>CM073584.1:20370777-25370777 GCA_037074715.1 Magnolia kwangsiensis
GCAGGTAAAGAAGAAAAAAAAAATTAATTTTGGAAGGGGTGTGCATGTAGTTCCCACCTTGATGTATAGTTCCAATCCAAGCCGTCCACCCTCTTTCCCATATCATTTTAGGCGTTGAGCCAAAGAATGAGGACAATCCGATGATCGGGTGGGCCATACCATAGAAAATGGTATTTCTTACCCTTCAAAGGCTATTAGGGCCCATCTTATTGTTTATACACGCCAAATGAATGCCAAAAATTGTACTTGTACGGCATGTTTGGGCCCTAGAATCTATTGGGCGGAGTGGATTTTCAAGGAGTGGGCCCCACATGTGAAATTTTTTGAGAAAAAAAAAAGAAAAAAAAAAGAAAAAGAAAAGAAACAAAAAGCAGCGTTGCTGCTGTTGCTGGAAAGGACGCCCAGCAGCGTCCTGAGCGCTAGGAGCTAGGACGGTCGCTGGCCGACCGTGGGTCCCACAGCGTGGGCCCCATCACGATGTTTGTGAACATCCACGCCGTACATTTAGTGGGTCCCCATTGGAACTGTGGCCCCACCAAGTTTCAGCCACATCCAAGACTCATGTGTCCCACATCTTTGGAAACAATGTTGTTTGAGCGTCCACCATTAGAATCTGTTTTGGGCCCACAGAAGTTTCAAATCAAGATGAAATTTGTGTTTTCACTTCATCCAGGTATGAGTGACCTTATGAACGGATTGGATGGCATGTGAGTATCGAGGTGGGCCCCACATGGGACCCAAAGTGATGTATGTGTCTTATATCCACCGTCCAGGCGGATGGTGGAAGGCCACCATGATATATGTGTTCTTTTTTCCACCGTCTAGCGGACGGTGGAGCCCATTGTGCTGCATGTGTCGTCCGCACTGTCCAGTGACAATGAGACCTGCCATGATGCACGTGATGCATCCAGACCGTCCATCCACTTGGAAAGATTATTTTAAGGCATGAGTTGAAAAATGAGACCATCTGTGATCAAGTGGGCCACCTATGTTTGGGTGTGGCCCATTTGATATATAAGGCCTATGGGTTAGGCCCATTTAATTTATATAAGGCATATGGGTTTAGGCTCATTTAATTTATATAAGGCTTATGGGTTTAGGCCCATTTGATTTGTATAAGGCCTATGAGTTTAGGCCCATGTGATTTGTATAAGGCCTATGGGTTAGGCCCATTTAATTTATATAAGGTCTATGGGTTAGGCCCATGTGATTGGTATAAGGCTTATGGGTTAGGCCCATTTGATTTCATTCGAGCCCATTTGATTTCATTCGAGGCCCAACGGGTTATGACCCATTGCAATGCACGTAAGGCCCATTGGTGCGGCCCATTGATGTGGCCCGCTTGACGAATGGAAGGCCCATATGATATGGCTCATTGATGTATTTAAGGCCCAATGGGATATACCTGAGGCCCATTGTAATGTGCGATCCCAACCTAGTTCATGATATTCACTACGGGTAACGCCTTGGGAGTAATGTTGGTTTGACGTCCACATTACAAGTTTAATGTTGGTTAAATGTCCTCATTACAACTCTTCCTAAGGCCCATTAATAGGCCCGTACTTGTTGTGTATAGGCCGTCTAGGCCCATTTGCTTGAAAGGATAGTGCATTATTTTATAACATGTTTACTATAACTCCATGACTCATGATCATACGCATCATATGTATGCTTGATATGAGAGGTGACTGATCATAGCATATGCCTTCAGGCAGGTTGTTTATGGGCTCCCGATTAGGTGGTGTTGCCCTATATGAGCGCACGTTACGTGTAAGGATGTACTGCATGATTGGATAGTGTGATTCATGCATCTCGCATTGTGTGATATGGTTACTGTATGCCCTAGCGACATCGGGGTCGTAACCTTCACAGACCGATCGTGATTGGCAGGATTGGATACCAAAAATCTCGTTCTACATGGGGTGCTATAGATATCCCTGGGTGAAAGTCTCTAAACCCTTATGGTACCAAGAGGTTGCTCCAACATCTAGACCGAGTGGGTAGATGAGCGCTGTGTGCCAATTACCAGATGACTGCGCTCTCCACTGTGTCGTGGTCGATTGGAAGGGGGTACGGCCTTACCCGCCCGAGTGTAGGGGGTAATGCTAGGCTGAGTCTAACCAGCTCGAGGAATGGGTCCGCTATTGATGAGTCGAGCTCGATATTGACCGACGGATAGTGAGGTCTCTTCCACTTACCTTATTATGGGCGATGTGGCGACAATCTAGTTTATAGTGTACTAGACCCCGGTGATATCCCAGATTTGAGCTGTATTGACATGTGGACTTAGATGAGGATTGTATGCTTGATTTGCATCTTGCATCGCATAGCCTTGGTACGGCTCATGATATTTATGGTTCCATTTACATATTCCGCATTACTTTGATACTGCATGATCATATTACTACCTTGCGCACACACTTTCACCACCCTCTAAGCTTTCTATAAGCTTATGCACGACCATTGCGTGCAGGTGACGTTGTATCGCAGCAACGCTGAGGCTTGAGCACGTGGCAGATTACTCTGGAGTTTTTGGTCTATCATCATTGTATTTCCCTTTATGCTCATTGTACTTGTAAAGTTTTTGATCATAGTGAAAATGTAATGGAATTATTGGTTGTTTTTTGTGGGTTATGCCTTTGGTTATGCTTATTACGAATCAAACTGACGTTGAAAATCCTCCTCGTAGCATCCCAGGATCGGAACCTAGCGAATGGATGCTAGGAGCCGAGAATGGGATTTTACGGAGGCTGTCGGTGCAGGATTCGGCGATCGAAAATTTTGTGAGCCCGGTTTTTGAGTTTGGGGCGTGACAGGGAGTTGGTACCTGACCTTGGCAGGGGCGCTATCCAAGGATGCGACTCTTCTCCACTGCAACAGCCTACCCTCTACTGAATGTTGGTGCTGCGTGGCCACCCCAAAGAGCAGGCTGAAGTGAGACCAAATAGAAGCTACCAAATGGCTGTATAGGAATAGGTGGGGAATGGTTTCCATAGAGCTGCCCCGTTGAGAGTCTTCACAGCACCTGCATTTTGACTCCAAAGCGACTCCTCTCGATTACACTCAATCATCCACTGGAATTACCCCCTGCAACAGTCTCCAAATGAAAAGAGAAACCTTAGGTGGAATTTTACCTTTACATAACCAGTTGGCTCACATCACTTCCGGAGACACTTCTCTGCTCAACCTCCATGCCGATTTGAGGGTGAATGATCCTGAAGAATCATGCGGCCAGATGCATTCGTCCCAGTCTTCCGTAATGGCAAAACCCCCTTGGAATATAGCGCCGAGGACTTGTTGGGGTAATTAGGAAAAGACTCCTGACGGGGGAAGAGGAACGGTAATACTCATAAAATCTCTCACTTGTAGTTCTCTTATGGCCTCCAGGATTGGCTTGGGAAGCTTAAGATCCAATTAATCTCTCAGTTTTGCTCGGGGTGTGGTCCCACATGTAGAGAGGGTCTGTCTGTTGTTTCGAGACCCATGTAGGTCTCCCTTTTCCTTTTGGTCCTGTCTCCACTGTAGGAATGATATGATAGGAGTGGCCCAAGGTTTTTTGTAGGGCCCCTCTCGAAACACCATGTACACAACTTTTTTTGGGATAAATGAATTGCGAGTGGCATGAGTCCACCTTCTTTTTTTAAAAAATAAAAAATGCACAGTCCAGGTTGTAGAAACTACTGTCAAGTTCAAGTCCAGGCATGGTGTACTTTTCATTTTTATCAGGCTAAAACTCAAGAGCCTAATGGGCCAGTTTAACTCATTGAAAGCCCTAGCTATGACCTTAAGATTATTTAACTTTTTTTAAATGTAGTAGTAGTTTATTAACCTTTTGATGACCTCTTCTTCCTCTGTAGTTGATAGCAGAAGACAAAAGAACTGAAGAGAGCAAACACCACTACCAAACCTAGCGAAGATTATTATCTTTGTTCTCTCCCTCCATTCCCTTCTATAAAAGCAAACACTTCTTGGTGTCAATTGCAATGAACAACATTGTATACATTCAGCTTATTCAAGAGACAAATGACATAAGAAAAGGAAAAAGAAAGAAAAAAAGAGGATGATAATGCCTTGGTTTCAAGTCCAACTTATATATATGTGTGTGTGTGTGTGTGTGTGTGTGTTAGGTCTAAAACCCAGCTTTTTGCTGACATGTGGCTGCAGCCACCATAAAAAAATTAAAATTAAAATTTTAAAAAAAATTAAAACTTTGAAGAGGAAGACAAAACTATTGCTGTATTTTTATTGAATGAATAGGAACGAATACAAGGTGTCTTTTATAGGATTTTCTTATTATGTGAAATGACTAATTTATCCCTGTCTAGATTCATCCTAGGGGCAGCTAAAGAAAGAAAAAATTCAGAAAATATCTACCATTTATCTTCACCCAGCTAATACTCTAAACTTAGAAAAAAAAAAAAAAAATCTAAAGTCACAACTAGCTTACATGGTATGCACAACTAGCTCAAAAGATCCTCACACGGTTTTGGATTTGGACACATCCACCACTGTGTCCAACACTCCCCTTCAAACCAAAACCGCCTTCATTCTGAGCATCGTTCTTAGTCGTTTAAATGCATTTGCCGACAATGCATTTGTGAAAATATCCGCCACCTGTTCCGTAGTATGCCAATATTCTAATTTCATCGTTTTCTGCTTCACATAATCTCTCAGAAAATGGTATCAGGTATCAATGTGTTTGCTTCTTCCATACTAAACCGGATTTTTAGCTAGCTCGATTGTCAACTTGTTATCCACATATATAACTGTGGATTCTTCCTACGGATGCTTCAGCTCCTTTAGTAAGTTTCTCAACCAAATTCCCTCACAGAAGGTGGACGATGCTGCCACATACTCTACTTCACATGTGGACAGGGAGACCACACTCTACTTCTTCGAATTCCATGTAAAAGCAGTCGTTTCAAGATAGAATACATAGCCAATGGTGCTCTTTCCTTCATCTTGGTCACCTCCCCAATCACTATCTGAGTATCCATACAGTATTGCTTCATCATTGTATGGATAAAAAAGACCGAATTCAATAGTCTCTTTAATATACCTCAGTACTCGTTTTACAGCTAGACAGTGTGACTCTTTTGGGGCTTCCATATACCGGCTTAAAAGCCCAACTCCGTAAACTATATCTAGCCTAGTGATTGTGAGGAATATTAAGCTTCTGATTAGGCTCTTAAATAGGGTTGAGTCGACGTTTCTTCCTTCTCCTTCTTTTGTGAGCTTTAGGCCTGTTGTAATAGGTGTATTTATGACTTTATAGTCGACCATCTGAAACTTCTCAAGAAGTTCCTTTGTGTACTTTTTCTGGGATATGTAAATGTCGCCGACTTGTTGCTTCACCTCAATGCCCAAGAAGAAAGACATCAATCCACCATCAGTCATCTCGAACTCTTTGAACATAACCTGTTTGAATTCTTCAAACATTGGCTGGTTGTTCCCAGTGAACAGCAGATCATCAACATATAAACAAGCTATAAGCATATCACCATAGGCATTCTTCTTTTTGTAGACGGCATGCTCATACGGACATTTCACGAAACCATTCTCTTGAAGATAGTCGTCGATCTGTGCATTCCAAGCATGGGGAGCTTGCTTCAACCCATATAGAGTTTTCTTTAGCCAATACACCTTGTGTTCCTCCTCTTACATAACAAAACCTTCAGGCTGGTCAACGTAGACTTCTTCTTCACGTATTCCATTTAAGAATGCAGATTTCACATCCAGTTGGTAGATCATCTAACTGTGATGAGCTGCAAGGGAGATAATCAGTCTTACAATGTCAAGGCGAGCAACTGGGGCGAAAACTTCTTCATAGTCTACCCCATATTTCTTTTTGTAACCTTTTACTACGAGCCTTGCCGTATATCATTCAATCTTACCATCAACATTCCGCTTAATTTTGTACACCCATTTGAGACCAATGGTCTTTTGGCCTTTAGGGAGTGAGGTCAGCTCTCATGTTCGATTCTTCTCGATGGCTTGAATCACTTCTTCCATAACCTTTCTCCAACATTCTTTATTTACAGCCTCTTCGAATATAAGAGGCTCGTTGTCTGCATACAAGTAGAGCAAATTCACTTCCTCAATTTTTGCATAGATGTCATTGAGGCTTCTCATTTGAATAGGAGTCAAGGGTGAAGGAGATTTGCATGAAGATGTGTTGGATGAATTCTAATTTGATGAATTACTTTCAAGAGAGATGGAACGTACTCCTGGACTTCTGCGAACCGAAGGGGTTGATGTGGGTGTCTGCTCTTACTTCTCATGTCTCTCTTCTTCGTATTCTTCAACCTCAACCTGCTTTTCTTTGGCCAAGTTTCTCTCGTTCCATTTTCACACTTCTTCCTCACAAAATACCACATCTCTACTCACCACCAGCTTATTGGTTAGTGGGTTATAGAGCTTATATGCCTTTGACTCTTTGCTGTAGCCGATGAAGATGCACTTCTTGCCATGATCATCAAGATTTTTTCATCTCGCTTCTGAAACTTGAGTGTAGGCGACACACCCAAAGATCTTAAGGTGTGTCATGCTCAGCTTGTATCCACTACATGTTTCTTGCGGTGTCTTCAATCTGACACTTTTGGTCAGACACCTATTAAGCAAATAGGTAGTACATGCAATTGCCTCTGCGCAGAAATTTTTTGACAAATTTTTCTCCTTCAACATAGTCCTTGTCATGTCGAGGATGGTGCGGTTCTTCTATTCCGCAATTTCATTTTGTTGTGGCGTGTACGCTACAGTGTTTTGTTTCTTAATGTCATGTTCTCTTCAATATTCTCGAAAAACATTTGAGGTGTACTCCCCACCTCTGTCAGATCTAAGGGTTTCTATTTTAAGACCACTTTCTTTTTCAATAAAGGCCTTAAAAAATTTTTAAATAGTAAAAGTAGCAAATTTCTCTTTGATTACATACACCTACAATTTTCTACTAAAATTGTCAATGAAGGTAATAAAGTATTTATTACCTCCAAGAGAAATTGGCTCTAATGGTCCACAAATGTCAGTGTGAACCAACTGCAACGGTTCTCTTGCTCTTCGGGATACTCCACTCGGAAAGGAGTTCCTTTGTTGTTTCCCAAGTATGCACGTCTCACACACATGTTCTAGAGCTTCAATAGTAGGCAAGCTATGCACTATGCTTGATGAGGACAAAAGTTTCAGGCCATTGAAATTTATATGGCCAAAGCGAAGATGCCACATCAAAGAATCATTCTTTGCTTTTCTATAAAAACAATTCTCAAGCATTGTGTTTATATGGAGAGGAAACATAAGATTCTTCGCCATATGGACTTTTACAATCAAACGTCCATGCATATCTCTTATGGAAAGAGGAGTTCTCCATGTGTATAACATACCCTTTTGCGAGGAGTTGTCCGAGACTCAGTATATTACTTTTTATATTGGGCACGTAGTATACATTTGAGATATAGTTTGGAACACCATTCTTCTGAAAGATTTTGATTTTGCCTTTACCTTTAACCGACGTTTTTGATGAGTCTCCAAACGTCACATCGCCATGAACTCCTATGAGTCCCATAAAGAGTTTCTTGTCGCCGCACATGTAATTACTTGCACCCATGTTGAGATACCATACATCCTGTTAATCACTACCTTTCTCTTATACAAGGAGAAGTCTGAAGCTTTCTTGTTCATGGCCTGATGCTTCGGCATAATTGGATAGCTCGTCTTGATTCACCGGCTTGCTTCAATAATCAGATGCATAGTGGCCAAGCTTATTACAATTATAACACTAGATGTTCTTTGTACTTCCTTGTTCATGCATTGATCTGCCTCTACCATTTCCTCTTTCACGAAAATTAGTATTTTTCTGCTAGATTTGGCCATGGCTTTGTTGGTATCCACGCCCTTTGCCTCTTGCGCGATTATTAACAAAATGTCCACCACTTTGTGAACTTCCACGTCCACCATTATTATCATTCAGAGTCAATCTTAACTCCAAAGCTTGTTCCATCGGCATGAAACTGACATTCTTCTGCATTCGTTGCTCATAAACTTACAATGTCCCCATCAGTTGCTCAATGAAAATTTTTTTAATATCTTTTGATTCTTCGATCACCACAACCACATGCTCAAACTTGGTTGTGAAGGATCGAAGTATCTTTTCAATAACTCGGACATTTTCAATATTTTCACCATTTCTTTTTAAATTATTGACAGTTACAAGCAAACCCGAAAAATAATCAGTAATATTCTCAACTTCTTTCATGTTAGTTGCTTTGAACTCAGCTCTTAATGTTTGAAGGCGAACCCACTTCACTCGATCTACACCCTTGAAGATGGTGTTAAGGGTATCTCATGCTTGCTTGCTTGATATTGTTTTGACAATCTTTTCAAAGGTGGATTCATCCAACCCTTGATAGAGGAGAAACAAAGTATTGTTGTCTCTCTTCTTTTGATTTTTGAGAGCAATCTTTTCTTCATTGGTGAAGGCGGCTTCTTCTTCCATAGTGGGTTCTTCATACCCATTAGTGATGATCTCCCATAATTCTTGCGATCTGAACAACGCCTTCATTTAGCATCATTTTTCATAATTGTCCTTTGACAACTTAGGAACCTACGGCTGGATAGTGCTGACCATCTTTTTCTATTTTTTTAAAAAAATGGTTGATTTCTTTTTTTTAAATGAAGGGAGATAGAAATCTGATTATTTTTTAAAACAGATTTTTTAGCTAGAAAAACAAACTGCTGAAATCTTTTCTTCTTTTTTTTTTGCTGAAACGGTGAAATCTTACAAAGATTCTTGGCTTTTACAATCTGATTTTTTTTTAACAGATTTTTATTATTATTATTTTTTTATTATTTTTTTATTTTTTTATTTTTTTATTTTTTTTGCTGCAATCTGATTTTGTTTTTAAAACAGATTTTTTTTTTTTGCTACAATCTGATTTTTTGAAAACATTTTTTTTTTTTTTTTTTTTTTGCAATCTGATTTTTTTTGATAGATTTTTCTGGAAAAAAAAAAAAAATCTATTTTGACTGAAAAATTGCTGGAAACTTTTTCTGAAAAAAAAAATTTAAAAATTAGGACCTGTGGGTTATGGGCCCACCACACCTGATGGCTCTGATACCAATTTGTTGGGTCTAAAACCCTGCTTATTGCTGATGTGTGGTAGCAGCCACCATACAAAAAACTGAAACTTTTGAAGAGGAATAGAGAACTACTGCTGTATTTTTATTGAATGAATAGGAATGAATACAAGGTGCCTTTTTTAGGCTTCTCTTATTATGTGAAATGACTAATTTGTCCCTGTCTAGATTCATCCTAGGGGTAGCTAAAGATAGAAAAAATCCAGAAAATATCTACCATTTATCTTCACCCAGCTAATACTCTCAACTTAGAAAAAAAAAATCTAAACTCACAGCTAGCTCACATGGTATACACAATTATCTCAAAAGATCCTTACACGGTTTTGGACTTGCACACATCCACCACCGTGTCTAACAATATATATATATATATATATATATATATATATATATATATATATAGAGAGAGAGAGAGAGAGAGAGAGAGAGAGAGAGAGAGTGTTATGCTCCCCTGCGCACCTACGCACGTGCGCACCTTTTCACACGTGCCATAGGTGTCTAATCTGAAAGGTCCATGTGATGCGGAATCCCATGAAACCTTATGTGACAAATTTTCACCCCGATTTAAAATTCTGGTGGGCCATAGCAAAGAGAAATGCAAATCAAGGGAGGAAACTGTTTTCATTTTTCATGGCCCATCAAAGTTTTAGATCAAAGTAAAACTTGGGCATGGGGGGTTTCACGAGGTGCTGCTTCACATGAACGGTTCAGATATTGGATCCACACCACGTATGATGGGTTCTCCAAAAAGTTCGTACGTAGTACATACAAACTAGTTCGCAGGTGAGCGTTTCCGTGTGTGTGTGTGTGTATATTTGTCAAACCATGCAACCGTTGGAACTTGAAAAATCCACTACTAACTTGGGAGCTCACCAAAGGATTTTTATTGACTTGATTAAAATCTAAGAAGCTCCGTCGCATTCGCAAGAAGAAACAAGGAAGGAGGGAAATTGAGTATCCAACGGAGTTTATATTACAATCCAGCAACCAAATACCTCAAGAACCTACAAATTCTTACCTAAATCTCAGAACTTCCCTTACAATTGCATGTTATATATCTTCTACACAAATACTTATAACAATCCTAGGAGACTCAACTAATCCTATTTTAACCTAAAGAATCACTAATTAACCCATTAAAAATAAAACGGAATAAAACATTCTCTATTTTTTAAGTCAAACAGTAATTATTAAAATTTTCACTTATTACTCAACTGTATCAATGTATTGCAATCACCAATCTCTATTTTTTAAGTCACATTTTCTTTTAATGAAAACGCACACATTTCATTAAACATAGAATCATTTATTTATTTCCTCAAAGTTTTGCAAAGCATAATGTTGAGTGCACTGTTGAAAGCATACAAAAACCATACTTTAACTCAAATTCCAGCCAGACTACATCAAATCAAAGATTAAATGGTCTTTACTCTATTTGTATCTATAATTGGTAACTAAATAAAGAAGGGTTTACTAGTTTCCCCACATACATGGTACATTTAGCAACATACCCCGAGCTGGTGACCTATCATTGATTTGAACTGTTCATTCATTTATTTAAATAGGAGCAACTATGGTGCAAAAATCACATCAATGGGATTATCCTGAGCATCCAATCAATAACATGGAAAATGGGCAGTTAAAATTGAGAAGAAAAATAGTACAGGTCTAATCATCATCCTGAAACACCAATTCGATAGATCTCACTTTATATTGCTTATGATTCCAAACCAGAACTTTGGTTTGAAGATTCTAACAATGTAATCTATGACTCTTGAAGAAAAGATGATTGTAACAAATTGAACGGTTTAGAGCATCATATTGGTTGATGACTCAGTCATGCTCAGGGACGAGTTTCCAATATCTCATCAAGTTGACTTTGATAGGTATAGTATGAATTTTTGTGGGGCCCAAGTGAGTCCACTTATAGTAGACATCTGTATCGACTAATCCATGGTGGATTACACATGACTACGTGACTGCAAAATCACCCGATCGGATAATCACATTCCTTGAAATAAGGGCACGTAGAATGGACAGTAAGATGATTGTTATGGACTACATAAAAGATAGATTTTTTTATTTTTTATTTATATGGCCAGTGTCTTTTTTAGGTATGGACCGGATACCAACTGCTTTTAAACTGTTTTCTATTTCGTCTTCGTACCCCAGTAGCTTATACTGGAGCAGTTGACAGGAGAAAAGTCACTTTTAACCCCTTCTTGACTACGCACTAGGTCCATGTGCACGGAAATGAATTGACTACTTGCTCTGTCGGCCCACCATGATGCATATGTTTCATCCATGTCATCCATCTATTTTTCTAGATTATTTTATGGCATAAGACCAAAAATGAGGTATATCCCAATCTCAAGTGGACCACATTACAAGAAATAGTGTTGAATGAACTTTGACCCTTAAAAACATTCTAGGGCATAGTAGTTTTGCATCAAGCTGATATCTGCTATTCCCTTCATCTGGTTCTGTATGACCTAATTAACAAATTGGATGTCAAATAAACAGTACAGTGGGCCTTAGGAGGATTTTGATGGAGGATATCCAATCACTATTATTTTCCTGTGGTGGTCAACCTGAGATTTATATCCCTCTCATTTTTGGTATCAAGCCCTACAGTGATCTGCAAAACTAGATTAACGGAATGGATAAAACACTTACATCATTGTGGGGACCACAGAGCACCGACCATCAGCAACCAGGCTGGTGGCAGGGGAGTAGCCAATCCGTTTCCCACGTGAACATCTCAGGATGTATGGGATGGATGTGGCTTTAGTGGGTCCCAGTATCCACCCAGCTAGATGGGATCCCTGATGGGGGCTGACCATGATGTATGTGCCTTATATCAGGTAGTCTATAAGACAGGGAATCATGGTAATCAGCCATTGAAAACTTCTCACGAGCCACCGAAGTTTTGCATAACGGATCCTCACTCTTGCTCGGGTGGTACACTCTCAGGAGTTTCAACTCCCGGTCAAGGGTTCGAGTACCCATGGGTAGTGAAATTCCACCAGCGTGAGTGTGGCTGGGTGTGTAAAACAAGGTAGGGTAGTGAAATTCCACCAGCGTGAGTGTGGCTGGGTGTGTAAAACAAGGTATTTTTAGGCTTATCAACCGTTTGAATGGCAAATAAACATCCTAATCACCCTTACGAAGGTTTTAATGGTGGAGATTCAATCATCATTGTTTCCTATGGTATGGTCCACCTAAGATTTGTACTTGAGTTTTTGGATCATGCCTTAAAATGAACTGTTAAAATGGATGGATGGTGTAGATTGAAGGCACATTTATTACAGTGGGCCGAATAGTTAGGGATCCACCGCCATCAGAGATCCACCCAAATTGGGCCCGGACACGGATTGCATATTGGCAATGGGAGACTGGACGGTGCTCTATGGGCCTCATTATGATGACGCATTTTATGCATGCCGTCCGTCCATTTTTCTAGCTCATTTTAGTGCATGATCTAAAAAATGAGTCAGATCCAAATCTCAAGTGGACCACACCACATAAATATTATCTTGATCTAAAAAATTTGTGGTCCGTGAGAAGTTTTAATGATCAATCACCAACGTTGCCTGTGGTGCGTCCACCTGAGAGTTGCCTGTGGTGTTGTCCACCTGAGATATGTATGTACTTTATTTTCGGATCGCTCTCTAAATTGAACCGCCAAAACGGATGGACGGCGTGGATTTAACATACCTATATCAATGGGGTGACAGATACGGATCCACCCACCTCTGTGGCCCACCATGATGTATATGCCTTACATCCACATCGTCCATCGGTAATGAAAACTTATTTTTGGATTGTATGTCAAAATTGAATCTGATTCAAATCTTAGATGGACCACACCACAAGAAAAAGTGGTGATGAATACCCACCATTAAAAGTATCCCCGGGCATTGGAATGTTTATTTTTCATCCAACCAATTGATAAGGTCCCCAAGACTTGAATGAAGAGACAAAACATATATCAGCTTGATACGAAAATTTTGTGGCCACGAGAAGTTTCTAATGGTCAGTCACCACTGTTTTCTCTGGAATGATCCAGCTGAGATGTGGATCTGCATGTTATTGGGATAATGACTTGCAATCGGTGTAGAAATGGAGAAACGACGTGGATGTAAGACACAAACATCAGAGTAGGCCCCACAGTACGGTGAACCCCGGGGATCCACGGAAGCTGCCCTCTCATCCGGGAATCGGATTCCGTCTGGGTACGGACGCGGATTGCGTCCTACCCCGCCATCTCTAACCCGAAGGGACAGTTTTATGGTAGGCCCACCATTGTGTATCAGTTTATCCGAGTCGTTTATCCGCTCTCTCATATCATTATAAGGTATGTTCGAAAAATCGAGGCTGATCCAATACTCAAGTGGACCACACAAAATAATAAGCTTGGTTGCATTAAATGCAAGAGACATCTTTGGTGTGGTCCACTTGAGCTTGGATCTGCCTCATTTTTCTAAGTATTCCTTAAAATGATGCGAGACAAGGGATGAACGGAGTGGATAAAAAAATACATAAAGGTGGACCCACCCACAGAACTGCCCGCTCGTGGCTAGAGATTGGGTGGGTAGTATGCAATGAGCGTCCCCATTTCAGGAGCTTATATCTGGAGAATGAGCGTCCCCATTTCAGGAGCTTATATCTGGAGATTATGCAATAAATAAATAAATAAATATCATAATAATAATAATAATGGGATATATCCAAATCTGAGGTGGACCATACGCCCTGAGGACCGACCGAAGCCTTTTTGCCACTGAACTGACATAGTGAAATATGATTGGTTGGATATCACAAAGTCACTTTCATTGCAATGAATGTTCTGTCAGTTAGGGCTCCGTTAGACATTTTCTTCTTATAGATATCTTTCTATTTTTAGTACTCCTGTGAGGGCATTAGTATTTTGCAGAGGATGGGATTTTTAATTCAAGAGTTATACGTAGAATGATCCAAAGCTTTTAGTATTTAATCCGCTCACCCACGAGGACATTGGTGATTGAATGCCCACCATTAAAAACTTCTCGAGCGCTGTTAAATAACCACCGTTTTTCTGTAGTGTATTACACTTGAGATTTAGATCTGCCTCACTTTTGGACCCACGTATTAAAATAATGAGCCAAAATAGATAGTAGATAAATTACATATATTACAGTGGGGTACACAAATCTTTTCCAGCACCAACTAGCACCGAGATTTCAACACTGGAGGGTTCACTACCGAATGCGAATCGCTCCGTCATGCGGAAGGATGGGGATTTCCTTTCTGCACAAGGATTTTGTGTGGGCCCACTGCGATGTTTGTAAGAAATCTAATTCGTCCAACCATTTTTCAAGCTCATTTTAAGACAAGTGACAAAAAATTAAGGAGTGATGAAATAGTGAGGAAAGGAGTTTCTACCATTGAAATCTTCCTAGGCTCCATCTTGATGTTGTATGCCATCCAAACCGTTTATAAGGTCACTTTCACTGATATGTAGTTAAAACACCAAAAACTTGGACTGATAAAAAACTTTTGTGGCTATATAAATATTTTAACGGTGTTCACTAAATCTATACTGTTTCCTCTCGTGTGACCCATTTGAGTTTTTGATCCACATTAGTTTTGATCACATGTCTTAAAATGAGATTTAAAAATGGATGGACGGATTAGATTTTTCACAAACATCACAGCAAGCACCACCCAGAATCCTTGCTCATGAACTTTCTTGGAAAGGCTTTTCAGGAAATCCGCGTCCCTTACGGACGTGGGAGAGGATTAAGTGTTACCCGGTTAACACCACAGTGGGTGTTACCCTTACTATATGGGGCCTACTGATAAATAAGCTGTATATCCATGCCGTCCAACTGTGTTTTTAGATAATTTTAGATCATTAACTTATAAATTAAGCAGATCCAAATCTCTAGTGGACCACACCACCAAAATAAGTGGTGAATTAGCATTATAAACTTCTTGCAGGCCACAAAAGGTTTGAAGCAAGATGATATTTCTATTTTCCCCTGCATTCGGATCTGGTTGACCTTATCAAGGGATTGGATGGGAAATAAACATCATGGATCTTTTTATGTTCTGCGTTGGGAAGTTTTTATAGGTTGGTATTCAATCACCACTTTTTCTTGTGATGTCCTACCGGAGATTTGGATCAACTTAATTTTTCAAGTCCATATCCTAAAATGGGCAAGAAAAACGAATGGAGAGCGTGGATATACGACACATCATGAAGGTGGACCCATGTAAGGGTAATACCGGCTAAGGTATAATCCTCTCCCACTGATGCGCCCAAGTTGCAGCCCTAACAGAGGATCATCTACTATTTGGATTTTAGTTTTTACAAGTAAGCTTAGCCGTTGAGAGATCTTGCTCATTGGATTGAATATTCAATGCATGCAAATAAATTAAGACAAGAGGATCTACTTTAGGGTGCAATCCTAACTTTTTGGTTTTTGGCCTACAATAAACCCCTAAACAAATAAATAAAATAACGGTTCATATTTAACAATAAGAAAAAAAATAATAATAATAATAGAAGATTGATAGCTATGATCTTCCTGTTTTCGAGGGTGTGGTTCATCAAGAATAGGAGATACGGTAGACTAATGGTTTGGAACGTAAACATGAGCTTCCCTAGATCGAATTGAAACTTAAAATACGCCATGGATAACTCAGCATTCGTTATCTTTCTTTCCCTTAAAAATTTAAAAAAATTTAAAATTTTTTTTTAAAAAAAACATGGATATGGTGGATTCTGGAAACCATATGAGTCTATGGATACATGATGGTGGGACCCACCTTGATGTTTATGCTTTATACCATTAATGTTGTTCATTTGTTTTGCCAACTCATTTTATGGCATGAGCCTATGAAGAAACAATGGTAATTTAATGAGTGGCTAAATACTCTACAACTCACACCCTAGTATTGCATATTAAAAACAGCACACTTACTAGAAGTAGCAGCAGTATTTGATGGAGGAGGGAGGAACAGATGCTACACCCACGTAGAAAGGAAACACTTCATACCTTAAAGTACAACTCGCCCCGCTAATTACCGCCCCATCCTTGCCATTGCAGCACACCGGAATCTCAGAAATAGCCGCTTTCAAGCATGTGTTGCAGTCTCTTCTTGATAAATCAGGTGTGCACTGTGCAATCGCATGTCTTTTGATCGACCGTAAAATTAGCTTCTCCAATTGCATACATCTGAACAGAATGATTGAACGCAGCTATTAAAGAAAGATTTCTCATTAAACCGGTCAGCATCTCATTAAATTGTTGTGGGTCTGATGTATTATACAAGCTTCGGGTTAACACTAACGAATTGTAGGACGGATCATACACGGAGTGGAAGTTATGACCAGAGTAACGCAGCATACAATGATCATACCATATGATCGCGTCTCTCTGGTTCAGGCACGATTGTTTGATTTCTTGACTCGCATGGCTGGTCATGACACGTCTTGCAGTGACATCACCTCTACAGAGGAAGAGGCCGTAGACGGTGTCTGGACTTCTACCCCTCTCGGTGTAAAAGAAGGAGACGAATTGAGAATTGAAAGTTAGAACAGGAAGGATGGTGTTGAGATTAGTTTCAAAGGTGAACTTGATAGTGTGATTGTCTGATGAACAATTAGAGGAGTATAACTTATTATAGCCAGGTTCTGCATAAGATAGTGTAGGGAAGAGCCGAAGAAAGAAAGAAAATTGGAGAAAAAAGGAAAAACCACATAGCTTTGGTTGAAAAATATTCATCTCTCCTTGTGTTGGTTTGTTATGAAACGGAAGAATGAATTCCGTCCTAAAGCTTCTTTAATACTAACATTTCTCTCTCCATCCATTGGTTACACTCCGGTACTTACTAGAAGGGACAATGTGTCCCGAGCCATTAATCTTGAACATTGAATCCCTACAATTTGATATGGCACCACCGTAATGTTTGTTAGAAATCAACTCCATCCAAATGTTTTTTAAATTCATGTTAGGATATGAGCCCAAAAATGAGGTAGATCCTGCATGATAGGGAAAAGTGGGTAAGGTAATTCGTGCTATTGAAACCTCCACGGAGTCCCACCGTGGTGTTTATATATTAATCATAGAGTTCATATGATCATTCCTACTTTGATGAACTGAAACCACAAAATATTAACTTGATCCATAACTTTTGTAGCCACTCAAGTGTTTTAAAGGTGAGTGCTCAATTCTCACTATTTCCAGCCATGAGGCTGGCTTGAGTTTTGGATTTACTTCATTTTTGTGCCCATCTCTTAACATGATATGCCAAAATAGTTGGATAGGATGGATTTCTCACAAGCATAAGAGTGGGCCCCACCTAGCTTCTGGATGGATGCGGATTGCCTGCAACAGTGTGCTTGCAGTCCGAACTTGGTGGAGCCCACCGGTGTGCGGAATCATTTCATAACTAGGTGGTGCATTGAGATGCGGATTTTGTTGTGAGGAGCACGCCATGCCTGGATACTGTGGGGCCTACTCTGATATGTGTTTTAACCATGCAGTCCATCCATATTTCATATCATCTTAGGCCACGATTCCAAAATTGAAGCATATTCAAAGCTCAAGTAGGCCGCAGCATAGAAAAGAGTGAGAATTAAACACATACAGTTAGAAACTTCTTAAAAGGCCACAGAAGTTTTGGATCAAACTGCTATTTAGATATGTTTTCCCTAAATCAAGTTTTGCATGAACTTATGACCAGGTTGGATGACAAAATAAACATCCATGTGGCCCTAAGAAGGTTTCAATGGTGTATATCATTATCACCATTGATTTCTGGGGTATAGCCCACTTGAGCTTTGGATATATTTCAATTTTGGGCTCACGCTCTAAATAGAGCTGGAAAAATGGGTGGATGGCGTAGATAAAACATATACATCACGGTAGGCCACACAAACTATATCTAGCATAATGAGCTCCACATTACTAATCCGTGTCCGATATACGGAGAGATTATCACGAGAGTAATTAGCGCATCGGATTTGCCATTGTATTTTCCAATGGTATGCAACGGTAACGCAGGTGGCGTTACTTTTCTGAGGACATAAAATTAAAAAAATATATATTTTTTAAAAAATATTACCTTGAAATTTACATTACGGTACTTTTTTTTTTTTTTTTTTTTTTTTACTTTACCTAAATATCATTCTCATACTTGATATTAGATCTTCATAACATCATTTAAATAAATTAATTACTTTTTTAAAGAATATAATTGCCCTTAAAATACAATTTCAATCGTGCCTCTCATTTGAATTACCTTTTCTCATGTCTAAACTATTCGCAAATTGACAGAATGGAAGATCCAAAGTCTTAAATCTTCCCTATCAGTGAACTATAGACAATCAAAAAAAGATATATATGGACAATTCATATTTAACATATTAAAGCTAAATATCAATAGCTGAAATCCTCTATTCAAAGTTTCTTAAACAAAAATTAAAATTAAAATTAAAAAAATTAAATAAATAATAATAAAATTAAATAAAATTAAAACCCTCATCTAAAGTGGGGTCCGTTGATCAACGGTGTATATACCGAGCCATGGGACTTCACATATGCAAAATCCAGAGTGCAACAAACCTATTGTGGATTATACGCGGCACTTAGAAAATATTTAATTTGAGTTTTTTATATTTTGACAAGCAATTCAATTTAAACCGTTCAAATTATACCTACCTTTATTTCAGATCAGATGTATCATGACCCAAAAATCAAGCTCATTTGCTCACCTGACTATTAGATTGATACACAATATTGGATGGTAAAAAATAGATATATACATGTATGCCATCCACTTCATCCATCAGCTGAGCCCATCTTTATTTGGGCCTGGTGGGGATATGATATCCTGTCCATTCAAACGACCCTTAAGAGGATGGAAATAGGCCATAGAACGTGCATTTTTAGTCTTGTTTTTATTTTACACTATTTCCTTTGTTGTGGCCACTCCAGCATTGTATCTTTATAAGTTGTGCATCTAATTCACAGAACATATCTACATTTCTAAATCCATGATGAAATTGAGGTTGGGCACCTGATTGACGGGTCAGATCTGACGTACAGCTCCCACAACATGGCTATCTGTTACTGCATGTCACACCCCTATATCTATCTCATTGGAAATACGAAAGGAGGGACACGAATTGCGTCCTAGCCCCGTGCGTCTCCAGCTGGGAACGGGCAGGAGCTTTGAGTGGCCACAGTGATGTATGGGTCTTATCTATACCGTCTATTTATTTTATTGTATCATTTTAGATTATAATATAAAAATTTAGAAAGATCCAAGGAGACTACACAATGGGGATTAAACTTTTACCATTGAAAACTTAATAGGTCACAGAAGTTTTGGATGAAGCTGATACTTGTGTTTTCTCTTCATCCATCTAGGTTTATATAACTTTATCAATAGATCGGATGGAAAATAAGCAACAAAGTGGGGCCTAGAAAAGTTTCAACAGTAAGAATCATTATCATCGTTGCTTCCTGTCCTGTGCTCCATTTAAACCTTGGATCTGCCTGGCTTTTGAACTTATATCCTAAAATGATAGAAAAAAATGAATCGACAGCATGGATAAGAGCCACACATTACAGTGGCCACTAAAAGTTAACTGCCCGTTCCAGCAGGCGGGGGACGACGCAATGCGCGTCCCGAAAGGAGAGGCGTTGTTAAACCAGCACACTTTCATCGGACGCGGACCGCTGCTTTTCGCCTTTTTTTAACTAGTTATTTTACGCATGCACACACACCCCCACACACTCACTGAGTCACACTTCAGTGGAATTTCATCACCTATACACACTCGAAACCGTGACTGGCTGTTGAAACTCCTGAGAGTTTACCACCCATGCGAGAGCAAGTACCCACGCAGACGTTTAAAAAAATAAATAATAAATAATCCACGTGGACTGCTTCTTAGGCGTGTTTGTTAACGCTGAATTTTTGTACTTAATGCGAAATGGGAAAATTTTTCGTGTTTAGTGGTGTTTATTAATGCGTTGTTAACGCGAAAGAAGAAAAGCGGTAAGTGGTTTTTCATTGAATTCTTTCCGTGATAAGAGCCTGGCTTAATGGTGAATGTGGAATGCACTCCGTGATTTTTCATTAAACAAAAATTTTTTACTTCCAAAAGTATTCCTTTTCTAGTTAAATGGAAATTTTTTCTTTTCCGCACAATACAAAATCAACCTTTATCCTGTAAAACTTCTTTATGCCCCACCATGATTTATGTGTTTGATCCACACCGTCCATCAACTTTTTCAGTTAATTTAAGATGTGATCCAATAAAAGAAGCAGGTCCAATGATTAATTGGACCATAAGGTGGGGATTGAACGTCCACCATTAAAAACTCCTTGAGAGCTGGAGAAGTTTTAGATCAAGTTGATATTTGTGTTTTCACTTCATACACATCTACATGACCTAATGAATAGGTCGGATGGCAAAAAAAACATCACAGTGGCCCATGTAACTTTGATCTCTTTGAACCGTTCGTACAATGGATGCTCCGAATGGACAGTTCTGTGGGCGGGCCCACCATGATATATCTGTACATCCAAACCCTTTATCCCTTTTCTCATATTATTTTAAAGCATCAAAACAAAAATGAGGCAGATCCAACAATCAAATGGACCACATAACAGATGACTCTTACATTTAATGCAACTGGTGCATTTTAATGCAACCAAGATTATTATTTGGTGGGGTCCACTTGAGTGTTGGATCTGCCTCATTATTGTGTTCATGCCTTAAAATAATATGAAAAAAGTGATTGACGGTTTCAATGTACATATACATCACACTGGGCCCGCCTACAGAACTGCCCGTTCGAAGCCAGGGATGGGCGGGGGTAGTACGCAATCCACGTCCTAGTTAAAGACGCAGCCTACTCCACGAAATCGGATTTCGTACTGAGTTACTAAGTACTCGTACTGAGTAAACTCAGTTGGGACCACTATTAATGTATGTGGTTTATCCACACCGTCCATCCATTTTTACTGATAATTTTAGCGGTTGATATCAAAATTGAAGTGAATCCAAAGCTCAAGTGGACCATTACACAGGAAACAGTGTGGAATAATGATTTCCACCGTTGAAACCTTCCTAAGGTCCAAATTAATTTTTATTTGTCATCCAACCTGTTCATAAGATCACAAAGACATGGATGAAGAGAAACCACAAACATCAGCTTGATCCAAAACTTCTTTGGCTTCTGAAAAATTTTCAATGGTAGAGGTTTAATCAAATTGTTTCCTGTAGTGTGTTCCACTTGAGATTTTAATTTGCTTCATTTTTGGGATCTAGTCCTAAAATTATCTGTTAACATGGATTAACGGATTGGATAAAATAAATAAATTACAGTGGACCCCACACAGTTTACTCAGTACGCTAAGGGTACTGAGTTACTCAGTACGCAATCCGCTTCCCACTGCCACCGGCCAGTGGCTGATGGTCGGTGATTTGTGGGCCCTACCATGATGTATGTGTTTCATCCATGCCATCCATCTATTTTTTAAGATCATTTCATGGCATGGGATGGAAAATTAGGTATATCAAAATCTCAATTGGGCCACATTATAGGAAACAGTGTTGAATGAGTTTCAACCATTAAAAACCTTTTGGGGGCCATAAAAGTTTTGGATCAAGCTGATATTTGTTTTTTCCCTTCATCTGTGCCTGTATGACCTAATTAACAGATTGGATATCAAATAAACAGTACAGTGGGCCTGAAGAGGATTTTCATGGTGGATATCCAATCACTATTGTTTTCCTGTGGTGTGGTCCACCTGAGATTTATATCCCTCTCAATTATGGTTTTAGGCCTAAAATGATCTTTAAAAATGGATGAATGGAATGGATGAAACACATACATCATGGTGGGGCCCATGGAACACCGACCACCAGCCACGTGGCTGGTGGCAAGGGGAGTGGCCAATCCTTTTCCGATTGGGAAGCGGATTGGCTGGTGTATTGACGTCAGTAAGTCATGTGGATCCAATCATGACGTGTTTGTTATATCAAAACCGTCCATCCATTTTGTGAGCTCGTCGTAAGGCATGAATCGAAAAATAAGACAAATTTAAAGATAAACTGACCACACTGCAAAAAGCAGTGGGGAATTGAACGTCTATCATTGAAACCCTTTTGGGGTCATAGAAGTTTCGGATCAATATGATATTTGTTTTTCCTCTTTATCCAGATATTTTTTTGACCTTATAAATAGATTAGATGGAAAATAAACGTTATAGTGGGCCTCCGAATTTTTTAACTGTGAAAATCATTATCCCATTGCTATTTTTGGTGTGGTCCATTTGAGTTTAGGATATGATTCATTTTTTGGATAATGCTCTAAAATGATCTAAAAAAATTGATGAATAGTGTAGATATAATAAATACCTTGTTGTAGGGCCATGTAACTTTGTTCTCCTTTGAACCGTTTGTACAACTCTGACATGGAAAAGCGTCGGCGCTTATCTTTTACATGATAGATATTTAGACCAGCTATATAGCTGGTGTGTGGTACACAAACGTTATAATGGGCTTATATTTTTGTTTTCCCTTCATCCATGCCCTTATGATATAATGAACAGGTTGGATGACAAATAAACATCACGGTGGGCCTAGAAAGGTTTCAACGGTGGAAATCATTATCCTCATTGTTTCGTGTGGCAGTGGGAGTAGCCAATCCATTTTTCGTGTGGTACACTAGCCCATGGATGTGGATTCCGTGGGAAAGCCTTTCGCAGGAAGTTTTTGCACCGAAAACCTATATGGGGCCCACCCTGACTTTTGTGAATAATGATATTTTAATTTTTTATCAAGTACTTTACAGTTAATTTATTTGAATTAAATAGAATAATTGTATTTTTATTTAATAAAAAATAATTTCTTTATAATGTAAAACATTTCGAAATAGGAGATAGGGGCAAATGTGTCAAATTAACATATTTTAGACATTTCAGATGTATGTTAACAAACAAATTATTTCAAATTCAGTACTTAATTTTTAGACTTCAGCTATAATTACCAAACAAGTTTTTTGACTTCAGATTTTAGATTCAGGCTTTAGATTTCAGATTCAGCTTCAGATTTCAGATTCAGGCTTTAGACTTCAGATTTAACAAACGGGGCTACTCTAGCCTCACTACAAGAAAAACTGGCCTTTACTGGCGGTTAAAACCGCCGGCAAAGACCCAGAAAACCGCCGGCAAATCTTTTGCCTGCGATTTGCTAACTACCAGTGAAGCCTCGGTCGGTAAAAGCTTTACCAGCGGTCGTGCTCCCTTTACTGGCAGTTGTGCAAGCCGCTGCTGCATATGGGATTTATTGGCAGTTGTCCTTAGCCGCCGCTGCATGTGGGATTTATCGACGGTTTGCATAGTAGGATGCAGTATTTGAATTTTTGGCTCTTAATCTGAGATTGATTTTACTAACACTTCAATTAGCATTTAGGCTCCTAATTCCATAATGCATATGCATTTGTAAACCTATCTATAATTGTGATTTGATTTGGCAGATTCATGTTGCCTGCAGTTTCGTATGTACAGGCTCATTAGAATGCAAATATTCAGTTTATAATAATAATTAAAAAAAAAGTGAAAATGACATAAAATGGATGCCCGACTAACAATGAGTCACATTTTATGAGTTCTGCCTCTCCAACTCATAAAATGATGGACCTTATCATTGACCCTTTTGGTCAAGGCCTACTTGACTTTTGGTCAAGACCCACTTGATTTCACATTCCTCTTAAGAAGTTGTTTATACCTAGTGATTGTTTTCCTATAAAAAAAAATACATGCCTAGGTAGCCCTTTCACATGCATCGAACTGCCGCGAATAATATTTACAATAATAAATCGAATAGTTTCAAATAAATAAATAAAATTAATTGATCTATAGCTTCCATTCATCCATGCCTAAAACCTGCAAAACAAAATAGCGAAAAGAAATTAATTGGTATTAGCGTTAAAGTTTTGGAATTCAACTCAATATTGCATCAAAATACATATTAAAGCAATTGAAAACTTACTTATTTCCAAGGGTTAAAGCTTTGGAAATTACAACCCAAGTTTCAAAGACTCCATTGAAAATTAATAGAAGCAGGAGTATCTGTTTTCAAAAACAAATGAAAAAAGAAAAATTCTTTGAAATTGCCAAAACAACAAAAACTTGGAGTAAGCAATAAGAACTCCTCGCCACTAAGAATGAGTAGCCTAAAGGCTTCTTAGTTGCTGAAAATAGAAAAGATATTTTCGCCAATCAGTGGTACCAAAAATAAATAAATAAAATCCTCCAATATAACTTTGCAACACAAAAATGTCTCTGGTGTAAACAACACAACATGTACAAAGGCCCTCTGGAATTCAGATAATAAACTTGCTTCTTGTTGTTTTAAGAAAATCAACATCAACTTCTTCATGAAAGTTGCAATTCCCACAGGTACAATTTTGATTTTTTTTATCTTTTTTTTTTTATTTTTTTTTTTATTTTTTTTTATGGCAACAATATGGATTTATTTTGTTTGGAGAAGTTTTTTCCATTAGTGTGGCATTTCCACAAAATAAAGATCAAAAGTCTGTAGGAGTATGCATAAAGTACTACAGATAGTGATGGGGAACCAGTTGGTGCTGTTGCTCATATGGTACTAAATAATGCAACCAAAAAAGCTAGTATGTACAAACTTCACTCATTACAAGAACTTACAAATAATGGAGAGATTTCAAGGAAGCTAAGGAGAATGGAATATTCTGTCTCAGCTGATTGAATGCTAGGTTTCTGCATTGTAGGTAGAAAACAAAAATATATCTTGGAATTGAGATTCAAATATAATAAAATAAAATAAGATTAAATCATATATAGGAAAAGGAAGCCATAAAAAGTTATAGACATCTTACATATGGGTTGCACTAGGAGGCAAAAATAAAGGAATTACACCATGAATGCTATTGTTACTAACGTCCCTATACAAGGGAAGGATATTTGAATTAGTAAAGATAAATGGAACCAGATCAAATAAAAAGCTTTGTTTGTATATTAAGCTTAACTTACAAAGTGCATTTAAGTTCATCCAGGTGAAGCTAAGCTCATCTCACGATTAAATCATTTTGTAATAGTCAACATATGAAACATCAAGAAAAACCTACTCATAAATGCAAGCAACCTAAAGTTGAACAGATGTTAACAAAACCACACAAGCTTTTTCTTGTAAATATCTACTTACCTGCATAGAAACTGAACACAAGGGTATATTTTGATCATGGTCTGGTTAGATGGAATTTCAGTGATTCAAATCCGACATTGAGGCATTTAATGCATACACATGGATTATTAAAAATTCAATAAGCAAGCAAAAATCTTGAAGGAAACAAGAAAGAAAGGGGAAAAAAAAACATATGTATGAAATGTTTAGATTATAACACAAAATTGAGCTCAAGTAATTCCATGATTTAAAGGACAGACCTGATGCCGAATCCACAAATTGCCCATTGATTAGCAGTTGGGTGTGCTCTACTTGAATAGGTAGTGTTATCAAGTCTTTAGTTGTAATGGCAGTGCCAAATTTATGGCCGATTCTAGCATTTTTGCATGAAGTTTATATTATAACACAAAATTCTGTAAATAGAAATGCTTGAGTATCAACCGACTAGCACAAAATTAGCAAGATGACATATGTATGAAATGAGAGTGGTCCAAAAGATTAGTCCCACAATGAAGAACAAGATGCAAAATATGGTCAGTCCACTCACCATGTGGGCCACATCATAGAAAATGTAGAATTGCAAATCTAATCAAAGAGTGCATGTGTGGCTGGATTGAAAATCCAAAAGAGACATGATTACATGCTTAGAACTCAAAACAATAGAAAAACAAGTATGCACAATAAATTGGTTAGTGCAAGCACCCTACAAAAGACTCGAGTCACATTGATGTACTGGCTTCGGTCTGCCTGAACCACCAATTATGTAATCCAACCCCCCACCCCCCCCCCCCCCCCCCCTAAAAAAGAACACCGTTCATCCATTTGGAGAGATAATATTAGGACATAATACAAAGAATGAGTCAGATCCAAAGCTCTAGTGGACCCCACCATAGAAAACAGTGGGGAAATTGACGCCCATCATTCAAAAGTTCTAAGGGCCATGAAAATTTTGGATTAAGCTGATATTTACGTTTTCCTTCTTTCATGTCTACTTTAGCACATGAGTAGGTTGGATCTGAAATAAACATCATGGTGGACCTTCGGAAGGTTTCAACTGTGGGCGTCACTCTCCCCATTGTTTTCTATGGTGGGGTCCACTACAGCCTTAGATTTGCCTCATTCTTTTTATCATGCCCTTAAATGATCTCTCAAAATGTATGGATAGTGTGGATACAAAACATACATCATGGTGGGCCCACCGTGAAATCACTTTGGTAGCTAGTCTGGCTGCTCAACCTGTTAGTAGCTAATTGGTGAATCCCACTAGGGTAATTGCAGGAAGCGGATTGCTTACTAAGTAACGTATACTAACTGTACTGAGTAAACTCTATGGAGTCCAGCGTTGTTCATGCATTGTATAAACTCAATCCATCCATTTTATCATGTAAATTAAGGGCTTTAACCCAAATATTAAGCATATCCAAATCTCAAGTGGACCACACCACTGGAATAAGTGTGAATTGAAGTCTACTATTGAAAAATTCTTAAGAGGCAACATAAGTTTTAGATCAAGCTGATATTCGTGTTTTCCCTTCATTCATATCATTGTGATCTTATGAACCGTTTGGATGACAAATAGACATCACTAGGCCTTAGAAAGGTTTCAACGGTGGAAATAAGTAATTCCACTGTTTGTGTAGCATGGTCTATTTAAGCTTTAGATATACTTCAAATTTAGGGTCCTTACTCTTGCCCGGGCAGTAGACTCTCAGGAGTTTCAACTCCCGGTCAAGGGTTCGAGTACCCATAGGTGGTGAAAGTCCACCAGCGTGAGTGTGTGGGGTGTGTGTGCGTGTGTTAAAAAAAAAAAAAAAGATATACTTCAAATTTGGGTTGAACCCCTAAAATGATATGATAAATCAGATGGACAGCATGGATAAAACACACGAATTCATAGTAGGCCCACCAAAGTTTACTCAATACAATAAGAGCGTACTCAATACGCAATCCAATATGGTAATTATATTTAGATTTCTTGGAATGCACGTTATCTATTTGTGCGTGGATTAAGCAGCCATACTCGCTATGAAGTGATGTAAATTAGTTCTATGGCCCCACCATGATATATGTTTTGTATCCACACTGTCCATTCATTCGGAGATATCATATTTGGGCATGCTCCAAACAATGAGTTCGATCCAAATCTCGAGTGGACCCCACCATACAAAACAGTTGAGAGAGAGACACCCATCATTAAAAAGTTCCAAAGGCAAAAAATTTTTTCGATCAAGCTATTATTAGTGTTTTCCTTTCTTTCATGTCTGAGTTAATACATGAATAGGTTGGATCTCAAATAAACATCATGGTGGACCTTTGGAAGGTTTCAACGGTAGGCATTACTCTCCCCATTATTTTTTGTCGTGGGGTCCACTCTAGCTTGGGATCTGACTTATTCTTTGTATCATGTCTTAAAATGATTTCTCCAAGTATATGGACAGTGTGAATACAACACATGCATCATTGTGCGGCCCACAAAACGTAACTATGTTACTTTAGGAGTGAGTCTCGCTACTCAACCTCCGCCCACGTAAAAAGGTCGAAAACAGAATAATTAGGAGACGGTTGAGGTTATCTGTGGACCAAGTGTAAACACGATTTTACTTACGTAGCCTCGCGCCTTCTGATGTAATCACTTACGATCACCCAACGAGCTACACGTCCTGAAGTCCGACGGAAAGGCAGAGTACCTAATCCGCCCGGCCCGATCCACTTGTCAGCCCGAACCCAATCGACAGATGAAGGATCCTGCTGTCAGACCCGTTTACTGGCCCAATCGACAGATGAAGGATCCAGCTGTCAGCCGGAAGCATTTCTTCTTTCAAGGGTAACAGGCAGTCTGTCATTTTCTACATCACCTGTTTTACTCACCGCCTTAAAAAGACACAAACTTTTGATACACATCATCTTGTTCATGAAAAATCCACACCGTCCATCAGGTTCTATCCTTGATTTTATAACATGTAGTAAAAAATCAATGAGACATAGATCATAGGTGGGCCACACTATTGGGAACAAAATGAAATGACATGCAACGGTAATTTTATATGTGGTGCCAAAACGGTGAAAATCCTTCATCAAACCCGTTCTTTAGGTGTAACATATCAGGATGGATCGAAAATATAAAAACAGCCTGATCCGAAATATCACGCGGCCAGACTATGAACCTTGCATGTTATTACGGTATGTATTTTTACCGTCGGTGTGGCCCACCGTAGCATGTTATTACGGTATATATTTTTTTAATGTAAGGTTCAAATAATGGTTCTGACCTGATGGACGGAGTGGATTTAAGTATGAAGCGTGGTGGGAATTGCAAAGTTGAGCGTTTCACGGAGCTGTCAAAACTAGGGTTTGTAGTCTATTCCGGATACGTCTACATCAGCTTACGTGATTCGCTGGGACGCGGATTAGATACTGACAGGTTGAATAACAAGATTGGGTACTGAAGTGAAGTCATCAACTTCTGTGAGCCCACTAGTATGTTGTGTATCCACGCTGTCCAACCATTTGGAAACATCGTTTTAGAGCATCAAATAAAGACCAAGTCGGATGCAAAGGCTCGAGTGGACATAACCACAGAAAGCAGTGGAAGAGTAACGCCCACCATCAAAAAGTCCAAAGGGTCACAAAAGTTTTCGACTAAGTTTATTTTTGTGTCTTCCTTCTTTCACGTTTGCGTTAACACAAACAGGTTAGATGTCAGAAAACATCACGGTGAACCTTAGAAAAGTTTCAACAGTGGGCGTCACTCTCTCCGCTATTTTCTATCGTGGGTCCACTCCAGCATTAGATCTGCCTCATTCTTTGTATCATGTCCTAATGTGATATCTCAAAATATACAGGCCATGTGGATACAAAACATACATCATGATAGGGCCGACATAACTTGATGACGTCACTTCGACGGCGAGTCTCGTTGCTCAACCTGCCAATGGTTAATCCGCGTCCGAGTCTCTGGCATGCATCAGGAAAAATGGGAAACGGATTGGCTACTCCCACTGAACCCGCCAATGGCTGGTGGTCAGTGCTACATAGACCTCATCATGATGTGCGTATTTCATCCATGCCATCCATCTATCTTTCTAGATAATTTTATGGTATAAGACAAAAAATGAGGTATATCCCAATATCAAATGGACCATATTATAGGAAATAGTGTTGAATGAGCATGGACCATTAAAAACTTTTTGGGGCCATAAAAGTTTTGGATCAAGATGATCTTTGGTTTTTCCATTCATCTGGTCCTGTATGACCTAATCAACAGGTTGGATATCTAATAAATAGTACAGTGGGCCTTAGGAGGATTTTAATAGTGGATATCCAATCACCATTGTTTTCCTATGGTGTGGTCCACCTGAGATTTATATCCCTCTCATTTTTGGTTTAAAACTTTAAAATAATCTGCAAATATATATGAACAGAATGGATGAAATACATACACCATTAGTGGGGCCCACATAGCACCAACCACCCGGTGGGGGAGCAGCAAATCCGTTTGGGGGCGGATTAGATTCGGACAAGTTCAGTATCTAAATGGCTACTGAAGTTACATCACAAGATCTGTGGACCCCACTATATGTCTTGTATCCATACTCTCCATCCATTTGGGGATATCGTTTTATGGCATGAGAAAATTAATGAAATAAATTTAAAGTTCAGGTGGACCCATCACAGAAAACAGTGGGGATAAAGACATCCACCGTTCAAAACTTCTTAAGAGTCACGGAAGTTTCCAATCAAGCTTATATTTTTATTTTCACTTTGTCTATCTCTATGTTAAATTATGAATAGGTTGCATCTAAAAAACACATCATGGTAAGCCCTATACATGTTTCAATGTTGGGTGTGACTGATTCCATGATTTTCATTGATGGGTCGACTTGAACCTTATATCTATCTCATTCTTTTTCTTCTTGTTTTTTTCACCCATGGAATGATCTCTACAAATGGTTGGACGGTATGAATACAAACACACGCTTCATGGTGGGGTCCACAAAACTCAGTGACGTCACTTCATTAGGATTTGGCTACTGACCTGTCAGTATCTAATCCGCGCTCGGAGAATCGCATGATAATCATACACGTGAACTCAAAAATTGGGCACGGATTAGTTACTACCCCCACCTGTTCCGAGCTCCGCACAGATGGAGGCTTCTAGGACAATTGAGAGGCCACACTCTAATGTATGAAATTTATCCACATCATCCACCCTATTTTGCATATCATTTTAGATTATGAAGCTAAAAATAACTAATGTACAGTTCCCAAATGGACCACACAGTAGAAATTAAATTCCTATAGTTGAAAATTTCTTCGGACCGCAGAAGTTTTGGATCAAGACTATATTTGTTTTGCCACTTTATCCAATTGTATATAACCATATCAACAGGTTGGACGGAAAAAAATTGACACAGTAGACCCTGAGAAGATTTTAATGGTGGACATCCTAAGTACCTTTGCTTCCTGTGGTGTGGTCCGCTTAAGTGTTAGATCTGCCTTGTTTTAGTTTAGACATCTAAAATGATATAGACATATGGATGGACGGTGTGGATGAAACTTATAAATCACAGTGGCCCTCAAAGCCTCCCTCTGTCCGGAGCTCGGAACAGGCAAGGGTAGTACTTAATCCGCGCCCTCAAAAATTGCATTGTAAACACGTGGAATCAACAAAATTGTATTGTAATTGTACACGTGGGCACTTAAAAATTGTACACGTGGTATTTATTTTTTGGACGCTACTCACGGACAATCTCAGTAATGAATTAACATCACTTAGTTTTGTGTGCCCAACATAATGCATGTGTTGTTTCCACACCATCCATCCATTTGGAGAAATCATTTTAAAGCATGAACTAAGAGAGCAAGGTGAATTAAAAGTTAAAAGGAAACCCCACATGAAACAGTGAAGATTGAAGGCCTACCCTTAAAAACGCCTACCATTATTTTCTGTGGTGGGTCTACTTGAGCTTTGATCTTTCCAAATGGATGGACGGTGTGGATACAACACATTATGGTGGGTCCCGCATAACTTGGTGATGTCACTTAAATAACGTATTCCTCTGGTATAGCTATGCGTCTTAATATTTTCGTTTTCTCCTTTTGAGAATTGGATCAGTATTCCCTTTCTATAATTGGATTCGTCTAATTCTAACCTTTTTTTATTTTTGTTTTCACACTCCGCCTTAAATTCACCTGAAATTAAGTCCAAAGTTCACCAGCAAGATAACTCAAGTACAAAACCAACTAGAATACGAGTTAGATCTAAAATAAAAGTCCATGTGGATATTAAGGCCCAAGCCAACTAACTTGTATATAGGGTTTGGAATGAGATTACCTTTTATGAAGAGAGTAATGCTCCTGCGAACAGTAGGATAGAAGAGTTATATGCTTATCCATCCATTCTGTAAGTTCATTTTAAGACATTATAGAAAATGAAGCGGATCCAAAACCCAATTCAGCCACATCAGAGGAAACAATAGGTATTGAATGGCCACTCTTGAAACATTCATATGGCTATAAGTTTTGTATGAGACTCAAGTTTTTTGGTATATTCAATTCATCACAGTTGGAATGAATGACCTTGTAAACTGTTTGGATGACATATAAACATTAAGGTTGAAAGGTTTCAACAATAAGCATTTAAAAAAAAGTTTTAACAATAAGCATTTAAAAAAAATTTTAAAAAAAATTTGGCAATGCTTCCTCTATTGTGGCTCACTTGAGTTTCACATGTCCTAAAATAAGCCCAAAAACAGCTGGACATGGCAGATTTCTCACAAGCATCACTGTGGGCCCCACCTAGCTTCCTTGTGCAAGAACCTTCTGGAAAGGCTCCAACAATAAATCTGGATACATTTCATCTTTCTCATTTCGCAGATCCCTGCGAAAGCCCTTTTACATGAACTTCTTACAGCAGAAAGCTAGGCAGGGCCCACTGTTATGCTGGTGAGAAATCTGCCCTGCCCATCCATTTTTCCAACTTGTGTTAGGACATTGTTCCCAAAAAGAGAAATCCAAAATTTAAGTGGACAATCCCAAAGATATAGTGACAATTGAATGCCCACTATTGAAGCATTTTTGTGGCCACAAACATTTTGGGTGAGGCTAGTTTTTTGTGTTTTTGTTCATCTCATGAAGAATGACCTTATGAACGGCATGGATGGGACATAAACATCACAGTGTGTTATGGACAGATGTCTTAAATCTATCCGGTGGTCTATCGATGATATTGACAAGGTTTCGATGATATCAATGCCAGTCGTCGATGACATCGATGGTTAATCGATGCCATCGATAATTCACGAAATTTTAATTTTCTCCCCTAGTCGCTTGACAGTTTTGGTCAATTCTCGATATCATCGATGGACCTTCGATAACATTGAAGATGTTATTCAGATTTTCTGTAGAAACGTAGATTTTACGATTTTTGTTTCCTATTCCAAGTTTACTTCTTTCTAAACTTATATAAAGGGGTGTATGCGGAATTGAGAGGTATTCTAAGGCTTTCTAAAGGAGTTCCAAGGGTTCGTAAAAGGATTTTAGGGTTTCTAAAGGGTGTAGCAAGGGTGAAATTCGAGGTTGTTCGAATCAGGTAAGTCCTTTTTCTTTGTAATTTCTATTTTCATAGTGGAGATCTGTCATTTTGTGCCGTGGTTTTTTCCCGCAAGGGTTTTTCACGTTAAATCTGTGTTCTCTTCTGTGTGCTTGGTGTCATTGGATTACTATCCTAGATCTAGATCTTTGTGATTCCGCAGGTCAAAATTCTCAACAAGTGGTATCAGAGTAATCGTTGGGGCACAGATCTGAATCTGAGGGATTAGTAATAATGGTGAGCACTAGGAGATTGAGAAGTACTCAGGAAAAAATAAATTTGAGTTATGGAAGATTAAAATGATGAGTTCCTTAATCAAGCAAGGCGAAGATGGTGCTCTTAAGGAGCGAAAGTCTACTATGGCTGATGATGATTGGAATACTCTTGATAAGAAGGCTTTATAATCAATCCATTTATGTCTCATAGATGAGGTTCTCTACAACGTCATGAGGAAAAAAACCGTGCCTAAGTTATGGGTGAAGTTAGAAGATGTCTATGCGAAAAAATCCTCTGAAAATCGCTTACACTTAAAGCGGTAGTGGTATAACTTCAAGATGGCAGAGGGTGGAGATGTGGAAGCTCACATCAACAACTTTAATAAATTAGTTTGCAAATTGCTAGATATGAAAGGAGTAATGAAAGATGAAGAACAAGCATGTATATTGTTGAATTCTCTTCCGGCGTCGTATAAGTCATTTAAGGACACTATGTGCAACATGAATAAAACACTGAGTGTCGACACCGTTATCTCGGCCCTTCAAGGGAAGGTTATGAGACAGCTAAACAGCGGCATAGGGATATCTTCTGATGCACTATTTACAGTGGGTAAGAATTCTGAACAAGGTAAAGGTTCTTTAGGTTCTAAATCCAAATCCAAAGGCAAAGGCAAAGGAAAGATAAAGTGTTGGAATTATGAGAAGGAAGGACATGTGAAGAAGGATTGTGAAAAACTTAAATCGAAGAGGTAAGATTCTGAGGCTTCATACTGGGAGGCCAACGCTGCCACGTCAGAAGGATGTGATGGTGATGTTTTATCTGTGTCTACGCTCAGACGACCATATGACGATCGTAAGGATGAGTAGATGCTGGACGCAGGGGCATCTTTTCACATGACTCCTCATCGGAGTTGGTTCACCAACTATAGGGAGTGCGATGCTGGACAAGTATTTATGGGCAATGACATTGCCTGTAATGTTGTGGCTGTTGCTTTAGTGCGCATTAGGATGTTTGATGGGGTGGAGCGTACCTTGACAAATGTGAGGCACGTTCCTGATTTAAAGCAGAATATGATTTCTCTTGGTGTACTCGAGGGAAAAGGATGCAAGTACACATGTATTGATGGTGCCCTTAAGGTATCTAAGGGGGCACATGTAATCATGAATGTCCAACGACTCGGTAACTTGTATAGGTTGATCGGAGCACTTCAAAAAGTGGAGCTACAGTGGATGTAGCGGATTCTACCTCTATACGTGTGTGGCATGTTGGGTATGACCACATGAGCGGGCAAGGCAGAAAGGCTGAGACGTCCAGACAGGGATACAGAGCAGGTGGAGTAGTCACCTGTGAGAAGAATCACATGGCATGATCGTAGGATATCAGCGAGGTACATGGACGACTCCAATATCACAAGGGATTCATATATCTTCTATTCAGATGACTTTAGGTAAGCCTAGTGCTAAGAAGTGAAAGGTGACTATGGACGATATAATGGATTCGTTGTATCAGACCGACATATGGGAGCGGGTGGAGCTTTTAGTGGGCCGAAAAGCGGTTAGATGCAGGTGGATCTTCAGGAAGATACAGTATAAATACAGGGCGAGGTTGAGGGTTATGCTTAGAGAGAATGGATTAACTTCTTAGAGATATTCGAGCCGACGGTATAGCAGGTGTCTATTAGATCCGTGATTGAAGCTGGTTGGCTAATGTGATATTGAGCTGGAAAGATGGATGTAGAGTCTGCACTTCCGCAAAGGAAAGTGAAGAGTAAATCTACATGAAGCAACCAGAGCGATTCAAAGTTAAATGGGCTAAAAAAAGACTTTGCTGGAGGTTGTGGTTCGACCTATTGCTTAGGTCGTGGTTTGATTCCTTCATGGATGAAAGATCGGGAGGCTGCAAAGATAGTTTTCGGTATTGAGGCTGAAAGAGGAGTAGACTTTGGTAATCACAGGAGGAATACCTTATATGTAGGTATTGATCAAGGATGTGATGGGATAGGTAAAGCAAGAGAGTGTTACCTACTCGTCTCTCCTCAAGTTTTCCTCAGGACATATCCCAAAACAGATGAGGAAAAGTAGGTTATCTCATGAGCCTTATTCAAATACAGTTGGCAGTGTATGCTATGGTCCGGTTTAGACCGGTTATTTCACAGGCTAGCAATATTTTGTAGTAGTGAGATGGTAAGAATACTACGTCTTTCCTTTTGAGAAGATAGAAGCAAAGATGGTTGGGCATGTGGATTCTGATCCGATAGATATGCTCACCTAGATTGTTCCTACAGAGAAGTTCAAGTTTTGTGAAACTTCTCTGGGCTTGGCGATGGCGTAAAAAGAAGATGGAGTGTGCAAGAGAAGCTATGATGTGATGTAAAGATAAGAGAAAAGACAATAAGTTACACGGATGAAGATTGAAGATATGGTGGAGATTGTTATGGACAAATGTCTTAAATCTATCTAGTGGTCTGTCGATGATATCGACAGGGTTTCGATGATATTGATGTCGATCGTCAATGACATCGATGGTTGATCGATGCCATCGATAATTCACAAAAATTTTCTCCCCCAGTCGCTGGACAGTTTTGGTCCGTTCTTGATATATCAATGGACCTTCAATGACATCAAAGATGTTACGCAAATTTTCTGCAGAATCGCAGATTTTACAGTTTTTGTTTCTTATTCTAAGTCTACTTCTTTCTAAACTTATATAAAGAGGTTTATACATGATTGAGAGGTATTCTAAGGCTTTCTAAAGGAGTTTCAAGGGTTCTTAAAAGGATTTTAGGATTTCTAAAGGGTGTAGCAAGGGTGAGATTCGAGGTTGTTCGAATCGGATAAGTCCTCTCTCTTTGTAATTTTTATTTTCATAGTGGAGATCTGTGGCTTTGTGCTGTGGTTTTTTCCCACAAGGGTTTTCTACGTTAAATTTGTGTTCTCTTCTGTGTGCTTGGTGTCATTGGATTACTATCCCAGATCTAGATCTGTGTGATTCTGCGGGTCAAAATCCCCAACACAGTGGACCTAGAGGTTTTAACGATAGGCATTTTCCTGCACTTTTGTGTTATGCACGTGTAACTCCCCTATGGTATTGTTCAAAGGGGAGCATTAATACACACACACACAAACTAGTGGAGGGAGGGACTTGATGAGGTCAATCAACATCTTCCTCAAGGGATAACTACTCTAAATCCATAGAGTCCTTTAAACTCCTCATAGAGCTTCCTCGAATCCACGGGGGATAAAAGTAGGAATAGTCCCTAATAAATTCAACACACTCCAACTTAAACACCTTAAAAACATGACTTAGTATAAATAGTTAACTTACTATTTATAGATGACCTCTATTCTTACTAGACTTCATGGTTTTCAGCTAAAAATAGTAAGTGTCCAATTTGACATAACCACGTCATTCTCCTAATTTTTCTAAGCCATTTTCATGTTGGGCCCTCTTCTATAACTCAAATGATCAAAAGTTATACTCCAATTAAAACAACTATTTATAGTAAAAATGAAAATAAATGGGACTTTTGACCATCGATTTGATGGAATCTCGCAAATTCGGTGTGGGCAACCCACTGTAGTGGGGTTAGTTGGCTTAAGTAGGTTCTTTTACCCTAAAATCATATATGACATGTCAAAAAACTCATCTCAGTTTGTGAGATACAACTGATTTAAGGTTTTGACCGTCCGAATCTTTTTCGCCTCCAACCAGGCCTTCTCTAGTCCATCATTGCCATGAAAGTGTCTACAACCCGCTCTACATCACCCACACATCTACACCATGTAGGCACTTGATCCCATGATGTCATTGTTAAAATAGAGTCTGTCTACCACACTTGATGCCATGATCTCAATGTTGGATTAGAATCTGCCATGTTGGGCACCCCTCATGTGGAGGTGGGACCCACATGTGTGGCTTTAATAGTCTCTTAGTGCCACATGTGTATGGTGGTATTTTAGTCTTTTGGCCAAGCATGTTAAAATAAGAGGCAATGGTCTTTTGCATAGAGAGAGTTAGAGCAACATTTGGAGATTTCTCTTTAAAGAAAAAGAGGAGAAAGAAGACCAGAAAAAAGAGATTTTGCAAGAGAAGAAGAACAAAAGTCTTTTACCACCGAAATCTTTGCATCTAGTTTCATGAAGGTCCATCCACAATGTTAATGCCTTCGAATGTCTTCTCCAAGAGTTGTGTTAGGGTTTTCTACAATCCCTAATTGGTGAGAATTTCTTTCTTTCATGTTGCTTGTAATTCACTCTTGGATGATGTAGTTTGAGTATCTAAGAGAGGCCTATTAATGATTGCACTTCCATTATTTTGATTATGGTGAATTTGTGCCATATTAGGTCCAAGGGCTGTTTGTTGGGATTGACTGCAGGGCCAGCAATGGGTAGGGTGGAATGCCTAGTTTATGGTCTAATTGGTATTTGGTATTATGAGTGGCTGGTTTTTATTCTACTTCTGGGAGTCCCTCCTTTGGAGTGGGTTGGGGCCAAAGGCTTTTTCGGCGGGCCCCTTTCTAGCCCCAACTTCTGTTTGGTTTTCTTTAGTTAGCCCTTTCTCCATATGATAGGTGAGGCCTGTTTTATTTTGTAGAGCCCACCCGAAATGCCATACTATAAATTTTCTCGATATAATTCAGGTGGGGAATTCCACCTGTTTTTGAATTATACTATAGGATGCAAGAGACAACATAAAAAATCTTGTTGTCTCTTGCATCCTATATATTTGATGATTTGCTTGTTTGTATTAGAATTGATTTTCATTCACTAAATATTTTATTTTGTTAATTCCATTAATTTGCACATAAGGAGAAATATGTGTAGTTTCCAAACATATCTATCATTGAGACACGGAGCTAGGCTTAGAATTAGAAGAGGTCGTTCCACTCCTAACAGTATAATTCAAAAACTCGAAAACTCCACTCCACCAAATGTCTAGCCGGGTTTGGTCAATTTGAAGACTTGAAGGAGTGTCTAACAGACTCAGCTTAATATTTTAATAATTCAATTTATGGTATTTAGCGTACTTGAAAATTTTGAGACAAGTTTGTTTAATTAAAATACCAAAAATAACCGTGCAATTTATTGTGTGACGTAATGGTACGTAGCATGTTGTGTGTTTGATGGGAAAAGGTTGTCTCTTTGAATCTCACCTCTTTAAAATTAAAAATAAAATTTTTTTTTTAAAAAAAAATCTTTAAAGAAGAAAAGCCAACTGACTTAGGCCAGTGACTCGGTTGAGCAATCTTGTTAAGACCCAAAAAATCTTTTGTATGGTTTGCATCGACAACGGCAATATGAACGCTGCAACCAATCATTTTCATATAAATTGCATCCAATTTGCTGATCAATGTATTAAATCCATTCCGTATAGAGGATCCTTCGTCTTTAAAATTTACAGATGCTTTTAAAGATGAATATTTTACATCCATTTTCTTTTACAATTTCTGCAATTTGTCCCACAAACCTTTGGCACGGTTTGATAAAAAAAAATGTTGAATATTCTAATAAAAAATGATCCACTATGGATAACTAGTTTTTCTAAGCAAAATCCTCATCTTTTATGTCAACCGATTTTATTTATTTATTTTTATTTCTTTCCCTTCAAGGACAATTGCACAACTTTGGACAATTTTTTCACTCCCATCTATTGGCTATGGAGAGAAACCTTCCCGTCAGTGAAAATGACAAACCATACAAAAGATGGCTTGTACCGTGTTGGCATGTATGGTACGAGATATGGTGCGAACTGGAGGAAGCAGATCAAGATAGAAGTCACGAGCTAGCACGCAAAGAATTCTATAATTATTGTGGGAAGTACTTGGTTAAGATGAAGGCAACCAAGCTTTGTAAGAACGGCTGCAAAGTTATAGTGGGAGGCTCTTATGCATTGAATACCACTTTTGAGTGCTATAACTGTGAGAGCATGATCCGACGGTCGAGAAGTAGATTTAGGGATGATAAAAAATGCTCATCAACCTTCCCATTCTATATCCTACTGTTGACATTTGGAAATTACTTGGTTAGATCTGGAACACTTGACACTGTAAAATCACCATTTTGGTTTATTAATTTGAAGGTAATAGCACTAGTGCTCTGGTTTAAAGAATTAAAAAAAAAAAAACCACCTTTCTTTACTAACACTTTGTTTATTTTCAAATTCACAACACATAATTGGATCCATTAAACTTTGGCACCTCAAATCTAATAGAATCCAATATCCAACCATCTAAAGCAATTGCAACAAGAACGCTGACAACAACCTGTAATTAAAGGCTCTTCAACAGTTGGCTTGGATTCCACTTATTTCAAAAAAATATCCACATACAAAGAATGAAAGCAAATAAAAACAAAAGAAGAAAAAAAAAATGCCAAAGAATAACAAGAGACAAAGGCACAAAGATGTATGTGGTTTATCAAGTTGCCTGTGTCCAGAGGATAACAACACAAAGCTTTCTTATACACTATAAAAAGAAAATTTTTATACGAGGCTCACATCTGTCTCACTGTCTCACCTTACATGAGGTCGATCAAAATGGAAGACCAATATCTCCACATATATTTTCCCTTTTATACACAACAAATCTAACAGAGAGCACTTGCTTGTGTAATTAGGCTTATTGTGTATTTTAAGCGGCCTTTTAATAGGTGTGAATTGGTGCGAATTGGCATGAAACCCAAAAAATGAAACTGTTTGGGAGCAGTGACTTGGTGTGAAATAGAATCCATTTACATTTCACACTAAATGCACACATTCGACATCTTTCCCAGTAGTTGTGATTTCAATCTCAATTACCAAGAAATCCTCAAATAGTCCAAATTTTGATAGTTGGAAATGGTGCTTTTAAATACAACCACATACATACACAAACTCACATAAATCCTCCCTCTTTCTCAGCTTCCACTACTCTCTCTCCCTCTCTCTCTCTCTCTCTCTCTAAACACCCCTCCTTGAATAGAACAGTTGATCTATGCCTGGCGAAACCCTTCCAAAACTCTGATCCAAGCCCATATTTAAGTCTAAACTCAAGCTCATTTAGCATTATACACAAAATGGCCTAAAAATGAGAAGCCCAAAGAGATATATATCTAATTAGTCCCATAGTATCTCTTGGTGAAATTTGGGTGCAAACCAGTGTAGGTGGCTCGTAATGAGTCGATTGCCACGTTGATCATTGCAAAACTCAAGGTTCAAGAAGGTGGATGAGAGAGAATTGTACCTTCACCTCAAGTGATGTGCTCAAGTCCAAATGACCATTTTACCCTTGGGCTTTCACCATTTTACACCCTATACTACCCTTCTCAATTAGCCGAGGATGCCATGTGGTACACCCATACCCTAAACCAATCACAACTCTTCTAACCTTCATTAGCCCCAAAACTTTTCATAAATTACTAAAAAGCCACCTACCACATCTGTAAATGCTCCTCTCCTCTTCATGTCCACATACCACGCATCCTTAAGTGAAATATTGAAAATGAAGGAGAGCGCCTTAGATCATCCCATCCATCAACCAAGGAAAAAGAAAGAGAGTGCAAGGAGAGATTTATTTATTTATTTTTCCTATCTTTATGCAAGCCTAACCATGCCCAAAACCTCAGTTGCTCTAGCCATTAAAAGGTTGATGCGCCCTCTTGAGTTAATCCTTGTGATAATCCGTCCAACCATTACCCCCTCTCCGAGATACCCAAGCCACATATCAACTGTATTCATCCCAGCATCAACATTTGCATCATCATCTCTCTTTAACTCCCCTACTCATCCCGTCTATCCAAATGAATATTATGATAGTTTTCAAATTTTTGAATCCTACCACATTGAAATTAAACTCAAATTGATTGGAGCCTTTTTGTTCTTTTTTTTTTCTTTACCATTTTTCTCAAGTAAACACGTTTTTTTAGATCACATATTATTTTGATCCCTTACTCTCACTCCTGAGTTGGACGTTACACATTCATTCTCATCACTCTTACATTCTACGCATCGACACATTCTTTCTTAAGTCTACCGATACTTTAGTTAACTTGAGTGTATGCTTTGCAGTCCATTGGTTCTTCGAATCTTCTGACACCTAAAACTTGAACCGCAGTCCTTTTTCATTTCTTTATTGTCTCTATTAGGTAAACTGGTCCTGATAGATTGCCTATGTTTCAATCCCCCACTCTCACTTTTGAGTTTGACATTGCATTATTGCATTGCATCTCATCCATTCCATTGCATTAACACTAAACTAAGGAAATTTCATATAATCCACTATGTTTCACAAAGTATAGACCATACATTCTTATGCCTAACACCTTTTGGCCTTTTCTATCACTGAGGCCCCTTAAAATCTCAGATCTTAGATTAGGAGTCATTATAAAAATAAGGAATCCCTAGATTTCTTGTTTTGTAAGGATTGGACAAGGTCTAGTTAATTGAAAAAAAAAAATCTTAGTTTACTAGCTAATGATGACTACAAGTCAAATATTTCGTATCTAGAGTCAAACCATGTATCGCATAAACGAAAGCCTAAAAAAGCCCCTCGAGAGCGTGATCCGCATGATCGAACATTCACTCCCCCACAACCATCATTGACAATCACCATCAGATCCCACCACTTTGCCACCTCTCTCGGTATCTTTTCTTTCAGATCCCATCAATCACCTCATCACCTCTCTCTCTCTCTTCTCTCTCTCTCTCTCTATCTCTCTTTCTCTCTCTCCTACCAAATTCCATTGCCTTTAGCTTGGTGTAATGCCCTGAAAACTGGGGGTCATGCATACACTCAACTCCCAAGTTCCCAGGTATCACTTGTAATCGATTTTACTAAATTTCATTTAATCAGGTTTGGATGCATAGTATGGAATTACTTGAAACATGAAGCACAACCACAACTACTCTATTGAAATGAAAGAGGCTAAATATATACAAGTCCAAAATAATATGAATGGGTTGCATAAGGTGTTGTCCAACAAAATCACAAAAATATGTTAAAAAAGAATGATGAGCTGAGTCTAACACCCAGCGATTCAAGATCCGTTTACTAGGCCGATGGAGAACCGTCCATCAGTTGGAAGTAAGACAGCTCATCCTCCTCATTAAGACTCGCAACACTAGGCTCCTCGTACTTTATGTCACCTACATGTATGGGAGAGTCTAGTTAGTGTTTTAAAACACCGTTCCAGAGTGGGAGTGAGTGATCAACTCAGTGGGTGCTATTAGTCTTAAGTTGTAACAAACATCAATTATATTATGAATTTAATGAATTATAAGCATTAACAGATCCCTAAATAGTCTTGTTAATGCATATACATGTATTATGATATGATGCATAACTTTGCAACAACAATCCCTCGAGCTACTCCGTCTAACGATCGCATATGACCAACACTCTCTTATTGCGACCTCAACCGCTGAGTCTTCAAATCTTAGCTAGTGCAATGCGTGAATAATGTTAAATGAGTATTTAGTTAGTTCTGTTCGTCTAGCAGATTGGAGAAACTGGTACACCCCATGTATCAATACCCTCAACTAGTTGCGAGGCCAAGGCCCCTCAATGTGCGAAGCCAAGAGCCTGCGATCCTTGATCCCGTTGGGTTCCCTATCCTCAACTTCAAGCACATGGGGAGTACTGAGAAAAAGGATCGCTCGCGGTCACTATATGGAGGCTCATCACCCCAGCGTAGGCCGACAGCTCGGACACAGTGTCCCATTCCACCATGTCAGGCTCACGAGTCGGTAGATTAGTTTCAATTTGGTTATTAATGGGTTACAATGGTTGAAGGGTGTTTCAGGTTCCATATATACGTAAGCAGACAGGGTTAATAAACAAGGTTGGTCAGTACGTAAACTAGACTGTATGGGTTCGGACGAGTACGTGACAGACGACATCGGGTACAAGCGACCTATTTAGTCTAACTACTATCGCCCATACGCACCCGCCCAAATTCATGGGTTTAGCCTCATGATAGTCCTACCAACGGGGCCACCATCTCTCTCCTCAGATTCCTGACCAACCCAAGGGTTTTGATAGTAATCCATAACATGTCAACAATCAAGGTTATCAATTAGTATAAGTAATATCATGCATTCATATTTCCCAACATAAAATTCAAATTTTTCTACAAAGCAATGCTAACAATATTATGAAATAAAGGTGCATGTGTGTTGTATAGGTTAGTGAGGAAGCCAAGCATTTCATATATCTCCTAATACCAAAATTATTCACAAAGGCGTAGTGCATCAAACATGTTATGAGGAAACAGCCTACAAAATTCGAGTAAGGAATTCATAAGTAACCATCAATCGCATACCCAATCATGTTGAGAAACATCAAGTATTCCATCATTATTCTACATTGATTTAAGGAGGATCTAGGGTGTAAGGTCTTGTCTAAGTTTTCTAAGTTATTCAAATATATCACCCAACACGCAAAATCATTATATTCATATTAAAATTGGTGTTAGGCTACTTAAGAACAATAGTCCGCACCTATGGATCGTTGAGATCTTTGGATACGACCTAAAAACGTCGAACTCGGAGCTAATTAGCAGGAATCCTGAGGAAATGCATTTGCATGTTAAAATCTCATGCAAATCCTCTCTCAACATGAGGGGTTTCCAAAAAGATAAGAGATTTACTTATCCAATCGGTGGATAGGGGTTCTCCCGGTTGTGGATGAGGGATTCCTTAAGGGAGAGGTAGGGGTTTGTAAGATGGAACTCCCGTGGGCTCCACTTTGATATATGGCCCGCCTTCAGTCTCACCTTTCCTCTCTTTCTTCTTCTATTTACTCTCTTTGCTCTCTCTTTACTCTCCTTGGTGGTTATAGTAATGGTGGGAGTTATGAGAGAAAGGGCTTTATTTCCTAGACTTGGGCCCATTGGCCTCAACTTTCAACAAATTCCCCCAATGGCCCTCTAGGACCCTCTTTTGACTTTGGGGCGGCCCTATCACCCCCTTAGCCACCAAATTTGGTGGGCAGGTGTCTCATGGCCCGATGAGGGGCCATGCAAAATTTGACGATAAACAGACATGGGGTTTTATCGTACACACTACCAAAAAAATGACCAAAGGCTACGGATTATGCTTGCTTTTGGCTACGGCTTAAACCCGTAGCTAAAAATGCCCTAAACCGTAGCTAAAAGCCACAACCTTCACATGTCCGTCCAACGTGCATAGTCCCTTGAGGGACTCTACGAGGCCCATTAAAATTTGTGTTCTCCATCTAATACGTCTATCCATTTTGAAAAATAATGTTAGGGTAGGTTGCAAAAAATGAAGTATATTGAACGATCAAGTAGACCACACGTTAGGAAATAGTGGAGATTAATACCTACCATTAAAACTTGGTGTGGTTCAATTGTACATAATATTTGTACATTTTTTGGGGTTATTTCTTATAAAAAATTACAAAATTAATGAACGGAGTGGATTTGTCAAATGCATCAAGATGGACCCCACAAATAGAATGAGAAATCCGTCCGTCCAGATCTCGCCGAACGTGTGAACGCGGAGGGGCTGTTACGAACGTAATAATAGCTATGGCCTAATGCACTTTTAGCTACGGGTTTAGACCGTAGTAGGACCGTAGCAGGTACAAAATATGGAAAACCGCGCTCATTTTTCTTTTCCCCCTCTCCCAAAATTTTTTTATTTTCCATTCACGTCCGTCCCTCTCTCCCTTTCTCACTCTCACGTCCGTCCCTTTCTCTCCCTTTCTCTCTCACTCTCACGTCCTCTCTCACTCTCAATCTCCCACTTCTCATTTCTGTCTCTCTCGATCTTTGGCACCATTGTTCTTCTCTCTCTCTCTCTCTCTCTCTCTCTCTCTCTCTCTCGATATCTCCCGCACCATTGTTCGAAACAGAAAAATCATCATCAGCATTCCTTTGATTGCATCGTCAGAGAGGATTTTGGTATGCTTTCTTCTCTCTCTCTCTCTCTCTCTCTCTCTCTCTCTCTTGCCCTTTTTCTCTGTCTCTCTCGATCTCCCACCCCTTTTCTCTGTCTCTCTCGATCTTTGGCACCTTGATTAATTGCAAATCAATCCTCATCCCAATTAATTGGATGATGATGAAGAATGATGCAATAAGTCATTGGATTGTAGTAGTCATCCAACCAATGACATGAGAAAGGAACTGTTCACTCAAACAAGAAGCATTGGTTGATGTGATGTTGAAGACAGAGCCTAGGGAGTGGTCATGGGATGATCAAAAATCCAACAGTGGGATTTCAAAGTGTGATGGGTTAAAAAATCAAACCTCAATCATAGCAAATGCCATGCAAGGATAGAAAGCTCTTTATATGATTACTTGTTGCCTGTGGAGCCTTTGTTTCTGAATCTTAATTGCACAGATGAGTTTTTCGAATTTTTTGCCTATATACACTCATGTCGTGGCACACCAGATCAATGATTTCAATCACTAGAACTCATATGAAGTGTTCTATATAGCATTTCTCTTTATTTCAATTACTAGATCAATGTTTTCAATCACTTGATTTTAATGAATATGAAATTTTTGTGGAGTTGGTTGTTAAAACATGCAGGGGAGTTGGTTATTAAAATGTTAAAGAAATGTGATTTTGTGGAGTAGTATATTTTCAGTTTGATTGTATTCTCTCTCTATCCATTGATGGAATATACTTTCTGGGTATATTGTTGTTTGATATCACAACAGACTACTATTTTGTTTGATGATGCTGGAATATTAGTAAAGGGTATTGATGTGAACACCCAACCTGATTGATTTGCTTACCCTCCATTTTCCATTTTGGGCATTCTAAAGAGTACATTTGTGGTAATATTTCAAGACCCAAAATTGAAAATAGGGTGAAGCTAAATCAATTGGAGTAGGCGTTAATAGCGACTCCCCTGGTTAATCCAATAACCTACAATTGATTGCTTTCTTTCAACTTAAAAGGAATGCCATAAATTTATAGTAGCCCCATGAATCCCTACTTTTAAGGTGCTAGCACACTTCAACCACTCATGGTCCCACTACCTCTTGTTGCAATTCCTGCTTTCTTTCATTTCTGATAATTAAGTCACATATATTCAACTCAAAGAACTTTGCTATGTCAATATAGTAGTTACACAATTAGAACAAATAGCTTGAACAGGGAACTACAATTTTAAGTTTCTTTAAAACAGAAACAAGGAACCAAAGAAGCAAAGTAGGTGTGGGAGTCGGGAACCATCTGTTTCAAAATGTTGTTAAGTATAAATAACTAGGAAATAGGAGCCTATCTGTTTCAAAATGTTGTCAAGTATGATCAACTAGGAAGCAAGAGCAGCACGCTATGTGACTGTGTCCAAAGCGAGAGAGAGAGAGAGAGAGAGAGAGAGAGAGAGAGAGAGAGAGAGAGAGAGAGAGAGAGAGAGAGAGAGAGAGAGAGAGTTAGAAGGATCCTACAATGAAGAAAAAACACAACAATGCAGCATTTTGAGTTTATTTTGAGTCGAACATCTTTGGAATCTTTTCTACATTCTTTCTTGCTAGAATTGTTTCGGCCATAACCAATTAATTGTGTTGTAGGTCTTCAAGTTGTACCATCCATTGGCCTTGAGAGATTTCTTGATCAGCACAACCTACCAGTAGATTAAGGTCTATTTGGATGACGTTCATCTGGCCAAGCTGACAAACAACATTCTTATCAATGAATTGTTTGATGCACTGTTGAATTCTTGATAGAAAACATATAAAAGGGATATTCAGAACCTTTCCTTGAAATCCCTTATAGAACCTTCCAGTCTAACCATTTCCATCATTTTACTTGGAGCCTCAGCTAATAATACAACAATGGTGGTGGCCTGCACGGGGAAATATAACATTTTCGATTGGTGGCGAGGAATAAGCACTTAGGAATGAAACTGGGGGTCCTAGTTCATGCTTCATGGCCTTCCACTAGTCATATGAAAAATCAATGGAGTGTTCTGATAGATGATGGACTATCCTGTGTGTTATTTAAAAGGTTTTGGTATATTAATGCTTAGGTAGAGCATATGACTCTTGATACATAAGTACTCAGAACTTGTACCCGTGAAGTACATAAGTTAAAACCATCTAAATTGTCTCATAGGGGCCAAGTCCCAGTCCCAAAATCATATTGTTTAAAAGCCCAAACCTCTAATTCATGGATACTTGTTTGTTAAAATAGGATTATTGGAATTTTTTTTTAAAATTTTCCATTCTTTACTATCCAATAAATGTCCACCAATCTGATAGTCAAATAATCAAACGAGTAGTAACTTTTTCTTACCATTTAACTAAATTCAGAATCATAATTTGGACCATGGTTTTAAGACTCAAAACGAGATTAATGTGACTTGTCTGAGTTGACTTGGACTCAGATGAACCTGATCTAGTTTCATACTTTGAGCCAGCGCTGACTTGAGCAAGTTATGACTCGACTCTGGGTTGGATAAGTCAAATCAAGTTGCCAAGTCTTTTAGCCATGATTTGGAAAGTTTATTTGACATATTTGTATGTCATGTATGCAATTTCTAAGTAATTTCTCTGTGCCTGAGCGTTATCTGTCATGATCATAGATCATGGTGGGTCCATTTATCCTTCCCAAATCACTATTCCATCATGATCAATAGGTGATCCTCTAAGCAAAGGACATCATCCGGTTTGGTGTATACGCATTGCATTGGATAGTTTCCTTTTCCATTACAATCAAACTAGCAGCTTTTTGTTCCATTCAATTCAAAATTTATCACCACAGTGAGTCTGGTAACGGGCCAGGCCTTTGCCAGAGTTTTGAACTAGCCCCTCAGGCCAACTCTATTCAAGAGTTTGATTTTGTTAGGCCCTAGCCCAGCGTTATTCCATGGTTTGTGCACTCGTGGGAAATTCTCCCACACAGGTCAAGCAAATCACAACTTGGGTCTTGTCATTTGTAAGTACAAGAAAATATCAAAACTTGTTTATTTACATTAAGAGAATATAAGATGTAGGAATTTATAGTGTCAACTACCAATGCATTTGCATGATGACCCTAATTAGGTGTTTGAATGTCATCAGATCTAATGATCCATGTTGATAAATTGCATTTTAGGTATGAAAAGGGCTTTATGGCTGCTAGCAGTTTTCTAAGACATGTAGAACCTTTTACTTTAACAGATAGTGAAAGGTGATAGATAACTTGTTTGTTTATGGTAGGAACTATGGTAGGAACTAAGCATAGTTATCAGTGTCAACATCTTATCCCATTGATAAACTGGCATATTTGTTACCTATCCAAAAATGCATATCTAGTAGCTTTTAATATCTTGTACTATTGAAATAATGTTTTGGGTGCATCATCTGGGTTTTAAGTCTTCAAAGATCTCTTTTCATGGCAATGAAGGAACTTTTGCCTTGGGTAACTTGTTGTGCTTGTATGGATGCTAATAGATGATCTTTTTTCTACTGATTGATAACAACAATAAACCATTTCTGACTAGCATTTTAGCTAAGTATTTCAAAACTCTTTGGTGTTTTAGTTGGTTTCAAACCAAGATCATAGATGCATGTGTTTAGAATTATATTCGTGAATGAGTGAAAAATACTTATTAATTATTTTTTTGGTAAGGTGCAGGTTCAAAAAGGACTCTTAGGTTAATCGAGTTTCGCCTGTAATGGATAGGGAGTGGATAACACTAAGTTTTTTAGACCCATGTTTTATTTCTGGAATGAGAAGTTTTCTAAAGTTTTCACGAGATCACCTTCCTGGTAGAGAAACTATTTTTTGTCCATGCACCACTTGTAGATGTGCACGTTTATTGATTTCTTATGATGATTTGGAAATACATCTAATGAAAAATGGATTCGATCCAAGATATAGGGTTTGGAACATGCATGGTGAGCATGTATCACCTGAGTGCACTGAACGTGCATCAAGTTCCTAACAATGCTATAGTGTCCCAAACTTAAATGACGTTCACAACACGATCATTCAAGAACTCGGTGGTTATAACCTAGATAAAGTTGTCCAGGATGAGCTGAACGTGACCCCTGTAGTCGAAGGCGAATTTGGGAAAAATGAAAGTAATGATTTTGAAGCAAATTTACAAGAAGCAATGATTGAGCTATACCTTGGGGCAGAAGATTTCACCGTGCTGACTTTCATTGTATAGCTTTTTAAATTAAAGGTGAACCATGGATGGAGTGAAAAAAAGCTTTACAGAGCTCCTTCAACTATTAAAGAAGGTGTTGCCTTCTAGTAATAAGGCCCCAACTAATACCTACCAAGCGAAGAAGATCATTTCAAAGTTAGGTCTTAATAATGTGAAGATCCATGCTTGTCCAAATGATTGCATCTTATACTGGAGAGAGCACAAGATGAAAACTAGTTGTCCAACTTGTAACGCTTCTAGGTTCAAGACAGAAATGGATGATGATAGAAAATAATTTCAGGTACCTGCCAAGGTGTTAAGGTATTTTCCATTAACACCAAGGCTACAAAGAATATTCAGTGTGCCATGGTTGGTGAAAGAAATGTCCTGACACTCAACTAGGAAATTGCAACATGAAAAGATGGAGCATCTAGCTGATTCTATTGCATGAAGGAATCTCGATTATAAGTATACGGATTTTTCAGCTGAGCCTCACAATGTTCGATTAGGTTTGGCTACAGATGGGTTTAACCCATACGGCACTTATAGCGCTTCACATAGTTCATGACCCGTTATGTGTGTAACATACAACATTTCACCAAAGCTTTGTATGAAACCTCAATTTACTATATTGACTTTGCTCATTGAGGGACCACGACAACCGGGAAAGGATACTGACATTTACTTACAACCATTGATTGATGAACTTCAAGACTTATGGCAGAAAGGGGTCATGACGTTCGACGCATACCATGAAAGCAATTTCAATATTCGTGCAGTTCTGCTCTGGACAATCCATGACTTTTCAGCATATGGCAATGTTTCCAGTTGTAGAACCAAGGGTAAATATGGTTGTCCTGTATGTGGTCCCAACACAGATTTCTTGCGACTCAAGTATGGAAAGAAACATGTTTATATGGGCCATAAACGGTGGTTGCCAATGTTGGACTAGGCTAGAAAGGACACAAGTGCTGGCACTTACAATAAGAAAGTGGAGATATGACGACAACTGATCCGTCTGGATGAGAGTGAGGTCGAAAGACAAACTGCGAACCTTAAAATGCGGTGGGGGAAGTCTGGGAAGAAGAATAGAAGGGGTATTGATGGAGGCCGACAAGAGCTAACCGATGACGTTGAATCACCGTGGTTCTTCAAATGGTCTATATTATTTGATCTGGAGTATTGGAAAGATATTCCCGTGTGCCACAACCTTGATGTTATGCATGTCTTGAAAAATATATATGAAATCCTTGTCGCTTTGATGTTGAACATGCTTGGCAAAACCAAGGATGATATTAATGCGCGCAGGGACTTAAAATGGTTGGGAATTAAGAAGCGTCTATGGCTGAAAAAGAACAATGGTAAGACGATTCAGAAACAAGGTCCTTTCTGTTTAAGAAAAGAAGAGAAAAATATTTTCATCCGGACTTTGCATAATCTGCGTGTTCCTATTGGTTTTAGTGTGAACCGGAAGACCATTGTAACGGAAGATTGCATGGATTTAAAGGGAATGAAGTCTCATTCTTATCATGTGTTGATGCAACATCTACTCCCAGTTCTTATCCAGCATGCATTCAAGGATAGGAAGGTCATTCGTCATATAATTATAAGCTTTTGCACCTTCTTTAATGCCTTGTGCTCGTCAACCATAGACCTTCAAACGCTCATTACTCTCGAGAGGGGCATGGCTAGGACGTTATGTCAGCTTGAGATTATATGCCTTCCATCAATATTTATCATGATGATGTATCTTACCATCCACTTGGCCTACGAGGCTCATATATGTGGTCCTGTATACTATTGATGGATGTATCTATTCGAAAGGTATGCTATGAGCTTAGTGAGAATAAATAGGTGAAACGTCTAAAAATACATGTATATGTAATGTATCATTATTTTTGTCAGGTTCATGAAGACATTCAAGGCTTATGTCCGTAACAAGACGCGACCTGCGGGTTGCATTGCAGAACAATACATCCAAGAGGAGACGATTATATACTGCAACCAATACAGAGGAAAACATAAAACAAACCTCTTGGAAAAGCTGAAAAAACGTTTTGATGGAGCATTCCAAAACCATAGAAGTTACAAGAAATTGTTGACGATGATTCTAATGATGACAATGTTGGTCCAGTAAGTTCGAGTCAAAGTATCATCCTAATGAGTATCGAATATGAACAAGCTCGTACTTGGGTCATGAAGAGTCATCCTAGCTATGATGCGTGGGAAGGATATGTACTTTTAGCTCATATGTATATATCTTCTTTACTTTATGCAATTTGAATATAACATTGGTATTGAATAACCCACAGGAAGTACAAAGATTTCTTGCAGAGATGCTATAGGAGGACCAACAAGGTGCCTAACGAGGATGAATTCATACCTTGGTTGAAGAGACAAACAGAGTTCAATGAATCTAACGAAGAAGAATTCAAAGATATAGTGAGAGGACCTCTAGTTGTTGCTACATAATACAATAAGTATTGTATTAATGGTTTCCTTTTCATCACCAAGGAATATGAGGAGAATAAAACGAACCAAAATAATGGGGTTATGATAGAGGGTATGACCACCTTCTGATCTAGTGCTAAGGATATAAATACAGCGGATGAAAATCAACCTTACTATGGAGTCCTTCATAGAATTATCCAATTGAAGTACCGTACATGGTATAAGCCCATCCTATTTAAGTGTGATTGGGTGAAGGTGACACATCATGGTGTTGCTGTTGATGTTGAATCGAATTTGAGATTTGTAAATTTGTCTAGTCTTTATAGTTTAGACAAAATAGGTGATGAGCCGTTCATTCTCGCGGAGCATGCCGTACAAGTTTTCTACTCCAAAGATCATAAAAATCCTGAATGGCACGTGGTCTTAGAGGTTCCAAAAAAGATTTTTGTCGAAAAGGAGACATGCCTTTTATCAAAACGATTGAAGGCTGTAACTGAAGCTGATGCAGGACCTGATCTCACCACCTTAGCAAATGCCGATGAGTTTATATTCAATGAACCTGAAGAAGTCAGTGTTGTAGTTGAGAAAACAAAGAAAAAAAAGTGATCAAGGAGAATCTATTGAATTCTTTATATTTTTAATCCATGTAACAAAATGATATATATCGAAGAAAATATAATGAAGGTATGGATAATATAGTGAATTGTTTGTGCTTTATCTGTTATCTAAATTGTTTCTTAACCATTAGGGTTTTTTTTTTCCTATTAACATATAAATAAGCACATGGACTCACAGCCAGAGGCATTGGGTGCAAATGCGAGCAACACCAAAGGTAATAAGATAGTTCTCATTAATTAGATATGTAGATTTTATTTTTCTTATATATTGGCGGTAATCAACAATGTTTATATATAATTATTATTCTTTTTTATGCAGATGTGTCAACTTCTTCTTCATATAGAAAGAAAGGCCCTACTAAGGGTGCTTCTTTACATGTGCAACCTGATAGAAAAAAAGTCCTTAAGACGAATGAATTCGGGCAACCAAATGAGGACAGTCCCAATAACAAAGACTTTACATCGCATATCGGTGTCCTAGCCCGTGCTCATATCCCGATCACATACGAGGACTTTCGTCAGGTGCCTTATGCACACATTCAAAAGGTCATAGAAACATTGTCACTGTTTTATGAGTTTGAGGGTCAAAGTTGGGATGCAAGTGTTTGGTACATAACACAACGCATCAATGAAACATGGAGAAATTATAAGAAAAGGTTGATTAAAAAATATATAAAAAAACAACGATCATATAATTGTTAGAGATAGTCTTGCAACCCCCCCCCCCCCCCCCCCCCCCCCCCCAGGTGTCCCTATGGAGAATTGGAGGATCTTTGTGGATCAACACGACACCGAGCAATTCAAGAGAGTAAGTGCAAGGAATGAAGTCAATCGGGCAAAGCTAAAAGGACCTGCGTGTCTTGGGAGGCGCAGCATGATTGCTACTCTCCATCAGATGGTATGTATAAAAAGATAGGTATTATAGTTCAAAATTAAATTTAATGATCTAATTAACTCTATTAATGATGTGTATTTGAACGATATGTTATGTGTCAAAGGCGATGGAGAGGAATCTTACCTCTGATGCCAAGATAGGTAGAGGTGATGTCTACTTAAGAGCCCATACGAGCAAGGACAAAGTCGTCCAGTATCCTGACCTTGTTGTAAGTGCACCCCTCTTACCACTAACTATTACCATTATGAAATGTCATTATATAACTTTAAATTATTTTACGTTCATTTGTATTAATTTTGTCATAGTAAAAACTAGATGAGCTTTGTAGTAGCAATCCTGCTTCTAAGATGACCGGCATTGGCAATGCCCTTACACAGGTACTAATAAACTTTTAAAATTATTTGAGTTTCACGGTGATTATGAATTTCCTAATAACTTGATTTGCAATGTTTTACAGGTGGTTGGTTCTGATAGTAGAGGACGAATGCATGGTTTGGGTTGCTCGATAAGCAAAACAGGACTGAAGAAGTCAATCCCTGCCCGTTCAAAGCTACATAATATGGAAAAAGAAAAAGATGGCCTAGCGCAGGAGATATTAGAGATAAAGAAATCATTGGTTGATATAAAGTCCTGAGTGGGTATGCATTAAGAGGGACAGTCTGGTCAAAACCTCCCATCACCACCAGTGGCTAAATCTACTCAAGGTTTATCAGTATGCAATTATAATTTTGCGAATGTAATAAGCTTACAATTATATTATAAATGTTAACAATACTAATGCCATTTTATATGTGTACATGTAGCCGGATACGATATATATCGGTAAGAAAAGTGAGTTGCTTGGTTGGGGCTTATGTGGTGTTGTTGCTCGTGGTCAAGTACATGAAGTTAGTCCAAATGCAGTTGTCCATTATGAGCCATTAGCAGAGGGAGCTTTTGTTGTTATCCTGACTGAGATTATACACCCTGATGCTCCTTTGTGGAAAGAAGATGGATTCACATCTACACTTGGAGAGGCCGGTCCAAGATCACTTGTGCAATGGGGGAAGCAATCAATGAGATTCCTATAATTTGAACAAATATAGTACTATATAATTGAACATATAGTAATTTGGCTTAAGTGGGTTTTGGTTGGGGCTTACATGATGCTTTTTTCTTTGGCTTAAGTAGTTACTCTATATGATGTTTGGCTGGTTTTTTTTTTTTTTTTGGTACTCTATAGTTCATCGATATTTATAGTCTGCGTGAATTTTATGCTAAATATTTGAATATATTTATAGTCTTAGGCTCCATTTGGTCATCACATTAGTGTTTATGAATGTAAAATTTATCTCAGAACAAATAGAGCTTAAGCCCTTTTTTAACTCCGCCAATGCAACTCCTTGCATTGCCGGTCCCAAGCTCGGGTAAAGGAGGAGGGAGAAGAGCTTCAAGGTGAGTTTAATCATTTTTTTTTTCATTTTTTGAAGCTGTTATAATTTTTGAGTTTATTTTTGCTTGCAGGCTTGCAGATTTACTCGCATATGTTGGCTTCTAGCCTTACAATTCTCAGAGGTATGCATGTGTTTATGAAGACACTCTGTTTTTGAAAATTCTGTTTGGTCATTTTAATGGTTTTGAGAAATCAAAACCCATGTAAATAGACATTATTACAGTATTTTTAATGTTTGTTTAAAGTCACAAGCCTCACATTTATTTTAATGTCTGTAACTTACAGTATGAAGGTCTCAAACACCGAGTGTTTGAGTGTTCTCATACGGAGAGATCTAATTCTGTAAATTGCATGGTTTGAATCATCAAACCAAAGTGCTACTTTGGAATCATAAGCAATGCAAAGTGGGATCTGTCTGATAGATTGTTCAAATTTTTTGTTGGATCTATTTCATTTATCCACACAATCTTAAATATCTATTTTTCATGTGATTGGAAGCTTATGTTCAATTGGTTGGTGTGATTTCTCACTACCAAAAAATTGACCAAAGGCTACGGATAAAAATCGTAGCCATAGACCTATGGCTATGGTTTTTATCCATAGCATGACCGTTGCCATAGGTGCCATAACAATAGGTCCAAAACTTATGACTACGGATTTAATCCGTAGCTATATAGTACAATAGCTACAGATAAAATCCGTAGCAATTTTATCTGTAGTGAAAACTTAAGACTGCTATGGATATTATTTGTAGCTAAAAGCCTATTGCAATATGCATAAATTGAAAAGGCTACACCTGTCAGATTCATGGCTACGGATATTATTCGTAGATAAAGTCCGTAGCAATATGCCTAAATTGAAAAGGTTACACCTGTCAGATTAATGGCTATGGATATTATTTGTAACTAAAAGTCCGTAGCAATGTGCCTAAATTAAAAAGGCTACACCTGTCAGATTAATGGCTACGATCAATAGCCGTAGCTATTTTGTACCTTACAAAATTATATATAATCATTTATTCATTCAATTACCACCTGTACAACCATTTGTTCATTCAATTACAATCACTCATTCATTCATTCAATTACAATCAAATTACAATCCTTCATTCAATCAATTACAATCAATTACAATCCAATTCATTCAATCAATTACAATTACAATTACAATAATGCTGAAAATACAAATCTTTGGCTTTATTAGAGAAATGTGCTCGACTTCACCTTGAAATTTCAACAGCTTCGTATATTCCATCATCCTACAAACAGTCATGTCATACATAAATTAGAATGCCCATTGGGAAAAAGAAAGACAAAGTGAAAGAAGTGCATGATGTATAACAACTTTTTGGTCATAGGTTATAGGTTTTGGTTTTGATTTAGGTTATAGGTTTTGGTTTAGGTTATAGGTTATAGGTTTAGGATAAGGTTTAGGTTTAGGTTTAGGTTATAGGTTTTGGGATTTAAGAATGGGTTCGGGTTTAGGTTATAGGTTATAGGTTTTGGTTTTGGTTTTGGTTTTGGTTAAGGTTATAGGTTTTGGGATTTGAGAATGGGTTCGGGTTTAAGTTATAGGTTTTGGTTTTGATTTTGGTTTTGGTTTAAGTTATAGGTTATAGGTTTAGGATAAGGTTTAGGTTTAGGTTTAGGTTATAGGTTTTGGGATTTGAGAATGGGTTTGGGTTTAGGTTATAGGTTATAGGTTTTGGTTTTGATTTTGGTTTAGGTTATAGGTTTTGGGATTTGAGAATGGGTTCGGGTTTAGGTTATAAGTTTTAGTTTTGGTTTTGGTTTTGGTTATAGGTTTTTGGATTTGAGAATGGGTTATGATTTAGGTTTAGGAAATCAGTTTCAGGTTCGGGATTTCGTTTAAGTTTGTGTTTTTAAGTTTAGGCTTAGGTTTATGTTAGGGAGATGAGATTAGGATTAGGTGTAGGTTTCGCTTAAGGGAATTGAGTTTAGGTTATAGGTTTAGAGAAAGGTTAGGTTTAGGTTATAGGTTTTGGGATTTGGGAATAGTTTTAGGTTATAAGTATAGGTTTAGATTAGGTTATAGGTTAAGGTTTAGGGATAGGTTATAGGTTTTGGTATTCGAGAATGGGTTCGGGTTTAGGTTATAGGTTTTGGTTTTGGTTTTGGTTTTGGTTTTGGTTATAGGTTATAGGTTTAGGATAAGGTTTAGGTTATAGGTTTTAGGATTTGAGAATGGGTTCAGGTTTAGGTTATAGGTTATAGGTTTTGGTTTTGGTTTTGGTTTTGGTTTAGGTTATAGGTTTTGGAATTTGAGAATGGGTTCGGGTTTAGGTTATAGGTTTTGGTTTTGGTTTTGGTTTTGGTTATAGGTTTTGGTGTAGGTTATAGGTTATAGGTTTAGGTTTAGGTTTAGGTTGTAGGTTTTGGGATTTGAGAATGGGTTCGTGTTTAGGTTATAGGTTATAGGTTTTGGTTTTGATTTTGGTTTAAGTTATAGGCTTTGGGATTTGAGAATGGGTTCGGGTTTAGGTTATAGGTTATAGGTTTTGGTTTTGGTTTTGGTTTTGGTTTTGGTTTTGGTTTTGGTTTTGGTTAAGGTTATAGGTTTTGGGATTTGAGAATGGGTTCGGGTTTAAGTTATAGGTTTTGGTTTTGATTTTGGTTTTGGTTTAGGTTATAGGTTATAGGTTTAGGATAAGGTTTAGGTTTAGGTTTAGGTTATAGGTTTTGGGATTTGAGAATGGGTTTGGGTTTAGGTTATAGGTTATAGGTTTTGGTTTTGATTTTGGTTTAGGTTATAGGTTTTGGGATTTGAGAATGGGTTCGGGTTTAGGTTATAAGTTTTGGTTTTGGTTTTGGTTTTGGTTATAGGTTTTTGGATTTGAGAATGGGTTATGATTTAGGTTTAGGAAATCAGTTTCAGGTTCGAGATTGGGTTTAAGTTTGTGTTTTTAAGTTTAGGCTTAGGTTTATGTTAGGGAGATGAGATTAGGATTAGGTGTAGGTTTCGCTTAAGGGAATTGAGTTTAGGTTATAGGTTTAGAGAAAGGTTAGGTTTAGGTTATAGGTTTTGGGATTTGGGAATAGTTTTAGTTTATAAGTATAGGTTTAGATTAGGTTATAGGTTAAGGTTTAGGGATAGGTTATAGGTTTTGGCATTCGAGAATGGGTTCGGGTTTAGGTTATAGGTTTTGGTTTTGGTTTTGGTTTTGGTTTTGGTTATAGGTTATAGGTTTAGGATAAGGTTTAGGTTATAGGTTTTAGGATTTGAGAATGGGTTCAGGTTTAGGTTATAGGTTATAGGTTTTGGTTTTGGTTTTAGTTTTGGTTTAGGTTATAGGTTTTGGAATTTGAGAATGGGTTTGGGTTTAGGTTATAGGTTTTGGTTTTGGTTTTGGTTTTGGTTATAGGTTTTGGTGTAGGTTATAGGTTATAGGTTTAGGTTTAGGTTTAGGTTGTAGGTTTTGGGATTTGAGAATGGGTTCGTGTTTAGGTTATAGGTTATAGGTTTTGGTTTTGATTTTGGTTTAAGTTATAGGCTTTGGGATTTGAGAATGGGTTCGAGTTTAGGTTATAGGTTTTGGTTTTAGTTTTGGTTTAGGTTATAGGTTTTTAGATTTGAGAATGGGTTATGGTTTAGGTTTAGGAAATCAGTTTCAAGTTCGGGATTGGGTTTAAGTTTATGTTTTTAAGTTTAGGTTTAGGTTTAGGTTAGGGATTTGAGATTAGGATTAGGTGTAGGTTTCGCTTAAGGGAATTGAGTTTAGGTTATAAGTTTAGGGACAGGTTAGGTTTAGGTTATAGGTTATGGGATTTGGGAATAGTTTTAGGTTATAAGTATAGGTTTAGGTTAGGTTATAGGTTAAGGTTTAGGGATAGGTTATAGGTTTTGGTATTCGAGAATGGGTTCGGGTTTAGGTTATAGGTTTTGGTTTTAGTTTTGGTTTAGGTTATAGGTTTTAGTTTAGGTTATAGGTTATAGGTTTAGGATAAGGTTTAGGTTTAGGTTATAGGTTTTGGGATTTGAGAATGGGTTCGGGTTTAGGTTATAGGTTATAGGTTTTGGTTTTGGTTTTGGTTTAGGTTATAGGTTTTAGAATTTGAGAATGGGTTTGGGTTTAGGTTATAGGTTTTGGTTTTGGTTATAGGTTTTAGAATTTAAGAATGGGTTTGGATTTAGGTTATAGGTTTTGGTTTTGGTTTTGGTTTTGGTTATAGGTTATAGGTTATAGGTTTAGGATAAGGTTTAGGTTTAGGTTTAGGTTATAGGTTTTGGGATTTGAGAATGGGTTCGGGTTTAGGTTATAGGTTATAGGTTTTGGTTTAGGTTATAGGTTTTGGGATTTGAGAATGGGTTCAGGTCTAGGTTATAGGTTTTGGTTTTGGTTTTGGTTTAGGTTATAGGTTTTTGGATTTGAGAATGGGTTATGGTTTAGGTTTAGGAAATCAGTTTTAGGTTCGGGATTGGGTTTAAGTTTGTTTTTTTAAGTTTAGGTTTAGGTTTAGGTTAGGGAGTTGAGATTAGGATTAGGTGTAGGTTTCGCTTAAGGGAATTAAGTTTAGGTTATAGGTTTAGGGAAAGATTAGGTTTAGGTTATAGGTTTTGGAATTTGGGAATAGTTTTAGGTTATAAGTATAGGTTTAGGTTAGGTTATAGGTTAAGGTTTGGGGATAGGTTTTGGTATTCGAGAATGGGTTCGGGTTTAGGTTATAGGTTTTGGTTTTGGTTTTGGTTTAGGTTATAGGTTTTGGTTAGTTTTGGTTTAGGTTATAGGTTTTGGTTTAGGTTATAGGTTATAGGTTTAGGTTAAGGTTTAGGTTTAGGTTTAGGTTATAGGTTTTGGGATTTGAGAATGGGTTTGGGTTTAGGTTATATGTTATAGGTTTTGGTTTTAGTTTTGGTTTAGGTTATAGGTTTTGGAATTTGAGAATGGGTTCGGGTTTAGGTTATAGGTTTTGATTTTGGTTTTGATTTAGGTTATAGGTTTTGGTTTAGGTTATAGGTTATAGGTTTAGGATTAGGTTTAGGTTTAGGTTTAGATTATAGGTTTTGAGATTTGAGAATGGGTTCAGGTTTAGGTTATAGGTTATAGGTTTTGGTTTAGGTTATAGGTTTTAGGATTTGAGAATAGGTTCGAGTTTAGGTTATATGTTTTGGTTTATATTATAGGTTTTTAGATTTGAGAATGGGTTATGGTTTAGGTTTAAGAAATCAGTTTCAGGTTCGGGATTGGGGTTAAGTTTGTGTTTTTAAGTTTAGGTTTAGATTTCGGTTAGGGAGTTGAGATTAGGATTAGGTGTAGGTTTCGCTTAAGGGAATTGAGTTTAGGTTATAGGTTTGGGGAAAGGTTAGGTTTACGTTATGGGTTTTGGGATTTGCGAATAGTTTTAGGTTATAAGTATAGGTTTAGATTAAGTTATAGGTTAAGGTTTAGGGATAGGTTATAGGTTTTGGTATTCGAGAATGGGTTCGGGTTTAGGTTATATGTTTGGTTTATATTATAGATTATATGTTTAAGATAAGGTTTAGGTTTAGGTTTAGGTTATAGGTTTTGGGATTTGAGAATGGGTTCGGGTTTAGGTTATAGGTTATAGGTTTTGGTTTTGGTTTTAGTTTAGGTTATAGGTTTTGGGATTTGGTTTAGGTTATAGGTTTTGGTTTTGGTTTAGGTTATTGGTTTTCCTTTAGGTTATAGGTTATAGGTTTAAGATAAGGTTTAAGTTTAGGTTATAGGTTTTAGGATTTGAGAATGGGTTTGGGTTTAGGTTATAGGTTTTGGTTTTGGTTTAGGTTATAGGTTTTGGGATTTAAGAATGGGTTCGGGTTTAGGTTATAGGTTTAGGTTTAGGTTATAGGTTTGGAGATTTTAGAATGGGTTCGGGTTTAGGTCATAGGTTTTGGGATTTAAGAATGGGTTCAGTTTAGGTCATAGGTTTTGGGATTTGAGAATGGGTTCGGGTTTAGGTTATAGGTTTAGGTTTAGGTTTAGGTTATAGGTTTTGGGATTTGAGAATAGGTTCGGGTTTAGGTTATAGGTTTTGGTTTCGATTTAGGTTATCGATTTTGGGATTTGAGAATGGGTTCGGGTTTAGGTCATAGGTTTGGGTTTCGATTTAGGTTATAGGTTTTGGGATTGGAGAATGGGTTCGGGTTTAGGTCTTAGGTTTTGGTTATAGGTTATATGTTTAGGATAAGGTTTAGGTTTAGGTTATAGGTTTTTGGATTTGAGAATGGGTTTGGGTTTAGGTTATGGGTTTTGGTTATGGTTTTGGTTTAGCTTATAGGTTTTAGGATTTGAGAATCGATTCGGGTATAGGTTATAGGTTTTGGTTTTGGTTTAGGTTATAGGTTTTTGGATTTTAGAATGGGTTTGGGTTTAGGTTTTGGTTTAGGTTATAAGTTTTGGGATTTGAGAATAGGTTCAGGCTTAGGTCATAGGTTTTGGGATTTGAGAATGGGTTCGGGTTTAGGTCATAGGTTTTGGGATTTGAGAATGGGTTCGGGTTTAGGTCATAGGTTTTGGGATTTGAGAATGGGTTTGTGTTTAGGTCATAGGTTTTGGGATTGGAGAATGTGTTCGGGTTTAGGTCTTAGGTTTTGGTTTTGGTTTTAGTTTAGGTCATAGGTTTTGGTTTAGGTTATAGGTTATAGGTTTAGGATAAGGTTTAGGTTTAGGTTTAGGTTATAGGTTTTTGGATTTGAGAATGGGTTCGGGTTTAGGTTATAGGTTTTGGTTATGGTTATGGTTTTGGTTTAGGTTATAGGTTTTAGGATTTGAGAATCGGTTCAGGTTTAGGTTATAGGTTTTAGTTTTAATTTTGATTTAGGTTATAGGTTTTGGGATTTTAGAATGGGTTTAGGTTTAGGTTATAGGTTTAGGTTTAGGTTTAGGTTATAGGTTTTGGGATTTGAGAATGGGTTCGGGTTTAGGTCATAGGTTTTGGTTTTGACTTAGGTTATAGGTTTTGGGATTTGAGAATGGGTTCGGATTTAGGTTATAGGTTTTGGTTTCGGTTTAGGTTATAGGTTTTGGGATTGGAGAATGGGTTCAGGTTTAGGTCTTAGGTTTTGGTTTTAGTTTTGGTTTAGGTTATAGGTTTTGGTTTAGGTTATAGGTTATAGGTTTAAGATAAGGTTTAGGTTTAGGTTATAGGTTTTTGGATTTGAGAATGGGTACGGGTTTAGGTTATAGGTTTTGGTTATGGTTTTGGTTTAGGTTATAAGTTATAGGATTTGAGAATCGGTTCGGGTTTAGGTTATAGGTTTTGGGATTGGAAAATGGGTTCAGGTTTAGGTCTTAGGTTTTGGTTTTGGTTTTGGTTTTGGTTTAGGTTATAGGTTATAGGTTTAGGATAAGTTTTAGGTTTAGGTTATAGGTTTGGGATTTGAGAATGGGTTCGGGTTTAGGTCATAGGTTTTGGTTTTAGTTTAGGTTATAGGTTTTGGGATTTGAGATTGGTTTTGGGTTTAGGTCATAGGTTTGGGGATTTGAGAATGGGTTCGAGTTTAGGTTATAGGTTTTGGGATTAGAGAATGGTTTCGGGTTTAGGTCATAGGTTTTGGTTTCGGTTTAGGTTATAGGTTTTGGGATTGGAGAATGGGTTCGAGTTTAGGTCTTAGGTTTTGGTTTTGGTTTTGGTTTTGGTTTTGGTTATAGGTTTTGGTTTTGGTTATAGGTTATAGGTTTTGGATAAGGTTTAGGTTTAGGTTATAGGTTTTTGGATTAGAGAATGGGTTCGGGTTTAGGTTATAGTTTTTGTTATGGTTTTGGTTTTGGTTATTGGTTTTAGGATTTGAGAATGGGTTCGGGTTTAGGTTATAGGTTTTGGTTATGGTTTTGGTTTTGGTTATAAGTTATAGGTTTAGGATAAGGTTTAGGTTTAGGTTTAGGTTTAGGATTTGAGAATGGGTTCGGGTTTAGGTTATAGGTTTTGGGATTTGAGAATGGGTTCGGGTTTAGGTCATAGGTTTTGGTTTTGGTTTAGGTTATAGGTTTTGGGATTTGAGAATGGGTTTGGGTTTAAGTTATAGGTCTTGGTTTTGGTTTTAGTTTAGGTTATAGGTTTTTGGGTTTGAGAATCGGTTCGGGTTTAGGTTAAGGGTATGGTACCTGCAAATATAAATATAAACATAGCCTGTCCAAATGGCCAGGCCCTTCCAATGCCGTCCATAGGAAATGGACAGCTTCATCATGGTCGTAACAGTGGTTCCCACCTTCCAGGGACCCCCGCTCTTCCGGATAGCTCCGACGCACATCCGGATCTACTCCATTAATTTCGAGCAAATATATAAACACGGCCTGTCTAAATGGTCAGGCCCCTCCAATGTTGTCCATAGAAAATGGACAGCTTCATCATGGTCATAACAGCAGTTCCCACCTTTTAGGGACTCCCGCTCTTCCGGATAGCTCCGATGCACATTCGGATCTGCTCCATCAATTTCGAGCAAATACATAAACACGGTCTGTCCAAATGGCCAGACCACTCCAATCATGTATATTATTGAGTCAAGAGACGTAACAGATGCTTGAATCTGAAATATGCATTTAAACATAAAATGGCATTGGGAATCGCTTCTCAAAACCGCAGACTGTTTTCTTTTGAAACTCGTTCATCTCACCTGAAAACCTGTCACATAATGAATAACTATAACCACAATGATAACTACACATGTACATTCTTGACAAGAGACGTACTAGATGCTTGAATCTGAAATATGCAGATCCAATCCTCCCATATGCAACATCCACCTGAAAGAATGTGCATAACCGTCATGCTTAAGTATTTATGGAAGGGTTGTATGATGGGATTTAGATAGTTTGACTATTTTTAATATTTTAAAAAAATGGGTGGTCATAATTAGAATAATGAATGTTTAGGACTGAATCAGGGTTTACTTATGAAAAAATATATAAGCATGCTATGATGATTGAATGATGAATAGAATTTCGGTTTACTTGCTCCAAGAGGCAGGGATTTGATCCCTTTTTTTCCTAGATGACAAGACCACTATGGCTGTATTTCAATCTCGACATCTAACTTACTAGACTTAGGATGCATTTACTCAATTTTCAGAACAATGCCTTTGGAAATTTAAACTCTATAGACAGTAACATAAATGCTTACATCAAAACATAAACTGTATATTTGATAGATTGTAGAAGTTATTATGATCAACAAAGCACCATTTGACCCAACCTAAGTTATTATAAATTAAAGAATAAGAGAATGTTTAGAGTAACGGGAGTCCTTTTTCACCTTTGGAGTGCTTGTTAAATTGAACCTACAATATCAACAACGTTCTTTCCCTCTTGTTAGTTGATCAACTAATGGTACTCACCTTAGTCAAGACCTACCTTCTGCCGTATGTTGTTCAAAATCCCATGCTGGACAATTTTTGGAGTCTCAGGAATTGTGAGTGATGGCTCTTTGTAAACACGCACCTAAGAAAAAAAGGAAAGAAAAAATCAACTTATAAAAATATTTACACTAAAATTTGACTATTCATTCAATATAATGCCTTATATCTAGAAGTGAGCTGAATTCGATTGCCAATGCCACAAAGAACTATTTGCCAACATGCTAACTGTTATAAAAGAATTCAAAGAATAATGTACAAAGTGAAAATCACAGAAAACACTACAGAACAAAAAAAATAAGAAATCTCGATATGTAAACAAGATATTTAAACAATCAGTTCTACCAAATGAGAAATTGCAAAATATGTTACCAATTAGAAGGCACCTAACAAATCTGTAAGCCAGAAGCAGCTTGAAAAATCAGTAATCTTTTATGAGATTGAAAATAAACCAAGAGGAGTTATATGATCGTCTGTCTGATGACTGATGACATGTAGAGTAAGCTCATGTTCTGATTTGCCACAAGTGGAAACCACAACCGGCGTTAAATGTTGGCTACTAGAAAAAATGCGTCAGCAATGTTCCATTTTGTTATAGTGACTTAGATATTTAGCCATGGGGCCAACTATAAATAGGATATCAAAGATGAAAATCATGGAATAGAAAACCATATATAGACTTTCCTTTGATGGGATCAGTAATACTTGATTGCCCACCTTCATATTCGTGCATTGGCACAAAAAGAAACAAATGCAATTGCCTGGAAAATACAGAGCTTAGATTGCCAAAAAGAAAAAGAAAAAGGATGTCCCACATCTCCTGTGTCCATTTCTCATCTTACAACCAGAGGCATTAAGGAGCGGGACAGCAGCCCTGTGAATGATGACGATGCTGGGAAAATGTAGTAAAGGAGCTGCTCAATATGAAAAATAGAGATCTGGCCACCCTCTGTGGATTTGCTTTTGCCCATACCAGACGCGCAATAGGCAAACTGCAATGCAGCAAGCCCCTGTATTACAAACCATGGATGGATTCTTGACACTACTTACTCACAGCCCATAGAATAGAAGCATCCACACATACTATATCTGCTCAGAATAGTTAATAGCCCATCCATTACCTCTAATCCCACTCAGACCAAGCACTGCTCCAGCACCATAGGTACTAGACCCACCCTCCACAACACCAGCAAAAACAAGACAGCAGACAGGCCACAACTGCCACCTAAAAAGCCATTTGCAATGAACATAGCCACCTGAGCAACGTTTATCAGACATCCAGCATCTCCCAAACGGCAATTTTTAGCTCCTGCACGAACCAACAACTTCCTCCAACTGCCAAAAATCTAGCTCCTCCCAAGCAACAGATCAAACATACAAACATCAAGCAGTAAGGACATTACCTAGGGACACCATATGCAGCATGGCCTAGAGCAGGAGAACCCATACGCAAGCCACGGTTTTTGGATTGTCAATGCAAGAGCCGGGCTGAGGTCATAACAGGAACTGAAAAAAGAAAACTAGAGGAACAGGGCCAAGTTTACCAGGCAGCTCCAGCGTTAGAGGCCCCGCATCAAACTTCCATAGGAATGAGCCAATGCAATGAGACCTCACAGAGAATTACGCTGTCCCCCTCCAACTGCTGCACAGTGAAATTCTGCAAGCACACCCATGAATTGATCACCAGTCCATCATCCATTCAATCGCCACTGCCCATGATCTTAATTCTTAAGGTTGAGACATAGTGCCAGTCCAATCAAGTTACAGGTGTCATCATATTCTTAGTAAGAAGTGTTTCAAAATACAAAGAAAGAAATAGCTATCATAAGAGGCATCACTATAAAAATTGAAACGTGCTCAATCTTGATAAGCTTTTCTCCACACACCCAAGATCAATGATTAGTCAGATCATAGCCTAATGATAGTAGTGCTAGCTTCTCATTCCTTCTTGAGCCATTTCATCAAACAATTAGCATGAATGAAATACAAGAGGGAGATTATATTATAAATATCAGCTACATCGACACAAAACACTCCTTGTTGAGCCATTTTATCAAATAGTTAGCATGCATGAAATATAGGAGGGAGATTGTATTATAAATATCAGCAACATCGACACAAAACACCCCTCTTGAAGTTGTAAACCTTGCAAAAATGGCATTGAAATCTTCCTTTCCCCTACTCTTAAGATATTGTCCTTCAAATCTATTATACACAGCACAAAGTTAAGTCATTAGAAGACCATTTCCATATGTAATTGTAAACTAGAAATCAGGTCTGTTAACCAAGTTACCTTGTGCATCTGGAGCATCTCGAGCACAAAAATGAGATGATCATCTAGACTTGAGATGATCTGAATGTAGGACCATTCCAAGCATCCAAACAGACCCAAACCCCATTCATTCATTGAAAATCCACATTACCAAAAATTAAAAAAATATATAGACAAAGAAGGTGCCATAAAAATGCCCCGCCTTCACGCATGCATACATTTCTAAAAAAACAGAGAGAGAGAGAGAGAGAGAGAGAGAGAGAGAGAGAGAGAGAGAGAGAGAGAGATTGAAGTCAATGAGGAATATTGTTTCAGGACTAAACTGAAAAAAGAATTGAAATGTTAGAACTAAAGAACAGAGGAAAATTATCGTGGAGGTGGGTGACGCATTAGATGCATGGTTAGGGTTTTCCTTGCATGGATTTTTGACGATGAGAATCGAGCCTCCCTCAGCGATGAACTGCAAAGGAATAATGGTTTTGAGGTAAACCTGCAAGAGAGAGAGAGAGAGAGAGAGAGAGAGAGAGAGAGAGAGAGAGAGAGAGAGAGAGAGAGAGAGAGTTGCTGGAAGGCGAGAGACGGAGAGAGAGAGGGTAGTGGGTGGAGTAAGAGAGAGAGAGGGAAGGCGGTGGAGTGAAACAGAGAGGGGGAAAATGAAATGGGCGTGCGCAGGGGGCAATTTTTTAGGTGCGGTTTGCCCTCTGTACGGACCTAGAGACGGACTATCCCCATCAGGGGCTCCGTGGGGCCCACTGTGATGCACGTGGTTCATCCGCTCCATCCATTCCTTTAAAACGTTATTTCAAATATAAGTATCCAAAAATGAAACAGATCAAAAGCCCAAGTGGACCACATCAGATATAAATGGTAGGCAGTTAATCCTCACTATTTCATATGATGTGGTCCAGTTAAGTCTTCAATTTGCCTCTTTCTTTGGTCTCATGCACAAAAATGAGCCATAAAATAAATGGATGGCTTAGATAAGACACACATATTGTGGTGAGATACATGGAGCTCCATATGGGAAACTAACTTTAGATATCGTGTAGTGTGGTTGAGAAGCATTTAGCTACGGATTAAAACCGTAGTAGATTAGCTACGGTTATTATTCGCCGCAGCTAAATCCAACCATAGTCCGTAGCCTTTGGTCATTTTTTTGGTAGTGTCTGTCTCATGTCTCATGTCTTGGTGTTTATTAAATTTTCTTGGGAATCTGAATCCAAATCTTGCTTTATGTGTGTGTACACATGTAACTCATTACTTGGATGTAGGAGCAGGAGAGGGTAAAATATCCATGTGCAGAAATTTTAGAAACTGAATGTTGAAAAACCATCACTTCTCAAAGCAGCAACAATTTATTGTTAGAAGTAATAAAATTAAGGGCCTGCTTCCCACCTAAATGAAACGAAATGGCGATTTCAACTACTACCCATTTAGCATATTCATCTTCTTTTTCTTTCTTTTGCATGCTCCAGGCAGCAATAGAGATCAGCTATGAGCCATCTGTTAGGATTTTTTCTGTTTTCTTAACATAGAAATCGATTGAATTCTTATATGAATTGTATTGGCAGGGTGTTCTTACAGAGACAACAACTAAGTCAGCTATTTCTCTATCACTGGGAACTGCCATAATTAGAAAGTTGAAGTAGATCAGTTCATGAGGGTGAGTACTATTCTGATGCATCTATTTTTGTATAAGTGGTTCCTATGTTTCATTGATTCGCACCAAGGACATGATGTGCCCCGGCATTGATGGAGTATAGCCCAAATTTTCTTGCAAATCGGATGATTCTATCCATCCCAACTTTTTAGAGGCTATTGAACAAGCAAGGTGGAAAGCGAGCTACTTGGGAGTATCAATTTGTTGTGGCTAGTGTAAATATCACATTCATGATCATGCAAATGCTAGATTTGAACTCCCGTAAGAGTCCTCTCTCTCTCTCTCTCTCTCTCTCTCTCTCTCTCTCTCTCTCTCTCTCTCTCTCTCTCTCTCTCTCTCCCTCTGTGTGTGTTTGTGTGTGTTCATGTGTGTGTTCTTTGTGACACATACTAACAGGTCCCAAGCCCAGGTAAATTTGGACGGTTGGTGTCAGATGGGCAGCTCAACATTCTTGAGAAGCTGACTCGAAATAGCTGAGACAAAGCTATGATGATGACACACATATACATATAGATGGAATGGGTGTTTTTCCTTTTTCTTTTTTCTTATATGTAATTATTGTCACGGATATTAGTAATATTCTCAAGGTACATGATACTGGTATGAGCATTGCATGAATAATGTTGTGTTCAGTTCATTGCTATCTGAATCTGGGTTCCGGTTTTCATGAAACCAAAAATGGCAAAAAAATAAAAATAGAAAAGAAAAGAAAAAGACATGGCACCAATCTCTGCATTAGTGTTTGAAAATGAATCTGTCATAGCCTATAAACTTGAAATTCTATGGAAGTGTTCCCCCTGAACTTCTGATAATGGCTGGAGACCAAGGGTTTTTTGGCAACACACAGCTTTGTATTAACAGAAAAACTGGAAATCAGCGAAATTTTGAAATGGATATTTGCAAACCAAGCCATTCCCACAAGGAAATTGCAGGAAAGAAACTGGTTTTGCACGAAAGAAACTAGTTTTGGCCTGTGTTATATTATTGTCTCTGATAGTTGTTTTAGCTGGACTGGGTTTTGTGAGTTACAAGAGCTTCAAGCATGATGAATCTTGTAAAGAAAATGACAAAGAAGCAGGGTTTGGAAAAGATCCAAATTGGAAACTTGAATCTTTCCATCAAAAGGAATTCGAGGCAAAATAAATTTTTAATCTGGAAGAAGAGAATCTTATTGGAGGTGAGGGCTCTGGGAAAGTTTATCGATTAGATTTGAAGAAGAATGGAGGAACAGTAGCCGTGAAGCAACTGTGGAGGGGAAATGAAGTGAAAGTTATGGTGACAGAAATGGAGATTTTGGGACTTTGATGGTGGCAGCAGTAGCAACAGTCAGCGAGGTTTTTTGTGCATTCAATCAGAGGCCTTGGTAAATTCCTCCTAGTTTGAATTGTAGGCTATTTATTTCCAAAGCACTGGTTTAAAATGGATGCATGCCTGTCATCGAATTCTTTGACATGGACCATGCAAACACGCCATCAAATTCTGAGGTTTTGCACAGTGAATTTGAACATTAATCTAGTTTGAACAGTGAATTTGAATAGTGATTACCTTCAGAAAAAGGTTCTTAAGGTTGATAGCCTTCAGAAAAAGAAGATGATTACCATTGTTTGTATGATGTGCATGTGAGATGTTGAATCGGTTGATCATCTTTGTCACGCCTCAAATCCGAAAATCGGATTCACAGGAATCCCGATCGCCGAATCCGGTACCGACAGCCTTCGTAGTGCCCCATTCTTGGCTCCTGACAATCATATGCCAGATTCTGATCCTGGGATCCTACAAGGAGGATTTTTAAAATGATTTTTTTTTTTTGTAATGGAGCATAACCACAAGCATAACCAAGTCACAAAACAACATCACCACATGTAACAGCCGAATTTTCACAGCCAGAGTTTGTACTCGTGCCCGAGAAAAATGGGTGTTAATTGATGTATAAATTGGATGCTTTAGTAAATCGCACCATTTTTTTTTGGTTTAGTTCACATCCAGATACATTCATGAAGGTAGCATTCACAAGAACAAAATCAACTGTATTGATTATATTTCATCAGAATAAAAGAATAATCAAATGGCCTCATAGAGGGAAGTTTATTATAATATCAGAGTTTACAGCGGAAGTATAAAACTAAATAGTAAAACTATCTTCTTAGTCTTTCAAGATAATCTCCTATAGGGGAGTAGTCCTCTAAGTCTTCAATCTGTACGTCACCTGCATCATCTGTACGGTTGAGAGAGGGTTAATGCCCTACTCATAGTGAAGGTTATCCTTCAAGATTAACAATAATTCAAGAGATTCATAAAAGTAAAGTAAAAGGGCACTGATGCGTCTCGTACTTCACTAATACATGAGATATCAGTATGCACAAACAACCTACATGAGATGCATGCCTAGCATAGTGTGTGCGGCTCATCAAACATAGTGATCGTCACAACATGGAATATAATTCATAGGAAACCCGGCTCGACCCGCATCCCATAATTACCGATATTCGCCGGCATAGCCAACGCTAACATGGATTTATGCGAATATCTCAAGGCAACACAACACGCGATTGAGAGATTTACGTAACACGATGTGGTCATGGAGCGACTAATTGCGACATCTAATCCTGAAAAGTTGATGTAACACGTATGCCGATTTACATATATCGATTGTGCACCACGCCAACTAACCCACGAAATTACGTGCCGACCAAGAGGGCCGCTACCCATAACGCATTACGTCCATGATAAGATAATCGATTCATTAGTTGTGATACATCTTACACAACACTTGCACATTATAAAAAATATAACTGAACCATCAAGAATATAAACTGAATCATGAAGGTTCTAAAATATCAAGCCACATGCCCATGCCTTTAGAGATAGATGACACAAGGCCAATATAATAAAGAGAAGAGGGACAATGGTCAACTCAGTAAAAGTGGCAATAGCCAACATAATAAGATAAGAGTGACAATGGTCAACTCAACAAAAGTGGCAATGGCCAACATAATAAGAGAAGAGTGGCAAAGCCAACTCAAATAATAAGACGAGTGGCATAACTGACTCAAATATAAAGACGAGTGGCGGAGCCAACTCAATAATGAATGAGGCAGGGGCAAGGCTTGTAACCATGGCCTCACATAAATTCAGAAAAATTCTCTTGTAATTGAGATCATGTCATAATCCCAAAAGGGTCAATAAATCAATTGATAGGATAATTCCCATGAAACATGTAACATAAAATACATGATAATTCATATCGTAAGGGGCACAAAAAGGTCATAATAGATGGTGAAACATATAATAACATGAAAGATTTAAATTGATGTATAAAGGAATACATGTAAAGGCAATATCAAATTCATGAAAGTATGTATAGAAGACAAGATAAACTAGTATCAAGATCATGAAAGCATATACATGGCAGGATAAATAAATCAACTTAAATTATTGTAAGCTTAAATGATAAAACCCTCACCTCCAACGTCAAAGCTCCTATGTCATTGGAATTTGGTGTATGCACTTGTGGTTCAACTTTAACTATAAATTACACAAGTTACAAAGTTAAGTTTAATATAAGATTTCACCTTCCATCTATGTTTAGGTTAAACAATTTATCATTCTAAATTAGAACTTCAATAATAGTCCTTATGAAGTGAGGTAAATAATAGTCCTTATGAAGGGAGGTAACTTACCTCATTCAGTTGCCTGCCTTTACCCGTGCTGCCTAAAATCCCCCAGTTGAGTCGACTCACTGAGTCAACTCGGCACTCTTCTCCCCTCTTCTCTTTTTCCTCTCTTTCTCTTTCTTTTCTTTTCTTTCCTTTCCTTCCTCTTCTTTCTTTTCTTTTCTTCCCTTTTCTTTCCTTTCCTTTCTTTCCTTCCTTTGTTCCTTTCTTTTCCTTCTTTTCTTCCTTCCCTGCTGGACGACAGCAAGCCCGACTGACAGAAACGGTTGCTCAGCTGCACCGATTCTCTCTCTCTCTCTCTCTCTCTCTCTCTCTCTCTCTCTCTCTCTCTCTCTCTTACTCTCTCTCTCCCACGCTTCTCTCTCTTTCTTGTTTTTCTTCTTTCGTTCCTGCAGTCGGCTGGGCCTTTTATAGGCTGTCCGAGCCCCAGCATCTCCTCAGGTTACGCGCTGCGAAGCTGGGCGTAAATCTTACGCAACCTGCCTTCGTAGCAAGCAGCGGGAGAGAAACGGACTGAAACCCGACTGCGTGGAAACGTCATCAGGTTGGATATTCCCGACCTAACTTCACTTGGACGGTCGGTTTTGGCCTGAATTCCATAAGGATGGTCCGGATTATCCATCCGATCACAGATGGTGGGCCACAACTTTGACCAACAGGATCTGTTTACTTCGTATGCTATCTTGCAAGAATCCCGAAATCGCATGGATTCTTCCGGACTCTCAATACTTGGGGTATGGTCGGACTTTCCTTATATAGAGATTGGATGGCTCAGATCACTTTGGGTTTCCGAAAAACAGGAGTTTGATAGCGAGCAGTTGTTAAACGCGGTTCCTTCGGACGTGGTTGCTGCGAACAGAGCATCGATTCGACTGCCGGATTAGATGGGATTCCCTCACGGTGTTTGTTAGGTAGATCAGTTCCCTTCATCAGTCTCGTCGTGGCATTTTGGTTCAGAAGGAGGTGTTTATATTCTAAGATTAGTATGGCCCACCGAGTTGTTTTGGATGCAAATTACCTGAACGTTCGGATGGATGAGAACTTGCTTTTGCTTTCCTCCTGATGAGTGTTTACTAGGTTTTGGTCGGGATGATCGTTCGTACCTGATGGACGGTTCTGATCATCTGAATGGATGATGGTGGTGGCCCAGCAGCATCACAGCGGCGATCGTTCGCAGCTGCTGCGCACGCGGGAGAAACTCCCCCTTGGTTTGAATCTTATTGGGTCAAGGAAACCTCGACTGACTTGGGAATTTTGGTGTGGTGCGGGTCTACACCCGCTGCCTCTACATGCCACACAGGGCGGGTTCCACCGTGATGTTCCTTGACTGATCCACTCCGTCCATTCGTTTCTCCGTATCAGGTTGAGATATGGGGTTAAGAATGAGGAAATTCCATAAATCAGGCGGGCCACATGATCCAAAGTGGTTGAAGGTATTTGATTTTGAATTTCTTCCGAGATTAGAAATTTAGAGAAGAGAGGTTTTATTTTACTACGCCTATGAGTGCGGACATGGGTTCTATGGAGATATAATGTGGGGTCCGTTGTGGTGATTTCTTGGGTAATCCACTTTGATCCTCCCATTAGAGAATCAGATCCCTTCTTCGGGTTTTTGCAGTGGTGCTCGATCATGAGCCCAAATTTGGAGTCGGTCCGGATTTTGGTCGGGTCACACCACTAGACGATGCTTGTATTGGGTTCCTTGTCACGGTGAGTTCGTGTGCTTGAATGGGTGTACGGAATCAACTGATTTGGACTAAGATTGTCCTGTGGACACGTTGGACCGCTCAGATCGGTTCTGAGGACGGTGATGGTGGCCCACACTGATTCCCAACGTAGGCAGCGCCCGTGTTTGGAGGTTGCCAGAGTCACGTAAGACTGGCTAACCATTGAAAGTGGCATTTGGTGGGGTCTATTCATTATGTCTGGTGGGCAATCCGCTCCATTCACCATCTTCAGCTCGTTGTGTAAGCCCATGGCCCCAAGTTTGAAATAGATCCGAGTCATGGGCGGGCCACAAAGAACCATTGAGTAATCACCGGCTACTAAAAACTATTTCACGTCACTGTGTATTTTGAAATCTAATTTACAAGTTTGTCCTTTTCCATTGTTTTAACTTCTAGCATACGTAACTTCTAACTGCACCGTCAAATATAGGTGAAAATTTTCCACCGATCACTATTTCTCGAGATCTCTCAACTAATTAAATTTGGGGCCCGATCTCTTAAGGATGACTAAGATGCTCATTTAGTGGATAATAAACTCCGTAATTCAACATAATATTTTTACACTTTCGATTAATAAGTTACCAGGCGGTTTAGACGTAGACTATAAAATCTTCATGAGGATCGATTTACCAGGATATTCGTGTGGCCCGTTTGGCGGATCCAAACATGACGTATGGTCAGATGACTTGTTAAAAATAAGGGGACTTGATGGTTAGTACTTTGACCATGTATATAGGTGAATGTACGGTCAGTTTCGTAAACGGATGGACATAATGTGGATTTCTGGAGTGATCATGGGTAGGACATTTATAACGTTTGAGTCGAGTGAGTTGTTCACATGTGTGAGTTCCTCAGATTGTAATTCTAATGGTTGGTTAAGCCTATTCATATAGGATTAACGAGATGAATGGATCAAAATCTTGATTTGATGAATGTACGGACGGATGTAGAAGTCAAGTAGCTGATTTACTACGATCTAAGGGCTGAATTTGACGTGTACGGTTAATTTATGATAATTAGGCTTGGTATGAAATTTCACATGAAACGGATTATGAAAACCATGTGAATTGAAATTCTGGGCATAGGTCAATGGCATTTTCGTAATTATTGCTGATCTGCGAATTTTGTGAAATCTAATGGCTTCACGTGGTTCTAGGCATGTTTCTAAGAAATTCTTATAAAGGAATGTATATCGAAATCATTATGGATATGGAGTTATTTGTCAATTCATTTAAGGGAAAACATATATATTAAATCACATGATGAAGAGCCTTACCTTGAAATTGACGGTCAGATGACTTGATTTATGAATGGAGATTATTTCTAATAGTTAGGTTTGTGTTAGGGTGAGGATCTAAGGCTGAGATAGTTGGATTGACATTATATAGGTGACATATTTAGTAAATTTCTTGGTAATGCTCGAGAACTTTCAATACTCGGGTATTGAAAAGTTCGGGACGTTACACCACATATCTACTATATCAAAAATGTTAAATACAATGCGGAAAGGAAAATACAAGGTGATCAAAGGCTCCAAAATAGTTAAATGCAAACTCTTGCCTCAGCGCTGCTGCTGTCCAACGCTACCTATATGCAACGGTCGTGCATAAGCTTACGAAAGCTTAGAGGGTGGTGTAAGTGTGTGTGTAAGGCAAACGCCAAGTGTACAATATCAGAGTAATGCGAAAATATACGGTAAGTCCATGAATACAACCAACCATACCAATGTTATGTGACGCAGGATATGAATGCTATCAGCCGTACTAAGGCCATGCGATGTGAAATATAAATGTTATCGGTCATACCGATGCAATGCGAGGCCTACGTAGCTGAATGTCATATAAGAGATGTAATTCAAGCAAGTCGGTACTCATCAAATACACATATCAGTACAGTTCCTCTCTGGATATCACCGTGGTCTAATACACTCCACACTGACTGCCGCCTCCCTAGCCGCGCAGCCCAGCGAGCGAAATAGACCTCACTATCCTCCTGACCAGTAGTTTGTCAATACCTACCCGGCTCGTTGATAGCGGACTCATTTACGAGCTAGTCAAACTCAGCCTAGCTTATAGCCCCCTCACTCAAGTAGATAAGACCACACCCTCTTCCAACCGACCGCGACACTGTGGGAAACGCGGCTTACTGGTATTTGGTACTCGTGAGCTCATGTATCCACTCGGTCTAGACGTTGGAGAAATCTTGGTACCAAAAAGGTTCTGAGACTTTCACCCAAGGATATCGTAAGTGGCCACAGTATTATAACAAAGTATTTTTGGTATCCGATATAGTCATCCACGATGTGTCTGTGGAGCCACAACCCTGATGTCGCTAGGGCGTGCAGTGATCAAGTCACACATATGCAGGATGCATGAGTCACATCATTAAATCATGCAGCAATCCTACGCGTACCACGCGCTCATGTGGGGGCACTCCGTCTCATAAGGAGTCCCGTAAGTGTCTCAGCCCAACGGCTTATGCTATTATTAAACATTCCTCATATCAAGCATATATATGATGCGTATGAGCATGAATCATGGGGCTATACTAAGCATGTTATAAAGTGATGAATTATTAACAAGTATGGGCCTATCAATGGGCCCTAAGGAGAGTTACAATGTGGACATTTAACCAACATTGTACTTACAATGTGGACGTCAAACCATCATTGTTCCTTAGGCACGGCCCACCATAAATATCATTACATGAACCATGGGAGATCACACATTACAATGGACTCTAAGGACATCCCGTTGGGCCTCAACCCATGGGCCTTAGATACATTAAATGGGCTGCCTTATATGAGCCTTATATAAATCAAGTGGGCCGCTTCAATGGGCCTTAAGTACATTGCAATGGGCCATATCCCATGGGCCTTTAAATGCATCAAAATGGGTCTAATCTCATGGGCCTTATGCATGTCAAATGGGCTTAATCATATGGGCCCTAGATATATATATCAAGGTGGGCCTTAATGGACGGCCATAAGTAAATCAAGATGGGCCTCCTCAAATGGGCCTCGAGTCATATCAAAAGATCAACTGGATCACATCCCAAATAGCAGTGGTGGCAATGATTTCCACCATTAAAATTTCCAAGGCCCGCCATAACATTTATTTCCTGACCAATCTATTCATAAGGTCATAAGGACCTGTATTTAGAGGGAAAGCAAATATCATACTAGTCCAACCTTGCAATCCAAAGGTTCTAATGGTGGACATTCAATCCAACACTGTTTCTATAGTGTGGTCCACATGACTCTAGATCTGTCTTATTCTCAAGCTCATGCCAAAAAATGATCTTTTCAAAATGGATAGACGGTTTGGATGCAACATATGCATCATGGTGGGTCCTAAAAAGATGGACCGTGTGGAGAGAACACATACATCGTGGTGGGTCCCACCCCGTCAGTACACACGCTCCATGCAAGCCACCTCCACCAGGGATTGGTGCCAAGACCTCAATTGTTGAAACGAGGTATCTCCACTCCGTCCACCAATTCAGCGGCTAGACTGGACGTGGACAGTGGGTCCCACGTGGGGCCCACCATAACATTTATTTTACATCCAAACTGTTGATAGGGTCACACAAACCTGGGTGAGGAGGAAAAATAAATTTCAGCTTGATTCAAAACTTCTATGGACCCAAAATGGGGTTTCAATGGTAGCCCCACAATCACCATTGTTTCCTATGATGTGGGCCACCTGAGCCTTGGATGGGCCTGATTTTTGGGTGGGGCCTGCTTCAGGTAGGGGCCCACCATATGGACGGGTTAGATGGTAAATAAACATCAAAGTGGGGCCCATGGCTGGAGCCGTGGGTCCTGGCGTCTGCCCGCCTGCTGAGTGCAGGCGCTGCCTACGCCTCTGGCCAGCAGCAGCCCTGCTGCTTCCTTATTATTATTTTTTTTTGAAAATGTAATTTTTCAGCGATTTTTCATACATGGGGCCTACATCGAAAGAATCCACCTCAGCCAATGGATTCTACAGCCCATAACCCATCCGTCAAGACCAATATCGGGCTTCTTTCAGCGTGTGGAAGAATTTTGTTATATTTCAATGGTAAAGACACAGTTTTCAACGCTATGGCCCACCAGATACTCTGATCAACTTCATTTTTTGGCTCAACGCCTAAAATGAGTTGGTAAACAGGATCAACGACATGGATTGAATATATACATTAAGGTGGGGCCTATAAGAGCGACCCTCCATAAGCTTGCAAACAAACTAATATTTGTGTTTTTACCTTTGACGTCTTGGACGCTGGACAGTTTATAGTTGCACATGCATAGGGTTGGGCCCTGTCTAGGTGGGTCATCCAATGATGGATGGTGTGGGCATAATACCTATAAGGTGGGCCCCACTTATAGATGGCTTGGATGAACTTCATACTTATAGTGGGGTCCATCCAAGTGGGCCACCTGGCAACATCAACACATAAAGGAAATAAATGAAAAAGAGAGGGAGAGAGAGAGAAAGAGAGTGGGACACGCGTGATGGAGGGACCTCGACATTATGGGCCCTCCGTTTCAAGCATCCAATCATACATCAATGGGTCTCATTGCATATGGACCCTCCAAATAAAAGATCAACGGTGGAGATCCCTCTCCACCCAAAATGAACGGTCTATATGACCTCTTTATGCAAGGAAATATAAACATCATGATGGGGTCCATGGAGAATGGCCCCATCATGGAATGATCATGAGGATCAAGGTGGGCCATCGGCCACACCTAGGGTCCAAAGTGAGATCCATACCATTAATCGGTAGGCCTCACTTGGCCCATCTTAAAAACATGAAAAACTAGGCTATGGAAGCACCCACCACTTGATCTTCTCGGTCCGTTGGAAAGTCACTCTCCTTATGCTTCACTTTGATGGTGGAGATGAGAAATCAATGGCTAAGATGAAGGTTTGTGGGATGGGAAAGGTGGGCCACACAAGGTCATTTTTTTCTCTCTTAAAATGACTTGGACGTGCACTCTCTTGCTTGGGATTGTTGTTTGGAAAATGTGAAGGAAAAGAGAGAGGTGTGGTGGTTGTAAGAGAGATGTGAGTGATCGATGTGAGGTGAGTGATGGGTGAGGTGATGGATTGGTTGACTTTGGGTTTACTTGACTTGTGGAGAAAGAAAGCATGGGTGCTTTGTACTTGACATGAGAGGCGATTGATGGGACATGTTGTAGAGATTCTTTTAGGATTGCAAACGCGCGGCGTTTTCTCGAAATAAACGTCAGCTCACATCTCTTAGTCAGGGTATCGGATCGGTACATGAGTCGCGGCATTGGAACCGCGGCGACTGTGCGGTCGCAATGGAACAAGTCTCGGATCAAGCCGACTCAATTCTATAGGATATGGCTTAGGTTCGTGTAAACATCGATTATCAGTCGCAGGTTGCCGGAATTCGACAGGAAGGATCGCAGGAGTTGACGGAACAGTACGGATTAGGATATGGGTCTTACAATCTTTCGTTACATTGGCCCTTTTGATGGTGAGATGTGGGAGAGGTTCGTGGAGGCCTTTAATGTGTTGTGGGTGATGTCAAGACCTATTGATAGTGGTTTTTTTTTTCTTCCCACCATGGGGGTTGGGTTTCTGATGTATGCAGTCAGCTCAACAGATGTGGTTTATATAGACACTATCAATGCACACATAATCTTTTGGTGGAGTCGTTGGAACTACTAACACTAGTTGATAGTACAGGGACATTGAAGTTGGCACTGATAGTACAACTGTACAAGTGACCTCTTTTCTTCCAATCAAATTTGGGGGAAAAATAAATAAATAAAAATAAGAGGCTATTCTTTGATGAGAGTGTTTTTGGAGATCCATGGGAAGGAAACAAGGGATGAAGGAACATCCTTTTCCTTGCGGATGAAGAGAAATGCATTAATGGCTACCTTAGTGGATTTTCATTGATGGAAATGAAGTTTCTGTTAGAAGTTGTATTTTCATTGATGTTGGCACTCTGTTTTTGAAAATTCTGTTTGGTCATTTTATTGGTTTTGAGAATTCGAAACCCATGTAAATAGAATAAATATGAAATCTAATTGCAAGGACAATGGAGAACTCCCTAACTAAATTTTTTTATTTCAGGCACTTGTTGTCCTCATGCATGATATGGGTCTAAACTGGGAGCTGATAAGTGATGCTATCAACAGTGCCCTACAGTTCAAGGTGAAGTTGTATTTAGATCTTTTTCTTTGGTTATACTAGGAGCACAGTAACTTAGAGAATGCTGCCTCTCCATTCTCATTTTTCTCAGCACTGCAACTCAACAACATATCAGTTATTTGGATGTGCCAATCTATGAGAAAAAGAAAACACCTTAATGTTTTTCCTGGCAGCTACTTCTTGAAACAGTTCACAATAGAAAGCTGAGGTGCATACGGCTGATTAGTTTAGAGGATATTCCACAGTGGGATGTGAGAGTTCTCAAAACTGCAACTAAGAGAACTGAAATTCACCATAATCCATGGGCTGCAATCTGTGTTATGATAAATTCATGTCTCTGATGCCCCACTGAGCTTGTACACGTTAGAGTAGGAAATTTGCAACTATTTTTTCCAGAGAAAAGAAAAAATAGTTACAGGGGTGGATTGGATTATGTTACAGGCAACCTACAGCTTTGGTATTGTTCGAGAACATAGCATTAGTGTAACACTTATATGTAACACTTTTTTTTTTTTTTGCTAGTTACGCTGTTTGTCGAAGATCCTGAAATTTGATATGGGTTACAGGAATTTGCAGCCCCAAACAAATCATTGTTCCAAATTTGAAAGCCTACCTACCGATTTGCAGCCCCAAACAAATCATCAAAGAAGAAACTAATGTATCGACTCACCAATCGAAAGTTTCCCTATGCAGGTAATCAACTTAATCATTCCATTACCAATCTTAAAAAATCCTGTTAAGTTTAACATTGTGTTGCTTTATTAGCCAGTACCACTTTTTACATTGTGTTGCTTTATTAGTGCAAATATAGGTTTCCCCACTGAATTTTCAACTTGTGAAGTTGATCAATTGACTAGGTTGGGTTAAAGGAGCTTGAAATATGCTCTTGATTGATCTTTCGGTAGACCACTATGTTAGTAATTTAAATTTCTTCAACTAGATTTGGCTTATGCTATGTCTTGGTAGCAAGTTTCTTTTAGTTTGGTTTGTTACATTGTTTTATGGTGTAAGATGAATGCTTACGAATGATAAAGGTGACAGTTACGAGCAACAAAGACTAATATAATTCATAGCAATGTCTAATCGTCTTGATGCTCTGTTGTAGCTACGGGAGTTCTTAATGACTGTGGTCGTGTTGTCAATGTATTGCAGTAAGTCTCCATTATCTCGTTTCTTGAATTATAGAGCTAAAGGTTTCAGCTACTTTTGGACTGAAATCTCCAAGAAAAAATAATTCATGTGGGACAGTCCAATCTAGTCCAATGTTGTCAATATTGTAAAGAGTGGGTGGCATTTGAAACAACAAACGCTTTTCTTATGTGGTATATCATGGGATTAGCTATCTGTTGATAAATTTTTCTTGGGTATTTTAGTCCAAATGCAGCATAATCTAACTTTGATTTATTTGAAAACTTGGCTGGTCATTCATTCATTTCCTAACAATGAAATTCTCTCATAACTGGACAAAAACAAGCGTCTTCTGGTCATAGATGAACTGTTATTAGCATTCCTTTCTTGTCACTGTCTTGGTCCAGACTCTTAGTTGGCCCCAGTAGCAGCAGATAAATGGATCTGACTCTGCCACATTGTGATATTGCATTGAAATGTTTCTGCTTTAGCTTATCAATCAGAAGAGAAGGATACATTGTGAAGGCTCATTGATGTTGTCATCATAGTAATAGCCTTGTCCCAGCCATTTGGGGTCAGCTTTCACATGGAATGCATAAATCTTGATGTTTTCCTCGGATGAGAACAATTGAAAACAGAACTTGATTTCTCAAACCCGATGAAGTTTGAAGGATAAATCTTAACAATTTAAAAAATACATCAATTCTTTTTACTTGACCCAATTTCTAATGAATTTACAAGGATAGAGATGATGTGCACATACAAGGATACTTTTTTCGAGGTGATTCACATGCTTTATTTCATTGCCATTTTATGAATGAACTTGTCCTCAATATATGTTGCATTTTTTTTCTCTTAAAGCTTCTTGAACATGAAAATGTTTAAGAGTCCACTCATGGACATCTTTGTTTCTTTTTTTCCCAGGATTGCCTCAAGTTTTTAAAAGAAATACCTTCTGCAGCAACAAATGAAGCATCTGCCAATCCTTTCCAACATTCCAGCTCTGTCATGAATCTTTATCTAGAGACAAGTTCTACTCTTTTGAAGGTTTTTGCTTCCAAAATTTCTTTTAAAGAGCAGCAGGCAACAGACACAATCTCTAAGGTTTGACTTGGCCTTTTATATTTATAAAGCATATGTCTTTTTGGGGTAATGTTGTTTTCACCCTCTAAAATTGATACCATGGTAACAGGGGTAATTTGGTCCTTGAGTGATTGACGTCTGGGTAAGTCAATCATCACCCCATATTTTATATGAGACTAAGATCAGTCTATCATTTTTTGAATAATGCATGTTAATGATGTATTTTAATTTGAATTTATCTACTTAGTATAACACATTCCTTTTCTATATGGCTAGTAGATTTAGCATATGCTGCAATTGCCTGATTTTATACTTTACTAGAAAATATAACACTAAGAATTACATGAAAAATCACAATAGAGGAGATCAATTGTAAAAGAATTTTTTCAGTATTGACTCCTGTGTTATAGTTCGAATTTTTAACCACATAGTATATCCATTTCGAAATAGAACGGAAGTGCAAAAGAAGCAGCCCATTCAATCTGATCAATCTACTCCCTGGGGAGGTTGGAAATCAAATGATGCAGGAAATGAGAGGGTTGAAGATGTTAAATCCCAAGATGTAAATTGTTGGAACCAACCAAATGATTCATCTGCCAAACCACATATTTGGGATAAGGACAAAATGCATGGTCAATCTAATTCTGTCTGGGGTAATCAGAGCCCAAAGGGTACCCATACGGAGAGATCTTTAGACATTGGTGGTTGGAATGAAGACAGAGGACAAGATGAGTTGAATCAACCAACAAGATCTCCTGTTTGGAGTTCTTCCCCTATTGAGAAGTCTTCAGATGACAGCAATTGGAAAGAAAATAAAGCACACGATTGATCAAATCGACCGACCAGAGCTCCTGGATGGGGTTCTTCGAGTACGGGTGATCAAAGAAATTAGAGAAGTCGTTCTACCCAGTCACCTGCACCTGTGGGGCCTAATGGTCGGAATGCTAATGGGATTCTCACTGCCACTGGAAGACGCTTGGATCTATTCACATGTGAGGAAGAGAAAATTCTTAATGATGTTGAACCAATTTCGCTGTCGACAAAATGAATTCTGCATAATTCCAGCTACAATGATGGTGATCGGCTATCGGATGAAGATCAGTCCTAGGTACTCGATAATGTTTTTCAGCACCATCCTTACAAAGTGACAAAAATGGGTGAAAAGATTGACTATGTCATAGTTGGTAAGCACGACAAATACCAAGGTACCGGTGCTTTTTTGTTGTCTCCACAAATGGTTTTCGAGTGGATTTCTCTTATCTCAAATGCCTGGAGAACTATGTTAAGGAGAAGTACCCTGATGGTGTTGAAGCCTTCAACCAAAAGTATTTCAAAAAGCACCGCTCAAAGGACATGAACCAGCAACAAATGGGCATGAACCAACAACAAACACAGTAGCTGTAGATCTAACTCCCTTGGAAGATAGAACAATGAGTTTGTGTAGTGGGTTTTTTACTGCACATTGGTCATATGTATATATTTTCTGCCATCTGCCCTTCCCCAAATGTGGTTAACCTCTTGTTTGCCCCTTTTAACTACTGTATATATATTCGTCATCCCTCTGATGAATGCACCGCCCAATTTGGGAGCGGTTCGGCCATATACTTCCATATGTTTAAACAGTTTTTTTTTAAAAAAAAATTTATCAAATCATTTGAATTAGGAAAAATCACTTTAAAAGGCCTATTTCAGTATTAAGTACTGAAAAAAACTTTTAATAAATGGATCAAAGTTCTTGATTTGCGAGATGTTTGCCATTCTGATTATCAGGATCATTGCTTTCAATTTTAGAGAATGACTTGCTCTCTTCCATTTGATTATTTGTAGATAGGCACGCGCCAAACAATGGGAAGTGACCAATGGTTGATTATGCCACTGATCTTTTCAATATGCTTTCTATGGATGGCCCAAGTCAAAATGGATGATATTTTTGGGATCCATGACAAGCTTGAAAGTTATTCATGTCCACTGTAAAGTAAATGAGTTAATATAGTTCATCATATTGATAGTCTGCATGTTTTTTCTAGTTGCTCAGTACAAAATTCATTCAAAATTACAAAAACCAAAGAATCATGATAATCTGGGTAGGTTAGACTATATGAAACAGTTAGGATGGAATGCCCACCACATATAGTTTTGTGTAGGGCCCTTTGTGGTGTTTATATGCCTTCTGATCCATTCACTTGATGTGAAGATGAACCACTTACCCAAAGATATGCTATTCCAAAACTCATGTGGGTAATACCATGTGAATTTAGAGGTTTTATGTAATAATTCTTTTGGGATGGCCCACCTGAGTATTGAATTAGTCTTCTTTAGGGACCAAGGCTAAACAAGGTGTTTCATATACTACTTGATTGACGCAGTGCTTTCATGCATGTTAAGTTGTTTTCTCAGCCTAGAGAAAGTAAGGTTGGTAGGCAAAATTAGGCCATGGGCATGGTGATGGGGAGAGAACTTCTCCAGTTCAACTAGTTATCTGGTATTTTAGAGCTTTGGGAATAGTTATTGTGCAAGACGCACATAGCCTAATGGGGTGCATTTATGAATATTTGAATGATTTTATTAACTAGGGAACATGAGGAAATGACAAACAAAGAAGCAAGATCTTGACTCCTGACAAGTAGCCAGAGCAGGAAGATGCACCAGCTTCAAATGTTATTAATGAAATCAAGGAGGATCCAACAAATGAAGTAGAAGAAAAAGGACCAGAGGAGAAGGTAAACTCTTCCCTTTTTTGTGTGTTTTTTGGTTGGATGCATTTATGCCTCTAACTACGTGAGAATGTTTGCTCAAGATGTCCTGATCATAGTTCTAAAATCCAACAGGTTGACTCGAAACTGTGAGCTTTGTAACTGTGGGCTGGGGTGTATGTTGGGTTTAAAGTTCATAAGCTTTCTGCCAGTGACAATGATGACCTTTGCACAATATGTGCAGATTTTGGAGATCTTCTACTTTGTGATAGATGCCCCAGGGCCTTTCACCATGGTAAATGCCTTTCCCTCATGTTAATGATTGCTTACCTTTCTATCTTGAATGTTATTCATCAACTTCTTTCTCATTTATTTTTAATTGTATAAACTGGTAAGAGCTTATTTGTTAAATGAGGGATAATGTAGAACTGTTGCTATTTTTACATTGGTGAACCTAGAAGTTCAAGAATTGCGTATGTTTATGCCATGTTGATGATACAAAAATTTGATGAGCTGTAATCCATCCAGACCAATATATGTTTTATTTCCCTGCTCCAGAGTTGGAAATTGAAAAATAAAAATAACAGACGAAACACTGTTAAACTGTAATTGATATTTGGGTTTCATAGAATTCAAATAGACAGCCATGATTTAAAATTTAAAATGCTTTACCATATTATTTAGTTCCATCTGTCAGGATTAACTTTCTTACAAGTTAATCCCTTCTAATTGACACCTTCTTTTTTTTTGGAAATCATTCCTGTGCTCATCAGGTGGGACAAATGTACAAAACAAATGGATGACTACAAATAGTTAACCAACAAACACAATTCAATGTAAATGTGCTCCATCGGATGCGCAGAAAGGGCTGATTCTTGGGCAACTGCATGTTTGGCCTACATAGTGGATTGTTTGAATCTCACATGCATGCAAAGGGGTTGGTAGCTATACATGAGGATCAGAACATTGAAAAAAAAAAAAAGGCTTATCTTAGTTTGTTAGGCTTATCAGATGCGTAACCCCTTCATCTACATTGCCAATGCACGTGCCGTTGTGGCAAACACATTCAAGATCTAGGTTGACCATTGGGTAAGGCACACATACTATGGCCCAAAAATTGAACTAGCCTACGCATCAAGTGGATCACTATCCATGAAACAAATAAACAAATAGAACAAGCCTTTTGTATCTGTTCATGTTTTAACTAGCTGTAGCCCACCTGATATGTGCCCTGGTTTTGGGCCAGAGAATTACAAAGTATGATTCACTTGATGGACTATAACAATATTGCACACGTGCCACAGCAGCATGTGTATTTAAGGGAGTACATGAAGAGACATTTTAAATAAGGTTACATGTATTTTAGGAAAACATATATGTTGTACAATATACGGTTAAGATTTCACATCCAATTGCCACTCAACCGTTTATTTTTCTTGAAGAAAAAGGTCTAAAGCCCTAACACGCACTGATTTTCTCCATCATCAAAGCTGACTATCCCCTTCTGCGATTAAGGACCCTGTCCCACAGGAGTTAGTTTCACAAGCAAAAAGTCGTGTCAATAGAACTTTCACGAGATACACTTGGTCCATCACATACTTTCATGGAATACACTTTGTCCATCACATATGATGCCACATTGTCACCATTAAACCTAAAATCATAATCATCCAAAACTTCGGTAGGCCACTTCATAGGAAACAATTTTAAGGAACAACTACGGTTAGTTTTGTACAAAGCTTATCATGGTGTTTATGTGTCATTCAATCCTTTATTCTCATGTGATGTGTGATGATGAAAGAATTATTCAAAAATCATAGCATTCTAAGACTTTGTTGAGTCATAGGACATAAATTTAAAAGTTATAAGTTTAGAGGATATAACTAAAAATTGAATCAGCCTGATTCTCATATCTTAAAGCCAAACAAAGGTATGATTTACCTGATGAATGGCATAGATCATATGCACGTAATTAAGCCATTTAACCTGCATGCGTGGGTGAGGTGCATGCCCCAAGTGTTTTCAGAATTTCCATTTACAATCTCTCATGTTGTCTCAAGTGTGTCACACGTGACACACACCCTTATTACGAAGATCCAAAGAAAGTAGCATAATGTAACGATATCATTGCCTGTACCGCCTTCTCATCAAAAGTTACTGCTGTCTAAAGTTAAGTGGAGTTCACTGTAGGTATCCACTTCATTTATATGTTCTGTCAGTTCACGTTAGAAAATAAGCTTAAAAAAGTGAGATGGATCTAAAACTCAAGTGACAGCACAGCAAGAATAGTGCGTTATGAAATGCCTATCCTTGGAACCTTCATAGGTCCACCTTAATGTTTATGAGCCATCCAAACCATTCATAAAGTCATTTTTATCATAATGAACAAAAAAACAAACCATTCATAAGGTCATTTTTATTAGAATGAACAAAAATATATATTGGCCTCATCCAAAACTCATATGGCTTCAAGAATGTTTCAACAGTGCACATTCAATCCTCGCTACTTCTTGTAGTGCGGCCTACTTTAGTTTGGATCTATTTCATTTTTGGATAGCCTAACATGAGGTGGAAAAATGGATAGGGTGGATTTCTCACAAACATCACTATGGGCTCCACGTAGCTTATGAGTGTGATGGATTGCCAACAAGAGCATGTAACAGGAACTTCTTGGGATGGGAAGCTAGATGGGGCCACCATGATGTTTGTTAGAAGTTCACTCAGTTCATCTGTTTTGTCAAATCAATTTATCTATAGAGTTCTTTTTGTAGAGTAGGTTGATCATCATTCACTCCATTACCACTTTGTGGAGAAGTTGGTGATTGTAACTTCTTCTTTAGCCTCTGTTGGAACCCCAAACTAATGCTTGCTTTTTGCACTGTTCGTAGTTTTTTAAACTGCATATCCGTGCCCTGGCCCATTTCCACCTCTAACAGTACATGCAACATAGGCCATCAGGTGCATCCACTTCTGCTGGTCCACTTATGCATCAACAAAAAAATTAAAATTGTAGTAATTGTCTGTTTTTTGCTGATCTTATAAACCATGGAGCTGTTCGTGATTCATGATTCTGCCAGTGTTTTGATTATTAACTCTTTAAAGATACTGTTCTGCCAGCTCTTACTGACAAGAATGTTTTAACAGGTGCTCCACTTCCAAGATTGGCAGGAACAGCTGCAGCTAGCAATGAAGAAATTCATATTCTGCACACTCGTGACAACCGAACAGAACTCAGTTCAGGTAGAGCAGAGGCGACGGTCATGGAAGTTAACAACAGTCAGGATGGGCAGAGGAACATATTCAAATGCGGCATCAGACATTGTTAATAGGCTTACCACAGGAGGTCAGTCCTTCCACATTCACAAGTTGAGTGCTAAAATGTTTACTCTCTTGAGTTCAATTGGCGATCTAACGATAAAATAAAAATAAAAAATGCTCAAAAAAATAATAGAGAGAGAAAGAAGAAGAAAATATGAATTTACTCACTAAAATATATAAGGATTCACTTACAGTACTTAAAAATGATCAAAAGATCTCATAAAAGGAGAAAAATATTATATTAACTCTTCTCAACTTATAAAATGATATCTATAAAAAGAAGGAAAGGAAGAGAGAAAAAGAATAAATGGGGGAGCATGAAATTGGGAAGGGATAAGATGATTGGGTCCCTCTCCAAAGCTATGTCAATTTTTCCATTATAAAAAAAATCCATCTGTGAGTTCACTTTATTGACGTCTTCATGAAATTGAAAAAGTCCACAACACTAAAAGTATGTGAGATATCTAAGCCTTTCTATAACTCAATACAATACACATTATCATCGACCTTTTTCAACACCCAACAAAGGCCAACTTTCTTTAGGCTCAACTTATTACAAGTGCCGGTTGAAAATCATTTCTCACGCAAGTACACCATAACCAAATCGCTTTTAAGGCCCATTTGGCCGGTCATATTGGAAGGGATTGGATGGTATTGGAAGGGATTGGAAGTTAAATCTTAGGATTGGCCGGGTGTGCCAAACAGAGTCGGTGATCTGATCTCAATCCCATGGGTCTTAAGACAATCCACTGACAACACCATCATTACCTTTAAATCCCATCCAATCTACCTTAATCCATTCAGATTTGTCTAAGACGTGTTTGGTTCAAGGGATTGGAAGGGATGGGAAGGTTTAATCCCGGGCTTGGCCAGGCGTGTCAAACAGACTGGATATAGCAATCCAGGGACATAGCAATCCCATGTATCTCAAGACAATCCACTGACAACACCATCATTACTTAGAAATCCATGCCATCCAACCTAATACCATTCAATCCCTTTCAATCCACCCGGCCAAACGAGCCCTTAGCAAACATCGTGAAACACCTATGTATGTTGGCATCCTCTTTATATTTTTTATAGCATTTTAGCACTCAACTTGTTAATAGACATTGCTAATTTCTTCTTCTATTGCATCCAATTGGATATTAGATGAATGCTTCTAACCATGCATATTTGAGCATTTTATTACCATTACAATAGCTCACATTGTAGCACTCGACATTTCAAATAGAAATAAGTCAGTGCTTTATGACTTGTCATTACTCATCAAAGTTACCAGTTATACATTTTTGTATCATAAATAAGAGCATCACATTACATCTTCATCTTATTTTTTGTAGTATAGACTGAAAGATTTGTGTAAAGTTTTTCTAGCCAAGTATCTGACTTATTTTATTCAAACCTGAAATATCTTCTCAGGGAGCCAAGTGTATGGACTGATGTGCTCCAAGAAGCTGAAAAGAACGTGCTCGAATCAACAAAAGCTGTGAATGCTCCAAGATGATGAGGTGCTCAAGCTGAAAGAATGAATGATGAGGTGCTCGAGCTGAAAGAATAAATGATTATGTTGAGATCAGGGCTGAAGTTGAAAATGAATGATTGTGTTTGATTGAATGAATGAATGATTGTATTTGATTGATTGATTGAATGATTTAATTATGAAGTATTTATCTATATCAGCTTATATGAATTATCAAAGTGTACTACAATGGTAAGAGTTGTCATTACTGTTTAAATTTTTTATAAACAATAGGCATTAGCTATAGCTATTAACCGTAGTCCTTTCTTGAAAACCGTAGCTCTTGCTAATTTTAGCCTTTTGCTACGGTTCGCATTCTACTTTTTGCGACAGATACAATCCGTAGTTGTATATAAATTTAAAACTACGGACAATATCGCTACGTATTTAATTCATACCTATATTTTTTATAGCTACGACTATTACCCGTAGCCTTGTATCTGAAAACCGTAGTTATTGTTAAATTAAGCCTATTGCTATAGTTTTTGCTGAACTTTTAGCTACAGATATAATCCGTAGCTATAAGTATTTTAGCCTACAGAAGATATAGCTATGGTTTTAATCTATATCCATTGCTTCTATGGCTATAGATAAAATTCGTAGCTATAGCTCTTTGACCTATGGCTACGGCATTAATGGCTACGGTAGTGCTACGGACAATAACCATAGCCATAGACTTTTGGCTACGGTTTTTGTCCGTAGCCTTTTTCCCTTTTTTTGGAAGTGACGGTTCTGATCTTTAAATGGCCCTACGAGGTCCATTCTGGTTGTTGGGGCAGTTCTGATGGCCCCCTGACTATAAAATTTATATGACTGGTGCTCCATGGCCCAATAAAGAGCTGTACAAAATTTGAGAATGATCGGATGTGGGGTCTGATCGTATGAGTCCGATTTGCAATCAGTGGTCACCGTTCCATAATTGGGTCTCAGATTTTGTAGATAGGCGTAGAAAAATACCCTAGACTCTCACCATAAATGTAAAAGAGATCTGACGGCTATAAAACCTAGTATCTCAGTTTTATTTACAAATACAAGATTTCCATTATAGCCTTTGGGTCGAGGCTGGGGTGAGTTGCATTTGGCAAGTGCCGTTGGGATAGCATGGGTAATTAATTTTTGGGTATCCACTGAGTCCAGGGTCCACAATGGACCACAAGCCCAGTGAAATCTACGGTTTCCCGAATTTTAAAATTTTTCTAACCTTTCTTGGACGCTGCATGGCCTGCACAAGCTGTTGCTAAGTATAAACACGCTATCTGGCTTGGTAGCTCACACTTGGTTCGATCGTAACTAGACTGGTCCACCCTAATAGGCTAATCCTAAGTTAATTTATTTGTGGTGCCCGCCCACGAGTGGTTTAGGTGAACAGTCTTGCAGCAAATCCTACGTGGACGCCTTAAGACATTATTCTGGTTGGATAGGACGTTACACTTGGTCTATTTCTCTCCCACCCTTCACCTCTAGTAAGCCCTTTATATTAATTGTAGGTAAATGTCTGATCCAGTCCTTTCACTCTAATGGTATAGTTTTTTTTTTTTTTTCATTTTCTTTTTAAAATCTAAATGGAGAATCCACCTGTGAGAAAAAGTGGTGTAGGCTTAGTTGAGCCTCATCATGACATTTATGTGAAATCCACCCCAACACCACCATATACGTCAACCCAAGTTAGATCATAGGCATAAAATTCAAACTATTCCCTAATTAAGGTAGCTCATACAAAAAGCAATAGTTAGAAAAGTGATGCCCACCCATGATTTTTACATGACCCATTAAGTGAAATCCACTCTGGCTATTGGATGTGTCACCATAGGTTAGGTCTAATGAAAAAAATTAGGTTGTCGTTGGCTTCAAGTGGATCACACGAAAGAAAATAGTTGGGAGAGAAATGTTGACCCTTGATTTTATTTTTATTTTATTTATTTTTTTATTTGAGTACCCTACATGATGATTATATGAAATCCACTTTAACCATTTGATCACACACTAAAATCTATATGCTTGGTGTCAAAAAATATGTCTAAGTGTGATTTAGTTGGGCCATATCAAGGAAAACACTTTGGCAGGTGAGGGTTGTCCTCTACATTATTTTCAATTGCGTGGTCCACCCGAATCACAAATAGTGCTGAATTTTGGGCCTGACCTTAAAATGGTGTGACACATGCGGTGGTCAGGGTGGATTCTCGTAACATGATGGTGAGCCGGTTCTCAAACGTTGAGCCTTTCATCTGGTTGCAAACAATCACTACCACACTATTGAAGGTCGTGTAGTGGTTTCACCGACGGGATTTTAGCCGTCGGCGAATCCTAATAAGCCGTCTGCGGACCAAACATGTTAATATCCATGTATTGCATATGCATTGGAAAAAAAAAAGTAGACTATGGCACTCACCACAATGTTTGTGTTTGATCTAAGCCGTCCATCCAATTTTAAAGATCATTTTAAGGAATGAACCAAAAAATTAGGTAGATCGAAGGCCCAAGTGGACCACACCTTAGGAAACAATAAAGATTAAGCGTCTACCATTGTATGCGGTGTGTTCCACACGGAGATTCTATTTACCTCATTTTCGATCATAGCCTAAAATAAACTATAGAACTGGATGGCCGGAGTGGATTAACAACATACATTAAGGTGGGCTCCACAAACCCTTTATTGGACCGTCCCTTCTCTGGCTCCGCCCTGCGGCCAGTTCGGCGACGGATGGACTGGTGTACCACACACCAGCAACCTAGTTGATCGGTTGACGTGACTAAGTTATGTAGGTCCAGTGATAAGGTATTATTATATCCAAACCGTTCGTCCACTTTTTTAGTTAGTCTTAAGGATGGATACAGAAAATAAGACAGATCCAAAAATCATATGGACCACACTGTAAAAAGAAGTGGAAGAATGGACGTCTGCCATTGAAACCCTTTTGGGGTCGTAGAGATTTTGGATCAATACGATATTTTTGTATATCTCTTCATCTATGTCTTTTTAACCTTATGAACAGAATAGATGGAAGTTAAAAGTTACAGTGGGCCCTATGAATGTTTTAACGGTGAAAATCATTATCCCCACTCTTATCTGTAGTGTGATCCATTTGAATTTTAGAAAATACTCATTTTTGAGATAAAGATCTAAAATGATCTCACCAAATGGATGAACGGTGTAGATATGATAAATACATCATTCTGGGCCCATGTAACTTCGATTTCCTTTGAACCGTCTGTAAACACGGAACTGGAGGAGCGTCAGCGCTCGAGGAGGAAAGGAATGGCTGCTCACCGGCCACCAGTGAATGTCTAGTGGTCGGTGCTCTGTGGACCCCAACATGAAGTATGTGTATCATCCATTCTGTCCATTTATTTTTTCACATAATTTTATGGTATGAACGAAAAAATGAAGTAGATAAAAATCTCAAGTGGGCCACACGGTGTTGATCGGACTCTCACCATTAAAAACTTTTTAAGGCTACAAAAGTTTTGGATCAAGATGATAATTTTTTGCCTTCATCCAAGTGCGTATGACCTAATATACAGATTGGATGTCAAATAAATATTACAGTGGGCCTTAGGATGATTTTAATGGTAGATGTTCATTCACTACTGTTTTCCCGTGGTGTGGTCCACATGAGTTTTTTTTTTATGCCTCATTTCTGAAATAAATTATCAAAATGATTTTTTAAAAAATGGATGGACGGTGTGGGTAAAACAAACAGATCATGATGGGCCCACACAGCACCGACCAGGTGGCAGCGTCACTACCCAAACGACGTCCGGTCGAGGACGCGGATTGCATTCTACCCCGCCCCTCTTCAGATGGGAACGTGCAGGAGCTTTGAGCAGCCACCCTGATTTATGGGTCTTATCCTCACCGTCCATCCATTTTTTAAAATCATTTTAGGATGTAAGTCCAAAAATGAGGCATATCTAAGACAGATGTAAACGACACAATGGGGATTAAACTCTTACCGTTGAAAGCTTCTTGGGACCCACAGAAGTTTTGGATGGAGGTGATATTTGTTTTTTCTCTTCATCCAGGTCTACGTAGCTTTATGAATAGGTTAGATGGAAAATAAACATCACGGTGGGCCCTATAAAAGTTTCAACGGTGAGAATCATTATTACCGCTGCTTCCTGTGGTGTGGTCCACTTGAACATTCGATCTGTCAAATTTATTTATTTTTAATTGTCATAAAATGATACGAAAAAATGTATGGACGGTGTGGATAAAACACATACATCATGGTGGCCACTGAAAGCTCCTGCCCGTTCCCAGCTGGAGACGGGCGGGGTAGGACGCAATCCGTATTCCTTCCGCCCAATTCCCTCTCGCTTTCTCCCTGCTCCCTTTCTCTCGACCCCTCCTCCCTCGTTTGTTCCCTACTCTCTCTCTCTCTCTCTCTCCCCAACAGCCCACACATCATCTCCCTCTCCCTCCTACTTAGGGTATTGGTAAACCCCTTACCTAGCGTTTTCTTTTTCTAGGTCGCACGTTGCAGGGGAGTCTCCACAAGATCTCAATTCGTTTGAGGTAAGTCCTTCCCCTTAAAACCCTAAACATTATCTCGATCGATTTTGTTGTTGCTTTCATCTGTAGTTTTCCCCTATTGAATACAGAGTGAGATGGCAACTGACCATGAGATAGTCTGGGTCTTCAAGACCTAAATCCAGGCCTGGCAAGCCCAGTAGCAGATTAGCCTGGGAACGGGTACTATAGGCTCCGACTCATTGACAGCCCTAGCTTTCGGTTTGTAGAAATGGGGCTTATGGTCCATTATCCAAACCATTGATATTTCCCGGCTGCAGTGTGGATGGCCAATGGACCAAAAATACCCCAAATAGAAAAATACTAACCCTGCAATGGGTGTCCCAGAAAAAAGGAAGGATGAGAAAGAAAATCCGGCACTATTCACACCCAACAGGTAAAAACCCAAAAATTCTACATCTAAGATATTTCAATCTAGATGATGTTCAGTACATGGCCATTTGAATGACTGACACATGTATTTAAAACTTGATTTGTTCATGTTTTGATTTTCTAAACATTGTTATTATGTGATTGTGAAAAGGGAATTGCTAACTGTAATCAAGGAGAAATCCAGTGAAAGTTTGTTTGCTTTTATGATTCCTATTCTTGCTTCCTCATTTATGAATAGTGTGAAAGATATTTGGATGATGTTTCAAATTGTAGCATGAGGATGTTTGTATGCTTCAATATTACAAAGAGTTTCCATAATGTTTGACTTGTAATAGTGATTTGGATGCAAGATGCCTATTCAAAGTTGAAGCAATCATTAAGAGTGTAAGCTCAGGGTTCCACAATGCTTACATGGATGCATGATGTAATCTGCTTATCAGGTGCAAGCCACTATATGGGTTGCCTTGTGCAAAATTCATGACAGTGCACAGATCTGATGGGCCAAACATGCACATTAAATGCTTATTGCCCATTTCTTTTGCATATGTTTGCCTGCCAGATTTGTGACTGACTTGATTCTTGGACCCATCAATTTCTTTTGGATATTGCCTCCAACTTGAAAAGCAGAACTACCTAAATTTTGCACAAGAAGATCTAATAAATCTGGCACATCTAATAGAATTGTGGAAAGCTGGGATCTCACACGCATCTTTCATATTAGCATGTGTAGCTACATGTGGACGGGCATGGCTCCAACTTGAAAAGCGGAACTGCTGAGATGCTCACAATGTGTGGTATAGGACATCTTTTGTTGTACGATTATGACACAATCTAGTTAGCTAACATGAATCGGCTCTTCCTTCTTCCAGAGCAGGCATGCATTATTCCACATCTTGTCAATTTTCTCCGTTTGGATGCATTGTGCTTGAGGGCACAATAGTTTAACTATAACTTGCATGAGTAGTGAACCCATGGAACAATCTGCGATTTGTAATAATGGAAGATATATGAACACATCTAACACTGAAAATGATTTTGATGGAGAATCTACTTGTATGACCCTTAACATCTATGCATCTCATTTCTCTTCCATCTCAGGTTGGCATGACCAAGACAGATGCTCAGACCCTTTCAGAAATTAATCCTGATGTTGTGCTTGAGGTAAGAGTTCAACTAGGAATCTATTTGTGTGGAAATTATTCGTTTAAGGTCCTTGCCTTTTTCTTGACTTGATTGTTTCAGATCTTTACGTAATGCTTGATGGTCATGTGTTGTTTTTGTAGTCACAGGTCCCATGATCATGCTAGGATGTGTGCTTATGCTATTAATTGTGTTCCTATATAATGTGCATGTGTGTTTAGTTTCATGCGGATGCAGTGTAGCAATACTGAAGAATGTAGTGTAGTACCCATGGAAAGATCTTGGGAAGCAATCTTTAAGTGCTTACATTTAATAAAATGCACATTTAAGTTATTGATTATTGTGCTTACTGAAACACTAAAGATTTAAACTGAAGATGCAATGGTTGTTCAACACCATTTAGCTATCAATTTGGCATTTAACAAAAAAAATGGCTAGAGGCCCAAATTCAATGAGCAATATCAGATTGTTAAGATTGCAGAATCAAGTGTGGATTTGGGCTACATTCAACAATGGGGCCTCAATTTGTTATTTTGTATGCTCTTTGTTTTTTTTAAAGGGTAATTTGTATTGTTTGGGGTTGCCAACTTGCCATGCATTTATGCCATATGGTGGATGAGAACCAGACATTAAGAATTGTGCACTATTTGAATTATGGCTCATGTTTTAATGGTAGCTACATTTTAGACAACAAATGCTACAAATGTCACACATTTGCTTGCTAAATGGGACTCAACAAATTTTTTTTATTTTTATTTTTATTTGTAAATTATTCATTTATAAAAGGAAAGGGTGTTCAAGAACACATGGTAGTGACGTAGCATTAGCTAGCGGCTAGAGCCAGAACAGATTTTGTCATGAGCGTGGGAATGCTGAACTGAGTGGCACAATTGGTGATATGTACCATATGCATGTACTGTTTAATTTCCCCAGAAAACTGAGCAAAACCTGTTCAATCTTAATTCTTTGCCAGGAATGAGCTATTTATACCAAGCTTCAAATTTTTTTTTTTTTTGGTCTCACTTCGTATCTTTGTACAGACTGGATAAAAACCAAAAAACTGAGTTGAAATGGATAAAGTCCAATATGTCAAAAAAATGTGCCTAAAACTGAACCCTTATTGCATTTTTATCACTCTAGGCTACCTAGCCTTGAGAAATTCTAGAAATTCTGTACTCCCATAAGTTCTGATACAAAGACAGGCAGAAGACAAGTGGAGTTAATATGTCCATCTCATCTTTCAATCCAATTTGCATTTTTTTTTTCATATTTGTTTGGCATTTCATATTTCAGAAATAGCTATAATGTGAAGGTTTATGTAACTTAAAACTTTGCATTCTATTCTTGGCTGTCACTGTCATAAGGCCATAAGATCTAAACATTTTAGCCCTATCTATTAGTTGTTGCATGTTAAGGGTGTCTTCATGTGCAAATTTCTATACTTTGCTATATACCAATATGTGAAGACTTCAGCTTTTGTTTCTGGCTTTTCAGGCCTGTGATTGATTTCAATGAAATTTCTTACCACTTCATGGAGTGTATGCATGTTTGTAGATCACTTTGAGCATTCTACATGTTCCTTGCATTTTGATGGAAGCATGAGGTTTGTAGTAACAACAGGCTTCTTGCAATTTTTCAGCATTGCAGGGAATGCAATTTTGGAGAAATCATAGGCCTATCCTCTTATATATATATATATATATATATATATATATATATATATATATATATATATATATACAGGCTTCTTGCAATTTTTCAGCATTGCAGGGAATGCAATTTTGGAGAAATCATAAGCCTATCCTCTTATATATATATATATATATATAGAAGTGGTATGTTTATGCATCCAGTATATAAATATCCATTTTATTGGTGCATATTTATCCTGTTTATAGTATTTCATACATGGAGTGTATGAATCCAAAGGAAATTGCAATTTGTTCATGTTTGCACTTTATGAGACTAACAATTGCTATTAATGGTACAACTTGGGTACCCATCCTGAACTCAAAGAGGACCCAACCCACAACCCAATCTGACTGGAATTCCAACCCCAGGTGCCCAACTTACACCCAACCCAAATGTTACATGCCATGAAGTGAAAAACAGGTTCAGAAATGAACAGGAGATTAGCTCGCCCCAGCTTGCAAATTGGATTTCAATATGCTGTAATCCATGCACCAAATTGCTTAAGAGGATATTTTCTGGTAAGATTTTCATTTAATCTTGCGTAATGTAATTGCAGTCAAGTAAATTCCAGTTTGTTGTCAGTAAGAAGAAGAAAGGTCCTTATAGCCGTTGGGGTTATTCTAAATATGATCACGGGTGCATCTTTTTGATTTTCTCTACTGTAGTTAATTTGCTACTTTATTTCTCTTCTGTGAAGGATTCCTTGGCAGGTGGAATCTCCTTATCTTTAATGGCAACTTTTGTTTTATTTGTTGTATTTGATTATTTGAAGTTTATTGATTTGATTTTATCTTTCCTCTCGTCATTGATTTTTTTGGAGACTAAGGCCGTGTTTGTTAACGCTGAATTTTTGCACTTAACATGGAATGGGGGAAATTTTCCGTGTTTAGTGGTGTTTGTTAATGCGTTATTAACGCCGAAGACGGAAAGCGCTAAGTGGTTTTTCTCTGAATTCTTTCAGTGATAGGAGTCTGGCTTAATGGTGAACGTGGAATGCGCTCCGTGATTTTTCACTAAACAAAAAATTTTTGCTTCCAAAAGTATCCCTTTTCAAGCTACTACAGAAATTTTTTTCTTTAAATTGTTTACACAATACAAAATCAACATTAAACCTGTGAAACTTCTTTATGCCCCACCATGATTTATGTGTTTGATCCACACCGTCCATAAACTTTTTCAGATAATTTAAGGTGTGATCTAATAAAAGAAATAGGTCCAATGATTAATTGGACCATAAGGTGGGGATTGAACGTCCACCGTTAAAAACTTCTTGAGAGCTGGAGAAGTTTCAGATCGAGCTGATATTTGTGTTTTCACTTCATCCATGTATACATGACCTAATGAATAGGTTGGATGGTAAAAAAAACATCATAGTGGCCCTTAGAAAGGTTTCAACGATGGATGTCATTATCACTTCAGCATCCTTTGGTGTGGCTCACTCAAGCTGTGGACTTGCCTCATTTTTGTATTCATGCCTTAAAATAATCTAAGAAAAGGGAATGATGGTTTGGATGTACAGATACATCACGGTGGGCCTGCCTACAGAACTGCCCGTTCGGAGCTAGGGACGGGCGGGGGTAGTACGCAATCCGCGTCCTCGTACAACTCGGCGCTCGTCTTGGGATGCGGATTTCACGGGCGCAGGGCTGATGCTTGGTGGGTCCCACTGCTTCTTTCATTTGAGAAATCCACTCCATCCACTGGATTCTTCTCAAAAAATCAGTCGGGAATGGTCTATTTTGGTTCAGATTTGGTGTGGCCCATAGGTTCATCAAACCGCCATCCATCCTCCATTTTTCGACGATCCTCTTATATATGTGTACAACGGGCCAAACAGCGACCTAGGCGAGCGTCACTCCCCACCTCTGGAGCAGATGAACGGTCCAGATCGTCCACTTGGACGATGGGTGGGGCCCACTAACAAAACCCAGCGGACATGGCGCTTCTGCTGGACTTCCGCGCTGAAGAAGGAGCGGGTCATCCTTCTTGTTGACCAGATCTTGGTACGGTGCACATCTGCTACATGTACACTATGTACACGTGTGTGTACATGTGGGGTCCATTGTGATGTATATGCGACATCTGCTCCGTCCATCCGTTTTATCAGCTCATTTAATGAGTTGAAACCAAAATTGAAACATATCTAGATATCAAGTGGGCCCCAAATCAATAATTCATGGGATGATCTGACCGTTGGGCCACTTCTACAAGGATTTAATTGCTGAAGTTCGACGTGTACGGTTAATTTATGATCTTCAGTCTGGATATAAAGTTTCGAGCCGAATAGATGGTGGAAATGCTGTGATCTTGAATTCTGGACGATTTTTAGGCCCGTTTAACACGAGTGGTGTGATTTTCTCGGATCTCTTACGTGTAAATTCTTCGATCTCGGTCCCCTGAGGTTTGTCTCTTGCCTTGGTGATGTCTAAGTGGATCATTAATTTTTTATACATGCAAATCATTAATTTTTTATCTGTTTTATGAATAATGATATTTTAATCTTCTATTAAGTACTTTATAGTTTATTTGAATTAAATCGAATAAGTTTATTTTCATTTAATAAAAAATAATTTCTTTATAATGTAAAGCATTTCCAAACAAGAGATAGGGGCAAATGTGTCAATTTAACATATTGTAGACATTTCATATGTTTGTTAACAAACATATTGTTTCAATTTCAGTAGTTAATTTTCAGACTTGAGCCATAGTTACCAAACAAGTTTTTTGTTCAGATTTCAGATTCAGGCTTTAGATTTCAGATTAAGGTTTCAGATTTCATATTCAGGCTTTAGACTTCACATTTAACAAACGGGGCCTAAATTCAAATCTTATTTCAGGTAATTCATTGAGAACTCAGAGGTTTGCTAGTTGTTTTTTGAAGCTTCGGATTCAACTACAGTAATCATTGCAAGCAGTTTAATCCAATTTGTCCAAACTTTTTTTCTTGATGAAACTTTGGTTTATATGTTTGTTTGAATGTAATCATTATTTTCACTAAGAAGGTGAGAATTAGTTTATAGTTTGAACAATTTTCCTCTTATGATTTGTGAGAATTGGGATATATATTTTTTATTATCATTGATTTAATTATTGTATCAACGTTTCTCCTAAGATTGCTTTTAGGGGGAGTTGTCATGACACAATCAATTTTTTATGGAAATACAGATTTTATGTTTGGGATAGGATGCTAGATCTGATTTATTTATTCCTTTTCATTTGTGTTGACTTGTATTTTCAAATAGGATAGTTGGCTTGAGGCTTTGGAGAACAGTTCTTCCTCCTTTAAATGAGAAACGTCGACGGCTAAAAGCCGTTGGTGAATGGCTATCTAGCCTGACGGCTCTCGCCATCGGCATTAGCTGTCGGTGAGCAACGCCCACGCTCCCTTTCCTGACAGCCTGTCTGACAGCTAAAATCCATCGGAGAAGGTCAATGACGACGGTTGAACCTGTTGTTATTTTGGCGTTTTAAAATAAATAAACAATTTTAAATAATTTGAAAAATTCCCTAAGTTTTCAAAAAGTAACAAAGTACTTTTATCTTGTAGTGGTGTGGGTTTTAGTCTCAAATCGGATAAGCAAGAAGAAAATTTTGAATTTATAAGATGAAAATTTTGCCTAGGGATTAGGCTCTTTTTAGGGGCATGTGAATTTGGTTGTTTAGGGGGTTATCCCATCAACCCCAATCTATGCCATGAACCACACGCGCATCGGGCCATAGACGTGGCGCGGCACAGTGTGCGCATGAGTATACTTACAAGCTTAAAAGTTTTGAAGCCTTTTTTGCAATTCCAATTTGCAATGATTATTTCCGAATAGATCCTGTTGGTAGGGGTGTGTACACGCCCATTCGAGGCAACCTTTGAAGTCTATATATTGGACTTCTCTAGTTCCGAATTTTTAAAAATCAAGTTTAATCTTTCGGCTCTATTTCTTTCTCTCGCTTTGAATCTTTGCAATGATTTTATCTTCTAGTCTTTGGGTTAGACAAAGTGACAGTTCAGGTCTTCGTACATCCAGTGCTCCGAGATTGATTGTCCAGTATTTCTGTTACACTACGGACATTATCTAAAAGAGGACAAATCAATTTCAAGCCGAGTGACTTAAGTTGTGCCTTGAATCAATTAATTTTTCTAAATTCCTCATTCAAATTTCTAATTTTCTTTTAATAAATTTTTTAATTCTGAATTTTCATACTTACGGATTTATAGATCCAAAAATTCCTGTGGGATCTTCCGCTCCAATTTTTTTTTACCATTTCACTACTTAGGTGGGCTGCAACAAATGAAGTAAAACTTCCCGTAAAAGAAAATTTCAATGGTCATTGGTTGTTTGGCCCCTTTTGGTAAGTTCTTTGACTTTATTTTATTTGGATTGTTTCTTAAAAAAAAAAAAAAAAAAAAAAGCTGAAGTGTGGGAGCTCACCACCTATAACTCCATTGATAAAAAAAAAAAAAAAAAAAAAAAACCGGCTATACAATCATTTTGGTATGCGCCAAAAAATGAAGCGGCCCTCACCAATCATATGACACCAATATATAGCAAAACACTGAAATAAATAAACCAAAAAAATTTTAATTTTATTTATTTTATTTTTTAAAAAGCCCGTACTAGATCTAGAAGAAAACAAAGCAATGACATGCCAAAGGCATCCCCTACAGCTTCTGCACCCCCATTTTCAGCAGATAAACACCTTTCCAAGGAGAACATCACAGAGGAACTAAACAGTACCTCATTGGCTGCTCCTGCAATCACAACACCTTCCCCAAAGCACACAATAACTGACCATGTTCCAACATAAGAAACTTCAGCCCCTTGAGATACTCCGATTTGGATTATTTCTATGTTATGTAATTTCTTTGGAACTGTGTGCTTGTGTCGGGGCTATAAAGGGCCCACTTCATGATTTCAGCCTTATGGGCCATTACTATAAAAAGGAAAAATGATTGCTTTTGTTATTACCTTGGCCCCAAATGGGACCAAATATGATATGACGAACTATGGGCCACAAATCACTAAAAACAATATAATATAATGCACTATGGGCCTGCTCCGGATTGTTTGCTGCAGGATATCAACTTTACTTGGAAGATCTGAACCGTCCAATCAAGTGCATGAGAGTAGAAACTACAAACATAGTTGTACCTCAGATTAGCTGCGGTTGTGCTCACCTACTCGAGATGTGTCTCACTGGGATTGTTCTCGCCTATTAAAGTTGGAGGGTAAGTACCTTGTTTCCAATTTCCTTGGATTAACTCCGGTTTTATGTAATCTTTAGTTTCTATGCTGTATAGTGGTGTATATGATAGGTATGGACCGATTCTTTTTATGGCACCCACTTGAATGTGTGTAACCATTTTTGCATATCAACAAAGTTACAGGTGATGAGCTCTCACTTTTTCTAAGAAAAAAGATTATTATTATTTTTTATTTTTTTTAACAATTGCTTGTAGCGGAAATTCATTCAGTGATTTTCACTAGATTACTAAATTCCAAAACTAATAAAAGACTAGAAAGAAAAAAAGAAAAAAAAGAAAAAGAAAAAGGATTCCAATTCACATCAATTTCATAGTAATTGTGATTTAGATTTTAATTCATATGTTGCCTACCACCCCAACCTGAATTGCCAAGATCTCGCATTTGTGAAAGGCGAAGACGAGCAATGTCATGTAGAAGTTTACACAAGCAAGTCAACAAAGGGGTAGGTCTTGGCATCAATTGAGATAATGGGTGGCTGCGCAGAGAGAGCATGTAAAGGGGGTGAAACAAAAACTCACTTTGCATTTGAGGGGAAAAAGAAGAAGAAGAAAATATATACATGTGTTTATTGATGGCTTAACCATTACATATGGTATGCTATCCACTCAAGAGAAACAAGGAAAACACGACTCAGTAAGCAACTCATAAACTAGCCAAACTCAACATGGAAGCATACAAGACTTATCGTACCTGGAAAATTATTCTCAACGAATAGGATCTTGAAATGTATATTGAAACTTAAATTAACATAATCCCCAAATGTTTGAAGTCCATCAACCCACTTTGTATTGCTAAAAGATGAGAACTTAGGTGGAGAAGGTGTCATTACAAGTATAGATTTTTAGGCAAGCCAAGGTGGAACCATGGCCTGCGGAGATTGCATCCCAACCCATGAGAGCATGAGATTGACTGATCAACTAGGCCCACTCATCTGGGTTCGAGGGTAGAGATAGTTACCTCATTCAGAGAGCGGATTTTGGCACTTCCTGAAGATTGATCTGATTCATTGACAACCCTTGAGACAAAAAATCCTGGCTGTGTAGGTTGTGGAAGATCCATAGATTCACTTCCAAGCATGAGAACAACTGAGGACATGGTGGGCCTATCCGCTGCATCTTCTTGTACGCATAGTAGCCCAATGTGGATCCATCTCATCAACACTTCACTTGTAGGACATGTCTTGGCTAACAAAGAATCAATCAACTTCAAAGCTTTTCCATCGCACCATAATTCCCATGCCTGTAATTTCACATTTCATGTAAGAATATGAGACTAAGGTGTGTTTAATTTGAGTTATAGGGAGAATCCTACATAAATGAGAAGGCTCTGAGCATGGTTAGGAAGATTGAGACCATTGTTCCTTTTTCCGCTTAAAATCTCTAGAAGTAGAACTCCAAAGCTATAGACATCAGACTTCACAGAGAATCGCCCTCCCATTGCATACTCTGGTGCCATGTAGCCGCTGTTGGCAATGACAATGGTGGAAGATACATAAGAAGCACTATGACTAGAAATGAAAAATTCCGAAAGGATGGAGGGCTGATAGGCAGGCAATATCAATGTCTCCCCAAGAAATATGAACCGGACTAATGATTTGGGATGGTGAGTTTGATATGTATTACCAAAGTTGAACATTGCATACTAACTTACTATGTTCCAACGACTCTATTAGTTTTGACCTGGCTTTGATTTGCTCCCAAAAATCGTGCCATTCCAAAGTCAGAAATCTTTGGGTTCATCTCATGGTCCAACAAAACATTGCTAGATTTCAGATCCCGGTGAATGATTCTGAGTCTTGAGTCTTCGTGGAGATAAACAAGGCCCCTTGCAATTCCACATATAATACTTTGGCATCTTTCCCAGCCTAATTGAGCTCGCTTGACTGGATCTGAAAATAACATGCAAACTGAGTAAGATTATGTTTTACTCATTGATTTAAATCAAACTATGTGATAAATTATTACAGTGTGTACGGGAGTTTTGTGCTCTTCTGCCAGTTCCAAGCCCAGATAAATGATGTGTTGCACCTAGTTGGCAGTTGATGTGAAACTTCTGGCACAACTTTTATCATGAATCCTGATAGTAAGAGGATCCGTGTAGCTAACCGCAATTAGTTAGGATAAGGCTTATATAATGATGATGATGAGTTGGATCATGTTTAGGTTGCATATGCTAGAATTCATGTCGAATTAAATCAAGTTCATGCTGCATATTGAATTAAATCATGTTTAAGTGTGTTTGGTTGCACTAAATATCATGATATTTCATGATTAGAGTTGCTGACCCTAATTAGTAGGGATAAGAAAAATCTACAACATGACTAGAGTTTATTCATTTAAAGACTATTGATCTGGGGGTGGGGGAATTTGTAGAGACGCCAAAGGGAGCCTCATTTTCGCCTTCTTGAAAGCCTACGGCTCAGGTACCAACAATCTAGCAGAAATCAGAGCTGTAGTCGATGGCCTAACTCTCTGCCTAAACTTGGGGCTCCAAAAGGTTCAGGTAGAATCTGATTCTTCATTCGTGGTGGACCTCATCAATGGTAATTCGATGATAGGGTGGAAGTGGAGCTATTGGATTTTCAGGTTGAAAAGGATCTTAAACCAGGGTCAGTTCTCTATCAGACATACCCAGAGGGAAGGAAACACCCCTGCTGACGGGCTTGCTAGGCTGGCCAGCGAGGCCCAAAATTCCTCCTCCTACAGGCAGATATCGGCCATGCCAACCCACATCCGAGGTCTCATCTTTCTCGATAAAGTGGGCTTGGGTAATCTCAGGCTCATTCCACACGACAGCTGAAAATTTTGTAAATCTTATGTTTCTCCATCCTTTACGATCCCTGATTTTTGTTGGTGGAAGCCCGAATTGCTGCCCAGGCTGTAAATCCTTTTGGGTTGAATGAATCAACATTATATAAATATAAATATAATAATAATAATAATAATAATAATAATAATAATAATAATAATTTAAAGACTATTGATCTTTCAATCCGTACGATATTTTGAAAATCCACTGTGGGCCCTTCTAGATAAATGGCTCTATTTGCAATAGAATAGTGGCCAAAGCTACATGCATGCAACCATTTCAGATTGTCTGACAATCTACTAATGTTTTCCTCCCGACATTATGATTTAATGGTAGGTTGGTTTGTTAATTGCCTGGTATGCCTACTGAGCTTTTAATGACTAGTGCATGTGTGCACACCTTACAAATGCATAATAATGTTACATTTGTCTTTGTAGTGAAATTCAGAACTTGAAGAAGAAAGAAAGGGTCCAAACCGAAGAGAAAGACATCAAGGCTGGTATTTGACATGTATTCATAAATGAGCAGTTTCTCTCCCCTTTCTATACAGCAATACATGAGCCTCACAAGGTTCCTGTGTTGGAGTTTGGCAATCAATGTGACTTCATTCTTGAATTCCTCCACACCTTGGCCTGAACTCTTGGAAAGCCTTTTAACTGCTATTTGTTTCCCATCAGGTAGCATTCCCTGAAATGATTTTCCATGCAATGGCTAATTAGAAAACCCATATAGCCTATTTTGTTTAAGACTTATTCAACTACTCACAAGTCAAGATGCATTTAGATGCTTAGAGCAAATTGAACTTAAAACATTCAGTTGATTCGAGTTGACCTCAGAAAATTAATGAGTTTTTCCAGTAATCGTAACAAGAAAGCAACCCTTGAATTGAAATTTCATATATGTTGCTGCAATCTGGAGTCCACATCCTTCATATGGGTGCTCAAGAAATTAAGATTGTGATTGGTTAAAACAAATATTAAAGTCATGATATTTGGTGCAACCAACGCAGCCTAAAACTTTCTTCTTTCCATTTTCATAATATTTGGTGCAACCAACACAGCCTAAAACTTTCCTCTTTCCATTTTCATAGAGTAAAAAATCTCTAATTAGTTCCATTGTGAATCCAACTGCATCCTTAGACAAGTGCCTTTACCTTATATACAGGGCCAAATCCACCTTCTCCGAGCTTATTTTCATCAGAGAAGTTGTTTGTAGCAGCTTGTATTGTAACTAAGTCGATCAACGGCAGATCTTGTGTTTGCTCACCATTCATGCTTGGGTACAAGAGTTCTGATCCAATCGGAGGCCCCAAATAATTTAATAGTGCATGGTGACCCTTCTCTTTCACTGATTTGAAAATGAGAAAACATAAAATTAGTCATTGGCATTTTCATGTGCCCATTGGTTAACGATCAGATGATCCAAACCATTCATATGACACTCACTACTTGTGTGGCCAATGGTGCCAAAATTGCTTTGATTAACTGATTATAAATCTGATCTATAGCCTTGAATTGAAGGGACAAAAAAATGTCCCGTGTATCATTCTACTATAATGTTTCTCTTTGGTCCAACATAAAGATCTTCATCATCTGGTCTTTCAACCAGGTGAGGTTCATCATAAACACGCCAAGTGCAAATTCCGGCAAGACGATTGAGGCAAAATGTAATCTTTCACCAGAGAATTTGGACTTCTATGGCCAAGGCCGTCTGCAAGTTGAGCTCAAGCAAAGCCTAGCTCAGCCCAATCCTGGTGTATCTAAATTTTCATCCTGAAATTGAGACCCAGCCCTTCCCCAGGGCCTGAAGTTAGGATCGTTCATGAAACACGGAAAATATCTTCGAGCACAAGTCTAGGAATGGTGTACTTATTTCTTTCAAGCCTAAAAATCATTTCATTGCCCAGTCCACAGGCCCAAAAATAAAATCCAAGCCTATTGGAAGCTCTACATATGGCCTTAAGATTATTTAGCTTTTTCTTAAAACCTTTTGGTGACCTCTTCCGTTGTCGTCGGTAGCAGAAGCAGTAGATACAAGAACTGAATAGAGCCAACCCGGCAACCGATGCTACACTAATGATAATTATAATCTTTGATTGGTTCCCTCCATTCCCTGTCATAAAAGCAAACAATTTTTTATATCAATTGCAATGGACATTGTAGGTCTATGTTTGGATGCAAATTGTAGACATTAGCTTAATCAAGAGGGAATAACCCCCGAAACAAGAAGAAGCGTTGATTTCAAGTCTAACTTACAAAAGTAAGGAGAATGCTGTCTCATGGTTTGTTTTTTTTTTTTTTTTTTTCCCGCTAAAAATCTTGTTTATTTATAGTTTGAGAAATGCTCCGATGCTCTAAGAGTGTAAATTATGCTTCTCGTAGTTGCTTGGTCAGGATCCTCCCATTTGCAGTCCAGAAGTCAAGATGGATGGTAGAAGGGAATGCAATTCTGGGATCGGAACTGGTCTGACTTTGGGCTCATTTCAAGAGCAGATGGAGTTAAGAATTCCTCAGTAAGAACTGCAGCAGTGGCTTGACTTTTGTCCAAGAAGGGACAGCTGGAATCTGGAAGCGACCAAGCGGTTTCTATTTAATATGAATGTCCAAAAGGTGGCAGTGATATGAAGCCTTAAAATTTATATGTTGTTTTGCTGATTTCGAAACAAGAACCAGAGAAGAGAGCAGTCTAAAATGAAGGAGAGCCCTCTGATAGCACGAACCGACACCAGTTGCAGGGGCACAATGCAGAATCTAGAACCTCTATAAACAATGAAGGGCTGAGGCAGATCAGGGGGTCAAAATCCTCTTCTATGTGAATAAATTCCAGCTAAAGGTATCATGTAGAGACTGCTAGGAAGATCCAGAGAGCATTGAAGCATAGAAGGGAAGGAGGTGCAGTCCAGAGATAATCCTCTAATTTAAGTATATTTGCAAGAAAATATCTTTTCCTTGTTGGGGGAGTGTGATGAAGGCATCTTGGTGCAATAAGTCCATTGGATGCGTGGAGGCTCACAGATCTGGCCAGGTACAAAAAATTAGGTTCCAACAAGGTGCACGAGAACCAAAGCATTCATAGGATGGCAGCTGCTAGGATCGATTTGAAGGGCTCAATGTCTCAAGGAATGTTGATCCAGTGGCTTACCCAAGTGAAGTCTAAGATTTTCACCATCTTTTCTGCAATCTTTGATGTCCGTCTAATTATAAGTCAAATGATTCAATGACACATGAGTCAATGGTGCAACCTCACTAATCCATCCAGCACTTTCAAATTGCTAAACTGCATTGTTCCATGCTCCATAACATGGGAACTTTGGCTAAGTAGAAATGTACTCTTGTATGAAGAAAAGCTTTTCATTAGGAGGGTAAAATGCTGGATAGAGGAGGTTGTGAGTGGATGCCAGGTGATTAGGGGAAGCTCCTTCTTGGAGAGTCATATGTAGCGAGCAGCGATTGAACTTTATGAGTTGGCTTGCAAGTTGTGAATGTCACTTGGTTATCAAGGACAAAGGAAAATGTGCAGATACTGGTGTGGAAAGGTCTGGAAATGAGTTCGGTAAAGCTTATTTTGGATGGGTCACCTTCCAGTGCTTGGTATGAATTCCTTTACGCCCATGCGGATTAGGTGAGGCAAGGGTAATAATTTAGAGGGTGAGATCCTAATTGTGGGGCTCACTTTGATGTACGTGATGTAAATCCATGCTATTCATCCATTTCACTAGCTCGTTTTAGGGCATGATCCTAAAAATGAAGTAGATAAGAATTTCAGATGTACCTCGTAATTCCCAACATTAAAAACTTGTTGGGGCCACAAAAGTTTTGGTTCAATGTTCTGTTATTTGTGTTTTCTTTTCATCCATATCAATGTGGCCTTATCAACAGGTTGGATGGCAAATAAATATTAAAGTGAGCCCTAGAAAGTTTTGAACTGTAGGCATTCAATTACCGTTTGGTGTGATACGTCTGAGAATTGGAATCTGCTTCATTTATTGGACTACACCCTAAAATGAGCAGGAAAAATGGATGAATGGTGTGGATATACAACACATACACTGAGGTGGACTCCATGGTCCGGGCCTCACCTACTAAGTTGTTACCCTGCCTCACCTAATTCGCCCTCCCCTTAATTGGACACAAATTGCCTACTAACACCCAAATAGTGACTCAATAGTGGACAGTGCTCTATGGGCCCTATCATAGTGTATCTATTTTATTCATACCATCCATACATTTTGCCACCTTATTTTACAGCATATGCCCAAAAATGAGGCAAATCGAAATCTCAGGTGGGCCACAATAGCTTTGGATCAAGCCGATATTTGTGTTTTCCTTCATCCAGGTCTATTAGACCTAATCAACAGGTTGGATGGCAAATAAATATTACAGTGGGCCTTAGGAAGTTTTTAATGGTGGACATTCAATCATTGCTGTTACCGTGCAATTTGTTACACCTGATAGTTAGATCTTCCTCATTTTTGAGCTTATGCCTAAAAATAATGATCCAAAATGCATGGATAGTGTAGATGAAACACATGTATCATTTTGGGTGCCTGGAACACTGTCCAGCAGTCAGGTTACTACCAGAACGCCAGTGGCTTTAGGGGAGGAAAAGGAAGAAGCGAAATTCAACCTTAAGAGGAATCATTCGTAACACCTAAGCCAATATCCAACCGGAGCAGAATGTTCAACCCCAGGGATGCAACTTTCAAAAAGGTATTTGAAAACTCAACTCCAAAGGTCCCATTCGTAAGCAACTTTCAAAATATCGTTTCTTCACAAAAGCAACGTTTTCGTCGTCTTACCAAAATCAATTCAGTTTTCACTGAGTTTGGTTTTGTTGAGCAAGAAAAGCTTACATTTTCTGCACGCGCATGGGGAGAAGATTAGGTGCGGCCCGGGCCTCACCTGGACGCTGCATCTGTGTGGGGACCACACAAATATCAACTTGATCCAAAACTTTTCTAACCTAAAAGAAGTTTTTAATGGTCAATCACCACTGTGGTTCACCTGAGATTTAGTTCTGTTTTATTTTTGAGATTATGCCCTGAAATGATGTATCAAAATGGATGTACAGCATGGATATAAAGAAGAAACATTAAGGTGGGGCACAAAGTCAGCGATCCACCCACCTCGGTTGATGCGGGACATCTATATACTATATTCTATATAGAAGTCGCGGCCCATTTTTCTGTTGGAAAATATTCCAAAAAGATAATTTAGATTTTAAAAATGGAAAACAGATTCAATCAAGCTAAGCACATATTGCATGCATTGTCCTTAAATAGTTATTCCCCGCTTTTATCTAAGAAAGTTGACGGGCTATGTGGCAAATCTCTTCCAGGATAGGACAAGCCTAATAGATTCTGCGTGCAGCAATCACGATTCCGCATGCAACAACCGTGAATAAACATTTGTAGGACCTTGTTCAACGCAGCTTGTCTGACATATTCTGATTTGTAGCCCTAACTTGCTTAGAGAAGAGTAGAAAAAAGTTGAAATTGAGTTTATAAACTCAGTGAATCATTGTTCTAATTTGACTCACTAATTAGATGATGAGTTAGACACATTGAGTCACGTGATGAAATTTGTTTATAGCCGAAGAGAATACGAAATGTGTTTGCTTCTTCTACTACTGATGAAATACTTAGTCGTATGCTGTATAGATACATTGAGTCAGCAGGTGAAATTTGTATATAGATGGAGAGAATAGGAGACATGTTGGCTTCTGCTGCCTGATGAAATGATCCCAATAAGCCTTGCTTATATAGGGTCGGATAGTTGGAAAGCTAGCTGTTTTCTTCCTTATTGCTAGAGGTGGGCACTGGACAACCTAATTTGGCTAACTTGACTCGTCCGACTCGGTCCGATCCGACTTGACCTAAACCGAATGGGTGAGTCGGTCCAAACCGAGTAAGCTTCGCCCAATCCGAACTCAAACCGAGTCGAGTTCAAGTTACCCATAACTCGATCTGAAACCCGACTCAACCCGACTCTCTAATCTTATCCCGACCCAATCCCAACCTGTCTCTCTCTCTCTCTCTCTCTCTCTCTCTCTCTCTCTCTCTCTCTCTCTCGGCAACCACCCACCACCATCACCCTCCTCCTCCTCCTCTTCCTCCCTCTCCTCTCCACTCCCTCCCCACCTCCCTCTCTTCCTCTTCTGATGTAGAGCGGGTCGCGGACAATTTCATGGCCAGGATGGATCAGAAAAGGCACGGTTGGCGACAGAAGTGATCCGTACCATCAGGCCTTGGATTGGGCGTATCTCGCAATCCAGAATGAGTTATCCGACGCAAAATATATGATTTTGCGGTAGAACGAGCTACTTTAGCCAACCAACCTGGCTATTCCAGGTTGCGTAGCCCGAATTTGCGAGAAACCCCCTGATCGACGGTTGTTTTCCTGTTTTAATTTCGTTTTTACTATTTATAGTAAGTTTTAGTTTGCTTATTGCTCTTCATCCGTTGGGCTTTAGGAGTTGTGTCCAACATGAAAAGTGCTTAGGATAATTAGGAGACTAGTTTGGTGAAGCCAAATAGGACACTTACTATTTTTGGCCGAAAACCTTGCGCACTAGAAGACATCACGACTGTCTATAAATAGTAAGTTTACTATTTATAGTAAGTTGCGAATTCTACGAATTTTAGTTATAGTTTGAGTCTGATTTCTTTCCTATTGCTTGGTTCCCTTATTTAAAGGGGTGTAAACTCGTTTTTAGTCATTCATCAATTAATTTTGAATTTATTAGAGTTTATTTCTATTTTCTCGCTTTCTTTCCTCGTGGATTCGAGAAGTCTCTGTGAGGAGTCCAGAGAAGCTCCGTGGATTTGGAGTAGTTATCCTTGAGGAAGACGGTGATCGGCCTCATCACGTTCATCCCTGCCTCAATTTGGTATTAGAGCGAGGTTTCCCCTTGGGCCGATGGCAAATAACGAAAGTATGAATCAAAATCCTGTGGACGGTGATCCAAAGATTCGTTATCTTTCGGAAAGAATGGAAGCTTTCCATCAGGAGAGTCAGTTGATCATGCAAGGGCTGCAGGCAACCTTCGACCGTCTTGCGGATGCGCTACTTCCGCCCCGAGCCTAGGCTGTGCTCCACTACCTATGATCGCTCCACCACCTGTGGTTGCTGTACGACGCGATCCCGATTATCGCAGAGCACTACCAGTGGCAAACCGTAGGGCTACACCAGATGATTCTAGTTCCAACGACGAGGACGTTAATGAAGGTTTTAACCGACGATCAATCCATAGAGGCGATCGTCTAGATCGTGCTGAAAGAGACTATTGAGGTAAGGTTGAACTTTCTAGTTTTAACAGTTTATTACTTATCGAAGATTTTCTCGATTAGCTAGCCGAAGTAGAGAGATATTTTGATTATATGGATGCGCCAGATCATAAAAGGATGAAATTGGTAGCATTTAAATTGAAATTTGGTGCTTCTGCATGGTAGGAACAATTACAACTCTCACGAGCCCGCCAGAACAAGGTGCCCATCGCATCGTGGCCTCAGATGAGACGTCTTCTTCAATCACGATTTCTCCCCAGTGATTATGAGCAAATCTTATTCCAACAATACTAGAATTGCCGACAAGAAAATTGAACTGTTACAGATTACACTGAAGAATTCCATCGGTTGGCTACATGAAACGATCTGTTAGAATCTGAGTCACAGAAGGTAGCATGATTTATAGGTGAGTTGAGACCGACAATTCAGGACCGAGTTCACATGTACCCAGTTGGGACCGTAGATGAAGCAGTTCAATTGGCAGGAAGGGCAGAAACATAACTTGCAAGAGCTCCTGCCCGTCCCTATCCTTCAAATCGACCCACTATGACAGGTCCCACACCGGATGCAGTGCTGGCTCGAGAAAAATATCCAGTAGGAGAACGTCCTCAACCTCCTCCACCCGCAAACCGTAATACAAGGAGCAGACCATCAAGACCTCAATGGGTAGCACCACAACAGCAGGCCTGACTAGGATTCCGAATCCTTATGCTCGACCAAGGCCGAACAATTGTTACCGCTTTGGCCAACTAGGCCACTTATCAAACACTTGTCCTTAATGTCTGGCAGCACACTTGACTATAAACGAAGGGAGCACTGAAGATGAGGCCGCAGAAGAAGATCATGGCTTTGATGAATATGAACAAACCACTGAAGAAATAGAAGGTGGCGTTGAAGTGACAAGCGAGGATCGTGGCGAATCTCTTATTGTAAGGCGACTACTGTATACCCCACGAAAGGAATTACATCCACAGCGGCACGATATATTTCGTACTTGGTGCACTGCAGCGGAAAGGTCTGTGATGTGATCATAGATAGTGGTAGCAACGAGAACATCGTCTCAAGAGTGGTGGACAAGTTGCAGCTACCAACGACGAGACATCCTTCCCTGTACTCAATTGGCTGGATAAAAAAGGTGAATGAGACCAAGGTAACTGAACAATGCACTATCTCATTTTCAATTGGTAAACATTATAAGGATCAGATACTTTGTGACATGGTTGACATGGAAGCCTACCATTTGCTACTTGGTCGACCTGGCAGTCGGACCGTGATGCGACCCATCGGGGACGAGACAACGTTTATATATTCTTCAAGGATAGTTGAAAAATAAACCTTGTCCCTATGACACCAGAGAACCACCCTAAAGCCTCTAGAGTGGAGGGGAGTTCTCTCTTAACCATTCAGGATTTCATGGAGGAATCTAAAAAATCGACGAGATATACGCCGTAGTGGTGAAGGGTGAGGAAAAGGAACCCTCAAACATCCCTCCAAGTTTAAGATTATTGTAAACGAATTCAAAGAAGTCTGGCCTGAAGATTTACCTGATGGATTACCCCCCATGAGGGACATCCAACATCACATAGACCTAATCTCTAAGGCTAGCCTGCCAAATTGCACTCATTATTGAATGAGTCCGAAGGAGTGTAAGATACTTCAGGGGCAAGTGGAGGAATTGACCCGTAAGGGTCTATTGAGAGAGCATTAGCCCATGTGTTGTACCAGCATTATTAACGTCAAAAAAAGATGGAAGCTAGCGCATGTGTGTCGACAGCCGAACAATTAATAAAATTACTATCAAATATCGTTTTCCAATACCACGGTTGGACGACATGCTCGATATGCTAGGAGGGGCCAAGGTGTTCTCTAAACTCGATTTAAAGAGCGGGTACCATCAGATTCGTATCCGACCTGGTGATGAATAGAAAACGACATTCAAGACAAAGGAAGGGTTGTATGAGTGGCTGGTCATGCCATTGGCCTATCAAACGCACCAAGTACTTTTATGCGTTTGATGAATCAAGTTCTAAAACCATTTACTGACCGATTTGTGTTAGTATATTTTGATGACATATTGATATATAGCCAAGATGAGGCGGAGCACAAAAAACATCTCAAGCAGGTGCTGTAGGTCTTAAAAGATACCAAGTTGTACCTCAACTTGAAAAAGTGTAGTTTTTTAACTGGCAGTCTGTTGTTCCTAGGATTTGTTGTAACGTACACAGGCATTCAGGTGGACGATGAAAATGTGCGAGCTATTAGGGAATGGCCGATCCCGCCAAACATTCATGAGGTGAGGAGTTTTCACGGGTTGACGACTTCTATCATCAATTTTTGTGAGATTTTAGCACCATAGTCGCGCCTATAACAGACTGCATGAAAAAAGGGCTGTTCCAGTGGACCGATAAAGCTGACAAGAGCTTTCATGAGATCAAGCATTGTTTGTCTACAACACCGGTCTTGGTGCTTCTTAATTTTGACAAATTGTTTGAGGTGAAGTGTGACGCTTCATATGTCGGAATAGGAGGAGTATTATCACAGGAAGGCAGGCTAGTAGCCTTCTATAGCGAGAAGCTCAGCGAAGCCCGAAAGAAGTGGTCAACTTATGAGCTTGAGTTATACGCAGTTGTTCAGGCGCTGCGACATTGACGGCATTATCTGATTCAAAGGGAGTTTATTTTGTATATTGACCATCAAGCATTAAAGTTTATTAATAGTCAGACTAACGTGAATCGTGTGCATGTTAGATGGGTTGCGTTTTTACAGGAATTTATGTTCGTTCTAAAGCATAAGTCAGGACAACAGAACAAGGTGGCTGATGCACTTAGCCGTCGTACATCACTACTTGTTACGATGAGCAACGAGGTGGTCATCTTTAACTTTCTCAAGGAGCTGTATGCCGAGGATGATGACTTCAAAGATTCTTGGTTGAAGTGCCAAGAAGGTCACCCTAGTGACTTTCATATATAAAATGGTTTTCTCTTCATAGGGAGTCAATTGTGCATCCCCCAAAGTTCTCTAAAGGAGCAGATTATTCAAGAGCTACATGGAGGTAGCCTTGGTAGACACCTTGGGAGAGATAAGATGCGAGCTCTTGTGGAAGAACGGTATTACTAGCCGTAATTAGTACGTGATGTGGGAAGAGCCGTACAACATTATCATATTTGTCAAACTTTCAAGGGGCAATCTCAGAATACGGAACTCTACACCGCGTTACCTGTGCCTAACGGTCCTTGGGAGGATTTATCAATGGACTTCGTGCTTGGTCTTCCACGAACACAACGCGGCATGGATTCAGTGTTCGTGGTGGTCGATCGTTTCTCCAAGATGACACACTTTATCTCATGTAAGAAGACCCTTGATGCAACACATGTGGCGAATCTATTCTTCAGGAAGGTCGTACGGCTACACAGGGTCCCCAAGACCATTACTTCTGATCGTGACACGAAATTCATTAGCCACTTTTGGCAAACTTTGTGGAATCGATTCGATACATGACTTCAATTCAGCAATGCTTACCACCCACACACTGATGGGTAGATTGAAGTTGTGAATCGCACGTTGGGAAACCTCCTTCGCAGTATTGTAGGAAAAAAGCTGAAGCAGTGAGACTTGGCCTTATCTCAAGCAGAGTTTGCATTCAACAACATAGTGAACCACTTGACAGGGAAATCGCTGTTCCAGATTATCTACGGATGAGTGCCTCGCCACACACTTGACTTGGTCCCTTTGTCCAAGCACCCAGGCACAAGCGTTGCAGCAGAACATATGGCAGATAAGATCATGAGCATCCATGCAGAAGTGTAGGCCAAGCTACATGCCTCAAACGAGAAGTACAAAGAACAAACGGACAAGCACCGGCGACAAAAAGTGTTCGCGGTGGGTGAACGCGTTATGATCTATCTGCGTAAAGAGAGATTTCAGACCAGGACGTACAACAAGTTAAAAAATAAGAAGATTAGATCGGTACCGATCATCCAAAAGATCAATGACAAATCTTATATTGTTGATCTTCCAGATGATCTGGCGATCTCACGGACTTTCAACGTCGCGGACCTGACCAAGTATCATGAACCAGCGCAGGAGGAGAACTCGAGGACGAGTTCTTTTCAAGTGGAGGGGATTGATGTAGAGCGGGTCGCGGACAATTTCATGGCTAGGATGGATCAGAAAAGGCACAGTCGACGATAGAAATGATTCGTACCATCAGACCTTAGATCGGTCGTATCTCGCAATCTGGAATGAGTTATCTGACACAAAATATATGATTTTGGGGTAGAACGAGCTACTTTAGTCAGCTAACCCGGCTATGCCGGGTTGTGCATCTCGGATTTGTGAGAAACCCCCTAATCGACGGTCGTTTCCCGTTTTAATTTCGTTTTTACTATTTATAGTAAGTTTTAATATGCTTATAGCTCTTCATCCGTTGGGCTTTAGGAGTTGTGTCCAACATGAAAAGTGCTTAGGATAATTAGGAGAACGGTTTGGTGACGCGAAATAGGACACTTACTATTTTTGTAACACCCTGAATTTTTGTCTACCTGGAATTAGACGTCCTTAGGTAACGGGTCAACCATAGCACATTGGTAACCTCTCAAAATTCGATTCCAAAGCCAAAGAAATCACTTAGGATTAATTCATTTAGAAATTAAGCGTAAGTTAACTAGCGCTATGCGAGATTAGCTGTGAAATTCGCACTGATCGCTTTAAATATGTTCTGCAAGACCCAAAACATGTAGAATTAATGTCGCTATAATTCCCCAAAACCTAGGATCAAACTCTAAACCCGTTTGCTCTCAGGAACCCTTTGAAACTTTAAATTGGATCTAAACCGCGCGTCGAAAGTCCGATATCTATAATCTTAGACTATTATGACCGCCTTGTTCGACTTGACAATCGTTTCGAAAATCAAGCCCAATCGATGCTCTGAGGCTATTTCATTGAGCCTGGAGCAGGGAGTGTGAGAAAGAGTGAAATTCAATTAAAATTAAATGAGATTTAAATAAATCTGGCACGTTTCACTTGCGGGATCAGTATAAGCAATCAGACCGTTAGAATCTGACCCAAATACACCCTCGGATCAGGAAACATTTCTCACTCACGTCAATGTACTCGGAATCCCTGATCGAGTCTCCGTGACCGTTGAACTGAAACTAGTCCGCCACGTGCGATCTGGGAACACTACTGGATTGAAAACTTCAGGGCAGCAGGATCCAGTAACCATAAGCTTAAGTCCGACCGCGTTCGGCCAGGGGACCTCCCGAAATGGTCTTTTAGATCGGAACAGTCCCGATTTGGTTATAACTTAAGTATACTTTGTTCCTAAGTCTATTTAGGTTAGGTTTAAAGCCTTAGGTTTTAGCCTATATAAAGGCTTTAAACCCTCTCACAACCCTCCCATCCGAATTTGCAACAAAACTTAGATAGATAGAGAGAGAAAGTGAGAGATTTTGAGAGACTAGTGGAAGAGAATTGCTGCCACTTGCTGTAGCTTTTGCACGTGCCAAAGCACCGCACTCCAATCACTTTTCTGGTGATTTCAACGCACTCATAGGTAAGAAAAATCCTAACTACTTGCTGTTTTGGGATTCTTTCGATTCAAATATTGAAATAGCTTATGTATCTTGTGCATTAGGTCGCATTTACGCCGATGACGAAGTGTATATATCCTATTCGAACCGATACGCGTCTAGGGCAAAAGGTGAGGATTTTAGACGCTTTGATTGACTGATTTCAAAGCTTTCAATGTCGTTTAATAGTAGATTATCGATGAGAGCGCCGTTTGACATGTAGAACATGCTGTCCGTTTTCCATTTCGTAAACGTACGGTGATTATGAGATTTAGGGTATTTTGGTCATTAATAGGAAATACTATATACATCTGTATTTTGCTAAAATGCTTGACATATGATTTTGTCATGTTATTATATTAGATATACGTGTATAATCTGTTTGGCGAAAAAATTTGCCCTAATGCGCGCTTTGGGTTGACATACGCTATGTAGACTAAAGTGTGTAGACTAAGTGTTTGTATAAATATTTGTATTAGTATGTATTGAGTAAATGGTGTTGTAAATTAGTTTTGAGAATGAATTTTCAATCCACATGTTGTTGTACACGATTTCCTACATGTTTACTATATGAATTGATTTCCTTATATGTATGAAATACATATATTGGGTGATTTGCTTACTTTGTATGCTATAACATGTGTTAACATGCTTGTGTTATTGAACTTCAATTCCATTACTCTCTTATGATCACTGGTATAGATTACAAATGTTTGAGGCTATGCTTTAGTCCAGGCAGTCGGTAATGGATTGAATTCGTGGTCGGCTTCTATCTACCACGAAGGACGCGCCGATGAACGCGAGTCGTGTTTTGAGTTGGCGGCAGTGGTTAGGCCACACGAAGTGTTTTATACACTTCATGTCGTTCAGCTTAAGATGCGCCCGTAGTAGTCGAGCCCGTCAAGTAACCCGACTGGCCATTATATGTTCACCCTGTATGAGTCATAACTACTTGAACCTAGGGTACTGAACTTATCATTAGAAACCCTGTTAACCATGATACCTTGATCCATAAAGACTCATAAGCCGAGCATTGTGGTATGAGACACCGTGGTCGAGCTGTCGGTCTACGTTGGGGCCACAAACCTTTCCGTAGTGACCAGTGAGCACCTATGACTCGTGAGCCGATTATGGTAGTATGAGACACTACATTCAAGCTGTCGGCCTACACTGATTGGTGACGAGCCCTTTGTAGTGACCTCGAGCGTAGTATTCTGAGTCTACGGGAGGTGACGACCCTTCCGTATCAACGAGAGTACACGAGGCCTGTATTGATAAGGTGATGGGAGAGCGGTACAATGAGTGCGAGCAACAATCCTGGAAGCCCTTTCAGCGACCTATAAACTTAACATCGTATGAGATTACTAGGAGTGACGACCCTAGACAGGATCTGTGTTGGGATTGATATAAGTAAAGTACCTTAGTTTCTCAATCCTGCTGTATAAAAAGGACTAATAACAACTCGGTAATCATATTCATATCGCACTGCATGTGCCTGGAAGATGTGGAGCACTGTGGGAAGAAAGCATGCCGCGGGCGTAAGATGGTGCCGTATGAGGGAGTATGTCGGTGAGGGCATCCATCATGTCATTTCATACATGCATTAACAACAGTACCTAGGAATGTTTGATTGTTTGCTTTACTATTAACGCGTGATTGATTTGATAACATGCTAATCTTTGTTCTATTATCCCACTGAGTTGACCACTCACTCCCACGTTATGGGATGATGTTCTGGACACCCACCAGTCCCTATTTTAGTTGTAGATGATGGCGCTGCTTGTGAAGTGGAGCCGAACTTGATGATGATGAGGAGGATTCATCCTTTATACGTGTTCTGATCGACGGGATTACAGGGAGGTTGATTAGACACCATGACTCTTGTCATTTTATATTTTTGGAGCACTCATGTATATTCTTTTCTTTCTATTTTTGGAGTATACATGTATTTAATTAACCTGGTAACATGTTCACACTCTAAAGACTTACAATCAATTATATATTTTATGTATTTATTACAGTCTTCCGCTTGCTAATTTAACTGTCTCTGGAGTATGATATTCTGTTTTGGCTTAGTCTCAATCTTGTTTAATGTCATTTTACAGTCAACATGCATTTATCATTATCTATGTTGCATAAGTGACGTTCTGAAACTCGGGAGTTGGGTTTCTACCTGACCCCTGATTTTCGGAGTGTTACAATTTTTGGCCGAAAACCTGGCGCACTAGTAGACATCACGACTGTCTATAAATAGTAAGTTTACTATCTATAGTAAGTTGCAAATTCTAGGAATTTTAGTTGTAGTTTGAGTCTGATTTCTTTTCTATTGCTTGGTTCCCTTATTTAAAGGGGTGTAAACTTGTTTTTAGTCATTCATCAATTAATTTCGAATTTATTAGAGTTTATTTCTATTTTCCTACTTTCTTTCCTAGTGGATTCGAGAAGTCTCCGTGAGGAGTCCAGAAAAGCTCCGTAGATTCGGAATAGTTATCCTTGAGGAAGACGGTGATCGACCTTATCACGTTCATCCCTGTGTCATCTTCCAAGCCCGACAACCACCTCCTCCTCTTCCTCTTCCAAGTCCGGCAACCACCCACCACCATCACCCTCCTCCTCATCCTCCTCTCTCTCCTCTTCACTCCCTCCCTCACGCATCTCTCAATCCGACTTGGTGCTAACTCGACCCAACTTAGTACTTTTGATCGGCTCGAACTCGATCCGGATCAATCCATGCCAAATCGAAATCAGATCAAGTCAAGCATGTTGGACACAGTATCGAGTTAGATCGAGTTCGTGTTGGGCATATTTCAAAACCAAATCGAGTCGAGTCAGCCCTAACTCAGTCCAACTTGACTCGATGTCCAGCTATACTTAATACCCACACCCTCACTCATGCATGTGCCTGTGCTCCACCGCCTAGCACCGCATCGGAGCGCACAAGCTTCCATACCCCCGCATATTTACCCAACTAATAAGGTGCACCACATCCCACTTATGTCATCTCGTCTTTTCTTTTCTCTTTCCCGAGGAATGTGTGACCGAAAAATAAACAAAAACTTAGTTTTATAAAAACCAGTTTTTATTTATTTATTTTATATTTTATTAAAAACTAAAATACAACATTTTCTATTTTCTGGACGCCAATTGCCTGTACCCCCTCCACATGAAGTTCAAGTGGTTGGAAGCTACGTGCGGTCCCACAGATATGCCGGTGACAAATCCACTGCGTCCACAATTTTTTAAAGGTCGAAATAAGACTGGAATCCAAAATATGAAGATCCAAAACTCATGTGGGCCATACCACAAAAACAGTGAGAACCTGTACGTTCAAAACATTCCTGAGCCGACCATGATGTTTATATGCCATCCAAACCGTTCAGATTGTAGAGAGTTATCACCACTCAAATAAACTATAGACAGAAATATCATCCTGATACAGAACTTCTGGTAAGCGTTCAATTCCCGCTATTTTCGTGTTGTGGCCAACATGAGTTCTGTATCTTTCTAATTTTTGGATCATTATCCTATTCTGTCCTTTAGAAACTGATGGATGGAGTGGATTTGTCACGAGCATCTTGCCAGCCCCGCATATCTTCCGAATCAGACTAATTTCCTTTGTCTCTAAAAAGAAAAAAAAAACCACCCATCTTAATTATACAATTCCAAGAGATCCTAACAAAGTGCCAGATTGCAAAACCATGCTTACCTGATGAAGAATCAGTAGGTGACGAAGGAGGAGGAGGACGAGGAACCGAAGCTGCACCAGCATAAAAAGGAAACACCTCATACCTCATAGCACAGCTCGCACCGCTAATTACCGCCCCATCCCTTCCATCACAGCACACTGGAATCTCAGAAATAGCCGCTAGCAAGCATGTATTACAGTCATTTTCTGATAAATCTGGTGTACACTGTACAATCGCATATATCTTCTGAGAAGCCGTAAAATTAGCTTCTCCCATCGCCAACATCCGTACAGAAGGACTAAATGCAGCCACTGAAGAAAGATTTCTCATCAGAGTATTCAGTGTCTGGTTAAATGGTTGTGGGTCCGTTGTATTCTTCGAACTCCGAGTTAACATTAATGAATTGATAGACGGATCATATACGGATTTAAAGTTACGGTCGGAGTAACGCAACATGCAGTGATCATACCATATGACTGCTTGTTTTCTGTTCGGGCACCTTTGTTTAATATCTTGAGTTGACTGATTGACACAGGCGTTGCAGGTGTTGAAAGTAACATCACCTCTACAAAGGAAGAGGCCATAAATGGTGTCGGGATTTGCGCCCCTCTCAGTGTAAAAGTAGGAGACAAAACGAGCGTTGAAAGTTAGAATGGGAAGAAGGGAGTTGAGATTAGTTTCGAAGGTGGTATTAGCAGTGTAATCAGCTACCGAGCAGTTAGAGTAGTAGTACTCATTGTAGAGCTGCTGGGCTTGAGATAGGGAATGGAAGAGAAGAAGAAAGAAAGATGATTGGAAAATATGCATCTCTTCCTTGAGTGGTTAGTATGGAGAGAGGAGAACATGAAACCTCAGTCCGAAAACTTGTATAAATTTCCCATGATCCGGGGAGAATTGTGGGCCCCACATGAAGAAACGCTTTTAGCACTGGAGAAATTAAATTCATAGTTGATGGTGATTGGATGGTTGGAATGGTCAACATAAATCGTTGAATTTAAACATTGAGACGAAAATTCAACAATATTAACATCCACGACCTGAAATCAACGATTAGGATCATCCTTTAGGCACGGTTAGTAACATCCATTAAGAATTATCTATCCAAAGTAGGGGCCACCGAATGGATGGACCCAACTGATTCAAGGCCCTGCCAGAGAGTTAGATCTACAATATTTCACTTATACTAACTCCACCTTATCACCTTCCCTTGTCTCTCTCATTGGTGCTCTACCTTACTCCGGCTCTACCGTCTTTCGTTGCAATTCTGTTACCTGATATTTGGGAACGCTTTATCTACGACCACTATCAATGAACCAGAGAGGGCCTGATCGAAGGCCGAAATGATCAAGATGGGCTGTCAAAACCTTAAAACAGTCGCTTCTCACAAACCGGGATGAGCTTCTGAAAGTAATAATATATGATTTTGGGTAGGGGAAGCTACTTTAGCCAGCCAATCCTGTGGTTGCTCACGCCTGATTCACAAGATTCCATCAGATCGATGGTCAGAAGTAGTTTCATTTCTACTATAAATAATAAGTTTTACTTTCATTATAACTTTTGATCCTCTGAGTGGTAGGAGTCGTGCTCAACATGAATGGTGCTTGAAAAATTAGGAGAACAACGTGGCTCAGCCAAATTGGACACTTGCTAAAAAAAACCCTAAAGTCTAAGTATGCCATTTATAAATAGTAAGTGAGAGTTTGATTCAAAAACTTGATAATAAGTTTGAGCTCATTATTTAAAATATTGTAATTTTGTTTTGTTTTGTTTTGTTTTTTTTTCATTTATTTGATCTCCTGTGAATTCGAAGAAGCTCTATGAAGAGTACATGAAACCCGATGGATTCAGACTAGTTATTCTATGAGGAAGGCAGTGATCCACCTCTTACAGTGCCCCAAATTCCTCAATCTTTCCATGCGCCGAACTCTAGATCAGATGGGAGTCTCTTTCCCACTCCCTCATCTCCTAGGCCCGTTTTGTTAAAATGGACCCGTCCCCAACACGGGTGGATCAAATTGAATGTGGATGGATCTGCCTTGGGTAACCTAGGCCTATTTGGGGGAGGAGTTGTTGGTAGAAATTCTGGCGGAGACTTCATTTTTGGTTTCTACTGCCGTGGCTTCGGGTCTAATACACGTGCTGAGGCGAAAGCTATCTTGGACGGTTCTCTCTCTGCGCCTCTCTAGGCTTCAACAAGGTGGAAAAAAATCTGATTCAAATGTCGTGGTTCAACTCTCTTCCAATTCTCCCCTTTGCGCTTGGTGTCTATGGTATTGGAGGGCCGGCTACATTCTTTTTCAAAATGGCAGAGAAGTCCGTCTCATCCACTCTTCTGGGGAAACAGATTCAGTAGCAGATGGATTAGGTAGATTGGGGAGCGCTAACCAATCTGACCACACATTCTATTTCCTTCGTGATCTTCCTCCCTCAATTCATGGTTAGCTGATCTTAGACAAGGTAGGCTTAGGATTCCTTAGTGCGTCCTAAGTCCTAACCACGTGACAGGTGGGGCCGCAGCTTTTTGTGTTCGCCCCACCCGAATCTCCCATGTACAGCTCTGATGTGCTTTACATCCTATGAATATAAATCTTTTGAAAAAAAAAAAGAAAACGGGAAAAAGACGGTGATCCACCTCATCGAGTCCTTCCCTACATTTGTTACATTGAATAATGCCATGGCCATTGCGCATTCTAGTCGTACACGTCCTGCCCTTGAAAGTTCCCCGCCCAACAAAAATCTATTGTTGGGACGAATATAATGTATGAAATCTGATCCGTCCTTCAACGTCGTCTTGAAAACCTAGCTGATTCAAAACTCTTTAAGCAAGCAACGCCGCAGAACAATGGGAATGAGATGCACGCGATTCAAACCTTCGTGGGCCTACCGATGTTTTCGATCAGGCTAATTTGACTTGTTGCTTAATCCCCATTCCCTCCGTACCATATCTTGCCTCCGATTTTAATTTTATATCAACCTGAATTTTGGACTTACGTCCTAATACGACGGCTGGTGGAGCACAAGAATCACCGGATGTTTTTATTCCACATAATTCCTGATCCAATCAAACGGGAGAGGGAGGGGACACGTGACACTAACGCAAGGCGAATGGCCAGAACGAATGGCGTGCTGTTTGGCTAGCGATGGTGTCAAAGCTCTTGGGCCCCACTACGATGTATCTCTTTTATTCACTCTTTCCATCTATTTTGCTAGCTCATTTCAGGGCATGAACGGAACCATGCAAGGTGTTGACCACCGTTGAAAACTTCTTAGGGCCCACTGTGATGTTTATTTATGATCTAACCTATTAATAAGGTCATACAAACCTAGATAAAGGGAAATGAAAATATTAATTTGATCCGATTTTTTTTTGGTCCTCGATAAGTTTTGAACTATAAGCATTCAATTCCTATTGTTTCCTCTAACATGGTCCATGGACCGTTTAAATCTGTCACAATTTTGGGATTATCCCTTAAAATGAGCTAGGAAAATGGATGGACTGCGTGGATAAAGCAGACAAATCATGGTGGGGCCTACGTAGCTTTGACATCAGCTAATTGGATGGTGTTTGGGTCACTAGCCATAGGAATCCTCCCAGCATTATCCTTCAATACTATAAACCTATGTGCCGCCTTTATTGAAAAACCCTATGAGGGTATTACAAGTCAAGCTGAAGTTTTTGTTTTATACCATTCTTCATCGTGTCTTCGAGTAACACGCAAATAAGTGTCCTGTACCGCTATCAAGAGGTCATTATAGACCGACGCCGACGGGAACTACGGATACAATTTTTCAAACGCAGGCTTGTTTGATACTATCGCTGACTGTGATCGTTGATATGCACTGCGTTTGAAAATTGGCGCATGTCATAGATGAAGACAAATATACCACCCAAATAGTATGAGTCACCGTGGATGGGTCATCTATTGGCACATCGGTCAAGGAGGCCATCACGTTCTGTACCTTATATCATGTCCCACCCCCGCATCCGGGGGACATCTTCCTTGAGTAGGTGGGATTGCGGAATATCAGGAAAGCTCCTTAATGTGAGCACGAGGTGGTGTTCTTTCTTCTCTGTCAGATCTTTGGGTCGTCTTGTGTCTTTGTTCTCCTAAGAATCCAGGGCACTTTCAGTGTAGCAGGGATTATATGATAGGCAAGGGTCCCATCCTAGCCCAAAATTCTTGTACAAGGTTGATCCCATGTTAATAAAAAATTAAAATGTTCAGTTAAAAATTATAGATTATTTTATGGATATGGATAAACATGATGAACGGTCCATATCCATGGCACAGTGGTAGATAGACTCTATTCCAATACTAAGACAGTCATTCACCGTGGATTAAGCTGATATCCAGGCTCATGTGACCTTATCAACAGATTGGATGACAAATACACACTAGGAAGAGTTTAAGGTTGATGTAGAGTGGGTTATAGACACTTTTATGGCAAAGATGAGTAGAGAAGGCCCGTTCAAAGGCAGATATGATTCAGACAGTCAAAACCTTAAAACAATTGTCACACAAATTGGATGAGTTTTTCAACATATATATGATTTTAGGGTAGGATAAGCAACTTAAGATAACCAATCATGCTACTCTAAGTTTCCCATGACAGATTTGCGAGATTCCATTAGATCGACCGTTAAAAGGTCTATTTAATTTCAATTTTACTATAAATAGCAAGTTTTAGTTTCAGTATGACTTTTGACCATTTGAATTGTAGAATTCATGCTTAACATGAAAAAGACCTAGAAATGTTAGGAATACAACATGGTTGGGCTAAATTGAACACCTACTATTTTTGGCCAAAAACCACAAAGTCTAAGTAAGAATAGATGTCATCTATAAATAGTAAGTTTACCCTTTATAGAAAGTCATGTTTTTAGGGTATTTGAGTTGGAGTTGAGTCTAAAACTCGGTCCTAGGTTTGAGTTCTTGTTTAAAGAATTGTAATTTCATTTTTTTTTAATGATTGATCAAGTTGAGCTCTTTGGATTCGGAGTAGATATCCCCTAAGGGAGACGGTAATCCACCTCATTAGGTCACTTCCTACATTAAAGGTGCACCCTAGTTTTTAATGGTAGGGTTTTAAATCACCACTGTTTCCTATAATATGACCCACTTGATAATTATTTCTATTTTATATTTGGAATGATGCCCTGAAATGATCAGGAAAAACGGATGGACAGCATGAATACAAAATATGTACATCAAGGTGGGCCCCATGATATGGGCCACACCATCTCAGATGAGTCCAGGGTTTCACCTAATCTGCTCCAGTGTGAGTGTCCACTACTTAGTTAGGTACAATATTGAATTATAATAACCTAAAAAATATATTGATGTAACCTTCTGTTTATGATTAATCTAATCCATGGCTCAAATTTTAGACAATTTAATTTGAGTTTCGAAATTCCTTTGGTACCTATGAGCCACCTGTTGAGGGTCAAATATTGCATATTAGACCCCAGATATTGTCTGGATTTACGAATATAATGCTGTCTAATGGCTCGTTTTCTCATTCTTATGTGGCAAAGTGATTTTATGAGCATGGATGGAAAAAGAACGTTAAAAGTTGAGATTTAACGATCTGATGACGCCAAAGTCAAGGGACACACTCCAGGGGACCAAGATTGACAAATATACACGGTCAGAAATTCGAGAAAAGTTAGAAATTGAAGCTCAAGTGGCCTGAAGGACGTCCAGAATGCAAGATCACGAGGTTCCCACCATCCGTTCGGCTCGAAACTTCATATGTCGCCTGAGGACCATAAATTAACCGTACATATAAAATTTCAGCCATTGAAGATCTCGGAAAGTGCCCCAACTGACAGATCAGCCCATAAACCGTTGATTCTGGGCCCACCTGATATCTGGAACTGCCTCAAAATTATTATTGACACCTTAAATGAGGAGTCAAAACAGATGAACGGTGCAGATTTCTCCAAAACAATGCAATGGACCCCATATGAGATGAGCGTGTACAGTGCACATGTGCACTCACCGTGCATGGCAAGTGTCAGAGACGGCTTGACCGTCTCTGACCGAAAGAAAGAAAAAAAAAAAAAAAAAAAAAAAATTTTTCGCAGCGGACGCACGGCCGCGACCGTTTTTGCGAACGGTAGTGGGCCCCACCCATTACTCGTATGGCCAATCTGATCCGTTCACCGTGTAGAGGGGCTCGAATACTACAAAAACATGCTAAATTTTTATACCCATGCGTGCACACGTGTGAGATACAGAGGCCACAAAAGGGCTGCTCGGTAGCGTTCAAAACTGATTCTTTTGTGATTTCTTCTCTGGGACACGTCAATGGACGTTCAAAACCACACATTCTTAACTGAAATTTCGTTCTAAATCTAATGGACGGGGTGGATTTTCCAGAAAATGCTTCTGTGGGGCCCACCGACCACAACAACAAAATGGTGCGAAAGGTTTCGCACATCCGCGAAAGCCGACTTTTTCGGACGGTTTTGGCCCACCAACTTTGATCATATGGCAGATCTGAACCGTCTATCATGTAGAGGACCCAAGAAAGTACTAAGGGACGATGTTTTTTTGGAATTTGAGCAAGGAAAGTGGCGTGTTTCGAGGCACCGAACTTGGCTGCGAAAATTGCACTCTGTGTCCTGCTACAACTCTGTCACTGACTCCAGCCTTCCAGCAGCTATAAAAAGAGGTTTTTGGACGTGGGGATCATTCATTCAAGGTCTTGGGAGGAAGAACAGAGAGCTCGAGCTTGGGTTTCAACGTGGGCAGAGGAGAGAGAGAGGAGCTTGGTTTTTTTCTTTCCCTTTTCTTTTCCTTTTCTTTTTCTCTTTATTTATTTGGATTGAGCCCATCCATGGCAGGCTAAATCCTCCTAGCTAGGGCTAAGAGGTGAAGCTTGTAGTGAGATGGGAGATTTTATTTTATTTTAATTTTAATTCATGAATCGACGTTGATTTTAGTTAATTATTATGGGAATATTTTTAGTTCTTAATGGTCTGTTGTGACTAAAATTACAATGGGTCTGCAATGCTTTGAATATTTCTATTTTCTTTTCATGTTTATGACGTCAGGACGTCCTGTTGTCCACCATAGTCTCCTGGGCATGGTTGGATGTCGGTACCCTTCCTAATTTACATACATGTGATTGGGTGGTAATTAGTTTGATTCTGTTGTTTGCCATAGTCTGTGGGCATGGTTTGGTGATGGAATCCATTCTAATTTATCTTCCTTTCATCTCTTTGAAAACTAGATCAATATCAGTTCAGTTAATTTCCATGAAACATGCATAAGATCTCCCTGATCTCTACAAGTGGATCCTCTGAATCCCTAGTTATCCTTCTCTGATATCTCCCAAGTTTTAGATTAATTAACCTACAATTATTCATCAAATTACATTTAATTTAGATTCCATCTTATTCTAGTTCTAGTTCCAGTTAATTTTAGATAACGTACAAGTTTTAGTCCCTTGGGATTCGACCTCGGTCTTACCGAGTTATTACTACATCACAACCCTGCACTTGGGGAGTGAACACCACCACACTGTTCATCGTCAAAATTCCTCTTTTCAAAATTGGAGGCTAGCTGGGAGCCCATTTAGCAGGTTCCTCAGTTTGTAGCTTCAAAAGAGATCCTTATTATGTAAAGATGGAAGTACCGTAGCTTATGTTCCGACCAAGTCCTCCCCATCAAATGCCACCCGTACACGAATTCTATGCCATGGAAATAGTGGTCCATCGTGAAGATCGCTGGGACTCGGATTCTTTAGTGACACGTGCGGCTACTACCACCTTGGTACTGGTCAGAAAGCTCTGTGGCCCCACCATGATATATGTGTTTTATCTACTCCGTCCATTCTTTTTGTGAGATCGTACTAGGTTATGGGGCTAAAAATGTGGCAGATCCAAATCTCAGATGGACAATACTAGAAGAAAAGGTTATGAATTAACACCCACCATTAACAACTTCTAGGACTCACTGTTATGTTTATTTGCCATCATACTCGTTGATTACATAACACAAACATGGGGGGGGGGTCGGGGTGGCTCCCAAGAAGTTTTTAATGGTTGGGATACAATCACCACAATTTCCTATGGTGTGGCCCACCTGAGATTTGTATCCACCGTATTTTTGGATTCATACCCTAATATGATCTTACAAAATGAATAATGAAGTGGATAAGATACATACGTCATGGTGGGCCCACAGAGCTTTTCCAGCACGGACTAAGGTGGGACACGCGTACTAGTGGTGCCACTGCCCCATCCGAGTCCAGATGGCTTGGCACTAGAAAAAAAGGTCGTCTGCTCATGAGGTGTAACACACCGTTGAAATCAATGGACATCTGCTGGTAACACTCAGCATGCCATGTATGGCTTTCCTGATGAGCCGACAGGCCTTTTGGGCCAGTGTGGATAAAACCCATACATGGCAGTGGCCCACATAGCTCCTGTCCGTTCCTAGCTTGGGATGGGTGGGATTATTATTGGGGATTTGTACTGCAAAATAACACAGATATAGATCTAGGATAATAATCCAATGACACCAAGCACACACAAGAGAACATAGATTTAATGAGAAAAACTCTTGTGAAAAAAAAACCATGGCACAAAGCAACAGATCTCCATTATAAAAATAGAAATTACAAAGAAAGAGGACTTACCCGATTCGAACAACCTTGAATCTCACCCTTGCTACATTTTTTAGAAATCCTAAAATCCTTTTAGGAACCCTTGGAACTCCTTTAGAAAGCTTTAGAATACCTCTCAATCCCGCATACACCCATTTTATATAAGTTTAGAAAGAAGTAGAATTGGAATAGGAAACAAAAATCGTAAAATCTGCGTTTCTGCAAAATATCTGCATAACATCTTTGATGTCAGTGAAGGTCCATCGATGTCATTGAAAATTGATCAAAACTGTCTAGCGACCAAGGGTAAAAAATTCTGACAATTATTGATGGCATCGAGCAGCCTTCGATGTCATCGACGACTGGCTTCAATGTCATCGAAACCCTATCGATGTCATCGACAGACTGGCTTCAATGTCATCGAAACCCTATTGTTGTCATTAACAGACCAATAGACAGATTTAAGACATCTATTCATAACAATCTCCATTATGTCTTCACTCTTCATCCGTGTAGCTTCTTGTCCTTTTCTTTTATCTCTACATCACATCATAGCTTCTCTTGCACACTCCGTCTTCCTTTATGTCATTGTCAAGCCTAGAGAAGTTTTACAAACTTTGAACTTATATGTAGGAACGATCTAGGAAAGCATGTCCGTTGCGTCAGAATCCACATGCCTAACCATCTTTGCTTTTATTTTCTCAAAAGGAAAGACATAATCTTCTTACCATCTCACCGCTACCCAATATTGCTTGGCGGGGTACTTGCTCATAATACTGATAGCCTATGAAATAACCGATTCAATGCAGATTATGACGTACACTGCCAACTGCATTCAAATAAGGTTCATGAGATATCCTGCTTTTCCTCATCTGTTTTGGGACATGTCCTGAGGAAAACTTGAGGAGAGATGCGTAGGGAATGCTATCCAGCTTTACTTGGCCCATCCCGTCCTTGATCAATACATACACACAAGGTATTCCTCCTGTGATTACTAAAGTCTAATTCTCTTGCAGTCTCAATGCTTAGAACCATCTTTGCAGCCCCCCGATCCTTCGTCTTGAATGTCCCACTTATCGAGCCTTCAGTACATTGATTTTAGATATATCTTAATTAGCGATCTATATGTCATCAATTCCTAACTTACCAAGAAGGAATCAAACCACTGCCTAGGCGACAGGTCTAACCATGACCTCCTGTAAAGTCTTTTCTCAGCTCCTTTAATTTCGAATCGCTCTGGTTACTTCATGTAGATTTGCTCTTCACTTTTCCTTACAGAAGTGCAGACTGCACATCCATCCTTCCAGCTCAAGGTCACATTAGCCAACTAATGCCAATCACGGATCTAATAGACACCTTCTATACCGTCGGCACGAATATCTCTGAGAAACAGATCCCTTCTCTCTGAGTATAACCCTTCGCTACCAACCTTGCTCTATATCTATGTTGCAACCTTTTGAAGATCCATTTGCATCCAACCTCTTTTCAGCCCACTGGAAGCTCCACTATCTCTCAGATGTCGGTATGGTATAACAAATTCATCACATCATCCATAGTCACCTTTCACTTTTCAGCATCAAGCTCACATAGATCCATCAGAATAGAAGATGAATCTCCAGTGATATTGGATTCGTCCATGTACCATGTTGATATCCTGTGATCATGCCGTGTGATTCTTCTCATAGGTGGCTTCTCCACTTGCTCTGTATCACTGTCTGCACGTCTTAGCCTTGCTGCTCTGCCCACTCATGTGGTTATGTCTAACATGCCACACAGTGCAGATGTGGAATCCACTACATCCGCTGCAACTCCACCTTTTGAAGTTCTCTCGATCAACCTGTATAAGTTACTGAGTTGTTGTGTTTTCATGATTACTCGTGCCCCCTTATATACTTTAAGAGCACTATCAATACCTGTGTACTTGCATCCTTTTGCCTCAAGTACACTAAAAGAAATCAGATTCTACTTCAAATTAGGAACGAGCATGACATCAACAAGGTACACTCTATCCGATCAAAATCTTGATGTGCACCATACCAACTGACATAACATTATGAGTAAAGCCATTGCCCATAAACACTTGTCTACCATCGCACTCCCTATAACTGGCGAACCAACTCTGATGAGGAGTCATGTGAAAAGATGTCCCTGTGTCTAACATCCACTTGTCCTTACGATCATCGTATGACTGCCTGATAGTAGACACAGACAAAATATTATCATCACATCCACTCGATCCATCTGATGTGGCAGCATTGGCCTCCTTGTATGAAGCTTCAGAATCTTCTCTCTTTGATTTAGGATTTTCACAATCCTTCTTCACATGTCCTTCTTTCTCACAATTCCAGCACTTTAGCTTTCCTTTGTCATCGCCCTTGAATTTGGATCTATAACCTGAAGAACCTATACCTTGCTTAGAATTTCTATCCCTCATAAACAGTGCCTCAGAAGATGTCCCCATATCGCCGTTTAGCTTTCTCATAGCCTTCCCTTGAAGGGCTGAGATAACGTTGCCAACACTTAGGGTTTTATTCGTGTTGTACATAGTGTCCTTGAATGACTCATACGACTCCGAAAGATAATTTAACAACATACATGCTTGTTCTTCAACTTTCATCACTTTCTCCAAATCTAGCAATTTGCAAATTAATTTATTAAAGTTGCTGATATGAGCCTCTAAATCTCCACCCTCTGTCATCTTGAAGTTACACCACTGCCGCTTCAAGTGTAAGTGATTTTCTGAGAATTTTTTCACATAGACATCCTCTAACTTCGCGCATAACTTAGCCGCAGTTTTCTCTTTCATGACGTTATAGAGAACCTCATCTGTGAGACATAAATGAATCAATGATAAAGCATTCTTATTAAGAGTATTTCACTCATCATCAGTCATAGTAGACTTTCGCTCCTCAAGAGCACCATCTTCGCCTTGCTTAATTAAAGAGCTCATCATCTTGATCTTCTATTACTCAAATTTATTTTTCCTTGAATACTTCTCAATATCACACCTGGTGCTCGCCATTATTACTAATCCCTCAGATTCAGATCTGTGTCCCAACGATTGCTCTGATACCACTTGTTGGGGATTTGTACTGCGGAATCACATAGATCTAGATCTAAGATAGCAATCTAATGACACCAAGCATACATAAGAGAATATAGATTTAAGGTGGAAAACCATTGCGAAAAAAAATCACAGCACAAAACGACAGATCTTCACTATGAAAATAGAAATTACAAAGAGAGAGGACTTACCCGATTCGAACAACCTTAAATCTCACCCTTGCTACACCCTTTAGAAACCCTAAAATCTTTTTAGGAACCCTTAGAACTCCTTTAGAAAGCCTTAAAATACCTCTCAATCCCGCATACACCCCTTTATATAAGATTAGAAAGAAGTAGAATCGGAATAGGAAACAAAAATCGCAAAATCTGCGTTTCCGCAGAAAATCTAAGTAAAATCTTTGATGTCATCGAAACCCTGTCGATGTCATCGACAGACTGGCTTCGATGTTATCGACAGACCAACAAACAGATTTAAGACATCTATCCATAACAGTTATTACCCAATCCAAGTCCTCTTGGACCAGGTGATGTTCAAGGTGAGCCCACCATTTCCATGGCATGAGTTTCCTACAGTTCGCATGTTGGCAAGAAAGTCTTGGTGGATGGACTATGACTCAAAAAATCCCTCGCAATGAAAGATCCCAGCCAGTAATCATTGGGTATTTATTCAATTGAATGTAAACCCTTAGCATGAATCTCCTTAGTGGTTTATTGATGTAGAGCGGGGCATTGATAATTTCATGGCCAAGATGGATCAGAAGAGGCCCAATTGACAACAGGAGTGATCTGGACCATTGGACCTTAAATCTGGCGTATCTCGCAATCTGGAATGAGTTAGTGGGTGTAAATATGATTTTGGGATAGAGTGAGCTACTTTAGCCACCTAACCCTGCTATGTCGAGTTGCGCAAGCCGGATTTGTGAAATAATACCGTAGCGACGGTCGTTTACATATTTTAATTCCAGTTTTGTTATAGTTAGTAAGTTTTAATTTGATTATAACTCTTCATCCATTACACTTTAGGAGTTGCCCCCAACGTGAGAAGTGCTTAGAATAATTAGGAGAATAGCATGTTACTATTTTTGGCCGAAAACTTTGGGCACTAGTAGATACCACGATCGTTTGTAATTATTAAGTTGCAAATTCTAGGTGTTTTGGTTATAGTTTGATTCTGATTTCTCTCCCATTGCTTGGTGTCCTTATTTAAAGGGTTGTAAACTCGTTTAATTCATTCATCAATCAATTTACAAATTTAGTAGAATTTATTTCTATTTTCTTGTTCTCTTTCCTCGTGGATTTGAGAAGTCTCTGTGAGGACTCCAGAGCAGCTTCATAGATTCAGCGTAGTTATCCTTGAGGAAGATTGTGATCGACCTCATCATGTTCATCCCTATGTCATTTATTCATAGGTCGCAAATCAATACCTGGGAATCACATCAAAGCCTTTTTAATTATTATTATTATTATTATTATTATTTGGCGGTGGTCTACATACTCCAACGTATCAATTTTCTAGATTATCAGAACATAGGTGGCACTTACCACGACTTAAAACCAAAATATAGCGTGCAAAAACCACCACTCCAGCGTCTTGTAAAATTCTGCTTACAAATAGTAAGGTCCCATCCTCAGAACTTTCTTGTGTGAATCTTCAATACCAGGCAAGTAGAAGTCAATGCTATTGTCAAGGCGTAAAAATCCAGTTGTTTAGTTAGGACTTACGGGAATGCATTTACATTTGATCAGATGGTTGAGATCTCCAGCTGAAAGACCTGGACAATGACTTGGACTGCATGATTTGGTTAATTTAATTTGAGTTACGTGTATGCCATTTGTGAAGTTGCTCCACCAGCCTCAGGAGAATTGCTGAAGTGACATGTTACCGATAAAAATGGAGAGCTACCATCATAATACACATTGCAAGATAACTTATTAATTGAGATGCTTCCCTTATTGTAGATGGCAAATGGTTCAAAATAAACATCAGTTGGATAATCCTAACCATCTGATTAATAGCTTTCCAAGTAACAATAAATAGTACTTAAGGATTAAACTAATCGGGTCCTTGCTCTTGCTCGGGTGGAGTTTCAACTCCTGGTCAAGGGTTCGAGTACCCATAGGTGGTGAAATTCCACCAGCGTGAGTGTGTGGGGTGTGCGTGCATGCGTTAAAAAAAAAAAAAAAAAAAAAAAAAAAAAAAAAAAAAAAAACAAAACAACAACAAAGGATTTAACTAATCATTTTGAGAGGCGAATAAAATTGATTCATTAGATTGACAAAGGTGGAACCTTTTAAATAAAGCTGATCCATTATAGGGCCTAATAAATGGAGAACTCCAATTAGATGCTACCCTAGAAATGGGTTTGGTGGTGAAGACACCCCACCCCAGCAAACCATGCACCTATTTTGAATCATAAGAAATGACTTGTGAGCTTGAAGCCCCTTAGGATTACAGCCCGACCAACCCAAAAACCGAACTAACGATAAAGCCCATGGGACTCGTCAGGCCGATTGGATTCCTATGTAAATTTGGAAGGGAAACCCTTCCTTGAGCAGCTCATATTGTTATGGATTTGCAGAAGGCGTTGGTGGCAACAAGGCAACCGATCTAGGTCCATGCCAACAAGCTCATGCAGGGAATGAGGCTTCCAAAGACAATGTGACTAAAATAACAAAAATCCTAAACAAGCGGCAATCCTATTGCCACCAACGTATTTGCAAAATTGGGCAGATCGATCTGAGGTTCTCTCTCAAGACATTCTCATACAACTGTAAAAGAAAACTGGCCGCTAAGTGGCAATCCGGTTGTTGCCTAAGAGTAGAACAACCATTTCATTTCCCCTAAAGGATGAAATTAATTATCTTACCATGTATCAAAACAAATCCACAATGCCACGTCCCCTCCAATCATTCAAATCTTGCCACATGGAGATATTTTCCCTTAAAATCACTACAAATTGTCGAAATACTATGCAAACCCCTGTAAAAAGTGGCCCACTCCTCTCATTTTCACACATAGACACATAGAAGGTGACACTCTCCACATTTGAATATGCACTCCATATGTTGGTAACACTTTATTTATTTATTTTAACAAAACAACTTCGCTTGTATTTCATATGGAAAAGAGCCCAAGGCTACACATAGAGATCTTCGGGATGGGTGGCGACAAAAGGGGCCTGCCCTCCTATCTTTATAAATAATAATAATAATAAATAAATAAATAAATAAATAAATAAAAATAAACAATCCCGGCCCCACCTTGTCGAGAAAGAATGGGCCTTGGAAGGGTACATTCACTTCAGTACTTCCTACACTTGAAGGATTTGAGCAGCCTTAGGTGAGTAAGAGTGGATTTGGAGGGTACCCCATCCATTCAAACCTTTCAATGTAACGCATATTAGTATCCAAGTCATCTTAACAATCAAAGATCAATGGACTAGGGCTGGAATCCAAGATCTACAATCATCTTCTCCTTGGAGGAGTGTCGTAGCTCATCTTTCTTTTTACCACAGCTCCTCGTACACTAGTGGCAATCTAGGTATCCATTTTATTTTTTACTATTTACATTTTATAGGTCTCCCCTCTCACACAACCCTTGCTCATATTTTGAGTGATTCTTAGTTATATGCTATGTACGTTTCTGAATTTTCTGAGTCCATACCTAGAATTCCCAACAATAGTCCTTATCCATGATTCATCTTAAATTAGCGAGTGTAATTTCCTAACCTAAAGTGATTTTACAAGTCTAGCTGACTGTAGATTTTAGACTTCCATTGATTAGCAGTGATTCCAAGTCAATCAAATATATATCATTTGGAGTCCATGCCATGCCCATCAAAATCAAGTCATAACATTTGAGATGCATTTTTAGTGGATGTTCCCCGCAAATCGTGTCATGGGGATGGCATCCACGGGCAGAGAGATGGCTATGCACATTCCTTTTAATCTAGAACTTATGAATCATCTCCCTGAAAATTGAATGGCATGGATTAGACCTTAGCCTTACAACCAATGAAAGATTTAATCGACTAAAGATGAAGGGCTACTAAAAGTCTAAAACCGAATCAATGAATGAATCTGCATAGCTTTAAATCTTATCACATTCTATATCGGGTTTGCATTCTTCTTGGGGATTTTCATGGGAAATTTTTTTATAAATCCTAAACTTATCAAAGAAATGCCCTACCAATAAAAATTATTGGGCATTGCTTCTTTAAAAAGGAAATTACCAAAGTACCCGCATATTTTGGTTTTCTTTAAATAGTAAAAAAAGTAAAAAAGTATCGAGGCCCACATGGTATGTGTATGACATTTGACCTATTAAACATATGTATCCAGCTATAATATTCACACTAGCTAATATTCTTTCTAATCAAATCACAAGATGCAATGCACGTGCATTTTTATGTGTTAAAGTGGTGTGCATTATTTTTATATTGCGGCTCACCTTGCGTTTACATTGACCAAATATTTTGTTCTTCTAAATAGCATGGAAAATTATCCATATTGGATAAGTTGGATATCATATAAATATCATATGGACTCCATAACTCTCCACTTCATCACCTTTTTAAAGGAAAAAGTGGATAGTAGACATTATTATAATATCATTGCACAAAAAGAACTCTCTTGACATTTTAGCTCGTAGAGGCATTATTTGGTAAAATCATAATTTGTGAAGAATTTTAAGGTAAAAATCCTTTCTTTTTTCTAATATATAGGATGTGTTTAACAACACCAATAGAAGCTACTTTTGAGAAACTTACGTTGGGGATTGACTAGAAGAAATGAAGAAGATTATGGTGATGTGGTGAGGAGAGGTATGCAAACCAACAACAGGGTAGCTCCCATGGTACTTATATCAAAGGAAGGAAGAAAGAGGTATGTGCTAGTGGGGATAGTCAATGATCAGCTAATGTCCCTACTATGCATAGTTTATGACTTGAAGGAGTTTGGGGCCTCTCAAAATTGAGATGAGTCTCTCTCTCTCTCTCTCTCTCTCTCTCACACACACACACATATATATATATATATATAACTCATCATACGTGATGATTCTCGAAAATCTGAATGGTCCACATGAAGCAGAGCCTCGTAAAACCCTCTTGTACCAATTTTTACTTTGAACCAAAACTTTGGTGGGCCATGCAAAATGCAAACAGTTTCTTCCCTTGATTTGCATTTCTCTTTTTCATGGCCCTCCGGAATCTTAGATTAGGATGAAAATTTACCTCTTGGGATTTCATGGGATTCCGCATCTTATGGACCGTTCGGATTCAACTCCCACGACACGTGTGCATAGGTGCACGCGTGCATAAGTGTGTAGGTGAGCCTGACACGTGTGCAAAGGTGCACGCGTGCGTAAGTGTGTAGTTGAGCATCTCTCTCTCTCTCTCTCTCTCTCTCTCTCTCGTCCTCAAAGAAAAATTGAAGTTTGCTAAAGTAGAGAAATGGAGCCCATTTGTAGTAATCGCTAATAAGGTGTTTTGATTCGTATTATCATAATTCTCGTTCAGGCATGGGCTAAAGCAATAATTTCTTAGATAGAAAGTAAGATGGGAGTAGTCATAGAGTTTGAATAGCGATCACTTAACAAATCTTCTTCATTTTTTCCACGGCGAAAATAATACCGATTTTGGGTGCTCCAATTTTTAGAAATCTCGACTTAGGGGCAAATGGCCTATCTTTCTCGATATGGGAACGGATTGGCTACTCCCCCTGATACCAGCCATTGGCTGGTGGTCGGTGTTCTGTGGGGCCCACCATGATGTATGTGTATCATCCATGCCATCCATCTATTTTTATATATAATTTTATAATATAATTAAAAAAATGAATTATCTCTCAATCTCAAGTGGACTACATTACAGTAAACAGTGTTGAATGAATTTTGACCATTAAAAACGTTTTTGGGGCCATAAAAGTTTTGGATCAAGATGATATTTATTTTTTCCCTTCATCTGGGTATTTATGACTGAATCAACAGATTGGATGTCAAATAAACAGTACAGTGGGCCTTAGGAGGATTTTAATTGTGAATATCCATTCATTATTTTTATCTTGTGGTGTGGTCCACCTAAGATTTATATCCCTATCATTTTTTTGTATCAAGCCTTAAAATGATCCGTAAAAATGGATGAACAGAATGGATGAAATACGTACATCATGGTGGGGACCACAGAGCACCGACCATCAGCCACGGGGCTGGTGTCAGGGGAAGTAGCCAATCCGTTCCCTCTTGATATATGCTTTCTTGGGAGAAAAAAAAAACCATTACTGAACCAAACATGAAAGGAAAACATGGCTTTCTTGTTAAATAGGTAGAAAGCACCGAAGAGTAGGTTTTAAGATCCTTTGGGAAGTAAGATCAGCATGGGATAGGGAAAAATATTTGCCACGGTATGATGATGTTCGATTAAATGCCATAGATAAATCTATCCTAGAACTGTAGGGAGGAGACACCCACGGAGAAGGGGAGGGAGGAGATGCTAGCGGTGACGTTGTTAAAGCCATGGAGGATTTCTAAACATGCATTTATATGTCAAGGTTTCTAGATGTGGGTTTTGACGGTTTGAGGTACACTTGGTGTAATAATAGAAAAGACAGGAGGAGAATCCGGAAAGGCCGGATAAAGAGTCCTATACCGCTATCAAGAGGTCATTATAGACCGACGCCGACGGGAACTATGATGCAAGTTTTCAAACGCATGCTTATTTGATACTATCGCTGACTGTGATCGTTGATATGCACTGCATTTGAAAATTGGTGCATGGCATAAATGAAGACAAATATACCAACTAAATAGTATGAGTCACCGTGGATGGGTCATCTATTGGCACATCGGTCAAGGAGGTCTTAACGTTCTCTACCTTATCTCAAGTCCCACCCCACATCCAGGGGACATCTTCTTTGCCAAGGTGGGGTTGGGAAATATCACGAAAGCTCCTTAATGTGAGCACCAGGTGGTGTTCTTTCTTCTCCGGCAGATCTTTGGGTCGTCTTGTGTCTTTGTTCTCCTAGAATCCAGGGCACTTTCAGTGTAGCAGGGATTCTATGATAGGCGAGGGTCCTGTCCCAGCCCAAAATTCTTGTACAAGGTTGATCCCATGTTAATAAAAAAATAAAATGTTTAGTAAAAAAATATAGATTATTTTACGGATATAGATAAACATGATGAATGGTACAGATCCATGGCCCAGTGGTAGATAGACTCTATTCCAATCCTAAGATAGTCATTCACTGTTAGTAGGATAAAAACTTTTGGATTAAGCTGATATTTGTTTTTAATTTCATCCGGGCTCATGTGACCTTATTAACAGATGGATGACAAATGCATACTAGGAAGAGTTTAAGGTTGATGTAGAGTGGGTCATAGACACTTACATGGGAAAGATGAGTAGAGAAGGCCCCGTCAAAGGTGGAGATGATCCTGACAGTCAGAACCTTAAAACAATTGTCTCACAAATTGGATGAGTTTTTCGACATATTATCTATGATTTTAGGGTAGGATAAGCTACTTAAGCTGATCAATATGTGTTGGGGGCCTTGCACAAAACCTTAGGATCTAGCCTCCTGAACAAACCAAAATTATGAGATAATAATGCAATGAAAACAATCAAAGCACAATCACACACCACACAAAAGATTTTTATATGGAAAACCCTCAAAGAGGTAAAAAACCACGGGACCTCGTCTAGATCAACAATCCACTATGAAAGCAGAACGTTACAACCTTCGTCACTTACGTAGGAGCGGATAAACAATAAGAGAATAAAAAGAAAACCGAGAGATCTCATCGATCACGAGAACGTAGAAGTGCCGAGACGACGATTCCCTTCCACAAGCTTCCTCTCTCTCTTTTCTCTCACTCTCTCACCCTAAACCCTTTAGCAAAACCCTTACAAAGCCTTTAAGAAACCCTCTTGTATTTTTTTCATCCCTTAGAAAAACCCTAGAGACCCTTTTTATAGTTTTAGAAAACTCCTTTCTGCATCCCTGTTGCGAAAGGACTCAAATCCGTAATTTTTCGTAAAAACTGCGTAATCTAGGACTGGTCCTGAAAATTTCAAGACTGGTCCTAGCCGCCTACGACTGGTCGTAGCTCACCCACGACTGGTCGTAGCTTACCCACGACTGGTCGTAGACCGTGGAGAAAATTAGCAACAACTCGCTGGACTTTGAGTCATGCTAGGGCTCAAACCCACGACTAGTTGAGCGCATCCCACGACCGGTCGAGCAGCGCGATGAAACCCTCCGAAATTTCAACTACCTCACCGTCTCTCCTCTGAACTGATGAGAAAAAACTCCATCAAATCTCTCCCTTTCCGACTCAGGAGGAATTCACCTTCTTCAAGCCAGCCAGGTTTCTACAAACCTCAAACTTGCCCTTGAGCAAATCCTTGGTCATCATGTCTGACCCATTATCATCCGTGTGGACCTTCTCAAGCTGTAACACCTTCTGTTCCAAAGTATCCCTGATCCAGTGATACCGAATCTCAATGTGCTTCGACTTGGAATGATGACTTGGATTCTTGCTCAAGTGTATAGCACTCTGACTATCGCAATAGACCCCATGCTCCTCCTGCTTCAGGCTAAGTTCCTGTAGGAACCTCTTCATCCAAAGCATCTCTTTACATGCCTCTGTGACTGCAATGTACTCGGCCTCTGTCGTCAACAATGCTATGACCCTCTGTAGCTTGCTCTGCCAAGAAATCGCTCCCCCTGCAAACGTAAACATGAATCCCAATGTAGACTTCTTGGAGTTTATGTCGTCTGCCATATCTGCATCCGTGTAGCCCTCTAACACTGGTTTACTGTCACTATAACATAGGCTCAACCTGAATGAGCCTCTTAGATACCAAAGTATCCACTTCACCGCTGCCCAATGTTCTTTGTCAAGATTGACAAGATACCGGCTGACAACACCAATCGCATATGCTATGTCTGGACGTGTACACATCATAACATACATCAAACTTCCTATAGTTGACGCGTAGGGTATCTTCTGCATCTCTTCCACTTCTGCCTTCGTCTTGGGACACTGCATGTCGCTCAATCTGAAGTGACCATCTAGTAGAGTACTGATCGATTTTGTTGCATTCATATTGAACCGCTCTAGGACTTTTTCAATATACCGCTCTTGTGATAGTCAAAGCTTCCTGCTGCTTCTGTCACGGGTTATCTCCATTCCTAGGATTTGTTTAGTTGGGCCCAAGTCTTTCATCGTAAAAGACTTGCCCAACTCCTGTTTCAGCCTGTCGATCTTCTTGATATCTTTTCCCATGATGAGCATGTCATCAACGTATAAGAGCAGAACTATGAAATCACCATCTGAGAACTTGCGCGTGAATACACAGTGGTCCGACTCCATTCTATCATACCCATGCTGTAACATTAACGAATCGAAATTCTTATACCATTGCTGTGGAGCTTGTTTCAGCTCATACAAGCTCTTCCTCAGCCTACACACCATATGCTCATTGCCCTTGACTTCGAACCCCTCTGGTTGGTGCATGTAGATCTCTTCTTCCAGGTCACCATGGAGAAAGACAGTTTTAATATCTAACTGCTCTATCTCCAGATCCATGCTAGCTGCCAACCCAAGCAATACCTGTATGGATGTCATCTTCACCACTGGTGAGAATATCTCCTCGAAGTCTATGCCTTTCCTCTGACCGAACCCTTTTACCACAAGTCTGGCCTTGAACCTCATCTGTGAATTCTTCTGCTCAACCTTCTTTCTGAACACCCACTTGTTGCTCAGAGCTTTATTGCCCTTAGGCAATTTCACCATGTCATAGGTGTGGTTCTTATGCAAGGATTCCATCTCCTCTTGCATAGCTTTCAACCACTCCTCCTTATGCTTATCGGCTAGGGCCTCAGAATAGTCTTCTGGCTCTCCTCCATCAGTCAACATAATGTACTCATGCAGTAAGTTCCTCTTGGACGGCTGCTTGTCCATAGATGACCTCCTTACCAATGGCTCAACAGGTAGATCAAGTGGGGGCTGCTCCCCCAGTCCATCTTCTGTAGGAACCCCATCGTCTTCTGTACCTCACTGTACTCCCCCATCATCAGGCACCACGGGACGAATAACTGGATCCATGTCCTCTAGCTCACCTGAACTAGGCTGATTCTTCTCTGGTTTACCAATGTCTTCAATACACTGATCTTCAAAGAAAACCACATCTCTGCTCCTGACGAGCTTCTTCTCGGTCGGATCCCACAATTTGTAACCGAACTTTTCATCACTGTACCCTAAGAACACATACTGCCTGATCTTCATATCGAGCTTGGACCTCTCGTCCTTCGATACGTGAACGGATGCCCTGCATCCAAACACCCTGAGATGACTGTACGATGGATCCTGTTCAGTCCACACTTTCTCAAGTACTTCTCCATTCAATGGGGCTGATGGAGACCTATTTATCAGATACACTGCCGTGTGCATTACTTCTCCCCAGAACGTCTTGGGCAACTTCGCATGGGATATCATGCATCTGATTCTCTCAACAATGGTGCGATTCATTCGCTCAGCTACACCATTATGCTGGGGGGTCTTGAGAACCGTCTATTCATGCCGTATACCCAGGGACTTGCAGTACTCATGAAAGTCGCCGATGTATTCACCACCATTATCAGTGCAGATGCACTTCAATGATCTACCTATCTCTCTCTCGACCATAGCATGAAACAACTTAAACACACTAAAGACCTCGTCCTTGGATTTCAATGCATAAACCCAAACCCTCCTAGATGCATCATCTATAAAAGTAACAAAATACAATGCCCCACCTAAGATTTTTATCCTCATAGGACCACAAATATCAGAATAAACCAAATCTAATGCATGCACTTTATTAACATGAGAAACAGTTTTAACAAAGGAAACTTTATGCTGTTTTCCTGATAAACAATCAAGACAAGTTTTGAGAGGTATACCTGTCACGTCTGGAAGGAGCCGCTTCCTCGCTAGTAGTTGAAGCCCTTTTTCACTCATGTGGCCTAGATGCCTATGCCACATGTCTATAGCTGAATCTTCCGTTGCGTTCAACCCACCCTTGCATACACTGACACTTGCCTTGTACAAGGTGCAATACTTCTTTCCTTTGGCTGCGATCAACGAACCCTTGATGAGCTTCCAGCGCCCACCAGCAAACCGGCTTTCATACCCATCATCATTCAACCTTTCCGTCGACATCGAGTTGAGGTGAAGGTCTGAGATATGCCTCACATCCTTGAGAACCAATGTGTAGCCCACATCGGTCTTCACACAAATATCACCGACCCTTACGATCTTCGATATGCTAGAATTTTTCATCTTCACGGTCTCATAGTCACCTAACTTGTAGCTTGTGAAGAAATTCCTACATGGAGTCGCATGAAAAGAAGCTCCTGAGTCAATCACCCAGTCGGTGTCCTGACCAGTAGCCGTGAGACATACATCATGATCTGTGGAAAGAATAATAACAACGTCGCCATCTGTAGCGACCGCAGTAGAATCAGATTCATCTTCCTTCTCCTTTCCTTTTCCTTATCATTTTTAGCCTTACGACATTCATGCTCATAGTGGCCCTTCTTACCACAATTCCAGCATTCAACATCTTTTCTGTTACTCGACTTGCCTCTTGATTTATCTCGAACCTTCCCGCCCTTCCTGTTCTTTCCTCTCCCCCGTTCCTGTGTCACAAGTGCCTCTTGCTGGGTAGACCCCTGAGACTTCCTCCTTATCTCTTCATTGAAGAGATAACTAGTAACCTGTTCCATGGATATCTTTTCGTCTGGCACGAAGTTACTTAGAGACATCACCAATGTCTCTCAACTGTCAGGTAATGAACTAAGTAATAGTAAAGCCTGCAATTCATCATCCAGGACCATCTTCATAGAAGAGAGTTGATTCACTATATTGCTGACCTCATTCATGTGCTCGGTCACAAAACCACCATCCTTGAACTTGAGATTTACAAGTCGCCTTATCAGAAAAATCTTATTACCGGCTGTCTTCCTCTCATGTAGCCCTTATAGTTTCAGCCATAGGCTAGCAACTGAGGTTTCCGTAGATACATGGTGGAACACAGAATCATCCAGCCATTGTCTAATAAACCCCATCGCCTTCTGGTCCAACTTCTTCAAATCATCATCAGACATATCTTTGAATTTTACTGATATGCCTAAAATTGAAGAATATAAATCCTTGAAATAAAACAGGTCCTCCATCTTAGCCTTCCATATAGTCCAGTTAGAACCATTGAGGCTGACCATCCTTGATGAGCCACCTTCCATAATTCCAAACCGATCCTACCCGTTCAATGAACTTAGCGCTCTGATGCCACTTTGTTGGGGGCCTTACACAAAACCTTAGGATCTAGCCTCCCGAACAAACCAGGATTATGGGGTAATAATGCAATGAAAACAATCAAAGCACAATCACACACCACACAAGAGATTTTTACATGGAAAATCCTCAAAGAGGTAAAAAACCACGGGACCTCGTCCAGATCAATAATCCACTATGAAAGCAAAACGTTACAACCTTCATCACTCACGCAGGAGCGGATAAACAATAAGAGAATAAAAAGAAAACTAAGAGATCTCACCGATCACGAGGACGTAGAAGTGTTGAGATGACGACTCCCTTCCACAAGCTTCCTCTCTCTCTTTTCTCTCACTCTCTCACCCTAAAACCTTTAGCAAAACCCTTGCAAAGCCTTTAGGAAACCCTCTTATATTTTTCTTATCCCTTAGAAAAACCCTAGAGACCCTTTTTATAGTTTTAGGAAATTCTTTTCTGCATCCCTGTTGCGAAAGGACTCAAATTCGTAATTTTCTGCAAAAACTGCATAACCTAGGACTGATCCTAAAAATTTCAAGACTGGTACTAGTCGCATACGACTGGTCGTAGCTCACCCATGACTGGTCGTAGACCACGGAGAAAATTAGTAACAAGTCGCTGGACTTTTAGTCGTGCCAGGGCTCAAACCCACGACCGGTCGAGCGCCTCCTACGACCGGTCGAAGAGGACCTACGACCGGTCGAGCAGCGCGATGAAATCCTCCAAAATTTTAACCACTGCACCGTCTCTCCTCTGAATTGAGGAGGAAAAACCCCATCAATATGCTACTCTGAGTTGCTCACAGCAGATTTGTTACATTCCATCAGATAGACTGTTAAAAGACCTATTTAATTTTCATTTTTACTATAAATAGTAAGTTTTAGCTCCAGTATGACTTTTGATCATTTGAGTTGTAGAAGTCATGATCAACATGAAGTGGACCTAGAAAAGTAAGGAGAACAACATGGTTGAGCCAAATTGGACACTCACTATTTTTGGCTGAAAACCACAAATTCTACTAAGAATAGATACCGTTTATAAATAGTAAGTTTACTCTATATAGTAAGTCACGTTTTTATGGTATTCGAGTTGGAGTTTGAGTCTAAAACTCCGTCCTATGTTTGAGTTCTTATTGAATGAATTGTAATTTCATTTTTTTTAAATCATCAATCAAATTAATTCAAATTTATTAGAAATTAACTTTTTTATCCAAGTCGTGAGAGCTCTTTGGATTCAGAGTAGATCTCTCTTAAGGAAGACAGTAATCCACCTCATCACGCCACTTCCTACATCAAAGATGCACCCAACTTTTTAATGGTAGGGTTTTAAATCACCACTATTTCTTATAATATGGCCCATAGGATAAGTATTTCTATTTTATCTTTGGAATGATGCCCTAAAATGATTAGGAAAAATAGATGGACGACATGAATACAGAATACATACATCAATGCCCTGATCCATAGCTCAAGTGGTACATTGAGTGAATATACCTCGTTTCAAAGCTGGGGTCTTAGTATCGAATCCCTAGTGGTGTGGCTAACACTGAAGTGAGTACAGTGAGGAGTGTACTAACAAGCTAACTCAAAAAAAAAGAGAAAAAGAAAAAAGAAAAGTAGAAGAAAAATAAATACATCAAGGTGGGCCCCATGATATGGTCTACACCATCTTGGATGAGGCCAGGGTTTCACCTAATCTGCTCCTATGTAAGTGTCCACTAATTAGTTTGGTACAATATTGAATAATAATAACCTTAAAAATAAATTGATGTAACCTTCTGTTTATGATTAATCTTATCCACGGCTCAAATTTTAGACAATTTAAACTGAGTTTCGAAATTCCTTTAGCAGCTATGAGCCACCACACTGTATTACATCATCAAAATTCCTCTTTTCAAAATTGAGGCCTGCTGCGAGTCTATTTAGCAGGTTCCCTTGTGATGTAAAGATGGAAGTACCATAGCTTATGTTCCAACCAGGTCCTCCCCATCAAATGCCACCCGAACAGGAATTCTATGCCATGGAAATAGTGGGTCTACCGTGAAGACCGCTTGGACTCGGATTCCGTAGTGACACGGCAACTACCACCAAAGGACTGGTCAGATGTGCGTGTTTTACGCATTCTGTCTATTCATTTTGCAACATCATGTTAGGTCATCAGGCTAAAAATGTAACAGATCCAAATCTCAGGTGGACCACACTATACGAAAAGGTGATGATTTAATGCCAACCATTAAAAACTTCCCAGGATTTACTGTAATGTTGATTTGCCATCCAACTCGTTGATTACATCACACAGATATGGGTGAAGTGAAAAAAAAAAAAAAAAACAAATATTAGCTTGATTCAAACCTTTTTTGGTCCCCCTGAAGTTTTTAATGGTTGGGATACAATCATCATAGTTTCCTATGATGCGGCCCAACTGTGATTTATATGCACTATATTTTTGGGTTCATGCCTAATATGATCTTTCAAAATGAATGGATGAAATGAATAAAATCCATATATATCATGGTGGGCCCATAGAGCGTTTCCATCACCGACCGGTACAAAGGCGGGAAACGCGTAGGGTTGGTGCCACTGCCTCATCCGAGTCCAGATCGCTTGGCACGAAAAAATAAAAAATAAAAATAGAGGTCGTACTGCCCACGAGGTGTAACACACCATCCAAATCAATGGAAATCCGCTGGTAACACTCAGCATACCATGTATGGCTCCTCCGATGAGCCGACAGGCCGTACTTTTGGGCCGGAGGTGTGTTGAGTGCTACCCTCGCCGTTTCCTAGCTAGGAATGACAAGGGCTCTGAGGGGCCACCATGATGTATGGATTTCATTCAGACTGTCTCACCATTTTTCCTTTTCATTTTAGGGTACAAGTTAGAAAATGAGGCGCGCTGTGCTTATGCTCAAGTGGGCCACAGCATAGGATGTTGTATTTGTTTTAAAATAATATTAAAAAATTTGAATTTTTAAATTTCGATGTTTTCCCTCCACATTTAAATTTTGGTGTTTTTGAGGTGTTGGTTTTGTCCCACATCGGATTTGACAAGAGAAATTCTCTTGTTTATATGATAGACTTTTTGCCTAAGGCTTGAGCCCCTTTCAGGGGGCATGTGAATTTGGTCCTATGGGGGGCCTATGCCAATAGCTCTAATCTATGCCATTAACCACACACGCGCGCGCGCGCCGAGCCGAGCCGTGCCGAGCCGAGTCCGTGTCCGCATGCGCGACGCGACGGGACGGGACGGGACGTGCTGGGCTGGGCGCGGGTGCGGGTGCGGTGTAAGTGTACTCGCGTGGGTGTGTGTGTATGGGTACTCGCAGGACTGTATGTGCGAGAGTGTACTCGCACTTGCGCCTTTTCGTTTTTAAACCAGAGAGATGCTTCCCTTCCGGTTGGTCGCCCCTGTTGGGTTTAAACCCAACGGACCTAACCTTTTGTAAAGGGTGCTTATGCACTATTTCAGAGTCTATATAAAGACTTCCGATTCCAGTTTCAACATACGAAAATTCACTGCCTTATAAAACTCTCTCTGATACGGTTTTACCATTGTTACTGAGTTCATTGCTGAGTCAACTCAGCACTTTCGGATTAAACTGCAAGTGGTTCGAGCCCGTGTACAGTGAGTGCACCGCTGGGACCGGGTCATAGTCGTTGTATCCTGGAGGTCGATTGCTCTGGAAACCTGTTGCACTTGGGACGCTGTCCAAGGGGAGAAAATTCGATTTCAAGCCGAGTGACTCAGTCACGCCTCGACTCAATTCAATAAGTTTTTCTTTCTCTAAATTTATTTTCCTTTTTTGGTTCTCGATTTTTATAGTCTATTTAATTCAACATTTTATCCAACAATCTTGAAATCGAATTTGTGTTGAATTACATAGACTATGGCTACAGTAACAGTAAATGCTTCTACTGAGTTAGCCAAAATCGAACCGTTCGCTGGACAATCCTTTAAACGGTGGAAACAGAAATTGATGTTCGCTCTTACCACCCTGAAAGTTTCATACATTTTATCTGAATCATTTACTATAGATCCAGCAAATCAAAATGAAGTAACAGATGAAAATAATTGTAAAAATTATATTCTAAACTCTTTATCCAACGAATTATATGATGTGTATGCTTCTTACGCCTCTGCTAAAGATATATGGATTGCTTTAGAAAAGAAATACATATTAGAAGATGCAGGCGCTAAGAAACATGCAATTGCTAATTTCCTTCACTATGAAATGACAGACGATAAATCTGTCACAAATCAGATTCACGACTTTCAAAGTCTAATTCACGAACTATCGACAGAAGGAATTAAGTTGGATGAGGTGTTTCTGTCAGGAGCGTTAATAGAAAAGTTACCGCCCTCCTGAAAAGAATATAAAAATAGAATGAAACATAAGAAGAACGGTGTTTCTTTGGAAACCACTATTGTACACATACGAATAGAGGAGGCCAATAGAATCAGGGACCAAAAAGGAAATAAAAATGAGATAGATTCAAAAGCGAATCTTGTGGAATCAAGTCGGACAAATAATAAGAAAAAGGGCAACTGTCATAACTGTGGCAAACCTGGACATTATGCAAATGAATGCAGGCTCAAAAAGAAGAATGCAAACAATCATTTCAAGAAAAAGAGAAACTGCTACAACTGTGGAAAGCCTGGGCATCATGTTAAAACCTGCAGGCTTAAGAAAAATAAAGATAAGCCGCAAGCTAATCTTACAGAAACAGGCAATGAGTCTGACATAGTAGTGACTGTGGTGTCAGAAGTCTTCCTTGTAAACAACTTGGAGTGGGTGCTAGATACTGGTGCAACTAGACATGCGTGCAAGGATCGTAGCATGTTTACCTCCTACCAAGTATCAGGAGATGATGAACAGGTGATCATGGGAAATGCTAGAACGTCTCCAGTTGTAGGGAAAGGGAAAGTACTTCTGAAACTCACTTCTGGAAAGACTCTAATGTTAAATGATGTCCTACATGTGCCTGACATTAGAAAAAACTTGGTCTCTGGTTCGCTCCTCAATAAGGCTGGTGTCAAATTAGTATTTGATTCAGATAAGCTTGTAATGACTAAAAATGGAACCTTTATTGGTAAGGGGTACTATAGCGATGGTTTATTCATTGTAAATGTATCCAATGATAATAAGAAAACATCTAGTTCTGTTTATATCGTTGAACCTTTTTATCTATGACATAATAGATTAGGTCATATGAATGTGGCATCTTTAAAGAAAATGAAAAGATTAGGTTTATTACCTAATATATCTAATGAAGAGTTTAAAAAATGTGAAACATGTGTAGAATCAAAATTTATTAGAAAACCCTTTAAACAAATAGAAAGATCATCTGTTCTATTAGAGTTGATACATAGTGATTTAGGTGATTTTAGAAATCACATGTCTAAAGGAGGAAAAAGATATTATATAACTTTTGTAGATGACTACTCTAGGTTCACTAGAGTATATCTATTAAGGAACAAAGATGAAACTTTAGATGCTTTTTCTAAATACAAAATTGAAGTTGAAAATCAATTAAATATAAAAATTAAAAGACTTAGAACAGATAGAGGAGGTGAATATGAATCTTCTCAATTTAGAGAATTATGTGAAAAGAATGGAATAATTCACGAAACTACAGCTCCTTATACACCAGAACAAAATGGAATAGCAGAACGTAAGAACAGAACTCTAAAAGAAATGATGAATGCCATGTTAAATAGTTCAGGCTTACCCTCAAATATGTGGGGAGAAGCAATTCTGTCTGCTTGTTATATCCTAAACAGGATTCCATTTAAATCTTCTGAACAAACACCATATGAACTTTGGAAGAATCATATTCCTAGTTATAAATATATTAAAGTGTGGGGGTGTCTTGCTAAAGTAGGATTGCCTGAAACTAAGAAAAAAAAATTAGGTCCTAAAACGACCGATTGTGTATTTATAGGGTATGCACAAAACAGTGCGGCTTATAGGTTTCTAGTTTTAAAAACTAAGGATAATATTCTAGATCCTAATACAATTATAGAAGCTAGGGATGCAGAGTTCTTTGAGAACGTATTCCCTATGAAATCTAAATCTATAGGAATAGAAAAAGTTAATGAATCAGATATTGCATCTACTAGTAAAAATGTTTACGAGAAAGTAGTAGAAGAGATATAACCAAGAAAAAGTATTAGAGTTAGAAGAGAAACTAACCTAGGAGATGGTTTTTTCACATTCTTAGTAGAAGATGATCCTACAACTTATATAGAAGCTATTAACTCTCCAGATGCAACCTTTTGGAAGGAAGCAATAAATGATGAGTTAGAATCTATTATATCTAATAATACTTGGGAACTTGTAGACCTACCACCTGGTAACAAACCAATAGGCTGCAAATGAGTGTTTAGAAAGAAACTAAAACCAGATGGAACTATCGATAAGTTTAAGGCTAGGTTGGTAGCGAAAGGCTTTAAACAAAAGGAAGGAATAGATTATTTTGATACATATTCCCCTGTAACTAGGATTACAACTATTAGAGTCTTAATAGCGATAGCCTCCATATATAAACTAGTGGTACACCAGATGGATGTTAAGACTGCTTTCCTAAATGGAGACTTAGAAGAAGAAATATATATGGAGCAACCTGAGGGTTATAAGATATTAGGTAAAGAAAATAAAGTATGTAGACTAATTAAATCACTATATGGTTTAAAACAGGCTCCTAAACAATGGCATGAAAAATTTGATGGTGTTTTAAAATAAAATGGTTATCATATAAATGATGTAGATAGATGTGTATATAGTAAAATTTCTGAAAATGATTATGTTATCATATGTCTTTATGTTGATGACATGCTTATTTTTGGAACTAATATTAAATTAGTTAATGCAACTAAGAAATTCTTGTCATCTAAGTTTGACATGAAAGACTTAGGAGAGGCAAGTATAATATTGGGTATTGAAGTAACCAGGAAAAATGGTGTTATTATATTATCACAATCTCATTACATTGAGAAGATATTGAGAAAGTTTAACCATTTTGACTGTTTACCTGTCAGTACTCCTTATGATTATAGTGTGACTCTCATGAAGAATACAGAAAATAGTGTGTCTCAATTGAAATATTCCAGAATAATTGGTAGCCTCATGTATCTAACAAACTGCACTAGACCTGACATAGCTTTTGCAGTAGGAAGGCTAAGTAGATATACACATAATCCTGAAAAAGAACATTGGAATGCATTGTCTAGAATTTTGTGATACCTAAAAGGTAATATGACATATGGTTTACATTATAATGGTTATCCTACTGTATTAGAAGGATATAGTGATGCTAACTGGATCAGTGATTCAGATGAGACAAAATCCACTAGTGGATATGTCTTCACTTTGGGTGGAGGAGCAGTCTCTTGGAAGTCCACCAAGCAGACATGTGTTGCTCGGTCGACTATGGAATCCGAGTTTATTGCCTTAGAAAAGGCTGGATCAGAAGCTGAATGGCTTAGAAATCTCTTAGCTGATATACCATTGTGGCCAAAGCCTGTATCGGCCGTATCTATTCATTGTGACTGTCAAGCAGCTATAGCGAAAGCAAAAAGTAAAATATATAATGGAAAAAACAGGCATATTAGACTCAGACACAACATAGTGAAACATATGTTGCGTGATGGAGTCATATCTATTGACTTTGTGAGGTCAGAAAAGAATCTAGCAGATCCTCTGACTAAAGGACTATCCAAAAAGTTAGTCAATGATACATCGAAGGGAATGGGGCTGAGCCTAATATATGAGCTGCCAGTGTCGGTAACCCAACCTATACAAGTGGAGATCCCATGAGATAGGTTCAATGGGTAAACAACAAGACACGAGGTAGACGATTGTACTGAGTTATATGAGCCCCTTCTATGGTGTACAGTGCGAGCAGCAACGCAGAAGGATGAGTTTTTAGAACTCTTAATGGATCCATAGCCATATATTTGGTGGTGTATACAGTTGCTGCATACACTTGATGGAATTCACCTATATGGGTATGGAGGTGGAGGCCGCTTCCTATGAGAATCTAGGCGAATTCTTTAGAGCACTCATGAAATCCAGGTAATGGTGTATGGCCGAAACGCACCGAACCACAGAATCACTTGCAGAGGAAGAGTTGTGTGAGTGGCATGTACTTGCGATCTACGTTAAAAGGATTCAGGTTCAAGACTATGGTGTCACCTGCTTCCTGTAGACCTGTCTTGCTTACTCTAATGTCGGTTCAAGTTTATGGTGACACCGGCACCATTGCACAACTATTTCGCTTTAATCCGAAAGCATTTTATTTTAAAACATGTGGGGGATTGTTGTATTTGTTTTAAAATAATATTAAAAAATTTGAATTTTTAAATTTCGATGTTTTTCCTCCACATTTAAATTTTGGTGTTTTTGAGGTGTTGGTTTTGTCCCACATCGGATTTGACAAGAGAAATTCTCTTGTTTATATGATAGACTTTTTGCCTAGGGCTTGAGCCCCTTTCAGGGGGCATGTGAATTTGGTCCTGTGGGGGGCCTATGCCAATAGCTCTAATCTATGCCATTAACCACACACGCGCGCGCGCGCGCCGAGCAGAGCCGTGCCGTGCCGAGCCGAGCTGAGCCGAGTCCGAGTCCGTGTCCGCGTCCGCGTGCGCGACGCGATGGGACAGGACGGGCTGGGCTGGGCGCGGGTGCGGGTGCGGGTGCGGTGTAAGTGTACTCGCGTGGGTGTGTGTGTATGGGTACTCGCAGGACTGTATGTGCGAGAGTGTACTCGCACTTGCGCCTTTTCGTTTTTAAACCTGAGAGATGCTTCCCTTCCGGTTGGTCGCCCCTGTTGGGTTTAAACCCAACGGACCTAACCTTTTGTAAAGGGTGCTTATGCACTATTTCAGAGTCTATATAAAGACTTCCGATTCCAGTTTCAACATACGAAAATTCACTGCCTTATAAAACTCTCTCTGATACGGTTTTACCATTGTTACTGAGTTCATTGCTAAGTCAACTCAGCACTTTCGGATTAAACTGCAAGTGGTTCGAGCCCGTGTACAGTGAGTGCACCGCTGGGACCGGGTCATAGTCGTTGTATCCTGGAGGTCGATTGCTCTGGAAACCTGTTGCACTTGGGACGCTGTCCAAGGGGAACAAATTCGATTTCAAGCCGAGTGACTCAGTCACGCCTCGACTCAATTCAATAATTTTTTCTTTCTCTAAATTTATTTTCCTTTTTTGGTTCTCGATTTTTATAGTCTATTTAATTCAACATTTTATCCAACATAGGAAGCAGCATTGATGATGACACCTACCGTTGAAACCTACCTAGGTCCCGCCGCGATGGTTATTTTCCATCCAACCTATTCATAAGGTCACATATACATGGAATAAGGGTAAACATAAAATGTTGACGGATCCTCAAGGGGAAACCCGGGTAGGGCAGGGGGCGGGTGTGTTTGTAGAAATGACAAGGGGGGGTTTATTTTCAGTTTTACTTATGGTTATGGTCTTTCTATGACAAACACTGGCGTTGAATTCAGGGCAGTTCATGACAGAATTCTTTTGTGCTTGGAAAGAGGTTTCTCCAACATCATTCTCGAGTCAGATTCTAATTCGGTGATTAAGGTTTTCAATGACAGGGCTAAGACTGCCTGGGTTTGGAAAGGTTGGAGAACCCTTATCGACAGGTTGCAAGGGCTCGCAACGGTGATTTTCGTGCACACCTTTAGGTAGGGGAACGACACTGCTGATGCTCTGGCTCGAATCGGCAGCTCTTCTCAGTCTCACTTATTTTTCTCCTCTTCCGCTGATCTTCCTCGCCAAGTTAGGGGGGTCCTTTTCTTGGACAGAGTGGGGCCCGGAGCAATTAGGGAGAGGAGGATCCTCCGCAATTTTTTGTAAATTTCTGTTGGCGGTTTGTTGGGTCTTTACGATAAGTCTTCGTTGGTCTTTTTTTTCCGAGGAAGACCCGAACCTTGTACTTTTGTCCATGATATCAATATATCTCCTCTCTTTTTTTCTTTTTTTCTTTTTTTTTTTCTTTTTTTTTTTAAAGGGTAAACATAAAATATCAGCTTGATCTGAAACTTCTGTGGCATTTGAAAAGTTTTCAACAGTAAGTGTTTAATCCCCATTATGTGGTCCACTTGAACTTGAAACTGCCTCATTTTTGTGCTTGTAGCCTGAAATGATATGGAAAAAAAAATAAAATGGATGGACAGTGTGGATAAAACCCATACAAGACAGTGGGCCCCTCATATTCCCTGTCTGTTCCTAGGTTGGGATGGGCGGGGTAGTAACTAATCCGAGACTTTTTAGGCTAGGTTATGTTCAATGGGCCCACCATTTCCATGGCACGAGTTGTTGAGAAGTGGAGCCACATCTGGGGCCGCGTACGACTGGTCGTGGCCCCTGTTCGACCGATCGTGGAGCCCACCCGATCGGTCGTGACAAGTTATGGATTAGCTCGACTCAAAGTCTAGCGAGCATCAATTTTGGGTTCCGATGTGCTCGACCAGTAGTGGCCCTAGAACGACCAGTTGTAGGGTCCTCTCAACTGGTCGTATAGGCTACACGACCAGTCGTGGTTACGCAAACTCGTTTTCGAATTTGATACGGAATATGGATTTTTGAGTCACCTTTCCCAAGGGTGCGAAAGGGAAGTTGCCTAAACTATATATAGGTGTCCCTAGGGCTTTTCTATGAGCATTAGAATATTGAAAAATAATTTTAAGGTATGGGCAAAGAGTTTTCTATGTTCTTCCAAGGGAAAGATTAGTATTTTGCCTTGTAATCTTCATTTTTCTTTATAGTGGAAGTTTGCATCCGTAGTTTTTTACCCTAGTTTGGAATTTTTCCATGTATATCTTGTCTTATGGTTTGTTTGGATTGCTTTGATCTATTTTTAGTTTATATTTTTTCTTGTTTGTCGTTTGTGGGTGAGACTCGAGATTAGACCTCGGCTCACTGTATTGTTAGCGTGCTCCATAACAACTAGTATCAGAGCTATTGGTTTAGTTTTATTGAGAGTGATAACGGAAGAAGGAAAAACTAAAATTAAGAAGTTTGATAGTTCAAACTTTGCCTTCTGGAAGATGCACATGGAGGATTATTTGTATCAGAAGGACCTCTATATTCCTCTAGGAGGAAAAGAGAAGAAACCAGAAAAGATGACAGATGATGAATGATTTTTACTGGATAGGAAGGCTTTAGGAATGATTCGACTTTCTTTGTCTAAGAGTCCAACATATCCAAGATAAAAAACTACAAAAGAATTAATGGAAGCCCTAGTCACCATGCATAAAAAATTCTCTGTGTCCAACAAGGTTCATCTTATGAAACAACTATTCAATATGAAGATATCACATGGTGGGAGCGTAGTTGAACATCTAAACGAGTTCAATACAATCACAAGCCAGTTGGAATTCATTGACATTATTTTTGAGGATGAAGTCAGGGCGTTATTGATCTTACCTAGTTTGCCAGATAGTTGGGATGGTTTGGTGATTGCTGTGAACAATTCTTCAAGTTCAAAAAAGCTGAAATTTGATGATGTGCCCGATCTAATTCTCAGTGAATAATATAGGAGAAAGACATCGAGAGTTTTAAGGGATTTAGGGAATGATCTAACCGTTGAAGGAAGAGGAAGATCGCTGAACAAATGAGGCAATAAAAATGGGCATTCTAAGTCGAGGAAGAAGTCTAAAGGACCGAAAGACAAAGACGGGTATTGACTTTACGACAAGAAGAGGCACATGAAACGTGATTGCAGGGCGCTTAAGAAACAAGAAGGAAGCTCTCAAGGTGGGAAGGATTCAGTGAATCTATCTGAGGAGAGTGACACAGAGGCGTTGATCTTATCTCTTGATGCGATGAATGAGTCTTGAGTTATAGACTTGAGTGCTTCATTTCATGCCATTTCGTGTAAGGAAGTTCTACGTGATTATGTGTCAGGTGACTTTGGAAAAGTCTACATGGGTGATGATGAGCCGTGTAGTATTGTTGGAAAGGGAGACGTTCATATAAATCAAAAAGACGGAACGACGTTGAAATTGAAGGATATCAAATATATATCAAGTTTGAAAACGAATCTGATCTCAGTGGGGTAGTTGGCTAATACCGGTTATGTGACGATATTCACCAGTGATTCCTGAAAGATTACAAAAAGTGCCTTAGTGATATCTCGAGAAAAGAAGGAAGGTACTTTATATATGACTTCAGGATCATATAGTTCACTCTCAGTCGCATCAACTGGAGTGAATGGGCCGGTAGTTATGGCATCAGAGGTTGGGACATATGAGTGAGAAAAGAATGAAAGTCCTATTGTTTAAAGGGAAGCTACCAGGGCTGAAGTCTATTGACTTGGAATTCTGTGAGGACTGTATGTATGACAAGCAGAAGAGGGTAAGCTTCAAGAAGATAGGATGCACTCCAAAGACACATCTATTGGAGCTTGTACACACTGATGTGTGGGGATTGACATAGGTATTATCTCTTGGTGGCTTACGTTATTTTGTTTCATTTATTAATGATGCTAGTAAAAAATTATGTGTTTATTTCTTAAAGTATAAATATGATGTATTTGATGTATTTACGAAGTAAAAAGTTATGATAGAAAATGAGATAGGAAAAACAGTAAAATGTCTCAGATATGATAATAGGGGAGAATACTGTGACAAGAGATTTGAGGAGTATTGTATAGCAAATGGAATCAAACATCAGAAAATGATTCCAAGGACATCGCAGCAGAATGGTGTGGCTGAGCGCATTAATCGGACCATCCTTGAGCGCGCCAGGAGCATGAGGTTACATGAAGGGTTGCTCAAGACCTTTTGGGTAGATGCTGTGAACACTTTCGCATATCTCATTAATATAAGTCCCTCAACACCATTGGATGGTAGGCTATTAGAAGAAACGTGGACTAGGAAAGAAGTGAACCTTACACATCTTGGAGTGTTTGGTTGCACTTCATATGTTCACATTGATGAAGAGCACAGAAACAAGCTGGATGCGAAGTCCATAAGGTGCACGTTTATAGGCTATGGGCACCATGATTTTAGTTAAAGGTTTTGGGATGCAGAAAGTAGGAAAAATATCAGAAACAAGGATGTAGTCTTCAATGAAAAAGTAATGTTTAAGGACAATGTGTAAGAAAATAAGGCCGAGGAAAATGAATTCGTAGAGTTAGAAGGGTTATCGGACACAGGAGTTACAGCGTCACAAGATGATCATTTACAGGAGCATTATGAGGTAGAGCCGCATACACTGATTGTGAGGATGTCTACTCGGGAGAGGAGACCCACGATCTGATACTCACACTCCTTACATTATCTACTACTGACAGATAATAGTGAGCTAGAGTGTTATATGGCCTAAAGAAGGTTCCTTGGCAGTGATATATGAAATTTGATAGTTTCATGTCGGGAAACGGTTTTAGGAGATGTCATGCAGACCACTGTTGTTACTTGAAGAAGTTTAACACGTTATACATCATCCTTCTTCTATACGTTGATATATGCTTGTGGCCGGTTCAATCATGAAGGACATCTGTAATGCTCTAACTTTTCAGGACCTGAGTACACAACCTGTTTTCGAAAAATACCAGTGTTAACTTTAAAAGATGGTCAAATTCGAGTGTACATTTTTTTTTCTTTCATCAGAGTAAGCAAATGAGCGTAGTGTGTACAAATCGACATAAGAGAAAATTCCATTATCATTCAAATATACAAGAAGCCGCTCATAATGACTTATACAAACCATTATCTCTGAATTTAGCAAGTACAAGATTTATAAAAATTTAATACATGAAGAATAACAAAAAGCATATAAATATAAGCCGCAAGATCACGCAGCTCCTCCAGACAAATACAGTCATGCATCCCTGGTGATCGTACCCTACTCCTCATCAAGTATGAACATGCATATCACTTAAGTGACCTGTACTACCTGTACGGTTGTATATTTGATGAATGAGTAGCCAACTCAGTGTGAATTCCCCTTAAGATTACACACCGCCGTATTAGGTAAGCATAGTTATAAAACAAAGCATACAAAATAATACATGATGCAGGTCTTGTTAGATACATGGATGCGTGAATGCAATCATCGCCCTGGGGATGCTTATCCATGCGAACAGTGGGCCGTCACCCATATAATCATCAAACTTGAAAAACATCATCCAGTCGAAATAATGAACTTGGGAAATATCATCCAGTCGGAACAATACGTGCCATGTATGCATGATCAACCAAGTCATTATTAGTCCATTTACAACTAGCCAATTTAGATAAGCTTAAAGGTCACTACGGGGAGCACATGGCCCAGCGTAGGCTGACGGCTCCGGCATAGTGTCCCATTACCACCATCCCCGACCCATGAGACTACCACTTTAAGATGTTTAATAGAAACCTATCGACTAGTGGCCAATCATATTACAATATATGGGGTTTACTATCGCATGGTTGCATAATATAAAATATTGAACCCATATAGGGAAAATATTAAAACAAAACTATGTAGGGCGAGTATCAAAATATGTCACATAGGGAGAATATTAAAACCATACGATAAAGACCATCCTTTAAAACCATTGGGCACAACAACCCTGGATGGTAGGCCCTCATCAATGATCCATCTGGACCACCACTCAATAACCAACAAGTCAAGGGTCCATTTTAATCACAACCAGTCAGGTTATATCCCAAGTATGAGTGTACATTTATAGGTGGGGGTTTCCTACTTATGTACCAGTTCAAAGTCCATAAGCAATACACAAATAATCCACAAGCATGAACAAATATACAGGATGAATCATTGAACAAGCAATATAGTAATTTAATTATCACCAGCTAACACATGTGATTATAAGAGAGAGATATCAATTATAATTTTTAAGAAAAACTATAACTTAAGCTAATGAGAAGATGGAAAGCTCAAGGGAAAGAATCATCACCTGATGTATAGGATCACCTACTTATGTCGTTAGGAGGTACATGCACCCTTAGAGTTGGGTCCTATCACGAATTATGAAATTGTATGGTTAGATCAAGTCCCGCATACTATTTATGGTCGAGGTCATAACTTAAAGTTTAGATTACTCCTCCTTAGGGTTTTAATGTAACATTAGGATTTTTCTTCTAGGGTTTAGTCTTGAATTTAGATTCTAGGATTTGAACTCTACTTGGTGTATTAGTTAAAATTAAATCTTAATAATTACAAGGATACTATTACATTAGTGTTACAACTCATATCTACTAATTATGTTAATAACGATAGTTCATAAATTCATATAAAATATACCAATATTAGATTTTATACCTAGATCCAAACCTAATACACAAAAGTATCGACCTAGGATTTAGATTACTTGGGTCTAAGTTTTTATCATAGAGTTTAGGTCTCGGCCAGACCTTTAGGGTTTTAATGTAGAGTTTAGGGTTTCATTTTAGGATTTAGTTCTAAGTTTAGATTATGGAATTTGGATTCCACTTTGTGTGGCCATAAAGGATATTTTTAAAGGGGATAATGAATAAAAATAATCAAATAAATTATTTATTAATTTTAGGAATATTAACAATGGCTACCGTCATATTAAATTATCTAACAACGACCCACGATGGATCATATCGCTAAGAATTCCGAAACAATTAGTAATATTAACAATATTCTCAACATTTAACCAATGTGATACTAATAGTCATTTTGATGAAAATAAATAGCGTGTTCTAGTGTTAATAATAATATTTTAAGAATGACAAGGTAAAATATTAATATTTTAATAATGGAGATTTATATGAATCAACTAATACCCATATGAAAATTTTCTAATGGTCAATCATGTCCAATTTTAATAATCCCCCCCTCCCCCCCCCCCCCCCCCCCCTTCAAAAAAAAAAAATGGTAATGACAATAGCAACGATAATTAAAATAAATTGAATCTAGCAGAAAAACGTGCGCTCACCTAGCCGACTCAGTTCGAGTCGAGTTGACTCGGTTCAACACACCAGCCACCTATCTCTTTCTTCTTCTCTCTCCTTCTTCTGCTTGCTCTCATTTCTCTCTTTTTCTTTCCTTTTCTTCAAACCATTTACCAGTAAGGCTATTAGACTGAATCAAAACCAGCTTGACTCAGCCGAGTCAAGCCCAGTCGACTCGCCGGTGAGTACCACGAAGAGGACAACGTTCCCCTTCTTCTTCCATTTCTTCTCCTCTAGTCTCTCTCTCTCTCTCTCTCTCTCTCTCTCTCTCTCTCTCTCTCTCTCTCTCTCTCTCTCTTTCCCCTCTCTGTCTTCCTATTGCAATGACTGGAAGGGTCAGTGGCCAAAACTCAGACCGAACTCAGTCCGAGTCCAGCTGAAACGATAACGAGTCTGCAAGTAGAAAGGTGTCGTACTCCCTCTCTCCCTTTCCTCTCATTTCTTTCTTTCTTCTCTTTCCTTTCTCACACCCACGACCATCAACTGGACTCAGCCAGACTCACCCCACAACATCTGGACTCAGCCCAGAACCAACAATCACCATGCCTGACTCGGTGCAACGATAACTCCGTCGGGTTGAGCTGGTGCAACACACTGCACCACTCTCTTCTTCTCCTTCATTCTCATTTCTTTCATTTTCTACCTTTCTTTTCCTTCTGATTTCTCCTCCTCTTCCCCACGACCTGAGAGTGTCTGGATTTGACCAGATAGTGTGACTGGCACAGTCTAGGTGCAACAGATGCACCACACTCCATCTTCTTTCTTCTTCTTTCTTTCTTTTCCATGCTTCTACCCTCCCTTTCTTCCTTCTATTTGGGAGCTTGAGAAGGTCAGAATGGACCCAGATTTACACAGCAAAAGTGGGGTGTGGCTTGATAGCAACGAGGAAGAAGGTCGACCATTAATGGCGTCTTAAAAACCTCCTCTCTTTCCTCCAATCCATACCTTTGGGAAGGTTTGTATCGATCCTAGGAAGCTTATAAATAAGGATTTCCGAAGCATGGGAGAGACTTGGGTGGTGGGTTCAAATGGAGGAGGCGACAGCTTGTTTTCTAGGGTTCTTTGCAAACGATCGTAGGAGAGACATTTTCTATCCCATCTTATAACAACCCTAGCTCCCTCACGACCCTTAGATGGGTAATGAATGCCCAGGATTCAATCTGCCCTAAACTGCCAAGTACAACAGTCGAAAACCAAAATCGGCCACTGGTTTTGGTTGCTGGTTTTCTCAGAAAACCATGATCCTTGTAAACAGAAATGGACGGTCGAGATCTGTCCGAATAGAGGCCTAAGATTGACAGATCTCTCATCTTGCGGATCGCTCTCATGGAAATGAGGATAGTTGCTATTTTTGGAAATACGGTTTTGTAGGGCCTATTTTCAGCAAGGGTTGAGCACACAAGATTGCATTTGAACGTGCGATACGAGTTGGGTTTTGGTGGGACCCAATCCCTGGTCACGATAGATGGTCTGGATCGAGTAAGGAACCATTCATGGTGGGCCACTGATCAATGAAAACGGGCGTCCTGTTTCATTGGCGAGAAAACAGAAATGAAGAAGAGAATTTCTTCTTCGGGGTTGTCGGGTCAGGGCCCGGTTTGAGTGCGCTGACTGACTGGTGCACCACGGGAGCACAGCAGTTGGTGTACCTAGTGGCCTAATAGTTGGGCCTACGTGATGTTTTAATGAAATCCACACCTATCATCTAGTTTAAGGGACTAATTAAGGTCATTTGACTGGATATGTGGCGGATCCAAAGCTTAGGTGGGGCATGCCAATGCACTATCATCTATAAACGCTGGTTTCTATTGCTCTGACAGTCAAATCACCATACCATAAAAAACCAACAGTACAAAGGATCTATAGGACTACTTAAGTGCAATTTGGTGGCTGGATTATGGATCAAATGGCCTAATACATTAACAACCATGTTACCATACTTCTAATGATAATATTTATTATTGTAATTATTTATTTCATTACTATTATTTTTACTCCATATGTGCACATTTTCTTTGATCATGTTGTGGGTCCCGCTATGTAGGATCTCCTAGTTTTATGTCATTAAATATTATTATTATTATTACTATTATTTTCATTATTATTGTTATCTTTATTATTTTTCTAAGTTGTTTATCATGGTATGCACCTTGACCAACATTATTTATTTACTATAGGGTTCGATAAGGAAGATTAGATCATTTTAGATTTGTAAGTGGGTCACACTTTCTGGATGCATAGGTTATCTTATGATTTATGAAGATCCGATGGTCAGATCATTACAAAATATGATCAGTAGTGATCCCTAGGGTTCTCGGCCTAGTTTAGGTGAAAATCATCGGAGAGTTTAGTACTTAAGTGGCCTAATCGAAATGATGAAGTGGTGCACATCTGTGGGAGTTCCTAAAGTTAAGTTAATGATGGATCTGTCGATCCAGACCTTAGGGCATAGGATAGATGGCTCGATGTATGGATTGGGACTATTTCCAACGGTTGGATTTAGACTAGAATGAATGTGAATGCTTGTCTAACCTAGGTTTGTATTTATACCAAGTTAGGTTACACGGTAACACTCGAGTATTGGAAAGTATGAGGTGTTACAACATCTCAGATCTCAAAAGACAACTGTCTAGAGAATTTTTCATGAAGGATTTAGGAGCTGCGAAACAAATCCTAGGCACGAGGATAAAGCCTGACAGGGAAATCAAAAAACTGGTTTTGTCACAGGCAGAGTATATAGTAAAGGTACCTGATCGATTCAATATGGGAGGTGTTAAGCCGGTTAGCACTCCATTAGCCAACCACTTCAAGCTATCTAAGGAGTAAGGCGCAAAGACGCAGGAGGAATGGGCACAACTAAAAAAAGGGGCAAAGGCTACGGATAAAATTCGTAGCTATAGACCTATGGCTATGGTTTTAGTCCGTAGCACGACCGTAGTCGTAGGTGCCATAACAATAGGTCTGGAACCTATGGCTACGGACTTAATCTGTAGCTATAGGCTATAACAGCTACAGATATAATCTGTAGCAATTATATCTGTAGTGAAAACTTCATACAGCTACATATATTATTTATAGCTAAAATCCGTAGCAATATGCCAAAATTGAAAAGGCTACACCTGTCAGATTATTGGTTACGGTCAATATCCGTAGCTATTTCGTACATTAAAAAATTATATATAATCATTTGTTCATTCAATTACCACCTGTACAATCATCATTCATTTAATTACAATCATTCATTCCTTCAATTATAATCAATTACAATCCTTCATTCAATCAATTACAATTACAATCCTTCTTTAATCAATTACAATTACAATTACAATCCAATTCATTCAATCAATTACAGTTACAATTACAATAATGCTGAAAATACAAATCTTTGACTTCATTAGAGAAATGTGCTTGACTTCACCCTGATATTTCAACAGCTTCATATATTACATCATCATACAAACAGTCATGTCATTCATAATTTAGAATGCCCATTGGGGAAAAGAAAGACAAAGTGAAAGAAGTGCATCATGTATGACCACTTTCTTTTTCTTAATGAATTAAAAAATACTCAAAGAAGAATGAAATTGACATAAAAGAAATGGTCTCTGAAATAGCGGTGAAGACTGCTTGAGTTGAAGTGGAAATATACCAATATGTCCTAGAGGGGGGTGAATAGGACTTTTTAAAGTTTTATGATGTATTTAAAAATCTTATTGCACTAATCCTATCAGATATACAATTAACAGGATTACTCAAGGCTTCCAAGCCTTTTAAAGGATCCAATCACAAACTGTTTGAAAAATAAACAAGTTGCATACAATATTGTGATGGATAAGACTCTGTGTGTATATGAAGTGTGATCGTAAACAATCAAATATAAAATCATGTAAGGAATATCACATAATGGAAGACAATAACAGGCTCAAACACAGTCATTTTTATAATGGTTCGACTACTTTTCTACTCCACTCCGGCTGTCGTACTCATCCCTTGAGTATACCGAATTTCACTAAGAAGGTTTTCCAGGGTTCACCCCAAACCTAAGGTTTTAAATCAGGTTCACCTTCAACCTTTATACAGAGGTTTCTACTCGGTTCATCTCTAACCCTGGAGTTTTGCTGGTACACTCCTAATCAGATGTTTATGCCCACACAGAGCAAGGGTCCACCCAACGCACCCGGATGTTTATTCTCTCCACAAAGCAAGGGTCCACACAACGCACCCACAACGTATACTCCCGTCGGAGGCCTCCATTGAGGAATTCAAAGGGTGAGCAACACTTAAGACCCAATCCTAGAAAGGAATAATCACAAGTGTCCTCTAGACTCTAGATACTTACAGATAAGTTGATGAGTCCCGTTCAACGCAATGATGAAGATCTCCTCCTTGTTGTTGAAGAGTCCTCAGCTCCCTTGATCTGCAACACATATGATATTCTAGTACTTGGCTTCAGGTTGGGACAAGGTCAGGATGGAAATCCACTCTCTTAGAATTTTTCTATAAAGAAGATAGAGTAATTCCCATCATCTATTCATTCAAGGCATCCCAGCATAAAAGATATATTGTTAAGATAGTTGTTGAAGGATTCTTGAATGTAGAAGTTCATTTTTCAATCCACTTTATTGAATGTCAATGAATGAGAGTGGATTAGAAGATGAACTCCCGTGAGAGAAAGGGCTTTGGGTATATGATCTAAAGGTAAAACTCACAAAAGCACTCTCTTCTTTCTCTGCCAATAATATAGACAAGTCTCCCTATATATATGAAAAAGTTCCAACAGATATAAAACGGTCATATTTATGACAGAGTTTGATATTATCGAGCATATACTCTCGATGAGATCGACTGTTCGCTCGATAACATAAATTTAAATGTCATATGCTTTTGAAACCTATTGCTAGCTGATCGATGGGATTGGTACTTGTGTTGATGTCATCAGATTTTAAACTTCGATTCCATCGATACTGAGATCGATCTATCGATACTTGAAGAATTAGAGCGACTAGCCAAAATATTTCAGGATATATAGGATATGATCGAGGGTCAACCGATGTCATCGAAATTTGAATGTTGATGATATCGAGATGTGTTGATAGGATCGATAAATCGTATAGATTTACCAATAAGCATGCTGGACAGTTTGTGCCCAGACTCGATCCAATCGACCAGGACTCGATAGCATCGATATAAGAATATTCTTTTCCTCGAGTGGCCCTCGATTAAAGTTAAAAGCATCCTGAAATATTTGCTGGAAGAAATACGTGCCTACTGTCAATATGATCGAATGACTTTCGATATGATCGATATTTGAATTCAGATTGAATCGGGACAGTCATCAATACATCAAAGCTCATAGTAGTTTTCTTTAGAAAAATAGGGACACCGAAAATTTTCTTGTCAATATTATCGAGCCACTTCCGATGGGCTCGATGTTTGAATATCGATGATATCGATAGGTGTATCGATATATCGATAAATTCGTACAGATGAGTATGCGGTTGCTGGACACATTTAGTCCCCACTCAATTGTATCGATTGAGATTCTAAGGACATCGATAGAGCAGGTCGATCACATCGATAAGTGTTTCGATATAATTGACAGAGCAAGAAAACTTAAAGATTTTCCTGTTTTGATAAAAAAAATTCTTGCTATAAAACCCTAAGATGTTCTACTTAGTTTTAACGGTTTTAATCACCTGGTGTTTTGGTACATGGGATGTGAGGCTATGATTTACCTATGACGAGCTTCCACATATCCAGATGAGGCAGACGCTTGACTTGATCTTCCTGTTAGGTGTTGTAGTCTGCCTGACTCAACTTACATCGTAATTGACAAACAAGGGCACTAGTAGGTGCACTTTCAATCTCTCCCTTTGTCAATTATGTGACAAAATACCCAAAACATCCAAGAAAAATATCTAGACAGATACATCCTAAATTGTGTGTACATATGATTACACAATTTTACAAATTCTAACACATTCATGTACACAACCACAGTTTACTCCCCCTTCCTGTAAAAACCCCTTTTTCTTGGTGCAGATGCTTCCCCTTACACCTGCAATATATAAGGGCATATATATCCAATTTTTCACACTTGGTGTTTTAACTTTTCTCCCCCTTTTTGTCAGTCATTGGCAAAGGCATAACAAGTGATATTGACTGAAGATTTTAAGTATATGGGAGAATCACAAACAGATAGATGTATACAGATTTTCAACAGTGATAAGCATACATCAATTAAGGCAGGAAGCAAATAGATGAAGTAATCAGCACAGTTATTCTATAAGCGAGAAGCATAGAGCCTTACATATTAAAATGGTAATGAAATAAGAATTGAATTCAGCCATATCAACAAAAAGTTTCATCATCTAGAAACATCTATCCCAAAAAAAATATACTGCCCCAAACAGCAATATTTTAACCAATATCCAAAAAAGAACAAAACAAAGCCCAATTGAGGGTCCCAAATATTATAACCAAAATTTCAGCCCATCCTTGGGTATAAAAAAAACCTTTTAGCCTGGTCAGAATAGAGAGTTGTCACATACACTCAAAGAAGCATAGAACTTTCAAAAAGATACTATAGTTCGTATGCTGAGTTAAAGAGTGAATGTGTGTGACAGCATTCAAAAATTAGTGCTAGGGAGAAGAGTGAGATGGAGCTGTGTCATCTCGACGACAAGTCATCAGGTTGACCAACTGTTGCACAGATTGTTGTACCTTGTGGATAACTCGGTCTAAGACTATAAGTCGTTCTTGCACTAATTGAATGTCATGCTGAATCACTCCGATCCTGTCCAGCTTGTATCGTTTGGTATGTCCAGGGATTGACACAGATGGGGCTGGATTAGTTCTGAAGGATTCATCATCTTCCATTCTGGTTCCTTTGTATGAGTGTCACCAACATCTTCGCCTCCTTCCTCTTGAATGCCTCCTTCTTTGTACTTGTAGTAGATCAGATCCATTTTGCGAATGTTTTTGAAATTAAAAACTTGAAGTGGAAGTACAGGATCAGTTATAGAAGGAAGACCAATGCTTTGACATATTCTGCTTATAATCTAGGAATATGGTAAATGCAGATCTCTGGATGTATGAATAACATTTACCAACTGATTGACAAGCAGTGTTGGAAGGCAAACCTTTATCCCATTTGCAACATAGTATACTATCATGACCATAAGACTCGTGAGATCTGCTCGATTTGTACTCCTTAGATACAAATTTGTAGTGAAGATCCCATGCAAAACTCAAAAGCAAGGTTCCATGTACCTGGCTTTTAAGGCATTCCCTTGATGCCGGGGAATATCTCTATTGTAGCATAGGTACTTGGTTATCATAAATCGGACATCAAGAAGAGCGAGATCCAAATTTGGAAGGCCTTCTGGACCCAACTGTAGATTGAGAATGTGAGCCATTGTGGCCGGAATGATAAACGTATCATCACCATCCAGAGAAACCATGAATGAAGGAGGGTCAAATACTAGAGAATGACATGCTGTAAGGAAGTTGCGTGTTTGTTCGAGTTGACAAGGCCCTCTGAAATCTAGGATGGGCAACCACCTGATTGCAGTGAATAGGAGTTCCAAATTGTAAGGTGCCAGACAACCCCTGTCGACTTTTCTCTCATGGATCAGTTTCCTACCGGTGTATTTTTCTGAGCGTTGGATAGTCGGAGGAGGTGGTGCTGGTTGAGGAGGTACAGGAACTTCGCTCTGGGACCCACCATGTGAGGTCTGTCATGATCTTTACTGTGTGGGGTCTCACGGTCTGGGATCCTCACCCTTTCTCTTGAGGTTAGGACTTTTTTTCGGGTAGTTCTTGAAGACTCCCCTGGATCTGAAACTACATTTTTGTCTTTTCCCATGTAGACCAATAATTTTTTGAAGAATTTAGGGAAAATTGACAAAAATGCCTGACAAACCGAAAATATCAAAAAGAACTTTGACATTTTTAGAAGGATATTACCTGATTTGCGGAAGGATTTGGGTAGTCCAATGTGACTTCCAGTGATTGGCCGAGAGGATCGAGCAGAGAAGACAACCGAGAAGCCCTTAGAAAATAAACCTTCTTTTTTACCCTGCTGTCTTTTATCGGGCGCTATCTGTCGATCATATTGACAAATGTCTCGATGATATCAAGAAATTTCCAATCGATTTTATCGACTCAGTCCACGATGTCATCCATGGTCATATGGCTTTTCATATTCTGAAGAGTCATCGATTGTATCGACCCTTGGTCGATAAAATTGAAAAAGATCCACACTTGTATCAAAAGTAGGTACTTTTCAGGTTTTTCACAATTTCGACACACTATTATGTATATCCCGATTTGATCAGTATATGTCACAAAATTTTGTACAAGTTCTGTACAATAAAGAAAAATTATAAACATGATAATGTTTATATACAAAAAGTTCAAGGAGTGCAACCTCAGATGTAACATTAAACGCTCAACAAAATTGCATCATTTTTAAAAAAAATCCAGCATCTAGATGCATGATCTGGACTTGTCCCATTTTTTACTCGATATTTCAGAGTATGTGAAAGTTAATTTTCAGACAGTTCAGTTTTTCTTTTACTACCCATTGTGAGACAGATTTCTTCATTCTGTTCTTTTCTTCAGGTAGTGATGGATGGATGTTTCTCCTAGATGGATTTATAACATTCTGAGTTTTCATGATTGGTTTGAGATCAGAGTTATATAGAGTCCGTTTAGGTCCTAAACATTCAAATTTATAATGACCAACATCACCAAATAAATGACAAACTGGAGAAATTCCCATATTGCTACTTGAAGCAGTCAGTTTTGTTTGGGCTTTTTTTCAGTTTTATTTTTTCTGTTCTCATATCATAGTCCACTCTTGTCTCTTCCTAGTCTTCTCAGCCCTAACAATTTTTCTAATTTCTCTCCACTTTGAGAAAATTTGTTGTTTATCTCGGCAAATTTCCTGAATTTTTCTAAGTCAATACAAAGTGAGTGGTTCTCATTTTTGAGTTTCGCATTATCATTTCTTAGCAATTCAACCTAGTTCATAAGTTTTGATAATTCTGTTTTTAGGGATAGATTTTTTCTTTCTAATTCATCATTGTCTGAATGATATTGTTGCAAATCATTGGCTAAATGTGTGTTAATTTCAAAGGTTCTGTCCAAGTCTTTCTGCAACAATTCCTTTTTATTTTTAGACGTACCTAGTTTTTTAAGGATATGGATGTTATGAATGTATAGTTGATTATAAACATCTTCCAGTTTATCTTTTTCAATCTCTTTTTCTTCTTCAATTTCCTCATTGTCAGATGAAAATGATTTAGTAGCTTGCTGTTCTTCCTTAGATTTTGTTGGAATGATTGAAGTAGAGGAGATCATAAGTATTTTCAAAGATTTTTGGTCTGCATTGCTTCCAGAGTCACTTGATTCTGAATTTGACTCATCCATATCATCCCATGTGGCAGTCATTGCCTTGCCCTTTAGTTTTTCTGTTTGGGCATTTGGTAGATAGGTGTCCATACTCCCGACAGGCGTAGCATTATGGTTCTTTGGTTCTTTTCCCATATTTGCCTACAGAAGGTTTGTCTTCCACCTTTTATCCTCTAGAGGGGCGGCCACGATTCTTTTGAAAGAATCTTCTGAATCTCTGTGCCAGCAAAGCCACTTCCTCATCTTCATCTTCTTTTTCACTCTCACTGTCCTCATGTTTTGATTTCTTAGAAGTTTTTAGGACAATATTTTTAGATTTTTGGGATTGAGTGAAGTATAGTTCAAAAGTTTGTAGGGAACCTACTAGTTCTTTTACTTTCATCTCATCAATATTTCTACACTCCTCAATTGTTGTTACTTTGTGATTAAACCGTTCTGGTAGGGATCTTAAGATTTTCTTACATATTTTAGGTACCGGAACTTTTTCTCTCAATCCACCTATGGAGTTACAAATAATATTCAATTTGGTGAAAAACTCCATAAATGTCTCATGCTCTTCCATCCTGAGATTTTTGAACTGTGAAGTTAGAAGTTATAGTTTAGATCTCTTCACAGTGCTTGTGCCTTCATGGGTTATTTTCAGTAGATCTCATGCTTTCTTAGATGTCTCACACATACTTATCTGATTGAATATATCCTGAGACATGGCACAGTAGATGACATTCATTACTTTTGCTTTAGCAGTTCGCTGTTCTTTGTCGGACGCTGTGCACTTTTCTTTGGGTTTGGACTTAGTAATGGTAGTTTCATCTTCAAGTACGATTTGTTCTGATGGTACCATATCCCTTCTCAACTACATCACGATCCAAAGATCTCAGGAAGTAATGCATTCTAGCCTTCTAATATGCATAATTTGAACCATCAAATATTGGAGGTCTAGTGACTGATGAACCCTCTCCTTTGGCCATATTTCTCAACTTCAATCAAGATCACTCTCTATGCGGTGAAGCCCTTAAAGAGAGACCCGCTCTGATACCAATTAAAATAGCGGTGAAGACCACTTGAGTTGAAGTAGAAATATGCCAATATGTACTAGAGGGGGGTGAATAGGACTTTTTAAAGTTTTATGATGTATTTAAAAATCTTATTGCACTAATCCTATCAGATATACAATTAACAGGATTACTCAAATGTAACTCTACTGATTTTCAAGCCTTGTAGAGGATCCAATCACAAACTGTTTGAAGAATAAACAAGTTGCATATAATATTGTGATGGATAAGACTATGTGTATATGAAGTGTGATCTTAAACAATCAAATATAAAAGCATATAAGGAATATCACATAATGGAAGACGGTAACAAGCTCAAACACAGTCATTTTTATAGTGGTTCGACTACTTATCTACTCCACTCCTGGCTGTCGTACTCATCCCTTGAGTGTATCAGATTTCACTAAGGAGGTTTCCCAGGGTTCACCTCAAACCTAAGGTTTTAAATTAGGTTCACCTTCAACCTTTACACGGAGGTTTCTACTCGGTTCATCTCTAACCCTAGAGTTTTGCTGGTGCACTCCTAACCAGATGTTTATGCCCACATAGAGTAAGGGTTCACACAACACACCCGGATGTTTATGCTCTCCACAGAGCAAGGGTCCACACAAAGTACCCACAGCATACTCTCCCACCGGAGGCCTTCTTTGAGGACTTCAAAGGGTGAGCAACACTTAAGACTCAATCCTATAAAGGATCACAAGTGTCCTCTGGACTCTAGATACTTACAGATAAGTTCATGAGTCTCGTTCAGTGCAATGATGAAGATCTCCTCCTTATTGTTGAAGAGTCTTTAGCTTCCTTGATCTGTAACACATATGATGTACCAATACTCAGCTTCGGGTTGGGTCAAGGTCAGGACGAAAATCCACTATCTTAGACTTTTTCTATAAGGAAGATAGAGTGATTCTAGCTATCTATTCATTTAAGGCATCCCAGCTTAAAAGATATATTGTTAAGATAGTTGCTGAAGGATCCTTGAATGCGGAAGTTCATTTTCCAATCCACTCTATTGAATGTTAATGAATGAGAGTGGATTGGAAGATGAACTCCCGTGAGAGAAAGGGCTTTGGGTATATGACCTAAAGGTAAAACTCATAAAAGCACTTTCTTCTTTCTCTGCCAGTAATATGGACAAGTCTCCCTATATATAGGAAAAAGGTTCCAATGGATATAAAACGGTCATATTTATGACATAGTTCAATATCATCGAGCAGGGTCGATATCATCGAGCGTATACTCTCGATGGGATCGACTGTTCGCTCGAAAACACAAACTCAAATGTCATACGCTTTTGAAACCTATTGCCAGCTGATCGATGTGATCGGTACTTGTGTCGATGTCATCGAATTTTAAACTTCGATTCCATCGATATTTGGATCGATTATTGTCACGCCCCAAACTCGAAAACCGGGCTCACAAAATTCTCGATCGTAGAATCCGGCGCCGACAGCCTCCGTAGAACCCTATTCTCGACTCCTAGCTCCCATTCGCCAAGTTCTGATCCTGGGATGCTACGAGGAGGATTTTCAACGTCAGTTTGATTCGTAATAAGTATAACCAATGGCATAACCCACAAATAACAACCAAGAACTCCATAACATTTCCACTATGATCAAAAACTTTACAAGTACAATGAGCATAAAGGGAAATACAATGGTAAAGAACAAAAACTCCAAAACGATCTGCAACGTACTCCTGCCTCAGCGCTACTGCGAACCAACGTCACCTGCACGCAACGGTCGTGCATAAGCTTATAGAAAGCTTAGAGGGTGGTGAAAGTGTGTGCGCAAGGTAGTAATATGAACATGCAATATCAGAGTAATACGGAATATGCAGATGAATCCATAATATCATGAGCCGTACCAAGGCTTATGCGATGCAAGACATGAATGGTATCGGCCACCCCAAGGCCATGCGATGTGCAATGCAACTCAAGCATACAGATCCTCATTTATGTCCACACATTAATACAACTCAAATATGGGATATCACCGGGGTCTAGTACACTCTAAACCAGATTGTCGCCACATCACGCGCAATAAGGTAAGTGGAAGAGACCTCACTATCCGTCTGCCAATATAGGGCGTGACTCGTCGATAGCGGACCCATTCCTCGAGCTGGTCAGACTCAACCTAGGATTGCCCCCTACACTCGGGCGGGTAAGGCCGCACCCCCTTCCAACCGATCACGACACAGTAGAGAGCACAACCAACTGGTATTCGACATTCAGCGCTCATCTACCCACTCGGTCTAGACGTTGGAGCAACCTCTTGATACCATAAGGGTTTAAGGACTTTCACCCAGGGATATCTATAGCACCCTATGTAGAACAAGATTTTCGATATATAATCCTGCCAACGATGATGCGTCTGTGGAGGCTACGGCCTTGATGTCGCTAGGGCGTACAATAACCATGTCACACAAATACGAAATGCATGATTCACGCTATCCAGTCATACAACAAATCCTGCGCATATCGTGCGCTCATGTAGGGCAACACCGCCTAACCAGGAGCCCATAAACAACCTGCCCGAAGGCATATGCTATGATCAGTCAATTCTCATATCAAGCATACATATGATGCGTATGATCATGAGTCATAAAATTATACTAAGCATGTAAATGAGTGATGAACCATTCTTACAACGCAGATGGGCCTGGACGGCCTATACATAATAAGTACGGCCTAGCAATGGGCCCTAAGGAGAGTCGTAATGTGGACATCCAACCAACATTACACTCACAATGTGGACGTCAAATCAACATTGTTCTCCAGGCACGATCTTCTTAAACATCGCTATATAATCTTTATTGGGATTACACATTGCAATGGACCTTAGGTTCATCCCATTGGGCCTTACATATATATCAAATGGGCCATATCTTATGGGCCTTTTATTCATCAGATGGGCCATATAAATGGGCCACACCAATGGGTCTTATGTGCATTGCAATGGGTCATAACCCTTGGGCCTTAGATTGCATCAAATGGGCCTAATCTCATGGGCAGTATACATATCAAATGGGCCTAATTCTGTAGGTCGTATATAAATCAAATGGGCCTAAACCCCTAGGCCTTATATAAATCAAATGGGCTTAAATTCATAGGCTTTATATAATTCAAGTGGGCCTGGTCTCATAGGCCTTGAGGTATAACAAATGGTCCAATCCCATGGGCCTTACATCCAAATCAAAGTGGGCCCCAATAACTGTCACAATTACATTTAAGATGAGCCTCAAATCATACTAAGATGGGGTCCACTTGGACTGTGGCTCTGGCTCATTCTTAGACTCATTCCACAAAATGATCTTAAAAAATGGGTGGACAGATTAGATGCAGCACCTGCATCAATGGTGGGGGCCCACATGAAGGCCCACTATCATGTACATTACATAATATAATATAATATATATATATATATATAGTATATACACTAATATGTATATATATATATATATATATGCATATATACATACATATATATATATATACGTATAATATACAATATTATATATATATATATATATATATATATATATATATATATATATATATATATATATATATATATATATATATATATATAGGCACACACGTGTCACCCCACTCATATACACACCCACACGCATGCACCCATACACCACAGCGGGCCTCACCGTCCGCTGGACGGTGGGGGGTGAAACACAAACATCAGGGTGGGTACCACCGTCCGCCTGCACGGTGGGTTTATTTGAAATCCATCACTGTGGGTCCCATGTGGGGCCCACTGAAATGTTTAAGTGCCATCCAACCCTTTCATAAGGTCACTCGGACCTGGATGAAGGGAAAAACATAAATTTCAGCTTGATCCAACACTTCTGTGGGCCCCAAAAGATTTCAATGGTAGATATTCAATTCCACTATTTCATGTGGTGTGGGCCACCTGAGTTTTGGATCGGTCTCATTTTTAGAGGGGGGCCCACCTCATGAGCAGGTTGGATAACAAATAAACATTACGGTGGGGCCCACACGCAGGGCCGTGGTCCCCTGCGTCCGTCCGCCAGTCCTCACGGCTGCACGTAGCAGCGTGCAACTGCTGCCGCTGTCAGGGGAGGCAAAGGGTCTACCTCTTGCTTTCCTTTAAAAAAATTCTGAAAACCCATTTTTTCGGGGTTTTCATCATGTGGGGTCCACATCATGAGAATCCACTCCGTCCATTAGTTTTCCTGGCTCAAGACGAGCCCAAAGAGTCTAGAGTTTGAATTTTTTTGATGATTAGCAAATGAAATAAAATAAGAACAGTATCCTTGAATGGTAATGATGCATCCTTCGATGCTACGGCCCACCAGATTTTCCAATCAGCCCCAAACTTCTACCCAACGGCTAAAATACTGTAGGTAAGAGGATGGACGGCTTAGATTGGAAAGATACATCAAGGTGGAGCCTATGCAGGTGGCTCACCCCAAAGCTCTCTTCTCTTTCTTTTTTTGTACAGGGACGTCCAGCGTCCCAGACGCTGGACGGTTTGCCTTTTTTTTTTTTTTTTAAATATACATTGTGGTGGGCCTATTGAAGTGGGCCACCACTGATGGATGATGGGTGGTACAACATGCAAGGTGGGCCCCACTTGAAGAAAGTTTAGACCAAATAAATGCTCAAGGTGGGGTTCATTCAAGTGGGCCACACAACCCTATTGCACAAAATAAAATAAAATAAAATAAAAAGAAATAAGGAGGGAGAGAGACATGGAGAGTGGGACACGCTTTGTGATGGAGGGACCCTGACATTATGGGCCCTCCCTTACAATGAATCATACATCAAGTGGGCCTTAAAGCATGTGGGACTACCGAAATCTAAAATCAACAGTGGAGATCCTTTCCCCACCAACATGGACTGTCTAGATGACCTTTGAAAAGAAAATAAATATCATGATGGGGTCCATGGAGAATGGCCCCATCATGGAATGATCATGATGATCCTAGTGGGCCATCGACCACATCATAGGGTCCCAAGTGAGATCCAAACCATTGATCGGTTGGCCTCACTTGGCCCATCTCAAAAATAGGAAAAACTAGTATGATCTAGCATCCACCGTCCGATCTTCTTGCTCCTAGGGGTTCCTTGGCACCTTAGCTTGGATTTCAATGGAGGAGATGGAGAATGGAAGGTTAGGATGGGGAGATCATGGGGTGAAGAGGTGGGCCACACTTGGAGTTTAGGAAGCTTGGAGAAATTTCATACGTATGGAGCTCTTTTGCTTGGAGATTTGAAATGAGAAAGAGAGAAAGAGAGAGAGTTGTAAAGGGAGAGAGAGAGTGATGGATGGATGTGGTGATGGGGTGTAAGACACCTTTTGACTTTTGTGGCCCCTTTTGTGTAAGAAGGAATGGTTTTGGGAGACTTTTGTGGCATTTGTGTAAGAAAGGTATGGGTTTGGGAGACTTTTGTGGTTGCTTAGGAAAAGGGGTGAAAGTGATGTGTACTTGACATGCACTTGACATGTAATGGATTGATGGGTGATTGATTGATGGGATTGATGTGATTGATGTGACATATTGTAGAGATTTCCTTGGGTTTCGCAACACGCGGCGTTTCCTCGCACCGAATGTTGGCCCACATCTCTTGACCAGGGTATCGCCTCGGCGCGCGAGTCGCGGCATTGGAACAGCAGCGACGGCGCGGTCGCTATGGTAGTGGTCTGGGGTTGAGTCGACTCGGGTTTGGCATATGAATCAGGGTCGCGCGTCGATATCGGCTAAGGGTCGAAGGTTGCTGGAATTCGACCGGTAAGACCGCGGAAGTCTACGGAAAGGTACGGACCAAGATACGGGTCTTACAATTATCGATACTTGAAGAATGAGAGAGACTAGCCGAAATATTTTAGGATATATAGGATATGATCGAGGGTCAACCGATGTCATAGGAATTTGAATGTCAATGATATTAAGGCTGTGTCGATAGAATCGATAAATTGTATAGATTTACCTATAAGCACGCTGGACAGTTTATGCCCAGACTCTATCTAATTGACCAGGACTCGATACCATCGATATAAGAATATCAATTTCCTCGAGTGGCCCTCGATCAAAGTTAAAAACATCCTGAAATATTTGCTGGAAGAATTACGTGCCCACTGTCAATATGATCGAATGACTTCTGATATGATCGATATTTGAATTTAGATTGAATTGGGATAATCATCGATATATCGAAGCTCATAATAGTTTTCTTTAGAAAAATAGGGGCGCCAAAAATCTGCTTATCGATATTATTAAGCCACTTTCGATGGGCTTGATGTTTGAATATTGATGAAATCGATAGGTGTGTAGATATATCGATCAATCTGTCTAGATGAGTATGCGGTTGCTGGACACATTTAGTCCCCACTCGATTGTATCGATTGAGATCTCGAGGACATTGACAGAGCAGGAGATCACATCGATAGATTTTCTGATATAATCGACAGATCAAGAAAACTTGAAGATTTTCTTGTTTTGATAAAAAATTTTCTTACTATAAAATCCTAAGATGTTCTACTTAGTTTTAAGGGTTATAATCACCTGGTGTTTGATCACTCCCCAAGTGCAGGGTTGTGATGTAGTAATAAACTCGGTAAGACCGAGGTTGAATCCCAAGGGACTCGAACCTGTACGTAATCTGAAATTACTTAGAACTAGAATTAGTCTAAGATGAAATCTAAATCGATTGTATTTTGAGGAATAATTGTGAAATATGAATCTAAAACTTAAGAAATTTAATGTTGAAAAACTAGGGATTTAGAGGATCCACTTGTAGAGATAAGGGAGATCTTATGCCTGTATCAAAAACTCAACTGAACTACCGTCGATATAGTTTTTAAAGAGATGAAAGGTATATGAATTAGAATGGATTCCATCACCAAACCATGCCCAAGAGACAAAGCAAACAACAGAATTAACTAATTACCAACCAATCAATCAATGCATGAAGGTCAGGAAAGGTACCGACATCCAACCATGCCCAGGAGACGATGGTGAACAACGGGGCTTCCTGACGTCATAAACATAAAAAAGGATAGGAACATGCTCAAAGCTATCTCAGACCCATTGTAATTTTAGTCACAACAGCCCATTAAAAACTGAAAGAATTCCCTTAAAATCAACTGTAATCAAATATCAGTTCAGGATAAACAAAAGGCAAGCAAAGGACTCCCCCATCACACTACAAGCTTCACCTCTTAGCCCTAGCTAAGAGGTTTAGCCACTCATATACATGATTAGGCTAATCTCTACAGAAAAAGAAAACATTGGAAGGAGAGCAAAAATAGAAAAAGTAAAGGAGGAAAGATCAATGAAGCTCCCTCTCTTGTGCTCCTCTCCACGTCCCAAGCTCCACACCTGGATGATCCCCCACGTCTCCCTATTTCTTCTCCTTTATAGAGGCAGCAGGGGCGATGGCTGGAAAACTTCATGCGCAAGTTCTCTTTATGCACAACAAAAGGAGTTTCCAATTCCGGAACAGTTACGCAGTTGCTTTTACTTGTGCACGAACTCAACCCGCATTTGGCGTGATTTTCTGACCAATCCGATCAGTCTTACCTCTTGGCTATGCTTTTGGATACCTGTTAAAGCCTGTGAATGGTCCAGATCATGGATTCAGATGTCCCCTCGATCGCAGAATGGCCCCACAGTGCCGGTTTTCCCCTGACTACGTAAACGATCACTACCAAAAAATCGAGCAAAGGCTACGGATAAAAATCATAGCCATAGACCTATGACTACAGTTTTTATCCGTAGCATGGCCGTTGCCATAGGTGCCATTACAATAGGTCCAAAACCTATGGCTACGGAGTTATTCCGTAGCTATAGAGTGCAATAGCTACAGTTAAAATCCGTAGCAATTTTATCTGTAGCGAAAACTTCAAACTGCTATGGATATTGTTTTGGTTCCTCTGCATTATTAAGAAAAGGCCAGGGGTTTTGGTTCAAGGGCACCCAAGACTCCTAAATCACTTTGGATGCCTTTCCCTATGTTATTTACTGTAATCTCAAGAAAAATTCCTCCTAAAGATATGAACTCGGTCAATCTTCACTATGATGAATTTAAGAGGAGAAAGATAAGCCCTGATGAATTTATTAGGAAGCTGAGACAGATTATTGGGGACAAGTTATTGAGGTCTGAGATAAAGAGTCTTTAGTGTAAGGTAAGGTAACTGAATATTAGGTTTACAATGCTCTGTATTTGCATTACTGAGGTCTAACAATGGGTAGCTACCATACCTCTTTCCAGCTTCCTCTGCATTGGTTTCTTTTAATTTTGATTTTCTATTTTGTAAACATGATCATGGGGGTTATGGGTTGGAATATTTTGTGTATTGGCTTCCATCTGATCTAACCATCCACCTGGATGTTATGTCCAAAACCTATTGAGTTATTGGTTTTCTATCACCTGTAACAAGAGTATCACATCCCTCCAATGTTCCAAATATCAAAATCTAAAAAAAATAAAAAAATAAAAAAAATACCACAGATTTAATGGTGGGCATTCAATCACCACAGTGGTGAAATCCCACGGCGTGCGTGTGTAGGGTGTGTGCGCGTGTGGCATGCGTGTGTGGGGGTGTGTGTACGTGTGTAAATCAAAAAAAAAAATCACCACAGATTTTAGAAACAGAGAGAGAGAGAGAGAGAGAGAGAGAGAGAGAGAGAGAGAAACTTACCTTCGTTCTTATCCTTCTCCTTCTCCTTCTTCTTCCCCTTCTTGCGGTGAAAGGGGGTTTTGACAATAGAGATGGGGGAATGCGGCCAATAGACAGGGAGAGAGGGTGAGGAAGAGTGGGAGATCGAGAGAGGCAAGGGAAAGCGAGCGGCTGACTGCGAGAGAGAGATTGAGGGAGAGATGGGTTTCGAGTGCAGGAGAAAATGGCGGATGCTCGGTTTGGGGAGGGAGTTTTGAAGCGGGTTACATACGTACTAACTCAGTACAGTTAGCATACTAACTAAACTCTGTGGGTCCCACAATATTTCTTAAATTTTATCCACTCCGTCCATACATTTTAGAAGATAATTTTAGATCTTTATCTTAAAAATGAAGCATATCTAAAGCCTAAATGTACCACACCACCTAAAACAGTGTGAATTCAACATCTACCATTGAAAATTTTATGGTGGGCCATAGAAGTTTTAGATCAATATGATATTTCTGTTTTCACTTCTTCCATGTCTTTGTGATATTAAGAATAGGTTGGATGATAAATAAACATCAGGAGGGCCATAGAAATGTTTCAACGGTAGAAATCATTATTCCCACGATTTCCTATGGTATGTATTCACTTGAGTTTTATATATATCTCAATTTTGGTATCAACGGCTAAAATGATCTGCAAAAACGGATGGACGGAGTGGATTAGACAATTACATTCACAGTGGGCCCAATTGAGTTTAATAAGTACTATAGGAGTGTACCACACCATACGTACATTTCAAAAACCCATTTAGTATGGGGCGCTGACGGACAGCCCCCCGGGACTTAAATTTTAGGACCGTGGGGCCCACTGGATATGTATTTTACATATCCACTCCATCCATTAATTTTAAATTATTATTTTAAATGTTGGTACAAAAAATGAGTCAGATTGAATTTGTAAGAAAACCACACAATATATTAACAGTAGATATTTAATTTTTATTGTTTCTTATGGTGTGGTCCACTTAGACATTTAATTTATATAATTTTTGAGCTCATCTACTAAAATTATATATCAAAAATAATGGACGGCTTAGATGACCCCATGGAGCCTCATAAGCATCATCTATGTTTAATATGGTATAGGTGAGGAGTTATGATTTAGCTACGGATCAGCTAAGATTTAGCTATGGAAAAAATCTGTAGTAAATTTGCTACAGATTTATTCCATAGCTAAATGCTTTCAACTTCCATAGCCTTTGGTCAATTTTTTGATAGTGGATGCACATGATTGCGCTGAAGCATTCAGTGGGTCCCACAGTGATGTTTTTGGTTAAATCTACGCCATCCATTGTCTTCAGCTTGCAATTTTGACTGGAGATGGATGGTTCTTGGTCTGTTTCAGTGCGGCCCCTCGGAGTTCTTATTCAGCCGTCTGCTCCGCATTTTAATAGTAGAAACTTGATACATGCTTTTTCTTGAGAAGTTTCCACCTAGGTGACGGTTCTAGCCCCCCTCCAAACATGATGAATGGATCCGATCGTCGAGTTGCATAATGATGGTGGGCCACTGATGGATCACGGACACTATAAAACGAAAACAAAAGCTCTGTTCTCTATTTAGAAACCGAGCGGGCGCGGTCAACACGCAGTCAAACTGCGTTTTAAGCTCTGTGTTATATGAGTGCACACGAGTGTGTACTCTCTCTCACACAAATGGGTCCCACTTTGATGCATGTAAGAAATCCAATCCGTCCATCCCGTTTCTTGTATTTTTTAAACTGTCGGGACCAAAAATGAGGTATATCCGGATATCCAGCGGGCCCCAATTCACTGTTTTATGGGCTGATTTGACAGTTGGACCAGTTGCACAGCGATCCAATGGCTGATTTTTGACGTGTACGGTTAATTAATGGCATTCAGGCCATGTATGAATTTTAGATCTAAACGGATGGTGGGAACCCTGTGATCTTGTATTATGGACGTCTTCCGCGCCACTTGAGCTTCAGTTTCTTTATTTTCGCAGATCTTTGGCGTGTAAATCCGTCGATCGTGGTCCCTTGGAGTCCATCCCTTGCCTTTGTATCTTCATATCGTTAAATCCATGCTTTTATCACCTTTTTGCAGCTCATACTCTCAAATACACCCTGCATCATAAACACGGTTAAATCGGGTATTAAACGGTATTATGCTCATAAATCCAGGCAATTAATGGGGTCTGATATGCAATATTTGACCTTCAACATAACCCCCAACCAGCATCTTGCTAGTCCCGAGCAAGGTATGTGAAAAATAAGTTGAGAATTATAGGACGGTTTCTATGAACTTGAGTGATTTTTGAAAAACAAATTAGGTACGAGAAATCTAAGATTCATGAATGTTGGAAATTATTTTCTCCTGGAATCAAGAACACAATAAATTGCATAATCAAGTTCAAAATATTAATCCTTCAATTAGAAAAATTCTAAACATTGAGTTCCCTGTGTGTACAGTATAATCTCAGCTTATCATCATTAAAATTCACTTCTCTATTTCAAAATATCATTGGTAACTAATAAGAAGATTCATGACGACCAAAACTTGAACCAAAACCTGCCTCATAAATTCTAACTTTTGTTTTTTCATTAAAAGTAACACTAAGAAGGGGAATCAAATCCTCACCTATAGGGAGAAAACCTACGGTCAAGACTGTACACCAAATTTTATTTTATTTTATTTTTTTTATATATCATCCATAGGGAACCAAATCATCACCTACAGGGAGCAAACCTATGGTGAAAAATTATTCGCCCAACTTTTTTCAAAGGTATCTATTTTGTTTTTTTTTTAATTGATCATGACGGGTAAATTTTTCAAGTTGGTTCCTTACATGCTTAGTGATTACCATGTTAACTCTTTAATATCACACTGAAACCTTAATGTGAAAGCGAGATGTGACATGTGAAATCATGGTTCAATCAATGTTTGAAACTTCTAATTATTGATCAATAATTCAAACTTACTGTGAAAGCTAAAAAGATAACTGAATCCAAGAGTTGTAAATTTCCAACATCACTTATCTTGTAATTCTAAATCCAAGATGGTTGTCAAAATCACTTTGAATTCATAAAAAATTTCTAGAAAAATTTAAAAATTTTTACAATTTTTGCTCAAGACCAGACCATAAAACACTGATTAGGTAACCTAATCTCCCACCCCCAACCTAAAATCTACATTGTCCTCAATGTAAAAGATATGAGCATGCAATGTACTTGGAACAATGAAAGTAAATGAGAAGTGATGGGAAGATAGTACCTGGACGACGAATCGAGAGAGACTTTCCAAGGATATCAATGTAAAAGCGGGTCAACATAAGAGAGAAATTAGCAAAAATAAAAATAACAAAAATGAGATCCTACCTATACTACTTTAGGAGGTGCTCTCGATTGTATTTAGCGTATGCAACAAGCCTTTAAACCCCTAGGTTGCCCCTAGTGGACGAGTTGTAGTCTCGTGAGGGTTTGCAGTAATGTTACCCACAAACGTTGAATCGATCATGCCACAAGGTTCCTCTTTCGGCCAATATCTTGATAAGTTTCTCAGTAAGTTCCTGAACAGGATCATCCAAAAGCTCCATTTGAAATAGGCTTGGGTGCCCTGGAGCATGACTTTCTAGAGAGACTTATGTACCTCATAAGAAATCTTCCATTGAATTGCTTGATGTATCCGTAATATATACGATTCACCTATGACAGAAGAAGTTTCAACGTTAGTATCGTATGGTGAATCAGAGACTATAAATAAATAAAGTGTAGAAAACTTCCTAAGAAGTGATGTAGTCTCAACACATTCCGAAGCTCCAAACTTCGGTTCAATTTCCAGCTCCTCTTCTTTTACTGATAGACATTTAGGATCAGGGGAAGAGAGGATTTTAGAATAAGGGTTCTCTCGGTCAATGATGACTACCGAGATGTTGTCTCACAAGGCATCCGCTTTATCTCTTAATATGGGATCATTTGAAACTGCAAAGTGTGCCAAGCAATCCCAAGAGTTGTGAAGTTCAGCTGAGTGTGACTTATTGTGGCTCGTGATGATCCACGCAAAGAATCCATCATCCTTGAAAGTGGATGGAGGTACGCTCTCTTGCTCCAATCCTGCATAAACTGACTGAAGATCAATAAGTAAAGCATTGATGTGATCACTTTGTTCATTAAAATTGATCAATTGAGGCGTTGAATTGTCAAATGTGTGCAGCTCAGATGATGGCCTCAACTGAGTGGTTTCAAATTCTAGAGTCGTAGCGGGCAACTCCTCCTCCCGAATCGCTTCATCATTCAATTCAGAGGAGTGATCCAAACATCTTTCACAAGAGTTAGAAGGGTTGGTCATAACGGGCTCATCCTTCGCCTTTAAATCAGACATGTCAGGTGAGGGGAGTGGCTCATTATGACCGACCACTTCATGTACATCTTGATCATTGACCTGGACCATACTTGAGATTGATTCCAAGAAAATTTAGGCCGAACATTCATAATCATTATCCCAATACGCATCATCGTCTAATTCTGTGCAGTGCACAGTTGGGATGGGATCACCTTCCTCACATTCTATTCCTAAATTCGATTAAGGTTTGAATAAAATAACCTCTACCTCATCATTAAAATCCTGTGTGTCATGTAAAGAAGGTGTGTCATTATCAATGTATTTAAAAGACAACCATGTGTCTTCACCATTCTTTTGAACAGTTATCGAGATCAACTCATCAAGAATTGAATTGTATGCTCATTAACGGAATCCAACTCCTCATTTCAAATTCCAGATTCTTTCAAAAGTGAGTGCAGATCACTTTCCTCGTATTGTATTTCTAGATTGGGTTGTGGTTGGGATGAGCAAGCCTCCTCTATCATGTCAAGGTGTGAATTGAGTGTTTCCATTATTTCCATTATTTTTCTCATTTCCTCAAGACAAGTCGAAAAAATATTACGCTGATATGAATCCTCTTGGATCATTTCTGGTTGGATCTCAAAGGTAGGGGACCCAAGAGAATAATCATTATAATATGTTATTGGTTCATTTTCCCAATTTTGATATTTTCACTGGTTATAGTCATACTGATCATAGGTGAGAGAATCTGCTGGTTAGTAATACTTATTATCACTCATGATACAATCACGCATTGTTTTCTTTTTATCGGATGGGTGATAATAATTCTCACAACCATAGTTATGATAACCCCAACACTCCCGCACTGTTTTATTAATCCGTGGGGTGTAATTGTTCTCCTGCATATAATCACGTAAGGACTTCTTAGCAGGTAGATCTTTATATTTTGATCAGTTCTCAATGATAGTTTCAGAAAAGTTTTGAGACACAGGTTGATTTATATCATCATTATCCAAAAATAGGTTATTCTTCTCAGCATACTGACGTTGTCACTCATGCATATACATAATGAAACCATTAATCTGAATTTAATCCTATGAAAAATAGAAGAAAAAATTCCTATAACAATGTGAAAAGTAAGAGGAGGAGAAGTTAAAAGGAATGTACCAAATAAGAAGTTCCTATGTTAAGATCCAAATTAGAACTTATTTCAGGATCCTACAAAACAGTAAAACAAATTAATTTCTAAAAATAGAAAAAGAATTCTAACCTAAAATTAGAAAATCCTAGTCTTAAACTAATCCTAAAACTAGTTAATCTCAGAGAAACGTGGCCGTCAGTCTCTGGCAACGGTGCCAAAAACTTGATCACTCCCCAAGTGCAGGGTTGTGATGTAGTAATAAACTCGGTAAGACTGAGGTCGAATCCCAAGGGACTGGAACCTGTACATAATCTGAAATTACTTAGAACTAGAATTAGACTAAGATGAATTCTAAATTGATTGTAATTTGAGGAATAATTGTGAAATATGAATCTAAAACTTAAGGAATTCAATGGAGGGAAACTAGGGATTCAGAGGATCCACCTGTAGAGATCAGGGAGATCTTATGCCTGCATTAAAAACTCAACTAAACTACCGTCGATATAGTTTTTAAAGAGATGAAAGGTATATGAATTAGAATGGATTCTATCACCAAACCATGCTCGGGAGACAAAGCAAAGAACAAAATTAACTAATTACCAACCAATCAATCAATGCATAAAGGTCAGGAAAGGTACCGATATCCAACCATGCCCAGGAGATGATGGTGAACAAGGGGGTTTCCTGACGTCATAAACATAAAAAGGATAGGAACATGCTCAAAGCTATCTCAGACCCATTGTAATTTTAGTCACAACAGCCCATTAAAAACTGAAAGCATTCTCTTAAAATCAACTGTAATCAAATATCAGTTCAGGATAAACAAAAGGCAAGCAAAGGACTCCCCCATCACGCTACAAGTTTCACCTCTTAGCCCTAGCTAAGAGGTTTAGCCACTCAAATACATGATCAGGCTAATCTCTACAGAAAAAGAAAACATTGGAAGGAGAGAAAAAATAGAAAAAGTAAAGGAGGAAAGACCAATGAAGCTCCCTTTCTTGTGCTCCTCTCCACGTCCCAAGCTCCACACCTGGATGATCCCCCACGTCTCCCTATTTCTTCTCCTTTATAGAGGCAGCAGGGGCGATGGCTGGAAAACTTCATGCACAAGTTCTCTTTATGCACAACAAAAGGAGTTTCCAATTCCAGAACAGTTACGCAGTTGCTTTTACTTGTGCATGAACTCAACCCGCATTTGGCACGGGTTTCTGACCAATCCGATCACTCTGAACTCTTGGCCGTGCTTTTGGATACCTGTTAAAGCCTGTGAACGGTCCGGATCATGGATTCAGATGTCCCCTTGATCGTAGAATGGCCCCACAGTGCCGATTTTCCTCAGACTGCGTAAACGACGTATGTGATTGCGCTGAAGCATTCAGTGGGTCCCACAGTGATGTTTTTGGTTAAATCTACCCCGTCCATTATCTTCAGCTCGCAATTTTAACCAGAGATGGATGATTCTTGGTCTATTTCGGTGCGGCCCCTTTGAGTTCTTATTCAGGCGTCTGCTCCGCATTTTAATGGTAGAAACTTGATACATGCTTTTTCTTGAGAAGTTCCCACCTAGATGACGGTTCCAGCCCCCCTCCAAACATGATGAATGGATCCGATCGTCGAGTTGCACAATGATGGTGGGCCACTGATGGATCAGTGGACGCCATAAAATGAAAACAGAGACTCCGTTCTCTGTTTGAAAACCGAGCGGACGCGGTCAACCCGCGGTCAAACTGCGTTTTAGGCTTTGTGTTATATGAGTGCACATGAGTGTGTACTCTCTCTCACACAAATGGCTCCCACTTTGATGCATGTAAGAAATCCAATCTGCCCATCTTGTTTCTTGTATTTTTTAAACAGTCGGGACTAAAAATGAGGTATATCCGGGTATCCATCGGGCCTCAATTCACTATTTTATTAGCTAATTAGACAGTTGGACCACTTGCACAGCGATCCAATGGACGATTTTTGATGTGTACGGTTAATTAATGGCATTTAGGCCATGTATGAATTTTAGAGCTGAACGGATGATGGGAACCCTGTGATCTTGCATTATGGACATCTTCCGGGCCACTTGAGCTTCAGTTTCTTGATTTTTGTGGATCTTTGGCGTGTAAATCCATCGATCGTGGTCCCTTGGAGTCCGTCCCTTTCCTTGGTATCTTCAAATCGTTAAATCCATGCTTTTAGCACCTTTTTACAGATCATACTCTCAAATACACCCTGCACCACAAACACGGTTAAATCGGGTATTAAACAGTATTATGCTCGTAAATCCAGGCAATTAATGGGGTCTGATATGCAATATTTGACCTTCAACAGTGTTTTGGGACATGAGATGTGAAGCTATGATTTACCTATGACGAGCTTCCATACATCCAGATGAGGCAGACACTTGACTTGATCTTCCTGTTAGGCGCTGTAGTCCGCCTGACTCAACTTACATCGTAATTGACAAATAAGGGCACTAGTATGTGCACTTTCAGTCTCACCATATGATTATAAGTTTTGATTTTGGTTTAGGTTATAGGTTTAGGTTAAGGTTAGGCTATAGGTTATAATTAAGTTTAGGTTATAGGTTAAGGTTCAGGTTATGGGTTTTGGTTTAGGTTTAGGTTAAGGTTTAGGTTTAAGTTATAGGTTTAGGTTTAGGTTATTGGTTATAGCTTTTGGGAACTTGATTATAGGTTAAGGTTTAGGTTTAGGAAATCGGGTTCGGGTTCGGGATCGGGTTTAAGTTTGGGTTTTCAGGTTTAGGTTTAGGTTAAGGAGTTGATATTAGGATTATGTATAGGTTTGGGTTTAAGGATTTAAGAATACATTTAGGTTTTAAGTTTAGCTTTAGGTTAAAGGTTTAGGGAAAGGTTATAGGTTTAGGTTAAGTTTAGGTTTAGGTTATAGGTTATAGCTTTAGGGAATTGAGAATGGGTTATAGTTTAGGTTTAGGAAATCGGGTTCAAGTTTGGGATTGGGTTTAAGTTTGGATTTTCAAGTTTAGGTTTAGGTTTAGGTTAGGAAGTTGAGATTAGGATTAGGTTTATGTTTAAGTTTAGGGAATTGAGTTTAGGTTATAGGTTTAGGGAGAGGTTAGGTTTAGGTTATAGGTTTTGGGATTTGAGAATAGTTTTAGGTTATAAGTATATGTTTAAGTTAGGTTATAAGTTAAGGTTTAGGGATTTGAGTTTAGGTTATAGGATTAGGTTAAGGTTTAGGTTTAGGTTATAGGTTTTGGGATTTGAGAATGGGTTCGGGTTTAGGTTATAGGTTTTGGTTTTGGTTTAGGTTATAGGTTTTGGTTTAGGTTATAGGTTTAGGTTAAGGTTTATGTTTAGATTATAGGTTTTAGGATTTGAGAATGGGTTCTAGTTTAGGTTATAGGTTTTGGTTTTGGTTTAGGTTATAGGTTTTGGGATTTGAGAATGGGTTCAGGTTTAGGTTATAGGTTTTGGTTTTAGTTTTGATTTAGGTTATAGATTTTTGGATTTGAGAACGAGTTATGTTTTAAGTTTGGGTTTTCAAGTTTAGGTTTAGGTTTAAGTTAGGGAGTTGAGATTAGGATTAGGTGTAGGTTTAACTTTAAGAAATTGAGTTTAGGTTATAGGTTTAGGGAAAGGTTAGGTTTAGGTTATAGGTTTTGGGATTTGAGAATGGGTTCGGGTTTAGGTTATAGGTTTTGGTTTTGGTTTAGGTTATAGTTTTTGGTTTAGGTTATAGGTTTAGGTTATAGGCTATAGGTTTAGATTTAGGTTATGGGTTTTGGGATTTGAGAATAGGTTTAGGTTATAAGTATGGGTTTAGATTTGGTTATAGGTTAAGGTTTAGGATTAGGTTTAGGTTATAGGTTATAAGTATAGGTTATAGGTTAAGGTTATAGTTTAGGTTAAGGTTATAAGTATAAGTTATAGGTTTAGGTTTAGGTTATATATACGTTATAAGTATAGGTTTATGTTTAGGTTAAGGTCTAGGTTTAGGTTATAAGTATAGGTTTTAGGATTTGAGAATAGGTTTAGGTTAAGGTTATAAGTATAGGTTATAGGTTAAGGTTTAGGTTTAGGATTAGGTTTTAGGTTCTAGGTTATAGGTTAAGGTTTGAGTTCGGGATCGGGTTTAGGTTTGGGATTAGGTTTTAGGTTCTAGGTTATAGGTTTAGTTTATAGGATTTTAGATTTAAGAATGAGTTCGGGTTTAGATTATAGGTTTTGATTTTGGTTTAGGTTATAGGTTTTGATTTAGGCTATAGGTTATAGGTTTATGTTAAGGTTTAGGTTTAGGTTATAGGTTTTGGGATTTGAGAATGAGTTCGGGTTTAGGTTATAGGTTTTGGTTTTGGTTATAGGTTATAGGTTTAGGTTACGGTTTAGGTTATAGGTTTTGGGATTTGAGAATGGGTTCGGGTTTAGGTTATAGGTTTTGGTTTTGGTTTAGGTTATAGATTTTGGTTTAGGTTATAAGTTTTGGTTTAGGTTAAGGTTTTGAGATTTAAGAATTGGTTCGGGTTTAGGTTATAGCTTTTGGTTTTGGTTTAGGTTATAGGTTTTGAGATTTGAGAATGGATTCGGGTTTAGGTTATAGGTTTTGGTTTTGGTTTAGGTTATAGGTTATAGGTTTTCGGATTTGAGAATGGGTTATGGTTTCGGTTTTGGAAATCGAGATTGGGTTTAAGTTTGGGTTTTCAAGTTTAGGTTTAGGTTTAAGTTAGGGAGTTGAGATTAGGATTAGGTGTAGGTTTAGCTTTAGGGAATTGAGTTTAGGTTATAGGTTTAGGAAAAGGTTAGGTTTAAGTTATAGATTTTGGGATTTGGGAATAGTTTTAAGTTATAAGTATAGGTTTAGGTTAGGTTATAGGTTAAGGTTTAGGGATTTGAGTTTAGGTTTTAGGATTAGGTTAAGGTTTGGGTTTAGGTTATAGGTTTTGGGATTTGAAAATGGGTTCGAGTTTAGGTTATAGGTTTTAGTTTAGGTTATAAGTTTTGGTTTAGGTTATAGGTTTTTGGATTTGAGAATGGGTTCGGGTTTAGGTTATGTTTTAGTTTTGGTTTAGGTTATAGGTTTTGATTTAGGTTATAGGTTATAGGTTTATGTTAAGGTTTAGGATTAGGTTATAGATTTTGGGATTTGAGAATGAGTTTGGGTTTAGGTTATAAGTTTTGGTTTTGGTTTAGGTTAAGGTTTAGGTTATAGATTTTGAGATTTGAGAATGGGTTCGGGTTTAGGTTATAGGTTATAGGTTTTTGTTTAGGTTATAGGTTATAGGTTTTAGTTTAGGTTATAGGTTTAGGTTTAAGTTATGGGTTTTGGGATTTGGAAATAGGTTTAGGTTATAAGTATAGGTTTAGGTTGGTTTATAGGTTAAGGTTTAGGTTATAGGTTATAAGTATAGGTTCTAGGTTAAGGTTATAGTTTAAATTAAGGTTATAAGTATAGGTTATAGGTTTAGGTTTAGGTTATATATAGGTTATAAGTATAGGTTTATGTTTAGGTTAAGGTCTGGGTTTAGGTTATAGGTATAGGTTTTGAGATTTGAGAATAGGTTTAGGTTAAGGTTATAAGTATAGGTTATAGGTTAAGGTTTAGATTTAGGAAATCGGGTTCGAATTCGGGATCGGGTTTAGGTTTGGGATTAGGTTATAGGTTATAGGTTATAGGTTAAGGTTTAGGTTAGGTTTTAGGTTAAGGTTTAAGTTTAGGTTAAGGTCTAGGTATAGGTTATAGGGTTTGGGTTTGGGATCGGGTTTAGGTTTGGGTTATAGGTTATAGGTTATAGCTTTAGGGAATTGAGAATAGGTTTATGTTATAGGTGTAGGGTGTGGTTTAGTTTAAGGGTGTGGTACCTGCAAATACAAATATAAACACGGCTTGTCCAAATGGTCAGGCCCCTCCAATGCTGTCCATAGGAAATTGACAGCTTCATCATAGTCATAATAGTGGTTCCCACCTTCCACGGAGCCTCGCTCATCTGGATAGCTCCGACGCACATCCGGGTCTGCTTCATTAATTTCGAGAAAATACATAAACACGCTTGTCCAAATGGTCAGGCCCCTCCAATGCTGTCCATAGAAAATGGACAGCTTCATCATAGTCATAATAGAGGTTTCCACCTTTCAGGGACCCCCACTCATGTGGATAGCTCTGACGCATATCCGGGTCTGCTCCATTAATTTCGAGCAAATATATAAACACAGCCTCTCCAATGCCTTTTCATGATTCAAAGAAGGGAACTCGAGGGTTTTCCTTACCTTCCATTGTATGCTTTCAAGGTACAGATGGCCCCTGAAACACAGATACATCCTGGGAATCGCTTCTCAAAACCGCAGACTATTTTGATTTGAAACTCGTTCATCTTACCTGAAAACCTTTTACATAATGAATAACTGTAACCACAATGATAACTATTGTGAATGCACTATAACTATTGTAACCACTTGATTGATTTTTCTAATGATTTCAAAGAATAAAGTTTCACCTTTCAAGAAAAAAAAAAAAACTTTTGCCTTTAACTGCTCGTTCATATTATTGAGCACTGATATAAGATATAGAAACAAACCTTACATAATAGGATATCATTGGCAATGACTAAGTCCAAATATGGATCAGTTGTTGGAAAGGGGTTGCCCCATGAATCTGGGAAAAAAAATTGTCTAATCATTATCATTGCATTAAAAAATAATAATCAAGTACCACATTTTCTCCTCAATTAATTGGTTGCCTATGAGTTTATGTAACCACTCCAAAAGGCCACTACATAGAGCAGCCTCTGTTTTTAGCCACCTTACCAAGGGCAGTTGATTCCAACATACAGATTATGGGCAGGTAGAAACCCAATTATCCTTCAGCTAATGATAACCACATTAGCTTTAGCTACAGGCATGGTGTGCCATAACAGCCTTTACATAATGGTAACAGTGGCTATTCCTAACGGGTTCTACAAATCTATAACGGTTAAATAAAGGAAGATATATAAAATGGAGTATGGTTTTCATATGCATCGAGTACGGATAGATTTCTTTAGGCTGTTTGGCTCATGAAAATTTCAGGAGCAGAGAAAAATAAATTATGATTTTGGGATTTTTACAATTTTTTATGGTTTTCATATGCCCAATCCCTCAATTTTTGAATGTTAAGGAAAGTGTTTACAATTTAGTCATTTCCATTTTCTTACATTAGTGGTGAAAAAGAGCAAGCAAGCTGTTATAGTACCCATTTAGAATTAATAGCCTAACCAGTTCAAAATTCAAAAATTCAAAAAAAAAAAAAAAAAAAAACCTATACCCATTCTGAGAGTCAAGATTCATGGCTTCTTCTTTCAAACCAACCTGTACAAAACATGACACCACACACATTAAAAAATAATAAAAAAAAATCTACCCAGATGGAAAAACAAAAAGTGGAGCACCATATAAATTTCAGCCAGAATTCCTCACTTTTGCATGCCAATCCAAACAGATGAAAGGGAATGGAATTGCATATTTTCCACAACAACTCTTGCAGCATTACAAACAGGTGGGAAGGAAATGAAAATTCAATGGTTTTGGCTACAGAAATATTTGCTTTCAATTGCATATTTTTCACATGCTTTCAGATTCCACTTTTCTTTTCCATTTCCACCTTTTGGATTCACCCTATCCAAACAGACCTTAAGGATTTCAAATTTGATTTCAACTCCAATACATGTTTCCAACCAATTAATATTTTTTGAAGGGAATTTTGCATACTTGCTCTAGAGTTTTGGGGTTGAAGAAGAAGTAGCCCACCTAAGAATTACAATGATTGTTTCAAAACTGGTTTTGACAAGCAATATAGAAAAATCAATATATGGTGTCCCATGGTGATTGATATTAAAGATGCAACTACATGGATGGTTTAGTGCTGTCTATAGTTGTAATGTGAATGTTTTGTATTAAGATCCCACATGGAGCATTTATATGAAGTGATCTTACCCCTATCAATACAAGTGAGACTGATGGTTCAGCAATCCAAACCATTGACATGATGTTCTCAACCATGGGTTACATATGCACCAAAAACTCATCATGTTGGAAGATACATGTTTCCTAAATGTGGATCTTTGCTGTATTTTCTTTACTAGCTATATATTGTATCAGTTCATAGTAGCATAAATTGGTACAAAGTAAAGGCATGCATTAAATCAGTTAAAGAGCTTTTTTTTAATTTTTTTATTTTAAAGATATAAAGAGCATAATAGTGACACAAGATAACAAGAAAAGATATAAAAATATATTTAGATCCCAGGAATAGTTTATTTTGATTGATGCATGAGGATTGAATTTTAGTCATGATAGACCTGATTAACTAAAGCATTTGGTGAGAATTTCATTCAAAATGATGCAATACCCAAGCATTGGCACTTGCATTGGAACCACGGTGGGACCTAATTGATGGATGGATGGCTAGGATTTTAAGAAGGTGCTCCTCAGCTAGCAAGTGTCAGCAAAAAACAGGTACTCAGAGGAATCATAACAAACAATCAGAGGAAAGGAAAAAAAAATAAAATACTACAAGAACCCCAAATAAAAAATATATTTATCAGTTTTTATAGTTACCCAGCCTAGTTGTCTTCATCAACAGATACACACTGCAAGAACGAAAAAACAAAAAGGGAATTCCAATTTTTCAACAGAAGAAATTTATTAAAGAAACCAAAACCACAAGCTAGCAAGGTCTAAAAGTTTCAAATAAACGATTGCTCCACATCTCAACAATTTGCATTAGCAAATAAGTCCATAAACAAATTAAATTGAACCATGATCCTAGTGGTGGTGGTGGTATAACTAACTAATCTTTGGATATCCTCGTCACCTTTTCTAATTGAAGTATCCTTGCCACGTTAAATGCCAACGAGAGACCTTTATGCTCTTTTTCTTTTATAATTGATGTTTTCACTTTCTTAGGCAATTTGATTGGAAAAAGAAAATGCAATCTAAGAAAAAAGCACATACTGGATTAGATAACTGAATCTGGATTGCTGTCACAGTTTCCAATGCTCACAGGTCTTAAAATTACTTCACAAAGCCAATCAAAGGCAAAATTCTTTAAAGCGAAAAATGATAGCCTGTTAGTTGTATATTGAATTCCGTGTAACCCCAAATGCTCGGTAGAGATGAATTTAGATGTAAATAAATTCCCAGTGAGTAGAATGCCCACTTGCCTTAATTACCATTATTCCTGATCCTTTGAATAGAGAAACTAGCTCACTCTGCCATTGCAGGCTGGTTCAACAGAGGAAGTCCATTCCACCCAATGCAGAATCTGATTGCTACATTTTCCAAATGACACACCCTTGAATATTTGGGTGGAACTGATTGGCTGGGCTTGTTGGGTTGGGGGTGGGGGGTGGGGACTCTACACGAGATATTGATTTTGCATGGCCCAGGCCACCCTAACTACTTGAGATGTTTCCATGAGCAATGGATCTGATACCAACAAATGCATGCAGGGTAAACAATCATTAGATGCTAAGATTTCTTTTCTTTAAGTATCAAATCAGGAAACAAAAGTTACTCCTCAACTATCATACTTTGAAGGATCACTAATAGTTCAGAATTTTGTAGTACATGCAACTGTAGAAATTATGAAAAACAAATTAAAATAAGTAAAAGAGGAAAACAAACCACAAGCATGAAGCATTAGAAAAGAACATTCCCACAACAATGTAAGAATGTCAATTAGGATGGCTGAAAGAGAACTACTCATAAAAAAAAAAAAAAAACTACTAATCAGAATTTTCAGCAAATTGATTAAATAGAGCTTCTTCAAGAGTGACAAGGTCCTTTGCATACCTTATAGATCATTATGTAAACTGTGGCCTACTAAAATAGTCCCATGTGACAACTTCTTCAAAGATTTCTCCAAAATGCAAAGACCAATCAGTAAAAGAAAATGCAAGAACTAGCAATTAACAGGTACAACTTACAATACCTGTATATCTACCAAAGAAGAGGAAACTATAAGTTTGACCCATGCCAGTATTGAAGATACAACCTTTGCATTATTAGTACAATGATGATTTTGTTGCAATTCATGAGTTGCAGACTACAGTTTAGTTGCAACTTAATTCTTTAGCAAGAAATAAAGATGTATTAAATTACTTGAATAACTGTCTTTGAGCCGACAAATGCCTCGATTTTCTTCCAGTCAGGATCAAAGCTGAAAATAATGAGAAGAATTACAATCATGTCACAGTTAAATCCTATCATCCATGCCATAGTTATGAAAAAATGGAAAATAATTAAGTGATGCAGTATGTGACAGAGACATGAACTAAAGACCAACCACAAACTTTCCCTTATTAAATTTCCATCTGTATACCTGAATCGTCATTACGTCACTAATGCTTTCATGGTAAAACAGAAAATACATGCAAACCTAATCAATTGACAGAAAAACAACTAACACCCAAAAATACCTTCACAGGTAGAACCTTGGGAGAACTCCCAACTCCCCATATAAAGAACTCAAATATAGAAGAGCAACCACCCATCAAATGTGATTAAACAAACGGACCTGATATAGGCCATATACCACCTTGGCACTAACATTGAAAAGCATGAGAAAGACCTGCAAGAGCTAGTTTGAAAGAGTACTTGAGCCGACATATGGCTCAAAGAGAATAAACAATAACGATCATCACTAATACATGAGAATAAACAATAACGATCATCAGTAATACACACCATCGAACCTTTTTTTCACATAAAAGTAAATCATTTTCAAAATAAATAAATAAAATTACACCCACCCTATTAGGCATGCTTCTCCCTTATAATTCATAAATTAGTACAAGTTGCACTATCATATTATCCAAGTAGAATTTAAATAAACTATTTGTGAAATGAACTAAGTACAGCCAGACAAGCATCTTGTGTGTGAAACTTTCATGAGATCCAACAATCGATCAGCCCACTACCTCGTCTTTTAATATTCATGAGACCAATAATGAGGTATATTCCAATCTCAAGTGGACCACATTACAGGAAATATTTTTAAATGAATGTCTATCATTAAAAACTTTTTAGGGGGCATAAAAATTTTAGATCAAGATGATCTTTGTTTTTTCCCTTCATCTGGGTCCGTATGACTTAATTAACAGATTAGACGTCAAATAAATAGTACAGAGGGCCTTAAGAGGATTTTAATGGTGGATATCCAATCATTATTGTTTTCCTATGGTGTGGTCCACCTGAGATTTAAATCCCTCTCATTTTTGGAATCAAGCCCTAAAATTATCTGTAAAAATAGATGAACGGAATGGGTGAAACACATACATCATGGTGGGGCTCACAAAGCACCGACCATCAGCCACCAGCTGGTGGCAGAGGGAGTAGCCAATCCGTTCATCTGCCTCCTGAAAATCGGAGTATTCCAAAACTTGTGTTGGCCAACCACAAGAAAAAATAGCTCCTTTCAATATTCAAAACCCACTCCACAGATTTTAGAAACAGAGAGAGAAAGGGAGACTAACTGTTGTTTTGAGGATCTAGAGATTGTAGATGGTTCGCAAGATAGATGTCTGAGATGTCTGAATTTCCTTTCTTTCTTCTCCTTTTTCTTTCGAGTGCTCTCCAAGTCTCTCACATATCTAAGGGGGGTTTACGGTGAAAGGGGGTTTTCAAAACCTTAGCGCACACGCAAGAGAGAGAGAGAGAGGGAGAGAGGTTGGGAAATAGGGGCGAGCGACCGAGAGCGAGAGGGTTTGGGAGAGGGGAGAGGGGCAGGTGTAAGACCCGTATCTTGGTCCATACCTTTCCATAGACTTCCGCGGTCTTACCGGTCGAATTCCGGCAACCTTCGACTCTTAGGTGATATCGACGCGCGACCCTGATCCATATACCGACAACCTGAGTCGACTCAACCCGAGACCAATACCATAGTGACCGCACCGTCGTTGCGGTCCCGATGCCGTGACTCGCATGCCAAGGCGATACCCTGGTCAAGAGTTATGGGTCAACGTTCAGTGCGAGAAAACCCCGCGCATTGCAAAACTCAAGGAAATCTCTACGATGTGTCACATCAATCACATTAATCCCATCAATCAATCAACCCATCAATCCATCACATGTCAAGTACACATCACTTTATTCTATTTTCTCACAAAAGTCTTCCAAACCCATACCTCTCTTACACAAAAGGCCACAAAAGTCTTCATCTCCCATACCTCTCTTACACAAAAGGTCACAAAAGTCAATACTTTCTTACACAACCATCATTCATCCATCCATCCATCTCTCTCTACATCACTCTCTCTCTTTCTCTCTTTCTCATTTCAAAAATCCCAAGCAACATAGAGCCCCCACGTATGAAAATTTTCCAACTCTCCTAAGCTCCAAGTGGCCCACCTCTTCATCCCAAAATCTCTCATCTTAACCCTCCATTCTTCATCTCATCCATTGAAGTTGAAGCTAAGGTGCCAAGGAACCCCTAGGAACAAGAAAATCGGACGGTGGGTGCTATATCATTCTAGTTTTTCTTATTTTTATGGTGGACCAAGTGAGGCCCACCGATCAATGGTGTGGATCTCACTTGGGACCCTAAGATAAGGCCGATGGCCTACTCAGATCATCATGATCATTCCATGATGGGGCCATTCTCCATGGACCCCATCATGATGTTTATTTTCTTTAGAAAGGTCATCTAGACCATCCATATTGGTGGGGAAAGGATCTCCACCGTTGATCTTCAGTTTTAATGGTCACATGTGCAAAATGACCCACTTGATGTATGATTTCATGTAAGGGAGGGCCCATAATGACGGGATCCCTCCATCACAAGCCGTGTCCCACTCTCCATGTCCCTCTCTCTCTTTTATTGCTTTTATTTTATTTTATTTTATTTTTATGCTCTAGGATTGTAGCCCACTTGAATGGATCCCACCTTGATGTAATTATTTTTATTCAAGTGGGGCCCACCTTAGACGTTAAACCCACATCACCCATCTGTGGTGGCCCACTTCATCAGGGCCCACCATAATCTTTTTTTTTTTTTAAGAAAGCAAGTCGTCCAACATCTGGGACGCTGGACGTTTCAAAGGAAAAAGAAGAAAAGGGAAAGAAGAATAGAAGCCTTTGGTGGCCCATTGCTTAGGCCCCTTCATGATGTATTTACACAATCCAAGTCGTTCATCCTCTTACCTATAGCGTTTTAGCCGTTGGGTAGGAGTTTGGGGCTGATTGGAAGACGTGGTGGGCCATAGCATCGAAGAACTCATCTCTACCATTCAAGGATCTTTTTTTTAGTTTATTTCATTTTTTATCATCAAATAAATTCAAACTTTAGGCTCTTTGGACTTGTTTCGAGCCAGGGAAACCAATGAATGGTGCGGATTTAGGCGATGTGGACCCCACCTTTGAAAATCCTCAAAAATCAGGATTTTTCAAAGAAAAAAAAGGAGAGAAGCAGCAATGCTACTGTGTTAGAGCAGCTGCAGGCAGCGCCTGCAGCGCGTCACGGAGGGCGGACGGCTGGCTCCCACGGCCTCCAGCCGTGGGCCCCACCTTGATGTTTTTATGCCATTTAAACCGTTCATCGGATGGGCCACCCTCTAAAGTGGTCCCCCTCCAAAAAATGAGACAGATCCAACACTCAGGTGGCCCACACCACTTGAAATAGTGGAATTATATGTCTACCATTGAAATCTTCTTGGGGCCCACAGAAGTGTTGGATCAAGCATGAAATTCATGTTTTCCCTTCATCCAGGCCCGAGGGATCTGATGAACGGATTGGATGGCAAATGGACATTTCAGTGGGCCCCACGTGGAGCCCACAATGATGTATGCATTTTATCTCCACCGTCCACTGGACGGTGGAGCCTGGTGTTGTGACGGTGGAGCCCATGGGGCGTGCGTGCGTGCGTGCGTGCGTGCGTGTGAGTGTGCATGCGTGTGTGCGTACAGCTGGGTGTGTGAGTCCGTGTGCATGCATGTGGGTGTGTGTGTACGTGTGGGGCCTCCCTTGATGCAGGTGCATGTCCAGGCCGTCCAGGGCCTGGACGTTGCATTTTTTTTATTTATTTAATTATATTAATATAGTATATATTGTTATATTAATATATGATATAATATTACATATTATATCATAAGGGTGGGCCCTACCTGGGACCCACCTCTGTTGTAGTAAGAGCTGCACAGCAGCAGCTAGTTTTATTAATATATTATATATTTAGTCGTCGTATTATGTGTTGTATCCATGACGTTCAACCATTTGTGAGTTTACTGTACGGCACAGGAAAAGATGAGCCAGATCCATAGTCCAAGTGGACCTCGCCTTGGCCTGTTTTGAGGCCCATCTTAACGTTGTTATAGCATTTATTGGGGCCCACTTTGATGTGGATGTAAGGCCCATGGGATTGGACCATTTGATATATCCTAAGGCCCTTGGGACCAGACCCATTTAAATTGTATAAGGCCTATGAGTTTAGGCCCATTTAAATTGTATAAAGCCTCTGAGTACAGGCCCATCTGATTTGTAGAAGGCCTAGGGGTTTAGGCCCATTTGACTCATGTTAGGTCTATGGGTTAAGGCCCACTTGATCTACATGTGGAACCCCATTGGTGTGGCCCATTGGTCACATATTAGACTCATGAGACTAAGCTCATTTGATGCAAACCAAGGTCCACGGGATTTGACCCATTGCAATGCACATAAAATCCATTGGTGTGGCCCATTTATGTGGCCCGTCTGATGAATAAAAGGCCCATTTGATATACATGTAAGGCCCAATGGGAGGAACCTAAGGTCAATTGCAATGTGTAATCCCAATGCCGATTATATAGCGGTGTTTAAGAAGATCGTGCTTAGGAAGCAATGTTGGTTTGACGTCCACATTGCGAGTGTAATGTTGGTTGGATGTCCACATTACGACTCTTCTTAGGGCCCATTACTGGGCCGTACTTATCGCGTATAAGCCGTCCAGGTCCATCTGCATTGTAAGATAGTTCATTTTATTATAACATATTTAGTACAGTTCATAACTCATGATCATACGCATCATATGTATGCTTGACATGACAATTGTCTGAGCATAGCATTTGCCTTCGGGCAGGTTATTTATGGGCTCTTGGTTAGGCAGTATTGCCCTACATGAGCGCATGATATGCGCATGAATTGTTGCATGACTGGATAGCGTGAATCATGCATTTCACACTTGTGTGACATGGTTATTGTACGCCCTAGCGACATCAGGGCCGTAGCCTCCACAGACGAATCGTGGTTGGCAGGATTGGATACCAAAAATCTTATTTTACATGGGGTGCTATTGATATCCCTGGGTGAAAGTCCCTAAACCCTTATGGTACCAAGAGGTTGCTCCAACGTCTAGACCGAGTGGGTAGATGAACGCTGAGTGTTGAATACCAGTTGGTTGTGCTCTCCACTGTGTCATGGTCGGTTGGAAGGGGGTGCGGCCTTACCCGCCCGAGTGTAGGGGACAATACTAGGCTGAGTTTGACCAGCTCGAGGAATGGGTCCGCTAGCGACGAGTCGCGCCCGATATTGACAGACGGATAATGAGGTCTCTTCCACTTACCTTATTGGGCGCGATGTGGCGGCAATCTGGTTTAGAGTGTACTAGACCCTGGTGATATTCCATATTTTGAGCTGTATTGATGTGTGGACATAGATGAGGATCTGTATGCTTGAGTTGCATTGCACATCACATGGCCTTGGGATGGTCGATACCATTCATGTCTTGCATCGCATAAGCCTTGGTACGGCTCATGATATTATAAATCCATCTGCATATTCCGCTTTACTCTGACATTGCATGTTCGTATTACTACCTTGCGCACACACTTTCACCACCCTCTAAGCTTTCTGTAAGCTTATGCACGATCGTTGCATGCAAGTGACGTTGGATCGCAGCAGCGCTGAGGCAGGAGTACGTTGCAGAGCGTTTTGGAGTTTTTGTTCTTTACTATTGTATTTCCCTTTATGCTCATTGTACTTGTAAAGTTTTTTATCATAGTGGAAATGTAATGGAGTGCTTGGTTGTTGTTTGTGGGTTATGCCTTTGGTTATGCTTATTACGAATCAAACTGATATTTAAAATCCTCCTCGTAGCATCCCAGGATCGGAACCTGGCGAATGGGATCTAGGAGCCAAGAATGGAGTTCTACAGAGGCTGTCGGCGCCGGATTCGGCGATCGGAAATTTTGTGAGCCCGGTTTCCGAGTTTGGGGCGTGACAGCGGGCGCGAGAGAGAAAGAGGGTTTGGGTTTGGGTTTTGGGAGAGGGGCGGGCACACGAGAGCGATTGAGGGATTTAGGAGATGGGGCGCACGCGGGATTATGTTTTGGGGGTGGGTGATAGATGACACTTCTAAGTGCTTAGCTTCAAGTCTTATGGGGCCCACCATGATGTATGTTATTTATCTACTCCGTCCATTCATTTTAAAATATCATTTTAAGGGTTGATCCAAAAAATGAGTCAGATCGAAGCTGTAAGTGGACCACATAAAATATTAATGATAAAAATTTATTTTTTATTCTTTCTTATGGTGTGGTCCACTTAGATCTTCAATCTACTTAATTTTTATGCTCATCTACTGAAATTATATATCATAATTTATGGATGGCTTAGATAAAGCACATATATTCCAATGGGCCCCATGGAGACCCTTAAGCACCATCAATCTCTAATAAGATACTGGTGGAAGGTAAGTTTTAGTTACAGATTAAGGAGGTTTTAGCTACGGATTAAATCTGTAGCATTTTAGCTACGGTTTATATCCATAGCTAAAAACTTCCAATGTCCATAGCCTTTGCTCAATTTTTTGGTAGTGGGGACTACATGACTAAAGTCTCATACGCGTCAGCTATTGAGAGTCTCATGTATGCTATAGTGAGCACGAGGTCAGACATTGCTCAAGCAGTAAGAGTTATTAGTAGGTTCATGAATAACCCTGGGAAGGAACATTGGGAAGTTGTGAAATGGATCCTCAGATACTTGGTAGGTACTAAGGATGTAGAGTTGTATTATGGTGGATAAAAAATCAAACTACAAGGCTACGTAGATTTAGATTTGGCAGGAGATATCGACAGCAGAAGAAGCATTACAAGTTATGTCTATAATCTGGGTGGTGCTGCAGTCAGTTAGGTCTCTCAGTTACAGAAGATAATATTTATCAGTACGACGGAAGCATAATATGTTGCAGCTACAGAGGCATGTAAGGAGATGGTGTGGATGCAAGGTCTCATGAAAGAGTTGGTAAGAAGCAAGCAGATTGTAAGCTGTATAGTGACAGTTAAAATGCAATACACTCAGCTAATAATTCAGCCTTTCATTCAAGGACCAAGCAAATTACCATCAGATATCACTTCATAGCTTCGTTACTAGAAGATGAATCAATTGCTCTGGAGAAGATTCATACAAGTGAGAATATTACAGATATGTTGACCAAGACAGTCACACGGGAGAAGCTGAAACTCTATTCAGCTCTGATTGGTCTTCAGGCTTGAAAATGGGGAGGTGGTGCACTCTGGATGAAGAAGACAAAGGTTTATAACAATGTGTCTCCAAGTGGGAGATTGTTGAGAAGTGAAGCCACATCTGGGGCCATGCATGACTGGTCGTGACCCTTGCTCAACTAGTCGTAGAGCCCACCCGACTGGTTGTGATCAGTCATGGACTAGCTCGACTTAAAGTCTAGCAAGCATCAATTCTGGGTTCTGAGGTGATCGACCGGTCGTGGCCCTGGCACGACCGATCATGGTTACGCAGATTTATTTTCAGATTTGATGTGGACTGTGGATTTTTGAGTCGCCTTTCACAAGGGTGCGAAAGGAAAGTTGCCTAAACTATATATAGGTGTCCCTAGGGCTTTTCTATGAGAATCAGAATATTGAGAAATAATTCTAAGGTGTGGGAAAAGGGTTTTCTATATTCTTCCAAGGGAGAGGTTAGTATTTTGCCTTGTAATCTTCATTTTTCTTCATAGTGGAAGTTTGCATCTGTAGTTTTTTTTACCTTAGTTTAAGGTTTTTCCACGTATATCTTGTCTTGTGGTTTGTTTGGATTGCTCTGATCTATTTCTAATTTATATTTCTTCTTGTTTATCGTTTGTGGGTGAGACTCAAGATTAGATCCCAGCTCACAGCGTTGTTGGCGTGCTACACCACACAAGTTTCCTTCAGTTAGCATGTTGGCACGAGAGACTTAGTGGATGGACCATGACTCCAAAAATCAGTCGCAATTAAAGATCCCGGGCTAGCCAGTAATCCTCATGCATTTATTCAATTGATCAATGTAAACCCTTACGGTATGTATCTTCTTAGTGGTTTATCCTTAGGTCACAAATCAATACCTGGGGATCACATAAAAGCCTTATTAATTATTATTATTGGGCAGTGGTCTACACACTCCAACGTTTCAATTTTCTAGATTATGAGAATATGGGTGGCACTTACCATGACTTAAAACCTAAATAAAGCATGCAAAAACCTCCACTCTAGTGTCTTGTACAATTCTACTTAAGTAGAAGTCAATGCCATTGTTAAGGCGTAATAATCCAGTTGTTTAGTTAGGATTTATAGGAATGCATTTACATTTGTTCAAATGGTTGAGATCTCCAACTGAAAGACCTGGACATTGACTTGGATTGCATGATTTGGATAATTTAATTTATGTGTATGCCATTTGTGAAGTTTTTGCACCAACTTCAAGAGAAACCTAAACTGAAAACCTAAATGTATTCTCAAATCCCTAAACCTAAACCTACACCTAATCCTAATCTCAACTCCCTAACCTAAACCTAAACCTATAACCTAGAACATTAACATAAACCTATAACCTAAACCTATAACCTACAACATTAACCTAAACCTATTCTCAAATCCCAAAACCTATAACCTAAACCTGAACCTTAACCTAAACCCAAACCTATAACTTAAACCTAAACCTTAACCTATAACCTACACCATAACCTATAACCTAAACTTAATTCCCTAAACCTTAACTTATAACCTAACTTAAACCTGAACCTATAACCCACACTTAAACATAAACCTAAACCTATAACCTTAACATAAACCTAAAACCTAAATGTATTCTCAAATCCCTAAACCTAAACCTACACCTATCGTAATCTTAACTCCCTAACCTAAACCTAAACTGATAACGTACACTTATAACCTAAACCTAAACCTATAGCCTAAACCTAAACCTTAACCTATAACCTAAACCTAACTTATAACTTATAACCTATAACCTAAACTCAATTCCCTAAACCTTAACCTATAACCTAACCTAAACCTAAACCTATAACCTACAATTATAACCTAAACCCAAACCTATAACCTTAACATAAACCTAAAACCTAAACCTAAACTGAAAACCTAAATGTATTCTTAAATCCTTAAACCTAAATCTACACCTAATCCTAATCTCAATTCCCTAACCTAAACCTAAACCTATAACGTACACTAATAACCTTTAGAGTTGAGGCCACTGAAGTCTTTGTTGACCCAATTGTGTCGGATGACGAGGATGAAGACGTTGATGAAATGCAAGATATTGTAGGGGATGTGTTTAAGGGAACAATTGCATATACTGATTTTACAATGACAAGCAGTAGCCAAGATATTCCTCCTATGGGTGATGTTGAATCATAAAAGTTTAGTAGGTTGTTGAGGGATGCACAATGTCCACTTTAATTGGGGTGTGAGAACTTCTTCAAGTTGAATTTTCTTACAAGGTTTATCATGCCCCAAACTCAGAAACCAGGCTCACAAAATTTTCGATCGTCGAATCTGGCGCTAACAGCCTTCATAGTATCCCATTCTCGGCTCCTGACACCCATATACCACGTTTCGATTCTGGGATCCTACAAGGAGGACTTCAAGCATGATTTGATTCATAATGAGCATAACCATAAGCATAACCCACCAACAATAACCACAAGAACACCATCGTAAAATTTATTACTATAAAAAACTTTGAGTACAGTGCGTATAAAAGGAAAATATAAGATAATGAAAATAACAGAAACTTCAGAAGCTCAGCTACACACTCCAACTGTGATGAGGCTATGACTGCGTCCTAGCGTCACCTACATGCATCAATCATGTATAAGCTTATAGAAAGCTTAGAGAGTGGTGTAAGTGTGTGCATAATATGAGCGTGCTCACAATGTAAGGTCAGAGTAATATGGAATCATACTGATGAGTACATGAATGCAAGTAGTCGTACTAAAGCTATGCGGTGCAATATATGAATGTTATCGGTTATATTAAGACCATGCGATGCGAGATGCAACTCAAGCATACTAATCCTCATCTAAATCCACATACAACTCATCAAATATCAGTACAGTTCTCATTCTAAATAATCACCAGAGTTTAGTACACTCCAAATGGCATTGTCCCTCTCCTAGCTGCACAGTTCAAGTGAGCGAAAGAAACCTCACTATCCACTTGGCCAATAGTCTGCCAATACTTATCCGACACGTCAATAGCGGACCCATTCATGAGCTGGTCAAACTCAGATTAGTAATGCCCCTACCCTAGGGCGAGTAAGGCTATACCCCTTTCCAGCCGACCACGACACAGTAGAGACGTGACCTCCTGGTATTTGGCTCTCATGCGCTCATATATCCACTCGGTCTTGACGTTGGAGTCATCCTCTGGTACCATTAGGTTTAGAAATTTTCACCAGGGATATCTATGGCACCCCGATACTTAGTAATAATATTTTCGATGTCCGATCCCACCATTACGATGTGTCTGTGAAGGCCATAAACCTGATATCGTTAGGGCATATAGAAATCATATCATACAAATGTGAAGTATATGAATCACACTAGTAGTCATGCAACAATCTTACGCATACCACGTGCTCATGAAAGAAAACTTCATCTATCAGGGAGACTATAAACATTTGGCCAAAGGTATATGCTATGATCAGTTACTCCTCATATCAAGCAAACATATGATGCGTATGAGCATGAATCATGGATCTATATTAAACTTGTTATATGGTGTTGGGCTCTGTTCATAACAAAGATGGGCCTAGACGGCCTACACACTATAAGTATGTGCCTATCAATGGGCCTTAAGGAGAGTGACAATACAGACATTTAACCAACATCATCCTTACAATGTGAACATCAAACCACCATTGCTCCTAAGGCATGACCGCCAGAACATCATTACATAAATCATGGTGGAATCACACATTGCAATGGGCCTTATGTACATCCCGTTGGGCCTCGACCCATAGGCCTCAGGTACATCAAATGGGCCACATCACATGGGCCTCATATATATTAAGGTGGGCCTCAACAATGGGTCTTATATATCATATCGGGCCTAGTCAAATGAGCTGAACTAATGGGCTGAATCATCTAGGCCAATCAAATAGGTTGAATCAAATGGGCCGATCAAATGAGCCGATTCAAATGGGCCGATTCATATGGGCCAATCAAGTGGGCCGAATCAAAGGGATCGAATCAAATGGATCGATCGAATGGGCCGAGTCGAATAGGCCGAGTCGAATGGGCCGAGTCGAATAGGCTGAGACGAATGGGCCGAGTCAAATGGGCCAAGTCGAATACACCATTCAACTACTATTAGAGATCATTTTAGAGTATTATTTCAAAAATGAATCATATCCAAGGATCATTTGGACCATACCACAAATGGCAGCAGTGATAATGATTTTCACCGTTAAATTCCAATGGGCCCAACATGGCATTTATTTTCCATCTAGCCTGTGCATAAGGTCACAAAGACCTGGTATAGAGGAACAACAAATATCATAATGGTCCGAAACATCTGTAATTCTAAAAAAAAGGGGGTTTCAAAGATAGGTGTTCAACTCCACTGTATTAAATAGTTTGGTCCACTTGAATTGGATCTGTCTTATTTTTAGCCTCAAGTCTTGAGATGAGTTGCCACATGGATGAACGGTTTAGATACAACACATACAACAGCGGACCCTACGAGACATGTTATCATGGGGCCCACAAATGGTCGGCATGGATAAAGTACATACATCATTGTGGGGTCCACGCATGTGGCTGTCCACCAAGTGAATGAATAGTTTGGATGGAAGACATCCATCATGGTGAGGTCGCTGGAGATGAATGGACGGCGTGATACATGCATACATCATGGTGGGCCCCACAGTAGTGGGCCCCACAACAGCTTTTTTTTGCTGTGAGAGATGCAGCGTTAGCTTCTGCTGATGGTCTGTATACAGGTGGGTCCCACGTAGGGCCCAACACCATGTATCGTAGGGGGTGTATGTATATATATATATATATATGTATATATATATATATATATATATATATATATATATATATATATATATATATAATATACTATAATATAATATATATATTATATAATATAACATAACATATATAGAAAAGAGCCACTGTCCAGAGACCCCTGGATGCTCTAGACGGTGCATATCTGATGCATATATCGTGGTGGGTCCACACATGTGGCCCACCACGTGTATTTATATTATAATATATATTAATATATATATATATATATTTATTTATTTATATTTATATATTATAGGTATATACGTGTGTGTGTGTGAGAGAGAGAGGGTGAAGGGCATCTGTAACGCCCGTGAAAAATCCGTACTTGGGTTCGAGTACCGATTTGACCCGAAATCGCGTAGAAATAATTTCCATGGAAATTAAGCGTAAGTTAGCTAGCGCAACGCTAGAGTAGCTGGGAAATAGTCCCTGATCACTTTAAATATGTTCTGCAAGACCCAAATCGAGTAGAACAGACAACTCTACAATACTCTATAACCTCGGATCAAACTCTAAGCGGGTTTGTTCTCTGGACCATATTGAAATTTTGTATTGGATTTAGACCGCGCGTCGAAGGTCCGATACCTCCTATCTTAGACCGTTAGGACCGCCCAGCTGGACTTAACAATCATCTCGAAAATCAAGTCAAACCGATAATCACAGACGATTTCGTTGAACCCGGACTGAAGCGACCGCGAATAGGGACGGGTTTGGAATTTCAAATTCAAATCTGGCACACGACTTGATGCGTCAGTATTAAGCGTTCTGACCGTCAGAATTCATCCAGATTACACCCTCGGATCAGGAAAATTTTTTATTTATTATCATGAGACTTTCAGCCTTGATCTACGTGCGGTGACCGCTGAACTGAAACTGGTCCGCCACATGCGATCTGCGAACCCTGCCAGACTGAAAACTTAATACGAGCTACATCTGACACACATGAGCTTAAATCTGATCGCAATCGACCAGGGGACCACCAGAAAGCAATTTTTGGACCGAAACAGCCCCAAATGGATAGGCACCAAGTAAACTTCGTCCCGGAGCCTATTTTCGGCGATTTTAAGCTTATAAAAGGGGTTAAAACCCTCATTTCTCCCATCCATCCGAAAATCACAAACCCTAGGAGAAAAAGAGAGAGAGTTTGAGAGAAAGAGAAGAAGAGAATTTTCCCGCTTCCGAGCCCCTGACAGTTGCTGCTTCGGCACTTCTTTCCAATCACCTGGCTGGTGATTTCTCCATTTTTCAAGTATAAAATAACTCCAAAAACTTTCTGATTTAGGGTTTACTTAGATGCATAACATGTTAGCTAATATATTCCATAAATCAGGCTCTCCTACCGTCGTAGACGAAGCGTACACGCTCCGTTCAAAATCCCGCAACCGTAAGAGACTAGGTGAGGATTTTAGACGCTTTGATTGACGGTTTACAATGCTTTCAATGTCGTTTAATAGTAGATTATCGACGGCATCGCCGTTTGACATGTACAACATGCTCTCCGTTTCCTGTTTCGTAAATTAACGAAGAATATGAGATTTAGGGCATTTTAGTCATTTGTAGGAAGTACGGTCTACATGCATATTTTGCTGACGTGATTGACATGGTTTGTCGCCGTATTAGAGAGTTAGGAATGATTGCATAATCAGTTTGGCGAAGAGATTCGCCAAGTTGCGCACTTTGGGTCGACATACTATATGTGGACTTAAGTGTGTAGTGTATGTGTTTGTGTAAATACTTGTATTAGTATGTATTGAATTAAATGATGTCATGTAGTAGTTTGAGATTGATTTCATGATTAAAATGCTGACCTAAATGATTTCCTACATGTTGACCTTATGCATGATTGCATTACATGCATAGGAAGTATGCCTTGAAGAATTGCTTAAGTTGAATGTTATAACATGTGTTAACATGCTCACATGATGTATTTTAATTCCAATACTTTAACATGTAGTGCTGATATGATTCCATAGATGTGTGAGACTAGACTTAGTCCAGGCAGTCGGTAACCGAGCGAATTCGTGGCTGACTGGTCATAGCCACGAACGACGCGTCGATGAACGTGATTCGTGTTTAGAGTTGGCGGCAGTGGTTAGGCCACGCGAAGTGTTTTACGCACTTCATGTCGTTCAACTTGAGATGCGATCGCGCTAGTCGAGCCCGTCAAGTAACCCGACTGGCCGATGTATGTTCACCTTGTATGTGTCATAACTGCTTGAACCTAGGGTACTGAACTTACCATTGTAAACCCTGTTAACCGTGGTACCTTGATCCACGAAGACTCATGAGCCGGGCATGGTGGTATGGGACACAGTGGTCGAGCTGTCGGTCTACGCTGGGGCCACAAACCTCCCCGTAGTGACCAGTGAGCACCTAAACTCGTGAGCAGATTATGGTGGTATGGGACACTATATTCTAGCTGTCGGCCTACACTGATCAGGCGACGAGCCCTCTGTAGTGACCGCGAGCGTATTCTGAGTCCACGGGAGGCGACGACCCTTCCGTGTAGTAGAGTACGGTAGGCCTGTATTGATAAGGTGATGGGGGAGCGGTGCAACGAGTGCGAGCAACAGCCCTGGCAGCCCTTGCAGTGACCTACGAAATATACATCGGATGAGATTACTAGGAGTGACGACCCTAGACAGGATCTGTGTTGGGATTGATACAAGGGAAGTACCTTAGTTTCCCAACCCTGCTGTTTGAATGGACTAATAACAACTTGGAAATCATATCACCATAGCATTGCATGTGCCTGGAAGATGTGGAGCACTCTAGGGAGTGTGGCATGCCGCGGTCATAAGATGTTGCCGCATGAGGGTGATCGTTGGTGAGGGCATACATCACGTCATATCATCTTGCATTAATAACAGTATTAGGATTGTCTGATTTACTGCTTTACTATTATCGCGTGATTGAATTGTGAACATGCTAATCTTTGCTCTATGATTCCACTGAGTTGATCACTCATTCCCACGTTACGGGATGGTGTTTGCAACACCCACCAGACCCTGTTGTAGCTGCAGGTGAGGACGAGATCCAGGAGGTGGAGCCAGAGATCGACGAGGACCAGGATGAGTTCTCGTATATGCAGTATCATGACGGCTTCCCGTAGGCGACCTGGATCGAGGGGACATCAGTGGGACTTTCCTTTTTGAAAATTATTTTTTTTGTTATGTATATGTACATGAGACTCGGAGATGTAGTCATACTTTGGAGACAGTTGAGATTACTTTGTTTTTCCATACAGTGATATATACATTGTTTAGTCTTCCGCTTGCTTTCATCACTGGATCTGAAGTATGAATTGCAGTTTTGGTATACTTTTACTCATGTGAATGCTTTAAATCAGACAACATTGAATCATAACCATTTTTGTTGCATAAGTGACGGTCTAGAACTCGAGAGTTGAGTTTATACACGACCCCCGATTTTCAGGGTGTTACAAGTTGGTATCAGAGCATGAATAAGAGTATACTGGGCCTGGGTTATGGTCTTGCGACGTACGCTGTTGCTTCCTTTGACTTAGGTGGGTGCGAGGAGGGTCTAGAAACACTTCTAAGATCGCAGATTCGCCGATAGGCGAAGTCTATTAGGATCGATCGCAAGATCGAGTCTGTAACGTATCTCGGGTCGCGTAAAGCAACCCGAATCACTTCTAAGCTGTGGGAAGTCAGGTTGAGACGACCTATGAGCGGTTTTAAACCGCAAAAGGTGAATCCTTGGGCTGTGGGATGACCACGACTTCTGTAATCAATCGCCAGGGCTTAAAAACCCCGTTTCACCAAAAATCTTCAAAATTCCTCCTCTAAACACTCCAATCTTCATTTCTTTCTTATCCATTTCATATTAGGCATCAAACCTAATATGAAAATAACATAAATTAGTACTTTCACAAAATTTTACAGTGAATAGTAAAATTTCATGAAAAATGGTCATAAAGCCATTCTAACTTCACTTTCTTTAGCAAATAATGGTTTAGGTAGATGTACTGGCTCCTTCTACCCCAAATTCATATGCTTCATCATATGGTTTGGTATTCAGGATTGCGATGTGGACCCGGAAAGCCCCGAACACATGTTTGGGCTCATACAGACCAAATTACTATGAACTAGGGGGTGGGACATGACTTTTTGGGACCCTGGGACCATGGGGGACGAGACCCATGGGGTCCCACCGGCCAACGTGGCAGTTGGCCGGCGATGCCATCGCCGGTCGGGCGATGCATCGCCGACCGGTGGGGCCCATTTGAGTTGTCTTTCGGGCGCACGCCCTTAAATGGGATGTACATCATCCCTAGGTACCTCCCACTTCACAAAAACTCCCAAATCTTACCCCTCCTTCACAAACAGCCCTCTACATAGCCCTATTTTCGATTTTCAGCAACCCACTCCAAACCCCAGTGTCTCAAAACACTTCTAGAACCCTCCTTGGCCAAAACTGACCACCACCCATCATTTATTGGGTGTTGGCAGCCTCTCTTCTTGAAGATCTCACCATTTGGAGCTCCAAAATCCCCCAAATATAGCTGAAATCGTGAGGTGCTCCATCCCATCTTTTTGTTTGTATTTTTTCCTGAAAGTACAGCCTTGGGAAGCTTGAAGCATCCCTCTACGACGCCTAGATTTCCTTTTCTCATATTGGGCAGCCATTTCTCCGCATTTTCGACGTTTTTCATGGCTTTTGTGGAAGCCATTTTGGGTCTTTTGTCACTCTCATCCATCCTGTCTTTGATGGGTAAGAGAAAAATCGTGACAGACGAGGCTGGGCCGAGCCGCCCTGCTCGATCAAGAAGACCGCGGGGTGGTGCCGCAAGTTCAAGCACCGCCGCAGGTCCAGCTGTAGTCCTGGAGTGCCGTACAAAGCGGGATTTGGATCCCCATGCACACCTTGGATGAACAATTTTATCAGAGATGCCCCATGACGAATACACTGATCGTAGAGTGTTATTTGAGGCGGACGTAGATGGACGATTGTTCGGCGAATATCTGTTGTTCGAACGCATTGAAGCTGCGCGCTGGGGACCGATCTTTGAAGCTCGCGCTCGTGCTAATATGAGCACTGTTCGTGCCTTCTATGCTAGCATCCAGAATCCTACCTTGGAGCCTTTGCAGTTCAAAATCCCTTTTGGTAGAGATCGGATGGCTACGATCGATGTTCGGTTGATTGCGCGACTTCTCAACGTGCCTCTAGGTGATGTGCATCCAAGTGAGAAGAATCTGAGGACTAGACGTGAAAGTGATCGTCGCACCAGGTTTCTGTGCGGTAAGTTGGTTCCATGGCAGCCTAATAATAGCCTCAAGGCGACGTACATGTCTGAGGATTTGCGCCTGCTGCACCATATCTGCACGTTCAATGTCTATCCCAGGTCGACGAACCGCATTGAATGTTCACGTCTTATGGTCGATTTCTTATTTCTGGTGGCCCAGGGAGAGAACGTATGTATGGCCACTTTCATCTTACGACAGATAGTTCTCATAGCCAGGTCGAGAAGAACATCCGAATTGCTTCCCTTTGGCCGACTTATTTGCAAGATTGCACTTGAGTTTGCCTATAGACTTGGGCCCGAATTACCGGTATCGATTCACACCATCGATGAGTCGACAATGGTTAAGATGAAGATTGGGTCACAATACCGTGAAAATCAACTTGAAAGGGATAGTGGGGATGACTTTAATGAAGAGGAAGATCAAAGCGAAGAAGAACCTAGAGCAGAGGTTCAGGAAGAAGCTCAGGAAGAAGTAGAAGAGGAGGCTCAGGATACTGATGAGAGCCCTCCTCCTTCTGCGCAGTCTACTATCGACGATCGCATTGCTCGGATAGAGAAGAGTCAGACCGCGTTGCGAAGGGAAGTCCAAGAACTTCGAGCAGAGGTCGCTGATGCCAAGGCCGTTACAAAGAAGAAATTTGGCAAGGTGACTCGCACCTTGAAGGCAATCCTGTGTTGCTTACAGGATAAGGGTGCTCCTCCTCCGTCACCAGACTCCGACTAGCGATGCGATCTTTGATGTTATTATCAGTAGTTAGTCATTTCCTGTTTTATGTGTGTAAAGCCTATTAGGGCTAGTGCTTTGCTTATGTTGCTGTTGCTTAACTGTCTTAATTTTCATGTAATTCTAGTCATGATGCTTGTAAGGATATATCCCTTGTATTGTGACAATTTTGATAAATTGAAATGCATGGAATGCCTTTGACTCTTTAAGTGAATGATTGTGGTGTATTTATGCAATTGAGACTGACAAGGTTGCACCCTATTTTGAATATAGGGAATGCCACCTAAGACTACGAGGAGCGCGGTTCGTCTTGCATTGTCAGACCATATGGATCAGACTCCCTCTCAGTCTGGCACTCGTTCGGACCCTGCTGTGGGCCCGATTCCTGAGACGGTTCGATCGTCTCAGCCTGCTGTTGGTCCTACAGATGGACCACCGCCATTTACACCATCAGTTAGAGAGCCACATCGCGCGTCTACTTCCGCACCTCATCCGCCACAGCTTGCTCCACCCCCTGACAGATTCGAGCAGATGATGGCTATGATGCTACAGCAGCAGCAGCTTCTGACCACCATAGTGGGGACTTTAGCCCAGTGTGGGGGTGCGACTACATCTACTCCACCTGCACCACCTGCGCATCCAGCTGAGGATGCCTATACTTACACCCAGGATGAGGGCATGGCTCATCCTGCGCAGCCTGCCTTCCCTGTGGGGAATCCTGCCGACACACGGGGCCTATTGGAGCGATTTCAGCGCTTGCGGCCTCCTACTTTCACGGGTTCTCACAGACCGGAGGAGGCTGAGTTCTGGCTCGACCGAGTGTCGAAGATTCTACGGATGTTGCACTGCACCGAGGCTGAGCAGGTAGAGCTGGCTACCTTCCTGTTTGAGAGAGAGGCCAGTATGTGGTGGGATAGCGTATTACGGACTGTTGCCGCAGATTTTGTATGGAGGTGGGCAGCATTTGAGTTCCGCTTCCATGAGAAGTATTATCCCCAGACTTACAGGCACGAGAGGGAGAATGAGTTTCTCCGTCTCAGACAGGCAGCGATGACAGTTATCGAGTATGAGCATCGGTTCACAGAGTTGGGCAGGTACGTCCCGACGATCCTAGCTGATGAGCAGATGCGCATACGGCATTTTTTGGAGGGCTTGCGACCGGATATTCGGTCGAAGATGTGCTGTGTCAGTTTTCCCTCCTATGCGGAGTTGGTTCACATGTCCATGCGGGCAGAGCAGGACGTGGATCGACTTGCGCGATCTCGAGGCCCGACTACTTCTAGGCCGCGACCGGATTTGCCAGACAGGCCCTTCGCGGGCAAGAGGCCTCGCATTGATCCTCCTACTAGGACCACGGCGCCTGTACCACCGTTTCGGTGCCCTGATTTGTCATGCACATACTGTGGGAGGACGGCCCACTTGGCGCAGAGTTACTTTTCGAGGATGCGGGACAGTGGGTTCTCGCCACCGCAGAAGATTGATCGTGTACGTCTACAGGCGATATCAGCACCGCCTATACGGTCAGCTCCTGCGCATCCTTCTTTCAGACCTACGGTATCGCAGATTCGACAGCCTCCACGGCCCTTGACACAGCGGCCGAACCGGCCACAGCAGGCTCGAGTTCATGCATTGACCGCTGAGGCAGCCGCGACGCCGACTTTCTAGCATTCAGCCTTCGAGGTCACGGCCCATATCGGAGGTACTCCCGTTCTTGTCATGGTGGACATTGGTTTCACAATTTTTTTGATATCGCGTGCCGTAGTCAGACGTCTTGGGTTACAGACTATCACTATGGATAGCGTGCGAGTCTTTGCAGCTCATGGAGATTATTCGGATGTCACCCAGATGTGTGAGGGTTGTTTGGTTGATCTGGGAGGCAGGACGATGACTCTTGATCTGGTCGTCGATCCCTCGCTCGTTTATCTCGACGTCATTCTTGGCATGGATTGGTTGACTGCAGCGAGAGCCGAGATTGACTGCGAGACTCGTATAGTCACAGCGTACGAGCCTGAGGGTGCATCCTTCACATTTCCAGTGCGGGTAAATCTTCCTTTCCGCATTCTTAGCTATGCCACTCTATTGCGCGACGCTGGTGCCCAGGTACTTGAGCAGACGCCAGTTGTTTCTGAGTTCGGGGATCTGTTCAGGAAGATCCCTGGTTTGCCGCCCCGACGTGAGATCGATTTCACTATCGATCTGGTTCCTGGTTCTACACTCGTCTCACTGCCGACGTATCGCATGGCACCATGTGAGATGGAGGAGTTGAGGACGCAGATTGATGGTCTGCTAGAGCTTGGCTTTATACGGCCTAGCGTGTCTCCTTGGGGAGGAGCACCGGTCTTGTTCATGAAGAAGAAGGATGGTTCGCTGCGATTGTGTATTGATTATCGCAGGCTGAACCAGCTCACGGTGAAGAACAAGTACCCTTTGCCTAGGATCGATGACTTGTTTGATCAGTTGAGAGGAGCGTAGTACTTCTCGAAGATTGATCTTCAGTCAGGTTATCATCAGCTGCGCGTCAGAGATGAGGACGTGCAGAAGACAGCATTCAGGACCAGTTTTGGCCACTACGAGTTCCTCGTGATGTCGTTCGGTCTCACGAACGCACCGGCCGTGTTCATGGATCTGATGAACCGGGTATTTCGGCCTTTCCTCTATCGATTCGTCGTTGTCTTCATTGACGACATTTTGGTGTACTCTAGGAGTCGAGAGGAGCATGAGGAGCACTTGCGTTTGGTCCTTGATACGCTCAGACGGCATCAGTTGTTTGCACAGTATAAGAAGTGCGACTTCTGGAAGCAGGAGGTGAAGTTTCTGGGACACGTGGTGTCCAAGGATGGCATGGCAGTTGACCTGTCTAAGGTAGCTGCGGTGCAGGACTGGGAGCAGCCTGGTTCTGTCACTGAGGTGAGGAGTTTCTTGGGTCTCGCTGGTTACTATCGGCGCTTCATTCAGGACTTCTCCAAGATCGCGAGACCCTTATCTCAGTTGACACGGAAGGACGTGAAGTTCGCCTGGAATGATAAGGCGGAGTCAGCTTTTCAGGAGCTGAAGGACAGACTTACGTCGGCCCCTGTGCTAGTATTGCCAGAGCAAGGGGTTAGATACACTATATACACTGACGCGTCTAGCGTTGGTTTGGGTTGTGTCCTTATGCAGAGGGACAGGGTAATTTCGTATGCCTCGAGACAATTAAGGAAGCACGAGGAGAATTACCCTACACACGACCTGGAGTTAGCAGCCGTTATATTCGCACTGAGACTCTGGAGACATTACCTCTACGGAGAGGAGTTCGAGCTCTTTTGCGACCACAAGAGCCTCAAGTACATATTCACGCAGCGAGACTTGAATATGAGGCAGCGGCGATGGATGGAGACGCTGAAGGACTTCAAGTTTGAAGTCTCTTACCATCCTGGGAAGGCGAACCTTGTGGCTGATGCGTTGAGCCGCAAGAAGGCGATAGAGTTTGCGGCTCCGCTGATGGTTGCCGAGTGGGATATGGTGGAGTTTTTGCGAGACTTTGAGCAGAAACTCACCGTAGAGGAACCATTTGAGTTCATCGCACACGTACAGGTGCGATCCCAGATCGATGACCGAGTCATCGAGGCGCAGAGGGACGACACGCATCTTACTGAGCTTTGAGAGCAGGCCAGTCATGATGCTGACGCCGACTGGCGAGTTGGTATGGATGGGGGCTTACGTTACCGTGGCCGCCTATGTGTCCCAGATGTCCCTGACTTGAGACGAGAGATTCTCGAGGCTGCGCATTCTACTAGACTCGCGATGCATCCAGGCAGCACGAAGATGTATCGTGACGTGAAGAGGACGTATTGGTGGGAAGGTATGAAGAACCACATAGCTGAGTTCGTGTCCCGTTGTCTCACTTGTCAGCAGGTGAAGGCAGAGCATCGCCGACCACCTGGACTTTTGCAGCCTATGCCGATTGCAGAGTGGAAGTGGGATTTCATTTCCATGGACTTCATTTCTGGGTTTCCGAAGACGAGGAAGGGGCATGATTCCATTTGGGTGATCGTCGACCGATTGACGAAGTCGGCACACTTCCTACCGATCAGAGTTACGAACTCTGCAGACGAGCTGGCTAGATTGTACATCCGAGAGATTGTGCGTCTGCATGGAGTTCCGTTGGAGATCGTGTCGGACAGAGACACGCGGTTCACTTCTATTTTCTGGACTCGCATTCAGGAGGCTATGGGTGTGAAGTTGAAGTTCAATACTGCCTTCCACCCACAGACGGACGGACAGACGGAGCGAGTGAACCAGATCCTGGAGGACATGTTGCGAGCTTGCGCATTGGACTTCAAGGACAGTTGGGATGACTGTCTTGCATATGCGGAGTTTGCATACAATAATAGCTTCCAGGCGAGTATCGGCATGGCACCTTATGAGGCGCTGTATGGGCGACCTTGTCGTGCACCGCATTGCTGGTTAGAGGTCGGTGAGCGTAGCTTGATCGGCCTAGAGTTGGTGCAGGCGACGTCAGAGAAGATTGATATTATTCGACGTCGGCTTCTTACAGCGCAGAGCAGACAGAAGAGCTACGCCGATACGAGACGACGACCACTAGAGTTCACAGTCGGGGATCACGTGTTTTTGCGAGTTTCCCCTATGAAGGGAGTCCTTCGGTTCGAAAAGAAGGGAAAGCTGGCACCGCGATTCATTGGTCCATTCCAGATCCTCGATCGTGTGGGAGCAGTGGCTTACCGATTGGCTTTACCCACGCCCCTCGCGAGCATCCACAACGTATTTCATGTTTCTATGCTGAAGAAGTACGTTGCTAATCCTTCCCATATCATCAGATGGGAGCAGGTGCAGTTAGGAGAGGATGTTACTTATATCCTGCGACCGACACGCATCTTAGACAGGAAGGAGCAGGTACTGCGTAGCAAGGTGATTCCCCTTGTGAAGGTACTATGGACGTATCATACTGAGGAGGAGGCTACTTGGGAGACAGAAGCCGAGATCAGAAAGAACTACCCACAGCTTCTCGAGGAGTACGAAAAGGTATAAATTTTGAGGACGAAATTATTTGTTAAGGGGGGTAGATTGTAACGCCCGTGAAAAATCCGTACTTGGGTTCGAGTACCGATTTGACCCGAAATCGCGTAGAAATAATTTCCATGGAAATTAAGCGTAAGTTAGCTAGCGCAACGCTAGAGTAGCTGGGAAATAGTCCCTGATCACTTTAAATATGTTCTGCAAGACCCAAATCGAGTAGAACAGACAACTCTACAATACTCTATAACCTCGGATCAAACTCTAAGCGGGTTTGTTCTCTGGACCATATTGAAATTTTGTATTGGATTTAGATCGCGCGTCGAAGGTCCGATACCTCCTATCTTAGACCGTTAGGACCGCCCAGCTGGACTTGACAATCATCTCGAAAATCAAGTCAAACCGATAATCACAGACGATTTCGTTGAACCCGGACTGAAGCAACCGCGAATAGGGACGGATTTGGAATTTTAAATTCAAATCTGTCACACGACTTAACGCGTCAGTATTAAGCGTTCTGACCTTCAGAATTCATCCAGATTACACCCTCGGATCAGGAAAAATTTCTATTTATTATCATGAGACTTTCAGCCCTGATCTACGTGCGGTGACCGCTGAACTGAAACTGGTCCGCCACGTGCGATCTGCGAACCCTGCCAGACTGAAAACTTAATACGAGCTACATCTGGCACACATGAGCTTAAGTCTGATCGCAATCGACCAGGGGACCACCAGAAAGCAGTTTTTGGACCGAAACAGCCCCAAATGGATAGGCACCAAGTAAACTTCGTCCCGGATCCTATTTTTGGCGATTTTAAGCTTATAAAAGGGGTTGAAACCCTCATTTCTCCCATCCATCCGAAAATCACAAACCCTAGGAGAAAAAGAGAGAGAGTTTGAGAGAAAGAGAAGAAGAGAATTTTTCCGCTTCCGAGCCCCTGACAGTTGCTGCTTCAGCACTTCTTTCCAATCACCTGGCTGGTGATTTCTCCATTTTTCAGGTATAAAATAACCCCAAAAACTTGCTGATTTAGGGTTTACTTAGATGCATAACATGTTAGCTAATGTATTCCATAAATCAGGCTCTCCTACCGTCGTAGACGAAGCGTACACGCTCCGTTCAAAATCCCGCAACCGTAAGAGACTAGGTGAGGATTTTAGACGCTTTGATTGACGGTTTACAATGCTTTCAATGTCGTTTAATAGTAGATTATCGACGGCATCGCCGTTTGACATGTACAACATGCTCTCCGTTTCCTGTTTCGTAAATTAACGAAGAATATGAGATTTAGGGCATTTTAGTCATTTGTAGGAAGTACGGTCTACATGCATATTTTGCTGACGTGATTGACATGGCAGTGTGTAGTGTATGTGTTTGTGTAAATACTTGTATTAGTATGTATTAAATTAAAAGATGTCATGTAGTAGTTTGAGATTGATTTCATGATTAAAACGCTGACCTAAATGATTTCCTACATGTTGACCTTATGCATGATTGCATTACATGCATAGGAAGTATGCCTTGAAGAATTGCTTAAGTTGAATGTTATAACATGTGTTAACATGCTCACATGATGTATTTTAATTCCAATACTTTAACATGTAGTGCTGATATGATTCCATAGATGTGTGAGACTAGACTTAGTCCAGGCAGTCGGTAACCGAGCGAATTCGTGGCTGACTGGTCATAGCCACGAACGACGCGTCGATGAACGTGATTCGTGTTTAGAGTTGGCGGCAGTGGTTAGGCCACGTGAAGTGTTTTACGCACTTCATGTCGTTCAACTTGAGATGCGATCGCGCTAGTCGAGCCCGTCAAGTAACCCGACTGGCCGATGTATGTTCACCTTGTATGTGTCATAACTGCTTGAACCTAGGGTACTGAACTTACCATTGTAAACCCTGTTAACCGTGGTACCTTGATCCACGAAGACTCATGAGCCGGGCATGGTGGTATGGGACACCGTGGTCGAGCTGTCGGTCTACGCTGGGGCCACAAACCTCCCCGTAGTGACCAGTGAGCACCTAAACTCGTGAGCAGATTATGGTGGTATGGGACACTATATTCTAGCTGTCGGCCTACACTGATCAGGCGACGAGCCCTCTGTAGTGACCGCGAGCGTATTCTGAGTCCACGGGAGGCGACGACCCTTCCGTGCAGTAGAGTACGGTAGGCCTGTATTGATAAGGTGATGGGGGAGCGGTGCAACGAGTGCGAGCAACAGCCCTGGCAGCCCTTGCAGTGACCTACGAAATATACATCGGATGAGATTACTAGGAGTGACGACCCTAGACAGGATCTGTGTTGGGATTGATACAAGGGAAGTACCTTAGTTTTCCAACCCTGCTGTTTGAATGGACTAATAACAACTTGGAAATCATATCACCATAGCATTGCATGTGCCTGGAAGATGTGGAGCACTCTAGGGAGTGTGGCATGCCGCGGTCGTAAGATGTTGCCGCATGAGGGTGATCGTTGGTGAGGGCATACATCACGTCATATCATCTTGCATTAATAACAGTATTAGGATTGTCTGATTTACTGCTTTACTATTATCGCGTGATTGAATTGTGAACATGCTAATCTTTGCTCTATGATTCCACTGAGTTGATCACTCATTCCCACGTTACGGGATGGTGTTTGCAACACCCACCAGACCCTGTTGTAGCTGCAGGTGAGGACGAGATCCAGGAGGTGGAGCCAGAGATCGACGAGGACCAGGATGAGTTCTCGTATATGCAGTATCATGACGGCTTCCCGTAGGCGACCTGGATCGAGGGGACATCAGTGGGACTTTCCTTTTTGAACATTATTTTTTTTGTTATGTATATGTACATGAGACTCAGAGATGTAGTCATACTTTGGAGACAGTTGAGATTACTTTGTTTTTCCATACAGTGATATATACATTGTTTAGTCTTCCGCTTGCTTTCATCACTGGATCTGAAGTATGAATTGCAGTTTTGGTATACTTTTACTCATGTGAATGCTTTAAATCAGACAACATTGAATCATAACCATTTTTGTTGCATAAGTGACGGTCTGGAACTCGGGAGTTGAGTTTATACACGACCCCCGATTTTCAGGGTGTTACAGCATCAGTGTCCAGGCCCCTTTTCTTCTTCTTTCTTTTTTTGTTTGGGTTAGCTTGTTAGTATTCACACGTGAGTACACATACTCCATGTTAGCCACCCCTAATAAGGATTGATGCCAAGACCTCAAGTGTTGAAACGAGATATTCTCCACTCAGTTTGCTAGATGAGCTACGGATCTGGGTGTGCACTTCACAATGGAGTCCCATCGTCCATGATGGACGGTGCGGTTAAAACACAAATTAGTGGGACCCACTACATCAGAACGGAGAGAGAGAGAGAGAGAGTGATGGAGGGACCCCACCACTATGGGTTCCTCATGATTACAATATATACATCATAATGGGTCCCACCTACAAGTGGACCCTCAAACGCAAATCGACAGTAGAGTGCCCACCTATTGGTCTCTTTCTTTAGCTCCTTGGACTTGTATGCTCCTTACCTTCAAGTTAGATGAATGTTGATGGAGTTTTGATGGTAGGGATGAGAGATGAGAGGGTGGGCCACACTTGTTGTGTTTGAGAACTTGGGGAGGCTTGGACGTATGAAATTTTTTTTGGCTTGGGAGTGAGGAGGTGGAATGAGAGAGAGAGGGAGGTGATGGGATGATTTGGGATGGGTGTTGTAAGGAGAGGTATGGGTTTGTTTGAAAATTTGTAAAGAGGAATGGGGAGGGGAGAGAGAGGGTTGACTTGTGGGAAAAGGAGGGATGGGTGTTGTATTTGTTGTTGGGTGAGGTGGCATGGTGGTGTACTTGACTTGATGGATGTGATATGTTGTAGAGATTCTCTTGAAATTCGAAATGCGTGGCGTTTCTTTGAAATAAACGGGGGCCCACATCTCCCGGCCTAAGTGTCGGATCGGTGCGCGAGTCGCGGCGTTGGAACCGCAACGATGGTGTGGTTGCTTGGGTACAAGTTTCGAATTGAGTCGACTTTGATATGCAAGACTCGGCTTAGGATCGTGCAAAAATGTCGGATACAGGTCGAGGGTTGTCGAAATTTGACCGGAAGGACTATGGAAGTATATGGAATGATATGGTCTAAGATACGGGTCTTACAACTCTCCCCTCAAAATAAAAATTTCATCCTCGAAAAATACACAATCATTGCAAGTAAATATAACTCATAATAGAAGAGGAAACAAGGCATCGTCATATAAAATCGGAGACAACATACATGATATAACATACAATCAATCATCAAAGAGATGGAGATAGCACTCTCGAATCTCGGCCTCGCGTTTCCAAGATGGCTCATCAATAGCATGGTGACCCCACTGAACTTTCACCAAGGGACTTTGGTCCGGAGGACCTGCTCCTTCTGATCAAGGATATGAACTGGCTGCTCAATGTAAAAAGCATCCTAACGAACCTTTCATGGCTGCTAATCGATAACAGGAACTACGTCTGACCCATACTTCCTCAACATAGAGATGTGAAAAATGTCGTAGATGCCAGACAATTGAGATGGTAAGGCAAGCCAATAGGTGTAATACCCCAGATTTTTTTCAACCTGGGGTTAGACGTCCTTAGGCAATGGGTCAACCATAACACCTTGGTAACCTCTCAAAACCTAATTCCAAAGCCAAATAAATCATTTAGAACCTAATTCTTTAGAAATTTAACGTGAATTAGTCAGCACTACAATAGATTTCCTGCAAATTTAGCACCAACCACTTTAAATACGATCTGTAAGACCCAAAACCTATAGAATCATTGACGCTATCTTACCCTGAAACCTAGGATCAAACTCTAAACCTGTTTATTCTTAGGAACCCTTTGAAACTTTTTAATGAATTCTGACCGCACATCGTGAGTCCGGTAGCAATGAACTTAGACCATTATGACCGCGTAGTTGGACTTGACTACCACCCCGGAAATCAAGCCCAACTGATGTTCTGAGGCTATTTCATTGAGCCTGGAGCAAGGAATGTGAGAAAGAGTGAAATTTTTTATAAATTAAATGTGATTTAAATAAATCTAGCACGTGTCACTTGCGGGTTAAGTATAAGCATTCAGACCGTTGGAATCTAACCCAAATACACCCTCGGATCAGGAAACATTTTCCACTCGGGTCAGTGTACTTGGTATCCCTAATCGAGTCTCAGTGACCGCTGAACTGAAATTGGTCCGTCACGTGCGATCTGAAAACCCTATCGAACTAAAAACTTAATGTGATCAGGATCCAACATCCATAAGCTTAAGTCCGACCGCATTCGGTCAGAGGACCTCCAGAAACGTTCTTTTAGATTGGGAAAGATTCGATTTGCCTATAACCCAAGTATACCTTGGGTTAGAGTTTAAATAGGTGAGTTTCTAACCTATTTAAAGACCTTAAACCCTCTCATATCCCTCCCATACAAATTTACGAAAACCCTAGGAAAGAGAAGAGAGGAAAGAGAGAGAAAGTGCGAGAGAAGTGGGAGAATCTTCCTGCTATTCTTTCCTGCCGATCTACGTACTTAACCATCGAAATCTAATCACTCTTCCGGTGATTCTGACTTCATTCTAGGTAAGTAAACCCTAACCTTAACCTGTTTTAGAGATTCTATCGATCCAAGTAGCGAAGTAGCTGACTTACCTTGTGTATTAGGTTGCCAATCAGTCGTTAATGATGACGTAGAGTTCTTGTTCGATTCATTACGCTCCTACGACGTAAGGTGCTGATTTTAGACGCTTAGGTTGTCATTTTTTAAAGCTTTAAATATCGTTTAATGGTAGATTGTTGACAAGGATGCTGTTTGACATGTAAAACATGCTGTTTATTTTTTATTTCGAATACGTACGAAGAATATGAGATTTAGGATATTTTAGGTATTTATAGGAAATACCGTATATGTATAAAATTCAGATTCATGCTTAACATGATTAATTACCGTGAATATAAGCTTGTTACGTGTGTGACAACTCCTTAGTGAAAGGACTTGCCCTAAATCACGCCACGGCCAATAGACGCTATATATGTAAAAGTGTATAGCTCAAATGTTTAAATGAATATGGAACCCGGATTCATGCATGCTATGATTATTCGTCGTGGGTATATGCAAGTGATCTATGGGGCAACTCCCTAGTGAAAGGATTTGGTCAAATACCTCATATATCAACACATATTATGTATTTAGTATGTGTAGCCTAAGTGTTTCTGAAAATGATGGAATGAGTATGAAATTTACTTTCATGCTCGCCATGACTAATTGTTATGGATATATGATTGTTGTATGGGCAATACCTCTTTGACGAAAGGATTTTTCCTAATACGTATGCTTATGAATGTAAAATATGTATGATATAATGTATAATCTAAGTGGTTGAATAAATGCCTAAGTGAATTAGTAGTTAGTAAAGTATGATTGCTAAGCTGGTTGACATATGGATCTCCATCACAATGCGTAAGTTTATGAACTCCTCCATGAATAGTGTAACTTAGATTATCCATGCTAAGTGAGTGTATGATTTCCTCCATGGATTTTTTACTTAGTTGAAGCATGTTAAATGTGTGGATGAATTTCTGCATGTACTGTTTATATTTAAGTTATACTTCACGAATATTCATATGGATACAGGATATGATTCATATGCTAGTTGTTAGATTTGTATGTGATTGGGGCTATACTCCAGTCCAGGCAGTCGGTAACAAATTTGAATTCGTGGTTAAATTCTATTCGCCACGAAGGATGTGTATGACGAACCCGAGTCGTACTAGAGTTGTCGGTAATGGTTAGGCCACACGAAGTGCTTGTGCACTTCATGTCGGTCGATTCAACGTGCGCTCGTGCTAGTCGGACTCATCAAGTAACCCGACTGACCATTGTATGTTCATCTTGTATTGGTCATAACTGCTTGAACCTAGGGTACTGAACTTACCAGTGATAACCCTGATAACCGTGGTACCTTGATCCACTAAGACTACTGAGCAGGACATGGTGGTATGGGACACCATGGTCGAGCTGTCGGCCTACGCTGGGGCCACAAACCTCCCCATAGTGACCAGTGAGCACCTTGGACTCGTGAGCCAATTATGGTGGTATGGGACATTATATTCGAGCTGTCGGCCTACACTGATAAGGTGATGGAGGAGCGAAGCAATGAGTGCGTGCAACAGCCCTGACAGCCCTTTGTAGTGACCTCGAGCGTACTCTAAGTCTACGTGAGGCGACGACCCTTCCGTAGCAATAAGAGTACAACTAGGCCTGTATTGATAAGGTGATGGGGAAGCGGTGTAACGAGTGCGTGCATCAGCCCTGACAGCCCTTGTAGTGACCTAAAAATATATCATCATATGAGACTACTAGGAGTGACGACCCTAGACAGGATCCTTGTTGGGAATGATATAAGGGAAGTATCCTAGTTTCTCAATCCTACTGTATGAAAAGGACTAGTAACAACTCGGTAATTATATTCATATTGCATTGCGTGTGCCTGGAAGATGTGGAGCACTGAGGGAAGAAAGCATGCTGCGGACGTAAGATGGTGTCGCATGAGGGAGTATGTCGGTGAGGGCATCCATCATGTCATTTCATTCTTGCATTAATCACAGTATTTAGGAATGTTTGAATTTCTTATTTTATCATTATCGCTTGATTGATTTGATAACATGCTAATCTTTACTCTATGATTCCACTGAGTTAGCTACTCACTTCCACGTTATGGTACGGTGTTGCGCACACCAACCAGTCCCTATTTTACTTTCAGATAATGGCGATGCTTGCGAAGCAGAGCCGGACTTGATGATGATGAGGAGGATTCCTCCTATATGCAGGTTCTGATCGATGGGTTTACAGGATTACTGATTAGATGCCAATACACTTGGTATTTTACCTTTTATTTACACACCCATGTATATTCTCTTTTTTTTTCTATTTTGGAGTATACATGTATTTAGTTAACCTGGTAACATGTTCACACTCTGAAGACTTACAATCATTTATATATTTTATATATCTATCACATTCTTTCGCTTACTAATTTAACTGTCTCTGGAGTATGATATGCTGTTTTGGCTTAATCTACTTCATGTTTTATGCACTATTACAGCCGACATTCATCCATCATTAAAAATGTTGCATAAGTGATGTTCTGAAACTTGGGAGTGGAGTTTATGCTCGACCTCCAATTTTCAGGGTGTTACAATAGGCCACAGTGCCAAGGCGCCCAGTAATCTCGAAAGGTCCTATGAATCTCGGGGCAAGCTTGCCCTTCGCTCTGAATTGAACTACGCCCTTCATGGGCGAGACCTTGAGATACACATGATCCCCTACATCAAACTTCAAGGGACGATGCCGATAATCAGCAAAAATCTTCTACCGGCTCTGAGCTGTGCTCATCCTCTGCCTTATGATATCGATAGCCTTTGATATTTGTTGCATAATCTCGAGACCTAGGAGCCGCTGCTCTCTGACTTCAGTCCAACAACTTGGAGATCTGCACAGTCTGTCATACAATGCCTCAAAAGGAGCCATGCCAATGGTTGCCTGATAGTTGTTATTGTATGTGAACTCAACCAATCACATATGCTCATCCCAGCTACCCTCGAAGTTAATTGCGTAGGCCTGAAACATGTCCTCATGATCTGATTGACCCTCTCGGTCTGACCATCGATCTGTGGATGATATGCGGTGCTGAGCTACAAATCAGTACCCATCGCTCTCTGAAATCTCCTCCAAAATTAAGACGTGAATCTTAGGTCTCGGTTAGAAACGATCGAGACTGGAACACCATGCAATCTCACAATCTCCTCGATGAATAACCTCACAAGCCGGTCTAAAGGCCAAGTCATACGAATGGTGAAAAAATGTGCCGACTTTATTGCACAATCAGCGATGACCAAGATGGTGTTGTGACCGCGCTAAGTCCTCGGTAAGCCTATGATAAAATCTGTCGACACATGCTCCGACTTTCACATCGGGACGCTCAATGGCTACAATGGACTAGGGGGTCTTTGATGATCGTCTTTGACACACTGGCATATGTCACACTCGGCTACAAAACTGGTGATCTGGTGCTTCATCCCCGCCTAAAAATATTGTCTCCCCATATCACGATACATCTTCGTCGATCCAGGGTGGATAAAAAACTATAATGATGTGCCTCGGTCATAAGATCTCTGCGCAACTCAGGAATATCCAGGACACACAATCGGCTTATGAACCGAAGTCCACCATCAGAATCAATCTGCCAATTTTTCTGACTCTCAGATGCTGCCTCTGCTCAGTAATCATGTAATAACTCATCTGCCTATTGAGCCTCGATCACCCTAGCGACAAGAGAGGGTTGAATCGACAGGCTTAATAGTTGAACGATAGAAAACTGTAGACCAAAATTGAAGTCATACTATGTTATATCCTCGAGCATCCTCCACTCCTGAATCATTATGTGTGCCACTAGGACTCGTGGTCGACGGTTGAGGGCATCCGCCACCACATTCACCTTGCTTGGATGGTACTGAAGATTAAAATTATAGTCCTTCAGAAGCTCCATTCAATGCCTTTGCCTCATGTTCAGCTCAGACTAAGAGAATAGATACTTCAAACTCTTATAGTCAGAGAAGAGCTCGAACCTGACCCCATAAAGATAGTGTCTCCACACCTTTAGTGCGAAGACGACTGCTGCCAACTCCAAATCATGATTGGGGTAGTTCAGCTAATGGACCTTGAGCTGGTGAGACGCATAAGTCACTAGTCTCCCATGTTGTAAGACCCGTATCCTAATCTATACTATTTCGTTGCTTCCTGCATTCCTTCTCATCAAATTTCGGTAATCCGTGACCTGTAGTTGACATTGCGCATGACCGTAAGTCGTATCCTATTCATTTAAGACGGCTTAATCTAAGACTTGTATCATTGTGACCGCATGTTGCTGCGGTTCCAACGTCGTAACTCACGCACCGATCCGATACCCAGATGATGAGATGCAGACCCGCGTTCAGTTCGAGAAAAAACACCGCGGGTTGTAAATCCCAAGAGAATCTCTATGAAGTGTCAAATCAATCACATCAATCAATCCCATCAATCACCTCTCATGTCAAGTACAAGCACCCATGCTTCCTTTCTCCACAAGTCAAGCAACCACCAAAGTCAACTAACCTCTCACTTCACTCATCACTCACCTCACCCGTCACTCACTTCACATCACTCCATCTCTCATTACATCACACCTCTCTCTCTCACTTCTCATCACAATTCCAAGCAAGCAAGAGCCTCCCACGTCCAAGGCTTCCCATGAGAGAAATGTGCATTTTAGTGGCCCACTTCCCATCTCCACCATCAAAGTGAAGCTCTAGGAGACCGGCATCCCGACGGACCAAGAAGATCAAGTGGTGGGTGCTTCTATAGGGTAGTTTACTTATTTTTATGATGGGCCAAGTGAGGCCCATCGATCAATGGTGTGGATCTCACTTGGGACCCAACAATGTGGCCGATGGCTCGCCTTGATCATCCATATCATTCCATGATGGGGCCATTCTTGATGTAGAGCGGGTCGCGGACAATTTCATGGCCAAGATGGATCAGAAAAGGCACGGTCGACGACAGAAGTGATCCGGACCATCGGACCTTAGATCGGGCGTATCTCACAATCCGGAATGAGTTATCCAACGTAAAATATATGATTTTGGGGTAGACCGAGCTACTTTAGCCAACAAACCCAGCTACGCCGGGTTGTGCAGCCCGGATTTGTGAAAAACTCCCTGATCGACGGTCGTTTCCTCATTTTAATTTTGTTTTTACTATAAATAGTAAGTTTTAGTTTGAGTATAACTTTTCATCCGTTGGGCTTTAGGAGTTGTGTCCAACATGAAAAGTGCTTAGGATAATTAGGAGAACGGTTTGGTGAAGCCAAATAGGACACTTACTATTTTTGGCCGAAAACCTTGCGCACTAGTCGACATCATGACCGTCTATAAATAGTAAGTTTACTATTTATAGTAAGTTGCGAATTCTACGAGTTTTAGTTGTAGTATGAGTCTGATTTCTTTCATGTTGCTTGGTTCCCTTATTTAAAGGGGTGTAAACTCGTTTTTATTTTATCATCAATTAATTTCGAATTTATTAGAGTTTATTCCTATTCTCTTGCTTTCTTTCCTCGTGGATTCGAGAAGTCTCTGTGAGGAGTCCAGAGAAGCTCCGTAGATTCGGAGTAGTTATCCTTGAGGAAGACAGTGTTCGACCTCATCACGTTCATCCCTGCGTCAATTTGGTATCAGAGACAGGTTTTCCCTCGGGTCGATGGCAAACAACGAAGGTATGAATCAAAATCCTGTGGACGGTGATCTAGGGATTCATTATCTTTCGGAAAGAATGGAAGCTTTCCATCTGGAGAGTCAGTTGACCATGCAAGGGCTGCAGGCAACCCTCGACCGTCTTGCGGATGCGCTACTTCCGCCCCTAGCCCTAGGCGGTGCTCCACCACCTATGGTCGCCCCACCACCCGTGGTTGCTGTACGACGTGACCCTGATTATCGCAGAGCACTACCAGCGGTAAATCGTAGGGCTACACCAGATGATTCTAGTTCCAGCGACGAGGACATTAATGAGGGTTTTGATCGACGACCAATCCATGGAGGCGATCGTCTAGATCGTGCTGAAAGAGACTATCGAGGTAAGGCTGAACTTCCTAGTTTTAACGGTTTATTACGTATCGAAGATTTTCTTGATTGGCTAGCCGAAGTAGAGAGATATTTCGATTATATGGATGTGCCAGATCATAAAAGGGTGAAATTGGTAGCGTTTAAATTGAAATCTGGTGCTTCTGCATGGTGGAAACAATTACAACTCTCACGAGCCCGCCAGAACAAGGCGCCCATCGCATCATGGCCTCGGATGAGACGTCTTCTTCGTTCACGATTTCTCCCCAGTGATTATGAGCAGATATTATTCCAGCAATACCAGAATTGTCGACAAGGAAATCGAACTGTTACAAATTACACTGGAGAATTCCAGCGGTTGGCTACACGAAACGATTTGTCAGAATCTGAGTCACAGAAAGTGGCACGATTTATAGGTGGGTTGCGACCGGTAATTCAGGATCGAGTTCAGATGTACCCAGTCGGGACCGTAGATGAAGCAGTTCAATTGGTAGGAAGGGCAGAAACGCAGCTTGCAAGAGCTCCTGCTCGTCCCTATCCTTCAAATCGACCCCCTATGACAGGTCCCACACAGGATCCAGTGCTGGTTCGAGGAAAAGATCCGGTAGGAGAACGTCCTCAACCTCCTCCACCCGCGAACCGTGATACGGGGAGCGGACCATCCAGACCTCAACGGGTAGCACCCACAACAGCGGGCCCTAGTAGGATTCCGAATCCTTATGCTCGGCCAAGGCCGAACAATTGTTACCGCTGTGGCCAACCAGGCCACTTATCAAACACTTGTCCTCAACGTCCGGCAGCGTACTTGACTATAAACGAAGGGGGCACTGAAGATGAGGTCGTGGAAGAGGATCATGGCTTTGATGAATATGAACAAACTACTGAAGAAATAGCAGGTGGCGATGAAGTGACAGGCGAAGATCATGGCGAATCTCTCGTTGTGAGGCGACTACTGTATACCCCACGAAAGGAATTACATCCACAGCGGCACAATATATTTCGTACTCGGTGCACTGTCAGCGGAAAGGTCTGTGATGTGATCATAGACAGTGGTAGCAGCGAGAACATCGTCTCAAGAGTGATGGTAGATAAGTTGCAGCTACCAACGACGAAACATCCTTCCCCGTACTCAATTGGCTGGATAAAAAAAGTGAACGAGACCAAGGTAACTGAACAATGCACTATCTCGTTTTCAATTGGTAAACATTATAAGGATCAGATACTTTGTGACGTGGTTGACATGGAAGCCTGCCATATGCTACTCGGTCGACCCTGGCAGTCAGACCGTGATGCGACCCATCGGGGGCGAGACAATGTCTACATATTCGTCAAGGATAGTCGAAAAATAATTCTTACCCCTATAGCACCAGAGAACCACCCTGAAGCTTCTAAAGTGGAGGGAAGTTCTCTCTTGACCATTCGGGATTTCATGGAGGAGTCCAAGAAAATCGGCGAGGTATATACCGTAGTGGTGAAGGGCGAGAAAGAGGAACCCTCAAACATCCCTCCAAGCTTAAGACTGTTACTAAACGAATTCAAAGAAGTCTGGCCTGAAGATTTACCTGATGGATTACCCCCCATGAGAGATATCCAACATCACATAGACCTCGTCCCTGGGGCTAGCATGCCCAATCGCCCTCATTATCGGATGAGTCCGAAGGAGTGTGAGATACTTCAGGGGCAAGTGGAGGAATTGATCCGTAAGGGTCTATTGAGAGAGAACATGAGCCCATGTGCTATACCAGCATTATTAACGTCAAAAAAAGATGGAAGCTGGCGCATGTGTGTCGATAGCCGAGCAATTAACAAAATTACTATTAAGTATCAGTTTCCAATACCACGGTTGGACGACATGCTCGATATGTTAAGAGGGGCTAAAGTGTTCTCTAAACTCGATCTAAAGAGCGGGTACCATCAGATTCGTATTCGACCCGGTGATGAATGGAAAACGGCATTCAAGACAAATGAAGGGTTGTATGAGTGGCTGGTCATGCCTTTCGGCCTATCGAACGCACCAAGTACTTTTATGCGTTTGATGAATCAAGTTCTAAAACCGTTCACTGGCCGATTTGTGGTAGTATATTTTGATGACATATTGATATATAGCCAGGATGAGGCGGAGCACAAGAAATATCTCAGGAAGGTGCTGCAGGTCCTACAAGATAACAAGTTGTACCTCAACTTGAAAAAGTGTAGCTTTTTAACTGATAGCCTATTGTTTTTAGGATTTGTTGTAACATCCACAGGCATTCGGGTGGACGATAAAAAGGTGCAAGCTATTAGGGAATGGCCGATCCCAACAAACATTCATGAGGTGAGGAGTTTTCACGGATTAGTGACTTTCTATCGTCAATTTGTGCGGGATTTTAGCACTATAGTCGCACCAATAACAAACTGCATGAAAAAGGGGCCATTCCAGTGGACCGATAAAGCTGACAAGAGCTTTCATGAGATCAAGCATCGTTTGTCTACAACACCGGTCTTGGTGCTTCCTAATTTCAATAAATTGTTTGAGGTGAAGTGTGACGCTTCATATGTCGGAATAGGAGGAGTATTATCACAGGAAGGCAGGCCGGTAGCCTTCTATAGCGAGAAGCTCAGTGAAGCCCGAAAGAAGTGGTCGACTTACGAGCTTGAGTTGTACGCAGTTGTTCAGGCGCTGCGACATTGGCGGCATTATCTAATTCAAAGGGAGTTTGTTCTGTACACCGACCATCAGGCATTAAAGTTTATTAATAGTCAGACTAACGTGAATCGTGTGCATGCTAGATGGGTTACGTTTTTACAGGAATTTACGTTTGTTCTGAAGCATAAGTCAGGTCAGCAGAATAAGGTGGCTGATGCACTTAGCCGTCGTGCGTCACTACTTGTTACGGTGAGCAATGAGGTGGTTGGCTTTGACTGTCTCAAGGAGCTATATGCCGAGGATGAAGACTTAAAAGATTCTTGGTTAAAGTGCCAAGAAGGTCACCCCAGTGACTCTCATATACAGGATGGTTTTCTCTTCAAAGGGAATCGATTGTGCATCCCCCAAAGTTCTCTAAGGGAGCAGATTATTCAGGAACTACATGGAGGTGGCCTCGGTGGACACCTTGGGCGAGACAAGACGTGAGCTCTTGTGGAAGAGCGGTATTATTGGCCGCAATTAGTACGTGATGTGGAAAGAGCCGTACAACGTTGTCATATTTGTCAGACCTCCAAGGGACAATCTCAGAATACGGGCCTCTACACCCCGTTACCTGTGCCTGACGGTCCTTGGGAGGATTTATCAATGGACTTCGTTCTTGGTCTTCCACGAACACAACGCGGCATGGATTCGGTGTTCGTAGTGGTCGATCGTTTCTCCAAGATGGCGCACTTTATCCCATGCAAGAAGACCCTTGATGCAACACATGTGGCGAATTTATTCTTCAGGGAGGTCGTACGGCTACATGGGGTCTCTAAGACCATTACTTCTGATCGTGACACGAAGTTCATTAGCCACTTTTGGCGGACTTTATGGACTCGATTCGATACACGACTTCAATTCAGCAGTGCTTACCACCCACAGACTGATGGGCAGACCGAAGTTGTGAATTGCACTTTGGGAAACCTCCTTCGATGTATTTCAGGAGAGAAACCGAAGCAGTGGGATTTGGCCTTGTCTCAAGCGGAGTTTGCATTCAACAACATGGTGAACCGCTCGACAAGAAAGTCCCCGTTCCAGGTTATTTACGGACGAGTACCTCGCCACACACTAGACTTAGTCCCTCTGCCCAAGCTCCCGGGCATGAGTATTGCAGCAGAACATATGGTAGACAGGATCATGGGTATTCATGCAGAGGTGCAGACTAAGCTACATGCCTCGAATGAAAAGTACAAGGAATAAGAGGACAAGCATCGTCGACAAAAGGTGTTCGAGGTGGGCGACCAGGTAATGGTCCATTTGCGAAAAGAAAGATTTCCGACCGGGACGTACAACAAGCTGAAGAATAAGAAGATTAGACCGGTACCGATCATCCTCAAGATCAATGACAATGCTTATGTTGTTGATCTTCCAGATGACATGGCGATCTCACGAACTTTCAACGTTGCGGACCTGACCGAGTATCATGAACCAGTGCAGGACGAGAACTCGAGGACGAGTTCTTTTCAAGTGGAGGGGACTGATGTAGAGCGGGTCGCGGACAATTTCATGGCCAAGATGGATCAGAAAAGGCACGGTCGGCGACAGAAGTGATCCGGACCATCGGACCTTAGATCGGGCGTATCGCACAATCTAGAATGAGTTATCCAACGTAAAATATATGATTTTGGGGTAGAACGAGCTACTTTAGCCAACTAAGCCAGCTATGCTGGCTTGCGCAGCCCGGATTTGTGAAAAACCCCCTGATCGACGGTCTTTTCCTCGTTTTAATTTTATTTTTACTATAAATAGTAAGTTTTAGTTTGAGTATAACTTTTCATCCGTTGGGCTTTAGGAGTTGTGTCCAACATGAAAAGTACTTAGGATAATTAGGAGAACGGTTTGGTGAAGCCAAATAGGACACTTACTATTTTTGGCCGAAAACCTTGCGCACTAGTAGACATCATGACCGTCTATAAATAGTAAGTTTACTATTTATAGTAAGTTGCGAATTCTACGAGTTTTAGTTGTAGTATGAGTCTGATTTCTTTCATGTTGCTTGGTTCCCTTATTTAAAGGGGTGTAAACTCATTTTTATTTTATCATCAATTAATTTTGAATTTATTAGAGTTTATTCCTATTCTCTTGCTTTCTTTCCTCGTGGATTCGAGAAGTCTCTGTGAGGAGTCCAGAGAAGCTCCGTGGATTCGGAGTAGTTATCCTTGAGGAAGACGGTGTTCGACCTCATCACGTTCATCCCTGCGTCAATTCTCCATGAACCCCATCATGATGTTTACTTTCCTTGCATTAAAGAGGTCATCTAGATCGTCCATTTTTAGTGGAGAAAGATCTCCATCGTTGATCTTTGAATTAATGGGCCCACTTGTATTATGGCCCACTCGATGTACGATTGAGTGTAAGGGAAGGCTCATAGTGGCGGAGCCCTCCATCATGCGTGTCCCACTCCTCTTCTTCTCTCTCTCTCTCTCTCTCTCTCTTTTGGATTTCTTTTCTTATGATAATATGGCCTTGGGGCCCACTTGGATGGACCCACCATGAAGTATGTATTTACCTAAGCCACCTAGAAGTGGAGCCCACTTTATAGGTGTTGCATCGACACCATCCATCATCTGGTGGCCCACCTGAGCAGGCCCACATCCTTGGCACCTAGGACGCAAAATCGTCCAGCGTCCCTGGACGCTGGACATCATTTGAAAAACAAAAATATAAGCTTTGTTTGAAGCCTTGTGTGGGCCATTCATATGGGCCCCACGTTGACATATGCTGTTAATCCAAGCCGCTCGTTCCATTCCTTAGATCATTTTAGGCGTTGAGCCGAAAAATGAGGCTGATCTGACTATCTGGTGGGCCATACCTTAGCAAAGATGATTTCTACCATTCAAATTCATCTCAAAATTTTTGTACATGCCGAGAGATACCCAATATCGGTCTTGATGGATGGGGCATGAACTGAAGAATTCATTGGACGGGATAGATTCGCTTGAAGCGGGCCCCACATATGAAAAACCATCGAAAAACCTTTTTTTTTTTAAATTACAAATATAATGGCAAAGAGGGTCTACTGCTGCTTTGCAGCAGGACGCTGCCAGCGTCCAGGGTGACGGACGGACGTTCTAGGGTCCTGTGCGTGGGCCCCACCATGATGTATGTGTAATATTCAAACCGTCTATATGGTGGGCCACCTCCTGAAGTGGGTCCCCGCCAAAAATCGGATCCATCTATGGCCCAGGTGACCCACATCACAGGAAATAGGGTGATTGAATGGCCACCATTGCAGCCCTTTTTGGGCACCACAGAAGTTTTGAATCAACCTGATATCCGTTTTCCCATCCACCCAGGTCACGTGAGACCTTATCAATGGGCTGGATGGAAAGTAAACTTTATAATGGGCCCCACATGGGGAGCCCAACGTGATGTATGTGTTGTACTCCCACCGTCCAGGCGGACAGTGGAGTCCACAGAGATGTATGTGCGGTGAGGCCACCGTCCAGCAGACGGTGGAGCCCACTGTGATGTACATGTGTCCACTGTCATCTGTTTGGACAGTGGGACCCACATGATCTATGTGTTCTATTCACCCAGTCACACTATTTGTGTGTGATGTATATATATGTATATTATATTATATATAATATTGTATACATTATTTATGCATATGTGTATGATGGTGAGCCTTTATGTGGACCCCACCATAATGCATGTGTTGCATCCAAACCATCCATTTATGTTGTAAACTCTTTTCTTGAGCTAAAAATGAGCTAGATCTATGGTTTTAATGGGCCCACTTGGTATGTAGATAGGGCCCATGTTGATCTATTTATGGACATTCATTTAGGCCCACCTTGGTGCACATCTAAGGCCATGGGGTTAAGCCCATTTGGCATATGTAATGCCCATGAGATTAAGCCCATTTGGCATATGCAATGCCCATGGGTTTCGGCCCATTTGACATATGCAATGCCCATGGGATCCGGCCCTTTTATTCTATATAAGGCCCACGGGATTCAAGCCCATTTGATATATATATATTAAAGCCCATGGGATCAAGCCCATTTGATGTGTACAGGACGCAAATGGAGTGGCCCATTTGATATATTTAAAGCTTATGTGTGTAGGCCCATCTGATATATTTAAGGCCCAAGTTGTGAGGCCCACTTTGATGTATTTCAAGGCCCATGGATCATGGACCATTGCAATGTACATAAGGCTCATTGGTGAGGCCCATTAACGCAGCCCATTTGATGTATCTAAGGCTTATGGGTCGAGGCCCAACGGGATGACCTTAGGGTCCATTGCAATGTGTGACTTCCCATGTTCATGTAATGATATATATGGCGAGCCGCGCCTAGGGAACAATGTTGGTTTGACGTCCATATTGTATGTACAATGTTGGTTAAATGTCCGCATTGTAACTCGCCTTAGGGCCCATTGATAGGCCCATGCTCGTTGCTATCCATCACCTTGTAACATGCTTAGTATAATCTCATGACTCATGCCCATACGCATCATATATGTGCTTGGTTTGAGTAGCGACTGATCATAGCATATGCCATTGGGCAGACCACTTATAGGACCCATTATGAGACGGAGTGCCCTACACCATCGCGCAGTACGCGATGAATTTCTGCATAATTTGACGTGTGATTCATGCATCTTGCATACGTGTGACTTGATCACTGCACGCCCTAGCGACATCAGGGCCGTGGCTCCACAGGTACATCGTGGATGGCCGTATTGGATACTGAAAATACTTATTCTAGCACTGTGGGCACTTATGATGTCCTTGGGTGAAAGTGCCAGAACCTTTTTGGTACCAGGAGATGCTCCAACGTCTAGACTGAGTGGATACACGAGCGCCCGAGTGCCGAATACCAGTAGGCCGCGTCTCCCACTGTGTCGTGGTCGGTTGGAAGGGGGTGTGGCCTTATCCGCCTGAGTGAGGGGGCTATAAGCTAGGCTGAGTTTGACCAGCTCACAAATGAGTCCACTATCGACGAGCCGGGTAGGCATTGGCATACTACTGGTCAGGCGGATAGTGAGGTCTTTTCCGCTTGCTTGACTGTGCAGCTAGGGAGGTGGCAGTCACTGCGAAGTGTATTAGACCACGGTGATATCTAGAGAGGAACCGTACTGATATGTGTACATGATGAGTACCGACTTACTTGGATTGCATTTCGCATATGACATTCGGCTATATAGGCCTTGCATTGCATCGGTGTGGCCGATGGCATTCATATCTCGCATCATGCCTTACATTACATAGCCTTGGTAAATTCATGGACTTACCGCATACTTCCGCATTACCTGATCTTGTACACTCGGCGTTTGCCCTCTGCACACACTTACACCACCCTCTAAGCTTTTATGAGCTTATGCACGACAGTTGCATGCAGGTGGCGTTGGACAGCAGTAGCGCTGAGGCAGGAGTGCATATCAGGACCTTTTGGAGTTTTTTGATCACCTTATATTTTCCTTTCTGCGTTGTACTTAAAAGATTTTGATATAGTGGATATGTGGTGATGTTGTTTTGTGACTTGGTTATGCTTGTGGTTATAATCCATTACAAAAAAAATTCATTCTGAAAATCCTCCTTGTAGGATCCCAGGATCGAAATCTGGCATTTGATTATCAGGAACCGAGAATGGGGCACTACGGAGGCTGTCGGCACCAGATTCGGCAATCGAGATTTATGTGAATCCGATTTTCTGGTTTGGGGCGTGACACGTGTTGCATTAGAACAACACTTAAGCCAATACGTGAAACATCAGTAAATATAACAAATCCATCACTTTCAGAAGGAAGAGTAAGGATAAGAGTAGACGTCAGACGATCCTTCAGCTCCACGAATGCCTGCTCACATGCATCATTCTAAAAAAAATCTACGCCCTTTCGAGTCAACCTGGTCAATGGGGTTGCAATACGGGAGAAGCCCTCAATGAAACACCGATAGTATCCCATTAAACCTAAGAAACTACGGATCTCAGATGCAGTCGTGGGCTGACCCCACTGACGCACTACCTTAAACTTTGAGGGGTCCACTGCGACACCCTCCCTCGTCACCACATGACCAAGGAATCTCACCTCCTCCTGCCAGGACATGCACTTCTCCAGCTTCGCATATAGTTGGTGGGCATGGAGGGTCTGCAATACGATCTCCAGTTTCTGCATGTGGTCCTCACGGGTCCTCAAATATATCAGAATGTCGTCGATGAAGATCACAACAAACTGATCGAGATATGGACCGAAGACCTCGTTCATCAACTACATGAAGACCGCAGGTGTAGTGGTCAGTCCGAAGGACATGACTTGAAACTCAAAATGACTATAACGCATCCTGAATGCCATCTTTGGGATGTCCTCCTCTTAGAATTGAATCTGATAATAACCAGAACGCAGGTCAATCTTTAAAAAGAATTATGCACCCTGCAGTTGATCAAACAAATCATCTATCCTCGGGAGTGGGTACTTGTTCTTGATCGTGACCCGATTGAGCTCGCGATAATCTACGCAGAGCCTCAACGAGCCAACCTTATTTCTGATGAAGAGTACCGATGCTCCTCATGGAGAATTGCTTGGACAAATGAATCCCAACTCACACAACTCGCCCAACTATCGTTGTAGCTCATGCAACTCCATCGGTGTCATCGGTATAGGGCCTTCGAGATAGGCGGGGTACTAAGCACAAGATCTATCTAGAACTCAATATGACGGTGCAGCGGCAATCCCAGAATCTCCTAGAATACGTCAAAGAAATCACAGACAATCGACCACTGATTAATACAAGCGGCAACAGGCTCCTCAGCGGCACAGGACATCAAGCAAGAGAACAGCTCTCCTCGAGGTTTTGCAACAAACTGAAACTGCGGTAAATCTGGTATGCAGAATGTGACTATCCTCATGAAATAATTTCAGGTGGCATAGTACTCGGCAAGTCAATCCATGCCCAAGATAAGATCAAAATCTGACATCGGCAGCATGAATAAGTCAGCGGGCAAAAAGATATCACCGACCAGAACAGGGCAAGATGAATAAAAATGGCCCAATACTATGATTTTCCCTAAAGGCGTCTATATGGTCAATCTCCCGCTAGCAGACTCTGTCGATAATCCAGTCAATCGGTAAAAATCCTTAGACATGAATGAGTGTGAAGCACCCAAATTAAATAATACTCGGGCGATGCATGAAGAGACAAGTAGTATACCCTCAATGACTCCTCCAGAGGTTTGCGAGTCCTACAGAGATGCATAAAAGCTAGCCTGAGGTGGCTGGGGAGGTGCCTGTCCCCTTTGAGGTCTCTGGTGCTGCTACTGCCTCTGCGGCGGCCTGTACTGCTGTCTCTGCTGTTACTAGGGCCTCGACAACTGAGATAGCTGTCGTCGCTGCTGATGGGGTGACTACTGATGTGAAGGCTACTGTGGTGCTCTCGACAGCTACTGCTGAGGTTGGAGACACTCCCACCTATGGTGTCCTATCCCACCACATTCATAGCAGGTATCAGAAAGCTGTCTTTGAGTTGGTGTGACTGGAGGTGTGATGGTGCTACTAGTGCTCTGTTGGATGGGTGGCTCTTGTATCTTTACAGTCGTCGATGCTGATGAGAGCTACTGGAGGGGGCCTGTCTCTTTCGGCCTCTCCTCTGATCTCGATCGGCCTATGAGCTGGCCCACTCAGTCTCATAAATCTTGGCCCTCCGTACCACCGCCTGTAAGGTCAAGAGCTCATGCACAATAACACGGCCTTGAAGACCGTAATGCAAGCCGTTCTCAAAATGACGGGCCTTCTACCCCTCATCATCAACCAGATATGACGTAAACCTCGATAGCGCTACAAAATGGGCTGCGTACTATGCCATGGACATGTCCTCCTGCACCAGTCTCAAATTCTAACGCTCTCAGACGACAAATGTAGTCGGGGAAGTACTGCTGCTCAAATCAGTTAATGAAATCCTCCCATGTCCAGACATAATCAAGCCCTACAACATGGGTAATGGAGGTCCACCAGTGCTCGACCTCTCCCTGGAGAAGAAGTACGACCAACCGGACACACTACTGGGTCGTATATGCCATAGTATCAAAAATCTTCTCTACATCGGAGTGCCACCTCTCAGCTGCTGTCAGATCTGGCTCACCCTAGAAACGTGGAGGATCGAGCTGTCTGAACTCATGAAAAAGGGCGCTCGCGTGCTCCTGCTCAGCCTGGGCAGGAGAAATAGTTGGGCGCCTGCCTTATCCTTGAAGTACGGTTGTCATAACCTGCAACATCTACTGTAACTAAGAGACACTCATTGCTACGGTCTCAAGTGGAGGAATAACATCCTCAGGCTGAGGAGTAAGGATCTCTGAGGATGGAGCAGGTGTCACAAGTGGTAAAGTTGGAGCCTCAGGTGGTGGAGCGGGATTCACTCGAGTCGCTCTCTCGGGTGACATGTCCTATAGGAAGAATAAGGATGCCAATCAACCTTGAGAATTGCACGTTAGGGAGCTTAATCGGAAGGTTGCGCACTTGGAACCTAATCATCCTAAACTCATAGTAAACATGTGATGTTGTTTTTGGTTCTTCTCAAGTTATGCTCTGATACCAACTTCTGTCATGCCCCAGACACGAAAACTGGGCTCATAAATTTTTTGATCACCGAATCCGGCATTGATAGCCTCTATAGTACCCCATTCTTGAGTCCCGACACCCATACACCAGGTTCCGATCCTGGGATCCTATAAAGAGGATTTTAAGCATGATTTGATTCAAAATGAGCACAACTATAAGCATAACCCACAAACAATAACCACAAGAACACCATCACAAAATCCATTATGTTCAAAAACTTTGAGTATAATGCGTATGAAAGGGAAATACAAGATAATGAAAGTAACAGAAACTCCAGAAGCTCTGTTGCACACTCCAACTGCGACGAGGTTATGTCTATGTCGTGGTGTCACCTACATCATCAATCGCACATAAGCTTATATAAAGCTTAGAGGGTGGTGTAAGCGTGCGCAATATGAGTATGTTCAGAATGCAAGGTCAGAGTAATGCGAAATTATTCTGATGAGTACATCAATGCAATTAGCCTTACCAAGGTTATGCAGTACAAGATATGAATGCTATCGGCCATATTAAGACCATACGATGTGAGATGCAACTCAAGCATACCAATCCTCATCTAAATCCACATATAGCTTATCAAATATCAGTACAGTTCTTATTCTGGATAATCACTGGGGTTTAGTACACTTCAAATGGCAGTGCCCCTCTCCCAACCGCATAGTCATAGTGAGCATAAGAAACCTCACTATCCTCCTAGCCAATAGTCTACAAATACCTATCTAGCACGTCGATAGTGGACCCATTCAGGATCTGGTCAAACTCAGCCTAGTAATGCCCTTACCCTCGAGTGAGTAAGGCCACACCCCTTTCCAACCAACCATAACACAGTGGGAGATGCGGTCTCCTGGTATTCAACCCTCATGTAGTCAAATATTCACTCAGTCTCGACATTGGAGTCATCCTCTGGTATCGTCGGGTTAGAGATTTTCACCCAGGGACATTTATGGCACCCCGATGCTTAGTAACAATATTTTTGGTGTCTGATCCTGCCATCTACGATATATCTATGGAGGTCATAGCCCTGATGTCACTAGGGCATATAGAAATCATGTCACACAAAGGTGAAGTGCATGAATCACACTACCAGTCATGCAACAATCCTGAGTGTACCACGAGCTCATGAAGGGCAACTCCGCATATCACGGAGCCCATAAATAATCTGCTCAAAGGCATATGCTATGATCAGTCACTCCTCATATCAAGCATACATATGATGCGTATGAGCATGAATCATGGATCTATATTAAACTTGTTATATGGTGCTGGACTTTGTTCATAACAAAGATGAGCCTAAACGGCCTACACACTACAAGTATGTGCCTATCAATGGGTCTTAAGGAGAGTGACAATGTGGGCATTTAACCAACATTATCCTTACAATGTGGACATCAAACCATTATTTCTCCCAAGGCATGGCCGCCAAAACATCGTTACATAAACCATGATGGAATCACACATTGCAAAGGGCCTTATGTACATCCTGTTGGGCCTTGACCCATGGGCCTCAGGTACATCAAATGGGCCACATCACATGGGCCTCATATACATCAAGATGGGCCTCAACAATGGGTCTCATATATCACATCGAGCCTAGTCAAATGGGCCGAACCAATGGGCTAAATCATCTAGGCCAATCAAATGGGTTGAATCAAATGGGCCAATCAAATGGGCCGAATCATATGGGCCGATCAAATGGGCCGAATCAAAGGGGCTGAATCAAATGGGTTGATCGAATAGGCTGAGTCAAATAGGCCGAGTCGAATGGGCTGAGTTGATTAGGCTGAGTCGAATGGGCCAAGTCAAATGGTTGAGTCGAATACACCATTTAACTACTATTAGAGATCATTTTAGATAATTATTTTAAAAATGAATCATATCCAAGGATCATCTAGACCATACCACAAATGGCAACGGTGATAATGATTTCCAGCATTAAATTCCAATGGGCCCACCAAGACATTTATTTTCCATCTAATCTATACATAAGGTCACAAAGATGTGGTATAGAGGAACAACAAATATCATAATAGTCTAAAACCTCTATAATTCTAAAAAAAAGGGGTTTCAAAGATAGGTGTTCAACTCCATTGTATTCAATAGTGTGGTCCACTTGAATTGGATGTGTCTTATTTTTAGCCTCAAGTCTTGAGATGAGTCGTCGCATGGATGAAAAGTTTAGATACAACACATACAGTGGCAGGCCCTACGAGATGGATGTCTTCATGGGGCCCACTCATGCTTGGCATGGATAAAGTACATACATCATTGTGGGGTCCATGCAAGTGGCTATCCACTAAGTGAATGAATAGTTTGGATGGAAGACATCCATCATGGTGAGGCCACTAGAACGTCAAATGAATGGACAGTGTGATACATACATACATCATGGTGGGTCCCACAGCAGATGGGCCCCACAACAGCTTTTTTTTACTGTGAGAGATGCAGCATCAGGTACTGTTGACGGTCTGTATATAGTGGGTCCCACATAGGGCCCACCACCATATATCTTAAGGTGTGTGTGTGTGTGTATATATACACTATAATATAATATATTATATTATATTATATTATATAACATAACATATATAGAAAAGAGCCACTGTCCAGAGACCCTTGGATGCTCTGGACGGTGCATATTTTATGCATATATCATGATGGGTCCACACATGTGGCCCACCACATGCATATTATAATATTTGAAATAGTGGTGAAGACTGCTTGAGTTGAAGTAGGAATATGCCAATATGTCCTAGAGGGGTTGAATAGGACTTTTTAAAGTTTTACAATATATTTAAAAATCCTATTAAAATAATCTTAATAGATAAACAATTATCAGGATTACTTAAATGTAACTCTACTGGCTTTTAAGCCTGGTAGAGGATCCAATCATAAACTATTTAAGAAGTGAACAAAATGTAAACTAGTTTATGATGGATATGACTGTGTATGTGTGTGAGGTGTGATCTCAGATATTCAGATAAAGTAAATCACATAAATAAAGAAATAACAATCGCAAACACAATCATTTTTATAGTGGTTCAACTACTTGTCTACTCGACTCCCGGTAACCGCACTCAACCCTTGAGTGTACTGGATGTCACTAAGGAGGTTTCACATGATTCACCTCTAACCTAAGGTTTTAAATCAGGTTCACCTTCAACCTTTACAACCTACACTGAGGCTGACTGTTTATGCTCTCATGAACAAGGGTCAACACATCACACCCACATTTAGGCACACTGGCCAAGGATCTTTCCTAAGAACATAACAGAGGTTTCACTCGGTTCACCTCAAAACCTAAGGTTTTACCCGGTTCACCTCAAACCGAAGGTGTTACTGGTTCACCTCTAACCAGATGTTAATGCTCTCCATAGAGCAAGGGTCCACACAATGCACCCACCATGTACACTCCCTCCGGAGGCCTCCTTGAGGACTTCAAGGGTGAGAAATACCTTAGACCAATCCTACAAAGGAATGATTAAAGGGTCCTTTGGACTCTAGATACTTATAGATAAGTTGATGAGACCCATTTAGCGCAGTCACGAAGATCTCCTCCTTATTGACGAAGACTCTTTAGCTCCCTTAAACCACAACAAATGATGTACCAATATAAGGTAATGGGTTGGGTCAAGGTTATGATAGAATCCTATCTCTAAATGTTTTCTTATAAAGGAGATAGAGTGATTCCAATCATCTAAGCATTCAAGGCATCTCAACTTAATGTTGTAAGCCCCGTTCTTAGACCATACCGTTCCATAGACTTCCACGGTCTTACCGGTCGAATTCCGGCAACCTTCGACCCTTAATTGATATTTGCATGCGACCCTGATTCGTATGCCGTAAACCCGTATCGACTCAACCAAAAACTTTTACCATAGCGACCGCGCCGTCGTTACTATTCTGATGCAGCGACTCGCGCGCCGAGGCGATACCCTGGTCAAGAGATGTGGGTCAGCGTTCGGTGCGAGGAAAATACTGCGTTGCGAATCCTAAGAGAATCTCTATGAGATGTCACATCAATCCATCAATTCATCAATCCATCAACATGTCAAGTACATGTCAAGTACACATCACCTTTCACTCATACCGAAGCAACCATAAAAGTTTAAAAGGTCTTACAAGCCCATGCCTTTCTTACACAAAAGGCCACCAAAGTCAATAAAGCCTTACACACCCATCTCTCTCCCATCCATCACTCCATCACCTCATCACCTCATATCTCCTTACAACTCTCTCTCTTTCTCATTTCTCATCTCATTTTCTTAAGCAACCAAATCCCATACGTATGAGCCTCTCCCTCTCTTTCCAAAAACTCCAAGTGTGGCCCACCTCTTCATCCCAAGATCTCCCATCCTAGCCATCCATTTCTCATCTCCTCCATTGAAATCAAAGCTAAGAAGCTAAAGAACCCAAGAGAGCAAGAAGATCGAACGGTGGGTGCTTGATAATGGTCATTTTTCATATTTTTAAGTTGGGCCAAGTGAGACCAACCGATCAATGATTTGGATCTCACTTGAGACCCTAAGATGTAGCTGATGACCCACTAGGATCATCATGATCATTCCATGATGGGGTCATTCTCCATGGACCCCATCATAATGTTTATTTCTTTACATTAAAAAGGCCATCTAGACCGTCTATTTTAGTGGAGAAGGGATCCCTACCGTTGAATTTTGATTTAATGGGCCTATGTATAATGGGACCCACTTGATGTATGATTGAATGCAAGGGAGGGCCCATAGTGTCGGGGTCCCTCTATCACGCGTGTCCCACTCTCTCTCTCTCTCTTATGTGTTGTGGGCCCCTCACTATCTTGTATGATCCGCACCATCCCATCCATGGGGCCCACCTTGCGGCCCACCTTGCGGTCCATCCTTGGGTGGGCCTGGATTTAGGAGAATGCAAATATCAGTTTGATTCAATAATAATAATAATAATAAATAAATTCAGGTGGGCCACGTCCCCGTAGGACCCACCATGATGTTTGTGTTACACCCACACGTCCAGCGTTAAGGCTGGACGCTGGCCAGTGACACTCAGCCCCGTAATTCAACTGGCAGACTGCATGGGAATACCTCGTTTCAGCACTTAAGGTCTCAGTATTGATCCCTGTTGAGGGTGCCTAACATGGAGTGTGTACTCGCATGGAGAGTGCACTGACGGTGGGGTCCATGGGACCCACTCCCGTCCTACACCCCTCCAAATGGGCCACACCAAGATATATGTGCTTTATCCAAACCATCCACCATTCTGGACGGTGGGCCATGCCCATGTGGGGCCCACTTCCACGCCCTAATCCATAGTTCATGGGCAGATTGAGTGGGAGTCCTGGTTTCAACGGTGGGCCCCATGGTACACGTGGTAGATAGTGTGAAAGATACCTCGTTTAATACCGAGGTCTTGGCAGGGTTGGCTGCCAGTGAAGTGTGAATGGACGTGGGGTCCATGGGACCATCTCCACCGTCCGTCCATTTAGATGGGCCCACTATAACGCATGTCACATGGGACCCAGCCCCACGTGTGGGCCACCATGTCCAGCCGTCCATCTGGACGTTGGATATACCCTATATACTATATATTATATGTATTATAATATATTATATATAATATATTATATATTATATATACTAGTTGTGGTGGGCCCTACGTGGGACCCACCTGTCTTGTCGCAGAACAGAGAAAAATAAAAAAATAAAAAAAAATAAAGGCAGCTATGCTGCTCGTTAAGGCAGCACGTGGCTGCTCTCTCTCTCTCTCTCTCTCTCTCTCTCTCTCTCTCTCTCTCTCTCTCTCTCTCTCTCTCTCTCTCTCTCTCTCTCTCTCTCTTTCTCTCTTCCCACGTCAGTAGTAAATGCCGTGGCCCCATACCCACTCCAGGTGTACATGTTTCATCCATACGATGTAGGCCCCAATGATGTATGTGTCATATCTACACCATCCATCGTTTGAATGGTGGGGCCCATCATGATGCACTTAATGCCTCTAAACCGTCCAAACATCTTGACAGCCCATTTTAGGGCTTGAGGCTAAGAATGAGTCAGATCCATAGCCCAAGTGGGCCCCACCTTGGCATGTTTTAGAGGCCCATGGAATTAGGCCATTTAATGTAATTTAAGGCCCATGGGAGTGAACCCATTTGATGTGTTCCAAGGCCCATGGGATTAGGCCCATTTAATGTAATTTAAGGCCCATGGGAGTGGACCCATTTGGTGTGTTCCAAGGCCCATGGGATTAAGCCCATTTGATGTAATTTAAGGCCCATGGGAGTGGACCCATTTGATGTGTTCCAAGGCCCATGGGATTAGGCCCATTTGATGTGTTCCAAGGCCCGTGGGATTAGGCCCATTTGATGTAATTTAAGGCCCATGGGAGTGGACCCATTTGATGTATTCCAAGGTCCATGGGATTGGACCCATTTGATGTATTTTAAAGCCCATGGGAGTAGGCCCATTTGATATGTATAAGGCCAATGGGTCGAGAACCATTTGATGCATTCTAAGGCCCACGGGTTATGACCCATTGCAATGCACATAAGGCCCATTGGTGCGGCCCATTTATGTGGCTTATTTGATGAATAAAAGGCCCATATGATATGGCCCATTTGATGCATTTAAGGCCCAATGGAACGTACCTAAAGTCCATTACAATGTGTGATCCCTATAAGGATTATGTAACGATGTTTACGGCGATTGTGCCTTGGGAGCAATGTTGGTTTGACATCCACATTGCGAGTATAATGTTGGTTGGATGTCCACATTACGACTCTCTCTAGGGACCATTGATAGGCAGTACTTGTTGTGTGTCGACCCTCTATGTCATCTGCGTTGTAAGGATATTTCATTACTTTATTACATGTTTAGTATAGTTCCATGACTCATGATCATACGCATCATATGTATGTTTGATATGAGAGGTGACTGATCATAGCATATGTCTTCGGACAGGCTGTTTATGGGCTCCCGATTAGGTGGTGTTGCCCTACATGAGTGCACGTTACGTGCAAGGAATTGCTGCATAATTGGATAGTGTGATTCATGCATCTCGCATTGTGTGATATGGTTACTGTACGCCCTATCGACATCGGGGCCGTAGCCTCCACAGATGCATCGTGGTTGGTAGGATTGGATACTAGAAATTTCATTCTACATGGGGTGTTATAGATATCCCTGGGTGAAAGTCCATAAACCCTTATGGTACCAAGAGGTTGCTCCAACATCTATACCGAGTGGGTAGATGAGTGTTGAGTATCGATTACCAGATGGCTGTGCTCTCCATTATGTCGTGGTAGGTTGGAAGGGGGTGCGGCCTTATCCGCCCGAGAGTAGGAGGCAAAGCTAGGCTAAGTTTGACTAGCTCGAAGAATGGGTCCGCTATCGACGAGTCGAACCTGATATTGGCAGATGGATAGTGAGGTTTCTTTCACTTACCTTATTATGCGTGATGAGGCGGTGATTTGGTTTAGAGTATACTAGACCCCGGTGATATCCCAGAGTTGAGCTGTATTGACATGTGGACTTAGATGATGATTGTATGATTGACTTGCATCTTGCATCGCATAGCCTTGGTACGGCTCATAATATTTATGGGTCCATCTGCATATTCCAAATTACTCTGATATTGCATGATTATATTACTACCTTGCGCACACACTTTCACCACCTTCTAAGCTTTTTATAAGCTTATGCACGACCGTTGCATGCAGGTGACGTTGGGGCGCAGCAGCGTTGAGGCAGGAGTGCTTTGCAGATCACTTTGGATATTTTGTTCATCATCATTGTATTTTCCTTTATGCTCATTGTACTTGTAAAGTTTTTGATCATAGTGAAAATGTAATGAAGTTTTTTTTTTTATTGTTTGTGGGTTATGGCCTTTGGTTATGCTTATCACGATTCAAACTGACCTTGAAAACCCTCCTCGTATCATCCCAGGATAGGAACCTAGCGAATGGGCGCTAGGATCTGAGAATGGAGTTTTACGGAGGATGTCGGCACCGGATTCGGCAATCGAGAATTTTGTGAGCCCGGTTTCTGAATTTGGGGCATGACAAATGTTTTGCCATTAAGATGGTAACTGAAGGATCCTTGAATACGCAAGTTCACTCCCTAATCTACTCTATTAAATGTCAATGATGAGGGTGGATTGGAGGATGATTTCTCGTTAGAGAAAGGGCTTTGGGTATATGATTTAAAGGTAAAACACACAAAATCATTCTCTTCTTTCTCTACCAGCAATATGGACAAGTCTCTCTGTATATAGGCAAAAGGTTCCAATGGATATAAAATGATTATATTTATGACAGAGTTTAATATCATCGAGCAGTGTCGATATCATCGAGCGTATACTCTCGATAGTATCGACGGTCTGCTCGATGACATAAACTCATATGTTATACGCTTTTGAAACCTCTTGCCAGCTGGTCGATGGGATCGATAAGGTGTTGATATCATCAGATTTCGAACTTCAATTCTATCGATACTTTGATCGATCTATCGACATTTGAAAAATGAGAGATACTACTTATGAAATATTTTAGGTTTTTAAGATATGATCGAGGGTCAATCGATGTCATCGAAATTTTTATATCAGTGATATCTGAGGTAGTGTCGATGCATCGATAAATCTCATGAATTTTCTGGTAAGCTTGTTGGACAATTTGTGTCCAGTATCAATGCAATCGACTCTACCTCGATATTATCGATATATGAATATCAATTTCCTTGAGTGACCCTAGATCAAAGATACAAAGTGACCTGAAATATTTGCTGGAAGACATACACGCCCACTAACGATATCATCGATGGACTTACGATATTATCAAGATTTTATTTAAGATCTTATTGGAAAGAGCATCAATTTATCGAAGGATTTTGAGATTTTCTTTGAAAAACAAGGGCGCCGAAAATCTGTCTGTCGATATTATCGAGTCACTTCTGATTGACTCGAGATTTAAATATCGATATCATCGATAGATGTATTGATATATCGATAATTCTGTCCAAATATGTATGCGGTTGCTGGACACATTAAGTCCTCATTCGATATGATCGATTCAGTTTCCGAGGACATCGACAGTGCAGGTCGATTATATTGAGAAGTGTATCGATACAATCGACAGGGAAAAAAAACTTAGAGATTTTCTGATGTTTGAAATAGTTCTCTTATCCAAAAACTCTAATATGTTCTAACTTGTTTTTAAGGGTTTTAATCACTTGGTGTTTTGGGACATGGGATGTGAGGCTTAGATTTACCTATGACAAGCTTTCACACATCCGGTTGAGGCAGACACTTGAATAGATCTTCCTGTGAGGCTCTGCAGTCTGACTGACTTAACACACATGCTAATTGACAAACCAGGGCACTAACAAGGGCACTTTCAATCTCGCCTTTGTTAATTGCGTGATTAAATATCCAAAACACCCTAGAACAATATTTAGACAGACTCATCCTAAATTGTGTGTACATACAATTTACATAATTTTACAAATTCTAGAGAACCCATGTACACAACCAGTATTTGCTCTCCCTTACTGTAAAAACTCCCCCATTCTTGGTGCAACTGCTCCCCCTAACACCTGCAACATATAAGAGCAAATATCTAATTTTTCACATGGGGTGTTTTAACTTTTCTCTCCCTTTTTGTCAGTCATTGATAAAGATAAAGCAGTTAATATTGACTGAAGATTTGAAGACATATGGGAGAACCACAGATATAGATGCATAAAGGTAAGACAGTGCCAAGCATCAATGAAGACAGATAAAACAGATAGAGTAGTCAATGAAATCAGAAGCATCACAAAGGAGAGTAAATATCAGAAATTAGAGGTCATAAATATATCAGTGTGGCCATAAGCAAGGAATCATGTGCAACCACATTCATTCAGAATTCAAAAACAATATTGGCCAAGGTTGGCAGATATTCAGCATTTATTCACCAAAAAAAAAAAAAAAAAAAAAACTGCTAAGCTTATTCATGTGCAACCAAAAATATCCAGTAGCAGCAGACCCTTACGGAATATACACAAAAAAAAATCCAAACTGTCGGAGGACTGTCACACTCTCTCATGAGAGCATAGAACACCAAAAAGATACTTATGCCCATATGCTGAAGTAAGTGCAAGTGAATGTGAAAGTGTTTGGAGATCCGCATTATGGTGGAGGAGCAAAGGTTAATGGTGTCGTATTGTCGCGACGACAGGTGATTATCTCGACAAGTGTTGTACCGTCTGTTGTATTCCCTGGACTAGCCGTTCCAGATTCGTAAGCCTGTCTCGTACTAAGTGGACATCCCTTTGAATTGTACCGATCCTGTCTGGTTTAAATCGTTTGGCATACCTGGGCGATGAAGCTAATGGAGCAGGCTCTGTTCCAAGAGGTGCTTCTCTATCTACTTCAGCCTCTTCCATAGGGGCACCACCTTCATCACCAGCCTCTTCTACTTGAATAGCCTCCTCTGGGTCAGGAGGGTACTTGTGAAAAACCAAGTCCATCTTATGAATGTTGTTCTTGTTGAGAGTGTGAAGAGGGTGGACTGGATCAGTGGTTGTTGGAAATCCAATGGCATTGCAAATCATATTTATAATTCAGGGATATGGCAGATGGAGGTCCATGGATGTATAAATAGCATGTACCAACTGATGAACAAGCAGAGTCGGGAGACAGATCTTTATCACGTTGGCAACCGCGTACACTATCATCATCATAAAGCCTGTGAGATCAGATCGGTTGGTACTCTTGGGATATATGTTTGTGGTGAAAATGCCATGCATGACCCAGAATCGTGGTTCCATGTACCCAGCTCTCAACACATTCCCTTGATGCCAAGGGATGTCCTTGTCGTGACACAGATACTTGGGTATCCTAGATCGAATATCCATATCGTCGAGGTCTATGTCGGAGATTCCTTCGGGAGCCATGTCCAAACCGAGGATATTTGCCACTGTAGCCGGTATGATGAGCAAATCATCACCTTCCAAGGAGACCATAAAGGATGGAGGTTCAAACACAGGTGAATGACATGCTGAAAGGAAGTTATGTGTATGTTTAAGTTGGCACGGCCCACCAAAATCTAGAACTGGTAGCCAATCGATTGTAGCGAACAAGGATTCCAGATGATATGGCCTTAGACAGCCCCTGTCTACTTTTCTCTCATAAATAAGCTTTCTACCCATGTATTTGGGAGGACAAGAAGTTGCTCCAGTTTGAGGAGGTGTTGGTGGGGGGCGCCTATTCCTTAGATTGAGACCCACGCTATCTTATGCGTGGTCTTGTGGGGGTCCCACGTTCCTGGGCTCATGTGCTTCCTCTTGAAGCAACCACTTTTTATCGGGTAGATCTTGATGACTCTCCTAGACCCAACACTTTTTCTTTGTCTTTTCCCATGATGACAAAAGTGTTTTAGAAGTATTTGGGAAAGAGAACAACACTCAGAAGATACGAAAATACCAAACACAAATAAGGAATCTTGAATATTAGAAAAGTATTACCGATTCTTTGAGCTTTTGGGATGATCCGGCAACATTCCGGACCGACCGAATGAGAGATGCAAGAAGAGAAGAGTGTATAGAACTCTGGAGCACAAAATCCCCTTTTTTGTGTTTCATTGGTTTATATCAAGCAGCATTCATCGATATTATCGATCCATGTTTCGATTACATTGATGAACTCTGGATCGTTCTCATCGATTCTCTTTTCGATATCATCTTCGATCATATGCCTTTTCATATGCTAAGGAGCCGTTGATTATATCAACCATTGTTCGATTAATCGGAAGACGACATTTAATAGAAATATCAAAGGTGAATGATTTTTTGATTCCAATGTCCAGAAGATTTTTTAAGCATACTTTTAGAATTTCTATGAGTCAATGGGATACTTAGCAAAATTATGTACACTCTCTATACACACACAAAAGTATAAACATTTGAATGTTTATATACAAAAGATGGAGGTCTGGAACCTTAGATATTTCATTTGGAGCTCAGCAAAATTCCATCATTTCAGCAATTATCTAGATCTAGATGCATGACTTGGACTTGTTTCTTTTTCTGCTCGATATTTCAGGATATATAAAAATTAATCATCAGGCAGCTCATTTTTTTCTTTTACTACCCATTTTGAGGCAGACTTCTTCACTCTGTCTTTTTCTTTAGGTGGGGATGGATAAGTGTTTCTCCTAGATGGACTTTTAACATTCTGAGTTTCTCTGATTGATTTGAATTCACCATTTTGATTAGAGTTATGTAAAGTCTGTCTCGGTGTTAAGCATTCAAACTTATAATGACCTACATCACCACACAAATGACAAACTGGACTTAGTCTGGTTTTGCTTCCAGAGGCAGTAGATTTTTCAGTTCTAAAAGCTACATATCCAATCTTTGATTTATATTTTTCATATCCTATGCCACTTTTATCCTTCCCAGGTCTTCCCATCCCTAATAACTTCTCTAACTTCTCACCACTTTGTGAAAATTTGTAGTTTATTTCAGCAAATCTCCTGAATTTTTCTAAGTCAATGCTGAGTAGGGCTGAAAGTCGGGCGGGTTGGGTCGGGTTGGTGCTAAACCCTAACCCAACCCAAGGTTCCTATACCTCAACCCTAACCCAACCTAACCCAATCTCGGGTTGGGAATTCTCAACCCAAGCCCAACCCAAGCGGGCTCGGTCGGGTTGATCGGGTTGGTTGGGTATATACATGCTAATATTTTCGTTATTATATTAGTTTATTATATTTCATTATAGGACTTATTTTTTGTATCTATAATTTTTAAAGTTATATATGTGATTATTCATTATAAGGAACTTCATTTTTTCTTTAAAAACAAGCTAAAATATAAGACAACTACTCCTTTAAAAGTCATGTAGCATAGTATGAAGTTTGTTTGGGAGAGAGAAATTTGGCATATCTTGTTAGCTTGAGTCCTTGGAAATGATGTGGACAAATGAGACTCAACATCACTAGTGTGCCTTCAACACAAACGATCCACACTCAATTATAATTTATAAGCAACTTATACATTGATCGGGTTCAGGTTGGGTCGGGCAACCCGAGACCTCAACCCAAGCCCAACCCAAGTTTTATCGGGTTGGTGTTTGTATGGCCCAAGCTTAAGATCAGACCCAAAATATCCTGCCCGAGCCCAACCCAATATCGGGTCGATCACGGGTCGGTCGGGTTGAACCCGCCCAACTTTTAGCCCTAATGCTGAGTGAGTGATTCTCATTCTTGAGTTGCGCATTATCATCTCTTAACAATTCAACCTGGTTCATAAGTTTTGATAATTTCATTTTTAAGGATAAGTTTTATCTTTCTAACTTATCGTTGTCTGACTGATATTGTTGCAAATCATTGAGTAAATGTGTGTTAATTTCTAAGGTTCTGTCCAAGTCTTTCTGCAACAATTCCTTTTTATTTTCAGACATACCGAGTCTTTTAAGGATATGGATGCTATGAATATACAGTTGATTATAAGCATCTTGCAGCTTATCCTTTTCAACTTCTTCTTCCTCTTCAATTTTCTCATTATTAGACGGAGATGATTCGGGGGCTTCCTGTTCCTTTTCGTTCTCACATTCACTGGGAATGATTGGAGTAGTGGAGACCATAATATTTTCAATGATTTCTGATCTCCATCACTCTCTGAGTCACTAGATTCTAAGTTTGACTCATCTGTGTCATCCCACGTGATAGCCATTGCCTTGCCCTTAGATTTTCTATTTGGGCATTTAGTAGATAGATGTGCATACTCATGACAGGCATAACATTGTGGCTCTTTGGTCCGTTTACCAAATTTACCTGTAGAGGGTTTGTTGTACACCTTTCTTATTTTAGAGGGACGGTCGTGACTCTTTTAAAAGAATCTTCTGAATTTTTGTGCCAGCAAAGCCACTTCCTCCTCTTCATCTTCTTTTTCACTCTCACTATCCTCATGCTTTATTTTCTTAGAAGTCTTTAGGACAGTGTTTTTGAAATTTTGGGATTGAGTGAAGTGTAGTTCAAAAGTTTGTAAGGAACTTACTAGTTCTTTTACTTTTATCTCATCACTCCTCAATTGTTGTTACTTTGGGATTAAACCGTTCTGGTAGGGATCTTAAGATTTTTCTACATATTTTTGGTACGGGAACTTTTTCTCCCAATCCACCTATGGATTTACAAATAATAATCAATTTGGTGAAAAACTCCATAAATGTCTCATGCTCTTCCATTATGAGATTTTCGAACTGTGAAGTCAATAGTTGGAGTTTGGACCTCTTCACAGTGCTTGTGCCTTCATGGGTTATTTCCAATAGATCCCATGCTTCTTTAGATGTCCCACACATGCTTATTTAATTGAATATATCTTGGGACGCGGTATAGTAGATGGCATTCATTGCTTTAACTTTTGTAGTTTATTTTTCTTTGTCGAACGTCATCTGCTTTTCTTTAGGTTTGAGTTTTGTGATGGTTGTGCCACTTCTAAGTGCGATTTGTTCAGATGATGGCACATATCCTCTTTCAACTATATCCCAAACGTTATGATCCAAAGATCTCAGAAAGTAGTGCATCTTAGCCTTCCAGTATGCGTAATTTGAACCACAAAATACTGGAGGTCTAGTGATTGATGAGCCCTCTCCTATGGCCATATTCCAAACTTCAGTCAATATCACTCTCTAGGTGGTGAAGCCCTTAAAGAGAGACTCACTTTAATACCAATTGAAATGGCAGTGAAGACCGCTTGAGTTGAAGTAGTAATATGCCAATATATCCTAGAGGGGGGTGAATAAGACTTTTTAAAGTTTTACAATGTATTTAAAAATCCTATTAAACTAATCCTAACAGATAAACAATTATCAGGATTACTCAAATGTAACTCTATTGGCTTCCAAGCTTGGTAGAGGATCCAATCACAAACTATTTAAGAAGTGAATAAAATGCAAACTAGTTTATGATGGATATGACTGTGTATGTGTGTGAGGTGTGACCTCAGATATTCAGATAAAGTAAATCACACAAACAAAGGAATAACAATCGCAAACACAATCATTTTTATAGTGGTTCAACTACTTGTCTACTCCACTCTCGGTAACCGCACTCAACCCTTAAGTGTACCGAATTTCACTAAGGAGGTTTCACATGGTTCACCTCTAACCTAAGGTTTTAAATCAGGTTCACCTTCAACCTTTACAACCTACACTGAGGCTAACTGTTTATGCTCTCACAAGTAAAGGTCAATACATTGCACCCACATTTGGGCACACTAGCCAAGGATCTTCCCTAAGACCCTAATAGAGATTTCACTCGGTTCACCTCAAAACCTAAGGTTTTGCCCGGTTCACCTCAAACCAAAGTTTTACTGGTTCACCTCTAACTAGATGTTTATGCTCTCCAAAGAGCAAGGGTCCACACAATGCACCCACCACGTATACTCCTGCCGGAGGCCTCCTTGAGGACTTCAAGGGTGAGAAACACCTTAGACCCAATCCTACAAAGGAATGATCAAAGGGTCCTCTGGACTTTAGATACTTATAGAAAAGTTGATGAGTCCCATTTAGCGTAATGGTGAAGATCTCCTCCTTGTTGAAGAAGACTCTTTAGCTCCCTTAAACCACAATAAATGATGTACCAATATAAGGCAATGGGTTGGGTCAAGGTTATGATGGAATCCTATTCTCTAAATGTTTTCCTATAAAGGAGATAGAGTGATTCTAATCATCTAAGCATTCAAGGCATCTCAGCTTAATGTTTTGCCATTAAGATGGTAACTGAAGGATCCTTGAATGCGAAAGTTCATTCCCCAATCCACTCTATTAAATGTCAATGATGAGGGTAGATTGGAGGATGAACTCCAGTGTGAGAAAGGGCTTTGGGTATATGATCTAAAGGTGAAACACACAAAAGCACTCTCTTCTTTTTCTACCAGCAATATGGATAAGTCTCTCTTTATTTAGGCAAAAGGTTCCAACGGATATAAAATGGTCATATTTATGACAGAGTTCGATATCATCGAGTAGTGTCGATATCATCGAGCGTATACTCTCATAAGTATCGACGGTCTGCTCGATGACATAAACTCATATGTCATACGCTTTTGAAATCACTTGCCAACTTGTCGATGGGATTGATAAGGTGTCGATATCATCAGATTTCGAACTCCGATTCTATCGATACTTGGATGAATTTATCAACATTTGAAAAATGAGAGAGACTAGCCATGAAATATTTTAAGTTTTTAGGATATGATTGAGGGTCAACTGATGTCATTGGAATTTGTATATCAATGATATCGGAGGAAGTGTCGATGCATCGATAAATCCCATGGATTTTTAAGTAAGCTTGCTAGATAGTTTGTGTCCATTATCGATGCAATCGACTCTACCTCGATATTATCAACATATGAATATCAATTTCCTCGAGTGGCCCTCGATCAAAGATACAAAGTGATTTGAAATATTTGCTGAAAGACATGCGCGCCCACTAACGATATGATCGATAGACTTTCGATATTATCGAGATTTGATTTAAGATCTTATTGGGAAGAGCATCGATATATTGAAGGATTTTGAGATTTTCTTTCAAAAATAAGGGCGCCGGAAATTTGCTTGTCGATATTATCGAGTCACTTCTGATTGACTCGAGATTTAAATATCGATATCATCGATAGATGTATTGATATATCGATAATTCTGTCCAAATATGTATGCGGTTGCTGGACACATTAAGTCCTCATTCGATATGATCGATTCAGTTTCCAAAGACATCAACAGCGTAGGTCGATTATACCGAGAAGTGTATCAATACAATCGACAGGGCAAGAAAACTTAAAAATTTTCTAATGTTTGAAATAGTTTTCTTACCCAAAAATCCTAATATGTTCTAACTTGTTTTTAAGGGTTTTAATCACCTGGTGTTTTGGGACATGGGATGTGAAGCTTAGATTTAACTATGGTGAGCTTCCACACATTCGGTTGAGGTAGACACTTGAATAGATCTTCTTGTGAGGCTTTGCAGTCTGACTAAATCAACACACACGCTAATTGATAAACCAGGGCACTAGCAAGGTCACTTTCAATATATATATATAGGTATATACGTGTGTGTGAGAGAGAGAGGGTGAAGGGCATCAGCGTCCAGGCCCCTTTTCTTCTTCTTTCTTTTTTTGTTTGGGTTAGCTTGTTAGCATACACACGTCAGTACACACGCTCCATGTTAACCACCCCTAATAAGGATCGATGCCAAGACCTCAAGTGTTAAAACGAGATATTCTCCAGTCAGTCTGCCATATGAGCTATGGATCCAGGTGTGCACTTCACGGTAGAGTCCCACCATCCTTGATGAACAGTGCAGATAAAACACAAATTAGTGGGACCCACTACATCAGAACAGATAGAGGGAGAGGGAGAGCAAGAGAGAGAGAGAGTGATGGAGGGACCCCGCCACTATGGGTCCCTCATGTTTACAACATATACATCATAATGGGTCCCACCTATAAGTGGACCCTCAAATGAAAATCGACAGTAGAGCACCTACCTATCGGTCTCTTTCTTTATCTCCTTAGACTTGTATGCTCCTTTCCTTCAACTTCGATGGAGGTTGATGGAGTTTTGATGGTGGGGATGAGAGATGAGAGGGTGAGACACACTTATTGTTTTTGAGAGCTTGGGGAGGCTTGGACATATGAAATTATTATTTTTACTTGGGAGTGAGGAGATGGAATGAGAGAGAGAGGGAGGTGATGGGATGGTGTTGTAAGGAGAGGTATGGGTTTGTTTGAAAATTTGTTAAGAGGAATGGTGAGGGGAGAGAGAGGGTTGACTTGTGGGAAAAGGAGGGATGGGTGTTGTACTTGTTGTAGGATGAGGTGGCATGGTGGTGTACTTGGCTTGATGGATGTGACATATTGTAGAGATTCTCTCAAAATTCACAACCCACGGCATTTCTTAGAAATGAACGGGGGCCCACATCTCCTGGCCTAGGTATCGGATCAGTGTGCGAGTCACGGCGCTGGAACCGCGGCGACGGTGCGGTCGCTTGGGTACAAGTTTCGAATCAAGCCGACTTTGATATGCAGGACTCAGTTTAGGATCATGCCCAAATGTCGGATATAGGTCGAAGGTCATCAAATTTTGATCGAAAGGACTGTGGATGCCTACAGAATGGTACAGTCTAGGATACGGGTCTTACACGGTTACTTCATTTGAAGACAATAAATCATTGGAGTCACAAATCATTCGACATGTTTCTTAACTTGTTGAAAGAAGTATTTCGGATGGTGAGACATTGCCTAAGTCTCATTACGAGGTAAAATACTTGATGCGAGACTTAGGCCTTAGTTACATCCCCATACATGCATGTATAAATGATTGTGTATTGTATTAGAAAGAGTATGAAAATGTTGAAGAGTATCCAAAATGTGGAGTCTAGGTGGAAGTATACCTAGTAAAATTATCTAAAAATGATAAAAATATACTTCTTGTCACCTTGACTCTCTGTTCTAGTTAGTCCAATTAGATCCATGTGAAGAAGTTTGAGTGGTTTAGATGTGGCAGTGGAGTTTATCTTTTTGTGAACACTCCTGATTTGTTTACCAATCTGGCACTCACCACATATCTTATCCACTTTCTTTAATTTGGGTAGACCTCTTACCAAATCACTTTTGCTCAATCTATACAAGTTGCGATAGTGTACATGTCCTATGCGCTTATACCATAGTTCGGTCTCATTTGTATGGACCATGTAACATGATAGCTTAGATGAGCTTGAGTCACTAACTATATAGCAGTTCTCAGAAGTTTTGTGACTAGTTAATATTATAAAACCATTCTTATTTAAGATTTCACACTTTTGGTTTGAAAATTTTACACTATGATTATTATTGCAAATTTGAAAAATGCTTAATAAATTATGCTTTAAACCTTCTACATATAAAACATTCTTAAATAGAAGGAGGTTAGGGACTTGAACCATACCTTGGCCAACAATTTTACAGTTGTTACCATCACTGAATGTGTTTGAACCATCAGTCATGTCTTTAAGACTGGTGAATAGACTTTTGTCACCTGTCATATGTCTAGAGCAACCACAATCCAGGTACCACTTTGAATGGCTCATGGCTTTAAATGTGGTATCGACAACTTAACAAGCAACCTTAGGGACCCATTTCATTACAGTTTTGAATTTAGGAGTAAAGTTGGTCTTCTTCTAATTATAATTGTTATACAACCTACCCACTGAGTTAGATTTTAAGAGCTTCTTAAGCAAGTCTAGCTCCTTAAGCAAGTCTATAATTTTCTTAGCTAAAATATTACGGTTTTGATTTTTATAGTTGATATGGTTCTTTTTAGGATTTAAGGACTGAAAAGTTTTAGTCGTTTTAAAAATATTTTAATTCAGACTTTTATCTTTAACTAAAGCCCCACCACCTCCGCCTTCATCTTTGTGAATTTTTGTATTTTATTTATGATGTTAAACATATATGTATTTATGCATGGATGAATGTGATGTGGATAAGATTGTTTGTGTTTGGATGGACGTAGTTTATGTTTGGATGGATGTCATAGTTTGTGTTTAGATGTATGTGAATGTAAATATGATGAAATATATTATAACAAGTGTGTATCAGAAAGAATATGATGAAATATATTGTAATAGGTGTATATCAGGAATTTTAGACCGAATATTAAAAGGAAAAAAAAAAAAAGACTTTTTCTTACAAAATATTTCGTAGGTAAAAGTTTCAACAACGATTTTTACCTATGAAAACTTTCGTAGGTAAAAGTGTCGTCCACATTTATTGCCTATGAAAACTTTCATAAGTAAAAGATTCAACCACATTTTTACCTACAAACAATTTCGTAGGCAAACGTTTTTACTTACGAACACTTTCATAGGTAATAGTCATACGGTAAAATTTTGTAAATACTTTTTACCTATGAAAAAAATCGTCGGTAAAAGTTTCTTATATAGTTTTTACCTACAAAAAAAATTTGTCGGTAAAAGTCACAGTTTTTGCGTATGAAAATTTTCGTAGGTAAAAGTTTTGTAAATATTTTTTACCTACAAAAAAAATCATCGATAAAAGTTTCTTCTTTAGTTTTTACCTACGAAACAAGTCATTGGTAAAAGTCACAGTTTTTATCTACAAAAATTTTCGTAGGTAAAAGTTTTGCAAATACTTTTTTTACCTACGGAAAATTTTCATAGGTTAAAGTCTCTTTTACATTTTTACCTATGAAAAAAATCGTCGTCTATAGTTTTTACCTACAAAAAAATTCATCGGTAAAAGTCTTACCGTTACCAACAACACCATTTTTCGTCGGTAAAAGCCTTTATCCTCTATCTTTTGCTAACGAATTTACTAATGCAAAAATTCTTTTATAAAACTAATTACCTACGAAAATCGAGCTTTTACCAACAAAAATTTTTGTCGGTAAAAGTGGAATTTCTTGTAGTGGATGGATTAAGGGCATCGATTGATTGCTCTATCAAACCATTTTATTTTTTTATTTTTATTTTTATTTTTTAACCTTTGAAACTTAATTTGTTTATGAAGGGCATATGAACCTTGGGCATTTTGATAAGTTTTTGGTGTAATAGAAGGCTAGGTATTTTTTCATTCATAACACTCACCCTAAACCTTTAAATCTATGAGATCCAAGTCACCTTCTTGAGCTTCATCACTCTAATAAGGATTTTAACCTCAATGAAGAGGAAGAGTTTGATCTCTATAATTGTTCTAGAGATTAGACTTGAACTAATAGTCAAATCCTTGTTTTAATCCTATATGACACCAATCTAGGTAGAAACCCATAGGATTTCAACGCCCCATTAGTTGTAGTAGATTCTACAAACCTCTCATCACCTTGTCACTGCAATGGAGCATTGCATGCAAGGTGTTTGATCTTGGAGTTGAAACATTGGCAACGCATTGGCATCAATGATCAAGAGAGTAAAAGGGGAGCCGATTGAAGCACAACAGGGCATTGATTAAGAAACGCGAGACAACATGTCAAAATGAGTGTCATTTAGTGGGTCTATACTCTCTTTCCTTTTGTAGGATTGAAGGTAAGAGTTTGTGACCCAAACCCGATAGATTCTTGTGTATGACCTAGGCTCTTATATAAGATCAAATTCACCAAACATGGGTGTTTACGTGTTAGTCTCAATGTTAAGAGGAGGTTGAAGGAATTAGAAGTGACCCCCACCTAGGTAAACATGGGTGTTTACGTGTTAGTCTCAATGTTAAGAGGAGGTTGAAGGAATTAGAAGTGACCCCCACCTAGGTAAACATGGGTGTTTACGTGTTAGTGTCAATGTTAAGAGGAGGTTGAAGGAATTAGAAGTGACCCCCTCCTAGGTAAACATGGGTGTTTACGTGTTAGTCTCAATGTTAAGAGGAGGTTGAAGGAATTAGAAGTGACCCCCACCTAGGTTATCCATAAGTACCTGCCTATTGCTCCTGTTAGGGGGAGTTTACTAAATTTGGAACTAGCCTCGGATGAGAGTGTTTATCAGAACTTGCCCTTGGCTTCCATTAGGGGGAGTTGATGTTAAAATTTGAATAGAAATCATGATCGACGGATGTGATTAGAGTTGACTCCTGTTCATGAGAGGATATTAAAAGAAGTGCTCTATGGTAGAGGGTTGTTTTGACTAGAAACCTCTATTGGGAGCGTGTGGAGTGTTCTGTATGGACCTCAAATGCAGAGGATGAACTAACTTGGATGATGGAAAAAATGAAAGAGATTATGGATACTGTTGTGTATGGACAGCTTGGGCACTTGCTGCTGTTACTTGTGTGCTTTGTTCCCCTATCTTGTATAAGACACATGAATATTTTAATGCATGACATTCATATTCTGCGCCAACTCTTGAAAGATTCATAATGACTTTTGTTGGGTTTGCTTGAGGAGAGGGAGATCAGGCATCTCGAGATCTAAGAGAGGGAGATGTCCGTCGTCATGGGTTGCCTGGTTGCTCAATACTTGGTATGGATTGGTCTATGATGAGGCACTATGGGATTCGTTCGGGTGCACCTTACTCATGTGGGCGTAATAGTTCTAGAATTTTTTTTTCTCTTTTTGATGTTTTTGGAATGGAAATGAATGCAAGCGATGCAGATGTTGGACTATTAATATTAGACATAGAGAATATAATCCCTTAATTTTCACGGCATTTTTTTCAAGGTGGGTCGTGACTAGAGGAGCTAGTAACTCCCCACCCATTGGAGTCAACATTATTTATTTATTTATTTATTTATTTTTAATTATTATTATTTATTTATTTTTAAATTTTTTTTTAGGAGGGGGGGGGGGGGGGGGGGGGGGGGGCGGGGGTGGTTGTGTTGTGACTTACGGTTTTGATGTTTGATTTGGACTTACACCTAGCTAATTAACTTAGATTTTTGCAATTAGCTATATCATGTAATATACTTAAGTCAAAAAATACGAGAACTCTCTATTCTAAAATGACTCATAATCTATGATTTATGATTCTAAAGGATCACAATGATAGGGAAAGAAGTTCTTAGACACCTACATTGCCTGCATCAATATGCGGTCTCTACTTCATATAATTTAGTGAATTATAAAGGATTTGATTAGTCTAATGTCCAAACATTACAATGAAATGATATGCGATACAATATTACAATGTCCAATTCAGGAGTGGAAATGAGGGATATTTGACAAAAGCAACTCGAAAGGACCAGTTTACTTAAGGTAGCGAAAGGAATAGGTTTTTAGTTGATTTGAGTTTTTTAGTGTGACAAGATCTAAGGAGAATCGGTGAGTCATAGAGCTTATACTTCAACCAACTAGAGTAGTATGGCGATTGAGAAGAGACATGCTGATGAGAATGCTTAGAATGCAAGATTGAGGCTAATAAAGGATGCAATGTCCAAATAAGGAATGGGAGTGATGGATTGGTAATGGCAATCTGACAAGACCTAATTTCCTAATGAAGGACAATAAATGAATAAAAAAAAGTTCTAGTTACTCTACGTTTTTGGTAGGTAAGACCCAAAAGACTGGCCAGCTGCAGAGTATACGTTAGGGTAGACTAGGAAAGCAAGGTGGGTTAAGAAAGAAGACGATGATCAAAATACAAATATCAAGATGAATGCAACTTATCAGTTTGCTGTAGTTGAGTTGGATCAATCTTTGGATGGCTCAGGTGGCTGAAATTTGGGCTTGATTACACCGACCTAAGGTTGGAAGGGTTTCCTCTCCTTGCAGTATCTTTCTCACTTTGGTGGATGGATGGGATGAGCTATGCTCACTCTTCTTTTCTCCCTCTCTTCTTAAAGATGAGTGGTAATGATAAGTGAAGAGGAAATTAATATTTATAGGCATGAGGGTGGCACTTTCCCTATTTTTAGCACTACCATAAAAAGTGGCAAAGGCCACAGACAACATTAGGTTTTTGTTACGGATATAAACTATAGCTAGTGTGCCACGGTTTTAATCCGTAGCTAAAAAGTTGACACACCATTAATAATTAATGGTGTTGTAAGGGACTCTATGGGGCCTAATATATATATATATATATATATATATATATATATATATATATATATATATATATATATATATATATATATATATATATATATATATATATATATATTATCTAAGCCGTCCATCTATTTGGAAATATTATGTTAGAATATGAAATAAAAATCAACTAAATCTAAGGCTCAAGTGGACCACACGGCAAGAAACATGGAGAATAAATCACAATTTGCTTCCGATGGTGTGGTCCACTTGGGCCTGCAATCTACCTTAATTTTGGGATCATGAACTAAAATAATTTAATAAAATTAATGGTTAGAATGGATAAACAAAATACATCATGGTGGGCCCCATGGAGCCCCTATCAAGACCATCCATGGTCCGTCTCACAAAACGTCGCTTAATTTTGACGCGCGCTCAAAACAGAGTCATGCCCAAAACGAGTTCTCTCTCTCTCTGCTCCATCTCTCTCCCTCTTGATCTCTGCTCCATCTCTTTTATTATCCTCCCTCTCTCTCCGATGCATCTCTGCTATCTCTTCTATCTCTACTCCATCTCCTCCATCTCCCTCTCCCTCCCTCTCCCTCCAACAGTGCATGCATCTCCCTCTCCCTCAAACGGCTCACACATCTCCCTCTCCCTAGGGTTTTGGTGAACCCCTTACCTAGGGCTTTCTCATTCTAGCTCATGGCTCGAAGGAGGGGCAACCACTCTTGTTTATTCCTCAGCTAGGAGGCAGCAACAATGGTAATGGCAGAATGCTGCCTTTAAAGCCGTTAATTCGAAAGCGGAAGGTTGATATATTTGTGGGTTTTCGACTTTGGATGTTTTTTTGGATTTAGGGGTTTCCAAATTTGGGGTTTTTCGAATTTAGAGGTTTTTGGATTAGGGGTTTCCAAATTTGGGGGTTTTGGATTGATATTCGGAGCGGAGATGAGTTGATGACTAGGTTACCATTTTGAGTTTGTTCTTTTCAATGGTGGATATTTGATTTGTTCTTATTTTTGTCTTTACTTTGAATTTCATCATTTTATGTTGTTTTCTTTGCATATCTATGTTTTTAAGCTGTAGATCCAGATCTGGATATGTCAAGACTTATATATTTGGCTCAAAAGCTTCTTGAAGCGTTGGATATAGCTATATCAATTTCATTCCATTGGAAATTTTTTTTTAAATGTTTTCCGGATCTATGATTGTCTTTGTTTCTCTGATTTGTAGCTTTATGTGCTTCACAGATCAGATTTGATTTTCGTTGCATGTATGAGCTCTAGTTCGTTCACAACACACCTGCAATAGACATTTCATACATGTACGACAATCCAGATCATCCACAAATCATGGACCCCATTGTGGTTGGCTATGATATTCTAGTTTGGGGATATTTGGATTATAGTCCATCTACAATAAGAGACCCATCGAATGGACAATTTGGATGGGAACTGAGACCTAATTTTTTGATCTAATAACAAAGAGTGGCCCATATCTTGAAGGTAAAATTTTCCACTATAAACATCTCACTATTGTATTTTGAAGTTATTTTTTCACTATATCTATATTCTCCTGACATTCTTCACTATTGTATTTAAAGAAGATAAATTTCTTATATGCTTCTCTCTAACTCTAAGATTGATGGTTACAGAGTAGTGTAGAATGTTGTTGTCCCATTTAACAGTTGTAGATGCAGCCATTACGAACTTTATGTTGGCCTTTGTACTGCTGCATATTTCTTCATTATTTAAGTAAGCTCTAATCCATTCATGTGTATAACTGCATGATGATGGAGCCCCGGATCACTTCTAATATCCAGCCATCACTTCTGTTGATTTTTTCATTGCATTTTTCATTGATATCCACGAGCATGGTTTGGACTGTAGTTTGTTTGTCAAAGCTTGAGTTCTAAGGTTGTGGTGGAAGGAAATGTCAGGTAACTCTATTTATCTTCTAAAACATATGTCTACTTTGAATTGAGGATTGATAGGGATGTAGAGGATGGGCTCTTATACTCTTGTAACCATGGAAATCTAATTTAACAGGTTTCTTTTAGGAAAAGGTTTCATTCATTTTTTGGGAAATGGTGGAAAAGGAAATCGATTTCCACACCTATTTTTGCTTTTGTAATCACAGGAAAACATCACATCTATGGAAATTGACTATTTTCTAGAGTTCTCCACCACCCCAAAATATTGGAAGGAATAGAAAAAGCAGCATGGAAAAGGTAAAACCGCTCCCCTCAGTGAAATCTTCCTTGATGTCTTTCTTTTCAACATTTATATACCCATTGTGGCACTAGTCAAGGGGTCCTTGGCTGGCAGCTGGTATCTATACATTATGTTATCATCCATTCCCATTGTGGCACTAGTCAACGTTTATATACCCACTGTTTTGAACACTTAATGAATGCGTGCCGACCCATCATTGACTACTTGAAATGAGAATGAGATGCTACTATACTGACTCAAAACTATTATCATCCATTCCCACTATTGGCCTGTTTTAGCAAGTGGGAAGGTTTGGTTTGTCTTGCAATCTCTGCATTTGGTGCCAAAATCCTTGATATGCCGAATGTGGGTTGCCCACTCTCATTCTAAAGAGGCCTTTGTTGCATGACTTTCCCATTTTAAAAGATTGTACAATCCACATAATGAAATTATGAATGGATGAGGATACAAATCTTTATAGCATTTTTTTTTTCTGAAGAAAATGATTTCATCTTGTTAAAATTCATAATCGTGGTTTTCAGGTGTTGTTGATGTCTTTGAAGGCTGGAGGTGTAGGTGAATCTCACTGCAACGTCTAATGTGTTTTTAATGGTAATTTCATCATTTACCACTTAAATCCAACCTGCCAATGTGCGTGCATGCACATTCACTTAAGGTTTGCAGGGATTGAAAGAGAGATGAATCTGAATGTTTCTCTTGATATTATTAGGTCATTATGCTCCACAACTCGTTTAGCTCATGATCCAATTCAACAAGAAGCAGAGGCTATTCAATCTCAAAGGAATTGCTGTGAGTAATTGCATTTATATTAGCTAGGCAGTTTGCTATTGCAGCCCACCTCTTTAACAGAGAGACTCTTCAATCTCAAAGGAATTGCTATGAGTAGGTGTTGTGCTTGCACTATTTCTCTTTCCTCATGCAAACTATTTATGTTGCCCTGCAGGGTGGTGATGTCAAAATGGCAGATGCCACAATGGCAAAGACTGAAAAGAAGGCGGTAATTTTCTTGACTATGTAGCTATGCTACTTTTTTCAGCTCTATATTACAAAACCTGACGGCCGTGTACTAAATTGATAGAGCCTAAAACACTAGCAACGCCTAGTGCCCAGACTTTTAAATCTCCTATTATGTCGAAAGAGCTGATGTGTAAATATCATTTAATACCAGAGAACTACTCTTGTGACGAGATTTTAATTTCTCAATGTGTATGGGAAATAAGATGGCTACATCTGATAAAATGAGATAATTTTCTTCCTTTGTTCACCTACAAAGAGGAATTCTTCAAAGGTGATGGTGAAGTTGTTGATGTCTGATTTGCATCAAATGAAGAGGGTGACTTTAAGGGATTTGACATGTTAAGGTTTGCCATTGAGGCAACAGCTCACAAGGTAAGGTTTTTTTTTTTTTTTAGTTACCTATGTTATGTCAACACGTCAACATGATATTGTTGGTAGCATCAGTTGGATTTATTGTTGCATAGTTGTCTTGTTATTTAATCATTGCAGAATTGTCTTGTTATTTAATCATATCTAAGTTTCTGGTGTCCGGTTACCAACTAAGCTTAAATATATTACATTTTTAGTCTAATTTATCAAGTAATTGATTGAGTTATTTAATTGCTCAAATGAGTTTTAAGGACGCATTTGGCCACACTGTCTAATTCAGCCACTTTAATTGCTCTATTAAAGTACAAATGGCTGAGGTTTACTTACCTGAGCATTTAAATTGTGGATCTCAGTTCCAATTACCATTGCATTACTCTTCCAAGTTGGAGTTGAAAGGAATGCTCGGAATCTCAACATACCTCAGCAGAGCACACTGGATCGAGGACACCAACTATATCTGAAAACAGACAGTCACCCAGGGCCCATGTCATTTGTGGAGGCTCTCAAACCCCCTGGTCCTCTGCCTATAAACCACTCAATCATCGTCCCAAAATGGATTTCAGATCAGGGTAGGGCAAATCTAGCCAATGCTTTGGTTAGGGAAGTGCACGGTCTGAACGACGCTTCTTGCTCCATCCAAGATGTGATACGCTCATCCCCATTCCATCTCGCACAGGTTGAAATTTTCAGTCTCATCCTCAACCTATATTTTCAATTTCAAATCCAGGGAAGTGCTCATCGCCTTCTCAAGGGCAACTTCCCTCCACCGAAAGATGGCATTGCAGAACACCAGACTCTAGGGCCCAGCCATGATGACGCCAGGCAGAGGATCCTGGATTCATATTAAAGGTATCCCTCTCCATGCATGGAGTGATCACACTATCGGCCGTATTGCTGAACGGATGGGTTTTGTTATCGAAATAGACTGACAATCGCTAAATGGCTCGAATCGCTGGTTCGCAAGGGCTAAAATCATTCCCCATCAAGACGCCCCCCTCTTCAAGATGATCACTCTTCTGGTGGATGGGAGGCCATGCCTCATCCATGCGCATTTTGAATTAAGAAACCAATTAGTAACTGAGAGAGTTGGGACAGAAGCTACAGGATCCACTTCCAAGGAAGGAACAAAGCAATGGGTAGTCAGGATGTTTGCTAGCCATCAGAATGGGGGCGACAAGGAAGATATAACAGACCATGAGCATGGTATAGATTGCCAATGTACATGCATACCACCTGTTCGATCGAATGCCCCACTAACAATGCAGTTGGAGAATGCTCCTCAGGGTTCAAGGATGAGCTTGGAGCTCCCACCTCTGGCAGTTCATGACCAGCAACACGCACATTATTCTGGATTGGATAGTCAATGTACATGCCTATTACCTGTTCGATCGAATGCCCCTCAGACAATGCAATTGGAGAGCGTTCTTCAGCTGCTAAGGGCGAGCAAGGAGCACCTTCCTCTGGCAGTCCAAGACCAGCATCAGGAAAATTATCCTACATCTCTACAAGCTAGGGACCATCAGACCCTGGATATGTTGCCTCAATTAGTCCCTCTTGTCAGGCAGGAGCTGAAAGGAAGTAGAGTTGGTGCTTATCTTGCTGCCATTGCGTGTGATAATTTACAGGAGTGCAGACCCACTCATCAAATCGGTGCATCTGACAGCTAGAATATATAACAGCCTTTAATCCAGGAGTGCAGACCCACTCATAAGAACAGGAGTGATAACATACAGGAGTGCAGACCCACTCATCAAGCTGGTGCATCTAACAGCCAAAATATACAACAACCTTTGATCCAGATCAGCACCTTGACAGATCAGCAATACCCTCTTATCCAAGACAGGGGGGACCGGGATCAATTGCACTCAGACACCCCAATCAGGCTACTCCTCTTCAGAATCCTCCCAATCCTCCTACTGCACTCTAATGGGTTCAACCTTCTCCAGAATTGATGGTGGCATGGGAAGAATGACTTTCAGGGGTGCAGCAGCAATTTGATGTAGAGCGGGTCACGGACAATTTTATGGCCAAGATGGATAAGAAAAGGCACGGTCAACGACAGAAGTGATCCGGACCGTCGGACCGTAGATCGGGCGTATCTCGCAATCCGGAATGAGTTATCCGACGTAAAATATATGATTTTGGGGTAGAATGAGCTACTTTAGCCAACCAACCTCGCTACGTCAGGTTGCGCAACCCAGATTTGTGAGAAACCCCCTAATCGACGGTCGTTTCCCCATTTTAATTTTGTTTTTACTATAAATAATAAGTTTTTGTTTGAGTATAACTCTTCATCCGTTGGGCTTTAGGAGTTGTGTCCAATATGAAAAGTGCTTAGGATAATTAGGAGGACGGTTTAGTGAAGCCAAATAGGACACTTACTATTTTTGGCTGAAAACCTTGCGCACTAGTAGCCATCACGACCGTCTATAAATAGTAAGTTTACTATTTATAGTAAGTCGCGGATTTTAGGAGTTTTAGTTGTGGTTTGAGTATGATTTCTTTCCTATTGCTTGGTACCCTTATTTAAAGGGTTGTGAACTTGATTTTATCAATTCATTAATCAATTTCGAATTTATTAGAAATTCTTTTCTATTTTCTTCTTTCTTTCCTCCTGAATTCAAGGAGTCTCTGTGAGGAGTCCAGAGAAGTTCCGTGGATTCAAAATATTTATCATCTTGAGGAAGACGGTGCTCAACCTCACGTCCTTCCCTACATCACTATTCAAAGATGGATCAGTGATATCAAAGGTCAATCCTTCCATTGCCCAGACAGAGCCCCTAATTGAGGTGAACAAGCAATTTTCCAATTCGCCAATAACCATGGCCAGAGAGCTCCAGTCGTCCAGTAGACACATATCCTCGGAAGCTCAAGCAGCCGCGATGTTGGTGGGAACGGTGACAGAGCACCAAGAAGCTGAACAAGAAAAAGAGACAAAGTTGCTGGTGGGGATGGTGGATGATCTTTGCATATTCTAAGACATAATTAAGAGGAAAAACAGCAAACAAAAGGAAGCTTTAACACTCTGGGTGGACATTCAGGGCAAGTTAACACCCATGAAGATATCAGTGCAAGCTCAAGCGACAGCTCGCAAGAAGTGGAAAAGAAAATTTGGAAAAATTGTCCTAAAATCAATTTCATCAACAGGAAAATCCAGAGACTGAAGAGCTTATAGAGAAGGGCTGAGCATAAGGGTTGGTTTACTGATGACTAGTATCCTATCTTCGAATGTGAGAGGGGTAAGTAATGCTCAAACTACCCATTTCCTGAGACACCTGATTAGGAAACACAACATTGTGGTGCTCCTGCTTCAGGAACCAATGATCAGGGAGTCTAAGAGAGTTGTGGTGGCTGCGAAGTTGGGTTTTGACAAGAAAATTGTAGAAGAAGTTGCAGAAAATAGAATTTGAATCCTAGCTAAGAACCACATTCAACTTCAAACCACTCAGGCTAGTCGGCAATGCATTACTTTCCAAATCTCCATGGATAATTTCTCCTCCCCTGCGCTCATTACAACAGTCTATGCGAGTTGCTTCAGGGATCAGAGAAAGATGCTCTGGGAGGAATTGGCTAGCATAAACAACACTACAGTGGGTCCCTGGCTGGTTTGTGGAGATTTCAACACCACTACCAGACCAGACGAACGGCTAGGAGGGCCATCTCAAATGTCAGGTGCCACGTCGGATTTTTAGGACGTGATTAACAATACTGGGCTGATGATGCTGATTTTTCTAGTTCTCCATATACTTAGTGTAACAACAGAGCGGGTAGAGGGCGCAGATGGGCAAGATTGGATAGGATGTTATTTGACTCAGAATGGATGAGAAAGCTCCCTCAATTCAAAGTCGATCACCTCACCAGAGCTCATTCTGATCACTCTCCCATCCTCAGTTTTCAGAGTGAATCAGCAAATTTTCCCCGCCCATTCAGATTTTAAATGCACATGGGCTGAACATGAAGACTTCTTGAAGGTGATAAAGGACTACTGGAGCAATGACATTGTTGATACCCCAATGTATAAGTTCCACATTAAGCTAAAAAATTTAAAGATAATGCTGAAAACTTGAAACAGAGAGGTATTTAGAGATGTCGCCAAAAATGTTCAAAAGGCTGAAGATGATGTGAACAGGGTAGAGCTCAACCTTATCAATTCACAAACTAAGGCTGACTCCATCAGACTTAATCTAGCCTAGGCTAATTTGAAGAAGGCTCATCTTCAGGAGGAAATTTATTGGAAATAAAAGTCAAGGAACACGTGGCTTTTGGAAGGCGACAAAAATACAAGGTTCTTCCATGATTCAGTTCTGCACAATCACAGGAGGCTAGCTATCATAAACATGACAAAGGCAACGGGTGAAACTCTTGATCAAATCGAAGAAATTGGGGAAGAAGCCGTGTGTTACTTCAAGCATCTCTTTTCCTCTGAAGATACTCAAAGAGACGACGATTTACTCAAGTGCATCCCTATGTTGGTGACTGACCAGATGAATGCTAGTTTAGTGAGGCCCATATCTATGGAGGAGGTCAAATCTTCCGCCCTTTCTATTCCGCCTGACAGCGTTCTGGGCCTAGAAGGATTCGGTGGTGCTTTCTACTCATCCTGTTGGGAGGTGATCGGTAAGGATTTATTCCCGGCTGTCAATGATTTCTTCAATGGCAGACTGATCCCCAGAGCTTTCCAATGCACTTTAGTCTGTCTCATCCCAAACAAGAAGAACCCGGAATTCGTCACATACTATAAACCGATCAACCTATATAATCGTATAATGAAGATCTTCTCCAAAATCATGGCAACTAGGCTGGCCCACATCCTCCCGAACTTTATCTCCAAGGAGCCAGAAGCATTTGTGAAAGGTAGATCGATACTTAAAAATATTTCTATTACAAGGAAGATGGTTCATGAGATCGACTGAAAGGTGTTCGAGGGAATCTTAATAATAAAGCTTGATATGGAGAAGGCCTACAACCGATTGGAATGAAACTTCATTGCCCAAGTTCTCGAGCAGTTTGGGTTTGATCGTCTTTAGATCACCCACATCCAACGATGTTGGAAAGATGTTTGGTTTTCATTGATCACAGGCCGTGGTCTAAGATAAGGTGACCCACTTTTGCCGTCCATCTTCATCTTAGCGGCAGAAGTGCTCAGCAGAGGTGTTCACAATTTGCTCTCTTCAAGGAGTTGTCAGCCATTCAAACTCCCCCGCTCTTGTCCCAGCATTTCCCACCTTTTTTTTTTGCTGATGATGCTATCTTATTTCTCAATGGTAGACAGTCTAACATGCGTGTTCTCCTCAGATTCATTTGTCAATGTGAAGGCGTGTCAGGCCAGAAGGTTAATGCCTCAAAAACTTCATTCATCACCCCAAAGAAAACAGTAATGAGCAAGGTCCACAGGCTGCGCAATCTCACTGGCTACATACACGCTCTTTTGCCAACTATTTACCTCGGAGTCCCTTTGTCTAACGGCAGAATTAGCTGCTCTCTATTCCAGCAACTCATCCAGAAGATCACCAGTAAGATAGAAGGGTGGAAGGTAAAGCTTCTCAATCCCGCAGTGAAGTTGGTGTTGATCAAGCATGTTTGAACCAGCATTCCAATCCACCTTTTCTCTGCTATCAATGTTCCCAAATCCGCTTGTAAAGAAGTGGAACGTGCCCTTACCAACTTTTTCTAGGGTAGCTCGGAAGGCCTTAACAGAAGACACTAGGTCAGGTGGTTGAGGTTATGTGCTACTCTCCAAGAAGGCGGCCTTGGGATCAGAAGCTTCGAAGATAAGATGTGAGCCTCAAGAGCCAAGCTAGGATGGCTTTTGCTGCAGGGGTCCTCTTTGCGGGCCAATTTTATGTGGGCGAAATATTTTCAGAAAATCATCAACAATAAAGGCATGATTAGAACTACAACATCCGTTGACTAGAAGGACATTTTTAGAGTATTACCTTTTGTTCTGCAGCATTCCAGATGGCTAGTGTGAGAGGGAAACATCAGTTTTTGGAATCATAACTAGTCAAGTGGGGGCATTCTCGCAGGAGCTGTTGTTGGGCAAATCCCACGCAATCTGCTAGAAGCCAAGGTGAAAGATTTCATCCCCCAGCGTGGGCATTGGAACTTGGCGGATATTCATCACATCCTTCCTCCAGCAACTGTGAAGTCAGTGGCAACAGCTCCATCGCGCTGTCAGACAGAGCAGATAGGTTCATATGGGACTTAACATCTTCCAGTAAATTCGCAATGAAGTCTGCCTGGAATGGGATAAGACTTCACCAACCTATCCCACAGTGGTCTAAGTGGCTTTGGAACAACCTTATTCCCCTAAAAGTGGCTATCTTCGGTTGGAAAACATGGCACAGGGCAGTCCCGGTGGATGCAGCTGTTCAGCAATTTGGCGTTGCTTTAACATCCAAATGCAAATGTTGTGGCCCCACCCTCAGACTCCACCTTTCTTCCCCAAACCCTGCGTCTGCTTCTGCTCCTCAAGGGACCGGTATCTTACTCAGTGGGCCTCCTATCTCCCCCGTCCATCAAATAGGTCATCTGCTTAGCAGGAGCTTTCATTCCAGCCTATTTTCTAGTATGTCCCCCGCCTCCGAGGAGACTCTTGATCTTCTATTCTATTATGGCAGCATTGCGAACAAGGTTTGGAGTTATTTCAATAGTCTTTTCGATATCCCCTCTGCCGCACATCAAACCATTCATCAGAAGATCCATCAGTGGACTTCTAAGGCCAGTCGGAAATCCGGAATCTTAGTTCTGACGGGGATTGTCGTATTTTTCATAATTTGGGAATTATGGCTCAGCAAAAACGTGTCCAAATTCGAGGGACACATAATGGCAGATAGCCACATCATTTCCTCTATCTCTCGCTGGCTAAGAGAGGTTGGTTTTGTTATCCTGGAACCGGATAGAAACTCAATGGTCGAAGCTGCTATTCTCCAAAATCTGAAGATTGACATGTCCCTATCGCCACCATCAGGTAAACCTCTTATTGTCAAATGGTCAAAACCTCCAAAAGACTGGTTGAAATTGAATATCGATGGATCCTCGAGAGGTAATCCAACCGAGTGTGTGTGTGTGTGTGTGTGTGGGGGGGGGGGGGGGGGGGGGGGGGGATCTGTAGGGATTATTTAAGCAGGATGATTTTCTCTTTCCACAGATACTATGGGATGGCCTCCAACACTATAGCGGAAGCTCAGGCGGCTCTAGATGGAATGGACATTTGCTCCTCACTCGGCCTATCCAAAATCATTGTTGGGTCAGATTCAAAACTCAGTGTGGACTCAGCCAAGGATCCGCTTGCTCCTAATCCTTGGAATATCTAGTAAAAGATGGGAGCAATTTAGCAGAGGCGGCGATCCATGAACATCATCTTCAACCATGTATTCAGGGAGGGGAACTCGATCGCTGATGTTTTGGCTAGGGCGGCTAGTGAGGGACGCCCAGATCAAATTTTTCATCGTCATTCAGATCTACCGAGGAACGCTAGAGGTACGATTGTTTTAGACAGTGTTGGCTTAGGAGCAATCAGATTCCCCTGACCTCATCCATGGTTTGTTGTCAGTTTCGGTCTTTTTTTCTTTTTCTTTTTTTTGTATAGCCTTGAAGGTGCATATACGATAGGTGTGGTCCTTGAGTTTTGGTTGGGGCCCGCCTGAATGGCTATAAGTCTTCTTGATTGAATGAAATTCCTATGGAAAAAGTCCACTTTGAAAAAAAAAAAAAAAAAGAATGTTTGCAATTTAATCTACTCATGAATCTTAATGAACCTTTACTATTAGTAGTTGTTGTTGTTTCATCATCATAATTGTAATCATCATCCAAGCCCCTCTCAGCAATTTGGGGTTGGCTTTTATATAAAAGTTGTGTTGTCATGTTCAGATATGAATATGCTGCTCAAATTTAACTAAAATTTTCCTTTGTGGTTGTCATGAATGTTTTGATGGGTGGCTGTCAGTGTTACCATGACACTTCCAAGGCAACAAACGAGCTTTTCAGAAGATACTATTAACAAGACTGGAGCCTAGAGCTGTTGATGTGTTTCTTAATTTCATTTGCTACTCACATTGTCCTCTACCTGACGAACTGCTCACCCAAGTTAAGGTTAGGCATCACCCCACATGATGTCAAATTCCATTTCTTTTAGCCTTTCGGTTCCTCCAATTCATGAAGCTGGTTCTACATTTCTATGTATTTTTTTCTTCTTAATTTCTTTAAAGTCAAGGTTTATGTGTTATTTTGTTGATATAATTTAGAAAAATTTTTGCATCGATATGCAATCATTCTTCAAAGTGTTTTCTTTTATCAGATGTTATCAGTTGTTCTTTATCTTTATTCAACTTCTTTAGTGCTATTCAATTTTGCTCATGTCTCATCTTGAAATAAGGTTTTTCTAATGGAGTTATTTCGTTAAAACCAGGGAGTTCATGTTTCAGAGGACTTTGTTGCTAAGCAATTGAGGTCCAAGCTTTCTGATACGTAGGTTGATGTGGTAAGTGACAAGCACTCAAAAGCAAGTTATGATTAGATGGCACTTAAAGCTACTTCCTATATCCAATATCATATTATCTTTGTTGGATTTATCTCAATGCAATCTCACCTTTGCTTTGCGACCATCAACACATAATACTTGTAATTTTTTTTAATTGGTTTTGGCATCTAATGTAGATCTACATACCTAAAAGGATTTTAAAATCTTAAAGTTGTTTGTTATATACAATTTACTGTAAATAGTGTCAGCTGAGAAACATAGAACAACTTGTAAATTGATTTATTTATTATTATTATTATTATTATTATTATTATTATTATTATTATTATTATTATTATTATTATTATTTTATAATTTTGAGATCTATCTCTGCTGATAAGCAACTGTATCATAATTCGAGTTAAAACATACAGTATCTGGTTCTATCTGTGGAACATGCATCTTTAAACTAGGTTTGTTTAAACCATGCCCACAATCTGTAAGGTTACAGCTATGTATACAGCTTTTAAGGAAAGATGCAGTTTTAGTAGTATAAAATTCTAGATATTCTCGTTTCTTTTTCATTGAGGAGCTTTAGAAAAATTTGTTGTTACCAATTTCTTATGTGATGGTTTTATTAAGAAAGCGTATTCATTTGTAGCTGAAGCATTTATATGTTGAGGGTAAATTAGAATCTCTCATCAGGTACTTGTAGTATTTAAGCATTTAAACTTGACCTTTTTCAATGATAGATGGTGCAGTCATTTGCAAATGTGTTGATTGTTTATTTTTCGTTTCCAATCAGTTATTTTCACAATGAAGAATTTTAGGTAAATCTTTAGCTATACAAGATGTTTTATCTATGACTTCTTTCTAACTGCATAACTATAATGGATCTCATTTCTGAATTATTTCCTTTTTTATTTTAGGTTACAATCGAACACGACATTGAGCATGCAACAAGAAAATAGATTGAAGCAGATGGGTGCAGCGGTGCAGAACGTTTGTTTGTGACTAGAAAGACTTAAGATGAATGAGCAGAGGGATGTTAGCAAAGATGGCAATGGGGAAAATGTCTATAGAGCAGTTATCTAATATGCTCTCAAGATCTGCAATACAATGCAGCTCTCAAACTTACGTGGAAAGCAACAGGAAGCAGAACTTTGCTTAGTGTTATTTGTGTCTATTTTGTTAGTTTAAATAGATGGTTAACTATTTGTTGGTGCCCGAATGTACAGGTGTTGTTGATTAATGATATGAACACAGATTCACCTTTTAAAAAAAAAAAAAAAAAAAAAAAAAAAAAAAAAAAAAAAAAAAAAACTATTTGTTGGTATTGTGTTTTTATGCTTAGTGTTATTTGTGCTTGCAGTATTTTGAAAATTTTTAAATAGAAGGTTAACTGGTTTGCTGGTATTGTATTTTTATGATTGTATTTAAACAAATATTTAAAAATAAAATTAAACATTTACGAGTGCACACAGACTCACCAAGATTTGTATTTTCAGCATTATTGTAATTGTAATTGATTCATTATCGAATGAATGAATGATTATGCAGGTGGTAATTGAATGAATGATTATTATTATTTTAAATGTAGGCACTGGCTATGGATATTGACAGTAGCTGATAATCTGACAACGTATTGCTACGGATTTAGCACTACTTTTAGCTATAAATACTATCCGTAGCTGTAGGTGCTTTAGGCTACAGAAATTATTGCTACGGATTATATCTGTAACTATTTTTATATATAGCTACAGATTAAATCCATAGCCATAGGTTTTAGACCTATGGCTACGGAACCTACGACTACCATCGTGCTACGGACTAAAACCGTAGCCATAGATCTTTTGCTATGGCTTTTAGCCATAGCCTTTACCCAGTTTTCTGGTAGTGTAGGAAGTTTAGCTGCTAAAGGAGGTTTGAAATATTGTGATTGGCTATGATAATGGGTGTGATGCCACATTTTGTCATTGATTAGATAGATGGTAAAGAGGTTAATTTTAGAGAAAACTAGGGGTAAATGAGTCATTTTAGTTCGAGCGGAACTCATGAGGTGAGGAGTAGAATTTCGTCTCCTTCACCCACTCCATTGTGAAATCTTACTATATTTCATGTGGCTGGTGGTGCGCCGTCAGCTACATGGATGGGCCCGAATTTCACGGGAGCTCTGGTGAGACTGGAGTTGCCCTTGGGCTTCTCATCTTGATCTATCATGGTCTTTTAGCCAAGTGGGCTTGGGCTTCGGCTTGGGCTCGGCTTTAGTTCGGGCAGATAGGCTGTGCTATCTTAGGTGGGGTGTTTAAATTAAGGTTTGAAATAGACATTTTTTTGTAGAGGATCTAGACATTGTGGTCCCACCCTACGAGTTCTTTGACATTAGTTTATTTGGATTATATATATATATATATATATATATATATATATATATATATATATATATATATATATATATATATATAGAGAGAGAGAGAGAGAGAGAGGCATGCTCCCCTACGCACCTCCGCATGTACGTACCTTTGCACACATGTCATAGGAGTCAAATCTGAACAGTTCATAAGATGCGGAATCCCATCAAACTTTAGGAGGTGAATTTTCACCTTGATCTAAGATTCTGGTGGGCCAAAGCAAAGTGAAATGCAAATCAAGGGAGGAAACTGTTTCATTTTTCATGGCCCATCAAAGTTTTAGATCAAAGTAAAACTTGGGCCCGGGGGGTTTCACGAGATGCTGCTTCACATGAACGGTTCAGATTTTGGATCTACATCACGTATGATGGGTTATCAAAAAAGTTGGTACGTAGTACGTACGAACTGGTTCATAGGTGAGTGTTTCCGTGTGTGTATATATATATGTGACTAAAAGGCAGGAGCTCACCACGTATAACTTTATTGATTTAACAAATTGGCTATACAACCATCCGAGTAGGTGCAACAAAAGCAAATCATCCTCATCTATCATATAACCCCGGTATATAGCACAATGCCAAAGAAAACAAACCCAAACAAAGAATTTTAAAGCCGATACTAGAGTTAGAATAAAAACAAAACAAGAACATAGCAAAAGTATCCCCTGCAGCTTCTACGCCCCCTTTTCCAGCTGGTAAACACCCCCTTAACAAGAACATCACAGGGGAATCAAAGAAGGCCTCACAGACTATTCCTGCAATTACAAGACCTTTCCCAAAGCATACACAATAACCGATCATGTTCCAACACAACAAACTTTATGCGCTCCAGCTACTGTTCACTCCCCAAGTGCAGGGTTGTGATGTAGTAATAACTCGGTAAGACCGAGGTCGAATCCCAAGGGACTGAAACCTGTACGTTATCTAAAACTAACTAGAACTAGAACTAGGATAAGATGAAATCTAATCTGATTGAATTTGAAGGAATACTGGTGAAATAATTATCTAAACTTGAGAGAATCAGGAGAAGGGAACTAGGGATTCAGAGGATCCACTTGTAGAGATCAAGGAGATCTTTTGCCTGTTTCATGGAAATTAACTGAACTGACATTGATCTAGTTTTAGAGAGATGAAAGGTATATGAATTAGAATGGATTCCATCACCAAATCGTGCCCAAAAGACTATGGCAAACAACAGAATTAAACTAATTACCACTCAATCACATGTATGAAAGTTAGGAAGGGTACCGTTATCCAACCATGCCCAGGAGACTATGGTGAACAACAGGACGTCCTGACGTCATAAACATAAAAGTAGAAGGACATCATCAAAGTCATTACAGACCTATTGTAATTTTAGTCACAACAGACCATTAAAGACTAAAACATGCCATTAATTAAACTAGCATCAACATTAATTCAATTCATAAATTAAATAAAAAATTCATAAATTAAACTCTCCCATCTCACTACAAGCTTCACCTCCTAGCCCTAGCTAGGAGGTTTAGCCCAACATGAATAGGCTAGATATCTCAAAATAAAATAAAATAAAAATAAAAGAAATAAACAAACTCAACTCTCTCTCTTGCAGACGTCCGACCTGAGCCTTCCTTCCCAGCTCTAAATCTTCCTCCAAAGACCTGTATGAATGCTCCCCACGTCTAAAACCTCCTTATATAACTGCTGGAGTAGTGAAAATCGAATTTGAATCAGATTTGGAAAGCTATGCATGCCTAATGAAAGCTTTTTCGCAGCCAAGTTCGGTACCTCGAAACACGCCACTTTCCTCGCTCAAATTTCAAAGAAACACCGTCCCTTAGTACTTTCTTGGGTCCTCTACATGATAGACGATTCAGATTTGCCATATGATCAAAGATGGTGGGTCAAAACCACCTGGAAAAGTCAATTTTCGCGGATGTGCGAAATGTTTCGCACCATTTCGCTGTTGTGATCGGTGGACCCCACAGAAGCATTTTCTAGAAAATCCACCCCGTCCATTGGATTCAGGATGAAATTTCAGTTAAGAATGGGTGGTTTTGAACGTCCATTGACGTGGCCCAGAGAAGAAATCACAAAAGGATCAGTTTTGAACGTTGCAGGGCAGCCCTTTTGTGGCCCCTGTATCTCACACGTGTGGACGCATGGGTGAAAAGTGACAATATGATTTTGAAGTATTTAATGCCTTCTACACGGTGGACAGTTCGGATTAAGCTTACAGGGCACGTGTAGGGCTCATTAGCTTCCGTAAAATGGCCAGCGGCCGTGCATTACGCGGCACGTAACTTTTTTTTTTTTTTTTTGAATTGGAGAAGGAAACGTCGGTCGGCGCTGACCGACTTTGGGAATTCACGTGCACGGCTAGTGCACATGTGCACTATGCACACTCAATCTAAAGTGGGGTCCACTATGATGTTTTTGCGAAATCTGATCCAACCATCTAATTGGTCTCCTCATTTAAGGCGTTAATACCAAATTGAAGGCAATTCCAGATATCAGGTGGGCCCAGAATCGACGGTTTATAAGCTGATCTGTCAGTTGGAGCACTTTTATAGTGATCCAAGAGCTGAAATTTGAAATGTACGGTTAATTTATGGCCCTTATCTCATGTATAAAGTTTCGAACCGATCAGATATCAGGAACCATGTGATCTTGCATTCTGGATGCGTTTCAAGCCACTTGAGCTTCAGTTTCTTAGTTTTCTCGGATTTCTGACCGTGTATATCCGTCAATCTTGGTCCTCTGAAGTCCGTCCCTTGCCCTAGTGATCATCAGAACGTTAAATCCAAGCTTTTGGCATCCTTTTTCAGTCAACTCTCCTAATTACACCCTGCAACAAAACACGATTAAAACTAGGCATTAAACAATATTATGCTCGTAAATCCAAGTAATAAATGGGGTCTAATATGCACTATTTGACCCTCAATACAACCCCCAACCAGCATTTTGCTAGTCCCGAGCAAATTATACGAAAAATAAGTTGAGAATTATAGGAGAACTTTCTATGAAATCGAGTGAGATTTTGATCAAGATATGAGAAATTTAATATTCATGAATGTTGGAAATTATTTTCTCCTGGACTTAAGCACACATTAAACTTCATTAATCAAGTTCAAAATATTAATCCATCAATTAGAATAATTCTAAACATTGAGATCCATGGATGTATAGTGTAATCTCGGCTTATCATCATTAAGAGATCCAATCGTCAATTTCATGATATCATTGGTAATCAACAAGAAAATTCATGACAACCAAAACCTAATCCAAAACTTACCTCATAGATTAACCTATTAACTTGTGATTTTTCTATTCAAAGTAATGCCAAGGAAGGGGAATCAAATCCTCACCTATAGGGAGCAAACCTATGGTGAAGATCGTACACCTGACTCTTTTTCACATATCATTCATGGGGAATTAACTCTACACCTATAGGGAGCAAACCTATGGTGAAGATTAATTATCCAACCTTTTCAATTTTTATACCATGATGGCAAGATATTCCAGGCTGGTTCCTTTCGTGCTTAGTGATTACTAAGTTAATCCTTCAATATCAAATTGAAATCTTAATGTGGAAATGAGATGTGACATATGCAATCATGACTCAATCAATGTTTAAAACTTCTCATCATGGATTAACAAATCAGACTTAACTGTGAAGGCTAACAGCAGACTTAACTGTGAAGGCTAAAAGATAGCTGAATCCACGAGTCATAAATCCAACATCATGTATCTCGCAATTCTAAATCAAAGATAGTTCAAAATCACTTCGAGATTTTAAAAATTTTTACAATTTTTGCTCAAGACCAAGAAAACACTAATTAGATTTCCTAATCTCCCACCCCCAACCAAAAATTCACATTGTTCTCAATGTAAAAGAAATGAGCATGCAATGCACATGAGACAACGAAAGTAAAGTGATGGGAAGATAGTACCTGAATAACGAATCGAGAGAGATTTTCTATGAGATCACAGTATGGAAGCTGGTTAGCACGAGAGAAAAAGAAAAATAAAAATAACAAAAATACAATCCTACCTATACCACTTTCGCAGGTGCTCTCGATTGCATTTAGCATATGCAACAAACCTTTAAACCCCTAGGTTAGCCCTAGTGGACGAGTTGTAGTCTCGTGAGGGTTTACAGTAATGTTACCCACAAACATTGAATCGATCATGCCGCAAGGTTCCCCTTCCGACCAATATCTTGATAAGTCTCTCAATAAGCTCCTCAACAAGATCATCCAAAAACTTTTTTTGCAATAGGCTTGGGCGCCCTGGAGCATGACTTTCCAGAGAGACCTATGTACCTCATAAAAAATCTTCCATTGAATTGCTTAAGGTATCCATAATTTATACGATTCACCTAAGATAGAAGAAGTTTCAACGTTAGTATTGCATAGTGAATCAAAGACTACAAGTAAATAAAGTTTAGAAAACTTCTTAAAAAGTAATGTAGTCTCAACATATTCCGAAGCTCTAAACTTCGGTTTTAGATTCAGCTCTTCTTCCTTTACTAGTAGACGTTTAGGATCAGGGGAAGAGAGGATTTCAGAATAAGGGTTCGTTCGGTCAGTGATGACTACCGAGATGTTGTCTCGCAAGGTATCCACTTTGTCTTTTAACATGGGATCGTTTGAAACTACAAAGTGTGCCAAGAAATCCCACGAGTTGAAAAATTCAGATGAGCGTGACTCGTTTTTGTGGCTTGTGATAATCTGCGCAAAGAATCTATCATCCTTGAAAGTGGATGGAGGTACGCTCTCTTGCTCCAGCCCTACACAGATAGATTGAAAATCAATAAGTGAAACATTGATGTGATCACTCTGTTCATTGAAATTACTCAATTGAGGCGCTGAATTCTCAATTATTTGCAGCTCAGATGGTGGCCTCAACTGAGTAGTTTCAAATTCTAGAGTCGTAGCGGGCAACTCCTCCTCCCGAATCATATCATCATTCAATTCAAGGGAGTGGTCTAAACATGTCTCACAAGAGTTAGAAGAGTCGGTTGTAAGAGGTTCATTCTCTACATTTAAATCAGGCATGTCGGATGAGTGGAGTAGATCTTCCTGACCGATCACTTCGTGCACGTCTTGATCGTTGACCTGGACCAGATTTGAGATTGATTCAGGGAGAATTTGGGCTACACATTCATGATCATCATCCCAATACGCATCATTGTCTAGTCCAGTACAGTGCACATTTGGGATGGGATCACTTTCCTCACATTCTACACCTAACATGGGTTGAGGTTCGCATAAACTAACCTCTTCCTCATCATTGAAATCTTATGTGTCATGTAAGGAAACTGTGTCATCATCAATGTATTTAAAAGACACCCATGTATCTTCACCATTCTTTCGAACAGTCATCGAGATCGACTCCTCGGGAAATTGAAATATATGCTCATTAACGGAATCCAACTCCTCATTCCAAATTTCAGATTCTTTCAAAAGTGAGTACGGATCACTTTCCTCGCATTGTATTTCTGGATTGGGTTATGGTTGGGATGAGCAAGCCTCCTCTATCTTTTCAAGGCGCGACATGAGTGTTTCCACTGCGTTTCGAATTTCCTCAAGACAGGCCATGTCACTCTGATATGAATCCTCTTGGATCGTTTTTGGTTGGATCTCAAAGGTAGGGGATCCAAGAGAATAATCATTATAACATGTTGTTGGTTCATTTTCTCAATTTTGATGTTTGCACTGATTGTAGTCATACGGATCATAGGTGAGAGAATCTGCTAGTTGATAATACTTATTATCACTCATGATACAATCACGCATTGTTTTATCGGATGGGTGATAATAATTCTCACAACCATAGTTATGATAACCCCAACACTCACGTACTGTTTTGTTAATCCATGGGGTGTAATTGTTCTCCTGTAATAATCACGTAAGGACTTCTTAACCGGTGGATTTTTATATTTTGATCGATTCTCGATGATAGTTTCAGAAAAGTTTTGAGACATAGGTTGATTTATATCATCATCATCCCAAAATAAGTTATTCTTCTCAGCATACTGACGTTGCCACTTGTGCATATATATGATAAAACCCTTAATCTGAATTTAATCCTAAGGAAAATAGAAGAAAAAAAATTCTACAACAATGTGGAAAGTAAGAGGAGGAGAAGTTAGAAAGAATTTACCCGATTAGAGATTCCTAGGTTAAAACCTGAAAAACAAAATAAAATAGTTAGTATCTAAGAGATACGACCTAATCTAAAGAATAGAAAAAGTAGAGGAATTCGGACAAAGTTACCACTTTAGACGATGTATCAAGGACCCTTCAAAACAGTAAAGTTAGTTCTAAGAAAGAAAAATCTAAAACTAGAAATCCTAATCTTAAACTAATCTTAAAACTAGTTAATCTCAGAAAAACGTAGCAGTCAGTCCCCGGCAACGGCGCCAAAAACTTGTTCACTCCCCAAGTGAAGGGTTGTGATGTAGTAATAACTCGGTAAGACCGAGGTCGAATCCCAAGGGACTGAAACCTGTACGTTATCTAAAACTAACTAGAACTATAACTAGGCTAAGATTAAATCTAATCTGATTGAATTTGAAGGAATACTGGTGAAATAATTATCTAAACTTGAGAGAATCAGGAGAAGGGAACTAGGGATTCAGAGGATCCACTTGTAGAGATCAGGGAGATCTTTTGCCTGTTTCATGGAAATTAACTGAACTGACATTGATCTAGTTTTAGAGAGATGAAAGGTATATGAATTAGAATAGATTCCATCACCAAACCATGCCCAAAAGACTATGGCAAACAACAGAATTAAACTAATTACCACTCAATCACATGTATGAAAGTTAGGAAGGGTACCGTTATCCAACCATGCCCAGGAGACTATGGTGAACAACAGGACGTCCTGACGTCATAAACATAAAAGTAGAAGGACATCATCAAAGTCATTACAGACCTATTGTAATTTTAGTCACAACAGACCATTAAAGACTAAAACATGCCATTAATTAAACTAGCATCAACATTAATTCAATTCATAAATTAAATAAAAAATTCATAAATTAAACTCTCCCATCTCACTACAAGCTTCACCTCCTAGCCCTAGCTAGGAGGTTTAGCCCAACATGAATAGGCTAGATATTTCAAAATAAAATAAAATAAAAATAAAAGAAATAAACAAACTCAACTCTCTCTCTTGCAGACGTCCGACCTGAGCCTTCCTTCCCAGCTCTAAATCTTCCTCCCAAGACCTGTATGAATGCTCCCCACGTCTAAAACCTCCTTATATAACTGCTAGAGTAGTGAAAATCGAATTTGAATCAGATTTGGAAAGCTATGCATGCCTAGTGAAAGCTTTTTCGCAGCCAAGTTCGGTACCTCGAAACACGCCACTTTCCTCGCTCAAATTTCAAAGAAACACCGTCCCTTAGTACTTTCTTGGGTCCTCTACATGATAGACGGTTCAGATCTGCCATATGATCAAAGATGGTGGGCCAAAACCGCCTGGAAAAGTCAATTTTCGCGGATGTGCGAAACCTTTCGCACCATTTCGCTGTTGTGATCGGTGGGCCCCACAGAAGCATTTTCTGGAAAATCCACCCCGTCCATTGGATTCAGGATGAAATTTCAATTAAGAATGGGTGGTTTTGAACGTCCATTGACGTGGTCCAGAGAAGAAATCACAAAAGGATCAGTTTTGAACGTTGCAGGGTAGCCCTTTTGTGGCCCCTGTATTGCACACGTGTGCACGCATGGGTGAAAAGTGACAATATGATTTTGAAGTATTCAATGCCTTCTACACGGTGGACAGTTCGGATTAAGCTTACAGGGTACGTGTAGGGCCCATTAGCTTCCGCAAAACGGCCAGCGGCCGTGCATTACACGGCACGTAATTTTTTTATTTATTTTTTTTTGAATTGGAGAAGGAAACGTCGTTCAGCGGCGCTGACCAACTTTGGGAATTCACGTGCACGGCTAGTGCACATGTGCACTATGCACACTCAATCTAAAGTGGGGTCCACTATAATGTTTTTGCGAAATCTGATCCAACCATCTGATTGGTCTCCTCATTTAAGGCGTTGATACCAAATTCAAGGCAATTCCAGATATCAGGTGGGCCTAGAATCGACGATTTATAAGCTGATCTGTCAGTTGGAGCACTTTTATAGTGATCCAAGAGCTGAAATTTGAAATGTACGGTTAATTTATGGCCCTTATCTCATGTATAAAGTTTCGAACCGATCAGATATCGGGAACCATGTGATCTTGCATTCTGGATGCGTTTCAAGCCACTTGAGCTTCAGTTTCTTAGTTTTCTCGGATTTCTGACCGTGTATATCCGTCAATCTTGGTCCTCTGAAGTCCGTTCCTTGCCCTAGTGATCATCAGAACGTTAAATTCAAGCTTTTGGCATCCTTTTTCAGTCAACTCTCCTAATCACACCCTGCAACAAAACACGATTAAAACTGGGCATTAAACAATATTATGCTCGTAAATCCAAGTAATAAATGGGATCTAATATGCACTATTTGACCCTCAACAGCTACTCCGATTTGGATTATTTCTATTTATGTTATATATTCTTTAAAATTATGGGCTTGCGTTCGGATTATAAAGGAGCTACTTCATGATTTGTGCCTTGTTGGCCATCACTAAAAAAAGGAAAGAGGTTACGTTTGTTATTACCTTATGGCCAAATGGGGCCAAATGGGCCCAGCAGACGGTTTGGCCAGGTTGGATAGCGGATTGCAATCTTCCGCCATTCTCGTTCATTTCAACGACCTCCCGAGAGAAGTGAAGGGGACGATGTTGCTGGATAGGATGGGTCTGCGCGCTCTTAGACTGTGATTTCTTGTCTTATGTTCTGCAGTTAGTCTCATTGCCTTTTCTGTTTTCGGCCTCACGATAGGCTTGGAATAGGCGGTGTGCCTATCGAGCCCGAATGTAAAGCGGTTGTACATTCTGATTTTGCTCAATGAAATTTCTTTTTGTCAAAAATAAAATAAAATAAAATGGGGCCAAATAAGATATGATGATCTATGGGCCAAAATTCACTAAAAACATTATAATAGAATTCACTATGGACCTCGCCTTAGATAGTTTGCTGCAACAAATCAGCTTTTTTTGGACGATCTTAACCATTTGATCAAGAGCATGAGAGTGGAAACTGCAAAAATCAGTTGTACCATCAAATATAATAAGATCCATTTAACATGATTTCATGCTATGTTTGTAGGCCACATGTGAATTATTGAAAATGGATGGTTGAAAAAATCTTTTTTTTATTTTTATTTTTATTTTTTATTTTTTGTTAACATACACCCACACACCCACACCCACATGGGAACTTGAACCCAGGACCTCAGTTTTGAAACACTCAGCTACCATTGAGACATGAGTTGAAAAATTCAACATCCTAATAGCTTTAAGTAATTTGGGCAGGCTACATGAATCCATGATTGGGAAAAGAAAAAACAAAAAACAAAAATAAAATATTACCAAAAGCCAACATCCAACATATATTTGTGGCCTACCTCATGATCAGATAAGCTTGATCTTAGGGCGGCAGAGCGTAATGTTGGGTGTCCACTTGAACAGTCACCAAGATGTTGCACATACATGACACATGGGCCCACTTTCGTAGCCCACCTAAGGCTTGAAATTTCCTTATTTTTATCCGAAGTAAATATTTCAATATGTCAAATGTCACGTATGTACATTAATTTAGTGTATGAAAGCTGATTTACTTAATCAATTAAGGTTATATGAATATACTATAGAATTCAAATGCATTAAAATTACAATTGGATGCAAATACAATTTTTGTATTCTAGTGGATTCCAATTATAGGCTGTCAAACACAACTAGGAATCCAATTTCGTTGGATCAGCTGAGGTTGTGCTCGCCTACTTCGAGATGCGTTTGGCTAGGTTTGTGGTCACATATTCAAGTTGGAAAGTGAGTCCCCTGTTTCCAATTTCCTCGGATTAGCTGGGGATGATTGTTTTTGTGCTATATAGTGGTGTTGCCCAGTTGTACAACCATTTGTTTTATATCAACGAAGTTACAAGTTGTGAGCTCTCACATTTTCTTAAAGAAAAAATAATCCATTTCACATTAATTCCATAATAATTGTGATTTGAATTCAAATTCACATGTTGCATATTAGGAAATACTGGGTATTCCACATGTATAGACACCACAACTTTAACGTGAACTGCCTAGATCTTGAATGTGTGAATGACGAAGAGGAGTGATATTATATGCAGAAATTTACACAAGCTAGTCAATGAAGAGGAAGGTCTTGGCATCAATGGAGATAATGGGCGGCGGCCTAGAGAGTGTGTAAAAAGGAGAAACCAAAACTCACTTTATTGATGGCTTAGCCCTTACATAGTATACTATCCACCCAAGACAAGGCAACTCATTAAGCAGCTCATGTTCTAACTAACTAAGATATGTAACGTGGATGGTCAAGTCATCTAATTACTTGCTAACCAGAACCTATCCAATTTCAACACAGAAGCACATTAGATTAAACAGACTTGGAAAATGATTCTCTACAAATAGGATCTTCAAATGTATATTGAAACTTCAATTAACACACTGTCCAAATGTTTCAAGTCCATCACATGACCACTATATACTCCGAGATGGGAACTTACATGGAGGTGTCATTACAAGCAAAATAAAAATAAAAATTGTTAAGCCAAAGTGGAACCATGGCCCGTACACGGAGATCATGACCCAACCCAGGAGAGCATGAGACCACTCATCTAGGTTCCAGAGTAGAGATAGTTACCTCATTCATTGAGTGGATTTTGGCATCCCGTGAAGAATTATCTGATTCAACCACCACCCTTGAGACAAAAAATCCTGGTTGTGTAGGTTGTGGGAGATCCATAGATTCGTTTCCAAGCATGAGAACGACCGAGGACATGGTAGGCCTATCTGCTGCATCTTCTTGAACACATAATAGCCCAATGTGGATCCATCTCAGTGCTTCACTCGCTGGACATGTCTCGGCTAATAAAGGATCTATCAACTTCAAAGCTCTTCCATCGCACCATAATTCCCATGCCTATAATATCACATTGAATATGAGATTAAGAAGGCATATTTAATTTAGAGTCGCAGGAAGAATCGTACATAAGTCAGGAGGCTCTGAGCATGGTGAGGAAGATTGAGACCACTATTCCTTTTTCCGCTTAGAATCTCTAGAAGTAAAACTCCAAAGCCATAAACGTCAGATTTCACAGAAAATCGCCCTCCCATTGCATACTCTGGTGCCATGTAGCCGCTGTTGGCAATGACCATGGTGGAAGATACATTAGAAGCACTATGACTAGAAAAAAAATAAAAAAAGAAATTCCAAAGGGACACTGGGCTGACAAGCATGCGTAATATCGAAGCCACTCATCAAGTGGTTCGAATGTGTCAATGTCCTGTCCGAGAAATTAAAACTAGTCCAATGATTTGGTGTGTGATCAACATTTAACAGTTTAATTTGTAATCATCGAATGCTGGGTTTGATGCTTGTTGCCAAAGTAGAACATTGCTTGCCAACTTACTATGTTCCAACGACTCTATTGGTATTGACCTGGCTTTGATTTCCTCTCAAAAATCGCGCCATTCCAAAGTCAGAAATCTTTGCGTTCATCTCATGGTCCAATAGAACATTGCTTGCTTTTAGATCCCTGTGAATGATTCTAAGTCTCGAGTCTTCGTGGAGATAAACAAGGCCCTTTGCAATTCCACCTACAATATTTCGACATCTTTCCCAGCCTAATTGAGCTCGCTTGACAGGATCTGAAAATAACATTCAAATCGAGTAGGATCAGGTTTTACTCTTTGATTAAAATCAAACTGTGTGATGGATTTTTACATGGTGCCTGTGGGAGTTTTGTGCTCTCGTTGCTGGTCCTAAGCCCGATAAAAGGAGTGTTACTCCTAGATATTTTGCAGATGGTGTGAAACTTCTTTCATTTATTTAAATCAACTTTTACTATGAATCCTGACAGCAACAGGATCTGTGTAGCTGACCGCTATTAGTTGGGATAAGGCTTATATGATGATGATGACGAGTTGGACCATATTTAGGTTGCATATGTTAGAAAGAAAATTGAATTAAATCATGTCTATGCCGCATTTTGAATTAAATCATGTTTCAGTGTGTTTGATTGCACTACATATCATGATATTTCATAATTAACGTAGCTGACCCCAATTAGTAGGGATAAGGAAATTCAGCTTTCATTTATTTGAAGGCTACTTATCTTTTAATCGACACAATTCTGGGACATCCACTGTGGGCCCTTCTAGATGAATGGTTCCATTTGCAATAGAAGGGCGGAGAACGCCGGATGCAATCAATTCAGATGATCTGAGCAATCCACTACCAATGTTTTCTCTTTACATTATGATTCAATAATAAGTTTGTTTGTTCATTGGTTGGTATGCCTACTAAGCTTCTAAAGACTCATGCTTGTGTGTGCTCCTACAACTGCGTAGGCATGTTTACATGTGTGTTTTAGTGGTGAAATTCGGAAGTTGAAGAAGAAAGAAATGTCCAAACCAAAGATGAAGACATCGAGGCTGGTGTTTGGCATGTATTCATAAATGAGCAGTTTCTCTCCTCCCTCTATACAGCAATACATGAGCTTCACAAGATTTCTATGTTGGAGTTTGGCAATCAATGTGACTTCATTCTTGAATTCCTCAAGACCTTGCCCTGAACTCTTTGAAAGCCTTTTAACTGCTATTTCCTTCCCATCACATAGCATTCCCTGAAATGATTTTCCATACAATGGTTACTTAATCAAAAAATCCATGTAGCCTGATGATGTCACAAAATAAGGGTTTAATCATAATGAGGAAGTAGACCATAAATTGCAATTACATATATGTTACTGCAATCTGGAGTCCACATCCTTGATATATGTGGTCAAGAAATTAAGGTAGTGTTTGGTTGCACCAGATATCACTGTCATGATAGTTGGTGCAACCAAGACATTGATATTTGATACAACCAAATTCAGCCTAAATCTTTCCTCTTTCCATTTTCATAGAAAAAATAAAAAATAATAAATCTCTAACTAGTTCAATTGTGAATCCAAATACATCCTTAGACAACTGCCTTTAATTACCTTATATACAGGGCCAAATCCACCTTCTCCGAGCTTATTTCTATCAGAGAAGTTATTAGTAGCAGCTTGTATTGTATCTAAGTTGATCAACGGGAGTTCTTGTGTTTGCTCACCATTCATACTTAATTCTATGAGTTCTGAACCAACTGGAGGCCCCAAAAATTTTAATAATGCATGGTGCCCCTTCTCTTTCACTGATTCAAAAATGAGAAAACATAAAATTAGTTCTTGACATTTCATGGCCCATTGACTAGACGATCAGATGATCCAGACCATTCATATGACTCTTCCTACTTATGTGGCCAATGGTGTAAAAAATTACTTTGATTAGGTCTGATCTGTAGCCTTGAATTGAATGGACAAAAATGTCTCATGTGCCATTCTACTATATATCATGTTTCTTTCCATAAAGGAGTATGCATGTATTAATAGTAAGGCCCAACATACTGATCTTGATCATCCAGTCTTTCAACCAGGCAGGTTTCATGACAAACAGTCCAGTGGAAAATGCAGCAGGCTCAATTGAGGAAAATGTGATCTCTCACCGGTGAATTTTGACTTCCATGGCTAGGGCTGTTCCCAGTTTGAGCTCAGGAAAATCCTATGTCAGCTTGAGCCTAGCCCATCTAAATTTTTGGCCAGAAATTTAGACTCAACCCTCGCCTAACACCTGAATTTAGAACCCAAGACCTCGTGTTGAAACTCCTCAGAGTCTACCACTGAGGCAAGGACTGGAACCCTACATTACCTAGATTCATGCTAAAGCCAGCACTTGGAAAATATCTTCAAGTCTAGGCATGGATACCTTCTTCTTCTTCTTCTTCTTCTTTTTTTTTTTTTTTTTTTTTTTCCTTTTTTTGGGCCTAAAAATCAGTTCAAAACGGTCCAATCCACAAGCTTAAAATAAAATCCAAGCCCTGACCATGGTGGGCTTCACCCAAGAGCCCAATAGGCTGGCTCAGCCTATAGAAAGCCCTAGCTCACGATAAGCTCTCATGAGGTCGAGCTGTGTGGGCCCCACCATGATGCGTATCGACCATCAACACCGTGCATTTGATGGGTCCCCTTTAAATTATGGGATATCCTAAAAATCAGCCGTATACGAAACTCAGGTGGGTCATACCAACTGAAATCATGTGAAGACACGCCAAAAACATATAAAAGCACTTGGTGGGGCCCACATGAAATTTTCATGAGTCTGAAACTTGGTATGAACCCTCATCCAAGTGGGACACACATAATGGATAGGCTGGATTTGCAAACCACATCTCGGTGGGCCCAAAAAATGATTATGAATGTTTTAATGGTGCACGGTCCCTCTCAACTTCTGTATATGGTGTGGCTCAAACAAGTAACGTATTGACTTGATTTTTGAGATCTAGGCCCACGATGTAATGGTGCATCTGACTGATGGGGTAGATGTTCAAAACGCATCACGGTGGGGCCCACACAACTCGACCTCATGGGACGTTCCCATCAGCTCGAGCGCATAGTACCTTTTCCCATATATATATATATATATATATATATATATATATATATATATATATATGCCCTTGAGTTTATTTAGCTTAATAAAAAAATAAATAAACCTTTTGGTGACCTCTTTCTTCCTCGTCGGTAGCAGTAGATATAAGAACTGAATAGAGCCAACCCCACAACGAATGCTACACTAATGAAGATTATAACCTTTAATCGGTTTCCTCCGTTCCCTGTCATAAAAGCAAATGATTTCCGATTTCAATTGCAATGTACATTGTCAACATTAGCTTAACTAATAAGAAATAACCAAAAAAAAAAAAAAACAGAATAATGCATTTGTTTCAAGTCTAACATACAAAATAAACTTAGTCTAGTGCAGTGGGCCAGGTACCCGTGCTTGGTATGAACTGATTTTCTCAGTCCATGAACGCTCGCGGCGTGCTCCCACCTTCTAATAAAAAATAAATAAATAAATAAACAAAAAGAAAAAAGAGTCTGAGTTGAGGTGGGGGAAATTCAACCTCAAAGGGAATCGTCCCTTGCCCACCTAACCCAAGGACCAACTAGAGGTGGAAGCGGATTGTCTGAAGCTGTGGGCCCACAGGGATGCCAGTGACAAATTCAGTCCGTCCATCAGTTTCGAAAGAACACAACAGGAAATCAGTCTAAAAATCAGGTGGATCCAAAACTCATGTGGGCCATGTTGTATTTATTTTAAAATAATATTAAATTTTTGAATTTTCAAATTTCGGTATTTTCCCTCCACATTTAAATTTTGGTATTTTTGAGGTGTTGGTTTTGTCCCACATCGGATTTGACAAGAGAAATTCTCTTGTTTATATGATAGACTTTTTGCCTAGGGCTTGAGCCCCTTTCAGGGAGCATGTGAATTTGGTCCTGTGGGGGGGTTATGCCAATAGCTCTAATCTATGTCATTAACCACACGCGCGCGCGCGCGCGCCGAGCCGTGCCGTGCCGTGCCAAGCCGAGTCCGTGTCCGCGACGCGACGGGACGGGCTGGGCTGGGCGCGGGTGCGGGTGCGGTTCCGATTCCAGTTTCAAAATACGAAAAAATATTGTCTTATAAAACTCTCTCTGATACGGTTTTACCATTGTTACTGAGTTCATTGCTAAGTCAACTCAGCACTTTCGGATTAAACTGCAAGTGGTTCGAGCCCGTGTACAGTGAGTGCACCGCTGGGACCGGGTCATAGTTGTTGTATCCTGGAGGTCGATTGCTCTGAAAACCTGTTGCACTTGGGACGCTGTCCAAGGGGAGCAAATTCGATTTCAAGCCGAGTGACTCAGTCACGCCTCGACTCAATTCAATAAGTTTTTCTTTCTCTAAATTTATTTTCCTTTTTGGTTCTCGATTTTATAGTCTATTTAATTCAACATATTATCCAACAATCTTGAAATCGAATTTTGTTGAATTACATAGTCTATGGATACAGTAACAGTAAATGCTTCTACTGAGTTAGCCAAAATCGAACCGTTCGCTGGACAATCCTTTAAACGGTGGAAACAGAAATTGATGTTCGCTCTTACCACCCTAAAAGTTTCATGCATTTTATCTGAATCATTTACTATAGATCTAGCAAATCAAAATGAAGTAACAGATAAAAATAATTGTAAAAATTATATTCTAAACTCTTTATCCAACGAATTATATGATGTGTATGCTTCTTACGCCTCTGCTAAAGACATATGGATTGCTTTAGAAAAGAAATACATATTAGAAGATGCAGACGCTAAGAAACATGCAATTGCTAATTTCCTTCACTATGAAATGACAGACGATAAATCTGTCACAAATCAGATTCATGACTTTCAAAGTCTAATTCACGAACTATCGACAGAAGGAATTAAATTGGATGAAGTGTTTCTGTCAGGAGCGTTAATAGAAAAGTTACCGCCCTCCTGGAAAGAATATAAAAATAGAATGAAACATAAGAAGAACTGTGTTTCTTTGGAAACCACTATCGTACACATACGAATAGAGGAGGCCAATAGAATCAGGGACCAAAAAGGAAATAAAAATGAGATAGATTCAAAAGCGAATCTTGTGGAATCAAGTCGGACAAATAATAAGAAAAAGGGCAACTGTCATAACTGTGGCAAACCTGAACATTATGCAAATGAATGCAGGCTCAAAAAGAAGAATGCAAATAATCAATTCAAGAAAAAGGAAAACTGCTACAACTGTGGAAAGCGTAGGCATCATGTTAAAACCTGCAGGCTTAAGAAAAATAAAGATAAGCCGCAAGTTAATCTTACAGAAACAGGCAATGAGTCTGACATAGTAGTGGCTGTGGTGTCAGAAGTCTTTCTTGTAAACAACTTGGAGTGGGTGCTAGATACTGGTGCAACTAGACACGTGTGCAAGGATCGTAGCATGTTTTCCTCCTACCAAGTATCAGGAGATGATGAACAGGTGTTCATGGGAAATACTAGAACGTCTCCAGTTGTAGGAAAAGGGAAAGTACTTCTGAAACTCACTTTTGGAAAGACTTTAATGTTAAATGATATCATCCATGTGCCTGACATTAGAAGAAACTTGGTCTCTGGTTCGCTCCTCAATAAGACTGGTGTCAAATTAGTATTTGATTCAGATAAGCTTGTAATGACTAAAAATGGAACCTTTGTTGGTAAGGGGTACTGTAGCGATGGTTTATTCATTGTAAATGTATCCAATGATAATAAGAAAACATCTAGTTCTGTTTATATCGTTGAACCTTTTTATCTATGGCATAATAGATTAGGTCATGTAAATGTGGCATCTTTAAAGAAAATGAAAAGGTTAGGTTTATTACCTAATATATCTAATGAAGAGTTTGAAAAATGTGAAACATGTGTAGAATCAAAATTTATTAGAAAACCCTTTAAACAAATAGAAAGATCATCTGTTCTATTAGAGTTGATACATAGTGATTTAGGTGATTTTAGAAATCACATGTCTAGAGGAGGAAAAAGATATTATATAACTTTTGTAGATGACTACTTTAGGTTCACTAGAGTATATCTATTAAGGAACAAAGATGAAGCTTTAGATGCTTTTTATAAATACAAAATTGAAGTTGAAAATCAATTAAATATAAAAATTAAAAGACTTAGAACAGATAGAGGAGGTGAATTTGAATCTTCTCAATTTAGAGAATTATGTGAAAAGAATGGAATAATTCACGAAACTACAGCTCCTTATACATCAGAAAAAAATGGAATAGCAGAACGTAAGAACAGAACTTTAAAAGAAATGATGAATGCCATGTTAAATAGTTCAGGCTTACCCTCAAATATGTGGGGAGAAGCAATTTTGTCTGCCTGTTATATCCTAAACAGGATTCCATCTAAATCTTCTGAACAAACACCATATGAACTTTGGAAGAATCATATTCCTAGTTATAAATATATTAAAGTGTAGGGGTGTCTTGCTAAAGTAGGATTGCCTGAAACTAAGAAAAGAAAATTAGATCCTAAAACGACCGATTGTGTATTTATACGGTATGCACAAAACAGTGCGGCCTATAAGTTTCTAGTTTTAAAAACTAAGGATAATATTTTAGATCCTAATACAATTATAGAAGCTAGGGATGCAGAGTTCTTTGAGAACGTATTCCCTATGAAATCTAAATCTATAGGAATAGAAAAAGTTAATGAATCAGATATTACGTCTACTAGTAAAAATGCTTACGAGAAAGTAGTAGAAGAGATACAACCAAGAAAAAGTATTAGAGTTAGAAGAGAAACTAACCTAAGAGATAGTTTTTTCACATTCTTAGTAGAAGATGATCCTACGACATATATAGAAGCTATTAACTCTCCAGATGCAACCTTTTGGAAGGAAGCAATAAATGATGAGTTAGAATCTATTATATCTAATAATACTTGGGAACTTGTAGATCTACCACCTGGTAACAAACCAATAGGCTGCAAATGGGTGTTTAGAAAGAAACTAAAACCAGATGAAACTATCGATAAGTTTAAGGCTAGGTTGGTAGCGAATGGCTTTAAACAAAAGGAAAGAATAGATTATTTTGATACATATTCTCCTGTAACTAGGATTACAACTATTAGAGTCTTAATAGCGATAGCCTCCATATATAAACTAGTGGTACACCAGATGGATGTTAAGACGGCTTTCCTAAATGGAGACTTAGAAGAAGAAATATATATGGAGCAACCTGAGGGTTATAAGATATTAGGTAAAGAAAATAAAGTATATAGACTAATTAAATCACTATATGGTTTAAAACAGGCTCCTAAACAATGGTATGAAAAATTTGATGGTGTTTTAAAATCAAATGGTTATCATATAAATGATATAGATAGATGTGTATATAGTAAAATTTCTGAAAATGATTATGTTATTATATGTCTTTATGTTGATGACATGCTTATTTTTTGAACTAATATTAAATTAGTTAATGCAACTAAGAAATTCTTGTCATCTAAGTTTGACATGAAAGACTTAGGAGAGGCAAGTGTAATCTTGGGTATTGAAGTAACCAGGAAAAATGGTGTTATTATATTATCACAATCTCATTACATTGAGAAGATATTGAGAAAGTTTAACCATTTTGACTGTTTATCTGTCAGTACTCTTTATGATTATAGTGTGACTCTCATGAAGAATACAGAAAATAGTGTGTCTCAATTGGAATATTCTAAAATAATTGGTAGCCTCATGTATCTAACAAACTGCACTAGACCTGACATAGTTTTTGCAGTATGAAGGCTAAGTAGATATACACATAACCCTGAAAAAGAACATTGGAATGCATTGTCTAGAATTTTGCGATACCTAAAAGGTAATATGACATATGGTTTACATTATAATGGTTATCCTACTGTATTAGAAGGATATAGTGATGCTAACTGGATCAGTGATTCAGATGAGACAAAATCCACTAGTGGATATGTCTTCACTTTGGGTGGAGGAGCAGTCTCTTGGAAGTCCACCAAGCAGACATGTATTGCTCGGTCGACTATGGAATCCGAGTTTATTGCCTTAGAAAAGGCTGGATCAGAAGCTGAATGGCTTAGAAATCTCTTAGCTGATATACCATTGTGGCCAAAGCCTGTATCGGCCGTGTCTATTCATTGTGACTGTCAAGCAGCTATAGCGAAAGCAAAAAGTAAAATATATAATGGAAAAATCAGGCATATTAGACTCAGACACAACATAGTGAAACATATGTTGCGTGATGGAGTCATATCTATTGACTTTGTGAGGACAGAAAAGAATCTAGCAGATCCTCTGACTAAAGGACTATCTAAAAAGTTAGTCAATGATACATCGAAGGGAATGAGGCTGAGCCTAATATATGAGCTGCCAGTGTCGGTAACCCAACCTATACAAGTGGAGATCCCATAAGATAGGTCAATGGATAAAAAATAAGACACGAGGTAGACGATTGCACTGAGTTATATGAGCCCCTTTTATGGTGTACAGTGCGAGCAGCAACGCAGAAGGATGAGTTTTTAGAACTCTTAATGGATCCATAGCCATATATTTGGTGGTGTATACAGTTGCTGCATACACTTGATGGAATTCACCTATATGGGTGTGGAGGTGGAGGCCGCTTCCTATGAGAATCTAGGCGAATTCTCTAGAGCACTCATGAAATTCAGGTAATGGTGTATGGCCGAAACGCACCGAACCACAGAATCACTTGCAGAGGAAGAGTTGCGTGAGTGGCATGTACTTGCGATCTACATTAAAAGGATTCAGGTTTAAGACTATGGTGTCACCTGATTCCTGTAGATAGTTTTGTCCCACATCGAATTTGACAAGAGAAATTCTCTTGTTTATATGATAGACTTTTTGCCTAGGGCTTGAGCCCCTTTCAGGGGGCATGTGAATTTGGTCCTGTGGGGGGGCTATGCCAATAGCTCTAATCTATGCCATTAACCACACACGCGCGCGCGCGCCGAGCCGAGCCGTGCCGTGCCGAGCCGAGCCGAGCCGAGTCCGAGTCCGTGTCCGCGTCCGCGTGCGCGACGCTACGGGACGGGACGGGCTGGGCTTGGCGCGGGTGCGGGTGCGGGTGCGGGTGCGGTGTAAGTGTACTCGCGTGGGTATGTGTGTATGGGTACTCGCAGGACTGTATGTGCGAGAGTGTACTCACACTTGCACCTTTTCGTTTTAAACCAGAGAGATGCTTCCCTTCCGGATGGTCGCCCCTGTTGGGTTTAAACCCAACGGACATAACCTTTTGTAAAGGGTGCTTATGCACCATTTCGGAGTCTATATAAAGACTTCCGATTCCAGTTTCAAAATACGAAAAAAAACTGTCTTATAAAACTCTCTCTGATACGGTTTTACCATTGTTACTGAGTTCATTGCTGAGTCAACTCAGCACTTTCGGATTAAACTGCAAGTGGTTCGAGCCCGTGTACAGTGAGTGCACCGCTGGGACCGGGTCATAGTCGTTGTATCCTGGAAGTCGATTGCTCTGGAAACCTGTTGCACTTGGGACGCTGTCCAAGGGGAGCAAATTCGATTTCAAGCCGAGTGACTCAGTCACGCCTCGACTCAATTCAATAAGTTTTTCTTTCTCTAAATTTATTTTCCTTTTTGGTTCTCGATTTTATAGTCTATTTAATTCAACATATTATCCAACAGGCCATACCACACGAAACAGAAGGGATTGAAAGTCCACCGTTGGAATTTTTGTGGGGGCCACATAAGTTTTGTATCAGGATGAAATTTGTTCCTACAGTTAATCTGAGTGGTAATAATCCTATAAACGTTTTATATGGCATATAAGCATACTGGTCAGTTCCAAGAAAGTTTCAACGGTGGAAATTTCCTTTCCCACTGTCTCGTTTTGTGTGGCTCACCTAGTGTTGGATCGGTGTAATTTCTCAACTCCTCTTCTTTTTTGGTGTTGGAAAATTGATAGACAAAGTGAATTTAGAGCTAGGCAGGATCCAACCTGAACCGACAGATCCAACTCGTTCGAACTGGTCAAATCCGATCCGACCCTAACCGAAAGCCATGATAGGGTCAGATCAAGTAGACTCACTCAGATCCAACCGCACATTGAGTCGAATTCGGGTCAGTAGCCAATCCGATCTGATTCAATTTGATTGGGTAATATAAATAAATTTTTTTAAACTTTTACTTTTACCCCTCTTTTAACCAAAGAACCCGAACCCATCCCTACTTGAGCGATGCTGCACAAGACCATTCTTTCTCTCCTCCTTTCTCTCCTGATTTTCCTCTCTCTCTCTCTCTCTCTCACACACACACACGCATTTCCTTTCTACTACGAGAGTATCCGGCTCAGCTTAACTTAGTCCAGTTTGAATTGACTGAACAAACTCAATCCGACTCGGTTTCCCTGACCGAGTCGGACTCAATTCGGGTCAAGCTAGTAAGGATATAGATTGGATCGAGTCAGCCCTGCCCTGCTAGACTCAGTCCTGGATCGGATTGACTTTAGGTTAAGTTCTTAAAAAAAACAGATCAAGTCGAGTTGGACTCAATCCTATCTTACTTTGACACGATGCTCACCTCTAATGGATTTATCAGGGAAATATCTTTGGACTCTACATAGTTTCTTGCATCTGACTGGTTTGGACAACAATCCGTCCATATAAGGGCTCCTATGAAGCCCGTGGTTATGCATCCGTGCAGATACAACGCTCAACTCGGCAAGCTTGGGTTGCATTAAATGCATATTTCTTGCATTAAATGCAAGGTTCACCTCTAGTGTGGTCCATTTAAGTGTTAGATCTGACTCAGTTTTGATCTCATTCATTAAAATAATATGAGAAAATGGATGGACGGAGTGGATAAATAGATAAATTATGTTGGCCCTCACAGGAGCCCATATATGTACGGATTATTATTGGGGAGGGGTTCACGCAATCCACTTTTTTTTAAAAAAAAAAAAAGGAACCAAAATTTCCACTGATGGAGGGATAGGGCTGTACAACCATTTAAATGGGCCCCGACAAAAAGGAACCGGGCCTCACCTGTCATGTAAAACAGGCTGATATCAACAGCACGGAAAACAAACAAAACTAGCATGCTTAATTACACCTCCTAAACGCGCTCAGCCTAGATTTGTCCGAAAGAAAAACCCATTAACAGCCCGAGAAAGGGCCGCAACTTCGGTGAAAAATCTGTCCACGTACCCCGGCTCCCCACGCAACTTCACGCAATCTACTTACGTTTGAATTAATCAAAGGTCTTGTTTGGATGCGACTTTTTCATTGACTGACCGAAAATCAATCCATTGAGTGTGCTTTTATGGATTTGGAAAAGACGATTTGGGGTAAGGGCCGTGAAACCCTCATTTTTACTGAACGCGGATTAGGTAGGTTCCACCCGGATCCAGCCAGGTGGTGTGGCTCTGACCTGGACCCATCTCAATGTGTGGTCCAGCTGAGATTTGTACCTGCTCCGTTTCTGGGACCATACTCTAATACGAACTGGCAAAACTGATGGATGGCAAGGATATACGACACATATCAAGGTGGGCCCCACGTCAGAGCCGCACCCATTGCGGTATCGGGGTCCCACTATTCCGCGTTCCATTTTTCTCGACGCGGATTCATATTGACCCGGCAGTAGGGACGGTGCTCTGTAGGCCCGATAATTTTATTGCTGGGTCTGGGTCCCACTATTCACACTGTTGGATCATTATTTCAAGACATTCAAATCTCAGGTGGACCCCACCAGAGGTGCCTGTACACCCATCATTAAAAGCTTCTTAAGGCCCGTTATAATGTTTAATTCCCATCGGACCCATTGATTAGGTCACGTGGACTTCAATGAAAGGAAAACATAGATAACAGCTTGATGGGTATCCTCAAGCAGTTTTTAATGGTAGGCATTTAATCACCATTATTTCCCATGGTGTGGTCTGCCTGAGGTTTTGATCGGCCAAACTTTGGGATTATGCCCTTAAAATGATCTGCCAAAATGGATGGGCTGCATGGATAGAACATATACGTGATGGTGGCCCACAGAAAACCGTTCAGTAGGTACGAGACTTGGCTTGGATGGATCAGCGAGGCCGTGGTTGCTGACTATGGGCCCCAGCCTGATGTATGTCTTATATTGGCCATCCTTTTGGCCAGATCATTATTAGGGTATGAGCCCAACAATGAAGCAGATCCAAATCTCAAGTGGACCACACCATGGGAAAGAGGGTGATTGACTATTAACTACTTCTTGTTGGCTATAAAAGTTTTAGATCAAGTTGATATTTATGATGTACCCTTCGTCTAGGTATCTGTGACCTCATCAACAGATTGGATGGTAAATAATCATTCAGATCGCCCCATGATTTTTTATTTTTTTTTAATGGTGGGCGCTTTCCTCTAGTGTGATCAACCTAAGATTTTAATCTGCTGCATTTTTGGAATTATGCCCTGAAATGAGCTTGGGAAATAGATGAATGGCGTGGATATAAGAAAATACATCAAGGTGGGCTCCACCGTCAGGGATCCACTGATCGCAACCCATGGGGTTCCAACGAAGGTTACAGTACTAGCGCTCTCGGCCATGTCGGTACTAGGCAATCCGCAAGCGCGATTTCGGTGGATACAACTGTGGAGCCCACTATGATTTACATCCAGGCCTGTCCATCCGTTTTTACAGCTCATTTTAGGGCATGATACAAAAAAATGAAGTAGATCCAAATCTTAGATGGACGGTGGTGATTGAATATACCCACCGTTAAAAACTTCTTGATGGCCACCAGAATGTTTATTAGCCATCCAATCAGTTGATAAGGTCACAAAAACATGGATAAAGGGGCCAGGCCACACAAATACCAGCTTGATCCAAAAAAATTATGGCCTACAAGGAGCTTTTAATGGTTAATCACCACTTTCCCGTGGTGTGGTCCACCAGATATTTGGAACTGCTTCATTTTCGGTTTAATGCCTAAAATGAGCTGTCAAAATGGATGGACAGCCTAGATGTAAGGCACGTGCATCAGGGTGAATCCCTGTCCCGTTATTTGCTATCCGAAACTCTAGGGTTTTGCCTGAAATCATCCATCTTTCAGTTCACCCAAACAGGCCTTTCTGTAACTAGACTTCAGTCATGTTAAGAACTACAAACCAGTAAACTATACCACACTAGTCTATACAATCGAATTCATTCCAAGCAATCAAAACCTTGCTTACCAGATGAAGCATCAGTAGCTGTCGGAGGAGGACGAGGAACGGACGCTGCACCCGCATAAAATGGGAACACTTCATACCTTATAGCACAACTCGCACCGCTAATTACCGCTCCATCCTTTCCATTGCAGCACACCGGAATCTCTGAAATAGCCGATTGCAGGCATGTGTTGCAGTCACTTCTTGATAAATCAGGAGTGCACTGCACTATCGCATATATCTTCTCAGAGGCAGTAACATTAGCTTCTCCCATATCCAACATCCGAACAGAAGGACTAAATGCGGCCACCAATGAAAGATTTTTCATCAGACCATTCAGTGTCTGGTTAAACCGTCGTGGGTCCGATGAATTACGAGAGCTTTGACTTAATACTAACGAATTGTATGATGGATCATACACGGATTTGAAGTTACGGTCTGAGTAACGCAACATACAGAGATCATACCATATGAGTGCTTCTCTCCTGTTGGGGCACCGCCGTTTGATATCTTGAGTCGCCTGTTTGATGCAGGAATTGCACGCGTTGGAAGTAACATCGCCTCTACAAAGGAAGAGACCGCTGACAGTGTCGGGATTTTCACCCCTATCGGTATTAAAGAAGGTGAGAAAATGAGAGTTGGTAGTTAGAATAGAGAGGAGGGCATTGAGATTAGTTTCGAAGGTGGTATTAGCAGCATAATCAGCTACGGAGCAGTTAGAGTGGTAGAACTCATTGTAGAACTGCTGGGCATGAGCGAAGGAAAGGAAGAGAAGAAGAAAGAAAGAAAATTGGAAAATCTGCATCTCTTCCTTCAGTGGTTAGGATGAAAGAGGAGAACATAAAACCTCAGTCTGAAAACTTGTATAAATTTCCCATGATCTCGTCTCTAGTACTTGTGGTAAAGTGGAGAATTTTGGGTGGTTGGAATATATATATATATATATATATATATATATATATATATATATATATATATATATATATATATATATATCTCGGAAGGCTCACCTGCGAACTACGTACGTACCTTTTTGAAAACCTATCATACGTTTATGTGGATCCAAAATCTGAACCGTTCATGTGAAGCAGCACATGAAGCAGCACCTTGTGAAACCCCCCAGGCCGAAGTTTTACTTTGATCTAAATCTTGATGAGCCATGAAACATGAAAATAGCTTCCTCCATTGATTTGCATTTCTCTTTTCTATGGCCCACCAGAATTTTAGATTAGGGTGAGAATTTGCAACATGGGGTTTCATGGAATTCCGCATCACATGAACCGTTCAGATTAGACACCCATGACACGTGTGCAAAGGTGCGCACGTGCATAGGTGTGCAGGGGAGCATCACTCTATATATATATATATATATATATATATATATATATATATATATATATATGAAATTTAAACATAGATGAAAATTCAACATTAACATACACCACATGAAATTTAGGGATGGTTTGATGTTATGCTTCAAATTTTACCTTCTCCTTTCATGTATGCAGCCAAGCACAGTGATGAAATGCACCATTTTATATTTTCTACTGTATTTTTATTTTTTATTATTATTATTTTTTTAAATGTCATTTATGAGAGAGAAGAGTGAAGAGAAACAAGGGGCTAGAAGCTAGCCAGGGAACTATTTGTGTAGCACGTAGCCACTAACTTCACTCGGGAATTCGCATCAAGGGCAAGGCCTCAACGACTCTGAGGATACAGGGGTGGAGGGACTTGCGATGGATAAAGAGAAGGCCACGGTTGAGGAGGAGCCTGGAAATGAGGAGCCGTATCAATAGGCAGCAGCGTATTATGGCTTTAATCAGTAATTTTCCTTTGATAGTTTATTTAGAATTGTTGCATTGAACTTAGAGTTTTGTAGTTGGCCCCCAGCTGAGTAGGCTAGGATATTGCTCACATGTTGGATTAGATCTATGATATGTTTCATTTCCGCTAAAAAAAAAAAAAAAATCCCTATCACGTACGTGGATGGCGTATGCAACAAAAATTTATGGGGACGTAGCCACCAGTCCTAGGAAGTTTTCTAATTTTACCTAGGGAAGAGTATAATAAGGAAGATCACCGTTTATCTTAAGTGTGGTCAATATAACTTCTTCTCTCAATATGGATAAACATGAGAATGTGTGGTATAGATGTGTGATGAAATTCTGAATAATTGACGGTTTTCTCTCAGCCTGTAGTGGATATATCCAAACGGCTGAGAGAGAGAGAGAGAGAGAGAGAGAGAGAGAGAGAGAGAGAGAGAGAGAGAGAGAGAGAGAGAGAGAAATTATCTAAAATGGGCCATTGCAAGTGTAAAAATACGAGAAAAATACAATATACAGTTTGTTGAGAAATTCCGAACTAACCAGTGATTTATTGCCAAACTGTGGTTTGAACTATTCGGGTAGGTATTTCATAGAGCATGTCTAGTTTGTCACATGCACACATCATCAACCTACAATTTCTTGGTTTGCGCATCTCATCCTTACACAGGAGCTGTGATAATGTTCTTGGTGCCATTTCAATTTCATCAGATGTCTCAAAATACAGACAACTGAGCGATTGTCTTGATCAATTTGAACCGTTTGCTACTTTTCATTTCAACCCTAAAGGTCCACTAATTAGTTAGGTACAATATTGAATCAACCCTAATCTAATCCGGCCGTAAACTCTGGACAGTTTAAGTTTGTGCCAGGTGATCTTCGAGATATTTCCATGGCAGCAGTTGGCATGTTGGCAGGAAGGACTCGGTGGATGGAGTACTATAGGACCAAAAATCCCTCGAACTGAAAGATCCTAGCCAGTAATCCTAGGACATTCTTTCAATTGAATCCAGACCCTTACAATATGCATCTTCTTAATGGTTTATCTGTAGGACGCAATTCAATGGGAACGGATGATAACGAAGGTTTTTTAATTAATTAATAATAATAATAATAATATTATTATTATTATTTTTTTTGCAGTGGTCCATACACTGCAGCGTATTAATGGTCTAGATTATCAAACCATGGGTGTCACCTATCACGACTTAAAACCTAAGCAAAGCTTGCAAAAATCGTCTTGTAAAATTATTCATCTAAACAGTCAGCTCCGCGTTCTTGGAACATTCCTGTTGGAATCTTCCACAAGGTAGGCAAGCACAAGTCAATGCCATTTTCAAGGCGTAAAGATCCAGTTGTTTACATAGGATGTTGTAGGAATGCATTTACATTTGGTAGGATGGTTGAGATCTCCAACTGAAGGGCATGGATAATAACAACGAATGATTTGGTGTAATTTTGACTCAAAGCCGGTCCATTACAGGGCCTAATAGATGGAAAACTCCATTAGTATGCTACCCTGCAAACGTGTTGGGTGGAGAGAGCTCTGCTTGTTAAAAGTCTAAAACCGAATCAATGAATGAATCTGTATACTATTAGGTCTTCTTACATTCTGACCGCGTTGCATGCCTGTCTTTTCCTCTCTCTTTGTCTCTTCGGATATTTCGGGTGCGTTTCCTTTTGGGATTTTATTTTTATTTTTTGGAAAATAATCATCTATCCCGCATTTACCAAAAGATTTCCCCACCGAAGACAAAACCCGTAAGTGCTTTTTGAGAAAGGAAGTTACCAAAGTACCCTCGTGTCTTCTTTTTTATACCAAATTAGTGAAGCCAAAATTTTTTAAGGCCCGCATGGAATGTGTATACTTGTGCATCCAACCATGATAATGGCAGTAAAAACCAATCATTCGTATCATATCAGTGGATGGGTTTTACTTGTATTTTGATGTTTCTAGATGCTGTATGTTATTTTTTATGGCATGGCTTATCTTACATTTAGATTGACTAAGTTTTTTTTTGTTCTTCTTAACATCATGGCAAATTAAGTTTATTAGATAAGATAGGTATCATAAAAATATCATGCGATCCTACCACTTTACATCTTTCAAAGAAAAAAGTACATGGTGGGTATTATTGTAACTTTATTGCTGAAAAAGAACTTTCCTAACATTTTGTCTCGTAAAGGCATTATTTAGTAAAATCCTAATTTGTGAGGAATCATGTTATAAAAATTCGTTAGTTTTTTAAATATGTAGTGTTGATGAAAACATCTAATCCACCCTTTTTAGACCTTCATGTATCCGCATATGAAGAAGATAAAGGAGACCTCATCTAGAGCAGGGGACCCTCCGATGCCAAAGTAGCTTGGGATCTGGGTCTAATAGTATCAGAGGGTTTTGGATGAGAGATTCTGCGGGCCTCTTAGTATAGATGGGTCCCCTATTTATAGTGCAGAGGGGTATTATTAGGATTAGAAAGGATTCTCAATCATTGGCGCAATTTGTGCGTATGTTTCTCAACCGTTACAAGGAATCTGTGGGGGTGATAAGTGTTGAGGTGGTCGGTTCTGAAATCACGTGATGAGCGGTCTAGGACGAGTTGAGTCGGGACTTTGATTAGCCGAGTTGACCTCCATGGTTGGCTTCAAAGTGGAGTTTTAGGCTGATCTCCACTAGTTGGCTGACTAGTTCTTTGGTCTGTCCATGTTTGAACTTGGAGGATAGGTTCGTCTCTTTAACGAAGATTGTCGTTTTGGATGACCTCTTGATATTGGCCTCCTGGTCGTCTATCGAGGCCTCATTGAGCAAAGTTTTCGACCAATAGAGCTAATCGTATAGATCTGGGCATTCCTCGGGGAATGGTAAGAGATCAAGAATGTATGGTGTCATGACCTCGACTTGAGAGTGTGGCTTCCGGTATTCCCCAAATCGGTCTGGAGGTCGTTGAGCCTCTTGATTGCGATCAGTCCTAATCTTGCCTCTTAACTTCAGACCGGGAAGCACGTCTTAGCGAGTTCGAGCTGACCTTATAAGCGGTTAGATCGTTTTCACCCATAACAGAAGCCCCCTACTTCTGAGTTTGCAGCGCAATGTCGAGAAATAAGTCGGTGAGATTAGGTTAGGCAGACAAGCTACCTCGTTTTTACTGTTAGTGGATGGAAGGCGCAAAATCAAGAAAAAAATTGCAATGATGGCCTGACATGATTGAGGTGTCATACACTGTCATGATAGTTTTTTAAGTTTCTTCACTATGTGGTGCGGACACGGGGCACTACTCGAGAGTCAGATCGAGAAGGCAAATGGGGAGCTGCTGCGTGAAAAGTGGTGGGTGCCGATGAGTTTCTTCGACTGCAATATTTAATCCAAGCCATTAATGTTTGCAGTCGAGGAGGCTTATAAAAGAAGGAGACCCTACAGGTAGCTCGGTTATTTGCATTTCGTCCTTCCCATCGCTGCCTTAGAGCTTCTGGAGTAGTTGATTTCCGGTGAGTTCTTCTCCCTCTTCTGGGCACCGTTGCCCTTGCTCTCTCCCTCATTTTTCTATTTTTTTTCCTCTCCTCTACCAGATATGTCGGATATGTCGGGCAAAGGGTGCGAGATTTATTCCTTCAAAGGTGATTTAGACCAGGTAAGCATCGATTCCTAGTCTAGGGTTACTTTGGAGCCACCTTCTCCGGTCCCGTTGGGATTCAACCGAGAAGTGGTTTTTTACTTTGCTGGACGGGTGGCTACTCAGACCTCGACTGAGTAACTAGTTAATGTCGGCCCTGGGGGGTTGAATTTAAAGGAAGTGGCCCTGGCTGGGATCCGATTAGAGTTCCAAATTTCGGACTCTCTGCAGCTTCGAATTCCTGATCCCTATGTGATCCCCGGGGACCTAACCAATGGGGAAGTGGTCATTTTTTTCGTTGCTCTTTAGTGCGGACTCTGACTCCCTCTTGATTCATTCGTGAGGGTGATGACTTCTCGTATGAGGTTGGCTACAGGTCAGTTCATCCCGAACGCGTGGAGGGCGATTCTCAGAACGTACATCCTTTGGTTTCACCTCAGGAACAATGACTTGGCAACCGAGGAGTTTATGTATTTGTACCAGGTCAAGGTCAATCCCTTGCAACTGAGCTAGTACTACTTCTCAACATGGGTGAACCAAGGCCAAGGCCTCATAATTAATCTCCCGACTTCCAACAAAAATTGAAAGAATAAGTGGTTCTGGGCATTGGGAGAGTGGGAGGCGCCTGCTGTAGAGCTGACTCGTCTGCAAGTTCGGGTCCCCACTAAGTTTACCACTCTAGGTCGGGTATTACTGAGGAGTTAAACTTAGATTTCCTTTCAGAAATTTTCTTGCCTTCTAATATTCTCACCATTTGATTATTTTTTGTAGCTTTCCCATAGGGTCAGCCTGAGTTGTTTGACCTGCAATGTTGACAAGTGAACAAGGAGAAGGCTTTAAAGGACAATTGTTGCCATTGGAACACCCTGATTACCCCAGACCTACTCTACCAATTTGGGCTATGTCAGTTAGCCTTTCCTCAACGATTTACCTCTCTCCACACTCTTACCCCTGCTTCCTCCGGTAAGCGATAGATTGTCAAATTTCCAGAGTCTGCAGGATTCGATGCTATCATTTGGCTAACTTGAATTTGATGTGCAGGCATGACTGAGCTCCTAAAGTTCAAAAGGAGGAAGCGCCCTCCTCCTATAGAGGAGATGGTCAGGAAGAAGCCCGTGGCCTGAAAGAAGGTGACGGTCCCTTCCATTGCACAAATACTCATCTTCACTACAGAAGTGAGGTCAGGAGTTAGTGCCAAGTAGCCCTCGCAAGGCCAGCTGGCTTCAATCACGACTAGTGAGGGGGAGGCTCTCGCTCCAATAGCCCCTCCACGGCCAATTGTAGTGGAGGTGGTAGATCTGGATTTGGATGAGGGGCTTTAGTCCCCTGAGGTCCGTGTGGGAGACGACCTGAGGCCATCCATGTGGCCGAAGAAGCTGAGGCCACCGCTGTAGACGAGGCTACCCTTACCGTTAAGGGAGTCGAGCCTATAGTAGTCGAGAAGACTGACTCCTTAGTGGCCCTAGCTAGTGCTAAAGGGGGTGAGATTTTGAGCCCTCGGGCCACCGAGGAGGCGAGGTCATACTCGCCTGGTCATCACATATCTCGCCTGGCTGACTCGATGGTGAAACATGTTCCACAGGCTGAGATCGTCGACATCACTAATATTGTTGCTCTCTACTACAATGTGTATATTTTCACTTATGCCATTCTTGTTCTTTTTGCTCTGTTTCGCTAACTTATTTCCATTATTCTTAGCTCATCAATGCGTTGCAGAACACCCAGAAGAAGATGAGACAGGTAGCCGACAAGTGCGAACAGGATGAGGTGGTGCTTAAGGAGAAGACTGTTGAGGTCGAGGCCCTTAGAGAGGGCCTTCAAGAGAAGGTGGGCAAGCCTGAGGCTCTAAAGGGGGTCCTGGACCATATTGGGGAGGAGCGTGATGCACTGAAGATCCAGTTGGATGAGGCCTGACATAAGGAAGTCTTGGTGATGGCGAGGCTCGAGGGGACGAAGTCTCACCTTGGCTCGGCATGAGCTGAGTTAGAGAGGGTGAAGATGCACCTCTCGTCCGTAGAGGCTGGCGCCATGGGGCTGAAGGCAGAGCTGGAGAGGGTAAAGGCAAGCTCGATGGCTAGGTTGGTTGATGTCGACGCAACATTGGCCGCTCAACTAGCTAAGTCTGAGGTGGCTATTCTAGCAATCAAGATTGCAACCGTAGAAGAATAGAAAATCTCGAAGGAAAGGGCTGACGAAGTGGATGAATCTACCACTATGACTATGACCATTGTGTTGAAGACGTCAAATGACTATACCCCAAGCTGAACTTGGATGCCTGCTTTAGCGATGAGGCCTCAGAGGAGCTAGCATAGCCTGAGGTTGAAGCTGAGCAACCTCCTCCCAAAGCTTATTAAGTTTCTTCCTTTTCTTTTGTAAAATTTTTTGTAATATTTTTTGGATTAAATGAAATGGTTTTTTTTTTTTTTTTACCTCCAGCTTGTTTAGATATGTGTGTTTGTAAGAAAAGACCCTTAGGGCCGCATGATTTCACGTGGTAGTGGGCTAAATCTATTAGTTAAGGTGCATTAAAAGCACTAAGTCGTGAGAATGAATGTCAATCTAACCTCTTCATTGCATGTCAGTTCATTCATTGCTATAGTTAATTGTCTGACCTCTTCTCTAAGGATCATATTATTAGAGAGACACTCTTCACTACATTAAAGGAGGTCCTTGGTAATCCATATATCTAGAGATAATAGTAGAATTTAGATGAAATTTCCTCATGCTGAGGAGGCTTTATTGCAAAATTCTAAGAGATTTACATGTAGTTATATCATCACTAACCTTAATAGGTCGGTTTCTCTCGTTCCGTAGCCTGGGCAAACTACGGGTAGTAGATCTTTAGGTGCTCGGCATTCCACTGGTGCGGCAAAGGTCACTCTTTTAAATCTTCAATTCGATAGGTGTCAGGTCAATCTGTACCTGTTACTCGGTATGATCCTTCCCAGTTTGGCCCTAGGGGCCCAAACCCAAGCTTTATAAGACCCGTATTCTAGCCTATACTGTTCCGTCGACTCCCGCGATCCTTTTCGTCAAATTCCAGCAACCTGTGACCTATGATCGGCATTTGCGCAAGACCCTAAGTCGTATGCTGTAGATTTAAGTCGGCTTAATCTGAGATGTGTACCATTGTGACAGCACTATCATCGCGGTTCCAACGCCCAACTCGCACACCGACCTGATACCTAAGTCAAAAGATGTGGGCCCGCGTTTATTTTAAGAAAACATCATGCATTTGCAATCCTAAGAGAATCTTTGCAACATATTCCATCAATCAATCACTTAAATCAATCAATCAATCACCTCATGTCAAGTATAAGAGCAACCCATGCTTTCTTTCTCTACAAGTCAAGCAACCACCAAAAGTCAACAAATCTCTCACCTCACATCCATCACCCATCACTCTCTCCTTACAACCACCCATTCTTTTTCTTTCTCTTCACAATTTTCTAAGCTAAGAAAGTGGGGACGTCCAAACGATTCTACGAGAGAAAAGTGAGTTTGTGTGGCCCACCTTCCCATCCCAAAATCCTTCATCTTGGCTATTTAACTCTCATCATCCTCCATCAAAGTGAAGCACAAGGAGACCGACATTCCATCGGACCGAGAAGATCGAACGGTGGATGCTTTATAGGCTAAATTTTTTATATTTTAATGATGGGTCAAGTGAGGCCTACCAATTAATGGTACGGATCTCACTTTGGACCCTAAATGTGGCCGACGGCCCACCTTGATTCTCATGATCATTCCATGATAGGGTCATCTCTCCATGGACCCCATCATGATGTTTATTTTCCTTGCATGAAAAGAGGTCATCTAGACCATTCATTTTGGGTTGAGAAGGAATCTCCAACATTGATCTTTGATTTGGTGGGCCCACATGTATTGAGACTCACTTGATGTATGATTGAATGCAAGGGAGGGCTCATAGTGGCGGAGCCCTCCATCACACGCATCTCTCTATCTCTATCTCTCTCTCCCTCTCTTTTCTTTTTCATTTTATATGGTGATATGATTGTGTGGCCCACTCAGATGGACCCCACATTGATGTATGTCTTATCCACACCATCCATGCATATGGCGGCCCACCTAGACATCACGTCTGAAGGTGGGGCCCACCTTAATATGTGTTGTATTAAAAGTCGTCTAGCGTCCCGGGATGCTTATAAGACCGGTATCGTAGTCTGTACTGTTCCGTCGACTCCCACAGTCTTTTCGATCGACTTCTAACAACCTTCGACCTTTATCTGATGTTTGCGCGTGACCTTGAGTTACATACTGTCAACCCGAGTCGACTCAACCCGAGACTTGTACCCTGGCGACCGCGTCATCACCATGGTTCCGATGCCGTGTCTCACGCGCCGAGGTGATACCTAGGCTGGGAGATGTGGGCCCATGTTCAGTTCAAGAAAAATGTCACACGTTGCAAAACCTAAGAGAATCTCTACCGAGTGTCGCATCCATCAATCAATCAATCTCATCAAGGGTCAAGTAAATGTCACGTACACATCACCTCACACCCATCCCCAAGCAACCCCATAAGTCAAAAAGTTCTTACACGCCCCATACCTTTCTTACACAATCTACCCCTAAAGTCGAAAAGCTCTTATACACCCATCACTCACCACATCCATCACCCCATCACCCATCACTCCCTCTCCTTACAACCCTCTCTCTCTCTCTCTCTCTCTCTCTCTCTCTCTCTCTCTCTCTCTCTCTCTCTCTCTCTCTCTCATTTCTCAATACATTTTCTAAGCAAGCAAGAGAAACACACGTCCAATCTCTTCCAAGGTAAGAAAGTGTATGTGTGTGGCTCACTTACCACCCCAAAGACCTTTATCCTAGCCATTCATTTCTCATCTTCCACCATCAAAGTGAGACACAAGGAGATCGGCTTTCCAACAGACCAAGAAGATCGAATGGTGGGTGCTTATTAGGGTAGATTTTTCATATTTTTATGATGGCCAAGTGAGGCCCACCGATCGATGGTGTGGATCTCACTTTGGACCCTACATGTGGCCGATGGCCCACCTTGATCATCATGATCATCCATGATGAGGCCATCCTCTATAGACCTCATCATGATGTTTATCTTCCTTACATAAATAGGGTCATTTAGACCGTATATTTTGGTAGAGTAAGGTTCTCCATTGTTGATTTTGATCGGTGGGCCTAGATGTATTGGGACCCACCTTGATGTATGTTTTAAATTATGGAAGGGAGGGCCCATAGTGTCGGGGTCTCTCCATCACTCGATCTCTTTCTTACTCTCTCCCTTTTTTTTTTATTTTGGCCCCTTGATGTATGCATTTTATCAAAGTCATGCACCTTTTGTGGGACCCACTTGATGGATGTGTAGGATCTACACTATCCAAACCATGTGGGCCCTACCTTAGGGTGATGGGACGACATGATTATTAAATGGATCTTATCAGGTGGGCCACATCCATGTGGAACCCACCTTGAAGAATTTATATATTCACGTCCTCCGTCCAGCGTCCAGGGATGCTGGACGTTGGTTCACACAGCAACAAAAAAAAGGATTTTTAAGGCTTTTGGGTGGGCCACTCACACAGGCCCCACCCTGATGCATTGATTCAATCCACATTATCTATTCTATTCCCCATCTCATTTTAGGCATTGTGCCGAAAAATGAAACTAATCCAATTTTCTGGTGGGCCATAGTATAGCAAACAGTGTGTTTACTATTGAAATTCACCCTGATGTTTTGATACACCAAAATATATCGAACATTGGGCTTATTTGGCTTGTCTTGAGCCATAGGAGCCATTAGGCGGGGTGGATCCTCACGATGTGGGGCCCGCCTAGGAAAAACCTTAGAACAACCCCAAATTAAAAAAAAAAAAAAAAAAAAGAGATGCAGCAGCAAGCGGTTGCTGTTAATGCGCAGGCGTCCTACGTTTTGGCGTGAATGGGCAGGGACCCACGTCCCAGCCGTGGGCCCCACCGTGAGATGTGTTGTCACATCAACACCGTGCATTGGTGGGCCCCTTAGGGCAGTGGGACCACCTCCAAAAATTGGCCTTATACATAGCTCGAGTGGCCCACACTACATGAAACAGTCTGGATTGAACGTCTGCCATTGAAACACTTTTGGGTATCACAGAAGTTTTAGGTTAATATGAAATTTATTTTTCCTCTGCATCCAGGGTCCGTGTGACCTTATCAACGGTTTGGATGGCAGATGAACATTATGGTGGGTCACACGTGTGGACCCACCATGAGGTAAGTGTTTTATCTACGCCTGTTGCTCCCTATGTGTGGCTGCGGCTGTGCAGCAGGACCCGATGATGTATGTGTTCTATTCACACCGTCCACACCTGGATGGTGGGACCCACCATGATGCATGTGTTGCATCCAAACCGTCCAACCATTTGGCCAACTCGTCTCACAGGCTTGAGACTAAAAATAAGACAGATCTAAGGTCAGGTGAACCACATTATAGAAAACAATGGGTTTGAACGTCTACCATTAAACCCTTGCGCTACCAAATTTGGACCAATATGATATTTATTTTTCCTCTTAATCTAGGTCTTTAAGAGCTTATGATCAGATTAGATGGGGCATAAATGATACGGTGGACCTTAAGGATTTTAATGGTGTAAATCATTATCACCACTTATAATTGGGTGTGGCCCATTTGATATACATTGGGCCCATTGGTGTTGCCCATTTGATGTACATATAGCCCATGTGATGTGGCCCACTTGCCATATGAGGGCCATTATAATGTATTCAAGGCCCATGGGTTATGGCCCATTGCAATGTACATAAGGCCCATTAGTGCGGCCGATTGATATGGTCCACTTGATGAATATAAGGCCCATGTGATATAGCCCATTTGATGTATATAAGGCCTAATGGGATGTACCTAAGGTCCATTGCAATGTGCGATTCCACCATGGTTTATGTAATGATATGTATGGTGGGTCATGCCTTGGGAACAATGATGGTTTGATATCCGCATTGTAAATATAATATTGGTTAAATGTTCGCATTACAACTCCCCCTAAGGCCCATTCATAGGCTCATACTTGTTACATGTAGGCCGTCTAGTCCCATCTTCGTTACGAGGATAGTTCATCACTTTATAACATACTTAGTATAATTTCATGCCTCATGTCATACGCATCATATGTATGCTTGATATGAGGAATGTTTGATCATAGCATAAGTCATTGGGCTGAGACATTTACGAGACTCCTTATGAGACGGAGTGCCCCACATGAGAGCATGGTACACGCGAGATTGTTGCAGGATTGTACGATGTGACTCATGCATCTCGCATATGTGTGACTTGATCACTGCATGCCCTATCGACATCAGGGCCGTATCCTCCACAGCCATATCATGGATGGTCATATCGGATACCGAAAATATTGGCTCTAGCATTGTAGGATGTCCTTGAGTGAAAATTTCAGAACCTTTTTGGTACCAGGGGATGCTCCAACGTCTAGACCGAGTGGATACACGAGCGCCCAAGTGTCGAATACCAGTAAGCCGTGTCTTCCAATGTGTCGTGGTCAGTTGGAAGGGGGTGTAACCTTATCTACCCGAGTGAGGGGGCTATAAGCTAGGCTGAGTTTGACTAGCTCGCAAATGAGTCCGCTATCTACAAGTCGGGTAGGTATTGGTAAACTACTGGTCAGGCGGATAGTGTGAACTCTTCCACTTGCTTAGTTGTGCAGCTAGGGAGGAGGCAGTCAGTGTGAAGTATATTAGACTTCGGTGATATCCAGAGAGGAACTGTACTGATATGTATACTTGATGAGTACTGGTATGCTTACTTTGCATCTTGCATATGACATTTGGCTACATAAGCCTTGTATCGCATGGCCTTGGTATGGCTGATAGCATTCATGTCTTTCATCATATAGCTTTGGTACAGCTGATAGCATTTATGTCTTGCATCATATAGCTTTGGTGTAGCTGATAGCATTCATGAACTTACCCACATATTTTTGCATTACTCTGATATTGTACACTTGGCGCTTACCTTGCGCACACACTTACACCACCCTCTAAGCTTTTGTAAGCTTATGCATGACCGTTGCGTGCAGGTTTCATTGGATCACAGCAGCGCTGAGGCAGGTGCGCACATCAGATTATTTTGGAGTTTTTTATCATCCTATATTTCCCTTTTGGCATCGTACTTTAAGTTTTTGACATAGTGATATGTGGTGATGTTATTTTGTGACTTGGTTATGTGTGTGATTATGCTCCATTAAAAAAAATCATACTGAAAATCCTCCTTATAGGATCTTAGAATCGGAATCTGGCATGTGAGTGCCGGGATCCAAAAATGGGACACTACAAAGGTTGTCGGTGCCAGATTCGACGATCAAAAATTTTGTGAGCCTGTTTTTCGAGTTTGGGGCATGGCAGAAGTTGGTATCAGAGTATAACTTGGAAACACCTGAGGATCATATCACATACCTAACATAAATAAGTTCCGAGTCCGAGTAACTTAGCAATTTTCTGACATAGATCCTTAACGTTTATGCCTTCGAGAATTCTCAAGGTTGATAGGCCCTTGTTCTTTCCTTCAGGATGTGATGCCTAGAAGAGAGACCCAACCGAATCCCGCTCGACTACCTGCGACCCCCACTTCACCACCAGATATTCCTTCTTTCTAGCCTGAGGATGCTACTCCTTCACCTGAAACCGATGCGAATCCGACGGCGTCCCACTATTACACCAGCCAAAGTAGAGCAGGAGCGTGTGAGCGCCCTTCTCAAGGACTTCCAACAACATGACCCCCCACGTTTTCGGGGCGAACCAGACCCTATTGTAAATGAGATATGGTGCTCCAAGGTGGAGAAGATATTCGACACCATGAGATGTACGACTCAACAGCGAGTCTCATGAGCCGTATTTCTTCTCTAGGGTGAGGCTTAACATTGGTGGGCATCTGTAGCCCGATTGATAGCGGCCAATTTCAAGTGGACTTGGGAGGATTTTATAGATCGGTTTGACCAGAAGTTCTTTCCCGATCATGTGCGACTGCAGCACGTACTAGAGTTTAACACTATAGTCCAGGGAGATATGACGGTGTCCCAGTATGAGGCACATTTCGTCGCACTATCGAGATTCGCGACATACCTTGTTAATGATTAGGGGCGGAAGGCCTGCCATTTTGAGAACGGTTTGCGTCCTGCCCTCAGGGGTCGTGTGATCGGACATATGTTTCTGACATTTAAGTAGATTGTAGAGAAGGCCCATATCTACGATTCAGATTGGGCCTATTTGCAGAGAGCTCATGACTAGATAAGAGATTAGAAGAGGAAGGCGCCCTCTGGTAGTTCCCACCAGTAGCAGCATCGTTCGCAGCAATGACGCACGACCCGTCCAGCATTCCGAGCACCAGCAGTACCCCCAGCACCACCTTTGGGACCATTTACAGGTACTTGCGTTGGGTGCAGTAGGACAAGACATCGTATGAATGAGTGTCCCCATCCACGGCAGCAGCGGAGGACACCACATCAGCCTCCACGACAACCACCATAGCAGCAGTAGCGATCACAGCACCAGCCTCTAGGGCCTCCACCACAGCAACAGAGGCAACAGATCAGGCTGCCACAGCGACAACAGCATCAACAGAGACCTCAGAGGGGACCTGCACCTTCCCAGAAGGCCCAGGATAGATTTTATGCCGCCCATCAAGACCCTCAGTCATCAGGAGGGGTCGTCGAGGGTACTCTCCCTGTTTCTGCATGTATTGCATGTGTATTGTTTGACTTTGGTGCATCGCATTCCTTTGTGGTCGATGATTTCTGCCGATCGACCGGTTTGTCGATGGAGTCTGCCCGCGAGGGTTTGTCAGTATCGACGCCCTTAGGGAAGACTGCAGTATTAGACCGATTTTACTCGTCTTGCCCCGTTCTGATTAGGGATATCTTCTTGTCTGCCGACCTATTTTTATTGCCGATGTCCGAGTTTGATGTCATTCTGGTCATAGATTGACTTGCTGAGTACTACGCCATATTGAACTGTTCTGCGAGGACAGTCATGTTTTGTATACCCGGTGTGCGAGAGTTCCAGTTTGTTGCCGAGCACAGAAGAAAGTAGCTTTTCTATTTGTTATCATATGCCATTGAGGAGTCAATTGCATTGAGTATCGACCAGTTGCTGGTCATTTGTAGTTTTCCCAATGTGTTCTAGGAAATTTTGGGGTTACCACCTCGTCAGCATACTAAGTTCCAAATTGATCTCGTGCCCGGTACCGCGTCTATTTCGAAGGCCCCGTATCGTATGGACCATTGAAGTTTTGGGAATGCAGAAGCAGTTGGACGAGTTATGCGAGTTAGGCTTTATTCATCCAAGCAGCTTACCATGGGGAGCGTCGGTACTCTTTGTGAAGAAGAAGGATGGTTCGTTTAGGATTTACGTAGATTACCGCGAGCTCAACAATGTTACGATCAAGAACAAGTACCCATTTCTGAGGATCGATGATTTGTTTGATTAGCTGCAGGAGACACAGTTCTTTTCGAAGATAAACTTGCAGTCTGGTTATCATTACGTTCGGGTCCGAGATGAGGATATCCCGAAGACGGCCTTTAGGACGCGCTATGGTCATTTTAAGTTCCAGGTCATATCCTTCGGACTGACCAATGCACTAGCAATATTCATGCAGTTGATGAACGAGGTCTTCCATCCGTATCTCGACCAATTTATTGTGGTGTTCATCGATGACATTCTGATATATTCGAAGACCCGTGAGGAGCATGAGCGGCATCTTAAGATTATCTTACAGACCCTCCATGCACACCAACTTTATACGAAGTTGGAGAAGTGCGAGTTCTGGCAGGAGGGGGTGAAGTTCCTCGGTTATGTGGTAACGAGGCAGGGCGTCACAGTGGACCCCTCGAAGATCGTTGTTATACGTCAGTGGGGCCAGCCCACGAATGCATCTGAGATCCGTAATTTTCTTGGTTTGGCGAGCTACTACCGACATTTTATTGAGGGATTCTCTCGCATTACAGTCTCGTTGACCAGGTTGACCTGGAAGGGTGCCGAGTTCGTGTGGAGTGACACTTGTGAGCAGGCATTTATGGAGCTGAAGGACCACCTCACGTCTGCTCCTGTCCTCACTCTTTCCTCTAGGAGTGATGGATTTGTTGTATTTATCGATGTCTCACAAGTTGGCTTAGGTGTTGTCCTGAAGCAACACTAGAAGCCGGTGGCTTATGTGTCTCGCCAACTCAAGGTCCATGAGCTGAAATACCCCACGCATGATTTGGAACTGGCAGCAGTTGTCTTCACACTGAAGGTGTGGAGGTACTATCTTTATGGGGTGAGGTTCGAGCTCTTCTCTAAGCACAAGAGCTTAAAGTATCTGTTCTCTTAGTCCGAGCTTAACATGAGGCAGAGGTGCTAGATGGAGCTCTTGAAAGACTATGATTCTGACCTCCAGTACCACCTGGACAAGGCGAACGTAGTAGTACATGCCCTCAGCCGTCAGCCACGAGGCCTGGTGGCACACACGATGATTCAGGAGTAGAGGATGCTTAAGGATATAGCAAAGTATTACTTCAAGTTTGGTCTACAGTCTTCTATCATTCAGCTATCGAGCCTGTTGATTCAACCCTCTCTTGTCGTAAGGGTGATCATGTCTTAACAGACAGATGAGTCGTTACAGGATTACCGAGCAGAGGCAGCATCTGAGTGTCAATCAAACTAGCAGATTGGTTCTGATGGTGGACTTCGTTTCAGAGGCCGATTATGTGTCTCAGATATTCCTGAGTTACATAGAGATCTTATGACCGAGGCACACCGATCACGGATCTCTATCCACCCTGGCTCAACGAAGATGTATCGCGATATGAGGCGTCAGTACTTTTGAGCGAGGATGAAGTGTCAGATAGACAATTTTGTGGCCAAGTTTGACACGTGCCAATGTGTCAAGGTCGATTATCAGACCCCCTGGTCTATTGTAGTCGTTAAGCGTCCTAATGTGAAAGTGGGAGCACATATCTACCAATTTTGTCATGAGTTTTCCAAGGACACAGTGCGGTCATGATGCCATCTGGGTTGTCGTGGACCGTCTGACGAAGTCGGCACATTTTCTTGCGATTCGTGAGATTTGGCATATGGACCAGCTCGCTAAGATGTTTGTTGATGAGATCGTGAGACTGTACGGTATTCCTGTCTCGATCGTTTCAGACCGAGACTTGAGGTTCACATCTCAATTTTGGAGGAGCATCCAGAGAGTGATGGGTATTGATTTGCAGCTCAGCACCGCATATCATCCGCAGACCAATGGGTAGACCAAAAGGGTCAACCAGATCCTTGAGGATATACTTCAGGCCTGCACGATCGATTTCTCAGGTAGATGGGATGAGCACCTGCGATTGGCAGAGTTCGCGTATAACAACAGCTATCAGGTGACTATTAACATGGCTCTTTTTGAGGCATTATATGGCAGACCGTACAAATCTCCGAGTTGTTGGACCGAGGTTGGAGAGCGGCGTCTCATAGGTCCCGAACTTGTGTAGCAGACATCAGAGGCTATTGACATCATCAAGCAGAGGATATGCACAGCTCAAAGCAAGCAAAAGATTTTTACTGATCATCGGCATCGTCCCTTGAAGTTTGTTGTTGGGGACCATGTGTATCTCAAGGTCTCAATCATGAAGGGTGTGGTTCATTTTGGAACGAAGGGCAAGCTTGCCCCAAGATTCATAGGACCTTTCGAGATCACCAGGCGTATTCGTGTCGTGGCCTATCGGCTTGCCTTGCCATCTCAGTTGTCTGGCATCCACAACGTTTTCTATGTCTCTATGTTGAGGAAGTGTGGGTCAGACATCGTGCCTATTATTAATTAGCAGCCGTTGGAGGTTCGTGAGGATGCTTCTTAAGTTAAGCAACCAATTCGTATCCTATATCGAAATGAGCAGGTCCTACGGACCAAGGTCATTCCCTTTGTGAAGGTCCAGTGAGGCCATCATAGTGTGGATGAGACGTCTTTGGAGCGCGGGCAAAGATTCGAGAGTGTTATCCCCATCTTTTCGATGTTTGATTGTATATTCCTGAAGGACTATGATCCACAGGAGGTTGCTGTTGGTCAGTAGATTCCAGGTGCTCAGATGGCTAATGGTGGCCATCTTGATTCATATTCAGCTCTGGTTCCCTGATTATGTGAACTTGACTGGGAGTAGGAGAGCCTGCTGAGAAGAAAGTATGCAAGTCACTAATAGTTATTGGAATAGGCACCGTAGTCCCCGGTGTGGTATTGTGGAGTCTATTAAAATTAGCTCTGATGGTTTCATGAACAGTGGAAACTTTAGGAAAAAATCTTTAATGCTTGATAACCACCCTTCTCAGGCCACCATCATATCGGGTGTTGATAGTTTCCATTATATGGGGGTGGATGGGCACCTTGCGTGTTGATTAGGCTAGATTGAGATCCTGTTTAGATCTTGTTCTTTACTCAATCAATGATCCATTTTGTCAGAGGGGGGGGGGCGCTCACAACTATCCACAGCTCCAATAACATCAGGTCTGTCGATCAGTTGCGAGTTGCAAGTGTCCCGACTGTCCATGGGGATCAGAGGAGTAGGGAGTTAAAGGCTGTCAGATTACTGGGAATTTAGTGTGGGATTGAGCTCGAGGTGTCCTGGGATGCTGATGGCGTCCCTCAGGGGAATCGCATTGGAAGTCAGCAGTTGCGTGGGGCTTGGGATGTGAGGTAAAAACTGATTTGGTGCGAGCATAGGAGGGGTTGGTTCGCAATTCCCAGACTGAGGTTGGGGGTTGGTCGTCATCACTGCCTCTGAGGCATTCTGTCGAACAGGTGGGGGGCTGCTGTTGTGATTGGCTTGAGTGTGGTCAGTATTTTGCTCCCCTGTTAGATGAGACTCAATTCCAGAGCTGTGTTGATTTGCGAAAGATCGGACTACCCATTGCTTCGTCGTTTCCTTTGTGGTGGTGGTCGTGGTTACTCCCTAGGCTTGATTTTCGCCGGCCTGGTGAGCAGCTTCAAAATAAGCATATACAGAGAAAGGTTTACCATCCAAAAGCAGATTTATGGTTCTGAAGAGGGGACCGTCAGGGTGCGGGGTGATCTTGGCACGGGCGAACCAGCGATTATGGCCAGCCAGCAGCTTGCGATCTAAATCTAATGCCAACCCCATGCGCTCTGCACTACTACCAATGGTGTGCTCATTCCAAGCGTGAATAGGAATGCCTTCAATACGTATCTAGATGCCTCTTCCTGGGGGGGTCATGGTAGGGCTCCAAGCTCGAACGTTGTGGAGTCCCAGCTACTGGTGCAGTGTTCAGTTCCTGGAGAAGGAGGTGGCCTCTTCCCTGGATCCGAAGGTAATGAGGTAAGTGGAAATGGAGGATGGAAAAATGTCTACCTGGCCGAGTGGGAAGGCAGAGGAACTCAAATGTTCTTTGATGGCTAGTGAGATGTCGGTTGTGCCGAGTGCCTCTCCAGTAATGGCGTTGGATATTGCAGCCCTTTCCTGATCAGAGATCCATTTTGGAATGATGACAGAGTGGTTGGGCGTGGGTGGGCTTGGCAAACGCATAGCATCTTTGAACGACATTTGAGTGGTTGGTGGCTAATATAGTTGTGTCATTCAGGTCTGTGGCCGTTGCTTTTCAGATGTAGGGTGTTGAGGCTGATGGCGAGGGGGTGCTTGTCCCTTAAGGTGGAAGGTTTCCTTCTAAAGTGGGACCGTGATGTTGGAAGGAGGACGAATGGATGGGGGTCTTTGTTCGGCATCCGTGACCACCATGCGGCGCCTGGCTAGAAATCGATCGTTGAGCATCTGTTTCGCGGTAGTGGGGTCATCCGGGCGTCGTAATCTGATGAACGCATATCCTTTGCCCCGTCCAGACGTCTTGAATCTAGGGATGCAGATATCGGAAATTTCCCCAAAGCGGCCAAATCTCGTTGTATGATCCTCCTCTGTGGCGGTGAAGGCAAGAATGCCGCTGAAGAGGCTGTGGCCCACCGAAGATCGTCTAGGATACCGGGCCGGTAACCACTCTACGTCCATCTGGGACGCCGAAGGGAGGCCGTCAGAATCCTTCAGCCATAGATGCTTCGAGGTTAAACAAACTAAATATCTTCTGTAATTAATGGCTGTCGTTCCATCAGATAATGGCCATTATTTAATAGTCATTTTTCTTGTGCATTCAGTGGTTTGTCCTTAAGCTTGAATTGTCTTCAGCGAAGCTTTCCATGCCGTCAGAAATCCAAAAAGATAAATGGTTGCAAATGCACGCTCGGTGGGACAAAAAAAAAAAAAAAAAAACCAGAAACTACTCATGCAGCTCATGTTAAAAACCAGAAACTAGCCAAACTCAACACGGAATCATACAAGGCTATTTGGGCCTGGAAAATGATTGTCAACAGATAGGATCTTGAAATGCATAATGAAACTTCAATTAACATAATCCGTAAATGTTTCAAGTCCAAGCCACTATGCAATGCTAAAAGATGGGAACTCACTGGAGAAGCCATCAATACAAGCATGCATTTATTTATTTTTTTCTATTTTTGTAAGACAAGGTGGAACCATGACGGACAGACATGTCACATCCCAAATCATGAGAGCATGAGACTGACTGATCAGATAGGCCGACTCATCGGGGTTGTAGAGTAGTTATAGTTACCTCATTTATAGAGTGGATTTTGGCACTTCCTGAAGATTGATATGATTCGGTGACCCCTCTTGAGATAAAAAATCCTGGCTGAGTAGGTCGCGGGAGATCCATAGATTCACTTCCAAGCATGAGAACAACCAAGGACATGGTGGGCCTATCCGCTGCATCTTGTTGAACGCATAGTAGCCCGATGTGGATCCATCTCAATGCTTCACTTGTCGGACATGTTTGGGCTAACAAAGAATCAATCAACTTCAAAGCTCTTCCGTCACACCATAATTCCCATGCCTGTAATAGCACATTTCATGTGAGAATACGAGACTAAGGTGTGTTTAATTTGTGTTAAGGGGAGAATCCTACGTAAGTCAGGAGGCTCTGTGCATTGTTAGGAAAATTGAGACCATTGTTCCTTTTTCCACTTAGAATCTCTAGTAGTAAAACTCCAAAACTATAGACATCGGATTTCACGGAGAATCTCCCTCCCATTGCATACTCTGGTGCCATGTAGCCACTGTTGGCAATGACCATGATAGAAGATACATTAGAAGTACTGTATAATTAGAAAATGAGAAATTCTAAGAGGACTGAGGGCTGACAGACATGCAATATCGAAGCCACTCATTCGATGGCTCCAATGTGTCAATGTCCTGTCCAATGATTTGGTAGGTACGTAGTCAACATTTATAAGTAATTGTTTCATTAGTAATCATATATAGAATAGTGTGTTTGATGTGTATTGCCAAAGTGGTACATTGTATGTCAACTTACTATGTTCCGACGACTCTATTGGTTAGGACTTGGCTTTCGTTTCCACCCAAAAATCGTGCCATTCCAAAGTCAGAAATTTTTGAGTTCATCTCGTGGTCCAACAAAACATTGCTAGCTTTTAGATCCCTGTGAATGATTCTGAGTCTTGAATTTTCGTGGAGATAAACAAGGCCCTTTGCAATTCCACCTACAATATTTTGGCATCTTTCCCAGCCCAACTGAACTCGCTTGACTGGGTCTGAAAATAGCATGCAAATTGAGTAAGAACACATTTTACTAACTGATTTAGAACAAACTTTGTGATAGCATATTACACAGCGCCTGTGGGAGTTTTGTGCTCAAGTTGCCAGTCCCAAGCCTAGATAAAAGAGGTGTTCCACATAATTGGCAAATGGTGTGAAACTTCAGGCACAACTTTTATCAAGAATTTTGAATGTAACAAGATCCATGTAGCTGACTGCAATTAGTTGTCATAAGGCTTATATGATGATTGATCATGAGTTGGATCATTTTTAGGCAGCATATATTAGAATGCAAATTGAATTAAATTATGCTTACGCCACATATTGAATTAAATCATGTTTAAGTTGTTTGACTGAACTAAATATCACGATATTTCATGATTAAAGTAGCTGGCCCCAATTGGTAGGGATAAGGAAATTCCATAATAAGGCTGGAGTTCAAATATTTAAAGGCTATTGATCTTTCAATTGATACAATATCTGGGACATCCACTTTGGGCCCTTTTTAATTTTATTTTTTAAAAAAAAAAAATTTAAATTATGTTTTAAAAAAGAAAAAGAAATAGAAATAGAGAACTTTCTTGAGGATTCTCTAACCCATAAAAAGCAATCGTCCAAAGTTCAATATTAAGATATTGCTTTCCTGGATCCGTTGACGGATGTTAGCTGGGACCACATCTTTAATAGTTGAAATGTCCCAATAGCCTTCTGAAGACTAGAAGTCGGCCACCTTAGCATTTCAAAAATGCTCAGAAATTCTACAATTGATTGCACTTGTTAGGACATAGGCACCAATCCACCGGGCCCTTTTACAATGGAGAATGCCACATGCAACCAATTCAGACGATCTGAGCAATGGATCTACTAATGTTTTCGTCCTCACATTATGATTCAATAGTAAAGTTTGTTTGTTAATTGGTTGGTTTTCCTACTGAGCTTCTAAAGGCTAGTGCTTGTGTGCGCGCTTACAATCACATAGGCATGCCTATGTTTGTTTTACATGTGTCTATGTGGTGAAATTTAGAAGTGAAAGAAAAAAGAAATAGTTCAAACCAAAGAGGAAGACATCAAGGCTGGTGTTTGGCATGTATTCATAGATGAGCAGCTTCTCTCCTCTCTCAATACAGCAATACATGAGCCTCACAAGGTTCCTATGTTGGAGTTTGGCGATCAATGTGACTTCATTCTTGAATTCTTGTAGACCTTGCCCTGAACTCTGTGAAAGCCTTTTAACAGCTATTTCCTTCCCATCAGGTAGCATTCCCTGCAATAATTTTCCATACAATTGTTACTCAATTAGAAAACCCATGTAGCCCATTCTATTTAAGACTTATTCAACTACAAGTAAATATGCATTTAGATGATGACTTCAAAGATTCAGATGATTTGAGATGACCTCACAAAATTAATGAGTTTTCCCAATAATTGTAGTAAGAAATTCGCACTTAAATTGTAATTACATAGATGTTATTGTAATCTAGAGTCCACACCCTTGATATGAGTGCTCAGGAAATTAAGGATGCATTTGGTTGCACCAAATATCATTGTTATGACATTTGGTGCAACCAAACGTTGCTAAAAATTTCCTCTTTTCATTTTTGTAGAATAAAAATCTCCTAGTAGTTTGATTATGAATCCAAATACATCCCTACACAAATGCCTTACCTTGTATACGGGGCCAAATCCACCTTCTCCAAGCTTATTTCCATCATAGAAGTTATTTGTAGCAGCTTGTATTGTAAGTAAATCAATTAATGGCAGATCTTGTGTTTGCTCACCATTCAAGCTTGAGTCCATGACTTCTGAACCAACCGGAGGCCCCAAGTAATTTAATAGTGTATGGTGCCCATTCTCTCTCACTGATTCAGAAATGAGAAAAGATAAAACTAGTCATTGGGATTTTCATGGGCTCATTGGCTAGATGATCGATGATCCAGGCCACTTATGTAACTCTCCCTACTTGTGTGGCCACCAATGGCAAAATTGCTTTAACTAACAATAAGTTTGATTTGTAGCCTTGAATTGAAGGGACAAAAATGTTTTATGTGCCATTCTACTATCATGTTTCTTTCCATAAATGAGTACTCATTAAAAGTAAGGCCCATAATATTGATCTTGATTATCTGATCTTTCAACCAGATTGGACCAGGCCAAGTAGAAAATATTGCAAGTATAATTGAAGCAACATCTGATCATCCACCAACAAATTTTAACTTCTATCACCAGGGTTGTCCATAGGTTGAGCTCAAGCAATGCCTAGGTCAGCCCAAACCATGCCCATCTCAATTTTTGACATGGAATTGAGACCCAGCCCTCACCCAAGGCCTGAAATTAGGACCATTCATGGCACATGGAGGGTGTACATTAAATATATACATTCTCAGGCTGGGACTTAGAAAATATCTTCAAGTTCAAGTGTAGACATGGGTACCTATTATTTCTTTTCTGACCTAAAAATCAGTTCGATGGCCAGTCCACCAGTCCAAAAATAAAATCCAAGCTAGACAGGCTTCACCCCAGAGCCCAATGGCCCAGCCCAACCTATTGAAACCCCTATATATGGCTTAAGATTATTTAGCTTTTTTCTTAACCTTTTGGAGATCTCTTCTTTCGTCGTGGGTAGCAGTAGACACAAGAACCGAATAGAGTCAGCCCTGCAACTGATCCCACACTAACAAATATTATAATCTTCGATCGGTTCCCTCCATTCCCTGTCATAAAAGAAAATGATTTCTGATTATAATCACAATGCACATTGTTATGTCTGTGTTTGGATGCACATTGTGGACATTAGCTTAATTAAGTGAAAATAACAAGGGCGACTTCACATGTGAGGGTGACTTCTTCTTTTCTTGCCCAGGTGGTAGACTCTCAGGAGTTTCAACTCCCGGTCAAGGGTTCGAGTGCCCATAGGTGGTGAAATTCCACCAGCGTGAGTGTGTGGGGTGTGTGTGCGTGTGTTAAAAATTATATATATAAAAAAAATAATTGAAAAAAAAAGAGGGTGACTTCTTCTTTTCTTTCATTGCTAGGGAATGAAATGGCCCAGCTGATAGTATGGCTAGAGAAGGTAGCAAGAACCAAGATGATCATGAGTTTCACCAGGTGAGAGATCTGCCGACTCAGATCCGCGGGCTGATCTCACTAGACAAAGTGGGTCTGGGTTATCTCAGGCCTCCCCGTAGGGCCCTCCTCTAAGCCAGATCAGTCCGAGCCGAGGTGGTAGCAGTCAGTGGTCCTTTTGTTTTCAGTCGGCAGGCAGGCTTCTCCATGCTCTTTAGGCCTTTCCATCGGGTTATCCATGGTCCTGTTTTTTTCTACTTTGGAGGGCAGGTGGGCCGGGTGGGATTTTGCTCTGTATTTAGGGGGTTGCATATTCATGTATAGCCAACAATAGGATGGTTGATTTTGTTTTTGTTTTCGACCTGCTCGAATCCCAACTAGGGAGTATCTTCCTCTCCAATCAACAGATTGGTGGCCCGTAGATTTTGGGCTTTGCCTTTAAAAAATTAAAATAAAATAAAAAATTAAAAAGTGAAAATAACCAAAAATAAAAAGTTTGGTTTCAAGTCAACTCACAAAAAAGGGTGATCATCCTCTTAAGACTAGACCAACTTGTTTCCCCCCTAACAATCTTGTTTATTTAGCTTGAGAAATGCAAAAATTTCTCCAAGTGTATATTTTATAGTGCTCATAGTTGCTTGGCCAGGATCCTTCCTTTTCCAGTCCAAAAGTTAAGATGGATGGTAGGAGAAGGAAATGTAAATTCTAAAATCAAAACTGGCTTATCTTTGGGCTCTTACAAGAGTAGATTGCCGAAGAATTCTGAAGTAACTAAGAATTGCAACAATGGCTTGACTTTTATATAAGAAGGGATGGCTGGAATCTGAAGATCATTACTTCCAGATGAGATGCGACATAAAAAAGAAAGTTACGTGTCATGAACATTGCAAAAGTGGAGAACCATGTGGTCTATATGATTTTCAACTAAAGCGCTGTGGAATTTCAGATACTCCACCGTGTCGTCATTGAACTTGTTCCAATGGATGAGCTCTTGGAGTGAGGAATCAGATTATTACAAGAAAAAAGTAGTAAGAAAGAATTCCTCATTTCTTTCCAAGTGTGGACTCCTCTAATAAAAATAGAGCTCTACCAATCTCAGGCAGGCCCCATGAGAGATTGGTGGAAATTCATGAGGAAACAATGTGGAGTGGGTTGTTTGCCAAAATAATCCCTTGTGTAGCAGAGAATCTGTTGTAGTAGCGATTGACCACCTATAAAGCTGGCAAAGAGGGGAAATTTCAGTTGGGTTCCCTTGCATGTCATGTATTCTTTTAATGCTTGGTGAATCTTAGGGCCTAATTGTTTCACCAATTATAACAATAATATAAAGGAAATGTACAATGATTACAAATTACTTTATCCATTTCCAGACAACATCTACATTTGACTGCCGATTCTCGTGTCTTATTTATCGGTAGTAAATTTATAATGATGTCATTTTTACATTACTTTAATGTCAAATCATCTCCAAAATATACTGATGTCCCTATATGAAATTCATATTTTTCATAGTAATGTCATGAAAAAAATGAAATGATTACAAACTTCTTGTCTTCTAAATACATCTGCATTTGGCCATCAATCCTCATGCTTGGTTCGATAGTGTTAAAATCACAATAATGAAAATATATGTTACCAAGATAATTGGTGAAACAAATGGGCCTTTAGTCAGGCTGGGGAGGATGATGACTCATCGAAGTTTACCAATATGATTATGCAGTGGACAATGGTTGGTGACTGATCATAAGGTCATTGTTGTCTTTCCCGTTGCTATCATGCGTCGAGACGAGCTCAAGAGGGCAATACTCCCACATGGTCAAGGGGTGATGGGACCTACCTCTCTTTCTGGTGGCCTTATTATGAGCAGCACCTCCCCATGAGGTGGTAATGGCATGCTCAGCCTTTGTTATGGCATCCTACTCTTGATGAGCCGATCAGTTTGAAAACTATAGATACACCTTTTACTAAGGGCAATCACCCATGGCAACAATACTATCATCTGAATCTTCTTCTTCCTCCGGTTATAGTGCATCTAGAGGAAGGACTAAGGTATGCTCAAATTGGAAGGGAATCACCATAGAGTGTCACTATCTTATAAGCCTGTGTATAGGAGACTGGGTTAGCAAGGACCTATTTCTTCTTCTTCTTCTTCTTCTTCTTCTTCTATTGGGAGAAAAACCTTCTTTTTCCATTAACCCCAAATTAGATTGTACATGTTGATTTGGGAGGGACCCTACAAAAACCATGGGCCGCTCCTATCATATCAGCCCTACAGACAGGGTACCAAGAAAAGGATCCCATATGGGGCTGGAAAAGATATAAACAAGGAAATACCCACAAAACCACTTCTACCCACTCCACACACAGGGGCCATACCTAGCACCTAGATGGCAGCTCTACCGGCTCTTAAGCTCTCCACACCGATTTTGTCCAGGAAAATCCTGCCTCTCACCTCCACAGGAAGATCCTTTGGCTGAGAAATGAAGGAGAAGGTCTGATCAACACTACCTTGGCGGGCCATGCAATCAGTTGGGCTGTTTCCTTCCTACGGGATAAGGTTGAAAGAGACTGACACCGTGCTAGCTATTTTCCAGATCCTCGCTGCCCACGGTTTCCAGCGCCAGACATTCTTCGATCTCTTCTGAAGAAAGTTGATGATGACAAGGGAATCCGATTCCACTTCAATATTTTTAAGCCCCTTCTCCTGATAGAGAGCCAACCCATCATGAATCGCTCGGAGTTCAACCTCATTGTTGGACCCCACTACATATCCCGTGGAGAAGGCAAAAAGAAAAAAACCTCTGTCATTTCTACACATCCCTCCTCCCTCTAAAAGGCCTGGATTACCCCTCGATGATCCATCCATGTTTAGTTTGACGCAACCCATAGCCGGCTTCTTCCAAACAATGATATCATACGAGTGAGAGACAGCCCTGGTGGAGCCCAGCCCAACCCAGGCCTGCAATCGAGTAGGGGCTCTTAACGGATGGCTGAAGGCGTGCCTCGGGAGGTAACCGTAAATGCGAGTAATGATTTTCCTTGACTGCATGGGGATACCGTCAAACCTAGCCAAATTCCTGGCTTTCCAAATCTCCCACATAATCAGCATGGGAAGAACGGTGCGTAATTGGGGAGAGGCCATGCCAGGGGCATCCGCGCTGCTCCATTGAAGTAACCTCTGCGCAAAAGATTGCTGGCTAATACAGGGGATACCAAGCCTAGATCTGAAGTAGCACCAAATTGAGGAGGCCTGTTGCCCCTCAAGAAAGAGATGGAGAATGGACTCGCTGGAAGGATTGAACAACACTCTTTCCTCGCAGCAGTTATAGGAGGACACCAACGAAATTCCTCGGTCTTGCACTCTGGCATTGACAGGAACCGTACCTTGAATCAATTTCCATGTGAACAGGGAGATTCTGGGCTGTAGATTCTTCGTCCAAACATATTTTGCCCATCTCTTGGGCGATAGACTCTGTCGTGTAAGATGCCATGCTGATCTTATAGTAAATTTTCTTGAAGGGTCCAGTGGCCAGAAGGTCTATGGTTGATCTGCATTCATGGCGAATCCCCTCGTAAAGATGCAATTAGAGACCTCAACAGGGATCATATTCAACACTACCAAGGGCGGGCACGGCCCCAGAGGGCCAATGAAATCGCATACCTTCAAAGGTCGCAGGTTATACGGGATAGAGCAGGTCGCTAGCTGCTGCAGGGGGCCCATTCCTATCCAGTTACAATCCCATAAATTAATGTCTCCATTGACCACGTCCCATTGGACAGTTTCAGACAACGTTGGAAGGATCGCTCTAATCTTTTTCCACAGAGGAGAAGCATTATCCAAGAACTGACTGCCACCTTCTCCCGCAATATCCGCTTGATGTTTTGCCCCCATGAGTGAGACCCACGGTCCACTTGAATCCCCAAATTTCACCGCCTAGGCCAGCTTCATATGCAAGGTATCTAACACAATTGTATGGGATTGTAACCATCATTCTTCTTCAAACCATCATTTACAGGCCAGCTTCATATGCAAGGACCTACCTATTTCTTCTTCAAACCATCATTCTCAAGAGTGATGTCACAATTGTAGACCATTAATTGTTGGACAGGATCCTTAAGGACCCAACAATCTTTGGTCTTGTGGCTGATGGTGTGTTGCTATCCATAAAACCTAATTAAGATCCTTTGTTCTATTGGCCTCCTGGTGTCTATGAGACTCAAGTAACATGATGGTGCCTATTGATGTTAACTTTTTGAACGTAGGAATGATATCCTTCAAGGAAAATATGTATTCCCTCTATGGTGGAATGTGTTTTTGAAGCTTGTCATCATTCTTGTTGTCTTTGTTCCCTCCCTTTGATGTTAAGCTTGATATGCTTGTTCTCTTTGTCAACCATATTCGAAGAAGAGTTCTTTTTTCAACCGGTCTCTCCTAGATGCCCATTATGAAACAAGGACTGTTCAACTATGAAAACCCTTTTCGTTAGCTCCTTGAAGGTCATTATGGGAGCAACGAATTTTTTGGCATAGTGGAATAGAGCATAGGTTAATTTTTTGTTCATGTTAAAAAAATTAATAAAAGTTGAAATTTTCGAACTTAACAGCTAAATGGTAGTATGACAAGTTGAGTCTCATCCATCTATTGACAATTAAGGACAATTCAATCACATATGGCGGACTTTCCATATTGTTGTTTCATTGCTAATAGTCACCAAATAGGCGATCTGATCACCTATTTGGTTTTAGGTTCTCTTCGGTCCTATCTGTATGCTCGTATATGATAGGCCGCCTCCCGAGCTTTTTGTGGGAGGCAGTCCAAATCAACTCGAGGCCACAAATCAACTCGAGGCCACACTGCCTACTACAACTCAGGCAAGTAGCCTAATCCTAGCTTGTCCAGGGAAAATGAGGCCTTTGATGAGGTCTGGAAGATTGGATATAGACTGGAAGAGATGGTGGGACTGGTGGCTACTACCTCTACGAGCCAATCCATCAGCTACCACGTTAGCTTCTCTGGAGGAATAAGAGATTGAAACTTCAATGCCATCCATGAGGGATTTGATTCTTGTCCACCAATACCATCAAGTCCAAGAAATGTCCTCCTACTTGTTAATAGAGTCAATGACCACCTTGGAGTCTCAAGGTCCACTTTGCGGAATCCAAGGTCTCTACAAAGCGATAACCCTTCCCATATTGTTTTTGCTTCCGCCCTGCCATTTGATCCGAAACCATAGCCTGATGAAAAAGCAAATAAAAAATTTTCATCGCTGCTCCTACCAACACCGCCTCCTCCCGAGCTCCCTGGGTTGCCCAAGGCTGACCCATCGACATTCATTTTGATCCAGCCCAGGGCAGGCCGAGTCCATTTCACCATTCTAGCTTGTTCGACATCTAACTCCATGTCTAGCAATGGTGTAGGTGCTTGCAACGAGACATGAAGGGTATTAACGTGAGCACCCATGGCCATGATGAGTGTCATCATCATATCAATATTTTCTCTCATATTGGCATCCTCTCTCAAAATACGCACCATCTAGACCTCATGCAATTGATTAGGATCAGGTTCTTTTGATGTAGTCATCATGATAGAGGCTATCGGTGAACGGGCGAAGGGATTGTCCTGCTGGCTGGTAATGTTAGCCGATGCAATCTTCCTGGTGGAAACGGTCATGTGGCTTGACCGACGTGATTGAGAGACTAGGGAACCATGTGGGGTGATGGAAGGTAAGGAACTCTTAAAAGAAATGGAAGGAACTCATTCTGAGAGAGTGTGAAATGTGGCAGAGTTTGGATGGACAACTATTGAGGGATCTGTAGAGGCACCTTATCCGGGCATGCATGAATTAATCCCCTTGTGACAAGGCGCTGTTGGGGGTTTTGGCCTGCGGAATCACACAGATCTAAATCTAGGATAGTAATCCAATGGCACCAAGCACACAAGAGAACACAGAGAACACCCAGATTTAACGTGGAAAACCCTTGTGGGAAAAAACCACGGCACAAAGCGACAGATCTCCACTATGAAAGCATCAATTACAAAGAGAAAGGACTTACCTGATTCGAACAACCTCGAATCTCACCCTTGTTACACCCTTTAAAAACCCTAGAACCCCTTTAGAAAGCTTTTGTCATCCCTAGAAAAGTCCTAGGAACACTTATTTATAGTTTAGGCAACTTCCCTTTCGCATTCCGGTTGCAAAAGGACTCAAATCTGCAGTTTCGCGTAAAATCGCGGAACAAACTGCATAACCTACGACTGGTCCTAGCTATCCTACGACTAGTCGTAGACCCCTACGACCAGTCCTAGCTTTTCTACGACCAGTCTTAGACCCCCGAAAAAAATAGCACAACTCGTTAGACTTCGAGTTGTGCCCGGGCTCGAAACTACGACCGGTCGAGCACCCCCCACGAGCGGTCGTGGCTCCCCCACGACCGGTCGAGCAACATGAAAACTTGAAGATTGAAGGCTTTTTCTCAACAATCTCCACCAAGTCTTCATTCTTCAACCGTGTAGCTCCTTGACCTCTTCTCTTATTTCTGCATCTCATCATAGCTCAAGATCACATTGGTCAATCAGCGCTAAGGATCTAATAAATACCTGTTATACCATCGGTGCGAATATCTCTGAGAAGCCGATCCCTTCTATCTGATCATAACCCTTCGTACCAACCTCACCCTGTATCTATGTTGTATCCTCCTGAAGATCCACCTGTATCCAACCGCTCTCCGGTCCACTGGAAGCTCCACCCACTCCCAGATGTCGGTCTGGTACAACGAATCCATCACATCACCAACAGTCACCTTTCACTTTTCATCAATAGGCTCACCTAAAACCATTTGAATAGAAGATAAATATCCTGCAATATTGGAGTCGTCCATATACCTCGCCGATGTCCTGCGATCATGCCGTGTGATTCTTCACACAGGTGGTTGCTCCACCTGCTCTGTATCCATGTTCGCACGGTTCAGCCTTCCTACCCCGCCCGCTCATGTAGCCATGCCCAACATGCCACACACGTGCAGAGGTGGAATCCGCTACATCCACCGTAGCTCCACCTTTTGAAGTGCTTTCCATCCATGAGACATAAACGGATCGATGAAAAAGCTTTCTATCAAGAATATTCCAATCAACATCATTCATAGTAGACTTCCGCTCCTCAAGAGCACCATCTTCGCCTTACTTGGTTAACAGACTAATCATCTTAACCTTCCATAACTCAAAATTATTTTTTTTCAGAGTACTTCTCAATCTCATACTTAGCACTCGCCATTATTACTAATCCCTCAGATTCAGATCTGTGCCCCAACTTCGCTCTGATACCACTTGTTGGGGGTTTTGGCCTGTGGAATCACACAGATCTAGATCTAGGATAGCAATCCAATGGCACCAAGCACACAAGAGAACACAGAGAACACCCAGATTTAACGTGGAAAACCCTTGCGAGAAAAAATCACAGCACAAAGCGACAGATCTCCACTATGAAAGCATCAATTACAAAGAGAAAGGACTTACCCGATTCGAATAACCTCGAATCTCACCCTTACTACACCCTTTAGAAACCCTAGAACTCCTTTAGAAAGCTTTTTTCATCCCTAGAAAAGTCCTAGGAACACCTATTTATAGTTTTGGCAACTTCTCTTTCGCATCCTGGTTGTGAAAGGACTCAAATCCACAGTTTCGCGCGAAATTACGGAATAAACTGTGTAACCTACGACCAGTCCTAGCTATCCTACGACTAGTCGTAGACCCCTACGACCAGTCCTAGCTTTCCTACGACCAGTCCTAGACCCCCGAAAAAAATAGCACAACTCGTTGGACTTCGAGTTGTGCCAAGGCTCGAACCTACGACCGGTCGAGCACCTCTCACGACCGGTCGTGGCTCCCCCACGACCGGTCGAGCAACATGAAAACCTGAAGATTAAAGGCTTTTCCTCAACAGGCGCCATGTGCACGGTGGACGTTACCGAGGGTGTGTCAGATGATGAGTGAAGATAGAAGAAGATCCGCTTATGGCGCTGATGGAGTTGACATAAATTCGCCTTCTAAGACCAGATGATTGTGGATTAGGAGAGGTAGAAACTGTTATGGGGAAAAACGGCCTGACATGAAGCAACCAGCACAGGAGTAGCAACAATAAGAAGGTAACCCGGGTTGGATGACTGAGCGTGACCTCCATGGATGGTTCGACGACCCAACTACAAGCAGCGAACCTCGTTCCCACCAAGCTTCAGTTGTGACGGCTTACGAGTCCCTGCCAAGATGCTATCCGTATGGGTCGACCTGGTCCCAGCCGAATATTTGACTCTGGAAGATTAACACGAAACAAAGCCAACCCTTAAGCCAACAGCTCGGCCTCATCTTGTCAGGCTCAACTATCAAGTGCTAGTCGAGTTCGGCTATCTAGTGTTGATCGAGCTTGGCTATCCGGTGCAACCTTTCTGTGTTCCAACCAGTTGCCCTTATCTCTAAAGTCGTTTTGATATCTCAGCCGAGAATCTCAAAAGACAGCTACAACTAACACTTGACAAGTATGAACACCTTCCACCTGAGGAGGGCACCCCAGGGCTATAAACAAGGATCCAGTCTACAAAGAGAGGTACGCACTAAAACTTTAAAACATGTAGACCCAGATTTCATATCTAACTGTGGCATTGGAGGATTCCATGTCTTAGCCAAGGTCTCCATTGGTGTTTTGTATGTGTTGGGGCTTGAAGGTGAGGCTAGGACGACCATAAAACAGCATCAACAAAGACTATTCTTAAGAAGACATTGTGAATCCCAAACATCAAAGGAATCAAAGTTAGAAGATGGACCTTGGCTAAGGCAATAATAAGACTTGGGACCTTTGCCTATGCAGTCAAGTTCGCATGAAGTTCTTGTGTTGGAAACCTAGGTGGGGCCCACCCTGATGCTTGTAAGAAATCTACCCCTTCCATCCGATTTTGTGAGCTCATTTTAAGACTTAGATCAAAAGTGAGCATACATACCGTTCATAAGGTCATTCCTAGCCGGATGAATTGAGAATACAAATATTACCCTCATTCAAAACTTCTGTGACCCTAAGAATAATTCAACTGTGAATGTTCAATCATCCCCTTTTCGGCCCACTTGAGTATTGGATCCAACTTATTTTTGGTCCTATGTCCTAAAATGAGCTCACAAAATAGATGGACAGGTGTATTTCTAACAAACATCATGGTGGGCCCCACCTAGGTTTCAGTGCAGGCACTTTCGCGTCCATTGACCGGTAAGGTAATAGTAACCCACATCGAGTCATAACTGTCGTAGAAATCTGGGCCAAGGGAGGCTTTGATAATAATAATGGGAGGAATCACCCACGGGCCAGCTAATTAAAGATCCAAGTGGAGAAGCTGAATACTGAACCCCGAGGATGCAACTTTCGGAAAGGCGTTTGAATATTCAACTCCAACGCCGCGTCTGGATGCAACTTCCAAAGACGCGTTTCTGCACCCCCGAAACTACATTTTCGTAGACTTTTGGGTTTTTATCGAGTGTGGCCTTTCGTAGGAAGTGTCTGCTCCGGGAACCTAGATGAGGTCCACCGTGATATTTGTGAGAAATCTACTCTATCGTTCCATCCGTTGATCAGATCAGTTTAAGATATAAGGGAAAAAAAAACTGATGGACGGCCTGGATATACAGCACATACATCAAGGTGGCCCCACAGGGCCGAACCCACTTAGCTGTATGGGGCCCCGTCCAATCATTCAAAGAGCAGATTAGGTGCGGGTCCAGTCACAACCAACACGGTACCACCGTAACTGTACGCCCACTTTGGTCATTTATTGTATATCCACACCTCCCATCTGTTTTAAAAGCTAAGAGAAGGGGCCCAAAACAGAAGCAGAACCAAATCACAGGTGGACCACAACACAGAAAGAAATAGCAATTGAACACCCACCAGTAAAAACTTCCTAGGGCCACCTTAATACTCACTGTAATGTTTATTTTCCATCCATCCTTTAATGAGGTCACGCGGATTCGATGAACCGGAAAAGTAAATATCAGCTTCATCCCAAACTTTCGTGGTTTACAAGAAGCTCTTAATGGCCAATCATCGCTGTTATGTAGTATGGTAACCTTGGATTTTTTTCTGTCTTGTCATTTAGGATGGTGACAAAATATTTATTAAACGGATGGACAGAGTTGATATACAATAAAAACATCCATGTAAGCCCCACGGTTAGCGCCGCACGGTGTTGGGAGATGCCAGGGCCTCAACTAATCGGCTCTATTTAAGTGTTTTATCCACGCTGTCTATCTATTTTAAAATATCAATATTGTTGGGTATAACCCCGGAATAATATAAATCTAACACTCAAGTGAACCACAACGTTGTGATTAAAATCCTGCCATTGAAAATTTCTTAGGGACACAAAAGTTTTAGATCAAGCTAATATTTGTGGTATCCCTTCATCCATGTATAGAGCTTATGAATAAGTTGGATTGGCAAATAAACATCTTTTGAGGGTTAAAAAGGTTTCACCGGCAGGCATCGTTATCACCACTGCGTCCTTTGGTGTGGTCTACTTGAGACTTCAATCCTCCTCATTTTGGGCTTATATCCTAAAACGATAATTCAGAAGGACTAGACGGTGTGGATAAAACCCATACATCATGTCGGCCCCTTGGTGCCCCAGCCTAGGCCAAGCATGGATCCCTGACTGTGGTGGGTGGATCCCTGACTGTGGGGCCTACCATAATGTATGTACCTTAAATCCATGCCGTCCATCTGTTTGACAGATTATTTTATCGCATGATCCAAAAAATACAGCAGATCCAAATCTCAGATGGACCGTATTGCAGAGAACAGTTGCCATTGACTGGAATTTTTATACCATTTTTGTTCGGCATCTAACCTATTGATAAGGTCACAAAGACTTGGATCGAGGTACCACACATATATCAGCTTATCTTGTGTCTCTCGTGAAGTTTTTAATGGTAAATCAACACTGTTTCCTGTTGTGTTGTCCACCTGAGAATTTTCATCTACTCTATTTTTGGAATCATGCTCTAAAATGATCTTTCATAACTGATGGGCGGCGTGGATGTAAGGCACATTCATCGAGGAGAGCCCATGGTCAGGTATCCACCCACCTCGGTGGATGATCTATCCACTGAAGCCGCTACCCCCTTTTTTTTTCCATTCTAACTGAGGTTTTTCTTCCTTCGAACAGGCCTTAATGCATCTAGAATTCAGTCATGCTAACAACTGCAACCACTAAATTACATAACACTAGCCTATAACATTCAAATTCCAAGAAATCCGACAAAGTATCAACATTTGCAAAACCATGTTTACCTGATGAAGAATTAGTAATTGATGGAAGAGGTGGCGGAGGAGGACGAGGAACAGACGCTGCACCAGCATAAAAAGGAAACACTTCATACCTCATAGCACAGCTCGCCCCGCTAATTAACGCCCCATCCCTTCCATCGCAGCACACCGAAATCTCTGAAATAGCCGTTTGCAAGCATGTGTGGCAGTCATTTCTCGCTAAATCAGGGGTGCACTGTACAATCGCATATATCTTCTGAGAGCCTATAAAATTAGCCTCTCCCATCGCCATATTCCGAACAGAAAGATCAAGTGTAGATAAGGCCTCTGAAGTAAGATTTTGCAACAGACCATTCAACGTCTGATTAAATCGTCGTGGGTCTGATGTATTGCGAGGGCTCCGAGATAACACTATTGAATTGATTGACGGATCATACATGGATTGGAAGTTACGGTCTGAGTAACGCATCATACAGTAATCATACCATAAGACCGCTCCTCTGCTGTTTGGGCACCGCTGTTTGGCGTCTTGAGTGGCCTGTTCGACGCAGGCACTGCAGGTGTTGAAAGTGACATCAGCTCTACAATGGAAGAGGCCGTATGTAGTGTCGGGATTTCTGCCCTTCTCGGTGTAAAAAAAGGTGACGAAACGAGCGTTGGAAATTAGAATAGGGAAGAGGGAATCGAGATTAGTTTCAAAGGTGGTATTAGCAGTGTAATTAGTTACCGAGCAGTTAGTATAGTACAATTCATTATGGAGCTGCTCGGCTTGAGATAGGGAATGGAAGAGAAGAAGAAAGAAAGATAATTGGAAAATATTCATCCCTTCTTTTAGTGGTTGGTATGGAAAGACGAGAGAACATGAAAACTTCTATAAATTACCCATGATATCATCTCGAAAACTAGTCATTCCACTGGGCCCACAAGAAGAGACGTGTTGACGACTGGAGCTGTCTATCTTCTTGCACTGGATGGTCCGCAATTCATAGCTGATGATGATTGGATGGTGGGAATCGTCAATATAAATAGTTGAATTTTAAACAATGAGATGAAAATTAAACATTAGCATCCACCAACTGAAATCAACGATTAAGATCTTTCTTTAGGAACGATTAGTAATGCTATTAGCTGACTTTGAACGATTACCAACATCCTTTAATTTAAGCATGAAGAAACGGCCGTGTTTCGAAAATCATACCAATTAGACAATCCTGCACATCCCATTTTTCCCATTTCCATTTATAATTATTTGGGCATAGTCTATTTTCGTCTCACATTATCTTTTTTGAAGGCCACCTTTCGGTATGCCTCCACGATGATTCATATTTTAGATTCATACTGCTCCATCAATTTTTAAAGATCATTTTATAATGTGACCCAGAAAATGAGGTACATCCAAAGCTCAATTAGAACACACCACAGAAAGCAGTAGGGATGAAACAAACCATCGTTGAAACTTTCCTAGGGCCAACCGTCTTAATTTCAATCTTCAAAAGATCGCACGGATGAAGTTAAAATACAAATATCCGCTTGATCATAGCCTTTTGTGGCCTGGTGTGGTCCACTTTAGTTTTAAATCTGCATTATTTGGGGTCATATTTTAGAATGTTTTAGGAATTTAGATGAGCAGTGTTAATCTAAGAAATACATCATTGTGGAGCCCACATAAATTTCACATCTCGGTTGCTTGCTGTGTGGTGCAGGGAGCGGATTAGGACGTTAGTTGCCGTGTGGCGCACGAGAGTGGATTGAGTGGGACGCGGATGTCCGGAAGTTCCTGCGCAAAGGTACTAGGTGGGGCCCACCGCCATGTTTGCTAGACATCTACCCCGTTCATCCGTTTTGTGAGCTCATTTTAGGACAATTGATAAAATTTTAGGTGGATCCAAAACTCAAGTGGACCACACGAGAGGAAAATTTGGGGAAAGAAATACCTACCATTGAAACCTTCCTGGGATCCACCTTGATGTTTATATGCCATCCAAACCGTTTATAAGGTCTTTACCACTGGGATGAAGTGAAAATACTAAAATTTTAGCCCGAATAAAAGCTTTATGGCCACAAGAATGTTTCAACGGTTCTAACTAAATATCCACTGATTCCTCTCCTGTGGCCCACTTGAGTTTTAGATACACCTCATTTTTAGTCACATATCCTAAAATGATCTCACCAAACGGATGAACGGAGTAGATGTCCCACAAACATGGTGATGGGTCCCACCCAGAATCCTCGCGAAAGGCTTTCTCAGGAAATCCGCGTCCGATTAAGTGAGACTCCGTCTTTACCCAAGACGTTGCAGCCCTTTCTGGGGTCTACCATGATATGTGTGTTATATATCAACTCTGTCCATCCAAATTTTTAAATCATTTTAGAGTATGATTAAAATAAAATAAAATTAAGAAGATCCAATTATCAGGTGAAGTATACTCTAGGAAACAGCGGTGATTCAACATCTTACCATTAAAAATTTCTTAAAGAGGAAGTTACTGTTTATATAGATTTTATTTTCCACCGATCTGTCGATAAGTTCACGTAACCCAGGATGAAGGGGAAAATACAAATAGTAGCTTATCCAAAACTTTTGTAGCCCATTAATGGTCAATCACCACTGTTTCCTAGATATGATCCACCTGATAATTTGACATGCTTCATTCTTTTTGCATAATGCCCTAATTTAATCTCTAAAAACATGGACAAGGTGGATACGAAATACACATGTCAAGGTGGCCAGCACGTCAAGGGTAGCAGTACCGGTGAAGCCGAGGTCTCGCCTAATCCACCGAGTGCAGAGAAGAAAACTATAAGTATTGACATGTTCAACTTTTGTAAGCTATCTCATTATGTATGTCTAAGATCCGCATTGTCCATCTAATTTTCCATATCATTTCAGGCTCAACTAGGCCACACTAAGGGCCTGTTTGGCCGGGCAGATCCCATGGTATTAGGAGGATGGACCAATTTTAAGGTAATGATGGTGGTGTCAGTGGATTGTCTCAAGATCCACGGGATTGCTATATCCCGGGACAAGTTCACTGGGTCTGTTTGGCACGCCCTGCATATCCCGGGATTTTACCTTCCAATCCATCCAACGAAGGGGCAGGATCAATTTTAAGGTAACGATGGTGATGTCAGTGGATTGTCTTAAGATCCATGGGATTGTTTACATCCTGGTGACAATTCACCGAATCTGTTTGGCTTGTCATGCAATCTCAGGATATTGCCAATCCCATCCCTCCTAATACCGTGGGATCTGCCCAGCCAAACAGGCCCTAAGGAAACAAGGCAATCCAAGGCTCAACTAGGCCACACTAAGGAAACAGTAGGTATTAGGCGCCTATGGTTGAAAACTTTTGCCACCAAAGTCTCCCACTAAGTTGATATTTGTGTTTTACCTTCATCCATGACTTTATAAAGAGATTGGGTGGTAAATAAACTTCACAGTAGACCCTGAGTAGGTTTCAAGGGTAGTCATTTAATCACAGCTGTTATGAAAAATCTGAGCTCACGATACAACACTACTCCGAGGGCCATTCCGAGCCGAGGTGTGACTCTTCCGACGTGTTTCCAGGCACGACTCGTCCGAGCAGCCGACAGGGTTGAGGTACGGCTCAGGACCATACTTCGATCGGATGATCTCCTACGCAGCAACCACACTTTGCTCGGCGAAGACAACCTTGCCACCTATGTCGGAACCGACCAGGCGGGCCAGATCGGTTGTATCCTCATACGAGCCGAGCCGAACAGACGTTCCGAGCCGAACAGACGATCAGATGCGCATATCTCATTCACTAAACATGAAAACTGTCATAATCGAACGTGGCCGATAACTTCGCTCGCAGATACTCATAATTCGCTGGATATGCTACATGATCAATGGATTACGAATGGTATCTCCACGATCCGGGAATCCCCCTGATCGTGCCGAGATTGTCGGATCCAGACCATTCCACAGGCAAGTATAAATAGCATACAGCGCCATGTATACAGGTACGCAAGATCAAGTACTCTCTCCCCTACTCTCTACTTAGGCTCTGATTCCCTTGTCCTGACTTAGGCATCGGAAGGTCCCCCGGCTTAGCCAGGGTCACCTTTATTAGTTCTCTTGGTGCAGGATCTTGAAGACGTGGAGGGAGGACCGACCAGATTTTTGCATCAATATTTTTTGGCGCCGTCTATGGGAAACTGAAACTAGAAGTCAGGTTCTCATTCACCTAAGCAATGGCGAGGAAGAAGAAATCTGTAGTTGCGGAACCAGTACCAAGCGAGCAGGCTCGGTTGTCATCAACACTTCATGTCGAGTCCGCATCAGGACCATCTCAACATTTGCGCAATCGATCGAGTAAATACCAGGCCATGCAGAACGAGATCCAGGCCCTGCGTGACGAAATAAATAGAATGAAGCAGCAGAGGGAGTCAGAGCCACGTCCAGTTCAAGAATAGCTCGTTCTTGAACCAGCGGGACTGTTCGTGGAGACCCGCTCTGCGCCGAGGAGTGTAAGTCCTGATGCCCCCCAGCATTCAGGGGTACCGCGTCCAGGACAAAACCCTCTTGCGGTGAACGTCGAAGAATCCGCACGGAATACCGCTACCCAGGCTCCCACAACCGTCCATTCCGCCACATCCACTCTGTCGCCCACAAACCTCCGTCATCAGTTAGAACAGAGGAGAGAAAGGAGAACGCCGGAGATTGAGGATGCCTCGGAGGTCACCGCCGAAAACAGGTACCCTTGAGAAGCACACTTTACGGAGCTGAAGGACCAGTTCCTGACGCTGGAAAAGAAACAACAGCAGTCGATGATTCCAGCCACGATCCAAGCGATGATGGAAGAGACTGAACCTCCCTTCACTCCTGCCATCATAGCTGAGGTGATGCCGCAGAGGTTTCGGATGCCTCCCGTCATTAGTATTCAGGATCCGGGGACCCATCATGAAATACCCCGTACCTTTGATACTCGGGTGTTACCTTTTAAACCCACTATTATTAAAACTTGAGACCTGTCAACTGAATGACTTGACACATTACAGGGCAGGAATTCCCAAGCAGCTTTGTGACGATCCGCTGCGACCCGAGAGACTCAGCTTACACCTCACACCAATAAAGGAGGTTAGTGGGATTGAAAAACTTAAGCTCAATCTGTTTTTGAAATCATGTGTTAGCAGTACTCTGGAAAGCCAACCCATGTAAATCTAAAAGCAACCTACAAAGCACCTCTACACCTTAGATATGCATTTAACCGTCAGAAACAAATATCAGACCTGTTTGACCAGTAGATCACATCATACGGGCTAAATAGGACCTAGAAAAGCATGTAATGACCCACCTAGGCCTCGGCCCTGCCTCAAACCAAGATAGGACCTTTATGACTGGGCTCCAAGACGATTGATCGGAGCAGATCGGTCACCAGAGTCACGACAGGCCCCAAAAACTAGGCGCATGTACACCCAAATAATAATGCACGAAGTTCACTGGACCACTAGTTACAAATTCTCAAAATCGTTTCCCGCCATTTCAAACTGTTTGAAAACCGTAAGATTAAAGCTTCTAAGTGGACCATTCTGGCCATTTTTCGGACAATCCAAACCGTCCATTTCACTCACATGGGTCCCCTAATCAAAACCGTATAAGGGTTTAGGCCCGCTCATAGGAACAAGTGAGATGAAGATGGACCGTCCATCCCCCATCATGAGGCTTGGCAGAACGCGTGAAGCTTCTCTGTTTCTTGGGTGGCGACGCAACCGCTGTCTCCCGAGGCTGCATCATCACCCACCGTTCTCCCCTCTCTCTCTCTCTCAGCCTATATAAGATGAGACTCAGCTCTCTTGGACTCCACACAAGAGAGAGAGAGAGAGAGAGAGAGAGAGAGAGAGCAAACATAGAGGGAGTGTGAAATAGAGGGCCGTTTTGGGTGAGCTTGGAGCACACTGCCCCAACTCAGTCCGTGAAAACCGGACCGAGCCGAGTCAGTGTGGGACCATAGCATCACCATTTGAGAAAGAAAAAAAGAGGAAGAAGGAGAAGGAAGTGGTTGTGTGCGTGTCAACCCGAGCTCGGGTCAGACCCGACTGAAGCAGGTAGAACTCTCTTTTTATTTTTAGGCTCTAAAAATGAACTTGAACTAAACTCCACCATGCCCCTCCCGTTGCGCAAACGAACCACCAAATAGAGCCCTGTTCGTAGTTGAAAAGCACCCGCAGCAGGAACCACACATAGAGCCAAAACAGGCTCTGTTTTAAAGCCAAAAGTGGCCTGCGTTCAGGCCCTATTTCAAGGCCGAACTGGCCTGAGTATGGCCCTGTTTTGGGACCAAGCAACGACGTGCTTATGGCCCCAAATAGCAGCCGAAACACGGGCTACAAAATGACTAGAAGACAGACTAAAGATGGCCCGAAAGTCAGGGTGAAAACGCCCCTGTTCAGGCCTTTCGTTGACAAGAAATCAGCGGCCACCATGCCACCATTTGGGCGTCAACACAAGTGTAAAATGGCCGGGAAACGGGCCGAAAAATAGTGCGGGAACGGCCTCCAAAATAGCCTTCTGATTCATGTTATTTGCGGGGAAGATGGCCAGCACTCTATAGGGTGCTGTGTATGTTGAAAACTAAGGTGGGCTGCAACTGGGCCTTGCCAAAATGCAGGTGGGCCTGACCAAAGACTAAAGGGCTGCCTTGGTTTCTGGGCCTTTCACACGTTCAGGTGGGCTGCACCCTGCATCTGCAGGTGGGCCCTACCTAACAGTAATGGTGGATCATGCAGTTGGACCCCACCTCAATGATGGGGTGTGTCTGGGCCGTCCGTCAAGGGTCAGGCCTGGACGTAAGCTCTTGCATATTTTTTATCAAAATGAAATATATATATATATATATATATATATATATATATATATATATATATATATATATATATATATATATATATATATAAATACATGCATGCACCTGTACGTGCATGTAAATGTTTGATCATGTGTACCTTTGATACATGCAACTTGGAATATGTAGACTTCATCCAAGCCGTTCATCCATTTCCTCCCGCCCTGGACACCACAAAAAAAAAAAGAAAAAAAGAAAAAAGTATGAAGATGAAGAGGCACGAAACACTCATCTGCGAACCACTCCGCATGGGCTACCTACAAACATTTTTGAACTCATCACATCTTATGATTATCGAAAATCTGAACAGTCCACATGAAGCAAAACCTCATAAAACCCCAGGGTACCAATTTTTACTTTGAACCAAAACCTTGGTGGGCCATGAAAATGCAAATAGTTTCTTCCTTTGATTTGAATTTCTCTTTACTATGGCCCACCAGAGTCTTAGATCAGGGTGGAAATTCACCACCTCATATTTCATAGGATTCCGCATCTTATGGACCGTTCGGATTCGACATACATGGCACGTGTGGAAAGGTGTACACGTGCATAGGTGCGTAGGTAAGCATGCCTCATGTAGATATTGCATGCATGAGGATAAAATGCTATATGCAACCATGCATGACTGGAGTACCTCCAGTATGTGAATAAGGTATTACATGTGGGCCCCACATCCACGTGGGACCCACCTGGTATTTACATACATAAGTTACATATATGTGTATACGTCCTACCTAGGCCCTAGCACATGGGGAATTCACCCACACAAATTCATCCAGGCCGTCCATCAGAGGGCGTTAGGCCTGGACGTTTTTGAAAACAAAAATTGTATATATACATACATGCATGTACATACATTGCATACATGTGAGTTTTTTTTAATTAATATTATAGTATATAGATGCACCTCTGGCATATGTACAGCATGATGCATGTGGACTGCATCCAGGCCATCCACCAGATGGACAGTTCCAGGAGATGGACGTTGCTGCATGGGAGGCTATAATGGATGAAGTGATATTTTATTATTAGAAGGAATTGTGCATACGTGGTTTTCATCTGGACCCTCCCTCCATCAGCCATGGATCTCCATGATTCATCCAGGTCGTCCATCACATGGCCCACCTTGATGCCACATGTAACCCACATTGAAATGATGTGTAAATGCACAAGAGATACATGTGATGCGTACAGTCTAAACACATACCAGATGCGCATGACATTTTAAATATGTCTCAGGTGCATATGGCGTGATATAACTTTGGACACATAAGCTGGACCCATGTGGGACCCACCTGATACCTATGTTAAATCCAGACCGTCTGAAGCCTGGATGTAGCCCACCATTTATGATTAGCTAGAACGCCATCCAGTGCATGTAACGTATAATGAAAATGTTACATGAAGTCCCACAGGCGCACGTGTCTGTATGTATGTTTATGACGGCCACACCATTTGAGAAGGGCTCCACTGACGGACGCATTCCATCCTATCCAGTTGACCTTTACCTGCAAATGGTCTTGCAGGGGGAAAATACAGAAAATGGTACTTGGGCTAAGTTCATTGATTTGGGGGGGAGCTAGGACTCCCCATCCGCAATGTTTGATCCATACCGAAGGACCAGTTCAAACTCCTCCCTGGTGAGATAAACTTGAGTCCCGATTCTATAAATAAATACATGGTGGGGCTAACACGAGCCTAAAAGGGGCCTTGTTGATGCACTCCTTTTTGTACAAAACCTGACAGATACAAACTGAATTTTTAGGAAATTCTTTGAGAGATCTTGGACCACAGGAAGACTCGGGCCAAGTTCAAAAACACTACTACACAGGTGATGACTTTTCCCTTGGGCTTTCCATTTCTAAATTAGTTAAACTTAGTTGTACTAGATCACCATTATTGTGATACTTTCCCATATGCTAGTTAATCCTTGATCATTATTTACATGACTTGGTAATATATTCTCATTAGTTATTAATTCACGATGCTTCCTTACATGCCTTATTTATATTGTCACATGTTAACATGATTTGTTTCTGTACATAACAACTTAATACCACTCATGGAAGATTCCATGATTGTATGCAAACCACATTGGGGATGAAATCAGACAAGATGTGTGGGAAAATAGGACCCTTGAACTGGTATCATTTTAACCAAGGGATCTTTATTAAAACATCCCAAGGTAGAGAACCTCATGAGCCGAGGATGGTGGTAATGGGACACTGTACTCGAGCTGTTGGCCTACGCTGGGCCACGCGCCCCCCGTAGTGACCATTGAGTTACTTTAATTGGCTGATTGTAACTAGATTAATAATGGCTTGCTAATAATGCATTCATAGCATATTTACGATGACGAATGGCTAATCTAGATGCTGTAGCACGCGCCTCAGAGTTGTTGGGGGCATCGTTTCGCTAGCTCCCAGACCATCGACTATCGACCCCTGTCCGACTGGATGATTTTTTCAGGTCGATGTTGCATGGGTGACAAACCCAAGTCTGGCTGGATGTGCATCCCTAGGCCGATGTGCATTCATACATCCATGCAACTAATAAGACTGCATATTGCTTGTTTTGAATTACTGCTTGTTTTTCCCTTTTAACTATGTTTGCTAAGGCGGAGGTGTGTAATCTTGAGGAAAATTCACACTGAGCTGGCCACTCATCCATCAACTATCCAACCGTACAGAATATACAGGGATGGAGGTAGAAGGTGATGGTGCCGGCCTTGATGATGCCACCATGGAGCCCGAGCAGGAGTATTATGAGGACGAGTCGCATCAGGACGCGGCGGCATATATTGTTGTTAATCAGTAGCTTGATACTATAGTTTCAGTAGTTTGAAACTTTGGACTTTTAAAATTTTGTAACTAAGACCCCCCAGCTGAGCGGGTCAAATATTTGGGCTCTCATGAATATACATGCTTCTTTTGGTTAATGCACTCTGAGTTTATATTCCGTTGTTTCTCTGATTTATTAACTCTCGGATCTCTGAAAACGAGTCTCGTACTCGGGTTTTAGAAATCGGGGCGTTACAAGTTGGTATCAGAGCGGAGTCTGAGATAGCCTGGCTGTGGGATTTAAGTATACAAAATCCTTAGGCGAATAACTTAGGACAAACATAGAAATTCCCCTTAGAAAGTAGCTAGGGTGAACAAATGTAGAAAACAAAACACATAGGACCCCTTGTGAAACATTAAGACAGTCTTGTGAACTTAGAAACAGAAATCTTAGCATCCCCTCAGAAAATTCAACCAGGGACATCCCTCAATCAAGTAATGAGAAAACTGACTTTAACATTACTTCGCGGAAGATTAAAGACATTCTCCAAACAACTGAATCACGAACTTTGACTTCTCAGGGATTCATGCCACCTGTGTTACGATCGCACCGTACTGATACGGTCGATATCCACCCTATCCCCTCAAGTGAGTGCCAAAGAGAGAGCAGCCCGAAGTACACTCCAGGTCTTCCACCGGGCGTCGCAAATACGGAAGGAGCATCAGAAGCGGTGGGGGATTCTCCTTCCCCACAGGCCTTCACCAGCGAAATGCCATCACCATACTTCGCACAAGGGACACCGACCGTTGAGGCATCCGCGAGAGATCAGATTGGGGCTGCAGCCTTTGCAGCCGTTGAGCAAATGGCTGTGGCTATGCAGCAACAACAGGACATATTCATGCGCCAACAACGGGATATGCATAATCTCATGATGGGATTTGTGGGAAACAGAGATCGCGGGGAGGCATCCCGAGAAAGATATAGCCATGGCGCGGACATTTTCGAAAGGTTCCTAAAGCTCTGACCTCCAACGTTTGAAGGAGCGTCGGATCCCGTACAAGCGGAACGTTGGCTAGCAAGGATTTCCAAAATTATGTGGCCCCTAGAGTGCACTGATTCACAAATGGTAAATTTGACCACGTACTTATTGGAAGGTGAGGCGGAGAACTGGTGACAAGGCTTGCAACAAAGCGTCCCGCTCACATATGCATGGACATGGGCTGGGTTTAAGACTAAGTTCCTCAAAAAATACTTCCCCCGATCATGTAGGAATGAGAAGATAGCTCAGTTCTTAAAGCTGGAGCAGGGCAGTCTGACTGTCACCCAATATGAGGCCCGGTTCGATGAACTTTCTCGATATGTGCCGAAAGCCCTAGAAGATGCTGAGTATAAATTTCAGAAATTCAAGGAAGGACTTAGGCAGGGAATCCAATCACGACTATGTGCCTGGGACTTCGAAGACTTCGCTGAGCTAGTGGACAAGGCTATGAGAGTCGAAAAGGATTTTGAACGCGCCCTGCGGAGCCGACCCTCAGCTAGAGAAGTCTCAGTCAGGCCCAGATAGGCGCCTCCTACCCCATCCGTACCAGATAAGAGAGCTAGGGTCATGCCTGCAGGAGCACCACCCATGCCTCCCGTAAGAGGCTGTGAGTACTGCCACAAGCTCGGGCACTCTGCACGAAATTGTTTTAAAAAGATGAGAGACGAAGGCATTGCTCCATCGGCAGGTCGCCCCCAGTTAGGACCAGTAGTTACCAGGGCAGCACCAAGGCCGTAGATGCAGAGATCAGGACCTCCAGTCCACCAGAGGGCCCCCACTCGCGTATTCGCTGTAGCTGCTGCAGACACCGAGGAAGACCTCCATCAGACCATTCATGCTACCGCTCACATCCATGATACCCCTGTCTTTCTCCTATTTGATTCTGGTGCTACCTTATCTTTCATGGACTCTACTATTGCAAATAAACTAGGGCTGAACATAACTCGCATACATGCCCCCTTAGTTGTAGCATCCCCCACGGGTAAATTCATCGAAACAGACAAGATATGTAAAGATTGTCCCCTAACTCTCGCACACCATGAAGTGGCTGTGGATCTAATCCTTATGCCTATAAAATAATTTGACGTCATCCTCGGGATGGATTGGCTTTCTCGAGTCCGGGCAGTGATGGACTGCTGCAACAGAACGGTCACCGTAACTGTCCCTGGGCAAGCCTCCTTCACCATAAAAGGGAAAAGTAAGCACGGTGCGCTGGAAAGCTTACAAGCCCTAGAAGAATCAGAATCAGTCGAATCCACCATGAGCCAAATCCCAGTAGTGCGGGAATTTTCTGAAGTATTTCAAGAGATACAAGGACTACCCCCAGGGCGAGTAGTGGATTTCTGCATCGACCTCAAACCAGGAACTGCCCCCATATCATTACCCCCATTTCGAATAGCCCCTTATGAATTGGAAGAGCTTAGGAAGCAGATAGATGAGTTGTTAATCCAAGGTTTCATTCGTCCCAGTGTCTCTCCTTGGGGAACACCGATCCTCTTTGTGAAAAAGAAGGACGGATCAATGCGCCTCTGCATAGATTACTGGCGGTTGAATGAAGTGACGATAAAGAATAAATATCCTCTCCCGCGTATCGACGACCTATTCGATCAGCTCAAGGGCACTCGATATTTTTCGAAAATTGATCTGCGATCATGATATCACCAGTTAAGAATCAGGGATAAGGATATCCCTAAAACCACATTCAAGACTCGTTATGGGTACTACGAGTTCCTAGTAATGTCCTTTGGACTTACAAATGCTCTAGCTGTATTCATGGACCTCATGAACCGAGTCTTCATGTCATACCTAGATCGGTTTGTGATTGTGTTCATCGACGACATCTTGGTTTACTCCAAAAGCCAGGAGGAACACGAGCAACATTTTCGTACAGTCCTGAGTACGCTGAAGGAAAATCAGTTGTATGCCAAGCTATCAAAATGCGAGTTCTGGGAAAGGGAAGTGAAATTTTCAGGGCACATGGTGAAGGAAGAAGGCATTGCAGTCGATCCCGCTAAAGTTGAAGCAGTATTCAAATGGGACCAGCCCACCACAATGATCGAAGTTCGAAGCTTTTTAGGCACGGCAGGGTATTACAGGCATTTTATCAAGGAATTCTCCCGAATCACGCGACCACTCACTCAACTAACAAAGAAGAACGCCCAATTCACATGGAATGAGAACACGGAAGCGGCCTTCCAGGAGCTGAAAATGAGGCTGACGTCTGCACCAGTACTCACCCTTCCGCAAGAAGGAGAAAAGTTTGTGGTATATAGCGACGCCTCGAAGATGGGCCTTGGCTGTGTTTTGATGCAGAACGATAAAGTGATCGCTTATGCCTCCCGTCAACTAAAGAAGCACGAAGAGAACTACCCGACTCATGACCTAGAATTAGCAGCAGTAGTCTTTGCCTTAAAAATATGGAGGCACTACCTATACAGAGAGGATTTTCAGCTATTCTACGATCATAAGAGCCTGAAATACATATTTACGCAGAAAGATTTGAACATGCGCCAGCGTCGGTGGATGGAGACACTTAAAGACTTCCACTTTGATATCTTGTACCACCCTGGCAAAGCAAACTCCGTAGCTGATGCGCTAAGTCTGAAGAAGAAGCATGAGCTGGTGGCCACTCTGATGATTAAGGAGTGGGAGATGATGGAGTTTGTGCAGAACTTCGACATCCAGCTCACCCTCAACGAACCTGATGCATATGTGGCTCTGTTAACCGCAGACCCAACCCTGGTGCGACATGTGATCTCCACCCAGGACCAGGACAAATGGCTGGCTAAAATGAAGGAAAGGTGCGAGAACGAGAAAATACCTGGCTGGAGGATCGGTAGCGATGACGGTTTACGATACCAAGGGCGGGTGTGTGTACCTAACAATACAGATTTAAGGAAAGAAGTGATGATAGAAGCACACCACTCCAGAATGACCATACATCCGGGGAGTACAAAGATGTACAACAACATAAAGAGGCAATACTGGTGGACTAATATGAAAAGGGACATAGCCAGTTTCGTAGCAAGGTGCATGGTGTGCCAAAAAATAAAGGCCGAGCACCGCAAACCAGCAGGCCTTCTTCAGCCCCTACCAGTGGTAGAGTGGAAATGGGACATCATCTCTATGGACTTCATTGTCGGGCTTCCCAAGACTCAGAAGAAGCATGGCTCTATCTGGGTCATTGTGGATAGGCTAACAAAGTCTTCTCGGTTTCTTCCTATTCGGACGACAGATTCTACAAACAATCTAGTGAGGCTCTATGTTCGTGAAGTCGTCCGGTCATATGGAGTTCCTCGGGATATCATATCAGATCATGATTCACGCTTTACGTCTACCTTTTGGAGAAGGCTGCAGGAGGAACTCGGTACGGAACTCAAGTTTAGCACGGCATTTCACCCCCAAACAGATGAGCAGACAGAGAGAGTAAATCAGGTCCTGGAAGACATGTTGAGAGCTTGTGCCCTCGACTTCAAGGGAAACTGGGATGACCATTTGGCCCTCACCGAATTTGCTTACAATAACAGCTTCCAATCCAGCATAGGCATGGCACCATACGAAGCTCTTTATGGTCGCCCCTGTTGAGCCCCACAGTGTTGAGCTGAAGTGGGAGAGCGAAGTCTGTTAGGACCTGAACTCCAGGTTACCACCCAAGTAATCGATGTTATTCGGAAGCGTTTGCATACTGCTCAGAGCAGACAAAAAAGTTATGCGAACAATCGACGACACAATCTGGAATTTGCAATTGGCGATCATGTATTTTTGAAGGTCTCTCCTATGAAGGGTCTAATGAGGTTCGGACAAAAAGGGAAGCTTGCACCTCATTTCATCGGACCTTTCGAGATCTTGGATCGTGTGGGAGTCGTGGCATATCGCCTTGCGCTGCCGACTGCACTGACTGGTATTCATAACGTCTTCCACGTGTCTATGTTAAAGAAGTACACACCAGACGAATCTCACGTTGTAAGTTGGGAGCAGATTGAACTTGCCGACGACGCTTCTTATACTGAGGAACCCATCCGTATTTTGGACCATAAAGAGCAGGTCCTGCCGACGAAAATGATACCATTGGTCAAGGTTCTATGGTCAAACCCTGGAGAAGAAGAGGTGACGTGGGAGCGAGAAGCAGAAGTTAGAGAAAAATATCCTCACCTATTTAATGACACACCGCAGGTAATTTCGAGGATGAAATTTTTTTTTGGGGGGGTAGACTGTAACACTTCGTACCTTTGATACTCAGGTGTTACCTTTTAAACCCACGATTATTAAAACTTGAGACCTGTCAACTGAATGACTTGACACACTACAGGGCAGGAATTCCCAAGCAGCTTTGTAACGATCCGCTGCGACCCAGGAGACTCATCTTACACCTCACACCAATAAAGGAGGTTAGTGGGATTGAAAAACTTAAGCTCAATCAGTTTTTGAAATCATATGTGTTAGTAGTACTCTGGAAAGTCAACCCATGTAAATCTAAAAGCAACCTACAAAGCACCTCTACACCTTAGATATGCATTTAACCGTCAAAAACAAATATCAGACCCGTTTGACCAGTAGATCACATCATGCACCCGCACGATGACGCGCTAGTGGTCGCCATGACCATAGCAAACCGCAAAGTATATCGCATCTTGGTCGACACCGGGAGTTCGGCTGATGTGATGTACTCCGAAGCATTCAAGAAGATGGGAATTTCACGGTCTCGCCTCCGACCCATGAAGATGCCTCTACACGACTTTGTCGGAGAAAGGGTAATCTCCGAAGGAGCCATCTCCCTCCCAGTAACAGCAGTAGAAGGGCAACACCAAGTCACACTTTTAGTGGACTTTTTGGTTGTCAATGTTCTGTCTGTCCATAATGTGATCCTGGGCTGACCCTCCCTCAACGCGATGAGAGCGGTCGTCTCAACTTACCATCTGATGATGAAGTTTCCTGCTGAAGGAGGGATCGGTTACCTCCGAGGTGACCAACGTAAGGCTCGGAGGTGTTACGCTATAGCGGTTAGGAAAGGGGCTGCTAAACATGCTCCCGTCATGGATGCCTTGGACCTTCGAGGACCAGCAGAAAGTTCAGTTGAGGATCTGGAAAAAGTCCCCCCCGTCGAATCAGACCCGGGCAAGACTGTTCAGCTCGGGTCATCATTGAATTCCGAGCGGAGGAACGAACTACTAGCCTTCTTGAGGCAGCATCGAGATGTCTTCACATGGTCTCATGTGGATATGCCAGGGATCTCTCCCGACGTGTTGGTTCACAGGTTAAACGTGGACCCAGATCATAAGCCGGTCAAGCAAAGGAGAAGGTTGTTCGACGTCGAACGATATGAAGCCATTGCCGAGGAGGTCTCCATCCTGCTCGATGCGGGCTTCATAGAAGATGTATATTACCCTGACTGGATAGCGAATGTGGTTCTCGTCAGGAAGTCTAATGGGAAGTGGCGGGTCTGTGTAGACTACTCCGATCTGAATAAAGCGTGCCCTAAAGATAGATTCTCATTGCATCGGATCGACCAACTGGTGGACAGCACAGCCGGGCATGATCTGCTCTCGTTCCTGGGCGCTTATTCCGGGTATAACCAGATCGCTATGTATCCCCCAGACAGGCAGAAGACAACCTTTGTCATGGACAGAGGACTCTACTGTTACCGGGTCATGTCATTCGGCCTGAAAAATGCTGGGATAACATATCAGAGGCTAGTGAATCAGATGTTCGCCAAACAGATCGGGTGCACCATAGAGGTGTACGTGGACGACATGCTAGTAAAAAGTATCAAAGCCTCTGACCACCTTGCTGATCTTGAAGAAACGTTCAACATCCTCCGAGAGTATCAGATGAAGCTTAACCCTGCCAAGTGTGCATTCGGAGTTGAGTCAGGGAAGTTCCTTAGCTTTCAAGTCAGCCATCGAGGGATCGAAGCCAACCTAGATAAAATTAAAGCCCTCATCGACATGAACTCTCCTCGGACTCTTAAGGAGATACAGTGTCTCATGGAAAGAGTTGCCGCCCTCGGACGCTTCATATCCAGGACTACAGATAAATGTCTTCCCTTCTTCCAGCAGTTGAAGGGCCATAAGAAGGTGGAGTGGACGCCCGAGTGCGAGCAAGCCTTTCAGCAGTTGAAACAGTACTTGGGTTCACCGCCTCAATTGTCCAAACCTGAAGAAGGGGAGCCCCTGTTCCTGTACCTCGCAGTCTCGACTTCAGCTGTCAATTCAGCTCTGATCAGAGAGGTCGGAAGCAAGCAGTACCCCGTGTACTACGTAAGCAAAGCCATGGTATCAGCTGAAGCAAGGTACCAGTCCTTGAAAAAAATGGCGCTCTGCCTCGTCGTAGCGGACAAAAGACTACGGCTATATTTTCAAGCCCACTCTATAGTTGTGCTAACGGACTCTCCTCTGAGGCAGGTCCTCCAGAGGCCTGAAGTGTCAGGTCGGATCACCAAGTGGGCCGTAGAGCTCGGAGAGTTCGACATTCAGTTCCGCCCTAGGGTGGCAATCAAGGGTCAAGCGGTAGTCGATTTTATCGTCGAGTTCACGGCTCCAAGTGAGGAGCAGATCAGTAAGAAAGTTGAGATGACATCACCCGTCCCGTTGAGCGACCAAGAGGCTACGTCGGATCCGGGATGAGTCCTTTATGTTGATGGGTCTTCCAGCATGAAGGGGGCAAGAACCGATATTGTCCTGGTCGCACCTGATTCAACGACAATCCAATACGCAATCAGACTCGGATTCAAAGCTTCAAACAATGAGGCCGAGTATGAAGCGTTGTTAGCTGGGCTCAGGTTGGCGGCGAGCCTGGGTGTTCAGACCCTACAAGTCCGATGCGACTCGCAACTGGTAGTGAACCACATCTCCTCGGAATACGAAGCTAAAGAAGTCAGGATGAGCGCTTACCTCAAAGAAGCGAGAAAATTAATCAAGAAGTTTTGGAGTTGTACTATCCGACAGATCTCCAGAACCGAGAACTCCTGCGCTGATGCCCTAAAAAAACTCGCCTCGGCCTCCGAGGGGAAGATCCCACGTTTCGTTCTCGTTGAGTTTGTTGAGCACCCGAGTATCGGTCTGCCGGAGAACGTCAACCCCGTCCAGTCTATTCCAAGTTGGATGGACCCAATCTTCAATTACCTCTCATCCGGTGAAATTTCATCGGACAAGTTAGAGGCAAGGCGACTAGAGTCAGGGCGGCTCGGTACGTCATATTGGATAAAGTACTGTACAAGAAGGGGCATTCTCAGCCTTACCTTAGATGCCTCGACCGGACGAAGCCGACTAAGTAATCCGAGAAATTCACGAGGGAATCTGCGGGAATCATTTGAGCAGCCGCGCCTTGGCCATGAAGATACTTCGCCAAGGGTATTTCTTGCCCACTCTTAAGCAGGATTCGAAGGATTTTGCTCGGAAGTGCGACAAGTGTCAGCGCTTCGCGGCTGTGCCGAGGCAACCGGCAGAGAAATGACTCCCATGAGCGGGCCCTGGCCGTTCGCCCAATGGGGGATCGACATCATCGGTCCTTTGCCTACAGGGAAGGGACATGTCAAGTTCGTCATAGTTGCGGTCGACTATTTCACTAAGTGGGCTGAGGCAGCCAGTTGCCAAGATCACCGAGTAGAAAGTGATCGACTTTGTGTGAAAAAATATCATCTGCCGGTTTGGAATCCCACGTACCATCGTCTCTGACAACGGTCGCCAGTTCGATAATGATAAGTTCCGCGGTATGTGTAGAAGAATTGGCATCGTGAACGCTTATTCATCGCCTCGGCACCCACAATCAAAGGGGCAGGTTGAAGCCATCAACAAAATCATCAAGCATCATCTCAAGACAAAACTGAAAAAAGTAAAGGAAAATTGGGCCGAGGATCTCCCCTTTGTCCTCTGGGCTTATAGGACTATAGCCCAGACTTCGATGGGTGAAACCCCATTTTCGTTATCCTATGGCTCGGAAGCAATGATGCCAGTAGAAATTAGACTCCCTACGGTACAGGTTAGGAGCTTCGAAGAAAATCAGAACTCTGAGCAGATCGTTGCCAATTTGGATTTGCTCGAAGAACTCAGAGAGGTTTCCAAGCTCCGAACGGCGGCTCGGCACCAACAGGTAGCGCGCTTCTACGATTCAAAGGTCAAAGTCAGGAGCTTTCGACCAAGGGACTTGGTCCTCTGATGGGTCTTCCAGAATACGGCTGAGCCAAGAGCAGGAGCACTCGGACCCAATTGGGAAGGACCATATCATGTGGTCAGATCTGTCAAATCGGGCTCATACCACCTAGAAGACCTCGAAGGCCGCCAGCTCCCTCATCCCTGGAACGCTGAACACCTGAAGATCTACTACCCGTGAGGAACTAGTTTACATGACTCATAATAAAGTGTATGCCTCCGAGCGACTAGCCTTTAAGGCTCTTAATAAAAATTTCAATTCGGCCTCGGATGTTTACTCAACTGTCTTGGTTACTACGACTATGACCTAATGGTCCGACCCCCAAGGGGTCGGAACCTAATCTTACAAAGATCGACAAGGCATCCCTTTTGAGGAAAAAAGCCTAATCGTAATCCGACTCACCAGTGGAGTATTCGTCTCGACATACAACAACGAAAAGCTCTCGCCCGATGAGCGACAAACCAAGCACTCCAAAAGATCGGACCCAACTAAGACTTGGGCCAAAAACAGATTAAGCAATAAAGAAAGGGCTAGACCCATAAAGAAGTCAGCTCGGTCACAAAACAACATTGCGAGTAAAACATAGACAAATTCAAAAGAATGTTTTCATTGAATCCCCTCGGAGGGGCAAAAATACATTGATTAAGATTTAAAAACAACGACAAAAACGATAGGATGTCTTCAGGCCGAAGGAGGAGCTTGAGCGTCGGGGGTTTGGTCTAAGCAGGCGACTCCAGCAGGGGCGTCCTCGGGGTCCTTGGGCAAAAGTGAGTCGAGATCGAGGTCTGGGTATAAGGTCAAAATCGCCTAGAGACAAGCATCAAATCCACGGTTGTATAACGTCGCAGCTTCAGCGTCCCTCTCTTTGGAGGTCTTGAAACCTTCAACTGCTACGGCAACCGCTGCGGCCAGGGAGGCCTCGTCCTTGGCCCGCTCGGCCTTCACGGTTTGATTCACGGCTCGAGTCCGTTCTTCAGCGGCCTCAGCCTTCACGCTTTTTAGGATTTCTCCAAGCCGAGTGGTCTCCGTGGCCAAGGAGTCCGCGTAAGCCCTGACACGGGTCAACTCGGCGGACGCTGCATCGGCACTTGCTTTAAAATCGCTCGCCTTATCCTGTAGATGCAGCTCCCTGGCCTTCAAGTTGATGACGACTCCTTGTAGGCGCCTCACCCTGGCCCTCTCGCCCGCAAGCTGTTGGCACAACTGGATCTGCTCGGACCCCAAGGCCGCTGCCTCGGCCTGGAGAGCCTCCAACTCTACCTCCTTCCTCTTGTGCTCCCGCACTCTCTGCCGAATCGAGAGCAACACTGGGATGACCTGAATAGAAAACAAAGGTCAGAATCCATAAAATATATACAACGATATGAAAGAAAGGAGCCTTCTCGGAAGTACACTATGTAACATACGGAGGCGAAGTCGTTCAGGAAGCTGCCCTCCGACCGCTCAAGGTTCTGAGCGATATCTTCCTCCTTGGCATGCTTGGCGGCCCACAGAGCCAAGCACGCCATATGATAGCTGGGCTTAAACCTCTCACCACTTGTGCCCGCCTGAGCTGAGGCCTCAGCCCCTATCCTGCTGCCGGCCGAGTTTTGACCCTCGGCGCGTACCTCTCCTTCGACCTCGGGGGGAAAAGCATATTTTCAGCCATTTTATTGGCCTCCTCCCATTCGGAAGAGGAGGGAACAACGATGGGGAGCTCGGGGACCGTGGCAGGCACCTCCGCTGTGGGGGGAACGGCAACAGTGTGAGCTCGAGGAGCAACAGAGCTCGGCACGGCTGGGGTGCCAACCACAGTCATTTGGACGAGCCCTGGTGGAGGACGTATCAATGGGTGTAAGATTGCCGAGGGAGCCGTGGCAGTGCTAGGGCACTCCGAAGTTGGCAGTACGGAAGAAGAGCCGACGGGTCTAGGTGCTGGGGCTGCTGGGGTCGGTGCAGCAGAAGATTCCCCCACACGAGAGGGAGCCGCCTTCTTCCGAGTAATCTTCACTCGGGGGACTTCTTTCAGCAACTCCGCTGCGGTTAGAGCTGCTTTCCTCTTCCGAGCCCCGGATGCCTCGGTCATGCTTCCGAAAGAAAAGATTGTATCAACTACTAAATAACCGAAGGAAAGTCCATCAAAGAGATCGGGACAGCTTACTAAGGGACGTGCGCAAGGGCTGGGACTTGCAAAGCCCAGACCAGTGAAGGTTAGCTACGGTGATCAGGTCTGCCCAGGAACGGAGCGTCTCCGATCGCGCTCTAGCCTTCGCGATGCGATTCTTCTGGTCTGAATCGAGGAGCGGCAACCCCTTTGTGAAAGCTGCAAAAGGAAAAGAAGAAATTTCGCTTTAATTGAAACAAGTGAAAACTAAGGCAGCAATCTGGATACTAAATGAAGTCCGACCTGGTTTCGTAAAATGGGTCGGGATACGAGCCGTTGAGGTCCTAAGCTCAGCAGTCGGTGCCTCTCATTCACCTGCCTTCCAGAACCACTTATTTTTACAATCCTTGTTGGAGGACGGAAGATGCATCATCAATCCCGACCCCTTACTCCCTCGAGTCGCAAAATAGTACCATGGATCGTTGCTGTCATGCTTGACCAGGTACAGACTCAGCAGTTCCTCTGGGGTCAGCTCGGATTTGCCGACTTGTTTCCAAATGATGAAGGCAGAAATCATCACTCTCCAGGCATTCGGAGTAAACTACCTAGGAGCCAATTCAAGGTGAGCCGCAACCTTCCTGATAAAGGGGTGTAGGGGGAGCCGGACCCCACACTGCAGCGCGCAAAGGAAGATAGCAACTTCCTCTTCGGCAGGGTTACCTGCCACGTCCAAAGGCCAGGGGGCCCTTATCTGAACGGAGTCAGGGATCTGGAATTCTGAATGGATCCATTCCATCTGAGACTCTGACATAACAAAGCCTCCTGGGACTACCTCTGCAGTGCGCAAACTCGTAGGCATTTCAGTGGTGGTGGTGGTCTCGACTCGGTGGGCTCGGGTGGGTCCTCTTGCTGAGCTGCTTGGTCTTAGAGCCCAACATCTTTTGCATCCGAGGCGGGGGGTATAGGGGCGTGATCTCGAAAGGGTCTTCGGAAGACCCACTCCCGTCGTCAGTACTCCCCAGCTAGGAGTAATCGCCGTATTCGCGAACCATCTCGAGGTCGGAAGACATGGCAGAAATAGGGGTTTAAGATCAACAAGACTTATCGGGTGACTGCCGGAAGTCGCCTTCTACCGGAAACTTCGAAATTTGGCCAGAATCGTCTCATCGAAAATCGCCTCCTCCGGTATGCTCTTCTGATTCAGAATGCAAAATGATGAACGAAGGCTCGGGGCGCCTTATATAGGCAACGAAGAAATTCTGCATTGATGGCGAACCTTAATGGCAGCAGCCGAATCGGCACGAGCCAATCTCCGAGCCCACATGGCCGCACCGCATTGCAGGAGTACTGAACCGTTGGTACGGCTCTGACATCGAGCAGTGTACCTTGATATGCGAAGCGATGCCCCAACAGTCGGAGTCGTCACATACACGCCTCCTCAGACCTGCGTGGCAGCCTCTTATAGGCTGGGAGGAGATTCGAAATCGTAACCGTCGCCACGCGTTAACCAAAGAGACAAGCACGTGCGTAATTCGAGGTCCGCCATTATTGCCGTAAGGGCGGGGGATTTTCTATATGAGTACTCTCCGAGCCTGTAGGCAAACTCGAAGAGTAGGGGGCTTCTGTTATGGGAAATCCGAGCTCACGATACAGCACTACTCCGAGGGCCATTCCGAGCCAAGGTGTGACTCTTCCGACGTGTTTTCAGGCACGACTCGTTCGAGCAGCCAACAGGGTTGAGGTACGGCTCGGGACCATACTCCGATCGGATGATCTCATACGCCGCAACCACACTTTGCTTGGCGAAGACAGCCTTGCCACCTATGTCGGAACCGACCAGGCAGGCCAGATCGGTTGTATCCTCATACGAGCCGAGCCGAACAGACGTTCCGAGCCAAACAGACGATTAGATGCGCATATCCCATTCACTAAACATGGAAACTTTCGTAATCGAACGTAGCCGATAACTTCGCTCGCAGATACACATAATCTACCGAATACGCTACATGATCAATGGATTACGAACGGTATCTCCACGATCCGGGAATCCCCCTGATCGTGCCGAGATTGTCGGATCTGGACCATTCCACAGGCAAGTATAAATAGCATAAAGCGTCATGTCTACAGGTACGCAAGATCAAGTGCTCTCTCCCCTACTCTCGACTTAGGCCTTTATTCTCTTGTCCTGACTTAGGCATCGGAGGGTCCCCGGCTTACCCAGGGTCACCTTTACCGGTTCTCTTGGTGCAGGATCTTGAAGACGTGGAGGGAGGACCGACCAGATTTTTGCATCAACAACGGCTGCTTTCTACGGTACATTCCACTTCAACCTTGGATGCACCTCATTCTCATGTTCATGCTCTAGAATGAACTATAAAAATTGATGAACACACGATGTTGATCTAAAACACAAATTACAATGGGCCTAAATAAGTTACAGACGCTGCAAGTCATGGCGTGTTCAGGTAACCTATTTGAGAGAGTGATATCTGGCCTATCTCAGCTGGAGACATCAAAGAAGATCTGCACCAACCAGAAACCACGGCATCTTCATATGCCTTCCCCACAGAAGATCCGCACTCCTTTTAATTACATTTATAACTGTCTTGTTCCATTATGATCCGGCAATCGAACGTGGATGGACTATGCAACGAAAATCTTTCAGTATTAGGGGGTTTTGCAACTGAAGACTATGTGGAGCCCATCGTGATGTATGTGTTTTATCTACTCCGTCCATCCATTTTAGTGTATCGATATAAGGCACGAGCCCAAAAATCAGGAAGATCCAAGGCTCAAGTGGGCTACACCAGTATAGACTGAACACGTACCATTGAAATTTTCTGAGGTACCACGGAAGTTTTTGATCAAGCTAAAATTTATGTCATCCATTCATCCAGGTCTATGTGACCTTATGAACAGGTTGGACGTCAAATAAACATAACGGTAGACCCCAGGAAGGGTTCAACGGTGGGGTCATTATTACCACTGATTCATGAAGTGTGGCCCAGTCGAGCCTCGGATCTGCCTCCTTTTGGCGTTAATGACTTAATATGATCTGTTAAAATGGATGGATGGCATGGATAGAACACATAGCTCACAGTGGGCCCCACAGAGCCCATGCCTGGATCAAATGGTCCTGGCAGGGGTAGGATGCAATCCGGATCCAATCATTGCTATTTTGTCCCGCCATCTACCGGTGGACATGGTGGGACGCAACATATCAATGTTCTGGACTGAGTCATGCTAAGGGGATTAGCCCTTCTATTCCTACCCATGTCCTAGACAAAGGTCTCGGTGCAACAAAAATCTATTGTCGGGACCAACGTAATGTGTGTGTGTGAAATCTGTTCCATCCATCAACATCACCTAAAAAAAATCTAAGTTGATTAAAAACTCGAGTGGGCAACTATATCTAGAATAATGGGAATGGGCCGAACAGCGTCAAAACCTTCTTGGGTTGACCGACGTTTTGGAGTAGACTAATCTTTAACTTATCTCTTCATCCCACTCACCTTATGGACGGTTTCGATGTCATGTAAAACATTGGCAATGCGCGCAAGAAGGCTACGATGAAAGGTGGGGCCCACCGAAATGTTTGTTAGAAATCCACACCAAGATGAGGTGGATCCAAAACTCAAGCCATGCGATAGGGAAAACTCGGAAAAGAGTTTTCTACCGTTGAAACCTTCTTGGGATACAATATAATTTTTCTATGCCATCCAAACCGTTTATGAAGTCATTTCCACTGGGATGAAGTGAAAATAAGGAAATTTTAGCCTGATACGTAACTTTTGTGGGCATAAAAATATTTCAACGGCGGTCATTGAATCCCCACTGTTACCTCTCTTGCGGCTCACTTGAATTTTGGATCCATCTCATTTTCCGTCGAATGCTCTAAAATAATCTTTCAAAGCGGATGTAAGAGTGGATTTCTCACAAACATCACGATGGCCGCATCTGGCATCCTAACGCAGGAACTTGTGAGAAGGAAATCAGAGACCGTTAATGGCCGACATCTCCATTCCCACCATCCTGTATACGGCGGAGTTTAAGTTCATGACAACCCGATTTTTTGGACTAATTTCCAAACAAGAACGGGTGCAACACGTTCATTTCACTGGGTCGATGGATGTTTTTGGTCGGAAACGGATTGGCTACTCCCCTGCCACCAGCCCATGGCTGGTTGTCCGTGTTCTTAGGGAATGTATGTGTTTCATCAATGCCGTACATTTATTTTTCTAAATCATTTTATGGCATGAGACCAAAAATGAGATATATCCCATCTCAAGTGGACCACATTACAGGAAACAGTGTTGAATGAACGTTGACCATTAAAAACTTTTCGGGGCCATAAAAGTTTTGGATCAAGTTGATACTTCTTTTTTCCCTTCATCTGAATCTGTATGATCTAATCAACAGATTGGATGTCAAATAAATAGTACAGTGGCCCTTAGGAGGATTTTAATGGTGGATATCCAATCAATATTGTTTTCCTGCGGTGTGGTATACTTGAGATTTATATCCCTATCAATGTTGGGCTAAAGCCCCAAAATGATCTTTTAAAATTGATGAATGGAATGGATTAAAATAATACATCATAGTGGGGCCCACAGAGTACCGACCATCAGCCACCGGGCAGGCGGCAGGGAGAGTAGCGAATCCCTTCCCGTTTTTGTCCATGCAAACCGTAGAGCGAGGGGATATGTGTCAGTAGCGCAGGGCAAATCCCCCAGCATTATTAGTCTTCAGTCCTATCGACCCATGGGCCTCCTATTTTGATAAAGCTCAGTAAGATCGTATACTTCAACATAGTGTTTCTTGTTTTTCATTCTTCACCGTGTCGTCAACGTCAGAGGCAAATAACAGTCCGATAACGCAGTGTCTAAAGGTCATGATAGACTTGGGCCCATAGAGACTTTTGATACAATTTTTCAGAATCCTACTTATTAGATACTGTCGTTGATTGCATAATGCATTTGAAAATTGTGCGCTCTGGCCTATCTTAAATCAAAGTAGACCACTCAAATCGTAGTAGTCACGGTAGATGGGCCCCTGTTGACACATTGACCAATGAAAGCGCGTAAATGACAATGAGAGGATGATCACTCTCTTTTTTGGGTAATTAAAAATTTGAATCTACGAAGTAGCTAGGTTCTTGAATTTATAGGAAAAAAGGTATAAATTTCAAATATTTTATTAAATAATGTTTAATAATATCTAATGGGTAAATTTTTCCCTTACACAATTAATGAAGAAAAAAGAAATCAAAATTCGTAATTATCAAAAACATCAAAATTCTAACCTTAATAAAAATTCTAATTACAGCAAAACTCTTTTAAAGAATAATATATGTATATATAAACTAAGATAAACCTCTATAGTACATTCCTTACATGATTAAATATTTTTGAATACTAATTAAATATAGTAAATTTTTCATAGAATACCATTTTTAAGCTGTAAGCATGCATTTTCTGCAAAACGAACTCATGCAACTGACTTTAATGGGTTGGTTCACCCCAAATGCACTGTTTCAATTAAAATTCATAAGTCGTGCATCCTGTAATGATACGCAGATCAAAAGTTAAGACTGATCTACAGTTCACAACTGAAATAATAAATTCTCCCAATTCATATTGAATCGCTTTGATCCAGACATGCTTGGGGGCTCAATAATGTCATTCCATATGCAAGATTGGGCCCAAATTTGACAATTATTTGTGTTTTCGTTTAGGCTTCTTTTTTTATAACCTTGTTAAGAGTGTCTCTATGTCATGTCCTATATCGAACTCCTCCACTTGAAAAAAAGATAAATCATCCTCAAGTTACCCAAGAGACTTGTCTCATGATACTCAAACAACTTCTAGTGCTGATATTTATCAACGTATTTATTTATTTATTTATTTATTTATTTTTGTACATGGTGTTGGATGGTTGTAAATTTTTTGAGCATCTGCCTGTATAGTCATGACCTCCTTCTCTCTATTTTCTACAGCAACACTCATTCCCAATAACTTAGGCAATGGGACCAAGTTGAGTGTATGCTTGGGAAGACAATCATATACAACCTTGAATGAGGACTTACTAGCGGTTCAATTTTGCATATTATTAAATGTGAATTCCATTTAAGAAAGACCAATATCTATTGTATTCCTTCAATATTGGTTTCAACTTCTTTGGAATATCCATAGTTTTACTTCATTTTCCTTTACAACTAATGCATCGATCTCCCCCATCTCATAAAGATTCTTTAACGAAGTCCTATTCAGTTATGAGAGACCTCCACTCCACTTTAGAAGTCTTGGGTTGGTTTCATATTTTTATAGGGGCGAGGACAATCTTTCTACAATCTTTAACAAAAATAAAAATATTTTCATGATCTATATGCATAACATTAACATGATATTGTCATGGTCGACCAAGTAGCATATGAAAAGCCTACATATCAACCACATCATATATTACTTCATCTTTATAATATGTACTAATTGAGAAATGAATAAGACATCGTTTAGTTACCTTTCTCTCACCGATATCCTTGATCCATCCAATTGTGTATGGACATGGATGCTTTTCTGTCAGTAGTTATAACTTTTCCATTATAAATTTTGAGATGATATACTCACTACTTCTGACATCTATGATCACAACACAAACCTTTTTGTACATGGTACCCCTCATTCAAAAGATGTTGTGCCACTACAAATCCATTTCCTCCTTTAACATACGCAATGGCTTCGTCACAATTAGAGTAATGGCTTGTAATTCACCACTATCGCATGGTGGCCTATAATTCATCACTGGTGTCACCCTATAAACATGATGATCGGGATCTCCATTATCAATTTTATGTTGCTCATCATTATGAATATGGGTTTGTCCTAAAGCACCATTTACTAAGAGCTATGTAGGACTAGACCCAGATCTAATGGACTACATGCGCTTCCACTTAAGTTTCTTTTGTTATAGTCATGCTAAGAGTGCCTCTATACCACATCTTACATCACACATGTATGCATGTGTAGTCAATATAGCTTCTTTTCTCGATATAGATTAACCATGCATGAGAATTTGCAGTGTGGATGTTCAGATGAAATCCTTAATAATTGTTGGTTTTCTCTCAGCACGTAGTGGATATATCCAACTGGTTAAAAAAATAAAATAGACATGATATAAAGTGGGGTCATTGCAAATGTGAAAATCCAAGAAAAATACACAGTACCATTCTTTGAGAAATTTTGTGCCAACCTGGTCATCCATAGCCAAACTGTGATTTTTCTACCAGGCTAGGTAGTTCCTCAGGCATCTGAAGTTCTTCGGAGGCACACATCAACTTACCATTTGTCAATATGTGTGTGTCATCCTTGTGCTGGGGCATGTTAATCTTCTTTGTGATATTTTTGTTAGGGATGGGACAAGCCCTAACATGACTTATTTGGCATGAAAGTAACCTCAAACAGAATCATACAGCACAATAGGGAAAGGAAAATTCAAGAAACTATAGAGAACATGAATTTTACATGGAAAAACCCTTGCGGGATCCATGACACCAAGTGATGAACAATTCACTATAATTAGAAAGTCACAAGAGATGAAACAACTTACAAATGATAAACCCTAGCTTCTCTCTCAAAATCCTTAAAAACATTTTAAGATCTTTTAGTTCTTTTGAAGTAACCCTAATTCCGTATTAACATTGCTTATATAAAACCCTCATACAAAATTTGAAACAAAACTATGTACTTACGCATTCTACTCAGTCACACCTTTGGTTGACCGAGACATCAACAATCTCTCAATGTAAAGCCTTAAGATTTCGACTTTCACGGATAACACGATGGGTCAAGTTTTGGGTATTAATTTGAATATGTCAAGGATATTTCTTATATATTCCTTTCATTGACATTGATTTACATTCTCATGTCTTTCATAATATAATTGACAGAATTAAAATCTTATTCTATTAGTGATTCTAATCAAGGCATTACATAAAGTCCATAATCAATCAAGTATACGTCCAATGTTTGTCCTCCCATTGAGGACATTATTACATCTTTAATAATTAATTAAACTAAATCCTGGTAAAGTAAATAAACAAAAGCGTATCTCTCATTAGGCAACTCCAATCTCATCTAACACTTGCTTCCACAAGCCTTTATATTCCTCTTCTTGAGGCTCGATTTCTTTTATTAGGTTGTTAACTGTGTCACCTATGGCAAAAGAAATGAGTTTCCATGGTTCAACTTAGTGAGGGCACCCCTCTAAGATTAGCACAATAGTGGCACAATCATGATGATAATATTCAAACAAAGCATTCTTGAGAAAAATCATATTTAATGTAATGCATGTATGCATGCTCCAGTTAAAGCGCCTTGGTTAGATGATGCGAGAAGCCCTGGTTAAGATACCTCATTACACACTAACGCTATCCACTAGTCACCAGAGTTGTTTGTGAAGAGCCTTCACAATAAAACCTAAGTAGTAGTGTACAACAAGAAGTGGGAAGCCACATTTAAGATACCCTTATTACACTTCCATCGTGACACACAAGAGGTTGACCCATCAATTTGGGTATAGTGAATGCTTAATTAGTTTCACTTTTAATTTAGTTAGTTTAGCATGTAGTCGGTTTATCAATGTCAACCATCAATATGTCACTCCTTACCCCCATCACAAGGTCCACCGTAACCTAGAATAGCCATTTCCCTCCAACGATGGCCAATCGTAAGAAGACATACATATCATAGTCATGATACTACACATGGATTATAACACCCTGGATTTCGTAAAACGAGTTTAATACTCATTTTTCGAAATCCCGAGTGTTAACTTTTAAAGATATCCCACATTTCACCATATAATATATATATATATATATATATATATATATATATATATATATATATATATATATATATATATATATATATATATATTTTAAAAAAACAAAGTTGAGTGAGCATTATAATGGAAGAAAAGTAAATCAAGTATAAATGGAAAGTCCATATAACTATTTTAAAATATTCAAGTGGCTGCTCCCCCCCCCCTAAAAAAAAAAAAAAAAAAACTTATATAAACCAATGACTCAAGACAATTAAATTCAAAAGAATATACTATATCAAATATGAAAGAAAATTACAAATTTATAAATTTAAATTGTAAGATCAAGCAGCTCCCCGTGCTCCACGTGAGTGCTAACCTACATATTATCTACATACTTTGTACCAACTGAATATGTTTTGATAGCGTCAATGATTATTCCAGTTAGGTATACCCTTCAAGATTATCAAGGTATCACAATAGTTAAGAGTAATATTCAAATAAAACTCAAGAAAATATAGTATTCAATGTATGCTTCACACGTAGAATACATGAATGTATAATTTACACTTCATAAGTGTAACACCCTGCCCAATCAGAACAGTGTCCTGAGGCGTTCACATGTGAATTGTCGTAGGACCGCACAATTCAATCGTAGTACGAGACTCACTACCAATAAATTAAAATGGATTAAAATGCTAATGCGATCAAGTCTGAATATGTTTGGGTCAAATGCGGGTCGTATAGTCAGTCTGCCCATTTGTATATGGCGACTATCAGTATGAGGTCATGCAACACCCAAGGAGAGGCAAATAAATCTAAAATTATGGGAAGTCATGGGCCTCACTAGGTTTGTGGTCCATTGCGGGCAATGTACTCAAATGACGCCTAAAAACGGACGATCTGCGCCGTCCAGCCGATGCTTGTAAAATGCAACTCTCCCAAGTAATAACCTGAAATCTGAATTTTTAAAACAATTAGCCCTGCCACTTAAGACAATAAATTAGGACACTTCAGCCGTCAGATTTCTCCCAAACTTGCACCGTAGGTTGAGAATATTTTCCTGCACTCTTCCACTGAATTTGACCCTTAATCGAAGGACAGTGATCGTTGATTGCAAAACGGACCCTTGTGATTAATCCCCGCATCCGTTTGCCATCAAACCTTGGACAACCCTTCATCAGACCATGGGGCACCCATCCCATACTCAAATGGGCCAGGGAGCCACCAGGGTAGCCCCGAAAGCCATATGTAGGCCCTAAACTGTCACTTGAGGAAGTAATTGGTGCCTAGGGCCAATTGGACAAAAGTCCAGGCTATAAAAGCCTTCAAACTCCTCTCACCCTCACTCCCACAAAAATTTTCAGCAAAGGGAGAGAGAGATAAAAGAGAGAAGAGAGAGTGAGAGAGCTAGGGGAGCTGGGAATTTGAAATTTTCACTCTCCTATCTCCATCAATCCCCAGAAAACGTGGCCCTACTGCTTTAGGGGCGAAGTGTAGTTGACCAAAGGTAACCATTCTATCTCTCCTCCATTTTCCTTAGCTTAGGCTACTTGCATGTGTCCTAACATGCAATTCCTCTGGCATATGGCCTCGGTACATCAAATTTACAAACCCGATGCCACAAAGCAACTCCAAGGACCTCTAATCTACGACAGATGCAGACCATTACCTCTACGTGGCCCGCTATCATGCCTAGAGTAAACCATAGTGATTATATGTGGAGATTTTTCTTTGTATGTTGCCGTTATAGTATGACATTGCTAATTTTGAACTTGTTCATGAAATTTTCCTAAATTGGGAAAGGAATTTCGATTTTAACTCCCTTGATGCATGTATTGTTTGAATTGTTTGGCAATTGTGAAATTGCATATATATTATCCCCAATTTTGCTGATTTCGCAAGTCAAATTCACCTGCATGTCCCATGTATGTATAGGTTAGGAAAATTGCTAGTTTTATCGTTGATTTGTTGACCATTATCGAATTCCTAGTTAGGATGTTTCCAAATTTTTACTAAGACAGCAAGATGCAATCGTACGCATGTCTCTCACATGGGCGGAGTGAGTGAATTAACTACCTTGATTTCACCATGTAGGCTTGCTTCTTCCTGTAGTTGGCTATAGTGCTTATTCCCATTTCATGTCCCCTTGAAACCTAGACCATGTGCATGTCTAATTAGGAATACCTTAAATTATATATACCAAATGATAACTTGGGTACTGATAGTGAATGCGGATTATTATTATACATGGTGGATTTCCCTCACAACTGCAAGTAGGTCGACTTCTACTTATTTATATTACAATTATACACTGCACCCTCTTCGGATCAGCCAACAATTCAGAACTTTCTTAGGCAACCCTTCTGTTAGGCCCGCTCATGGGTAAATTTGACCCGACTAGTCAAACTACGAGTTGTCGACTATAGTTGGACTACGCGAGATGTCGCTTTCAAGCCGTATAGCCCGCGGTTCGTCTCATGGGGACAAATTGGCCCACTGGTTGGTCATCCTTATATGTGTACATGCCTGTTTGAACCTGAGGCACCCTGTGTCCATTTACGCCCACTGACAAACCATTAGTTACGGCCTATAAGACTCATGAGTCGGGCATAGTGGTATGAGACACTGTATCCAAGCTATCGGCTTACGCTGGGGTGACGAGCTATCCTGTAGTGATCAGTGAATAACTATGTCTCGGGAGCCGGGTATGGTGGTATGGGACACTATGTCCGAACTGTTGGCCTATACTGGGCTGACAAGCCTCCTCGTAATGACCGCGAGTAAAGACTCTATTTGTCTTAACCACCTTTGTATGATTCTAATATTGGGAGTGACGAACCCAAATAGGCTAAGGATCACGAGAGCCAAATAGCCACGACTGTCAGAGCTGCACGATCAGATTAGGACATTGATCTGTCAGGGTATCTCAGTTTTCTCAAATTGTTGGATGAATAGACATAATTAATCAACTTGGCTAACATTTTATATTACGTTGCAATATTTAATTTTAGCGATTCAGCAGTCGAGGTTGCACTGAGGAAGTGTTGGTCACTCGCAATCGTTAGATGTTATCACTCGAGTGAGTGTTATGGAAAGGTCATGCATCATATCATTGAACCATGTATTTGCATTAACAGGAGTATTTAGGATTCTTTATATGTGTATCTTTCACTAAATTTGTTCATATGTATAATAACATGTGTAACTTACTGTTAATGGTATCACTGAGTTAGCTACTCACTCCCACTCTGCGACGGTGTTTTAAAATACCAAGAAGAACCTGTCATAGATGCAGGGATTATGGAGCTGGATGTGCTTGAGGGTGCTAGTGTGGATGACAAGGAGTTGACATACAACAAGACCTTCGGCAGTTCCTTTTAGTTTGTGTATGGTTGATCGCAGGGTATGGGCCAAGGCCCTAGTCATTTTGGGATATCGTATGGGTGGGACTAGTTCCTTGTCCTTACTTGCGATTTGGATATGAATATTCTATGAACTTAGTGGCACTTATTACTATTCTATGATTTACTTATGCTTCATGGTTTACTAAACTCCCCACTGCTTATGAAATTATCCAAATGCATTAAAATCTTATACCCATTAGGGCACTCGTAGCACCCTGGGAATTCGAGAGTCGAGTTCTTACTCGACCCCTGAAATTCAAGGCATTAGAATAAGTAGAATATAAGAGGATACCACTTATAAATAAGAAAAGAAAATCCATGCTTTACAAGTACAATTCAAGCAACTTTAATATCTAAATTACAATTCATAACTCACAAGAATAATATCAATTACACATCCAACTACAATTCAAAGTATAACATAAGGAGATATAATTCATTCCTCACAAATTTCGTAAACAACCATAACATTCAATCGCCAACTTATTCTTGATTAGTGCATGGATGTATGAATATAATATGCTTAGGGATACACATCTAGCTGAACATATGAATGGACATTTCAAACAGTCGGCCCATTCATGAAAGATAATAGATCTTTCAGATAATCAACCCATTCAAAATGCAAAAAGGGTAACTCAAACAGTACACTAGTCATTCAAACAATTAACCAAGCACCCGATAACACCCATGTACCATATATGCATGATTAACATAACCGTTATTAGTCCAATTTACAAACATCATATCAGAACAGCTCAAAGATCACTTTGGAGAGAGGGGGGGCATGCAACCTAGCATAGGCCGATGGCTCGGGCATACTGGCCACTCATGATTCAAGACGTAGACATTACCATCACAAGTTCAGATATATTTTTAACAAAAAAGTCATCCCAACAAGTTACATTGACACCAAGTCCTTCAAGGACACAACAAAATATTACAATTCACAAGCCACAAGGGTACAAATGATCCTTGAGATAGTAAGTCTATGACCAAATAGTATTTAATCCATTCACAACCGGCCACTAATTCGATGAACCTCTAATGTATATATCTATCAATATATAATATTAGATTTCAATTACAACTCCTTAGCACAACAAGTGTCAAAATCAAGCCACAATCAATTCAACTTTCCAAATACAAATAAACATTACTTCCATCAACTTAAAAGTGTATCATCGATATGCAAATAAGATTTGTCTATTTAATTAGTTCAGAGAGACAATTTTTATAATATAAAGCATATCAATTCTAAAATATACATAATATTTCAAGTCCCACTCTCAACATGTATAAAGTTAAATGCAACTAGATCTTTCATATAAACAAATTAAACATAAATAATAAGTTAAGCACGGAATATAAATGAAAGTAAACAAATTTAACTATTGAAACAATGAAAAGCTTAAAGGGTGAATCTTCACCTCGAAACTTGTGTTATGATCTAGAAATGGCAGGATGCACAGTCGGGCTTAGCATCAAATCCACACTGTCTGACTCATTACGATTAAAATGAGTGGAATCTAGCTGTGGGAATTTTGGAGCTCTTAATCTCCTTGAGTCATGTGATTTGAGTCGACTCCATCTTGATTTGCACTTGAAGCGGTGAGCAGTCAAATTCGACTCCCAATCGAACTTCCATATTCCACTGGACTGAAATAACTTGAGATCTGAACCCTCTCAACGCTAGACCTAGTAAGATTTATTGAGTCAACCCGATTGAATGGATCGAGCCCGGTTTTGAACCATCTCGACTTTAAATCGAGGTTTCTATGAAGAGAGTTGAATCTGTACCATAGCTGGATTTATTGCAATCTCGAATCTGGCTTGCTAGACGAGGATGCCCTAAAAATAGCCAGACTCAGGTGTTGCTGAGCCAACTCAGCCTAAGTTGAAACTGACTCAGCAGGCCCCTATTTTCCTTCTATCTTTCTCTCTCTCCTTTCTTCTTCACTTATATTGATCCCTTTCTGATTGATCGGAGGCTCCAGCAATGACTGGACTTAAGCCAGATCTGAACTTATATGCCCCAGCAAGTCGAAACTCTCCACGTAGCTTGAACCCCGTCATATTCGAACAAGTTTAGCATTCCACAACTCGGCCCTCAAATATCCTTCCTCATTTTCTTCTTTCCTTTTCATTGCTTTTCTCTGCCCCTTCACTATTATTCTTCTCCTTCTAGCAACTAATTTGGAATCAAATCAACATGACTCGACCCCAACTGAGTCAACTTAGTTGCCCAAAAAACTTGTAACCCACTGGAAAGATCTAATTCAAAGATCTGATATCATTGCATGATTTCTGAAATATTATGATGAACAAGTACTCATCTGATAGCCTACCAAATGGATGTACCATATTTGAAATCTGGCAAGACAGATCCAAGCGGTGGCTCTTTTCCAGTGAGGAAGAAAACACTCTCTCATGACAGATTTCAAGCAGTGGTGATTTGCTTCGAGCGGATGTTTCTGGATATTTCAGATCTGACCCAGGAAACATGTAGGAGTTAGAAAATGAAGCTTTATCTCCATTTACATGGTGGGTTCAAAGAAAGACTGACTCAGCCGATTTTCGAGCATAACTGCAAGAAACGGAGGAAAAACTCCATGGTTGTTCAATCCTCTCTCTCTCTTATAGAAAACCCTTAGTCTCCTAGACCGACCGATGGGAAATAATGGCTTGGATTTTATATTCTTGTTTTGTTTTTAAAAACAGCCAGTAGAAAGGAGCTTTTACGTCTGTTTTTCACAAGAAACCCAATTCGCGTGAAAGGCTTGGATGGTTGAGAGTTTCTTGATTAAAGGGTCTGGATTTGTTTGGCATTGCTAACACAAATTTCCAGCGTGGCAACGAAAATGAAATTCCAACCTTCAGAAAATATCGCATGCAAAACTTGTTTGCACCGGAAATTGTGTGGACACACGTGTGAATTAATGTGCAAACCAATCATGGTTTTGGTCGGATTTGTCGTCCGCACATAATGGGCGGCTCAGATAATCTAAATAGTTATTTTTGGTGGGACATCACATGATCGAACAAACAGTCGTCCGTTTGAACTATCTCTGGTGGAAACTAAGAAGGGAAAGAAACTCTCCTTTTCCTTTCGAAAGGCTCTGGTCAGTGCCTGTTTTAACCCAAGTTTGGGTCTGGTGCACACACAATGAAAGTGGGGCCCACAATGATGCATGATGCAATCTACACCGTCCATGTGATTCTATTTGTCCTATTAGGACATCTTGCCAGAGATGGGATAAATCTGATGCTCATGTGGGCCACACTAATGAATTACACTCTGAATCTTATATATGAGGTGTTACATGGATCATGTCCATATCAATCCTTCATGAATCCACCGTAGCTAAACACGTCCAACACTTGGATTCTCCAACAATTCTAAAAAATTATATACAAGGTATTCCCCCATAACGTAACAACATAACTCTTACATGTTCGATCCTTTTCAAAGCCCAATTTCATCATGTATGGGGCAACAGGCTTCCTTTGACGTAACATCCGCATACATAATTCTATATCCATCAACACACGGTACATCATATCCATCATGAGCATATGATAGCCATGAAATTAAGTCATAATGGTTTCCATATATTTTCCATATATGCATGTTTACATGCATGATTTCATCTCCAAACAATTACATACACCTCATGATAAATATCAACAAAAATTCCAGTAATAAAACACCATAATTACCTCATATAAAGTACCATTATAATATCTACAAACATCACACACAGTCCCAAACCAAAACCACACGTCTAACCCTAATGGGTGCACCAACCAAGAATTGATGTGTTATCTCGGTTCAACGAGTTAACTCACCGTGCTAGATGAATTCATGGATTCCCATGACATGAGACATCCTTGTGGTGTTCTTAAGGTCACACAGCACATCTAGGTTGGTGCGTCATAATAATTCTTATGCAATTTCTGCACCCAACACTACATGCTTCTATGTTTAATTCTAATTATGATTTAATACTTCAACAAATCAAATCATAATTAATGATTTGATTTAACCATTGTTTAGTCTAAAATCAAAGAAGGAATCAATCGGTAGAATTGATTGATCTATTGTCACTTAAGAGTGTCTTAGACGCTTTTGATTCCGTGTGATTGAGAACTAATTGCTTCATGAGAAAATCACTCAACTGAAATTATATTCGTATTTGCGTTGATGATTATTTTAATAGAATTATTTTTCGATTTAATAGTATAAGACTTTAATTTCAATTGAGTTATACATTGAATCGATGAATGAGATGTTGTGATTACTATAAGAGGATTCCTGGATCCTTAGTCTTTTATTTTTTATTAATTTAAAATTATTTTTCACCTTGCTGGATTAAAAACATAAACAAACTGTTAACATTAGATTAGTTTTAAGTCATGCTCCCTATTTCCTGTAGGTTAGAACTCAGTCTGATCACCAAATTATCACTACATCGTGGCCCTATGCTTGGGATTGTTAGCCCTTGGATTCGATCAAGTTTTTGGCATTGTTTCCGGTGAGTGGCACAAACACAATTGGCTTTAGGTTTTCTAGATTTGCTTTTTTATTTTAAGTTAGGTATCTCTATTTTACTAACCTAGAGTTTTTTTTTATAGGTTTTCTAATTTCATTTATTTTTTTCAGGGTTTGTTGTTATTATTATTATTATTATTATTATTATTATTATTATTATTATTATTATTATCATTATCATTATTATTATTTAGATTTTCTAGCATTACAAACATCATTTGCTTGTTTTTGTTTATAGTTTACTTCTTGTTCTTGTTCCTCTCTTTTGGTAACATCCCTCACTCCTACTTTTCATATTAATGTAGTATTTTATTTTCTATAAACAAGGATTGGAGTAGCAAGCTACTCAATCTACTGGAAAGTATGTTTGGGAAGATTCTGAGTAGTGTCAGCGCCGTGTGGAGGTGGATGTTTGAGCTCACTTGGCATGCATCAGGCAACCCAATCGCTCCTTATGCCATTGTTCCTCTATCCTAATCCATAGCTTTGGAAGCTAAAACCTGTTGGCATAGCCTTGGATTGTTGGTAAAGTATAGATTTTGTTGAGGGTAACTTTCTTTTTATTGTAAATTGTTTTTGTTGGTCTTGTATTTAAGCCTATATGATAGGCCAGGCCTAGATCTTTTGTGGTGCCCGAACTCATGTACATCCATTTTCATATCAACAAAGTTACATGTCGTGACACTATGCCAAAACTGTGAATTCATGACGGATTTGCTCCGTCATAAAAAAGGCTTGCTTTAATGACGGACTTAGTCCATCTCTAACTAAAAATGTTCGTCGTGCCCACCTTTTTTAGGGATTGAGGTGATCTAAGTAGCGAGATTTAGTCTGTCGCTAAAATGAAATTTGCGATGGATTTGATCCGTCGTAAATTAAGAATTTACAACGAATTTTGATCTGTCACAAAGTACCGCCCCTAGCGACGTATTTTATTTTCTTTTGCTATGGATTATGGTCCATCGTAAATTGACTTTTTCCCCTGCACTTTTTTTGCGATGGATTTTGGTCTATTGTAAATTGACTTTTGCACATGTTTATATATATATATATATATATATATATATATATATATATATATATATATATAGAATATGGTGGAAAATTGTTTCATTGTAGTTTAAGAAGTGTTTCATAATACAATTTGAATACTTTATTTGTATTTAAGATTATTTTGTATCAAGTGATTGAATGCAACAATTTTTTGTTTTCTTTTTATATCAACTGAGTGGAAACTACTATTAATTTATTTATTTTTTTGCTTTAAAACTGATATTTAAATGCTTTGGAATAGGACAAAAAATCCGACTATACATCCTTTGTATTTTAGGAAATGAAGTTTGAAAATTTTATGATTAAAAATAATTGAAATTTTGAAAAAGAAAATTGAGAGGTTTAAAAAATGATTTTAAAAAGATAAATCATTGAGAAATTAAAAAATACAATTAACAATGTCTGAGAAAAATTGAGATTTTGAAAAAAATGTGATTTAATAAAAATCAAGATTTTGAAAGAAAAGAAAATTGAGTAATTTCGATGATTTTTTTTTTTTAAGAAATAGATATTAAAAAAAGGATGCTTTGAAAATTAAAATTGAAAAGATTTTAAAATATATGAAAAATTAGACAACTTCGAAAAAAGAAAATATTTTGAAAAAGAAAATGAGAAATTGTTTTGAAAATGAGAATGTGTTTTGAAAAAAAATTTGAAAAGTTTGGTAAGAAAGATGAAGTTCAATATATATATATATATATATATATATTCTTAAAAAGAAAATTGAAATTTTGAAGATTAATAATGATTTTAAAAATTTAAGATTTTGATGAAAAACTGACATTTTGAAAAGGAAATTTTAGAAGTTCAAAAAAAATTATGAATTTGAAAAAAAAAAAAAAAAAAGATTGAAAATGTTCAAGAAAATTTGACATATTCGAAAAAAGAAAGTGATTAAAAAAAACACTAAGGTTTTGAGTTTAAAAAATATCATTTTGAAAAGTTCAAAACAAAGTGGTGCTTTTGAAAAAATAAAATCAAATTGGCATGTTGAAATTTTTGAGAAGTTTGAATAAATTGTTAAGTTTGACAAAAAAAAAAAAAAAAAAGATTTTCGAAAAAAATTGAGATTTTGAAAATAAAATTTCACAATTTGTATTTTGAAAAAAAAAATTCGAAAAGTTTGATAACAAAAAAAAGATTTTGTTAAAAGTTTTGAAAAAAAAATGAGATTTTTAAAAAGAAATTGATGTTTATCTTTGAAAAAAATTAAGATTTTTTACTAAATTACTAAGGACATCCGCTAATTGAATTACCTTTAGCCGTTTATTCAAAGAAACATTCATGTGTGAACAAATGATAGCCCAAGTATAATGAAGTGTAATTGCAAGAATAACTTATAATGATGAGATTGATCAAATTCTATGATCAAGCCATCCAAAGGTTCATCTGAACGCTCAGATATGTTTGGAATGTATTAATTAAGATAGAGAACAAAAATCGGCTAAATATGACCTTAAACAAATCAGATCTATCCAAAACACTCTTTAAATAGGCATGATCAGTTTGTTTAGATCTAAATTGATTTTGGACAATCTGATTGGTCCATATTAAAGGGTAAATATAACTTCAAATGTTTAGATTACATTTCACTCAAATCCGATCGTTGGATTGTAAGATATGGCCCATCATATTGTTGATCAATCTTGTCTACCTAATATCTTTCTTATCTGATCAGGACGAATAACTAGTCAAATCGAAGCTCTTGATCAGTAGAATAGAGTGAATGAATCAAATTTCTAAATTGGGCCAAATATTTAGGTCAAAATTGTGCCACAACTTACTGACATCGTGAAAACCCAAGAAATGACGTCACTAAGTTACGTGAGCCCCACCACGATGTATGTGTTGTATCCACATCGTTCATCCATTTGGAGAGATGATTTTAGGGCATGAGCCAAAGAATGAGGCAGATCCAAAGGTCAAGTGGATCCCATCAGAAAAACCAAGTGGGGATTGAACGCCTACCATTATAAATTTCTTATGGGTTGGAGAAGTTTTTTATTAAGATAATATTTGTGTTTTCCTTTTCATCCATGTATTTGTTAACTTATAAATAAATTAGATCTAAATATAAACATCGTAGTGTGCACTAGGAAGGTTTCAATGGTGCATGTCACTGTCCCTACTGTTTTATGTGGTGGGGTCCACTTGAGCTTTGGATCTATCTCATTCTTTGTCTTATGCCCTAAAATAATCTCTCTAGATGGATGGACGGTGTGGATACAACACAAACATCATGGTGGGTCCCACAAAACTTGGACACATCACTTCAGTAGGGAATCTGCATATCCACTCATTGTTTTAAAAAACCACTGTTTTAATAGTGTTTATTTACAATCCAACTTATTGATAATGTAGAGAAGATCTAAATGAAGAGAAATTACAAAGATCAATCTAAAACTTTTGTGACCTGCGGAAGATCTTAGATCTTCTTATGATTTGCAATAACATCCTAAAATATGATGGTAAAACATATGAACGGTGTGTATATACATAAAATATATAAAGGTGGGCCCTACACATTATGGTAACACCCATGAACTAGTTAACTAAATAGAAAAATTGTACTATAAGGTCGACCTCATGAAACTTCCCGTGAGGTCGAGCTGTGTGGCCCCATCATGATGTGTGTAGAGCATCAACACTGTGCATTTGATGTCTACCCTTTATGTCATAGGATATCCCAAAAATTAGGCCCACATGAGTTTGGATGCGGCTGAAACTTGGTATAACCTCTCATCTAGGACACATAAATAATGGGCTGGATCTATGAATCACATCTAGGTGGGCCCAATATATGATTATGAATGTTTTAATGGGAGGGTAACCCCTCTCAGCTATAGTATGTGGTTAGAGCTGTACACGAGCAGACTAAGGCTCGAGTACTCACTCGACTCGACTCAGAATACTCGACTCGTGTGATTTTGAGCCGAGTACAAGCGGGTTTATAAGGCTCAAGTAGAGTACGAGTTGAGAAGTAATCAACTCAGTACTCGACTCGTGTACTCGGTATATATAACTCGCTAAAAGAAAAAACCCTACTTTGGTCGTTTTCAAAGAGCACCCGTTCAAAACAAAAACCCCCTTCTTCCCTCCATCGAGAATGTCTCCCGCGTCACAGTGCAGAGAGAAAGCATGAAGATGTACGCAAAGGAGAAGATGAAACTGAAAGAAGTTTTGGCTTCAGTGACTAGAATAGATTTGATTTCTGATTTATGGACGGCGTCCAATCAAAGAAAATGATATATTTTATTAATTGCTCACTATGTTGATAAGGATTGGAAACTATGCAAGAGAATTTTTGAACTTTAAAAACTTTCCTCCTCCACATACTAGTTTACTTATTTCAGATTGTATCTACAGTTATCTAGAAGACTAGGGTATTAAGAAGAAAATTTCAGCAATACTTTAGACAATACTTCAGCAAATGACAATGTCATTTCATGCTTACGTAACCAGTTCAGGGCTATAGGAAATTTATTTTTCGAAGGAAAAATATTTCAGGTCAGATGTTATACCCATATTGTAAATTTGATTGTACAAGAAGGGCTGAAAGCAATTGATAACACTATAGAGAACATAAAAGAAAATGTGAAATATATAAGGGGGTCACCATCGAGACTGAGTGTATGGAATGACATCATCCAATGTTTAAATGTGCCATCTAAAAAAACGTTGAAGTTGGATGTCTGTACATGTTGGAACTCGACCTATGAAATGTTAAATGCGGCAATGGAATTACAGCTTGCATTTCGAGAGTACGCGGCATGTGACAGTACGTATTCTTGGTTTTCGAGTACAGATGATTGGGCCAAAGCACAACAAGTTCACACATTTCTTAAAGTTTTCTATGATTGCATGAAGATTTTTTCTGGGAATCCATATCCAACAGCGAATCTGTTTCTTTCATCTCTTTAGAAGATTAAGGATGCTTTACAAAAAAATGTCAGTGCGGGTCTAGATTTTATACTCCAGATGATAGTTGGTATGAAGACGAAGTTCGATAAATACTGGGACGAATGTCATCTGTTGATATCATTGGCAGTTGTTCTTGATCCTCATTGTAATATGGGGTTGGTTAGCTTTATTTTCATGAAGCTTTATCCTACTGAAAGAGTGGTAGCAGAGACGTCTAAGGTTCATCAAGCCCTTGAAGTTTTGTACAAATCGTATATTAATACTTTACCTGCAGTGAGTGTTGAAGAAAGTAGAGATGCGGATATTTCTGTACCTGGTAATTCGGATGTGCTAAATGAATGCATATCATACTTGGCACAAGCACGAATGGGATTTGATAATAAAGAATCAGAGTTAGAAATGTACCTTAAGGAGCCAATTGTAGTGCGATTTGAATTTGACGTGTCGGAATGGTGGTAGATTAGGGTTAGTAAATTAAAATACCTTACATTATCTGTGATGGCACGGGACATATTATCAATACTAATTTCAACAGTGGCATCAGAATCCACATTCAGCACAGGAAGTAGGGTTGTGAGCAAATATCGAAGCTCACTTTCGCCGAATACAGTTGAAGCAATAATTTGTACACAAGATTGGTTGCGCCCGATATGGGGGGGAGATATGAATGATGATGATGAAAAAGAAAAGATTGAGATTCGTGACGAGTCTCTACCTACAGATCATTAATTATTTTCAATTTTTCAATTTTTTTGGTTGAATGTTAAATGATCTGTAATATTATATCACTTCAACTGCAAACACGAAAGTGTTATTCCTTTTGGAATATGGTTTGCTAAACTTTTAATCTTTGATATTTATTTACATATACTTATTCATTTGCTTTTATTTTTGAATTTTGATACATTTATATTGCTTTCTTTTGTTTTTATATCAAGTTCAATTTATTTATCAATATTCTGATTTTTTTTATATTAAAAATTGAATGTAGATATGTTATCATCTGAATGCGGATTGAACTTGATATAAGAACAAAAGAAAGCTTGATATAAGAACAAACATTTGGGACTATGCTTCCTTAGTTGAATCACCACCAAGGTTTGGAAAAATAAAAATTAAGTGTGGTTTGTGTGGTGCAAAGTTTGTGAACAAGATTAATCGCTTTCGCTTATACTTGTCATGTCAAGGTGGTGATGTAAAACCATACCCCAATGCCCCTAAAGATGTCCAAATTCTTTTTCAAGTCCTGTTAGATTTGAATAGAAAACCTTTCACTCCATCCAAACCTTCTGCTTCTAGATACAGTATACAAATGACATCTACAAAAGATGCAGAGGAGGAAGCTAGATTAAAAGCTTTGGAAGAAGAACAATTCCAACTCACCTTAAAACGCAGTATGGAAGATGTTTCTAGACTTCAGTGATATTTAAGTCAAAGACAACACGATGTTGAAGTAAGATCGAGTTACTTGAGTACGACAAACAAGAAGAAAAAAAAGAGTAACAAATTTAAATTTCTTACTTGTCTCGGTGAATTTTATAGGGTATTGGGTAATACATACAATTCTTCATATAAAGCGAGTTTGAAAAATCTAGTTCAAAGTGTAAAAGAGCACAAAAGAAATATCTCTTGGCTTTCTGACTCAGAGGAAGTGAACCAATTTGTATATGAAAAAATAGATAGCAGTTCCGATGGATCAGATGACAATATAAGAAGACACTCCTCTTATGGAGGTTATTAGTTATAAATTGTCATTTTGAATAATGTAATGTAAATATGTTAATGTAATTATTCAAGTTTTTTAATCATAAATTATGTGTATTTTATATATTTTATTATTTCGTTTAACTTCGAATTCCAATCGACAATCGAATTAAAATTCAAATGAATCTCAATTTATAACTCGAACTCAGCTCAAATCTCGAGCTCATTGCTCGAAAACCCTTCTCAAATTGGGCTCAAATTCAGACTCGGACTCGAACTCACCTCGAAAACTCAGACTCTACTCAACTCGATTTCTACTCGTACTCGAACTCGCCTCGAAAACTCTGACTCGACTCGACTCGTTTTCTACTCATACTTGGCTCATACTCAGGCGAGTAGAGTATGAGCAGGGAGTCCATGCTCGTTGGCTGAGTAGAGCCGAGTATGATCAGGGATCGGGCATTAAGAGCCGAGTACGAGTAGGGCGATACTCGGCTCGACTCGACTCGTCTATAGTTCTATATGTGGCCACCCAAGTCTTGGATTGACTTTATTTTTAAGCCCATTGCCCACCATGGAATAGTATTTTTGACTGATGGGGCAGATCTAAAATTCAAGTGGACCCACTATAAAAAAGAGTGGGATAGTGACACCCACCGTTAAAACCTTCTTATGGCCCACCACGATGTTTATTTGAGATCCAACCTATTTATAAGTTAATACAGACGTGGAATAAGGGAAAACAAAAATATTATCTTGATCAAAAACTTCCATGGCCCAAAGAAGTTTTTAATGGTAGGCATTCAATCCCCACTGTTTTTGTGGTGGGTTTGAGTTGCACCAACGGTTCAAAGGAGATCATATATCCACACCATTAATCCATTTGTAGAGATCATTTTAGAGCATGAGCCCAAAAATGATTTGTATCCTAAGTTCAAGTGGATCACACAAAAAATAGTAGTGGGACAATGATTCTCACTGTTAAAACATTTGTAGGGCCCACCATAACGTTTACTTTCCATCTAATCTGTTAATAATATCATACATACTTGAATGAAGAGGAAAAACAAATATCATATTGATCCAAAACTTTCTGTGACCCTCAAAAGGGTTTCAATGGTACAAGTTGGCGTGAGTAGAAGTTGCTTTGATGACTTATAAGAAGGCCACTGCCGGTCATTTTGGATATGTTTTCTTGTTTTCTATATGATGGGAGATCCTAATGTTCATGTAATCAGCAGATCAGGTAGATGTGGTGCAGTGGAGTTATGTTCTTTTACTCTGTACCTGATTTTTGGCTTGTGCTTCCTCTTTTATCCATGGATTTCCTTATGCAGGTCTTGGGTGTTGATCATAGTGGTGATGTTTGGTGTTTGCTGTGTTGCGGTCCTTATGATTCATGGCACCAAAGGAAGCGCTGGCTTTTGTTGAGTTGTATAGCTGCTGGTTTTGATAAGGTGAGCCTAGAATTTAGCTGGCGTGGCTCCATTTGTAGAGGCTGTGTTTTCGTTTGTTGCTATTGTAGCTCCAGTTGGCCGCTTTCTAGGCCTATTTTCCAATGGAGTGTACATAGAGGCAGGGGGTTTTGTTAGAGAGAGAAGCTGTAGAACCAAATGGCATTGGTTGGCTTCAGTTGATCCTCTGATGTTTTTTAAGCAGAAGTTCTTTTCAGCGTATTCAGTGTTTTGAGTCGGGCAGCTGTGCGCTCCTATTGAGATTGCTATATGGGTGTCTTTTTTCCCTCTTGGAGTTGATCTCTGCTGTTATTTTCTTCTTCTTCTTCTTCTTCTTCTTCTTCTTCTCTCTCTCTCTCTCTCTCTCTCTCTCTCTCTCTCTCTCTCTCTCTCTCTCTCTCTCTCTCTCTCCCTCTCAGATGTTGAAGATCGGAGACTATATGATAAGTGAGGCCTGATTTTTTTATTTTATTTTTTATTTTTTATTTTTTATTTTTGTGGTGCCCACCCAAATGGTTGCACATTTCATGTTCGTATTGCGCAACATGCCAACAACGCACTGGGCCGAGATCCAATCTCAGGCCTCACCCATAAACGATAAATAGAAAGGAATATAAACTAGAAACAGATTAAAGCAATCCAAACAAACCACAAGACAAGATATACGTGGAAAAACTCCAAACTAGGGTAAAAAACTACGGATGCAAACTTTCACTATGAAGAAATAAAGATTATAATGCAAAATACTAACCTCCCGCTTGGAAGAATATAGAAAACCCTTAGCCCAAACATTTGAAATTATTTCTCAATATTCCTAATACCTCAGAATACCCTAGAAAAGCCCTAAGAACCCCTATTTATAGTTTAAGCAACTTCCCTTCCGCATCCCAGTTGTGAAAGGACTCAAATCCGTAATTTCACGTAAAATCGCGGAACAAACTGCGTCCCCTACGACCGGTCCTAGCTCTCCTACGACCAGTCCTAGGCCCCAAGAAAAAAATAGCACAACTTGTTGGACTTTGAGTCGTGTCAGGGCTCGAACCTATGACCGGTCGAGCACCTCCCATGACCAGTCGTGGCTCCCCCACGACCGATCGAATAGGCCCCACGACAGGTCGTAGCCGTCCTACGACCGGTCGAAGGCGGCCCAATGTGGCTCCACATTCTCAACAATCTCCCACTTAGAAACACATTGCCATAAACCTTCGTATTCTTCATCCGAAGTGCACCACCTCCCCGTCTTCAAGCTTGAAGACCAATCAAAGCTGAACAGAGCTTCATCTTCTCCCTTGTGACCGCCTTGGTCAACATATCTGCAGGATTCTCACTTGTATGAATCTTCTCCAGAACAATCGATCCATCTTCCAGTAACGAACGTATGAAGTGATATCCGATGGCAATATGCTCGGTCCTTGAATGAAAGACTGAATTCTTAGCCAAGTGTATTGCACTCTGACTGTGTAATCTACTTGCTTCTTACCCAACTCTTCCATAAAACCTTGCATCCACACCATCTCCTTGCATGCTTCTGTAGCCGCAACATATTCTGCTTCTGTTGTATTGATAGATACTATCTTCTATAACTGAGAGACCCAAATGACTGCAGCACGGTCCAGAGTAAAGACATAACCTATAGTGCTTCTTCTGCTGTCGATATCTCCTGCTAAATCTGAATCCATGTAGCCTTGTAGCTTGATTTCCGATCCACCATAACATAGCCCTACATCCTTAGTACCCACCAGGTATCTGAGGATCCACTTCACAGCTTCTCAATGTTTCTTCCCGAGGTTATTCATGAACCTGCTAACAACTCCCACTGCTTGAGCAATGTCTGGCCTCGTGCTTACCATAGCATACATGAGACTCCCAATCACTGACGCATATGGGACTTTGGTCATGTAGTCTCGTTCCTCCGGCATCTTTGTACCTTACTCCTTAGATAGCTTGAAGTGGTTGGCTAATGGAGTGTTAACTAACTTAGCACCTCCCATATTGAATCGATTAAGTACCTTGGCTATGTACTCTACCTGTGACAAAACCAGTTTCTTATTTTTTCTGTCACGCTTTATCCTCATGCCTAGGATTTGTTTTGCAGCTCCTAAATCCTTCATGGCAAATTCTCTAGACAGTTATCTTTTGAGATCTGAGATGTCCTTCATGCTTGAACCGGCCACAAGCATATCATCAACATACAGAAGAAGGATGATGTATGACGTATCAAACTTCTTCAAGTAACAACAGTGGTCTGCATGACATCTCCTAAAATCGTTTCCCGACATGAAACTATCGAACTTCTTGTACCACTGCCTCGGGGCCTGCTTCAGGCCATATAGACTTTTCTTCAGTCTACACACCTTGTTCTCATTGCCTGGTGCCACGTATCCTGTCGGCTGATGCATATATATTTCTTCTTCAAGATCCCCATGAAGAAGGGTTGTCTTAACATCTAGCTGCTAGATGTAAGTTCTCTGTAGCCACTATACTCAAGACCATGCGAATCATAGGCATTTTCACTACCAGTGAAAATATTTCAGTGAAATCGATACCTGCCTTCTGTTGAAACCCTTTACAACCAATCTAGCCTTGTATCGTTTCGAACCATCGTGCTCCTCCTTCAGTCTGTAAACCCACTTGTTATGAAGAGCTTTCTTACTCTTAGGTAAAGTGACTAGCTCCCAAGTATGATTAGACTCAAGAGAGTCCATCTCCTCATCCATGGCTTGCTCCCACTTAACCCGTGTATCTGACTGTAATGCCTCTTCAAAATATTCTGGCTCACTATTATCTGTCAGTAGTAGATAATGTAAGGAGAGTGAGTATCAGACCGTGGGTCTTCTCTCCCGAGTGGACCTCCTCGTAACCGGTGTCTGTGGCTCTACCTCATAATGCTCCTGTGCACGATCATCCTGTGGCGCTGTAACACCCATGTCCGGTAACTCTTCCAACTCTACGAATTCCTTTTTCTCGGCCTTATTTTTCTACACACTGTCCTTATGCATCACTTTTTCATTGAAGACTACATCCTTACTTCTGATGATTTTCTTATTTTCTGTATTTCAAAACCTGTAGCCAAAATCATCCTGCCCGTAGCCTATAAACGTGCACCTCCTGGACTTCGCATCCAACTTATTTTTGTGCTCTGCATCAATGTGAACATATGAAGTGCAACCGAATACTCTGAGATGTGTAAGGTTCACTTCTTTCCTAGTCCACATTTCTTCTGGTAGCCCACCATCCAATGATGCTGAGGGACTTCTATTGATAAGATATACGGCAGTATTCATAGCATCTGCCTAAAAGGTCTTGGGCAACCCTACATGTAACCTCATGCTCCTGGCGCACTCAAGGATGGTCCTGTTAATGCGCTCAGCCACACCCTTCTGTTGTGGTGTCCCTGAAATTGTTTTCTGATGTTTGATTCCACTTGCTGCACAATACTCCTCAAACCTCTTATCACAATATTCTCCCCCATTATCAGATCTAAGACACTTTACTGTTTTACCTGTCTCGTTTTCTACCATAACTTTCCACTTCTTAAACGCATCAAATACATCAGATTTATGCTTTAAGAAATAAACCCACAGTTTTCTACTAGCATCATCAATAAATGAAACAAAATAACGTGAGCCACCAAGAGATGATACCTGTGCCGGTCCCCACACGTCAGTGTGTACAAGCTCTAATAGATGTATTTTTGGAGCGCGTCCTGTCTTCTTGAAGCTTACCCTCTTCTGCTTGCCATATATGCAATCCTCGCAGAATTTCAAGTCAAGATACTTTAGCCCTGGTAGCTTCCCTTTTGACAACAGCACTTTCATCCCTTTCTCACTATATGTCCCAACCTCTGATGCCATAACTGCCCATTCACTCCAGTTGATGCGACTGCGAGTGAACTATACGATCCTGAAGTCACGTACAAAGTACCTTCCTTTTTACCTTGAGATACCACCAAGGCACCTTTTGTGATCTTCCAGGAATCACTGGTGAATGTCGTCACATAACCGGTATCGGCCAACTACCCCACTGAGATCAGATTCCTTCTCAAACTCGGTACATGTCTGACATCCTTCAGTTTCAAAACCGTTCCGTTTTTCTGATTGACGTGAACGTCCCCTTACCAACAATACTGCACGGCTCATCATTACCCAGGTAGACTCTCCCAAAGTCACCTGACACATAATCACGCAGAACTTCCTTACATGAAGTGGCATGAAACGAAGCACCCGAGTCTATAATCCATAACTCATTTCTTGCATTAAGAGACAAGATCAACGCCTCTGTGTCGCTCTCCTCAGACAGATTCATTGAATCCTTCCCGCCTTAAGAGCTTCCTTCTTGTTTCTTGAGCGCCCTACAATCACGTTTCATGTGCCCCTTCTTGCCGCAATGCTAACACCCGTCTTTGTCTTTCGGTCCCTTGGACTTCTTCCTTGACTTAGAACGTCCGTGTTTATTGCCTCCTCTGTTCTACGATCTTCCTCTTCCTTCAACGTTTAGAGCATTCCCTGAATCCCCTGAAACTCCTAATACCTTTCTTCTAGATTCTTCGCTGAAAATTAGACCGGCCACATCATCAAATTTCAGCTTTGTCGACCCTAAAGAATTACTCACAGCAATCACCAAACCATCCCAACTGTCTGGCAGACTGGATAAGATTAATAGTACCCTGACCTCATCCTCAAAAATGATGCCAACGGATTCCAACTGACTCGTGACTGTATTGAACTCGTTTAGATGTTCAGCCATGCTCCCACCATCTGACATCTTCATGTTGAATAGCTGTTTCATAAGATGAACCTTATTGAATGCTGAGGGCTTTTCATACATGGTGGCTAGGGCTTCCATTAATTCTTTTGTCGTTTTCATCTTGGATATATTAAAGGCGACGCTCTTAGACAAAGAGAGTCGGATCGTTCCTAAAGCCTTCCTATCCAGTAAAAACCATTCATCATCTGTCATCTTTTCTGGTTTCTTCTCTTTTCCTTTTAGAGGAATGTAGAGGTCCTTCTGATACAGATAATCTTTCATCTGCATCTTCCAGAAGGTAAAGTTTGAACCATCAAACTTATCAATTCTAGTTTTTCTATCTTTCGCCATCGCTCCCAATAGAACTAAACCAATAGCTCTGATACCAGTTGTTACGCAGCATGCCAACAACGCAGTGAGCCGAGATCCAATCTCAGGCCTCACGCACAAACGATAAACAGAAAGGAATATAAACTAGAAACAAATTAAAGCAATCCAAACATACCACAAGACAAGATATACGTGGAAAAATCCCAAACTATGGTAAAAAATCATGGATGCAAACTTCCACTATGAAGAAACAAAGATTACAAGGCAAAATACTAACCTCTCCCTTGGAAGAATATAGAAAACCCTTAGCCCACACCTTTGAAATTATTTCTCAATATTCCTAATACCTCAGAATACCCTAGAAAAGCCCTACGAACCCCTATTTATAGTTTAGGCAACTTCCCTTCCGCATCCCAGTTGTGAAAGGACTCAAATCTGCAGTTTCGCGCAAAATCGCGGAACAAACTGCGTAACCTACGACCGGTCCTAGCTCCCCTACGACCGGTCCTAGGCCCCTACGACCGGTCCTAGCTCTCATACGACCAGTCCTAGGCCTCAGGAAAAAAATAGTACAACTCGCTGGACTTTGAGTCGTGCCAGGGCTCGAACCTACGACCGGTCGAGCACCTCCCACGACCAGTCGTGGCTCCCCCACGACTGGTCGAACAGGCCCCACGACTGGTCGTAGCCGTCCTACGACCGGTCGAAGGCGGCTCAGTGTGGCTCCACATTCTCAACAGTTCGTATCATCAAATTTTCAGGTGGCCTGCTTCCACCTTTCTAGTAAAAGAAAAAAGCGATCAATTCTCCAAATGAAAATATGTATGTACAAGGTAACATTACAACACTAAATTTTTTGTAAGATAAGGTCCGCCATTACAAGAACATGGTGAACTTCACAGTTGAACCCTCTAGGGCATGAAGCTGACCCCTGGTTCCTCCCGCTCACCGGGCTTCCAGAATCGAGACTGTTAATTCATTCTTTGAGAAGATTTTAGCATCGGCTGAAGATTTATCTGATTCAACAACAGCCCTCGCTACAAAAAATCCCGGCTGTGTAGGTTTTGGAAGTGTCATAGTTTCACTTCCGAGCATGAGAACAACCAATGATATGTTAGGCCTATCTGCTGCATCTTCTTGAACGCACAATAGCCCAATGTGGATCCATCTGAGAACATCAGTCTTTGGACATGAATCCGCTATCACAGGATCTATCAGCTCCAATTCTCTTTCAGAGCACCATAATTTCCAGGCCTATAATGTCACATATCATGTAATGTTTTGCATTAGTAGTATGCTTGTATCAAGAAGCAGAGATTAAGAAGGTGGATTTAATTCAGGCTTCAGGGAGAATCCTACGTGAGCTAGGAGGCTCTGAGAGTATTCCGGAAGATGGAGACCACTGTTCCTTTTTCCACTTATTATCTCTAGCATTAGAACTCCAAAGCTATAAACATCTGATTTCACAGAAAATAATCCTCCCATTGCATACTCCGGTGATATGTATCCGCTGTTATAAATGAAAATAATGCAAGAAAGATTAGAAGTTTTTTGTTTTTTTTTTTAAAGAAAAGAAAAAAAAAAACACTAGAAAATAGTAGAAGTGAACAGGACTTGAGTGAGTTCCACGGACACTTGCTAATGTGTCACACGTGCACTAGATTAAATACACATAACCAGGCAGGCCAAACTGCATCCATTCCCACACACATCTATTTATTTTGGAAATGTGAGGTCAACTGGAACCTGCTTGGCAGTCCATTCTGATTTTTGGGATGGTGAGGCACATACCTTGGTAACAGAGATTATGGGACAAGAATATATGCCTGAAGTAGAATATTGTTTGACGACTTACTATGTTCCGACAATTCGATTTGTGTTGACCTGACTTTCATTTCCACCCAAAAACCGTGCCATTCCAAAATCTGAAATCTTGGCGTTCATCTCATTGTCCAACAAAACATTGCTGGCTTTCAGATCTCGATGAATAATTCTGAGTCTTGAGTCCTCGTGAAGGTAAAGAAGGCCCCGTGCAATTCCAACAACAATATCATGACGTCTTTTCCAGCCCAATAGAGCACGCTTGATGCGATCTAAGAGAAAATAGATGCACATTGAATTAGATTATGTTTAGGTGTCACATCTTTGAACGGTGGTCAGTTGACATCAATGTCCGCCCGAGCCTGATCTACTAATTTATGCAATCAAAACAGACTGCCCCATTGCCTTGATATTGGTTGATTACCCACAACATCAGTTATCGCAGTGGCATCCACCTTGGACCCTCATATCCACAACAACCACAACAGTTGTGTGAGAGTTTTGCCATTTGCTCAGAGCTCATTTCACATTTAACGGCCCAGCTTGAGCTGTGAATGTGTCTATGCATAGAATTTAGAAATTGAAGATAGGGGTAAGAGTCAAACCAAAGAGAAAGACATCAAGGCTGGTGTTGGGCATGTATTCATATACGAGAAGCTTCTCTCCACTCTCTATGCAGCAGTACAAGAGCCTCACCAGGTTCCTGTGTTGGAGTTTGGCAATCAACGTCACCTCATTCTTGAATTCTGCTAGACCTTGCCCCGAATTCTTTGAAAGCCTTTTCACTGCTATCTCCTTCCCGTCAGGTAACCTGCCCTGAAATGATTCCCATGCAAAGTCGATTAGAAAACATAATTAGCTAGTCAGATGCATTACTTTTATTTAATGTGGACCAGGTTCATGTGGCTGCTAGCCAGATGACCGAATTCCTAGGGTCCGGCGACACCGGACCTCCTTTGGAATGGCGGATTCCTCACAGTATAGGTAAATCTGCCGCAGCAACGGGCAACTCGATTTCATTTCGAAAACCTGCCACAAATGTCTCGTGGGATTTCAGCTCGCGATTGAGGGAAAAGGTGCACCAATCCAGAAAATTCAGCTTATTTATCCAAAATATCACCTTCGACACAAGTAGTGAAGATTTATTCTGGATATTTGGTAGATTCGAGAAGGTAATCAATGTATATATTCCATTCTTCCCTTATTCCTCAAAACCAAGAGGGTATGGATTCATCAAATTCAGGTACGAGCAAGATGCCAAAAACGTCGTGGATGTCCTAAACGGTAGAAGGATAGATGGCAAAATAGTTGAGGTGAGATGGGCCAAACAAAAGGAATTTTCGGACAGATCTACCCCATCCCAGTACAACACAGGACAGGGGAAGCAGCAACATATGGCCCCTACCACATCCTATTTGGAAACTCTCAAAAGAGTGTCTGCAAACTGACCAAGGATGACTAATCTAAAGGGAGACAATGTAACTGTAGCAGATTCGAGAGCGGTAGAAACCAGACTCCAAACTCTAATACTACGTGTAGTCATCACTGTGTCCAGCCTGAACATTTCCATCCTAAGGATCCGCAACACGCTTCAGTGCTCCGATTACGGTCCCTCTGTTTTGGAACTCACGAGACTAACCCCCATCAAGTTTCTTCTCGTTTGGAGATCGAAACAGGCTTTTGACGAATTCCTTTTCAATTCTGAGCTGCACAAATCCGCCAATATTACATCACCTGTCAAATGGAGCCTAGAGGAGACATTTCGACATGAAGGTATTTGGGTGAGACTTTTCGGGGTACCGGCTCATGCTTGGAAGGAGACGGTCCTATTGGATTTAGGGAATCAACTGGGCAGTGTGATACAACTCAATCCCATCAGTGCATACAGTGTATTCCAATCCTTTGCTCGAGTAAAAATTGCTATTAGCCCTGGGATGAATCTGTAGAGAACCCTCAATCTCAAAGTTCTTGGTAAATATTTCCTAATATTTGTGGAAGTGGAATCGTTTCAATTTAGGTCACACATCCCTCCGCAGGAGAAGGCCAACAAAGAGAGCACGAAGGATTAGGTTTTGAGAAATTTCAGAACCGCTCTACCCAACGCTTGACAACTGTTTGTGAAAATGCTGAAGTGACGACCATAGCCAGCAAGACTCCTATTATGAAGGAGCCTCTTGCTCAGCCGTTTGATGTCCTCATCCCAATGGTAGGAAGCAATCTATATGGGGTCGTTAGCATCCATGGGGCAGGCAACAATGACATTGCGGTTCGAGAGATTGTCAAGGGTGCAGAGGATAACACTGGGAGGCTCGAAACGCATCCAGGGGTGTCAGCTCAGATCTTTGCTGTGTTCAAGTCGATAATAGAATAGGGTTGGATTCAGGCACAGTTACAGCACCTCTCGATTGCCCCAGCCCATCAATGCTTCAGGTACAATGAAGAACTCCAGCTATTCAAAACTATCAGCTCTCGACCGGCATAAACATGGAGGAGATATCTTCAGCTCTGCTTCCTAGCTGTAGCACCAATGTTCAAGTAGAGGAACAGGTGAACATAACATCTACTCATCCCAGTATGGATCTTTAAATCTATGATCCAGCTGCTGGCTCTAGTGTGAGGAATCTTGCAATGGTCCAAGACAGAGACAAAATACTAGTAGATAGTAGAAATACAAACCAATTTCAGGTGTCCCCCCGAGGTTGAATAGCCTACACCAACAACCCCCTTTTCAGGAGTGCACAGCTCTCACTTTTGGGGCTATGGGTGGTTTTCAGTTGTACTATAGCATGTCTCGCAATAGGAAGAAGCGCTCAACACCTTACAACCTTGTTTCAAAATCGGTAGACTTGGGGGAGCATGTAAGATAGCAAAACAGGAAAGTTGCACCTTCTAACAGGCCCTTAGAAGATCGTTTCAAATCCAGATCGGTGGGGGATAATACCTTTTCAAAAGACTCTACAAGTCCAACAGAAAGAGCTACCTCGGAGGCTTCTTCCCATGCATCTAAGGGGGAGGCTTCCCCAGCCCCTCTCTGTGGATTCATGTTTAGTTCAGCAGAATGACCAGGTTGTACAGACGGATTGGTGGTAGATCTATCGCCATTCTTCTCTCAAGTTGGAGAGGACTTTGAAGATCCTAGCCTTGCCCACCAACTGGTGACTGTCACTATCCCTTCACCCTTCCACGACTGTGATGAGGGAGAGATGAAGGCCATAGACAATGATCAGGAGGCTTTCAAGGAACAATGTTCACCCAGAAAAAGAGCTGCAGATGCTTTGCAAATTCGGCCAAGGAAGAAGAGGGCTTAGAGACCTCTCAAAAACCCATCAGGGACGGCTGCCAGGGATGGATAGATATCTAGATTGAGGCATTTATAGAGAAGGGTTGCGACAAACAATTTTTCCCATGACGGATAAAATATTGGTGAGGAATGCCCGTGGCGTGGGTAATCAACCCACCATTAGGATACTGAAGCGTCTAGTCTAAGAACACAACCCATGGATTGTTGCTATCATTGAGCTGATGATTAGGGACCCTAGGAGAGTTCAGATTGGTCTTCGAATAGGCTTCCATTCTTCCTTCTCAAACGTGAAAACTGGTGGCAAAATCTGGATCTTTTGTAAACACTAGGCCTATGTTCAGGAAATAACTAAATCGGCCCAAATGATAACCCTAGCAGTAAACAGATCCTGTCTTCTTGTCAGTGGTATATGCTAGTTGCTTAAGAATTTTGTAGAGAAGGCTATGGGAGGAAATTACTATTTTATCCACATCTTTTCCGGGGTCGTGAGCACTATGCGGGGATTTTAATGTTGTCATTGGAGCTGCTGAACGTCGTAGCAGGGGTAGTTTTGATAGCGGCATCATGGGAGAATTTTTGGAAGCTATCAATAAGGCGGGTCATATGGAAACTGGTTTTTTGGGTAGCAGATTTACGCGGTCAAAAAATCAAACTGGTCCAGCCAGAGTGTAGGCTAGGCTTGATCGGGTGCTGATGAACACTGCATTTAGCACTACTTTTCCTTCGTTCCAGGTACATCACCTCCCTCGTCACAACTCTGATCATGCTCCCCTATTGTTGGCTTTTCCTAGAGATCAATTTACAAGTCTAAAACCTTTCGAATTTCAATGCATGTGAACCCATCATGATGCGTTCTTTCCGCTAGTGAAAGATACTTGGTCCTCGGCTTCCGACCCGAATCCCATGAGAAATATCTTCGTTAAAATGAAGGCTGTAAAGGATAAACTGAGAAGCTGGAACTAGTTAGAATTTGAAAATATTTTTTGCGCAGTCCAACAAGCAGCGAAGACACTTACAGACTTGGAGGATCAGATTCAACTAGGAGACATCTCGGGTCCAGTTGACAACTCTTTTCAGCTTAACCTCCCTGAAGCCAAGGTGTCGGTCTCCAAGTTGGAACTTCTTGAAGAGAATTTCTAGAAATAGAAAGCCAGGAATAACTGGCTTGATGAGGGGGACAGGAACACAAGCTTTTTCCATGCATCTACAACGAAGAGAGCCCGAAAAGTCATCATCTCATCCATCCGTCTAGAATCAAGGCGGACTGTGGTGATGCAAGCTGAAATAAAAGTGGAAGCACTCAGATTTTTCCATTCCGGATGTTATCCAACCTTTGATTACAGAAGAAGACAATGCTCTCCTAATGAGCAAACCGTCTATCCATGAGATTAAGTAGGCTATTATGAGTATTCCTGGGGATAGCGCTGTTGGCCCAGACAGTTCCTCCGCTGTTTTTTTCTCTACTTGTTAGGAGATTGTGGGTCACGACCTCGTATGTGCGGTTATTTCCTTCTTTGAAGGTGCCTCCTTGCCGAGGGCCTTCATGTCCACACTCCTTACCCTCATTCCAAAGAAAGAAGCTCCAAAGTGCTTCACTAATTATAGGCCCATTAGCCTTTGCAACGTCATATATAAGATCTTCGCCAAAGTCATGGCCAACCGTGTGAACAAGTTACTCCCCACTATTATTGATCCTGAGCAAGGAGCTTTTGTTAAAGGCCGTTCCATATCAAAAAACATTACTCTATCTCAGGAAATGCTTAGAGAGATTAACAGAAAAGTGAGAGGAGGAAACATTGTTATCAAGCTTAACATGGAAAAGACCTATGACAAAGTCGATTGGCTCTTCTTGAAGAGAGTCTTAACTCGTTTTGGTTTCTCAATCCTGTGGATCAGGCTTCTGGAACGTTGTTGGAGCAACTGTTGGTTCTTGGTCCTCATCAACAGGGAGGTGGGTGGTTTCTTCAAATTAACACGGGGGCTCAGGCAAGGCGATCCATTGTCCCCCATCCTCTTTATCCTTACTTCTGAGCTCCTTGGGAGAGGCTTCAAACATCTGGTTAATCAAAGATACTACCTCCCTTTCAAAGGAAAGAAACACAGCATCTCGGTGTCTCACCTCCTGTTTGCTGACGACACGCTTCTATTCCTCAATGGAGGGATCTAGTCGGTTCGAGCAACTAAGAAATTCCTAGACCTTTATCAGCAGGTATCAGGCTAAAAGGTGAACTTCTACAAGAGTGTATTCATGCATCCTGAAAACATGACACCTTCCAGAATTGCTAGCATCCAAAGAGAGTTGGGCTCGAACAATCCGGTGGAGAACATGGTGTATTTAGGGGTCCCAATTTCAGTGGAGAGATGGTACATAAATGCATTCTAGAGACTGGTGGACAGGGTGGATGGGCGAATTAGCGGGTGGAAAGCAATATTTCTTTCCATGGCGGGTAGGGCCATTTTGGTGAGTCATGTATTGGCCAACATTTCATTTCATATGCTTGCTGCAACCTACATCCCAGTGGGTGTTCTTAAATTTTTGGAGAGTCACTTTGCAGACTTTCTTTGGGGCTGGGCGGATGGTAGGAAAAAACTCCATTGGTGGAGTTATAGATATATTGCTTTGCCTAAGGCTGAAGGGGGCCTGGGGATAAGGCGGCTTTAGGATGTCATGATTGCATTTCGTATCAAGATGGCTTGGACAGTTTCGAACACTACAAAAACTGGCTTGTGGGCAACATTCATGCGGGCTAAGTATTGTCAGGACCTTCAAACAGATGGTCAGCGTCAGCTTGCAACTACGGTGTCTCCCTTATGGAAGAGAATTAGAGTTCTTCTCCCTCACGTTAAGGCTACTACCCAATCGCAGATTGGTGAAGGTAATTCGCGCCTTTAGCAAGACAACTGGACTGGGCTGGGTCCCTTGCAAGACAGGTTGACGGACTGGGCTGGGTCCCTTGCAAGACAGGTTGACGGACTGGGCTGGGTCCCTTGCAAGACAGGTTGACGACAACTATCCCTCCCTCTTTACTTTTGTTGAAAATCAAGGACTTTCTAGGAAGGATGGGTCCTCTTCCTCCTTCTGCCATTTTCTCTATGCTTTCTCAAGAGCAAATAGACGCCATTTTCCATGGGGGCTTTTGTGTGGTGAATGGTGCTGATATTCCCTTCTGATCGCATACTTCTTCTGAAGAGTGAGAAATCTGTCGTGTGTGCTGTCCACGGACTACTTGGGGTGGCAAAATCTGGAATGCATTGATTCCTCTAAAATTGTCTATATTTGTATGGCGGATTCTCAGAGGGGCAGTTGCGGTAGATTCATCTATTCAATCCCAAGGGGTGCAGATGGCCTCGAGATGCAATTGTTGCGATCAGCCCAATAGGTAGAGGCCCTCCGTGGAATCTGCTAACCATATCTTCTTCTACAGTGTCAGGGTGAGATTGGTCTGGGCCCACTTTGCTAGGATCTATGGAGTGCACATGGTACGCAGTCTTATGATAGGTGAATGGCTCGCCCATTGGTGGGGCTCTCGTTCAGCTATTGGACCTTCACCTCTGTTCAAAAACCAGGTATCGTGTTTTATATTGTGGGAGCTTTGGAAGTGTAGGAATACCGCTAGGTTTGATGGGATCTTGGTGCATGACGAGATTCTGATTTCTTGAATCACCAGATGGTTGAGAAGAATCGCTAATAGTCGACCCTCTATGGCTATTCGCCCCACCAGCCAAAGTAGGGTTTTGTCCTCTTTGGGGATTGATCTTTAGCCTCAGCATGATGTATCCCACGTGGTTCGTTGGTCGAAACCGCCAAGTGGGTGGGTCAAACTCAATGTCGACGGGTCGTCTTGGGGCAACCTGGGACTGGCAGGAGGGGGGGGAGTGTGCAGGGCTGCGGATGGTCATCTTCTTTTTGATTTTTATGCTGGATATGTATGCGCTTCTAATACCAGGGCTGAAATTCGAGCGGCCCATGATGGACTCTTTCATTGCATCAATCATGGCCTGAAAAACATCATTCTTGAATTCGACTCATATATGGTGGTCAGTTTTCTGTCGGGTAGCTCTTGCCCGGGCTAGAAGTGAAAGTGTTGGCTGGACAAAATTCGGATTCTTTGTTCCTACAACAATGTTCAGTTTCATCATATTTGTAGGGAAGGGAATGGGCCGGTGGATGGAATGGCCAAGTTAGGTTGTGGGAAACAAGCATTTGCCCTTTTCTATAGCATTGGGGCTGTCCCTCAGGTGGTGAGAGGCCTCTTGTTCCTCGATAAGGTCATCTTGGGGACTCTCAAAAAAAGGTTCAATCGCTAGTGGCAGAGGATTAGGTTGAGGCTTCAGCTCGAGCCCAAGTTTTTCTCTTGTAAAATAAAATAAAATAAAATAAAATAAAAAATAGGGATGGGTCGTCTTTGTAAATCATATGATAGGCAGCATCAGGCTTCTTTTATGCATTGATGGTAGGCTGAAGTGTCTTTTGTACAGTGTCCTTTTCATGGAATGAAAGCTCTGTTTTTTTTTTTTTTTTTTAAAAAAAAAAAACATAATTAGATAGTCCATGGATTTATTCTGTGTTTGGCTTGTTCAATTCCACTACTCTTAGGCTACTTTTCATATATTTGAAAATGAGTTCAATTGCTCACCTTTATGTTCAATAAAGTTTTGTTGCCAAAAACTAACTATATCTTCTAGAGCTTTCTATGTAGGTAACTTAGTGTTTCTCCTTCAGTAGATACTAGTGATGGACACCGATAAAAACTCTTTTATCTTTTGAATGGATGACTCTTCAAGACAATTTTGTAAACTAATGAACACAAATGACGGGGCTTTTAGAACTCATCACACTAAGGGAGACCATTTATGAGCTTCGCTAAGCTCACTACAAACACCACACTCTAAACTCTCTTTCTTACACCTCTCCATACTCTTCCACTTGCCTTCCTTCAAACCCTATTTACAATGAGTTGTTGCAAGCAATTAGGTGAGAGACACCAACTATAGTTACCACTTAAAACATCCTCAGAAGCGCCCACTGACCCCTATTTTCTAGGAGTCCCCAAAATAAGTTCGCATTCCAACACTCTACAGTCTCCTTAAACATGATAGGTCATTCCAAGTTCTTTTTAAACTTCTCAAACACATTGGTCTTTAATGGTTCTGTGAAGATATTTGCAACTTGATCTTTTGTTATATGATAAAACACATTAGTGATTTTGTGAAGATATCTACAATTTGATCTTTTGTTATATAGCATATGAACTGAACTTAATTTTTCAACAACCATTCTTAAATGAAGTGATACTTGGTGTCGATATGGGACTAAATGAAGCCATAGTGTCAAATCAAACATGGGAACTAATGGATTACTTCCTGGTTCTAAACCCATAGGGTGTACGTGGGTATTCAGTAAAAAAATATAATATTGATTGGACTATCCAAACCTTTAAGGCTAGATTAGTAGCCAAGTTCTTTAGATAAAAAGAAGGAATATATTATTTTTACACATATTCTCCATTAGCTAGAATAATATCCATTATGATTTTATTCCTTTTAGCATCAATACGTCATCTTTACGTCCACTAAATAGATATAAATATAACTTTCCTAAATAGTGACCTTAATAAGAAGGTATACATGGAACAATTCAAATGGTTCATTCTACCATGAAATGAGAAGAAAATTTGTAAACTAAATAAATCTTTGTATGAATTAAAACAAACATCCAAATAGTAGCATGAGAAGTTTGATTTAATAATATTATATCATGATTTCATATATAATGTAACTGATAAATACATATATTCTAAACTTAGTGATAAGTGTAAAAATATTATTTGTCTGTATGTTGATGACATATTAATAATAATTAGTAAAATAAAAGGTGTAATTGGAATAAAGAAATTTTTGTATTATGTATTCAAAATGAATGATTTTGGATTAGTGAACTGGCACCCAAGTACATTGAGAGCTCCCAAATATATCAAATGCTTTCTCAGTTCAAGAACGTTTCTCACATTTGTCAAGATACAATCGGTTCCATCAAATATCATTATGCGCACCGATCTAATACTAACAACCTTATAAGCAAAGTCATTACTCATACACACCTCTTTTTTTTTCTCAAGAAAATGTGCTTCGTTGATATAAGCAAATAATTACAATCTTTGATTTTGGGGATCTCTAGGAAAAGAAGGACCTGGGGAACCCTATCATATCGCTAGATAGCAAAACACTGGGAGAACAAAAAAACTCTGCGCTGAAACCACGGGATATTGTGCAACCCCACTAAATATCTCTGATCGCCCCCAGGCCTACCTTATCTAGAAACAAGTGGCCTCTGATTTGGGGAGGGAGATCAGCAAAATGCTTGAGGAAGACGGAACCTTGATTCTTGCTACCCATGTGAGCCAGGGCGTTCGTTGGGTCGTTTTCTTCCCTAAAGATGTGGGAAAACACTATCTGACCCCTGCTCTTCAGCCTAATGATCTTGCATAATAGTAGCTCCATTTCCAACCCCAGTGGGATAGCCCATTCAGCACATTCCCTACTGGCATCGAGTCTGACTCGATAATGACTTGATTAAAGCCCTTAGAGAAGCAGAGAAGCAGCCCATCGTGCACTGCCCAGAGCTCCACGCAGGAGTTGGATCCTACCCCATAACCCATCGAGAATGAAAAATAGAACTACCCCCTTGTCTCCCTTGTAAACTCTGTTGCCACCCGCTAAACCGAGGTTCATTCTAGAGGACCCATCCACGTTCACCTTCACCTAATGGCTGGTTGGCTTGGTCCACTTCACCACCACCGAGTGTTGTCTTAGGCTGGCCCTGGCAAGGGGGCCTGAGGATCGGCCTAAGTTGTTGAAAGCCGCACCAGCAGTTCCAGGAGCAATCCTCTGTTGCAGAGAGACACCTACAGGACTCGAACGCAGGTGGGGCCCACTAGCAGAAGGGCCGCGAGTGGCCATCATTTACTAGTGGACTTGCACCAATAGGGACGCGATGGAGGTGGATTTCCCTTCAAATCGTGCTACATTTCTGGATTTCCAGACCTCCCACAGAAGAAATCTTGGGGCCAGATTGCAAGCCAAGGAGGGCTTGCTATCAGCAGAATGCGCACCCCACCACTACAAAATCCTGGCTTCCATCGACATGGCTGGCAGAACACTTATCCCAAACATGATGCCCAATCGATTCCAAGCCTGGCCCACTAGTTTGCTGTCTAACAGCAAGTGATTAAGGGATTCCATCGACGTTCTTCCCGTTGAGCTCTACTACAACAAACACATTTTGACGCGAGCTGGATCCCATGAACATGTACCTCGTTGTAAACTGGAATGGCCCTATGCAGCACCTTCCAGAGGAACAACGATATCCGTGGGGGCATTTTCGCATGCCACACCCATTTTGCCCAGCCTTCCCATCGCAAGGCTATCTGTTAACCGACTAGGCTGAGCTGACTGAGAAGCATCCCAACGAGGTAAGCGGCCAAAAGGGAACATCTAGGCCATCTGATAAATAAAAGCCCTGCCAGCTGAAAATGTAGTCAATTACATCTTGAGGAAGGAAATTGAACGCTACAGACGGGGGAAGAGGCCCATTTATGCCCAGGAATTAATTCACCTACCAGGACTGAAATGAGGGAGGAATTTGAGTTGTCACTAGACTTTGGAGGGGGCCCAGGCTGGTCCACTTGGTGTTCTAGAGGTTGCAGTTGCCAAACCTAAGCTTCCACTCCGTGTCCTTTAGAAGGGGAAACCAAGCGCAAACTTTCTTCCATAATGGGGAAGGGGCAGTGGAGAAATTGTTGGCATATTTGGAGCTCATGAAAGAGCCCCACAGACTCGCTCTTACTAGTAAACCAACTCTTATTCAAGGTCATGTGGTATGAATCCCTCAAATTCAAAATCCACTCGTTGTTGAGATATCCATATTTGAATGCGGTCATAACGTCACAACCACCTACCACCTCACCGGATTCAACTTCGTTAGACTCTTTCGATGTTTCATCTGATTTATCTTCCTTCTAGGCTTTGGGGTTTTGATAATCCTTCTTCATATGCCCCACGTTTCCATAATTTTAATACTTTATCTTTCATTTTCCCTTGGACTTGGATTGAGATAACGAGTTTTGCTTCTCCTACTCAAAATTTCTTTACCTAGCAACCGACACACGCATAAAGGAACCACCACTACTATCATTCTTTCTCAACTACTTCGAATGAAGGCTTAGATGATAGTTTTAATGTCAATACTCTCCCTATCATGACATAGTTTCTACAAGACTCTCGTAAGACTCTAGAGAGAGTTGAATAGAATTAGGCTTAATCTTCCTCATCAATCTTCACTTTCACACTTGTCAACTTTCAAAGTAACTGATTAAATATGCTGATGTGTTCATTAATATCTGACCATTCTGTCATCTTTAGATTAAAGAATTGATTCTTTAGATATAGACGATTTGAGAGTGATGAAATCATCTACATGCTTTCTAACTTTGTCTAAAGACATGTGGTAGTCTTTTTATCAAAGACATTATAAAGGACCTCATTAGACATGCATAATTGAATCGAGATTTTTTCTCTTTCATGTAGTTCTTTCCACTCTTCATCATCCATAATAGTCGTAGGATGCTTCTCTATACCAAGGAGTGCTTTTTGCAATCCTTAATGAACTAGAAAGTCTTTGATCTTCACCGTCCATAGTTCAAAGTTATTTTTCTTAGTGAACATCTTTATCTCATACTTAACATGTAATCTTTTCATCTTCATGTTTCATATTCAAACTCAAATCCCAATGTATGGCTTTGATATCACTTGTTATGAGCCACAAAAGAAAACCTTGAATTTGAATCAAACAAAAGAAAGATAAATGCAACAAAGTATGCTTAGAAAAACATGATTTTACATGAAAAACCCTTGTGGGAAAATCTATGATATAAAGTGATAAGAAAATCCGCTATAAAAAGGAATAACAAGAGATAGATTGACTTACATATGTAAAACCCTTCGAAAAACCCTAGACTCTCTCTAGCATAAGCTCTTATCTCTAAATGATTCCTTAGAATACCATAATTCTACATTACACATGTATATATATATATATATATATATATATATATATATATATATATATATATATATATATATATATATATATATATATATATATATATATATATATATATCATCACACCCAAAATAGGCAGAAACAATTCATGCAATTATGTAAAACTATGCATGTTGTCGATCTAAGCATTAATCAATCGATTTCGATCAAGCAACCCTCAATTGATCAAGCCCTCATATTCGATTAATCGAACATGGTCAAAAGTGTTCAGAAAATTTTCTTGGTTTTTTTTAAAACATGTCGATCGATCGACCCTTAAATTTTAATTGATCAAATCTATCCAAAATTGTCCAAAGACCAATCTATTTAATCCAAGGCTCACTCAATTGATCGAGTAGCTTGTTTGATCGATCAAGATACCATATTCCTACACAAATTAAAGACATCCTAACAACAAAATACTAGGCCAGCATACTTCTTACGAGACTTACATATGTGTCATGAATAGGGTGGATGCATGCACGAATACAATCTAAGGTACTACTCTAAAATAAAAAAGCATATACTTCTTTCTTCTCATTTCATATATTAGAAATTGAAAATGAGTTTCTTTTATACTAAATAGTTACCAGTTTCTCCTCCACAAAATGGTTCTATCATGTGGCCCTCTAACAGCAAGAGTCACCCTTCTATGCCTGAGCTAGCCATGTGATTGTTTTTCTCATACTTCTAAAACTTGGTAAGTTGATTTGAAAGTTGGCAGGTGGGGGGAAATTTGTTGTGATTGAGCTTATCAAATTTCATTGTGGAATTCGATTCTCGTGTGGTTAAAAAAGCAATCTCTAATCCCTTGAAATGGAGTACTTGGAACATTTGATATTACTTGGGGTTTATTGAGCAGAGGTGGATTTCTACCAACTCCAGGACCTCTATTGTCTCGCATGAGGGCAATGTAGTCACTAATGGTCTAGCAAGATTGGGTAGCACTGATGAGCCTAGTCAAATCTTTGGGAATCAGCTGGAGCTTTTGTTGCTCATTAGGGGTTTGTAATCCTATGACAATGTGGGCTTTGGGAGATTAGGAGAAAGGACCCCTCCAATCATTTGGCTTAGTTTTTTAATTTTTCTTTTGAGTTGTCTCCTAAAATTTTGTAGTGCTTGGGCTTTAAGGGCTTGAGTTCAAATGACAGGTGAGTCTCCTTACCTTTCTTGTGAGGCCCACTCAAAAGTTTGTATACCCTTTTTATCTATTAACAGAGTTATAAGTGGTGTCCTCCTACTTTCCAGAAAAAAAAAAAAAAAAAAACAAACAGGTGACTTGAAAATCCCTTATTTTCAAGAATAGTCTAAATTTTATTTAAAGGAGAAAGAACTATACATAAACACACATTCAGGAGGACTCGATGATTAACAAAAACTACCCTAGGGTCACCTATCATATACCCACAACAAAAAACCTGTACACCCATAGAACATTACAGCCCTTTCCTCTCTCTAATGTTACATAGATCCACCCGATAGAGGAATAAAATACCCGTAATATCCTGTGATAGGTTTGACAATGAGAGGAACAAACGGTTCCCTTTGGTCCCACCACCTAGTCTGGCCAAAGCATTTGCAACACCCTTAACTTCCCTAAGAACATGAGAGATTTGAAGGTTGGCATCCCTTTTGAGCTTTTGCACTTTTTCCTAAGAATACAACATCTTCCAATTTGACATGGAGCGACTGTTAAGAGAATCGACGATAACTTTGGAGTCACTCTCCACCACAACGTGGGAGTATCCCGGGTTACAGTAAAGGGAGAGCCCTTCTAGAAGAGCTCAAAATTCCACTTTGTTGTTAGATCCGAGCCATAACCCCTGAAGAAGGAAAATAATAACTCCTCGTTGATGCCTTTACAAACCCCACCACCACCTAAGCTATGTGGATTACCATGAGCTAATCCATCTGCATTCATCATCACCCAGCCCTTCCCTGACTTCAACCATGAAACTCGAGAGAGGGATTTTCTAGGAGGGTGGCTCAACTCAAACCCAAGGACAATGAGAGCTAGTTGGGCAGACATTGAGGGAGTACCACCAACCACCTCTATAAGTTCTATATCAATACAGAATTGTGCATCGGATATGGAGATCGAAAGGGCTGGATGGCGTACCTTATTGGGATGTCATTGCTGAAGATAGGATGCTGAGGTCTTCCTTTCCTCACACCTTTTAGAGAAGTTGTGATGGGGCTGTAACTTCAGTCAATGGTGTTGGATTGGGGACCCAGCCTAGTTTTATAGTTACAAAGGACAACAGAATTTGAAGCCCACCAAAACTCCTCTCTCGACGGCTCCACATGAATAGGACAATCCTAGTTCCTGTAAAACACTGTGTGTGTATCACAGTTATAACACTCCACTCCTTACATGAATTTTTAACATATCCAACCCTTAGGACAATCCAGACCGTTGATCAATAAGGCCCACCTTATAGAATTCTTACATTCTCCCACTTGGGCCACATTTGATCAATGTCAATGATAATCTTTTGAAATATTTTAAAAAATATGTTTTGTTTTGAAGAAACATGCAAATGCATTGTTAAAAAATATGGTTAACCGATTACATTGTTAGATAATACGAGTAGTGTTATGACAATCTGGTCCATCAAGACTATTAGTATCGAATCACGGTAGTTATCACAATATTTAATCAAGGTGAAGTGAGGCTAAGCGTGGTCACAATTACTAAGAGTCTTGATGACATAGATCTAAAACTAGGAAGTGTGGTATAAAGATTACACACGTAATGTGATGATGTGTGTCTATCCCTAAGAGGTCCTGAAGCTTTCAAATGTCTCCAATGAGACATGACTGCAGTTCTACTTACTCAAATTATGTTGCGCACACTTAAAGAGAAGCAGAATTAACTTTATATCAGAATTATCAAATAACTTTATTAAATGAAATCTCTTTAATGTCTGTGAAAATAAAATATGCTCAACTCTTACTAATTGAAAATATTCGTGGAATCAATGACTCCCATGGATGTAAAATGCTCTTGAAATAGCGTGATAAGGAGCCCTTTAGTGAGCGGATTCGCAATCATCTGCTTAGTGTCGATGAACTCCACAGACACTTGATAATTCTCAACTCTTTCTTTTACAACAAGGTATTTGATGTCGATATGCCTCGACCTTGATGAGTGCTTGTTGTTACTAGATAATGAAATCATAACTGAATTATCGCAAAATATTTTTAATGGTTTCGGGATATGCTACAGTACCCGCAAACCAGAAAATAAACGTTGTAACCACAATGCGTGATTAGATGCCTCATGACAAGTAATTAATTCAGCTCTCATGGTGGATGAGGTTGTAGTTGATTTTTTCACACTTTTCCAAGATATAACCCCACAACTATCATAAAGATGTAGCTTGAGGTGAATTTCTTAGTATCAACGTAGCCAGCATAATCTGCGTCTGAGTTTTTTTTTTTTTAACCAACTCTAAATGGTTAGATTTCCTGTAGGTGAGTCGGAAGTTAGAAGTCTTTTGTTCTTTGTAGGTAATGTAAAACTATCTTTGAAGTTATCCAATGTTGCATTCTTAGATTGGACAGACATCTTCCTAACATTCCAACAACAAACACAATGTCTGGTCGCATACAAACTTGAGCATATATGATGCTCCCTACTACCAATGTGTACGGAAGTTCATTCAATTCTTTTCCAAATCATTTTTGGGACACTGGTATTGACTGAATTTGTCACTCATTATAATGGGTGACTGTCCATGAGAATAATTTTGCATGTCATAGATTTCAAGTATCTTAGTAATGTAGGCCCTCTATGACAAGCTTAGCAGTCCACGGGATCTGTCACGACAAATCTCAATGCCAATGACATAAGAGGTATCACAAAGGTCCTTCATTTCAAATATTTAAGATAAGAATTTCTTAGTGTCGCTTAATATCCTGATGTCAATACTAGCTAATAGAATGTCATCAACATACAAAATCATCATAATGAACTTACTCCCACTAATTTTAATGTAGATACATTCATCTATAGTGTTTTTTACAAAACTATATGAGGAAATTACTTCATGAAACTTTAGGTATCACTGTTACTATGCCTGTTTCAACCCATAGATGGATTTATTTAATTTACAAACCAAGTATTCTGAACCATGGGCTACAAAACCTTCTAGTTGTAACATATATACATTCTTATTCAGATCCCCATTGAGAAATATTATTTTTATATCCATCTGATGTAACTTTAAATCCATATGAGTTACAAGAGCCATTCTGATCTTTAATGAGTCTTTCTTAGATACTGGTGAGAAAGCCTCCTTAAAGTTAATGCTCTCACGCTGGTTAAAAACCTTTGGCAATAAGTCTAACTTTATATCTTTCGATATTACCCTTGGAGTCCCGCTTGGTTTTAAATATCTATTTACAAGTAATCGGCCTTATTCTAGAAGGTAACTTAACAAGATCTCATACTTTATTGTCCTTCATGAATTTCAACTCATCTTTCATGTCATCAAACCAACAAAAAGGATCAACACTTTGTTTGACTTGTGCAAAGGATTCAAGATCTTTTTTTTATTCCAATGTCAAACTTGTGCCCCCGTAAGTATACGATGTAATTGTCTCAATTTACAGATCTTCTCTCTTTTAGATCTTTTCAATGGTTCAGCTTGTTGGGTGTGACTTTGATATTCCTAATCAGTGAATTGTACTTGAGATTTAACGTTGTATTTTATAGTGACTGTAGGGTCGATTGCAACATTTATATCCACGTGATCTTAAGTGACTATGACAAGAGACATAGTCATTTCTTCCTCAAATACAAAGTTTCTAATATTCGTGTTCCCACTGTTTTCACTGTCTTCAATAAATATGGCATTCTCAATCTCAACAATCCTGATATAGTGGGAAGGGTAGTAAAATCAATAGCCTTTTGACCTTTTTGGATATCCAATAAAGAAAGCTTATGGTTTTAGGATCGAGCTTTCTTTCATGCGGGTTATAAATTTTTGGCCTCAACGAGACATCTCGAAACATATACATATCAGAGATTTGGTTTTCTCTCATTCCATATCTCAAAAGAGATTTTGCTTTACTAATTTGCTGGATACCCTGTTAAGGATGTGAACTACGATTTTGATCACATCACCCTATAGACATTCTTGCAATGTCAAATTGCTAACCATGCTTCGCACCATATCCATAAGAGTGTGATTACGTATTTCAGCTACATCATTCTGCTTTTGAGCACTAGGCATAGTGTACTGGGCGACAATATCACAATCTTATTGGTATCTAATGAATGTCCCTGGATTGTGACCTGATTCATCATATCTATCATAGTATTCACCACCATGGTCAATTTTACAATTTTAATCCTTTTATTGAGTTTATTTTTAAATTTAGCCTTATAAATTTTAAAACATACAAGGCATCTGATTTTTCACTTATAAGATAAAGATACCCAAAACGAGAATAGTCATCTATAAAGGCAATAAAATATTTGTGTCTACTCTAGGATGCCATAGGGAATGGTCTACAAATATCCGTATGTATCACCTTTAAGAGTCTTACACTCCTTATTGCATCTTTCTTTTTTGTTCTAATTTGTTTTTCTTTTATGTAATCGATGCACACTTTATCGTTGGAGAAGTCTAGAGAATGAAGAATCCTTTCTCGCACAAGTCTTTCTAATCTCTCACGAGATATATGACACAATCGCCTGTGCTACAACATGGAGAAATTCTCACAGTCCAGTTTATGTTTAGATCCTGTTTTATTTCCATACAAGTCATTAACATTATAAACGTGTGAAGCAATCAAGTCTAGCTGGTACAGCTTGTTCACTATATAGCTAGTGTAATATTGAATCCTTTATTTTCAAATTGGAATGAATATCCTGATTTATCCAAACGAGAAATAGAGACTAGATTGCACCCTATAGAAGGCACACAAAATGTATCTATCAAATCCAATAAATAACCAGACTCTAACCTAAGCCTATGGACTCTACTTACCTCTACGTCAACTTTAACACCATTGCCTACGTATTCTGAGCGCTTTGCATCAGTTGATGGCCTGGTCTATAGTACGTGCTGTATATAAGTACATATGTGAATAGTAGTTCCTGAATCTATCCACCAAGAATTCACTGACACATCAGTTAGATTAGATTCAAAATAGACTAGAACAGAATTATTACCATTCTTTACGAGCCATTGCTTATACTTTATGTAGTTTTTCTTTTGAGGGACCGGCTTCTCGCAAAAGAATTAATTATTACCTTTATCCTGCTTGCAGCTCGATCCATTTCCAGTTCGGTTTTCAACTGGAGGACCGTGGGGTCTTAAAGATCCGTCGTTAGAACCATGTTTTTTTTTTTTTTGTTTATTTAATGTACATATCCCGAGCTTACAAGATCAATATTTTTACTGATTTCAAAGGATTTTGACAGTTCAGAATTTTTTGAAGTGATCTTTAAATGTAAGCATCATACAACTATCTCTAAGGTCTCTATCCGTTGAACATAATCAGACTCGATTAGGATGGGAACTCGAATTTTAACTGGTTGTAAAATATACTAACATTAGAAGATTGTTTTATATAAAACAATTCATGAATAAAACCAAATATCAAGCAAACTTATTAATTCAATTGATTTTGAGCTTTCAACTGAACTTTCCAGGATGAAGATGGGCCCAAACATATAGTCCTGCTGAGAGTCGGTTACATCATCATTACTTCTCCTGTGAGAGGTAGTGATAATATATAAGTGACTCTCCTTAACATGAAGTTAAGTGGTGCTAAATATGTAAATTTGAGACACTCAACACTTGCGAGTAGTGATGAGTCTTTTAACTTTACATTACTAGCATTATTTACTTTACCCCGTTCATGCCCTTGCAAAACTGTGATTGTTTGTGTTTTCATCATTGCTCGCATGAAACATGAATACAAAACGAATGCGATCCTAAAACGGAATTCCCAATCTCATAAGTCCTGATTTGTAAAGATTTTCACTGATTGAGGTCACCGTGGTGGCTAACACAACTGGATTCAATTCCACAATTTTTTTTTTTAACTTAGGATTGCAATTTTAATCCTGCTCACAATGGATTAATAATATAAATCAATCTAATTTGGCCTATAAAGTAGTTGATGTTGATCGTTGGGAAAATAAAGAGCATTAAAGAGAAACAGATAGGCAGTTTTCAGCTTATTCATTCCAACGATCTATATCAACTCTTAAAGGATGGGTGATGGGCTCACAATTAAGCCGAATCAAAACTTTATATGATCTGGTCATCATTAATAAGCATTACAAGTCTAGTACTTAAGATTTACATGATAGACAGTTAGCATGGAACAATTCAGATGAATGGTTAGATCTTTACATTAGTGCCCATAATATGGACAAATCAGATCTAATTCATAATATTTACATGATGAAAGGTCCATATTCTTTATTATTCTTCAAGTGAATAATCTAAATTATATGCTCATTTTAAACTAAATAGACGACTCAGATCTAAACAACGGATCCCAAAATAAGCCCCAAAGGAAAAGCCCAAACATTAAATGTGCATTTAACATTCCTTGAGTTTGGCTACATTAAAATAGTATGGGCCTAGAATAGGATTTCAATCAAGTAAATCACCAGGCCTTAAATGGGCTCAAAACCAATTTAAAGTGTGCCCATAAATTATTAAATGAATGTGAACTAAATTGGATGGCCCACAAATAAAATTATGCCTGGTGAAGAGCCCATGTCATGAGGCAATGGGTCCCACTTCCTGACTTTAAATGGGTACAGGCCCAAGGACCAGGCCCAATCACATGGCAACAGGTAGGAGCCCAATTAACCAAACTGCTGGCCCACAAGGTGTGAATGGGCTCTGACCCATTCGGCAGGGCTGCTGAGAGGGCCCATTCAACCTAACGAACGGCCCAATAGAACTTTAATAGAAAAGGGCCCGAGAGGAGCTCTCACCCAAATTGAAAGAAAGAAATGAGAGGAGGGGCTAGACCCTAATCCTCGCCTTCACTTTTGCTGCCACCTCTACAACGGCCGTCCGACTGCCACAGCTCACCAATCATCGTTAGCCGAAAAGAAATGATGGGGAGAGAAGATGCTGCAGGCATACGCAGCCCTGAAGACGTTCATGATGATGGGGCTACTACTCCATCTATCGTAATCGGGTGTCAGATCGCCGGAATCAATGGCTTTCAGTCGGCTTTTCCATAATCCCCACCCGATTCAACTGTCCATGTTGATGTTAGAGCTTCATGTGACCCCACAACTCTATTTTCTTGCAGAGATCTGATAGGGTTCGAAGAACCCATCTCCTTTTGAGCATCAATGGTGGTCACCATAGGTTATGACATCAATATGGACAATCGTACGTTGGATTTGCTGGAGATGACCAAGGTGCGACTGCATTGCCTATTGCTTGTTTTCTATTTTATTAGTTTATAGGGCCTCAGGAATAATCGAATGACTTTGAAATCCCTATTTGGATTTTGAGATTCCCAATTCCATACATGGAAATTCGAAAATCCCTGATTAATGATTTTGGAATTCGAAAAATCCCAGTTTTTGATTTGGGAAATTTGAAAAACGCTAATATCTGTACTTCGGAATTAAGATCTCCAATGTTGGCTCTGAATTGGAAATCCCTAAATGTTGCTAGATTTATGAATCGATTTCCCTAATAACCTGATTTGAGATTTGATATCTGAAATCCCTGATTATCTGTATTTGGTATTCAAATCCCTAATTACCTGAATTGATCTTCATACCTGATGCACAGATGGCTCTGATACCAACTGTAAGTTCTATATCAATGCGGAATTGTGCATCAGATATGGAGATCTGAAGGGCTGAATGGCTTACCTTGTGGGGACCCCATTGCTGCGATAGTATGCGGAGGTCTTCCTCTCCTTATACCCTTTAGAGAAGCTGTGATGGGGCTGTAACTTCAGTCGACGGTGTTGGATTGGGGACCCAGCCTAGTTTTATAGTTACAGAGGACAAAGGAGTTTGAAACCCACCAAAACTCCTCTTCCTACGGCTCCACACGAATCTGACAATCTGATTTCCTCTGAAACACTGTGTGTATCACAGTGATAGCACTCCACCCCTTACACGAATTTCTGAATGTATCACAACCTAGTGGGGGTCACTGGTATACCCGATCACATTATCCAATCCTTAGGACAATCCAGACTGTTGATCAATAAGGTCCACCTTATAGAATTCTTACGAGTTACAACCTCTTGATTCGGTCGATGACTTTGTTATCATTCACCCCGATCCCTTCAAACCTACTCCCATTTCTTTCTTTCCATATTTCCCACATGATCAAGCTAGGTAGTAAACCCCTAATCACGTTGATATAGTCCCCATAAGATGCAGCCCTCCACCAATGGACAGCTCGTGCTGTAAATGACAAATCTGACCCTAGAGAGATGTCAAAACTGGGTCCAAAATAAGCCCATACCTTGGAAGCTAATTCTCCTGTTGAGAAGAGATGGTTTAGGGATTCGCTAGTTGTTAAGGCTCTGCTATCGCCATAGCAACATTTATATTTGGAGGCTAAATGAATTCACTTCATTTGTACCCTACCATCAACTGGAACCACACCATTCAACAGCTTCCACGTGAAGTTGGATATCTTTGGAGGCAATTTCGAGTGCCATGCCCGTTTGGACCAGCTTTTGCAATCACCCCTGCTCTGAGGATTTTTTAGGCTAAAAGCACTAGTCTTCTCGCATTGACTTACAGAAGCCTTCTTCAATAATGTGATTGAGCACCACTTGTGGCAGGAGGCCCTTCAAAGTGGGGCAGGAAAGAGGACCATCTGGCCCAAGAAACTCATGAACCTTTAACCCTTGGAACCTGACCGGAATGGGATGCACGCTCTAAGATGCCAAAAGGACAAGTCCTGTCCAATCATCGCGTCATAGGTTGCACTCACTCGTGCCCACCAGGACAAGCCTTGTCCAGTCATTGATGGGGTTTTTTTTGCCCCAGGCTCGACCGGTCGTGAGCCTCACTCGACCGGTCGAGGGCTGGTGCACGACTAGTCGAGCGGGGCTCAACTCAAAGTCCAGCGACCATCTAATTATTTTCTCCGAGGTGCTTGACCAATCGAGGGAGGTGTTTAATCAGTCAAGTGGGCTGCTCGACCGGTTGAGGACCCTGCTCGACCGGTTGAGGTTACGCAGATTCGTTCTGCGATTTTGTGCGGATTATGGAATTTGGAGGCAGCTTTCGCAAGGGTGCGAAAGAGAGTTTCCTAAACTATAAATAAGAGGTCCCTAGTGTTTTTTAGGGTATGCAAGAGATATACAAGAAGGTTTCCTAATGCTTTGCAAGGGTTTGCTAAAGGATTTAGGGTTATTAAAGGTGTGAGAGAGAGATAAAGAGAGAGAGGAAGCTTGTGGAAGGAAGGTTCTGCTTGTAGAGATGATCTACTATGCACTTGATATCTTGGCGCTTCTACGTCCTCGTAATCGGTTAGATTTCTTCGTTTTTCTTTTATTCTCTTATTGTTTATCCACTCCTGCGTGAGTGAAGAAGGTTGTAATGTTCTACTTCATAGTTGATTGTTGATCTGGACGAGGTCCCATGGTTTTTACCTCTTTGAGGGTTTTCCATGTAAAAATCTCGTGTCATGTGGTTTATGCTTTGATTTATTTTATTGCTTTATTATCCCATAATTTTGGTTTGTTCTAGGAGGATAGATCCTAAGGTTTTGTGCAAGGCCCCCAACAAAGTGGTATCAATGTTAAGTTCATTGAACGGAATGAGATCGGTTTTGAATTATGGAAGGTGGAAGGTGGAAGGTGGCTCATCAAGGATGATCAGCCTCAATGGTTCCAACTGGATTATATGGAAGGTTAAAATGGAGGACTTGCTTTATTGCAAGGACTTGTATTCTCTAATTTTAGGCATATCAGCAAAATCCAAGGATATGTCTGATGATGATTGGAAGAAGATGGATCGGAAGGCGGTGAGATTTATTAGACAATGGTTGGATGATTCCATATTCGACTATGTGTCTACGGAGACCTCAGCCGCTAGCCTATGGCTGAAATTACAAGGGCTGTATGAGAGGAAGACAGCCGGTAATAAGATTTTCTTGATACGACGACTTGTGAATCTCAAGTTCAAAGATGGTGGTTTTATGGCCGAGCACATGAATGAGGTCAACAATATAGTGAACCAGCTCTCTGCTATGAAGATGGTCCTGGATGATGAATTATAGGCTTTGCTATTACTTAGTTCATTGCCTGATAGTTGGGATACATTGGTGGTGTCTCTAAGTAACTCTGCGCCAGACGGAAAGATATCCATGGAACAAGTAACTGGCTGTCTCTTCAATAAGGAGACAAGGAGGAAATCTCAGGGGCGTACTCAGCAAGAGACCCTTGTGACACAGGAACGGGGGAGAGGAAAGAACAGAAAGAGCGAGAAGGCCCGAGATAAATCAATAGGCAAGTCTTGTACAGGAAAGATGTTGAATGCTGGAATTGTGGCAAGAAAGGCCACTACAAGTATGAATGTTGTGGTAAGAAGAACGACAAAAAAGGAAAAGGAAAGGAGAAAGAAGATGAATCAGATTCCACTACGGTCGCTTCAGATGGCGATGTTGTAGTTACTCTTTCAGCTTATCATGATGTTTGTCTTACAGCTACGAGTCAGGACACCGACTAGGTGATTGACTCTAGAGATTCTTTTCATGCGACTCCACGGAGGGACTTCTTCACAAGCTACAAGTCAGGTGACTATAGGACCGTAAAGATAGAAAATTCTGGCGTATTGAAGATCGTAGGAGTCGGTGATATTTATGTGAAGACCAGGGTATCCCAACGACCGATATGTAACGGTAACGGTGGGACCCATTACACGTTATGAAATTCCGTGACCGTAACGGCCCAAACGGTAATGGTCGAAACGGCCGTTATGGAATTCTGTTACCGTAACGGTTGTTACGGGCCGTTACGGGCGTTATGGACCCGTAACAGGCTAACAGCTTTTACAGGCCTTAAAAAAAAACATACCTTTTTCCTTTCTTTTCTTCTTCTTCTCGGGTAGCTGCGGCTGCGGCCTTGGCCTTGGCCTTCTTCTTCTTCTTCTTCTTCTTCTCCTCTCTCTCTCTCTCTTCTTTCCCTTTCCCTCTTTTTTCTTCTCTTCTTTCCCTCTGTTTTTCTTTTCGGTTTCCCTCTCTGGTTTCCCTCTCTCTCGCTTTTTTTTTTATTATTTAACACCAGCTAGTAGCTGCTGTAGGTACGTGTCACGCTAAGACGAGCGCTGACACTCCTCGAGCTTCGAGTTGTACGAACGGTTCAAAGGAGATCAAAGTTACATGGGCTCCACAGTGATGTATTTATTATATCTACACCGTTCATCTATTTTTAAATATCATTTTAGAGCATTAGCAAAAAAGCGAATCGTATCCAAAGATCGTCTAGACCACACCAAAATAGCAGCGAAGATGATGATTTTCACCGTCAAACAATTCGTAGGCCTACCATAATGTTTATTTTCCATCCAATCTGTTCAAAAGGTCAAAAAGACCTGAATGAAGAGGAAAAACAAATTTCATTTTGATCCAAAAGTTCTGTGATCCCAAAAGGGGTTTCAATGGTAGACGTTTAATCCCCCACTGCTTTTTGCAGGGTGGTCTGCTTGATAATTAGATTTGTATTATTTTCGTGTCAAGCCTTAAGACGAACTTGTCAAATGAATGGATGGTTTAGATATAACACATACCTCATGATCAGACCCACAAGACTTGCTTACGTCAAATGAATGGCCTGCGCATGGGTTACGCAGCACGTCACACGTTAATAAAATGTACATGTGCCATATGGGCCCCATCATGACGTATGTATTTTATCCATGCCGTCCATCCATTTTGCTACATCATTTTAGGTTATGATTCAAAAAATTAGTAAGATCCAAATCTCAGGTGGACCACAGCATAGGAAACAGTGGTTATAGGATGCTCACCTTAAAATTTTCTTAGGGTCCACTATAATGGTTATTTTCCATCTAACCTGTTAATAGGGTCATAATGACGTGGATGAAGGGAAAACACACATGTCAGCTTGATCTAAAACTTTTGTAGCCCCAATAAATTTTTAATGGTAGTCGTTTAATTATTGTTGTTTCTTATGGTGCTGTCCACCTAAGCTTTGGATCTGCCTCATTTTTGGGCTCATGCCCTAAAATTATTTGGCAAAATGGATGGACGATGTGGATATAACACATTCATCACGAGTGGGGTCCAAAAAACTTTGACACTTGTGTACAACACTTCACAATCTGAGTCCTACCTAATTCGGGCTCTTAAAAAATTGTATACGAGACATGTATTAACTTAAAATTTACCAATTAAATTGTAGACTGTAATTGATAAGTCAAAATGCCAAAATCAAATTGTTTGAATAATTTTAATTGTTAATTTGTCGACACTTGTTTTTTAAAATAGGGCCTTTTGATTTTATTTTTTTCATGATTCACTATCTAATAAATATCCACCAATTCACAAGTGGGATAATGCCAATAAATTGCATGAATTTGAGGCTGATTTGGGGCATGGATTGGTCCTCCAAGTCAGCCCCAAATTGGTAACGCGATCTACCTGAATTTAATTTCATTTTTTAAAAGAACTACGGGGAGAAATGATATCAAATTAATAAGTATATAAATTAGATATTTAGAAAATTAAATATCTGAAAATTCAGGTTATCTGGTTCATAAATTCATCAGACAGTCCGATACAACTTCTCATCAAAGAGTGGACCGTTACACCACCATAAACATGTTCCAATTTATAAATGTATGCATATTTGGAATGCGTAGAATATTCCGGATTTAATCCATATATATATATATTTTTGGTAAAAAAAAAATAAATTTGCACCGTTACGGGCCGTTACGTCCCTTTATCGTCATTACGCCCTCGTATCTGTATCGGTTTTGGAGGGCACCGTTACGCCAACCGATACCGATACGGGACACCTTAGTGAAGACTGATGTGGGCAGCACATTGGTTCTCAGGGATGTGAGACATATCCCAGACCTTCACCCTAACTTGATGTCGACGGGAATGTTGGATGATGATGGATATGTAAGCCGGTTTGCTGGTGGGCGCTGAAAGCTCATCAAAGGTTTGTTGATCATAGCTAGAGGAAAGAAGTGTTGCACCCTTTACAAGGCAAGTGTTAGTGTGTGCAAGGGTGGGTTGAATGCAGCGAGAGCTATTGACATATGACACAGGCGTCTAGGCCACATGAGTTTAAAAGGGCTTCAGCTACTAGTGAGGAAGTGACATAGAGTTTCATTTATTAAATCTGCTTCTCATATTAATAAAGTGCATGCATTAGATTTGGTTTATTCTGATGTTTGTGGTCCTATGAGGACAAAAACCTTGGGTGGGGCATTGTATTTTGTCACTTTTATAGATGATGCATCTAGGAGGGTTTGAGTTTATGCTTTAAAATCCAATGATGAGGTCTTTGGTGTGTTTAAATTGTTTCATGTTATGGTCGCGAGAGAGACAGGTAGATCATTGAAGTGCATCCGCACTGACAATGGTGGTGAATACATTGGCGACTTTCATGAGTATTGTAAGTCCCTGGGTATACGACATGAATAGATGGTTCCCAAGACTCCCTATTATATTGGTTTAGTTGGGCGAAAGAATCGCACAATTATAGAGAGAATCAGATATGTTATCCCATGCGAAATTGCCCAAGACGTTCTGGGAGAAGCAATGCATACAACGACGTATCTGATAAACAGGTCTCCATCAGCTCCGCTGTATGGAGAAGTGCCTGAGAAGGTGTGGACTGGACAGGATCCATCATACAGTCATCTCAGGGTGTTTGGATACAGGGCATCCGTTCACGTACCAAAGGACGAGAGGTCCAAGCTCGATATGAAGATCAGACAGTGTGTGTTCTTGGGGTATGGTGATGAAAAGTTCAGTTACAGATTATGGGATCCAACCGAGAAGAAGCTTGTCTGGATCAAAGATGTGGTTTTCTTTGAAGATCAGTGTATAGAAGACATTGGTAAGCCAGAGAAGAACCGGCCTAGTTTAGGTGAGCTAGAGGACATGGATCCAATTATTTCTCCCATGGTGCCTGATGATGGGGGAGTACAGCAAGGTGCAGAGGATGAGAGAGTTCCTTTAGAAGATGAACCAGGGGAACAATCTCCACTTGATCCACCTGTTGAGCCACAGGTGAGGAGGTCATCTAGGGACAGATAGCCGTCCAAGAGATACTCGACGCATGAGTACATTATGCTCACTGATGGGGGAGAGCTAGAAGATTATTCTGAGGCCTTAGTTGACGAGCATAAGGAGGAGTGGTTGAAAGATATACAAGAGGAGATGAAATCCTTACATAAGAACCACACCTATGATATGGTGAAACTGCCTAAGGGCAAGAAAGCTTTAAGCAACAAGTGGGTGTTTAGAAAGAAGGTTGAGCAGAAGAATTCACAGACGAGGTTCAAGGCCAGACTTGTGGTGAAAGGGTTTGGTCAGAAGAAAGGCATATACTTCGAGGAGATATTCTCACCAGTGGTAAAGATGGCATTCATACGAGTGTTGCTTAGGTTGGCAGCTAGCATGGATCTGGAGATAGACCAGTTAGATGTTAAAACTACCTTTCTCCATGGTGACCTAGAAGAAGAGATCTGCATGCACAAACTAGATGGGTTTGAAGTCAAGGGCAAAGAGCCTATAGTGTGTAGGCTGAGGAAGAGCTTGTATGGGCTGAAATAAGCTGCACGACAATGGTATAAGAAGTTCGACTCGTTTATGTTGAAGCATGGGTATGATAGAACGGAGTCGGACCACTGTGTATTCACGCGTAAGTTCTCAGATAGTGATTTCTTAGTTCTGCTATTATACGTTAATTACATGCTCATTATGGGAAAAGACATTAAGAAGATCGACAGGCTGAAACAGGAATTGGGCAAGTCGTTTTCGATAAAAGACATGGGCCCAGCTAAACAGATCCTAAGAATAGAGATAACTCGTGACAGAAGCAGCAGGAAGCTTTGGTTGTCATAAGAGCGGTATATTGAAAAAATCCTAGAGGGGTTCAATATGAATGCAGCGAAGCCGGTAAGTACTCCACTGGATGGTCACTTTAGATTAAGCGACAGACGATGTCCTAAGATGAAGACAGAGGTGGAAGAGATGCAGAATATACCCTACGCGTCATCTGTAGGAAGTTTGATGTATGCTATGGTGTGTACACGCTTAGACATAGCATATGCGGTTGGTGTTGTCAGCCGTTATCTTGCCAATTCTGGTAAAGAACATTGGACAGCGGTGAAGTGGATACTACGGTATGTAAGAGGCTCATCCAGGTTGAGCCTATGCTATGGTGATGGTAAACCTGTGTTAGAGGGCTGCAAAGATGTAGATATGGTAGACGACAGACTCCATGAAGTCTACATTGGGGTTCATGTTCATGTTTGAAAGGGGGAGCGGTTTCTTGGCAGAGCAAGCTATAGAAGGTTATAGCATTGTCGATGACAGAGGCTGAGTACATTATAGTCACAGGGGCATGTAAAGAAATGCTTTAGATGAAGAGGTTCGTACAAGAACTTAGCCTGAAGCAGGAGCAGCACATGGTCTATTGTGATAGTCAAAGCATTATACACTTGAGCAAGAATCCAAGTCAACACTCCAAGTTGAAGCACATAGAGATTCAATATCACTGCATCAGGGATACTTTGGAACAGAAGGTGTTACAGCTTGAGAAGGTCCACATAGACGATAATGGGTCAGACGTGATGACCAAGGCTTTGCTCAAGGGTAAGTTTGAGGTTTATAGAAACCAGGCTGGCTTGAAAAAGGTGAATCCCTCCTGGGTTAAAAAGGGGGAGATTTGGTGAGGTTTTTTTTGCCCCAGGCTCTACCGGTCGAGGGCTAGTGCACGACCAATCAAGCCCTCTCCGAGGTGTTCGATCAGTCGAGGGAGGTGCTCGACCAGTTGAGTGGGCCACTGGAACGGTTAAGGACCCTACTTGACCAGTCGAGGTTACGCAGATTCGTTTCGTGATTTTGTGTAGATTGTGGAATTTGGAGGCGGCTTTCACAAGGGTGCGAAAGAGAGTTTCTTAAACTACAAATAGGAGGTCCCTAGGGTTTCTAAAGTATGCAAGAGATATATAAGAGGGTTTCTTAAAGCTTTGCAAGGGTTTGCTAAAGGGTTTAAGGTTATCAAATGTGTGAAAGAGAGAGAGAGAAAGAGAGAGAAGAAGCTTGTGGAAGGGAGGTTCTGCTCGTAGAGGTGATCTACTGTGCACTTGATATCTCAGCGCTTCTAAGTTCTCGTAATCGGTTAGGTCTCTGCATTTTTCTTTTATTCTCTTATTGTTTATCCACTCATGCATGAGTGAAGAAGGTTGTAACGTTCTACTTCATTGTGGATTGTTGATCAGGACGAGGTCCCATGGTTTTTAACTCTTTGATGGTTGTCCATGTAAAAATCTCTTTTGTCGTGTGGTTTATGCTTTGATTTATTTCATTGCTTTATTATCCCATAATTCTAGTTTGTTTTGGGAGGCTAGATCTTAAGGTTTTGTGCAAGGCCCCCAACAGTCATCACATCATAGGCTGCACTCACCCGTGCCCACCAACAAGCACAAGTGGTTCTCAACTGCTGAAAGAAGTTTCTTAATGCTGGCCCAAAATGGCAAAGATGAAGAGCCGCCTGATACTGAAGTCTGATCATTGTATTTTGTTCATATGAAAGACCCCCAGAGATTGTCCACTTTTCCAAACATCACCTCCCAAGCCAACTTACAGCTGAGACTGCACATAACTTCCTTCATTTGTATTTTTATTTTTATTTTTTTAAAATTTAATTTTTTTATTTTTTAATGCCCAAACCCTCTAATTTGAAACTCCTGATTCAACTCCTCGCAACAATATTTTGAGCAAGGTGTAGAAAAAATCAGTTTTAGAACCAATTCATCCCCAACTTAGGACTACTAGTCCATTGGACTTGATGCAATTTGTGTGACTCGACGACATTGCAAACATTTAATAAAATGCAAAATTGATGAGAAGTAAAACTGATAACCTCATATATGATGAGAAAGGAAATTTACAAGTATGGTAGGGTCAGGGAACAAAAAAGGAGCATCCAACCCAGCAGGAAAGAAGGAAAAAAATAGCAAAGTAAAGAAATGATCTATCTTTCTCTGATGTAACCTAGCCTGATCTTGTCCAGGAATAGCCTGTCGCGAACGAAGGGAGGGAGGTCAGCTATGGAAAGGAAAGTTCTGTTGATTTGCACACCACTATCCATATGGGCAAGACCATCTGCCACTGCATTAGTCTCCCTAGGAGAATGGGAGATGGAGGCCTTAATGTTGTCCATGAGAGAATGAATTCTAATCAACCAATACCACAGGGCCCAAGAAAAGGAGGCCTTGTTTCTGATTAAGTCCATCGTGGACTTGGAGTCGCTGACAATTTCCACCTTGGAGAAACCTCTCTTAATGCAAAAGGCTAGTCCCTCCCAGATAGCCTTGGTCTCAGCCCGACCATTAGAGCTAATCCCATAACCTGATGCGAAGGAAAACATGAAAGAACCAGAGCTGTCCCTAGCAATTCCCCCACCACTCAATGGAACCGGATTACCCAGAGTTGAACCATCAACGTTGATCATAATCCAACCAGCTTTAGGCCGCACCTAGTGAACCACATGCATCTTCACTGGCCTAGCTCGATCACCGTCTTGGCCCAACTAATGCAGGGCAGCAATGGAGGAGCTGAGAGCAAACTTGGGGAGAGGGAGGCGGGAGAAGAGTAGCTTGAACTAGTGGCTGATTCTGGAAATGACTCTGGCAGGAACAATAGGAAGATCTTCCATCCGGGCTGCATTTCTGGCCATCCAAAGTTCCCAGAAGATAAGAGCAGGAGCTAGGCCTCAAAGGAGAGGAATCGGTCAGCAGACCCAGCCATGGACCAGTATATGGAGGCTCTGGAAAAGGTTGAGGGTTGGGAAGATGTTCTTGGGATGTGGAGAAGGTTTTCAAAGGTTCCCCACACTTGAGAAACTAGATGGGCTTTGGAGAACACATGGTCAATTGTCTCAAGATATTTGGGCCTTTCGCTTCCAGGTGAGGAGGGAAATCTTAGGAGGAAGGATGAAGTGTTAGACCCATTTGGACCAACTCTGTTTAGCGCCAGAGAGACGAGCATGACCAGGCTGAAACAGTAATGAATTCCCCAGATGGAGAGTGGATCTAAATCCTGTAGTCGTCAGAAGAAGAGGTGCGAAAACCCTCATCCTTGATGTGGTCGATGACCACCTGAGGAAAGAATTGACTAGCATGGGGAGGGTCTCGCCAGCCATCAGGGTCAATCCAGTCCAAGCAAGGTGTCCAATTTTTGTAACCGTATCGGCCGATACGCGTATCGGCCGCGTATCGGCCGTTACCAATTTTTGTAACCGTATCGGCCGATACGGGGGCGTATCGGACCGTTACGGGGGCGTAACGGTTACCCGTAACGGTCAGAAAACGGCTACTTTTTTTTCTCTTTTTAAGAACTTTTTTTGCTGTTTTTTCCAAACTTCTTGCTTCCAAACTGTTTTTCACTCATTCTAATAGTAATTTCGATCAACTTTGGCTAGTTTTTTGGGACAAAAACACATTATATTACGGATTTGGTTGAATCAAAGCTCGGTTGGCCATTTTTCAGAACTTCTTCAAAAATAGGTATTTACTTTCTTTAATATGTTTTTCTGTTTTAATCATGCCATATGATGTGTTAATCATAGTAGAACATGATAATGTGCATTTTACAGATTTGGGGTGCCATTTAATATTTTTTTTTTATATTTTTTTCTATTTACGCATGAATTTTGGGCCCTTTTTTTAAAATTCGAAAAATCATTTTTTAATAGTTGTTTTGCTGTTTTAATGATGCCATATGATGTGTTAATCATAGTAGAACAGCTTAATGTGCATTTTGCAGATTTGGGGTGCCATTTTATATTTTTTTTATATTTTTTTCTATTTACGCATGATTTTTGGGCCCTTTTTTTAAAATTCGAAAAATCAATATTTAATGGTTGTTTTGCTGTTTTAATGATGCCATATGATATGTTAATCATAATAGAACATGTTAACGTGCATTTTACAGATTTGGGGTGCCATTTAATATTTTTTTTTATATTTTTTTCTATTTACGCATGATTTTTGGGCCCTTTTTTTAAAATTCGAAAAAACAGTTTTTAATGGTTGTTTTGCTGTTTTAATGATGCCATATGATATGTTAATCATAGTAGAACATGTTAACGTGCATTTTACAGATTTGGGGTGCCATTTAATAATTTTTTTTATATTTTTTTCTATTTACGCATGAATTTTGGGCCCTTTTTTTAAAATTCGAAAAATCAATTTTTAATGGTTGTTTTGCTGTTTTAATGATGCCATATGATATGTTAATCATAGTAGAACATGTTAACATGCATTTTACAGATTTGGGGTGCCATTTAATATTTTTTTTTATATTTTTTTCTATTTACGCATGATTTTTGGGCCCTTTTTTTAAAATTCAAAAAATCAATTTTTAATAGTTGTTTTGCTGTTTTAATGATGCCATATGATGTGTTAATCATAGTAGAACAGCTTAATGTGCATTTTACAGATTTGGGGTGCCATTTTATATTTTTTTTTATATTTTTTTCTATTTACGCATGATTTTTGGGCCCTTCTTTTAAAATTCGAAAAATCAATTTTTAATGGTTGTTTTGCTGTTTTAATGATGCCATATGATATGTTAATCATAGTAGAACATGTTAACATGCATTTTACAGATTTGGGGTGCCATTTAATATTTTTTTTTATATTTTTTTTTATTTACGCATGATTTTTGGGCCCTTTTTTTAAAATTCGAAAAAACAGTTTTTAATGGTTGTTTCGCTGTTTTAATCATGCCATATGATGTGTTAATCATAGTAGAACATTTTAATGTGCATTTTACATATTTGGGGTGCCATTTTATATATTTTTTATATTTTTTTCTATTTACGCATGAATTTTGGGCCCTTTTTTTAAAATTCGAAAAATCAATTTTTAATAGTTGTTTTGTTGTTTTAATCATTCCATATGATGTGTTAATCATAGTAGAATATGTTAATGTGCATTTTACATATTTGGGGTGTCATTTTATAAATTTTTCTTTGTATTTTCGAATTAGTGACTTTATATTTTTATTTGCTTATATTGGACAGGTTTTGGAGCTTCTTAGGGTTTAGTTAGAATATAAAATTATCTTTATTAACATAGGTCATACACTCATACTCATATCCTAAACCTAAAGAAATGTCTGGGTCTGGCCAACAACAAGTAAGTGAAGATATTGGATGGCAACATTGTGAGAGGGTTGGTGGTACTAGGCACCAAATAAAGTGCAAGTATTGTGATAGGATAGTGTCTGGTGGAATTACCCGTCTCAAACAACATTTGGCACATCGAAAGGGTCAAGTTACGCCATGTGTCAGAGTACCGAGAGAGATAATGCTATTAATGCAAGCTAGTCTGGATGAGTCGAAGGGTAAACGTGCTGCTGTACAAAAGAAGAGAGATGATACTTTAGAAGCAGCTTGACAGGAGGTGTTTGGTCCTGAATATATGGGCGTTCGTGATGAAGATATTATTGATTCTGACGAAGATTCAGATCGGGAATTAACCATAGCTAGGAGAGAGAGCGTGCGTCTAGCTCGTGAAGAGGAAGAACGTCACCGCATGTTTAGCACGCATGGGTCAGTGCGTGATATAGGAGGGGGCAGTGGGAGTGGGAGTGGGAGTGGGACAGGGAGTGCAACTGGAAGTGCAACTGCTTCTGCAGCTGGGACTGAGGGTGGGGGGTAAGGTTTGGTGGGTTACGACGTGTATTTGGGAGCCGACGACAGACATCTTCACGTGATGCCCATATACATTTGGATGAAGAAGTAAATGAGCCTAGGAGACCCTCTATTGATCCAATCCTGTTTAGGAAAGAATCAACTAAACAAAAGAAGATAAAACAAATGTGGAGTAGAACTTCCGTTGAGAAATTAGGTAGAGCAGCAGCAAAGTTATTTATACATGCTAACATACCTCTTAACGCGGCCAATTCTCCATATTGGCAGGTGGTAATTGATGCAGCAGCAGAAGCAGGTGAAGGAATAAAAGCTCCCACGGCTAAGGAGATTAGGGGGAAATGGACAGATGCAGAGTATGTGGATGTGAAAACATACGTGGCTACCTTTAAACCTGTATGGCAAGCCAGAGGATGCACGATCATGTGCGATGGTTGGACTGGCCCAACCAGACGCAGCATGATCAACTTCATGGTGTACTGCCACTTGGGAACTATATATCACAAGTCAATTGATGCCTCAGAAGTAACAAAAAATTCTGATTATATTACTGGACTAATGGATAAAGTTGTGGATGAGATTGGAGAGGAGAACGTAGTTCAGATTGTGACAGATAATGAAACATCATATAAGCTTGCAGGACATCTGTTGATGAATAAGAGAAAACATCTTTTTTGGTCACCATGTGCTGCCCATTGTATTGATCTTATATTGGAAGATATTGGGAAGAAGAAGAATGTTAAGGAAATGGTCGAAAGGGCAAGGGAAGTAACGACGTTTATTTACAATCATAATTAAGTAGTCGCAATAATGAGAAAGTTCACGAAAGGACGAGAATTGTTGAGGCCTGCGGCGACTAGATTCGCAACAAACTTTATAGCATTAGAGAGTTTATTCCAGCATAGGGGAGAGTTGAGTGAAATGTTTGCTTCCCGACAATGGCTCAACACAAAACATGGGAAGAAGATATCAGGGACACCGGTCGACGTTGTGAACACCATACGGGACAACAAATATTGGAAGAAGGTTAAGGCGATCCTAAAGGTGATGGAGCCACTAATGAGGGTACTCCGTCTTGTTGAAACCGATGAAACACCTACCATGGGCTTCCTATATGATGCCATGGATAAGGCAAAGCTTGCAATTCAACGTGATTGTAGAAGCTGGGAGACTTATTGGAAGATGATCGACAGGAGATGGACAAAACAACTCCATCACGATCTTCATGCAGCAGGTTATTACTTAAATCCTAGGTATAGATATGCCCAATCATTTGTTGCGGATGATGAAGTTCGTGTCGGACTAAAAAATGTGATAAAGAGATTAGAACCTGACTTAGATCTGCAAATAAAGGCGTTGAATGAATTAGATACATTTGGAAATCGCCTTGGTAGTTTTGGAGATGCTCTTGCATAGCATGCAGTATCTAGGTTGCAACCGGCCGAATGGTGGATTAATTTCGGAGAGAGTACGAAGGCTCTCCAAAAAATTACAGTAAAAGTTTTGAGCCAGACAACATCTTCCTCTAGCTGCGAAAGAAATTGGAGTTGTTTTGTGCTCATTCATTCAAAGAATAGGAATAGATTGCAGATTAGAACATTAGATAGACTTGTCTTCATGCACTACAATATAAAATTAAGAATGCGACGACATCATAGGATCATTACAGCTGCCGATGACGGAGACTACTGTCCAATAAACTTGGACAATATTTATGATGAGGATGACCCACTTCTACCTTGGTTGGAAACAAGGGAAAAGCAAATTGAAGAGGATAGTGAAGAATTGGAAATTGATGACCCAGAAATATGCAAAGCACAACAAGAGAGTCGTGCAGATGTGTTGGACCCAATAAGAGGGGCAGCGTTTATGCCACGTACGGAAACAGCTCGAGATCAACAAAAGAGTACGAGTAGTGGTAGCGTGTCCGTGTCGGATGATGATGACGATGACCCCCCTGCCTCTGGTGCTGGCACTTCTGGTGTTGCTCAACGCCCTATTCAGCCGTCTACAGATCGCGATGCCGATGAACATCGACGAGGTGGTACACGAGGTCGAACCTATGAGTGTACCGAGTCACGATACAGCCAGCAGGAGGATACATCTAGTGGTGCACCGCGTCCGGGAGGTCCGGAACATCAGCAGGCTCATGGTCTTGGTTATTATGATGGATATTCTTATGGTCAATTGGATTATAATTATGATGGTTATACTGAGCCCGTTCCATCACATTCATGTTGGAGTAGCCCTCCCAATCAATATTCATATGATTATAGATATCCAGATCCAAATCCAAGTTACTCATCACAGCAGACGCACTCTCAATCTCAAGATTCTGAACAGCCTGAGTATGGTTACCAGTATGGCTATTCGACGGGCACTGGTGGATATCCTTACTCAGGGTCAGAGTCGTTACCTAGTCAGGATCAGTCATCCTCTGGTTTCGTTGATCTAGTATTTCCTTCTGGCACTGGATATTATGGATATGCAGAACCTACACCTATTGGACAGCCTCAGCCTGATGGTGACGATGACGATGATGTGGAGGTCGAGCAACCACAAAAAAACAGATTTTCATTTTGGTGGTGACTTGTGATTGTGAGTATATATTTGTATTAAGGTAAGTATTTGCATTTTGCAGCAGACAGCTCACAAGTATTATTGCAAGAAGCCATGCAATTATGCACACACTTGACACTGCCGAACTTGTATTTAAAATAGCTCCCCTGACAACCAATCAAGTAATCCTTAATCAAGTTGCAGGGGAGTATATCAAACACTACTAATTTTATTTTTTTTAATATTCTTGACTTGAGGATGACAGGTCATAGACATGAATCACAGTCACCTGCACACTGCACAGGTATGTTCGAGAAATTCCTCAAAAAAAATTGCAAACACACACCTAATGTAAGATATTTACATATTACATTCATTCTAATATATCTATCATTGGTAGTAGATAGTTAGAAAATTAAATATATGAATTTTATAGTCAAATTCAGGTTATCTGGTTCATAAATTCATCAGACAGTCCGATACAACTTCTCACCAAAGAGTGGACCGTTACACCCCCATAAACATGTTCCATTTTATAAATGAATGCATATTTGGAATGCTTAGAATATTCCGGATTTAATCCATATTTTTTCATAATTTTTTGGCAAAAAAAAATTTTTGCGCGTTACGGGCCGTTACGCCCCCGTATCGCCGTTACGCCTCCGTATCCGTATCGGTTTTGGAGGCGATCGATACGCCAACCGATACCGATACGGGACACCTTGAGTCCAAGACACGAATGAGCTGAAGATGATATGGCCTGAGGTGCCAGTTTTTCAATGGGCCAAGACCGAACCAGTCTATATCCCAGAAATTGCAATCACCCCTACCGATGAACCAACGGGAGTGCACAGGGATGGAGGGGAAAAGGGAGCAGATTTTCCTCCAGAGGGGGGAAGCATATGAGGCACGGCTGGAGTCCCTTGGGTCTATCACATCGGGGGCATATTTCTCCTTCATGAAAAATTGGATTGGCCCTGATTGGGGGGTGGGGGAGGGCAGCAGTCACATTTAGAGGCCATTGAGATGCCTTTCACTTGGATCCTAGAGTCGACGGGGATGGCGTGATGGATGAGCTTCCAAGTGAGGAGGGAAAACTTAGGAGGAAGGATGGAGTGTCAGACCCATTTGGACCAACTCCGTTTAGCGCCAGCGAGACGAGCATGACCAGGTTGAAGCAGTAGTGAATTCCCCAGATGGAGAGTGGATCTAAATCGTGTAGTCGTCAGAAGAAGAGGTGCAGAAACCCTCATCCTTGATGTGGTCGATGACCACCTGAGGAAAGAATTGACTAGCATGGGGAGGGTCTTTGGCAGCAGCCACATTGAGGCCATTGAGATGCCTTTCGCTTGGATCCTGGAGTCAACGGGGATGGCGTGATGGATTAACTTCCAGGTGAGGAGGGAAATCTTAGGAGGAAAGATGGAGTGTCAGACCCATTTGGACCAACTCCGTTTAGCGCCAGAGAGACGAGCATGACCAGGCTGAAGCAGTAGTGAATTCCCCAGATGGAGAGTGGATCTAAATCCTGTAGTTGTCAGAAGAAGAGGTGCAGAAACCCTCATCCTTGATGTGGTCGATGACCACCTGAGGAAAGAATTGACTAGCAGGGGGAGGGTCTCGCCAGTTATCAGGGCCAATCTAGTCCAAGATACGATTGGGCTGAAGATGAAATGGCCTGAGGTTCCAGTTTTTCAATGGGCCAAGACCGAACCAGTCTGTATCCCAGAAATTGCAATCACCCCTACCGATGAGCCAGTGGGAGTGCGCAGGGATTGAGGGGAAAAAGGAGCAGATTTTCCTCCAGAGGGGGGAAGCATGTGAGGCACGGCTAGAGTCCCTTGGGTCTATCACATCGGGGGCATATTTCTCCTTCATGAAAAACTGGATTGGCCCTTGGGGGGGGGGGAGGTGTCCTTTCACTTGGATCCTGGAGTCGACGAGGATGGCGTGATGAACGAGCTTCCAGTTGAGGAGGGAAATCTTAGGAGGAAGGATGGAGTGTCAGACCCATTTGGACCAACTCCGTTTAGCGCCAGAGAGACGAGCATGACCAGGTTGAAGCAGTAGTGAATTCCCCAGATGGAGAGTGGATCTAAATCGTGTAGTCGTCAGAAGAAGAGGTGCAGAAACCCTCATCCTTGATGTGGTCGATGACCACCTGAAGAAAGAATTGACTAGCAGGGGGAGGGTCTCCCCAGTTATCAGGGCCAATCTAGTCCAAGATACGAACGGGCTGAAGATGATATGGCCTGAGGTTCCAGTTTTTCAATGGGCCAAGACCGAACCAGTCTGTATCCCAGAAATTGCAATCACCCCTACAAATGAGCCAGTGGGAGTGCGCAGGGATTGAGGGGAAAAGGGAGCAGATTTTCCTCCAGAGGGGGGAAGCATGTGAGGCACGGCTGGAGTCCCTTGGGTCTATCACATCGGGGGCATATTTCTCCTTCATGAAAAACTGGGGTGTCCTTTCACTTGGATCCTGGAGTCGACGAGGATGGCGTGATGGACGAGCTTCCAGTTGAGGAGGGAAATCTTAGGAGGAAGGATGGAGTATCAGACCCATTTGGACCAACTCCGTTTAGCGCCAGAGAGACGAGCATGATCATGTTGAAGCAGTAGTGATTTCCCTAGATGGAGAGCGGATCTAAATCGTGTAGTCGTCAGAAGAAGAGGTGTAGAAACCCTCATCCTTGATGTGGTCGATGACCACCTGAGGAATGAATTGACTAGCATGGGGAGGGTCTCGCCAGCCATCAGGGCCAATCCAGTCCAAGACATGAACGGGCTGAAGATGATATGGCCTGAGGTTTCAGTTTTTCAATGTGCCAAGACCGAACCAGTCTGTATCCTAGAAATTGCAATCACCCCTACCAATGAGCCAACGGGAGTGTGCAGGGATGAAGGGGAAAAGGGAGCAGATTTTCCTCCAGAGGGGGGGAAGCATATGAGGCACGACTGGAGTCCCTTGGGTCTATCACATCGGGGGCATATTTCTCCTTCATGAAAAATTGGATTGGCCCTGATTTGGGGCTGCCACATTTAGAGGCCATTGAGATGCCTTTCGCTTGGATCCTGGAGTCGACAGGCATGGCGTGATGGATGAGCTTCCAGGTGAGGAGGGAAATCTTAGGAGGAAGGATGGAGTGTCAGACCCATTGGGACCAACTCCGTTTAGTGCCAGAGACGAGCATGACCAGGTTGAAGCCGTAGTGAATTCTCCAGATGGAGAGTGGATCTAAATCCTGTAATCGTTAGAAGAAGAGGTGCAGAAACCCTCATCCTTGATGTGATCGATGACCACCTGAGGAAAGAATTGACTAGCATGGGGAGGGTCTCACCAGCCATTAGGTCCAATCCAGTCCAAGACACGAATGGGCTGAAGATGATATGGCCTGAGGTTCCAGTTTTTCGATGGGCCAAGACCGAACCAGTCTGTTTCTCAGAAATTGCAATCACCCCTACCGATGAGCCAGCGGGAGTGCGCAGTGATGGAGGGGAAAAGGTAACAGATTTTCCTCTAGAGGGAGGAAGCATATGAGGCACGGCTGGAGTCCCTTGGGTCTATCACATCGGGGGCATATTTCTCCTTCATGAAAGAAGCCCAACAGCTGTCATTTCCTTTGCACAGAACCGTCCAAGCCATCTTCAAGCAGAGCGCCTTCATGACACTATTGAGGCTCTTCACATTCAGCCCTCCCTCAGATATAGGCGAACAGATGGATTTGTAGCTCACCCAATGATGGCGTTTTCTGCTGCCCTCCCAGCCCCAAAAGAAATTGGAAAAGGCTTTTTCCAGCTCCTCAATCAACCCTAAAGGGACCACCACAGCCACCATGATACGAAAAGGAACAAGTGAACCTAACAGGCAATCCAATTGACGACTTGTTGACAATTTTGTATTTTATAGTACTTATTAATTTAATAATTAAATGATAAATATCTATTTCAATTTTTAACTTTTTGTAAATGATTAAACATCGAGTTTAGTTTTTCGAGTCTTCGAGTCAACCCAAGCTAAACATTGAGTCGAGTCCTTGGGTTTTCAAACTATGTTGCTCCTCATTTTTCAAGTGCAACATTGAAGCAATGAGCATGAACTTCAAAACCTAGACCATCCATTTTCTTTCTCAAAGAAGTACACTTTTGTCATTTGCAGTTTAAATTTGCAATTCACTTTGAAGTGCATCCAAATCCACCTTAGAGAAAACCACATTACCTTATAAACAGGGCCGAATCCACCTTCTCCAAGCTTGTTTTCATTTGAAAAGTCATTGGTAGCTGCTTGTAGTCCAGCTAAATCGATCAAGGGCAGTTCTTGAGTATGCACTTGATTTTCCTCATATGTATGTATGTCCAAAAAGCCCAAAGGATACGAAGCTTGCTGGACTTTTTCTTTCTCTGTATGAAAAATGAGAAAACGTGATGTTAGTCTTTAAAATTTTTTTTTTTTTTTTACCAAAGGTGGGAACGTTCCACCTAAGTACTCTTAGCCAGAGTAGGAATAATCCTCAGCCCATGAAAGATACAGAACCATAACTCCAGGACTCTCTCTCTCTCTCTCTCAACTAAACAATACACAACCAGTCTTCATGTCATGCGAATACTTGCCATTATGGGATGCATTGGAGATTTTTATGGCTAATCTGGTGGACCCCACCATCCATGTTAGGTGGCTCAGAGATTGGGCTTGTTCAGTTATTTGGTGGGATACATATGGCCTGTTTCAGTGATCTATTGAGTCTTATTTTTCAGCCAAGAATTTTTTGAAATCCATTTTAATCAATGGTCACAATCACACCCACATTGGCACATGTACAGAGAGTGAGATTTGAATGTCTATTCTTGCAAGCAGCCTTTGGCATCTTCCTTGAAGTTTTATCATGACAACTTTTTGGTTCGACAAGACTTATATCACTAATTCTCTTATGCAGAGGATTAGGACCATTTATTTGTTAAGTAGTAGGTTGAATTTTTAAGTCATTGTAAAGCCCATCAGATTCATTATTAATAGGTGTACCTATGCATTACATTGAAATTTTCTAGTGTTTAAGTTTATATGTATGGATGCAATCTTTTAATGATAATGTATGCACTAAAATATATCGATTGCCCATCATAATGAGATGTGGCTAATCTTTGTCAATTAAAGCCTCCATCTTTTCATCTTTTTGTACAGGGTCCTTACGCATGCCTTGTTGGTAGGCTCACTATCCTGCCAATCTGGTCTATTAGTCCTTTCTGGGTCAAGCTAAGGACCATTTTTATTCAATCCATCTAGATTTTTAAGGCCTCCTGGATCAATCGGAGATGGTTTTATCTGAGTGATGTGCGTTTCGAGTCTCCAAGAAGTCTAGACAGTTTGATCAAGATTGGATTAGTTGAGCCCCTAATCCATCAATCTAGTTCATTACTTATTTCCGTGACTAGGCAAAAGCTTATTCTACCTAACTCGCGAGGATCATTTCTAATCAATTCATCTGAATTTTTAAGGCCTTCTGGATCGATTGGAGATGGTTTTATCAAAGAGATGTGCGTTTCAAAGACTCCAAGAAGTCCAAACAATTTGATCAAGATTGGATTGGTTGAGCCCCTGATCCGCAATATAGTATGTTAGATATTTTTCATGACTGGGGGAAATATTATTCTACCTGACTTGCATGGCTTGAAAATGAGTTATGAATCTTCCACTGATGTCTTTATCAAAGTTGGGCTAAAAGCCAAAGAATAGTTTTAATCTTTTTTTGGGTGGGGTGTCTATAGATATTAAAGCATCATCTTTAAAAAAAAGAATAATAATAATAATAAATAAAATCTTATCATAAAGAAATATGTATTAGATCTACTCAAGGAGACAAGAATATTAGTTGTAAAGCTTGTCAATACTCCAAACAGCTCTAATGTTCAACTTTATGAAGAAATGAGCAAGTTAATAGAAGATATTGAAGAAAATATCAAAGGCTGGTTGGATGACTCATATATCTTGCTATTACTTTTCCAAACCTTACTTAAGCCATTTTTCTTGGTTAGTCTATTCATGCACAAGCCATCATTCATCTATATGGAAGATATATATCGACTCCTCCGTTATCTAAAGAGTTCTCCTTAAAAATGAGTACTAATAAAGTATAATAGGAATTTAAAGATTACAAGAAATTCAGATACTAATTTGGCAAGTTGTCCTCTCGATAGAAGGTCTAAAATTAGCATCCATACATTTGTTGGTGGTAACTTAGTTACATAAAAGAGTAAAAAACAAAGTATTGTTTCACGATCTAGTGTAGAAGTAGAAAATAGAGTTGGAGTCTCTACTAATATGAACTAGTCTCCATAAAGGCTCTCCTTAAAAATATGAGGTTTCATGATGGAAATCTTATTGATCTATTTTGTGACAATTAGTTGGGTATTCATATTATATCTAATCTTGTGTTGCATTCGTGAATAAAGCACATTTAAGTAGATATTGGTACTTCATTAGAGAGAAGGTCCAAGCTAAGGTGATTTATGCTCCATTTGTATGAACTGAGGACGAATTAACCGATTGTCTAACAAAAGTTGTTGGAAAAGTAAGGTTAATTACACAATTCATTGTGCAAGTTGGGCATGCTCAATGTCTCAAACCTAACTTGAGAAGGAATGTTGGAGATTAATCAGGATTCTCTTCTCTAAGATGTAGTTAAGTTTATTTAGAACTTGTAAATGGTTATGTCATACACAACCTCCACACACCACCAATCATTTCAATGTGTATAACTCTTCCCATCTCCAAAATAATTAATTAATTAAAAAAAAATCAATAAGAAATTTAAAATTCCTCCTCATTATTATTATTATTATTCTTAGGCCACCACCTTTTGTGAAAAAGAAAGTAAGAAATGAAATAAAAAAGCTTGTTGATTTTATCCATTGTGGTCCCAACCAAGGTCAAGCATAGCATTTTCTTTTAGGATGCTTAAACGTGGACTTGCCTCACCCAATCCAGCATTGATAGCCCCACATAAAGGATATGTGATAGATACCAACGATATTTTGGAAATATTGTGATATTTCCATAGAAAATTGATAAAAAGATGTTGTCACTAAATATCTCAAGACTTTAAAGTCTCTCATTTTCTTTATTTTTTGGTATTTTGTGGTCTTAATGCAAGAAAAAGAAAAACTGAAAGTGAAAATAATTGTCATACCTATATATTTAAATTGATTTTTTATAATAAGAATATTTAATTATTACTGGGATTTTTTTCATAACATTTCAACAAAAAACAAAAACAAGTTTTGAAATCACCGAAGAATTTTTCAGGCCAAAATTTTGCAGAGAAGGAGATTTGCCACCATTGCTGAAGGATGCAAGCTACGAAGCACCCTCCAGCCTGACATATTTAACAACCTTGTGTTGAGTATTTTCATGGACCAGCTTATTATTATGGCATTGATATTCCAATGTCATTTTCTTAAATGGCGCCCAGGCTTAATTGAATACAGGGCATGGTAGGCACATTGTGGATGGAGCAATCTTTTTCTTTCTTTCTTTTTTTCTTTTTTTTTTTTTAAAAAAAAATTATTAAAATTTTTTTTTTTTTAAAAGAAAAAAAAGAAAAAAGAAAGAGAAAAAGATGGGCTCACAGCACCCAATTTATTAAAAACAGGAACAAATGTACAGCCCTTCGGGTTGGCTCATACGGATGGAGCAATCTTAAACATCTGATTTTTCTCATTAATCTTGGACAATTGATCACTTTATTTTTAACAAACTACATGATAGCTGCTAATTAGGATTGCTTGATCAATGATTATGGTCCACCTACAGCCCTAAGTGCGGACTACAAAAATTCTTAGAAAATGGTGGTGAAAGTAGACAATTGTGTTTATCCATATTAGACGCATACCTTTCCTTTGTCCCTTCATCCTTAGACTGTAGTAGATACAAAGTCCCAAGAGAACAACTCCTACCACTGTTCCAACGCTACTGAAGATTGCAACCTTCTTTCTGTTGTTTCCATTTCCTGATTGAAAAATCAATGCATTAACTTGTTGAAGAAGAAGAATCTACAGAGATTACAGAGAAATACATATGGGCTGGAATGGATGCGATCCTATCACAAAGAATCTGCAGATGAGCTGGTTGGATTCGGACCCGTTCCTTCAACATAACTTCAAAATTCTATGGATAAGTAAGCATGCTTTGTAAGAGAATGTAAAAGGGAAAAAAAAATAATTTGTGAATCAATCTAATAATTTATGTTGGATTAAAATTCCATTAGCATTTGAAGACTTGCTTGAGTTTGGTGTTTTAATTTATTTATTTTTCCATGTTCATAGAGAAGGAAATAAGATGGTGGACAGTTTGGCAGATGACAAGTGATAACTCTTTTATTTATTTTTATTTTTTTAATGACAGAGGAATTTTTTTTACCTAAGATGTTGATTTTGTTTAACCATGGTGTATTAAGGGCTTATCCATTTATAGCAGTTGTTTTGGGGTGACGTACACGCCTCACACCTGGTGATTGTAACTTTCTGATTAATTAACAAAACAAGGTGATGCTGGCCATGCTGTGAAGAAATCAAAGCCATCAACAATCGCAGACACTAAAATTATTGGTTCTGACTAGTCCAGATTTGAAGTGGTAAGTGATTCTAAAATTTTTGTTGATGGGACCTTGCAGGTGGAGAAGGGCCATGGACTACCTGGAGCTAGTGGATTGAGATTAGGAGTCTTATTAAATCTTTGAATACCTGGGCAAAAGATTATTCTGCCTGACTGCATGTTTTGAAAATGAGTTATGAATCTTCCATAGATGTCTTTATCGAAGCCAGGCTAAAAGCCAAAAAATTCTGTCCTTCCTCACAATAGTCTGCCTCTCGGTCCTTTTTCCTGAGAGGAGGCCTGAAGTCAGATCTGGTGTAAAGTCCGGTTCATATATGAAATCTTTGGTTTTTGAAAAAGAAAAAGGTTTTTTCGTTTTTTCTTTTTTCTTTTTATTTATTTATTTTTTTGTCAAGGAAAAATGAGTAAAACCCTTTATTGAATGAGATTATTGACATACTTTGGGGTGGGACCCCACAAAAAACCCGGGGACCCACCTATCATAAGAGCTCATATACAAAGAAACATCAACACTCACCCCTCCCACTGATCTTCTTTGAGCTTCCCAACTCCTGAAGTGTCAAGGACTAAGGAACCCCTAATAAGCCTAGGAAGATATGACCGGCTAAGATGGATCCTGTTATCACATCTGGCACTAGCCATCTTAGCTAGCCCATCTGCTACCAAATTGCCTTCTTGGAGGGTGTGGGTGAGCTTAAGATTAAGGCCTCGAATCTTCCTCCATGTAGTGTCTACTATGTACCATAATTTGCAGGGTGAGGAGGCCAGGGGGTTTGAGACTGCCTGTGAATGGAGCACACTATCTTCCTCAAATCTTCCTCCAAAAGTGGTTGCAACCTCACTTGCCAAAATAGGCCGCTCTTGCTAGGAATATCAAAATTGTTTCTCTTTGTGATTCCTTACTAGTTTTATAAGGGAGGACTACATGGATAAGAGAGGTGAGAGGGTGATCACCATCTTCCTCAAGGGGATAGCTACTCGGAATCCACGGAGCTTCTCTGGACTCCTTACAGAGATTCCTCAAATCCATGAGGAAAAATAAGGAAAATAGAAATAAATTCTAAGAAATTCAAAAATTAATTGATAGATGATAAAAAAAAACAAATTTAAAATTCTTAAAATAGTGAGACTAAAATTAGGAAGAAGTTTCGAAATCAAACTCCAACTCCCTAAATCTCGTGACTTACTATAGATGGTCATGATTCCAAGTAGACTTCATAGTTTTCAGCCAAAAATAGTAAGTGTCCTATTTGGCCTAACCATGTTACTCTCCTAAATTTTTTAAGCCCTTCTCATGATGGGGCACAACTCCTAAAGTTCAAAAGATGAAGAGTTATAATCAAAATAAAACTTACTATAAATAGTAAAAATGAAATTAAAAAGGACTTCTGACCGTTGATCAAATGGAATTCTGCAAATTCGGCGTGGGCAACCCGGCATAGTAGGGTTGAGTGGCTAGCTAAAGTAGCTTCTCCTACCCAATATCATATATGGTATGTCCAATTGGTCATTCTGGTTTGTGAGATATGTCTGTTTGAGGGTTCTAACAGTCCTGATCACTTCCACCTCCAATTTGGCCTCCTTTGATGTATCTTAAACATGAAAGTGTCTGTGACCCTCTATACATCAGAGGGGCTATAGTCATCGATATATAATCTAGGCATCGTTAACTCAGACTCAAGTGAGGAATTGATTGTGGGCCAGGCTTTGTGCCACTCAGCTTACTTTTCGAAGGGTGTAGTATAACCGTCTACTATCTGGGCATGTTTCGTTTTCCTTCTCATGTAATATACACCAGTCGTTCCAACACACTTATTTCCCTATAGAGCACCTCGCTTCAAAAGAGACTATGAATGAGAAAGGACAAAATTGAAAAGAAAATAAAAGGTGATGCTATCCACATTCAATAATGAAAAGCACATAAAGAGAATCATTTCCATGTTCATCAACATTGTGGAAGGCATTTAGCCTATGTCACGACTTCACAGAATTACAATTGCAGGTGGATGTGTTCCCTCCTTTTTGGTTAAAAAACAGAAGGACAAAAAAAAAAGACTTCAAATCACCAGCCTGTTCTCCCACGGCATCTAGTGTGTACACGTGGTCCAATGATAGGAATCGCCTCATTCTTCGTTCTATCTTTAGATAGGTGGTCGCCACTCGTTGAATAGTTGAGCAATTTCACGGATATTTTCAAGAGCTTGCATTCAAGTCAACCAATCAAAATAATTATTGAACCTAATTACAGGTAAGGTGTGTGTCGGTCTGCCTCTTTTTTAAATTTTTTTTTTTTTTTTTTTTAATTTTTTAAAGGTTTATGGACAATATCGGCATTTGGAATCTTGAAAGGAATTATACAGTGCAGTTCTTTTTTTTCTTTCTTTCTTTCTTTTCTCCTGGTTTCGCTTTCACGGCTGTTAGGGGGTAAATTGGCCTTTTGAAGGAGACCAGCACAGAGACTTTTTAATGGTTGCAGAGAAGGGTCAGGTCATTGCTCATCCCCTTATCCTCCTGGGTTCTAATTTGATCTTATTTTGTGTAACGTAAGTTTTCAAAAATCTATTATTATATTGCTGGTGGTGTGCTCTCAAATCAAAAAATAAAATAAAATAAAACAAAAAAGACACTTGGGCCATTTCAGGGAGTCCGTCAGCCACTTCATTGAATTCCCTGAGCACATCTTGGATGCTGGCATTAGTAGAGCCGATATTGGCTCGATCATTCCTCCACTAGTACCTGAATTCCCAAGCAGGGCAAGCCATAATTAATTATGACTTGAACCCTAAGTATGACTGGTCTTTTCATTTTCTAGCCCAATAGTTTGACGAATTCGTCCAAAATTGCTCTCCTCTCCGCAGCTGTGTTAAAGACACTTTCCACAAGAATTGTAGAAAGAGAAAACTAACTTGCCCTTGAAATCTCTAAACACCCTCACCTATGGGATGAGGATTTGCAAACGGTCGAGGAGCCATCAACGTTCAACTTAAAATAGCCCTCTCTTGTCTTACACCAATTCATCAAAGTTTTTTCTTCCTTAAAACTTCACCTAAATAACTAAAAATTAGGAGAAAAATCTTTTTTAACAAAACTATGTTGAGATGAGAATCACCCCACTAGGTGATTCTTCACGTTAGACACCATGGTAACTACTCTTCATGAAACCACCATCAAAGTCCTCTCGTATGAAAGACGACCATCCATACACAATTACCCTTCATGCCTTCCAATATCAGGGAACTGTTGATTTGGTGGGCCATCACATGTCATGCATGGTAACATCCAATCTCTGCAATTTAGTAAAGAAAATTACGAGTAAGGTGAAAGGGCCTCAAGAACTTGCCTGTTGTAGTAGTTGTGGAAGAAGGCCGAGGAGGCAGTGCTGGCCTTGCATCAGCTGAGTAGAAACGCTGCACATCGTATCTCAAATTACAACTTGCTCCTAAAACTCTCCCACCTTGCTTCTCATTGCAGCATGACTGAATCTCAGAGATAGCTTGTTGTAAACAATTTTTGCAGTCATCTCTCGCCAAATGCTGGCTGCACTGTACAAGCCCATATATTGTCTGAAAGCTCATAAAATTCACTTCCCCAGTCGCGAACATAGCCATCCAAGGGATTTCGGTTGCATCTCTTACGAGCTTAGACATTAAACCATCCAAGGCCAGATTGAACCCATTTGGGTCCGTAACGTTTTCTGTATTCGACGTGCTAAATCCTTTTAATGATTTATCTGTTGGATCGTAAACTGAGTAGATCCTCTTTTCTGAGTAGTGTAACATACATGAATCGTACCATATAATAGATGTCCTGTTAGGGCACCTTCGTGTAATTTCTTGACTGGCCGTATCCATGCACTTCTTGCAAACTTCCCCAGTAACATCTCCCCTGCAGAGGTAGAGGGCATGGGCAATATCTGGGTCTTCACCTTTCTCCCTATAGAGGAAGGGCGATGTACCAGCATTTGCAGTTAGAATAGAGAAGACTTCTTCCAAGTTCGATTGGAAAGTGGTATTGCCTCTGTAACTAGCTGTATTTTCACAAAATTGGTAGAAGGGGTCTTCGGCTTTGCTGGGATTACACAGGAGTAATAGATATTGGATCAGGAGAAAGAGAAGGAAACCCAAGGCTTTGGATGTGAAAATTGGCATTTTTTCTTTGCTGGTTTATGCTGAGAGAGAAGAAAATAAGAGGAAGAATGCATTGAGACTTTCAAGTCCTGGGATATTAACATTTCTATCATATATAACATTTTCACCATGTAATTATTTTTCACAACATTGGTTAAGAAAAATAACTTCTTCGTAAAGACTTGTCCCTTAACAGGAACAGTTGAGTTTACAACATAAAGAATGACGTAGATTGGATTCGCTTTCTCTGACTTCTTTTAATACACCAACTTCACCTCTTCTCCACATGTAGCCCCCAAATGCTTTATAAATAAGATACTCAAATATTATAAGATCTAACATGTTACATATATAAAATTTTCTCCATTCATTTGGTAAGCACCATTATTTAAACTATATAGAGAAAAAGCTTGATTAAAGTTCACATGGGTCATGTTGATGCATAAATCACACCCAGATCCATAGCTCAACTGGCGGACTGAGTGGAGATACCTCATTTCAACACTTGGGGTCTTGGTATCGATCCCTAGCAGGGGTGGCTAACGTGGAGTGTGTGTACTAATGAGCTAACCCCACACCCCAACCCCCCCCCCCCCCCAACAAAAAAAAAATAAAAAAAATATAAATAAATAAATAAATGATAATAAAAATAAAAATTGTTGATGCATAAATCTAATTAATTAGTCCTCTCTGGACCGGTGAGCCTCCCCTATTTGGAACTAGGGTCTCCCTTATTTGTTCTTTGTGCAAACTCACCGGTTCAGAGAAGACTAACCGTATTTCTGCATCAACAGGTCACACCACCAAAACCACTAAGTTCTATGGCCCATCTGATTAGGCTGATTTGTGTATCTTCTCTTCACTCAGGTGAGTTAGGCCTGCTTAACAGGTTTAACGAAACAAGTACCATATGGTGGGCCCACAGATAAACTTATGGTTGGCGTCCCATTCCTACCATTCCATGTGGTGTGGCTCATCTATGACTTGTATGTAGCAGATATTTTACCTGGGAGCTTGCTCACATGGAATGTAGAAATCTGATGGACAGCGAAGAATTTGCATTTACAATATGGCGGTCTACAGTGCAAAAAACAGGTGTTGAAAAGTATTCCGGTCCCTCTCAATCTTTTCAACTTGTCTCTTTATCCCTCGTCGGTCGCGGATTCCGTCCTACCCCGGGACGGATTACGTCGGGGCAGGGCACTGTGAGGCCCACCGTGATGTAAGTGGTTTATCCACGCCGTTCATCCCTTTTTTCAGATCATTATAAGGTGTGATCCTAAAAATGAAGAAGGTCCACAATTCCAGTGGACCACGCCAAAGGAAGCTGCAGTGATGATGGCATCCACCGTTGAAACCTTTCTAAGTGCCACCGTGATTTTTTTTTTTACCATCCAACATATTAATAAGGTCATGTAGACGTGGATGAAGTGAAAACACAAATATCAGCTTGATCCGAAACTTCTCCAGCTTCCAAGAAGTTTTTAATGGTGGACATTCAATCCCGACTTTGTGGTCCACTTAAGACCTGTACCTACCTCATCTTTTGGTTTATATGTCGAAATGATCCGCGAAAAACGATGAATGGCATGGATAAAACACGTACATCACAGTGGGCATCCCCTCGCTCCACCTGTGCTGCACCTGCGGGAAGCGAGTTGCCTACTTAAGCGTACCGAGTAAACTATGTGGGAGCCACCATGATTTATGTCATCTAGATCTATGTGGGACCCTGAATGTGGAGCCCACTGTGATGTATATGACTACATCCATGCCGTCTGAAGAATGAAGCGGATGCACGTCACAGGTGCACTATAATACAAGAAAAAGTTATAATTGACCATTAAAACCTTCTCTAGGGTGATAAAAGTTTTGAACCAAGCGGAAATTTGCGTGGTCTCTTCATCTAAATCTTTACCTTCGTGACCTTATCAGTTGGATGGAAAATAAACATTCCAGTAGAGACCATTAAGTTTTTAATGGTGGGGATTCAATCATTACTGTTTCCTGTGGTAGCCCACGTAAGATTATGGTCCACATTCAATTATTCCATGGAAAATGATCTTGTATTGGGAAGCCGATTGGCTAGTCTGCCATCCATTATTGAACTTGATAGTGTGTTGACGTCACCAAGTTTGGTGGGTTCTATCATGATATACATTTTGTATCTCTACTGTCCATTCATTTTCAAAGATAATTTTAAAGCATGGACCAAAATTGAGTAGATTCAATGTTCAAGTGAACCACACCATAGAAAGCAGTTTTGGCAATCACGTCCACAGTTGAAACCTTTATACGGCTCACCATGAAGTTTATCTGTCATCTAACTTATTCGCATCATCATACATACCTGGATGAGGGGAAACACAAATATCAGCTTGATCCAAAATTCGGATGGTCCCCAATAATTAAGTTTTCAATGGTAGACGTTCAATTCCCCTTGCTTTGTGGTGTGATCCACTTGGGCTTTAGTTTGTCTTATTTGTCAGGCCATAAACTAAAATGATCTCCAAATATGCATAGACTGGTGTGGATATAACACACATCTTGATGAGGCTCAGAGAACATGGTGACCTCAAACACACTACTGAGGTAGGTGCAATCCGCTTCCCTTGTATTGATGGTGGGAATCCTCAACTAACTGACATTGCTGGGCATGCTCCGTATGGCCTGTTGTGGCTCGTTCTTCCCTTCTAATCATGCAATGATTGCCAGCATAGCAAAATTGAATTTGAGGTTCAATTCAAATGGAACAACTATGACCCAGGCGCAGAAATAGGCACATACATTGTACATGACGGAGATCAAATGAAATCGGCCACCTATTCAGTCACTTGCTCGTTATGTAAATAGAATCAAGAAATATTTAGACAATAGAGTTCATCTTCTAATGATGGGTTACACATTTGCCTTTAGTATGAAAGGACTTTTCAATAAAAATAAAATATCAAAAGATGAATTCCTACGGTTATAGAGAGCAACTACACAACACCTTTTTAGATAGAGAATTGAATCCAGCATATGAGTGTATATCCAAATTATAGTTAAAATTATTATCTACTTGATTAAAATTATGAATTATATTATGGAATGTAAACAACAGACAAAAACTAAATGATTACACTAAGGAATGTAATTAACTAGTAGAAATGACAAAGTGATTATACTAAAGAATGTACGTGGTGGGAAATTGAATGGACAATTGAAAGATATATTGGATTTGATTGGGTTGGTATGAGATATTTTTTCTTGCTAAATTCATTTGCTATTTATACCTTGGTGCTGATCATATGAATGCTTCCCATATTATGGTCGTTACAGCATTATTTGTTTTTCTTTTGGATGCTCATGTTCTAACAGTTGCTATAACCATTTCAACACTATATGGCTTTTTAGAGATTTCCTTTTAAACTTGCCACTTGTCAGAGTAACCACTCTAAATCCCCTTACTAACTCGATTGCATTCCACTCAGCTACTTGGTTGAGCTCCTGGATGACTATCAGCTACTTAGCTAACCTCTTGGATGGCTATCAACCGCTTTGTTTTTCTTCTAGATGACTATCGACCACCTAGCTAACCTCCCGCATGGCTATAGGTCGCTTGGCTAGTTGCTTGGTTTTCTTTTGAATTCCTCTTATCTGCTTCATGTCTTGTTATCGTATAAGCTACGATTCCGTAAAAAGTACTCTAAGCATTATTGAAGATCTTTAGCCTACAATATTTTTTCATTGCTATAACATTGTCCTTACATCAAATTGCCTTTGGTAAAAGGTAAATGTGATGTTAATTTGTTGTTTGACGCAATAAATGTGATTGCGCAGTCATGTAAAAACATAAATTTCGACTGTCTTAGTCGAACTAGGGTATCATGATAAAAAAATTGGTAAATTCGGCTGTCTTGGTCAAACTTGGTCATCCTGATCGAAAAACAGTAAATTCGATCATCCCTGTCAAACTCAGCCATCATGAACGAAAAATGGCAAATTCGATCATCCTAGTTAAACTCAGTAGTCTTGGTTGAAAAACGGTAAATTCAGCCATTTTGGTTGAACTCATCCTCCCTAATTGGAAATCAGAAAAATCGATTGTGACAATGAAAACTATTCATCAATCTATTCTAAATCAGGCTTATGATTGACCGAGGCAATAATATGGCCAAGAACTTAGTCTGCTACTTCTTGAACCCTTTGAATAATTTGGTCATGGTGTAAATGATGTGATTCAGCCATTGGAGGTGATTCAGAGCCTACCTAATTTCGTCTTCCATCATATGGTAGCCGAAGGAAGGGCTACTCCAAGTATATATTAACTTTCTTCTTCAAGAATAAAATTCTTGACCTCTCGCTCTAGTTGCCTGAATTCAATGGACAGTGGAGTGTTCCATCTATCCTATATCGAAATGGGAAGGGTATTCCAATCCAATGGGTGTTGTTGGTCAATCCATTCGGGATATATGGCTTATGATAGACAAGGATAGTGTTACGGTTAAGCACTTGGCTTGCCACTTCCTGAACCATCTATATGATTTGGTCATGATTCACTCGCAGGGGTTCCATCATCAGCGATGGATTGGGACATAATCGGTTTGGTCCCTCTTGGAACAATGGGTTCCTACGGAATTGTTCGATATTATGCCCTATTTATAAACCCTGATTCCAAACTTCATGAATGAAATTCCTAGCCTTTTGCTTTGATCGTCTAAATTCAGTGGGTGGTAGAGTATTTCGTACCTCCTAATTAACTGAATTGGTGTTGGGTTTTGATGTGGAAGAGGCATTGGTGGCGGGTGGACTATATTACTGATAGAACTTCCCTTGACATTATACGATGTTACTATAGGTGTTCTTTTGGCTATCATAGATATCAATCAATGCATGACCTTAGTCTAACTAGTCATGTATCTATTAATATTATCAGTTTTAATACGAAATTACTCGACTTAGGCTTTCCTATTTTCTTGAACACGTTGGATACGTGATTGTATATATTGGAGTACAACCGTTATTTCTTTCGACAGAACGTTATAAGAGGTTGAAGCCCTTCTTTACTCCCAATACTAAGTGTTAGGATACTATTTAAATTTAAAATTTCAGGGGTCATTTGAACCAACACGTCCTCAATCAGAGGTGGTGCCGTTGATGTGGATGGTTCAACCCCAGCGATTTGATTACTACTGATAAATTAGAGACAGGGTCCTACCGGGTGTGCCAAGAGATATTGTGGCTTGACTTTCGATTCTAGTCACATGATAAGTGCGGGTATGTTGGAATTGAATTTGCGGTTTAATTCAAAATAAACAACCAAGACCTTAAGCGTTGAGATGGGTAGATATGTAGTATATAACTGAGATCAAATGCGATTGGCCGCCTATTCAGCCACTCGCTTAGTATGTAAATAGGATTAAGTATTATTCAGAGGGTAGGGTTAATCTTATGATGATAGGTAACACCTTTGTTTTCTATATGAAAGGACTTTTCAATACAGATAAAAGATCAAGAAAAAAATTCTTACACTTGGTTGTAGAGAGCAGCTGCAAAACACCTTCCTAAATAGAGAATTGAATCCAATGTATGAGCACAAACCCAAATTACAGCTAAGATTACTAAGTACTATACTTGATTAATGCTATGGATTACATTATAGATTATAAACAACAGGTAAAAAGTAAATGATTATACTAAATAATGTAATTGACTAGTAGAAAAGGCAAAGTGATTATACTAAGGAATATAAATGACGAATAATTAAAAGATATATTACGTTTGATTGGCTTGGTATGAGATGATTTTTCTTGCTGAATTCATGTGCTATTTATAGCCTTGTGTTGATCATCTGGATGCTTCCCGTGTTCTGATTGTTGTTATAACCGTTTTAACACTAGTTGCTTTCCTTTTAGATGCTTCCCACGTACTAATGGTTGTTGTAATCATTCCAGCAATACATAAACTTTCCACCTGTCATAATAAATGATTATTAATGTTTTAATGGGAGGGTAACCCTTCTAAACTTTTGTATGTGGTGTGGTCCACCCAAGTCATAGATTGACTTGATTTTTAATCCCATGGCCTACCATGGAATGGTGCATCTGACTGATGGGGTAGATGTTCGACACCCATCACGGTAGGTTAAAATGATGAAGGAAAAACACAAACGTCAGCTTGATCGTAAACTTTTGTAACCCCCAAGGAAATTTTTATGGTACCATAACTTGTTCCCAACCAGGTCTTTCCTGAAAAATGCCACTTTTGCAAGAATTCCATGCCAAGCATCCAATGCTATGCCCACCAAATTTAGGCTAAACTCCTTGTAGTGCAATACAAAACTTTCCATTTAGATTGAGAACAAACGGTATTAACTATCATGGAATCTACTTCGTACATAGGTGATCAGCATTTCTAAATTCTAAGTTCTGATGTCAAAAACTAGCAGATAGACAAATCAAGTAGGCTAAATCCCATAGGAAACAGTGGGCGTTATGGAACTTCAGCCATAAGTTTTTCTGTGCGGCCATCATGTTTTGTATCTTCCATCAAACCCATTCATCATGTGTGAGGGATAGGTTGTAGAGAGTATACTTTAAAAAAAATTATCAGCAGGATCCAAGGCTCAGGGATCTGATGTAGAGTGGGTCGCGGACAATTTCATGGGCAAGATGGATTGAGAAGGCTGGATTGAAGGCAAAAGTGATTAGGACTGTCAGAACACCAATGGAGGCATATCTCACAATCTGGAATGAGTTATTCAACATATAATATATGATTTTGGGTAAGAGAAGTTACTTTAGCTGAGGCATATCTTACAAACTGGAATGAGTTATTCGGCATACGATATATGATTTTGGGTAAAAGAAACTACTTTTGCCAACTAACCCTGCTATGCTGAGTTGCTGGTGATGAATTTGGGAGATTCTATCATATCGATGGTTGAAAAGTCTATTTTAAATTCGTTTTTACTATTTATAATAAGTTTTAGTTTGATTATATCACTTGATCCCTAGATCCTTACTCTTGCACGGGTGGTCGACTCTTAGGAGTTTCAACACCCGGTCAAGGGTTCAAGTATCCATAGGTGGTGAAATCCCACTGGCATGAGTGTGTGGGGGTGTGTGTGCGTGTAAAAAAATAAATAATAAAAAATAAAAAATAAAAATAAAAAAAACCTCTTGATCCTTTTCGCTTTAGAAATGATGCCCAACATGAAAAGGGCTAAGAAATTTTAGGAGAATAACGTGGTTAGGTCAAATTGGACACTTACTATTTTTGGCCGAAAACTATAAAGTCTAGTAGAAATCATGATTGTATATAAGTAGTAAGTTTACTTTTAGGGAGTTTGATTATGAAACTTCTTCCTAAGTTTGATATCAGTATTTAAATGGTTGTAATTTCGTTTTTATCATCAATCAATTAATTTTTGAATTTCTTAAATTTTATTTCTATTTTCTCTTGTGTGGATGGGAGGAATCTCTTTGAAGAGTCCATAGATGCTCCATGGATTCAGAGTAATTATCCCCTCAAGGAAGATAGTGATCGACTGTTACATTCATCCCTGCCCTAACATCCCTCACCTTGTGAATTTTAGAGTTCTCAAGTGCAATTTTAGATTGTGTGGCATTAGCATGGTCAAGCCTTATCTTTTGTACAGATGGTAATACATAAGAATTCTGACCCTAAGGATGGAGTGAATTCAAATATGCATCATGGTGCGTCCCATAGAGCTTGATGTTTTAGGGGCCGTGTAAAATCGACCTCGTAGACTATTCCGGTCTATTCACACATGTAACCAATTCTGTGAAGTGCGTGTTCGACTGGCAAACCTCTTTGAAATGTCCCTTTCCATTGTTAGTAGACTTTTCTAGGTCTGGTGTTCCACATGGGAGCATTGGCTGGTAACCACTTCTGCGTTATTTTTATGACCGCGTGGCCTCTTCCAGCGGACACGGTTTGACCCCAGCACCACCAGCAATAGCTAGTGCCAATGCTCCGTGGACCCACCATGATGTATGCGTTTTATCATGCCATCCATCCACTTTACCAGCTCAGTCTAGACATTAACCAGAAAGTGAGGAAGAACAAAGTGCAAGGTGGACCACGTGAAATAGTGAGGATTGAATGCTTGTCGTTGAATACTTCCAGGGTCAAGCTGAAATTTGTGTTTCCCTTCACCTAGGATTATGTGATTTTTTGAACAGGTTGGATTGCAAATAAACATTATGGGCCCGCAAAAGGTTGTGCAAGATTTCAATCCCATCGTTTCCTGTGGTGTGGTCCACTTGAACTTTGGATTTGCCTCATTTTCCCGATCAATCCTAAAATGAGCTGGAAAAATGGATGAATTGATTGTATAAAACACATACCTCATGATGGCCCACAGAGCTTTGACACCAGCGATTGCTTGTTGCTGGGTCACCAGGGATGGTCACCAAAATGGTACGGCCCTGACCGTGGGGCCCACCTTGATGTATATACTGTACATCCATGCTGTCCATACGTTTTCCCAGATCATTTTATAACAATATTCTAAAAGTGAAGCAGATCCAAATCTCAGGCGGACCACACCACTTGAAAGGGTGGTAATTGACTAGTAAAACCCTCCTGTGTGCCACAAAAGTTTGGAACATACTGATATGTGTTTTTTCCTTCTTTCTTCTTTCCCTTCATCTGGATCCGTGTGACCTTATCAACAGTTAAATGGAAAATAAAATATGCTGGGCATTATGGTGGGCCCTAGGAATCTTATATCAATGGGAGTTCAATCATCATAGTTTTCAATGGCATGATCTACCTAAGATTTGGATCTACTTCATTTTTGGGCTCACGTCGTAAAAGCAGCTGGCAAACCGTATGAGCAGTGCAGATATACAATACATCTATCAAGGTGGCCAAATGGTCTGGGCAGCACCGCGTTGGATGAGACCGAACCGCGCCTAAACGGCTAGAGTTCCACATACCGGGTCCTTTCATGTTGGTTGGGAACTCTTCCAATAAATTAGTTAGTTATTATTATATTCTCGATGCAAATTTGAAGGAAACAATCAGGCTGGTTATAGTGTACTCCTCTCTCCTTCCATTTCTCTCGTTTTCATGTCGCTGAGGAGAAGAAAGGAAGCTGAAACTCCAAAGGAGACGGCAGCAGCCCAGGCCTCTCCGAGGAGGACCCGAAGCTCCTCCGCCCGAGTACTAGCACCAGCAGCAGCAGCGCCCGTGCAAAAGCGCCCGAGTAAAAAATCCAAGCCCTCCAAAGCCGAAGGCGGGTCAAAAGAATCATCGAAACCTGCTGCTGCTGCTGACGTGGCCGATGCCGTAGAGTCCAAGACCAGCATGGTCGAAGCCTGCAAACAATGCACTCAATCCAAGAAGAGGGCCTTGCTAGTGAAGGAGGGTTTGAAAAATGGTGTCCCTGGAGTCATTGTGAAAATTAATCACCAGAGAAGCCAAGGAGAGGATGCTTCGAGATACGCGAGGAAAATGGCAAAACGTTTTTCTCTCTTTTAGCAATGCCACGGCCTTTTGAAAAGATGATAGCACTTGACATGGACAAAGTTATTGTGGATATCATCAAGAATATTGCTTGATGGAGGGTATATGAACACTTCGACCGTTTTTGCTCCATGGGTCAATACCATTCGATATCGATCTGAAGGAGAGGGCATTAGGACAAATGTAGCAGCTCCCCGTTCTTTGTTTTGGTTGGAGCTGTCGTCAAGATCCCTGCTATGGTTGCATTTTGATTGAAACCGAAAACCTTAAGAGATGTCTACAGCCTGTCATTTTATGTGAATTGGGTGTTATGAATTACCCTGCTTTCATTATGAGGTTGGGCATGTTTGTTTTGGTTGAATCCAAAATGTGGATATCGAAATACAAAATTGGAATCTATATGTAGACGAATTAAACGAAATCTTCGAGGAAAACTATTTTTTGTTTTGAGCAAAAAAATTAAAAAAAATAAAATAAAATGCTGGTTATAGCATACTCAAGCAGCATATGATACTTGATAGGCATACCTTAGGGAATTACACACATGGCAATCATTATTCAAACTCAACGGATTAGATAGGAAAAAGCCACTATTGCTAAAGTTAAATTAACAAAATCAGATTGATTTGAAAAAAAATAAAAAATTCTAACATTTGATTTGTGGACACTTGTTTGTTGAAATATGATCATTGGATATATATATATATATATATATATATATATATATATATATATATATATATATATATATATATCGGAACGCTCACCTGTGAACCGGTTCGTACGTACTAGGTACGAACTTTTTTCAAAACCCATCATACGTGATGTGGATCCAAAATCTGAACCGTTCATTTGAAGCAGTACCTTGAGAAACCCCCCAGGCCGAAGTTTTACTTTGATCTAAGACTTTATGGCCCATGAAAAATAAAAACTGTTTCCTCCCTTGATTTGTATTTCTCTTTGCTATGGCCCACCAGAATTTTAGATTGGGGTGAAAATTTGTCATATAGGATTTCATGGGATTCCGCATCACATGAACCGTTCAGATTAGACACCCATGACACGTGTGCAAAGGTGCGCACATGCGTAGGTGCGCAGGGGAGCATGACTCTCTCTCTCTCTCTCTCTGTCTCTCTCTCTCTCTCTCTCTCTATATATATATAACTGTCCAATAAATGTCAAGTACTCCGGTAATTAAATAATCTAACAAGAATAATTTCTGGTTCAAGAAACATTTAAGCTAGAAATCCTATTATTTGGATCTAGTTTAATTTCACTTACTTGCATGCCACGTGTAATTTCTAATTAATTTCAATGTATTTATGTATCATACATTGAACTCTGGTGGATTATCAAAGATTTTTCTCAACATCGACCTGGTTATTCTTATATTCTTAATTTAACTTTTGGATGATGATCCATCAACCGTCATAATTGCCTTACAACCATGCCATACCTACCGTTCGACTCAACACCATTTTTTAACGGTCATAAGCAAACATAGAACTCAAGCCAAAAACGACAAACCAATTTTTTGGCAAGAAATTTTCTCTAGAGATTTTCAGATTTTGACATTTTTTCTCAATTTGGAAAAAATAAAAATATTTATTATAAATTAATAAACTACTTAAAATTTTGGAATATAAATTTATATTATTATAAAGTGAGAGTATTACGCATTGAGTGGTGCATATTACTATTTCTTTTCAGATATTTTACTAATATAAATAATAAAAAGGAGTGGAAAAATACTAACCATAATTAACCTAATTATGGTAAACATGATATCATAGATAGGTTTAACCCCTCGTAACCCTAGCCTCTCCACTCTTCTCCCTTTCTCTCATTGGAAAAATAATCTTAAATAATAATTTAGATACTAAAAAATAAAATTAAAAAATTGATACAATCAAGTTGAAGCACGTATTAGATACATTGTCCTCGAAATGTGATTTGCCCCCTCTTCTCATATTAGAGATCATCCACATGTCGTGGATAAATTACTCTTAGGATACGACAAGCCTTCTTTGGTCCTGCATGTATCAATAACGAAGGGACCACTGTAGGAACTCGGCTAACACAGTTAGTCTATGATAGACTTAGTAAATTCTAGGATTCAATAACAAAATGAGTTACGAAACTCAATTTATTTCTTTCTTATCAAAAGAAAAGTGGGAGTTGTATTTTATAAAGAATGATTGGTTTGTTGATTTCCTGATGATCTGGATTTGGAGAGCCCATGTTTATATAGATGAGGCGAGTGAACTGTTGATCTTAGGCCATTAGTGGTCAGAATGTTCCAAGATACATTTTTGACCATTGGCTCATTAATCCAGATGTTTCAGACAGTTAGAACAATGATCTAACCATTTGGATATGTTGGATCATTAATCTGACCATTTGGATCACTAAATGGCTAACCATTTTTGAACTATTTTGTATTAATCAGCATCATTTTCTAGTCGTTCTCTACAATGGACGAATCTAACTATTGGTAGAAACCCATATAAGCTGGCCATTTCTCATTTCGCACCTGTCACGCCCCAAACCCGGAAACCAGGAATCCCGATCGTCGAATCCGGTACCGACAGCCTCCGTAGTACCCCATTCTCGGCTCCCAGCGTAGCATACGCCAGATTCCGATCCTGGGATCGTACAAGGAGAATTTTTCAACGTACATTTGTCTTGTAATAAGCATAACCACAAGTTTACTCAAATCATAAAGGCAACATCATCATCCCATATCCACTAATATAATCACTTAAATACAATACTAAAAGGAAAATACATATATCAAAATCAGAGCTTTTGAAAACCGCTACACGCTCCAAGCTCCACGCTACCGCAACCTAATGCCGCCTGCACGCATCTATCGTGCATAAGCTTACAAAAGATTAGAGGGTGGTGTAAGTGTGTGTAGGGTAAGTGTCAGGTATACAATAAGGCTCATAAATCATACATCATCGGGATAAACAGGAAAAATGACAAGGTCACGAATCATACGATATTAGAGTAATGTGAAAATATGCGGTAAGTCCATGAATACAATCAGCTGTACCAAAGCAATGTGATACAAGACATGAATGCTATTGGCCATACCAAGGTCATGCAATGCAAAACTTAATAAGACAATAACAGATACTGAGGATGCAATGCAATATACAAATCCAGACGAGCCATAAATACCATCAATCTCATCTAGGCCATATAAGTATAAAACATCGTAACCTAAAATACTAAGCACGGCAGATGCAATGTAATATGAGGTGCGAATGAAATGACTATGCTGGAATGTGAAGTCGGGATGATAGTACGAAGTCTCACAGGCTACAGGGTCCATAACAAGGGACTTCTATCCAAACCAGTCCCATACCTAAATTTGGATAGTCAGACATAATGTGGTAAACTCCTGATCTCAGGTTAGTCGCGCGCCCAACCGAAATCTTGGCCATGCGAAGGTACACGTAACAAATAGTTACGCACCACCAGCCCGAGTGGATAGTGTATGAATGAATGAATGGATGTGCAATTCCTGCTCAATAAGTCCACATATCAGTACGGTTACTCTCTGAAGAAATCACCGGGGTCTAATACACGTTATTCTGACTGCCTCCTCCCTAGCTGCACAGCCAAGTAAGTGGAATAGATTACACTATCCGCCTGACTAGTAGTCTGCCAATACCTACCCCGCTCGTCAATAGTGGACTCATTTGTGAGTTGGTCAAACTCAACCTAGCTTATAGCCCCCTCACTTGGGCGGATAAGGCCACATCCCCTCCCAACTGACCACGACACAGTGAGAGACGCGGCCTACTGGTATTCGGCACTCAGGCGCTCATGTTCCACTCGGTCTAGACGTTGGGGCTACTCCTGGCCTCGGAGGTTCTGAGATTTTCACCCAAGGACATCCTAAGTGCCCCATAGTGCTAGAACCAAATATTTTCGGTGTCCCATCTGGCCATCCACGATGTGCCTGTGGAGGTCATAGCCCTGATATCGTTAGGGCGTGCAGCGATCATGATACACAAATGCGAGATGCATGAATCACACCGTCAAATCATGCAGCAATCCAGCGCGTACAGCTCGATGATGTGGGGCACTCAGTCTCATAACGAGTCCCGCAAATGGTCTGCCCAATGGCATATGCTATGATCAGTCACTACTCATATCAAGCATATATATGATGTGTATGGTCATGAATCATGGAGTTATACCAGACATGTTATAAAGTGATGAACTATCAACAAGTATGAGCCTATCAATGAGCCCTAAGGAGAGTCGTAATGCAGACATTTAACCAACATTATCCTTATAATGTGGACGTCAAACCAACATTGCTCTCAAGGCATGGCCCGCTATAAAACATCATTACAGAAACTATGGAGACATGACACATTGCAATGGACCTTAGGTACATCCTATTGGGCCTTAAATACATCAAATGGGCCATGTTACATGGGCCTTATATTCATCAAGTGGGCCACATCAATGGGCTGCACCAATGGGCCTTTACTAATGAGCTCTAAGTACATCATAATGGGCCTCAACCCACAGGCCTTTATACATCACAATGGGCTTCGACCCATGGGCCTGAGAATATCAAATGGGCCTACCAATTGGGCCCCATGCACATCAAATGGGCTACACCCAAATATAAGTGGTGATGGTGATTTCCACCATTAAAATTCCTAAGGCCCATCGTAACATATGTTTCCCATCCAATTTATTCATAAGGTAACATAGTGATGAATTAAATGGAAACAAATATCAACTTATAGGGAACCACTATGCCCCTTAGAAATTTTAAACGGTGGACGTCATTGTCCACTACATTAAATGGTGGGGTCCACTTGAAGTTTAGATCTGACTTATTTTACTCTCAAGCCTGTTGAGACAAGCTTGCCAAATGGTTGGATTGCTTGGATGCATCACATGCCTCAAAGGTGAGGTCCACCGCACTATGGACCTGACTCACTCTTTTAGCTCAAGCCATAAAATGAGCTCTCTAAGTGAATGGACGGTTTGGATGCAGCACACGCATCAGGGTGGGTCCCACTGTCATTGGACAGTATGAATGAAGCACATGCATCACAGTGGGCTCCATCATCCACTGGACGGTGGAACAAAACAGATATCTCAAGGTGGGTTTCACCGTCTAGGCGGACGGTGGAACAAAACACATACATCCTTGTGGGTCCCATGTGGGGCCCACCATAACATTTATTTTCCATCCAACCGATTGGTAAGGTCACACGGACCTGGGTGAAAGGGAAAAACACATTTCAGCTTGATCTAAAACTTATGTGGACCCAAAATGGGCTTCAATGGTGGACACTCAATTCACACTGTTTCCTATGATGTGGGCCACTTGAGCGTTGGATGGAGTTGAGGTTTGGAGGGGGCCCACGTCAGGGGATGGCCCACCTCATGAACGGTTGGGATGACAAATAAACATCAAGGTGGGGCCCACGGCTGGAGCCGTGGGTTGCTGCTAACCGCCCGTCCGTGGAGCGCAGGCAGCGCCTGCACCCCTGACAAGCAGCAGCAGATGCTGCTTGTTTTTCCTTATTTTTATATGTTTTAAAAAAATGTATTTTTCCATGGTTTTCCAGGTGTAGGGCCCGTGTCAGGTGAATCCGACCCTACCATTGCTCTCTGTGGCTCAAGACAAACCCAACGAGTCTAATATGCGGTATGTTTACCAGTATAGGAGCAACAAGTGGTAAAAAATCTTATTTTCCTATGCTATGGCCCACTAGAAGGTTCAATCATCTTCATTTTTCGGCTCAACGCCTAAAATGAGTTGGGGAAAAGGATGGACGGCGTGTATTGGATACAAACATCATGGTGGGTCCTATACAAGTGGCCCACTTCCAACGCCTTGAAAAAGGCTAATATTTGTGATTTTCATAGCAAATCCAGAGACAGCGCATCTCTGGACTTGTTCCCCTCTGGACATAAGAATCAGGTTAAGGTAGGCCTTGCTTAGGTGGGCCATCACATCCCATGGCCACCCATACACATACAAAGTGGGCCCCCACCTGTAAATGGATTGGATCCAATACATGCATCATAGTGGGGTCCATTCAAGTGGGCCACCACGGCCATATCATCACACATCAAATAAATAAATAATAAATAATAAAGAATGAAAAAGAGGGGGAGAGAGAGATAGAGAGTGGGACACGCGTGGTGGAGGGACCCTGGCACTATGGGCTCTCCCTTGCATTCAATCGTACATCGAGTGGACCCTAATACAAGTGGGTCCACTAATTCAAAGATCAACGCTAAAGATCTTTCTCCACTAAAAAAAAATGGATGGTCTAGATGACCTCTTTAATGCAAGGAAAGTAAACATCATGATGGGGTCCATGGAGAATGGTTCCATCATGGAATGATTTTGATGATAAAGATGGGCCATTGACCACATCTTAGGGTCCTAAGTGAGATCCAAACCATTGATCGGTTGGCCTCACTTGGCCTATCTTAAAAATATGAAAAAAATAGTCTATGGAAACACCCACCACTTGATCTTCTTGGTCCGTTGGAAAGCTACTCTCCTAGAGCTTCACTTTGATGGTGGATGATGAGATTTGGATGGCTAGGATGGAGGTTTTGGGATGGGAAAGTGGGCCACCAAAAATCAGATTTTCTCACTTGGAGGAGCTTAGACGTATGATGCTCTCTTGCTTGAGATTTTGAGATGAGAAATGAGAAAGAGAGAGAGAGAGTTGTAAGGAAAGAGGGATGGGTGATGGGTGAAAGGGTGAGGTGAGTGATGTGTGATGTGAGTGATGGGTGAAGTGAGAGCTTGGTTGACTTTTGGGTTTGCTTGACTTGTGGAGAAAGAAAGCATGAGTGCTTTGTACTTGACATGAGAGGTGATTGATGGGATTAATGAGACATGTTGTAGAGATTCTCTTGGGATTGCAAACGCGCAGCATTTTCTTGAAAAAAACGCCGGCTCACATCTCTTAGTCAGGGTATCGGATCGGTACATGAGTCGCGACGTTGGAACCGCGGCGACTGTGCGGTCGCAATGATACAAGTCTTGAATTAAGCTGACTCAAATGTATAAGATATGTTTTGCGATCGTGCGCAACGTCGATTACAGGTCGCGAATTACTAGAATTCGACGGGAAGGATCGCGGGAAGTGACGGAACAGTACGGATTAGGATACGGGTCTTGCAGCACCTCTCACATTGCGGTCGCACCATCTCGCATAATGTCACGAGGGAGCCATTACTTGTGATACAATGCGCATGTGCGAAGTGCAAATTATGCCATTAGCTCCTATATAATCACATAGTCATATAGCCACTCAGTCACATGCCTCATTACCCATGCCCATGCCCTCTCCATTTCTAAGTAAACACATCATAGAATAACTTATAAAGCAAATAAAAAACTCTTAACATCTAAGTGATGTAGGACAAATGAAAAACCACAAATCTTTTATGAAAATTTCAAAATATGTTTGGAAGGAAACAAAAATTTTGAAAATTTGTATTTGAAGATTCATTTGAATTTTGAAAATTATTATTTTAACCAAAATTCTCAACATCTCTTTCTTCTCTGGCCATCAACACCACTATAACCTTAAGAAGCTTGAGTTGTTAGAGGATGGGATATCAATGTATATAGAGGGACTTTAACACTCCACCACGCATGTGGGGTGGAGCTCCACACGGGAACATATTATGAAAGGGTGTAGGGATACATACACCATAAATAGGTCGGGCTTGTTTTCCCTATCCCTATGCTGGACTTGATTTTTCCTAGCCCCTCATTGAAAAATATATTATGTAGGCATATTTAATGCTTTCGATATTCAAACACTTGACCTTTTGCTCTGATACTATGTCAAATCATTAGTTTCTCTAAAAGCTCGAGCTGTAAAGGGTGGAGTATCAATGTATATTGTGGGACTTTAACAATCCCCCACACGTGTAGGGTAGAGCTCCACACGAGAACATACTGGGAAAGGGTGGTGGAACACTCACACCATAAAATAAGTTGGACTTGAATTGGGTCAAACAACCTATTTCTCTAAAAGCCCGAGCCATTAGTGAATGGTGTATCAATGTATACAAAGGGACTTTAACACTCCCTTGTACGTTCAGGGTGGAACTTTGCATAGGAATATACTGGGCAAGGGTGGAGGATCACTCACACCATATAAAACAGGTCGTGCTTGATTTCTCAGTCCTCGGGCCAGACTTGATTTTTCCTGGCCCTTGTAAGAGAATATATTACGGAGGCATATTTGCTACTCTTAGGACCCTCCTCTCTGATACCATGTCAAACAACCCCTTTTTCTAAGAGCTTGAGCTATGAAATGATGGTGTATTAATGTATATCAAGGGACTTTAACACCTTAGTCATCAATCCTCCCTGCAATGTAGCAGTAACCTTCCGCCCAAAATCGTCGTTGCTTAGATGGTCACCAACCCCATTCGTTATTGCACCACCTCCGTTGAACCCACCGTTTCTGCACCATCTGATCCCAACCTTGCCACACATGCTGAACAAATTGAAATTTCATAAATTATGTACCACAACACAAAGAAGCTTTGTAGAGCTTAGAATTATGGCTAATTCCTATAGGGGTGAATAGGACCACTTATGATATTTTCCTAATTAAACAATTTACCAATTTAAACTAATAAGAAAAATAACACTTAGACTTCCAAGCTAAGTGGATCCAATCACATATACTACAATAGATGCAACAATATATATAAGCAACTAGCCCATAAATGAGATAAATATCATGTGTGTGTGTGTGTGTGTGTTCCATCAATTAGATGCCTAGCATAAAATCCATTCAAGCATTCATATAATTTAATCAATTTAACTCATAAACGGGAATAAAAATATGCATAAAATGACAATCACAAACATAAGCATGTATAGTGGTTCGACCACTTACCTACTCCACTCTCAGCGGACACACACTCCTTAAGTGTACCAAATTTTACTATCTCAGAGGTTTTAATTAGGTTCACTTCTAACCTTTACAACCGTACATAAGGACCTAACACATGTACACTCCCGTGTTAGGGTAACATGTTTTCACCCTTGTCGATGACTCTCACGGAGACTTGATTTTCTATCGGCTAATTGACAATCACTATTATCCTAATACAAGAACCTACCTACACTCTCACTGAAAGATCCCTATGGAGACTAACACGTACACACCTATGTGCAGTGAATGCGGTCCTAATCCAAGGCTCTATATTTACACTCGTTGGAGGCTACCACGTACGCACCCATGTCCGGTGAATTCAGTCCTACACAAGAACTTAGGTCTTACATAAGAATATATTTAAGAGTTTAGGTCACAAACTCTATACTCAATCCTTTACAAAAGAGTGTATGAACTTTGAAATGAAAACTTACTTGCTGGATTGAGACCTGTTGTTGCGTGTTCTTGAGATGCTTCTTTAATAATCACATGTGCTTGAATAAGCGTTTCATTTGCTCCAATAGTCGTTGAAGTCGAATGGTTCGGCTCCATGATCAAACACCTTGCATGCGATGTACCTATAATGTGACCAAGGTTATAGGAGTTGGGTTGAATCTCCTATAACTAATGGTTTTAGTTGTTTCCTAGTAGGGATTTACATATATGTTTATTTTAAAGGATATAAACAAGGATATACTTATAGGCTTAGTGTCTAATATCTAGAAAATGATGGAGATAAAGTACATCTTCATAATAGATGTTAGAATCCTCATTAGAGTGGTAATGCAAAGGAAGATGACTTGCATCTCATAGGTTTAGAGGCTTAGGAGAGGGATTAAGAGTGGGGAATCACCTAAGCTCTAATGGCACTGAAAATGCATCAAAATGCCCATGGTTCTAATGCCCTTTATAAAAATGTTAAGTTCTAATGACTATAAAATGGGCAGAAAAATGGCACATTCGATTGATCGATCAATGTGTCGATTGATTGAACTTCATTTAATTTTGACCAAAAATGTTGTCGGACTTTGGTCATTCTTGATCGATTTAATTCAATCATTCGAGATCGATCGAGGATTCACTCAATTAATTAAAGATCGATCAATCAAACTCACCTAGAGTTTTGTTATTTTTGGGCTATATAATTTATAGTAGCTTTGAACCTATATAATCTATCTAAACATATTCCAATTGAGCTACTAATGTTGAGGGGTGATCAATTATATGTTTACCTATTAAGAAATGGATTATGTAGATGTTAGGTTGTTCTGGGTCTAAGGTTAGGGTCACTAAGGTTACTTATTCCTTTACTCATTGATGCCTTATGTCTTCATGTTTTTACACTTTTCAGCTTTCAAGTGCGCAAACGACTCACACTTATCCATTAACCCACGTGATTGACAAATAAGTACACTAACACCAACTACTACCATGTCACCTGTATTGCACCAACCTAGCCACACCCAACCATGTCGATTCCGCCGCCATTATTTTCTCTTGTCAACCCTGACTGATCGAATCCCTTCCGTTGTTTTTGTATTTTTACGTAAATATCATGATAATATTGTGATATTTTAAAATCTGATTATATTTTTCAAGTATCATCATTATATTATATTATATTATATTATATTATATTATATATATATTGGAAATATTTTTTTTCATTGCAGTAAAGATTTAACTTACAAACGCACTGCACAGAAAATTCAGGTCCCCTCGCAACCAAAATAAAGAGAGAGGACCTATTGTAAGGGGACGCATTACGTCTACCTATTTACAGGAATTGACAAAAAGAAAAACAACATATTAATCACAAGTTCTGATAGACCCAATCCCGACCCTATCCAAGAAAATTATCCCATGAATTTGAATGGGAAGAGATCTAGGATTAAGATGAATCGACGATAGCTGACGGAGACTCCCAAGATGAGCCATACCGTTTGCAGGGTAGTTGCCTTCCCTAAGCGTGTGAGAGAAAGAGAAATGGCCCAAACGTCGCAGGTAGTTGATTCTGGAAATCCAAGGATTCCATTTCCAAGGGACCTTGGACTGATTTGTAAGACTAGAAATCACCAAATGAGAGTCAGATTCGATTATAATTCTTTCCAAACCTCTCTCCAAACAGAGCACTATCCCGTCATGAATTGCACGAAGCTCCGCAAGATTGTTAGACCCCACCCCATAGGCCGCTGAGAAACCAAATAAAAAGACACCAAAATCATTCTTACATATGCCGCCCCCTCATGACAGTCCAGGATTTGATAATGCCTATCGGCTACCAAAACTATCACTGGATTTTCAAAATCTTTATTCGGGTTAAGTATGTATAAAACCTTATTTATAGGTGGCTCTATGTTATGCTACAAATCGAATTATCCTCTCTCCTCAATCTCCTTAATTACACACCCAAAACAAAAAGAAAAAAAGAAAAAAAGAAAAAGAAAACAGAAAAAAGAAAAGAAAAGAAAAGAAAAAGAACAAGCGTTTGGATTTCATTTACTGCTATCGTGGATGGACCACGAAAATGTCCCTTGACCCTGCCACCATCTTTGAAATTTTTTCGTTGAACGTGCACTTTGACTATTATTTGGCCAGAAATCAAAAGCTTAGTTCTCATGTCAAATAGATTTTATGACATTCGAGCTCTATATGGTATGACTTGATCCCATAACACAAGTCCGCTTAGGGTCAATTTGAGCGGTGGAATTAGAAGGGATTAGGTGGGATGGGATTCATCTGATCCTGTGCCAATTCCATTCCATGTTTGGAATGAATGGAAAAGCTTTGAATTATATTAAATGGAATTGCATTGATTCTCGTGCCAATTTCACTCAATGTTTGGTAAGTTGTGTAGGTCCCAACATGATGTGTGGGCTATATCCACACCGTCCACCCATTTATTGAGATTATTTTAGAGCATAGGCCAAAAAATCAGGTAAATCTAAAGCCCAAGTGGACTCCACCATAGAAAGTAATAAGGATTGAATACTTATCATTGAAAACTTCTTTGGAGCTACATAAGTTTTGGATCTACCTCATTTTTAGGCCCATGGCATAAAATGAGGTTACAAAACAAATGAACAATTTAGATATAACACATGTACGTTATTCTCGATAATTTCAAATGATGGTGGGTATATCTATTCAATATATTACCCTACTATCAACAAAGTATGACATTAATTTAATCCCAAGGCAATGGGGGACAATCCCTGCCATGTGTATCAGTGATGTTTTTTGAATCCTATCTCACCGAATCCCGTTTAATCCGACCGCCCAAACTGACCCTTAATAAATCCACCCAAGCCTGAGAGGTCCACACGTTATATATGCAAATCGACCCCGCCCATCACCTGTGAATGCTTGTTTTAATCGTAAATAGAATAGATTGCCCCGAAGAAAAATCCTATCGGCTACACGAATGAAAATAACATAAAATTGCTGCTGAAAACTCACAGTTCACGTGGGATGATCCTCCTGAGTTTACATTATGCTGACTTTTTGATGGCTGGCTGACACAAAGTTATGGTTGGCTTCTGATCCCCATTGTTCCTTACTGTGTGGCCCACCTGAGTTTGTATATAGCTGAATATTTTTCGAGTTGACTCTAGAACCGAGGGTGGAAATTGATGGACGGAGTGGATTCTACATATTTATCAGGTGAACCCTCAATGGACGTCACACAATACGCAAAGCAGGTATGGCACAGGTCTGCGTTCAATTTCCGCGTTCCTATTTCTATCTATCGTAAGGTTAGTAACGGTCTTTTACGTAACCACATGGTCAAAAGAAAAGCCAGGCCTGGTTGACCAAGGGATGCTTGACGCTGCCAGTAGTGAGACGGTCCTCCGTGGACCCTACCATGATGTATGTGCTTTATCCATGCGGTCCATCCATTTTTTCAGTTTATGTTAGGTCATGATCCAAAAAATTAGGCATATCAAAATCTGAGGTGGGCCACACAACAGGAAGAAAGTGGCGCCCACCATTAAAAACTTCATGGGCCCACAACTTTTCGATTAACTTAATATTTGTGTTTCAAATCATCCAGGTCTGTATGACCTAATCAACTGGTTGGATGGAAAATAAATATTAAAGTGGACCCTAGGAAGTTCTTAATGGTGGGCATTCAATCACAGCTGTTTTCCTATGGTATGGTTTACTGATTTCCTGTGGTGTGGTTTCGGTAAGAATTCGATCTGATTCATTTTTGGCATCATATACTAAAATAATGGTAAAAACTTGATGAATGGCATGGATAAAGTACATACATAATGGTGGGGCCCACACAGCATCATCCAGAAGAAGGGTCGCTGCTGCAGCGTCAGTTTACAATTGGCGTTCCTGAGGAAAATCTTTTACAAACACGATTTTACAGAGCTCCCAGGATTTGTCATCCGATGCAATCCCAAATGTGGGCGCCGGTTTAGTGGATCCCGGATCCAACAAGCTGGGTGGATCCGTGACTGTCAGGCCCACCTTGTTGTATGTGCCTTATATAAATCCATGCCATCCAGCCCTTTTTGAAAGATCATTTTAACGCATGATTCTAAAAATGAAGCAGATCCAAATCTTAGGTGGACTGCACGAAAAGAAACAATAGTGATCGAAAATCTACCATTAAAAACTTCTTAGGCGCCACCGGAATGTTTAGTTTCCATCCAACCTTTCGATAAGGTCACATAGACCTGGACGAAGGGACCACACAAATATCAGATTGTCCAAAACTTTTGTAGCCCATTGGAAGATTTAATGGTCCACCTGAGATTTGGATCTGCTTCCTGATGTGAGGTCCACCTGAGATTTGGGATCATGCCTTTAAATGAGTTATCAAAATGGATGGACCGCATGGATATATGCATGTCACATACATCCTAGTGAGCTCCACGGTCAAGGATCCACCCCCACTGCGCTCCTCTGATGCTAGACATTGTAAATTAGCCAGTTCCGTAGCTTTTACTATACATAGTGTTTATAATCATTTTCTGCGCCCTGACTTTGTGCCATCGTGTGTTGATGCTAATCCTACTCAAAGATCATCTTCTGTCGATTTCTCTTACGTGTTGATGCTACAAACCCTTACACATTTCTTTGAAAGGGTGAACTGTGGCATGTCATATGACCATAATCAAATGGGAAATGTATTGAAAGTGTTTATAAAAGACCCTCCAAAGAATGGATCTATTACGAATTAGGTGATGATATCTTCGACAAGGCCATCTCTCACCATCCTTCCAAAATATGCGATTTTCCCATAGACGTTTAGAGAAGCAATAGCGATTGGGAAGCTTCCAAACATCTGGAGATTAAACACTTGTCCAAACAAACTTGATTTTGGTCCAAACCTAAATTGGGGGATTGATTCTCATTGGCTTATCACAAGCGATCCATTGATTGGGATAAAGGCAATGGGTGGATGGAAAGGCAAGATCCAATCCACTCGATAATTTGGAGATATGAAGAGATTGAGAGAGTAGCCAAATGCCCCTAGAGTCACATATTGATCAAGAACCCGGGGGTCAGGATGTGGTGGATCCTAATGATTCATCATTCCCAATCCACCCCATAGTGAATGATGAGTATGCTAGAGGAGGCTTGATCTTGACTATCCAACACTTTTGGGTAACCTCTGGCCAAATCCATTCAGCAAAACGTCGTTAGAGATGAAGAGCGGTCAAGATTGATTTAAATGCAACCCTAAATCAGGTTATCTTGATTAGAGGGATTTCAATAGATCTTGACCTGGTCCCTGATAGACTATGGACACCCCACAATGGATGAAGATTTGAGAAGTCAGGGAGTATGAATCTAACTGGAGTCCTTTCCAATCCAAGTCACTAGTTCTAGAGTAATCAAAGAATTCACATATTTAGAACGAGAATGTGAGTGCAAAGGATTCAGAAGTAACAAGGAAACCCTAAAAAGGGTTTCGCCACATTGACGATTTATAAAATGAGAAATTGAAGAAGAGCTCATAGCCCTACACTAAACACATCAACTTATCTTTTATTTATCTTTCTTTTATCTTGTCTACTATTTCTTAGCTTGGTTTATAGATACTACTTGGCGGCTTCCACTATATTACCTTAGGAGTAAAGATAATCTTTTGCCAACATTAAGTTTTAGATCATGATCTTCTAAGTTCTGATTTGGTTGATCATGTTTGCCTCAATTCGTCTGTTCCAATAGGTATACGAGGTATTATCCCTTTTCATTTTACTTATTCATTTGGTTACCTCGCAAGTTATCGATTGTAATACACATTATTTTACAGTATCTAATGAAATTGATAACATTTTATTTTATTTTATTTGAGTGTGTATCTTTGATCATTTAAGAATTATTTTGAACTTAAAATGTTGGGAAAAGAACAGGTCCTTAAGTCCGTAGACTCACGTCAATTGTTACAAGACAAAAAGAAGTCATTTAGAAAAATTAGCTTCTTTCCTTTCACTAATCATCTAAATAGGGAACAATTTTAGTGGCCAAGAGGACTTTGGATCTCTGATCCCAATCTCTAACTTGTCTATCTCAGAGAAGGGGATATTAACAATTCAATCAACCCTTTAGTTAAGCAAACTCTAGTACGCCCACGCATCCTACTCAGACACGTGTGCAAAATCTAGATCCTCAATCACATGAATGGTTCAATTTAATTGAATTAAGTACAACGATATTTCTTAAAATTGCATGGAATAGTCTACCATAGTGGATGCAGAAGCTTGATAGATCTATAAAATTATGGTTAAGTTGTGGGGGATGAATAGGACCACTTAAAAATTTTATAATTAAAAACACAAATGCCTACTTAAATAATTTACCAATTTAATAACATTCCTACTAAAGTGGGTCCAATCATATAGACTACAAATTGTATACTAATTAATCAACTAGCCTATAATAGAGATAGGGAGCTTGTGTGTGCTTGTAAGTTAACGGTCTAGGATATGATTCAATTCAAGCATTCACGTGATTTAACTAATCAAATATATAAGTATGAATTAGAATTGTAAAAATTTATAATCGCACACACAAGCATATATACACTACTAGAAAAAGGGACAAAGGTTACGGATAAAAACCATGGCTAAATCCCTATTGCTATGGTATAGTCCATAACACGACCGTAGTAATCGGTAATGTAGCTAAAGGTCAAAAGACTATGGCTATGGATTATATCCGTAGCAACAGATTATATCTGTAGCAATAATTTCTGTAACAACATATACATATAGCCACAGATAATATGTGTAGCTGAAAGTAGAATGAAATCCGTAGCAATATGTTGAAGTTAACAATAGCTACGGTTATTAGAACAATCGCTATGGCTAATGTCCGTAGCTAATATAATTTTTTTAAATTTTTTTTATAACAATGGTGTCTGTTACCACTACAAGAACCTGATGTGATTGATTAACTCATCTAAGCTGCTAGGAATAGTACATAAAATGCAATCAGGAAAGAAAACAATGCATTCATATTACAAATAGTAATCAAATCATACAATGCATCCTACATTCACATTTCTAAATAAACAAATTTCAGAGTACAATAGATCGCCGGTTGTAAGTATAATAGGAGCAGAGGATGATAAAGGCATTTATGAACAGGGCAAGTAAATGGTTCTGGAGTAGCTATCTCTTTTTTATGCTCTTCCGCTTCAGCATCAATTCTTGGATAAAGTAATTTTGCAACACATTCTGGATGATAGAAATGGCCACAGGTTGTAGAAACACGGGAAATCCTGAAAGCCAAAAGGCCACAATGAATGAGCATCTTAGTCAGGAAGTTTTAGGCATTAAGGACATAAGTTTGTGCTACCAACCTAAAAATGTCTAAAATACACCCATTATAAAGCTAGAATGAAAGAAAATTGAATGTACACAACTACACATACCATCACTAAAGAGAATGTACCTAACGCCAGCCTTACCAAAAGAAGTAGCTACTAAGGCATGCACTAGAGCAGGATTCCAGATCATATTCACAATATGTTATTATGACTTGTGACAGATAGGGGCAGGCTCCGTCATGCATGCACCGACCACAAATCATGCTAGCCCGTTCATTGGGTGGGCCAAATGCGCACATAGTGTGAATTATCCATCAATGCTTAATTGTCCTTTTTTTTTTTTTCAAATACATGTGACCCATCTGCTGAGTAGACTGACCACCTTTAGGCCATGGCATGTACAAAGTAGGTGCACCAGATGACTGGCCCTGTTCTCACACAAACAGTGTTCCATTGGCATATCTTGAGTACCAAAAATATTTTGTGACAACATTACTTGCTAGAGTTTTAATTGTAATATGACTATGTTCTTATGATTGGTTTCTTGACTCTTATCAATTCTGTGTGATTGATCTTCATGAATAATCTTGAGAACTAGCTTGAGTGGTTAATGTTTCTCTTTTTTCATATTCCTTGTTATACGAACAACTTGCAAGAAAGCCTTGAAAAGAATGGGATTGCTAGAATTGATCTTTATATCATCAGTAGGCACTTGACCATGATTCAATTTTTACATCATAGGCTAATTTCAATTCAGTTACCGACATCTACTATAAATGATGAGACAAAATGTTGTTATCCCTTTGTTTTACCTGTGAAATTAATAATCTAATCCTTCACAAAAAATTGTAATCATTCAGACAAGAAAAGATCAAATTAATATTTTTTAAAGGACTTAAAAATTCTGCTAGAATATAACAAACCTTAGCGTTGCTCGATTTATCGGAAGAGCCCAACTTGCCACCAAAAAAAAAAAAAAAAAAAACACTGATGCCATTTGTATTGGCAATTTGCACACAAGAAGTTTTGAATTGCCTATGCCAAACCAACAATGTGAAGGTGAATGCCCCAAACTTTTGGAAGCAAGATGAACAAAAACATGACATATAGGAAAAATAAAAGATGATTTCATAAGCGTGCATACTTTCACTTGAGCCTTAGACATGCCAAGAGATTTACAGGCTGAGTTAGCACCAACATCTTTAGTTGCATGGAAGGACCTCAAACACCTCCCTTCACAACTGTATAAAAAATAGAGTGAAATGCATATGTCATTCATTCATGGAGAGGCGAAAAAAAAAGGAAAGAAAGAAAGAAGCATCAAGTAAGAACCCTTGGATTGAAATCCAGTCCCTTTAAACAAAAACATAAAAAATTAAAAAGAAAAATCCAGTCCTTGGATTGAAATCCGGTCCCAATTGTAATTAGATTGGCACTTAGATTTGCAAATTAGCAGATTCCAATCTATCTATCAACAACGTTTTTTTTCTTCTTTGAGAAACAACATTGAAGTGACCCAACAGAAGCTCTGTAAGTGCACTCAATTTTGCATTAAGTCCATTTGTACCATTGATCAAATGACTAAAATAGTCGATTCCCCTGATTTTTGGGCTATGGTCCTTCTGTATGACTGTGTAGGCCACTACATATGGGATAAATTTATGGCTGTCCAAGCATGTTTTAGCTGTCCATTTGTTTTCTAGACTTTGCTCCATCTGATGGATCAACTGCTAGATTTGACTAGGAACAGGGCGCAACTAATGGACAACTTGGATCTCGTAGTTGTTTTCTATCTAGGCTGTGATGGCATGTAAAGCAGTTGTTGGATTGTAAACGGTTAAGATTTTCAAGTTGCATTACATCCTCAAGAATTCAAAGAAATGATAGTAAGCGTCATGATCGTTTATGCAATATGCATATTGACATGTGATTGCATATGTGCATATGTGGTCGCACATGACAACACTGATTTCCCTTCTTGGCTATCTATTTACATACCACAATTCAAAGGTTGAGATTGTCTTATCAAGAAGACTTCTAGGCCAAGGTCCATTATCTAATCTTGGAACCAACGCCAATTAAAAAACAAGTATATTGTTCATATCCTTGGCTTGAGGATCATATGATTCCTTAGAGACGAAAGCAATTTAGGCCACTATAACCTTATCCTAATTACAACCCCAGATCAATTCATGAGATAAGCTCGCATCATATGTTGTGGCTTCAACATAACTGGTCGGCAGAGGAACTCTGCCATGCAGAACACAACTATTGGAGAGAACACTCACTTCATATAAGGATTCAAAGTATATAGGTTCCCGACACATATCTTTGCTTATGGACCTCAGTGTGTGTGTGTAGAGAGAGAGAGAGAGAGAGAGAGAGAGAGAGAGAGAGAGAGAGAAACTAGAAATGAATGCATGCTATTAAAAAAAAAACTGATTCATCTTTTGCCGAATCCACTTCATAGGCAGTTAGTATTAACCTGTTGTAGTACCTCGAAGCCATGACCATACATGCCATGGAAGACACTTGCCAAAAGAGGACCAAATGAACTCCATGTAGACCTTAAAGCACGTTTCAATCTATTTTGGATCAAAATTTCAAATTGCCTCTATAGAATCTTAAAATAAGTCAAACAAATGAATAAAGAAATATTCATGTCACTTAAAGACCTTGAATAGATTAACTTCTCAAAATAAGGATTTGATATAGATAAGATCAATGGATGTAACCAATCAGTTTAAAAATAAAAGGAAGTTTACAAGTGACACAACCATGCCTTCGAGTATCCAATAACAAAATAGGAGTTTTGAGTACACATTATGCAGAAATATTGAATATGCCTGTTGATAAGAAAAGTACCTTCAGGGTTATTGTACCAACAAAACCAATTTTAATAGTGACGGGAAGATTTAGAGAATTTAACGCTTCTGCCTTCAACTGCAAGTCTGAGGACAACATCTCCTACAAGAGAAATGGAACCAATGGGGGGGGGGGGGGGGGGGGGGGGGGGGGGAACAAACTTTTTGCAAGACTTGCTATAGATAAACCGAAGCTGGTGTGGTTAAAGAGGCCAAAGGTGAGAAGGAAAAAAAGGAAAAAAAAAAATAGAACTTTTCACAATTGAGGTAGTTGGTTAGCAAGAAACAGACCTCAGCAACCTCCCCAATGACCAACTTTTATTTTTTGTTGAACAATCAGATAACATGATACCATATCAAAATACTGGTCGCAAAAGAAATTACACACATCATTTTAAAAACATCCTCCAAATATCTCACACCTTTCATAGATTAAGAAGTGAACAAAGGAACCATAAAGAGGAAATGAACTTCCATACACAACCAGTCTCTACATGTTGACTAGTCACCTCACACGTGATGACTAGCTCCACCTATTAGAAGTAACAATCCATAAAACACATGTATAATTAAAACCTATTAGAAAAGTAGAAGTAGGAGGCCTGAAGGATTGGAATACGAATAGTGCTTTGATGCATCCAAGGCCAGTAGTATGTAGAACCAAGATATAGATCTGAGGGGTTTTCAGTGTGGATGAAAGATGCCCCAGATTGGAAGTACCTAATCCTTCGATCCATGGCATACAAATAAATAGTTAATGGAAAATACAAAACTAGCATCTGAAAAATCCCAAAGATTAGGAAATTCCACTTCGATAGGGTTTAATTGGCAATGATATAGAAGGGATCAAAGAATCATATAGGAGGACCTAAAAAAAATGAATACCATTTGTTAGTTGTGCTAATTGAACATACACATCTAGCCTCTATTTACTTTAGTTGACTCACTTGATTTTTTTCATATGGTCATCTTCACAAGGGGGTTTTCTTTTGGATGTAGATATAGTTATGGTTCTTGAACTATCTTAGCCTCTTCAAGTTGTTAGCCTAGGTGGGGTGTCTACAGATGCCCTTCTTTCGCTGAGGTTACGAGCAGCCGAGTCCTAAAGTGAGTGGACACCCCACCCTTCAAGTTAAAAAGGATAGTGATTCAAATCCGTTGCCTGCCATCGTATCATTGTTAGTTGACTGTTTGGAAAAGAGATGACTTGCACATATCATGAGGGTTGAGGAAAACATTGTGATTTTCCCCTGCCCATTCGTCGTGACTTTACAGGTCACCTATTACGACCCTTTCATGTTAGATTGTTGATAACATTAGAGAGTAAGTCTGAAAAGTAAGGGCCTCTACGCATTCATCGCGGCTTTATGAGAATTTTCATACTGTTTGGTCTGTCATTTCCTTTGCTATGTAATCACCCCAGGAATATTCAGTCTGTTTGATTGTCAAAGTAGTTAGCTGCCCTGCGCATTGGTGTGGCCTTACGGGAAACTCACTGCGTCGACTTGGACTCGATCAAAATTTTCAAACATTCCGGACTACATATATGCAGGTAATCCTTTGACATGCAGTTTGCTAATTTTGATACTTTAGTTGCAATAGATTATTATTACTCTGAATTTGAATATTCTTTTCAAAGATAGATCCAATCATTTTTACTAGCATCCGTACGATTGTTCAGATATAGAAATTGGACCAATCATACATGTATCATGTATGGATTCGATCATCCTCCGATGAAACTGGATGAGAGCGAATTTTAGTAAGCTGTTCGTACTGGCCGCAACTGGAGAATATAGAAGATTCCTCAGTGTACTGCGCATCGCATGCGTTTTCAAAAACTTTTTGTTTAAAACTAGCCCTTCTGGAGCTAGACTCCCTGGGGATTATATATATATATATATATATATATATATATATTTATTTATTTATTTATGAAATTTCTAGAAAATGTCCATTCGATTTCGTGAGTAGGCATTGTCGTTCGGTTTTTATTATAAAGATTGACAGATGGCCTCCACTAATAAATTAATGGGGCTAATATTTTAAATATTTTTGAATTTTTAAAAGATCTGTTCGGTCTCATTGGTGGTTGAGATCATGTGGTTTTTATTGTAAAGATTGACAGATGATCTCCACTAATAAATTAATGGGGCTAGTATTTTAAATATTTTTGAATTTTGAAAGATCTGTCCGATCTCGTGGGTGGTCAAGATTGTCCGGTTCTTATGAATTGACAGATGGTCTCCACTAACAAACTAATGGGGCATTTCATTATATTTGTATTTTCTTTTCTCCCTTTTTTGTGTTTTTGTGTATTTTACATTTTTCCAGCAATTTTCAAGGGGCACTTTGTTAAGATTCTCAATTTCTCACGAGATTTTAGGATGAAATCATGAGATTTAAGAGAATATTTGCCTCTTTGCTTTTTTTTTTTTTTTTTTCTTGGGGCTTTATCTAGTGAATAGAGAGAAGGTTCAATCATCCCATCATGTCATGGGGGACCGGCTCGCTGTCCTAAGAGAATCCGGTTAGGGTCGGCAATCCGATTACTGCCAGTCCATACATTTGTCCACTGGTTCGGGCTGGACGCTGGTCCGATCATTGCAGCCCTTCTTTCTATATCATCTCTTAATTCAGTCCAGGGAAGCCATTATAACTCCTTGGAAGCTCTAGGGTGTGGATTGTTGTCTCTTTTGTAGTCCATTACCTTTCTTCCTTCTTCATTTCTCAGGTGGTTAATCAGTGAATTCTTGCTAGATTTTTGCCAGACCATTTTGTAAGGCTTTGGAGGGACCATTGATGGGTTTTGATATTCTCTTTGGGCTTTGGAGAACCATGATTTGGACCGTCAAATCATTTTAATTAGATCTCAACCATTGGATCTTGCTGGATTTTTCTGTTTTGGGCCAAGTAGTTGGTTGGATTTTTCTATTTTTTGCTTGTTTATTATATTTATTATTTATTATTTTGTTAGAGTGGGGTGTGATAAGAAAGGAGGCCCACCTTTTTATTTAGAATTTTTTTATCTTTTTTTGGATGATATGGACCGTTGGATGGGAGATTTGGGGCCCACTTGAGTGCTTTGATGGTGTAGACCTTGATGGTTGGTCATTTTGTGTATGATGTACAGATGGATTTTTCGAGTGGTCCCCATATATTGATCTTGATGTGGCTAGATGTATTTGAATTAGAATATGTGGTCCTAGAAATGGACTTGTGAAAGTGGGCCTGAATTATGGACATGTAGGCCAAAAGAATGGGCTCTGAAATGGGCCTTTACCACTTGGGCTCTTGATAGTCCTTGTGGAATGGACCTTTGAACATGGGCCTTTTGAAAAATGGGCTGTTGGAATAGGCTTTGAGATGAGTCTTGGGAATGGGCTTTGAAATAGGCCTTGGAAATGGGCCTTGAGATGGGGTTTTGAGATGGGCCTTGGAATGGGCCTTAGAATGGATCTTGGTATGGGCCTTAGAATGGGCCTTGAAGTGAGAATTTTGACTGTAGACTTTTTAACTTGGGCTTTGAGTAGGGCTTTGACTTTAAGCTTTGATGGTATAGAAGTACTTACCTATGGGTTTTATGTATCATGCCTCATCGTGGTAGGAGTGATGCTCGCTCTTCCCATCAGTTAGCCGACCCATGTTTTATGCCTCCTAAGGGTCACCATTCATCTGATGTGGCTTGGGAAGGTGGTGCACTTGTGATCCTGGGGGGACGTGGGGTTAGGACACATTGGCTGGATTGGTTTCATGATTTGCAGTCTTTATTTTTCGATGTACTGGAGCACACTCCATTTGCCAGTTTGTTCCAGATTTGTCTAAGAAAGACGAACATGTCCCTTCTGTCGGCTTTGGTTGAGCGATGGCATGCTGGGACTCATACTTTTCATCTGCACTTTGGAGAGTGGGGGATCACCCCATATGACATCTATATGCAGCTAGGCCTTAGGTATAATGGTGGATCCGTCCCTTTTGAGGATGATCTCTTGGTACCTTCTGAGGATGATTAGATGAGTCTTCTGGGGATGATGCCGGATGTTTCAAATTTTTCTGACCATCGGTTTAGGTTGCTCTAGTTGTCCTCTAATTTTGCTCGTTGCATTCCTGAGACCGAGGCTACAACCATCGAGAAGGCCCGCGTCCTGATATTGTACACTATGGGTGCGATGATCTTCTGCAATGGGAACGAGCTGGTAAGTTCCCATCTATTGATGTTGGTGGTAGATATCACCTTCCCCACACCATACAATTGGAATGCGACTCTCCTTACCCATCTTTACGAAGGGCAGGACAAGGCCAGCTACTGCGTCAACAGGTCTCTGACTGGTTTTTATCTGGTCGTTGAGGTATCCACTAGATCCGTCCCTTCACATTTTTTATCTTTTCAGGATGATTGAAATCAACTGCTGACTGTGGTCACACGTAGGTGTACTTTTTTTTACCATTTCCCTCACTTGGCGCCCACTCTGATTGATCATTCGCCTCCTTTCCCTCGTATGATGCTGTGGTATAAGGATAACCGCAGCTGCATATGCATATTTTCTGATCTCACCTGGAGGTTGAACATAGACGCCCTAATCCTTGATGATCCTTGATGATGTAAGTAACTGCCTTGTTCCGTGTTGCCTTGTGGTGTTTTATACTGTACTTTATATGTGCCCTCTGTTTTTGCAATTTCACACTCGTCCCTGTCTCTCATCGACCGCGGCACTTGTTCCTACTACCCAGGAGGCCTTCCTGGCCTCAAAGCAGTGTCGCATCCTAGAGGACCCTCGAGTGATGAAGTGGTACCTTTGTGAGAGGATCTTTTGGCAACTGGATGGGAGTCCACTCATCCCGTTCAGTCCACCATCTAGGCCATCTGATTGGAGGGCGATGCCTGAGTAAAAGCTAGCTTCTGCCTTTGAGGGCTTTGACGCTAACGCCTTCGTCGACCCAGCGAGGGAGTACAGTTCCTGGTGTGAGCAGTATGGTATTGGCCCCATACTGTAGCCTACTTATGCTCCCGGTGATGGTGCGTGCTTCGCCAGTGGAGGTCTCCTAAGTTCGCATGTCTGCCAAAAGGGTAGAGACGTATATATACCTGACGAGGATGACTAGCTTCTATTATGTCAGGTGATCTTGTATGCTCGTTCTATACAATCCTTTCTCATATATATATATATATATATATGAAAATTTTTTCTTACTTGTCTCCCCTGCCCTTGGTCCTTTGAATATTGTTGTTGACGGCCCTTACAGTTATCTGGAGATGCAATGGGCTCCATGGTTCTAGAATTGGGCCCCACCATTGACCACATGCAATTGTGGGCCTAGCCGGTAGTTGGACTACCACCCACGGTAGTCCAACTACTGCCGCTGACTTTTTTTTTTTTTTTTTGTTCTGCCTTGTCAGCGCTGTAGTGATGTAGAGATGTCACGAGTACCACCAACAGTAATCGGATTACCGCCTCCGTCCATCTTTTCTTCCTGCAAGTCCTCTTCTTCTCTGTTCATTCTTCCTAGTCCCTTTCTGTTTATTCCTTCTTCACCAGATCCCTTAATCATTCGGCTTTGTCTTTTTTCTTCTTCCCTTTTATCTCCTTCTCTTGTCTTTTCTCTTCTTTGTTGTCTTCTTCTCTTGTCTTTATTATTGCTGATTTGGTAGAGAATGTTGGTGGGTCCACTATTAATGATGAAATGGTGGGTGAAGAGGTTGTTAAAGGATCGATCATTTATAAGAGATAGGTTGATGGAGATTGATGGTGGAGTAATGGGCCCTTTGGAAGAAGTTAATACTATTGATGACCTTGCTCCCACCATCATTAATGGTGGAGATGGAAGATGGATGGGTGGATTGGATGGTTTTGATGGTTTGATTGGTTTTGATGGTATGGATGGGTTTGATGGTATGGATGGGTTTGATGCTTCCATGCCCAGTGGGCCATCAGGTGTTGGGATTATGGGACCATTAAAGGGTGTGGATTGGGTTGGAGGGGTTGTGGACGGTCCGATTTTTGGTGGGCCGCTTGTGGGTATTGGAGATGATATGTTGATGGAAGTGGATGGGATGGATCGGGTCCAAAGAGATGGCGGGCCCCACCTCGGTGGTTCGAGTTATTTAGATCTAACAGTTGACAGATTCCTTGCATATGGCTTGGGTCAGATATTTGGTGCGGACTTCAAGGCAGTTGTGGGACAGGCAACTGTTGTCAGGGATCAGGATATCGGTCCGGTCAGCTACTGGGGTACTTTAGGCGTTGCAGCTCCTGAGGCATGTGCATTCCAGACTGCTCCAAATATGGCGATCATTAGTGGTTCAGGCCCATCTGTCGAAGCTTTTTAGGGCACTCTGAGAGATGTACTGGGTGAGTTTTCTTTCTTCCGTCACCATGAGATAAATCTGTTAGACGAGGGGATACTCATCTTTGATGATTCTCCTGTTGACCCGGGGATTCGGATTACAGAGGGTGTGCCTGTTCAGACTTACAAACTGTATCCACGTGGCACCTGTTCTGAACAATTGCATATCTAGATTGAGAGCTTGACCGAGTCTGAGATCATTGAGCTGGGCTCTTTGGGCTTTCAGGAGGTTCTCCACTTTCATTGAGTTTGCCTGGATTGACGATTGTTGAGTGCAGCTTTGTATGATTGAGTTCTATCGTTAAACCTATTTCCTTTAATGATCTAGAGTTGGGTCCATTGTTGGAGGAGTTTGTGTGTTTATCTGGTCTTCCTTTTTCCTGGAAGCCTTGCGTTCCTTCATCTGAGCCAGTTCGTCCTACTGATCTAATCTCCTAGTTTGGGTTTCGAGCTGCTTTTCCTACTATAGAGGGTGGGGTCAGTGAGCTTTCGCTTGAGCTTCTGTACATGTTGTTCCACCATCCGAGGAGGTCCAGGATCAGATCGCCAGCTTCATTGTTTGAATGCATTAATATTCTATGTTTTGGCTGAGCTGCTCTTCTCCGGTTGGCAGTAGTCTTCATTGGCGGATTTACTAGATGTATTTCGTCGAGCCCTGGGCCATAAGAGCATCATTTCTGTGGTACTGGCGGAGCTCTTTTTGGGGCTGACCGAGTGTTCTCTTGGTCAGACTCGTATCCTCAGGGATTGCTACACATTCCTCCAGGTATTTTCACTTTTATCTTCTTCCCTTCTACTTGCAATTTGAGCTTAACTTGTGCCTTCTCCCAGGTGTGGCTGTGGGAGCACCTCTATATGACCCCTCTGCTTCTGTGGCCTGACTCTCGTCATGATGATGTACTGTCTCTGTTGCTTGATAGCCTTCCTTCGGGTGCTAAGGCTATCGATTCGCTATATCACCGTATACTCTCTCAGCTTCGAGGGTGGGAGATCAGCTGAGAGGCTTCGTCGCTCCATTGTGCTCCATTGATCTGTAGTGCGACTCGTACTCCTCTACTATTGTTGGGTCTCTAGGGATACTGCTCTTATCATCCCACTCATTTCATCCGGTAGTTTGGCTTCTGGTACGATGTTCCGGATTTTGCCTTTTTCGGATTTAAACATGCTCCTCTTCCTTCTAATTTGACTGCTCTGTATCGACGAGTTTGGATTTCCTGGCAGGGATCTTTGGTTGCGACGGTTCTGGATTTCAAGTCTTGGGCTCCACCTTTAGTGACAGTGCCATACCAGCGATGGGTGGCAGAGCAGTCGCTTCATCATCAGGTTTCGGGTTGACACTTGGTGGGTGAGGTTGTTGATCGAGATATGGTGAATGATACCACTTCGTCTTCCTCGTGTGTTGATGACTCGCTGGATGCATTCGAGGAACGACCATTGATTGATCGACTTTTCTTCTTACGACACATGACCACCTAATCTCTGAGAGCGCCGTTCTTCGCTATTCTTGTGCGAACATGGCTCGCCGGCTAGCCGTGGGTAGGTTGTATGATGAGAGCATGTTGATGCGCACACTACGTGAAAAATGGAAAAAAAAGGACGGATTTCGAGACGGTTCTAGACCATCTCTAAAATTGCTTGGTTTAAAGACGCTTTAGAGACGGCTGTAAAACGTCTCTAAAATTTTAAACGGCCCTTGAGTGTCCTTAATATTGTCTTAAAAATTTGAATGTCTACAAATCATTTAAGACGGTCAAAATCCGTCGTTCACTGTGGATAAAAGATGGCTATAGACCATCTGTAATAAGAGACGGTCTTTGACCGTCTTATATTCGGTCATCTGAGACGGTCAAAGCCCGTCCGCATTAGAGACGGTCATTAGCCGTCTTTTTTTGGTAATCTGAGACTGTCAACGACTGTCTACATTAGAGATGGTCATTGGCCCTCTTTTACTGGAATTTGAGACTGTTAATGACCATCTATATTAGAGATGGTCATTGGTCATCTTAATTTGAGATTGTCAAAGACCGTCTTAATTAGAGACGAGAATTGGCCGTCTTAATTGGAGACTGTCAAAGACCGTCTTAATTAGAGACGGTCCTAAACTGTCTCTAATGCTCAGGTCATTCCCTCACAGCAAAAAGATTATGATTTTAAAAATAAATAAATAAATTGAGAAGCTTAGAAAAAATAATTGACAATGTTTAAGAAAAATTTAGATTTTGAAAAAAAAAAAAAAACTGTTAGTTTATAAAAATCTAGATTTTGAAAAAAAAAATTAAGAACTTTGAATAATGTTAATAATTTTGAAAAAAAGAATTTCGATAAAAACTGATATTTTGAAAAAGAAAATATAAAAAATTAAACAAAATTGTGAAAAAATTGACAAATTATAATATATATATATATATATATATATATATATATATATATATATATATTAAAAAAGAAAACTAGATTTTGTAATTTGATAAGAAAAATTAAAAAGTTATATAACAAGATTTCGATAAAAAAATGATAATTTGAAAAAGAGAATTTAAAAAATTAAACAAAATTTTGAAAAAATTGACAAAATGTAAAAAAATATATATTTAAAAAAAATGAAAACTAGATTTTGTATTTTGACAAAAAAAATTGAAAAGTTATATAACAAAAGTGAGATTAAAAAAATGATATTTTAAAAAAGAAAATTTAAGAAATTAAACAAAATTGTGAAAAAATTGACAAATTGTAAAAAAAAAAAAAATATTTTAAAAAAGAAAACTAGATTTTGTATTTTAACAAGAAAAATTGAAAAACTAGATAACAAAAGTGAGATTTTGATGATGTGTTATATATCCTTGCCGCCCCTCTGTTTCTCCAACCCATTTTTGTGTCGGGTATAAAAAATTGTGTAGATTTAAATCTTAAGTGGACCACACCACTGGAAAGAATTATAATATAGTACCTCACGATTAAAAATTATAAAGAGCCCATCATAAGGTTTTAGTAATGTTTATTTGCAATCCAACTTGTTGATAATGTAAAGAAGATCTAGATGAAGGTCAACTACAAAGATCAAATTGATCCAAAACTTTGGTGGCCTTCAAAAGGTTTTTAATAGTTATTCATCATTGTTTTGATTAGTATGGCCCACCTGAGATTATTGAGTTCTTATGATTTAAAATCACATCCTAAAATATGATGGAAAAATATATGGATGGTGTCGATATACATAAAATATATGAAGGTGGGCCCTACACGGTTAGAGTAAAACCCATGAAGGAGTTACCTGAATAGTGAAATGGTACGATAAGGTCACCTCATAAGAATTTTCCATGAGGTTAATCTATGTGCACCCCACCATGATGTGTGTAGAACATCAACACTATGCATTTGATGTGTCCCCTTTAAGTCCAAAAATCAGTCGTATACGAAACTCAAGTGGGCCATAGCATCTAAAACTATGTGAAGACATAATGAATGGGCCCACGTGAGTTTTGGATGTGTATGAAACTTGGTCTGACTCACACATAATGAATGGGCTAGATCTATGAACCACATTTAGGTGGGCCCAATAAATGATTATGAATGTTTTACTGGGAGGGTAACCCTCTCAACTATAGTATATGGTGTGGCCCACCCAATATCTTTCTCATGCGTAGCATGATCGGAGCGAGTAATTAATTAATTGAGGGTAATGATCAGTAAAATAAAGTGAATGGACCAGACATGTAAAATGGGCCAAATATTCTGGTCAAAATTGTGACCCAACTTACTGACCTCATGAGAACCTAAGTATTGATGTTAGTAAGTTTTGTGGGCCCCATCATGATGTGTGTTGAACATCAACACCGTGGATTTGATGTGTCCCCTTTATGTTATGAGATATCTCTTCATTTATATTTTTTTGATATCTTTTTGATATTATGAACATGTTGGATGTCAAATAAATATTACCGTGGGCCCAAGGAAGGTATTAACGGTGGAAATCATTATTCCACACTATTGGCGTGGTATGGTACGCTTGAGTTTTGGATTTACCGAAAATTTGGGATCAACCCACACCGTTCATCCAATTTTTGAGATAATTTTAGAGAATTATCCACAAAATGAATCATATCCAAAGATTAAATGGACCACACCACAAATAAGGGGAATGAATTGACTACTCCCCCTGACACCATCCAATGGCTGGTGGTTGGTGCTCTGTGAGCCCTACTATGGTGTATGTGTTTAATCTGTGTTGTCTATCTATTTTGAAAGATCATCTTATGGTATGAGACCAAAAATGAGATATATCCAAATCGTAAGTGGACCACATTCCAAGAAACAGTGTTGAATGAGCGTCAACCATTAAAAAACATTTTGGGGCCATAAAAGTTTTGGATCAAGATGATTTTTATTTTTCCCCTTCATTTGGCCATGCATGACCTAATCAACATATTGGATGTCAAATAAACAGTACAATGGGCCTTAGGATGATTTTAATGATGGATATCCAATCACTATTGTTTTCATGTGGTGTGGTGCATCTGAGATATCGATATATATACTTCTCAATTTTGAGATCAAGTCATAAAATGATTTTTATATACCTCTCAATTTAGGACCACACCACATTTTGGATGAAGTTGATATATATATATATATATATATATATATATATATATATATATATATATATATATATATATATATATATATATATATATTAAAAAATTATTATTATTATTATTATTTCCTTCATGTTTGACCTAATCAAAAGGTCGAATAAAAATAAATATTACAATGGGCACCTGAGATTTATATACCTCTCATTTTTGGGCCCCACAATGATGTATGTTTTGTATCCACACCTTCCATCCATTTGGAAAGGTCATTTTAGGGCAATGTCTAAAGAACAAGTTAAATCCAAAGTTCCAGTGGACCCCAACACAAAAAACAGATTGGCTACTCTCCCTACCACCAGCCATCTCTGGGCCCCACCATGATGTCTGTATTTCATCCATTCTGTTCATCCCTTTTTACTGATAATTTAGGGCTTGATCCAAAAAATTAGAGGGATAGAAATCTCAGGTGGATCACACCACATGAAAATAATAGTGATTAGATATCCACCATTAAATTCTTCCTAAGGCGCACTGTACTGTTTATTTGACATTCAATCTGTTGATTAGATCATACAGGCCTAGATTAAGGGAAAAAATAAAAATCAGCTTGATCTAAAATTTCTATGGCCCCCAAAATGTTTGTAATGGTTGATGCTCAATAGTGTTTTCTGATTGTGTGGTCCACCCAAGATTTAGTTCAGGCTCATTTTTTGGGATCATACACAAAATGATGTTATGAAATGTATGGACGGCGTGGATGAAACAAATCAATCATGGTGGGGCCCATAGAGCGAGACCAGGTCCAAAGTTCCAGTTAATGTTTTCAATCTACTGTTTTTCATTGTGAGTCTTGCATTTTATGTAAAATGGTGTTGACTCGTACATAACAATAGTGGCTAAGATATATATAGAGTTATCCAGACCATCGAAATAATCGGTCTAATTGTAAATAGTAAATATTTATAATTTTATTTTATAAAACAATCTTAACCATCCAGAAAATGGTCCCATGCATGTATGACCGTTAATAGAGTTGGTGTTATAAATAATGGTAAACTCACAATATAGGGATTTGAAATTTTTTTCTTTAAAAGACGAAAACCGTCCGACGCCCGCTCCTCTTTTCTAATTTTTCCTCTTTTCTTCGTCTTCCATCGACAAGAAACCCCCTCTCTCTCTCTCTCTCTCTCTCTCTCTCTCTCTGCTGTGAAAAGCCATGACAGTAGCAGTAGCAACAACTGCAGCAGAAGCTTCTTCTTTTAAACCAGTGGTTTTTAGGACTCTTAGGGGCGGCTTTGGCCACCGGAATTGCCTATTTTTCTTATAGTGTGATGCTTGATGTGGAAATCTGATCGTTTTAAACCTTCCCTAGTTGCACAAGTGGCCGAACCATCTTTTTATGTTACACATAATTTGTCATCCACTAGTTTCTGTAAATGAAAATAAGAGGATTGATCTTAACAGTATGGTCGTCATGCACATAGACAAAAAATGCTTGCAATGAATGTTTACGAGTACTTAGTAATTTTGGAGTCCTTGGTTAGGGTTTGGGTTGAAAGTATGAGTGCTGGAGCCGACGCTTTCGGAGTCCGAACTCATTCTTGTGAAAAATAGAAAAATGAAAATATTACTAAATATAGATTTTCTTGTTAAGAAGAAAATGGAAGGTAAAGAAGAGACATAACTGAAACTTTGCACTGTGAAAAGTAATATTAACCATCTGACTTTTCCTGTTGAATTTGACATTCAGGAAATGGACCTTTTTCAGAAAACCATGGATTTAAAACCATTAAATCCTTCTCAGAAATTTGAGTTTATTGAACCGAATTGAATTATTACAATTCAATTTTGTTGAATATCCAAATGCAAGGTTTCCATGAATTAGGCAAATGAATTCATTCCAACCCATTTTGTTGAATATCCAAACGGAAGGATTTATTTATTTATTAATTATTATTATTGTTATTATTATTATTATTATTTTGTGATATGTAATAGCTTTTCAAAATTCATATGTAGGTGCATACTTGGTCTCATTCACATGGACTTTGACTATCTTTCTTAAATTTCTTTGGTTTTTCTAATTTTTGTATATAATTTTGACTTTCTAGGCCCTAAAACAAGATTCAAGGTGCTGTCAACAATGCTAACAGAATCCTCCAGGTCAGATTATTGATTGGACCTAATTTTATTTAAATGATCATGATAATCCATTTTATTTAAATAAGCAGACCCGGATGTGCGTTGGAGCTATCCGGATGTTAAGCGGGGGTCCCTGGAAGGTGGAAAATACTGTTATGACCATGATGAAGATGTCCATTTCCTATGAACAGTATTAGAGTGGCCTGGCCATTTGGACAGTTTCTAATGTGGCCCACCTAATCTTTCATTCCGCCGTCCATTTCTGCGTTTTACGAAGATTCACGTGCGTACACGTGCACGGAGCTAGAAGACGAGCTTGGCGAGGGTTGTCGCTACACCCTTGATGCAATGGATGGTTCGGATCATCGAACCTGAAGATGAGGGAGGCCCACAACGCTTCGTCCGCAAGTTCAATGCGAAACAGAGCTTCCGCGGAAGTCTCTGACTGTTTTGTTAGCTCATCTATTGACGCCAGATAAAAAATCCACTCCGTCCATTGGTTTCGGCTTAAAATTCCATCCAGAAAAGACTGTTTTTGGAGCACATTCGATGTGGCCCACAAGCTTTTCTACTCCACCGTCCAATCTACGTTTAACGGTTAATATCTAGTAATATTCTGCATGATCCCAAAAGGACACCTTGGTGAGGTTAACATCCCCCCTTTACACGCAATGGACGGCTCTGATCTTTCAAAATATCGACGAGTGGGGCCCACAGTCGATCCCCGGCGTCGGTAGCGAAGACGCTGTTGCGTCTTTCTGTTTTGAGAAGGAGTCGGTCAACACCGACTTTGACCGATTCTTCGGTCCGGTGCACGGCTGGTGAACGTGCACCATGTACATGTATCTGTACATGTGGGATCCACTCTGATCTTTTTGAGAAATTCGCTCCGTTCATCTCCTTTCTCATAACATTTAAACGGTTGGGACCAAAACTGGAGCATATCCGGATACCAGGCGGGCCCCAAATCAAGATTTCATAGGATGATCTGTCATTTTAGGCACTTTTATAGGGATCCGGGAGCTGAAATTTGACGTGTACGGTTCATTTATGGTCCCCAGGCCATGTATGAAGTTTCGTTTCAATCTGATGGCGAAAACCTTGTGATCTTGCATTCTACACCAATTTCGGGTCATTTGAAGGTGAACGGCTGGAATTTCTTGGGTCCCTGGTGTGCGTATCTGTCGATCTTAGTCCCTGCAGTCCGTCCCTTTCCTTGGTGATCATCAGAGCATTAAATCCAATCTTTTAGCATCCGTTTTCAGCTCAAGCTCTTAAATTCAACCTGCAGCATAAACATCATTAAATCGGCCGTTAAACAATATTATGTTCGTAAATCCAAACAATATCTGGGGTCTAATATGTAATATTTGACCCTCAACACAACCCCCAACCAGCATCTTGCTAGTCCCGAGCAAAGCATGAGAAAAATAAGTTGAGAATTATAGGACGATTTTTATGAACTTAAATGATTTTTTTGAAAAACAATTTAGACACGAGAATTCTAAGATTCATGAATGTTAGGAATTATTTTCTCTTGGACTCAGGCACACATTAAACTTCATAATCAAGTTCAAGGTATTAATCCATCAATCAGAAAAATGCTAAACATTGAGTTCCATGGGTGTGTAGTGTAATCTCAACTTACCACTATTAAGAGGCCCAATCTTCAATTTCATGATATCATTGGTAACTAACAAAGAATTTATGACAACCATCCTAAACCAAAACTTGCCTCACAGATCGTCTTTTCATTCCTTCAGCTTTTGATTTTTTTAACTTTTTATTTTTCCATTAATAGTCATGCCAAAAAGAGGAATCAAGTCCTTACCAATAGGGAGCAAACCTATGGTGAAGACCGTACTCCTAGACCTTTTTCACATATCATTCATGGGGAATTAACTCTACACCTATAGGGAGCAAACCTATGGTGAAGATTAATTATCCAACCTTTTCAATTTTTATACCATGATGGCAAGATATTTCAGGCTGGTTCCTTTCATGCTCAGTGATTACCAAGTTAATCCTTTGATATGGAACTGAAATCTAAATGTGTAGGCGAGACGTGACATGTGAAATCATGACTCAATCAATGTTTATAACTTCTAATCATGGATTAATAACTCGATCTTAACTGCGAAATTTAACAGATACTGAATCCAAGAGTCCTAAATTATCAACATTACTTATCTTGAACTTATAAATCAAGGGTATCCATCAAAATCACTTCAAATTCATAAAAATTTTCAGAAAAATTTTAAAAATTTTCATTCACAATTGGCACAATTGTTGCTCAAGACCAAGAAAATACGGATTAGGAAGCCTAATCTCCCCAACCCCCAACCTAAAATCTACATTGTCCTCAATGTAAAAGATATGAGCATGCAATGCACATGGAACAACGAAAGTAAAGTGATGGGAAGATAGTACCTGGATAACGAATCAAGAGAGAGACTTTCCAAGAGATCGCAGCATGAAAGCTGGTCAGCCAAGAGAGAAAACAAAATAAAAATAACAACGAATAAAATCCTACCTATACCACTTTCGCAAGTGTTCTTGATTGCATTTAGCGAATGCAACAAGCCTTTAAACCCCTAGGTTACCCCTAGTGGACAAGTTGTAGTCTCGTGAGGGTTTGCAGTAATGTTACCCACAAACATTGAACTATCTAACTAAAAAAAATGAAATGGAATAAAATGACTGGGTTGCCTCCCAGGAGCGAAATTTACCGTCTTCAGCCAGACAAATAAAGCAACTACCCTAGTCCTATGAAAGCGATAAACCTACCTATACCTCCATCAGACTAGGAGATCAGTCCTGATAAACAGGAGCAATCAGAGGCATGGACATGTCCTCTGAATCAAATGCCTCGACAAATGGCTTTAATCGATGTCCATTGACTTTAAACTCCTTGCCACTGTCGGGATCTCTTATCTCGACGGCCCCATGAGGATAAGCAGTGACAACAATGTAAGGGCCGGTCCAACGAGATCGAAGCTTACCCAGAAAGAGGTGTAGTCGAGAATCGTACAAAAGGACTTTTTAACCTGGTGTGAATGATTTTCGTAAAATATGTTGATCATGAAATGCCTTCATCCTGTCCTTATAAATTCTCGAGTTCTCATATGCATCGTTCCGGATTTCTTCAAGTTCATTTAACTGAAGTTTGCGTAGCGAGCCAGCGTTGTCCAGATTGAAATTTAGATTTTTGATCACCCAGTATGCTTTATGTTCCAATTCCACCGGCAAGTGACAAGCCTTCCCATAGACAAGTCTAAAGGGAGATGTTCCAATAGGAGTTTTAAAGGCAGTACGGTACGCCCATAAGGCATCAATCAATCAGATTGACCAATCCTTATGACCAATCCTTATGATCAGGGTTAACCGTTTTCTCTAAGATATGTTTGATCTCCCTATTGAAAATCTCAGCTTGTCCACTTGTCTGTGGATGGTATGGGGTGCTCACCTTATGAGAGATACCGTATTTCTTCATTAAACTCTTAAATGGTCTATTACAAAAGTGTGAGCCCCCGTCACTAATGATGGCTCGAGGCGTTCCGAACTGCGACAGGATATTTTCTTTCAAAAATTTAATGACCATGCGATGGTCATTTTTGCGGCACGAAATTTCTTCGACCCATTTAGTGACATAGTCTACGACGAGCATAATATACAGATTTCCAAAAGATTGGGGGAATGGTCCCATGAAATCAATGCCCCAGCAATCAAATGCTTCAATGATAAGGATGGGATTCAAAGGCACCATATTTCGAAGGGACAATGCTCCCAATTTTTGACAACGCTCACAAGCTTTGCAAAACTCATGAGTGTCTCTGAACATAGTGGGCCAGTAAAAGCCACACTATAGAATCTTGGCTGTGGTCTTTTTAGCAGAAAAGTGACCACCACAGGCCTGTGAGTGACAGAAGGAGATGACACTCTGATGCTCATCGTCTGGCACACACCTCCTTAAGATTTGGTCTGAGAAATATTTAAACAAATATGGATCATCCCAGAAAAAGTTACGCACCTTGGTAAAGAATTTCTTCTTATCTTGCGATGTCCAATGTGTCGGTATGGCACCTGTAGCAAGATAATTAGCAATATCAGCGAACCAAGGTGAATGGGAGACTCTAAACAGTTGTTCATCAGGGAACATGTCATTGATATGGGTCGCATCAAGGGAATCAGAGGTATTAAGGCGAGAAAGGTGATCAACCATTACGTTCTCTACTCCCTTTTTATCTTTAATTTCTAAATCAAATTCTTAGAGTAGAAGGATCCATCGTATTAGGCGGGGCTTAGAATCATTCTTGGAAAGAAGATACTTAAGTGCCGCATGATCTGTATAAATAATGATCTTGGATCCGATCAGGTAGGACCAAAATTTGTCCAAAGCGAACACTACGGCTAAGAGTTCCTTTTCCGTGGTTGAATAGTTCACTTGGGCAGGATTTAGAGTCCTACTTGCGTAGTGAATGACATAAGGCCGCTTATCTTTTTTTTTTTGGCTTAGAACCGCTCCAAGAGCATAATCAGAGGCGTTGCACATAAGTTCAAAAGGAAGACTCCAGTCGGGTGGCTGCATGATAGGTGCAGTGGTTAACATGCCTTTAAGCTTAGAAAAAGCTTCTTGGCACTACTCAGTCCACTCGTATGGTGCATCCTTTTGAAGAAGAATACATAAAGGACGAGAGAGGAGACTAAAGTCCTTTATGAATCATCTGTAAAAGCCTGCGTGTCCTAAGAAGGATCGCACGTCTCTGATATTCTTGGGTGGAGGTAGGTTAGAGATAAGATCAATTTTTTCCTTATCTACCTCGATTCCTTTGGACGAGATGATATGCCCAAGGACAATTCACTTTTGAACCATAAAATGGCACTTCTCCTAGTTAAGTATCAAATTTTTTTCTTCACATCTTTTCAGCACACATTTAAGACTTGCTAAGCATTCGCTGAAAGATGAACCAAAAACAGAGAAATCGTCCATGATGACCTCTAGATATTTCCCCACCATGTCAGAAAAGATACTCATCATGCATCGCTGAAAGGTGGCAGGGGTATTACATAACCCGAATGGCATCCTTCTGTAAGCAAAGGTGCCATAGGGACATGTAAATGTGGTCTTTTCCTGATCCTCAGGGGCAATTTCAATCTGATTATAACCTGAATACCCGTCAAGGAAATAATAATAGGAATGACCAGCTAGCCTTTCTAGGATTTGATCAATGAAGGGCAAAGGAAAGTGGTCTTTCCTTGTGACGGTATTCAGCTTTTTATAGTCAATGCACATTCTCCAACCAGTAGTAACTCTGGTTGGCATGAGTTCATTATTGGCATTGGCTACGATGGTGATCCCGGACTTCTTAGGAACCACCTGAGTTGGACTCACCCATTGACTATCGGATATGGGGTATATGATCCCTACTTCCAATAGTTTGAGAACCTCGGCCTTAACCATTTCCTTCATGTTTGGATTCATTCTACGTTGTGATTGCCGAACAGCCCTTACATTGTCCTCAAGATATATGCGGTGAGTACAAATCGATGGGTTAATTCTCTTGAGGTCCGCTATCGTCCATCCAAGAGCTCCCTTATGCTCAATGAGAGTAGATATCAACATACTCTCCTGTTCTTTCTCCAGGTGGGCAGAGATCACCACCGGGTATGTCTCATCTTGACTTAAATAGACATATTTTAAATCAGAGGGCAAAGGTTTTAGGTCAAGCTTTGGTGGCTTGAGGTTAGACGATAGAGGCACCACATCAGTTTGGGGCAACTCTTCAATTTGTGGCCTCCACCGGTTAACTTCAAGTACCGGTGCAGTATCAAGCATGACACACGTCTCCCTAATTATATCATCATCAAGATCATGGGAGTGGGCCAGGCACGTCTCTAGAGGATCAGAGGATAAGGTGAGAGGTGTTCTATCTTCCACAAAAGAATCAATCATGTTAACATCGTGGAACTCGTCATCATCCTCTGAGTTGCTGCCGTTATTGAAAAAGATATTTGATTCCAATGTCAAATTTCTAAAAGACATAGTCATAACACCATTCCTGCAATTGATAATTGCATTTGAAGTGGACAGGAATGGGCGACTAAGGATGACGGGAATCTGAGTGCTCGTGTCATTGATGGGTTCGGTGTCCAAGATGATAAAATCAACAGGGGAGTAGAATCTATCAACCTGGACCAACACATCCTCGATGATCCCTCTTGGTACACAAACAGAACGATCAGCAAGTTGTAGTGTGGTTCGAGTGGGTTTTAATTCACCCAAACCCAACTGTTGGTATACCGAGTAGGGAATTAGATTGACGCTCGCTCCTAAGTCAAGAAGTACGTGATCAATTCGATAGTTTCCGATTACACATGATATGGTTGGGCAACTGAGATCTTTGAATTTTTACGGTACATCTTGTTTCAGGATGACACTCACTTTCTCAGTCAAGGAGATCTTCTTTTGAACACTTTTTCGTCGTTTGGTAGTGTATAAGTCCTTTAGAAATTTAGCATATAAAGGAATCTGTTTTATAACATCAAGCAGAGGAATGTTGACTTTCACTTGTTTCAACACCCCTAGGATATCCTAAGAGTTAGAGAGACGTTTTGGCTTAACCAACCGTTGGGAAAACGGAGCAACTGGCTTTTCTAGAGGTTCTGGTTCAAATTTTTGTGGAGCGCCACTAGATCCATCATTATTGTCCTCTTCTGGTTCTTGAGGCTTTTCGGGCCTAATCGGAAGGGTTTTATCAATAACCTTCCCACTCCTAAGAGTGGTGATGGATTTAGCATGCCCCATTTGATTTGAAGAGCTGGGATCGCCTGTCTCGTATTGCGGTTTAGGATTAGGGAGTGATTGTGCAGGGAGCATCCCTTTTTCCATAGCCGTCATACGTGAATCTATTTTTTTACATAAAATCTGAAATTCCTTGCATTGTCCGAGCCATCTCTTGTATGGAAATGTGAACCGATTCTTCTTGAGGTTTTCCTTGATTTGGATTTTGATTGAAGAAACCTTGAGGGGTAGCAGTTTGTCCATTCCTCCAACTAAAATTAGGATGATTTTTTCAGCCAGGATTGTACGTATTAGAGGGTGGTCCATTGAAAGGTCTTTGATAGTTATTTACGGCATTGGATTGTTCATTCAATACTTCTCGAAAGGCAGGTATTGAAGGACAATTTTCAGTAGTATGAATGTTGCAATCACAGATGCCGCAAACACTTTCATTAACCTTTTCCTTCCTTCCTTCCATGGCCTCAAATTTTCTGGTGAGATTGGCCACCTTAGCGTTAAGATCATTATCCTCTTTCAGGAGATATATTCCTCCTTTTTCCCTTGAATGAGTCAGCCTAGATGTAGTGTTCGTCCTTGGGTAATAGTCCCATGATTGTGTTTTTTCAGCGAGACTATCGAGGTAATCCCATACCTCGTCGACATTTTTATTGATGAATTCTCCGTTACACATTTTCTCGACCATTTGGCGCATGGAAGATGTTAGCCCATCATAGAAGAAATTCGTAATGTGCCATATTTCAAAGCCATGTTGTGGGCATGCATTAACCAGATCCTTGAACCTTTCCCAACATTGGAAGAATGTTTCATCTTCCTTTTGGGCAAAGTTCATGATTGCTCTCCTAAGGGTAATTGTCTTGTGATGTGGGAAAAAATTCTTTATAAATTCCCTCTACATATCATTCCATGTGCCAATGGATCTAGGACGCAGTGAATGTAACGACGTCTTGGCTTTTTCTTTCAAGGAAAATGGAAAGAGTTTCAGTCTAATAGTATCCTCAGATACATTAGGGAAGTATAAGGTGCCTATGATTTCATCAAACTCTTTCAGATACAAGTATGGTTCTTCAGACTCAAGCCCATGGAACTTAGGAAGGAGTTGGATAACCCCTGGCTTGATGTCCATATGTCCTGTATTCTCAGAAAAAATCATGCATGAGGGCGTACTCACCCCCGCCGGTTGTAAATAATCTCATAAAGTACGAGGCGGGGGTGCCTGATGCACCTCATTCTCATCATGTACCTCCTCAACCCTTGGTTGAGGTAGTGCTTGAGGTTGATTTTCAGCCATAACGTCCTCTAACTCAGGAGAATTCAAGTGGTGTCTAGTCCTGCGATGGACAGTCAACCCCTCAACTAATCCTCCTTCAGTCACGAGACGTCGAGTGTTGTCACGTGCCCACTGGGGCATAAAACATACTTAGCCCTCAAATTCTAACTTAAACCTAAGAGAAAGGAAGAAGAAATCTAGAAAATAAAAGGGAAAGATGGAAAGAAGTTACCAAATTTGGAGTCCTAGGTTAAGAATCTGCAAAACAAAATAAAAAAAGTTAGTTTCTAAGAATAGAAAGTCCTAATTAAAAGTAAACTAATTTCTAGAGAAAAGAAGAAATTCCAAAGAAAGAAGAATTAGAAAGAGCTTACTAAATTAGAAGCTTCTAAAAAGAAGAAATAAATCCTAATCTAGAATGGAGGGAAAGAATTTAAGAAAGAATTTGCCAATTTAGAAACTAACTTAGAAGCCTACAAAATAAGAAAATAAGTTAGTTTCTATAAATTAAGAAAATCTAAACCTAATCTTAAATTAATCCTTTAACTAATTAATTTCAGAAACGCAACCGTTAGTCCCCGGCAACGGCGCCAAAAACTTGCTCACTCCTCAAGTGCAGGGTTGTGATGTAGTAATAACTCGGTAAGACCGAGGTCGAATCCCAAGGGATTGAACTCGTACGTTATCTAAAATTAGTAGAATTAGGACCAGAATGAGATGAAATCTAAATCAACTAGAATTTCAAGGAATTATTATGAAATTATTATCTAAAACTTAGGAGAAATTCAGAGATGGGAAACTAGGGATTCAGAGGATCCACTTGTAGAGATCAGGGAGATCTTATGCCTGCTTCATGAAAATTAAACTGAATTATCATTGATCTAGTTTTCAAAGAGATGAAAGGTATATGAATTAGAATGGATTCCATCACCAAACCATGCCTGAGAGACTATGGCAGACAACAGAATTAAACTAATTTCTAACCAATCACATGTATGGAGGTTAGGAAGGGTACCGACATCCAACCATGCCCAGGAGACTATGGTGAACAACGGGACGTCCTGACGTCATAAACATAAAAGAGAAGAACATACTCAAAGCCATTGCAGACCCATTGTAATTTCAGTCATAACAGACCATTAAAGACTAAAAGCATGCCATTAATTATACTAAAATCATCATCTATTCAGTCTAAATAAAAGGCACAAGCATCAATTCCTCCATCTCACTACAAGCTTCACCTCTTAGCCCTAGCTAAGAGGTTTAGCCACTCATGAGTGGGCTAGATCTCTACACAAATCAAAGGAAAAGAACAAAGAAAAAGAAAAGAAAAAAATAAAAACCACTCTCCTCTTTCTCTCTCTCTCTCCTGCTCGTGGCTGCCTTCAACATCCCAAGCTCCAGCCGAAGATGATCCCCCAGCCCTCCTTTCTCCCCTCCTTTTATAGTCTCTTCCAATGATGACTGGTGGATTGCGTATCCAGCCAGAGCAGGCACGCGGCTGAGAGTCGGTGGATTGCGGAACCTGATCGTAACCACCCGTTTTGACGCTAAGAGATGTATAACTGGTAGGGCCCATATTTACTGGCGTTGGAAAAATCCACTCCGTCTATTAGATTCACATCGAAGTTTTGGTCGGAGAGGAACTGTTTTGAACAGTTTTTGATATGGCCTACCTAATCTTTCATTCTGCCGTCCATTTCTGCGTTTTACGAAGATTCACGTGCGTACACGTGCACGGAGCCAGAAGACGAGCATGGCGAGGGTTGTCGCTACACCCTTGATGCAATGGATGGTTCGGATCATTGAACCTGAAGATGAGGGAGGCCCACAGCGCTTCATCCGCAAGTTCAATGCGAAACAGAGCTTCCGCGGAAGTCTCTGACTGTTTTGTTAGCTCATCTATTGACGCCAGATAAAAAATCCACTCCGTCCATTGGTTTCAGCTCAAAATTCCATCCAGAAAAGACTGTTTTTCGAGCACATTCGATGTGGCCCACAAGCTTTTCTACTCCACCATCCAATCTACGTTTAACGGTTAATATCTAGTAATATTCTGCATGATCCCAAAAGGACACCTTGGTGAGGTTAACATCTCCCCTTTACACGCAATGGACGGCTCTGATCTTTCAAAATATCGACGAGTGGGGCCCACAGTCGATCCCCGGCATCGGCAGCGAAGACACTGTTGCGTCTTTCTGTTTTGAGAAGGAGTCGGTCAACACCGACTTTGACCGATTCTTCGGTCCGGTGCACGGCTGGTGAACGTGCACCATGTACATGTATCTGTACATGTGGGATCCACTTTGATCTTTCTGAGAAATCCGCTCCGCTCATCTCCTTTCTCATAACATTTAAACGGTTGGGACCAAAACTAGAGCATATCCGGATACCAGGCGGGCCCCAAATCAAGATTTCATAGGCTGATCTGTCATTTTAGGCACTTTCATAGGGATCCGGGAGCTGAAATTTGACGTGTACGGTTCATTTATGGTCCCCAGGCCATGTATGAAGTTTCGTTTCAATTTGATGTCGAAAACCTTGTGATCTTGCATTCTACACTAATTTCGGGTCATTTGAAGGTGAACAGCTGGAATTTCTTGGGTCCCTGGTGTGCGTATCTGTTGATCTTAGTCCCTAGAGTCCGTCCCTTTCCTTGGTGATCATCAGAGCATTAAATCCAATCTTTTAGCATCCTTTTTCAGCTCAAGCTCTTAAATTCAACCTGCAGCATAAACATCATTAAATCGGCCGTTAAACAATATTATGTTCGTAAATCCAAACAATATTTGGGGTCTAATATGTAATATTTGACCCTCAACAATTCCCTAAACCTATAGCTTATAACCTAAACCTAAACCTAAACCTAAACCTTAACTTATAACCTATAACCTATAACCTAAACCTAAATGTATTATCAAATCCCTAAACCTAAACCTACACCTAATCCTAATCTCAACTCCTTAACTTAAACCTAAACCTAAACTTAAAAACCCAAACCTAAACCCGATCCCGAACCCGAACCCGATTTCCTAAACATAAACCTTAACCTATTCTCAATTCCCTAAACCTATAGCTTATAACTTAAACCTAAACCTAAACCTATGACCTAAAACCTTAACATATAATGTATAACCTAAACTTATAACCTATAACCTAACCTTAACCTAAACCTAAAACCTAAACCTTAACCTAAAACCTAAAACCTAAACCTAAACCTAAAACCTAAATGTATTCTCAAATCCCTAAACCTAAACCTACACCTAATCCAAAATCTAAACTCCCAAACCTAAACCTAAACCTAAACTTGAAAACCCAATGAACCCGAACCCGATTTCGTAAACCTAAACCTTAACCTATTCTTAATTCCCTAAACCTATAGCTTATAATCTAAACCAAAACCTTAACCTAAACCTAAACCTAAACCGTAACCGTAACCTAAACCTAAACCTATAATCTTAACCTAAAACAAAACCAAAACATATGACCTAAAACCTTAACCTATAACCTATAACCTAAACTTATAACTTATAACCTAACCTTAACCTAAACCTAAAACTTAAACCTTAAACTATAACCTATAACCTAAACCTAAACCTAAAACCTAAATGTATTCTAAAATCCCTAAACCCAAACCTACGCCTAATCCTAATCTTAACTCCCAAACCTAAACCTAAACCTAAACTTGAAAACCCAAAGCTAAACCTGATACCAAACCCAAACCCGATTTCCTAAACCTAAATCTTAACCTATTCTCAATTCCCTAAACCTTTAGCTTATAACCTAAACCTAAACCTTAACCTAAACCTAAACCTAAACCTTAACCTAAAACTAAACCTAAACCTATAGCTTATAACCTAAATCTAAACCTAAAACCTAAATGTATTCTCAAGTCCCTAAACCTAAACCTACACCTAATCCTAATCTCGACTCCCTAACCTAAACCTAAATCTAAACTTGAAAACCCAAAGCTAAACCCGATCTCGAACCCAAACCCAATTTCATAAACCTAAACCTTAACTTATTCTCAATTCCCTTAACCTATAGCTTATAACCTAAATCTAAACCTAAAACCTAAATGTATTCTCAAGTCCCTAAACCTAAACCTACACCTAATCCTAATCTCAACTCCCTAACCTAAACCTAAACCTAAACTTGAAAACCCAAAGCTAAACCCGATCCCGAACCCAAACCCAATTTCCTAAACCTAAACCTTAACTTATTCTCAATTCCCTAAACCTAAAGGTTATAACCTAAATCTAAACCTTAACCTAAACCTAAACCTATAACCTATAACCCAAACCTAAACCTAAAACCTAAATGTATTCTCAAATCCCTAAACTTAAACCTACACCTAATCCTAATCTCAACTCCCTAACATAAACTTAAACCTAAACTTGAAAACCCAAACCTAAACCTTATCCCGAACCCGAACCCAATTTCCTAAACCTAAACCTTAAGCTATTCTCAATTCCCTAAACCTATAGCTTATAACCTAAACCTAAACTTAAACCTTAACCTTAACCTAAACCAAAACCAAAACCTATAACCTATAACCTATAACCTAAACCTAAACCTAAAACTTAAATGTATTCTCAAATCCCTAAACTAAAACATACACCTAATCCTAATCTCAACTCCCATATCTAAGCATAAACCTAAACTGGAAAACCCAAAATTAAACCCAATCCTGAACGCTAACTTGATTTCCTAAAACCTTAACATATTCTCAATCCCCTAAACTTATAGCTTAAAACCTAAACCTAAACCTAAACCTAAACCTATAACCTATAACCTAAACCTAAACCTAAAACCTAAATGTATTCTCAAATCCCTAAACCTAAACCTACACTAAATCCTAATCTCAACTCCTTAACCTAAACCTAAACCTAAACTTGAAAACCCAAAACTAAACCTGATCCCGAACCCGATTTCCTAAACCTAAACCTTAACCTATTCTCAATTTCCTAAACCTATAGCTTATAACCTAAACCTAAACCTAAAACATATAACCTAAACCTAAACCTAAAACCTAAATGTATTCTCAAATCTCTAAACCTAAACCTACACCTAATCCTAATCTCAACTTCCTAATCTAAACCTAAACCTAAATTTGAAAACCCAAACCTAAACCCTATCCCGAACCCTATTTCCTAAACCTAAACCTTAACCTATTCTCAATTCCCTAAACCTATAGCTTATAACCTAAACATAAACTTAAACGTATAACCCAAACCTAAACCTAAGCCTAAAATCTAAATGTATTCTCAAATCCCCAAACCTAAACCTACACCTAATCGTAATCTCGACTCCCTAACCCAAACCTAAACCTCAACTTGAAAACACAAACCTGATCCCGAACCTGAACCCGAACCCGATTTCCTAAACCTAAACCTTAACCTATTCTCAATTCCTTAAACCTATAGCTTATAACCTAAACCTAAACCTTAACCTAAACCTAAACCTAAACCCATAACCTATAACCTAAACCTAAACCTAAAACCTAAATGTATTCTTAAATCCCTAAACCTAAACCTACACCTAATCCTAATGTCAACTCCCTAACCTAAACCTAAACCTAAACTTGAAAACCCAAACCTAAACCCGATCTCGAACCCGAACCCGATTTCCTAAACCTAAACCTTAACCTATTCTTAATTCCTTAAACGTATAGCTAATAACCTAAACCTAAACCTTAACCTAAACCTAAACTTAAACCTATAACCTTAACTTGAACCAAAACCTATAACCTAAAACCTAAATTTATAACCTATAACCTAGCCTTAACCTAAACCTATAATCTAAACCTTAACCAATAACCTAAAACCTAAATCTAAACCTAAAACCTAAATGTATTCTCAAATCCCTAACACTACACCTAATCCTAATCTCAACTCCCTTACCTAAACCTAAACGTAAACTTGAAAACCCAAACCTAAACCCGATCCCAAACTCGAACCCGATTTCCTAACACTTCCAAAAAAATGATCAAAGGCTACGGACTATAGAGGTCTATAGCTACGGCTTTAATCCGTAGCTTATTAGCTACGGATATAATCCATAGCTAAAGCTTCCTTAATCTGTAGCTAAAGCATGACTCCCAAGTGGACTTTATTAGAGACGGACGATGCTTAAGGTGCTCCATGAGGCCCATTGTAATATATTTTTTTTATCTGATCGGACCATCAATTTTGAAATATTATTTCAGTGCATGAGCCCAATAATTTAAAAGATCAAAAGTCTAAGTGGACCACACCATGAGAAAGAATGAAAAAATAAATTTGTATCGTTAATATGTGGTGGTCCACCTAAATCTTAGATCTGACTCATTTTTTGGATGAATCCTAAAAATGAGCTGTTAAAATGAATGGAAAGAGTGGATAATTAACATACATAATGGTGGGCCCCACAAGTTTTAAATAAAAAAACCCCTAATATCCCGTCTGCTCTCTCGCGCACCTCTCTCGCGCACCCTTTTGTGAAAAGGAAATCTCTCTCTCTCTCTCTCTCTCTCTCCCTCTCTCTCTCATCTGTGATTCACCCTCCCTCGCCCTCTCCTCTCTCTCTCTCTCTCTCTCTCTCTCTCTCTCTCTCTGTCTCTCTCTTTCTCGCACTCAGCCCTCTCTCGATCTCTTGCGTTGCCTCACCCTCTCTCTATCTTTCAGCCCCATTTCCCTCTCTGTTTCCCAACCTCTCTATCTCTCTTGCTAAGGTTTTTAAAACCCCCTTTCGCTATAAGAAGGAGAAGAAAAAGGTGAAGGAGAAGGAGAAGAAGAACGGTGAGAGTAAACAACTACAATGCCTTCTGTTTATAGTTATTTAATGGTGAGCTGATTTGAGTAATCATTTGAGAATTACAGGTTCGGGGTTAGATGTTCAAAATATTTGCTGGATCATGAAATTTTTGACGAGGTATGTTTGATTTCTTTGACTATTGTTTGAATCTTTTGTCGGATTGGAAGATGTAGGTTTAGATCCGTGGAAAACATTTTTTTTCCATAATTTCGTCTAGAATCTGTGAATATTTCATCAATCTTTTTTTTTAAAAAAAAATTTTGGTTATGTTATGCTTTGGCACCTTACATGCTTGAGTAAATGCCAAATGGCCCAAACTTATTGTATTGTCAATTGAATCCGTATATGCGGCCCGTGTGTTGACTTTTTTGTCTGATTTTTGTGCCATGTGACCTAAACTATGGGTTGCCTATTGCATGGTACTGATTGTTTAGGTGAGGGTATTTTGAGTAGACAGAGAGTTTTGTATGGTAGGTTAGAGAGTGTTGTATGGATACAAATTTTCCTCTGCAGGAGGTGCAGATTGGAACAATTCCCTCAATTACATGGTCGATGTGTATTCCCATGCTTCTGATAATCACAATATCTCGACTGGTATAATGAGCTACCCTTTTCCTAGAAAACAAGCTCCTGCTGTATAGGCCCAGGTGGAAAACCAGAAAATGTGGTCAGATTACCAACCTCTTGAGCATCTGAAGCTTTATAAGGAACAACAACAGCAGTAGCTCCAGGTCCAGTGGGAAAATCAACAGTCTGCTCCACTGCCGGAGCTGTATCAAGGACTGTCTCGTTGGTCAGGCCAGTTCTTCGTGTGAGAACCTTGGCATCAGATGATAGCTGGTTGTGGAGAATCTGTCTTGCAATTGGCCTTAAGTTTACTGCTACTGAGTTTGAACTCCACCTTAGTAGACCTTTCAATGTCGTTATACTTATGTTGGAGCATGGACGGTCTTGTGAGCATTACAGGCTCATGCCTCTGAAATAGAGCTTCTCCAGACTGGAACAAAGGGATGGTGGTTGAAAGTTTCAAAGAAGATTTAAGTAATCCCCTGTTTGATTGGATGGTCAAGACAAGCCCAAATATATAGCAAGGTCTAAAATGGGTTGTTAGTGACTTTGGCATTTGAGGTTTCTAAAACCCAACTCAAGCTAGGGCCAGGGAACCACTTAATATTCTACCATGATCATGATAATGGTCTAAAAACAGGCTAATCTGTTTGAGATGGATGCATCATTATCATCTTCTCATCAATGATAGTAGCAACTGGTATCTAATGAAGGTCATCAGTAACAGCCAAAAAATTCCAGAAAAACACAAAAGGAAGTTTGGAATTGGAGGTTGTTGGTGTGGTGTACAAATCAAAGGTGGAAAGGAAGAGGAGTAATATTAGTTTCAAAAGGTGCATGACATAGCAATGTGTATAGCTTTGTCCAATGCATGTGGATGTGGCTTAATGGTTGGTGTTATTATAAAGTATTCCTAGTTGCAAACATAAAAGACTGTTTTCTTTTTCTCACTGGACTGCTGCAGTGGTGACAGTTGAAAGTTCTCTATAATATGATATTTTTTTTGGAAATAATTAACACTGGTAACACTTTGTTTCTAAAATTCTGGGTGGTGCTAATAAAAAAAAAAGAGGTTAGTGTACAACCAGCTGTTGTATGGAAAGAAACGAAGAAGAAGAAAAGAAATTTAAAAACATAGGCTGATTGATATTCTTGTTAGCAAGAACATATCGAAGATCTATGTTCTAACACAATACAATTCTGTTAGCATTCTACATCTAGTTCTATTTATTCCCATTCCTAGATAACTAATCATCTTCTATATTTTCTCATTGCATAGGTTCTATGGATTTTTTATTTCTTCAAAAGATTTATATTGTAGCTACTATCTTGCCTAAGGAATGCCTTACTATTTGGTTGCTTAGGAATGGAGTATGGCTTTACTATCTAGATGACCAAAACAGGGTTGCATTTGTATGAAGGACTTGAGGATGGTGGTAAGCAGATCATATAATTTGTCTTCCTAATATGCCATTCAATACAAGGATACCAAGTGGATGTATAAGTTGTGCATCAGGTGAGGCCAATGCATGGATGAACTAGGCTTTCAAGTCAAGTTATCAAGTTTTTGAATTATGCTTAGCTCAAGATAGGCCCAAGAAACATATTTGTATTTAGCCTAAGCCATCTTTAAAGACAACCTCCATACTAGAAGGGCCTTATTGCCTTTTGAATTTGGCCTCCATACTATCAATGTCTTTCATATAGTGGCAATTATTAGGCAAACACAATGTCTTTTCAAAATTCTTAAAGATGGAAATTTGTGCAATTGTTATGGAAATTTATGCAACAAATTTAATTAATTTTGGTAATGGTCCTCTTCAATTTTGCCTAATGGTGGGCATTCCCTTCGATTTTGGCAACACTCCTCTTCAAACTAGATTGATTGATCATGTACTTTCATGATATTTTGGAACAACCAAATGATCCTTTAATGTTGGTTTTATTTTAAATTTTCTTTGCATGGAAAAATTATGGTAGTTGTCTATCAATTTTGAGGGTTTTATGGACCGACTAACATCTGCATTGTTGGTTTAATATGTAGGTGATTTTGATTTGAAATGTTCTATTTTTTTTTCCTTTCATAATCGGAGTCACTTTTCTTCCTTTGTTGACTAGGTAAATAGGTTGTGTAAGTGCTATGATTTCATATCCCTTTGGTTGTCAAATTTTGTGGTGTCAAAACCTATATCCATGTCTTGTATATCTTGTGTTTTATGTTTGAAGCCTATTCATTGCAATCAAGACATCACATTTCAAGACAAGAACTTAAATGAAGATTGTTTCAAGTCACGGATGAAGAATTCAAGTATAGAAGTTTTCAAGTATGCATGCTCAAGATTCAATCAAGTTCAAGTATAGTAGAAGACTTTGTCAAGTCAAGAACAAGCTCAAGAAGGCTTACTACAAGTTTTGTATATTCTCAAGCTTCTCTTTAGGGTCATCTGAGTGTACAGACTTTCAATGTCCATCTCACTTTTAAGGTTTGTTTGACCTTAGATTGACCTTAGGATGGGCTTTAATGTAGGTTATTCTGGATACATAACTCATATATTTTAATATGCTTGTTTGGGCTGTTCTAAGACCAGTCCTAGAGACTTCAAGACCAATCCTAGCTTTTCTACGACCAGTCTTAAGTTTTTCAGGACCAGTCCTAGGTTGTTGAAGATTTTTGAATCTTTTTGACCGTCCTACGACCAGTCCTAGACATCCTACGACTAGTCCTGAGAGTTCTACGACTCATCCTTTGACCAGTCATTGCCCTACGACTCAAACTCCAGCAAGCATTTTTGGGGTTTACGACCAGTCGTAGGTGACCCAAGACCAGTCGTAGGTGGCCCATGACCGGTCGTAGACCACCCAGGATCGGTCGTGGAACAGAAAATCTTATCCCGCGAAAATCTTTCAAAAATATTTGAAGCTACGACCTGTCCTAGGATCCTAAGACCAGTCGTAGACAGGATTTTTTAGGCTATAAATAGAGCATGAACTTCAGAGTTTTAGTAATTCAATTCAATTCTATTCAAGCAATCTTTAAGCTATTCTCTGAGATAAGTTTGTATTTATTTTAAGCTATTTTGTGCTTATTTAATATTCCTTTTGCTAGCTTATTTTTATTTGATTTTGATCTACATTTCAATCTAATTAGAAAAGGGAAATTTCTGATATTCCTTCTTCTTGGATTCAAAATCAAATAGATCTAGCCCTTTTGATTTAAAATCAATTAGACATAGAACCATTCTTAAAGTGAGTATTAGACTTTAAACATTGAATCGAACTTCTACTCCGATTGGTTCTACTGGGCTTCTTCAAAAGGTGATTCAGGTATTTTACATTTTTGTAATTTACTTTCATTGGTTTTGATTGAGATTTGCCAGAAAAATCTCATTGTATTGGTTATATGAGGAGAGCCAGAAAACTCAGATTGTGGGGTTTTTGGATTGTGTAAGCCCAAGATCAAAGACACAATTGTGAAGGTTTTAGGTGAACTTGTGAAACCTATTTTGATAGTGTATGCTAATATCCCCTGTGTGAGGATATTAGGAGTGGAGTAGCAATCTGTGTGGCTGTTAGATAACAGTTGGTGTACACACAGGCGAACCACTATATATCGTTGTGTTGTGGATGTGCATTCTTTTATTCTTTCAGTTTTGTGGAATGTGTTTATGAATGAATGATTGTAATCTTTTTATTTCAAGCATTTGTGGGGAATGTTGTAATAACTTAGGATTTATTTTCTGCAAGTTAGTTTGACTATCTTGCTTTTTATTTCTCATTGGTTTGTGATACTAAGGACGTTCTAGAAATAAGGTTGTCCTACCTTAAACCTTTGGTTTTTGGTGTAAGGTTGTCCTTAGAACTGATATAATATCATTCTCTTTATTTTAGGCTATTGAGATTCTTTAAATTTAGCATTGTGCTTTATTTAATTTATTATTCCGCTGTTATTAGTTTTATTTGGCATTGCCCTATTCACCCCCCCCTCTAGGGCATATAGCTAGGCCCCCTTCAGGTTGAGCTGGGGAAGGACTAATATGTAGTTCATTGATTGCTTGGAATTTCTTATTGCTAGACACTAATTGGAAATAACTGGAAGAAGGTTTACACATACTGGAATTTACACTTAAATGCTGGGAATTGTGATCAAATTGCTAGATTTTATTTTTTATTTTTTATTTTTATTTGGAAAGATGATGATCTTGTTAAGGCCAAAGGCCAAAAAAATAAAAAAAAAGAAACAAAACTACTGAAAAACAAACACAAATATTTGCTAGAATATTGATCATAAAAATTAAATAAACTTGTTGGAATTTTAGTTTAATTGCTAAAATTTCACCATTACTTGCTACTTTTGTGATTAAATACTCCGATTATCATATTTCATGAATGCTTACTTAAGTTGCCTTATTCTGGATTAATTGTCTTTCCTTACTTAAGTTTCCTTATTTTGGATCATCTCCAAATCCTTTGCTCCTTTCCAACCCTTAGAATCTACATTTTTCAAGATTCCTTTAAGTATTAGAAATTCCTCAATTTTTTTGTTAAAAGAAACAAATGAAATTTATTTATATTAGAAGTTGCTAACTTATGGATGGATGTCTGTTTTCTTGTTTTCATTTGCACATCAATATCAAGCATAAAGACAAAAAAGACAATAGTATATTATCATTAATCTCACATCCTGCTAGCCTTTTTCTGGCAATATGCCTTCAATTACGTGAATTTTATAATTTTGATGAAATGTCTGGATGTTGTATGTCTTACTAAATGCGAGGAGATTATTTTAGGAGAGAAACAACCATTGAACACCAAACAACAACTGAGAGTCAGGAAACAACTACAATATTTCTTCTTCTTTTTTTTTTGGCCTTTTTCCATCTAGAGTTGATTCAAACAATCTGCTTCGTTTACTTCTTTCTTTTGCTCTATATGGGAATCGTGGTGTCTTTGGAGTTTATTAGGTGGGATAATTGAACTATACTCTATTTTCAGGTTTACCCATCCTATTTGGTGGGCGGAGAAAGGGACTACTTAGCCTTAAGCAAGCAGTATCCAAAATTATCAATATTCCTGGAATTCACCAAGGTATGACTTTTCTTATTTCAGTTGTAGCTTGTAAGTAACGGCTATCTTAATTGTCTTAAATCTAGGCTGAAGTGTGTACTCAGTATGTATTGTAATGGATCTTCTCAATTTTCCTTATATTGTTCTGTATTGGCCAAAGGGAAACCTGAATCTATCATTACACACTCCTGTCAGGTATCTTCTCTTTTTAAATTGCCCTGTTACAATGCAATGTAGTTTTTCATCTACCTTCTTTCTATTGGTTGTGTAGTTACTTCTGCTTATGTGTTGGGGGAGAGTTCAGAAATGGTGCATGAGGTTAATTTCTAACTTTAATTTTCGGTAAGGTGCAGTTTGAAAATGGTGGATGTTACATGTGGGAGGATTGGAGCAGCATATTCAGATTCAATCATCTGGTACGTCTCTTATAAAGAATGTAGTTGTTTATGTATCTGCACAAAATTAATGGAGCAGACCTGGATGTGCGTCGGAGCTATCCGGAAGAGCGGGGCTCCCTGGAAGGTGGGGACTGCTGTTATGACCATGATGAAGCTGTCCATTTCCTATGGACGACATTGGAGGGGCCTAACCATTTGGACAGGCCATGTTTATGTATTTGTTCAAAATTAATGGAGCAGACTCAGATGTGCGTCGAAGCAATCCAGATGAGCGGGGGTCCCAAGAAGGTGGGAACCATTATAATTACCATAATGAAGTTATCCATTTCTTATGGACAGTATTGGAAGGGCCTAGCCAATTGGACATGCCATGTTTATATTTATATTAGTAAGGACCACCCCCTTAACCTAAACCCAAACCGATTCTCAAATCCAAAAACCTATAACCTAAACAAAAACTAAAACATATAACCTAAACCCGAACCCATTCTCAAATCCTAAAACCTATAACCTAAACCTAAACCTTAACCTAAACCTATAACCTATAATTAAATCCCAAAACCTATAACCTCAACCCGAACTCATTCTCAAATCCCAAAACCTATAACCCAAACCCAAACCCAAACCCAAACCTATAACCTAAACTCGAACCCATTCTCAAATCCCAAAACCTATAACCTAAAACAAAACCTATAACCAAAACCTATAGTCTAAACCCAAACTCATTCTCAAATCCAAAAACCTATAACCTAAACCTAAACCTTAAGCTAAACCATTAACCTATAACAAAAACCAAAACCTATAACCTAACCCAAAACCTATAACCTAAACCCGAACCCATTATAAATGCTAAAACCTATAACCTAAATCCAAACCCAGTATTAAATCCCAAAACCTATAACTTAAACTGAAACTAAAACCTATAACCTAAACCCGAACCCATTCTCAAATCCCAAAACCCAAACCCAAACCTAAACCTAAAACCTAAACCTAAACCTATACTTATAACCTAAAATTATTCCCAAATCCTAAAACCTATAACCTAAACCTAACCTTCCCCTAAACCTGTAACCTAAAATCAATTCTCTAAAGTTAAACCTACACCTAATCCTAATCTCAACTCCCTAACCCAAACCTAAACCTAAACTTGAAAACCTAAACTTAAACCCAATCCCGAACTTGAACTTGATTTCTTAAACCTAAACCATAACCCATTCTCAAATCCAAAAGCCTATAACCTAAACCCGAACCCATTCTCAAATCCCAAAACCTATAACCTAAACCTTAACCTAAACCTAAACCAAAACCTAAAACCTAAACCCGAACCCATTCTCAAATCCAAAAACCTATAACCTAAACTTATACTTATTACCTAAAACTATTTCTAAATCCCAAAACCTATAACCTAAACCTAACCTTTCCCTAAACCGATAACCTAAACTCAATTCCCTAAACCTAAACCTACACCTAATCCTAATCTCAACACCCTAACCTAAACCTAAACCTAAACCTGAAAACCCAATCCTGAACCTGAACTTGATTTCCAAAACCAAAACCATAACCCAATCTTAAATCCAAAAACATATAACCTAAACAAAAACCAAAACCAAAACCAAAACCTATAACTTAAACCCAAACCCATTCTCAAATCCCAAAACCTACAACTTAAACCAAAAACCAAAACCTATAACCTAAACCCGAACCCATTCTCAAATCCCAAAACCTATAACCTAAACCTTAACCTAAACCAAAACCTATAACCTAAACCAAAACCCAAACCCATTCTCAAATACCAAAACCTATAACCTAAACCTAAACCATAACCTAAACCTATAACTTATAATCAAATCTCAAAACTTATAACCAAAACCAAAACCAAAACCTATAACCTAAACCTGAACCCATTCTCAAATCTCAAAACCTATAATCTAAAACGAAACCAAAACCAATAACCTAAACCCGAACCCATTCTCAAATCCCAAAACCTATAACCAAAACCAAAACCTATAACCTAAACCAAAACCAAAACCTATAACCTAAACCTGAACCTATTCTCAAATCCCAAAACCTATAACTTAAACCAAAAACCAAAACCTATAACCTAAACCTTAACCTAAACTAAAACCCAAACCCATTCTCAAATACCAAAACCTATAACCTAAACCTAAACCTTAACCTAAACCTATAACTTATAATCAAATCCCAAAACCTATAACCTAAACCAAAACCAAAACCTGTAAACTAAACCCGAACCCATTCTCAAATCCCAAAACCTATAATCTAAAACAAAACCAAAACCAATAATCTAAACCTAAACCCATTTTCAAATCTCAAAACTTATAACCTAAACCAAAACCTATAACCTAAACCAAAACCAAAACCAATAGCCTATACCTAAACCCATTCTCAATTCCAAAAACCTATAACCTAAACCTAAACCTTAACCTAAACCATTAACCTAAAACCTAAACTAAAACCTATAACCTAATCTCAAAGCCATTATCAAATCCCAAAACCTATAACCTAAACCCGAACCCATTATCAAATCCCAAAACCTACATAAATCGAAACCAAAACGTATAACCTAAACTCGAACTCATTATCAAATCCCAAAACTTATAACCTAAACTGAAACTAAAACTATAACCTAAACCCGAACCCATTCTGAAATCCCAAAACCCAAAACTAAACCTAAACCTAAACTTAAAACCTAAACCTAAACCTAAACATATAACCTAAAACTATTCCCAAATCCCAAAACCTATAACCTAAACCTAACCCTTCCCTAAACCTATAACTTAAACTCAATTCCCTAAAGCTAAACCTACACCTAATCCTAATCTCAACTCCCTAACCCAAACCTAAACCTAAACTTGAAAACTCAAACTTAAACCCAATCCCGAACTTAAATCCGATTTCTGAAACCTAAATAGTAACCCATTCCCAAATCCTAAAGCCTCTAACCAAAACCCGAACCGATTCTCAAATCCCAAAACCTATAACCTAAACCTTAACCTAAACTAAACCCAAAACCTATAACCTAAACTCGAACCCATTCTTAAATCGCAAAACCTATGACCTAAACCTAAACCTAAACCTCAACCTAAACCAATAATCTATAACCTAAACCAAAACCTATAACCTAAACCAAAACCAAAACCTATAAGCTAAACCAGAACCCATTCTCAAATCCCAAAACCTATAACCTAAACCCGAACCCATTATCAAATCCCAAAACCTATTACCTAAACCAAAACTAAAACTTATAACCTAAACCCAAACCCATTATTCAATCCCAAAACCTATAACCTAAACTGAAACCAAAACCTATGACCTAAACCCGAACCCTTTATCAAATCTAAAAACCTATAACCTAAACCGAAAACAACACCTATAACCTAAACCCGAACCCATTCTCAAATCCTAAAACCCAAACCTAAACCTAAAACCTAAACCAAAACCTATATTTATAACCTAAAACTATTCCCAATCCCAAAACCTATGACCTAAACCTAAACCTAAACCTCAACCTAAACCTATAACCTATAACTTAAACCAAAACCTATAACCTAAACCAAAACCAAAACCTATGACCCAAACCCGAACCCATTCTCAAATCCCAAAACCTATAACCTAAACCAAAACCTATAACCTAAACTCGAACCCATTATCAAATCTCAACACCTATAACCTAAACCTAAACCTACACCCTAAACCAAAACCAAAACCTATAACCTAAACCCAAACCCATTATCAAATCTCAAAACCTATAAACTAAACCGAAACCAAAACCTATGACCTAAACTCGAACCCATTATAAAATCCAAAAACCTATAACATAAACCGAAACCAAAACCTATAACCTAAACCCGAACCCATTCTGAAATCCCAAAACCCAAACCTAAACATAAACCTAAACCTAAAACCTAAACCTAAACCTATACTTATAACCTAAAACTATTCCCAAATCCCAAAACCTATAACCTAAACCTAACCTTTTCCTAAACCTATAACCTAAACTTAATTCCCTAATGTTAAACCTACACCTAATCCTAATCTCAACTCCCTAACCCAAACCTAAACCAAAACTTGAAAACCCAAACTTAAACCCAATCCCGAACATGAACCCGATTTCCTAAGCCTAAACCATAACCCATTCTCAAATCCAAAAGCCTATAACCTAAACTAGAATCCATTCTCAAATCCCAAAACCTATAACCTAAACCTTAACCTAAACGAAAACCAAATCCTATAACCTAAACCTGAACCCATTCTCAAATCCCAAAACCTATAACCTAAACCTAAACCTAAACCTCAACCTAAACCTATAACCTATAACCTAAACCAAAACCTATAACATAAACCAAAACCAAAACCTATAACCTAACCTAAACCTATACTTATTACCTAAAACTATTACCAAATCCCAAAACCTATAACCTAAACCTAACCTTTCCCTAAACCTATAACCTAAACTCAATTCACTGAAGCTAAACCTATACCAAATCCTAATCTTAACTTCCTAATTTAAACCTAAACCTAAACTTGAAAACACAATCCTGAACTTGAACCCGATTTCCTAAACCTAAATCATAACCCATTTTCAAATCCAAAAACCTATAACCTAAACCTAAACCAAAACCAAAACCTATAACCTAAACCCGAACCAATTCTTAAATCCCAAAACCTATAACCTAAACCAAAACTAAAACCTATAACCTAAACCCAAACCCATTCTTAAATCCCAAAACCTATAACTTAGACCTTAACCTAAACTAAAGCCTCTAACCTAAACCAAAACCCAAAGACATTCTCTAATCCCAAAACCTATAACCTAAACCTAAACCTAAACTTAAACCTTAACCTAAACCTATAGAGGTGGATTGTTGAGGCCGATTCTGATTTCGATTATCAAGGCTGATTCTGATTGTCAAGGTCGATTATTGAGGTCAATTTCAATTGTGAATGCTGATTGTTGAGGTCGATTCTAATTCTGATTGTTGAGGCCAATTGTTGAGGCAGATTTTCGATACCGATTCTGATTATCGAGGCCGATTCTGATTTCGATTATCGAGGCTGATTTCGATTGTTACGGCCGATTATTGAGCCCAATTCCGATTGTCAAAACTGATTATTGAGGCTGATTCCAATTCTAATTGTCGAGATCGATTGTTAAGGCCGATTTCGATTCTAATTGTCGAGGTCGATTCTAATTGTCGATACCGATTCAGATTGTTGAGCCGATTGTTAAGGCCGACCAAAACAAAAATCAAAACCTATAACCTAAATCCGAACCCATTCTCAAATCCCAAAACCTATAATCTAAAACAAATCCTATAACCTAAACCAAAACCAAAACTTATAACCTAAACTCGAGCCCATTATCAAATCCGAAAACCTATAACCTAAACTGAAAACAAAACCTATAACCTAAACCTGAACCCATTCTCAAATCCCAAAACCCAAACCTAAACCTAAACCTAAACCTAAAACCTAAACCTAAACCTATAACTCAAATCCCTAAACCTAAACCTAAACCTAATCCTATAACCAAAACTCAAATCCCTAAACCTTAACATATAACCTAACCTAAACCTATACTTGTAACCTAAAACTATTCTCAAATCCCAAAACCTATAGCCTAAACCTAACCTTTCCCTAAGCCTATAACCTAAACTCAATTCCCTAAACCTAAACCTAGACCTATACCTAAACCTATAACCTAAACTCGAATCCCTAAACCTTAACCTATAACCTACCCTAAACCTATACTTATAGCCTAAAATTATTCCCAAATCCCAAAACCTATAACTTAAACCTAACCTTTCCCTAAACCTATAACCTAAACTCAATTTCCTAAAGCCAAACCTACACCTAATACTAATCTCAACTCCCTAACCTAAACCTAAACCTAAACTTAAAAACCCAATCCCAAACCTAAACCTGATTTCCTAAACTTAAACCATAACCCATTCTCAAATCCAAAAACCTATAACCTAAACCTAAACATAAACCAAAACCTATAACCTAAACCCGAACCCATTCTCAAATCCCAAAACCTATAACCTAAACCAAAACAAAAACCTAGCTATAACTTAAACCCAAATCCATTCTCAAATCCCAAAACCTATAACCTAAACCTAAACCTTAACCTAAATCGAAACCTATAACCTAAACCAAAACCTATAACTTAAACCCGAACCCATTCTCAAATACCAAAACTTGTAACCTAAACCTATAACCTATAACCTAAATCAAAACCTATAACCTAAACCCGAACTCATTCTCAAATCCCAAAACCTATAACCTAACCTAAACCTATACTTATAACCTAAAACTATTCTCAAATTCCAAAACCTATAACCTAAACCTAACCTTTCCCTAAACCTATAACTCAAACTCAATTCCCTAAAGCTATACCTATACCTAATCCTAATCTTAACTCCCTAACCTAAACCTAAGACTAAACTTGAAAACTCAATCCCGAACTTGAACCCGATTTCCTAAACCTAAACCATAACCTATTCTCAATTCCCTAAAGCTATAACTTATAACCTAAACCTAAACCTATAACTTATAACCTTTCCCTAAACCTTTAACATAAACTTAAACTTAAAACCTAAATGTATTCTCAAATCCTTAAACCCAAACCTACACCTAATCCTAATCTTAACTCCTTAACCTAAACCTAAAATTGAAAACCCAAACCTAAAATCGATCCTGAACCCGAATCCGATTTCCTAAACCTAAACCTTAACCTATAATCAAGTTCCCAAAAGCTATAACCTATAACCTAAACCTAAACCTTAACCTAAACCTTTACCTATAACCTATAACATAAACCTTAACCTAAACCTATAACCAAAACCTAAACCAAAACCTATAATCATATGGTGAGACCATTTCTTTTGTGTCAATTTAATTCCTCTTTGAGTTTTTTTTTTTAAATTTTTTTTTTTAAATTTTTAAAAATTCATTAAGAAAAAAAAAGTAGTTATACATGATGCACTTCTTTTACTTTGTCTTTCTTTTCCCCAATGGGCATTCTAATTTATGTATAACATGACTGTTTATAGGATGATGGAATATACAAAGTTGTTGAAATTTCAAGGTGAAGTCGAGTACATTTCTCCAATGAAGCCAAAGATTTGTATTTTCAGCATTATTGTAATTGTAATTGTAATTGATTGAATGAATTGGATTGTAATTGATTGTAATTATAATTGATTGTAATTGAATGAATGAATGATTGTAATTGAATGAATGAATGATTGTACAAGTGGTAATTGAATGAACAAATGATTATATATAATCTTTTAATGTACAAAATCGCTACAGATATTGACCGTAGCCCCTAATCTGACAGGTGTAGTCTTTTCAATTTAGGCATATTGCTATGGACTTTTAGCTACAAATAATATCCATAGTTGTTTGAAGTTTTTACTACAGATATAACTGCTACGGAATTTTTGCTACAAATAATATCCGTAGCCACTAATCTGATAGGTGTAGCGTTTTTAATTTAGGTATATTGCTACGGACTTTTAGCTACAAATAATATCTATAGCTATTTAAAGTTTTCACTATAGATATAATTGTTACGGATTATATCTATAGCTATTACGCCCTATAGCTACGGATTAAATCCGTAGCCATAGGTTCAAGACTTATTGTTATGACACCTACGTCGACAGTCAGGCTATGGACCAAAACCGTAGCCATAGACCTATGGCTACGGTTTTGGTCTGTAGCCTTTGCTCAATTTTTTTGTAGTGTAAACCTAAACCTTAACCTATTCTTAATTCCTTAAACCTTAACCTATAACCTAACCGAAAACTAGACCTATAACCTGCACTTATAACCTAAACCTATAACCTAAACCTAAGCCTAAAACCTAAACCTAAACATAAAACAGAAATGTATTCTCAAATCCTTAAACCTAAACCTACACCTAATTCTAATCTCAACTCCCTAACCTAAACTTAAACCTAAACCCGATCTCAAACCCGAACCCGATTTCCTAAACCTAAACCTTAACCTTAACCTATTCTTAATTCACTAAAGCTATAACCTATGTACTATAACCTATAACCTAAACCTAAACCTTAACGTAAACCTATAATCTAAACCTAAACCTTAACCTTAACGTAAACCTATAATCTAAACCTAAACCTTAACCTAAACCTAAACCAAAACCTATAACCTATAATCTAAACTTATAAGCTATAACCTAACCTTAACCTAAACTTAAAACCTAAACCTAAACCTAAACCTATAAACTAAAACCTAAACCTATAACCTAAAACCTAAACCTAAACTTAAAACCTAAATGTATTCTCAAATCCCCAAACCTAGACCTACACTTAATCCTAATCTTAACTCCCTAACCTAAACCTAAACCTAAACTTGAAAACCCAAACTTATACCCGATCCCGAACCTAAACCTGATTGCTGTAATAATGTAGTCCAATCACATGGCAACAAACAAGAATGTATCCCTTTCAACACATGCCCCTTTTTACAAAGCTTTAATTTTTATTGTTGTTTCCATTAACTTGAATTGAAATAGTTTTTTGCATTATTTGCTTAGTTTTATTTTAATGATCAGTTTTATTTTAAAAATGTGCCCACTGTTTTGGAAGAAGTTTCTGCAATTCTTCATGATTATAAATTATAATGTTTTGTTGGTTGAATATTTTTTTTATTAGATGAAAGACACAAAAAGAAAATTATTGCTAATTTATTTCATTTTTTTTTTAAAAAATAATTTATGATGTTAAACTTATATGTATTTATGCATGGATGAATGTAATGTGAATAATATTGTTTGTGTTTGGATGGATGTAATTTATGTTTGGATGAATGTAGTTTATGTTTGGATGGATTTATGTAGTTTGGGTTTAGATGGATGTGAATGTGAATATGATGAAATATATTATATAACAGGTGTATATCAGGAAGAAATACGATGAAAAATATTGTAACAGGTGCCTATTGACCGCCTCAAATTTGAAAATGTCCTTTTAAGGGTCATAAGAGACGGTTCATAGCAGTCCTTTTTAAGGACGGTCCATAACCATCTTTTGAAGGCTCATAAGAGATGGTTCATTGTAGTCCTTTTCAAGGCCGGTCCATGGTTGTTCTTTGAAGGCTCATAAGAGACGGTTCATAGGGGTACTTTTTAAGGACGGTCCATGACCGTCCTTTTAAAGAATGGTCCATGGCCGTCCTTTGAAGGGTCATAAGAGACGATTCATAGCAGTCCTTTTTAAGGATGGTCCATGACCGTCCTTTGAAGGCTCATAAGAGATGGTTCATAGCAGTCCTTTTTAAGGATGGTCCATGACCGTCCTTTTAAAGGACGGTCCATGGCCGTCCTTTGAAGGCTCACAAGAGAGGGTTTACGACAGTCCTTTTTAAGGACGGTCCTTTTGGTCATTTGAGATGGTTTTGGACTGTCCGTTTTTCGCTGTTTTGGCATGGTGGCATTGCCTGGAGAGGGACGAGGTCTTCTACCTATGCATGGAGATAAAAAGGCTCAAGCGGAGGCTGTCGATATACGAGTGATGGGGGCTTACCTGGGGTCTCCAGTTTCAACCAGCTGCTTGTCCTGTATGCATGGATTTTTATTATTTTTTTGTAAAGAAAGAAAGTAATGTTCTTATAAAAGATTTTAAAGGAATGAAAAAATAAATAAATTTGTTTATGCCAAATTTGTCAGTGCTTGCTTATGTTTGGGTTTGTGCTTTAGATGATTGGGATCAGAATATTGGGCTCAGCCCACTTTGTGCAGTAAGTTGGATTGTGTACTTGGGATCGTGGTCCCCTAATAGTGTGTCGATGATCGTGCCTCTTGGATTTAAGCAGAGTCTGATAGAATATTGATCTGAAGTTAGTCATTTCCTTGTATTTCTTCGTTGTGATTGTTGTCTTGACTTCTTTTGTACCTGCACTTTTATTTTTATTATTTTTTATCAACCATTTTTTGCCCATACCTCCCTTTCAGGTTTTCGCTATGGTCAGGTTTTCCCATCATTTTTTCCCGTAGTATTCTTTTGGATTTTCACTACATCCCGATTTTTTATCTTGCCTGCCCCTTGGCAGCTGTGCTGTTTTACCCTTGGCGCCTTTTTGAGTTTTCACTAAGTCCACTTCATGCCCACTATTTTCACTAAGTCCGTTGTTTTCAACTTGCCCCTTTTGCTTAGGCATGCCTTTTTTTTAGAGTGTCAGAAGAGACAGAGAGACTTCTTTCATAGCCGGCTAACTAGTTACCTTACTATCATTATCTTTGAGTACAATCGTAAGCTGTTTTTGATTAAATGGGTGTGGGATGGATTTATTTTCTTCTCCATATCGGTCTCCCTTTTGAGATTTCTTGTCTCCCCTCCCTTTTTTCTTTTTATTTCTTTTTTACTTTTATTTTCTCTCATTTTTTGTTTTTATGGGAGAAATAACGGGTGTTTCTGATGGGAGAGATGACAGATATTTTTTTTTAGGGAAAGTAATAGGCACAACTCTGCGATTGTAATCATTGACAAGGTTAAGTATGGTTACCCATGATAGATTTTCACGTTATCGGCATTGATGGTCTTGAGAAGATCTTCTCCTCTCCGATTGGTGAGTCGAAGAGCGCCTCCTGGGAGTACTTCCCAAATGATCAGCGGTCCATCCCACAAGGGTTTGAACTTTCCTCTGGGATTAGGTAAGTGTGACGGTAGGATATGCTTTATGACCATATTACTGATTTTGAAACTTCTCTTTTGGACCCTCTTGTTGTAGGCCTGTGCAATCCTTCTTTGATAACATTGGGAGTGGTTTAGCGCACGCATGCACTTTTTATCTGTCAGATGTAATTGATCGTACCTTTTTGCCACTTACCTTCCTCGACTTTGCTTTCTAGTAGTATTCGAAGTGATGAGATTTTAATTTCAACTGTTAACATTGCTTCCATTCCATATGCGAGTTCATATGGAATTGTGCCTGTGGCAAACCATATAGACGTCCGATAAGCCCAAAGTGTGGAAGGAAGCATCTTCGACTAGTCGCGATATGTCTTCACCATTTTCTTTAATATGCAGATGATAGTTTTGTTTACAGCTTTGACCCCACCGTTCATTTGAGGACGATAGGGACTTGACCAATGATGTTAAATCTTAAATTTTTCAAGGAAGTCGCCCATCCTTATATTGACGAATGAAGTTCCGTTGTCTGTAATAATGGCTGAGGAATCCCGTATCAGCTGATGATATTATTCTTCATAAACATAACTATGTGTGATGCTACGATGGTGGTGTAAGATGTTTCCTCTATCCACTTGGTGAAGTAATCTACTGCCACCAGGATGTATTCATGCCTGTTTGAAGCTTTAGGGCTGACATTGCCGATGAAGTCAAGTCCCCATATAGAGAAGGGCTATGGTGTCGTCAGGTTGTAGAGTTCAGAAGCAGGAGCATGGATCTGATTTGCATGCTCCTGACACTTGAAGCATTTCCTGATGTGTCTGCAGAAATCTGTCTCCATCATTAGCCAATAATAGCTGAGTCATAAGATCTTCTTTGCTATCATTTGTCTGTTCATGTGTGGACCGCATAGTCCTTCGTAGATTTCTGACATGATTTGAGTTGCTTCTGTTTCGTCCACGCAACGGAGGACTTGATTGAAGATTGCTTGTAGAGGATACCCTCTACGATCGTGAACTGGGCCGTTAGCCGTTGGATAGTGTGGCGATCAGTTGATGTCGCCTACTAGGAACTTCTGATGTTCGAGATATTCTTTGATGTATGTGTACCATGGCTGATCATTCAGAGGAGTTTTGGCTTCATTAATCTATAGGCAGAATGCAGGTTCTTCCTAATTCGATGGTAAGTTTCCATTCAGTGGCTCCTTTTGGGATTTCTAGCATCGAGGCGAGAGTTGCCAGGGCGTCTGCAAATTGATTCTTGGCTCGAACCATGTAAGAGAAAGTGATCTCTTCGAAATCTTTAGTTAGATTTTCCAAATAGACATGATAGGGGATCAGCTTTTCATCCTTGGTCCTCTACTTGCCATTCGTTTCATTGATGAAGATCTGTGAATCTCCAAAGACTCGCAACTTCTTCATGTTGAGGATAATGTCTTCTCTCAAATCAGCAATGCATGCTTCATATTCCTCTAAGTTGTTAGTGCATTGGAATGACAATCACCTGGATATGGGAATTGGGACGTCCTCAAAAGAGTAGAGTATGGCGCTTACTCCACTCCCTTTTAAGTTTGTGGCTCCGTCGAAGAAGAGTGCCCACTCTCCTACCTTTCTTCCTTCTTCTTCCTCAATTAGGAGGATTCCTTGTCGAGGAAGAAAGTCTTTAGTGGTTGGTAATCAGGCAGAGAGTGTGCTGCTAGCTGGTCGGCCAGTGCTTGCCCCTTGATCTCCTTCTGAGTGACATAGGTGATGTCAAACTCAGAAAGCAATAGTTGCCATTTTACGATCCTGCCCATTAGTGCTGGTTTCTCAAACAAGTACTTCAATCGGTCTATGCGAGAAAGAAAGAGGATTGGATGAGCGATCATGTACTATCGTAACCGTTGGGTTGTCCAAATCAGGGTGAGACATGTTTTCTCTAAGCTAGAGTATTTGGTTTCGTAACTTGTGAAACGTCAGCTTAGGTAGTAGATCGATTGCTCCTTTCTTCTTGTGTCGTCGTGTTGGCTGAGGATGCATCTGATTGCTTCTTCTGTGATAGAGATATACAGTAATAGTGGCCTACTTGGGGTAGGTGACATGAGCACTGGAGGGTTTAGCAAGTACTTCTTGATTTTATCAAAGGCCATTTAACAGTCGTCGTTCCATTGTTTTGGTGAGTTATTCCTGAGAAGTTTGAATATGGGCTCATAAATGGGTGTGAGTTGTTCGATGAATCTGTTGATATACTGGATCCATCCAAGGAAGCCCCAAATTTCCTTTTCAGTCTTGGGCGGTGGCATCTCGATGATTGCCTTAGTCTTGTTCTCGTCCACCCATATGTCATCTTTGCTGACGATGAAGCCTTACAGCTTACCTCTGGTTGCGCTGAAGACACACTTTTGCGGGTTAAAGCGGAGCTTAAATTCGTCCAACCTGGCGAATAGCTTCTTGAGGTCTTCAAAATGTCCTTCGATTATGTAAGATTTGACGATCATATCATCCTCATAAACCTCCATTTCCTTGTTTATCATATCGTGGAACAAGGGAATCATGACTCGCTGATATGTAGGTCCTTCATTCTTTAACCCGATAGCAGAAAGTTTCCTATGGCGTGATGAAGGAAGTCTTCTCATGATCTTCGCTGGCCATCTTGATTTGATTGTAGCCGAAAAACCATCCATAAAGGAGAAGATCTTGTGTCTAGCAGTGTTATTTACTAATGTGTCGAGTGTGACAAAGGAAAATCGTCTTTAGGGTTTGCTTTGTTGAGGTCCCTAAAGTTGATGCACATCTTGACCTTATCATCCTTCTTTGGAATTGGTATGATATTTGTGAGCTATTCTGGGTAATTGGATACTACCAGGAATCTCGCATTGTATTGCTTGATGACTTCATCACGGACCTTCAGGGCCCATTTTGGCTTCATTCTCCTAGCTTCTACTTGATAGGCTTCATATCTGTCTTTGTTGGCAAATGGTGTACCAACAAATCTTCATCGAGCCCTTGCATGTCTTCGTAAGAGAAGGCAAAGTTGGATAACCTCGGTCTTAGGAATTAAAATTGCGGTAATAACCGATTTAGTTGAAGTAGGAATATGCCAATATGTCATAAAGGGGGGTGAATAAGAATTTTTAATATTTTATGGTTATTTAAAATCCTATCAATCTTATCATGAGTAAATATGCATGCATTAGGATTTCTTCAGAGTAACTCTAATGGCTTCCAAGCCAAATAGAGGATCTAGTCATAAAACTATTTGAAAGATAAACAAGATGTAAATCATAGGTTATGATTGATGTGACTGTGTGTGAGATATGATCTCAGATAATCAAATATGAAAGCATTTAAGGAAATCATATAAGTAATGGAAGACAACAATAATCTCAAACACAGTCATTTTTATAGTGGTTCGACTACTTGTCTACTCCACTTCTGGCGGACGCACTCAACCCTTGAGTGTACCAGATCTCATTAACGGAGGTTTCACAATAGGTTCACCTCAAACCGGAGGTTTTAAATTAAATTCACTTCTAACCAGTACAACCTATACCTATGCTGACACAGCGTGTCTACACGACACAGTTTGTGCTCCCATGAGCAAGGGTCAACACACAACACCCAAGTTTTAGACCACACAGGTCAAGGACCTATACAAGGACCTAAAAGTTTATGCTCTCCACATAGCAAGGGTTATCACAAATCACCCCCACGTACACTCCTACCAGAGGCCTTCTATGAGGACTTGCAAGGGGTGAGAGACACCTTAGACCTAATCTTACAGAAGGAATGATCACAGGGGTCCTCTGAACTCTAATGACTTACAGATAAGTAGATGAACCTCGTTCAGCGTGTTGATGAAGATCTCCTCCTTTGATAACGAAGAATCTTCAGCTCTTTGGAACCGCAACTCAAAAGATCTACTAATACAAGGCGACAGGTTGGATCAAGGTTATGATGAAATCCTACTCAATAAATATTTTCCTATAAGGGAGATAGAGCGATTCCAATCATTTGTGCATTCAAGTATCCCAGTTTAATGATTTTTCATTAAGGTAGTAGCTGTAGGATCCTTGAATGTAGAAGTTCATTCCCCAATCCACTCCATTGAATGTCAATGATGATGGTAGATTGGAGGATGAACTCACATGAGAGAAAAGGCTTAAGGTATATGATCTAGGGTTAAACACTCAAAAGCACTCTCTATTTTCTCTACAAACAACCAAGGGTAAGCTCTCATTAAATAGGTAAAAGGTTCCAATGGATATAAAATAGTCACATTTTTGACAGAGTTTGATATCATCAAGTAGGGTCGATATCATCGAGTTTATACTATCGATAGCATCGACTGATCGCTCGATAGCGCGAACTCAACTGTCAAACACTTTTTGAAATCTTTTACTAACTGGTTGAGAAAATCGAACATGTGTCGATATCATTGGATTTCAAACTCTGATTTCATCAACACGAGGTTTGATTCCTCGACATTTGAAAATGTGAGAGCACTTTCCTTTGAAATAATTCAAGTGAATAATATGATCAAGTGTAACTTGATATCATCGGAATTTGAATATTGATGATATTGAGGGCAGTATCGATTCATCGATAATTCCAAGAAATTTTCTTATAAGCTTGCTGGACAGTTTTTGTCCACTTTTGATGACATCAACCATCTTCGATATGATCGATATTTGAATATTGATTTTATCGAATGACCCTCGATCTAAGAAAAACATCCTGAAAAACTTACTGGATAGATGTGTCCTAGTCTGATATCATCGAAGGGCTTCCAATACAATTGAGATTTGAATTCCAAGGATATCGAGGAGTTCTTCGATATATCAAGGATTACATGAGTTGCCATAGCAATACTCTGTCTAGACCTGATGTTGATTTTATCGAGACGACTCGATGGACTCAAGATTCAAATTTCGATGATATCGAACCGTCTATCGAAACATCGATCATTCCATCCAGAAATCTTTGTCATTACTGAATATCTTATGTCCTCATTTCGATAATATCGAGTGAGCTTCAAGGACATCAATAATAAGGTTTGATTTCATCGATCAATGTATCAATAAATCGACAACGGTAGAAAACTTAAAGATTTTCCTGTTTTTTAAAAAATGTTTTCTAGCCAAAAACCCTAGGTTGTTCTATCCAATTTTAAGGGTTTTAATTACCTGGTGTTTTGAGACATGGGATGTGAGGCTAAGATTTACCTGTGGCGAGTTTGGGCACACATCCAGTTGAGGTAGACACTTGATCAATCATCTTATGGGGATCCTCTGTCTAGCTGACTCAACGATCATGCTTATTGACAAACCAGGGCACTTTCAATCTCCTCCTTTGTCAATTACATGACTAAACACCAAAACACCTTAGAACAATTTTTAGAAAAATACCCTAAATTATGCGTACATGATCTTTACACAATTTTACAAAGTTATCTAGTGAACACACGCACATTCAGTAGCTGCTCCCCCTAACAACATTCTTCCCCTGTCTTCTTGCAGCTGCTCCCCCTAACACCTGCACCACCATCCATAAATGGATAGACATAATTTTCCTTCGGGGTGTAGATTTGTTCTCCCCCTTTTTGTTAATAATTGGCAAAAGATAACATAATAGTGAATATTGACTGAAGTTGAAACATATGGGAGAACAAAAATGCTGGAAGGATAAGCAGAATAGATATAAAAGAACATTCCTTGGAAACATACAGATCAAGGAAACGTTATGATGACTAATAGTATGAAAATGAAGATTAAGCATCACAGACCATAGTCGATATAAGCCATATAAAACAGAGGATAAGATTCACAGATGAGAGCACCATTCAAAGCAGACCAGTAAGCAAACTAAGGAAACATGGCAGTAGAGATATATGAGATATAAATAGCCATAATCAAAACAAATATCCAAAAATGAGTGTTGCCTAAGGTTGGTAGCAGTATAACCTCCATCCCAAATTAAAATAAAATCAAGCCCAGCCACGGGCACCCAAAAACAACCACAAATATCGAGCCCATCAATAGGCATATAAATATAAAAAAGCAACTCGTCAGACTATACATGTTAGTAAGCCATCACATGCACTCATGCGAACGTAGGGCATTCAAAAAGATACCCATGCCCATACATTGAGATGAGAGTAGGGTGCATGTGATGGCACACAAACTGTCTATACTATGGCGGAGGTGCGGAGGAGGATGATGCTATATTGTCGCGTCTATAGGTGAGAAAATCCACCAATTGTTGCACCGACTACTACACCCCATTCATCAATCATTCTAAGACAATGAACCTTGCATTCACGGACTTCTTTAGCTAGGTGAATTCTCACAGTGTTGCTCCAAACCTATCTCAATGTAGTTGAAACCGCATGCCCGGGTTCGAATGAGGATGGAGATTGTTGGGGCGTGAGAGGGTCACCCTCAGCCATTTCGGCGCCTTCGGCTGGAACATCCTCTTCACCACCTTCTTCTTCTTCGTGAATCCCTTCCTCGAGTAGGTATTTGGGAAATTTGTGAAACTTTAAATCCATTCTTTGAATGTTGTTCTTATTGAAGTGTTGAAGGGGAAGTTCCAGATCATTTGTTGTTGGAAGACCGATCGCATTACACACAGTGTGAATGATCCAAGGATAGGGCAAATGAACATCCTAAGATGTAAGCCCCGTATCCTAAACTGTATCATTTCATAGACTTTCGCGATCTTTCCGGTCGAATTTCGGTAACCTTTGACCCTTAACCAATATTTGCACGATACCCTGATTCGTATGCCGTCAACCCGTATCGACTTAACTCAAGACCTTTACCATGGCGACTGCGCTGTCGCTGCGGTTCCGATGCCGTGACTCATGCGCCGAGGTGATACCCTAGTCAGGAGATGTGGGTCAATGTTCGGTATGAGGAAAACGCTGCGCGTTGCGAAATCTAAGAGAATCTCTACGACTTGTCACATCAATCCATCAATTCATTTGTAACATCCCGAAAATCGGGGGTCGGGTAGAAACCCAACTCCCGGGTTCCAAAATGTTATTTATGCAACATAGATAATGTTAGATGCATGTTGTCTATAAAAAGGCATTAAACAAGATTGAGATTAATCCAAAAAATCATATCATACTCTAGAGACCGTTAAATTAGCAAGCGGAAGACTGTGATAGTATGTATAACCTATATAAACTGTTGTATGTCTCCAGAGTGTGAACATGTTACCAGGTTAAATATATACATGTATACTCCAAAAATGATCAAAAGAATATACATGAGTGCTTCAATACTATAAAATGACAAGTATCAAGGCATCTAATCAACCTCCCTGAAATCCCGTCGATCAGAACACGTATAAAGGAGGGATCCTCCTCATCATCATCAAGTCCGGCTCCGCTTCACAAGCAGCGCCATCATCTGCAACTAAAATATGGACTGGTGGGTGTCCGAAAATACCATCTCATAACGTGGGAGTGAGTGATCAACTCAGTGGAATAATAGAGCAGAGATTAGCATGTTATCAAATCAATCATGCGATAATAGTAAAATAATAAATCAAACATTCCTAAATATTGTTGTTAATGCAATATGACATGACATGATGGATGCCCTCACCGACGATCTCCCTCATACGGCACCATCTTACGCCCGTGGCATGCTTTCTTCCCACAGTGCTCCACATCTTCCAGGCACATGCAATGTAATGTGGATATGATTACCAAGTTATTATTAGTCCTTTTTATACAGTAATATTGGAAAACTAAGGTACCTTGCTTATATCAATCCCAACACAGATCCTGTCTAGGGTCGTCACTCCTAGTAATCTCATACGATGTTATATTTATAGGTCGCTGCAAGGGTTGCCAGGGCTGTTGCTCGCACTCGTTGCACCTCTCCCCCATCACCTTATCAATACGGGCCTAATTATCCTTAAGACAGCATCAGGACTCGTCGCCCCCATGTGGTGTCAGGATAAACTCAAGGTCACTACAAAGGACTCGTCACCTGATCAGTGTAGGCCGACAGCAAGAATATAGTGTCCCATACCACCATAATCTGTTCAGAGTAGGGTGCTCACTGGTCACTACGGGGAAGTTTGTAGCCTCAGCGTAGGCCGACAGCTCTACCACGGTGTCCCATACCACCATGCCCGGCTCATGAGTCTTTATGGATCAAGGTACCATGGTTAACAGGGTTTCCAATGGTAAGTTCAGTACCCTAAGTTCAAACAGTTATGACTCATACATGGTGAGCATACAATGGTCAGTCGGGTTACTAGACGGGCTCGACTAGTACGAGCGCATCTCAAGCTGAGCAACATTAAGTGTATAAAATACTTCGTGTGGCCTAACTACTACCGCCAACCCAAAACACGACTCGAGTTCATCGACGCGTCCTTCGTGGCAAATAGAAGCCAACCACGAATTCAATCCATTACCGACTGCTTGGACTAATGTATAGCCCCAAGCATTTGTGCACAACATCAGTAATCATATGTGAGTAACATAAATGAAATACAACAATACAAGCATGTTGACAATGTGTTATAACATACCATGTAAGTAAATCAACCAACACATGTATTCCATACATATAATGAAATCAATTCATATAGGCAACATGGTGGAAATCATATATATCAGCATATTGATTGAGAATTCGATCTCAAAACTAATTCACAATACCATTTACCTAATACATACTAATACAAACATTTATACAAACACTTAGTCTACACACTTTAGTCTACATAGCGTATGTTGACCCAAAGTGCACATTAGGGCGAATCTCTTCGCCAAACAGATTATACACGCATATATAATATCATAACACGATAAATTTATATGTCAAGCATTTCACAAAAATACGGACGTATATAGTATTTTCTATAAATGCCTAAAATACCCTAAATCTCATAATTACCGTATGTTTACAAAACATAAAACGGACAGCATGTTCTACATGTCAAACGGCATATTCGTCGATAATCTACTATTAAACAACATTGAAAGCTTTGAAATCAGTCAATCAAAGCGTCTAAAATTTACACCTTTTACCCTAGATGTATATCGTTTCGAATGGAGCGTATACGCTTCGTCTACGGCGAACAGGCAACCTATTTTACAAGTTATATCAGCTACTTTACTATTTGATTTGACGGAATGCTAAATCAGCAAGTGGACAGGGTTTTTCTCACCTAGAAAAGCGTCGGAATCACCAACAAAGTGATTGGAATACGTCGCTTAAGCACGTGCAGTAGCAGCAGCAGGTGGCAGGAAAATCTCTCCCACCACTCTCTCAAAATCTCTCCCTTTCTCTCTCTCTCAATCTAGGGCTTATTCCAAATTCGGATGGGAGAGAAATGAGAGGGTTTCAAGCCCTTTTGTAAGCCCAAACATGTCCAACACAGACTCCAAGTCAAGATATACTTAAGTTATATCCAAATCGTGACTATTCCGATCCAAAAGACCATTTCGAGAGGTCCCCTGGACGAACGCGATCGGACTCAAGCTCATGGTCACTGGATATTGCTCACACCCAGTTTTCAGTCCGGTAGAGTTCGTATATCACACGTGGCGGTCCATTTTCAGTTCAGCGGTTATCGCACCTAGATCAGGTCTACAAGTCTCATGATATGAAAGAGATTTTTCCTGATCCAAGGGTGCAATTTGGCTGAATTCTGACGGTCAGAACGCTTAATAATAACGCGCCAAGTCATGTGCCAGATTTGAATTAAAATTTCCAAATCTAACCACTTTTTCACTCTCTTCACTTCGAACCCAGTAAAATAGCGTCAGGACATCAGTTGGACTTGATTTTCGAGATGAACGTCAAGTCCAACTAGGCGGTCAGGATTGTCTAAGTTCGGGGTAATCGGACTTTCGATGTGTGGTCCAGAGCCGATACAAAGTTTCTAAGGTGCTCCAGAGAGTAATCGGGAATAGAGTTTGATCCCAGGCTTTACGGTATCGTAGCATCACCTATCCTATACGTTTTGGCTCTAGCAGATCGTATTGAAAGTGATTGGTGCGAATTTCACAGGTCGTCTAGTGCAGCGCTAGGTGATTCTCATTAGATTTCTAAAGGAAGTAGCCTATAATGATCTCTGTTTGAGATGATATTCGAAGGGTGAAGTGAGGGTATTTGAAAACGAAAGAAGGAAGAGTTTGGAGGGGCATTTTTACGAAAACTCGAACATTTGGAGCAAAAGGAGAGCCTGGAGGGTCACTTTGTGAAGGAAGTACTTCTTTTGGGGGATTTCAAGGTTTGGACCGCATACCAGGGGGCTATAAAATACCCCAAACACCTCCAGCCCAAAGGACGGACCCAACCGGTGATTTTTACCGACAATGCATCGCGGAATCGGGGATAGCATCGCCGAAGAAATCTCAAACTGGCAATGGTGGCCATATGGGTTGGGTTCCCCCTACCCCTAGGGTTCCAAAAAAGTATGGGGCAAACCTTGGTTCATTGTGGTTTGGCCTAGAGAGGCCCAAAACTCTATTTGGGATGTTCTGGGGAAAGTCTGTAAATCAGAATGAACTTATGCATCATGTAACATATGATTTTGGGGTAGGAGAAGCTAATCTATCCAACTAACCCATCTGTTACAAAAGATTTCAAATTTGAAATGGCCAAAAGGCTAATTTTCACATATTTTTACTATTCATTATAAAATTTTGTATAAGTATGATTTTATATCATTTTTACATTAGTATTAATGCCTAACATGAAAAGACTAATAAAGAATTGAAGAATGGGGTGGTGAGAAGAAATTTTTTGAAGGAATTGAGTGAAACGGGATTTTTAAGCCCTAGTGATTGAGTGTAAGGGTTGTGGTTGTCCCACGACCCAAGGACATGTATTTTTGGGTTTGGAATTCTCCTAGGATCATCACAAACCCGCCTCCTAACAACCTGCTGGCTACTTAGGTTGCCTCACACGACCTGAGATGCATTATGGACTCGATCGAAACGAACGAGTTGTGTAGACTTCGCCTATTGGCAAAACTGCGATCCTATTAGTGTTTCTAGGTTCTTCATCATGAAGACCTTAGGATTAGTGGTCTTTACTATTTACACTTGAGGATTTGTGTCTAATATGGAAGCACTTAGAGAAATTCGAAGAATGAGGTGGTGAAGGGTGAGATTTTGAAGGAAACAGGGAAAAATTGATTTTTAGACCTTGGGATTGATTATTGAGAGTGAAATGGTTGACCCATTGCCTAAGGATGTCTAATTCCAGGTTGGCAAAAAATCTGGGGTGTTACACCATTAATCTCAACATGTCAAGTACACATCAACTTTCACCCATTCACAAGCAAGCCTCAAAAGTCAAAAAGTCTCTTGCACTCTTATGCCTTTCTTACACAAGCCACAAAAGTCAAAAAGGCCTCTTACACCCATCACCACCACATCCATCACTCCATCACCCATCACTCTCTCTCTCTCTCCCTTTATAAGTCTCTCTCTCTCTCATTCTCAAACTCTATTCCAAGCAAGAGAATCCCCATATGTCCAAGCCTTCCCATGGAGAGAAAAATACATGTGTGAGGCCCACCTTTTCATCCCAAGATCTCCCATCCTAGCCATCCATTTCTTATTTTCCTCCATCAAAGAGGAGCACAAGGAGACCGGCAAGCTGAGGCAGCAAGAAGATCAAGCAGTGGGTGATATTAGATTTTGTTTTCCATTTTTTTCTTTTGATTTAAGGGTCCATCTATGTGACACCCACCTTGATGTAGGCCTTGTATCAAAGAGGGGCCCATAGTGGCGGGGCCCCTCCATCCTTGCCGATCTCTCTCTCTCTCTCTCTCTCTCTCTCTCTCTCTCTCTCTCTCTCTCTCTTTCTATGATCATGGCCCACTTATGATGAGTGTATTTCATCCATGCCATCTACTGGTGGACCCCATCTATGTGGGACACACCATGATATTTATATGCCATCCCAACGTCCATAGAGGGGGGCCCAACTTGTTGTGGCTAACAGTGGGGTGTGGCCGCCAGTGAAGTGTGATCTAACGTGGGCTCCATCTCCATAACTCACATGGGAGACCGAGTGAAAGCTGCCTCGTTTCTTCACTGGAGGTCTTAGTATTTATCCGTGTGGGGTGGCTAACATGGAGTATGTGTACTGACGTGGGCGTACTCAAGTCAGTAGAAAAAAAAAGAAAGGTTTTAGGTGGGCCGACTCATGCAGGCCCCACCTTGATATATGTGTTCAATCCATGTCGTTCATCCCTTTTTCCAACTCATTTTAGGCATTGAGCCGAAAAATGAAGCTAATCTGTTAACTAGGCGGCCCATACTACAAAAAACTTTGTATTCTACCATTCAAGGCTATTAGGACCCACCATGTTGTTTCTACACGCCAAAAATGCCGAACATTGGACTTGTTTGGTGTGTTTTGAGTCTTAGAAACCAATGGATGGAGTGGATTCTCAAGACGCGGGCCCCACATCTGAAAAACCCAAAAAAATGGATTTCAACAAAAAAAATAAAAATAAAAATACATGCATGAGGGGGCAGCGCTTACTGCCCCTGAAAACAGCAGTAGCATGCTGCTGCGTATGGCCAGACGGGTGAGGGGCCACGGTCCTACATGTGGGCCCCACCATAATGTATATCTTATATCCACGCCGTTCACGAGGTGGGCCACTCCTAGCAGTGGGCCCCCTCCAAATTTCAGTCCCATCCACATCTCAGGTGGCCCACACCATAGGAAACAGTGGGATTGAACCTCTACCATTAAAATCCTTTTATGGGCCACAGGAGTTTTGGATCAAGATGAAATTTGTTTTTCCTTTTCATCTAGGTCTGTACGACCTTATCAACATATTGGATGGTGTATAAACATTATGGTGGGCCCCATGTGGAGCCCACAGTGATGCATGTGTTGTATTACCACCGTCCAGTGAATGGTGAAATCCACTGTAATGTATTCATTCCACCGTCCACAGTGTGGGACGGTGGAGCCCACCCTGATTTGTGTTCTGTCCATGCCGTCCACCCCTAGATGGTGGGACCCACCATGATTTATGTGCTATATCTGCACCGTCCACACTGGACAGTGGGACCAATTCCCCACCCTGACCTTGTGACCTTATAAATAGGTTGGGTGGCAAATAAACACTACAGTGGACCCCCTGGTCCACGTGTCTTTACCAACAGGTTGGATGATAAATAAATATTGAGGTGGGCCCAAGGTCCACGTGACCTTATGTATAGATTGGATTGTAAATAAATATTACAGTGGGCCCTAGGCCCATGTCATCCTATGAACAGTTTGGATGGAAAATAAACATTATGTTGGGCCTAGGTCGGGTGGAAAATAAATATTTTAGTGGGTCCTACTTAGGACCCACTTATGTATGTATGTATTGTGTCCACACCTTTCATCAGTATGGACATCCACCATGGAGTATGTGATTAATCTATGCCCTCCATCCCTATGGGACCTACCATGATGCATGAGTTTCATACAAACTGTCCAACCATTTTAGAGATTTGTATAAGGCCATTAGTTGAGGCCCATCTTAACGTATTTGTGGCCCATGGTGGAGGCCCACTTTGATATATATGTAAGGCCCATAGGTTGAGGCCCATTTTATGTATTAGGGGCCCATGGGTTAAGGCCCATTGAGATGTATTAGGGCCTACGGGTTGAGGCCCATTTGATGTACATATAGGGCCCAATTGGTATGGCCCATTTGTTACATATAAGACCCATGAGATTAGCCCACTTGATGCATTCTAAGGCCCACAGGTTATGACCCATTATAATGCACATAAGGCCCATTGATGCGGCCCATTGATGCGGCCCATTGATGTGGCCCACTTGATGAACATAAGGCCCATATGATATGGCCCATTTGATGTATTTAAGGCCCAATGGGATGTACCTAAGGTCCATTGCAATGTGTGATCCCAACACGAATTATGTAATGATGTTTACGACGATCGCGCCTTGGGAGCAGTGTTGGCTTGACGTCCACATTGGAAGTATAATGTTGGTTAAATGTTCACATTACAACTCTCCCTAGGGCCCATTGATAGGCCCGTACTTGTTGTATGTAGGCCGTCTAGGCCATCTGCGTTGTAAGGATAGTGCATTACTTATAACATGTGTAGTATAGCTCCATAACTCATGATCATATGCATCATATGTATGCTTGATATGAGAAGTGACTGATCATAGCATATGCCTTCGGGCAGATTGTTTAAAGGCTCCCGGTTAGGTGGTGTTTCCCTACATGAGTGCACGATATGCGCAAGATTGTTGCATGATTGGATAGTGTGATTCATGCATTTTACATTGTGTGATATGGTTACTGTACGCCTTAGCGACATCGAGGCCGTAGCCTCCACAAACGTATCATGGTTGACAGGATTGCATACTAAAAATTTATTCTACATGGGATGCTATAGATATCCCTGGGTGAAAGTCCCTAAACCCTTATGGTACTAAGAGGTTGCTCCAACGTCTAGACTGAGTGGGTACAGGAGCGTCGAGTGTCGATTACCAGACGGTCGTGCTTTCCACGGTGTCGTGGTTGGTTGGAAGGGGGTGCGGCCTTACCCGCCTGAGAGTAGGGGGCAAAGCTAGGCTGAGTTTAACCAGCTCGAGGAATGGGTCCGCTATCGGCGAGTCGAGGCCGATATTGGTAGACGGATAATGAGGTCTCTTCCACTTACCTTATTGCACGCGATGGGACGACGATCTGGTTTAGAGTGTACTAGACCCCAGTGATATCCCAGAGTTGAGTTGTATTGATATGTAGACTTAGATGAGAATTGTATGCTTGACTTGCATCTTGCATCGCATAACCCTGGTATGGCCGACATCATTTATACCTTGCATCGCATAGCCTTGGTACGGCTAACGGTATTCATGGATCCATCAGTATATTTTACATTACTCTGATATTGTATGATTATATTACTACCTTACGCACACACTTTCACCACCCTCTAAGCTTTCTATAATCTTATGCACGACCATTGCATGCAGGTGACGTTGTGGCGCATCAGCGCTGAGGCAGGAGCGCTTTGCAGATCATCTTGAATTTTTTATTCATCATCATTGTATTTTCCTTTATGCTCATTGTACTTGTAAAGTTTTTAATCATAGTGGAAATGTAATAGAGTTTTTGGTTGTTGTTTGTGGGTTATGCCTTTGGTTATGCTTATTACGAATCAAATTGACGTTGAAAATCCTCCTCGTAACATCCCAGGATCGGAACCTGGTGAATGGGCATTGGGAGCCGAGAATGGGGTTTTACGGAGGCTGTCGGTGCCAGATTTGGTGATCGAAAATTTTGTGAGCCCGGTTTCTGAGTTTGGGGCGTGACACAAGACGTATGAATCGCATATACTAGCTGAAGCACAATTAGTGTAAGAAGGCAGATTTTGATCCTTATAGCTACAGAGTATACAACCATGGCCATGAACCTAATGAGCTCAGAACGATTGGTACTTCTGCTAGGATATATGTTGGAGGAGAAGATACCATGCAAAATACGAAAATGTGTTTCCATGAATTTAGCTTTTAACACATTGCCTTGGTACCAGGGAATATCACGACCATGACAGAGAAATTTTGTAACCATGGACCGGGTTTCAACATTCTCACGGTCTATATCATGGAGACCGATGCATGATAGAGTAAGGCCAAGGATGTTTACAATGACTGCGGGAGTAATTTCTAAATCATCACCATCAACAAAAATAGTGATGGATGGAGGTTCAAGCATGGGAGAGTAACTGGATGCAAAGAAGTTGTAGGTCCATTCATAGTGACACAAACTGCCAAAATCAAGGAGAGGTAGCCAGCTAATTTCGGATAATAGGGGTTCCAGATTATAGGGTTTTAGACATTCCCTATCTACCCTCCTTTCAAGAACTGAATTCCTTGCAGTGTATTTGGTCAATGACGGATTGACCCTGGAAGGAGGAGGAGCCGGTGCTTTAGATTGGGATCTTCCACGCGACGTTTGTCTTGTTCGCTGGCGAGTATGAGTCCCATGTTCGGGAGCCCTCGCCCTTTCCCTTGGGGCAAGAAATTTTTCCTAGATGATCTCAAAGATTCTCCAGGACTAGACACTTTTCCTTTGTCCTTTCCCATTTTCTGATACTCACAGAGAGTGATTTGAGGAATTTTGGGATAAATGGATAGACCTTCTCTTGAAAAACTGGAAATACCCAACAAGCACAAGATAGAATCTTGATGAAAAAGGGAGAAATGGTAGGGGTATTACTGGATTAGAAAGGCGTCTAAGACTCTTTGATGAAACCTCGTGCGAACGAGCTGAAAGGAACGAGCAGGAAGAAAGAAAAATGATTATTAGAAGAAAAATGTGATTTTTCACGCTCGACCACCTTTTATCGTGCAACATACTTCGATATCATCGAACATTGTTTTGATGATATCGATAAACCCCATTTGATGTTATCGAGGCTGTCTTCGATAACATTCTCGATCATGTGACTCTTCCCATTCCAAAGAGGCGTCGATGATATCGATTCTTGGTCGATTTAATCGAGAGTCCACATGACTTAACGACGGACATATCGAAGGTGTATATTTTTCATTTTTTAGCATTTCGACAAACAACCATGTATAATATAGTATATCTATGTATCAAACAGTATACATAGCAAAATTTTGTACAAGCATTGTACAATCCAAAATTATAAATATTAGGATGTTTATATATAAAAAGATTGAGGTGAGGGACCTCATATGTATCATTAAGAGTTTAGCAAAATTGCATCCTTTCAGCAACTATCCAGATCTAGATGCATGACCTAGACATGTTTTCCTATGCTCAAATGTTTCTAGGCCTATGAATTAGCCCTTCCTTTACTTATAATGAAATAGTAGTGGTTAATTGTGCGAAAACCCTTCATTACTGGTTTACTTGATATGTCTAGGATTTCACATTCTTGTTTGTTGAATGTAACCACATGCTCATTGTCACATATTTGGGAAATGCTCAGAAGATTATGCGTCAATCCTTTTATGCAAAAGGCATTCTCATTTTTTACTATATTTATTCCTTTGATAATTCCTTGTCCAATTATCTTAGCGGTGCTTCCGTCTCCATAGGTGATTATCCCATCATTAAGATCTGAATAGTTTTAGAGAAGGGATTTGTCACCCGTGACATGTCTTGAGCATCCACTATCCAGGTACCACTTAGAATCATTGCCTGTTATATGGTTTGAGTGAGTAACAAGACAATTTTTCTTTTCTTTCACTACCCATTTTGTAACAGGATTTCTACTTGGGGTAGCTTTTTTTTCTTTAATCAAGTTAGGTAACTGAATCGTATTTCCTTGTCTTACAAATTCCTTAGTTTTCATGTTTAATTCAGCCACTTGATTCAATAACTCCTTCATTTTATTAGTTATTCTAGGTGGTGATGGATGTGTATTTCTTCTATCCATATTCTTAGGTGGACTCCTGACATCTTGTATTTTTCTGGTTGGTTTGAATTTACCAATATGATTTTCACCAGAATTATATTGAGTCCTCCTAGGTGACATGCATTCAAACTTATAATGACCAGAATCACCATATAAATGATAAACTGGAGTAGTTCTTGTTTTACTTCCTGAAGCAGCAAAATTTTTAGCCATTGATGCTGCATTTCTAGATTTTGTTTTGAACTTATCATATCCTAAGCCACTCTTGTCTTTTACAGGTCTACCCATCCTTAAGAATTTTTCTAATTTTTCACCACTCTGGGAAAACTTATAGTTTATCTCAGCAGATTTTCTATATTTTTCTAAATCAAACAGAGTGTCTGATTTTCATTTTAAAGGAGCATGTTCTTATCTTTTAATATCTCAACATGTTTGTTTAGTTTTTTAAACTTGGATTTAAGGAAGATATTGATTCCTTCTAGTCTATGATTATCTAAGTGGTATTGCTGTAAATCATTGATTAGGTGTGTATTGATTCCTAATGTTTTATCCAGATCTTTTCGTAGCAATTCATTTTTTTTCCAGTTATTCCAAGCCTTTTAAGGATATTGATGTTATGAATGTAGAGTTGATTGTAAGCATCCTATAGTTTATACTGCTATTTTTCTTCCTTCTCAGTTTCCTCATTATCTGATGGAAATGATTCAGTGTCATGCAATTCTCCAACGTTCTCGGTTTTGATGGGAATGGTTGAGGCAATGGAGACCATAAGAATTTTCAGAGATTTCTGGTCTCCATTGCTCTCTGAGTCGCTACATTTTGAGTTTGACTCTTCCATGTCATCTCATGTGGCTGCCATTTCCTTTCCTTTGATTTTTTTTATTTGGATATTTAGTGGACAGGTGTCCAAACTTTCGATAGGCATAACATTGTGGTTCCTTAGTCTTTTTACCACTTTTACCTGTAGAATGTTTGTTGTCCACTTGTCTTCCTTTAAATGGACGGCCACGATTTTTCTGAAAGAACTTTCTGAACCGTTGTGACAACAAGGCTACTTCCTCATATTCATTTTCTCTTTCACTTTCAATGTCCTTATTTGTTGTATTCCTTGAAGTTTTGAGGACAGTTGTTTTGGATTTAGGGATTTGTTTGAAGTGTAGTTCAAATGTTTGTAGGGAACCTACTAGTTCTTTTGCTTTCATTTTATCTATGTTTCTACATTCTTCAATGGTTGTTACTTTAGGATTAAACCATTTTGGTAATGATCTTAGTATTTTCCTATAGATTTTTGGGACCGAAACTTTCTCACTTAATCCCCCCATGGAGTTGCAAATGATGTTCAGTTTTGTGAAAAACTCCAGAAAGGTCTCATGCTCTTCCATTTTGAGACTTTTAAACTGTGATGTTAAGAGTTGCAGTTTGTATCTCTTTACAGTGTCTGTTCCTTTATGGGTTGTTGTCAACAAATCCCATGCTTCTTTGGCTGTCCCACACATACTGATTTAATTGAAAACTTCTTGGGACACAGCACAGCAGATAGCATTCATAGCTTTAGCTTCAGAGGTTTGTTTTTCTTTATCGAATGCGGTCCACATCTCTTTGGATTTTGGTTTGGTGATATGTGTGCCATTTTCTAATACTATTTGTTCTGTTGGTGGCACATATCGTCTTTCAACAATGTCTCAAACATCATGATCCAAAGATCTTAGAAAGTAATGCATTCTAGCCTTCCAATATGCATAATTTGATCCATCAAATACTGGAGATCTAGTGACCGATAAGCCCTCTCCTTTGGCAATATTACCAACTTCAGTCAGGATCACTCTCTAGGTAGTGAAGCCCTTAAGAGAGACCCGCTCTGATACCAATTGAAATTGTGGTAATGACCACTTTAGTTGAAGTAGGAATATACCAATATGTCTTAGGGGGTGAATAAGACTTTTTAATATTTTATGGTTATTTAAAATCCTATTAATCTTATCCTGAGTAAATATACATGCATTAGGATTTCTTCAGAGTAACTCTAATGACTTCTTAGCCAAATAGAGGATCCAGTCATAAAACTATTTGAAAGATAAACAAGATGCATGTCACACCACAAACCCGAAAATCGGATTCACAGGAATCCCAATCATTGAATCCGGTGCCGACAGCCTCCGTAGTACCCCATTCTCAGCTTCCAACGTCCATACGCTAGATTTCGATCTTGGGATCCTACAAGGAAGATTTTTAACGCACATTTATTTTATAACAAGCATAACCACAAGTTTACCCAAATCACAATGACAACATCATCATCACATATTCACTAATATAAACATTTAAATACAGTGCTGAAAGGGAAATACATATGTCAAAAATCAAAGCTCCATAAATCTGTTGTACGCTCCAAGCTCAACACTGCTACAACCTGACACCACCTGCACGCATCTATCGTGCATAAGCTTATATGAAGATTAGAGGGTGGTGAAAGTGTGTGCACAAAGTAAGTGTCAAGTATTCAATACAATGCCATAATCATACAATATCGAAAATACTGGTAATCCATAAATCGTACAATATTAGAATAAGCAAAATACTAACAAGATCATGAATTATCAGGGTAAGTAGAAATACTGATAAGATCGTAAATCTTATGATAACAGATTAAATAGAAATACTGACAAGTCCATGAGTCATAAAATATCAGAGTACGTAATACAGATCAGCTATGCAAATGAAGAGTCATAGAGAGCCACTTATCAGATGCCGAGGATACAATGCAATTACAATTCCTGATGAGTTCAAAAATACGTCAGCTGTATCTAGGCCATATACATGTAGAAACACAGTAACCCAAAATACCATATGTAGTGGATGTCATGCAATATATGGTGCGAATGGAATGACCATGCTGGAGTGTGAAGTCGAGATGATAGTACGTAGTATCGCAGGCTAAGGGGTACATCATAAGGGACTTCTATCCAAACTAGTTCTATACCTAAATTTGGATAGCCATACTCAATGTGGTAAACTCCTGGTCTCAGGTTAGTCGCGCGCCCAACTAAAATTCTGGCCATGGGAAGTCACACATAATAAATAGTTACACACCACCAGCCCAAGTGAATAGTTAATGAATGAATGAATGAATATACAATTCCTGCATAATATGTCCAGATATTAGTACGGTTCCTCTCTGGAATCAACACCGGGGTCTATTACACTCTACGTCAGCTTGTCGTCCCTATCCGAGCGCACAACTGGTTAAGTGGAAGAGAACTCACTATCTGCCTACTAGTATCAGGCCCGGCTCGTCGATAGCGGACCCATTCCTCAAGTTGGTCAGACTTAACATAGATATTGTCCCCTCACTCAGGCTGGTAAGGTCACACCCTCTCCCAACCGACCATGATACAGTGGGAGATGCCGCCTACTAGTATACGGACCTCGTACGCTCATATATAACCACTCGGTCTAGATATTGGGGCGTCCTCTGATACCAAGAGGGTTTAAGAATTTTCACCCACGGCGATCTATGGTAGCCCGATGCTAGAATAGATTTTCGGCATCCCATTTGGCCATCCACGATATGCCTGTGGAGGCTATGGCCCTGATATCAATAGGACGTATAGTAATCACAATGCAAGATGCATAAGTCATATAATCCAGTCATACATCAATCCTACACATACCGTGCGCTCATGTGAGATAATATCTGCCTATAAAGGAGTATCATAACAACCTGCCTAATAACATATGCAATGGTTAACCATATCTTATAATAAGCATGCAGATGATGCGTATGGGCATGTATCGTAATGCAATGCTGTCACATATTCATAATCGGTTTCAATAACCGGCATCAACAATCGGCCTCGACAATATGGATATTTAACCAACGTTGTCTGCAAGGAATGGCCCGTATATAACTTAACATATAGTGGACCCATGGCCTCACACAAGGGCTTAATATAAAACATCATGGGCCTCACTCAAGAGTTTAATATACACCATGATGGGCCTCTCACATGGGCCTAACATACATTACGATAGGCTTCATCACCTGACCCTCAATGCATCACAATGGGCCTTATCACGTAGGCCTCATATACATCACATTGGGCCTTAAACACGAACTGAATGTACATCACAATGGGCCTCAAATGTAGGCCTCATATACATCATATTCAGCCTCGACAATTGGCCTCGATATCTGGCCTCGACAATCGGAATCGGCAATCAGTCACAATGATCGGAATCGATCAATAATCAGCCCTGATAATCGGCAATCGGTAATTGACTATAATAATCAAAATCGGTATTGATAATCAACATCGATAATCGACACCGATAATCAGCATCGATAATCGGCCTATATACATGGCGGGATCCATATATGAATGGCTGATCAAATAATACAAATTGCATTCAGTCCCAAATGCACATTTCCAATGGACAGTCATGCCGTTTGGTCTGAAAACCGCTCCTTCCCTTTTTCAAAAGGCGATGGTCCGGATATTCCGACCAATCCTACACCACTGTTTGGTGTACATCGATGATCTGTTGCTCTACTCTCCGGATGAGAAGACCCACAGTGATTTTCTCCAGCATTTGCATGCCCTGTGTGTAGAAAATGGCATCATACTCTCCGAAAAGTAGATGTGGTTGGCCCAGACCAACATTGATTTCCTTGGCATGGAAATTCGCGATGGCCGATACGCTCCACAGCCTCATATTGCTAATACCTCCTCCAGTTTTTGGATGTTCTGACGTCAATGAAGCAAATTCAGCAATTCCTTGGCATCGTCAATTATGTGTCTGACATCATTCCACATGTCAGCACATACCGTTCTGCTCTCAGTTCTTTGTTGAAGAAAAATGCTCCTCCTTGGGATGATTCCCATACTGCTGCAGTCTGTGCTCTCAAGAAGATAGTTCTTGATCTCCCAGGATTGCAGACCCCATCCTCCAATTCAACCCGCATTCTTCAAACAGACGCTAGTGATACACAATGGGGTGCTATTCTCCTTTAAGAACTCAATGGCACCAGACACATTTGTGGTTACAGGAGTGGTGAGTTCAAGCCGTCAGATCAACACTACCACTCTAGCTACAAAGAAATCTTGGTAGTCAAGAATGGCATTGAAAGGTTCTAGTTCCATCTCATTGGACACCATTTTCAGGTTGAAATGGATATGTCAGCCTTCCCTCGCATGCTTGTTCCATCTCATTGGACACCATTTCCAAGTTGAAATGGATATATCAGCCTTCCCTCGCATGCTTGAATTCAAGCAGAAACAGCTTCCTTAGCCACAGCTGTTACGCTGGCATAATTGGTTTTCTCAATGGAGCTTTAAAGTGAAAAACATTAAAGGCAAGGATAATATCCTCACAGATTTTTTATCCCGCCTTCCTCTTAAAGAACGTCCTCAAGCCTCGCTGGTCCCTTCCATCCATGAGCTCTCGATTCCTCACATATTCCCCTTGGAAAGGATTCTGACACTACCTATGGAACTCCAGGCCAAAATCCGCACCATGTATTTTTCCCATCGGCCAACCCACAATCTCAAGACTTTTCTTGAGCTCCATCTGTTCATAAATGCGCCCGTATTTCACCATATCCCTCACCTGCATTATCCATTTCTGACTCCTATCTCTCTCAGAGATCTCTTCTATGTCCCTGATGAAGCCTTCTGCTTCTTGTACTACCTCGTGGAAAGCTGGACTGTCATGTTCATCTCTAGTGTGGCTGATCTCCATGCCTACATTGCTCGTGTCGAGTATGACTGATCTACAGGAGCTAATCAGTTGACAAAGGCCAATAGGAACCTGTACACGTTCCTTGAAATGCTTCAATAAATTCACATCTGGCACTCCATGCTCCATCATTATGGTGAATTTGTTGAGATCACGGTGAACCGTTCACGAAATCTCATGCCTACAGATGAAACTACTACATCCTTCCTGTACTTGCCCTTTGGCATTAGCCAGGTGTCCATCCAACGGTACCGTGGTTACAATTTGGCCTAGCATTGGCACTTCTACGATGGCACGTTCGCCTTGTTCAAGCTACAGATGTGTGAGCTTAACAATGTTCCTTCGAATTTCATTCCTCAATCCATCTGGCTGAACCCAATCACCACCGCCAATAGTGATCTTTGCCTCGATCACTTCGTTACTTGTGTTGAGAGGAACATGAAAATCCTGATGGTTCCCACTCCTCAAGACAGTGAATCCGACTCCTCCGGCCTAGATTGAGTTTTTCTCAGAGCTACAAGAGACTTCCTGCATGCACAAGTCACTCTCGGTCGCTTTCATGAATACTGTGCAAATAGTACCAGGCGTCGCTTTCAGAAACGTCTTTATCGACAGATGTCACTCCCCCCACACTCTCTTAGCAAGCCGTCATCCCAAAAACATGTGTGGACCCCTCATGTCAGCATCAAGGCATCCCGTGGCCTCCTCTATAACAAGCTACAAGCATGACCCTTCTTCGTTGCCTACCAGTTGTCCCTATGTACTGTGCGCATAGCCCTCCGTGTCCTCTACCTCCCCTGCAGCATGCACTACATGTCGTTGCTTCTCCAGACGCAGTTGGCGTCCCTCTCCTCTACTGCTTACGCATGTCTCCTGCTATCTGCACTGCAAAGATTAGCCTTCCGAAGCAATAAGGTTTTTCATGTTGAAGAAACCTCTCGCGTCCGCACAGTCGAATCCCTATGTCTATAAATAGTGTAGTTTCCCTTCATTGTAAGTAGAATGTAATTTGTATTGTAGATCTTTACTTTCTCAAGAGAATGCAAAATCAATAGAATATCATTACTTTCTCAAAGACTTGTGGTTTGAGCTGATCTCATCTGATAAGAGTTCTTAATTGAGCGAGTTTGTAGTTAGTATCTTTTATGCAAAACAAGTATTATTTTAAATTCCATATTCGTGTTCGTAGGCTATTGCCTTTTCATATTTCTCATTTTAGTTGCATTTCTAGCCCTAGTTCAAGTAATCCTTTTCCTGTTCTTGTTTCTCCCGCAACATTTTTACCTATGGATTCGTCTTCCATCATAGCTGCTGTCTTCGTGATTACCGCTTGTTTTTATTTGTGCCTATTTTATCTCTGCTACTGTTTTTGTCTGTCTATCCTTAAACCTTAATTTTATTTCTGTGTTTTTATCCATACTTCAGCTTTCATGCTACCGTAATTTTGCTACAGTAACATCGCTACAGTAATCATGCTGCAGTAACCCTGCTACAGTAACAACACTATAGTAGTCTTACGACTCTAGTGCGGGTTATTTTCTGATTGATATCTCCCGCTCCTCTTGTTTTCTAATTGTCTCCCCCTTTTTTCCAATTGTTGTCTCTCTCTAGGGTTTTCAAACTGCCATCTTCTTCCTCTTTAGGGTTTTGCTTGTGTGTGTGCTTGGTAAGTGATTCAATCATTCGCTTAAACTGAGTTCCCTATTTTGTCAATTTGTTCAACTCTGAGCCATTAGGATTTAGGGTTTAGGGTTTGGTTTGCCCATGTTTTTACTTGCACTTGCTGCCTGCACCCCCAATGGTATTAGAGCCATGACTTTCTATGCCTCTTTAGTGGGATGTATGCGATGGTCTGGACTACCTTCAGGTAAGCCTTTTGATTTGTAATACCGACAGTGGCCTCGTCACCTTTGATTAGTAGACAGCTACGGTTACCATGATTAGTATGCTCTACGGTTGCACTTTGTGCGATCTTCTGTATCAGAACACTTGGTTTGATAGTACCTGTTAAACATGTTGGACATAGTATGAAGTTTCTATGTATCAAGGAACATTGGTGAGTTTGGACCGTTGAGACGTGGATAGGCGTGTTGGTCCCCCCCCCCCCCCCTTCCCCCCCTTGTAGCCAACATGTTCTTGATAAAAGAAACAAGGAATTTTGCCCTTTCTGCTAGGTCGTGCATATCATTGGGTCTCCTTGGGTTGCTTTCTCGATCTCCTTGGGTTGCTTTCTCGACCTGACCATATCTCCTGTTAATTTCTCTTAAAAATGTCATTTGCTCATTCGTCGTCTTCTTCGTCGTCTTCTTTACCCCTTGCTTCTTGTAGTGGTAAAAAATATGATTTTTTATATGAAGTAGAATATGTTTCTGATGATAGTAAGGTCCGCGCTACTCAGAATCCGGTCACCAACCCTTATTAGTATTTCCAGAAAGCTACTTCCCTTCCTTTATCAGCCAAACTCAAACAGCTTGTGTAGAAACCGCCTACTCAGATTCGGGAGTATGCCCTCTCTTCTAAGTTTAATCAGGCCCCGATTGTGGCCAACCAGCTAGAGGAATTCATTCCTCTCAAGCTGCCATCTGAATGCCTTCCTGAGTGGAAATGCAGTGGCTACACCCATCTCCATTTTGGTGCAGTCCGCTTTGCCATTACTTTCCATGGCAGGAAAGGTCTTCCCCAAGCATGTAAGCTCGCCCTGCTGGATACCAAACTGAAAGAATACCAGCAAGCTATCATTGGCATTATCCAGTGCACGTTGAACCAGGGAACAATGTTTGTCACCTTATATCCCAACTTCAACTTGGCCTTCAAGGATCCATTCCTCTTCAGTGCTCTTCAGGCCTAAGTTCAACTCACTGGTGCTGAGTTCCAAGACGGAGCTATTGCTGCAACCCTCCATTACCAAATTGCTTTCAGGGTGCAGAATCACTCCATCGACTTGCAGCTCCCAGGTTTGGCATCTCGCCAAGATGCCCTGTTGATCGTTGTCAACCAGAATATGACCCCGACGTGTACGTTTGTCCCCAGACAGCTTACACTAGACCAGCTGAAGGAAATCTTTCTTTCTTCGTGGGTCACGAACTATGAACGCCGGGTAGAGGCTACGTAGGTCGTCACAAATGACTCTGCCACTTTTGTGCGTAACAAGGACAAGACTGTCCACATGAATTTTGAGACAAGCTCTCAAGCTACTCCAGTCTTCTCGACGCCTCTTCCTGAGATCAATTACTTTTCAGAAGCATCTCTGGTCTCTGGTCAGATGATTGAGGGTTATTTTGTTATTGAGCCTGCACCAACCGGCCTAGATCCAAGTGGTGTGCGCTATACTGCATGGCACCAGCGCAACAATCTCCACATCTCTTGGGATGTGTGTTCTTGCGATGCTTGCTTGGATTCCCTAGAGGATGAACCCAAATGTTCGTGGTCTTTCCAGGTGTAGCTGAAATGCCGTTATGAAGCAGGAGATACAGAGGTTGGACTCCTAGGCGAATCATCTGGAAAGTACGACTACTATGTCCTTTACCCTCGAAAGAGACAGTCATTGCCTGTTCCTCCTCCGGCCTGCAAGCCTACTCCTCCTTCATCTCCACCTCCAAAACCAAAACCACCTCCATCAAAATCACCAGCCTTGTTCCCAACTCCTCCTCTCATGCCGTACTATAAAAAGGTTTTGTCCCATCTACCCTGCTCCAGTTATGAGCCTCCAGTAATTTCTTCGGTTTCCTCCATGCCTATGGTTTGTGCATATGAGCCAGCGGAAGATCCGAAATTTCCCGTTGCTGATGACTTTGACTACCCAACTGAAAGAACCCGCCATGTATGGAAGATTAAAGACCCTCCTGGTCTGAATCATGATGGTTCGCAGTACTTCCACTACAGTAACACGTCTATAGTAACCCTGCTACAGTAACAATGCTACAGTAGTCTTACGACTCTAGTGTGGGTTATTTTCTGATTGGTATCTCCCGCTCCTCTTGTTTTCTAATTATCTCCCCCTTTTTTTCCAATTGTTGTCTCTCTCTAGGGTTTTCAGACTGTCGTCTTCTTCCTCTTTAGGGTTTTGCTTGTGTGTGTGTGCTTAGTAAGTGATTCGATCATCCGCTTCAACTGAGTTCCCTATTTTGTCAATCTGTTCAACTTTGAGCCATTAGGATTTAGGATTTAGGGTTTGGTTTGCCCATGTTTTCACTTACACTTGCTGCTTACCCCCCCATTGGTATCAGAGCCGTGACTTTCTAAGCCTCTTTAGTGGGATGTACGCGATGGTAAGGACTACCTTCAGGTAAGCCTTTTAATATGTAATGCCAACAGTGGCCTCGTCTCCTTTGATTAGTAGATAGTTATGGTTGCCATGATTAGTATGCTCTACAGTTGCGCTTCGTGCGATCTTCTGTATCAGAACACTTGGTTTGACAGTACCTGTTGAACATGTTGGACAGAGTATGAAGTTTCTATGTATCAAGGAACATTGGTGAGTTTGGACCGTTACGCCGTGGATAGGCGTGTTGGTCCCCCCCACAAGTTGAAGTTGGGATACAGGGTGACAAACACTGTTCCTTAGTTCAACGTGCACTGAATAGTGCCAATGACCGCTTACTGGTATTCTTTCAGTCTGGTATCCAGCAGGGCGAGCTTACATGCTTGGGGAAGACCTTTCCTGCCATGGAAAGTAATGGCAAAGCGGACTACACCAAAATGGAGATGGGTGTAGCCACTACGTTTCCACTCAGGAAGGCATTCAGATGGCAGCTTAAGAGGAATGAATTCCTCTAGCTGGTTGGCCACAATCGGGGCCTGATCAAACTTGGAAGAGAGGGCATACTCCCGAATTTGAGTAGGCAGTTTCTTCACAAGCTGTTTGAGTTTGGCTGATAAAGGAGGGGAAGTAGCTTTCTGGAAATACTGATAAGGGTTGGTGACGGGAGTCTGAGTAGCGGGGACCTTACTATCATCTGAAACATATTCTACTTCATATAAAAAATATATAAAGATCGGCCCTGAGCCGTGGTTATATCAAATCTGATAACACAGAGCCCTCCGTCTATGGCGAATGAGGCCCACTTATTTGGGTTAACCGACTAAGAGAATGGTGCGAATGAGCCTAACATGGTCTATGGGAAGGTCATAATGAGAACATCTAACTATCATTGCCTATCAATGTGGACATCTAACCAACATTGCTCCCAAGGAGTGGCCTACATAAGGGAATCATACACAACATAATGGCCACACATACATTACATTGGGCTTCATTCATGAGCCTCTCCTGTATCGCGTTGGGCTTCATACAAAGGACTCGAACGTATCACAATGAACCATGCCCATGGGCCTCAGATACACCTAAATGGGCCACATCAACGGGTCGCGCCAATAGGCCTCATAAATGCCGAGTGGGTCGCATCAACGGGTCACACCAATAGGCCTCACAAACGCCGAGTGGGCTGCATTAACGGGCCGCACTAATACACATCAAGGTGGGCCTTGGGGGTGGGCCACAAATGTATCTAGGTGAGCCATAAAAACATCATATTGGGCCTCGATAAAAGGCCACAAACACATAACAGGTGGGCCCTACATATGATCTCTCAAATACACCACATGAGCCATATAAACATCAAGTGGGCCGCATTACATGGGCTTCATAAACAACATGTCGGGCCTCATGGACGGGCTACAAATCCCTTAAGGTGGACCTCATGGATGGTTCATAAATACATCAAGGCGGGCCTCGTGGATGGCCACAAATACATCAAGATGGGCCTCATCACATGGGACGCACCAAAATCATTTCAATAGTTGTAGGTGTAACATGTGTATCATTGCACACCATCATTCCATGGGTCACATGGCCCACTAACGATGATCAGTACTGTCCAAACATTACCCAGGTAAATCAGCACCATCCAAACATTGTCCAGGTAATTCGGCACCATCCAAACATTGTCCATGCAAATCAGCACATCCAAACATTGTCCAGCATCATCCAAACATTTTCCAGCACTGTCCAGACATGTGGACGGTGTGGATTACAAAACATACATTACGGTGGGTCTTTCAACAGATGGACAACAAGGATGCCATAGTAAAAAATACTTTCATCATGGAGGATTTCCACGTGGTGGGCCATCCCACTGGTGCACGTGCTGACAGTGTGAATGAAACAAATCTCACATGGGTCCCATTGTCACACGTGTCACATGTGTGTACAACACATAACATAAGGTGGGGTCTCACATCAGTTGGATGGACAGTGTACCAAATGATCAGGCCCATAGAACTTACAGAGTCAATACATATGGAAGGCGCTGATATAGAATATGTACCCCAAGGTGGCCCCACCTTACACTTGTAGGACATGTGGGTGGACCACACACGTGCCAAAAGGATACATGGCTAGGGATATAGCATATTACCTCGAGGTGGGATCCACTGTCCACGTGGTTGGACGGTGCAATCTCATGTACCTTGTGGTGGGCCACAAGACATGCTGACATCGTACATCATCTATTAACTGGTGTGAGGCTCTTTAGCCAATCAGTTGCAGCAAGTGGGCCCCATGTGGGGTCCACCAGATGTCTATATAGTACTTATATATTGAATATTATATAACATATTATATATATATATATATATATATATATATATATATATATATATATATATATATATATATATATTTTGAAGGAATGCAACATCCAACATCTATTCTGGACAGACGGTGTGGATTAAATCCATACATCACGGCTAGCTCCACGTGCACTACATGGATGTAATGCACATACATCAAAGCTGGCCCATGCCCTACACGTACAACACATGCAAGGTGGCCCTACGGATGGACGGTTTGGAAATGACATAGGCCTCATGATCAGACCTTACAGCGGACATCAATACAACAGCTATATAGTTGCTATACACCAACTAATACTTTTTAAAGAGGTGAGTCCCACGTGGGACCCACCATAACATTTATTTTCCATCCAAACCATTGATAAGGTCACATAGACTCAGATAAAGAGGAAAAAAAATTCATAACAATCTAAAACTTTTATGGTCTAAGTAGGGTCTCAATGGTAGACATTCACTCCTACTGTTTCCTGTGACGTGGGCCGCCTAAGCTCCACATATGGCTGATTTTTGGGAGGAGGCCAACTGCCCTTAAGGCCCATCAAATGCACGGGGTTGATGTTCCACATACATCACAATGGGGGCAAAGGATGAGATCCAGGTCCCTGCTCCCCTTCACGGCCCAGCGCAGTAGGACGCTGCCGTGCGTCCTCTGGTTGTTGCAACAGCAGTGCCTACTGCAGTACTTATTTATTTTTATTTGTTTATGTTTTCTTGAGGATTTTTGTAGGTGGGGTCCACATCAGAAGAATCCGCCCCGTCCACTGGCTCCTATGGCTTAAGACAAGCCGAACAAGCCCAATATCATAGGTATTTGGGGTGTATAGGAACATCAGGGTGGATTTAAATGGTAGAAAATATAGTTTTCTATGCTACGACCGGCCAGAAAGTCGGATTGGCCACATTTTTTAGCTCAACGCCTAAAATAATTTAGGAAATGGGATGGACGGCATGGATTAAATCCATACATCAAGATGGGGCTTGCATGAGCGGCCCACATCAAGGTTTTAAAAGAAGCTAATATATATATATATATATATATATATATATATATATATATATATATATATATATATATATATATATTTCTCCACTGTTGTAATACACCCCACCGTCAGTGCACACTTCATTGTCTAGCCACGTCTAGTGTCCCTAGACGCTGGACGGTGTGGAAACAACAAACATCATGGTGGGTCCCACATGGACATGGCCCACATGCAGGTGTGTGTGTGTGTGTGTGTGTGTGTGTATCATATATATATAAGTCTAACAGGTGGGACTTCCCACCATCCCAATAGTAGACGGTGGATCTCCCTGGTCCCTTCATTCTAGGGGGAGGATAAAGAGAAAGAGAGAGATAGAAGCACCTACCTCTAGATCGACTCCTTCTTCAATCCTTTGGGTCCTCAAGCCTTCTAAGATCCTTTTCAATGGTGGAGATGGGCTTCTAATGGCAGGATTGAAGGGGATCTAAGGTGAAAGATGGATGGCCATAGAGATGAGTTGGGACGTCCATGGCTCTTGCAAAGGTTGGAGGCCAAGGAAGAAAGAGGGATGAAGAGAGATAAGAGAGAGAGAGAAGTTATTATGGCTTGTCATAATGGTGTAAAGTCATCACTAATGCCTAGGTAAGGGTAGATGTTGACTTTTAGGAAAAGGGAAGGGAATGATTACTTAGCATATCACCCCATGATGGCTTAGAAAATGTGCCATTGCAATAGGTGAGTCCCACAACTTGCAGTCAACAGTCATTACAATGCGCGGGCCACAACTAGTGATCTGAATTACAATACCGACAAAATCATGAATTATCAAAGTAAGCAGAAATACTGATAAGATCATAAATTATACAATAACAGATTAAGTGGAAATACTAACAAGTCCATGAGTTATACAATATCAGAGTACGCAATACAAATCAGCTATACAAATGAGGAGTCATAGAGAGCCAATTATCAGATGCCGAGGATGCAATGCAATATACAATTCCTGATGAGTTCACAAATATGTTAGATGTATCTAGACCATAAAAATGCAAAAACACAGTAACCCAAAATGCTATATGCCGCGGATGTCATGCAATATGCGATGCGAATGGAATGACGATACTAGAGTGTGAAGTCAGGATGATAGTACGTAGTATCACAGGCTATGGGGACCATCATAAAGGAATTCTATCTAAACCAGTTCCATACCTAAATTTGGATAGTCAGACTTAATGTGGTAAACTCCTGGTCTCAGGTTAATTGCGTGCCCAACCAATATCCTGGCCATGTGAAGTTACACATAACAAATAGTTACGCACCACCAACCTAAGTATATAGTGAATGAATGAATATGTAATTTCTGCTCAATAAGTCCACATATTAGTACTATTCCTCTCTAAGATCAACACCGGGGTCTATTACACTCTAGGCCAGCTTGCCGCCCCTATCCGCCTGCCAGTATCAGGCTCAGCTCATCGATAGTGGACCCATTCTTCAAGCTGGTCAGACTTAACATAGATATTTCCTCCTCACTCAGGCGGGTAAGGTTACACCCTCTCTCAATCGACCACGATACAGTGAGAGACGCGACCAACTGGTATGCATATGCCTGTGGAGGTTAAGGCCTTGATGTCGTTAAGGAGTACAGTAATCACAATGCAAGATGCATGAGTCATACAATCTAGTCATGCATCAATCCTCCACATACCATGTGCTCATGTGAGATAACATTGCTTATAAATGAGTCTCATAATAACCTACCTAATGACATATGCAATGGTCAACCACATCTCATAACAAACATGCAGATGGTGTGTATGGGCATATATCATGATGCAATGCTGTCACATATTCATAATCAGTTTCAATAATTGGCATCGACAATCAGCCTCGACAATGTGGACATTTAATCAACGTTGTCTCCAAGGAATGACTTGCATAAAACCTAACATATATTGGACCCATGGCCTCACATAAGGGCCTAATATACAACATCATGAGCCTCATTCAAGAGTTTAATATACATCACGATGGGCCTCTCACATGGGCCTAACATACATTATGATAGGTTCCATCGCCTGGCCCTCAATGCATCACAATAAGCCTTATCACGTGGGCCTCATATACATCACATTGGGACTTAAACATGGGCTGAATGTGCATCACAATGGGCCTCAAATGTAGGCCGCATATACATCACATTAGGCCTCGACAATTAGTCTCAATATCTGGCCTCGACAATCAAAATCGACAATCGGTTAAAATAATGGGAATCGATCAATAATCGACCTCGATAATCGGCAATCGGTAATTGGCCACAACAATCACTTCGATAATAGGCAATCGGTAATCGGCCACAAAAATTGGCTTCGATAATCAACAATCGGTAATCGGCCACAACAATTAAAATCGGTATCAATAATCAGTATCGATAATTGGCACCGATAATCAGCATCGATAATCGGCCTATATACACGGCGGGATCCATATATGAACGGTCGATCAAACCATAATATAAAGATTGGCCCTCAGCCATGGTTATATCAAATCCGATAATACAGAGTCCTCCATCTATGGCGAATGGGGCCCACTTATCTGGGTTAACCAACTAAGAGAATGGTGCAAATGAGCCTAACATGGCCTACAGGAAGGTCCCAATGAGGACATCTAACCATCATTACCTATCAATGTAGACATCTAACCAACATTGCTCCTAAGGAGTGGCCTACATAAGGGAATCATACACAACGTAATGGCCACACATACATCACATTGGGCCTCATTTATAGGCCTCTCATGTATTGTGTTGGGCTTCAAACAAGGGCCTTGAACGTATCCCAATGAGCCATGCCCATATGCCTCAGATACACCTAAATGGGCCACATCAACGGGTCGCACCAATAGGCCTCATAAACGTCGAGCGGGCCGCATCAATGGGTCACACCAATAGGCCTCATAAACGCCAAGCGGGCCACATCAATGGGTCACACCAATAGGCCTCAAAAATATGGAGTGGGCCGCATCAACGGGTCACACCAATAGGCCTCACAAATGCCGATTGGGCCGCATTAACGGGCCGCACTAATACACATAATGGAGGGCCACAGGGGTGGGCCACAAATGTATCCAGGAAAGTTATGAAAACATCATATTGAGCCTCAATAAAAGGCCACAAACACATAACAGGTGGGCCCTGCATATGATCCCTCAAATACACCACATGAGCCATATAAACATCAAGTGGGCCACATTAAATGGGCCTCATATACAACATGTCGAGCCTCATGGATGGGCTACAAATCCCTCAAGGTGGACCTCATGGATGGTTCATAAATACATCAAGGTGGGCCTCGTGGATGGCCACAAATACATCAAGGTGGGCCTCATGGATAGCCATAAATACATCAAGGTGGGCCTCATCACATTGGCCGCACCAAAATCATTTCAATAGTTGTAGGTGTAACATGTGTATCACTGCACACTATCATTCCATGGGGCACATGGCCGACTAACAATGATCAACACTGTCCAAACATTACCCAGGTAAATCAGCACCATCCAAACATTGTCCAGGTAATTCGGCACCATCTAAATGTTGTCCATGTAAATCAGGATATCCAAATATTTTCCAGCATCGTCCAAACATTGTCCAGCATCGTCTAAATACGTGGACGGTGTGGATTACAAAACATACATTACGGTGGGTCTTTCAATAGATGGACAGCATGGATGGTGTAGTAAAAAATACTTTCATCATGGTGGATTTCCATGTGGTGGGCCATCCCACTAGTGCACGTGCTGACAGTCTAGATGAAACAGAGCTCACATGGGTCCCATTGTCACACGTGTCACATGTGTGTACAACACATAACACAAGGTGGGGTCCCACATCAGTTGGATGGATGGTGTACCAAATGATCAGGCCCACAGAACTTACAGAGTTAATACATATAGAATACGTACCGCAAGGTGGCCCCACCTTACATGTGTAGCACATGTGGGTGGGCCCCACACGTGCCAAAAGGATACATAGCTAGGGATATAGCATATTACCTCAAGGTGGGATCCACCATCCACGTGGTTGGACAGTGCAATCTCACGTACCTTGTGGTGGGCCACAAGACATGCTGACATCGTACATCAGCTATTAACTAGTGTGAGGCTCTTCAGCCAATCAGTTGCAGCAGGTGGGTCCCATGTGGGGCCCACTAGATGTCTATATAGTACTTATATATTGAATATTATATAACATATTATTTTAATATATATATATTTATTTTATTATTATTTTTTTAAGGGATGCAGCATCCAACATCTATTTTGGATGGATGGTGTGGATTAAATCCATACATCATGGCTGGCTCCACGTGCACTACGTGGATGCAAGGCACATACATCAAAGCTGGCCCATGCCCTGCATGTATAACATGTGCAGGGTGGCCCTACGGATGGACGGTCTGGAAATGACACAGGCCTCATGATCAAACCCTATAGCAGATATCAATACAGCAGCTATATAGTTGTTATACACCAGCCAATGCATTTCAAAGAGGTGGGTCCCACGTGGGGCCCACCATAACATTTATTTTCCATCCAAACTGTTGTTAAGGTCACACAAACCCATATAAAGAGGAAAAGAAAATTTCATAATTGAAATGGCCTAGCTATATGTCCTGGGGGAAGGGGGGGGGGGGGGGGGGGGGGGGTGTTGGTGGGGGGGTGAATAGGACTATGCCAAATTTAAGATAATTATAGAGGAATCAAATAAAGAGAGATAGCCAAATAAATAAATCAAACCACAATGCTGAAAAGCAAGGCACCCTCAAAATCCAAGTCTTGAGAGGTTGATACAAATGTTGCTCTAAGGATAACCTTACACCAAAAACCAAGGGTTTATTGTAGGACAACCTTATTTCTAGAAATGTCTTTGTATCAAGAACTCAAACTGAAGAGGAATAAATAAATGAATGAATAAATTCAAACTACATTGAAGAATAAAATGCAATCTCAAATATTGATTGTTCTAACGACAACCAAACACCATAAGAATGAAAGGGAAACCTTACTAGAATAAATAAAGAAATTGAATTTCAAAACAATAAAGAAATAATAAGAAGTAAATTCTAAACTATTACAACATTCCCCACAGTACTTAAATTAAAATGATTGCAACATTCACATCCACATATACATCCCATAAATGAATAATAAAGGATATAGAATATAAATCACATAACCACAAAACACAAGGGATTATAGTGGTTCGCCTGTGTGTACACCAACTATTAACAAATAGCCACACAGCTACTCTACTCCTAATATCCTCACACAACGGATATTAGTGTTTACTATCAAAATAGGTTTTCTAGGTTCACCCAAAACCTTCACAATTGTGTCTTTCTGTGTGGGCTTACGTAATTAAAAAACCCCACTTTTAAGTTTTCCTGGCTCTCCTCAGATAACCAATACAATAAGATTTTTCTGACGAATCTCAAAAGTAAACCAAAAGAAAGTAAATTACTTAAACGTAAAATACCTGAATATCTCCTTCGTTGTAGCAGCCCAGAAGAACCAAGTTGGAGTAGAGATTTGAATGTCCAAGTTCAATGTCTAATACTCACTTTACAATGGTTCTAAGTTCTAGTTGATTTTAAATTAAACCAGATACGCTAGCTCTAATTGATTTTGATTTCAGAAAATGAAAAATCAAAGTTTCTCTTTTTAGATTAGATTGGAATACAAGAAATAAAATCAATTAACAAAGCTAAAGAAAGATAATATTAAATATGCACACTTAGCTTAAATGGAGCATAAACTTATCTCTCAGAAGGTTGAATTAAATTAGCATGAATTGTCTATTTTATTATGAGATTCGTGCTCTATTTATAAGTGAGGAAAATCGTATCTTTGATTGGTCTAGACAGCTCTATGACTAGTCATAGAACCAACAGATATTTGAAATTTCGGGCGCGATAAGATAAGGCGGTTTCACAACTGGTCGTAGGTCGGCTACAACTGGTCGAAAGACTCCCACGACTAGTCAAAGTTAGCCGAATTTCAACGCTTTACTTTGAGTTGTAGGTCTACGACTGGTCGAAGAATCAGTCGACATTGTTCATACGACTAGTCGAGGAGTCTCCAGGACTGGTCAAAGCCTAACAGAAATTTTCTGAATTTTACAACAAACTTACGATTGATCCAGAAAATTCTTAGACGGGTCAAAGCAGTGCTAGGACTAGTCGAACAAAGTCCAAGACTAGTATTAGAACAGACCAAACTCACTTATATAAAATATATGATTTATGTATCCAAAATGACCTACTCTAAGGGTCAACCTATGGTCAGTCATACCTCAATCGTGAAGTAAGAACATTGAAACTTAAAGATATGTGACCTTTGAAAATAATGAAGCTTGAGATCTTGGTGTAGCTTGAACTTGAAAGCTTCTTAAGATCTTGAACTTGAAAGCTTCATCTTCATCTTTGAATTATACTTGACTTGAATTAAGTTGTACATAATTGGCTTCTTGAGATCTTGACTTGAAAACAGTACATGTCTATCGAAGCTAATGTTGTGAGGCTTTTGACTGGGCATATCTTGAGTAGATCTTTGTTCTTCACATATGCAAGCTTCATAACAAGATACAAACAGTGTCTTTGGCACCACAAATTTGACAACAAAAAGGGGCTAGCAACTATAGCACTTACAATAACGTTCCAAAACTTCTGTGGGCTAAATAAGGTCTCATTGGTAGACGTTCACTCCTAACGTTTCTTGTGACGTGGGCTACTTGAGCTCCACATATGGCTGATTTTTGGGAGTGGGCCCACTGTCCTAAAGGCCCATAAAATGCACGGGGTTGATGTTCCACACACATCACAGTGGGGGCCACGAATGGGACCCACATAGCTGTCCCCCCTCATGGCCCAGCGCAGGAGGACACTGCTGCATGTCCTCTGGTCGTTGCAGCAACAATGCCTGCTACATTACTTATTTTTTTATTTTTTTTGTTTTCTTGAGGATTTTTGTAGGTGGGGCCCGCATCAGAAGAATCCATCCCATTCACTGGTTTTTATGGCTCAAGATGAGGCAAACAAGCTTAATAGCAGAGGTATTTTGGTGTATAGGAACATCAGGGTGGATTTCAATGGTAGAAAATATTGTTTTCTATGCTACGGCCTGCCAGAAAGTTGAATTGACCTCATTTTTCGGCTCAACACCTAAAATAATCTGGGAAATGGGATGGACGGCGTGGATTAAATCCATACATCAAGGTGGGGTTTGCATGAGTGGACCACCTCAAGGCTTTGAAAGAAGCTAATATATTTTTTTTCTCCGTTGCTGTAGGACACCCTATTGTCAGCACACACTTCATTGGCTAGTCACGTCTAGCATCCCTGGCTGCTGGACGGTGTGGAAATAATACAACATCATGGTGGATCCCACATGGATGTGTCCCACCATGTGGGTATATATATATATATATATATATATATATATATATATATATATATATATATATATATATATATATATATATATATATATATATATATATATATATATATATATATATTTCAGTCCAACAGGTGGGACTTCCCACCATCCCAATAGTAGACGTCAAATCTCCCTAAAATGTGGGGGCCATACCGTCTAATGGATGGAGTAGATTTAACATAATTCAGTGGGGCCCACTTCATTCTAGGGGGAGGATAAAGAGAGAGGGAGATTATCACCCACCTCTAAATTGACTCCTTCTTCAATCCTTCGGGTCCTCATGCCTTCTAGGATCCTTTTCAATGGTGGAGATGGGCTTCTAATGACAAGATTGAAGGGGATCTAAGGTGAAAGAGGGCTGGCCATGGAGATGGGTTAGGATGTCCATGGCTCTTGCAAAGGTTGGAGAATAAGGAAGAAAGAGGGAGAGAGAGATAAGAGAGAGAAGTTATTATGGCTTGTCATAATGGTGTAAGGCCATCACTAATGCCTAGGTAAGGGTATATGTTGACTTTTGGGAAAAGGGGAGGGAATGATTACCTAGCACATCACCCCATGATTGCTTAGAAAATTGTGTCATTGTAATTAGTGGGTCCCGCAACATGTGGTCAACTGTCATTACCATACGTGGGCCACAACTAGTGATCTGAGTGTCACATTAATGCACGAGACGCGGCGTTTGAACTGCAGCGAAGGACCGCAGAAGCCTACAAAATAATACTGTCAAGGACATGGGTCTTATAATACAAATCATAGTTTATGATGGATGTGACTGTGTGTGAGATGTGATCTCAAATAATCAAATATGAAAGCATTTAAGGAAATCACTCAAGTAATGGAAGACAATAGCAATGTCAAACACAGTCATTTTTATAATGGTTTGACTACTTGTCTACTCCACTTTCGGCGGACGCACTCAACCCTTGAGTGTACCAAATCTCATTAACGGAGGTTTCACAACAGGTTCACGTCAAATCAAAAGTTTTAAATCAGGTTCACCTCTAACCAGTATAACCTATACCTAGGCTGACACAACATGCCTACACGATATAGTTTATGCTCCCATGAGCAAGGGTCAACACACAGTACCTAAGTTTTAGACCATATAGGTCAAGGACCTACACAAGGACCTAAGAGTTTACGCTCTCCACAGAGCAAGAGTTAACACAAAGCACCCCCATGTACACCCTCGCCGAAGGCCTCCTATGAGGACTTGTAAGGGGTGAGAGACACCTTAGACCCAATCTTACATAAGGAATGATTACAAAGGTCCTCTGGACTCTAATGACTTACAGATAAGTAGTTGAGTCCCGTTTAGCAGATTGAAGAAGATCTCCTCCTTTGATGATGAAGAATCTTCAACTCTCTTGAACCGCAACTCAGAAGATGTACCAATACAAGGCGACAGGTTGGGTCAAGGTTATAATGGAATCATAATCTATTAAATATTTTCGTATAAGGGAGATAGAGTGATTTTAACCATCTGTGCATTCAAGGCATCCCAACTTAATGATTTTTCATTAAGGTAGTGGCTGCAAGATCCTTGAATGTAAAAGTTCATTCCCCAATCCACTCTATTGAATGTCAATAATGAGGGTAGATTGGAGGATGAACTCCTATGAGAGAAAAGGCTTAAGGGTATATGATCTAGGGTTAAACACTTAAAAGCACTCTCTATTTGCTCTACAAATAACCAAGAATAAACTCTCATTAAATAGGCAAAATGTTCCAACAGATATAAAATAATTACATTTTTTACAGAGTTTGATATCATCGAGCAAGGTCGATATCATCGAGCGTATACTCTCGATAGCATCAACTAGTTGCTCGATGACGCAAACTCAACTGTTAAACGATTTTTGAAATCTTTTGGCAACTAGTCGAGGAAATCGAACAGGCGTTGATATCATCAGATTTCGAACTCCAATTTCATCGAGACGAGGTTCGATTCCTCGATATTTGAAAATGTGAGAGTACTTGCCTTTGAAATATTTCAGGCGAATGACATGATTGAGCATCACTCAATATCATCGAAATTTGAATATCGATGATATCAAGGGCAATGACGATTCATCTATAATTCCAATGAATCTTCCTATAAGCTTGTTGGACAGTTTTTGTCCACTTTCGATGACATCGACCATGCTTATATTTGAATATCAATTTTATCGAGTGATCCTCGATCCAAGAAAAATATTCTAAAAAAATTGCTGGATAGATATGTGTGTCCTAATCCGATATCATCGAAGGGCTTCCTATATCATCAAGATTTGAATTCCGAGGATATCGAGGAGCTATTCGATATATCGAGGATTACATAATTTGCCATAGTAATACTCTGGACACAATAGACCTGATGTCAATTTTATCAAGACGCCTCGATGGATTCGAGATTTAAATTTCAATGATATCAAAACATCTATTGATACATCGATAATTTCGTCCAGAAATCTTTATGGTTGCTGGACATCTTATGTCCTCATTTCGATAATATTGAGTGAGCTTTGAGGACATCGACGACAAGGTTTGATTTCATCGATCCATGTATCGATAAATCGACAAGGGTAGAAAGCTTAAAGATTTTCCTATTTTTTGAAAAAAGTTTTCTAGCCAAAAACCCTAGGATGTTCTATCCAATTTTAAGGGTTTTAATTACCTAGTGTTTTGGGACATGAGATGTGAGACTAAGATTACTTGTCGCGAGTTCGGGCACACATCCATTTGAGGTAGACGCTTGATCAATCATCCTATGGGGCTCCTCTATCTAGTTGACTTAATGATCACGCTTATTGACAAACTAGGGCACTTTCAGGAATTCCATCATCTTCTACTTGTACTCCGGGGACAGCGATCTACTGATGAGCACTTCTCTAGGGATTTTCAATGATCCCAAGTTCACAACTTCGAAATTATTTGCCACAACGTTAGTCATTGTTTCGAACCTTTCGAATGAGTCATCGAGTTCAAGAGTTATATCATCATTTCCCTCATCTTGGGCTTCATCTAAACCCATGAGTTCGAAGTCCAACTCTATATTAAAATCGTATGAGTCGACCTCGTACTCCAGCGCTACGTGTGAAGTGTTTAGCATGATGATTTTTGAAAGATTTTCTTTTATTTTTGTATTTTGAGGATTTTCTGATGTTTTGGGATTTTGAGGAATATTTGATGTTTTTGTGATTATGTGATGTTTTTGTATTTTGAAGGTTTTTTTTTTTTTTGTTGCCAAGGGGTCCTGAACAACATGGTATTGCAAACCATGATTGGTCTTGTCCTAATTTACGATACCAATTGCTATTTACATTGGCCTTTTTTGGGTCGGCCTCCATGGGTGGTTTACTGGCTGATTCGATTGTTAGGGAAATAGTTGTCCATCCTAGTGCTTTCCCCTTTCTGATCCTACTGTTTTGCTCTGTCTGTTCTTGTGGGCCACCTGTCCTGATGATTATGATGTCTGCTAGGCTGGGCTCAGAATCAGAATTTGATTCGATCTTTTTGCTAAGAAGTTGGAGCTCTTCAGGCTCCTCGGGTTCACCTTGCGTTGGGACCCTAATATCTATCCAGTCATGGGAAGGGCACTTCCCTTTATTGATCCAATGGATGGGCTGCTTTTGCTCCTTGTGCTGCTGAGTTGATGGAGGGGGTGTCTCCCCTTGACTGTTGGTGGAGATGCGTGTTTCCCTGTTCTTGCCTGAATGTCTTGTAATGGACACCTCCTCCCCTGGATCCTCTGTGGGTGGTCTTGCTCCTTTGCCCTTAGCCTCATGTGATGGTTCTGGGGAGTTCTACCCTTAACATTGGATATGCTTTTGGTACCTTGAGGATCTTGTCCCACCTTATTGGTGGCCAAATGGACTCCTGGCTGGAATGTTCTATGAGTTTGAGCTGCCGGAGGTGGTCCTCAAGGGAGATCATTGTGTCACTACAAACTGTTCCAGCCTTGACGAACTTGATGAGTGTGCACTTGAATGGTTGTCTCTTTTTCGAAGGTGTCGGTTGATATCTCAGTCCCTGTCTCTGTACGTTGGCGCATGTTGGCTTCACTACCTTACCTTTCTCATGGAACTCGGTACAGTAGTTTAGGATTAATGGTTCAACAAAGGGAAGGACATATTCAGCAGCAAGTGTACGTGGGTTAGCGATTGAATTCATGATTTTGAATTCGAAACTATGGTATGGTATGTCCCCCTCCTTGTGTTGGATGTCAATCCCTAGGATATCAATTTCTAGGATATTGCACTACCAAAAAAAGGGGCAAAGGATACAGACCAGTTACTTTTTTCCTATGGATATAAACCTTAGCTATACTTGCTACAGACTTAATCCGTAGCTTAAGCCTATCGCCTCACCCTAACTTTATTAGATATTGATGGTGATTAAGGGGCTCCATGGGGCCCATTGAAATATATGTGTTTGATCTAAGCCACCCATCAATTTTGATAAATAATTTCAGTGGATGAGCCCAAAAATTATGTAGATTAAAGGTTTAAGTGGACCACACCATAATAAATAATAATAATTAAATTTATATTGCTAATATGTTGTGTGGTCTTCTTACAGCTTCAATCTGACTCATTTTTTGCCTCAACCCTTAAAATAATATTTTAAAATTAATGGACATAGTGGCTAAATAACATAAATCACGGTGGGCCCCACGGTCTTAAAGTGCCGTCCGTCACCCGCCCACTCCGTAAAATGAAATTTCCTTCTGCCCTCTTCTCCCCCCCCCCCCCCCGCATGCCTCATTTTTGCTTCCGCCCTTTCTCCCTCTCTCCATCTCCAAGGCTCCCTCACCCTCTCTGTCGCACTTAGCCTCTCCCTCGCCCTCTTTCGATCTCCCGCTCTCCCTCACCCTCTCCCTCACTAACCTCTCTCTCTCTCTCTCTTGCTAGTGTTTTCAAAACTCTCTTTCACCGCAAGAAGGAGAAGAAGAAGGAGAAGGAGAAGGAGAAGAAATAGAATGGTTAGTCTCTCTCTCTCTCTCTCTCTCTCTCTCTCTCTCTCTCTCTCTCTCTCTCTCTCTCTCTCTTTCTAAAATCAGTCGCGTTTGGATGCGCCATTGAAATCTCTGTTTCTGTATCTTGTAATATTACTTTCCCAACATATATATCTTACACAAGAAATCAAGTGCTTGTTCATCATTGAGAGGTAGAAACACGATCCGTAAGCAAATGCGCCCTTATTGATGTTGTGAAGGGTGGCAATGTATTGTACGTAATGGATTGTTGGATTTTCAGTTAGAGATTTGGAAAGTCAGGTTTTAAATTGAAATGTAATTGTGTATTTATTCTTATGAGTCTGCATTCGAAGTTTCTTTCTATTTTTAAGCTAGTTTTGGATTTTCGGATGTGGGTTGCAGGTGAAAATGAGATAGATTTGGTTTATGGTGGAGGAAGTGTAGGATTGATGGGTTTGATCTCTTAAACAATTTATAATGGAGGTTGCCATGTTCTTAGGTAAGAATCAAGCCTTGGAATTTTGTTATTTTTTCTATTTTTTCATTTCCCCTTCTTGTTATCTTCTATAAATATAAAGGTTAGTATTTTTGGGGTCTGATTAATATTTTTGCTTCTATATTTATTTATCTGTCTACAGGGTTATTCTAATAGCTCTGATGCCTCTTGAGGTACATATGATATCTGTCTTGGTATTGTTCCCTTGTTTGTAGCCTATTCAGAATTTCTTCATTTACCATATTTCAAATGCTTTTGTAGATAAGGGAATTAGGTATTGTGTTTTGTTCTCTAGTAGTATTTGTAGGATGTGTTTGGATGCTAATTGAAAAGAATTGAAATAGAACCCAATTCAATCCTAGCTCTACTATATTCCTGATGGGAGACAACCTGTCAAATTGAAAAATCAATCGTTTCATCTCCAACTTAAAATGCATGAAGTTACGATTAGAGTCTTGATCATTATCAAGAATTAAAATGGTATTCCACCCCCACTTTCTGATTCCTTATTCACCAAATTTGATTATGAAAATTCAGTTCAATTGAGCATCCAAATGCACTCTTAAAGTTATTGTCTCCTATTGCAATGTGGAGTACCTAAAAGGAGGCCTATATTCTGCTAAAATCAAATGAAGCTTCAGATTTGTTTGTTGATAGCCAATGGATGTTTTGTTTTCTAAAATGTTGGGGAAATAAGAGATTGAGATTTTTTTATTTTTTTTTAAAAAAATGGTTATGGAAAAGACAGGATGGACTAATCATTCTTCCCTTACCAATGCTGTCATGTGTGAACTACGTCGCTTCAATCTTCCTACCCTTGTGATTGAATTATGTTTAGTGTTACAAGTTACCTCATTGCAAGCTTGATTTAGATTTCTAAAAAATAATTCTTGGATTTAAAATTTTGAAAGTCTATTCTTAGTTGTATCTCAATGATATTTGACTCTCTCTCTCTCTCTCTCTCTCTCTCTCTCTCTCTCTCTTTCTTTTAACGAGTAAGGGGATCTATTTGATTTTTTATTTGTTTGGCCAATTGTGATGGTTCAGAAATTGTACATGTGTCATACATGTGGTACAAAATGAACTGTTCTCATAATTAGAAATCAGATTGATTGGATGATCCTAACCTCCGACTGATGGACATTTATTTATTGAATTCAGATAGCTGACTATTTTTCATTCTAGTCGTCCATTAGATGCCCACCAGTCGAGTAGTTAGGACATCATTTTAGTGTAAGTTTCAGTTTGCGACCCATTTAAAGTGGGCACCACGAAATGGATGTTTATGCATGACAGATGCACAATTTCGAGTGTTTGTGCATGAACCATCACATTTGGCTGTAACTATCAAGATTTTTCTCTATGAAAAATGTAGTAACCCAAACTATTTTCTTCATTAACTAGTAATGTTACAACCATCCTTGGTCTCCAAGACCAAGAAGCTCTTATCCAAAGAGATCCTTTTACAAGCACAAAGAAATAGTGGATTTTTTTTTAATTCTTTTTTGTTTTGTTTTTGTTTTTATTTTTATTTTTGGTATATATATATATATATATATATATATATATATATATATATATATATATATATATATATATATATATATATATATAAATGTTGTTGTTGAGAAATCAAAGGATTTCTTGTGGGCCATACCCACCCAAAAACCTCCAAATCTAGGTGATAGGCCACGTGATAGTTGGATCAGCCTTATCTTCTAGGTTTCCCATTTTCATGGTGGGGTGCATGTTAGGTTGGATGATGTACATGCACCATGTTGGACCTATGTGTCTTCAACTAGTTACCTATGAGAGAGTGGTAAAATGGTCAATTTCTCAAAGATAACAGTGATAATAGACTGTGTATGAGTCTGCAATGAATTTGTTAGGCAGAGGCTTGCCATAATCCAAACCAAAGGGGAGGTGTTTACAATTATAACTCATAAAAAAATATATGAGCTTTGTTAAGCCCACATGTGTGCAATAAAGCTCATGTACACACCAAACATATGCCAGAATGGAATGATAGATCCAACAACCAATCCATCCATTAGAATCCATTGAATTATTAGGACAACCAGTGTGTTTTTGTTTCATTTTGTTGTAATTCCAGGTGTAGCTTTGAAAGAGGTTTCTTTTTAATATTTTTCTTTAAAAAATGTTGTTACTTTGGCTAATGGCATGAGAACTATTTTTTTTTCCACCCACAACAAATCATAAAAACACATCTGTTTTTGTTTCATTTTGTTGTAATTCCAGGTGTAGCTTTGAAAGATGTTTCTTTTACATCTTTTTCTTTTAAAAAAATGTTGTTACTTTGGCTAATGGCATAAGAACTAATTCTTTTATTTCAGCCAGATGAAAAAAAAAATGTTGTTTCATCTACACTTTTCTTTTTCTTTTGGAATCTCTACGAATGTCAATCCGAATTCATACTTCTATGCAAGTTTGATTTACCATTCCTTTTTTGGTTGAAACTAATGGACAACCTTGATGCTATGGAAAAGAAGGTCTTTGAAACCAAGTTTGCCAAAATTGGAAAGAGATTTACTAATTCCACACGCGTGTGAGCCCTGCCATTCACGTGCATTCTAGGTTTGGACAATTTAGCTTAATTACTTGCATTCCAAGTATGCAATTTTTTTTAGCAATTTTTAAGTGTCTGCCTTTCATCCATCGACTCTACCCGATTACTAACTTTTTTCTCTTGTCTAAATGTATAAATGAAAGACAGTCCACTGCTAAATATACCCAAAGCACAAACCGAATGGTTAAGCTATGTTTTTTCATTGACAAAAAGAAATGTAAAGTGGACCCACATGTTAATGCAGATGTCTTATGGGCCACAAATTTTGGTGACGTTGTTATATTAAACGTAATGCGTGTTTGGATGTAATGCATGCTCAGTTGAATTGAACTAAAGGAAACAGAAAAATGGAAAAAAAAAAGAAAAAAAAAAAGGATCTTGAATCAGGTATCATTATTCTAATTTGAATGAGGTTGGCATTGCATATCATGTATTTTAATTCAGACTCAAAATCATCTGAATTTACAGTTTCGGTCTTTTTTTTTTTTCCAATTGCTCTCTGTTAAGCTTTAATTCCTATGATTCAATTCAATTATCATTCTACATACTATTCAAATTCAAATTCAATTATCAATCATAGCAAACTTGGATGTGTGGGATTAATATGATAATTTAGGCTTTTTTTTTTCTTTCAGAGTGAAGATGATGGAAGGAGAAGCAAGAACTGTTGATTGTTTAAGGGGAAGATTGCTTGTAGAGAGAGTGACTTCAAAGGCTGCAAAAGAAGATGCATAAATCATGGGTAAAAAGGTCTTTTTCCTTTCTTCTTCTTCATTTCTTTTTTCTACTTTCTTCTTCTTCTTTTTTTTTCTTTCTTAAAAGACTATTGTCATTTTTGTTATATTGTTCTTCATTTTCATAGTTTTGGTTTCAAACATGTTGTAACACCCTGAAAATCGGGGGTCGTGTATAAACTCAACTCCCGAGTTCCAGACCGTCACTTATGCAACAAAAATGGTTATGATTCAATGTTGTCTGATTTAAAGCATTCACATGAGTAAAAGTATACCAAAACTGCAATTCATACTTCAGATCCAGTGATAAAAGCAAGCGGAAGACTAAACAATATATATATCACCGTATGGAAAAACAAAGTAATCTCAGCTGTCTCCAAAGTATGACTACATCTCTGAGTCTCATATACATGTAAATAGACAAAAGAATAAGTTTAAAATAGTCCCACTGAAGTCCCCCCTCGATCCAGGCCACCTACGGGAAGCCGTCGTGATACTGCATATACGAGAACTCATCCTGGTCCTCGTCAATCTCCGGCTCCACCTCCTGGATCTTGTCCTCACCTGCAACTACAACAGGGTCTGGTGGGTGTTGCAAACACCATCCCGTAACGTGGGAATGAGTGATCAACTCAGTGGAATCATAGAGCAAAGATTAGCATGTTCACAATCCAATCACGCGATAATAGTAAAGCAGTAAATCAGACAATCCTAATACTGTTGTTAATGCAAGATGATATGACGTGATGTATGCCCTCACCGACGATCACCCTCATGCGGCAACATCTTACGACCGCGGCATGCCACACTCCCTAGAGTGCTCCACATCTTCCAGGCACATGCAATGCTATGGTGATATGATTACCAAGTTGTTATTAGTCCATTCAAACAGCAGGATTGGGAAACTAAGGTACTTCCCTTGTATCAATCCCAACACGGATCCTGTCTAGGGTCGTCACTCCTAGTAATCTCATACGATGTATATTTCGTAGGTCACTGCAAGGGCTGTCAGGGCTGTTGCTCGCACTCATTGCACCGCTCCCCCATCACCTTATCAATACAGGCCTACTGTACTCTACTGCACGGAAGGGTCGTCGCCTCCCGTGGACTCAGAATACGCTCGCGGTCACTACAAAGGGCTCGTCGCCTGATCAGTGTAGGCCGACAGCTAGAATATAGTGTCCCATACCACCATAATCTGCTCACGAGTCAAGGTGCTCACTGGTCACTACGGGGAGGTTTGTGGCCCCAGCGTAGGCCGACAGCTCGACCACGGTGTACCATACCACCATGCCCGGCTCATGAGTCTTCGTGGATCAAGGTACCACGGTTAATAGGGTTTACAATGGTAAGTTCAGTACCCTAGGTTCAAGCAGTTATGATTCATACAAGGTGAACATACATCGGCCAGTCGGGTTACTTGACGAGCTCGACTAGCGCGATCGCATCTCAAGTTAAACGACATGAAGTGCGTAAAACACTTCGCGTGGCCTAACCACTGCCGCCAACTCTCAACACGAATCACATTCATCGACGCGTCGTTCGTGGCTATGACCAGTCAGCCACGAATTCGTTCGGTTACCGACTGCCTGGACTAAGTCAAGTCCCACACATCTATTGAATTACATTAACGCTATATACCAGGGTATTGGAATTGAAATACATCATGTGAGCATGTTAGCACATGTTATAACATTCAACTTAGGCAAATCTTTAAGGCATACTTTCCATGCGTATTCAACTTAGGCAAATCTTTAAGGCATCATTTCTATGCATATGATGCAATCATGCATAAGGTCAGCATATAGGAAATCATTTAGGTCAGCATATTAATCATGAAATCAATCTCAAACTACTACATAACATCATTCAATACAATACATACTAATACAAGCATTTATACAAACACATACACTACACACTTAAGTCCACATATAGTATGTCGACCCAAAGTGCGCAACTTGGTGAATCTCTTCGCCAAACTGATTATGCAATCATTCCTAACTCTCTAATGCGGCGACAATTCATGTCAATCACGTCAGCAAATTATGCATGGAGACCGTACTTCCTACAAATGACTAAAATGCCCTAAATCTCATATTCTTCGTTAATTTACGAAACAGGAAACGGAGAGCATGTTGTACATGTCAAACGGCGATGCCGTCGATAATCTACTATTAAACGACATTGAAAGCGTTGTAAACCGTCAATCAAAGCGTCTAAAATCCTCACCTAGTCTCTTACGGTCGCGGGATTTTGAACGGAGCGTGTACGCTTCGTCTACGGCTGTAAGAGAACCTGATTCATGGATTACGTTAGCTACCATGCTCAGAATCTACGTAAACCCTAAATCAGCAAGTTTTTGGGGTTTTTCTATACCTGAAAAAGTGAAAAAATCACCAGCCAGGTGATTGGAATGAAGTGTTGAAGCAGCACTGTCAGGGGCTCGGAAGCGGGAAAAATCTCCTCTTCCCTTTCTCTCAAACTCTCTCTCTCTTTTCTAGGGTTTGTGAAATTCGGATGCAAGGAAGGAATGAGGGTTTCAACCCCTTTTATAAGCTTGGAAATGCCGAAAATAGGCTCCGGGACGAAGTTTACTTAATGCCTATCCATTTCGGGGCTGTTTCGGTCCAAAAACTGATTTCTGGTGGTCCCCTGGTCGATTGCGATCAGACTTAAGCTCATGGGTACCAGATGTATCTCGTATTAAGTTTTCAGTCTGGCAGGGTTCGCAGATCGCACGTAGCGGACCAGTTTCAGTTCAGCGGTCACCGCACATAGATCAGGGCTGAAAGTCTCATGATAATAAATAGAAATTTTTCCTGATTCGAGGGTGTAATCTGGATGAATTCTGACGGTCAGAACGCTTAATACTGACGTGTCAAGTCGTGTGTCAGATTTGAATTTGAAATTCCCAATTCGTCCCTATTCGCGGTCGCTTCAGTCCGGGTTCAACGAAATACTCTGTGATTATCGGTTTGACTTGATTTTCGAGATGATTGTCAAGTCCAACTGGGCGGTTCTAACGGTCTAAGATAGGAGGTATCGGACCTTCGACGCGCGGTCTAAATCCAATACAAAAGTTCAATATGGTCCAGAGGACAAACCTGCTTAGAGTTTGATCCAAGGTTATAGAGTATTGTAGAGTTGTCTGTTCTACTCGATTTGGGTCTTGTAGAACGTATTTAAAGCGATCAGGGACTATTTCCCAGCTACTCTAGCGTTGCGCTAGCTAACTTACGTTTAATTTCCATGGAAATTATTTATACGCGATTTCGGGTCAAATCGGTACTCGATTCCAAGTACAGATTTTTCACGGGCGTTACACATGTAGTTTTGAAACTTTGCAACAATCACATTTTTCTTTAACTACATTTTTCATATTCAAGCATATGTTGTTGTCATATGTGCAGAACAATTCTTCTATGTTTGAGATTTTATTCTTAAAAAAAAAAATGAAAAAAAAAATTTGAATGAGAATGGTAATTACTTATCTACACTGAAAATTAATTTTATGTTAGTGATTGTTCTTAATTTGCCACATTGTATGATTTGATTGCTATTTGTAATAAATGTATCATTCTTTTCCTGATTGCATTTTATGTACTATTCGTATAGCACTAAGTTTTTCGAACCCTCATTTTATTTCTGGAATCAGAAGCTTTGTGAAGTTTTCCTTCATTTTCTGAGAGGGATTTTTAAAATACTTGATGGTTAATTTCAATAGTTTTTTGGCTTTTTCTACTATCATTTGAGGACCTCAAAGGCCCAACTAACTTGAAATTTTTATATGCAGGTTGATGTATTTTTAGCCCCACAGATCAATGTTGCCACTACAAAGTTCAATATTGAAATGGTAAAGTTTTTAACTATTTATTTTATCTTTATTTTTTTCCTATTCTTCATAAATAATTTGATGTCTTAGCCTCCTGTCATTACCAGCTAGTCTTGTCACTATTTGTATATAAGTCAGCTCATGAGTCTTACTATTTGTAATTTTCTTACCCCTATAGTGATTATTAGAAGCAGTGGGCCATCATTGAAAGATTACCCTTGTAGTGAGTCCAATTAAAGTATGGATATAAAATAAATAGTTTTTTGGCTTTTTCTACTATCATTTGAGGACCTCAAAGGCCCAACTAACTTGAAATTTTTATATGCAGTTTGATGTATTTTTAGCCCCACAGATCAATGTCGTCACTACAAGGTTCAATATTGAAATAGTAAAGTTTTTAACTATTTATTTTATCTTTATTTTTTTCCTATTCTTCATAAATAATTTGATGTCTTAGCCTCCTGTCATTACCAGCTAGTCTTGTCAATATTTGTATATAAGTCAGCTCATGAGTCTTACTATTTGAAATTTTCTTACCCTTGTAGTGATTATTAGAAGAAGTGGGCCATCATTGAAAGATTACCCTTGTAGTGAGTCCAATTAAGGTATGGATATTATATGGTTTTAGTTCATGGTAAATGGTACCTTTTACTGTGGATCATCCCTGGACCAAAGACCTAGTACCTATTTTTGTAAGTTCATATTGATTTTGCTAATTGTAATAGAAAACAGATTCAAGCTCAAGCTGGGGGAGATTGTTACCACAATTCCAACTATCGGTAAGTACAATTTAGAAGGCAGATTTAAATTTTATTTATTTTTAAATTTCCTTTAGAAATGCTAATTGCATTAATAGAGGATTGAGTTATCCAAGGGGTATTGACTTTTTACGGGTAGTGTCATCAGTAGATCTTGGTTATTTTTTCACTCAGATGTATTCAAATTTTAGCTCTTTATTTATATTTTTAGATACACAATTTTCTGGTTGTTACTTTTGTGTTACAAATTGGCATTCAACTTTTACATCCAAGTAAACTTATGTTTTATTGATGTTGTTTATTAACCTGTCTTGCTAGTGCAGATAAAACCTTTGGTGAAGCCAACCAAAGACATAATGATAGTTCACCGGATTAAATATGCTTGGCATGAGTTTTTTCTTGAGGGTATTCATCTTCCTCTTGGTCCATGATATCCTGACTTTTTGTCTTTTCATTCGTATAAATTTTTTTATTCTGTCAATGTAGCTAGGTACAACATTGGTGCAATTATCTTGCTCTGGGCACCCGTAGTCTTGGTACGTCTCATTGTCCTTCAATAATTTAATATATCGAGATTTCTTTCCCATCATCATTTACATTTTTCTTCTTAATCGATCCTTGGAAGTTAATATAATCATTTATTCTGTTTTACAATCTTTAAAATCTTTATTTGTAAATCTGTGTCCATATGCATTGTCGAAGAAACTAAAAAACTTACTCTTAGATTGCATTGTGGAATATGCATCCATTATTTAAAGAAAGGGCGACATTCGAAACACTCACACTTTCTCTCCTTGCTAGTTAAACTGGTGAGTCTTCTTTCCTTCATACTATATGATTCATTGATGAAGTGGCCTATCCATTTGGACAGGCCCATGTTTATATATTATCTTGAAATTGATGAAGTAGATCTAGATGTGCATCGGAGCCATCCGGATGTTGAGCGAGGGTCCCTGGAAGAGGGAACCGCTGTTATGACCATGATGAAGCTATCCATTTCCTATGGATAACAATATGGGTGGCTAGGCCATTTAGACAGGCCCATGTTTATATATTATCTCGAAATTAATGAAGTAAATCCGGATACGTGTCGGAGCTATCCGAATATTGAATGGGGGTCCCTAGAAGGTGAGAACTGTTGTTATGACCATGATGAAGGACAGTAATATGGGTGGCCTGACCATTTGGACAGGCCTGTGTGTATGTATTATCTCAAAATTGATGAAGCAGATCCGAATGTGCGTCAGAGCTATCCGGATGTTGAGCGGGGGTCCCTGGAAGGTGCGAACCACTATTATGACCACAATGAAGCTGTCCATTTCCTATGGACAAAATTGAAGGGGCCTGACCATTTGGACAGGTCGTGTTTATATTTGTATTTACAGGTACTACACCCTTAACCTAAACCATACCCTAAACTTATAATCTAAACGTAAACCTTAACCTATAACCTGTAACCTATAATCGAAACCTAAACCTAAACCTATAACCTATATCCTAACCTAAACCTAAACCTATACCTATAACCTATGTCCTAACTTAAACCTAAACCTAAACTTGTAACCTAAACCTATAACATATAGCCTAAAACTAAACCTGATCTAAAACCCGATCCTGAACCCGAACCCAATTTCCTAAGCCTATAACCTATTCTTAATTCCCTAAAGCTATAACCTATAACCTAAACCTATAAACTAAAACCTAAACCTAAACCTAAAACCTAAATGTATTCTCAAATCCCTAAACCTAAACATACACCTAATCCTAATCTCAACTCCCTAACCTAAACCTAAAACTAAACTTGAAAACCCAAACCTAAACCTGATCCCGAACCTAAACTCAATTTCCTAAACCTAAACCTTAATGTATTCTTAATTCGTTAAAGCTATAACCTATAACCTATAACATATAAGCTAAACCTAAACCTATAACCTAAACCTAAACCTAAACCTATAACCTTAACCTAAACCAAAACCTATAAACTAAACCTTAACCTATAACCTATAACTTAAACTTATAACCGATAACCTAACCTTAACCTAAACCTAAACCTATAACCTAAAACATAAACTTAAACCTAAAACCTAAATGTATTCCCAAATCCCTAAACCTAAACCTACACCTAATCCTAATCTCAACTCCCTAACCTAAATTTGAAAACCCAAACCTAAACCCGATCTCGAACCTGATTTCCTAAATCTAAACCTTAATCTATTCTCAATTGCCTAAAGCTATAACCTATAACCTATAACCTACACTTAAACCTAACCTAAACCTATAACTTTAACCTAAACCTAAAACCTAAACTTAAACTTAAACCTAAAATCTAAATGTAATCTCAAATCCTTAAATCTAAACCTACACCTAATCCTAATCTCAACTCCATAACTTAAACCTAAACTTGAAAACCCAAACTAAACCCAATCTCAAACCCGAACCCGATTTCCTAAACCTAAGCCTTAACCTATTCTCAATTCCCTAAAGCTTTAACCTATAACCTAAACCTAAACCGTAACCTAAACCCTTAACTTAAACCTAAACCTTAACCTAAACCTAAACCTATAACCTTAACCTAAACCAAAACTTATAACCTAAACCTTAACCTATAACCTATAACCTAAACTTATAACCTATAACCTAACCTTAACCTAAACCTAAAACCTAAACCTAAACCTATAACCTAAACCTATAACCTATAACCTAAACCTAAACCTAAAATCTAAATTCTCAAATCCCTAAAACTAAACCTACACCTAATCCTAATCTTGACTCCCTAACCTAAACCTAAACCTACACCTAATCTTAATCTTAACTCCCTAACCTAAACCTAAATCTAAACTTGAAAACTCAAACCTAAACCCGATCCTGAACCTAAACCCGATTTCCTAAACCTAAACCTAAACCTTAACCTATTCTCAATTCCTTAAAACTATAACCTATAACCTATAACATATAACATAAACCTAAACCTTAACCTAAACCTATAACCTAAACCTAAACCTTAACCTAAACCTATATCTTAAACCTAAACCTTAACTTAAACCTAAACCTATAACCTTAAGGTAAACCAAAACCTATAAACTAAACCTTAACCTATAACCTATAACCTGTAACCTAAACATAGAACCGATAACCTAACCTTAACCTAAACCTAAAACCTAAACCTAAACCTATTACCTAAAACCTAAACCTAAACCTAAAACCTAAATATATTCTTAAATCCTTAAACTTAAACCTACACCTAATCCTAATCTCAACTCCCTAACCTAAACTTAAACCTAAAAATCCAAACCTAAACCCGATCCCGAACCCAAACCTAATTTCTTAAACCTATACCTTAACCTATTCTTAATTGCCTAAAGCTATAACCTATAACTTATAGCCTATAACCTACACCTAAACCTAACCTAAACCTAAAACCTAAATGTATTCTCAAATCCTTAAACCTAAACCTATACCTAATCCAAATCTCAACTCCTTAACCTAAACCTAAACTTGAAAACCCAAACTAAACCCGATCTCAAACCTGAACCTGATTTCCAAAACCTAAGCCTTAACATATTCTCAATTCCCTAAAGCTTTAACCTATAACCTATAACCTATAACCTAAACCTAAACCTTAACCTAAACCTATAACCTAAACCTAAACCTATAACCTAAACTTATAGCCTATAACCTAACCTTAACCTAAACCTAACACCTAAACCTAAACCTAAAACCTAAATGTATTCTCAAATCCCTAAACCTAAACCTACACCTAATCCTAATCTCAACTCCCTAACCTAAACCTAAACCTACACCTAATCCTAATCTTATCTCCCTAACCTAAACCTAAATCTAAACTTGAAAACCCAAACCTAAACCTGAACCCGATTTCCTAAACCTAAACCTTAACCTATTCTCAATTCCCTAAAGCTATAACCTATAACCTATAACCTATAACCTAAACCTAAACCTAACCTAAACTTATAACCTTAACCTAAACCTAAAACCTAAACCTAAACCTATAACTTTAACCTAAACCTAGGTTTGGAGTTTAAAAGTCCATCCTAGGTTTGAACACATTACTCATGTTGGATTTTGCCATAGTTTAGAAGATTTGTAGGTACATTTTTTATTTCTTCATATATAAGTGTTTTTTTTTTTTAATCTTTCTTCCTTTTGAGAAGTGTACAAAAACATGCTTGTTTGATTGTGTCTACAAATGTTGCTTTATACAGGCTGACAAGCTAAAGAAGTCAGTGGAGGATGAAATTCATTTTCTCAAGGGAAGGGTTTTAGAACTTAAAGGTGATCTTGTGTCGAAGTCTCTATCTTCTACATTTGCTGAAATTGACCGTTTGAAGGAAGAAAATTCTATAAAAGTGTGAGCATTATTGAATGCATATATGGAGGGTGTTTACTGTATTGGAGTGTATTTGTTTCTTGCACATGAGGGTATGCCTTAATTATAATTCTTATGATAGGTTGAGCAAAGTGAAGTATTGTTTATTTAGAAATGTGAATGTAGGATACATTGTTTGATTTGATTGCTATTTGTAATAAATGCATCATTTTTATTTTTTTCTGATTGCATTTTATGTACTATTTCTATTAGCATTAAGCTTAGATGAGTTATTAATCATAGCAGGTTCTTGCAATGGAAACATGTCGTAGTATTACAATTTTTAAAAAATAGCTACGAATATAATCAAGTATTTATTGCTACGGATATTGTCCATAGCTATTGGTATCTATTGCTACGGATATAATTTGTAGTTATTGGTATTTATTGCTACGGAATAATCCGTAGCTTTTGGTATCTATTGTTACAGATATAATCCGTAGCTATACCTCTAGCTACCCCACCAATAACGACAGACGTGCTATGGATCATATCCGTAGCAAAAGGGCTTTCGCTACGGTTTTTGGCCATAGCCTTTGCTTATTTTTCTTGTAGTGTTGACCGTCACCGGTAGAATGATTTTTAGGTCGGCCAGCACTGAGATGATTTGATATTCCGAGGGGAATTTAACCCTTTGGTGGAGAGTTGATGGGATGGCTCCAACAGTATGGAGCCATGGCCACCCCAACAGAAGGTTAAATGAGGTAGAGATGTCAATGACTTGGAACGTGACAAGTGTCATGTTTGGTCTGATTTGTATCTCAATGTCGATTTCTGCCTCAACTTGCCTCTAGGAGTTATAACAGGCTTGGATGCACATAGCATTGTGCCGAAAGGAAGATGGTTATATCCCCAAACATTCTGCAATCCTCAAAGGATAGACATTCAAGCTTGATCCATTGTCTATGAGTACGAGTGGGACTTTGAAGTTCTCATAACGGATGGCTATGTTTAATGAGCGCTCATGTTTGCGACCTTCGAGTGGCAACTCATCATCAGAGAAGGTAATGGCTCATGGTGCGAGGAGTTGTCCGATCATACTCTTTACCATTTCGTGAGGTGTGTCATGGGAGATATTTGCATCATTCAATATTTTTGTAAAGATTTTTTGATGCGATCTTGATATACATAAGAGTTCCCAGATGGAAATTTGTGCGGGAATGGATTTGAGTTGAGCTGCTATGTCGTAAGAAGTATCGATTTTGTAGGTAGTTCTCGACAAAGTTTCCTGGGTTTTTTTTAGGTTCTGGTTATCTCTCCTGAAGTACCTTCTGTTGTTGCCCACTTCAGCGCACTTTGGGTAATGTCATGGGACTGCCTTCGTGTTATAGGAGGGAACCGTCCTTCCTTCTATTTATATCATTGGTTCTTGAGGCTGAGAGATTGTTGCCGGAACTATTTGTGGTGGATTTGATGATTTCTCTTAAAGTGTGGCCAAATCTTGGTGGGATTTGACGATGGAGTTTTCTTCCTCTTTTTGATGTGTGGGAGGGATCCTTTGGGCATGTGCTAATTGGTGAGGCATTAGGGAACTTGGTGTTTGGACCGAGGGTGCCCCTTACAAGGTTAGCAGGGCTAGATCAGGGAAGCCTATCAGTAGTATGAGAGGTTTGGAAGTCGACATGTTTGGATTTTTTGAGGTTAGTGTGGAATATGCCCCTTGAAGTGTGAGATGTTGAGGATGTGACCTGGTGGGTTGTGAAGATGCCCCTTGAAAGATGAGAGGTTGATAATGAGACCGGTTTGGTGCTGCTTCGAAGAAGATGAGAGGCTATGTTGTTGGTGCTGCTTCAAGAACGAGAGGTTTTGTTGTTGTTGCTGCTTCAAGGAACACCTGTGGCCCAGGCGGTGGTCCTTGTTGGTATCCCCATGTCCGATTTGTTGTATCGGACATGATTGCTTGTATGGAATGTTGTGGTGAGGAGTATGTGGGACATCCTCCCTTAATGTGATTGACGATATAGGTGCTAGATGTGTTAGGTCCTGCTTGATGCGATGGTAGGGGATTTTGAAGAATGTTGGCTTGAGCCATATTTTTAAACTATGGGGTGATTACAATCTTCTGGCTTTCGATTAAATCTTGGACCGCATGTTTTAAAATGACGTAGTAGTCCGTTAGATGGCCAGGAGCCTGGTGATATACACAATATTGATTTTCATTATAACCTAGTGACAGGGGATTGGGTGGTAGTCGAGGCTGGAGCAGTGTTAAAATTTGCTTTTGTATTAACATTGTCAGAACCTGACTATATGTTTGTGCTAAAGGGGTAAACTTCCTACCTAACATCGCCTGTTTGAATGAGTTTTATGCATTTCCTTTAGGTTGTTGCTGTTGTTATTGAGGCAGTTGTGCCTGATATCCCTATTGGGCTTGCTATAGTTGGTAGTGCTTATTTGATTGTAATTGGTACGGCCTGTCTTGATATGGCTCTGGTTATGGAGCGTACTAATTGCCTTGAGTGTTGGCGATGATATTATTGACCTTCATGGTGCATTGCACGGGATTAGTGTCGTTTCCAGTCCCGCATCCAACGGGTTTCCCCTCGACTTTGTTTCTTTTAATTATAAGAGACTGGTGTGGTCATGGGGAATGGTTCTGGCTCTGATTCTAACTTCCACCTGTTCTCCAGCTCATATAAGCTGAGGAAAGTTTGCGTATGGGTATGATATTAGATATCCTCAAATGCTGGGATTTGCCAAATGCATGATCATGTATATATGTTCTTCGTTATCGATAGAGTTTGTCATTTGGGCTGTCATAACCCTCCATTGTCCTATGTAGGCCAACAATTATTCGTCGCTTTTTTGTCTCAAGGCAGACAGATTTTCCCTACTCGGAGCCATGTTTAGATTGTATGAAAATCTGTCGATGAATGTTTGGGAGAGCCTCCCAAGTCCTAATTTGATGGCTATCTAGTGATGCGTACCAGTTCAAAGCATCTCCCTTAAGGGATTTCTTAAAGAGTCATAGTAAGGCTCCATCGTTCCTTGCTATCGCATTGAGTTCCCCACAAAATGCTTTTAGATGTGCTGTGGGACACCCGCTACCGTCCTACCTTTTGAATTTGGGTACCACAAAGTTTGGAGGTACTCGGGCATCGGTAAAGGGACAAAGATCCCTGAATTTGGTGAATGGATGGTCCACTCCTTGCTGCCTTTGGATTTGATTTTACACCATTTGTAACTATTCTCGCAGCTCCTCTATTTCTGACTTTCTTTGCCGCAGATATCTTGCCCCTTGTTGTAAGGCTTATACTGCTTCCTCTTCATACGGATCGAGAATGGTGGGTTTTTAGAAAGAAGATGGACTCCCAATGGCGGGAGGTAGTTAGAATTGAACGCCACTCCCTTACAGAGGAGGGTGTGATGTTTGAAAATGGCTCCCTCCTAGGGTATCTACCAATTCTGGAATGTTGTTTCCGTTAGGGGAGTAATTTGGACTCGAAACTGACCCCCTTCTTGGGCATCTGCTAGATCTAGTCTGTGGTAACCTGTATTGTAACCTGATTGTTGTGATGTGTTGAGTAGAGATGTGTGGGAGGGTTGCTCCCATTTACTGGTTGCAGTTGATCATGTGTTGACTCTTCTAGGAGAGGGAGAACAGGATTTGCTGGAGGGATGAGGAAAAAGGCAAAAGGGGTCTAAGGGATTGAGCTGTTCTATACACTAGGCTGTGCCACCCGCGTGTTTGGTACTACACTTGGTACCAGGTGAAAGAATAACTCTTGTAACACCCTAAAGTTTTGAGACATTTCATTCAATGCTGCTATGATTGGAAAATCTATTTGTGACATTAGTATTGGTGTCAATGTTGACATAGGGGTTGGTTTTGATATTGATGGTTCAAAAACTAGTGGAGTCGCCGACTCTTCTTCATGGGTAGCCATGGCTGCACGAGATCGAGTGGTCATGGTTTGAATTGATGCCTAAGTGAGTATATGCTAAAGATTGATTGATGGTTTATGTATGGATGTAGTAATGATGTTCCTTGAGATTAGAGAGCCACACACTTTCAAGTTAGGTCTCATCTAGTGAGCTTTAGCAATTCCCTAGTGGAGTCACCATTCAGCAGACACTGAAAATTGACCCCTACACAAATTTGTATGTTAATGTTTTGGTCGTGAGGGTGATTAGGCTAATTTGTGGATGTTGGAGTCACCACTAGCCAATTAATCTCAGAATCCCACAGTCAGCTAGAACCCATGGAATACGTAAGGTTGGAAAAATTCAAAGACTCTCTTGCCTTAGATTAACTCCTGGTATGCGATCCGGGATTCCAGGTAAGGGACCTCGGTTACATAAAGAGAATGTGCTGACCACCCTCTCTACCCGTACAAATGTACGGTCTCTACTTTATGTGGTAAAATAATCTTAAGGGATGGATGATGTGGTCGAGACAGAACTAAGCACACACATAGATTTTTGATGTAGCAAGATCCAAAATTTTGGCAAGCCACAGAGCATACGTCCAACAACATGTTTAGAAGGCGGATGTGATGATACTTATGCAAAGTAAGAAAAATGGACTAGATCACTAGGAATTTCTGATGTGACAGGATCTAGTGTACGGTAAGTCACAAAGCATACATTCACTAGAGATCTAGAGAAGTAGAGGGGTTAAGAAGGGAATAGATATCATGATGAATGCTTGCATAAAAAGATCTTTAGCTTGAACTTGAATAAGCTAAGACATGTGTTGCACCATGATCTATCTGGGCTAGAGTTAAGACTGAGAAAGTTATGAGGAGGCTAAGAGATGGTTAGAAAAATATGATCTTGGAGGCTTAGGAGCTCTCCCTCACCCACACTCTCTTCCTTTCTCTTCCTCTCCCTCTCACTTAAGCATGGAAATGGAAAGTAGTTGTTGTGAGAGGGCTATTTATAGCCTTCTCCAATGGTCTTATGGTAAATGTGGGGTTTAGGAGGGGTAAACGTTGATGTGGCAAGTTATGGTGGTTGAGGGGAGAGATACGCCACGTGGCATACTTTCATTGGCTATTGGGATTGGTAAAATAATAAATAAGGTCGGATAGGGGGGTAATTCCCGGAGAAAGTTGACTTTCAGACGTTGGGACAGCTGTCCCCAGAAGATCACATGCGGGCCGCGAGCAGCAGCACTCCAAGTACCGTCGGTGGTAGTTGGACTACCGTCTGGTATGGGCTCGGCCTAGGCTTAAGCGTGTGGGTTTGTTTGGTGCACTGATTCATCTGATAGTCCCCTTTTTAGACTTTTAAAGTTCAAACAGGAGGGTTTGGGGTTTGGGTAATGGGCTCAGGTCAGTTTTTAGGTTGTAGGTGGGGGCTGTATATGGATTGAATGGTTTGGATTAGGGTTTCAAGTTGTGGATTTGGGGTTTAAGGTCTGGGTTAAGGTTTTAGGTGCAGATACAGCCATGGTTCTTGAACTGTCTTAGCCTCTTTAACTTGTTAGCCTGGGTGGGGTGTCTACACCATTGCAATTTATCTCACAAGTAGAGGAAATGCAAGTGATGAATTCAATGCCACCACAACTTAATAATCGCCTACATCAGTGGCCCAATGACCATAAAATGATGAACATCGGCCAAAACTACAATTTCCTAAGCTCTTAGTTTATTACAAGTAAATGACAAATCGTCAATCACAAACCAGTAAAAGTTATCACAAATCCACCACCATAAATGAGTTAACCATATCATCAAAACCAACCCTTCAAATCGAAAAACAACCACTAGAGGTAACAAATCACAAATGATTTTGGATTGTTCAGAAATTGTCCAAGGAAAAATTAATGTTCAGCTTCAAAAGTACATCGCTGGGCCCTCAAACATATATCATAGACTAAACCAAATACTGTTCCGTCACAATAAATTGTGGTTTAAAAAGAGCACTATAAATTGATGACAGAAGCACAAGCTATAACAACCTTAAGTTCACCTAAACAGGATGACCTCCAATGTAGGTTTTGAGGGGGAAATGGCCATCACCATCTTAGACCCTTTTGCAATCGAGCAGTTAGGATTGTCCAATGGATCAGACTTTTAGGAAACCTCGTCCATGGTGGGAGCCATCAAATAAGAGGCCTAGACCTTGTATACATCTACAACATATTACAACATATCCCAGTGGAAACTTGGGTAATGGATGTAATGAAATGAGCTCCATTATTATCATTTCTTGAGAAGAGAACTTAATGCTCATGTATATTACTAAAGCGAACGAATCAACACAATCATATATCATACATGCTTACTTGTTCAAAAATATACTTGAATAAAGGCACCAAAAAAATTGACAAAGAAGCAAAAATAACTTTAAAAATTCAAAGAAGCGAAAATCGGGGGTTGAGTAGAAACCCAACTCCCGAGTTCCAGAACGTCACTTATGCAACATGGGTAATGATAAATGCATGTTGTCTGTAAAAAGGCATTAAACAAGATTGGGATTAAGCCAAAACAACATATCATACTCCGGAGACAGTTAAATTTAGCAAGCGAAAGACTGTGATAAATACATAAAATATATAATTGATTGTAAGTCTCCAGAGTGTGAACATGCTACCAGGTTAATTAAATACATGTATACTCTAAAAATGGAAAGAAAAGAATATACATGAGTGCTCCAATAATATAAAATGGTAAGTGTCAAGGCATCTAATCAACCTCCCTGTAATCTCGTTGATCCAAACACGGAGGAGAAGTCCTCCTCATCATCATACAAGTCCAGCTCCGCTTCACAAGCAGCACCATCATCTGCAACTAAAATAGGGACTGGTGGGTGTTTGGAACACCATCCCGTAACGTGGGAGTGAGTAGCTAACTCAGTGGAATAATAGAGCAAAGATTAGCATGTTATCAAATCAATCACGCGTTAATAGTAAAAAAATAATCAAACATTCCTAGATACTGTTTTTAATGTATGCATGAAATGACATGATGGATGCCCTCACTGACATACTCCCTCATACGGCACCATCTGCATCCACAACAATTTTTCTTCCCGCAGTGCTCCACATCTTCCAGGCACATGTAATGCGATATGGATAATGATTACCGAGTTTTTATTAGTCCTTTTCATACATCAGGATTGGGAAACTAAGGTACCTTGCTTATATCAATTCCAACACAGATCCTGTCTAGGGTCGTCACTCCTAGTAATCTCATACGATGTTAAATTTTTAGGTCGCTGCAAGGGTTGTCTAGGCTGTTGCATGCACTCGTTGCTCCTCTCCCCCATCACATTATCAATACAAGCCTAGTTATATCCTTAACACTGCATCAGGACTCATCGTCCCCATGCGGTGTCAGGATAAACTCAAGGTCACTACAAAGGGCTCGTCACCAATCAGTGTAGGCCGACAGCAAGAATATAGTATCCCATACCACCATAATCTGCTCAGAGTAGGGTGCTCACTGATCACTATGGGGAGGTTTGTGGCCCCAGCGTAGGCCGACAGCTTGACCACGGTGTCCCATACCACCATGCCCGGCTCATGAGTCTTTGTGGATCAAGGTACCATGGTTAACAGGGTTTCCAATGGTAAGTTCAGTACCCTAGGTTCAAGCAGTTATGACTCATACAGGGTGAACATACAATGGCCAGTCGGGTTACTTGACGGGCTCGACTAGTACGAGCGCATCTCAAGCTGGATGACATGAAGTGCATGAAACACTTCGTGTGGCCTAACCACTGCCGCCAACCCAAAACACGACTCGCGTTCATCGACGCGTCCTTCGTAGAAAATAGAAGTCAACCACGAATTTGATCATTTACCGACTGCCTAGACTAGGTCATAGCCTAAGCATTTGTTTATCAACCTCAGTAAGCATATGTGAGTAACAGAAATGAAATACAACAATGTAAGCATGTTGTCACATGTTATAACATACAACTTAAGCAAATCATCCAACACATGCATTTCATACATATAATGAAATCAATACCTATAGCCAATATGATGGAAATCATTTACATCAGCATATTACTTGAGAATTCAATCTCACAACTCATTCACCACACCATCTACTCAATACATACTAATACAAACATTTATACAAACACTTAGTCTACGCACTTTAGCCTACATAGCGTATGTCGACTCAAAATGCACATTAGGGCGAATCTGTTCGCCAAACCGATCATGCACGCATTCCTAATATCCTAACACGACAAATAGCCATGGCAAGCAGTTCAGCAAAATATGGATGTACACAGTATTTTCTATAAATGCCTAAAATACTCTAAATCTCATATTTACCGTACGTTTACGAAACGAAAAACGGACAACATGTTTTACATGTCAAACGGCATGCTCGTCGATAATCTACTATTAAACGACATTGAAAGCTTTGAAATCAGTCAATCAAAGCGTTAGAATCCGCACCTTTTGTCGTAGAAGTGTATCGTTTCGATTTGAACGTATACGCTTCGTCAACGGCGTAACGGTGATCTAATGCACAAGACATGTAAGCTACTTCGCTAACGAATCGAAGAAAACCCCAAAACAGCAAGTAGTTAGGGTTTTTCTTACCTAGAAGTGTGTTAGAATCACTGGGAAAGTGATTTGAATGCGGTGGATGAGCACGGGTAGCAGCAGTAGCAAGTGGCGAAAAATCTCTCCCACAACTCTCTCACTTTCTCTCAATTTTTCTCTCACTCCAACTAGGATTTCTAGCAAATTTGGATGGGAGAGATATGTGAGGGTTTCAAGCCCTTATATAGGCTAAAACTTTACCTATTTAGACTTAGGAACAATGTATACTTAGGTTATAACCAAATCGGGACTGTTCTGGTCCAAAAGAGCATTTCGGGAGGTTCCCTGAACGAACGCGGTCAGACTTAAGCTCATGGTCACTGGATGTTGCACACATCAAGTTTTCAGTCTGGTAGAGTTCGTATATCGCACGTGGCGGTCCAATTTCAGTTCAGCGGTCATCGCACCTAAATCAGGTCTACAAGTCTCATGATATGAAAGAGAAATTTTTCCTGATCCGAGGGTGAAATTTGTCTGAATTCTGAAGGTCAGAACGCTTAATAATAACGCACTAAGTCACGTGCCAGATTTGGATTTAAATTTCCAAATCCTTCCCATTTCTCACTCTCTTCACTCCAGGCTCAATGAAATAGCCTCTGAACGTCGGTTGGGCTTGATTTTCAAAACGATTGTCAAGTCCAGTTAAGCGGTCCTAACGGTCTAAGATTGTAGATATCAGACTTCCGACGCGCGGTCTAGATCCAATACAAAGTTTCAAAAGTTTCCTGAGAGCAAATGAGTTTAGAGTTTGATCCTAGGTTTTAGGGTATTGTAGCGTCCTTGTTTTTACAAGTTTTGGGTCTTGCAGAACGTATTTAAAGTGATCAGGGACAATTTCGTAGCTAATCTAACGTAGCGCTAGTTAACTTATGCTTAATTTCTAAAGCAATTAATCCTAAGTGATTTCTTTGGCTTTGGAATTGGGTTCTAAGAGGTTACCAAGGTGTTATGGTTGACCCATCGCCTAAGGACGCCTAACTTCAGGTTGGCAAAAATCCGGGGTGTTACAATGGTGAACGCTTGTGCAAACCTTTCCAGACACCGACTCTTAGAGCTTCTATTTAAAGACCTTGGACATATTCTCTCAAATATTTTTGAAGTAAATGCAATACCTGCAACAAACAACAAGATTACAGGGGTCAACAATTGTTTTCCACTCTCTTTTTTAAAGATTGCAATTATTTTCTACTTCGATGAATGAATCAAACAAATGCATAACTACACCACTATAATTAACTCTACAGCCAGAATTATTCATGCAATCAAACAAGAAATCTTTCACCAGTATCCAAATCAAAATGCCATGAAAAGTAATGCTTGAGTTGTATAAGTGTAAATTTTAGCCAGCCCTTCATAAATAAGTGGAACAATGCCATGTTGATGATGATGAAGATATGTGAAGTTGGATAGATGGACATAAACTGAAAATAAAAACCTATCTATCAGCATGTAATCTTATCGAGATCAATGCAAAATGAAAACAATATGTAAGCTTTATTTTATTATGAATCTGAAATTTCTGAATTTGAACATGTCATGCAAAATGAAAAACCTATCCAGTAGTTTACAGTTCAGACATTGTAGGGCTGTAAATACCAGATTAGAGAGAACCTGTTCGAATGAAGACCTTGCAATGTGGAGGTCCAGAAATATGCCTATAACTAAATTAATATTTCTATCTTAAGGAATTAAGCTAACAAATGAAATACTAAAAACAAAATGTCAAATTTTCTATGAGTCAAGATTAGAAAAAGGCCTCTCGGTTAAAAATGGGACAATAGCTCTTCTAAGACAGCAGCAACATCCGACTTTGTACCTTTCCTTAATGATAGAAACTTCTCACAAGCCTGTAGCACAAAAAAGACATTGCAATAGTTTGTCACAGATCTACCATTTATCCTAAAGGTGATCCATTCTCTACTTAGAAAGTGTAGTTTAAGAAATGATCTTCTAAAAGACTAATATATTAAATAGAGGAATTTTATCAAATAGATAGTATGCATGAAATATAGCCATTTCGGATCCTTGCTCTTGCTCGGGTGGAAGACTCCCGGGAGTTTCAACATCGGTCAAGGGTTCGAGTATCCATAGGTGGTGAAAGCCCACTATGGCGTGAGTGTGTGGGGGTGTGTGTATGTGTGTTAAAAAAACAAAAAGAAAAAAAAAAAAAAATCTAGCCATTTCATCAAATAGATAGTATGTCATTTCATCCAGCCATTTCAACAAACAGATAGCAAGCCATTTCATCAAACAGTTAGCATGTATCAAATTTGAAAGACAGAAAAAGAGAAGAAGAGTTTTTTTCTTTTAGAGAAATGCTACCAAAAATTAAAATTAATTAGATAAACAAGATTCCATGTCCACCCTACATCTGAAAAATGTAGGGTAATCAGATTTGTTGATTTTGGTGGCCATCATTCAGATGGGCCACGGCCCAAAAGTATGGCAATTGGGCTATGATTGCTATCTCATCGGTGATCTGTAAATGGACCATTAAAAAAAATAATCACAAAATGACTAGTGGTCTAGATTCAACAATCCAACAGTTATGATAGTCCAATCATTGCATTTCTTGGGTTATGGTCCCTGCACTTGGTGGGCCACCAGATTATTGGTTTGGTGGACCAAGACTCGCATCCCATGAAGCATACATCATGATGGCATTTCTTTTGAGGCCAATTACATCATAAAAACATTAATCAGGAAGAAAATGATATCTAAAATAAAGGGCCGAGAGATGGGTGATAGGGATTTACAGTAATCAAATGAATAGAAACTAATAAAATTGCTTATTCATATGTCAAACCTATGAAAAGGAGCTTCACGGCGTGTGTTTCTTCGGGTAAGAGCTTCACGGCTACTGCAATGGAGAGAGATAAAAGAGACAACAGAGATGCATTGGAGAGAGAGGAAGGAGAATGAGATTGATGGAGCAGAGATCGAGAGGGAGAGAGAGAGAGAGAGAGAGAGAGAGAGAGAGAGAGAGAGAGGAGAGAGATAACACCATTTTGGGCACGACTCTGTTTTGAGCGTGCGCCCAAATTTGGGCCTCATTTCGTGAGAAGGATTGTGGACGATCCTGACAAGGGCTCCATGGGGCCCACCATGATGTATTTGGATTATCCATTCCGACCATTAATTTTATTAAATTATTTTAATATATGATCACAAACTTAAGGTAGATTGAAGGCCCAAATGGACCACACCATAGGAAGCAAATGTGATTTAATCTCCATATTTCCTACTATGTGGTCCACTTAAGCCTTCGATCTAGCTGATTTTTTATTTCATGATCTAAGGTAATATTTTCAAATAGATGGACGGCTTAGATAGAACATATATATATATATATATATATATATATATATATATATATATATATATATATATATATATATATATATATATATATATATATATATATATATATATATATATATATAGGCCCTATAGAACCCCTTACAACACCATTAATTGTCAATGGTGTGTCAACTTTTTAGCTACAGATTAAAACCGTAGTAACTGTAGTAACGGTTTATATTCGTAGAAAAAATTTAATGTGGTTTGTATCCTTTGCCCATTTTTTTGGTAGTGATAGTGGTTTAATTTCCTTACTCCACTCCAAGCGGATGCATTCTCCTCAAGTGTACCACTATTTACTATTTGAGGTTTTAAATCAGGTTCACCTATAACCTTTACAAGTGTAGAGTCCTTCCGGAGGCCCACAAAAGAACTTACACACGTACTCACTTGTGTCAGTAACTTGTATAAGAGACTTTAATTAGTTTTCTATCAGCTAGGCAACAACTAGTAACGATCCTAATCCAAGGCTCTATGTACACTCATGGCAGAGGCTCCCCATGGAGACTAACATATATATACCTGTCCCGTGAATTTTGCCCTACATAAGATCATAGGTCCTACACAAGAACCTATCGAGTTTGGGTCACAAACTCTTACATGTAATCCTATACAAGGAAAAAGTGTATGACTCACACTTGACAAGTTACTTGTCAGATTAAACCCTATTGATGTGCCATAGTGAGATGCTTCTTTAATACTCTCTTGTGCATAATTGGCTTCTTAATTACTCCCCCGATCACTGATGTCGATGCCTTATCTCTTATGAATACTCACCTTGCATATGATGTTCTAAAAAGGTGACCAAGGTAAGGGAGAATGGTGAAATATCTAACAACTAAAGGTGTGAGTAGGCTCATATCAGGGATTCACCTAGATGGGTCTTCCTAGATGACTTGGACAAGAAATTACCAATAGGCTTAGTGTCTAATTTCTAGTGAAGGGAAAAGTTAATCCACATCTTCGTAATGGAGCATGGAATGCTCATTAGAGTGGATAATAACAAGAACAATGACATATGACTCTTTGGTATAGAGTTTCGGGTGTGGAATATGAGTGGGGAATCACCTAAGCTCTATTTGCATAGAAAACCTATTAAAATGAATAAGAATTGAATACCTTATATAAAGGAACTGAGTTCCAATGGTTTAAAAAAAATTGGGCAAAATACGGCTCTCTTAATTGATTGAACGATGCCTTCAAATGTTCTAATGATGCCTTTGCTATCGTCAAGAAAATTTAAAACATAGGCATTTAGTTATTAGACATTTCTGCGCACCTTCAATTAATCAAGCCTTGAGTTCAATTGATTGAACCCTTATCTTTGATTGATTAATGGTTTGCTTGAGAAGTATCAACAATCTATCTAGGATTGACTTTACTCGAAAAATGTTGTTTTGGCCTTAAATTTTTATAGCAGCTTTGCACCTCTTTTAGCCTAAATTATCATTTTTCAATTTAGATCCTAAAGCTATGTAATAATTAATCAAGGTTTATCAATAAATGTTAGGATTATCTAAAGGCTAAGGTTATTTTGAGTCTAAGGTTAGGGTCACCAAGGCACCTACTTTAGATGTTCTTCACTCCTTAATACTCCATGTCCTGTTGTGTCTTTGGTCTTCATCTTTCAAAGACTTAACCGATTATATGATACATGGACTCACATGATTGATAAAACATGTACACAAATAAGTGCATTAACATTTCTAACATGCCCAATGGGACCCAACAAAGTTCATTACACTTTTCCTTGCAAATCAGAAAACGCTAGTTCTGTGGTCAATGTTGTGGAAGAACAACTCGATCTAGAGCCACAAGAGACCATAATTGAAGTTGAAGTGGGTTTATCTCCTGTAACACCCTGTACTTTTCAGTACTTGGGTGTTACCATGATGACCGCTGACGATGTAAGTACTATCCCTAATCCCTCCTCTGGATCTGATTTGGCAAATTATCTTTTAGATTATATAGCATTATCTTTTCTTTTATTTTAGATATTGTATTAACTTGGTTATGGCTTGATGATTCTGGATTTATATTTTGAAATATACTATGTCCTTCCATATTTCTTTTTCATTATCTGCTTATTATTACTCTCTATGTTGTTGTTCTCTTTCCTATTGTGACTTTCCCTTGTCATTTTGTGACAAAAAGGGGGAGTAGTATAGTAAAGGGGAGTCGTATGGAAATGGGGAGTAATTTGTTTGGATTGATTGATTGAGAAGGATATGTGGATTGAGAATATGGAGTCTTGATGTTTACATGTTGTTTATTGTTTAAATGAGCAGTACTCATATCTCTTAGGGGGAGTAGAGTAATTTGTATGATGTTGCTCTTATCTATATGATATGTGCTTTATCACAAATTTGACAAAGGGGGAGATTGTAAGTGCTATGATTTCATATCCCTTTGGTTGTCAAATTTTGTGGTGCCAAAACATATATCTATGTCTTGTATATCTTATGTTTCATGTTTGAGACTATTCATTGCTTCAAGACATCGTATTTCAAGACAAGATCTTAAATGAAGAAAGTTTCAAGTCATGGATGAAGAATTCAAGAATAGAAGTCTCCAAGTATGCATGTTCAAGATTCAAACAAGTACAAGTATAGAAGAAGACTTTGTCAAGTCAAGAAAGGATCAAGCTCGAGAAGGCCTACAACAAGATTCGTAAATTCTCAAGCTTCTCTTAAGGGTCATTTGAGCGTACAGACTATTAATGTCCATCTCACTTTTAAGATTTGTTTGACCTTAGATTGACCTTAGGATGGGATTTACCGTAGGTCATTCTCGATACATAATTCGTATATTTTAATATGCTTTTTCGGGTTATTCTAAGACCAATCTTAGGGACTTCAAGACCAGTCCTAGCTCTGCTACGACTAGTCTTAAGTTTTTCAGGACCAGTCTTAGGTTGTTGAAGATTTTAGAATTTTTCTGGTTGTCCTACGACCAGTCCTAGACATCTTACGACCAGTCCTGTGAGCTGTACGACTTGTCTTACGACCAGTCTTAGTCCTACGACTCAAACTCCAGCAACTAAACTGGGGGTCCTACAACCGGTCGTAGGTGACCCACGACCGGTCGTAAACGGCCCACGACCGGTCGTAGGCTACCTAGGACTAGTTGTGGAATAGCTAATCCTTATCCCGCGAAAATTTTTGAAAATATTTGAAGCTACGACCAGTCCTAGGACCCTAAGACCAGTCGTAGATGGGATTTTTCAAGCTATAAATAGAGCACGAACTTCAGAGTTTTTCAATTCAATTCAACTCAATTTAAGCAATCTTTAGGCTATACTCTGAGATAAGTTCGTGTTTATTTTTAAGCTACTTTGTGCTTATTTAATATTCCTTTTGCTAGCTTGTTTATTATTTGATTTTAATCTATATTCCAATCTTATTTGAAAAGGGAAATTTCTGATATTCCTTCTTCTTGGATTCAAAATCAAATAGAACTAGCCCTTTTGATTTAAAATCAATTCGACTTAGAACCATTCTTAAAGTAAGTATTAGACTTTGAACATTGAATCGAACTTCTACTCTGATTGGTTCTATCGGGCTACTTCAAAAGGAGATTCAGGTATTTTACATTTGTGTAATTTACTTTTTTTGGTTTTGGTTGAGAATTGTCAGAAAAATCTCATTGTTTTGATTATCTGAGGAGAGCCAGAAAACATAAACTGTGTGAATTTTTGGATTGTGTAAGCCTGAGATAAAAAGACATAATTGTGAAGGTTTTAGGTGAACCTGTGAAACCTATTTTGATAGTGTATGCTAATATCCCCTGTGTGAGGATATTAGGAGTGGAGTAGCATTCTATGTGGCTATTAGATAATAGTTGCTGTACACACAGGCGAACCACTATATATCATTGTGTTGTGGATGTGTTTTATTCTATCATTTCTTTATTCATTCAGTTTTGTGGATTATATTTGTGGATGAATGTTGTAATCATTTTTCAAGCAAGTGTGGGAATGTTGTAATAACTTAGGATTTATTTCTGCAAGTTATTTTGGTTTCCTTACTTTTTATTTGTCATTGGTTTGTGATACGAAGGACGTTCTAGAAATAAGGTTGTCCTACCTTAAACCTGTGGTTTTTGGTGTAAGGTTGTCCTTAGAACTGATATAGTTTCACTCTCTTATTTCTAGGCTATTGAGATTACTTTTTATTCAGCATTGTGCTTTATTTCTTTTATTACTCCGCTGTTTTAAGTTTTATTTGGCATTGCCCTATTCACCCCCCTCTAGGGCATATAGCTAGGCCCTTTCAAGTGGTATCAGAGCCTAATAGCTCGTGCTTATTGTTTATTTATTGGATTTATTTCCTGAGCTAACGATCTAAGCTATATTAAGATGTCAAATTTTGATAGCCTATCAGTCACTAGGCCACCACCCTTTAATGGCACCAACTATGCTTATTGGAAAGCCAGGATGAGGATCTTCCTCAAATCCATGGATGAAAGCATGTGGCTGGCCACAGTGAATGAATGGAACCCTCTTATCACTGAAGTAACTAATGACGATGGTTCAAAATCAATGAAAGTAACGACTTATTTTCTTTGGACCACACTTCAGAAAAGTGAGAGTAGTGCCAATGCAAAAGCACTAAATGCAATCACTTATGCATTATCATCAGATGAATTCAAAAGAATCATCTCTTGTGAAAATGTAAAACAAGCATGGGATGTATTAGAAATGACACATGAGGGTACATTAATTGTCAAGAAATCTAAAGTCCAACTCCTCACAAATAAATTTGAAGAAATTCATATGGAGGAGAATGAGATGTTTATGGACTTTTATACTAGATTGAATGACATTGTGAACTTTATGTGGGGTCTTGGTGATAGAATTTCAGAAAGTAAAGTGTGCGCAAAGATACTACGCTCACTTCCTGAACGGTTCAATTCTAAAGTGACCGCGGTTCAGGAACTTCGTGATATGGATACCATGAGGGATGAGGAACTAGTTGGTTCACTTCAAACCTACGAGTTGACCTTTAAAGCTTCTAAAGAAAAATCAATTGCTCTCAAATCATCTAAAAATGTTTTACAAGAAAGCACTTTGGATTTAGAAAATTTCGAAGATGATATGGCACTTTTAGCAAAAAAGTTTTACAAAATTTTCAAAAGCAAGAAAAAAGTTGATTTTCAAAACTTAAATTATAAGAGACGATCTAAACCTAGAGCTCGAAAATCTTTGAAAGATAGTCAATGTTACAACTATCAAGAATATGGGCACTTAGCTAACAAATGTCCTAAAAAGGACAAATCAAAAAGGAAAAGCATGATGGATACTTGGGATGAATCGTCTGATTCTGAATCCTCTTTAAAAATCAGAAGATTCTGAAACCGAGTCGGGCGATGATGTTAAAGCCCTTATGACTAGCCAAAATCACTTTTTCAGACAATGATGATATATCTAGTGAAGAAAATCTGAATAGTGATTGCGATATTGAAGATGATCTTCAGGATGCTTATAATGCCCTTTATAAGGAGAGTTGTAAAATTACTGTCAAGCTTAAATTACAAAAAGAAAAATTTTCTAAGCTTAAGGAAGATTATGAGTCTCTCATTTTAGAAAAGTCTCATATTTTCGATTCTTTTGAAAAGACCAAAGGTGATTTAGATTTCAAAACCTCCAAAATTGAAGATTTGAGATCCGAAAATGAGAAACTCAAAAATGAGGTAGCTTCTCTTCTGTGTTTGAAAGACACATGGAGATATGCCCAAGGTGATCCTAAATTGAAAAAATTATTGTCCGGATCAAGAAAATGTGGCAATCGATCCGGTTTGGGCTATGATAAGAATACATCTTCTAAACAAAAGAACATTGCTCCTAAATTTGTAAAAGGATAATCTTCAATCTCAAAAGAAAAGAATACTTATCAAGGTTTTTCTAAAAATTCAAGGACTTTTCAAAAACCTAAAGGTAGCCATGTCAACTTTGATTTTCAAAATTGAAATCTATTGGCTGAAAAAATAATTGATCTACTCAAGGAGCTATTAAAGTCTAACTCTATATGTCACTTCTATAACAACAGACAGAAAAAGACCATCTATACTCCTAAACCCAAAACAGTTCTGAAATGGGTTTCTAAAGTTGCCTGCTTGGTTGCCCACACTGCTTTCAAAGCTACAAGCCATTCAAAGTGGTACCTAGATAGTGGTTACTCCAGGCATATGACAGGCGACAAGGATTTATTCACCGATCTAAAACAAATGACTGAAAGGTCAGTCACATTTGGTGATGGAAGCAATTGCAAGATCATTGACCAAGGTACGGTTCAGCTTTATAACCTTCCCTTATTTAAGAATGTTTTATATGTTGAGGGCTTGAAACACAACCTACTAAGCATTTCTCAGATAGGCGATAACAACCATAGTGTGAAGTTTTCTAATCAAGGTTGTGAGATACTTAATAAAAAGTGTTCTGTTATATTAACTGGTGGCAGAACTTCTAAAAACTGCCACATCGTTAGTGATGCAAGCTCATCTACTCAATCATGTTACCTGGTTCATACCGATGATACTGAATTATGGCATAAACACCTTGGACATGTACACTATCGAAACTTATTTAGAATGAGCAGAAGAGAACTAATTAGAGGTCTACCCAAATTGCAAAGAGTAGACAAAATATGTGGTGAATGCCAGTTGGGCAAACAGATTAGGAGCTCTCATAAGAAAGTGAACTCCAATACCACATCTAGACCACTCGAGCTTCTCCATATGGATCTTATTGGACCAACCAGATCGGAAAGTCGAGGAGGTAAAAAATACATCTTGACTATCGTAGATGACTATACCAGATTCACTTGGGTATCGTTCTTAAAAGATAAAAATAAAACCCTGGATGAAGTGAAAAAGGTCATTAAACGAATCCAAAATGAAAAAGGTTCTCATGTTAGTAAGATCCGTAGTGATCATGGATCTGAATTCGAAAACAGTAGTTTTGAAAAATTTTGTAGCGATCAGGGAATATCGCATGAATTCTCTGCGCCCAAAACACCACAACAAAATGGTATAGTTGAAAGAAAAAACAGAGTGCTTCAGGATATAGCAAATGTTATGTTGAAAAGCATGAAGCTCTCTAGAAATCTTTGGGCTAAAGTAGCTAATACCGCATGTTATATTATTAATCGGGTTTATACCAGTAAATCTGATAATAAGACTGCTTATGAATTATGGTTTGAAAAGAAACCTACTGTCAAATACTTTCGGATTTTTGGCAGCAAGTGTTATATTTTACGTGATCATGAAAATTTAGAAAAGTTTGATACGAAGGTGATGAAGGTATTTTTCTTAGCTATTCTTTAAACAGTCGAGCTTATAGGGTTCTAAATAAGAGAACTGGTGTGATTCAAGAGTCCATCAATATGTCATTGATGATCATTTGAATACACCAGCTCCGAGTTCAGATGATGATGAAGATCTTATTATTAACAATCAAGATACCTCATCAAGTTAAAAAGAGTCTGAACCAAAGACTATCAAAGATCATCCAACCAATCAAATTCTTGAAAACCCTCTCACTGGAGTTCGTACTCACAAATAACTTGAGAACATATGTAATTATGTTTGTTTTACATCCCAAATAGAACCGGTCAATGTGAAAGAAGCACTTTCTGACGAAAATTGGATAATTGCTATGCAGGATGAATTTAATCAATTTGTTCATAATGATGTCTAGTATCTTATTCATAGACCTAAAGATAAACACATTATTAGAACAAAATAGATCTTTAAAAATAAGTCTAATGAACTTGGAAATATAATACGAAACAAGACTAGAATGGTTGTACAAGGGTACACTCAGATTGAAGGCATCGATTACGATGAAACCTTTGCTCCAGTCGCTCGCCTTGAATCAATCAGACTTTTTATTTCCATCGCATGCTTTAGAAAATTTAAGATTTATCAGATGGATGTAAAGAGTGCTTTCTTGAATGGCGATTTACATAAAGAGGTGTATGTTGAACAACCTTCAGGGTTTGAAGATCCCAAGTTATCTGACCATGTATTTTATCTCAAAAAGGTTCTCTATGGTCTAAAACAAGCGCCCAAGGCATGGTATGAGAAATTGACTAAATTCTTACTTAGTCATAGCTTTCAAGTAGGAAGTGTTGATAAGACGCTCTTTGTTAAGAAGCATAACAATGATATTTTGATGGTTCAAATTTATGTTGATGAAATTATTTATGGATCAACTTGCTCTAACATGTCTATTGAGTTTGCAGAGTTAATGAAATCAAGGTTCGAAATGAGCATGGTTGGAGAACTTAACTATTTCCTAGGGTTACAAGTAAAAGAACAACCTAATGAAATTTTCATTTTCCAAACCAAATATGCTACAAACTTGGTTAAAAGGTTTGGATTTGAGAATGGTAAGAACTTTGATACTCCTATGAGTACAACGTTAAGACTCTTAAAAGACTCTACAGGTAAAGATATAGATCCCAAACTATATCGTAATATGATTGATAGTTTGTTGTATCTAACTGCAAGTAGACCTGATATCGCGTTTAGTGTTGGTATTTGGGCGAGATATCAGTCTAATCCTAAGGAATCATATCTTACTACTGTTAAACAGATTATTAGATATGTCATAAGTACTATAAATCTATGTCTTTGGTATCCTTTTGATACTAGTGTTCAATTAGTCGGGTACTCAGATGCTGATTGGGCCGGTAATATCGATGATAGAAAATCAACCAGTGGTGGTTGTTTTTACATTGAAAATTGCTTAGTTTCTTGGTTCAGCAAGAAGCAAATCTCAATATCTCTCTCCACTGCTGAGACTGAGTATATTGCAGCTGGATATGCATGTACTTAACTAGTTTGGATGAAACGCATGCTAAGCGATTACGGAATTAATCAAGATTCAATGATCTTACATTGTGATAATTCCAGTGCTATAAATATTTCCAAAAATCCAATCCAGCATTCTTGTACTAAGCACATTGACATTAGGTATCATTACATTCATGAGTTGGTTGAAGAAAAAGTTATTTCCTTGGAATATATACCAACCGAAACTCAACTTGCTAATATATTTACTAAACCGCTCGACAAAAGCAGGTTTAATAAATTAAAATTTGATCTTTGTATGTGCATTTCACATTGAGTATTCTTACTTGCATGTATCATAGTGTATTCTATTTCATATTATATGTGTTGAAATTTTAATTTTTTTCATTAAAAATGTATTTTTGGTCGATACTCGACCGGTCGTAGCTGTACACGACCAGTCGTGGTACGACCGATCGTGCACCGCACTCGACCGGTTATGGATCTTGTGAACATAATATAATTTGGAGAAAATCTCCTTCTTCTTCATTTCCATTCCGACCTACAACGAGTCGTGGCTCGACCAGTCATAGGATTTCTTGTATTTCTTTAAGGTTAGTCCTATTTCATCTTTTTTCTTGAAGTTTGATGCTCTCTATGCTTTGATTTGATCATTGTGTAGCTAGATTTTATCTTGTTGTTGGGTTTTTCAAGGGTTTCTTCTCAAATTGTTGATCTAGAGAAAACTCATCTTTCTTTTTGTGCATTTCTCTTGCTCTTTGTATATCTTGTTGAAGATGGATGCTAGAGGGAAGAAGAAAACATCCCGTGGTCCATCCTCATCTAGACCTACACCGATAACAAAACAGCACCTTCGGTCACCTGAAAATGATCCTCAAGATGTACGGGATTTGCGTGTCCGTAATGTTATCGTTGAGCATACCGCTGATCTCAATCACATTGCTCCATTTGGTATAATCTCTCTCCTTGAATCTGTTGGCTAGGCTAACATTTTGCTTTGTGGTGGGCCTACATACCAGTCAATTGCAAAATCAATGGTTGCATGTATCTCAGAATTCTCCCGTGACAATTTAACTTTTTCAATTGATACTAGAAAAGAGAAATTTGAAGTAGACCGTCACTTAATATCGGGTATTATGGATATACCTGTTAATGATGAAGGTATATCGATTCATACTCTATACGACAAACCATCTGAATCGAAAAAATACATGTTAACAAGAGACTTATGCAAAATTGATGCGCAATGGACACACAAAGGGAATGCGCTCCCTTCAAAGTATCTGTTACCTAGATACAGAGTGTTACATCATTTTTTCATTTCAAATCTGTATCCTCAGTCCGGTAATAAAATCGAGTTGACTTCTTTCATGGTTCGTGTATTGCATTCTATTGCTTATGGTACCATGGTCTGCCTTCCTTCTTTGATTTGTCATTTTATCATACAGTTTCGTCTTCATCCGGGTCATAGTGATATTCCGTTTGGTTATCGTATGACTGTGTTAGCCACTCACATGTTTGTCGATAAACCTATTAATGAAGCACCAATTCATCATCTTATTTTCAACAATTGCAATCTTAATATGATGAAGTTGAATTTGCTTCCGGGCCAAGTAGATGAAGGTGGTGTTGGTGGTGATGGTGGTGAAGCCGAAAATGAAGGGGAAGCTAGCGATCTTCCTCAACAGGATATTAATATGGATGAGATATTTGATGATATAGAAACTGATCCGCCTAATGATCCTGATTATGATCCATCTAGTTATGATGCACACCTTCGTGCATTGGAGGAGAAGGTTGATAACATGAGTGTCGCCCAAGATATGCAGTTTAAATATATGCAAAAATATCTTCATCACATCAATAGGGGCTTACACCAGATTGATCCTACTATCGCTACTCCCTCCTATGGATCTGATTTGGCGAATTATCTTTTAGATTATATAACATTATCTTTTCTTTTATTTTAGATATTGTATTAACTTGGTTATGGCTTGATGATTCTGGATTTATATTTTGAAATATGCTATGTCCTTCCATATTTTTTCTCATTATCTGCTTATTATTACTCTCTATGTTGTTGTTCTCTTTCCTATTGTGACTTTTCCTTGTCATTTTGTGACAAAAAGGGGGAGCAGTATAGTAAAGGGTAGTAGTATGGAAATGGGGAGTAATTTGTTTGGATTGATTGATTGAGAAGGATATGTGGATTGAGAATATGGAGTCTTGATGTTTACATGTTGTTTATTGTTTAAATGAGCAGTACTCATATCTCTCAGGGGGAGTAGAGTAATTTGTATGATGTTGCTCTTATCTGTATGATATGTGTTTTATCACAAATTTGACAAAGGGGGAGATTGTAAGTGCTATGATTTCATATCCCTTTGGTTGTCAAATTTTATAGTGTCAAAACCTATATCTATGTCTTGTATATCTTATGTTTCATGTTTGAGACTATTCATTACTTCAAGACATCGTATTTCAAGATAAGATCTTTAATGAAGAAAGTTTCAAGTCATGGATGAAGAATTCAAGAATAGAAGTCTCCAAGTATGTATGTTCAAGATTCAAACAAGTAAAAGTATAGAAGAAGACTTTGTCAAGTCAAGAAAGGATCAAGCTCAAGAAGGCCAACAACAAGATTCGTAAATTCTCAAGATTCTCTTAAGGGTCATCTGAGTGTACAGACTATCAATGTCCATCTCACTTTTAAGGTTTGTTTGACCTTAGATTGACCTTAGGATGAGCTCTATTGTAGGTCATTCTGGATACATAATTCATATATTTTAATATGCTTGTTTGGACTGTTCTAAGACCAGTCCTAGGGACTTCAAGACCAGTCCTAGCTCTGCTACGACCAGTCTTAAGTTTTTCAGGACCAGTCCTAGGTTGTTGAAGATCTTCGAATTTTTCTGGTTATCCTACGACCAGTCCTGGACATCCTACGACCAGTCATGTGAGCTGTAAGACTTGTCCTACGACCAGTCTTAGCCCTACGACTCAAACTCCAACAACTAAACTGGAGGTCCTACGACCGATCTTAGGTGACCCACGACCAGTCGTAGGCTAGCCAGGACCAGTCGTGGAACAGCTAATCCTTATCCCACGGAAATCTTTGAAAATCTTTGAAGCTATGACCAGTCTTAGGATCCTAAGACCAGTCGTAGATGGGATTTTTCAGGCTATAAGTAGAGCACGAACTTCAGAATTTTTCAATTCAATTCAACTCAATTCAAGCAATCTTTAGGCTATACTCTGAGATAAGTTCGTGTTTGTTTCTAAGCTACTTTATGCTTATTTAATATTCCTTTTGCTAGCTTGTTTATTATTTGATTTTGATTTACATTTCAATCTTATTTGAAAAGGGAAATTTCTGATATTCATTCTTCTTGGATTCAAAATCAAATAGAACTAGCCCTTTTGATTTAAAATCAATTCGACTTAGAACCATTCTTAAAGTGAGTATTGGACTTTGAACGTTGAATCAAACTTCTACTCCGATTGCTTGTACCGGGCTACTTTAAAAGGAGATTCAGGTTTACATTTGTGTAATTTACTTTCTTTGGTTTTGGTTGAGATTTTCCAGAAAAATCTCATTGTTTTGGTTATCTGAGAAGAGTCAGAAAACTCAGATTGTGTGGGTTTTTGGATTGTGTAAGCCTGAGATAAAAAGACACAATTGTGAAGGTTTTAGGTGAACCTGTGAATCTTATTTTGATAGTGCTTGGTAATATCCCCTGTGTGAGGATATTAGGAGTGGAGTAGCATTCTGTGTGGCTATTGGATAACAGTGGTGTACACACAGGCGAACCACTATATATCGTTGTGTTGTGGATGTGCTTTATTCTTTCATTTCTTTATTCATTCAGTTTTATGGATTGTATTTGTGGATGAATGTTGTAATCATTTTTCAAGCAAGTGTGAGAATGTTGTAATAACTTAGGATTTATTTCTGCAAGTTATTTTAGTTTCCTTGCTTTTTATTTGTCATTAGTTTATGATACGAAGGACGTTCTAGAAATAAGGTTGTCCTACCTTAAACCTATGGTTTTTGGTGTAAGGTTGTCCTTAGAACTGATATAGTATCACTCTCTTATTTCTAGGCTATTGAGATTACTTTTTATTCAGCATTGTGCTTTATTTCTTTTATTATTCCGTTGTTTTAAGTTTTATTTGGCATTGCCCTATTCACCCCCCCTCTAGGGCATATAGTTAGGCCCTTTCAAACGATCAGATAAAATGAATATGGTCGTCAGATCGATAAATCTATAATTATAAGGCCAAAATTTAAATGTATGGCCCACTTGAACATTGGATCCACCTCAGCTTGGGTGGGATGGCTCGATAAACTATTCAAGACGAATGGATGGAGTGGATATCAAAGGGTATCGCAGTGGATCCCACACTTGAGATTGGAGTACACAACCTATGTACTCCTTGTTCACACCCCAAGTATAGGGTTGTAATGTAGAAATAAACTCGGTAAGACCGAGGTCGAATCCACAGGGACTGAAACCGGTACGTAATCTAAAAATAACTAGAACTAGAACTAGAATAAGATGAAATCTAAATCAAGTGAAATATGAGGGAATAATGATGAAATATTAATCTAACTTGTAAATTCAAAGATAAGAAACTAGGAATTCAGAGGATCTACTTGTAAAGATTAGGGAGATCTACGCTTGATTCATGAACTCAACCAGACTTCGAGTCTCATCTTCATTCAGTTAGAAGATACATCACTAAAGCTCAGTCTGAACTTTCTTTGATCTAGTTTTCAAGAGATGAGAAGGGTGTGAACTTGGCTTAATTCCATTACAAAACCATGCCCATGAGACAAAGTAAACAACAGAAGTTAACTAATTCATAGGCAATCTAAGAGATGTATGAATGTTAAGAAGGATTCCATCATCCAACCATGCCCAGGAGATGATGGTGAACAACTGTGTTCCCAAATTCACAAACCCTATAATGCTAAGAACATGCTCAAAGCTATTGCAGATCCATTGTAATTTAAGTCACAACAAACCATTAAAAACTGAAAGCATTCCTATTAATCAAACTAAAATCAAAAGAGAATTCAACTCAAATATGAATCCAAGTCATAGGCACAACCCATCACGCTACAAGCTTCACCTCTTAGCCCTAGCCAAGAGGTTTAGCCCAGTATGATTAGGCTGGATCTCTCAAATAATAATATTTTTAAAAATAAATAAATAAATAAAAACTCTAAACATAAAATCTCTCTTTCCAAACATCTCAGCCATGGATTGCCTCCACACTCTCCCTGTCTTCTTTTTATTTTATAGGTAGGAAGGTCGGTTGCTACATGTAGATCCTGCTGGAGTTGAGAACTGACTCTCCTTGCACAAAGCCAATTGCAAACACCAAGGGCAACCCACCTTTATTTTGTGTAGCAGAGAAAAATGCAAAACTCATTGCATTTGATTCGCATCTGGGAGGAAAGATCATCCCATCCAAGTAATCCAATCGCGTAGGGAAAGTCAAAAATTGCTTGGTTGCCATCTGAACGGTCCAGATCAGCTTCTTGGTACCTATTTTGATCGCATAGCATGTGGCGATGATTGGCTCTGTCTGGGTTCGTTGCTATCTACAAAATTGCTGTGGACAACAAGTTTTAGTGATATCAGTGGGGTCCACATACCCCAACATTTGGGAAATCCACCCCGTCCATTAGTTTTAGCTCAAAAAACCCATCAGGAATGGACGGTTCTTAACCGATTTCAGTGTGGCCCACAGACTCTTTCACTTTTCCATTCGACATGCATTTGGACGATTGGAAATCGTTCTTTGATGCCTTCTGCAACTCCATCACCTAGTTCTGGCTTATTTGGACGGTTAGAGTTCACTGGATGGTGTCGATCAGTCATCTAAACCGATATGGTGGGCCATCTGCAATCGCCTGCAGGTACTTATTTCAAAATCCCTTCTTTTAAAAATAGCAAGTCGGTCAAAGGTTTGTTGATCGGCTTTACCGGTTCGATGTACATCCAATGCATGTGTGCTATGCACACACACACCATGTAAAGTGGGTCCCACCTTGATATTTTGAGAAATCCAATCCATCTATCCCCTTTATCATCTGATTTAAGGTGTTGATACCAAACTTGAAGCATATCCCAAAAATCATATGGGCCCCAGATTGAGATTTATGAGCTGATCTACCCGTTGGACCACTTCCACACGGATCCAATGGCTGAAATTTAATGTGCATGGTTAATTTATGGTCTTCAAGCCAGATATAAAGTTTTGAGACAAACGGATGGTGGGAACCCTGTGATCTTGCATTCTGGACTATTTTCAGGCCCATTTAACGCGAGTGGCGTGATTTTCTCGGATCTCTGGGATGTAAATTCTTCAATCTCAGTTTCCTAGGGTCTGTCCCTTACTTTAGTGATTCTGGAGCGTCAGATCCATACATTTAACACCATTTTTCAGTCCAAGCTCCTAAATTCACCTTGCAGCACAAACACGATTAAAATAGAGCGTTAAACAGTATCATGTTTGTAAAATCAAGTAATAACTGAGGTCTAATATGTAATATTTGACCCTGAACACTCATATGCTACATAACACCAACCAACCTGATTAAACTGGGTTGACCTAGTCCAAAGAGAAAAAGCTTCTCTCTCTTTCATGGTTTTCTCCCCAGTGACAAACGACCGTCCATTGTCTGATTGATGCATGGGTCATCATCATGATCATCATCTGTTAGTTGATCTGAACTGTCCATCTGATGCAACATGACCCCCGACCAAAAACCATGTTGACCACACATCTTAAAGCACGCCTGCGTGCTTACAATAGTGAGCACAAGTAAGCATGTGTATAGCATACCGAGAGCAGAAACTCCTCTCAGTAGGCTGGCAATCCGCTTTATAGCCTCTCCCTTCATCCCAACCACTCCTTCATAAATAATCTAATCCATCCATGTTAGGGCTTTTCAAGTTGGAGAGAGAGAGAGAGAGAGAGAGAGAGAGAGTGAGAGTAGTGGGAGAATCTTTCAGTTTCGTTATAGTTAGAAGAGCGAGAAGCTGAAATTACATCCGAGTCATCCGTGGTTCCTCTAATCAATCTCATTTGTCCAAGTAAGCCCTAGGAGAGCCTAGAAGCTTCCCTCAAAATGATTAGGTTTATCCCATAATGGCTGGAGTTTTCCTTCTTGGATGCATAGTGAGTTGAAACCACCAAGGGAATGTTCAATGTCGTCCAAAACGTGGGTCCCACAAGCATCCCTGGGTTCATTTGGTCCTTTTAGAAGGGTTGGATCACATAGAAACCATTTAGGCAAAGACTTGCCATTGTCAATTGGGTCATCTTCTTCGTCCAACCTAAAGAACCCACTTCCCACTAGTGGACCCCATTTCAAGATCTAAAACATTAAATTGATAGACCTCATCCACTAATGATCATCACCAGGGTTGGATGCCAACCATGCAAACATGTAACGGTCAATATTTCATTTAAACCTCGGGCCAAACCATTTTTATACTGCACCCCCAACTAATCATCAGATTAGTTACAGTAGAAGCTACTAAATGTTAATTAGGGTAGCTATAAAATCTCCCTTTTCATTTTGCGAATCTCGCCCTAAAAATCGAGAGAGAGAGAGAGAGAGAGAGAGAGAGAGAGAGAGCGATCATGCCCCATCGAGCTACCGCACCAAGTTGAGTCGACTCGGTTCGAATTGTTGTGAGTCAAGCTGAGACTAGTATCCCATCCGGGGCTTTAAATTAGAGAGAGAAAGGAAGAAAAGAAAGGAGAAGAAGGAGAGAAAGAACGAGAAGAAAACAGGGAGTGGGAGCACGCCATTCAAACTCTACTGAGTTGCTATCGAACCAACGTTGTGCTACGCGACTCAGGTCAGGTTTGCCCAAAACTCCATCTAAGTTTAAAGTCGATAGAAGTCCAGGGAAGATAAGGTAAAGGATAGAAGAAGGAAATATGAGAAGAAGATATCAGGGAGTGAGCGAAGCTCGACTATCTCCTTCCTACACTGAGTCAACTCAGTGAGTTGCACACCCTGTTCGGCTTCCTGTTGGACCGAGTTAGGGTTGGGTTTTGTGTTAGGGCTCTTCGCTAGCTAAACCAGAGAAAAAGAAAGAATGAGAAGAAGAAAAATAAGAAGAAGAGAGGGAGTAGAGTTGTTGAGCTGACTCGGTCCAAAATCAAGTTAAGTCATTAACTCGCTAGCTTATAGTGAGTCCAAATGAGTTCAGTGGATTTCATTGTCCTTGCCGAGTCTAGTTGAGTCGACTCGCTTAGATCAGGCTCAAGTTAGGTAAGCCATTTCATTCAATCATATTTGTTATTTTTTTATTTTAATATTATTAAGCATTATTAAATTATTATTTTTAATTAGTAATATTATTAATATTATTATTACATCAATTAGAAATTGAATCCAAAAATCTAAACCTAGCCCTAAAATCTAGGTTGAAACCTTAAATCTAAGTAATCCAGACCCTAAGTTATGAACTTAACCCTAGATAGTGCGCAGAACTTGGATCTAACCATATAATTTGCAATTCTTGGTAGGATCTGAGTCTAAGGGCGTGTGCACTTCCTAACTACGATATATGCGGTTCAAAACATAAGGTGATGACTCTTTCCCCTTAAGCTTTCATCTTCTGTGTTAGTTTAAGTAATAGTCCAACTTTTATTTTAATTGATGACTAATATCTATAACTTTAATTTGATCACTTGTGATTATTATTGAATCTGATTATCAAATTATATGCTTAACACTTATTTTGTATGAACATCTATATATATATGTGTTGTATTTGTATATCTTCTCATGTTGTGGATTGATTAAATGGACTAATAGTTTAAAAAGTCCACTCTCTTACTTAATGGGTCGATTGTTGGAAAGGCCCACTCTCTTGCTTAATGGGCCGGTTGTTTGGAAAGGCCCACTCTCTTACTTAATGGGCCAATTGTTGGAAAGGCCCATTCTCTTTCTCAATGGGCTGACTGTTGAAAATACACATTCTCTTATTTAATGGACCGATTGTTCGAAAGGCCCATTCTTTACTGAAGTGAGTCGACTGTTTGAAAGGCCCATTATCTTACTTGAGTGGGTCAACTATTTGAAAAACCCATTCTCTTGTTTGATGGACTAACTATTTGAAAGGTCCATCCTCTTATTAGGAATGAGTCAATTATCTGAAAGTTCCATCCTCTTATTAGGAATGAGTCAATTATCTGAAAGGTCCATGCTATTAAAACGAATGAGTTGACTGTTTAAAAGGCCCATTTTTTACTTAAGTGATCCTATTGTTTGAAAGGCCCACTATCTTACTTGAGTGGATCGATTATTTGAAAGAATCATTCTCTTGTTTGATGGAATGACCATTTGAAAGGTCCATCCTCTTTCTATGAATGAACTGACTATTTAAAATGCCCATTCTTTACTTAAGTGAGTCAACTGTTTGAAAGGTCTACTATTTTACTTGAGCGGGTTGACTGTTTGAAAGACCCATTCTTTTGTTGGATGGATTGATTGTTTGAAAGGTCCATCCTTTTATGATGAATGAGCCAAATATTTGAAAGGCCCATTTTTACTTTAAGTAAGCCAATTGTTTGAAAGGCCCAATATATTACTTGAGCAGGTCGACTATTTGAAAGACCCATTCTCTTGTTTGATGGACTGACTATTTGAAAGGTTCATCCTCTTACTAGGAATGAGCTGACTATTCATCATATTACTAGAACTGAGCCAACTGTTTGAAAGATCCATTATTTGCTTAAGTGAGCCGACTGTTTGAAAGGCCCATTATCTTACCTGAGCGGGTCGACTGTTTAAAAGACATGTTCCTTTTTAAGTTGAATGAGTCGATTGTTTGAAAGACCCATTCTCTTGTTTGATAGACTGTCTGTTTAAAATGTCCATCCTATTACTAAGAATGAGCCGACTGTTTGAAAGGCTCATTCCTATTAAATAAGATCTCATTATGGATTGTCTTATATGTATTTTTGTTATACAATATTTAACTAATGCAGCGGTGTGTAATCTTGAGGGAAATTCACATTGAGCTAGCCACTCATCCTTTGAAAATATAACCATGTAGGTAATGCAAGTGGTTTAAGTGACATTCACTTTAGGGTACAATACCAATGATGTATGGCCATATCTTCTCCCAAAGAAGCTACATGATTCTTATAGCTTAAGTTCAGTTGCATTTTATTTTTTCGAATGTGTAAATTATTCATTCTTATAATTGTAGTATTGTGACATTAGTTTATATAAGCCTTCAAACAGCCACTTGGGTATTTTTATGTTATGCGAACTTCCCTCTATGTTTAATTTGTCCATCTTCCACTAAATTTCAAACTATGAAAAAGAAAATGAAAAGAAAAAAAAAACATATGTGACATTTAGCTATCTTTATAAGTTACCACGCGGGTTTTCGAAAAATGAGTTGCATACTTAGGTTTTAAAAATTGGGGCATTACATCTTCCTACATTCTTCGTGTAATTCGCAGGATGTATGCAATAGGATACCAATATGTGCATATCACAGTTTGAGATGAGCGAAAGATCAGATCAGAGTCTTATTCTTGAGACTCAAAGCCATGGATAGATGTTCACCTCTACTCCAACCCGTTGGACATAAGAAGGAACGACCTACTGAGCTCCCAACTAGAGCTAGTAAGATCGAACTACAAGATCATCCTTTACTACCTCTAATGGCGGTTAGGAATGACTGAGAAAGTCGATTACATTGTCAACTGGATTAACCCGACCGATGGAGTTATTATCCTTCTTGGAGTCAATACCTGGCCACTCCAAGTAACTAAGGAGGGAAACCACATTCCCAGTTGTCATCATATGGTAATGGGTACAAGCCATTTGGGGTCCAACTTCAGAGGGGTCTGGATAATTATTATGCAACTCAAATAATTGATTACCAAAGGGGGTAAACCTAAACAAAATCAACCTCATATCAAAGGATGGATGTGCCTGAGGGGAAACCCTCTCTCACCCACCCCTATCAAAACATCTATCAAAGGGTCAAGCCACTCGAGTCAAAACTTTATATCATGATGTTGCACTACTAAGGACAATCCAGGATAAAGGCGCTCAAGGGCTAACCTTCGACCATGCCTCTCACCCATAACATCTATCAAAGCGTAGAGACAACCAGAGGAAATTCTCGGCCACATCTTATCCCGCAATTATGACAAATGCAATATCAAACCCGAATATGAGATGTCCACACAGACGTCCTAGCCAAGAAGATCTACTAGACTCCTAAAGGTTGCTCGACTAAAACGATGTTATATATCTCATTCAAGAGTACGACATACAATCGAACGACCAACGTATTGTATGACCTACCTATAGGAAACCGTACCCTAAGTGAATTGTCCAAAATTATGAATTCCCCAAAGATTTTAACTTCTCGAATTTCACCTTATTTTCTAAGGATAGTGAGACCTCAACAATAGAACATATTGGCCACTTCACCATGTAATGCGATGAGGCATCCCATAATAACTTTCTAAAGCTCATGCTATTCAAAAATTTGTTAATGGGAACTACCTTTGCCTAGTACATCAACCTATCATCAGACTCGGTTCAGATTTGTGTGGAAATGGAGGAAATGTTCCATATGCAGTTCCATTGTACTAAGCCGGAAGTATCTATAGCTGACCTCTTTAAGTTAAGGCAACTCCTAGAGGAGTTTGTTGAGAAATTCAGCATCTAAATTAAGTAAAAAATAAACCATTATCCAATGATCCTCCCTGAGGTAAAATTCCCCAGATTAGCCCTAAAAGACATGGGTTTCGAGCTTCCTAAGAAGTTCAAAGGTGTGTACTGTAGTGACTTGTTTGACTTATTGACCAAAGCCACGAGTTATGAACTAATTTTTTTGGGAGGAGTGCCAATGGATGAGCGTGTCCAAGGGTAGGTTTTATTGTGACCCAAATTATGAGTTGGTCATGGCAAACACTATACCTGCACGATCAAGTGAGGACTACGACACCTCTTTCATGGTGGTCATGGCCGAGATAGTCGAAGCATGATTGTGCGAACATCCAACCTTGAAAAAGGCTAAGTACAGAACCTCAGCCACAATGTGCATGAGGAAAGGCATAATTGGGTCCTCAAACTAGTATACCTTCGACATCTCAAAGGCGGTAGAGATATTTGATACGTTACTCGTACATAAATTTATAAAAAATCTTTGAACATTGAAAGATCCCTTCATTTAAAGAATTGAAAAAGGAAATATATTGTAAGTGACATAGGACTAAAATGCAATTTACTAAGAATTGCATCATGTTCAGGAACTTACTCGAGGAGAACATCAATAAGGGTCTCTTGAAGTTCCCTGAAAAGGAAGTCATGGGCGTTGATCAAGGCCATTTCATATTAACAACCTCATTCAACACTATTATGGCCAACTTCATTATAGCCAACACAACAACACTTTCAATTTTGCATCAACCGAGGAAAGATCCATCCCATGGCAAGCATGAGAAGATTTCACCGGCTGCGGAAGCACCAATGGTCAAACCGACTAGTCATCATGTGTCTCTATAGAGAGATAGGAAGGGGTACATAATACTCTGTACTAAGCAATTAGGCCACCCCCATCAACCACTCACGATGTAATCAAGGTGGCCTGAACAGTGGTAAAGCCCAAGGCCCAGGGACAGAAAGGCTCCATATATATGTTTCTTGTTGAATAAATGATAAAACCGATCCAAAGCATGATATGGTTGGCAAACCCAAGGAGTTAAGAAGCTAGTTTGAACTAGTAACTTCTTAAAGAAACTTATAAAGGAGTAGACATAACTGCCTCTGCAGCAACCTGTTGGGGATTGTGTTACGGAATCACATAGAGATGGATCTAGGATAATAATCCAAGAGCACCAAGCAAACACGAGAGCGCAAATATTTAACGTGAAAAACCCTTTCGAAAAAAAAAACACAGAACAAAGCGATAATAAATCCACTATGAAAGAATAAGTTACAAAGAGAAAAGACTTACTCGATTCGAAAAACCTCAAATCTCACCCTTGCTACACCCTTTAAAACCCTAGAACCCCTTATAGAAACCCTTTGGAATACTTTAAAAAGCCTTAACATACTTTAGAATAGCCTTAGAAACTCTTGTTTATAGTTTAGGAAACCCCAATTTTGCACCGACTCGAAATAGTCCGAATATCGCCTCAAATTTACGTAGTCCACACGCATTCTATGTAGCCTTTAACTAATTGAGTCTGTCCTATGATTGGTTGAGGAGCATGAAAATTTCAATATACATTGTTGCTTGATTTCGAGCCGAACTTTCTTGGGCTAGTCGAACTTTTCCAGATTTAAGACATCTTTTAACAACAATCTCCAACAGGTCTTCAATCTTCAAATGTGTAACTTCTTAACCTCTTCTCTTATCACTAAGTCACATCATAACTTCAATCAATGCTTCTTGTGCACACGCCGTCTTTCTTTTATACCATCACCATGCCCAAAGAAGTTACGTAGAACTTGAACTTCTCCTCTTATCTCAAAAGTTAAGAAGTCACTACAAGAAAGAAGGTTTTTAGCGACGAAACACATTTTCGTCGCTAAAAGCCACTTTTAGCGACGAAACAAACTTTCGTTGCTAAAGGTGTACTTTTAGCGATGAGACTTTTAGCGACGAAATTTTCGCAGCTAATAATCGTGGATGAGACTTTTAACAACAAAAATGTTCGCCGCTAAAGGCTGCAAAGACGTTTTCAACGAAATCAAATGGATTACTTTTAGTTATGAAAATTTTCGTAGCTAAATATCATTTTTGGGACTTTTAGCGATGAAACTATTCATGGCTAAAGGATGCAAACAATTTTTCAAAATATCATTTTTGGGACTTTTAGCGACGAAACATTTCGTAGCTAAAAAACATGGATGAGATGTTTAGCAATGAAAAGTTTCGTCACCAAAAGTTGCAACCAATTTTTGAAAAAATTTAAATGGAGTATGTTTATCTACGAACATTTTCGTAGCTAAAAATCATTGATGAGATTTGTAGCAAGGAAAATGTTCGTTGCCAAAGGCGTAATCAATTTTTCAAAAAACTCGAATGGATTACTTTTAGCTACGAACATTTTCATAGCTGAAAATCAAGAATGAGACGTTTAGTGACGAAAATTTTCATCGCCAAAAAGCTGCAAACATTTTTGTTAAAATTCGACTGGAGTACTTTTAGCTACGAAAGTTTTCGTAGCTAAAAATCACAGATGAGACTTTAAGTGACGAAAAGTTTCGTCGCCAAAAGCTACATACAATTTTTCAATACATACTTTTAGCTATGAAACTTTGCGTAGCTAAAAATTATGGAAACGACTTTTTGTGACAAAAATTATGTCACTAGAAGCTATGAACAATTTATCGAAGGGATTACTTTTAGCTACGAATGTTTTCGTAGCTAAAAAATATGGATAAGAGTTAGTGATGAAAAGTTTCGTCCCTAAAGGCTTTAAACACTTTTAAGAAATTCGAAAGGATTACTTTTAGCTACGAAATTTTTCGTTGCTAAAATCGTGGATAGGATTTTTAGCAACAAAAATATACGTCGCTAAAAAACGTTAATTAGACTTTTACCTACAAAATATTTCGTAGGTAAAAGTCTCTTTTTTTCAAAAAAATATTCCATCTCAAATTTCCTAATATACACCTGTTGAAATATAATTCATCATATTCTTCCTGATATACACCTGTTATATAATAATTTCATCATATTCACATTCACATTCACATCCATCTAAACCCAAACTACGTAAATTCATCAAGACATAAACTACATTCATTTAAACATAAATTGCATTCATCCAAACACACAATCTTATGGAAAAATGCAAATGAAAAGAGTGAGAACATATGAGAGGTGATCTAGAAAAATGAAAAGAAAAACAACCTTAACCTAAACCTAAACCTATAACCTATACTTATAAGTTTAGGTTTAGGTTTTTGGTTTAGATTAAGGTTAGCTTATAGGTTATAAGTTTAGGTTTTAGGTTATGGGTTATAGGTTATAGGCTAAGGTTTAGGTTATAGGTTTTGGTTTAGGTTAAGGTTATTGGTTTAGGTTTAGGTTTAGGTTTAGGCTTAGATTTAGGTTTAGGTTTAGGTTATAGGTTATAGCTTTAGGGAATTGAGAATAGGTTAAGGTTTAGGTTTAAGAAATTAGGTTCTGGTTCGGGTTCAGTATTGGGTTTAGGCTTCGGATTTCAAGTTTAGGTTTAGGTTTAGGTTAGGGAGTTGAGATTAGGATTAGGTGTAGGTTTAGGTTTAGGAATTTGAGATTACATTTAGGTTATAGGTTTAGGTTTAGGTTACAAGTGTAGGTTATAGGTTTAGGTTTAAGTTAGGTTATAGGTTAAGGTTTTGGGAATTGGGAATAGGTTAAGGTTTAGGTTTAGGAAATCGGGTTTGGGTTTGGGTTTAGGTTTGGGGTTTCAAGTTTATGTTTAGGTTAAGGAGTTGAGATTAGGATTAGGTGTAGGTGTAGGTTTAAGGATTTAAGAATACATTTAGGTTTTAGGTTTAGGTTATAGGTTTAGGTTTAGGTTATAAGTGTTGGTTATAGGTTTGGGTTTAAGTTAGGTTATAGGCTATAGCTTTAGGGAATTAAGAATAGGTTAGGGTCTAGGTTTAGAAAATCGGGTTCGGGGTTGGGATCGGGTTTAAGTTTGGGTTTTCAAGTTTAGGTTTAAGTTTAGGTTAGGTAGTTGAGATTAGGATTAGGTGTAGGTTTAGGTTTGGGGATTTAAGAATACATTTAGGCTTTAGGTTTAGGTTTAGGTTTAGGTTTTAGGTTTAGGTTAAGGTTATAGGTTTAGGTTAGGTTTAGGTTATAGGTTATAGGTTATAGGTTTAGGGAATTGAGAATAGGTTAAGGTTTAGGTTTAGGAAATTGGATTCGGGTTCGGGATCGGGTTTAGGTTTGGGTTTTCAAGTTTAGGTTTAGGTTAGGGAGTTGAGATTAGGATTAGGTGTAGGTTTAGGTTTAGGGATTTGAGAATACATTTAGGTTTTAGGTTTAGGTTTTGGTTTAGGTTTTAGTTTATAGGTTTAGGTTAAGGTTAAGGTTAAGGTTAGGTTATATGTTATAAGTTTAGGTTATAGGTCTAGGTTTAGGTTATAGGTTTTGGTTAAGGTTTAGGTTATAGGTTTAAGGAATTGAGAATAGGTTAAGGATTAGGTTTAGGAAATCAAGTTCGGGTTCGGATTTAGGTTTGGATTTTGAAGTTTATATTTATGCTAAGGAGTTGAGATTAGGATTAGGTGTAGGTTTAGGTTTAGGGATTTGAGTATACATTTAGGTTTTAGGTTTAGGTTTAGGTTTTAGTTTATACATTATAAGTGTTGGTTATAGGTTTAGGTTTAAGTTAGGTTATAGGTTAAGGTTTAGGAAATTGAGAATAGGTTAAGGTTTAGGTTTAGGAAATCGGGTTCGGGTTCGGGTTCGGGTTTAGGTTTTGGGTTTCAAGTTTAGCTGTAGGTTAAGGAGTTGAGATTAGAATTAGGTGTAGGTGTAGGTTTAGGGATTTAAGAATGCATTTAGGTTTTAAGTTTAGGTTATAAGTGTCGGTTATAGGTTTAGGTTTAAGTTAGGTTATAGGTTATAGCTTTATGGAATTGAGAATAGGTTCAGGTCTGGGTTTAGGAAATCGGGTTCGGGTTTGGGATCGGGTTTAGGTTTGGGTTTTCAAATTTACGTTTAAGTTTAGGTTAGGGAGTTGAGATTAGGATTAGGTGTAGGTTTAGGTTTAGGTTTAGGGATTTAACAATACATTTAGATATTAGGTTTAGGTTTAGGTTAGGTTTAGGTTATAGGTTATAGGTTTTGGGAATTGAGAATAGGTTAAGGTTTAGGTTTAGGAAATTGGGTTCGGGTTCTGGATCGGGGTTAGGTTTAGGTTTAGGTTAGGGAGTTGAGATTAGTATTAGGTGTAGGTTTAGGTTTAGTGATTTGAGAATACATTTAGGTTTTAGGTTTAGGCTTTAGTTTTATGTTTCGGTTTAGGTTATAGGTTTTTTTTTGGTTTTAGGTTTAGATTAAGGTTATAAGTTTAGGTTATTGGGTTATAGGTTATAGGTTAAGGTTTAGGTTAAGGTTATAGGTTTTGGTTTAGGTTTATGTTAAGGTTATAGGTTTTGGTTTAGGTTTAGGTTTAGGTTAAGGTTATAGGTTTAGGTTAGGTTCGGTTTAGGTTTAGGTTATAGTTTATAGGTTATATGTTTAGGGAATTGAGAATAGGTTAAGGTTTAGGTTTAGGAAATCGGTTCGGGTTCAGGTTTAGGTTTTAGTTTTAAAGTTTATATTTAGGCTATGGAGTTGAGATTAGGATTAGGTGTAGGTTTAGGTTTAGGGATTTGAGAATACATTTAGGTTTTAGGTTTAGGTTTAGGTTAAGGTTAGGTTATAGGTTATAAGTTTAGGTTATAGGTTTAGGTTTAGGTTATAGGTTCTGGTTATAGGTTTAGGGAATTGAGAATAGGTTAAGGTTTAGGTTTAGGAAATCGAGTTCGGGTTCGAGTTTAGGTTTGGGTTTTGAAGTTTATATTTAGGCTAAGGAGTTGAGATTAGGATTAGGTGTAGGTTTAGGTTTAGGGATTTCAGTATACATTTAGGTTTTAGGCTTAGGTTTTGGTTTTAGTTTATAGATTATAAGTGTCGGTTATAGGTTTAGGTTTAAGTTAGGTTATAGGTTAAGGTTTAGGGAATTGAGAATAGGTTAAGGTTTAGGTTTAGGAAATCGGGTTCGGGACCGGGTTTAGGTTTGGGGTTTCAAGGTTAGGTTTAGGCTAAGGAGTTGAGATTAGGATTAGGTGTAGGTTTAGGTTTAGGTTTAGGGATTTGAGAATACATTTAGGTTTTAGGTTCTAAGTGTAGGTTATAGGTTTAGGTTTAAGTTAGGTTATAGGTTAAGCTTTAGGGAATTGAGAATAGGTTAAGGTTTAGGTTTAGGGATTTGAGAATACATTTAGGTTTTAGGTTTAGGTTTAGGTTTAGGTTTGGGTTTTAGGTTAAGGTTAAGTTTTTAGGTTTAGGTTATAGGTATAGGTTTAGGGAAAGGTTAGGTTTAGGTTATAGGTTTTGGGATTTGAGAATAGGTTTAGGTTATAAGTATAGGTTTAGGTTCGGTTATAGGTTAAGGTATAGGGATTTGAGTTTAGGTTAAGGTTTAGGTTTACGTTGAGGTTGTAGGTTTAGGTTAAGGTTATAAGTAGAGGTTATAGGTCTAGGTTTAGGTTATAAGTATAAGTTTTGGGATTTGAGAATAGGTTTAGGTTAAGGTTATAAGTATAGGTTTAGGTTATAGGTTATAAGTATAGGTTATAGGTTAAGGTTAAGGTCTAGTTTAAGGTTATAAGTATAAGTTAAGTATAGGTTATAAGTTTAGGTTATAGGTTTTAGGTTATAGGTTTAGATTTAGGTTTATGTTATAAGTATAGGTTTTGGGATTTGTGAATAGATTTAGGTTAAAGTTATAAGTTTAGGTTAAGGATATAAGTATAGGTTATAGGTATAGGTTTAGGTTATAGGTTAAAAGTATAGGTTATAGGTTAAGGTTAAGGTCATGGTCTAGGCTTAGGTTATATGTATAGGTTTTGGGATTTGAGAATAGGTTTAGGTTAAGGTTATAAGTCCAGGTTTAGGTTATAGGTTAAGGTTTAGGTTTAGGTCTATGTTATAAGAATATGTCTAGGTTTAGGTTTATGTTATAAGTTTAGGTTAAGGTTGTAAGTAAAAGTTATAGTTTAAGGTTTAGGGTTAGGGTTAGGTTATAGGTTATAGCTTTAGGGAATTGAGAATGGGTTTAGGATATAGTTTTGAGGTTATAGGTTTAAGTTAAGGGTGTGGTACCTGCAGATACATATATAAATAAAGCTTGTCCAAATGGTCAGCCCCTCTAATGTTGTCCATGGGAAATGGACAGCTTTATCATGGTCATAACAGCGGCTCCTACCTTCCAGGGACCCCCGCTCATCCAGATAGCTCCAACGCACATTCGGGTCTGCTCCATTAATTTCGAGCAAATACATAAATACGGCCTGTCTAAATGGTCAGGACCCTCCAATGCTGTCCATAGGAAATGGACAGTTTCATCATGGTCATAACAGCAGTTCTCACCTTCCAGGGACCCCTGCTCTTCCGGATAGCTCTGACACACATCTAGGTTTGCTCCATTAATTTCGAGCAAATACATAAACACAACCTATCCAAATGATCAGGCCTCTCCAATGCTTTCCATAGGAAATAAACAACTTCATCATGGTCATAACAGTGGTTCCCACCTTCCATGGATCCCCGCTCATCCAGATAGCTCCGACGCACATCCGGGTCTATGAAAATAAAAATTGCAATGCCCAAACCGGGCGATATGCATCTCTATGGATGTATGTAACAACAAAGAGAAATAGAAGCTATAGATGCGTGACATAGAGCTACTACTTTCTTATAGTCATTCTTACGGATGGAAACCATGTGTATAACAACTAAAAAATCCACCACTCCAAAACACCTAGTTCCACATGCTTACATATATATATGCATGTATGTATGTATGTATGTTTAAATAAAATTAAAACTCACCTTGCTCCCTTGATTCCATACATATACACACATGCATATATGTATATCTGCATATACCTAAGATGTATGTATATGTATGTATGTATGTATGTACACAAACATCATTTCCAAAGATGAAAACCATGTAGAGAACACCAAAAATCATTTTAAAACAACAAACTCACCTCTCTCACTTTTCATCTTAAAATCCCACCATTCCAAATCTCACCTTCCTTTCTTCTTCCATACAAACACACATGTATGCATGTGTATGGTATATATGTATGTACTCATCCACACATCATTTTTGACAGTACCTGAATACTATACAATTGTTGCTGAGTTGAAGTTTCCCTACTGGAGATATGATGACAGTTAGAAGGACAGCTGTGTTCTTTCTTAATAGGTGATTTAAAATTAACAAAGGTGGAAGAGAGGAAAAAGAAAACATGAGAACTGATTCTCAAGTTGGACTTTGAAAAAAGTTCATCCTTGAGCTCAACAATTTTTACTGATGCATTTAATGTTAACTGCATACAACTTTGAAGAGCGCTTTGCAGCCCAAAGAAAAGAGTGAGAGATAACAACAGCTGAACTTGGATTCAAAAAACCACTCAGCAGGGAGGAAAGAATTGCAAAAAACAAACAACACCTAGTTGCAATTGGTAAGGCATTCCATGCTCCTCTTGTTCAAGTAACCATTTGCCTTATGTCCTCTGCAGGTTGAATAATTATGCTTTTCTCTACTATTGGGTAGTACTTGTCAATCTTTAAAATTTTCCAGTTCTGTCACTTTTAATGAATACTTCCCAATTTTGTCGTTGGATGTTGTTTATTCAAGATTTTTGTATTCTGTTAACAGGAGAAGATCTATTGGCCATTGCTGCTGATCAACCTTTTTGTTTCCCTGCCATTGTGGCCAGATATATTGGCCTTGCACTCCACCAGGTATATGTAAATGTTTAGTAACATCCCAAAATACTAATAGCATTATCTCTCCATAAAGTAAATATATGTGAAAAAAAAAAAAAAAACCCACATATAACATGAAAGTGACCATGTCCAAACACACATATCCAACATAGTCCATGTCCAAAGCCCACTTTCCACCCATGCTGATGAAAACTTAATGTTTAACAATAACTATAGCCATTACCAAATATAAACCTATTGGGTAAGCCCACAGCCACATTCAAAACCCATTTTAAGCATTAAACATGGCCATATTTATGCATAGAGAAGCAAAAATACCATAGAAACAGACTCATGCCCAAGAAAATCCATGTTGGAAAATCTAGAATCCTTGGACAAGCTTTAAAAAAAATAAAAATGAAACAAATAAACCCACATGGGAACTCTCCACTTGGATGTGTATTGACAAAGAAAATCTTTTTATGATCTTTCTATGCCGAGGTGACTCTCCTGTCATCAGCAGAACATTAAACCCTCAATGCATGATGACTTCAATTTCCAGGAGCATACCTGAGAATGTGGAAGTTTGCTAAACATGCATGTATCATTTGTGGCTGGCCTGAGTGGTTTTCTGGACTGACTTTTAGCTGGATAATGTACAGTGTTTTCCACCGATATGTGGCCTGGATGTCATACACATGTGCCAAGTTGACACAGATCTACTCCGATTGAAGGAAATTAGGGCAACCCATTAACTAACTTTTGCTTTGTTAGAACAAAATGAAAGTAATTTATCTAGCAGGCTTGCATTTGGGGCATCATGAAAATTGGAACCCAGAGTAAGAAGGATTATAATTTCTCACTTTTTTCCACCCAAATTACAAGTGAGATACAGGCAGAAAGGACCTGAGTATATCTCACCCTGACTTTGCAGTGTTGACCTTGCAAATCAAGAATTCCAATGTAGCATACATGATAGACTTAAATATAAGAAAATGTATAAAAGTGTATAACCTTGACATTGAATTCATCTACAACCTAGCCAAGAACCCATTTTCAATAATGCAGCCAAGGTAGGAGCAGCAACTGAACTAAATTCTACCGTAGATGCTGAACCATTTTCAATAATCACATCAACTAGATGGTTCTAAACACACATGCTTAGGCCTATCTTCTATGTCTGTTATGCATATTGTTAATTGGATGATTTGGATAATCAGATGGTTTAAAACACAACAGATAACTATTTTAACTTTTCTCTACAATTGCTAATATTTTTAATCTATAAATTACTGTATATAGAGATTTAATTGCCATCCAACCCTAAATCCCTAAATCCCCAAATCCGGATATCCCCAAATCCCTAAATCCCCAAATACTAAATCAACGGTATTGAGATTGAGAGAGATTGAGAGAGAGAGAGAGAGTGATACGTTTGCTATCAACCGAGCTTCAGAGATAGAGAGAGGGCGTGCATGGGTAGCGCGTCTGGCAACGGTCCGCGAGATAGAGGGAGAGAGATGGAGAGAGAGAGAGAGAGAAAGAGAGAGAGAGAGAGAGAGAGGATGAGAGAGAGATAGAGGGGACAGGGTGGAGAGATGGGAGAAGAGGAAGAGAGAGTCGGTGAGAGAGAGGAGGGATAGATCACTGGAGGTTTAGAGAGAGTCAACGACAGAGAGAGGGAGATGCGTTTTGTGAGTCGCTGCAATGAGCAGCGTCTCTTGGACTTACAAATGTTCATGTTCTGTGGGCCCTGCTATGATGTATTTGTTACATCCACACCGTCCATCCATTTAAAGATATCATTTAAGTCATTAGCCAGAGAATGAGGCAAATATGAATCTGTAGTGGACCCCACCACAAAAAATAGCAGGGAGAGTGATTCCTACAGTTGAACCTATCCGAAGGCCCATCGTAATGATTATTTGAAATCCAACTCGTTAAAAAGTTAAAAAATACATTAAATAAGGGAAAAAACAAATATAATCCTGATATAATACTTTTTTTGTATTTAAAAGTTTTTAATGGTGGGCGTCACTGTCCCACTGTTTTTTGTGTTGGGGTCCACTGGAGCTTTGGATTTAACTCGTTCTTAGGATATTACCCTAAAATGATCTCTATAAAGAGATTTTTATTATTCTTAATAATATTTTCTATAAAGAGATTTTTATTATTCTTAATAATATATTCTATAAAGACATTTTTATTATTCTTAATAATTTTTTCTTTTTTTAGAGATTTTTTTTTTTTTAATTTTGTTACCATATGGATTCTGGGCCTGTTTTGTTTTTCAATTACAATGGTAATTGACTACAAATGGACAATGATTAGTTGTGGTGATATGATCACTAGCATTTAACTGCAATTATTACATTCTTCTATTATTTGTTTTGTAAAATAGTAATTTTATAATGTAAACATATAATGATTGCAGTTTCATTTGCCATTTATTTTATAAGGTGTATTTGACTTCAATTTTTATGTCGTAATTCTCTCTTAAATAATAACATGAATTATCCTGCAAATTAGAAAACCAAACATGCCCTTATTTTATAAGGTTCCAATACTCAACCTATTTAGTAATTTAGATCAAAAGGAATCAGGCTCGGTGGGCTTAAGCACATTTTTTTAAGTTAAGATGGACTTAGGTTTGCCAAAAATTACTCGATTTTTCTCTATTTTATGTTGGTTGGATGTTGCCTACTTGCTTAGGTGCACACTCTCCTCAAATGTACGAAGACCTAAATAATCATATCGTAGTGAGACCAAGACTTTCCATCTTTAAATAAGGGCTTTTGTTCTTAGGTTTTCCACAACTCAGAAAATTCTCTACTCATAAATTTCATTTATGTTCTTTTCTCTAGGTGTGGGTAAACTCACCACCCATGATAACACAACTGATCTATATATATGCCTTTCAACCCTAAAATCCAACCAAACCAAAATCCAAATCAAAACCCAATTCAAAGCTCAATACAAGCCCAAACCTAGGCCCATGTAGCCTTAGGACCCTAATAAACCAGAGTGAGAAGCCTGAAGGACTACCTAGGTTTCACCATAAGCTTTCTGAGAAAACTGGGCCCCATCCACGTGGCTATTAGCGCATGATGTGTTGCCCGCCACATGAAATATCATGGAATTTAATGATAGAGTGTGTGAGGGAGAGAGAATTGTACCCCTTACCTAGAAAGTCCGGCTAGGATCGAAATGACCACTCAGCAGCAGTTTTTTTTTTTTTTTTCAAAATCTCACTATTTACCACCCCTTTAACCAATAACAAGATGCCATATGGCACATCCATCATCTCAACCAATCACAACCTTCTTTAGCTCCTAAACTTTCTAAAAAATATAAATGCCCCTTCTTTATTCACCTTACTCCCCAGTTACAAATTAGTTGCATTCATCTTCATACGTACATTTTGCATCATCATCACCCTTGTTAACTCCCGCTCAAAAATTCGGATTGACTGGAATATTTCAGTTATTTACCATCACTCCTCAGGTAAACAAGTCTTGTCGGATTGCCTCGCTTATCCTTCACTCCCACTCCTAAGTTATACATTGTTCCACTCATTTGCATTATAACACTATTTTAAGCATTTATGTCTGCATATCACTTCTCAACCCCCCCCCCCCCCCCCCCCCTATTACCACTCAGCATGAGGGGACCCGTGGCAGCGACACAAGCTAGTCATAGAGTGGCGACGGAGGTAAAGACGATATTGTTAAATGCTAATGAATTTTTCTAATGAGGTGACGTCAACAAGTTATAAATGCCTTACCATGATGTATGTCTTGTATCCACACCATAAATTCATCTATATAGATCATTCCAGGGCAAGGGTTAAAGAATGAGGCAGATCAAAATCTCAAGTTGACCCACCACAAAGAAATAAAAAATAAAAAATGTGGATATTGAATGCTTACTAAAAAAATTTTTAGAAAGCTACAGAAGTCTTGGATCAAGCTGGTATTTGATTTTTCTCTTCATCCATGTCTTTTTTTAACTTATTAACAAGTTAGATCTCAAATAAATATCATAGTGGCCCTAGGAAAGTCTCAACGATGGGTGTCACTATCCCCACTGTTTTCGGTGGTGGGGCCACTTGAGATTTGGATTTGACTCGTTCTTTTCATCATCCCATAAAATGATCTCTCCAAATGAATGGATAGTGTTGATACAATACATACATCATGGTGGGGCATACAGATTTGACTCCTTTTTTGGATCAACAGTTAAAATGAATGGACGGAGTGGATAAATAACATACATCATGGTGGACCCCACAAGACTTAAAAACGGAAATCGGATTGCGTACTGAGTTACTCAGTATGCTCTTATTATACTGAGTAAACTCTGTTGCGCCCACTGTGAATGTATCTGGTCTATCCACACCGTCCATCCATTTTTCCATCTTATTTTAGTGGCTGAGACAAAAATTTAAGCATACCCAAAGATCAAGTGGACCATACCACAGGAAACAGTTGGAATATTGATTTCCACCGTTGAAACCTTTATAAGGTCCACAGTGATGTTTATTTCTCATCCAACCTGTTCATAAGATCACAAAAACATAAATGAAGGGAAATCACAAATACAAGCTTGATCCAAAACTTTTGTGGCCCCCAAGAAATTGTCAATGGTAGATGTTCAATTCACACCATTTCCTGTGGTGTGGTCCAATTGAGGTTTGGATATACTTCATTTTTTGGTTCAAGCCCTAAAATTATCAGGTAAAATGGATGGACAGAGTGGATAAAATACATAAATCAAGGTGGACCCCACGGAGTTTACTCGGTACAATAAGTGTATTGAGTTACGCAGTACATAATCCTAACCTAAAATCCAACCCTTCCCACAACCAAATCCCGCGCCCTCCCAAAACCCAAATCCCCCTTAAAACTCAAATCCTGCGCCCGCCCCTCTCCCAAACCCTCTCTCTCTCTCTCGCGTGCGCGCCCGGCCACCGATTTTCCAACCTCTCTCCCATAAGCAAATGCACCCAGCCCTCTGTTTCCCAACACCTCTCTCTCTCTCTTGGTAGGGTTTTAAAATCCCAGCACTCGAAAGAAGAAGAACGAGAAGAAGAAGAAGAAGAAGAAGAAGAAGAAAGAGAGGAAATACTACGAACCATCTACGATCTCTAGCTCCTCAAAACAACAGTTAGTCTCTCTCTCTCTCTCTCTCTCTCTCTCTCTCTCTCTCTCTCTCTCTCTCTCTCTCTATGCCGATTTATGGATTTGGGGATTTAGTAATTTATGGATTTTTTATTTGATGTGGACCCTCATTTGGGGATTTGGGGATTTTAGGGCTATAGATTTGAATGTGGACCCCGTATTGAGGTTTTTCTGATTTTACAAATTAGGGATTTTACAAATTATTTATATTCTCAATTATAAGAGGCAATCCACTTGGAACATCAGTTGCATTTTAACGCCTATTCTATTGAGAGGGATGATGAAATAGGGATTTGTAAAGTGCATCCAAATGCACATAAAAACCCTGGTTTATGCTTCAAAAAGGGGTTTATGCCGAATACTCCATTTGGGATAGCACGGCCAAGCTAGCCATGAGAGTGTGTTCTTCCATTTTGTTTATCAGGATTGCATTCCTAATGGCCTGTTTGGTTTCAGGCCGTTAGGAGGCGATGATTCACTGAAAGCAGGAAAATAGATGGAAAGGAAGCAATGATTCTTGTCATTCAAATGCATGCCAATGAGTTTAAATGCAACTAAATTATGGGAAGGTTTCCATACACTTAGCCCACTTGGGTGTGGTTTTCTTTAAAAAAAAATAAAAACACAAAATCCGTTTGCTTGTTTCAACTCCTAGATCAGATTAGTGGAATTGCTGTTTTGAGCTCATTTGATGGAGACAATGGATGGTAGGCTAAATGCACAAATTCGGTTTTCATGCTTTTCCAAAACCAACACTATTCCCAGGTCTGTTTGTGATTCCTTTGGCCCACTAGATTTATAAGTCTAAAACTGGTTAGGATGAGCCTATTTGTGATTCCTCCAGGCACTAGATTTATAATATACAACCTCTGAGGGCCTGTTTGGATGGTCTAAAAGTGGTTGCATTTCATCCCTGTGTGCCCAATGACATGTCAAGCAAAGGGGTCAGGTCCCATTTGGATGGATTACTAAGAACCCAATCTATCATAGCATAACAGATCATGCTAAGAGTCGGCATTTAAAACATCCTATTATTATTGTTGTTGTTGTTGTTGAAATGTATTGCATGCATTTTCTTTAGTTGGAATTAATTATATTTGAAGTCATTTTATTAACAACTAATGGTACGGATGGGGTACTATTGCTGGGACCTAGCTAGGTCGTATATATGTCTGGGGCCCACCATGATATATGTGTTTTATCCAAGCCAGCCAGCCATCCACTTTGAAAGATCATTTTAGAATATGAACTCTAAAAGAGACAAGGCTAGAGTGTACCACACCACATGAAGCAATGGTGACAACTACCCATTGCTAAAACCTTCACCCAACATGTTCATATAAGGTCACATAGACCTAAACGAAGGTAAAACATAAATATCATATTGATCCAAAACTTCTATGGCTGTTTTCAACAACAATATTTAATTTTTGTTATTTTCTAAGGTGTTGTCTACTTGAGTATTTTACCTTTTGAGCTTGGGATTGGTCTTTGCTTGGATTTTGTTTCGTTTGATGCTAGGCTATTATGTAGGGCTTATTCAAAATTCTGATTTTTTCAGGTCTGAGAATGGCCTATTAACATAGTGCAAGAACACCAAAATCTTATTTCTTATACTACATACATTAATTATTTATATTTCTTATAGATATATGGTTTATACATTAATTATTTATAGTTTCAGGATGTGTGTTTTATTCCTTTGCAGTGTGCCACATTGTAAAGAACTACGTTGCCCACCTACTCAACACCAAAGTTCCCTTAATCCTAGGTAAAACTTATGTGAAGAAAGTATTCTATTTTGTATTTTCTTTTGGATTACACTGATATGGTGTTAGACAATGTTCAACTTTCCTTTCCTTTCCTTTCCTCTTCTTCTTCTTCTTCTTTTTTCACTATGCATTTGAAATCTTTAGTTTGATCATGCTAGTCACGGAGTGACATGTGTGGCGAGTAGAGATGTGTCCCCGATGTGATGGGATTTGACTAGGTTACTTGCCATTGCTAGAGATGTGTCCCAGATTGTAATGATGAGTTGGTATATTTAGCATGGAATGTTATAAGCCTGTGTGTATGTGTTTCTGAACATTGAACGAGGTGGCCTCAGATTGTAATGATGAGTTGGTATTGGACTTCATCCCCATGGTCAATTTAGCAGACATCCCTCTCTTTTTCAGTGGATCCTCCATGTATGTAACCTTAGATTGTAATGATGAGTTGGTATTTTGTCTCTTATCTTTTTCCTGGAAACACCAGGAATAGAAAGGTGTGTTCACATCGATCCACTGCCTTTTTTCCTTTTCCATTTTCAATTCATTTTTTCAATGTTCTATTTTATCTAATTATCTGTCTAATTGTGTATTTGTGATGGTTTCAGCTAAACTAGTTAATGCATGACTTCTTACTTTATTGTGGCTGTATTTTGTAGGGTCACAATTTATGGATTCTGTTCATATTAGAAGCCATGTTAGTCTGCATTTATCATGGAAGCCATTACTTTCAAATGTCACAATTAAGGACTATAGTTTTTTTTTCAAGCAACTAGAATTTCATTTCCAAAAAAAACATCACCTATACATCAGATGAACCCCTTTACATAAAAAAGGGGACCATCCATGACAACCACATGATAATTACAAAATAAACAACAGGAGGATCAAATCATCTTGATAGATCCTAAACTATCACGCCCCAAACCTGAAAATTGGATTCACAGGAATCTCAATCGTCAAATCCGGTGCCGACAGCCTTCGTAGTGCCCCATTCTCGGCTCCTGGCAATCATATGCTAGATTCCGATCCTGGGATCCTACAAGGATGATTTTCAAAATGAATTTTTTTTTGTAATAGAGCATAACCACAAGCATAACCAAGTCACAAAATAACATCATCACATATCCACTATATCAAAAACTTTAAGTACAAATTTGGAAGGGAAAATACAAGGTGATCAAAAACTCCAAAATAGTCAGATGCGCACTCCTGCCTCAGCGTTGCTGCTGTCCAATGCTACCTGCACGTAACTGTCGTGCATAAGCTTATAAAAGCTTAGAGGGTGGTATAAGTGTGTGCGCAAGGCAAGTGTTAAGTGTACAATATCAAGGTAATGCGAAAATATACGGTAAGTCCATGAATATAACCAGTCGTACTAAGGCTATGTGGTACAAGGCATGAATGTTATTGGCCGTATCAAGGCAATGCGATGTGAGACATGAATGCTATCGGCCATACCGATGTAACGCGAGGCCTACGTAGCCAAATGTCATATGCAAGATGCAATCCAAGCAAGTCGGTACTCATCAAGTACACATTCATCAAGTACACATATCAGTACAGTTCCTCTCTGGATATCACCGGGGTCTAATACATCTCACACTAACTGCCTCCTCCCTAGCTGCATAGCCAAGCAAGTGGAATAGACCTCACTATCCACCTGACCAATAGTTTGTCAATACCTACCCGACTCGTCGATAGCGGACTCATTTGCGAGCTGGTCAAACTCAGCCTAACTTATAGCCCCCTCACTCAGGTGGATAAGGTCACACCCCTTTCTAACAGACCACAACAAAGAGGGAGACGCAACCTACTGGTATTCGGTACTTAGGTGCTCGTGTATCCACTCGGTCTAGACGTTGAAGCATCTCCTAGTACCAAAAGGTTCTGGGACTTTCACTCAAGGACATCCTAAGTGCCCACAGTGTTAGAACTAGGTATTTTTGGTATCCGATACGACCATCCACGATGTATCTATGGAGCCACTGCCCTGATGTCGTTAGGGCATGCAATGATCAAGTCACACATATGCGGGATGCATGAGTCACATCATCAAATCATGCAGCAATACTGTGCATACCACGCGCTCATGTGGGGGCATTCCATCTCATAAGGAGTCCCATAAATTCTCATCTAACGGCTTATTCTATGATCAAACATTCCTCATATCAAGCATACATATGATGCATATTGAAATAGTGGTGATCACTATTTGAGTTGAAGTAGGAATATGCCACTATGTCCTAGAGGGGGATGAATAGGACTATTTAAAGTTTTACAATATATTTAAAAATCTTATTGCATTAATCTCATCAAATATACAATTATTAGGATTACTCAAATGTAACTCTACTGGCTTCCAAGCCTAGTAAAGGGTCCAATCACAAACTATTCAAAAGATTGCAATATAGAACTTAGTTCATGTTGGATATGACTGTGTATGTGTGTGAAGTGTGATCTCAAACATCTAGATATTAAAATAGTAAAGCAAATCACACAAACAAGGTAACCGTAAATACAGTCATTTTTATAGTGGTTCGACTACTTGTCTACTCCACTCCCGGCTGCCACACTCAACCATTGAGTGTACCAGATTTCACTAAAGAGGTTTTTCATGGTTCACCTCAAACCTAAAGTTTTAAATCAGGTTCACCTTCAACCTTTATACGGAGGTTTCTACTCGATTCACCTCTAACCCTGGAGTTTTACTGGTGCACTCCTAACCAGATGTTTATGCCCACACAGAGCAAAGGTCCACACAACGCACCCGGATGTTTATGCTCTCCATAGAGCAAGGGTCCACACAACGCACCCACAGCGTACACTCCTGCCGGAGGCCTCCTTTGAGGACTTCAAAGGGTGAGTAACACTTAAGACCCAATCCTAGAAAGGAATGATCACAAGTGTCCTCTGGACTCTAGATACTTACAAATAAGTTGATGAGTCCCATTTAGTGCAGTGATTAAGATCTCCTTCTTGTTGATGAAGAGTCTTTAGCTCCCTTGATCCATAATACAAAAGATGTACCAGTACTAGGCTTCGGGTTGGGTCAAGGTTAGGAAGAAAATTCTCTCTCTTGGAATTTTTCTATAAGGAAGATAGAGTGATTTCCGTCATTTATTCATTCAAGGCATCCCAGCTTAATGATATGCTATTAAGATAGTTGCTGGAAGATCCTTGAATGCAGAAGTTCATTTCTCAATCCAATCTATTGAATGTCAATGGTAAGAGTGGATTAGAAGATGAACTCCCGTGAGAGAAAGGGCTTTGGGTATATGATCTGAGGGTAAGACACACTAAAGCACACTCTTCTTTCTCTACCAGCAATATGACCAAGTCTCTCTTTAAATAGGCAAAAAGTTTCAACGGATATAAAATGGTCATATTTATGACTGAGTTCGATGTCATCGAGCGTGATCGATATCATCGAGCGTATACTCTCGATGGAATCGACTGTCTGCTCGATAACATAAACTTCAAAGTCATACACTTTTGAAACCTATTGCCAGCTAATCGATGGGATCGATACATGTGTCGATGTCATCGAATTTCAAACTCCGATTCCATCGATACCTAGATCGATCTATTGACACTTGAAGAATGAGAGAGACTAGCCAAAATATTTCAGGATATAGGATATGATCGAGGGTCAACTGATGTCATCGTAATTTGAATGTCAATGATATCAAGACCGTGTCGATAGGATCGATAAATCATATAGATTTACCTATAAGCACGCTGGAGAATTTGTGTCCAGACTCGATCTAATCGACCAGGACTCGATGGGATCAACATAAGAATATCGATTTCCTCGAGTGGCCCCCGATCAACTTTTAGAACATCCTGAAATATTTGCTGGAGGAAACACGTGCCTACTGTTGATATAATCGAACAACTTCTGAGATGATCGATATTTAAATTCAGATTGAATCGGAATAGTCATTGATATATCGAAGCTTATTGTAGTTTTCTTTAAAAAAATAGGGACGCCAGAAAACTGCCTGTCGATATTATCGATTCACTTTTTATGAGATCGATATTTGAATATCGATGATATCGATTGATACTTCGATATATTAATAAATCGTCCAGATGAATGTATGGTTGCTGGACACTTTTTTCCTCACTCGATTGTATCGATTGAGATGCCGAGGACATCGATAGAGCAGGTCAATCATATCGAAAGGTAAATCGATATAATCGACAGGGTAAGAAAACTTGAAGATTTTTCTGTTTGATAAAAAAATTTCTTATTATAAAACCCTAAGATGTTCTACTTAGTTTTAAGGGTTTTAATCACCTGGTGTTTTGGGGCATGGGATGTGAGGCTATGATTTACCTATGGCGAGCTTCCACACATCCAATTGAGGCAGACGCTTGAATTGATCTTCCTGTTAGGCGCTGTTGTTCGACTGACTCAACCCACACAGTAATTGACAAACCAGGGCACTAGTAGGTGCACTTTCATGTATGACATGAATCATGGAGTTATACTAAGCATGTTATAAAGTGATGAATTATTAACAAGTATGGGTCTATCAATAGGCCCTAAGGAGGGTTACAATGCAGACGTTTAACTAACATTGTACTTACAATGTGGATGTAAAACCAACATTATTCCCTAGGCACGGCCCGCCATAAGACATCATTACACAACCTATGGAGGAATCACCCATTGTAATGGACCTATATACATCTCATTGGCCTCGACCCATAGGCCTCAAATACATCAAATGGGCTGCCTCATATGGGCCTTAGATAAATCAAGCGGGCCACATCAATGGGCCACACCAATTGACCTTATGTACATTGCAATGGGCCATAACCCATGGGCCTCAGAATGCATCAAAATGGGCCACACCAATTGACCTTATGTACATTGCAATGGGTCATAACCCATGGGCCTCAGAATGCATCAAAATGGGCCTCATAACATAGGCCTTATATATATCAAAGTGGGCCTCAACCATGGGCCACATATACATCGAATGGGCCTCATAACATAGGCCTCATGTAGATACCAAGGTGGGCTTCAACAACGGCCATAAATAAATCAAAATGGGCCTCATACATATACCAAGATGGGGTCCATTTGAACTATAGATCTATCTTATTTTTTGTCTCAAGCCTATTAATTCAAGCTTGCCAAATGGTTGGACCGTTTGGATGCAACACATGCATCAAGGGTGGGGTCCACTGTACTATGGATTTGACTCATTCTTTAGCTTATACACATAAAATGAGCTTTTAGAATGGATGGACAATTTGGATGCTACACGTGCATCATGGTAGGTCCCATAAGGGTCCACCATCATATATATACATATATATTATATATTATAATATATAATACATATAATATATATAATGTATACAATGTAATGTGTATATATATATATACATGCACACACACACACACGAGGTGCAGCCCCCATACGTGGAGTGGGTCCCATATAGGTGGACGACATGGATGAAACATATGCCTCATGGACCCCTGCCGTGGCTGGACGATATAGATTAAACATATACATCCAAGTGGGCTCCACCATTCACGGCAGTGGACGGTGTGAATGAAACACATACATTACTGTGGGCTCCACCATCCGCCTGGACAGTGGGAATAAAACATATGTATCATTGTGGGTCCCACGTGGGGGCCCACCATAATGTTTATATGCCATTCAATCCGTCCATAAGGTCACACGGGCCTGGGTGAAAAGGAAAAACAAATTTCAGATTATTCAAAACTTCTGTGATGCCCACAAGGGCTCCAATGGTAGCTGTTCAGTCACCCTGTTTCCTGTGATGTGGATCACCTGAGCCATAAATGGAGCTGATTTTTGGCGAGGCCCCACTTCAGAAGGTGGCCCACTGTATAGACAGTTTGGATATTACACATACATCATGGTGGGGCCCACAGCTGGGACCCGTGGGACCCTGCCCGTTTATGCCAGCGTGCTGACGGCAGCAAGCCTGCTGCTGGTATTGTTATTTTTTTTGGAAACTAATGCTTTTTACGGTTTTTCATGTGTAAGGCCCGCGTCAGAAGGATCCACCCCAACTACTAGTTTCCATAGCCCATAACAAATCTATCAAGACCAATATTGGGCCTCTTTCAACGTGTAAAAAAAATCTGGATAGATTTCAATGGTAATAACACTGTTTTCAACACTATGGCCCACTAGATACTCCGATCAACCTCATTTTTCGGCTCAACGCCTAAAATGAGTTGGTAAATAGGATAGATGGCGTGGATTGAATACATACATCAAGGTGGGGCCTGCATGAGCAGCCCACTCCAAGGCTTTAACCAAGCTAATATTTTTGGTTTCATTTAAACGTTGGACGGCTTGGCCATACACATGCATTTAAGGTGGGCCTTGCTCAGGTGGGCCACCAAATGTACGGATGGTGTATATACAACACATATAAAGTGGGCCCCACCCACAGGAGGCTTGGATAAAATACATGCTTCATGGTGGGGTCCATTTAGGTGGGCCACACAGCCACATCATCACAAGAAAAGAAATGAAAAAGAGAGGGAGAGAGAGAGAGAGAGAGTGGGACACATCTGATGGAGGGACCCCGCCATTATGGGCCCTCCCTTTCAAGCATTCAATCATACATCGAGTGGGTCTCAATATATGTGGGCCCATTAAATCAAAATTCAACGGTGGAGATTTCTTCTCTACTAAAATAAACGGTCTAGATGACCTCTATTCAAACTAGGGAAGTAAACATCATGATGGGGTCCATGGAGAATGGTCCCATCATGGAATGATATTGATAATTAAGGTGGGCCATCAGACACATCTTAAGGTCCAAAGTGAGATCCATACCATCGATCGGTAGTCCTCACTTGGCCCATTATAAAAGCATGAAAACTAGCCTATAGAAGCACCCACCTATCGATCTTCTCAGTCCATTGGAAAGCCTATCTCCTTGTGCTTCTCTTTGATGGTGGAAGATGAAAAATGGATGGCTAGGATGGAGGTTTTTGGGAAGGGAAAGGTGGACCACACAACTCACATTTTTCTCTTGAAAAAAGCATGGACGTGTGGGCTCTCTCTTTGCTTAGAAATGGTATGAGAAAAGAGGGAGAGAGAGAGAGAGAGAGTTGTAAGGAGAGAGGGATGGGTGATGGATGTGAGTGATGGGTGAGGTGATGGCGTACTTTGACAAGTATGGGTGTGTAAGAGAGAGGGTGAGAAAGAGTTGACTTGGTGGTTGCTTAGGGATGGGGTGAAAGGTGATATGTACTTGACATGAGGTGATTGATGGATTGATGGGCTGAATGATTGATTGATGGATTGATGGGACATGTTGTAGAGATTCTCTTGAGATTTGCAACGTGTAGTGTTTTTTCTCAAACTGAACGCGAGTCTACATCTCCTCGTCTACGTATCGGATAGGTGCGCGAGTCGCGGTGTTGGAACCGCGGCGACTGTGCGGTCGTAATGGTACAAGTCTCAGATTAAACTGACTTAAATCTACAGGGTATAACTTAGGGTCATGCGCAAACATCGATTATTAGTCGCGGATTGCCGGAATTCGATGGGAAGGATCGCTGCAGTCGACGGAACAGTACAGACTAGGATATGGGTCTTACATAAACCAACCTTGTGTGGTAATGATGCAAAGATCATCCCACTAGAACATGTGTTTGTTTATAATACTTAAATCAGTCCACTTGTCCACTTGTAGCATGACACTCATACGCATATACTCCAATTGTACACGTAGCATAACATATAAATACAAATTAACCACAGACTGCTTAATAAAAAAATTAGTGTCATGCATGCATTGGATGTACAAATATTGAATTCTTAATAATAACTTAGCATTTACATTTGGCATGAGATATGTTTTCTAATACTGACTTATGACGTAGTTCGAAATAGATTGTTTAATTTAACTAATATGGATTTGTTTTGCATCTAAATTTGAATTTACATTATTTTTCATTAGGCTATTGTTGATATGAAGAATGTATTTCTTATAGCAGAATATTTTTAGGAAAAATTATTCATATATCATTTTCTTATCATAAATTATTCATATTACAGTTTATAGTTGTGACTTGTAATCTATAGATTTGTAATTTAGATAATTAGTTACTCGTTTGAGGATTTCTATGGGGCCATACATAGATATGGTATATTTTTGGTGGCATAGAAATCGCTCAAATTGTTCCATTTTGGACAATTCAAGGTTAGATGGATAGTATGCTTTCATATAATCTATTTAAATGTCCATGCCTGATCCGCGGTATATCTCCTCGTTTCTCTCTAGATATGTTTCTTACATTCCTTATCCAATGCCAAGTATCACTACAAGAAAAGACACTTTTACCTACAAAAATTTTCGTAAGCAAAAGTCTTTTTTTCGTAGGTAAAGACTTTTGCCGACGAAAATTTTCATAGGCAATTTCGTTGCTAAAAGACCTAGGGGAAAAACTTTTACCAACGAAAAAAAAATTTCGTTGGCAAAGATAAGACTTTTACCAACGAATTCCTTTTGTAGGTAAAAGCTTTTACTAACGTTGGTTTCATGGGCAAAAATATTGACAAATCTTTTTTACCTATGATTATTTTCGTAGCTAAAAATATTTATAAAACTTTTACCTACGAATTTGTTCGCAGGTAACAATTATGACAAAACTTTTACCTACGAATCTTTTCGCAGGTACAAATTATTACAAAACTTTTACCTACGAATATCTTCGTAGCTAGAAATATTTACAAAATTTTACCTACTAACATTTTCGTAGGTAAAACTATTTACAAAATATATGCCCACGAATTGTTTTGTAGCTAAAAATATTTACAAAACATTTACCTACGAATTTTGTCGTGAGTAAAAATATTTACAAAACTTTTACCTACTAGTATTGTCGCAGATATAAATAAGTAAAAAACTTATACCTACGAATATTTTCGTAGCTAAAAATATTTTCTTATACATTTACCCACAAATATTTTCGTAGGTAAAAACGTGGAGGAGACTTTTTACCTACAAAATAAAACTCTCTTTTTTTTTTTCCGTAGGTAAAAACGTGGAGGAGACTTTTTACCTACAAAATAAAACTCTCTTTTTTTTTCCCCATCCTGCCACAACAAAATTCCTGATATACACCTGTCACAATATATTTAATCATATTTTTCCTGATATACACATGTTATATAATATATTTCATTATATTCACATTCACATCAATCTAAACCCAAAGTATGTAGATCCATCTAAACATAAACTAAAAGCAAAAGAAAAGCAGAGAGAAATTAAAAAAGTGACGATGCATTGGTAGGTTAAGAGATCATAAGAAGAATACGTACAAGGAGATTCATAGCATGAACAGCTTGATGGAATAGAAGAGAATGTCGTCCGTTAATCATTTTGTTAAAAACAAGAAAGATTACATTGAAGCTATAAAAAATATCCTTGGTTTTTTTTTTTTTTGGAAGGATAACTAAATCCTCAGGTAGAAGTTTACATAATTATTGTTAATTTTAGATCAAATCATTTTTAAGTGTCTACCAAATAAGGCTTAAGAATGTCCAGGATTTTATGATTCTCAGGTAAAAGTTTACCTCGTTGTGGTCTCTTCTTGCCCCATTTACAGTAGTATAAGCTTGAACCCAAGATGGCCACCCCTATAAATGTTGTCACACTGGCAAGGATCGCAGTTTTCATTGCTTTCCTATTGTCCCCTGTTTTAACAGTGAATTCTTTGCATTTCAATAGCAATTCTACAACCAGCCAGCTCTGCATATCAACATACACTTCCAAGTTTTCATAGGAAACCCTTTATCAGACAAAAAATCTAACCATTCCCTATGAAATACTATGCCAACTCTAACATCACCCGAAAAACATAAAATCTAATCATTCACTTCTTTGAATTTTTTTTTTTATAAATAGGTACCTACACCATAGAATTCCTTTTAATTCTTTCCCAGTATCCAAACAAATTTTCTGGATTCAACAGAATCACATTTCCCATGCCCAAATGTGACAAAATAGAATCTTTCTCCAAGGATTTGGCTTCCTACAAAATCAAGTCTTTAGGCCCGTTGAGGAAAAAAGCTTTGCATTCATACAAAAATGCCACTGAATAGTATATACAATATCAAATTTCAAGATTTATATTTTCAGTAAGCAAGTGATATTGAGATGAAATCTTTACCTGAGAATGCATATAGCTCATTCCTTGAGTAAAAGAACCCTGATGAGCAATCTAGCAAATTCATTTACCATAGAAACAATCAGAAGACATTATGATAAGCTCATGCAAATAACACTCAAATCTATTATAACCATGTGATGTAAACATGATAATAAATAAATAATAATAAATCATAAGGGTTTATTCAATTCCACCTGAAATCCTTAAACCAGGCAACATGCCACCACATTGACAACAACATGAACAATCGTGTGGTCAGGAAGTATCCACCTATCCCAGGGTGGGACCCACGGAATTTCCCCAGCTCTGGATCATCTGTACTACTCCCGCTGCATCTTGATGATATCGATGGTGTCGATGGCCTGATTGCCGAGGTGATGGTATGTGGCCGGGTGCCACGTGGTGCATTCAAGCGGGCTGAGAACGGAACATTCTTGCCAGCTTTATCAAGCTGTGGACGGCTGAGAGTCACTGATCTTGAGGCCCAGTGGGAAATGGAAGAAATGCCGACGGCCCGAGTCATGGGAGACATGCTGTTACTCCCCACGGGCAATGTCTTGATCATAAATGGCACAGCCAATGGCACATCCGGGTGGGAGCTAGCGCGGAACCCGATCACCACACCCATTCTTTATCGTCCATCTGATCCAGTGGGCCACCAGTTCCGGATCCTAAGTCCATCACCAATCGCTAAGCTATACCATTCATCAGCTGTCGTGCTTCCTGATGGTCAGATCCTCGTTGGGGGCAGCAACCCTCAGGGCAGCAACCCTCATATGCATTACAACTTCACTGGCATAGATTACCCGACAGAGCTCAGCATCGAAGCATTTTCGCCGCCCTACCTTGATATGCAATACGCTCAGTTACGGCCACAGATCACATTCACAGTGCCCAATCAAGTCATATCATATGACCAGCCGATCACCATCAATTTTTTATTGACGTCCTACACGCCGCAATCTGGACTATCTGTTACAATGCTGGCCCCGTCATTCACAACGCATTCTACTGCGATGAATCAGAGATTGCTGGTGTTGAAGGTGACACGGGTGGTGTAGGCACCACCCTTGATGTATCAGGTGAACGCAATTGGACCGCCAACAGTTGTGATCGCACCGCCTGGCTACTACATGTTGTTTGTTGTGCATGCAGGGATTCCCAGCCCTGGAATATGGGCGAGGATGCAGTGTTTTTTTTTTTATTTTTTATTTTTATTTTTTTGCCTTCATTTTGTTTTTATGCGGAATGATATTTTTCTCTCCCACAATGATTGATGGTTCCAACCTTCAAGGGTAGTTTGATATCCAAATTACACGAGGGTTGCATTGTCACTTTTGGGGATTTAAATATCATTTTTATTTGTTCATGGGAGAAACCCCATTGATTGATTTAATTGGGCTTTTTTTAAACAGTTTGTATTTTTGGGTGGCATTTTTTTCATGCAATTTTGCATGTTGTATGTTGAAAGAAATGAAATCAGAAGAAGTTTGGATCTCTGTCACTCTTAGTTTGCTTTAATACCGCTCTCTCCCTTAGTTTGCTTTGATACTATGGCAAAGTGTGATGAATGATACGCAGGCAGTTCAAAATTACTGAGAAATTTATACTTGGGAAACAAGTAATTAGACTAAGTAATCCAAATTTTGATACCAGTTTAGGTGCATAATTAACAAAATATTGCTGTACATTTGTTGGACGTTTAAAAATGAAAAATATCCAATAGTCTGATTTAAAAATAAAAAAGTGTCCATGAATCAGAGGTTTGGATTGTTAGACTAGTCTAATTTTCAGTGGGTCCCACAGTTTATTTGGTTTTATTTGACTTCATACATGACATGGGTACCATTTCTAAGTTCCTGTGTATAAAGCTTACATGAGAAATAATATTGACTTCCACAAAACAGTTTATGGGGAAGGATATTATGTACTTTATACATGTGAACTTGGTCCACCTATATGAGATCCAGAACATTCATCTAGCAGTCCCTGCATGGATGGATTATAACCCAAAAAAATCAAATCAACACCAAGCATTTAACTGGAGGATTTTTGAGGATTCCTTGTGGGTGGCTAAAAAGAAATCAACCAACAGTCTGATGGGTATCATCTTTGGGATACAACCATCTACTGCACAATGCAAGAGATGAACAGTGGATCTCCTATATATGTTGCTGCATGTACAAGTACAGAGTTCCTGATTTCTATGAAAAAAACAAAGTCACTAAGATTCATATCCTTTCTCACAAGATAAACAGCTAGATTCAATCCAACTAGCATGCACAAAATCACATTTTAGCTCTTTGAGATCCCCAGCATGGTTGTATCCAATGAATGTCGCTCAAGCATGATGAAAGATGCAATATTGTAAAAGGATGGAAGCAAAATACACATGCATAGTATATACATATTAAACTATATTACTCTGTTTTTCAGTTCCAACAAGGATGCATGGTTTTCTAAATACTTACATATACTACAACAACAGTGGTATGGTGCCTGTTTTGGAGTGAGAACACAACATGGGGAGCATAGCTGCCCATGACTAAATTACAGGAACATGAAAAAAAAAAAAACAAGCATCATACTTGGGTTTACTCCACGTATTCTTAGCTGAAAATTGTTTAAGATAAAAACCCGAAACTTAAAAACAAGCTCAAAAACTATGGTGATGAAAGATAAACAGATACCAATGAAAATCAACTGTGAAACTACAAATGCAAAAAGAAGAAGAAGAAGAAGATCCAAACGATGAAAAAGAAAACCACGAAATTGCATGAATGAAGCGTCCCATTTGCACAAAAGCAGCATTTACACGCTGCGAAGCTAACTATAGAAATCCTGAATACAAAATCTTGAATATAAGATAAACTTTCAAAATTCGGAATAAAAAGCAGAGGAAGAAAAATTCCAATGTGATGCAAAATTACAACTAAGCGTGCCAAAGACCAAACTGTCACTAAAATAGGAAATGACCTAGAGTACCCTTGGTTGTAAGCATGAAACTAGAGCATACAGTTTCAAAACAGAACCATAACAAAAACCAATGAAGCAAAACCAAGTACTAGTCTATTGAACACCTCATTGGATTTAAGAAGCAACAAACATCACAAAGAAATAAAGCATTAAAGATCACCCGTGCATTGTGGTCCTTGCTATTAGAAAGGAAGTTGATCTATTCTTCTGAAAGGTCCACCTAGCAATTTGGGGCACATCAATCATAAGTGATATCCACATTGAAAAACAAATCAATGATGAAGAAAGCATCTTTGTTTAACAATTTGCAACAACAAAACTATGGTGCATACATGAATATTTTGAGATATTGAGGTAAAAAGATTGGTCTTGCTTTTCTATGCACAAGTATAATATGGAGCTTTGACCATATACAAGTGACTATATACATGGATTTCTTACTAACACTATGGTGAGCCCCACCTAGCTTTGTGCAGGGAGCTTTCTACAACAGGGTGCCACAGGTAATCTAGGCAAAACCACTTAATCGTGGCTTTTCTCATGTGCGATCGATCATACTCAATGAGAAAAAGTTCATTGATCAGACAGCCTAGAGTCCTCAATCAAAGGTATTTCTTGTAAGTTGCCAATCAATTATGGATGATGAAGATAACCATACACATATGCCACATGTAAAGTACAGATAATGGGCGGATGATAACTCCAAGGGAGTGTTGATGTCTTGTTCATTTTCTTTTCTTTCATGGGGAAGGCAGGCAAAAATTCTTACGTGGAACCAAGGTTCAGAAACTTGAAACCAAACTTGAAACTTGAAACTTGAAACTTGAAACTTGAAACGAGAAATATGGAATGTCCATTTTCCTAACAATTGTAGGATGGTCAGTTCCAAGCAGTCCTTAAAAAACACATGCAACCAAAAATTAACACACTTGATTGATATCCAGATTGATGTAAATAGACCCATTTTCATACATAGTGTGTATCGTCCATCTTCTTAAAGATTGAGTGGATGTTTTTCTTAATCAGCCAGTCCACCTTAGAATCACCCCTGCAGTGTCAAATCTGGACCCTTAAATAAAGTTCCCCAGCATCTGTACAGTGGCCTTAGCCCAACAAAAAAAGGGGTACTCCAAATCAGAATATTTAAGTGTCATTAAAGAGAAAGGCAGTCCCTGCATGGTTATAAAAACCACAGATTACCAACCATGCACGTGGACAACACAAGTGTGTGTATGTTGTCAGTTCGGAAGATTCATTTATACAGTATCTATATTGAATTGCAATTACTAGCCTAGTGAGTGTAATAGCCAAATTGCAATACTCTTCTGTAGTATTCATAATGAGGGTGTGCGCTCCAAATCACAAGTACATTACTTTTAAGTTGCGCTTGAAAGGACTGTAATGTGATGAGGGTTAATGGCTCATTAAATTTTAGTTACTTCCACTTAATTACATTGATGTTCGCAATTCAATTCACGTATGCATCCAAATGCAACCAAAAGGTTTGAATTCTTCCAACAGTTCATGAATTTGACCCTACAGGTTATATGCAACTGCCTCAAAAAATTATGCACACAAAACCTTCAATGATAGCATATAAGTTTTGAGTTTTAAGAGTACAGAAGATTTCTTGCTGAACCTCATTTAGATGAAGAAGAAACTGCTTCATATTTGAGGTTTTCATGACAATTTCCCTTGAATAAATGCAAAAAAAAAAAAAAAAAAAAAAAAAAAAAAAAAAAAAAAAAAAAAAAAAACAGCAGCAAAATCTACACATACTACTCCTTGCACATCCAGAATCGTTGTGCTTTGATCAATGTGTCATTTCGCTGCAATTGAACATGCTGGGAACTTGACAGCAAAGGTCTTCTCAAAGCATTTAAGTCAATTTTTAAGTCCATGCATATCATAGAATTGCACTCTGCATCAGATAAACCTAATAAAAAAGGCTTCGAAGTGAAAAAAAAAAAAAACACATTTCACTGAATTGAACAAAATATTCAGCATCTATGCTACCCAATTCTGATAGAATCAAATTTCTGAAGAATTCTAACAAATCAAAGAAATCCATTTCAGCAAAACAAACAAAAAGAATAAATTCCTATTCCCAATCTAATTACTTATTTTCAATTTGAATGGAAATGAAAACATTAGTGAAAATAAAAGCATCAACAACTCAGCCATTTGGTATCGGCTTTACATGTCCTGTTTTGTCTATCATTCCTAACTAAGGCCTCATCCTCGGCAAGTGAACAACCCTTTCTAGCCCTTCTAATGAACTTTAAGTTTTTTTTTTTTTAAAAAGGCAGAGAGAGAGTTTAATATGGTTGACATGTAAATGAACTATGTTTTGTTTGGAGTTGTAACATCTAAAATCGCCTGGCCAAGTACTGGAACCAATATAAAAATTAGTTTCATCGATTATAAAAATTTAAAATTAAAATTAAAAAAAAAAAACAAAACAGAATAGGACAGTCCTTTTAGCAGCCGTGATATAGGAGTTTCAAAACTCACAAATCGATGATGCTTCTGAGCTATTGCCTACCATCTATAAGGAAGTTTTGTAGAAGTGTTTCTACCCTTTTACAATGTTTATGGTTGTGAATGTGATCAAGAAGCAGTTTTGAAAAGGGTGAAAATACAATTCATAGCTCATTTAAACAGCATCACATTGCATTTGAAATTGGCTTTTTTAGGGAAGTGTAGAGACCACATTTTGCATTGAATAGAATGGAGAAAGCACATCGAACCAGCTCCAAATGGTAAGTTAGGTAAGTGTAGCAAGCCACCGTATTGAGCAAAATGCCATTCTGCTCAATGTAAATGTGGAAACTTCCAAACATACCCAAAACTAGAACTTCCAAACATACCCAAGTAAAAATCTTCATTTTAAAATATATATATATATAGTTTTATGCTCAGATTTTTCATGATCCAATCAATCAACTTGGACTACACTTCAAAAACACACAAATCAAATATTCTAACCATCCAACAAATAGCCTATAAAATGGATGGTTAGGTACTATTTAAGTCATAGCTGCACAAATAAAGGAAACCTGTCAAACTAATGAACAACCATCCCATTAATACCAGCCAATAACAGAAATTATACACCGCTACATAACAAAGCAGAAAATCTTATATCCCAAATTGTTAAGGCTTTGACTTGGAAGACTTCTTCAGTAGTACAACCACATGCAATCCAGATTTTTGTCATAATTTGCAGGTGCAAGAATGCATGAACTCATGCATTCTAAATAATGAAATTTTGTTAGGGAACTGTTCTATTTGTTTTAACACTCAGCCGCCCGACAACATTTTCCTTCTTTGAATTCTACTCTCATGAATGATATATCTGCCATCTGCAATTCTACTCCTACAACCACGATTTGATGACATTCTTACTTGCAATCAAAGCCTCTATAATCTTTTGATTGGACAACACTATTTTGTCTTATATTAGAACTATCCAACAAAATATAATAGTTAAAATTCTAGCCTTTTCTCTTTATCCCAAACTTGTTTCTGAGAATAGAGCATCTGCATATACAATCTGATTGCAGAGGCATTAAACCATGGAGAAGTTCCATGTGAATCTCCAAAGTGAAAAGTTTACCAACAACGTTATTAAAAATCCTACTCTTGACATACAACAAAAGCTATGGCAGATAATTTGAAATGATCGTAGAAAATTATAAGCTACATAGCACTACCGGAAACCCAACTAATTGAAAACAGACATGCAGTAAAAGTCTAAAGGCTGAAAAATCTTACACTCTTAAGTAGGAAAGGCCAAACCTCCGCCTTGATTCTTGGGTCAACACCCTGCACCAGGATTGGTAAGAATGAGGGAAAAAATAGAATTACAGCAAATCAGGGAACAAGAGAAACCGGAGAAAACATAACATGATCAAGAATGCAGCTGTATAGATTGATTTATAGACATTACATAGTTAAGAATAAACTAACAAACTCATCCGAATGGCCAACTACTGGAACCAACTTATCTTGATTACTCTTGAACCATTTCAACATCTATGACCATGAAGATTCTCTGTTGTTTCTGGACAAGATTTTCTATTCTTTTTATGATAAACATTGTAAAATTCTACTGGAAAATCTGAAATAACTCATATTTCTATTACTCCCAATTTTGTGGCCAAGATAAATGCATGCATTAATCAGTAAATTCATGTACAAAAGCTTGATAGTGTGGTTATATGGGTTATGAGTTCTGCTTTGGAAAGTTTCCAAATAAAAATGATGGGATTATGTATACACTCTACAAAGTGCAACTTCTCCAGGCCCATCTACCTAATGATGGGATCATGCACACCTAAGCTACCCAGGCAAGGTCAGGCAGAGCAGATCATGCCTTCTAGCAGGCTCAAGCCCAGGCCCCATCCCCAAAAGTCATAGGTTCTGAAAATGCCAACATGAGCTAGCTTAGGCTAAGCCTAGATTCAGCCCAATGCACGCTGAGCACAGGCAATCGGCTATCCTGGACCACTTCCGTCCTTGTTACTGAAAAAAAAAATGAAGGGTCCAAGATCCATAAATTAAATCCTTAAACCAGGCAACATGCCACCACATTGACAACAACAAAAAATTCCAGCGATGCTTCAAAGCAATGAAGTATTAAAACTGAATAAGAAAAATCATGAATCAAGTCAAAATGAAATCGAATGCAAAAATAAAGCAATCATATGTGATGAACTAAAATTGCAAATGGCTTAGCATTCATGGCCAAATTGCACATCCATGACTATAAGCATTTGTTGAATCAAGAAAACCAAAAGCATTTTTAATAGGTTCACTTTTCCACCGAGCAATAGGAGTTATTCAGTACACTTGCTGAATATAATGATCTAAACAAGTGCACTCCAATCGATCAAAATCCTCTTAGGAATTTCATCGAACACCCCACGTGTACACCCAATCACTTGGCATTTTGCATAAAAATTTATGATCTGTGAATTTCCTCTTGTAGCTCTCGGCATACCTGACCATGACCCAAGCTAAAATCAGTGGTTGGGCTACGTTTGGATGCACAATCGAATTGAATCCCGAACTTTCAAATTTATAAAGACAAAACGACAAGTACCGACGATGTTTTCCAGTACTCATACTGCACAACAGAGGATATTAATCCCTAGAACTGCAATTACATTCATTTCAATTCCAACTTGAATGTGAACAGAAATGAAAATTTACAATTTGGTTTTAAGAATCGCAATTTGATTCAATAGTGCATCCAAACGGACCCTTAATGCTTTCATCTTTTCAGTATCCAATTACTGCAACATTAGTTTCTATACAACACTAACCGTTCATCTGATCGATCCTCCCAATTAGTTTCTGGCCTCAACCATGCTGCAGTATGACAAGAATCGGAATGGTGGGCCACAAATTCATAAAGGAAATTCAGCAAAATCCCTAAACAAGATGAATGGCTGAGATTTAAATATAATGTAGGACTCACCCAATACTCTTCATCGAGTAACACTTCTCGTATGATGAAAGATCCAAACGCCCTTTTATGCATGCAATCAAAATCGTGATCTGAAGGCAATGTGCTGTCGAAGCAGAGATTAGAGGGTTTTACAATCGAAATCTCCTGAGATGTGCCTTCCATATTTTTCCCTGTTTGGGAGGAGCGCGAGAGAGGGAGAGGGAGAGGGAGAGGGAGACGGCGAGGGCGCTGACGGTGGGAACGGAGAGAGAAAGAGAAGGAGGAAGACGAGAGAATGAATGGAGAGAGAGAGAGAGAGATGGGGGGAAGATTTGGGCGCGGCACGGTTTTGAGCGCGCGCCCAATTTGGGCGTAGGGGCATAAAGGTCCTCTCAGGCGATCTGCGGGCCCACCGTGATGTATTTGCTTAATCCATTCCGTCAATTAATTTTACTAAAATATTTTAATTCATAATTTTAAAAATAAAATATATTGAACTCCCAAGTGGACCATACCATAGGAAGCATTTCTACTTTTAATCTCCATGTTTTCTACCGTGTGGTCCACTTTAACCTTTTATCTAGTTGATTTTTAGTTTCAGGCCCTATAATAATATTTCAAAATAGATGGACGGCTTAGATAGAATACATATATTTTTTAAGGCCATGTTTCAAAATAGTTTCATGCTCACCATTTTTTGGAAGGGGCCACTCAATTTTTTTTTATCAAACTGACCGTATTATTTCTCCTATGTGACCAAATCAACCGCTTGGATGGCAAATAAAATAAACTCTATGGGGGCCGATGTCACGTGAGATAGTGGGCTTCCCAGTGCATAAAGCTATTGGCCCAACCTTGGCCCATTCCATTGACAGTTGTGGGCCCATGGACATTATTAAAAACTTACTAGGTTCAATCACACAGATTAGATACTGACAAGTTGAGTAGCGAGTCGGAGTGACGTCACCAAGTTCTGTGGACACACCATGATGTACATGTGTTGTATCCACATCATCCATACATTTTAAGATATCATTTTAGACATGAAGACAAAAATCTATAGTGGACCCCACCACAGAAAACAGTGGGAGAGTGATTCCAACTGTTGAAACTATCCTAAGGCCCACCATAATGCTTATTTAAAATTCAACCTGTTCAAAAGTTAAAAAATACATTAAATAAGGGAAAACACAAATATCATCTTGATATAAAACTTTTGTTGCCTTTAAAAGTTTTTAATGGTGGGCGTCACTGTCCCACTGTTTTTTGTGCCAGGGTCCACTGGAGCTTTGGATTTAACTCGTTCTTTGGATATTGTCCTAAAACGATCTCTCTAAATGGATGGAAGGTGTGGATATAAAATATACATTATGGTGGGGCCCAAAAATGAGAGTATATAAATATCAGGTGGACCACACCACATGAAAACAATAGTGATTGGATATTCATCATTAAAATCCTCCTAAGGCCCACTTTACTGTTTATTTGACATCTAATCTGTTTATTAGGTCGTACAGGCCTAGATGAAGGGGAAAACAAAATTCATCTCGATCCAAAACTTTTATGGCCCCCAAAATGTTTTTAATGGTTGACGCTCATTCAACACTGTTTCCTGTAACGTGGTCCATTTCAAATTTTATTTTATTTTTATCAAAAAATTCAAAAACGTCGATTTTTCCGACAATTTTTGTATTTCGTCGCTAAAAGACACTTTACCGATAAATAATTTAAATAACTTACAATCTAAATACTTCATTTTTTTTAAAAGAAATTTTATTTATTTTTTGTATAATAAATTAATTTAAATTTATAACCAATTAAGAATTATTATTCTAAGAATTTTGCTAACCTGAAGTTAGCATGGGCACCAAACCTTTTAAACAGCATACTACGTGACTTATTGCCAATCTAGATGAAAATTGCCCGTTCAATTATACAACTACGAGCAAGCTATGGTATAAGATTTATACCAATCGATTAATCCTGGCTCTTTAAATGCGGCTAATTTATTTTAACCATATGCCATTTAAGAGTTGTAAATCACAAGGTTAAAATCATCAAATCTGAGTGTTACTTTAGATTCCTGAGAAATAGCAAGTTTATCAACTAGATATTTTGATATGGTGATTGGACTTATTTTATTTCATCAGCCAACTTATAACTTAAAGGGATGAATGGAGTGGATAAAATAAATAAATAATAGTGGACCCCACAGAGTTTACTTGGTAAGGGGAATGAGTAACTCACCAAAATGTAATGGAGAAGGGTTTCCTTAAAACATTCATAATCAAATATTGGGCCTGCCTAAATGTGATTCACATATTCAACCCACTCATTATGTGTGTTCCACTTAAATGAGGGCTTAGACCAAGTTTCAACCGCATCCAAAACTCATGTGGGCCCCACCAACTACTTTTATATTTTTAGGATGTCTTCACATAATTTTAGATGGTTGGCCCACTTGAGTTTCGTATACAGATGATTTTTGAAATATCTCATAACCTAAAAGGGACACATCAAATCTACGGTGTTGATGTTCGACACACATCATAATGGGCCCCACAAAACTTACTAATATCAATTCTTAGGTTCTCACGAGGTCAGTAAGTTGGGTCATAATTTTGACCAAAATATTTGGCTTATTTAACATATCTGCTCCATCACTCTATTTTACTGATCAATACTCTCAATTCGACTAGTTACTCGCCTCAATCAGGCTACATATGAGAAAGATATTAAGCATATAAGATTGATCAACAATTTCAGTGAAATTTGATTTAAACATCTGAAGTTATTTACTCTTCAATCTAAACTGATTAGATTGCCCAAATGTAACACATCAGAAAAATCCGTACCGAGACCCGAGTACCAACTCGATCAGAAATCATTTAGGATTAATTCCTTTAGAAATTAAGCTCAAGTTAGCTAGCGCTATGCTAGAGTAGCTGTGAAATTGTCCCTGATCGCTTTAAATACGTTCTACAAGACCCAAAACTTGTGGAATCGTTAACGTTATAATACCCAGAAATCTAGAATTGAACTCTAAACCCAGTTGTTCTGGAACATGTTTGGAAACTTCGTATTGGATTTATACCGCGCGTCGAAAGTCCGATATCTACAATCTCAGACCGTTAGGACCGCTTAGCTGGACTTGACAATCATTTCGAAAATCAAGCCTAACCGATGCTTTGAGGCTATTTCATTGAGCCTGGAGTGAAGAGAGTGAGAAATGGGTAAAGATTTAAAATTTTAATTCAAATCTTGCACGAGTCTTTGCGCGTTATTATTAAGCATTCTAACCGTCAGAATTCAGCCAAATTTCACCCTCAGATCAGGAAAAATTTCTTTTTCATATCATGAGACTTGTAGACCTGATTTAGGTACGATGACCGCTGAACTGAAAATGGATCGCCACGTGCAATCTGGGAACTCTACCGTTCTGAAAACTTGATGTGCACTAGATCCAATATGCATGAGCTTAAGTCCAACCGCGTTCGGCCGGGGGACCTCCCGAAATGCTCTTTTAGATCAGAACAGTCCCGATTTGATTATAACTCAAGTATACATTGTACTCAAGTCTAAATAGGTGACATTTTAGCCTATATAAGGGCTTTAAACCCTCTCATATCTCTCCCATCCGAATTTGCTTGAAACCCTAAAAAGTGAGAGAGAGAAAGTGAGAGATTGTGAGAGTCTTGGTGAGAGAACTTCCTGCCGTTTGCTCCATCTTTTGCACGTACCAAAGTAATGTATTCAAATCACTTTCCCGGTGATTTTCAACGCACTTTTAGGTAAGAAAACCCTAACCACTTGCTATTTTAGGATTCCTTCAATTCAAATAGCGAAGTAGCTTATGTATCTTTTACTTTAGGTCGCCTTTACGTAGTTGACGAAGCGTATACGTTCTATTCGAAACAATACACGTCTAAGGCGAAATGTGAGGATTTTAGACGCTTAGATTGACTGATTTCAAAGTTTTCAATGTCGTTTAATAGTAGATTATTGACGACAACGCCATTTGACATGTACAACATGCTGTCCATTTTCTGTTTCGTAAACGTACGGTAAATATGAGATTTAGGATATTTTAGACATTTATAGAAAATACTGTATACGACCGTATTTTGCTGAAATGCTTGACATGTAAATTTATCGTGTTATGATATTATGTATGCGTGTATGATCTGTTCGGCGAAGAGATTCGCCCTAATGCGCACTTTGAGTCGAGATACGCTATGTGGACTAAAGTGTGTAGACTAAGTATTTGTATAAATATTTGTATTAGTATGTATTGAGTAAATGGTGTTGTAAATTAGTTTGGAGAATGAATTTTCAATCCACATGATGTTGTATATGATTTCCTACATGTTTGCTATATGAATTGATTTTCTTATATGTATGGAATACATGTGTTGGTTGATTTGCTTATGTTGTATATTATAACATGTGACAACATGCTTGTAATGTTTGAACTTCAATTCTAATACCCTCATGTGATTACTGATATGGATTACGAATGTTTGGGGCTATGACCTAGTCCAGGCAGTCTGTAATGGATTGAATTTGTGGTTGGCTTTTATTTGCCACGAAGGATGCGTTGATGAACGCGAGTCATGTTTTGAGTTGGCGGCAGTGGTTAGGCCACACGAAGTGTTTTATGCACTTCATATCGCTCGCCTTGAGATGCGCTCGTACTAGTCGAGCCCGTCAAGTAACCCGACTGGCCGTTATATGTTCACCTTGTATGAGTCATAACTGCTTGAACGTAGGGTACTGAACTTACCATTGGAAACCCTGTTAACCATGGTACCTTGATCCATAAAGACCCATGAGCCGGGCATGGTGGTATGGGACACCGTGGTCGAGCTGTCGGCCTACGCTAGGGCCACAAACCTCCCCGTAGTGACCAGTGAGCACATTTGACTTGTGAGTCGATTGTGGTGGTATGAGACACTACATTCGAGCTGTCGGCCTACACTGATTGGTGACGAGCCCTTTGTAGTGACCTCGAGCGTATTCTGAGTCTACGGGAGGCGACGACCCTTCCGTAGCGACAAGAGTACAAGTAGGCCTGTATTGATAAGGTGATGGGGGAGCGGTGCAATGAGTGCGAGCAATAACCCTGGCAGCCCTTGCAGCGACCTACAAATATAACATCGTATGAGATTACTAGGAGTGACGACCCTAGACAGGATCTATGTTGGGATTGATATAAGGAAGGTACATTAGTTTCCCAATACTATTGTATGAACGGACTAATAACAACTTGGTAATCATTATCCATATCGCATTGCATGTGCCTGGAAGATGTGGAGCACTGAGGAACGTAAGCATACCACGGGCGTAAGATGGTGCCGTATGAGGGAGTATGTCGGTGAGGGCATCCATCATGTCATTTCATGCATGCATTAACAACAGTATCTAGGAATGTTTGATAGTTTGCACTACTGTTATCGCGTGATTGATTTGATAACATGCTAATCTTTGCTCTATTATTCCACTGAGTTGATCACTCACTCCCACGTTACGGGATGGTGTTTGCAAAACCCACCAGACCCTGTCTTAGATGCAGGTGGCGAGGCGATTCAGGACGCGGAGCCGGATTATGACGAGGACCAGGACGAGTTCTCGTATATGCAGTTCGCTGACGGCTTTGCGTAGGTGGCCTGCATCGGCGGAACATGATAGTTGGACTATCACCTGACATTTAGTTTTATTTTATGACATGTATATGAGACTCAGAGATGTATCCAGACTTTGGAGATAGTTCGAGGTTATTTTGTTTTCATACAGTGATATATACATATCTTTCAGTCTTCCGCTTGCATTTTATCACTGGATCTGGAGTATGAATTGCAGTTTTGGTATAATCTTACTCATGTGAATGCTCTAACTCAGAAAACATTGAATCATAATCATATTTGTTGCATAAGTGATGGTCTGGAAATTTTTAGGGTGTTACAAGTTGGTATCAGAGCATAATTTATATTAAACCGGACCTGGGTTATAGACACGTGACGTACGTTGTCACTCCTTTGACTTAGGTGGGTGCGAGAAAAATCTAAAAACACTTATAGAGTCCCTATTTCGCCAAGTGGCGAAGTCCACTCATTTCGATCGTTTTGATCGAGTTCGTGTGCATCCGTGGTCACATGAAACGACCCTGGACCACTTCTAGATCGTGTGTGGATGGGTCTAGACCTCTCTGGACCCAATTCCACCCATTAGAAATCGCTAAATGCGAATATACAGCTGTTGATGCCTGAAATCACCCGAAATGGTGCGAAATGGTGTCGAGGGCCTATCCAAGCCAATGTGTAATGATCTGGGGTGGGACCCATGTACGTTTTGGGCCTACAGGACAGGGGGAACCAGCCCTGAAGGCCGGCCATCACAGGATTTGAGTTTGACCAGCGATGGCATCGCCGGTTCGGCGAGGCCTCGCCGACTGGTGGGCCCCACTCGGGCCGTGCGTCGGGCCGACGCCCTTAAATGGGTAGGTGTAACACCCCGGATTTTTGCCAAACTGGGATTATACGTCCTTAGGCAATGGGTCAACCAAAACACCTTGGTAACCGCTCAGAACCCAATTCCATAGCCAAAGAAATCACTTAGGATTAATTCCTTTAGAAACTAAGCGTAAGTTAGCTAGCGCAACGCTGGAGTAGCTGGGAAATTGTCCCTGAACACTTTAAATACACTTTGCAAGACCCAAAACTTGAAGAACCAACGATGATACAATACCCTAAAATCCAGGATCAAACTCTAAACAGGTTTGTTCTCAGGAACCTTTTGAAACTTTGTATTAGATCTAGACCGCGCGTCGAAAGTCTGATATCTACAATCTTAGACTGTTATGACCGTTTAGCTGGACTTGACAACCATTTTGAAAATCAAGGCCAACCAACGTTCAGAGGCTATTTCATTGAGCCTGGAGTGAAGAGAGTGAGAATAGGGTTAGATTTGGAAAATTTTAATTCAAATCTGGCACGTGACTTGGTGCGTTATTATTAAGCATTCTGACCGTCAGAATTCAGCCAAATTACACCCTCGGATCAGGAAAAATTTCTCTTTCATATCATGAGACTTGTAGACCTGATCTAGGTGCGATGACTGCTGAACTGAAATTGGACCACCACGTGCGATCTGCGAACTCTTTCGGTCTGAAAACTTGATGTGTGCTAGATCCAGTATGCATGAGCTTAAGTCCGACCACGTTTGGCCAGGGGACCTCCCGAAATGCCTTTTTGGACCAGAACAGCCCCGATTTGGCCCAAGTAAATCTTGTTCCTAAGTCTATTTTGGGAAGGTTTTGGGCTATATAAGGGCCTTAAACCCTCTCATTTCTCTCCCATCCGAATTTGGTTAAAACCCTAGATTGAGAGAGAGAAAAAGTGAGAGTTTGTGAGACAGTGTGGGAGAGATTCTCCTGCCACTTGCTGCAGCTTTTGCACGTACCGAAGCACCGCATTCGGATCTCTTTTTCGACGATTTCGCCGCATTTCTAGGTAAGAAAATACCCTAACTACTTGCTGATTTGATGTTCCATCGATTCCTTAGCTAAGTAGCTTATACATCTTGTGAAATAGGTCGCCTGTTCGCCATAGACGAAGCATATACGCTCCGTTCGAAATGATACACATATAAAGTGAAAGGTGCGGATTTTAGATGCTTTGATTGGCTGATTTCAACGCTTTCAATGTCGTTTAATAGTAGATTATCGACGGCAACGCCGTTTGACATGTACAACATGCTGTCCGTTTCCTGTTTTGTAAGCAAACGAAAAATATGAGATTTAGGGCATTTTAGTCATTTGTAGGAAATACTGTTTGCATCCATATTTTGTTGATATGATTGACATGGCTTTTTGTCACCTTAGGATATTAGGAATGCGTGCATAATTAGTTTAGCGAAGAGATTCGCCCAAATGCGCACTTTGAGTCGACATACAATATGTAGACTTAAGTGTGTAGACTAAGTGTTTGTATAAATATTTATATTAGTATTTATTGAATTAAATGGTGTTGTGAAATAGTTTTGAGATTGAATTCTCAAATAATATGCTGATGTAAATGATTTCCTTCATGTTGGCTATATGTATGATTTCATCATATGCAAGAAATGCATGTGCTAGATGATTTACTTAAGTTGTATGTTATAACATGTGTTAACATGCTCACATTGTTGTAATGCATTTCCATTACCTTTATATGAGTGCTGATGTGGATTTATAAATGTTTGGGACTATACTTAGTCCAGGCAGTCGGTAACCGAGTAAATTCGTGGTTGGCTTATCTTTGCCATGAAGGACGTGTCGATGAATGCGAGTCGTGTTTGGAGTTGGTGGCAATGGTTAGGCCACGCAAAGTGTTTCACGCACTTCATGTCGTTCGACTTGCGATGCGCTCGTACTAGTCGAGCCCGTCAAGTAACCCGACTGGTCATTGTATGTTCACTATGTATGTGTCATAACTGCTTGAACCTAGGGTACTGAACTTACCATTGGAAATCCTGTCAACCATGGTACCTTGATCCACAAAGACTCATGAGCTGGGCATGGTGGTATGGGACACCGTGGTCGAGCTGTCGGCCTACGCTGGGGCCACAAACCTCCCCTTAGTGACCAGTGAGTACCCTACTCTGAGCAGATTATGGTGGTATGGGACACTATATTCTTGTTGTTGACCTACATTGATCAGGTGACGAGCCCTTTGTAGTCACCTTGAGTTTATCCTGACACCGCATGAGGGTGACGAGTCCTGATGTAGTCTTAAGGATATAATAGGCCTGTATTGATAAGGTGATGGGGGAGAGGAGCAATGAGTGCGTGCAATAGCCCTGGCAGCCCTTGCAACGACTTATAAATATAACATCGTATGAGATTACTAGGAGTGACGACCCTAGACAGGATCTGTGTTGGGATTGATATAAGGAAGGTACCTTAGTTTTCCAATATTGCTGTATGAAAGGGACTAATAATAACTGGGTAATCATATCACCATCACATTGCATGTGTCTGGAAGATGTGGAGTACTGTGGGAAGAAAGCATGCCGCGGGCGTAAGATGGTGCCATATGAGGGAGATCGTCGGTGAGGGCATCCATCATGTCATGTCATATTGCATTAACAACAGTATTTAGGAATGTTTGATTTATTGCTTTACTATTATCGCATGATTGATTTGATAACATGCTAATCTTTGCTCTATTATTCCACTGAGTTGATCACTCACTCCCACGTTACGGGATGGTGTTCCTGGACACCCACCAGATCCTTTTGTAATTACAGATGATGGCGCGGCCTGCGAGGCGAAGCCAGACTTGATGATGATGAGGATGATCCCTCCTTTATGCGTGTTCTGAACTACGGGATTACAGGGAGGTTGATTAGATGCCTTGACACTTGTCATTTTATATTTTTAGAACACTCATGTATATTCTTTATGTTTACTTTTGGAGTATACATGTATGTATATAACCTGGTAACATGTTCACACTCTGGAGACATACAACAGTTTATATATGTTATACATACTATCCCAGTCTTCCGCTTGTTAATTTAACTGTCTTTGGAGTATGATATGTTGTTTTGGCTTAATCCCAATCTTGTTTAATGCCTGTTTACTGACAACATGTATCTAATATTATCTATTTTGCATAAATAACATTTTAGAACTCGGGAGTTGAGTTTTTACTCGACCCCCAATTTTCGGGATGTTACAGTAAGGCGCCCCTCCTACACATGGGCCGACCCTTAAAGCATCCCCAAAGCCCTATCTCCTTCATAAACAGCCCTCCCAAGCTCTCCCTTTTCAAGTTTTCTGCTGCCTCCCCCTCAAATCCCGTCCCCCAACCTCTCCCATTCTCATTTGTGGTCACAATCGACGCCAATCCATCTTCCACAATAGTAGATGCTCTCCTTCCTCTCCATTTTTGCCGTTTGGAGCTCCCACAACCCCCATTAAAGGCTGAAAATCGTGTGAGCCTCCATTCCTATCTATTTTACTTATTTTCCTGTGGAAATCCAGCCTTCGAGAGCCTGATCTACCCCTCTACAGGGCCTAGATTCATTTTAGCCCATTAGGGCAGCCATTTTTCCCTATTTCCCTCATTTTTCATGGCTTTTATTGAGACTATTTTAGCTTTTTTCTCCCTTTCCACCATCCTCTCTCTCATGGGAAAGAGGAAGACCGCCGAAGATGAAGCTAGGCCTAGTCGCCCTTCACGATCAAGGAAACTGAGAGGTGGCGCCGCTAGTTCAAGTGCCGCCGCTAGTCCAAGTGTTGGGAGAGAGCTACACACGAAGTGGGATTTGCATCCTTGTGCTCACAGGGGCGAGCACTGTTGGCAGACTTGGCTCACTGTGCGTATACTGATCACAAGGTGTTGTTTGAGGCGCATGTGGATGAACAACTCTTTGGTGAGTTTCTGTTGTTTGAGTGCATCGAAGCTGCACACTGGGGTCCGCTCTTTGAAGCCTGGTCTCGTGCGAACGTAAGCACTGTTCGTGCCTTTTATGCTCATATCCGGAACCCTACGTTGGAGCCATTGCAGTTTAGGATTCCCTTTGACAGAAATTGAGAAGCCACGATCGACGTTCGGTTGATAGCTCGCATTCTGAATGTGCCTCTTGGCGAGGTACATCCTAGCGCTGAAAATCTGAGGAGTGTTCGTGAGCGAGATCGCCGCACCAGGTTTCTATGTGGTGGTTTGGTTCCGTGGCAACGTAACAAGAGCTTCTTGGCGTCCCACATGTCAGATGATTTTCACCTGTTGCACCACATTTGCACATTCAATGTGTATCCTAGGTCGACCAATCGTAGTGAATGTAGGCGTCTCATGGTTGATTTCCTATACCAGGTGGGCCAGGGAGAAAATGTGTGCATGGCCACGTTTATATTACGACAGATCATCCTCATAGCAAAGTCGAGAAGAACGTCAGAGTCTCTTCCTTTTGGTTGGCTCATATGCAGGATTACACTTGAGTTTGCCTACAGACTTGGGCCAGAGATGCCTATACTGATTCACTCCATCGATGAGGCTACCATGAATCAGATGAAGATAGGGCCTCGGCAGCGTGAGGCTCAGCTTGATGACGACAGTGAGGGTGAATATGATAGCGAAGAGGATGCTAGTGAAGAAGAAACTGGGGCAGAAATAGAGGAAGAGGTCCAAGAAGAAGAAGATGAGGAGGCTCAGGATACTGATGAGAGCCCTCCACCTGTGACTTGGGCCGCTAAGGATGCTCATATAGCCCGACTTGAGGAAAGTCAGATTGCTCTGCAACAGGAAGTTCAAGAACTTCGGGGCGAGGTAAAACAAGAGCTCGAGGACACCAAGGCCGTCATGAAACAAAAATTTGGCAAGGTGACTCGCGCCTTGAAGGCCATCCTGTGTTGTCTGCAGGATAAGGGTGCCCCTCCTCCGTCTCCAGACTCGGATGAGTGACTTGATTTCAGACGTAGTTAGTTGTTTCGTGTTTTCTGTGTGTAAGCCTGAGAAGGCTAGTAGTTAGTTTATGTTGCAGTTGTAGCTTTGACTAACTTAGTTTTCCATGTATTTTCTTGTCATGATGCATGTAAAGATTTACCTCTTGTATTGTGACAATTTTGATTAAATGAAATGCATGGAGTTCTTCAGCTTATTATGTGACTGATTGTGTGGTGGTGTATATGTGCTATTGCTGAGACTAACAAGGTTGCGCCCTATTTTGAATATAAGGAATGCCGCTTAAGGCTACGCGGAGTGCGGCACGACTTACACTGGGAGAGCCTATGGATCGGGTTCCTCTCTAGAGTGATGTTCATACGGACCCTGCTGTGGGCTCGATTCCTGAGACTGCACCTGAGTCTCGGCCTTCTACTGGTCCTACAGCTGGACCACCACCTTTTACACCGCCTGTCAGAGAGCAGTATCGTGCGTCTTCCTCAACGCAGTATGTGTCACAGCCCGCTCCACCTCCTGATAGGTTTGAGCAGTTGATGGCCATGATGCATCAGCAGCACCAGCAGCTCTTAACTACGATAGCAAGGGCCTTAGCCCAGGGTGGGAGTGCGACTCCACCTGCACCATCTATGCATCCAGCTGACGATGCTGGTACGTCGACTCAGGATGAGGGCATGGCTCATCCTGCACCACCTGCTTACCCTACGGGGAACACTGCTGATTCTCGGGACCTTCTTGAGTGATTTCAGCGCTTGCGGCCTCCTACTTTTACGGGTTCTTACAGACCCGAGGAGGCTGAGTATTGGCTCGACCGAGTGTCGAAGATTCTAAGGATGCTACACTGCTCGGAGCCTGAGCAGGTTGAGTTGGCCACATTTATGTTTGAGCGAGAGGCCAGTCTATGGTGGGATAGTGTTTTGCGGACTGTTGCTGTCGACTACATCTGGACTTGGGCAGCTTCGAGTTCCGTTTCCACGAGAAATATTATCCCCAGACTTACAGGCACGAGAGGGGGAACGAGTTTCTACGCCTCAGGCAGGGAGGTATGACCGTTACAGAGTATGAGCATCGGTTTACGAAATTGGGCAGATACGTCCCGACTATACTTGCAGACGAGCAGATGCTCATACGACGATTTTCTGAGGGCTTGCGATCGAATATTCGGTCGAAGATGTGCTGCATTAGTATACCTTCCTATGCAGAGTTGATACATATGTCCATGAGGGCAGAGTGGGATGTTGATCAACTGGCGCTATCTCATGGCCCTATTGTTCCTAGGCCACGACCGGACATGCAGGACAGGCCATTTGCTTGCAAGAGGCCTCGCATCGACCCTCCTCCTAGGGCTACAGCGCCAGTACTTTCGATGAGGCGCCCTGATGTGTCATGTACTTATTATGGGAGATCGGGTCACACAGTACAGAGCTGTTTCGCTCGGATGAGAGACAGCGGGTTTTCACCACCGCAGAAGATCGACCGTCCTCGCCCACAGGCATTATTTGCTCCACCCCTACGGTCGGCTCCTGCGCATCCTTCCTTCAGACCTCCCGTACCTCCGTTCCGGCTGCCTCTACGGCCCATGGTACCATGGCCGAACCGTCCACAGCAGGCACGAGTGCATGTTTTGACAGTACAGGCAACCGAGACAGAGACTACTCAGCCCTTGGCCTTTGAGGTCACCTCCCATATTGGAGGTACTCCTGTACTTGTGATGGTGGATACTGGATCCACGATTTCCTTGATATCGCATTCCATAGTCAGATGTCTTGGGCTACCAACGATTCGTATGGATGGGGTGCGAGTTCTTGCAGTGCACGAAACTTTTTCTGATGCCGCCCTGATGTGTGAGGGTTGTTTGGTGGATCTTGGGACCAGGACGATAGCCATTGATCTTGTCGTCGACCCCTCTCTCTATTATCTCGACGTCATCCTTGGCATGGATTGGCTGACTGCAGGGAGGGCCGAGATCGACTGCGAGACTTGTATAGTGACAGTCTACGAGCCGGAGGGCACGTCCTTTACATTTCCCGTGCAAGTTCATCTCCCCTTCCAAATATTTAGCTACGCTTCCTTATTGCGGGATGTCGATGCCCCGACACTTGAGCACACGTCAGTGATTCGTGACTATGAGGATCTATTCAGGAAGATTTCTGGTTTGCCACCTCGGTGAGAGATTGATTTTACTATCGATCTGGTACCTGGTTCCACGCCCGTCTCACTGCCGACATATCGCATGGCACCGTGTGAGATGGAGGAGTTGAGGAAGCAGATTGATGATCTGTTGGAGCTTGGCTTTATACGACCGAGTGTGTCTCCTTGGGGAGCACTAGTACTATTTGTGATGAAGAAGGATGGTTCGCAGCGGTTATGTATTGATTATCGCAGGCTGAACCAGATTACGATGAAGAACAGATATCCCTTGCCTAGGATAGATGACTTGTTTGATCAGCTGAGAGGAGCCCAGTACTTCTCGAAGATTGATTTCAGTCAGGGTATCACCAGTTGCGCGTCAGGGATGAGGACGTACAGAAGACAGATTTCAGGACCTGCCTTGGCCACTACGAGTTCCTCGTGATGTCGTTCGGCCTCACGAACGCACCAGCCATGTTCATGGATCTGATGAACAGGGTATTGCGGCCTTTCCTCTATCGATTCTTCATTATGTTTATAGACGATATTTTGGTATACTCCAAGAGTCGAGAGGAGCATGAGGAGCATTTACGTTTGGTCCTAGATACACTCAGACAGCATCAGTTGTTCACACAGTATAAGAAGTGCGACTTCTGGAAGCAAGAAGTGAAGTTCTTGGGACATGTAGTGTCCAAGGATGGCATGACAGTTGACCTGCCTAAGGTAGCTGCGGTGCAGGACTGGGAGCAGCCTGGTTCTGTCACTGAGGTGAGGAGTTTCTTAGGTCTGGTAGGCTACTATAGACGTTTGATTCGAGACTTCTCGAATATCGTCAGACCTTTATCTCAGTTGACACGGAAGGATGTGAAGTTCGCCTGGAATGATAAGGTAGAAGCAGCTTTTCAGGAGCTGAAGGACAGACTTACATCCGCCCCTGTGCTAGTATTGCCAGAGCAAGGGGTGAAGTACACTATATATACTGATGCGTCTAGCATTGGTCTGGGTTGTGTCCTTATGCAGAAGGACAGGGTAATTTCGTATGCCTCGAGATAATTAAGGAAGCACGAGGAGAATTACCCTACACACGACCTTGAGTTGGCAGCCATCATTTTCGCACTGAAGCTCTAGAGACATTACCTCTACGGAGAAGAGTTCGAGCTCTTTTGCGACCACAAGAGCCTGAAGTACATATTCAAGCAGCGGGACTTTAATATGAGGCAGCGGCGATGGATGGAGACCTTGAAAGACTTTAAGTTCGAAGTCTCCTATCATCCTGGCAAGGCGAACCTTGTGGCTGATGCATTGAGCCGTAAGAAGGCGATGGAGTTTGCGGCTCCGTTGATGGTTGCCGAGTGGGATATGGTTGAGTTTTTACGAGACTTTGAACAGAAACTCACAGTGGAGGAGCCTTATGAGTTTATCGCACATGTTCAGGTGCGATCTCCTATGGATGACAGGGTCATCGCGGCGCAGAGGGATGATGCGCATCTTACTGAGCTTCGAGAGCAGGCCAGTGATGATGCAAACGCTGAGTGGCGAGTTTGTACGGATGGGGGCTTACGTTACCGTGGTCGCCTATGCGCCCCAGATATCCCTGACTTGAGACGAGAGATTCTCGAGGCCTCATAGTACCAGACTTACGATGCATCCGGGCAGTACAAAGATGTATCACGACGTGAGGAGGACCTACTGGTGGGATGGTATGAAGAACCACATCGCTGAGTTCGTGTCCCGTTGTCTCACTTGCCAGCAGGTGAAGGCAGATCATCGCCGACCTCCTAATCTCCTTCAGCCAATGCCCATCGCTGAGTGGAAGTGGGACTTTATCTCTATAGATTTCATCTCAGGACTGCCGAAGACGAGGAAGGGACATGATTCTATTTGGGTGATCATCGACCGTCTGATGAAGTCGGGGCACTTCCTACCGATCAGAGTTACGAACTCTACAGACGATTTAGCCAGGCTGTATATCAGAGAGATCGTGCATCTGCATGGAGTTCCCTTGGAGATCGTGTGGGACAGAGACACGCATTTTACTTCTATTTTCTGGACTCACATTCAGGAGGCTATGGGTGTGAAGTTGAAGTTCAGTACTGCCTTCCACCCACAGACAGACAGAGCGGGTGAACCAGATTCTAGAGGACATGTTGCGGGATTGTTCATTGGATTTCAAGGACAGTTGGGATGACTGTCTTGCATTTGCAGAGTTCGCGTACAACAACAGTTTCCAGACGAGTATCGGTATGGCACCTTATGAGGCCTTGTATGGGTGACATTGCCGAGCATCGCATTGCTAGGCAGAGGTCGGTGAGCGTAGATTGATTGGCCCAGAGTTAGTGCAGGTAACCTCAGAGAAGGTTGATATTATTAGACGCCAGCTTCTTACAGTGCAGAGTAGACAGAAGAGTTATGCCGATATGAGACGGCGCCTGCTAGAGTTCGCGGTTGGAGACACGTATTTTTGCGAGTTCCCCTATGAAGGGAGTCCTTCAGTTTGGGAAGAAAGGGAAGCTAGCACCGTGATTCATTGGCCCATTTCAGATTCTTGACCGTGTGGGTGCAGTGGCTTATCGTCTGGCTTTGCCTAAGCCTCTCGCGAGCGTACACAACGTATTTCATGTTTCTATGCTGAAGAAATACGTTCCTGATCCTTCCCATATCATCATATGGGAGCAGGTGCAGTTAGGTGAGGATGTGACATATATACTGCGACCGGCGCTTATACTAGACAGGAAGGAGAAGGTGCTGCATAGCAAGGTTATCCCCCTTGTGAAGGTGTTGTGGACGCATCACTCTGAGGAAGAGGCTACATGGGAGACGGAAGCCGAGATCAGAAAGAAGTACCCACAACTTCTCGAGGAGTACGAAAAGGCACAAATTTCGATGATGAAATTTATTATTAAGGGGGGTAGATTGTAACGCCTCAGAAAAATTTGTACTGAGACCTGAGTACCAACTCTATCAGAAATCATTTAGGATTAATTCCTTTAGAAATTAAGCTCAAGTTAGCTAGCGCTATGCTGGAGTAGCTGTGAAATTGTCTCTGATCGCTTTAAATAAGTTCTACAAGACCCAAAACTTGTGCAATCGTTAACACTATAATACCTGAAAATCTAGGATTGAACTCTAAACGTAGTTGTTCTGGAACATGTTTGGAAACTCCGTATTGGATTTAGACTGCGCGTCGAAAGTCCGATATCTATAATCTCAGACCATTAGGACCGCTTACCTAGACTTGACAATCATATCGAAAATCAAGCCCAACCGATGCTCTGAGGCTATTTCATTGAGCCTGTAGTGAAGAGAGTGAGAAATGGATAAAGATTTAAAATTTTAATTCAAATCTGGCACGAGTCTTTACGCGTTATTATTAAGCGTTCTGACCGTCAGAATTCAGCTAAATTTCACCCTCGGATCAGGAAAAATTTCTCTTTCATATCATGAGACTTGTATACTTGATTTAGGTACGATGACTGCTGAACTGAAAATGGACCGCCACGTGCGATCTGGGAACTCTACTGGTCTGAAAACTTGATGTGCACTAGATCCAATATGCATGAGTTTAAGTCTGACCGCGTTCGGCTGGGGGACCTCTCGAAATACTCTTTTGGATCGGAACAGTCCCGATTTGGTTATAACTCAAGTATACATTGTACCCAAGTCTAAATAGGTGACATTTTAGCCTATATAAGGGCCTTAAACCCTCTCATATCTCTCCCATCCTAATTTGCTTGAAACCCTAAAAAGAGAGAGAGAGAAAGTGAGAGATTGTGAGAGTCTTGGTGAGAGAACTTCCTGCCGTTTGCTCCATCTTTTGCACGTACCAAAACAACGTATTCAAATCACTTTCCCGGTGATTTTCAACACACTTTTAGGTAAGAAAACCCTAACCACTTGCTGTTTTAGGATTCCTTCGATTCAAATAGCGAAGTAACTTATGTATCTTGTGCTTTAGGTCGCCTTTACGCAGTTGACGAAGCATATACGTTCTATTAGAAACAATACACGTCTAAGGCGAAAGATGGCTTTTACCTACGAAAGTAGATTTCGTAGGTAGAAGTAAAGTTTTCATTTTTGTGTAATTTAAAAAAATTCAAAACACCCTCTACTTACAAAAATTGGCGTAGGTAAAGATAGCTTTTACCTACGAAATTAAGTTTCATAGGTAAAAGTAAGCTTTACGTTTTTTTTTATTTTTTCAAAAATTCAAAACGCCCTTTCCCTACAAAAGTTTTTATAGCTACGAATATTTTGGTAGGTAAAGATGGCTTTTACCTACGAAAGTAAATTTTGTAGGTAAAAGTAAAGTTTTCATTTTTGTGTAATTTGAAAAAATTCAAAACACCCTTTAGCTACGAATAGTTTCGTAGGTAAAGATGGCTTAACCTACGAAATTAAGTTTCGTAGGTAAAAGTAAGCTTTTCGTTTTTTTTTATTTTTTTTTTCCAAAAATTCAAAATGCCCTTTCCCTACGAGAGTTTTGGTAGGCAAAGATGACTTTTACCTACGAAATATAATTTCTTAGGTAAAAGTGATTTTTTGAATTCGAAACACCCTTTAGCTACGAATATTTTCGTAGGTAAAAGTAAACTTTTAGATTTTTTGGCCTTTAGCAACGACTATTTTCGTAGGTAAAGATGGCTTTTACCTGCAAAAGTAGATGTCGTAGGTAAAAGTACAGATTCAAAATGCCCTTTAGCTACAAATATTTTTGTAGGTAAAGATGGCTTTTACCTATGAAAGTAGATTTCGTAGGTAGAAGTAAAGTTTTCATTTTTGTGTAATTTGAAAAAATTCAAAACACCCTCTACTTACGAAAATTGTCATAGGTAAAATGGCTTTTACCTACGAAATTAAGTTTTGTAGGTAAAAGTAACCTTTTTGTTTTCTTTTTTATTTTTTTAAAAATTCAAAACACCCTTTCCCTACGAAAGGTTTTGTAGGTAAAGATGACTTTTACCTACAAAATTTAATCTCGTAGGTAAAAGTTTACTTTTCGATTTTTTAGTGTTTCAAAAATTCAAAACACCCTTTAGCTACGAATATTTTCGTAGGTAACAATGGCTTTTACCTACGAAAGTAAATTTTGTAGGTAAAAGTAAAGTTTTCATTTTTGTGTAATTTGAAAAAATTCAAAATAACCTTTAGTTACGAATTGTTTCGTAGGTAAAGATGGCTTTGACCTACGAAATTAAGTTTCGTAGGTAAAAGTAAGCTTTTCATTTTATTTTTTTTGTTTTTTCAAAAATTCAAAATGCCCTTTCCCTATGAAAGTTTTGGTAGGTAAAGATGACTTTTACCTACAAAATTTAATTTCGTAGGTAAAAGTAAACTTTTCGATTGTTTGGTTTTTGAAAAATTCAAAACACCCTTTATCTACGAATATTTTGGTAGGTAAAGATGGCTTTTACCTACGAAAGTAAATTTTGTAGGTAAAAGTAAAGTTTTCGTTTTTGCGTAATTTGAAAAAAATTCAAAACACCCTTTAGCTACAAATAGTTTCGTAGGTAAAGATGGATTTACCTACGAAATTAAGTTTCGTAGGTAAAAGTAAGCTTTTCATTTTTTATCTTTTTTTTTTCAAAAATGCAAAACGCCCTTTCCCTACGAACGTTTTGGTAGGTAAAGATGACTTTTACCTACGAAATATAATTTTATAGGTAAAAGTAAAGTTTTCCATTTTGTGTAATTTGAAAAAATTCAAAACACCCTTTAGCTACGAATAGTTTCGTAGGTAGGTAAAGATGGCTTTACCTACGAAATTAAGTTTCATAGGTAAAAGTAAGCTTTTCATTTTTTTTTTTTTGTTTTTTCAAAAATTCAAAACGCCCTTTCCCTATGAAAGTTTTGGTAGGTAAAGATTACTTTTACCTACGAAATATAATTTCATAGGTAAAAGTAAACTTTTTGATGTTTTGAACTCGAAACACCCTTTAGCTACGAATAGTTTCGTAGGTAAAGATAGCTTCTACCTATGAAAGTAGATTTCGTAGGTAAAAGTAAAGTTTTCATTTTTTTTGGAATTAAAAAAATTCAAAACACCATTTACCTATGAAAAGTTTCGTAGGTAAAGATGGCTTTTACCTACGAAATTTATTGTCGTCGGTAAAAGTCATCTTTACCTACGAAAATTATTTTCGTTGGTAAAAGTTTCATTGGTAAAAACCATATTTCTTGTAGTGTATCTTTACATTATTTTAGATATTTGGCATCAGAATGTAACGTAAGATCAACTTATCTAGAGAGACATGGGGAGATGCTGCCGAATTTTTGGCGTGGAAGTTTAAATGGGAATACGAAAGTATTACAATTTATCCAACCTTATATGAGTAACTAATTTAGGATTTAATTGTATTTGTTCGAAGTTAATAGAGCATACCCGAATGTGCGTCGGAGCTATCCGAATGAGCGAGGGTCCTTGGAAGGTGGGAACCACTTTTATGACCATGATGAAGCTGCCCATATCCTATGAACAACATTGGAGGGGCCTGACCATTTGGACAGGCCGTGTTTATGTATTTGCTCAAAGCTAATGGAGCAGACCCGGATGTGCGTCGGAGCTATCCGGATGAGCAGGGGTCCTTGGAAGGTGAGAACCGCTATTATGACCATGATAAAGCTGTCCATTTCCTATATACAGCATTGGAAGGGCCTGGCTATTTGGACAGGCTATGTTTATATCTTGTTTATATCTGTATTTGTAGGGACCACACTCTTAATCTAAACCACACCCTAAACTATACTTATAACCTATAACCTATACCTAAACCTATAACCTATAACCTATTCTCAAATCCAAAAACATTAACCTATAACCTTAACCTATAACCTATACTTATAACCTATAACCTAAAGCTATACATATAACCTTAAACCTAAACCTTAACCTATAACCTAAACCTAGACTTATAACCTTAACCTAAACCTATTCACAAATCCTAAACCTTAACTTATAGCCTAAACCTAGATTTATAACTTTAACTTAAACCTATTCTCAAATCTTAAACCTTAACCTATAACCTAAACCTAAACCTTAAAACCTTAACCTAAACCTATTCTCAAATCCTAAAACCTTAACCTATAACATAAACCTAGACCTTAACCTTAACCTATAACCTATATCTATAACCTATAACCTAAACCTATACCTATAACCTATACTTATAACCTATAACCTAAACATGTACCTATAACCTATACCTAAACCTTAACCAATAACCAAAACCTACACTTATAACCATAACCTTAACCTATTCTCAAATCTTAAAACCTAAACCTATACTTATAACCTATAACCTAAACCTATACCGATAACCTAAACCTAAATCTTAACCTATAACCTAAACCTATTCTCAAATCTCAAAACCTAAACCTATAACATAAACCTAGACCTTAACCTTAACTTATAACCTATACTTATAATCTATAACCTTAACCTATAACCGAAACCTAAACCCGATCCTGAACCCGAACCTGATTTCCTAAACCTAAACCTTAACCTATAACCCATACTTATAACCTTAACCTAAACCTACTCTCAAATCCTAAAACCTTAACCTATAACCTAAACCTAGACGTTAGCCTTAACCTATAACCTATACTTATAACCTATAACCAAAAGCTATACCTATAACCTAAACCTAAACCTTCACCTATAACCTAAACCAAAACCTATAACCTAAACCAAGACCTATAACCTTAACCTAAACCTATTCTTAAATCCTAAACCTTAACCTATAACCTAAACCTAGACTTATAACCTATAACCTAAACCTAGACCTTAACCTTAACCGAAAACCTATACTTATAACCTATAACCTAAACTTATACCTATAACCTAAACCTAAACCTTAACCTATAACCTAAACCTAGACTTATAACCTTAACCTTAACCCTAACCCATTCTCAAAACTCAAAAACATAACCTATAACCTAAACCTAGACCTTAACCTTAACCTATAACCTATACCTATAACCTATAACCTTAACCTATAACCTAAACTAAGACTTATAACCTTAACCTTAACCTATTCTCAAATCTCAAAAACTTAACCTATAACTTAAACCTAGACCTTAACCTTAACCTATAACCTATACTTATAACCTATAACCTTAAGCTATTCCTATAACCTAAACTTAAACCTTAACCTATAACCTAAACCTAGACTTATAACCTTAACCTAAGCCTACTCTCAAATCCTAAAACCTTAACCTATAACCTAAACCTAGACTATAGCCTTAACCTATAACATATACTTATAACCTATAACCTAAAGCTATACCTATAACCTAAACCTAAACCGTAACCTATAACCTAAACCTAGAGTTATAGCCTTAACCTTAACCTATTTTCAAATCTTAGAACCTTAACCTATAACCTAAACTTATAACCTATAACCAAAACTTATACTTATAACCTAAACCTAAACCTTAACCTATAACCTAAACCTATTCTCAAATCTCAAAACCTTAACCTATAACATAAACCTAGACCTTAACCTTAACCTATAACCTATAACTAAAAACCTAAACCGAAACCTAAACCCAATCTCGAACCCGAACCCGATTTCCTAAACCTAAACCTAACCTATAACTCATACTTATAACCTTAACCTAAACCTACTCTCAAATCCTAAAAACTTAACATATAACCTAAACTTAGACCTTAACCTTAACCTATAACCTATACTTATAACCTATAACCTAAAGTTATACCTATAACCTAAACCTAAACCTTAACCTATAACCTAAACCTAAACTTATAACCTTAAACTAAACCTATTCTCAAATCCTAAACCTTAACCTATAACCTAAACCTAGACTTATAACCTATAACATAAACCTAGACCTTAACCTTAACCTATAACCTATACTTATAACTTATAACCTAAACTTATACCTATAACCTAATCCTAAACCTAAACCTTAACCTATAACCTAAACCTAGACTTATAACCTTAACCTTAACCTATTCTCAAATATTAAAAACTTAACCTATACTTATATCTTAAACCTAGACCTTAACCTTAACCTATAACCTATACTTATAACCTATAACCTAAAGCTCTACCTATAACTTAAACCTAAACCTTAACCTATAACCTAAACCTAGATTTATAACCTTAACCTTAACCTATTCTCAAATTGCAAAATCTTAACCTATAACATAAACCTAGACCTTAACCTTAACCTATAACTTATACTTATACCCTTAACCTTAACCTATTCTCAAATCCCAAAACCTTTACCTATAACCTAAACCTAGACTTATAACCTTAACCTAAACCTTTTCTCAAATCCCAAAACCTTAACCTATAACCTAAACTTATAACCTGTAACCTCAACCTAAACCTTAACCTATAACCTAAACCTAGACTTATAACCTTAACCTAAACCTTTTCTCAAATCTCAAAACCTTAACCTATAACCTAAACTCATACTTATAACCTATACCTAAACTTACAACCTTAACCTAAACGTATTCTCAAATCCTAAAACCTATACTTATAGCCGAAACCTATAACCTATAATTATAACTTATACCTAAACCTACATCTTTAACCTAAACCTATTCTCAAATCCCAAAACCTATACTTATAACCTAAACATAAACCTTAACCTATACTCAAATCCCTAAACCTTAACCTATAACCCAACCTAAACCTATACTTATAACCTAAGACTATTCTCAAATCCCAATACCTATAACCTAAACCTAAACCTAATCCTTAACCTAAACTCAAATCCCTAAACCTTAACTTATAACCCAACCTAAACTTATAATTATAACCTATAACCTAAACTTATAACCTAGCCTAATCTTAAAGTTATTTTCGTAAACTAACTGTAGTCTTTTCATTGTAGACATGGATAAGAGTTGGATGCGAGCTAAGAACAGGTTTGGCCCAGAGTATAAATAAGGGGTTTAAGAGTTCATGGAATTTGCACGAGATCGGGCAGATTCAAGGAATAAGATTAGGTGTCCATGTCGAAAATCTAAGAACATAATATATAAAACTTTAGACTAAGTAGAAGATGATTTATTCATGTTGGGATTGACCAGGGCTACACTTGGTGGATTTATCATGGTGAAGATATGACCCATAGAGTTGAGCTCACTGAAGTCCTTGCTGACCCAATTGTGCCAGATGACGAGGATGAAGATGTTGATGAAATGTAAGATATCATAGGGGATATGTTCAGGGGAACAGCTGTAGATATTGATTTTGCAGAGACAAGCAATAGCTAAAATATTCCTCCAATGGATGATGTCGAATCAGAGAAATTTAGTAGGTTGTTGAGGGATGCGCAACGCTCACTTTATCTGGGGTGTGAGAACTTCTCCAAGTTGAATTTTCTTACAAAATTACTTCATTTGAAGACAATAAATCGTTGGAGTAACAAATCGTTCGACATGTTGCTTTAGTTGTTGAAAGAAGCATTACCGGACGGTGAGACATTGCCTAAGTCCCATTACGAGACCAAATCCTTGATGCGAGACTTGGGCCTTTGTTATGACTCATACATGCATGTATAAATGATTGTTTATTATATCGGAAAGAGCATTATGAGGCTGAAGAGTTTCAGGAATGTGGAGAGTCTATGTGGAAGCATGGCAAAGTCAGGGGTAAGAAAATCTTGCAAAAGGTGTTAAGGTACTTCCAATTGAAACCGAGACTGCAAAGATTGTTTATGTCTCGTAAGACGGCTGAAGATATGAGGTGGTATAAGGAGAAACGCGTTCATGATCATAGTACACTGACGCATCCTGCGGACTCTAAAGCCTGAAAAATTTTTGACAAGCAACATGACTAGTTTGCAGAGGATTCTCGCAATGTTCGACTGGGTCTTGCAAGTGATGGTTTTAATCCATTTGGTAATATGAGTAGCTCGTACAGTATGTGGCCAGTGGTACTTATGCCCTATAATTGACCTCCTTGGTTGTGTATGAAGGAGTCATTTTTCATGATATCATTGCTTATTCCTAGACCCAGGTCACCCGGGAATGACATTGATCTGTATTTACGACCATTAGTAGATGAGTTAAACGTGTTGTGGAGTCAAGGTGTACAAACGTATGACACATTTGTATGACAGACATTTCGATTGCATGTAGCAGTCTTATGAACAATAAATGACTTTTTCGCATATGAAAATTTGTCTGGGTGGAGCACGAAGGGTAAGTTGGCTTGTCCTACATGTGGTATTGAGACTTCTTCATTGTCATTGAAGCATTGTAGAAAAACGTGTTATATGGGCCATCGTTGCTTCCTTCCTAGCGATTATAGTTGGCACAGGAAAACGATGATCTTTAATGGAAAATAAGATCATAGGCCACCCCCGAAAGAGCTATCTAGAGAAGATGTGATGCAACAACTGAGTAACATTGGAAAAGTTAGATTTGGTAAGGCATCGCACTTGAAGAAGAGGAAATGTGCAGTATTGGACTATAACTGGATGAAGAAGAACATTTTTTTTGAATTGCCCTATTGGAGTGATTTGAAATTGCAACACAACTTGGATGTCATGCATGTTGAGAAAAATATATGTGACAATATTTTCGAAACACTGATGAACATAGAGAAGAAAATAAAATACAGTTTCAAGGCTCGATTAGATCTACAAGAAATGGGTTTAAGGAAAGAGTTGCACTTGCAACCAGATGAAAAGTCGTATATTATACTAGTAGCACGCTACACGTTGACAAAACTAGAGAGAAAGCGTTTATGTGAATGATTGAGATCGGTGTAGTTTCCCGATGGATATGCGTCAAACATATCTCGGTGCGTAAATGTTACGGACTGTAAGGTAATAGGAATGAAAAGTCATGATTGTCACGTCCTTCTCCAACGCCTGCTACCAGTTGCGATTCGTGGATTCCTGAGCAAGGATATCAGTGCGGCGCTGATTAAGTTAGGGATATTTTTTAAGGATTTGTGTTCGAAATCATTGAATGTAAATGTTATTAAACGACTAGAGAGGGAGATTACCATAATCCTTTGCAAACTTGAAAGAATATTTCCACTTGTATTTTTCGATGTCATGGTAGACCTAGAGATTCACTTACCACACGAGGCAAAGCTTGCAGGCCCAGTACAATATCATTAGATGTATCTGTTCAAAAGGTGGTAAAACCTATTAAAATTTTTATTTATTTCATAAACTACATATATCTATGTTTTCATGCCAATAACATAGTGGTTTTGTGTACAGATACCTTCACACACTCAAACGATTTGTGAGGAATAAGGCATGACCGGAGGGGTCAATAGCTGAAGCGTACATTGATAATGAGTGCCTTACATTTTGCTCTATGTATTTTCATGGCATAGAGATTAGATTCAACCGAGAAGATCGGAATGCCGATGAAGGACAGGAGCATGAACAAGGACTTATATATGTATTTACACATAACGTTCATCCTTTAGGATCCCCTACGTTTCAGGATATGGACCATGAGGATCTAGAAAAGGCGTGGTGGTATGTGTTGCATAATTGTGAAGAAATAGAGTCGTACTTGGAGTAAGTCTTCCCTCGATTATTGTTTTCTCTACATACGATCATCTTAATGTTTCTTGCTGACGACGTGTCATTTATATGTAGCGAACACATAGATGAGATGAAGTCTAAATTCTCCACAAATTATAATCGAATGCATCAGGATCAATTTCTACAATGGTTCACCAAACGTGTAAGATTTCACATTGTATCTCACCACACTTAGCATTTTCGTTGTATTACACATTATTTCAACTTATGAAAATCCCTAAACAATTATATTCAGATGAAGACGTTGTGCACGAGCAACTCTACGGATGCATCTGATGCATTATACTCACAGGCGTGTGGCCCTGATAGACGTGTATCTAGATATATAGGTTGTATTGTAAACATGATTCGGTTCCACACCGAAGAACGTGAAAAGTACAAGATCATACAAAATAGTGGGGTGGTTGTGAAGGGAATAAATGAGGAGGATGAAATTGACTTTTATGGCATTTTTCAGATATTATTGAGCTGAGTTATTGTATGAGAAAGCGGGTGTACTTATTTATATCTGATTGGTGGGACATTGGAAATAAGAAGTTGTGAATACAGACTAACAACTACTTTTTGAGCATAAATTTATTTCGAAAGTGGTTTAAGGATGACCCATTTGTCCTCGCTAGTCAAGCCGAACAAGTATTTTACCTTGTTGACACTAAGTTAGGTGGCTCTTGGCACATGGTGCAGAAAATAAAGCCCAAAAACATATTTGACATTCCCGTACCAGAAGTTGAAGATAGCGAGGACGAGAAAAATGACACGTTAGGAGTTGAAGAAGCATATCAAGAAGACATGCCATCTAGGGATACAGGGACTGATTCAAGTGGTGATATTGATGTAGTGCAATTAGACAGAGATAATGTGTCACCTGATCATGTTGATGCCTCAATAATACATGATATTATTAGAGATGATAGCGGTTTCATTGATGATGACATTGCGAACAATGAGGATGAAATACTGATCAGTGATAGTGATGATGAAGAAATACCCCTAAGCGATAGTGATGTAGACGACGATTATTAAATGTACACATGATTTACATGTCATTTTTCAATTCGAATAATTTATGTATTCTATGTATACATGAAAATTACAAGTTATGATTAATTCCTTTTATTGACTTGTTTATAATCCACAATTGCAGTTGAGTCAATTTCTGATCATGTTCTCCTTAAACCGGAGCGTAGTAGAAGCACGCAATATACTTCATCAGTTGTTGCAGATGGATGTATCGGTCCTATCTTCTTTTGGTAGGGCCATAGAGATACCCGGTCTGGTCGATGAGTGTAAAGTGGAATATATCGATGACAACTCAGAGGAGAGATTATGGCATCTCAAAGAAATTTTGGGCCTGATGGAGATATATAACCGCGGGAAACGAGATATAGAAGATGCGACTTTATCACTTGCACATTTGAATGGAGTCCCGAGAGACTAGATTTCTCCTAATGTGACTGTCATGTTGGTTGTAAATATGTCGGGTGCTTCACACGAAATGACATATGCTTCTGAAGCATATAATAACTTACGCAGGGAGTACTTTGGATAATTTATCTCAAAGTTGTTTCGTATTACAATGAAATATGTATATTTAATATAGAATGACAATGTATAATGGAAATTCTAATGGTAATAGATTAAATTTTACAGTTTTATTATATTCTGCTTGCATTATAGTTTAATGGTCTAATCATATTTTAATCATCTCTCTAAGCATAAGCACAAATGCATTGTACTATCAACACTACTTGTATAATGTTTTAGTATATTCTACTTATATTGACATTATTTAAATTTATAAGTTCGTAGCTTGCACATATTCAGTGATGGTATCAGGTGGGAGAGTACGTCGTTCGCATACTGGACTACCCCTTCTACCCGTGATGTAATGAAGTTAGCATCGTCGTCACATGTTACATCGCAGGCGTCTGATCCCTCAGTCGCGCATATACCAGGCACTGCATATAAGTGTATACATATATTTCTTTTAATGATTTTTGTTTATGTTTAGACTTACATATTTCTTTTACAATAGCGTCGTTGACTAGCCGACGAGGACATGGACCTACGCATGGGTTGTTTTTAGAGCGACTTACGCGTGAGGGTAAGGTGACTGTAGAGTTCTCATAGGATTGCATTAGACTTGTTGGGAATAATCCCATGTTATTTACGTCGGAGGTCAGTTTCTTATGTTGATCTCTGATCCCCCCTCACCACCCCGCGTTGAGGAGATGTGACAGATGATGTACGGTAGCTCATCCGTCAGTGTCTTCAGGTAAATTTTAGTAAATTAAAATTTATTTTTTAAATGTTCATTTACGGTTAAGTTATTTTCTTAATAAGTTTATTGTCTTAATCTATTATTTATGAAACTGCAGGATGAATTTGACTTGGATTTGAGTGTTCTGCACATCTCTCATGTCGTTGATGATATGATAAAAGAGCGGTTCAAGGATTACCACAGTAAGTTACACCGGCAGAACAAGCGGTGCGTGAGCCACGAGGAGGCCGTACAGTCCGCACCGCTGCACGTGACCAATGAGGACTAGCGGATACTCTATGATAGGTTTTCGTTCGATTCCTTTCAGGTAATATTTATATATTTATGATATCTTAACGTAATAATTAAATTCGTAATTAATAACAATGTATTATGAATAATGTGTTCAAAAGAGAAGAAAAATAAATTCTAACAACAGAGGAAAGTTAGAAGTGAACCACGTAGCTGGTTCAAAGTCATTTGTATAATTTTGTCATGACATGGTAAGAAAGTACTGGTAATTATTACGTTTATATATTCTTTTTATGCATTTATATTAACTTTATTGTCCTTTCGATTGCGCAGTGAGATTCCGTCACTGGCTAGGAGCCCGGACCAGCAGACTTCTACAAAGGGACTCACTATCGGCAGGCGACGGGATCTTGAGTATATCAGAGAGCCAGCGAGATTTGGGTAAAGATCCTTACATTGTAAAATTTATTTGTATTAATTTATAATAATGTCATTTATTATGAAAATTCATATGTTTTCATTACAGGAGGAGATGAACACCTTACGCAGTCAGCCCACTCCTGATGGTACTCAGCGGAGTGAGCCAGAGATCCTGAGTCAGGTGCTTAGCACCTGTTCTGGATATGTGCGTGGGTTTGGCCATGGTCTCAAGCTCATGACACCCATTAGAGCTTCCTCCAGCCGATCCATCGTCGTTGGTGACAGCGTCGTACGCTGAGTTGATACCGCGGAGAGAGAGGTTCAGCAGCTATGGGTCGTTGTCGATGACATCAAAGATCAGCTGGACAGGCAGAGAAAGGAGCAGGAGAGGAAAATGATGGATCAGCTGGCGAGGCAGAGGGAGGAGCAGGAGAGGAGGATGGAAGATGAGCTGACAAGGCAGAGGGAAGAGTAGGAGAGGAGGATAGACGATCAGTTGATGAGGCAGAGGGAGGAACAAGAGAGGAGGATAGAGGAGATGCGGGTGGAGCATGAACGACGGATGATTGAGGTGTTTCAAGCTTTCGCTGCACGCTTACCCACCGATGCCCCACCACCTCCGCCTTCATCTTTGTAATTTTTTGTATATTTGTTTATGATGTTAAGTTTATATGTATTTATGTGTGAATGAACGTGATGCGGATAAGATTGTTTGTGTTTGGATGAATGTAGTTTATGTTTGGGTTTGGATGGATGTGAATGTGAATATGATGAAATATATTATATAACAGGTGTATATCAGGATGAATATGATGAAATATATTATATAACAGGTGTATATTAGGATGAATATGATGAAATACTGTTAACAGGTGTATATCAAGAAATTTGTGTAGAATTTCGAGCTGTATATATATAAAAAAAAGAGCCTTATAGCGAAGAAAATTTTTGTATCTAAAAGTTTTGTAATTTATTTTTAGTAGTGAAACTTTTTGCTGCTAAAAGTCATGTAAAGGTTTTTTAGTGATGAAAATTTTCGTCGCTAAAAGAGTAACGATTTTTTCGCAGTGAAGCTTTTCGCTGCTAAAAGCAATGTATAGGTTTTTAGCGACGAAAATGTTCGTCGCTAAAAGAGTAACGAATTTTTTGGCAGCGAAACTTCTCGCTGCAAAAAGCTATGTAAAGGTTTTTTAGCGAGGAAACCTTTCGTTACTAAAAGTGTAACAAATTTTTTGGCAACGAAAATTTTTGCTGCTAAAAGCCATTTAAATTTTTATTAGCGACGAAAAGTTTCGTCGCTAAAAACGTAACAAATTTTTTGGCAGCGAAGATTTTCGCTGTTAAAAGCCATTTAATTTTTTTTAGCGATGAAAAGTTTCATCACTAAAAACGTAACGAATTTTTTGGCAGCGAAGATTTTCGCTGCAAAAGTCTTGGAATTTTTTTTTAGGGACGAAAAGTTTCATCATTAAAACCGTTACAAATTTTTTAGCAGTGAAACTTTTCGCTGCCAAAAAGTCTTGGAATTTTTTTAACGACGAATGGTTTCGTCGCTAAAAGTGGAACAAATTTCGCTGCTAAAAAAGTCTTTTACAGTTTTTTAGTGACGAAACGTTTCGTCGCTAAAAGTGGAACAATTTTTTGGCAGCGAAAGTTTTCGCTGTTAAAAGTCTTGAAAATTTTTTTTAGCGAGGAAAATTTTCTTCGCCAAAAGTTTAACGAATTTTTTAGCAGTGAAAAGTTTCGTTGCTAAAAGTCTTTTACAGTATTTTTAGTGACGAAACGTTTCGTCGCTAAAAAGCTTGCTTTAGCGATGAATTGAATTTTTCGCTGATAAAACCCTTCAACATAGGTCTTTTGGCGGCGAATTTAGCAACGAAAATTTTCGTCGCTATAAGGTTTTAGCTACGAAAATTCGAGTTTTAGCAACGAAAATGTTCGTCGCTAAAAGTGATATTTCTTATAGTGCGTAGTCTTTTATACCTCGAATGTAATAAATTAACCATCTCACAGCCTCCCAATGTTGCTTGTCGAGGTATTTGCTCACAACACCGATTGCATGTGAAATAACCGATCTAATACAGACTGGGCATGTATGGCCAACCGCATTCGAATAAGGCTCATGAGACATATCCTACTTGTCCTCATCTGTTTTCGGACATTATCCTGAGGAATGCTTGAAATGAGTCGCGTAGGGAACGGTCAACTGTTTTGTCTGGTCCATTATATACTTGATCAATACTTACTTAAGGAATTTTATTTGAGATGACCAAAGCTTGCTCCTCTTCTAGTCTCTATGAATATCAATACTGAGAATCATCTTTGCAACCCCCAGATCCTTCTTCTCGAATATCCTACTTAACCGAGTCTATAGTACATTGATTTTAGACATGTCATGATTGACGATCTACATGTCATTAACATACAATTCCAAGATTATGAATGTTTCATCACTTAGTATCTTGCAATAGATACAGTGATCGTATTTACTCCTAAAAAATTTCTAACTCACCATGAAAGAATCAAATTTTTATACCACTGCCTAAGTGGCAGGCCGTACAATGACCTCCTGCAAACCTTGTTCTCTGCCCTTTTAACTTCGAACTACTTTAGTTACTTCATGAATAACAACACTTCTAATTTTCCATGAAGAAGTGCAGTCTCCACATCAAACCATATAGAGGGAGATGTAGAAGAAATTGGGGAGGCATCAGCAACATTGCCTCATTTAATGTAGAAGCCTATGCGCTCACTTAAGATTAGGAATGCAAAGAACAATCCTCCACTATAGAAGAAGAGGATTAAAAGTAATTAGATACAACCCCTGCGGACTTTGATATTCCTATGACAGGAAAACACCATATGGCCCGTGGCTCTGTTCACGTCAAGGAGGTCCATGATGTGGAAAGGGTGGTCTTTACAAGACCCCCAAATAGGCTATCCAAACACCACAAACCTCTATACATCTCCACATATATAGATGGATACCCTATATCTCAGGTTATAATCATAGAAAACAACGTCTCTCTAAATATCATGTCATGTTCATGGTTAAGAAACTTAACAAAATGGCTGATGATTTGTTACCAATGAAAATTACAGTGTCGAGATTAGTAGGGGCCTTCACAACACTAAAGGGATATTCGATATAGAGTTATAAGTCGATGCTAGCAAAGTCATGGAGGCATTCTTCATTATAGAGTCGTCCACTAACTATAGAGCCCTCCTTAGAAGGGATTGGATCTATTCCAATCAACGTGTCTCATTAGTTCCTAATCATATGGGGAGGGCCAAAAGAAGAAATTATTTGGGCTAATAAACGGCCATTTAAGGTTGATTCAAACTTACCCGAAGTAAACTTTTATAACAAAAGGGTTAGTCCACTATGCCTAATCGGGAGAAATAAGAATGGATGATACGTAGGGGTGACAACTGCTACAAAACTCACAGTGGAACTAAATGTTCTCATTGAAACTAGTCCCATCCATGAATGAGATTCTTAAGCTATGGAGGCTAAATTAGCCAAAACCAAAGTTGAATTAGACACCTGCATATGTAATGTGACTACCACACTAAAGGATATTTTACTTAGATTGATTTAAAATTGGCCCCCATCCTCCAATCATAACTATATTAGAGGGGTGGATGACAAAACAAACCATTGTGGCCTTTAAGGAATCTCATGAAATCTTTGAGGTATCAAATGTGAGGTTCATTAATGGAGCATAGTAGTAGAGAGAAAAGAAAGGTCAAAATCACGATCAAAATCAATAGGATCAAGGAATATCTCGCTACTATAGATGATTAAGATGGCTGCCATATCCACATAGTCAAGTATCACACTGAGGAAATAGTGGCAGGTGATGAGATAGCATTCTATGATCTCAAGGCGGCTCCTACTAAGATGGACGACACTAAAACCAACGTGTAGGATATCTTGATTGAGGTAAATCTGAAAACAGTAAATGTTCCACATTCAATTTTTTATCAATGCAAAACTAGATCTGCAGGCACAAATGGAGATGATCCAATTCCTCCGTAGCTATGTGGATTGCTTTTCCTAGGATTACCATGAGATGCCCTGTGCTATATCAAAAATTGGTAGAACATAACATACCGATCAAAGAAGGTTTTAGGTCGTTCGAACAATCAGTAAGAAGGATGACCCTTGAGGTGACCATGAAAATCAATGAAAAAATTGAGAAGTTGTTAAAGGCAAGGTTCATTGAACCGATCAGATACACTGATTGAATTTCGAACATCATCAGATGAGACTTTGGAGTCTCTTCCATGACCTTCTTAGGATTTCTTGTGCATCCACGAGGCATAAAGGTCAACTAGAACAAGGTGTGAGCCATCCTAGAAGCTATGCCTCTTAAAAACAAGAACGAATTTTAGAGCTCTATTGGCCACTTGAATTTTCTACACTGATTCATTTCAAAATCGACAACAAAGATCAGTCCCTTATCGCAACTAATTAAGTTAAAGTTTGGCCATGAATTTTCCTAACAACTAGAACATTATCCCTCTTTCGACCAATTAAATGAGTAACACATGGAACCTCCTATTCTGATTCTCCCAAGAAAGGATAAGCCATTCTGTTTGGACATTTCGACCACGGAAGAATCAGTTCAAGTACTACTTGCACAAGAAAATGATGACGGGAAGGAGCATTTATATATATATATATATATATATATATATATATATATATATATTCCATTAAACATAAAAATTTACAACTCTTCAGGTGGGGCCCAACAAAAAAAGGGCGAGCCACACCTATCATATGCAACAACTGACCAAAAGCAGATGCCAACAAACAAAGGCACCGATGTACGAGCTACCTTGAATATCGTTTCTTGACCGTGCCTAGCCCAACTCTATCAAGGAACAAGAGGCCCCTAACCGCCTGAGGAAGGTTAGGAAGGGAGGAAAACAGGGACAAACCTTAATTGTTGCTGCCCAAATTGGCCATTCCATCCGTCGGCCCGTTGCCTTCTCTATAAACATGAGTAAATAAAACCTAGCAATGCCTTCTCGATCAAATACCTCCACTTCCACCCAGATCGAGACGAGCCCAACAGGAGATGCTCCACCAGAAGGGAGTCAGATTTAACCATAATGTTCTTCAGCCCGTGCTAGAGACAGAGGACCAGGTCATCATGGATGGCTCACAGCTTACCCCTAGTGTTTGAGGCTATACCATACCTAGTGTAAAAAGAAAAATAGAATTCACCCTTGCCACCCTCGGATTTCCTCGAGACAAACCATCAACGTTAAACTTCACCCTACCAATTGGCGGTTTTCTCCAATACACCACCTAGGATGGCTCATTAAGGTGGGGTTTGACAAGAAGGAGAATGGCATCTATTACTTGACCAAAATGTTGCACGACGCTGAAAGCTACTAAATAAATGATGGATTATGCAAGGGACATCGACTGTCACAAAAAGGCTTGGTTTATTGACCGACTTATCTCGTGGGTAATTTGAAATCCATCAAATTAGCGATGGACATTATCCATCGCAACTTGTAATTTGTTCGTCGCTAATTACAACAACTAAAAGTAGTGATTTTGAGGTGTTTGGGCTGAAGCTTTAATCCATCGCAAATCTTTAATACCCGAACCCTAAACAACCCATCACTCAAATCTCTCTTGAAATCTCTTCTCTCTTGCCCTCACATGCTCTCCAATAAAAAAGAAAGGTAGTCATTTCTCATCCTTCCGTTTCTCTTTTCCAAGCTTAAAAAATCTAACCAAAACCCTGAGAGATTTTCGATCTCATCCTTAGAAATCTGAAACCCTTCTCTCATAGATCTCTTCGATCTCGACTCCTATCCACCAGATCTCTACGGTCAGCCTTCTAATGGGCTGATTTACATCAAAGTTCTGGCCAATTGCAGTTCTTTTTCCTCCAAATAGGGTTTATTTCTTTCTTTTCTTTTGTCCATGAATAGGAAGGATCAAGACATCTACGTTACAATTTCCAAAGATTGTTACTCTTATGGCACATGATCTCTAAACATCGCTAACCATTGAAATAAGAAAACATAACATTGTTGCATTAATATTCACAATGCCCCACATAGAGAAGAGTGGATTTTCCTCTTCTTTGTCTCAACTCTTGCTTAGCGCTCATATGGGCCATACATAGAAAGCTGCACTGAATGACACAACATAAGAAACATCGATCTTCTAAGGCCTGCAAGCCACAATCTAAGGCTCCCTTCTCTTAACAGCATTCCCATCCTTGGAGGAGAAGATGTTGTCTCCCATGATAAAACAATATGATACGAATCATAGTATGCCCTGCTCATATTGTTTGTAGATGGAAGCTTCTCAATCTCAATCTCCAGATGGAATACAATGGGGACAAACTGCAACATCGAGAGAAAGTGATTGTTGTTCCTAAACGTGTTTCTAATAAAAAAAGAGAAGAATTGGTTGATGCTTTAGCTGGCGAGATAAAGGACTCTAAAATCTTAGCCCTACATCCGGTTGACAGTTTTTAGAGTTATCGATTTAGGGTTTACATGGTTGAAGTAACCAGATTGTGAGAGTATGTATTTTCCAACATGTTCCACTCGCACGAGGAGGTTGTTTCCTTACAGAGGAACAAAGAGTTGCGGAAGAAAACAGAGTTAATCAATGCTAGCAAATGGAAGCAACAACTCTAAATTAGGTATCTGATTTGGAAATATATGGTCTTTTTTAAAAACTATTATGTCATAATTTGTGCAAATATCAATGATTCGATCGGGTAAACGATCGGTGGACTGAAGAAGCCAACATGCAAGGTAGTATGAGGGTACTAAGGAGTGGGTGGTGAGAATAGTCAAAAATGAGGGAAAGGGGGAAATGGATAGTGGATATGATGGCAGCAGATCCCTGTAGGTGAATTCTTCATTCCTAGCAGGTGTTCGACAAAATGGTTGTATGGCATTGGACTTGGAGAGTGGCCCCAAGGAGGGGCAACAGGCCAATCAAGTTGTGTCCACTAACACTTTAGGAAGGGAGTAAAATAATTGAGGGAGAGGAAGGGACAAAAAAGAATAGGGTAGCTCCTGTATTCAGTTATGTGTTTGGTTAATCCAGGGCTGTAAATAAGGACTGTGTTGACGACAAAGCCTGGGATACAATAAGAGATAGGGTGGGGAGCCGACATATATTAACAGATAATTCTAACCAAATTATAGAGTCGAACTAAGGATTGGGTGCTCATTGAAAATTCAGTTCTTTAAGTATACCATTGAGAAGATTAGGACTCTAAAATTGTTGAATCATTCCATTCAATTAGTTCAAAGATGGAAGAAGAATAGAGAGACTCTAAAAAAAAAGCTTTGAATTAAAGTGAGAATGGTGACTAGAAACTTGAGCACTATGTAAATGAGGCTTAGCAGACGGGCTCCTCAAATTGGTTGGGTTTCCATTGATTAGCGATTTTATGTTGGAATGTGAAGGTGTTAGGCAACTCTTCGACACTTCGGCATTTGTAGAAGATCATCCTTAAATATAAGGTTTGCCTTCTCCTACTGCATGAGCCCTTGGTGAATGAGTCATGGCTTTTAGTTATTGCTATTAGGCATGATTTTGAAATGTTGTTTGTTGAGGAGGAGGCAAAAGGCAAGATATGGGTTATTTATAGGAGCTTTACCGAGGTATCCACCATAACATCGTCTAGGAAGTGTATTTATTCTTTAAGGACCAATTAAAAGAGTTTGAAAAAGAGGTCTCGGTTTCGGTTGTGTATGCTATTTGTGACAAGGGTGGTCGAAGGAATCTATTGGATGAGTTGCAAATGGTCCAAAGGATGTTTGATGGCCCGTGATTAGTGTGTGGTGATTTTATTGTAATTTTGTGGGGAGGAGCGTCTTGGTGGCAGCGATCCAACTAAGAGGGCTATGGAGGAATTCGCCAAAGTTTTTAATGATGTGAGGCTAATAGTTGCAGGCTGTTTGGGCTCTAAATTTACTTGGTGCAATGATAGAAAAGGCAGAAGTCTTATGTGTTCTAGGTTGACAGAATGTTGGTTAAACTTGATTAGCTTTGACAATTCTCACATTTTCAAGTGTTCCCCACCGTCCCCTACACTTAATCGAGGGGGATGGTTTAGGGAACTTTCCCAAATCATTCCAGTTATGAAGAATGTGGGTGACCGATGATGAATTCCTAGAGGAAGTTAGGGCCTGGTGGGGTGAAGGGGTGGAAGGATCTCTTATGGTGAAATTATTTCTTAGCATGAAGAACCACGAAGTGGTTTTTTAGAATTGGAATAAGAAAAAATTTGGGAATGTTTGGGCTCACCATGGGTTTGCTCCTTACAAGTGTGTCTTCCACCCTCCTCCTTCGCATTACCCGATACATGTGGTTGTGGGTGATTGTTTGCATCTACATGGAATAGTCTCGCCTCAAAAAGGGGCGGGGACACCCTGTGTCTTAAAAAAAAAAAAAAAAAAAAAAAAAAAAAAAATTTGGGAATGTGTTTCACAATAATTAACATGCAGAGGATGTGGTGACTAGGGCAAAACATGAGCTTTTTGTCTCTAAGTCTAAGCATGATTGTAAGTTGGATAAAGCTAAAGCACATTTGGCTAAGATGTAGCTTCAAGAGAAAACTTTCTGGATGTAGAAAGCGAGAAACATGTGAAGTGAGAAAAGGGAGATCGTAACACATGTTATTATTATTATATTTTTTTTCATGATTCCTAGGAAAAGGCAGCAAAGGTCCATGGTGCAAAGAATCAAAATAGAATCCAATGATATTCTGCAACCTCATGATGCCATTGCGGCAGAGTCCATGAGGTACTTCAACCATCTCTTCACCTTGAAAGGTACTCAGATGATGGCTAATATTCTTGATTGCATTCCTAGGCTGGTGTCAAAGCAGATGAATGATGTTTTGATGAGCAACCTCTTTATTGATGAAGGAAAGAAGCAACCTTCTCTATCATAAAGGATAGTGCGCTGGGCTAGATGGTTTTTCTAGGATTATTTAAAATTGAATTAATTTTTTTTTAAGAAAAACCTTATTCCAGGACATTGTTGGTGACGATATTTGTGAAATAGAGTGTGAATTCTTTAAGGGAGGAATCATCCCTAGATCATTTTTATGTTCTCTTATGTCTGGTACCCAATAGATCCAATCCTGAATTCTTAAGGGATTTTAGGCCTATTAGTGCCTACAATCAGTTAGATTGGAACTTCATTCTTATGCTTTTAGACAAGTTTGACTTTGCATAGGAATGAGTAGCTATGGTAGAAAGATGCTGGAATAATAACCGGTTCTAGGTTATAGTTAATGATAGGGCTTCAAGCTTCTTTGAATCATCTAGAGAGTTTTGTTAAGGAGACCTAGTTTCCCAAAGCATCTTTACTATATTGGCAGAGGTTCTAAGTAAGGGAGAGAAAAATATCATGCTGAGGGGACAATGTCCGCCCTTTTAGTTGCCGCGTGCATCCCTATGATTTCTCATCTTTTTATTATTTTTATTATTTTTTATTTTTTTCAGACGACACTATTACCTTTCATCAATGGATGGCAATCCTTAGGAGATTGAAGAAGTTCCTAAGCAGTTGCGACAAGGTGTTAGGCCATAAAATAAATGAAGGTAAGAGTTACTTTATCATGTCAAGGAAGGAATCCAGTTTGTGGGGTTCTAAGTGTAAAGCAGGTTTCATGATTTTAATAAAGCATCATTTAGCTTTTCATATTTAAGGGTCTTAGTTTCAAGTTGAAAGATTTGTGCCTACCAGATGCTTTTCCTTTAAAAAAAAGGGAGATGAGAACGATAGAGGTTTGGAAGGCAAAGCTTTAATCCCTGGTGGGGAGAATTACTCTAATCAAACATGTCCTAGCAAGGTATCCTATACATATCTTGGTTGCCTTTGACATCCTGATTTCCCCTTGTAAAAATTAAAAAATTAAAAAATGGTAGGGTTATTCTTTGATTTCTTCTTAGGTGAGTTGAAGAATCGGAAAAGCAGACTCCCTACTGATGGCGTACTGGTAGACTCACAAGAGTTTCAACATTAAGGTCATGGGTTCGAGTACCCATTGTGGTGTGTGTGGGCATGAGGGTATGTGTGTAAAAAAAAGGGTTGAAACTAGCTTTCCTTTTTCAAAAGGGGGTTACGAATTACGAGGCTTGAGGAGGTTAGCTAAGCTTGTGTATTAAAATGTGTTGGAATCTGTTGTTGGAAAATTCCTTATGAGAAAGGTTCATTGGGTTAAAGTACTTGTCTAAAATTATTCAAACTTAGGGGAGCTCTGGTAGTGGGGCTCAAGCATATGGAAAGAGTTAGCTAGGAATCTCCCACTGACCATCCACAACTCAAAAAGGATAATTGGCTATGGAATTAATTTTTGGACACGGAACTAGATAGATGCTAGAATTCTAACTGGAACGGTAAATGTTTGCATCTTGGAGCACCTGAGTCGAGCAAAAGTTGTGGATTTTTGAAGGCAAGAGGGGGTGTGAGATTTTTCTGCTGTAGAGGATGTATTGCCTACTGAGATGATTCTTCAAATTTGGAGGATAAATTTTATAATTTTGGATAGGGGAGATAGGTTAATTTGGATAGGGAAGCAGTAGGGAAAATTTCCATTAAAGCAGTGTGGGAGTTAGTGCTTGCTAAATGAGCAAAACTATCTTGGTGCCATTGGGTTCAGAATAAATTCGTGCCCTGGAACTTGCAATATTTGTTTGGAAAATCATGAACAAGGAAGTTCCAGTTGATGTACGAGTTCAGCAAGTTGGACGTCATCTTACATCCAAATGCGTCTGTTGTGTCGACATTAGATCATGGTCCTGATGAAGCAGATCTTCCTGTCAAGACTGATGTAGGAGGAATTTATATATCCAAGAACAAGCTGGTGCATCTAGGGATTTCTTCGTCAAGTTCAAGGTCTCTACCTTCATCCCAAGGCTGGTCTCATGGGCTCATTGCTACAAGATCAAGTGATCCTCCATTGTCAGTAGCAGAGGGCCCAGCCAATCCTGGCTAGTCTCTATTGAATGGGTCTCTAAGTAGGGCGATCAACAATTAGATCTTGAAATGGATAATTAGGACAAAGGTAACATTAGATTAGGGATCCATGTTATTAGTCGGGATTTTCTCTCTATTGGGATGACCACATTGATGAATGGCTGCTGCTCAAGTAAGAATAGCAGGATGTTGATCTGTTGTTGAGGCATTTTGATAAATTGTCTCTGCAGGGCAGTAATCACTGGCCTGAAGAGGAGCTTCCTTCTAGTGCCATTAGACTAGAGTCGAGGAGAATTGATATCACATCCAATGTCTAGTTGCTTCATGGTGAACTTTTGCCATCAGATAATTTGAATTTGACTAACCACCAGGGGCTGTCAGTGCTTGGAAATTCGATTTCTTATTATGATTTTGCAGATCTATTCTACAAAGGTAAGCTACCATCTTAGCTTTAGGCCCATTTTAGCCGTCTTTCTTATATGCATGTTGAACCAAATCAATCCATTCAACATCAGATTGAGCACTGGTGCTATTGGGCAAGGGTCTCTTCAAAATTCAAGTTGTTTCGTGGGATGGTTCCAATGAAGTGTAAAATATGGATTGGGAGAAATGCCTAGAAATTTGACAAAAGGATGGTGTCAGCGGGAAATGTTATTTTCAAGGTTTCCAGATGGGTGAAGGAGGTTGGCCGCTACATCCAAGGATTGATAATAGTGAGTTGATTGAAACGGTGGGCCTTCAAGCCTTTGGCCTCCGAAAAGGTGAAAGAAGGGCATGCAGAATTGGAGTGAATGGATTCAACCTGTACTGGGCTAGCTCAAATTAAATGTGGATGGTTCATTTGGAAGGTGGGAGATATGTGTGCAAACAATTCTCTTATCTCTTATAGATTAGACATGTTGCCTGCCTGAAAAATTCCCCGTTCAGGAATCCCTCTCGGGGATGCCCCGCTCTAGGGTTAGGACCCCATTGAGAGGTCGGAGCCTTGTTCGGTTGGGTGAAAGTAGCCATCTCGAGGGTCGTATTCCTTTAAGGAGACCCTCTTTTCATCAGCACCCGGGTAAGGGAGCCTCCGACTTCACTTTATTTTTGGGGACTCTCCCCTTTGATTGTTCAACCCAAGATTTGTATGGTATTTTCACCTAGCACGAGAAGGTGCTGGATGTCTTCATTCCACATTGTCCAGGCACCAAAGCACCTAGGGGTTTCACCTTCGTGCGCTTCAGATACGAACAAGACACGATTGCGGCAAAGCGCATTCATCATGGCCGCAGGATAGACGGCAGGGTAGCGACAGTGGAGTTTGTAAAACCTAGAGCTAGAGCTAGGCAATCTCCCTCGTAGGGGTCGGGAGAGGCTACCCCTTCCGTGGCCCCTTTCCTTACTTTCGCAGAGAAGGTCGCAAGTTTCACACCCCGGTAGTTCATCCTCTCATTGTGGCAGAGGTTAGTGTTGTGAAAGAGAAGAGAGCCCAACTTAAGCTAGGGCTGATAGGGGTAGTTTCGGACCCAAGCATCTCCATCCTGCATCTAATCCAAGCTATCAGGTGATCTAATTTTGGAGCCAATTCTATCAATGTAGTTAGGTTATCATCTGTCTGTTTCCTCATCAAACTTCATGCAGAGGCAGATTACTCCTTTCTTGGGGGATTTTAAGCTCCATAAGGTTATAGGGCTTTGGTCTATTACTCTATGGTCTCCAAAAGTGGAACAACAAGGGACTGACACTTGGATTCGATTGTATGGCATCCCTAGGCATGCCTGGTTGGATTCGATCATCTCTGATCTGGGAAACTGTCTTGGGCAGGTGTTGCAAATTGACTCCATTTCTAAGTTTGGTATGTTCCATGGATTCACTTGAGTCCATGTCCTTTTACATCATGGGGTCGAGCTTCTTAGGTTGCTTCAACTTTAGGTGAAAGCTACAATATATCCTATGCAGGTAGTGCTAGAGACTCTTATGGAGGTAGCTTCTCAGCAGTGGGCTCCAATTCCCCGCAACTTGTGTACAGATGACTTAAGCACAAAGCAATGGGTGCTAGATAGGTTCCAATCCTCTAATCCCAAGAGAGTCAGTACCCCAGTAGAAGAGATACACGTTGTTGTAGGGCTTCCGGAGATGGCCATATCACGTGTTTGTATAAATGCTGCTGAGGGCATGGCCAGTCCAATGCCAGATGGCGCCACCCAACCTAGTTTGGCTATGGACCCGAATTCTGAAGTGTTCCGAGGAGCTCATCTAAAAGCTTTTAGCGACATTCCCATTTAGTCAGTTCTACCCAGAGATGGCCCACAGGAAGGGCAATCTCTTATTAGGGAGGCCTCGTCCCCCCTGTCAACGACTTCAAGTTGTGCTCTTGTCACGTCCCAAGTGGCTCTCCCAGTCCTTTCCTCATTCAATGGCATGGCACCAAGAATCGCTCCCTTAATACCAGAACCTCCAATTTCGGCCTAGGCAATGTTATCTCTCAACCTCTACCAACTCCAGCCTAGAATCTCTTCTACTGCTGCAATTCCCACACTGTTAAGTAAATCTCAGCCTCATAATTTGGGTCCTGGCTTCAATCAGGGCTGTTTAGGGGAGGGGGGGTTCTCAGCTGGACTCTTGTCTCCCCAGCCTAGATCCACAGGGGACGTCCCAATAATCCCTATCATTAGCGGATCCACCAACAATAGTTCCTACCCATATTCATCGTCGAAAGGGGTCTCCCCTCTCTCTTCCCCTAGTCTCAGATCCCCTTTAGAGGCCTTTTCTCCTTTTAGAGAGTCCAGATTGCAGGTTGATCTGTCCCCATATTTCTCTAAGGGAGGGACAAAGGCAGAGGCCCATAGCCAAGATTTGCAAGCTGGCAAGGCAGCCAACCCCCCCCCCCCCACCACCTTGGAAGATTCCTAGCAGTCTATGGCCAGTAACCATGATCAGAGGCCAGTCTCAAAGACCAGTCGGACCGCTTAGGATCGAGATAAAGCAGCTAGTAAATTCAAGAAGCTTTTCCACAGAAAGAGAGTGACGAAAAGTGCCCAGATCAGTGCCCTGTACATTGCTTCAAGGGGTGAAAGGATGTACAAGCTGAGGGGTTCAAAGAAAAGGGTTGTGAATGTAGGGTTTCAGCATGTCGGATAAGATTTTGGTGTGGAATAGTCGCGGGGTAGGTAATATTCCTACCGTTAAGATGTTAAAGAGGCTGATCTTCTCTCACAATTCATGGATCATAACGATCCTTGAGCCCATGCTCCGAGAATCCAGGAGGGTGGCTACAGGCCTCAAACTAGGATTCCATTCCTCTTTCTCCAATGTTGGTGAGGGCGGAAAGATATGAGTCTTTTTCAGGACTCTTCCTTCCATAGCTTTATTGTCTCAGTCCAGCCGGAGCATTACTATTTCTACGTGTCTTCAGCTCCTTAATCAGTCAATCACTCTCTCTTTTGTGTAAGCTAAGTGTGGGAGAATCCTTCGGAGGGCCCTCTAGGAGGAAATGACAGTACTTTCCCGAACTATGCAGGGTCCGTGGGCCCTGGGCATGGATTTTAATGTTGTGGTGGATGTTTCCGAAAGAAGAAGCCACAACAGCTTTAATAGTGGGAGTGCCCAGGAGTTTTCCGAGGCCATTAATAATGCGGGGCTATTAGACACTGGTTTCGTAGGGAACTCTTTCACCTGGTTCAATAACCAGTAGGGTGCAACCAGGGTATGGGCCAGGCTAGATAAGTCCTGATCACCCCTTCCTGGAGTAGCGCCTTCCCCTCCTAGGTCGAGCACTTAACCCGCTTCAATTCTGACCACGCTCCATTATTGCTAGTCTTTCCGTAGCAGCCTTTTTCTGGCCCCAAGCCATTTTGATTTCAGCGTATGTGGTTCCTCCATAAATCCTTCCTAGATGTGGTTACGAATGCCTGGTCGATTAACGGTGACCCTCAACCTAAGGCTAACCTTCTCTGCAAGATGAAGAATGTTAAGAACTATCTTAAATCCTGGAACAAAGTAATTTTTGGAAATATTTTCTCTCAGGTCAGAAATGCAAAGAAGAGGCTGGGTGAGCTGGAAGTAAAGCTTCAATAGTGGGCTGCTGCAAATGATCAGGCTGATCCCATTGTTGCCAAGTTCATCGATGCTAAAGATAAGCTGGCCCACCTAGAAATGATGGAAGAAATCTTTTGGAAGTAAAAGGCGAGGAATAGTTGGTTGGATGGAGGTGACAGGAACACGAAATATTTCCACACCTCAGCAATCGAGAAAAATAGACAATCCTCCATCAGAATTATAGAACTCGAATCAGGGCAACGGGTAGAATCTCAATCAGACATTAGAGAGGCGGCGGTCAAGTATTTCCATTGTCTGTTCTCGATTAGTGCTGTGGAGCACAACGTCGGTCTGATCTCTATCATTCTAGAGCTGATCACCCTTGAAGATAATGTGAAGTTGATGGCCCCAATCATCCTTCCTTTAAGTCAAGCAGGCAGTGTTGGACATTCTGAAAGACGGTGCTCTTGGTCCTAATGGGTTCACTGGAGCTTTCTTTACAGGCTGTTAGGACATAGTCGGGCCAGATCTTCACAGGGCTACCTCTTCCATATTCAATGGAGGGAATATGCCGAGGGTGATTGTAACCTCGCTCATTTGTCTAATCTCAAAGACAACGTCCCCTAATCGTTTCCTAGATTTCTGTCCCATTAGCCTCTGCAATTGCCTATATAAAATCTTCGTAAAAATCATTGTAGGCAGGCTTAATCAGGTGCTTCCCAAGCTGATTTCCCTTGAACAAGGGGCGTTCATTCCTAGTTGGTCCATCTCCGAGAACATTTCCCTTACGCACGAGCTCTTGAGAGATCTGAACCAGAAAGTCAGAGGTGGGAATATTGTGGTGAAGTTAGATATGTCAAAGGCCTATGAAAAAGTTGAATGGTCCTTTCTAAAGGCAGTTTTGAACCGTTTTGATTTCTCGGCTGCTTGGGTGGATTTGGTGGCTCGGTGCTTGAGTAACTACTGGTTTTCGGTGCTTATCAATGGCGAAGTGGGGGGTTTTTTCAAATGACTCGTGGGCTCCGTCAGGGCAATCTGTTATCTCCTAGTCTATTCATCTTAGTGACGGAAGTCCTCAGTAGGGGTTTCAAAAACATTATTTCTAGCAGATCATGCCTCCCTTTCCGAACGTCTCAGGGTAGCCTGCTGATTTCCCATCTCCTTTATGCCGACGACACACTATTGTTCATAAACAGTAGCTCCCGTTTGATCCAGGCAGCTAAGGTTTTCCTTGACTCGTTTCAGCGCGTGTTGGGGCAAAAGGTTAACTTCCATAAGAGTAGCTTCCTATGTTCCGACCGGTTTCCCCAAGCCAGGGCCTCCTCCATCCAGAGGAGGCTAGGGATGTCCAGATCCCCGTTATATCTCATCTACTTGGGGGTGCCAGTATCTATGAGGAGATGTAAAAAAAGATAGCCTCCTCAAGTTAATTTAAAAAGTTGACAGCTGGATTAGATGATGGCAAGCTAGATGCCTCTCTCAAGAAAGCAGAGCCCTACTAGTTCAGCATTTTTTTGTAGCATTCCGGTTCACACGTTAGCCGCGATGAGGATCCCGGCATCAATCATAAAAGAGCTAGAGATTCGATTTGTGAACTTTTGGGGGTGGGGACGAAGGAAAGAAGAAATTACATTGGTGCAGTTGGAAACACATCGCGCGGCCTAAACCTGAAGGAGGTTTGAGGATTAGAAATCTTTCAGATGTCTTGTAGGCCCTTTGCCTCAAAATGGCCTGGGCTGTTATGGCCACAAAAAATGGTAGCCTTTGGGGCTCCTTCATGAGAGCTAAGTACCAAGTAGATCTTTCCACAAATGGGCCGAGGCAGCCCTCTTCTTCGGCATATCCCATGTGGAAGAAAATCAGCAGGCTTTTTCCGTTAGTTGAGTCCAACACAGAATGGGAGGTGGGGGATGGGTAGGCGAGCCTTTGGCGAGGAAACTGGTCAGGGCTGGGTCCGCTTGAGGGCAAGGTTACAAGGCCAATCCTGGTGGCTCTTCAGGAGCTGAAGGTCAGAGATTTCCTGGGCGATGCTGGCCCACTCCCCCCTTCTGCAGTTTTCTCTTTCCTTCCCCAAGAGGTGTTGGATCGTATTTTTCAAGGGGGTTTTTGCATCTCAGAGGATCCTGCCCTCCCGAACTGGATGCCTGACCCATCAGGCAGCTTCTCTGTCAGGTTGGCTTGAAATATTTGTAGGGTTTCTCAGCCTCAATGTAGGTAGGGGAAAAATCTTTAGCACCACTTCCTCCCACCAAAATTATCGATCCTGGGTTAGAAAATTCTCACCAATGCCCTCCCGGTTGATGTCGTTGTCCAAATTAGCGAGATCCACCTCGCCTCGTGGTGCTCCTGCTGTGATGGGAGCCTAAGTCAAGGCCCGCCCATTAAATCCCTGCCACATATCTTCCTACTCAGTGCCCGAGCGCAATTTATTTGGAGGTTGTTTGCAGAGATTTTCAGCCTGTGGATTGGTACACACTATGTCAGTTGAGGTGCAATTGAATTTTTGGTGGTGTCCCCCAACTCCGAGTAGATCGTCAGGGCCCCTAAAGCTGCTGACCCCGTGGATCATTTTGTGGGAGCTATGGAAGGGTCGCAACGCGTCCAGGTTTGATGGGAAGTCTACCTCGGTTGCAGCCCAAATTGTTCGCATTAAAGGCTGGTTCTAGGCGATTGTGGTGAGATGGTCGGCGTCTAAAGTGGGGACCTCCCCCCAGGTTCTAGCAGCTCTGGGTATTGTACCCCAACCCTCGCCTGAAAAAAAAAATCTTTGTGCCCCCCCCCCCCCCCCCCCCGGGTTGGGTTAAGCTCAACATTGATGGATCGTCCAGGGGGAATCCAGGCTTGGCGGGTGGTGGGGGTGTTTGCAGAGATGAGAGAGAGAATTTTCTCTTCAATTTTTTTAGTGGGTACGGCAGGGCCTCCAACACCAGAGCAGAAATCAGGGCCATTTACGATGGCCTATACATTAGCTTTGTCAGGGGATTGTTCAATGTGATTGTTGAATCTAACTCACAATTGGTGATTGATTCTCTCCAGGGAAGCTTCCCCAAGCTGGAAATGAAAGAACGGGCTAGTTAGGATTAATAGGTTATCCCATTCGGGCCAGGTCAGGTTTGTTCATATTCTCAGAGAGGGGAATGGGCCTGCTGATGGGGTGGCCAGACTGGGAAGCGAGAACCAAGGCTCGGCTATCTTCTCCTGCCCGAAAGCCCTTCCTAGTGAGATCAAGGGGCTTCTTTTCCTATATAAGATCGGATTGGGCGCCATCCAAGACGAGGCCAAGAGGTAACCCCATCCCTGTCTTTGGCGGTGCAAGGTGGTGTCCGGGCTGATCGCTGGCCTTCCTTTTTTTTTTCTTCGTGATTTTCTCTTGTATAGGTTGGGTGTGGTGCGGTGTGCCGCCCGGTCCTCATATGATAGGTAGGCCGCACAATTTTTGGGGGGTCCCCCCGAGTTTTGAATGGTTGTAATGTCTTTCTTCAGCAATATATTCTAGAGATGTTCCCCTATTTCTAATATATATATATATATATATATATATATATATATATATATATATATATATATGTGTGTGTGTGTGTGTGTGTGTGTGTATGTGTGTGTGTGTGTGTGTGTGTGTGTGTGTGTTGTGTGTGTGTGTGTGGTTCCTCCCTTGGCAATCCTTGTGAGGGGAGAGAGTATGTGTTTGTAAAGACCACTTGGGTAAGGTCTTATTTGCTTTCCGCCATGCTTATGGGTGGGTATCCGACACAGGGCCAGAGGCCTAGTTTTGCTGGATGGGTTGAAGATTTGTATTAATTAGGTCTGACTAATGTTATAGCAGAATTGGACTCTATAATCATTACGGTGGCCTTTGGCAACCCGCTGGCTATAAAATTTGGTATCGGGCAGGAAAAATCACTCATGAGTGCTTGAATCTGAATCTCAAAATGTCTCATACTCCAAAAGAAGGCAATGTAGTAGTAGATGGCCTGGGTAGGCTAGGGACTAATGGGATTGAAGATAGATTATTTACATGGAAAACAGAACTTCCGAGTGAAATCCAGGACCTGGTTTCTTTGGATAATTCAGGGCTAGGAAGAAGGGTTTCTCTAAACCTGGGCCAGCGGGTATCGGATAAAACTGTTTGGTTACCTGGTCTCTCTGAGTCCTTTGTTGTTTGGGTCTGACTAGTTAGGCCATTTTATTTCTTTTGCCTTGTATTTTTTTTAATTTTTTTTTAATTTTTTAATGAAAGATTATTGATATAAATCAGTTAATTGCAACATCATGGATTGCAGGTCATGTGGATGTCTAGAGTTCCAAAGTTTCTCAAAAGATGAGAGCATAATATCTGAAAACCAGATAGGAGGGAGAACAAATTTCCACCATCAAGTGTGTGGGAAGATGCTTAGGCACCCAGAACACCACCAGAGTTCCTGCGGCATTCTTGCAGCATGTCGAGATAGAGCTGGCACTTGCTGATCTCGCTCCCATAGCTGTTCAGGAAATCTTGGAAGGCCCTAGAGTGGATGTTGCAAGCATCAGACCCGCCAACACTGCTCATGGCAGGTGCTGGGGCCCCAGCAGCTTCAGTGGCCACGGTCTCGTGTTGGATGGTACGAGGACCCACTACCGCATCAACAGCCCTGTGTGCCACTGCACTTCCAGTGTTAAACGCCATGCCTTGAGCTATGGTGGAACCGATTCCACTGAGAATAGATCCACCGCTACCCTGGGCAGGTGCTGGAGGAAGGGCACCACTGGCTGGTTGAGGGGGGTTGCGTACTGGAGCAGGACAAGGAGCCGCACGAGGGGCAGACCTTCCTCCAGAGCTACGGTGAGGCATGATTGATGAGAGATGAGAATGAAAAAATCAAAGCTTTGAAAACCCTAATGACGAAGCAATTTTTTTGCCTCGTATTTAGTCTGTATAGTGCTATTATTGGTTATTTTGGAGGCAAGGCTCAATCCTTTTTTGTGGGTGCCTACTATGTGTATGTAGCCTTTCTTATCAGCAAAGTTACAGGTGGTGTGCTCTCACCTTTCTCCCAAAAAAAAAAAAAAAAAGACAGGCCGTGATATATGATATGGAATTTTGAGAAATCAACGAGGTTATAGGTGGTGTGATCCCACCTTTCTAAAAAATTAATAATAATGACGATGATGACACAGATGTTGCCTATTAGGAAATACCGTGCATTTCATTCACGCATATAAACAGCGCTGCCTCAACGTGAACTAATTAGATCTTGCATGTGCGAACGACTAAGAGGAGTGACATCATGTTGAAATTTACACAACAAGACAATGAAGATGAATGTCTTGGCATCAAAGGGGATAATGGGTGGTGGCGTAGAGAAGTATGTAAAGAGGAGAAACAAAAACTCACTTTGCATTCCATGGAAGAGTCAACATGTACGCACTTGTGTTTATTGATGGCTTGACCCCTATATAGGATGTAAGAACTCTATGTATTGGGCCTTATTGATCAATGATCTGGATTGTATTCTAGTTGGACTGTTTGATTGAGTTGATCAGTGGGCTCCACTTGAGGTGATACGCTGCACAATCTATTTGCGCAGCACTGCGTGTTTGGGGTGAAATGCTATGGCCTTACGCAAGGCAGTTTGAGTTGAACTAGGATACAGTAATGTGGAGCGTGAGAGAGAGGGGGAGTTTTGATGGGTTTCAAACTCCCCTCCACAGTCTCTATAAAAGAGAGCTGGGTCCCCAATCCTATACCAACAACAAAATTCGAGTTCCATCTACTGTATTGCAGAAGGGTGTGAAAGAGAGGAAGATCCTAAGCTCTACAGGAATTCTGGTTTTCTTATCCAGCTTACATGGCGACATCTCAGCTAGGTAAGTTATCCGACCCCTGATCGTCATATCCCATCCACAGACAGATCCGTGGGCTTATTCCGCATATAGATTATATCCCACATAGGATGCTATCCAAACTCAAGACAAACTAGGATATGACAACCCATTAAGCAGCTCATGTTCTAACTAAGATATGTAGATTTGATGTCCAAATCATCTAATTACTCGCTAACCAGATACTACCCAAACTAAACATGGAAGCACACTAGACTAAACGGACCTGGAAAATGATTCTCAACAAATAGGACCTTGAAATATATATTAAGACTTCAGTTAACATTATCCCCAAATGTTTCAAGTCCATCAAGCGTCTATATATAACTTACATGGAGAAGGAATCATTACAAATATACATGTTTTTGGTAAGCCAAAGTTGAACCACGGCCCACAGAGATCACGTCCCAACCCAATAGAGCATGAGACTGACTGATCAGATAGGCCCACTCATCTGGGTTGGAGAGTAGAGATGGTTACCTCATTCATAGAGCCCATTTTGGCACTTCCCGAAGATTGATCTGATTCAATGACCACTCTTGAGACAAAAAATCCTGGTTGTGTAGGTTGTGGAAGATCTATAGATTCGCTTCCAAGCATGAGAACGACCAAGGACATGGTTGGCCTATCTGCCGCATCTTGTTGAACACATAGTAGCCCAATGTGGATCCATCTCAACACTTCACTTGTCTGACATGTCTGGGCTAACAAAGGATCAATCAACTTCATAGTTCTTCCATCACACCATAATTCCCATGCCTGTAATATCACATTTCATGTAAGAATATGAGACTAATAAGGTGTGTTAATTTAATTCGAGTTACTGAAAAACATACATAAGTCAGGAGGCTCTGAGCATGGTTAGGCAGATGATGACTATTGTTCCTCTTTCCGCTTACAATCTCTAGCAGTAAAACTCCAAAGCTATAGACATCAGATTTCACAGAGAATCGCCCTCCCATTGCATACTCTGGTGCCATGTAGCCGCTGTTGGTAATGACCATGGTGGAAGATGCATTAGAAACACTGTCTAAAAAATGAGAAATTCCAAAGGACTGTGGGCTAGCAGACGTGCAATATCATCGGGTGGTTCCAATGTCTAAATGCCCTGTCCAAGAAATCAGAACCGGTCCAATGATTTGGTATGTGATCAACATTTTTAATTAACGATTTCATTAGTAATCATGGAATGACGAGTCTGATTACAAGATGGAAAGTGTGATATGTATTGCCAAAGTAGAACATTGCATGCCTACTTACTACGTTCCGACGACTCTGTTGGTATTGACCTGACTTTGATTTCCTCCCAAAAAGCGTGCCATTCCAAAGTCGGAAATCTTTGGGTTCATCTCATGGTCCAACAAAACATTGCTAGCTTTTAAATCCCTGTGAATGATTCTGAGTCTTGAGTCTTCGTGGAGATAAACAAGGCCCTTTGCAATTCCACCTATAATATTATGGCACCTTTCCCAGCCTAATTGAGCTCGCTTGATTGGATCTGAAAATAACATGCATATTGAGTTGGATCAGATTCCACTCATTGATTTTAATCAAACTATGTGATAGACTATTACATAATGCTTGTGGGAGTTTTGTACTCTCGCGCCCAAATAAAATATTAGGGTTGCCCAAGTCGGCAGTTCATTCAAACTTCTGCCACAACTTTTATCATGAATGTTGTTAGTAACAGGATTTGTGTAGCTGATCGTAATTAGTTGGAATAAGGCTTATATGATGATGAGTTGGATAATGGTTGGGTTGGTTAGAACTCATATTGAATTAAATTTACACTGCATATCATAAGGTGTGTTCAATTGCACTAAATATCATGATATTTCATAATTGTTGTAACTAACACAATTAGTAGGGTTAAGGAAATTTCACAACAGGGTTGGAGTTAATTAATTTATTTAAAGGCCAATGATCTTTCAATTGGTACAATTTTGGGATATCCATTGTAATAAAAAACTTTGGAGCATATATACCATTTAGTTCTATTTACAATAGAAACGAAGATTGCCCAATGCAACTAATTTAGATGATCTTAACCACTTACCTATGTTTTCCGTTTGACATTATGATCCAATAGTATGTTTGTTTGTTAATTGGCTGGTATGGTGACTGAGCTTCTAATTAAGAGTAGTCATATTGGGCAGACAATTTGGGTCCCATTTCACATGTTACCAGCTTTGCCGTTTAGGTTTGTTTATATTGCTTGTGTACACCTACAACCACATATGTAACTTACACGTGTGTTTGTGTGGTGAAATTCAAAATTTGAAGAAGAAAGAAAGGATTCATACTAAAGAGGAAGACATCCAAGCTAGTGTTCGGCATGTATTCATAGATGAGCAGTTTCTCTCCTTTCTCTATACAACAATACAAGAGCCTCACAAGGTTCCTATGTTGGAGTTTGGCAATCAATGTGACTTCATTCTTGAATTCCTTCGGACCTTGCCCTGAACTTCTTGAAAGCCTTTTAACTGCAATTTCCTTCCCATGAGATAGCATTCCCTGAAATGATTTTCCTTGCAATGGTTAATTAGAAAATTCATGTAGCCTATTCAGTTTAGGACTCATTCAACTGCTCCAAGTAAAGATGTGTTTGGATGCCAGAGCAAATTGAACTTCAAACATTCAGTTGATTCGAGATGACCTCACCAAATTAATGAGTTTTCTCAGCAATTGTAATGAGGATGTAGCCATTATATTGCAATTACATAGATGTTAGTACAACCTAGAGTCTGCGTCCTTGTTATGCTCAACAAATTAAGGCTGTGTTGGTTGCACTCATGATATTTGGTGCAACCAAACGCAGCCTAAAACTTTCCTCATTTCATTTTCATAGAATAAAAATCTCTAATTGGTTCGATTGTGAATCCAAATACATTCATACAAGTGCCTTTACCTTATATACAGGGCCAAATCCACCTTCTCCGAGCTTATTTTCATCAGAGAAGTTGTTTGTAGCAGCTTGTATAGTAACTAAGTCAATCAACGGCAGATCTTGTGTTTCCTCACCATTCATGCTTGAGTCCATGAGTTCCAAACCAACCGAAGGCCCCGAACAATTTAATAGTGCATTGTGCCCCTTCTCTTTCACTGATTTAGAAATGAGAAAACATGAAATTTGTCACTGGCATTTTCTGTTTCAGCATAAAATTTAGACCCAGCCCTCGTCTAGGGCCTGAACTTCGGATCATTTGTGGAAAATGGAAGATGCACATTCCTAGATTCATGCTGAAGCCAGGACTAGGAAAATACCTTCAGGTCTAGGCATGGCATACATATTATTTCTTTTTCTGGGCATAAAAAGCCGTTCAATGGCCAATCCACACGCCTAAAAAAAAAAATCCAAGCCTGGACCATGGTGGGCTTCACGCAAGAGCCCAATGGTCTGGCCCAGCCTTTTGATAGCCCTACCTATTGCCTTAAGATTATTTAGCTTCTTTGTTTTTTGTTTTTTTACCCTAACCTTTTGGTGACCTCTTCCTTCGCCGTCGGTAGCAGTAAACATAACAACTGAATAGAACCAACACCAGAACCGATGCTACACTAGTGAAGATTATAATCTTTGATTGGTTCCCTCCATGCCCTGTCAGAAAAGCAAAACATTTCTGATTTCTATTGCAATACACATTGTTCAGTGTTTGGATGTACATTGTGGACATTAGCTTAATCAAGAGGAGTGGTGAAGAACTAGTAAAAACTTTTGGGTCCTTGCTCATGCCTCCGTGGTAGACCGACAAGAGTTTTAACCCGAGGTCATGGATATGAGTACCCATTGTGCTGTGAGTGTGTGGGTGCGGGTGCGTGTGTTAACAAATTTGTAACCAAGGGGAGATAGCTATTAAAATAAAAAAGATAATGACTTGTTTCAAGTTCCGACTTACAAGATAAGGTGATTGATTGCCTTCTTGAGACCAGAAAAAGGTGGTTTATATATATATATATATATATATATATATATATATATATATATATATATATATATATATATATAATTTTAATTTCTGATATTTTAATCTTGTTTAATTTAGTTTGAGAAATGCCCCAATGCTCTAAGACTGTACGTTAATCGCGTTCTGAGTCGCATCTGTCACTTGGACAGTCCAACTGATAGACTAAGATAGTCCAGAATTCTTTTTATGAGCTACAATGCAAGAAATAACACTGACTGGATTATCAAATTCATCTTTGATTTTGTCCTTGTTTTTGTAGCCATCTTTTTCTGAGCCGTTGATGGGATGGTTAGGATTATTTGAACATTTTGACACTTGAGAAAAATAAGCAATCTATAATGGTTGGGCTACAAAGATAAGGCTAATGATCGTTTAAAGGATTTGTGTAACCGACCCCAATTACTTTAGGATTGGACTTATTTTGGTGTAAATGATTTGGACTGTCCAAATTTAGGGATAATTATCAGATAGGTATGATTATTAGTCAGATTAATGCAATATTTGCATGGTGGCCCATAGAACTTGTGTTGGACTTAATGTACAGTCTAGATCAAGCCTAAGTGTCCAAATGAAACTAGGAGCATTATAACATATAGTGCTCTAGGAGAATTGGAGTATTTCTCATTTATTTATTTTTATTTTGCTTATATCCCTAAATACATGAGAATTGGAGTATTTCTCATTTATTTATTTTTATTTTTCTTATATCCCTAAATACATGGAGTTCTAAATGTTGAAGCCATAAATTTCAAATACGATTTTGTAAACCATGCTGTTGAGGTGTGGAGTTTATTATTATTATTATTATTATTATTATTACACAGGCACCTGACACACACACCACGCATGCTGTAGTAGAATTTCACCACCCATGGGTTTCGAACCCAAGACCTCGTGTTGAAAGTCCTCGGAGTCTACCACCGAGGCAAGGACCTCGTGTTGAGGTGTGGAGTAGACTATTGTGGGACCATGTGATCTGTATGACGTCCAATCTATCCAATAGGTGATTGTCATACATTCCAAAAATATGCTAATCCAGTCATCACGTGCACTGGGTTGAAGGCGATGGGGTTTCTGGGAAGTGTACATTCGTTTTCTATTTTTTTAGGTGGCCCACCTGCTGATTAGATTTACCTGAATTTTAGGTCATTTCAACGACTCAGATCATTACAGGCGTGAAATTAACATGGATGAAGAGGCTTACCATTATCTAAAGGAATGCTCTTGTTACGTGCCTAGAGCTGATCTTATGGTCAATTCTACTAAACCATGCCTCAGGAAATGCTATTATTTTGATCACCCAGATATTAAAAAACAGTTATATAACGGCAGCTGCGCTTTGTTGATTTTGTCTTCTAGTCTTTTCAAAATAATGGAGCATACGTGGCCAGGTGGCTTCATATTAGCCAAGCTTTACAAGGGGGTTACATGATTCTCCGGCAGCATATGATGCTTGATGCACTTGCACTCAAAATTTGTACATATGGCATATGTCAACTCAAGAGAAACTGGTTAAAGTATAATTGTAAAATCCACTGTTGCTAAGTCCTAGTACTAAAAGTATGTTGTTTAACGATCCTAACCACTGATTTATGGATACTTTTAGTAAATAAGATTATTGGATAATTTTCATTCTTCACCGTGCAATAAATGTCCACCGTTCTAATAGTGAAACGATAAAATAAGCATAATTTTTGGGAAAATACTCTAGTTCTCTCAGACCATTATAAGTTACAATGCACCTAGTTTTATTGGGACACTTGAACAATCCAGTCCACTGATCTAATTTGAATTTTATTTTAATAAAAAAAATGGTAATATATGGTTAGGAATATATATTAGCTCTACATCCGTGCATGAGTTTTGATGCTTTAAAGAATTTGAGTGGTCTTTTATATCAGCTTGACATTATTCACATGAATTTAATTTTTATTTTTTTTTTCTCATAATTCTTAAAAGAAATGGTACGAAATTGTCAGGGATACATGTTAGTGAGTTGACTTATATAGATTGTATGAATTTCAACTGTTTTGGGGGGGTATTTTAGTGATCCTAAATCCGCCTGGCACTATTCATCTATATTTGATTTTTAATTTTACTCAAATTTTTTAGAAAAAAATAATATTTTATAGAGTTGAGGGATAAGCTTCATGGTCGAGAGGAAAACAGCCCAGAACACCAGCTAAGGCCCCTAAATGACCGCTCAATGATAAAGGAGATAGGGGTGTAAAGACAACCAGGAGGTTTGCCTAGATGCAGCCACCCTTATTTCCATCTTTACTTTACCTTTATCCGGCAAAAAAATGAAAGGAAAATTTCCTATTTTTTGTCTATGTCCCTAAATTAAATATTAAATAATAGGAGATTTAAATGAAAGTCCCTTTCGAGAAATGCATTACTGTGATGAGTTCCACATGTTGCATGAATTTCAGTCATTTTGGAGGGATTCTAGTAGGTAATAGAGACCTACACTATTTATCAAAATTTTAATTTTAAATATTTAGACATAAGCATTAGTAAAAAGGGTTCCACATATTGCAGCGCCTCTCCCGGGGTCTCAGGGTTTTTTGTCTGATTCCACTCCGTTTGTTAAAAAAAATAATAAATAAATAAATAAAAAGGGTTCCACAAATTACATGAATTTCAAGTCATTGTGGGGGCATTCAAGTGACCTTAAATCAAGCAGACTCTTTTATCCAAATTTAATTTTAATTTTAATTTTTTCTTAAATTTCTTGAGTGTCAAATGGACAGGAACATGCATTAATGAGATGAATTCCACAGATTGCATGATCCGGTACTATTAATGGATTTAATTTGTTGTTTTTTTCTTGAATTGCTCCAAGGAAATGATGTTAAATTTAAGGAAATCTTATTCGTATGATGAGTTTCACATGTTGCATGAATTTTGGGCTGTTTTGGATCATTTAAATGGTCATAAAATGGCATTCTAGTATTCATCCAAATTAAATTAATTTTTTTTTTTTCAAATTTCTTATAATGACATAATTGATAAGTAATGTTTTTGTATTTATGCTTTTCATTTGATATCTCTTTATCACTTTAACTTCACTTCACACCACATGCACTGATATATTGTCGGCATATACGGCTGTGATGGTACCGTAATAGAATGACTACATATAGGAAATGGTACTATGAGGTCAATCTCATGGGAACTTCCCATGAGGTCCAGTTGTGTGGCCCCCACTGTGATGTGCATTGAACATCAAACCCATCAGTCTGATACACAATTCCTTGGTGGGCCATGGGCTTAGAAATCAAGTCAATCCATCACTTGGGTGGGCCACACCACATACAATAGTAGGGAAGGGTTACCCTCGCATTAAAACATTCATAATCATTTATTGGGCCAACCTAAATGTGGTTCACAGTCCAAACCGTCCATTGTGTGTGTCCCACTTCGATGAGTGATCAGACCAAGTTTCAGCCCATCAAAAACCCATGTGAGCTCCACCAAGTACTTTTATATGTTTTAGGCATGTATTTTCATTGTTTTAGATGATATGATACACTTGATTTTGGCATACAACTGATTTTTGGGATATCCCATAGCGTAAAAGAACCCATCACATGCAGGGGGTTGATGTTACTTCCCATCAAGTTGACCTTATAGTACTATTTCTATATACATAGAGAGAGAGAGATGCTCCCACACAACTAGTTGGACTGTGAGTTTTGGTCCAACTAGCTGGGCATTTAATGCTAATTAATGTTGAGAGAGAGCGGCGTTTGCTTCACATTAGCCTTTTAAGAGGTCTTTTAAAAATTATCTCTCACATGGGTGGGCCCCACTGTGTTATTAATGTAAAATTGACCTTGACCATCATGTGTGTCACCTAATGTTAAATCTAAGAAGAGAAAATCAACTCCATCCATGGTTCAAGTGGACCAGACAATTGAAAATAGTGTTAAAAAAAAGTTCACCTTTTAAAATAATTCCTTTCATGAGGCACACTTAAATCCAGTACGGGCCTGATTTTTAAGTTCCATGCCTAGCTTTTGATGTAACATCTAATGGTTGGAATGGATTTCACTTACTCATGATCATGGGTATTGTAAAAATCAAAGGTAGATGTCTCTCCCTCTACCTTTTCTATTGGTGTATCCTACCTGAATCAAAAGTTATTCTAATATTTTGTCTCTAGATGTAGAATAAGATCACACATTTGATGGTCGTAGTGGATCTAACATGCACGTCAAGACATCATGGTGGGCCTAATAAAAATAAGGTTAGACATTCCTCTTCTATCGTTAAGCTTCTTACAGCTTCCTTCTAAGAAAAAAAAGAGCCATGTTAGGAAAAATATCAAGAGTGGATTAAGTGCAGTCCATTGCTTATGCAACACAATTTGTCCCTCCCTGCTCATGTCACCCACCTTCATGTATGTATTGTATATCCATGCGGTCCATTGGTTTTTTCAGCTCATTTTAGAACATTGATCCAAAAACGAACCAATTATAAATCTCGAGTGGTCCACACCAAATATAAAATAGTGAAAATTGAACTTTTACCATTAAAATTTGTAGGACCCGTATCTTAATCCGTACCATTCCATAGACTTCCACGGTCTTACCGGTCGAATTCCGACAACCTTCAACCCTTAACCGATATTTATGTGTGACCCTGATTCATATGCCGTCAACCCGTATCGACTCAACTCAAGACCTTTACCATAGCGATCGCACCGTCGTTGCGGTTCCGATGCTGCGACTCGGTCAAGAGATGTGGGCCAACGTTCGGTGTAAGGAAAACGCCGCGTGTTGCGAAGCCCAAGAGAATCTCTACGAGGTGTCACATCAATCTCATCAATCAATCAATCTCATCATATCACATGTCAAGTACATGTCAAGTACACATCACCTTTCACCCATACCCAAACAACCACAAAAGTCCAAAAGTTTCTTACAAAACTCATGCTTTTCTTACACAAAAGGGCACCAAAGTCAACAAAGTCTTACACACCCATCTCTCTCCCATCTATCACTCCATCGCCCATCACTCTCTCTCCCTTTACAACTCTTTCTCTCTTTCTCATTTTCAAAGATATCTCCAAGGAAAAACCCCATACGTATGAGCCTCTCCCTCTCTTCCAAAAACTCCAAGTGTGGCCCACCTCTCCATCCCAAGATCTCACATCCTAGCCATCCATTTCTCATCTTCTCCATTGAAATCGAAGCTAAGGTGCTAAGGAACCCATAGGAGCAAGAAGATCGAACGGTGGGTGCTTAATAATAGTAGTTTTTTATATTTTTGAGATGGGTCAAGTGAGGCCAACCGATCAATGGTTTGGATCTCACTTGGAACCCTAAGTTGTGGCCGATGGCCCACTTTGATTATCATGATCATCCATGATGGGGCCATTCTCCATGGACCCCATCATGATGTTTATTTCATTGTATTAGGGAGGTCATCTAGACCGTCCATATTGGTGGAGAAAGGATCTCCACCGTTGAATTCGATTTTGTTAGTTCCATGTGTAAAGGGACCCATTTTATTATATGATCTCTTGCAAGGAAGGGCTCATAGTGGCGGAGCCCTCCATCACATGCGTGTCCCACTCTCCATCTCTCTCTCCCTTTTTATTTCTTTTTATTTTATTTTATTTTATCTTATAAGGATATAATAGGGTTGTGTGGTCTACTTGAATGGACCCCATCATGAGGCATGTATTCTATCCTAACCATTTGTAAGTGGGGCCCACTTCATATAGATTGTATCCATACCATCCTCCATGAGGTGGCCCACCTAATCAGGGCCCACCTTAAGGCATTTTTATTCCATGTCCAAACCGTCTAGCGTCTGGGACGCTGGACGTCTCTGTTGAAGGAAAACACAAATTAGCTTGGTTCAAGCTTTAGGGGTGTCCTACTCACTTAGGCCCCACCTTGATGTATATATCCAATTCAAGCCGTCCATCCTCTTACCAACATCATTTTAGTCGTTGAGTAGAAGAATGAAGTTAATCCGCTCATTGGGCGGGCCATACTTTTCAAAACAGTGGTTCTCACTGTTTATAAATCATTTTAAATTTTTCTTCATGCCAAAAATATTCAACATTGGACTCTTTTGGCTTGTCTTAAGTCAGGGAAGCCAATGGACGGGGTGGATCTACTTGTTGCGGGCCCTAAATGCGAAAAACCCCTGAAAAATGAATTTTTCCAAATTTTAAAAAAAATACATATACTAGAGGCCCTGCCTCTCTGACGCGCTGTAGCAGCAGCACGCTGCTACGTGCAGCAGGCGGGCGGGCGGACGGACGGTGGCGCAGCCACCCACGGCTCCAGCCGTGGGCCCCACCCTGATGTTTATTTGCCATCTGACCCATTCATCTAGCGGGCCCCCTTCTCAAGCGGGTCCCCTCCAAGTTTCAACTGAATCCAAAACTCAGGTGGCCCACACCACACGAAATAATGGGATTGAACCTCTACCTTTGAAACCCAAATCTTGGTCAACAGAAGTTTCGAATCAATCAGAAATTTGTGTTTTCACTTCATCCAGGTCTGAGTGACCTTATGAACGGTTTGGATGGCATTTAAGCATTATGGTGGGCCACATATGTGGGACCCATAGTGATGAAGATATTTCATCCACCGTCCGCGGCTGTGAACGGTGGGACCTACCATGATATATGGGTTTCATTCACACCGTCCGCCTGACGGTGAAGCCCACCTTGTTTGTGTTTTGTCCGCGCCATCCATCCCTGGACGGTGGGACCCACCATGATTTATGTGTTATATCTATACCGTCCACGTTGGACGATGGGTTCTCCTGGTTGGGTGGCAAATAAATATGATAGTGGACCCCCTGGCCCACACGCTGGATGACAAATAAACATTTCAATGGGCCCTTTGCCACTTTGGATGACAAATAAACATTTCGGTAGGCCTCTAGGCCCATGGGTTTGGACCCATTTGATGTGTTCCAAGGCCCATGGGATTAGGCCCATTTGATGTAATTTAAGGCCCATGGGAGTGGACCCATTTGATGTATTCCAAGGTCCATGGGATTGGACCCATTTGATGTATTTTAAAGCCAATGAGATTAGACCATTTGATGTTTTAGGGGCCCATGGGTTAAGGCCCATTGAGATGTACTAGGGCCTATGGGTTGAGGCCCATTTGAAGTACATATGAGGCCCAATTGGTGTGGTCCATTTGTTACATATAAGACCCATAAGATTAGGCCCATTTGATGCAATCTAAGGCCCACGAGTTATGACCCATTGCAATGCACATGAGGCCCATTGGTGTGGTCCATTTATGTGGCCCATTTGATGAATAAAAGGCCCATATGACATGACCCATTTGATGTATTTAAAGCCCAATGGGATGTATCTAAAGTCCATTGCAATGTGTGATCCCAACACAGATTATGTACGATGTTTACAACGATTGTGCCTTGGGAGCAATGTTGGTTTGACATCCACATTGCTAATGTAATGCTGGTTGGATATCCACATTACGACTCTCCTTAGAGCCCATTATTAGGCCCGTACTTATTATGTATAGGCCATTTGGGGCCATCTGCATTGTAAAGATAGTTCATTTCATTATACATGTTTAGTATAGTTCCATGACTCATGATCATACGCATCATATGTATGTTTGATATGAGAAGTGACTGATCATAGCATATGCCTTCGGGCAGATTGTTTATGGGACCCCGATTAGGTTGTGTTGCCCCACATGAGCACACGATACGTGCAGGATTTGCCGCATGATTGGATGGTGTGATTCATGCATTTCGCATTATATGACATGATTACTGTACGCCCTAGCAACATCGGGGCTGTAGCCTCCACAGGCGTATCGTGGTTGGCAGGATTGGATACCGAAAATCTCGTTCTACATGGGGTGCTATAGATATCCCTGGGTGAAAGTCCCTAAACCCTTATAGTACCAAGAGGTTGCTCCAACGTCTAAACTGAGTGGGTAGATGAGCGTTGAGTACCGATTACCAGATGGCTGCGATCTCCACTGTGTCGTGATCGGTTGGAAGGGGGTGCGGCCTTACCCGCCCGAGAGTAGGGGGCAAAACTAGCCTGAGTTTGACCAACTCGAGGAATGGGTCCGCTATCGATGAGTCGAGCCCGATATTGGAAGACGGATAGTGAGGTCTCTTCCACTTACCTTATTGCGTGCGATGTGACGGCGATCTGGTTTAGAGTGTATTAGACTCCAGTGATATCCCAGAGTTGAGCTGTATTGACATGTGGACTTAGATGAGGATTGTATGCTTGCTTTGCATCTTGCATCGCATAGCCTTGGTACGACTCATGATATTTATGGATCCATCTATATATTTCGCATTACTCTGATATTGTATGATCATATTACTACCCTGCGCACACACTTTTACCACACTCTAAGCTTTCTATAATCTTATGCACGACCGTTGCGTGTAGGTAACGTTGGGGCGCAGCAGCGTTGAGGCAGGAGTGCTTAGTAGATCGTTTTGGAGTTTTTGTTCATCATCATTATATTTCTCCTTTATGCTTGTTGTACTTGTAAAGTTTTTTATCATAATAGAAATGTAATAGAGTTTTTGGTTGTTGTTTGTGGGTTATGCCTTTAGTTATTCTTATCACGAATCAAACTGATGTTGAAAATCCTCCTCGTAGCATCCCAAGATCGGAACCTAGCAAAAGGGAGCTGGGAGCCGAGAATGGAGTTCTACGGAGGCTGTCGGCGCCGGATTCGGCGATCGAGAATTTTGTAAGCCCGGTTTCCGAGTTTGGAGCGTGACAAAATTTTCCAAGGCCCACCGTAATTTTTTACTTGCCACCCAACTTAATGATAATGTCACAAAGACCTTGATGAAGGAAAATAAAATTAAAAATAAATTTCAGCTTAATCCAAAACTTTCGGCCCACAAAAAGTTTTTAATGGCCAATCACCACTATTTCTGTGGTGTGGTCCACCTGAAACATGTATCTATTTTATTTTTGGAATCCTTTCTTATCATTAGCTAAAAATATAGATGTAGAGAATGGGTATAGAATACCTTTACAAAGGTAGGCTCAAGATGAGGGATGCACAGAACAGCAAGTGTACAAGCTGCACCCAATGTACTCCCACTTTTTTGGAAATAGGCATCTTTTATCTCGAGGAATACAAAGAAGTTAAACAACAAAAGAGAAAGCTTACCTCGATTTTTTATATGGCCCACCTTATCATGTAGGTAAGATCCACTCCGACCATTAGATGTGCAATCTTGTTGTAGGTCTAAAGAGAAAATATAAGGTAGATTTGTAATTCAGGCGAGCCACACTAATGGAATATTTAAAGGGAAGACATCCACCTTTGATTTTTACCAGACCCAATCATGAGCATGTCAAATCAGCTCCAACCATTAGATGTGAAAGCAAAGACTAGGTGCAGGACTTAAAAATCATATCCATAAGTGATTCAAGTGGGCCTCATCAAACAATGATTTTGGAGGGTGAGCTTTTTTAGTATACTGTTTCCAATTGTGTGTTCCATCCGAGCTAACAATGGGGTTTATTTTCAGTCGATAAGTTTAACATGATGTGACACACGTGATGGTCGGAAGGAATTTTACATTAACAGCACAGTGGGACCCACCCAAGTCGGAGATCATTTTCAAAAGACTTCTTACAAGGCTAACGTGAAGCAAACGCCCTTCTCTCCCACCATTAATTAGCATTAAATGGCTAGCTAATTGGACCAAAACTTACGGTGTATATATATATATATATATATATATATATATATATATATATATATATATATAGAGAGAGAGAGAGAGAGAGAGAGAGAGAGAGAGAGAGAGAGAGAGAGAGAGAGAGAGAGAGAGTCATGCTCCCCTATTCACCTACGCACGTGTGCACCTTTGCACATGTGCCATGGGTGTCTAATCTGAACAGTTTATGTGATGCGGAATTCCATGAAACCTCATGTGATAAATTTTCACCCCAATCTAAAATTCTGGTGGGCCAGAGCAAAGAGAAATGCAAATCAAGGGAGGAAACTGTTTTCATTTTTCATGGCCCATCAAGGTTTAGATCAAAGTAAAACTTCGGCCTGGGGGGTTTCACGAGGTGCTGTTTCACATGAATGGTTCAGATTTTGGATCCAAATCCATATGATGGGTTTTTAAAAAAGTTCGTTAGTAGTACGGATGAACCGGTTCGCAGGTGAGCCTTCCGCTATATATATATATATATATATACACATACACACACACTTATTTATATTGTGTCAGTGGTATCGTATCTTTAAAAAAATAATTGTATGAATTTCTAAATTAAGCCTCTTATGTTATGATTATCAAACAACCTGCAACATTATTCTTACCAAACAATGACTGATTACACTATTACAAACATGTTTAAAACCAAAAGCTAGAAACATATTTTGAATACTTTTATCTTTGAATAATAATAATAATAAAATCAATATTATTTTTAAATTTTTTTATATATAAAAAAAATGATCAATATGGGCTTTAACGTATGTTACGACCTGTAACGGAACAGATGCATAGCCTGCCTTTATCGTTATTAAATATTTTAAATCCACATGGATTAGTTCAATTCAGTTGTCTCCTGTAATTAAGGTGAACTCACTTGGATCCCACATAAATTTACATCATACCGAGTCAAACCGACTTGATTACTTAGAAATTCGTTCCAAGCACCACTCGGTAGTGGATCAACCACGCTCGTTGATTAAGTGGCAATCAAAGAGTTGTTATTTTCTACATGTTGCACAAATAAGTCACACATACCAGATGCACGTATTCTACATCTACGCCGTCCATCTCTTTTTCCAGATCATTTTAATGTACAAACTCAAAATGAACTTGATTTAAATCTCAGGTGGACCACACCATAGGAATCAATGGTGAATAACCGTTAAAAACTTCTTGTGGGACACAAGTTTTGGGGCAGGCTAATATTTATATTTTACCCTTCACATTACAAAGGGCTTATATAGATTTGGACCTTATCAATCCAAACGAAATTCAAACTCAAGAGGAATTATCCTACCAGGAAGCTGAATACTCAACCTTAAGTCCCACTTTTGGGTACAACTCTTGAAAAGACATTTCTACACAAAATCAGTCTTTCCCTCTACTAAACGAAAATCAATCCAATTGGTTTTCATTGAGTGGACTTTTTTATAGATTTGTAAAAAGAAAAACCATTCAGGATACAGGCAACAAAACGACCCTCGATATTCTATTCCGAACCAGGGTGTCGGCTGAAAACAGCTATCTTACAGTGCGTCCAAACGAGCCCTAATGCAACTCGACTCGAGCCCAAAGGGTTCGGAACAATTGTCAACATTTGCAAAATCATGCTTACCGGAGGGAGCATCAGTTGTTGACGAAGGAGGAGGACGAAAGGCAGACGGTGCAGCAGCATAAAAAGGGAACACCTCATACCTCATAGCACAACTCGCCCCTATAATAACAGCCCCGTCCTTTCCGTCGCAGCACACGGGAATCTCGGAAATACCCGCTTCTAGGCATGTGTTGCAGTCGCTTCTTGATAAATCAGGGGTGCACTGCACAATCGCATATATCTTCTGAGATGCTGTAAAATTAGCTTCTCCCATCGCCAACATCCGAACAGAAGGACTAAATGCGGCCTTTGAAGAAAGATTTTTCAAAAGACCATTCAGTGTCTGGTTAAATCGTCGTGGGTCTGATATATTGTGCTGTCTCCGCATTAATGCTAACGAATTGATTGATGGATCATACACGGATTGGAAGTTATGGTCTGAGTAACGCAGCATACAGATATCATACCATATGACTGCTTCTCTCCTGTTGGGACACTTTTGTTTGATATCTTGAGTCGCCTGGTTGACGCAGGCATTGCAGGTGTCAAAAGAAACATCCCCTCTACAAAGGAAGAGGCCAAAGACGGTGTTGGGATTTCCACCCCTCTCAGTGTAAAAGAAGGTGGAAAATTGAGCGTTGAAAGTTAGAATGGGGAGGAGGGCATTGAGATTAGTTTCGAAGGTTGTATTAGGAGTGTAATCATCTACTGAGCAGTTAGAGTAGTAGAACTCATTGTAGAACTGCTCTGCTTGAGAGAGGGAACCGAAGAGAAAAAGAAGAAAGAAGGATAGTTGGAAAATATGCATCTCTTCCTCCTTGGTTGGTATGGAAAAGGAAGAGAATATGAAACCTCGTTCTGAAACTCGTATAAATTTCCCATGATCTCGTTTGCAGTCCTTATAACACCATAGGGCCGCACATGAAGAGATGATTTGACTAGAGCACTCCATCTTCTTTCTTGCAGTGGATGGCCCACAATTCATAGCTGATGGTGGTTGGGTGGTTGGAATCATTACTATATATAGTTGAATTTTGGACATTGAGGTGAAAATTCAACACCTATTGTCAATTTGAATTTGCAATAGGTGGGGTAGATTAACATAGACTAGATATTTTTAAGATGTTATTCTGGATATTTAGCAAAATTTGGCTCAAAAAAAAAAAGAAAAAAAAAGGGGGGGTCTTCATGTCTATATTCATTAATCACAAAAATTACAGCCCTTCGGGTGTGACCCAGCAAAAAGATCAGGGTCAGACCTATTGTGAGAGAAAAGAAAACAAACACAAAAATAAATTTTTAAAAAAAAATGGATAGAAACGGCCAGCTCCTCCAGGCACTAGAATTTCCTGATCGCCCCTAAACCCAGCTTGTCTAGAAAGATCAAACCCCTAGTCCTAGGCGGGAGGCTCTGATTATCATCAAAGTGTAGGGGGCCTTGCACAAAACCTTAGGATCTAACCCTCCAGAACAAACCAGAATTATGGGATAATAAAAGCAATGAAGTAAATTAAAGCACCAATCATACAACACCAGGGTTTTTTACATGGAAAACCCTCAAAGAGGTAAAAACCACGGGATCTCGTCCAGATCAATAATCCACTTTAAAGCAGAACATTACAACCGATTACAAGCACATACCGCTTGGATCAAACTTCATCACTCACGCAGGAGCGGATAAACAGTAAGAGAAACAAAGAAGACGGAGAGATCTCACCGATTATGAGGACGTGAAAGCACTGAGATATGGTAGATCGCCTCTACGAGCATAGTCTCCCTTTCACAAGCTTCCTCTCTCTCTTTCTCTCTCTCTCTCACAACCCTAAACCCTTTTGCAAACCCTTGCAAAGCTTTAGGAAATCCTAGAATGCCCTGGAATACCCTGAAATCCCTGGAATACACCTCAATCCCGGATACACTCCTTTATATAAGAATAGAAAGAAGTAGAATCCAAATAGGAAATAAAATCCGTAAAATTTACACTTCCGCAATCGCATCTGCGGAAATCTTCGATCATATCAACGATCTCTCCATAACAACGTAGATGCCATCTGAAAGTCGCTCGATCATATCGAGATAGGACCAGCAACCAGGGGTAAAATTCCATCAATTATCGATGTCATCGAGACACACTCGATACCTCCTCGATAACATCCTCGATATGATCGGCAGGTCACTCGATCATATCGACAAGATAAAAAATAGTCCAGCGACCAGGATTGAAAAATCCTGCAATTATCGATGATATCGAAACCCATTCGATTTCATCGATTCCACCAATGAGGAGAAAAATCCTCATCAAATCTCTCCCTTTTCGACTCAGGAGGAATCCATCTTCTTCAAGTCAGCCCGGTTTCTACAAACCTCAAAATTTTCCTTGAGCAAAGCCTTGGTCATCATGTCTGACTCATTATCGTCCGTGTAGACATTCTCAAGCTGTAACACCTTCTGTTCCAAAGTATCCATAATCTAGTGATATTAAACCTCTATGTGCTTTGACTTTGAGTGATGACTTGGATTCTTGCTCAAGTGTATAGCATTTTAGCTATCGCAATAGAACACATGCTGCTCCTGCTTCAGGCTAAGTTCCTGTAAGAACCTTTTCATCCAAAGCATCTCTTTACATGCCTCAGTGACTGCAATGTACTCGGCCTCTATCGTCGACAATGCTACGACCTTCTGTAGCTTGCTCTGACAAGAAACTGCTCCCCCTGCAAACGTGAACATGAACCCCGATGTAGACTTCCTGGAGTCTATGTTATCTATCATATCTGCATCTGTGTAACCCTCTAACACAGGTTTTTCGTCACCATAGCATAGGCTCAACCTGTATAAGCCTCTTAGATACCGTAGTATCCACTTCACCGCTGCCAAATGTTCTTTGCCAGGATTAGCAAGATACCGGCTGACAACACCAACCGCATATGCTATGTCTGGGCGTGTACACACCATAACATACATCAAACTTCCTACGGCTGACGCGTAGGGTATCTTTTGCATCTCTTCCACATCTGCCTTCGTCTTAGGACACTGTCTGTCGCTCAATTTGAAGTGACCATTCAGTGGAGTACTGACCGGCTTCGCTGCATTCATATTGAACTGCTATAGGACTTTCTCAATATACCGCTCTTGTGACAGCTAAAGCTTCCTACTGCTTCTGTCACGGGTTATCTCTATTCCTAGGATCTATTTAGCCGGGCCCAAGTCTTTCATCATAAAAGACTTTCCCAACTCTTATTTTAGCTTGTCGATCTTCTTGATGTATTTTCCAATGATGAGCATGTCCTCAACGTATAAGAGCAGAACTAAGAAATCACCATTTGAGAACTTGCGCGTGAACACACAGTGGTCCAACTCCATTCTATCATACCCATGCTATAACATAAACGAATCAAACTTCTTGTACCATTACCGTGGAGCTTGTTTCAGCCCATACAAGCTCTTCCTTAGCCTACACACCATATGTTCCTTGCCCTTGACTTCGAACCCTTCTAGTTGGTGCATGTAGATCTCTTCTTCCAGGTCACCATGGAGAAAGGAAGTTTTAACTTTCAACTACTCTATCTCCAGATCCATGCTAGCTGCCAACCCAAGCAACACCCGTATGGATGTCATCTTCACCATAGGTGAGAATATCTCCTCGAAGTCTATGCCTTTCCTCTGACCAAGCCCTTTTACCACAAGTCTGGCCTTGAACCTCATCTGTGAATTCTTCTGCTCAACATTCTTTCTGAACACCCACTTGTTGCTCAAAACTTTCTTGTCCTTAGGCAGTTTCACCATGTCATAAGTGTGGTTCTTATGCAAGAATTCCATCTCCTCTTGCATAGCTTTCAACCACTCCTCCTTATGCTCGTCGGCTAGGGCCTTATAATAGTCTTCTGGTTCTCCCCCATCAGTCAGCATACTGTACTCATGCGGCGAGTACCTCTTTAACGGCTTTCTGTCCCTAGATGACCTCCTCACCTGTGGCTCAATAGGTGGATCAAGTGGGGGCTGCTCCCCTGGTCCATCTTCTATAGGAACCCCCTCGTCCTCTGCACCTCGTTCTACTCCCTCGTCATCAGGCACCACGGGAGGAATAGTCGGATCCATGTCCTCTAGCTCACCTGAACTAGGTTGATTCTTCTCTGGTTTACCAATGTCTTCAATACACTGATCTTCAAAGAAAACCACATCTCTACTCCTGACGAGCTTCTTCTCGGTCGGATCCCACAATCTGTAACCAAATTTTTCATCACCGTACCCCAAGAACACACACTGCCTGATCTTCATATTGAGCTTGGACCTCTCGTCCTTCGATACGTGAACGGATGCCCTGCATCCAAACACCCTGAGATGACTGTACGATAGATCCTGTCCAGTCCACACCTTCTCAGGTACTTCTCCATTTAATGAGGCTGATGGAGACCTGTTTATCAGATACACCACCGTGTGTATTGCTTCTCCCCATAACGTCTTGGGCAACTTCGCATGGGATAACATGCATCTGATTCTCTCAACAATGGTGCGATACATTTGCTCAACTACACCATTATGCTGAGGGGTCTTGGGAACCGTCTGTTCATGCCGTATACCTAAGGACTTGTAGTACTCATGAAAGTCATCGATGTATTCACCACCATTATCAATGCAGATGCACTTCAATGATCTACCTTTCTCTCTCTCGACCATAGCATGAAACAACTTAAACACACTAAAGACCTCGTCCTTGGATTTCAAAGCATAAACCCAAACCCTCCTAGATGCATCATCTATAAAAGTAATAAAATACAATACCCCACCTAAGGTTTTTATCCTCATAGGACCACAAACATCAGAATAAACCCAATCTAATGCATGCACTTTATTAACACGAGAAACAGTTTTAACGAATGAAACTCTACGTTGTTTTCCTGATAAACAATCAAGACAGGTTTTGAGAGGTGTACCTGTCACGTCTGGAAGGAGCTACTTCCTTGCTAGTAGCTAAAGCCTTTTTCACTCATGTGGCCTAGACGCTTATACCACATGTCAATAGCTAAATCTTCTGCTGCACTCAACCCACCCTTGCACACACTAACACTTGCCTTGTAAAGGGTGCAACACTTCTTTCCTCTAGCTGCGATCAACGAACCCTTGATGAGCTTTCAGCGCCCACTGAAAAACCGGCTTTCTTAGCCATCATCATCCGACCTTCCCGTCGACATCAAGTTGAGGCGAAGGTCTAGGATATGCCTTACATCCCTGAGAACCAATGTGCAGCCCACATTGGTCTTCACACAAATATTACTGACCCCTACGATCTTCGATACGCTAGAATTTTCTATTTTCACGGTGCCATAGTCACCTGACTTGTAGCTTGTGAAGAAGTCCCTGCATGGAGTCGCATGAAAAGAAGCTCCTGAGTCAATCACCTAGTCGGTGTGCTGACCCGTAGCTATGAGACAAACATCATGATCTGTGGAAAGAATAATAACAATGTCGCCATCTGAAGAGACCGCAGTAGAATCTGATTCATCTTCCTTCTCCTTTCCTTTTCCTTTCTTGTCGTTCTTATTCTTACGACATTCATGCTTGTAGTGGCCCTTCTTGCCACAGTTCTAGCATTCAACATCCTTTCTGTTACTCGACTTGCCTCTTGATTTATCTCGGGCCTTCCCGCCCTTCCTGTTCTTTCCTCTCCCCCGTTCCTGTGTCACAAGGGCCTCTTAATGAGTAGACTCCTGAGACTTCCTCCTTATCTCTTCATTGAAGAGACAGCTAGTAACCTGTTCCATGGATATCTTTCTGTTTGGCGCGGAGTTACTTAGAGACACCACCAATGTCTCCCAACTGTCAGGCAATGAACTAAGCAATAGTAAATCTTGTAATTCATCATCCAGGACCATCTTCATATCGGAGAGCTGGTTCACTATATTGCTGACCTCATTCACGTGCTCAGTCATAGAACCACCATCCTTGAACTTGAAATTCACAAGTCGCCTTATCAGAAAAATTTTACGTAGACACATGGTGGAATACATAATCATCCAGCCATTGTCTAATAAACCTCACCGCCTTCCGGTCCAACTTCTTCCAATCATCATCAGTCATATCCTTAGATTTTGCTGATATGCCTAAAATTGTAAAATATAGGTCCTTACAATAAAGCAAGTCCTCCATCTTAGCCTTCCATATGGTTCAGTTAGAAACATTGAGGCTGATCATCTTTGATGAGCCACCTTCCATAATTCCAAACCGATCTTACCCATTCAATGAACTTAGCTCTGATACCACTTTGTAGGGGGCATTGCACAAAACCTTAGGATCTAGCCCTCCAGAACAAACTAGAATTATGGGATAATAAAAGCAATGAAGTAAATCAAAACACCAATCACACAATACCAGGGATTTTTACGTGGAAAACTCTCGAAGCGGTAAAAACTACGAGACCTCGTCTAGATCAACAATCCACTATAAAGCAGAACTTTATAACCGATCACAAGCACACACCGCTTGGATCAAACCTTCATCACTCACGCATGAGCGGATAAACAGTAAGAGAAACAAAGAAGACGGAGAGATCTCACCGATTACGAGGACGTGAAAGCGCTGAGATATGGTAGATCACCTCTACGAGCATAGTCTCCCTTCCACAAGCTTCCTCTCTCTCTTTCTCTCTCTCTCTCTCTCTCACAGCCCTAAGCCCTTTTGCAAACCCTTAGAAAGTTTTAGGAAACCCTAGAATACCCTGGAATACACCCCAATCCCGGATACACCCCTTTGTATAAGAATAGAAAGATGTAGAACCCAAATAGGAAATAAAATCCACAAAATCTGCGCTTCCGCAATCGCATCTGCGAAAATCTTCGATCATATCGACGGTCTCTCAGTAACAGCGTCGATGCCATCTGAAAGTCGCTCGATCATATCGAGACAGGACCAAAACTGTCCAGCAACCAGGGGTAAATTTCTATCAATTATCGATGTCCTCGAGACACTCTCGATACATCCTCGATAACATCCTCGATATGATCGGCAGGTCACTCGATCATATCGACAGGACAAAAAATAGTCCAGCGACTAGGATTGAAAAATCCTGCAATTATCGATGATATCGAAACCCATTTGATTTCATCGATTCCACCAATGAGGAGAAAAATCGTCATCACAAAGATCATGTCACATTGGTCTGCGCTTCCCATACGGGCCAACGAGTCAACGGACGCATTTCCTTCTCTGAATATGTGGTTAACCTCAACCTCTGCAGTCGTCATCAGCGCTTTGATCCTAGAGATCCACGCTTTCCATTTCCAACCCAGGCTAGCCTCACCCGAAATGAGGTTAATCACCAGCTGAGAATCCAACTCAGGAACTGGCACGCCCCAAACTCGGAAACCGGGCTCACAAAATTCCCGATCGCCGAATCCGGCGCCGACAGCCTCCGTAGAACCTCATTCTCGGCTCCTAACTCCCATTCGCCAGGTTCCGATCCTGGGATGCTACGAGGAGAATTTTCAACGTCAGTTTGATTCGTAATAAGCATAACCAAAGGCATAACCCACAAACAACAACCAAGAACTCCATTACATTTCCACTATGATCAAAAACTTTACAAGTACAATGAGCATAAATGGAAATACAATGGTAAAGAACCAAAAACTCCAAACGCTCTGCAACGTGCTCCTGCCTCAGCGCTGTTGCGATCCAACGTCACCTACACGCAACGGTCGTGCATAAGCTTACAGAAAGCTTAGAGGGTGGTGAAAGTGTGTGCGCAAGGTAGTAATATGAATATGCAATGACATAGTAATGCGGAATATGCAGATGGAACCATAATATCATGAGCCGTACCTCGGCTATGCGATGCAAGACATAAATGGTATCGGCCATCCAAAGGCCATGCTATGTGCAATGCAACTCAAGCATACAGATCCTCATCTATGTCCACGCATCAATACAGCTCAAATATGGGATATTACTGGGGTCTAGTACACTCTAAACTAGATTACCTCCACATTGCGCGCAATAAGGTAAGTGGAGGAGACCACACTATCCGTATGCCAATATCGGGCGCGACTCGTCGATAGCGGACCCATTCCTCGAGTTGGTCAAACTCAGCCTATCATTTCCCCCTACACTCGGGCGGATAAGGCCACACCTCCTTCTAACCGACTACGACACAGTGGAGAGCATAACCGTCTGGTAATCGGCACTCAACGCTCATCTACCCAGTCGGTCTAGACGTTGGAGCAACCTCTTGGTACCATAAGAGTTTAGGAACTTTCACTCAGGGATATCTATAGTACTCCATGTAGAATAAGATTTTCGGTATCCAATCCTGCCAACCACGATGCGTCTGTGGAGGCTACGACCCTGATGTCGCTAGGGCGTACAATAACCATGTCACACAAATACGGAATGCATGAATCACACTATCCAGTCATGCAACCAATCCTGCGCATACCGTGCGCTCATATAGGGCAACACCGCCTAACCGGGAGCCCATAAACAACCTGTCCGAAGGAAAATGCTATGATCAGACAATTCTCACGTCAAGCATACATATGATGTGTATGATCATGAGTCATGAAACTGTACTAAACATGATATAATAAAATGAACTATCTCACAATGCAGATGGACCTGGACGGCCTATACACGATAAGTACGGCACAGTAATGAGCCCCAAGGAGAGTCGTAATGTGGACATCCAACCAGCATTACACTCGCAATGTGGACGTCAAACCAACATTGCCCTCAAGGCACAAATCTTCTTAAACATCGCTACATAATCGGTATTGGGATTTCACATTGCAATGGACCTTAGGTTCATCCCATTGGGCTTTTCATATATATATCAAATGGGCCCGATCTTATAGGCCTTTTATTCATCAGATGGGCCACATAAACGGGCCACACCAATGGGTCTTATGTGCATTGCAATGGGTCAAAACCCGTGGCCCTGGATTGCATCAAATAAGCTTAGTCTCATGAATCTAATAGGTGACCAATGGGCCACACTAATTGGGCCCCCACATGTAGATCAAGTGGGCCTCAACCCATAGGCCTAACATGAGTTCAATGGGCCTAAACCCCTAGGCCTTAGTCAAATAAAATGGGCCTAACTCATGGATCTCAAATAAACTCAATGGGCCTAATCCCATTGACCCTTTTTATAATTAAATGGGTTTAGTCCCGTGGGCCCTACAATATATCAAATGGCCTACTTCCATGGGCTTTAAAATTTCAACAAAAGGGGTCCAATTACATGGGCCTTGAAGTACATCAAATGGGTCTAGTCCCATGGACTTGCAACATATCAAATGGGCCTAAGTTCTTAGGCCTAAAATGAATCAAATGGGCCTAACCCATAAGCATTTTATAAATCAAATGGGCCTAGCCCGTAGGCCTTAAATATCGAGTAAGCCTAAGCCCATAGGCTTTACGTATCAAGTGGGCCCAAGTTCATAGGCCTTAAATGGATCAAATGGGCCTAGCCCATAAGCATGTTTCAAATCAAATGGGCCTAACCCATAGACCTTTTGCAATTAGAGGGGCTTAACCCATACAAGAGGGGCCCACCCAACCAACAGTTCAGGCCTAGAACAGATCACACCAAGTGGATGGACGGTATGAATGCATTTCATGCATCATGGTGGGTCCCACTGTCCAGTGGACAGTGCGGATAACGCACGTACATTACACAGGGCCCCACCGTCCGCTGGACGGTGGAGGCATACATGCAAGGTGGGTGCCACCGTCTGCCTGGACGGTGGCTTGAAATACATACAACACTGTGGGTCCCATGTGGGGCCCACTGAAATGTCTGTTTATCATCCAATCCGTTCATAAGGTCCCTCGGGCCTGGATGAAGGGACAAGATAAATTTCAGCTTGATCCAATACTTCTGTGGGCCCCATTTAAGATTTCAATGGTAGACTTTTAATCCACTGTTTCAAGTGGTGTGGGCTACCTGAGTTTTGGATCGGTCCGAGATTTGGAGGGGGCCCATCTGAGGATGGGACCCACCTCATGGACGGTTTAGATGGCGTACAAACATCAAGGTGGGGCCCACGGCTGGAGCCGTGGGTCCCTGCTGGACGCCCGCCGCCCGGGCGCTGCACGCTGCCGCAGTCAGAGGCAGAGGCAGAGCCTCTGCCATTTCATTTTTTTTAAAAAAAGAAAACCCATTTTTCCAGGGTTTTTCGCATGTGGGGCCCGCTAAATTGAAATTTGCCCCGGCCATTACGATCAGTGGCCCGAGGCCGTCTAAATGAGTCCAGAGTTTGAATTTTTTTTTATGCTTGGAAGTGAAATAAATTAAGAAAATGATGTTTGAATGGTGAGGGTGCGATCTTTGACACTATGGCCCACCAGGTGCTCCGTTCAATCTCATCTTCTAGCTCAACGCCTAAAATGGGATGGTGAAAGGAATGGACGGCTTGGATTAGAGCAATACATCAGGGTGGGGCCTATGCAAGTGGGCCACCAAAAACCCCCTTTTCTTCTTTCCTTTTTCTTCTTTCATTGAAACGTCCAGCGTCCCAGACGCTGGACGGTTTTAATTTTTTTCTTTCTTTTGAAAATGGCGGGCCCTGATGAAGTGGACCACCACATGATGGGTGACATGGGTTTAACTTTTAAGGTGGGCCCCACTTGAATAAAAATAATTATATCAAGGTGGGATCCATTCAAGTGGGCCACCATCCTATAGTATAAAAAAATAAAATAAAATAAAATAAAATAAAATAAAAGCAATAAAAGAGAGAGAGAGAGAGAGACATGGAGAGTGGGACACGGCTTATGATGGAGGGACACCTTCATTATGGGCCCTCCCATACATGAAATCATACATCAAATGGGTCATTTTGCACATGTGACCATCAAAACTAAAGATCAACGGTGGGGATCCTTTCCCCACCAATATGGATGGTCTAGATGACCTTTCCAAATGAAAATAAATATCATGATGGGGTCCATGGAGAATGGCCCCATCATGGAATGATCATGATGATCCAAGTGGTCCTTCAGCCACGTTTTAGGGTCCCAAGTGAGATCCACACCATTGATCGGTGGGCCTCACTTGGTCAACCATAAAAACAAATAAATCTACCCTATAGAGGCACCCACCATCCGATCTTCTTGCTCCTAGAGGTTCCTTAGCACCCTAGCTTCAACTTCAATGGTTAAGATGAAGAATGGAGGGTTGAGATGGGAGATTTTGGGGTAGGAAGGTGGGCCACTTGGAGCTTAGGAGCTCTTGCAAAATTCCATACGTATGGAGCTCCTTTGCTTGGAGTTTTGCAAATGAGAAAGAGAGAAAGAGAGAGAGTGATGTAAGGGAGAGAGAGAGAGTGATGGATGGATGGGTGAGTGATGGTTGTGTAAGAAAAGCTTGACTTTTGAGGCTTTTGTGTAAGAGAGGTATGGGAGATGAAGACTTTTGTGGCTTTTTGTGTAAGAGAGGTATGGGTGATGAAGACTTTTGTGGTTGCTTGAAAAAATGGAATAAAGTGATGTGTACTTGACATGTGATGGATTGATGGGTGATTGATTGATGGGATTGATGTGATTGATGTGACACATAGTAGAGATTCTCTTGGGTTTCGCAACGCGCGGCGTTTTCTCGCACCGAACGTTGGCCCATATCTCTTGACCAGAGTATCGCCTCGGCGCGCGAGTTGCGGTATCGGAACCGCAACGACGGCGCGGTTGCTATGGTATTGGTCTCGGGTTGAGTCGACTCGGGTTGTCGGCATATGAATCAGGGTCGCACGTCGATATCGATTAAGGGTCGAAGGTTGCCGGAATTCGACCGGTAAGACCGCGGAAGTGTACGGAAAGGTACGGACCAAGATACAGGTCTTACAGGAACCACCTTATTCATTCCTCTGGACAGACAAAAAAAGAGGCCATCGAATATGGCATGAAGTTCCGCATGCACATTTGAACCATGTCCATAACCAGCTGCAAAAGCAAAAAGAAAATTGCCTCTCTCACCTCTGTAAATACCCCCACTACCCGATAAGCCAGGATTCCCCAGGGCCGAACCATCGACATTTATTTTTACCCAGCCTATTTCAGCAGGAGAAGAGTTCTGCTTATGGAACAGGTGTCCAAAAGGAGAAGGGTGCTGGGACGTACCTATTGTCGTTGCCGCATTCTGAACAGAGAAAGGATGGTGAGACGAGGTTGACTTGTGCAACGGCTGAGGGAAAAATCTGGCGGGAAGATTTACTTTCCGGCAAATAGAAGACTCGATTTTGTGAAGGACGGGAGGCACCATCATACTTGGCCCTGTTTCTGGCAATCCAAATATCCCACGAGATGAAGCAAGGGAGGAGTTTCTGAATTTTGGAATCGTCCCTCCTATCCACAGGGCACGCCCACCATTGCTGAAGCCTCTGTTCCACCGATAAGGCACGCAGCAGATGAATACCCAGGAGCATGGCAAAACGGTTCCAAATTGTTGAAGCAAGGTTCCCATTGATGAACAGATGCAATAGAGATTCCGAGTCGTGACCCGGACTGTCTGAAGGCGGAGTAATATCGCAACAGAGACATTTAGAAGCCAGGTGTATTCCTTTTCTTTGAACTGCAGCGTCGACTGGAATAGCTTTAATCAGAATTTTTCAAAATAAAAAAATAATAATAATAAATAAAATAAAAAATAAAAAATAAAAAAATTTTGGCTCATCTTCTACATAGAGAGATCTTTAGAATGTGTGAGAGTTTTCCAACGGGGTCTTATAGTCTACCTATTGCAAAATCAGATATTTTGCATGTGATATATTGGTGGCAAAGAAATAGTTATATTGAAAGTTCGCATTCGGCCAAAAAAAAAAAAAAAAAAAAACAGAGAGAGATGAAAATTCAATACTAACATCCACCGCATGAAATCAACGATTAGGATCATCCATTAAGCATGATCCAATGCGCGTCTTATCCACAGCAATTCTATTAGCTGAGTTTGAACGATTACAAATATCCATCAAGAATGATGGCGGTTGGCTCATGTTCTCTAATTCCCATTAATTATTGTTTGGGAATGAACTATTTTCATCTCGCATCCGTCCATTTCAGACGTACAGGAGGATTAGATAATTGTGTGTTTGGAAACGTTATCTATTCAAGGTAGGGGCCACTGGATGGATGGACCTGATTGATTCAATACACTGCCACTTGTACTATAGGGAATTGATCTGCAATATTCGAATTCCAGTTCTACCAGCTCCACCTTATCATCACCTATTGTCTCTTTCATTATTGCTTTACCTTATTCTGGTTCTACCGCCGAATGAATGGATGGTGTAGATATATTAAATACATTAATATGATGGGCCTCACAGAACTTTGATATTCTTTCCATTGTTCATTCCATTACGGACTGAAGACTGCCAGGCTCTTCTGCATGCGTACATAGACCAGCAAGGACGCTGGTGTGTGGTACAGCAGCTAATCCTCTTCCGGCATCATGATGAACTACATAAATCCAGGTATAGGCAACAAATTCAAAGGTTCAGATTGTTCTTTTAAAGAAAATTTTGAGCAGTGGACATTGTAAGACATAACATACCAATGTTCTAGACTGAGTAATGCTACGGGGATTAGCTCTTGTATGCCTACACATGTGGGACGAACGTAATGTGTGTACGAAATCTGATCAGTCCATCAACATCATCCCAAAAGTCAATTATCCAAACCCAAGTGGACAACACTGCACAGAAAATGGGAATGGGACGCACACCATTGAAACCTTCCTAGGCCCACCAATGTTTAGGATCAGGCTAATCTTTGATTGATCCATCCATCCAGGATGCACTCACCTTATAATGAACGGTTTAGATGTCATGTAAATGTTGCAGTGGGCCCAAGAAAGGTTAATTTTAATGGTGGACATCCATTCCACTGTTTCATATCTTGCAGCCCACTGGTTCTTGCATCAGCCTCATTTTTGGATTCTATGTCCTAATACATTGGGTGCAACTGGTGGAAATCAAACATTACAATGGGCCCACAAACAGAGGGGAAGGTGACATGTTTCGCCAGTACAGGAGAATGCTTTTAACATATCCCTCTACCATGAGTCGGGATCTTCTATTATCATGTCAATAGAAAATTCCTTCTACCCTAGTAGTTTGGCGTCCAAAGCTGTTTTTTATTTTTTTAATATTTTTAGTGAGCGGTGGCATGGACCAATAAAGATTAGAGTATCAGGAATTCTCTATTTACCTGATAACAGAGGATGCAGGCTCTTCTAGAATAACCGGATGCAGGATAAGAAGAGATTGAATAATCCTATGGAAGTTTTCGATATAGTTGATATTTATGTTTTTCCTCCACGCAGGCCGTGACCTTATTAATAAGTTAGATGGTAAATAAACAATTTTGTAGCCCTAGGAAGGTTTCAATAGTGGGCATTGTTGTCCCACTGTGCTATATGGTATGGTCCAACTTAAGTTTGGATGTGCGTTATTTTTGAGTTTATCCCCTAAAATAATTTGATAAAATAGATGAACAATGTGAATATAATACATACACCATGACACAACTTGGCTACACCAACACACCACCTAGGTTGGTGGTGTGTGCACGTCACTCAAGAGAATGGATTAGGCCTCACCCAAGCCGGTGGCCCTAATGGTGGGGTTATCATGGGGCTCACTTTGATGTATGCATTATATATTCGGGCCATCCATCCATTTTTCCAAATAATTTTATACCATTATTTAAAAAATGAAACACATTCAATTACCAAATGCACCATGTGAAAGGAAACAGTGTTGATTGTCCATTAATACCCATCAAAAGTTTTGGATCAAGATATTACTTGTTTTATCCTTTCATACGGGCTTTACTTGACATTGTCAATAGATTGGATGATAAATAACCACTGGGGAAATATTAATTTAGGCCCTAAGATGTTTTTAATGATGGGAAGGTCAATTACCCCTCTTTCTTATGGCACTGTACACATGACAATTAGATCTGCTTAATTTTTTAAACCAATGTCACTAATGCCGTGAAATGATTTAGAAAAATGCATGAATGACGTAGATATATAATTCATACATCAAGGTGGAACCCACGGTAATCTCAAGTACGGTAAGTGCCGCACCGTGTCGGGTGAGGCCGGGGTCTCACCTAATCCGCTCTCATCAATTAATCGGCTTCGGACGGGGCACAGCTTCGGTTGATCCGTGACTGTGGGGTCCACTGTGACGTATGCACCTTAAATCCACACCATGCATCCATTTTGAAAGCTCATTTTTTGTGATGATTTGAGAAATAAAGCAGATCCAAATCTTAGGTGACGTGCAGGAAACAGTAGTGGTTGGATCCTCACTCTTAGAAGTCCTTGGAATGTTTATTTTCCATCTAACTTACTGATAAGGTTACTAAGACCTGAATTAAGAAGCGACATATACATGATCAACAGTTTTTGTGGCCCAGAAATAATAATAATAATAATAATCATAATTGACGATTACCACTGTTTCCTCTATTATTATCCATCCTAAAATGACTTTTCAAAACGAATGGATATAAGACACGTCCATCAGAGTGGGCCCACGGTCAGGCATCCACCCACATCGTTGGATCCCGAGATCAAGAAAAGTCGCGCCCGTCAGTCTCAATCAAAGTTCCAAACTTCACAAGTACAATCCGCTATTAAACACTCGCTTTTCAGATTGTAGGTTTGAACTTGTACAACTAATGTCGCATCTGGAAGGAAAAACGGAACGAGGCGTCTGCCCGCACCATACGCGATGTGGAAAAACTCGCAGGCATACGTGCCAATATACGACACATGTGCAAGGACTGACACTCTCGTCTGAGAGCGGATTGCTTGTGCCCGGTCACCGAGATATACCTGTACCGGGGCTGTGTGGGGCCCACAGAAATCCTTGATGAATCCACTCCGTCCATCTGTTTTTAAATACTACATAGAGAGAGGAATCTATGAATCAGGCATATCTGGATCCTTACTCCTGCTCCGGTGGTAAACTCTCAGGAGTTTCAACACCCGGTTAAGGGTTGAGTATCCATACGCGGTGAAATCCCACTAAGGCATGAGTGTGTGGGGGCGTGTGTGCGTGTGTAAAAATTTTTTTTTAAAAAAAAAGAATAAAAAAAAGGCATATCCAAAGCGCGGAGCTGATAGCCGTGTATGAGTATTGCACCAGCCCGGGCCTCGAGAAGGCTGTGATCGAATCAGATTCTAGTATGGCTGTAAATGCGTTGCTGGGTGGAAATGGAGGCATTGGATAACTCCGGATTTCTTCCATTAATCGTCTTGGGCTTTGCTAGTTCATACACATCAGAAGGGAAGCCAATGGGCAGCAGATGAGCTGGCGCATGAAGGTAGCGAGTGCCAACAGAGCTAATGGTATAGTGAGGCGCAACATCTCTCTCCGTTAAGCAGAGGGCTGATCTTTTTAGATATGGTTGGGCTGGGTTCCATTAGAGAAATCAAAATTGTATAGGTCTGCATGATAGGATCCCTCGGGACCATTTTATTCCTCATTTGGTTTTCCCAAAATACTGTAATTTTCTCACAAATGAATACAACGAGTTTTCCTTAAAAATAAAATTTAAAATTTAAAACTTTTTAAAAAAAAGAAAAAAAGAAGAAGAAAGAAAGCACATCCAAAACTCGTGTGGGTCATACAACATGAAACAACAGAGATTGAATGCCAGCGTGGTGACAGAAGTTTCATATTAGGATGATATTTTTTCCTACTTTTTCCTACAGTTTATGCATGTTAATAACCATATGAACAGCATGGATGGCATATAAACATCATGGTCAGCTCCAGAAAGGTTTCAACGCTAGAAATTTTTGTTTCACTATTTCATTCGTGATGGCCCAACTTTGGATCTGCCGGATTTTTAGAATCCTATCTTATTTGTGTTAAGAGAAGTCGTTAATCTGAAGTTCTTGAGGTCGTTCGACCGGTCATGGGAGGCGCTCGACCGGTCGTAGGCTCGAGCCCTGGCACGACTCAGAGTACAGAGACATTATGTTGTTTTTCTCCATGGTGTACGACCAGTCGTAGGAGAGCTACGACCAGTCGTAGGTTACACAGATTCGTTTCACGATTTTGCAGATTGCGGAAATCTGTGTCCTTTCGCAACTGGGATGTGGAAGGGAAGTTTCCTAAACAATAAATAGGTGTTCCTAGGGTATGAGAATGGATGGGAAAGGCTTTCTAAAGGGGTTACAGGAAAATTAAAGGGTGTAGTAAGGGTGAGATTTGAGGTTATTCGAATCGAGTAAGTCCTCTCTCTCTTTGTAATTTCTATTTTCATAGTAGAGATCTGTCGCTTTGTGCCGTGATTTTTTTCCGCAAGAATTTTTCACATTAAATCTGAGTTTTATTGTGTGTGCTTGGTGCCATTGAATTGCTATCCTAGTTATAGATTTGTGTGATTCCGCAAGTTAAAATCCTCAACAAGTGGTATTAAAGCGAACGTTGGGGCACAGATCTGAATCTGAGGGATTAGTAATAATGGCGAGCGCCAAGTATAAGATTAAGAAGTACTCAGGAAAAAATATTTTTGAGTTATGAAAAATTAAGATGATGAGTTCCTTAATCAAGCAAGGTGAAGATGGTGCTCTTGAGGAGCGGAAGTCTACTATGACTGATGTCGAGTGGAATACTCTTAATAAGAAAGCCTTATCATCGATCCGTTTATGTCTCACGGATGAGGTTCTCTACAACGTCATGAGGGAGAAAACTACGGCTAAGTTATGAGTAAAGTTAAAGGATGTTTATGCAAAAAAATCTTCTGAAAATTGCTTGCATTTGAAGTGGCAGTGGTATAACTTCAAGATGACAGAGGGACGAGATCTGGAGGCTCATATCAGTAACTTTAATAAATTAGTTTGCAAATTGATCAATATGGAGGAAGTAATGAAAGATGAAGAATAAGCATGTATGTTGCTAAATTCTCTTCCAGCGTCTTATGAGTCATTCAAGGACACTATGTGCAGCATTAATAAAACCCTGAGTGTTGACATCGTTATCTCAGCCCTTCAAGGGAAGGCTATGAGACAATTGAACAGCGACATATGGACTCTTTTTGATGCACTGTTTACAGTGGGTAGGAATTCTGGACAAGATATAGGTTCTTCAAGTTCTAAATCTAAATCCAAGGGCAAGGGCAAAGGAAAGGTAAAGTGTTGAAACTATGAGAATGAAGGACATGTGAAGAAGGACTGTAAAAATCTTAAATCAAAGAGGGAAGATTCTGAGGCTTCATGCAGGGAGGCCAACGCTACCACGTCAGATGGATGCGATGGTGATATTTTAACTATGTCTTCACTCAGATGGTCATAGAATGATCGTAAGGTCGAGTGAATGCTAGACATAGGGGCATCTTTTCATGTGACTCCTTATCGGAGTTGGTTCACCAGTTACAGGGAGTACGATGGTGGACAGATATTTATGGGCAATGACATTGCCTGTAATGTTGTGGTTGTTGGTTCTGTGTGCATCAGGATGTTTGATGGGGTGGAGCGTACCTTAACAGATGTGAAGCACATTCCTGATTTGAAGCGAAATTTAATTTCTCTTGGTGTGCTTGAGGCAAAAGGATGCAAGTACACAGGTATTGATGATGCTCTTAAAGTATCTAAGGGGGCATGGGTAATCATAAAAGCGCAACGACTCGATAACTTGTACAGGTTGATTGGGAGTACTTCAAAAGGTGGAGTTGCGGTGGATGTAGCGGATTTTACCTCTGCACGTGTGTGATATGTTGGGCATGGCCACATGAGTGAGCAGGGAAGGAATGCTGAGACATGCGGACAGGGATACAGAGGAGGTGGAGCAACCACCTAGGAAAAGAATCACACGGCATGATCGCAGGATGTCGGCGAGGTACATGAATGACTCCAATATTGCAGGGGATTCATCTTCTATTCAGATGGCTTTAGGTAAGCCTGGTGCTGAGAAGTGAAAGATGACTATGGGCGATGTGATAGATTTTTGTACCAGACCAACATATGGGAGCGAGTGGAGCTTTCGATGGGCCGAAAAGCAGTTGGATGCAGGTGGATCTTTAGGATAATACAACATAGATACAGGGAGAGGTTGGTAGCAAAGGGTTATGCTCAAAGAGAAGGGATCAACTTTTTAAAAATATTCGTGCCGACGGTATAACAGGTGTCTATTAGATCCGCGATTGGCGCTGGTTGGCCAATGTGATCTTGAGCTGGAAGGATGGATGTGGAGTCTGCACTTTTGTAAGAGAAAGTGAAGAGTAGATCTACATGAAGCAACCAGAGCGGTTCGAAGTTAAAGGGGCTGAGAAAAGACTTTGCAGGAGGTCGTGGTTCGACCTGTCGCCCAGGCAGTGATTTGATTCCTTCATGGTGAGTCAGGAATTGATAACATGTAGATTGTCAATTATGACATGTCTGAAATCAATGTACTAAAGACTCAGTTAAGTTGGACATTCAAGATAAAGGATTAGAGGGCTGCAAAGATGGTTCTTGGCATTGAGACTGAAGGTGGAGTAGGCTTTAGTAATCACAGGAGAAATACCTTTTGTGTAGGTATTGATCAAGGATATGATAGGCCAAATAAAACCGGAGAGCGTTTCCTACGTATCTCTCCTCAAATTTTTTTCAGGATTTATCCCAAAACAGATGAAGAAAAGCAGGATATCTCATGAGCCTTATTCGAATACGGTTGGCAGTGTATGTCAGGGTCTAGATTAGACCAGTTATTTCACAGGTTATCAGTATTGTGAGTACCTCGACAAGCAATATTGGGTAGTGGTGAGATGATAAGAAGACTATGTCTTTTCTTTTGGAAAGACAGGAGCAAGGGTAGTTGAGCACGTGGATTTTTATCCGGCAGACATGCTCGTCTAAATCGTTCCTATAGAGAAGTTCAAGTTCTGTGTAACTTCTCTGGGCTTGGCGATGGCATGAAAGGAAGACGGAGTGTGTAAGAGAAGCTATGATGTGGTGCAAAAATAAGAGAAGAGGTTAAGGAGCTAAACGGTTGAAGATTGAAGACTTGGTGAAGATTGTTAAGAGAAGTCTTTAATCTAAATTTTTTGAGGTCGTTCGACCGGTCGTGGGACAGCCACGACCGGTCGTGGGAGGCGTTCGACTAGTCGTAGGTTTGAGCCCTAGCATGACTCAAAGTATAGAGACATTGTGCTATTTTTCTCCCTGCTCTACGACCAGTCGTAGGTTACGCAGATTCGTTCCGTGTTTTTTACGGATTACGGAAATCTATGTCCTTTCGCAACTGGGATGCGGAAGAAAAGTTGCCTAAACTATAAATAGGTGTTCCTAAGATTTTTCTAGGGTATGAGAATGAATGGGAAAGGCTTTCTAAAGGGGTTCCAGGAAAATTAAAGAGTGTAGCAAGGGTGAGATTCGAGGTTGTTCGAATCGGGTAAGTCCTCTCTGTTTGTAATTTCTGTTTTCATAGTGGAGATCTGTCGCTTTGTGTCATGGTTTTTTCCCGCAAGGGTTTTCCACGTTAAATCTGAGTTCTCTTGTGTGTGCTTGGTGTCAATGAATTGCTATACTAGATATAGATCTGTGTGATCCCGTAGGTCAAAATCCCCAATAATTTGAGTATTTAAAAATAGATGGATGGAGTGGATATGTCACAAACATCTCATTAGGCTCCACACAGCCTCAGGAACAGGTATGTCTCTATGCTTAGAACATGCAATCCGCTCTCCTTTCATCCGCTTGAAAATCAGACTATTTCCACCCTTCAGACGGGCTACTACGGAACATATAAACTTATGGCTAAAACAATTTTTTGTAGAGATTTATTTATTTTTTTCAGTGTGGCCCACCTGCCAATCCCGTGTAAGTAGGGAGCAGGTTGCATGTTACCCCTGGTGACACATTAGTGAGTGTTACCCTAACCGTGGGGGGCCTTCCTTAATGTATTCCTTGTATATTGATGCAGTCCATCTGTTTTTCCATTTCATTTTAAGACCCATTCCAAATCATAAGAAAATACCAATCTCAGCGGACCATGCCAAAAGAAACAGTGATGAAAAGCCATGAAATTTTATTTTTTCTTGTTTTTTTTTTTTTTTTTTGATTTTTTTTTTTTTAGACAAAAAGTTTTGAATCAACTTGATCTTTCTAAATTGTCCTTCATCCAAATTATCTTCTTGAAATTATCATCACGTTAGATTTCAAATAAACATTACCAAAACTTTATTATGGGCCCTTTTAAATTTTGAATGGTGACGCACTCAATCACCACTGTTTCCTGTCGTGTGGTCCAAATTAGTTTTGGATCTGCATAACTTGTTGTACCCCATTCCAAAATGGCCTGGATAAACAGATGGACAGTATGGATATACAAACAATCATCAAAGTGTGCCGCAAAGTAGGGGTACCATCCAATCCTCTCGGGTGTGAGTAGATGTTTCTATAACATTTATGGTTGAAAAATACCCGTCCATGTCAGGTGGGTAGAACATTAGTATCACAAAAATAGTAGGCCTCATTGTCAAGATCACCCTTCTAGAAAATCAGGACGATATGATTAACAGATGCCGCATACTTGTATACTGAGTCAAACCATAAGTTGTCGGTTACTTCAATTTATGTGTCCGAACTAGTGAACAAAATAGTTTAATTTTCGGCCCAAGAAATCTCCATTATGGGGCCTACTAGTTTAATAGTATTGATGCCCTGCACAAGGATGGCAGGTACCACAAGTTTGAATATGCAAATCGTATGCAAATTGCATCATTTGTATCCTGTAGATGTAAAATGTTCACACGGAAACGTTGTATGTAGACATTGACAGTGCTTTCCTTGTCACCAATAAGTGACTTTTGTAGAAAATATGATTCATACAGAAGGGTGGCCGCCAGTGTTGTAATGAACGGATTGCAAACGACCTGACTGGATGTATGGGTGTGGCCCCACCTAAATAGTGAATTTTTAACCTATGGTACGTACACCCTGGATGATCATGCTCATGAGGGAGGCTACCTAGTTGACTTGGATGCTTAATTGACTTGGCGACCCGGATCTACTAATATGGTCTTGAATTGAGCTGAGACTCAAATTGGATTGAGGGTAAATGGGATCGACTCACCTGTGTTGGGAGTGACAAGCCGTAAACTGTAAATTCTAGTTGTTCTAAATTCTCGTAAGTGAGATTAATGAAATTCAGTTTTTCTCGTTCTTTGGGTATCTATCCCACTTGAAACTCACCTACTTCTTTTTTTCGTTTCCATGAACGAGCGGGTAGTCCAATTCAACTTGGATGACTCATACAGAATTCGCCCGAGTCTAAAAACCATGGTTATCCTATTGAAATGAATGGGCCGGAAATAGTCTGACTTAATGTATGGGTGTGCTCCCACCCAAAGTGTGCATTTACGGCCTAAGGCGAAACCAGATGGTTAACTCATCTGGCAGCCTTCATTGCTGAAGTCAATGGACAGTAGGTGGAGGTGGAGATGGAGTTAGAGCAGCTGGTGTAACGGCAGCTGAAGATTCGTAAAAGGCGTAGACCTCGAACATCAAATTACAACTCGCACCAAGAATTCGCCCGCCTAGCTTTCCATCACAGCACACCGGAAATTATATATTAAAAAATTATATTTCTAAAAGAAATCTAACAGAAAGGTAAATTCTAATGACGCTTTCTATTTGAGATTTTTTTTGGATTCTTCATTCTTCTCTCAAGTCTTTTTGATATCCTTTTCAATTTCTCTCTGATTTCAATCATGGCTTCGATTAAAGCTTCAATTAGAAGATATTTTTTTTGTAAAACGGTCAGCTTGCAGTTACAAAAGGGGAATTCATAGCCCCTCGTCTCTCTCTCTCATGCGCTCTGGAGTGCATGCACATTTTTATTAAATCACGGTTTTTTTTTTTTCTTCAAAATCTTAATTTTTCTTAGACATTGTTAATTTTTTTAAACTTCTCAATATTCTTTTTCATGTGATATTACAAATCATTTAAATATTAGTTTTAAATTAAAAAAATTAATAACAAATATTTCCACTCATTTGATATAAAAACAAAATAAAAAATTCTTTGCATTCAATCAATTGTTAAAAAATAATCTTAGATACAAATATGTACAATTAAACCACTAAAATTCTATTAAAAAACAGTTCTTAGACTAAAAAAAAAAAAGACGTAATTTTCCACCATATTCTAAATAAAAAAAAATGAAAAATCCGCAACGGATTTTACCACGGACCATAATCCATCGTAAATCAGATTTTAGTAACGGATTTTGGTCCATCGCAAATTTTCATGACTTTCGGATCGGATTTTCGAGAAAAAGGGGATTGGCGACAGACATTTTTCGTTAGCGACGGATTAAATCCGCCATTAAACCAAGCGATTTTTGCAAAAATTCGTCACAAATTCACAATTTTGACGAAGTGTGCGAGCATTGTATATATGGTAAATAGTCAAGGTTATCTTTTAAATCTTAGAAACATGTTTGTAAGAGGGGTATTGATTATGTGCATTCTAATGTATAGGGATCGTCGCCCGTAGTTTCTGGTGGAGGGTCATCTTAATTTATTATGTTCATTGACAATTATTCTAGAAAAGTGTGGGTTTTTTTATGAAAAATAAATCTGATGTTTTCAACAACTTGAAACATGGGAAGACGATAATTGAAAAATAATCGAGGCAAAAGGTAAAAGTGTTAAGGACAAATAATAGTAGAGAATTCACTTATGGAGATTTGAATTCGTATTATAAGGACAAATGGATTGTGAGGCACAATAGAGTATGCAACACACTAGAACAAAATGGTATGGCAGAGTGGATGAATCAGACTCTCTTGGAAAGGGTTTCGATGCATGATGTCTAATGTTAGGTTAAGCAAGGAAATGTGGATTGTGACTGTTAACACGACTTCTGTAAGTGCTAATATTTTAAGTACAAAAGTAATTGTTAAACTTCATAGATAAAATGTGTAGTGTATGGAACTTCAACACACTTCAGCTATCTTCGATATTTCGAGAGTAGAAAACAACACAACATCTTAAGAGTAAAAGGCTCAAAAAATTTTCAAGCGAATGATCATTTGTATGCCAACCTACAAGTAAAGATGAAATTAGAAAAAAACCCTAGGATAAAGTGCATCATTATGATTTTCTAAGCTTTCACGTATGGAAATTTTACTTGAAAAACAAGGGTGTTCATTAAAGCCAAGCATACCTTTGGCCAATCGAACCATCTCAGGGCAGCCCGAAATCAGCTTAGGTCAAGTTTCCAACAACAAAAGTCCTTATTTCCCTTAGAACTTTGGTCAGCCCAACCCTACCTTCGGCAATCCAAACCCAGTTTGGGTTAGCCCGAGGTTGACCCAGGTTAAGTTTATAGTAATGCATATTTTCTAATATATGAATTCTTAGGCTAACCGAACCCTATCTCCTTGCAGACAAAGCTTGATTCGGCCAACCAAAGTTTGGCTCGGGCCAGCCTAAGTTTGAATAAAACCAAATCCTGTGAAATCTAATAGTCGTTGGAATAGTATCGAGTAACTCTTTCCAACCAAAGGGATACATAGGCTGACCGAAGATCCATATATTTGGCTATAAATAGAGACCATTTCTCATTGTTTAAAAGCATGAAAATTAGAGGGAAATCTTCCAAAATCGAAAGAGAGAAATTTTATTCTTTTTCTAGTTATTCGCTTATTCATTCTTATATTTTTTTTATAACTTATTAAATTCTTTTCTCAAGTACATTTAAATTCAATCAGAGAGTAGTTTATACTCAACTTGATATTAGAGGATTGAATCTGCAACTTTTAGGGATTTATTAGTTGAGAAATTATATATCCCTATATCCTTTTTGATTAAGCATACATTCGTTCAACATCATCTAAGAAAAAGGATCGCTGCATCTATTAAAGTATCAAATTCAAATGCTTCATCAGTATCTTCGCATCGACATTCGTCTATGAGAAGATAATTATTTATTTTTAATATATTTTTTCAATTTAGATTTGTTGAGATTGCTCAAAAATCTCATCAGGTTGTAGAGTGATAAGCCTGTGAAAATCACTTGAGGTTTTGTTATGCTTAGCCCATGAAAAGTAAAAGAATTGTAAGAGGTTGTTGAGGTGATCCTATAAAAACCATGAAAATAGTAGAAAGCTAAAATTACGTGGAGTAGTAATTTTAAAAGTGGAGTAGGTATGTATTAAACAGGAACCATTTATAACTCTCTGTGTATTGTGGTGATTGATAATCTTATTCTTATTGTTATTATCTTGAAATATTGCATTCAAGGACGTTATGAAATAAAATTGTCCTACCTAAGATTTTAAGTAAAGGTTAACCTATGACTTAATTAAAATCAAGATTTTAATATCTATTGCCATTGTGAATTTATTTTCCGTGATTGGTTATCATAAATTGGTTTAGTCCTATTCACCCATCATCTAGAAAATTTTGTAGCTCATCTTACAACTTGTTGCTTGATGAATTAGTCCCCTTTTATGACCATTGAATGTAAAATTGTAAAAGAAGTGTGGATTGGTTAGCAGTTAGACTACTTAGAGATGCAAGTATTTGGTTGCAATGCTTAGTCTCATCCACCAGGTCAACCAACTCGTGGTTAACAAGTAGACTACACGTGGGCGATTCATTCCATCCATCAGGCCAATCAACTCATGGTTGGCCCATTGAGCTTGAATCAAGCTAATTTGGTATTTTTCAGATTTTTGTCATCTTATGAAAAAGTTGAATGGAAAATAAATATCATGGTGGGCCACACATAGTGGTCGATGTTGTGATGGTGTACAACGCAAAGTGCCCGACTTGTGGGCCCCACAATAGTAAGGAGAAGGAAACAAAAGGTGAGAGAAAGAAAGGGAATTTGGCAATCGGATGGGCCCCCACCACTATGATGTCATCCATACACATCCAAACACTTTAATATGGGTCACACCTTTGGGGGCCCATAGAAATGAAAGAAAACAAGAAAAAATAGGGGCAAACTCCACCATTGCACTCACGATGAAGGTGAACGGTTGGATCGGGTTGGATCGATGATCAGAGGATAAGGATGGTCTCCAATCAACCCTCCATCTCCTCTAATTCTTTCAGTAATCTCTAAATATCTCACTCAATCTCTCTCTAAGCCCTTTATTCTCTCTATCTCCCTCTCTCTCTCCCCTTAATCTTTCTTTGCTTTATATTAATCTCTTTCTCTCATTTTCTTTTTTTGTCTATTTCTTTTTTTTCTCTTGTCTCATTTCGAGTGCCCCATCTATACAGGGCTTTATGGCCTTTGGGGGGCGAGGGGTGTTGCAAAGAATGTAGAAATGAGGGAAGAGAGAAGAGTAGGTTGGGGAGAGGGAAAGAGATAAGGGAATGGGGAGAGATGAGAGAGGGCTTGGGCTAGTCTGACTTTTGGTGAGAGAAGGAATAAGATGAGTGATGGTAGGCATTAACTAGGTCTGGTCTTTATTTACTGGGGGGGGTGGTGGGGAGGGGGGGAAGAGAGAAGTGTGAGAGCATTTTGAAAATTTTGGTGGTAGGTGAGGGGTAGAGTAGGGGTAAGTGTGGTCTTTTGCCAAATGAGTGGGAATACACTCAAGGTGCTGTAATGCATGCCCACGCATCATGCATGTGTATTGTAATGCGTGCCTTCCTTAATTTGTGCATACATACGCATCTCTCAAAATGGGAATTGAAACAGGGCATGCAATACAATGTTGGAACCACAGTGCCCATGTAATCATTAGGGTACAAATCTTGGACCATTGCAGTACTAAAACAATGTCAAGATCGATGTACATTGATCTGGTTTGTTGGAGACGTGACAACAACAGAAACCAAGGAAACAAACGGTCTTATAAGGATGCAGATCTAACAAGGGATGAGAGATAAGAGGGAAGGAGTGGTGTAGATGGTGTCAATGATGTGTGTGAGAGGAGTGAAAGAAAGAAGTGGATAAATTTTAAGGCTAGAGAAGGATTGGACAATGGTAATGAAGATTCTTTGAGGGCAAAGAGGAAGAGAGAAAATTAAGGAGGTTTATTTGTTAGTGATGGGCATCTATCAAAGGGTAGAGACACCTAGGGAAAATTTCCAGCCACATCTTATCCTCCAGTCATCGCAAATGCAACAGCAAACACGAATATGAGCACATCCTCCCTTATCCTGAATTTGATTTATTTATTTTTATTTTTATGACATTTGATATAAAAAAAAATAATAAATTTATTATTACTACTTCAAGAATTCGATCCCTAAACCTCTCTCTCAATTAAGAAAGTCTCTACCAACTCAACTATTGACTTATTTTTTTCTTTTTATTTAAAAATAAAATATTTAAATATTTATTTTAACTTTTTTAATGCACCAAAATTTAGGGTTATTACATTCACAGTGGAACTAAACATTCTCATTGAAACTAGTCTCACCCATAAATGCAATTCTTTAGCTACAGAGGCTAAATTAGCCAAAACCAAAGTTGAATTAGACGCCTATGTAAGGAACGTGACTACCACACTGAAAGATATTCTACTCAGACCAATTTAAAATTGGCTCCCATCCTCCAATCATAATTATATTAGAGGGATGGATGACAAAACCAACCATTGTGGCCTTTAAGGAATCCCATGAAATCTTCTAGGTATCGAATGTGAGCTTCATTAATGGAGCATAGCAGTAGAGAGAAAAGAAAAGTTGAAATCAGGGTCATAATCAGCAGGCTCGAGGAATATCTTTCTACTATAGATGATCAAGATGGCTGCCATATCCACATAGTCTAGTATCTCACTAAGGAAATAGTGGCAGGTGAGGAGATATCATTTTATGGGCTCAAGTCGGCTCCTGCTAAGATGGACGACACTAAAACTAACGTGTAAGATATCCTGATCAAGGTAAATCTGGGAACATTAGATGTTCCACATCCGATGTTTAACAATGCAAAATTAGATCCGTAGTCACAGATGGAGATGATCCAATTCCTCCATAGCTATGTGGATTTCTTTGCCTGGGATTACCATGAGATGCCCATGCTATATCAAAAATTGGTAGAACATATCATACCAATCAAAGAAGGTTTCAGGTTGTTCAAACAGTCAATAAGAAGGATGACCCCCCAGGTGACCATGAAAATCAATGAAGAAATCGAGAAGTTGTTAAAGGCAAGGTTCATTGAACTAATTAGATATGCTGATTGAATTTCAAACATCATCAGATGAGAGTTTGGAGTCTCTTCCACAACCTTTTTAGGATTTCTCGTGCATCAACAAGGCATAAAGGTCGACTAGAACAAGGTGTGAGCCATCCTAGAAGCTATACCTCTTAAAAACAAGAATGAATTTTAGAGGTTTATCAGCCAAGTGAAATTTCTACACTGATTCATTTCAAAATCGACAACAAAGATCAGTCCCTTATAGCAGCTAATTAAGTTAAAGGTTGGTCATGAATTTTCCTAGCAACCAAAACATTAGGCCGCTTTCGATCAATTAAATGAGTAACACATGGAACCTCCTATTCTGATTCTCCCAATAAAGGATAGGCCATTCTGTTTGGACATTTTGACCATGGAAGAAATAGTTCAAGTACTACTTGCATAAGAAAATAATGACAGGAAGGAGCATGCCATCTATTACTTGACCAGAATGTTGCACGACGCTAAAAGGTACTAAATAAATGATGGATTACGCAACAAACATTGACCGTTGCAAAAAAGGCTTGGTTTAATGACCGACTTGGCTTGTTAGTAATGTGAAATCCATCAAATTAGCGACGAACATCCATCACAACCTGTGATTTGTCTGTCACTAATTACGACAGCTAAAAGTAGCGATTTTGGGGTGTTTGGGCTGAAGTTTTGATCTGTCGCAAATCTCTGGTACCTGAACCCTAAACCACCCATCACTTAAATCTCTCTCAAAATATCTTTTCTCTCTCTTGCCCTCACATGCTCTCCTCTAAAAAATAAAAAAATTAAAAAAAGGTAGTCATTTCTCATCCTTGCATTTCTCTTTTCCAAGCTTAAAAAATCCAACCAAAACCCTGAGAGATTTACAATCTTGTCCTTAGAAACCTGAAACCCTTCTCTCATAGATCTCTTAGATCTTGACTCCTATCCACCCGATCTCTGCGGTCAGCCCTCCAATAGGTTGATTTGCATCAAAGTTCTGGCCAATTGCAACTCTTTTTCCTCCAAATAGGGTTTATTTCTTTCTTTTCCTTCATATAGGAAGGATCAACACATCTATGGTACAATTTCCAAAGATTATTGTTCTTATGGCACATGATCTCTAACCATCTCCAACCGTTGAAATAAGACAACATAACGATGCTGCATTAATATTCAGAGTGCCCCACATAGTAAAGAGTGGATTTTCCTCTCCTTTGTCTCAACTCTTGCTTGACGCTCTTATGGGCCATGCACAGAAAGCTACACTAAATGACACAGCATAAGCAGCAAACCACAATCTAAGGCTCCCTTCTCTTGACACCATTCCCATACTTGGAGGAAAAGTTGTTGTCTCCCATGATAAAAGAATATGATATGAATCATAGTAGGTGTTGCCTCATATTGTTTGCAGATGGAAAATTCTCAAGCTTAATTTCCAGATGGAATACAATAGGGGCAAACTGCAACATCGAGAGGAGGTGATTGTTGTTCCTAAATGGGTTTCTAATAAAATAAGAGCAGAATTGGTTGATGCTCTAGCTGGCGAGGTAAAGGACTCTGAAATCTCGACCCTACATCTGGTTGACAGTTTTCAAAATTATTGATTTGGGGCTTACATGGTTGAAATAACCAGATTATGATTATATGTATTTCTCATCGTGTTGCAGTCGCACGAGGAGGTCGTAGCCATATAAAGGGATAAAGCGTTGAAGAAGAAAACAGAGCTGATCAATGCGAGCAAATGGAGGCAGCAACTCTAAAGTAGGTATCTAATTTGGAAATATATGGTCATTCTTTTCCTATTATGTCATATTTTGAGCAAATATCAATGATTCAATCGGGTAAAGAATCGGTGGACTGAAGATGCAAACAGGCAAGGCAATAGGAAGGTTCCAAGGAGTGGGTGTTGAGAACATTCACAAATTAGGGAGAGGGGCAAATTAAATGGATTAGTGAATATGCTGGTAGCAGATCCTGGCATGCGAATTCTTCATTCCCAGTAAGTGTTCAGAAAAATGCCTATGTGGCATTAGATTTGGAGAGTGTCCCCAACAAGGGGCAGCAAGCCAATCAGGTCGTGTCCACTCATGCTTTAGAAAAGGTGGTTGCGCTCTAAGCCTCAGGAAAAACCATTGATTTCTTTAATCACCCAGGGATTTGGTGGAATGGGAAGGGTATGTATTGGACATGAGGCAACTATTTGATGATAGGATAGTAGCCTAGCACGTATAATCTATACTGTAAATGCTATCTTAGATTTGTCAGATTTTGTAGTGCCAAAACTTCTTAGAATCTGTATCTTGTGTAGCTCATCTTTATATTCAAGATCAAGCAATTTAAGTACAAGTTCAAGATGTTCAGATTTAAGATCAAAATATCTCAAGTTCAAGTTCAAGTAGTTCAAGTACAAGAATAAGAGATTCAAGTAGAACATCAAGTACTACTTCAAGTTTCCAAGCTTCAAGTTCTCAAGCTTAAGCTCATATACTCAAGTTGAAACACAAGTTACAAGTACTTCAAGTTCAAGCTTCAAAGTACTTCAAGATGTCAAGCTTCATGTACATCAAGATCAACTATCAACCGAAGCGAATAATGTTTTAATGTTCAATCTTCACTGATAAGGTATGAATGACCCTAGATTGACTATAGGATATGTCATATTGATTGTACACTTTATTTGGGTCATTATATAATTTTATAGGCTTTTTCTCGACTAGTCCTAGCCTATGTTCGACTAGTCCAGACACTGGCTCGATCAGTCCAAGAATTCCCTCGACTAGTCTTAGGTTTATTATGAATTTTTGAGATTTTCTGTTGGACCCTTGACTAGTCCTGGAGACTGCTCAACCAGTCAAGTGAATAGTGCTCGACCAGTCGAGTAGGCTTGACTCAAAGTCCAGAAACCAAACTTGGTCCCACTTGACCAGTCGAGTGCAGGGTTCGCCCAGTCGAGTAGCGATCTTATCTTATCACGCCTAAATCTTTGAAATCTTGTTGGTCCTTCGACCAGTCGAACTGACCATTGGGCCAGTTGAGTGAACAGTTTTTGTGCCTATAAATTGAGCACGAATTTCAAAGTTTAGTTAGTCATTCAAGCAAGATCAAGAAGCCACTCCGAGAGATAAGTTTGTAATATTCTTAAGCTAATTGTGTTCATTTAATATTCTCTTTAATTTAGCTTATTGTATTTGATTTTGGATTCTCTATTCCAGTCTTAATTGAAGAAGGGATTTGAGCTTTCCCCTTTCTTGAGATCAAAATCAAATTAAGCTAGCTCGATGTGATTTAATTTAAAAATCATTTAGAACTTAGAACCCTTTCATAAGTAAGTGTGGATATTGAATATCTACGTTGAACATCTGCTTCGAATTAGTTTTACCAGGCTTCATCAAAGGAGAATATCCAGATAAGTATATTTATATTTCTGTAAATCTCTTTTTGGTTTTTGAGGTTGTACCACCTTTTTATTTTTTCAGAGGTGATCCAGAAAATCTCAGAGTGTGGGGTTTTTGAATTATATAAGCCCACTTGAAAGACACAATTGTAAAGGTTTTAGGTGAACCTTGAAAAACCTATTTCATAGTGAAAGCCAATATCCTAAGGGAGAGGTTATTGGGAGTGGAGTAGTTGTGTGGCTGTTTTTCTAAACAATTAGTGTACACACAAGTGAACCACTATAATATCTGGTGTAGTAGTGGTTGATTGATTGTGGCTTTGTGTGAATGTTGTAAATTCTTTTTTAAGCTTTTGTGGAGAATGTTATAATCTTTTTATGCAAGTGCGGGAATGTTGTAATAACTTAGTTTATTTTCTGTTATTTTTATTCTTTATTCTTCTGTATCGGTTTGAGATTTTGATATACAAACTGTTCTAGGAATCAGGTTGTCCTACCATAAACCATTGATTTTTAGTGTAAGGTTGTCCTTAGAACAACATCTGTATCAACCTCTCAATACTTGTACATTTGAGGTTGTTATTCATTTCTTCCTTGTGGGATTGTTAAGTGTTATTTTTGTTTATTTATTTATTATTCCGCTCTTAAAATTTTAATTTGGCATAGTCCTATTCACCCCCCCCCCCCCCCCTTAGGACTTAGCTTGGCCTTTTCATATACCACTTATTAGGATATGTGTGTTCAGTTAATTTAAGGCTGCAATAAAGGACTGCCTTGGAAACAAAGCTTGGGATACAATAAAAGATAGGGTGGGGAGCCGACATATATTAACAGATAATTCTAACCAAATTGTAGCGTCGACCCAGGATTGGGTGCTCATTGAAATTCTAGTTCTTCGAGTATACCTTTGAGAAGATTGGGACTTTGAAATTGTCGAACAATTTCATTCCATAAGTACTTCAAAGATTGAAGAAAAATAGAGAAAGACTCTAAAAAAGCTTCGAATTAAAGGGAGAGTGGTGACTAGAAACTTGAGCATTCTGCAGATGAAGCTTAGAAGACGGGCTCCTCAAACCGTATGGATTTCCAACGATTAGCGATTTTATATTGGAATGTGAGGGGGTTGGACAACGCCCTGACACTTCGACATTTACGGAAGATCATCCTTAAATACAAGGTTTGCCTTCTCCTGCTGCATGAGCCCTTGGTGAATGAGTCATGGCTTCTAGCTATTGCTAATAAGCTCGGTTTTGAAATGGTGTTCACTGACGAGGAGGCAGAAGGAAAGATATGAGTTATTTATAGGACCTTTACCTAGGTATTCACCATAACATTGTCTAAGCAGTGTATTTCCTCTTTAAGGTCCAATTAAAAGAGTTCGACAAAGAGGTCTCGATTTCGGTTGTGTATGCTATTTGTCACAAGGGTGGTCGAAGGAATCTATTGGATGAGTTGCAAATGGTCTAAAGGATGTTTGATGGCCCGTGGTTAGTGTGTGGTGATTTTATTGTAACTTTGTGGGGAGGAGCGTCTTAGTAGTAGCGACCAACTATGAGGGCTATGGAGGAATTCGCCAAAGTTATTAATGATGTGAGGTTAATAGATGCAGGCTTTTTGGACTCTAAATTTACTTGGTGTAACGATAGAAAAGTGTAACACCCTGATTTTCATAATCCGAGGATGATCGCTCGAGCACGAGAATCCCGAAGGTTACGTCATACTATGTAACTACCATTCATGTAATGTTCAACACCTCTCTTAATATCAACACATAACTGCTATATAAATTAATTAATCAAGTTCATCATATATGAGTGGAAGAAAAAAATAAAGCAAGATCCCACAGTAGAGGATTTTTAATTACAACTCCCAACCAAGCAAAACTAAGATAGTGTTTGAAAACATGAAAGTAAATAGATCTTATATCTTCAACTGAGCTCCAACGGCTCAACCGTGTCAACATACTGTCCTTCCTCTCTATACTTCTCGTCAACTACACCAGCAGTATCATCATAGGCGTCATCTTCCTCCGTCATACCTGTGTCTATTTGGTGCAACCGCACGATTGGGTGAGTGAAAACTCAATGGGAATTTTCCTCATAGATTCAGTCATATCACATCATTCCAATATAGGTTAATCATAGCATATTCAATATATACGGCAATACAACTAGATATGCATATACATGAATGTATGAATGTATGTTCAAGTCACAAATTTGGGTATGCACATCCAGCTGTCAAAAATAGAAGACCACCCACGATATGTAAACTATGTGGAAAAGGCCATAAAGGTGAGTGCGTCCAAAAATGACATCCTGAAAAAATACACGGGGTACGCCCGAGGAGGTACTAAAATCCCGAAAAAGCCTCGTAAAAGGAGCAGCCCATAGTGGTGCAAATGCACATACTCTGATGGTTGATTTAAGGTAATAGAACCCTTAGCAACCCAACAAGATGTGACTCACGATGAACACTCAGAAGAGCTCTCATGTTATGTGTGGATGTTATTTACCATGCCACTTATGTATGATTCATTAATAGGATAGGAATGTCCTTCCAATTGTAGGCATGAAATATCCATTCATGAATTCAATATGGTTTTCAATAATTCTTTTACATTCAACAGAGTCTTACCAAGCATCACATAAAATCTCAAGTGAGCTTATGAATTATTTAAGGGTCCTTTTATATCTCTAAAGGGGCCGTCTTATACACATTCTTTGTACAATTCACAATGTAATATGATTTAAGAGTTGTAAAGCCCGAGTCATATTATTAGAATTAAGTTCATGATATATAGTTGACAAGAGAAATTATAGTACTATGATCAATCCATAACAACTAAGAGAGATGGAATTTATATCCTTACTTGGAGCACTACTCGGGAAACAAAATCGCATTTCCTATATTGTAGGATGATAGCATCAAGTAAGCTAGAAGCTAGAGAATATAGTTAGTCATGAAGTAATCTTTCACTATACAGTTCATAGATAATATGGCATGTAGTTTCATGTTCTTATCATGTGCAATTGGAAATGTAATCATAGGCAATTAATTATATATGTAACATGGAAATTATAAAGTCATACTTCTTACACATTATCACAGGAACATGACATTATAAAATTATTTCATGAAAGTTTACTCAACTAGGAATTAGAAGTATGCAACTCGGACTAATAATCCTCTAAAATTCTCCCCAGTGGTTATTTAATCTACATGGGAATTAATGAATGGAAGAAGTTATGGAGTATGCTCCTCACCTTGTTGATGTTCTCGGAGTTGATTGAAGGGGATTTTCCTCTAAGGTGGAAATGGCTAACCTTTTGTAGTACATTACAGGGTTCTAGTAAGTCATTGTAAGATTCTAGCAAGTTGACACCGAGTTGACTCGGCTGAGCACAACTAAATGATTTTCTTTTCTAAGAAAACTCACCTGTTGTAGTAACTTGTTAGGGGTCTTGGATGTATGGTGATCGCTTCAGATTTCAGGTGTGGGGCATGCTCTGATTGCCTATTTCAAAGGTTAATCGCTGAGTTAACTCAGTTAGGTGAACAACTAGCCTTGGATATAAAATTACAACAGAGGTAGGCCTGGTTTTTGTTACCTGGTTGACGATTGCTCCTGGCCGTTGAAGGGAGGATGGTTATCCTTTAGTGCAGTCAGTTGGAGGTGCTCCTGGAGGTATCGTTACAACGCATTAGTGTTGAGTTAACTTGGACTAGGGATATGAGGATTCCGAACTCAGTTGGGTTTTACCCAGTCGAGTTCTTAACGAGTTGAGTGCAAAACCCGTTGAAAGGAATGGGGTCCAGTGATATTACCTAGACAGAGAGCAGCTCTAGCTGGTAAGGTGGAGGAGGAAGGAGTGCGACTCGTGACGATCCCGGCAGAGTTGATCTCACTAACGCGACTCGCTGCTGTTGCTATTGACGCAGGAGGCTGATGGTTTGAATCGAGTTCGGGTCTGATTTTCAGACTATTGCTAGCACGGCTCTATCCCCTACCTCCAAATTGCTCACGATTTAGCAGTAGAACAGGTCAGAAATCCGTTCTGACTCGCCCCCTATAGAGCCGATTGAAGCGGCTGAGTTGGACAGCAAATGGAAACTCGTTCCAGCAGCTGCTTCTTCTCTCAGGCTCCTCTGCTTGCTCTCTTCTATCACCTCTCTTTTCTCTCTATTCCATCTCCTTCTCTCTCAATCTCACTTCTCTCTCTCTCTGCTCTGTCCTCTCTTTCTATTTCCTCCTCAGTAAACAAACGACCCAACTGAGTCAGGTTGTAACACAACCTGCAACTCACCCCAACGGCACTTGATCTCTCGCCATTGCCCTGTTTTACTATTTCTCTCCTCTCCTTTGCTGGTCTTGGGAGTCGCCCTAAAAACCTGGCTACTTATAGCCGTTTCTATTTCTAGGTACTTCCACAGCTAATCTCCGAGATTAGCGTGCTATTAACGCGAGTCATCGAGAATAGGTTGTCTTCAGGGCCTCACTGCACATCGGATCTTATGCAGGGGCCCCTGATCTCATCTTTGATAGGTATTAGAGGGGGTAAGCTACGATATGGACAGCGGATTTGAGGAAAGTTCGCCCCATCAAGATCCGCTGCTAACAGTCCGATCGGGGGAGATGACCCACTGATCATGGTACTTTCCCCATGATCGGTTAATCTGATGATCTGATGCGTTCAACAGGATTGGATAGTGTCAAAAGAGCCTGTGTGGTCCACCCAATGGTGGTTAAGGGCCGTTGGTTAAACATGATAAGCCGCATAGAGGCGGTTTGCGCTGATTTCTATAACTCGTCAGATTCTCTTCGGTTTCTCGGCTAGCTACGAGATTTTCCTAGAACCCTAAAGCCAACGTCTGGGATTGCTTTGGTGATCCTTCTAGAAACCAGGGAAGGGTGGAGATCGTGACCTATCCGGAATTGGAAATATTCCTTCCGCCTTTCCCAGGGCGGAACCATTTCCGGAAACCGAAGGTGACTTGGCTTCCACGTCAAGGCATGGCTGTATGTTTCAGCGTTACTGGAAGAACGGTACTGCCAGCAAAGAGCCGTTGAGGTGGGCGCGACGACGTGGATCCGTTCCCAGCGAAAGCTCTTGTGCCACACTGCTTGGGGAGGACTACCGTACACAGGTGCGTGCACGAGTACGTGAAATGCGAACATAGTCGCGGTCGGTGGGTCCAACCGATCACGATGGATGGTCTGGATCGTGAATATGGCTCGTGATGGTGGGCCGATGTCAGCAACAGATAGACCATCTGTTTGAATTTCTGACGGGCAGGAGAGGATTTTAAAAAGAATCCGGGATCTTGGTTTCCATCGGGTCAACTTTCGTTTGACTCGTGGCTAAGGAACTGTGCACGGCGTGTGCACATTATCTGTGCACACGTACGGATTGAATGTGGGGTCCTTGAAGTGATCAGCATTGATCAACTCCGTTCATTCTTCTCGGGCGATCTCCAAAGTAGATAGGGTTAAGGATTAGCTAGTCCTAACGTTTTGGGGTTTAGTTTTTGGGGTTATATCGTAACTAGATGTTGTTAACCCGATGGTGGTCATTTTAGTTGAGTTCAAAGGTGGGTCCTACTTGCGAATTTCTCCTAAACGAGGGTTGATCATCTCAATAAGGACTGTTAATGTTTATCTGGTTGTGTCAGTTAGAAATCATAGGGGTGGTTGATCCTATTTCAATTTGAAATTTACGACAAAAATTGAGGGTTGTTACAAAAAGGCAGAAGTCTTATGTGTGCTAGGCTTGACAGAATGTTAGTTAACTTGATTGCCTTTGAAAATTCCCACATTTTCAAGTGGAACACTTAACCTAGGTGTAGTCGGATCACCGTTCCGTACTCTTAACCAAGGGGGATGGTTTAGGGAAATTTCCCAAATCATTCCAATTATGAAGAATGTGGGTGACAAATGATGAATTCCTGAAGGAAGTTAGGGCCTAGTGGGGTGAAGGAATGGAAGGGTCTCTTATGGTGAAGTTATTTCTTAACACAAAGCAAATCAAAGTAGCTTTTTGCAATTGGAATAAGAAAACATTTGGGAATGTTTGGGCTCACCATGGGTTTGCTCCCTACAAGTGTGGCTTCAACCCCCCTCCTTGGCATTACTTGATACACATGGTTATGAGTGATTGTGCTTATCCACATGGAATAGTCTCCCCTCAAAAAGGGGCAAGGACACCCCATGTCTTAAAAAAATATATTTGAGAATGTGTTTCACAACAATCAACAGGCAGAAGATGTGGTGACTGTGGCAGAACATGAGCTTTTAGTTTCTAGGTCTAAGCATGATTGTGAGTTGGATCAAGCCAAAGCACATTTGGCTAAGATGCATTTTCAAGAGAAAATTTTCTTGATGTAGAAAGCGAGAAACATGTGGAGTGAGAAGGGGAAGATTGTAACACAGGTTTTATTTTTTTTTCTTGATTGTCAGGGAAAGGCAGCGAAGGTCTGTGGTGCGAAGAATCAAAATTGAATCCAATGATATTATGAAAACTCATGATGCCATTGCAGGAGAGTCCATGAGGTACTTCAACCATCTCTTCACCTTGAAAGATACTTAGATGATGGCTAATATTCTTGATTGCAATCCCAGGCTGGTGTCAAAGCAGATGAATGATGTTTTGATGAGGGAAAGAAGCAGCCTTCTCTATCATAAAGGATAGTGCGTCGGGCCGGGCCAGATGGTTTTTCTTGGATTTAAAGGAAAAATAAAAAATAAAATTATTCTAGGATATTGTTGGTGATGATATTTGTGAAGCAGAGTGTGAATTTGAGGGAGGAATCATCCCAAGATCCTTTTTATGTACTCTTATGTCTGGTACCCATAGATCCAATCCTGAATTCTTAAGTGATTTCAGGCCTATTAATGCATACAATCAGTTAGATTGGAACCAGGATTCTTAAGTGATTTCAGGCCTATTAATGCATACAATCAGTTAGATTGGAACTTCATTCCTATGCTTCTAAACAAGTTTGACTTTGCAGAGGAATGAGTAGCTATGGTAGAAAGATGCTGGAATAATAACTGGTTCTCAGTTATAGTTAATGATAGGGCATCAGGCTTCTTTGAATCATCCAGAGAGCTATGTTAAGGAGACCCGATTTCCCAAAGCATCTTTACTATATTGGCAGAGGTTCTATGTAAGGGAGTGAAAAGTATCATACTGAGGGGACAATGTCTGCCCTTTTAGTTGTTGTGTGCATCCCTATGATTTTTCATCTTTCCTTTTTCTTTCTTTCTTTCTTTTCTTTTTTTTTTCTTTCGTTTTTTTTTTTTTCGACGACACTATTACCTTCATCAATGGAAGGCAATCCTCGGTTAGGAGATTGAAGAAGTTCCTGGGCAGTTGCGACAAGGTGTCAGGCCATAAAATAAATGAAGGTAAGAGTTGCTTCATCATGTCAAGGAAGGAATCCAATTCGTGGGGTTTCAAGTGTAAAGCAGGTTTCAAGCTTTTAATAAAGCATCAGCTACCTTTTTATATTTAGGGGTCTCAATTTCAAGCTGAAAGATTCATGCCTACCAAATGCTTTTCCTAATAAAAAAGGAGATGAGAATGATGGAGGTTTGGAAGGCGAAGCTTTAATCCCCAGTAGGGAGAATTACTCTAATCAAACATGTCCTAGCAAGCTATCCTACGCATATCATGGCTGCCTTTGACATCCTGATTTCCACTTGTAAAAAAAATGGAAGTGTTATTCTTGGATTTCTTCTTGGGTGAGTTGAAGAATCAAAAAAACAAACTCCCTACTCATGGCATACTAGTAGACTCATAAAAGTTTCAACACTAAGGTCATGGGTTCGGCTACCCATTGTGGTGTGTGTGGGTGAGAGGGTACGTGCCTAAAAAAAAGGGTTGAAACTAGCTTTCCTTCTTCAGAAGGGGGGTTAGGAATTAGGAGGCTTGATGAGGTTATGCTAAGCTTGTGTATTAATGTGTTGGAAAATTCGTTATGAGAAAGGTTCATTTGGGTTGAAGTGCTTGTCTAAAATTATTCAAACTTAGGGGACCTCTCGTCGTGGGGCTCAAGCATATGGAAAGAGTTAGCTAGGAACCTCCTAATAACCATCCACAACTCGACAAGGATGATTGGCTGTGGAATTAAATTTTGGACACTGAACTGGACAGTGTTAGGGATTTTGCCCTGCGGAATCACACAGATCTAGATCTAGGATACAATTCAATGGCACCAAGCACACAAGAGAACACAGAGAACACCCAGATTTAACGTGAAAAACTCTTTCGGGAAAAAACCATGGCACAAAGCGACAGATCTGCACTATGAAAATAGAAATTACAAAGAGAGAAGACTTACCCGATTCGAACAAACTTGAATCTCACCCTTGCTACACCCTTTAATTTTCCTGAAATTCCTTTAGAAAACTTTTTCATACCCTAAAAAAGCCTTAGGAACACCTATTTATAGTTTAGGCAACTTCTCTTTTGCATCCCGGTTGCGAAAAAACTCAAATTCGCAATTTCGCACAAAATCGCGGAACAAACTGCGTAACCTACAACTAGTCGTAGCTCTCCTACGACTGGTGGTAAACCCCTACGACCAGTCGTAGCTCTCCTACGACTGGTCCTAGGCCTAAAAAAAAAATAACATAACTCGCTAGACTTCGAGTCGTGCCAGGGCTCAAACCTACGACCGGTCGAGCAACATGAAAACTTGAATATTGAAGGCTTCTCCTCAACAATCTCCACCAAGTATTCATTCTTCAACCATGTAGCTACGTGACCTCTTCTCTTATTTCTACATCTCATTATAGCTCCTTGTGCACACTCCGTCTTTCTTTTCCGCCATCACCAAGCCCAGAGAAGTTTCACAGACAAAGATCCATGTGCTCAACCACCTTTGCTCCTGTCTTCTCAAAAAAGGAAAGACGTAGTCTTCTTACCATCTCACCACTACTCAATATTGCTTGTTGGGGTACTTGCTCACAACAATGATAGCCTGTGAAATAACCGATTTAAACTAGACCATGGCATACACTGCCTAGCGCATTTAAATAAGGCTCGTGAGACATCCTGCTTTTCCTCATCTGTTTTGGGACAAATTCAGAGGAAAACTTGAGGAGAGAAACGTAGGGAACGCTCTCCGGCTTTACCTGACCCATCACATCCTGGATCAATACCTACACACAAGTTATTTCTCCTATAATTACCAAAGCCTACTGCTCCTTCAGTCTCAACGCCAAGAACCATCTTTGCAGACCCCCCGATCCTTCACTGAGTCTTCAGTATATTGATTTCAGACATGTCACAATTGGCGATCCACACGTCATCAACATACAATACCTGACCCACCATGAAGGAATCAAACCACTGCCTAGGCGACAGGCCGAACCAACCCCTTTAACTTCGAACCGCTCTGGTTGCTTCATGTAGATCTGCTCTTTACTTTTCCTTGCAGAAGTGTAGACTGCACATCCTTCCTTCCAGCTCAAAATCACATTGGCCAACCAGCGCCAATCACTGATCTAATAGACACCTGCTATACCGTCGGCGTGAATATCTTTGATATGCTGATCCCTTCTCCCTGAGCATAACCCATCGCTACCAACCTCGATCTGTATCTATGTTGTATCCTCCTGAAGATCCACCTGCATCCAACCGCTTTCCGGCCCACTGGAAGCTCCACTCGCTCCCATATGTCAGTCTGGTACAGCGAGTCCATCACATCGCCCATAGTCACCTTTCACTTCTCAGCACCAGGCTTACCTAAAGCCATCTGAATAGAAGATGAATAATTCTACAATATTGAAGTCGTCCATGTACCTCGCCGATATCCCACGATCATGTCGTGTGTTTCTTCTCATAGGTGGCTACTCCACCTGCTCTGTATCCCTATCCGTGCGTCTCAGCCTTACTACCCTGCCCGCTTATGTGGTCATGCCCAACATGCCACACACATGCAGAGGTGGAATCCGCTACATCCATCGTAGCTCCACCTTTTGAAGTGCTCCCGATCAACTTGTACAAGTTACCGAGTCGTTGCGCTTTCATGATTACCCGTGCCCCCTTGGATACTTTAAGAGCACCATCAATACCCATGTACTTGCGTCCTTTTGCCTCAAGTACACCAAGAGAAATCAGATTTTGCTTCAAATCAGAAACATGCCTCACATTTGCCAAGGTACGCTCCACCCCATCAAACATCCTGATGCACACAGAACCAACAGCCACAACATTACAGGCAATATCATTGCCCATAAATACCTTTTCACCATCACACTCCCTGTAGCTAGTGAACCAACACCGATGATGAGTCATGTGAAAAGATGCCCCTGTGTCTAGCATCCACTCTTCCTTACGATCATCATATGACCGTCTGAGCGAAAACACAGATAAAACATCACCATCACATCTACTTGATCCATCTAACGTAGAAAAATTGGCCTCCCTGCATGAAGCCTCAGAATCCTTCTTCACATGTCCTTCCTTCCCACAATTTCAGCACTTTACCTTTCCTTTGCCCTTGCCCCTGGATTTAGATCTAGAATCAGAAGAACCTGTACCTTATCCAGAATTCCTACCTACTGTAAACAGTGCATCAGAAGACGTCCTCATGTCGTTGTTCAGTTGTCTCATAGCCTTCCCTTGAAGGGCTGAGATAAAAGTATCGACACTCAGGGTTTTATTCATGCTGCACATAGTATCCTTGAATGCTTCATAGGACACAGGGAGAGAATTCAACAACATACATGCTTGTTCTTCATTTTTCATCACTTCCTCCATATCCAACAATTTGCAAACCAATTTATTAAAGTTACTGATATGAGCCTCCAGATCTCCACCCTCTGTCATCTTGAAGTTATACCACTGCCGCTTCAGGTGTAGGCGATTTTTCGAGAATTTCTTCGCATAAACATCCTCTAACTTCGCCCATAAACCAGCCGCAGTTTTCTCCCTCATGACGTTATAGAGAACCTCATCCGTGAGACATAAAGAGATCGATGATAAAGCTTTCTTATCAAGAGCATTCTAATCAACATCATTCATAATAGACTTCCGCTCCTTAAGATCACCATCCTCGCCTTGCTTGGTTAACAGGCTAATCATCTTAACCTTTCATAACTCAAAATTATTTTTTCCTGAGTACTTCTCAATCTCATACTTAGTTCTCGCCATTATTACAAATCCCTCAGATTCAGATCTGCACCTCAACGATAGCTCTGATACCACTTGTTGGGGATTTTATCCTGCAGAATCACACAGATCTAGATCTAGGATAGCAATTCAATGGCACCAAGCACACAAGAGAACACAGAGAATACCCAGCTTTAACGTGGAAAATCCTTTCAGGAAAAAATCACGGCACAAAGCGACAGATCTCCACTGTGAAAACAGAAACTATAAAGAGAGAGAACTTACCCAATTCGAACAACCTCGAATCTCACCCTTGCTACACCCTTTAATTTCCCTGAAACTCCTTTAGAAAACTTTCTCATACCCTAAAAAAGTCCTAGGAACACCTATTTATAGTTAGGCAACTTTTCTTTCGCCTCCCACTTGCGAAAGGACTCAAATCCGCAATTTCGTGCAAAATCGCAAAACAAACTGCGTAACCTACGATTAGTTATAGCTCCCCTACGACCGGTCGTAAACCCCTACGACCGGTCATAGCTCTCCTACGACTGGTCCTAGGCCCTGGAAAAAAGCATCATAACTCGCTAGACTTCGAGTCGTGTCAAGGCTCGAACCTACAACCGGTCGAGCAACATGAAAACTTGAAGATTGAAGGCTTCTCCTCAACAGACAGGTGCTGGAATTCTAGCTGGAATGGTAAATGTTTGCATCCTAGAGCATCTGAGTCACGCAACAGTTGTGGATTTCTAGAGGCAAGAGGGGGTGTGGGATTTTTCAGTTGTAGATGTATACTGCCTGCTGAGATGATTCTTCAAATCCGGAGGATAAATTTTATAATTGTGGATAGGGGAGATAGGTTGATTTGGGCCCTGGAAGCAGTAGGGAAATTTTCCATTAAAGTAGTGTGGGAATTAGTGCTTGCTAAACGAGCGAAACTGTCTTGGTGCCATTGGGTTTAGAATAAATTCATGCCCTGAAACTTGCAGTATTTATTTCAAAAATCATGAACAAGGCCGTTCCAGTTGATGTACGAGTTCAGCAGGTTGGAGGTCATCTTGCATCCAAATGTGTCTGTTGTGTCAACATTAGATTATGGTCCTGATGAAGCAGATCCTGCTGTCAGGACTAATGTAGGCGGAACTTATATATCCAGGAACAAACTGGTGCATCCAGGGATTTCTTGGTCAAGTACAAGGTCTCTACCTTCGTCCCAAGGCTGGTCTTGTGGGTTCATTGCTGTAAGATCAAGTGATCCTCCGTTGTCAGCAGAAGAGGGCCCGGCCAATCCTGGCTAGTCTCTACTGAATGGCTCTATGAGGAGGGGCGATCAGCAACTAGATCTTGAAATGGAGAATCAGGACAAAGATAACATCAGATTAGGGGTCCATGTTATTAGTCGGGATCTGCTCTCTGTTGGGATGATCACATCGATGAATGGCTGCTGCTCAGGCAGGAATGGCAGGATGTTGATCTGTTGTTGAGGCATTTTGATAAATTGTCTCTGCAGGGCAGTAATCACTGACCTGAAGAGGAGCTTCCTTCCCGCGCCGTTAGAACAGAGTCGAGGAGGAGAGTTGATATCACATCCAATGTCCAGTTGCTTCATGGCGAACTTCTGCCATCAGATAATTTGAATTTGACCAACCACCAGGGGCTGTCAGTGCTTGGAAATTCTATTTCTTATTATGATTTTGCTGTGGAAGATTTGAATAATCTATTCTACAAAGGTAAGCTTCCGTCTTAGCTTTGGGCCCATTTTAGCCGTCTTTCTTATATGCATGTTGAACCAAATCAATCCATTCAACATCAGATTGAGCACTGGTGCTGTCCGGCAAGGGACTCTTCAAAATTCAAGTTGCTTTGTGGGATGGTTCCAATCTTCATTGTATGCAAACTATGGATTGAGAGAAATGCCCAGAAAGTTGACGAAAGGATGGTGTCAGGGGGCGATATTATTTTCAAGGTTTCCAGATGGCTGAAGGAGGTTGGCTGCTGCTTCCAGGGATTGATAATAGTGTGTTGATTGAAGAGGTGGGCCTTCAAGCCTTTGGCTTCCGAAAAGGAGAAAGAAGGGCATGCGTACTTGGAGTGATTAAGTGGATTCAACCTATACTGGGCTGGCTCAAATTAAATGTGGATAGTTCCTCCCTTGGCAATCCTTGTGAGTGGAGAGAGTGTGTTTGTAGAGACCACTTGGGTAAGGTCTTATTTGCTTTCCACCATGCTTATGGGTGGGTATCCAACACAGTGGCAGAGGCCTAGTATTGCTGGATGGGTTGAAGATTGGTATTAATTAGGTCTGACTAATGTTATAGCAGAATCTGACTCTATAATCATTGCAGTGGCCTTTGGCAACCCGCTTGCTATAAAATTTGGTATCGGGTAGGCAAAATCACTCATGAGTGCTTGAATCTGAATTTCAAAATGTCTCATACTCCAAAAGAAGGCAATGTAGTAGCAGATGGCCTGGGTAGGCTAGGGACTAATGGGAGTGAAGATAGATTGTTTACATGGAAAACAGAACTTCTGTGTGAAATCCGGGACCTGGTTTCTTTGGATAATTCAGGGCTAGGAAGAAGGGTTTCTCTAAACCTGGGCCAGCGGGGGTATCGGATTAGACTGTTTGGTTGCCTGGTCTGTCTGATTCCTTTGCTGTTTGGGTCTGACTTGTTAGGCCATTTTGTTTCTTTTGCCTTGTATTTTTTTTTTTAAATGAAAGATTATTGATATAAATCAGTTAATAGCAACATCATTGATTGCAGGTCATGTGGATGTCTAGAGTTCCAAAGTTTCTCAAAAGATGAGAGCATAATATCTTTCAGATAGGAGGGAAAACAAATTTCCACCACCAAGTGTGTGGGAAGATGCTTAGGCACCCAGAACACCACCAGAGTTCCTGCGGCATTCTTGCGGCATGTTGAGATAGAACTGGCACTTGCTGATCTCGCTCCCAAAGCTGTTCAGGCAATCTTGGAAGGCCCTGGAGTGGATGTTGCAAGCATCAGACCCGCCAACACTGCTCATGGCAGGTGTTGGGGCCCCAGCAGCTTCAGTGGCCAAGGTCTCGTGTTGGATGGTACGAGGACCCACTACCGCATCAACAGCCCTGTGTGCCACTGCACTTTCAGTGCCAAACGCCATGCCTTGAGCTATGGTGGAACCGGTGCTACGGCGAGGCATGATTGATGAGAGATGAGAATGAAAAAAATCAAAGCTTTGAAAACCCTAATGAGGAAGCAAGTTTTTTGCCTTGTATTTAGTTTGTATAGTGCTATTATTGGTTATTTTGGAGGCAAGGCCCAATCCTTTTTTGTGGGTGCATTCTATGTGTATGTATCCTTTCTTATCAGCAAAGTTACAGGTGGTGTGCTCCCACCTTTCTCCCAAAAAAAAAAAAAATAAGATAGGCCATGATATATGATATGGAATTTTGACAAATCAACGAGGTTATAGGTGGTGTGATCCCACCTTTCTAAAAAATTAATAATAATAATAATGATGAGAGAGATGTTGCCTATTAGGAAATACCGTGCATTTCATTCACGCATATAAACACCACTGCCTCAACATGAACTACTTAGATCTTGCATACGCGAATGACTAAGATGAGTGACATCATGTTGAAATTTACACAACAAGACTATGAAGATGAATGTCTTGGCATCAAAGGAGATAATGGGTGGTGGCGTAGAGAAGTATGTAAAGAGGAGAAAAAAAAACTCACTTTGCATTCCATGGAAGAGTGAACATGTATGCACTTGTGTTTATTGATGGCTTAACCCCTGCATATGATGCTATCCAAACTCAAGACAAACTAGGATATGACAACCCATTAAGCAGCTCATGTTCTAACTAAGATATGTAGACTTGATGTCCAAGTCATCTAATTACTCGCTAACCAGATACTAGCCAAACTAAACATGGAAGCACACGAGACTAAACGGACCTGGAAAATGATTCTCAACAAATAGGATCTTGAAATCTATATGAAAACTTCAATTAACATAATCCCCAAATGTTTCAAGTCCATCAAGCGTCAATGTATCAATAAAAGATGGGAACTTACATGGAGAAGGCATCATTACAAATATACATGTTTTTGGTAAGCCAAAGTTGAACCACGGCCCACAGAGATCACATCCCAACCCAATAGAGCATGAGACTGACTGATCAGATAGGCCCACTCATCTGGGTTGGAGAGTAGAGATAGTTACCTCATTCATAGAGCCCATTTTGGCACTTCCTGAAGATTGATCTGATTCCATGACCACTCTTGAGACAAAAAATCCTGGTTGTGTTGGTTGTGGAAGGTCTATAGATTCACTTCCAAGCATGAGAACGACCAAGGACATGGTCGGCCTATCTGCCGCATCTTGTTGAACACATAATAGCCCAATGTGGATCCATCTCAACACTTCACTTGTCTGACACGTCTGGGCTAACAACGGATCAATCAACTTCATAGTTCTTCCATCACACCATAATTCCCATGCCTGTAATATCACATTTCATGTAAGAATATGAGACTAAGAAGGTGTGTTTTAATTCGAGTTACTGAGAAACATACATAAGTCAGGAGGCTCTGAGCATGGTCAGGCAGATGGTGACTAGTGTTCCTTTTTCCGCTTACAATCTCTAGCAGTAAAATTCCAAAGCTATAGACATCAGATTTCACAGAGAATCGCCCTCCCATTGCATACTCTGGTGCCATGTAACCGCTGTTGGCAATGACCATGGTGGAAGATGTATTAGAAACACTATGTCTAAAAAATTGAGAAATTCCAAAGGACTGTGGGCTAGCAGACGTGCAATATCATCAGGTGGTTCCAACGTCTAAATGTCCTGTCCAAGAAATCAGAACCAGTCCAATGATTTGGTGTGTGATCAGCATTTTTAATTAACGATTTCATTATGACGAGTCTGATTATGAGATGGAAAGTCTGATATGTATTGCCAAAGTAGAACATTGCATGCCTACTTACTATGTTCCAACGACTCTGTTGGTATTGACCTGACTTTGATTTCCGCCCAAAAAGCGTGCCATTCCAAAGTCGGAAATCTTTGGGTTCATCTCATGGTCCAACAAAACATTGCTAGCTTTTAAATCCCTGTGAATGATTCTGAGTCTTGAGTCTTCGTGGAGATAAACAAGGCCCTTTGCAATTCCACCTATAATATTATGACACCTTGCCCAGCCTAATTGAGCTCGCTTGATTGGATCTGAAAATAACACGCATATTGAGTTGGATCAGATTCTACTCATTGATTTTAATCAAACTATGTGATAGACTATTACATAATGCTTGTGGGAGTTTTGTGCTCTCGAGCCCAAATAAAATATTTGGGTTGCCCAAGTTGGCAGTTCATTCAAACTACTGCCATAACTTTTATCATGAATGTTGATAGTAACAGGATTTGTGTAGCTGATCGTAATTAGTTGGCATAAGGCTTATATGATGATGAGTTGGATCATGGTTAGGTTGGTTAGAACTCATATTGAATTAAATTTACACTGCATATCATAAGGTGTGTTCGATTGCACTAAATATCATGATATTTCATGATTGTTGTAACTAACACAATTAGTAGGGTTAAGGAAATTTCACAACAGGGTTGGAGTTAATTAATTAATTTTAAGGCAAATGATCTTTCAATTGGTACAATTTTGGGATATCCATTGTAGCCGGGCTACATGATTGTTCCCCCCCCAAAAAAAAAAATAAAAAATAATAATAATAATAATAATAATAAATAATAAAAATAATAATAATAAATAAATAAATAAAATAAAATTTGGAGCATATATACCATTTAGTTCTATTTACAATAGAAATAGAGATTGCCCAATGCAACTAATTTAGATGATCTTAACCACTTACCTATGTTTTCCTTTTGACATTATGATCCAATAGTATGTTTGTTTGTTAATTGGCTGGTATGGTGACTCAGCTTCTAAAGAGTAGTCATATTGGGCCGACAATTTGGGTCCCATTTCACATGTTACCAGCTTTGCCGTTTAGGTTTGTTTATATTGCTTGTGTGCACCTACAACCACATATGTAACTTACACGTGTGTTTGTGTGGTGAAATTCAGAATTTGAAGAAGAAAGGATTCATACTAAAGAGGAAGACATCCAAGCTAGTGTTTGGCATGTATTCATAGATGAGCAGTTTCTCTCCTTTCTCTATACAACAATACAAGAGCCTCACAAGGTTCCTATGTTGGAGTTTGGCAATCAATGTGACTTCATTCTTGAATTCCTTCGGACCTTGCCCTGAACTTCTTGAAAGCCTTTTAACTGCAATTTCCTTCCCATTAGATAGCATTCCCTGAAATGATTTTCCATGCAATGGTTAATTAGAAAATTCATGTAGCCTATTCAGTTTAGGACTTATTCAACTACTCCAAGTAAAGATGTGTTTGGATGACAGGGCAAATTGAACTTCAAACATTCAGTTGATTCGAGATGACCTCACCAAATTAATGAGTTTTCTCAGCAATTGTAATGAGGATGTAGCCATTATATTGCAATTACATAGATGTTAGTACAACCTAGAGACTGCGTCCTTGTTATGCTCAACAAATTAAGGCTATGTTGGTTGCACTCATGATATTTGGTGCAACCAAACGCAGCATAAAACTTTCCTCATTTCATTTTCATAGAATAAAAATCTCTAATTGGTTCGATTGTGAATCCAAATACATGTATACAAGTGCCTTTACCTTATATACAGGGCCAAATCCACCTTCTCCGAGCTTATTTTCATCAGAGAAGTTGTTCGTAGCAGCTTGTATTGTAACTAAGTCAATCAACGGCAGATCTTGTGTTTCCTCACCATTCATGCTTGAGTCCATGAGTTCCAAACCAACTGAAGGCCCCGAATAATTTAATAGTGCATGGTGCCCCTTCTCTTTCACTGATTTAGAAATGAGAAAGCATGAAATTTGTCACTGGCATTTTCTGTTTCAGCCTAAAATTTAGACCCAGCCCTCGTCTAGGGCCTGAAAGGATCATTTGTGGAAAATGGAAGATGTACATTCCTAGATTCATGCCGAAGCCAGGACTTGGAAAATATCTTCAGGTCTAGGCATGGCATACTTATTATTTCTTTTTCTGGGCATAAAAAGCAGTACAAAGCCCAATCCACATGCCTAAAAATAAAATCCAAGCCTGGACCATGGTGGGCTTCACCCAGGAGCCCAATGGTCTGGCCCAGCCTTTTGATAGCCCTATCTATTGCCTTAAGATTATTTAGCTTCTTTGTTTTTTGTGTTTTTTTGCCTAACCTTTTGGTGACCTCTTCCTTCGCCGTCGGTAGCAGTAAAAATAACAACTGAATAGAGCCAACACCAGAACCGATGCTACACTACTAGTGAAGATTATAATCTTTGATTGGTTTCCTCCATGCCCTGTCAGAAAAGCAAAACATTTATGATTTCTATTGCAATACACATTGTTCAGTGTTTGGATGTACATTGTGGACATTAGCAAAATCAAGAGGAGTGGTTAAGGACTAGTAAACACTTTTGGGTCCTTACTCATGCCTCGTGGTAGACTCAACACAAGTTTTAACCGGGGGTCATGGATTCGAGTACCTATTGTGCTGTGAGTGTGTGAGTGTGGGTGCGTGTAGGGGTGCACAAGGGTTGGTTCAGTCCGGTTCTGGAGTAAAACCGGAACCAAACCGTTCCTAATGGTTCTGGGATTTTCGGAACCAGAACCGGACCGTCCGGTTCGGTTCCACGATTCTAGGTTTTTAGAAAATTCAATAAAAGAAAAAAAAAAGGTTGAAAAAAAAAATTCAACAGCCAAAATTTTTTTAAATCATCAAATTACATCTTAAAACAGAAGCTTTACTGTTATATTGATTTAAATATTTTTAGAAAATTCTTCCTGATCTCCTTTTCACAAGCTATCAACAGATCTAGGCCATGGTTCAACGGATCGGTTCTGGGCCACGGATCAATGAATTGGTTCCACGATTTGGGTTAATGGTTCGGTTCGGTTCTGCATGCCCCTAAACCGGAATCGAACTGTATCCAACCGTTCTTGCAATTTTGGAACCGGAACCAAAACCAGAACCCGCGCTGTCTAGAACCGGACCAAACCAGACCGATCCAACGCTTCCGGTCCGGTTCCACAGTTCTACCGGTTAAATGTGCACCCCTAGGTGCATGTGTTAAAAAATTTGTAACCAAGGTGAAATGGCTAAAATAAAAAATTAACAAAAACAAAAACAAAAGATAATGCCTTGTTTCAAGTTCCAACTTACAGGATAAGGTGATTGATTGCCTTCTTGAGACCTGAAAAGGGTGTTTCTTTTTTTATAAATTTAATTATTATTTTAATTTCGGATATTTTAATCTTGTTTAATTTAGTTTGAGAAATGCTCCAATGCTCTAAGACTGTAAGTTATTAGTGTTCCTAGTTGCATCTGTCACTTGGACAGTCCAACTGATAGACTAAGTCCAGAATTCTTTTAATGAGCTACAATGCAAGAAATAACACTGAATGGATTATCAAATCCATCTTCGATTTTTCCTTGTTTTTGTAGCCATCTTTTTCTGAGCCGTTGATGGGATGGTTAGGATTTTTTGAACATTTTGACACTTGAGAAAAATAAGCAATCTATAATGGTTGGGCTACAAAGATAAGGCTAATGATCATTTAAAGGATTTGTGTAACCGACCCCAATTACTTTTGAATTGGACCTATTTTGGTGTAAATGATTTGGACTGTCCAAATTTAGGGATAATTATCAGATAGGTATGATTATTAGTCGGATTAATGCGATATTTTCATGGTAGCCCATAGAACTTGTGTTGGACTCAATGTACAGTCTAAATCAAGCGATTGGATTGTCTAAGTGTCCAAATGAAACTAGGAGCATTATAACATATAGTGCTCTTGGAGAATTGGAGTATTTCTCATTTATTTATTTTTATTTTGCTTATATCCCTAAATACATGGAGTTCTAAATGTTGAAGTCATTAATTTTAAATACGATTTTGTAAACCATGGTGTTGAGGTGTGGAGTTTATTATTATTATTATTATTATTACACAGGCACCTGACACACACAGCACGTATGCCGTAGTGGAATTTCACCACCCATCGGTATCGAACCCAAGACCTCGTGTTGAAACTGCTCAGAGTCTACCACCGAGGCAAGAGACCTCGTGTTGAGGTGCTATCGTGGGACCATGTGATCTGTATGACGTCCAATCTATCCAATAGGTGATAGTCATGCATTCCAAAAATAGGCTAATCCAGTCATCACGTGCACTACACGTGGAATTGGAGTTATTTTCTTTTTTGGAGGGAGCGACGGGGTTTCTGGGAACTGTACATTCGTTTTCTTTTTTTAGGTGGCCCACCTGCTGATTATATTTACCTAAATTTTAAGCCATTTCAACGACTCAGAGCATTACAGGCATGAAACATGTATGAGAAGGCTTACCATAATCTAAAGGAATGCTCTTATCACGTGCCTGGAACTGATCTTATTGTCAATTCTATTAGACCTTAACTGAGGAAATGCTATTATTTTGATGGTAGCGGATTGCATACTGGGTAACTCAGTAGGCTAAGTGAACTGAGTAAACTCTGTGGGGTCCACCGTGATGAGTAACTCAATAGGCTAAGTGAACTGAGTAAACTCTGTGAGGTCCAGTACTGTGATTTATGTATTTTATCTACTCCATTCATACATTTTATTGGATAATTTTAGGGCTCGAGCCCAAAAATGAAGTATGTCCAAACCTCGGTTAGACCACACCACAGAAAACAGTGTGAATTGAACATCTATCATTGAAAATTTCTTCGGGGCCACAGAAGTTTTGGATCAAGCTTGTATTTGTGTTTTCCCTTTATCCATGTTTGTGAAATCTTATGAACAGATTGGATGAGAAATAAACATCACTATGGGCCTTATAAATGTTCCAATGGTGGAAATTATTATTTCAACTGTTTTCAATGTATGGTCCACTGGATCTTTGGGTATGTTAAAATTTTTGCCTCAACCCCTGAAATAAGATGAAAAATAGATGGACGGCGTGAATAGGCTAGATACAGTACGATAAGAGGTACTGAGTAACTCAGTACGCAATCCGATTTCTATTTTGATCACAGTAATTTTGTAGTCATGTTAAATTCGCCCAGATGTTAAAAAACAGTTGTATAACTGCAGATGCGCTTTGTTTATTTTGTCTTCTAGTCTTTTTAAAACAATGGAACATACGTGGCCACGTGGGTCTATATTGGCCAAGCTTTACAGGGGGTTTTATGATACTCCAGCAGCATGTGATGCTTGATACACTTGCACTCAAAATATGTACACATGGCATAAGTTAACTCAAGAGAAACTGGTTAAATTATAATTATGAAATCCACTATTGCTAAGACATAGTACTAAAAGTATGTTGTTTAACGATCCTAACCACTGATTTATGGATACTTGTTAGTAAATAATATTATTGGATAATTTTCATTCTTCACCGTGCAATAAATGTCCACCGTTCTAATAGTGAAACGATAAAATAAGCATAATTTTTGGGAAAATACTCTAGTTCTCTCGGACCATTATAAGTTACAATGCACCTAGTTTTATTGGGACACTTGAACAATCCAGTCCACTGATCTAATTTGAATTTTATTTTACTAAAAAAATTGGTATTATGTGGTTAGGAATATATATATTAGCCGGAGCTCTACATCCTGCATGAGTTTTGATCCTTTGGAGCCTTTGAGTAATCTTCTATATCAGCTTGACATTATTCACACGAAATTAATTTTACTTTTATTTTTCTCATAATTCTTAAAAGAAATGGTACGAAATTGTCAGGGATACTTGTTAGTGAGTTGACTTCTATAAACGGTATGAATTTCAACGGTTTTGGGGGGTATTTTAGTGATCCTAAATCGGCCTGGCACTATTCATCTATATTTAATTTTTAATTTTACCCAATGTTTTTAGAAAAAAATAATATTTTATAGTGTTAGAGAAATGCATTACTACAGGGAGTTCCACATGTTGCATGAAATTCAGCCATTTTGGAGGGATTCTTGTAGGTAATAAAAACCTACACTATATATCAAAATTTTAATTTTAAATATTTAGGCATAAGCATTAGTAAAAAGGGTTCCACAAATTGTATGAATTTCAAGTCATTGTGGGGGCATTCAAGTGACCTTAAAACAGGCTGACACTTTTATCCAAATTTAATTTTAATTTTAATTTTTTCTTAAATTTCTTGAGATGTCAAATGGCCAGGAACATGCATTTATGAGATGAATTCCACGGATTGCATGATCCCGTATTATTATTAAATTTAATTTGTTGTGTTTTTTTTTTTTTTTCTAGAATTGCCCCAAGGAAAATGACGTTAAATTTAAAGAAAATTTATTGGTATGATGAGTTTCACATGTTGCATGAATTTTGGGCTGTTTTGGATCATTTAAATGGTCCTAAAATGGCATTCTAGTATTCATCCAAATTAAATTAATTTTATTTTTTTTTTCAAATTTCTTATAATGACATAATCGATAAGTAATGTTTTTGTATTTATGTTTTTCATTTGAAATCACTTTAACTTCACTTCACACCACATGCACTGATATCTTACGGACTTATACAGCTGTGATGGTACCGTAATAAAATGACTATACATAAGAAATGGTACTATGAGGTTAACCTCATGCGAACTTCCATGAGGTCCAGCTGTGTGGGCCCCACTGTGATGTGCATCGAACATCAACCCCATCAGTCTGATACACCATTCCTTGGTGGGCCATGGGCGTAGAAATCAAGTCAATCCATGACTTGGGTGGGCCACACCACATACAATAGTCAGGAGGGATTACTCTCCCATTAAAACATTCATAATCATTTATTGAGCCAACTGAGATATGGTTCACAAATCCAAACTGTCCATTGTGTGTGTCCCGCTTGAAATGAGTGGTCAGACCAAGTTTCATTCCATTAAAAACTCATGTGCACTCCACCAAGTACTTTTATATGTTCTAAGCATGTTTTCCTCTTATTTTAAATGATATAGTCCACCTGAGTTTGGCATACAACTGATTTTTAGGATATCCCGTAACATAAAAGGAACCCATCAAATGCACAGGGTTGATGTTACTTCTCAGCAGGTTGACTTTATAGTACCTATATATATATATATATATATATATATATATATATATATATATATATATATATTCATGCTCATGTCATCTTATTTATATTGTGTCAGAGGTATCATATCTTAAAAAAAATAAATATATGATTTCCTAATTTAAGCCTCTTAAGTTATGATTATCAAACAACCTGCAACATTATTCTTACCAAACAATGACTCATTAAACTATTACAAACATGTTTAAAACCAAAAACTAGAAACATATTTTGAATACTTTTATCTTTGAATAATAATAATCATAATAAATATCAATATTATATATATATATATATATATATATATATATATATATATATATATATATATATATATATATATAAAATATGATCATTATGGGCTTTAACGTTTGTTACAACCTGTAACGAAACAGATGCATCGCCTGCCTTTATCGTTATTAAATATTTTAAATTCACATGGATTAGTTCAATTCAGTTGTCTCTAATAATTAAGGTGAACTCACTTGGATCCCACATAAATTTACATCAGACGGAGTCAAATCGACTTGATTACTTAGAAAATCGTTCCAAAGCATCACTCGGTAGTGGATCAACCACGCTCGTTGATTAAGTGGTCTGCAATCAAAGAGTTGTAATTTTCTACATGTTGCACAAATAAATCACGCATACCAGATGCACATATTCTATATCTACGCCGTCCATCTCTTTTTCCAGATCATTTTAGTGTTTGGCCCCCAAAATGAACTTGATTTAAATCTCAGGCGGACCACACCATAGGAATCAATGGTGATTAACCGTTAAAAACTTCCCGTGGGACACAAGTTTTGGGGCAGGCTAATATTTATATTTTACCCTTCACATTACAAAGGGCTTATATAGATTTGGACCTTATCAATCCAAGAGAAATTCAACCTCAAGAGGAATTATCCTATCAGGAAGCTGTATACTCAACCTTAAGTCCTACTTTTGGGTACAACTCTTGGAAAGGCATTTCTACACAAAATCAATCTTTTCCTCTACCAAGCGAAAATCAATCCAATTGGTTTTCATTGAGTGGACTTTTATAGATTTGGAAAAGAAAAACCGTTAAGGATACAGGCAACAAAACGACCCTCGATATTCTATTCCGAACCAGGGTGTCGGCTGAAAACAACTATCTTACAGTGCGTCCAAACGAGCCCTAATGCAACTCGACTCGAGCCCCAAAGGGTTCGGACCAATTGTCAACATTTGCAAAATCATGCTTACCGGAGGGAGCATCAGTTGTTGACGAAGGAGGACGACGAAAGGCGGACGGTGCAGCAGCATAAAAAGGGAACACCTCATACCTCATAGCACAACTCGCCCCTATAATAACAGCCCCGTCCTTTCCGTCGCAGCACACGGGAATCTCGGAAATACCCGCTTCTAGGCATGTGTTGCAGTCGCTTCTTGATAAATCAGGGGTGCACTGCACAATCGCATATATCTTCTGAGATGCTGTAAAATTAGCTTCTCCCATCGCCAACATCCGAACAGAAGGACTAAATGCGGCCTTTGAAGAAAGATTTTTCAAAAGACCATTCAGTGTCTGGTTAAATCGTCGTGGATCCGATATATTGTGCTGTCTCCTCATTAATGCTAACGAATTGATTGATGGATCATACACGGATTGGAAGTTATGGTCTGAGTAACGCAGCATACAGATATCATACCATATGACTGCTTCTCTCCTGTTTGGACACTTCTGTTTGATATCTTGAGTCGCCTGGTTGACGCAGGCATTGCAGGTGTCAAAAGAAACATCCCCTCTACAAAGGAAGAGGCCGAAGGCGGTGTTGGGATTTCCACCCCTCTCAGTGTAAAAGAAAGTGACAAAATGAGCGTTGAAAGTTAGAATGGGGAGAAGGGTGTTGAGATTAGTTTCAAAGGTTGTATTAGGAGTGTAATCAGCTACTGAGCAGTTAGAGTAGTAGAACTCATTGTAGAACTGCTCTGCTAGAGAGAGGGAATGGAAGAGAAAAAAAAGAAAGAAGGATAGTTGGAAAATATGCATCTCTTCTTCCTTGGTTAGTATGGAAAGGGAAGAGAATATGAAACCTCGTTCTGAAACTTTTATAAATTATTTCCCATGATCTCGTCTGCAGTACTTATCACACCATAGGGCCGAACATGAAGAGATGATTTGACTAGAGCGCTCCATCTTCTTTTTTGCAGGTGATGGCCTACAATTCATAGCTGATGGTGATTGGGTGGTTGGAATCATTAATATAAACAGTTGAATTTTGGACATTGAGATGAAATTCAACAAACAACCACCACATGAAATCAACGATTAGGATCATCCATGAAGCATGATCCAATGCGCGTCTCATCCACAGCAATTCTATTAGCTGAGTTTGAACGACTACAAATATCCATTAAGAATGATGGTGGTTGGCTCATGTTCTCTAATTCCCATTAATTATTGTTTGGGAATGATCTATTTTCATCTCGCATCCGTCCATTCCAGACGTACAGGATGATTAGATAATTGTGTGTTTGGAAACGTTATCTATTCAAGGTAGGGGCCACTGGATGGATGGACCTGATTGATTCAATACACTGCCACTTGTAATATGGGGAATGGATCTGCAATATTCGAATTCCAGTTCTACCAGCTCCACCTTATCATCTCCTATCGTCTCTTTCATTATTGCTTTTCCTTACTCTGGTTCTACCGCCAAATGAATGGATGGTACGTAGATATATTAAATACATTATGATGGCCCCACAGGACTTTGATATTCTTTCCATCGTTCATTTCATTTAGGGACTGAAGACTGCCGGGCTCTTCTGCATGGTTACATACACCAGCAAGGATGCTAGTGTGTGGTACAGCAGCTAATCCTCTTCCAGCGTCATGATCAACTATATAAATTTAGGCATAGGCAACAAATTCAAAGGTTCAGATTGTTCTTTTAGAGAAAATTTTGAGCAGTAGACAAGGTAGGACACAACATATCAATGCTCTAGACTGAGTAATGCTACGGGGATTAGCTCTTCTATTCATACACGTTGACGAACGTAATGTGTGTACGAAATCCGATCAGTCCGTCAACATCATCCCAAAAATCAAGCTATCCAAACCCAAGTGGGCAACACCGCACAGAAAAATGGGAATGGGATGCACACCATTGAAACCTTCCTAGGCCCACCAATGTTTTGGATCAGGCTATTATTTGATTGATACCTTCATCCTGGATGTACTCACTTTATAATGAACGGTTTAAATCGTTGTTAAAAGATGTCTTTAATCTTTGACTTCTGAGATGCTCGACTAATCGAGAGATTGACTCAACTAGTCGAAAGTCCTTTCGACTATTCGAAGCCTCGTCTCGACTAATGGAGGGTTACGCAGCAGATAGTGCGCGGATTGTGTGCAGACTATGTAAATTTGAAGTTTTTTTTATGAATGTGCGTAAGTGAGAGTTTCCTATTTATGAATAGGAGTCCTATGGACATTCTAAGATATTCTAAAACTTTCTACAGTATTCTAAAAGTTTTTAGAAGAAATTCTAAGGCTTCAGAGTGTGTAGTAAGGGTGAGATTCGAGGTTGTTCAAATCGGATAAATCTTTTCTCTTTATAATTTATGCTTTCATAGTAAAGATTCATCGCTTTGTGCCGTGATTTTTTCTCAAAAAAATTTTTCACGTTAAATTTTTGTGTTTCTTTTGTGATTGCTTAGCTTTATTAGATTGCTATCTTAGATCCATATTTGTGTGATTCCGCAGCACAAATCCCAACATAGATGCTATGTAAATGTTGCAGTGGGCCCAAGAAAGGTTTTAATGATAGACATCCATTCCACCATTTTTATTTTTATTTTTTTGGATTCTATGTCCTAATACAGTGGGTGCAACTGGTGGAAATCAAACATTACAATGGGCCCTCAAATGGGAAGGGGAGGTGACATGTTTCGTTAGTGTCGGTGAATGCTTTTAATGAATCCCCCTAGCATTAACCCTTCCAACGACCAGGCCGCCTTCTAAAAGGAAGCAGATGCCTGTGAGCCTGGAGACTGGATTAGGTGAGACCCTGGCCTCACCCAAGACAGTGCGGCCCTTATCATGGGGCCACCTTGATCTATGTAATATGTATCTGTCGTTGATACATTTTTTCAAATTATTTTATTACATCATGGTGTTTATTTTTCACCCTGACGGCAGATACATAATACATAGATCAAGGTGGCCCCACGGTAAGGGCCGCACCGTCTCGAGCGAGGCTAGGGTCTCACCTCTTTTTTCTTCTTTTTTCTTTTTTTCTTTTTATTTATTTATTTATTTTAGGTTAGGGTCTCACCTAGTCCGCTCTCGTGACCTTGGGTTGAGAGATATCTATGGCTGTGGTCACGTGCAATCCACTCTCCGTTGAAAAAGCAATCCGCTCCCTGTTGAACATGCTTTGGATGAGCGTGTCTGACGCGTACAGGCAGGTAGAAATCGACGAGGATTGCCTGGCGTGCCACGCACAACACAACCGACCCTGGTGGGATGTGACGTTACCAAATTCTACAGGCCCACTATGACGTATGTATTACCTCCAAACCGTTCGGCAATTCAGCGAGATTGTTTAAGGCCTAAAAATTCAGACGAATGTAAATTGAATGTCCGCTTTTGAAAACTTCGTGAGGCACTGAAATTTTATATCAATCTGATATTTGTTTTGTTTTTTCCCTCCATCAAGGTCTCGTGATCTTATCAACAAGTTAGGTGAAAAATAAACATGATGGGCCCAAAGAAGGTTTCAACGGTGGGAATCATTATCTCCTTTTGTAGGGTGGTCCACTTGAACTTTGGATCTACTTCATTTTTCGGCCTTTGCCCTAATATGATGTCGCAAGGTACATGGACAATGTGGATATAACATATACGCCATGGTGGGGGACACACAAGTTGATGACATAAATAAACCAAGGACACCACACAATCGGCTTCTGAAATACAAAGGTTATGATGGACAAGCCGACGGAGACTGTTGACACAATTTTTCAAAAGCTTACCTCTCTTTTGCCCTCGCTGTACCACAAGTCATTTGAAAATTTTGGTCAGCAAAGTGTAAGAGTCATCGTGGGTGGGTCAACGATGGGCACGTATGTTGCTAAAATTATAATTTGAAATAATAATAATAATACTAATAATAATAATACTAATAATAATAAAAAAAAATAATTAAGGATAAATTGAAGAACATATGATCACCTTGTCCTTAAAGCGTTATTCGTTCATTTTCAAAGTGATTGAGAATGTTGATAGATTATAAAAAAATAGTTTCTAGGATATGATGAGTTTATATGAAATTCTGCATTCAACAAAAACGAAGAAATACGAATGAAACTCTTTGTACACAATTTTTTTTATTTTTTTGTAGATAAATAGAATAAAATCTCAAATTAAAGAGAAAATTAGAAACATTGTAGCTGGTTTAGACCACTGCGTTGGTCTATTTCTTGAGGACTATTGGGTAATATTCACATTGAACCTTGCTGACTTGATCTCTTCTTGTTGGGTCGTATGTGAGAGTGGTTCGAGTTGTTGGTGATGGTCCAATGAACTACTCAAGCACTATTTATATAGGTCAGGCTTGTTGGTTGTTTGTTCAAGGGTCATAATTCCATATGATTGTTTTATGGATGTTAGTGAGAAACTAGACATTATTGGTTGTTTCTGATCGTTATGCATGTGGGACAACTAGTTGTTTCATGCTAACCATTGCAAAGTACGCCACTAGTGCATTTATAACCACACCGCCTCACATGCCTATGCCCTTGCATCGAGCCCGAGATCATGATCATGACAGTGCCTGTGTGCGTTCCCGTGTCGCACTAGAATACCCAAGTCCCGGTACTCGACGAATTTACCAAGTAAATAATAAGGTACTCCACACCCCATATATGAATATACTATTTTCTTCTGTCCTTTCTGATATGAGATTATTTCCAAAATACCAAAAAAAAAAAAAAAAAACAAAACAAAAAAAAAACAAAAAAAAAAAAAACAAGTTTTTCAAATATTTTTTTATATAACTCAAAATATTTTTTATTCAATATTTTCACAACAATCCCCCACTTGAATGAAAAGTATTTTTAAAAGAAATATCTATCAGAATATAAACAACTTAGATGCATAAAGAAATATATCTTTCGATTTAAATCTTTCTTTAAAGTTAGTATCTCAAAGCTCTATCAAAATTCCTAGTAACCGCAACTCTAAACATGCATTCATAGATAATAGAGTTGAAAAAACCACATACACATTCGCTTTATGTTATTAAAGTTCTCATAAATCTTACACAGCACAATTAATTGGCATATACTTATCATATTCCATGAACGAACTCGAGAAAAATTCTAACTCTCATGAGAGACAACACTATATGTTCACATTTGTTAAATCTTTTCAGTGTCTTGGTTACTATTAAGCCAATTGTCCTTTTAAATTGGATTTCATTAAGAGTTTTAAGACTCAACCCTTTATCTGTAATGCTCAATACTTATCTATTATGAATTAGGTTTTATATAATTTGTGTTGAAACTTTTCAAATATCATTAACTTATTTTTACCTATTGAGTCCAAACTTAGAGAGTTTCTAATTCTAAGTTAGTTTTTCATCATTGGTGGAACTTCGGTTGAAGAGTTTAAATCATATCCCTCTAGATGTTTCCTTTACCACCTCTCTCGTTAGAAATTTAATAAAATGGTTGGTCAAGTTATTACTCAATTTCTTATAAAAATTTCTAATGATTCCATCTTGAATAAATTATTTTATATAATCATATCGTAAACTTATATGTTTAGACTTTTCATTATAAGTGTCGTTGTAGGCTCTAGCTAATATATCTTCACCATCACAATGTAGTCACACAGTCAGTATAGGCTTCACACAAAAAGTGATTTATAATAAAAGATTCCTAGGCCATTTAGCCTCTTTGCATGTTGCAACCAATGCTATAAACTCAAATTCCATAATCGAGTGAGTTATACAGGTTTTTTCCTTAGATCCCCAAGACATAATTGCACCTCGTAGGGTTAATACCCACCTTGTAGTGGACTTGTTGTACCATACACTCGATATCCAACTTGCATTGGTATATCATTCCAATACGATAAAAAACTTTTATTAAAATAGCCCTAAGTCTTTGGTTTCTTTTAATTAACGTAGAACTCTACTAATAGCATTCCAATGTTCCACATTGGGGTTACTAGTAAACATAATGAGTTTACTCACAGCCTATAAAATATCTTGTATAGTTCATTATATAATATACATTAGACTGCTTATAATACTTGCATATTCAAGTTGTGCAACTACTCTTTCGTTATTCTCATTCAGCTTGATAGTTGGATCAAATGAAAATTTCGCTTATTTTATTTTAAGATGGTTAAACTTATTTAGTATATTCTCAATGTAATAAGATTGACACAATGCATAACTCTAACTAGGCTCTTTTAACTTTGACACATAGGATGGCATCCACATGTCTAAGATCATACATTTTGAATATAGAAGATAAAAACTTTTTTATTTCAATTACACTTGCATTTTATTGCTAATTATTAACATATCATCAGCATACAAATAAATAATACTTACATTGTTACCATATACTTTATAATATATACATTTGCTATTTTGTGTATGCCCTACGAATGCACACTTTATAGCTCTAGATTCTAACTTGGTTCTTTTGGGATCAGGAGTCCTACAATAAGCAGGACACCCCTATACTTTAGGATATCTTAAGTTAGGTTTTCAGTGCTTCACCCCATAGACTCGGTGGTAACTTTTCTTGTATTAGCATTGAGTTGACCACCTCTACTAATGTCTTATTCTTCCTTTCTATCATACCATTTTGTTGCAATGTATATGGTACAGTAAATTGGTGTATTAATTTATGTTCTTCACAGAAGTTAAATAATTCATTTGAGAAATATTCCCCCATCTATCACTGCGGAGAATTTTTATTTTCTTATTTACTTGATTTTCAACTTCTTCTTTATATACTTTGAACATATTCAACGTTTAATCTTTATTTTTTAAGAGGTATACATACACATATATAGAGTAATCATCAATCAAGGTTATAATATACCTTCTACCTCCACAAGTAAGAATGTTATTCAACTCACATATATAACTATGTATAAGATCCAATACTGGAGATGATCTCTCGACATTAAGAAATTTTTTTTTTTATCATTTTAGATCATATGCACACTTCAAATCTATCATTCTCATTGTCTATATATGAAATTATATTATTCTTAACCATGACTTTTAAGGTATAATACTCTATATGTGCTAATTTTTCATGCCATAGTACTCCAACATATTCAACCATACACTCAAAAGTACTACTTTCATTCAATGAAAACTTAATCATATTGTTACAAGCATATCCTTTTCCGACAAAATTTTAATTCTTTTTCCTGACTCATACAATACTCGTATTCTAGGTTTTCTTAGAAGATCCTCAGAGACTAAGTTTTGTCTTATGTCTTGGACGTACAATACATTTGTTAAGATCACATTCTTGCCAAATGTAAACGCTAGTTCCACGGTTCCTTTATCGACGATGTTTGATCGAACTTCATTACCTATTTGGACTTCTTGACCATTGGTCACATCATCATAGGTTTTGAAAGTTAATATGTCGTAGTAGACATGTAATGTAACTGCAGTATTGTACCACCAACCGAGAATTTTTCCTTGATTATTTTAACCTTAGTGATCTTTGACACCATATCGCCCTCTATTGCACTTGCTTCTTTATAAGATTTTAGGATATTGGCAAATATGAGCATAATGCCAGGTTTTTCTATAGACATGGCAAGGTCAATTAAACTTTCCATTCTTCTATATTTTCTTGAATTTCCTATTATTGGGTTTCAGGGAATCGTTCTTCTCAGGATTCTTATTATGGGTGTTTTCTACTGCATATACTTTGGACGAAGAATTTTCATTTTTAGCATTTTTTTTGCGGTTGTGAGATTTTTCCTCAATTCATAAATTTTCTATATTTTTTCCAATGTGTTGTCCTCAGTCTTACGCATTAACTTTTTATGTAGTCTTTCCACATTGTGAAAATTTTTGCGATAATAGCCCCGGCTTAGAATGATTTAGGAATATCAATTCTAATAGCCTTAATTTTTTTCATGATTAGCTATAATTATTGAATTTCGGACAACATCGGTTTATTATCTACTATGTTCTAGTCGAAGTACCAGGCTAACAGGAATATTTTGGTACCCTCTTTTTCAACCTTGTATTTAAACTCTTGAGTAGTCCAAATTTCTTTTACAGACGACGTTTGTGCACATAGATCATACAATTGATCAGATAGCGCATTCATTATGTGTCCACTGCATAGGAGTTCATCTTCAAATCATTTGTTGCATACAACAATCTGTTCAGGTGTGTCCTCGTCGTTTACTTTAGGAAGTGGCTGCAGATTTGAATCTAAGATGTGGTGGATCTTTAAGGCTATTAGGAGAAATTTTATCTTGTCTTGGCACATTATAAAATTATTTCCATCAAACCAATCGAAACAAATCAGATCTTGGTTCATCAGCTTGATGGAAGATACACAGTTGTTTTCCATTCAAATAACGCTTTAAGATTGTTACAAAAATTACAGACTTACAATTTCTGTAAAATAATAAAGAAATTGAAAAATTAATGACATGATGAAGCACATGTGATCACACTGTCTGTTCACTCCCCAAGTGTAGGGTTGTGATGTAGTAATAAACTCGAAAAGACCGAGGTCGAATCCCAAGGGACTGATACTTGTACGTTATCTGAAACTAAGTAGAACTAGAACTGGGTTAAGATATAATCTAAATCAAATAGAATTTAAGGAATAATTGTGAAATTATTATCTAAAACTTAGGAGCAATCAGATATAGGAAACTAGGGATTCAGATGATCCACTTGTAGAGATCAGGGAGATCTTATGCCTGCTTCAAGAATTATGAAATTTAAACTGAGCTGTCGTTGAGATAGTTTTCAAAAGATGAAAGGTATATGAATTAGAATGGATTCCATCACCAAATCATGCTCAGGAGACAAAGTAAACAACAGAATTAAACAAATTACCAACCAATCACATGTATGAAGGTTAGGAAGGGTACCGTCATCCGACCATGCCCAGGAGACGATGGTGAACAACAGGGCTTTCTAACGTCATAATCATAAAAAGGAGAAAGAAATACTCAAAGCTATCGCAGATCTATTGTAATTTTAGTCACAACAGACCATTAAAAAAAAACTGAAAGTATTCCTATTAATCAAACTTAAATCAACATAAGTTCAGTCTAGCATAAATCAAAGCACAACAATCATCCTAATCACGCTACAAGCTTCACCTATTAGCCCTAGCTAAGAGGTTTAGCCTAGCCACATGATTAGGCTAAATCCCTAAATCTAAAACAAAAGAAAACAGAAGAAAAGAAAATAAAAACTCTACTCCTATCTCTCCCTGGTGCATGTTTCAACCCCAAGCCGAGACCTCCCTCTCTCTCTTTCTCCTCTTTCTTTTATAGATCCTGCGTGAGGCGATGCTAGAGTCGCGTGGCTGTTTACGCATAGCAGAAGTCGATGCATAAGAAGTCACATGCGAAACTTCTCTTTATGCAGGCGTGCGTAAGAAAACAATGAAAATTTCTTACGTTTGGAGAAGAATTGTGGTGCGAAATCAACTCATCTATTGATTCTAACATCTTGGCTAGGGTCATGGCCTCCCTATGAACATATTGGACGGTATAGATCGCTGGTCCGATCGCCTCCATAATCGCATAACGACCACGAAATCGGACGGCGATCGGATCTGCATTGCATAAGGCGTTACGCAAGTGGATGCGCTGACCTCTCTGGGACCCACTTGTAGTGAATTTTTCATGAATCAAGGCCGTTCATTGGCCTCGTAGGGCTAATTCAGGCCATTTTTTAAAAATTGAGTTGGATCTAAGTTCTTGGCGGGCCAAAGTGTTGATCAACGTTCATCGGCTCCTTCTTCTTTACTGCGCTTGTTCTTGTGCATGGTTTCACGGAAATGTTAAGGGTTTGGTCAAAATCTTCTCCTGGGCGCAGTGGATGGTTCGAATTGCTTGCCTGGATCTTGATGGTGGGCCAGCAACGTCTCAGCGGACGTTCGTTCGCATGAAGAGTTTCTGCAAACTCTGTTTTATACTAATGAATGGTGGGGTCCATGATCAAAACCGGCCACAAAATCCAATCTGACCATTGGCTTTCTGTCGAAAAATAAGTCAGAATTGACGTGGTATGGATTGGTTTCGGTGTGGCCCATAGACATTTTTTCTCTCCCGACTGACTTGCATTTGAATCCCCATATACATACAATGTTCGAGAAAATTAGGCCGCCGATCAAGTTACGGTTGTTTTGGCCCCCTGGATTCAATGAACGGATTCGATTATCAAAATAAATGATGATGGTGGCCCACTAGAAGTAGAACGCAGCCCCCTGTTGCGAAAATCCAAATTTTCGAATTCGGTCAGGTCAGTGACTGCTGACCGCGTTCATAAGTTCCACGCAACTCTCATGCACGTGTACCCCATGTACATGCAATGTACATGTGGGGTCCAACGTGATGTTCGTGAGAAATCCACTCAATTCATCTGCTTTGACATCTCATTTTAAGTGTTGAGACCAAGATTTAAGCATATTCAAAGATCAGGTGGGCCCTAGTTTAACGATTTGTGGGCTAATCTAGCTATTGCGCCTCTTCCACAAGGATCTGAGAGCTGAAATTCGACGGTACGGTTAATTTGTAGTCCTTTGGCCATGTATGAAGTTTTGAACTGAACGGATGGTGGGAACCCTGTGATCTTGCATTCTGGACCAATTTTGAGCCACTTGAGCTTCAATTTCTCAATTTTTATGGATATTTGGCATGTAAATTCCTCGATCTTGGTCCCATGGAGTTCGTCTCATGCTTTGGTGAATTCGGAGTATCAAATCCATGCATTTAGCTCCCTTTTTCAGCTCAAGCCTCTAAAGTCACCTTGCAACACAAGCACGGGTCAAATAGGTTGTTAAACAGAATCATGTTCATAAATGTAGGTAGTAACTAGGGTTTAATATGCAATATTTGACCCTCAACATAACCCCCAACCAGCATTTTTCTAGTCCCGAGCAAAGTATGCGAAAAATATGTTGAGAATTAGAAGATAATTTTTTTTCTTCATATCGATCCTTTTAGGGAAATGTTCCAGGTTAGTTCCTTTCATACTTAATGATCACCAATTTAACCTTTCAATATCAAACTGAAATCTTAATGTGGAAGCGAGATGTGACATGTGAAATCATGACTCAATCAATGTTTACAACTTCTAGTCATGTATTAATAACTCAAACTTAACTATGAAATCTAACAGCTACTGAATCCAAAAGTCATAAATTATTAACATCACGTATCTTAAAATTGTAAGTGCCCTAGATGGTCGTCAAAATCACTTCAAGTTCACAAGAAATTGCAGAAAAATTAAAAAAAATTCACAATTTTTGCTCAAGACCAAGAAAACACTGATTAGGCAACCTAATCTCCCACCCCAACCTAAAATCTACAGTCCTCAATATAAAAGATATAAACATGCAATGCATATGGGACAACGAAAGTAAAGGAAAAGTGATGGGAAGATAGTATCTGGATAACAAATCGAGAGAGAGACTTTCTAAGAGATAACAGTATGAAAGCCGGTCAACACGAAAGTGGAGACATGAAAGCCAACTATTCTAAAATAATGCAGGAAGCAAACTAACCTAATGGTATAAAGCCGTCTATCCTAGAACATCATAAAGCAAACTACCCTAGTCCTATGAAAGTAGGGAAAAACTACTCGATCATGCCGCAAGGTTCCTCTTTCGGCCAATATCTTGATATGTTTCTCAACAGGATCATCCAAAAGCCCTTTTTGCAATAGGCTTGGATGCCCTGGAGCTTGATTTTCCAAAGAAACTTATGTACCTCATTAAAAATTTATCGTTGATTCGCCTGAGGTATCTAAAGTATAAATGATTCACTTGTGTCAGAAAAAGTTTCAAAGTTAGTATCCCATGATGAATTAGAGACTACAGGTAAATTAAATTAAGAAAAATTTTCAGGAAGAGGTGTAGTCTCAACATATTCCGAAGTAACAGACTTCGGTTCAATTTTCAGCTCCTCCTCACCTAATGGTAAACATTCATGATCTGTGGAAGAAGGGGCTTCAGAGTAAGGGTTCTCTCAGTCAGTGATGACTGTCGAGATGTTGTCTTGTAAGGAATTCACTATGTCTCTTATCATGGGATCATTTGAATCTTCAAAGTATGCCAAGAAATCATCAAAAGAGTTGGGACATTCAGCTAAGAGTGACTTATTTTCCACCTTGGAGCTCGTGATGATCTACCCAAGGAATCCTTCATCCTTGAAAGTGGACGGATATATGCTTTCTTGCTCTAGCCCTGCACAGACAAATTGAGGGTCAGTATACGAAGCATTGATGTGCAGACTCTGTTCATTGATACTACTAAGAAGAGGCATTGAATCGTCAACATTCAACAGTTCAGATGGTGGCCTTAACTAGGTGGTTTCAAAATCCAGAGTCATATCGAGTAGCTCGTCCATCTCCTGAATCATATCATCATTCCAAGGGAGTGGTCCAAACATATCTCACAAGAGATAGAATGGTCGATTGTAAGGAGCTCATCCACTTTTAGATTAGACATATACGGTAAGTGAAGTAGCTCATTATAACTGTTCTCTTCGTGTACTCCTTGTTCATTGATCTGGACCAAACTTGAGATTAATTTTAGGAAAACTATTTCGGGATCGTCATCCCAATACTCATCATATTCTAGTTCAGTGTAGTACACATTTGAGATGGGATCACTTTCCTCACGTTCTACACCTAGAATGGGTTGAGGTTCGCATAGACTAACCTCTTCTTCATCATTGAAATCTAGTGTGTCCTGTGAGTGAAGTATATCATCATCATTATATTTGAAAGACACCCATGTCTCTTTCCCATTCTTTTGAACCGTCATCGAGATCGACTCATTGGGAAAGTGAACCATATGCTTATTAGCACAATTCAACTCTTCATTCCAAATTCCAGAATTCTCCAAAAGTAAGTTAGGATTGTATTGTATTTCTGGACTGGTTTGCGGCTGGGGCGAACTAGCCTTGTTCCTCTCATTGAGGTGCGATTCAATCGCTTCTAATGATTTTATCATTTTCGAAACATGCTGGTTAAATTGTTCTAGATTAAAACATGAATCCTCTTGGATCGTTTCTGGTTGGGTCTCAAAGGTAGGGTATCCAAGATAATACTCATTATAACATGTTGTTGGTTCATTTTTTCAATTTTGATGTTTCCACTGGTTATAGTCATGCTGATCATACATGGGAGAATATGATGGTTGATAATAATCCTTATTCCCACAATTACGATCGTATACGGCCCTATTAACCGATGGAACATAGCGTTCTAGACGGTTCTCAATATCGGTTCTCGATGGAGAGAAATCTTGAGGTATACGTTGAATTCCACAGCCCTCAGGCATTCCCCAATATCTCCTATCCATCTCAGCATATGCACGTACCCACGCTTTCATGGTAGAACTCTAACTCTGAGTCTAATCCTAAAAAAAATAAAAGAAAGGATCCTATAGCAATATGGAAAGTAAGAGGCGAAGTTAGAAAGGTGTTACCAAATAAAAAGTTCCTATTTTAAGATCCTGCAAAACAAAACAAACCAAATAGTACTAAGAGATACGACCTAATCTAAAGAATAGAAAAAGTAGAGAAATTCGGACGAAGTTACCAATTTAGAGGATTTATCAACGACCCTACAAAAGAGGAAAGTTAGTTCTAAGAAAGAAAAATTTAAAAGTAAAGTTAGTAAAGCCTTAATCTTAAACTAATTCTAAAACTAATTAATTTCAGAGAATTGTAGCTGTCAGTCCCCGGCAACGGCGCCAAAAACTTGTTCACTCCCCAAGTGCAGGGTTGTGATGTAGTAATAGACTTGGTAAGACCGAGGTCGAATCCTAAGGGACTGATACTTGTACATTATCTGAAACTAAGTAGAACTAGAACTGGGTTAAGATATAATCTAAATCAAATAAAATTTAGGGAATAAATGTGAAATTATTATCTAAAACTTAGGAGAAATCAAAGATAAAAAATTAGGGATTCAGAGGATCCACTTGTAGAGATCAGGGAAATCTTATGCCTACTTCAAGAATCATGAAATTTAAATTGAACTGTCGTTGAGATAGTTTTCAAAAGATGAAAGGCATATGAATTAAAATGGATTCCATCACCAAACCATGCCTAGGAGACAAAGAAAACAACAGAATCAAACAAATTACCAACCAATCACATGTATGAAGGTTAGGAAGGGTACCGTCATCCGACCATGCCCAAGAGACGATGGTGAACAACAGGGCTTCCTGACGTCATAATCATAAAAAGGAGAAAGAAATACTCAAAGCCATCGCAGATCTATTGTAATTTTAGTTATAATAGACCATTAAAAAAAATTGAAAGTATTCCTATTAATCAAACTCAAATCAACATAAGTTCAGTCTAGCATACATCAAAGCACAACAATCATCCTAATCACGTTACAAGCTTCACCTCTTAGCCCTAGCTAAGAGGTTTAGCCTAGCCACATAATTAGGCTAAATCCCTAAATCTAAAACAAAAGAAAACAGAAGCAAAGAAAATAAAAACTCTACTCCTATCTCTCCCTTGTGCACATTTCAACCCTAAGCCGAGACCTCCCACTCTCTCTTTCTCCTCTTTCTTTTATAGATCCTGCATGAGGCGATGCTGGAGTTGCGTGGCTGTTTACGCATAGCAGAAGTCCGTGCGTAAGAAGTCACGTGCGAAACTTCTCTTTACGCAGGCGTGCATAAGAAAATAATGAAAATTTCTTACGTTTGGAGAAGAATTGCAGTGCTAAATCAACTCATCTATTGATTCTGACATTTGGCTAGGGTCACGGCCTCCCTATGAACATATTGGACGGTACAGATCATCGGTCCGATCACCTCCATAATCGCATAACGACCACGAAATCGGACGGCGCTCGGATCTGCATTGCGTAAGGCGTTACACAAGTGGATGCGTTGACCTCTCTGGGACCCACTTGTAGTGAATTTTTCATGGATCAAGGCCGTTCAATGGCCTTGTAGAGCTGATTCAGGCCAAATTGAGTTGGATCTATGTTCTTGGCGGGCCATAGTGCTGATCAACATTCATCAGCTCCTTCTTTACTACGCTTGTTCTTGTGCATGGTTTCACAGAAATGTTAAGGGTATGGTCAAAATCTTCTCCTGGGGGTAGTGGACGGTTCGGATTGCTCGCCTGGATCGTGATGGTGGGCCAGCAACGTCTCAGCGGACGTTCGTTCGCACGAAGAGTTTCCGCAAACTCTGTTTTATACTGATGAATGGTGGGGCCCATGATCAAAACCGGCCACGAAATCCAATCCGACCATTGGCTTTCTGTCGAAAAATAAGTCAAAATTGACGTGGTATGGATTGGTTTCGGTGTGGCCCATAGACATTTTTTCTCTCCCGTCTGACTTGCGTTTGAATTCTCATATACATACAATGTTCAAGAAAATTAGGCCGCCGATCAAGTTACGGTTGTTTTGGCCCCCTGGATTCAATGAACGGATTGGATTATCAAAAAAAATGATGATGGTGGCCCACCAGAAGTCGAACGCAGCCCCCTGTTGCAAAAATCTAAATTTTCGAATTCAGTCGGGTCAGCGACTGCTGACCGCGTTCATAAGTTCAGTGCACCTCTCATGCACGTGTACCCCATGTACATGTAATGTACATGTGGGATCCAACGTGATGTTCGTGAGAAATCCACTCCGTTTATCTTCTTTGACACCTAATTTTAAGTGTGGAGACCAAGATTTAAGCATATCCAAAGATCAAGTGGGCCCCAGTTTAACGATTTGTGGGCCGATCTGGCTATTGGGCCTCTTCCACAAGGATTTGAGAGCTGAAATTCGACATGTACGGTTAATTTGTAGTCCCTTGGCCATGTATGAAGTTTCAAACTGAATGGATGGTGGAAACCCCGTGATCTTGCATTCTGGACTAATTTTTGAGCCACTTGAGCTTCAGTTTCTCGATTTTTGTGGATATCTGGTGCGTAAATTCCTCGATCTTGGTCCCATGGAGTCCGTCTCATGCTTTGGTGAATTCAGAGCGTCAAATCCATGCATTTAGCACCCTTTTTCAGTTCAAGCCCCTAAAGTCACCTTGCAACACAAACACAGGTAAAATAGATTATTAAACAGAGTCATGTTCGTAGATGTAAGTAATAACTGGGGTCTAATATACAATATTTGACCCTCAACACTGTCCTTAAAGCGTTATTCGCCCCTTCTCAAAGTGATTGAAAATGTTGATAGGTTGCAGACAAATAGCTTCTAGGATATGACATGCTTGCATGTGGTTCTGTATTTAGAAAACACGAAGAACCATGAATGAAACTTTGTGTACACAAACATTTTTCTGGCAGATAAATAAAATAAAATCCCAAATAAGAGAGAAAAGTAGAAATTTTGTAGTTGGTTGGGACCACTGCTTATGTCTATTTCTTGAGGATTGTTGGCTAAGGTTCGTATTGAACCTTGCTCACTTGATCTCTTCTTGTTGAGTCGTATGTGAGAGTGGTTTGAGTTGTTGGTGATGATCTGATGAACCACTCAGGCATTGTTTATATAGGCAAGGGTTGTTGACCGTCATTTTATGGATGTTGGTGAGAAACTAACCGTTATTGGCTATTTCTGACCATTATGCATGTCAGACAACCAACTGCTCCATGTTAACCATTTAGATTCATTGGCTAGCCATTTTATGATTGTTGGGCTAGCCACATGTAACAGTTAATGCATGGGTTGGTTTAATGTTGCATGTGTAGTTAAACCTATATTAAACAACTAGTTTTCAGCCTCTATAAAGATAGACTGGTCTCATTTAGACCATTCAGCCACCACTCATCACAAGGGATCAATCTATCTGTGACACGATATGCACGTGTAAAGTGCAAAGTGTGCCATTAGCGCTTCTACAGACACACTGCCTTACATGCCCACACCTTCGCACCAAGTCCGATCCTATGACTGTGCCTGTGCGCTCATGTTCCAATGTTACTCCATGGATTTACCAAGAAAATAATAAGTTACTCCATATCTCATATATAAACACATTATTTTCTTCTCTACTTTCAAATATGGGAATATTCCCAAAACGCCAAAAAACCCAAGTTTTTGAAATATTTTCTTAAATACACACACACATAGACACACGCACACACACATAATATTTTTTAATCAATATTTTCACAACAACATGTGTGTACGTGTGGTGGTAAATCTAATTTCCTCTCTCCCTGATATTGCATATTGGACTCCATTCATTACTTTGTTTTATGAACATAATAATGCTTAATGTTCTATTTTAATCATGTTTGTGTCGCAAGGTAAATTTAAAGACTTAGATTGAAAAGGATGCTAAAAGCATGGATTTAACACTCAAAAATCACCAAGGTCAATGATGGATCTTATGAGACCAAGAATGAAGAATTCACATGCCAAAGATCTAAAAAAACCAAGGAATGAAAAGCATTGAAAACTTGAAGTGAAGAAAAGAAACCTTCAAAATTTGCCTCCTTCGACTAGTTGAAGATTCCTTGACTCGAACTTCAACGACCAAAATCCTTTAAATTCCAGTCATCCTCAACTAGTCGAAGGATTTCCTTGACTCGTCTAAGGTTATGCAGTCAGCACACGGACTGCGTAAATTTGAGGCAGTTTTTGAATTTTTTCAGCTCGGTGCGAAAGTTTGAGTTACAAAACTATAAATAAGAGTTCCTAAGATATTCGTAGGCATCATCTAGGGTTTGAGGAGTAGAGAAAAAGCGTGGAGAAGCCATCACTAAGATTTTTTTTCCTTTTCCTTAGTTGTTTTTATGCTTTTCTTAAGAGATTTTAGTTCAATCATGTCTATGGTTGGTTAAACCTCTTAGGTAGGGCTAAGAGGTGAAGCTTGTAGCATGATGAGATGTTTTTATTACTTTTATTCATGTTTATATTCAACTCTCTTTGATTCTAGTTTGATTATAAGAAATACTTTCAGTTTTTAATGGTTTGTTGTGACTCAAATTATAATAAATCTGCAATAGCTTTGAGTATGTTCTTTTCATGTATTGAGATTGTTAAATTAGAAAATCCTATTATTTACCATTGTCCCTTGGGCATGGTTGAATGATGGAATCCTCCCTAACTTTCATAATTCTCTCAAGTTAGTTGTAGGATTTGTAAATCCTATTGTTTACCTTATCTCCTGGGTATGGTTTTGTGATAGAATCACTTCCAGTTCTCACGCCTCTAATCGATTGAGAATTATGTCAAAGGAAGTTCAAATTTGATTTTACTAAGATATCTTCCAATTGGATAAGATTGGACTAATTCTAGTTGTGTCCTTGAATCAATCATAGATCTCCCTGATCTCTGCAAGTGGATCCTTGGAAACCCTAGTTCTCACCTTTAAATTCACTAGTTTTAATTACTTTTTAATCACAATTAATCTCTCAAATATTTCAGAATTGGGTGTACATCTTCTTCTAGTTCTAGTTCTAGTTAAATTCAAAATAGACATGAGATTAGTCCTTATGGATTGGACCTCAGTCTTACCGAGATTATTACTACATTGTGACCCTACACTTGGGGTTGTGAACAAGTTTTTAGCGCTGTTGCTGAGGACTAATGGTTTTGTGTTTCTGAGTTAGCTAGTTTTGGAATTGGGTTAAGATTAGGATTTTTCTTTTTTTTATTTTAGAAACTGACTTAGCTTTCTATTTCTAGGTTTTAAAATTTTTTATTTTCTGTTTTTAGAAACTTTTTTTTAAAAAAATTTCTATTTACTTTGCTAATATTATTTTTAGAAACTTTCCAATTTTAGAATTTCTATTTTTAGAAACTAACTCGTTTTGTTTTGTTTTGCAAGATCTTAATTTAGGAACTTCTAATTTGGTAACTTCTTTCTAATTTCTCTCTCTCTCTCTCTCTCTCTCTCTCTCTCTAGAAATCTCTCTCTCTCTCTCTCTATTTCTAGATTTTTATTTCCCATCTTTCTTTTAGATTTAGGTTAGAATATGAAATTGAGGGCTGAGAGTGTTTCATGCCCAAGTGGGTCCATGACAACACTCGACGTCTTTTGAGTAAAGGAGGATTGGTTGAGGGGTTATTTATCCATCACAGCATTAAACACCACTCAAGATCCTCGGAGTCAATTGAAGTGATGGCTACCAATCAACTGGGAAGACAACCTCAACCTTGAGTTGAGGAAGTCCGGGATAGGAATGAGGTACATCAAGTACCCCCACCTCATACTTTGTGAGACTATTTAAAACCGATGGGGGTGAGCATGCCCTCATGCATAGTTTTTTCAAAAGATATGGGACATATGGATACTAAGTCAGGGGTGATCCAACTCCTTCCAAAATTCAATAGACTTGAATCTAAAAGTTCATATCTGCACTTGAAAGAGTTTGACGAGATTATAGCCACTTTATATTTTCCTAACGTGTCTGAGGACACGATTAGACTGAAACTCTTTCCCTTTTCTTGGAAAGAAAAAGCTAAGACGTGGTTACATTCACTACGTCCTCGATTTATTGGCACATGGAATAACATGAGAAGGGAGTTAGGAATTGGAAACTACTGGATTAAGCATGCACTTCTTGACTTAAGAGCGAGCATGAATCTGATCTGGTACTCGGTCTACAAGCAACTGGGTCTAGGTAAATTAAAACTCACCTGGACCACATTATAACTTGCCTATCTCTCATTTCATGTACCAAGAGGGATAATTAAGGATGTGTGGTCCAGGTTGAGAAATTCTACTACCCAGTAGATTTTATCATCCTGGATACTCAACCCATCGTGGACATGAGCACTCAAATTCCTGTCATTCTTGGTCGCCCATTCCTTGCCACATCAAATGCAATCATTAATTAGAGGAATGAAGTCATGAGTTTGTCTTTTGGAAATATGACATTAGAGTTGAATATCTTTTTTAATATGGGCAAACAGGTAGAGGATGATGATGATGCTTACAATGTTAAGTTAATTTGTTGTTTCGTAGAGGATAAAACTCTGATGACCTTATCCCCTGACCCTTTAAAGACATGCTTAGCCCAGTCCCATGATTTAGGTGATGATATGATTATGGAGATGAGTGTCATGCTTGATACTGTGCTGGTACTTGAAGTTAACCAGTGGAGGCCATAATTTGAAAAATTGCCCCAAACTGATGTAATGCCTCTACTGTCTAACCTCAAGGCACCAATGCTTGACCTAAAACTTTTGCCATCGGATTTGAAATATGTCTATTTAAGTTAAGATGAGATATATCTAGTGGTGATTTCCTCCCACCTTGAGTAAGAACAAGAGAGTATGCTCATCTCTACTCTTATTAAGCACAAAGGAGCCCTTGAATGGTCGATTACGGACCTTAAGGGAATTGAACCTTTGATTTGTACTCATCACATTCATCTTGAGGATAATGTGAAGACCTCACGACAACCAAAAAGTAGACTAAATTCAAACATGAAGGAAGTGGTTAAGGCCGAGGTTCTTAAGCTTTTGGATGTAAATATCATATACCCAATATCCGATAGTCAATGGGTGAGTCCAATTCAGGTGGTTTCTAAGAAGTCTGGAATCCCCATCGTAGTTAATGCCAATGATGAACTTGTGCCAACTAGGATCACTACTAGTTGGAGAATGTGCATTGACTATATGAAGTTGAATACCTTCATAAGGAATGACCACTTTTTTTTTGCCCTTTATCGATCAAATTTTGAAAAAGCTAGCTGGTCACTCCTACTATTTCTTCCTAAAAGGTTATTCAGGCTACAATCAGATCGAGATAACCCTTAAAAATCAGAAAAAGACCACATTTACATGTCCATATGGCACCTTTGCTTACCGAATGAGTCCATTCGGGATATGTCACCCCCCCTCCCAAAAAAAAATAAAATAATAAATAAATAAATAAATATAAATAAATAAATAAATTTCAGCAATGCATGTTAAGTATTTTTTCTGACATGTTAGGTGAATATTTAGAGGTCTTCATACACGACTTCTCAATCTTTAGTCCATCCTTTAGTGATTGTTTAGAAAATTTTAAATGTGTGCTAAAGAGATACAAGGAAAAGAACTTGATACTGAATTGAGAAAAGTGTCACTTCATGATTTATAAGGGAATTGTCCTTTGACACATCATCTCATCCAAGGAAATTGAGGTAGATAAGGCTAAAATTGATCTTATCTCTAACGTACCTCCACCCAAGAACATACGAGATGTGCGATCCTTCCTAGAACATGCCAGTTTTTACAAGAGATTCATAAATGACTTTAGTCACCTCTCTCGTCCTTTATACAATCTATTACAAAAGGATGCACCATACGAGTGGACTAAGTAATGTCAAGAAGCTTTTACTAAACTCAAGGGCATGTTAACCACTGCACCTATCATGCAGCCACCCGACTGGAGCCTTCCTTTTGAACTTATGTGCAACGTGTATGACTATGCTCTTGGGGCATTTTTATGGCAGAGAAAATAAAAGAGGCCCTATGTTATTCATTACACAAGTAGAAATCCAAATCCTAGTCAAGCGAACTACTCTACTACGGAAAAGAAACTCTTACCCGTAGTATTCGCTTTGTACAAATTTATGTCCTACTTGATCGGATCCAAGATTGTCATTTACATAGATCATGTGGAGCTCAAATATCTTTTTTCTAAGAATGATGTTAAGCCCCACCTGATAAGATGGATCCACCTACTTTAAGAATTTGATTTAGAAATAAAAGATAAAAAAGGGAGTAAACAATGTAACGGTTGACCATGTTTCCAACCTTGATCTCTCTGATTCCCTTAAGACGACACGTATAAATGACATGTTCCCTGATAAACAATTGTTCAAAGTCTCTCATTCACCTTGGTTTACTGATATTGTTAATTATCTTTCTACAGGTTTCACGCCGATACCTTCGTTGAGACACAAAAATGAAGGATCAAGAATGAATCAAAAAGAGAAAATAGAAGGAGAAATATGAGGAGAAAATGAAGAAAAGAACAAGATTGATAGTGTTTGCACAGACCTGTGCAAACCCTATTGATTACGCGGGTCTGCGCAAATGACCTGGATGGTTGCACGCACCTACGTAGAGGAATATGAGGAGAAAATGAAGAAAAGAACAAGATTAATAGTGTTTGCACAGACCTGCACAAACCCTATTGATTGCGCAGGTCTACGCAAATAGCCTAGATGATTGCACGCACCTATGTAAAGGGGATTTGGTCAGAATGTTTGGATGGTCCGAATTTGATGGAAGGTGGGCCCCATGATACAAAGATCAAGGGTTCGCACGTGTGGAGGCTTACAAATACCCCACTCCCCCTCTCATTTATACACATTGAAGATTCTAAAGAAGATCAGAGCTTCAAAGAAGAAGGGAAGTCTGAAGGTATCAGGAGGAGAAGGGAGAAAGAAAAGAGAAGGCTTTGTGTAGATCCATGCAACAACATGGTGTTGCGCGGGGATGAATATTCAAAGAGCTGAAATGCAGTCGAAATGGCTGGGCGAAATGCAATCTTCGATCTTCCTTTCGCACAGGAACATGAGCTCAAGAAAGAGAGATTAGATGATCAAATCACAAGCCAAAATGCTGTCAGATTTGATATTTAAACTCTTTCAATTTTTGTATCTTAAATAGTCTATCTCAGAATCAAGCGAAATCAAAGGATGTAAACGAATTTAGTATGAATAAATATGATGATTGTTCTCTACACACTCTCTCTCTGTTATGGTTAAATAAGATAGTCTCCCAAATCAAATATATTTGTTTCTTATCGAAACAAAATAACGACTTCACTTTGGATTTTATCTTACTTAAGATTAATACTGAGAAGGTTACAAGAACTTTTGTCATAGTTTGGCGTCTTTTGATGCCAAAATGATGACTCTCAACAGGAACATCATCCCCTTCAACTCTAAGATAGAATGTTTTATCACCTGGATATTAATTGTGATTTTATACTTTGTCTGAAGGTAAGATGACAAAACTGCAAATTACGATCAATGGCAAAGCTAACAAAGAAGGTGAATTTTCACTTCATTGCGACCTGATTTGTGGTGGAATATGCAACGACCGAGCTGACATGCCATAAAGACCAATCTCCTACAAAAAAAAATGATAAACTGTGAGTTATGATCGGAGTCATATCTGCTTCACCACTAGCACAAGAAAAGGACAATGACTGGGTTGTCGTATCGTCTCGAAGAACGAGAGCCTTAAATGTACCAATCACCAGGGTAAATGCATCACTAAGAAGAGTCAGGGGACTAGTGATGTGAAATACAGCCAGAAATAATCTTGAACTTGCCCCTCCAGCTCTATACTCAGGGAGATCTTTTCCCTCTCTGATAGCACAAGACTTCCCAGCATACCCATTGCAAAGGCCTGGTGGACCAGAAAAGAGAAGGGTAAATCTCTAAAGAACAATACAGTCTCCGTTTCACCTCGAAATACTCCTCAGCAAGAAACATGTCAGTCAGTTGAATTCTGCGGAAGTATGGAAGGTCCAAGTGGAATCTCTCTTTCTATAAGCCCCATCACTCCTGGATACTCTACTCCGGCAACGGCCTCTTTGGACCAAGTGGAAGTTGTTGTGTGCATGGAAGGAACCAATCAGTGTTCACAACCGACTACTGAAGATCGCATCACCGACATGGTTAAAGCACAAAGGACACTGATGAAAAAATGTAAAAGTCTTCGAGAAGTCCTGACAACTCTGGCACACAATGTGGCTAGAATGACAGTCCCTCTAATGATGGTCGTAACCTAAAGGTTCTCAACCATTGAGAGCAAGATCACTTGGATATGCTCCCGCAGTAAGAGAAATAATGCAAGAGGAAGTATGACAGATAGTCGAAGAAGCTGTCAGAATGGAAAGAGAGCACAGGAACATTGGGAGATTCAGATATCGAACACCGTACCTGAGGGAAGTGGAGGATATTCCTTTTCCAATCAATTTTAAGCATCCAGACTTTTAAAAATTCAATGGAGACGGATTGCCAGAGAAGCACCTCATGCACTTCATCACCAGTATGGGAAATTTCTCTACAGTGCCGCAATACTGTCTTCAGTTGTTCAGTTCCTCTTTGATAGGTAAGGCATTTCGATGGTATTCCAGTTTAGCACCTGGATTGATGTAAAATTGGGAGCAGATGTAAGATACCTTCATGTCGAACTTCTTCTCATCAGAACATGATGTTAATATAACAGAATTAGCTTCAGTACAGCAAAGAGAAGGAGAGCCTATAGAGAAATTCATAGATAGATGGAAAACATTGAGAGCATCTTGCAAACAGTTGTCCGAAGAGAAAAAATAGGTGAAAATGTGTTTGAACTCCATGGAGACGGGAATCGCATTCGGTCTCACCAGTGCCGATATAAAAACTTTTCGTGATTTGACTACAAAAGGTCAAGCCTTAGAGTTGATGACTAGGAAGATGCCAGCATTTTACTATGAAACAACCAAAAGAGGTTCCAATAGGCTGAATGCAACTGTGGTTGATTATGAGAAGAAAAACAATGACACGAGGAAATTAAAAGGAAAAAGGACAGAAAGGAGAGAAGAATCAAGTCGTCCCAGAGGCAGGTTCAATGATAAAAGACCCAGGTCACTGAATTCTCATGAGGGGTTCACGTTTGAAAAAGAAGACGTAGTCCCCATGATGAATCAGTTATTGAAAGCTGGCACGATAGAATTACCTCTGTCCAAGCGTCCTGAAGAAGCTTCAAAAACAAGAGAAAGAGACTTCTGTCGCTCTCATCGTCCGGTGGGACATCCAACAGAAAATTGCTTCACGCTAAAATAAATAATACAAAGAATGATAAACAAGGGCGAGATAATAATCGGAAAATAAAAAGAGAGACGAAAAAACAATAGTGAATGTACTCACTACCGGAGAAGACGCTCATGAAAGAGCAGAGGGAGCATCGCAAAACGATCGGCGAGGCCGCAGTTAATTATGTTATGATCAGGAAGAAGGGTAGCGAATCCACCGAAACAGAAAGCTGAAGCGACAAAGGCAGAAAATATTCATAGAGCCCATTTTGGGTTGGAGAGTAGAGATAGTAAACTGATTCATAAAGCCCATTTTGGCACCTCCTGAAGATTGATCTGATTCAATGACCACTCTCAAGACAAAAAATCCTGGTTTTTTTTTTTTTCAGGAGGGCTCATGCCACAGATCCATTAACCACAAAACAATTTACAACCTTTTGGGTGAGGCCTGTACAAAAAAGGCGAGCCACACCTATCATGTAAGCGAAAAAGAAAAAACCACAAAGACTGAAGGACTGACACTAGACGAAAAAGGACCTAACAGTACCAAGCCCAACTTTGTCCAGAAATAAAAGACAGCGCACCTGAGGAGGGAAATCCCTGACATTCTCAAAAACTGCTGAGACCTGGGCCCGACTACCCTCCCTAGCCATTCCATCCACCGGGCCATTCCCTTCTCTCGGGATTACTGAGAATTGTAAAGACACTCTCTGGCCCAGCCTTCTGATTCTACTGACCCACGGGCGCTATTGCTAGGGAACACTCGAGGAAGATGTAGAGAGGTCCACTACCACTGAGTAGTCAAACTCAATCATGATCTTTTCCATGCGACGCTCAAAGCATAATATTATGCCATCATAAATTGCTCTCACCTCTGCCCTGTTGTTAGTTCCCACTCCGTAGGCTGCAGAGAAAGCAAAAAATCAGCTGCCCATCCTCTTTCCTACAGTCCCCCCCTCCCCCTGAACGGCCTGGATTTCCACAGGCAGACCCGTCTACATTTAATTTCACCCATCCTGTTTCAGGTTTTGACCATTTGACAATAAATAAATAAATAACCCTGGTTGTGTAGATTGCGGAAGATTCATAGATTCGCTTCCAAGCATGAGAACGACCAAGGACATGGTCGGCCTATCTGCCACATCTTGTTGAACACGTAGTAGCCCAATGTGCATGGATCCATCTCAACACTTCACTTGTCTAACATGTCTCGGCTAACAAAGGATCAATCAACTTCATAGTTCTTCCATCACACCATAATTCCCATGCTTGTAATATCACATTTCATGTAAAAATATGAGACTAAGAAGGTTTGTTTTAATTCGAGTTACTGAGAGAAACATACATAAGTCTGGAGGCTCTGAGCATGGTTAGGAAGATGGTGACTATTGTTCCCTTCTCCGCTTACAATCTCAAGCAACAAAACTCCAAAGCTATAGACATCAGATTTCACAGAGTCTCGCCCTCCCATTGCATAATCTGGTGCCATGTGGCCGCTGTTGGCAATGACCATGGTGGAAGATGCATTAGAAACACTATGTCTTAAAAAATGAGAAATTCTGAAGGACTGTGGGCTGGCAGACGTGCAATATCATCAGGTGGTTCCAATGTCTAAATGTCCTGTCCAAGAAATCAGAAGCAGTCCAATGATTTGGTGTGTGATCAACATTTTTAATTTACTATTTCATTAGTAATCATGGAATTACGAGTCTGATTATGGGATGGAAAGTGTGATATGTATTGCCAAAGTAGAACATTGCATGCCTACTTACTATGTTCCGACAACTCTGTTGGTATTGATCTGACTTTGATTTCCTCCCAAAAAGCGTGCCATTCCAAAGTCGGAAATCTTTGGGTTCATCTCATGGCCTAACAAAACATTGATAGCTTTTAAATCCCTGTGAATGATTCTGAGTCTTGAGTCTTCGTGGAGATAAACAAGGCCCTTTGTAATTCCACCTATAATATTATGACACCTTTCCCAGCCTAATTGAGCTTGCTTGATTGGATCTGAAAATAACATGCATATTGAGTTGGATCATATTCTACTTGTTGATTTTCATCAAACTATGTGATAGACTATTACATAACGCTTGTGGGAGTTTTCTGCTCTCAAGCCCAAATAAAATATTAGGGTTTCCCAAGTTGGCAGTTCATTCAAACTTCTGCCATAACTTTTATCATGAATACTGATAGTAACAGGATTTGTGTAGCTGATCGTAATTAGTTGGGATAAGGCTTATATGATGATGAGTTGGATCATGGTTAGGTTGGTTAGAACTCATATTGAATTAAATTTACACTGCATATTGTTAGGTGTGTCGATTGCACTAAATATCATGATATTTCATGATTGTTGTAACTAACACAATTAGTAGGGTTAGGGAAATTTCACAACAGGGCTGGAGTTAATTAATTTATTTAAAGGCCAATGATCTTTCAATTGGTACAATTTTGGGATATCCATTGTAGGCCTGGCTACTTGATTATTTTTTTCCCCCAAAAAAAGATGGGAGCATATATACCACCTAGTTCTATTCACAATAGAAATGGAGATTGCCACATGCAACTAATTTAGATGATCCGAACCACTTACCTATGTTTTCCTTTTGACATTATGATCCAATCGTATGTTTGTTTGTTAATTGGCTGGTATGGGGACTAAGCTTCTAAAGAGTAGTCATATTGGGCTGACAATTTAGGTCCCATTTCACATGTTACCAGCTTTGCCGTTTAGGTTTGTTTATAGTGCTTGTGTGCACCTACAACCACATAGTCATGGATAAGAGTAATTTACAAGTGTGTTTGTGTGGTGAAATTCAAAATTTGAAGAAGAAAGAAAGGATTCATACTAAAGAAGACATCCAAGCTAGTGTTTGGCATGTATTCATAGATGAGCAGTTTCTCTCCTTTCTCTATACAACAATACAAGAGTCTCACAAGGTTCCTATGTTGGAGTTTGGCAATCAATGTGACTTCACTCTTGAATTCCTTCGAAGGGGTTCGGACCTTCCCCTGAACTTCTTGAAAGCCTTTTAACTGCAATTTTCTTACCATTAGATATCATTCCCTGAAATGATTTTCCATGCAATGGTTAATTACAAAACTCATGTAGCCTATTCAGTTTAGGACTTATTCAGCTACTCCAAGTAAAGATGTGTTTGGATGCCATAGCAAATTAAACTTCAAACATTCAGTTGATTCAAGATGACCTCACCAAATTAATGAGTTTTCTCAGTAATTGTAATGAGGAAGTAGCCATTATTTTGCAATTACATAGATGTTATTACAGCCTAGAGTCTGCATCCATGTTATGCTCAACAAATTAAGGCTGTGTTGGTTGCACTCATGATATTTGGTGCAACCAAATGCAGCCTAAATCTTTCCTCATTCCATTTTCATAGAATAAAAATCTCTAATTGGTTCGATTGTGAATCCAAATACATTCATACAAGTGCCTTTACCTTATAAACAGGGCAAAATCCACCTTCTCCGAGCTTATTTTCATCAGAGAAGTTCGTAGCAGCCCGTATTGTAACTAAGTCAATCAACGGCGGATCTTGTGTTTCCTCTTCATTCATGCTTGAGTCCATGAGTTCCAAACCAACCGGAGGCCCCAAATAATTTAATAGTGCATGGTGCCCCTTCTTTCACTGATTTAGAAATGAGAAAACATGAAATTAGTCACTGGCATTTTCTGTTTCAGCCAAAAATTTAGACCCAGCCCTCGTCTAGGGCCTGAACTTAGGATCATTTGTGGCAAATGGAAGATGTACATTCCTAGATTCATGGAAAGTATCTTCAGGTCTAGGCATGGCATACTAATTTCTTTTTTTCTGGCTTAAAAAGCAGTTCAAAGCCCAATCCACAGGCCTAAAAGTAAAATCCAAGCCCGGACCATAGAGGGCTTGACCCAACAGCCCAATGGTCTGGCCCAGCCTTTTGATAGCCCTATCTATTGCCTTGAGATTATTTAGCTTCTTTGTTCTTTTTTTCTTCTTCTTCTTTTTTTTTTTCCTTTTTCGTTCTTTTTTTCCCTAACCTTTTGGGGACCTCTTCCTTCGCTGTCGATAGCAGTAAACATTACAACTGAATAGAGCCAACACCAGAACGGATGCTACACTAGTGAAGATTATAATCTTTGATTGGTTCCCTCCATGCCCTGTCAGAAAAGCAAAACATTTCAGATTCTATTGCAATACACATTGTTAGGTAAGTGTTTGGATGCACACTGTGGAGATTAGCTTAATCAATTGGAGTGGTGAAGGACTAATAAAAACTTTTGGGTCCTCACTCATGCCTCAGTGGTAGACTCACAAGAGTTTAAACCGAGGTCATGGGTTTGAGTACCCATTATGCTGTGATTGTGTGGGTGTGGGTGCGTGTGTTAAAAAATTTGTAATAAAATAAATAAATACATTAAAAAAAAAAAAAAATCTTTTTTAATTTAGTTAGAAATGCTCCAATGCTACTGTAAGTTAATAGCGTTCCTAGTTGCATCTGTCACTTGACAGTCCAATTGATTGACTAAGTCCAGGATACATTTTATGGGCTACAATGCAAGAAATGACACTGAATGGATTATCAAATCCATCTTCGATTTTTTCCACGCTTTTGTAGCCATACTTTTCTGAGACGTTGATGTGATGGTTGGGATTGTTTGAACAATTTGACACTTGAGAAAAATAAGTAATCCATTATGAATGGGCTACAAAAATAAGGCTAATGAGCATTTAAAGGATTTGCGTAGTTGACCCCAATTACTTTAGGAATGGGCGTATTTTTGCGTAAATAATTTTGACCATCCAAATTTAGGGATAATTATCAGATAAGTATGATTATTAGTCAGATTAATGCGATATTTGCGTGGTAGCCCATAGAACCTGTGTTGGACTTAATGTCCAGTCTAGATCAAGCGATTGGATTCTCTAAGTGTCCAAATGAAACTAGGAGCATTATATCATATAGTGCTCTAGGAGCATTTTCATTTATTCATTTTTATTTTGCCTATATCCCTAAATACATGGACTTCTAAATGTTGAAGCCATTAATTTCAAATACGATTTTGTAAACCATGGTGTTGAGGTGTGGAGCTCACTATCATGGGGACCATGTGATCTGTATAACGTCCAATCTGTCCAATAGGTGATAGTCATACATCCCAAAAATAGGCTGATCCAATCATCAGGTGCACTACATGGGGAATTATTATTATTTTTATTTGAGGTGATGAGGTTTTCTGAGAAGTGTATATTCGTTTTCTGCTTTAGGTGGCCCACCTACTGATTAGATTGACCTGAATTTTAGGCATGTAATCACCACGTGGGGTGCACCAGTTGGCATCATAACAGGGACATGTGGTCACAGCAATGGAAATTTTGTCATTTCACCGACTTAAAGCATTGCCGGCTTGAAACATGGATGAGAAGGCTTACTCTTTCTAAAGGAATGCTCTTATCATGTGCCTATAACTGATCTTATTGTCAATTCTGCTTAACCTTATTTCAGGAAATGCTATTATTTGGTCACAGTAATTTTGTGGTCATGTACAATTCACCCGAGATATTAAAAAACAGTTAGTTATGTAACGGCAGTTACACTTTGTTTATTTTGTCTTCTAGTCTTTTCAAAATAACGGAGCATACGTGGCCACGTGGCTTTATATTAGCCAAGTTTTAAAAAGGGAGTTATATGACACTCCGGCAACATATGATGCTTGATACACTTGCAAAATTTGTACATATGGCATATGCCAACTCAAGAGAAACTAATTAAATTGTGGAATCCACTGTGATTTACAGATACTTGTTAGTAAATAATATTATTGGATAATTTTCATTCTTAACCGTGCAATAAATGTCCACCGTTCTAATAGTGAAATGATAAAATAGGCATAATTTTTGGAAAAATGCTCTAATGCTCTTAGAACACGATAAGTTACAATACTCCTAGTTTTATTGGGACACTTGAACAATCCAGTCCACTGATCTAATTTGAATTTTATTTTATTTTCAAGAAAATGGTATTAAATGGTTATGAATACACATCAGCGGGATGAGCTGTATACATTGCCTGAATTTTGTTCCTTTGGACCATTTGAGTAGTCTTATATCAGCTTGACACTATTTACACGAATTTGTTCTTGTTTTTTTTTTTTTTTCTCAAAATTCTGAAAGAAATGGTATGAAATTGTTAGGGACAGGCATTAGTGAGTTGACTTCTATAGATTGTATGAATTTCAACTGTTTTGGGAGGTATTTTAGTGATCCTAAATCGGCCCGGAACTATTCATCTATAGTTAATTTTTATTTTTTTTCTCAAATTTCTTGAGAAAAAAAAAAAAAAAACATTTCAAATAGTTAGTGATGCATTACTGAGATGAGTTCCACAGGTTGCATGAATTTAAGCTATTTTGGAGGTATTCAAGTAGGCAATACATTGGCCTACGCTATTCATCAACTGTATTATTATTATTTTTTTTTAATAAAATGGTGTCAAATATTTAGGCATATGCATTAGTGAAAAGGGTTCCACATATTGCATGAATTTCAAGCCGTTGTGGGGACATTCAAGTGTCCTTAAATCAGATTGACACTTTTATCCAAATTTAATTTTTATTTTTTTTATTAAATTTCTTGAGATGTCAAATGGTCAGGAACATGCATTAACGGGATGAATTCCGCAAATTCCATGATCCGATATTATTCTTAAATTTAATTTGTTATTTTTTTCCTTGAAATTCTTAAGGAAATGATGTTAAATTATGAGGAAAATTTATTGGTATGATGAGTTCCACAGATTGTAGGAATTTTGGACACTTTTGGATCATTTGAATGGTCATAAATCAGCCTGGTATTATTCATCATTTTTTTTTCCTCAAATTTCTTATAGTGACATAATTGGTAACTAATGTTTTGGTATTTATGTTTTTCATTTTATATCACTTTATCACTTTAACTTCACTTTATATTCATGCATTGGTATCTTATGGACCTATACATGTGATAGTTGTTTGCAGTAAAATGACTATATATATATATATATATATATATATATATATATATATATATATATATATATATATATATATATGGAAATGGTTCTATGTGTTCGGGCTCATGGGAACTTATCATGAGGTCGAGTTGTGTGGGCCCCACCGTGATGCGTGCCAAACATCTACCCGTCTGTCAGATACAACATATAATGCCAAAATGCAGATTTGCGACGAACCATATCCGTCGTAAAATCAAATAAACAACGGATTTCGTCCGTCGCTGTTTACTAGGTTTTTCTTTCTACGAAGAAAATCCGTCGTTTAATATGTGACGGATAAGATCCGTCGCAGATTACCGACGGATAAAATCCGTCACAAAAATTAAAAATCCGTCGTAAAATTCGAAAAAAACCCACCTTTATAATTCGTCATTAAAAATTAACGACGAATAAGGTCCGTCGCTAAAATATCTGTAAATTATCATCAAATGTTTATTTATTTATTTATTTTTTGAATCTTACACCTGATAGTCATTCACAAAATAATTCATACAATTGTTTAATAAGAATTCTATTCACAAAATAAATCCTATTCACATGATTGTTTGATAAGAATCCTATTCATCAAACTAAAAAGTTCAATCATACTGAAAATCAAAACTCCCTGCCCAAGCATTATATGAAACCTCATATGACAAATGCACATAAATGGAATGCACTAAATATGATACCTCATGTAACAACATATAACTTTTGACTTGCAAAAGCCTGCAACTCCCTAATGAAATCTAATATATACTTGCATACTTCTTAGGAGACGAGCTTTTGATGGGACACTTCTTTCTTCCGGCTTGAATCCATGGCTTCTGTCTACCATGGGAACATATTCATCAAACTCGGAGAACCCTGCCCTTTCAAATTAGAGAAGCATATTAAAAACTACTGCTAGACACATTGTCACAATATTTCTAGAAGACAGAACATTAATTAATTAAATACAAATAGAAGAAAAGCCTCATTGAGAGTACATGAATCTTTGAAGTGGTTTTTGTATCGATAAAAGACTTCACTACGCTCCACAACAGCCTAAAACCAGAGCCAGCATTGATGATAAACATTCGGCACAATGCCTGTACAAGAGCAAGTCCAATGTAATAGGCAAGCAATATCTAGATGCACATTTCCGTTAACGACTCAAATTCCTATTTAATTTCTAGTCTGAACCAAATTATGATTACAAGTGATATCAGGACTCCATACTCAATTAAGACTGCAATTTCTAATACAATTCTGCTTTATAAAACAATGTATATAGAAAGATGTTGGGTGAATCAAGACATACAGATTTCTTTTCTTGGCAAGCTGTTGGTGACTTCTTGAAAGTGTGCCAAGGCCTACACAAATATCAGGAGTCGGAATAATCTGATTATATTCATATATTTGTTTCAAATAAATAGATAAATAATGAAATCATTAGCACCGCCTATCTGGTCGAAATCCACATACCTGGAAATGCAATGGATTTATTTGGCAGGAGAGGATCCACCTGCACTGCCTATCTAGTTGAGATCCACATACCTGTTAGCCCAATATCTTCATTTGAAACTATCATGCAACTTTTTCTTTTTGTAGAATGAGAACCAAATAATTGCAACAAATTCAACATACATAATGTAAAAACTTACCATCAACCCATAGATCTGTAATAAGAATCTTGCCATCACCTTGAGCAGTAACACGAATCTTGCCATCACCTTGAGCAGTCACACAAACAGGATCATCCTGTAGCAGCCATAAAGCAAAACAAAGTAAATCAGTTGCAATTAAGCAATAAATAAATAAGATAGTGCTAGAGCTTCAAGCACAATGAGTTGAATTTGGACGTGGTCAGTCCTGATGATTATCATCAGCTTAGCCTTGTCCCAGATATTTGTTGGCTTCACCCACCAATGCACATATTTTGGCTTCTAATAATAAACTAAAAAAATATCAAAAATTTCCCACGTCCCATCAAGTCTCACCGCACTGGTTTACATTTTAAATATCGACCTTTTCCAACTTTTCAGCATTTCCTACTGAACTATACATTTTTCACCATTTCAACAGATTCACCAAATTGCGATTTTTCTGGAATGTCTGGTGAACAGACCTCTGCTTCAGGCCATTTCAGGGCAATTGACTAATCCAGCCACCTCATGAGTTCGATTGCCAGTCTGATTTGTGAAATCTTTTATAACAAATACCAACCTGTAATTATAACACAGACTGTACCTTGAATGAAACAAAGATTTCCATCTCTCTCAGTTGTTGGGGTTTATTCATGACAAGAATATGATGCTCCTTCGCATATAACTCTAGAAGATCCTTGACCTGTTTGGAAAACAAGGCATTAATAGTTAACCTGAATTGTTGTTGTGGTTGATGGTTTGCATATAAATGTATTCAAGCTAGATCATCCCACTCTCAGCCCCCAATCTAGTTTGAACATTGAGAAATTAGAAGGAAAGATCACATACACCCGCAATCAACAGATGGTACTATCAACCTTGACACAAATGCCAGGTGTTAAGTGTGTACAACATCCAAGCCATGAAAGGTGTGCCAAGAAGATCACTTGGCATAAAAATTAGATGAGTTCACTCACAGGCAAGCCACAATATGTTGAATTGGATCATCAGCAGATACGAGTTAAATAGTCCACTGTTTTCCCTATGGTGCACTGACTTGATTTGAATGACATAATCTTCATGGTTGGGGCCCATTTTTTCAATGCTTTGATTTGACCCACATTTGGCATGGTATACATGTCCTGCATGGACAGTAACTTACCAACCATTGAGGCATATGTTATCACTCGTAACATAACAATGCCCAAGAACTCAGACAAATAGTATCCAACATATGCTAGAAAATGTGAGACAAATACCATATGACTGGAACTCTCCCCACCAATCATTTCCTCCAGGGATACACCAAAATGGATCCGCGGTTTTAAGAATCTTTCCCAAGATAAAATGTTTTCTTCCTTGTTGCAATCTGCATATCCTGTAGCAATAATACATACAATCCATTGGATTAGCTTCCATAAAGTAGAATGCTAATCAGTAAAGCAATGACACTTTATAATATAAACTGCATCAGGAACAGTTGAGTGTAGAATGTGTGATTTCACAAGATCTCGAGCACGCTTGAGATTTATCTGCCAAAATAGAAGTAGAAATTCAATGCAATTGAAAACTAATACACATGAAGTGCGCACACACACAAAAGAAAAGAAAAGAAAAAATTAGAAAAAGAAGAAAAACATAAAGAGTAAAACCAAGGAGAGTATTAACATGTGCATCGACAGCAAACATGTCTTGACTAATAAGACAGCATGCCCACTTATTTTATATACATATATGGGAATACAACATATTTGTATTTGTGGTCACATGTACTTCGTGTGAACCAAGCAAAGCTCCTGGGATTAACATCATGCCAAACTCTTCAATGCAAGTTCCAGCTCATAGATAAGCAAACATGTACTAGAAAAACAAGTCAAAATAAACTAACATTGCCCTCCAATGAACAAGAATTTTCTGTATTAAACATAATGGAGTAATCATGATGGAGATTTGATAAATCCGGTCAGATACTAGCAAACTAACATTTGCAACAAGTAAACCATCACCTACAAGAACAGCAGTGGAGACCATTGAGCCAGCATCTCTGTTTTGGTTGTTTTCCGACTTGAGAAATTCGGAGTCTGTGGTTGTACGCATCAGCTGCAGACACAGGAAGCAAACAAATACAATCTCAATGCCAATGTGTAAAATGAATATCAAATGGAACCTTAAGTCGAGCATATACAAGTGTAATGGGGAAAAAATGAATGATACCTATAGCTGATTTGTTCAAACTAAAATTTTCAGTTTCAAATACAGGTGGTGATTTGGACTGTTTAAATTGTCACAGACCTGACAATGAGTCATTGCCTTTGTACAATTCAGGGCCATCATTCAGTGAACTGGAACAATGATCTGATGTGCCACTGTCGATGGACCGTGTCCACAAATTTAATAGATCAAACAATCTGGGTAATCACTTTTTGTACAAGTTAGGGCCATCGGTCGGTGGTAGAAAAGATTGATGTAATGTGCCCACTGTGATGGGCCATATCTGCAAAATCGAACAGATCAGACAATCTGGGCGACTAGAATGATCTGGACCATTATTCAGTGAACCAGATTTATCTGACCTGGGCCAGCAAATTGACCAGGGCTATCATTTAGTGGGCTATCATTTAGTGACTCAAAACATTGATCTAGTCTGCCCACTGTGAATGGACCATGTATGCAAAAATCGAACAGTACAGATAATCTGGGTCACCAGATTGGTCAAATATTGGCCATCATTCGGTGATTTGGAACACTGATTTGTTCTGCCCAGTGTGGTTAGACCATGTCCCAAAATATCTAATAGATTTGGATGGCTCCACTCTACAGACGGACCACCTGCATATACTGCAATGGTGGCTTTCAGTTGCAGTAGATTTATCATTTATGATTTGATTGGTCCATTCATTGTGGGCAACAAAAAAATAAAAATAAATCAATGCACCTAAGAGAGATTGAAATAGACAGTGGATGATGAGGGAGGGAGAGAGTTGCACAAGCATTTTGTTTCTTGCCCCCACTGTATCTTGATTCTTATTCGTCTGCTCTTGTTTAGCTGTGGGTTGTTGAGTCCTTGTCTTCACCCTTTGATTTTTAATAAAGTTGTGTCACCTTTGAAAAAATTAAACATGTACACTGCTATGTGAATGAGTATGGATGGACCATACCTCAACCTCTGTCATATGTACACTGCTAGATTGAATAATAGCAACAATAATAATCTGTCACATGCCCACTGCTAAGTGAAGGAGCATGGATGGTCATATCTTGCCAGATTATCCAAGACTCTTGATATTCATGTTAGAAGTCTGATTTGGTTTGGTACTTCATGGGCATGCACTGAATCAGGTGCTGGCGTGCTGCACATGTTTTCACCCAATTCCAGTTGGGAACCCATGTAATGCATCCGTTGGCTGGGTGCAATTATTTCAACCAATATCAGCTGCTGATGCCTTCCTTTTCATCTTTAAGGCAAGATGTCCTTGCGGATATCTAAAGTTTGTTTCCCTGCTCTTTGGTTCAACAGTATATTGACCAGATCAGAGATGATTTTATCATATTTAGGAATGACTAAAACAAAGTGATTAGTGACCACCACTTGATTGAATTGAATTATAATTCATTCAATTCATTATCAGAGGAAATTATTGAAGTGGGGTAGTGCCTTTTTTAACCTGTAATGACAATCAAAATTTCAATTTTGTGCGTTTCATGTTGGACTCGATAGTAGTTGCAATTTGGGGGCTAGTCCCTCATCATGAACAGAGCTGACTGGGGCTATCTTATTAAATTGGTATTATTGCAGTTCAATTCAATGGAACATATCAACACAACTTCAGCATGAGGGTGACCTGAAAATTCATGGATTGGACCATAAATACATGTTGGAGAAGGTGTTGCACCTTGCTACTTCAACCTTGAACTTGAGAGACGGTGGAGTGACTGGTCCACATGGCGGCTACTCCTACCTTGCTTGAGAAAAATCATGCTTGGTACAGTGCTATTCTCTGTATCCATACCACCACTTTCATGCATTTGTGGCGTAAGATAATGTTGTTTAACATACTCTGCAGCTCGAGCACCCCCGGGGCCTGAAGCTACAATATATGCATAAGATTAACAAAAGAAAGGCAAATACACAGCAATCTAGAGTACAAAATAAAATATCCTTCGGAACAGTTGCAAGCACAAACTAATATCAGCTTCAACTAATTTTATAGACTCCAGCAACGGTTAGTAATGCAAAGCAAAAGAAAGTAGCCTGCAATTTCGAGTCAGAATGCCTGACAACGAAGAGGATTTTCCATATTAGAAAACATTCAAAAAAGGAATTAGGTGTGCCAAGGTATTAGAGCACCCGATTTGGGGCCTTCCATCATTCTCATCACAAGCACCACCACGTTGCCACATCACCACCGCAGCCACTCCAGCCGTCACCTGCAAATCCGGCAAAACCTGTCTCAGACACTGCTCTGCTAGACCAACACTCAGATCCGCCATCATTTCCGTCTCTGAGATCCCATTCGCAGCCCACAATCTCGCTAGCTGCATTTTCTTCAGCCATAGCCGCCTTTGCTGAAGCCCATATCCATCAGAACCCTTGTGAGCACACCACCAGGCATCCCTGCTACTATTGCTGACAGGAAACAACACAGATTTGCCACTGTAATTACTTTCACCCACAACAGTCTTAGATCCAGCGACTTCTCTAAACTCAGGCGTAGAGAGAGAGAGAGAGAGAGAGATGAGAGGGGTTGATTAGGGCCAGCGCCCTAACCAGTCCCCAAAACTTACAAGTTTTTAACGGTGGTGTCACTCTCCCCACTGTTTTCTCTGGTGGGGTCCACTGGAGCCTTGGATGTAACTCATTCTTTGGATCCTACACTAAAATAATCACTCCAGATGGATGGACGGCGTGGATACAAAACATACATCATGGTGGGGTCCACAAAACTTGGTGACGTCACTTCGGTAGCAGTCTCCTTGCTCAACTTGTCACTAGACAATCAGCCCCCTTGGAGAGGGGGCTGGGTGACGTCAGCAAGTTCCGTGGGGCCAATCATGAGGTATGTGTTATATCCAAAGCGTCCATCCATATGGTGAGCTCGTTGTAAGGCTTGAGACTAAAAATAAGACAGATTTAACAAACAAGTAGACCGCACAATCGAAAGCATGTGCGGGATTGAAAGTCTACTACTGAAACCCTTTTGGGGTCATAGAAGTTTTGGATCAATATGAAATTTGTTTTTCCTCTTCTAGGTCTTTGTGACCTTATGAACAGATTGGATGGAAAATAAACATTATGGTGGGCCCTATAAATTTTTTAATGGTGAAAATCATCACCTCTTTTGATATTTGTGGTGCGGTCCACTTAATCTTTGGATATGATTCATTTTTTGAATAATTCTTTGAAATGAACTCAAAAAATGGATGAACAATGTGGGTTGATTCCAAATTTACAGTAAATTCAAAACTTAATTGGACCATGCCACACTAAACAATATAGAATAATGATTTCCACCGTTGACACCTTCCTTGGGCCCACAGTAATGTTATTTGCCATTCAACCTATTCATAATATTTTTTATATATATATATATATATATATATATATATATATATATATATATATATATATGAATGAAGAGAAAACATAAACATCAGCTTGATCCAAAACTTCTATGGCCTCTAAGAATTTTTCAATGGTAGAGGTTCAATCACACTATTTCTTGTGGTGTGGTTTACTTGAGCTTTGGATATGCTTCATTTTTGTTCATTAGACTTCAAATTATCTGTTAACATGGATAAACGGAATGGATAAAATAAATAAATAACGGTGGACCCCACAGAGTTTACTTTGGTAAGAGTAATGACTAACTCACCTTAATGTAGAGGGGTTTCCTTAAAACATTCGTAATCATATATTGGGCTTGCCTTAATGTGATTCATATATCCAACTCATTCATTATGTGTGTCCTACTTGGATGAGGGGTCAAACCAAGTTTTAGCCACATCCAAAACTCATGTGGGCCCCACCAAGTGCTTTTATAAATTTTCAAGATGTCTTGACATGGTTTTAGATGGTATGGCCCACCTAAATTTCGTTTATGGATGATTTTTGAGATATCTCATAACCTAAAGGGGACACTTTAAATGCACGGTATTGATGTTCGACACACATCATGATGGGGCCCACAAAACTTATTAACAACAATTCGTAGGATCTCGCGAGGTCAATAAGTTGGGTCAAAATTTTGACAATAATATTTAGCCCATTTTATATGTATAGTCCATTCACTCTATTTTATTGATCAATACCTTCAATTTGACTAGTTACTCACCCCAATCAAACTAGCAACATATGAGAAAGGTATTGGGAATACAAGATTGATTAACAATTTGAGTAAAATTTGATTTAAACATATGAAGTTATTTACTCTTCAGTCTAGACTAATTTGATTGTCCAAAAATGGTTAAATGTTTAATTAGTGGATGTGCCTAATAATTTATTAAAAAATATTTTTTTTTTTTCACAGATAAATTTCAATTTCCATTTAAAAATTACATTTTTTTAAAAAAATGTATATTTCTTTACTCTTAATTTTTCTTAGAAAACTTTTAACAGAATATCATTTTTATTATAAAATATTTCAAAAAACAAATTAAAATAAAAATTCTGAATTTTTATTTTCAAAATATCTTAAAATTTCACAATTTTTTATTTTTTTCCTAAAAATTCCGAAATGCTAATTTTTTTTTTCTTCAAAAGCATCATGTTGTTTTCAACTTTTCAATTTTTTTTAAAAAAAGTTATTTATATATTTCCTCAAAATCTTGGTGTTTTTATAAATAACTTTTTCTTTTAATTTTGAATTTTGAACATTTTCAATTATTTTTCAAAATCAAAAAATTTTCAATTTTTTTTTTTTTGTTTTAAATTGTTTGTTTTTTGATAAAGTATCGGTTTTTTAATATCGTTTTATTTTAAAATTTTCAATTCTTTTTTACTTCTCCATTTTTTTTAAAAGCATTTTATTTGAACTTCTCAATTTTTATTGAACTTCACAATTTTTTATTTTTATTTTCAAATTTCAAACTCTCATTTTCTTTTTTAAAATATTTTCATTTTTCAACATTGTGAAAATTTTCACATTTTTAAAAATATTTTTAATTTTCTTTTTCAGGATATTATTTTTTCTCAAAATCAAATGCTTTTTTTTTTTTCAAATTTATCAACTTTATTAAATATTCTTTTTTGTTCCCACAAAATAGATTTTTATTAAATCATGATTTTTATTTTTCAAAATGTAATTTTTTTTTTTCAAACATTGTTAAATTTTTTAAACTTCTTAATATTCTTTTTCATGTGATATTACAAATCATTTAAATATTAGTTTTAAATTAAAAATAAAAATAAAAATTCCACTCATTTGATATAAAAACAAAATAAATTTTCTTTTTGCATTCAATCAATTATTAAAAAATAATCTTATATACAAATACATACAATTAAACCACTGAAATTCTATTAAAAAATAATTATTAGACTATAAAAAAATTAATTTTCCACCATATTCTTAAAAAAATGAAAAAAAAAAATAATGTGAAGGCAAAAGTCCTTTTACGACGGATCATGATCCGTAGCAAAAGCAACTGAAAAGCCTGCCATTTGGTATTTTGGGCAGGAATTTGCAACTATTTGTGGTCCGTCGCCAAATCAAAACTCGTGATGGATTTCGTTCGTCGACTAGTTACAACGGATAAAAATCCGTTGTAAATCAGATTTTAGTGATGGATTTTGGTCCGGCGCTAAATCTGCGATGTTCGAACCAGATGTTTGAAAAAGATGAGCATAGTGACGGACCTTTTCCGTTAGCGACGGATTATATCCGTCGGTAAAACAAGAGATTTCGTCTGTCACATAAATACGTCGCAAATTGGCCATTTTAGCATAGCGATGGTGAGCCTGGTTCTTAAAAATCAGGTCAGCCTATGACTTGTGTGGGCACACCACATACAAAAGTTGAGAGGGGTTATCCTCCCATTAAAACATTCATAGTCATTTGTTGGGCCCACCGAGGTGTGGTTCAGAAATTCAGCCCATCCATTGTGTCCCACTTGGACGAGGGGTTAGACCAAGTTTTAGACTCATTTTAATTTTAGGTGGGCCCTACCAAGTGTTTTTATATGTTTTAGACATGTCTTTACATTATTTTAGATGGTATGGCCCACCTGAGTTCCTTATATGGCTGATTTTTGGGATATCCCATCATTTAAAGGGGACCCATCAAATGCACGGTGTTGATGTTTGACTCGCATCACGGTGGGGCCCACATGGCTCAACCTCATGGGAAGTTCCCATAAGCTTGATCGCATAAAACCATTTCCCACATATATATATATATATATATATATATATATATATATATATATATATATATATATATATATATATATATATATATATAGAGAGAGAGAGAGAGAGAGAGAGAGAGAGAGAGAGAGAGAGAGAGAGAGAGAGAGAGAGAGAGAGGAATGCTCACTTAGCACCTTACGTGAGAACCAGTAAGCACCTTTGCATACTTATCTTAATCATGGAAGTTGAATAATCCACATGGCACCCTTGAAACCTCACAAGTCCAACTTTCAACATGATATAACACTAGTGAGCCATGGCAAAACACAACAGTTTCCTTCCTTGATTTGCATTTCCATTTGCTATGGCCCACAGGCTATACATGGAGCCGAGCCGAGTCGAGGTGGGCCAAGCTCGGTTTGACTCGTCCATGTTGGGCTCGAGTTTGAGCTCGAGCTTGAGCTCGCCCTTAAGCTCAACATTGACGCTTGGCTTGTTTGTCAAAGCTTTCGAGTCGAGTTCAAGTCGTGCTAGCGGTTTGAGTCAAGTCAAGTCGAGTTTACCTCAGTAGAGAAAGGGAAAGAAAAATAGGGAATATGGATAGGTAGGGCTGGATAGGGTTTTTTAGTAAAAACTTTTAAGTTTTAACTTCTTTTTTCTTAAAAAAAAAACTTAAATATATATTATATATATATTTAATATTAATATAATATATATTATTAAAATATATTACTCGAGCCAAGTCGAGCTCGAGTTGAAATACACCATGTTCGAACTTGGCTTGAACTTAACTCGAGCTTTAGTAAACAAGCTTAACTTGCCTTGAGTCGGCTTTTCAAGCCGAGTCAATCCGAGTTGAGTCGAGCGAGCTTTTCGGCTAGCTTGACTCATACAGCCCTAGGCCCACTAGAGTTTTGGATCAAACTGGAAAGTGGGCCCATAGAGTTTCAAGGGGTGCCGCTTCACATGGACCATTCAAATTCCATGCTTAAGACACGTGTGGAAAGGTGCTCAGGTAAGAAGGTGCACAGGTGAGCATTCCTCTCTCTCTCTCTCTCTCTCTCTCTCTCTCTCTCTCTCTCTCTCTCTATATATATATATATATATATATATATATATATATATATATATATATATATATATATGTATGTATCATAATTAGATTCATGCTCATATTATCTTATTTATATTGTGTCAATGCTATCTTATCTTTAAAAAATGAAATATATGAATTTTTAACTAATAATTATCAAACAACCTACTACATTATTCTTACCAAAGAATGACTCATTACACTATTACAAACATGTTCAAAACCAAAAACTAAAACCATACCCTTTATCTTTTGAAAACAAAAAAAAAAATTAATATTATTTTTAGAGTTTTCTAAAAAATTATATCATTATGAGAGCTTCAACGTTTGTTAAGACCTGTAACGGAACAGATGAATACGCTGCCTTCATCGTTATTGAATATTTTAAATCACGTGGATTAGTTCAATTCTGTTGTCTCCTGTAATTAAGGTGAACTCACTTGGATTCCACGTAAATTTACATCAGCCCAAGTCAAATCGACTTGATAACTTAGAAAATCGTTCCTTGGATCAACAAGTCTCGTTGATTAAGTGGTCTGCAATCAAAGAGTTGTTATTTTCTACATGTTGCACAAATAAGTCACACACACCGGATGCACGAATATATCTACGCCGTCCATCTCTTTTTTCCATATCATTTTAGAGTATAAACCCAAAACGAACATGATTTAAATCTCAGGTGGATCACACCATCGGAATCAATGGTGATTGACCATTAAAAACTTCTTGTGGGTCACAAAAGTTTTGGAGCAGGCTAATATTTATACTTTCCCCTTCATCTAGGTCATTGTGATCTTATGAACAGGTAAACCTTACAAAGGGCTTATATAGATTTGGATCTTATCAATCCAAGCGAAATTAAACCTCAATAGGAATTATCCTATCAGGAAGCTGAATACTCAACCTCAAGTCCCACTTTTGGGTACAACTCTTGAAAAGACATTTCTACGCAAAATTAATCTTTTCCAATACTAAATGAAAATCAATCCGAGTGGTTTTCATTGAGTGGGCTTTTATAGATTTGGAAAACAAAAAACCAGTCACGATACAGGCAACAAAACGACCCTCAATATTCTATCCCGAACCAGGGTGTTGGCTGAAAACAACTATCTTACAGTGCGTCCAAACGAGCTCTAATGCAAGTCGACTCGAGCCCTAAGGGTTCGGACCAATTGTCAACATTTGCAAAATCATGCTTACCGGAGGGAGCATCAGTTGTTGACGAAGGACGACGACGAAAGGCGGACGGTGCAGCAGCATAAAAAGGGAACACCTCATACCTCATAGCACAACTCGCCCCTATAATAACAGCCCCGTCCTTTCCGTCGCAGCACACCGGAATCTCGGAAATAGCCGCTTCTAGGCATGTGTTGCAGTCGCTTCTTGATAAATCAGGGGTGCACTGCACAATCGCATATGTCTTCTGAGATGCTGTAAAATTAGCTTCTCTCATCGCCAACATCCGAAAGGAAAGGACTAAATGCGGCCTATGAAGAAAGATTTTTCAATAGACCATTCAGTGTCTGGTTAAATCGTTGTGGGTCTGATATATTGTGCCGTCTCCGCATTAATGTTAACGAATTGATTGATGGATTATACTCGGATTGGAAGTTATGGTCTGAGTAACGCAACATACGGATATCATACCATATGACTGCTTCTCTCCTGTTGGGACAGCTCTGTTTGATATCTTGAGTCGCCTGGTTGATGCAGGCATTGCAGGTGTCAAAAGAAACATCCCCTCTACAAAGGAAGAGGCCGAAGGCAGTGTTGGGATTTCCACCCCTCTCAGTGTAAAAGAAAGTGACAAAATGAGCGTTGAAAGTTCGAAAGGGGAGAAGGGTGTTGAGATTAGTTTCAAAGGTTGTATTAGGAGCGTAATCAGCTACTGAGCAGTTAAAGAGTAGTAGAACTCATTGTAGAAGTACTGCTCTGCTTGAGAGAGGGAATGGAAGAAAAAAAGAAGAAAGAAAGATAGTTGGAAAATATGCATCTCTTCTTCCTTGGATAGTATGGAAAGGGAAGAGAATATGAAACCTCGTTCTGAAACTTGTATAAATTTCCCATGATCTCGTCTGCAGTACTTATCACACCATAGGGCCGCACATGAAGAGATGATTTGACTAGAGCACTCCCATCTTCTCTCTTGCAGTGGATGGCCCACAATTCATAGCTGATGGTGATTGGGTGGTTGGAATCATTAATATAATTAGTTGAATTTTGGACATTGAGATGAAAATTCAACACTAACATCCACCACATGAAATCAACGATTAGGATCATCCATAAAGCATGATCCAATGCGCGTCTCATCCACAGCAATTCTATTAGCTGAGTTTGAACTACTACAAATATACATTAGGAATGATGGTGGTTGGCTCATGTTCTCTAATTCCCATTAATTATTGTTTGGGAATGATCTATTTTCATCTCGCATCCGTCCATTTCAGACGTACAGGATGATTAGATAATTGTGTGTTTGGAAACGTTATCTATTTAAGGTAGGGGCCACTGGATGGATGGACCTGATTGATTCAATACACTGCCACTTGTACTATGGGGAATTGATCTGCAATATTCCAGTTCTACCAGCTCACTACCAGAAAAGTGGAGAATATGCGGCGCTTTTTTACTGGCGGCCATCCAACTGCCGGATGCTCGGCCGACTTAAAATGAAAAACCCTCTCTCTGTCTCTCTTTACCTCTCACTATCTCTCTCTCTCCCTTTCTCTCTCCCTCTCCATCTCCGCCGTCTTGTCTCTCCCTCTCCCGTCCTCGATCTCTCTCCCTCATTCTCTCTCGATCTCTCTCCCTTCCTCTCTCTCCCCCCTCTCGATGTCCCTCTCCTCCCTCTCTCTCGATCTCTCTTTCCCTCGTTTTCTTCAACGTGTTGTTCCTTCTTCGATCTCTCTCCAACAATCGAAGAAAATAGAAGAAAGAAGAGAAAATCGAAGGTACTCTCTCTCGATCTCTCTCTGTTCATCTCTGTCTCTCTCACTTCCCCTTTCGATTATCAAAATTTGGGCAGCAACCATCGCAGCGGCAGCCATATCCGCTGCCGTCCATGGCCGCCGACATCTGCATGTTAGTTGTTTGAAGAAATGCTTCAACCAATAACGTGTACCACTGTTGCACATTTAATCTCTCTGTTTCTTTCATACTTTTTTGGCCCATCCATGAGTGGACTAGCCTGATATATGGGAGGGGAACAATCAACATTGATCCACCTCATTAGAGGCAGTGATCCCACACACATATCACTTTAGACCATGTGTTTGTGCAGATAGGGCATTCCTCTGTTTATTCACTTCGATGAATGTAACTAATAAGAAATACAGATGGGAACATAATAGATACGAATTCCACATTTAATGTACATGTGTGGCCCACCTGATGAGCAGGCAGGCCTGATTTTTACATCAGGTAATATGCACAGCTGCCATACCTTATAGACATTCAGATGCTGCCGTACCTTATAGACATTCAGATGTGCCATGTTTGTGATATCGTGAAGGTGCATGTTGGGCAAGCAAACCTCTTGCCATTAGATGTCTGTTTTGCTTAATATGTAAATCTTCATATTATCTCTAAAAATCTGTTATATCTATTGAAATGCTATTGTAACATATGGTTTTTTTTACTAACTTGTCATCCAGCAGCAATTGACATTGTATTCTACAGTTGCAGTGTATAGATAGCTCTCTTTTGAATTACCATCCAAATGTTGTTTTGAATGTATGAGACTTCCCTGAAATATATAATAATAATAATAATTAACTGTTTACTTTTAAATATATGATGCACTCATCCATGGATATGTTTGTTGGAGATGACATCTATGTTCTATCCCAATTTATTTAACAAACATTTCCTCATTTGATGACTGACGCAGGGATGATCATGATGAGGTCGATCACTGTCTTCCTCAAGGATAACTACTCCGAATCCACGGAGCTTCTCTGGACTCCTCACATAGACTTCTCAAATCCACGAGGAAAGAAAGCAGGAAAATAGAAATAAAATCTAATAAAATTCGAAATTAATTGATGAATGAATAAAAACGAGTTCACATCCCTTTAAATAAGGGAACCAAGCAATAAGAAAGAAATCAGACTCAAACTGCAACTAAAACTCCTAGAATCCGCGATTTACTATAAATAGTAAACTTACTTTTTATAGACGGTCGTGATGTCTACTAGTGCGCAAGCTTTTCGGCCAAAAATAGTAAGTGTCCTATTTGGCTCCACCAAACGGTTCTCCTAATTATCCTAAGCACTTTTCATGTTGGACACAACTCCTAAAGCCCAACGGATGAAAAGCTAAAATCAAACTAAAACTTGCTATTTATAGTAAAAACAAAAATAAATCGGGGAAACGACCGTCGATCAGGGGGTTTCTCGCAAATCCGGGCTGTGCAACCTGGCGTAGCCGGGTTGGTTGGCTAAAGTAGCTCGTTCTACCCCAAAATCATAAATTTTACATTAGATAACTCATTCCGGATTGCGAGATACGCCCGATCTAAGGTCCAACGGTCCGGATCACTTCTGTCGCCGACCGGGCCTTTTCTGATCCATCTTGGCCATGAAACTGTCCGCGACCTGCTCTACATCAATGACCAAGAAAAGAAAAGTAACATTTGCTTTATTTATGGTAGATCAATCACCTTAAGGATACCGTGCAGCAGGAACTACAGCCATGCAAACAAAACAAATATGTTAAAGGTAAGGCAGATCTATAAGTTGAAGATTTTATTTTCTTCTCTCCTTGCATTATCTCTATTGATCTTATAGTTCTTGCTTTTGGTGGGTTGAGTATTCATGGTTTCGAGGCACATTGATGGATGTGTTTGTGGTCCTTATCATAAATGCTATTCTAGCTCTGAGATGTTGGTCCCACCATGTAGTTGGCCTTACCCAGAAACCAGGTCAGTTGATGACTGATCAGGTGGGCAACACATGTACGTCTAATGTGGACCATTTTCATTTCTTTTCAAACCATCCATTGTTCTTGTATTTATATGGCACACCTGGTGACTAGACTGGCCTGTTTTGGGGCCATGTCATCACACACACTAAATGCACACGTCAAGAGGTGTGTGTAGGCTAAAGAAAAACTTATGAAAGATAACTAACTCCTGATCCTTACATGTTATTTTAGGTACAATACAAAACAGACTGTGAGAAGTTTTATGGGAGAATCCTTGACAACCGCAATGTTGTATCGGTTGTTGATGGGACTTCCAAGCAGAAAATGGCAGAAATTTGGAGCAGTCTGTATCCAGAAGAGCCATATGAGCTTGCCTTCAACATTACTTTCTTAGAATATGGTGCTGAAAAGTTTTCTGAATGTGTAGAAAACATCAAATATGACCTGGTTTGAGCTGGTAGAAGGCAGAGCGTCTTCTTTTATCAGGTAACTCATGCATTTTGAGTCTTCCCTTTAATATACTGACAGCTCGTGTTATGATTTTTTATTTATTATTATTATTATTATTTTTTTTCACAGTTATGATTGTTACAGACAAACCCTCTTGTGTGCCTTCAAGTCTTGGATCCTCCATCTCATGTTTTAGAAAAATTTTTAAATCGATATCTTCTTAGCTTATAGATGTTAGTAAAGTATTCTTGGCATGCATTACTATGGTAAATAGTGAAACAATGAAACAGATGAAACCCAAGCACTTGAAGATCCTCCTGCCTATGTGCACTAAAAAAAATGTTCTCCAGTAGCGTGCTGGAACTGGAAACAGCGTGAACCATGGTGCATCAATCAAATCATGTAATAGTCACCTTTGAACCCAATTTGAACATTAAAGAAATAAGATTTTCGAAGAACTGTCTATCACAAGGATGAAATAACATGGAACTATGCGAATATGGGGTAAAATGATTTCTCTGCTCATGTAATTGTCTATGGGCTCAACTTGTAGCCTGTTAGTTTTGTTATTCTGTCAAAACATTGTTATAAAACCTTTGAATTTCTTCTCTTAATACTTTAACTTGAATGTCGGCTTAGGAAATATCCATGAGCCTTTTGCAGCCCTTGTCTTTACCTGTTGCATGCTCCATGATTTTCCTTTTCAGCTTTCCTATTCATTTATAAAGGAATGCTTCACTCTAAAATAGATGAGCTAGGACTCAAATCATTCACTTCTTCTTATCCTACTTTATCTTTGGACAGCTATCAAGACCCAGTATGCATGATGATTGTTTTCTTGAAAGAGCTGTGGCCAGATATAAAGGACTCAAATTTATTTCAGGTTTGCAGCATTCCCTCTAAAATTTTTGTGTATCAAGCATTCATTTAAATGATCATGATGTGCTCTGTTGCATTTTGAATTTGAACTTCATTGCATTTTGATGTGCTCCATTACATTCAAGAAGTCCAGATACTAAGTGTTCTTCACATCCGCTTTGTGCAATTTTCATGATAATGGTTTTGTAAAGTGATCATCAATCAAGTTTACATCAAGTGTCAATTGATCTATCATCTTTGAACATACTTGTAAAAAAAGGTCCTCTTGTAATGATGTTGGGTTTTCACAATAATGGTACAATGAAATGCCTCCAATATACAACATTGTTTAGTATTAGCATTTGCTTATGTAGGCCTGCTTTATTTTTCATATAGAATATATTGCCATCTTGTCTTTAGAATTTCATCAATATGCTTTTACTAATGCCTTTGGAAGGGACCAAATTAGCGCATCATTAGCTTTTTGATTCCATGTTCTTCACTGTCTGTCTTCTAGAAATAGATTCATTTCCAACAGCTGATAAGCTATTCCGAAATAAAATTTGGGTTGGAAAAGTCGAAGGTCAGCGATAGTTCCTCATTAATTCTTAGCTTCCATTTGCAAATGATGTTATGATTCATGTTGATTAGAATTGTTAACAGGTCTTCCTGTCTATTTCATTGAGCCTCATCATCCGGCTAAATTCTTCTGCAGAGGGCAGTTTTATGGAGAGTGATGATTTCAAGCGTTTTTCATTGTTTAGTCGTGCAGCACTTGAATTGCTTCTTCGAGCCGGCAAGAAACCAGGTATAATCCATTGCCATGACAGGCAGACAGCATTTGTGGTATGCACTGGCAACAGTTAGAATTTCACTAGTTCCTTTTCATAAATAATTTCTGATGTTTTTACCCCCCTCTAATAAGTAAACTTGGCTTCTCAGGCACCACTCTACTGGGATTTGTATGCTCCTAGAGGTTTGAATGCAGCTAGAATTTGCTTTACATGCCACAATTATGAGTATCAGGGGACAGCACCTGCTTCAGAGTTGGCATCCTATGGCGTTAATGTTCACCAGCTGAGTAGACATGATAGGATGCAGGACAATGCATCACATGATAGAGTCAATCCAATTAAGTTAATTGATTTCAATGGTTCATTTGAATTATGAAAAAGGCATCAAGGTGCGACGTGTTTTACTTGTTCCCAATCTTTAGGGTGCGATTGTGTTCTCCAACATTGTAACAACAGTATCTCCATCTCTCTCCCTGCCCCGACTCTCTCTCTCTCTCTCTCTCTCTCTCTCTCTCTCTCTCTCTCTCTCTCTCTCTCTCTCTCTCTCTCTCTCTCTCTCTCTCTCTCTCTCTCTCTCTCTCTCTCTCTGCCCTGATTTCGCTCAAAAATATGATAACATGGGGGCTGAAATGGCTGACCTTGTTCAGGTGATACCTCTTACCACTAACTCCATCTCCAATGCATTTTGAACTTGCTCCTCTTTCTAGACTGTTAACATGCCACAGATTTTTGTACCTAGGTCCATCTCACAGTTAACTTCCTTTCTGAATGTAGGGGGTTTGATTGGATTACTGCGTGGGGTAGAGAAATTTGATTCTTCAAAAGGGTACAAAATATCAACTTATGTATGTTGGTGGATTCGTCAGGTGAGGCTATGGTTTCCTTTGTCGTAGCAAACCAAATAAATATCTGCAGATGCCAATTTTATTTTTATTTATTTATTTATTTTAATTATGTGATACAGAAAAGATTCACATACACACTAGAAAATGCTGTGATATGGCTATTTTAAAATTGTCGGATAGAAATGTTGAATTTCTCATATAAGAAGTTATGACGATGCCAATATTAGGGTTAGTGAATTGAGAATGTCAACCATACTCTAATTTAATTAAATGTGTCACCTGATTTATATGCTAGGAATGTAGTCACAATGTTTTGAGTTAGCAATTTCAGCTGATCTTTCTAGAAGATTCTTATAATATATGCTTCATGATTTGCATTTCAAATACAGTTTTGTTTATCATAAATCTAAACCACTAATGTTCAGGTTTCCATCTCCTTTTATTGTTATTGCATGGAGACTTTAGCATAAATAATCCATTATTTTGTATTCCTCCTTTTCCTGGTTTTCCTTGTGTATCTCAAATTGCATGCTTAACAACTTTCTAATTACTACTACTCATATTCCTTTCCATCTACAATTTTTGAAAGGGTACTGATCGCCTAAAATTGGTTGAATGTTATGGTGCTTTTACTTTTGATGGTTGTTTCTACTTCTCCCTTTGAAAATATGGAACATCGTTGAGGAAAAATCCCTTTGAAAATATGTCACTTAAAAATGAGTTCTCCATATTAGTTAACAGTAATCATTGTATTGGAGATTTTGGTAAGAATTGAAAATAATATCGATTTTTAAGTTTTGCAGAATTGGTAATATCAGTGATGGAAATTGGGTATTGGGTGTTGTTCGGTAGAAAGAGCACCTGAGAATTTCATGGGAAGGATTTTTTTTATTTTCCAAGAAGGTGGGAGCACACCACCTGAATCTGTATAGATTGAAAAATGGATTGTACAACCAAATAGGTGGGCAGTACAAAAAAGGGGCCATGCCACACCTAACTAAATGAAAACATATACAATACTGAAAAGGCAAAACCTGAAAAAGGCCTAAACCTGAACAGAGGACAGATAGCTAAACTCACTGGCCGCTCAGAACAGTGGCCACAGCTGCACAAGAGCCAGAATATATAATCATCAAGAATCAATACTTCCAAAAAGGGCCGCGACTAAAGATCCGCAACCACTTTAGCTGCTTGGAAATTCTTCCCCATGCGTCTCCCCCAAGCATGGAGCTGGCAAGCGGATAAGAAGCAGAAATTGCACCATTGATCCAGCAGCCACTAGTTTTTCAGCAGCCTTCTTGCTGCTTACACACTAAAGCCACCCTGCTAAATCAGCACCAGCAGGCAACCAGGAAGTCATCAGGCAGATTATCCAAACACCTAAGAATCTTTGTTCAGTCATTTATTTATTTATTTTTGTATATTCACATATGTCCTTATTCTGTCAGGATTTGATTTGTTTTTACAACTAATTGATGACGTTACCTTCTCAATTAGGCATAAATCTATGTTTGTGTGTAGGTCAAGGGCATTGAGTACAGAGTATAACTCTCTCCCAAACAAATCTTCCCAACCATTTGACTTTGATTGAGACAAATTTGTGTAAGCTATCACTCCTCATATCTCTTTCCCTTTGTTCCATTTAACATGAATCTCTGATTCATATGTAGTTTTTCTCATAGATGACATTGCTGACCGGAAGAGGTTAAAACCTCTTAAAATCCCTGATTGATTAATGTCACTCCTCATTGAGTTGATTTTATCTAGTTTTCTTAATCATAAGAAGCATATGATTGATTAATGTCTTTGGTTTCATTGCATGGTCTCGAGAGCTGATCCGAATCCTATGCAATTGAGGAATTCACGATTTCTGCGCGATTGATGACAAGCTTGACATACACACTGGTGCTTTTGTTCCACCAGCCTTTATGTGTGCACATTCTTATTGCTTATTTTCTAGTTGCATGATCTATGACATTGTTTCCAAGCTAGGAACAACCACATGCCATTTCTTCTTTTCCTTCTTATATTTATGTCACTTCTTCTGACATAGGGAAAAGAGGTAAAAATAACAAATTGAGAAGTCATTTCTAGTTCTGCCTTTTCAGAGACCTATGGCTAGAACTTCTCGATTGGTAGCTGTGGCCAGGCAAGAAGGCAGGTGTCCATTCTATCATGTCCATGTTATCAATAATAATAAACACATGGGGCTGTCTGTCCCGCTGGAAATTTAATTTCCATTGGATGGGTTAGGTGTTTTGTGCTTGTGACCTCTTGCTGTTGGGATGGCGACCCGTTTTAAGGTCCAAAAGCTGATAACCCACAACCCATGAAATAAAATAATCCGTTTGCCTTCACGGAAAGGACTGAGGTGTGAGAAAAATGAAGCTCAGATCCAGCATCATCATCGCTGTGCTCATTCTTCTCCTTGTAGCCCACCCAAATTCATCAGCATTTCATGGTTTGAAACTCTTATTATTATTATCTTTTTAATCTTCTCCTTTTGTTGTGTTTAGTTGTACCAAAAATAATTAAATTTCATGATATCTGGTGCAACCAAATGCACCCTTTATTGCCCTTTATAGTTGTCTACCAAGCTAAAGCGCTCCACCTTATCATCTCCTATTGTCTCTTTCATTATTGCCTTACCTTATTCTGGTTCTACCGCCAAATGAAGGGATGGTGTAGATATATTAAATACATTATGATGGGCTCCACAGAACTTTGATATTCTTTCCATCGTTCATTCCATTATGGCCTGAAGACTGCCGGGCTCTTCTGCATGCGTACATACACCAGCAAGGACGCTGGTGTGTGGTACAGCAGCTAATCCTCTTCCAGCGTCATGATGAACTACATAAATTTAGGCATAGGCAACAAATTCAAAGGTTCAGATTGTTCTTTTAGAGAATTTTGAGCAGTGGACATTGTAAGACATAACATATCAATGTTCTAGACTGAGTAGTGATACGGGGATTAGCTCTTCTATTCCTACGCATGTGGGACGAACGTAATGTGCGTACGAAATCTGATCAGTCCATCAACATCATCCCAAAAATCAACTCTCCAAACCCAAGTGGACAACACCGCACAGAAGATGGGAATGGGACGCACACCATTGAAACCTTCCTAGGCCCACCAATGTTTTGGATCAGGCTAATCTTTGATTGATCCCTCCATCCAGGATGCACTCACCTTATAATGAACGGTTTAGATGTCATGTAAATGTTGCAGTGGGCCCAAGAAAGGTCAATTTTAATGATGGACATCCATTCCACTGTTTCATATCTTGCAGCCCACTGGTACTTGTATCAGCCTGATTTTTGGATTCTATGTCCTCATAAGTTGGGTGCAACTGGTGGAAATCAAACATTACAATGAGCCCTCAAACGGGAGGGGGAGGTGACATGTTTCGCGAGTGCAGGCGAATGCTTTTAACGAATCCCCCTAGCATTACTCTTCCATACCAACGACCCGGCCACCTTCGAAAAGGGAGCAGATGTCTGTGAGCCTGGAGAGCGGATTAGGTGAGACCACCCAAGACAGTGTGGCCCTTACCATAGAGCCTACTTCAATGTATGTATTATGTATTCATGCAGTCCATTGTTCCAAATCATTTTTGGGCATTATTTAAAAAATAAAATAGATCCAATTATCAAGTGGACCATACCAAAAGAAACCGTGGTGATTAACTGTCCTACCATTAAAAACTTCTTTAGACAGACCGTAATATTTTTGTAGTGATTATCTACCGTTGAATAAATTGAAAAGGTCACATAAGACTGGATGAAAGGAATATATATATATATATATATATATATATATATATATATATATATATATATATATATATATATATATATATATCAACTTGATCCCAAACTTTTGAAGTCATTTATCGTCAATCGATACTGTTTTCTATTGTATGGTCCACCTGATAATTGGATCTGTTTTATTTTCCAGATAATATAATAAAATAATCTGGTAAAAATGTATGGACGGCAGATACATAATACATAGATGAAGGTGACCTCACAGTTAGGGCTATTTTACTATCTTCGAAGTAAGCAGTTTATTTTAATATTTGGGCATACAAATATGATGGAAACTCAAATGACACGTTAAAAATAGGTAAACTTAATGGTCAATACTTTGATCATGTATGTAGGTGGATATATGATTAGTTTCGTAAATGGCTAAATAAAAGTAGGTTTTTAGAATGATCAGGGGGTAGAACATGTATATCGTTAGATTCAGGTGACTTGTTCACATATGTAAATCCTTCATATTTTAGTTTTAATGGTAGGTTAAATATATTCATAGGTGGTGAGCAAGATAAACGGATCGAAATCTTAATTCAATATGTGTACGAGCGGATGTAGAGATTAGGTAGTTAGTTTATTCTAATCGAGTGATCCAAACTCAAAGTGAACGATCAAATATCTTTACATAGCGGTGAATAGTTGGTTGAACGGTTGGTTATAATGGACTAGTGAGAATACTTGGATATATGATAATTCTGTTTTAAAATCAACGATTGGATGACTTGATCTTAGGTTAGAGAATAGATGTAAGGTTAAAATTGGCTAAATTAGTATTATACACGTGTACATACTAAGTTAAATTTCATGATAACACTCGAGAATTTTCAAAACTTGGGTATTGAAAAGTTTGGAGTGTTATAGAAATTGAATAAAGTAGAAAAAGAAAAAGAGAGAAAGGAAGAAAGGAATGGAAAAAAAGGAACTAGAGTTAAGATAACCCTAGCTCTGATACAAATACTTGTCACACCCCAAAATTCAAATATAGATTGTGCACCCTCAAACCCAAGTTACAACACATGCCTTGTACACCATGTGTACTAAAACCATTCATTTATACGATTTTCCAGAGGCTTAGTTAAAATGTACACTGAATTTTTAAATATAAACCTTCAGTAAAATTTCTCACATTCATTTATTTCAATCACATATACATATATCTACCATTATGATCATTTATAGGCATTCAATTCACATATTGAACATTCATAGAAGTTAAGCATAGTACCACAGCCTACCCACTTAAGGCTTCATTAAACCATTTACTAACAAAAGCTTTAATTATTCATAACATTCAATTATTGAAATTAAAATCTGTTCAAAGACATAATTAAATGAATAAAATGAGTTCAATTAGATATGTTAGTGATTTAACATATTCAACTCATTTTCATCAAGACAGGGCAATAGCCCTTGTAAATCATCCACTGATTCACCTTCCTGTTCTGAAACTTGAGCAATTGTTTCATCGTCAACTAATTCTATACGGTTTTTCATTAATAAAACATTAACTAGTTAGGCCTAGTGAGTGAACTCATCATGGTTCATGCACATCATAATTAAAATAAAAATGCATGAATGTCATAAGATGTATAGATGCATGAATGCATCAAGTGACTTGATCAGTCTACGTGCTTGAGTTGAATCTCATCAACCCACATCTTCCCTGTTTTCGGACAGGCTTCTACCATCTTTTTAGGCTTTCACATATTGTCAGCATCTAGGAATGGTCCCCTAAATCACCTAGTACTTTAAATACCTATACGTCATCTAGAGAGTGCCCCCAGGTATTCAGTACAGTTATGCAATGCATGACATGGATGCATGAAAATGATTTTGCATCGTGTAAACAATTGTCATGTATATAGCAGTACATGTCATTTTAATTTTAAGCAAACAAGCATTCAATACAAGGAATCACAATCAGGGAAAACAATGATATAACTAATTTAATAACAATAGAGAAGTGCAACACCCCGTACTTTCATTACTCGAGTGTTACCGTATTACCTAATATAGTATAAGTACCCACCTACCTTATGTGAACATTCATCTGCGACCTGGCCTAAGTACGACCATTGTAAGAAATCCCAACCCTTATATAAAGCTATTCAAGATGGACCATTGCATCGTTGGAGAACCTCATTTTAGGATATAAATCTCATAGACAGACAAATATAATCAACAATCTTAGAATTAGAAGTTTGAATCACGAGATCTACCGTCCCTCGTATCCACAACGTCTTGTCAATCCCTCTAATACCTAATTTCCCTAATCTTACCACTGGGTTATAAAATAAATCTTTAGGTTGCACTTAGACAATCCTGTAAACCACTAAAATTGTGCAATAAGAGATATGGGGGCCTTGACCTTAAGTCATCTTAAAATTTTGGATCCAATTCGTCAAATCTAGGCCCACTACACTCAAATTCTCAACTCACTATTTGATCACCCTTACCCTTGCTTCTGGTAATGGAATATACTGTTGAGACTCGTTTAAATAGGCCCCATGACCATTTCAACCGATGATGTTCAGATTAGGATCAACCTGACCATTGGAACGGCGGTAATTAATAGTAAAAGATCATGATCCCATTGATATGGCCCACCTAAGATTTTGATATTCGTCGTGTTCAGTCAGATAGTCATATCATGGACCTAGAACCCATTGGACAGGGTTGATTTACCAAATACACCCCGTGGACCCCACTTCTGATCACTACGTGTGCACACGCCGTGCACGAGGCCTAAGCATTAGGTCAAGCAAGCTTTAACCCGATAAAAATTCCAAACATTTCAAAATCCTCCAGCGTTTCTCCCGCCTCACGCGTATTCAAATAGGGCCGTCCGTTTGTCACCACGGTTGGGTTTCCATCTGGTATATATATCCACATAGAAATCCAGACCGTCCATCTTCTGTAGATGGTCTCACCGACCTAAACCATGATCAAACCTCACCTTGCGGAGACTGCACGTGTGCACAAAACGCACCTCAAACAGTGCTGCGTTGAGTCAACTCACTAATAGAAAGAATTCGTCTCAGCCCTGCTTAGCTGGAAGATCCCTTAGCCAAGGGGCTCTGAAGAAATACAGCAACACCCATACGTGGAAGCCAAGTCACCATTGTTTCCGAAAATGGCTCTGCTCGAGAAAGGCAGAAAGAATACTTCCGTTTCGAGATCGGGCGCAATCTCGACCATTCCCCGGCCTCTTGAAGGATCGCTCGTGCAATCCTGGACGTCGAGCATAGGGTTCCTTAAGAATCTCGTAGAGGAACCGAGATTTTGGCGAGACACCATATGGACGCAAGTCACCGCCTCTCTGGGATTAATGTGGTAACCAACTGTCCCTACTCACCGTCGGGTAGACCACACCTACCTTTTAAGCATCATCCAAACCTACTGAACGCACCGGATCGACAGATAACCCGGCTGTGACAAAAATGCCATGATCAGCGGGTCATCTTCCCCGATCCGACTGTCAGCAACGGATCTTGATGGGACAATCCCTTCTCAAATCCAAGCCACTCATCATGTGGCCCACCGCACTTAAAGTCCGTTAGGATCAGTCTTATAGACCCATGCACTAGATCTAATACATGGAGTGGCCCGAGTGGCAAGTCATTCTCAACTAATGCGCGCCTTCTCTGCACTAATCCTTGAGATTAGCCATAGAAGGACCCAGAGATTAGCTGACCATACCTACTCCATGCCATTGTCTGGATCAAACGGTAACCAGGTTTGGAACCAAACACTCCTTCCTATGTTTGAAATTTCTTCTCAACTCAGTCACGAGTTAGCGTGACTCAGAGCTGCATTTCGGGGTAAAAACCCTGATTTAGATCAGTGAAGGTGTTCGGTTTACATTAACATAACCGGACCATCAGGCATTTCAAACCAACCTCGGTCGTTGTTATGGCATCAATGCAACTCATTACCGAGTTGACTCCACCCAATCGAGTCCTTGAGACTGACTCACAATCGAGTCAGTAGTTTTCTGACTCAACTGAACCTGCATTTCAGGATGAAACCCTGATCAGATTCGGAGAATCGTTTCACTCCAATCCATCTATCACATCATGTTACACGACTCAAATCCCAATCTCAACTAATTCGGGTTTGGGGAGTTCCACCTGAGTCAACTCAATAACGACTCGTTACGGCCCTGGAAAGACTCATTCAGGTACCACTTACAACAGCCCATCTTGAGGAACAAACATTCCTTCAACAGGGTTTTGAAACAAGCAGACTACCTAAGGCCGTACCCAACTAGAAGAAAATTGAGAAGTCCAACCGAGTTAACTCGGCCGTAACTTGCTGGAGTCTTGTAGCACCTTATTCAGGACTGTCTTACAACTGGAACCCTAGAAGGATACTTACCTTCTATTGGTTTCAAACCAAATAATGAAGAAAATCTCAAATCACCCATAGTCCGTGCATGAACTAGAATAGTATTTGATTTCCATTTGCTTTGATTCAGGAATTCATAAACTCACCTTAAAAGGAAAATTAAATCATGAGGAGCTTTCAATCAAGGTGAGGGATATCCCACATGGCTTTATCATTTCATAGAATTTTAAATAGTTGTAGAAAGATATTAAAATTGTGCAAATAGTAGTTGTGTTCCTTTAAATTTAAATTGACATGAATAAACATGTGGGAATGCCTTAAATTATGTTACTCTAATCCATCTCATAAGGGTTGTTGCACATTCACCATGCCACATGGCTTCATCATTATGTTCTCTATGATGTTTTAGTAATGGCTTGATTTTGGACAGTCCTACTTGTAATGACAAGGGTCATGATATTCCATTTCATCCTATTTTACAAACTAAAATTTTGTATGGAATGTTGTCTTTCATTATAAATGTGGTATAGACTTGTCAAACAGTTTAATATGCTCAAAATGTAATAACTCTGGGCCTTCCATTGGACTTAGAGAATGTAAATGAATTTATATTAGACTCACGTGTGGATGGTTGATATACTATTAAAAGACCATGAGCTTTGACCACATTTATGAATATAATCCTATGAATCCTATGGTATACATGAATATCATGGTGCATGGCATACACGCATCACATATGAGCTTTTTCGAGTGCTCAATGTAAGCCACACTCTAATCGAATTCTTGAAAGTTCTATCACTTCAGTTAAACTCACAGAGCATATGCATTTGTGTCACTTTGGGTGCACTTTCTTTACATGGGGCTTTTCAAAGATTGGACACTCCTCGGGCATAGCTCGTGTAATTTTTCAGGAGACATCCTTAGGCGCACTCACTTGCATGGTCTTTTCCGAGTGACTAGTTCTTCTTGGGCGTACCTTTGAGTATTTTTTTGGGTGACTAGTTATCCTTGGACGACCCCTTTATTTTGACAGCTGGATGTGCATCCCTAAACTGTGACTTGAGCATACTTTCATACATCCAGACATTTGCATCTAAAATTCACATTATCCTCATTATGATTGATTATGTTTGGTTTAAACTATTTTAAATGAATATGGTATGCATGAATCCATGCGGGAAATTCCCATAGAGTTTTCACCCACCCAATCGTGCGGTTGCACCAAATAGACGCTGGTTTGATGACAGGTGGAGGCCCCTATGACGGGATCCAAGGGGTGGTTGAGGTGGAGTTTGGCGAGGAAGTACTCTATATGAATGTAATTGAGCCATTGAAGCTCTAGGATGTACTTGCTTTTGTACTTCAGACTTCGTATTTTACTTGGATTGTAATAAAAATATCTCTGCTGAGGGATTCCATGTTGCTTTCATTTTACTTGTATTAAACTTCCTTGTTGTTACTCTTGATTTACGTGGCTTATGTAGCGATTGCTTTACTTCGTATTTTGAAATTTACTATTAATTAGATGTACGATGGTCCATTTTGTAATGTAATACTCGGGTTCTCAATGAGGAGCAACTATCCTCGGGTTTTGAGAATCGGGGTGTTACAAGAAGGTATTAGAGCGAGAGTTTAGACAAACTTTGCCTTTGGGGAAACAAACTTATACTCTCCTCAAATGTTTTAGTTTAGGATGCTAGATAAGGATTTGGAACTTAGGTGAATCTCCTCTAGATTAGGAGAAGTTTTGAGAATGTAAAGACCTACAGTTAGGTTTTAAATTATGAACTATTGGGTGTCTGAACTCAGAAATCAAACCTAGTTCCTCATAAGAAATTTTAGGGAAGACATTTGAATTAAATTAGAGTTCCCTTAGAGTTAAGGAAAATTTTGAACCTGGATACATAAATTGTAGGCCCTTGTGAAATTTCAGGTTTAGTTATTTGAACCTAGAAATTAACTTTAAGTTCCTTTGAACTCATTAAGATAGCCATTCAAACTTGAGTGGAATTAGTTAGGAATTATGAAGAGTGTAAACATAGAGACAAAACTTTAGGCCCCGTAGGAAAGTTCCAGTTTAGTTGGTGAACGTAGAAATTGAATTTAGATTCCCATTATGAACTATTACTTGTTTGAACTTAGAAACTAAACACTAGGGCCCCTTACAAAATTTATTAGAAATGCCAATCGGATTTATGATAAATTCCATGGAAAGTTGAAACCTTGATCTCCTTTAAAATTTTAGGATGAATCATTTGAAAATTGGAACGAGAACTTTGAACTCCATGTGCATTACTAGAATAGTTACCTGAACTTGGAAACTACCTAGGCACCAAGGGAAAACAAATCCCAACTATGATATATTTCACTTCTGACAAAAACGTTCCTTGAACTTGATGCTTAGGGAACATTTTTAGAAATCTAGGATTTAAACTTGTTAGAAATAAGATTTTCCACAATTCAACTATGTAAAATTTATTTGAGGTGAAGTTATAAAATTTTAGAAAAATTTTCAACCCTAAGTTGACCTTATGAGTACTAAAATTGAGAGTCTGGATAAAATTTAGCAAATTTCAAACTTAAGTCTCCATGTAGGAATTTTGGTTCGGAAAATCTTTAAGTAATACATTTATTAGAGTGCGTAGTAGAAGTGTGATGGTCATTTGTGTCTATTCACGTAGATTTCGAGAACTCTCATTGTTAATTTAGAAGATCACATGATATTCCCTGGAAGTCTAAAATAATCAGGATCATGGGTTGATAGAACCATATTTAAGCGAAGTAGCGCTGTTTGATCCAAATTCCATATCTTAGCAAATTCTAATCATCTCAATGCCCTAACCAGGCAGAAGATTGAGAGTTACTGGATTAAGGAAATGATATAGTAAGTCCTATGTTCTGCACAGGCAAAGGATCGACGTATCGGGTTCAAACTCACTACAACCATCCATTCGTGATAATTCGAACACTGAAAATGAAATTTGCACTATACTTTAGCTAGCGAGAAATTATCATTAAAAGTAAGAAAAAAAATGAAAGGACAAGCACAATGTTGTTACATGTCACCTAACTAAACTTGTAAGCATAATATATATATATATATATATACTTTAGGAAATTGTAAATTAGCTAGGCATTAAACTAAATACCTAGCCTTAAAAGATACCAAAACGGCTTTCAGTTCCAAGGGTCACACATATACATTGGTCGATTTGTCAGAATGAAAGTATAACAGAAATGGGTGAAATTAGATATAACTTGCCAAAGCCAAGTTGTGATGGCAGTTTTGAACATATTAGGAATATGGTACACCACCATGATGAATTAATGACTTATAATGGTAATCTTGGGATATGTGTTATCGAATCTCGAAGATGAGATTTTCATTAAGGGGGGTAGATTATAACACCCTGTACTTTCAATACTCGGGTGTTACTGTATTACCTAACATGTTATAAGTACCGACTTACCTTATGTGAACATTCATCTGCAACCTGGCCTAAGTACGACCATTGTAAGAAATCCCAACCCTTAAATAAAGCTATTCAAGATGGACCATCGCATCGTTGGCGAAACTCATTTTAGGATATAAGTCTCATGGACAGACAAATCTAATTGACAATCTTAGAATTAGAAGTTTGAATCATGAGACCCACCGTCCCTCATATTCACAACGTCCTTTCAATCACTCTAATACCTAATTTCCCTAATCATACCACTGGGTTATAAAATAAATCTTTAGGTTGCACTTAGACAATCTTGTAAACCACTAAAGTTGTGCAATAAGGGCTATGGGGGCCTTGACCTTGAGTCATCTTAAAATTTTGGATCCAATTCATCAGATCTAGGCCCACAACACTCAAATTCTCAACTCACTATTTGATCACCCTTACCCCTGCTTCTTGTAATGGAATATACCATTGAGACTCGTTTAAATAGGCCCCATGACCATTTCAACCGATGATGTTCAAATTAGGATCAACCTAACCATCGGAACGGTGGTAATCGATAGTTAAAGATCATGATCCAATTGATATGACCCACCTAAGATTCTGATATTCGTTGTTTTCGGTCAGATAGTGATATCATGGACCTAGAACCCATTGGATGGGGTTGATTTACCAAATACACCCTGTGGACCCCACTTCTGATCACTGCATGTGCACAGATAGTGTGCATACACCGTGCACGAGACGTAAGCATCGGGTCAAGGAAGCCTTGACCCGATAAAAATTCCAAACATTTTGAAATCCTCCAGCGTTTCTCCCACTTCACGCGTATTCAAATAGGGCCGTCCGTCTGTCACCACGGTTGGGCTTCCATTAGGAATCCACATAGAAATGCAGACCGTCCATCTTCTGTAGATGGTCTCACTGACCTAAACCATGATCAAACTTCACCTTTCGGAGACCGCTCGTGTGCACAAAATGCACCTCAAGCAGTGCTGCGTTGAGTCAACTCACTGACGTAAAGAATCCGTCTCAGAACTGCATAGCTAGAAGATCCCTTAGCCAAGGGGCTCTAAGGAAATACTGCAACGCCCATACGTGGAAGCCAAGTCACCATTATTTTTGGAAATGGCTCCGCTCGGGAAAGGCGGAAAGAATATTTTCATTTCGAGAACGGGTGCAATCTCGACCATTCCCCGGCCTCTTGAAGGATCGCTCGTGCAATCCTGGACGTCGAGTGTAGGGTTCCTTGAGAATCTCGTAGAGGAGCCGAGATTTTGGCGAGACGCCGTATGAAAGCGAGTCACCGCCTCTCCGGGATTAATGTGCTAACCAACTGTCCCTACTCACCGTCGGGTGGACCATACCTACCTTTTGATCATCATCCAAACCTATTGAACGCTTCGGATCGACAGATAACCCTGCTGTGACAAAAATGCCATGATCAGCGGGTCATCTTCCCTAATCCAACTGTTAGCAATGGATCTTGATGGGACGATCCCTTCTCAAATCCAAGCCGCTCATCATGTGGCCCACCACACTTAAACCCATCGGGATCGTTCTTATAGACCCACGCACTAGATGTAATACAGGGAGTAGCCCGAGAGGAAAGCCATTCTTGACTAATGCATTTCGTCTCTGCACTAATCCTTGAGATTAGCCATAGAAGGACCCAGAAATAGACGCGAATATAAATCCCCAGATTTTAGGGCAACTCCCAAGAAAAAAAACATAAAAAATAAAGAAGTAGAAAGAGATTAAGAGAGAGAAAAACTGCCGCTGGAGCGAGTTGCATATCCTGTTGCAACCCGACTCGGCTGAGTGGTCCGTCTGCTGGTAAGAGAACAGAGGGGGAGAAATAAGGTTGAGAGAGAGGGAGAAGATAGCGAGAGAGATTGAAGAAGGGAGCAAGTAGGTGACAGCTGCTGGAACCGATTTTCAGCTGCTGTTACAGCTCGACTCGGCCATTCAGTGAACTAAACCGACTCACCACCGATTCTGATCATCCCAGCTCGAATCAGCAACATCCGTTGTCGTATATCGAGAGGAACCAATCAGCTGTGAGACAATCCCAACCATCGGATGATTCCAGGTAATCAGACTGCTAACTCGACCGAGTTAACGATCCAGTTGCTCAAGTCCATAGTTTTCTAATAATGGAAAATTTCGTGTTGTAGTTTCGGGTTGATAATATACAACCAGACCTACTCCACGCCACCGTCTGGATCAAACGGTACGCAGGTTTGGAACCAAACGCTCCTGTATGTTTGAAATTTCTTATCAACTCAGTCACGAGTTAGTGCGACTCATAGCTGCATTTGGGGCTAAAAACCCTGATTTAGATCGGTGAAGGTGATCGGTTTGCATCAATAAAACCGCACCATCAGGCATTTCAAACTAACCTCGATCGTTGTTTTGGCATCAATGTAACTCGTTACCGAGTTGACTCCACCCAACCGAGTCCTTGAGACTGAATCACAATCGAGTCAGTAGTTTTTTAACTCAACCGAACCTGCATTTTAGGATGAAACCCTGATCAGATTCAGAGAATCGTCTCCAATCCGTCTATCACATCATGTAAAACAACTCAAATCCCAATCTCAACTAATTCGGGTTTGGTAGTTCCACCTGAGTCAACTCAATAACGACTCGTTACGGCCCTGGAAAGACTCATTCAGGTACCACTTACAGTAGCCCTTCTTGTGGAACCACCATTCCATCAACAGGGTTTTGAAACAAGCAGATTACATAAGGCCATACCCAACTAAATGAAAATTGAGAAGTCCAATCGGGTCAACTCGGCCGTAACTTGTTGGAGTCTTGTAGCACATTATTCAGGATTGTCTTACAACTGGAACCCTAGAAGGATACTTACCTTCTATTGGTTTCAAACCAAATAATGAAGAAAATCTCAAATCACCCATAGTCCGTGCATGAACTATAATAGTATTTGATTTCAATTTGCTTTGATTCAAGAATTCATAAACTCATCTTAAAAGGAAAATCAAATGAAGAGGAACTTTCAATCAAGGTGAGGGATATCGTACATGGCTTCATTATTTCATAGAATTCTAAATAGTTGTGGAAAGATATTAATATTGTGCAAATAGTATTTGTGTTCCTTTAAATTTAAATTGACATGAATAAACATATGAGAATGCCTAAAATTATGTTACTCTAATCCATCTCATAAGGGTTGTTGTACATTCACCATGCCACATGGCTTCATCATTATGTTCTCTATGATGTTTTAGTAATGGCTTGATTTTGGACATAGTCCTACTAGTAATGACAAGGGTCATGATATTCCATTTCATCCTATTTTACAAACTAAAATTTTGTATGGAATGTTATCTTTCATTATAAATGTGGTATAGACTTGTCAAACAGTTTAATATGCTCAAAATGTAATAACTGTGGGCCTTCCATTGGACCTAGAGAATGTAAATGAATTTATATTAGATGCACGTGTGGATGGTTGATATACTATTAAAAGACCATGAGCTCTGACCACATTTATGAATATAATCCTATGAATCCTATGGTGTACATGAGTATCATGGTGCATGGCATACATGCATGACATATGAGCTTTTTCGAGTGCTCAATGTAAGCCACACTCTGATCTAATTTCTAAAAGTTCTATCACTTCAGTTAAACTCACAGAGCATGTGCATTTGTGTCACTTTGGGTGCGCTTTCTTTACATGAGGCTTTTCAAGGATTGGACACTCCTCGGGCATACCTCGTGTATTTTTTCAGGAGACATCCTTGGGCGCACTTACCTGCATGGTCTTTTCCGGGTGACTAGTTCTCCTTGGGTGTACCTTTGAGTATTTTTCCGGGTGACTAGTTCTCTTTGGACGACCCCTTTATTTTGACAGCTGGATGTGCATCCCCAAACTGTGACTTGAGCATACATTCATACATCCAGACATTTACATCTAAAATTTACATTATCCTCATTATGATTAATTATGTTTGGTTTAAACTGTTTTAAATGGATATGGTATGCATGAATCCATGCGAGAAAATTTCACTGAGTTTTCACCCACCCAATCGTGCGGTTGCACCAAATAGACGCTGGTTTGATGACATGTGGAGGCTCTTATGACGGGATCCAAGGGGTGGCTGAGTTGGAGTTTGGCGAGTAAGTACTCTATGTGAATGTAATTGAGCCATTGGAGCTCTAGGATTTACTTGCTTTTGTACTTCAAACTTCGTATTTTACTTGGATTGTAATAAAATTATCTTTGTTGAGGGATTCCATGTTGCTTTCATTTTTCTTGTATTAAACTTCCTTGTTGTTACTCTTGATATACGTGGCTTATGTAGCGATTGCTTTACTTCGTACTTTAAAATTTACTATTAATTGGATGTACGATGGGCCATTTTGTAACGTAATACTCGGGTTCTCAATGAGGAGCAACTATCCTCGGGTTTTGAGAACCGGAGTGTTACAAGATGGTATTAGAGCGAGAGTTTAGACAAACTTTGCCTTTGGGGAAACAAACTTATACCCACCTTAAATGTTTTAGTTTAGGATGCTAGAATGGGATTTGGAACTTAGGTGTATCTCCTCTAGATTAGGAGAAGTTTTGAGAACGTAGAGACCTACACGTAGGTTTCCAATTATGAACTATTGGGTGTCTGAACTCATAAATCGAACCCAGCTCCTCATAAAACATTTTAGGGAAGACATTTGAATTAAATTAGAGTTCCCTTAGAGTTAAGGAAAATTTTGAACATGGATACATAAATTGTAGGCCCTTGTGAAATTTTAGGTTTAGTTATTTGAACCTAGAAATTAACTTTAAGTTCCCTTGAACACATTAGGATAGCCATTCAAACTTGAGTGGAATTAGTTAGGAATTATGAAGAGTGTGAACATAGAGACACAAAACTTTAGGCCCCGTAGGAAAGTTCCAGTTTAGTTGGTGAATGTAGAAATTGAATTTAGATTCCTATTATGAACTATTACTTGTTTGAATTTAGAAACTAAACACTAGGGCCCCTTACAAAATTTATTAGAAATGCCAATCGGATTTATGATAAATTCCAAGGAAAGTTGAAACCTTGATCTCCTTTAAAATTTTAGGATGAATCATTTGAAAATTGGAATGAGAACTTTGAACTCCATGTGCATTACTAGAATAGTTACCTGAACTTGGAAACTACCTAGGCACCAAGGGAAAACAAATCCCAACTATGATATATATCACTTCTGACAAAAACGTTCCTTGAACTTGATGCCTAGGGAACATTTTTAGAAATCTAGGATTTAAACTTGTTAGAAATAAGATTTTCCACAATTCAACTATGTAAAATTTAATTGAGGTGAAGTTATAAAATTTTAGGAAAATTTTTGACCCTATGTTGACCTTATGAGTACTAAAATTGAGAGTTTGAATAAAATTTAGCAAATTTCAAACTTAAGTCTCAATGTAGGAATTTTGGTCTAGAAAATCTTTAAGTAATGCATTTATTAGAGTGTGTAGTGGAAGCGTGATGGTCATTTTTGTCTATTCATGTAGATTTCGAGCACTCTCATTGTTAATTTAGAAGATCACATGATATTCCCTAGAAGTCTAAAATAATCAGGATTACGGGTTGATAGAACCATATTTAAGCGAAGTAGCACTGTTTGATCCAAATTCCATATCCTAGCAAATTTCAAAGATCTCAATGCCCTAACCAGGCAGAAGATCGAGAGGATTAGGAAATGATATACTAAGTCCTATGTTCTGCGCAGGCCAAGGATCGACGTATCGGGCTCAAATTCACTACAACCATCCATTCGGTATAATTCGGACACTGAAAATGAAATTTGCACTATACTTTAGCTAGCGAGAAACCATCATTAAAAGTAAGAAAAAATGAAAGGACAAGCACAATGTTATTGCATGTCACCTAACTAAACTTGTAAGCATAATATATATATACTTTAGGAAATTGTAAATTAGCTAGGCATTAAACTAAATCCCTAGCCTTAGAAGATACCAAAATGGCTTTCAGTTCCTAGGGTTGCACATATACATTGGTCGATTTGTCAGAATGAAAGTATAACAGAAATGGGTGAAATTAGATATAACTTGCCAAAGCCTAGTTGTGATGGTAGTTTTGAACATATTAGGAATATGGTACACCACCAGGATGAATTAGTGGCTTATAATGGTAATCTTGGGATATGCATTATCAAATCTCGAGGACGAGATTTTCATTAAGGGGGGTAGATTATAACACCCTATACTTTCAATACTCAGGTGTTACTGTATTACCTAACATATTATAAGTACCGACCTACCTTATATGAACATTCATCTGTAACCTGGCCTAAGTATGACCATTGTAAGAAATCCCAACCCTTATATAAAGCGATTCAAGATGGACCATCACATTGTTGGAGAAACTCATTTTAGGATATAAGTCTCATGGACAAACAAACCTAATTGAAAATCTTAGAATTAGAAGTTTGAATCATGAGACCCACTGTCCCTCATATTCACAACGTCCTGTCAATCACTATATTACCTAATTTCCCTAATCCTACCATTGGGTTATAAAATAAATCTTTAGGTTGCACTTAGACAATCCTGTAAACCACTAAAGTTGTGCAATAAGGGCTATGGGGGCCTTGACCTTTAGTCATCTTAAAATTTTGGATCCAATTCGTCAAATCCAGGCCCACGACACTCAAATTCTCAACTCACTATTTGATCACCCTTACCCCTGCTTCTGGTAATGGAATATACCATTGAGACTCATTTAAATACTCCCTATGACCATTTCAACCGATGATGTTCTGATTAGGATCAACCTGACCATCGGAACGGTGGTGATCGATAGTTAAAGATCATGATCCCATTGATATGGCCCACCTAAGATTCTGATATTCGTTGTGTTCGGTCAGACAGTCATATCATGGACCTAGAACCCATTGGACGGGGTTGATTTACCAAATACACCCTGTGGACCCCACTTCTGATCACTGCGTGTGCACAGATAGTGTGCATACGCCGTGCACGAGACGTAAGCATCGTGTCAAGGAAGCCTTGCCCCGATAAAAATTCCAAACATATCGAAATCCTCGAGCATTTCTCCTGCCTTACGCGTATTCGAATAGGGCCGTCCGTCTGTCACCACGGCTGGGCTTCCATTAGGAATCCACATAGAAATGCAGACCGTCCATCTTCTGTAGATGGTCTCACCGACCTAAACCATGATCAAACTTCACCTTTCGGAGACCGCACATGTGCACAAAACGCACCTCAAGTAGTGATGCGTTGAGTCAACTCACTGACGTAAAGAATCCGTCTCAGAACTGCTTAGCTGGAAGATCCCTTAGCCAAGGGGCTCTGAGGAAATACAACAACGCCCATACATGGAAGCCAAGTCACCATTGTTTCCGGAAATGGCTCCGCTCGGGAAAGGCGGAAAGAATATTTCCATTTCGAGAACGGGCGCAATCTCGACCATTCCCCGGCCTCTTGAAGGATCGCTCGTGCAATCCTGGACATCGAGTGTAGGGTTCCTTAAGAATCTCGTAGAGGAGCCGAGATTTTGGCGAGATGCCGTATCGACGCGAGTCACTGCCTCTCCGGGATTAATGTGGTAACCAACTGTCCCTACTCACCATCGGGTGGACCACAACTACCTTTTGATCATCATCCAAACCTACTGAACGCACCAGATCGACAGATAACCCTGCTGTGACAAAAATGCCATGATCAGCGGGTCATATTCCCTGATCCAACTGTTAGCAACGGATCCTGATAGGAAGATCCCTTCTCAAATCCAAGTCGCTCATCATGCGGCCCACCACACTTAAAGCCCGTCAGGATTAGTCTTATAGACCCACGCACTAGATCTAATACATGGAGTGGCCCGAGTGGCAAGCCATTCTCGGCTAATGCACGCGGTCTCTGCACTAATCCTTGAGATTAGCCATAGAAGGACACAAAAATAGACGCGACTATAAATCCCCAGATTTTAGGAAGACTCCCAAGAAAAAAAATAAAAAATAAAGAAGGAAGTAGAAAGAGATTATGAGAGAGAGAAAAATCGTCGCTGAAGCGAGTTGCATATCCTGTTGCAACCCGACTCGACTGAGTGGTCCGTTTGCTGGTAAGAGAACAGAGAGGGAGAAATAAGAGTGAGCGAGTGGGAGAAGATAGCGAGAGAGATAGAAGAAGGGAACGAGTAGGTGACAGCTGCTGGAAACGGTTTCCAGATGCTTTCCAGCAGCTGTCACAGCCCGACTCGGCCATCCGGAGCACTAAACTGACTAGCCACCGATTCTGATCATTCCAGCTCGATTCAGCAACGTTCGTTGTCGTAGATCGAGAGGAACCAATCAACTATGAGACAATCCCAACCATCAGATGATTCCAGCTAATCAGACTGTTAACCTGACCGAGTTAACGATCGAGTTACTCGAGTCCATAGTTTTCTAACAATGGCAAACTTCATGTTGTAGTTTCGGGTTGGTGATATCCGACCAGGCCTACTCCACGCCATCGTCTGGATCAAACGGTAACTAGGTTTGGAACCAAACGCTCCTTCCTATGTTTGAAATTTCTTATCCACTTAGTCATGAGTTAGCGCGACTCAGAGCTGCATTTTGGGGTAAAAACCCTAATTTAGATCAGCGAAGGTGATCGGTTTGCATTAACATAACTAGAAGAAAATTGAGAAGTCCAACCGAGTTAATTCGGCCGTAACTAGCTGGAGTCTTGTAGCACCTTATTCAAGACTGCCATACAACTGGAACCCTAGAAGGATACTTACCTTCTATTGGTTTCAAACCAAATAATGAAGAAAATCTCAAATCACCCATAGTCCGTGCATGAACTATAATAGTATTTGATTTCCATCTGCTTTGATTCAGGAATTCATAACTCACCTTAAAAGCAAAATCAAATCAAGAGGAACTTTCAATCAAAGTGAGGGATATCCCACATGGCTTCATTATTTTATAGAATTCTAAATAGTTGTGGAAAGATATTAAAATTGTGCAAATAGTAGTTGTGTTCCTTTAAATTGAAATTGACATGAATAAACATATGAGAATGCCTTAAATTATGTTACTCTAATCCATCTCATAAGGGTTGTTGCACATTCACCATGCCACATTTGAAATTACTATGCCACATGGCTTCATCATTATGTTCTCTATGATGTTTTAGCAATGGCTTGATTTTGGACATAGTCCCACTAGTAATGACAAGGGTCATGATATTCCATTTCATCCTATTTTACACACTAAAATTCTGTATGGAATGTTATCTTTCATTATAAATGTAGAATAGACTTGTTAAACAGTTTAATATGCTTGAAATGTAATAACTGTGGGCCTTCCATTGGACATAGAGAATGTAAATGAATTCATATTAGACCCACATGTGGACGGTTGATATACTATTAAAAGACCATGAGCTCTAACCACATTTATGAATATAATCATGTGAATCCTATGGTGTACATGAGTATCATGGTGCATGGCATACATGCATGACATATGAGCTTTTCCGAGTGCTCAATGTAAACCACACTCTAATCGAATTCCTGAAAGTTCTATCACTTCAATTAAACTCATAGATCATGTGCATTTATGTCACTTTGGGTGCTCTTTCTTTACATGAGGCTTTTTCGGGATTGGACACTCCTCGGGCGCACCCCATGTATTTTTTCAGGAGACATCCTTGGGCGCACTCACCTGCATGGTCTTTTCCAGGTGACTAGTTTTCCTTGGGTGTATCTTTGAGAATTTTTTCGAGTGACTAGTTCTCCTTGGATGACCCCTTTATTTTGACAGTTGTATGTGCATCCCCTGACTGTGACTTGAGCATACATTCTTACATCCATACATTTACATCTAAAATTCACATTATCCTCATTATGATTGATTATGTTTAGTTTAAACTGTTTTAAAAGGATATGGTATGCATGAATCCATGTGGAAAATTTCCACTGAGTTTTCACTCACCTAATTGTGTGGTTGCACCAAATAGACGTAGGTTTATTGACAGGTGGAGGCCCCTATGATGGGATCCCAGGGGCGGCTGAGGTGGAGTTTGGCGAGAAAGTACTCTATGTGAATGTAGTTAAGCCATTGGAGCTCTAGGATATACTTGCAATTTTATACTTCAGACTTCGTATTTTACTTGGATTGTAATAAAAATGTCTCTGCTGAGGGATTCTATGTTGCTTTCATTTTACTTGTATTAAACTTCCTTGTTGTTACTCTTGATATACCTGGCTTATGTAACGATTGCTTTACTTTGTGCTTTAAAATTTACTATTAATTGGATGTATGATGGCCCATTTTGTAACGTAATACTCAGGTTCTCAATGAGGAGCAACTATCCTCGGGTTTTGAAAACCGGGGTGTTACAAGAAGAAACATGTTCGGATTACTCACTAATATTTTGGAGATTTAAATTGTAAGACGTTACCCAAAATTAATCAAGTAACAACCACCTAAATACATAACATAATAAAATATATTTATGTTTTCAATAGTTTATATAATCTTTTTCATCTTGTTGATCACCTAATTTAGGACCCACATGAGGAATCTAACTATTAATTTGAATTCCTTTAACTTCCATTCTTAACCTGTGATTATGGATGGTCATTCTTCACTGTAGGTCCCACTTGATTTAACCTACGGTGATCTGACCACACTAACATTTTAAGATGATAAAGGGTCATTATTACTTTACATTACACATTAAAATATCAAAATTTACAAATCAAACAAAATGTTCTAATGGATTGTCATTGATCGAACTGTACCATCGATACACCCTGTGATCCATTTTGATGCTTAGGATCAAATGACATATTCACATCTATCTTAATACAATCCTCTGACCTCACCCACGATCAATGGTAAGAGTTGATCCCTTGTGCTCTCTCTCCACCAAGAGTGTCTGTACTAACTTAACTATTGATTTTTTTAATTAAAAATAAAAATATTTAACTATTTATTTTAGTTCTAAGTGCACTAAAATTCAGAGTCGTTAGAATACTGTTTTGGAGAAAATTGTTATCAGGGAGAGAATAACTCCTTAATCTCTTTTATTAAGAAGACCCCAATTGCAAATAAAATGGTGTCCCAATGGACGACGGAAGTACATATATGCATTAACACAGCGAATAAACTCAAAACTAACACATTGGCTTCAAGCAACTAAATTATTGAATCCTGTATGCTCATCAAGCCTCGAGATAGAAATGAAATTGTATGTGGACATTGTGTCTTTGTGAACATTAGACTTTTTGTAAGCTATGATTGAACCATCACCCGTTCGAGCATCAAGCTGAGTACTAGGTTGTCTCACTCACCTGGCTTCAGTAGTAGATATAGTAATCTGATTGGTAGAGCTGATTATTACACCGGCAGAAGATTTATCTGATCCAACCATTGCCCTCGCCACAAAAAATCCTGGTTGTGTAGGCTGCGGAAGATTCACAGATTCACTTCCCAGCATGACAACAACTGTCGACATGGTGGGCCTATCTGCCGCATCTTCTTGAACACATAATAGTCCGATGTGGATCCATTTGAACACTTCATTTTTTGGGCATTTCCCCACTAAAGAAGGATCAACCATCTCCATAGCTCTTCCATCACACCATAATCTCCATGTCTGCAATGGAGTGTTATATCTTAATACTATGTTCATCATCAGAAACCCCGAAAGAAGAGAAACAAAAAAAAGTTCATTGAAATAAGAGAGAAACCAACATAAGTGAGGAGACTCTGAGCATGTTCAGGGAGATTGAGACTGGTGTTTCTTTTTCCGCTTACAATCTCTAGCAGTAGAACTCCAAAGCTATACACATCAGACTTCACAGAAAATAACCCTCCCATTGCATACTCTGGCGCCATGTATCCACTGCCGAAATAAAATGACCATAAAAGACTAGAAGCATTAACTATGTGTTTGGATTCACTATCAAATTGAATCGCAATTACTAATCTAGTGAAGTAGAAATAACCATACTGAACTTTATAATTCCTGTTCGGGTCTGGGTCCAAATTGCAATTACTTTAAAATTAAACGTAATTCGAGAACTAATGATCCATTATGAATGCTAGGTAACATCATTAATCTTTGTCTTTCGGTCTTGACCAAACTGAATTTTCATGAGTAAATTCAGTTGTGCATCCAAACACGGCCTAGAATGTGCAAGCATTATCTTGAATAGAGAAACTCTAAGCCGAGCAACAGGAAGCTCATATTTTTTCACAATGATCACTCGGCCACTCACCTAAGGCCTGCATACCTACGCATGGATGGACTAATTCTCATGCAACTAGGCAAGGCTTTAATTGTAATATGGCATGCATTTCTCAAGTAAAAACTGGAAATGAACTTACTATGTTCCAACCACTCTATTGGTATTGACCTCGCTTTGATTTCCACCGAAAATCCTGGCCATTCGAAAGTCGGATATCTTTGGGTTCATCTTATCGTCCAGAAGAACATTGCTAGCTTTCATATCCCTGTGAATGATTCTGAGTCTCGAGTCCTCGTGGAGATAAAGAAGGCCCCGTGCAATTCCACCAACAATGGTATGGTGTCTTTCCCAGTCTAATTCTACCCGCTTGATTGGATCTGCATTGAGAGAAAATAGAAAAAACTGTATAAAATATTTCTTGTTATTTTAGGCTACATATCTTACAAAGAGAGTTGGGGTGGCAACAAAATATTTCGGGATCAGCCTAAGCCTAGTGTGTTTATTAGTTGGGTGGATTGTCTGGCCCAGGGCCAACCCTCACAACTGATCAACGGACCTACATCTAGTTCAAGTTAGTCTGTCCCTATTAAAGAATGTTGTGAAATCAGGGCTCTGGCACCACTTATTTATTTGGTCAGTATAGAGAAATAGCTTCCAGAAAACTAAAATGACCCAGTTCCTAGACAAGGGTGGCCTAGAAAACTGTAACTCAAAGCAACTAGGGTTCGGCCAAAGAGTGCTGATTTTGTGAGTGTGCATTTAACGGTGCACAAGCAAGCCTTAATAAATAAATAAAATCAGTCATCAATATGCTCACTTATGCCTATCATATATATCTTCCCACCTGATTGGTGACAGTAAAAGTCACACCATTAGTTAGTACTACGCAAATAAAAAGGGTCCAAATAATATAAACTACTAGGGATCCATGGGGCTAAAATCTGTATACACAATGGTTGAGATCTTCCATCCACTAAGGTACCATGGAAGAATTGGCTCCAACCAGTGTACTTGGCCCTTGTGTTCGAGTGGCAATTGGCCCTTGTTTTCTTCCCACTTCTCTTATGAAACAATAGCATGCATTTGACAAGTTTATAGTGGTCACAGGCGGATTGGACACTACAGCTGTGTTTGGATGGAGGAACGAATTGAAATGTAATCTTCTAGGTCTACTTGCTCATAATGGGTACAAGGAAACATAGTTAATTCTTATCATTTCCTATTTGACTAAATTGAATGTTTTGAGATTCAATTCATCCGTGCAACCAGTGTGTTTCTAAGTTTGTGAATTTTATAGAACTTAAGCAAAGACGGAACATACCAAAGAAAAAGACGTCAAGGCTAGTGTTAGGCATGTATTCATAGACGAGCAGCTTTTCTCCTCTCTCTATACAACAATATAAGAGCCTCACTAGATTCCTGTGCTGTGGTTTGGCAATCAAGGTAACTTCATTCTTTAATTCCTCTAGGCCTTGCCCTGAACTCCTTGAAAGCCTCTTAACTGCTATTTCCTTCCCATCAGGAAGCAAACCCTGAAAATTTTCCAATGCTGGTTTTTAGTTTTGATGAATGGGCCATGGTTCAGTGATTTGATTGAACTTGAACAGGACTATGCACAAAATCCTCAATATTGGAAGATCCTAGACCTCCATTGGGACTTTCTCTGTTGGAAAGTCGATTGCCTATTGCTGTTTTTTCTTCCCAACTGTCTACTCTTTCGAGACTTAGTGAACAGTTCAGATATCCTCATCTGGGATACTTTTGGTGCATACTCCCCACAATGGGGACAAAATATCATTGTTTTGATCATTGAACCATGGAGCTCACTTGAAAAAATTGAAATATTCAGCGTTAGCATTGTATTTAATACTTTGTTCCAATCTTACCTTGTAGACGGCCAAATCCACCTTGTCCAAGCTTATTTTCTTCTGAGAAGTCATTTGTAGCTGCTTGTATTGTAGCTAAGTCGATCATGGGAAGTTCTTGAGCATGCGCTTCGTCATGTCCTTCCATACTTGCATGCAAGAACTCCGGATCGACTGGAGAATCCAAACCGTGTAACAGACCTCGCTGGCTTTTCTCTTCCACTGAATGAAAATTGAGGATGCGTTAGTAGATCTTTGGATAGTCCATCACTAGGCCTGTCGTTGGGACCTGTGGGTACCTTTTTGGATTGTCCATCATTTACCTATCTATGCCTCACTTTGGCTACATGTTCTTATGATCAAGCGGTTCATCACATTCATCATACCCACATATAGGAAGTGCATGATGCAAAGGAGAGGAGAAGGTGATTGCCCTTTTCCTATATGATGATCTGTGAATCCATAAACAACATTAATCGCAATGTAAATTTTCTCTAAAAATAAGAATATTGTTGTGGATAAGAATGAATTGTTGTTTTCAACATTCATGATGTGACTTATGTAAGCATGAGATTCATGACTACTAATTCAAAATGTCTAAACCAATTTAAACTTATAAACTACCATTAGGTAATCCAAGACGGACTTTGAAACAAGATAGGATACTCAAAACCCTAAATTGAAGATAAAATAGCAACTGCAAAACTTGCTAAAAATATAAGTTTTAAATTAAAGTAGAACTTTGTCCTTGAGAACAACTTTTTTTCAAGATATTTGCAGGCCAATTGACATTTTGAGAGCCATTGCGCACTAGGGCACATGCATTTCTTCTGGTATGTCATACAGCTCATAGGTAGTTATCCAAGGAGATATTATAATACATGTGATTTTGATAATTAGACATAAATTTATATCCATTGGAATTTATACTGTTCATTACGGCCCTTTGTTCTTTTCAGTCTTGGCTCTTATGATCCTGGCCCTTCACGAAGTTGCCAGTGGCTTGTTCTACATATGTTTTCGAGGGATAAAAATACATACATACATACATATATATATATATATATATATATATATATATATATATATATATATATATATATATATATATATATATATATACACACACACATATTATATATGCGGAACGCTCACCTGCGAACTCGTACCTACGTAGTACAAACTTTTTTGAAAACCCATCATACGTGATGTGGATCCAAAATTTGAACCGTTCATTTGAAGCAGCACCTCGTGAAACCCCCCAGGCCGAAGTTTTACTCTGATCTAAAACTTGATGGGCCATGAAAAATGAAAACAGTTTCCTCCCTTGATTTGCGTTTCTTTGTTATGGCTCATCAGAATTTTAGATTGGGGTGAAAATTTGTCACATGGAGTTTCATGGAATTCCGCATCACATGAACCGTTCAGATTAGACACCCATGGCACGTGTGCAAAGGTGCACACGTGCGTAGGTGCGCAGGGGAGCATGACTCATTATATATATATATATATATATATATATATATATATATATATATATATATATATAGATCCAATGGTTAGAGGGTCCTCATTGGTTGGCTCCCTTGATAATGGATGAAATAATAATAATAATGGTCACCTCTATAGTTTTGAAGAAGAAAATTGAATGCCATAAGGCATTAGGTATTCAGGTGGGTTCCTTTACTAAGTCCTCACAGAATATGGTTATTCTATAAGTGCTGGGCGTGGAGCCTACCAGGGTGTGTGAATGGCATTCCAGCCGGTGCATTATGTTAGCCCAACTATGAAACTTGAATGCCTCGAAAGTCGATCATGATGTTGCCTATTGTTTGAATTTGGAACTAATCTTAAGATGGTTGTCCTATTGTTTTGTTGGACCCTTCTGCGGTGTTGAGTGCATGCCATCCAAACTACGAATTGCATGAGGCAAATATGATGATGAGATGCCCAAAAATAGGATCTATTCAATAATTAAGTGGGGCCATAGCATAGATCAGGTTTGGAAGCTGTAGCAATTGGGGCCTATATATCTGGTAGTTTTGCATTTTGGATACTATAGTTGAATTACCAGAGATTAGAGGCACATTGTGTGGCATGTGATCATTGTTGAATTGCCACCCATTCAATACTTTATTAAAAAATAAAATAAAATAAAATCCGTGGCTCACTATTGATGATTGGATAAGCCATATTTTTTTGTGGGCATCCAACTTTCATTGTCATGGTGTGATAGCTCCGTAGGACAGGTTGGATGTTACAAACACACACCTCAGTGGGCCATACCACAATGGTTTGTAGAGGAACTGGCATTGTTTGTATTTTGCATGAAGGTGGCCATGTACAATAGGACTTGGCAGAGGGATGACCTGTGTAATGCGATATTTCAGTCAGGTGGGCCATAATTAAAGGGCTAAGGACGATGGAAAGGCATGTGCAATTGAAGTAAAACGTCATTTCTCAACTTTGTATTCAACAGGAGAGCATGGGAAGAACTATGCTTCCATATCATTAGCATTCACGTGGAATCCATGGACGAGATCAGAATCGCTCATTTAATTGGGGTAATAGTGGGCACCACAGATACCAAGTATCACACTGTTTCTAGTATTGAAATACTTAAGGCAAGTCGGCAATGTCTCATTTTGGGTGAGAGAGAGAGAGACTTCATTAGATTACATGTGAAGATCTAATCTGGAAATTTTGGTCCGTGTTGAACAAATGGAGGAAACTAGGCAGATGCACTCTTGTGATAATCATACACGTCTGCCACATGTAAAACACACAACATTGTAGAGAGGGATGGAGATTGGATCTCTTCCCTCCGTCGGGAGCTATTGGTTTATTTGGATTTTGGGGTTTACCTTTGTGTAATTTCTTACTCGCCCGACTATAGAGGTAGATACAAGAACCAAAGAGAACAAACCCTGAAACCGTTGCCACAATAGCGATGATCGGAGCCATTGATCGCTTCCTACGTTTCTCTGTAGCAACAACAAACCCAGGGATTAGTATAATATTTTTGTTGTGGTTAAATTTTAAATTTAGTAAGGTGATAAATGCTGCATGCCATAATTGAATATGCAACTCAATTCAATCTGAACTATAAGAACCCCAAGCATTGAGATAGGCAGATACATTACATGTGACTCAAAAACTGAATAACATTAGTCACCTATTCAGCCACTCATACAATATTTAAAATAATCCGGTGATTATCAGAGAGTAGAGTTTGTCCTTTAAAAATGAGTTTCACCTGTGACTTGTGTACATAAAAACTTTTCAATATAGATAAACGAGAAATAGGAAATTCTTATAGTTGGTTGACTGCGGAGAACAATTGCAGTGCACCTTTTTGAACAGAGAACTTTATTTGATACTTGAACTGAATCTATCACGTGAGCGTAGACTCGAATCATAAATAGAGTTAACAACTACTTGATTACTGCTGCGAATTATACTATGAAATGTAAATGTTAATTACACTATGGAATATAATTAATTGATAATGCTAAGAAACACAAGATAATTGAAAGATAAATTTAATTTGGTTTGTTTGGTTAGTATAAGACATTTTCTTCTACTAACTTCCCTTACTATTTATAATCTTAAGTTGATTATTTAGATGGTTTCCACAATATGTTTATAACTGTAACTATTTACTTTCCTTATTCCTAAACCTACCATATGTCTTGGTAAGTACTTCAACATGACTATTTTTCACTCTGCGACTCTCTCTTAGTCAATGATGTGGTCTATTCGATAAATACTAGCCGTATTGCTACAAAATCCTCTCTGTATTTCCCTAAAGATCTTCAAATGCACCAAGAAATTGTTCCCGATTAACGTAAACTCTTTTGAATGGCTCTTGTATGAACTGACAAAAATAAGGACAAACATTGCCCACTAAGTCGCTTCACCTTTTAGTGAAAGGTAAAAGCAATGTATGACTCCTCATAAATGCGGCCATCCTTCAAACCATGTGACAATATTTTAGCTACTGCTGCTAATTGAAATAATCCCGAATGCCGATTATGACTTCTATTTTTCAAATAAAGAGTAATTCCCATGGTGATGAATGCATAATCATCGTACCAAACGAGAAACTAATGATGCCCTAGTTAATACACTGAATTTTCGGCCTATATATACTTTATTTTAAAACATTCTCCCATCTCTCATGTTCTTCCTTATTCCTTTGTCTTTTGAAACTTTGAACTAATATTCTCTTTCCTGTAATGGCGGTCTCCTCATCTTCTGCTCCAACTTTCCAATAAGACGATCGGATAATTGTCTTAGATAGCCTCTTCAAAAAGTTTGCTAATGCAATCATCTTCAAATTACCAATTAGAGATTACTAGTACTGCTTGGGACCAGCTTTCTTTTCTGGAGTCGAACTTGACTAAATTTGCTTGCTGGATCCCTTGTTCCCTATCTGTCCTGGCAAAGCAATACAGGTTCGATCCGAATCTATCCCAAAATCCTCTAACTTTATAAATAATCTTGGTCAAAACTTCTACCAAAATGGGACAATTGGTTTAACCGCATCGTTGCCCAACATGAAACGTCTTGGAGAGAATCTGGCCTCTATGAATGCATTTAACTATCTCTATATGATTATCCATCGGATCATCCTCGTCTTATAATATGGTCATCATTTTGGAGCCCATCTACCAATACATTGTTCCTTGGATGTGGTCCTATGGGTCCAACATTTTTGGACATTACTACTCTCAGCCAAATTCTTTCCTTTAGCAAGGCAATCTTCTCAGGCTTTGCTCAAAAGGAATAAAGGTACTTCACCAATAAGGTCGACATGTCTTATTCTCACATCATGCAAATGTATCGCAAACATGAAGGCTAAGTCAAGTATGAAGAACACACAACCTTTTTATTACTCTAGATCTGTCGTCATTTACTCTGTGTGAATGCTCTAGATCCAAATCATTAATAAGTACGTTCAACTGGCCGGGGCGCTCGCATAGGGTCAAAAAGTTGTCCTTGCACCTTTTGTAGTTGGTCGCCTATACAAAATCATCTCTGAAATAACTACCAAAGGTCTATATCTCAGTGGATGACCACTATAGTTTCTCTATATGTAGATTTATGAATTCTCCCACCTACTCTTATACATTATCTTATCCCTTCCGATATTGTTTATACTCCTTATGGTCACTATGTCATTCATTTTTCTCAGGAGATCCATAAATTCTCCAGTTAATAGACTCCTTATTCTTTCAATCGTACATTCTGCAGTTATATGTACTCCTTATTATTTCCCTTCAATATAGGTTAACTTGCTAAACTTTTGCCCTTTTCTATCTCAAAGAATTTGACCCAGCTTCGTCAACCAGCCGTTATAAAGATACTGATGAACAATAAACTTTTAGATGCTTCTCACTTAGGAAAGCTGCCTCATATGTATGGATCTTTCTTATGATAGTATCATAAATACTGTTAAAAATGCTAACTAGAATCAACCACTATTACCCGAATTTACTTGCTTACCAATTTCGTCTTGTCCAATGCATTCCTTATTCATTTACTCAGAAAACTTGCAATCAATCCCCTTTCTCTCAGTTGGTTGCCGATCAAATCGATATCTACCGCTCCATTCATTTTACTTTCCAATTTACCAACATGGCTTTTAAGCTTTTTAGCTTTCCAAACCAACCACAAATAATTGATACTTTCTTTGATCGATGAGAGAACCATTATAAGCGACTCGTTAATAAATCTCCTAAGCTCATCACTGCTCAGCTCTATTTCTCAATAGAGTTGCGATAAAAGAAGAGAGCGATATCCCAGTTGGCCATGACTTCCAGTCAAAAATAATTAAGTCAAATAATGTCTGTTGATACTACAATTGCAACAACTCCAATGACCGAGACAACTCTGAAACCAAAACCTCAAAAAGTTGTGGTGAAATGACCTGTTCTACACAAATCTCCACATCGATCATCTCCATCCACTCCCAGAAGGATTCTCGATTTGGTGACTCCTCTCGGTCCAACTCTACAACTACCTACTCTAGCCTTTCCTCTCATTGGCTTGATTCCACAACCACCATCAGTGAGTTGGTCAGTGCCAATTACAATGCATTGACGAAAGTAATCAGGTACTTCCTCGGCTGACAGTGCGTCTTCTTTTGAAATATATTTTAAAATCGAATATTGGTGGGTGTCTCTGCTGAGACTACCTTAAAGAAATTGAGTAAGGCCTCAAACATCACAAAAATTCTCATTACAATCAATGCTAGAATAACGGGAGGCAAGACTGGGAGAGATTAAACAATCCCATAGAAGTTTTAGATCAAGCTGATATTTATGTTCTTCCTCCATCCTAGCTGTGAACTTATTAATAGGTTAGTAAATAAACAACATCACGGGGGCTAGGAAGGTTACAGTAGTGGGCATCATTGTCCTGACTAGTCTATGTGGTATGGGTCCAATGCAAGTTTGGATCTGCCTAATTTTTTTGCTCACGTCCTAAAATGAACCCCCTAAAAGGGGTGAAGGATGTGAATATAATACATACACCATGATAAAGCCCACACAACTTGGCCATGCGAACACACCACCTAGGTTAGTGGTCCGTGGCACATCCCTCAAGAGAACGGATTAGGCCTCACCCAAGACGGTGGCCCTAATGGTGGGGTTACCGTGGGGCCCACTTTGATGTATGTATTATGTATCCACGCCATCAATCTGATCTTCCAAATCATTTTATAACATTATCATCCAAATAAAAATAAAAGATTGAGACAGATCCAATTACCAAGTGCACGTTATAATAGGAAACAGTGTTGACCATTAATAGGCAACAAAAATTCTGGATCAAGATCTTATTTGTTTGATCCCTTCATACAGGCTTTATTAGACATTGTCAATAGATTGGATAATAAATAAACACTAGAAAAATATTAATGTGAGCCCTATGATGTTTTTAATAATAGGACGGTCAATCACCACTGTTTTTTATGGTATGGCACACATGACAATTGGATCAACTTCATTTTTGAAATAATGTCTTAAAATGATCCAGGAAAAACGATGGACGACGTGGATACATAATACATGTATATAAAGGTGACCCCCACGGTAATCCCACATACGGTAAGGACCGCACCGTGTTGGTTGAGGCCGTGGTCTCACCAAATGCGCTCTCGTCACTCAATCAATCCGCTTCAGACGAGGCGCAGCTTCGGTTGATAGGTAACTGTAGGGTCCACTGTGATGTATGCCTCTCACATCCACATCGTGCATTAATTTTAAAAGCTAATTTTAGATGATTCAAAAAATGAAGCAGATCCAGAAAACTTTTGTAGCACACAAATTTTTTAATTGTTTATTCCACCGTTTCCTCATTTAATATCCACCTGACATGCCTTAAAATAATTTTTCAAAACGAATGGATATAAGACACATACATCACAGAGGGCCCACCGTCAGGCACCCCATCGACAACGGTGGATCCAGCCATCCAGAAAAGTCGCACCCGCCACTCTCTATCAAAGTTTTAATCTTCACAAGACTCATTGGTTATTGACCATTTATTCTTATTATTATTTTAGGAATTTCACCACCTACTCGAACCCTTGACCGTGAGTTGAAACTCCTCGAAGTCTACCACCCGAGCAAGAGCAAGGACCCAGTTATTGACCATTCAATTTTAACTGAGACTGCAACATTTGAACTTGTACTACCATGTCGCATATTGAAGGAAATACGGAAAAAAGCAAATGCCCGCACCATACGCGGTGTGGAAAAACTTGCAGGCACACGTGCAAGGACTGTCACCCTCATCTGAGAGCGGATTGCATGTGCCCCGTCACCCAGATCTACCTGTGCCCGGGGCCGTGTGGGCCCACAGAGATGTCCGTGATAAATCCAATCCGTCCATCTGTTTTTAAAGACTACAAAAGGAGCGCAATCTATAAATCAGGCATATCCAAAACTCATGTGGGTCATACAATATGAAACGGTGGAGATCGAACGCCTGGGTGGTGACAGAAGTTTCATATCAGGATGATAGTTTTTCCTACAGTTTATGGGAGTGTTAATAACCATATGAACAGCTTGGATGGCATATAAACATCATGATAAGTTCCAGGAAGGTTTCAACGGTGAACATTTCCGTTCCACTGTTTCATTTTTAATGGCCATCCTTTGTTTTGTTCAGTGTGGCCCACCTGCCAATTGCGAGTAAGTAGGGAGCGGATTGCCTGCTCCTCAGGGATAGAGATATATGTAGTCCATCTGGTTGATGGGAGAGCGGATTAGTCCATCTGTATTTCCATCTCATTTTACGATGGCAGGATATCACAAGTTTGAATATTCAAAGTTAAAATAGCACTCAAGAGTTGTTAGTGGATCCCATTTGAAAATTTCTATGAAAAGTGGATCATTTGTATCCTGAAGATACAAGATGTTCACACGGAAACATTGTTTGTGGAAAATGGAAATGATAGTGCTTTCTTTGTCACCAATACGTCACTTACATAGAAAATATTATTCATCCCCACCTGATCAACATTCGCTATTTGCTGAGTCAAGTGTGTAGAACATTAGTACCATAAAAATAGTAGGCACCGTGATCAAGATCACGGTTCTTGAAAATCAGCACAATCTGATCAACACATGCAGCGTACTCGTATATTGAATCAAACCATCAGTTGTCATTAATTTAAATTATGTGGCCGTACCAATGAATAGAACAGTTTGATTTTTGTCCCCAGAAATCTCCATTGTGGGCCCTACTGTTTTGATAGTACTGATGTCCTGCACCAGGATGGCATGGTATCACAAATTCGAATATTCACCCGCTTCAATAATTGAAATTAAAAATAGTACTCAAGAATTGTTAGCAGGTCCTATTTGAAAAATCTGATGGAAATGACTTAGGGATGAACGTGATGAGGTCGATCACCGTCTTCCTCAAGGATAACTATTTCGAATCCATGGAGCTTCTCTGAACTCCACATAAATTTTTTAAATTTACGAGAAAAGAAAGCAAGAAAATAAAAATAAATTCTAATAAATTTTTAAATTGATTGATGAATGAAAAAAAAGATTTGATAACCTTTAAATAGGGATAGCAAGTAATGAGAGAGAAATTAGAATCAAACTATAATTAAAACTACTAGAATTCACAACTTATTATAAATAGTAAACTAGTTTACTGGACAGTCATGATGTCAGCTAGTTCGCAAGGTTTTTGACCAAAAATAGCAAGTGTCCTATTTGGCTTCATCTAATTGTTCTAAGTACTTCCAAAGCCCAATGGATGAACAGTTATAAACAAACTAAATCTTACTATTTATAGTAATATTGGAATTAAAATAGAGAAATGACTATCGATCTAGTTGTATTTCGCAAATACGGCTTTCGCAACCTGGCATAGCGGGGTTGAGTGGCTAAAGTAGCTCGTTCTACTCTAAAATCATATATTTTACATCTGATAACTCATTCCGGATTACGAGATACATCCAATTTAAGGTCCGACAGTTTGGATTACTTCTGTCGTCAACCGGGCCTTTTCTGATCCATCTTGTCCATAAAACTGTCCGCAACCCACTCTACCTTAGAAAATTGCATCATTTGTATCTTGAATTTGCAAGATGTTCATAGAGAAACGTAAACGTTGTAGAAAATATTATTCATCGGCACATCAATATCCACATTTCACTAAGTTGAGAGTGTAGTAACATTAGCACCACAAAAATAGTAAGCCCCGTGATCAAGATCAACGTTCTCGAAAGTCATGACAATATGATCAACAGACATGGCATACTTGTATATTGAGTCAAAACATCAATTGTAGGGCCTACTATTTTGATAGCACTGATGCACTGCACAAGGATGGAAGGTACCACAAGTTTAGAATATTCAAAGTTGAATATTCAACGGCAATCCTTACATGCTTGAATAATCAAAATTAGAATAGTACTCAAGAGTTGTTAGTGGGTCCCATTTGAAAAATCCTATTAAAATTGCATCATTTGTATCTCGTAGATGCAAAATGTTACATGGTGTAATGTTGTACCTTCATTGATAGTGCTCCCTTTATCGCCAATGCGTCACTTTTGTAGAAAATATGATTCAGCCAAAAGTGTGGCGGCTACGACTCGATGTATGGGTGTAGCCCCACCTAAATATCGAATTTTTAACTTATGGTGTACACCCTGGATGATCATGCTCATCGGGCAGGCTACCTAGTTGACTCCAATGCTTAATTGACCTGGCGACCCAGATTGACTCATATGGTCTTTAATTTAGCTGTGACTGAAACTGGATCGAGGGTAAATGGGTTCGACTCACCTGTGTTGGGAGTGACGAGCCCTAAACCGTAAATTCTAGTTGTTCTAAATTCTCATAAGTGAGATTAATGAAATTCTGTTTTTCTCATTCTTTGGGTATCTATCCCACTTGAAAACTCACCTACTTCCATTTTTCCTTTCCATGAGCGAGCGCCGGGTAGTCCAAGTCAACTTGGATGACTCATACAGGATTCGCCGGCGACTAAAAACCATGATTATCCTATTGAAATGAATGGACCGCAAATGGTCTGACTTAATGTATGGGCGTGCTCCCACCCAAAGTGTGCATTTGTGGCCTAAGGCGAAACCAGATGGTTAACTCATCTGGCAGCCTTCATTGCTGAAGTCAATGGACAACCGATGACCTGAATGGAGGTGGTTCGCGCCTAATGAGTGGGTTTATCATAGGTGGGCTTTCTGGTGCGCCCCACCTTCTGCACTACTGGGAAATTCCACCCAAGTGACACGCAACGGAAATAAAGTATTGTATATGAAATAGGGGTATGAAAGAAATATTGACACGTAACGGCCGTTTTATAATCTGCACAGCTTAGAAACGATGCTTACCAGCAGTAGGGGCAGTAGTTGGAGGTGGAGGTAGAGGTGGAGGTGGATGTGGAGGTGGAGCGGCTGGTGTAACGGCAGCGGAAGATTCATAAAAGGGGTAGACCTCGAACCTCAAAATACAATTTGCACCGAGAATTCGCCTACCTATCTTTCCATCACAGCACACCGGAATCTTAGAAATGGCATCTCTCAGGCATGCGTTGCAATCATCACCTGTTAAATCCTGGGTGCACTGCACAAGTCCATAGATTGTCTGATTGACCGAAGAATTAGCCTCTCCAGTTGCAAATTTCGGAACCAAAGGATTCAATGCAGCCACAGAAGAAATATTCCTCATCAAACTGTTCAGTGTCGCGTTAAACTGTTGTCGGTCTGACAAATTACGCGTATTCCACATATACACCTCTATAGAATTATATGCGGGATCGTATACAGATCTGAATCTACGGTCTGAGTAACGCAAGCTGCAGTAATCATACCATATGACTGCATCTGTCGTCATGTGGCACTTCTGTTTGATTTCTTTACTGGCCTGGTTGACGCAGGTGCTGCAGAGGTCAGTAGTGATGTCCCCTCTGCAGAGGAAGAGACCATAGGCGATTGCTGGATCGTCGCCCTTGTCATCGTAGAAGTACTTGTAGAAGCGTGCGTTAGAACTTAGAACGGAAAGGAGCTGGTTGAGATTTGTTCCGAAGGTGCTTTTAGCAGTATAATTAGCTCTAGTTGAGCAGATTTCATATAGATTGTCGGCATGAGAAAGGGTAGGGAAGAAAAAAAGAAGAAAGTAAGTTAGATGGAGGCGGAAATCCAGCTTCGAGTGGAAGTCATGCATCTCTTATTCGTTGGTTTGCATGAAGAGAAAAGAGAGTATAAAATCTGAGTGCAAGGAAACTTGTTTTAAAACGTATTTCATATGGGAGTGCGGATCATCTGTTTCCTGGAAACAACCAGTAGCTGACTCCAACCTTATTATTGTTCCACGTCATTGTATTGCCATGTCAGCAGTTTTTTTTTTTTTTTTAAAATATATTAAAAAATTATATTTCTAAAAAAACAGATCTAACAGAAAAGGTAACTTCTAATGACGCTTTCTATTTGAGGTTTTTTTTTTTTTTTTTGGATTCTTCATTCTTCTCTTAAATCTTTTTGATATGCTTTTCACTTTCTTTTCGATTTCAATCATGGCTTTTGTTATGAGAAGATCTGAGCCCCTAATATATCAAAGGATAAGCAACATATTGAATCAATCGGGCATACGAATGTTCGAGGCAATGCGCGTCCGACATGATGTGTTCATCGTTGGAGAATTCATTGACAAGGTGCGTATCATTCTCTTACTCCGAGGCTGCAGGTCGGAGTGGCTTAACGCCGTCTGAGGCAGAGATAGGTGTCACACTTCGGTTGGATATTCTAGGCTATCCAGCCACCGTCTGACAGAAAACAAGTTATTCAACCACTGACTCCAGAAAAGGAGGCTTTTAGGGCACTTGATAAGTGAGAGACAAGATCCGGTATCATAGACTGAGGCTCGGCTCGGACCAAGAGTGCCGACCCTGTTTAACAAGTTAACAACAAAAGTTGGTTAGCATCCTGTTATCTGGAGGAACTGCACCGAGCCGAGGCTAGACAGGTGTTTCGTCTATTAGATTTGAAAACTTCTATAAGTGAACGTGACCGATTGCTTCGCCCATAGATACGCACCATGCATGCAATATACTACACGATTCACGGATTGCGTGCATGATCTACACAATCTGAAAATCTCATTGATTGAGTAAATCGTGCCGAGATTAACGGACCTAGACCATCTAACAGTCAGGTATAAATACCACGAGGCCCCATTACTACAGGTACGCAATATTCTGCACTCTTCCTCTACTCTCCAACTTTAGACCCAGATTCCCTTGACCTGACTTAGGCATCGGAGGGTCCCTCGGCTTAGCCAGAGTTTCTTTTACCTATTCTCAGTGTGCAGGTTCAAGACGTTGAAGTGATCCAAGGTTTAGGAGACTGAGGGGAGAGCCGTCTAGATTTTAACCTCAACATTTTTTGGAGCCGTCTGTGGGAATCTGATATGAAAGGTCAGATTCCTTTTTTCAAATATAATGGCAAAAGGAAAGAAAAAAGTGGTAGCTATGGAACCAGAACTAAATGAGCAAACTCGCTCTTCATCACTACTTCATACTGAGTCAACCGTGGGGCCTTCCCAGTGTTCTCGCAATCTGGCAATTAAGTATCGAGCCATGCAAAATGAGATACAAGCCCTACGCGATGAAGTAAACAGGATGAAGTAGCGACACGAGCCACAGCTGCACCCGATTCAGCAGACTTAGGTTCTCGAGCCGGTCGGTATGGTCGTGGAGACTTACTCTGTGCCGAAGAGTATGAGGCCCGAGGCACCCCAACACTCTCGTGTGCCGGTTTCAGGTCAGAATCCTCCTCCTGTCTAAATCAGAGTCTCAACACGGAATACCGCCACTCGAGGTCCGACCAATGCCTCAGCCACCTCAGCACTGACACCTATGGACCTCTGACATCAGCTAGAGCGGAGGAGGGAAAGGGGGACGCTAGAGATAGAAAATGTCCCAAAGATAGTCGCTGAGAATAAAGATCCCTGAGAGGCATGGTTCGCAGAACTCAATGACAAGTTTTTAACCCTGGAAAAGAAGCAACGGTCGTCGACAGTTCCCACCATGGTTCATGCAATGATGGAAGAGATCGAACCTCCTTTCACCTCCACAATCATGAACGAGGTAATGCCGTAGAGGTTTCGGATACCTCCTGTCATCCAGTACTCTAGGTCTGGTGACCCATCTAAGCATGTGGAAGCTTGTCGTTTGTGGATGTAAATCTAGACAGCAACGAATGCAATAATGTACAGAGGGTTTTCTATCACCCTAACGAGATCCGCTTGGAGCTGGTACCGTCAGCTCAAACCCAATTCCATCAGTTCCTTTGTAGAGTTTAGTCGACTATTCCTTACCCAATTCATAAGCGGTAAGAGAAGTCGAAAACTCAATACTCACCTGTTCACCATCAAGCAAGGGCCGAAAGAGTCGTTGAAGGACTACATTGCTCATTTCAACGAGAAAGCATTGCAAGTAGAAGACTACGATGACAAAATGACATTTGTTGCAGTGTTCAGTGGCCTGAAAGAAGGAAAGTTTACTTTCTCCATTGGAAAGAACCCGCCGAAGACGTTAGCGGACCTCGTTGCAAGAGCTCAGAAATACACTAATGCCGAGGAGTTTACTAACACCCGTAAAAGTGTGTAAATAATCGACTCAACAAGTAAAAGGAAGAGGCCTAGGAACGAAGAATCTCAGCCGACTGGCAAAGGGTCAGATGACCGCGCCCCTCACGATCGTCAACCGAGCCAAAAATTGAAAGAAAAATTTCGTTCCTACACCCCTATCAATACGTCTGCCGAGTAGATCCTGTTAGATATTCAAGGAGAAAAAATTTTGAATTGGCCTGTCTGTATGAAGGCCGACCCGAAGCATTGGGACAAACGAAATTTTTGCCGTTTCCACTGGGACTACGACCACAATACGGACGACTGTGTGGATCTCAAGGATGAGATCGAGTCCCTTATCTACAAGGGGCATCTGTGTCGATACATTAAAAGAGAGAGAATCGCTTGAAAGGAAGAATGAGAGTAAGAGCGACCGAATAACCCCACGGAAGAGCCAGCTGAAATTCACACCATTTTCGGAGACTCGGCCAGTGGGGGAGACTCAAACAGGGCTTAGAAGACCTACTCTCGAAAGTCTGATCCAGAACATTATGTCCATTTAATCGAGAAACCTAACAAGGAACTCCGGATTAGCTTGTGCAGCCTGACCTTTACAGAAGATGATGCATGTGGAATCCAGCATCCGCACGACGATGCCTTGGTGGTCATGATGACCATAGAAACCATAAGGTATATCACATCCTGGTTGACACCGAAAGCTCGGTCGATGTGATCTATTCTAAAGCTTTCAAAAGAATGGGGGTTCCATGGTCGCGCCTCTGACTCATAAATACCCACTTGCACGGATTTGCCGGAGAAAAAGTGATTTTCGAGGGAACCATCTCCCTCCCGATAACTGTGGAAGAAGGTCAACATCAAGTCACCCTTATGGTAGACTTCCTTGTCGTCAATATGCCATCGGTGCACAACGTCATCCTGGGCAGACCCTCCATCAATGCAATGAGGGCAGTCATCTCTACTTATCATTTGACGTTGAAGTTTCCAGCCGAGGGCGGAATAGGCTACCTCCGAGGCAACCAGCGCAAGGCTTGGAGATGCTACGCAATAGCGGTCAAAAAAGGATGCATCAAGAAGACGCTTATTATCAACATTTTGGATCCCCGAGGACCTGCAGGGGACTTATCTATAGAAGACCTGGAGAAGGTGACCCTTGATGAAGCAGACCCAAGCAAAACAATCCAGCTTGGATAGTCATTAAGTTCCGAGCAACGGTCTGAAATGCTAGTTTTCCTAAGGCGACACCGGGATGTTTTTGCATGGTCGCATGCAGACATGCCGAGGATTTCTCTAGATGTTCTGGTTCATAGGATGAACGTGGACCTAGACCACAAACCGGTAAAATAGAAGAGAAGACCCTTCGATGCTGAGCGCTATGAGGCCATTGCCGATGAGGTCTCCATCCTACTCAATGCTGGCTTCATAGAGGAAGTATATTACCCCAAGTGGATTGCAAAAGTGGTGCTTGTCAGGAAATCCAATGAGAAGTGATGGGTCTATGTAGACTACTCAGATCTGAATAAGGCATGTCCTAAGGACAGCTTCCCATTACCTCGGATCGATCAACGGTAGACAGTACAGCCGGTCATGAGCTACTCTCCTTCCTGGACACCTATTCCGGGTACAACTAAATCACGATGCACCCCCCAGATAGGCAGAAGACTACTTATGTCATGGACAAGGGACTCTATTGTTACCGGGTCATGCCATTTGGCCTGAAAAATGCTGGGGAGATGTATCATAGGTTGGTAAACAGATGTTCGCCAAACAGATCAGACGCACTATAGAAGTATACATCGACGACATGTTAGTGAAGCGTGTCAAGGCATTCGATCACTTAACAGATCTCGGGGGGACATTTAATGTCCTCCGAGAGTATCGAATGAAGCTGAACCTCGCAAAGTACGTTTTCGGGGTTGAATTAGGGAAGTTTCTCGAGTTCCAGGTCAGCCAGAGAGGCATCAAAGCAAACTCCATTGAGATTAAGGCGCTCCTTGATATGAGTTCACCTTAGACTGTCAATGAAATACAATGCCTCACGGGAAGAGTCACCGCGCTCGGACGTTTCATATCCAGAGCAATGGATAAATGCCTCTCATTCTTCGAACAATTGAAGGGTCATAAGAAGGCAGAGTGGACGTCAAAATGTGAGTAAGCCTTTCAGCAACTAAAACAATATCTGGGTTCACCCCCTGCTATCCAAGCCTGAAAGAGGTGAGCCCCTATTCCTGTACTTCGCGGTCTCGGCCTTGGCCGTCAGCTCGGCCCTGATCTGAGAGGTCGGAGGCAAGTAACACCCTGTATATTACGTGAGAAAAATAATGGTACCCGTGGAAATGAGATATTCACCCATAGAGAAGTTAGCACTTAGCCTCGTTGTTTCAGCTTAGAGGTTACGTCCGTGCTTCCAAGCCCATTCCATCGTTATGTTAACCGACTCTCCTCTCAAACAAATCCTTCAGAGACCCAAGGTTTCAAGATGGGTGACCAAGTAGACCATTGAACTTGGTGAATTTGACATCCAATTTCATCCGAGGACAACAATTAAGGGCCAAGCTGTGGCCGACTTCATTGGCTAATTCACTACTTCAAGTGCAGAAGAAATTAGCACTAAAGTCGAGATGACTCCGCCTGTCCCCTTGGGGGATCAAAAGGCGGTGTCAGACCCAGAATGGGTTCTCTATGTTGACGGGTCGTCCAATACTGAAAGAGCTAGAGCCGAAATCGTCTTGATCACACCCGATTCTACATCTATCCAGTATGCAATCAGACCCGGGTTCAAGGTCTTGAACAATGAAGTGAAATATAAGGCTTTGATAACCGGACTCAGATTGGTGGCGAGTCTAGTTGTTCAGTCTCTCCAGGTCCGATGTGACTCACAGTTGGTGGTAAACCACATTTCCACTGAGTACGAAGCTAATGAGATAAGGATGATCACTTATCTCATCGAGGCGAGGAAATGGATTGAAAGATTTTGGAATTACACAATCCATCAGATCCCAAGACCGAAAAACTCATGGGCTGACACCTTAGCAAGGCTTGCCTTGGCCGCAGAGGGGAAGATCTCGCCCTTCATCCCTGTTGAATTCATAGAACACTGAACATCAACCAGGAAAAGAAAGTCAATCTAGTGCTTGCCACTCTAAGCTGGATAACTTGATCTTTAACTACCTCACGACCGGAGAGACCTCCCCAGACAAATTAGAAGCAAGACGATTGAGAGTCAGAGCAGCTCGATATGTTATCCTGGATGGTATCTTATATAAGAAAGGGCATTCCCATCCTTAACTCAGGTGCCTCTGACCCGATGAAGGCGACCATGTGACTCGAAAAATTCATGAAGGAATCTGTGGAAACCATTCTGGCAGTCGAGCCCTGGCCTTAAAGATAATCCAACAGGGTTATTTTTGGCCAACCATTAAGGAAGATTTCAAACAATACATTTAGAAGTGCGAAAAATGTCAATGCCACGCAGCTATACCGAGGTGGACCGCGGAAGAAATGACCCCCATGAGTGGTGTGTGGCCATTCGTTCAATGGAAAATTGACATCATCGGCCCTTTGCCTACAGGAAAGGGGTGAGTCAAGTTCGCCTTCGTTGCGGTGGATTACTTCACTAAATGGGACGAGGCCGAACTCGTTGCAAAAATCATAGAGTAAAAGGTGATCGATTTCGTCTAAAAAAATATCATTTGCCGGTTTGAAATTCCATGAACCATCATGTCAGACAATGGCCGACAGTTCGACAACGATAAGTTTCGAAATATGTGTCAAGGACTCGGCATCACAAATGCGTATTCCTCTCCTTGGCACCCTCAAGCCAATGGACAGGTGGAAGCAGTCAATAAGGTCATCAAACATCACCTTAAAATGAAATTAGAAAAAGCAAAGGGCAGTTGGGTCGAGAAACTCCCATTCATCCTTTGGGTCTACAGGACCATAGCTCAGTCCTTAATGGGGGAAACTCCATTCTCCCTTTCTTACGGCTCAGAGGCAATAGTGCCGGTTAAGATTGGTCTCCCAACTGCTCGGGTGGAAATTTATAACGAAAATCAAAATTTCGAGCAGATTGCTGCTAACGTGGATTTACTTGAAGAGATCAGGGAAGTCTCAAGGCTCCAAGCCACCACACGACATCAACAGGTCGCGTGATTCTACAATTGCAAAGTCAGGGCTACACGGTTCTGCCCCGGAGACTTGGTCCTTCGTCGGGTCTTCCAGAACACTGCCGAGTCAGGGGCAGGGACACTTGGACCTAATTGAGAGGAGCCCTACCGCATGGTCCTATCGACTAAACTGGGTTCCTACCACTTAGAAGACTTTGAGGGCCGCCAACTCCCTCATCCCTGGAACGCCGAGCACATGAAGATCTACTATCCATAATGTATTGGCCTTTAGGGCCCCCAATAAGTGTACGCCTCCGAGCGACTAGCCTTTAAATCTTTTAATAAAATTCATATCTCTTCTTTTATATAAATGAGTTATCTACTAAGTAAAAGTCACCTCTTATACGCAGAGACAAACTAAACAAGCTGATCCCTTATAGAAGGGGTCAGAGCGTAATCCTACGAAAACTCGATACGACATCCCCCCTAAGTCAGGGAAAAAGTCACAAGGTTACCTGACTCCCTAACAGAGGAGTCAGCTCATCACTCGACTAGCGAACAGAGAGGAGGTTTCTCACCTATCGTGGGACGAGCCGACCCCCTAGGGGTTCGGACTCAACAATGATCAAGCTACAAATGCTTAAGGTTCACTGAATGATGTTGGAGGGGGCCAGCTTGTTAAAGGGTCAGCTTAGCCATACCTTAAAATAAACCAACCTGTCAACGAATCAATTTGGCAATTAACGATTAGCAGTCAACACCCAAAAAGTAACTCATATGAAGGAAAGGTCGTCATTTGAGTGCCCTTTCCAAAGGGTTAAAAATCATCATTCACATACCCTCTTCGGAGGGCCAAAAAACATTATCCATTTCAAGAAAAAACTATACGGTCGGGGGCGCTTGAAAATTGGGGGCTTGATCCGGGCGGACGTCTTCAGCAGGCTTCTCTCCAGTGTCGTCAGACAGTAAGGGCTTGAGGTTAAGGTCCAGGTACAAATCCTAGACCCCTTCGATATATAAATCAAATCCACAATTGTAAAACTTGGTGGCTTCGGCCTCCCTCTTCTTTAAAGTCTTGAAGGCCTCCACTTCAGTAACCACCGTCACGCCCATGGAGGCCTCATCTTCAGCTCGTTGAGCTTTCACCGCTTGTGAGATAGCTCGGTTCTTTTCCTCCACCGCCTCGCCTTTAGTCCGCTCCAGGACCTCGCCTAGTCGGGTGATCTCTTTGGCTAACGAGTCCGCATAGGCCCGGGCCTGTGCCAGCTCAGCCTTCGCCGCTCTGCATCCAACCTCGAGATCACTAGCGACCTTATGCAGTTGGATCTCTCTGGCCTTCCCATCTTCAAGCTTCCAACGCAGCTCGCCCTGCTCGAGTTGGAGAAGAGTGACCTCATCCTTACGGATTCCCACATTGGACCGAAGTGTTTCCACTTTGGAATCTCTCCTCTCAAGCTCACGTATCCTCTCCCTAGCCGAAAGGAGCTTCGGGACAGATTGAATGAAAATAGAAAAATAAACGTACAGAGGTGGAAGAAATAAAAAGAAACAGAAAAACAACAGAAAATACCATATAAAAAACAAAAGCCGTGTCGTTCAAGAAGGAGCTGTCTGACTTGATGAGAAGTTTGACTATCTCCTCCCCAGGGGCATGTTTGGCAGCCCAAGGTGCCAGGCAAGACAAGTGATAGCCTGACTAGAACTTACCGCCGCTCGTCCCCACATGGGCCGAGCCCACTGCTTCCCCAACCCCGGTCCGGCTGCCAGCCGAGACTTGAATCTCGACCCTGAAATCATCCCCAGCTTTGAGAGAGGAGAGCATATTGTTAGCCATTCTAATGGCCTCCTCTTGTTTGGAGGAAGAGGGTACGATAATACACAACTCGGGGGGCTATGGGTGGAGCCTCCGCGGTGGGAGGAACGGTGGTAGGTGGAAGGAAAGGAGTTATGGTTGTCGGGAAAGAAGTTATGGTTGCTGTTGAAGTCAAAACAATGATTGTTGGGACCCGGGTCTTGGCAGGCGCCACTATTGGGACTTTAACAATAGAAACTGGACCAGAATGGCCCTCCTCGAGAGGGGCGACCTACCTTCTTCGAATAGTGGTCTTCGTCCAAGACTCGGCCCTCAGCATCTCCTCCGCCGTTGGAGCGGCTTTCCTCGCCTCGACCATGCCTGCACAAAGAGTAATGGATCAATAACTAAACGAACGAGTTTGATAACCGCAAAGGTAATATGAGAGAGACTTACTGAAAGATATGGAAAGAGGTTGGGACTTGCAAAGCTCGGACCAATGAAGGTTGGCAGCTGTGATCAGGTTTGCTCAGGAGTGAAGCTCTCCTGATCACGCTCTAACCTTGGAAATGCGGTTCTTCTGATCCGAGTCAAGGAGTGGCGTGCTCCTCGAAAAATCTACAAGGATAAAAAAAGGTCCAGTCTGACTAAAGTAAAAGTGAATGATTAAGAAAAAAAGGGAGTTTAAATTCTGACCTGGTTTTGAAAATTGGGTAGGGACCTGAGTCGCCAGATCTCAAGCTCCACCGCTGGCGCCTCCCATTCACCCGCAGCCCAGAACCACTTATTCTTTCAATCCTTGTTGGAAGACGGAAGGTTCATCACCAACCCCGACCCTTTGTTGTCTTAGGTCACAAAGTAATACCATGATTATTGACTGTCGTGCTTAACCAGGTATAGGCTCATCAACTCTTCTAGTGTCAGATCTGGATTCCCGACTTGGCATCAAATGATAAAAGAAGAAATTAACACCCTCAAAGTGTTAGGGGTGAATTAGCCTGGAGCTAGTCCGAGGTAAGCTGTTACAAATCGGACGAAAGGATATAGAGGGAGCCGTAGCTTGCATTAAAACATGTAGAGAAAGATGGCGACTTCTCCCTCAGCACAGCAGGTGCGCCAGCGTTGTCGAGCAGCTCTGGGGCCCTTATCCGAATGGAGTTCGGGATCTAAAACTCCGAGTAGATCCATCCCATTTGAGACTCCGACAGCACGAAGCCTCTAGGGACTACCTCCGAGGCTCGCCCACTCGTGGGCATTTCAGCGGCCTCGGTGGTAGTAATCTTGGGGACTCGGGTGGTTTTCTTTTTACCAACCCATTGAGTTCGAGCCCTTGTCTCCTTTTGCCTTCGAGGCGGAGGGAATAGGGGTATAACTTCAAACGAGCCCTTAGAGGCCTCTCTTTTGTCGTTAGAACTCCCTGACTCGGAGTCATCCTCATAATCCCGAACGGTCTCAAGGTCAGATGACATTATGAAGTGAAGTAAAAGGAACAGCGAAAGAGACTCACCGGACGATCATCGAAAATCGCCTTTGCCTGAAATACTTGATCAGTCGGAATCGCCTGCCGAAAACTTCAAGTCCACCGGAATCGCCTTCATCGGAAATCACCTCGTCCGGCTCACGTTCGAATTCTGAATCTAAGTGAGGAGAGCGGGTCCGAAAGGAGTTTATATATGCTATAGAGAATCTTCGCATTAATTATGAAGAATGATGGCTGCAGCCGAATCATCACGAGCCGATTTCAACACAAACATGACTTTTTGCCACTAGCTCAACCCCTGTCAGACAATACTTTTCTGACATCGAACAGCATGATCCGATATATGAAACAACTCTCGAGCAGGGGAAGCGCCACCTAGACGCTCCTCCGGGCACACACGGCAACCTGTCATAGGCTCAGCTATTATTTAGAATCGTAATCGTCGCCACGTGTCTGCTAGAGAGCAGCCCACAGGCGTGAAATCTTGAGGATACAACGCTTTGAATTTAAGAAAATCATAATAATATCGACATGCGTGGGAGACTCAATAAATGAGGTGACCGATCTTCTATATGGTTACTCTCCGAGTCCGTAGACGACTTCGAAGAGTAGGGGGCTTCTATTATGGGAAGATCTGAGCCCCTAATATATCCACGGATAAGCAACATATTGAATCAATCTAGCGTACAAATGTTTGAGGAAATGCATGTCCAACGTGATGTGTTCATCATTGGAGAATTCATTGACAAGGTGTGTATCATGCTCCTATTCCGAGGCTGCAGGTCGGAGTGGCTTAACCCCGTATGAGGTAGAGATAGGTGTCACACTTCGATTGGATATTCTAGGCTATCCAGCCATCGTCTGACAGAAAACTGATTTAACCACTGACTCCAGAAAGGAGGCTTTCAAGGCACTTGATAAGCGAGAGACCAAATTTGGTATCATAGACCGAGGCTCGGCTTGGACCAGGAGTGCCAACCCCGTTCAACAAGTTAACAGAAAAAGTTGGTCAGTGTCCTGTCATCTGGAGGAACTTCACTGAGCCGAGGCTAGACAGGTGTTCTATTTGCTAGATTTGGAAACTTCCATAAGTGACCGATTGCTTCGCCCACAGATACGCACCATGCACACAATATACTATACAATCCACGGATTGCATGCATGATCTCCACGATCTGAAAATCCCACTGATTGAGTAAATCGTGCCGAGATTAACGGACCTAGACCATTTAATAGTCAGGTATAAATACCATGATGCCCCATTGCTATAGGTACGCAGTATTTTGCACTCTTCCTCTACTCTCCAACTTTAGACCCAGATTTCCTTGACCTGACTTAGGCATTGGAGGGTCCCCCGACTTATTCAGGGTTTCCTTTGCCTGTTCTCAGTGTGCAGGTTAAAGGCGTTGAAGCAATCCAAGGTTCAGGAGGCTGAGGGGAAAGCCGTCCAGATTTTGACCTCAACAGCTTCGATTAAAGCTTCAATTAGAAGATATTTTTTGTAAAACGGTCATTTTACAATTACAAAAGGAGAATTCATAGCCCCTCCTCTCTCTCTCTCTCATGCGTGCACAAAGAATCATCTCGGAGTTTTGACACACTGCCCGCCGATAGCTGATATCCAGGCATTGATGCCTCTTTCATCCCTTTTTCCCTCGATGATTTACGGCATTTTACTGGTATTTTTTATTTTCTTTTTATTGTTTCAGTAGACGGCACAGATATATAATGCATACATCAAAGTGAGCTCCTCGGACAGGATTCTATAGTAGATGTGAATCCGTACAAGTCAAAAGGCAAGTAAGTGCTTGGAAAAGTTTCCATTAATCAAGCACACTTAAACGTCTCCCTTCTTCAATTTCTACTGCCTCTGGAATGTTTTGTAGAGCCTTCCTAAAATCACATGCGTATACAGTGAAGCTCACGTGTAAGATTCAATCCATCCATAAAAAATATGCCACTATGTTGATGCCCTAGACCAGTCATAAGATTGATCCACTTGTGAGGTGGGCCACATTTTGCTAAAAATATACCGGTTAAAAGGAAAAAAAAAAGAAAAAAAGAAGCTTGACTGAAGATTTCTATACCATCCACTTGTGTCCAATATTGGGGTTCACATGCTGAGTGGGCTAAATTTATTTTCGGTAAAACATTTACAAGTTCAACCTAATGGATGGATAGGATCTAGCACATAGGTGCAGTTTACATGAGCGTTATTGCCCGCATGTGTGTTCTTAGTAAAGCTTTGTTCCCTAAATTATATTTTAGGTGGTGTGAAAATGTAAGCTACCTACTTTTCTAGTAAAATTTAGGATGTTTGCATAAATGTCCTTTGTATTTGTTGGCCAATTTTTTTTATGTTATTGATGTAATGAATGCTAAATATATTTAGATGGCTTAATATACATGGTTGTAAAATAGCGATTGGAGTGGACACTACCTTAGGTAATGTCCCTTCGCAGGTATTTTTTCAGTGGTTGTGGTAATTATGGTGTTTGAATTCAGAGGTTAAGGTGATGATCTTAGATGAATGAGAAGGAGATGAGTATATGCACTCTTCTAATGTGAAGGCACATGGACCTTTTTGCATTTCAACATCTAAAAAGCCTATATAATCAATCTTAGACCATCTATCTGTGTTGCCATTGATCTGATTTTTTATGTCAAACATGCCCAGATGCAACTAGATTCATGAGATTTTTAATTTATAATCCATTTCAAATTTACCTTAATTAACAGTCTTTTTCGCTAAATGTTGACTAGTATAGACTCCGAGCATTCATTTACTTGAAAGAGTTACAAAACATGACATGAAATGACTTTCTTACAATTCCAGTTATATTGGTAAAAAAATAAAATAAAATTTCATTGGCAGTTTTACTTTAGCTAATGTTCGACAATGAGTTCTCTCATCCATCATAGCACATTTTCTATGTTTCTTTTTAATTTTTTAGAGTCGATTTGGTTGAAGTTATGGTTAGTTTTTTTTTTTTTTTCCCTCATTTAGTATTTTTATAGAATTTATTGTTAACCTATTTAATTAGTACTAATTCAACACAATATTGTTTGATAATTGTATCCGGCCCATGACATTTGCTTGAGTTGATGGTCATTTACGTTACACATGTTTTTAGCAGTTTTTAATTACATTATTGTTGTAAAGTAGGTCATTTATTTTCAAACATTGTTTTTTACCTTTTAGGTCAATGGAAAGTACACATTTCTTCAAATCATGCACACCATGTGATGTGGAGGACATGTCTCAATCACGACCTTATATAAACATCGAATCTGAAATGGAAATATATGAATTAAGAAACTCTAATGCATGCATCTAGGGGTGATTTAGGAAAAGATAAAAAGGAATCGAATCTAAAAATTGGTATGGGATTTGAAATAGAGAAAAATGCATACGAGTTTTACAATAGTTATGGATGAAAGTCTATTTTAGTGTTCGAATTAATAGTAGAAGTATACACCATAAGATGAGAGAACTGAAAATGAGAAAATTTGTATGCTCTAGAGAAAATAGATAATCATTTGAACACAACGTAAATGTGAAGCAACACCGTGACGAAACAAAAACAGGTTATGAGACATACATGATCATTAGGTTGAGAGTTAATGATAAATATCAAATTACTAATTTAAAAAATGATCTTAATCATATAATTGGATCTCTAGAAGAATCTCATTTACTAAGATCATAATGAAAACTTTCCGTAACTCAATTAATGGTAGTTAATAACTACGATAGATTAAGTATAAACCTAAAAGCAACATTTGATTTAATGAGCAGACAAAATGGCGTTCAACAATATGTTGCATATAATATGGTATATTATAAGAATTACTTACAGACAAAAAAGCCGAATGCATTAAAATGATTTGATGCTGAAGTTCTAGTTTAATTTTTCAAAACAAAGCAACTTGAATACCCAAATTTCTTTTACTCTATTCAAATTGAGATTAGTTTCATAGATTGTATTAGTAGTGTTATCAGCTACTAAGCAGTTATAGTAACAGAACTCATTGTAGAACTGCTCTGCTTGAGAGAGGGAATTGAAGAGATAAAGAAGAAAGAAAGATAGTTGGAATATATGCATCTCTTCTTCCTTAGAATGGAAAGGGAAGGGAATATGAAACCTCATTCTGAAACTTGTATAAATTTCCCATGATCTCATCTGCAGTACTTAGTCATACCATAGGGCGCGCTGCACATGAAAAGACGATTTGACTAGAGCACTCAATATTATTTCTTGCAGTAGATATCTCACAATTCATAGCTGATGGTGATTGGGTGGTTGGAATCATTAATAAAAATAGTTGAATTTTACACATTGAAATGAAAATTCAACACTAACATCCACCACATGAAACCAACGATTAGGATCATCCACAAAACATGATCCAATGCGCGTGTCTCATCCACAGCAATTCTATTAGCTGAGTTTGAACGACTACAAATATCCATTAAGAATGATGGTGGTTGGCTCATTTTCTAATTCCCATTAATTATTGTTTGGGAATGATCTATTTTCAGCTCGCATCCGTCCATTTCAGACGTAAAGAATGATTAGATGATTGTATGTTTGGAAACATTATCTATTCAAAGTAGGGGCCACTGGATGGATGGACCTGCTTGATTCAATACATTGCCACTTGTACTATGGGGAACCGGTCTGCAATATTCCTACCAGCTCCACCTTCTCATCTTCCATTCTCTTTCATTGCTGCTCTACCTTTTCTACCGCCTGCTATAGTGATTCTATTATCTGATAGGGTGGTAAAATGATATCGCCGATGGTGTGGATATAATAAATACATTATGATGGGTCCCACAGAACTTTGATCTTCTTTCCATAGTTCATTCCATTAAGGAACGAGGACTGCGGGGCTCTTCTGCATGCGTACATACACCAGTAAGGACGCTGGTGTGTGGTACAGCAGCTAATCCTCTTCCGCCTTCATGATCAACTATATAAATTTAGGCATATACAACAAATTCAAAGGTTCAGATTGTTCTTTCAGAGAAAATTTTGAGCAGTAGACATGGTAGGACACAACATATCAATGTTCTAGATTGAGTAATGCTACGGTGATTAGCTCTTCTATTCCTACACATGTGGGACGAACATAATGTGTGTACGAAATCTGATCAGTCCATCAACATCATCCCAAAAATAAAACCATCCACACCCAAGTGGGCAACACCGCACAGAAAAATGGGAATGGGACGAACACCATTGAAACCTTCCTGTGCCCACCAATGTTTTGGATCAGGCTAATATTTGATTGATCCCTTCATCCTGGATGCACTCACCTTATAATAAATGGTTTAGATGTCATGTAAATGTTGCAGTGGGCCCAAGAAAGATTTTAACGGTGGACATCCATTCGACTGCTGCATATCTTGCAGCCCACTGTTTTTTGTATCAGCCTGATTTTTTGATACTTCTCCTGATACGATTGGGTGTAACTGGTGCAAATCAAACATTACAGTGGGCCCACAGATGTTTTTCTTGTGCGATCATTCCAGGTCCAATCGAACGGGAGGGGGAGGGGACATGTTTCGCTAGTGCAGGCGAATGTTGAAATCGGATTGCGTACTGAGCTGAGTAAACTATGTTGGGCCCACCGTGAATGTAAGTGTTTTATCCACTCCGTCCATCGGTTTTTTCAGCTCATTTTAGGGGTTGAGCCCAAAATTTAAGCATATCCAAAGATCAAGTGGACGATACCATAGGAAACAGTGGGATTAATGATCTCCACCATTAAAGCCTTTCTAGGGCACACATTGATGTTTATTTGTCATCCAACCTGTTCATAAGATCACAAAAATATGGATGAAGGGAAAAAACAAATATAAGCTTTATCCAAAACGTCTGTAGCCCCTGTGAATTGGTTTAATTCACAGTGTCCTGTGGTGTGGTCCACTTGAACTTTGTATATCTTCAATTATAGGTTCAAGCCCAAAAATTGGGTAAAATGGATGGGCAGAGTGGATAAAATTAGTAAGTCCCGGTAGACCCTACAGAGTTTACTCAGTGACTTGGGGTGCACGTAATTGGCTTCCCCTAGAATTACTATTTTTTTCTTTTCTTTTTTATTATTTATTTATTTATTTATTTTTTTGGATTAGCTTGTTAGTAGATATCCATGTTAGTACACATACTCCATGTAATCCACCTCTGCTAGGGATCAATACCAAGACCTTGAGTGTTGAAACGAGGTATCTCCACTCAGTCCGCCAATCTGAGCTATGGATCTGGGTGTCCCTAGCATTAGGGCATGTTTGGGAGGGTGGATTTGGCATCCCCTGGATTCACAACCTCCAAGATTGATCCTCCCTGTACGTTTGGCACCTTGGAATGAATGGAGTTTGAATCAACTTTAATTCAAAAATACATATACATGGTATATTTATAAGGATTTGAATATAATTATTAAATTAACTTTAATATCTTTAATTAGTGAGATATATAATTTTTGACACTATGGTTGTGATAAGCCTGTTAAAATATATACTTTGCCTGAAAATGATGAAATTCCAAGTTTAGAATGAACCGCAAGAATAAGATCATGTCTGAGTGAGTAGCTAACGATTTTTAACCGTTGATTAATATGGATAATGTTTGGACGGTGCTAATTTACATGGACAATGTTTGGACGGTGCTGATCATCATTAGTGGGTCATGTGCCGAATAGAATGATAGTGTATAGTGACATACATGTTTCACCCGTAACAATTGAAATGATTTTAGGTGTAATCCAAGCTCTCATTGGGATTACAAACCCCTCGAAGAGGGAATTGGAAACCCCTGGATTGACAATTACCAATTACTTCATGCTGCCAAACAATCCAGAGGATTTCAAACCCCATCCAATCCACCATGCCAAATGACCCCTTACTCTCCCATACCAACAACCCAGCCACCTTCGAAAATGGTGCAGATGCCTGTGACCCTGGAAACCGGATTAGGTGAGACCCAGGGTTCACCCAAGGCAGTTAGGCCCTTACCGTAGGGCCTACTTGGATGTACGTATTATATATCCATGGCGCCCATTTTCCCATATCAATTTTGGGCATTATTTTAAAAATGAAATAGATCCTATTATCAGGTGTACCATACCAAAAGAAACAGTTGTGATTGACTGTCCTGCCATTAAAATTTTCTCAAGGCAGACCTTAAAGTTTCTGTATTGTGTATTTACCGTCAAAAAAATTTAAAAGGTCACGTAAGCATGGGTAAAATGAAAAAATAAATATCAACTTGATTCAAAAAAATTCAAGTCATTAATAGTCAATCGGTACTGTTTTCTATAATTCTTCTATAATTCGGTCCACCTAATAATAGGATATATTTCATTTTTCAGATAATATAATAAAATAATCTAGAAAAACGCTTTACGGTGGATACATAATTCATAGATCAAGGTGGCTCCACAGTAAGGGCCGCACCGTCTTGAGTGAGGCTAGGGTCTCACCTAATGTTGACGTCACCAAATTCTACCGGCCCACTATGATGTATGTATTACATCCAAACCATCCGGCCATTTGGCAAGAATGTTTTAAAGATCAAGAGAACTACACCCTAGAATTCAAGGGGATTGAACGTCTGCCATTGAAAACTTCTCGTGGCCACTGGAATTTTGGATCAATCTGATATTTGCTTTTTCCGTCAAGGTCTCTGTAATACTGTGAACAAGTTAGATGGAAAATAAACATTATGGTGGGCCTTAAGAAGGTTTCAACAGTGGGAATCATCGTCTCCACTGCTCACTGCTTTCTGTGGGGTGGTCCACTTGAACTTTGGATCTACTTCATTTTTCGGCCTGTATCCTAAAATGATGTCGCAAAGTAGATGGACAGTGTGGATATAACATATACATCATGGTAGGTGCCACGGAAGTTGATGACATCAACACACCAGGGACACCACACAATCGGCTTCCGAAATAAAGGTCATGATAGACAAGCCAAGGAGATTGTTAATACAAATTTTCAAAAGCGTGCCCATCTGTTGCTCTTGCTGAGCCGTTAGTCATTTGAAAATTTTAATCACCCAGTTATAGGAGTCATAGTGCATGGGTCAACGATGGATACATGTACTGCTAAAATTACAACTTACAATTTTAAAAAAAATAATAAAGAAATTGAAAAACAAAGAATAGACTTAAGCAAGTGTGATCACACATGTGATTAACTTTAAAGCGTTATTCACTCCTCAAAATGTTTGAGAATGTTATTAGGTTGTAGACGAATAACATATTAGGCTGTAGACGAATAACTTATTGGATACGATACACCCAGATCCATAGCTCAATTGGCAGACGGAGTGGAGATACCTCATTTCAACACTTGAGGTCTTGGTATCCATCCCTAGTGGGGGTGGCTAAAAAGGGGTGTGTGTATGACATAGGTATGTACTAACAAGTTAACCGCCCCCACCCCTAGCTCAACTGGCAGATGGAGTGGAGATACCTCATTTCAACACTTGAGGTCTTGGTATCCATCCCTAGTGGGGGTGGCTAACAAGGGGTGTGTGTACTGACATGGGTGTGTACTAACAAGCTAACCCCCCCCCCCCCCCCCCCCCCCCCCCCCTCAAAAAAAAAAAAAAAAAAAACTTATAGGATATGATGAGCCTATATAGGGTTTTGTGTTCGGCAAAAACAAAAAGCCATGAATGATTTTGTGTTCTGCAAAAACAAAAAAACCATGAATGAAACTCAGTGTACATAATTTTTTCTTAGCGGATAAATAAAATAAAATTTCAAATTAGAGAGAAAATTAGAAAATTTTGTAGTTGGTTTAGGCTATTGCTTTAGTTTATTTCTCGAAGATTGTTGTGTAAGATTCGTATTGAACCTTGCTAAGTTGATCTCTTCTCGTTGGGTTGTATGTAAGAGTGGTTCGAGTTATTGGTGATGGTCCAGTGAACCACCCAAGCATGTTTATATAGGCCACGGTTGTTGGCTATTTTGGTACAGGATCATAATTTCATATGACCATTTTATGGATGTTAGTGAGAAACTAATTGTTATTGGTTGTTTATAACCATTATGCATGTGGGACAATTAGCTGTTGCATGCTAGTCAATTAAACTCATTAGTTAGCCATTTTATGATCGTTTAGCTAGCAACATGCAGTAGTTTCTATATGGTCTGGTTTGATGGTTTTTTTTTTTTTTTTTATCGAATAGCGCCTCTAAATGTAAAAGCTATAGACCGCGTTACGCAAACGGAAACGGTCCATTCAAATCCACCACACATATTGTCCGTGCAGTATAAAAGTGGGCTAACCTACGACTGCCTATTTTGTTGAACAAGTAACAAATAAGTACAAGATCCAAACCATTCATCATATAGGATCTGGCTTCGATGGGCCATGTCCCAAAAATCATGCTGATCGGGGGAAAGAGAACGGATGCTTCCGAAGAGGTCAAACAAGGGATATAGCCCTACTTTGAATTTTTGAGATATAGCCCAACTGATGTAGGGTCTACTTGATGATCGGTTCGGATCCCGTGTTTGCCACATGTGTGAAACAGTGAGTCACTCAAAAGAGTTGTGTTTCCATCATCCGTAGTCTCGTTCTCCTGCTTCCCTCTTTGGGGTGAAAGTGAGGCCGACTTGAATCTCTCCGCAGTATGTCCGGTTGGCCAGCAAGACCCTATGCTTGCAAGGACGAATCTCGGAGATCCCATTTTCCATCCCTAATGCTAGCGCATCTTTCAAATAAATCATGGCCTCACTGACAAAATCATCGGCAGAGAAAGTGTCTTTGTCCTGACTATGAGCTTATACTCATCATCTGCACCTGGGAACTGCACCCTGAATGTAAATCTCTCATTCCATTTTGGATCTTCGCCTGCACCTCTGGCGACATTGCTCTTGCGCTCTTCGCTTTTGTATCGAATCACTATGTACGGATCCATCTTAGCAAAGAGATCGGTACTTCCTAAGCCTCGGGCGTTAACAAGCTGGACCTCGAGGATTCCGCTCCTCTCTCTCTCTCCGGTCTGGTTTAATGTTGCATGTGCAGTTACACATATCTTAAATGGCTAGTTTTCAACCTCTATAAAGATAGACTGGTTTGATTTGATCATAACATGTTGCAAGAGAGTGACCCATATGCGACACGATATGCATGCATAAAGTGTATAGTGGATTACTGGCACCTATAGCGCCTTTACAGTCACACTGCTTTACATGCCCACAACTTTGTACTAAGCTCGATCCCAAGACTATGCTCGTGTCCATGCACTCGCCATGCAAGTCAAACTACTCCACAGATTTACCAAGCAAATAATAAGTTATTTCATACCTCATATATAAACACATTATTTTCTTCTCTCCTTTCTAATATGGAACCATTCCCAAAACACCAAAAAACCAAGTTTTATATATATATATATATATATATATATATATATATATATATATATATATATCACAACAACATGTGTGTATGTGTGGTGGTAAATCCACCTTCTTTTTTGCTTGTGAATAAACAAAATAAAATCTTAAATATGATGGGGTTTTCCTCCTTAGTTCAGTGGAGAGACAATGCAGCAGGTTAAAAAATTGGAGTATTCACCGCGCTGCTTAATTGTTCGTAGGTGGTCCAGACTGGTCATGGCTGGTGTTCGACCAATCGCGGGTTCGAGTCGTAACTTGACTTAAAGTCTAGCGAGTTCGGACTATTTTTCTCTGGGGTGCTCGACCGATTGTAGGAGGGTCACGACTGGTCGTAGGTGGCTCACAACCGGTCGTGGACTTAGTACGACCAGTCGTGGTTATGCAGATTCATTCCGCAATTTTGGGCGGATTTCGTATTGCAAGTCCTTTCGCAACTGAGATGCGAAAAGGAGTTTTTCAAAACTATAAAAGGGGATGCCTAGGGTTTTTCTAGGGTATGATGTGTATGAAAAAAATATAAAAAGGATTTTCTAAAAGCTTTGCAAGGGTTTGCTAAAGGGTTTAGGGTGAGAGAGTGAGAGAAAAGAGAGAGAGGAAGCTTGTGGAAGGGAGCCGTCATCTCAGCGCTTCTACGTCCTCGTGATCAATGAGATCTCTCTATTTTTTATTCTTTTATTGTTTATCCGCTCTTGCGAGAGTGAAGAAGGTTGTAACGTTCTGCTTTATAGTGGATTGTTGATCTGGACGAGGTCCCATAGTTTTTACCTCTTTGAGGGTTTTACACGTAAAAATTTCTTGTGTAGTGTGTGATTGATACTTTGATTTATTTCATCGCTTTATTATCCATAATTCTGGTTTGTTCTGGAGGGCTAGATCCTAATGTTTTGTGCAAGGCCCCCAACAAAGTGGTATCAGAGCCAAGTTTATTAAACGGGTAGGATCGGTTTGGAATTATGGAAGGTGGTTCATCAAGGATGATCAGCCTGAATGGTTCTCACTAGACCATATGGATGACTAAGATGGAGGACTTACTTTATTGCAAGGACCTATATTTTTCAATTTTAGTCGTATCAGCATAATCCAAGGATATGTCTGATGACGATTGGAAAAAAATGGATCGAAAGGCTGTGGGGTTTATTAGACAATGGTTGGATGATTCGATGTTCCACCATGTGTCTACGGAAACCTCAGCTGCTAGCCTATGGCTGAAACTAGAAGGGTTGTATGAGAGGAAGATAGCCGGTAATAAGATTTTTTTGATAAAGCAACTTGTGAATTTCAAGTTCAAGGATGGCGGTTCTGTGGCCGAGCACATGAATGAGGTTAGCAATATAGTGAACTAACTCTCCTCTATGAAGATGGTCCTGGATGATGAATTGTAGGCTTTGCTATTGCTTAATTCATTGCCTGATAGTTGGGAGACATTGGTGGTATCTCTAAGTAACTTCGCACCAGACAGAAGGATATCCATAAAATATGTGACTAGCTGTCTCTTCAATGAAGAGATAAGGAGGAAGTCTCAGGGGTCTACTCAGCAAGAGGCCCTTGTGACACAGGAATGGGGAAGAGGAAAGAACAGGAAGGGCGAGAAGGCCCGAGATAAATCAAGAGGCAAGTCGAGTAACAGAAAAGATGTTGAATACTGGAATTGTGACAAGTAGGGCCACTATAAATATAAATGTTGTAAGGCTAAGAACGACAAGAAAGGAAAAGGAAAGGAGAAGGAAGATGAATCAGATTCTACTATATCGCTTCAGATGACGACGTTGTAGTTATTCTTTTTACAGATCATGATGTATTTCTCACGGCTACGAGTTAGGACACCGACTGGGTGATAGACTTGGAAGCCTCTTTTCATGTGACTCCATACAGGAAATTCTTCACAAGCTATAAGTCAGGTGACTATGGGACCATGAAGATAAAAAATTCTGGCATATCAAAGATCATAGGGGTCGGTGATATTTGTGTGAAGACCGATGTGGGATGTACATTAGTTCTCAAGAATGTGAGGCATATCCCAGAGTTTCGCCTCAACTTGATGTCGACAAGAAGGTTGGATGATGATGACTATGAAAGGGTTCCTTGATCGCAACCAGAGAAAAGAAGTGTTGTACCCTTTACAAGGTATGTCCAAGTGTATGCAAGGGTGGGTTGAACGCAGCAAAAGATTCAGCTATTGACATGTGGCACAGGCATCTAGGTCACATGAGTGAAAAGGACTTCAGCTACTAGCGAGGAAGCGACTCCTTCCAGACGTGACAGGTACGCCTCTTAAAACTTGTCTTGATTATTTATCAGGGAAACAGTATAGAGTTTCATTCGTTAAAACTGCTTTTCATGTTAATAAAGTGCATGCATTATATTTACTTTATTCTGATGTTTGTGGTCCTATGAGGATAAAAACCTTGGGTGGGGTTGTATTTTGTTACTTTTATAGATGATGCATCTAGGAGAGTTTGGGTTTATGCTTTGAGATCCAAGAACGAGGTCTTTGGTGTGTTTAAATTGTTTCATACTATTTGTCGAGAGAGAGACAGGTAGATCGTTGAAGTGCATCTACACTGACAATGGTGGTGAATACATCGGTGACTTTCATGAGTACTGCAAGTCCCTGGGTATATGGCATGAACAAACGGTTCCCAAGACCCCCCAGTATAATGGTTAGCTGAGCAAATGAATCACACCATTATTGAGAGAATCAGATGCATGTTATCCCATGCAAAGTTACCTAAAACATTCTGGGGAGAAGCAATGCACATGGTGGTGTATCTGATAAATAGGTCCCCATCACCCCCGTTGAATGGAGAAGTACTTGAGAAAGTATGGACTGGACAAGATCTATCGTACAGTCATCTCAGGGTATTTGGATGCAGGGCATCTGTTCACATACCAAAGGACGAGAGGTCCAAGCTCGATATGAAGATCAGACAGTATGTGTTCTTAGGGTATGGTGATGAAAAATTCAGTTACAAATTATGGGATCCGACCGAGAAGAAGCTCGTCAGGAGCAGAGATGTGGTTTTATTTGAAGATCAATGTATAAAAGACATTGGTAAGCTAGAGATGAACCAGTCTAGTTCAGGTGAGCTAGAGGACATGGATTCAATTATTCCTCCTATGGTGCTTAATAACAGGGGAGTACAACAAGGTGTAGAGGATGAGGGAATTCTTACAGAAGATGGACCGGGAAGTAGCCCCCACCTGATCCACCTATTGAGCCACATGTGAAGAGGTCATATAGGGACAAGCATCCATCCAAGAGGTACTCGCTGCATGAGTACATTATGCTAACTGATGGGGGAGAGCCAGAAGATTATTCTGAGGCCCTAGCCGACGAGCATAAAGGGGAGTGGTTGAAAGCTATGCAAGAGGAGATGAAATCCTTACATAAGAACCATACCTATGATATGGTGAAACTGCCTAAGAACGAGAAAGATTTGAGCAACAAGTGGATGTTCAAAAAGAAGGTTGAGCAGAAGAATTCACAAACGAGGTTCAAGGCTAGACTTGTGGTAAAAGGGTTCGGTCAGAGGAAAGGCATAGACTTCGAGGAGATATTCTCACCAGTGGTGAAGATGACATCTATACGGGTGTTGCTTGGGTTGGCAGCAAGTATGGATCTAGAGATAGAGCAGTTAGAGATAAAAAATGTCATTCTCTATGGTGACCTGGAAGAAGAGATCTACATATACCAACCAGAGGAGTTCGAAGTCAAGGACAAGGATCATATGGTGTGTAGGTTGAGGAAGAGCTTGTATGGACTGAAACAAGCTCCATGGCAATGGTACAAGAAGTTCGATTTATTCATGTTACAGCATGAGTATGATAGAATGGAGTCGGACCACTGTGTGTTCACGCGCAAGTTCTCAAATGGTGATTTCTTAGTTTTACTGTTATACGTTGATGATATGCTCATCATGGAAAAAGACATCAAATAGATTGACAGGATGAAACAGGAGTTGGGAAAGTCTTTTACGATGAAAGACATGGGTCCGATTAAACAGATCTTAAGAATGGAGATAACCTGTGACAGAAGCAGTAGGAAGCTTTGTCTATCACAAGAGCGGTATATTGAGAAAGTCCTAGAGCGGTTCAATATGAATGCAGCGAAGCCGCTCAGTACTCCACTGGATGGTCACTTCAAATTGAGTGACAGGCAGTGTCCCAAGATGAAGGCAGAGGTGGAAGAGATGTAGAAGAAACCCTACGCGTCTACTGTAGGAAGTTTGATGTATGCTATGGTGTGTACACGCACAGACATAGCATATACGGTTGACGTTATCAGTCAGTATCTTGTCAATCCTGGTAAAGAGCATTGGGCAGCGGTAAAGTAGATACTGCAGTATTTAAGAGGCTCATCCAGGTTGAGCCTATGTTATGGTGATGGTAAACCTGTGCTAAAGGGCTACACAGATGCAGATATGGCAGGCGACATAGACTTTAGGAAGTCTATATCGGGGTTCATGTTCACGTTTGCAGGGAGAGCGGTCTTTTGGCAAAGCAAGCTACAGAAGGTCGTAGCATTGTCGACGACAGAGGCCGAGTATATTGCAGTCACAAAAGCATGTAAAGAGATGTTTAGGATGAAGAGGTTCCTACAAGAACTTAGCCTGAAGCAGGAGTAGAAGCGGTCTATTGCGATAGTTAAAGTGCTATAAACTTGAACAAGAATCCAAGTCAGCATTCCAAGTCGAAGCACATAGAGATTCGGTATCATTGGATCAGGGATACTTTGAAACAGAAGGTGTTACAGCTTGAGAAGGTTCACATGGACGATAATAGGTCAGACATGATGACTAAGGTTTTGCTCAATGACAAGTTTAAGGTTTGTAGAGACTAGGCTGGCTTGAAGAAGATGTATCCCTCTTGAGTCGGAAAGGGGGTGATTTGATGGGGTTTTCCTCCTCAGTTCAGGGGAGAGACAGTGCAGAGGGTTAAAAAATTAGAGTAATTCACCACGCTGCTCTACCGGTCGTAGGTGGTCCACGACCGGTCATGGTTGGTGTTCGACCAGTTATGGGGTCGAGTCGTAACTCAACTTAAAGTCCAGCGAGTTAGGATTATTTTTCTCTGGGGCTCTTGACCGGTCGTAGGAGGGTCATGACTGGTCGTAAGTGGCTCACGACTGGTCGTGGACTCGGTACGACTAGTCGTAGTTACGCAGATTTGTTCCGCAATTTTGTGCGGATTTTGTATCGCAAGTTCTTTCGCAATTGGGATGCGGAAAAGAGTTTTCCAAAACTATAAAAGGGGGTGCTTAGGATTTTTCTAGGGTATGATGTGTATGAGAAAAACACAAGAAGGGTTTCCTAAAAGCCTTGCAAAGGTTTGCTAAAGGGTTTACAGTAAGAGAGTGAGAGAAAAGAGAGAGAGAGGAAGCTTGTGGAAGGGAGTCGTCGTCTCAGCACTTTTACGTCCTCGTGATCGGTGTGATCTCTCTATTTTTTATTCTCTTATTGTTTATCCGCTCCTGCGAGAGTGAAGAAGGTTGTAACATTTTTCTTTATAGTAGATTGTTGATCTAGACGAGGTCCTGTGGTTTTTACTTCTTTGAGGGTTTTCCACGTAAAAATTTCTTATGTGGTGTGTGATTGATGCTTTGATTTATTTCATTGCTTTATTATCCATAATTCTGGTTTGTTCTGGAGGGCTAGATCCTAAGGTTTTGTGTAAGGCCCCCAACAAAATAATAAGGGGTTTTCTCTTATTGTGTAATGGGTAGATCCAAACATCTAAATAAAAAGACATGGTATAACCATTGGCCCATTATACGTACAAAACCTCAAGAAAAATACACAGTCAAATTGTGAAGAAATTCTGACCTAATTAGGTGATCCATAATCTCACAGTGATTTTTCTCATTGGGCAAGGCATTCCATGGAGCATCTCAAGTTTACCACAGGCACATATGACCAACCTTCTATTTATTGATTTATGCTTGTCATTCTTGTCATCTTTGTGCAGGGGCTAGGCCTTCTTCTTCTTCTTCTTCTTTTTTTTTTTTTTTTTTTTTTTCTTTTTTTTTTTTTTGAAATTCACCAGATGTGTCAGAGACAGCTTTCAAACGGCCATTAATTGTCAACTAATTAGTTTGGTATGAATCAATGCAACCATAAAAATATAATCAACGCAGCCGATGTACCTTTTGGTTTATGATTAATCTAAACCAGGGGTTCAAAGTTTGAACAGTTTAAATTGAGTTTCATATATGCATGGTGTGAAATTCCTTAGTTTGTATTATCCGCTACACTATTCCAGTATCAAAATTTCCCTTTTCAAATTTAGAAGATACCTCTGAGAAGATTTAACAGGTTTTTATTTTATTTTATTTTTTAAAGGTGGAAGCAGGTTCTCCATTATATACCATGTCTTACGACCAGGTCTTCCCCACCAAAGGACAGCTGCACATGAATTCTGTATCAAAGAAATGTTGGCCCCACCGTGAATGTATCGCTTTTCATCTGAAAAAACAAAAGAAAAAAGGATGGTTTGGCCAAAATGAGGTGTACCACAATAGCACTCAACATACAGGTATGGCTCCCCTGATTTGTGGACCGGCCTCATTTTTGTGCAAGGTGATTTTGTAGTGGGGCCCACCATTTCCATGGCACGAGTTTATGTTGGCTGGAATGAATTGGTTGATGGACTATGTCACCAAAATTTTCACACTAAAAGATACTTGTGACCAAATATGGGGCTTGTTTTAGAGTTCACTTGGATGCCAGGAAATTTTGTGAGTTGGAAGGGGATTACATGTATTCAGATTGCAGAGCTGTTTGTATAAACACTATTGCCGTAAAATTTTTAATATAAAAGGTATAGCCTTTACAGCCAAAAGGATATTAGACAGGGTAGAAAATCATGGTTGATACATACTTATGATGTCCCAAACCTGGTGCACGACCTGTCGAACACAAAGTTTAGCACCCAACACTCATATAAGTCCTGAGCTTGTGACCATGCCAACAAGTTGGATGGTTGGAGTCATCATAGTGGGGTCCATGGTCAGTGAGTTTCATAAAATTTTTATTTTTAATGAAGTTAATAATTGTATTTTCCCTTCCATCCAACCATCGAATAATAATATTTGTATTTTCCCTTCCATCCAACCGTCGAATAATCCAATCGGTCCTTGATCTCCACCATGGGATCCACCACCTCTTGATCCTACACCTACGCCAAAAGAGAGAGATTCAAAAGCATCCAAAGAAAGAAAAAAGAGAGAAGGGGGAGTGCACTCAGCTTGATTGAAGTCTTGAATCAGTTTGGATGGTAGTGATGGTCTTGATCAGCGGTCCACCTCCACTCTTTCTCTCACTTTTATCAATGAGTGAACTACGGATAGAAATTATGCATTAATGTGCTAAAGATTTGGCTAGGTGAGTGCTATATGTAGAGGGGAGAGTCATTAGGAGAGATTTCTAGATTATTTCTTAAGTGGAAGCACCTCTTTAATTCAAGCTTGATTTATTCTATAAAAACATGATTTAAGGGTATTAATGACACCTTACTTAATATCAAGTTACATTCTAGAAAATTAGAGGACAAGATACCTGGCTCTCCTTAATTTTAGAAAAAGTCATTTGACTTTTGTCCATGCACGTTATTATTAGTCTTAATTTAATCATTATTTTGGGTTGACTAATCATACTTAAAAGGGGCCTTAATGGTATTTAGATTAAGATATTGTTTCTAGAAAAAGTGTGCTAGAAAGCTCTCCTTAATTTTTGATACTTCAAGAAAAGAAGCATGATTCTAGTATTTGCACCGCTCATCACGTTTATACACAAGATTAGGTGCAGATTTGACCCAAAATAAGATGCTGCTTTCTTATTTCTTAAGAAAACAATGATATAATTTTCGATAAATTTTTATTGCGAAAATTATCCAGGGAAAAGTCTACCAAATAAAAATGGGGCAATACGGCATTGTAAATGTGCAACAAGATGAATAGTCCTGTAACAACGCGATCTCCAGTCATGTATCTTTATGAGCTTTCATTCTCTCATGAAGCAATGATGAAGAATGATTAATAAAAGAGAAAAGTCAAAGAGATATGATCTTCAAATATTCCTTTAAATATAATATTCCTCCAAGTGGTAGAACAAGACTGTTAATCCTTGATCTCGAAAGAAAGTAATTGTTGATCTTTTAAGATAATAATTGCTAATAATAATCTTGCAGAAATGACACTTGGGCTGGAATTATCACTGCAACTAAATTATTATTGCGATCTCCAAAAGGCATTAATATATATATATATATATATATATATATATATATATATATATATATATATATATATATATATATATATATATATATATATATATATATATATTCCCTAAGCAGACTATCACCAAATATTTTCGGATTATCTGCAATTATTGGAAGGCTATCACTAAATACTTCTAGAGTATCTCCAATTATTTGCATGTTATCACAAATTAATTATGGATCATTGTTGATTACATATGAGATTATCGAGCGCTAATTATTTCAAGACTATTATCAAATATCTATGAGATTATCGAGATCCAATCATTTTCTGACTACTACCAATTATCTGTGTGATTATTGAGCACTAATTATTTCCGGACCATTGCCAATTATTCGCAAGATTATCAAGCGCAAATTATTTCGGACTATTGTCGATGATCTGTGAGATTATCGAGGGCCAATCATTTTTGGACTATTGTTGATTATCGAGCGCCAATTATTTTCAGACTATTGCCGATTATCCCCAAGATTAGCTATAATTATTTCTAGACCATTACTGATTATCTACGAGATTATCGAACGCCAATCATTTTCAGACTATCACCGATTATATGTGAGAATATCACCGATTATTCATGAATTTCTAAATATTATATACTCCAACAACTCATGAGTATAAACTGTGAATACTCCAAGAACTTACGAGTATAAATTGTGAATACTCCAACAACTTACAAGTATAAACGGTGAATACTCTGACAACTTATGAGTATAAACTGTGAATACTCTATCAACTTATGAGTATAAATTGTGAATACTCAAATAGCTTATAAGTATAAACGGTGAATACTCTGACAACTTATGAGTATAAACTATGAATACTCCAACAACTTATGAGTGTAAACTGTAAATACTCCAACAATTTATGAGTATAAACTATGAATGCTCAAACAACTTATGAGTATAAACTGTGAATGCTTCAAATACTTACGAGTCTAAATTGTGAATGCTCCAAATACTTGAGAGTTTAAATTGTGTTGTGTTTGCCCCAAATACTTAAGAGCTTAAATCATATTGTGTTTGCTCCAAATACTTAAGAGCTTAAATCATATTGTGTTTTCTCCAATTACTTAAGAGCTTAAATTGTGTTGTGTTGGCTCCAATTACTTAGTTAAGAGCATAAAGTATGTTATGTTCGCTACAATTACTTAAAAGCTTAAACTATGTTGCGTTCGTTCTAATTACTTAAGGGCTTAAACTATATTGTATTCAATTCAATTACTTGAAAGGCCGATTTTATGTCAGTCCAAAAGCTAAGTTGTTGTTCATCATCTGCATCCATTGTATTAATGCCATGCACCCAAAGATAAGAAAAATTCTTCAACTCTTGCGTTTGATACAAATATTTAATGGTGTGTTTTTGAGGATCAATAAGGCCACTGTGAACATGCTACATAGGGTCGAGCCCTACACGACATATGGCTATCCCAATTTGAAAAGTGTGAGGGAATTAATTTACCAGAGGGCTTATGGCAAGCTGAACAAGCAGAGAATTGGTTTGACTAACAACTCTGTTATTGAGCAGGCGTTGGGTAAGTTTGGCATAATTTGCATAGAGGATCTCATTCACGAGATCATGACTGTTGGACCCCATTTCAAGGAGGCCAACAACTTCTTATGGCCATTCAAGCTCAAGGCACTGCTGGGTGGTCTCAAGAAGAAGAGAAACCACTACATTGAAGGAGGGGATGCTAGAAACAGAGAAGAGTATATCAACGAGCTCATCAGAAGGATGAACTAACCGTATATGCGAAATTTTCCTTTGTTCCAGGTTCTTCTACCGATATTAGAAATTACTAGAACTCATTTTTTTCCTGCAGGAGGGCAGTATTTTGGAGAACATAGAAGTAGTTTGCAATTTTGTTGCATTTGGATTTAGAATTGGAATTATGTTGTTTCATGAGTAGTGCATGTTTTTTGTGTTTTTATTAAATATTCACCAATTATGCGTGAAAAAAAATAAAATACTTAAAAGCTTATACTATGTTTCATTACCAGAAAACAGGGTAAATGATATAGATAAAAGTCGTAGCTACAGAATTATGGCTACGATTATCGTCTGTAGCACGACCGTAGCCATTGGTACTATAGCCATAGGTCTTAAAGCTATGAATATGGATTTACCGTAGAACTAATAACTACGAATTAAATTTGTAGCTAAATGTACATACAATTATGGATAATATTTGTAGTTAAAAGTAGAAATATGCCAAAGTCAACAACAGCTATAGTTGCTGGATTGTTCACTCCCAAGTGCAGGGTTGTGATGTAGTAATAAACTCGGTAAGACCGAGGTCGAATCCTAAGGGATTGATACCTATACGTTATCTGAAACTAACTAGAACTAGAACTAGAACTAGAATGAGATGAAATCTAAATTGAGTTGTAATTTGAGGAATAATTGTGAAATATTAATCTAAAACTTAAGAGAAATTAGAAATAGAAAACTAGGGATTCAGAGGATCTACTTATAGAGATCAGGGAGATCTTATGCCTGCATAAAAATTCATGGAAATTAAACTGAACTTCCTTTGATATAGTTTTAAAGAGATGAAAGGTATATGAATTAGAATGGATTCCATCACCAAACCATGCCCAGGAGACAAAGCAAACAACAAAATTAAACTAATTACCAACCAATCAACAATGTATGAAGGTTAAGAAGGGTACCGTCATCCGACCATGCCCAGGAGACTATGGTGAACAATAGGGCTTCTTGATGTCATAAACATGAAAAGGAAAGGAACATGCTTAAAGCCATCACAGACCCATTGTAATTTCAGTCACAACAGACCATTAAAAACTAAAAATATTTCCTTAATTATCAAACTAATATCAATTCAGTTCATAAAATAAAATAAAATTAAAGGCATAAAAACCTCTCATCTTGCCACAAGCTTCACCTCTTAGCCCTAGCTAAGAGGTTTAGCTCAACATGATAGAGCTTGATCTCTTAGAAAAAGAAAGCTTAAAGGAAAAGAAAAAAATTAAAGAAAAAGGAAGAAGAAATTGTGAAGGCCTTCTATGTCTCTCTCTCTCTACCACGTCCAAGCCCAAGCCAAGATGATTCGATTCCCCATCCTCTCTCTCTCCCTTTCCTTTTATAGCTACTGTAGTCGGTCGGCCTTGCTGTTGGTTTGGAGAACCGACCTTGGTGGAATCGGTAGACTGCGTGAAAGGTTACATAGTAACAATCTATCGAACACAGCAACAATTTATTGCAGAGAAGCCGTAAACCGAGTTGCGTTCGGCTCAAATTTTCGAGCAGACACCATCCCACGATCCGATTTCTCTCCATGGCTAGGGTAAAGACCCCCTTCCAGACCTATTGGACGGTTTAGATCATTCGTCCGACCACGGACGGTGGCCCACGATTGTCCGCAAATTTCAGTTTTTCTAAGATATATTTGATCTCCCTATTGGAAATCTCAGCTTGTCCACTTGTCTGTGAATGGTATGGGGTACTCAACTTATGAAAGATACTGTATTTCTTCATTAAGCTCCGAATGGTCTATTACAAAAGTGTGAGCCCCCATCACTTATGATGGCTCGAGGCATTCCGAACTGCAAAAGGATATTCTCTTTTAAGAATTTAATGACCATGTGATGGTCATAATCGCTTCGACCCATTTAGTGACATAATTTACAACGAGCAAAATATACAAATTTTCAAAGGATTGAGGGAATGGTCCCATGAAATCAATGCCCCAGCAATCAAATGCTTCAATGATAAGGATGAGATTCAAAGACATCATCTTTCGACAGGACAATGTTCACAATTTTTGACAATGCTCACAAGCCTTACAAAACTCATGAGTGTCCCTGAACATAGTGGACCAATAAAAGCCACATTGTAGAATCTTGACCGTAGTCTTTTTAGCAAAAAAGTGACCACCACAGGCATGTGAGTGACAGAAGGAGATGACACTCTGATGCTCATCATCTGACACACATCTCCTTAGGATTTATTTTGGACAATATTTAAACAAATATGGATCATTCCAGAAAAAATTGCGCACCTTGGTAAATAATTTCTTCTTATCTTGTGTAGTCTAATGCGTCGGTATGGAACCTGTGGCAAGATAATTGGCAATATCAGCGAACCAAGGTGAATGAGAGACTCTAAATAGTTGTTCATCAGGGAACATGTCATTAATATGGGTCCCCTCAAGGGAATTAGAGGTATTAAGGCGACAAAGATGATCGGCCACTACATTCTCTACTCCCTTTTTATCTTTAATTTCTAAATCAAATTCTTAGAGTAGAAGGATCATCGTATCAAATAGGGCTTATAATCATTCTTAGAAAGAAGATACTTAAGTGTGGCATGATCTGTATAGATAATGATCTTGGATCCGATTAGGTAGGACCTAAATTTGTCAAATGCGAACACTATGGCTAAAAGTTCCTTTTCCATAGTCGAGTAGTTCACTTGGACAGGATTTAGAGTCCTACTTGCGTAATGAATGACGTAAGACCGCTTATCTTTTCTTTGACCTAAAGCTGCTCCAAGAGCATAATCAGAAGCGTCACACATAGGCTTAAAAGGAAGGCTTCAACCGGGTGGCTGCATGATAGGTGCAGTAATTAGCATGTCCTTAAGCTTAGTGAAAGCTTCCTAACATTGCTCAGTCCACTCGTATGGTGCATCCTTTTGAAGAAGATTACATAAAGGACGAGAGAGGAGGCTAAAGTCCTTTATGAATCGCCTGTAAAATCCTGCATGTCCTAAGAAGGATCGCACGTCTGTGATGTTCTTGGGTGGAGGTAGGTTAGAGATAAGATCAATTTTTTTCTTATCTACCTCGATTCCCTTGGACAAGATGATATACCCAAGGACAATTCCCTTTTGAACCATGAAATGACACTTCTCCCAATTAAGTACCAAATTCTTTTCTTCACATCTTTTCAGCACACATTTAAGCCTCTCGAAGCATTCTCTGAAAGATGAACCAAAAATAGAGAAATCATCCATGAAGACCTCTAAATATTTTCCCACCATGTCAGAAAAGATACTCATCAAACATCACTGAAAGGTGGCGGGGGCATTCATAACCTAAACGACATCCTTCTGTAAGCAAAGGTGCTGTAGGAGCATGTAAATGTGGTCTTTTCCTGGTCCTTAATGGCGATTTCAATTTGATTGTATCCCGAATACCCGTCAAGGAAACAATAATAGGAATGACCAACTAGCCTTTTCAAGATTTGATCGATGAAGGGCAAAGGAAAGTGGTCCTTCCTTATGACGGTATTCAACTTCTTGTAGTCAATGCACATTCTCCAACCAGTAGTAACTCTAATTGACACGAGTTCATTATTGGCATTGGCTATAATGGTGATCCTGGACTTCTTAGGAACCACCTGAGTTGGACTCACCCATTGACTATTGGATATGGGGTATATGATACCTACATCCAATAGTTTGAGAACCTCGACTTTAACCACTTCCTTCATATTTGGATTTAGTCTACGTTGTGATTGCCAAGCGATCTTAGCATTATCCTCAAGATATATGCGGTGAGTACAAATCGAGGGGTCAATTCCTTTGAGGTCCACTATCGTCCATCCAAGGGCTCCCTAATGCTCAAGGAGAGTACCTATGAGCATATTCTCCTACTCTTTCTCCAGGTGGAAAGAGATCACCACCGGGTATGTCTCATCTTGACCTAAATAGATATATTTCAAATCAAAGGGCAAAGGTTTTAGGTCAAGCTTCGGTGGCTTGAGGTTAGACGGCAGAGGCACTACATCGGTTTGGGGCAACTCTTCAAATTGTAGCCTCCACCGATTAACTGCAAGTACCAGTGCAGTATCAAGCATGGAACACGTCTCCCTAATCATGTCATCATTAAAATCATGGGAGTGGGCCAGACACGTCTCTAGAGGATCAGAGGATCAGGTAAGAGGTGTTCTATCTTCCACGAAAGAATCAATCATGTTAATGTCGTAGAAATTGTCATCATCCTCTGAAGTGCTGCCGTTATTAAAAAAGTTGTTTGACTCTAATGTTAAATTTTCGAAAGACATAGTCATGAAACTATTCCTGCAATTGATAATCACATTTGAAGTGGCCCGGAATGGGCGACCCAGAATTATGGGAATCTGAGTGCTCATGTTATTGATGGGTTCGATATCCAGGATGATAAAATCTATAGGGTAGTAAAATCTATCGACCTGGACCAACATATCCTCGATTATTCCTCTTGGTACACAAACAGTGCGATTAACAAGTTGTAGTATGGTTAGGGTGGGTTTTAATTCACTCATTTCTAACTGTTTGTATACCGAGTAAGGAATTAAATTAACGCTTGCTCCTAAGTTAAGAAGTGCATAATCAATTCGATAGTTCCTGATTACACATGATATAGTTGGGCTACCGGGATCTTTGAATTTCTGCGGCACATCATGCTTTAGGATGGCACTCACTTTATCAGTCAATAAAATTTTCTTTTGAATACTATGTCGCCTCTTGGTTGTGCATAGGTCTTTCAGGAATTTGGCATATGAAGGTATCTGTTTTATGACATCAAGTAGAGGAATGTTGACTTTTACTTGTTTCAACACCTCTAGAATATCCTGAGAGTTAAAAGAGACATTTTGGTGCAATCAACCATTGAGGGAACGGAGCAACTGGCTTCTTTAGAAGTTCTTATTCTAATTTTTGTGAGGCATCACTAGATCCATCATTGTTGTCCTTTTCTGGTTCTTGAGGCTTTTCGGGCCTAACCGGAAGAGTTTTTTCAATAACCTTCCCACTCCTAAGAGTGGTGATGGATTTAGCGTGCCTCATTTGATTTGAAGAGCTGAGATCACTTATCTCGTACTGCGGTTTAGGATTGGAGAGTGGTTGTGCAGGAAGCATCCCCTTTTCTATAACCGTCATACGTGAATCTATTTCTTGCATAAAATCTGTAACTCCTCGCATTGCCTGAGCCAGCTCTTGTATGGAATTTTGAATCGATTCTTCTTGAGGTTTCCCCTGATTTGGATTTTGATTGAAGAAACCTTGAGGGGTAGTAGTTTGTCCATTCCTCCAACTAAAATTGGGATGATTTTTCCAACACGGATCATACGTGTTAGAGGTTGGTCTATTGAAAGGTCTTTATTAGTTATTTACGGCATTGGATTGTTCATTCAACACTTCTCGAAAGGCAGGTATTGTAGGACAATTTTTAGTTGTATGAATGTTGCAATCACAGATGCCGCAAACACTTTTATTAACCTTATCCTTCTTTCCTTCCATGGCCTCAAATTTTCTTATGAGCGTAGACACTTTATACTTGAGATCATCCTCTTCTTTCAAGAGATACAATCCACCTTTCTCCTTAGATTGAGTTGGCCTAGACGTGGTGTTCGAACTTGGATAATAGTCTCATGATTGAGGTTTTTCAGCAAGACTATTAAGGAAATCTCACACCTTGTCAATATTTTTATTAATGAATTCTCCATTACACATTGTCTCGACCATTTGGCACATGGAAGATGTTAGTCCATCGTAGAAAAAATTTGTAATGCACCACATTTCAAAGCTGTGTTGTGGGCATGAACTGACTAAATTCTTGAACCTTTCCCAACATTGGAAGAATGTTTCATCTTCCTTTTGGACAAAGTTCATGATTGCTTTCCTGATGGTAATTGTTTTATGATGTGGAAAAAATTTCTTTATGAATTCCCTCTACATGTCATTCCATGTGCCAATGGATCTAAGATGCAGTGAATGTAACCACGTCTTGGCCTTCTCTTTTAAGGAAAATGGAAAGAGTTTTAGCTTTATTGTATCCTCAGATATATTAAGAAAGTATAAGGTGGCTATAATCTCATCGAACTTTTTTAGATGTAGATACGGTTCTTCAGACTCAAGCCCATGGAACTTAAGAAGGAGTTGGATAACCCTTGGCTTGATGTCCATCTGTCCTGTATTTTTAAGAAAAATCATGCATGAGGACGTACTCACCCCCACCGATTCATAAAGTACGAGGCGGGGGTGCTTGTTGTACCTCATTCTCATCATGTACTTCCTCAACCCTAAGTTGGGGTAGTGCTTCAGGTTGATTCGCAGCCATAACCTCAATTAACTCAGGGGAATTCAAGCAGTGTCTAGTCCTGCAGTGGACAATTAACCCCTTGACTAATCCTCCTTCAGTCAAGAGACGTCGAGTGTTGTCACGGGCCCACTTGGGCATGAAACACTTATAGTCCTAGATTCTAAACTCTAAACCTAGACCTAAGAGAGAGGAAAAAGTAGAAATCAAGAAAATAAAAAGGAAAGATGGAAAGAAGTTACCAGTTTTGAAGTCCTAGGTTAACAACCTGCAAAACAAAACAAAATAAGTTAATTTATAAAAATAGAAAGTCTAAGGTTAGAAATTCCTAAAAAAGAAAGTAGAAAATAAATTAGGAAAGTCTTAAACTAGAAAATAAGTTAATAAAAGGGATATAAAAAATCGAAAGTAGAAATTAGAAAGAGCTTACTAAATTAAAAGTTTCTATTTTAAAAACCTATTAAACAAATATGTTAGTTCCTAAATAAAAAGTCTATAGAAAAATTCTAAAAATAGAATATGAAACAAAGTTAGGATTCTTAAAAGAATTAGAATTAGAATTAGAAACTTGCTAAAAAGGAAACAAACCTAATCTAGAAATAGAAAGGAAGGAGTTAAGAAAGAAGTTACCAATTTAGAAACTATCTCAGAAGCCTACAAAACAGAAAGTTAGGTTAGTTCTAAAAAATCAAATAGAAAGAAAAATCCAAAACTAAAGAAAAATAGAAAACTTCTAAAATTAGAAGGTGTTTCTAAAAAAGGAAAATAACTAACTCAGTTTCTAAAACTAGAATTAAAAAGTTCTAAGATAGAAAACGTAATCTTAAACTAATCCTAAAACTAATTAATTTCAGAGAATCGTAGCTGTCAGTCCCCGGCAACGGCGCCAAAAACTTGTTCACTCCCCAAGTGCAGGGTTGTGATGTAGTAATAAACTTGGTAAGACTGAGGTCGAATCCCAAGGGACTGATACATGTGTGTTATCTAAAACTAATTAGAACTAGAACTAAAATGAGATGAAATCTAAATTAAGTTGTAATTTGAGGAATAATTATGAAATATTAATCTAAAACTTAAGAGAAATCAGAGATAGGAAACTAGGGATTCAGAGGATCCACTTGTAGAGATCAGGGAGATCTTATGCCTGCATAAAAAATCATGAAAATTAAACTAAACTTCCTTTGATATAGTTTTAAAGAGATGAAAGGTATATGAATTAGAATGGATTCCATCACCAAACCATGCCCAAGAGACAAAGTAAACAACAGAATTAAACTAATTACCAACCAATCAACAATGTATAAAGGTTAGGAAGGGTACCGTCATCCGACAATGCCCAGGAGACTATGGTGAACAATAGGGCTTCCTGACGTCATAAACATGAAAAGGAAAGGAACATGCTTAAAGTCATCGCAGACCTATTGTAATTTCAGTCACAACAGACCATTAAAAACTAAAAACATTTCCTTAATTATCAAACTATATCAATTCAGTTCATAAAATAAAATAAAATTAAAGGCATAAAAACCTCTCATCTCACCACAAGCTTCACCTCTTAGCCCTAGCTAAGAGGTTTAGCTCAACATGATAGAGCTAGATCTCTTAAGAAAAGAAAGCTTAAAGGAAAAGAAAAGAAATAAAGAAAAAGGAAGAAGAAACTGTGAAGGCCTTCTACGTCTCTCTCTCTCCCACGTCCAAGCCCAAGCCAAGATGATTTGATTCCCCATCCTCTCTTTCTCTCCCTTCCCTTTTATAGCTGTTGTAGTCGGTCGGCCTTGCTGTCGGTTTGGAGAACCGACCTTGGTGGAATCGGTAGACTGCATAAAAGGTTAGGAAGCAACAATCTATCGTAGAGAAGCCGCAAACCGAGTTATGTTCTGCTCAGATTTTCGGCCAGACAGTGTTCCACTATCCGATTTCTCTCCATGGCTGGGGTAAAGACCCCCTTCCAGACCTATTGGACGGTTCAGATCATTCGTCCGACCATAGACGGTGGCCTACGAATGCTCACAAATTCCAATTTTTCCCGGACGAAGCTTCTTGCGCACAGCTGCGCTGAGCTCCCGGTGGGACCCATGATTGAAGTCGGTGGAGAAATCCACATTGTACATTGATTTTCTCTCGAAAAATCATTCAGATATGGACGGTTTTGGATTCAAAATGTGGTGTCTCCCAGACGTTTGTTTAGTGTCAGCCAACCTGTGTCGAAGCCATCATATTCATGCAGCATCCAAGAAAACCAAAAAATAGCTTAGGGTACGGTCGGTTTGACCTTGTGAATTCACTGAACGGTGTGGATCTTCCAAATGCATGATGATTGTGGCCCACTGATGCATCCCAGCGGATGCAAGTTCGTCCACTAGCCTTTGTGTGAAAGGAAACGGGTCAACACCTATGTTGACCGGGCAGTCTGTCCGGTGCACAGCGGTTGTGCGTGTGCTGTGCACACATACCATGTACGTTGGGTCTCACCTTGACGTATACGAAGAATCTTTTCCGTCCATTCTTTTCCTCATATAAATTAAGGGGTTGAGACCAAAATTGAAGAATATCTAGATAACAGGTGGGCCCCATATCACTGTTTTGGTGGCTGATTTGTCCATTAGGCTACTTCCATAGAGATCTAGGAGTTGAAATTCGACATGTACGGTTCATTTATGGTCCTTAGATCATGTATGTAGTTTCGAGCTGAACAGATGGTGGAAACCCTATGATCTTGAGTTCTGGACGCCTTTCAGGCTGCTTAGCTTCAGTTTCTCGGTTGCATGGGATTTCTGGCATGTATATCCTTTGATCTCGGTCTCCTGGAGTCCGTCCCATGCTTTGGTGAATTTTGAACTCTAAATCTCAACTTTAAGCACCTTTTTTCATTCCTAGCTCGTAATTACACCCTGCATCACAAACGTGATTAAATCGGACCATTAAAAGTATCATGCATGTAAATTCGAGTAATTATTGGGGTCTGACATGCAATATTTGACCCTCAACATGGATCAAGGACTACGAACAATATACGTAGCTATTTCCTATTAAAAAATGAAATTATAATAATGGTACCTCTTACCATTGCTAGTACTTGCTCTAATAGATCATGCTCTAATAGATCAACTCATCTAAGCCAATAAAGATAAAGACTTCATGGCTTACTAACTCATCTAAACTAATCTAGATAAATAATGATATAATAAATACATCACACTTAATTACATGCACAACGAGAGAGTATTCTATCTTAAAAGCTCTTTCAGGGGTCATCATGTCTCTCACACATGATTAGATAATTTTGTTGGAATGGTATAAAGAACTCCCCATCCCCCCCCCCAAAGAAACAAAGAAAAATTCATCTCTACTCCTTACAAATCATCCCTAACCACAAATAAGCAAAAATAACTCCATATAGTTGTTCCACTCCCTGTGAATTGTCATCAACCGACAAGCCTGTCAAAAGAAAAGGAAAAGAAAGAAATGAAAGAACTTAGAAACCTCCTTTCCAATTTGAGCAAACAAAAGTATACATCAAGAACATAGTAAATGAAAAAGGAAATAAAGAACTTAGAAACCTCCTAATTTGAAGGAACAACAAGAACATAGCTTCACTAAGTGCACATACATGTGTAATAAAGCTCGTGTACACTGTACACATGCACCAACATTGCATATACAAGCAAAATCTAATCCATCCATCAAGTTGGTCTGACCTTGTACAAGTTTTCCCAAAAATAAAATCTGGTCCAATTGGCATGTGGGCCTCAATATTGGAAATAGGTGGATGTGTTAGAAAACTTTAAATAATATTTTCATAGCCATACATTTGTTTTGCAAACTGTGACCCACACGACCAGTGGATCAGCCTATTACTTTGGCTACGACATTGATACAATGGTGCCATTTTGATGGATGGATTGTACCTTGTGAGTAAGGATCAAATGAAAATAAGATATGTAAGGATCAACGGTAGGTACCTTGTGACATTTGAAACTAGATCACCATTAGTAAAAATTAGATTACAGTATTCGTCTCTTAGATGTGTAAGACCCGTATCCTAGACCGTACCATTTCATAAACTCCCACAATCCTCCCTATCGAATTTCGACGACCCATGATCTGTAATCGGCGTTTGCACGGGACCTTAAGTCACACCCTGTCAACCTGAGTCGACTCGAACCGAGACTTGTACCCTAGTGACCGCGTCGTCACCACGGTTCCAATGCCACGTCTCACGTGCCGATGTAATACCCTGGTCAGGAGTTATGGGCCCGCATTTATTTCGAGAAAAATGCCGCATGTTGCGAATTTTGAGAGAATCTCTACAGCCTTTTACATCAATCAATTAATGTACAAGTCAAGTGCACATTCATCACTCACTCATCCCTCGCTTAACCAAAGTCAACCCTCATGTCATCTCTCCTTACACCACTATACCTCTCATCCCATCACTCCATCCATCACCACTCTTCTCTTTGTCATTTCTCACTCCATCACATGCACCAAGAGAGAGTGGACATCCAAGCTTCCCAAGGAGAAGCTAGGTGTGGCCCACTTCTTACCCCTCTCATCTCTCATCTCCACCCTGCAATCTTCATCTCCCACCATCAAAGAGAAAGCGTATGAGTTAAGAAGTCCATGGAGCCTAGAAGAAGTGAAATCGGTGGGTATTTATAAGATTATATTTTTCATTTTTATAATGGCCGAAGTGGGGCATACCAATTGATGGTATGATCCCATTTGGGACCCATCTTGATGTATGTATTGTAATCCTTAAGGGGCCCATAGTGGCGGGGTCCCTCCATCATCACTCTCTCTCTCTCTCTCTCTAGAAAAGGAAGAATTCATTTCACTAAAAGGATTTATAAAACTGGCTCACATCAACCAGGATTCGGGCTCCCACAGACAAAAAGGCGAGGGGAGCCTATCGTAAGGCAAATAAGATAAATGAAAAAAAAAAGGAAAAAAGGAGGGAGCGAAGGGGAGTAGATCTTACGTCCCCCTCCTTACCGAGCTTAGGGCCAATATGTCAAAGAAGAGTAGGCCTCTAACCAATGGAGGAAGGTTGGAATGGTCTAAAAACAAACTCAACCTTAGACATTTGCTCCCCAATTTCGCTAAGGCATCCGCTGGCCCATTACTTTCTCTAAGAGTATGAACAAATTTTACATTTCTAGCTTTGGAGAGGTTGTGTATTCTATCTATCCATCCTTTCCATTTCCAACTGGGCACAACATGACCAGAGAGGAAGTGCACGATGAGGAGCGAATCAGATTCGACAAGAATATTGGGGTACCCCCGATGAAGGCAGTGCTGAAGCCCGTCATGAATCGCCCGAAGCACCACCCAAGTATTGGAGGCAACACCATAGCCCATGTGGAACCCAAAGAGGAACTCACTCCTCTTGCCTCTGCAGAATCCACCCTCCCCTTACCCCTAGCAAAACCATCAATGTTTAATTTGACCCAGCTGACAGGGGCTTCCTCCAAATCACCACCTGGGATGAACATCGAGGCTGGGTAGGCACTGGAATGCCCATAGCCTCAAGCGCCCTGCTCGTTGAATTAGATAGGGAAGGAGGAATTCCCCATCTGTTAATGATGAGATGAACCCAACTATAGATGCGAGATATGATCACTCCTTTCTTCATAGTCACCCCTTCATATCTCGCCAAATTTCTACTCTTCCAAATTTCTCATAGAATGAAACAAGGAATAAGCTTCTTGAAAGGGGCTGACGGACCATTTCCTGGTCGGGATTCCCACCAATGGGTTAGGCTAGCCTCAACTCTCTCTCTCTCTCTCTCTCTCTCTCTATATATATATATATATATAAATAGAGAGAGAGAGAGACAGTTGAGTATATATATATATATATATATATATATATATATATATATATATATATATATATATATATATATCTCTTTCTCATCTTGTAGCCCACCATGATGTATTTTTTTTATCCATGCCGTCCACCACATGGACCACACCGCTGTCCATCAAGGGGCCCACCTTACTGCCCATTTTCAGGTGGGCCTGGACGAAGGAAAACACAAATGTCAGCTGTTCCAAAATGGGTGGGCCATACCTGCGTGGGACCCACTCATCATGGCAGCGGTCTGGCTGGCCTACCACACAGCAACTATATAGCTACTATGATGAAAATACACACCATCCGTTCATCTGGTGGGACCCACCTTAATGCTTATGCTATCCTCACCATCCATGGGACAATGGGACCCACCAAGTGGGGCTCATCTAAACCGTCCATATCATGGGCCAGCCATGATACATGTGTTTTATTCCACACCATCCAGATAAGCTGGACAATGGAGTCTGCTATGAAGTATGTGTTTTAATCCACACGTGTGGACTACACCGTGATGCATGAGTCTTATCCTCATCGTCCATCCAGCGGGGACGTGGACCCCACTGCTGATGTATGTTTTACATCTAAATCATCCATCTGATTAGGACGTGGCCCACCCCACACGTGTGGGGTTGGGAAGCACCTTGATGTATTTATTTTGTATGCAGACCGTCCATTCAGACATGCTGTGTGGGCCACTCCATGATGTATGTGTTGTATATGCACACCGTCCATTCGGATGTGCTGCGTGGGCCACCCCATGATGTATGTGTTGTATATGCACACCGTCCATCTGGACGGTGCTGTGTGAAGCCCAACTGTGATGTATTCGCTATCCAAGTTGTCCATCTTTTGGACGGTGCTACGTGGAGACCAACTGTGATGTATTCGCTATCCAAGTTGTCCATCTTCTGGACGGTGATGCATGAGCCCATCATGTTGTTAGTGTCTCATCCATGCCGCCCAGTCCAGCTAGACGTGGAACCCCACCTTTGATCTATGTATTTCAACCGCGTCGTCCATCTATTGGCTGGACTGTGTAGGGCCCACCCTGAGGTATGTGTTGCACACACCATCCCTCCATGGGACTTCACCATGATGTATGTGTTTTATCCATCCCGTCCATTCAGAATGGGATGGATGTGGGTTCATCATGATGTACTTGTTTTATCTGCACCATCCATGGGACATGGGCCCAACGTGATGTACGTGTTGTATTTACTCTGTCCGACCAGGTTGGACGTGTGACCCATCTTGTATGTATGTATTCTATATCCAGGCCATCCGTTCAGACCATGAGGCCCACTAAGATATATGTGTTTTATCGGCACCATCCGTCCAGACGGGCTGGACATGGGCTCACCATACTGTATGAATTTTATCTAGGTCATCCATCCTTGGATGTGGACCTCACCATGATGTATATCCGCATCGTCCATGGGACATGGGGCCACCGCTATATATGTGTTGTGTATTCACACCTTCCATGGCAGCGACCCACCCTGATGAATGCGTTGTACATCCAGGCTGCCCATCCGTTTTTCCTGTGTTATGGGCTACCCATTAGGCCCATTTTGTGGTGTATTGGGCCAATGAGATGCGGCCCATTGCAATGTGTAAGGCCCATGGGACGTGGCTCATTGTGATGTATTCGAGGCCCATGGGACGTGGCTGAAAGGGCCTAGCTATATGCCCTAGAGGGCAATGCCAAATAAAACTTAAAATAGCAGAATAATAAAAAAAATAAAGCACAATGCTAAATTAAAAGAAATCACAATAACCTAGAATTAAGAGAATGATACAATATCAGTTCTAAGGACAACCTTACACCAAAAACCAACGGTTTAAGGTAGGACAACCTTATTTCTAGAACGTCCTTTGTATCACAAACCAATGACAAATAAAAAGCAAGGAAACCAAAATAACTTGCAGAAATAAATCCTAAGTTATTACAACATTCCCACACTTGCTTGAAATAAAAAGATTACAACATTCATCCACAAAACTGAATGAATAAAGGAATGAAAGAATAAACCACATCCACAAAACAACGATATATAGTGGTTCGCCTGTGTGTACACCAACTGTTATCCAACAGCCACACAGAATGCTACTCCACTCCTAATATCCTGACACAGGGGATATTAGCATGCACTATCAAAATAGGTTTCACAGGTTCACCTAAAACCTTCACAATTGTGTCTTTTTATCTCGGGCTTACACAATCCAAAAACCCACACAATCTGAGTTTTCTGGCTCTCCTCAGATAACCAAAACAATCAGATTTTTCTGACAAATCTCAAACAAAACCAAAGAAAATAAATTACATAAATGTAAAATACCTGAATCTCCTTTTGAAGTAGCCCGGTAGAACCAATCGGACTAGAAGTTTGATTCAACGTTTAAAGTCTAATACTCACTTTAAGAATGGTTCTAAGTCTAATTGATTTTAAATTAAAAGGGCTAGTTCTATTTGATTTTGAATCCAAGAAGAAGGAATATCAGAAATTCCCCTTTTCAAATAAGATTGGAATGTAGAATAAAATCAAATAATAAATAAGCTAGCAAAAGGAATATTAAATGAGTACAAAGTAGCTTAAAAATAAACACAAACTTATCTCAGAGTATAGCCTAAAGATTGCTTGAATTGAGTTGAATTGAATTGAAAAACTCTGAAGTTCGTGCTCTATTTATAGCCTGAAAAATCCCATCTACGACTGGTCTTAGGATCCTAGGACTGGTCGTAGCTTCAAAAAATTTTAAAGATTTTCGCGGGATAAGGATTAGCTATTCCACGACTGGTCTTGGGTAGCTTACGGTAGGACCTCCAGTTTATTTGCTGGAGTTTGACTCGTAGGGCTAAGACTGGTCGAATGACAAGTCGTACAGCTCACAGGACTGGTCGTATGACAAGTAGAGAGATCCAAAAATCTTTAACAACCTAGGACTGGTCCTGAAAAACTTAAGACTGGTCGTAGCAGAGCTAGGACTGGTCTTGAAGTCCCTAGGACTGGTCTTAGAATAGCCCGAACAAGCATATTAAAATATATGAATTATGTATACAGAATGACCTACAGTAAAACCCATCCTAAGGTCAATCTAAGGTCAAACAAACCTTAAAAGTGAGATGGACATTGATAGTCTGTACACTTAGATGACCCTTAAGAGAAGCTTGAGAATTTATGAATCATGTTGTAGGCCTTCTCGAGCTTAATCCTTTCTTGAGTTGACAAAGTCTTCTTCTATACTTGTACTTATTTCAATCTTGAACATGCATACTTAGAGACTTCTATTCTTGAATTCTTCATCCATGACTTGAAACTTTCTTCATTTAAGTTCTTGTCTTAAAATACGATGTCTTGAAGCAATGAATAGTCTCAAACATGAAACACAGGATATACAAGACATAGATATAGGTTTTGACACTACAAAATTTGACAATCAAAGGGATATGAAATCATAGCACTTACAATCTCTCCTTTTGTCAAATTTGTGACAAAACACATATCATACAGATAAGAGCAACATCATACAAATTACTCTACTCCCCTTGAGAGATACGAGTACTGATCATGTAAATAATAAATAACATGTAAACATCAGGACTCCATATTCTCAATCCACATATCCTTCTCAATCAATCAATCCAAACAAATTACTCTCCCTTTCCATACTACTCCCCTTTACCATACTACTCGCCCTTTTTGTCACAAAATGACAAGGGAAAGACACAATAGGAAAGTCACAAAATGACAAGGGAAAGTCACAATAGCATATAATGAGAAAGAAATATGGAAGGACATAGCATATTTCAAAATATAAACTAGAATTATCAAGTCATAACAAAGTTAATACAATATCCAAAATAAAATATAAGATAATGTTATACAATCCAAAAGATAATTCGCCTAATCAGATTCACAGGAAGGAGTAAGGATAGTAAGATCAATCTAGTGTAAGCCCGTATTGATGCGATGAAGATATTTTTGCATATATTTAAACTGCATATCATGGGCTACACTCATGTTATCAACCTTCTCCTCCAATGCATGAAGGCGTACATCATAATTAGATGGATCGTAATCAGGATCATTTAACAAATCAGTTTCTATCTCATCAAATAACTCATCCATATTATCATCCTGTTGAGGAAGATCGCCAGCTTCCCCTTCATTTCCGGCTTCACCACCTTCACCACCATCACCACCAACACCACCTTCATCTACTTGGCCAGGAAGTAAATCTAACTTCATCTTATTAAGATTGGTATTGTTGAAAATTAGATGATGAATTGGTGCCTCATTAATAGGTTTATCGATAACCATGTGAGTGACTAACACAGTCAGAAGATAACCAAACGGAATATCACTATGACCCGGATGGAGATAAAATTGTATGATAAAATGACAAATCAAAGAAGGAAGGCAGACCATGGTACCAGAAGTAATATAATGCAACACACGAACTATAAAAGAAGTCAACTCGGTTTTATTATCGGACCGAGGATATAGATTTGAAATGAAAAAATGATGTAACACTTTATATTTAGGTAATAGATACTTTGAAGGGAGCGCATTCCCTTTGTGTGTCCATTGCGCATCAATTTTGCATAAGTCTCTTGTTAACATGCGTTTTTCCAATTCAGATGGTTTGTCATATAAAGTATGAATCGGTATACCTTCGTCATTAATGGGTATATTCATAATACCCGATATCAAATGACAATCTACTTCAAATTTTCCTTCTCTAGTATCAATTGAAAAAGTTAAATTGTCAAGGGAGAATTCTGAGATACATGCAACCTTGATTGTGCAATTGACTGGTATGCAGGCCCACCCCAAAGCAAAATGTTAGCCCAGCCAACAGATTCAAGGAGAAGGACAATACTAAATGGAGCAATGTGATTGAGATCAATGGTATGCTCAACGATAACATTATGGACACGCAAATCCCGTACATCTTGAGGATCATCTTTGGGTGACCGAAGGTGCCATTTTGTTATCGGTGTAGATCTGGATGAGGATGGACCACGGGATGTTTTCTTCTTCCCTCTAGCATCCATCTTCAACAAGATATATAAAGAGCAAGAGAAATGCACAAAAAGAAGGATGAATTTTCTCTAGATCAGCAATATGAGAAGAAACCCTTGAAAAATCCACAAAAAATAGCTACACAATAATCAAATCAAAGCATAGAGAGCATTAAACTTCAAGAAAAATAATGAAATAGGACTAACCTTGAATAAATACAAGAAATCCTATGACTGGTCGAGCCACGACTCGTCGTAGGTCGGAGTGAAAATGAAGAAGAAGGAGATTTTCTCTAAATTATATCATGTTCACGAGCTCCACGACCGGTCGAGTGAGGTGCACGACTAGTCGTATCACGACTGGTCGTGTACATCTACGACTGGTCGAGTGCGGTGCACGACAGGTCGTATCACGACTGGTCGTGTACAACTACGATTGGTCGAGTATCGAGCAAAAATACATTTTTAATGTAAAAAAAATTAAAATTTCAACACATATAATACCAAATATAATACACTATGATACACGCAAGTAAGAATAATCAATGTAAAATGTACATACCAAGATCAAATTTTAATTTATTAAACCTACTTTTGTCGAGCGGTTTAGTAAATATATCAGCAAGTTGAGTTTCAGTTGGTATATATTCCAAGGAAATAACTTTTTCTTCAACCAACTCACGAATGTAGTGATACCTAATGTCAATATGCTTAGTACGTGAATGCTGGATTGGATTTTTGGAAATATTTATAGCATTGGAATTATCACAATGTAAGATCATTGAATTTTGATTAATTTCATAATCGCTTAGCATGCGTTTCATCCAAACTAGTTGAGTACATGCATATCCAGCTGCAATATACTCAACCTTAGCAATGGAGAGCGATATTGAGCTTTGCTTCTTGCTGAACCAAGAAACTAAGCAATTTTCAATGTAAAAATAACCACCACTGGTTGATTTTCTATCATCGATATTACCAGCCCAATCAGCATCTGAGTACCCGACTAATTGAACACTAGTATCAAAAGGATACCAAAGACCCAGATTTATAGTACTTACGACATATCTAATAATCCATTTAACAGTAGTAAGATGTGATTCCTTAGGATTAGACTGATATCTTGCACAAATATTAACACTTAATGCGATATCAGGTCTACTAGCAGTTAGATACAACAAACTACCAATCATACTACGATATAGTTTAGGATCTATATCTTTACCGGTAGAGTCTTTTGAGAGTCTTAACGTCGTACTCATAGGAGTATCAAAGTTCTTACCATTCTCAAATCCAAACCTTTTAACCAAGTTTAAAGCATATTTGGTCTAGAAAATGAAAATTTCATTAGGTTGTTGTTTTACTTGCAACCCTAGAAAATAGTTTAGTTCTCCAACCATGCTCTTTTCGAACCTTAATTTCATTAACTCTGAAAACTCAATAGACATGTTAGAGCATGTTGATCCATAAATAATATCATCAACATAAATTTAAATCATCAAAATATCATTGTTATATTTCTTAACAAAGAGCATCTTATCAACACTTCCTACTTGAAAGCTATGACTAAGTAAGAATTTAGTCAATTTCTCATACCATGCCCTGGGTACTTGTTTTAGACCATAGAGAGCTTTTTTGAGTCGAAATATATGGTCAGATAACTTGGGGTCTTCAAACCCTGAAGGTTGTTCAACATACACCTCTTCATGTAAATTGCCATTCAAGAAAGCACTCTTTACATCCATCTGATAAATCTTAAATTTTCTAAAGCATGCGATGGAAATAAAAAGTTTGATTGATTCAAGTTAAGCGACTGGAGCAAAGGTTTCATCGTAATCGATGCCTTCAATTTGAGTGTACCCTTGTACAACCAGTCTAGCCTTGTTTCGTATTATATTTTCAAGTTCATCAGACTTATTTTTAAAGATCCATTTTGTTCCAATAATGTGTTTATCTTTAGATCTAGGAACAAGATACCAGGCATCATTACGAACAAATTGATTAAGTTCATCCTGCATAGTAATTATCCAATTTTCGTCAGAAAGTGCTTCTTTCACATTGACCGGTTCTATTTGGGATGTAAAACAAACATAATTACATATGTTCTCAAGTTGTTTGTGAGTACGAACTCCAGTGAGAGGGTTTTCAAGAATTTGATTGGTTGGATGATCTTTGACAGTCCTTGGTTTAGATTCTTTTTGACTTAATGAGGTATCTTGATTGTTGATAATAAGAGCTTCATCATCATCTGAACTCGGAGCTGGTGTATTTAAATGATCATCAATGACCACATTGATGGACTCTTGAATCACACCAGTTATCTTATTTAGAACCCTATAAGCTCGACTGTTCAAAGAATAACCAAGAAAAATACCTTCTTCACTCTTTGTATCAAACTTTCTCAAATTTTCACGATCACGTAAAATATAATACTTGCTGCCAAAAACCCGAAAGTATTTGATAGTAGGTTTCTTTTCAAACCATAATTCATAAGCAGTCTTATTATTAGATTTACTGGTATAAACCCGATTAATAATACAATATGCGGTATTAACTGCTTCAGCCCAAAGATTTCTAGAGAGCTTCATGCTATTCAACATAACATTAGCCATATCCTGAAGCACTCTATTTTTTCTTTCAACTATACTATTTTGTTGTGGTGTTTTGGGCGCAAAGAATCCATGCGATATTCCCTGATCGCTACAAAATTTCTCAAAACTACTGTTTTCGAATTCGGATCCATGATCACTACGGATCTTACTAACATAAGAACCTTTTTCATTTTGAATTCGTTGAATGACCTTTTTCACTTCATCCAGGGTTTCAGTTTTGTCTTTTAAGAAAGATACCCAAGTGAATCTGGTATAGTCATCTACGATAACTAAGATGTATTTTTTACCACCTCGACTCTCCGATCTGGTTGGTCCAATAAGATCCATATGGAGAAGCTCGAGTGGTCTAGATGTGGTATTGGAGTTCACTTTTTTGTGAGAGCTCCTAGTCTGTTTTTCCAACTGGCATTCACCACATATTTTATCTACTCTTTGTAATTTGGGTACACCTCTAATTAGTTCTCTTTTGCTCAATCTAAATAAGTTCTGATAGTGTACATGTCCAAGGCGTTTATGTCATAATTCAGTCTCATCGGTATGGACCATGTAACATGATTGAGTAGATGATCTTGCATCACTAACGATGTAGCAGTTTTCAAAAGTTCTGCGATCAGTTAATATAACAGAACCCTTTGTATTAAGTATCTCACAACCTTGATTAGAAAAACTTCACATTATGGTTGTTATCGCATATCTGAGAAATGCTTAGTAGGTTGTGTTTCAAGCCCTCAACATATAAAATATTCTTAAATAAGGAAATGTTATAAAGCTGAACCGTACCTTGGCCAATGATCTTGTAATTGCTTCCATCACCAAATGTGACTGACCTGTCAGTCATATCTTTTAGATCGGTGAATAAAGCCTTGTCGCCTGTCATATGCTTGGAGCAACCACTATCTAGGTACCACTTTGAATGGCTTGTAGCTTTGAAAGCAGTGTGGGCAACCAAGCAGACAACTTTAGGAACCCATTTCAGAACTGTTTTGGGTTTAGGAGTATAGATGGTCTTTTTCTATCTGTTGTTATACGAGAGACCTATAGAGTTAGACTTTAATAGCTCCTTGAGTAGATCAATTATTTTTTCAGCCAATGGATTTCTGTTTTGAAAATCAAAGTTGACATGGCTACCTTTAGGTTTTTGAAAAGTCCTTAAATTTTTGAAAAAACCTTGATAAGTATTCTTTTCTTTTGAGATTGAAGACTTTCCTTTTACAAATTTAGGAGCAATGTTCTTTTGTTTAGGAGATGTATTCTTATCATAGCCCAACCCGGATCGATCGTCATATTTTCTTAATCCGAACAATAATTTTTCTAATTTAGGATCACCTTGGGTATATCTCCATGTGTCTTTCAAACTCAGAAGAGAGGCTACCTCATTTTTGAGTTTCTCATTTTCGGATCTCAAATCCTCAATTTTGGAGGTTTTGAAATCTAAATCACCTTTGGTCTTTTCAAAAGAATCGAAAATATGAGACTTTTCTAAAACGAGAGACTCATAATCTTCCTTAAGTTTAGAAAATTTTTCTTTTTGTAATTTAAGCTTGACGACAATTTTACAACTCTCCTTATAAATGGCATTATAAGCATCCTGAAGATCATCTTCATTATTGCAATCACTATTCAGATTTTCTTCACTAGATATAACATCATTATCTGAAAAAGTGATCTTGGCTAGAGTCATAAGGGCTTTAACATCATCGCCCGACTCGGTTTCAGAATCTTCTGATTTAGAAGAGGATTCAGAATCAGACAATTCATCCCAAGTAGTCATCATGCTTTTCCTTTTTGATTTGTCCTTTTTAGGACATTTGTTAGCTAGGTGCCCATACTCTTGACAGTTGTAACATTGACTATCTTTCAACGATTTTTGAGTTCTCGGTTTAGATTGTCTCTTATCATTTGACTTTTAAACATCAACTTTTTTCTTTCTTTTGAAAATTTTGTAAAACTTTTTTGCTAAAAGCGTCATATCATCTTCGAAATTTTCTAAGTCCGAAGTGCTCTCTTGTGAAACATTTTTAGATGATTTGAGAGAAATTGATTTTCCTTTAGGAGCTTTAAAGGACAACTCGTAGGTTTGAAGTGAACCAACTAGTTCCTCAACCCTCATGGTATCCATATCACGAAGTTTCTGAATCGCGGTTACTTTAAAATTGAATCGTTCAGGAAGTGATCGTAGTATCTTTGCGCACACTTTACTTTCTGGAATTCTATCACCAAGACCCCACATAGAGTTCACAATGTCATTCAACCTAGTGTAGAAGTCCATAAACATCTCATTCTCCTCCATATGAATTTCTTCAAATTTAGTTATGAGGAGTTGGACTTTAGATTTCTTGACAGTTGATGTACCCTCGTGTGTTATTTCTAATACATCCCATGCTTTTTTTACATTTTCACAAGAGATGATTCTTTCGAATTCATCTAGTGATAATGCATAAGTAATTACATTTAGTGCTTTTGCATTGACACTACTCTCACTTTTCTGAAGTGTGGTCCAAAGAGAATAAGCCGTTACTTTCATTGATTTTGAACCATCGTCATTACTTACTTCAGTGATAGGAGGGTTCCATTCATTCACTGTGGCCAGCCACACACTTTCATCTAAGGATTTGAGGAAGATCCTCATCCTGACCTTCCAATAGGCATAGTTTGTGCCATTAAAGGATGGTGGCCTAGTGACTGATAGGCTATCAAAATTTGATATCTTAATATAGCTTAGATCGTTAGCTCAGAAAATAAATCCAATAAATAAACAATAAGCACGAGCTATTAGGCTCTGATACCACTTGAAAGGGCCTAGCTATATGCCCTAGAGGGGGGGTGAATAGGGTAATGCCAAATAAAACTTAAAACAGCGGAATAATAAAAGAAATAAAGCACAATGCTGAATTAAAAGAAATCTCAATAACCTAGAATTAAGAGAATGATACAATATCAGTTCTAAGGACAACCTTACACCAAAAACCAACGGTTTAAGGTAGGACAAACTTATTTCTAGAACATCTTTTGTATCACAAACCAATGACAAATAAAAAGCAAGGAAACCAAAATAACTTGCAGAAATAAATCCTAAGTTATTACAACATTCCCACACTTTCTTGAAATAAAATGATTAAAACATTCATTCACAAATACAATCCACAAAACTGAATGAATAAAGGAATGAAAGAATAAAGAACATCTACAACACAACGATATATAGTGATTCGCATGTGTGTACACTAAATGTTATCCAACAGCCACACAGAATGTTACTCCACTCCTAATATCCTGACACAGGGGATATTAGCATTCACTATCAAAATAGGTTTCACAGGTTCACTTAAAACTTTCACAATTGTGTCTTTTTATCTCGGGCTTACACAATCCAAAAACCCACACAATCTGAGTTTTCTGTCTCTCCTCAGATAACCAAAACAATTAGATTTTTCTGACAAATCTCAAATAAAACCAAAGAATGTAAATTACACAAATGTAAAATACCTGAATTTCCTTTTGAAGTAGCCCGGTAGAACCAATCGGAGTAGAAGTTCGATTCAACGTTTAAAGTCCAATACTCACTTTAAGAATGGTTCTAAGTCTAATTGATTTTAAATCAAAAGGGTTAGTTCTATTTAATTTTGAATCCAAGAAGAAGGAATATCAGAAATTTCCCTTTTTAAATAAGATTGGAATGTAGATTAAAATCAAATAATAAACAAGCTAGCAAAAGGAATATTAAATGAGCACAAAGTAGCTTAAAAATAAACACAAACTTATCTCAGAGTATAGCCTAAAGATTGCTTGATTTGAGTTGAATTGAATTGAAAAACTCTGAAGTTCGTGCTCTATTTATAGCCTGAAAAATCTCACCTACGACTGGTCTTAAGATCCTAGGACTAGTCGTATCTTCAAAGATTTTTAAAGATTTCCACGGGATAAGGATTAGTTGTTCCATGACTGGTCCTAGGTAGCCTACGACCGGTCGTGGGCCACCTACGACCGGTCGTAAGACCCCCAGTTTAGTTGCTGGAGTTTGAGTCGCAGGGCTAAGACTGGTCGAAGGACAAGTCGTACAGCTCACAGGACTGGTCGTAGGATGTCCAGGACTAGTCGTAGGACAACCAGAAAGATCTGAAAATCTTCAACAACCTAGGACTGGTCTTGAAAAACTTAAGACTGGTCGTAGCAGAACTAGGACTGGTCTTGAAGTCCCTAGGACGGGTCTTAGAACAGCTCGAACAAGCATATTAAAATATACAAATTATGTATCCAAAATGACCTACAGTAAAACCCATCCTAAGGTCAATCTAAGGTCAAACAAACCTTAAAAGTGAGATGGACATTGATAGTCTGTACACTCAGATGACCCTTAAGAGAAGCTTGAGAATTTACGAATCTTGTTGTATGCCTTCTCGAGCTTGATCCTTTCTTGGGTTGACAAAGTCTTCTTCTATACTTGTACTTGTTTCAATCTTTAACATGCATACTTGGAGACTTCTATTCTTGAATTCTTCATCCATGACTTGAAACTTTCTTTATTTAAGTTCTTGTCTTGAAATACGATGTCTTGAAGCAATGAATAGTCTCAAACATGAAACACAAGATATACAAGACATAGATATAGGTTTTGGCACCACAAAATTTGACAACAAAAGGAATATGAAATCATAGCACTTACAGTGATCCATTGCGATGTGATTGAGGCCCATATGTTAAGGCCTATATGATATATTTGTGGCCTTTTTAGTGAGGCCCAATATGATGCATTTACAGCCGATTTGATGGGGTCCGATGTGATGTATATTGGCCCATATGATGAGGCCCGATGTGATATATATATATATGGCCCATGTGTGAGGCTCGATGTGATGTGTATGAGGCCCACATGGTGAGGCCCAATGAGATGTATATGTGTCCCTTGAGAGAGGCCCACGATGATGTATATTAGGCCTTTGTGTGAGGACATGGGCCCATTATACATTTGGCTTTATGAGGGTCACTCCTTAGGAGTAATGTTGGTTAAGTGTCTATATTGATAGGCAATGATGGTTAAATGTCCACATTGTGACCTTCCCTAAGGACCTTTGTAAGGTTGATTATCGATACCACTTATGAGTACTAATAGTATAGCATCATGACAAATGCCCATACACATCATCTGTATGCTTGATATGAGGAGTAATTGATCATTGCACTCGCCATTGGGCAGATTATTATGGGACTCCCTGAGAGACGGAGTTGCCCCACATGAGCACTTAGTATGCGCAGGTTTGATGTATGATCAGATGGTATAACTCATGCATCTCGCATTTTAGGATATGACTACTGTACGCCTTAGTGATATTAGGAATGTGGCCTCCACAGGTATGTCGTGGATGACCAGATGGGATACCGAAAATGTTTGGTTCGAGCATCTGTTCACATTGGATGTCCCTGTGTGAAAGTCCCTAAACCTCCATGGCTAGGAGACACTCTAACATCTAGATCGAGTGGATATAAATGAGCACCCAAGTGCCGAATATCAGTAGGCCACGTCTCCCACCGTATCATGGTCGGTTAGAAAAGGGTGTGGCCTTATCCGCTCGAGTGAGAGGGATATAAGCTAGGGTGAGTTTGATAAGCTCCTAAATGGATCCACTATCGACGAGCCAGGTAGGCATTGATATACTGCTAACAGCGGGCAGTGAGGTCTTTTCCACTTGCATGGCTTTGCGGTTAGGGAGGTGGTAGCCAATGTGGAGTGTACTAGACCCCGGTGATGATTTCAGAGATGCACGGTAATGATATATGGACTTATTGAGAAGGAGTTATATACTCAACATTTTGCTCATTCATCCATTCATTCACTATCCACTCGGGCTGGTAGTGTGTAACTAATTATTATGTGTACCTTCGTAATGACCAGGATTTCAGTTGGAGCACGCGACCAACCTGAGATCAGGAGTTTATCACATTGAGTCTAACTATCCAAATTCAGGTATGGGACTAGTTTAAATAGAAGTCCCTTGTGATGGACCCTATAGCCTGTGATACTGCGTATTATCATCCCGACTTCACACTTCAGCTTGGTCATTTCATTCACACCACATATTACATTGCTTCCTCAATATATGATATTGGCTTATCATATTTTTTTATATTGCATAGCCTAGATAAGACTAATGGTATTTATGGAATTACCAGCATGTTTCCGCATTGCTCTGATATTATATACTTAACACTTATTTTGCGCACATACTTACACCACCCTATAAACTTTCTATAAGCTTATGCACGATAGATGCGTGCAGGTAGCGTTAGGTCGCAACAGCATTGAGCTTAGAGCGTGCAACTGTCTTCTAGAGTTTTGATTTATGATATATGTATTTCCCTTTCAGCACTGTATTCAAATGTTTATATTAATAGATATGTAATGATGATGTTGCCTTTGTGATTAGGGTAAACTTGTGGTTATACTTATTACAAGATAAATGTACATTGAAAAAATCCTCCTTGTAGGATCCCAGAATCGGAATCTGGCGTATAGGTGTTGGGAGCCAAGAATGGGGTACTAGTTCACACCCCAAGTATAGGGCTGTGATATAGTAATAAACTCGGTAAGATTGAGGTCAAATCCACAGGGACTAAAACCTGTACGTAATTTGAAAATAACCAGAACTAGAGCTAGAATGAGATGAAACTTAAATCAAGTGAATATGAGGGTATAATGGTGAAATAGAAAACTAAAATTTGTAAAATTCAAAGGTGAGAAACTAGGGATTCAGAGGATCCACTTGTAGAGATCAGGGAGATCTACGCTTGATTCATAAACACAAGTGGACTTCGAGTCCCATCTTCATTCAGTTGAAAGATATATCACTAAAGCACAATCTGAACTTCTTTTGACTTAGTTTTCAAAGAGATGAAAGGTGCGAGGATTGGAGTTGATTCCATCACAAAACCATGCCCATGAGACAAAGTAAACAACAGAACTAAACAAATCTACAACCAATCAGAAGATGTATGAATGTTAGGAAGGATTCCATCATCCAACCATGTCTAAGGGGCAATGGTGAACAACAGGGCTTCCTGATTTCACAATCAAAAATAAAGGAAAGGAAATACTCAAATCCATTACAAATTTATTGTAATTTCAGTCACAACAAATTATTAAAAACTGAAAGTATTTCTATTAATCAAACTAAAATCAACATAAGTTCAGTCTAACATCAATCAGAGCCGTAGAATTATTCTCATCATGCCACAAGCTTCACCCCTTTATCCCTAGCTAAGGGGTTTAACAAATCATAAACATGGTTAACTAAAATCCCTAAAATAAAAGCATTAAAGGAGCAAAAGACTAAGATAAAGAAGAAGAAGACTCTGGCCAGCCCATAATGTCTCTCTCTCCTGTATTCACGCCCAAGCTCACTTCCATGGCTACCCAAAGATCAGATACCCCCTCCCACATCCTTCTCTCTTTTTTATAGCCACAAAGAAGTCAGTGGGAGAGCTTTTACATAGCTACAGCATGCACAGCGAAGAAAAACGCAAACTAGTTGCGTTTGGATGAGAGTTTTGGACGGTACATGGCTAAAAAACTCATTCTGGCTTCATGGTTAGAGTAAAGACCCCTTGCCCTATCTTTTGGATGGTTTAAATCATTCAACCGACCATCATCTGGGCCATACAATGCCCCACTACAGTCGGATTTCACGGACGTGGGCTTCTTGTGAATTTTCTTGCGTTGACATGCTTGGTAGGCCCCATAGTGATATTTTATGGAAAATCCACCCCACTCATTGGATTCCTGGTGAAATTTTAGTTGGAAAGGAGTAGTTTTGGTCGAGTTTTAATGTGGTCCACTGTATAAAATCAACTCACCGTTCATCCTGCATTTTCTAACGATCCACGTGTGTACACATGCACAGGGCCAAAAGGAAAGCTTAGCAAGGGGCGTGGGCCCATCTAAAGTGAATGAATAATCTGGATCATTGATATGGGTGATGGGTGGGGCCCACTACATAAAAACGGACAGACAGCATCCGCTTGCTGTCTCCATGTGTGAGACGGATTGGGTTAGCGGGCGCTGACTGATTGTCTTAGTCCAGTGCACGTCGAGTGCACTATGCACTGGCGTTGCCAATGGGGTCCACTCATGATGTATATATGAAATCTTCGCCGTCCATCCATTTTACCACCTCATTTAAGGGGTTGAGACCAAAATTATATCCTGATATCATGTGTGCCCCAAATCAAAGATTTGTGGGCTGATCTATTCGTTGGGTCACTTCCACATGGATCCAATGGCCGAAATTTGATGTGTATGGTTAATTTATAGTCCTCAAGCCATATATAAAGTTTTGAGCCGAACAGATGGTGGAAACCCTATGATTTTGCATTCAGAACGACTTTCAAGCCACTTGAACTTCAATCACATGATTTTCTCGGATCTCTAGCGTGTAAATTCTTCGATCTCGGTCCCCTGGGATCCGTCCCTTGCCTTGGTGATTTTTGAGTGTTAAATCTAGGCTTTTAACACTATTTTAAGTCCAAGCTCCTAAATTCACCTTACAACTAAAAACATGATTAAAATAGGACGTTAAGCATTATCATGTTCGTAAAACTATGTGATAACTGGGGTCTAATATGCAATATTTGACCCCCAACAGTACTACGGAGGTTGTAGGCATTGGATTCGGCGATTGAAAATTTTGTGAGCCTAATTTTCGAGTTTACGGCGTGACAGAATGGGTTAAATGTCATACTTGTACAACATCAGTCCCACAATTCTTAATTTCTTAACTTTTTACAGGAAAAAAATTGAAAGCAATTTTGTAATTTCATCACCTAAAGGCACCTCACCATATCCTATTTTGGGTGGTTTCAACCTCTCATGTGATCCTAACACATCACATGATTAGAAGTATAAAATATCTTGAAATAAGTCGAAGATGACAAAAGCCCCAGAATATTTAGAACAAATAATTTTACTTCTTTCTCCAAAGCAACAAGAGAGTGTGAATTAGTAATTACTGCTACTTCTACTTCTACTTCTGTTAGAGAGATAACAGTCAAAGCTCTTCCATACTTGCATCCTACATACTCTAGTACAGGAAAGGCACATGCATGATCGCTATGATATCTTCAAAGAGAAGATATTACCTTCAATGAATTCAGAAGTATGCAAGTCATCTACTATTAAAGTTTGGAAATTTGTTCGAAACTTATTGATGCACTTCTGGGTAGCATGCATGAATCGATCCTTGAGGTTCCCTTCTCGAAATGGGGATAAAACAACTTCACTGTCATGCAACGCACTTGAGAAACTATAAGGATCTAATGTAAATAGCTCCATCCCCTTCTAATTTCAACCATCGAATCCAGTCATCCGACTAGAAGCACCAAGAGAACTCCCCATCCCTCAAATCCATTAAGCCACATTTAGCCTAGCCATTCCATCCCTCCACTAAGGAGAGGAAAGAGCAGCAAGAGTGAGTCTAACCGAGGTAAGCCTACTATAGCCCAAAACCTTCGCCTCCTAAGTTATTGAAGCCTTAATCCAAGCCAGTCAATCTGACCCTTTGTGACACTATCATTCACCCATCTTTTAATCAGCTTCGTTCATTTTACGTGAACATTGTGCAACATTCATTCCATTCTCAACCCCCTTACTTATCTCATCCATCTGCATTATATTGCACACTAAGCACCTAATCGATTCAAACATATGTTTTGTGGCTCACCGATATAATCAAATCTTTCCCATAAGAAACTCTGATTGGTTAGTATACGCAGGACAAGTAGGTAGTCAATTCGGATCTTGCCCATAAGAAACTCTGATTGGTTAGTATACACAGGACAAGTAGGTAGTCAATGTGGATTTATCTAGCCAAAACTACAACATATCGTCAGTGTTGCATTTAATACAACATTGTACACACACCACATTACATATATAGTCTTGCATACATGTCACTAAGCATCTAATCAGTTCAAATTTTTTCTTTGTAACTCGTCAAGTTAATGAAATATTATCCATTAAAAACATGGACTAGTTGGTTTATCGCTTTAGCAAGTGGGTAATCAAAGTAGATTTATCTAGCCAAAATTACAGCTTGTCGTAGACATTGTATTTGACACAACCTTACATTATTATTGCACAAAAACTAATATAATCTTCAAAAGTTTGAGATATCTTATGAAGTAGAAACCGTATATTTATACAAGCAGAGTGAGTGCCTAATATCTAATCTCTCTATAATTGTGGTTTCTTACTTAGAATCTTCAACTGAATATTGAGTCATCTTAGGTCATGGAATCATTGGATTCTCTATCCTAATATTTTCACAGAATCTATCTGACAATGGAATCGAATTAAATGGCTAGTGGTGACTCTAGTCAAACAAAACTTCTTTACAACCTCACCCAAAGATCCCAACTCTGCCTCCTCATGAGTGCAATCCACTGTTCAAGAATCCAACGTGCATATAGGGACCTACCTTTGATATGGACAATCCATTATGTGGGCTCACCTTGATGTGGGTCTTCCATAATGTGGGGCACACCTTTGATGTGAACCCTTCATCATGTGGGCCCAACCTTTCATGTCAACTGTCCATCATGTGTGGCCTCCTTTAATATAGACCACCATCACATGGAGAGAGAGATATGGTAGAAAAGATGAAAGTTGAAAAAAGGAAAGGACCTTACGGAATCGAAGTAACTTTATTACATAAGTTATATTATAATAATGGTATTTATCAAACTAATTACAGTAAAAAAAACAAATGTAACTTATTAACTTGATACTGTGTTGTTTGGGCCACTTGCTTCTAGAGAAAGATGTAAGGGATTCAAAATTGTATCTTCACCTAACTACCTTTATTAATACCAGTTTACCAGGCGATTGACTCAGCCCGAGTCACTATTAGTCACGTTTACGTGTGTCATCTGTCCAACTCAACCACTCTTGATGACTTAGAAGCAAGCCCATCTTTGGAGCGAGTTTTTCAATGACTCGGCTTGAAATCTCTCTAAATTGAGTTGACTTGGTCTAGTTCCAAGCTGAATTAGTGAGTTTTCTAAAACTATGTTGTAGCTGGTCTCGACCATATTCAAAACAAAGGAAACAGTGTTCAAGGGATCATGTAGTGGTTGATGATGATAACTTATTTTAATAAAAGGGCAAAAAAAGTCCCAAGTTCTTGACTAGGAAGCAAAGGTCTATACAACCTTCAGAAAATCGGACACCTAAGGCCAACCCGTTTTCGTTGGTAGACAGGGCCAAACTGCTTCAATAGGATGGATCCATGCTGTCTTTGTGATGTCTTAATTAAATTAGGGAATTCTACTGTAAAACTTAACAAAGGAATTATATTTTTACGAAATGGTGCCTATATTCTTCAATAGTTTTTTTTTTAAGAGGAGAAATTACATTACTAACCTACTTTGCCTTTTTTTTTTTTACTACAAAGTTGAAAATCAAAGGTTTTGGGCCCACAGGGATGTATCTAACATCCAAACCATCTAAAAGAAGCACACCAGTATTATTATTAGACGGTTAAAAAGGTGAATTCAATTGTAATATGAACCCAATCCATGATGTAGAGCAGGTCACGAGACAGTTTCATGGCCAAGATGGATTAGAAAAGACCCGATTGGAAGCAGAAGTGATTTGGACCATCAAAACTTAAAATGTACATATCTCGCAAACCAGAATAAGCTATCAGATGTACCATATATGATTTTGGGATAGGACGAGCTATTTAGCCACCCAACCTCGAATTTGCAAAATACCACTAAATCGATGGTCAAAATTCTATTTCAATTTCGTTTTTACTATAAATAGTAAGTTTTAGATTGATTATAACTCTTCTTCTAGAGTTGTGCCCAACATGAAAAGTACTAAGAATAATTAGGAGAATAGTGTGGTTCGGCCAAATAGGACACTTACTATTTTTGGCCAAAAATCATTCGCACTGGTAGAGAGAGCAACCGTCCATACATAATAAGTTGCGGATTATAAGGGTTTAGTTGTAGTTTGATTCCGAAACTTCTCCTATGACTCGGCATCCCTATTTTAAGGGTTGTGAACTCATTTAATTCATTCATCAATCAAATTACGAATTATATAAAATTTATTTCTATTTTTCTTATTTTTTCCTTGTGGATTTCATAAGTCTCTGTGAGGAGTTTAGAAAAGCTTCATGAATTCATAGTAGTTATCCTTGAGAAAGACGGTGCTCAACCTAATCACATTCATCCTTACGTCAATCCATGATAAAATAAAGCACACCATTCAAAAGATGTCAATTCAAGTGTGGCCCCATACGTTGATTTGACTAACATGATGTTTTGTTACGGTGTGGAAGTTATAAACATATCATGTGGCCAGCACAAGTTTGGAGTTTCAATAAATAAATAAATAATTAAACAAATTAAATGAAGGCGTTTTTGTTATTTCATCACTTAATAAAGCAATTACATTCAATTTATAATATTGGATTCATTATTTGGGAAAATATAAATACCCAGGAATTTTGCAGTAAAAATCCCATTATGTTGAATGCTAAGTGAAAAAAAATTTGCAGATTCCAATAAAAAAACATTCCATGTCCGCTGACTACATAAGAAACATGGGACTCCATGCCTACAATTAATTGATCATCACATCGGCGAGAATTTTCATCATGTCCATCCTGTCCATCATGTTTGTGGCCACATTCTTATGGTGGATCCTAAAAATCACTCCAGTGAAAACTTAGGTGGGCCACACGATACGGATCTGTATAAAATCAATCAAAAAATCCCTAAATTCCTGTGATGTGGTCCACATGAGACTTGGATTGTGCCAATTTCAGGTTATCCATTCATCCATGTGTATCGTGTTAGATGAGTCAATTGGATGGCATATATAAACAACACAATCTAACCCCAAAATAATTTGGATGATTTTCATGGTAGGAATTCCCATTTCATTGGTTCCCCATGGTGTAGCTTCCCCAGTTTGAATCAGCCTGACTTTTTGTCCCGTCCAAACACAGGGCGTCGCAGCTGATGTGGTAGGCATGCCTCATCTACATGAAGTCGTCTATCGACGACCGTGAATAGTCACACCCCTGCTTGACCACCCATAGTCACCCCATGATGGTTCAATGGTCTCAAAAAAATTAAACTCATGTGACGTGACCGGTTTCAATCCAAAACCAGGTAGCATAATGACGTGCCCACAAAGGACATCTGCTCAGCCACTGGTTTTGGTCCAACTAGTTAACTAGTTAGACCATCTGATGTAGTCCAGGTGTGTGTGGGGGTGTGCATGGTGTGTGAGTGTGTGTAAAAAAAAAAAGTTTTTGGAGCATTTGTCTATGCGCTTATTAAATTTGATCAATCCAACCAATGACCTCAAACGTTGAAACTCACGTAGCCAAGCCATGAGCACGACTCATTTCGTGATGAATAAGGATTTTGAATATTTATTGATTTTATAAGATGCTCAGATCAAACCAGTTGGACCACTAATCTACTGTTCGACCAGAGGATAGTTTTCATCCTTTGACGTGAATGCATTATTTTTCCTCACATATCTATATATTATATATTACATGTTCCGTACTCTCCACATTTAAAAATAAAAATTTAAAATTTAAAATTTTAAAAATTGAGAGAGAGAGAGAGAGCGCGCGGGGGGTATTGTATAAGTAATTATTCATTGTTTTCTTTATTTTGTCCCACCTAAGAATACATCGAGTCTTTGAGTCCAGTTGAATGTAACTGAAGAGGCTTGCCATTTTCGTGCCATTTCTGTAGGTAGAACATATCAAACGTTCTTTTTGTATATCCCAAGTAAATGGGCTTTGATCCAAAAATCAGTGTTTGCCTTTTAATTGGTGCCTTACAAACGAGCATTAAAAGACACAAATCAGCAATGCTTCTCGTCCATTGATAAAAGGAAATGTGGATCAGGTGATGTTTGCCAACAGCTAGCACTCACAGCAGTTGTGTCAATATGTTAAACTGCTGTGATGCATGTCTCTGCTTTATATCCAAACCATCCATCCGTTTCCCCTATTCATTTTATTGGATGAACACATAATGACAGAGATTCGAACGTCAAGTGGACCACACCATAGGAAACCGTGCCAATTGAACTCCCACCTGTAAAAACTTTTTTAGGGCCATAAAAGTTTTCGATCTGCAAGCTGATACTAGTGTTTTCACTTCATCCAGCTCTGAGTGACCTAATCAACAGGTTGGATGGCAAGTAAATATTACAGTAGATCCTAAAAAGGTTTCAATGGTGGGTGTCATTATTCCCACTGTTTTTCGTAGTGTGGTTCACTTGAGCTTTGGATCTACGTCATTTCCAGGATCGTTATTAAATGATCTAAAAAAACCAGATGGGCAGAATTGATGGAAAGTACATTGATAACATTGGCCCCAACAGCGCCCAACACATCAACACACCACTGCAGGGGTGGTGTTGGCAACACCACATAATCCGCATCCCATAAAAGGTCCCACATTGGGGCGTAAGGTAGTTGGATCGATTAAAAAAATTCTTTATTACGGGCTAATCCGCATCCCATCAACACACTACTGCATGATGCTGGGCTGGGATCATCATATTTAGGGCCCGTTTGGACGGGCATATTAGGGTGATTTCGATGGTATTAGGTTGGCTTGCACAGAAAACGATGCAAATTAATACAGTACAGTGGATTGTCTCCTATCCAGTTGGATAGGCCGTTCCAGCGCGTAAATCGTGTGCGTGTTTGGACGGGTTAGCAAATCCAACCGTCCAACATGCTGTGTATGTTTAGTCGGGCATGAGATTGCATGCAATCCATCTACATCCATGTTTGGACAGTCCAGAATAACCAACTGACGGTCACTGTTCAAAAAAGCCTAAAATGGTGCATTCGACGAGATTGTGTACTCCATGGGCCACAATATGTTGCGGTCTCATCTAAGCCGTTCATGTGGGTACCGTCCAAACCATTGTCTCATCCACGCCGTCCATATATGCCATTGTCCAAACAGATGGGCAGTACACAACCTCGTGAACGGTGTGTGGTCCAATCTTTACTGATCCTATGTGTAAATCCGGATGTGAAAATTTCATGAAGTTCAAAGATATTTCAAATGACGCAAGCGAGATGCTCTGTAGGCCCCATTGCTAGTGTAGCCCATTGTATAAACACTAGAGTGTTTAAGGCGTATCTCACTACGCAAAGAAATTTCAACATATTCCTCAGGGAGTGTCCATGTCAAATATGGGCTGCACATGCATGGATGTCCATCCATTCTGTTCATTTCAAACCGATAGAATCAAAACACTTAGCCAAAATTAAAATGACAGATGTCGACATATATCAATACAATAAAGGATTTCCAAAAACCTACTCGTAGCCTATAATATAGTAAACCATCACATGGAAAATAGTCCACAAAAACCATAAACCTAAGTCAAAGAAATAATCAAAGTATAAACAATAATATTTAAAAATTAATTATAATAAGCAATGCAAAAAAAAAGAACCAGAAACACCACGAAAATCGCAATGACTTTCTCGCTATCCGATTGATCAAGATCATCAGTTGATGCTGCCCTCTCCAGCACCTCCTGTGTCGTCTGGGTCGACTAATGGGTAAATCGAGTCGTAACATACTGGATCTCGATCTCAACAGATGCAACGACAACCTGTAAACAAGGATACGCTGGCGGTGGTCTGGATGGCTCACATGCAGTGCGGTAAAAACTGTCCCAACATGCTACAACCTCCTTCTAGTTCCGAAACGCCCGGTGCCTGCCGCCACTGTATCCCTCAACTTGAGCACATGCCTCATCCCAGGTGTTATAAATCCCAGGGCGCCGTCCGACGAGGACAACGTAAAACTTTTCTTTCCCCATTTGCAATGGCATGCATGGATCATCATGTTGATATATAAAAGAATGAATTCAAATAAGCAATTCTAATCATAATTTCTAAATTTCAAAATCGTATGTACGTACCCTTCCTGCATTATTTGACCTGTCTAATCCAATATGAGTTAATGTGCGTAATGCAAGCATGTGACTACATATACCGAATTGCAGAAGCATAACATACTTAGTCATTAAAATAGCAGTCATAGATTGTATACATTACGCATACCATTCCATCACACGAAATCAAAAATATCAACAAGAAAAAAAAAAAAAAGTCGCTTCCAAGTGAAACATACATGACAAACAATATAAGTTACTACATGCTCCGTCCAAAAACCAGCAGATTAAACCTATTGAGCACACCCTGTCATATAGAAGTAGCACCTACATCACCGAAATGATCACGGAGTTTTTCCTTTAACCACTCCACTCGGTGCTTGGGTCGAAGACTAACAAAGAACGACGCCAACAACTTGTCCTTACTCAGGATCTCACCAACATCGATAAATTCTTTGGTAGTCAGGCCTTTCACCTCATCGAGAACATCAAGTACAGTCTTAGTACGATTAAGCTGTTTGCCGAGCCCAAATTTCATCATTGACTCGGAAACGGTGTTCAGTGAGGCCCCGAGTACATCACATGGACAAGGCAGGCGCGATCGTTTCCTTATTACTATCCCCCCGCGAGTACCATCGAAATTAGGAGTGTGAGTTAGAGTGCCACGGGACCCGTGATGTCCCATTGCAGGACTGTCCGATGGTAATGGAATGGTCCCTGTGGAGTCTGTAATGTAATCCTCTGATAGATCTATCGTATCATCCACATTATCATCAACAGAATTTCATGCTTCATTAAGGTCTCGCTGCAGACGAGAAGAAGATGTCGACGCAGCCATACTCATGCTGCCTCGTACGTAGCGGCCCGTGGCTTGGTCGGATCCGCATATCATTGCGAGGTCATCCATCCTGTCGATTCGTTTACCGCGGAGTCTAGCGGCATATGGGTGAGACTACCAGATGATTAAGACAAGTGTAATATTAGGTAAATATTACATAGAGTTGGACCATAGGAAATTCAAAACCAGTAGAACGTACCCTGAGATATTGCTCCCAAAATTCATCAGGGGCTATCACAACCATCCTCTTCGAGTCCCAACCGAAGCCACTCGCTGCCAGCATGTCCTTCACTGCAGTATACTCTCGCTTGTAATATCTCACCCGATTGGACACGTTTTGCCATGTGACAAATACCCCAGTGTGTTTTGTAACTTCGTCGGCCGCAATCTGGTACGCCTCCCGCTTGAATCCATTATCAGCCTTACGGCCTAGTGCGACCTGTTCGAGGAAAGTGTCGAACAGTATCAGGTCCATAACACTTGTCCATTTGATCTTTGGCGCTCTAGATGAAGGCTCCGCGAGAGATTTAGTAGTTTTCGCACGTGGTGAACATCGGGTAGCTACTGGCGGTGTTTTCACCGGTGACTAGGTTGGTGTGCATGTTTCATTAAAGGAGTGTCATTTCACCTGAATATGAAGTAGGTATTATTTTTTAGGCGAATTGCAACTATAATCAGTAAAACAACAAATATGAAGATAGGCTTATAGAACATAAATTCACAAGTCCTTATAACAATCCAAAAAACCACCATGTGCATAACTCGGTGACCATAATTCACTAGTTTTCGACGTTAATATGGGAACCGTAAATATAGCATCAAGAACTATTATACGAAAAGTAAATAAAAAGTATCATCATCTACTCTTACTATTTTGTTGAGCATCTGCCCACATTCTCGCTGTAATGTCATCACGAATTCGATTCCAAGCATCTTTTTCAAGCTGCGTTACTTGAAGTAACCATTGCCGCTCGTCGTTGCTTGATAGCTCTTGTGGCATTGGGATACCCTCCACGTCAGCACCAGATATAGTAGAGAAATCATTGTCCTGTGGAGACTCATTTTGGCCACGTATATAATTGTGTAGGACACAACAGGCTATCACAATCTTGACTTGTGTTTAGAATTCGTACTGCATAACGCTCTTTAAAATGAGAAACTGCCTTTTAATAAACCGAAGCATCGCTCGATTGCATTGTGCAATTGTGCATGTCGGTAATTAAACAACTCCTTCATGTTCGCAGGAGCTCTTCCGGTTCAATATTCTTGTAAGTGATACCTCACGCCCCGGTATGGAGTCATAAATTCAGGTGAATGAGCGTATCCAGCGTCGACACCATAATATTTTCCTATACATTCGAATCAGAGGTTATATTAAGTGAAAAACTAGATTGTAGTAATAGTTAACAATTAGATAGGCACTTTCATAGCAGATATACAGTACCGTTTGACACAAACAAGAGATCATCTGATTGGGATAATGCATTGTGTAGCACCCCCGCATCCAAAGCAGAACCCTTCCAACCGGCCAACACATGTAAAATTCATATCGAAAGTGCACGCTGTCAGTACATTTTGGGAGAGCACCCCCTTGCAATTGTGAAAGCTCGCGTGGTTAACCACCAACACATGCGCTGGAATGTGTGTACCATCAATTGCACCGACGCAATCCTAAATGTGAAGAATCAAGAACCATGAACCGACCGTGCAGAAGGAAAGAAATAAAAAATACAGACTTAGAAAACACACCTATAACAAATATACCTGAAAGTAAGCAGACCAAATTAGATTTTTTTGAATCTCTGACGGTGTCTCTATGCTGGCCGGTTTAACTAAATCATGGTACATTGATATAATTTCCTGCAGCACACGGTGAAAGTGCTGACTGACTCTCTCACCCGATCAGATAAATCTATGACCTAAGACCCAGTTACAAATATTGTGTCCCAACGTGTGAAGGAAAATAACTAATTATTCTTCAAGACTAACATTATGCGTATCACGGAATCGTGTCTTCTCGCGTAGCAGCGCACACAGTTCAAAAAAGGATTCTCGATTCATCCTAAGCTGATCTACACAATCTCGGTCGCTAGCCCGAATAATCGAATTGATGAACCTTGCTCGCTCATCATCCCCATGACGTGACGGTTGCTTGAACACGTACGTACGACAATATTCCCCAACGGCCTGCACACAAGCTGCCACCGCTTGGAAGACAATTGTCCTATCTGACGATTCCTCATCTGACGAATCCATCATCCAGAGATGACCTACACTCTCACGTGTGTATTTCTCATGAATATACATTGCAAACAACAGGGGTACAAATCCAAATATTGGACGGAGGTATATATGTATATGAGTAAGACCTTCATGGTCGGCCTCTATCAGTGGCTATAATGCTTACTTGTGAGACCTAATTGAGCTTAGAACAACCATCATTGGCATGCATAGAAAAGTGTCAACAACAGCAGTGCCTACTTTAGTATGTTGTGACACCTCATATCCACTATAGAATTAAAAGAATTAGCAGGATAATCTGCACCACATGAAATATTCGAGTACAAGGATAACCCATTAAAACCTTCCTGATTCCCATGCAAGCCATGTGGGGCCCACAGTATGTGTTTGACATTTATTATATTAATATGTTGTGGCACATCATGTTCACTATACATGGAAAAAATCAGCTTGTCCAAGACTCAGGTGGGCCACACCCTCTGAATAATGTAAACGATGCAAATTCATGTAGTGTGGCCTTCGTGAGTTGTATATCAAACCCAATTTTTAGGCATCTTGTTGCTGTGGGCCAACCTAATGACGTATGGTTGGATGGCACAAAGCATCAAAGATATGGAAGATAAGGAGGTCGTGAAGGTAGGAAATGTGTTTAAAAATATCTAAATCCAAGACTTAAGCAAACCACACTAGAGCAAAAAGTATAGATTTGACGAGAAAGGTTAAAACATTCGTGCAGCTATAAAAGTTCTGTATAGCCTAAAGAGTCATTTGGCACCATGTATGTGGGGGATTTCAAATCCCATCGCTATTTGGCACCTAAAAATAATTGCAGGTTTCAAATCCAGGTTTAAAACCCGTGGTAAGAGCTGGATTACATCTAAAATCCTTTCAAGAGGTGCATGTGTAACATCATGTTCACCTAACAGTTATTTTATTGGGCACATTGCCCTACTAATGATGTCCCAAAACAACTAGATTATCAATTGTCAACAACAACAGTGCCTACTACTCTGCTTCCACGGCTTCTTTGTGTGCTTTCACACCAAGTGTGACCATGATCCCATCTACCTCCATCTTTGACTTAGAAAATTATTTTCTACTTGTAGTTTATCTCATTTACAGATATTGACAGTCTTAGATTGAGAAAAATGTTCACGTACAGCCACCATGTATATGGATTTCCACATACAGCCCAATCTTTCCTGTCAACATATTACATGTGTAGAGCATGTGTAGGAAAAGTGTCAACAAAAGGTGAGCCACACCATGAACATATCTGGTGCAGAAGGCTGGTCCACTCAACAGGCGTGTCACACTATCAAAATCAATGGAAGGTTGAGTGTGCCAGTAGGGGCACAGCCTCATCCCTAATGACTAACGAGTGAACAATCCAAACCATCAAAACAACTAGTGCTTTTTCTGGTGGGGCCCACATTTCCAGATATTTGATTTCCTATAACTGTGACACTCTTCTACAAAAGATGGGTTTGTATGTTGAAATTTACAATACACTGACTGTAAGTGATCAGTTCTTACTTTTTTGGATTATCAATTTCCTCTGTCCCATCCAGTGGGGCTAAAAGGGAACTTAGTGGAAGAGATGTCTCCTGTGCATCCAGGCCCACAATATGCAATCGGTTTCCCATACCGGAACAAGAAGAAGACATGATAAATGGGAGAGAACATACAGAATGCAGGCAGCAACATACCGTTTCCGTTTATGTGGTTTCACTGCAGACGAGAGAATGGTCAGCAAGTAATATGACTATGCTGAATTTTTTTCCTGCATAATCAAGATGTAAAATCCAATCAGATTTTTTTCAATGTCATTGAGTCATTTATCCTGAAAATTTTCTGGAAGGCTGAAAAATGTGGCCGATCCAGACATCATATTGCATTCTAACATTTGCCAACTATACACATATTGAAGGAAGATCATATGAAGAAGAAAACTGCTCTTCAAAACACATGTTTAGAGAACCATGTTCAGAGAACCCAAACTTTGGTTAAGAAGAATTTGCACATAACATAAATAACCAGACATTCATGAAGAACAGCCCAGGCCATTATTAGAGAAAATACTATACTATAACAGCTGCCACCTTCATGCATAGAGAATCCAAAATCCGAAAAATAAAAAGTTCACTCATATTCAATAACCGAACTGTTGGTAAGATCAAATACTAGAGAATGTAGAAAACCAGATATTCGTGAAGTACAATCCAAGCCAATTTCAAAGAACAGAGAACCCAAACATTGGGTTAAAGGAAATTGTTTGAGAATCTTAAAATCAGAAAATCGTAAGCAATCTTTGAACAAGTAATTTCAACATTAAACGCTAAAGTACAAGAGCTAATTCCATTATTTCAAATGAAGGAAAGCATTTTGTCAACATATTCAAATGGCATGATAATGGATTTTGAATCAGAACAGATCTTAATATGGGAAATTACTAGTCGTTACAGGTTTAGTCGTTAGGTTCTATTAACAGTAGTCAGGTCATTTGATGCATTTAAGGACAGCTAAGTCATTATTGTTGTCCTGTATTTTATATGTAACTCGTTGTATGCATTTACAAGTAGGGTTGGCAACGAGTTGGGCTAACACCAACCTGGAGCAATCTGTTCTAGGTAAGTTTGCATCATTACTACAAATGGATCATTGGTCTAGTTAAGGCCAGATATCTTTGCCCTTTTAACAATTTGGTCTAGGTTGGGCTAACACCGACCTGGACGAAACCCAGCCCACTAGAGGGCCTGTTTTATAAGAGGAAGACTAGTGTTTTGTGATGTATGTGATTTGTAGATGAGACTTGGCAGCAATCATTTAACAAAGAATAGAGTGAAATAGCAGAAGAGGTACATGCAGACAACCCCAATCAGCAAAAGTAAGGCTTAGATGATAATGACCTTTTTCAGTCTTTGGTTAAGTTACAGAAGAGATTTTTCTCTTAACCTTAAATATGGACTATATGATATTCTGCGTAACAGTAAAACAACATAGATTGTAGTAACCATACCAAAGATCTGTCTCTAATCCAAGAGATGAGATCAGTGACCTTCAAGCCAATGATACCATGCTGCGAGTAACCAACACATTTTCCACAAAAAGATTATAGCATTAGGCATTTAAAGTCAGTAGATTTGATGTATAAACAAGGAAACCAAATGCACATATCTATTTGGACTCCAATGGAAACTCGAAACCAACAAGGTAGATAAGAGTAATCATACCAAAGATCCATAGAGAACAAATAAGCAACAGATTCGTCTACAAACCTGGATTTTAACAAGTATGCTCCACCGACCATTGGATAGCATGATTCAATAATGAAAAAACAAAGGTCCCTCCCAGTTGTGGTAACTGGTATAAGTTGAAGTCATTTTGGACCCACCAAGCAAATTGGTTTGGGTCCACGTCCAAGCAGCTGGCCATCAAAAAAGAAAAAATGAGAAAAAAAAGAAAAGAAAAAATAGAAACAAACTATCTACTTTCTTGCATTTTTTGGAAATGGTGGATACCTCTTGACAGGCTGCAAGTAGTAACCATTATCCCGGCTAACAAACATGCAAGAAAAAGAAAGAGCAGAACATGCGTTCCTATGAATCGACATATGCCATGTTTTTGAAATAATGCCTGATTGAAGCCAACAGAAATCATAAAAAGCAGTTCGCAGAAAACTGAAATGGACAAAATCCACAAATTTATTGAGGTTACGCAAAACCCCCAATTTTCTGATATGGTGTGGGATGTAAGAACAAAATTCAAAAACCCTCAAGTATCCGAAACAGTACCGCAAAATATCAGAAAACATCAGCGACCAGTGGCCTACAGAAGGATTAGTCGCATATGGAGAAGAAAAGAGACAATATATATGATGTGTGATACAAAGATCCAATATGCAGGCCTATTTGATTCAAATCCGGAAGCCATGGCATCTTTCCAGACGGCACAGATGCATCTTGGAGGGACTAAGCCCAGGGATAATAGGGGTTACATCGTAGTCATGAAAAACCCCCCATTTGCCCTTGCAGAAACGACGGGAATACAACAATAGAGAACATGCAGGACCAGTCGACGGCCACAGCCGGGCGTTTTCATGCCAGGGGCGAGGAAGAAGACATACCTCAAATTTCTTCCCATCCTATCCTTCTCGATGGTCTCGACCGGTAGATGAGTATGGCCATAGGCTTACCTAGAAGAACTGAACTTATATAGGAGGATTTCAGCAAAAAACCCTCCTCCCCGCCATGACTCCCGCCAGCGAGTAAGGACATGCAATCCCATCCCTGGTCCGTACGGTGGACTGTGCACGATCCAGTGAGTAGCTTGAGAAAATATCTCCTTCAGAGAGAAAAACAGGGAGGGATTGCGAATCCCTCGTCTCATCACCTCAATCCAGCGCCATAAGCTATCCGACTGACAGAGATGGCCACCCAAACAGGCTACTCGTAGGGGACTGCTGGATTTGACCCCACAATCCCATCCACTCCCACTTAATACGGGCGAATCCACCCGTCCAAACGAGCCCTTATGGTACATAGCCCGAAGGCACAGAAAGGGAAGGTTCCCCTTTAAAGTATGGTCATGGTTTGTTGTTTTGTTTTGTTTTTTTTTTTTTTTTTCTAAAATGAAAAAATAAAAATAAAAATAAAATAAATTATAATTATAATTATATTCCAGCTATGAGGAAACTGTACAAACAAATACAAATTCAGGCTGGCCCATCACAGCAAAAAGGGGAGCGGGGCCAGTCAATTGTAACCACCACCTCCAGACTGAAATATAGAAGTTCACTTTCCCTAGCCGGCCCTAGCCCCGCCCGGTCTAAGACAAGCTACCCTCAAGAAAGGAGCAGAAGATCATAAACAACATTGAAGACCTACAATTGAGTGGCGCTGCCACGAATGCCAGACCGTCCGCCACTTTATTTACCTCTCTTAGGATTTGCTCTATCACTTTATCGTTGATGCTGCCCCAAATAAAATTAAACCATTTCTTCCGGTAATAGATGTTCCATGCGACTCACCTTCATGGAAAATAAGGCCACCACTGCTAACGAGTCACTTTCCACCGCTACCTTATTGAAACCTTGCTCCCAACAGAGGTTAATATATAAATGTACGGTCATGGTTACTTAAAGAGGTGGCTATGCCATTTGCACGAGACTTCGCTTCCTCTGTAACACCTGTTGAAGCGAAGAGCTTGCAACATTGAACTTTATCAGCCCACCGTAAATCAGCGTAGAAACTATATCCCAATCTTGGAGGACCAAAACAATGTGGCGGACCAAAAGGAACCTTACTCGGCGTTTGTGTTGCTCAAATTCTAACCAACAGTCTGATGTCTGGATTTTTTTTTTTTTTTTTTTTTTTTAAAAATAATAATAATAATAATATTATTATTATTATTGTTTGGTTTTCCAGTAAAGTGGGAGCGCACCACCTGCTAAGCTTAATTTGGATGAATATAAATCCCAAAAATCATTATGATCTGAAACTTAGGTGAGCCAATCTGAGTAAATTTAAAGATTAAAATTAATTTGTGCCAATAGCATAGCCTACCTGTTTTTTACATCAAGCTAATTATCTTATACATGATGGAAGGTAGGTGGCAAAACAAATGAATGGAGTGGATATCAAACGCAGATGAGATTGGCCGCACAGAGCTCCAGTGTTGCATGCTCTTCCTACAACAAGTGTTGTAGCAACCATTGGTGAGGTTAAACTGTCAAAGATGAATGGAGATGATAGAGACCTTGTTTATTGGGCACGAGGAAAAAAAAAATAAAAAATAAAAAGAAGATAGGATCGGCTCTATCATAATAAGATACAGCGACATAAGTATGATCACAGTGGGGAAGGGTTGGGACCAGTCGCCCACCATTAGTTGTGTACAAGGCCAACATGGTTTTATACATGCATCTAATCCATTCATTTGACTCTCCTCATCAAGGCAAAGGTGTTGTCAGACGTTAAGTCTTCAACTTTCTGGGGCTGTTCAACCAGTCGAGTGAGCCGCTCAACTAGTCAAGCACTGCTCGACTCAAAGTCTAGCATGTTATTATTTTTGGTGTCCGAGTTGCTCGATCAGTCGAGAGGATGGCTTGACCGGTCAAGGCCTCGGCTCGACCAGTTGAGGTTATACAGATCCTGCATGGACTATATAAATTTGAGATGATTTCCGGACTTTTCCGAACTAGGTGCGTACGTGGAGTTTCCTAAACTATAAATAGGTGTCCCTAGGGCTATTCTAATATATTCCAAAGCTTTCTAAAAGTTTTTCAAGAGTTCCTAAAAATTTCTAAGGTTATAAAAGGGTGTAGTAAGGGTGAGATTCGAGATTGTTCGAATCAGGTAAGTCCTCTCTCTTGTAAGTGGATTTCTGTTGCTTTGTGCTGTGGTTTTTTTCCCCAAGGGTTTTCAACGTTAAATCTTTGTGTCCTTTTGTGATTGTTTGTTACTATTGAATTGCTATCCTAGATCTAGATCTGTGTGATTCCGCAACAAAATTTCCCAACAAGTGGTATCAAAGTAATCGTTGGGGCACAGATCTGAATCTGCAGGATTATTAATAATGGGAAACAACAAGTTTGATATTAAGAAGTACTCGAGCAAAAATAATTTTGAGTTATGGAAGGTTAAGATGATTAGCCTGTTAACTAAGCAAGGCGAGATTAAGGCTCTTGAGGAGCGAAAATCTACCATGAAAGATGATGAATGAGAAAACCTTGATAGTAATGCTTTAGCCTATATCCGTTTATGTCTTAACGATGAAGTTCTCTATAATGTTTTGAGGGAGAAAACTGCAGCTAGTTTGTGGGCGAAGTTAGAGAACATGTATGCAAAGAAGTCCTTTGAAAATTGTCTACACTTAAAGTTACGGTCTTATACCTTCAAGATGGCAGAGGGTGGAGATCTAGAAGCCCATATCAACAACTTTAATAAATTGATGTGCAAATTACTAGGTATGGAGAAAGTGGTCAAAGATGAGGAACATGTATGTATATTATTGAATTCTCTTCCTGCATCATATGAGTCTTTCACGAACACGATGTGCACCGCAAATAAAACCTTAAGTATTGACATCATTATCTCAGCCCTTCAAAAGAAGGCTATGAGAAAGTTAAACGGCGACATGGGGGCATTTTCTAATGTACTAATTACGAGGGGCAGAAATTTTGAGCGAGGTATAGGATCCTCAAGGCCTATATCCAAATCAAAGGGCAAAAGTAAAGAAAAATTAAAGTGTTGAAATTGTGGGTTGTCTGAACACATGAAGAAGGATTATAGAAATCGTAAAGCGAAGAAAAAAAATTCAGAAAATTCTTCTAAGGAGGCCAATGTTGTCACATCTAATGAAGAGAAAAGTGGTGGTGAAGTTTTGTCTGTGTCTATGATTGAACATTCGAGGTATGAAAGACTACGTCATAACTTTTGAGAAAACAGGAATAAAGTTAGTAGGGTACATGGATTCCGACTATGCAAGAAGTATAGATTCTGAGAAGTCTACTTCAGGATACTCGTTTGTACTATCGAGTGGAGTAATCGGTTGGATATCGAACCTTCAGTCTGTGGTGGCTCTTTCCACAACCGAAGCAGAATATATAACAGTGACGGAAGCATTTAAAGAAGGTGTTTGGCTCAAAGGCATGATAAATTAATTGAAACTTCAGCAGGAGGTCATACCGGTTAACTGTGATAACGAGAGCGCTATCAATTTGGCTAAAAAATTTGTTTATCACTCACGTACTAAACACATTGATGTTTGTCACCACTTTATCCGATAGACGCTTGAGGAAGAAGGCGTAATACTAGATAAGATTCATACCAGCATGAATCCAGTAGACATGCTCACCAAGGTCGTTTCTATAGAGAAGTTCAAGTTCTGTACAACTTCTCTGAACTTGGCGATGGCGTAAAAGAATGACGGAATGTGCATGAAAAGCGTTGATAGAAGCTATGAGGTAGAGATAAGAGAAGTGGTCAAGCAGCTACACAGTTGAATATTGAAGACTTAGTGGAGATTGTTATTAGACATTAAGTCTTCAACTTTCCGGGGCTGCTTGACCGGTCGAGTGAGCCGCTCGACTCAAAGTCCAGCGTGTTATTATTTTTGGTGCCCGGGCTGCTCGACTAGTCGAGGGGTTGGCTCGACCGGTCGAGGGAGTCCCTCGACTAGTCGAGGTAACGACCAGTCAAGGCCTTGATTCGACCAGTTGAGGTTACGCAGATCCTGCGCGGACTGTGTAAATTTGGGGGGGTTTCCAGACTTTTCCAAACTAGGTGCGTAAGTAAAGTTTCCTAAACTATAAAAAAGGGGTCCCTAGAGCTATTCTAATGTATTCTAAAGCTTTTTAAAAGTTTTCCAAGGGTTCCTAAAGGGTTATAGGGTTATTAAAGGGTGTAGCAAGGGTAAGATTTGAGCTTGTTCAAATTGGGTAAGTCCTTTCTCTTGTAATTTTCTTCTCATAGTAGATTTCTGTTGTTTTGTGTCATGATTTTTTTCTGCAAGGGTTTTCCACATTAAATCTTTGTATTCTTCTGTGATTGATTGTTACTATTGAATTGTTATCCTATATCAAGATCTGTATGATTCTGCAGCAAAAATTCCCAATAAAAGGTATTTTCTAATAAGTCCCAAAGACTCAAGTGGACCACGCCATATAAATTTAGAGATTTTAAGATATTTTAGATTTTTTTTCTAACTGAAAGGCCCACCTGAGCTTTGGATGAGAGTGTTGCTCGGGACAATGACCTAACATGGGTTGGCACACCTGATGGGCGTTGGATCTTATCCACACAAAGTTATCCATCCTTTTTAGGAACAGTCACGTGCGTCCCTTCCTCTAGGTGTGGACATCCAACCATTTTGGTCTCCTTCGGAGTATTTTGGCATTTAAATGTATTCCATATACATTGAAGTTCTTTTATATTTTTATGGTATAATTGTTATTAGCTGAATGATGCTGGGAGGCTTACATAACTATATTATGATTAATTATGATGGCTTGAAAGTAATTTCCCCTGCTTAACATATAGACTCTGGTTGGAATACTTTATCACTTCCACAATTTCACTTTCTTATTTTGTTGAATGTAGACTTACCTTATTTTCCAATCCTGAAGCTTTCGAGGAAGCCACCTTCATTTGTTGTATTTATTTAGATCAATGGATGGATCACTAAATATAACAAATTCAGCCGATGCAGTCCCATAGAGCAATGGAGAGCCACCCGCTGAGATGGTCTGATAAATTTAAGTGTACATATTCCATAAATAAGATATTATTCTATAGTCATGTATTAGTAATGATTCCAACCTTTGATTTTCAAGGTTAATTTCAAGTTAGAGAAAGAAAAAAAAAAAATACAAAAGAAAAAGAAAGCATGAGACATTGATTTTATTTTATTTTCCCTTTTCTTTTCCTTCTCCTTTTCTTTTTTTCCATGTCCATCTGAAGATAGTGACTGTTGCAATCATCCCTTCAGCATAATTTTTTATGTTCACCGTAGATTCTACATGCATGGTCTCTATCATCGAACCATTCAGTATGTACGACAAAGGCAAAACAAACTCGGCTAAAAATAGGGCCAACTTTACAGGTGCGGACCCACACATGTCATCAAGTTGGTTTTGCCATGTGACATGACTCCAGCCCAGATTTTACCCACATATCAGGTGGGCATGGTTCACTGTTAAGTCATCCAAACCATTGCTCCACGGGGCTCCACCACGGATTGATCATATGCCAAAAATCTTCTCATAGGACAGACTTGTTTTTCAAATTTTTATTTTTATTTACTAAGAATAGAGGGTTAATATGATAAGTTTTAAAGTCAATCATCTTATTATTCTTTTCTTACTTCATTTGCTGGAAAACTGTTGAGAAGCCAGCCACCACACGGAAAGAAATGGTAAAACTCTATGAATGCTCAACAAGTCGTCGGGAAAAAAAAAAGTCTAATGATGCTTTGAAGGAGTCCAAGTTAATAAAAGAAAAAAGCCCGGATGAAGACCGATCAGTTAGATGTTCCCACTTTATAAGAGGGACACGGATAATTATGGCAGGACGAGAAGATCATTTGGTCATTGTAATTCCCCTTGGATGTACCGTCCACATTTAATTTATCCCACCCAATAGTTGGACTCAATTACTTTGGGATCATTACATGCGTTTTCCAAATGATCACCATACATGTCTTGAAATTTTAACCATTGTTGCTATTGCATGTTTGCATGGATAATTAGTATTAGTGAGATATTTATAATCGGAACCATCTATATTAACAGCCTCGATCGTCTTGTGTTTTCTTGAAGCAAAAGAGGCAAACAACATAGGCAAGCCTGTGAGGGCCAACCTCAGCCCATTTACCATTTTCCTTTATTTATTTATGTAAAGAAAGGTGAGAGTACACGTGCTACAGGAAAGTGGGCCATTGCCAGCATTATTTTTTTGTTTTTTCTTGTTCTTTTTTTTTTTCTCCCGATGACTAGCATGAACCGTCAGCAAATGTAAGAATCATTAATTGGTGCTTCCTATGACCGCTGACGATCCAATGGTGTTACGGGAACTCTTTTGCAGCGCTAATTAAAAGTAGCCGCTAGCAAAGGGTGCGGAAAAACCTTTTTAAATAAAATAAAATAAAATAAAATACAGAACCTCATTCTTATATTCTCTCTCATCTATCGCTCTCTCCCAGCGTCCTCCTCCACCCCCCCCCCCCACTATGCCAAAATCACTGTTTTGCGACAGACCAAATCTGTCGTAAAACCAAATAAACGACGGACTTCGTCCGTCGCATGGTTCGTCGCTATTTACTGGGTCGTTTTTGGTTTTCCGACGGATAAAATCCGTCATTTAATCTACGACGGATAAAATCCTTTTAAAAAATAAAAATCCATCGATAATATTCAAAAAATAGTCGTCACTAAAACATTAGCGAGGTAAGGTAGTGTCCGAAGCTACCGCCATCTTTCATTAGGGTCTAAGGAAGTAGCTCAACCGGAAAAAGGTACCGGGATGTTTGCCCTTTTACGGCTACAGATCTCAGCTACCTTTGACTATAGATAAATGGTAAACCCCCGAGTTCAATGGAACCTTCGGGCACTACCCTTTCTTAGAGTTGGGGGTGAATACCGAAACTGCTCAGAAGTTTGCTACCGAATCTTCGGCGGAGCCAGCTGCTGAGGCTGTCGAAAATCTCCTGTCTTGATGAGATCCAAGGGCGAACATCCAACGACTTTTGACTAAGGAACTAATAGATAGACCGACGCCTTCATTTGAACTTGGAATCCGTTATTGATTTTCAATGTTCAGAAATTAGCGACGGATTTGGTCCGTCGCTAAAATATCTGTAAATAAAAAAAATAAAGAAATTATTATTATTATTATTTTAATCTTGCACCTGATAGTCGTTTAAAAAATAATTCACACTATTGTTTGATAATAATCCTATTCACAAAATTAGTAAAAACTCAATTCAATAAAAGAGGAAATGACTCAAGTGGCCCACTCCAAAAATTGAATTTTAACCCTCCTAACTAAACACTTCCCCCCCTAAACTAGGACTCATACAAAAGAAATTACCCGAAACTTCAACTGTTGGCTATGATTTGCCTTGAATTGGCTACTTGGTATCTTCTCTTGTTCAACCTTCTTTTGAACCATTCCTACATATATTACAAATAACCAGATTCAATCCAAGAAAAGACTAGTTTAGTCAACCCTTCATATATTACGAATAACCAGCTCAAATCCATGAAAAGTGAATAGTTTAATCAACTGTAACTAATTAACAAAATAAAAGATTAGAATTTGGGTGCTTGGGTATTGCCCTTGTCCTAAGTGCGGCACAGGCCAGAGCTCTGAAGGGACCATAACCATTATATACTTATTTATAGCATGTATAGTTGTACATGTAAATGTTGGTCACTGCACTATATTTTAATAATGGGGAGGATCCTAATGCATTGAATAATGGATACCTGTTTCTTCTATAATTCATTGATCTCCTCTTTAAGTTTTGTAACTTCAGCCTCCAATTCCATGGTATAAGCCTAGCAGAAAAATTAACTTAGATAAAACACAAGCATGCATACCAGGATATGAAATATTGTAAACTCTGAGGTGGTTAGATAAAAAAAAAATTTTAAATCAATGCAGCATCAAGTGTGCTTTGGTCTCCATATCCCCATTGTAGCCAACAACAATGCAGTATTATGGATGTCTAAGAGATTCTCTTGCTCTTAAATTACGGATGTCATTGTATCAAACACATCATATGCACTTAGGTTTCAAGCCATTCATGCACAATACTAGAGGATCTGTTGCGTCATCCCCTGCAACAATAACATCACCATAACAAATTTGCAAAGAAAGAATAACCAGACAGTCAGAACACCACTTCTCATGTCATGAAAGGCATGCCACAAAACAGAAATAACAGGAAAATGAACACTTCTAAAGAAAAAATGAGGCAATTCAACATGGAATTGACAAGGTAGGTAATAGATGAAATACCCCAAGCCCGTGAACTACCTAATCAACTACCTGTAGCCAAAAACTAGCTCATGTCAACCAACAACTCTACATACATCATTTTTTGAATAGGCATCCATATAAAAATCAAATCGTAATCGACATTGATGTCATCCATATTCCAAAGAAGAATATGAAGCTCGTTGATATTGACGTGCTTGTTTTTGGGGGGCATGCTGGAATCTTCATCTTACCATTGCTGTTGAACACAAGTGTTGGTAAGGTTTTCAGATGTACTACTAAAAAGCTTGGGCTTTAAAACACAAGTCAGCTTGCCTGGCTGGATATACAAGAATGTAGATGCAACAAAGAATTCATAAACAAAGGAAATATGCTCGCCAGCTGCATTAGTAACAATCTAAACATAGTTGCTCAGATATTTCTATAATTTAACCAAACAGTGCATATAAAGCTTTGGAAAACAAACCATTGTTTAACAGCAAACCAAACTCAAATGGTTTTGAAAGATTTAGTTTTGACATGGTCAGACATGAACAAAACCACCTACAGAAGGGTGAATGAATATACATTATCTCAAAACCTCACCTGCATCTGTAAGACAGCCCTGTGAATCCTGTAAAATGCAACACAATCCTAACTTCTGATTCATGGATGCTTGTTTGTGGAAAAGGACTATAAAATCAGTTGAAGCATTTAAGTTCCTATCCATTTGGTTAAAGTGTTCTTCTGCCAGCATTCTATGCAAGTGGATATGGTCTACTGCAAATCCTAATTTGTCAATCAATGTCCTACAAAAGACGGACAAAAATACATAAATTTTCTGTGAAAATAATAGCATAAATGTTGAATGACAAAGAATTCCTATTTAGATTACAAGGATGGCAGACAGAATTCTGCAAAGACAGTTGATATACAATAATATGGCAAACTGAAAGTGGGTAGTAAATAGCCAATCTCTCAGACAACCAAATTCACTGAGTTTATGCAATCCTAGGAAGATTTAAAGAAAATCAAGGAGCACCCAATGGTTACTGTGTCAATGAAACAACCAAATCAATATGAATGTTGCAACTTCCATAGAAAAAGCGAGCAAAGAAAATTGATGTTGTACATTTAAAATCGACTATTTAATAGTTAAAGTAATTAACTGGAAAATAGTTGGTAATATTTAAAACATCAATATATATATATATATATATAAGTGATACAAAATGTCTAACAATAGATAGCTTAAATTGCATTATTTCCTAGCTAAAGACTCTGTTCCTTGTAACAAAGGTGGAAAGTTCAAATCATTCTGTCCTCCTTTTACTATGAATAGTTTTTCCCAGCAACTTTGCTCAAAATCTCTCCGAGTCGCGTTTGTGAGTGATAAAGCTATGGTGTAGGTTAGTGCTATTATTTGTTCAATAACACAAAACTAAGACTGTGAACAGAAAATATTACACTAAAAAATAATGAAACAGTCCAAACTCACATTTCCTCTCCATGGACAAGTGACTTTGAGGCTTGAGTCGAGCTTCTTTGCAAACGCTTCACCAGCATTATCAACTTCAATTAAAAGAAATGACAAGAGAGGAAAAGTTAGCAAGCTGGTGAAGATTATATCAAGAATGTTGTTCCAAAACAGGAAGGAGAAGAGAGCATGAGACTAGCATGCATTTGTTGCCACATGGTAGCTAAAAATTTTCAAAGAAGAAAGAATGTCGTAGTAGAGATTTTAAGAACTTTGAAACATGATTTGTGAACATAGAGGAGAATCCAACTGGCCTTAAGTATGAAAAATAAAAAATAATCCACAAAAGATGCTAGAATACAGATAAAAAGACTTCAAAAATAGAACTTTAAAGGTAGTAAATAGGATTAAAGTAGTTAAAGACATTGGAATTTGACCTTCAGACTGTGTCCAAGACGCCAACAAAGTAAAACTGAGTTGTCTTTCTTCTTGTGACGCAGGCTTTTATGAAGAGACCGTACTTCTTCATCAGAAAAGTTTCAAGTAAAAAGACTGAAGACTATGCTATTAGTGGAAACCACTCTGTATTATTTTCAGGATTTTGAACTGCATTTGGAACCCCAACCTGATTCAAATGAAGATGATCTGATGTATTGTAGAAGGGATTTAAAATTGATGTTTTACAGGAATGAGATAACTTTAGGACAAATGGCATGCCTATGAATATCTGACAATTTTTTACTTCAGGGCAAATGGCATGCCTGTGAATATCTGACAATTTCTTTCCAGTGCAGCAAGTGCATTATGCCTTCGGACTCATGAATGATGAACCAAGACATCTTAACAGCACAAAATCCAGCTATTCAATGAAAATAAACTATACAGACGGAAGGAATTATTCACATCTTTACAGTGATGAATTAAGACACATCTTCATATCATCCATCTATTATCCCACCCAACGAAGTTGTATGCTTTGCAAGCAGGCATAAAGCAATGACAATAAGCTTACTGTCCAAATTTCTAAACATCAGTCCTATTATAATGCAACTACAAAATTGTTTCTTCAGGAAGCATCTCTGACCTCTTCACTTTGTTCTGTGACAATTGGAAACAAAAGCTTCGGTCAAAGGCTCAACGGACTAAGCAATCCCTGAAGGAGATGGCTGGATAAATTAAAGAATATGCAGGAATACACATCAATAGCTACTAAAGCCTAGTCACCACAAGGTATCATAAGATGGAGTTAATGGTTGCAACATCACTATGAGAAACAAAGGCAGCTTATTTGTAATTTAGAGAACAAGAAAATGAAATCCAGCTAACCAGATTTCACCCAACAATTGAAAATGGATGACAGAAAATACTAATATAGTTGAATAAATACAGAGTCTGAAATGACGGCTACATGTTTTACCAATTTTGCATCCTGGCAACTCCACTGCCACATCGGTTCTTCTTTGATTTATTTCAACTCATCTTTGAAAATTACAAAATAAAAATAAAAAATAAAGTCAAATTGACAAACTAACTGGTTATGTAAAGAGCTAGGAATGAGGCTTGAATACGACAGTCAAGACAAATATAAAACTGGCATAATAGAAAAGAATTCATAGTGTTTATAGTGAACTAGTCTTGTTTCCTCCTAAAAACAGAATCTTTAGTTGTGTCAAGAGATTAGCAATGGAGCTGGCAATTCACCCTCTAGATTATTAGTAGTTGCACCTATAGCTTTTAGATGGGTGTGGTTGGTAAGCAAATTGAGAAAGCTCGGGTCATCACCTTCTCTACTTCCAAGCTGATTTTTCTTGATATTGAAATGGTAGAGACCCGAAAGACTGCCTAGATTCAAAGGCACATGTCTACTAAAACTGTTGGAGCTAAAATCAACTAATTCGAGACTTGAAGCATTGGACAATGAAATTGGCAGCCTTCCAGTGAATTGGTTTATAGCTACAGAAATCTGTTGCAGGTGTGGAAACACAAGGCCTAGGTTGGAGGGAATGCTTCCATATATTTAAACCAAATCCCTCTCCGTTCCAAAATCATGATTTTGGGGTAGTGACATGAATCAAAATGCTTACCGCAACACAATAAAAACCAGTGTATAAGTGCATCAACCATGTAGAAATGTGCCCTGAATGAAGAAGAGTCAATAGCTCGAGCTCTGTTAAGTTGATAAGACCAACTTCTATCTATGATTCCACAATGCTCTAAAATGGAATTGATTTATTTGTGCAAAATCTCTATAATGTACAATATTACCATAAATTTAGTCAATTCCGTGACTTAGGCCTATGAGGATGAACTTCCTGTGACAACTTGGCGCCCATGAGAATGAACTTCCTGTGACAACATGGCACCATGTCAAAAGAATAGCAGCACACTAAAACCCTTATCCTATAATTTGAAAACAAAATCCAAACATATTCACATTACATCCATAATTTGAAGCATATACATGTATTAAAACTAGTCATGTATAAAACAGGATAAGAATTAAGTTCCTAGCACCCTTACATGCACATACAAAAGCAATTTCTTCCGCTTTGAATATATTCACATTACATCCAAAATTTGATTCACTAAATACAAATCAAACACTATGGAAGCTATTTGTTATGTCGAAGTATTGAACAATCAGATAACATGATACCATATCAATATATTGGGTCAAAAGAAAGAAAAAAAAAGGCAAAAATAAAAATAAAAATACACATCAATTCAAAAGCATCGTCCATATATCTCACCTCATCTGGCTTCACAACATCAACCGGCATCATGTGAAAAAGAACTTTTTTTTTTTTTACACAAGCACACACACCCCACACACTCACACCACACACACACACCCCACACATGCACACTATGGGATTTCACCACCATAGGTACTCGAACCCTTGACCCAGTGTTGAAACTCCAAGGAGTCTACCACCCAGGTAAGAGTAAGGACCCACCAAATTGCCTCACCAAATTCCCCATTCTTAGCATAGCCTGAGATCATGGCCATCCATGCTACCACCTCTCTCAACCAGCTAATCAAACAGGCACCTTGCACAACCATATTTAAGTGGTAAAATATGGGAAGCTGTTTTTTCAAAGGGAAATTGAATCTACTATATGCCTTTAGTATGAATATGGACAACATGGACATAATTCTAGTAGCTGAACAAGCCCTGCGTTTCTTCTCTATCCAAGATGGAAGGATGGTCACATAATGCAAAACCTGAGAGAAAGGGAATGAGAAAATCAAGATAACTCAAAGATAATTGTGCATGCTAGCATTTCAATTGAAGAGTTACAAGTTACTCTTGAAAGAAGGTAATTGGCTGAAATAAATAACTTTTTCTTAAAAGATACTTATTTAAGTTTGATATCCAAACAAATGGGGCATCTAACACATAATTGGCATTCTCTTCATCTTTTTCTTTTTTTTTTTGTAAATCTGGGATCATTGCTCTATTGGGCCCTACTTGGATGGATAACATTCACAATACAGGGGCTACTTTGGTTTTCACATTCATAAACAATTTCCCAATTGTTCACGTTCACACACACAAGTGGCTCCCTGATGAGTGATCCACCTGATTTCTGGACCAGGTCATCTACACAGTCAATCATACCTTACAGTTAGCTTAGATGTCCCACATGTGCTAGGTGCAGTCACAAGTAGTGATGTTTGTGGAGTTTTCCTCTTTAGTGTGCTTCCCTTGTGATTGGGTAAGCACCTTTTGTACATATTTTTCTCCAAGGCAATGTGTATAGACATTGAGAAAATACCTACAGGAGGCATATCAAATTCAGATGCATTTTGGAGAATCTTCTATCATCCAGCATTTGCTTCTTTAGTGCAAAACCACCTGCATTTAAGGAAATCAATTTGATGAGTAAGATTATTATTTCTTTATGATCCATCCAGGTATAGGCCCAGTCAGCATATTCCTAGTTAAATACCTAAATGGAGGAAAAAAAAGAAAATAAAAAAGAAAGAAAGAAAATCCCCACTTCATTGTTATCAAGGGTAAGCATTGACTCAAATAGCAAATTTTCATTTGATAATGTTAGACTTACATGAAATCCACTCTTGCAAGGCCTTCAAAGGAGCTTGGAATATCACCAGTCAGGCTATTAAAGCTGAGGTCTCTGCATGGGGAAAGCACAATGATAGATAATGAGCCTGTAACAAAAATGTTTTTTTTAAGAGTTCTTTCTAACATGAGTTTCTCTCTGTTTTGCTTCAAATCTGAGATGGTACAGCAACAATATTTGTTTAGAAGAAATATTGAAAATAGAATACTAAGAGCAAGCAATGACTGATGCTCTAGTCACTCCATCTTTAGCAAGGAAGTCCAATTGCAAATGGCTATAGGTAAATATTCTCACCATCTCCACTGCGGGACACTAGTAGCAAATCTTTAGCTTTTCTTCTATTGTGTTTTGAAATGGATCATTTCCCACAACACTTTGTATCAGAGAAATAACCTCTTAATAGTACCCAGCTACTTGGTGCAGCTGGTTACACTCATTATACACATTGGGATAGAATGCGTCCATCCACCACAAAGGCAAAACATTCAAACATACATATTTAGGACCATTATGAGTCACAAGTGCTTCTAATTCTATACTGCAACCTTGGCAATTCAATCTATTAATCTAAACCTTTAGTTGCATCTACCCCTAATTCGAAGGTTGTCATACAAAGTTCACATTGATTAGACCATTGTAGCCATCCACTCTATAGCTTATGGTTTTATGGTGGAGATTTTTTTGAAGAGTTTGTTCAGTCAACCACAAATTTCAGATGTAAACACATTTCAACAAGCACTTATGTGTTGATATCCAACCAAAAGCCCAAAACTATATATCAGTAAAGAAATCATAGTTATCTATGGATACAAAAAAAAACAAGAAGCATAACAGTTTCAGAGATCATAATAGAACATTAGAGATCATAACAGATCATCACCCAGCTTAACTTGAGTCAGAAAACTGAAAATGTCAGTATATAGTTTAAGTGCATTTGGTAGTCAAGACAATGCTGACTGGCCAATCCATTTTGTAACCCAAAGTGATAAAATCAAAGGCATGGACACCTGCAATGATGACATAATAAAAGATCAATTACAATGAGAGAAACACAAAGGACAATCAGTCAATAACCATACAACGCATTAAACTTATGCTTAAAAAACTGTCAAAAATGTGCTAGGAAATGTATCTCCAAGGTGCAAGGAGCTTTTGTATATAGCAGATAGATTATAGATGAAACTTTGATTGCCCACAAGTGCATCAATTCCCAGTATATGGAAGGCAAAAAGGGAAACAGATGAAAGTACAACAGCTGCCATTGGCCTTTTTTCTTTAAAAGGATAGATATAATTCCCATGGTGGCTTTTGCTAATTTTATGAATCAATCTAAACGTGATTTTAAATAAATCCTAGGATTTACCTTTTCAAAATTTACATTCCAACATGGCATACCATATCCAATAAACCATGGGATTTATAGACAAAATCCGACACCATGTCATCATTGCAAAAAATCAATTTCATAATCCTAAAATCAAATTGGTTGATAATGAGAACCCTTAGCACACATGTAACTCAAATTAAATCACCTGAATCGTCAAACTCCGCTCTATATAATTAATAATCCTAAAATCAGATTGGTTGATAATGAGAACCTTTGACTGTGGACATTTGTTTGTTGAATTAGAGCAATTGATAATTTATCTTTTCAATTTTCATTTCAAATGTCCTTTAGCTGTCTCTCAGTCTACTAGTTAGGACATCAATCTAGTGTAATATTTGATCAAGGATCCATATAAAGTGGACCCCACAATTTCAATGGTTTGATTTGACTTCCATTTGTAGCATATGCATTATTTTTTATTGCATGTCTATGAACATTATCAGCATATGAAAATTCTGATTTGTAAAAAAATTCCAAGTTAATTTCAAGTCCCTAAATGACCTTCTTGAGAGGGTGAAATGACCCAAATACATTTCATCTGCTAGAGCTTCTTCTTCTTCTTTTTATCCCACACTTAAAATTTAAAAAAAAAAAAAAAAACAAAAAAACAAAAAAATAAAAAAAAAAAAACAAAAAACAAACAAACAAACAGCGGCATACATGATTTCCTCGAATTTCCTTGAATTCATTTGGGCCAGTGATTTAGGGTTGTTGTTGTGTATGGTATTATGTGGATATATGACTCATCCAAGTCAACTCGGACTTGGTAGAGTCCAATCCAGTTTGGCATTGCTAGTCAGTATTGAGAACAGCAACAATACCATCAAAAGCAAATTGTTTGGCCTTTTTTCAATGTGAAGCATGAATTATTGTTGTATTATCTTTCTTAATAGGGTCTTTGGTTGCACCAAATATCATCAAAAGCATCCTTAACCTATTGAAGGATCATGATTTCATCTTCCTGTGTGAGAGACTTTAGATGCATTGGCCACGGACAGTCGGCCAAACAATATTAATGGCTTGGATCACTGAACCATGGGTTAGCACAATCGTGCAAACTGAAAGCCTGCCATAAGAAGTTTTTTTGTTCTAGACTTCTTTATTTTGAATCTCTCTCAATTCAAGCCAATTCAATCTGAGCTTTCAGGTTTCAACAACAACAATTGTTTATTTTCGGGTGCACTCTATTTAGTTGTTTTATCGGATCCGAAGTTATTTGGTTCAATGGCAATCTATAATAGAATCATGGTTACCTAGATTATTAGTGATTGGAGTAGAACAGATAAAAGAAACAGAACACATCCCACAGTCAATGAGCTTATGATTCTCTGAAACACATAAGAAAAACCCACATCATGTATTATTCGTATATCCACATACTACTACATACAACACATGAGAAAAACCCACATCATGCATTATTCATATATCCACATAATATCATACACAGCACATATAACTAGTAGCATTTTTATTAGAGAGATAACAATGTGATTTAGGGCCCAGGGTGTTGCTTGTGGAACCTGACTTTGGGCCAGTGATTTAGGGCTGTTTGGATGCACCACCTCAACAATGTGAAGTAATGCACCCTAAAATCCCCAAATCCCTAAAATCCACAAATTGTTAAATCCCCAAATCGCTAAATTGCCAAATCCCTAAATCAATTTTGAGATTGGGAGAGATTGGGAGAGATTGAGAGAGAGATACTCACGGTTGTTAATGTTAGCCTTCAACTGAGCTTCAGAGAGAGAGAGAGAGAGAGAGGGCGTGCGTGGATAGGGCGTTCGGCGACACACGGTAGGGTGGATAGATCAGAGAGAGGAGGAGAGAAATAGAGAGTGAGGAGGGAGAGGGTGCGAGAGAGAGAGAGAGAGAGTGCGAGAGACGGAGAGAGAGATGAGGAAGATGGTGCGTGAGACAGGAAGGAGGGTGCGAGAGAGAGGAAGGAGATTAGGGCGTCTCTCTAGACGCCCTTTCTAGTACCGAAATCGGATTGCGTATTGAGTTTCAGTACGCTCTTATCATACACTGTACATTTAATTGGGCCCACCTTGAATGTATGTGGTCTATCTAAACCGTCCATCCATTTTTCCATCTAATTTAAGGGGTTGAAACAAAAATTGAAGCATATCCAAGGATCAAGTAGATCGTACCACAGAAAACAGTGGGGATAAAGATTTCCACCGTTGAAACTTTTTTAGGTCCCACGGTGATGTTTATTTATCATCCAACCTGTTCATGAGATCATAAAGACATGGATAAAGGGAAAACGCAAATATAAGCTTGATCCAAATTTGTTGTGGCCCCCAAGATTTTTTTAACGGTAGACATTTAAATTCAAATGTTTCCTGTGGTGTGATCCATTTGAACATTATATGTGCTTCAGTTTTGGGATCATCCACTAAATGGATGAACGGAGTGCATCAGATACTCAAATCATGGTGGACCTCACATAGTTTACTCAGTACGGCCAAGCGTAGCGAGTGACGGGAACGGATTGGCTACTCCCCCTGACACCAGACCCGTGGCTGGTGGTTGGTGATCTGTGGGCCCCACCATGATGTATGTATTTCATCCATTCCGTTCATCCAATTTTAAAGATGATTTCTAGGATTTAATCCAAAAACGAGAGGGATATAAATCTCAAGTTGACCACCCCACAAGAAAACAGTAGTGATTGGATATCCATCATTTAAATCCTACTAAGGCCCATTGTACTGTTTATTTGACATCCAATCTGTTGATTAGGTCATAAACACCCGGAAAAACAAATATCAGCTTGATCCAATACTTTTATGGGCCCCAAAATTTTTTTAATGGTTGACGTTCATTCAACATTGTTTCTTATAATGTGGTCCACTTGAGATTGGGATATATCTCATTTTTTGTGTAATATCATAAAATAATCTAGAAAAATAGATGGACGGCATTGATGAAACACATACATCATGGTGGGGCCCACAGAGCACCGACCACCAGCCATTGGCTAGTGGTAGGGGGAGTAGCTAATCCGTTTTCGTGAGTGACTCACTACGCAATCCGCTTCCCCACTCTAAGTTATGTTACCAAGTTCTGTGGGTCCGACTATGATGTATTTGTTATATCCACACTGTCCATCCATTTTGAGGTATCATTTTAAGTCTTGAGCAAAAGAATGGGGCAGATAAAAATATGTAGTGGACCTCACCACAGAAAACAGCGGGGAGAGTGATTCCCATCGTTGAAACTATCCTAAAGCCAATCCTAATGTTTATTTAAAATCCAACCTACTTAAAAGTTTTTTTTTTTAAATGCATAAATTAAGAAACGCACAAATAACAGCTTGATCTAAAACTTTTGTGGCCAATAGAAGTTTTTAATGGTCGACGTCACTCCCCTGACACCGGCCACAGGGTGGTTGGTGTTCTGTGGGCCCCACCATTATGTATGTATTTCATCCATTACGTTCAACCATTTTTAAAGATCATTTTAGAGATTTATTATAAAAATGAGAAGTATTAAATCTCAGGTGGACCACACCACATGAAAACAATAGTGATTAGATATCCATCAATAAAATCCTCCTAAGGGCCACTGCACTGTTTATTTGACATCCAATCTGTTTATTAGGTCATACAGGCCTAGATGAAGGGGAAAAACAAAAATCATCTCGATCCAAAACTTTTATGGCCCCCGAGATGTTTTTAACGGTTGATGCTCATTCTACACTGTTTCTTGTAATGTGGTCCATTTCAGATTGGGATATACCTCTTTTTTTGTCTCATGCCTTGAAATGATCTTTAAAAATAGATGGACGGTATGGATTAAACACATACATCATGGTGGGGCCCACATGGCACCAACCACCAGCCATTGGCAAGTGTCAAGGGAAGTAGCCAATCTGTTTCCCTTATTTATGTTGTGGTCCATTTAATCTTTGGATATGATTCATTTTTTGGATAATTCTCTAAAATAATCTCAAAAAATGGATGAACGGTGTGGGTTGATCCCAAATTTTCAATAAATCTAATACTCAAGTGGACCATGCCACACGAAACGATGTGGAATAACGATTTCCTTCGTTGATACTTTCCTTGGGCCCACAATAATGGTTATTTGTCATCCAACCTGTTCATAATATCAAAAAGATACGAATGAAGAGAAAACACAAACATCAGCTTGATCCAAAACTTGTATGGCCTCTAAGAATTTTTCTATGATAGAGGTTTAATCACACTATTTCCTATGGTGCGGTCCACTTGTGATTTGGATATGCTTCCTTTTTATTTTTTACACCCCAAATCATCTGTTAACATGGATGAACGGAGTGGATAAAATCAATAAATAATGGAAGACCCCACAGAGCTTACTCAGGGTAATTAGTAAATCACCTAAATGGAGTGGAGAATGGTTTCCTTTCATAATCATATATTGGGCTTGCCTGAATGTGATTCACATATCCAACCCACTCATTATGTGTGTCTCACCTGGATGAAGGGTCAAACCAAGTTTAACCACATCCAAAACTCATGTAGGCCTCACCAAGTGCTTATAATTTTTAGGATGTCTTCATATGGTTTTAGATGGTATGGCCCACCTAAGTTTTGTATATGGATGATTTTTGAGATATCTCATAATCTAAAGGGGACACATCAAATGCACGGTGCTGATGTTTGACACACATCATGATAAGGCCCACAAAATTTACTAATATTAATTCTTAGGTTCTCGCAAGGTCAATAAGTTGGGTCACAATTTTGACCAAGATATTTGGCTCATTTTATAATTTGGTCCATTCACTGTATTTTACGGATCAATACCCTCAATTTCACTATTTACTCGCCCCGGTCAGGTTACATTTTAATTTTTCACAGATAAATTTCAATTCCCATTTAAAAATAACATATTTTTTTTCAAAATGTATATTTTTTTAGGCTTAAGTTTTCTTTGAAACTTTTTAACAAAATATCATTTTAATTATAAAATATTTCAAAAAAATTAAAATACAAATTCTAAATTTTTATTTTCAAAATCTGAAAAATTTTCCTAACCTTTTAATTTTTTTCTCAAAAATTCTAAAATGTCGATTTTTTCTTCAAAAGCATCATTTTGTTTTCAACTTTTCAATTTTTTATTTTTATTTTATAAAAGGATATATTTTTTTCAAAATCTTAGTGTTTTTATAAGTAACTTTTTCTTTTAATTTCAAATTTTTAACATTTTCAATTATTTTTTAAAATCACAAAATTTTTCTTCTTTATTTTTCATTTCAAAATGTTTGTTTTTTGTTAAAATATTGATTCTTTAATATTGTTTAATTTTAAATTTTAAAATTTTTAATTCTTCCTAACTTCTCCATTTACAAAAAAAAAAAAAAAGCATTTATTTTATTTTTCAAAATACAAACTCTCATTTTCTTTTTGCAAAATATTTTCATTTTTTAACATCGTCAAAATTTTCACATTTTTTGAAATCTTTTTAATTTTCTTTTTCAGGATATTATTTTTTTACTCGAAATCAAATGCCTTTTTTTTTTTTCAAAAATACATCGTAATTTCACAAGTTTTTCACAAATAAATTTCAATTTCCATTTAAAAATTATATTTTTTTTCAAAATGTATATTTTTTTACTGTTAATTTTTCTTTGAAAACTTTTAACAAAATTTCATTTTTATAATAAAATATTTCAAAAAATAAATTAAAATACAAATTTTGAATTTTTATTTTCAAAATATCTTAAATTTTCACAATTTTTAATTTGTTTCCCAAAAATTCCAAAATGCTGATTTTTTTTCTTCAAAAGTATCAAGTTGTCTTCAACTTTTCAATTTTTTAAAAAAATTTTATATATATATATATATATATATATATATATATATATATATATATATATATATTTCAAAATCTTAGTGTTTTTATAAATAACCTTCTTTTAATTTCGAATTTTGAACATTTTCAATTATTTTTTAAAATCACAAAATTTTTAACTTATTTTTTTTTGTTTCAAAATGTTTGTTTTTTGATAAAGTATTGATTTTTTAATATCATTTTATTTTAAAAAATTTCGATTCTTTTTCACTTCTCCATTTTTTAAAAAGCATTTTATTTGAACTAGTCAATTTTTATTGAACTTAACAAATATTTTTTTTTTTTTGAAATTTCAAACTCTCATTTTCCTTTTTAAAATATTTTCATTTTTCAACATTGTGAAAATTTTCACATTTTTAAAAATATTTTTAATTTTTTTAGGATATTATTTTTTCTCAAAATCAAATGCTTTAAAAAAAAAAAAAAAATTTATCAACTTCATTAAATATTCTTTTTCATTCCCACAAAATAAATTTTTATTAAATCATGATTTTTATTTTTTTCAAAATCTAATTTTTTTTCTCAGACATTGTTAAATTATTTAAACTTCTCAATATTCTTTTTCATGTGATATTACAAATCATTTAAATATTAGTTTTAAATTAAAAAATAAAAATAAAAATTCCACTCATTTCATATAAAAACAAAACAAATTTTCTTTTTGCATTCAATCAATTGTTAAAAAATAATCTTAGATAAAAATATGTACAATTAAACCACTGAAATTCTATTAAAAAATAATTATTAGACTACAAAAAAACTTAATTTTCCACTATATTCTAAAAAAAATGAAAAAAATTAATGTTGTGGCAAATCCTTTTACGACGGACCTGATCCGTCGCAAAAGCAATTGAAAGGCGCGCCATTTGGCGTTTTGGGCAGGAAGTTGGCTGAGGCGCCAAGTGACACTTTGCGACGGATTTCGTCCGTCCCGTAGTTACGACGGACGCAAATTCGTCGTAAATACGTCGGAAATCACAATTTAGCGACGGATTTCGGTCCGTCGCTAAATTCCGCGACGTTCCGACTACGGATACTGGAGAGAGGAGCTTAGCGACGGACTTTTTTAATTAGCGACGAATTAAATCCGTCGTTAAACTAAGAGATTTTCGCCCGTCGCAAAAATACGTCATAAATTGGCCATTTTGGCGTAGTGTCTCTCCTAGCGCTCCCCCCTCTCTCTACAACTTGGAGCAGGTGTAGTTTGGATTTCCTTTTTCCTTTCCCACTTCACTAGTTTTTAGGGTTTTGAATATGGCTTGGAGCAAATCTAGTTGAGGTCGAAGCATTTGGTGGAGGGTTTCTTGTAGAAATTGCATTTTGTGAGAAGTCCCGTTTTTGTATTTTTTAGGCGTTTGGAGTTGATCTAATTGGCATTGAAGTTCAAATTCCAGATGTGTTGAAGAAAGCGGAAGAGGAGTTCAATTTCTAGACGTGCGGGGGTCTAATTTTATCATGTGAGGTGGGTTTTTTAAAATTCCAGTGAGCACAAACTCACACATGACATGGCAAGGTACCACATGGGAGGCATAATCTCTGATTAATATTAAAATATTGTTGCTTTATGGCCATAAAAACTAAAAACCCCATTGTGGAATACCTCCTGTATTTCACGCATATTAACTGTTTGATGAAATGGCTCAACAAGGAATGTTTTGATGATTTTTTATTTTTTTTATTTTTATTTTTGTTTAAATGGGTTTTGTGCAGTTTATTAGATGGATTAGATTTATGTTATTTGGTTTGAAATAGGTCGTTGAGTTTGGTGGGATTGATAGAATAGTTATGGGTTTGAATCTCTATTACATGTAAGTGGAGCTATAGTTAAGGCAATCTAAACTATTTATCTCATGGGTCCTGTTGCGAATGTCATGTTCTTGAAAAATATAATGTCCTTTGTGACAAGTATGCCTTGAGTGTGGATTGCTGATCACTTTTGGCCAACCATTCATTTTCTTCATTCTCATGTGGCACACATTGAACAGGCCAAGCTGATTTAAGTGCCATGACAAAGAGACCAAGTAGCTCATAAAATGAACAACCAAGACTGCTGTGTATCCACTTGTATAGGCACTTTGGAGAGTGTCTTTAATGGCTTCATAGAATCAGATGGTCATGATCTATCAATGCTAATAGATTCTCAACTTTCGAAATCTGTTCCTTTACTACTATTATTGTGATCACTATGTAGAAGATTCTTGCTTATTTTTCAGTTTATTTTATGACATCTACACTTCTTTCTAGGCCCATTGAGACAAACTAAGTGGGAGCATTTAAAGGATCTACATGCAGCTATAAAACTCTGTGAACCGGCTTTAGTTGTTGTTGACGATGCGCCAAAATATATAAAATTGGGACAAAAGCAAGAGGTGGGAAACTAGCTACTGATACTCATTGATGATTAGTTCATTAAACTGTTCATGCTAAATATGAAATATCTATTTAATTCAGTTGGCATTTTCTAGTATCATTTTCTTTGAACCATATGAGTAATTCAAATTTATTTCCCAAACTAAAATGATCATAAAAAAGCATTCTATTAAGCTTCTGAAAATTTGTTTTCACTGGTAAGAATGATCTGTCATCCTTCGATGTGCTCCCTTGGATAAAAGTTTTAGTAAGAGAAGAGGTTAAGGTCCAATGACAATATTTTCATCTTTTAAGAAAAGTGGTTCTAGTACCCACCTGTACCCTCTTACCAAAAAGGGAGCCAAGCTTGTTGTTCCTTTAGGAGCCAACTATATGCTGATCAATATTCCTGTTAGCAATAACATATCGAAGATTTATGTTGTAGCACAATTCAATTCTGTTATCATTCTACATCTAGTTCTATTTATTTCCATTCCTAGATAACTAATCATCTTCTATATTTTCTCATTGCATAGGTTCTATGGTTTTTTTTTTCTTCAAAAGATTTGTATTGTAGATACCATCTTGCCCAAGGAATGCTTTACTATTTGGTTGCTTAGGAATGGAGTATGGCTTTACTATCTGGATGACCAAAACAGGGCTACATTTGTACAAAGGATTTGAGGATGGTATGCATATCCTTGGGTAAGTGGATCATATAATTTGTCTTCCTAATATGCCATTCCATGCAAGGATACCAAATGGATGTATAAGTAGTGCATCAGGTGAGGCCAATGCATGGATGAGCTAGGCTTTCAAGTCAAGTTATCAAGTTTTTGAATTATGCTTAGCTCAAGATAGGCCCAAGAAACATATTTGTATTTAGCCTAAGCCATCTTTAAAGACAACCTCCATACTAGAAGGGCTTTATTGCCTTTTGAATTTGGCCTCCATACTTTTAAATGTCTTTCATATAGTGGCAATTGTTAGCCAAACACCATGTCTTTTCAAAATTCTTAAAGATGGAAATTTGTGCAAGTGTTATGGAAATTTATGGAGCAAATTTTAATTAATTTTGGCAATGGTCCTCTTTAATTTTGCCTAATGGTGGGCATTCCATTCGATTTTGACAACATTCCTCTTCAAAATAGACTGATTGATCATCAACTTTCATGATATTTTGGTGTAACCAAATGATCCCTTAATGTTAGTTTTATTTTTAATTTTCTTTGCATGGAAAAATTATGGCAGTTGTCTATCAATTTTGAGGGTTTTATGGACCGACTAACGTTTGCATTGTTGGTTTGATATGTAGGCGATTTTGATTTGAAATGGTTTTTTTTTTTCTTTCATAATCAGAGGCGCTTTTCTTCCTTTATTGACTACGTAAATAGTTTAAGCTGGGGAAGGACTGGTGAGAGGAGGTTTTCCACAATTAGTTTTTATTGAAATAAAATAAGATTCTCTCCACAAATCTCTGCTTCACTTTCTCAACCCTTTAACCAATTCTCTGCATTTCTAACTGAATTTCCATCCAAACAGGAAATTTCTAGACTTCCCTTTCCTAGTCTCTTGCTATTTCAACAGATATAGCTTCCTATCACAAACCATACTGTAAACACATTTCTAATTGCTTGTAAATAGGAAGCTTAACCTCAGCAAGATCCAACCAAAATTATAGGATGATTTGGTGGGTGTTTGGTAAATTCATGAGGATTCTCTCTTTTTTTCTCTTTTTTTTTTCTTTTTTTCTTTTTTTTCTTTTTTTTTTTTTTGGGGGGGGGGGGGGGGGGGGGGGGGGGGAGTGGGATTTTGATTACGTTGGATCAGTGTAAATCAATTTTTTGGTTAGATGTTTTGATTTAAAATTCTTCTGAAATTAGTTGCCTTTAATTTTTTTCTGAGGATTATCTAGGTAAAATATGGTATTCTTCTTCTTCTTCTATCAGAAAGACAGTGATATTTTCGTGCTCAGATTGGCATTCTAAAAAAGCTGTTATAAGAATCAACTATTTTCTTTCTCATACTTCAATGTGTAAACATAAAATTTCTTCAGGCATTGTGCTTTTCTTCCCCATTTCGATATAAATGTAGCGGGGACGAGACTGCTCATGATAATTCACTGCATTCTGTGACCTCTAAAAGTAGCACCTATTTTCTTTATTAGCTTTTGTGATTTCCTCTATACTTGTTTTTCTATTTGGATCTCTATCTGTAAATAATTGTGGGAATAAGTTTGGATCTTCTGCATCACGATCCTTAAAATAGAAGCTCAATATCTCGAGTTTCTTCATTTTTGTAGCCTTTTTACTCTTCTGTTTCACAATCCCTATCGTCGAGAAGCTGAAGGTGGTCGGAGCTACTGTTGTATTGGAATGATTCAATATATTTTTTCTTTCTCAAATTATTTCTAGAATATAGAGATTTCAAGTTTTCTATTTCTGAAATTGTAACCATATATTAATCTGAAGGACTTTGAGTATGTAGAGCTGGAAGAAGTCTTTCATTATTACCTTTAGGGATACCATGGAGTTGTTAAAGAAGGAAGACCGGTCTACATTGAGAGACTTGGTAAAGCTGAACCAAAGAAGCTTATGCACATTACTAGAGTAGACAACTACTTAAGGTATCATGTACTGGAGTATGAAAAGGTCTTCCTCTATGAAAGTTCATTACTATGATGACATATCCAATAAGATGAAGGTTCATTACTTCACCTTACCATTTTTATATTCATTTCAGTTCTGATATGGCATAATTTTTGTTCTTGATATGGCAATATGCCTTTGACTTACTATGCTCTTATTCATTATGGATTTGAAGATTAGGAATGTTAAGGTCCCAATTTTAATCTTTGTGACCATGCCTAGACTATGGAAACATGTCTGTGTCTAAAGTAGTTTGAGAAATATTGTACTATTGTACTCAAAGAAATCGTTAATGTTTTTAACCTGCTAGGAGTTAATATAATTTAATTCATTTCTATAACATTGATAACTCATGTTTCTTCAGTTGTTATGGACATTAATCGTGCCATTGTCTGTGTTACAAAATGGGTGTTGTGCATTTTTATTTTTATTTTTATCATTTCCCTTTCATGAAGTCATTACAAAGTGATAATTTAATTACTGTCAGCTGCATCATGTGGATGGTCTTACTCAATCTAGAGCATCAGTCATTGTTTGCTCTTTGTATTCTATTTTCAATCTTTTCTTCTGAACAAATACATTTGACCATACTGTTCCAAATGCGTGTTGTGTATAGAATGGCCTCCTTGATTTCTTTTTGACATAATGTAATTCTATGATTCAAAACTCACTGCTATGGCATTGGCCATAAATGAGAATGCTTACCTAATTTGCTTGCATTTTTTGTCACTCATAAACATTAAAATCAGAGGCATTAAGTTGATTTTATTGATAGCAAATGACAAGAGAAGTATATGAATTTTTTTCCTGTGGCCTTCCTTGGTGGGCCGATCTCCCTTCCTTTACTACTATTTTCTCTTACATGCATTCTACAGAGCTGATGCATATTTGGATGAGTGACAATAATTATTATTATTATTATTATTATTATTATTATTATTATTATTATTATTTGGTATGTTCACAGGTATTGTATTGGTTAGTGATGCAGGACATGAGATTTAAATATGATATGCAAGATTTCAAGCTTAGTTCATATCAATTTAGAAACAATTACACAAATTTCACATCCCACATGAAAATCCAAATATTCAATTAAAGGGGTATCTATGTGGGTCTAGGCCTACACAGGGTAGGACTGGACCAATAAAAATTTTAAGCCAAACAATCTTAAAGGGAAATAGAAATCAACCACTCATGCATAGCAAACAGTCCTTAATCCAAGGGATTCTCCAATCTCAATTCAAGGAACCCTAGGGTGAAAAGTGGGCAAACAAATTAGGGCCAATGCAAACTAAGGCTAGCGTTTAAGAAATATGAATGAAAAGAGGAAAACCAAAGAAAAACTGGCTCGAAGAAAGCTCATGTGCGCAAATGGTGGCTCGGGGCTGACGCATGTGCGCGGGTGAGTTGGTTGCATGTGTGATGGAAGCCCGTCCCCCCAAAGTAACACCTGGGCCTTGGTCGGCTAGGGGAGACCTTTAATCTCTCCAAGTTTGATAACAATCCGATGTAAGGTCGAAGCGTAGTGCACCGTCGAAGTTTCGGCCCTTATACAAGTACAAATTCTGAAAACTGGCTGTAGGGGAATGAATAGCTGCAAAAGCTGAGAAATTCAAAATAATAATGATGATGGAAAATGAAATATATGAATGGGAGAGGGTAGGGACAGATGGGGATAGATGTGGCTTCACACCACGTTGTTAGCCCTTCGAAAAGGGAGAGCTTTGCACCCACTTTTGAATTCTTCTACAACTCACTAAGAGAGTAGAAAAATAAAGAAGAAATTTTTATTAAGCTTAAATGAATCCAAAAGAACTACAAGGGATGCTTATTTATAAGGAAAATCCTATACCCCCAAAACTCACACTATGTGCGCAACCTATTACTTGGCGATGACGTAAACTAAAATAAAAATCAAACAAAGAAATCTAAAGTATTCACGATGTTCTAAATAATAACAATAAGCAAAACTTAAAATATGAATCAATCCAACGAGTGGGCCATGATCATGAGATCCCATGAAGGGCTTTTCTTGACTATCGAGCCCACCCTTTTGAACCAAAACTTTGTATTATAGGTAGGAGACCCTCCCTGGACGTCATCATCGATCCAAATCGACGGTGGGGCCCTCCTGGCATACGAGCATAGGGATGTACATGCACATGTGGATGACATGCATGGGATGTCCCCATTAATTCCTCCTAGCTACAAAAATTTTGTCACTAGCAAAATAAAACTCTTAAACCGCTCCGAGATGTAAGGATGAAGTATCTAAAGCTCTTCCTCAGTGAGCCACATATTGGTTGAAGCTGGACGTGACTTCCACTTGACTAAGAACTTCTAAAATCCACCGTTCGACATTGAAACTATCTGATGGTCCATAATATCCTATATTTCTTCTTTGAGTGTATGAAGGTTAGGTATGGTAGGTAGAGATTGGGAAGAACGGTGGGGACGAGTAGGTATGAAAGGTAGAGGTTGGAAAAATGGGTCGGGATGGGTAAGTATATGAGGTAAAGCTGTGAAAATGGATCAAGACGGGTAAGTATGGGAGGTAGAGCTGTGAAAAATGTGTCGGGACAGGTAGGAATGGGACGTAGAGGCTAGAAAAATGGGTCTGGAGGGGGCCATGGATTAAGGGAAAGGTCTAGGGAATCAGGATGGTTAGGCAAAAAATTAGACAATGCATCAATGGCCCCCTTGAAATGCAACTAGATCCTTCACATTAAATGTGAAACTAATTCCCATGGAGGGTGGAAGATTTGCCACATACGCATTAAGACCGGTTCATTTTATAATTTTGAATGGTCCAACGCTATATGCGTGTATGTAATTTTCGAACGGCTTCTTAAAGGTACCGCTCTGGCTTGATGCAGATCATCATAAAGTCTCTTACATTGAATTCATTGAAACATTTATGTTGGGCTGCAGAAAGTGAGTAATGTTCATTACTAGTCATGACCTTCCGTTTGATTTTTTGATGCCATGAATGAATGTAATGCACAACAGACTCTGCAAGCTCTGATGACCTATAGGACAGTGACATAGGGATAAGATCAATAGATTTTCCAGGTTTATAATTAATAAAGACTTCATAGGAATTGAGGCCTGTGGACCTATCGATGAAACTATTAAACACAAACTCGACTATAAGTATTACGGTGTCCTATGTTCTGGTGTGCTTTATATCCCTCCTAGGGAGAGACTCATCTGGTAGATTATTAGAAACAACATCATGAAACTCATCTACTACCAGAATGGCCTCAGTGGGTAACTCTACACTAGCTTCTAATGCTCTTTCTATCCACGAGGCCACACATGTTATACCCCTAAAAATAATGGTCTTAATGTCCCTCATAGGGTAGGGGTACGGGTGTATGCCATGACTGATTCTTTGGTCACCTCCATTCATTAGTCTATCCTCTTGGCCACCTGCCTGAGATTGGCCATCTTCCCTAATGGTGAGGTTTGTCCTGAGGGAGGCCTCTATTTGGTCAGTGTGTTGAACTATGCTTCATTCTAAGAACTTACCCCAAGACTCGATCTATTGGGACAACTTGTTTAGTGACTCTAGTAGTTGTTCCATGTTTAGTGTAAGGTGCTAGCCAAAACCATGACCTATATGGGTGGGTGTACAACTTGCTAACTCCACCTAGGGACTTTCTATGATGATAATATGGGAGTAAATGATTCTATGAGACGATATATGAGGGGACCATGCAATGTTACTCTAGCAATATAGTTAATAAAATAAGGGACTATGGACTCCTAAAAACTACATTTGATGGACGAGATGCATGATAGACTCAAACAAACTAACCCCAAACAAATAATGTATTCCCCTATAAGAACCCTAAGTTCTAATACCAAATTTAATGCAGGACATGAGATTTAAATATGATATGCAAGATTTCAGGCTTAGATCATACCAATTCAAAAACAATTACACAAATCACATCCACATGAAAATCTAAACATTCAATTAAAGAAAAATCTATGCGGGTCTAGACCTACACAGGGTAGGGTTGGACCAATAAAAATTATAAGCTAAACGATCTCAAAGGAAAATAAAAATCAACCACTCATGCATAACAAACAGTCCTTAATCCAAGGGATTCCCCAATCTCAATTTAAGAAATCTTAGGGTGAAAAAAAAAGGGGGGTAAACAAATTAGGGTTAATGCAAATTAAGGCTAGGGTTTTGAAATTAGGAATAAAAAAAGGAAAACCTGACCTGAAGAAAACTTCTGCGCACAGATGGTGACATTGGGCTGACGCACGTGTGCAGGTGGGTTAGCCGTACATGTGATGGAAGCCCTCCTCCCCAAAATGACACCTACGCCTTGGTTAGTTGGGGGAGACTTCCAATCCTTCCTAGTTTGACGACGATCCGACGTAAGGTCAATGCATAGTACTTTGTCGAAGTTTTAGCCCCCCTACGGGTACATATTCTGGAAATTGGTTGTAAGGGAATGAATAACTGCAAAAGCTGAGAAATTTAAACCAATAATGATGATAGAAGATGAGATATATATGTTCACTCCCCAAGTGTAGGGTTGTGATGTAGTAATAACTCTGTAAGACCGAGGTCGAATCCCAAGAGACTGAAACTTGTACGTTATCTAAAACTAACTAGAATTAGGCTAAGATGAAATCTAAACTAATTATGATTTGAGGAATAATGATGGAATAATTATCTAAAACTTAAAAAAATTCAGAGAAAAGGAAACTAGGGATTCAGAGGATCCACTTGTAGAAATCAGGGAGAACTTATGCTTGTTTCAAGAATCATAGAAGTTAACTGAACTGCAGTTGATATAGTTTTTAAGAGATGAAAGGTATATGAATTAGAATGGATTCCATCACCAAACCATGCCCAGGAGATAAAACAAACAACAGAATTAAACTAATTACCAACCAAACTCATGTATGAAGGTTAGGAAGGGTACCATCATCCGACCATGCTCAAGAGACTATGGTGAACAACAGGGCTTCCTGACGTCATAAACATAAAGGAGAAAGAAATACTCAAAGTCATCGCAGATCTATTGTAATTTCAGTCACAACAAACCATTAAAAACTGAAAGTATTCCCTTAATAATCAAACTAAAACCAACTTCAATTTAAAAATTAAAATTAAATTAAAAGCATAAAATCTCCCATCTCACTACAAGCTTCACCTCTTAGCCCTAGCTAAGAGGTTTAGCCTGACATGGATGGACTGATCTCCATGTAAGGCATAGAAAGAAAACAGAAAAAATAATAATAATAAAATAAATCCAAACTCTTTCTCTCTCTTTGCTTAACGTCTACTCCACGGCCCAAGCTCTCCATCCTTTCACGTTCTCTCTCTATTTTATAGGTGCTAAGGACGGTGGAGAGACGCTGGCTGGAGTCGGTCTCGTGTTGAACAGGAGGCGATGCGGAAGTTTTTCGCACTGCGTATATGTGCATAGCCTTTACGCACCTGGAGATGTAGAATGCCTACTCGTCCGCTAGGTTGATGGTGGAGTCCTTGATCGAGATCGGACGGTAAATCCACTCTATCCATTGAATTTAACTCGAAAAACCGGTTGCATATGGACAATTTTGGATTTCTGTTGATGCGGCCCATCTGATCAATCGTGCGGTGAAGATCCCATCATTCAGTGATCAAAAGAATAGTTTCTGACAAGTCTCGGACCAAGATCTCCTAGTTTGAGGTCTATTTACCCTCCCGGTTCAAATGAAAGGTTTGAATTTTCTGTACGAATAGAGATGGTGGCCCACTGAAGTCTGCCGGTGGGTACCTGTTCGTGCGTTCACAAAACAGAGCATGCATGGGCCCATGATTGATGCAATTGCGAAATCCAGTCCTTTAATTGGATTTATGACGGAAAACCGGTTGGGTATGGTCAATTTAGGGTCAGATTTGTGGTGGCCCACAAACTTTTCTTGCTGCCGTTCGTTTCGTGCTTGAACGGTTGAAAACTGATCCTTGTTACTTCTGGGAATTCTTCCACCTAGGCCATGGTCAGCGGCCTTGTGAGCTTGTGCTGGACGGTCCAGATTTTTCATTGGATTGATGGTGGTGGGCCACTAACACCCACAACGGACACCCTGCGTAATGCCTCTTGAAGAAGGAAATTTCCTTCTTTAGAAAACTTCGGTCAAGAGTAGGTTTGACCGAAGCTCCGTTACTGTGCATGGCTAGTGCAAGAGTGCACTATGTACACTCAACACAGGTGGGGTCCATGGTGATGATTCCGAGAAATCTGATCCGACCATCTGTTTTCTTATATCATTTTAACGGTTGGGACCAAAATTGAAGCATATGCAGATCTCAGGTGGGCCCCAAATCATGATTTTATGGGCTGATCTGTACATTGGGCCACTTCCACAAAGCTCCAGGGGCTAAAATTCAACATGTATAGTTCATTTATAGTCCCCAGGCCTTGTATGTAGTTTCATGTTAATCTGATGGCGGTAACCTTATGATCTTGCATTCTACACCAATTTCTGGCCGTTTAAAGGTGAACGACTGGAATTTCTCTGGTCTCCAGCATGTGAATCCTCGATCTTGGTCCCATGTAGTCCTGTCTAATGCCTTGGTGATGCCAAAGCATTAAATCTATGCTTTTAACCTCCTTTCCAGTTCGTGCTCCTAGATTCACCTTGCATCATAAACACGATTAAAGTCGGGCGTTAAACAGTATCATGTTAATAAAATCATGTAATAAATGGGGTCTAATATGAAATATTCGACCCTTGACACAACCCCCAACCAGCATTTTGCTAGTCTCGACCAAAGTATGCGAAAAATAAGTTGAGAATTACAGGACAATTTCTATAAACTCGTATGATTTTTTTTTTTGAAAAATAATTCAGATACTAAAATTCTCATATTCATGAATGTAGGGAATTACTTTCTCTTGGACTTAAGCGCACGGATGACTTCATAATCAAGTTCAAAGTATTAATATATCAATTAGACCAATTTTAAACATTGAGATCCATGGATGTATAGTGTAATCTCGGCTTATCATCATTAAGAGATCCAATCGTCAATTTCATGATATCATTAGTAACTAACAAGAAAATTCATGACAACCAAAACCTAACCCAAAACTTGCATCATAGATTAACCTATCAACTTTTGATTTTTCTATTCAAAGTAATGCCAAGGAAGGGAATCAAATCCTCACCCATAGGGAGCAAACCTATGGTGAAATCCAATCGCCTAACATTTTTTGAACGTCAACCATGGGGAGTCAAATCCTTGCCTATAGGGAGCATACCTATGGTGAAGACCATTCACCCAAATCTTTCTAAAAGTATCTTCTTCTTCTTTTTTTCATATCAATCCTGTTAGGCAAATATTCTAGGCTAGTTCCTTTCATGCTTACTGATTACCAAATTAACCATTCAATATCAAACTGACATCTTAATGTGGAAGCAAGATGTGACATGTGAAATCATGACTCAATCAATGTTTACAACTTCCAATTCTGTATTAACAATTCAAACTTAACCTTGGAGCCTAACAGATGCTAAATCCAATAGTCATAAATTACGAACATCCCGTATCTTGAAATTCTAAGTCACAGATGGATGCCAAAATCGCTTCAAGTTCACAAGAATTTTCACAAAGTTTAAAAAAATTTTCACAAATTGTGCTTTGCTCAAGACCAAGAAAACACTGATTAGGTAACCTAATGTCCCACCCCCAACCTAAAATCTACATTGTCCTCAATGTAAGAGATATAACATGCAATGCACATGGGACAACGAAAGTAAAGGAAAAGTGATGAGAAGATAGTACCTGGATAACGAATTGAGAGAGATTTTTCAAGAGATCGCTGGGAGAGAGCAGGTCAGTACAAGAGTGAATCCAATAAAAATAATAGAAATAAAAATCCTACATATACCACTTTTGCAGGTACTCTCGATTACATTTAGTGTATGCAACAAGCCTTTAAACCCCAGGTTACCCCTAGAGGACGAGTTGTAGTCTCGTGAGGGTTTGCAGTAATATTACCCTCAAACATTGAACTAACTACTAAAAAAAATGAAATGGAATAAAAAGCTGGGTTGCATCCTAGGAGCGCTAAGTTTACCATCTTTAGCCAGACAAATAAAGCAACCATCCTAGTCCTATGAAAGTGATAAACCTACCTATATCTCCATCAGACTAGGAGATCAATCCTAGTAAACAGGAGTAGTCAGAGGCATGGACATATCCTCTGAATCAAATTTCTCGACAAATGGTTTTAATCGATGTCTATTTACCTTAAATTCATTGCCTTTGTCGGGATCTCTTATCTCGACGGCCCCATGAGGATAAATAGTAACAATAATGTAAGGGCCAGTCCAACGAGATCAAAGCTTACCCGAAAAGAGATGTAGTCGAGAGTCATACAAAAGGACTTTCTGACCTGGCGTGAATGATTTTCGTAGAATATGTTGATCATGAAACGCCTTCATCCTGTCCTTGTAAATTTTCAGTTCTCGTACGCATCGTTCCGGATTTCTTTCAATTCATTCAACTGAAGTTTGGGTAGCAAGCCAGTATTGTCTAAATTGAAATTTAGATTTTTGATCACCCAGTATGCTTTATGTTCCAACTCCACAGGCAAGTGATAAGTCTTTCCATAGACAAGTCTAAAAGGAGATATTCCAATAGGAGTTTTAAAAGCAGTACGGTATGCCCATAAGGCATCGGGGTTAACCGTTTTCTCTATGATATGTTTGATCTCTTTATTGGAAATCTCAGCTTGTCCACTTGTCTGTGGATGGTATGGGGTGCTCACCTTATAAGAGATACCATATTTCTTTATTAAGCTCTCAAATGGTCTATTATAAAAGTGTGAGCCCCCATCACTAATGATGGCTCGAGGTGTCCCGAAGCCGACAAGATGTTTTCTTTTAAAAATTTAATGACCGTGCGATGGTCATTGTTGCGGCACAGAATTACTTCAACCCATTTAGTGACATATCTATGGCGAGCAAAATATATAAATTTTCAAAGGATTGGAGGAAAGGTCCCATGAAATCGATGCCCCAGTAATCAAATGCTTCTATGATAAGAATGAGATTCAAGGGCATCATATTTCGATGAGACAATGCTCCCAATTTTTGACAATGCTCACAAGCCTTATAAAACTCATGAGTGTCCCTGAACATGGTGGGCCAATAAAAGCCACACTATAGAATTTTGGTCATGGTCTTTTTAGCAAAAAAGTGACTACCACAGGCCTGTGAGTGACAGAAGGAGATGACACTCTGATGCTCATCGTCTGGCACACATCTCCTTAGGATTTGGTCTGAGCAATATTTAAATAAATATGTATCGTCCTAGAAAAAGTTACGCACCTTGGTAAAGAATTTCTTCTTATCTTGTGACATCTAGTGTGTCGGTATGGAACCTGTAGCAAGATAATTAGCAATATCAGTGAACCAAGGTGAATGGGAGACTCTGAACAATTGTTCATCAGGAAATATGTCATTGATATGGGTCACCTGAAGGAAATCAGAAGTATTAAGGCGAGAAAGGTGATCGGCCACTACGTTCTCTACTCCCTTTTTATCTTTAATTTCTAAATCAGATTCTTGGAGTAGAAGGATCCATCATATCAAGCGAGGCTTAGAATCATTCTTAAAAAGAAGATACTTAAGTGCCGCATGATCTGTGTAGATAATGATCTTGGATCCGATCAGGTAGGATCTAAATTTGTCCAAAGCGAACACTATGGCTAAGAATTCTTTTTCCGCAGTTGAGTAGTTCACTTGGACAGAATTTAGAGTCCTACTTATGTAATGAATGACGTAAGGCTGCTTATCTTTTCTCTGGCCTAGAACCGCTCTAAGAGCATAATTAGAGGTGTCGCACATAAGTTCAAAAGGAAGACTCCAGTCGGGTGGCTGCATGATAGGTGCAGTGGTTAACATGCCTTTAAGCTTAGTGAAAGCTTCTTGGCATTGCTCAATCCACTCGTATGTGCATCCTTTTGAAGAAGATTACATAAAGACGAGAGAGGAGACTAAAGTCCTTTATGAATCGTCTGTAAAATCCTGCATGTCCTAAGAAGGATCGCATGTCTTTGATGTTCTTGGTGGAGGTAGGTTAGAGATAAGATCGATTTTTGCCTTATGTACCTCGATTCCTTTGGACGAGATGATATGTCCAAGGATAATTTCCTTTTGAACCATGAAATGACACTTCTCCCATTTAAGTACCAAATTCTTTTCTTCACATCTTTTCAGTACACATTTAAGCCTCTCTAAACATTTGCTGAAAGATGAACCAAAAACAGAGAAATCATCCATGAAGACCTCTAAATATTTTCCTACCATGTCAGAAAATATACTCATCATACATCGCTGAAAGGTAGCAGGGGCGTTACATAACCCGAATGGCATCCTTCTGTAAGTAAAGGTGCCATAGGGGCATGTAAATATAGTCTTTGCCTAGTCCTCAGGGGCAATTTCAATCTGATTATATCCCGAATACCCGTCAAGGAAACAATAATAGGAATGACCAGCTAGCCTTTTCAAGATTTGATCAATGAAGGGTAAAGGAAAGTGGTCTTTCCTCGTGACGGTATTTAGCTTTCTATAGTCAATGCACATTCTCCAACCAGTAGTAACTCTGGTCGGTACGAGTTCATTATTGGCATTGGCTATGATGGTGATCTCGGACTTCTTAGGAACCACCTGAGTTGGACTCACCCATTGACTATCAGATATGGGGTATATGATACCCACATCCAATAGTTTAAGAACCTCTGCCTTAACCACTTCCTTCATGTTTACATTTAGTCTACGTTGTGATTGCCGAATAGCCTTTGCATTATCCTCAAGATATATGCGGTGAGTACAAATCAAGGGGTTAATTCCTTTGAGGTCCGCTATCGTCCATCCGAGAGCTCCCTTATGCTCAATGAGAGTAGATATGATCATACTCTCCTGTTCTTTCTCCAGGTGGGCAGAGATCACCCCTGGGTATGTCTCATCTTGACCTAAATAGACATATTTTAATTCAGAGGGTAAAGGTTTTAGGTCAAGCTTCGGTGGCTTGAGTTTAGACGGTAGAGGCACTACATCGGTTTAGGGCAACTCTTCAAATTGTGGCCTCCACAGGTTAACTTCAAGTACCAGTGCAGTATCAAGCATGACACACATCTCCCTAATTATATCATCATTAAAATCATGGGAGTGGGCCAGGCACATCTCTAGAGGATCAGAGGATAAGGTAAGAGGTGTTCTATCTTCCACGAAAGAATCAATCATGTTAATGTCGTGAAAATCGTCATCATCTTCTGAGTTACTGCCGTTATTGAAAAAGATATTTAACTCCAATGTCAAATTTTTAAAAGTCATAGTCATGACACCATTCCTACAATTGATAATTACATTTGAAGTGGAAAGGAATGGGCGACCAAGAATGACGGGAATCTGAGTGCTCATGTCATTGACGGATTCGGTATCCAAGATGATAAAATCTACAGGGTAGTAAAATTTATCAACCTGGACCAACACATCCTCGATTATCCCTCTTGGTACCCGAATAGTGTGATCAGCAAGTTGTAGTATGGTCCGGGTGGGTTTTAATTCACTCAAACCTAACTGTTTATATACCGAGTAGGGAATCAGATTGACGCTCGCTCCTAAGTCAAGAAGTGCGTGATCAATGCGATAGTTCTCAACTACACATAATATAGTTGGTCTACCGGGATCTTTAAATTTCTGTGTCACCTCTTGTTTTAGGATGACACTCACTTTCTCAGTCAAGGAAATCTTCTTTTGAACACCTTGCCGTCATTTGGTCGTGCATAAGTCTTTCAGGAATTTAGCATATGAAGGTATCTGTTTTACGACATCAAGTAGATGAATATTGACTTTCACTTATTTCAACACCTCTAGGATATCCTGAGAGTTAGAGAGTCATTTTGGTGTAACCAACCGTTGGGGGAACGGAGCAACTGGCTTCTATAGAAGTTCCGGTTCTAATTTTTATGGGGCATCACTAGATTCATCATTATTGTCCTCTTCTGGTTCTTGAGGCTTTTCGGGCCTAACCGAAAGGGTTTTATCAATAACCTTCCTCCTAAGAGTGGTGATGGATTTAGCGTGCCCCATTTGATTTGAAGAGCTGGGATCACTTATCTCGTATTGCGGTTTAGGATTAGGCAGTGGTTGTGCAGGAAGCGTCCCCTTTTCTATACCTGTCATACGTGAATCTATCTTTTGCATAAAATCCCGCATTATCTGTGTCAGCTCTTGCACAAAATTTTGGACCGGTTCTTCTTGAGGTCTCCCCTGATTTGAATTTTGATTGAACAAACCTTAAGGGGTAGCAGTTTGTCCGTTCCTCCAACTAAAATTGGGATAATTTTTTCAGCCAGGATTATACGTATTGGAGGTTGGTCCATTGAAAGGTCTTTGATAGTTATTTACAGCATTGGATTGTTCATTCAATACTTCTCGAAAGGAAGGTATTGTAGGACAATTTTCAGTTGTATGAATGTTACAATCATAGATGCCACAAACACTTTCATTAACTTTATCCTTCTTTCCTTCCATGGCTTCAACTTTTCTTATGAGCGTAGACACTTTATACTTAAGGTCATCCTCTTCATTCAAGAGATATACTCCACCTTTTTCCTTAGATTAAGTCGGCCTAGACGTAGTGTTCGGATTTGGGTAATAGTCTCATGATTATTTTTTTTCAGCAAGACTATCAAGGTAATCTCATACCTCGTCAACATTTTTAGTAATGAATTCTCCATTACACATTGTCTCGACCATTTGGCACATGAAAGATGTCAGTCCATCGTAGAAAATATTTGTAATGCGCCACGTTTCAAAGCCGTGTTGTGGGCATGAACTGACCAAATCCTTGAACCTTTCCCAACATTGGAAGAATGTTTCATCTTCCATTTGGGCAAAGTTCATGATTGCTTTTCTGAGGGTAATTGTCTTATGATGTGGGAAAATTTTCTTTATAAATTCTCTCTGCATATCATTCCATGTACTAATGGATCTAGGACGCAGTGAATGTAACCATGTCTTGGCCTTCTCTTTCAAAGAAAATGGGAAGAGTTTCAGCCTAATTGTGTCCTCAGATACATTAAGGAAGTATAAAGTAGTTATGATTTCATCGAACTCTTTCAGATGCAAGTATGGTTCTTCAGACTCAAGCCCATGGAACTAAAGAAGGAGTTGGATAACCCCTGGCTTGATGTCCATATGTCCTGTATTCTCAGGAAAAATCGTGCATGAGAGCGTACTCACCCCCGCCGGTTGTAAATAATCTCGTAAAGTACGAGGCGGGGGTGCCTGATGCACCTCATTCTCAGCTTGTACTTCCTCTACCCTAGGTTAGGGTAGTGCTTGAGGTTGATTTTCAGGGATAACCTCAATTAACTTAGGGGAATTCAAGTGGTGTCTAGTCCTGCGATGGACAATTAACCTCTCAACTAATCCTCCTTCAGTTAAGAGACGTCGAGTGTTGTCACGGGCCCACTTAGGCATGAAACACCCATAATCCTTGATTTAAATTCTAAACCTAGACCTAAGAGAAAGGAAGAAGTAAAAATCTAAAAAATAAAAGGAAAAGATGGAAAGAAGTTACCAGTTTCGAAGTTCTAAGTTAACATCCTACAAGACAAAACAAAATAAGTTAGTTTCTAAAAATAGAAAGCCTGAGGTTAGAAAATTCCTAATCAGTAGTAACCTACTTTCGAAGTAAAAAGAAGAAATTCCTAAAAAGGAAAGAGGGTAGAAAATTTCTAAAACTAATTAGGAAAGTCTTAAACTAGAAGGCAAGTTAATAAAAGAGATATGAAAAATAGGAAGTAGAAATTAGAAAGAGCTTACTGAATTAGAAGTTTCTATCTTAAAAACCTACAAAATAAATAGGTTAGTTCCTAACCAAAAAGTCTATAAATAGAAAAATTCTAAAAATAGAATAGGAACCAAGTTATGATTTCTTAAAAGAATTATAATTAGAAACTCACTAAAAAGAAGAAATAAATCTTAATCTAGAATAGAAAGGAAGAATTTAAGAAAGAATTTACTAATTTAGAAATTATCTAAGAAGCCTACAAAACAAGAAAACAGATTAGTTTCTAAAAATCAGGAAAAATTAAAACCTAATCTTAAACTAATCCTAAAACTAGTGAATCTTAGAAAAAACGTAGCCGTCAGTCCCCGTCAACGGCACCAAAAACTTGTTCACTCCCCAAGTGCAGGGTTGTGATGTAGTAATAACTCGGTAAGACTGAGGTCGAATCCCAAGAGACTGAAACCTGTACGTTATCTAAAACCAACTAAAACTAGGCTAAGATAGAATCTAAACTAATTGTGATTTGAGGAATAATGATGGAATGATTATCTAAAACTTAAGAAAATTCAGAGAAAAGGAAACTAGGGATTCAGAGGATCCACTTGTAGAAATCAGGGAGAACTTATGCCTGTTTCAAGAATCATGGAAGTTAACTGAACTGCAGTTGATATAGTTTTTAAGAGATGAAAGGTATATGAATTATAATGGATTCCATCACCAAACCATGCCCAGGAGACAAAGCAAACAACAGAATTAAACTAATTACCAACCAAACACATGTATGAAGGTTAGGAAGGGTACCGTCATCCGACCATGCCCAGGAGACTGTGGTGAACAACAGGGCTTCCTGACGTCATAAGCATAAAGGAGAAAGAAATACTCAAAGTCATCGCAGATCTATTGTAATTTCAGTCACAATAAATCATTAAAAATTGAATGTATTCCCTTAATAATCAAACTAAAACCAACTTCAATTCAAAAATTAAAATTAAATTAAAAGCATAGAATCTCCCATCTCACTACAAGCTTCACCTCTTAGCCCTAGCTAAGAGGTTTAGCCTGACATGGATGGACTGATCTCCATGTAAGGCATAAAAAGAAAACAGAAAAAATAATAATAAAAAAATAAATCCAAACTCTTTCTCTCTCTTTGCTCAATGTCTTCTCCACGGCTTAAGCTCTCCTTCCTTTCACATTCTCTCTCTGTTTTATATGTGCCAAGGACGGTGGAGAGACGCTGGCTAGAGTCGGTCTCATGTTGAACAGGAGGCGGTGCGAAGGTTTTCTGCACTGCGTATATGTGCGTAGCCTTTATGCACCCGGAGATGTAGAACGCCTAGTCGTCCGTTGAGTTTATGGTGGAGTCCTTAATCGAGATCGGATGGTAAATCCACCCCATCCATTGAATTTAACTCGAAAAACCGGTTGCATATGGATGGTTTTGGATTTCTATTGATGCGACCCATCTGATCAATCGTGCGGTGAAGATCTCATCATTCAGTGAGCAAAAGAATGGTTTCTAACAAGTCTCGGACCAAGATCTCCTAGGTTGAGGTCTATTTACCCTCCCGGTTCAAATGAAAGGTTCAAATTTCTCGTACGAATAGAGATGGTGGCCCACTGAAGTCTACCGGTGGGTCCCTATTCGTGCGTTCGCAAAACAGAGCATGCATGCACATGCGCTGTGATAATTAATGGGCCCATGATTGATGCAATTGAGAAATCCAGTCCGTTAATTGGATTTATGACAGAAAACCGGTCAGGTATGGTAAATTTTGAGTCAGATTTGTGGTGGCCCACAGAGTTTTCTTGCTACCATTTGTTTCGTGCTTGAAAAAACTGATCCATGTTACTTTTGGGAATTCTTCCACCTAGGCCCTGGTCAGCGGCCTTGTGAGCTTGTGCTGGACGGTCTGAATTTTCCATTGGATTGATGGTGGTGGGCCACTAACACCCACAACGGACACCCTGCGTAATGCCTCTTGAAGAAGGAAATTTCCTTCTTTAGAAAACTTTGGTCAAGAGTAGGTTTTTCCGAAGCTCCGTTACTGTGCGCTGCTAGTGCAAGAGTGCACTATGTATACTCAACACATGTGGGGTCCACGGTGATGATTCTGAGAAATTTGATCCGACCATCTATTTTCTTATATCATTTTAACGGTTGGGGCCAAAATTGAAGCATATGCAGATCTCAGGTGGGCCCCAAACCATGATTTTATGGGCTAATCTGTACATTGGCCAACTTTCACAAAGATCCAGGGGCTAAAATTCAACATGTACGGTTCATTTATGGTCTCCAGGCCATGTATGAAGTTTCATGTCAATCTGATGGCAGCAACCTTGTGATCTTGCATTCTACACCAATTTCTAGCCATTTAAAAGTGAACGGCTAGAATCTCTCTGATCTCCGGCGTGTGAATCTTCGATCTTGGTCTCATGTAATCTCGTATAATGCCTTGGTGATGCCAGAGCATTAAATCTACACTTTTAACCTCCTTTCCATTTCGTGCTCCCAGATTCACTTTGCATCATAAACACGATTAAAGTCAGGCGTTAAACAGTATCATGTTAATAAAATCATGTAATAAATGAGGTCTAATATGAAATATTCGACCCTCAACAATATGGATGGGAGAGGGTAGGGACAGATGGGGATAGATGTGGCTTCACACCAGGTAGTTAGCACTTTGAAAAGGGAGGGCTTCGCACGCACTTTTGAATTCTTCCACAACTCACTAAGAGAGTAGAAAAATAAAGCAAGAATTTTTATTAAGCTTGAATGAATCCAAAAGAACTGAAAGGGATGACTTTTTATAAGGAAAACCCTATACCTCAAAAATTCACACCATGTGTGCAACCTATTATTTGGCGATGAAGTAAATTAAAATAAAAACCAAACAATGAAATCTAAAGTGTTCAAAATGTTCTAAATAATAATAATAAGCAAAACCTAAAATATGAAATTAATTCTACAAGTGGGTCGCGATTATGAGATCCCATGACAGGCTTTTCTTGACTAGCAGGCCTACCCTTTTAAATAAAAACCTCATCTTTTAGCTAGGAGGCCCATCGTGGACGTCGTTATCGATCCAGATTAATGGTGGGGCCCTCCTCCTTTTGGCGCTCTCGCTCAGGTACTCGAATCCAACACCTTAACGCTCTCGCTCAAGTGAAATATGTTCATATTTTTATAGAACGCAACGAGCCGACTGACAGTATGGCGAGGCTGGCCAGCACCACGCAGCTTTCCTCTCTTGTCAGGCAGATCTCGCTTCTTCTGAGCGCCGTTAGGGGAAGCATTTTCTTGGATAAGGAGGGACTTAGTGCAATCCATCTCAACTTAGTTAGAAGCTGCAGCTTTCAGCGTCACACCTTGGATTTTTAGCCCCCACTTTTTCTCCTCGTCCCCTCTCCCTTTTGTCGTTCTCTTTGTGTTTGTTCAGTGTTTTTAACTCTTTTAGTAGTACACGATAGGTGTGACCTGTCTCTTTTTGCTGGGACCCACTCGAAGGGCTGTATATTTTTGTGGTTAATGAAATCGTGGCAAGGACCCACGGCCTTATCTAATGTTGGATGAATATAAATCCCAAAATCTTCATGATCATAAGCTCATGTGGGTGAAACTAATGAATTTAGAGATTTTAGCCTTAAAATATATTTAATATTATAGCCCACTTGTGTTGGATCAAGTGATTATCTTATATATAATAGATAGTAGGTGACCCAATAGATGGACCTGTATATCAAACGCAAACCAGAGTGGCCCCCATGTATCTCCGGTGTTGCATGCATTTCCTAAAACAGGTGTTGTAGTAACCACCGGTAGATTGAAGAGTCAAAGATGAATGGAGACATGGCCTCTAATGCAACCTGAGGCTTTATTTATTGGGCACGAGAAAATTACAATAGAACCATCTCTATCATGATAATAAGATATATCAGCGACCACAGGTTTTCCGCACAATGAGGAAGATTGAGACCGAATGTCCATTATCAGTTGTGTATAAGACCTGCACCCATCGTGGTTTTATATATGCATTCTAATCCATTCATATGACTTTCCTCATTAAGATAATACCATGTGAATTTAGAGGTTGTTTAATGCAGATGTATTTTTACACCGGGTTTGAATGGGGTAGCATGTGGGATGCAGAGACGCACTCGGGGTGGGTAGCCCATGTGAAGAAGAAACTATGTGAAGTGAGGCCCACGAAGAGGTGTTCAGCGAGATCCTAGCCCGTGCGATGTGGGCCTTGGTCTATAAGATAAAGAGATTGATTTGCATGTCACTCTCTATTGGTTAGAGCTTTTAGAGTAAGTGGTTAGTTACCCTACATCATTGTTTTCCATGGTGAGACACACCTGCATATTCAACAGCCTAATATGGAGTGGCGCACTTAATTGATAGAGTAGATCTTATCCACAGGAAGTTGTCCATCTACATTAGTCAGGCCCTACAGCCACAGTATGTGTGGTCATGAAAACATTTTGGTCTCCTTAAAAAGGGTATTTTGGCATTTAAATGCATTTCATTTGACCAAGTGTTTAAAATATCTTACAGATTTTTATGGGATAATTGTAAATAGACATATAATGGGTGGATAACATAATTATATTGTAATTATAGGGGTTTGATTGTAATTTTCCCTGCTTAACATTTGCGGACCACTGAATATGACACATTCAGTGGATGCGGTCCCTTATACTGATGGTCTGATTTTAACTCTACATTTTTTTTAAACGAAAAAATAGAGGATTTTATTGAAAAGGAAAGAGATATTTAACTCTACATTTTTTTTAATGAAAATGTAGAGGATCTTATTGAAAAGGAAAGAGGTAATTAACTCTACATTTTTTTTAAAATGAAAAAATAGAGAATTTTATTGAAAAGGAAAGGGATATCGACGGTATAGGTGGGTGCCCAAAAAAAAATGGTGGCCTCACCTATTATATGCTCAACATTCTACCTAACCAAGGCAAATCAATAAAATAGGAAAGATGCCCTATTCTATGCGGATAAATGGGTGGACAAGAGATTTACCCATTTGCAGATAACTCGAGAAAGGGGGGCATGGTTATGCCTTTCTTATCGAAGCCTAAACCTGTACAATCCAGGGTGATGAGACGTCTCACCTGTCTAAGTAAATCTAATCTAGTGAGATAGGTCTTGTTGAGTCACCCTAATGCAGGGGCATTTTCACACTAGGCTTGAGTGGGGTGGCCTGTGGAATGTAAGCGCACACTCGAGGTGAGCAGCCCATGTAAGGCGGGTGACTCATGTGAGGCAGAACCCATATGAAGTGGGGCTCACGAGGGGGGTGTGGTTGAGATCCTAACCCATGAGATGTAGAGTATGGGCTATGAGATAAAGGGATTGATTCGCCATGCTCTATCAGTTCAAGTTTTTAGAGTAAGTGGGTAATTGTCATGTATAAATGATTCTAGGAAGGATTTTAAAGAGCCTACTTGCCAGCAGCTTGGTAAAGATCTTATAAACGATGTTACAAAGACTGATTGGTCGATAATCAGCTAGTTATGTTGTGCCTGTATCCCAATGGTAATATAAAAAAAAAAATGCCCCCGAGAAAGCACTCGAGCCTGCAAAACTGTCCAACAAGATCAAAAGCAATACATCCTCGACCTCCTTAAGAGAAGGCATACCTAAGAGAGTTGTTCATCTGGTCTGTAACCAGCTATGGGATGCAGTCCAGGAGAGCTTCATCATGATCAGTCCCTTACGTTGAGAAAGGATTAAAAAAATAGCTATTAGCTTCCTTCTCGATGACCTCCGCTGATTTTAGATATTCTCTAAAGGGAAGTTTGATTTTTAATTTTAAATTTTTTTATATTTTATATATATATATATATAATTTTTTATATATAAGCAATCTCCTCTTGTAATTAATGAATGAATCATGAAAAAAACTTGGTGTTTCTATCACCCCCTTCTAGCTAAGTGTTTTTGGATTTTTGTTTCTAGAAAATCTCTTCCTAAAGGAGGGTCCTCGCCAATGACTTTTTAACTTCCTCAAGCTCGATCCTGCCTACTTTCAATCGGGAAGATAAGAGCTTAAATTTTCACAGTTTATAGCCTCTTTTGCCCGCTGAATTTGGTAAAACTAGTATCAAAGACTGCCTTGTTCCAATTTTTGAGAATCTCTTTCAGCTTCTTCATCTTGAGGAACAACCTATACATGGGAGAAGTGGCTGCATCCACATCCTAGCAGTCTTTCACAATCATATGAAATTCATCATGGTTGTTCACATTCTTTGGAATCTGAATTGTTTGAGGAAGGATCTTTGCTCTTCTTCCATCTAAAGGAGTGGTGAATAATCAGAATGCATTCTGGTGAGATGTTGATTGGATGATGACCGAAATAGGCGAAGCCGATCAGCATTGAAGAGCATCCTATCCAGTCTTGCCCATTTTTGCCTCAGCCCTACTCCAATGTTACACTAAGTTAGAGCCCTCGAACTGCATCGAACATACCACAATCACTAATGGCTTTTCTAAAGTCCTCCATTGCTCTCAAATCAATTGGAATACCTCCAAGACGCTCCTCAAAATCGACTGTTACGTCGAAGTCTCCACAAAGAAGAAAAGGCCCTTGGACATTGATGTGAATGGAACACAGATCATCCCAAAGAGTAACACGGGCTATCCTGTCATAATTGTCATATATTACAGAAATATGTGCCTCAAATAGAGATTCCTCAAGGTTGATTTTCACCGTTACACATTGATAAGTATTTCTTATACAAAATGCAGATTCTCCCTTTGGTAATACCTTCCATGATCCAATTATGAAGGCCAAGTTTCACTAATATAAACTTCACCCGAAATTCATCTACCATTGGTTCCTATAGGAAAAGAATGCCAACCATATGGATCTTGATCAGGCGCCTTACATGCCTCCTAGTGGGTGCACTCCCCACTCCTCGCGCATTCAATGATATGACGTTACTCATTGAATACCCATCTTGTTTGTGTAGCCCTCTTGGTTCGCCTCGCTATCGTTAGACTCTCAATCTTTTACCATTACCTATACCTTTTGGTTTGTTTCTGGATATTCTGTTGTGGATGTGATTTGTCTCTATCTTTGATTCTGCTTCCTGGAGATTATCCACCTTAAGAGAATTATCGCAGCATAAGTCGACCCATAGGTCCAACTTGTCCAGGGAGGCCTATCCGACCAAACTACGTTCCTTTATGGAGGTGGTTAAAGGATTCATCCATCGAATTCTAGGAGTAGGTCTATTAACCTCTGTGCTTCTTCAATGAACTTAGGGGATATAGATCATATTCTATTGTCTCCCCCTGTCCATTTGTTCCCCTGTGTGAGGAAAATATGATCTTTAACATTAAATGTAGGCAAAACCGACACTAAAGGTCTGGTGGAAGATGGGAGATCAAAGTACCCGGGGTGTCCTAGAAAATACATTAGACACCCGACAAGCAACCTTCCCAATCAGCGACTACTTTCTTAACTTCTGAAGCAGGCTGGGTAGATGTGATAGGGGCTGGACTAGCTGTTGAAATTCTATTTTTTGGAGAAGCGAAGAATGCTAGGGTAATGAAAGAAGCTGGGAAATTAATTAGATGATTCCCAAGATCCTCCCTAGGCATATGAGGGTGGATATACCGCTGGCCCAAGGGTGATTTGCTCCCCAACTTAATGAGAAGAGGGGCTAAACCTTAAAGGAATAACTAGATAATCCACTTGAGCGTGCTCACGGACAGGCAGATTGATCAATTTTGGACCCTGTGCTACAGATCTAGCTACAGAGGGAATTGGAGGAAGTCAGACACCCTCTGTTATGATAGTTCCTCCAAACCTAACTTCAATAGGACAGGGACATGCTTGCTGACCAATTTGTCTCCAACGAAGAGATCTGTGTTGTGGCAGGTCCTGCATTTTCCATTGCATCATAAGGACAAACAAGTGGTCACGTGCATCGTTGGACCGCTTGATTAGATGATCATTATTTATTTCCTCTTCATAGGCAATAGGTTGAACAGTATCTGCATGCCCCTGAATACTGATGTAAAACGTGTCATAGATACGTTCCTAGCATGGTTGGGCCAAAAGAAGATGGACCGTAAATTGACCATAACTTTTGATCTGGGTATTGTTATGGGGCGCACAACCTATCAATCTTTACTAAAACGGGTCATCCAAGGCGAACCAACCCACAAAGTGGGTCGCATTTGTCCGTTTCATAAGAAAACGCGTGCTTTCAACTCAAAAATGAAATTTTTGGAGAAGTTTACTATTTTTAGTAATTTTTATTTTTTTTCTGTTTTTAGAGTTTTAGATTTTCTTCCCTTCTAGAAATAACTTTTAATTATACTAGGACTCTTCTAATGCATCTCCTTACACCATTAGTAAAGAAAAACTAAACTAAAATTCGTAATTACTAAAAATAGTAAAATTCTAACTTTAATAAAAATTAAATGACATGTTAAACATAGGAAAACTTGATGGTTAATACTTTGATCATGTATGTAGGTAGATGTATGATCAGTTTTGTAAACAGCTAAATAAAAGTGTATTTTTAGAGTGATCAAGGGGTAGAACATATATAATGTTAGATTCAAGTGACTTGTTCACATATATAAGTTTCTTATATTTTAGTTTTGATGGTAGGTTAAACATATTCATAGGTGGTAAGCAAGAAAAACGGATCGAAATCTTAATTCAATATATGTACGAGCGGATGTAGAGATCGGGTAGTTAGTTTACTATGATCGGGTGGTCCAAACTCAAAGTGAACGGTCAAATATCTTTACATAGTGGTGAATAGTTGACTGAACAGTTGGTTATGATAGACTAGTAAGGATACTTGGATATATGATGATCTTATCTTAAAAGCAATGGCCGGATGACTTGATCTTAGGTTAGAGAATAAATGTAAGGTTAAGATTGACTAAATTGGTATTATAGACGTGTACATACTAAGTTAAATTTTATGATAACACAAATTTTCAATAGTTGCGTATTGAAAACTTCGGGGTGTTACAGAAAGAGAATAAAGTAAATAAAAAAAAGAAAGGAAGAAAGGATTGGAAAAGAAGGAACTAGGGTAAAGATTACCCTCGATCTGATACAATACTTGTTATGCCCCAAAATTCAGATATAAATTGTGCCCCCTCAGACCCAAGTTATAGCACATGACTTGTACACCATTTGTACTAAAACCATTCATTTATACCATTTTCCAGAGGCTTAGTTAAAATGTACACTAAGTTTCCAAACATAAACCTTTGGTAAAATTTCTCACGTTCGTTTATTTCAATCACATACACATATATCTACCATCATGATCATTTATAGGCATTCAATTCACATATTGAACGTTCACAAAAGTTAAGTATAGTACCACAACCTACCCATTTGGGGCTTCATTAAACCATTTACTAACAAAAGCTTTAACCATTCATAACATTCAATTACTAAAATTATAATTTGTTCAAAGACATAATTAAATGAATAACATGAGTTCAATTAGATATGTTAGTGATTTAACATATTCAACTCATTTTTATCGAGATAAAGAAATAGCCCTTGTGAATCATCTAGTGGTTCACCTTCCTGTCATGAAACTTGAGTAGTTGTTTCATCGTTAACTAAATCTGTACAGTTTTTTCATCAATAAAACATCAGCTAGCTAGGCTTAGTGAGTGCACACATCATGGTTCATACACATCATAATTAAAATAAAAATGCATGAATGTCATGAGATGCATAGATGCGTGAATGCATCAAGTGGGTTGATCCGTCCACTTGCTTGAGTTGAATCTCATCAAACCATATCTTCCCCTTTTTGGGGTAGGCTTTTACCATCTTTGTAAGCTTTCACATATTGTCAGCATATAGGAATGGTCCCCTAAATCATCCGGTACTTTAAATACCTATATGTCATCTAGGGAGTGCCCTCAGGTATTCAGCATAGTTATGCGATGTATGACATGGATGCATGAGAATGATTTTGCATCGTGTAAACAATTGTCACGTATATAAGTACATGTCATTTTAATTTTAAGCAAACAAGTATTCAATAAAAGGAATCACAATCAGGGAAAACAATGATATAACTAATTTAATAATAATAAAGAAGAAACATGTTGGGATTACTCACCAATATTTTAGTGATTTAAATTCTAAGACGTTACCCAAAATCAATCAAGTAAAAACCACCTAAATACATAATACAATCGAATATATTTATGTTTTCACTAGTTTATATAATCTGTTTCATCTTGTTGATCACCTAATTTAGGACTCACATGAAGAATCTAACCATTGATTTGAATTCGTTTAACTTTCATTCCTAACATGTGATTATGGATGGTCGTTCTTCACTGTGGGGCCCACTTGATTAACCTACGGTGATTTGACCAAACTAACATTTTAAGATGATCGAGGTTTATTATTACTTTACATTGCACATTAAAATATCAAATTTTACAAATCGAACAAAATGTTCCAATGGATTGTCATTGATCGAACTGTACCAACGATACACCCAGTGATCCATTTTAATGCTTAGGATCAAATGACCTGTTCAGATATATCTTAATACAATCCTCCGACCTCACCCACAATTGGTGGTAAGAGTTGATCTCTCAATCTCTCTCTCCACCAAGAGTCTCTACCAACTTAACTATTGATTTTTTTAATTAAAAATAAAAATATTTAACTATTTATTTTAGTTTTAAGTGCACTAAAACTCATGGTCATTACAATACTGTTTTGGAGAAAATTGTTATCAGGGAGAGCATAACTCCTTAATCTCTTTTATTAAGAAGACCCTAATTGCAAATAAAATGGTGTCCCAATGGACGATTGAAGTACATATGTACATTAACACAGAGAATAAACTCAAAACTAACACATTGGCTTCAAGCAACCAAATTATTGAATCCTACAAGCTCATTAAGCCCCGAGCTAAAAATGAAATTGTATATGGACATTATGTCTTTGCGAACATTAGACTTTTTGTAGGTTGTGATTGAACAATCACCCGTTCGAGCATCAGGTTGAGTTCTAGGTTGTCTCACTCACCTGGCTTCAGTAGTAGAGATAGTAATCTGATTGGTAGAGCTGATTATAGCACTGGATGAAGCTTTATCTGATCCAACCATTGCCCTCGCCACGAAAAATCCTGGTTGTGTAGGCTGCGGAAGATTCACAGATTCACTTCCTAGCATGACAACAACCGTCGACATGGTGGGCCTATCTGCTGCATCTTCTTGAACACATAATAGTCCGATGTGGATCCATCTGAACACTTCATTTTTTGGGCATTTCTCCACCAAAAAAGGATCAACAATCTCCATAGCTCTTCCATCGCACCATAATCTCCATGTCTGCAATGGAATGTTATATCTTAATACTATGTTTGTCATCAGAAACCCCGAAAGAAGGGAAAAAAAAGTTCATTGCAACAAGAGAGAAACCAACATAAGTGAGGAGACTCTGAGCATGTTCAGGGAGATTGAGACTGGTGTTTCTTTTTCCGCTTACAATCTCTAGCACTAGAACTCCAAAGCTATACACATCAGACTTCACAGAAAATAGCCCTCCCATTGCATACTCTGGTGCCATGTATCCACTGTGGAAATAAATTGATCATAAAAGACTAGAAATATTAACTTTGTGTTTGGATGCACTATCAAATTGAATTGCAATTACTAATCTAGTGAAGTAGAAATAACCATACTAAACTTTATAATTCTTGTTGGGGTCAAGATCCAAATTGCAATTACTTTAAAATTAAATGTAACTTGAGTACTAATTATCCATTATGAATGCTAGGTAACATCATTAATCTTTGTCTTTTGTTCTTGACAAAACTGAATTTTCTTGAATAAATTCAGTTGTGCATCCATACACAGACTAGAATGTCCAAGTATTATCTTGAATAGAGGAACTCTTAGCCGAGCAGTAGGAAGCTTGCCTATTTTCATAATGATCACTCAACTGCTCACCTGGAGCCCGTGTACCTACGCATGGATGGACTAATTCTCATGCAACTAGGCAAGGTTTTCATTGTAACATGGCATGCATTTCTCATGTAAAAAATGGAAATGAACTTACTATGTTCCAACCACTCTATTGGTATTGACCTCGCTTTGATTTCCACTGAAAATCCTGGCCATTCCAAAGTCAGATATCTTTGGGTTCATCTCATTGTCCAGAAGAACATTGCTAGCTTTCATATCCCTGTGAATGATTCTGAGTCTCGAGTCCTCGTGGAGATAAAGAAGGCCCCGTGCAATTCCACCAACAATGGTACGACGTCTTTCCCAGTCTAATTCTACCCGCTTGATTGGATCTGCATTGAGAGAAAATAGTAAAAACTGTATAAAATATTTCTAGTTATTTTAGGCTGCATATCTTAGAAAGAGATAGTAGGGGTTGCAACAAAATGTTTCGGGATCAGCCTGAGCCCAGTGTGTTTATTAATTGGGTGGATTGTCTAGCCCAAGGCCAACCCTCGTGATCAACGGACCTGCATCTGGTTCAAACTCTGCCCCCATAAAAGAATGTTGTGAAATCAGGGCTCTGGCACCACTTATTTATTTAGTCAGTATAAAGAAATAGCTTCTGGAAAACTAAAATGACCCAGACCCTAGACAAGGGTTGGCCTAGGAGACCATAACTCAAAGTAACTAGGGTTCGGCCAGAGAGTGCCGATTTTGTGAGTGTGCATTTAACAGTGCACAAGCAAGCATTAAAAAAATAATAAAAATAAATAAAAATAATAATTCATCAATATGCTCACTTATGCCTATCATATATATCCTCCCACCTGATTGGTGGCAATAAAAGTCACAACATTAGTTAGTACTACGCAAATGAAAAGGGTCTAGATAATATAAACAACTAGGGATCCATGGGGCTAAAATCTGTATACACGATGGTTGAGATCATGGATTAGTATGGGTGTTTGTGGTTGTCCATCCACTAGGGTACCATGGAAGAATTGGCTCCAACCAATGTACTTGGCCCTTTTGTTTGAGTGGCAATTGGCTCTTGTTTTCTTCCCACTTCTCTTATGAAATGCATTTGACAAGTTTATAGTGGTCGCAGGCATATTGGACACTACAACTGTGTTTGGATGCAGGAACGAATTGAAATGCAATCTTCTAGGTCTACTTGCTTGTAATGGGTACAAGGAAACATAGTTTATTCTTGTCATTTCCTCTTTGACTAAATTGAATGCTTTGAGATTCAATTCATCCATGCAACTAGTGTGTTTCTGAGTTTGTGAATTTTATAGAAGTTAAGTGAAGAAGGAACATACCAAAGAGAAAGGCGTCAAGGCTAGTGTTAGGCATGTATTCATAGACGAGCAGCTTTTCTCCTCTCTCTATACAACAGTATAAGAGCCTCACTAGATTCTTGTGCTGTAGTTTGGCAATCAAGGTAACTTCATTCTTTAACTCCTCTAGGCCTTGCCCTGAACTCCTTGAAAGCCTCTTAACTGCTATTTCCTTCCCATCAGGAAGCAAACCCTGAAAATTTTTCAATGCAATAGCTATTAATTTGGAGAACGTATTGGTTTTTGGTTTAGATGAATGGGCCATGGTTCAGTGATCTGATTGAACTTGAACAGGACCATGCACGAAGTCCTCAGTATTGGAAGATCCTAGACCTCCTTTGGGACTCTCTCTTGGAAAGTCGATTGTCTGCTGTTGTTTTTTCTTCCCGACTGTCTACTCTTTTGAGACTCAGTGAACAATTCAGATATCCTCATATGGGATTACTTTTGGTGCATACTCCCCATAATGGGGACAAAATATCATTGTTTTGATCATTGAACCATGGACCTCACTTGGAAAAACTGAAATATTCAACATTAGTATTGTATTTAATACTTTGTTCCACTCATACCATGTAGACGGGGCCAAATCCACCTTGTCCAAGCTTATTTCCTTCTGAGAAGTCATTTGTAGCTGCTTGTATTGTATCTAAGTTGATCATGGGAAGTTCTTGAGTATGCACTTCATCATGTCCTTCCATACTTGCATGCAAGAACTCTGGATCGACTGGAGAACCCAAATTGTGTAACAGACTTTGCTGGCTTTTCTCTTCCACTGAATGAAAATTAAAGATGCATTAGTAGATCTTTGGATAGTCCATCACTAGGCCTGTCATTGGGACTTGTGGGAACCTTTTGGATTGCCCATCATTTTCCTATCTATGCATCACTCTGGCTACATGTTCTTATGATCAAGCGCTTCATCACATTCATCATACCCTAATGTAGTAAGTGCATGATGCAAAGGAGAGGAGAAGGTGATTGCCTTTTTCATGATCCATGAATCCATAAACAACCTTAATTGCCAAGTAATCTTTCTCTAAGAATGAGAATATTATGTCTAATTATCAAAATGGCACGGATTATAATATCTTGTTGGATAACTATCAATGAGCCCTATGATGTGCCCAATGAAATGCATGTTACCTCTCAGAAAGTCAGTTGGGCTGCAAATATCTTGAAAAAAAAAGGTTGTTCTCAAGGACAAAGTTCTACTTTAATTTAAAACTTATATTTTTAGTAAGTTTTGCAATTGCTTATTTTTATTTATTTATTTATTTTCAATTTAGGGTTTTGAGTATCCTATCTTGTTTCAAAGCCCGTTTTGGATTAGCAAAAAGTGGTTTATAGGTTTGAACTGGTTCAGACATCTTTATTATTTTTAGTAAGTTTAAGTCTTCACTCTTCGGATCGAATTAGTAGTCATGAATGTCATGCTTATATAAGTCATATTGGGTATGTGGAAAACAACATTTCATTATTATTCACATAAATTTATGTCCGTTGGAATTTATAATGTGCATTATGGCCTTTTGTTCTTTTCTGTCTTGGTTCTTATGATCCTGGCCCTTAATGAAGTTGCTAGTGGCTTGTTCTACATACCCTTCGATGGGTAAAAATACATATATAGATCCAGTGGTTAGAGGGTCCCCATTGGTTGGTACCCTTGATAACGGACAGAAAAATAATAATAATATGGTTGTCCTATTGTTTTGTTGGACCCTTTCTGCGGTGTTGAGTGCATGCCATCCAAACCACGAATTGCATGAAGCCAAATATGATGATGAGATGCCCAAAATTTGGATCTATTCAATAATTAGGTGGGCCACAACAAACATCAGGTTTGGAAGCTGTAGAAATTGGGGCCTATATATCTGGTAGTTTTGCATTTTGGATGTAGCTGAACTACCAGAAGTTAGAGGCATATTGCATGGCATGCAATCATTGATCATTGTTGAGTCCCCATGCACACAAAACCTCAGTGGCCCACTATTGATGATTGGATAGGCCTTTTTTTTTTTGTGGGCGTCCAACTTTCGTTGTCATGGTGTGACAGCTCTATAGGATATGTTAGATGTCATATACACCACGGTGGGCCATACCACAACGGTTTGCAGAGGAACTGGTCTTGTCTGTATTTTGCGTGAAGGTGGCCATGTAAAATAGGACCTGGCAGAGGGATGGTTAGTCTCATGCGATATTTCAGTCAGGTGGGCCATAATTAAACGGCAGGAAGATGGAAGGGTGTGCGCAGTTGAAGTACTCTCAACTTTATATTTTCCAGGAGAGCATGGGAAGAACTATGCTTCCATATCATTACCATTCATGTGGCATCCATGGACAAGATCACCACTGTTCATTTAATAGGGGTAATAGTGGGCATCACAGAAACCAAGTATCACATTGTTTGTAGTATTGAAATACTCAAGGCAAGTCGGCAATGCCTCATTTTGGGTGAGAGAGAGGGAGAGAGGATTCATTAGATTATTGTGATGATCTAACCCAGCGGATGCATTGTTCTGATCATCATACACATCTGCCACATGTACAAAACACAACATTGCAGAGAGGGATGGAGATTGGATCTCTTCCCTCCATTGGAAGCTATTGGTTTATTTAGATTTTGGTGTTTACCTTTGTGTAATTTCTTACCCGCTCGACTGTAGAAGTAGATACAAGAACCAAAGAGAACCAACCCTGAAACTGCTGCTACAATAGCAATGATCATAGCTGTTGATCGCTTCCTGCGTTTCTCTGTAGCAAGAGCAAATCCAAGAATTAGTATAATATTCTTGTTGTGGTTAAATTTCAAATTTGATTACGTGATGAATACAGGTGTGCTAGAATTGAATATGTTGCTTAATTCAAACTGAAATATTAGGACCCAAGCACCAAGATAGGCAGATACGGTGTGTGTGACTCAAACTAAATAACATCAGTCGCCTATTCAGCAACTCACACGGTATTTAATATAATAAGGTGATTATTAGATGGCAGGGGTTGTCCTTTTAAAATGGGTTTCACCTTTGACTTTTGTACAAAAGTAATTTTCAATACAGATAAATAAGAAATAAAAAGAACATTCTTATAGTTGGTTAGTCGTAGAGAACAGCTGCAGTGTGCCTTTTAAACATAGAACTTTGTTTGGTACTTGAATTAAATCTAGCACGTGAGCGTAGACTTAATTTATAGCTAGAGTTAACAATAACTTGATTACTATTACAAATTATATTATGGAATATAAATACTGATTATACTATACAATATAATTGACTGGTAAAGCTAAGGAACATGAGATAATTGAAAGATAAATTTAATTTGTTTTGTTTGATTGGTAGGAGACCTTTTCTTGTACTAACTAGTTCCCTTACCATTTATAACCTTAACGTGATCATTTAGATGATTCCCACAACCTGATGCTTATTATAATTATTTTAGTACTACTTTATTTATTCCTAAACAACTCTCTGTATCAGAACATTTAGATAACATGATCATTTAGTTACCATATGTCCTGATAACTACTTCAGCATGACTATTTTTCACTCAACAACTCTCTCTTACTCGATGACGTGGTCTATTCAATAAATATCAACCGTATTGCCATAAAATTCTCTCTGTATATCCCTAAAAATCTTCAAATGCACCACAAAACTCTTCCTGATTAACACAAACTCTCCAGAATGGCTCTTGTATGAACTGGCAGAAATAAGGACAAACATTGCCCCTGTGTCGCTTCACCTTTTAGTAAAAGGTGAAATTGATGTATGACTCCTCATAAATGCAGCCATCCTTCGAACCACGTGACAACGTTTCAGCTACAGCCTCTAACTGAGATAATCCTGAATCTCGATTATGACTTCCTTTTTTCAAATTAAGAGGTATTCCCATGGTGATATTGCACAAGCATCGTACCGAGAAACTAATGATGCCCTAATTAGTACACTAAATTTTTGGCTGATATATACTTTATTTTAAAACATTCTCCCACCTCACACGTTCTTCCTTATTCATTTGTCTTTTGGAACTTCGAACTAACATTCTCTTTCCTGCAATGGTGGCCTCCTCATCTTCTACTCCAACTTTCCAACAAAATGATCTGATAACCGTCTTAGCTAGTCTCTTCGTAAAGTTTTCTAATGAAATCATCTTCAAATCATGAATTAGAGATTACTACTAGTTGGGACCAGCTTTCTTTTATGGAGTCGAACTTGACGAAATTCTTTTGTTGGATCCCTTGTTCCTTATATGTCTTGGCGAAGCACTACAGGTTCCATCTGAATCCATCCTAGAACCCTCCAACACTATAAAGAATTCAGGATCCTGGCCAAAACCTTTGCCAAAATGGGACAATTGGTTCAACCGCGTCGCTGCCCAACATAAAATGTCTTGGAGAGAATCTGATATTTATGAATGCATTAAAGTATCTCTCTATGACTATCTATCGAATCATCCTCTTCTTATAATAGGATAATCATTTTGGAGCCCTTCCACCAACACATTCTTCTTTAGGTGTGGTCATATGAGTCCAAAAAATTTGGACATTATTGATCTTAGCCAAATTCTTTCCTTCAGTAAGGCAATCTTCCCAGGCTTTGCTAAAAAGGAATAAAAACACTTCACCAATAAGGCCGACAAGGCTTATTCACACATCATGCAAGTGTATTGCAAACATGAAGGCTAAGTCGAGTACAAAGAACACACATCATTTTTATTGCTCTGGATTTGTCGTCATTTACTTTGTGTGAATGCTCTCCAGATCATTAATGAGCACGTTAAACTTGTCGAGGCACTCGCATAGGGTCAAAAAGTTGTCCTTGCACCTTTTTAGTTGGTCACTTTTATAAAAGCATATATGAAATAACTACCAATGGCCTATATCTCAATGGAGGGCCACTATGGCTTCTCTAGATGTGGATGTATGAATACTTCTGCATTATCCTATCCCCTCAGATGTTGTTTATACTTCTTATGGTCACAGTGTCATTCATTTTTTTTCAGAAGATCCGTACATTTTCCAGTTTTATGGCTCATTATTCTTTCAACCGTACATTCTCCGATTATATGTACTCCTTATTCTTTGCTTTCAATATTGATAAACTTTGTTGAACTTTTACCCCTTTCCATCTCAAAAAATTCGACCCAGCTTGGTTAATCAGCCGTTATAAAGATATTGATGGACAATAAGCTTCTCAAATGCTTCTTGTCTGGGAAAACTACCTCATATGCATGGATCTTTCCTACGGCGGTACCATAGATACTAGTAAAGATACTAAGGTTAGAATCAATCGATATTATCTGAATCTACTCGCTCATTGATTTCATATTGTCCAATGCATTCCCCACCCATTCACTCAAAAAACTTGCAGTTAACCCCCTTTTTGTTGGTCGGTTGCTGATTAAATCGATATCTATCGCTCCATTCATTCCACTTTCCAGTCTACCAGCATGACTTTTAAGTTTTCTAACTTTCTAAACCAACTACAAATAATGGATACTTTCTTTGATTTGTAGGAGAGCCATTATAAGAGACTACTTAATAAATCTCCCAAGCTCATCACTTCCTAGCTCTATTCCTCAATTGTGTTGCGATAAAAGAAGAGAGGGATATCTCAATTAACCACAACTTTCAGTTCAAAAATAAATAAGTCAAAGAATACACTAGTCGATACCACAATTGCAATAGCTCCAACGACCAATACAAATCCGAAACTAAAACATCAAAAAGTTGTGGTGAAATGACCCGTTACACAAATATCCACATCAACTATCTCCATCCGCTCCCAGAAGGATTCTTGATGTAGAGCGGGTCGCGGACAATTTCATGGCTAAGATGGATCAGAAAAGGCACGGTCGGCGACAGAAGTGATCCGGACCATCGGACCTTAGATCGGGCGTATCTCACAATCCGGAATGAGTTATCCGACGTAAAATATATGATTTTTGGGTAGAACGAGCTACTTTAGCCAACCAACCCCGCTACGCCGGGTTGCGCAGCCCGGATTTGTGAAAAACTCCCTGATCGACGGTCGTTTCCTCGTTTTAATTTTGTTTTTACTATAAATAGTAAGTTTTAGTTTGAGTATAACTTTTCATCCGTTGGGCTTTAGGAGTTGTGTCCAACATGAAAAGTGCTTAGGATAATTAGGAGAACGGTTTGTTGAAGCCAAATAGGACACTTACTATTTTTGGCCGAAAACCTTGCGCACTAGTAGACATCGTGACCGTCTATAAATAGTAAGTTTACTATTTATAGTAAGTTGCGAATTCTAGGAGTTTTAGTTGTAGTATGAGTCTTATTTCTTTCATGTTGCTTGGTTCCCTTATTTAAAGGGGTGTAAACTCGTTTTTAATAAATCATCAATCAATTTCGAATTTATTAGAATTATTTCTATTTTCCTGCTTTCTTTCCTCGTGGATTCGAGAAGTCTCTGTGAGGAGTCCAGAGAAGCTCCGTGGATTCGGAGTAGTTATCCTTGAGGAAGACGGTGATCGACCTCATCACGTTCATCCCTGCGTCAATTTGGTATCAGAGCGAGGTTTTCCCTCGGGCCGATGGCAAACAACGAAGGTATGAATCAAAATCCTGTGGACGATGATCCAGGGATTCGTTATCTTTCGGAAAGAATGGAAGCTTTCCATCGGGAGAGTCAGTTGACCATGCAAGGGCTGCAGGCAACCCTCGACCGTCTTGCGGATGCGCTACTTCCGCCCCGAGCCCTAGGCGGTGCTCCACCACCTATGGTCGCTCCACCACCCGTGGTTGCTGTACGACGTGACCATGATTATCGCAGAGCACTACCAGCGGTAAATCGTAGGGCTACACCGGATGATTCTAGTTCCAGCGATGAGGACATTAATGAGGGTTTTGATCGACGACCAATCCATGGAGGCGATCGTCTAGATCGTGCTGAAAGAGACTATCGAGGTAAGGCTGAACTTCCTAGTTTTAACGGTTTATTACGTATCGAAGATTTTCTCGATTGGCTAGCCGAAGTAGAGAGATATTTCGATTATATGGATGTGCCAGACCATAAAAGGGTGAAGTTGGTAGCGTTTAAATTAAAATCTGGTGCTTCTGCATGGTGGGAACAATTGCAACTCTCACGAGCCCGCCAAAACAAGGCGCCCATCGCATCATGGCCTCGAATGAGACGTCTTCTTCGTTCACGATTTCTCCCTAGTGATTATGAGCAGATATTATTCCAGCAATACCAGAATTGTCGACAAGGAAATCGAACTGTTACAGATTACGCTGAAGAATTCCAGCGGTTGGCTACACGAAACGATTTGTCAGAATCTGAGTCACAGAAAGTGGCACGATTTATAGGTGGGTTGCGACCGGTAATTCAGGATCGAGTTCAGATGTACCCAGTCGGGACAGTAGATGAAGCAGTTCAATTGGCAGGAAGGGCAGAAACACAGCTTGCAAGAGCTCCTGCTCGTCCCTATCCTTCAAATCGACCCCCTATGACAGGTCCCACACAGGATCCAGTGCTGGCTCGAGGAAAAGATCCGGTAGGAGAACGTCCTCAACCTCCTCCACCCGCGAACCGTGATACGGGGAGCGGACCATCCAGACTTCAACGGGCAGCACCCACAACAGCGGGCCCGAGTAGGATTCCGAATCCTTATGCTCGGCCAAGGCCGAACAATTGTTACCGATGTGGCCAACCAGGCCACTTATCAAACACTTGTCCTCAACGTCCGGCAGCGCACTTGACTATAAACGAAGGGGGCACTGAAGATGAGGCCGTGGGAGAGGATCATGGCTTTGATGAATATGAACAAATCACTGAAGAAATAGCAGGTGGCGATGAAGTGACAGGCGAAGATCGTGGCGAATCTCTCGTTGTGAGGCGACTACTGTATACCCCACGAAAGGAATTACATCCACAGCGGCACAATATATTTCGTACTCGGTGCACTGTCAGCGGAAAGGTCTGTGATGTGATCATAGACAGTGGTAGCAGCGAGAACATCGTCTCAAGAGTGATGGTGGATAAGTTGCAGCTACCAACGACGAAACATCCTTCCCCGTACTCAATTGGCTGGATAAAAAAAGTGAACGAGACCAAGGTAACTGAACAATGCACTATCTCGTTTTCAATTGGTAAACATTATAAGGATCAGATACTTTGTGACGTGGTTGACATGGAAGCCTGCCATATGCTACTCGGTCGACCCTGGCAGTCGGACCGTGATGCGACCCATCGGGGGCGAGACAATGTCTACATATTCGTCAAGGATAGTCGAAAAATAATCCTTGCCCCTATGGCACCAGAGAACCACCCTGAAGCCTCTAAAGTGGAGGGGAGTTCTCTCTTGACCATTCAGGATTTCATAGAGGAGTCCAAGGAAACCGGCGAGGTATATGCCGTAGTGGTGAAGGGCGAGAAGGAGGAACCCTCAAACATCCCTCCAAGCTTAAGACTGTTACTAAACGAATTCAAAGAAGTCTGGCCTGAAGATTTACCTGATGGATTGCCCCCCATGAGAGACATCCAACATCACATAGACCTCGTCCCTGGGGCTAGCCTGCCCAATCGCCCTCATTATCGGATGAGTCCGAAGGAGTGTGAGATACTTCAGGGGCAAGTGGAGGAATTGATCCGTAAGGGTCTATTGAGAGAGAGCATGAGCCCATGTGCTGTACCAGCATTATTAACGCCAAAAAAAGATGGAAGCTGGCGCATGTGTGTCGACAGCCGAGCAATTAACAAAATTACTATTAAATATCGGTTTCCAATACCACGGTTGGACGACATGCTCGATATGTTAGAAGGGGCTAAAGTGTTCTCTAAACTGGATCTAAAGAGTGGGTACCATCAGATTCGTATTCGACCCGGCGATGAATGGAAAACGACATTCAAGACAAAGGAAGGGTTATATGAGTGGCTAGTCATGCCTTTCGGCCTATCGAACGCACCAAGTACTTTTATGCGTTTGATGAATCAAGTTCTAAAACCGTTCACTGGCCGATTTGTGGTAGTATATTTTGATGACATATTAATATATAGCCAGGATGAGGCGGAGCATAAGAAACATCTCAGGCAGGTGCTGCAGGTCCTACAAGATAACAAGTTGTACCTCAATTTGAAAAAGTGTAGTTTTTTAACTAACAGCCTGTTGTTTTTAGGATTTGTTGTAACGTCCACAGGAATTCGGGTGGACGATGAAAAGGTGCGAGCTATTAGGGAATGACCGATCCCGACAAACATTCATGAGGTGAGGAGTTTTCACGGATTGGCGACTTTCTATTGTCGATTTGTGCGAGATTTTAGCACCATAGTCGCGCCAATAACGGACTGCATGAAAAAAGGGCCGTTCCAGTGGACCGATAAAGCTGATAAGAGCTTTCATGAGATCAAGCATCGTTTGTCTACAACACCGATCTTGGTGCTTCCTAATTTTGATAAATTATTTGAGGTGGAGTGTGACGCTTCATATGTCGGAATAAGAGGAGTATTATCACAGGAAGGCAGGCCGGTAGCCTTCTATAGCGAGAAGCTCAGTGAAGCCCGAAAGAAGTGGTCGACTTACGAGCTTGAGTTATACGCAGTTGTTCAGGCGCTGCGACATTGGCGGCATTATCTGATTCAGAGGGAGTTTGTTCTGTACACCGACCATCAGGCATTAAAGTTTATTAATAGTCAGACAAACGTGAATCGTGTGCATGCTAGATGGGTTGCGTTTTTACAGGAATTTACGTTTGTTCTGAAGCATAAGTCAGGTCAGCAGAATAAGGTGGCTGATGCACTTAGCCGTCGTGCGTCACTACTTGTTACGGTGAGCAATGAGGTGGTCGGCTTTGACTGTCTCAAGGAGCTATATGCCGAGGATGAAGACTTCAAAGATTCCTGGTTGAAGTGCCAAGAAGGTCACCCCAGTGACTTTCATATACAGGATGGTTTTCTCTTCAAAGGGAATCGATTGTGCATCCCCCAAAGTTCTCTAAGGGAGCAGATTATTCAGGAACTACATGGAGGTGGCCTCGGTGGACACCTTGGGCGAGACAAGACGCGAGCTCTTGTGGAAGAGCGGTATTACTGGCCGCAATTAGTACGTGATGTGGGAAGAGCCGTACAACGTTGTCATACTTGTCAGACCTCCAAGGGACAATCTCAGAATACGGGCCTCCACACCCCGTTACCTGTGCCTGACGGTCCTTGGGAGGATTTATCAATGGACTTCGTACTTGGTCTTCCACGAACACAACGCGGCATGGATTCGGTGTTCGTAGTGGTAGATCTTTTCTCCAAGATGGCGCACTTTATCCCATGCAAGAAGACCCTTGATGCAACACATGTGGCGAATTTATTCTTCAGGGAGGTCGTACGGCTACACGGGGTCCCTAAGACCATTACTTCTGATCGTGACACGAAGTTCATTAGCCACTTTTGGCGGACTTTGTGGGCTCGATTCGATACACGACTTCAATTCAGCAGTGCTTACCACCCACAGACTGATGGGCAGACCGAAGTTGTGAATCGCACTTTGGGAAACCTCCTTCGATGTATTTCAGGAGAGAAACCGAAGCAGTGGGATTTGGCCTTGTCTCAAGCGGAGTTTGCATTCAACAACATGGTGAACCGCTCGACAAGAAAATCTCTGTTACAGGTTATTTACGGACGAGTACCTCGCCACACACTAGACTTGGTCCCTCTGCCCAAGCTCCCAGGCATGAGTATTGCAGCAGAACATATGGCAGACAGGGTCATGGGTATTCATGCGGAGGTGCAGACTAAGCTACATGCCTCGAACGAAAAGTATAAGGAACAAGCGGACAAGCATCGTCGACAAAAGGTGTTCGAGGTGGGCGACCAGGTAATGGTCCATTTACGAAAAGAAAGATTTCCGACCGGGATGTACAACAAGCTGAAGAATAAGAAGATTGGACCGGTACCGATCATCCGAAAGATCAATGACAATGCTTATGTTGTTGATCTTCCAGATGACATGGCGATCTCACAGACTTTCAACGTTGCGGACCTGACCGAGTATCATGAACCAGCGCAGGAGGAGAACTCGAGGACGAGTTCTTTTCAAGTGGAGGGGACTGATGTAGAGCGGGTCGCGGACAATTTCATGGCTAAGATGGATCAGAAAAGGCACGGTCGGCGACAGAAGTGATCCGGACCATCGGACCTTAGATCGGGCGTATCTCACAATCCGGAATGAGTTATCCGACGTAAAATATATGATTTTTGGGTAGAACGAGCTACTTTAGCCAACCAACCCCGCTACGCCGGGTTGCGCAGCCCGAATTTGCGAAAAACTCCCTGATCGATGGTCGTTTCCTCGTTTTAATTTTGTTTTTACTATAAATAGTAAGTTTTAGTTTGAGTATAACTTTTCATCCGTTGGGCTTTAGGAGTTGTGTCCAACATGAAAAGTGCTTAGGATAATTAGGAGAACGGTTTGTTGAAGCCAAATAGGACACTTACTATTTTTGGCCGAAAACCTTGCGCACTAGTAGACATCGTGACCGTCTATAAATAGTAAGTTTACTATTTATAGTAAGTTGCGAATTCTAGGAGTTTTAGTTGTAGTATGAGTCTTATTTCTTTCATGTTGCTTGGTTCCCTTATTTAAAGGGGTGTAAACTCGTTTTTAATAAATCATCAATCAATTTCGAATTTATTAGAATTATTTCTATTTTCCTGCTTTCTTTCCTCGTGGATTCGAGAAGTCTCTGTGAGGAGTCCAGAGAAGCTCCGTGGATTCGGAGTAGTTATCCTTGAGGAAGACGGTGATCGACCTCATCACGTTCATCCCTGCGTCAATTCTTGATTTGGCGACTCCTCTTAGTCCAGATCCATAGACACCTACTCTAGCCTTTTCTCTCATTAGCTCAACTCCACAACCACCATCAGCGAGTCGGCCGATGCCGATTACAACGCATTGGCCAAAGCAATTAGGTACTTCCTCGGCCGACGTTGTATCTTCTTTTGAAATATATTTCAAAACCAAATATTGGGCAGGCGTCTCTATTGAATACTACATCTACGAAATTGGGGAAGGCCTCAATCATCACAAAAATGCTCATTACAATCAATGCTAGAATAATTGGAGGTAGGGAGAGATTAAATAATCCTATAGAAGTTTTAGATCAAGCTAATATTTATGTTTTTCCTCTATCCTGGTTGTATCCTTATTAAGAGGTTAGATGGCCCTAGGAAGGTTTCAATAGTGGGCATCATTGTCCTGACTAACTCTATGTGGTGTGGTCTAATTCAGGTTTGAATCTACCTAATTTCTGAGCTCATTCCGTGAAATGATATCATGGAATGAATGGACGGCGTGAATATAATACATACACCATGATAGAGCCCACACAACTCGACCCCGCTAACACACCATGTTAGTGGGGCATGGCACGTCACTCAATAGAACGGATTAGGCCTCACCCAAGACAGTAGCCCTAATGGTGGGCTTAGCATTGGGCCCACTTGATGTATGTATTATGTATCAGGTAATCCATCCGTTTTTCCATATCATTTTATAACATTATCTAAAAAATTGAAACAGTTCCAAATGCCATGTGCACCATATAATAGGAAACACTATTAATTGACCTTTAACAGGCCACAAAAGTTTTGGATCAAGATATTATTTGGATGATAAATAAACACTAGGAAAATATTAACGTGAGCCTTAAGATGTTTTTAATGGTTGGACGGTCAATCACCACTGTTTTTTTATGGTATGAAACAGATGACAATTGGATCTACTTTATTTTTGAAAGAATGCCTTAAAATAGTCCAAAAAATTGGATGAACGACGTGGATACATAATACATACGTAAAGGTGAGCCCCAGGGTAATCCCACGTACGGTAAGGGCCGCATTGTGTTGGGTGAGGCTGGGATCTCACCTAATGGGCTCTCGTCGCTCAAACCGCTTCAGACGAGGCGCAGCTTCGGTAGATCCGTGTCTTAAGGGTTAACTGTGATGTATGCGCCTCACATATACACCGTGCATCCATGATGAAAGCTACTTTAGGTGATGATTCAAAAAATGAAGCAGATCCAAATTTTAAGTGAACGTACAGAAAACAACAGTGGTTCAATCCCCACCCTTGAGGTCATTGTAATGTTTATTTTCCATCTCAAGAGAGCACAATAAAGGATCCACTCTTACGAGTTTCAAAACCCGGTCAAAGGTTCGAATTATTAAGTGGTACTGGCGTGAGTGTGTGGGGATGTATGAGCGTGTGTGTGAAAAAAAATTAAAAAAAGAGTACAAAAAATATAATAAAAAACTTTTGTGGCACACAAAATAATAATAATAATAATAGTCAATTCCACCGTTTCTTTACATGCATTAAAATGATTTTTCAAAACGAATGGATAAAAAACATGTACATGGCATCACAGTGGCCCCACCGTTAGGCATCCCAACGACAACGGTGGTTCCGGCCATCTGGAAAAGTCACGCCTGCCACTCTCAATCAAAGCTTCATTTCTTCACAGCATTCATCAGTTATTGACCATTGGGTTTTCACTTCTTCGCAGCATTCATCGATTATTGACCATCGGGTTTTCAATGAAGCGGTAACTTTGAACTTGTACAACTGTAATGTCCCATCACGAAGAAAATACGGAAAAAGGCGGTTGCCCGCACCATACGCGATATGGAAAAACTTGCAGGCATACTGCGAATATACGACGCATATGCAAGGGCTGTCGCTCTCATATGAGAGCGGACTGCATGTGCCCGGGGCTGTGTGGGCGTCCGTGGTAAATCCACTCCGTCCACCTGTTTTTAGCGCCGGTTTGGGCGATGGGATTAAAAGGGATCAGGTGGGATTCAAAAAATTAATTATTAATCATGGCTAGGATTGTCCCCCATTGCCATAGGATAAGATAAATGCCATGCTTTGTTGGCCATACATTGAATGGATATATCTACCATCATTTGAAATTATTGAAAACAACACCGTGTTATATCTAAACCATTCATTTATCTTGTAACCTCATTTTATGCATGAGCTTAAAAATGACGTAAACCTAAAACTTAGGTGGCTCAAAAGGAGTTTTCAATTGTAAGTATTCAATCCCTATTGCTTTTAATGGTGGAGTTCACTTGAGCATTAGACCTATCTGATTTTTTGGCCCATGCTCTAAAATAATCTCGATAAATGGATGGACAGTGTGGATATAGCCCACACATCAGGGTGGGACCTACATAACTTGCTAACATTGAGTGAAATTAGCATGGACCAATGCAATTCCATTTACGGCCGATTGATTTGAAAGGGAGTGAATAATATTAGGGTAGAGGGCGTGGAACCTATAAATCAGGCATACCCAAAAATCATGTGGATCATTCAACATGAAACGGTGGAGATTGAACGCCTAGGTAGTGACAGAAGTTTCCTATCAGAATGATAGTTTTTCCTACAGTTTATGTGAGCGTAAATAAAAATATGAACAGTGGTTGGATGGCATATAAACATCATGGTAACCTCCTGGAAGGTTTCGATGGTGAGCATTTCTGTTCCACTGTTTCATTTTTTTATGGCTCACCTATATTTTGGATTTGCCTGAATTTTTAAATCATATCCTATTAAAGTCTTTAAAAATAGATGAATGGAGTTGATATGTTACAAACATCTCTTTGGGCCCCACATAGCCCCAGGCATAGATATATCTCTATACCTAGAGTTGGGTAGATTCCGTCCCGATTCGGTGAACCCGACCTGATCCGAACCGAACCAAATGCCTATTTCAATATGGATCGAGTAGGACCACTTAGATCCGATCGAACATCGGATCGAGTTCGGATCGTGATAAATCCAGATCGATCTGAAATCCGAATACACCCTAATCCCTCTTTTTCTACTCGAAGGAGGCGTTGCACCTATCCATCTCCCCTCATTTCTCTCCCTCTTTCTCTCTCCATTTTCCTTCTCTTCTCCTTTCTCTCCTTCTCTGCTAATTTCTCATATCTCCTTCTTTCTCTCATCCTTTTTCTCCCTCTCTCTCCCTAGACTCAACTCAATGCGACTCAATTCAATTTTCCAAACTAAGTCAGACTCGTTCAGGCCTGGCCAACAAAGATTCGAATCGGATCGATTCAATTCTGCTGAACTCGGTCCTGAATTGAATTGAATTTGGGCCAGGTTCTTGAAAAATCAAATTGAGCCGAGTTGAACTCAATCTAGTTCGTCTTGACTCGATGCCCGCCTCTAAAATTGAGTGGGTTTATCATAAGTGGGCTTTCTGGTGCGCTCCACCTTCTGCACTACTGGGAAATTCCACCCAAGTGACACGCAACGGAAATAAAGTATTGTATATGAAATAGGGGTATGAAAGAAATATTGACACATAACGGCCGTTTTCTAATCTGAACAGCTTAGAAACGATGCTTACCAGCAGTAGGGGCAGCAGTTGGAGGTGGAGGTGGAGCGGCTGGTGTAACGGCAGATGAAGATTCATAAAAGGGGTAGACCTCGAACCTCAAAATACAACTTGCACTGAGAATTCGCCCACCTATCTTTCCATCACAGCACACCGGAATCTTAGAAATAGCATCTCTCAGGCATGCGTTGCAATCTTCATTTGTTAAATCCTGGGTGCACTGCACAAATCCATATATTGTCTGATTAACCGTAGAATTAGCCTGTCCAGTTGCAAATTTCGGAACCAAAGGATCGAACGCAGCCACAAAAGAAATATTCCTCATCAAACTGTTCAGTGTTGCGTTAAATTGTTGTGGGTCTGACGAATTATCCGTATTCCACATATACAGCGCTGGCGATTTATATTCCTCTGGATCATATACAGATTTGAATGTACGGTTCGAGTAACGCAACGTGCAGTAATCATACCATATCACTGCATCTCTCGTCATGTGGCACTTCTGTTGGATTTCTTGACAGGCCTGGTTGACGCAGGTGCTGCAGAGGGCACTAATGATATCTCCTCTGCAGAGGAAGAGGCCATGGACAATTTCCGCATCATCGCCCTTGGTGTCGTAGAAGTACTTGATGAAGCGAGCGTTGGAAGTTATAACGGAAAAAAGCTGGTTGAGGTTAGTTTCGAAGGTGCTGTTAGCAGTGTAATTAGCTCTAGTTGAGCAGATATGGTAGAGATATTGGGCATGAGAAAGGGTAGGGAAGAGTAGAAGAAGAAAGTAAGTTAGATAGAGGCGGAAATCCAACGGCTTTGAGTGGAAGTTACGCATCTCTTCTTCGTTGGTTTGTATGAAGAGAAAAGAGGGTATAAAATCTGAGTGCAAGGAAACTTGTTTAAAAACGTATTTCATATGGGACTGCGGATGTCTGTTTCCTGGAAACAACGAGTCGCTGATTCCAACCTTATTATTGTTCCACGTCATTGTATTGCCATGTCAGCAGGATTTTTTTTAATATATTAAAAAATTATATTTCTAAAAAAATATCTAACGGAAACGGTAACTTCTAATGACGCTTTCGATTTGAGAATTTTTTAACGGATTCTTCCTCCTTCTCTTAAATGTTTTTGATCTTCTTTTCAATTTCTTTCCGATTTTTGCAATTACAAAAGGGGAAATATTCATAGCCCCTCCTCCCCCTCTCTCCCTCTCTCTCTCTTTCTCATGCTCTCTCAAGTGCATGCACACTGAATCATCTTGGAGTTTAGACACGCTATCCGCCGATAGCCGATATCGACATTGATGCCTCTTTCATCCATTCTTCCCTCGATAATTTACGGCATATATGTATACACACACACACACACACACATATACACACACACACACACATCAAAGTGAGCTCCTCGGACAAGTCTCCATAGAAGATGTGGATCCGTACAAGTCCAAATGCAAGTAAGTGCATGGAATCAACCAAGCACACTTAATCGTCTCCCTTCTTCAATTTCTACTGCCTTTGGAATGTATTGTAGAGCCTTCTTAAACCCACATGCATATGCAATGAAGCTTACATATAAGATTCAATCCATCCATAAAAAATATGCCACTATGTTGATGCCCTAGCCCAGTAATAAGATTGATCCACTTGTCAGGTGGGCCACATTTTGCCAAAAATATACAGGTTAAAAGAAAAATAAAAACTTGACTGAAGATTTATATCCCATCCACTTGTGTCCAATATTATGGTTCACATGCTGAGTGGACTAAATTTATTTTTGTAAAACATTTACAAGGTCAACCTAATGGATGGATAGAATCTAGCACATAGGTGGAGTTTACACGAGCTTTATTGCCCACCTGTGTATTCTTAGTAAAGCTTTGTTCCCTAATTTATATTTTAGGTGGTGTGAATATGTAAGCTGCCTACTTTTCTAGTAAATTTTAGGATGTTTGCATAAATGTCCCTTGTATTTGTTGGACAATTTTTTATGTTCTTGATGTACTGAATGCTAAATATATTTAGATGGCTTAATATACGTGGTTGTAAAATAGAGATTGGAGTAGACACTACCTTAGGTAATGTGCCATAGCAGGTATTTTTTCACTGGCTGTGGTGATTATAGTGTTTGAATTCAGAGGTTGAGGTGATGATCTTAGATAAATGAGAAGGAGATGGGTATATGCACTCTTCTAATGTGAAGGCACATCGACTTTTTTGCATTTCAACATCTAAAAAGCCTATACAACCAATCTCAGACCAGCTATTCGTGCTATCATTGATATGATTTTTTATGCCAAATATGCCGAAATGCAATTAGATGCATGAAAATTTTAATTTATAGCCCATTTCAAACTGACCTTAACAATCTTTTTCACCAAATGTTGACTGTTATAGACTTTGAGAATTCATTTACTTGAAAGATTTATAAAACATGATACAAAATGACTTTCTTACTATTGTAGTTATATTGGTAAATAAAATAAAATAAAATTTCATTGGCGGTTTTACTTTAGTAATTAATGTTCGGCAATGAGTTCTCTCATCCATCATTGCACATTTTCTGTGTTTCTTTTTAATTTTTTAGAGTCAATTTGGTTGAAGTTATGATTAGTTTTTTTTTTTCCTCATTTATTATTTTTTATAGAATTTATTGTTTACCTATTTAATTAGTACCAAATTCAACACAATATTGTTTGGTAATTATATTTGGCCCACAGCATTCGCTTGAGTTGATGGTCATTTATGGTGCATATGTTTTTAGCAATTCTTAATTAGGTTATTATTGTAAAGTAGGTTATTTATTTTCAAACACTACTTTTACCGTTTAGGTCAATGGAAAGTACACATTTCTTCAATTCATGCGTACCATGTGACGTGGAGGATATGTCTCAATTAAGACCTCATATAAACATCGAACTAGAAATGAAAATAAATGAATTAAGAAGCTCTAATGCATCTAGGGGTGATTTAAGAAATGATAAAAAGAAATTAAATCTAAAAATTGGTATGAAATTTGAAACAGAGAAAGATGCATATGAGTTTTATAGTAATTATAGATGGAAAGTTTGTTTTAATGTTCGAATTAATAGTAGAAGTATATACCATAAGATGAGAGAACTGAAATTGAGAAAATTTGTGTGCTCTAGATAAGATAAATGATTATTTGATAAACGCAATGTAAATGTGAAGCAACACCATGATGAAACAAGAACAGGTTATGAGGCATACATGATTATTAGGTTGGGAGTTAACAGTAAATATCAAATTATTAATTTTAAGAGTGATCTTAATCATATAATTGGATCTCCAGAAAATCCCATTTATTAAGATCACAATGAAAACTTTTCGTCGCTCAAGTAATGGTAGCTTATGACTATGATAAATCAGGCATAAAGCCAAAAGCAACATTTAATTTAACGAGTAGACAAGATGATTATCGACAATATGTTGGATATAATATAGCAGATTATAAGAACTACTTACAGACAAAATAGATGAATACAATAAAACAATTTGATGCTGAAGGTATATTTCAATTTTTCAAAACAAAGTAAGTTGAATATCAAAAGTTCTTTTACTCTATTCAAATTGAGATTAGTTTCAAATGTTGCATTAACAGTGTAATCAACTACTAAGCAGTTAGAGTAACAGAACTCATTGTAGAACTGCTCTGTTTGAGAGAGGGAATTGAAGAGATAAAAAAGAAAGAAAGATAGTCGAAAAATATGCATCTCTTTTTCCTTAGTATGGAAAGGGAAGAGAATATGAAACCTTATCCTGAAACTTGTATAAATTTCCCATGATTCCCATGATCTTGTTTGCGTTACTTTTTTCTTTTTTTAAAAAAAAAAAATTTTTAAATCAGATTTTTTATATATATCAGGGGCAGGCCGAGAATGGCTTACAAGGAAACTTTCGGGATGGGCCGATAACAAAAAGGGAATGGGCCCCCCTATCATATATATGGACTTAAAGAAGCTAGGGGAAAACAAAGACTTAGCTTACGCAACTTGCAAGGAACCAAGGCCGACTTTGTCAAGGAACAGAAGACCTTTGATGGTGGCTGGAAGGGAGTCGAGAGAGAGGAAAATGGTGTTGAAATGGGACTCACTCCCAAAACGGGCCAAACCGTCAGCGATAGAGTTCGCCTCTCTTGGCATGTGAACAATTTGAAGTTGAAGGGAGCGGGAGAAGAGGGTGAATCTCGCCTTCCAATACCAGATTGACCAGCAGACATTTGCAGGGATCGAAAAGGGCCTTCACCACAGCAATGAAGTCACTTGCCACCTAGATTTTGGAGTCGCCCAGCTGGCCATGTGCTAGTGTAAGCCCATCCAAGATGGCCTTGGTCTCAGCCCTCGTATTTGTGCCAAGGTTGTAGCGCGATAAAATCCAAATAGGAATTTCTCAGATTCATCTCTACCTAAGCTGCCACCACTTGAAAGCCCCGGGTTCCCTTTAGATGAGTCATCCACATTTAGTTTGATCCAACCCAACGGTGGCCTGATTCGTTTTACAATGGAGATGTTTGGACAAGTGGGCTGAGGGTTAGGGCTGCACCAAGCTTTGCTCATGTTAGTAACCGATTTGTGGAGGATTATGGGAGCTGGTAATGTGGAACTGATGAACTAATCCAGAATAAGATCCTATGCACAATTTGTGTAGTGTCGAAGGTTCTCAAGAGTTTCAACACTCCGTCAAGGGTTAGAGTATCCATAGGTGGTGAAACTCCACTGAAGAGTGAGTGTGTGGGGGTGTGTGTGCATGCGTAGAATAAAACAAAATGAGAATTGCGACTGTACGACTCATTTACGAGACGAAGCCCACCTTATTTTACCTTGCAAAAATAAGCCCCAGCTATACGGACGCCTTCCCAAAGGTCGAAAATGCCCCTACTTTTTCCTTCAAGCAGATCGGCCGCTGCTCCAAGACCAGCGTCCAGTGCTGATGCTCCTCGAACTCCGAGTTTCATGAATGGTTCAAAAGAGAACAACATTACATGGGCCCCACAGTTATATATTTATCATATCCACAACGTTCATCCATATTTCGAGATCATTTCGGACCGTTATCCAAAAAAAAAGAATCATATCCAAGGATCAACTGGAAGACACCACAAAGAGCAGTAAAAAATTGATTTTCACCGTTGAAACTTTTGTAGGGCCCACCATAACATTTATTTTTCATCCAATATATTCATAAGGTCACAAAGACCTGGATGAAGAGGAAAAACAAATTTCGTAATGATCCAAAACTTTCGTGACCCCTAAAAGGATTTCAACGGTAGATGTTCAATCCTCCACTGCCTTTTACAGTGTGATCCACTTGATAGCTAAATCTGTCTTATTTTTCTTCTCAAGACTTATAACGAGTTCACTAAATAGATGGACGGTTTGGATATAACACATACCTCATAAAAGGACCCACAAAGGCAGTGGGGATTACAACAAGGAAAAAAAAAGAAGCCTGGAATCTATAGCTACGGATATAATCCGTAGCCATAACTGCAGCCCATGCCTTTTCGATATGTCCTTTGCTATGTATCAAAGGTCTTTTGATTAATCAAAAAAGGTTCAAAACTGTCCAACTACTTTGCATAAAAAATCCTGCAATTTTCGATACATATCAAAGTGTACTTGTTATTATGATATTATTGAAGATATAGCTACGGATTATAGCCATAGTCATAATTGTAGTCTGTAAAAGTGTATGTAAATTTTTTTTTAATTTTTTAATTTTTTATATTTATATCTTTATTTTTTACATGGAGAACTTTATTCTACCTATAATTTTCTCTAATATATATTTATATAAATATGTACATATAAGCAAATAAAAATTTTCTTTTCTCTTTTTTTCATTTCTTTCTTTATTCATTTAACAAGAATATCTTTTAAACCAAAATTAGTTACTTGATGTACCCTATATGATTTTGGGGTAGGAGAAGCTACTTTAGCCGACTAACCTAGTTATTTTCCAAGATTCCATCAGATCAGTGGTAGAAAATCCATTTCATATTCACATTGCAGTCAATTTCAATTAGTTCACGGTCAATTTCATTCATTTCATTTACTTCATGGACATTTTCATGCATATCACAGTCATTCCCGCCTATTCCATGTTGATTCATGGTCCTTTCGGCGCATTTCACGGTCATGCCCCTTCACTTCACGGTCATTTGCATGCATTTCACAATCAATTTGCTTCAATTCATGATGACTTCCATGCATTTCACGGCCATCCGAAACAATTCTGTGTTGATTCACGGTCATTTCGAGGTATTTCACGGTCAATTCCCTTTACTTCATGGTCATTTGCATGCATTTGACAGTCAATTCGCTTCAATCATTGATCACTTCCATGCATTTCATGGTCATCCGAAATAATTTCGTGTTGATTCACTATCATTTCGAGGCATTTCACAGTCAATTCCCTTCACTTCACGGTCATTTGCATGCATTTGACGGTCAATTCGCTTCAATTCATGATCACTTTCATGCATTTCACTGTCATCCGAAACAATTCTGTGTTGATTCATGGTCATTTCAGGGCATTTCACGGTCAATTCCCTTCACTTCACGGTCACATGCAAGCATTTCACGGTCAATTCGCTTCAATTCATGATCACTTCCATGCATTTCATGGTCTTTCGAAACAATTCTGTGTTGATTCATGGTCATTTCAAGGAATTTCACAGTCAATTCCCATCACTTCACGGTCATTTGCATGCATTTCACAGTCAATTCGATTCAATTCATGATCACTTTCATGCATTTCATGGTCATTCGAAACAATTCTGTGTTGATTCACGGTCATTTCGAGGCATTTCACGGTGAATTCCCTTCACTTCACGTTCATTTACATGCATTTCATGGTCAATTCATGATCACTTCAATGCATTTCACGGTCATCCCAAACAATTCCATGTTAATTCACGGTCATTTCGAGGCATTTCACGGTCAATTTTCTTCACTTCACTGTCATTTGTATGCATTTCATGGTCAATTCACTTCAATTCATGATCACTTCCATGCATTTCACGGTCATGCCCCTTCACTTCACGGTCATTTACATGCATTTCACAGTCAATTTGCTTCAATTTATGATCACTTCCATGCATATCACAGTCATTCCCGCCTATTCCATATTGATTCACAGTCCTTTCGATGCATTTCACGGTCATGCCCCTTCACTTCACAGTCATTTCCGCGCATTTCATGGTACAATCGCCGCACTTCACTATCATTTCCATGCATATCACGGTCATTCCCGCCTATTCCGTGTTGATTCACTGTCCTTTCGGTGCATTTCACTGTCATGCCCCTTCACTTCACGGTCATTTCTGCGCTTTTCACGGTACAATCACCTCACTTCACGGTCATTTCCATGCATATCACGGTCATTCATGCTTATTCTGTGTTGATTAACGGTCCTTTTGGCGTATTTCACGGTCATGCCCCTTTACTTCACGGCCATTTTCGCGCATTTCACGGTACAATCGCCTCACTTCATGATCATTTTCATGCATATCACGATAATTCCCGCCTATTCCGTGTTGATTCACGGTCATTTCGGCGTATTTCACAGTCATGCCGCTTCACTTCACGGTCATTTCCGCCTATTCCGTGTTGATTCACGGTCCTTTGGCGCATTTCATGGTCATGCCCCTTCACTTCACGGTCATTTGCATGAATTTCACAATCAATTCGCTTCAATTCCTGATCACGTCCATGCATTCCATGGTCATCTGAAACAATTCTGTGTTGATTCACGGTCATTTCGAGGCATTTCACTGTCAATTCTCTTCACTTCACTGTCATTTGCATGCATTTCATGGTCAATTCACTTCAATTCATGATCACTTCCATGCATTTCACGGTCATCCCAAACAATTCCATGATGATTCACGGTCATTTCGAGGCATTTCACGGTCAATTCCCTTCACTTCACGGTCATTTGCATGCATTTCACAGTCAATTCGCTTCAATTCAGGATCACTTTCATTCATTTCACGGTCATCTGAAACAATTCCGTGTTGATTCACAGTCATTTCGAGGCATTTCACAGTCAGTTCCCTTCACTTCACGGTCATTTGCACGCATTTCATGGTTAATTCGCTTCAATTCATTATCACTTTCATGTATTTCACAATCATCCGAAACAATTCTGTGTTGATTCACGGTCATTTCGAGGTATTTCACGGTCAATTCCCTTCACTTCATGGTCATTTGCATGCATTTCACGGTCAATTCTCCTCAATTCATGATCACTTCCATGCATTTCACGGTCATCCGAAACAATTCCGTGTTGATTCACTGTCATTTCGAGGCATTTCACAGTCAATTCCCATCACTTCACGGTCATTTGCACACATTTCACGGTCAATTCGCTTCAATTCATGATCACTTTCATGCATTTCACTGTTATCCGAAACAATTCTGTGTTGATTCACGGTCATTTCAAAGCATTTCACGGTCAATTCCCTTCACTTCATGGTCATATGCAAGCATTTCACGATCAATTCGCTTCAATTCATGATCACTTCAATGCATTTCACGGTCATTTCAAGGCATTTCACGGTCAATTCCCTTCAGTTCACGATCGTTTACATGCATTTCACGGTCAATTCAATTCATGATCACTTTCATGTATTTCACGGTCATTCGAAACAATTCTATGTTGATTCACGGTCATTTCGAGGCATTTCACGATTAATTCCCTTCACTTCACATTCATTTACATGCATTTCACGATCAATTCATGATCACTTCCATGCTTTTCATAGTCATCCCAAACAATTTCGTGTTAATTCACGGTCATTTCGAGGCATTTCATGGTCAATCAATTCATGATCACTTGCATGCATTTCACAATCAATTCACTTCAATTCATGATTACTTCCATGCATTTCATGGTCATGCCCCTTCACTTCACGGTCATTTACATGCATTTCACGATCAATTCTCTTCAATTCATGATCATTTTCATGCATATCACGGTCATTCCCACATATTCCATATTGATTCACGGTCCTTTCGACGCATTTCACGATCATGCCCCTTCACTTCACTGTCATTTCTGCGCATTTCACGGTACAATCGCCTCACTTTACCGTCATTTCCATGCATATCACCGTCATTCCCGCCTATTCCGTGTTGATTCACGGTCCTTTCGGTGCATTTCACAATCATGCCCCTTCACTTCACATTCATTTTCGCACATTTCGCGGTACAATCGCCTCAGTTCACGGTCATTTCCATGCATATCAAGGTCATTCCCGCCTATTCCGTGTTGATTCACGGTCCTTGTGGCGCATTTCACGATCATGCCCCTTTACTTCACGGTCATTTCCGCGCGTTTCACGGTACAATCGCCTCACTTCATGGTCATTTCCATGCATATCACGATAATTCCTGCCTATTCCGTGTTGATTCGCGGTCATTTCGGTGCATTTCACAGTCATGCTGCTTCACTTTACGGTCATTCCCGCATATTTTGTGTTGATTCACGGTCCTTTCGACGCATTTCACAGTCATGCCCCTTCACTTCACGGTCATTTGCATGCATTTCACAATCAATTCGCTTCAATTCCTGATCACTCCCATGCATTCCATGGTCATCTGAAACAATTCTGTGTTGATTCACGGTCATTTCGAGGCATTTCACTGTCAATTCCCCTCACTTCACGGTCAATTCACTTCAATTCATGATCACTTCCATGCATTTTACAGTCATCCCAAACAATTCTATGTTGATTCACGGTCATTTCGAGGCATTTCACGGTCAATTCCCTTCACTTCACAATCATTTGCATGCATTTCACGGTCAATTCACTTCAATTCATGATCATTTCCATGCATTTCACAATCATGCCCTTCACTTCACGGTCATTTGTATGTATTTCACGGTCAATTCACTTCAATTCATGATCACTTCCATGCATTTCATGGTCATCCTAAACAATTTCGTGTTGTTTCACAGTCATTTCGAGGCATTTCACAGTCAATTCCCTTCACTTCACAGTCATTTGCATGCATTTCACAGTCAATTCACTTCAATTCATGATTACTTCCTTACATTTCACAGTCATGTCCCTTTACTTCACGATCATTTGCATGCATTTCACGGTTAATTCGCTTCAATTCATGATCATTTCCATGCATATCATGGTCATTCCTGCCTATTCCGTGTTGATTCATGGTCCTTTCAACGCATTTCATGGTCATGCCCCTTCACGATCATTTCCACACATTTCATGGTACAATCACCTCACTTCACGGTCATTTCCATGCATATCATGATCATTCCCGCTTATTCCGTATTGATTCACGGTCATTTTAGCACATTTCACGGTCACGCCCCTTCACTTCACGGTCATTTCCATGCATTTCATGGTCGAATCGCTTCACGGTCATTTCCATGCATATCACGGTCATTTCTATGCATTTCACAGTCAAATCGCTTCACTTCACGGTCATTTTCATGCATATCACAGTCATTCTCGCCTATTTCGTGTTGATTCATGGTCCTTTCGGTGCATTTCACGATCATGCCCTTTCACTTCACGGTCATTTCTGCGCATTTCGCGGTACAATCGCCTCACTTCACGGTCATTTCCATGCATATCACGGTCATTCCTGCCTATTCCATGTTGATTCGCGGTCTTTTCATCACATTTCACGGTCATGCCCCTTCACTTCACGGTCATTTCCACGCATTTCACGGTACAGTCGCCTCACTTCATGGTCATTTTCATGCATATCATGGTCATTCCCGCCTATTCTGTATTGATTCACGGTCATTTTGGCGCATTTCAAGGTGATGCCCCTTCACTTCACGGACAGAAATGTTCTCGATATTATCAATAATTCCTTTTAAAAAAACATTTCTTCTTTGGACATTTTCTGACCATTTTTGATAAATCAAAATATTGTCGATATATCGACATATGACATCGATTTCAAGGCGATGTATCGTTCCATTGTAACAATGACTTAGTTCGATAGCATCGACTAGAGTTCGATATTATTGACAACTTAAGCCCAATGTCATCGATTAGAGTTTGATAACATCGAAGCGTACTTTTGTTTTTTACTTATAAAAATTCAGTGGATTATGTTTTTATAATCGAGTGTCTTTTGATTGATATCAAAATTTCTTCCTTCGATTTATCAAAACTATCTTGATATAATCAGAAAATAATTTTAAAACATCATTTCGTCTCTGGACAGTTTTGGACTAATTTCAATATATCGTCTGACATTCGATATATCGAAATGCAATAAATGTTGATATATCTTGTACTGTTCGATATATCGAAGGGTAATTTTTACTCTTTTTTTTCTATTTTTTAAAAAGTTAGCTTGTTAGTACACACCCATGTCGGTACACACTCCATGTTATCCACCCCTACTACAGATCGATACAAAGACCTCAAATCGTGTAAATGAACATAAGTTCTTTAGAGACTTGTGGACCTTTTTCGATATATCTAATCCTACCTTGTTGCACTCTCTCATTCATTAATATCTCCTGTACCCCCATCTGTATGTAAATCGGGCTCCTTACTAGGCAGATGATAGCCCACCTCCTCCACCTGAAATCCTTCACCAGAACATGATGGCAACCCTTTATCTTTAAATCGATGGAGTAACACACCCTCCAGTACATTACCATTTCCTTCTGCCCCTTCACGAAAATTAAAACTCTTGATTAGTGGAATAACATACCTTCTAAATCACTATCGTCTCCTCCCCCTTCATGTCAATAGAGATTCTCAATTGGAAGATGGTGGCCCACTTCTTCCACTTCAGATCCTCCACCAGATGATATTGAAAAATGACGATCGATGAGTTCCATCGTGCTTTTAAGATATCGAATGGTCTCTGAATTAGGCAATTCCGGTCCCATTTAGAAACTTGACAAGTTACCATTCCATGACCTGAAATAGTCTAAATTGACTGTGAAGTGAAGGGAATTAACCGTGAAATGCATGGAAATGAACGTGAATCAACACGGAATTGTTTAGAATGACCATGAAATGCATGAAAATGACAATGAATTGGAGCAAATTGACCGTGAAATGCCTTGAAATGACCGTGAATCAACACGGAATTGTTTCAGATGACCGTGAAATGCATGGAAGTGATCATGAATTGAAGCGAATTGATAATGAGATGCATGCAAATGATCGTGAAGTGAAGGGAATTGACCGTGAAATGCCTCGAAATGACCGTGAATCGATAGGAAATTGTTTCGGATGACCCTAAAATGCATGGAAGTGATCATGAATTGAAGCGAAATGACCATGAAATGCATGCAAATGACCGTGAAGTGAAGGCAATTGACCGTGAAATGCCTCGAAATGACCGTGAATCAACACGGAATTGTTTCGGATGACCGTGAAATGCATGAAAGTGATCATGAATTGAAGTGAATTGACCGTGAAATGCATGCAAATGACTGTGAAGGGAATTGACTGTGAAATGCCTCGAAATGACCGTGAATCAACACGGAATTGTTTCGGATGACCCTGAAATGCATGGAAGTGATCATGAATTGAAGCGATTTAATTGTGAAATGCATGCAAATGACTGTGAAGTAAAGGAAATTGACCGTGAAATGCCTCGAAATGACCGTGTATCAACATGGAATTGTTTCAGATGACCATGAAATGAATGAAAGTGATCATGAATTGAAGCGAATTGACCGTGAAATGCATGCAAATGATCGTGAAGGGAATTGACCGTGAAATGCCTCGAAATGACCGTGAATAAACATGGAGTTGTTTCAGATGACCATGAAATACATGGAAGTGATCATGAATTGAAGCGAATTGAATGGGAAATGCATGCAAATGACCAAGAAGTGAAGGGGCATAACCGTGAAATGCACCGAAAGGACGGTGAATCAACACGGAATAGGCCAGAATGAACGTGAAGTGAAGGGGCATGACCGTGAAATTCACCGAAATGACAGTAAATCAACACGGAATAGGCGGGAATGACCATGATAAGCATGGAAATGACCATAAAGTGAGGTGATTGTACAGTGAAATGAGCGAAAATGACCTAAAAGTGAAGGGGCAGGACCGCAAAATGCGCTAAAAGGACCGTGAAACAACACGGAATTGGTGGGAATGACCGTGATATGCATGAAAATAATCATGAATTGAAGCAAATTGACCGTGAAATGCATGCAAATGACCGTGAAGTGAAGGGGTATGACCGTGAAATGCATGAAAGTGATCATGAATTGAAGTGAATTGACCGTGAAATGCATGCAAATGACCGTGAAGTGAAGGGAATTGACCGTGAAATGCCTCGAAAGGACCGTGAATCAACACGAAATTATTTTGGATGACCGTGAAATGCATGGAGGTGATCATGAATTGAAGCGAATTGACCGTGAAATGCATGCAAATGACTGTGAAGGGAATTGACTGTGAAATGCCTCGAAATGACCATGAATCAACACGTAATTGTTTCAGATGACCCTGAAATGCATGGAAGCGATCATGAATTGAAGCGATTTAACTGTAAAAAGCATGCAAATGACTGTGAAGTAAAGGAAATTGACCGTGAAATGCCTCGAAATGACCGTGAATCAACACGAAATTGTTTCAGATGACCATGAAATGAATGAAAGTGATCATGAATTGAAGCGAATTGACCGTGAAATGCATGCAAATGATCGTGAAGTGAAGGGAATTGACCGTGAAATGCCTCAAAATGACCGTGAATAAACATGGAATTGTTTCAGATGACCATGAAATACATGGAAGTGATCATGAATTGAAGCGAATTGATTGTGAAATGCATGCAAATGACCGTGACGGGCCATAACCGTGAAATGCACCGAAAGGACCGTGAATCAACACGGAATAAGCGGGAATGACCGTGAAGTGAAGGGGCATGACCGTGAAATTCACCGAAATGACAGTAAATCAACACGAAATAGGCGGGAATGACCTGATATGCATGGAAATGACCATGAAGTGAGGTGATTGTACAGTGAAATGAGCGAAAATGACCAAAAAGTGAAGGGGCAGGACAGCGAAATGCGCTGAAAGGACCGTGAATCAACATGGAATAGGCGAGAATGACCGTGATATGTAAGGAAATAATCATGAATTGAAGCAAATTGACCGTGAAATGCATGCAAATGACCATGAAGTGAAGGGGTATGACCGTGAAATGCATGAAAGTGATCATGAATTGAAGTGAATTGACCGTGAAATGCATGCAAATGACCGTGAAGTGAAGGGAATTGACCGTGAAATGCCTCGAAATGACCGTGAATCAACAAGGAATTGTTTCGGATGACCGTGAAATGCATGGAAGTGATCATGAATTGAAGTGAATTGACCGTGAAATGCATGCAAATGACCGTGAAGTGAAGGGAATTGACCATGAAATGCCTCAAAATGACCGTGAATCGACACGGAATTGTTTCGGATGACCATGAAATGCATGAAAGTGAGCATGAATTGAAGCGAATTCACCGTGAAATCCATGCAAATGACCGTGAAGTGAAGGGAATTGACCGTGAAATGCCTCGAAATGACCGTGAATCAACACGGAATTGTTTTAGATGACCGTGAAATGCATGAAAGTGACATGAATTGAAGTGAATTGACTATGAAATGCTTGCAAATGCCCATGAAGTGAAGGGAATTGACGTGAAATGCCTAGAAATGACTGTGAATCAACGCGGAATTGTTTCAGATGACTGTGAAATGCTTGAAAGTAATCATGAATTGAAGCGAATTGATCGTGAAATGCATGTAAATGACCGTGAAGTGTAGGGAATTGACTGTGAAATGCCCCGAAATGACTGTGAATCAACACGAAATTATTTTGGATGACCGTGAAATGCATGGAAGTGATCCTGAATTAAAGCGAATTGACCGTGAAATGCATGCAAATGACTGTGAAGTGAAGGGAATTGACTGTGAAATGCCTCGAAATGATCGTGAATCAACATAGAATTGTTTCGGATGACCGTGAAATGCATAAAAGTGATCATGAATTGAAGTGAATCACTACGCCAAAACAGCGAAAAAAGGACAGTCGAAAACCGTCTCAAAAGACCATAAAGGACGCTCCTGAACCGTTACAAGGGCCGTCAAATTTTGAGGAGTCATATTACTTAAAGGACGGTCAGAGACCGTCTCTAAAGAAGGATGGTCATTGACCATCTATAAAGGTACGCATAGGACTCTTTTGAAGCTTAAAAGGACGGCCCTGGACTGTCTGTAAAAAAGGACGGCCTTTGACCGTCTGTAAAAAGGACGACCCTTAACCGTCCGTAATAAGGACTGTTATAGGCCGTCTCTAATGATCCAGAAAACGACGGTCATGGACCGTCCTTAAAAAGGACGGTCATAGACCACCCTTCCAACGGACTGCTACGAAGTCTTATGATTCTAAAAGGGACGGTCATGGACTGTCCTTTTAAAGGACTGCTAGCAACCGTCTCTTCCGACTCTGAAAAGGACGGTCTTCGACCGTCTTATATTTGAAACACCTGTTACAATATCCTATTTTTCCTGATATACACCTGTTACAACATCGTATTCTTCCTGATATACACCTGTTATATAATATATTTCATAATATTACATTCACATCTATCTAAACCCAAACTACATAAATTCATTCAAACATAAACTACATCCATCCAAATACAAACAATCTTATCCACATTACATTCATCCACGCATAAATATACATGTAAGTTTAACATCATAAATTAAAAAAAGGAAATTAACAACAATTTTCTTTTAATGTCTTTCATCTAATAAAAAAATATTCAACCAACAAAACATTATAATTCCTCAATCCACTTTTAAGGGCGAGGTGGAAGAAATAAAGCTGGGCATGGGAGTACTCAATTCGCCTGACTTGACTCGTCATCAAAGAGTCCCTACAGTAGCAGTCAGGGTCTCCATTCTTGTCTTCTTTAGCAGGTCTCAAGTGGTTTAGGAAGGACTTGCTGTTTTCTGCATCAACAAAAATCATCCTAAAAATAAATAACTACAGTAGTATCAGCTTTTTTTTACTTGAAGAAAATTACTTACTGACATGTTTAAATCTCACCAGGTTTTTCTATGTAGCTTTGTTGCTCAGATTGGTGGGGAAGAAATAGTAGAAATGGTTGAATTCATTTTTGAACTACCACTTTCTTTGGCCTCCGATGTAGTGACATCTCAAGCAAGCTCCGAAGAAAATATTAACATTTTAAGAAAAAAGTGAATAAGTTGAAAAGCCGAGCAATCGAGATGGGGAAAGAATTGAATACAGGAAAGGTAATGTATGGGAAGAAGCCAAAGTAAGAGGTTCAGGATCGGGTTTAGGTTATAAGCTATAGGTTAAAAGGAATTGAGAATAGGTTAAGGTTTAGGTTTAAGTTTAGAAAATCGGGTTCGGGTTCGGGATCAGGTTTAGGTTTGGGTTTTCAAGTTTAGGTTTAGGTTAGGGAGTTGAGATTAGGATTAGGTGTAGGTTTAGGTTTAGGGATTTGAGAATACATTTAGGTTTTAGGTTTAGGTTTAGGTTTAGGTTTTAAGCTATAGGTCAAGGTTTAGGTGTTAGGTTTAGGTCAAGGTTAGATTATAGGTTATAGGTTATAGGTTAAGGTTTTAGGTCATAGGTTTAGGTTTAGGATAAGATTATAGGTTTAGGTTAAGGTTTAAGTTTATGTTTAGGTTATAAGCTATAGGTTTATAGAATTGGGAATAGGTTAAGGTTTAAGTTTAGGAAATTTGGTTCGGGTTCAGGATCGGGTTTAGGTTTGGGTTTTCAAGTTTAGGTTTAGGTTTAGGTTAGGGAGTCGAGATTAGGATTAGGTGTAGGTTTAGGTTTAGGGATTTGAGAATACATTTAGATTTTAGGTTTAGGTTTAGGTTTTAAGCTATAGGTTAAGGTTTAGGTTTTAGGTTTAGGTTAAGGTTAGGTTATAGGTTATAAGTTTAGGTTATAGGTCATAGGTTTTGGTTTAGGATAAGGTTATAGGTTTAGGTTTAGGTTATAAGCTATGGGTTTAGAGAATTGAGAATAGGTTAAGGTTTAGGTTTAGGAAATCGGATTCGGGTTCGGGATCGGGTTTAGGTTAGGGTTTTCAAGTTTAGGTTTAGGTTTAGGTTAAGGAGTTGAGATTAGGATTAGGTGTAGGTTTAGGTTTAGGGATTTGAGAATACATTTAGGTTTTAGGTTTAGGTTTAGGTTTTAAGCTATAGGTAAAGGGAATTGAGAATAGGTTAAGGTTTAGGTTTAGAAAATCGGGTTCAGGTTCGGGATCGGGTTCAGGTTTAGGTTTTCAAGTTTAGGTTTAGGTTTAGGTTTAGGTTTAGGTTAGGGAGTTGAGATTAGGATTAGGTGTAGGTTAAGGTTTAGGGATTTGAGAACACATTTAGGTTTTAGGTTTGGGTTTAGGTTTTAAGCTATAAGTTAAGGTTTAGGTTTTAGGTTTAGGTTAAGGTTAGGTTATAGGTTATAAGTGTAGGTTATAGGTTATAGGTTAAGGTTTTAGGTCATAGGTGTTGGTTTAGGATAAGGTTATAGGTTTATGTTAAGGTTTAGGTTTAGGTTATAAGCTATGGGTTTAGGGATTTGACAATAGGTTAAGGTTTAGGTTTAGGTTTAGGTTTAGGAAATTAGGTTCAGGTTCGGGATCGGGTTTAGGTTTGGGTTTTCAAGTTTAGGTTTAGGTTAGAGAGTTGAGATTAGGATTAGGTGTAGGTTTATGTTTAGGGATTTGAGAATATATTTAGGTTTTAGGTTTAGGTTTAGGTTTTAAGCTATAGGTTATGGGAATTGAGAATAGGTTAAGGTTTAAGTTTAGAAAATCGGGTTCAGGTTCGGGATCGGGTTTAGATTTGGGTTTTCAAGTTTAGGTTTAGGTTAGGGAGTTGAGATTAGGATTAGGTGTAGGTTTAGGTTTAGGTTAGGGAGTTGAGATTAGGATTAGGTATATGTTTAGGTTTAGGAATTTGAGAATACATTTAGGTTTTAGGTTTAGGTTTAGGTTTTAAGCTATAGGTTAAGGTTTAGGTTTTAGGTTTAGGTTAAGGTTAGGTTATAGGTTAAGGTTTTAGGTCATAAGTTTTGGTTTAGGTTAAGGTTTAGGTTTAGGTTTAGGTTTAGGTTTAGGTTATAAGCTATAGGTTTAGGTTTAGGTTTAGGTTATAAGCTATAGGTTTAGGGAATAGAGAATAGGTTAAGGTTTAGGTTTAAGAAATCGGGTTTGGGTTCGAGATCGGGTTTGGGTTTAGGTTAGGGAGTTGAGATTAGGATTAGGTGTAGGTTTAGGTTTAGGGATTTGAGAATACATTTAGGTTTTAGGTTTAGGTTTAAGTTTTAAGCTATACATTAAGGTTTAGGTTTTAGGTTTAGGTTAAGGTTAGGTTATAAGTTATAAGTATAGGTTATAGGTTATAGGTTAAGGTTTTGTGTCATAGGTTTTGGTTTAGGATATGGTTATAGGTTTAGGTTATAAGCTATGGGTTTAGGGAATTGAGAATAGGTTAAGGTTTAGGTTTAGGAAATCGGGTTCGGGTTTAAGTTTGGGTTTTCAAGTTTAGGTTTAGGTTTAGGTTTGGGAGTTAAGATTAGGATTAGGTGTAGGTTTAGGTTTGGGGATTTGAGAATACATTTAGGTTTTAGGTTTAGGTTTAGGTTTTAAGCTATAGGTTAAGGGAATTGAGAATAGGTTAAGGTTTAGGTTTAGGAAATCGAGTTCGGGTTTGAGATCGGGTTTAGGTTTGGGTTTTCAAGTTTAGGTTTAGGTTTAGGTTAGGGAGTTAGATTAGGATTAGGTGTAGGTTTAGGTTAAGGGATTTGAGAATATATTTAGGTTTTAGGTTTAAGTTTAGGTTTTAAGCTATAGGTTAAGGTTTAGGTTTTAAGTATAGGTTAAGGTTAGGTTATAGGTTATAGGTTAAGGTTTTAGGTCATAGGTTTTGGTTTAGGATAAGGTTATAGGTTTAGGTTAAGGTTTAGGTTTAGGTTTAGGTTATAAGCTATAGATTTAGGGAATTGAGAATGGGTTAAGGTTTAGGTTTAGGAAATTGGGTTCAAGTTCGGGATCGGATTTAGGTTTGGATTTTCAAGTTTAGGTTTAAGTTTAGGTTAAGGAGTTAAGATTAGGATTAGGTGTAGGTTTAGGTTTAGGGATTTGAGAACACATTTTGGTTTTAGATTTAGGTTTAGATTTTCAGCTATAGGTTAAGGAAATTGAGAATAGGTTAAGGTTTAGGTTTAGGAAATCGGGTTCGGGTTCGGGATCGGGTTTAGGTTTAGGTTTTGAAGTTTAGGTTTAAGTTTAGGTTAGGGAGTTGAGGTTAGGATTAGGTGTAGGTTTAGGTTTAGGGATTTGAGAATACATTTAGGTTTTAGGTTTAGGAAATCGGGTTCGGGTTCGGGATCGAGTTTTAGGTTTGGGTTTTCAAGTTTAGGTTTATGTTTAGGTTAGGGAGTTGATATTAGGATTAGGTGTAGGTTTAGGTTTAGAGATTTGAGAATACATTTAGGTTTTAGGTCATAGGTTTTTGTTTAGGTTAAGGTTATAGGTTTAGGTTAAGGTTATAAGCTATAGCTTTAGGGAATTGAGAATAGGTTAAGGTTTAGGTTTAGAAAATCGGGTTCAGGTTCAGGATCAGGTTTAGTTCTAGGTTTTCAAGTTTAAGTTTAGGTTTAGGTTTAGGGAGTTGAGATTAGGATTAGGTGTAGGTTTAGGTTTAGGGAGTTGAGAATACATTTAGGTTTTAGGTTTAGGTTTAGGTTTTAGGTTATAGGTTAAGGTTTAGGTTTTAGGTTTAGGTTAAGGTTAGGTTATAGGTTATAGGTTAAGGTTTTAGGTCATAGGTTTTGGTTTAGGTTAAGTTTATAGGTTTAGGTTAAGGTTAAGGTTTAGGTTATAAGATATAGGTTTAGGGAATTGAGAATAGGTTAAGGTTTAGGTTTAGAAAATCGGATTTGGGGTCGGGATCGGATTTAGGTTTGGGTTTTCAAGTTTAGGTTTAGGTTTAAGTTAGGGAGTTGAGATTAGGATTAGGTGTGGGTTTAGGTTTAGGGATTTGAGAATTCATTTAGGTTTTAGGTTTAGGTTTAGGTTATAGGTTAAGGTTTAGGTTTAGGTTTAGGTTTCGGTTATAAGCTATAGGTTTAGGGAATTGAGAATAGGTTAAGGTTTAGGTTTAGGAAATCGAGTTTGGGTTCGGGATCGGGTTTAGGTTTTCAAGTTTAGGTTTAGGTTTAGGTTAGAGAGTTGAGATTACGATTAGGTGTAGGTTTAGGTTTAGGGATTTGAGAATACATTTAGGTTTTAGGTCATAGGTTTATGTTTTAGGCTTAGGTTTAGGTTATAGGTTTAGGTTTAGGTTATAAACGTAGGTTCTAGGTTTAGGTTTAGGTTTAGGTTTAGGTTAGGTTATAGGTTTATGTTTAGGGAGTTGAGAATACATTTAGATTTTAGGTTTAGGTTTAGGTTTAGGTTTTAGGTTTTAGGTTAAGGTTTAGGTTTTATGTTTAGGTTAAGGTTAGGTTATAGATTATAGGTTAAGGTTTTAGGTCATAGGTTTTGGTTTAGGTTAAGTTTATAGGTTTAGGTTTTGGTTTAGGTTAAGGTTTAGGTTTAGGTTATAAGCTATAGGTTTAGGGAATTGAAAATAGGTTAAGATTTAGGTTTAGGAAATCGGGTTCGGATTTGGGATCTGGTTTAGGTTTGGGTTTTCAAGTTTAGGTTAGGGAGTTGAGATTAAGATTAGGTTTAGGTTTAAGGATTTGAGAATACATTTCGGTTTTAGGTTTAGGTTTAGGTTTTAGGCTTAGGTTTAGGTTATAGGTGTGGGTTATAGGTTTAGGTTAGGTTATAGCTTAAGGTTTAGGGAATTGAGAAGGTTAAGGTTTGCGTTTAGGAAATCGGGTTCGTGTTTGGGTTCGGGATCAGGTTTAGGTTTGGATTTTTAAGTTTAGGTTAGGAAGTTGAGATTAGGATTAGGTGTAGGATTAAGTTTAGGGATTTGAGAATACGTTAAGGTTTAGGTTTAGGAAATTGGGTTCGGGTAGAAGATCGAGTTTACGTTTGGGTTTTAGGTTTAGGTTTAGGTTATAGGTTATAGGTTATAAGTGTAGGTTTAGGTTTAGGTTTTAGGTTTAGGTTATAAGTTTAGGTTTAGATTAAGGTTTAGGTTTAGGTTATAGGTTTTGGGATTTGAGAATAAGTTTAGGTTATAAGAATATGTTTAGGTTATAAGTATAGGTTTAGGTTTAGGTTTTATGTTTAGGTTAAGGTTATAGGTTTAGGTTTAGGTTTAGGTTAGGTTGTAGGTTAAGGTTTAGGGAATTGAGTTTAGGTTATAGGTTTAGATTATGGTTTAGGTTAGAGGTTAAGGTTTAGGTTTAGGTTATAGGTTTTGGGATTTGAGAATAGGTTTAGGTTAGGTTATAAGTTTAGGTTTAGGTTGTAGGTTTAGGTTAAGGTTTAGGGATTTGAGTTTAGGTTTAAGTTATAGGTTTAGGTTTAGCTTTAGGTTTTAAGTTTGGGTATAGGCTTAGGTTATAGGTTATAGGTTATATGTTTTGGTTAAGGTTTAGGAATTCGGGTTCGGGTTCAAGTTTGGATTCGGGTTTAGGTTATAGGTTTTGAGATTTGAGAATAGTTTTAGGTTATAAGTATAGGTTTAGGTTGGGTTATAGGTTAAGGTTTACGGATTTGAGTTAAGCTTATAGGTTTAGGTTCAGGTTAAGGTTTAGGGATTTGAGTTTAGGTTATAGGTTATATGTTTAGGTCAAGGTTTAAAAATTCGGGTTTGGATTCGGGTTTAGGTTATAGGTTTTAGGATTTGAGAATAGTTTTACGTTATAAGTATAGGTTTAGGTTGGGTTATAGGTTAAGGTTTACAGATTTGAGTTAAGGTTATAAGTTTAGGTTTACGTTTAGGGAATTGAGTTTAGGTTATAGGTTTAGGGAAAGGTTAGGTTAAGGTTATAGGTTTTGGCATTTGGGAATAGTTTTAGGTTATAAGTATAGGTTTAGGTTAGGTTATAGGTTAAGGTTTAAGGATTTGAGAATAGTTTTAGGTTATAAGTAAGGTTTTAGGTTTAGGTATAGGCTTAAGTTATAGGTTATAGGTTATATGTATAGGTTAAGGTTTAGGAATTCGGGTTCGAGTTCGGGTTTGGGTTCAGGTTTAGGTTATAGGTTTTGGTTTTGGTTTAGGCTATAGGTTTTAGTTTAGGTTATAGGTTATAGGTTAAGGTTTAGGTTTAGGTTTTAGGTTTTGGGATTTGAGAATGGGTTCAGGTTTAGGTCATAGGTTTTGGTTTTGGTTTTGGTTTTGGTTATAGGTTATAGGTTTAGATTTAGGTTATAGGTTTTGAGATTTGAGAATAAGTTCAGGTTTAGGTTATAGATTTAGGTTTAGGATATAAGTGTAGGTTATAGGTTTAAGGAAAGGTTAGGTTTAGGTTATAGGTTTTGGGATTTGAGAAAAGTTTTAGGTTATAAGTATAGGTTTGGGTTAGGTTATAGGTTAAGGTTTTAGGTCATAGGTTTTAGTTTAGGTTAAGGTTATAGGTTTAGGTTTAGGTTTAGGTTAAGGTTAAGGTTTAGATTATAAGCTATAGGTTTAGGTTTAAGAAATTGGGTTCGGGTTCAGGATCGGGTTTAGGTTTAGGTTTTCAAGTTTAGGTTTAGGTTTAGGTTAGGGAGTTGAGATTAAGATTAGGTGTAGGTTTAGGTTTAGGGATTTGAGAATACATTTAGGTTTTAGGTTTTAGGTTATAGGTTAAGGTCTTAGGTTTTAGGTTTAGGTTAAGGTTAGGTTATAGGTTATGAGTTTAGGTTATAGGTTATAGGTTAACGTTTTAGGTCATAAGTTTTGTTTTAGGTAAAGGTTATAGGTTTAGGTTTAGGTTTAGGTTAAGGTTATAAGCTATAGGTTTAGGGAATTGAGAATAGGTTGAGGTTTAAGTTTAGGAAATCGGGTTCGGGTTCGGGATCGGGTTTAGGTTTGGGTTTTCAAGTTTAGGTTTAGGTTTAAGGATTTGAGAATACATTTAGGTTTTAGGTTTAGATTTAGGTTATATGTTATAGGTTTAGGTTAAGGTTTAAGTTTAAGTTTAGGTTAGGTTTAGGTTATAAGTATAGCTTTTGGGATTTGAGAATAGGTTTAGGTTATAGGTTTAGGTTTAGGTTATAGGTTATAAGTTTAGGTAATTGAGAATAGGTTTAAGTCATACGTTTAGGGTGTGGTTTAGGTCAAGTGTGTAGTCCCTGTAAATACAAATATAAACATGGCCTGTCCAAATGGCCAGGCCCTTCCAATGCTATCCATAGGAAATGGACAGCTTCATCATGGTCATAACAGCGGTTCCCACCTTCCAGGGACCCCCGCTCATCCGGATAGCTCCGATGCACATCCGGGTCTGCTCCATTAATTTTGAATAAATACATAACCACGGCCTGTCCAAATGGTCAGGCCCCTCCAATGCTGTTCATATGAAATGGATAGCTTCATCATGGTCATAACAGCGGTTTCCACCTTCTAGAGACCCCCGCTCAACATCCGGATAGCTCCGACGCACATCCAGATACATAAATGGGTATAGTTTCAAAGAACATTATTAGCAATGTTTCAAATGCATACCTCCCTTAGAAAGTCCTTCACCTGATCCTTATGAAAGTCCTGATCTATAAGAACCTTAACGGCAACATCCTGCATTCCATGATTGAATAAATAAGAAGATGCATCACCTTTAATTTCAAGTCAAACAAAAATGGGACAGAACCATGTAAGAAACACAAAGAAAACTGTGGATTTCTTTGAATATGATAGAGAGATTGGTCCAGGAACTGAACGAAAAATTACTCTCATCAGGTTAGTTATCAGAATAACGTTTCCAAACAAGTTCCCTACATTAAACACTTGCTTATGTAATTCAATTGTCTTCAGTAAAATCAAATTACTATCTTAAAGAAATGCATGCCACGCATGCGAAACGCCATTTTCAAACCAAACTACACGCGCTATTTTCAAATCTCACACGGCCACTTCATTCCCCCACTATCTCCCTCGATTTCCCCACTCTGACCTCTCCATCTCTCTCTTAAGCAAAAAAGAAGAAGAAGAAAAATAAATCTCTTTTATGTTTTTTTAATCCATCTTCCATTTTCTTCTTAACAAGAAAATCCATATTTACTAATATTTCCATTTTTCTATTTTTCAAAAGAATGAGTTTGGACTCCGAAAGCGTCGGCTCCAACACTCGTACTTTCAGCCCAAACCCTAACCAAGGACTCCAAAATTACCAAGTACTCGTAAACATTCATTGCAAGCATTTTTTGTCCATGATGACCATACTGTGAAGATCAATCCTCTTATTTGTGCTCCCTTAAGTGTGGATTTTGATAAAGAATGTGTTCATATGCTAATTCATGGATCATATTCCGAGATAAAAGGTGTCAATTATATAAAAAATCATAATTCAAAAATAGACAATAAAGAGCACAAATTCTTATTATAAAGGTGATATTTAGAGTTAAGCTTACCATCGTTGTCATGTTGAAACCGTTCCTTGAATATGGGGACATCCCTTATTGATCTAAAATAGTCAAAGAAGAATTACAATTAAAAGAAAGAAATGATATTGTGTTTCCTAGTAATCATATGAGGAAGCAGCTCTCAAATTACAGTTGCATTTCATTTCTAGTCCATGGTGTTGTGAATTTTGTATAATGGCAAAGAGATGAGAAAATTCATAGCAGTGTTTGACTTTTACCTCGAGTAATGGCCGCACCCTTTCCTTGGTTTTGTAAGAGCTATGCAGAAATACAATAGCCGGCCTGTTTCTGTTTGCTTTCCTATCATTAAACACAACATCCAGAACAGAACGTAGATAATTCCTATCATCAGACCATCTCTCTATGTAGGCTCCAATTAGTGAGATTGGTGATCTCACGTCCTTACATTAGCTAAACAAACTCATTCGTAAATAGGAAAAAAAAAAAAGATATTCAGATGATAATCCATCAAATCTATTCGGGATTGCAATTGATTTGGTATGTGTCAAGGAAAAATGTGAATGTGTCATCGAGAGTCTAGATAGTAACAAGATTAGAATAACAAGATCACCGGATAAAGTTCAAATAACAAATGGTAAATAAAAGTCAGCATCAAATGCTAACTAAATGAGATGGGATCATGAAATACACAATCAAGATTGCTGAAATTTTCCCATGCAATTTGGATCTTACCATTTTGATTGAACCCATCTGTTTAATAGCCACCAATCTGAGGGTAAGGCTCATCTACTCAGAGTATTTCAGGCCAATTTCCACATCCGGCATGATTTGGATGATCAAGATAGGCAGGTATTTATGCCACAGTAAGCAAGGACGAGTTGTTCTGATCCAGGAAAGTGATTACAATTTAATTAGAACACAAGGAAAGGGAACAAACTTTAAAGTTCTGTTACACTTGGTCACACATCACTCCTTAGGATTCATATCCACTCAAACATTCCAATGAATCAAGTATTCATTCCAATCATAATTCAAATCAGGAAATGGCCTTAGATATGATTGATTGGAAAATCACAACATAGCATCCTAAACAAATACAGTACAAATCAGTGAGGTAGTTCCAAGCATCCCAAGCTCAATAGCCCAAACCAACTAGCATACAGTACTAAAGGCATACTAATGATTGCGACTAAATAGTATCACCAGGAAAAAATAAGGGGAGAGAGAGAGAGAGAGAGAGAGAGAGAGAGAGAGAGAGAGAGAAGAAGAAGAAGAAGAAGAAGAAGAAAAAGTCAGTGGAGACATTGTACACATTAACAAACTTCTTCACACAAGAAAGACAAGGTCAACAAAATCAAATCTGCTCAAAGAAAGTTACAAGAAGATTTTACTCTTCGTGAAAGATTGGATTAGAAAGAAATTTAGTAGACAAAGATCATCAAGTAAGATTTCAGCTAGCTCTTAAGCTGTTACTGGGGCCAGCTAAATAAGAGTCAGTTAAATTGTACATCAGTGGAGACATTCTACACATTAACAAACTCAAGAAAGTACTAGTAAATATAAGGGCACACAAGATGATGAGGGAACATATATAACATTATTATATATGCGTTGCATGTGCAATTCCCACTAGTAAAAGAAATAAAAACAAAATCCAGCACACAACCATAAAACCACCAGCATTCAACTTCAAAACAGTCTCAATTACCCGAAAACAATAATTTTACTCAAATTTTTGTTTAAAACCGCAATGACTATAAAAATAGCATACATCAGCAACTTGATCTTAGAAACAGCACAAAACATCTCAATTTGTATGCTTTGAACTTCAAAAACAATCCCATTAACTAAATATGCAAGAGTCCGCTCTGATTTGCATTCGGAAAATGTAATTCCTAAGAAAATCAAAAATGGGGAACTTAATATTGGCAATATGATCTTAGGAACTGCAGAAAATACCAAAAATAACAAGCATTCAACTTCAAAAACAGTCCCAAATACATGAAAAATGCACTCTTCTGCTATGATTTGCATTTGATAAATGTAATTTCTATGGAAAGCAAAGATCACAAGATTAAAGCAGCATTCTAAACTCAAAAACCGCACGAAAATACTGAAATCGCATGCATTAACTTGGAACAAGTCTAGACTACCTAAAAACTGCAATTTTCTACTCTAATTAACATCCCAAGCTGTAATTTCTAAGATGTTCCAGAATCACCATCTTAATAACTAATAAGTTCCAGAATCACCATCTTCATAAGCAGAATATGGTCTTGCAAAATCACAAAAACTCTGAAATGGCATGCATTCAACTTTGAAAGTAATCGCAATTACCTGCAAAACTGCAATCTGTGCTCTAATTTGCATCCGAACCCACAATTTCTACGAAAGGCAAAATCTGGAGTCCAAAATCACCAAGTCTGAACTATAATAAAAATTTTAAAAAATAAAAAACTATGAAAAACCCAAAAATTGCATGATTTCAACTTTGAAAGAAATCTCGATTGCCTGTAAAATTGCAATTTGTGTTCTAATTTGCATCCAAAACCACAATATCTATGGAAAGCCATAATCTGGAGTCCAAAATCAATAATCTGTACTATAAAAAAAAAAACCATGAAAAACCCAAGAATTGCATGATTTCAACTTTAGAATAAAAGACTCAGTTACATAAAAAAGAAAAGAAACAAAAAAAAAAAAAAAACAACAACACAATTTGTACTCTGATTTGTGTTTTTTTTTTAAGTGCAAGAATAAGACATCAGGAGCTCAAAAATACCAATCTGAACTCAAGAACTGTGGGAAAACCCTGAAATTGCATTCATTTGACTCTAGAAAAAAGTATTAAGTTACATGAAAACCAAAATATCTGCTCTAATATGTCATATACCAACCTGAACTCAGAAAATGAAAAACAAAAGCCAAAAATCGAGTGCATTCGATTTTACAAAAACAATCTCAATTACAGACCCATAATTACATGTCCTTTCATAGCGTCTCTTGATTTGGTTTTAACTTTCCATCACATTATTCACTAAAAGACTAACTAGTCGCTAAAAGGCACCATGAGACACAACCAGGAGTCAATAGAAGACACAACCAAGAGACAAAATAATCCTTTTATTTTGAAAATTCACAACACCCATATTTAGGTTTAACTCAAAATACCTTATCACATCCAACTGGCCCAGTGGTACAACCCTTTCTTCGATTTTGATATAATGCAAGGCCCTGCATCGTAGCTACTATGTAGGCCTCAATCCCACCATCAGTTCAGATGAGCATTGCCAGTTTATAGTTCTAATAGGCACAGTTTCTGTTTGACACAGATAGATAGTAAATACAAATGATAGAACAAGAAAAGAAATCGACTGTTCCCAAATAGCCCATGTAAAAGGAAGCATACCAGGGAAACCAGCATAAAATGCAGCCATCCTGCATTCACTTGCTCAGATGAGGGTAGCTTTCTTCTTCCCATAAACATCATTAGTCCAACCCCCCAAGGCAGCTCCAAAAATTGCACCTAGCAATGCCATGCTAACAATTGTTCCCTAAGCATTAATCAACATAATGGAAACATGCCTAATGTGGTTTTTGTTTTCTATGCTGCCAAAGTCAAAGTTATCAACAAATGAATGGCATGATACAAAAGAAAATAAAATTAAAGGCTTGCTCAACGCTAAGATGCATATTAGATGTGACTCCAATGTACCCTGAGAAGTGATAATGGTCATCTTGTGGCTTTAATGTTTTGTTTGGGTGTTCCTTCTATTGGGTAGATGGGTGGTAATAGGCCTAAAGTGGTGTTGTGATAAGATCAGCTTCTTACCTCACATGTGATTTGGTACAAAAAACACAGGAACAGAAGCCCGCCTAATCGTGGTTACTATTTTCCATGCTGAACTAAACACAATGGTTCCACAAAAAAACCAAACCACTCCTTTTTTAGTTGTACATTCAACAGGCATCAAGTTTCAGTCTAAAATTGAGCTTTAGCTTGCGTGCTAATATTTCACATTTTTTTCTGCCCCATCTTTAGTTCATAAGATTGTTGTTTCTAATATTCTTGTTTTTTTTTTCTGACTTCGGCACAGTTGTCTAGCTAATTTGTTGGAATAATGGCATTGTGAAATTAGATGTTTGGTAGCCTCCTTGCGCCTTTACAGAGAGACACGTGTCAACATGGCATGTAATGTATGTGAGACATCCAAGCCATGCATCAGGTGCGACACACCATATAGATTCTCTGGATGAGCTTTTTTGGCAGTTCAACCATCAGATAGGCCAGACATAGAAAGCTATGTATTATCTAAAAGCACTTTTTACATAGTGCTTTGGTTCTGTATTCGCGTAAACTACCTGATACTTGATCGACTGCATTCTTTGGCTGGATGATCATGGTGGGTCCTATCTGATACAGGACTCAGATGTCCTACACGTGTACAACTTCTTGTAGGCCTATCAAACTTTGTAAAATAGATGTTCTATTGTTTATTAAAGCTGTGTTGAATTAAAACATTTTATATCTTATTCTTATCATGTTGTAGGAATCCGCTCAATCAGATAGGGATGACCCTAGTTTACCGTTAGTCACTGCTCCATTTGGACATGCCTCACAAGTACAGAGATCATTTACATTCATGAGTTGATCTATTTCTAGTGGCCTTCTACACGTGGGAAGGCCTAATAGACGTGGATTTCGGGTCTTGTGGCAGAAATGAGATCGATGGTGAAAGTGCGGGTTTGGACGGATGAGATGCTGGAATTAACAGAGATGACTGTGGATGGTGATGACAGTAGGGGATGTGTTATCTTCTCCCATGATTTAATAAAGAAAAATATGATTACATTCCATGACTCACCTTAGCATGAAATCTGTATACGAGCTTTTGGATGAACGGACTGAATCATCACGCCATGGCAAGGCAGAAGGGCAATCGAAGGGCGATCGACGGACGATGAAAATGGCGCTCGGAAGAGGAAAGGGAGAGGAAGAAAAGGGCGGTTGAGAAAGGGAAAATAAAAATTCCTCTTCTAAAATGGGATAAGGGTACAAATCCGTAAATTGTGAGTTTTTGATATTTTATATAAAAAACTGTATTCACAGTCATACATTTTAGTTTCCATTTAGTGGATGGTTAAGATATTATTACATAATATAATTATACATATAAACCATCTATAACAATACCCATTATTTGGATGGTCTGGATAGCCATATAACAAACCCACATTCTCTATGAACGAGTCACCACTATTTAACATAAAATGCAAATCTAACATGCTTTCACCGTACAAATGAAACGGTGGCTTGGGTCTGGTAGGGCTCTATGGGGCCCGTATGATGTTTGTGTTTAATCCACACCGTACATCCATTTATAAACAATTTTTAAATATTTTTACCAAAAAATCAGCACGAAATAAATCTCTTGTGAACAACACCATAGGAAAACAGTAGCAATTGGGAGGGGCTTCGTATTTAGGAAACGGATTGGCTACTCCCCCTGCCACCAGCCAATATTTAGGAAACGGATTGACTATTCCCCCTGCCACCAGCCATTGGCTGATGGTCGGTCTCTGTGGGCCCCACTATGATGTATGTGTTTCATCCATTCCATCCATATATTTTTATAGGTCATTTTATAGTATGAAAGAAAAAATGAGTTATATCTCAATCTCAAGTGGAGCACATTACAGGAAACAATGTTTAATGAACGTTGACCATTAAAAATGTCTTGGGCGCGATAAAAGTTTTAGATCAAGCTGATATTTATTTTTTCCCTTCATCTAGGTATTTATGACCTAATCAGCAGATTGGATGTCAAATAAATAGTACATTAGGCCTTACGAGGATTTTAATAGTGGATATCCAATCATTATTTTTTTCCTGTAGTGTGGTCCACCTAAGATTTATATCCCTATAATTTTTTCTTGTAAATTATTAAAATGATCTGTAAAAATGGATGAACGGAATGGATGAAACACATACATCATGGTCGGCTCCACAGAGCATTGACCTACAGCCACAGGGCTGGTGTCAGGGGGAGTAGCCAATCCGTCTCCTAATTTTTAAGTCTTTTAGGATCCACCGTGATGTATGTTATTTATCCACTCCATCCATTCATTTTAACGGATTATTTTAACAATTGATCCAAAAAAGGTGTCAGATCTATGTGCCCCACAATGGTGTATGTATTATATCAACACCGTCCATTCATTTGGAGAGATCATTTTCTGATGTATGTGTTTCATCCCTGCCGTCCATCTATTTTTCCATTTCATTTTATGGTATGAGACAAAAAATGAGGTATATCCCAATCTCAACAGGACCACATTATAGGAAACAGTGTTGAATGAGCATCGGCCATCTATTTTTCTTTCATATCATGAGACTTGTAGACCTGATTTAGGTGCGATGACCGCTGAACTGAAACTGGACCGCCACGTGCGATCTACGAACTCTACCGGACTGAAAACTAGGTGTGAGCAACATCCAGTGACCATGAGCTTAAGTCCGATTGCATTCGGCCAGGGGACCTCCCGAAATGCTCTTTTGGAACAGAACAGCCCTGATTTGGATATACCTCAAGTAAACTTTGTTCTCAAGCTTAATTTAGGAAGGTTTTAGCCTATATAAGGGCTTGAAACCCTCACTTATCTCACCCATCCGAATTTGCTAGAAACCCTGGCTAGAGAGAGAGAAAAAGTAAGAGATTGTGAGAGTGTGGGAGAGATCTTCCCGCCACTTGCTGCAACTGCTACAAGTACCTAAGCACCGCATTCAAATCACTTTGTTGGTGATTCCGGCATATTTCTAGGTAAGGAAAACCCTAACTACTTGCTGATTTAGCATTCTGTCGATTCAAATAGCAAAGTAGCTTACATAACTTGTGTATTAGGTCGCCTGTACGCTGTTGACGAATCGTATCTGTTCTAATTGAAACGATACACGTTTAGGGAAAAAGATGCAGATTTTATACTCTTTAATTGACTGATTTCAAAACTTTCAATGTCGTTTAATAGTAGATTATCGACGGCAACGCCATTTAACATGTACAACATGCTGTCCGTTTTCCGTTTCGTAAGCGTATGGAAAATATGAGACTTAGGGCATTTTATTCATTTGTAGGAAATACTGTTTACATCCATATTTTGCTGAAATATTTGTCATGGCTATTTGTCGTGTTAGGATATTAGGAATGCGTACATGATTAGTTTGACGAAGAGATTCACCCAAATGCGCACTTTGGCTCGACATACGCTATGTAGACTAAAGTGTGTAGACTAAGTGTTTGTATAAATGTTTATATTAGTATGTATTGAGTAAATGGAGTTGTGAATGAGTTTTAAGATTGAATTCTCAAGTAATATGCTGATGTAAATGATTTCCATCATGTTGGCTATATGTTTTGATTTCATTATATGTATGAAATGCATGTGTTGGGTAAATTGCTTAAGTGGTATGTTATAACATGTTTCAACATGCTTATATTGTTATATTTCAATTCCATTACTCTCATATGATTACTGATGTTGACTTGCAAATGTTTGGGACTATGCTTAGTCCAGGCAGTCGGTAATAGTGTAAATTCGTGGTTGGCTTATATTTGCTACAAACGACGCGTCGATGAACGAGAGTCATGTTTTGAGTTGGCGGCAGTGGTTAGGCCACACGAAGTGTTTCACGCACTTCATGTCGTTCGACTTGCAATGCGCTCGTACTAGTCGAGCCCGTCAAGTAACCCGACTGGCCGTTGATTGTTCACCTTGTATGAGTCATAACTGCTTGAACCTAGGGTACTGAACTTACCATTGAAAACCCTGTTAACTATGGTACCTCGATCCATAAAGACTCATGAGCCGGACATGGTGGTATGGGACACCGTGGTCGAGCTGTCGGCCTACGCCGGGGCTACAAACCTCCCTGTAGTGACCAGTGAGCACCTATGACTCGTGAGCCGATTGTGGTGGTATGGGACACTACATTCGAGCTGTCGGCCTGCACTGATCAGGTGACGAGCCCTTTGTAGTGACGGCGAGCGTATTTTGAGTCTATGGGAGGCGACGACCCTTCCGTAGCAATGAGAGTACATTAGGCATGTATTGATAAGGTGATGGGGGAGTGGTGCAACGAGTGCGATCAACAGCCCTGGCAGCCCTTGCAACGACCTACAAATACAATATCGTATGAGATTACTAGGAGTGACGACCCTAGACAAGATCTGTGTTGGGATTGATATAAGCAAGGTACCTTAGTTTTCCAATCCTGCTTTATGAAAAGGACTAATAACAACCCGGTAATCATTATCCATATCGCATTGCATGTGCCTGGAAGATGTGGAGCACTTCGAGAAGAAAGCATGCAGCGTACGCAGATGATGCCGCATGAGGGAGTATGTCGGTGAGCGCATCCATCATGTCATTTCATGCATACATTAACAACAGAATCTAGGAATGTTTATTTTAATGCTTTACTATTATCGCGTGACTGATTTGAGAACATGCTAATCTTTGCTCTATTATTCCACTGAGTTGATCACTCACCCTCACGTTACGGGATGATATTTGCAACACCCACCAGACCCTGTCTTAGATGCAGGTGATGCGGCGGTTCAGGATGCAGAGCCAGATTACGATGAGGACCAGGACGAGTTCTCATATATGCAGTTTCACGACGGCTTTGCATAAGTGGCTTGGATCGGCGGGACTTCATAGTTGGACCTTTGATGTTTTGATTTTTTTTGTTTATTTACATGTATATGAGACTCAGAGATGTATTCATACTTTGGAGACAGTTGAGATCTATTTTGTTTTCCATACAGTGATTTATATATTCTTCAGTCTTCCGCTTACGTTTTATCACTGAATCTGGAGTATGAATTGCAGTTTTGGTATAATCTTACTCATGTGAATGCTCTAACTCCGTCAACCTTAAATCATAATCATTCTTATTGCATAAGTGATGGTCTGGAACTCGGGAGTCAGGTTTATACACGACCTCCGATTTTTAGGGTGTTACATTCAATCACTCTATTTCCTGTGGTATGGTCCACTTGAGCTTTGGATATGCTTCCTTTTTGTTCTTTAGACCTCAAATTATCTATTAATATGGATGAATGGAGTGGATAAAATAAATAAATAGCGGTGAATCCCACAGAGTTTACTCTGATAAAGGTAACGAGTAACTTACTTAAATGTACTGGAGAAAAGTTTCCTTAAAATATTCATAATCATATATTGGGTCTGCCTAAATGTGATTCACATATCCAACCCACTCATTATGTGTGTCCCACTTGGATGAGGGGTCAGACCAAGTTTCAACCGCATCGAAAACTCATGTGGGCCCCACCAAGTGCTTCTATATTTTTTAGGATGTCTTCACATAGTTTTAAATGGTATGGCCCACTTGAGTTTCCTTTACCGATGATTTTTGAGATATCTCATAATCTAAAGGGGACACATCAAATCCATGGTGTTGATGTTCGACACACATCATGATGCGGCCTACAAAACTTTCTAACATCAATTCTTAAGTTTTCATGAGGTAAGTAAGTTGGGTCACAATTTTAACCAAAATATTTGGCCCATTTTATATGCCTAGTCCATTCACTCTATTTTACTATCAATACTCTCAATTTGACTAGTTACTCGCCTCAATCAAGCTACATATGAGAAAGATATTGGGCATATAAGATCGATCAACAATTTTAGTGAAATTTGATTTAAACATCTGTAGTTATTTACTCTTTAATTTGAACTGATTAAATTGTCCAAAAATGATTAAAGGTTCAATTAGTGGATGTGCCTAATAATTTAGTAATTTTATTTTTCACAAATAAATTTAACATTTTTTTTTTTAAATGTATATTTTTTTCTCTTTTAACTAAATATCATTTTTATTATAAATAAATTTAACCTTTTTTTACAAAATTTAGTTTTCTTTTTTAAAATATATATTTTTTACAATTTTTCAATTTTTTCACAATTTTGTCTAATTTTATAAATTTTCTTTTTCAAAATATCAATGTTTTATCGAAATTTTTTTTCTCAAAATTATCAACATTATTTAAAGTTCTTAAATTTTTTTTTTCAAAATCTAGATTTTTATAAAATTATAGTTTTTTTTTTTTTTTTTCAAAATTTAAATTTTTCTTAAACACTGTTAATTATTTTTCTAAGCTTCTCAACTATATTTTTTTTTTTTCGAAATTCATAATTTTTTTGAGCTTTTTAATTTTTGACCTGAGCATTAGAGACGGTTTAAGACCGTTTCTAATAGAGATTGTCCAAGACCGTCTCTAATAAAGACGATCGTTGACAGTCTCTTCTAGAGACAATTTTTGTCAAGGATATAAGACGGTTTAAGACCGTCTCTATTAGAGACGGTCTTTAACAGTCTCCAATAGAGACGGTTTAGGACCGTCTCTATTAGAGACTGTCCTTGACCATCTCTAATAAAGACGGTCCTTGATAGTCTCTGATAAAGACGATCATTGCCAGGGCTATAAGACGGCTAAAGACCGTCTTTAATAGAGACGGTCTTTGACAGTCTCAAATTATAAGTAAAAGACTGCCAATGACCGTCTCTAATTGAGATGGCCAATGACCGTCTCAGATGACCGCATATAAGACGGTCAAGGACCGTCTCTAATGCAGACGGCCAATGACCGTTTCAAATGACCGCATATAAGACGGTCAGCGACTGTCCTAAACGATTTGTGGACGTTCAAATTTTTAAGACAATATTAAGGACGGTCAGGGGCCGTCTAAAATGTTAGAGACGGTTTATGGCCGTCTCAAAGCGTCTTTAAACCAAGCAATTTTAGAGAGTCCAGAACCGTCTCGAAATCCATCATTTTTTTTCATTTTTCACGTAATGAATTGACCGTGAAATGCATGCAAATGACCGTAAAGTGAAGGGAATTGACCATTAAATGCCTCGAAATGACCGTGAATCAACACGGAATTGTTTCGGATGACCGTGGAATGCATGGAAGTGACCATGAATTGAAGCGAATTGACCGTTAAAAGCATGCATGTGACCGTGAAGTGAAGGGAATTGACCGTGAAATGTCTCGAAATGACTATGAATTAACACAGAATTGTTTCGGATGACCGTGAAATGCATGGAAGTGATCATGAATTGAAGCAGACCGTGAAATGCATGCAAATGACTGTGAAGTGAAGGGAATTGACCGTGAAATGCTTGCAAATGACCATGAAGTGAAGGGAATTGACCGTGAAATGCTTGCAAATGACCATGAAGTGAAGGGAATTGACCATGAATCAACACAGAATTGTTTCGGATGACTGTGAAATGCATGAAAGTGATCATGAATTGAAGCGAATTAACCGTGAAATGCATGTAAATGACTGTGAAGTGAAGGGAATTGACCGTTAAATGCCTCGAAATGACCGCGAATCAACACAGAATTGTTTCAGATGACTGTGAAATGCATGGAAGTGATCATGAATTGAATCGAATTGACCGTTAAAAGCATGCAAGTGACCGTGAAGTGAAGGGAATTGACCTTGAAATGCCTCTAAATGACAGTGAATCAACCCGGAATTGTTTGGAATGACCGTGAAATGCATGGAAGTGATCATGAATTGAAGCGAATTGACTGTGAAATGCATTCAAATGACCGTGAAGTGAAGGGAATTGGCCATTAAATGCCTCGAAATGACCGTGAATCCACACGGAATTGTTTCAGATGACCGTGAAATGCATGGAAGTGATCATGAATTGAAGCAAATTGACCGTTAAAAGCATGCAAGTGACCGTGAAGTGAAGGGAATTGACCGTGAAATGCCTCGAAATGACCGTGAATTAACACAAAATTGTTTGAGATGACTGTGAAATGCATGGAAGTGATCATGAATTAAAGCGAATTGACCATAAAATGCATCCAAATGACTGTGAGGTGAAGGGAATTGACCGTGAAATGCCTTGAAATGACTGTGAATCCACACGAAATTGTTTCGAATGACCGTGAAATGCATGAAAGTGATAATGAATTAAAGTGAATTGATTATGAAATGCATGCAAATGATCGTGAAGTGAAGGGGCATGACCGTGAAATGCGCCGAAAGGACCGTGAATCAACACGGAATAGGCGGGAATGACCGTGATATGTATGAAAATGATTGTGAAGTAAATGAACTGAATGAAATTGATAGCGAACTGATTGAAATTTACCGCAAAGTGAATATGAAATGAATTTTCGAGCATCGACCTGATGGAATCTTAGAAAATAACTAGGTTAGTTGGCTAAAGTAGCTTCTCCTACCCCAAAATCATATAGGGTGCATCAAGTAACCAATTTTGGTTTAGAAGATATTCTTGTTAAATGAATAAAGAAAGAAATGATAAAAATAGAGAATTTTTTTTTATATGCTTATATATACATATTTATATAAATTTGTATTAGAGAAAATTGTAGGTAGAATAAAGTTCTCCATGTGAAAAATAAAAAATAAAATATTAAAAATTAAAAAATTTGCATAGGCTTTTACGGATTGCAGTTATGGCTACGACTATAATCTATAATCTGTAGTTATATCTTTGATAATATCGAGTACACTTCGATATCTATCGAAATTTGCATGATTTATTATGCAAGGTCGCTAGATGGTTCGACATTTGTCAATTAATTGAAAGACCCTAGGTACATAGCAAAGGACATATTAAAAAAAGCATGAGACAGTTATGGCTACGGACCATAGATTTTAGGCTTTTTTTTTTTTTTCATGTTGTAATTCCCACCGCCTTTGTGGGTATTTCATGAGATATGTGTTATATCCAAACTGTCCATCTATTTGGTGAACTCGTTATATGTCTTGAGAAGAAAAATAAAACAGATTTAGCTATCAAGTGGACCACACCGTAAAAGGCAGTGGAGGATTGAACGTCTACCATTGAAACCCTTTTACGGGTCAGAGTAGTTTTGGATCATTACGAAATTTGTTTTTCCTCTTCATCCGGATCTTTGTGACCTTATGAATATATTGGATGGAAACTAAATGTTATGATGGGCCCTACAAAAGTTTCAACAGTAAAAATTAATTTTCTGCTGCTCTTTGTGGTGTGGTCCAGTTGATCCTTGGATATGATTTTTTTTTGGATAACGGTCCGAAATGATCTCAAAATATGGATGAACGGTGTAGATATAATAAATACATAACTGTGGGGCTCATGTAACGTTGATGGCTTTTAAACCGTTCGTAAAACTCGGAGTTTGAGGAGCGTCAGCGCTCGACGCTCGTCTTGGAGCAGCGGCCGATCCGGCTGAAGTTGCAGGGGCATTTTTGACCTTTGGAAAGGTGTCCGTACAGCTGGGCGTATTTTTGCAAGGTAAAATAAGGTGGGCTTCGTCTCGTAAATGTGCCGTACAGTCGCAATTCTCATTTTGTTTTATTCTACGCACGCACACATACCCCACACACTCACTCTTCAGTAGAGTTTCGCCACCTATGGATACTCTAACCTTTGACGGAGTGTTGAAACTCCTGAGTGTCTTCCACCCGAGAAAGAGCAAGGCTCCGACTATTCTTTTAGACAACAAATTCAAAGGTTTATATTGTTCTTTTAAAGAAAATTTTGAGCACTAGACATTGTACGATACGACATATCAATTATAGACTAAGTAATGTTACGGTGATTAGCTCTTCTATTCCTACACATGTGGGACAAACGTAATGTGTGTACGAAATCTGATCAGTCCATCAACATCATCCCAAAAATCAAGCTATCCCCAAACCTAAGTGGGCAACACCGTACAGAAAAATGGGAATGGGACGCACATCATTGAAACCTTCCTGGGGCCACCAATGCTTTGGATCAGGCTAATCTTTGATTGATCCCTTCATTCTGGATGCACTCACCTTATAATGAACGGTTTAGATGTCATGTAAGTGTTGCAGTGCGACAAGAAAGACGGTGGACATCCATTCCACTGTTGTATATCTCGCAGCCCACTGTTTTTTTTTCATCAGCCTGATTTTTGGATTCATGTCCTAATACGATTGAGTGTAACAGCTGGAAATCAAACATTACAGTGGGCCCACAGATGTTTTCTTGTGCTATCATTCCAGGTCCAATCAAACGGGAGCGGGAGGGAACATGTTTTACTAGTGCAGGCGAATGTTGAAATCGGATCGCGTATTGAGCTGAGTAAACAACCCACCGTGAATGCACGTGGTTTATCCACGCCGTCCATCCATTTTTTCAGCTCATTTTAGGAGTTGAGCCCAAAATTTCAGCATATCCAAAGTTCAAGTGGACCATACCACTGGAAACAGTGGGATTAATGATCTCCACGGTTGAAGCCTTTCTAGGGCCCACATTGATGTTTATTTGTTATCCAACCTGTTCATAAGATCACACAAATATGGAAGAAGGGAATAAAACAAATATAATTTTGATCCAAAACTTCTGCAGCCCCTACCAATTTTTCAATGGCAGACGTTCTAAGAATATTTTGACGGTAGACGTTCAATTCACACAGTTTCCTGTGGTGTGGTCCATTTGAAATTTGCAATCTTCGTTTTTAGGCTCAAGCCCTAAAATTATCTGATAAAATGGACGGACGGAGTGGATAAAATACGTAAGTCACATTGGACTTCACAGAGTTTACTCAGTACGACCCAGGGTAATAAGTATACGTGATCCGCTTACCATAGCATTACTCTTCCATGCCAACAACGCGGCCTTCGAAACGACCAGGATGCCTGTGGCCCTGGAAAGCGGATTCGGTGAGATCCCGGCCTCACCCAAGACAGTTCGGCCCTTACTGTACGGCCTACTGCGATGTACGTATTATGTACCATGCAGTCCATTTTTTGAGATAATTTTTGGCATTGTTTTAAAAATGAAATAGATCCAATTATCAGGTGGACCGTACCAAAAGAAACAGTAGTGATGGACTGTCCTACCATTAAAAACTTCTTAAGGTGGACCTTAATGTTTGTGTAGTGTGTTTACTTACCGTAGAATAAATTGAAAAGGTCACATAAGTCTGGATGAAATGAAAAAATAAATATCTACTTGATCTAAAACTTTTTGAGTAATTAATTGTCAATTAATACTGTTTTTTATAGTATGGTCCACCTGATAATTGGATATGTTTCATTTTTCAGATAATATAATAAAATAATTTAGAGAAACGAATGCACAGTGGATACATAATACATAGATCAAAGTGGCCCCACGGTAAGGGGGGCACCGTCTTGAGTAAGGCTAGGGTCTCACCTAATCCCCTCTCGTGACCTTGGGAAGATATCTCTCTGTGGTCGTGGTCATGCGCAATCCACTCTCCGTTGAAGTTGCAATCCGCTCTTCGTTGAAAATGCTTAGAATAAGCATGTTTGACACATACAGGCAGGTAGAAATCGAAGTGGATTGCCTGGCGTGCCCGACGCAACCGACTAGGGGTGTACATCAAGTCACACCTCAGGGACAATTGACTAAGGGTGTACATCGAGTCAACTTCAGCTCTAATTTGGCACAGCCGCTAGCTGACCTTAGTTCGAACTCAGCTTGACTCAGTCTTCAAGTCTGACTGGCTAGCTCCACTCAGTTCGGTCAGCAGCTCTGACTAATTCAAGCTGAGTTCGAGCTAAGATCGAGCCGTGTTCTCCATTGCAGTATTTTTACAAACACTTGGACTGCACCTTCAAAATCTCACAGTGTTTGAGACAATAACAATGGTTTTGCAAGTATTTTATCAAACACCTTCTAAGCAACATAAAAATTAAGAAAGAAAGGGTCTTGATTTCATATACATATCTTCCTTGCCACCAGCCACATTTCTTTTAGTTATTTCATCAAACACTTGGTGAGCAACATCAATATCAAAATAACCAAGTCACCGAACTGGTTCGATCTGAGTTCGACTTGAGCTGGGTTCAATCCGAGTCGAGTTGAGCTAGGACTTGCTCAAAAAATCAGCTCAACTCGGCTCCAACTTGGCTTTGAACCGAGTCGAATCGAACTTTTTTGAGTTGAGTCAAGTGAGCTAATTGAGCTAGCTCGGTTCATGTAGACCTCTACAAATGACCATGGTGGGATGTTGATGTCACCAAATTCTACAGGCCCACTATGATGTATGTATTACATTCAAACCGTCCGACCATTTGGTGAGATTGATTTAGGCCATGAGCCCAAAAATTCAGACCAATGTAAAGTTCAAGTGAACTACACCATAGAATTAAGGGGGCACAACAAGAAACAACGCTTCTATCGTCGACGATAAAAGTAGATTTTTACCAACGTTGGTAAAACTGCACTTTTATCGACAAAATTTTTTTTCATCGGCAATAATATTTTCACCAAAGAAAAATTTTGTCGGTAAAAGTAATTTTTGAGCTATTTTCAAAATTTCATGGTAAGACTTTTACCGACGAAAATTTTCATTGGTAAAAAGCACAAAACAACTTTTACTGATGAAAGTTTTCGTCGATAAAAGTGAATTGGAAAATTTCTCCCTTAGTTTTACCGACAAACTAAAACCGTCGGGAATAACGGTTTTACCAATGAAAATTTTCGTCGGTAAAAGTATTTGAATTTTTAGGATAGAAAATTTTCGCGTTATTCTGAAATTGACATGGGAAGACTTTTACCAATGACAATTTTCGTTGGTAAAAAGCACAATACAACTTTTACCGACCAAAATTTTTGTTGAAAAGTGTTAAGTTTTATCGACGAACTAAAACCGTCGGGAATAATGGTTCTACCAACAAAAATTTTCGTCAATAAAATTGTTCTATTTTGCACTTTCGAGTTTTAGCAACGAATGAAAACCGTCAGGAATAATGGTTTTACCGACAAAAATTTTTATCGGTAAAAGTGTTATTCCTTTCAAATAAAAATTTTTTGCCATGAGTTTTACCGACGAACAATTTCGTCGAAAAAAATGCAATAACCCACTTTAAGCGACTAGAAGTTTCATCAGTAAAAGTGTTGTCTTTCACTTTGAGACCTTTCATCTTGAGATTTACCGACGAACTAAAACCGTCGGGATAATGATTTTACCGATGAAACTTTTCATCAATAAGAGTTCTGTTTTCCACTAGAAAATTTTCACCCCAAGTTTTACCGACGAATGAAAACCGTCGGGAATAATGGTTTCACCGACAAAAATTTTCATTTGTAAAAGTGTTATTCCTTTCAAATAAAAAAAATTTACCATGAATTTTACCAATGAACAAATTCATCGAAAAAAAAAATGCAATAACCCACTTTTACTGACGAAAAATTTTGTCGGGAAAAATGTTCTATTTTTAAGTTGGAAAATTTTTGCGCTGAATTTTACGGATGAACTAAAACCGTCGGGAATAATGTTTTTACTGACAAAATTTCATCAGTTTTGTTATTCTTTTCAACTAAAAAATTTTTGCCATGAGTTTTACCGACAAACCTTTTCGTCGGGAAAAATGCAATAGCCAACTTTTACCGACGAAAATTTTCATCGGCAAAAACTATTCTATTTTTAAGTTAGAAAATTTTTGCGCTGAGTTTTACCAACGAACTAAATCCATCGGGAATAATGTTTTTAGCTACGAAACATTTAGCTAGTATAAGTGTTATTCTTTTCAAAAAAAAAAAAAATAAAATTTCATGAGTTTTACTAACGAACCCTTTCGTTGGGAAAAATGCAATAACCCACTTTTACCGACGAAAATAATGTTTTTCTGATGAACTAAAACCATTGGGAATAATGTTTTTACTGATGAAAATGTTCATCGGCAAAAATCATTTTAATTTTTAAGATAAATTTTTTTTATTTTTTGCGCTGTGTTGAAAATTTGGCGGTAAGACTTTTACCGATGAAAGCTTTCGATGATAAAAGTCTTTTTCCATCAACTCTTTCCCAACGGCTGAAACTCGTTGGTAAAAATGTATATATATATATATATATATATATATATATATATATATATATATATATATATATATATATAAATTAAAAGGTAATATTTAAATGATTTGTAATATCACATGAAAAAAGAATATGGAGAAGTCTAGAAATTTTAACAATGTTTGAGAAAAATTATGAGAACAAAATGATGCTTTTGAAGAAAAAAATCAGCAATTTGAAAATTTTGAGAAAAAATAAAAATATGAGAAATTTTTTAAGATTTTGAAAATAAAAATTCAGAATTTGTATTTAATTTTTTTTGAAATATTTTATAATAAAAATGATATTTTGTTAAAAGAGCAAAAAAATATACATTTTGAAAAAAAATGTTATTTTTAAGTGGAAATTAAAATTTATTTGTGAAAAATAAAATTACTAAATTATTAGGCACATCTACTAATTGAACCTTTGATCATTTTTAGAAAATCTACTCAGTTCAGATTGAAGAGTATATAACTTCAGATGTTTAAATCAAATTTCACCGAAATTGTTGAACAATCTTGTATGCCCAATATCTTTCTCATATGTAGCCTGATTGAGGTGAGTAACTAGTCAAATTGAGAGTATTGATTAGTAAAATAGAGTGAATGGACTAGACATGTAAAAGGGCCAAATATTCTGGTCAAAATTGTGACCCAAATTATTGACCTCGTGAGAACCTAAGAATTGATGTTAGTATGTTTTGTGAGCCCCATCATGATGTGTGTCGAACATCAACACTGTGGATTTGATGTGTCCCTTTTAGGTTATGAGATATATAAAAAATCATCCGTATACGAAACTCAAGTGGGCCATACCACCTAAAACTATGTGAAGACATCATAAAAAATATAAAAGCACTTGGTAGGGCCCACATGAGTTTTGGATGCAGTTGAAACTTAGTCTGACCCCTCATCTAAGTGGGACACACATAATGAGTGGGTTAGATAAGTGAATCACATTTAGGCAAGCCGAATATATGATTATGAATGTTTTAAGGAAACCCTTCTCCACTACATTTAGGTGAGTTACTCGTTACCCTTAGCAGAGTAAACTCTGTGGGGTCCACCGTTATTTATTTATTTTATCTACTCCATTCATCTATGTTAACCGATAATTTGAGATCTAAAGAACAAAAACGAAGCATATCCAAAGCTCAAGTGGACCACACCACAAGAAATAGTGTGATTGAACCTCTACCATTTAAAATTTTTGAAGACCATAGAAGTTTTGGATCAAGTTGATGTTTGTGTTTTCTATTCATTCATATAATTTTGATATTATGAACAACTTTTAACCATTTTTGGACAATCTGATTAGTCCAGTTGGGGCATATCCAAAGCTCAAATGAACTACACCACATGAAACTGTGGGGATTCAACACCCACCCACCATTGAAAACTTCTTGTTTGCCCATCCAACCTGTTCATAGAGTTAGGCAAACCTGATGAAAGGAAAAAAAAAAAGAAGCAAATATAAACTTCATCCAAAACTTATGTGGCTCAAGAAGTTTTCAATAGTATTGTTTCTTATAATGTGGTCCACTTGAGCTTTAAATTTGCTTCAATTTTGGGCTCATGCCCTAAAATGTGCTGGCAAAATGAATACAATGTATAGATAAAAAAAAATTCATCATGGTAGGCCCATAGCTTTTTCGCCACCGACTGAGTAGTGGGTAGCAGACTCATGCAAGACGGTTTAGCTCTTGCTGTGGCCTATTTTAATGTATATACCATATATCTATACCGTACATCTATTTTTCAGATCATTTCACAGCATGAGCCAAAAATGAAGTAGATCCAAATCTAGGGTCTACCGTGCTATAGGAAAAAGTGGTGATTTAATATTTCATTATTAAAAACTTCTTATGGCCGATATTGATGTTTAAGTAATGTTTGTTTTCTATCCAAATCTTGACGAAAGGATAAAAGAAATATTAGCTTAATCCAAAAATTTTGTAGGCTGTAAGAAGTTTTAAATCGTTGATTACTATTGTTTCCTATGATATGATCAGCCTTATATTTTGGATCTGTTTTATTTTTTGGGCTCACCCCTAAAATGATCTGTCAATATTGATATAGAATACATACATCTGAACGGACCCCATGGTAAGGGCCATCACTACCCAATCCGAGTCCCAGATCAAGTTGATGTTTGTGTTTAATGCATGTCGTCCATCTATTTTTAAAGATCATCTTATGGCATGAGATAAAAAATGAGGCGTATCCTAATTTGAAACAGACCACATTACAAGAAATAGTGTTGAATGAGCGTCAACCATTTAAAACATTCTGGGGGCCATAAAATTTTTGGATTGAGATGATTTTTGTTTTTCCCCTTCATCTAGGCCTGTATAACCTAATAAATAGATTGGATGCCAAATAAACAGTAAGTGGGCCTTACAAGGATTTTAATGATGGATATCTAATCAATTGTTTTCAAGTGGTGTGGTCCACATAATATTTATATACTTCTCATTTTTAGGCCCCACTATGATGTATGTTTTATATCCACACCTTCCATCCATTTGGAGGGATCATTTTAGGGCAATATCCAAAGATAAATCTAAAGCTCTAGTGGACCCCAACAAAGAAAATAGTGGGGATAGTGACACCCACCATTACAAACTTCTAAAGGCCACGAAAGTTTTAGATCAAGCTGTTATTTGTGTTTTACCTTATTTCATGTCTTTTTTAACTTTTGAATAGGTTGGATTTCAAATAAAAATTATGGTGGGCCTTAGGATAGTTTTAACGGTGGGAATCACTCTCCCCACTATTTTCAGTGGTGAGGTCCACTACATCCTTTTATCTGCCTCTTTTTTGGCTCATGCCCTAAAATAATATCTTAAAATGGATGGACGGTGTGGATACAACATACATCATAGTGGGGCCCACAGAACTTGGTGACGTCACTTCAGTAGCCAACACGTTACTCAACCTGTATGTAAGCCGCGCCCATAAAGAGACTGTGACAGTCTCTCTCTCTCTCTCTCTCTCTCTCTCTCTCGCATCCTCTCCCTCCTCTCGCTCTCAATCTCTCTCTTCCTCTCTCTGATCTCTCCACCTTGTCCTCTCTCTGTCTCTCTCACATCCTCTCCCTCCTCTCTCTCTGTCTCTCTCTTCCTCTCTCTCTGATCTCTCTTGTGGTCCATTGCCGAATGCCCTACCCATGCATGCCTTCTCTCTCTCTCTCTCTCTGAAGCTCGGTTGAAGGTCATTCACGACAGTGAGGTAACTTTCTCTCTCTCTCTCAATCTCAATATCGATTTAGGGATTTGGGGATTTAGGGTGTGTTTGGGCAGTGTGATTAGAAGAGATTATTTGGAATGGAATTGCATTTGGACGTGGGACCCACCTATGATGTGTCGGTGTGTGTGGAGCCATAAGATAGATGATGTGGGGCCCACTGGTCGTGGATCGCACTGATGCATGTGTTTGGTCTTGCATGGATAGTTAGGGTTGGACTTGTGCATGCTTCCCTTCTTTCGTTTCCTCCTTCATTTTCTTGTGAGCAGTGAGACCCTCTTTTTTTGTACACATGGGTCGTTGGTTGTGTAGGGCCAGCAGGGTGTCCCATATGTAGTGGGGCCCACCGTGATGTATGTTTCATTCGGGCTAACCATTCGCCAATGGGATAGGCGTGGGTACATCCACGCTGCCCATTCCTTGGTCATGGGCCCACTTGGAGGTGTTGCCGCTGTAATTCATAGTTTCATTACTCACATCTAGCAATGATGAGGTTATGTACTCATTGTGGTTAATTAGTGCTCTATTACCTTTGAACAATTTTTTATGAATTATGTTTTCTGATTTTTTTTTTTTCTTTTCATAAATGAAAATGGTTCAGCATCTGAGATAATGACACTTAGAATTATGTTCATTATCATTCATTTCATCTATAAATATTTGTGGCACATGTATGGGATATCGACTGGTCATACATTGTGCCCTCTAGTCTAGCATTCACCCCAAAAATTGTAGAAGTTTGATGATTTCAGCTGGCAATTCATAGTTGTTTTGCCTGTTGGTTGATAATAAGTGGCTTGAATAACTTGGATACAGGAAACATCAGATGAGTCACCATTCTCACGGCTCCACAAGTGTGGTGATAACATGCCTGATAACTTAGATTCATGCACTATACCCTGATACTTTCATAGTTAAACCCTAATGGCCTGTTTGTTTTTTATTTTCACCATAAATGAAATGCAATGAGCATTTATTATTTACACTGTAAATGTCAGACTTCATCAGATGAAGTTTAGGGGCACAACCTTTTTAAATTATAGGATCTAATGAAGTGGGTTTATCGCATCTCTTTGGGCCCACTGTCATTTCTATATTTTACATGTCAACACTGCTCTTTATATTTTATCCTAGAATACGATTATAAAACTGATGCTAATCCATTGTTATGGGCGTGTGGTGTTACAATCAACACACACACTTCAATCAAGTAGTAGAACGTGTACTAACTGCACCAAAGGTCTTTTTATTTGTTTGTTTGCAAAATTTTCTTGCATATATAGTCTTTGTCGTGATCTTAACAGATGTGGTGAGAAAAAAGGAATTGTATGTTCTTTCATACCCTGTATTCTTCTTACTATGAATTTAGTTGTTTCAGCTGTTTTGTTTGGACCTTTACAATTTGTTATATTTCAGTTCATTGATCAGCCATTTGATTACTTTGAAGAGAGTCCTCAGTGGAGGCGTTCTCCACCTACTGTTAGAGTGGAGTAGATGTAATGAATATTATTATTTTTGTTCTACTTTACATTTAATGTATGAGTTTGTGCCATTTATGAAGGTCCATGGAAGAAAAAGAACCTGCCAGAATTTGGTATTGTCACTCAATGCATTGTGCTTCAAAGAGTTAATGACCAATGCCTGACAAATGTTCTTTTGAAGATAAATGCCAAGGTGAGTTGTCATTGAAATATCATGTCCCTTCCCTATGGACTTTCAGGTGTGATCTTTCTGTCTATCTGACAACCTCCTTTCCTTTCTTTTCAACAGCTTGGTGGAATGAATTCCTTACATCGCAGTTGAACACTCACTTTTCATTCCCCTGATTTTTGGAGTTCCCACAATCATCATAGGGATGGATGTATCACATGGTTCCCCAGGCTAGTCTGACATGCCATCAATTGCGGTGGTAAGATAAGATGCATGATTTTTCTTTTCAACTGTTAGTCATAGAGTGATAGTACTTGTTTTAATTTTCTTGGATGAATGATGAATATATTTACGAATGTAAATGAAAATAAAGAACTTATAATATATATATATATATATATATATATATATATATATATATATATATATATATATATATATATATATGGGAAAAGGTACTATACGCTTGACCTTACTATAACATCCTGTAAGGTTGAGTGGTGGCAGCACGTTGAATGTCGGATGTGGGTTTTTGAAATTAACGGTTGAGATGTGAGCGTGGATCGAAGGAAGAAAACTGGTTTCACCAGTTATTGAGAAGCCGAGCACATACACGGTTGTTTAAAAGGGTGTTTTACCTTGGCCGTCCAACCCTCTTTCTCTCCTTAAACTTCTGCAAGTAGTCCTCTTTCCCTCAATCCCTGTCACCAGACACCCCTGTGTAGCCTCTCTCTCTCTCTCTCTCTCTCTCTCTCTCTCTCTCTCTCTCAGTGCAACCCTGGCCGTGCAGCCCTCTCTCTCTCTCTCCTTCAATCCCTACCGCCACAAGTAGGGACAACCCGCCCGCCGCCACCTCTCTCTCCCTCTCCCCTATGTAAACCTCAAAGTGATTGGCTTAAGGTAAGGCTTCTATTTTCTAATTGAGAATAACCAAAGATTTGCTTTTCTCAGCTTTTGTTATCTACTATGCATTAGAGAGAACTTTAGTACTTGAGATATATGGCCGGAGCGATCGGCTTGCCGAAGCAAATGAAATTGTCACTTTCATCACATTGATTCTAATGCAATGGTGTGTTTGGATGGTCGGTCAAATTGGATTGCGATAAATCATTTTCATCAAAAGGAAATCACCATGTTGGCAAATAATGCTTGGGAAGAACTGATTGCATATGGCTGGCTGCATACTAAGTTAGACCACTAGTGGGTTGCTTGTGTATGAAATACAAGTCAATGCGAACAGTGGGCTCCAACATGATTATCAGCTGATGTAAAAGCAAGCTGGTACGCTCAGCAGGTGGGCCACTCCATTGGACTGACCCAATTCAGGTTTCTAAGCCACTCACCTAATGGGGAATGGCCTGGATTCTTGAGACAGGTGATCTTCATGTTGGGGCCCTCCCTGTGCATGGATCAGATGATCTACAAGTGTGACGTGATGGTGGAAAAGATGGGGCTGCATGCCAGGCTTACCATGAGGCTGGCTGGATGTAGGTGATCAGTTCTGGTAGTGGGGTTTTTTCTCTGGTAATAAGTGAAGCTGTGCTAGCACAGCATTGGCCATCTCTGTTTTACCGGCTGGAGTTATTTCTAGTCATTTCAATTGGCCATCAAATGCACTACACATCCCGAATGCTAAGATATATGCCATTTGTGTGATGGATATGTTTCTATGCTTAGAGGTTGGACGCAAGCACGAGTAATTTGCATTGTTGTAGCTGAGTATTGTGCACGATTAGCCAAGTAGGGCCAGGTCACACCAGGCCTCTTTGCTGGACGGGCTTAAAAGGCAAGTCGTTCATGTTGATTTCTAGATTCCACTCAAGAAAGGGATGGAAAACCAGTGCTCCGTGACCTGATCAATGACAAGCAACCATGACTCCATGACTTGTTGATTAAAGCACGCTTACATATTTTTTTAGAGGAAAAAAAAAAACTCTCTCAACATAAAGATGAATTACTCTGGCCTTGCATTAGAATTGAAGCAAGCAGTTCAGGCAGCCTTCAAACGGCGGAATATCCATGGGAGGGTAAATGCTTGCAAAAAATAAGGTGTTACTTGTCAAAGGTTCACTGAAGGAAAACTCAAGGCCAAAAATAAACAAAGTGAGAGAAGGAAACTGACCTGCGGAGATTACATCAATCATCCAAGTAGTAATAAGAGCCAGCAGATTTCTACTCCCTATCCTTGGTGGAGTCCAACTTGTTAATTCGTGGCCTATAATTAGTTGGGTCCCGCCTGAATGTAATATTCAGATTGAGATGCTCTAGATCAAGTTCTGAACAGGGATCAGACTCTGGCTGATCTAGATTCAGGTTCTGGGTTTGGGTAGTGATTAGGGAAGATATCGAGCAGCAAGCCCATTAGGCCCTGTCCCAATACTAGAACGATTAGCTATGGAATAAGTCATGAATAATGTATCCGATCCAAATTCTATATAAATACTATCATTTTTTATTAATTAATAGCAAGTTTCATAATATCGAGAATATCACAAGGGATTATCATAGTTTCAGCTGTTGGTGGCAGGACTTAGGCCTAGATATTGAATTGTTGGGCTGGATGTGTTCAAAATTTTGTATTTGCTTGGCCTAGGCCTAGCATATCTACAGCCTCGATTATACATGCCAACATTTTGAAACTAAAGCTTCCCTGATCCCAAACCCAAATCAATAACAGCTTTTGCATGTAAAAAAAAAAAAGGCTTGTTAAATCTGTTTTTTTGTTTTTTAAATGTAAAATTTACTTTTGTGTTCAGTAATATCATTCTTGAGTTAGATTCGCTTATTGCCATCAGCTTTCTATCTGGCTCTACTTCTCCAGGTTGGAAATGGTCCCCCTGGATCACCAGAATTAGAAACTTGGCAGCTGGTGCTGAGGTAATTTACTCCCACTCCCTTAGGGAAGGTAACGCGCCGGCTGACGCCCTGGCAAGGCAGGGCAGCAGCTCCCAGTCCTCGTTTTTCTATAAAAACCTGGCGAATATTCCTCCCCATGTCAGAGGGCTTATTTTCTTGGACAAGGTGGGACTAGGCTCCTGAGAATTCACTAATTTTAATTTTCCACATGATAGGATGTCCCAGTATCTTTTTGTTCTGAGCTTCCCAAAGTCCTGTATATTGCGGTCCAACTCTCTCTCTTGGCTAGTTTTTTTTGCTTCTCTTGTGGGGTACGGCCCAGATGTCTTTGTTGGGTCCTCCCCTGTTGGCTGTAACTTTCCAGTGCTAATGAATGATTTCTCTTCCTGAAAAAAATAAAAAATAAAAAAATGGGTTGGTGGGTTTTTAATTTATGTTTTTTTTACTTTGCTTTGCCTACTAGAGAGTCATCGAATTTTCCAAGAATCTATTAGACTTGCACTTTTAAACTGTTTCATGGATTTTGCAGGTATGCTCGACTATTGCAATTCAAAGTTTCAGACTGCAAAATCTGATTTGTGCATTTTAGTTTGATGCCTAGATTTGTTTGGTACTGAAATAATGGGATTTTATTTTGTTCACTTCCATCAGGTTATCTGGAGCAAATAGGGAGTGGACTCTTTCAAAGTAATTCAAATAAAGAAGCCTCAAATTTACAAAATGCTTTGCCTCTCTCAACAATTATGAAAATACCACTAATCTAGAACCCTGAATTTTAGATCATATGATTCCCACTATTCGCTTAATGTGAAATTTTATATCATGCTTAATTATTATAAATTGACCATACACGTCAAATTTCATCCCTTAGATCATAGTAGACTAGCTAATTGACGTCTACATCCGTACATACACTTATTAGATTAAGATTATGATCCGTTCATCTTGTTCACCCCATATGAATATGCTAACCCACTATTAGAATTGCAATATGAAGAACTTACACATGTGAACGAGTCACTTGAATCTAATGTTATACATGTTCTACCTGTAATCACTTTGGAAACTCACTTTGTGTTCATCCATTTACAAAACTGACCATACATCCACTCATATACATGATCATAAAGTTAATCATAAAGTTTTTTTTTTTTTTTAACAAGTCATCTGGCCATCCATTAGGTTTGGATCCACCAAATGGGCCATCTGAATATTAAGATAAATTGATCATTATGAAGATCTTCGGGTTTAAGTCTAAACCACCGGGTAGCTCATCAATTAAATAGGTACAAATGTTATTTTAAATTTTGGAGTAAGTTAGCCATCGAAAAAGCATCTTGGTCATTCCCGAGAGAGACTGGGGCCTAAATTGGGGTGATTGAAAGAGCATAAAAAACGACGAATGCCTGAAAAATTACAACGCATTTGGACGGTGTATTAAGATGATATACGTGGTGGAAGAAGTAAGACAAACATAAAGGGTAGATTAGTAAATAAGTCAATGTAAATGTGCACGGCAACTCAACCTAAAGAAGGTTTTTATGGTAGATTTTACTCACACATTCTTGCAACGTGTGGCCCACCCATAGCTTGGATCTACTTCAAACTCGGGTCTGTGGATTGACACATCGAGCTGAAGTCGGTGAATGGAGCGGATTTCCCAAAAGATCTCCATAGTGGACCCCATCTATCATATGCAAATAAATCCAAGAGGTTCACGTCGTAACTGACTTCTTGGTTCAACGGTGAACCTAAACCATGTTGATTAATGGTGTCGCCTACTTAGAACCTGGATCCACTCCATATTTTGGTCCATGGCCCAACATAATCTCCTTATGCTGATGAAGGGAATGGATTTCTTGAATGGACATCACAAGTGGACTTCACCGCATCCTGTAGTCGAACCAAGAAAGCCACTTGCGATAATGAGCTCGGACGAACCATGCAAATCCTCCGGCTTTCACGGTGACTACGTCGGCTTTCACCAACCGTGCGAAAGAACTTCTTTCGCAACACGTCCGAAAAACTCTGCACCACCATCGATCTAATGGGCCAGGAAGCTTCGAGCAGCAAATCTGATCCGTCCAGAGATGAAAGAAAGTAGAAAGAACCGATCGGGACAAATCCACCATTAAAGTGGTGATCGTCTCCCTCGTCGGAAGAGCAACAGAACCGCCTCCTAAGATACGTTATCAAGAAGTTTAAACGATCTGCTAATAGATCACCAAATTCCTAATGGGCCTAAACGATCTGGAGAAAGGGATGGTCATGGAAGGATCAGAAATTGAAATCCACAGCAAACTGCGTTGCGCGCATTCCGCATGATACACCGGATGAGTTACGTCGCCCGTTCCTGCACATCACGCCACACATAAGGATTGCGTAAGAAGAACCCAGAAGACTAGACCGCTATAAAAGCCTTCCACTACTTGTGTGGAAGACATACGAAAACAGACGAGGAAAGAAAAAGGAGCGAGATCAAGTGGAAGGAAGAAGGAAAAGGAAGGAAGCTGGTGCGGAAAGTCCGCCGACTGGTAGTAGCAAACCAAGCCGGACAGGAAAGAAGCTTGGACCCGCCACTGACTAGGAAGAGAGGTATGAAAGGTTGATGCCGGGAACAACTCACTGAGTTGCCGCTGGGCACGATTGACCTTTGCTCTCACCCTATGATCTCTTTCTTTCAAGTCCCTCTGAAAGAGAGTGGTGGAGAATTCCACCATGACAAACCGAGTTGACTCGACGGAGGGATGTAACCAAACCTTCTAAATTCTCATTTAGGCAACACACGACACAATATGAATCAATACCCTAAATTCACTAAATTCTAATCTTTATTCCAGCAAAACTCGAACTAAGCAAACTAGAATAGAGGTTGGTCTTAAGGTCACTACAAGAAAGTAGGCCTTTAGCCTTAGTTCAAAAAAATGAGGCTAAATGTGTTTTTTAGCCTCGGTTGTAAAGGAACTGAGGCTAAAAGTTCATTTTTTGCCTTGGTTGATAAGAAATTAAGGCCAAAAGTCTGCCCTTTTACCTCAGTTGGTGAGAAATTGAGGGTAAAAGTCTGCCTTTTGCCTCGGTTGGTGAGCAATTGAGGCTAAAAGTCTGTCATTTTACCTCGGTTAGTGAGAAACTAAGGCTAAAAGTCTGCCCTTTTGCCTCGATTGGTGAGCAACTGAGGCCAAAAGTCTGTCCTTTTGTCTCGGTTGTTGAAAAGTGAGGCTAAAAGTCTGCCCTTTTGCCTCGGTTGGTGAGAAAATGAGGCTAAAAGTTTGTCATTTTGCCTCCATTGGTGAGAAATTGAGGTCAAAAGTCTACCCTTTTGCCTCAGTTGGTGATCAATTGAGGCTAAAAGTTTGCCCTTTTGCCTCAGTTGTTGAAAACTGAGGCTAAAAGGCTACCCTTTTGCCTCGGTTAGTGAGCAACTGAGGCTAAAAGTCTGCCCTTTTGCCTCAGTTGTTGAAAACTGAGGTTAAAAGTCTTTTCTTTTGCCTCGGTTGGTGAGAAATTGAGGCCAAAAGTCTGCCATTTTGCCTTGGTTGGTGAGCAACTGAGGCTAAAAGTCTGTCCTTTTGCCTCAGTTATTGAAAACAGAGGCTAAAAGTCTGTTCTTTTACCTCGATTGGTGAGAAACTGAGGCCAAAAGTTTGCCCTTTTGCCTCGGTTGGTAAGCAACTGAGGTCAAAAGTTTTCCTTTTTTCCTCTCTTGGTGAGCAACTAAGGCTAAAAGTCTGCCTTTTTGCCTCGGTTGTTGAGAAACTGAGGCTAAAAGTCCACTCTTTTGCCTCGGTTGGTGAGAAACTGAGGCTAAAAGCCTGCCCTTTTGCCTCGGTTGGTGAGCAACTGAGGCTAAAAGTCTGCCCTTTTACCTCGGTTGTTGAAAACTGAGGCTAAAGGTTGGTCCCAAAAGTCTACTCTTTTGCCTTGGTTAGTAAGCAACTGAGGCCAAAAGTCTGCCCTTTTGCCTTGGTTGGTGCACAATTGAAGCTAAAACACTCAAGTTCACATGGCCAAATCACAGCAAAAAATAATTGAGATTATTTCTTAATTAACCTAAGAACCTGGTTTGGCTCCACACCGCGTTCCGTACATGGCTCATATCCCGACCCTTGAGCGTGTAGCCCACCCCCTCGAACACCGACGTGGCCGTCATCTTCTAGCTTTGGGCATACTCACGTGCCAAATACTTGTGCGGTGGGACCCACTCAGCATCATCATCATCATATTCCGCTGTCCCATTCTCATCACCCAATGAATCAACTGACTCGACTCGGAGTATCTTAGGCCAATCAGGAACGGTCATAGGCACTTAAGTGGCTATACCACGCTCGTTCGATGGTTCCATACTACTATCATGCGGACGAAATTGGTGTACGATCCCTGCCGTCGCTTTCCCCGATTCCTCAACTGCTAATGACAGTCCCCCCAATTGATGGTCATCTCTCGTGGCCCACTGCCTCCATCGAACCGTCGAATCCAAGCCGCTCTCACTTTGTTGATTACTTTGTCTAGTGATTGCACTATCCGAATCATCATGGTTGATCACGGACCACACATCTTCTTTGACTAGCTCTGATATATCCGTGTCGTTAACCGTATAACCACGACCATAACCATAACTCCCCAATAGACGGTCACGATAGCTCTATTTGCTCCACGAACGTGCACATGTCGAATGTGTAGCATGTGTACCCTATATAAAAAATCCCAACCTCACGTCCTCCTCTTTGCTTCCATCCACGCCCTTGCTCGCTCTCTCTCTCTCTCTCTCTCTCTCTCTCTCTCTCTCTGCTCCGATCCACGCCCTCGATCCATTCTCTCTCTCTCTCTCTCTCTGCTCTCATCCAGGCCCTTGATCCATTCTCTCTCTCTCTCTCTCTCTCTCTCTCTCTCTCTCTCGATTGGAAGAAGGAGAGCTGCTAGAAGACCTCCTTATCATTCAGATTCGGATCCAAATCCATTCTCTCTCTCTCTCTCTCTCTCTCTCTCTCTCTTGATTGGAAGAAGGAGAGCTACTAGAAGACCTCCTTATCATTCAGATCCAGATCCAGATCTAGATCGAAATCCATTCTCTCTCTCTCTCTCTCTCTCTCGATTGGAAGAAGGAGAGCTGCTAGAAGACCTTATCATTCAGATCCAGATCCAAATCCATTCTCTCTCTCTCTCTCTCTCTCTCTCTCTCTTGATTGGGAGAAGGAGAGCTGCTAGAAGACCTCCTTATCATTCAGATCCAGATCCAAATCAGTTCAAGGTAAGCTCAATATTTTTTATCCCTTACCACCACCTCTCGACTGATGATGCATGCCTAGTCTTTAGATTTGTAGTCTGCAAAAAGTCCGTTAAGCAGAAAAGTACTGTAATCATCCACCTTCAATTGAAATAGAATAGAGAATTGTGGCTAGGATCTTCCGATCTTGTTGAATATTGAGGCAATGGTCTATCCGTGGTTAGACAACAAAGACCAATGGTTTGGATCACTGAACAACGGAATCTGAATAGTGGAAAGTGGGGTAAGCAAACAAGTCTGGAACTCCAGCTGAGGCCGGAATCTTTCAACGAATCACATGATCATGCCCACCAGAGGACAATGCACATCATACACAGTTCTAGTTTGTACGGGTGGTGCTATAGTTTAGTCATCAAGATCATTAATTAATTTGGCCCACTGTGAATGGTCTCTCTGCAGTGGGGCTCATCAGAACAATAGTCAATATCACTGACCATCAAGCCCACCTTTACTTTTCTCTACCAGTGAAGGTAGAGAAAGGGTGGGTTCACCAGGCCCTCTACAACCAAATACATTTCAGCCGCTTGTTGTTATCAGGAAATTTCTCCTTTACTTTTCTTTGAGAGTAAGGCCCAACTGTCTTCATTACTCGCACCAATACAAACGAGCTTAAGATGTGTGGGTCCCTCATTAAATGAACAGCGCATCCTCAATGTGCTATTCTTCATTATTAGTTTTAAGTTACTTGCTATGAATGACTTTACTAATTATAAGCACATTGTTTTAGCTTTCATTTTATTTGAAGTTATTATAATTTTTGTATGGTGATCTATTTAGCCTTTTAAGCATGATATGCTATCCTTAGGTAACTGTTGCATTAACTGTATATTCTGTACTGATTTTTCTCTTTATGGTAGTGTAATAGTGCTTGAGGAACTACTTACATGTTGTCTATGCAGGATGGCATGTGCACTACATGACTTTGCATGCACCTAGATTGGCTTTAAAAGTCCACACAGTTATTAAAAAGAAAAAGAAAAAGAAAAAAAAACAACATAGCCCAGTATCAAGGACAGTAATAGAGTACATTTCAGCAAAACAATCTTTTTATGCTTCAGGCTACACTTGGAATGCACAAGTGAATTGGATTGTGAACATTCATTTGCTCAAGAGGAAATGATAGAATCTATGATGTTCAGTACTACTCATATAATGACACAATGCCAGGGAAGGATATCTTAGTTACCACCAGTTCCCACTTTGTTAGATTGCTAACTGAAATTCAATTCGATGGTGCATATAATGAGAAATACTATGAACTCATTGGCTGCAGTGGACCAAACTTCGGGCAATGTACTAAATGTAGAGGCTGACTCAGTATCCACTCCTAGGGATAGGCCTGAGGCTGAGGGACCTTAGTCGAAGGTTCCGAAGAATCAATAGGTAGTTTTTTGCTGAGATTCATTTATGTGTGATCTTTTACATATATATTTATGTTTTATTACATTTCATGATTTTTTTGTACTTCATTATCATGGGTTTTGTGATCCCTTTGTTTTTTGTAGTTCACCATCTTTAAATAATTGGTCCTTTCTTTTTCAGGTCAAGTCATATTTATGTGTAATTATGTGTTTGACATGCAAAAGAATCAAAGAGCTGTCTTGAAATGAGGGTTGCAGATTGAAAAAAAGGTTGGCCATGTTTTTTTGCTTCATGCTTTGTTTGCTAATGAACTTGGGAGATCTAGGAATGTCTGATGGTTTGAACTATGAGAACTAAATTTTGATACTCAGAACCTCGTCCTTCTCGAGTAGAGACCATATCTTTGCAGGTGAAATAGGGTGCCTAACCCTTTCCTATTCCATAACCTAGGTCCTTATCCGGGAGATCGGTGCAGAGACTGAGCTGGAGTCAATTTCTCAAAATCAAGAAGATCACTCTCTTTGATTTTGAGGAAGGAAAAAAGAAGGATTCTAGCCATCCTTGAAACACATCTAAAAATGCTAGTGGCTACAGCAAAACCAATAAATTAGACTATACAAAACCCAGGGGTAGGGCTTTGTCGCTACATCAACCCATACTTTAGTTTCACTGCTTCTTCTTCTTTTTATTTATTTATTTATTTTTTAAAGATGTATTTATGTACCAGCTTATCAAACATCCTGAGTCTTAAAATATCAGAAGATTCAAAAGGATTTACCTTTCTACTGAACATCTGTAGTTCTTCTGCATTAATTGTATTTTCTGTGGCCTAGCTAGTTTCTTTCAATTCATATAGCAGAGCATGGTTTTTACTTGGTTCCCTAAACTATTGGTAATCAGGAAGTTGGAGCAATCTATACCCATCATCAGAAAACTGTGATTGTGGATTCTGATGCTGGTTATAACAAGAGAAAAATAATAGCATTTGTCGGAGGACTCGATTTATGCGATGGACGGTATGATACCCCAAAGCATCCTATATTTACGACTTTGCAAACGGTGCATAAAGATGACTATCACAACCCTACTTTTCAGGTAATCTTTCAACCTTTGTTGTTCTTTTCTAGATCATAATTCGCATGGTGCCCTTACAATCTTATGTTTGTGCTAAACTTAATAAAAATGAAGATAAAGGTCAAGTGCTACAGTATACATTGTCGCCGCTAGTAAATGCGCTAAGCAGGCAGTTAAGTGTTTCTAATTCCGTATGATGTCAATAATGATAATCTGGTGCCATACAAAACATTTAACCATGGTTTTCAGGAAGCCCATTTTTAGTCACTCTCTGTTTCCTGCATGTTAGACCTACTTCAGCCAGTCGATCATTTTACCAAGGCTGTGTCTGGATGCACAAATAAAAGGAATCAGGAACATTCAGTTTGAAAATGACCGAAGTGGGACAAGCCCTTCTCAATTCATAACAAGGGACTAGCCCAACAGTTCGGATTATTTATATCAAGTTAAAATTGTAACGCGTGGAACTAAAATTAGGATCACCTTTTGTTAATGTCAGCCCCATCCACTCAACAGGCAGACCACACTGGTATTTTGTCATTTATCAGCGGCAATACACGTTGTCATGCACGTGATGAATGGATGGTGCTGAATTTTGCACATGTGGTTCTCATGGTGGGGGCAACCTACAGGAAGGGGAGGATGTTACACACACATGATAAGTTGGGATCCTTTTACATGATGCATTTTGGAACCCTGTAGGCAGACCACCTCATCTATATTTTGTTCAACGTACACCATTGAAAAAAGGCATAATCATAATGATAATGAATCTTTAAAAAAATAAAATCACAAGGACAACTTTTTGGAATCCTTTTACATTATGCATTTTGGAAGCTGATTATACATTGCCTAACATCCACTTTCATCTCCTCTGTTGAGACGTCTCGTCCTGTGTATATTGAAATGAAATTGTATCTTATAGTTTGTATTCATGGCTCAGTTCAACATTGATTACATGGAATTCTTGTCGATTGCTGCAGAATAAAACAATGCAAATGATGTATGATGTAGTTTATAAGGCTCTAGAAGAGGCAGGTCTTGAGAAAACATACGAGCCACGAGATTAAAATCTCTCAATCTCTTTTCATAATTTTGTTGGATATAAATCTTTATGCGGAATAAGCCCACGGATCTGTCTGTGTATGGGACATGGCGATCAGGGGTCGGATAGGTTACCTACCTATGATGCCGCCATGTAAGCCGGATAAGAAAACCAAAATTCGTTTAGAGCTAGGATCTTCCTCTCCTTCATACCCTTTTTGCAGTTCACAAGATGGGATTCGAATTTCTGCTGTGTAGTGTAGGATCGGGGACCCAGCTCTCTTTTATAGAGACTGCGGAGGGGAGTTTGAAACCCATCAAAACTCCCTCTCTCTCTCACGCTCCACATTACTGTATCATAGTTCAACTCAAACTACCTTGCGTAAGGCCATAACATTCCACCCCAAACAAGTACTGCTGCGCACATAGATTGCGCAGCGTATCACCTTAAGTGGGGCACACTGATCAACTCAATCAAACAGTCCAACTAGAATACAATCCAGATCGTTGATTAATAAGGCCCACTACATAGAGTTCTTACATTCTCCCACTTGGGCCTCATTGAGCAACGTCAATGATTGTCATAAAATTTTAAAAATAAGTTTTGATATTAAGAAAATATCTGAATGGTTAACCAATTAAATAGTTGGACAATATGAATAATGCTATTCTATCTGGTCCATCAAGACTGTCAGTATCGAAACACGGTAGTCATCATAACATTTAATTTAAGCGACGTGAGTCTAAGCGCGATCACAAATACTTTCAATCTTAACGACATAAATCACGAACTAGAAAATGTGGTATAAGGATTACACATTTTAGTATGATGATATGTGTCTATCCTTAAGAGGTCCTGAAGCTTTTACATGTCTCCAACGAGACACGACTATAGTTCTACTTACTCACGATTTGCGCATATATATAGAGAAGTAGAAATAAATCTTTATATCAAAATCATCCAAACAAACTGTATAAAACGAGATCTCTAAATGTCTGTGAAAATCAAAATACGCTCAACTCCTACTAACTGAAAACATCTGTGGGATTAATGACTCCCATGAATGTCACATGCTCCTGAAATGACGTGATAGGGAGCCCCTTAGTAAGCCGATCTGCAATCATCTGCTTAGTGTTGATGAATTCCACGGACACTTGATGATTCTGAACCTTTTCCTTTACAACAAGGTACTTGATGTCGATATGCCTCGACCTTGATGAATGCTTGTTGTTACTAGAGAAGGAAATAACAGCCGAATTATAGCAAAATATTCTCAATGGTTTCGGGATATGCTCCAGTATCCGCAAACCTGAGAAAAAACTCTGTAACCATAGTGCCTAATTAGATGCCTCATGACAAGCAATAAGTTCAGCTTCCATAGTGGATGACGCTGTGGTAGACTATTTCATGCTTTTCCATGACACGGCTCCTCCCACCATCATGAATATGTATCCTGAAGTGGACTTCTTAGTGTCAATGCAGCCTGCGAAGTCTGTGTCTGAATATCCGATCAACTCTAACTGATCAAATTTTCTATATGTGAGTCCGAAGTCTTTTGTTCTCTGAAGGTACTGTAACACTTTCTTCGCAGTTATCCAATGTTGCATTCCTGGATTAGATAGATATCTTCCCAACATTTCAGTGACAAAGGTAATGTCCGGTCGCGTACAGACTTGAGCATACATGATGCTCCCTACTACTGATGCATATGAAAATTCCTTCATTCGATTCTTTCTAAATCATTCTTTGGACACTGAAATAGACCAAATTTGTCGCCCTTCACAATGGACGACTTTCCTGAAGTACAATTTTACATGCCATATCTTTCGAGTACCCAAGTAATATAGGCCCTCTGTGACAGGTTGAGCAGTTCAAGTGTTCTGTCACGGCGAATCTCAATGCCGATGACGTAAGAAGCTTCACCAAGGTCTTTCATTTCAAATCTTTGAGATAAGAATTTCTTGGTGTCACTCAACATCCTGGTATCACTGCTAGCCAACAGAATGTCATCAACATATAAAATCATCATAACAAACTTACTCCCACTGGTTTTAATGTAGATGCATTCATCTGCAGTGTTTTCTACAAATCCATATGAGGAAATGACTTCATGAAACTTAAGGTACCACTGTCGCGATGCCTTTTTCAACCCATAGATGGACTTCTTAAGTTTGCAAACCAAATGTTCTGAGCAAGTAGCTACAAAACCTTCAGGTTGCAACATGTATACATTCTCATTTAGATCCCCATTGAGAAATGCAGTCTTTACATCCATCTAATGTAATTCTAAATTCATATGAGCTACAAGAGGCATTATGATCCTGAATGTGTCTTTCTTGGATACTGGAGAGAAAGTCTCCTTAAAGTCAATGCCCTCACGTTGATTAAAACCCTTGGCAACAAGTCGGGCTTTATATCTTGCGACATTACCCTTGGAGTCTCTTTTGGTTTTAAATATCCATTTAGAACCAATCAGCCTTATTCTAGTAGGTAACTCTACGAGATCTCATACTTTATTGTCCTGCATGGATTTCAACTCATCTTTCATGGTATCAAACCAACGAGAAGGATCAGCACTTTGATTGACTTGTGTAAAGGATTCAAGATCCTTTTCTACCCCTATATCAAAGTCGTGCTCCTGTAAGTACACGATATAATCGTCTCGATTTACAGGCCTTCTCTCTCTTCAGATCTTCTTAATGGTTCAATTTGTTAGGTCTGATCTTGATTTTTTTCATCAGTGGTTTGTATATAAGGTTCTACGTGAAACTTTGTAGTGCCGGCAGAATCAACTGCATCATTAATGTTCACGTGATCTGGATTGACTGTGACAGGAGTCACGGTCCTTTGTTCCTCAAATACAAAATTTCTTATGTTCGTGTTCCCACTGTTTTCAGTGTCCTCAATGAATCTGACATTTCCAGTCTCAACAATCCTGATAGAGTGGGAAGGACAGTAGAATCGATAGCCTTTTGATCTTTCTGGGTATCCAATGAAGAAACAACTTACGGTTCTAGGATCAAGCTTCTTTTCATGCGGGTTATAAACTTTGGCCTTAGCAGGACAACCCCAAACAAGTAGATATCGGAGACTTGATTTTCTCTCATTCCACAACTCAAAAGGAGTTTTGCTTACTTCTTTGCTAGGAACCCTGTTTAGTATATGAACTGCAGTTTTGATCGCATCACCCCACAGAGATTCTGGCAATGTCGAATTGTTGACCATGCTTCGCACCATATCCATAAGAGTGCGATTACGCCTCTCAGCCACACCATTTCGCTCTGGAGTACCAGGCATAGTGTATTGAGCGACAATGCCACAATCATGCAGGTATCTAGCGAATGGCCCTGGATTACATCCTGATTCGTCATATCTGCCATAGTATTCACCACCACGGTCAGATCTAACAACTTTAATTCTCTTATCGAGTTGATTTTCAACTTCAGCCTTATAGATTTTAAAAGCATCCAGGGCGTCTGATTTATCACTGATAAGGTATAGGTACCCGAAGCGAGAGTTGTCATCTATAAAGGTAATGAAATATTTGTGGCCACTCCATGAGGCTGTAGGGAATGGTCCAAAGATATCTGTATGTATCACCTCTAATAGACCTACACTCCTAGTTGTACCTTTCTTTCTAGTTCTAGTCTGTTTTCCTTTTATGCAATCAATGCACACTTTATAGTCAGAAAAGTCTAGAGAATGTAAAATTCTTTCTCGTACAAGTCTGTCTAATCTCTCACGAGATATATGGCATAGCCGCCTGTGCCACAAAATGGAGGAATTCTCATAGTCTAGTCTTCGCTTGGATCCCACTTTATTTTCATGCAAGGAATTAATATTGTAAATGTGAGAGGCAATTAAGTCTAATTGGTATAAGTTGTTTACTATAGAGCCGGTTTTAACTTTAATCGAATTAAATTAAATACTTAAACTTTTATTTCCAAAGTGGAACGAATATCCCAACTTGTCCAAACAGGAAATTGAAACTAAATTGCGCCTAATAGACGACACACAGAATGTATTTACTAAATTTAAAAAATGACCAGACTTCAACTTAAGCATATAGACTCCTACTGCCTCCACGTCAACCTTGACACCATTGCCTACGTATACTGAGCGCTCCGCATCAGTTGGTGGCCTGGCCTGTAGTAATTCCCGCATAGAAATGCATATGTGAATAGTAGTTCCTGAATCTATCCACCAGGAATCCGCTGACACATCAGTTAGATTAGAATCAAAACAGACAAAAACAGAATGACTACCTTTCTTTATGAGCTAATTCTTAAAGCCTTCGCAGTCTTTCTTGGAATGACCTGCCTTATTGCAAAAGAAGCATGGTTTTTCCTTAACCCGTTTGCATTTAGATCCATTTCCAGATTGATTCTCAGGTTTTCCAGATGGAGGACCAGAGAATCCATTATTAGAACCTTATTTCCTTTTCCTTTTACCTTTATTCCCTTGCCCTTGCCCGTGACCTGAGGTCACCATATTAACATTTTAAACTTTAACCGTCTGCCTGATTCTGTCTTCTTCTTGAAGACACTGAGTGATAAGTTCATCCAATGTCCACATGTCCTTCAAGGTGTTATAGTTAACCAGGAACATGCCAAATTGGAGAGGTAGGTTATTCATGATCAAATGAACCAGTTGATCATCAATGAGTACAAGTCCTAAAGCACGAATCTTAGAAACAACCTCGATCTGCTCTACGATGTATTCACGGATGTTGCCTTTTCCATCGTAGGACGAGCGAGTCAACTTATTCAGAAGAATGCCCACCTTAGACTTATCAGATTTCTTGAACTCTTTTTTCCATTTCAGTCAGGAAAACTTTGGCCTTATCTGTTTCAGGCATGACGCCTTTCATAGATTCAGAAATCGAATACTTAATGACTTTCAGGCATGTATCATTTGACTTAAACCATGCAACCCATCGATTATAATCAGCTTCAGTGGCATTATCAGTTGGTTCTAGCGATTCTGGTGTTATCAGGGCAAGATCTAATTGAAGACACCCTAGTACAACTTCAATGGCGTTCTTCCATTGAGCATAATTAGACCCATTTAGTGCACGGACTTGATGTGTATTAGTGGGAATTGAGACTGAAATATAAGAGACACATATACTCACATTAGTTCATTATTTCACAAAACAATTTCGTGATTATAAACAAAGAATATCAGGCAAATTAAATTAATTCAGTTGTTAAGAGAGGCATCAATTGAATCATCTAGGATGAAGATGGGCCCAACTATCACATCCTAGTGAGAATCTGTTACATCATTATCATTCCTCCTGTGGGTGGAAATAATAACATGCTAGTGATCCTCCTGAACATGAAGCTAAGTGATGTCAGTGATATAAATATGAGACACCCAACACCTGTGGGTGAGATGAGTCTTTCAAATTTACATTACCTACACCATTTACTCCACCCATTCACGTGTATGCCAAACGGTAAACATCTGTGTTTTCGTTACCGTATGCATGAAAATGTGAACGCAACTATATGCAATCCTCCTAATCCCAATGTTATAAGTCTGTACTTGTAAAGTTTTCATTGATTGAGGTCACTATGGTGGTTAGCACAACCGAATCCAAAACTATAAATATAGACTTTAGGATTGCTATTATAATCCTGCCTCTCTATGGATTATTTCTTATTTAATCCGATGCGGCCCATAAGTTAGTTAATACTGACCTTTTGAAAATCCTTGAAGTGAAACATATAAATAGGTTTCACACCTTATATTCCAAGGGTTCATATCAATACTTAAAGAAGGGTGATGAGCCAATAATATGGCCGAATCAGGACTCTTATATGATCTGTTCTTCAAAAATTAGGCATAACTAAATCGAGCTCCCGATATTCTCATAATAGGTAGATTGAGTGGAACCATACAGATTCATGGGTAGATCCATACATGGGTGTCCATAAGATGGACAAATGACCCAAATTTTCATTAGATATAGTGTCACTGTGGTCTACTTAGAGAATGAACTAGGATATATGCCCATAATGGAACAAATAGACTACCCAGATCAACGATCAATTGTGGAAATAATCCAACGGTCTAAAAAACTTGATCAATGGGTTCGTTAAAGAAGTTAGGGCCCGCTATAAACGAATGGTCGAAAATCGGGTCCTAAAAAATGGACCCGAGAAACGTTAGTCTGCTAACCCGATAACCAAATCAAAACGAGTTGCACGCCCTAGCCTCTGTAATGGACTCCCATTCAGAAAATCTCATCGTTGTCTCCTACCCAAAGGCTGAACGACCTTCATCCTTCATAGGATCGAATGGAGTTCTCCCAGACACGACTCTAGGCACTACATCGAATGCTGCGGCTGGAGGGCACGAGTATCAGCGACGAGAGGTGGATAAGAATCCAATCGGCCATGAATGAAGGTCAAAGTCTATGGATCTGCTGGAATCAGGAATAGTAGACAACGCCAGTGGAAGATCAGGTATCCATGGCTACCTCCACTGATCGTACAGGTGAGGGTAAGGAAACCCCTAATGAGAAGGATATTGGGAGTCCGATTCGAAATTCCTGACTTGCGAAACCTTAATCCAGTCGATTTGGAATTGAAATCCCTTATATATTCTAGATTTGGGGTATTGGAATAGAAATCCCTAACATTAACTGGATTTGGGAATTTCGAAATCGAAAACACCCCAATTTCTGATTTAGGGATTCCGATTTTGAAAGCCCTATTTTCCTGAATTTTGGGGATTCAAATTCGAAAAACCCTAATTTGGGGATTTCGAATTGAAAAGCCCTATTTTCCTGAATTTTGGGGATTCAAATCCAAAAAACCTTAATTTGGGAATTTCGAATTGAAAAGCTCTATTTTCCTGAATTTTGGGGATTTAAATCCGAAAAACCCTAATTTGGGGATTTTGAATTGAAAAGCCCTATTTTCCTGAATTTTGGAGATTCAAATTCGAAAAACCTAATCCTAAAAATTTCTCGATTCAAGGATTCAGAGATCCCTGATCATAACTGTTTCAGGAATTCAAAAATCCCTGATGTCTCTGATTTCTTAATTCAGGAAAAATTCTGATTAACTGAAGAAATTTGCAATGGATGAATCTGATCATCCATGCCTATGCACAGAAGGCTCTGATACCAAGTGTTGGATATAAATCTGTATGGGGAATAAGCCCACAGATGTGTCTGTGCATGGGACATGGCGATCAGGGGTCGGATAGCTTACCTAGCTGTGATGCCACCATGCAAGCCGGATAAGAAAACCAGAATTCCTGTAGAGGTAGGATATTCCTCTCCCTCACACCCTTTCTGCAGTTCACAAGATGGGATTCGAATTTCTGCTGTGTAGTGTAGGATCGGGGACCCAACTCTCTTTTATACAGACTGCGGAGGGGAGTTTGAAACCCATCAAAACTCCCTCTCTCTCTCACGCTCCACATTACTTTATCATAGTTCAACTCAAACTGCCTTGTGTAAGGCCATAACATTCCACCCCAAACACGCAGTGCTGCGCACATAGATTGCGCAGCGTATCACCTTAAGTGGGGCCCACTGATCAACTCAATCAAACAGTCCAACTAGAATATAATCCACATCGTTGATCAATAAGGCCCACTACATAGAGTTCTTACAAATTCTTCAAGCCGTGTCAACCTATTGGCTAGCAATAGCAGCTCAAATTCCTCATATTAGCAGTGGTGTTCTAGTAGGAGTCTATGCAGGAATTTTGACATCTAGTGGCATCTTTGTGTATCTAAGGACCTTTTTTGCAGCCCATCTAGGACTCAAGGCTTCAAAAGCTTTCTTTTCAGGTTTGCTGCATTCAGTGTTCAAAGCTCTAATGCTATTTTCCAAGGAGCTAGTGATTTGACCATCCTAACCATCTAACAAATGGACCTTTTCTTATAGTTTCTGTTCTTCTGCCACCGTTTAAAGGATTTGGATCAAGGTTTGAAATTGGTGTATTCGTTATTGTATTTTTCACTGTCAGTATGGGCATGTATCACCCTGTTTTGGGCTGTTTTAAATCATGATTAGGATTGTCCAAACAGTGTCATCTTTGGACTATGACCTATTCACTATATGACCCATCAAATGGATGACTTTGATATAGCTAATGTATGCTGCATTTGGGGCAATTGCATGGAGGCACAGTACCTCCCATGCATTCAGAGGCACTAGATGGGTCCCCCATAAGATAATTGGCCATGAATTAGCAGAAGGCAACTTGATTAATGGATTCCATTTTTTAATTTTATTTCTTTGTAAATCTAAATACTTGTAATGGTAGCAAGTAAAGATTCTTATTGATCTCATGAACATTCTTCAATATGACCTGGATTCGTTCTACTAATTGCAGGCATTAGAAAAGTGCCAATTAGTGACTACAATCCGTAGCCTTCCCAACCTTCTTGATTCATCTGGTACGTCGATTCTATCATCCATTTATAAGAAGAATGTCCCATAAAGTGCGACTAAGTGAAATTCATTCTTCTCCTTCTGTTTCAATTGACAGTGAGTGACGAAGGTGAGAATTGGAGTGCTGGGTAGTGCCAGCTTTTTTGCCTCAGCCGTGTCCTTCTCAAGAGGAACAGAATACTAGTTTTGGATGAAGCAACGACATCCATCGACTCTGCAACAGACGCTGTACTCCAGCAAGTTATTAGGCAGGAATTCTCAAGCTGCACAGTGATAACAGTGGCTTATCGAGTTCCCACAGTTATGGATAGCAACATGGTCATGGTTCTTTCTTATGGTATGCCACCCTCTTTATCAAACCACCCCCCTCCGTTTCTTTCAGAAAGACACATTCTTCTCTTTGGCTACACTAGTTACTTGATCTCAACAACCAGATTCCTATTTACTTTTTATTTTTGGGAGGTAGCTGTTTACATACACTGATGTTTGCAGTTGTAATGTTTTTATTCTTACTTGTTATAGATTTAGGTATTGCTGGGGAAGACTGAGAAATTCGATGATCTGATGGTTGTCGTTGCTGCGAAAGGGAGGCAACTGGAGATAATAAAGCATGATGGAAAACCATAGCTCTAGAGTTCCATCGTATTCTGATTTTCATTTTGCTTTTCCTCCTGGTGTCCTGTTTAAGTGATAGAGGTTATGGAATTTTTAAGTAGAGCTGCTGCTATCATTAACTGAAAAGAGCAGAGTTAAGAGAGGCACTGTGCATGTAGACATCTTGAGATCATTTCATCTGTATGGCCTTTTTCTTTTCTCATTTTATGGGAGTTGTTGATGATACAGACAATCTGTTGTTTGGTGGTCAGACTGCTGTTGTATTGTTTGAGTCTTGTTTCAACATCTTCCTTTGACTGAATTTAGCCTCAGTTGATGCCAACAAAGGCTAAATTTATCTTTAGTCTCAGTTTTGCCTCAGTTACCTAAACTGAGACTACAACTCCCGTGGCTAAAGGGTTTAGCCTTTGTTGTTGAGAACCGAGGTAAAAAATACATTTACCTTTGGTTGGAGGCAATTGAGGCTAAAATTTAGATTTAGCCTCAGTTGAAAACAATGGAGGCTAAAATTTTGATTTAGCCTCATTTCGAGAAAATTGAAGTTAAAAAGGTTTTTAGCCTCACTTGAAGAACCGAGGCTATAAAAGTCATTTTAGCCTCGGTTGCTAAAACTGAGGCTAAAGCCCTTAGCCACAGGGGTTTCAACCTCGGTTTGGATAACTGAGGCAAAACTGAGGCTAAAGGTTTTAGCCTCACTTTTTAACCTTTTTAGCCTTAGTTTGGAACCGAGGCTAAAGCCCCCTTTTCTTGTAGTGGGTATGTCTTGGAACACTTAAACACAACAATCAAACAAATTAAGGTGAGGGTTTTTATCCTTTAAGCTTACAATGATTTAAGTTGATATATTATAATCTTTCCTTTTACATACTATGTTTCATGTTATTGTGTATTCTCCATACAAGCCTTGCCCTTGCCTTATCAAATTTATTGAGTTGGCCCTGCCACTCATCTCAATATTTGAGTTGGCCCTGCCACTCATCTCTATATTTAAGTTGACCCTTCCACTTGTCTCTTTATTTAAATTGGCTCTGCCACTCGTCTCTTTATTGAGTTGGTCATTATCACTCCTTATTATTGAGTTGGCCATTGCTATTCTTCTCTTTATGATATTGGCCTTGTGCTATCTATCTTTAAGGCTTAGGCATGTGTGTTATTATTCCAGAACCTCCATGATTTAGATCACATTCTCTATAAGTGTAAGTGATGTGTTGAAGGTATCACAACTAGTGATTCAATATTTATCACGGATATAATACGTTATGGGTAGCGACTCTCTTGTTTGCCACATAATTTTGTGGGTTGGTTGGCGTGGTGCACAATCGATGTATGTAAATTGTCATACATGTTACATCACTTTTTTGGGATTGGATGTTGCGAATAGTTGCTCCATGAACACATGGTGTTACGTAAATCCCCCAATCGCGTTGTTGTGTTGTCTTGATATGTTTACGTAAATCCATGTTAGCGTTGACCATGCCGACGAATATCTGTATAGTGAGAGTGTGGGTCGAGTCGGATTTCCTAGGAATTATAGTCCACATTATGATGATCACTATGTATGATGAACCGCACACACTTTGTTAAGCATGCATCTTATGTTGTTTGTTTGCGCATACTGATATCTCAATTATTAATGGATTGCGAGACGTATTAGAACCCTTACATTACTTTTATTAATCACTTGAATTATTGTTAATTTAAAAGGATAACCATCCCTATGAGTAGGGCGTTGACCCTCTCCCAACCATACAAATGATGGAGGTGATGAACGGATTGAAGACTTAGAGGACTACTTCCCTATAGAAGATTATACTGAAGGAATGAGAAGATAGTTTTATACTTTTTCTACAAATTCTGATATTGTAATAAGCTCCCATTGAGAGAGCATTTGATTATTCTTTTATTCTAATGAGATAATCAACATAGTCGATTTTATTCTTGTGAATGTTACCTTCATGAATGTATCTGGATGTGATCAAAATGAAAAAAATAAAAAAATAAATAAGGTGTGATTTTTAAAGCATCCAATTTATACATTATTAACACCCATTTTTCTCGGGCACGATTATAACTCTGGCCGTAAAAATTCGAGATATTACAACAACCTTAGATGATATCAACTTTATATCAAAGGATGGATGTGCCCGAGGGGCAACTTTCTCTCACCCACCCCTATCAGAACATTTATCAAAGGGTCGAGCCACTCGAGGCAAAACTTTCTATTATGATATTGCACTACCAAGGACAACCCAGGATAGAGGTGCTCAAGGGCCAAACTTCGACCATGCCTCTCGCCCATAACATCTATTAAAGGGTAGAGACACCCAGGGAAAATTCTCGGCCACATCTTATCCCCCCAGTCATCGCAAATACAATAGCAAACCCGAATATGAGATGTCCACACAAACGTCCTAGCCAAGAAGATCTACTAGGCTCCTAAAGGTTGCTCGACCGAGAAATTATATATCTCATTCAGGAGTACGACATACAATCGAACGACCAACGTATTGTATGACCGACTTATAGGAAACTGTACCCCAAAGTGAATCACCAAAATTATGAATTCCCTAAAGATTTCAACTATTCGAAGTTCACCCTATTTTCTAGGGACAGTGAGACCTCAACAATAGAACATATTGACCACTTCACCATGCAATGCAGTGAGGCATCCCATAACAACTTTCTAAAGCTCATGCTATTCAAAAATTCATTAACGGGAACTGCCTTTACCTAGTACATCAACCAACCATCCGACTCAGTTCAGACTTGTGCCGAAATGGAGGAAATGTTTCATATGCAGTTCCATTGTACTAAGCTAGAAGTATCTATAGCTGACCTCTTTAAGTTAAGGAAACTCCCAGAGGAGTCTGTCGAGCAATTCAACATCCAAATTTAGGAAAAAATAAACCATTATCTGGTGATCCTCCCTGGGGAAAAATTCGCTAGATTAGCCCTAGAAGACATGGGTTTCGAGCTTTGTAAGAAGTTCAAAGGTGTGTACTATAGTGAGTTGCTTGTTTACCGACCAGAGCCACTAGGTATGAACAAATTTTCCAGGAGGAGCACCAATGGATGAGTGTGTCCAAGGGTAGGTTTTATTGTGACCTAAATTATGAGTTGGTCATGGTAGACACTACTTGCATGGTCAAGCGAGGACTATGATGCCTCTTTCAAGGTAGTCATGGCCGAGATAGTCGGAACACGATTTTGTGAACATCCAGCCTTGAAAAAGGCTAAAGTACAAAGCCTCGACCACAATGTGCATGAGGAAAGGGATAATTGGTTCCTCAACCTAGCATAGCTTCGACATTAAAGTCGGTAAAGGTTTTTGATATGTTACTCGTACATAACTTTATAAAAAATCTCTGAACACTAGAAGATCCTGTCATATGAAGAATTGAAAAAGGAAATATATTGTACTAAAATGAATTTTAGTAAGAATTGCAACATGTTCAGGAACTTATTCTAGGAGAACATCAATAAGGGTGTCTTGAAGTTCCTTGAAAAGGAAGTGATGGGCATTGATCGAGACCATTTCCTATCAACAACATCAGTCAACACTATTATTGCCAACTTCATCATAGCCAACACAACAACACTTTCAATTTTGCATCGACCAAGGAAAGAGTCATCCCATGGCAAGCACGAGAAGATTTCACCAACTATGGAAGCACTAACGGTCAAACCGACTGGTTGTCATGTGTCTCTATACAGAGATAGGAAGGGTATGTAATACTCTCTGTTAAGCAATTAGGCCACTCCCCATCAACCACTCACGACGTAGTCAAAGTGGCCTGAATAGTGGCCAAGCCCAAGGCCCAGGGATAGAAAAGCTCCATATATATTTCTTGTTGAATAAATGACAAAACCGATCCAAAGCATGATATGGGCTGCAAACCCAAGGAGTTAAGCAGCCAGTTTGAACTAGTAACTTCCTAAAGAAACTTATAAAGGAATAGACATGATCGTCTCTGCACCAGCCATGATTCAAAGATCCAAAGCTATCCACGAGATGCACCGTTAACGCAGGTGGAGGTACGACCAAGCTATCATAATCTGAGCAGACCATGTATGATCTGGCTAACGGATCAGGTATTTACCAAGGCAAATACATCAGTTGATCGGATCATCCGTGGTAATGATGAATGCCCTAACAACTCCCTTATCCTGCACCTAAAGAAGGTGGTTACAGAGGCAAAGGGCAGTTGTTAGGGCATTCACCATTATTGTCCAACAAAGATAAAAAAATTCATGGCTAGTCAGACGAAGAGTCAACTGCAACCAAGTTCACTGAAAGTCCCACATGACACTCTCACAAATAAAAGCCTAGTGGACTGCTACAGTAAAGAACACAAAACAGTCGTGCCATTCTAAGGGTCCTCAAGCTTTGAGGATTTCTTGTAAGAAGTTGATCTAGAGGCCACCACTGCTTCGAAATAGGTTGAGTTCAGAACAATAGTGACGTTCGGGACCATGCCCCCTATCACCTTTAGTTGCAACATGGTATTCATTCTCCCCATGAAATTTTGGGCATGGTTGGGACAATTAAACCATATAGAGGGAGATGTGAAAGAAATTATTTATTTATTTATTTATTTTATTTTTTTTTGGGGGGGGAGGGGGGGTTGCATCAACAACATTTGATGTAGAAGCCTATGTGCTCACTTAAGATTGGGAATGCAAAGAACAATCCTCCACTATAGAAGAAGAGGATCAAAATTAATTGGATACAACCCTTGTGGACTTTGAGATTCCTATGACAGGACAACACCATATGGCCTATGGTTCTGTGCACATCAAGGAGGTCCATGACGTGGAAAGGGTGGTCTTCACAAGACCCCCAAATAGGCTATCAAAACACCACAAACCTCTATACATCTCCACATATATCAGGTTATGATAGAAAATGATGTCTCTCTAAATATCATGTCATGGTCATGGTCAAGAAACTTAACAAAATGGCTAATGATTTGTTAGCAACCAAAATTATAAAGTCTGGATTCATAGGGGCCTTCACAACACCAAAGGGATACTTGATATAGAGTTGTAAGTCAATGCTAGCAAAGTCATGGAGGCATTCTTCATTATAGAGCCGTCCGCTAACTATAGAACCCTCGGAAGGGATTGCATCCATTCCAATCAACGTGTCTCATCATCACTCCCTCAGTTCCCAATCATATGGGGAGGGCCATAAGTAGAAATTGTTTGGGTTAACAAACAACCATTTAAGGCTGATTCAAACTTAGCCAAAGTAAACTTTTATAACAAAAAGGTTGCTCCATTATGCCTCATCGAGAGAAATAAGAATGGATGATCGGTAGGGGTGACAACTGCTGTAAAACTCACAATGGAACTAAATGTTCTCATTGAAACTAGTCCCACTCATGAATGAGATTCTTTAGCTATGGAGGCTAAATTAGCAGAAACCAAAGTTGAATTAGACACCCACGTAAGGAACGTGACTACCACATTGAAGGATATTCTACTCAGACCAATTTAAAATTGGTCCCCATCCTCCAATCATAACTATATTAGAGGGATGGACGACAAAACCAACCATTGTGGCCTTTTAAGGAATCCCATGAAATCTTTGAGGTATCGAATGTGAGGTTCATTAATGGAGCATAGCAATAGGGAGAAAAGAGAAGTCGAAATCACCATCATAATCAATAGGCTTGAGGAATATCTCGCTACTATAGATGATCAATATGACTATCATATCCACATAGTCAAGTATCTCATTGAGGAAATAGTGGCAGGTGACGAGATAGCATTCTATGAGCTCAAGTCAGCTCCTGCTAAGATGGACGACACTAAAACTAACGTGCAGGATATCTTAATCAAGGTAAATCTGGGAACATTAGATGTTCCACATCCGATGTTCATCAACCTAAAATTAGATCCGCATGCAAAGATGGAGATGATCCAATTCCTCCATAGCTATGTGGATTTCTTTCCTTGAGATTACCATGAGATGCTCGTGCTATATCAGAAATTGGTAGAACATAACATACCAATCAAAGAAGGTTTCAGGCTGTTCAAACAGTCAGTAAGAAGGATGATCCCCTAGGTGACCATGAAAATCAATGAAGAAATTAAGAAGTTGTTAAAGGCAAGGTTCATTGAACTGATTAGATACGCTGATTGAATTTCAAACATCATCAGATAAGAGTTTGGAGTCTCTTCCACAACCTTCTTAGGACTTCTCGTGCATCAACGAGGCATAAAGGTCGACTAGAACAAGGTGTGAGCCATCCTAGAAGCTATGCCTCTTAAAAACAAAAATGAATTTTAGAGGTTTATCAGCCAGGTGAAATCTCTACATTGATTCATTTTGAAATCGACAACAAAGAGCGGTCCCTTATCGTAGCTAATTAAGTTAAAGTCTGGCCATGAATTTTCCTAGCAACCAGAACATTAGGCTGCTTTCGATCAATTAAATGAGTAACACATGGAACCTCCTATTTTGATTCTCCCAAGAAAGGATAAGCCATTAATCTGTTTGGACATTTCGACCACGGAAGAATCATTTCAAGTATTGCTTGCGTAAGAAAATGATGACAGGAAGGAGCATGCCATCTATTACTTGACCAGAGTGTTGCACGATGCTAAAAGGTGCTAAATAAATGATGGATTATGCAACAGACATCGACCATTGCAAAAAGGCTTGGTTTAATAACCGACTTGGCTTGTTAGTAATGTGAAATCCATCAAATTAGCGACGAACATTATCCATTGCAACTTGTAATTTGTCTGTCGCTAATTACGATAGCTAAAAGTAGCAATTTTGGGGTGTTTGGGCTGAAGTTTTGATTCGTCGCAAGTTTGGGCTGAAGTTTTGATTCGTCGCAAATCTTTGATACTCAAACCCTAAACAAGCCATCACTCAAATCTCTCTCAAAATATCTTATCTCTCGCCCTCACATGCTCTCCTCTAAAAAAAAAGACAGTCATTTCTCATCCTTCCGTTTCTCTTTTCCAAGCTTAAAAAATCCAACCAAAACCCTAAGAGATTTTTGATCTTGTCCTTAGAAACATGAAACCCTTCTCTCATAGATCTCTTCGATCTCGACTCTAATCCACCCGATCTCTGCGGTGAGCCCTCCAATAGGCTAGTTTGCGTCAAAGTTCTAGCCAATTCAGCTCTTTTTCCTCCAAATAGTGTTTATTTCTTTCTTTTCCTTCATCCATGAATAGGAAGGATCAACACATCTATGGTATAATTTCCAAAGATTGCTATTCTTATGGCATATGATCTATAACCATCTCCAACCGCTGAAATAAGATAACATAATGATGTTGCATTAATATTCAGAGTGCCCCACATAGCGAAGAGGATTTTCCTCTCCTTTGTCTCAACTCTTGCCTGGCGCTCTTATGGGCCATACATAGAAAGTTTCACTGAATGACACAGCATAAGCAACATCGATCTTCTGAGGCCTGCAAGCCATAATCTAAGGCTCCCTTCTCTTGACCATTCCCATACTTAGAGGAGAAGTTGCTATCTCCCGTGATAAAATAATATGATATGAATCATAGTAGGCACCGCCTCATATTGTTTGCAGATGGAAACTTCTCAAGCTCAATTTCTAGATGGAATACAATGGGGGTAAAATGCAACATCGAGAGGAGGTGATTGTTGTTCTTAAATGGGTTTCTAATAAAACAAGGGCACAATTGGCTAATGCTCTGGCTAGTGAGGTAAAGGACTCTAAAATCTCAGCCCTACATCTAGTTGACAATTTTTGGAATTGTTGTTTTGGGGCTTATTTAGTTGAATGATGTAGGACAATTAACCACTTGCTCTAAAAGCTCGAATTGTTAGAGTATGGTGAATTAATCCCTTTATCTTATAGCCCAGGCCCCACATCTCATGGGTAAGGACCTCGGCTGAACTCCTTTCGTGGGCCCCAAATCACATGGGCTGCTCACCCCAAGTGTGTCTCCGCATCCCACGGGCTACCCCACTTGAGCCTAGTGTGAAACGTGCATTAATCACCCTCGGTAAGGAGTCCCGAACACGAGACCTCCTTCGTGGGCCGCACCCACCCCGAGTGTGCCCCTGCATCCCACAAGCGACCCCACTCGAGCCTGGTGTGAAAATGCCCCTGCATTATTGAAGTAACCAGATTGTGACAATATGTATTTCTCATTGTGTTGCAGTCACACGAGAAGGCCGTAGCCATACAGAGGGATAAAGAGTTGCAGAAGAAAATAGAGCCGATTAATGCGAGTAAATGGAGGCAACAACTTTAAAGTGGGTATCTGATTTGAAAATATATGGTCATTCTTTTCCTATTATGTCATATTTTGAGCAGATATCAATGATTCAATCGGGTAAACAATTGGTGGACCGAAGAGGCAAATAGGCAAGGCAGTAGGAGGGTTCCAGGGAGTGAGTGGAGAGAACATTCACAAATGAGGGGCAAATGGATTAGTGGATATCCTGGCAGCAGATCCCTGCAGGTGAATTCTTCATTCCTAGCAAGTGTTGGGAAAAATGCCTGTGTGGCATTGGATTTGGAGAGTGTCCCCAACAAGGGGCAGCATGCCAATTAGGTCGTGTCCACTCGTGCTTTAGGAAAGGTGGTTGTGCTCTAAGCCTCAGGGAAAACCATTGACTTCTTTAATCACCTAGGGATTTGGTGGAATGGGAAGGGTATGTATTAGACATGAGGCGTCTGTTTGATGATAGGACAGTAGCTTAGCACGTATAATCTAGACCACTTATTACGATATGTGTGTTCAGTTAATCTAGGGCTACAATAAAGGATTGCCTTGGTAACAAAGCCAGGGATACAACAAAAGCTAGGGTGGGGAGTTGACATATATTAACAGATAATTCTAACCAAATTGTAGTGTCGACCCAGGATTGGGTGCTCATTTAAAAACAAGTTATTTGAGTATACCTTTTGAAAGTGCACCTACTAGTGCCCTAGTTTGTCAATTAGCGTGTGCGTTGAGTCAGTCGGACTACAGAGCCTCACAAGAAGAATAATTCAAGCGCCTGCCTCAACCGGATGTGTGGAAGCTCGTCATAGATAAATCATAGCCTCACATCCCATGTTCCAAAACACCAGGTGATTAAAACCCTTAAAAATAACTTAGAACGAATAAGGGTTTTTGGGTAAATGAACTTTTTAAAACATCAAAAAATCTCTAAGTTTTCTTGCCCTGTTAATTATATTGATACACATTTCGATATAATCGACCTGCACTGTCGATGTCCTCGACACTTGATCAATACTATCGATAAGAGGACTAAAAGTGTCCAACAACTGCATACTCATCTGGACGGATTTATCGATATATCGATACACCTATTGATATCATCGATATTCAAATATCGAGCCCATCGGAAGTGGCTCGATAATATCGACAGACAGATTTTTGACGCCCCTGTTTTATTAAAAAAATTACTATGTGCTTCGATATATCGATATCCTTCCTAGTTCAATCTGAATTCAAATATCTATCATATCAGAAGGCCGTCGATCATATCGATAGTGGACGTGAATTATTTTATCGAATTCTTTTAGCAAATATTTCAGGTTGTTTTTAACGTTGATCGGGAGTCACTCGAGAAAATCGATATTCTTTTGTCGATGCTATCGAGGGCTAGTCGATTGGATCGAAACATGACACAAACTGTCCTGCGTGCTTATAGGTAAATCTATACAGTTTATTGATCCCATTGATAAGTCCTCGATATCATTGATATTCAAATTCTGATGACATCGGTTGTTCCCCGATCATATCCTAAAAATCTGAAATATTTAAAGGCTTCTCTCTATCATGCTTCAAATGTCGATAGATCGATCTCAGTATTGATGGAATCGGAGTTTGAAATCCGATGACATCGACACCAGTATCGATCCCATCGACCAGCTGGCAAAGGGTTTTAAAAGCATATGACATTTGAGTTTATGTTATCGAGCAGACAGTCGATCCCATCGAGAGTATACGTTCGATGATATCGAATTCTGTCATAAATTTGACCATTTTATATCCATTGGAACCTTTTGCCTATATAAAGAGAGACTTGTCCATATTGTTGGTAGAGAAAGAAGAGAGTGCTTTTGTGTGTTTTACCTTTAGATCATATACCCAAAGCCCTTTCTCTCACGGGAGTTCATCTTCCAATATACTCTCATTCATTGACATTCAATAGAGTGGATTGAAAAATAAACTTCCACATTCAAGGATCCTTTAGCAACTATCTTAACAACATATCATTAAGTTGGGATGCCTTGAATGAATAGATGACGGGAATCACTCTATCTTCCTTAGAGGAAAATTCTAAGAGAGTGGATTTCCATCCTAACCTTGACCTAACCCGAAGCCAAGTACTAGTACATCGTATGTGTTGTGGATCAAGGGAGCTGAAGATTCTTTAACAACAAGGAGAAAATCTTCATTATTGCACTGAATGAGACTCATCAATTTTTCTGTAAGTATCTAGAGTTTAGAGGACATTTGTGATCATTCCTTTCTAAGATCGAATCTTAAGTGTTGCTCACCCTTTGAAGTCCTCATAGGAGGCCTCTGGCGGGAGTGTACGTTGTGGGTGCGTTGTGTGAAGCTTTACTCTGTGGAGAGCATAAACATCCTGGTGTGTTATGTGGACCCTTGCTCTATGTGGGCATAAACATCTGGTGAGGAGTGCACTAGTAAAACTCAAGAGTTAGAGGTGAACCGAGTAGAAACCTTCGTGTAAAGGTTGAAGGTGAACCTAATTTAAAACCTTAGGTTTGAGGTAAACCCTAAGAAACCTCCTTAGTGAAATCCGGTACACTCAAGGGTTGAGTGCGGCAGCCGGGAGTGGAGTAGACAAGTAATCGAACCACTATAAAAATGACTGTATTTGTGATTGCTTTGTTAGTATGACTTGCTTTATTATTTCAATATCTGAATATCTGAGATCACACCTCACATACATACACAGTCATATACAGCATGAACTAAGTTCTATATTTCTATCCTTTGAATAGTTTGTGATTGGAACCTCTACTTGGCTTGGAAACCAGTAGAGTTACATTTGAGTAATCCTAATAGTTGTATATCTGATAGGATTAGTATAATATGATTTTTAAATATATTATAAAACTTTAAAAAGTCCTATTCACCCCCTCTAGGACATATTGTCATATTCCTACTTCAACTCAAGCGGTCTTCACCGCTATTTCAATTGGTATTAGAGCGGGTCTCTCTTTAAGGGCTTCACCCCCGAGAGAGTGACCTTGACTGAAGTTTAGGAATATGACCAAAGGAGAGGGCTCATCAATCACTAGACCTCCAGTATTTGATGGTTCAAATTATGGATACTGGAAGGCTAGAATGTATTACTTCCTGAGATCTTTGGATCATGATGTTTGGGATGTAGTTGAAAAGGGATATGTGTTACCATCTAAACAGATCGTACTTGGAGATGAAACTACCATCACTAAATCCAAACCCAAAGAAAAGTGGATGACGTTCGACAAAGAATAACGAACTGCTGAAGCAAAAGCAATGAACGCCATCTACTATGCCATGTCTCAAGATATATTCAATCAGATAATTATGTGTGAGACATCTAAGAAAGCATGGGATCTATTGGAAACAACTCATGAAGGCACAAGCACTGTGAAGAAATCTAAACTACAACTTCTGACTTTACAGTTCGAAAATCTCAGGATGGAAGAGCATGGGACATTTATGGAGTTTTTCACCAAGTTGAATATAATCTGTAACTCCATGGGTGGATTGGGAGAAAATGTTTTGATACCAAAAATATGTTGGAAATTCTTAAGATCCCTACCGGAACGATTTAATCCCAAAGTAACAACAATTGAGGAGTGTAGAAATATTGATGATATGAAAGTAGAAGAACTAGTAGGTTCCTTATAAACTTTTGAACTACACTTTACACAATCCCTAAAATCCAAAAACACCGTCCTGAAAACTTCTAAGAAAACAAAACATGAGGATAGTGAGAGTGAAAAAGAAGACGAAGATGAAGAAGTGGCTTTGCTGGCACAAAGATTCAGAAGATTCTTTTAAAAGAATTGTGGCCGCCCCTCTAGAGGTAGAAAGGTGGATGACAAACCTTCTGTAGAAAAATTTAGGAAAAGAACTAAAGAACCACAATGTACGCCTGTCGGGAGTATGGACACCTATCTATCGAATGCCCAAACAGAAAAACCAAGGGCAAGGCAATGGCCACCACGTTAGATGATGCGGAAGAGTCAAATTTAGAATCAAGCGACTCATGGAGTGATGGAAACCAAAAATCTTTGAAAATACTTATAATCTCCACTGCTTCGATCATTTCAACTGAATCTGAGGAAGAACAACAAGCTACTGACTCATTTCCATATGAAAATGAGGAAGAAAGAGAACAAGATGAATTACAAGACGCTTACAATCAACTTTACATTCATAGCGTCAATATTTTCAAAAGACTTGGAATTGCTGAGAACAAAAAGAAATTGCTGCAACTAGATCTAGACAACACCTTAGATATCAATACTCATCTGATTAATGACCTGCAACAACATCACTCGGATAATGATAGACTTAAGAGAATTAATTCTTCTCTTAAATTCGAAACCGAAAAACTGAACAAACAGGTTGAGCAATTGAAAGATGAAAATATGCTCATTCACAATGAAAATCACACACTCCTGTTTGATTTGGCTAAATCCAGAAGAGTTGCTAAGATAAACTGTAAGTTTTCCCAAAGTGGAGGGAAGCTAGAAAAACTGTTGGGAATGGGAAAACCTGGGAAGGATAAAAGTGGACTAGGATATGAGAAATATAAATCGAAAACTGGATGTGCAGCTCCTGGAACTGAAAAATTTGTTGTCTCTGGAAGCAAAACCAGAAAACCTCCAATATGTCATGTGTGTGGTGATGTGGGTCATTACAAGTTTGAATGTTTAGCACTTAGACGGACCTCATATAACTCTGTTCGAAATCACATTGAAAAATTCAAACCAATCAGAGAAACTCAGGATGTTAAAAGTCCATCTAGGAGAAACACCCATCCATCACCACCTAAAGAAAATGATAGAATGAAGAAATCTGTCTCACAATGGGTAGAAAAAGATAAATGGAACTGTCTGATGACTAACCTTCATATACCCTAAAATATCAAGCAAAAAAAGGAACAAGACTAGATCATGCATCTAGATCTGGATACTTACTAAAATGATGCAATTTTGCTGAACTTTCAATGTTACATCTGAGGTTGCACACCTCTAACTTTTTGTATATAAACATTATCATGTTTATAATTTTTGAAGTGTACAGATCTTGTACAAAATTTTGCGATGTATACTGATCAAATCAAGATATATCTCATTATACATAATAGTTTGTCGAAATGAAAAAAATAAAATAAAATAAAATAAAATAAAAATATACTCATTTTCGATATAACTATCGATTTTTTTCGATCTTATTGACTAAGGGTTGATACCATCGATGGCTCTTTAGAATATGAAACACCGTATGCTCGAGAATGACATCGGAGACAGACTCGATAGAATCGATCGACAACTTCTCGATATCATCAGAAAAATGATTGATATGATCGACAGAAGGTGCCAAATAAAAGGCTATTGAGCTGAAAAATTTTACTTTTTATAGTAGACAGTCCTATCTCACTGCGCCAATTTTTCATTTGGTTTGTTTGCTCGGAGCCCTTATGAGAAAATCTCAGCATCCAAACGAAGCAAGGAAGATGGATAAAGGAAAAGATAAGGCTCTCTCAGCAAAATCTTCCAAGATTAAGAAAGAGAAATACTAGACCAGCTCAAAACCAATCGGATTGGGAACAAGTTACGATCGTCGACCGTACCATTCTCCCTAGTGCTATCAAGCCCTATGGGGTGGATCTCATGATGGAAACCATTGGGTGGAAGAATATGCTTGTTATGGGTGGTCCATATCAATTTGAAATGATCCAAAAATTCTTCAACTGTTATCATGTCGTTCAAGTTTATCCACCATGTATGCGTCTGGAATTCATACAACATACCAAGCGAATTACTCCCACGGTCCTTGGTCGTGTTCTAAACACTACAAGAAATGCCACTTTTACCAATGAAAATTTTCGTAAACAAAAGGCTTAATTTCGCAGCAAAAAAGTTTTACCAACGAAATTTTTCGTTTGCAATTTTGTAGCTAAAAGCCCGAGGGGAATACCTTTTACCCCTGAAAAAAAAAATTCATTGGCAAAGGTAAGACTTTTGCCGACGAAAGTTTTCGTAAGCAAACAATTTTACCAATGTTGCATTTCGTTGGTAAAAGTATTGACAAAACTTTTTACCTACGAATAGTTTTGCAGGTAAAAATACATACAAAACACTTTACCTACCAACAATTTCGTAGCTAAAAATATATACACGACTTTTTACCTACGAATACTTTCGTAGCCAAAAATATTTGAAACACTTTTTACCTACCAACAATTTCGTAGCTAAACATATTTACAAGACTTTTTACCTACGAATACTTTCGTAGCCAAAAATATTAAAAACACTTTTTACCTGCCAACAATTTTGTAGCTAAACATATTTACAAAGTTTTTTACCTACCAACAATTTCGTAGCCAAAAATATTAAACTCATTTTAGCTACCAAAAATTTCGTAGCTAAAAATATTAACAAGACTTTTTACCTACCAATAGTTTTATAGCTAAAAGGTATATTCGTAGATAAAAATACTAAGAAAATGTTTCCCTACCACTAATTTTGTAGCTAAAAATTCTTTTACCTACACATATTTTCGTAGGTAAAAATATTTACAAACAAACACGTACGAATGATATCGTAGGTAAAAATACCTTACAAAATGTTTAGCTACGAATATTTTCGTAGGTAAAAATATTTGTGAGTCTTTTAACTACGAAAATTTTTGTAGGTAAAAACTTGGAGGATTCTTTTACCTACAAAAATTTTCGTAGGTAAAAGTTTTTTTTTTTTTTTTTTTATCCCACCCTGTATTCTAGCACAAAATTCTTGAAATATACCTGATATACACCTGTTACAATATAATTCCTGATATACACCTGTCATGTAATATATTTCATCATATTCACATTCGTAGCCATTTAACTCCAAAGTACATAAATAAATCTATCCAAACATGAACTACATCATACATAAATACATATAAGTTTAACATCATAAATAAAATATAAAAAATCACGAAGATGGAGGCAGAGGTGGTGGGGCATCGATGGGTAAGTATGCGGCAAGAGCCTGAAACATATTCGCTATCCGTCGCTCATGCTCCACCCGCATCTCCTCCATCCTCCTCTCTTGCTCTTCCCTTAGCCTCGCAATCTCCTCTATCCTCATCCTCTCCTGCTCCTCCCTTTGCCTCGTCAACTCCTCCATCCTCCTCTGCTGATCTTCCCTCTACCTCGTCAGCTCCTCCATCCTCCTCTCCTGCTCCTCCCTCAGCCTCTCTTGCTCCTCCATCCTCCTCCTCTCCTGCTCCTCCCTCTGACTCGTCGGCTCCTCCATCCTTAGGTTTAGGTTATATGTTTAGGTTTAGGTTTAGGTTAAGGTTAAGTTATAGGTTATAAGTTTAGGTTATAGCTTATATGTTATAGGTTAAGGTTTAGGATATAGGTTTTGGTTTAGTTATGTTATAGGTTTTGGTTTAGGTTTAGGTTTAGGTTAAGATTATAGATTTAGGTTATAGGTTTTGATTAGGTTTAGGTTAAGGTTATATGTTATAGGTTATAAGTCATAGCTTTGGGTTCGGGTTCAGGTTCGGGATCGGGTTTTGCTTTGGGTTTTCAAGTTTAGGTTTAGGATTAGGTTGGGGAGTTGAGATTAGGAATAGGTGTAGGTTTAGGTTTAGGGGTTTGAGAACACATTTAGGTTTTAGGTTGAGGTTATAGGTTAAGGTTATAGGTTATAACTGTAGGGAATTGAGAATATGTTAAGGTTTAGGTTTAGGAAATCAGGTTCGGGTTCGGGTTCGGGATCGGGTTTTGCTTTGGGTTTTCAAGTTTAGATTTAAGTTTAGGTTAGGGAGTTGAGAATAGGATTAGGTGTAGGTTTAGGTTCAGGGATTTGAGAACACATTTAGGTTTTAGGTTTAGGTTTTAGGTTAAGGTTATAGGTAGGTTATAGGTTTTACCTGTAGAGAATTGAGAATAGGTTAAGGTTTAGGTTTAGGAAATCGGATTCGAGTTTGGGATTGGATTTTGGTTTGGGTTTTCAAGTTTAGGTTTAGGTTTAGGTTAGGTAATTGAGAATAGGATTAGGTGTAGGTTTAGGTTTAGGGATTTGAGAACACATTTAGGTTTTAGGTTAAGGTTATAGGTAGGTTATAGGTTATAGCTGTAGGGAATTGAGAATAGGTTAAGGTTTAGGTTTTAGGTTAAGGTTATAGATAGGTTATAGGTTATAGGTTTATGGATTTGAGAATAGGTTAAGGTTTAGGTTTAGGAAATCAGGTTTGGGTTCGGGATCGGATTTTGCATTGAGTTTTCAAGTTTAGGTTTAGGTTTAGGTTAGGTAGTTAACAATAGGATTACGTGTAGGTTTAGGTTTAGGGATTTAAGAACACATTTAAGTTTTAGGTAGGTTATAGGTTATAGCTATAGGGAATTGAGAATAGGTTAAGGTTTAGGTTTTAGGTTAAGGTTATAGGTATGTTATAGGTTATAGGTTTAGGGATTTGAGAATAGGTTAAGGTTTAGGTTTAGAAAATCGGGTTTGGGTTCGAGATCGGGTTTTGCTTTGAGTTTTCAAGTTTAAGTTTAGGTTTAGGTTAGGTAGTTGAGAATAGGATTAGGTGTAGGTTTAGGTTTAGGGGTTTAAGAACACATTTAGGTTTTAGGTTAAGATTTTAGGTAGGTTATAGGTTATAGCTGTAGGGAATTAAGAATAGGATAATGTTTAGGTTTTACGTTAACGTTATAGGTAGGTTATAAGTTATACGTTTAGGGATTTGAGAATAGGTTAAGTTTTAGGTTTAGGAAATTGGGTTTGGGTTCGGGATCGGGTTTTGCTTTGGGTTTTCAAGTTTAGGTTTAGGTTTAGGTTAGGTAGTTGAGAATAGGATTAGGTGTAGGTTTAGGTTTAGGAATTTGAGAACACATTTAGGTTTTAGGTAGGTTATAGGTTATAGCTGTAGGGAATTGAGAATAGGTTAAGGTTTAGGTTTTAGGTTAAGGTTATAGGTATGTTATAGGTTATAGGTTTAGAGATTTGAGAATAGGTTAAGGTTTAGGTTTAGGAAATCGGGTTTGTGTTCGGGATCGGATTTTGCTTTGGGTTTTCAAGTTTAGGTTTAGGTTTAGGTTAGGTAGTTGAGAATAGGATTAGGTGTAGGTTTAGGTTTAGGGGTTTGAGAACACATTTAGGTTATAGGTTAAGGTTTTAGGTAGGTTATAGGTTATAGCTGTAGGGAATTGAGAATAGGTAAAGGTTTAGGTTTTAGGTTAAGGTTATAGGTAGGTTATAGGTTTTAGGTTTAGGGAATTGAGAATAGGTTAAGGTTTAGATTTAAGAAATCGGGTTTGGGTTCGGGATCGGGTTTTGCTTTGGGTTTTCAAGTTTAGGTTTAAATATAGGTTAGGTAGTTAAGAATATGATTAGGTGTAGGTTTAGGTTTAAGGATTTGAGAAAACATTTAGGTTTTAGGTTAAAGTTTTAGGTGGGTTATAGGTTATAGCTGTAGGGAATTGAGAATAGGTTAAGGTTTAAGTTTTAGGTTAAGGTTATAGGTAGGTTATAGGTTATAGGTTTAGGGATTTAAGAATAGGTTAAGGTTTAGGTTTAGGAAATCGGGTTTGGGTTCGGGATTGGATTTTACTTTGGGTTTTCAAGTTTAGGTTTAGGTTTAGGTTAGGTAGTTGAGAATAGGATTAGGTGTAGGTTTACGTTTAGGGGTTTGAGAACACATTTAAGTTTTAGGTTAAGGTTTTAGGTAGGTTATAGGTTATAGCTATAGGGAATTGAGAATAGGTTAAGGTTTAGGTTTTAGGTTAGGGTTATAGGTAGGTTATAGGTTATAGGTTTAGGGAATTGAGAATAGGTTAAGGTTTAGGTTTAGGAAATCGGGTTTGGGTTCAGGATCGGTTTTTGCTTTGGATTTTCAAGTTTAGGTTTAGGTATAGGTTAGGTAGTTGAGAATAGGATTAGGTGTAGGTTTAGGTTTAGGGATTTGAGAACACATTTAGGTTATAGGTTAATGTTTTAGGTAGGTTATAGGTTATAGCTGTAGGGAATTGAGAATAGGTGAAGGTTTAAGTTTTAGGTTAAGGTTAAAGGTAGGTTATAGGTTATAGGTTTAGGGATTGGAGAATAGGTTAAGGTTTAGGTTTAGGAAATCGGGTTTGGGTTCGGGATCGGGTTTTGCTTTGGGTTTTCAAGTTTAGGTTTAGGTTTAGGTTAGGTAGTTGAGAATAGGCTTAGGTGTAGGTTTAGGTTTAGGGATTTGAAAACACATTTAGGTTATAGGTTAAGGTTTTAGGTAGGTTATAGGTTATAGCTGTAGGGAATTGAGAATAGGTAAAGGTTTAGGTTTTAGGTTATAGGTTATAGGTTTAGGGAATTGAGAATAGATTAAGGTTTAGATTTAGGAAATCGGGTTTGGGTTCGAGATGGGGTTTTGCTTTGGGTTCTCAAGTTTAGGTATAGGTATAGGTTAGGTAGTTGAGAATAGGATTAGGTGTAGGTTTAGGTTTAGGGTTTTGAGAACACATTTAGGTTTTAGGTGGGTTATAGGTTATAACTGTAGGGAATGGAGAATAGGTTAAGGTTTAGGTTTTAGGTTAAGGTTATAGGTAGGTTATAGGTTATAGGTTTAGGGAATTGAGAATAGGTTAAGGTTTAGGTTCAGGAAATCGGGTTTGGGTTCGGGATCAGGTTTTGCTTTGGGTTTTCAAGTTTAGGTTTAGGTTTAGGTTAGGTAGTTGAGAATATGATTAGGTGTAGGTTTAGGTTTAGGGGTTTAAGAACACATTTAGGTTTTAGGTAGGTTATAGGTTATAGGTGTAGGGAATTGAGAATAGGTTATGGTTTAAGTTTTAGGTTAAGGTTATGGGTAGGTTATATAGGTTATAGGTTTAGGGAATTGAGAATAGGTTAAGGTTTAGGTTTAGGAAATCGGGTTTGGGTTCGGGAGCGCGTTTTTCTTTGGGTTTTCAAGTTTAGGTATAGGTATAGGTTAGGTAGTTGAGAATAGGATTAGGTGTAGGTTCAGGTTTAGGGATTTGAGAGCACATTTAGGTTTTAGGTTAAGGTTTTAGGTGGGTTATAGGTTATAGCTGTAGGGAATTGAGAATAGGTTAAGGTTTAGGTTTTAGGTTATGGTTATAGGTACGTTATAGGTTATAGGTTTAGGGATTTGGAAATAGGTTAAGGTTTAGGTTTAGGAAATCAAGTTTGGGTTCGGGATAGGGTTTTGCTTTGGGTTTGCAAGTTTAGGTTTAGGTATAGGTTAGGTAGTTGAGAATAGGATTAGTTGTAGGTTTAGGTTTAGGGATTTGAGAACCCATTTAGGTTTTAGGTTAAGGTTTTATGTAGGTTATAGGTTATAGCTAGGGAATTGAGAATAGGTTAAGGTTTAGGTTTTAGGTTAAGGTTATAGGTAGGTTATAGGTTATAGGTTTAGGGATTTGAGAATAGGTTAAGGTTTAGGTTTAGGAAATTGGGTTTGGGTTCGGGATCGGGTTTTGCTTTGGGTTTTCAAGTTTAGGTTTAGATTTAGGTTAGGTTGTTGAGAATATGATTAGGTGTAAGTATAGGTTTAGGGGTTTGAGAATACATTTAAGTTTTAGGTTAAGGTTTTAGGTAGGTTATAGGTTATAGCTATGGGGAATTGAGAATAGGTTAAGGTTTAGGATTTAGGTTAAGGTTATAGGTAGGTTATAGGTTATAGGTTTAGGGGTTTGAGAATAGGTTAAGGTTTAGGTTTAGGAAATCGGGTTTGGGTTCGGGATCGGGTTTTACTTTGGATTTTCAAGTTTAGGTTTAGGTTTAGGTTAGGTAGTTGAGAATAGGATTAGGTGTAGGTTTAGGTTTAGGGATTTGAGAACACATTTAGGTTTTCGGTAGGTAGTAGGTTATAGCTGTAGGGAATTGAGAATAGGTTAAGGCTTAGGTTTTCGGTTAAGGTTATAGGTTATATGTTTAGGGAATTGAGAATAGGTCAAGGTTTTTGTTTAGGAAATCCGGTTTGGGTTTGGGATCGGGTTTTACTTTGGGTTATCAAGTTTAGGTTTAGGTATAGGTTAGGTAGTTGAAAATAGGATTAGGTGTAGGTTTAGGTTTAAGGATTTAAGAACACATTTAGGTTTTAGGTTAAGATTTTAGGTAGGTTATAGGTTATAGCTGTAGGGAATTGAGAATAGGTTAAGGTTTAAGTTTTAGGATAAGGTTTTAGGTAGGTTATAGGTTATATGTTTAGGGATTTGAGAATAGGTTAAGGTTTAGGTTTAGGAAATCGGGTTTGGGTTCGGGATCGGGTTTTGCTTTGGGTTTTCAAGTTTAGGTTTAGGTTTAGGATAGCTAGTTGTGAATAGGATTAGGTGTAGGTTTAGGTTTAGGGATTTGAGAACACATTTAGGTCTTAGGTTTAGGTTTTAGGTAGGTTATAGGTTATAACTGTAGGGAATTGAGAATAGGTTAAGGTTTAGATTATAGGTTAAGGTTATAGGTAAGTTATAGGTTATATGTTTAGGAATTTGAGAATAGGTTAAGGTTTAGGTTTAGGAAATCGGGTTTGGGTTCGGGATCGAGTTTTGCTATGGGTTTTCAAGTTTAGGTTTAGGTTTAAGTTAGGTAGTTGAGAATAGATTAGGTGTAGGTTTAGATTAAGGGGTTTGAGAATAGGTTAAGGTTTAGGTTTTAGGTTATGGTTATAGGTAGGTTATAGGTTATAGGTTTAAGGATTTAAGAATAGGTTAAGGTTTAGGTTTAGGAAATCGGGTTCGGGTTCGGGATCGGGTTTTGCTTTGGGTTTTCAAGTTTAGGTTTAGGTTTTGGTTAGGTAGTTGAGAATAGGATTAGGTGTTGGTTTAGGTTTAGGGATTTGAGAATAGGTTAAGGCTTAGGTTTTAGGTTAAGGTTATAGGTAGGTTATAGGTTACAGGTTTTGGAATTTGAGAATAGGTTAAGGTTTAGGTTTAGGAAATCGGGTTTGGATTCGGGATCGGGTTTTGCTTTGGGTTTTCAAGTTTAGGTTTAGGTTTAGGTTAGGTAGTTGAGAATAGAATTAGGTGTAGGTTTAGGTTTATGGATTTAAGAACACATTTAGGTTTTAGGTTAAGGTTTTAGGTAAGTTATAGGTTATAGCAGTAGGGAATTGAGAATAGGTTAAGGTTTAGGTTTTAGGCTAAGGTTATAAATAGGTTATAGGTTATAGGTTTAGGGAATTGAGAATAGGTTAAGGTTTAGGTTTAGGAAATCGGGTTAGGGTTTAGGATCAGGTTTTGCTTTGGGTTATCAAGTTTAGGTTAGGTAGTTGAGAATAGGATTAGGTGTAGGTTTAGGTTTAGGGGTTTGAGAACACATTTAGGTTATAGGTTAAGGTTTTAGGTAGGTTATAGGTTATATCTGTAGGGAATTGAGAATTGGTAAAGGTTTAGGTTTTAGGTTAAGGTTATAGGTAGGTTATAGGTTATAGGTTTAGGGATTTGAGAATAGGTTAAGGTTTAGGTTTAGGAAATCGGGTTTGGGTTCAGGAGCGCGTTTTGCTTTGGATTTTCAAGTTTAGGTTTAGGTATAGGTTAGGTAGTTGAGAATAGGATTAGGTGTAGGTTTAGGTTTAGGGATTTGAGAACACATTTAGGTTTTAGGTTAAGGTTTTAGGTGGGTTATAGGTTATAGCTGTAGGGAATTGAGAATAGGTTGAGGTTTAGGTTTTAGGTTAAGGTTATAGGTAGGTTATAGGTTATAGGTTTAGGGAATTGACAATAGGTTAAGGTTTAGGTTTAGGAAATCGAGTTTGGGTTCGGGATCGAGTTTTTCTTTGGATTTTCAAGTTTAGGTTTAGGTTTAGGTTAGGTAGTTGAGAATAGGATTAGGTTTAGGGATTTGAGAGCACATTTAGGTTTAAGGTTTAGGTTTTAGGTAGGTTATAAGTTATAGTTCTAGGGATTTGAAAATAGGTTATGGTTTAGGTTTTAGGTTAAGGTTTTAGGTAGGTTATAGGTCATAGGTTTAGGGAATTGAGAATAGGTTAAGGTTTAGGTTTAAGAAATCAGGTTTGGGTTCGGGATCGGGTTTTGCTTTTGGTTTTCAAGTTTAGGCTTATGTTTAGGTTAGGTTTTTGAGAATAGGATTAGGTGTAGGTTTAGGTTTAGGGTTTTGAGAACACATTTAGGTTTTAGGTTTAGGTTTTAGGTTAAGGTTATAGGTAGGTTAAAGGTTATAGCTGTAGGGAATTGAGAATAGGTTAAGGTTTAGGTTTTAGGTTTCGGTTATAGGTAGGTTATAGGTTATAGGTTTTGGAAATTGAGAATAGGTTATGGTTTAGGTTCAGGAAATCGAGTTTGGGTTCGAGATCGGGTTTTGCTTTGGGTTTTCAAGTTTAGGTTTAGGTTTAGGTTAGGTAGTTGAGAATAGGATTAGGTGTAGGTTTAGGTTTAGGGATTTGAGAACACATTTAGGTTTTAGGTTAAGGTTATAGGTAGGTTAAAGGTTATAGCTATAGGGAATTGAGAATAGGTTAAGGTTTAGATTTTAGGTTAAGGTTATAGGTAGGTTATAGGTTATAGGTTTAGAAAATTGAGAATAGGTTGAGGTTTAGGTTTAGGAAATCGGGTTTGGGTTCGAGATCAGGTTTTGCTTTTGATTTTCAAGTTTAGGTTTAGGTTTAGGTTAGGTAGTTGAGAATAGGATTAGGTGTAGGTTTAGGTTTTGGGAGTTGAGAACACATTTAGGTTTTAGGTTAAGGTTATAGGTAGGTTATAGGTTATAGTTGTAGGGAATTGAGAATAGGTTAAGGTTTAGGTTTTAGGTTAAGGTTATTGGTATGTTATACGTTATAGCTGTAGGGAATTGAGAATAGGTTAAGGTTTAGGTTTTAGGGTAAGGTTATAGGTAGGTTATATATTATAGATTTAGGGAATTGAGAATAGGTTAAGGTTTAGGTTTAGGAAATCGTGTTTGGGTTTGGGATCGAGTTTTGCTTTGGGTTTTCAAGTTTAGGTTTAGGTTTAGGTTAGGTAGTTGAGAATAGGATTAGGTGTAGGTTTTGATTTAGGGATTTGAAAACACATTTAGGTTTTAAGTTTAAGTTTTAGGTTAAGGTTATAGGTTATAGCTGTGGGGAATTGAGAATAGTTTATGGTTTAGGTCAGAGGTTCAGGTTATAGGTTTAGGGTGTGGTTTAGGTTAAGGGTGAGGTCCCTGCAAATATATATATAAACATGGCTTGTCAACATGGCCAGGCCCTTCCAATGTTGTCCATAGAAAATGGACAGCTTTATCATGGTCATAACAGCGGTTCCCACCTTTCAGGGATCCCCGCTCATCCGGATAGCTCCGACGCACATCTGGGTATGCTCCATTAATTTCGAGGTAATATAAAAATATGACCTATTCAAATGGCCAAGCCCTCCCAATGCTGTCCATAGGAAATGGACAGCTTCATCATGGTCATAACAGCTCTTCCCACCTTCCAAAGACCCCCACTCATCCGGATAGCTCCGACGCACATCCGGGTATGCTCTATTAATTTTGAACAACATAACTTAATCGTAAATGAACTTTTATAAAATAAATTTTAATTTAATAAAATTTACCTGAAGGCGCTGACGGATGAGCTACCGCACATCATCTTTCACGTCTGCCCAACGGGGGGTGGTGGCGGGGATCAGAGATCAACATAGGACACCGAATTAAGAGTTTGAACAGCAGCTGACTAGGTTCAGTTAACTCAATTCCATTACCAATTCCAAGTCTGTTTTTTATTACAATTAGAGAAATCAATACTCAACATGCCCCAGTCCCACCTCAGAAATTGATGGATAATTCATGAGTCAACTACAGGCTTTTAAAAAAGAAGAAGACGAAGTCAACGATAGCCTTTTAAACCGTGATAACTAAGATAGAGAATAATACTTGCTGATTATGAAAAGAAACAAAGCCAAATCCTCTTGTGTGTCCAATTTTATGATCCCACATAACTCAGGCATCTCTGCAAAGAGAATTGTGTAGCCACCAAGTTTATAACCATATCAACACATGTAGTAGCAGAAACTTCCCAAGTTTACTCAAGCAAAACAAGAAAAAAAAAATAGAGTTTCATCCTTCCTCCAAAAAAGAAAAAACCAGGAAAAAAACCAACAAAATATAAACTATCAAATGCAGTACTCTGAAAAGTAGTAGGGAACTCACAATCAGCTGGAATACACTGAAAAGCATGCAAACAAATTTGCATCAGTGACTTCAGGACTTAGGTCGCCAACAAAGATGTTGAAGTGGCCTGAAACACATGAAAACAACATAAAGAGTACTGATTAGTAGAGAAAAGCACCATGGTGTGCCAACAGAAACAACAAATAAAGAACAGTAAAAGAGAAAGGAAAAAAGTATGGAAGCAAATAGTAACCTGAAGTAACCTCCCTTGGCAGTATGATCTAGAAAGCATGGCAAAAGCATGTAAAACAAAATCTAGCTAGCCTTCTACATGCCAATGGCACTTGTCTTGGCTATTGGCTTTGCCATTTTGAAAGCGTGTGTTCTATACAACAATGCTAGTGCTATTTATTCATGTATGTAAAACAGAATCTAGCTAGCCTTCTACTGCTATTAAAGGACAAAAAATGAACCACATCTGATTGAAATGTGTTCTCCTATCTCCAATAAAATCCAATTAACAGAATAAGATGTAACTTACTGAAATAGTGGCAACTTACCTTCATTTTCTTTCCAAGAATCTCTTCATCGACATTATCGCATTTATATGAAAGCAGACTCTTGCTAGATGGACCCTGAAATTTTTAAATAAAATTCATGAATTTTTTCAAAGATTAGAGAGAATATTATACAAAAGAAGTGATGTTAATTTGTTCAATCTAGAAATGGTACAGTTAGAGCCCATTTGATTTGTGGCTTGTGGAAGGGCAAATATATCCAATGGTCCACCTTTAGTGCAGGCCCAATCAGATGGTTAAGTAAAATTCAAGGGGAAAGATTGTTTTTGGTATATCCATACATCACAAGGGCATTAAACACTTGCCTATGTAATTCAATTGTCTTCAGTAAAATCAAATTACTGTCTTAAAAGAAATGCACATCATGCATACGAAACGTCATTTTTAAACCAAACTACACTCACAATTTTCAAATCTCACGCGGCCACTTCATTCGCCCACTATCTCCCTCGATTTCCCCACTCTCACCCCTCCCCCTCTCTCTCTCTCTTGAAGCAAAAAAAGAAGAAAAAAAAAATCTCTTTTATATTTTTTCAATCCATCTTCCATTTTTTTCTTAACAAGAAAATCCATATTTACTAATATTTTCATTTTTCTATTTTCCAAAAGAATGAGTTCGGACTCCGAAAGCGTCGGCTCTAGCACTCGTACTTTTAGCCTAAACCCTAACCAAGGACTCCAAAATTACCAAGTACTAATAAACATTCATTGCAAGCATTTTTTGTCTATGTGTATGACGACCATACTGTTTGAAGCAATTCAGGAAAAAAGATATGACTTACAGTCGAAGGAATGTGAAGTAACCAACAGATGCACCAACAAAGGGCTTATCTGCACACACCAAAAACAAAAAAAGTGTTTAGCTTCATGGGCTTAGTAATTTTCAGCTGGAAAGTGAACTTTCTCATGAAAGAATAGCACAGATCAAACAAATGAAATAACTGCGACTATAGCCCTTGTCACCTTCCAATAGCCCAAGAACAAACGTAATATTTTTTATAGTGCACACTTCATGGAACTGTATGAAAACACCCGTTGCACAAGCATTTCTCTATAACAATATGACAAAGAAAAACTAGTAGTTTAATGAAAGAAAATATCTCACCAAGCTGGAATTTGACTAGTTGGTATTTCTTTCTCAAACTTCTATGTTGGAAGCATAACAATGTAGCTAAAATATGTGAAAGCAATGTTTGGGAATAGAAAATGACGCACGCATGCACGCATGCGCGCACACACACACACATCAACAGAACAAGACAGTCTTTGTTAGAAGTTATAGAAGATATTGCTACTATAAGAACGTGAAATTAGTATCACTTCATATACATCATGAACTCTTCACCTTTCTAAACCTTGGCATTCATATCAGCTATTCACTATAGAGCCAAGGACGTACTTGCCTTGTAAAATGAAGTGAAAAAGGGGGTCAAATTCTAATTAAATGCCAGAATGAACAACCAAAAGAAGAATATCAAGCATGCTCAATGGCACGTCAGAATCTCAATATGAAGATGCAGACAAAGGGATCATGAGTTTACATGCATGCAGCAATTCCATGCAATGAAAAAGTACCCTCTCTTCACTGGAACCATTTGCATAAGCATCAGGAATATTCGTTCCAGGTGGGAGAATACTCTATGGAACATCAGATGATCCTAGCAATGGATACGGATGCAAAATAAAGTGAAACAAAACTGAGATTTTCTGTCCAAACACCACCTTTGAGTGAATAGCTTCCAAACCCTTTACAACTAATAAAACTTCCAGGCATCCAAATGACCCCTAAATGCACCAAAAAATTGAGAAACTATATGATCCTTGGCCTCTGCAAACCTATTTTCTGCAACTCACAACCAGTCTACCAAAATATACTATCCATGTTTCTCTGGTTTACAAGTCCATTCACCATGAATCAAATTCAGCAACAAAAACCAAACAAAATAAAAGAAAAGTCTGACAGAACTTCAATACTCTGACAGAATTTCAAATCAGCAACTTATATAACAATTAAAAAGAAGTTGGTAGGAAAACATACAGATCTATGAACTTCAATACTCTGAAAGAACTTCAAATCAGCAACTTATAACAATTAAAAAGAAGTTGCATGGATTGCCTGTGACCTGCATCATCGAGTCTTTTTTTTTAGCTACATAAAAATTGTATAAAAGAAGAACTTCAATACTCTGACAGAGTATGATGGACAGATTTCTTAAAACACTTCTCCGGTTGCTTATGATAGTGGCTGCAAGGGCCGATCTACACATAACATGATGAGCCCGAGTTTAAGGATATAAGAAGAAAATGTGGTGGCAAATGTGATGGACAGATTGGATATCATGCGCACAACATGATGAGCTTCAAACCCACATTACCAACAAATGACGGTTCATGGAAACTGATTGAGAACCACAACTCCCTCCATAACTCCTAATAATAACATGATAGTCTTTGTATAATTTACTAAGAAACATTGCAACTGCGGCAAACTAGAGTGGGCCACCATGATCGGGACTCGAGAGGATCAACCCACCTATACAATTAAGAAAAAAAAAACCCAACATTAGTCTACATTTAGTGAAAACTAAGCCAATAGTGAAGTGGTACCCATCCTTATGGTATTGTACTTGCTTTCTAAAAGTTCAACAACTTGGATAATGATGCAGTAGAAACTAGCTGGTATAGTCACTGCTTGTGTTATAGAGTAATGCCCAGTGTGCTCAAATACAACTTTTTGCATTCTCCTCTCACACACGGAAACATGCATGTAGGAAATTCTAGACATGCACAAGGTGGGCCCACCATGAAGATCAGTGGTGCAAAATCATATCACTCCGCTTATCAACCAGGCCACATATTTGCATATTTTCTTCTCATGGCTCCCAATGCTATCAAGGCATATTTTCTTCTATGCTCTGTTATTTGTCACTACTTAAGGATGTTGGCTCTCTTCATATTCATGTTATTTTGTCTAACCCTTTGTATTTGGAAAACTGAGCCGTATACCAGGGTATACAAAAGGGCAAAAAACTGCAATGGCAAAAAGGATTTTCGTAATGTTGCTTTGGTAGCTGGTGCGTGCATTGATATTGAAAACAAAGAAATAAGGTCTCACTCCAATGTAAAGGACTATTCAGATCCATCCGCTTTATGCAGTCTACTAGAAGGAGTGGACAACAGTTTGTATGAAAGTGTTACCAAAGAAATTGAAGACAACCATACTCAATGGATGTCAGTTTCAGCTTTGTGTCTGGGTCCAGTATCTCAGCCTTCTACAGCCAGATTAAATGGTGACCTCCCATTATTGGGGTGAAGGGAGGTGGACCTAGTGTTAACAAATCAGAAAAATAGCCATTCCACTTCTCCAAGGATAATTGACTTGGACGTTGATTTATCTAAAAATAATGAAGTTTTGGCTATAGAAAATCTCAAACATCACAAATCATCTTCAGAAGACATGTTGAAATGTGTTGGTGGAAGTTCTCCATGTGTACCTGGTTACCATAGCTACACAAGCCAAGGCAAAATATCAGATATTCCATGTTACATTCCTGAACTTTTTTTGTATAAAAAAGGGACGGATAAAACATCCATTGTTATTATCGATCCAGATGAAGAAGATGGTGTTGATCATATTATGACTATGCATGTTTCCAGTCCTAACCTTGAGCCATGCAATTCTGAAGTGTGGTTGGGGTCTCAAAGTGAAAACTTCTATAATATAGAGAAAGAAATGAGTCAGGGAAACATTGAGCTTGGGTTCTCTATGATGGATGGCAGCGTTACTATTGAAGCGAACAAGCATTCTTCTTATGTATATCAGAAGGTTGTCTTGAGTGCCATTGATGAAAATCCAATTCATGACGTAATGGTAAGTTATTTCTGCATTTATAATTCCATTATTTGCATTGCTGAGAATGCATGCATCAAATGGCTGTCTGTGACAACATTCAAATATAACCAAGACAATCAAGAAAACAGCTGAAAAAGGGAAAAGATACCACCAAAACAAAAGACAAAATTCTGCAGCTAACAAAGGACTAGAGTGAATCCACCAAACTCTCCACTTCAGACCCCCAAACACGCTTCTAAATATCGGTATCGGCAAGTGTATTGGCCCGACCAAAGAATGATGCAATACAATGTCGCATATCAGGATAAGGTCCGTATTGGTCTAACTGATATTGGAATGGCATATCGGTGCTAATACAAACCTTGTATTAACATCTCTTTTCTAACACAGGTTTATATGGGCCCATAACACATAATGTATCATGGCGATATAGATACAATATGCCCACATTGGCCGATACGATATTGATATTTAAAATCATACCCCCAAAATACCATAAAGGAGCAACCACAAAACTCCAATCTCACAAAAGCCTAATGCCCCCAAACAAGAAGAAAAAAAATACACATTACTTAATGTGCATTGGAAAAAATACACATTACTCATCAATGTGGTTCATGTACACCCCTACAAATGAGGTCTCATCAATACAGTTAGCCAGAGATATGGCCACTATGGTGTATGTATTGTATTTAACAAGCTTACCATGTTTTCCTCATAAATCATACCAAATGAATCATTAATAATGTGAATTTTGAGATTTTGAGTGGTTGTCCATTGTTTTCTTTCATGTAAACAATAATTTGTGAATTGACGACTTGAACACTAGTTACAGCTTTTGGAGGACTTGGGTAAGAATTGCACTTCAAGAATGGAAGAAGTTGTTATACAATGTATTATTTCCATCATTATTGTTTCTCAGCTAAGAGGAATAATAGTGTAGCTCAAAACCAACCTAATTCTCAAACTATTGCCTACAAGACTGAGGAAATGAGTCTAGAAAAGAAATGTGAAAGCATTCTCTGACAGTTGCAAAAATGGCATATTCAACTGATGAACTGCATTAGAAATATAAACTAGAGAGACAAATTCCACATCTAATTTCTCCAGTAACGGTGGATTGCAACTAGAGATTCTGCAAAATCCTCAAAGTCTAACAGCGGGTTCGGTTTAGGATAAATCAGAAAAAAAAAAAGAATTTAAGTAATAAATTAGGGTAACCTAGTGCTAAAAATATTAAGGATATAAGGTAACAGAACAGGTGCATTAAGATCATAACAATAAGAAATATCAGGCTTGCTCACCAGTTGTTTACGTCTTACTTGCCGATCAAAAGCTGCCTCCACAACATGTCTCACTGTAGGTGATGAACTTGAAAGTAGCAAAGAAGCTCCTTGATTTGTTATTAACATCACCAACACAACCAAATGAACTTCAAACATATACTTTGGGAAATAAATTGCACTGGACTTCGAACAATAGATTAGTTGTTGTAAAATAAATTCCATGGAAGAAGTGCATGAAATGAAAATAAATGTAAAATTCCATCAGCAGTCAAGCAAGCAGCTCCCTCCCTCAAATAATTAAAGTAAGAAAATAAATGTGTTGCCCATTACTCAGCTTCAATATTGACTTGGAGATAATGCATCTTGTCTTCCTTTCACTTCCAAGAAAATCAAGGAGCATCAAGGAAATGCAAGGCCAATAATAAAAAATTTCCAACTCAGTATTGATTGTGATTTCCAACTCAGTCTAATAAAAAATTAAAATGACCAAATTACAATTTCCTTCCTTAGTATTCACATGGAATGACCGGGCCGGACTGCATTTACACTACTTTCAATTTGGATTCGAAAGAAACGCAACCACTCTTCCTTGAGGGCTACTTCCTCGTCATGATTACTTGGACATCTTCGCAGTTCAATTGGATTGCTACTTGTTTTCTCATCAAACAAAACACTTAAGTAACATTAGCTCCACCACGTTATTCCCCACATTGCATTAATCTAGAGTTGACTGAACATCCATTTCCAGTAGAGAGAAATCGCTAACAGGAATCTAAAAACAGAGAACTCAAAGCATCGAAAATGGGAAAGGAAATCAAAGGTGGGGGCGATATTACCAGGATGGGATGGCAGAAAGTAGTTTTAAGAAGCTCTTTGATATCTTCCCTCACGCTTTTCAGTTGCTCCAGATTAGATGCAAAGCAAGTGGCGGAGGCGGCACCACTGGACACATGGGCCACCTCAATTAATGTCATTCTTCAGGCATTCTGCGAGACCACAAAAGTAGAAAGAGAGACGTTTCAGTGAAAAAGAAAGTGAAGGAAGAAATAACGTATGGTAGTACTTACCCGGTGGAGGAGCACAGGAGAAGGAAGCGATGATCGAAGGAAAGATGATGACGACAGGCGAGCGACGGAGACTCTCGTTGATGGAAGGTGAGCGATGGAGGCTCGTGCTGATGGGAGGAAGTGGCAAGTGCATAAGCAGGCCATCAGTGAAGAAGGATCGAGTCTGATTGGGGATGTGCTTTTGCAGGAAGGATTCGGTGGTGGAGCAAGCGGTGGAGATCTGAGGCGGGGATGAGGATGAGAGGATGGTGGAGGCAAGATCCTGAGCTTTGATCTGAGAATCCATGGCATACGGAGGAGACATCATTGTGGATGGATGAGAGATAAAGAGAGCTAAGGTTTGCAGAGAAAGTTAGGATTTGGGAGGAGAATGTAGGAAATGAGGGGGGATTTTGAAGTTCAAACGAAGAGGGTAGCAGATGGCGAGAGCGAGAGAGAGAGAGAGATAATGAGGATTTGGGGTTTTTTTGGGCGTGGATCTGTTTTTCAGCGCGTGCCCAAATTTAGGTCGGGGTATGGTATGGCTTTGTGGGCCCCACCATGATGCATGTCAAACATCTATCCCATCAGTCAGATGCACCATCCCATGGTGGGCCCAAGTATTAAAAATCAAATCAATCTATAACTTGTGTGAGCCACACCACATACAAAAGTTGAGAGGGGTTACTCTCCATTAAAACATTCATAATTATTTTTTAGGCCCACCGAGATGTGGTCCACAAATCCAGCCCATCCATTATGTGTGTGCCACTTAGATGAGGGGTCATACCAAGTTTCAGATGCATCCAAATTTCAGGTGGGGCCCACCAAATGCTTTTATATGTTTTAGTTCTGTCTTCACATGATTTTAGATGGTATGGCCCACCTGAGTTCCGTATACGGCTGATTTTTGGCATATCCCATAATTTAAAGGGGACCCATCAAATGCACAGTGTTGATGTTTGACACATGTCATGGTGGGGCCCACAGAGCTTGACCTCATGGGGATGACATGAATTAAACACAAAGGTCAAGCTGTGTGGACCCCACCATGACATGTGTCAAACATCAACACCGTGCATTTGATGGGCCCCCTTTAAATTATGGAATACCCCAAAAATCAGCCGTATATAGATCTTAGGTGGGCCATACCTTCTAAAATCATGTGAATAAATTCCTAAAACATATAAAAGCACTTGGTGGGGCCCACTTGAAAATTTTATGCATATGAAACTTGGTCTGACTCCTCATCCAAGTGGGACACACATAATGGATGGGCTAGATTTGTGAACCACATCTCGGTAGGCCTAACAAATGATTATGAATATTTTAATGGAGGGTAACCCCTCTCAACTTTTGTACGTGGTGTGGCCCAAAAAAGTCATGAATTGACTTGATTTTTAAGCCCTAGGCCCACCATGGAATGGTGCATCTAATTGATGGGGTAGATATGGGCCCACTTTGATTTATATATTATATATCCATATGATCCATTTGTTTCCCTTACCATACCCTGCCTCTTTTTTTTTTTCTACCCTAGCCGCTGTCTGCACGGCCACACCCAACAGTCCAGCACGCTGCCCGCCAGTCACCATCTCCACCTCATCTATCTCTCTCTTTCTCTCTTTCTCCCGGTCTCTTTGAGGCTCTGAGCCAACCTACGCCCAATCCCGACTCGGCCTGATCTCTTTGAAGTAGGTGTTTAACTTGTTTTTTATTTATTTAACTTGTATATTTATATGATTGTAGATTTATTTTAGATTTGTGGTTGGGGAGCTAGGCTAGGTCAGGTTGGGGTTTGGATCAGTTTGGGAGGGTTGGATTAGGTCGGGTCGGAGGTTTTTTATACTTAACATGATTGATATTTAATTTGTATTATTTAGTCAAAAATATAATAAGTTAACATATGAACAAGCTCCACTCGACTCGACTCGAAGCGCTAGCTCGACTTGATAGCTTTAGCAAACAAGGCATGCTTTAATGTTCAGCTTGAGGGTGAGCTTGAGGTCGAGTATAGCATGGACAAGTCAAGCCTAACTTGGCCCACCTCGAATCGACTCGACTTGGCTCGATGTACAACCATAGTGACTCTAGAGTGGGCAACGTTTAAAAATTGGAGGTAATTCTTTAGTTGTATAGGTGGCATAGTTTTACAGTAATCACAACCGTCCAAATCGTTAAACCAAGTGTGGATGGAGTATAACTAAAAAATGGCAAAGAGAATATTATTAACCATGCACTTGATTTTTTTACTTTGAATTTGGACCACTCGCTGCTTACTTTTAATAATCTATTTGATGACCATTAATTGGATGGTCAAGATTACTTGACCTTGTGGTTCTAGAGATTTGCTTAATCTCACAATTTGGATGGTCTAGATAGTCGTACATCACTATCATGCGTAAGGAGAATGAATGGACAATTAGCCTGTTTTTGGAGAAGGACAATCTTCATTGAGGGGCTTACCTTTTTCATGGTACTAATGTCCTCCATAAATGACACAGTAATACAAGCCATGGTACCGTTGCATGTAGGTGATCAGTTCTCTTTTTAAAATGTTGAAATATCAATATTGTATTCTAAGTTTTGCTAAGCCCACACGCATGTGCAATATAGCTCCAGTACATGCCATATATTTGCCAGCATGGCACAATAGATCTGAGATCCAATCCATCCATCAAAACAGAAACACAATAATAATAACTTAATTCAAGAATCTGTTTGGTCCATGTGTTATGTGAGCCACAATTTGTAAAAAAAAAAAAAAAGTATGGCTCCGAAAAACCTGGTTGAAGTTTTCTAACCCATTCGTTGTTTCCAAATTGAGGTCCACATACTCATTGGACCAGATTTTATTTTAAAGAAAAAAACATATACAGAGTAGGACCAACGTGATGGATGGATGAGATCTAGCATGTATGTGCCAAGCTAGCATATGTGTGGTATGTACACGAGTTTAATTACACACTCGTGTGCGCTTAGCAAAGCTCTACGATTTGCTATCATTTTCTACTGTCAATATAGAATTTCAGAAGATGCAAATCATACTAAACTCAAATGAATAATTTTAGAAGATTCTCACCGTCCAATTGAAATTATCATATGAATAATTTTAGAACCTGAATCAGGCCACATATGAGACAGATATTGGGCATACAAGATTGATCAACAATTTCAGTGAAATTTGATTTAAACATTTGAAGTTATTTACTCTTCAATTTGAACCAATTAGATTGTCCAAAAACAATTAACTGTTCAATTAGTGGATGTGCCTAATAATTTAGTAATTTTATTTTTCACAAATAAATTTCAATTTCCTTTTCAAAATAACATTTTTTTTTCAAAATGTATATATTTTTTTTACTCTTTTAACCAAATATCATTTTTATTATAAAATATTTCAAAAATATTTAAAATACAAATTTTGAATTTTTATCTTCAAAATCTCAAAAAATTTCTCATATTTTAATTTTTTTCTCAAAAATTTCAAAATGCCAATTTTTTTTCTTCAAAAGCATTATTTTGTTCTCAAAATTTTTCTTAAACATAGTTAAAATTTTGAAACTTTTCAATATTCTTTTTTATGTGATATTACAAATCATTTAAATATTACCTTTTAATTATATATATAAAAAAATTTCCATTCAGATGATATAAAAACTAAACATATACACACACATACACATACATTTTTATCAACAAATATTTTTAAAAATTAAAACATTTTTACATTATTACAAAAATATATACATTTTTACATTAGGAAAAACACTTTTACAGACGATTTTTTGTATTTTAAAAAATTTAAAACACACTGTACCTATGAAAATTTTCGTAGGTAAAGATAACTTTTACTTATTCAGAACACCCTTTAGCTACAAATATTTTTGTAGGTAAATATGGCTTTTACCTGAGAAAACTAATTTGGTAGGTAAAAGTGGACTTTTCGATTTTTCTTGAAAAATTCGGAGCTACGACAATTTTCGTAGGTAAAGATGACTTTTACCTACGAACTTATATTTCGTAGGTAAAAGTAAGGTTTTCGATTTTGTGTGGTTTGGAAATTTTAAAACACCCTTTACCTACGAAAAGTTTCGTAGGTAAATATGGCTTTTGCCTATGAAATCAAATTGCGTAGGTAAAAGTAGACTTTTTTATTTTTATTTGAAAAAGTCAGAACACCCTTTAGCTACGAAAAGTTTCGTAGGTAAAGATGGCTTTTCCCTACAAACTTACATTTCCTAGGTAAAAGTAAGGTTTTCAATTTTACATTTCATAGGTAAAAGTAAGATTTTCAATTTTTTGTATTTTGAAAATTTCAAAACACCTTTTACCTATGAACATTTTTATAGGTAAAGATGGTTGTGGCCTATGAAATATACATTCAGAGGTAAAAGTAAACTTTTCGACATTTTTATTTTGTGAAAAATTCAGAACACCCTTTAGCTACGAATATTTTCGTCGGTAAATATGGCTTTTACCTACGAAATAAGATTTTGTAGGTAAAAGTAAAGTTTTCGATTAAATACCCTTTACCTACGAAAATTTTCGTTTGTAAAGATGGCTTTTGCCTACGAAAGTAAATTTCGTTGGGAAAAGTAAAATTTTACCATTGAAAATAATTTTCGTCGGTAAAAGTCATCTTTACCTACGAAAATTATTTTCGTCGGTAAAAATCATATTTCTTGTAGTGGGCCATTTTACATGTCTGGTGCATTCACTCTATTTTACTGATCAATACTCTCAATTTGACTAGTTACTCGCCTTAATCAAGCTACATATGAGAAAGATATTGAGCATACAAGAATGATCAACAATTTCAGTGAATTTTGATTTAAACATCTGAAGTTATTTACTCTTTAATTTAAACTGATTAGATTTTTCAAAAATGATTAAAGGTTCAATTAGTGGATGTGCCTAATAATTTAGTAAATTTATTTTTCACAAAGAAATTTAACATTTTTTTTTTTCAAAAGGTATATTTTCTTTACTCTTTTAAATAAATATCATTTTTATTATAAAATATTTCAAAAATATTTAAAATACAAATTTTAAATTTTTATTTGCAAAATCTCAAAAATTTTCTCATATTTTAATTTTTTCTCAAAAATTTCAACATGCCAATTTTTCTCATCAAAAGTATTATTTTGTTCTCAAAATTTTTTCTAAACATATTTAAAATTTCTAAACTTTTCAATATTCTTTTTCATGTGATATTACAAATTATTTAAATATTACCTTTTAATTATACACACACACACACACACACACACACACACACACACACACACACACACATTTAGGTTATAGGAAAAAATAATTTTAAATTAAAACATTTTTACATTATTACCGACGAACGTTTTTGTCGGAAAAAGTCTTATCGCCACCATTTCCATCACTCCGCGAAAATTTGCTTTTCGATTTTTTGGTAAAAATTCAAAAGATTCTTTAGCTACGAATACTTTCGTAGGTAAAGGTGAGTTTTACCTATGAAATCAGATTTTGTAGGTAAACATAAAGTTTTCAATTTTTGATTTTTTGTAAAAATTGAAAACAACCTTTGGCTATGAATATTTTAGTAGGTAAAGATGAATTTTACCTACAAAATTACATTTCGTAGGTAAAAGTAACGTTTTTGATTTATTGGTTGTGTTGAAAAATTCAAAAGACCCTTCAGCTACGAATCGTTTCATAGGTAAAAAATGGTTTTACCTACGAAATTAGAATTTGTAGGTAAAAGTAAGATTTTGGATTTCTTAATTTTTGAAAAATTCAAAAGACCCTTCACCTACGAATATTTTCGTAGGTAAAGATGTGTTTTACCTACGAAATCTAATTTCGTAGGTAAAAGTAAGGTTTTTGATTTTTGGTTCTTTTACATATTCAAAAGACCCTTTAGCTACAAACATTTCCATAGGTAAATATGGGTTTTACCTACAAAATTAGAATTCGTAGGTAAAAGTAAGGTTTCAGTTTTTGGGAAATTCAAAAGATCCTTCAGCTGCGAATATTTTCGTAGGTAAAAGTAAAGTTTTCAATTTTTTAGAATTCAAATCATCATTTAGCTACGAATGGTTTCGTAGGTACAGATGGGATTTTTTGATTAAGCAAACCCTTTGGCTACGAATAGTTTCGTAGGTAAAGATGGGTTAGAAAATCCAAAACACCCTTTGGCTACGAACCGTTTCGTAGGTAAAGATGGGTTTTACCTACGAAAGTATATGTTGTAGGTAAAAGTAAACTTTTCGATTTATTAGAATTCAAAACTTCATTTAGCTACGAATATTTTCGTAGGTAAAGATGGGATTTTTTATTACCCATTAGCTAGGAATATTTTCGTAGCTAAAGATTTGTTTTGGCCTACGAAATTGCAGTTCGTAGGTAAAAAATAAAAAACAACCTTTGGCTACGAATATTTTCGTTGGTAAAGGTATGTTTTGCCTACGAAATTAAATTTTGTAGGTAAAAGTAATGTTTTCAATTTTTTATTATTTGAAAAGGGCAAAAGACCCTTTATCTACGAAAATTTTCGTAGGTAAAGATTGGTTTTACTTACGAAATCAAATTTCGTTGGTAAAAGTTGTCTTTTACCTACGAAAATAAGTTTCGTCGGTAAAAGTCATATTTACCTATGAAAATAATTTTCGTAGGTAAAAGTTTCGTAGGTAAAAACCACATTTCTTGTAGTGAAACATTAAGGTGACTCAAATCCCTGTCACTAGTAGAAATCTAAACGAGTTGGGTAGCTGGGGGGAAATTACTCAAGCACAGTGCCAGGGTCTGACTATTCCTAGAAATGATGGCAATATTCTTCAAGTTAAATATCTAGGAACCTTGTTTAGATTCCTTCATTGTATCTTCAGTACAAATGTGTACCCATGTGACACCAACGACACATACCTGAGTCCTTTTGTGCTAAATGTCCTGTATGATGTTTGTCAAGAAGTCCCTGTATGTCTACCAACCCTCATCCTAGATCAGCTAATCAAGGTAGTCAAAAGTGACCATCTTGAAATATTGCCTTTTCCGTCTCTTTTCTGTAAGATCGCACACTGGGCAGGACTGCCGGAAACAACAGATAAGGTATATCCTGAAGTACAGTTCGACCATAATGCAGCCCAACAAGTATATGTCTTTGTCTCATCTAAGAACCCTCCACCCAATGGAGAGAGTGGTCCCGTGCCTAAAGAAGAAACTCTCTGAGGATCTAGCCAAACTCCTGAATACAGTCCTACTTCTGTCACTAATCGTCAACGCCATGTGCTTGAACGCCAATTTTTAAACAATCTCGCTGGAATTGATGAGCGGCTCCATCACTGCGAGCAACGACTATCAGGAATAGAAAACATAATGAAAGCTCTCCAACATTCTGTCCAACAAATTCTTGAGCTACTAACGACTGGCGGGGCTTCTATGTGTTAAAAGAAGACTGTTTTTGAAAGGGAAGCGTGTCTAGCTATGAACGCTAATTTCTGCACTCATTCCTACTTATTCATTTTTTTAGTATCTTTACAAGGGTTTGATAGTTGTATCAAATGGGTAGTAGTTTATTGCTGTCTGGGGCAATACATGTTTTTTGAATGATGAAAGTTTGATTGAATATGTCTTGTTTTGTCTGGTTTATGGTATGGATTGCATGTGATAAGTTCTTGTTGACTGTTTTACTCTGCTTAACTTTATCTCTGCTTTATCTGAATGCATCCATAGTTCTGCATGGCATGTGCTGTTTTACTCATATCTTTCACTGCCATACTTGGTTACTTCCCTCGCATACATATGACTCACATTTCAGATGGTTTACCCATCTATCTTAACTATATGTATGCATGTTCTCCCATATGTGTTAAACGTTAGTCAAATCTATTGTAATGCTTTACCTTTGCCAATGACTGATAAAAAGGGGGAGAACGGTTCAAAACATCCCGTGCAGAAAAATTGTGTCTTTGAATGGTGTTGCAAGTGTTAGGGGAAGCAGTTGCACCAAGAAAGGGGGAGTTTATAGTAAGGGGGAGAAAATACTTGTTGTGTACATGGCTGTATTAGAATTTGTAAAATTGTTTAAAAACATGTACACACAATTTAGGATGTGTCTGTCTAGATATTATCCTAGGGTGTTTTGGGTTTTTTGGTATTTTGTCACGTAATTGACAAAGAGGGAGATTGAAAGTGCACCTATTAGTGCCCTGATTTGTCAATTAGCGTGTGCATTGAGTCAGTCAGACTACAGAGCCTCATAGGAAGAACAATTCAAGCGCCTACCTCAACCGGATGTGTTGAAGCTCGTCATAGGTAAATCATAGCCTTACATCCCATGTCCCAAAATATCAGGTGAATAAAATCCTTAAAAATAACCTAGAACATATGAGGGTTTTTGGGTAAGTGAACTTTTTCAAACATCAGAAAAATCTTTATGTTTGCTTGCCCTGTCGATTATATCGATACACATTTTGATATGATCGACCTACGCTATTGATGTCCTCGACACTTGATCGATACTATCGATAAGAGGACTAAAAGTGTCCAATAACCGCATACTCATCTGGACGAATTTATCGATATATCGATATACCTATCGATATCATCGATATTTAAATATTGAGCCCATCGGAAGTAGTTCGATAATATCGATAGGCAGATTTCTGGCGCCCCTATTTTCTTAAGAAAATTACTATGTGCTTCGATATATCGATATCCTTTCCGATTTAATCTGAATTCAAATATCGATCATATCGGAAGGCCATCGATTATATCGACAGTGGGCGCGAATTTCTTCCAGCAAATATTTCAGGTTGTTTTTAATGTTGATCGGGGGCCACTAGAGGAAATTGATATTTTTATGTCGATGTTATCGAGGGCTAGTCGATTGGATCGAAACAGGACACAAACTATCCATTGTGCTGATAGGTAAATCTATATGGTTTATCGATCCCATCGACAAGTCCTCGATATCATCGATATTCAAATTCCGATGACATCTGTTGTTCCCTGATCGTATCCTAAAAACCTGAAATATTTCAAGGCTTGTCTCTCTCATGCTTCAAATATCGATAGATCGATCCCAGTATCAATGGAACCGGAGTTCGAAATCCAATGACATCGACACTAGTATCAATCCCATCGACTAACTGACAAAGGGTTTCAAAGCGTATAACATTTGAGTTTGTGTTATCGAGCGGACAGTCGATCCCATCGAGAGTATATGCTCGATGATATCGAACTCTGTCATAAATTTGACTGTTTTATATCCATTGGAACCTTTTCCCTATATAAAGAAAGACTTGTCTATATTGCTGGTAGAGAAAGAAGAGAGTGCTTTTGTGTCTTTTACCTTTAGATTATATACCTAAAGCCCTTTCTCTCATGGGAGTTTATCTTCCAATCTACTCTCATTCATTGACATTCAATAGAGTGGATTGGAAAATGAACTTCCACATTCAAGGATTCTTCAGCAACTATCTTAACAATATATCATTAAGCTGGGATGCCTTGAATAAATAGATGACGGGAATCACTCTTTCTTCCTTATAGGAAAATTCTGAGAGAGTGGATTTCCATCCTAACCTTAACCTAACCCGAAGCCAAGTACCGGTACATCTTATGTGTTGCGGATTAAGGGATCTGAAGATTCTTCAACAAGGAGGAGATCTTCATCATTGCGCTGAATGAGACTCATTAACTTATCTATAAGTATCTAGAGTCCAGAGGACACTTGTGATCATTCCTTTCTAGGATTGGGTCTTAAGTGTTGTTCATCCTTTGAAGTCCTCAAAGGAGGCCTCCGACGGGAGTGTATATTGTGGGTGCGTTGTGTGGACCCTTACTCTATGTGGGCATAAACATTTGGTTAGGAGTGCACCAGTAAAACTCTAGGGTTAGAGGTGAACCGAGTAGAAACCTCTGTATAAAGGTTGAAGGTGAACCTGATTTAAAACCTTAGATTTGAGGTGAACCCTAAGAAACCTCCTTAGTGAAATCCAGTACACTCAAGGGTTGAGTGCTGCAGCTAAGAGTGGAGTAGATAAGTAGTCGAACCACTATAAAAATGACTGTGTTTGCGATTGCTTTGTTAGTGTGATTTGTTTTATTATTTTAATATTTGAATATCTGAGATCACACCTCACACACATACATAGTCATATCCAGCATGAACTAAGTTCTATATTGCTATCCTTTGAATAGTTTGTGATTGGAACCTCTACCAGGCTTGGAAGCCAGTAGAGTTACATTTGAGTAATCCTGATAATTGTATATCTGATAGGATTAGTGTAATAAGATTTTTAAATACATTATAAAACTTTAAAAAGTCCTATTCACCCCCCTCTAGGACATATTGGCATATTCCTACTTCAATTCAAGCGGTCTTCACCGCTATTTCACCTTTTACCTTTGAGAAGATTGGGACTTCAAAATTGTTGAATCATTTCATTCCATGAGTAGTTAGATGGAAGAAGAATAGAGAAAGACTTTTAAAAAGCTTCAAATTAAAGGGAGAGTGGTGACTAGAAACTTGAGCATTCTGCAGATGAGGCTTAGAAGATGGGCTCCTCAAACCGTCTGGGTTTCCAATGATTAGCGATTTTATTTTGGAATGTGACGGGTTGGTTAATGCCCCGACACTTCGACATTTGTGGAAGATCATCCTTAAATACAAGGTTTACCTTCTCCTATTGCATGAGCCCTTGATGAATGAGTCATGGCTTCTAGTTATTGCTAATAAGCTTGGTTTTGAAATGTTGTTCGTTGAGGAGGAGGCAGTAGGCAAGATATGTGTTACTTATAGGAGCTTTACCTAGGCATTTACCATAGCATCATCTAGGCAGTGTATTTCCTCTTTAAGGTCCAATTAAAAGAGTTCGACAAAGAGGTCTCGGTTTCAGTTGTGTATGCTATTGTCACAAGGGTGGTCAAAGGAATCTATTGGACGAGTCGCAAATGGTCCACAGGATGTTTGATGGCCCATAGTTAGTGTGTGGTGATTTTATTGTAACTTTGTGGGGATGAGCGTTTTGGTGGTAGCAATCCAACTGTGAGGGCTATAGAGGAATTCACCAAAGTTATTAATGATGTGAGGTTAATAGATGTAGGCTTTTTGGGCTCTAAGGCTTTGAGAATTCCCACATTTTCAAGTGGAACACTTAACCTAGGTGTAGTCGGACGACCGTCCCCTACTCTTAACCAAGGGGGATGGTTTAGGGAACTTTCCCAAATCATTCCAGTTATGAAGAATGTGGGTGACAAATGATGAGTTCCTGGAGGAAGTTAGGGCCTGGTGGGGTGAAGGGGTGGAAGGGTCTCTTATGGTGAAGTTATTTCTTAGCATGAAGCACCTCAAAGTGGTTTTTTGCAATTGGACTAAGAAAACATTTGGGAATGCTTGGGCTCACTGTGGGTTTGCTCCCTATAGGTGTGGCTTCGACCCCCTCCTCGGTATTACCCGATGCACGTGGTTGTGAGTGATTGTGTGTATCCACATGGAATAGTCTCCCCTCAAAAAGGGCCGGGGACACCCCGTGTCTTAAAAAAAAAACATTTGAGAATGTGTTTCAGAACAATCAACAGGAAGAAGATGTGGTGACTGTGGTAGAACATGAGCTTTTAGTCTCTAGGTCTGATTGTGAGTTGGATCAAGCCAAAGCACATTTGGCTAAGATGCATCTTCAAGAGAAAGTTTTGTTGATGCACAAAGCGAGAAGCATGTGGAGTGAGAAGAGGGAGATCGTAACACAAGTTTTGTTTTTTTCCTTGATTGTCAGGAAAAGGCAGCGAAGGTCCGTGGTGTGAAGAATAAAAATTGAATCCAATGATATTCTGAAAACTCATGATGCCATTGCAGCAGAGGCCATGAGGTACTTAAACCTTCTCTTCACCTTGGAAGATACTTAGATGATGGCTAATATTCTTGATTGCATTCCCAAGCTGGTGTCGAAGCATATGAATGATGTTTTGATGAGGGAAAGAAGCAGCCTTCTCTATCATAAAGGATAATGCGCCGGGTGGGGCCAGATAGTTTTTCTGAAAAAAAAAAAAAAAACTTATTCTAGGATACTGTCGGTGACGATATTTGTGAAGCAGAGTATGAATTCTTTGAGGGAGGAATCATCCCAAGATCCTTTTTATGTACACTTATGTCTGGTACCCATAGATCCAATCCTGAATTCTTAAGGGATTTCAGGCCTATCAATGTGTACAATCAGTTAGATTGGAACTTCATTCTTATGCTTCTAGACAAGTTTGACCTTGCAGAGGAATGAGTAGCTATGGTAGAAAGATGCTGGAATAATAATTGGTTCTCGGTTATAGTTAATGATAGGGCTTCAGGCTTCTTTGAATAATCCAGAGAGCTGTGTTAAGGAGACCCGGTTTCCCAAAGCATCTTTACTATATTAGCAGAGGTTCTATGTAAGGGACTGAAAAATATCATGCTGAGGGGACAATGTCCGCCCTTTTAGTCGCCGTGTGCATCCCGATGATTTCTCGTTTTTTTTTTTTTTCTAGACGTTACTATTACCTTCATCAATGGAAGGAAATCCTCGGTTAGGGGATTGAAGAAGTTCCTAGGCAGTTGCAACAAGGTGTCAGGCCAGAAAATAAATGAAGGTAAGAGTTGCTTCATCATGTCAAGGAAGGAATCCAGTTCGTGGGGTTCTAAGTGTAAAGCAGGTTTCAAGCTTTTAATAAAGCCTCATTTACCTTTTCATATTTAGGGGTCTCAGTTTCAAGTTGAAAGATTCATGCCTACCAGATGCTTTTCCTAATAAAAAAGGAGATGAGAACGATGGAGGTTTGGAAGACGAAGCTTTAATCCCCAGTGGGGAGAATTACTCTAATCAAACGTGTCCTAGCAAGCTATCCTATGCATATCATGGCTGCCTTTGACATCCCGATTTCCACTTGAAAAAAAATTAAAAGTGTTATTCTTGGATTTCTTCTTGGGTGAGTCGAAAAATCGAAAAAACACTCCCTACTCATGGCATACTGGTAGACTCACAAGAGTTTCAACACTAAGGTCATGGGTTTGACTACCCATTGTGGTGTGTGCGGGTATGAGGGTATGTGCCTAAAAAAAGAGGTTGAAACTAGCTTTCCTTCTTCAGAAGGGGGGGTTAGGAATTAGGAGGCTTGAGGAGGTTATGCTAAGCTTGTGTATTATAATGTGTTGGAATCTGTTGTTGGAAAATTCGTTATGAGAAAGGTTCATTGGGTTGAAGTACTTGTCTAAAATTATTCAAACTTAGGGGAGCTCTCGTAATGGGGCTCATGGAAAGAGTTAGCTAGGAATCTCCCAATGACCATCCACAACTTGACAAGGATGATTGGCTGTGGAATGAATTTTTGGACACAGAACTGGACAGGTGCTGGAATTCTAGCTGGAATGGTAAATGTTTGCATCATGGAGCATCTGAGTCACGCAAAAGTTGTGGATTTCTGAGGCAAGAGGGGGTGTGGGATTTTTCTTCTGTAGAGGATGTATATTGCCTGCTGAGATGATTCTTCAAATCCGGAGGACAAATTTTATAATTGTGGATAGGGGAGATGGGTTGATTTGTGCCCTGGAAGCAGTAGGGAAATTTTCCATTAAAGCAGTGTGGGAATTAGTGCTTGTTAAACGAGCGAAAGTGTCTAAGTGCCATTGTATTTGTTTGGAAAATCATCAACAAGGTAGTTCCAGTTGATGTACGAGTTCAGCAGGTCGGATGTCATCTTGCATCCAGATGTGTCTGTTGTGTCAACATTAGATTGTGGTCCTGATGAAGCAGATCCTGCTGTCAGGACTGATGTAAGAGGAACTTATATATCCAGGAACAAACTGGTGCATCCAGGGATTTCTTCATCAAGTACAACGTCTCTACCTTCATCCCAAGGTTAGACTCATGGGCTCATTGCTGCAAGATCAAGTGATCCTCCGTTGTCAGCAGCAGAGGACCCAGCCAATTTGGCTAGTCTCTAGTGAATGGCTCTATGAGGGGTGATCAGCAACTGGATCTTGAAATGGAGAATCAGGACAATGGTAACATCAGATTAGGGGTCCATGTGATTAGTCAGGGTCTGCTTTCTGTTGGGATGATCACATCGATGAATGGCTGTTGCTCAGGAAGGAATGGCAGGATGTTGATCTGTTGTCGAGGCATTTTGATAAATTGTCTCTGCGGGGCAGTAATCACTGGCCTGAAGAGGAGCTTCCTTCCAGCACTGTTAGACCGGAGTTGAGGAGGAGAGTTGATATCACATACAATGTGCAGTTGCTTGATGGTGAATTTCTGCCGTCAGATAATTTGAATTTCACCAACCACCAGGGGCTGTCAGCGCTTGGAAATTTGATTTCTTAGTATGATTTTGCAGTGGAAGATGTGAATAATCTATTCTGCAACGGTAAGCTTCCATGTTAGCTTTGGGCACATTTTAGCCGTCTTTCTTATATGCATGTTGAACGAAATCAATCCATTCAACATTAGATTGAGCACTGGGGCTGTTGGGCAAGGGACTCTTCAAAATTCAAGTTGCTTCGTGGGATGGTTCCAATCTTCATTGTATGCAAACTATGGATTGGGAGAAATGCCCAGAAATTTAACGAAAGGATGGTGTCAGTGGGTGATATTATTGTTGAGGTTTCCAGATGGCTGAAGGAGGTTGGCAGTTGCATCCAGGGATTGATAATAGTGTGTTGATTGAAAAGGTGGGCCTTCAAGTCTTTGGCCTCTGAAAAAGTGAAGGAAGGGCATGCGTAATTGAAGTGATTAGGTGGATTCAACCTGTCCTGGGCTAGCTCAAATTAAATGTGGATGGTTCCTCCCTTGGCAATCCTTGCGAGGGGAGAGAATCTGTGTTTGTAGAGTCTTATTTGCTTTCCACCATGCTCATGGGTGGGTATCCAACACAGGGGCAGGGGTCCAGTGTTGCTAGATGGGGTGAAGATTTGTATTAATTAGGTCCGACTAATGTTATAGCAGAATCTGACTCTATAATCATTATGGTGGCCTTTGGCAACCCGCTTGCTACCATTCCTTGGAAAATTTAGTACCGGGTAGGGAAAATCACTCATGAGCGCTTTAATCTGAATCTCAAAATTTCTCATACTCTGGAAAAAGGCGATGTAGTAGTAGATGGCCTGGGTAGGTTAGGGACTAATGGGAGTGAAGATAGATTGCCGGGGCCTGGTTTCTTTGGATAATTTGGGTCTAGGGATGATAAGTAAGAAGGGTTTCTCTAAACCTGGGCCAGCGGGTACCGGATAAGACTATTTGGTTGCCTGGTCTGTCTGAGTCCTTTGCTGTTTGGGTCTGACTAGTTAGGCCATCTTGTTTCTTTTGCCTTGTATTTAGTTTGTATGGTGCCATTATTGGTTATTTTGGAGGCGAGTCTGAATCCTTTTTTGTGGGTGCCTACTCTGTGTATGCAGCCTTTCTTATCAGCAAAGTTACGGGTGGTGTGCTCCCACCTTTCTCCAACAATAACAACAACAACAACAACAACAAAAAAGATAAGCCGTGATATATGATATGGAATTTTGACAAATCAACAAAGTTATAGGTGGTGTGATCCCACCTTACTAAAAAATTAATAATAATAATAATAATAATAATAATAATAATAATGAAGAGAGAGAGAGAGAGATGTTGCCTATTAGGAAATACTGTGCATTTCACGCGTATAAACACCATTGCCTCATCATGAACTACTTAGATCTTGCACATGCAAATGACAAAGAGGAGTGAAATCAAGTTGAATTTACACAACAAGGCTATGAAGATGAATGCCTTGGCATCAAAGGGGAAAATGGGTGGTGGCGTAGAGAAGTATGTAAAGAGGAGAAACAAAAACTCACTTTTCATTCCTTGGAAGAGTGAACATGTATGCACTTGTGTTTATTGATGGCTTAACCCCTATATAGGATGCTATCCAAACTCAAGACAAACTAGGATAGGACAACCCATTAAGCAGCTCATGTTCTAACTAAGATATGTAGACCCGATGTCCAAGTCATCTAATTACTCACTAACCAGATACTAGCCAAACTAAACGTGGAATCACACGAGACTAAACGGACCTGGAAAATGATTCTCAACAAATAGGATCTTGAAATATATATTAAAACTTCAATTAACTTAATCCCCAAATGTTTCAAGTCCATCAAGCGTCTATGTATTGATGAAAGATGGGAACTTACATGGAGAGGGCATCATTACAAATATACATGTTTTTGGTAAGCAAAGGTTGAACCACAGCCTGCAGAGATCACATCCCAACCCAATTGAGCATGAGAATGACTGATCAGCTAGGCCCACTCATCTGGGTTGGAGAGTAGAGATAGTTACCTCATTCATAGAGCCCATTTTGGCACTTCCTGAAGATTGATCTGATTCAATGACCACTCTTGAGACAAAAAATCCTGGTTGTGTAGGTTGTGGAAGATCCATAGATTCGCTTCCTAGCATGAGAACGACCAAGGAGATGGTCGGCCTATCTGCTGCATCTTGTTGAACACACAGTAGCCCAATGTGGATCCATCTCAACACTTCACTTGTCTGACATGTCTGGGCTAACAAAGGATCAATCAACTTCATAATTCTTCCATCACACCATAATTCCCATGCCTGTAATATCACATTTCATGTAAGAATATGAGACTAAGAAAGTAGTTTTAATTCGAGTTACTGAGAGAAACATACATAAGTCAGGAGGCTCTGAGCATGGTTAGGAAGATGCTGACTATTGTTCCTTTTTCCGCTTACAATCTCTAGCAGTAAAACTCCAAAGCTATAGACATCAGATTTCACAGAGACTCGCCCTCCCATTGCATACTCTGGTGCCATGTAGCCGCTGTTGGCAATGACCATGGTGGAAGATGCATTAGAAACACTATGTCTAAAAAAATGAGAAATTCCAAAGGACTGTGGGCTAGCAGACGTGCAATATCATCAGGTGGTTCCAATGTCTAAATGTCCTGTCCAAGAAATCAGAACCAGTCCAATGATTTGGTATGTGATCAACATTTTTAATTAACGATTTCATTAGTAATCATGGAATGACGAGTCTGATTACAAGATGGAAAGTGTGATATGTATTGCCAAAGTAGAACATTGCATGCCTACTTACTATGTTCCGACGACTCTGTTGGTATTGACCTGACTTTGATTTCCTCCCAAAAAGCGTGCCATTCCAAAGTCGGAAATCTTTGGGTTCATCTCATGGTCCAACAAAACATTGCTAGCTTTTAAATCCCTGTGAATGATTCTGAGTCTTGAGTCTTCGTGGAGATAAACAAGGCCCTTTGCAATTCCACCTATAATATTATGACACCTTTCCCAGCCTAATTGAGCTCGCTTGATTGGATCTGAAAATAACATGCATATTGAGTTGGATCATATTCTACTCATTGGTTTTAATCAAACTATGTGATAGACTTACATAATGCTTGTGGGAGTTTTGTGCTCTCAAGCTCAATAAAATATTAGGGTTGCCCAAGTTGGCAGTTCATTCAAACTTCTGCCATAACTTTTATCATGAATGCTGATGGTAACAGGATTTGTGTAGCTGATAGTAATTAGTTGGGATAAGGTTTATATGATGATGAGTTGGATCATGGTTAGGTTGGTTAGAACTCATATTGAATTAAATTTACACTGCATATTGTAAGGTGTGTTTGATTGCACTAAATATCATGATATTTCATGATTGTTGTAACTTACACAATTAGTAGGGTTAGGGAAATTTCACAACAGGGCTGGAGTTAATTAATTTATTTAAAGGCCAATGATATTTCAATTGGTACAATTTTGGGATATCCATTGTAGGCCTGGCTGACAATTTGGGTCCTATTTAACATGTTACCAGCTTTGCTGTTTAGGTTTGTTTATAGTGCTTGTGTGCACCTACAACCACATAGCCATGGATACGTGTAATTTACACGTGTTTGTGTGGTGAAATTCAAAATTTGAAGAAGAAGGAAAGAATTCATACTAAAGAGGAAGACATCCAAGCTAGTGTTTGGCATGTATTCATAGATGAGCAGTTTCTCTCCTTTCTCTATACAACAATACAAGAGCCTCACAAGGTTTCTATGTTGGAGTTTGGCAATCAATGTGACTTCATTCTTGAATTCCTTCGGACCTTGCCCTGAACTTCTTGAAAGCCTTTTAACTGCAATTTCCTTCCCATTAGATAGCATTCCCTGAAATGATTTTCCATGCAATGGTTAATTAGAAAACTCATGTAGCCTGTTCAGTTTAGGACTTATTCAACTACTCCAAGTAAAGATGTGTTTGGATGATAGAGAAAATTGAACTTCAAACATTCAGTTGATTCGAGCTGACCTCACCAAATTAATGAGTTTTCTCAGTAATTGTAATGGGGATGTAGCCATTATATTGCAATTACATAGATGTTAGTACAACCTAGAGTCTGCGTCCTTGTTATGCTCAACAAATTAAGGCTGTGTTGGTTGCACTCATGATATTTGGTGCAACCAAATGAGCCTAAAACTTTCCTCATTCCATTTTCGTTGAATAAAATCTCTAATTGGTTCGATTGTGAATCCAAATACATTCATACAAGTGCCTTTACCTTATATACAGGGCCAAATCCACCTTCTCCGAGCTTATTTTCATCAGAGAAGTTGTTCGTAGCAGCTTGTATTGTAACTAAGTCAATCAACGGCAGATCTTGGCTTTCCCCACCATTCATGCTTGAGTCCATGAGTTCCAAACCAACCGGAGGCCCCGAATAATTTAATAGTGCATGGTGCCCCTTCTCTTTCACTGATTTAGAAATGAGAAAACATGAAATTAGTCACTGCCATTTTCTGTTTCAGCCTAAAATTTAGTCCCAGCCCTCGTCTAGGGCCTGAACTTAGGATCATTTGTGGAAAATGGAAGATGTACATTCCTAGATTCATGCTGAAGCCAGGACTTGGAAAATATCTTCAGGTCTGGGCATGGCATACTTATTATTTCTTTTTCGGGGCATAAAAAGCAGTACAAAGCCCAATGCACACGCCTAAAAATAAAATCCAAGCCCGACCATGGTGGGCTTCACCCAAGAGCCCAATGGTCTGGCCCAGCCTTTTCGTAGCCCTATCTATTGCCTTAAGATTATTTAGCTTCTTTGTTTTTGGTTTTTTTTTTCCCTAACCTTTTGGTGACCTCTTCCTTCGCCGTCGGTAGCAGTAAACATAACAACTGAATAGAGCCAACACCAGAACCGATGCTACACTAGTGAAGATTATAATCTTTGATTGGTTCCCTCCATGCCCTGTCAGAAAAGCAAAACATTTATGATTTCTATTGCAATACACATTGTTCAGTGTTTGGATGTACATTGTGGACATTAGCTTAATCAAGAGGAGTGGTGAAGGACTACTAAAAACTTTTGGGTCCTAACTCATGCCTCAGTGGTAGACTCACAAGAGTTTTAACCCAAGGTCATGGATTTGAGTACCCATTGTGCTGTGAGTGTGTGGGTGCGGGTGCGTGTGTTAAAAAAAAATTGTAATAAAGGGGAAATAGCAAAAAAAAAAAGAAAAAGAAAAAAAAAGACACAAGATAATGACTTGCTTCAAGTTCCAACTTACAGGACAAGGTGATTGATTGCCTTCTTAAGACCAGAAAAAAGGTGGTTTTTGTTTAAAAAATAAAAAATAAAATTCTAATTTCCGATATTTTAATCTTGTTTAATTTAGTTTGAGAAATGCTCCAATGCTCTAAATCTGTAAGTTAATAGCGTTCCTAGTTGCATCTGTCACTTGGACAGTCCAACTGATAGACTAAGTCCATAATTCATTTTATGAGCTACAATGCAAGAAGTAACACTGAATGGATTATCAAATCCATCTTTGATTTTGTCGTTGTTTTTGTGGTCATCTTTTTTTTGAGCCGTTGATGGGATGGTTAGGATTATTTGAACATTTTGACACTTGAGAAAAATAAGCAATCTATAATGGTTGGGCTACAAAGATAAGGCTAATGATCGTTTAAAGGATTTGTGTAATTGACCCCAATTACTATAGGATTGGACCTATTTTTGCATAAATGATTTGGACTGTCCAAATTTAGGGATAATTATCAGATAGGTATGATTATTAGTCAGATTAATGCAATATTTGCATGGTAGCTCATAGAACCCGTGTTGGACTTTATGTACAGTCTAGATCAAGCGATTGGATTGTCTAAGTGTCCAAATGAAACTAGGAGCATTATAACATATTGTGCTCCTGGAGAATTGGAGTATTTCTCATTTATTTATTTATATTTTGCTTATATCCCTAAATACATGAAGTTCTAAATGTTGAAGCCATTAATTTTAAATATGATTTTGTAAACTATGGTGTCGAGGTGTGAAGTTTTGTTTTTTTTGGTAATTACACAGGCACCCGACAGACACACCACGCATGCCGTAGTGGAATGTCACCGCCCATGGGTCTCGAACCCAAGACCTCCGGTTGAAACTCCTCAGCCTACCACCGAGGCAAGGACCTCGTGTTGAGGTGTGGAGTTGCCTATTGAGAGACCATGTGATCTGTATGACGTCCAATCTGTCCAATAGGTGATAGTCATACATCCCAAAAATAGGCGAATCCAGTCATCACGTGCACTACACGTGGAATTGGAGTTTTTTTAATTATTTTGGGAGGCGATGGCGTTTCTGGGAAGTGTGTATTCGTTTTCTTTTTTTAGGCGGCCCACCTGCTGATTAGATTAACCTGAATTGTAGGTCATTTCAACGACCCAGAGCATTACAGGCATGAAACATAGATGAGAAGGCTTACCATTATCTAAAGGAATACTCTTATTATGTGCCTAGAGCTGATCTTATCGTCAATTCTACTTAACCTTATCTCAGGAAAGGCTATTATTTGATCACTGTAATTTTTTAGTCATGTACAATCCACCCTAGATATTAAAAAGCAGTTGTGTAACGGCAGTTGCACTTTATTTATTTTGTCTTCTAGTCTTTTCAAAATAATGGAGCATACGTGGCCACGTGGCTTCATATTAGCCAAGTTTTACAAGGGGGTTATATGATACTCGGGCAGCATATGATGCTTGATACACTTGCACTCAAAATTTGTACATATCGCGTATGTTAACTCAAGAGAAACTGGTTAAATTATAATTATGAAATCCACTGTTGCTAAGTCATAGTACTAATAGCATGTTGTTTAACTATCCTAACCATTGATTTACGGATACTTGTCAGTAAATAAGATTATTGGATAATTTTCATTCTTCACCGGGCAGTAAATGTCCACCGTTCTAATAGTGAAACGATAAAATAAGCATAATTTTTGGGAAAAAACTCTATTTCTCTCAGACCATTATAAGTTACAATGCACCTAGTTTTATTGGGACACTTGAACAATCCAGTCCACTGATCTAATTTGAATTTTATTTTTTCTCAAACAAATGGCATTAAATGATTTAGGAATAAATATTAGTGGGATGAGCTCTACATCTTGCATGAATTTTGGTCCTTTGGAGCATTTGAGTAGTCTTTCATATCAGCTTGACATTATTCACACGAATTTAATTTAAATTTTTATTTTTCTCATATTTCTTAAAAGAAATGGTACGAAATTGTTAGGGATATATGTTAGTGAGTTGACTTCTGTTGATTGTATGAATTTTAACTGTTTTGGAGGATATTTCAATGATCCTAAATCGGCCCGGCACTATTCATCTATATTTAATTTTTAAATTTACTCAAATCTTTTGAGAAAAAATAAATATTTTATAGAGTTAGAGAGATGTATTACTGTGATGAGTTCCGCATGTTGCATGAATTTCAGCTATTTTTGAGGGATTTTAGTTGGTAATAAAGACCTACACTATTTATCAAAATTTTAATTTTAAATATTTAGGCATAAGCATTAGTAAAATGGGTTCCACAAATTGCATGAATTTCAAGTCATTGTGGGTATATTCAAGTGACCTTAAATCAGGCAGACACTTTTATCCAAATTTAATTTTTATTTTTTTTCTTAAATTTCTTGAGATGTCAAATGGCCAGGAACATGCATTAACATTAATGGAATGCATTCCACAAATTGCATGATCCAGTACTATTATTAAATTTAATTTGTTATTATTATTTTTTTTCTTGAATTGCTAGAAGGAAACGATGTTAAATTTAAGGAAAATTTATTGGTATGATGAGTTCCACGTGTTGCATGAATTTTGGGCTGTTTTGGATCATTTAAATGGTCATAAAATAGCATTCTAGTATTCATCCAAATTAAATTAATTAATTTTTTTTTTCCAAATTTCTTATAGTGACATAGTTGATAAGTAATGTTTGTGTATTTTTCATTTGATATCACTTCAACTCCACTTCATACAACATGCACTGGTATCCTGTGGACTTGAACAACTGTGATGGTACTCTAGTAAAATGACTATATATGGGAAATGGTACTAAGAGGTCAACCTCATGGGAACTTCCCATGAGGTCCAGTGTGGGCCCCACCGTGATGTGCATTGAACATCAACCCCATCAGTTTGATGCACCATTTCCTTGGTGGGCCATGGGCTTAAAAATCAAGTCAATCCATGACTTGGGTGGGCCATACCACATACAATAGTCAGGAGGGGGTACCCTCCCATTAAAACATTCATAATCATTTATTGGGCCAACCGAGATGTGGTTCACAAATCCAAACCATCCATTGTGTGTGTCCCACTTAGATGAGTAGTTAGACCAAGTTTCAATCGCATCAAAAACTCATGTGCGCTCCATAAGTACTTTTATATGTTTTAAGCATGTCTTCGCATTGTTTTAGATGGTATGGTCCACCTGAGTTTAATATACAACTGATTTTTAGGATATCCCATAATATAAAAGGGACCTATCAAATGCACAATGTTGATGTTACTTCCCATGAAATTGTCCTTATAATACCATTTTTACACACACACGTTATATGGAGAGAGAGAGTCATGCTTACCTGTGCACCTTTGCACACATGTCATGGGTGTCTAGTGTGAATGGTTCATGTGACGTGGAATCCCATGAAACTCTAAAAGACAAATTTTTAACTTGATCTAAAATTCTTGTAGGCTATAGCAAAGAAAAATACAAATTAAGAGAGGAAACTGTTTTCATTCTTCGTAGCCCACCAAAGTTTTGAATCAAAGTAAAACTTGAGCCAAGGGGTTTCATGAGATGTTGCTTTACGTGAATGTTTTAAATTTTGGATCCACATCATGTATGATGTGTTCTAAAAAAAGTTCACACCATTGTGCGAATTAGTTAACAGATGAACATTTCCATATATATATATATATATATATATATATATATATATATATATATATATAAGATTCATGCTCATGTAATCTTATTTATATTCTGTTAGTGCATGGTATCACATCTTTTAAAAAATAAATATATAAATTTCTAATTTAAGCCTCTTAAGTTATGATTATCAAACGACCTGCAACATTATTCTTACCAAACAATGACTCATTACACTATCACAAACATGTTTAAAATTAAAAACTAGAAACATATTTTGAATACTCTTTATCTTTTGAATTTTTTTTTAAAATAAAAAAAAATAAAAAATAAAAAATATTAATATTATCAATATTATTTTTAGATTTTTCTATATATATATATAAAAAAAGTAAAAAATGATCATTATAGGCTTTGACGTTTGTTACGACCTGTAACGGAGCAGATGCATGGCCTGCCTTTATCGTTATTAAATATTTTAAATTCACATGGATTAGTTCAAGTAATTAAGGTGAACTCACTAGGATACCACATAAATTTACATCAGACACAGTCAAATCGACTTGATTACTTAGAAAATCGTTCCAAAGCATCACTCGCTGGTGGATCAACCACGCGCGTTGATTAAGTGGTCTGCAATCAAAGAGTTGTTATTTTCTACATGTTGCACAAATAAGGCACACATGCTAGACGCACATATTCTATATCTACGCCGTCCATCTCTTTTTCCAGATCATTTTAGTATATAAGCCCAAAATGAACTTGATTTAAATCTCAGGTGGACCACACCATAGGAATCAATGGTGATTAACCGTTAAAAACTTCCCGTGGGACAAGTTTTGGGGCAGGCTAATATTTATATTTTACCCTTCACATTACAAAGTGCTTATATAGATTTGGACTTTATCAATCCAAGCGAAATTCAAACTCAATAGGAATTATCCTACTAGGAAGCTGAATACTCAACCTTAAGTCCCACTTTTGGGTACAACTCTTGAAAAGACATTTCTACACAAAATCAGTCTTTTCCTCTACTAACGAAAATCAATCCAATTGGTTTTCATTGAGTGGACTTTTATAGATTTGGAAAAAGAAAAACCATTCAGGATACAGGCAACAAAACGACCCTCAATATTCTATTCCGAACCAGGGTGTCGGCTGAAAACAACTATCTTACAGTGCGTCCAAACGAGCCCTAATGCAACTCGACTCGAGCCCCAAAGGGTTCGGACCAATTGTCAACATTTGCAAAATCATGCTTACCGGAGGGAGCATCAGTTGTTGACGAAGGAGGACGACGAAAGGCGGACGGTGCAGCAGCATAAAAAGGGAACACCTCATACCTCATAGCACAACTCGCCCCTATAATAACAGCCCCGTCCTTTCCGTCGCAGCACACCGGAATCTCGGAAATAGCCGCTTCTAGGCATGTGTTGCAGTCACTTCTTGATAAATCAGGGGTGCACTGCACAATCGCATATATCTTCTGAGATGCTGTAAAATTAGCTTCTCCCATCGCCAACATCCGAACAGAAGGATTTAATGCGGCCTTTGAAGAAAGATTTTTCAACAGACCATTCAGTGTCTGGTTAAATCGTCGTGGGTCTGATATATTGTGCTGTCTCCGCATTAATGCTAACGAATTGATTGATGGATCATACACGGATTGGAAGTTATGGTCTGAGTAACGCAGCATACAGATATCATACCATATGACTGCTTCTCTCCTGTTGGGACACCGCTGCTTGATATCTTGAGTCGCCTGGTTGACGCAGGCATTGCAAGTGTCAAAAGAAACATCCCCTCTACAAAGGAAGAGGCCGAAGGCGGTGTTGGGATTTCCACCCCTTTCAGTGTAAAAGAAAGTGACAAAATGAGCGTTGAAAGTTAGAATGGGGAGAAGGGCGTTGAGATTAGTTTCGAAAGTTGTATTAGCAGTGTAATGAGCTACTGAGCAGTTAGAGTAGTAGAACTCATTGTAGAACTGCTCTGCATGAGAGTGGGAATTGAAGAGAAAAAGAAGAAAGAAAGATAGTTGGAAAATATGCATCTCTTCTTCCTTAGTATGGAAAGGGAAGAGAATATGGAACCTCATTCTGAAACTTGTATAAATTTCCCACGATCTCGTCTGCAGTATTTAGTCATACCATAGGGCCGCACAAGAAGAGATAATTTGACTAGAGCACTCCATATTATTTCTTGCAGTGGATGTCCCACAATTTACAGCTGATAGTGATTGGGTGGTTGGAATCATTAATATAAATAGTTGAATTTAATATAGACATTGATATGAAAATTCAACACTAACATCTACCACATGAAATCAACGATTAGGATCATCCACAAAGCAGGATCCAATGCGCGTCTCATCCACAGCAATTCTATTAGCTGAGTTTGAACGACTACAAACATCCATTAAGAATGATCGTGATTGGCTCATGTTCTCTAATTCCCATTAATTATTGTTTAAGAATGATCTATTTTCATCTCGCATCCGTCCATTTCAGACGTACAGGATGATTAGATAATTGTGTGTTTGGAAACATTATCTATTCAAAGTAGGGGCCACTGGATGGATGGACCTGAATGATTCAATACACTGCCACTTGTACTATGGAGAACCCATCTACAATATTCCAGTTCTACCACCTCCACCTTATCATTTCCTATTGTCTCTCTCATTGCTGTTCTAACTTACTCTGGTTCTACCGCCTACCATAGTGATTCTATTATCTGATACGTTTGTAATGCTTTATCTATTTCCGTATTTGATGGGCCTACGGATGTTTTTGTTGTGCGATCATTCCGGCTCCAATCAACGGGAAGGGGAGGGGACATGTTTGGCTAGTGCAGGCGAATGGCCCTGAACGAATCCCCCTAGCATTACTCTTCCATACCAACGACCCGATGGCCACATTCTTTCGAGAAGGGAGCAGATTGCCTGTGACCCTGGAGAGCGGATTAGGTGAGACCATGGCCTCACCTAAGACAGTGCGGCCAGCAGCGTGGGGCCCACTCTGATGTACGCACTATCCATTTACGCAGTTCGTCCGTCTTTTCAGATCATTTCAGGGTATTATCTTAAAAATGAAAGATATCTTATTATCCAGTAGACCATACCAAAAGAAACAGTGGTGATTAACTATCCTACCATTAAAACTTTTCAAAGCGCACTTTAATGTTTTCATAGTGTTTATTTACCATCCAATAAGTTAATAGGGTTATATAAGCCTTGACGAAGAAAAAATAAATAAATATCGGCTGGATCTAAAACTTTTTTAGCTCATTAATGGTCAACCAACATTGTTTGGTATGGTATGGTCCACGCGATAATTATATGTTTCATGTTTTTTTAATCATAACATCATAAAATGATCTGAAAACACCTATGGAAGGCATGAATGATACATAGATCAAGGTGGGCCCCGAGGTAACCGACGGTGGTAAGGGCCACACCGTCTTGAGTGAGGCCGGTGTCTCACCTAATCCGCTCTCGTTATCTATGCGTCCGGGGTCACGCGCAATCCGCTCTCCTTTGAAAATGCCCAGGATGATCTTGCAAATCAGGTACTCTGTATGGTTCACGTACAGGCTGGTATAAATGGACACGTACAGGCAGTAGAAATGGAAGATATGACGTATGTGTTATATCCAAACCGCCATCAGTGGTACGTTGATGTCACCACGTGTTATATCCAAACCGTCCGACCATCCGGGAAGATTTTTTTAGGGCTTGAACCAAAAAATGAGAGCGATGTAAATCTCAAATGAACCACACCACATAAGTCAGGAGGATTGAATGTCTACCATTGAAAACTTCTTAGGGGCCACTTTAGTTTTGGATCAACCTGACATTTTTTTTTTCTTTTTTGCCTTCATCCATGTATTTTTGATCTTATGAACAGGTTGGATGGAAAATAAACATCATGGTGAGCCTAGGAAGGTTTCAACGGTGGGAATCATTGTCTCCACTTCTTTCCGTGGTGTGGTTCACTTAAACTTTGGATCTGCCTCATTTTTCGAACTGTGACCTGAAATGATGTTGCAAAGTAGATGGACAGCGTGGATATAATATATACATTATGGCGGGCCCACAGTACTTGGTGACATAAACACACCACCAAGATCGGTGGTGTGTGATGGTGTTTAGCACACCACGCAATCCGCTTCCGAAATAAAAGGTCATGATAGGCAAGCCAACAGAGACTGTTGATACAAAATTTCCGAAATACAACGGTCATGATAGACGAGCGGACAGAGACTTTTGATAAAAAATTTCAAAAGCTTACCAATCTGATGCCCTTGCTGACCCACATGTCATTTGAAAATTGTGATCCCGACATTTATTACGTTTAATATACCACCGAAATTGTAGGAGTCACCGTAGATGGGTCAACTATCGGCACATGTGCGAACGTATGGTAAATCTGAGAATGGGCATTGTGGATGTACAGATGAAATCTTAAACAATTAGGGGTTTTCTCTTAAAATGTAATGGATAGATCCAAACATCTACATAAGAAGACATGATATAAACTGGGCCCATTACATGTACAAAATCTCGAAAAAAATACACAGTTAATTTGTGGAGAATTTCTGACCTAATCAGGAGATCCATAACATAATAGTGCTTTTACTCATTCCATGGAGCATCTCAAGTTCACAACAGGCACATATTACCAACCTTCTATTTCTCAATTTATGCCTGTTATTCTTGTCATCCTTGTGCAAGGGCTAGGCTTCTTTTTTATTTTTTTTTACTTTCAATTTCATCAAATGTCTTTTCAAATTCAGCAAATGTCTCTAAAGTAAGAGACAACTGAGTGATTAGCTTCATTGCATTCGACCTGTTTACTATTTACCTGAGATAAGGATGGCCGTGACCGGGTTGATCACTGTCTTCCTCAATGAAATAATTATTGCCAATCCACTTAACTTTTTTGGTCTCCTCACAGAGGTTTCTCTGAGTCAAAATAGAAAAATAGAAATAAATTCTTAGATATTCATAAATAAATTAATTAATGACAGAAATGAATTTACAACCCTTTAAATAGTGATGCGAAACATAGAAAGAATTTTAAAAATCAAACTCCTACTCAAACGCCCTAAAATTCATAACTTACTATTTATAAATTGTCATGATTCCTACTTAGACTTCATGGTTTTTGGCCAAAAATAGTAAATGTCCAATTTGACCTAACCATGTTATTCTCTTGTCCTTTTCATGTTGGGCATGACTCCTAAAGTTCTAAGGATTAGGAGTTATAATTGAACTAAAATTTACTATAAATAGTAAAAATGAAATTAAAAAAAAAATAAAATTCAACCGTCAATTTGAAGGAAACTCGCAAATTCAATGTGGGCAACCCAGCATAGTGGGGTTAGGTAGCTAAAGTAGTTTCTCCTGCCCAAAATTGTATATGGTACTTTAAATGACTCATTCCAATTTGTGAGATATGACTGTTTTATGGTTCTGACGGTACTAATCAATTCGGCCTCTGATCGGGCCTTCTTTGATCCATCTTGGACATGAAAGTGTCCTTGACCTGCTATACATCATTTGTATTTCAAATGACCATTAATTGTCAACTAATTAGTTAGGTATGAATCAATGCAACCATAAAAACAAACCAATATACCCTTTCGTTTATGATTAACCTAAATCAGGGGTTCTAAGTTTGAAAAGTTTAAATTGAGTTTCATATATGCATGGTGTGATATTCCTTAGTGCCTATCATCCGCTGCACTGTATTCCAGCGTCAAAATTTCACTTTTCAAGTTTAGAAGGTACTTCTGAGAATATTTAACAGGTTTTTTTATTTTTTTATTTTTTATTTTTTATTTATTTATTTTTTTTTTCCAGGAAGGTCGGAGCAGGTTCTCCGTTATGTCTTACGACCAGGTCTTCCCCACCAAAGGACAGCTGTACGGGAATTCTATATCAAAGAAATGTTGGCCCCCCACATTGAATATATAGCTTTTCATCAAAAGAGAAAAATAGGTGGTTTGACCAATGAGGTGTACCACAATAATTTAATCAATGGACATCCGATGGTAGGCTCCCCTGATTTGCAGACCCGCCTCATTTTTGTCCAAGGTGATTTTGCCGTGGGGCCCACCATTGCATGAGTTTATGTTGGCAGGAATGAATTGGTTGATGGACTATGGCTCTAAAAATTTCACACTAAAAGATACTAGTGACCAAATATGGGGCTTGTTTTAGGGTCACTTAAATGCAAGGAAAGTTCTAATTAGTTGGAAGGGGATTATATGTAATCAGATTTCTGGAGGTGTTTGGATACATGCAATTGATCTTAAAAGTTTTAATATGAAACTAATAGCTTTTATAATGAAAGGGACATTATACATGGTAGAACACCGTGGTTGATGCATATATATACTCATGATGTCGCACTCCAAATTTGACTACCTGTACTATCATTACACCGGCGCACGACCGTTGGACACAAAGTTCAGCACCCAGCACCAATAGACAAAGTCTTGAGCTTGGGAGATTGCCAACAGGTTGGATGGTGGGAGTCATCGTAATGAGGCCCATGGCGAGTGACTCCCATGAATTTTATTTATTTATTTATTTATTTATTTGTTGTTGTTGTTGTTATTATTATTATTTCATTATTATTATTTTTTTGAGAAAGGTGGCCTCATCCCACCTGAAATTCATTAAATAAGAGCGATTTACCACCATTCGGGTGGGACTCAACCGGAACAAGCCGGAGCCCGCCTATCATATAGACAACTACACAAGACAACCCGGGAGGAAAAGCCTACGGAACCAATGGCAGCACCTCAACAACAAAAAAATAGAAAGGTTCCCCAACGGCATGGAGGCCAAACTAACCTCCCCTACACAGGAAAAGACAGACCAATCTAGCTAGAAATTGGGACAACGCGAATGGATCCCAGGCCAATCTTGTCCGGGAGTACCGAACCTCTAATCGGACCAGGGAGATCCAGCTCATGATTAAAGAAGAGAGAAGATTGACCGCCACTTCCCTTTTGAGCCAGACCGTCAGCCGGCCTATTCCCTTCTCTGTGGATGAGCTTGATCAACACCGTGCCACTCCTCATAAGAATTTTAATCCTAGACACCCGGGATCTCCAATGCCAAGAGCAAGACGATTTTCCCAAAAGGGTGTCAACCACAAACTTGGAGTTTGATTCGATCTCGATGCAGTTGTTCCCCTTACTCAATGCTAGAAGAAGACCATCATGCACAACCCGCATCTCAGCCTTGTTATTAGAGCTAGACTCATTACCCATTGCAAAAGTGAAGAGAAAATCACCTTTATGACCTCTGACAATCCCGCTCCCTCTGGCCTGGACTGGATTATTAATAGATAAACCATCAATGTTTAATTTCACCTAGTCCCTGTATATATGGTCTGGACCATTTAACAATTTCCACTCTTTCCTGAACACTTCTAGGAGGGGACAACCCCAGGTTATCCCAAAAGTGGGTCCTTCCTGGAGAACGAAGAGAACATAAATTGGAAGGAAAAATTTGGGAGAACAACCATCCCTCGATTTTGGTGATACACGCAGAAGCCTTTGCAGTTCTCTGGTCGAATTTGGCTGAGTTCCTCTCATGCTAGATAACAGGGTAATACAGGGCGCGATTTTGCGCAGGGAGTTAAAGTGAGCTCCAACCACCATAACCGTCCACCACTGCCTTAGTCTAGATTCTACAGATTGATCCTGTAGGAAGAAGATATCGAAAATGGTGCCGAAGTGATCCCAGATAGATTTAGCCAAAGCACCATACAAGAATAGATGGCTGATCGTTTCTGAGTCAGGTCTACGATCATGCTCCTCATCACAACAATAACAACAATAACATCTACAAAACATTGGAATTCCCTTAGCCTGGATGCAGTCATCCACTGGGATTGACTCCTGGATCAATCTCCAAAAGAACACCGAGATCTTGGGTGGCACTTTCTCATGCCACACCCGGCCCGACTAGCAAGAAATGTTGGATGCATGCCTACTTACCTTCCAGGCAGATTTTAGAGAAAACTTTCCAGAACGATCGAGAGGCCTAAAGCATGAATCTCTGTCATCCAACATAGCGAAGCCCCCTTGGAAAATGAAATCAACGACATCTTGCGGAAGAAAGGAGAAAATTATAGAGGGAGGGAAAGGCCTCGAAGGCTCGAGAAAATCCTTTATCTTCAAGAGAAAATTACAGAGGGTAACTGCTGGTTTGGGATCAGAGAGGTTGCCAACTGCTGCAACAAGCCCAACCTGGTCCAATTAACTGATCAAAAGTTCCTTGATCCCTGACGCATCTGCCAGTGGACATTGCACTCAAGTGTGGATAAGCTCCCTAATTTTTCTCCATAAAGGGTAGGAGACTAGCAAAAGATCCCGTAAAATTTGGATCAAGATCAACACGATGTTTAACTCTCATGAGCTCGACCCACGGTCCACTAGTTTCACCATATTTTACCTGCCAAGCTAATTTATGTCTTAATGCTTTCACAACTTCTAATAGCTTCCTGATCCCCAAGCCACCTTCCTCGAGGGGCCTAAATATCTTCTTTCAGAAAATCTAGTGAATCTTACTCTTCCCATCAGCCCAACCCCAAAAGAAATTAGCGAACCATTTCTCCATGTTTGAAATAACCTGATGCGGGACCACCGCTGTCAACATAGCATGCAACAGGATGCTGCTTAGGATGTGCCTGATTAGGGTGGCTCTGCTTGCTTATGACAACAATCTAGCTTTCTAGCCACTGACCTTGCTCTTCACCTTATCTAGGAGAAACTGGTAATCCGAACACTTAACTTTACCCTTAGCTAGTGAGACGCCCAGGTAACGGACCCCGGCATTGGATTTAGAGATCTTAAGAGAGATCCCAAGGATCCTCTCGATACTTCTAATTCTGCCTGCTGATAGTTTATTTCAGCAAATAAAGAAACTCTTTTTGAAGTTAATTCTTTGACCCGAGGCATCTTGGAAAACGTCTAGGAAAGAATATTTCACCACCTGCAGCGAAGTTCTGCTCCCATTTAAGAAAAGGAGGGTATCACCGGCAAGCAACAGGTGTGTGGCTATCGGTCAGCCCCTACCTATCTTGTAAGGCCACTCCACCATCTAACCATCAAATTCTTAAAGCTCCTAGAGAAAGCTTCCGCTGCTAAAATGAATAATCCGGGTGAGAGGAGGTCTCCCTGATGAAGACCCTTAGAGGATTGAAAGAAACCTGCAGCCTTGCATTTATTAGGACCGAAAACCAGCAGTTACCCCAACATTTTTCCAACAAGGATACTCATCTGTCATTGAAACCAAAAGCTCTGATCACCAACTTGAGAAACCCCAAGTCTACCCTGTGATAGGCTTTTTTCAGGTCGATCTTCAGAATAATTTTGTCCCCTCTGACCTTTCTGTTAATGTCCTTGACAATCTCCTAGGTATATGCAATATTTTCCGTAATAGGCCTACCTTGTACAAAAGCACGTTGCTCTGAGGAAATCAGACTGGGCAGCAACCTGCTGAGCCTAGAAGCTAGAATTTTGGAGAAGATTTTGTAAATAACATTATAGAAAGTAATAGGCCGATAATCTGAAAATGCTACAGCAGCCTGGGATTTTGGGACTAAGAAAATCAAGGATGTGGTGAAAGCTCTTGGAAGATCGCCTCCCTCGAATAAGTACTCTGCTGCCTTGAGGAGATCGGCACCCAAAAACGACCAATACTATGAAAAAAAAAAAGAAACTTCTGTGAAGCCATCCAGGCCTGATGCCCCGTCCTTAAGGACAGTGTTAACTTCTTCTTACACTTCCATTAAGGAAGGCTTATGGAGGAGCTCTTCATTCTCTTCCATTGAGATGAGCTGAGGGATAGCTTGGAAAACGTCAGGGAAGGGAGAGACTTGAGTCACTTGAAATAGGTTGGAGAAATGGGAGATAGCCGCAGCTTTGATGGCCTCCTCGTCTCAATGAATCTGCCTTGCGTCATCTGCAATAGAGGAAATGGTTGCTCTCCTGATCTACTATGAAGCCAAATAGTGAAAATACTTAGTGTTTCTATCTCCTTCATGAAGCCACACATTGTTGGCTTTTTGCTTCCAGAACACTTCTTTGATTTGCTCTAGCTAATATAACTTCTCTCTGGCTACCATAGTTTCTTGCTGGAGATTTTTCGAAGTGAAGTTCTATATTATATTTTCAATACACACCAGTTCCTCAACTTTCTTCACCTGCAGGAAAATATTTCCAAACACTTCCCTGTTCCATATTCTTAGATCCTGCTTGACTCTTTTTAACTTCAGCAACACATTAACCATAGGCTTTGAGGAGAGTTGACCAAGCCATGCATTTACAAATTGAAATGATTTAATCTTTCTGATCAAAGCACTATAACACCTGAGTGAGTAAATAAATGGTGTTGATCGGGATGAGACCCACGTAAACAACTTAGAAAAAAATAATAGTAATAATAATGATATTAAAAACATTGTAAAGAGGGTATTTAATATTATATATGTGTATATTAGGCCATCTGATCCATGATCTAGCCACTAAATTCTAGTTAAATAGTCACGTAGGCTCTTTTTACTGTTGATGATAAGTTTGGATGTAATCTGACCATCGTACCAATGGAAATCCACAAATAGGATCTGAATCAAGTTGTGGGGCCCACCTGAACATTGGATTTGCCGGGTTTTTGGTCAAAGGACATGATTAGGGCCTCCAAGGAGAATGGAAGGAGTGGATTTCACCTGAACATCACTGTGGACCCCACCCCAATTGAATGTGCATAAAGTGCACATGCACACATTGTGCACCGGACCCGAAGTTTAGTCAAATCGGGTTTGACCCAATAGCCAAAGAAGGTAGCCTCCTCTACTTTTCGTTTTCTTTCCATCGAACGTATGTTCGTTCGTTCGACATCAAGTGGCCCACTAACGTAGACTCAGATCACAGATCTGAACTGTCCATCTGATAGAGGGTCCACGTCTGACTAAAACCATGTCGACCTCGCATGGGCATGCTCGCGCACATGAGCATCGTGCCCAGTACATGACAGGCTGGTGAATGGAACTTTCCTAAAATTGAAACTGTTCTACCAACACGCTGGCAGTCCGCGTGCGTCCATACTCTTTCATATCGATCGTAAGTCTGGGATAATCCCAACCCTTCAACCAAACTTCGTGGCTTAGGGCTTTCATTAGCACACAGGAAACCACGACCAGTTTTGTAATATCGGTCGTATTCAGAGACACTTGGAAATAGATTGAATCTCAACCATTTAGTGTCATCCAACGGAGTAGCGTGAGTTAGGGTTGCATATAAAGAGAATGAGGTGTTGTAAAATATTGATTTTAATAAAAAATATTTTAATAATAAAATATATGAAAAGTTATTTTTTGAAAAACTTTTGGGGCTTTGGGAATAGTCCCACATGGGAAAGAGAAGAGAAAGAAAAGTGGTTTAAATGATAATAGTGGAGTACCATAATATTTGCCTACCTAGTCCGTGGACCATGGGACTTGCGTGTTCCAGTGCGAAGCACTGGAACACCGCGCACGTGCATGCGCTGCGCTCGTGCTCGCGCTCGGTCTCGGTCACGGTCACGGTCTCGGGCTCGGTGCGAGGGCATGGGCATGTGAGGCAGTGTGGCTGTAGAGGCGCTAGTGGCGCACTTTGTACTTCGCACGTGCGCATCGTAGAAATTCTGTAACAGCTGTGCAATAAGTGCAGGGTCCAGCTGAAACTGCTGCATGGCTAGCCCCAACAGCTATAAAACGGCTAGCTGCTGTCTCACAACAGTCAGCATGCAGCAGCTTAATGGCCCATGCACAACAGTCAGAAAACGGCCATAAAACGGCTAGTTTTCTCAACAGCCAGAAAACGGTCATGGGATTTATTTCCCTGGACCATAACCCCCAGCCACCATAGCCTATAAAAGGAGGGCCTGGATAGGTTTCAAATCCATCTCAACTCACTCCAGCAACTCTATACGAATTCTAGAAAAACAGCCTCTCCACTCATATATTCTAAGTGTTATCCAGCAACACAGCAAGATGTCAACCTTAGCTTGAAGGACAGACCAGCAGGTGTGGTCTAGAACGGTTCAACCGAACCAACAGGCTGAAGATTAGAACTTAATTGAGCAAACCACTTTTCTATTTTCTTCTTTTCTTATTTTTGAGATTTTCCTTTATATTGTAATACTGTCAGAAATAGTGAAATTGAGTTCCATTTGGTAGGCCTTCGTGTTTGCTGAACGCAGACCCACACCAGGCTCGTCGTATCCTAGAAGCAATTTTCCTGTAACCTATTAGCATACTCAATTTACTTGAGTTGGGGCAGATAACGCTTTAAGGACAGCGTTTTTAGACGTGCTTCAGCCTGTCCATATTATTTTCGGTTTCCATATTATACAGAAACTACATTAATCTGTATAAATTTCCCAAAAATCTTAAAGCGTTATTTTAAAAATGGATGCCGATAGCATTTCATCTATTAAGTTGATGAATCAGGACTTGATACGTCTTGATCGATTCGATGGAACCAATTTTACAAGATGGCAAGACAAGCTGAAATTTCTTCTGACGGCGCTGAAGATCTACTACATACTAGATCCAAATCTGCAAGCACTGCCTGAAGTAACTGACAAAGACACACCTGAGCAGGTGGCTGCCCGCGCTAAAAGAGCCGAAGACGAACTCTTGTGTCGTGGACACATTCTGAACGCACTCTCCAACCGCCTGTACGATCTGTACCAACAGACATCATCAGCAAAGGAGATCTCGTCCTCACCTGCAACTACAATAGGGTCTGGTGGGTGTGCAAACACCATCCCGTAACGTGGGAATGAGTGATCAACTCAGTGGAATCATAGAGCAAAGATTAGCATGTTCACAATTTAATCACGCGATAATAGTAAAGCAGTAAATCAGACAATCCTAATGCTGTTGTTAATGCAAGATGATATGACGTGATGTATGCCCTCACCGACGATCACCCTCATGCGGCAACATCTTACGACCGCGGCATGCCACACTCCCTAAAGTGCTCCACATCTTCCAGGCACATGCAATGCTATGGTGATATGATTACCAAGTTGTTATTAGTCCATTCAAACAGCAGGATTGGGAAACTAAGGTACTTCCCTTGTATCAATCCCAACACGGATCCTGTCTAGGGTCGTCACTCCTAGTAATCTCATACGATGTATATTTCGTAGGTCACTGCAAGGGCTGCCAGGGCTGTTGCTCGCACTCGTTGCACCGCTCCCCCATCACCTTATCAATACAGGCCCACTGTACTCTACTGCACGGAAGGGTCGTCGCCTCCCGTGGACTCAGAATACGCTGGCGGTCACTACAAAGGGCTCGTCGCCTGATCAGTGTAGGCCGACAGCTAGAATATAGTGTCCCATACCACCATAATCTGCTCACGAGTCAAGGTGCTCATTGGTCACTACGGGGAGGTTTGTGGCCCCAGCGTAGGCCGACAGCTCGACCACGGTGTCCCATACCACCATGCCCGGCTCATGAGTCTTCGTGGATCAAGGTACCACGGTTAATAGGGTTTACAATGGTAAGTTCAGTACCCTAGGTTCAAGCAGTTATGATACATACAAGGTGAACAAACATCGGCCAGTCGGGTTACTTGACGGGCTCGACTAGTGCGATCGCATCTCAAGTTAAACGACATGAAGTGCGTAAAACACTTCACGTGGCCTAACCACTGCCGCCAACTCTCAACACGAATCACGTTCATCGACGCGTCGTTCGTGGCTATGACCAGTCAGCCACGAATTCGCTCGGTTACCGACTGCCTGGACTAAGTCTAGTCCCAAACACTTATGGAATCACATCAACAAACTATGTGAGAGCATTGGAATTGAAATACAATCATGTGAGCATGTTAACACATGTTATAACATTCAACTTAAGCAAATCCTCAAGCACATATATTCCATGCATGTAATGAAATCATGCATTTAGTCAATATGTAGAAAATCATTTAGGTCAGCATATTAATTGAGGAATCAATCATAAACTATTACATAACCTCATTTAATTCAATACATACTAATACAAGCATTTATACAAACACATACACTACACACTTAAGTCTACATATAGTATGTCGACCCAAAGTGCGCAACTAGGCGAATCTCTTCGCCAAAATAATTATGCACGCATTCCTAACTTCCTAATGCGACAACAAACCATGTCAATCACATCAGCAAAATATGAATGTAAACAGTACTTCCTACAAATGACTAAAATGCCCTAAATCTCATATTCTTCGTTAGTTTACGAAACGGGAAACGGAGAGCATTTTGTACATGTCAAACGGCGATGCCGTCAAGAATCTACTATTAAACGACATTGAAAGCGTTGGGAACCGTCAATCAAAACGTCTAAAATCCTCACCTAGTGTCTTGTAGACTCGAGAATTGAAACGGAGCGTATACGCCTCGTCTACGGCGAATAAGGAGCCTAATACACAAGATCCATAAGCTACATCGCTATGGAAGAAAGGGAAACTCAAATCAACAACTATTTAGGGTATTTACTTACCTAAGATCGCGGTGGAATCGCCGGGAAGGTGGTAGAGGTGTGTTGCTTAAGCACGTGCAACACGTAGCACAAGTGGCAGGAAGAACTCCCCCACTCACTCACAATCTCTCACTTCTTTTTCCCTCTCCCAAGCTAGGGCTTCTCTCAAATTCGGATGGGAGAGAGGAGTGAGGGTTTCAACCCCTTTTATAGCCTACAACATGCCCAAAATAGGCTTGGGAACAATGTTTACTTGGTACCTAACCAAATCGGGGCCGTTTCGGTCCAAAAGGGCATTTCTGAAGGTCCCCTGGCCAAATGCGATCGGACTTAAGCTCATGCATACTGGATCTAGCACACATCCAGTTTTCAGACCGGTAGGGTTCCCAGATCGCACGTGGCGGTCCAGTTTCAGTTTAACGGTCATCGCACCAAGATCAGGCCTATAAGTCTCGTGATATGTAATAGATATTTTTCCTGATCCAAGGGTGTAATTTGGCTGTATTCTGACGGTCAGAACGCTCAATACTGATGCGTCAAATTGTGTGCCAGATTTGAATTTCAAATTCCAATTCTAACCCTATTCTCACTCTCTTCGGTCCGGGCTCAATGAAATAGCCTGTGATTATCGGTTTGACTTGATTTTTGGAATGAGTGTCAAGTCCAGCTAGACGGTTCTAACGGTCTAAGATAGGAGGTATCGGACTTTCGACGTGCGGTCTAGATCCAATACAAAGATTCAAAGTGGTCCAGAGAACAAACCTGCTTAGAGTTTGGTCCGAGGTTTTAGAGCATTATAGCACCATTGGTTCCACTCGCTTTGGGCCTTGTAGAACGTATTTAAAGTGATCAGGTACCATTTTCCTGCTATTCTAACGTTGCACTAGCTAACCTAGTCATATTTTCTAAAGGAATGAATTCTACGCAATATCGGGTCGAGTTGGTACTCGAGCCCAAGTATGAATTTTTCACGGGCGTTACAATCTACCCCCCTTAACAAATAATTTCTTCCTCGAAATTTTGTACCTTTTCGTACTCCTCGAGAAGCTGTGGGTAGTTCTTTCTGATCTCGGCTTCTGTCTCCCAAGTAGCCTCCTCCTCAGTATGATGCGTCCATAGTACCTTCACAAGGGGAATCACCTTGCTACGTAGTACCTGCTCCTTCCGGTCTAAGATGCGTGTCGGTCGCAGGATATAAGTAACATCCTCTCCTAACTGCACCTGCTCCCATCTGATGATATGAGAAGGATCAGCAACGTACTTCTTCAGCATAGAAACATGAAATACGTTGTGGACGCTCGCGAGGGGCGTGGGTAAAGCCAATCGGTAAGCCACTGCTCCCACACGATCGAGGATCTGAAATGGACCAATGAATCGCGGTGCCAGCTTCCCCTTCTTCCCGAACCGAAGGACTCCCTTCATAGGGGAAACTCGCAAAAACACATGATCCCCGACTGTGAACTCTAGTGGTCTCCGTCTCGTATCGGCGTAGCTCTTCTGTCTGCTCTGCGCTGTAAGAAGCCGACGTCGAATAATATCAATCTTCTCTGACGTCGCCTGCACCAACTCTGGGCCAATCAAGCTGCGCTCATCGACCTCTAACCAGCAATGTGGTGCGCGACAAGGTCGCCCATACAGCGCCTCATAAGGTGCCATGCCGATACTCGCCGGGAAGCTATTGTTGTACGCAAACTCCGCATATGCAAGACAGTCATCCCAACTGTCCTTGAAGTCCAATGCGCAAGCCCGCAACATGTCCTCCAGGATCTGGTTCACTCGCTCCGTCTGTCCGTCCGTCTGTGGGTGGAAGGCAGTACTGAACTTCAACTTCACACCCATAGCCTCCTGAATGCGAGTCCAGAAAATAGAAGTGAACTGCGTGTCTCTGTCCGACACGATCTCCAACGGAACTCCATGCAGATGCACAATCTCTCGGATATACAATCTAGCCAGCTCGTCTGCAGAGTTCGTAACTCTGATCGGTAGGAAGTGCGCCGACTTCGTCAATCGGTCGACGATCACCCAAATGGAATCATGCCCCTTCCTCGTCTTCGGCAACCCAGAAATGAAGTCCATGGAAATGAAATCCCACTTCCACTCTGCAATCGGCATAGGCTGCAAAAGTCCAGGTGGTCGGCGATGCTCTGCCTTCACCTGCTGACAAGTGAGACAACGGGACACGAACTCAGCAATGTGGGTCTTCATACCTTCCCACCAATACGTCCTCTTCACGTCACGATACATCTTCGTACTGCCTGGATGCATCGCAGTCTAGTAGAATGCGCAGCCTCGAGAATCTCTCGTCTCAAGTCAGGGACATCTGGGATGCATAGGCGGCCACGGTAACGTAAGCCCCCATCCATACCAACTCGCCAGTCGGCGTCAGCATCGTCACTGGCCTGCTCTCGAAGCTCAGCAAGATGCGCGTCGTCCCTCTGCGCCTCGATGACACGGTCATCGATCTGGGATCGCACCTGTACGTGTGCGATGAACTCAAATGGCTCCTCTACGGTGAGTTTCTGCTCAAAGTCTCGCAAAAACTCAACCATATCCCACTCGGCAACCATCAGCGGAGCCGCAAACTCTATCGCCTTCTTGCGGCTCAACGCATCAGCTACAAGGTTCGCCTTCCCAGGATGGTAAGAGACTTCAAACTTGAAGTCCTTCAGCGTCTCCATCCATCGCCGCTGCCTCATATTCAAGTCCCGCTGCGTGAATATGTACTTGAGGCTCTTGTGGTCGCAAAAGAGCTCGAACTCCTCTCCGTAGAGGTAATGTCTCCAGAGTCTCAGTGCGAATATCACGGCTGCCAACTCCAGGTCGTGTGTAGGGTAATTCTCCTCGTGCTTCCTTAATTGTCTCGAGGCATACGAAATTACCCTGTCTCTCTGCATAAGGACACAACCCAAACCAACGCTAGACGCGTCAGTGTATATAGTGTATTTAACCCCTTGCTCTGGCAATACTAGCACAGGGGCGGACGTAAGTCTGTCCTTCAGCTCCTGAAAAGCCGACTCCGCCTTATCATTCCAGGCGAACTTCACGTCCTTCTGTGTCAACTGAGATAAGGGTCTCGCGATCTTCGAGAAGTCCTGAATGAAGCGCCGATAGTAGCCAGTGAGTCCCAAGAAACTCCTCACCTCGGTGACAGAACCAGGCTGCTCCCAGTCCTGCACCGCAGCTACCTTAGACAGGTCAACTGCCATGCCGTCCTTGGACACCACGTGTCCCAGAAACTTCACCTCCTGCTTCCAGAAGTCGCACTTCTTATACTGTGCGAACAACTGATGCTGTCTGAGCGTATCAAGGACCAAACGCAAGTGCTCCTCATGCTCCTCTCGACTCCTAGAGTATACCAAAATGTCGTCGATGAAGACAACGACGAATCGATAGAGGAAAGGCCGAAAAACCCGGTTCATCAGATCCATGAACACGGCCGGTGCGTTCGTGAGACCGAACGACATCACGAGGAACTCGTAGTGACCAAAACTGGTCCTGAATGCTGTCTTCTGCACGTCCTCATCCCTGACGCGCAGCTGATGATATCCTGACTGAAGATCAATCTTCGAGAAGTACTGCGCTCCTCTCAACTGATCAAACAAGTCATCGATCCTGGGCAAAGGGTACTTGTTCTTCACCGTGAGATGGTTCAGCCTGCGATAATCAATACACAATTGCAGCGAACCATCCTTCTTCTTCACGAACAAGACCGGTGCTCCCCAAGGAGACACTCTAGGCCGTATAAAGCCAAGCTCTAGCAGGCCATCAATCTGCGTCCTCAACTCCTCCATCTCACATGGTGCCATGCGATACGTCGGCAGTGAGACGGGTGTAGAACCAGGAATCAGATCGATAGTGAAATCGATCTCACGTCGGGGCGGCAAACCAGGGATCTTCCTGAACAGATCCCCGAACTCGGAAACAACTGGCGTCTGCTCAAGTACCTGGGCACCAGCGTCGCGCAATAGAGTGGCATAGCTAAGAATGCAGAAAGGAAGATTTACCCGCACTGAAAATGTGAAGGATGCGCCCTCAGGCTCGTACGCTGTGACTATACGAGTCTCGCAGTCAATCTCGGCTCTCGCTGCAGTCAACCAATCCATGCCAAGAATGACGTCGAGATAAACGAGCGAGGGATCGACGACCAGATCAAGAGTCATCGTCCTGCCTCCCAGATCAACCAAACAACCCTCACACATCTGGGTGACATCTGAAAAATCTCCATGAGCTGCAAAGACTCGCACGCTATCCATAGTGATAGTCTGCAAGCCAAGACGTCTGACTACGGCATGCGATATCAAAGAAATCGTGGAACCAGTGTCCACCATGACAAGAACGGGAGTACCTCCGATATGGCCCGTGACCTCGAAGGCTGAATGCTGGAAAGTCGACGTCGTAGCTGCCTCAGCGGTCAGTGCATGAACTCGTGCCTGCTGTGGCCAGTTCGGCCGCTGTGTCAAGGGCCGTGGAGGCTGTCGAATCTGTGATACCGTAGGTCTGAACGAAGGATGCGTAGGAGCTGACCGTATAGGCGGTGCTGATATCGCCTGCGGACGTACACGATCAATCTTCTGCGGCGGCGAGAACCCACTGTCCCGCATCCTGGAAAAGCAACTCTGCGCTAAATGGCCCGTCCTCCCACAGTATGTGCATGATAAATCAGGGCACCGAAACGGTCCTACTGGCGCCGTGGTCCTGGTAGGAGGATCAATGCGAGGCCTCTTGCCTGCGAAGGGCCTGTCTGGCAAATTCGGTCGCGGCCTAGAAGTAGTCGGGCCTCGAGATCGCGCAAGTCGATCCACGTCCTGCTCTGCCCGCATGGACATGTGAACCAACTCCGCATACGAGGGGAAACTGACACAGCACATCTTCGACCGAATATCCGGTCGCAAGCCCTCCAAAAAGCGCCGTATGCGCATCTGCTCATCAGCTAGAATCGTCGGGACGTACCTGCCCAACTCTGTGAATCGATGCTCATACTCGGTAACCGTCATCGCTGCCTTCCTGAGATGGAGAAACTCATTCTCCCTCTCGTGCCTGTAGGTCTGGGGATAATACTTCTCATGGAAGTGGAACTCGAATGCTGCCCACGTCCATACGAAATCTGCGGCAACAGTCCGCAATATACTATCCCACCACATACTGGCCTCTCTCTCAAATAAGAAGGTAGCCAGTTCTACCTGCTCAGCCTCTGTACAGTGTAACATGCGTAGAATCTTCGACACTCGGTCGAGCCAGAACTCAGCCTCCTTGGGTCTGTGAGAACCCGTGAAAGTAGGAGGCCGCAAGCGCTGGAATCGCTCCAGAAGGCCCCGTGTGTCGGCAGGATTCCCCGCAGGGAAAGCAGGCTGCGCAGGGTGTGCTATGCCCTCATCCTGGGCATAAGTATAGGCATCCTCAGCTGGATGCGCAGGTGGTGCAGGCGGAGTAAATGCAGTCGCACCCCCACCCTGGGCTAAAGTCCCAACTATGGTGGTCAGAAGCTGCTGCTGCTGTAGCATCATAGCCATCATCTGCTCGAATCTATCAGGGGGTGGAGCAGGCTATGGCGGATGAGGTGCGGAAGTAGATGCGCGCTGTGGCTCTCTAACTGATGGTGTAAATGGCGGTGGTCCATCTGTAGGACCAACAGCAGGCTGAGACGACAGAACCGTCTCAGGAATCGGGCCCACAGCAGGGTCCGGACGAGTGCCAGACTGAGAGGGAGTCTGATCCATCTGATCTGACAATGAAAGCCGAACCGCACTCCTCGTAGTCTTAGGTGGCATTCCCTATACTCAAAATAGGGCGCAACCTTGTCAGTCTCAATTGCACAAATACACCACAATCATTCACTAAAGAGTCAAAGGCATTCCATGCATTTCAATTAATCAAAATTGTCACAATACAAGGGATATATCCTTACAAGCATCATGACTAGAATGACATGGAAATTAAGACAGTTAAGCAACAGCAACATAAGAAAAGCACTAGCCTTAACAGGCTTACACACATAAAACGGGAAATGGCTAACTACTAATAACAATATCAAAGATCGCATCGCTAGTCGGAGTCTGGTGACGGAGGAGGAGCACCCTTATCCTGTAAGCAACACAGGATTGCCTTCAAAGTGCGAGTCACCTTACCAAACTTCTTCTTTGTAACAGCCTTGGCATCAGCGACTTCTGCTCGAAGTTCTTGGACTTCCCTTCGCAAAGCGGTCTGACTCTCCTCCATCCGAGCAATGCGGTCGTCGATAGTAGTCTGCGCAGAAGGAGGAGGGCTCTCATCAGTATCCTGAGCCTCCTCTTCTGCTTCTTCCTGAACCTCTTCCTGAACCTCTGCTCTAGGTTCTTCTTCGCTTTGATCTTCCTCTTCATCAAAGTCATCCCCACTATCCCTTTCAAGTTGATTTTCACGGTATTGCGACCCAATATTCATCTTAATCATTGTCGACTCATCGATGGTGTGAATCGATACCGGCAATTCGGGTCCAAGTCTATAGGCAAACTCAAGCGCAATCTTGCAAATGAGTCGGCCAAAGGGAAGGGATTCGGATGTTCTCCTCGACCTGGCTATGAGAACTATCTGCCGTAAGATGAAAGTGGCCATACATACGTTCTCTCCCTGGGCCACCAGAAATAAGAAATCGACCATAAGACGTGTACATTCAATGCGGTTCGTAGACCTAGGATAAACATTGAACGTGCAGATATGGTGCAGCAGGCGTAAATCCTCAGACATGTACGTCGCCTTGAGGCTATTATTAGGCTGCCATGGAACCAACTTACCGCACAGAAACCTGGTGCGGCGATCTCGTTCACGTCTAGTCCTCAAATTCTTCTCACTTGGATGCACATCACCTAGAGGCACATTGAGAAGTCGCGCAATCAACCGGACGTCGATCGTAGCCATCCGATCTCTACCAAAAGGGATTTTGAACTGCAAAGGCTCCAAGGTAGGATTCTGGATGTTAGCATAGAAGGTACGAACGGTGCTCACATTAGCACGAGTGCGAGCTTCAAAGATCGGTCCCCAGTGCGCAGCTTCAATGCGTTCGAACAACAGATACTCGCCGAACAATCGCCCATCTACGTCCGCCTCAAATAACACTCTACGATCAGTGTATTCACCATGAGGCATCTCTGATAGAATGGTTCGTCCAAGGTGTGCATGGGGATCCAAATCCTGCTTTGTACGGCACTCCAGGACTGCAGCTGGACCTGCAGCGGCGCTTGAACTTGCGGCACCACCCCGCGGTCTTCTCAATCGAGCAGGGCGGCTCGGCCCAGCCTCGTCTGTTGCAGTTTTCCTCTTACCCATCAAAGACAGGATGGATGAGAGTGACAAAAGACCCAGAATGGCTTCCACGAAAGCCATGGAAAATGCTGAAAATGCGGAGAAATGGCTGCCCAATCTGACAAAAGGAAATCTAGGCATCGTAGAGGGATGCTTCAAGCTTCCCAAGGCTGTACTTTCAGGGAAAAATACAAACAAAAAGATGGGATGGAGCACCTCACGATTTCAGCACTATTTGGGGGATTTTGGAGCTCCAAATGGCGATATCTTCAAGGAAAGAGGCTGCCAACACCCAATAAATGATGGGTGGTGGTCGTTTTTGGCCAAGGAAGGTTGTAGAGGTGGTTTGGGAGGCCGGGGTTTGGAATTGGTTGCTGAAAATTGAATCTAGGGCTATGTAAGGGGGCTGTTTGTTAAGGAGAGGTGGGTTTTGGGGGTTTTCGTGATGTGGGAGGTACCTAGGGGTGATGTGGAGCCTGTTTGAGGGGGTGCGCCCGAAGGACGGCCCCATCGGAGCTCGCCGGCCGGCGATGCATCGCCCGGTCGGCGATGGCATCGCCGGACAACTCTCAAGTTGGCCAGTGGGACCCCATGGGCCTGGTCCCCCATGGTCCCAGGGTCCCAAAAAGTTAGGTCCCACCCCTTGGTTCATACTAATTTGGTCTCTATGAGCCCAAACATGTGTTCGGGGCTTTCCGGGTCCACATCGCAATCCCGAATGCCAAACCATATGATGCAGCATATGAATTTGGGGTAGAAGGAGCCAGTACACCTATCTAGCTCCTTAGTTGCTAAAGAAAGTGAAGTTAGAATGACATTATGGCCATTTTTCATGAAATTTTACTATTCACTGTAAAATTTGGTGAATGTACAAATTTGTGTTATTTTCATATTAGTTTTGATTCCTAACATGAAATGGATAAGAAAAAATTGAAGGTTGAAGTGTTTAGAGGAGGAATTTTGAGAATTTTTGGCAAAACGGGGTTTTTAAGCCCTGGCGATTGATTACTGGAGTCGTGGTCATTCCACGGCCCATGGATTCACTTTTGCGGCTTAAAACCGCTCATAGGACGTCTCAACCCGACTTCCTACAGCTTAGAAGTGATTCGGGTTGCATTACGCGACCCGAGATACGTTACAGATTCGATCTTGCGATCGATCCTAATAGACTTCGCCTATCGGCGAATCTGCGATCCTAGAAGTGTTTCTAGACTCTTCTCGCACCCACTTAAGTCAAAGGAAGAGACAGCGTACGTCGCAAGACCATAACCCAGGCCCAGTATACTCTCATTCATGCTCTGATACCAACTTGTAACACCCTAAAAATCGGGGGTCGTGTATAAACTCAACTCCCGAGTTCCAGACCGTCACTTATGCAACAAAAATGGTTATGATTCAATGTTGTCTGATTTAAAGCATTCACATGAGTAAAAGTATACCAAAACTGCAATTCATACTTCAGATCCAGTGATAAAAGCAAGCGGAAGACTAAACAATGTATATATCACTGTATAAAAACAAAGTAATCTCATCTGTCTCCAAAGTATGACTACATCTCTGAGTCTCATGTACATATACATAACAAAAGAATAATGTTCAAAAAAGAAAAGTCCCACTGATGTCCCCTCGATCCAGGTCGCCTACGGGAAGCCATCATAGTACTGCATATACGAGAACTCATCCTGGTCCTCGTCAACATCTAGCTCCACCTCCTGGATCTCGTCCTCACCTGCAACTACAACAGGGTCTGGTGGGTGTGCAAACACCATCGCGTAACGTGGGAATGAGTGATCAACTCAGTGGAATCATAGAGCAAAGATTAGCATGTTCACAATTCAATCACGCGATAATAGTAAAGCAGTAAATCAGACAATCCTAATGCTGTTGTTAATGCAAGATGATATGACGTGATGTATGCCCTCACCGACGATCACCCTCATGCGGCAACATCTTACGACTGCGGCATGTCACACTCCCTAGAGTGCTCCACATCTTCCAGGCACATGCAATGCTATGGTGATATGATTACCAAGTTGTTATTAGTCCATTCAAACAGCAGGATTGAGAAACTAAGGTACTTCCCTTGTATCAATCCCAACACGGATCCTGTCTAGGGTCGTCACTCCTAGTAATCTCATACGATATATATTTCGTAGGTCACTGCAAGGGCTGCCAGGGCTGTTGTTCGCACTCGTTGCACCGCTCCCCCATCACCTTATCAATACAGGCCCACTGTACTCTACTGCACGGAAGGGTCGTCGCCTCCCGTGGACTCAGAATACGCTCGCGGTCACTACAAAGGGCTCATCGCCTGATCAGTGTAGGCCGACAGCTAGAATATAGTGTCCCATACCACCATAATCTGCTCACGAGTCAAGGTACTCATTGGTCACTACGGGGAGGTTTGTGGCCCCAGCGTAGGCCGACAGCTCGACCACGGTGTCCCATACCACCATGCCCGGCTCATGAGTCTTCGTGGATCAAGGTACCACGGTTAATAGGGTTTACAATGATAAGTTCAGTACCCTAGGTTCAAGCAGTTATGATACATACAAGGTGAACAAACATCGGCCAGTCGGGTTACTTGACGGGCTCGACTAGTGCGATCGCATCTCAAGTTAAACGACATGAAGTGCGTAAAACACTTCGCGTGGCCTAACCACTGCCGCCAACTCTCAACACGAATCACGTTCATCGACGCGTCGTTCGTGGCTATGACCAGTCAGCCACGAATTCGCTCGGTTACCGACTGACTGGACTAAGTCTAGTCCCAAACACTTATGGAATCACATCAACAAACTATGTAAGAGCATTGGAATTGAAATACAATCATGTGAGCATGTTAACACATGTTATAACATTCAACTTAAGCAAATCCTCAAGCACATATATTCCATGCATGTAATGAAATCATGCATTTAGTCAATATGTAGAAAATCATTTAGGTCAGCATATTAATTGAGGAATCAATCATAAACTATTACATAACCTCATTTAATTCAATACATACTAATACAAGCATTTATACAAACACATACACTACACACTTAAGTCTACATATAGTATGTCGACCCAAAGTGCGCAACTAGGTGAATCTCTTCGCCAAAATAATTATGCACGCATTCCTAACTTCCTAACGCGACAACAAACCATGTCAATCACATCAGCAAAATATGAATGTAAACAGTACTTCCTACAAATGACTAAAATGCCCTAAATCTCATATTCTTCGTTAGTTTACGAAACGGGAAACGGAGAGCATTTTGTACATGTCAAACGGCGATGCCGTCAAGAATCTACTATTAAACGACATTGAAAGCGTTGGGAACCGTCAAATCAAAGCATCTAAAATCCTCACCTAGTGTCTTGTAGACTCGGGAATTGAAACGGAGCGTATACGCCTCGTCTACGGTGAATAAGGAGCCTAATACACAAGATCCATAAGCTACATCGCTATGGAAGCAAGGGAAACTCAAATCAACAACTATTTAGGGTATTTACTTACCTAAGATCGCGATGGAATCGCCGGGAAGGTGGTAGAGGTGTGTTGCTTAAGCACGTGCAACACGTAGCACAAGTGGCAGGAAGAACTCCCCCACTCACTCACAATCTCTCACTTCTTTTTTCCTCTCCCTAGCTAGGGCTTCTCTCAAATTCGGATGGGAGAGAGGAGTGAGGGTTTCAACCCCTTTTATAGCCTACAACATGCCCAAAATAGGCTTGGGAACAATGTTTACTTGGTACCTAACCAAATCGGGGCCGTTTCGGTCCAAAAGGGCATTTCTGAAGGTCCCCTGGCCAAATGCGGTCGGACTTAAGCTCATGCATACTGGATCTAGCACACATCCAGTTTTCAGACCGGTAGGGTTCCCAGATCGCACGTGGCGGTCCAGTTTCAGTTTAACGGTCATCGCACCAAGATTAGGCCTATAAGTCTCGTGATATGTAATAGATATTTTTCCTGATCCAAGGGTGTAATTTGGCTGTATTCTGACGGTCAGAACGCTCAATACTGATGCGTCAAATTGTGTGCCAGATTTGAATTTTAAATTCCAATTCTAACCCTATTCTCACTCTCTTCGGTCCGGGCTCAATGAAATAGCCTGTGATTATCGGTTTGACTTGATTTTTGGAATGAGTGTCAAGTCCAGCTAGACGGTTCTAACGGTCTAAGATAGGAGGTATCGGACTTTCGACGTGCGGTCTAGATCCAATACAAAGATTCAAAGTGGTCCAGAGAACAAACCTGCTTAGAGTTTGGTCCGAGGTTTTAGAGCATTATAGCACCATTGGTTCCACTCGCTTTGGGCCTTGTGGAACATATTTAAAGTGATCAGGGACCATTTCCCAGCTATTCTAACGTTGCACTAGCTAACCTAGTCATATTTTCTAAAGGAATGAATTCTACGCAATATCGGGTCGAGTTGGTACTCGAGCCCAAGTATGGATTTTTCACGGGCGTTACAGAAACTGATAAATGTGAAGTGTGCATACGATCCAAAATGATGAAAAAACTTTTTCCAAGTGTTGAAAGATCGTCTCAAATTTTGGATCTTGTGCACAGTGATATCTGTGAGTTAAACGACATTCTTACTCGTGGAGGTAAATGGTACTTCATAACCTTTATAGATGATTGCTCTAGATATGTGTATGTTTATCTATTAAAGAGCAAAGATGAAGCATTGAACATGTTTAAGATATATAAGCAGAAGTAGAGAATCAATTAAGTAAGAAGATAAAAATTCTCCATAGCGATCGAGGAGGAGAATACTTCTCGAATGAATTCGATTACTTCTGTGAAGAATATGGACTGGTACATCAATGTACAGCTCCATACACACCTCAAAAAAATGGAATAGCTGAAAGGAAGAATAGAACATTAGTAGAAATGGTCAACTCAATGCTAATAAAAGCAAAGTTGCCACTAAATCTGTGGGGTGAGGCACTGCTTGCAGCATGCCATATAATAAACAGAATTCCGTCTAAAAAATATAAAGTATCTCCATATGAAACATGGAGAGGTAGAAAACCTAACCTAGGATATCTTAAAGTGTGGGGGTGTCTTGCATACTGCAGAACCGCTGACCCAAAAAGAACCAAGTTAGGACCAAGAGCTATTAAGTGCGCCTTCGTAGGGTATGCACAAAATATTAAAGCTTATAGACTTCTAGACATGGAGTCTAATACAATTATAGAATCAAGAGACGTTGAATTCTTTGAGAACTCACTATCCTTGGAGTCAAAGGATAATGAAATTCAAACTCCTAATAGAGAACCAAATAGCACAGCTCCACATATAATGGAAGCTCCCACTGAACCTCGTAGGAGTCAAAGAACTAGAATAGAGAAGAGTTTTGGAGATGATTACATAGACTCACAATGCATTATTTTCCATCTGGTAGAAGCAGATAGAGAAAATGTTATAAGACAAATACCTATAGTAATGACTATAGAAGATGATCCTAAAATATATAAGGAAGCTGTATCCTCTAGAGACTCAGCTTTTTGGAAAGAAGCTATAAATAATGAAATGGAATCTATACTATCCAATCAAACATGGGAACTAGTAAACTTACCTCTAGGTTCTAGACCCATAGGTTGCAAATGGATATTTAAGAAGAAATATCACACTGATGGGACTATCCAAACCTTTAAAACTCGACTAGTAGCTAAGGATTTTAGACAAAAAGAAGGGATAGACTACTTTGACACATACTCACCTGTAGCTAGGATAACATCCATTAGGATATTATTTGCGCTAGCTTCCATACATCATCTTCACATCCACCAAATGGATGTAAAGACTGCTTTCCTGAACGGTGACCTCAATGAGGAGGTATACATGGAACAACCTGAAGGTTTCGTTCTACCAGGAAATGAAAACAAAGTATGTAGATTAGTCAAATCGTTGTATGGATTAAAACAAGCACCTAAACAATGGCATGAGAAGTTTGATTCTAAAATACTATCTCATGGTTTCATGCATAATGTAGCTGATAAATGCATATATTCTAAAGTAGATGATAGTTATATCGTTATTATCTTTCTATATGTTGATGATATGTTAATAATAAGTAATAAAATGGAAGGTGTGACTGAAACAAAGAAGTTTCTTTCTTCCATATTTAAAATGAAGGATCTTGGACAAGTTGATACCATCTTAGGTGTCAAAGTTAAAAAATAATGTGGGGGTTATGCTTTGTGTCAATCTCATTATATTGAGACGATACTAAACAAGTTTAACCATCTAAATATAAAGGAAGCAAAAACCCCATTTGATCCAAGTATCAAACTAAAAGAAAATACTGGAAGAACAGTTGCACAATTAGAATATGCAAGTGCTATAGGAAGTCTTATGTATGCTATGCAATGCACTAAACCTGATATCACATATGCTGTGAGTAAACTTAGTAGGTTTACTAGTAACCCCAGTAATGAACACTGGAATGCAATCAGTAGAGTCCTTGGTTACTTAAAAGCAACCAAAGACTTAGGACTATTTTATTCAGAGTTTCCTGTGTATTGGAAGGATATACCGATGTGAGCTGGATATCGAGTGCAGGGGACAATAAATCTACTACAGGGTGGGTATTCACCCTAGGAGGTGCTGCTGTATCTTGGGGATCCAAGAAACAGACTTGCATAGCGCACTCGACTATGGAGTCTGAATTTATAGCCCTAGCTGCAATAGGCAAAGAGGCTGAGTGGCTAAGGGATCTTCTATTAGAAATTCCTTTTTGTATAAAGCCTATATCGACTGTATCACTACATTGTGATAGTGAAGCCACATTAGCTAGAGCCTATAGCGGTACTTATAATGGTAAGTCTAGACATATTAGTCTTCGACATGATTATGTTAGACAATTGATTCAAGATGGAATCATTGCTATTTCCTATGTGAAATCAAGCAATAACCTGGCAGATCCTTTCACTAAACCTCTACCGAGAGAGGTAGTAAAGGCTACATTTAGAGGGATGGGGTTGAAACTCTTCAACCAAAGTTCCACTAGTGATGGTAACCCAACCTAAAATCAGAAAATCTCTAATCTTGGGTTTAATGGGTAAGAATAAGTCACTGATAAGTGGAAAGTTTTCAGCACTAAATTATATAACCTCATCCATAATAGATAAGTGCTGAGCGTTACGAAAGACGGTTGAGTCGTAGAACTCTTAATGAATTCCAGTCTTTAGGACAAGTGTCTTATAGTAACGGAGACACTGGAAGGATTTCACCTATATGAACGTAGAGATGGTGCCGTCTCTCATGAGAGTTAAGAGTTTTTTTCTCGGGATCGTTCACGAATTAGGATAAGCACATGGCCATTAATTGTGCTGAGCAAGATTGTGGAAACTCTAACAACACATAGCGAATATGTGTGTGGTTTCTTCAACTCTGTTATATAGAAATAACTGGTTCAAAGCTGCGGCTACCAGTCATTTCGATAGAGTTTTGAGATACTTACACTAAGGGAAGATTAAAATCGAAAGATATCTTTCTTTATGCATATAAGCTAATTATTCTAGCAGTATGTTTAACCGAGAAAATATTTTTATAAAAAATCAAGTGGGGGATTGTTGTAAAATATTGATTTTAATAAAAAATATTTTAATAATAAAATATATGAAAAGTTATTTTTTGAAAAACTTTTGAGGCTTTGGGAATAGTCCCACATGGGAAAGAGAAGAGAAAGAAAAGTGGTTTAAATGATAATAGTGGAGTACCATAATATTTACCTACCTAGTCCGTGGACCATGGGACTTGCGTGTTCCAGTGCGAAGCACTGGAACACCGTGCACGCGCTCGCGCTCGCGCTCGCGCTCGGGCTCGGTCTCGGTCTCGATCATGGTCACGGTCTCGGGCACGGGCTTGGTGCGAGGGCGTGGGCATGTGAGGCAGTGTGGCTGTAGAGGCGCTAGTGGCGCACTTTGCACTTCGCACGTGCGCATCGTGTCGCAGAGGGTCGCTCCCTTCGCGAACCGAAGCGAGACGTGTGCGAGTCGCGGTGCGACTAGTGGCTAAGGCAGATGGTTGGTTGGATGAAAATCTAAAGGACTGAATGAGAGTCCCTTAGAATATATAGAGGGCTGAAAAAGAGCTGTTGCAGAAATTCTGTAACAGTTGTGAAATAAGTGCAGGGTCCAGCTGAAACTGCTGCATGGCTAGCCCCAACATCTATAAAACGGCTAGCTGCTGTCTCACAACAGTCAGCATGCAGCAGCTTAATGGCCCATGCACAACAGTCAAAAAACGGCCATAAAACGACTAGTTTTCTCAACAGCCAGAAAACGGTCATGGGATTTATTTCCCTGGACCATAACCCCCAGCCACCATAACCTATAAAAGGAGGGTCTGGATAGGTTTCAAATCCATCTCAACTCACTCCAGCAACTCCATACGAATTCTAGAAAAATAGCCTCTCCACTCATATATTCTAAGTGTTATCCAACAACACAGCAAGGTGTTAACCTTAGCTTGAAGGACAAACCAGCAGGTGTGGTCTAGAACGGTTCAACCGAACCAACAGACTGAAGATTAGAACTTAATTGAGCAAACCACTTTTCTATTTTCTTCTTTTCTTATTTTTGGGATTTTCCTTTATATTGTAATACTGCCAGAAATAGTGAAATTGAGTTCCATTTGGTGGGCCTTCGTGTTTGCTGAATGCAGACCCACACCAGGCTTGTCGTATCCTAGAAGCAATTTGCCTGTAACCTATCAGCATACTCAATTTACTGAGTTGGGGCAAATAACGCTTTAAGGACAGCATTTTCAGACGTGCTTCAGCCTGTCCATATTATTTTCGGTTTCCATATTATACAGAAACTACATTAATCTGTATAAATTTCCCAAAATGAGGAAACATAAGTAAGGAGTTCTCCTCTCCTTGAGGCAAACTTAAAAACAAGGCGTCATTTGCCATCTTTGAACCCACCAGTTAAAACTCCCTCAAGCTTCGGAAAAACTTGTCTGAAAACTCTCCACAGTCCATACGAAGTGTCTAGAAGAAAGAAAATGGAGGAAGAGGCACTGGTAGAGAAAACGCCATTAATGGTAGCCTACTTCTTCCCCGTTCGAGCTGCACTAAGGCATCTTGAGTCGGGGTGAGTTCTGGTTGAGTTGAAGTTACTATTGGCCAGGGTTGAAAGAAAGAAAGAAAGAAAGGGGAAAGGAAGATGGAGAGATGAAGAGAGAATGAGGGAGAGTGGGCTCAAAGCTGGGGCCGTACTGCACTAACTCATTGCACAAGGAGACCCGGTCGCGTTAGTGTCTGAGTCGGGGCTGTGGACAGTCCGATTCGGACAGGTCTGGGTTGTGCCTAGGCTTTGTAAAAGTCAAGGAAGAGAGAGAGAGAGAGAGAGAGAGAGAGAGAGAGAGAGAGAGAGAGAGAGAGAGAGAATAGAGGGAAGGTAGTGCATATGGTGGTTATTTGCTGTAGTAGCACGACTCAAACGAGTCATGGACCGAGTGGGTCTGTTTTGTTGGGTTTTGGGCTATGTCTAGGTCGACTCCAGATGCTCATGGACTGTCATGAAGTAAAGAAAAAGAAGAAGAAAGAAGGGAACTAGAGAGAGGGTTGCTGGTGGAACCCTCTCATAGCTCCTCACCCACCAAGTCCAGCTGGGTTAAGATGGGCTTGGTTCTAGTCCACGTATTGCTGGATTTTTGGCAAAGGAAGAAAGGAAGAAAGAAAGGAGAGAAGAAGAAGGAGAAGAGAAGAGTGGGGCATTGTCCTCTTCACAGAACTCCCATCAAACCAACCCGCTGGCTCAATTGAGTCACTGACTTTGTTGGAACTCGACTAGGCTAGGTTCAATGAGAGTTCAGTCCAGGAAGAGGAGAGAGAATGAAAGAGGAAAGTTAGGAAAGGAAGGAAGGAGTAGAAGAAGAGAAGGAGTAGTTGAGTCGACTCGGTTGAATCAAGTCGTTGCCTTTACTCACCCTCCCGAGTTAACTACTAGACATTGAGTGGGCCACATCCAACCTCTGCTGAGGTATAAACTCTCTAGCTTCTTATGTGTAATTTAAATTTGATTATTTAATTAGATGTTGTACTTATGAAGCTTGCATTTCTTAAAACCCTAACCTTAGTTTAGATTGTAAGTTGAAGTTAATTAGAGAACATCAGTAAGATCCTAATATTGATCCTAACTATAGATAATTTGTAAGACATTGATCTAACCATATAACTTACAATTCATGGTAGGATTTAAATATATGGGTGCACACACCTCTTAGTAACATTGGGCACAATTCAACACTTAAGTTGATGATTTCTTCCCCTTGAGCTTTTCATTCTCCTATTAGCTTAAGTGATAGTTTTTATTTTAATTTTGGTTGATAATTGATATCTTTATCTTATAATTATATGTGCTAGTTGTTGAAATTGAATGATAGATTACATGCTCAATATTTATCTTGCATATTTTCTTATACTTGTAGATTACTTGTGGATTGCTTAAAAAACTTAAATTGGTACATCAATCAGAGGGAAACTCCACTTATAAATGTACACCAATACTTGGGATTTAACTTAATTGATTGTGTTTATAATGGGTCCTCGATCTAGTGGTTACTTTGAATGATGTGAATATTAAAGTGAGCCTACCATCCATGGGTTATTGTGTTTGCGTAACTTTTGAATATGGTCATTTTATCGCATCAATTTGATATTTTCCTTATGCTACTTTGATATGATATTTTCCTTATATGATTTCAATTTGTTATTTGCCTTATGTGGCTTCGACTTTGTACTTTCCTTATTTGGCTTCAATGATTAACTTCTACATAACCATGCGATGGTAAGTTCCGTATGTTGAACTATAATTGGCCACTAGTCGATAAGTTTCCATTAAACATCATAAGGTGGTAGTCTCATGAGCTGAGGATGGTGGTCATGGGACACTATGTCCGAGCTATTAGCCTATACTATGTGATGAACCCCTCGTAGTGACCTATGAGCTTTACTAAAGTAGTTGGTTGTAATTGAAATAATAACGAATGATATAATCATGCATTCATAGCATACAGGCGATGGCGGGTGGCTAATTTTGAATGCTATAACACGTGCCTATAAGATTTATTGGGGTATCGTTTCGCTAGCTCTTAGACCACTAATTATCAGCCCACTTTTAGTGAGCTTAACACTATGCATGTACAATGTACTTTTGCTGGTGACCAGCCACATGCATGGGTTTCACCCAAAAGCCAACTGGATGAGCATTCTCAGTTGATGTACACTCATACATCCATATATTTAATAAGACTGCATCATGTATTATTTTGAAAGCCTTTTTGTTTATAATTATGCTCAACTAATGCATCGGTGTGTAATCTTGAGGAGAATTCAAACTGAGTTGGCCACTCATTTATTGAATATATAACCGTACAGGTAGTATAGGTGACCTAAAAGATATTCATGTCCATATTGATAAAAAGTATGGTACAATATTAGGGATGCATGAATGTACCTACCAAGAGAAGATGCGCGATTTTGCATCCCAAGTTTATATGCATTTTATTATTTCTTGTGTGTTAAATGTATAGGGTCAAATATTTCATATTAGACCCGCTATTACCTGATTTTATGAACGCGATACCGTTTAATGCCTTACTTTAATCATGTTTGTGCTGTAAGGTGACTTTAGAAGCCTGGACTGGAAAATGGTACTAAAAGTATGGAATTAATGCTCTGATGACGTCAAGGTAAGGGAAAGACACTAAGATCGACGGACGTGCATGCCAGAGATCCAAGAAAATCGAGAACTAAAGCTTGAGTGGCCTGAAAGTCGGCCAGAATGAAAGATCACAGGGTTTTCATCATGTGTTCGGCTCGAAACTTCATACATGGCCTGAAGACCATATATTAACCGTACATGTCAAATTTTAGCCAGTGGATCCCTGTGCAAGTGGTCCAACGGACAGATCAACTCACAAACCATTAATTTTAGGCCCACTCGTTATCTGGATATGCTTCAAAATTGGTCTTAGTGCGTTAAATGGGATGAGGAAAGGAATGGACGGAGCAGATTCTTCATATACATCAACATGGGATCTACTTTATATAGTGTGTGTGCATAGTACACATGCATTGGACAAGCGCCATAAACCAAGAAATCAGTCAGCATGCGCTGACCGATGCTTCCTTAAAGAATTTCTAAAACACATCAGGGGCGCTCCTCGTCCGATTGGGTTTCTCCAGTGGACCCCACCCATCATCCAAACGGATGATTCGAACAGTCAAATCACTCCAAGAGGTGGACTCGACCCTCACCAAGGTGTCCTTTTGGTCCCATGCACCTGATCACAAGAAATGTCCGTTCAACATCAAGATGGATGGCAGAATGATAATATCATGGGCCACCACGGTTTGGATCCAAAACCGAGCAAGTATGCACGTTTTTTAAGGGAAAGACAATGAGCGGCGTTGATTTTCCACCAGACGTCGATCTAGGGCCTGCCGACCATCATGGCAGCGCTGCGTCGGCTCTGTTTCACAACAGAGCCTGCGGAAGGATTTTTTGGGCCCCCATCACACATCAGCGGTCCGATCTGGACTGTATATTAGATCCCCATGGTCCGTCTTACCAATACCTAGGTGATGGAATTTCAGAAGACAGCGAGGATGGGTTCCCAGTCATTTAAATGCAGGTTGGACGGCGGAAGCAAAGCATTAGTGGACCACACCAAAACTTAACCAAAATCGTCCATATATGACCATTTTTTCGACGTGATTCCAATGGACGGAGTGGATTTATTCACCGACATCGATTGTGGGCTCCACAGGGTTCATCACAGGCTAGCGTGTGTAAGCAAAGCACGTCCAAGAATTTTGGAAATTTCGAGGAGATGTGGCCCACTATCGTTGATCGAATGACCGATTCGGACTATCGAAACATAGGTAAAGGGGATCCTGAACCTAGCTGTGGAGTCATAACAGTTTTGGGTTAATCTTTTAGCCAAAAGATTCATCCAAATGCAAGATATTTTTGCCTTTACTTGCTACGAAACTAATATCTCTGCACGCTGCTGCTAAGTTCCTTCACCGACCGACTCAGCTTGACCGACCTCCGGCTGTTATTAAAAGGAAGGGTAGACGTGGAGAGAGGGGAGGAGATCTCAGGAGAGCTTGAAGTCAAAGACAGGGAGAGTGGTTCTTTTAGAGTTTTTTTTTTTCCCTTATTTATTTTTATTCTTATGTGTTCTAGCCTCATCATGTCAGGCTAAACCTCTTAGCTAGGGCTAAGAGGTGAAGCTTGTAACGTGATGGGAGACCTTTAGCCTATGCCTTTTGTTTATATTGAACTGATGTTGATTTTAGTTAATTAAGGTAATATTTTTAATTTTTAATGGTCTGTTGTGACTGAAATTACAATGGGTCTGCAATAGCTTTGAGCATGTTTCTATTCCTTTTTATGTTTATAAAGTCAGGAAGCTCTGTTGTTTGCCATTGTCTCCTCGGCATGGTCGGATGATGGTACCCTTCCTAACCTTCATACATTATTGATTAGCTGGTAATTAGTTTAATTATGTTGTTTACTTTGTCTCCTGTGCATGGTTTGGTGATGGAATCCATTTTAATTCATATACCTTTCATCTCTTGAAAACTATATCAAAGGAAGTTTATTTTATTTTCATGGTTACACAATTCAACTAGATGAAGATGGACTCTAAGTCTAGTTGAGGTTTTGATGCAGGCATAAGATCTCCCTGATCTCTACAAGTGGATCCTCTGAATCCCTATTACCCTTTCCCTGAATTCTTTAAGTTTTAGATAATTTGTTCACCATTATTCTTCAAATTACACTCAATTTAGATTTCATCTCATTCTAGTTCTAGTTTTAGTTAGTTTTAGATTATGTCCAGGTTCCAGTCCCTTGGGATTCGACCTCGATCTCACCGAGTTTATTACTACGTCACAACCCTGCACTTGGGAAGTGAACATTAAACACTGTATTTATTATATTTGTTATCATAGAGACAATAGTTTATATAAGTCATCATGGGAAATCGCTTGTATAATTTGAATGTATATGCAATTTCCTTTATGTTTGATTTGTCCATCTTTCGCTAAGCTGCTCACTCTGAAGAAGAAAATAAGAAAAAATTATATATATATATATATATATATATATATATATATATATATATATATATGGAATTTAGTTATTTTTAAAGGTTAACACTCGGGTTTTTGGAAATCGAGTTATACACTCGGGTTTCAAAAACTCGGGGATTTACACTCTCCCTCTCTCAAGCTCCCTTGCCCTCGCTGTCTCCCTCTCCCTCTCTCGAGCTCCCGTGCCCTCACTTCCCCTTCAATAACACTGGATCTTCAGCAATGCTTCCTGCACCGGCTCTCTCGCGCTCTCACTCCCCTTAACATTGAGGCTTCTTCCTCTTCAAAGGTTCCCTCTCCCTTACATTTTTATGGTTTGGGTGATTCCCTTTTTACTGCGACTTGAATTTGAGATTAATTGCTTTTTATTTTTTAAATTATTATTATTTAAAGCTCGGTATAAGCAATGAATGCATGTTTGAATGTGTCAGATCCATAGGACCATATCTCATTCCAAGTGATGCAATTGATAGGCAGTTAGATCTTGGTATGACAGGGTTGTGGCTCATTGCTCTCTGTTTTCTAATGGGTGTGGTCAACCTGAGAATTACATCTATCTCATTTTTTGGGCCTAGCCCCAAATTGATGATCCAAGATGTATAGAAGACGTGGATAAAGCACATATGTAAAGGTGGCCATCAATTAGGACCACTTCCAAACCTTAAGTCATGACCTTTGAATATGGATAGTTGTTTACACTCAAAAACATCCTTGATTGGATTATCCTAACCATCCATTGGTTCCCTGTCAAATGTGGGTGTCATTAACCATATCATTGTCATGATATGATCATCTGGTAGGGGTTCATCTTGTATGTATGTTGTTTTTGAGTTTATATTTTAGGTGCTTGCACATATGCTTGCATCTGGATGAGTTGGGTTCTCTTCCCTGATTTTTATGGCTTTTATTTTATTTAGTTTGGAATTTATAGTTGATTGCATCGATTTATTATCAAATATAGGTAACCATTGAGGAAATTTCCAGCTTGATGTGACTTCAAGATTAACACTCATTGTTTTATTATTATTTTTATTTTTTATTTTTTTGCATTTCTCCTAGTCCATTGATGGTAGCTCATCTTTTTTTTTTTTCTTTTTTTTTTTTCTCCTTTTTAGTTGCCTTTATATGATGTTTGGCTTGTTTTTTCCTTAATTTTGAACTAATTTGGCACTCTATGGTTCATTATGTTGATAGTCTGCATGGTTTTTCTGGTTACGTAGTACAAAATTCAGTCAAAATTACGAAAACCAAAGAATCATGAGAATGGGTGTTAAGGTGAATTGTACACTATATTTCTCATCTTAATTGTTATGTTTTTAGGTTCATTTTTTTCCCTTTGTGGTGAGGAATGCATGAATTGAATTCATCACTTGCAGTATATGAATATTTGAATGATTTTATTGACTAGGGAACACGAGGAAATCATAAACAAAGAAGACAAGATCTTGACTCCTGACAAGCAACCAGAGCAGGAAGATGCACTAGCTTCAGATGTTAATAAGGAAAGCAAGGAGGATACAACAAATGAAGTAGAAGAAAAGGAACCAGAGGAGAAGGTAAACTCTTCCTTTTTTTGTGTGTTTTTTGGTTGGATGCATTTATGCCTCTAGCTACAGTGAGAATGTTTACTCAAGATGTCTTGATCGTAGTTCTAAAATCCAGTAGGTTGACTCAAAACTGTGGGTTGGGGTGTATGTTGGTTTAAAGTTTAGAAGCTTTCTGCCAGTGATAATCATAGTTCTTCTTCTATTGTATATTTTTCAATAGTTTAAAGGGAAATATGTGCACTATTTTTTTAAATTTGTTTCCATAGCAACAAAATGTATTTGATAGTTTTAGGGCTGGAAAGACGTGGGTTTTAATTGCCACATATGTTATTGCTTGGGGTATGGACTTTAAGGGCATTAACTGCGTAATAAATTACGATTTCCCTGAATCAGCAACAACTTATATTCACCGGATTGGTAAAGCTACTCAAATGATTCATGTCCTAAACTGTGCACCAGTAAAACATCTTTTGTACTTCTATTGTGTTCTTTTTGGTTTTCTCCAACCTTTGGTGTGATGAAAACCCCAATCATGTCATGGAATTCCATATAATTTCTTTTTTGATATTGATTCTATTGACACCCAACACAGCCATGTTAAAGTCTTTTAACTTCCAAGGAGCACATTGATTTGGCATTTTAAGGATTGAAAAAGCAACCCCCAATCATTAATATTAATTGTTCGTTCTTTATTCATGTCTATCTGTTTGTACACACAAAAATCTAGGAGATTTAAGTTTGACTATTTGAATTTTCATGATTAGTGATGCTGATTTTAGTTATATAGTGGGCAAAGGCAATCCTTAGTATTGCTCAAAGCAAGTTTGCTTGTTATCCATCCACTTCTGCTGGCCCACAGATTTTTGTGCAGCTTTCATCCACTTCTGCTGGCCCTCTTATGCAACAACAAAAAGATTAAAATTGTAGTAATTGCTTGGTTTTTGCTGATCTTATATACCATAGAGCTTTTCGTGATTCATGGTTCTGTCGGTGTTTTAGTTATTATAACTTTAATGATATTGTTCTGCCAGCTCTTGTTGACAAGAATGTTTTAATAGGTGCTCCACTTCCAAGAGGACAGGTGCTTACTAAAAAGGTGGTTGAACCCAATGGTGATCAAATAGAGGATAAACTAGTAAGTTCCTAAGACTTTTTAATCTTGGATGTCATAAGGCAAAAATCATACCATCTGCTCATTGGAATGAAAATAAGTTTTATGTAGAATATTTTTAGTATCATTAATATTGAGGTATACATAAAGCTGGGATCTCAGCTTGTGGGCCCAGTTGAATCATACAAGCAAGGATGTTATACTCGGTTATGTGAAAAGTAGGACCCACCATTTTACAATCAATTCAGAAATTTGGAAATCGCTGATCTTAATTGGGCTCATGTTTCTACACAACTACAAGAATTTCATAGATTTTTTACTACCCAAAAAAAGGGTTTTTCATTTAAAGTTTTGAACTTTTCGATTCTTCAGGTCATGCTCTTATATAGCTTAGTGATGTTTTTGTGCCTGAAGTTTTTCAGCTTAGTTATACTGATGGATATCTAACTATAATCTATGTTACATCTGAAACAAAGGTTTTAAATGCATGAGATGGTATAATAAAAAGAGTGATCCATGGATAATATTCTATTTTGAAGAAATTAACAAACAATAGTCATTTCCTTTCATGGAAATATAATCCATGTGACTTGGGTTTGGCTTTGTTGGTATTCAGGACTAGCCAACCTCTCAAAAGGACACTTGAATGTTCAAAGTCCAAACTATACATAGATATTAAAAGTGGAGATGATTATATGCAAGTAGGAGATTATTAAAAAATTAAATCCTCATAGGTTATTAACATGATTAATAGAACCAAATAAATGGGTTGGAATCATTTATACAAGTTGTGAGATTCAATAACATTCTTAAGTCACTACCAAAAAAAGGGGCAAAGGCTACGGATAAAAACTATTGCCAAAAGCCTATGACTATGGTTATAGTCCGTAGCACGACCGTAGCCATTGATGTTGTAGCCATAGGTCAAAGAGCTATCGCTACAGATTCTATCCATAGCCATAGAAGCAATGGATACGGATTAAAACCGTAGCAATAGCTTCTGTAGCCTAAAGTACTTATATCTACGGATTATATCTATAGCTAAAAGGTGAGTAAGAACCGTAGCAATAGGCTTAATTTAACAACAACTACGGTTTTAGATAAAGAGCTACGGGTAATAGCCGTAGCTATTAAAACTGTAGGTATGGATTAATTCCATAGCGATATTGTCTATATTTTAAATTTATATACAGCTACGGATTGTATTTGTTGTGAAAAGTAGAATGCGAACCAGAGCAAAAGGCTAAATTAGCAAGAGCTACGGTTTTCAACAAAGGGCTACGGTTAATAGCTGTAGCTAATGCTTTTTGTTTATAAAAAATTTAAATAGTAATGGCAGATCTTACCATTGTAGTACACCCTGATAACTCATATAAGCTGATATAAATAAATATTTATTTAAACTACTAATCCATTCATTCAATCCACTCATGAAACAATCAATCATGAAAGCCATAATACCAACAAAATAGTAACAACTCAACCAAACAATCAATCTCACTTGTTTACTATTTAAAGTTTTCAAAAAAAACTCAATCAAACTATTACACAACATTAGGTTCCACAAATAATACAAAGTCACAACCTAAGCTTTGGGTATGACTTTTGCTTGGCTGATGAACAACTACAACTTGTTCGGTAGTCTGAAAGCATCTGCAAAGAAGAAGAACTTGTCATTAGCAATAATTTATAGTGGAGTCCATATCGACAGTTCAGATTGCTCCACTGGCATGTCCCTGGCTCCTAATTTTACTTTTAACAAATCCAGAGGTTTATTTCTCAACATTTAAATGTCAAAACAACATAGTTACCCTATAAAGTCTAAAATAGACTTGTTTGACACATGTACAAGCATATGGATATCCAAGAAAAAACGTATGAGAGCAAAAGAGAAAGAAACCTTCAGTGATCTTGAATTAAAAGGGTAGCCGAGAGCCGATGTAGGATAGACTTATTCCATGCACAATCTCCATCGTCTCTTCAATTTCTTTTCTATGATCTGAAATGAGAGTCTCTTCTTCCTACACAAGTGAAGTAAGAACACAGTTCCAAACTCAAAAAAAGAAAAGAAAAATCATTGCATACAGAAGCAGGCTTTGTACATAATTCCTCAATATGTGCCATGCAGAAAATTTTCCTTGGAAAAATGACCAAGATTTAAATGCAAAACACCATGGGAGAAAAAGCAAATGCAATATGAATCTTTGTACAAAGGTATCTTAAAACAGATGTTTCAAAACTTATCTCCAAATCAAGCAACTCAAAGAACGCTAAAAACAAAACTCATGTCATAAAAATACACTATGTCATTCATGGAGCGTGTGTTACATTCCTCCAAGCAACTCAACTTACCTCTGATTCTGAAATCTGTATTTCCTGAATTTGACAGAGCAAGACCAACAACAATTTTATCGGGTGTAGACAAATGCAATTGCTTGGAGAGACCTTCTAGGAATCCTTCACTCATCACTTTACTTCTCAGTGCTTCGCAGAAAACTGTGGCGAAATTTGGTCTACCCAAAAAAGTATCTAAAGATAGGTGATAGAAGATCTGGCTTTATTGAAAGTCTTCGCTCCAAAATTTCACTTGATCTAAGCAGGCTTGGAGCAATACAATGCTTCCCTCATTCCCATATTTAACAAACTACATAGCACAAGCGGATTGTTTTACAACTACAGGTCTAGGAAAGAAATGAGATAGGGAACATATTCAGTGCCACTAACTTAATATAAGAATTGGTCTAGATCACTAGTAGAACTATAGCATCTCTCTTTTGTACCACTTTACATGTATGTTATTACTTATTACCCAAGTAAGCTAGCTAGCCTTGCATCCTTCATGTATGCATGAATAAATTTGTATCCAACAGTAGACCAGCAGGGCCATTCACTAAAATAGAGTTACAAGTACCCTCAAAGAAGTTAAATTGAAAGATACTTCTACTCTACTAGTTTTAATAGCTGATTCTACATTTGATTGGATAGTTATCAACTAGAGATATGTTGCAGGCATAGATTTCAAAAGATCATAGCTTCATGTTTATCAATCAGCCCACAACGAATATAGAACATAAATGGCAATGACATGTCAGAAGTTATATCAAGATTTTCTTTTTTAGAGTTCCAATATCAGCTTTTCTTGGTGGAAAACCAAGTGTTGCATTGTAAATATTCCACTTTTTCCTCATATTGGTTCCACAAGAAATTTTAAAGTGCTGAATTTCAACAATTACTCCACAAAATCTACCAAAATTGTTACAGGCTTAATGCAAGAAGTGTTGTAAGAACACAAAATTTGCACCAATCAAATGATTCTAACTATTAGATCAATTGCCCATAAAATGGATGGTTGGTATCATTTATTGAAAACAAATCCCATCAACATTTTGATTCGTCAATTTGTAGGGGAGTATAATGGATCACTTGCAGTTCTAAAGAATCAGTTTTATCAAACCTACCAAAAACAAACCAGGTGGATTGCATCATCCAATTACTGTTGAATCTTCAATGGTAGCCAATGAAACATGTGCTGGTCATGACGGAGAGTCCTAACTGATAGATCGGACTATCTATGAAATGTATGCAAGTACTCTACTTTCGTCTCTTTTGAGATTTTACCTACTCAGTTTCAGGCTTTTGACTTTCAAAAAGAGGAGAAAAACACACTAGAGTTACAACATAGAGAATAAGCAGTGACCTGAAGTGGAGATCCCTGCATAGAGAAAAACACACCAATCAGTTTCAGGCTTTTTAGCTTCAGAAGTTTATGCGATCCCTGCATACCAATCAAAATGAAGGAGAGATTTTATAGGACAACCGTCAGATCAGCCATGCTTTTATAGAACAAAATGTTTATATAATGAGTGTAGCTAAATAAGGATGTTGAGATAGATGAATGGCAAGGCGAGGAAGGATGGAATTAGAAGTGAATGCTATGACCGAAGAATGCAATTATTGCAATTTAGAGTCATAGACTCACTGTAATTTTCAATTACATGGATGACCCAATAGATTGAATTATTGCAATTATGTTCAACTGAACATCCATACATCAAATGCTTTCCACACACACAAGAAATGAATGTAAATATTCAGCTCAATCAAGAGACGATAATTTTGTAATAACATCATATTCTTGCAATCAACTATGTGCATCCAAACAAATCATCCATAACAAGAATAAAATCAGCTTGCTTTTCAAGTACAAACCAAAATGGTTTATAAAGAGAGTTGAACCTTGCAAAGCTTGTGTCTGTGGCTGAAGGAAAAAAAAAAGTTACAATAACACTCTGTTGGAATAACCTCCTCCTTGAACAAAATAATTTGCTGGCATACCAATTAAGCCACATTCTGTTGGGAAGTTTTTTCTTTCTAAATCTGCAATGTAAGAAAATTTGAACATTCTCATGCCATCAAAATGATTCATAAGCCTGTATTTAAATTAAGAGCTTTTTTTAGTCCATGTGCTACCATATAGCACACCATGGAGCACGCCACATGCAACTAGTTGCATAGTTTTCTCATCTACCCAACTAGTTGGGCATGGGATGTTCAACATCATAACCAGGGTAGCAGTAATGGCTTCAATCATTCTAGATTTTTCTTCTTCTTCTTCTTCTTCTTCTTCTTCTTTTTTCTTTTTTTTTTTTTTTCAATTTTGAAGGCATGACTTTCTTCATCCCAATCCATCTGCAGCTTTCAAAACTCTTTTGTTCTTTAAAAGGAAGGGGCCAAAAAGTCAGGAAAATCAACCTACCCAATGAGTCTTTTTATTTTTTATTTTTCCTTTTCCTAGCAATATAAATACATCCATTTCCTGCCACACATCTGCAATACTCACATGAATACAAAGCTGGAACAACTAAGCCCTCGTAAAAATGAATTTCTAACAGCTACTTACCTTTGAATCTCTTTAGCACGAGTTGGTTGTCAGGAAAAAAGACCAAAGCATGTAATGATAAGTGCCACAAAGATTGTGCTACTACTGGCATTAGTAACTACCACTGCTTCAAAAAATCTTACTCTTTGAGAATGCTCTCTGCCAAAAAAAAAAAAAAAGGGTAGAGGTGAGTGGTTAGAATTTTATCAGAATAAGGATATGAATCAATGTCATCTTGAACTCCAGTTTGTGTTGATTTGAGAACTAAAAATTAAAGAATTTGCAGAGCTGCCATTCAAAACAAAAGCAGATATATATATATATATATATATATATATATATATATATATATATATAAAGAGAGAGAGAGAGAGAGAGAGAGAGAGAGAGAGAGAGAGAGAGAGAAGCTGCGGGAGTATCTCAAAAAGGACCTTTGTTGTTCTTATTGCTATTGTTTAGTTACACACATTGCATGCTTTCTTAATTTTGTTGTCAACGGATACATAGTTCCATTTCCAAGGAGGGCTTCAAAGGCTTAATATAAGCAAAGAAATAATGAAAACAAGGAAAATGAGAAAGAAGGAAAATGTGTTAAGGATTTGGAATAGAAGAGCAACGATCCCCACTTTCATAAATAAGGCAGATTTCTCTTGTTTTGAGCTTGTTTTCTGAAGCCAAACTATAGCGTTTGATCTATTAATACTTTGTAAGTAATAGCTTCTTGAGTTTATTTCTTTAATTATCCAACACTGCAATCTCGTTCCAAGAGTGGCGGTAGTGCTGAATATGTAACAGTTAAATATCTCCATTAGCATTCTATTTATAAGAAAAAATAAATAAAATTGTCTAAAGTTGGTTAACACAGATGGAAGAATACCAAGTGCAGCCGATGGAAATATACATTACCCACCTGCCGAAAGAAGTTATTAGCTATGGAAATAATTGAATTGAACAAATACTACAGAACTGCAATTCTAAGTATGTTACCATGTGGGGAGAGGCATTTGATCAGTAAAAGTGAAATGGTGAGGATTGATTTCAATAGAGAATTACTGCGGTCATCATTCACAGAGATTGTTACTTCTGTTCTTGACAAGAAGGGAACAAAAGAGGCTGTTAAGTTCTTTAATATGTTGCAGGCATTGTTGATGGAGATTCTCTTTTTAGAAGGATATAGTGTTGGCTTGAATGATTTTGACATTCCCAAGGCTGTTACTGAAGATATAAAGAAGAAGATTCAGGACATATCACCTTTGCTGCTTCACTTGAGATCAAATTACAATGAACTTGTAGAGTTGCAAGTGGAAAGCTACCTGAAAACTGTTAAACTACCTATCATGACTCGTAGTCTAAAGTTATCTGCTTTGAGTAATTTGATAGATTTTAAAAATGATTCAGCTATCAGTAAGGTTGTTTAACAACTTGGCTTTTTGGGGCTTCAACTTTATGACCGAGGGAAGTTTTATTCAAGGCGTTTGGTTGAGGATATGAGTTTCCACTTCCAAAATAAGTATTCTGTTAATGGTGTTGACTATCCTTCCAAGGCATTTGGGTTAGTTATGAGCTCCTTTTTTCAAGGTCTAACCCCCTATGAAGAGTTGGTCTATTCCATATCATCTAGGGAAGTGTTGATCTGTTCTTCCATAGGACTTACTGAACCAAGAACTTTGTTTAAAAAGCTAATGGCCACAGTTAGAGATGTCGTTATCTGTTATGATGGGACAGTGAGAAACCTCTACAACAATTCTATAATTCAATTTGAGTATGGATAGGTGGACGAAAATAGTCCTGGAAGTTCTCTTATTGGTGAACCGGTTGGTGTATTAGCTGCTACTGCAGTATCAAATCCTGCATATAAAGTAGTTCTTGATTCTTCTCAGAGCAACAACTCTTCATGGGAATCAATGAAGGAAATACTTTTGTGTAAAGTTAACTTCAAGAATGATATTATTGATTGGAGAGTTATTCTATATTTGAATGAGTGCTTCTGCAGGAAAATGCATTGCAAGGAGAAGGTAACATATTTAGTTCAAAATTGTTTGAAAAAAGTCACTTTAAAGGATATTGCTTTTGACTTCTCCATTGAATACCAAAGGCATCGATAAATACTTGAAAGTTCAGAAGTGGATACAGGCCTTGTTGGCCACATTCACCTTGATAAGATGCGCTTGAAAGGACTCGACTAGAGCATGGATGAGATCCTGCACTCTTGTCAAGAGGTTATAAATTGCCTTGGGAGAAAGAAGCACGCTCTTTCACCTTTTTTTAAGAAGATTTATTTGTCTTCCTGCGAATGTTTCGCACTTCAGCAACAATGTGATGAGAAGTGGTCTTAGCTGCCATGCCTACAGTTCTTTTACAAAGATGGAAATGGTGGTTCGCAGGGTGAGCAGGGTGATACGATTGAGAAAACTTTGCAGATCATGGCTGAAGCTATCTGCCGAATTTTGTTGGGGACTCTGGTTAATGGTGACCCTCGAGTGCATCTGGCCAACATTATTTGGATTGGTTTAGATTCGACAACTTGGATGAGAAATGATGGGAAGTTGCGGAAGGGTGAGGTAGCTGTTGAGGTGGTCATTGAGAAAGATGCATTATGAACATGATTTGGATTGAAAATCCTGGATTCTAATTCCTAACTACTCAATATCCATGCTACCAAATGATCCTCTTTCTTGAAGGGAAAAATAAAAAAGCAAAGGGAAAAACTCACTTGGGGCTTGTTTGGATTTATAAAAAGTAGGGGAAAGTAAATAGTGTTTTTTAGGAAACTTATTTCTAGGAAACTGGGAAAGGAAACAATGCTTCCCTTAACTAAATTTTCACATGGTTTTTCTAAAAATTTTGGACAATTTTCAGTTTGTTGTTTGGCAAAACAAACATTTTCTTATTTATTTATTCATTTTTCTGAAAATTATAGTCACATGTAGCATTCACAATATATATGAGGCACTTGAAGCTAAATTGTGGCATACGTGTCTATCAGGTGTGATATGCTTGAAGTTGTATAGTGGTACATTGCGCTTGTGCATGCACACGCACACATATGTAATCACATGCTTATGCATGTGATGCAAATTCCTGGTAACCCATCATTAGAGAGGTTGCTCTTAACTCCGACATGACCCAATTAAAAGGTACCATGCGTCCATATTAGATCTTAGGTGGGTAGTGAAAAAGCACCATATGAAATGACAATATTATCATTTTCAATGTGAGGCCTACATTTGACACATGCACGCGACTTTGTAATGATATTGTCCAAATACAACAATGAAGGAATCTGTCGAAAAGAATTTCAAGATTGGAAAATCACAGGCATTGAAATCAATAACACTCAAAGCTGAACTACTAGTTTGGCAGCTTGGATCCATAAGACATCTGCATTGAGATCCATAAGAAAACATTGTACATAACAAACCCATAAAAAGACAATGTTCAAAAATGACAGAACAAAGGATCTTGCAACCTAGATTTGGGATGGAAGAGAACACTGATCGGATTCAGATTGCAATGAAATGATACATTTGTGACATCTGTCCAGTACACTAGCATCAACAAAGACAGGAAAATTGTATACACAGAACATGTACTCGAGGGTGTATACGGACAAAGATTTCTCAATTAGTACCATTTGCTCCATCTGGAACAGAATCCTGAAAGTACATAGGATTCCTAATGCAATATGGATTCAATGGACAGAAATACAATCTGGGATAGTAGTAGTTCAAGCATTGGATTGAAGATAAAACAAGTTCAGTAGTTACTTTTGGCCAACGAATTTCTGTGGTGACAGAAGTTGTGTCAGGATAATATTTGTTTCTACAGTGTATCTTAGTAGTAATAACCATAAGAATGGTTTGGATGGCGTAGAAACATTATGGTCAACTCCAGGATGGTCTCAACGGTTGACATTTCATTCCCACTGGCCCAGTTGAGTTTTAAATCTGCCTGATTTTTAAAATCCTATCCTACTTCTATCTTTAAAAACATATGGACACAGCGGATTTGTCACAGACATCAATATAGGAGCCAAAAATATACAAAATACACAATCTAAAAATGCATTCCATTAACTTGCAAGCAACAAAATGAAATTAAAAATTACAATGGACATACATTTTGCATAACCACTCGATAGAAACAAAGAGGTAATATGAAATTTGAATGTTCTCGAGACATACCTCTGAAATTCAAAATTGCAACCAAGGTCACAAGCTCGGCAATCTTGTTCATTATAGTCAAACCTGTAAAGTAATGATTTCCTTAATCAAAACTAATATCATAATTGAATTGACTCTAGATGAATTACAACCTGCACAATTTAGGTAATCTTAGACAGGTTAAATACAAAAGTGCAAGAAGTTAAAGACCTTAGGTGAATATAAATGTATTACAAGGGTGAAGAGAAAAAGACCTCTAGAAGTGATTTCGAGAGTTCCACATGCTCAAGAACTTCAACTTGTATCTCCTTGGCTCTCGCCATTACTAGCAACCTATGAGAGAATGGCATAATATAAAATTTATATAGATGTTGTTGTTGCATCCAATAATATAAACTCTGAAACATCATAATGAGCTTCTTTTTCCTAGTAGTTGAGCCTTTAGAGTGCTGTGTGATCACAACATTCCAATTCAACTTGCGGAAAAGTTTTATAAGACAACTATTAGATCAGCTACGGAGGAGAGGTTTGGACCATTAACATAGGGAAAATGTTTAGGATTTTGAGATGGATGTGCACTAGAAGGATAGAATTAAGAATGACGTTCTTTGAAGCAACCTGAGGGTCATCATGATTGGAGATGAAATAATAGAGCTGATTCAGATTGTAAGTGAAGTGCTAAGGACTATGATATCTCTTTCTAAATCTTAAGTTAGCCTGATTTTTTAGTCTTTATCATAAAGTTAAGGACTACAATATCTCTTTCTGCTAACTGTTTTCCCAAAAGAGCACCCTATGCTTTGTACCTGCACCATAAAACCTCTCAAAGATATGAGCACACAGAATAAATAGATTCAATTCATCAACAAAAAGATAGATATTATGTCAAATGTATAATTCTTGGATTCATATTTCTACTGCCAATTCATAAACATTAAATTAAGTACCTTCATATCTAAATTGTTGTGAGAAAAACAGAGCTTCAATAGACTTTGAAAAAGAGAAATCAATTAATGCATTAAAGATTCGGGGCAAGAGAGCATGAAATGGAGGCCAACGATCCATGAGGCTAAACATCACCAGAAAAAAATATGAATGCATTCCCTTCCAGAAAAATATGAACGGCAGTAGAATGGGGAGCCAAAGTTTTAAAAAATTAAAATTAAAATTAAAAGAAGTGTCACAAGAAAACAAAATTTGAACATAAAGATGCTAGTGAGGGGAAGCATCTAGACATAAAGATGATGAGTTAAAGGTACCCCCATGATCACCTACACCTGAAAAAGCAAGCATTAAGCAACCATTGTTCTATACAACAACAACATTAAGATATATTTAAACAACAACTGTCAGTTTGGAACAACAACTTCCATTGTTCCATTGTTCCTTAGAAAATCTGCAAAAGGATTTTCAATGGTATTTAATGTATAGAAAATCTAACACCATTGTTGTGTGGAAAAGGATTTTTGAAGGAACTATGGTAGCTAACATTCGGCAAAAGGATTGTCAGCTATACAACAATGGAACAATGGAACAATCCTTTATGAAATTTCACAAATGACCAAGTGCTTCTCTCATTATACACATACAATTATAAAGTAGACATGATTACATGAGAGAATTCACAGAGGACAATGAATACATATTAGATGTAGATTCCTTGATTTCTTCCAAGGGGATGGCTTGCATTTCAACCAAACGAATCTGTGTGAGATCCACAACCCAAACTCTGTAAAAATATGTACATCACAGTAAAGGAAAGAAACTTCAAAACTCAAATGGAAAAAGATGATTCATGCCAGTGAGATTACCAATGCATACAATAGAGATGGTTTGAAGGAGGAAAAGGTCTCCAATCAAACAGATTCTGGATTTCTAATGTGTGGATAAAGGGTATTTTATATTTCTAGTCTTGGGACACAAGAAAAATACTACCATGTACTTCCACTGCCATAGTGTGCATGAATGCTTGGTTATGTACCCCTAAATTCAAGAACAAACAAGATAGAGGTCCCCTGCAAAGCTCTAAATCTATACTTACATTTTTTTTGATGAAAATAAAGTATAATGGATTAATTTAAAAATGAAACATTTTATATCAATACAAAAAAAAAAAAAAGGTCTTTTAAGGGAAAGATAAGAGCATTTCCTCAAACCATGTTGCAATTACTACAGTTGGGACTTAAAGAAAGCATTATGATATGATTGGAGTTCCAGCAACTGTTTGTTAGTTCAACACATAACATGCTTGGCTTCACCAATTTCCCTACACCAATTGTAAGATTTCTAATTTTCTTAAATTACCAAACAAAAAAAATAAATCTGAAAAATATATAAATGGAAAATTAAAAGCTCATCAATCATCCATTTCCCATCAACATGCACCTATAAGGTAATCTCATGTCATGATATTGGTAATTGAGAACACGTATGGATGCAAATCATGAAAGTGTTCAGGGATTCTCGTCTTTCCTTCTTGCTCTCTCGGGGTGAAAAAGCTAAATTAGCAACAAACCTGAAAATTAGGAGCAAAACCACCTTCATCACCAACATTCATTGCATCTTCGCCATATTTTTTCTTAATCACAGCCTGAAGGAGAAGAGGGAATTAAAGTTTGTAGCTGAGACCTAAATGGACAGTTTTTGAAGCTGTTAAGCAAAATAAAAGCTTGCCTTCAAATGGTGATATACTTTGACATCCATCTTCATGGCTTCCTTGAAAGTGGATGCCCCAACAGGAAGGATCATAAACTCCTATAAAATAAAAATAAATGAGGAACAACCATGATACCTTCTGCTTACACCAGCCCCACTCATTAACTATTCCATCAAGTTGTTGTACCATGAAGTTATCAATGCCAGTTTGCTCAGTTGGATCCTACAAAGATAACATAAGCATCAACAGGTTCACCATCAATACCAGAATAGCACATTTCAAGAGTGAAATGCTAATTTCTAAATGCAGGCACCAGAAACAGGCTCGCCTTCAACAAATTACATGCAGCCTTATAAACATTAGGCAACTGCAAGTGGAAAGTTGAATGCATTGTAAATTCAAGAGAGAGAATAGAGTATGGACAGAAAGAATAGAGAAAGTGTAGTGACTTGAGAGAAGAAAAAAATAAAAAAATAAATGAGATTTCAAAGAATCTAAAACACCCAAGAGTTTTGAAATACTCAGAAAAAATGCTAGTCAGAAATTGTTCATTATGGTTATCAATGCACAATGAAAAAAGATCATCTATTAGCATCCATACGAGCACAACAAGTTACCCAAGGCAGAAGTTCCTTCGTTGCCATGAAAAGAGATCTTTGAAGACTAAAACCCAGATGATGCACCCAAATGTTATTTAAAAACTTTAAATTAACAGAATAGTTTTTCTTTTGAAAAGCAACGGAACCTATATTAAACCAACTAACCTAGCTACCAAAAAAGGAAGATGAAAGTATATCCATGGATAAAGAGCAGCATCAGGGGAACATACATCCCTCAAAGCTTAAAAAGAAAGAGAACAAAAGGAAAAGCAGAAGAAACAATTCCAAAACACTGGCACTACCTTATTCTGAAAACAAGAGAGCACTAGTCGCAACTAAAGTCAGAAAATGGAGATTTTAGAAAACACCGGCACTACGCCATTCTGAAAACAAGAGAGCACCAGCAGTAATTAAAGTTAGAAAATGGAAATTCCTCTGAACTAGTAGCAAACTAGCAATTAAAGTCAGGAAATGGGAATTCCTGTAAAATTTTCTAAAATTTGAAGTTTATACACTGATTAAAGAAGTAGAAGAATTTGTTGCTTAAGATGGATACTTGTGTAAGAACAAGTTAGATCCTTCAAGCTGGATTGAGAGATATTCTCATGGGGCCATTTGATTCTCTAAAATTTTGTATTCAATCACAGTGTGGATTGAGAGAACCGAAAGAGAGCTTTCGAAAGAGGGAATAAGGTTTTGGGTGACAAAGGGAATAATGCTTTCGAAAGAGAGAAAAAATTCCATGCTTTTATATGTTAGCATATTATGTTACCTTTACACCATTTAAAACTAGTTGTAATTCTTCAACTGTACACTTGGTAGACTTGTTACAGTTGCTTGATATGTATGATTCTAGAGACATGTTTCATCCCCAATGGTGACCCTAGTTTGGATGGGGTCTGGAATTAGATAGTCGTACATCAATGCCAAGTGTGAGGAGAATGAAATCACCACCAATTTTCAAATTGCGCTTAACATCAAAGTATTACAACATTAAACATTTTAACTTTTAAGCTTTAAAATGCACATCCATGGTAGCATATGCTACCTGCCCACTTTTTAACGTTTAAGCTTTAAAATGAACATCCACGGTAGCATATGCTACCTACGCATATGCTAGATAAAGTCTAGTGTATGCTAAGTCCTACACCCAAAATAGCATATGTTATTAGGGAGTCATGCTATTTTGGTGCACTAAGTGGCATTGTAGCTATGCTACAGTATGGGCGCTATTTGCAACACTGATCGAGACACTTGAACACCATTATGTTCACCCATACAATCTAGCAGTTCCCCTAACCAAACATCATTTGTTTTCATCTTTCAGTCCTAACGTTCTGTAGCCTAAGCACATATATTATCTTCCCTCTCTCCTCCCTCTGCTTAAATTCTTTTCTTAAACACAATGGTGTTCCCAAATTCAAAAATATTCACTGATCTCTAGTTGTGCATCAACATGCACACACTCCACCTTGGGGCCTGTCCACTCATCAAGCACCTTCATCATTTGAGTATTTTGAGATCAGAGAAATTGAGAAGAATGTTCATAAGTGCCATTTACTAGTTGAAATCTAGATGTTCATTCTTTTGGAGAAAATCCAAAAGCTTGTTAATACTGATCACTGATTTTATTTTATTTTTTTGAAGGAAAAAAAAAGTTCAAATCATCTTAGGATAAGCTTTTTCCTGATAATCCATCATGTATATGACAAACATGGGCACACCCAACTAATCATGGAAATTAAATTCAATATCCAAGAAACATTGTGAAAAGGAATAACAAAACATTGAAAATGACATTTCACCAGAGGAAACCAACCTACATCACTAACTAAAAAAGCTTTCAACACCAACCTTACTTCTCTGACGAGTTGGGCCCCCTCTTCTTTCCAAATCCAACAACGGCTGTGATGAAATGCCTGTTGTATTGCATGCACTTATGGGCTCTGCCCTAGGGCTTCTTCTTCTTATCCTGCTTCGCCACCTTCGGCGTCCACCCCCTCACCCTCCTGGCACGTGCCAGTGACCCGTTTACCTTACCCATGGCGTATTTTAGGATTTACAGATACAGTGCCGACTAGCGGGAGTTTCTCTTCTTCCTCATGGCTTAGGATGAGGAAATCAGGGGGGTTAGCACTGATCGCTGATTGTGAAGATGGGAAGTTGTTTATTTTGTCTAGGAGTGGTTTATATTTTGTAAATGATTGTTTTGGGCAGTTTTGTTTTTGTTGTCGTGTTGTTCTTAAGCATGAAGCTTGTGAATTGTCAAACAATAGCATATACAGATTTTTGTATGGGTTTTGAGGACATGTTTGGAATGGAAATTGAAGAACCATTGGTGAAAAGAAAAAAAATAGCTGGAAGACTCTCTCATCATCTGATCATGGTTAGATGATGACATACAAAAAAAATGAAAATCTGCAATGGTCCTTGTTCACCTAGAGAAGTTTAATAACAATAGCCTAAAAACAGAGTAAAAATAACCCAAATACATAATATTTCTCCAGTAAATGTAGAAAATCAAACATTCTAGGTCCACCATTAGTTCGGAGACACCAATAGCTCGGAGTAATGTCTATAATATGTTTGATTGGTGGGACTTGTCCATTCAATAGCGATGATCCACTAATCAATGGTCCTAACTGGCATTGTTGCACAAAATAAGCCTGACCATTTTCCGTTAATGAAATTAAGCTCATTGATTCATTGGACACCACATTGCATGAGAAACCCCCAATCCGATTTCAAAAGAAGAAGAAGAAGAAGACAGAAATATGAATATTCAAAAGAGAAAAAAAGAAAATTAGTCTTGCATACCTAAAATGGACGCGGATTATGGCGTAAGAGAGGAAACTCTTCGTGAGATCGAGTGAGAGAGGGTGGTTAGGGAGAGAAGAGGAGTTCGTGAGAGGGGAGATCAAGAGAGAGAGAAAAGGGGCGTAGGAGATCTAGAGAGAGAGAGAGGGGAGGTGGGAGATCGATATCGAGAGAGAGAAGGGGCGTGGGAGATTGAGAGAGAGAGAGAGAGAGAGAGAGAGAGAGGGACAGGTGTGTAAGAATGGGGTTTTTTTTCGTGAGAGAGAAAGGGACGGAGGCGGGGAAATGAAACATCTCGTGAGCGGGGGAAATGAAAAAAGCACTGCAGTTTTCAGCATTTTCGCCTGCTACGGTTTTAACCTGTAGCAAAAGCCCATTTGATCGTAGCTATTGCACCATCCGTATCAGCCCATCCGTGTGCGCACTTCTAACGGGCTCTAGATGGACTACCTTGTCAAGGGCCTTGTGGGGTCCAGCATGATGTAATAGATATATCCGCTCTGTCCATTAATTTTTTAATTTCTTAAATAGAGAATGACCCCAACATCTAGGCAAATCTAAGGTCTGATTGGACCACACCATCGATCAATGGTACGTATTAATCTCCATTGTTTCTTACCGTGTGGTCCACTTGAGCTTTCGATCTACTTCCTTTTTTGGGATCTTACCCTAACATGCTCTTTAAAAATGGATAGACATATTAGATGGAGTACACACATTTTAATGGGCCTCGTAGAGTCCCTTATGGGGCTATCCAAGGTTGTATGAACGTATTGAGGTGTTGTGACTTTTTAGCTACGGTTTAGGCATTTTTAGCTACGGTTTTAAGCCGTAGTAATATGGCTACGGTCTATATCTGTAGCCAAAAACTAGCATAGTCCGTAGCCTTTGATCATTTTTTTGGTAGTGAGTTATTTATTATCACCATTATGTTAGCTCAAATTGCTTTCTTTTTCTACCTTAGCAATCACTACGGCTGTCACAATTGTAGAGATTCCGAAGAAAAGAGGGCTGGCTATTAAGAAGAGTAATGCCCCGTTTGTTAAATCTGAAGTCTAAAGCCTGAATCTGAAATTTGAAGCCTGAATCTGAAATCTGAAGCCTGAAAACTTGTTTAGTAACTATGGTTGAAGTCTGAAAATTAAGTACTAAATTTGAAACAATCTGTTTGTTAACAAACATCTAAAATGTCTGAAATATTTTAGTTTAACACATTTGCCGCTATCTATCTCCTGTTTGGAAATGCTATACATTATAAAGAAATTATTTTTTATTAAATGAAAATAATATTATTCTATTTAATTCAAATAAACTATAAAGTACTTAATAGAAAATTAAAATATCATTATTCATAAAAACATAAAAAATTAATGATTTGCATGTATAAGTGTGGCGGCAATTTCTTCTCGCATATTAGATATAATAGTTTGTTCAAAGTTTCCAAATACTCCTTCCGCTTCAGGTATATCATTATTTGATTCGATATTCATTTCTGAAAGAACATTTTCATCATTATATTGTTGGAGGAGTGGATTGAAGATGGATTCTTTTCTGATGTAGTTGTGTACTATCATGCATGCAATAACTATGTCTCTTTGCGTCGGGAAGGAATATGGTGTCATCCGTTAAGACATCACCAAGGCAAGGGACAGACCCCAGGGGATCGAGATCGAAGAATTTACATGACAGAGATCTGAGAAAATCACACCACTCGTGTTAAACGGGCCTAAAAATTGTCCAGAATGTAGGATCACAGGGTTCCCACCATCCGTTCGACTTGAAACTTTATATCCATCCTGAAGACTATAAATTAATCGTACACGTCGAATTTCAGCCATTGGATCCTTTTAGAAGTAGCCCAACGGTTAGATCAGTCCATGAATTATTGATTTGGGGCCCACCTGATATCCGTATATGCTTCAATTTTGGTTTTAACTCATTGAATGAGCTGATAAAATGTATGGATGGAGCAGATGTCACATAAACATCATAGTGGACCCCACATGTACACACACGTGTACATAGTGTACATGTAGCAGACGTGCACCGTACCAATATCCGGTCAACAAGAAGGATAACCCGATCCTTCTTCAGTGTGGATGTCCAACAGATGCACCACGTCCGCCGAGTTTTTTAGTGGGTCCCACCCATCGTCCAAGTGGATGATCTGGACCGTTCATTTTCTCCAGAGGTGGGGCATGACCCTCGCTTAGGTGGCCGTTTGTCCCATTGTGCACATATATAAGAGGATCGTCAAAAAATGGAGGATGGATGATGGTTTGAAGAACCTATGGGCCACGCCGAATCTGAACCAAAATAGACCATACTTGACTGGTTTTTCGAGAAGAATCCGGTGGATGACATGGATTTCTCAAATGACAGATGCAGTAGGACCCACCAAGCATTAGTGCAAGCTATTCCCACGCTCCCTGCGTCTGTGAAATTCACGTACCAAGACGAGCACTGAGTTGTATGAGGACGCGGATTGCTTACTGCCCCCCGCCCACCCCTAGCTCCAAACGGATAGTTCTGTGGGTGGGCCCACCGTGATGTATCTACACATCCAAACCATTAATCCCTTTTCTTAGATTATTTTAAGGCATGAACATAAAAATGAGGCAGATCCAATGCTCAGGTGGACCACACTAAAAATAGCAGCGGGATAATGATTTTCACCGTTAAAAAATTCACAGGTCCCACTATAACGTTTATTTTCCATCTAATCTATTCATAAGGTCAAAAGTATCAGTATGAAGAGAAAAAACAAATTTAATATTGATCTGAAACTTCTGTGACCCCAAAAGGGTTTCAGTGGTAGAAGTTCAATCCCCCTCTACTTTTTGTAGTGTGGTCCAATTTTTCTTTAGATCTGTCTTACTTTTTGGCTCAAGCCTTATGACGAGCTCGAAAAATGGATGGATGGTTTGGATATAACAAATAAGTCATGAAGGGACCCACAACTTACTGACGTCAATACACCAGTCAATCTGCTTCCCAAATCCCAATCCATCGTAGGCTCCCAGATCTGCTTCGAATGCAGAACGCGTCCTACCCCCGCTTGGACGGTCCGGGTAGGGATCTGTAGGGCCCACCGTGATCTAAATGCTTTATCTAAGCCCTTTATTGTTTTTCTCATATTATTTTAATATATGATATGAAAGATGAAGCAGGTCCACAGCTTGAGTGAGCCACACCAAAGGATGTTATAGTGATAATGACATCCATCGTTGAAACCTTTTTAAGGGCCACTGTGATGTTTTTTTTTTTTTACCATCCAACCTATTCATTAGGTCATGTATACATGGATGAAGTGAAAACACAAATTTCAGCTTGATATAAAACTTCTCCAGCTCTCAAGAAGTTTTTAACGGTGGACGTTCAATCCCCACCTTATGGTCCTATTAATCATTAGACATGCTTCTTTTATTGGATCACATCTTAAATTATCTGAAAAAGTTGATGGACGGTGTGGATCAAACACATAAATCATGGTGGGGCATAAAGAAGTTTCACAGGTTAAAGGTTAATTTTGTATTGCACAAACAATTTAGAAGAAAAAATTTCCATAGTAACTTGAAAAGGGGTACTTTTGGAAGTAAAAAATTTTTATTTAATGAAAAATTACGGAGCGCATTCAGTGTTCACCATTAAGTTAGACTCCTATCATGGAAAGAATTTAGTGAAAAACCACTTAGTGCTTTCTGTCTTCCACGTTAATAACGCATTAAAAAACACCACTAAACACAGAAAATTTTCCCCATTATGTGTTTAGTGCAAAAATTCAGCGTTAACAAACATGGCCTAAGCCCAACTTGGGTTGTTGCCTATCATGTTCCCTTGTCGACGCTTGTGAATTAATAATATTAATCTATTTTTCCATCATGAGCAGGGATTTTGATGTCTACAGTTGACATGAGGGATGAATCCAAGGGCCGTCTCATTCTAAAAGCAAAGGTAAGAACTGTAAATGCTAGTTTTTAATATTTATCATGTCAGATTAATCATCCTTGCAACTTCCTTTTTTTAAATTTCTTTTTTTTCTTATTGGAAGTGATCAATTTTATTTTTTCTTTCTTATTTAAAGTGATCAAAATCAAATACCCATTCTTTTTTAACCAGCATGGTTGATTATTTTTGCGTTTTTATCAAACCGCCTCCATTTATTTCGGAAAGACACAAGCATATGAAATTCTTATTTTTGGCTACACTAGTTACATGAACTCAACATCTAGACTCCTTTTTACTTTTTATTTTTGGGAGCTATACATAGTACGTGGAAATCTCATTTTCTTCTTACAATACTCAGCTTGTTTCTAGTGTGAAGAATCTAAGTTATGGAAAAGCATTCTGAGTTTTTGGTGGAGTCCAATCCATCCTGTTTTGTGCTATCCAAACAACAAAAATAATCACATAAAAGAAAAACACTCCAATCCATCCTATTTTGTGTAGCTTAGGAAACATGTGATTGGCCAAGATGATGTCATCAATGCCATCTCTCCCGCATTGGGCTAAGGGACCATGATATACCCATTGCAGTAATGTTATTCTGTGGCCCAACTGGAGTTAGGAAGACTGAAGGACCCAGGTTGTTTTTTGTACAATATATGCTTATATGATTACCTAGAATTGGAAATTTCTCACTTTCATGTATCTCGAATTTTATTTGGTAGCGATTGAGTTCTTGATATTGGAAGGTGATAACTTAGAAAAGTTGTTTCCTAACACAAATTTAGAGATCATGGGTTTGAAAATAGTCATTGGTGATAGTCTGAAAAATCAACTTCTCTTTTGATAGTCTTACAATATCCTCACGAATAGCCATGCAGCCATCCCTTTGCTTTTAAGAATCATTTCTCTGTTTTTTTTTTTTTTTTGTTAATCAATCAAGTCTCAACCATTTGGATGATTGATTGGCTAGACAATTTTCATCCATGTTATGCAAACATACATTTAAGATACAATTTTCATCCAAGGTTAATGAATATTATAAGTGAATCTATCAAGCCAGTGATGGAAGAAGTGAGCCAGTTTTTGTCTCATGTTTCTCATTTTATTACACTTCCATAGGTATTCGGAGTGCATGAACTGAGATCACATTCATTTACTCATTCTACCGGTCTCAACCATGTTGTTCTATATTTCTAGTTCTTCTTTTTCTTTGTCTGTATGTAATCTCACATGCACATTAGGAAAAAGGTGCTCTCACAACTTTGATTGGGGCATAGCTACATAGGCAATCAACCTGAGTTAGAAAGCAGCCACACTCAAGAGTTATGAGTTCCACTGCCATTATGAACCCATAACAGTGCATGTGGACACCTTTTTCTTCCACACATGGAGTATAGTTTTCTGTATTTTGATTTGGCACTCTGCTACTTCCAGGATCAACCGCGTCCATTGGTTTTAGGTGGTGATCACTCGATATCTTTTCCTGTTGTAAGAGTTGTATCTGAGAAGGTTAGGGAACTTGTGGATATTCTCTATTACTTTCTCATAATTCAATGCTTTAGTTTAATGTCAAATGTTAAAACATCTCTTCATCCACATTGACTTTCTCTTCTTTAACAATCCTACAGTGCATCTGATAGCCAGTTAGCGCTTGTGAAGGCCTCTGTTGAAGCAAGTCAAGAGCAGTGACTTGTTATCTTCTGAAATCAATAACTCGAAAAGTATATTTGAGGATCTGAGGGAATATGAAATGTATAGCTTTATTATTATTATTATTATTTTTTGTGAATGAGTTTAGTGTTGCGCAGCACCCCAACAACGCAGTGGGCCGAGATTCAATCTCAGGCCTCACCCACAAACGATAAACAGATGAAAATATAAACTAAAAATAGATCAAAGCAATCCAAAAAAACCACAAGACAAGATATATGTGGAAAAACCCCAAACTAGGGTAAAAAACCACAGATGCAAACTTCCACTATGAAGAAACAAAGATTACAAGGCAAAATACTAACCTCTCTCTTTGAAGAATATAGAAAACTCTTAGCCCACACCTTTAGAAATATTTCTCAATATTCCTCATCTATTTAGAAAAGCCCTAGGAACCCCTATTTATAGTTTAGGAAACTTCCCTTCTGCACCCTTGCGAAAGGCAACACCAAAATTCGTAATCCGTATCAGTTTCGGAAACAATCTACATAGCCTACGACCAGTCCTAGAAGAGCTACGACCGGTCTTACAGTCCCTACGACCAGTCCTAGGGCCCAAAACAGTAAAAATAGTATCGCTGGACTTTGAGTTGAACCGATCCACGACCGGTTGAACAGGCCCCTACGACCGGTCGAAGACGTCCTACGACTGGTCGAAGGTGGCCCAATGTAGCTCCACATTCTCAACAATCTCCAACTTGGGGATACATCGCCAAAACTTTCGTCTTATTCATTCGGAGTGCACCACCTTCCCGTCTTCAAGCTTGAAGACCAATCAAAGATGAACAGAGCTTCAGCTTCTCCCATGTGACTGCCTTGGTCAACATATCTGCAGGATTCTCACTTGTATGAATCTTCTCCAGAACAATCGATCCATCTTCTAGTAACGAACATATAAAGTGATATCTGATGACAATATGCTTAGTCCTTGAATGAAAGGCTGAATTCTTAGCCAAGTGTATTGCACTCTGACTGTCACTGTATAACTTGCAATCTACTTGCTTCTTACCCAACTCTTCCACAAAACCTTGCATCCACACCATCTCCTTGCATGCTTCTGTAACTGCAACATATTCTGCTTCTGTCGTACTAATAGATACTATCTTCTGTAACTGAGAGACCAACTGACTGCAGCACTGTCCAGAGTAAAGACATAACCTGTAGTGCTTCTTCTGCTGTCGATATCTCCTACCAAATCTAAATCCACGTAGCCTTGCAGCTTGATTTTCGATCCACCATAACACAACCCTACATTCTTAGTACCCACCAGGTATCTGAGGATCCACTTCACAGCTTCCCAATGTTCCTTCTCAGGGTTGTTCATGAACCTGCTAACAACTCTCACTGCTTGAGTAATGTCTAGCCTCGTGCTCACCATAGCATACATGAGACTCCCAATAGCTGACGCGTATGGGACTTTAACCATGTGGTCTCGTTCCTCCTGCGTCTTTGCACCTTGCTCCTTAGATAGCTTGAAGTGGTTGGCTAATGGAGTGCTAACCGGCTTAGCACCTCCCATATTGAATCGATCAAGTACCTTGGCTATGTACTCTGCCTGTGACAAAACCAGTTTCTTATTTTCTCTGTCATGCTTTATCCTCATGCCTAGGATTTATTTTGCAGCTCCTAAATCCTTCATGGCAAATTCTCTAGACAATTGTCTTTTGAGATTTGAGATGTCCTTCATGCTTGAACCAACTACAAGCATATCATCAACATACAGAAGAAGAATGATGTATGACATATCAAACTTCTTCAAATAGCAACAGTGGTCTGCATGACATCTCTTAAAACCGTTTTTCGCATGAAACTATCGAACTTCTTATACCACTGCCTCAAGGCCTGCTTCAGGCCATATAGACTTTTCTTTAGTCTGCACACCTTATTCTCATTACCTGGTGCCACGTATCCTGTCGGCTGATGCATATATATTTCTTCTTCAAGATCCCCATGAAGAAAGGCTGTCTTAACATCTAGCTGCTCTAGATGTAAGTTCTCTGTAGCCATTATACTCAAGACCATGCGAATCGTAGACATTTTCACTACCGGTGAAAATATTTCAGTGAAATCGATACCTACCTTCTGTTGAAACCCTTTTACAACCAGTCTCTCCTTGTACCGTTTCGAACCATCGTGCTCGTCCTTCAGTCTATAAACTCACTTGTTATGAAGAACTTTCTTACCCTTGGGCAGAGTGACTAGTTCTCAAGTACGATTAGACTCAAGAGAGTCCATCTCCTCATCCATGGCCTGCTCCCACTTAACCCATGTATCTGATTGTAATACCTCTTTAAAACATTCTGGCTCACCATTATCTATCAGCAGTAGATAATGTAAGGAGGGTGAGTATCGGATCATGGGTCTCCTCTCCCGAGTGAACCTTCTCGTAACCGGTGTCTATGGATCTGCCTCATAATGCTCCTGTGCATGATCATCCTGTAGCGCTGTAACACTCGTGTCCGGTAACGCTTTCAATTCTACGAATTCCTTTTTCTCGACCTTATTTTTCTGCACACTATCCTTATGCATCACTTTTTCGTTGAAGACTACGTCCTTGCTTCTAATGATTTTCCTATTTTCTGCATCCCAAAACCTGTAGTCAAAATCATCCTACCCGTAGCCTATAAACGTGCACCTCATAGACTTCGCATCCAGCTTGTTTCTGTGCTCTACATCAATGTGAACATATGAAGTGCAACCGAATACTCTGAGATGTGTAAGGTTCACTTCTTTTCCAGTCCACGTTTCTTCTGGTAGCCCACCATCCAATGGTGCTGAGGGACTTCTATTGATAAGATATACGGCAGTATTCATAGCATTTGCCCAAAAAATCTTGGGCAACTCTGGTAGCTTGCCATATACGCAGTCCTCACAGAATTCCAAGTTAAGAGACTTCAGCCCTGATAGCTTCCCTTTTGACAACAACACTTTCATCCCTTTCTCACTCATATGTCCCAACCTCTGATGCCATAACTGCCCATTCACTCCAGTTGATGCGACTGAGAGTGAACCATGCGATCCTTAAGTCATGTACAAAGTGTCTTCCTTTTTACCTCGAGATATCACTAAGGCACCTTTTGTGATCTTCCAAGAATCACTCGTGAATGTCGTCACATAACCGGTATCAGCGAACTACCCCACTGAGATCAGATTTCTTTTCAAAATCGGTACATGTCTGACATCCTTCAGTTTCAAAACCGTTCCATCTTTCTGATTGACCTGAACATCCCCCTTTCCAACAATACCACACGGTTCATCATCACCTAGGTAGACTCTCCCAAAGTCACCTGACACATTATCACGCAGAATTTCCTTATATGAAGTGGCATGAAACGAAGCACCCGAGTCTATAACCCATGACTCATTCCTTGCATCAAGAGACAAGATCAACGCCTCTGTGTCGCTCTCCTCAGACAGATTCACTGAATCCTTCCCGCCTTGAGAGCTTTCTTCTTGTTTCTTGAGCGCTCTGCAATCACGTTTCATATGCCCCTTCTTGCCGCAATGCCAACACCCGTCTTTGTCTTTCGATCCCTTAGACTTCTTCCTCGACTTAGAATGCCCGTGTTTATTGCCGCCTCTGTTTTGTGATCTTCCTTTTCCTTCAACGTTTAGAGCATTCCCTGAATCCCCTGAAACTCCTGATGCCTTTCTTCTAGATTCTTCGCTAAGAATTAGACCGGCCAGGTCTTCAAATTTTAGCTTTGTCGACCCTGAGGAATTGCTTACAACAATCACCAAACCATCCCAACTGTCTGGCAGACTGGATAAGATCAATAGTGCCTTGACCTCATCCTCAAAAATGATGCCAACAGATTTCAACTGGCTCGTGACTGTATTGAACTCGTTTAGATGTTCAGTCACACCCCACCATCTGACATCTTCATGTTGAATAGCTGTTTCGTAAGATGAACCTTGTTGGATGCTGAGGGCTTTTCATACATGGTGCCTAGGGCTTCCATTAATTCTTTTGTCATTTTCATCTTGGATATATTAAAGGCGACGCTCTTAGACAAAGATAGTTGGATTGTTCCTAAAGCCTTCCTATCCAGTAAAAACCATTCATCATCGGTCATCTTTTCTGGTTTCTTCTCTTTTCCTTTTAGAGGAATGTAGAGGTCCTTCTGATACAAATAATCCTCCATCTGTATCTTCCAGATGACAAATTTTGAACCATCAAACTTCTTAATTCTAATTTTTTCATCTTCCGCCATCACTCCCAATAGAACTAAACCAATAGCTCTGATACCAGTTGTTGCGCAGCATGCCAACAACGCAGTGGGCCGAGATCCAATCTCAGGCCTCACCCACAAACGATAAACAAATAAAAATATAAACTAGAAACAGATCAAAGCAATCCAAACAAACTACATGACAAGATATACGTGAAAAAATCCCAAACTAGGATAAAAAACCACGGATGCAAACTTCCACTATGAAGAAACAAAGATTACAAGGAAAAATACTAACCTTTCCCTTGGAAGAATATAGAAAACCCTTAGCCCACACCTTTAAAAATATTTCTCAATATTTCTCATCTACCTAGAAAAGCCCTAGGAACCTCTATTTATAGTTTAGGCAACTTCCCTTCCGCACCCTTGCGAAAGGCGACACCAAAATCTGCAATCCTTATCAGTTTCGGAAACAATCTGCGTAACCTACGACCGGTCGTAGGATTCCTACGACTGGTCTTACAGTCCCTACAACCAGTCCTAGGGCCCAAAACAGCAAAAAACAACATTGCTGGACTTTGAGTCGAACTGATCCACGACCGGTCGAACAGGCCCCTATGACCGGTCGAAGACGTTCTAGGACCGGTCGAAGGCGGCCCAATGTGGTTCCACATTCTCAACATTTAAAAGATATGATATGTGATGCCCATTATTTTTGTGGTGCCCACCTACCATATGCAGATTTAACATTTAGTTACAAGACCATTATTATAATTTTTATCAGGGAATGGACTGGTAAGAAACATCATGCATTATTATAAATTATTAAAAAAAAATACAATGGCTATGGCTATTAACCGTATCCCATTGTATTTAAAACCGTAGCCGTTGGTAAGTTCAGGCTATTGCTATGGCTCTCGTTTTACTTTTAGCTACAAATATAATCTGTAGCTGTATATATTTTTAGGTAGGGATAGTGTAGCTACGGATTAAATCCATAGCCATATCTTAGAGCCCTATGGCTCACCAAATGCTACAAATTATATCCGTAGCCATAGGTCTTTAGCTACGACTTTTATCCTTAGCCTTTGCCCCTTTTCTGGTAGTAAAATCAGTAAAGATAAAAGCACTAGAGCGCTAAGGATCCACTTATAACCATTCTTAATGTTCAATTCACTTGATCCAATTATATAACTCAACTAGAATCAAAGTTATATCTTATCCAATCGAATAATAGAGTAATTAAATTATCATTCACATGCCAACATAAATTTGAACTTCAATTGCATTGGTTCCCACATAAAGTATCAAAGTATTGATCAGAGGGAATTCAAAGCATCTATTGTGCCCTTAATTAATAATAAATCAATGGATTTTTCAAATTAATCTCTTCCAACGTATATAAGAATTCATCCATAGCTTTCTTAAGCATCCAATGTGTCTAAAGTTGACAATGGATCAAAGAAAACTAAAAATATTTTCATTCAAACTAATATCAATGAATTATTCAACATTTAAATTAATTACTTAAATCAAAGTAAACTAAGACATTAAAAATAACTACAAGCTTTACCTCTTATCCCTAGCTAAGAGATTTAGCCGACTAAAGACATGATGAATAGGAAATCCACCCGATATAATTCCAAGGACCTTCCATGGAGCGAAACCCATCACCAAAAGCCTTCACTGCCAAGACCCCCTCGACTGGATTCAACCTCTTCATCGGGAACATCCCTTTCAGCTGATCAGAGCTGGATCTATGGAAGATTTTCAGCAAATATGGGAAGTTAAATGATGTTTTTATCCCGCGTTTCCCTGATTCAAACTGCTTGAAGGGTTTCGCCTTCATTCGCTTCCTTTACGAGCAGGAAGCCCACAACACTAAGGGAGTTTTGCATGACCACAAAGTTGATGGGCGCATCATCAATGTTCTTCCGACAAACCCAATGAAATCAGTGGAGAAACAAATCCTATGGCCACCTCCTAAACCCAGGTTCCAGAATCGGGAGACGCAACCTCCTAGGTTCCCCTCCAGATCTTACCTAGCAATTACTTCTTTGATCCCCCAGGAAAACCCCCCTACCCCCAACCTTGCAGCAGCAGGGCATCCTCCCCTGCTCCCCAACCCGATAGATTCAGGTATAGGGTTTATTATAGCTGACCCCTTGCAGGTAGCCCGTCGTTTGGAGGATCTGAAGCATGCGATTGTGGGATCAGTCTCTGGCCCTCAGATCTTGATCATCCAACTCCTTGACACCATTAGAAACTCCAGACTCTCAGCATCAACAATCGACATAGCCAGAGTGTCAAAGAAATAATTCCTCATTACCTTTAAATCTAGGGTTGATCTCAATGATTTCTTAGAAGACAAGCCCCTTCAGTCGGAAATGGGTATCCGCTTGACGACCTCCTGGACGCTAGATCGTTACATCTCTGAAGAAGGAGCCTTAGTTAGGTTGGTTGACATTCCCGTCCATGCCTGGTTTGAATCCGTTCTACTTGCGCTTGGCAGCTCCCTAGGCAAGGTCATCCAAATAGACTACCACACTAACTTCGGGGGATTCCTGACCTTTGCGCGGGTTAAGATCATCCTCAACCCAGGGGTGGATGTGCAGAAGGGATTGCGATTGAAGGTTCTTGATAAGTTCTTCCACATACATGCGGTGTTGGAATCTCCTCCATCCCCTGCTCCTCATCTTCAAAAATTCCCACTAAGAAGACCACCTCCTCGACCTGTATCCACCAAGAAATGGGTGGCCTCCACCTTCCACAATCCCCCTATTAAGAATTAAGTGCTCCATCAAATGCTCGAGGAAATGCCTCCCTGCATTCGGTCCCCTCAGAAATGCCGCTCCTCCCTGCTTCAGTCCTCCCAGATGTTTGTGGAAATATCCCAGAGACGGTGCCAGATCTGCTTCCTATCCCATTGTAACAAGGAGCAGACCGCCTCCATTGCTTAGTCCCTACTCGAGAGAATGCCACAATCCATCTCACTCAGCCACCTACCACATCAAGGCCCGCACAGCTATCCTATCCTAACCTAGGACAAGCTGATAGTCACTCCACGCCTTCTAAGTTGCCGGTTGAGGCAAATGCTGCGGCCTCTTCAACGCTGCTCCCACATACTAGAGGCCAAGCCTTGATCCTGCAACCCACAGAGGATCATTGAAGATCAAAGTCAGCCGATAATTCCCCATCTAGATCTGACCTTCAATTCATGGAGCTTGTCCACCTCCCTCCCCCTCCCCCCCTTCCCAATCTCCCAGCTGAGACGTTATGTAATATGCTATCCTCTGCTGATACCCCCCAAATTCTTCAACCCCAATCCACTCCTCGGAACTTCATATCAGGCTCCCGAGATCTCAGTAGTGGCCTTCAAGTGGACCTGTCCCCTTATTTCAACAGAGCCCGATATGCAGATGCTGACCATGAAATTCTCCCTATTGGAATTGAATTAGGTAGCAGGGCTACTTCACTTGATGGACTGGATAACACCAGACCCCGCTCTCCGTAGTCATATTGTGAACTGCATCAGTCAGTGGCTCCATATTTGGAGTGCAGTTCATCTGGAAGAGGAGAATAAATTTTGGGGACGATAAGGCTGACTGTTTAGCTCATGGATAAGATTCTATCTTAGAATATTCATGGAATCGGAAACACTCGTTTAGTCAGATCAGCGAAGAGATTAATAGATGCTCACAACCCTTGGATTCTAGCGATCTTAGAACCTATGCTTGGAGATGAAAAGTGAGTGGGCATTGGTCTCAAACTAGGCTTTCCCTCCTACTCAAATGCAACTGCAGGAGGAAAGATATGGCTTTTCTACAATAGCTCCATCAATCTTTCTATTCTATCCCTATCCGCTCAATCCATCTCTGTTATGCTTACTATCCTGCAATTTGAATCCCCGATCAACCTGACATTTGTATATGCAAGCTGCGACAGGCGCCTCAGGAGAGAGCTTTGGCAGGATCTGTCGCTTCTGGTTTCTTCCCTTCAGGGCCTCTAGGCGGTCAGTGGAGATTTTAATGTGGTCACAAGCGCTGATAAAAGAAGAAGTAGGAGGCAGCTGGACGTTGGCAGCTCATAGGAGTTCATGGAGGCCATCAGCAATGCAAACCTCTTGGATGCACAGTTTGTGGGCTCCCGTTTCACCTGGTGTAACAATCAATCGAGTAACTCTAGAGTTTGGGCCAGGCTAGATAGAGTCCTTATAAATGATGCATGGAACACCACTTTCCCATCATTCTTTGTGGAACATTTACCCCGGATAAGCTCGGATCACGCTCTGCTCCTCCTCACCCTTCCCCGTCAAGGCCCCCCCTCTCCCAAAGTTTTCAGATTCCAGCAAATGTGGGTTCACCATGATAGTTTTAAGTAGGTGGTCAGACAAACATGGGAATTGGTTGTGGTTCTACATCCAATGTTCAACATCATCCTCAAGCTAAAGGCCGTCAAACGTGCCCTCAGAATCTGGACAAGGATGTTTTTGGGAATATCTTCATCAAGATCAAGGAAGCCGAGATCAGATTATTGGACTTGGAATAGCAATTGTCTGATGGGACTGTCTCGGATAGCGTCGATAGGTCTGACACCATTCAGTGCACTCTCTGCCAAGTAGCCTCTAAGCAATTAAGGAAGCTCTACCTCCTGTAGGAGATTTACTAGAAATAGAAAGCTAGGGTGCACTAGCTTGCTGAAGGAGACAGAAATACGAAGCTATTTCATTCCTCAGCAGCTGAGAAGAATTGCAGGATGGCCATAAGATACATAAAGCTTGTCGAGAGTCGAAGATTGCACGATCCTTCAGACATCAAATCAACTGCTGTGGATTACTTCTCTAAACTCTTCACGGCAAGTAACACGTCAATTGCTTATGATTTACTTGATGTCATACCTCCCCTTATCTCACAGGATCAAAATGTTAGCTTGATGAGGCCGCCCTCGCTTCAGGAAGTCCAGTAGGCTGTTATGGCCATTCCCTGCGATGGTGTGCCAGGACCCGACGGCTTCCCGGGCAATTTTTTCTCTGCCTGTTGGGACACAATCATCGCTGATCTTCATCGAGCTGTGTCATACATTTTCCAGGGAGGATGTTTCCCTAGAGCAGTTACCGCCACCCACATCTATCTGATACCCAAAAACTCTGCGCCAGAATCCTTCTCAGACTTTCGCCCAATCAGTCTTTGTAACTGTCTATACAAGATCATTGCCAGTGTCATCTTAGCTCGTCTAAGCGTAGTGCTCCCTGAGCTTGTCTCCCCCGAATAGAGTTCTTTCGTTAAGGGCCGAGCTATTGTTGAAAGCATTGCTCTGGCTCAAGAATTGGTTCGGGATCTCAATAGGAGAGCTCGAGGGGGTAATATTATTTTAAAATTAGACATGGAAAAGGCGTACGACCCTCTAGACTAGAATTTCTTGAAGCATGTGTTGCTGAGATTCAGTTTCGACCCCTCTTGGGTACAAATGGTGGAAAATTGCTAGAGTAATGCTTGGTTCTCTGTCCTCATCAATGGTGTAGGGACGGGTTTCTTTAAGGCATCTTAGGGAATCTGTCAGGGCAACCCTTTATCCCCTAGTCTCTTTATCCTCGTAGTGGAGGTGCTAAGCAAAGGGATCAGAAACCTCCTCCTTAAGGGCAGGTGCAGCCCTTTTCTTCTCAGGAGGGGCTGCCTTCAGATTTCCCACCTTTTATATGTTGACGACATGCTGCTTTTTACTAATGGAAGCCAATGATCTCTCAAAGCTCTCTCCGATTTCCTTGATTCTTATTAAAAGGCTTCGGACCAACGAATCAACTATAGGAAAAGTAACCTTATATGCTCCTCAAAGATCCCAATATCTCAAATTAGGGCCATCGAGAACAGGCTAGGAATTGCTAATTCTTTTACGAATCTAGTGTATCCTGGGGTGCCCCTGGCTTTTGGTAAGGTGAAATCGTCATCCTTCTTGCCCTTGATTAATAATATCGCTAGTCGTATTAGAGGCTGGCACACTCGCTGTCTCTCCCAAGCAGGTCGCCTAGTTCTGATTTGCCACATCCTCAGTAGCATCCCGGTTCACTCTTTGGAGGCCTCGGTAATCCCCTCCAAGGTTCTGACCTAGCTGGAACGTTTGTTTGTAAATTTTTTATGGGGCTGGGTTGACGGTAGGAAAAAGCTTCACTGGGTCCGCTGGAAGTCAGTTGTCTTCCCTATGGTTGAGGGAGGCTGGGCATTAGGAACCTAATAGACTCCATGACAGCGTTGAGAATGAAACTAGGCTGCAACGTTAGATATAAGATCAAGGGTAGCCTTTGGAAAGCATTCATGACCTCAAAGTATCATCCAGACCTCTCTGCTCCTGGGTCAATCCAGTCAGCGGCTTTTGCCTCCCCCCTTTAGAAGAAGATCCACTCCATTCTGCCCCTTCTTGATCATCACACTCGATGGCACATTGGCATTGGTACTTGCAATTTCTGGGCAAACAACTGGTCTGGGTTGGGACCGCTGTCCCATATCGCCTATCCTCCAGTTCCTCATATCCTCCTGTCAACCTCAGTGAACCAAGTTCTCGGCTCTGCTGGCCCTCTCCCTCCCTCTTCAGCCTTCAATTATCTTCCCCAACAAGTTATCGACTACCTATTCCAAGTGGTTTTTTGTAACTCAGTCAGTCCTAATTCGTAAATTTGGCCTTTTTCCCCGAACGGAGAATCCTCGATTCGCTTAGCTTGGAGTCTATGCAGACGGCCCTAACCGCGCAAGGCTTGGTCATGTTGGTTTGACATTTCTGCCTACTCCCTCGGATTTCAATCTTCATGAGGCGTCTCCTTTTGAAAGCCCTTCCCCTAGACGAATCAGTTCAACTTAGAGGAGTAAATTTGGCCTCTTGCGATGACTATAGCACAAACTCTACAAGTCCCTGTAGATCGGTGGAAAATTTGAACCATGTCTTTGTTGAAAGCCCTGCTGTAGCGGAAACGTGGGAATATTTTGGCCGCCTGTTTAATGTCAGAAGCCCCTTCATCGCTTCAGTCCAAGGAATCCTGGCTACCTAGTGGAACACATCTTAGCCCCATGGTAGTCTATCCCACCTCCAGAAGATTGCCCCCTATATAATCCTCTGGCATATCTGGAAGGCCAGAAACTCTACAAGATATGATGGCCACCGAATCCTTGCTTTGGACATTAAGGATAAGGTGATGAGAGCGCTTTCTGCACTCGGCTCTCTATTCCCTGCCATGGTCCACCACGTCCCCTTCAGTTTCCCCCCGTTTGATGGCCGGATCTCTTCGGTTCGTCGTATCACAGGCCTATAGCAGCTAGTTAAATGGCAGCTCCCACCTCCGGGGTGGTACAAACTCAATGTTGAAGGCTTCCCAAGAGGGAACCCGGGCCGCTCCGGTGGTGGTGGTATCTGTTGTAATCACAGAGGGGAGTTCATTTTTAGTTTCACAGCAACATACAACACTCGTTCCAATGTCTTTGCTGAGCTGTGAGCAATCTATGACAGTCTCACCCATTACTTTCATCTGGGGCTCCACAATATTATCTTGGAATCAGATTCAAAGCTGGTAGTAGAATTCTTAAATGGGTCAGCTAAGCCTGGTTGGAAGTGGGCTTACTAGGTCTCTCGCATCAGGAGGTTCGAAGAGCTTGGTCAGGTTTGCTTCACTCACATCTTTCGCGAAGGGAATGATCCCACTAACGGGATGGCCAGACTTGTTAGTACCTCCCTATCAACCACTCTCCTCACTCAGTTCTCCCTTTTGCGTCTCCGGGTTAGGGGATCTTTTCTCCTCAATAAGGTGGGACTCGGTGCACTTCGTTAGGCTCTTGTTTTTATCTTTTTGGCCTTTCTTGTCTCCCGTTCCTTTTGAAGCTATAGAGCTTGCTGCACTCACCTCTCTATTCCCTGCCATGCTCCACCACGGTAAGTCCATGTTGAATTGTTGCAGCAGGGGCCCGAATAGTCTGTCTTGTAATTGGTTTGTTATATATGAAAACAGAGGGAATGCTTTTGAAAAAAAAAAGACTAAATACATGATTGAAGTAAAATCAAAAGAAGACATAATTCACCCTCCCCCTGTTGTCGACATGGTTCACCATCCTCTAACAGAAGCTTCTAATTTGCACCACTCCCTTCGATGCGATATGAAACCCTTGCAAAACAACCTCGGCGACCACCTCGCTGCAGGATCAACTAGAAGTGCAAATGGGCAGACGCAGTTGGACAGTCTCCTGGGCAATGTTCGGTCCTCTCTAGTGAATGATAGGATTTGTAACCAAGTGCGCTTTCTATCTGAGATTACCAATGTTATATACTCAAATGATGAGCCTCATCCAAGTGGTCCGACCTCTTCGAGGCACCACCGAGCGATAGTAGGTGGGATATAGGTGAACTCCCGACCTCCTGGAGTTTCTAGATCTATTGGGAACTCCCCTTTAAACTCTCTTGAGGACAGTGACTGCGACCTGGACTCGAGTGAGTATGAATCACTAGATCACAGTCCCCTACCCATTGAAAATGAGGCAGGATGGTCTATGCCCCTTAGTCTGTCCGACGAATGCATATTAATTTATAGGAAACATGACCTCTCGGTCGATCTGTCCCCATACCGTCTATCTCACAGCAAAGGAGATATACGAAGAAATAGTCCTTTGAAAGTCCAAAATCTGGGTAATGGAAGCCCTACCAATAACCACATGGTTGTGGTTGGTCCCCAATTGGAGGTACCTGCCTGTCCTAATCAGAAACAATTACTACAAACATCTCAACCACCAACAATGTGATAGCTGGAAATAGGACCTCGGAGTCTGGTGTAGGAAAGAAGTCTGGTTGCCTAAAGACTGTTAAGAACCCCGATATGGGAAGCATTGGCAGAAAAGGTAGAAAGTTTGGTTTGAATAGTAATGAGTCCAATTTGGAAGGGGTTTCTTAATGAATAATCTCCTTATTTGGAATGCTCGGGGCATGGCTAATTCTGCCATTATTCGGACTGTACGCAGACTGATTAAGGAGCACAATCATACGATTTTGGCCATCTTGGAGCCCATGGCGGGTGATCATAGGCCAGATGGTATTGGTCTCAAGCTGGGTTTCCACCAGTCCTCCTCCAATGCTAGTGAAGGGGGTAAAATTTGGGTCTTTTACAGCAGCTCTATTTTCATATATTTCATCAATATGACTAATCAGATCATCTCCTTAGATATCCGTTTGTCAGGTAACATTCCAAACTGCAGGGTGTCGTTCATTTATGCTAAATGTGCTAGAATTGAAAGGTGAATGCTCTAGGACAGCCTCACTTTGTTGGTAGCTGGTTTCTCTAGGCGCTGGTTAGTCGGTGGAGACTTTAACATGGTCCACGACCCTTCAAAGAAGATGGCAGCATGAGTTATGATCAGGCCAGCTCCAGTATTTTCATGATACGGTTGATTTGGTTGGGTTGACAGATGCTGGTTTCAGTGGAAATAAGTTTACCCGGAGTAATAACAGAACCAGAGAGGCTAGAGTTTTGGCGAGGCTTGATAGAATTCTATGCAATGGGAATTGGATGAGTAGTTTTTCCAGTTTTCGTGTCCACCACCTGCCGCATATGAACTCTGATCACTTGCATTTGCTTCTCAATTTCCCGAATCCCTTCATCGCTGCCCCAAGGCCATTTACGTCCTAGAGGATGTGGCTGTTAGACGACTCCTTTCTTAAGGTGGTGGAGGACGCGTGGGGTCCTACGTTGTCTGACCACCCTATGCTGAATGTTCTCCTCAAGCTCAGGACTGTGAAGAGATTGCTGAGAGCTTGGAATCATGATGTCTTTGGGAATGTCTCCCAAAACATCAAAGATGCAGTCGAAGCTTTAGACTAGATTTAGGGTGTGGCTCAAGACCCTTTGTTGAACATCAACTCGTGTGAAATTGAAGAAGAAAGATCCAGGTTGGCTCGTATGGAACTAGTAGGGGAGATATTTTGGAAGAAAAAATCTCAAAATAGTTGGCTTACGGAAGGAGATAAAAACACCAAGTGTTTCCACCTATCGGCTTCGAAAAAGATTTGGAGCTCGGGCATCTTCCAAATCATGCTCAGTTCAGGAGAAATATCGACTGATCAGGAGACCATTAAGAGGGAAGTAGTCCGTTTCTTTGATTCTTTGTTGAGTGTGCCCTCTCCCCTATTAGCTACACCCTTGAGGACCCAGTTGAATTTTCTATCCCCTCTCTTGTCACAGAGGAAGATAACATTGCTCTCATGGAGGCCCCGTCCCTTGAGGAAGTTAGATGCGCGGTGGCTAGGATCCCTCAGGATGGTGCTCCCGGTCCCGACGGTTTCTCTTATGTGTTTTTTGGTAGCTGCTGGGATATAGTGGGGGCTGATATACACAAAGTAGCGATGAACTTCTTCCTAGGGGGTGAGATGCCTTGGGCCTTTACCTCCTCCCTTATAGCCTTGATCCCAAAATCCACTGGGCCCAAATCTTTCTCCAACTATCGCCCGATCAGTCTTTGTAACTGCATCTACAAGATTTTTGTGAAGATTGTGATGGCTAGGCTGAGTTCCATCTTGCCCAAGCTAATTTCAATGAACAAGGTGCATTCGTCAAGGGAAGGTTAATTGTAGAAAACATTGCTATTGAGCATTAAGCTTTCAGAGAAATTAATAGGAAGGTTTGAGGTGACAACCTGTTGATTAAGCTAGATATGGAGAAGGCCTATAACAAGGTGGACTGGTCCTTCCTAAATTGGGTCCTGCTTCATTTCAGTTTTGTGCCGTCATGGGCCCAAATGATTGAATCTTGCTGGAACAACAATTGGTTCTTCGTCTTAGTTAACGGGGAGAACTGTGGTTTCTTCAAATCCACTCGCGGGCTGCGCTGGGGAGACCCATTGTCCCCGTGCCTCTTCATCATCACAGTTAAGGCGCTCAGTAGAGGTTTTCATAGCTTGATTGTGGATAGGCAATATAGTCCTTTCAAGCTGAAACAGGGGTGCATCCAACTCTCCGATCTCCTGTATGCGGATGACATGGTCCTGTTCACCAATGGGCTTAGGCGTTCGCTCATAGCTGTGTGAGATTTTTTACAGAAATATCAAGCTATGTCTGGCTAGTGTGTCAACATGCAGAAGATTGCATTTTACTATTTCGTTAATCTCCCTGCAGGTAGGATCAGGAGCATTGAGAGAATTCTTGGCTTTGGGAAAGCCCCTAGAGGCCTTGCATATTTGGGCATTCCCATAGTTCAAGGCAGAATGACCAGCATAGAGTTCAGTCACTTAATGGCTAAGATTTTGGCCAGCATTCAATGTTGGAATGGGTGCATCCTCTTTGAAGCAGGCTAATCTTCAATCCTTTGCAACGTCCCGATCCACACGATGTCAGCGGTGGTGGTTCCTTCAAAAACTCTGTAGCAAATGGAAAGGGCCATTGCTAATTTCTTATGGGGTTGGAGAGATGGAAAAAACAAGGTGCATTGGAGAAGTTAGGACTTAATTTCTACCCCAAAAGCTGAAGGTGGGATGGGAATCAGAAAGCTGAAAGATGTTATGAAGGCACTTCACCTTAAGATGGCATGGAGGGTAACAAACACCTGCGGGGGAAATTTGTGGGCGATGTTCATGCAGTCTAAATAAAGGTGAGTTGGCTCGAACCTACTCATGTTCAAATTTGGCGCTGGTTGCTCACCATTTTGGAATAATCTTGTTAATCTCATGCCCATTCTAGATAAGCATGACCAGTGGGATATTGGTCAAGGTAGCTGTAATATGTGGCACTGTAACTGGTCGGGTCTAGGGCCTTTGTTTGAGTTCCCATCCATTAGCATTCCTGCTAATTTCCAGGAGCTGTGGGTTGTTAATTTCCTGTCTTTCAATAGCCTGAGACAGTACACGTCGGTTGATCTTCCTGACTTGATTCAGGCACACATTAACAACAAAGGTTTCTGCACCTCTAACAATGATGATTCTTTTATCTGGCCCAATGGTCCTTGTGGTTCTTTTACTGTGAAGTTTGGATGGGAGGTGGTGTAGTTGCAATGCCAAAAGCTGCCTTGGATGAAGTGGATGTGGCACCCATCTCTCCCACCTAAGATCTTTGTTTTTATATGGAAGGTTCTAATGAATGCGTTCTCAATTGATAGCAATGTCCAGAAAAAAGGGATCTATCTTACATCCAAGTGCGAATGCTGCAGCCTAGAGGAAAACAACCATTCTTCCACAGAATCCATGTCACATCTGTTCTTGCACGGGTCCCTGGCAAAGAAAATGTGGAATCTAATTGCTGAAAAGTTGGGAGTGACGTAGCCTCTCATACCTCCATTATGGACCGGCTCTTATGGTGGTGGGCCCTTCCTCGTACGTGTCCATGCCCCCTTTTTGACTTTCGTTTGGCATTGACCTTTATGATGTGGGAGGTTTGGAAGGTTGGAAATACTTCCAGATTCGATGGTCTTAAGGTCTCCTTTCAAAGGGTATTCCAAAGAGCCTCTTGGTGGCTGATGCAAAAGGTTAACTGCGGCCATCCTCCTCAGCTGTTTGACACTAGCCCTATTGCTCCTCTTCTCAGGTGGTCCTCTCCTCCCACACAACTTGAGGTAATGAGGTGGCAAAAACCACCTGTTAGATGGTTTAAGCTTAATGTTGATGGATCCGCCATCAGTAATCCAGGGCCTGCGACTGGGGGCTACATTTGTAGGGATCATAATGGCAGCATGATAATTGGAAGAGCCTTTTGAAAGCGAGGGATGGATCAAAGGGAGGCAGAGAATAAGAAGAAGAAGATGAGAGCCAAGTGGAAGAAGAAGCGTATGAGGAGGTTGAAAAGAAAACGCCGAAAGATGAGGCAGAGATCCAAGTAGAGAATCTTGACAGATGAATGGTGGGTCAGGTATCTCTCCGACTGGACCCTCATCATCCTGCCAATGTGTGGTTAGGTAGGGATTTTTGCTTATCCCCACTTACCTATCATTAGGTTTTGAGGATACTCGACGAGATCTGCCTAGAAACCATATGGTCTGTTTTTAGTTTCATGTTTTGTAGTTTTAGATTCAGACTTTGTACTAGTGTAGCTACTCAATCAGCTGTTGTTTGGACCCCTTGAAGAGATTCTTGGAGTTAATATCACCACTTGTGGGGTGGCTATCTTTCTTTTTGAAGTTTGTTATATTGGTGTGTTTTTTGTGTGCATGATGATACCTTTTCGTTTAAGGTGCGCAATACTTTTACCTATGAACGATATGTGATCCAAAACAACCTTTTCTTTAAAAAAAAATAAATAAATTGATATTCGATTTTCATAAAGGGTATGGAGTAGCCTCTAACAACAGAGCTGAAATCAGGGCTCTCCATGATGGTTTGGATTTGTGCATCCGACATGGGCTGAAGAGAGTGTATCTTGAAGCAGATTCTAGATGGGTAGTTGATTGCATTACTGGGAAATCCATAGTGGCATGGAAATGGAAATATTAGATCCTGAGAATCAAGAAGTTGATGTTCGAAGCGTCTTTTTTCCTTGCCCTCATTCATAAAGAGGCCAACGGCCCGACAGATGGTTTGGCTAAGTAGCACGTCACAAGAGTCCAAGACCCTCTAAGCTCCCTCTGATCTTACCCTTCTTGGTAGAGGTTCCTTTATTTTGAATAGAACGGGACTGGGTGCTATTAGGAAGAAAAAGATAGGAGTTGTATAAGATATGATAGGCGGGTCAGCCTTTTTGTTAGGCTTCGCTTGAATGATCTTTGTTTATGTTCTCTATCAATGAAATTCTCCTTCTCCAAAAAATAAAAATAAAAAATAAAAAATAATCATTTCTGGTGGTTTAATCCAAATTGCCCCCCCAAAAAAAGAATGTAAAATTAAAAGAAAAGTATAAAAATTGAAGAAGAATTGAAGGATTGGAGGTGGGACTCCATGAAGCTCCATAAGTCTTTGCTATATATCTTCTACCCTAATTCATATTTAGGAAGGCTAGATTCACCCATTTAAATAGGAAAAATCTACATCAACTTGACACTGACTTTAATTTTACGCACTTATGTTTCACTTTGGTCACACCAATAATAGCCTTTAGTTGTAGCCAAATATATATTAAGTTGCAACAATTTTCACTTGGTTGCAGCTGAATTTCTTCAAAATAGATCTGATGTCTTTCTCCTTCAGGTCACAACGAACTTTAATTTGGTGGCATCGAACATAAGTTCGGTCGCACTTAAGTGTCGAGATGGATTTCTTCTGAAAATCACACTATAATTCTTTGATGTCATCTAAGACTCCTTCGATGTTATTGAAGACTAGCTTCGATGTCATCTAAGCTCAGATCCTGCGAATTTCTGTACTTTCATCCTTTTTCTTTTAGTTTTCTTAACTTTTGCGATCCTAAAATCTTCAATCTTAGTCTCCAAATGTCTATACTTTGACTTGGTGATTCTTGAGCATCAAATCCATGCTTTTAACATTGTTTTCATTCTAACCTCTCAAGTTCATCTTGCAAAACAAACATGAGCAAAACATAATAGTAAGCAGTATAATGTTCATAAAACCAATATATAGATGGGGGAAAATATACAATATTTAACACTCAACACACCCCTAACCAGCATTTTGCTAGTCTCGAGCAAAATAAGTGAAGAATTTTTTTAAATAAAAATAAGAATAAAAAATAATTCTAGAAATAAAAATTAAAACGAAGATAAAAATTCTAATTACACCACTTTTGTGGGTAATCTCGATTGGATTTAACATATGTAATAAGCCTTTAAACCCCTAGGTTTCCCCTAGTGGATGAGTTATAGTCTTGTGAGGATTTTTCGAAATGTTATCCACAAATATTAAAAACATGGAAAATAGTTCAAAACTCAGAAATTTATACAATTATGCCTTCATTCATTATATAAGTTCCAAAACAAAGCAATACTTATCATAAGTCTGAAGTTAATTAGAATCTCAATTTCTTAATCCATTACATTTTTGAGTTCAAAGACATAATCAAAATTTAAAATAGTTACGATCTAATATACTTAGGTGCTCAGTGACATTAGTCTAACTTTGAGAATTATGTATGTTCCTTATCCTAACTCTTTTCAATTATCCTAATAATATGAAATCTCTACTTATCTCATTTCCTTCATGCCCTTTATTCTTTTATCATCATATCCTCATTATTATATACCACCCTTAAATGAAGATTCCCACCGGTATTGCTTCATAACTTAAGGTATCGTAATTGTAATGGTAACAGTAATGGATACTTAGGTATCCTTACTCCGGATTACTAACACAATTGTTATGGTTATTACATTCATAAATTTTTAATTTTTCATTACTTTTTTTTCTTTTTTTTTATTCTCTGTTTAAAGCATATGTCAATGGTACTAGTTCATTCAACCTTGTTTGAATCAAAATTTGTTATTCTAGTTCACATATCATATTCATCACTTAGTTACCTAAGTGTATTGTGAATTTAGTACATCAAATTACAACTCACTCTAAATTAGTGATTAGATAATCGAACTCAAGTCTATAATTTTCAATTATTAGAATTCTGACTACTATCAACCTAGAATAAGTATTTACTTTACTTTTGAAATTCATAAAATATCATGTTCACATTCTTGTATATATATATATATATATATATAAATTATTTTGAAAATTTTGAAAAAAGTTCCCATAAACCAAAAAAAATGTATACTCTACTGGTCTTAAAATATAAACTCACATGGATGACTATCCACACCCCAACTTAAAATCTACATTATCCCCAATGTAATGATACATGTAATGCAGAAAATATGAGAACAATAAAAATCAAAGAAAGGATGGGTAGTACCTGCCATGAAGAACTCACCTACTAGGTGACACTAAAAAATTGAATAATATACAATTCTTACACAAATGCTACGTTAGATTACGAGTATCAATCCGAATATTCTAGCTCATGAAGAGGGACAAACTCCTCTCCCAAATAAAAGTTTTTCATATAATGCTTCAATTTTTAACCATTAACATTGTACATATTGTCATTTTGTGAATTCTCAATTTCAATAGCCGCATGAGTATAAACATTATTCACAATGAAAGATCCTGTCCATCTTGATCATAACTTTCCTAGAAAGAACTGGAGACGAAAATTGTATAATACGACCTGTTGCTGAGATTAAAAATTCTTCCTTAGGATGTTTTTATTATGAAAAGCTTTGGTCCTCTCTTTTTAGTTTTTAAAATTTTCGTAGGAGTCTCTCCTCAGCTCCTCTAAGTCATTCAACTCTAATTTCCTTTGTTCACTTGCTCGATCCATATCAAAGTTTAATTTCTTTATTGCCCAGTATACTCTATGTTCCAATTCCAGAGGCAAATGACAAGCCTTCCCATATATCAATCTGTATGGAGACATTTCAATCGGGGTCTTATAAGCAGTTCTGTAAGCCCATAAAGCGTCAAATATCCTGAGGGGCCAATCCTTCCTATATGGCCTTATTGTTTTCTCCAAAATGAGTTTGATTTTCTAATTAGAAATCTCAGCTTGCTCACTCATTTGTAGGTGGTATGGGGTGCTTACTTTATGCTTGATGTCATATTTCTTCATCAAAGTCTCAAATGTCCTATTACAAAAGTGAGACTCGCTATCACTAATGATGACCTTTGGATTTTTAAATTTAGAAAAAATATTTTTCTTGAGGAATCGTATGACCACTTTGTTATCATTGGTCCTACTTGGAACTGCCTCAATCCACTTGGAAGCATAGTTCACACCAACCAATATATAAAGAAATTCAAAAAAAGATGGAATGGGCCCATAAAATCAATACCCTAACAATAAAAAATTTTCAATGGTAAAATAAGAGATAAAGACATCATGTTACGACGGGACACTCTTCTCAATCTTTGACATCTATCATAAGCAACACAAAAAGCGTGGGTATCTTTAAATATGGTGGGCTAGTAAAACCCACACTACATGATTTTTACAGTGGATTTCTAAGAAGAAAAATGGCCACCACATGCTTCCATGTGCAAAAGGAAATAACACCCTAAACTTCATCCTCTAGGACATAATGTTTAAAAATTTAATCAGTCTCATATATATATATATATATATATATATATATATATATATATATATATATATATATATATACGGGTCATCTAAAAAGAAGTTCTTAACCTCAGTTTTAAAATACTTCATATATTGTAACTTCCAATGATATGACATTTTTCCCGTCACAAGATAGTTCACTATATGTGCATACTAAGGTAATTTGGAGATCGCAAATAATTGTTCATCACATAAAGTGTCCTGGATATGCATCTTCTCAGTGGAATCATCTAACACCCATCTAGAAAAGTGATCCGCTACTATGTTTTCTATTTCTTTCTTATCTTTTAACTTTAAGTCAAATTCCTGTAGTAGAAGGATCTATCTCAAAAGCCTTGGCTTTGCATCCTTCTTAGTTAGTAAATATTTAAAAGCCGAGTGGTCCATGAAAATGACCACTTTGGATCCCAACAAGTAGGACTTAAACTTATCCAAGTACGACTAGTAATTCCTTTTCAGTTGTTGAGTAGTCACTTAGGTCAAGTTTAAAGTTCTACTCACATAGTAAATAACGTAGGGCCGTTTATCTTTCCTTTAGCCCAAAATAGCCCCTATGGCATAATCACTTGCATTGCACATTAGTTCAAAAGGAAGAATCAAATCTGGTGGATGCATGATAGGTGTAGTGGTAAGGGATGATTTAATTTTATTAAAGGCACTTGCACATTCATCTGTTCACTTAAATGGAAGATCTTTTTGAAGAAGATTAGTCAAGGGTCTAGTAATGCTACTAAAGTCCTTGATGAATCTTTTATAAAAAGAGGCTTACCTTAGAAGTAATCTAATATATCCAACAGTTCAGGGAATAGGTAGCTTAACAATAATATCCAATTTTGAGCGATCTACCTCGATTCCAATTTTGGAGATAACATGGCCCAAAACAATTCCCTTTTAAACCATGAAATGACACTTCTCCCAATTTAAGACAAGGTGCTTCTCTTCACACCTAGATAAAAAAAAGAGATAAATTGTTGAGGCATTCCTTAAACTACTCTCAAAGACATAGAAATCATCCATAAAAATCTCAAGAAACTTCCCAACTATACTTAAAAAAATACTTAACATTCATTGTTGGAAAGTTGTTGGGGCGTTGCATAATCTAAATGGCATCCGTTTGAAAGTAAATGTGCCAAATGGACAAGTGAACATGGTTTTCTCTTGGTCTTCCATGATTATCTCTATTTGGTTATATCTAGAGTATCTATCAAAGAAGCTATAAAAGGAGTAACTTGCTACCCTCTCTAAAACTTGATCAATGAATGGTGGAGGGAAATGGTCCTTTGTGACCATATTCAATTTTCTATAATTAATGCAAATACGCCAACCAGTGGTAACATATGTTGGTATGAGTTCATTATTAGAATTCTGCATGATAGTTATTCTAGATTTCTTTGGAATGGTTAGACTTACTAAAAAATTATCGAATATTGAGTAGATAATTCCCACATCTAACAATTTGATCACCTCATTTTTTACAACTTTCATCATGTTTAGATTGAGACACCTTTGAGGTTGTCTAATTGGTTTAACGTCCTCATCGAGGTGGATCCAATGGGTGCATATGAAAGGGCTTTTACCCTTAATTGCAGAAATGTTTCAACCCAAGACTCCTTTGTGGTCCCTTAGAGCATTCAACAATTTAATCTCTTGATCCTTGTCTAAAAATGAAGAGATCACCACAGGATAAGTTTCATTTTCACCCAAGTATACATACTTAAGTGTTGAGGGTGACATATTGCATATTATCCCCCATTTATTACTTAGTTTTATGAACATGATAATGCTTAATATTTTATTTTAATTATTTTTGTGTTGCAAAGTAAATTTAAGAGCTTGGATAAAAAATGATGCTAAAATCATGGATTTAACACACAAGAATCACCAAAGCAAAGGAGGGATCTCAAGAGACCAAGATTGAAGAATTGAAGTGCCAAAGATCTAAGAAAACAAAGTGAGGAATAAAGAGAATCTAAGATTTGAAGTGTTGGTAAGCTAGCCCAAGTTTTGGTTCGGATAGCCCAATGATTCGGCCAGCCTAAGAAGGTTCAGCTGGAAATCCAGCGACATGATCTTCTGGAAGTTGTGGAAGTTTGGTTAGCTTGAGTGTTAGTTTGGCTAGTCAAAGCTTTGCTTCAGCTAGACTAAGGTTACGCAAATTTTGTGCAGACTGCGTAAATTTGAGGCGGTTTCTGGATTCTTCTAACTCGATACGAAAGTTGGAGTTGCAAAACTATAAATAGGAGTCCCTAGGATGTGGGGGGGGGGGGGGGGGGGGGGGAGAGAGAGAGAGAGAGAGAGAGAGAGAGAGAGATTCGGCCTTGCTTCTGAGCTTCTACTTGGTGTAACAATAGTAACATCACTAATAGGAATCATGGTAGTTACCAAGGCAGTTACCATCCATATAAGAAAATTTATGACCAACCGTCTCTTATCTTGGAAATAGTTTGTTATTAATGTTCTCCAGCCAGGGAGAACTAATGTATCTAAGGTGGAGTTGAAGGAGAAATTGGCGAGGATGTACGAGTTCAAAGATCCAAACTCAATTTTTATCTTTAGGTTCCATACTCACTTTGGTGGCGTTAAATTTACTGGATTTGGTCTTATTTATGACTCTTTGGAGAATGTAAAGAAGTTTGAGCTGAAGTACAGGCTCAACAAGAACAGATTGGCCACAAAGGTGGAGAAGTCATGAAAACAGATGAAGGAGAGGAAGAATTAGGCTAATAAGATACGTGGTGTCAGGAAGACAAAAGCAAGAGATGCCCCAAAGGCTGGGAAGAAGAAATGAAGTAGTGTGCTTATTCTCCCATTTAGTATATTTTTGGTCCTTTTTTGCAATAGGACTTGAAGAATCCATTGAGTGATTATGTTATTTCCAGTTTTGAGTTTTGAGTTTCATTGATGAAGGACGCAGATACTGCATTAAGAACTGAAATGCAATAGTAACTAAGGCAGTACTTTTTTTAATATCATCTGCAGTGGCTTCATCCCAAAAAAAGGGAGTCCCTAGGATGTTCCTAGGCATCTTCTAGGGTTTGAGGAGTGGAACAAAAGGGTGGAGCCACCATCTAGGAGTTCTTCTTCTTCTTCTTTAGTTAGTCTTTTTCTTCTTCTTCTTCTTTTTTTTTTTTTTTTTTTTTTTTTTTTTTTGCATAAGAGTTCTTAGTTCAATCATGTCTATAGTTGGCTAAACCTCTTAGCTAGGGCTAAGAGGTGAAGCTTGTAGCTTGATTGGGATGTTTACTTTGTTTTGATTCAGGTTTTATTGAACTCTCTTGGATTTTAATTCTTTATTAAGGAATATTTTTAGTGTTTAATGGTTTGTTATGACTCAAATTACAATGGATTTGTAATTGCTTTGAATATCTTCTTTCCCTGAATTGAGATTGTGAAATTAGTAAGTCCTTTTGTTCACCATCGTCCCTTGGGCATGGTAGGGTGACGGAATCCTTCCTAATCTTCACAATTCTCCTATGATTGGTTGTGGTGTTGGTATGTCCTATTGCTTGCCATCGTCCCATGGACATGGTTTGGTGATGGAATCACTTCCAATCCTCACAAACTCTCATCCATAGAGACTAGATTCATGAGAAGTTCATAGATTCAATTATCTCTCTTTTCTAATTGGATAGGATATGACTCCAATTCTAGTTGGATTTCTTGAATCATGCAAAGTAGCACCCTAATTGCTATAAGTGGATCCTTAGAAACCCTAGTTCCCACCTTTAAATTTATTAGTTCTAATTACTTTATTCACAATTACTCTCTCTACAATTTCAGAATTAGGTTTACATCTTTTTCTAGTTATACTACTAGTTACTTATAGAAACGTACAAGTTCAGTCCCTGTAGATTCAACCTCGGTCTCATTGAGATTATTACTACATCGCGACCCTACACTTGGCATCGTTGCCAGGGAGTTGGTGTATATATATATATATATATATATATATATATATATATATATGAAAACTAAGTTGTCTTTTTGTTTTGTAGGATTTTAACATAAAAACTTCTAATTTGGTAACCTCTTTCTTATTCTCTCCCTTTGTTTTCTAGATTTCTTATTTGTCTTAGGTTTCTTTCTTTTTAGGATTAGGTTAGATTTTTCTTATTTCCTGAAATTTTCTAATCTATGGGTTTTAGAACTTTCTAATTTTAGAATTTTATTCTTAGGATTTTTCCTGTATTTTTTTAGGGAACTAACGTTATTTTCTGTTTTGTAGGATCCTAACATAAAACTCTCAAATTTGGTAACTTCCTTCTAACTTCTCCACGAATTACTTTTTATATTATTGTAGGATTTTTCTTTTATTCTCTTAGGATTAAATTTAGAGTTAGGTTTCACCATGCAAGAGTGAGGACGTTAGTATGCTAAGATAGTTAAAATATATTAGGAAGGGATGTTTAATGATTATATTAGGAAGCAACCTATGTCTCAAAAAAATTTTGAACCCATCATTGAAAACCAGTCAGAATATAATGGTCCACCAGTTAAAAAGTCTTTCAGTGACTATAGGCAGGAGAATAATTTCACTTTACGGATTTGGAAAATTGTACGTGATTATTGGGGTCATCACGATTATTGGAGTGAGAACAATTATCAACCATCTTGTAAGAAGAAAACTATGAGTGATTGTAGTATGGGTGATAATATGTACCAATAACCACCAAACTCTCACACCTTCGACTCGTATGACAATGATAAGTTGAAACATCAAAATTGGAAAGATGAACCAACAACATATTATAGTGATTATTCTCATAGATCCCCTACCTTTGAGATTTAACTAGAAATGATCTAAGAGGATTCACATTTGAATTTCACGAACTATCGAGAATAACTCAACCAACTTATCGCAGGCATGATGAAATCATTGAAAGTAATTGAATCACATGTCGATAAGGTGGAAGAGGTTAGGTTATCACAAACTCAACTTAATCTAGAAACACAATGCAAGGAAAGTGATCCTAACTCGAATGTGGAAGATACTGAAATCGAGAATGAGGAATGGGATTCTATTAATGAGTGCACGGTTCAATTTCCTGGAGATTCGATCTCGATGACGGTCCAAAGGAATGATCAAGAGACACTGTTAGTTTTGAAGTATAATGATATTGATACACTTCAGTTACATGACACACTTGACTTTAATAAGGAGGAAGAGGCTAGTTTATTTAAGCCTCAACTCAACCTAGAAAAATAATGTGAGTTAAGTGATCTCATCCCACTTGTGAACTATACTGAATTAGACAATGATAAGTATTGGGATAAGAATCATGAGTTTATATCCCAAATTCTCATGGAATCGATCTCAAGTTTGGTCCAGGTCATTGATCAAGAAGTACAGGAAGTGGCTGGTCATAATGATCTACTCTACCCATCTCACATGTTTGAATTAAATGTGGAGGATGAGCCCTTTTGAACTAACCCTTCCAACTCTTATGGGACATGTTTGGACCACTCCCTTGATTTAAATTATATGATGGTTAAGGAGATGGACAAGTTACTAGATAGTACTCTAGAATTTGAGGCCAACCAGTTGAGTCTGGGCTATCAAATTTTGATGATTCATTGCCTCTTCTGAGTAGTATCAATGAATAAAGTCTTCACATCAATGCTTCATCTACTGCCCCTCAATCTGTCTATGTAGGGCAGGAGCAAGAGAGCATGCTTCCATCTACTTTCAAAGACGATGAAGTCCTTGAGCATATCATTCCAGATTTCAATGTGGAGAATGTGTCTCTCTTAACTGAATCTCTTAGCTTCTGGAAGATTTCTTAGCACACTTTGAAGATCCAAATGATAACATGATAACCAAAATAGTAGATGCCTTGCAAGATAATACCTCGGTAGTTGTTACTGATCGAGAGAACAGTTATTCTGAAGCCCCTCATTCCATAAATCCTAAGTGTTTACTATCACAAGAGAGGAATGTGTTGAGACTATATCATCTGCTGAGAATTTTTTTGAATTCTATCTACTTGTAGTTTTTGATTCACCATAGAGTACTAACATTGAAACTTTTTCTATCGTAGATGAATTACATGTACTTTGGATACTTCAGGCGATTCAACGACAATTTTTTGCTAAGGTTCATAAATTTCTCTAGAAATTCATGCGCCAGGGCATCCAAGTCTATTATAAAAAGGGCTTTTAGATGATCATGTTGAGAAATATACTGAGGAATTTAACAAGATACTGGTTGGAGGAAGAACCATGTAGCATGATTGAGTAGTTTTTCTCTGCTTTCCTAGTTTAGGATAGTTTGCTTTCTATATTTTAGGATAATTTACTTTCTGCTGTTTAGGATAGGTTGCTTTCAGTTGTTTAGTTTTGTGCTAACCCACTTATACTAAGATCATTTGAAAATTTTCAAAATTCCTTCATTAGGTACTATCTTTCCATCACTTCCCTTTGAATTTCATTCTCTCTTTTGTAAAACAAGTTTATTTCTTTTACATAAAGGACAATTTAGATTTTAGGTTGGGGATGGGAGATTAGGTAAACCAATCAGTGTTTTGCCACATTTTTTTTAAAATTTCAATAAATTTTTGTAAATTGAAGTAAAATTTAAAGTTAATCCGTGTATTAGAATTATAAGATACCTAATGTTAATGATTTATGCCTCTTGGATTTTAGTCACTTCATAGACTTCAAAATTAAGATTGATTTATTGACTCATAGTTAAAAGTTTTAAACATTGATTGAGTCATGATTTCACATATCACATCGAGCTTACACATTAAGGTTCTAGTTTGATATCGGATTGATAACTTGATGATTATTAAGCATGTAAGGAACTAACCTAGGGAATTTGTCCATCATGTTCAAATTAAATAATAATAATAATTAATAAAAAGAGAAAAAGAATACCAAACAAAAAAAGGTTGTCGTTGAAAAGGGCCATGGAAGATCATTGAAAAGATTGAATAGAACATGAAAGCCATCGATGGAAAAATCAAAAGTTGGAAGAATAAAAAGATTGAATTGTAAAACAAGTTTTGGTCATCCTGAATGGTTTTTTGATTATCAATATTATTATGGAAATTGAGAATTGAACATTTAATTGTGATAAGTTCAGATTTCATTATGCACCTATGGAAGTCAATGTTTAGAATTGTTCTAATTTATGAATTAATACTTTAAACTTGACTATGAAATTTACCGAGTGCTAGGGTTTAGGAGAAGGTAATGCTAAACATTGATGTATTTTAGAATTCTATTATCTGGATTATTTTTAAAATCACTTGGGCTGATAGAAATTATCCAGTGTTTTCGAAATATTTTTCACATACTTTGCTCAGGACTAACAAAAAACTGGTTGGGGATTGTGTTGAGTGACAAATATTGAATATTTTCTCCCATTTATTACTTGGTTTTATGAACATGATAATGCTTAATGTTCTATTTTAATTATGTTTGTGTTGCAAGGTGAATTTAAAAGCTTGGATTAAAAAGGATGTTAAAAGCATAGATTTAACGCATAAGAATCACTAAAGCAATGGGGGGGGATCTTAGGAGACCAAGATTGAATAATTGAAGTGCTAAAGATCTAAGAAAACCAAGGAATGAAGAGTATCCAAGATTTGAAGTGTTGGTCGGCTAGCCTGAGTTTTAGTTCGCCTAACCTAAGAAAGTTCAGCTGATAATACAATGACATGATCCTTTAGAACTTGTAGAAGTTCAGCTAGCCTGAGTGTTGGTTTAGCTAGCCTGAGTGTCAGTCGGCTAGTCAAAGCTTTGCTTCAGCTAGCCTAAGGTTACAAAAATTCTGCACAGACTGCGTAAATTTGAGTCGGTTTCTGGATTCTTCCAACTTGGTGTGAAAGTTATAGTTGCACAACTATAAATAGGACTTCCTAGAATGTTTATAGGAATCTTGTAGGGTTTAAGGAGTGGAGAAAAATGGTGGAGCAATCTTCTGAGAGTTCTTCTTCTTCTTCTTTAGTTAGTCTTTTTGTTTTGCATAAGAGTTCTTAGTTCAATCATGTCTATGGTTGGCTAAATCTCTTAGCTAGGGCTAAGAGGTGAAGCTTGTAGCTTGATTAGGATATTTGCTTTGTTTTGATTCAAGTTTTGTTAAACTCTCTTGGATTTTAGTTATTTATTAAGGAATATTTTTAGTATCTAATGGTTTGTTGTACCTTAAATTACAATGGATATGCAATTGCTTTGAATATCTTCTTTCCCTGAATTGAGATTATGAAATTAGTAAGTCCTTTTCTTCACCATTGTCCCTTGGGCATGGTAGGGTGACGGAACCCTTCCTAATCTTCACAATTCTCCTATGATTGGTTATGGGGTTGGTATTTCTTCTTGTTTTCCATCGTCCCATGGGCATGGTTTAGTGATGGAATCACTTCCAATCCTCACAAGCTCTCATCCATAGAGATTAGATTCATGAGAAGTTCAGACATTCAATTCTCTCTCTCTTCTAATTGGATAGGATAGGACTCCAATTTCAGTTGGATTTCTTGAATCAATTAAAGTAGCACTCTAATTACTATAAGTGGATCCTTGGAAACCTTAGTTCCCACCTTTAAATTTATTGATTCTAATTACTTTATTCACAACTACTCTCTCTATAATTTCAGAATTAGATTTACATCTTTTTCTAGTTTTACTTCTAGTTACTTTCAGAAACATACAAGTTCAGTCCTTGTGGATTTGACCTCGATCTCACCGAGATTATTACTACATTGCGACTCTACCCTTGGTGTTGTGGTAGTGGTTTTAGATCAAGCTTTAGAGCATTGGTTTGTGATGGTAAAGGTCGAAAGTCCTTGATAGACAAGATTTGAGTGTGCGGTCTCCATTGGTATATACTAACATCCTGGGTGGTAGTGCTCTCATTATCATTACAAATTTCACCAAGAACTTTTCTAAATTAGAATTTTTCATGTCCCCAAAGACTTTAATCAATTCCATCGATAGGCTAGGTTCCAATTCCTCTTCCTTTGTTAAGAAATCCATAAAATTCAGCTCATGGATCTCATTATTATTTATGGGCTACTTGCATAGATTGAAAATATTAAGCTATAAGGTCATATTACTAAAAGACAACTTCATCATTCCCTTCCTACAATTGATAATTGCATTTGATGTTGCTAGGAATGGGTGACCTAAAATAATGGGAACTTGAACGCTAACATTTAAACATGGTTTAGTGTCTAGTATAATAAAATTCATGGGGAAGAAGAATTGCTCTACTAGACTCACATGTCCTTTAAAATTTCTCTTGGTACCTTAATAGAGTGTTCAGTGAGTTGGAGTGTAATCGTGGTTGGTTTAAGCTCGCCTAACCGCATTTGTTAGTAAACTAAATAAGGTACTATTCACAGCCCCAAGTGTAGGGTCGCGATGTGGTAATAATCTCGGTATGATCGAGGTAAAATTCATTGGAATTGATCATATGCATTTCTAAAATGAACTAGAAGTAGAACTAGAAGATGTAAAACTAATTCTGAAGTGATTGAGATAATAATTGTGAATCCTCAATATAGTAGGCCTAGGTGCGGTTCGGATGGGCCCAGACAGGATCATCTTCGACTAGCTTGACTCGGATGTCGGATCGGCCCAACTTTGTCATGTTAAGACCTAATCTTTTCTGTGAACATGTCTATGGTTGTTTGTTTTTACAATAGGCCCCTATTAGATATTTTTTCCTGAAGGGACCCGAAAATCTTTCTTGTAAGTTTGGAAATATGAATTTAAGGACCTTTTAAAAAAAGAGTAGTTGTGAATTAAGTAATTAAAATAAAGAATTTAAAGGTGGGAACTAGGATTTCCAAGGATCCACTTGTATCAATCAGGGTGATTCCTTACTTGATTCAAGTAACACAATTAGACTTAGAGTCTTATTCTATCCAATTGGAAGATATAGCAATTAAGATCAAATCTGAACTTCCCTTGACTTAATTCTCAAAAGAGGAGAATTATGATAATTGGTAGGGATTCCGTCACCAAACCATGCCCAGGAGAGAATGAAAAACAATAGGATTTACCAATCATATAATCTCAAAATAAGAAAAGAAGATACTTAAAGCTATTGCAGATCTACTGTAATTTAAGTCACAATAAATCATTAAAAATTGAAAGTATTCCTTAAATATTAAACTAGAATCAAAGTAAGTTCAATATAAACATAAATTATAGCAATAAAAATATCCCATCATGCTACAAGCTTCACCTCTTAGCCCTAGCTAAGAGGTTTAACCAACCATGAACATGATTGGAACTAAAACCTTAGAAGAAAGCATTGAAAACTAAGAAAGAAACGAAGGAAAACGCCTGGTGATGACTCTTCATCCTTATGCTTTCCTCCTCCAAACCCTAGAATATGCTTTGGAACATCCCGGGGAGTCCTATTTATAGTTGTGGAACTCCAACTTTCGCACCTAATTAGAAAACTCTAGAAACTGCCTCAAATTTACATAGTTTGCTAAAATAGACTTCACTCTATGCAATTTCACAGAATGACCTAGAGTTTAAGAATATGCTTTTTCAAGATGATTTCAGGATTCCTTTTCTTCACTTTAAATATTTGACTCTCTTCTTTTTATAAAAATAAATAAATTAAGTGGGAGTATATTAATTTTCTAAAGGATTTACAACAATAAGGGTCTTGTAGGGACAAAAAGGAACCAAGAGAGCCTGAAAATATCCCTATACAGCCTCAATAAAAAATCCAAGACCAACCATTAGGTCTCCCTAATTGAGCCTAGACCCATCTTATCTAATCTATATAGGCCACAAAACAAGAGGTTTGAAACTGAAAGGAACCTCGATTGAAGCTGGTTCATCACAGCTGCCTTTGTCAGCCCATCGGTAGGGCCGTTACCTTCTCTCAGAATTAGGGAAGCTAAAAACATGCCCCTATTCCTCAAATTGTTGATCTTAGCCCACTAGTATCTCTATTTCCACACTAGAGTTGATTTCCCAATGAAAGCGTCCACCACACATTTGGAATCAGATTCCAGAATAATATGATTATATCCCTGTCTTACACAAATAACCATAGCATCGTAAAGGGCCTAGATTTCAGCTCTATTGTTCGTTCCTACCCCATATCTAAAGGAGAAAGCAAAAAGGAGGGAGCCGGAGTAGTCCATACTGACCCCCCCCCCCCCCACAAAGAAGGGTCAGGATTTCCCATAGCTGTGCCATCGATATTCACCTTAATCCAACCTTCCCGTGGTCTTGACCATCTAACAATCTAAAATGATTTCTCTATAGGGGGCTGGAGATTGATATCTAGTCTTTGAAAAAGAGTGAAAACTGACTCATTATTGGGCCTGGGACCAGGGAGATCGTTATTGAGCTTTGCTAACTACCATTTGATCCGTTCCACTACATTGTTCATGTTGGGGCTGATCACATCAAAACGAGCCATGTTTCTTGCTTTCCAAAACTCCCAAAGGATTAAACAGGGACTTATATGCTGAACTCGGGAGGGACTGCTACGTGGGGTCTAAACATTCCACTAAGATCCTAGTCTCTCCTAAATTGATTCCTGGTGGGGATGGTGGAAGCTAAAGATGACATTGAATACCGTCCACACTCTGTCTATAAGATGTCCATTGATGAACAGGTGGTTAATGGCTTCTGGATGGGGGGTTGATGATGATTGATCAAAGGCACAACAACAATATTTAGAAGCGATATCGACACCTTATCTCTGAATCTTGTTGTTTGTTGGAACCGCCCCTTGAATCAATCGCCAAATGAACACTGAAATTTTAAGGGGGAGAATAGGATTCCAGATTCTGCTGGTCCACACCGTATCCTGATTTCTTGATCTACAAATGTGCTAGCCATACTTGATCATGAAGGCCGTTGTGCAATCGTGTGGCCAGAAACGCTCATCCAGGTCCATTGAGATGCAGAATCCTCCTGCATTGATGTGATGAATGACCTCATCTGACAAAAGGCTATTAACATGGTTCAGATTTTGAAGATTGTCATGATTGAGGACATCCTTGACTCTAAGTAGAAGGACGTAAGGGGGAATCATGTGGGGGATGTAGTTTCTCAGGGGGCCAAGGCCTGACCAGTTGTAGCTCCAAAAATTCATCTCCCCTTGACCGACATACCATTAAGAGTAGCTATTTATCAGATGGGACATTTTTACCACCTGCTTATAGAGGGGTGAAACACCATAACTTTGGATGTTCCCTACTTCATCTGACCAAGGCAGGCCATATTTTGAGATCACAAACTCAACCAAAGGCTTGAGCCATCTTGAGCATCAGTGCTTTAAAAACATCATTGAGTTTTCTAATAACCAGCCCACCCTCCTCTTTAGGAAAAGTAATCCTGTTCTAGTTCAACCAATGTAATTTCTTATTGCCAGCCTACCAGCCCCAGAAAAAATCTACCATTCTAGCTTCAATCTTGGCCAATACTTGTGTAAGAATAGTAGTTGCCGCCATCGTGTGAATCGGGATGTTGCAGAGGACATGATTAATGAGCGTACATCTACCGGCCTGGGAGAGGTAGCAAGCTATCTAGCTAAAGATTTTAGACTCAATTTTTTTTATCATCGGCTAGAAAAAAGAGATTTGGTTTTACCTTTAATTAGGGGAACGCTGAGGTAAATGGAGGCTACCGAGCCACAAATTCTGAGGATTCTTTCAGTCTCTCTCATTCTGCAAGTAAGGAGAGACGATACATGGTAGATACATCTTTTTGAGAGGTTAATCTTTTGACCTGAAGCATATTGGTAGGAGGAAAGGAATCTGGTTGTAGCTGTAATAGACGATCTACCTCCATTAAGAAAAAGCACTGTATTGTCCGCATAAGGAAGATGAGTGACTTGTTTACATCAGCTTGAAAGGGGAACAAACACCATTGGTTACCAATTTAGAGAAACCTCTACTTAGGACCTCTGCGGATAGGATGAAGAGGCTTGGAGATATAGGGTCCCCTTGGTGCAGACCTCTGGATGATTTGAAGAAACCTGTACCTTCCCCGTTGATCAAGACTATGAACCAAACATTGTTCCAACATTTTTCTACCATTTTGATCCAAGAAGTACCAAAGTTAAAACATTCAAGCACCTGCTTGAGAAACGCCCATTCAATTCTGTCATATGCCTTTTCCATATCTAGCTTTAGGATAATATTACCCCCACGACTTTTCGACCGACATCTCGGTATATCTCTTGACCCAAAGCGATAATTTCTATAATTGATCTGCCTTTCATGAATGCTCCTTGTTTAAGCGAGATTAATTTAGGGAGCAGAAGGGCGAGCCTACTAGTAATGACCTTGGCGAAAAGCTTATATATAAACACAGTTGCATAAGCTTATTGGCCTAAACTCTAAGAATCTCTTCGCGGCTGCCACCTTTGGGATCATACAAATCAAAGTAGTGGTAAACACTCTCAGAAGATTGTCACCCTGAAACAGGTGGGTGATAGCCCTGAGGATATTCAAACTTACAATTTCCCAACTACCCATAAAAAATGCGACAGAGAGACCATCCAGGCCAGGGGCCCCATCTTTTAGGATGGCCATGACCACGTCCCTGACCTCTTCCATGGGGGGTGTTGCATTAGGAGAGAATTATGAGCAGTAGACAGAAAATGCGGAATGTTGTTGTAACACCCCAGTTCCTAGGACTCGAGTACACTACTCGTTTTCCAAAAATCTGAGCGTTAACCTTTAAGTATCCCAAATTCTACGTACATTTTTTTTATCAGAGTTAATAAACTAGTGGGAAAGAAGCAAATCAAGTATAAGAGGGAGTCCAAATGCACAATCAAGATTTCAAGTGGTTACCCACAACTTATACAAACCAATGTCTTAACTTATTACAAACATAGCAGTATAAATTAAAATGAACTTAAGTCAAGAAATAGAGTTGCAAGGTCATCTAGCTCTTCCTAATCCACATGGATGCTAGTATGTGCATCATCTATGCCTCTTGCACACTAAATACGGTTGGATAGTGTCAATGGCTATCACAGTAAGGTATACCCCTTAAGGTTTAGCGTAACATCAAGATAATTAAGCATAGTTAACAAAGACAGTGTATAACAAATATTACATAATGAAAAATTATATAAGGTTCATCAGATGCACATTCATTATTAAATAAATTTTACAAAGATGATCTTATTTAAATGCATGGATGTATGCACAAGCTCATAGACTTGGGGATGCATATCCAGTTGGTAAAAAGTCGCCTAAGGAGAAGTAGCCACTTGAAAAAGTACATAAGGTAAGCCCAAGGATAACTAGTCTAGTGAAAAAGACTATGCAATGAAGCCGCCCAAGAAGAATTAGTCATCCGAAAAAGTACACAAAGGTACGCCCAAGGATAACTAGTCTCCCGGAAAAGACTATATAACAAAGTCGCCCAAGGAGAATTAGTCTCCCAGAAAAGACTATAACAAAGTCGCCTAAGGAGAATTAGTCTCCTAAAAAAGACTATTTAATGAAGTCGTCCAAGGAGAATTAGTCACCCGAAAAAGTACGTAAAGGTACGTCCAAGGATAACTAGTCTCCCGAAAAAGACTATAAATATCGCCCAAGGATAGTGTCTCGTTCCACCATCCCTGGCCCATGAGACTAACAGTTAAGGTGTTTAAAGGTAACCTACTTGACTAGTGGCCAGTACTAATTAAACATGTGGATCTTACCATCGTGAGGTTGTACCAAAAATAATTCATAAAAGCCACTTAGGGAAAATAGTCTATTCTAGGATATGGTGATAGGGATTGATCCCGAAAGCCATAAAGGCATAATAATTCTTTAGATGGTAAGTCCACGACAAACTTCAATTTAATTTATTAGATAGAATGACCACTAGCTTGAGGACCTCTACAAACACCGTCAAGTCATCACAAGTAGCAAAGCAAGCCACGTATCATCTCAATAACACTTATACAGTTAAAATGTCTATCTTAACCTAAAATAGATGTAACTAAATTTCATCGCACTTTCAAATATATAAATTTAAATCCAATCCATCAATCACCAATAAAGGATTAAAATCAATGAAAGAAATTCATCATTTAACAATCAATGATATAAATGTATAAAGATGAACAACTAAGCTAACTATCAAGATATAGAAAAGCTTAAAGGGTGATCCTTACCTTTTAAGCGTTGGTTCGTTTCCTGACGATGCTAGAGTTAATTGTGCACGTCCTTGGATCAAAATCTAACAAAGTTAGAGTATTTGAGTGGTTATAGATTACAATGTAACAAAATTTATATAGTTAGGATTTAAGTTTAAGGTTTGGATTATGTAAATTCTTGGGCTTTATCCAGTAATCTATATCTAAGTGTAAGTTTTAGAACTTGAACTCTAACTTTTGCGCAATGAATAAAATAATATTATTAACGATACTTTGTAAATTAGTATAAATCTCCCACCAATATCTAATATCATAAATTAAGAGTTTATTAAATGTTACAAATGATAATAAAATTAATAATGCTAAAATACAATTTAATAAGAACTAATATTAATAACTATACAAACTCAAAATAAAAATGACAATATTATTTAATAATGATAATAATTTTAATAGCATACTAATTATCCTAATGATAATAATAACATCATAACAATGATGAAAATGGTAATAGGAGGTGAAAATCGACTCACCTTGTGGCGAAACTCGACCCGCCAAGCTCTGGAATCAACTAGATTCACATCCAACTCAAGCAAATTTCGACCCCATGACTCCACCCAACTGAGTCGACTTAGTTCGAGTTAACTCAGTGCAGCAACGCCGATTTCTTTCTTCCACTCTCCCTGCCACAATTCTCTTCTTCTTCTTTCTTTCTTCTATACTTTCCTAATATGATCAACAACAAATGGTCACAAACCAGCCCTCCACGACAAATCGACTCAGTGAGTCGATCATCTAAACTCGGCAGCACCCTCTGTTCATCCTTCCTCCTTTCTTTCCGTTTTCTTTCTTTCCTTTATCCCTTCCTGCTTCTTCTTTCTTCTCTCTGCCTCTCTCCTTGCTAGAAACATCTAGAAATGGATGATGAGTTTGGACAGACTTGGTCCGATTCAAGCTCGACTCGAGCCTCGTGGGCTTGGCCCAAATCGACTTGGAGGGTAGCACCAACCATAAAATCTTCTCTCTCTCTCTCTCCATTTATTTTCTCTCCATCTTCTCGCAATACCTGTGCAACAACTGGACTGAGCACGACTCGCCTTGACTCATTGTTACTTAGACCGAGTTGACTCGACTCCATGTGACACTACAGACGACACCTTTTCCTCTCTCTCTCTCTCTATCTCTTTTCCATTTTTGGAAAGGAAACCCTAAAAGGGCACCTCTTATAAGGCTTCTCTAATCCTGTTCTCGAAGGTTCGGGCGTAACTAATTGCTGGATTAGTTATGCACTAATGGATCTAAAAGTGTGAATTTCCTTGATGATATGTTCGGATTAGTTTGTATGATCATAATTAAAGATAATAGATGTGCTTCTGGTACCATGGTCCATTAGTTGGATGGCTCTGATAGAGAGTCGGGGCCCACTGTGTTGGGATGGGTCCCGATAGTTTAATGAGGAAGATGGTTATGTCGTTAATGGCGGATCATCTGTTTATGGTTGATCTTTCGATCTGTAACATGCGGATGGAGTGGATTTGATCTTTGATCATCGTAGGACCTGCATTTTGAACGGTTGATAGAGTTGTTTAATAAGATTAGGTTTCCGTTTATAGCGGCGACTCTTTTTATTATAAAGAAGCCCTAACTTGTGTGGAGTGGAATGGACGGCTAAGATTTTCCTAAGTGAAGGGTTTGGATTAAAGGAGAATCCCGCACATGGGTTGTAGCTAAGAAGGAAAATAGATTTTCGTTTTCGAAAAAGAGTCATGTGCAAAGTTCGTCTTGCGCAGGATCTCAAGCGCACATGGGTGCATATAAATGGGTGTGAGGAGTTGGGTTTTGGCTAGTTTCGAGAGCTTGTCAAGATGGATGGTTCAGATATTAAAGTTGGGTTTGATGGTGGGTCATCACCAGCAACAGATGGACGGCTCCGTTTGAATGCAGGTCGGGTGGGAGGTGTTGGAAATTCAATGGATTTTTGGTTTTCGTCGGGTCAACACTCATTTGACCCAATGATAAGACTTTGTGCACGACATGTGCACCCTATCTGTGCACATGCACAGATTAGATGTGAGGTCCACGTCATGCTCTAGTCCGGTCAACACCGTCCATTGGCCTTGGAAGGTCCCCTAATGGCTATAGATTAAAAGTTGGTAGGTTCAAGTGGTTAAGTGTTTATCTTTTAAGTATTTAAGACCATTAATTGTAGGTTATCATCGATCCGATGGCCAGGTTGAGTTTAATCTAATCATTCGGGGTTGAAAGGGTCTTAGGGTTTGCCTAGATGAGATCCAATGATTAAATTAGTGGTCTAATGGCCTAGGCGTGATGCTTACATGATAGATCTTTAAGTTGGAGGTTGTGGTTCCGATGAAGGGTGGATTTGACGATCTAAAAGTCAAGATTGATAACGTATGGTTCAATCTATCTAATAAGGCAGGGTTTAGGCTTTTATCCTCATTGAAATTCCAGCCATGCAATGGGTTTCTGAAGGCCAAATATTGATTTTTGTGAAGAGATGTATGCTTGTCTTTGAGGACTAACGGTTGGATGACCTGATTTATAGAAGGAGGTTGTAGTAGATGGTTAGATTACCTTTAATCTAATTCTTCAACGGTCGTGAGGGTTCGTAGTCCTATTTCTTAACTCAGTTGAATGGATGATCATGAGTTGCACCAAGATCTAGGTCTATTGACTAATTATTTGTATGATTTAGATTGTCACGAACGTCTTCATTTGTCTGATATGAATTAGGTAGTCTAGATTTGTTTGATTCAGGGTTAATGATTCCATAGCACTAAAGTTTCATTTAAGTAGCCTATAGAGCTTTACAGCTAACTAAGTGAAGATGTATGGTAGACAGCTATTAACTAAGATCAGACAATTAAGATGGCGGATAAATATGTGGTTGGGCAATGGTGTACAAAGTAGATTTTTACGTGTCCCCATGCATAAGCATATATTAATTAGGTATCCAAGGTAACGCCCGAGTATTGAAAGTACCAGGTGTTATAATCTACCCTCAAAGAGAATCTCGCCCTCGAGATTCAGAGCTTCTAAAAGAATTGGGAACAATTATAATATAATTTGCGGTGATTCTAAGCACTCATTATTTTCCTATGAAGGTTGTTTGTATGTGCAAACATATACCACTAACGACCAGAAGTGAGGTTATTACAATCCTGTCCAAATGGCCAGATGATTTAAATAAAATCAGGTCCAATCAACAATCTGACCTGAAGGATTCTGTTAGCATTGTTAATAGCACCTTGAATCTTGTTTAAGTCTAGGTTGCAATTTATGGCCACTGATGCTATTTGTCTTTTTGTGAAGTTGGCGACAATTTTTGCATCAAACCCGACAAAAGCAACCCTAATGATAAAGAACATTTCTTTCCAATTAGTTTCCTCTTACAAAATATGCATCAAACACACTACAACAATTACACTATGCCATTGAACCAACAAGTGGATCAAGCTCATAATTTTGAAATTTTCTCAAACACCCTCATTCTAATATTCACGTAGTCACGCTAGCAAGCAACAACAACCAGCTGAAGAGATATATTCAAATCAAAATATTGACCTAGGCACACCACAAAATCAAATTATAAGCATACCCCTCCCACCATGTAGACCTGATGAAGGATCTTCTCGATTACCATTTCCACCTGGTCTTGACAATAAGCGTCTTACAGCATTAACAACATACACAAATCACCCAAAACTCATTGCCAAAATCTTCAAAAAAAAAAAGGACCTAACATGACTAGACTTTCCAACTCTAAGATGCTCACACGAAAGAGAATCCATCGAAAGATGCTCACACATCATATGCAGCATTACTTCCTTGTCCTAGTGTCCCAATAGTTGTCTATTTCTTAATTGCATAAACATAAAAACTATTTCCTTTGGAGTTTACAAACTCATCCAAATAGAAAACAAAAGAAGCCCAACTAATTAAATGGTATCTAATTTATTCATTATAACAAACCAACAAATAAAACTAAAATTATCCAAATCAATTTTCCAATATCTATGTGATTGCTAAGAAAGATAAGCAGTCGTTCCAACTTACCTCCAACCCGAAATTGAATTTGAATCCCAAAAGAAAAGCAATAGGCAATCCCACAATGTAATAAGCGATGGTTGTTTGCCATTGACCTTCAAGGTACAGAATGAATTACTGGCAGAAACTAAAATTTACTCCAAGAGTGGCCTAAAGAACATTTTCTAGGAATGGATTATGTAATCTAAAATTTACTCCAAGAGATTGCACCATGGATTACAAGTTCAGGAAAATCAACCTATTTCAATATCATTTACACACCAAGGCACTAAGAAATTCATGCATATGCTAACTCTAGAAGTCAGTGTAAGGTTTGGATTACAATAAGGAAAAATTAACCAAAAAGAAATAGAATATGATACAATCTTGATCAAAGAACAATGAGAGTGAATTTTTAGGTACTATATGCACCTAAGAACCTACAATGATGAAGAAAAGAGTCCTGACATCTATGAAATGAAAAGAAAAGAAAAAGTATATAAACTGCAAAAAAAGAGAAAAAGACAAAAACTACTCTATTAAGAGAGAGAGAGAGAGAGACAGAGAGAGAGAGAGAGTTGTGGCACACGTTACATACTTGATAACTAGCTTTTATATAGAAAATGGTATTTCTAAATCTTATTAACATCACAATTCTAAGAAATAATTTTTTTAACTAATTACTTTTAACTAAAGTTTATTTAATAGCTAAGTAACCTAATGAAATGAAGACATGACAATAATTTTTAACATTGAGAACTAATATTTCACATTGGTAAAAAAAACGCAATACATCTCAAGTGACCTATGATTAGGATTACTGACAAATAAAGTTGAGAGGGAGCAAAGAGAAATTAGATGGTACAACTTTAGTTTTCCTAGATAGGCATGGGCTTTATAGTCGGTAGTTGATTTTTCCTTTCTAGCTAGCCAACTAAAATGGCCAGGTTTGGCTACACATTGAGCAAGACTGAGCTTAAAAGAAAATTACTAGGATGGTTCTATACTATCTTCACCTTCATTAGGACTCTTTAGTACCCAAACTAAAATTAAAAATGGGTGTTTATGTATCAAAAAGAGGTGTAAATTTCAGTTACAAGGCACCAGAGCAACATCGAGAAAGAGAATTAAGCTACAATATCAGTTACAAGGCACTGAAGTAACATCTAGAAAGAGACTTAATTAATAGGGTGTTTATGTATCAAAAAGAGAAGGTGCAGATATCAGATACAAGGGACTAGAGCAACATCTAGAAGGAGAATTAAAGTGTACAATGCCAAAACTAAAATGGGTGTGTATGTTTCAAATAGAAAGGGTGCAAATATCAATTAAGAGGTTAGGCACTTGAGAAACATCTAGAAAGAGAATTGAGAATAGGTTTAGGTTATAAGTATAGGTTTAGGTTATAAGAATAGGTTTAGGTTATAAGTATAGGTTTAGGTTTAGGTTTTATGTTTAGGTTAAGGTTTAGGTTATAAATGTAGGTTATAGGTTTAGGTTTAGGTTAGGTTATAGGTTAAGGTTTAGGGAATTGAGAATAGGTGTAGGTTTAGGTTTAGGAAATCGGGTTCGGGTTCGGGTTTAGGTTTGGGTTTTCGAGTTTAGGTTTAGGTTTAGGTTTAGGTTAAGGAGTTGAGATTAGGATTTGGTGTAGGTTTAGGTTTAGGGATTTGAGAATACATTTAGGTTTGGGTTATAAGTATAGGTTTAGGTTATAAGCATAGGTTTTGGAATTTGAGAATAGGTTTAGGTTAAGGTTATAAGAATAGGTTTAGGTTTTATAGGTTAAGATTTAGTTTTATGTTATAAGTATATTTTTTGGGATTTGAGAATAGGTTTAGGTTAAGGTTATAGGTTTAGGGATTTGAGAATACATTTAGGTTATAGGTTTAGGTTAAGGTTATAGGTTTAGGTTTAGGTTATAGGTTATAGCTTTAGGGAATTGAGAACAGGTTAAGGTTTAGGTTTAGGAAATCAAGTTCAGGTTCAAGATCGGGTTTAAGTTTGGGTTTAGGTTATAGGTTATAGGTTTAGGTTATAGGTTAAGGTTTGGGTTATAGGTTATAGGTTAAGGTTTAGGTTTAGGTTTGGGTTATAGGTTATAGGTTATAAGTATAGGTTTAGGTTTAGGTTAAGGTTTAGGTTTAGGTTATAAGTATAGGTTTTGAGAATTGAGAATAGGTTTAGGTTAAGGTTATAAGTTTAGGTTAAGGTTATAAGTATAGGTTTAGGTTATAAGTTAAGGTTTAGGTTTAGGTTATAAGTATAGGTTTTGGGATTTGATAATAGGTTTAGGTTAAGGTTATAAGTTTAGGTTATAGGTTAAGGTTTAGGTTTAGGTTATAGAGGTTTAGGTTTAAGTTTAGGTTTATGTTATAGGTTAAGGTTTAGGTTATAGGTTTTGGGATTTGAGAATAGGTTTAGGTTATAAATATAGCTTTAGGTTAATGTTGTAGGTTATAAGTTTATGTTAATGTTGTAGGTTATATATTTAGGTTTAGGTTTAGGGATTTGAGAATACATTTACATTTTAGGTTTAGGTTTAGGTTTAGGTTTAGGTTTTAGGTTTAGGTTATAGGTTTTGGTTAGGTTTAGGTTAGTTTATATAGGTTATAGGTTATAGCTTTAGGGAATTGAGAATAGGATAAGCTTTAGGTTTAGGAAATCGGGTTCGGGTTCGGGTTCGGGATCGGGATCGGGTTTAGGTTTGGGTTTTCAAGTTTAGGTTTAGGTTTAGGTTAGGGAGTTGAGATTAGGATTATGTGTAGGTTTAAGTTTAGGTTTAGAGATTTGAGAATACATTTAGGTTTTAGGTTTAGGTTTAGGTTATAAGTGTAGGTTATAGGTTTAGTTTTTAAGTGTAGGTTATACAAAGGAATTTAGTTGCAAGAAGTGGGACAGTCTATGTAGAGCAGTTGAGATAAAAAATCTTAGCCACATACAAAAAATATTAAACCTAGTATTATCTACTATATACTAGTAACATACAACCAATATTGGGGCACCATATCATAAGCTACAAGAAGTTCATGTCCCCATGATCAAGGTATCCTCCATTGATATAATATATGTGTGTGTGTGTGTGTGTATTATAAGTTGTTTATTTTCATTCACATTCGCAAATACAATACACTGTGAATGCTTGTGCAAATTGATGAACTCCGAAACTTCACCTACATAGGAATGACAATATGAGTGCGAGAATAGTCAAAACCATTGTATTCGATTTCGCCTACAAATTGATGTATTAGTCATAACAAGAAATAGAAAGTGTAGGTATACTAGTACTGCCATTGAAACATTATAACATGGATTAATTGATGACAAATTTGTCAAACTATACAATGACATCAAGAAGCTCATTTAGCAAAGTCATCTACAAACATTGAGAGAAAGCAATCACTTGGCTTGGTCAGGTTTGTTAAACTGCATATAAACTGAAGAAATTAGATGAAAAATGGAAGTGATAAATGAATTTGTAGGATTCAAGTTTTAAAGCTCCTTTGTCAAAAACAAACTTCTACTAATGTTGCAATAAAGTGCACCATCACCATCCATTTTTTTTCTTCTTTCTTTTTTCCTTAATTCATGCAAAACAAGTCTATGATTGACACAAATCAGCTCCATCCAATTATCAAGTGAGCCATAATCGAAAATAGTGTATAATCATTAATAAATAACAAAATACAAGTGTGGTCCACTTGAACAGTGGATGTGGCTGATATTTGCATGTAGTCTTACTCTTTTTTTTTTCCTCAAAATTCTAGATTCATATATGATTTCTGAACAGAAACTTACAAAACCAGGTCCTCCTAGGAGAAAAAGGACCTGGCGAGGACCAAATGAAACAACAAAAGTTGGCCACACCAATCCCACTATTCAAAAAACCCAGAACAAACCAAAACAAAAAAAAAAGGAAGGAATAACCTCCCACCAAGAGAAAAGAAGGCTGGAAAATTACTTCCTCTCCCTGATAGAACCAAGCCCTACCCTATCTAAGACAAGCAGCCCATGCACCTGTTGAGGAAGCTCGACCTAAGAACTACTACAAAACCGAGATTGAGAGGAGCTCCCCTCGTGAGCAAACGCATCAGCTGGAGCGTTCCCTTCCCTGAAAATGTGCTAAAAAACTATCTGCCCTTTTTGACGGAGGCGGTGTGTTCTAGTCATCCAGCCTCTCTATTTCCAGCCCAGGCTTAAGTTCTCCTTAAACACCTTGACCACTAATTCCAAATCTGATTCTACCACCACTTTACAAAAACCTTTTTCTATACACATAGCTACCCCGTCGTGGGCTACTCTGTCTTCAGCCCCAATGTTAGACATTACCCCATATCCTACTGAGAAAGTAAAAATGAGATCACCTTTGTCATTCCTATAGACTCCGCCAGCCCCTGCTAGAGCTGGGTTCCCTTTAGACGATCCATCAACATTAACTTTAACCTAACCCACAGGGGGTCTATGCCATTTAACTAAATTCTGGGTTCCATTCCTGACACCGCTTGTACCTACAGGGGGCTGAGGGGAAACATTTGAAACCGTACCTTTGCTTCTCCCTTCCACTTTGCGTTCCTGTCTAGATAACCACTTCGCAATGCGAGTAATCATTAATCCTGCCGCTGGAGCTTTACTCTCGAACACCACCTTGTTTCTTTCTTTCCACAGTTCCCACCAGATGAAAGCTGGAGCTAGAATTTTGTTGATATGGTGAGAGTTTCTAACCATGTATGCCATTCTCCATTGTGAAAATCTGGCAATCACTGTGGGTGCTTGCATAATTTTGATGCTGAATGCCCTCCCAAAAAAATTCCACACCGCTGCGACCACCCCGCCATCCAGAAAAAGGTGGGCCAAGGATTCTATAGCTGGCCCCTGTTCTGACTCTTCTTTGCAACACACGCACCTTGACGATAAATGAATTCCCCTAGATTGAATTGCATTCTCTACCGGGAGAGAGTTGTTAAAGATTTTCCAAACAAATAGAAAAATTTTTGGAGGTAAGTGACCATGCCGATCCACCTCGCCAATTCTTTCGTAGTAGAAATCAGCCTGCTCACTTCCCATGCCGATTTTGTTGTGAAGTTTCCTGATGTAGTGACTGGCCACGTAGGGGAATCCGGACCCTCTAATAGACAGAAACCCCCTTGAAAGATTACATCTACAACTTGTTGAGGAAGCATTGAGAGTACCACTAGGGCCAATCTATCGAACTGGTTGGATGTCCAGTGCACTTAGCAAGTAAGAAGTAATCTGCTGGTTAGCCTTGAGACCTTCTCATACATGCATGCGCACACACTACCGACACACAGCTAATCTCCCCACCCATGGTGGGGACCCAACCTACAGATGAAACCCATATTCTATGGATTGATTTGGGTCAAGCACTCTGTCAAACATCAAGCAAGCTTCACACATGAGGTAGAGTCACATGTTCCCAAATCAAGATACATCTTGTAAATGAAAATTTTCCATGAGTTCTAATCAAGATCAAACCTACAACATCATTTCAACAAATTCTATGCACAAAAACCATACTAACAACAAGAATCTAAAATACCCACACATCCATCGACTGATTCGCCATAAAAACCAAAATCACAGTAAACAAGTAAAACATTTACTCAAAAATCCATCTAATCGCTGGCGTATGAATAGAAAATGCCAGAAATTGGAAGTTAACTGCAACTTGAGGGCTACTCCCTCATATCATAAATACTTGGACAATTTCACCGCTTCCTTTCTATTGAACTAACCATGGTTAATTGGTCATGGTGCATCCAAATGCCTGTGATTCAATGAAAGCCCGTGATGTGAAGGTGTGGGACGTGCTAGAATCTAGGTAGACACCAACATGTGCTGGAGATCCATGGAATTAATCCATATTGTTAAAGAGTACGTGACACAATCGAGAATATTGGTTGAAGCATTTCTTCAAACATGTAGGCGGCCATGGACAGTGTCGGACATGGCTGCCACTACCATGGCTACTGCCCAGTTTTCGGCCATTAAGAGAGAAAAATAGAGAGAAAGAGAGTACCTCGAGTGCCTCTATTTTATTTTATTTTCTTTTCTTTTCCTTTTTTTTTGTTTTTTTTTTTTTTTTACACGGAGACTATAATTCTTCTTCAAGAGACAATGTTCAACAAGTTCAACTACTGCTACGGCAAGGGCAGATACTTCATAACCATGAAGAATGAGTAAATCTATTTATTTATTTTTATATAGGAACGGGATTCCTTAAAATTTCACAAACAAAGGGAGAAATCTGAATTATAAAAGAGATTTTAACACCAAAGCTGGGGAAAAAAAAAAAGAAGGAATGTGATACTCAAACATCCAAATCCAGATGAACAAAAAACCATCAAATCCCATAACAAAACCCCCCACCGAAGAAAGTATAAATTACCATAAACCCAAGAACCCAAATCCCCAAAGCACAAAACCCATCATACCTCCAAAAGAAAATGTTGAAACAAATAACAAAAAGAACCCACCCTTAAACCCAACACGATCAGACCCCAAAATCATTAAAAAAATAAATAAATCCCACCTACGAAATGAAGGGAAAAGATGATCCTTTTCCCATTATAGATTTAGAAAAATAAACCATAAAAGTGATTTTCCCGAAAGCCCAAATCCTTTCCCATTACAGATTTTAGGAAAGCCCTAATTCAAATATTGTAAAATATGATAATATGCAGATCTAGAAATAAAAACCCTACGTCTCCATTTGAGAGAAATGAGTACCTGGTTGGGGAAGAGGTGAAGGGTGGAGGCTGCTGGCTGCACTAGATCTAGAGATGATGCTAGAGACGATGCGCCGAGAGAGAGAGAGAGAGAGAGAGAGAGAGAGAGAGAGAGAGAGAGAGAGAGAAGGGCGAGGGCGAGCAGAGGAAAGGGAGTGCGAAAGAGGGAAGGTGAAGGCGAGAGGGAGAGGGAGAGGGACAAGGACAGGGAGAGGGAGAGGGAAAGGGAAAGTGAGGGCGGGAGTGTGCGGAGGTTTCTTTTACCAAAAGAATGAGCTGAAATTTTGGGGATCGCCATTGCATAGACGGTCCTGTCATGGGCTCGTGGGGGCCACCATGATGTACATGGTTTATCCAATCCATTCATTCATTTTAGAATCTAATTATATGCGTGATAAAAAAAAAAGAGGCAGATCGAAGGACCACATGGATCACACAAATATAAATGGCAGTGACTTAATATTGACTATTTCCAACGGTGTGGTCCACTTGAGCCTTCAATCTACTTCCTTCTTTGGGCTCATGCCTTAAAATGAGCTATCCAAATGGATGGATGGCTTGGATAAAACACGCATGTTGCGGCAGGCACATTGAGGCACTTAGGGTATTGTGGAATGGTGTGGCCCAAAAAAGTCACGAATTGACTTGATTTTTAAGCCCCAGACCCACCATGGAATGGTGCATCTGACTGATTGGATAGATGTTTGACACCCATCATGGTGGGGGCCCACACAGCTCAACCGTATGAGAAGTTCCCATCTGCTCAACAAAATGGAACCTTTTCCCATACATATATATATAATAAATTATAAAATTATTATATATCCATCATTAAAATCCTCCTAAGGCCCACTGTACTGTTTTTTTTGACATCGAATATGTTGATTAGGTCATACAGGGCCAGATGAAGGGGAAAAATAAAAATCAGTTTGATCCAAAACTTTTATGGCCCCAAAATATTTTTTAATGGTTGACGTTCATTCAACACTGTTTCCTGAAATGTGGTCCACTTAAGATTTGGATATATCTCATTTTTGGTCTCATACCATAAGATGATCTTTAAAAATAGATAGACAGCATGGATTAAACACATACATCATGGTAGGCTCACAGAGCACCAACCACCAGCCATTGGATGGTGTCAGGGGGAGTAGCCAATTCGTTTCCCTTATTTGTGGTGTGGTCCATTTAATCTTTGGCTATGATTCATTTTTTGGATAATTCTCTAAAATTATCTCGAAAAATGGATGAACGGTGTGGGTTGATCCCACATTTTCGGTAAATCCAAAACTCAAGTGTACCATGCCATGCGAAATAGTGTGGAATAATGATTTCCACCATTGATACCTTCCTTGGGCCCACAATAATGTTTATTTGACATCCAACGTGTTCATAATATCAAAAAGATATAAATGAAGAGAAAACACAAACATCAACTTGATCCAAAACTTCTATGAATGTTATTTTTAATGGTGGACGTTCAGTCCCTACTTTGTAGTCCACCTAAGCTTTAGACCTACCCCATTTTTTGGTTAATATCTTAAAATGATCTGAGAAAAGCGTTGAACGGTATGGAGAAAGTCAATCCATGACTTAGGTGGGCCAAGAGCTTAAAAATAAACTCAATCCATGACTTGGGTGGGCCACACCACATAATATAATGGAGAGGGGTTTCCTTAAAACATTCATAATCATATATTGGGTTTACCTACATGTGATTCACATATCCAACCGACTTGTTATGTGTGTCCCACTTGGATGAGGGGTCAGACTAATTTTCAGCCACATCTAAAGCTCATGTGGGTCCCGCCAAGTGCTTTTAAATTTTTTAAGATGTCTTCACATAGTTTTAGATGGTATAGGCCACTTGAGTTTCGTATATGGATGATTTTTTGAGATATCTCATAACCTAAAGGGGACACATCAAATCCACGGCATTGATGTTCGACACACATCATGATGGGGCCAACAAAACTTCCTAGATCAATTTTTAGGTTCTCACGAGTTCAATAAGTTAGGTCATATTGTTGACTAGAATATTTGGCTCATTTTACATGTCTGGTCCATTCACTCTATTTCACTGATCAATACCCTCAATTTGACTAGTTACTCGCCTCAATCAGGTTACATATGAGAAAAGATATTGGGCAAACAAAATTAATCAACAATTTGAGTGAATTTTGATTTAAACATCTGAAGTTATTTACTCTTCAATCTAGACTGATCAGATTGTCCAAAAACGATTAAAGGTTCAATTAGTGGATATGCATAATAATTTAGTAATTTTATTTTTCACAGATAAATTTCAATTTCCTTTTAAAAATATATATTTTTTAAATGTATATTTTTTCTCTTTTACCAAAATATCATTTTTATTAAAAAATATTTCAAAAAATATTTTATATACAAATTCTGAATTTTTATTTTCAAAATCTCAAAAATTTTCTAATATTTTGATTTTTTTCTTAAAAATTTCAAAATGCCAATTTTTTTTTCTTCAAAAGCATCCTTTTGTTCTCAAAAATTTTCTCAAACATTGTTAAAATTTCTAAACTTCTCATTATTCTTTTTCATGTGATATTACAAATCATTTAAATATTACCTTTTAATTATATATATTAAAAAAATTTTCACTCATATGATGTAAAAACTATATATATATATATACACACACACACACACACATTTATAAATACAAAACACCCTTTAGCGATTAAATTTTCGTCGCTAAAGGAGGCTTTTAGCTACGGAATTAATTTCATCACTAAAAGGAAAATTCTCGACTTTTTTATTTTTTCAAAAATTCAAAACACCCTTTAGCGATGCATATTTTCGTCACTAAAAGCCACCTTTAGCTACCAAATTAATTTCGTCGCTAAAAGGAAACTTCTCGACTTTTTTATTTTTTCAAAATTTCAAAACATCCTACGAAATTTTTCGTTGTTAAAGGTGGCTTTTAGCTACGAAATTAATTTCGTCACTAAAAGGAAACTGCTCGACTTTTTTTTTTTGAAAAATTTAAAACACCCTTTAGCGACGTAAATTTTCATCGCTAAAAGGCACATTTAGCTACGAAATTAGTTTCATCGCTAAAAGGAAACTTCTCGACTTTTTTATTTTTTTGAAAAATTCAAAACACCCTTTATGACAAAAATTTTAGTCGCTAAAGGTGGCTTTTAGCTATGAAATTAATTTCGTTGCTGAAAGGAAACTTCCCAACTTTTTTGGCTTTTTAAAAATTCAAAACACTCTTTAGTGACAAAATTTTTCATTGCTAAAGGTGGCATTTAGCTACGAAATTAATTTCCGTCACTGAAAGAAAACTTCTCAACTTTTTGTTTATCAAAAATACAAAACATCCTTTAGCGATGAAAATTTTCGTCGCTAAAAGTTACTTTTAACGATGAAAAAAATTTTCATCGCTAAAAGTAAAAAAAGTTCGTCGCTAAAAGTTTCATCAGTAAAAACCCTCTTTTTTGTAGTGTAGCGACTCGAAAAAGTACATAAGGTATACCCAAGGATAACTAGTCTCTCGAAAAAAACTATGCAACGAAGTCGCCCAAGGAGAATTAGTCACCCAGAAAAGTACATAAAGTTACGCCCAAGGATAACTAGTTTCCCAAAAAAGACTATATAATGAGGTCTCCCAAGGAGAATTAGTCTCCTGGAAAAGACTATATATGAAGTCGCCCAAGGAGAATTAGTCTCCTGAAAAAAACTATATAACGAAGTTGCCCAAGGGGAATTAGTCTCCCAGAAAAAACTATATAATGAAGTCGCCTAAGGAGAATTAGTCACCTGAAAAAGTACATAAATGTATGCCTAAGGATAACTAGTCTCTCCGAAAAGACTATAAATATCGCCCAAGGATAGTGTCTCGTTCCACCATCCCTGGCCCATGTGACTAACAGTTAAGGTGTTTAAAGGTAATCTACTCAACTAGTACTAATTAAACATGTGGATCTTACCATTGTGAGGTTGTACCAAAAATAATTCATAAAAGCCACTTAGGGAAAATAGTCTATTCTAGGATACGGTGATAGGAATTGACCCCAAAAGCCATAAAGACATAATAATTCTTTAGATGGTAAGTCCACGACAAACTTCAATTTAATTTATTAGATAGAATGGCCACTAGCTCGAGGACCTCTACAAACACCGTCGAGTCATCGCAAGTAGCAAAGAAAGTAATGTATCATCTCAATAACACTTATACATTAAAAATGTCTATCTTAACATAAAACTAATGTAATTAAATTTCATTGCACTTTTAAATATATAAATTTAAATCCAATCCATCAATCATCTATAAAGGACTAAAATCAACAAGAGAAATTCACCATTTAAGCAATCAATGATATGAATGTACAAAGATGAACAACTTAGCTAGCTATTAAGATATAGAAAAGCTTGAAAGGTGATCCTCACCTTTTAAGAGTTGGTTCATTTCTTGACAATGCTAGAGTTAATTATGCACATCCTTGGATCAAAATCTAACGAAGTTAGAGTATTTGAGTGGTTAGATTACAACGTAACAAAATTTATATGGTTAGGATTTAAGTTTAAGGTTTGAATTATGTAAATTCTTGGGCTTTATCCAGTAATCTATATTTAAGTGTAGGTTTTAGAACTTGAACTCTAACTTTTGCACAATGAATAAAATAATATTATTAACGATACTTTGCAAATTAGTATAAATCTCCCACCAATATCTAATATCATAAATTAAGAGTTTACTAAATGTTACAAATGATAATAAAATTAATAATGATAAAACACAATTTAATAAGAACTAATAATAATAACTATACAAACTCAAAATAGAAATGACAATATTATTTAATAATGATAATGATAATAATTTTAATAGCATACTAATTATCCTAATGATAATAATAACATCATAACAATGATGAAAATGGTAATAGGAGGTGAACATCGACTCACCTTGTGGTGAAACTCGACCCGCCAAGGTCTGGAATCGACCAGATTCACATCCAATTCAAGCCAATTTCGGCCCCACGACTCCACCCAACTGAGTCAACTCAGTTCGAGTTAACTAGGTGTAGTAACGCCGATTTCTTTCTTCCACTCTCCCTACCACAATTCTCTTCTTCTTCTTTCTTTCTTCCATACTTTCCTAAGATGATCAACAACACATGGTCATGAACCAGCCCTCCACGATAAACCGACTCAGTGAGTCGATCATCCAAACTTAGCAACACCCTTTGTTCATCCTTCCTCCTTTCTTTCCCTTTTCTTCCTTTCCATTTGCCCTTCCTGCTTCTTCTTTCTTCTCTCTACCTCTCTCCTTGCTGGAAACATCCAGCAATGGATGATGAGCTTGGACAGACTCAGTCCGATTCAAGCTCGACTCGAGCCTCGTGGGCTTGGCTCGACTCGACTGGGATTCAGATGGAAGTATAGCACCAACCACACCCTCTTCTCTCTCTCTCTATTTTCTCTCCATCTTCTCCCTTTTGCAATACCTGTCCAGCAACTAGACTGAGCACGACCCACCTTGACTCACTATAACTTAGACCGACTTGACTCAATTCCATGCGAAACTACAGATGGCGCCTTTTCCTCTCTCTCTCTCTCTCTCTCTCTCTCTCTCTCTCTCTCTCTCTCTCTCTCTATCTCTTTTCCATTTTTGGAAAGGAAGCCCTAAAAGGGTGCCTCTTATAAGGCTTCTCTATTCCCGTTCTCGAAAGTTCAAGCATAACTAATCATTGGATTAGTTATGCACAGACGGATCTAAACGCGTGAATTTTCTTGATGATATGTTCGAATTTGTTTATATGATCGTAATCAGAGATAATAGATTTACTTCTAGTACCATGGTCTATCAGTTTGATGGATCTGATCGAGAGCCGGGGCCCACTGTGTTGGGATGGGTCCCGATAGTTTAATGAGGAAGATGGTTACGATGTTAATGGCGGATCATCTATTTATGGTTGATCTTTCGATCTGCAACATGCAGATGGAGTGGATTTGATCTCTGATCATTATGGGACCCATATTTTGAACGGTCGATTGAGTTTTTTAATGAGATTAGGTTTCCGTTCGCAGCGACGACTCTTTTTATTGTAAAGAAGCCCTAACTCAATTAACTGTTCAAAATGCGTGTCCCACAATGATCAGAGATCAAATCCACTCCATCCGCATGTTGCAGATCGAAAGATCAACCATAAACAGATGATCTGCCATTAACGATGTAACTGTCTTCCTCATTAAACTGTCGGGACCCATCACAACACAGTGGGCCTCGACTCTTGGTCAGAGCCTTCCAACTGATGGACCATGGTACCAGAAGCACATCTATTATCTTAGATTACCATGGTCCATCAGTTGGATTGCCTGATCGAGAGCCAGGGACCACTGTGTTGGGATGGGTCCCGATAGTTTAATGAGGAAGATAGTTACGTCGTTAATGGCGGATCATCTGTTTATGGTTGATCTTTCGATCTATAACGTGCGGATGGAGTGGATTTGATCTCTAATCATTGTGGGACCCGCACTTTAAATAGTCGATTGAGTTTTTTTTTTAATGAGATTAGGTTTCCGTTTACGGCGACGACTCTTTTTATTGTAAAGAAACCCTAACTCATGTGGAGTGGAATGGACGGCTGAGATTTTCTTGAGTGAAGGGTTTGGATTAAAGGAGAATCCCGCACATGGGCTGCCAGCTAAGAAGGAAAACGGATTTCCATTTTCAGAAAAGTGTCATGCGCACAATTCGTCTTGCGTTGGATCTCGAGTGCACATGGGTGCATATAAACGGGTGTGAGGAGTTGGGTTTTGGCTAGTTTTGAGAGCTTGTCAAGATGGACGGTTTAGATATTGAAGATGGGATCTGATGGTGGGTCATCACCAACTACAGGCGGACGGCTCCATTTGAATGTGCGTCAGGCGGGAGGTGTTGGAAATTCATAGGATTTTTGGTTTTCATCGAGACAACACACGTTTGACCCGATGATAAGACTTTGTGCACGGTGTGTGCACACTATCTGTGCACATTCACAGATCAGATGTGCGGTCCACATCATGCTCTAGTCCGATCAACACCGTCCATTAGCCTTGAAAGGTCCCCTAATGGCTACAGATTAAAAGTTGGTAGGTTTAAGTGGTTAAATGTTTATCTTTTAAGGGTTTAAGACCATTAATTGTAGGTTATCGTCGATCCGATGGCCAGGTTGAGTTTAATCTAATCAGTCATGGTTGGAAGGGTCCTAGGGTTTTCCTAGATGAGATCTAATGATTAAATTAGTGGTCTAATGGCCTAGGAGTGATGCTTACGTGATAGACCTTTAAGTTGGACGTTGTGGTTTCGATGAAGGGTGGATCTGACAATCTAAGAGTCGAGATTGATAACGAATGGTTCAATCTGTCTAATAAGGCAGGGTTTAGGCTTTTATTACCATTGGAATTCCAGCTATGCAATGGGTTTCTGAAGGACAAATATTGATTTTTGTGAAGAGATGTATGCTTGTCTTTGAGGACTAACGGTCGAATGACCTGATTTATAAAAGGAGGTTGTAGTAGATGGTTAGATTACCTTTGATCTAAATCTTCAATGGTCGTGAGGGTTTGTAGTCCTATTTATTAACTCGGTTGAATGGATGATCACGAGTTGCACCAAGATCTAGGTCTATTGACCAACAATTTGTATGATTTAGATTGTCACAAACATCTTCATTTGTCCGATGTGAATTAGGCAGACTAGATTTGTTTGATTCAGGGTTAATGATTCCATAGCACTAAAGTTTCATTTAAGTAGCCTATAGAGCTTTACAACTAACTAAGTGAAGATGTATGGTAGATGGTTATTAACTAAGATTAGACAATTGAGATGGCTGGATAAATAGGTGGTTGGGCAATGGTGTGCAAATCAGATTTTTACATGTCCCCTTGGATAAGCATATATTAATTAGGTATCTAAGGTAACGCCTGAGTATAAAAAGTACGGGGTGTTACAGTTGTCCAGAAGATGATCATCCTGAGCCTAATTTTACGATAAGAAGAGCTTGGTGAAATACTCTACCGCTGCTGTCTTGATCTGTGCAGGATCTGAAGTGAACGAAATTGATTCTAGTTGAATTTCACTGATGACGACCACTATAAGAAAGAGAGTTTTTAGTGACGAAACTTTTTTTGTAAATTCGTAGCTAAAAGTCACTTTTAGCGATGAAAATTGTCGTCGCTAAAGGCTGTAAACAATTTTTCAAAAAAATCAAAAGGTTTACTTTTAGCTACGAAACTTTTCGTAGCTAAAAAACGTGCATGAGACTTTTAGGGATGAAAATTTTCGTAACTAAAAGCTGTAAACAATTTTTCATTAAAAATTGAAAGGTTTACATTTAGCTACGAAAATTTTCGTAACTAAAATTATGTGCATAAGACTTTTAGAGACGAACATTTTCGTCGCTAAAGGCTATAAGCAATTTTTAAAAAAAATCGTAAGGTTTCCTTTTACCTACAAAAATTTTCGTAGTTAAAAAACATGCATATGACTTTTAGCGACGAAAATTTATGTCGCTAAAAGATGTAAACAATTTTTCATATAAATCTAAAGGTTTATCTTTAGCTACGAAAATTTTTGTAGCTAACAATACGTGCATAAGACTTTTAGCGACGAAAATTTTCGTTGCTAAAGGCTGTAAACAATTTTTCAAAACATCAAAAGGTTTATTTTTAGCTACGAAAATTTTTGTAGCTAACAATACGTGCATGAGACTTTTAGTGACGAAACTGTTCATCCCTAAAGGTTATAAACAATTTTCAAAAAAAATCGAAAGGTTTACTTTTAGCTATAAAAATTTTCGTAGCTAACAATACGTGCATGAGACTTTTAGAAACGAAAATTGTCGTCGCTAAAGGCCGTAAACAAATTTTTCAAAACAAATCGAAAGGTTTACTTTTAGCTATGAAAATTTTCGTAGCTAAAAATACATGCAAGAGACTTTTAGCGACGAAAATGTTCGTCGGTAAAGGCCGTACACAATTTTCAAATATTTGAAAGGTTTACTTTTAGCTACGAAAATTTTAGTAGCTAAAAATACGTGCATGAGACATTTAGCGACGAAAACGTTCGTTGCTAAAAGCTATAAACAATTTTTCAAAAAAATTGAAAGGTTTACTTTTAGCTACGAAAATTTTTGTAGCTAAAAATATGTGCCTGAGACTTTTAGCAACGAAAATTGTCGTCACTAAAGGCTGTAAACATTTTTTCAAAAAAATCGAAAGGTTTACTTTTAGCTACGAAAATTTTTGTAGCTAAAAATACGTGCATAAGACGTTAGTGACGAAAATTGTCGTCGTTTAAGGCTGTAAACAATTTTTCAAAAAAATCAAAAGGTTTACTTTTAGCTACAAAATTTTTCGTTGCTAAAAATACGTGCATGATACTTGTAGTGATGGAAATTTTCGTCACTAAAGGCTGTAAAGAATTTTCAAAAAAATCGAAAGGTTTACTTTTAACTACGAAAATTCTCAAAGCTAAAAATATGTGGATGAGACTTTTAGCGATGAAAATTGTCATCGTTAAAGGGTGTAAACAAATTTTCAAAAAAATGAAAGGTTTACTTTTAGCTATGAAAATTTTCATAGCTAAAAATACGTGCATGAGACTTTTAACGACAAAAATTTTCGTCACTAAAGGCTCTAAACAATTTTCAAAAAATCGAAAGGTTTCCTTTTAGCTACGATCATAGCTAAAAAACGTGCATATGACTTTTAGTGACGAAAATTTATGTCGCTAAAAGCTATAAACAAATTTTCCTAAAAATCGAAAGGTTTACTTTTAGCTACGAAAATTTTCATAGCTAAAAATACATGCATAAGACTTTTAGCGACAAAAATTTTCATCCCTAAAGGCTGTAAACAATATTTCAAAGAATCAAAAGGTTTACTTTTAGTTACAAAAATTTTCGTAGCTAACAATATATGCATGAGACTTTTAGTGACGAAAATTTTCGTCCCTAAAGGCTATAAACAAATTTCAAAAAAATCGAAAGGTTTACTTTCAGCTATAAAAATTTTCATAGCTAACAATACGTGCATGAGACTTTTACGACGAAAATTGTCATTGCTAAAGGCTGAAAACAATGTTTTAAAAAAATCGAAAGGTTTACTTTTACCTACGAAAATTTTCGTAGCTAAAAATACATGCAAGAGACTTTTAGCGACGAAAATGTCCGTCACTAAAGGCTGTAAACAATTTCTAAAAAATCGAAATGTTTACTTTTAGCTACGAAAATTTTCGTAGCTAAAAATACGTGCACGAGACTTTTAACGACGAAAATTTTTCTTGTTAAAAGCTGTAAACAATTTTTCAGAAAAATCGAAAGGTTTACTTTTAGATACAAAAAATACATGCATGAGACTTTTAGCGATCAAAATTGTCGTCGCAAAAGGCTGTAAACAATTTTTCAAAAAAATCAAATGGTTTACTTTTAGTTATGAAATGTTTCGTAGCTAAAAATACATACATGAGACTTTAGCGACGAAAATTGTCGTCGCTAAAGGCTGTAAACAATTGTTTTAAAAAACGGAAAGGTTTACTTTTAGCTACGAAAATTTTTGTAGCTAAAAATACGTGCATGATACTTGTAGCAACGAAAATTTTCGTCAATAAAGGCTGTAAAGAATTTTCAAAAAAATCGAAAGGTTTACTTTTAGCTACGACAATTTTCGTAGCTAAAAATACGTGGATGAGACTTTTAACGATGAAAATTGTCATCGCTAAAGGCTGTAAACAAATTTTCATAAAAAAACGAAAGGTTTACTTTTAGCTACGAAAATTCATAGCTAAAAATACGTGCATGAGACTTTTAGCGACGAAAATTTTCATCGCTAAAGCCTCTATTTTTTTTAAAAAAATGAAAGGTTTACTTTTAGCTACGAAAAGTTTCGTAGCTAAAAAATGTGCATATGACTTTCGTAGCTAAAAATACATGTCCGAGACTTTTAGTGACGAAAATTTTCGTCGCTAAAGGCTGTAAACAATTTTTCAAAAAAAATCGAAAGGTTTACTTTTAGCTACGAAAATTTCGTAGCTAAGACTTTTAGCGACGAACATTTTCGTCGCTAAAGGCTAGAAATAATTTTTCAAAAATATTGATAGGTTTACTTTTGGCTACAAAAATTAATTTCGTAGCTAAAAGACAGCTTTAGTGATGAAAATCTTTGTCGCTAAAGGCTGTTTTGAATTTTTGACATACTAAATTTTCGCATTGTGTTGGAAATGTTGGCGATAAGACTTTTAGCGACGAAAATTTTCATCAATAAAAGTTTTTCCCAGTATCTCAAAAATTTTTGTCTGTAAAAATGTGTGTGTGTATGTGTGTGTGTGTGTGTGTGTGTGTGTGTGTGTGTGTGTAGTTTTTATATCATATGAATGGAAATTTTTTATATATATAATTAAAAGGTAATATCTAAATGATTTATAATATCACATGAAAAAGAATATTGAAAAGTTTAGAAATTTTAAATATGTTTAAGGAAAATTTTGAGAACAAAATATTGCTTTTGAAGGAAAAAAAAAAATCTGCATTTCAAAATTTTTGAAAAAAAAATGAGAAATTTTTTGAGATTTTGAAAATAAAAATTCAAAATTTGTATTTTTAATTTTTTTGAAATATTTTATAATAAAAATGATATTTAGTTAAAAGAGTAAAAAAATTATACATTTTGAGAAAAAATGTTATATTTATTTGTGAAAAAAAAATTACTAAATTATTAGGCATATCTATCAATTGAACCTTTAATCATTTTTGGACAATCTAATCAATTCAAATTGAAGAGTAAATAACTTCAGATGTTTAAATTAAATTTCACTGAAATTGTTGATCAATCTTATATGCCTAATATCTTTCTCATAGGTAGCCTGATTGAGGTGAGTAACTAGTCAAATTGAGAATATTGATCAGTAAAATATAGTGAATGGACCAGACATGCAAAATTGGCCAATATTTTGGTTAAAATTGTGACCTAACTTATTGACCTCGTGATAACCTAAGAATTGATGTTAGTATGTTTTGTGGGCCCCATCATGATGTCTGTAAAACATCAACACCGTGGACTTGATGTGTCCCCTTTAGGTTATGAGATATCTCAAAAATCATCGGTAAATGAAACTCAAGTGGGCCATACCATCTAAAACTAATTGAAGACATCCTAAAAAATATATAAGCACTTGGTGGGGCCCACATGAGTTTTGGATGCGGTTAAAACTTGGTTAGACCCCTCATCCAAGTGGGACACACATAATGATTGGGTTTGATATGTGAATCACATTTAGGCAAGCCCAATATATGATTATGATCAATGTTTTAAGGAAACCCTTCTCCACTACATTTGGGTGAATTACTTGTTACCTTTACCAAAGTAAACTCTGTGGGGTCCACCATTATTTATTTATTTCATCCACTCTATTCATCCATGTTAACAGATAATTTGAGGTATAAAGAATGAAAATGAAGCATATCCAAAGCTCAAGTGGACCATGCCATAGGAAATAGTGTGAATGAACCTCTACCATTTAAAATTTATTCGAGGCCATAGAAGTTTTGGATCCAGCTGATGTTTGTGTTTTCTATGCATTCATACATTTTTGATATTATGAACAACCTTTATCCATTTTTGGACAATCTAATCAATCTAGATTGAAGAGTAAATTACTTTAGATGTTCAAATGAAACTTCACTCAAACTGTTGATCAATCTTATTTGCCCAATATCTTTCTCATATGCAGTATGATCGAGGCGAGTAACTATTCAAATTGAGGGTAATGATCAGTTGAATAGAGTGAATGGACTAGACATGTAAAAAACATGTGAGGCCATGGAGCACCGTCCGGATTTCCTGAAAGCTTTTCTCATCAAATTTCTTAGCTGGGAACTTAGTTGGCCATTATAATGTTTGTTAGAAATCCACTCCATCATTTCATTTTGTAAGCTTATTTTAGGCATTTGCCCCAAATTCAGGTAGGCATGAGACAGAGAAAAGTGATGAAAGAAATTTTTACTGTGTAAACTTTCCCGAGCTCTACCTTAATGTTTATATGACATCTAAAACTATTTATAAGGCCGGGATGAACTAAAACACAATACTTATCATGATACAAACTTTTGTGGCCATAAGAATGTTTTGATGGTGTTTTCTCAATCCTCTTTAGTATGACCCACTTGAGTCTTGCATCCGAGTTAAGTTTTGATCTTATATCTTAAAATGAACTCAAAAAATAGATAGACAGGGTGGATTTCTCACAAACATCTTGGTTACGTCACCTAGTTTCCCGGGCAGGGACATCTTAGTTGCCTCGGTGCGCAATAGGCGTCCACTAATGTAATATCCAAGGTACGACGAGAACTGGCCCGATTCTATATCAGGACAGTCGAACAATGGGAGTAGATTCGGTGAGACCCCATACCCTAACTTTGGGCCTTACTGTGATATATGTGACTACATCCACACCCTCAGGCTCATTTTAGGGCATGGACCGTTATACAGTAATAGGAATCAGGAAACAGTGGTGATTAACCATTAAAAACTACTTGCGGGGCATAAAAGCTTTGGATCAAGATGATATTTGTGTAGTCTTTTCATCTAAGTGTTTGTGACCTTATCAAGAAGTTGGATGGAAAATAAACATTTCAGTGGAATTCATTAAGATTTTAATGGTGAGGATTCAATCGTAACTGTTTCCTCTGGTGTGGTCCACCTAAGATTTGAGCTAGTTTTATTTTTTGGATCATACTTTAAAATGAGGTTTCAAAATGGTTGGATTTACTTGCTTTTATCAATGTTTTGGATTTTTACCAAAGATAGTCTCCTTCATCTCGGACATACAGTCTCTCCGAAGTGCAGACGAAGGAAAGGAAAATGGAGAGAGCATCCTTCTTTAAGGTGATGATAGGAGATTTTGAAGAGAAAGTGGTATCTTTTCTATAGCTTTTTCTTTCTATTCCATTCAAATATGGTATTTTTCTATTGATTTTTTCTTTTCATTGCATTTAAATACACATGTATAATGAAAAGGGTAATTTGGGGCCCACCAGTCAAATAGTTTGGATGGTCCCGATTTCATTCGGATGGGCCTGATTACAAGATTTTTGGACCTTCCACTTGCTTGGTAGGATTCAAACTCAGTCCTAACACACAATCTCATGGGGTATACTACAGATTTTTATCTGCCTCATTCTTTCGCTCATGATATAAAATGACATCTCAAAATGGATGGACAGTGTGGATATAACAAATACATCATAGTGAGGCCTATAAAACATGGTGGATGTTAGCCGGTGCTCTATGGATCCCACCATGATGTATGTGTTTCATCCATGCTGTCCATCCATTCTTACAAGTCATATTAGGGCTAGACGCCAAAAATGAGAGGGATATAAATCTCAGGTGGACCACACCACATGAAAACAATAGTGATTGGACATCCATCATTAAAACCCTCCTAAGGCCCACTGTACTTTTTATTTGACATATAATCTATTGATTAGGTCATACAAGCCCAGATGAAGGGAAAAAAATAACAAATTGATCTAAAACTTTATATGGCCCTTAAAAGGTTTTTAATGGTCGACGCTCATTCAACACTGTTTCCTATAATGTGGTCCACTTGAGATTGGGATATACCTCATTTTTTTATCTCATACCATAAAATGAAATGGAAAAATAGATGGACGGAAGGGATGAAACACATACATCATGGTGGGGCCCACAGAGCACCGACCACGTGACCCGCATGCCGTCGTGCATGAGAGAGACTTGAAGTCTCTCTTGCTCTCTGCCCTCTCTCACTTTCACTCAAGCGCCCTCTCTCACTCTCTCGCTCTCTGTCCTCTCTCTCTCTCTCTCTCTCTCTCTCTCTCTCTCTCTCTCAATCGTCTCTCCACGGCACCCTCTCTCTCTCTCTCTCTCTCTCTCTCTCTCTCTCTCTCTCTCTCTCTCTCTCTCTCCACCACGCCCTCTCTCCACCGCCCTCTCTCCAAGTATCCTCTAAAGCTCGGTTGACCGTGATCAGGGCTCCAACTCAAATAGGTATATCTCTCTCAATCTCAATACCGATTGAAACGATTTAGGGATTTAGGGACGCTTCATTCATGCAATTTCGTAGTTTTCTTTTTCATCGTTTGGATCTTCTTCTTCTTCTTCTTTTTGCATTCGTAGTTTCACAGTTGATTTATATCTGTATCTGTTTATCTTTCATCACCATAGTTTTTGAGTTTTGGGTTTTTATCTTAAACAATTTGCAGCTAAGAATACATGGAGTATGCCCATGTATGATGCTTGGTTTTTTTTTTTTTTTTTTTTTTTTTATGTTCCTGTAAAATAGTCATGGGAAGCTATGCTCCCCATGTTGTGTTCTCACTCAAAAACAGCCACCATACCACTGCTACTATAGTATATGCAAGTATTTAGAAAATCATGCATCCTTGTAGGAACTGAATAACAAAGTAATATAGTTTAATATGTATATACTATGCATGTGTATTTTGCTTCCATGCTTTTACAATATTGCATCTTTCATCATGCTTGAACGACATTCATTTCATACAACCACGCTGGGGATCAGAAAGAGCTAAAATGTGATTTTGTGCGTGCTAGTTGAATTGAATCTAGTTGTTTATATTGTGAGAAATGATATGAATCTTAGCAAGTTTGTTTTTTTCTTAGAAATCAGGAACTATGTCCCTGTACATGCAGCAACACATATAGGAGATACATTGGTCATCTCTTACATTGTGCAGTAGATGGTTGTATCTCAAAGATAATACCCATTAGACTGTTGGTTGATTTCTTTTTAGCCACCCACAAGGAATCCTCAAAAATCCTCCAGTTAAATGCTTGGTGTTGATTTGATTTTTTTGGGTTATAATCCATCTATGGCAGAGACTGCTGGATGAATGTTCTGGATCTCATATAGGTGGACCAAGATCACATGTGTAAAGTGCATAATATCCTTCTCCATAAACTGTTTTGTGGTAATCAATATTATTTCTCCTTTGTTTTTAGCTTGAACAGTGGGTAAAATGCTTTAAAGACAGGCATTTAGGTGGCTTTGCCCTTTGTTTTTAGTTTGTACAGTGGGTAAAATGCCTAAAGAGTGGGCATTTAGGTGCCTTTTCCCTTCTTGCTATTGCTTTCTGCAATTTAGAATACCTGATTAAGGATTTGCATTGCCGAATCCCTAATTAGAGATTTGCATTGTTGAATCCCTTTTTAGGGACTTGCAATGTCGAATCCCGAAATAGGGATTTGCATTGTCCCATTGTCGAGAAGCTCAAGGAGCTTGGAGCTACTGTTATATTGGAATGATTTAACCCAGTAGATTCTAAATTTTTCTTCTCTCATTTTTCCTTTTACAACTGTGTTTTGATCTAATAGAGTAATGGTTAAATGGGAAATTTTGTTCAATGCCATCCCTTTTTTTAAATATATATTTTTTTTTTTTTGTGAAAAAAAAAAAAGAAAAAGAAAAAGATATACTAATCAGTTTGGTACTTATGACTATTGCATAAACTATATGGCTCATTTGTGTATCTAATCTAATACGATTGGTCCATGAGGCATGTTTTGCTTCATTATCAGGCCATCCATCAGATGTTTGAACCTTTTATGTGATGTCATGCCAGTACAATCATTGGGCATGTATTTGATGATGACCCTTTTTACCTATGAGTTCGTTATTCGTAAGATTGACAAATAAATATTATAATGAGACTAGTAAAATGTTAATAATAGTTTATGAGAAATCACCCAGTCCATCCATTTTGCTAGCTTATGTTAGGACATGACCTCAAAATGAGACAAATCTAAAACTCAAGTGGACCCCATGGTAGGAAATAGTGGGACTTAATGCCCACCATTCATACATTCATTGGAGCTACAAAAATTTTGAGTTGAAGTAGTTGATTAAGTAAGAACCTTCTCCAAATAGCTGATTAGTTTTGGTAAATGTTTAATATTTTGTTCGCAAGGCATGTGTCACCTAATGAGTGGATAACTTATTTTTTGGATAAGGACATATGGACTCGTGGGATCATATGATGGACATTTAGGATCCCAAATAGCACACATCCTAAGTGTGTGTTGCATATGTGCTTTGCATTAAATATATTGAAATGTGATATTTTTTTCTAAAGCCCAAAAAAGGGATTTTCTATGGTTTGTGTTCAGGGGTTCTTTGGGGTGAGGGATGTGGGGTAGAGATATGTGAAATCCATGGATTTTAAATCTCCCCATTTTGTATTTTGTTGGGAGCATATCAAATCCTTTGATTTTCAAATTCTACACTCATAAACCCATGGATTTCATGTAAATCCAAGTATCAAAAAGGAAAAAAATCCATGGAATATGACCTTCAAAGGTAATAAACCTTATTCTGTTATAATAAATACTTCCTTTTCGATGGGTTTTAGCTTGATTTTCAAATAATAGACCTTGGGATGTGCCAAATCCAAATCTAATTCAAACTTATGAATTTGATAAGTTTATAGATATGCTAAATTCATATTCTCCTTTCCCTTGTTCCAAACAGGACCTTTTCTTTCTTCTTTTATTTTTTATTTTTTATTTATTTTATTATTATTATTATTTTTTTTACACCAAAAGGTGTGGTTTGCATTTCTGGGTGGACTCGCTTTCCTCTTTCAAACCATGATGAAGCTTTCTGCACATTCTAGGGAAAGTAGATCTAGGTGATTGGACTAAATCACAATTTTGACCTAGAAAATAGCTTTTTATTGAGAAATTCATTAAAGAAAAACATACTTTCTCTAACAGACAAGGTATTTGTAGGCCTACGAACATGATGAACCTCTCTCTCTCTCTCTCTTGCCAATGGCATCCTTCTCTTCATTTTACATTTATCATTCGTATATGAATAAAATCTCTTGTTTTAAGTAGATAACAGTACCATTATACATGAGAACTTTCTCATCTTCTAGAGCTTTTCTTTCACGTAATAGTTTAGTAGAAATGTTTGTTTACTTAGCATTGTATTTTTGTTCTCAGTATAAAGATAAAATGTGTATTTTTATCATTGCAAACCTAAATGAGCTTGTATATAACATTTTTTTTATCTTGACTTATTATTGTGACTAGTTAGTTTATGTTGTGACTTGTAATTTATAGATTTGTAAGTTAGATAATTAGCTATTCATTTGAGGATTTCTATGGGGCCATACATAGATATGGTGTATTTTTGGTGGCATAGAAATCGATCAAATTGTCCCATTTTAGACAGTTCAAGGTTAGATGGATAGTATGTTTTCATATAATTCATTTAAATGTTCATGCCTGATCCACGGTCCATCTCCTCATTTCTCCCTAGATCTGTAATTTCTTCTGTTCTATATCCAATGCCAAATATCTTTACATTATTTTAGATTTTTGGCATCAGAATATAACGTAAGATCAACTTATCTGGAGAGGCATGGAGAGATGCTACCAGATTTTTGGCGTGGACATTTAAGTGAGAATATAAAAGTATTATAATCTATCCAACCTTGGATCAGTAACTAATTTAGGATTTAATTGTATTAGCTCAAAATTGATGGAGCAGACCTGAATGTGCGTCGGAGCTATTCGGATGTTGAGCGGGGGTCCCTAGAAGGTGAAAATCGTTGTTATGACCATGATGAAGCTGTCCATTTCTTATGGACAACATTACAGGGGCCTAACTATTTGGACAGGCCATGTGTATGTATTTACTCGAAATTAATGCAGTAGACCCGGATGTGCGTCGAAGCTATCCAGATGAGCGGGGGTCCTTAGAAGTTGGGAACCGCTATTATGACCATAATGAAGGTGTTCATTTCCTATGGATAGCATTGAAGGGGCGTGGCCATTTGGATAGGCCGTGTTTATGTATTTGCTCAAAATTAATGGAGTAGACCCAGATGTGTGTCGGAGCTATCCGGATGAGAGGGGGTCCCTGGAAGGTGAGAACCGCTGTTATGACCATGATGAAGGTTTCATTTCCTATAGACAACATTGGAGGGGTCTGACCATTTGGACAGGCCGTGTTTATGCATTCGTTCAAAAGTAATGGAGCAGACCCAGATGTGCATCGGAGCTATCCGGATGAGCGGGGGTCCCTGGAAGGTGGAAAACGCTGTTATGGCCATGATGAAGCTATCTATTTCTTATGGACAGCATTTGAGGAGCCTGACCATTTGGATAGGTTGTATTTATATATGTACTTGCAAGGACTACACCTTTAACCTAAACCTATTCTCATATCCAAAAACCTATACTTATAACCTAAACCTAAAACTTAACCTAAACCTAAACCTATAATTATAACCTATAACATAAACCTAAACCTAAAACCTAAACCCAAACCTAAACCCGATCCTGAACCTGAACCCGATTTCCTAAACCTATTCTCAAATCCTAAAACTTATACATATAACCTAAACCTAAGCCTTAACCTGTAACCTAAACCTATACTTATAACCTTAACCTAAATTTATAACCTTAACCTAAACTTATTTTTAAATCCCAAAACCTATACTTATAGCCGAAACCGAAACCTTAACCTTAACCTATAACCTATACTTAAAACCTTAACGTAAGCTTACAACCTCAACCTTAACCTAATCTCATATCCCAAAACCTATACTTATAACCTAAACCTAAACCTCAACCTAAACCTCAACCTAAACCTAAACCTATACTTATAACCTATAACCTATAACCTAAACCAAAAACCTAAACCCAAACCTAAACCTGATCATGAACTCGAATCCGATTTCCTAAACCTAAACCAAAACCTATTCTCAAATCCCAAAACCTAAACCGAAACCTTAACCTTAACCTATAACCTATACTTACAACCTTAACCTAAACCTATTCTCAAATCCCCAAACCTATACTTATAACCTAAACCTAAACCTTAACCTATAAGCTAAACATATACTTATAACCTTAACCAAAACTTATAGCCTTAACCTAAACCTATTTTCAAATCCCAAAACCTATACTTATAGCCGAAACCTATAACCTATACCTAAAACCCATAACCTATACTTACAATCTTAACCTAAACTTACAACCTCAGCCTAAACCTAATCTCATATCCCAAAACCTATACTTATAACCTAAACCTAAACCTTAAACTAAACCTAAACCTATACTTATAACCTGTAACCTCTAACCTAAACCCAAACCTAAACCCGATCTCGAACCCGAACCCGATTTCCTAAACCTAAACCTAAATCTATTCTCAAATACCAAAACTTAAACCGAAACTTTAACCTTAACCTATAACCTATATTTACAACCTTAACCTAAACCTATTCTCAAATCCCAAAACCTATACCTATAACCTAAACCTAAACCTTAACCTATAACCTAAACATATACTTATAACCTTAACCTGAACCTATTTTCAAATCCCAAAATCTATATTTATAGCTGAAACCTAAACCTTAACCTTAACCTATAACCTATAGTTACAACCTTAACCTAAACTTACAACCTCAACCTAAACCTAATCTCATATTCCAAAACCTATGCTCATAACCTAAACCTAAACCTTAAACTAAACCTAAACATATACTTATAACCTATAACCTATAACCTAAACCCAAACCCAAACCTGATCCCGAACTCGAACCCAATTTCCTAAACCTAAACCTAAACCTATTCTCAAATCTCAAAACCTAAACCTATAACGTAAACCGAAACCTTAACTTATAACCTAAACCTATACTTATAACCTTAACCTAAACTTATAACCTTAACATAAACCTATTTTCAAATCCCAAAACCTATACTTATAGCCGAACCTAAACCTTAACCTTAACCTATAACCTATACTTACAACCTTAACCTAAACCTATTCTCATATCCCAAAACTTATACTTATAACCTAAAACTAGACCTTAACCTCAACCTATAACCTATACTTACAACCTTAACCTAAACCTATTCTAAAATCCCAAAACCTATACCTATAACCTAAACCTAAACCTTAACCTATAACCTAAACCTATACTGATAACCTTAACCTAAACCTAAACCTTAACCTATAACCTAAACCTATACTTATAACGTTAACCTAAACCTATTTTCAAATCCTAAAACCTATACTTGTAGCCGAAACCTAAGCCTTAACCTTAACCTATAACCTAAACTTACAACCTTAACCTAAACCCATTCTCATATCCCAAAACTTATAACCTAAAACTAGACCTTAACCTTAACCTATAACCTATACTTATAACCTAAACCTAAACCTATTCTCAAATCCCAAAACCTATACTTATATAACCTAAACCTAAACTTTAACCTAAACTCAAATCCCTAAACCTTAACCTATAATCCAACCTAAACCTATACTTATAACCTAAACCTAAACCTATACTTATAACCTTAACCTAAACCTATTTTCAAATCCCAAAACCTATACCTATAGCCAAAACCTTAACCTATAACCTATACTTACAACATTAACCTAAACTTACAACCTTAACCTAAACCTATTCTCATATCCCAAAACTTATAACCTAAAACTAAACCTTAACCTTAACCTATAACCTATACTTATAATCAAATCCCTATACTTATTCTAAAATCCCAACACCTATACTTATAATCTAAACCTAAACCTTAACCTAAACTCAAATCCCTAAACCTTAACCTATAACCCAACCTAAACGTATACAGATAACCTAAACCTATTCTCATAACCTAAACCTATTCTCAAATCTCAAAGCCAGTAACTTAAACCTAAACTTAACCTAAACCTATAACTTATAACCTAAACCTATATCTATAAACTAAACCTGAACCCAAACCCAAACCCAAACTCGAACTCGAAAACCGAAACCTTAACCTAAACATATAACCTATAACCTATAACCTAAGCCTATACCTAAACCTAATACCTAAACTTAAACCTAAACCTAAACCTATAACCTATAACCTAAACCTAAACCTAATCCTAATCTCAACTCCCTAACCTTAACGTAAACCTAAACTTGAGAACCCAAACCTAAACCTGATCCCAAACCCGAACTTGATTTCCTAAACCTAAACCTTAACCCGATTTCCTAAACCTAAGGCTAACCTAAACCTAAACCTAAACCTATAACTTATACTTATAACTTAGCTATAATCTAAAACTAAAACCTAAACCTAAAATCCAAACCCGAACCCGATCCCGAACCTAAACCTTAACATATTCTTAAATCCCTAAACCTAAACCTACACCTAATCCTAATCTCAACTCCAATTCCCTAAACCTAAACCTAAACTTATACCTATTCTCGATTCCCTAAACCTAAACATATAACCTAAACCTATAACTTAGCCTAATCTTAATGTTATTTCCATAAACTAACTTTAGTCTTTTCATTGTAGACATGGATAAGAGTTAGATGTGAGCTAAGAACAGGTTTGGCCTAGAGTATAAACAAGGGGTTCAAGAGTTCATGAAATTTGTGTGAAATCGAGCTGATTCAAGGAATATGATTAGGTGTCCATGTCGAAAATGCAAGAACATGATATATAAGACTTTAGACAAAGTAGAGGATAATTTTTTCAAAGTCGGGATTGACCAGGGTTACGCTTGGTGGATCTATCATGGTGAAGATATAACCCATAGAGTTGAGCCCACTGAAGTCCTTGCTGACCTAATTATGCCGGATGACAAGGATGAAGATGTTGACAAAATTCAAGATATCATAGGGGATGTGTTTAGGGGAACAGCTACGGAGACAGATTTTGTAGCGACAAGCAATATCCATGATATTCCTTCAATGGGTGATGTCAAATCAAAAAAGTTTAGTAGGTTGTTGAGGGATGCGCAACGTCCACTTTATCTGGGGTGTGAGAACTTCTTCAAGTTGAATTTTCTTACAAAGTTACTTCATTTAAAGACAATAAATCGTTGAAGTAATAAATTGTTCAACATGTTACTTGAGTTGTTGAAAGAAACATTACCAGACGGTGAGACATTGCATAAGTCTCATTACGAAGCAAAATCCTTGATGCGAGACTTGGGCCTTGGTTATGAACTCATACTTGCATATATAAATGATTATTTATTATATCAGAATGAGCATGGAAAGGCTAAAGATTGTCAAGAATGTGGAGAGTCGAGGTGGAAGTATGACAAATCCAGGGATAAGAAAATCCCACAAAAGGTGTTAAGGTACTTCCCATTGAAACCCAGATTGCAAAGATTGTTTGTTTCGTAAAATGACTAAAGATATGAGGTGGTATAAGAAGAAACATGTTCATGATGATAGTACACTGAGGCACCCTGCGGACTCTGAAGCCCGGTAAAATTTTGACAAGCAACATGACTGGTTTATAGAGGATTCTCACAATGTTCTACTAGGTCTTGCAAGTGATAGTTTTAATTCATCTGGTAATATGAGTAGCTCGTACAGTATGTGGTTAGTGGTACTTATGCCCTATAATTTACCTCATTGGTTGTGTATGAAGGAGTCATTTTTCATGATGTCATTTCTTATTCCTGGACCCAGGTCACCTGGGAATGACATTGATGTGTATTTGTGACTGTTAGTAGATGAGTTAAATGAGTTGTGGAGTTAAGGTGAACAAACTTATGACACATTTACAGGATAGACATTTTGATTGCATGCAACGGTCTTGTGAACAATAAATGACTTTCCTGCATATGAAAATTTATTTAGGTGGAGCACGAAGGGTAAGTTGGCTTGTCCTACCGTGGTATTGAGACTTGTTCATTGTCTTTGAAGCATGGTAGAAAAACGTGTTATATGGGTCATCCTCGCTTCCTTTTGAGCGATCATATTGGCGTAGGAAGATGATGATCTTTGATGACAAACAAGATCATAGGCCACCCCCGAAAGAGCTATCTGGAGAAGATCTGATGTAACAACTGAGTAACATTGGAGAAGTTAGATTTAATAAGGCATCACACTTGAAAAAGAGTAAACGTACAGTATTGGACTATAATTGGAGGAAGAAGAGCATCTTTTTTAAGTTACCCTATTGGAGTAATCTGAAATTGTGATACAACTTGGATGTCATGTATATTGAAAAAAATATATATGACAATGTCTTCAGAACATTGATGAACATAGAGAAGAAAATAAAAGACAGTTTCAAGGCTCGATTGGATCTACAAGAAATGAGTTTAAAGAAAGAGTTACACTTGCAACCACATGAAAATTCGTATACTATACCAGCAACCTGCTATACGTTGACAAAACTAGAGAGAAAGGGTTTATGTTAATGGTTGAGATTGGTGAAGTCTCCTGATGGGTATGCGTCAAACATATCTCAGCGCGTAAACGTTACAGAGTATAAGGTAACATGAATGAAAAGTTATGATTGTTATGTCCTTCTACAACGCCTACTGCTAATTGCGATTCATGGATTCCTGAGCAAGGAAATCAGTATAGTGCTAATTGAGTTGGGGATATTCTTTAAGGTATTGTGTTCAAAATCGTTGAATGTAGATGTTATTTGTCTGGAAAGAGACATTACCATAATCCTTTGCAAACTTAAAAGAATATTTTTACCTGCTTATTTTGATGTCATAATACACCTAGTGATTCACTTACTGCATGAGGCGAAGCTTGCAGGCCCAGTACAATATCGTTGGATATATCTAAGGTGGTAGAACCTATTAAAATTTTTATTCATTTCATAAACTACATATATCCATGTTTTCATATGTATAACATAGTAGTTTTGTGTACAGATACCTTCATACACTCAAACAATTTATGAGGAATAAGGCATGACTGGAGGGGTCGCTAGCTGAAGCGTACAATGAGAATGAGTGTCTTACATTTTACTCTATGTATCTTTATGGCATAGAGACTAGATTCAACTGAGAAGATCGAAATGCTAATGAAGAGCAAGAGCATGAACAAGGACTCATATCTATATTTGTACATAACATTCGTCCTTTAGGATCCCTGATATTTTAGGATATGAATCTTGGGGATCTAGTAAAGGTGCGGTGGTATATGTTGTATAATTGTTAAGAAATAGAATCGTACTTGGAGTAAGTCTTCCCTCGATTATTATTTTCTCTACATACGATGATCTTAATGTTTCTTGCAGACGACGTGTCATTTATGTGTAACGAACACATAGACAAGATGAAGTCTAAATTCCTCACAAATTATGATCAAATGCATTAGGATTAGTTTCTAGAACAGTTCACCAAATGTGTAAGATTTCACATTGTATCTCACCATACTTAGAATTTTTATTGTATTGCACATTATTTCAACCTAAGAAAATTCCTAAACAATTATATTCTGTACATGATAATAGATGATGACGTTGCGTATGAGCAACTTTGCAGATGCGTCTGATGCACTATACTCACTGACGTGTGGCCTTGATAGACATGTATCTAGATATACAAGTTGTATTGTAAACGGAATTCAATTTTACACCGAAGAACGTGAGAAGTACGGGACCACACAAAATAGTGGGGTGGTTGTGAAGGAAACAAATGAGGAGGATGAAATTGACTTTATGGCATTTTGACGGATATTATTGAGCTAAATTATTATATGAGAAAGCGGGTGTACTTATTTAGATGTGTTTGGTGGGACATTAGAAATAAGAAGTTGGGAATATAGACTGACAACTACTTTACGAGCATAAATTTATCTCGTAAGTGGTTTAAGGATGACCCATTTGTCCTCGCCAGTCAAGCAGAATAAGTATTTTACCTCGCTAACACCAAGTTAGGCAGCTCTTGGTACATGTTGCAGAAAATAAAGCCCAAGAACATATTTGATGTTCCCGTACCAGAAGTTGAAGATAGCGAGGACGGGGAAAATGACATGTCTAGGGTTGAACAAGCATATCAAGAAGACATACCATTTAGGGATATAAGGATTGATTCAAGTGTTAATATTGATGTGGAGCAATTAGACAGAGATGATGTGCCACCTGATCATGTTGATGCCTCAATAATACGTGATATTGTTAGTGACGATAGCAGTTTCATTGATGAAGACTTGTAGACAATGAGGAGGAAATATTGATTAGCAGTAGTGATGGTGAAGAAGAAATAGCCCTAAGCGATAGTGATACAGAAGACGATTATTAAATGTACACATGATTTACATATCATTTTTCAATTCGAATAATTTATGTATTCCGTGTATACGTGAAAATTACAAGTATGATTAATTCATTTTATTGACTTGTTTATAATCCACATTTGCAGTTGAGTCAATTTCTAGCCATGTCCTCCTCAAACCGGAGCGTAGTAGAAGCATGCAACATACTTCATCAGCTATTGCAGATGGACGTTTCGGTCCTATCTTCTTTTGGTAGGGCCATAGAGATACCCGGTCTGGTCGATGAGTGTAGAGTGAAATATATCGACACTGACTTAGAGAAAAGATTATACTATCTCAAAGAAATGAGATATAGAAGATGCGACTCTGTCACTTGCACATCTGAATAGAGTTCTGAGAGACCAGATTTCTCCTATTGTGATTGGTATGTTGGCTGTAAATATGTCGAGTGCTTCACACAACATGACATATGCTTCTGAAGCATACGATAGCTTACGCAGGGAGTACTTCGGATAGTTCACCTCAAAGTTGTTTCATATTACAACGAAATATGCGTATTTAATATAGAATGACAATGTGTAATGGAATTTTTAATGGTCACAGATTAAAGTTTACAGTTGTATTATATTCTGGTTGCATTATAGCGTAATGGTCTAATCATATTTTAATCATTTCTCTAAGCATAAGCAAAAATGCATTGTACCGTTAACACTATTTGTATAATATTTTAGTATATTCCACTTGTATTGACATTATTTAAATTTATAAGTTCGTAGCTCGCAGATATTCAGTGATGGCCACTACATGAAAAATGGAAAAAAATGACGGATTTAGAGATAGTTCTATACCGTCTCTAAAATTGCTTGGTTTAAGGACGCTTTAGAGACGGACGAAAACCGTCTCTAAAATTAGGAACGGCTCCTGACCGTCCCTAATATTGTCTTTAAATGTTCTACGTCTGCAAATAATTTAAGACGGTCTTTAACCGTCTTATATACCTCATCTGAGATGGTCAAAGACTGTCTGCATTAAAGACGGTCTTCGACTGTCTTATATGCGGTCATCTGAGACGGTCATTGGCCGTCCATATTAGAGACGGTCATTGGCTATCTTTTACTTGTAATCTGATACTGTCAAAGACCGTCTCTATTAGAGACGGTCCTTAGCCGTCTTATTGCCCTGTCAAAGACCGTCTTTACTAGAGACTGTCATACACCGTCTCTATTAGAGACTGTCAATGACCGTCTCTTTTAGAGACTGTTACTAACCGTCTCTATTAGAGACGGTCTTTAGCCGTCTTCTAGGACCATGGAAGACCGTCTGTATTAGAGATGGTCCTTAACCGTCTCTACTGCTCAGGTACGACCTGCAATAGAAAAATAGAAAATAGTTAGGGAGCTTAGAAAAAATAAATAACAATGTTTAAAAAAAAAAAACTGTGATTTTATAAAAATCTACATTTTGAAAAAAATAATTAAGAACTTTGAATAATGTTTATAAATTTGAAAAAAAAAAAGATTTCAATAAAAAATGATATTTTGAAAAAGAAAAGATTTCAATAAAAAAAAATGATTTCAATAAAAAAAATGATATTTTGAAAAAGAAAATATAAAAAATTAAACAAAATTGTGAAAAAAATGATATTTTGAAAAAGAAAATATAAAAAATTAAACAAAATTGTGAAAAAATTGACAAATTGTAAAAAAAAATATATTTTTTAAAAAAGAAAACTGGATTTTGTATTTTGACAAAAAAATTTAAAAAGTCATATAACAAAAGTGAGATTTAAAAAATGATATTTTGAAATAGAAAATTTAAAAAATTAAACAAAATTGTGAAAAAATTGACAAATTGTAAAAAAATATATATTTTAAAAAAAAGAAAACTAGATTTTGTATTTTGACAAGAAAACTTAAAAAGTTATATAACAAAAGTGAGATTTTAAAAAAAATGATAAGAGATCTAGAAAATTTTAAAAATTAAACAAATTTGTGAAAAAATTGACAAATTGTAAAAAAAATATATTTTAAAAAAAAGAAAACTAGATTTTGTATTTTGACAAGAAAACTTAAAAAGTTATATAACAAAAGTGAGATTTTAAAAAAAATGATATTTTGAAAAAGAAAATTTAAAAAATTAAACAAAATTGCGAAAAAATTGACAAATTGTAAAAAAATATATATTATAAAAAAGAAAACTAAATTTTGAAAAAAAAAAATGTTAAATTTATTTATAATAAAAATGATATTTAGTTAAAAGAGTAAAAAATATATACATTTTGAAAAAAAAATGTTAAATTTATTTGTGAAAAATAAAATTACTAAATTATTAGGCACATCCACTAATTGAACCTTTAATCATTTTTGGACAATCTAATCAGTTCAAATTGAAGAGTAAATAACTTCATATGTTTAAATCAAATTTTACTGAAATTGTTAATCAATCTTGTATGCCTAATATCTTTCTCATATGTAACCTGATTGAGGTGAGTAACTAGTCAAATTGAGAGTATTGATAGTAAAATAGAGTGAATGGACTAGACATGTAAAATGGGCCAAATATTCTGGTTAAAATTGTGACCCAACTTACTGACCTCGTGAGAACCTAAGAATTGATGTTAGTAAGTTTTGTAGGCCCCATCATGATGTTTGTCGAACATCAACACCGTGGATTTGATGTGTCCCCTTTAGGTTATGAGATATCTCAAAAATTATCGTTAAACGAAACTCGAGTAGCCCATACCATTTAAAACTATGTGAAGACATCTTAAAAAATATAAAAGCACTTGGTGGGGGCCCACATGAGTTTTGGATGCGGTTGAAACTTGGTCTGACCCCTCATCCAAGTGGGACACACATAATGAGTGGGTTGGATATGTGAATCACATTTAGGCAGGTCCAATATATGATTATGAATGTTTTAAGGAAACCTTTCTCCACTACATTTAAGTGAGTTACTTGTTACCTTTACCAGAGTAAACTCTGTGGGGTTCACCGTTATTTATTTATTTTATCCACTCCATTCATCGATGTTAACAAATAATTTGAGGTCTAAAGAACAAAAAGGAAGCATATCCAAAGCTGCAGTGGACCACACCACAGGAAATAGTGTCATTGAACCTCTACCATTTAAAATTTCTTGGGGGCCATAGAAGTTTTAGATCAAGCTGATGTTTGTGGTTTCTATTCATTTATATAATTTTGATATTATGAACAACCTTTAACTATTTTTGGACAATCTGATTAGTCCGGACATGAAGAGTAAATAACTTCAGATGTTTAAATCAAAATTCACTCAAATTGTTGATCAATCTTGTTTGCCCAAAATCTTTCTCATATGTAGTATGATCGAGGCAAGTAATTAGTCAAATTGAGGGTAATGATCAGTAAAATAGAGTGAATGGACGGTGTCGATATACATAAAATATATCAAGGTGGGCCCTACACGGTTAAAGTAACACCCATGAAGGAGTTACCTAAATAGTGAAATGGTATTATAAGGTCACCTCATGGGAACTTCCCTTGAGGTTAATCTGTGCGCCCCACCATGATGTGTGTAGAACATCAACACCATCCATTTGATGTGTTCCCTTTAAGTCCAAAAATCAATTGTATACGAAACTCAGGTGGGCTATAGCATCTAAAACTATACGAAGACATCCCTAAAACATATAAAAGCATTTGGTGGGGCCTACATGAGTTTTGGATGTGTATGAAACTTGGTCTGACTTCTCATCCAAGTGGGACACACATAATGAATGGGCTGGATCTATGAACCACATCTAGGTGGGCCTAATAAATGATTATGAATGTTTTAATGGGAGTGTAACCCTCTCAACTATAGTATGTGGTGTGGCCCACCCAAGTCATGGATTGACTTTATTTTTAAGCTCGTGGTCTACCCTAGAATGGTGCATCTGATTGATGAGGCAGATCCAAAGTTCACGTGGACCCATCATAGAAAAGAGTGGGACAGTGACACCCACTATTGAAACCTTCTTAGGGCCCGCGCAATGTTTATTTGAGATCCAATCTGTTTATAAGTTTATACAAACATGGATGCAGTTGAAACTTGGTTTGATCCCTCATCCAAGTGGAACACACATAATGAGTGGGTTGAATATGTGAATCACATTTAGGTAGGCCCAATATATGATTATAAATGTTTTAAGGAAACCTTTCTCTACTACATTTAGGTGAGTTACTCGTTACCCTTACTAGAGTAAACTCTGTGGGGTCCACTGTTATTTATTTATTTTATCCACTCCATTCATCCATGTTAACAGATAATTTGAGGTCTAAAGAATAAAAATGAAGCATATCCAAAGCTGAAGTGGACCACACCACAGGAAATAGTGTGATTGAACCTCTACCATTTAAAATTTCTTGGAGGCCATAGAAGTTTTGGATCAAGCTAATGTTTATGTTTTTTATTCATTCATATATTTTTGATATTATGAACACCCTTTAACCATTTTTGGACAATCTGATCAGTCCAGATTGAAGAGTAATAACTTTAAATGTTTAAATCAAAATTCACTCCAATTGTTGATTAATCTTATTTGCCCAATATCTTTATCATATGTAGTATGATCGAGGCGATTAACTAGTCAAATTGAGGATAATGATCAGTAAAATAGAGTGAATGGACCAGACATGTAAAATGGGCCCATCATGATGTGTGTCGAACATCAACACCGTGCATTTGATGTTTCCCCTTTAGCTTATGAGATATCTCAAAAATCATCCGTATACGGAACTCATGTGGACCATACCATCTAAAACTATGTGAAAACATCTAAAAAAATATAAGCAGTATAATATTGGATGTCATACCATTTTGGGGCCATAAAAGTTTTGGATCAAGCTGATTTTTGTTTTTTCCCTTCATCTGGCCCTGGTATGACCTAATCAACATATTGAATGTCAAATAAATAGTACAGTAAGCCTTAGGAGGATTTGAATGATGGATATGTAATTACTATTGATTTCATGTGGTGTGGTGCACCTGAGATTTCAGATTTTTATCTTCCTCATTCTTTGGCTCATGACGTAAAATGATATCTTAAAATGGATGGACGGTGCGGAAATAACAAATACATCATAGTGGGGCCCACAAAACTTGGTGGACGTTGGTCGGTGCTCTATGGGTCCCACCATGATGTATGTGTTTCATCCATGCCGTCCATCCATTTTTACAAATCATATTAGGGCTTGATACCAAAAATGAGAGGGATATAAATCTCAGGTGGACCACACCACATGAAAACAATACTAATTGGAAATCCACCATATAAACCCTCCAAAGGCCCACTATACTTTTTATTTGACATCCTATCTGTTGATTAGGTTATACAGGCCCAGATGAAGGGAAAAAAATATAAGATTGATCCATAACTTTATATGTGTAAGACCCGTATCTTGATCCGTACCTTTTCGCAGACTTCCGCGGTCTTACCGGTCGAATTCCGGTAACCTTCGACCCTTAAACGATATCGACGCGCGACCCTGATTCATATACCGACAACCCGAGTCGACTCAACCCGCAACCAATACCATAGCGACCGCGCCGTCGTTGCGGTTCCGATACCGCGACTTGCGCGCCGAGGCGATACCCTGGTCAAGAGTTATGGGCCAACGTTCGGTGCGAGAAAATGCCGCGAGTTGCGAAACCCAAGAAAATCTCTACGATGTGTCACATCAATCACATCAATTCCATCAATCAATCACCCATCAATCCATCACATGTCAAGTACACATCACTTTATTCCATTTTCACAAGCAACCACAAAAGTCTCCCAAACCCCTACCTCTCTTACACAAAAAGCCACAAAAATCTTCACCACCCATACTTCTCTCACACAAAAGCCTCAAAAGTTAAAGATTTCTTACACCCCCCATCACTCACCACATCCATCCATCACTCTCTCTCTCTCCCTTTACATCACTCTCTCTCTTTCTCTCTTTCTCATTTCAAAAATCCCAAGCAACAAAGAGCCCCACGTTTGGAATTTTTGCAAGAATTCCTAAACTCCAAGTGGCCCACCTTCCTACCCCATCATCTCCCATCTCAACCTTCCATTCTCTATCTCCTCCATTGAAGTTGAAGCCAAGGTGCCAAGGAACCCCTAGGAGCGAGAAGATCGGACGGTGGGTGCTAGATCATTCTAGTTTTTCTTATTTTTATGGTGGACCAAGTGAGGCCCACCGATCAATGGGGTGGATCTCACTTGGGACCCTAAGATAAGGTCGATGGCCTACTCGGATCATCATGATCATTCCATGATGGGGCCATTCTCCATGGACCCCATCATGATGTTTATTTTCTTTAGAAAGGTCATCTAGACCATCCATATTGGTGGGGAAAGGATCCCCACCGTTGATCTTCAGTTTTGATGGTCACGTGTGCAAAATGACCCACTTGATATATGATTTCATGTAAGGGAGGGCCCATAATGACGGGGTCCCTCCATCACAAGCCGTGTCCCACTCTCCATGTCTCTCTCTCTCTTTTATTTCTTATATTTTATTTTATTTTATTTTATTGCTATAGGATTGTGGCCCACTTGAATGGGCCCCACCTTGATGGAATTATTTTTATTCAAGTGGGGCCCACCTTAAATGTTGAAATACACCATCCATATGTGGTGGCCCACCTAATCAGGGCCCCACCATAATTTTTCTTAAATGTCAACCGTCCAGCGTCTGGGACGCTGGACGTCCCTGTATGAAAAAGGAAAAAAAAAAAAAAAGGAAAGGGAAATGGTACTTTTGGGGTGGCCCACTTGCATAGGCCCCACCCTGATGTTTATGTTCAATCCACGCCGCCTATTCCGTTTTCAAGGTCATTTTAGGCGTTGAACCAAAGAATGAGATCAATCTGATGATCAGGCGGGCATACCATAGAAAATGGTATTTCTAACCTTTTAAAGGCTTTTAAGGCCCATTTTATTATTCTATACGCTGAAAAATGTCCAACCTTGGACTCTTTAGGTTTGTTTTGGGCTACTGAACATAATGGGCGGAGTGGATCTATGAAATGTGGGTCGCATGCGCGAAAAATCTCAAAAAATCAAGTTTTCCAAATTTTGTTAAAACTAGAGGCTTTGCCTCTCTCTGACATAGGCAGCGACGTGCAGCAGGCGCTGCACGTCGGGCGGGCGGGCAGCGAGCGGCCACCCACTGCTGCTATTGTGGGCCCCACCATGATGTATACGTCTTATCTACGTCGTTCATTAGGCGGGTCCCCTCCTCAGGTGGGCCCCCTCCAAATTTCGGCCAGATCCAAAACTCAGGTGGCCCACACCACATGAAACAGTGAGATTGTGCATCTACCATTGAAATCTTTTTTGGGGCCCACAGCAGTATTGGATCAAGCTGAAATTTATGTTTTCCCTGCATCCTGGTCAGAGTGACCTTGTGAACAGTTTGGATGCCATATATATATTGCAGGGTGGGCCCCACATGGGACCCACATTGATGTATGTGCCAAGTCCACCGTCCAGCGGACGGTGGCACCCACTTGATGTTTGTGTGACCTCTACCGTCCAGCGGACGTTGGGGCCCTGTGTGATGTATGTGCTATATCCGCACTGTCCACTGGACAGTGGGGACCCACCATGATGCATGTGGTGCATCTGGACCGTCCATCCACCTAGTGAGATCATTTTAAAGCATGATGTTACTGATTTGGTGGGCCATTCACGCATGGGTTAGGCCCATCTGATTTGTAAAAGGCCTACGGGCTAGGCCCATTTGATTTATGAAATGCTTATAGGCTGGGCCCATTTGATTCATTTAAGGCCTAAGAATTTGGGCCCACTTGATATGTAAAGCCTATGGGCTTAGGCTCACTTGATATTTAAGGCCTATAGGCTAGGCCCATTTGAATTCCAAAAGGGCATGGGCTAGGCCCATTTGATTTATAAAATGCCTATGGGCTAGGCCCATTTGATTCATATAAGGCCTATGGACTTAGGCCCATTTGATGTGTTGTAAGTCCATGGGACTAGACCCATTTGATGTGCTTCAAGGCCCATGTAATTGGACCCTTTTGTTGAAACTTAAAGCCCATAGAGGTAGGCCCACTTTGATATTCATACAAGGCCTACGGGTTTAGACCCATTTAATGTACCATAAGGCCTAGGGGTTTAGGCCCATTGAACTCATGTTAGGTCTGTGGGTTGAGGCCCACTTGATCTACATGTGGGACCCATTGGTGTGACCCATTGATCACATATTAGACTCATGAGACTAAGCTCATTTGATGCAATGCTAGGCCCACGGGTTTTGACCCATTACAATGCACACAAGACCCATTGGTGTGGCCCATTTATATGGCCCATCTGATGAATAAAAGGCCCATAAGATATGGCCCATTTGATATACATGTAAGGCCCAATGGGATGAACCTAAGGTCCATTGCAATGTGTAATCCCAATTCAGGTTATGTAGCGACGTTTAAGAAGATCGTGTCTGGGGAGCAATGTTGGTTTGACGTCCACATTGCGAGTGTAATGCTGGTTGGATGTCCACATTACAACTCTCCTTAGGGCCCATTGTTAGGCTCGTACTTATTGTCCAGGCCCATCTGCATTCTCAGGATAGTTCATCTCATATACATGTTTAATATAGTTTCATGACCCATGATCATACGCATCATATGCATGCTTGATATGACGATTGACTGATCAAAGCATATGCCTTCGGACAGGTTGTCTATGGGATCCTGGTTAGGCAGTGTTGCCCTACATAAGCGCACGATATGCGCAGGAATGGTTGCATGACTGGATAACGTGAATCATGCATTTCGCATTTGTGTGTCATGGGTATTGTACGCCCTAGCGACATCAGGGCCGTAGCCTCCACAGACGCATCGTGGTTGGTAGGATTGGATACCGAAAATCTTGTTCTACATGGGGTACTATAGATATCCCTGGGTGAAAGTCCCTAAACCCTTATGGTACCAAGAGGTTGCTCCAACGTCTATACCGAGTGGGTAAATGAGCGCTGAGTGCCGAATACCAATTGGTTGTGCTCTCCACTGTGTCGTGGTCGGTTGGAAGGGGGTGCGGCCTTACCCGCCCGAGTGTAGGGGGCAATGCTAGGCTGAGTCTGACCAGCTCGAGGAATGGGTCCGCTATCGACGAGTCGCGCCCGATATTGGCAGACGGATAGTGAAGTCTCTTCCACTTACCTTATTGCGCGTGATGTGGCGGCAGTCTGGTTTAGAGTGTACTAGACCCCAGTGATATCCCATATTTTGAGCTGTATTGATGTGTGGGCATAAATGAGGACCTGTATGCTTGAGTTGCATTGTACATCGCATGGCCTTGGAATGGCCGATACCATTCATGTCTTGCATTGCATAGCCTTGGTACGACTCATGATATTATGGTTCCGTCTGTATATTCCGCCTTACTCTAATATTGCATGTTCATATTACTACCTTGTGCATACACTTTCACCACCCTCTAAGCTTTCTATAAGCTTATGCATGACCGTTGCGTACAGGTGACGTTGGATCGCAGCAGCGCTGAGGCAGGAGCACGTTGCAGGGCATTTTGGAGTTTTTGTTCTTTACCACTGTATTTCCCTTTATGCTCATTATACTTGTAAAGTTTTTAATCATAGTGGAAATGTAATGGAGTACTTGGTTGTTGTTTGTGGGTTATGCCTTTGGTTATGCTTATTACGAATCAAACTGACATTGAAAATCCTCCTCGTAGCATCTCAGGATAGGAACCTGGCGAATGGGAGCTAGGAGCCGAGAATGGGGTTCTACGGAGGCTGTCGGCGTCGGATTCGGCGATCGAAAATTTTGTGAGCCCAGTTTCCGAGTTTGGGGCGTGACAATATGGCCCCCGAAAGATTTTTAATGGTCGACACTCATTCAACACTGTTTCCTATAATGTAGTCCAGTTGAGATTGGGATATACCTCGTTTTTTGTCTCATATCATAAAATGAAATGAAAAATAGATGGATGGAAAGGATGAAACACATATATCATGGTGGGGCCCACAAAGCATCGGCCATGTGACCCATGACCGCTTGGGAACGGATTGACTACTCCCTGACCCGGCCAATGACTGGTGGTCGGTGCTCTATGGCCCCCACCATGATGTATGTGTTTCATCCATGCTGTCCATATATTTTTACAGATAGTTTTACAATATGAGACCAAAAATGAGATATATGCAAATTTCAACTGGACCACATTACAGGAAACAGTGTTGAATGAGCGTCGACCATTAAAAACATTTTGGTAGCCATAAAAGTTTTGGATCAAGCTGACTTTTTTTTTCCTTCATCTGGTCCTGTATGACCAAATCAACAGATTAGATGTCAAATAAATAGTACAGTGGGCCTTAGGAGGATTTTAATGGTGGATATCCAATCACTATTGTTCTCATGTGGTGTGGACCACCTGAGATTTATATCCCTCTAATTCTTTTCATAGAGCTCTAAAATGATATTTAAAAATGGATGAAAGAAATGGATGAAACACATACATCATGGTAGGGCCCACAGAGCACCGTCCACGGTCTCAGCCCAAAATCGGGCGCGCGCTCAAAACGGAGCCGCGCGCGCCCAATCTTCCCCCGATCTCTTACTCGCCGCCCTCTCTCTCTCTCTCTTACCCCTGTCCCTGCCATCATCTAGGGCTCTCTCTCTCACCCTCTTCCTCTCCCATGATCTCTCTCCTTCTCAATCTCAGATCTCTCTAGATCTGTCTCTCCTTCTCCCTCTCCCTCTCGATCTCTCTCAATATGCCTCTCCCCCTCTCTCTCTCTCTCTCTCTCTCTCTCTCTCTTGTGATCTTCTTCTCTTCCCCTCTCTCTCTTGCGATCTACTTCAATCCCTCCCTCTCTTTATCTGCCTCTCTCTCTCTCTCTCTCTCTCTCTCTCTCTCTCTCTCTCTCTCTCTCTCTCTCTCTCTCTCTCTCTCTATCCGACTCAATTTGCAAGCCTTAACTCGCATCCAGCAGCCGCTAAAACCTACTGCATCTCTGGTCATCAACAGTAATAGAAAGTTGTTGAGCTCCCTCCAGTTGCTAATCTTAAAAGGTGATGTTGCATTTTGATTTTTAGTCCTCATTTTAGTTATGAATCTCTATTTGGATGACTGGATCATGGAAAGTTGTTTTGAGAATTTTTGCATGTAAGGTGTATGTTGATATGCTTGTGACAATATCATTCCAAATTATGTTTGTGATCTGATTGGAAGCCCGTGAGGACCCCCACCTGATGCATATGTTTTATCCCCACCGCCCACCTGTTGTATGCAGTTGGGCCACCGTGATGTATTTTTTATCCAGGCCAGCAAGGCCGTCCATCTGTGGACGCTGCTGGACTGACGCCCAGCAGCTGCAGGGCCCACTGGGATGTACCTTATCCACACTGATGTGGATCCTGTCCTGATGTATGTTTTCTACATCCTCAGCCGTCCATATGCATGGCCCAAATCAGATGTTTGTGGGCTACATCAGCAGCAGCAGAACTGTCCAGACTGTTGAACGTCTGGACTGTAAGATAACCCAAATATTAGTTTGATTCACAGTAGTGGGCCACGTGTACGTGGGACAATGATCAGTGTTTTGATTTTCATAAATCTGTTAGTGGTTCATTCTTGATAATGGCTCCACCTTTTCCACAACAAGTAGCCTGTTTGATTTTCTGTGGAAAGTGTAAACATTATTTTTTATTAATAAGATTTTTTTTTCTAAAAATTTTGGATATATTTTCAAATATATAAGATCACTTTTTAAAAAATTTAGGAATTGGAGATTCATGTCTGAGAGTGGGAAGATGTGGAGAGAGATAATTTTTTTTTAAAAGTATGCTGCTCCAATGTACATTACCGAGACTGCAGCGCATCAAATAAGAGGCAAGCTGATCTCTCTTAAGGAGTTCTTTATAGTTCTTGGAATGCTTGTAAGTATTTTTTAGTGTAGTACTGATGGCTTTGGGTTTATTTACAAATTGTTGAAGTTGTAAATATTGAGAGCTCAGGTCTATCATGCAGTTAGGTTATACTACAGGCAGTCTCTACATCAGTATGGTTTCAGGATGGCGCTATATGTATGGAACTAGTTTATCCATATCATTAGTTATGGGGATCGGAATGTGGTGGTTGCCACCATCACCTCGATGGCTACTTCTATGCTTGATACAGGGAAGAGGCAATGTGCCAGAGGTGCGAAAAAAGCGATACATTGTCTTTGCCGGTTGAGAGGTAGAGCTATTGATGATTCAATTTCAGAACAAGTAGATGAAATTTTGGTTGAACTTTCTTATGCTGATCAAGAGAAGGGAACTTCAATTTGGGAGGTCTTCCAAGGAAAATGCAAGAAAGCACTTATAATTGGCACAGGATTAGTTTTCTTTCAGCAGGTATGATTGTTTTCTTGATGTTTTAAATAATCAGAGGTAGTTACTGGTTTATGGCTAGATGACAATGACAACGAATTACCGGTTCATGGCTACCAATGCTTGATTTTCGTTTTCACCATTTAATGAATTAAACTAACTGGGACCATTTTCTGCCTAACGTATCACTTGCTCCCATGACAGGTTATTGTCACACAAATCAGATGTCTATTGTCACTGGCTTTGGTTTTATCCTCTGTGTTTATTGTCACACAAATCAGATGTTTGAAACACTCTTGATTTGTGCATTGTCTTTAACTTTCCTGCCTGATCTTTACTCCTACATTGGCTCTGATTTTGCAGCATTGATTCTGATTCAAAGTTTGTTACTGGATTTTGCATTTTTTCTTGGTATTGTCTATTTTATGGTAAAACAAGAAGTAGAAATATCTTGCTTTTCCATACAGATTGTCTAGGTCTTCATAGGGTGCTTTGGTATTTCTTGTCATTCTTGCTATGCCTGTTCTGTTATTTTATGATTGCAAAAGTGCCATCTAGATAGCTAAAATTCTGAAGTCCAATGAGTGTCCCAAACATAATTGGACAACCATGGATGATTATAATATTTCACAAATGATACTCTGCTATATGAATGTGGACTCTGCTACATGAAAAGGAAAACACCTCTAGCTGTATGCATTATGAATATATTGCTCAGCGTCCGACATGAAACATACTGCTGAAATGCTTGCCAAAATACATGCCTATAAGAGAGTTGACTCATCATACGGAACTACACATTACAATGTAAAAAATAAATAAATAAATCCTAGCCCACTCGACAGAGCTGTAACCTTCATGATGAATACGGGATAACATCCTGGTCCCACAAAATGAGGAATACAATTTATACAAATGAAACTGAAATTAAAATAGGAATTAGAAATTTTGTTCAGATTGGCATGAGTTCTTACTGATTTGAGCACTGATTTGCATGATGCTGAATTTGTTTAAACCTTACAATCCAGCATTCATTTGTATAGTATCCAATATGGTATTTTAAAACCTTATAATTCCACATTTATTTGCACCATGCCAATCTTGGTTTTAAACCTTACAACCTATTAAAAACAGGAATCTGATTTGGTGGCCAGAAGCCTCAAGTTCTGCATGCATAATTTAAATCCTTCCAATCAGTAGTCTCTATAATCAATGGTATGCAATATATCTAAGTTTTAAAATGTTGAGATTCAACAAAGTATCTACTATGGGATGTCAGTCCACTACTTTTACCACAAACACAGCCAACAACGAAGACCAAAGAATGGATAGACTGATGTAAGAAAGACATACCAAATTTGTTTCAAGGAAAGAATGTATTGTTCCAGTGACATATTGAAGAAAATATAAATACCTTTATAGATTTGGAGGGAAAGAAATATAAATTTGAGAGGTGGTTATTTCATTCCCTTGGTAGATTTGGAAGGAAAACAGAAATATCAAATTTGGATGGCTTGGTCAAATGGGAAATAATTACCAATCTTTGAGAGGTGGTTATTTTGTTCCCTTGGTAGATTTGGAAGGAAAGAAATACAACTTTTAATAATAAATGAGGATACCTTGATAAACATCTGTTGGAAGCCACGCAAAAGCAGTTGAGATTCCAACCTAGGCAACCTACAAGTAGAACGTAAATTGAGTTATAGACAAATTTAAAAATCAGTTTTGCCATAATGTATTGTTCACCACTGATACCGAGTAGTATCACCTCTTATCATCCTTTATCAGGCCATTTCAGCTCGGTATGGACTGATATAGCTATATCATTCATGGACAATTCCAGCACATATATCAGACCGATTTTTTACAATACTTCAAAGCTTGGAGATGCCCCATGTTTCCACATCATAGATAAATAAAAAATAAAAATTGTGGAAATAATTAAATAAATATCACAATTGTAGCAAAGGTTTGCCCCCACCATGGATAGAAAGTGCCCAAAACATCTCCATTTGGACAATCCTAGCTTTTTAATTGGTGACCAGCAAATAGACAAATCTGAAAAGAAATTCTAAAACTATCAATATTCGACAGAAATGAAAGCCAAAGATTAGATAACCAAGATTGTCCAATCTAGAGGGGTTTAGGACATGGTCCATCCATAGTGGGCCACATAGATAAACTGTTTGGAACATTGGGCCCCACATGTAAACTGAGATCCTAAGGATACTATGCATATCCTTATACAAACCGAGAGAACTTATATGCAACTCTCATATTACAAAAAGTCCTAGCACAAACAATCCATGTAGTGAAACAAACCATTGTAAATAAATGTGTGGCATGTTTTGACAGTTTATGAAAAGCCTCTTTTTTATTGCATCTCACTTTTTATATGCTATATGCACGTGATATTAGAAATGGATTTGATGCCCCCGAGCAAGAATTGGATGACGAAAGATATATTGAGTGATGAATACATTAAAGGCGTTGAATTGTTTATTATTTTTGCAAAAAGGAATTTAAGAGGTGTTGATTGGTATAGTTGTCCTTGTGCTAGATGTCGTAATGTGCGTGGGAAGAAAATACTAAGTACAGTTTCAACTTGATTATTCAATGAAATGCTTTTTTGATCAAGTTGCCTTTTTTATTTATTTAATCTTTAGCATCCTTTTTATTAATTATGGCTTGTTGTCATTTATTTTTTATTAACCAAGTCACTATAGGATTTCAATTTCAATTGTAACTGAAGTATTGACATAACGTTGTCTCTTGTTGCAGTACGAGATATAACAAGAATATACATTGATTGTCCACCAATTTTTTTTTTAAATGCACCAATCAGAAACGATTTAAGACGACGTTAATGATACTTTTTTAAATATGAAATTTATGACCTTTAGTAACTTGGTTAATTAAAAAGAACTACGTAGTGGCTTGATCCCAATCTGACTTTTTGGGTACGTAGGCAGCCGTTCGTAATGTACTAGAATATCGTTGCAGCCACAAATCTTTTTTCTCCTTTGAATTGTAACAGACTGTATTGGTTACATTTTTCTCTGTCATACAGGTTGTGGCTATCAAAGATATAATATCACCTCCTTATAGGGAAACATTTAATGATGTGTACATGTAAATTCATTTTTTCTTAATATTATATCTTTAATGATGTGTAAACATTTAATGATGTGTAAACATTAAATTATGTGTACAGGTCATTTAATGATATTATTCCTTCGGTCAATTGTGGCTTGTGGACAAAGGGATGAGTAACCAATAATATAAATATGGGAGGCCTTCCCCAGGTATCCAGATACTTTTAGATATATTTATGTTATTGTTAAATGTATTTGCTCGAAATTAATGGAGCAGACCCGGATGTGCATCGAAGCTATCCGGATGAGCGGGGGTCCCTAGAAGGTGAGAACCGTTGTTATGACCATGATGAAACTGTCATTTTCTATGGATAGCATTGGAGGGGCCTGGCCATTTGGACAGGCCATGTTTATGTATTTGCTCAAAATTAATGGAGCAGACCCGGATGTGCATCGGAGCTATCCGGATGAGCGAGGGTCCCTGGAAGGTGGGAACCGCTGACCATGATGAAGCTATCTATTTTCTATGGACAGCCTTGGAAGGGCCTGGCCATTTGGATAGGTCGTGTATATGTATTTACTCAAAATTAATGGAGCAGACCTGTGTGTGCGTCAGAGCTATCCGGATGAGTGGGGGTCCCTAGAAGGTGAGAATCGCTGACCATGTTGAAGCTGTCCATTTCCTATGGACAACATTGGAAGGGCCTGGCCATTTGGACAGGCCGTGTTTATATCTGTTTTTACAGGGACCTCACCCTTAACCTAAAACACACCCTAAACCGATAACCTAAACTTATTTTCAGTTACCTAAACTTATAACCTATAACCTAAACCTAAACCTATAACCTAAACCTATTCTGAAATCCCAAAAGTTATACTTATAACCTAAAACCTATGACCTGAACCTATTCTCAAATCCCAAAAGCTATACTTATAACCTAAACCTATTCTCAAATCCCAAAAGCTATACCTTAACCTAAACTTAAACCTATAACCTAACCTTAACCTAAACCTAAACCGAAACCTACACCTAATCCTAATCTCAACTCCCTAACCTAAACCTAAACCTAAACTTGAAAACCCAAACCAAAACCCAATCCCGAACCCGAACCCAATTTCCTAAACCTAAACCTTAACCTATTCTCAATTCCCTAAACCTAAACCTAAGACCTAAATGTATTCTCAAATCCCAAAACCAAGACCCACACCTAATCCTAATCTCAACTCCCTAACCCAAACATAAACTTAAACTTGAAAACCCAAACCTAAACCTGATCCCGAACCTGAATCCGATTTCCTAAACCTAATCCTTAACCTATTCTTAATTCCCTAAACCTAAACCTAAGACATAAATGTATTCTCAAATCCCTAAACCTAGAAATGCACCTAATCCTAATCTCAACTCACTAACCCAAACATAAACCTAAACTTGAAAACTCAAACCTAAACCCGATCCCGAACACGAATCCGATTTCCTAAACCTAATCCTGAACCTATTCTCAATTCCCTAAACCTAAACCTAAGACCTAAATGTATTCTCAAATCCCTAAACCTAGACCTACACCTAATCCTAATCTCAACTCCCTAACCCAAACACAAACCTAAACCCGATCCCGAACCCGAATCCGATTTCCTAAACCTAATCCTTAACCTATTCTCAATTCCCTAAACCTAAACCTAAAACCTAAATGTATTCTCAAATTCCTAAACCGAAACCTACACCTAATCCTAATCTCAACTCCCTAACCTAAACCTAAACCTAAACTAAAACTTGAAAACCCAAACCTAAAATCGATCCCGAACCCGAACCCGAACCTGATTTCATAAACCTAAACCTTAACCTATTCTCAATTCCCTAAACCTAAACCTAAGACCTAAATGTATTCTCAAATCCCTAAACCTATACCTACACCTAATCCTAATCTCAACTCCCTAACCCAAACATAAACCAAAACTTGAAAACCCAAACCTGAACCCAATCCCGAGCCCAAATCCGATTTCCTAAACTTAATCCTTAACCTATAACCTATAACCTAAACCTAAACCTAAAACCTAAATGTATTCTCAAATCCCTAAACCGAAACCTACACCTAATCCTAATCTCAACTCCCTAACCTAAACCTAAACCTAAACTTGAAAACCCAAACCTAAACCCGAATCCGATTTCCTAAACCTATCTTAACCTATTCTCAATTCCTTAAACCTAAACCTAAAACCTAAACATATTCTCAAATCCCTGAACCAAAACCTACACCTAATCCTAATCTCAACTCCTTAACCCGAACCTAAACCTAAACTTGAAAATCCAAACTTAAACCCGATCCTGAACCCGAATCCGATTTCCTAAACCTAATCCTTAACCTATCCTCAATTCCCTAAACCTAAACCTAAAACCTAAATGTATTCTAAAATCCCTAAACCGAAACCTACACCTAATCCTAATCTCAACTCCCTAACCTAAACCTAAGCCTGAACTTGAAAACCCAAACCTAAACCCAATTCCGAACCCGAATCCGATTTCCTAAACCTAATCCTTAACCTACTCTCAATTCCCTAAACCTAAACCTAAAACCTAAATGTATTCTCAAATCTCTAAATCGAAGCCTACACCTAATCCTAATCTCAACTCCCTAACCTAAACCTAAACCTAATCCCGAACCCGAATCCAATTTCTTGAACCTAATCCTTAACCTATAACCTATAACATAAACCTAAACTAAAAGCCTAAATGTATTCTCAAATCCCAAAATCGAAACCTACACCTAATCCTAATCTCAACTCCCTAACCTAAACCTAAACTTAAACTTGAAAACCCAAACTTAAACCTGATCCTGAACCCGAACCCGATTTCCTAAACCTAAACCTTAACCTATTCACAATTCCCTAAACCTAAACCTAAGACCTAAATGTATTCTCAAATTCCTAAACCTAGACCTACACCTAATCCTAATCTCAACTCCCTAACCCAAACATAAACCTAAACTTGAAAACCCAAACCTAAACCCGATCCCAAACCCGAATCCAATTTCCTAAACCTAATCCTTAACCTATTATCAATTCCCTAAACCTAAACCTAAAACCTAAATGTATTCTCAATTCCCTAAAACGAAACCTACCCCTAATCCTAATCTCAACTCCCTAACCTAAACCTAAACCTAAACTTGAAAACACAAACCTAAACCCGATCTCGAACCCGAACCCGATTTCCTAAACCTAAACCTTAACCTATTCTCAATTCCCTAAACCTAAACCTAAGATCTAAATGTATTCTCAAATCCCTAAACCTAAACCTACATCGAATCCAAATCTCAACTCCCTAACCCAAACCTAAACCTAAACTTGAAAACCTAAACCCGATCCCGAACCCGAATCCGATTTCATAAACCTAAACCTTAACCTATTCTCAATTCGGTAAACCTAAACCTAAGACCTAAATGTATTCTCAAATCCCTAAACCTAGACCTACGCCTAATCCTAATCTCAACTCCCTACCCCAAACCTATACCTAAACTTGAAAACACAAACCTAAACCCGATCCCGATCCCGAATCCAATTTTCTAAACCTAAACCTTAACCTATTCTCAATTCCGTAAACCTAAACCTAAGACCTAAATGTATTCTCAAATCCCTAAACCTAGACCTACACCTAATCCTAATCTCAACTCCCTAACCCAAACCTAAACCTAAACGTGAAAACACAAACCTAAACCTAATCCCGAACCCAAATCCGATTTCCTAAACCTAAACCTTAACCTATTCTCAATTCCCTAAACCTAAACCTAAGACCTAAATGTATTCTCAAATCCCTAGACCAAAACCTTAACCTATTTTCAATTCCCTAAACCTAAACCTAAGACCTAAATGTATTCTCAAATCCCTAAACCTAGACCTACACCCAATCCTAATCTCAACTCCCTAACCCAAACCTAAACCTAAACTTGAAAACCCAAACCTAAACCCAATATCAAACCCGAACGTATTCTCAAATCCTTAAACCGAAACCTACACCTAATCCTAATCTCAACTTCCTAACCTAAACCTAAACCTAAACTTGAAAACCCAAACCTAAACTCGATCCCGAACCTGAATCTGATTTCCTAAACCTAAACCTTAAGCTATTCTCAATTCCGTAAACCTAAACCTAGGACCTAAATGTATTCTCAAATCCCTAAACCTGGACCTACACCTAATCCTAATCTCAACTCCCTAACCCAAACCTAAACCTAAACTTGAAAACCCAAACCTAAACCCGATCCAGAACCCGAATCGAATTTCCTAAACCTAAACCTTAACCTATTCTCAATTCCTTAAACCTAAACCTAAGACCTAAATGTATTCTCAAATCCTTAAACATAGACCTACACCTAATCCTAATCTCAACTCCCTAACCCAAACCTAAACCTAAATTTGAAAACCCAAACCTAAACATGATCCCGAACCCGAATCCGATTTCCTAAACCTAAACCTTAACTTATTCTCAATTCCCTATACCTAAACCTAAGACCTAAATGTATTCTCAAATTCCTAAACTTAGACCTGCACCTAATCCTAATCTCAACTCCCTAGCCCAAGCCTAAACTTAAACTTGAAAACCTAAACCTAAACCCGATCCCAAACCCGAATGTATTCTCAAATCCCTAAACTGAAACCTACAACTAATCCTAATCTCAACTCCCTAACCTAAACCTAAACCTAAACTTGAAAACCTAAACCTAAACCCGATCTCGAACCCGAATCTAATTTCCTAAACCTAAACCTTAACCTATTCTCAATTCCTTAAACCTAAACCTAAAACTTAAATGTATTCTCAAACCCCTAAACCGAAACCTACACCTAATCCTAATGTCAACTCCCTAACCTAAACCTAAACCTAAACTTGAAAACCCAAACCGAAACTCGATCCCGAACCCGAACCCGATTTCCTAAACCTAAACCTTAACCTATTCTCAATTCCCTAAACCGTAGCTTATAACCTAAATGTAAACATTAACCTAAACTAAACCTATAACCTTAACCTAAACTAAAACCTATGACCAAAAACCTTAACCTATAACCTATAACCTAAACTTATAACCTATAACCTAACCTTAACCTAAACCTAAACTTTAACCTATAACCTGAAACCTAAACCTAAATGTATTCTCAAATCCCTAAACCTAAACCTACATCTAATCCTAATATCAACTCCTTAAACCTAAACCTAAACATGAAAACCCACACCTAAACCCGATCCCGAACCCGAACCCGATTTCCTAAACCTAAACATTAACCAATTTTCAATTCCCTAAACCTATAGCTTATAACCTAAATCTAAACCTTAACCTAAACCCTAACCTAAACCTATAACCTAAACCTAAACCAAAACATATGTCCTAAAACCTTAACCTATAACCTATAACCTAAACTTGTAACCTATAACCTAACCTTAACCTAAACCTAAAACCTAAACCTTAACCTTTAACCTAAAACCTAAACCTAAGCCTAAGCCTAAGCCTAAAACCTAAATGTATTCTCAAATCCCTACACCTAATCCTAATCTCAACTCCCTAATCTAAACCTAAACCTAAACTTGAAACCCAAACCTAAACCCGATCCCGAACCCGAACCCAATTTCTTAAATCTAAACCTTAACCTATTCTCAATTCCCTAAACCTATAGCTTATAACCTAAACCTAAACCTTAACCTAAACGTAAACCTAAACCTATAACCTATAACCTAAACCTAAACTTAAAACCTAAATGTATTCTTAAATCCCTAAACTTAAACCTACACCTAATCGTAATCTCGACTCCCTAACCTAAACCTAAACCTAAACTTGAAAACCCAAACCTAAACCCGATCCCGAACTCGAACCCGATTTCCTAAACCTAAATCTTAACCTATTCTCAATTCCCTAAACCTATAGCTTATAACCTAAACCTAAACCTAAACCTAAACCTAAACCTTTAACCCATAACCTACAACCTAAACCTATAGCTTATAACCTAAACCTAAACCTATAACCCATAACCTATAACCTAAATGTCTTCTCAAATCCTTAAACCTAAACCTACACCTAATCCTAATCTTAACTCCCTAACCTAAACCTAAACCTAAACTTAAAAATCCAAACCTAAACCCGATCCCGAACCCGAACTTGATTTCCTAAACCTAAACATTTACCTATTCTCAACTCTACATCGTCTGCTAAATCCAATGTTTATTGCATTGGAATGGAATAAAAGATTGGCCTAAACCACCCAAGACCTTCAAATTCATATGTAGCCCACCTGATTATTAGACTTAATTTTTTGGCCTCACATGATCATCATGTGGAATGAACTTGTTGTATGGGTTGAATGTGATGAACACACCATGAGAGCCTAAAAATTCTTTACCTTGACACTTTCTAAGGGAAAATTAAAAGGAAAAAAAAGGTATTTTGGTCAATTGATTCCCCTAAAAGCATATTCTAGTTCTTTGCACAAGTCATTGTTGATAAAATCTTTCAACCTTGTAATTAATGGCATATTTTTTAATTCATTTATTTTATCTTTGTTGAATGCTACATTTTGACTTTTTTTTTTCTTGTGTGCAGGATTTTAATTAATTGTGCCTAAATTTAGGCCTACAAGTACTTCAGCCTTTTAACGCTTGGAAAGAAAGTAATGTGATGGGGAGTTGTTAACATGGATAGAAAAAGAAATCATTTGACAAGAGGATTGTAAAACTGAAACAGATAAGGAGAAGCTAAAGAAGAACCAAATTTTACCCTAACCTCCACGTTGGAGAAGGAGAAGTGAAAATCCAACTTCAAACCAATGGTAACTCTCTTTTCCTCTCTCGCCATAGGCTCCAGAATTGCTATCTACTAAGGGTTGTGGATTTGAATCAGTCTATGCGCAGATCTTTATGTTGCAGGGTTGGCCACGCCTTTAGCGTTCCAAATGATAGCTTTATCCATCAGTCACATTGCCCAAGTTAAACGCCCGTCTTTTTAGTCTCTTGAGTCTCCCATTCCATTCCACTGCAGCCCCAATGTTTCTGCCCTTTGATGTTCTTCTTCCTCTGGTTTTTTTTTCCGTAATTGGGGCTCTCCATGATTCTGGCAAGATTCTAGTACAGGTGACCATACTCAGAGAAATGGCAACCTGTTCGGGATGAGGGACTGGATCAGCCTTTGAAATCAGGTCATCACTATCTTCCTCTGCTAGGATGAGTCATTGCCGCAGATGGTTAATACATGGAGTTACTTCTGTAGCCAAGGGAAGATTAGTAATTGCACTCTATACCCCTGATGGAAGGGAATTGTCATATCCTGCTACTTGATTACCCTGTCTCTGGGGAAGGACCATTGTAATGTGTTGTGGGGCTATCTTTGTTTCAAACACCTGAACGTTCTTTCTTGCCTGAGAGAAAGTGGATGTAAGTAGATGATTCTGATTTACCTCTTCAAAAGGTTTCCTTCCACTCCAGAGTTTGATGGGTGAGTTTCCGACTAATCTTGATAGAAATGGTGGGGGCCTGCTTACGCTATTTTCATCTAGAGTCTGAATGTGCCTGGTCTAATGATCCATAGAGTAGTCCGAACGGTGAACTAAAACAGTCTCTAGTCTCCTCTTCTCAAAGTTTGTAAGACCCTGGAGTTCCTCCAAAGTCATTGCTGACGAGAGGGGCCCTGAGGAAGATGGAGTTTCCAGCCTATGAACAGCTAGAATAGGAAAGATATCTTGAGGAAAGATAGGGTGGGGAGGGGGGCAAAATGGGAGGATTTGGGTAGGATTGTCTGCTATTTCTGGGTTTATCTGCGATGAGGGATTTGGATGGGTAGTAGGATGTTGGGTAGGGTCTGGTGCTGCTGTAGGGGGTCGTAAGCATTGGATTGTGGGGGTGGGCAGAGAAGTTTGAGGGGATGCAGGATTAATAGGAGGATGGGTAGGGGATTGGGCTGATGATTATAACTTGGTTGTGTCCTCAGGGGTGGGTTGGGGGTTATGGGATGCATTGGTGGAGGGAACATTCAGGTGGGAATTAACACAAACTAGTTCTGGGAGAGGATTGTTGGAGACTCCAACCTCCTGGAAATTTGCTTCAACCTACTCTTTGGTTAATCCAAAATCTCTGCAGTTATCCTTTGCAATGGGCCTCCTTCCTACCATAACACTGCAATCCTCAATGAAACCCAGGATAGGAAAGGATTTACCGTTAATAGTGAGATTTCTTACATTAGACACGTCCAACCTAGTGTGGAGCCTAACCCGAACTCTAGAAAATCCTTGAAACGTACCGTTAGTCATAGCACTATCGAGCTCCACTACCTCACCAAACATCCTAGCTAATTGTTTAATGGCATCAGGGTACCAATAATGGGTCGGGATCCCCATCAGGCGAATCCAAAGACCTTGAGAAAGAGCAGTATCAAATGGGATCCATACATCGACCCCTGATAGTTTCATCTGGCGATGCAGATCAGACTCTCCCAAGAAATTCGACATCACCTCCCTCGATTGAAATTTAATAAGGAATCTATCTGCTATTATCCTGGTGAAGTATGTCAGAGATGCTAAGAGCTTGGAGGAGCGAAAAGTGTCGATGAGATGTAGTATGGAAATCGATACATTTGCAACTGTCGCCACCAGGGTAGAGGACAGGGAAGTACGAAGCCTCCTTATCTAGGATTAGCCATCACAAAAAATTGGTGTACCATAACTTGTCTTCTAACCTACGGATTCTCATTGCTGACAACATGGGCATGGGCAAGGGGCTAAGGATGAGGATTAGCTGTCTCTAAGTAGGTTCTCAATGAGGGGGGAGCGAGCTTTGTCTATGCAATGTAGGGGGATTGGGGGTTGGAGATGTTATAACCCCTTTTCTTTGGATTTTATCATACACAATGGAGACAACCCAACCATCTATCCTCCTGCCATTAAGGCATCTAATCGCATTAAGGGCATCTTGCTCATAATGGAATCTGACAAAGCCCAAACCTTGGGATCGATTGGAAATCCTATCCTTAGGGATGAAAGTTTCAGAGATCTTCCTGTACCTCCCAAAAATCTGGTGAAGGTCTTCCACCGAGGTATCAAAGGTTAGGTTGCTTGCAAAAATCGAGAGATTTGGTGGTGGAGAAGAATGAGGGGCAACGGTCTGCCTAGGTCACTCGGTTCCCCCATTCTCTCCCTTCAGCTATTGGGGAGTCTCTACCCGTTTCCTACCAAGCTATTTTCAACCTGTTTAATCTTTGATTATCTTCATTCCTCACTTGGTTTTCTTGAATCTTTGATATGTGAATTCTTCAATCTTGGTCTCCTAAGATCTATCCCTTTCCTTAGTGATTCTTGAGTATTAAATCCATGCTTTTAGCACTTTTTTTAATCCAAGCTCTTAAATTCACCTTGCAACACAAACATGAGTAAAATAGAACATTAAGCATTATCATGTTCATAAAACCAAGATATAAATGGGGGATAATATGCAATATTTGACCCTCAACACAATCCCCAACTAGCATTTTACTAGTCCCAAGCAAAGTATGCGTGAAATAAATCTTAATACAAGCCTCTTTAGGAAAATAATGTTTTTTATACTCAAGTGTGAATGGGTAGAATTAAGATACGAAAGTGGGGTTTTGAAAACTTTGAGCTGAACCACATAAGCAACTAATCAAGTAAATTCTTTATCCATTAAATTGAGCATAATTTGCATATAAAGTTTTTCAATGTGCTCAATGAAATCAACTTACTTCCTATAGAAATACTATTAGTTCATCATGTTAGCCATACTCATCACCTCAAGATCGGTTTGAAACTCAAGTACTAATTGTGAACTTATCCCCTTTTCCTTCTTTTTCCAGTCTTTGATTTTATATTGATGGTAAATTTTTTATTAATTCTTTTTATTTTTGCATTCTTTTCCATATTTTTCATTATTTTTATTCTTTTTCATGACCTCTTTGTTGATCTCCTATTTTCTTTAACCAGTTCTTTTCTTCTTTTAAGGTGGATAAAATTCTCCAGACTTGATTCTCACCATCTATCAATGATTCACATACTAATAATTAGAACTTCTAGTATGTCTTACAGAAGACAAATTGAATGTATCTTTTGATTTATATTAACATGATGTTCAATCTATCTCTTAATCAATTGAGCGCGAGAACTTAGGTAATGGATTACTTAGTTAATCAAACTCTAACCATCTAAAATTCAATCTCTATTTTTATCATACTCAATGCGTTCTTAAGTACACAATTTATCGCTTCACAAACAGATTTCAACTTAAAAAATTGAAAATTTTCAAAAATATTGCTTAAAATTAAGAAAACACTGATTAGTTCACATAATCCCCCATCCCTAACCGAAAAATCTACATTGTCCTCAATGTAAAAGAAATAAGCATATAATGTAGAAGAGGTAATGAAAAGAGAAGGGAAGTGATGGAAGGATAATACTTTAAAAAAAGGAATTTTGAAGCTTTTCGAATTGTCCCAGTGTGAAGATGGGTTAGCACAAGAACTAAACCAATAGAAAGTAAATTATCCTACACAGCGAAAAGCAAACTATCATAATCCTAAATCATATGAAAGCAAATAAATCTACCTATACCTCCGTCAGGCTAGGAGGTCAATCCTGGTAAACAGGGTCAATCAGAGGTATTGACATATCCTATGAATCAAATTTTTCAATAAATGACTTTAAACGATGTCCATTTATTTTGAATTCATTACCATTATTTGGATTCTGAATCTCGACAACCCCATGAGGATAAACATTAGTAATAGTGAAAGGGTTGGTCCAACGAGATCAGAGTTTACCTGAAAAATGGTGTAATTGAGAATTATATAAATGGACTTTCTAACCTAGTGTGAATGATTTCCAAAGAATGGGTTAGTCATGAAACACTTTCATATTGTCCTTGTAAATTCTCGAGTTCTCATATACATTATTTTTGATTTCTTCTAGTTCATTCAACTAAAGTTTGCTCAGCGAGCCAACGTTGTCCAAATTAAAGTTTAGATTTTTAATCGCCCAGTAGGATCTATGTTCCAACTTTACATGTAAGTGGAAACCCTTCCTATAGACAAGTATAAAGGGAGACATTATAATAAGGGTCTTAAATGTAGTAAGATAAGTATATAAAGCATCGGTCAATCGAATTGACGAGTCCTTATAGCGAGGGTTAACCTTTTTTAATATATATATATATATATATATATGTAATTTTCCTATTGAAAATTTCAGCTTGCCTACTTGTTTGTGGGTGGTATGGAGTGTTCACTTTGTGGGAGATGCTATATTTCTTCATTAAGTTAGTAAATGGCCCGTTACAGAAATATGAACCTCCATCACTAATGATGGCTCGAGGTGTTTCGAACCGGGAAAGGATGTTCTCTTTTAAAAAATTAATGACCATTTAATAATATCTGTTTCAACACGATATCTTTTTAACTCATTTAGTGACAGTCTACTGCTAGCAAAATATACAAATTTCTAAAAGATTGAGGGAATAGTTCTATAAAATTGATGCCCCAACAATTAAATGTTTCAATGATCAGAATGGGGTTTAAAGGCATCATATTTTTACGAGACAATGCTCCCAGTTTTTAACAATGCTCACAAGATTTATAAAACTTATGAGTGTCCTTAAACATAGTGGGCTACTAAAAGTCACACTAGGAAATTTTAGTCGTGATCTTTTAGCAGAAAAGTGACCACCATAGTCTTGAGAATGACAAAAGGAGATGATACTTTGGTGTTCATTGTCTAGCACACATCTCCTTAAGATTTGGTTTGGGCAATATTTAAACAAATACGGATCATCTTAGAAGAATTTGCATACTTTGGCAAAAATTTTCTTCTTATCTTACGCAGTCCAATGTCTCAGCGTGAAACTTGTAGCAAGATAATTAGCAATATCTATAAACCAAGGTGAATTGGAGACTTTAATAGTTGTTCATTAGGGAATATGTCATTTATATTCGTCATCTTAAGGGAATCAGAAAAGTCAAGGCGGGAAAGATGGTCAGTCACTATGTTCTCTACTCCCTTCTTATCTTTTATTTTTAAATTAAATTCTTGGAGTAAGAGAATCTATCTTATCAAATAGGGCTTAACATCATTCTTAGAAAGAAGATACTTGATCGCTGCATGATCTGTGTAAATGGTGATCTTGAATCCGATCAAGTAGGACCTAAATTTGTCCACAACGAATACTATAACTAAGAGTTCCTTCTTCATAATTGAGTAATTCACTTGGGCAGGATTTATAGTTCTACTTGTGTAGTATATAACATAGGGCTTCTTCTCTTTTCTTTGGCTTAACATTGCCCCAAGAGCATAATCGGATGCATCACACATAATTTCAAAAGGAATGCTCCAGTTGGGTGGCTGCATGATAGTGCAGTGGTTAACATGCCCTTGAGTTTAGCAAAAAGCTTCATAGCATTGCTCAGTCCACTCATATGATACGTCCTTCTGAACTAGATTTCATAAAGGAGGAGAGAGGTGATAAAAGTCCTTTATTAATCTCCTGTAAAATTTGGCATCTCGCACATCTCATATGTTCTTGGGTGGAGGTAAGTTAAAGATAAGTTCAATCTCAGCCTTTTCTACCTCAATTCCTTTGGACGAGATGATATGTCCAAGGACAATCCCCTTACGAACTATGAAATAACACTTCTCTCAATTTAATACTAAATTCTTTTCCTCACATCACTTTAGTACACATTTAAGATTCTCCAAACAATCACTGAGGGATGGACCAAAGATAAAGAAGTCATCCATGAAGACTTCTGAATATTGTCCCACCATATTAGAAAAAATACTCATGCGTCGCTGAAAAGTGGCAAGGACATTACACAATCCAAATGGCATCCTTCAGTAAGCAAATGTGTCAAAGGGACATGTGAGTATGGTCTTTTTTTAAAAAAAATCTTTAGAGGATATGTCTATCTGGTTGTAGCCTGAATATTTATTAAGGAAACAGTAATAGGAATGACTAGCTAGCTTTTCCAAGATTTCATTAATAAAAAGCAAAGGAAAGTGGCTATTCCTTGTGACAGTATTTAATTTTCTATAGTTAATGTACATTCTCTAACCAGTAATAACTCTAGTTGGCATTGGCTATGATGGTGATTTCGACTTCTTAGGAACCACCTAAGTTGAACTCATCCATTGGCTATCGGATATATGGTATATGATACCCACATCTAATAGCTTAAGAACCCTGGCTTTAACCACTTCCTTCATGTTTGTATTTAATCTATATTGTGGTTGCCGGGAGGTCTTCACATTATCCTTTAGATAAATGCAGTGAGTACAAATCAAATGGTTAATTCCCTTGAGATGCGTAATTGACCATTCAAAGGCTCCTTTGTGCTCAATGAGAGTATAGATAAGCATACTCTCTTATTCTTGCTCAAGGAGGGAAGAAATCACCACCAGGTATGTCTCATCTTAACCTAAATAGACATATTTCAAATTAGAGGATAAATATTTTAGGTCAAGCTTCGGTGCCTTGAGGTTAGACGGTAGAGGCACTATATTCATTTGAGGTAATTCTTTAAATTGTGGCTTCCATAGATTAACTTCAAGTATTTGCACAGTATTAAGCATAGCACCCGTCTCCCTAATCATATGATCATTTAAATCATGGGATTGGGCTAAACACGCCTCTTAAGGGTCAGAGGATAAGGTCATCAGAGTTCTATCCTCCACGAAAGAATTAGTTAAGTTAACATCATGGGTATCATCATCATCCTCTGCCTGTTTGCTTATATTGAAAAAGATATTAAGCTCTAATGTCATATTCCCAAAAGATATATTCATGACTCCATTCCTATAATTGATGATCGCATTTGATGTAGTAAGCAATGGGCGACCAAGGATGATAGGAATTTGAATGCTCATATCCACGATGAGTTGAGTATTTAGGACGATAAAATCTACTAGATAGTAGAATTTGTTAACCTAGACCAACACATCCTCAATTATCCCTCTCGACACACGAATTGAGTGATCGACCAGTTGTGATGTGGTCTAGGTGGGTTTTAATTCACCGAAACCCAGTTGTTTGTAGACCAAGTATGGGATCAGATTTATGCTCGCTCCTAAGTCAAGAAGTGCATGCACAATCCGGTAATTCCTGATTACATAAGTGATGGTTGGTTTACTAGGATCTTTGTACTTCTCTACACATCTTACTTTAGGATGGCGCTCACTTTTTCTACTAAGAAGATTTTCTTTTGAATGTTTTGTTGTCTTTTGGTCGTACATAAATCTTTCAGAAATTTGGCATATGAAGGTATCTGTTTTACTACATCCAATAGCAGAATGTTGACCTTTACTTACTTAAGCACCTCTAGAATATCCTGAGAATTAGAGAGAGGTTTTGGTGTTATCAACCGTTGGGGAAATGAAGCAATCGATTTCCTTTGAAGTTCCGATTCTACCTGATGTGGAGCATTGTTAGGTTTATCAGTCTCATCTACATCTGGGTCCTTAGGCTTTTTAGCTCTTACCGGAATAGATTTGTCAATTATCTTTCTACTCCTAAGAGTGATGATAGACTTACCTTGTTCCATTGGATTTGAAGAGCTTAGTTTACGAACTCTGTATTGCGAATAGGTTGGGCTGAAAGCATCCCTTTCTCCATAACCGTAATGTGTGAGTCTATCTTTTGTACAACCTTTGTGAGTTCTTATAATACTTGAATAGTACTTTGCTGATGAACTCTTGAGGATTTTGAAACAATTCCTTTTGAGGTTTTCCTTGATTTAAGAATTGATTAGGGATTCCTTGAGGTGTAACAGATTGTATATTCCTCCAACTGAAATTCAGATGATTTCTCCAGCTGGAGTTGTATGTGTTTGAAGTGAGTCCCTTGAAAGGCCTTTGGTAGTTGTTTACAACATTTGATTTCTCATTCAAGATTTCTTAAAATACACTACAAGAAAAGGGGACTTTAGCCTCAATCCAAAACTGTGGCTAAAAAGGTTAAAAACTGAGGCTAAAACCTTTAGCCTCAATTTTGCCTTAGTTATCCAAACCGAAGTTGAAACCCCCGTGGCTAAAGGCTTTAGCCCCAGTTTTAGCATCCGAGGCTAAAATGATTTTTCGCCTGGGTTCTTCAAGTGAAGCTAAAGGAACCTTTTTAGCTTCAGTTTTCTCGAAATGAGGCTAAATCAAAATTTTAGCCTCCGTTGTTTCCAACTGAGACTAAATCCAAATTTTAGCCTCAGTTGCGTCTAATTGAAGCTAAATCTATTTTTAAGCTCAGTTCTCAACAACCGAGGCTAAAGCCTTTAGCCACGGGAGTTGTAATCTCAGTTTAGATAACTGAGGCAAAACTGAGACTAAAGATAGATTTAGCCTTTGTTGGCATCAACTGAGGTTAAATTCAATTTTTAACATCATTTATCAATAATCGAAGCTAAATTTAGTTTCTATCAACAAAAGCTAACAATATTATAATTAACCAATGATTGAACCTATGCATGCTTCACCCATTTAACATCCATCAAGACAACAATCAGCACAATACCAACAAAATAATTAATGGTATATTTAAAGTTTTCAAAACAAACTGTTTCAGTAAGGTCCCGTTCCACATGAACTATTTCAATAAGGTCCCCTTCCACGTAACTATTTTCTCTCGGATCACTTTTAAGAGAAAATCAGCTTGATTTTTAGGCCAAAACACCCAAACAATGTAGCCCACCTAATCAAATACGCATGCCATATTGGCACGTGTGAACTCTTCTGACTTGTGTGATGATATGTAGCCCACTTATGACAACCACCTTCTTCCCCTTTGCAGATATGTATTTCCCGTCCTGCAGATTGCTGTCCAGCAAGCTCTTGGTATTTGCATGAAGAAATTCCATGGCGAAATGGATCCCTGAGAACTCCAGACCAGGAACAGGAAGATCCTTGCACAGTAACAAGCCATAAGAACCTGCTTGATTTTTGCCTCCCAGAAGAACACTGATAATGACGAAGAACATATAAACTACAAAACTTGCCATATGAGGAAAGGATCTTCAAAGTAATTGAAGAAATGAGGAACGTATAAACTATAAAACTTGCCATATGATGAAAGAATTTCCAAAGTGAAGGTTATCCCCAAGAAGCAATGCTTGCACCACTTGATCCACATCAGTCCCTCTCAGAAGAAACTGAGCGAAAAGCTTCCTCTCTAATTCTGAGAGAAGTGTCTCCCAAACCTAGCAATAAGTTCAAAAAAGAAATGTATAAACAACATGCAGAAAATGGTGAAAACATCAAACTCCAAAACAATCTGCATGAACAGAATTGTTATGATTCTAAAAGGATAGGCATAACTATGCTTACCTCCAAAGAGAGCACCCCAGTCAGATCCTCCAACCCAAAGATTTCCCGTGGAATAGGAAAGACATCAGCTAAGCCCCTGTTCGACCTACAACCAGAGTTAATGAAAGGAGCTTTGTTCCTCCAGGTTATCCCAATCTGCTCCCTCTTGGCGACAGCTTTCTTTTGGGTCACATCCCAGTCCAGAGAAATACGAGGCCTCATGTTCAACACATTTTGTGATGATTTCACATTCTTTTTCTTTTTTGCTCTGTACTGCTCCTTCAAATTGCAACTAACAAGGTTGGCAGCATTCAACCGCTTTTTTCTTGACCAGCTGCCATTAGGTAATAAATCCCACCAGAAGTTTATATCATCCTAATGGCTGCTTTCCTGATCTCTCCTGCAGAACATATGCACTGGATACCTTAATTGACAAGGCATATATCATTAGCCAACGAAATCATAGTTTATAACAATCTTCCATAATTGATATGAGATGCCACAAAAAAATACACAGGGATCCCAGTGACCTAGTCATCCAAGACATTCTAGAGTGTATCTATTGGCATCAGAAGCTTCACACCTACCAAATATCTGCAGTGAGATACCCAGACCAACTTACTATAACAATTAATCAGTACACAAAACAGCCAAAACCATGCTACGAACTGGATTGTGGCTTTTCCTTCTTTTTTTTTTTTCTTATTTACTTGATGGAAACTGTAAATTATGTTATACCATTATTATAAATTGAGCATAATAGGTCTAATTTGAAGCACTGGAATAAAGAATGAGCAACATAAGATAAAGCAAACTATATTTTTGAATGGTAAACCACACATATTTTGATAGTATTTTAAGGTGAAGTGGGATTGCAACAAAATTCCACTGAAATGATCTGCAAACACCATGACAAGGAGAACTGTCTTATTACATGGCATGGTTCACATTGGAGAGATCTCCTTCCACATGTAGATGAAAAAAAAAAAAAAAGACAACAAAGATCAGTTAATAAATAAAATACAGCATCAAAATAGACATTTGAGCCATGCCTAAAAAATACCAAATGTTAGACTCTTCCATACTATATCAAATGTCCAACTCATACCTGGTGGCAGAAGGGAGTTCCACAATCCATGCACGGGCCAACTGGGTCTTCAACAGTTGGCCTGGCTTGGACTCCACTACAACCTCTTCCCAGTCATTCATTTGGACATCAGGGTCCCTGTATGAAATACTTTCCCATTCATAAGCAAGAAAGCCTCGATGCTTGACAACATCTGGAACTCGTGTCATCCTTTGCAATGGCTCTCTTCCACCTTCTGTTCATTACAAGTAGTTATGTCAGATCATTAATCAGAACCATAAAATGAAATAAAAGCTTAGCAAATTGCTAGAGAACCAAAGTTACCTTGCTGAATACTGTTTTGCTTTCTTCACGACGACCCTCAGATGTTGGCAAGAAGAACATCCCAACAGCATACTCACCCGCTGGCAGTAGTTCAAATCCAACATCCTTGCTTTCACAGCCACAAGCACCTCTGTGTGCCATCCGCAACAACATCTCAATGGCATTATAATATGTTTATTTACATTTTTCATCATTCAACCAACTATTAAGAGCATTTATACAAATAAAAGATCAATTAAGAACATGCAACAGATCAATTAACTAAGTTGATTGGTCTATCATTAGATAACATACTGAATTGTTACGTTAAAAAAACTAAAGTATATTAAATGATAGAGAAAAAGAAACACAATGAAAGATACAATATATTAAAGCATTGTACGTGGAACTCAAGTAGGCTGCACCATAAGGAATTCAATCCATCACTTGTCCCTGGTGGGGCTCACCAAAGAAATGATCCCAATCACTGGAAGGAGGACCTCACCTGTACAGAATGCTAGCAGAAACAAAAGCATTGTAACCTGGGCAAAAGGTTGTGTGTGTGTGTGTGTGTGTGTGTGTGTGTGTGTGTGTGTGTGTGTAAGGCATATAACAGCAAGCCATGAATTATTTTTTTCCCTCTGAAAAAGAAGCTTGCAACTTTCTCAACTGTACACATGGCGATCGGTCTAGGGAAATTGTCCTGCATCAGGTAGTGGGAATCCATCAAGCATTTCAAAATGTGGATTTTCAAATGCTTGTCAAGAATCCTATTCACCATTAGTGAATGATGGGAGATGTGCACACAGACTCTTGGCGCACACTGTGCATACAATCTTTTCCCCAAGTTATAGTCTCACTTGTAGACATTGTTCAAGAACTGGAGTTTTAACTCAAATGTCCAGCCAGATCAGGTCGACTCAACAGATCTTTGATACTTAATAATGAGTAATGATCTAGTGGGCTAAGCGCATAGAAACCTCGCCATGCACATAGTTGCATTCAGCCTTGTTGGCATCCATGTCACCTATCTGAACTATCCATTAGCTTCAGTACCTTTTTTTCCCCTCTGATTGGCAAAAATCACATCAATCAGATGGTTCTAAACACACATGCTTAGGCCTATCTTCTGCATCTGTTATGCATGCTACTAATTGGATGATTTGGATAATCTGTTCAGTATGAATTTTTCAGGGGAGCCTATGAAGAGAGCATTTGACCTATTTGAAAGTCTGGATAGCTAACGTAGATGCCACGAGTCCAAATGAAACTGTGCATGGGAAGGGTCCCATACACAGCCCACTGGATCACTACTCTCTAATACTTAGTATGGTCATGTTCAAGAATACAAGCGAATTTCTAGGTGCCTAGAATCCTGGTCAGGAGGACTTATGCCATGACACCACACTGAGTTGAGTTTCCCCTTCCAGTTTTGAGTTGTTGGAAGAAAGATCTGTGAAGAGAATTGTAGGGTTAAACTCTTAATTAATACTGTAGAATATAAAAGGCTAAAAAGGCTATTCAGATTGGAAGATACACACACACACACACACACACACACACACACACACACACACACACACACACATATCACACTTAGTGAGTGTATCACGGATTTGGACTTGCATTAATTTCATCATTGAAATGGCAATAAAGTGTCAACAACAAATTTCAGATGCAGACACATTTCATTAGGCACTTATGTTCTGACATCCAACCAAAAGTCCTAAACCATATATCAGTAAAGAAATCATAGTTATCTGTGGATACAACCAAAAACAAGAAGCGTGACAGTTTCAAGCTTGTCAGACAACGATAAACAAAGATGAGGAGAATAAGAATAAGTAAGACAGAACAAGCCAATTACCTGCTGAATACAGAAACTGACTGAGCAAAATGCTCTACCCTCTCCAATATTACCTGGACAAGTTGAATTCCCTAGCATTAGGAAGTGTGGGTTGTAGGTGTAACCAACCCGCAATTAAGGATATGGCAAAAAGAATAATAGAAAAAGAGCTCCAGTATAAAGATCTGTCATTTAAGCAGTTTACTTTGAGTGTATGTAAGCCACATGTACAATTTCTTTGTGCTTGTGTATCAAGCATCACACAACTGGAGTATCAAAAGTCCCCTTTGGGTGAAGATTCACCACTATTCTTCTAAATGACGCAAAACTAACATCTAAATCTCAGCAAATCAAAAGATACTAAATTTCAAAATGTATTTCAAATGCATGATATTACATAAATCAAAGATTAATCTCTAAAATCTAAATACATAAACCTAAATTACAACTTAAATCCACAAGACTCGAAACAAAATCCAATGAAATCTCTAAGAATAAAGAGACGTAAGTTGGATCAAGATCAAAACAGATCAAGCACCAGATATCAAGAAAAAATTACAAAAATCAAACCCTAAGTGGAAAATCAAAGCTCCAAACAATGAGATCCAAAAGGAAAACAGATCTATCAGCAAGAATCGGATCAAAATCCAACAAAATCTCTCGGAATCGAGAGACATAACTGGATTCATATGAAAATAGATTAAGCCCTAAAAATTGAGGAAAAAAAAAACCATAAGTGGAAAATTTTTTGGCAAAAAGCTCAGTCTTTTGAGGATCTGATGATCGGAGAGAGAGAGAGAGAGAGAGAGAGAGAGAGAGAGAGAGAGAGAGAGACGGTAGATCTGATGAAGATGAGCGAAATATTGGAGAAGATAGAGAGAACAGCTAGGGTTCAGTTCTGTGAGGAGCTGCAATCGGTGTATATGCCCCTTGTTTATCTAGCCTGCACGGAATTTGGCAATGGAGGAGCAGATTTCGCAACAAAGAACAAGGTTTTGCTCTCAGATCAAACACCAAAACCTAATCGCTGATATTGCAATGCAGAAACTGCTCAAATCCAGCAAATGAGCTAGAAACGACAGGATTTTCCATTTCCTGAGCAAGATTTCAGTGAAATCAGCAATAAAAAAAAAATCCTCAGATCGAACCAAAAAATGCGGAAATTGGATTTTGAACGCACAAAAAAGAGAGATTTCTGCCCCGGTTTCTGATTTTTGAGAGGATTTCAGCTAAGAAATCAGTAGAAAAAAAGAGAGAACGATTACCCGAAATCGGCGAAGAGATTCAGAAGACGAAAAATTAGGGCTTGAGCTGCGGATTGATTGGAGAACGTCACGACTCCAATGAAATGCGTCGGCTTCCTTCTTTAAAGACTGTTAAGCCGACACGCGTGTACAACTCATCTAGTGCATAAGCCACCATGCATGACAGCATGGCATATAGATGAAATAAATCCAGTCCATTCATGATGTAGATCTCACCGTATATATGCTTCTCCAAAGATATGAAGGTGCTCCACTCATTTTTTGGGCCACTAAATCAGAAGTAAATGGACGTGTTATAGAACTTCAGTTGATTTTTTTCACAATGGTTTTTTTCAATTAATTGCGGTCCACCTGTCTAGTGGACCGATCTGGATCCTGGGACAGTGAATCTATATTATGGTGCCCTTCCAATGAATGGCTTGGATTTTGCAATCGTGTACCATGCTGGTGTATTTGCTGGCGTGTGCGTTAGCTGAGGTTTACACGATGAGAAGCTTAATAAGTGGACCGTTGTACTTCTACTTAAAAGAACAAAATAGGTGAAATTATACTCTTGAACAAATGTTTGAATGTTCGTACTCCATCTTGTTGAAGTGAAGAACATGGGTCAGTGATCCGAACCGATGAAGATAAGGACCCCACTATAAATGACAATAATAAAAAAATTCTCTGGATAGAGAGATCCTTACCCTTGTAAGAAACGAAATATGGAAATATTCCACATTCCACGGATAAAAGATAGAAGACTATTTTTTATGGGGTATGGTTAGCCAATGGGCTATGCAGAGTGAGGTCCTTCGTATCAATGGTTTGGATCACGGGGAAGTGGGCCACTCTTGTAAGAAAAAGAGTAAAAATTGTGAAATATTATTACTTTTTTATATGAAGTAGGCTTTTGGCCTCGGTTACTGTGCAATTGAGGCTAAAATGTAGACATTTGGCTCAAAAATGTAGACTTTTGGCCTCGATTCCTATACAATTGAGGCTAAAAGGCAGACTTTTGGCCTTTGTTCTTAAGCAATTGAGGTTAAAAAGTAGACTTTTAGACTCGGTTCCTATGCAACTGAAGCTAAAAGGTAGACTTTTCGCCTCGGTTCCTATGCAACTGAGGTTAAAAAGTAGACTTTTTGCTTCGGTTCATATAGAACTGAGGCTAAAAAGTAGACTTTTGGCCTCGATTCCTATGCAACTAAGGCTAAAAAGTAGACTTTCGGCCTCGGTTCCTAAGCAACTGAGGCTAAAAGGTAGACTTTTCCCCTCAGTTCCTATGCAACTGAGGTTAAAAAGTAGACTTTTGGCGTCGATTCCTATGTAATTAAGGTTAAAAGGTAGAATTTTCGCCTCAGTTCGCATACAACTGAAGCTAAAAGGTAAACTTTTCACCTCAGTTCGCATGCAGAGTATAAGAAAAGACATTTTTACCAACGAAAATTTTCGTAGGCAAAAGTCTTAATTTCATAGGCAAAACATTTTACCCGCGAAAATTTTCATTGGCAAATTCCTTGCTAAAAGTCCGAGGAGAAAAACTTTTACCCACGAAAACAAAATTTCGTTGGCAAAGGTAAGACTTTTGCCGACGAACGTTTTCGTAGGCAAAACATTTTACCAACGCTACTTTTTGTTGGTAAAAATAATGACAAAACTTTTTACCTACAAATACTTTTGTAGGTAAAATATTTACAAGGCTTTTACCTACCAACAAATTCGTAGCTAAAAATATTTAAAACACTTTTTACCTACTAACAATTTCATAGCTAAAAATATTTACAAGACTTTTTACCTACGAATAGTTTCGTAACTATAAATATTGAAAACACTTTTTACCCACCAATAGTTTCGTAGGTAAAAGGTATTTACAAGACTTTTACCCACAAATATATTCGCAGGTAAAAATACTCACAAAACTATTTAGATATTTAAGTTGTCAACAAACATGTTTAGATATTTAAGCTGTCAACAAAACTACAAACAATTCAGGATGATGAAGCAAACCTTGATACAAAGTTGTGAAGAGGAAGGTCACGAGGGGCTTGAGATCTTAGACAAGCATTAAGCACATCTTTTATGCAGCTAAATATAAAGTGTAAGTTACAACTCCCATCAAATCTGATGAAAAAAAAAAAAAAAACATCCGTGTTGGACAGCTACTCGTTGCTCTCTCTTATTCACTTGGTAATTCTACCAAAAGCATAGCTTTTCGCTGGCTAGTAGTGGACCAGAAAAACTTTTTGGCATCCTTGAAAGCATGTCATGACTCATGAGAGTGCTTGAATTAACTGATTTGCACGAAATATATATATATATATATATATATATATATATATATATATATATATATATATATATATATATATATGTGTGTGTGTGTGTGTGTGTGTGTGTGTGTGTGTGTGTGTGTGTGTGTGGAAAAAATCACTAACTGATTTGCAAGAAATAAAAAAAAAATAACATAGCAAGATTTAGAAAATGGAATTGTGACCGCAGAAAAACCAATTGGCGTTACAGTTGCATAACAAAAAAGGCCATGCGAAAGCAAAAAGTGGGTAAATTGGGAAAACATAAAACATCAGGCACACAAAATAACGACTGTTTTTCATTGGAATTGTGTTACATTGGATGACATAATGCCACTGGATGAAGAAATAAAACATCCAATGTATGAAATGGATGCAATTACATTACAGTTCTCTTGCTGGTGAACCGGTTGGTGTATTATCTTTTACTGCTAAATCAAATCCTACATATAAAGCAGTTCTTGATTCTTCTCAGAGCAACAACTCTTCATGAGAATCGATGAAGGAAATACTTTTGTGCAAAGTTAACTTCAAGAATGATATTATTGATCGGAGAGTTATTCTATATTTGAATGAGTGCTTCTGCGGGAAAATGCATTGCAAGGAGAATGCAGCATATTTAGTTCAGAATCGTTTGAAAAAAGTCACTTTAAAGGATGTTGCTTTTGACTTCTCCATTGAATACCAAAGGCATCGACAAATACCTGAAAGTTCAGAAGCGGATACAGGCCTTGTTTGCCACATTCACCTTGATAAGATGCGCTTGAAAGGACTCGACCGGAGCATGGAAGAGATCCCGCACTCTTGTCGAGAGGTTATAAATTGCTTGGGAGAAAGAAGCACACTCTTTCACCTTTTTTTAAGAAGATTTATTTGTCTTCTTGCGAATGTTGCACACTTCAACAACAATGTGATGAGAAATGGTCTCAGCTGCCATGCCTGCAGTTCTTCTACAAACAGTTAGCACTGAGTAGATTGTCTCTTTTAGTTGTCTTCTAGATGCCTTAGCAGATTCAGTATCTGAAGAAAATGAAAAATAATAAAAATAAATAAAAATTGATGGACTGTCTTCTAGATGCCTTACCTGCATCAGTTCTCTTCAGTCCATTACTATTGCCCCTATCCTGTCAGCTGAACAAAGCAAATGGAGCACAACGACAGTAGCAGCAAAAAAAAAAAAAAAAAGTCCATGTACCCTGGGAGTACCCTTGATTCATAACACATTTGATGTATACATGTGTTCCACCAGATAGCAGGTCCGTTTTGACTGTTTCTATGGTGGAGAATCATGAACTGCGTAGTCTTATGCATAGCGGTTAAATTGCAGACCTATCATGGATATAGCATGGTCTAACAATCCTTTAACTGATAAAATAAACAAAGGGCCGCTGTTTTAGAGAAAACCCAAATCAAACCACTTGAAAATAAAAATTTAAAAATAAATAAACCTTTGTTTTGCAGCCTTCTTTTGCAACAATCCAAAAACCAAAAAGAACAAGAAGAAGCAAAAATAAACCTCTGTTTTGCAGCCTTCTTTTGCAATAGTTTTGGAGCTGTTTACTACCCCCACTTACAAAAAAAGTGGTGATGCTTGGAGGGTAGCCATGGATTCATGCCTACCTGTGATGCACTTAATTGACACAAGGAGATCTACACCATATGGTGTTCAACAAATTCAAAAACTGCTCGGAATTTCATGTGCTTTTGGTCAGTCAGTTCAGCGACTGTCAACATCTATAAAAATGGTTGCAAAAGGCGTGCTAAAAGAACATCTGATGCTTGTGGCAAATAGCATGACATGCAGTGGAAATCTTATTGGTTTCAATACTGCTGGCTACAAGACCCTGTTTCACTCTTTGAACGTTCAAGTCCCATTTATAGCAGCCACATTATTTAGGCCAATTAAATGTTTTGAGAGAGCAACTGAGACAACAGCCACATTATCAGTAAATTATGGGTGTGTTTGGTTGCACCAAATATCATGAGATTTCACAATATTTCACGATTAATCAGTCTAATTAGGTGCAACATGGAGTGAAATTTCACAAAATTTGGTGCAATCAAATACAGCCTAATTTTCCTTGAAAATATTGTAAGATTCTCAAAATCTCGTTGATATTTGTCACAATGCTCAAAACACACCAAACTTGAACATAAACACATCCAAAAACACCAAAATCACACCAAATCCCTTCACAAAACAAATACCCATTACAATGATCAGTCCATGAAATTTGTCCTAATAGATCCATAAACTCCACCACTCGATCTGTCCGAAAAAAACAAATCGGCCCATCCAGAATCAAAATCTAGTAAATGCTGACATCACTCAGTGACTTAAAAATTCAAACTAGTTCAGAAAATAATAATAATAATAATAATAATAATAATAAAGCAACAATGAAAATAAAAGCACGCAAGCATCAAATATGAAGAAATGCATCTGAATATTGAAAGTCAACCATTTAAAACATCATCAAAATCAAGATTTTCAAGTCACATATACTTGCTCCATGATCCATGGATTTATAGTCTTGGACAACCGGAATGGGAAAAAAATCATATTTTAATAAATCAAACAAAATCAAGAAAATTAGTTAAATTAGTTCTAAAACTCTAACCAAAATAACCCCCAAAATTATTATTATTTTTTATATAAAAAAAAAAAAACAGCATAGCCCATCTAAAAAGACAATAAAAATCCAAGTTAAATATATTCAAATCAAGGGATTTCAGCCTTACATTTATACCAACAGATCCAGCCCCCTGCCCATATAAAAATAAAAATCCTAACTAGAACTGTAATCACCAACTTCAAATAATAATAATAATAATAATAACTGCCAAGCCTTTGAAATGAACGATGTATTGTTGCATATATGAAAATAGAGATGAAATTTACAAAGAGAAGGGTTAGAAAATACGAAAATGAGAACATTTAAGAGAGTTTTGGGAATGGAAATGGCATACCTTTTATAGTAGAAAAAAGCATCGATTTGGGGATTTAGGGATTTAGGGATATGATGAAGTTATTGACATTGAGAGAGAGAGAGACCTGTCAACTGAGCTTTAGAGAGGGCGGTGGAGAGAGGGCGTTGTGGAGAGAGGGCGATGGAGAGAGACAGAGAGCACTGAGAGAGACAGAGAGATAGAGAGAGAGGGCACGGTGCAGAGAGGGCGCAGTGGAGAGAGCACCAAGAGAGAGAGAGAGAGAGAGAGAGAGAGAGAGAGGGCAAAGAGCGAGAGAGTGAGAGAGGGCGTGAGAGAGAGTGAGAGTGAGAGTGAGAGTGAGAGAAGACATCGAGAGACACTTAAGTCTCTCTCACGCGTTTGGGTCACGTGGTCGGTGCTCTGTGGGCCCCACCATGTCTATGTGTTTCATCCCTGCCGTCCATCTATTTTTCCATTTCATTTTATGGTATGAAACAAAAAATGAGGTATATCCCAATCTCAACTGGACCACGTTATAGGAAACAGTGTTGAATGAGCGTCGACCATTAAAAACCTTTTGGGAGCCATATAAAGTTTTGGATCAATCTGATTTTTTTTCCCTTCATCTGGGCCTGTATGACCTAATCAACAGATTGGATGTCAAATAAAAAAGTACAGTGGACCTTAGGAGGGTTTTAATGGTCTGAACAATTAGTATTGATAGTCTAGATGGTCTAGATTATAATATCAATGGTCTAGTTAGTTTGGATCATAGTATCGATAATCTAGATGGTATAAATCATCAAAAGCAATGGTCTGGATGTTCTTGATCATAATTTCAGCAGCTCAAATGGTTTAAATCATAATATTGACAGTCAAAATAGTATAGGTCATGATATCAATAGTATAAATAGTTTGTATCATAATGTTGATGGTATAGATTGTCTAGATCAAAATTTCAATGGTTCGGATGGTCTACATCATAATATCAACAGCTTGGATTATTTGGATCATAATAGCAATGGTTTGGATGGTATAGATCATAATATCAATGGTCCAGATGGTCCACATGATAAGAATGACGTCCTAGATGGTGTGGATCATACTTGATGGTCTTGATTGTTTGAGTGGTAGTATTGATGGTGTGGATGGTCTCATAATATGCACTATTTGGATCATCTAGATGATAGTATTGACATTTTGAATAGTGTGGATCATAATATCGAGGTCAGGATGGTCCTTGGATCATAACATTGACAGTCTGAATGCCCTAGATTATAAAATAGACTATATGAATGGTACAGGCCATAATATAAATGTTTTGGATGGACTGTATCATAATATCAATAGTTTGGATGGTCTCGATCATAATATCCACAGATTACAGTTTAGATCATAAAATCGATGGTTTGGATTGTCTTGATCATAATATCAATTTTCCGGATGGTCTAGACCAGAATATTGATGGTTTGAATGGTCCGGATCATACAATCAATGGTCTAGATGGTTTGGATCACATTATTGATGGTCAAGATGGTTTGGATCATAATACCCACGGTTTCGATGGCATGAATCATAATATCAGTTGTGCTCTGGATCGTACTATTCATGGTCGAGATGATCTCAGTCATAGGATCAACAATCTAGATGGTATGGATAATTGTATTGATGGTCAGAATGGTCTAGATCATAATATCCGTGGTGGTTTAGTTGATCTGGATCATATAATATCGATGATCAAGATAATGGTATTGACGATCATCCATTACGAAACTCAGGTGGGCCATACCATCTAAAACTATGTGAAGACATCTAAAAAATATATCTTCACATAGTTTTAGATGGTATGGCCCACCTGAGTTTCGTAACAGATGATTTTTTAGATATCTCATAAGCTAAAGCGGAGACATCAAATGCACGGTGTTGATGATCGACACACATCATGATAGGCCCATTTTACATGTCTGGTCTATTCACTCTATTCTACTGATCATTACCCTCAACTTGATTAATTACTCGCCTCAATCATATTGCATATGAGAAAGATATTGGGCAAACAAGATTGATCAACAATTTGAATGAATTTTGATTTAAACATCTGAAGTTATTTACTCTTCAATCTGGACTGATCAGATTGTCCAAAAATGGATAAAGGTTATTTATAATATCAAAAATATATGAATGAATAGAAAACACAAACATCAGTTTGATCCAAAACTTCTATGGCCTCCAAGAAATTTTAAATGGTATAGGTTCAATCACACTATTTCCTGTGGTGTGGTCCACTTGAGCTTTGGATATGCTTCATTTTTGTTCTTTAGACCTCAAATTATCTATTAACATGGATGAATGGAGTGGATAAAATAAATAAATAATGGTGGACCCCACAGAGTTTACTCTGATAAAGGTAATGAGTAACTCAAATGTAGTGGAGAAAGGTTTCCTTACAACATTTGTAATCATATATTGGGCCTGCCTAAATGTGATTCGCATATCCAACCCACTCATTATGTGTGTCCCACTTAGATGAGGGGTCAGACCAAGTTTCAACCGCATCCAAAACACATGTGGGCCCGACCAAGTGCTTTTATATTTTTTAGGATGTCTTCACATAGTTTTAAATGGTATGGCCCACTTGAGTTTCATTTACCGATGATTTTTGAGATATCTCATAACCCAGAGGGGAGACATCAAATCCACGGTGTTGATGTTTGAAAGACATCATGATGGGGCCCACAAAACTTACTAACATCAATTCTTAAGTTCTCATGAGGTCAGTAAGTTGGGTCACAATTTTAACCAGAATATTTGGCCCATTTTACATGTCTGGTGCATTCACTCAATTTTACTAATCAATACTCTAAATTTGACTAGTTACTCGCCTCAATCAGGCTACATATGAGAAAGATATTGGGCATACAAGATTGATCAACAATTTCAGTGAAATTTGATTTAAACATCTGAAGTTATTTACCCTTTAATTTAAACTGATTAGATTGTCCAAAAATGATTAAAAGTTTAATTAGTAGATGTGCCTAATAATTTAGTAAATTTATTTTTCACAAATAAATTTAACAATTTTTTTTTTCAAAAGGTATATTTTTTTTACTCTTTTAAATAAATATCATTTTTATTATAAAATATTTCAAAAATATTTAAAATACAAATTTTGAATTTTTATTTGCAAAATCTCAAAAAATTTCTCATATTTTAATTTTTTCTCAAAAATTTCAAAATGCCAATTTTTCTCTTTAAAATCATTATTTTGTTCTCACAATTTTTCTTAAAAATATTTAAAATTTCTAAACTTTTCAATATTCTTTTTCATATGATATTACAAATTATTTAAATATTACCTTTTAATTTTATATATATATATATATATATATATATAATTCCATTCATATGATATAAAAACTATATTATATATATATAAATATATTAAGGTTATAGGCAAAAAAAAATTAAAATTAAAACATTTTTACATTATTACCGTTGGTTTTTAGCTGTTGGAAATTTTTTTTAGGAAAAACACTTTTACCGATGAATATTTTCGTTGGTAAAAGTCTTACCACCACCAATTCCAACACCCTGCGAAAAAATTCAAAAGATCCTTTCGCTACGAACATTTTCGTAGGTAAAGATGTGTTTTACCTACGAAATGTAGATGTGTTTTACCTACGAAATTACATTTCGTAGGCAAAAGTATGTTTTGAATTTTTCGGTGCTTTGAAAACCCCTTCAGCTACGAATAATTTTGTAGGTAAAATATTGTTTTACCTACGAAAATACATTTTGTAAGCAATAGTAAGGTATTCGATTTTTTGTTGGTTGAAAAATTCAAAAACCCCTTCAACTACGAATAATTTCGTAGGTAAAGATGGGTTTTACCTTCGACGATACATTTCGTAGGCAAAATAAGATAAAAAACCCCTTTAGCTACGGATAATTTCATAGGCAAATATGGGTTTTACCTACGAAAATACATTTTGTAGGTAAAGGTAAGGTATTCGATTTTTTGTTGTTTTGAAAAATTCAAAAGCCCTTCAGCTACGAATAATTTCATAAGTAAACATTTGTTTTACCTACGAAAGTACATTTCGTAGGTAAAAGTAAGGTTTTCGATTTTTGGTTTTTTTAAATATTCGAAAGACCCTTCAACTACGAATATTTTCGTAGGTAAAAATAAGGTTTTCCATTTTTATTTTTTAAAAAATTCAAAGCACCCTTTAGCTACGAATAGTTTTGTAGGTAAAGATTTATTTTAGCTACGAATATTGATTTCGTAGGTAAAAGTAAAGTTTTCCATTTTATGTTTTTATAAATTCAAATGACTCCCTTTAGCTACGAATATTATCGTAGGTAAATATTCTTTTAGCTACGAAATTAGATTTCATAGGTAAACATTGTGGATGAAAAATTCAAATGACCCTTTAGCTACAAATATTTTCGTAGGTAAATATGGGTTGTACGTACGACATCAAGGTAAAAGTAAATTTAAAACACCCTATGTGAAAACACCCTTTACCTATGAAATTTTCGTAAGTAAAGATAGATTTTGGCTACGAAATTAAATTTCGTAGGTAAAAGCATAGTTTAAAAATTGAAAAGACCCTTTAGCTACGAATAGTGTCGTAGGTAAATAGGGTTTTACCTACGAAATTAGATTTTGTAGGTAAAAGTAATGTTTTTGATTTTTGTTTTGGTTGAAAAATTCAAAAGACTCTTTCGCAACGAATATATTCGTAGGTAAATAATGGTTTTACCTATGAAAGCAATAGTAAATTTTTGGATTTTTTATTTTTTTGAAAAATTCAAAACACCATTTAGCTACGAATATTTTTGTAGGTAAATATATGTTTTACCTACAAAATTATATTTCGTAGGTAAAAGTAAATTTATTGATATTTTGTATCAAAAGACCTTTTACCTACGAAATTAAATTTCATAGGTAAAAATAGGTTTTTGCCTACGAAAATTAATTTCATCGGTAAAAGTCATCTTTACCTACGAAAATATTTTCGTAGGTAAAAATCATATTTCTTGTAGTGGCAACTGAGGCTAAATGGTAGAGTTTTTGCCTCGGTTCCTATGCAAATGAGGCTAAAAAGTAGACTTTTGGCCTCGATTCTTATGGAACTGAGGCTAAAAAGTAGACTTTTGGCCTCAGTTTCTATACAACTGAGGCTAAAAAGTAGACTTTTCGCCTTGGTTCCTGTGCAACTAAGGTTAAAAGCTAAACTTTTTGCCTCGATTCCTATGCAACTGAGGGTAAAAGGTAGACTTTTCGCCTCAGTTCCTATGCAACTGAGGCTAAAAGGTAGATTTTTTTTCCTCAGTTCTTATGCAAATGAGGCTAAAAAGTAGACTTTTGGCCTCAATTCTTATGGAATTGGGGCTAAAAAGTAGACTTTTGGCCTCGGTTCCTATGCAATTGAGGCTAAAGGGTGAACTTTTTACCTTGGTTCCTATGCAACTGAAGCTAAAAGGTAGACTTTTCACCTTAGTTCATATGCAACTGAGGCTAAAAGGTATATTTTTTTACCTCAGTTCCTATGCAACTGAGGCTAAAAAGTAGAGTTTTGGCCTCGATTCCTATGCAACTGAGGGTAAAAGGTAAACTTTTCGTCTCGATTCCTATGCAATTGAGGCTAAAAAGTAGAGTTTTAGCTTCGGTTCCTATGCAACTGAGGCTAAAAAAGTAGACTTTTGGCCTCGGTTCTGTGTAAATGAGGCTAAAAAGTAGACTTTTAGCCTCAGTTCCTTAGCAACTGAGGCTAAAAAGTAAACTTTTCGCCTCGGTTCCTATGCAACTGAAGCTAAAAAGTAGACTTTTGGCCTCGGTTCCTTAACAAATGAGGCAAAAAATGAACTTTTAGCCTCAGTTCCTTAACAACCGAGGCAAAAAAACACATTTAGCCTCCAGTTTTTCAACTGAGGCTAAAAAATTGTGGCTAAAAGCCTATTTTCTTGTAGTGATATAAGTATTGTTGGGCAATTTTCAATTGTATGAATGTTACAAGCACAAATACTACAGACAACTTCCTTATCCTTATCCTTCCTAAGTTCCATGGCCTCGAGTTTCTATGTGAGACTGGCAACTTTAGTGTTTGATATCATCTTCCTCTTTCAAAAGATATATTCCACCTCTTTCCTTTGATTGAGTAGGCTTAGACATGATGCTTATTTTTGGGGAGATGTCACATGATTGTATGATCTTAGCAAGTTTATCAAAGTAATCCCAAACTTCATCAACATCTTTGTTTAGGAATTCCCTATTGCACATTGTCTGACAAATTGGTGCATGAAAGATGTTAGTCCTTCAAAGAAGAAATTTGTTATATGCCACATTTCAAAACCACGTTGTGGGCATGAACTGACAAGATCCTTGAACCACTCTCAACATTGGAAGAATGTTTCTTCTTCCCTTTGGGCGAAGTTCATGATCGACTTTCTGATGGTGTTTGTTTTATGATATGAGAAGAATTTCTTTATGAACTCCCTTGTCATGTCATTTCATTTGCCAATAGGTTGTGGACATAGTAAATGTAGCTACGTCCTAGACACATTAAGAAAGGAAGTGGATTTCAAGACACATTAAGGAAGAATTTCAGCCGAATTATGTCCTACGACATTAAGAAAGTATAAAGTGACTATGATCTCATCGAACTCTTTCAAGTGTAAATATGAATTTTCATATATTCAAGCCCTAGGAACTTTGGAAGGAGTTGGATCACTCTTGACTTAATGTCTATGTTTCCTGTATTTTCTGAAAAAATCATACGGGAAGGGGTGCTCACTCCCGCCGGTTGTAAATAGTTTTATAAAGTATGAGGTGGGGGTGCTCGATGCACTTCGTTCCTATTTTGGATTTCCTCCACCCTAGGTTGGGGTGGATTTGGAGGTTGATTGACTAGTTGATTTGCAGCCATAACTTCCGTTAACCTTGTGGGTCTCAAGTGGTATTTAATCCTGAGATGGATAAATAACCCCTCAACCAATCCTCCTTCACTCAAGAGACGTCGAGTGTGGTGCCGGACCCACTTGGGTATGAAACACTCTCAGCCCTTAATTTCAAAATCTAACCTAAACCTAAAAAGAAAAAGGAAAATAAAAATCTAGAAATAGAAAGACATTACCAAATTAGAAGTTTCTATGTTAGGATCCTGCAAAAGAAAAAGGAAAGTAAATTAGTTTCTAAAAATAAAAATATGAGTTAATTTCTTAAATAAAAGAAAAAAGAAAGTTTTTAAAAAATAACCTAGTTTCTAAAAATGAAAAAAGAAAGTTTCTAAAAATAAATTAGGAAAGTTTCTAAACCTAGAAAAAGGAAAGTGAGTTAGTTTCTTAAAAAAAAAAAGCAACCTATTTTCTAAAAAAAGAAAAAGGAAAGTTTTTAAAAAATAGTTAGTTTTTAAAAAGAAAAAATAAAGTAAACTAGTTTCTACAAAAGAAAAAGGAAAGAAAATTAGTTTCTAAAAACAAATTAACAAAGTTTCTAAAAAAATTATTGTCTAAAAACAAATTAGGAAAGTTTTTATCTTAGAATTATAAAGTAAATTTGTTTCTAAAAATGAAAAAGGAAAGTTTCTAAATCAAAGTTTCTAAATCTAAACATAGAAAGCTAAGTTAATTTTTAAAATAATTTATAAAAAATGCTAACATTAAAAGAGAAAGTAAAAAAAACCATAATCTTAAACTAATTCCAAAACCGGTTAATCTTAGAAAAACACAACCGTTATTCCCCAACAACAGTGCCAAAAACTTGTTCACAACACCAAGTGTAAGGTCACGTTGTATTAATAATCTCGGTAAGACCGAGTCGAATCCACAGGGACTAATCTTGTGCATTTATGAAATTAACTAGAAGTAGAACTACAAGAAGATGTAAAATTAATTTTAAAGTGATTGAGAGAGTAATTGTAAATTAAGTAATTAAAATTAAGAATTTAAAGGTGAGAACTAAGGTTTCTAAGGATCCACTTGTAGCAATCAGGGTAATTCGTTACTTAATTCAAGTAACATAGTTATAATTGGAGTCCTATCCTATCCAATTAGAAGATATAACAATTAAGATCAAATATGAACTTCCTTTGATCTAATTCTCAAAAGAGGAGAATTATGATAATTGGTAGGGATTCCATCACTAAACCATGCCTAGGAGACAATAGCAAACAATAGGATTTACCAATCCTATAATCTTAAAAAAAGAAAAGAAGATACTCAAAGATATTGCAGATCTATGGTAATTTAACTCACAATAAATCATTAAAAGCTAAAAGTATTCCATAAATATTAAACTAACATCAAAGTAAGTTCAACATAAATATGAATCAAAGCAATAAAAATATCTCATCACGCTACAAGCTTCATCTCTTAGCCCTAGCTAAGAGGTTTAGCCAACTATTGACATGATTAGAACTAAAACCCTAGAAAAAAGCATGAAAAACTAAAGAAGAAAGAAAGAAAAATGCTTGGTGACGGCTCTCCATCATTGTTCCTTGCTCCTCTAAACCCTAGAATATGTTTTGGAATATCATGTGGAGTTCTATTTATAGTTGTGAAACTCCAACTTTCATATCTAGTTAGAAAACTCTAGAAACTGCCTCAAAGTTATGCTGTTTATTAAAATAGACTTCACTTTGTGCAATTTTTTAAAATAGACTTCACCCTCCGCAATTTCACAGAATGATCTAAAGTTTAAGAATTTGCTTTTTTAAGATGATTGTAGGATTCTTTTTCTTCACTTCAAATTATTTATTCTCTTCATTCCTCACCTGGTTTTCTTGAATCTTTGTTATGTGAATTTTTCAATCGTTATCTCCTAGGATCCTTTCCTTACCTTGGTGATTCTTGAGCATCAAATCCATGCTTTTATCACATTTTTTAATCCAAGCTCTTAAATTCACCTTACAATATAAACATGAGTAAAATTGAATATTAAACATTATCATGTTCATAAAACCAAGATATAAATGTGGAATAATATGCAATATTTGACCCTCAACAGGTATTAAATTGACACTTGCACCCAAATCTATCAAAGCATGCTCAATTTGAAAATTCCCAATAATAAGAGGAATAGTGGGACTTCTCAGGCTTTTGTATTTAGGTACGACCCGTTTCTGAATGATAGTGCTCACTTTCTCAATGAGGAAGGCCTTCTTGTGCACGTTTAATTTCCTCTTCATGGTGTGATATTTAATATGTCCTTGAGATATTTAACATATGATGAAATTTGTCTAATGACATCAAGCAGAAGAATATTGACAGTAACCTTTTGGAGCACATCCAACACCTCTTGATATTTTATAGGGACAGTAGGGTTCTAAAGTCTTGATAAAAACGAAACTAGAGGCTCATGTGACTTAGTCTTTTTATCCTTTTGTTGGTGCAGCTCTTGAACCATAGCAGTTTATCATTCTCTTAAGATGGTGGCCTGTCCTCCTATATTTCTACTGATTATATTATCTTGTTATCACCTTTTTTTCACTTCTCAAGATAATGATGGCCTTAGCTTGTTCAAGATGTAGGTCACTTAGATTTGATTCTCCAATGAAATGTGTATTTCTAGAGTTTGGCACAGATTGAAAAGGAATGGTGCTTTTTTCTTTAACATTTAGTTGAGTCTCAATCCTAGCCACGACCATCTTTAATTTATGATTTGATTGGATTAGAGACTAATTCATTTGAACTTGAGAGTTCATGAATGCGATCAATGTATCCTCCACAGATGATCGCTTTGGTGGGCGCACATATGGTGCATTGTTAGGTGCCCCAAAAAAGTTATTTTGTGGAGGCCCTTGAGGTACATCGGGCACATTAATTTATGGTTCACTCCAACTAAAATTAGGATGGTTATGTTAATTTAGATTGTACTTGTTTTCCATTGGTTGCACAACTGGCCTTTAGTAGTTATTTATAGCATTTGCTTGCCCATGCTCATGCATAATATCTTGTACAACTGTGATTGTTGGATAATCCTGTGTCATGGTCAGCACCACCACAAATACTACAAAAATTACTCAAGGAGGTGTTTTCTTTAATCATATCAACCTTCCTAATTTTCAAGGCTTTAACCTCTCCAGCCAATGCAGTGAATTTTGCATTAAAGTCATCTTTCTCTCTTAGGACGTACATCCCTACTTTCTCTCTAAGAATGAGTCTAGTTTGGTCCGATTTAGCAGAGATATCCCATGTCTGAGTATTCTTTGCTTACATATCTAAAAAATCTCAAGCCTCATTATGATCTTTGTCAAGAAAGGTTCGACCACACATCATCTTTATGAACGGATGAGTATCTATGGTGAGCTCCTTTTGGAACACATCAATCAAGTTCCATAGTTCATAACCATGATGTGGACAAGTGAGTAGAAGGTCTTTGAAATGCTCCCAAGCTTGAAAAAATAGTTAATTCCCCTTTTGGGAGAATGACATGATTTCCTATCTTAGTGCATTTATTTTATACTTGGGAAAGAATTTTTTCATGAACTTTCTTCTTAAGGCTTGCCATGTAATGATGGTATGAGTTCTTAAAGAGTTGAGTCATGCTTTGGCCCGATCCTTTAAAGAAAATGAGAATAACTTAAGTTTAAGTGCATCCCTATTGTCATTGTTTACTAGTAATGTTGTAATCACTTCTTCAAAGTCCTTGAGGTATAAGTAGGAGCTTTTAGAATCCAAGTCATGAAATTTAGGAATCAATTGAATCACACCTGGTTTAAAATCAATGTTCCCTGTGTGAGCAGTTAACATAAAGCAAGATGATATAAGTTGATCTCTAAGTGTGTAGATGTTCGCATAAAGTCTGTGATTGGTGTAACACATTCCTATGAACTTCATTCTCATCCTCAAGAGGAGGAATGCATTGATTTTCTCTATTTTGGATTGGAGTTAAATGTAGCATATTTGGATTTGCATTATCAACTAGGTCTTCCATGGAATCCAAGTGGTGTTGAATGTCTTTCCTAAATGAATGATTAAGGCCTGAGACTAGTCCACCTTCGGAGGAGAGTGAATTGTTTTGTTCCCTACTCCAGCGGGACATAAACCATTCACACCACACAATAAAAGCCAAGAAATAGTAAGTATGATACTTAAAGTAAAAATAAAAACTTATCCAACAACTAAGGAGCCGGAGCCGACCATTAGGGTTCAAGCCATAAAGCAAAATTAATTAACAACTCAGGTAGCAGAGCCAACCATAAAGGTTCAAACTACAAAGAAAAATAAATAAAAAATAAAGTAAAACTAATGCAAAAAAGTAAACTATGCTATTCTGAAAAAATATATTCAATGGATGATCTTTGTGATCAAACAACAATTATAGGACAACCATAGCACTTAGGTGATAAAATCTCAAGTACAAACAACCTTATGTCACAATTGGTTCTTGAAAGACCCAGCTGAATTTACTTTCAAAGTAAAATAAAAAATCTATAAAAAATTTGAGGATTTAGAAAAGAACTTACCTTAGCTATCTTATACAGATCTAATCTATCTTCGTCGTCTCCCCGACAACAACGCCAAAAACTTGTTTACTTGCCTCCAAGTGCAGAGGGTCGTAAGTAATATCCTGTGAATACTGGGTCGATCTCATAAGGAGATTATCTATGAGAATGAGAAAATCAAATACAAAACTAAGTAATGGAGACTAAACAAATGAAATAATTTTAAAATTTTTGAAGGTATATAATTTAATTGAATTAAAACAACACCCAAGCTTCAAAGTTCCACACATAAGTTAATGATCAATAAATGATGATGACTTTGATAACATAATTAGGATCTGAACACTATGGTTGGCCTAATCAGAAAATAAAACAGTTTAAATATTTTAATAAATGATATAAAATATTAGAGAATTATTAATTAGCACCATTAATTTATATTCTTAAGCACCAGTGATTTAAGCATTTAATATCCATGAGATAATGAATCAAGGAAATGTAGTAGGTTGAGAACATCTCTCATCAAAGAAATCTAATTGATCTAGGTTAAGCCTATCCATTAATATGGATCTTATATGATGGAAACATATGGATCTTAGATGAGGATCAAAAACCTAAACTTAGATAATTGATAGCATGCATACACCATTCATCTCATCATTAAAAATAATCAATCATCATAATTTATAAAATTATTTAACCAATGTGCTTCCCTTTTAACTTGGGATAGAGGGAACTTAAAAAAATATAACTAAATTGCAGAATGGAAAAGCAATAAGAAAGCAAGAAAATCAATTAATAAAAATATAAAAAGAACTTGTAAAGATCTAAAAGCCGTAGAAAAAACTCTAGATCTTGCCCTTGAATGCTCTGAATGATGCTTAGGAATGCCTTGAGAAGCCATATTTATAACTGGAGAACTCCCTCCTTCAAACTGATTTGAAAAATCAGGAAACCATGTAAAATTTTCTCACTCTGCGTAGGCTCCGCATAAACCCTTCAATAACATCGAATTACTTTTGATGTCATCCAAGACTAGTTTCGATGTCATCGAAGATTGTATCTAATTTGTCCAACAATTAAACTTTATTTTCTTGTAATTCTTCGATGTGTAAGACTCCTTTGATGTTATCGAAGACTGGCTTTGATACTGGCTTTGATATCATTAAAGCTAGTTCGATGTCATCTAAGCTCAGATCTTGCGAATTTCTGCATTTTCTTCTTTTTTCACTTGGTTTTCTTGACTCTTGGGGTCTTGAAATTTTCAATCTTGGACTCTAAATGTCCATTCTTTGCCTTGGTATTCTTGAGCATCAAATACATGCTTTTAACATTATTTTCACTCTAAGCTCTCAAGTTCACCTTGCAACACAAATATGAGTAAAACATAACAGTAAGAAGTACAATGTTCATAAAAACAAGACATAAATGGCGAAAAATATGTAATATTTGACACTCAACACATATGGTTCCCATGATCCGATTGACTTGAGATTTTATCCCATGCCTATCTATTATTAATGAATTGCACATGTCAATTTTCAGTCATTAGATCATAGTAAAAGTATCCAAATTTCCAAAGCATCCCCTTAATCCTTGATTTTAGTGTCCCTTGAGTGAGGAGAGTTAATGGGTATTTATAGTTGAATATTTCCTTTCATGCGAGTGACTTGGATCATTTATCATGTGGACCAAATGTGAGATGCGACTACTTCACCTTAATAATCATATTTCTTGAGCTCTAAGTTACACTATTTAATAGAAATAACCAATTTACCCAAATCTCCCAAAGATGGACCTTCCAATTGACCCACTTCTCAGTGATCAACGATCCTACACTGTCGAATGATGATCACCCTAAATCCAGTCTTTGCCTTTTGACACTATAGGTGAAATATTAGGTGAGGCCTTTTCCACCATAGATCTACCATCAATTATTTTCAATTATTTTCCTATCATGACTACGCATTTTCTTCAATTATGGACCCCGATCATCAGGCGTGGACCCTTAATCATGACTAAGGCCGTTTAGACCCACGTAGGTGTCCTATGATCAAATCAAGTCCCTTAAATTTCATCATTTCTACGATTTATATCCTTGAACAACAACTCCTATAAGGCCCAAAAGTAGGAATATGTATATCAACTCCATCAACCATTAATGAAAAACAAGATCCATAGGCCTATGAGGGCATCTAATCAAGAAACTATTATATAAACTTATGAGACAAAACTCAAACATTATCAGTAGTCAATTATTTTTTATCTAATTAGCATCTTAGATCTCAAAGAACATGGTCCAAGTGAGAGATATCATCTTCCAAGTTATATCATGTGCATAAGAGATAATTGTTAGTGTACTAATTTTTGCACCTTATTTGTCAATCACGTGAGTCCTTGTGTCACATAGTTAGTTGAGCCCTTGGAAAGTAAAGACCAAGAATACAAGTGAATATAAAACATCAAGGATCAAAGAATAGGTAAAAGAGGTGCCTTGGTGACCCTAACTCTTGACCCAAAATAACTTAACCTAATAACAAAACATAATGGACCATCTATTAGCCTTAGAAATCCAAGTAGAACATGATAAATAAGGCTAAAAGAGGTATGAAGTTGCTATAAAACTAATAGACTAAAACATGCAGCTTTTGATGGATGTTCAATGGCATAGTGCTGTCATCGAAGGACCTTCGATGGTATTGAAGGCCCCCTCAATGGCATCGATCGAAAGTCAGAACTGTTCAGGAATTAAATCATATTAGTTTCGATTTTCTGGATGGCATCGAGGACACCTTTGATGGCATCAAAGGTAAGTTCAATGGCATATAAGGTAAGTTTAATGTCATCAATCGAGAGACCGAATTATCCAATAACAAAATCATAATTGTTATGTTTTTTCTCGATGGCATTTAGGACACCTTTGATGACATCAAAGGTCATATTTGATGGCATTGAAGGTCCGTCGATGACATCGAATAAACAAGTCAAATATGTCCAATAACATTATCTGATTTTCTCGATGGCATCGAGACAGCCTTTGATGGCATCGAAGGTTACTTCGATGGCATCGATAGAACCATTTTTTACCTATTTTTTTACTCTTAGAACTCAAACTTTTATAAAGGGCATTCGGTTCTTAAGCTTAATGATGGTTTTTTAATGCAATAGAAGCTTAGGGGAATCCATGTTTATATCCCCCATCCCAAGCCTTTATACTATTGAGTTCTAAGCCATTTTCCTTGAGATTAATACTCTTATGAGGATTCTAATCTCCACTTTGAAGATATGCTCGAACTCTTCCATTTTCTAGAGATTAAACTTAAGTTATCTTTGCATACCATTGTCTAAATTTTCTAGAAAACCAATCTAGGTGAATCCCTTAGGAAATACAACTTCACATTAGTCGTAAGAGATTAAATCAATCTCCCATCACCTTGGTTACCTCGAAGGTGTATCATATGTAAGGTGGTTGATCTTAGAGATGAAGCCTTGACAAAGAAACATCATCATGATCTAGGTAGCATAGGGGAGTTGATTGACGCATGAGAGAGAGACGATTAAGCTACCCAAGATGAAGTTACAAAAGGGACTCAATCCGACAAATAAGTTGTCCAGTGTAGGAGTTCGTTACTCTCTTTCCTTGTGCAGGATTGAGGGTAAGAGTATATAATACAAACTCGACTAGGTTCTTGTGTAGGACCTTAGCTCTTGTGTAGGGCCTAAATCCTAGGTTCTTGTGTAAGACCTTGGATCTTATGTAGGGCCTAAACCAAATCCTTGTATAGGTAACCTGGCACGAGGGTTTGCATGTCAGTCTCTGTGGGAGTCTCCAATGGGAGTAAACACTACTAAAAAATTGAGCAAAGGCCATGGACTTTGGATGTTTTTAGCTATGGATATAAACCGTAGCTAATATGCTACAGATTTAATCCGTAGCTAAAACCTACTTTCCCACCAAGATCTTATTAGAAATTGATGTTGTTTAAGGGGCTACATGGGGTCCATTGGAATATATATGTTTTATCTAAGCTATCCACATATTTTGATATATAATTTCAGTGGATGAGCCCAAAAATTAGGTAGATTGAAGGTCTAAGTGGACCACAGCATAAGAAATAAATAATAATAAAATTCTATTGTTAATATTTTATGGGGTCCGCTTACAGCTTCGATATGACTTCTTTTTTGGATCAACCTTTAAAATGAATGGACGAAGTGGATCAGTAACATACATCATGGTGAGCCCCACAAATCTAAGCACTTTCCGTTTGTCACTGGCCCCCAAAACCAAATCCCTTCTATTCCTCCCATGTGCGCACCTCGAAATAAAAATCCCCTTTTCTCTCTTGCACCCGCCCCCATCTCCCAAAACCCAAACCCTCTCTCTCTCTCTCTCTCTCTCTCTCTCTCTCTCTCTCTCTCTTTCTCTCTCTCTCTTCATTTTTGAAATCTGTGGAGTGGGTTTTGAATATTAAAAGGAGTGCCCACAATGTTGTGTGAGGGTCATCCAAGCTATCTATTAGATCTGCACCCCATGTTAGGCATAGATCTCAAAATCTAGGCTAATGCATAGCTCAAAATCTAGGCTAATGCACCCCAGTTACCAATTTCAGAAATAGGTAACTGTCAAACTCATAAAGGTTAGCTGACGGTCTCTAAATGCGGTGGGGGTGAAGTCTAATGGTTGCTTGACCGACTAACAAGCCTCATGTTCTCTTTAACGTTCTTAAGAAAATCGAAAGTTGTTGTCTTTGTAGCTCTTTCTTTTATGTTTTTTTGAATGATTTCCATTAAGGGATTAAAGAATAGGATCGTGGCACGTGTATGAGAGATATGCAATCAAAGCAGCAGTTCATTTTTTCAAATATGAGTGTGGCCCACCTGATGAGTGGATTGACCTGCTTTGTAGCAGGGCATATTCATGGTTGGATCTACTCGACGATAGGTGTAGATCACACATGACTGGTGTGCTAGCATATGTACTCTTATTCATCTCTTCAATCTCTCTATGTGTTTGAATTCCTGTAGGATTTCCAGGTTATGAAACATCCATTAATCTTCATCATCATCAAAGCCTTATACCTACTAATTGGGAAGCATCCATTGCTTTTAAACAAAAATAAAAATAAAAATCAACTGTTGTATTTTTATGCAAAATACCATGAAATGTTGGATGCATTGGATTCTAGTTACACAATGCCAAGGTATTTCTACGGCATTCTCTTAATAATTCTTAATTGAGCAGTTTTTCTCACTTTGATGGGCATTTCCACTGAATCCTCTGATGGCAATTATGGTTTCCCCAATTAAAAAAAAAATCTGATTTCTGTTTGAGCCTCATATGATAACCTATTCCACATTTCATGTTGAGTGCACAAAACAAGTTCAAGAATGTAGAACCTTTTTATCTAATGCAACTTGCTCATATGAATCTGGTTTCTGTCTGAGATGTTCATGCAAAAACTAGATTTTCTAGCACATGAAATGTGAAATAGGATTCCAACACATGCAAAAAAATTTGGATGTGCTCATGTGATCTGGTAATTACAAAAAGGAATCCAAATTCTTTTGCATGTGCTCATATGAATCTTGTTTATGTCTAGTAATTTCCAACACAAAACAAGTTTTTATTGCTCATGTGCTAGAAAATCTTATTTCTGTCTGAGCCTCATATGATAACCTATTTCACATTTCATGTTGAGTGCACAAAACAAGTTCAAGAATCTTGAACTTTTTCATAACCTTTTTGTCTGAAAATTTTTGGATTCCTTTTTATCTCAAAGGATATGAATCTAAAAATGATGTGATCTGTCACTGCATTGCAAGTTTTGTATCTGTCTGTTCCATGCAGAAATTTGGATTCTATTCTGTTTTTTTTTTATTTTCAATGTGCCTTTGCTAGTTTCACCTCTTTGAGTCCTACCTTCCAGTAGTACCAGTACCACTGGAGCGCACCTCATTTCTCTATGTTTTGCGAGTCCATATTTACCAGTACAGTGATTGATGTGCTGAACTTTCTTTTTTTTTATTTTTTTTATTTTTTATGTGCTAAACTTACCATGTCACTTGGGTTATAGTAAAAAATCATGCTCTTTGAAACCCAAAAAGGAATTGGGTATAAGCAAAGCAGCATGGGTCAGTGTAGATGTCTCTGTTTTGATTATTTTTTCCCCAAAATCTAGTTGTTATATTGGAAGTTGTGTTCAGGAGCATGCAAGAGTGGAAGCTCTTGCAGTGGGGAAGCTATCACTAAACTTGATGTGTTTTAGCAGCGAGGCCATTTCTATTTTTTGGCAATCAGATCATCCTTGCAATCCAGAGCCTTCTACCATTCACACAATCTATACTTCTCACGGTGGATTATCTCAACACTACAGCACTTGGGCCTAAAAAAGATTACAAATCAAATAGGTAAATAAAATTCATCCTAGTGACTTTGGAAGTAATAACTCTTTCCCATGTTTGAGATTTATTTAAAAATGTTGATTGTGTTATTGAGTTGTATGGTCGATTTCTATGATCTATCCACATAAAATTTTCATTTAATTTTTGAGGAGAGGTGAAGGCCTCTTGAGAGAGTCAAAATTTGAGTCCTACACATCAATGCAATTTGTGTGTAGATCACTGGATCTGTTAATCTAAATCGTTGTGCACCTGAGAACCTGTGCACTTGAAGCAATTATCAACTGCTATTTACCAACCTATTTTAGTAATACCTGCCTTTGCAGAATGAATTCTCAGTTCCCAACATCTGCACTTGCAAAGTGTTGGTGTTCATCGTAGTATTTCACCACTTTCATTTGTGGATTGGGGCTGGCTCTACAAATATCACAAAGGCCTGATAGCTCTTTGGTTTTCCTTCTCCATGTTTGCATTGATTGTGTGATATCATTCATATTCCTTTATTTTTGAACTTGCATCGAGCTGCTTGAACTCTGTTCCGGTTTCTTAGTCTTTGTTTTGAAAATAATGAAATTAGAATGTGTATTGAGATCTTGCATTGAGAATTTATGGATTGCTTTGGGTAAGTGCTCATTTTGTCATATTTATCCCCTTTTTTATCTGTCCTAATACTGGGGATATGATTTGATTCTATCATGTACAGCTGATGTAGCTCACAAATTCTAATTACCACATCATTTCCTTTTTCCTTTTAGGTTGCTTAAGTTACGAAATCTGGAGATAATATGAGGTGGCACAAATGATGGACAGGTTGGATGGCCTTCATACATCACATGGCCCCAACTCTGTTTTGAGCATAATTGCAAAAAGATTGTTGATCAGATAATTTTTTTGAAATTAAATTTTGATGGTACCTTTGATCAATGATTGAGACCAATGATTCCAGTTTTATATATACTCCTAAGAGAATAATTGTTGTTTATATTTCAGGCAATGAATCGAGAATACACTATAAGTGAGTTCAGAACCGTGGTAGATACTTTGAATCAACTGGTACCTGAAATGCAGATTGCAACAGATATAATTTGCAGATTTCCTAGTATGTTACCACCTAGATGTAGTATAAATTTTCTATTCATTAATTATACCACACAGATATAATTTTTGGTTCCCTGGTAGTATAAATTTTCTCCCATCAATTTAGGAATAGCTTTTAAATGGTATATTAACAAAAGTTTTATGATCCACTTCCCACCAAACATCAACCTTCCTCTTTTACCTAGGTTGTTGGAATAGGCAATGGCTCAGGATCGTAGCAAGCAACATTTTCTTATATGTAGTTTGTGTGCCTTCGTAGTGTTCCATGGACTACCTATCATGGTCATTTTCTTAGCCTTTATTCCAGTGACTATGGACAAGGATTTACACATTATAAAATAATTTCTTTGTGAGGAGGTATCTGGCATGTGATGTTTCAATATTGTTTCTCTTATTTGTTTATGAAGGCATCGGTTGCATTTTTATAAAATAATCTATATTTTTATTTCATCCATGAAACCTCTAGCATTTTCCTTTTTTTTTTCTTTTTTTTTTTTCCGATAGGATTACAGGCAAAAACATCTAGAAGTTACAGTCCTTGACCCACCAGATGCCATAGAACATGTGCATAATGGGCAATTTATGCTCCATGATGTGGCTGACCTAAAGTTGTCTAATTGTGGTAATTCTGTAGGATTTCCATAGTTAATAAGAAGCATCTATTTTTGTATCTACTGGAAGATTGCCTATGGCATTTTCTTATATCTGCGTGCTTATGGATACTTAACCTATGTATGATCAATGACAAAAGTTGTTTAAGTTTTCTTCCTTACATCTCTATAAACAATGAATTTGCAGACCAAATGTTGGGGACCGATCTTACAAGCTAAGTGTAAATGAATTTGTAGACCAAACCAACGAGGAGTTCTAGTCCACCCATAATGGACATAGGCCATCTCAAACAAGAGCATCGAGAGCTACGTCGTTCATATATGAGAATGTGACTATACTTGTTAGTATGGATTGGAGAAAGAAATGGGCCATAACCCTAAATAAAGACAATGGACATTAATGTAAGAAGCTTTATAACATACTCATGAATTTAGCTGATTTTCTTTAATTACTGTAACTTTGTTCTAGAAAGGGACATGAAATTGTTACCTACTATTAGCTAATTTCCTATTAGGTGTTGTTAAATAGGATGTTGCTGGGTATTCTTATCGGTGGCAGCCATGGAAGGGATTACACAACTCAAGACAGGGAAGTTGGTTTTTCGTTCCAAACAATGGTCAATGAGAAGAGGAAAGAAAAACCAAATCATATTTGTTGCGCATGCATGGGTTTCTTTTATTGTTGAATCTAGAATTTTTATATGAATTACTAGCAATGGAGCAATGGTAAGAGACTCCATTATTAATTTATTTATTTTTAAAAAATAGGAAATAGTTATGGCTATTAGCTGAAGCTGTAGATCTAAAAGCCGTAGCCATTTCTTACTTCGGCGTATAGCTACGGATGTAATCATACGTTTAGCTACACATATTACCCATAGCTATATCTATGTTTCGTTATAGAAAGTATGGCTATGGATTATATCTGTAGCCATTTTCATCTATAGTTATGGTTTAAATCTGTAGCTATAGCTTTTCGACCTATGGTTACAGCACCTACGACTACAGTCGTGCTACAGACTATAATCGTAGTCATAGGTCTTTGGCTACGGTTTTTATACGTATCCTTTGCCCCTTTCTATGGTAGTGAAATTTAGGACCATGTGTAGGACCGATGTTGTTGGTTAACCTAAGGGAAAAAAAAGTCTTTTGCAAGAGCCTCTGACAGGTGTGTACGTACCGGGTTTCTGTGTATGACTTGGCTCTTGTGTAGGGCATAAATCTACGTTCTTGTGTATGACCTTGGCTTTTGTGTACAGCCTAAATCTTAGACTCTTTGCGTAAGTCTTTAAAAGTTAGAGGTTAACCTGATTTAAAATCTCTGATGGTGAAATCCAGTACACTTATGGGTTGAGTACATCCTCTGGGAGTGGAGTAGGTAAGTAGAAGAACCACTATACATAATTTTTTTTTGAGATTGATATTGGTGCATCTATTTAACTATGCTTACATGTTAATTACTTAATTATAGGCATGCATGATTAGATGAATTCTAGGTATTAATAGTTATCACACCCCACACACATATACACTATTATGTTATAGACTAGTTGCTTAATAGTATATCATTTGTAATCTATGTGATTGGACCCTTTATTGGCTTGGAAGCCTTAAAGTTAAATTTTCTTACTTAGTTTAATTATTAATTAGTTTAAGCTACGCAATTGAGATTTTAAAAACATATAATTTTTAATTGGTCATGATCACCCCCCTCCCTCTAGGACATAATCATCATTCCATAGCTCCACCAAGCTTTCGAACGAGCAATCGTGGTAATCTCATTATGCCACAAGTGAAATTTCAGTAACTAGTTTCTTAATCTTATGCAAAGAAATTTTTTTCTTAATTCGAGCCTAATCCTAATGGAGTGGGGCCCAAGTTAACTATGTTTCCACTAACTCTTAAGGATTTAACTTTGAGTGATGACTTATCTAGCAAGACTACAAGTTTTGGTGGAAAGAGTGGACTCGATCAATGTACCATGACCATCCACCAAGCCTTTTTCAAGATCACCCATTATAAGTACTGGACCATCTAAGAAATTAAATATCTAGTCTCTATTTTCCATCTCAAATTAAGTGAGCGGAATGCATTCCTTTATACCAATGGGGACGTCCAACCCCTTATACCACATGTGTGCACACCCTCTTTCCCATATCTTTCTCCAACTTCTCACATCCCTACCTTAGTACAAATCCTCTTATGCCCATGCTTAGAGAGATAGAGAGAGAGAGAGGAGTGGATGTCCACCTTGTGCACGCCCTACCTTGGACATCTTCTTTTTTTTTCAAAAGAAAGTGGGCCCACCAGCTCCGTATATAAGGAAAAGTTACATCCTAGGCTAATTTCGGGCGGGCCAGCAACATGTAGCTGGCCCACCTATCATATCCTATACAATTGGAGATTTTTTGAGATTCCTAATAGAGCTAAGGCTAGTTTTGTCCAAAAGAAAATGACCCAAATCAAATGAGGGAGGAGAGGGATGCCCAAGAAGAACCTGTTAGATTGCGTCTTACTCCCCTCTTTGGCCAAACCATTTGTTGGCCCTTTCACTTCCCCGGGAATAGGGATTTACAGAAAGTTCCCCTACCCCATAATTCCATGATTCTTGCCACCCAATATGCCCATTTTCATGAGATTGTGGATTTACCGGATAAACACCTGACCACCCAGTTAGAATCTGTTTAAATAAGAACTTTGCTAAGACCGGAAGATACGCAAAACTTCATCCCATCATAAACAGCTTGAGGCTCAACTAAATTGTTGGAAGCGTTCTAGTAACCACTGGAGAAAGTAAATACCATGTTCCCTTGATTGTCTCTACAAATGCCGCCTCCACTTGATGGCCCTGGGTTAGATAGGGTGAATCTGTCTACATTGAGTTTGAAGCAGCCGACAGGGGGCTTGACCCATTTTACTATGAGAACTGCTAAGGAGGGGAGGGAATGCAAAGTGGGCCTCCTGAAGGTTAACCATGTCATGAGAGAAGATAGATTCCATCCACCCTTTAATTTTACCAAACACACTGACAACTATCATCAGCTTATCATCAAATCTTGCACTGTTTCAAGCTTTCCAAAGTTCCCAAAGAAAAAAGGCTGAGATTAACTGAAGAAGGGCTAGAATTGTTTTGAAAGGGAGACCTAGAGATGATGGGCAAGGGAGATACCGAAGATTTACCGAGGGTCCAAACCTTGGATGCCACTACCCGTAATACGAAGAGGTGCGATAAGGTTTCAACGTAGGGGGAAGCATTTAGGCCTAATCCACAATAGACACACTTCGATGCCATCGCAGAGTATAGATTAGGATTACTCAAAATTAACTCTACTGGCTTCCAAGCTTGGTAGAGGATCCAATCATATAACTATTTAAATGATAAACATGAAGTAGTTACAGTCTATGATGGATGTGACTGTGTGTGAAGTGAGAGCAAGTATAAATGCATTTAATATAATCACACAAATGATCAGGCACAAGAATCAATCACAAACACAGTCGTTTATAGTGGTCCAACTACTTGTTTACTTTACTCCCGGCTGCCACACTCAACCCTTGAGTGTACCGGATTTCACTAAGGAGGTTTCCCATGGTTCACCTCAAACCTAAGGTTTTAAATCAGGTTCACCTTCAACCTTTACACGGAGGTTTCTACTCGGTTCACCTCTAACCCTGGAGTTTTGTTGGCGCACTCCTAACCAGATGTTTATGCCCACATAAAGCAAGGCTCCACATGACGCACCCGGATGTTTATGCTCTCCACAGATTAAGGGTCCACACAACGCACCCCGCACGTACACTCCCGTTGGAGGCCTCCTTTAAGGACTTCAAAGGGTGAGTAACACCTACGACCCAATCTTAGAAAGGAATTATCACAAGTGTCCTCTGGACTCTAAGTACTTACAGATAAGTTGATGAGTCCCTTTTAGTGCAGTGATGAAGATCTCCTTCTTGTTGATGAAGAGTCTTCAGCTCCCTTGATCTGCAATAAAAGATGTACCTATACTTGGCTTCAGGTCGGGTCAATGTTATGATGGAATTCACTCTCTAAAGATTTTCCTATTAGGAAGATAGAGTGATTCCAATCATTTATACATTCAAGGCATCCCAGCTTAATGATTTGCCATTAAGGTTAGTTGGAGGATCCTTGAATGTGGAAGTTCATTCCCCAATCCACTCTATTAAATATCAATGATGAGGGTGGATTGGAGGATGAACTCCCTGAGAGAAAGGGATTAAGATAAATGATGTGAAGTTTAAAACACTCAGAAGCACTCTCTTCTTTCTCTACCAGCAATAAAGACTAACCTCTCTATATATAGACAAAAGGTTTCAACGGATATAAACTGGTCACATTTATGACAGAGTTCGATATCATCGAGAAGAAGTCGATATGATCGAGAATATACTCTCGATTGTATCGATGATCCGCTCGATGATACACACTCAAATGTCATTTTCACTTTTGAAAACCTTTTGCCAACTGGTCGATGAGATCGAGACACACATCGTTGTTATCTGATTTTAAACTCCGATTCCATCGATATATGTATCGATCTATCGACAGGTGAAAACAAGAGAGACAAGCCTTGAAGAATTTCAAGATCTAAAGATATGATCGAGGAACAGTCGATGTCATCAGAATTTGTATATCGATGATATCGGAGTCCGTGTCGATGGGATCGATAAATCATATAGATTTACCTATAAGCTTGCTGGACGGTTTGTGTCTGGTCTCAATCCAATTGACCAGTCTCGATATGATCGACATATGAATATCGATTTCACGACTGACACCCCGATCAACGATTTAAAACACCCTGAAATTTATGCTGGAGGAAATATGCGCCCACTATCGATATGATCGAAACACTTTCGATATGATTGATATTTGAGTTTAGATTGAATCAGACAGTCATTGATATATCAAAGCTTATAGTAGTTTTCTTTAAAAAAATAGGGGCGCCGAAAAACTATCTGTCGATATTATCGATCCACTTTCGATGGGATCAATATTTGAATATCGATGATATCGATTGAGATTCTGATTTGTCGATAAATTATCCAGATGAATGTTTGATTGTTAGACGCTTTTTGTCCTCACTCGATTGTATCGATTGAGATGCCTAGGACATCGACAGAGCAGGTCGATCGTATCGAAAAGTTAATCGATATAATCGACAGGGTAAGAAAAACTTGAAGATTTTCATGTTTGGTAAAAAGTTTTTTTACACTAAAATCCTAAGATGTTTTACTTAGTTTTAAGGGTTTTAATCACCTGGTGTTTTAGGACATGGGATGTGAGGCTATGATTTACCTATGGCGAGCTTTCACACATCCAGTTGAGGCAGACACTTGAATTGTTCTTCCTGTAATACTCTGCAGTTCGACTAACTTAACACATACGCTAATTGACAAACAAGGGCACTAGCAGGTGCACTTTCATTCACCATTCTTCCCTCACACAAGTGTTTTCCTTGAGCTCTAGGATGCATACACACTTCTACCTTCTCCTAAATTCATCTAGGGTTTCATCTTGGCAATGGTGAGAAATCCCTTCATGATTACTTTCATTGATATCATATTTTTTTTCAAAAATATATATGTTTTTCAAAATTATATATATTTTTCTATGTTTATTTAATTGTTGGATTTGAACTATAATCTTCATGATTAATTTATGATATATGGTGTTTATATGCTATAAATTCTATTATGTATGATTTATTTCAAGAAAATTATGATTAAAGATGGAAATTTCAACAATGTTGGGTTTATACCTAAACTATACCGAGTTAGGTTCATGATTCATGGATGTGGGATTTTGAGAACCACTTAGGGTTCTCTCTCTCTCTCTCTCTCTCTCTCTCTCTCTCTCTCTCTCTCTCTCTCTCTCTCTCTCTCTCTCTCTCTCTTTCTAAATTACTTCTCATCTTTCTCTTTTGATACATGGATGTTAATAAGCTTCTCACAACATCAAAAATTTTGAATCAGTTGCACAAGGAATATAAAAATTGAGTTGCACTGTGAGGGTTCAATTGGTTTAGTTTATCATAGGTTTCGAATTTTGATTGGTGTTTGATCATCATACGTTGGTCATGAGGTGTTCTTGAAGCTAATTTCTCTCGAGCAAGGAGCCTTCGTCCAAGGATGTTTCATGGCGGAAAATATTGCTCTCTACAACAATGTGTAAAAGATATTTGCCAAGATCATATTGGATAGGTTGAGTAAGGTGCTCCCGAAGCTGATTTCTTCCGAGCAAGGAGCCTTCATCCAAGGACATTCTATGGCGGAAAATATTTCTCTCCTAGGAAATTGTGCGGAACTTAAATAGTAGGGCACGAGGTGGGAATATTACAGTTAAATTGGACATGGAAAAGCCGTATGACAGAGTTGAGTAGCCCTTCCTAAAAAAATATTACATAAGTTTGTATTCTCGATCTCGTGGGTGAGGCTGGTAGAGCGTTACTGGTCCAATTGCTAGTTCACGGTGTTGATCAACAGGGAAGCAGAGGGCTTTTTAAAATCAACTAGAGGTCTCGGACAGGGAGACCCAATATCCCCCAATTTGTTCATCTTAGCTCCAAAAGCGTTGAGCAGGGGTATCACAAATTTGATGGAAACGAGCAGTTGCAACTCCTATCATCTTGGCAGGGGCTGCCCCCGGGTCTCTCATTTATTGTATGCCAATGGCACTCTATTATTCAAAAATGGGAGCCTTAAATCTATACGAGATGTGGTGAATTTTTTGGGTTATTATCCGAGGGCTTCTGGGCAGAAAGTTAATCTATAAAAAAGTAATTTTATTTGCTCTAGGCGGCTGTCTGCCTGCAAGACCTCTTCTATACAGCGAGCTCTTGGTGTGATGAGAGCCCCGGATTCTCTCATCTACTTGGGTGTCCCGGTTGGTGTAGGAAGAAGGAAAGCAACAGATTTTCAACGGTTGATAGATAAGGTGGATAACAAGATTAAAGGGTGGCAATCCTGTTGTTTCTCCCAAGCTAGCAAGGCTACACTGCTACAAAATGTTCTTAGTAGTATCCCGATTCACTCGTTATCGACAGCCCTGGTTCCTGCAGGAGTATTAAAGGCCCTTGAGCATAGGTTTGCATATTTCTTTTGAGGTTGGTATGAGGGGAGGAAGAAACTTCAGTGGAGGAGCTGGTCAATCATTTCAACCCCTTAACAGGAAGGGGGTCTAGGGGTAAGAAAACTGGCTGAGGTGATGGTTACACTCCATCTTAAAATGGCGTGGGCCATCAGATATCAGGAAACCCGCAACATTTAGGGGAATTTCATGGTGAAAAAGTATAGCAGAGATTTGGCTAATGTGGGAGCAGGGCCAGGGGTGTCATTTGCCTCTCCCATGTGGAAAAAAAAATCAGAGACTTGTTCCCTATCATGGATTCCAAGATCTATTGGCAAATAGTGAAGGGAGATAAGAATATCTGGAAGACGAACTGGACCGGTCTGGGTTTGTTGTAAAACAGAACGTCATCCCCTATTCCAGTTGAGTTGAAAGCCTTGGAAATCCATTATTTTTTGGAAAAATCTAGCCCTCTTTGACCTTCTATCATCCCTTTATTACTTATACAGGAGGATATTAATCACATTTTTCACAAGGGGTTCTATACAGCTGACGAACCAGCTATCAAGGTCTGGCTGTACACAACGAATTAGTTCTCTGTGAAATCGGCTTGGGCGACAAGCCGGAGTTCCCGGCCCTCCATCGAATGGGCAAAGAGAGTGTGGCATCCCCTTCTCTCTCCTAAAATTTCCCTGCTAGCATGGAAATGCATCCAGGGTGCGGTCCTGGTCGAGTGCGCTATGCAAGTTAGAGGGGTCTCTCTAGCTTCCAAGTGCGTCTGTTGTGACAGAGCAAAGGGTCAGGCTCCTTTGTATGAAAGCTCTCTTCATCTTTTTCTCCGTAGTGACCGGGCGATTGCTATTTGGTTGGTTTTCATGAATATTTTCGGTAAGGCCAATCTGCCCATCTACTCCTTTGAAGACAGGTAACAGTGCTGGTGGAGTGGTCCCCCTCTTCGAGGCTAGGGTGGGATTCTCAATATGCTAATTCCCTGTCTTATTCTTTGAAAAATTTGGGTTGGAAGGAACGAAGCAAAGTTTGAGGGCCGACATCCCTCTTGGTAGACCCGAGTCTCCCGGATCAAAGGCAGGGTGGTCGCTATCTTCACTTCTCGGGCCCCTGGCATTCTAACAGGTCTGGGGATCTCAACTCCTGGCTTTGCCCTTAGAAGGGCCCATGTAGTGAAGTGGGCTAGACCTGGCAATGCGAGGGGTGGAGCCATTTGCAGAGGGGAGCATGGGGATTTTATTTTCGATTTCTCGGTAGGTTATGGGGTGTTGATGAATACAGGGGCTGAAATTAGACTAGTCCATGATGGGCTACTGTATTGTTTAAACATGGTATTGGTTAACATCATCATAGAATATGATTCCCAGCTATTGGTGAACATGCTCACTGGGAAGTCTAGTCCAGGTTGGAAATGGAAGTGTTGGTATAACAGGATCAAGGATCTACTGGTCATGGTTCAAGCCAATTTTCAACATATCCTAAGGGAAGGAAATGAGCCGGTGGATGCACTAGCTAGGCTAGTGTGAGACCCGACCTAAATTTGTATGTGTGTATGTGTGTGTGTAAGTGTGCATTTCATTTCTTATGGTCTCGCGGTCCTATCGGTTGAATTTCGGTGACCCGCGACCCTCAGATAGTGTTGCGGTCATCCTTGAGTCCGGTCATGTAGACCCGACTCGGATCGAGCTGAGATCTATGCCATTGCGACCACATTGTTGCCGTGGTTCCAACGCCGCGTCTTGTGCGTCCATCCGATATGTGGATCATAAGTTGTGTACATTTCATTCTATGACCCTTGATTTCGATCATGTGGCCCACCTTGGAATGGTGCATGTGGCCCACACTCCCTCTTTTGCACAAGTTCCAACACACACTACACACACCACCTAAATCTTCATAACTCACACTACCAAGACCTCACACACCACCCACACCTAACCTATCCTAGCAACATTGTTTGTATCACCATAGGTTAATGATTACTTTCCTTAAAAAGATTTTTCCTCTCTTTTCCTCTCATTTCTCTCTCTTCTCTTCTTCTCTAGCAATTTTCCTCCATTTCTCTAGCCCATTTTCCTCCATTTTTCCAGCCACCTTCCTCCTTAATCTCCCACCATCTAACCCTTGAAACCTCATCTCCACCATTGATCCATCTCCCTTGGTGCTAAAGGACCTTAGTGTGAAAGTTTGGTGGTCATCTTTGAGGTGGGTGCTCCTTTAGATGTAAAAATCTATTTTCTATAGCCTAGATGGTTTCTTTTTTTCATGAGGGAAGTGTAGGACCCACCAATCAATGGTGGAGATCCCACACAATCCCATGGTTGTGGCCTAATGGCCTATCTTATGCATGCATAATCCATGCATGGGGCCTTTCTCTATGGGCCCCATCATGACCGTTTTCTTTCATATCATATTATGTTTGGGTCATCTAGACCTTATAACCATGGTGGGGATGGCATCCTCACCATGTATTTTAATTATAGGCCATGCATGTGCAAGATTCATGTTATAAATGTAAATTTATGTATGATGTGTGGGTGTGATTGATCTAGGGAGGGCTCAATAGTGGCGGAGCCCTTTCTCTATGGCCGGATTGTCCTTCTATCTCTCTTTTTTTTTTCATTTTATTTCCTGATGTGTCTGGCTCATTTGGTGGGCCTAGGACATCCATAAATTTTAGCATGGTGGGATGCCCAAACTGCCCATTGTTTGATTTTGGGTGTCCTACTTGCTACCTTAATGATGCATGCAAGGTGTGTTGGCTTTAAATTATGACATAGAAATTTGTGGGGCCCACTAAGGAAGGTCACACCATCCTCTATTAATGTGTTTTCCTTTTTATTTAACCTATATAATAAATTTTATCTAAGTACATGTTGCTGTCCAGAATTTTCTGGACAATTTCTGGTTGTTTTTGGATCAGATTTTGGGACTGTTTGAGGGACTATTCATACCCATCAAATATACTTTTCTGAAAGGTGGGGATCTCATCTTGATGTTCCCCAAATTTTAGCTCCATCTGACCTTGATTGAGGTCTCAAAGGTATGGTCCAAGTGAGGTGGACAGTCTGAATTTTCTACACTATTCCAGCAACATTCTACCATAGACAGTTGGATTTCTGAAATTTATTAAAATATCTATGGGTGTTTAAAAATTATAAAAATTTATTCAGGGGTGGCCTACTCAAGGTAGGACCCACCTACAAAATTTAGGGGCCAATGGACACCTGTACGTACCATAGTGGTGGCTGGACTGGCCCACTATAATATAGTGTCCAGATCAGTCCGATTTTTAGGACAGATTGATTTATCTAAATGAATTAAAATATTTATAGGTGTCTAAAAATTTTAAAATTTTATAGGGATGTGATCTACTCATGGTAGGACCCACCTACCAAATTTCATACCGAATTCAGTCAACCACCAATTCACACTCTACAAAACATCAGATAGAAACCCAAAATTTAAATTTTCTCTTAAAGAAAATCCAAATCTTACAATTCACAGTTTCGATTAGAAATCCACATAAATGAAAATCAACATATCACCACATAATTACAACAAATAACATGCACCCTATCCAAAAAGGGGTGTATCTTTCAAAAAAATAAGGGTATAAACATCTACTATTGTAGCACAGAAGAATTGAATTCCACACACACCAACAACAAAAACCCACCTTAAAAAATCCTCATTCATATAAAAGAAACAAAGGAATTCACAGATAATTAGAATTTTGACCCAACATTCTGATGCAAACAAATTGCCATGACATGCACAGTATTGGAAAAGGGGGTGTACATATTGAAAATAAGGGTGCAAATATTCATTCCCAGAACAAAGAAAAAATCAATTTCATTATAGAGAGACCAAGAACAAGTAAGACCAACCTAAAAAAAAAATCCGTATTCTCAAGCAATGAGACTAATTTGGAAGAGAAACGTCCCTGTTTTATACTATTCCTAATAAGAAATAAGTCAGAATAGCAAAATCCTAAAATAGTTACAACAAAAAAGATGGACAAGATACATATAGGAACAATCTATGAAGGTTTTAGCTAATGCCTTCGAACTTATGAATCAGATCAACACCATCAACAACCCTGTTTTGAGAATCTGCAGATGCAATAAGCACTTCTAAATTAGGGATTCGACTATGCAAATCCCTAAAAATGGATTCGACAATGCAAATCCCTAATTAGGGATTTGTATTCAACAAAGCATATTCCTAATCAAGTATTCTAAATTTCAGAAAGCAACAACAAGAAGCAAAAAGCATTGCATCATACCTGAGAATCTAAGATTCATGAGCAGCAGAAGACTGAGCTGGAACAGAGGGTCGAGGAATAGGGTTTTGAGAGAGATAGATAGGGAGTCCTGAAAAATACACAAGAAATCCATAGATGAAAAATGGAAAAAGAAAAAGCATCTTCTCACTTGAATTTTCTGAAATCCAAACCCTAGTTCTAGATCTAGTAAATCCCCACCATAACCAGTTAAAAAACCTTGCAATGTGCAGAAAATAGATCCAAAACCCTAGGAAACAAGAGAGTAGCAGATCTAGATATTATGGTGAGATCCTAAAGCAGGTTGCTGCATCTGGAGAGATCCCAAAGAAGTCATGAGAGAGAGAAGAGAGAGAGGGTGAGAGAAGGAGAGTTGTGGAGTTGCAGAGAGAGAGAGAGAGAGAGAGAGAGAGAGAGAGAGAGAGAGAGAGAGAGAGAGTCAGGGGTAGGAAATAGGAGAGTTGTGCTGGCCAGTAGGTTTTTTTTTAATATGGTAACAGATCTGTCAGGTAGGTCTTACATAACGCCGATGACAGAGTAGCAAAAATGTCGTTAATACCTCTTTTTGTTGTAGTGAGAGAGAGAGAGAGAAAATGTAAAGGGAAGTTTGAAAGGAATGGAGAGTTGGGTCCCCATTTGTGTAGGTTACGTGAGTTGCACATGCATATCCTTTTTTATATTATTATTATTATTATTATTATTATATATACGGTTGGGCAGTGGGCCTCACCAAGACATTCACGTAAAATCTAGTACATCCAAATGCATTGGCATATCGTTTTAGGGTATGGGCTAAAAAATGGGCAAATTCCAAAGCTTAGGTGGGTTGTAGTTCAAGATTCAATAAATGAACTGTTAGGATGACTGAATGTCTAGCCATGATCATAATTGAGATGATTTTTTATTGAGATGGTGTGATTAATGGTTTGGGATATGGGCTTCAATCTTGCATAGAAACAGGTTGAGTGTTGCGGTCTACTTCACAAATGCGGACAACCAATCATTAGTCTTGAAGATTGATCAATGGTCAAGGGTCCAAATTGCAAGCAAACCGTTGATGGTTGGTTAGCTGGTAGGTCCAAGTATATGATGATATATTGAGTCTCGAAGGTTGTTATTGGCTATATGAGGGTCAGAATGTGCATTTGTGAGCTTAAGTCTAAGTGATATTCTCCTAAAGGTACGAGTTTAAATAACAATGCACGCTAGGATATGCACTCGTGTACCTACACAAGGTCCTATCGAACACTGGTTGACCTCAGCTCGAACTCGGCTCGGCTTGGTCCTCGAGCCTGACTAGCCAACTTGGCTCGGCTCGGTTAGCAACTCGAGCCAGCTCGGGCTGAGTTCGAGCCAATATCGAGCCGAGTTCACCATTGAGGCATTTCCACAAATACCTAAACTATAACTTCAAAAACCCACTACTTTAGAAACAAAAGCAATGGTTTTACAGGTGTTTTATCAAATAGCTTCTATGTAACATAAAAACCAAAGAGAGAGAGAGAGAGAGAGAGAGAGAGAGAGAGAGAGAGAAATGTATTTGTTTAATGTACATACCTTGCTTGCCACCGACCAAACCTTCCTTGCCACCAACCAAACCTTCCTTGCCACCAGCTACATTTTGTTAAGTCATTTTATCAAATAGCTGGTGAGCAACATCAATGGCAAAGTAACCAAGTCACTAAACTAGTTCGATTCGAGCTAGATTCGATCCGAGTCAAGTTGAACTGGGGCCAACTTAAACTCAGCTCGAACTCATTTTCGAGCTAAAAAAATCAGCTCAACTCGCCTCGAACTCAACTTGGAACCGAGTCGAATCGATCTTTTTTGAGTCGAGTCAAGCGAGCTAACCGAGCTAGCTTGGTTCGTGTACACCCCTACCTAAAGATATGGTTGATAAATAAAAAATTACAACTGTATCGACAATCATTTTTGGCCACTTGGCAATCCATGCATGAAGTTAGCTACTCCGATTCTATGGGCTATGGGCCATATCATGACTTTACTCACATCAGGAGAGTGGTGTACAAACTAGATATACAAACTAGTGTGTGAATCTACCTAATTTTCCATGTCTCATTAAAAATAATATATATAGTAAAAACTCAAGAGGGCAAACAGAGGCCCTAGATTCATTTCAACATATCATCGACAAAATATACATTCAGGCTTACCCACGAGAAAAAAACTTGGGCATGCCTATCATGGTTAAATGAGATGAAAGCTACAAAAATAAAATCCAAGAAGGAAAATCCCTAAATCTCCCTAATCACGCCCAACCCCACCTTATCAAGGAAGAGGATATCCCTTTGACCTGAGGGGGGAGCTCAGCAAAATGAACAAACCAAGAGATGGATGGACTGTCACTACCCAAGTGGGCCATTGCATTAGTCGGAGAGTTTCCTTCCCTGAAGATATGCAAAAAAAGGACCTGACCTCTAAGCTTGAGCCTCTCAATTCTATTAAGCCAGTAGCTCCATTTCCAACCTGGTTTAGAGCCCCCATTCAGAACAGTAACTACCAGCAACGAATCTAATTCTACAACCACTTTGGAGAAACCTCTGAGCAAGCAATGGGATAGACCATCATGGATGGCTTACAGCTCTGCATTGGTGTTCAAGCCATCACCATAACAGTTCTAGCTTGCCAGAGCTTCCTCAGCAGGTGAGAGGGCTCCTTTCTTAGACAGGTTGGGGTTAGGCGCAATCAAGGAGAGGTAGTTTTTTTTGGCTTGGGCTCGATTTTCCCGGTTTATGTTACAATAGGCTTTCCGCAGGTCCTTTTTTTTTTTCCTGGGAAGGCCCGAATGTAATTTTGTCCAGAGTTTATAATGAAATACGGAGCTTTTCTTTATATATATATATATATATATATATATATATATATATATATATATATATATATATATATATATATATATATATATATATATATATATATATATAAGCCATCACCATAACCTGCAGAAAATGTAAAGAGGAAATCACCTTTCTCACCTCTGCAGACTCCACCACCACCGGATTTACTTGGTTCCCTCTAGAGGAGTCATCAACATTCACTTTTACCTAGCCTGAGATCGGCTTAGTCCATGTAACTACCATTGGCTGACGGTGGGGTCTCCCTTTAGATGCCGAACCCCCAGCCCATATGAAATCTTGGAAGACAGTTGCAAGAACAATGAGCTTCCTGTCACAGTTATTGATTTATGCGATCCACCATCTGACCCTAACTAATAGAGCAGGAACCTAGGCAGGGCTCCCATCAAAGACTGTAGCATTTCTATATTTCCAAAGCTCCCAGATGATCAAACATGGTTTCAGCTTCTTTATGAGAGCCCAACGCCCTAACATTAGCCTAAATAACCTGTGCTAGATTACTACCAAGGAATAAGTGGTTCAAGTACTCCACCGAGTGGGACTGATCAGCAGTAGCTCCACAACAAACACACTTAGATGCTAGGTGGATGCCTCGAGATTGGACTGTGCCATCCACTGGGACCACATTCTGCAACACTTTCCAAACAAGCAGAGAGATTCTAGGAGGCAATTACACATGTCAGACCCACTTAGACCAATCTTTACCCAATCAGCTCAATCTATAAATATTCCACGCAAATTTCACAGAAAAAAATGCCTGAGGGGGTAAAAGGCCAAAAAGGGGTATCTGGACCTTCGGATAGGCAATATCCTACCTGAAAGATGAAGTCTATTACTACCTAGGGAAGGTAACCGAAGACTGCAGAGGGAGGGATAAGGCCGTTGAAATCCAGAAACTGACTTACCTACATGGACTGCATCGCCTCAGGAATAGGCCTTTCTATTAATTGCTAAAGAGGGCCCAAATTGGTTCATTTCGTGCAATAGAGACTACAGCTCCCACTACCAATCTTCCGCTGGACCTGGGACTCCAAGACTGGGATTTGAGACATAATTTTATTCCACAGCAAAGATACGAGCCGTGATGGACGACTCAAACCAACAAGGGACAAATCTTAGCTGTATTTAGTAGACAAAAATGAACTCCACAATCTATCATCTTTCCTAAATTTAATTGTCGATGCCATTTTCAGGTGGAATGCCTTCATGACATTTAAAAATTTCTTGATACTAAGGTTGCCTTCTTCTTTAAGTGAAGCAATCAGCTTCTAGATCTTCCAATGCAATTTCCTCTTACCGTCTGTCCATCCCCAAAAAAAGTTTGCAAGACAACTCACCAAAATTGCCAGGACCTGAGAAGGGAAGTGGACTACAGCCATCAAATGAACTTTGCTTCCTAGAACATACTTCACCAAAACTGCTCTCCCCGCCTGGGAGAGGCACTTAGCCTACCACCCTTTAATATGGCCCTAAACTCTATCAATCAATGGTTGAAAGGTGCTGGCTTTCAGCCTGCCGATAGCCATAGGGACACCAAGATGAGTAATGGGCACTGAAGACTTGGAAATACCGAGGGATCTCTCAACGGACCTAATTCTGGAGATGGGAAGCTTATTCGAACAAAAGAAGGAACTCTTACTGAGATTAATACTTTGGCCTGAAGTAGCTTGGTAGGTATCCAAGAATTGCTTAGTTGCAAGAAGAAAAGTTTTACCCCCATTTAGGAAGAGGAGTGTGTCGTCCACGTACAAGAGATGAGATAAGCTTGGGCAACCTCTCCTAAGCATAAATGGGTGGCATAGATCCTGATCCACCAAATGTTTAAGTCCCTGCTCAACACCTCAATGGATATGATAAAAAGGATAGGGGAAAGACTGTCTCCCTAACACAGGCCTCTAGATGATTTGAACAATCCTGCCATTTCTCCATTGAAAAGAATGAAAAACCAGCTGTTAACCCAACATTTTTCCACCATGTCCAGCCAAAGGGAGCTGAACCCAAACCACTTTAAAACCTACTTGAGGAAACCCCAAACCACCCTATCATAAGCCTTCTCCATATCGAGCTTAAGGACTGTGTTCCCTCCTTGAACTTTCCTATTTAATTACCCGAACAATTCCTGGGAGAGGGAAATGTTTTTCGAGATTTAATGGCCCTAGATGAAAGCCCCTTCCTCCAACAAGATCAATGAAGGAAGTACCTAACTCAGCTTGGATGCAATGATTTTTTAGAAAATCTTGTAGATAGTTGCAGAGACTAATCGGATGGAAGTCTAAAAACCTTTTAAGGGAAACTGATTTGGGAATTAAGCATATCAGCGAGGTTGTAATTTCCCTGGTAAGATCTCCTCCTTGGAACAAACTGCCTTATAGAGGTCTTGACCCACCACATCCAAGCAGGATGAGAAGAAGCTTCCAGAGAATCCATTTGGCACCGGGGCTCCATCAATTAGAATGGATTGAACTGCCTGATGGACCTCTAAGAGTGATGGAGGGGCTATGAGCATGTCATTCTATTTCTACGTTACCAACTGGGGAAGAATATCTAAAACATCCAAGTCTGACATGCAATTAACAACACTGAATTGCTATTGAAAGTGGGCCACTACTACCTCTTTTAATGTTGTCGGGTCTTCAATAGTTTGCCATGTGTCCAAAACTACACTGCGGATGACCGATCTTCTCTGCCTTTCTATAGTTATAGCGTGAAAGAAGCACATGTTTCTAACACCCTCTGGCAATTAGTTAATTCTTGATTTCTGCTTTTAATAAATTTCATGTATAAGTTCTAATTTGCTGAGTTTGACCGAAAGAGAGATGTACTCATTCTGCAAATCAGAATCTGACCTTGCACTATCAGAAGGCTCTTACATTTTTAACTCCAAATCTTCTAGAGACCGTTCTGCCTAACTCACCTGCTCAAAAATATTTCTAAAAGTCTCTTTATTCCAGACCTTCAATGATTGTTTAACATGCTTAAGCTTTGTAAGAACATTATAGATTGGGTGATAAGATTTAGCCTTACACCAAGCCAACTTGACTACCTGGTGAAGCGATTCATGTTGGATCCATATTCGCTGGAATCTGAAAGGCTTCGAGCTGCTACCGCATTGAAAGGGGAATACCAGAAGGAGCGAGGCGTGGTCAGAATTTATATGGGGGAGATACACAACCTAGAAAAGGGGGAAGAAGGTAGACTTCTAGCATTAATAAAAACCCTTTCGAGCCTCACCCAGACACAAGAAGCACCAACCTAATTGTTGCTCCAAGTAAAGCAGTTTCTCGAGAAACCAGCATGTAATGCCCTGAATTTTGGGGGTCGAGGAACACTCGACTTCCAAGTTCCTGGGTGTCACTTTTATCTTAAGAGTAGTAATTATGTGTATGATTCAAATGAAATGAGCAATAGAGGGATCAAATGGAACATAAACCACAAACCACAACTAAGCTATTAAAATAAAACACGGCTAAGTAAATGTAAGTCCAACACAAAAATATCATATGGAACATGCGAGGCAACGCCCGGTATACACACACACACACAAAAATGAAAGTCCAAAAATATGGTGAGTAACTATCTCCTCACACAATGGCCCATCACTAATCCTTTGCGGTCTATGGGAGTCTGCCCAAAACCTGGAAGTAAGAAAGCTCCTCTTCCTCATCACCTGCATCTAATGAAGTATCTAGTTGGTGTTTTAAAACACCATCCCAAAGTGGGAATGAGAGATCAACTCAGTGGGTGTTATTAGCAATCAGTAATATAAAATATCAATTCCAAGGTAAGATTAATAAAAAGCATATAAACACTAACACCTAACTACTCTTGTTAGTGCATGTGCATGTATTATGGAATGATACATGCCCTCACCAACAACACTCCTTCGAGTGACTTCATTTAACGTTCGTATATGACAAACACTCCCTCATAGTGACCTTATGCCATGCCGCTAACCTAACTAATACGATGCAATCATGAACATGTTAGCCGAGTGTTTAGTTATATTTATTCATCCAACAAATTGAGGAAACTGGAACACCCCGATGATGTCAATGCCTTATCCATTTATGAGGCCTAGGCCCCACGATCCTTGATTCCGTCAGGTTCCTCACCCCCGATGAATGCACGTGAGGAGTGCTAGAAAGGTGGGATCACTTGCGGTCACTACGGGGAAACTCATCACCCTAGCGTAGGTCGATAACTCGGGCATAGTGTCCCATTCCACCATGGCCAGCTCTTAAGACTTGGGATCAATTCTAACTGTTGTTAGTACGCGTCCATGGGCGTGAGGTGTTTTAGGTTCCAAACAAGTGTGATCAAACATGGTTAAGGAGCATGATTGGTCTGTTGGTGGACCAATTTGTCCAAATTCAGATGAGCACAGAATGCATAACATTAGGTGCAAGCATCCGACATAGTCCCACTATTGTCATCCATTTGCGATAGCCCAAATTGGTCAGTTTGGCCACAGATGACCTAACCAACGGGGCCACCCACATGGTCTTGAAGCTCACTAGCCAACCCAGAGAATGGACTATAGTTCTCAACATTTCAAGGCAACTATGAACTATTCTCAGTCACAGAAATGTTTAAAGCATACATTTGATCATGGCATAGGTTGCGAGGTACCAAAAAGAGAATACGAAGTACTCCTAATCGTTGTAACTAGACATGCAAGCATACAACGTTAGATTTCCTAAAAATAAAGAAAATATCACATGTTACTCTTACTTACAGGAAATTTAGTCATGCATGCAACAATCAGCAGACATTCTAGTAAAATATGATGCATAGACAAGCATGCAGAACACTTTCCAAGTTTAATCAAATTTGAGGATGATCCACTTTCAATCATTCATGAAAAGATGGATAATTAAGGGAGGATAGAAATATTCAATTCATCCTAGTCTATTTGACTTGGAATTGAGTGTTGATTTCCCATCCATGTTAGGTAAACTACAAGGTGAATTTATTAACCAAATCCCTACAAATTACACATGCGCAGCAATTTCAGCAAATACAATCATTAACTTCATCCTGGGATTGATAATTGGCCACCTAAAGATAATGGTCCACACCTAAGGGTCACTGAGAGCTTGCGGAGTCATCCAAGGGGTGCCAAACTCATGGGTCGATGTGCCAAGGTCCTGAGTCAATTAAATCCGCATGTTAGGACACATGCAACGGTCTAGCTTACTAAAAATCTAGCGAAATTTTTGGGTGATTACCTCCCAATTAGTGACAATTCGTTTCTATGGAGGTGGAGGCATGGTCCGAAGCAAGCGGTTGTGGGAAAGGGAAGGAGATTCTTCAAGGTTTCAACTCCCTTGGGCTACTCCCCCTTCTACTCTCTCTCTCTCTCTCTCTCTCTCTCTCTCTCTCTCTGCTAGGATTTACTGCGGGAGTGAGAGAGAGAGAGAGAGTTAAAGGGTTCTATACCCTGAATTTTAGCCAGATGGCCCTGGGTTCTACCAATCCCTTCAAATGGCCCTGTGGGACCCACTTTTTGGCTGTTAGGGCTGCTGTGATTGCCCCATTGGCCCATTTAATTTATGGGATAGGTGCCTCATGGCCCGATGGAGGGCTATACAAAGTTTGATGACAAACAGACGTGGGATTTTATCATAAGGGTCCGATTTACGATCAACGGTCACCATTCCACGATCGGGGTTTAAATTTTGTGGACGTGTGCAAAGAAATGTCTTCAGCCTTTGGTGTAAATTTGGAAGAAATTCGATGGCTAAAATACCCAAATTCACTATTTTAAGCAGAGGGTCATTTGATTTAAAATTCAAACTTTATGCTAAGGCTAAGGCGAGTCGCACTTAGCAAGTACCGACTGGATGATGCGAATTGTCTGTTTCTAAGTGTAATCTAAGTTCGTAGTCTTTAATGGACCACAAGCCCAATGAGGCCCATGGCTTCTGCCTTTCCTTGGGTGTTGCACAACTCGTACAGATAGTCGTCAAATACAGACAGGCAAACCGGCTCTACGGCCCGAATTCGCCCAAACATAATCAGACTCAACCACATTAGTGGCATAACTAGGGTTAGTTTGGTGGTGGTAAGCCTCATGCGAGCAATCAAATCATGCGGTCCTACGGTAATTCACATGTAGACGTCTCATGAGACGGTTCTAGTTGGGCCGGGTGTTACAATCTACCCCCCTTATAAATAAATTTTATCCTCGAAATTTGTACCTGTTCGTATTGCATGAGTAGGCTTGGGTAAGCTTACAAACTTCTGCTTCTTTTCCCAAGTGGCCTCCTCTTCATCGTGGTGCGTCCACAATACCTTTATTAGTTGGATGGCTTTGTTGTATAGCACTTGCTCCTTATCCAGGATTCAAGTCAACTAGAGGACATATGTAGCACTTTCCTTTAGCTCCACGTGTTCCCACTTGATGACATGTGTAGGATCGGGGACATACTTCTTTAACATTGAGACATGAAACACGTTATGTACTCCGACAAGCGGTGTAGATAAGGCCAGGCAATAGGGAACTAGGCCCACCTAGTCTAGAATCTGGAAAGGCCCAACCTATCGTGGTGTGAGCTTCCCCTTTTTTACCGAAACACAACCCCTTTCATTGATGAAATCTTAAGAAATGCGTCATCCCCTACTTCAAACTCTAAGTCTCTTCGCCTTGTGTCGACGTAGCTTTTCTATCTACTTTGGACCGCTAAGAGGCAACACCGGATGATCTCAATCTTCTTGGTAGTCATTCGTACCAGGTCCAACCCTATCAAGATTTTCTCGCTAACCTCTACCTAGTAATGCGGTGCCTGACACGAGCGCCCATACAAAGCTTCATAAGACGTCATGCCGATTTTAGCTTTTTTGTTTTCAAAAAGATTGTATTATATTCAAGACCAAAACTATACAGATGAGGGCTCCCAACTTTAAAACAGGAGACCCCACATGAGAAACCGAAAAGATACTTACAAGGAAGGTCCAACCTGTAATCACACCCCTCTAATCGAGCCTAAACCAAGTTTGTCAAGAAAGATCATACCTCAAACCTATCGTGGAAGCTCAGACTATGTCTCGAAAGAAGCAGAAGACTTGGAGGGACTACCTAAATGAGCCAAAAAATCAGCCAACGCATTACCTTCCCTTAGAACGTGCACCACACTGACATCTTCATAAGGTGTCATGCTGATATTAGCTTGGAAGCTATAATTGTAAGTAAACTCGGCATAGGGGAGGCAATCATCCCAACTATCTTGAAAGTCCAATACACAAGCCCGTAACATATCTTCCAATATTTGATTTACCCGCTCGATTTGTCCATCTATTTGTGGGTGGAAGGAAATGCTAAATTTCAGCTTCACTCTCATTGCTTCTTGTATGCGTATCTAGAAAATCTACATGAATTGGGTGTCATAGTCTGACATGATCTCTAACGGGATGCCATGAAGCCATATTATCTCCTTAATATACATTTTGGCTAAGTCGTCGATGGAGCTAGAGGCCCGTATTGGAAGAAAATGGGCTAATTTTGTTAACCAGTCCACAATCACCCATATTGAATCACGTCCCTTCCTTGTCTTGGGTAATCCAGAGATAAAGTTCATGGATATGAAATCTTATTTCCATTTGGTCAAAGGCATGGCCTGTAAAAGGCTCGGCAGTCGGCGGTGTTCTGCCTTGACCTATTATCAAGTGAGACATAGAGATACGTAGTCTGCAATTTCCTCATTCATGTTGTCCCACCAATAGTTTCATTTTAAGTCCCGGTACATCTTGGTGCTTCCCAGGTGCATTGCTAGTTTGGAGTTATGGGTGACATTCAGGACTTTTCCTGTAGTCTATGAAGTTTTGGGACATAGAGATGGCCTCGATACCGTAAACCTGCATCAGAACCGATTCTTTACTCAGATTTCGCATCATTCCCTGCTCTTCCTTTCATCCTTTTTAATAACTCATCACCTTCCTGGGCTACGATGATTTTACAATCAACTAACGGTTGAACCTGAATGTGGGCTATGGTCTCATATGGTTCTTCCATCGTTACCTTCATGTCGAAGTCCCGCACAAATTCCACCATGTTCTATTCTTTTACCATTAATGGGGCCACAAACTCTAATGCTCTCTTGCGGCTCAAAGCGTCCTCCACCAAGTTTGCATTGCATATAGATATAACTTCAGCGACATTGAAGTCATTCAATGTCTCCATCTAGCGACGATGTACTTGAGGCACTTATGATCACAGAAGAGCCCAAACTCCTCCCCATATAGATAGTGTCTTCATAACTTCAAGGAAAATACAACTGTTGTTAATTCGAGGTCTTGGGTAGGATAGTTTTTCTCATGCTTCATTACTTGCCGAGAGGCGTATACAATTGCCTTGTCCTTCTGCATGAGCATGTAACCTAAACCCACTTGGGAGGCGTCAGTAAAAATGGTGTATTTGACCGCTTGCTCGGGTAGCACGAGTATCGGTACCGATGTCAATTTATCCTTCAACTCCTAGAAGGCCGCCTCTGCCTTCTCATTCCATGCGAATTTAATGTCCTTCCACGTAAGCTGGGACAGCGGCTGAACTATTTTTGAAAAATCTTTAATGAACTTTCGATAGTAGCCTAAACGACCAAGGAAACTTCTTACTTCTGTAACTGAACGCAGCTGCTTCCAATCTTGTACAGCTACTACCTTGGCGAGGTGTACAAAAATGCCTTCTTTGGACACCACATGGCCTACGAACTTGACTTCTTCCTTCCAGAAGTCGCATTTTCAAAATTACACAAACAACTAATTTTGCTTAAGTGTTTCAAGGACTACCCGCAAGTGTTTCTTATGTTCTTCACGACTCTTCAAGTATATTAATATGTCATCGATGAATACAATGACGAACCTGTACAAGAAAGGCCTGAAGACTCTGTTTATGAGATCCATGAATACCACTGGCACATTCGTGGTCCAAACGGCATGACGAGGAATTCGTAGTGCCCGAAATAGGTCCTGAAGGTCATTTTCTGCATATCTTCCTTCCTGACTCGTAACTGGTGGTACCCCGATTGCAAGTCAATCTTTGAGAAGTATTGTGCACCTCTCAGCTAATCAAACAAGTCATTAATCCCAAATAACGGGTATTTATTTTAGACCATAACATGGTTCAACCTCTTATAGTATATGTACAATCGTAATGTCATCCTTATTTTTCACAACAGGACTAGGGCTCCCCATGGCGAGACGCTAGGTTGGATAAAGCACGACTCAAACAAGTTGCCAATTTGAGTCTTAATCTCTTCCATCTCGCATGGGGGTATGTGGTAGGTTGGCAAGGAGATGGGCGTAGCACTCGGCATCAGGTCGATGGTGAAGTCTATCTCCCGCTGAGGAGGAAGTCCAGGTATAGGTTTGAACACATCTATGAAATCTTGGACAATGGGCGTGGGTGTTAATGAGGGTTCACAGTAATCCTCTTCCATTGAAGCATAACACAAGACTCTATGTGGGTAATTAACCTAGACTCAGAATGTGAAGGTGTCACCTCTGCTTTTGTATATCGTTACTGAATGTGTGTCACGGTCGATTTATGCCTTCATTGCAGTTAACCAATTCATGCCTAGGATAATGTCGATTAGTTCTACGTTCACCACCTTGCCTCCCAAGACTATGGGGCAGTCATGACATATCCTTATTGCTTCTGAGATGGTCTCAGCTATTGCAATGATTCTCACTCCTACAATGGGGGTGGTATGTAGCTCTAGATGCTTGACAGTTGCATGTGATATGAGAGATGTAATAGACCCAGTGTCTATCAAGAGGAATATGGGGGTACCTTGTATATGGGTTGTCATCTCGAAAGCTGTGGGAGTGGGCGTGACTGCTTCCAGGGCCTCTGTCGCCAAGGCATGGACTCAAGCTTGCTGCGAGAGATTGGATCACTGCATAGGCCATTGTGGTGGCCTAACTTAAGGTGTAGGGGAGCGATGGAACTGTTGGTCAAGCCCTATCACCCGCAAGGAAGGAATCTACATGGCTTGTTATGGGGGCCTATTGATACATTGATGGGACATGTAACCATGGTTCCTCATCCTTGAAAAATAAAAAGGCATGAAGTGGCCTACTCTCTTACAATAGTCACATATGCGGTTCAACTACGCAAAAGGAGCCGAAGGGGCTGCAAGACTGGGAGGAGAGCTAAGCGGGGCCTCTTTCTGGTGAATGATGAGGACTTTCCTTCCGTCCTATTTCATGGGCCTAGCTGTAGGTGAGCTCGAGAGACTCGTTCTTCATCCTATTTTGATCATAGAGACATCTCTACCAGTTTAGCATACGTACGTCCTGATATTTGCACAACATATCTTTGAGCGGATGCCGCTCCTCAAACCCTCAGTAAAATGTCGCATCTTGGTCTCTTCATCTACCACTATTCGAGGAGCATAGCACGACAAGTCAGCAAAAAGGTTCTCATATTGCTCCACGGACATCCCTTCATGTTAAAGGCATAGGAATTCATTCTCCCTCTTATTTCAATACGTCTGCGGGAAGTATTTCTGGTAGAGGTGGGTCTCGAATGCTTCCCACGTCCATACGTAATCAGCAAGGACGGCCCTAAATACGCTCTCCCACCATAAATCGGCCTCTTTCTCGAAGAGGTAGGAGATCAGCTCGACTCTCTCGGCCTCAAAGCAATGGAGAGGCCTAAGCATCTTAGTGACCTGGTTCAGCCAATACTCGGCTTCCTTTGGGTGGTGGATATTGACAAAGGTAGGTGACCTAAATCTCTGAAACCGCTTAAACAAGTTGCTCGAGGTAGTCGTGGCGATGTTCATGGCAGGCTGCTCCAGTGGTTGCATACCCGTGTTGTGGGCCATGATCCCCAGTAAGGTGGCTAATGTTTGTTGTTGTTATTATATGAGAAGTAGCATCCACCCCATCATATCCATATTTGGGGTTGTTTGAAGGGCGGATGCTTTGGCCTTGTAACGCCCCTGTTTTCAGAACCCGAGTACATGACTCAGATTCTAAGAACCGAGGAGTTAGTTAATGATAACGACGACAAACCAATAAATCAAAGTGCGATATAGCAGGAATGAAAATATGTCATACATATGGCCTCAAAATAGGAGCAATATTCGGGCCCACTCAGCTGAGGGCCACTTACAAAACCTTAAGTATCATTAAAAATCTGAATGTACTGAAATAGAATAAATGACTAAACTACTGGTTTACCCTGTAGTAGGCTGCCGCCTCCTAATACGGCTCCTCATCGTATGGCTCTTCCTCGGCCGCCACCGCCTCCAGTCCTGCCATGTCCTCGATGTCTCCTATACCTACATCCTCTGTACGGTTGAACATTGATGAATGAGTGGCCAGCTCAGTGTGATCTCCCCTTAAGATTACACATTGCCGCCCTAGACAAGGAATAACATAAAACACGCCAGTAATCCAAAACATAGTATACGCAGTGTAATTTAAATGCATGGATGCATAATTGTAACGTCGGCCTGGAAAAAACATCCAGACAGACATTGGGGTCGTCACCCATGGATTTGATTGGACGTCAGCGCAACATTCGACATAATCGCATAGGTATGAGGATCCAAGTCATCATCATAAATCAATCGAATGGTCATTAGCGCAACACGCGGCGTAATCATATAGGCATAATGATCTAAGTCGTCGTAGTATGCTTATGGATGCATGATTTGCCAGCCCGTTATTAGTCCAATTGCAATCAGTCATTTTGAATAAGCTCACGGTCACTACGGGGAGCGCAGGGCCCAGCGTAGGCCGACGGTTTGGGTATAGTGTCTCATTACCGCCATCTCCGGCCCATGAGAATGTCGTCTTAGGGTGTGTGTAGGATCCACTAACATGTGGCCAATCAATATATCATAAAGGGGCCACCACCAATGCCGACTGGGAATGAATGTTGAAATTTTCAAATGTGGCGACTAAACATGACGGCATGAATGGTGCAAAGACGAGTAAACAACGGTAATTAGAAAAGTTGTGAAGTTCATCCCAAGTCAAATAGGTGAAACCCCACATGGCTGGTAAACCCCAGAGTCAAGTTCCACAACCAAAACCTCCATGTCAAGGGCCTACTTAGATCACAACTAGTCTAGTTACACCCCAAGCATGGACTCTCCTTTGATAGAATTTCTCATGGAGAGATTTTAGCAGTATGTGTGGCGTAGCAAAATGTATCACAAATAAGAAACAACAACTGAAATTACATAAGATATATAACATAAATGGCTGGATTATTCACTGAAGCATTTCAAGAAACAAATATTCTAAACAACAGTAAGCATGAGTATTATCATATTAGACAGATAAAGCAAGTAAATACAGTTTATTTCCATACATAATTCGTCATTAATCTAGTTAGCCATTTACACTACTAAAACTACTATTTCTAGTCTAGTTAGGGATGGAAAGCTTAAGGGGAGGAAATCATCACCAGACGTGGGGTAGATTACTCCTAAAGGCAAGGAAGATAGTGAATTTGCACTGCTCATGTAATTCCCTGAACAATTCATTCATAATGGTCAGTGAGTCACACAGTTAAACATGTGGGGGTAGGCGAAGAGTTGGAAGGCCCCTAACAGAGGTTATTGTAACCAAGGGTGACCGATTTTGCCAAAACTCACACCACCTTATATTGAATATACTGTACACACGGAATACATATAATATATTATATATAGCCATGGCCCCAAACATACGTATATGATGTACACATATACTATATAGCCAAAGCCCAAAATAACACCTATGCACTGCACACATAGAATACATAAGATGCATATTATATTTGCAATGTGTGGCATATAAGAGCACGTTATAAGTGTTGTATACATGTAATACAAATGCACACATCATAGGTTGCATTTGCATCACATGGCAGGGGTGTTCATCGTGTAAAGCATCTCATGACACCCAGATATACATCAGTACGTTTCATACACCATATGAGCAACTAGTGGGCCCCACCTTGCTGACAACAGAGGTGAACAGTCTGGATCTAAGTGTGGCTGTATGACCAGCGCATACACGCCACCCACGTCACAGATGGGTTCCACCACTCAGCTCTAACTGTATATATACATACTTATATATACACCTATATACTTGTACATATGTATAAATATATACATCTGTATACTTATCTTACATATATATATATATATATATATATGTATGTATGTATATAAAATAAATAAAAGAAGAGAAAGAAAACGTCCATCACTGGATGTCTGCAAATGAACGGTCTGGATTAAGCAGGCCCTAGCCAAAACAAAGGCAAGTGGGGCCCACTACATGTCTCTGTACACTGTCTTGCATGTACATTTCATCTTATTTATATACCTGAATGTATGTATATATGTATGTATATAAATAATAAAAAAAATATTAAATAAAAAAAATAAAAAAAAAAGAAGCAAAGGAGATTTCCAACACTGGACGGTACTAAGGAACCATCCAGTTCTGGGCCTGGTTCACAGTGTCCCTGATGGAAGGCTAGGGGAGCTCCCTCATCAAGGTGGGTCCCGATGTGGGGGGTCGGATGCTGAGGCAGGGTGCGGCTCACTTTCTGATGCAAGGTACAGCCCACCAACAACTGGGTGGAGTTCAACGTCAGGCAGCCCACTTTAATTTTGTGCAGGGCCCAACGCCAGACCGAACAGCCCACCTATGCTTTTGGTGAGGCCCATGACCGAACAGCCCATCAGCAACCGTCCCTGTTGCGGGTTGTCCTGGAAGACCATCATTGGCCGTGATTCCTGGCTAAAACAAGCCTTACTAGAGGGCTAATCTCGCCGCCTATCTACGGTTAAACCGTGGCCTGAAGCAATGTTGCTGGGCAATGTTGCAACTAAAGTGGAACCACTGTCTGGCTCGACTCCAGCTCCCCAACGCCACTGATGATCCCTCCTTGCTGAAACGGGAAGGAAGAAACGGTCACCTGGCCTTCTGCTATGGAAGAAGGCTCAACCTATCGTCTCTGAGGTCGGACCGACCCCAACCTTTGCTTGGTCATTTTCGGCACCAAAACAGGGCCTGACGAAAGCCTGATTTTCGGTTCTAATCGCAGCTATTGAAGAACTGTTCTTAGGCCCAGTTTTAGCTTAGGACCATGGCCATTGCTTGGCTCATGTCTAGCTCTAAACAGATCTCGATGAAGACTCGAAACGGAGCTTCGTTTGGCCAAACGCATGACCATTACTTGGTCATGGCTTCAGCCCACACAGAGTTTGGTAATAGCCCAAACCACAGCCATTAAGGAGGCCGGTTGGGAGGTTGGAGTACTGGAGTTGATGGTCCGATATCAGTCTGAGACCATGGCCTCCAAACATTGCCATTGTCGGACCGGTTCTCAGCCACTGTTTGGCATGGTCTCGGTCTAGACAACGCACCACCTATAACTAGCTAAGACTATGAGGGAAACGGCAGAACAAAAGAAAGAAAGAAAGAAAGAAAGAAAGGAAGGACAGGGAGGCAAGGGGTGTTACCTGGTTCAGCTCCAAACTCAAGCTGAAATGGCCAACCCACACTCCACACTACCCTCCTTCGCATAGTGTGAACTCTCACCCTCTTTCTCCCTTCTCTCGCTCTCTCTCTCGTTGGTGTGAATCCCAATGCTATAGGACAGTTTATATAGAGGGAGGGGGAGGACACCAACGGCTAGAAATGCACCGACTGTGCATGGCTGAGATCTAAGATCCATTGTGCATGGGTTCTATCTACTCAATGGGATGGATAACTAACATCTGGGCCCACCAGAAAACTAAATTTTCTGGTCTGGTGGGGCCCATCTTGTTATATCGTTTGACGCTTAACCGGGGAAGATGACCTGACCTCTAATGGCAGGTCATCATCTGATGTGCATGGTGATGATCCGATCCTTCTGATCGGTCCAGATGGGACCCAGGATCAGCGTGGGGCCCACTTCTCGTGTCCCAAATTCCTTTCTCCATTCATCTAGCGAGAATCTTCAACTCTCATGAGAAAACTTGAGTTTTCGGTTTTAACTCGCCACATCCAGAACCAAGGGCAGGGATGAGGCCACGCGACCTTGCGAACGGCTGGAATCCCGCCAGCAGTAGTTTCCTGAAGTGGGAATGTTCTCCCTTGCTTTTTCTTAAACAGACCTTGCCCGCCCTTTTCTGGAAAGGAGGGATCACAGGCGACGGGTGGCTAGGATTGCTTGCTCATGCCGATCACGGGCCACCCACGTGGCCCCAGGTTGGCCCCACCTCGCGGATGTCCTCCACGTGCAATGATTTGGACGGTTGCACACCATCTTACTCGTCTATTTACAACGGACAAAAAGCCTATACAGTTTTGTTAAGCCAAGCTCCGTGGAGAAAATGAACGGCTTAGATGGTTCGGAAAGTGGCCAGGGTTGGCCACCTAGAGGCCCAAAGTCCATCATTCAAACAAGAGAATGGTGGGAAAATGCCATTTCGTGATTTTTTAGAGAGAGAGTCGATCAAAGGACGTTTAACCGACCCTGACGGTCCAGTGCACATCGCACACGAGTACTCCTATGTACATGCGCCGTGTTGGGGCCCGCTGAGGTGTCAACATCATAATCCACATCGTCCATTTATACTAGGGACCCTACTTCAGGGATCCTGGCCCACTTTAGGGTGGATGTGATCCCTGGGCGGGCCGCTACACCCTTCTAAGGGCTATCATTGGCCCATATGTTACGATCTATCGAGTGGATGGGCCTGATACTCGTTTTTAATGGTTAATATGAGATGCTAGTTGTGATGAAGGCCTGGTTTGTCACTAACTAATTGTTAAGTGTGGGTGGCAGGTGTGTCGTAGCAATATTCTATTGACATAATACTTCAATTCAAGGTGTTCAGGCAACCTTACCCTTTGCATGATGTAGGGCACATTCTGACTCCTGGAGGATTTAGGTGGATGGCTTTACTTTCGATTGAAATTTTCATCCTACATGTATTGTGTTCAAGGTAGTTGATTTAATCCACCCTGATTTAAGTTGGATTAGGTTTTAAGGGTAACACCCGCGTACCATTGGTATGGGTTGTTACAGTCTACCCCCCTAAAAAAAAATTCATCCTCAAAATTACTTGAGGTGTGCTACTAAACAGGTGAGGGTACTTCTCTCTAACTTCTGCTTCCCACTCCCATGTTGCTTCTTCTCCATGGTCTGACCAAAGAACCTTGACTAGAGGTGTAGTCTTTGTCCGCAAGACCTGCTCCTTGTGTTCCAAGATACGAATAGGTTCCTCAACGTAGGAGGCGTTATCTGTTAGCTCGATTTGCTCCCAGCTAACGATGTGCGACTCATCAGGCGTATACTTTTTCAGCATGAATATGTGAAAGACATTGTGAATACCGGCCAATACAGTAGGTAGTGCAAGGCGAAATGCCACAGCTCCCACACGATCCAAAAATTCAAACGGACCAATGAAACGTGGTGCCAACTTCCCCTTCTTTCTGAATCTCATCAGACCCTTCATAGGTGACACCTTCAGAAATACGTGGTCGTCAACCGCAAACTTTAGGTTATAACGTCGATTATCCGCGTAGCTCTCTATCTGCTCTGGGCGGTACGCAGATGCTTTCTGACCACGTCAATGACCTGAGTAGTAGCCTGAACCAGCTTGGGTCCCAATAAGCTTCTTTCTCCTATTTCTGCCCAACATTATGAGGCTCGGCAAGGGTGGCCATAAAGAGCCTCATAGGGTGCCATGCCGATGCTGAACTGGAAACTGTTATTGTATGCGAATTCTGCCAGTGCCAAGTGGTCGTCCCAGTTGCCTTAAAAATCCTGAACACATGCTCTCAGCATATCTTCTAAGATCTGATACAACCTCTCAGTCTGCCCATCGGTCTGAGGATGAAACGCCGTACTGAATTTGAGTTCCGTGCCCAATTCTTCCTACAGCTTCTTCCAGAATGTAGAAGTAAATCTGGAGTCTCGATCTGAGATAATTTTCCACGGAACTCCATAGGATCACACGACTTCTCGGATATATAATCTTGTCAAACTATAAGTGGAATCTGTCATGTGGATTGGGAGGAATCTGACACCTTTGATGGGTTGATGGCCTGATGGGTTGTTCGGTCATGGGCCTCACAAAAAATGCAGGTGGGATATTGGGTCTGGCGTTGGGCCCTGCACAAAATGCAAGTGGGCTACCTGATGTTGAACTCCACCCAGCTGTTGGTGGGCTGCACCTTGCAACAGCAAGTGGGTCGCACCCTGCCTCAGCATCCGACCCCCCGCATCGGGACCAACCTTGATGAGGGAGCTCCCCTAGCCTTCCATCAGGGACACTGTGACCCGGGCCCAGAACTGGATGGTTCCTCAGTACCGTCCAGTGTTGGACGTCTCGTTTGCTTCTTTTTTTATTTTATTTATTATTTATATGAATAAATATATACATACATTCAAGTATATAAATAAGATGAAATGTACATGCAGGATAGTGTACAGAGACACGTGGTGGGCCCCACTTGCCTTTGTTTTGGCTAGGGCCTGCTTAATCCAGACCGTTCATTTGCAGACGTCCAGTGATGGACGTTTTCTTTCTCTTCTTTTATTTATTTTATATACATATATATATATATATATATATATATATATATATATATATATATATGTATGTATATAGATATATATGTAAGATAAGTATACAGATGTATATATTTATACATATGTACAAGTATACGGGTGTATATATAAGTATGTATATATACAGTTAGAGCTGAGTGGTGGAACCCATCTGTGACGTGGGTAGCATGTATGCGCTGGTCATACAGCCACACTTAGATCTAGACCGTTCACCTCTGTTGTCAGCAGGGTGGGGCCCACTAGTTGCTCATATGGTGTATGAAACATACTGATGTATATCTGGGTGCAATGAGATGCTTTACACGATGAACACCCCTTCCATGTGATGCAAATGCAGCCTATGATGTGTGCATGTGTATTACATGTATACAACACTTTATAGGCTGCGTGCACGTGTATTACATGTATACAACACTTATAATGTGCTCTCATATGCCACACGTTACAAATATAATACGCATCTTATGTATTCTGTGTGTGTAGTGCATAGGTGTTGTTTTGGGCTTTAGCTATATAGTATATGTGTACATCATATACGTATGTTTGGGGCCATGGTTATATATAATATATTATATGCATTCCATGTGTACAGTATATTAAATATAAGGTGGTGCGAGTTTTGGCAAAATCGGTCACCCTTGGTTACAATAACCTCTGTTATGGGCCTTCCAACTCTTCACCTACCCCCACATGTTTAACTGTGTGACTCACTGACCATTATAAATGAATTGTTCAGGGAATTACACAAGCAATGCAAATTCACCATCTTCCTTTCCTTTAGGAGCAATCTACCCCACGTCTGGTGATGATTTCCTCCCCTTAATTTTTCTATCCCTAACTAGACTAGAAATAGTAGTTTTAGTAGTGTAAATGGCTAACTAGATTAATGACAAATTATGTATGGAAATAAACTGTATTTACTTGCTTTATCTATCTAATATGATAATACTCATGCTTACTGTTGTTTAGAATATTTGTTTCTTGAAATGCTTCAGTGAATAATCCATCCATTTATGTTATATATCTTATGTGATTTCAGTTGTTGTTCCTTATTTGTGATACATGTTGCTATGCCACACATACTGCTAAAATCTCTCCATGGGAAATTCTATCAAAGGAGAGTCCGTGCTTGGGGTGTAACTAGACTAGTTGTGATCTAAGTAGGCCCTTGACATGGAGGTTTTGGTTGTGGTACTTGACTCTGGGGTTTACCAGCCATGTGGGGTTTCACCTATTTGACTTGGGATGAACTTCACAACTTTTCTAATTACCGTTGTCTACTCGTCTTTGCACCATTCATGCCGTCATGTTTAGTCGCCACATTTGAAAATTTCAACATTCATTCCCAGTCGGCATTGGTGGTGGCCCCTTTATGATATATTGATTGGCCACATGTTAGTGGGTCCTACACACACCCTAAGATGGTGGTCTCATGGGCCGAGGATGGTGGTAATGGGACACTATGCCCAAGCCGTCGGCCTACGCTAGGCCCTGCGCTCCCCGTAGTGACCATGAGCTTATTCAAAATGGCTGATTGCAATTGAACTAATAACGGGATGGCAAATCATGCATGCATAAGCATACTAAGATGACTTGGATCATTATGCCCATATGATTATGTCGCGTGTTGCGCTAATGACCAGTCGATCAATTTATGATGATGACTTGGATCCTCATGCCCATGCAATTACGCCGAGTGTTGCGATGACGTCCAGTCACATCCATGGATGACGACCCCAATGTCCGTCTGAATGTTTTTCCTGGGACATAGGCCGTCTGGATATTTTTTTCGGGCCGACGTTACAATCATGCATCCATGCATTTAAATAAGACTGCATATACTATGTTTTGGATTACTGACATGTTTTATGTTATTCCTTATCTAGGTCGGTGGTGTGTAATCTTGAGGAGAGATCACACTGAGTTGGCCACTCATTCATCAATGTTCAACCGTACAGAGGACATAAGTACAGGAGACGTTGAGGACATGACAGGAGTGGAGGCGGTGGCGACCGAGGAAGAGCCCTACGATGAGGTGTCGTATCAGGTGGTGACAGCCTACTACGGGCTAAACCAGTAGTTTAGTCATTTATTCTATTTCAGTGCATTTGGATTTTTAATGATACTTAAGGTTTTGTAAGTGGCCCCTAGCTGAGTGGGCCCGAATATTGCTCATATTTTGAGGCCATATCTATGACACATTTTCATTCCCGCTATATCGCACTTTGATTTATTGGTTTGTCGTCGTTATCATTAGCTAACTCCTGGGTTCTTGGAATCTGAGTCATGTACTCGGGTTTTGAAAACTAGGGTGTTACAAGCCTGCACTTGTAGAACTGTTTCTTGGGTAGTGCTACTCGTATTGCGAGGGTCGGCTGCCCCCCTTATGGCCTTGTTGTTTGTTAGGGACGAAGCGGTCCCTCTCGACTAGACCGCCATGAGCCAGGCGGACCAAACGGCAGTCTCCTCATGGACGCATCTCCTGGAAGAATGTTCTTCAAGGGGTTAAGCACTAGAGAATTATCAATATGAGACCCATGCACACATACATGCCTAGAAGCTTCATCCATAAATATCAACGACCAACCATTTAAGGAAATTCATGAGATAATAAAAAGGAATTTCTAAGCAACTCTATGCATTCACATTACAATCAAAATGCCATTTACCATGGTTAGTTACATTACTTACACAAGGAAACACATAAGTCACTAAACACTAACATAAGGAAACGATTGCCTTACCAAACAAAAGAAACCTAACCATCATATGACTGACCTAATGAAGTAACTCTATCTACTATAGGGAACATAAATTGATTAACAATAATACTAAGCTACTATTCTTCTGGGTCGGACGAAGATGGGGCTACTCCCTCCCCTTAGTTGCAGCACATCATGGCTTTCATGGTGTGATACATCTTCTCGTTCCACCTCTCCTACTTTTCTTGATTTCCATCCTGACATCTAGTGCATCCAGGCGCTCATGTATGCCTTGAGCAGTGAGTGGCTCTACGCTGATTTCTTCAGCTTTCTCTTCACTTCTGTCCTCATCATCTTCATCATCATCTTCTTCTTCATCGTCTTCATCCCCAAATTCTTCTATGTGGGTCTGTCGTTGTCTAGGGCCACTCCCATGCAATTTAGTGTCTCATCACCAAGAATCTTTGTCGACACATGGTTTTTATTTGGTCAACCGATCCCGTGTTGGTGGGCCAACTAACAGACTAGGCCACCAAAAGGGAGGCCTGTGTCCTTCTGTGTTTCCTTTGCAGCCTTCACGATTTGGTGGAGCACTATGCTGGGGATGCACACATTTGCTCCACGGCCCACTTGGTAAAGGAATTCTACCATATAGCGGATGCCTTTGGTGTGGTTTTCCAACCTTCGATATACATTGTAAGTGCAAATGCAAAGAAATAGGTGATACTCTAGGGTCATGGCCAATGTGTACATGCCGTTATCTCGCCTCCATAGGGCAGTATGGCCGCACAAGAGGCATGCACACTCATCCTGACCTCGATGTGTTTCTAAATCCCTTTCGTCGATTTTTACCTCTCCTAATGGCATCCCAAGTATCTGGGAGAATTCCTCCACTCCAAAGTGGATAACCTGGCCGCCTACCATGATATTAAATCCCAGGGGCATGTATTTAAGGCTTCTGATTTGAGCATAGACTGCTCTTGCTTACCCCACATCGGTCCATAGGCTTCCGTCGAACATGGGACCTCATCCCTTTGGCACAAGTCGGTTGAGTAGGTCGTACTTACCGAACAAATGCCCCTTTACGGAAGCCTCTTATGCCACTTTGCATTCTCCGAAGTTTCCCAAATCCACAACAAGTGGTTGGGCGGCTTGTATTCTAAGCTCTCTTTGGGGATCATTTCTCCTTTTGGATCGAACCTCAGGGTTCGGCCTTTCTCGTAGATCGGCATTCCACTTGCTTTGTCTTTCTCGGCTTAACTCATCCTGTGGGTTGGCATTCTTCTTACTTTACCTCTCACAGCTTGGCCCCCACCTCTTTGAGAGCCGATCTTTTCTTCCCCATGAGAGAGAGGATCATGGGAATGGAAATGATTGAGGTGAGGAATGCAAGGAATGTCATCTTTCCTTACCCAAGTTAAGGAGGGAAGATGGGTTTATAAGGGAGGGGATGGAGATCCTTGGACTTTTTGAAGAGGAGATGGGTTTTGAAGAAAGGGGTTTGGTGTGAGGAAGAAGAGAGATGGGTTTAAAAGGAAAAGGTTTGAGAGAAAGGGGTTTGATGTAAGGAAGAAGAGAGATGGGTTTTGAAGAAAGAGGTTTGAGAGAAAGGGATTTTTTTTAATAATAGATTTAAGTGTTTTGAAGGGAGAGGAGGCTCTAAGGTTTTGAGATGGATGGAGTGTAGGGAAATGAGAGGGAATGGGGGTTTTGGGGCTTAAAAAGCAAGTGGAGTAGGCCCCACACGTGTATGAACTTGTAAGGGGGGCCACTTATCAACGGCATGGGCGTGGGCAACGCCCCTTCCTACGTGGGCAACGCGGCCTGTTGACCTCCCACGCATGGGCCACGTGGCTTGTTGGCATTCTAGGTGTGGGTAACGCAGTCCAATGGTGTCCCAAGTGTGGGCAACGTAGTCCACTGGTGTCCCGAGCATGGGCAATGCCCCCCCATCCCCCCCCCCCCCCCCCCCCCCCCCCCCCCAAGGGACATCCATCGTCCCAAAATGGGTTGGGAATATTGGATTGGAGTCAGCGATGGCACATTTGGGCCTAGGGACATCGATCGCGACTATCCTATGTTCTTCTAACTCCACACATCCCTTCCTTAATAATCCATCTGAACTTGAAGCGAACGTATCTCAAGGACCGAAATGAGTTGTTGGATGTAATATGTATAAAATTTGGTTAGTATGGGCCACTTTAATTACCTAGTTTGATCGAATCAGATTTCACTGTTAAGTTTTCGAGCCCGAGCCCAAGGGTGGACTGAAACGTGCTTTAAGGCTCCCAGATCTAATTTTAACATCATCATGATCTCCCTCTCCTTAGTTTAAGCCTTTTAGAAGTTATTTTTTTTTAATTTTAGACTCAAATGTTTGGAATGACTCACGGTGGGTCATAAGGTTTCATCATCACTGAGTTTCTGTGCTCCCTCCTACGTTAACAAATGTGTTATAGCGAGTTTATGGTCCACGACCCAATTTAATTCCAAACCATTGCTCTTATACCAACCCATAACGCCCTGAAATTTGAGGGTCGAGGAACACTCAACTTCCAAGTTCCTAGGTGTCACTTAAGAGTAGTAATTTTATGTATGATTCAAATGAAATGAATGAAATGAGCAATAGAAGGATCAAATGGAACATAAATCACAAACTACAACTAAGCTATTGAAATAAAACACGCCTAAGTAAATGCAAGTCCAACACAAGAATATCATATGGGACGCGCTAGGCGGTAATATTTATTTATTTTAGCCAAAGAAAACCCTAATCCATTAATAAAACCATATATGTATATAAGGAGAGAGACAGAGAGAGAGAGAGAGAGAATGGATTTCAATCTCTAAACAAAACAAACCGGACCCAAAGCACGATTGCTCCAAAAACATGATTGCTCCAAAAACTGTTGAGGGTCAAATATTGCATATCAGACCCTATTTATTGCTGGGACTTACGAGCATGACACTGTTTAATGGCCCATTTTATCGGGTTTATGTTGCAAGGTGATTTTACGAGCCTAAACTACAAAAGGGTGCTAAATGCATGGATTTAACACTCTGATGATCAACAAGGCAAGGGACACACTCCAAGGAACCAAGATCGACTGAAATTACACGCAGGGATCCGAAAAAATAAAAGAATTGAAGCTCAAATGCCCTAAAACTCATCCAGAATGCAAGATCACATGTTTCCCACCATCCATTCGGTTCGAAATTTCATACGTGGCTTGAAGACAAGAAATTAACCATACAAGTCAATTTTCAGCCACTGGATCCCTCTGCAAGTGACCCAACGGGTAGATCAACCCATTAATCTTCAATTTGGGGCCCGCCTGATATCAAGACATGTTTTAACTCTGGTCTTAACGCATTAAATAAAGAGATAAAGGGGATAGTCGGAACGAATTCATCACAAACATAACGATGGACCTTAAATGTATGATGAGTGTACACCATGTACAGTGCACCAGACGAAGACCGGACGGCCAGCCCGGTCAAAGACGGGCTGACCCGTCCTTATCACGCGCGGACGTCTAGAGGACGCACCGCGGCTTGCGGGTGATTGCTGTGGGACCCACCCCATGTACATTTCAATAATCAGGACGGTTCATTTGGTCCATGAGACGGCCAACACTAACGCCTAGCTGTCCTTTTGGTTCCATGCAGCGATTGCAAGATCCTAGCCGTTGAAAGGAAGATGGATGGCGGAATGAAGATTCACATGGGCCACACCGAAACTGACTCAAAACCAAGCACGTCTGGACGGTTTTTCATCCTTAAGACAATGGACGGTGTGGATTTTTCCATCACCGTCAATCTGGGGCCCAACGATCATCACAGCGGATCCACGTGCGTATCATTTGCATCCCAAAAATCCAAAAGTTTGGGGGAATTGTGGGGCTCACACATCATCCGTATGTCTGATCCAAGCCGTCCATCTTGTAGAGGGCTTTAAGAGCTACAAAACCATGTTGTCACTTTTCACCCATGCGTGCACACGTGTTAGATACAGAGGCCACAAAAGGGCTTCCCGGTAGCGTTCAAATCTGATCTTTTAGTTATTTCTTCTCTGGGCCACGACAATGGAAGTTTAAAACCACCCATTCTTGACTGAAATTTCGTCCTGAATCCAATGGATGGGGTGGATTTTCAGAAAATGCTTTTGTGGCCCACCGATCACAATAGCGAAATGGTGCGAAAGGTTTCGCACATCCGCGAAAATTGACTTTTCCAGGCGGTTTTGGCCCACCATCTTTGATCATATAGCAGATCTGAACCGTCTATCATGTAGAGAACCTAAGAAAGTACTAAGGGACGGTGTTTCTTTAAAATTTGAGCGAGGAAAGTAGCGTGTTTCGAGGCACCGAACTTGGCTGTGAAAATTGTACTCCGTGTCCTGCTACAACTCTGTCACAGACTCCATCCTTCCAACAGCTATAAAAGGAGATTTTGGACGTGGGGAGCATTCATTCAGGTCTAGGAAGGAAGAAAAAGAGAGACGTGGAGGCTCGGGCAGGGACGTGAAGCAGAAAAAAAAAAGAGTATTTTCTTTTTATTTTTTTATTTTTTTATTTTTTTTTTAGTTTATTTCAATTGTGGAGATTTAGCCATCCATGTCTGGATAAACCTCTTAGCTAGGGCTAAGAGGTGAAGCTTGTAGTGAGATGGGAGATTTTATTTTATTTTTATTTTAATTCATGAATCGACGTTGATTTTAGTTGATTATTATGGGAATATTTTTAGTTCTTAATGGTCTGTTGTGACTGAAATTACAATGGGTCTGCGATGCTTTGAATATTTCTATTTTCTTTTCATGTTTATGACGTCAGGACGTCCTGTTGTTCACCATAGTCTCCTGGGCATGGTTGGATGACGGTACCCTTCCTAACTTTCATACATGTGATTGGGTGGTAATTAGTTTGATTCTATTGTTTGCCATAGTCTTTGGGCATGGTTTGGTGATGGAATCCATTCTAATTCATCTTCCTTTCATCTCTTTGAAAACTAGATCAATGGCAGTTCAGTAAATTTCATGATTCATGAAACAGGCATAAGATCTCCCTGATCTCTACAAGTGGATCCTCTGAATCCCTAGTTTCCTATCTCTGATTTGTTCCCTAAGTTTTAGATTAATTATTCTACAAGTATTCCACCATTGCTAATTGATTTAGAATTCATCTTAGCCTAGTTCTAGTTCTAGTTAGTTTTAGATAACGTACAAGTTTCAGTCCCTTGGAATTCGACCTCGGTCTTACCGAGTTATTACTACATCACAACCCTGCACTTGGGGAGTGAACAAGTTTTTGGCGCCGTTTCCGGGGACTGTCGGCTACGTTTTTCTGAAATTAATTAGTTTTAGGATTAGTTTAAGATTAGATTTTCTTTTTAGAATTTTCTAATTCTAGGTTTAGAAGCTTAGTTATTTTCCTTGTTAGAAATTTTTCCTAACTTTAGAAACTTTCTATTCTTCATTATATCTGATTTTTAGAACTAACCTAATTTTTTTTATTTTGTAAGAAACGTCTAATTTAGTAAGCTCTTTCTAATTTCTCTTTCTTTTGAATTTCTTCTTTTCTTTAGAAATTAGTTTACTTTTAATTAGGACTTTCTATTCTTAGAAACTATTTTTTTTTTGTTTTATTTTGCAGATTCTTAACCTAAGCCTCCAAATTTGGTAACTTCTTTCCATCTTTCCCTTTTATTTTTTAGATTTCTGCTTCTTCCTTTCTCTTAGGTTTAAGTTAGAATTTGAGGGCTGAGTGTGTTTTATGCCCCATTGGGCACGCGACAACACTCGACGTCTCGTGACTGAAGGAGGATTAGTTGAGGGGTTGACTGTCCATCGCAGGACTAGACACCACTTGAATTCTCCTGAGACAGAGGAGGTTATGGCTGAAAATCAACCTCAAGCACTACCCCAACCTAGGGTTGAGGAAGTACTTGATGAGAATGAGGTGCACCACGCACCCCCGCCTCGTACTTTACGAGATTATTTACAACCGGCGGGGGTGAGTACGCCCTCATGCATGATTTTTCCTGAGAATACAGGACATATGGACATCAAGCCAGGGATTATCCAACTCCTTCCTAAGTTCCATGGGCTTGAGTCTGAAGAACCATATTTGCATCTGAAAGAGTTCGATGAAATCATAGGCACCTTATACTTTCTTAATGTATCAGAGGATACTATTAGGCTGAAACTCTTTCGATTTTTCTTGAAAGAAAAAGCCAAGACGTGGTTACATTCACTGCGTCCTAGATCCATTGACACATGGAATGATATGCAGAGGAAATTTATAAAGAAATTTTTCCCACATTATAAGACAATTACCCTCAGGAGAGCAATCATGAACTTTGCCCAAAAGGAAAATGAAACATTCTTCCAATATTGGGAAAGGTTCAAGGATCTGGTTAATGCATGCCCACAACATGGCTTTGAAATATGGCGTATTATGAATTTTTTCTATGATGGGCTAACATCTTCCATGCGCCAAATGGTCGAGACAATGTGTAACGGAGATTTTATTAATAAAAATGTCGACGAGGTATGGGATTACGTTGATAGTCTCACGGAAAAAATACAATCATGGGACTATTACCCAAGAACGAACACTACGTCTAGGCCGACTCATTCAAGGGAAAAAGGAGGAATATATCTCCTAAAAGAGGATAATGATCTTAACGCTAAGGTGGCCAATCTCACCAGAAAATTTGAGGCCATGGAAGGAAGGAAGGAAAAGGTTAATGAAAGTGTTTGCGGCATCTGTGATAGCAACATTCATACTACTAAAAATTATCCTTCAATACCTGCCTTTCGAGAAGTATTGAATGAACAATCTAATGTCGTAAATAACTATCAAAGACCTTTCAATGGACCACCCTCTAATACTTACAATCCTGGCTGGAAAAATCATCCGAATTTTAGTTGGAGGAACGGACAAACTGCTATCCCTCAAGGTTTCTTCAATTAAATTCCAAATCAGGGGAAACCTCAAGAAGAATCGGTTCAAATTTCCATACAAGAGCTGGCTCGGACAATGCAAGGAATTTCAGATTTTATGCAAAAAATAGATTCACGTATGACGGCTATGGAAAAAGGGATGCTCCCTACACAATCACTCCCTAATCAGAAACCGCAATACGAGACAGGTGATCCCAGCTCTTTAAATCAAATGGGGCGCGCTAAATCCATCACCACTCTTAGGAGTGGGAAGGTTATTGAAAAAACCCTTCCGGTTAGTCCCGAAAAGCCTCAAGAACCAGAAGAGAACAACAATGATGGATCTAGTGGCGCCCCACAAAAATTTGAACCGGAACCTCTAGAAAAGCCAGTTGCTCCGTTTCTCCAACGGTTGGTTGAACCAAAACGTCTATCTAACTCTCAGGATATCCTAGAGGTGTTGAAACAAGTGAAAGTCAACATTCCTCTGCTTGACGTCGTAAAACAGATTCCTTCATATGCTAAATTTCTAAAGGATTTATGCACTACCAAACGACGAAAAAGTGTTCAAAAGAAGATCTCCTTGACTGAGAAAGTGACTGCCATCCTGAAACAAGATGTGCCGCAAAAATTCAAAGATCCCGGTTGCCCAACCATATCATGTGTAATCGGAAACTATCGAATTGATCACGCACTTCTTGACTTAGGAGCAAGCGTCAATCTGATTCCCTATTCGGTATACCAACAGTTAGGTTTGGGTGAATTAAAACTCACTCGAACCACACTACAACTTGCTGATCGTTCTGTTCGTGTACCAAGAGGAATCATCGAGGATGTGTTGGTCCAGGTTGATAGATTCTACTACCCTGTTGATTTTATCATCTTGGACACCGAACCCATCAATGATACGAGCACTCAGATTCCCGTCATTCTTAGTCCCCCAATTCGTGTCTACTTCAAATGCAATTATCAATTACAGGAATGGTGTCATGACTATGTCCTTTGGAAATTTGACATTGGAATCGAATATCTTTTTCAATAACGGCAGCAACTCAGAGGATGATGACGATTTCCACGATGTTAACATGATTGATTCTTTTGTGGAAGATAAACGCCTCTCACCTTATCCTCTGATCTTCTAGAGACGTGCCTGACCCACTTCCATGATCTTGATGATGATATAATTAGAGAGACGTGTGCCATGCTTGATACTGCACCGGTACTTGAAGTTAACCAGTGGAGGTCACACATTGAAGAATTGCCCCAAACTTATGTAGTGCCTCTACCGTCTAACCTCAAGCCACCAAAGCTTGACCTAACCCTCTGATTTAAAATATGTCTATTTAGGTCAAGATGAGACATACCCGGTAGTGATCTCTGCCCACCTGGAGAAAGAACAGGAGAGTATGCTGATATCTACTCTCATTGAGCATAAGGGAGCTCTTGGATGGACGATAGTGGACCTCAAGGGAATTAACCCATCGATTTGCACTCACCGTATATATCTTGAGGATAATGCAAACACTGTTCGGCAATCACAACGTAGACTAAATCAAAACATGAAGGAAGTGGTTAAGGCCGAGGTTCTCAAACTATTGGAAGTGGGGATCATTTACCCCATATCCGATAGTCAATGGGTGAGTCCAACTTAGGTGGTTCCTAAGAAGTCCGGGATCACCATCGTAGCCAATGCCAATAATGAACTCGTGCCAACCAGAGTTACTACTGGTTGGAGAATGTGCATTGACTACAGAAAGCTGAATACCATCACAAGGAAAGACCACTTTCCTTTGCCCTTCATTGATCAAATCCTGGAAAGGCTAGCTGGTCATTCCTATTATTGTTTCCTCGACGGGTATTCAGGTTATAATCAGATTGAAATCGCCCCTGAGGATCAGGAAAAGACCACATTTACATGTCCCTATGGTACCTTTGCTTACAGAAGGATGCCATTCGGGTTATGTAATGCCCCTGCCACCTTTCAGCAATGCATGACGAGTATCTTTTCTGACATGGTGGAAAAATATTTAGAGGTCTTCATGGACGATTTCTCTGTTTTCGGTTCATCTTTCAGCGAATGCTTAACAAGTCTTAAATGTGTGCTGAAAAGATGTGAAGAAAAAAATTTGGTACTTAACTGGGAGAAGTGCCATTTTATGGTTCAAAAGGGAATTGTCCTTGGGCATATCATCTCGTCCAAAGGAATCTAGGTAGATAAGGCAAAAATTGATCTTATCTCTAACCTACCCCACCCAAGAATATCAGAGACGTGCGATCCTTCTTAGGACACGCAGGCTTTTACAGACGATTCATAAAGGACTTTAGTCTCCTTTCTCGTCCTTTATGTAATCTTCTTCAAAAGGATACACCATACGAGTGGACTGAGCAGTGCTAAGAAGCTTTCACTAAGCTTAAGGGCATGTTAACCACTGCACCTATCATGCAGCCACCCGACTGGAATCTTCCTTTTGAACTTATGTGCGACGCCTCTGATTATGCTCTTGGAGCGATTCTAGGCCAGAGAAAAGATAAGCGGCCTTACGTTATTCACTACGCAAGTAGGACTCTAAATCCTGCCCAAGTGAACTACTCGACTACGGAAAAGGAACTCTTAGCCGTAGTGTTCGCTTTGAACAAATTTAGATCCTACCTGATCGGATCCAAGATCATCATTTACACAGACCATGCGGCACTTAAGTATCTTCTTTCTAAGAATGATTCTAAGCCTCGCTTGATACGATGGATCCTTCTACTCCAAGAATTTGATTTGGAAATCAAAGATAAAAAGGGAGTAGAGAACGTGGTGGCCGATCATCTTTATCGCCTTAATATCTCTGATTCCCTTGAGGCGACCCATATCAATGACATGTTCCCTGATAAACAACTGTTTAGAGTCTCCCATTCACCTTGGTTTGCTGATATTGCTAATTATCTTGTTATAGGTTCATACCGACACACTGGACGTCACAAGATAAGCAGAAATTCTTTACCAAGGTGCGTAACTTTTTCTGGGATGATCCATATTTGTTTAAATATTGCCCAGACCAAATCTTAAGGAGATGTGTACCAGACGATGAGCATCAGAGTGTCATCTCCTTCTGTCACTCACAGGCCTGTGGTGGTCACTTTTCTGCTAAAAAGACCACGGCCAAGATTCTACAGTGTGGCTTTTACTGGCCCACTATGTTAAGGGACACTCATGAGTTTTGCAAAGCTTGTGAGCGTTGTCAAAAATTGGGAGCATTGTCCCATTGAAATATGATGCCTTTGAATCCCATCCTTATCATTGAAGCATTTGATTGCTGGGGCATCAATTTCATGGGACCATTCCCCCAATCATTTGGAAATCTGTATATTTTGCTCGCCGTAGACTATGTCACTAAATGGGTCGAAGCAATTCCGTGCCGCAAAAATGACCATTGCACAGTCATTAAATTTTTGAAAGAAAATATCCTGTCGCGGTTCGAAACGCCTCGAGCCATCATTAGTGACGACGGGGGCTCACACTTTTGTAATAAACCATTTGAGAATTTAATGAAGAAATACGGTATCTCTCATAAGGTGAGCACCCCATACCATCCACAGACAAGTGAACAAGCTGAGATTTCCAATAGGGAGATCAAATATATCCCGGAGAAAACAGTTAACCCTAACCGTAAGGATTGGTCAATCCGATTGACTGATGCCTTATGGGCGTACCGTACTGCTTTCAAAACTCCTATTGGAACATCTCCCTTTAGACTTGTCTATGGGAAAGCCTGTCACTTGCCTGTGGAATTGGAACATAAAGCATACTGGGCGATCAAAAATCTAAATTTCAATCTGGATAACACTGGCTCATTACGCAAACTTCAATTAAATGAACTTAAAGAAATTCGGAACGATGCATATGAGAACTCGAGAATTTACAAGGATAGGATGAAGGCGTTTCATGATCAACATATTCTACGAAAATCATTCACGACAAGTCAGAAAGTACTTTTGTACGATTCTCGACTACATCTCTTTCCGGATAAGCTTCGATCTCGTTGGACCGGCCCTTACATTGTTGTCACTGCTTATCCTCATGGGGCCGTCGAGATAAAAGATCCCAAAAATGGTAAGGAGTTTAAAGTCAATGGACAGCGATTAAAGCCATTTGTCGAAACATTTGATTCAGAGGACATGTCCATGCCTCTGATTGCTCCTGTTTACCAGGACTGATCTCCTAGTCTGATGGAGGCATAGGTAGGTTTATCACTTTCATAGGACTAGAATTGTTGCTTTATTTGTCTGGCTGAAGACGGTAAATTTAGCGCTCCTGGGAGGCAACCCAGCTTTTTTTATTCCTTTTCATTCTTTAGTAAATGATTCAATGTTTGTGGGTAACATTACTACAAACCTTCACGAGACTACAACTCGTCCACTAGGGGTAACCTAGGGGTTTAAAGGCTTGTTGCATATGCTAAATGCAATTGAGAGCACCTACGAAAGTGGTATAGATAGGATTTTATTTTTGTTATTTTTGTTTTGTTTTCTCTTGTGCTAATCTGCTCTCTCCCAGCGATCTCTTGAAAAATCTCTATTGATTCGTTATTCAGGTACTATCCTCCCATCACTTCTCATTTACTTTCGTTGTCCCATGTGCATTGCATACTCATATATCTTTTACATTGAGGACAATGTAGATTTTTGGTTGGGGGTGGGAGATTAGGTTTCCTAATCAGTATTTTTTTGTCTTGAGCGAAAATTGTGAAAATTTTTTAAAATTTTTCTGACATTTCTTGTAAATTCAATGTGATTTTGACATCTATCTTTGATTTAGAATTATGAGATACGTGATGTTGGTAATTTATGACTCTTGGATTTAGCTACTTGATAGATTCCACAGTTGAGTTTGAATTATTAATTCATGACTAGAGATTTTAAACATTGATTGAATCATGATTTCAGGACACGTCTTGCTTACACATTAAGATTTCAGTTCCATATCGAAGGATTAACTTGGTAATCACTGAGCACGAAAGGAACCAGTCTGAAATATCTTGCCATCATGGTATAAAAATTGAAAAGGTTGGATAATTAATCTTCACCATAGGTTTGCTCCCTATAGGTGTAGAGTTAATTCCCCATGAATGATATGTGAAAAAAAGTCAGGTGTACGATCTTCACCATAGGTTTGCTCCCTATAGGTGAGGATTTGATTCCCCTTCCTTGGCATTACTTTGAATAGAAAAATCACAAGTTAATAGGCTAATCTATGAGGCAAGTTTTGGGTTAGGTTTTGGTTGTCATGAATCTTCTTGTTGGTTACCAATGATATCATGAAATTGACAATTGGATCTCTAAATGATGATAAGCCGAGATTAGACTATACATCCATGGATCTCCATGTTTAAAATTTTTCTAATTGATGGATTAATACTTTACACTTGATTATGAAGTCTACCGTGCGCTTGAGCTGAGGAGAAAACAATTTCTAACATTCATGAATATTAAATTTCTCGTATTTTGTTCAAAATCTCACTCGATTTCATAGAAAGTTCTCCTATAATTCTCAACTTATTTTTAGCATAATTTGCTCGGGACTAGCAAAATGCTGGTTGGGGGTTGTGTTGAAGGTCAAATATTACATATCAGACCCTATTTATTGCTGGGATTTACGAGCATGACACTGCTTAATGGCCCATTTTATCGTGTTTATGTTGCAAGGTAATTTTACGAGCCTAAACTACAAAAGGGTGCTAAATGCATGGATTTAACACTCTGATGATCAACAAGGCAAGGGACACACTCCAGGGAACCAAGATCGACTGAAATTAAACGCAGGGATCCGAGAAAATAAAAGAACTGAAGCTCAAATGCCCTAAAACTCATCCAGAATGCAAGATCACATGTTTCCCACCATCCATTCGGTTCGAAATTTCATACGTGGCTTGAGGATAAGAAATTAACCGTACAAGTCAATTTTCAGCCACTGGATCCCTCTGCAAGTGACCCAACGGGTAGATCAACCCATTAATCTTCAATTTGGAGCCCGCCTGATATCAGGACATGTTTCAACTCTGGTCTTAACGCATTAAATAAAGAGATAAAGGGGATAGTCGGAACGGATTCATCACAAACATAACGATGGACCTTAAATGTATGATGAGTGTACACCATGTACAGTGCACCAGACGAAGACCGGACGGTCAGCCCGGTCAAAGACGGGCTGACCCGTCCTTATCACGCGCGGACGTCTAGAGGACGCACCGCGGCTTGCGGGTGATTGCTGTGGGACCCACCCCATGTACATTTCAATAATCAGGACCGTTCATTCGGTCCACGAGACGGCCAACACTAACGCCTAGCTGTCATTTTGGTTCCATGCAGCGATTGCAAGATCCTAGCCGTTGAAAGGAAGATGGATGGCGGAATGAAGATTCATATGGGCCACATCGAAACTGATTCAAAACCAAGCACGTCTGGACGGTTTTTCATCCTTAAGACAATGGACGGTGTGGATTTTTCCATCACCGTCAATCTGGGGCCCAACGATCATCACAGCGGATCCACGTGCGTATCATTCGCATCCCAAAAATTTGAAAGTTCGGAGGAATTGTGGGGCTCACACATCATCCGTATGTCTGATCCAAGCCGTCCATCTTGTAGAGGGTTTCGAGAGCTATAAAACCATGTTGTCACTTTTCACCCATGCGTGCACACGTGTTAGATACAGAGGCCACAAAAGGGCTGCCCGGTAGCGTTCAAATCTGATCTTTTAGTTATTTCTTCTCTGTGCCACGACAATGGACGTTCAAAACCACCCATTCTTGACTGAAATTTCGTCCTTAATCCAATGGACGGGGTGAATTTTCCAGAAAATGCTTCTGTAGGGCCCACCGATCACAACAGTGAAATGGTGCGAAAGGTTTCGCACATCCGCGAAAACTAACTTTTTCAGGCGGTTTTGGCCCACCATCTTTGATCATATGGCAGATCTGAACCGTCTATCATGTAGAGAACCCAAGAAAGTATTAAGGGACGGTATTTTTTTGAAATTTGAGCGAGAAAAGTGGCGTGTTTCGAGGCACCGAACTTGGCTGCGAAAATTGTACTCCGCGTCCTGCTACAACTCTGTCACAGACTTCAGCCTTCCAGCAGCTATAAAAGGAGGTTTTGGACATGGGGAGCATTCATTCAGGTCTAGGAAGGAAGAAAAAGAGAGACGTGGAGGCTCGGGCAGGGACGTGAAGCAGAAGAAAAAAAAAAGAGTATTTTCTTTTTATTTTTTTATTTTTTTATTTTTTTTTTAGTTTATTTCAATTGTGGAGATTTAGCCATCCATGTCTGGCTAAGAGGTGAAGCTTGTAGTGAGATGGGAGATTTTATTTTATTTTTATTTTAATTCATGAATCGACGTTGATTTTAGTTGATTATTATGGAAATATTTTTAGTTCTTAATGGTCTGTTGTGACTGAAATTACAATGGGTCTGCGATGCTTTGAATATTTCTATTTCCTTTTCATGTTTATGACGTCAGGACGTCCTGTTGTTCACCATAGTCTCCTGGGCATGGTTGGATGACGGTACCCTTCCTAACTTTCATACATGTGATTGGGTGGTAATTAGTTTGATTCTGTTGTTTGCCATAGTCTTTGGGCATGGTTTGGTGATGGAATCCATTCTAATTCATCTTCCTTTCATCTCTTTGAAAACTAGATCAATGGCAGTTCAGTAAATTCCATGATTCATGAAACAGGCATAAGATCTCCCTGATCTCTACAAGTGGATCCTCTGAATCCCTAGTTTCCTATCTCTGATTTGTTCCCTAAGTTTTAGATTAATTATTCTACAAGTATTCCACCATTGCTAATTGATTTACAATTCATCTTAGCCTAGTTCTAGTTTTAGTTAGTTTTAGATAACGTACAAGTTTCAGTCTCTTGGGATTCGACCTCGGTCTTACCGAGTTATTACTACATCACAACCCTGCACTTGGGGAGTGAACAAAAACAAGTCCAAAAAATGCATACCAACAGAAAAAGAAAAGGAGAAAAACCGGACCCATCTCCATCAACGGTCAGATTTCCACTACCAACAACCCAAAAAACTAAAACCCAATTCAAAATATCTAATGGGAACCTAAAAAAATGAGCCAAAGAGAGAGAGAGAGAGAGAGAGAGAGAGAGAGAGAGAGAGAGAGAAGAAAAAAAAAAAACCTACCCACTTCATTTCATCAAGCCACTAGGGCACTCCCAAGCAAAATGTCCCTGCTCCCCGCAGTTATAACAAGATCCACCACCGCCACCGCCACTGCCTCTGCCACCTCCGTACCTCCCACCACCACTCCTCCACTCCTTCCACCACCACCGCTACCCTAATAACAGTCCCTTGCCATATGGCTTGGCTCACCGCAATTGCAACAAGTTCCACCACCACCTCCGCCACTACCGCCGTAGCCACCACCATACCCACCACCATCACTGTTATTCCTCCCACCGCGTCCGCTTCGTCCACCTCCACCTCTTCCGCCACCGCCGTTGAAGCCATACCCACCACCGTACCGACCGCCACCTCCGAACCCTTACCCACCTCCCCGGCCTTCGCCATTGCGACCGCCTCCGCCACCGCCACCTCCTCCACCCCTCCAGTCTCCTTGCACAGAGGATCCATTGGGCCCACTCACATCGACGGCCTTGGTCCGTCCATCATCGCCCTGCTCGATCTCGAACTCAACGACTTCCCCCTCAACAAGGCTGCGGTAGCCTTCAAATTTGATAAACGACTGATGGATGAACAAATCTTCTCCACCATCGTCCAACGTTATGAAGTCAAAGCCCTTCTGGCAGTTAAACCACTTCACAATGCCACTCGATCTGCTACCTTGCACCATGGGGGACATGATAACCCTAGGAACCCCTAAGAGAGAAAACGAACCCTAATCCCCCCTTGCACTAGGCGGTAATACACAAAAAAATAAAAATAAAATGAAAGTCCAAAAATATGGCGTGCAACTATCTCCTCACCCAACGACCCATCACTAATCCTGTGCAATCTATGGGGATCTGCCCAAAAGATGAAAGTAGGAAAGCTCCTCTTGCTCATCTATGCTTGCCTCATCTAGCGCGTCGAACTCCATAGCACCTGCATCTAACGAAGTGCCTAGTTGGCATTTTAAAACACCGTCCCAAAGTGGGAGTGAGTGATTAACTCAGTGGATGCCATTAGTAATGAGTTACACAAAATATCAATTCCGAGGCAAGATTAATGAAAAGCATAGAAACACAATACCTAACTACTCTTGTTAGTGCATGTGTATGTATTATGGAATGATGCATGCCCTCACCAACAACACTCTCTCGAGTGACTTCATCTAAAATTTTCATATGACAAACACTCCCTCATAGCGACCTCAACTGCCGCATCGCTAAGCTAACTAATGCGATGCAGTCATAAACGTATTAGCCAAGTGTTTAGTTATGTTCATTCAACCAGCAAATTGAGAAAACTGGAATACCCTGACGACATCAATGCCCTTATCCATTTGTGAGGCCTAGGCCCACAATCCTTGATCCCATCAGGTTCCTCACCCCCGATGAATGCAAGTGAGTGCTAAAAACGTGGGATCACTTGCAATCACTACGTACGGGGAGGCTCGTCACCCCAGCATAGGCTGACAGCTCGGGCATAGTATCTCATTCCACCATGTCCGGCTATCGAGACTTATGGATTAATTCTAACTGTTGTCAATGGGCGCCCATGGGCTTGGGGTGTTTCAGGTTCCAAACAGACGTAATCAAACATGGTTAACGAACATGGTTGGTCAGTTGGTAGACCAATCTGTCCAAATTCAAATGAGCATGAAACGCACGACATTGGGTGCAAGCATCCCACATAGTCCCACTACTGTCATCCATTCACGATCATTCAAATTAGTCAGTTTGGCCACGGACGACCCAACCGGCAGGGCCGCCCACACAGTCTTAAAGCTCACTGGCCAACCCAGAGAATGGACTATAGTTCTCAACATTTCAATACAGAAAAATTTGAAGCATATATTTGATCATGGCATAGGTTACAAGGTATCAAAAAGAGAATACAAACTACTCCTAATGGATGTAACTAGACATGCAAGCATACAGGGTAAGATTTCCTAAGACTAAAGAAAATATCACATGTTACTCTTACTTACAGGAAATTCAATCATGCATGCAACAATCAGCAAACATTCTAGTAAAATCTGATGCATAGGCAAACATGCAACACACTTTCAAAGTTCAATCAAATTTGGGGATGATCTAATCATTTATGAAAAGAGGGATAATTAAGAGAGGATGGAAATATTCAATTCATCATAGTCTATTTGACTTGGAATTGAGCGTTGATTTCCCTATGCAGGTTAAGAAAACTACAAGGAGAATTTATTAACGAAATCCCTACAAATCACACATGCGCAGCAATATCAGCAAGCACAATCATTAATTTCATCCTAAGATTGATAATTTTCCATCTAAAGATAATGGTCCGCAACTAAGGGTCGCTAAGAGCTTGCAGAGTCGTCCTAGGGGTGTCGAACTCGTGGGTCGATGCATCGAGGTCTTGAGTCAATTGAATCTGCATGTTAAGACATATGCAAGGGTCTAACTTACTAAAAATTTGGGAGAAATTTTGGGTGATTACCTCCCAATTAGTGACAATTCATTTCTATGGCGGTGGAGGCGTGGTTCGAAGTGAGTGGTTCTGGGAAAGCGAAGGAGATTCTTCAAGGTTTCAACTCGCTTAGGCAACTCCTTCTACACTCTCATTCTCTCTCTTTTTTCTCTCTTTCTGCTAGGATTTGCTGTGGGAGTGAGTGAGAGAGAGAGAGAGAGAGTTAAAGGGTTTTACACCCAAGATTTTGGCCAGATGGCCCTGGGTACTATTAATCCCTTTAAATGGCCCTGTGGGACCCACTTTCTGGCTGTTGGGGCTGCTGTGATGGCCTCCTGGCTCATTTAATTTATGAGATAGGTGGCCCATGGCCCGATGGAGAGCTATGCAAAGTTTGACGGAAAATGAATGCAGAGTTTTATTGTAAGGGTCCGATTTGCAATCAGATACTGTTCCACGATCGGGGTTCAAATTTTGTGGACGAGTGCAGAGAAATGTCTTCAGCCTTCAATGTAAATTTGGAAGAAATCCACAGCTAAAATGCACAAATTTACTGTTCTAAGTGGAAGGCCATTTGATTTAAAATTCAAACTTTAGGCTGATGTTAGGGCAAGTCACACATGGCAAGTGTCAACTGGATGACGCGAATTGTCTATTTTCAGGTGTCGTCTGAGTCCATAGTCCGTGATGGACCACAAGCCCAGTGAGGCCCCACGACCTCCCAAAGTTTTAGATTTTTCTGCCCTTTCTTGGGCGTTGCACGGCCCGTACAAACAGTCGCCAAATAAAGACAGGCAAACCGGCTCTATGGCCCGCGTTCGGCCCGAACATAATTAGACTCGACCACATTAGTAGCATAATTGGAGTTAGTTTGTTGGTGGTAAGCCTCACACGAGCGATTGAATCGTGCAGTCCTGCGGCAATTCACACATGGATGGCTCAGGACACTGTTCTGGTTGGGCTGGGTGTTACATAGCATCTATCAGCCCCGCATTGTTCACTGCTTTCGAGAATTCAGTGGATCTTGCTCTATCTAAATTCATATGGTTTCTCCTTTTTGAGGCATCAACAATGGCATTGAAATCCCCACATATTGACCAAGGGCCTTGCGCAGACCTGGACAAGGATGCCAAGTCATCCCAGAGCGCTTTTCTTAAGTTCCTTGCACAACTAGCATTTAAAGAAAAAAGTAAGAGATATAGGAGATTAAATATTCTATATAGATACAATAATAGACATGGATTGGTTAGTCTTATTTAAAACAGAGAAGGAAATGAGGTTCTTAAAGAACACTCAAATTTTCCCTCCCTCCTCACCATTAGAGCAATAAGAGTGGGTCAATCCCCACTCTTTTTTCCTCTTTAAGCATTAGCTCGAGAATAGCCACAATCCAGGGGTTGCAGTTCCTGATTAGTCTCCTTGTTGTCCTGACAGTATGCTGATTGCTTATACCTCGGGCATTCCACATAAAGATTTCATCAATTCATAACACATCCGGATTTCACAGCCATAAGCTTTAGCCCACAAACCCTTAATTCGCAATCAAATCTTCCCTAGCAGAGCGAATTCTTCTTCTTAGCATCTTTGTCGCTGTCCAAACACGGGGGGTTTGCTGACTATTCAGCTTTGTGGGATTGGACATCTCCTGGCACCGGGCTGCAGTTTCTTCGACATTCTTCCAACTCCACCAAAGCCCGGGCGTCCCGCGCATCCCCCTGTATAACCTGATCCCTGAGATTGACTTCTGCGAGGTTTACTACGATATTGATAGCGTTTTGATCCTCAAATCTGATGGCCGAGGAGAAGAAAGGGGAGAGATTAACTTCGAGTTCAGTCCTACAATCCAAAGCTGGTCTACCTTCTGATGCCTTCAGCTGGTCAGCCTCTATACATACATCCTCAGCTGGTCTGCCTTCTGACGCCCTGCATTCATTTATCTCTTCATGATAATTCAAATGATCTGGGTTAGGCAATTGAGAAAATTTCTCAATTCCTATTAGAATCTTTGAGAAGAGCTCCAACCTATTTGAATCACCCTGGTATTTCCTGCCTAATTCTTGGTTCAACGGAGAGTTTCCCACTAATTTTGAACGCTGAAGCATAAGCGGCTGATTTTCCTATCTCACTATCGCTGTGCTATTCTGTGCAACCTGGAGGAGCAAGGTAGTCTGTTCAAGTTTGGATAATGCTGTCCAAGTTTGCCTGTTTCCCACTTCCCAATTCTTGTTCACCTTGAGAGAGGCAAACACAGTTGTGAGTCTCCTGATCTGAGTGGCTAGGCTATACTTGACTAGGATGTGCTAGAATATGGTGTATATATTTTTGTGCTGAAACACATATTAAGGACAGGCTAGTATGACAAGCATTACAAGTCTGTGTTGAAGTCTACTGAGGCATTTGTGCCAGGTTCTGGTAGGTGAGGTTCTATTTCTCTTCTGCGGAATTATCACAAACGTTCACCAGGCATTCCTGGATGTGCTCTGTTCTCTCCACGGTGCTGTTATCCTTTTCACAAACATCTGGCGGGTGGTAGATAGTGCCCAGGGAATTGTTATGGAACTTCCTAACCACACAATCTTTTGTTCTTTCTGGGGCTTCCATGCTACTGTTCGAATTGGGCAGGGTGGGTCGAGAAGTCCCGGAGCGAACTAGAGGTTCCATTTCCGCAAAGATTGCGTAGAGGTTATCTGCCACCTGGAGTTTCAAGACCTTCTTCAGATTTTCCCCTGGTCGAAGGATCACCTTGATCCGAGCATAAACTTGGAAAATACCATATATGTTGTTGGAGTCTATCTGGATTACCTTACTAAAATAACTACTAAGGTCAAGTATAACTGTCTCCATCCAGGCATGGGCAGGGATTCCAAATAATTTGAACCAAACTCCTCCTCCACCTATAACCTCATCTGAAGACCATGGGGATTCTGACATTAACCCTATCTGATTATGTAATGTGGCATTGTTCAGGAAATCAGTGAGCTGTGTCTTCATTTTGAGGGTGATCAGAAACTTTGTGGGAGTAATCCTAACAACATCAATAGCAGAGGATTTGAATCTCGATGACCTGTTGGCTTCGATCAATCTCACGATGGAGACTTCTGGGCCTGTCGCTGTGCCCACAAGAGCCAGACTCGCTACTTGAATTCGATTTGCTACCTCTCTTGGGTCAGCTACTGAGGTGATTCCTTCAATTTATTCTACCTGATGCTTCTTTACTTACCTGCGAGGATACCACCACTGCATAGGAGGGGCCAGAAGATGCATCAGCCACCTGCTTAAACTGACGACTCTGGTTTCTCCCCGAAGTGTGATCTGAGATTGCCACTGTGTTTCAAGGGGAGGATTTTCCGGGTGAGCTCCCACGCGGAATGGGAGTACGATGAGATGGAGCCCTATCCCTATCTCTGCTTCTAGCGGGCGACCTTCCCCTCATCTCATCGTCTTAAAATTCATTCCATTTCTCAATGAGGAATTTTATGATCTTCTGATGGCTTATCCAGACGCAATCCAACCTCCGCCAAGGGGAATTTTCCATGTCTCATGCCTTGGAAGAAGGTTGAAATTTTGATGGCAGCTATCTTCCGCAGCTCTATCAGTTTTTAGGGATGTTGGGTTGGTTAATCTCTACCCTGGGAGCATTTGGATAGACGACTAATCAAGCCTAATAATTAGGCCGTGACCAGTGTGTTACTTCAGTGGATCGGTTTGTTTGTCGGAGGAAGAAAAAATGTGGGAATTATGGCCAAAGATATAACAGCAGTTTCTGGATTTTTGACCCTGAGGGCAAGGTCATTTTGAAAATGGGTGAATTGTAATGATTGTTATACACATAGGAGTCATGTTGTTTTCCTTTTTTGTTATGTTTGGGGAATATCTTTGGGTAGGAGTTATTTTGGAGTTACCTTAGATATGTGAATTGTTTTGGGATTATTCCTTTGGTAGTTGCTTGATTTAGAGGGAGTCCTGGGTGTTTTCTCATGTTGGCAAAGTAGGGATGTGTGGTATTAGTAGTTCTAATCCTTTGTTTTGTTAATGAAGGTTAACCTTGTTTCCAACCAAAGGGATGAGAACTCTCTCCATTGAGTTCAATGGTTTCAATCTCTCCTTGATGAGATTGGTTGTTTACTTTTTCTTGAATCACACGTGTAATCACCATAATAGGCATGAAACAATTCTAGACTTCTTGATTCTCTGAGTGGAGGCTTTGGCAGGCACTGCAGCACTCGGTGCAGTGGTGCTGGCCGGCACTGTTGCCTGGTGCGATGGTGCTGGTAGGAAATGTTGTCTGATGCAGTGTTGTTGGCCGGTGGTAGATGCAGTGTTGTTGGCCGGTGGTACTGTCTGATGTGAGAATGTTGGCCAATGTTGCTGCTGGATGCAGCGGCTAAGCTGGTGGCAGTGCTGAATGGAGGTGTTGAAAACGAAGGAAAAAAGGGAAAAAAGAAATGAGAGAGAACAAAGTAGAGGAAAGAAAAAAAGAATAAAGAAAGAAAGGAAGGAAGAAAGGAGCGGAAAAGAAGGAACTAGGGTTTAGATAACCCTAGCTCTGATACAATACAGTTTTGGAGAAAATTGTTATTAGGGAGAGAATAACTCCCTAATCTCTTTTATTAAGAAACTCCAGTTGCAAATAAAATTGTGCCCTAAGGGAAGACAGAAGTACAGATACACATTAACACAGAAAATAAACTCAAAACTAACACATTGGCTTCAAGCAACGAAATTACTAAATCCTGCAAGCTCATCAAGCCCCTAGTTAGAAATAAAATGTACATGGACATTGTGTCTTTGCAAACATTAGACTTTTTGTAAGCCGTGATTGAACCATCACCCGTTAGAGCGTGAAGCCGAGTGCTTGGTTGGCTCACTCACCTGGCTTCAGTACTAGAGATGGTAATCTCATTGGTAGAGCTGGCTATAGCACTGGCTGAAGATTTATCTGATCCAACCACTGCCCTCGCCACGAAAAATCCTGGTTGTGTAGGCTGTGGAAGATTCACATTTTCACTTCCCAGCATGACAACAACCGTCGACATGGTGGGCCTATCTGCTGCATCTTCTTGAACACATAACAGTCCGATGTGGATCCATCTGAACACTTCATTTTTCGGACATTTCTCCACTAAAAAAGGATCAATCATCTCCATAGCTCTTCCATCACACCATAATCTCCATGTCTGCAATGGAGAGTTATATCTTAATACTATGTTCGTCATCAGAAAACTTGAAGGGCGGGCAAAAATGTTCAATGAAACAAGAGAGAAACCAACATAAGTGAGGAGACTCTGAGCATGTTCAGGGAGATTGAGACTGGTGTTTCTTTTTCCGCTTACAATCTCTAGTAGTAGAACTCCAAAGCTATATACATCAGACTTCACAGAAAATAACCCTCCCATTGCATACTCTGGCGCCATGTATCCACTGCCGAAATAAAATGATCATAAAAGACTAGAAGCATTAACTTTGTGTTTGAATGCACTATCAAATTGAATTGCAATTACTAATCTAGTGAAGTAGAAATAACCATACTGAACTATATAATTCGTGTTCGGGTCTGGGTCCAAATTGCAATTACTTCAAAATTAAATGTAATTCGAGTACTAATGATCCATTATGAATGCTAGGTAACATCATTAATCTCTGTCTTCCCTTCTTGACCAAACTGAATTTTCATGAGTAAATTCAGTTGTGCATCCAAACACAGCCTGGAATGTCCAAACATTATCTTGAATAGAGAAACTCTAAGCCAAGCAGTAGGAAGCTCACATATTTTCACAATGATCACTCAGCCGCTCACCTCGGGCCCACAAAGTGTCCCTACACATGGATGGACTGATTCTCATGCAACTAGGCAAGGTTTTCATTGTAATAAGGCATGCATTTTTGAAGTAAAACATGGAAGTGAACTTACTATGTACCAACCACTCTATTGGTATTGACCTCACTTTGATTTCCTCCGAAAATCCTGGCCATTCCGAAGTCAGATATCTTTGGGTTCATGTCATTGTCCAGAAGAACGTTGCTAGCTTTCATATCCCTGTGAATGATTCTGAGCCTCGAGTCCTCATGGAGATAGAGAAGGCCTCGTGCAATTCCACCTACGATAGTATGGCGTCTTTCCCAGTCTAATTCTACCTGCTTGATTGGATCTGCCATCAAGAGAAAACACAGAAATGTATAAACTATTTCTGGTTATTTTAGGCTGCATATCTCAGAAAGAAGTTGAGGTGGCAACAAAACGGTTTGGGATCAGCCTAAGCCCAGTGTGTTTGTTAATTGGGCGGATTGTCTGGCCCAAGGCCAACCGATGCAATTGATCGGATCTGCATCCGGTTCAGACTCAGTCCCCATTAAAGAATGCTGATCGGCGTCAATAGAAGTCGCACCAATAGTTAGTTCTATGCAAAAGAAAAGTGTCCAGATAATAGAAACTACAAGTATCTGTGGGGCTTGGCCTCCGCTCTCTCCACCAACACCACTGGTACATCCAACGCACATGTGCAACTTCTGGTGAGGGTCTCTATAAGCACGTGTGCAACTTCTGGTGAGGGTCTTTATGAAGGGCTGGACAGGCTCTCCAACAATATCTCTAACAAGGCGTGAGCAGTAATGAATTCTGTTAGGGTTTTGTTTGGATTGCAGGTGTAAATGTCATCCAAGCTTTTTTTTTTTTATGCAAGGGAATTGTGGTTGTGATGAAATAGGAGGACCCCCTTTTTTCCCCTTCCCTCACTTGGGTTATTTTGTAATAGGAGGATTGCATAATGCTGCTACATTAGTGCAATTCATCAGGTGGAGTTGGATCTTTGTGTAGCTAATCTTTTTAGCTGTAACAGAGAATACTATAAAAAAAAAAAAAAAAAAAGTATCCGTGGGGCTAAATCCATATATGTAGTGGTTGGGATCATTGTTTGGTATGGGTGTTTGAGGTATTCCATCTACTTGGATACCATGGAATAATTGGATCCAACCAGTATACATGACCCTTGTGTAGGAGTGGCGATTGGGAAAGCCACCAGCTCAGGTGACTCGAGAAGTTTCACAATTTCTCTCTCTCTCTCTCTCTCTCTCTCTCTCTCTCTCTCTCTCAGAAAGGAGGGCCATGCCCCTATAATTTTGAATATATGAACAGGGGATGTGCAAAAACACAGATTCAGATGGGCTGCACAAAATCAGCCCTCGTCCATCGTATATCCTAAAAGGCAAAAAGGAACAAAAAAGGAGAAAAAGAAAAGGCATACGATATCCTGTGGCCCTTAAGCCGGCCATTCCTACTAACGGAATAGCAAACCCCTTCTCCCCCCGAAGTCGGGATTGGAAGCAGCAACCTTAGAGACCAACAGTCCACTCCTCATCCTGAGAGCCAAGAAACCCACAAAACACATCAAGCAACCCCAAGGCTATAAAGCCAGCACAGTAGCCCCTCCAAATGATCAATCTTCCGACTTCTCTTATAAACCAGTAGCATGCATGTTTGGGGTGCATATTTTAGTTAATTCTTGTCATTTCCTATTGGACTAAAATGAATTTTGGAGATTCAATTCATCAATGCAACCAAATGCGGCACGCATAGTGTGTGTTTCTGAGTTTGTGGATTTTACAGAACTCAAGTTAAGAACGGACCATACCAAAGAGAAACACGTCAAGGCTGGTGTTAGGCATGTATTCATAGACAAGCAGCTTTTCTCCTCTCTCTATACAACAATATAAGAGCCTCACTAAATTCCTGTGCTGTAGTCTGGCAATCAAGGTAACTTCATTCTTTAACTCCTCTTAACCCTTGCCCTGAACTCCTTGAAAGCCTCTTAACTGCTATTTCCTTCCCATCAGGGAGCAAGCCCTGGAAATATTCCCATGCAATCGTCATTATTTTAGAGAACAAATTGGTTTTCAGTTTGGATGAATGGGCCATGGTTCAATGATCTGATTGAACTGGCACAGGAACATGCAAGAAATCCTCCATATTGGAAGATCGTAGACCTCCATTGGGACTTTTTCTGTTTGATCGTTGACTCTTTCTTTGTAGATTCACTGAACGGTTCTGTGGGTACTCCATCCACAATGGGGAGCAAATATCATAATTTTGATCATTAAACCACGGACCTCATTTGACCAAACTGAAATATGTAAGGTACTGTACAATGTTTGGCATTAGCATTGTATTTAATACACCGTTCCAATTACTCCAAGGTTGAAAGTATCATTACCTTATAGACAGGGCCAAATCCACCTTGTCCAAGCTTATTTCCTTCTGCGAAGTCATTTGTAGCTGATTGTATTGTGGCTAAGTCAATCATAGGTAGTTCTTGAGTATGCACTTCATCTTGTCCATCCAAGAACTCTGGATCGAATGGAGAACCCAAATCGTGTAACAGACCTAGATTGCTTCTCTCTTCCCCTGGATGAGAGTTTATAATATGTTTTAGTACATCTTTTGATAGTCCATCACTTGGCCAATCGATGGGACCTATGGATACATTTCTAATGGTCCTTCACCTGGCCTTTAAAAATAATTTTAAAAAAAAAAATCCAAAAAACCTAAAACCAAAAAACAAAACAGGTGGAATCAGCCCAACTGTATTTTATTGCCAAAAGGAAATATGCAACCCTGTACTTCGGGTAAGCTCCACAAAACAACGGGCCTCACCTATCATATAGCAATTACACAACCGCACCGAAGGAAACCCATAAGGGAAAAAAAGAAGAAAAAAGAAGAGGATCAAACTCCGACAAGCTACACCCCAACGTAATAAGTGCATATGGAAGAGGAGAGAAGAAGGTGATTGCCCTCTTCCTCTTTGATAAACCTTACATCTATAAAGAGTACTGAAAGTAAAAAATTTACTCAGAATAATGAATGAATTGTTGTTTCCACGTACTTGATGTGCCCTATAAAAGCATGACTTTCACTACTCTTAATTCCACTCGAAGTGGAAGACTCTTCCAAAATACTAATTAAACTTACTAGAAATTAATAAAGATAACTAAATCAATTCAAACATCTTCAGAAACGACTTTGAGATAACACGGTATGCTAAAAACCCTAAATAGAAAGAAAAATAGCAATTACATAATTTACTAAAATTAGTAAGCTTATATAAAGTAAATCTTTGAGCTTCGCTGACTTTGTGAGTAGGCACATGAAAGAGGGACGAGGATTGCCGGCCACTGGAAGCTAAGTGGGGCCCACTGACCCTGTCCAAACACTAAAGGAAAAGGTGGGTTAGGAGACATCTACCGTTGAAACCTTCCCGGAGCTTCGGTGATGTTTATACGCCATCAAGTCATTCAACTTCGAAGAACCGAAAGCAGAACAATATTAGCCTCATTCAAAACTTCTATGCCCCACGAATGTTCCGACGGTGGATGTTCAACCCTCACGGATGGCCATTACCGTTATGGCCTTAGTATTTCGCATGAAGTTGGCCGTGTTAGTAGGATCTGGCATAGGGACGTCCTGTGTCACGTGATATTTCAGCTGGGTGGGCCATAATTAAACGGAAACGGATTGGCTACTACCCCTGACACCAGCCAATGGCTGATGGTCGGTGCTATGTGGGCCCCACCATGATGTATGTATTTCATCCATGTCGTCCATCTATTTATACAGATCATTTTACAATAGGAGACCAAAAACGAGATATATCACAATATTAAGTGGACCACATTACAGGAAACAGTGTTGAATGAGCGTCGACCATTAAAAACATTTTGGGGCCATAAAAGTTTTGGATCAAGCTGATTTTTATTTTTTTCCCTTCATCTAGGCCTGTATGACCTTATCAACATATTGGACAGTGGGCCTGAGGAGGATTTTGATGGTGGATATCCAATCACTAATGTTTTCATATGGTGTGCTTCCCCTGAGATTTATATACTTGTAATTTTTGGGATCAAGTAATAAAATAATCTGTAAAAATGGATGAACGGAATGGACGAAACACATACATCATTATGGGCCCCACGGAGCACCAACCACCAGCCACAGGGCTAGTGTCAGGGGGAGTAGCCAATCCGTTCCCTAATTAAACGGCCAATGATGATGTAAGGGCACGTGCAGTTTAAGTAAAACGTCATCCCCCAACATTCACGTGACATGCAAAGAAGAGATCAGAACTGTTAATTTAATAGAGGTAAGTAGTATCAGGCAGGCCAGAAATATGTATTACACTGTTTGTAGGATTGAAATACTTTAGGCAAGCCGGAAATGGCTAATTTTCGGCGAGAGAGAGTTCATTGATTATATTAATTTGATGATCTAATCTTGGAAACTTTGGTTGGGCCAACAAATAAAGGAATCTCGGGGGATGCACTGTTCTGTTCATCATCCACATCCGCCACGTGTACAGTATATAACACTGCGGCGAGGGAAGGAGATTGGATATCTTCCGGACACGGATTTCCTGCGAAACTTAGGTGAGGCACGCCGTGATGTTTGCGAGAAATCTACTCATCCATCCAGTTTTTCAAGATCATTTTAGGATATAGAAACAAAAATGATCCGATCAAATATACAAGTGGGCGCACTAAAGGAAAAGGTGGGTAAGAAAATTCCTATCGTTGAGACTTTCTTAGGGTTGAAAGTGATGTTTACATGCCATTCATACTGTTCTTTACGTCAATGATACTGACATGAACTGAAAACACAAATATTAGCCTGGTTCAAAACTCATGTGGCCCCATGAATATTTTAATTGTGGACGTTCAATACTCACCTTTTTGGTCCGCTTGAGTAATAAATCTAGGATTTATTTTTCACCCTAGGACCTAAAATGATCTCAAAAAATGGATGGACGGGGTGGATTTCTCAAAAACATCACGGTGGGCCCCACCTAGGTCTGCTTTCGGGCTTTCTCAGGAAATCCAACGTTGGGAGATATTGCTTTATTGAGCGCGACTTGGCTGCCGTCCGTAACAAGCTACGTGAGTGAGACACTGACCGTGGGACCTACCTCAATGTATTCATTGTATATCCACACCGTTCATCATTGTTTTATCCTTATTTTAGGATATGTTCTCTAAAACGAGGCAGATACCAGTTTCAATTGGACAACATGGCAAAAAAACACTAATCATTGAACGCCCACCTTTAAAAACTTTCTGGCATCCACTGTAATGTTAACTAACCATCCAACTGTTGATAAGGTATATAGATCCAAAACTTTTGTGGTTCATAAATAATTTTTAATAGTCAATAATCACATTTTCCTATGGTATAGCCACATGGAATTTGTATTTACTTTTGTTCGGGACAGTGGCTTAAAATAAGCTGGAAAAACAGATGAATGGCGTGGATATATATACAATAAATACTGTGAGGTGGCCCCTTACGGTTAGATCCAGAGTCTCATCGCCACACCTGGTTTACTGGGATTTCGGTGTTACCTTTGTTTAATTTCTTAGTCTCCCGAAGACACCCAAAGAGAGCCAACACTGAAACCGCTGCTACAATACCAATGATCTTCTTCCAGCGGTTATCTGTAGCAAGAGCAAACCATTTCTCATTTCTGTAGCAATGCGCAAGAATTAATATATATAATATTCTCATCGATTCTACACCGTAATGTTCACATACAACCCATAGCATGTGTACTTTAGATTCGACCCAGCTAATGTGAACATGCAAAATATGGGCCCCACCATGATGATCAACTGAAGCAGAAATCAGGTTGCTGCACTCATCAGGTGGTCTACATGTGTATGTTGAATGAGAGCATTCGACGGTATGATTTACATTGGTCAGAGTTTTTGCATGGGTGGGCCACCTTATAAGTGGATATTTTGCACCAGTTGATAATCCGTTGGAGAATCTTTCGGATGGTTTATATGTCCAGTGGATCAGTCCTGTCCAGTTTTGTGATGGGAGTGGGAAATAGTTTATAAAATTCATGAACGTCTGAAAAGCATTCACAGGTTTGTTTAAACGTGTGTGTATATATATATATATATGGGGGAAAAAGGTACAATGCGCTCGAGCTCATGGCTCCGTCTCATGCCTTTTGAAAATCTACCCCATCAGTCTGATGCGTCATTCCACCGTGGACCTAGGTCTCAAAAATCAAGTTAATCCATAACTTTTGTGGGGCACACCACATACATAAGTGGAGAGGGGCCGTGCAACCATTCAAACATTCATAATCATTTTTGGAGCCTACAAAAGATGTGGTTTGCAAATCCAGCCCATCCATTATGTGTCTCCCACTTGTACGAGGGTTTATAACAAGTTTCAGAAGCATTAAAAACTCATGTAAGCCCCACAAAGTGCTTTTATATGTTTTAACGGTGTCTTCACATGATTTTAGATGGTATGGCCCACCTGAGTTCTGTATACGGCTGATTTTTCGGATATCTCATTATTTAAAGGGGAACCATCAAATGCACGGTGTTGATGGTCGACATGCATCACGGTGGGGCCCACACAGCTTGACCTCATGATAAGCTTATGGTGAGCTCGAGCGCATAGTACCCTTTCCATATATATATATATATATATATATATATATATATATATATATATATATATATATATATATAATTGGCCTTGTGAGGTATCATGGGTGCCATCACGTGGACCGTCTGTGCCCATAACATGTATATATATATACAAAGGTGCGCACGAATGCTCATGTAAGAAGTTGCCAAAGTGAGCATTCCTCCGGCAATGGACGCGGACTGCGTCCTACCCCCACCCTGCCGGTGATCCGTCTGGGCAGGGCTCTGTGGGGCCCACGTGATGTAAGTGTTTTGTCCACTGCGTTCATTATTTTAATTTTAAGGTATTAGCCAAAAAATAAGAAGGTCCGGGCCTTAATTGGACTGCAAAGTGGGATTGAACGTCTATCATTAAAAACTTCTTGGACCGAAGTTTCGGTTCAAGCTGATATTTGTGTTTTCACCGCATCCACGTTTACATGACCTTATAGACACGTTGGATGGTAAAAAAAAAAAAAAACAAAAAAAAACAGAATGACGGCCCTTAGAAAGGTTTCAACGGTGGGTGTCATAATCACTGCAGCTTCATCTGGTGTGGTCCATTGAAACTGTGGACCTACAGACCTACTTCATTTTTAGGTCATACCTTACAATGATACTAGAAAAGCGATTAACTGCGGACGCAATCCGCGTCCCACGTACGGTCAATCTAATCTATGGACGGCAACGACTATTTTAGCATGGCATTAAAACATAGAATCGGCTGGGTGCAGTTATTCGGCACACACTGCAAAACCTTCCAGATTTATGCGACTGACCTGATTTGTGGAACGACTGGATCCAGGACAGGCCCACCATGATCCTTAAGTCGTGGGATGGACGGTCTCAATCAAAATGTAAAACCTCCAAGACAAGACTCCCCTGGAATTGGCAACTGGGTTTCTTTCAGGTTGGAACTTTGAACTTGTCCAACTGTGACGTCGCATCACGAGGAAGACACGAAACAAGGGGTCTGCGAACACCACGCGCGATGTAGAAAAACACGCAGGCACAAGTGCCAGTATGCGACACGTATGAAAGGACCAATGGGCGCGGATTAAGTACTACCTCCGCTTGTTCCGGAAACGGATTGGCTACTCTCCCAGCCACCAGCCAATGGCTGATGGTCGGTGCTCTGTGGGCCCCACCACGAGGTATGTATTTCATCCATGCTGTCCATCTATTTTTTCAGATTATTTTATAATATAGAACAAAAACTGAGGTATCTAAAATTCACAAGTGGACCACATTACAGAAAACAATGTTGAATGAGCGCCCAACATTAAAAATCTTTTGGGTTCATGAAAGTTTTGGATCAAGCTGATCTTTTACTTTTCCATTCATATGGGCCTGTATGACATAATAAACACATAATAAACAGATTGGATGTCAAATAAACAGTACAATGGGCCTTGGGAGGATGTTCATGATGGATATCCAATCACTATTGTTTCACTTTGGTGTGGTCCACCTGAGAATTATATACCTCTAATTTTTGGGATCAAGTGCTAAAATAATCTTTACAAATTTCTGTGGCCCAAAGAGCACCGACCACCACCTACATGGCCGGTGGCAGGGGAGTAGCCAATCCGTTTCCTCCTGTTCCGAGCTCCGGACAGGCTGGGCTCCAAAAGGACCAGCGTGATGTGTGGATTTCAACCACACCGTCCATCCAGTTTTTCAAATAATTTTAGACGATGAAACCACAAATAAGAAAGATCCAAGTTCCAGGTGGACTACACAAAGGGGACTAATTTATTACCGTTGAAAAGTTATCAAAGACTACAGAAGTTTTGGATCAAAATGATATTTGTGTTTTCACTTCATCCGTGTGGATACGACCATATCAACGGGTTAGATGGCAAATAACAACATGGTCAATGGCGGGTGTCATTAGCTCCGGTGCTTCTCGTGGTGTGGTCACTTGAGCCTTGGATCTGTCTTATTTTAATGATAATAATATAAAATGATATGCAAAAGTAGATGGACTGTGTAGATAAAAGTCATACATCACGGTGGCACCTCGGTGGCCCTCGAAGCGTCGGCCCTTTACTCATTTCAGAACATGCGTGGCAGCACCTAATCCGCGCTTTATACTGACCTGTTTATCGGGTTGAAAATGCTAAAATAAAATAAATTTTTAAAAAAAGGATCGGATGATCCAGAAGCTCGAGAATACCGATTCAGACGGAAGCGGATTGGCCGGTGTACCGCACGCCGCGATCTGGCTGCTGTGGGTATGCGTCGTGCAAAAACTAGCCCTCCGACTTCCCGAACTCCCAGTTGTACGAACGGTTTATATGATAACAACAAAGTTACATGGCCCCAAAATGATGTATTTATTATATCCACACGGTTCATTTATTTTATGAGATCACTTTAGAGCACGATAACAAAAACTATTCATATACAAAACTTAAGTGGACCACAATTGAAATATCAGTGGGACAATGATTCTCACTAATAAAACATTTGTAAGGCACACCATATTATTTATTTACCATCTAATATGTTCGTGTGGTCACACAGATCTGAATAAAGAGTGAAAAAACTAAAAAAACGTATTGCTCTAAAACTTCTATTACCCTAATAGGGTTTTAATGGCAGACGTTCAGTCCAAAGCTTTTTGCAGTGTGGTCCACTTGATCTTTGGATCTTTCTTATTTTTCAGTTCAAGCCATAGGACTAGTTCACAAATTGAATAGAGGGTTGTGATATAACACATACCTCATGATAGGATCTATAGAACTTGGTGCCAATAACAAATAAGTAGAGCTAGGCATCGGTCCTATTCGGATCGGATTAGGTTCAACTCGATTATATCCGAAATTTCACAGGCTTTATCTGAATCCGATCAGATCCGTGCCTAGATATGGGCCACATGATTCAGACAGATCCGATGTATGGTTTCTGTGACTCGAACAGTATCCAACTCGGTTAGTAAAACTGAGTCGGATCTGGTTGCATAGAATTCGGATATATTAATTTAATTAAATTGTTTCATGTGGTGTGGTCTATTTTAATCTTTAATATACCTACTTTTTGTACTCAATGGCTAAAATAATATGTAAAGATTGATGAACGGTTTAGATAAAACATACACATCAAGGTGGGCCTCATATGGCTATGAGAAAACTTTCAATAATACGTGTACAGCGTTTAATATTGAATATAATCTTTAACGTGCATTGCACGCGAAATAAACAACTTGCCTTTCATGCCAGCAGAGTTTGACGGGTGATTTCTTAATCCAAGTCAGCAGGTTTATAAATCTAATCATCGGATATGTGTTATATCAAAACCGTTCATCTATTTTCCAAGCTCGTCTTAAGGCTTGAGACGAAAAATAAGATAGATTTAGCTATCGATTGGACCACACAAATGGTTTAACAGTGAAAATCATTCTATGCTGCTATTTATGGTGTGGGCCACATGATCTTTGGGTATTATTAATTTTTCAAATAATACTCTATAATTATCTCTTAAAGTATATGAACGGTGTAGATATGATAAATACATCACCGTGGGGCCATAACTTTGATCTCATTTGAACTGTCCGTACAACACGGAGCTCGAGGAGCGCCTGCAGCTCGAGGCGCAGACGAGTACAGCTGTACTCTGGAAAGGAAATGGACTGGCTACTCCCCTTGCCACCGGACGTCCATGCTCAGTGGGCCCCACCATGATGTATATGTTTCATCCATGCCCTCCATTTATTTTTATAGATCATTTTAAGTCATTAGAAAAAAAAATAAAGTATATTGAAATCTCAAGTGGACCACATTATAGAAAATAGCGTTGAATGAATTTTGACCATTAAAAACGTTATGTAGGCCATAAAAGTTTTCGATCAAGTTGATATTTATTTTTTTCCCTCAATCTGGGTCCTCATGACTTGATCAACATATTTTATGCAATTTATGTGTTATATCCACATCGTCCATTCATTTTTAGAAAAAATAGAGTAAAAAATAAAAAATATATTTTATACTACCCTCCCACCTATCGATCTGTGTCTGTTCGGTGCGGTTCGGGTCCCATCGGTTCAGGTATTCGGGTCGAGTTTGTTCGGACAGAGGTCCATCCGAACCTAACCCTAAAAAAATCGAATCCGAAAACCACAACCCGATCAGACCCGATCTTGACCGTCGGTTCTGTTCGGAACGGGTCCGATCAGGTCGGATCGGGTCGGATCCGCTGGATCGGGTCACAAATGCACACCTCTACAAATAAGGCTATAAGTGGTGACTAGTACACTAGCCTATCCACTTCAGGTTCCTACAATATCCCTGTAGAGAGGGACGGAAAGCGGATTGTTCCACGCGTCACCCATCTTACCGGTGTGTTGATGCTAGCAGGTCATCTTACGGGTGCGTTGACCTTAGTAAGTTTTGTGTGTCCCATCATGAGGTATATGTTATATCCAAACCGCCCATCTATTTAATGGGCTCATCCGGAGGCTGGAGTTAAAAAAAAAAAAAAAAAGGTATACGAATGTCAAGAAGACCACACCACAAAAAGTTGTAGGGGATTGAATGTCTACCATTGAAATCATTTTGGGGTCATGGAAGTTTTGGATGAATATAATATTTGTTTTTCATCTTTATCCAGTTATGTGTGTGGCCTTATCAATAGATGGGATGGAAAATAAAAAGTACCATGGGTCCTACTAATGTCTTACCCATAAGAATAATTGTCCCACTAATATTTGGTGTGGTTTGTCAAACAATCATTTACTCCAAAATCACAAGCCATTAGTATATTAATGTATATCAAAGGACTTAAACACTTTAACATGGTCTACTTAAGCTTAATGACTCATTCTTATGCTCTATAGCCCACTAAATTAATGTGTTGATATAATAAATATATCATTTTGGGGCTCACGTAACTTTGATCTCATTTGAACTGTTCGTACAGCTTCAAGCTCACGAATGTGAGCGCTCTTCTTCGTGCGACATGTACCCACACCAGCCAGGTCGGTGGTGTATGGTACACCAGCCACCAACCGATCTACTTCCTTTTTTTTTAAGATAGATCAAAACACACGCTGAGGCATGACTAGAAGTCTTTATATTTTATTGTTCCCGTCTAGACGGACATCGACAATGCTTGCTTTCTTTCTTGGTTAACCAAGGGTGCAAAACCTGGATGGTCATGCTCATGAGACAGGCTACCTTTTGAATCAATGCTTAACAGACGGTCGGTTTCAATGCATGTGTGGCCATGACTAATGGAATACCGACTTGGAGACCCCGACGGACTCATTTGGTGTTGAGTTGAGCTGTGACTGAACCAAGTTGGAGGTAAATCAACTTGACTCGGCCGATCCTCGAATGACATGCCCTAAACCCAAAATTCTTATAAATTCTTATAAGTGACAATAGCGAAATTCTTAGAAACGATGCTTACCAGCAGTAGTAGTTGGAGGTGATGGAGCGGCTGGTGCAATGGCAGCTGGAGGTGATGGAGCGGCCGGTGCAACGGCAGCTGGAGATTCATAAAAGTGGTAGACCTCGAACCTCAAAATGCAATTCGCACCAAGAACTCGCCCCCCTATCTTTCCATCACAGCACTTCGGAATCATAGAAATAGCATCTTGCAGGCATGCGTTGCAGTCGCCATTAGTTAAATCCTGGGTGCACTGCACAAGCCCATATATTGTCTGATTGACCGTAGAATTAGCCTCTCCAGTTGCAAATTTCGGAACCAAAGGATTGAATGCAGCCACAGAAGAAATATTCCTCATCAAACTGTTCAGTATCACGTTAAACTGTTGTGGGTCTGACGAATTACCCGTATTCCACATATACAGCTCTATGGAATTATATGTGGGATCGTATACAGATCTGAATCTACGGTCTGAGTAACGCAACGTACAGTAATCATACCATATGACTGCATCTGTCGTCATGCCGCACTTCTGTTTGATTTCTTGACTGGCCTGGTTGACGCAGGTGCTGCAGAGGTCAGTAGTGATGTCCCCTCTGCAGAGGTAGAGACCATAGGCGATTGCAGGATCCTGGCCCTTGTCATCGTAGAAGTACGTGTAGAAGTGAGCGTTGGAACTTAGAACGGAAAGGACCTTGTTGAGATTAGTTCCGAAGGTGCTGTTAGCAGTATAATTAGCTCTAGGTGAGCAGAGTTGATCGAGATATTGGGCATGAGAAAGGGTAGGGAAGAGTAGAAGAAGAAAGAAAGTTAGATGGAGGAGGCAATCCAACAGCTTCGATTGGAAGTTATGCATCTCTTCTTTGTTTCTTTGAATGGAGAGAGAGGAGAACATGAAATCTGACTGACAGGGTAAACTTCTGTTTAAAAACGCATTTGGCACGGAGGAGGAAGCGGATTGGATGGTGTACAACACACACTACCGATGTGGCTGCTGTGTTGACGTCACCAAGTTCTGTGCGTCCCATCGTGCGCTTTGAGTTATATCCAAACCGTCCGTCCACTTGGTTAGCTCGTCTTAAACCTTTAACCGAAAAATAGTACAGATCCAAAATTCAAGTGGACCACACTTTAAAAAGCAGTGAGTATTGAACGCCTGCCATTGAAACTCTTTTGGGGGTCACGGTAATTATTTTGGATTACTATGATATTTTTTTCTCTTCATCCAGGTCTTCGTGACCTTATGAACAGATTGAATGGAAATTAAACGTTACCGTAGGCACTACAAATGTTTTAATGGTGAGAATCATTGTCGCCACTGCTATTTGCGGTGTGGTCCACTTAAGCCCTGAAAATTACTCATTTTTGAATGAAGGTCTAAAAGGATATTTCCAAATGGATGAAAGGTGTAGATATTATAAATACATCATTTCGGGGCTTGTAACTTGATATCCTTTGAAGTGTTCCTGTAACTCGGAGCTCGAGCGTTAGCTGTAGTCTTCGCACGACACAGACCAGCCAATCAACTTCCCATGGAGGACGTCTTGCCTATGTGGGTCCCTTCCGTTCTCTCTGTATGTGATGCCAAACAGGACCCACATGAATAGACCATCAAATTAGTGGGGTTTAAAAAAAAAGAAGAAGACGGCCCCTTCCTAGTAGGGCTGTCAACGGGCCGGGCCTGTGATTGGTCTTCCCCACGATTTTGAACTAGGCTGTATTAAAAATTCTAATTTTGCACGTCCATGCACGGCCCATCTACATCCTGGAGTTTTTTTGTTTTTTTTTTTTTTTATTATTATTATTTTTTTTTATAATTTTTTTTGCCGATCAATTAGCAAAGTACTTTTGATTCTTCAAGAAAATAGGCATAATTCTAGTATTTGCACTGCTCATCATGCTTATATTTAAGATTGGGTGCAGATTTGAACCAAAATGAGATGCACTTTTCTTATTTCTCAAAGAAAACAATGACAGAAATTTTTGTTGCGAAAATTATCCAGGGAATAGTCTACCAAATCAAAATTGGACAATATGGATATGTAAATGTGCAATCACTACGCCAAAACAATGAAAAAAGGACGGTTGAAAACCGTCTCAAAAGGCCAAAAAGGACAGTCCTGGACCGTCGCAATAGCTGTCAAATTTTGACATGTCGCATTTTTTAAAGGACGGTTATAAACCGTCTCTAAAGAATGACGGTCATGGACCGTCTCTAAAGAAGGATAGTCATAGATTGTCTATAATGGTAGGTATTAGGACTTATATGAAGCTTAAAGGGACGGTCCTTAACCGTTTATAAGAAGGACGATTCTAGACCATCCGTAAGAATGACGGCCCATGACCATCAATAAAAAAAACAGTTATAGACCGTCTCATATGAAGCTGAAAAGACGGTCATGAACCGTCTCTTATGAACCGAAGAAGGACGGTCATAAACCGTCTCTTATGAGTCTGAAAAGGACGGTCATGGATCGTATCTTATGAACCTGAAAAGGACGGTCTTCAGTCGTCTCGTATTTACATATACACCTATTCATATTATATTCCTCCTGATATACACTTGTTACAACATCATATTCTTCCTGATATACACCTGTTATATAATATATTTCATCATATTCACATTTACATCCATCTAAACCCAAACTACATAAATCCATACAAACAAAAACTGCATTCATCCAAACATAAACAATATACACTTGTTACAATATCATATTCTTCCTAATATACACTTATTATATACACCTGTTACAACATTGTATTCTTCCTGATATACACCTATTATATAATATATTTCATCATATTCATATTCACATTCACATCCATCTAAACTCAAACTACATAAATCCATCCAAACATAAACTATATTCATCCAAACATAAACTACATCCATCCAAACACAAACAATCTTCCACATTACATTCATTTACGCATAAATACATTAACATCATAAATAAAAAAAGGAAATTAACAAAATTTTTTTTATTATTTTTCATCAAATAAAAAAATGTTCAACTAACAAAACATTATAATTAAGAATCATGAAGAATTGCAGAAACTTCATTTGTTTTTTTTTTTTTTTTTCTTATAGGTTTAGGTTTAGGTTATAAGTGCAAGTTATAGGTTTAGGTTTAGGTTAAGTTATAGGTTAAGGTTTAGGGAATTGAGAAAAAGGTAAAGGTTTAGGTTAGGAAATCGGGTTCGGGTTCGATATCGGGTTTTGGGATTTCAAGTTTAGGTTTAGGTTTAGGTTAGGGAGTTGAGATTAGGATTAGGTGTAGGTTTAGGTTTAGGGATTTGAGAATACATTTAGGTTTTAGGTTTAGATTTACGTTTTACTTTATACGTTAAGGTTTAGGTTTTAGGTTTAGGTTAAGGTTAGATTATAAGTTATAAGTTTAGGTTATAGGTTATAGGTTAAGTGTAAGACCCGTATCTTGGTCCGTACCTTTCCGTAGACTTCCGCGGTCTTACCGGTCGAATTTCGGCAACCTTCAACCCTTAACCGATATCGACGCACGACCCTGATTCATACGCCGTCAACCCGAGTCGACTCTACCTAAGACTAATACCCTAGCGACCGCGCCGTCGCCGCGGTTCCAATGCCGCGACTCGCGCGCTAAGGCGATACCCTGATCAAGAGTTGTGGGCCAACGTTCGGTGAGAGAAAAATGCCGCGCGTTACGAAACGCAAGAGAATCTCTACGATGTATCACATCAATCACATCAATCTCATCAATCAATCATCCATCAATCCATCACATGTCAAGTACATGTCCAGTACACATCACTCTCACCCCTTTTCCCAAGCAACCAGAAAAGTCTTCCAAACTCATACCTCTCTTACACAAAAAGCCACAAAAGTCAAGCTTTTCTTACAAAGCCCATACCTCTCTTACACAAAAGGCCTCAAAAGTCAAAGATTTCTTACACAACCATCACTCACAACATCCATCCATCACTCTTTCTCTCCCTTTACAACTCCTCTCTTTCTCATTTGTAAAAAATCTCCAAGCAACAAATCCCTCCATACGTATGGAATTCTCCAAGCATTCCTAAGCTCCAAATGTGGCCCACTTTCCTACCCCACCATCTCCCATCTCAACCCTCCATTCCTCATCTCATCTATTGAAGTTGAAGCTAAGGTGCCAAGGGACCCATAGAAGCAAGAAGATCGGACGGTGGGTGCCTCTATAGGGTAGTTTTTCTTATTTTTATGATGGGCTAAGTGAGGCCCACCGATCCATGGTGTGGATCTCACTTGGGATCCTAAGGTGTGGCCGATGGCCCACTAGGATCATCATGATCATTCCATGATGGGGCCATGTCACGCCCCAAACTCGAAAACTGGGCTCACAAAATTCCCGATCGCCGAATTCGGCACCGACAGCCTCCGTAGAACTCCATTCTCGGCTCCTAGCTCCCATTCGCCAGGTTTCGATCCTGGGATGCTACGAGGAGGATTTTAAACATCAGTTTGATTCGTAATAAGCATAACCAAAGGCATAACCCACAAACAACAACCAATAACTCCATTACATTTCCACTATGATCAAAAACTTTACAAGTACAATGAGCATAAAGGAAAATACAATGGTAAAGCACAAAAACTCCAAAACGCTAAGCAACGTACTCCTGCCTCAGCGCTGCTGCGATCCAACGTCACCTGCACGCAATGGTCGTGCATAAGCTTACAGAAAGCTTAGAGGGTGGTGAAAGTGTGTGCGCAAGGTAGTAATATGAACATGCAATGTCTGAGTAATGCGAAATATGCAGATAGATCCATAATATCATGAGTCGTACCAAGGCTATGCGATGCAAGACATGAATGGTATCGGCCATCCAAAGGCCATGCTATGTGCAATACAAATCAAGCATACAAATCCTCATCTATGTCCACACATCAATACAGCTCAAATATGGAATATCACCAGGGTCTAGTACACTCTAAACCAGATTGCCGCCACATCGCGCGCAATGAGGTAAGTGGAAGAGACCTCACTATCCGTCTGCCAATATCGGGAGCGACTCGTCGATAGCGGACCCATTCCTCGAGCTGGTCAAACTCAGCCTAGCATTGTCCCCTACTCTCTGGCGGGTAAGGCCGCACCCCCTCCCAACCGACCACGACACAGTGGAGAGCATAACCGTCTGGTAATCGGCACTCAACGCTCATCTACCCACTCGGTCTAGATGTTGGAGCAACCTCTTGGTACCATAAGGGTTTAGGGACTTTCACCCAGGGATATCTATAGTACCCCATGTAGAACAAGATTTTTGGTATCCAATCCTGCCAACCACGATGCTTCTGTGGAGGCTACGGCCCTGATGTCGCTAGGGCGTACAATAACCATGTCACACAAATACGAAATGTATGATTCACTCTATCCAATCATGCAACAAATCCTGCGCATATCGTGCGCTCATGTGGGGTAACACCGCCTAACCGGGAGCCCATAAACAACCTGCCCGAAGGCAAATGCTATGATCAGACAATTCTCACGTCAAGCATATATATGATGCGTATGATTATGAGTCAAGAAACTGTACTAAACATGTTATAATAAAATGAACTACCTTACAATACAGATGGACCTGGATGGCCTATTCACAGCAAGTACGGCTAGTAATGGGCCCTAAGGAGAGTCGTAATGTGGACATCCAACCAGCATCACACTCGCAATGTGGACGTCAAACCAACATTGCTCCCAAGGCACGATCTTTGAAAACCTCAGTACTTACACTATAATGGATTCACACATTGCAATGGACCGTAAGTTGTCCCCATTGGTCCTTACATATATATCAAATGGGCCATATCCTATGGGCCTTTTATTCTTCAGATGGGCCACATAAATGGGCCACACCAATGGGTCTTATGTGCATTGCAATGGGTCAAAACCCGTGGGCTTTGGATTGCATCAATTGGACCTAGTCAATGAGTCTAATATGTATCAAATGGGCCACACCAATTAGGCCCCACATGTAGATCAAGTGGGCCTCAACCCATAGAACTAACATGAGTCAAATGGGCCTAAACCCCTAGGCCTTAATCAAATAAAATGAGCCTAACTCATGGGTCTCAAATAAATCCAGTGGGTCTAATCCCATGGACCCTTTTATAATCAAATGGGTTTAGTCCCATGGGCCTTACAATATATCAAATGTCCTACTTCCATGGGCTTTAAAATTTCAACAAAAGGGTCCAAGTGCATGGGCCTTGAAGTACATCAAATGGGCCTAGTCCCATGGACTTGCAACACATCAAATGGGCCTAAGTTCTTAGGCCTTAAATGAATCCAATGGGCCTAGCCCATAAGCATTTCATAAACTAAATGGGCCTAGCCCATAGCCCCTTTGAAATTCAAATGGGCCTAACCCATAGGCCTAAAATGATCTTTTCAAGTGGATGGACGGTCTGGATGCATCGCCTGACAATGGTGGGGCCCACATGAAGGCATACAATCGTATATATCATATAATATATAAACTACATATAATATAATATATGTAATATATACAATATTATATGTAATATATATATAATATAATAATATATATATATATATATATATATATATATATATATATATATATATATATATATATATATATATATATATGTGGGCCCCACCGTCCAGTGGGGACGGTGTGGATACAACACAAATCACAATGGGTGTCACCGTCCACGGACCGTGGACGGTGTGAATAAAATACATGAATCACTGTGGGTCCCACGTATGTGGCCCACCGTGATGTTTATTTGAAATCGAACCCGTCCATAACGTCACTCAGACCTGTATGAAGGGACAACAAAAATTTCAGCTTGATCCAACACTTCTGTGGGCCCTAGAAACTTTTCAACGATGGAATTCAATCCACACTATTTCGCGTGGTGTGGGCCACCTGAGTTTTGGATCTGACTCATTTTTTGAGGGGGGCCCACCACTGGGATGGCCCACCTCATGAATAGGTCGGATGACAAATAAACATTATGGTGGGGACCACACGCAGGGCCGTGGGCCCCCCTTACGTCTGTCCGTCCGGGCGTGCGTAGGCAGCGCCTGCTACCTTCAAACGGTGGCAGCGCTGCTGCCACCCTTATTTTTTTTTTTTTTTTTGTGTGCTTTTAAAAAAAAACAAAGGTGGGACCCACTGATGGGAAATCCACTCCGCCCACTTGATTCTAGGGCCCAAACAGGCCAAACCAACCTCATCTCTGGCACTGATTTGGAGTGTAGAAACCACAAAATGGGCATTACTAGGCTTGGAAGAGTAAAAGTACCATTTTCTCTAGTACGGCCCGCCTGATCATTGGATCGAGCTCATTCTTTGGCTCAACGCCTAAAATATCCCAGAAAAAGTGGTAGATGGCGTGGATTGAACGTAAACAGCAGGGTGGTGCCTATACGAGGGGACCACCCCAAAAACTCTTTTTTTTCCTTTCCTTTTTCTTCTTTCCTTTGGAACATCCAGCGTCTCAGACGCTGGACGGTTCATTATATATATATATATATATATATATATATATATATATATTTTTTTTTTTGAAATGGTGGGCCCTGATGAAGTGGGCCACCACATGATGGGTGACATGGGTTTAACGTTTAAGGTGGGCCCCACTTGAATAAAAATAATTCCATCAAGGTGGGATCCATTCAAGTAGGCCACAAACCTATAGCATAAAAAAATAAAATAAAATAAAATAAAAGCAATAAAAGAGAGAGAGAGACATGGAGAGTGGGACACGGCTTGTGATGGAGGGACCCCGACATTATGGGCCCTCCCTTACATGAAATCTTACATCAAGTGGATCATTATGCACATGTGACCATCAAAACTGAAGATCAATGGTGGGGATCCTTTCCCCACCAATATGGATGGTCTAGATGACCTTTCTAAAGAAAATAAACATCATAATGGGGTCCATGGAGAATGGCCCCATCATGGAATGATCATGATGATCCAAGTGGTCCATCGATCACCTTTTAGGGTCCCAAGTGAGATCCACACCATGGATCGGTGGGCCTCACTTGGTCCACCATAAAAATAAGAAAAACTACCCTATAAAGGCACCCACCGTCCGATCTTCTTGCTCCTAGGGGTTCCTTAGCACCTTAGCTTTAACTTCAATGGATGAGATGAAGAATGGAGGGTTGAGATGAGAGATGATGGGGTAGGAAGGTGGGCCACTTGGAGCTTAGGAGGGTTTGAGAAATTCCATACGTAGGATGTTTTTACTTGGAGATTTTTTTTTGAAATGAGAAAGAGAGAAAGAGAGAGAGTGATGTAAGGGAGAGAGAGAGTGTGATGGATGGATAGGTGAGTGATGGTTGTGTAAGAAATCTTTGACTTTTGTGGCTTTTGTGTAAGAGAGGTATGGGTGGTGAAGACTTTTGTGACTTTTTGTGTAAGAGAGGTATGGGAGATGAAGACTTTTGTGGTTGCTTGGGAAAAGGGATGGAGTGATGTATACTTGACATGTGATGGATTGATGGGTGATTGATTGATGTGATTGATGTGACACATCGTAGAGATTCCCTTGATTTTCGCAACGCGCGGCGTTTTCTAGCACCGAACGTTAGACCACTTCTCTTGATCAGGGTATGCCTCGGCGCGCTAGTCGCGGCATCGGAACCGCGACGACGGCGCGGTCGCTATGGTATTGGTCTCGGGTTGAGTCGACTCGGGTTGTCGGCACATGAATCAGGGTCGTGCGTCGATATCGGTTAAGGGTCGAAAGTTGCTGAAATTTGACCGGTAAGACCGCGGAAGTCTACGGAAGGGTACGGACCAAGATACGAGTCTTACAAGCCATTCTCTATGGACCCCATCATGATGTTTATTTTCTTTTCAAAGGTCATCTAGACCGTCCAGGTTGGTGGGACAAGGATCTCCACCATTGATTTTAGATTTCGGTGGTCCCACATGCTTTAAGGCCCACTTGATGTATGATTCATTGTAAGGGAGGGCCCATAATGTCGGGGTCCCTCCATCACAAGCGTGTCCCACTCTCTATCTTACTCTCTCTACTTCATTTATATATATATATTATGTCTATGTGGCCCACTTGAATGGACCCCACGTTGAGGTATTTATTTTATCCAAGTGTCACTCAAGTGGGGCCCACCTTGCATGTTGTACCCCCATCATCCATCAGTGGTGGCCCACTTCAATAGGCCCACCACAATGTATTTTTTTTAAAGGCCAAACCATCCAGCGTCTGGGACGCTGGACGTCCCTGCACAAAAAAAAAAAGGACTTTTGGAGTGGTTCACTTGCTTACGCCCCACCTTGATGTATAGTTCTAATCCAAGCCGTCCATCCTCTTACCCATCCCGTTTTAGGCGTTGAGCCAAGTGATGGGGCTGGTTGGAAGGTCTGGTGGGCCATAGCATTAGAGAGTTGCACCCTTACCATTCAAGATCATTATTTTGTTTTATTTTACTTTCTAATCATCAAAAAAATTCAAACTCTAGACTCTTTGGGCTCATCTTGAGCCAGGGAAACTAATGGGCGGAGTGAATTCTCATGATGCGGACCCCACACGATGAAAACCCCAGAAAATTGGGTTTTTCTCATTTTTTTGCAAGAGGCGCTGCCTCTGCCTCTCTGACAAGGAGCAGCTGCACACTGCTGCGTGCAGCGTCAGCGGGCGGGCGGCCAGCTAGCCACCCACGGCTGCTGCCATGGGCCCCACCATGATGTATATGTTAGATCCACACTGTTCATGAGGTGGGTCCCCTCCTCAGGTGGGCCCCCTCCAAATTTTAACTCGATCTAGAACTCAGGTGGCCCACACCACAGGAAACAGTGGAATTGAATATCTACCATTGAAATCTTTTTGGGGCCCACAGAAGTGTTGGATCACACTGAAATTTATGTTTTCCCTTCATCCAGGTCCGAGTGACCTTATGAACGGGTTGGATGGCATCTAAACATTACAGTGGGCCCCACATGGGACCCACGATGATGCATGTATATTGCATCCACCGTCCAGGCGGACGGTGGAAGGACACCATGATGTATGCGTTCTATCTCTACCGTCCAGTGGACGGTGGAGCCCACTGTGATGCATGTACTTCATGCACACTGTCCAATGACAGTGGGACACACCCTAATGCTTGGGCTGCATCCAAACCGTCCATCCATTTGAAAAGCCATTTTATGGCATGGGAGTAAAGAATGAGTTAGATCCATAGCCTAAGGGGACCCCACCTGGACATGTTTGAGGCCCATCTTAAGGTGTTTGTGATAGTCCATTGGGGCCCACTTTGATGTGGATCTTAGGCCCATGCAATGGGGCCATTTGGTGTATTATGAGGCCCATGGGAGTGAACCCATTTGATGTATTCCAAGGCCCATGAGATTGGACCCATTTGATGCATTTTTAAAGCCCATGGAAGTAGGCCCATTTGATTCGTATAAGGCCTATGGGTTAGGCCCATTTGATATATGTAAGGCCTAGGGGTTTAGGCCCACTTTGATATGCATGCAAGGCCTAAGGGTTAAGGCCCATTTGGCGTACATATTGGGTTCAATTGGTGTAGCCCATTTGTTACCTTTAAGACCCATGAGTTAAGCTCATTTGATGCAATTCAAGGCCCACGGGTTTTGACCCATTGCAATGCACATAAGACCCATTGGTGTGGCCCATTTATGTGGCCCATCTGATGAATAAAAGGCCCATAAGATATGGCCCATTTGATATATATGTAAGGCCCAATGGGATGAACCTACGGTCCATTATAATGTGTAATTCCAATACAGACTAAGTAGCGATGTTTACAAAGATCGTGCCTTGGGAGCAATGTTGGTTTGACGTCCACATTGCGAGTGTAATGTTGGTTGGATGTCCACATTACGACACTCCTTAAGGCCCATTACTGGGCCGTACTTGCTGTGTATAGGCCGTCTAGGCCCATCTGCATTGTAAGAATGGTTCATCACTCATTTACATGTTTAGTATAGTTTCATGTCTCATGATCATATGCATCATATATATGCTTGATATGAGGATTGACTGATCATAGCATATGCCTTCGGGCAGGTTGTTTATGGGCTCCTGGTTAGGCGGTGTTGCCCTACATGAGAGCACGATATGCACAGGATTTGTTGCATGACTGGATAGCGTGAATCATGCATTTCGCATTTGTGTGACATGGTTATTGTACGCCCTAGCGACATCAGGACCATAGCCTCCACAGACGCATCGTGGTTGGCAGGATTGGATACCGAAAATCTTATTCTACATGGGGTGCTATAGATATCCCTGGGTGAAAGTCCCTAAACCCTTATGGTACGAAGAGGTTGCTCCAACATCTAGACCGAGTGGGTAGATGAGCGTTGAGTGCCGACTACCAGACGGTCGCGCTCTCCACTGTGTCGTGGTCGGTTGGAAGGGGGTGCGGCCTTACCCGCCCGAGTGTAGGAGGCAATGCTAGGCTGAGTCTGACTAGCTCAAGGAATGGGTCTGCTATCGACGAGTCGCACCCGATATTGGCAGACGGATAGTGAGGTCTTTTCCACTTACCTTATTGCGCGCGATGCGGCGGCAATCTGGTTTAGAGTGTACTAGACCCCGGTGATATCCCATATTTGAGCTGTATTAATATGTGGACATAGATGAAGGTCTGTATGCTTGAGTTGTATTGTACATCGCATGGCCTTGGGGTGGCCGATACCATTCATGTCTTGCATCCATAGCCTTGGTATGGCTCATGATATTATGGATCCATCTGCATATTCTGCATTACTCTGGCATTGTATGATCATATTACTACCTTGCGTACATACTTTCATCACCCTCTAAGCTTTCTATAAGCTTATGCACGACTATTGCGTGCAGGTGGCGTTAGTTAGCAGCAGTGCTGAGGCAGGAGCACGTTACAGATCGTTTTGGAGTTTTTTGTTCTTTACCATTGTATTTCCCTTTATGCTCATTGTACTTGTAAAGTTTTTGACCATAGTGGAAATGTAATGGAGTTCTTGGTTGTTGTTTGTGGGTTATGCCATTGGTTATGCTTATTACGAATCAAACTGACGTTGAAAATCCTCCTCGTAGCATCCTAGGATCGGAACCTAGCGAATGGGAGCTAGGAGCCGAGAATAGGGTTCTACGGAGGATGTCGGCGCCGGATTCGGCGGTCGGGAATTTTGTGAGCCCGGTTTCCGAGTTTGGAGCGTGACATTAAGGTTTTAGGTCATAGGTTTTAGTTTAGGTTAAAGGTTATAGGTTTAGGTTTAGGTTTAGGTTAAGGTTAAGATTTAGGTTTAGGTTTAGTTTATAAGCTATAGGTTTAGGGAATTGAGAATAGGTTAAGGTTTAGGTTTAGGTTAGGGAGTTGAGATTAGGAATATTAGGTGTAGGTCTAGGTTTAGGGATTTGAGAATACATTTAGGTTTTAGGTTTAGGTTTAAGTTTTATGTTATAGGTTTAGATTTAGGTTTTAAGTTTATGTTAAGGTTAGGTAATAGGTTATAAGTTTTTGTTTAAGTTTAGGTTAAGGTTTAGGTTTATGTTATAGGTTTAGGTTTATGCTATAGGTTATAGTATATAGGTTATAACTTTAGGAAATTGAGAATAGATTAAGGTTTAGGTTTAGGAAATCGGGTTCGGGTTCAGGATCAGGTTTAAGTTTGGGTTTTCAAGTTTAGGTTTAAGGATTTGAGAATACATTTCAGTTTTAGGTTTACGTTTAGGTTTTAGGCTTAGGTTTAGGTTATAAGTGCAAGTTATAGGTTTAGGTTTAGGTTAGGTTATAGGTTAAGGTTTAGGGAATTGAGAATAGGTTAAGGTTTAGGTTTAGGAAATCCGGTTCGGGTTCGGGATTGGGTTTAGGTTTAGGTTTAGGTTAGGGAATTGAGATTAGGATTAGGCGTAGGTTTAGGTTTAGGGATTTGAGAATACATTTAGGTTTTAGGTTTAGGAAATCGGGTTCGGGTTCGGGATAGGGTTTTAGGTTTGAGTTTTCAAGTTTAGGTTTAGGTTTAGGTTAGGGAGTTGAGATTAGGATTATATGTAGGTTTAGGTTTAGGTTAGGGAGTTGAGATTAGGATTATGTGTAGGTTTAGGTTTAGAGATTTGAGAATACATTTAGATTTTAGGTCATAGGTTTTGCTTTAGGTTAAGGTTATAGGTATAGGTTAAGGTTTAGGTTATAAGCTATAGGTTTAGGGAATTGAGAATAGGTTAAGGTTTAGGTTTAGGAAATCGGGTTCGGGTTTAGTTTTGGGTTTTCAAGTTTAGGCTTAAGTTTAAGTTAGGGAGTTGAGATTAGGATTAGGTGTAAGTTTAGGTTTAGGGATTTGAGAATACATTTAGGTTTTAGGTCATAGGTTTAGGTTATAGGTATATGTTTAGGTTATAAGTGTAGGTTCTAGGTTTAGGTTATAGGTTTATGTCACGCCCCAAACTAAAAAATCAGATTCATTAGAATCCCGATCGCCGAATCCGGTGCCGACAGCCTCCGTAGTACCCCATTCTCGGCTCCTAGCATTCATATGTCAGATTCCGATCCTGGGATTGTACAAGGAGGATTTTTTTTAAAATGTACATTTAACTAATAATAAGTATAAACACAAGATTCCCCAATTCACAATGGCAACATCGTCATCACATATCCACTAATATAATCGTTTGAGTACAATACTGAAAAGAAAAATACATAAATAAAAATCAAGCTCCAGAAGACCACTGCACGCTCCAAGCTCAACACTGCTGCAACCTAACATCACCTGCACGTATCTATCGTGTATAAGCTTATAGAAAGCTTAGAGGGTGGTGTAAGTGTGTGCACAAGGTAAGTATCAAATGTTCAATACAATGTCATCATCACACAATACCGAAATAAGCAGAAATACTGACAAGATCATGGATTATCAAAGTAAGCAGAAATACTAACAAGATCATAAATCATATGATAACAGAGTAAGCGGAAGTATGGACAAGTCCATAAGTAAATCAATAGCAGAATATGCAATACAGAACAGCTATGCAACAAGGAGTCATGAAGAGCTAAATATCAGATGCCGAGGATGCAATGCAGTATGCAATGCGAATGAAATGACCACGCTGGAGTGTGAAGTCGGGATGTTAGTACGTAGTATCGCAGGCTACGGGGTCCACCACAAGGGACTTCTATCCAAACCAGTCCCATACCTAAATTTGGATAGTAAGACTCAACGTAGTAAACTTCTGATCTCAGGTTAGTCACGCGCCTAACCGAAATCCTTGCCATAACGAAGGTACACATCGATTAGTTTCGCACCACCAGCCCGAGTGGATAGTGAATGGATGAATGAGCATGCAACTCCTACTCAATAAGTCCACATATCAGTACGGTTTCTCTCTGGGGAAATCACCGGAGTCTATTACACTCCAAACCAGATTGCCGCCCCATCGCGCGAATAAGGTGAGTGGAAGAGACCTCACTATCTGTCTGCCAATATCTGGCCCGACTCGTCGATAGCGGACCCATTCCTCAAGCTGGTCAAACTCAGCCTAGCTTTGCCCCCTACTCTCGGGCGGGTAAGGCCGCACCCCCTTCCAACCGACCACGACATAGTGGAGAGTGCAGTCATCTAGTAATCGACACTCAACGCTCATCTACCCACTCAGTCTAGACGTTGGAGCAACCTCTGGAACCGAAAGGGTTTGGGGACTTTCACCCAGGGATATCTATAGCACCCCATGTAGAACAAATTTTTCGGTGTCCCATCTGGCCGTCCACGAAATACCTGTGGAGGCTACGACCCTGACGTCTTTAGGGCGTATAGTAATCATAACACACAATGGAAGATGCATGAGTCATACAATCTAGTCATACATCAATCCTGCGCATAACGTGCGCTCATGCGAGATAACCTCTGTCTATCAAGGAGTCTCATATAATGGGCCCGCGACCTCACACAACGGCCTAATATACAACACAATGGGCCTTACTCAAGGGTTACATGTACACAACAGGTGAGCCCTGCTCATTGGCCTAACATACATCACAATAGGTTTCATCGCCTAGCCCTCAAATGCATCACAGTGGGCCTCATCACATAAGCCTCATATACATCACATTGGGCCTTAAACACGAGTTGGATACATCACAACGGGCCGCATATACATCACATTGGGCCTCGACAATCAGAATCGGTGATCAGCCACGACAATCGGAATCGATAATCGGCCACAATAATTGGCCTCGATCGGTAATCGGTCAATCGGCCACGACACACAGAGTCGACAATCGGCCACATCAACCGATAATCGGCCATGATCGGTAATCGGTCACGATAATCGACCTCAATCGGTAATCGTCAATCGGCCACGAAACACAGAGTCGGCAATCGTCAATCGGCCACGACACGCAGAGTCGGCAATCGGCCACTTCAATCGATAATCAACCACGATCGGTAATCGATCACGATAATCGACCTCGATCGGTAATTATCAATCGGCCACAACACGCAGAGTCAACAATCGGCCACGTCAATCGATAATCGGCCACAATCGGTAATCGGTCATGATAATCGGCCTCAATCGGTAATCGGTCACGATAATCGGCCTTGATAGGTAATCGGTCAATCGGCCACGACACGCAGAGTCGACAATCGGTCACGTTAATCGATAATCGGTCACGATCGATAATCGGTCACGATAATCGGTCACGATCGGTAATCGGTCAATTGGCCACGACACGTAGAGTCGACAATCAGCCACGTCAATCAATAATCGGCCACGATCGGTAATCGGTCACGATAATCGGCCTAACAAGGCCTAAGGAAAGGTCACAATGAGGACTTTCAACCATCATTGCCTATCAATGTGGACATCTAACCAACATTGCTCCCAAGGAGTGACTCATATATAGCCAAACAGAAAGTAGGCCCATGGCCTCACACAAGGGCCTAATATGCACAACAGGTGAGCCCTGCACATGGGCTTGAAATACATAATAACGGGCCTTATCAACTGGGCCACAAATATAACATAATGGGCCTCTCGCAAGGGCCAAAATACATCACAATAGGCCGCACAAATGGGCCTTATATACATCAAGTGGGCCGCACCAATGGGCCTCATATATATCCAGTAGGGCCTCATCCCATAAGTGGGAAATACATCTCAATGGGCCTCGCCATATGCGCCGAGAATTCATCATGTGTACTGCATCATTAGGCAATACCAATGGACCTCAAATTCAGAGTAGGTGGGCCTGCACCTTCGAAATGGGCCCACTAAATGATCGGCATAGATGAACAGTACATATAACAGTGGGCCATACATCCAGCGAACTGGACGGCGTGGTTAAAACACCTGAACCAAGGTGGACCCATCGAACGGACGGTGTATAAATATCATAGTGGGGTCCACACCACCGTCTTGATAGGTGGATAGAGTGGGTACACAATACATACACCAAGGTGGGTCCCACCTGATCGGACCTTGTTGCTGTCCAAACAAGTGGACGACTTAGATACTGCACACGTGCAGTGAGTGGAGTCTACGAAACTCATTGGTGTCCAAGGCAGCAGCAACTGCCTACTAAGTGGGACCCAGACCAGATGGACGGCAAGGAGGGAGATCAAATACATCAAGGTGGGGTCCCACGTCCAAAAATCTGGACAGACGGATAGATATTATGGATGAAACCTAACATCATGTGGGCCCTCACCATCCATGCTTGGATTGTACAAATAGAACAAATGCATTAAGGTGGGTCCTACACAGTCCAGTCAACATATGGACGTCGTACATACATCATAGGTAGGCTCCATCGCCAGATGGATGGTGCGAACACACCCATCAGCAAGGTGGGCCCCACCCCCACACGTGCAGCACGTGTGGGTGGGTCCCACGTCCCAGAAAAGGGACAGACAACATTCATAAAATACATATATCATGGTGAGTTCCCACAGAGCTTGCTGACGTCGCATTGCAGCCTTGCTGCTGGGACCACCGTCCCTCCAACGGACAGGGTAGAACGCATACCTCAATGTGGGCCCCACCTCCACAAGTGCAGCACATGTGGAGTGGGTCCCACGCCCTAAAAATGGATGGACGAACAGGATGTAAAACATATACATTTTGGTGGTCCCTACCGTCCAGAACACTGGACGTTGTGGATGGAAGGCACATGCATCGCAATGGGGCCCATCGTCCAGATCATGGTGGGCCACTTCTAGACCTTGAATGCTCTGGATTCAACACATGCATTAGATGGGATTCACCGTCCCAGCTGGATGGGTGGATGAAACAAATATCAAGGTGGGCTCCACAGGTTTTACTGACGTCCTACAGATGGACGGTGTGGTATTTCACACGTGCAGGGTGAGACCTGTAAGTGGATGGCATGGAATATAGATACATCCAGGTGGTAATCCACGTTCGCCTGGACAGTAGAGACCCCCACACGTGCAGTGTGGGTCCCACCGTCCCAGGGACGGACGGTTAGATATAACACATACATTGTATGAGACCCACGGGTCTCACTGACGTCATCAGCAGCTATATAGCTGGTATGTGGAGTCCATGTAGACGGACGACTTAGATATAATACATGCCTCATGTGGGACCCACATAAATTGCTGACGTCGGTACATCAGCTATATAGCTGGTATGGAGTCCATATAGAGGGACGGCTTGGATGAAACCCATTCATCTGCTGAGTCCCACGGAACTAGCTGACGTCATAAGCAGCTATATAGCTGCGTGTCAGCGTACACCAGCCAACCACTCCCACCGTCCATGGATTGGATGGTGAGGATACAACACATCATCTAGTGGGCCCCACACGTACTGGAGGCATCACATGGTCCAGGCGGGCCCCACATCTAGCGACCACAAATGTCACCAAGGTGGGCCCTACATGCATGGACGGAGTGGATTAAAACCCACAAATCATGATGGAATCCCACGTTCGGAGCGCTACACCTGAGATTTGAATCTGCTTCATTGGATGGACAGTGTGAATACACACGTCCATTAAGTGGGTCCACGTCCAGTGTACGGACGGCGTGAATACACACATAACATGTTGTGGCCCACCATCCAGCCATCTGGACGGTGGGGATGCAAACAGGGGACGGCGTAGGTGGAAAAAAATGGATGGACTGCGTTGATAAACCACATGCACCGCATGGTTTCCACGTGCGTGTGGGTCCCACAGCTGCTATGTAGCATTATAAAATACATATATCACGGTGTGGTACCACGTGTGCAACTAGCACGATGTCAAGTGGGCCCCACCTCCCACGCAAGGACGGGGTGGCTTTCAACGTAGTAACGACTCACTGTCCAGCAACCGTTGGACGGTGCAAAAGATGACCACACATGAATTAGGCCCCACACGTGTGGTTTACATCATGGTGATAAAACACCGACATCGCAGTGTATCCCTCACATATGGACGACGTAGATTCTTCACGCGTGCATGATGGTAGGTCACGTGGATGGGATCCATAGACCACCACTTCCATATAATATATATATTATATTAACTATACTGTCATTATTATATTATATATATAAAAAAAATCTAACGTCCAAATGGCTGGGTGGCAGGATGTACTGACGGTGGGGTGGAGCCCAAAGCACTTGCTGACGGTCCAGCAGCTGCATGCTGCTGGACGTCCAACTGATGGACAGCCTAGATTCAATGCTCGCATGAGGTGGGTCCACAGGTGTGGGGCCCACCAGTAGCTTTAGATAAAATGATATTTGTATCTTCCTCTAATCAGGCCCGTCCAAATGGTGGGGATGAGAGGGATCCCACCACTATGGGTCCCTCTTGATACAAGACATACATCTAAACAGGCCGTACACGAGTGGGTCCTCAAATGCATAATAATTAACGGTTAAAAATTCATAAAAATCACCCACCTTTTGCTTCTTCTTGGGCTCCACCTCATCATGGCTCCAATGTGATATGATTATACGGTCGAGATCAGTTTTGAAGGGTGAGGATGGGAAATAGGAAGGTGGGCCACAGTATCTCTCTCATGGGGAGCTTGGACGTGGTTTGCTTGGAAGCAAAATGAGAAAGAGAATGAAAGAGAGAGAGATGATGGGAGAGGAGTGATGGGAGAGAGGGAGGAGTGGTGTGTAAGAGATAAGGCATGGGAAGTATGGGTCTTTTTGACTTTTGGGATAAGAGGAATATGCTAAGCATGGGTTGCTTTAATTAGTTGGTGGGAGAGGTATGGGTGAGTGATTTGATTGATGTGATTGATGAGATGTTGGGTAGAGATTCTTTTCTCAGGATTTACAATGCGCGGCGTCTTCTTCAAACTGAACGCGAGTCCACATCTCCTGGCCTAGGTACCGCCTTAGCGCGCGAGACGCGGCATCAGAACCGCAGCGACACCGCGATCGCACTAGTACAAGTCTCGGGTCAAGCCGACACTATTATATGAGACACGACTCGTGATCACGCGTAAACACCGATAACTGATCGCGGGTCGCCAGAATTTGACCGGAAGGATCGCGGGAGTTGACAGAACAGTACGGATTAGGATACGGGTCTTACAGTTTAGGTTTAGGGAATTGAGAATAGGTTAAGGATTGGGTTTAGGAAATCAGGTTCGGGTTTAGGATCGGGTTTAATTTTGGGTTTTCAAGTTAGGTTTAAGTTTAGGTTAGGGAGTTGAGATTAGGATTAAGTGTAGGTTTAGGTTTAGGGATTTGAGAATAGGTTAAGGTTTAGGTTTAAGAAATCAGGTTCAAGTTCGGGATCGGGTTTAGGTTTAGGTTTTCAAGTTTAGGTTTAGGTTAAGGAGTTGAGATTAGGATTAGGTGTAGGTTTAGGTTTAAGGATTTGAGAATACATTTAAGTTTTAGGTTTTAGGTTTTAGGTTATAGTTTAGGTTTAAGTTAGGTTATAGGTTAAGGTTTAGGGAATTGAGTTATACGTTATAGGTTTAGTTATAGGTTTAGAGATTTGAGAATAGGTTTAGGTTAAGGTTATAAGTTTAGGTTTAGAAAATTGAGTTTGGGTTTAGTTTTGGGTTTTCAAGTTTAGCTTTAGGTTTAGGTTAGGGAGTTAAGATTAGGATTAGGTGTAGGTTTAGGTTTAAGGATTTGAGAATACATTAAGGTTTAGGTTTAGAAAATCAGGTTCGGGTTCGTGTTCGAGAACGGATTTGCATTAGGGTTTTAGGCTTAAGTTTAGGTTATAGGTTATAAGTGTAGGTTTAGGTTTAGGTTATAAGTTTAGGTTTAAGTTAAGGTTTAGGTTTAGGTTATAGGTTTTGGGATTTGAGAATAGGTTTAGGTTATAAGTATAGGTTTAGGTTTAGGTTTAGATTTAGGTTTTATGTTTAGGTTAAGGTTATAGGTTTAGGTTTAGATTTAGGTTAGGTTATAGGTTAAGGTTTAGGGAATTGAGTTTAGGTTATAAGTTTAGGTTAGAGGTTAAGGTTTAGTTTTAGGTTATAGGTTTAGGGATTTGAGAATAGGTTTAAGTTAAGGTTTTAAGTTTAGGTTTATGTTAAGGATTAGGGATTTGAGTTTAGGTTTAAGTTATAGGTTCAGGTTTAGCTTTAGGTTTTAGGTTTAGGTATAGGCTTAGTTTATAGGTTATATGTTTAGGTTTAGGTTTAGGAATTCGGGTTCAGGTTCGGGTTTGGATTCAGGTTTAGGTTATAGGTTTTGGGATTTAAGAATAGTTTTAGGTTATAAGTATAGGTTTAGGTTGAGTTATAGGTTAAGGTTTACGGATTTGAGTTAAGGTTATAGGCTTAGGTTTAGGTTAAGGTTTAGGAATTTGAGTTTAGGATTAGGTTATAGATTTAGGTTTAGGTTTAAGTTATAGGCTTAGGTTATAGGTTATAGGTTACATGTTTAGGTTAAGGTTTAGGAATTCAGGTTCGGGTTCGGGTTTGGATTCGGGTTTAGGTTATAGGTTTTGGGATTTGAGAATAGTTTTAGGTTATAATTATAGGTTTAGGTGGGATTATAGGTTAAAGTTTAGGGATTTGAGTTAAGGTTATAGGTTTAGGTTTAGGTTATAGGTTTAAGGAATTGATTTTAGGTTATAGGTTTAGGGAAAGGTTAGGTTAAGGTTATTTTAGGTTATAGGTTTAGGGAAAGGTTAGGTTAAGGTTATAGGTTTTTGCATTTCGAAATAGTTTTAGGTTATAAGTATAGGTTTAGGTTAGGTTATAGGTTAAAGTTTAAGGATTTGAGAATAGTTTTAGGTTATAAGTAAGGTTTTAGGTTTAGGTATAGGCTTAAGTTATATGTTTAGGTTAAGGTTTACGAATTCGGGTTCAGGTTTAGGTTTGGGTTTGGGTTTAGGTTATAGGTTTTGATTTTGATTCTGGTTATAGGTTTTGGTTTAGGTTATAGGTTATAGGTTAAGGTTTAAGTTTAGGTTATGGGTTTTGGGATTTAAGAATGGGTTCGGGTTTCGGTTATAGGTTTAAGTTTAGGTTATAGGTTATAGGTTAAGGTTTTAGGTCATGGGTTTTGGTTTAGGTTAAGGTTAAGGTTTAGGTTATAAGCTATAGGTTTAGGGAATTGAGAATAGGTTAAGGTTTAGGTTTAGGAAATAGGGTTCAGGTTTGGGATCAGGTTTAGGTTTGGGTTTTCAAGTTTAGGTTTAGGTTTAGGTTAGGGAGTTGAGATTAGGATTAGGTGTAGGTTTAGGTTTAGGGATTTAAGAATACATTTAGGTTATAGGTTATAGGTTTAGGTTTAAGTTATAAGCTCTAGGTTTAGGGAATTGAGAATGGGTTAAGGTTTAGGTTTAGGAAATCAGGTTCGTGTTCAGGATCGGGTTTAGGTTTGGGATTTGAGAATAGGTTTAGGTTAACGTTATACGTATAGGTTTAGGTTATAGGTTAAGGTTTAGGTTTAGGTTTAGGTTATAAGTATAGCTTTTGGGATTTGAGATAGGTTTAGGTTTTAGGTTTAGGTTTAGGTTATAAGTATAACTTTTGGGATTTGAGATAGGTTTTGGTTTAGGTTATAAGTTTAGGGTGTAGTTTAGGTTAAGGGTGCGTTCCCTACAAATACAAATATAAATACGGCTTGTCCAAATGGTCAGGCCCTTCCAATGCTGTCCATAAGAAATGGACAACTTCATCATAGTCATAACAGCGATTTTCACCTTCCAGGGACCCCCGCTCTTCCGGATAGCTCCGACGCACATCTGGGTCTACTCCATTAATTTCGAGTAAATACATAAACACGACTTGTCCAAATGGTCAGGCCCCTCCAATGCTGTTCATAGGAAATGGACAGCTTCATCATGGTCATAACAACAGTTCCCACCTTCCAAGGACCCCTGCTCATCCGGATAGCTCCGACACACATCCGGGTCTGCTCCATCAATTTTGAGCTAATACATTTAACATCTCATATAAACCATAAAAGTATTTCAACCATTTCCGATGTGGGACAAAGCACACACCGCACTAATTTAATTTAAAATTTTTAAAAAGCGTTTTGGCGGGAAAATCTTGAAATTTTAAAAATTTTGAATTTTTTCATTTTTAAAACCATTTATTTTCAACAATCCCCTACTGATTTTTTAAAATAATGAAAAAACTCTGTCAAAATAATAACAGTTATTATGCATAAAGAAAGATATCTTGTGATTTGAATCTTTCCTTAGTGCAAGTATTTTAAAGTTATTTCAAAATTTCTGGTTGCCGCAGCATTGAACCAGTTATTCGTATATGATATAACCGAAAATACTACACACATAATAGCTCATGCGTTAGATGTTCTTTTATAATCTCGCTTAGCACATTTAATGGCCATATGCTTATCTTATTTCATGAACGATCCCGAGATAACTCTAACTCTTATGAGAAGCGGCACCACTTCTACGTTCATATAAGTGAAATCCTTCTAGTGTTTCCATTAAAACACATGTCCTGTTTCACTGTATTTCATTAAGATTTTAATACTCATCCCTCTTTTATAACGGCCAGCACATCATCCTAGATGAGGTTATTAATTTACTTAGTGCTGAAACTTTTCACTTATTAGTGAATTGTTGTTACCCATTAAACTCAATATTTAGAGATTTTCTAATTTTGGATTGGGTTTCTTTCACTAGTGAAAATTTGAGTAAAGAGTTTTAACCCCATCCCTCTAGATGTTGTCCTTACTACCTCTCTCGTCAGAGGTTTAATAAAAGGATTAGCAAGTTATTACTTAACTTTACATATGAGATCGCAATGATTCCATCTTTAATTAATTTCCTTACATAGTCATGTCTCAAACTTATGTGTCTGGACTTCCCATTATAGGTACTGCTATAGGCTCTCGCTAGAGTAGCTTCACTATCACAATGAAGTGAAACAGCCGGTATAGGCTTCGCATAGAATGAGATTTCTAATAGAAGATCCCTTAACTACTCAGCCTCTTTGCCTGTAGCAACTAAAGCTAGGAACTCAGATTCTATAGTTGAGTGCGTTATGCAAGTTTGTTTCTTAGATCTTCAAGATACAGCTACACCTCCTAGGGTGAATATCCACCCTGTAGTGGACTTGTTATCCCCTGCACTCGATATCCAACTTGCATCGGTATATCCTTCCAACACTGCTGAAAATTCTGAGTAAAATAGCCCTAGTTCTTTGGTTTCTTTAAGATAACCTAGAACTCTACTTACTGCTTTCTAGTGTTCAACACTTGGATTACTCGTAAACCTATTTAGTTTACTCACAGCGTATGCTATATCCGGTCTTATGCATTGCATTGCATACATAAGACTGCCTATAGCACTAGCATAATCTAGTTGTGCAATTACTCTTCCACTGTTTTCTTTTAACTTGATACTTGGATCAAACGGGATCTTTGCCTCTTTAATTGTCAAGTGATTAAACTTATTTATTATTTTCTCAATATAATGAGACTGACACAATGCAAAATCCTCACTATATTTTTTAACTTTGATACCTAATATAGTATCCACTTGTCCAAGATCCTTCATTTTGAAAACTGAAGAGAGAAACTTTTTAATTTCAGTTACACCTTCTATTTTATTACTGATTATTAACATATCATCTACATACAAGCATATGATTACAATATAATCATTACAAACTTTTAAATATATGTATTTATCAGCAATATTATGTTCAAAACCATAAGACAGAACTTTAGAATCAAATTTATCATGTCACTGTTTTGGTGCTTGTTTTAATCCATATAAAGACTTAACAAGTTTATATACTTTTCTTTCATTTCCTGGTAGAATAAATCCTTCTGGTTGCTCCATGTAAACCTTCTCATCGAGATCACCATTCCGGAATGTTGTCTTCACGTCCATTTGATGGATATGAAGATGATGTATGGATGCTAGAGCGAATAAGATCCTAATCGATGTTATTCGAGCTACCGAAGAATAAGTGCCAAAATAATCGATTCCTTCTTTCTGTCTGAAACTTTTAGTAACTAATCTTGCCTTAAAGCTTTGAATTGTACCATCCATGTGATTTTTTTTCTTAAATACTCACTTACAACTTATTAGTTTAGAACCTGGAGGTAAATCTACCAATTCCCATGTTTGGTTAGACATTATAGAATCCATTTCATCATTAACGGCTTCTTTCCAAAAAGTACAGTCTCTTGAAGTCATAGCTTCACTAAAGGTTTTAAGTTCATCTTCTATAGTTAAAATCATAGGTATTTTTCTAATCACCTTCTTTCTATCACCCTCAACTAGATGAAAAGAGAGTTGTTATGAGTCTATTTGATCAGGATCAAGACTCTTTTCTATTCTTACTCTTTGACTCTTACAAGGTTCGCTAGGAGTTTTCTCTTTTATTTGTGTTTTTATTATAGTTTCATTAGGAGATTGAATCTTAGTATTCTTTTTCTCCGTGAATAAAGAATTCTCAAAGAATTCTACATTTCTAAACTCTATGATTACATTGGTGTCTAAGTCTAGAAGTCTATAATCCTTACTATGTTGTGCATATCCCACAAGGATGCACTTGATAGCTCTTGGACCTAACTTAGTTCTTTTAGGTTTTGGTATTCTGCAGTATGCAAGACACCCCCACACTTTAAGATACCCTATGTTTGGTTTTCTTCCTTTCCATATTTCGTATGGAGAGGTCTTGGTTTTCTTAGATGGAATTCGGTTTAAAACATGACATGTAGCTAATAGTGCTTCTCCCCATAGGTTTAATGACAATTGTGCTTGTATTAGCATTGAGTTGACCATTTCTACTAATGTCCTATTTTTTCTCTTTGCTACACCATTTTGTTGTGGTGTATAAGGTGTTGTGCGCTGATATATTATGCCGTGTTCTTCACAATAGTTAGAAAAATTATTAGAAAAATATTCTCCTCCTCAATCACTCCGAAGGATTTTAATATGTTTATCTAACTGATTTTTCACTTTAGATTTATAGATCTTGAATGCATTAAATGTTTTATCTTTCGATTTTAACAGATATACATATACATATCTTGAACAATCATCTGTAAATGTTATAAAGTACCTTTTACCTCCACGGGTAAGAACGCCATTTAGCTCACATATGTCAATATGCACTAGGTCTAATATTTGAGATGATCTCTCAATGCTAGGGAATGGTTTCTTGATTATTTTAGACCAATTGCATACTTCACATTTATCTTTGTCACTATCATTGTATGATATTAGGCCATTCTTAGCCATGAGTTTTATGGTACTATAGCCAATATGGGATACTCTACCATGCCATAGCGTTACAGACTCAATTAAGTAAGCAGAAGAATTCTTTTCATTCAAAGATAATTTGATCATCCCATTACAAGCATATCCCTTACCCACAAAGTTCTCATTCTTAGACAAGATCAGTTTTCCTGATTCAAACACAACTCTAATCTCATGCTTGCTTAAGAGATCCCCTGAGACAAGATTCCTCCTTATATCTGGGACATGCAGTACGCTGGTCAGAATTACCTTCTTTCTAGAGGTAAAGAGTAATTCCACGGTTCCTCTACCTACAACTTTCGATCGTCCTTCATTTTCCATTTGAACCTCCTGACCATTGGTCTCGTCTTCATATGTTTTGAAGGCAGATCGATCATTGCATACATGGATTGTGGCACCTGTACCACCAACCAGGAATTTTCTCTTGAACTAGGTTCACTTCTGTGACCATGGCTATGATTTCATCATCTATTGTATTAGCTTCTTTCTTAGGCTTTTTTTGGTCCCTACAGACTCGAGCGAAATGCCCGGTCTTGCCACAGACATAGTAGCCTCCCTTAGGTTTGTCGTTTTTCTTCTTTTGGGTTTTCTTGAATTTTCCTTGATCTTTGTTAGGTTTAAGGGAATTAGCTTTCTCATTATTTTGGGATGGCCTTTCTACTGCCTTCACCTTGGATGAGGATGCACCATTAGCGTCATCCTTTTTGTCTCGATTACGAGATTCTTCTTAATACAAAGATGCTTCTGGATTTTTTCTAGCACTACCAAAAAATTGAGCAAAGACTATGGAAGTTGAAAGAATTTAGCTATGGAATAAATCTGTAGCAAATTTGCTACAGATTTTTTACATAGCTAAATCCTAGCTGATCTGTAGCTAAAGCATAACTCCTCACCTAGACCCTTTTAAACATAGATGATGCTTATGGGGCTCCATGGGGTCATCTAAGCCGCCCATTAGTTTTGATATATAATTTTAGCAGATGAGCTAAAAAATTATATAAATTAAATGTCTAAGTGGACCACACCATAATAAATAATAAAAATTAAATATCTACTGTTAATATATTGTGTGGTTTCCTTACAAATTCAATCTGACTCATTTTTTGTACCATCATTTAAAATAATAATTTAAAATTAATGGATGGAATGGATATGTAAAATACATATCCAGTGGGCCTCAAGGTCCTAAAATTCAACTCCCAGAGGGGTCGTCCGTCACGCGCCCCTTGGGAACCAGGTTTTGGGATTTGCGTACTAAGTAGTACACTCTTATAGTACGGAGTAAACTCAATTAGGCCTACCGTGAATTTAATTGTCTAATCCACTTCGTCCATCCGTTTTTTCAGATCATTTTAGTCGTTGATACCAAAATTGAGATATATCTAAAACTCAAGTGAATACATACCATAGGAAACCGTTGGAATAATGATTTCTACCGTTGAAACATTTCTATAGCCCACCTGATGTTCATTTGTCATCCAACCTGTTCATAATATCACAAAGACATGGAAGAAGTGAAAGCAAAAATATCATATTTATCTAAAACTTCTATGGCCCACCACGAAATTTTTAATGGTAGATGTTGAATTCACATTATTCCGGTGGTGTGGTCCATTTGAGCTTTAGATATGCTTCATTTTTAAGCTAAAGACCTAAAATTATCTTCTAAAATGTATGGACGGAGTGGATAACATTCACGAAACACTGTGGGACCCACAGAGTTTAGTCAGTACACTAAGCGTACTGAGTTAGTTTGTAAACAATCCACTTCTAAAACTCCCTCCCCAAACCGAAACGTTCGCCATTTTCTCCCACGCTTAGGCAGACGAAACCCATTTCTCTCTCAATCTCTCTCTTGCACTCAGCCTCTCTCTTTCCCTTGCGCTCTCTCGATCTCCTGCTCTCCCTCACCCTCTCTCCCTGTCTATTGGTCGCATTCCCCCATCTCTATTGTCGAAACCCCCTTTCACCGCAAGAAGGGAAAGAAGAAGAAGAAGGAGAAGGAGAAGAACGACGGTAAGTTTTTTTCTCTCTCTCTCTCTCTCTATTTCTGAAATCTGTGGTGATTTTTTATTTTTTTTATTTACACACACAAACACACCCCCACACACTCATGCCACATGCGCACACACCCTACACATGCACGCCGTGGGATTTCACCACTGTGGTGATTGAATGCCCACCATTAAAGCTAAATACAGACCACTGCTGCAATGGGAGGGCTTGTAGTGAGGGGATTTTTGGGTATGGCCCGTCTGATGGGTTGATGGTTTTTTTTTCCTCTCTTATTATTAGAGAATCAAAGGCATAGCTTTTTTTTTTTCTTTTCTTTTTAATTCCAAAATGATTATAAACACAAGCACATAACCCCTCATGGCTCAATGGCCCCACAAAAAAGATACACATGTAGCAATAACCCCAGACGACCAATAACACATCAAAATGTAGCTTATTTCCCCTGAATTATGCTGATTTAAACATGATTCCAACACTGCAATTGCACATCGATCGATCACCAACTGCAACCATTTTTCCTTGTAAAACAGCAACCCACCATCTCTGCTTAGATATAATCAGACAGCAGCACTGCTTCTTTGCTATTGCCGGTCGCTGATGAAGGTGTAATAAGGACCCCTCCCTACTACAAAAGAGAATTTCATAACCATGTAATCTTTTCTTAGGCATGTTTTTCGGCATTCTTGTTATCATCAATGGGAACCACTTCAGAAACAGTTGGGGGAGATGAGGGGCAGTATTTACCATCTCCAGTTTGCTTGGTCCCAACTATAGGTCCTTGAACGGAATCATCTAATCCAACCTCCTCATCGCTTTCCTTGCTCTGCACATTACTGTCCTCGGCAATTTGGGCTCTGTTTTCCTCCACTTCCTTTGCACCCCCTGAATAGACAACTAGCCCAACAGCAACCGCACCAAAAGCTATGAAATACATCCAGTCAACCTTCTCATGATATGCAAAGATGCGGATGAAAACAGCCCACATATCTGAGGTCAACAGGGAGAGGTTAAGCATGGTTGAGCCACTCATCAACTCATCTAATGGGTTGATGGTTACTGTTGAGGCTAAGGGCGTGTTTGGCCAGACTGATCCCATGGGATTAGGAGGGATGGAATGGAATTTAAGGTAATGATGGTGGTGTCAGTGTTTGTCCCTTGATCCCATGGGTTTGGGATAGCCCATGGGATACACAACAGAGTGTTTGGGCTGTCACGGATGGATTGGTTTGCATTTCCACTGCTTCTCGTGGTGTGCCCCACTCACTGATGGATATATGCCTCAAAATAGGTTTACGGCTAAATGTAGGCTGGTGAAAATGATGGAGGGAGTGGATATCTCATTGATATCTCGGTGGGCCCCACATAGCAATGAAAACACGCATCCCGGGATTGGCAAGATCCGGGCGGCATTCCCGAGGGCGCAGTGGATGAAATACATCCCCGCCATCCCAAACAGCTCATGGGATGGGATGGCACAGGATAACCCTCCTAATCCCATCTAATTCCATCCTTCTTGACTGTCCAAATAGGCCCTAAGGCTGCATTGGATGCACAAGTGTATTAACCTGTGACCAATATGATTAAATGAAATCGTAAAATTGAATGATGCATCCTAATATTCATAATGAGGAAGTAGCTTTGCAATTGAATTTCTTTCAACTTGGAAGTAATATGATTGAATTTGGGGCGAGGGTCCTTAGTACTAAGGGAGAAGATATTACATTTTGGTCATTCCCACTTTACCTGATTAATATTGCAAATCAGTTTGATAGTGCTGGTGAGAGAAATCATCACTTGAAGTGGGCCATTCATTTCTCATTGAAAGATGATGAAAGGTCAGGTGTTTTATTTATTTATTTTTATTGTTCGAAAGGTCAGGTGTTTTATTTTGTTAAAATTAAGAAAACAGCAAACAAAATCCCGTCTTCAAGAACTTTAAAAATGCAAATCCTTGAGCTTGACGAGCGGAAACTTTTGTAATGATTAAGAAGTACATGCAAGAGATTAAGAATTATACCTTATAACTGGTTCTCTTGTCATTTTATGAGATTTCTAAGATTGATCTCCAACCCATAACCTTCTTCTCTCATTCCAAGCTATTGCAGCTACACGATAAGTTCATATGTAATTAGATATTAATTTTTACCTTCAAAGCAATAAATATGAGTAAAATGAAAACAAAAAAAAAATGAAAAAAAAAAAAAAACTAATACTCCATTTATGAATTGGTCTAACCCAACGAACACTTGGGCCAAGGGCTTTTGGGCCCAAAAAATAACCAAGAAGAGCCCACATTAAATTTAACAACACTCTCAAGGCTAGGTCCAAGCCTTTGACCCTAGGCAAATCCACAACTACCATGGGCCAGGCTTAGGCTGAACTTTAGGCCTGCAGAACAGGGCTGGATTTCAGGCCTGTCTCAAATTTAAATGGGACACACACAAACACACACACACACACACACACACACACACACACACACACACACACACACCTCCTTTTGGGCCTTCCGCTTGCCCTTTTAAAAACACCTTCAACTAGTACTAACTCACTCCTAACCAACAATGTACTTGGTCTCCGTTGCACAAGACCAAACCATCTAAGTCTACTTTTCCAAACAGCCCACGGGATGGGATAACACAAGATAACCCTCCTAATCCCACTTAATTCCATCCTTCTTGGCTATCCAAACAGGTCCTAAGGCTGCATTGGATGCACAAGTGTATTAACCTATGACCAATATGATTAAATGAAATCGTAAAATTGAATGATGCATCCTAATATTCATAATGAGGAAGTAGCTTTGCAATTCAATTTCTTTCAACTTGGAAGTAATATGATTGAATTTGGGGCGAGGGTCCTCAGTACTAAGGGAGAAGATATTATATTTTTTTCATTCCCACTTTACTAGATTAATATTGCAAATTAGTTTTGTAGTGCTGGTGAGAGAAATCATCACTTGAAGTGGGCCATTCATTTCTCATTGAAAGATCCTGTGCATAGACGATGGCCACTCTGATTCTCTGATAGATGCTTCTCTTGGTTTCTATTCCCAAGCAACGGTGTTTTTCAATGACTTCACTGTTTGTGAGAATGGCCCACTGTCCTTTTAGGTGGCAACTGGGTCCATAAATTTTGCTTGCATTTGCAACTGAGCAGGCAGGCCACCTTCATAATGAGAATCATTCTAGGTATAGTCATGTTTGGCTGCTATTGTCTTAGTGAGTGTAAGCTTGTTTGACATGGTTGCAGCGAAGGTGCAACAGATCATGTTGGTAGTATGGGAACTTCGTTGCATTACATGGATTTATTTCCTTTTATTTTTTATTTTCTATGACTGTAGATATGGTTGTGTTTTTTCTTTTCTTTTCTTTTCTTTTTTTCATTGTAAATTTTTTTTTCTGTGACTATAGATATTGTTTCATGTTTATAGAAAAAAAAAAGATTAATATTGCAAATCAGTTTAATAGTGCATCTAAACGCACCCTACGAGAGGTAGAGAAAGGACACTAATATTTGAACTTGAAGACAATCCTATGCCTGCCCCCAAATACTATTGGTAGATGAGAGGGGGTAAAAAACTGATCAGTGGGGGATTATCCTTCAATATGGAGTACTTTCGAGACTCGAAAAGTCGGGGACGATTCACTTTCAAGGGGAAGTTGGTGAGAAGTTTCAACCTCTACAACCAATCTTCTTGGATCCTCGAGGTTTTTTTATTTTTTTTTCTAGAACACATGCCAACAAGAAAAGTGTGTGGAACATCTAAGCAGTGCATAATGGTAGCGTGTGCCATGAAGAAGACCAAAAGTAAAAATCAGGCTGCTTTATCCATCAGGAGTGGCCACATGGGTATGCCGATTACAGAATTTTGGCATTTTTTTTTCTCCAAAATTGTTCGTTCTATTCTTGGGGTGGCCAACTTGATGAATGGATCAGCCTGATTTTCATGTTGTTAGGTGCATAGTGTATGCAACTGTATCTATATATAGGTATTACATATGTAAATAACTATGATACACATAGTAGAATATGCAAATGGGTGTTCCCTGACAGATATCTACATATCTATTCTAAGCATGCATACAGCTGCATACACTAATCTTGATGGGTGCACTTTCATCTTCATGGTGGGACCCATGAAATAGCAAGGTTGGCACGTGCCACATGGGGATGAGAAGGAGTGGACTAGTGGACCTCTGCTAGGCATATGTATCTTCTGTGCAAGTAAGGGAGACAAACAAGCACTTAGTCATTGTACTTCAAAATGTTCAAGGTTTATTGCATGAGTCTCATCCATGAAAGCTGCTACTAAAAGGTTGCATGATGTGAAACCTAGGGTATGGCATGTGCAATGCACATGGACCAAGGAATAGAGAAAGAAAAGGTCACACAATAGATGTATGGAGCAAACGTCACATCCATCATAGTAGACCCACAGAGCCTTTCTTGCATGGTCTCTTTAATTAGATGCTTCATGTGGGCTACAAGGAGAAGTGAAAAAGTCAATGCGGGATACACACATTAGAAAAAGTGAAAGGAAGCTGGTACGATCTGTGTCCCTTGTGTGGTGAAGTCTTTAACTGGTACAATTCATCATTTAGCTTGATATATTAGAAATGCATGTGACACTTTTCATCTATGCAAGTGGTTTAAGATTTTACTTATAAATTACATTATTAATTTATTGTAAAAATACAATGATTGCAAACTCCTTAATACATTGTATTTGGTAGATAATATCTGTATGGGTCCAATCATCTGATAATACTTCCTTCATTTCTAACTTTGAATTGGATGGTGCATTAGGCTAATTTCCAAGTTTAATTTTTGGTAAGGTGCAGGTTGAAAATGGACCCCTTGGTTAATCAAGATTCGACTGTAATGAATAGGGAGTGGATGACATGCACTAAGTTTCTCAGACCCACATTTTATTTCTGGAATAAGAAGTTTCTCAAAGTTTGCACAGAAAACCTTTTTGGTAGAGAATCTATTCTTTGTCCATGCACCACTTGCAGATGTGCACGTTTTTCGATTTCTTATGATGATATGGAAATACATCTAATGAAAAATGGATTCGACCCAAGCTATACGGTTTGGAACATGCATGAGGAGCATGTATCACCTAAGTGTACCATACGTGAATCAAGTTCGCAACAATACCATGTGTCCCGAACTTAAATGAGGTTCACAACATGATCGTTCAAGAACTTGGTGATAATAACCTAGATGAAGTTGTACAGGATGAGCCGAATGTGACCCCTGTAGTTGAAGGTGTCTTTGGAGAAAATGAAACCAATGATTTTGAAGAAAATCTACGAGACACAATGGCTGAGCAATACCCTGGGGCCCAAGATTTCACCGTGTTGACTTTCATTGTACAGCTTTTTAAATTAAAGGTGAATCATGGATGGAGTGAAAAAAGCTTTATAAAGCTCCTTCAACTACTAAAGAAGGTGTTACCTTCCGGTAACAAGGCCCCAACTAATACCTACCAAGCGAAGAAAATCATTACAAAGTTGGGTCTTGATTATGTGAAAATCCATGCATGTCTAAATGACTGCATCTTATACTGGAGAGAGAACGAAATGAAAACTATTTGTCCAAATTGTAAAACTCCTAGGTATAAGACTGAAATGGATTCTGAGAAAAAATGAACTCAAATACCTAAGAATGTGTTAAGGTATTTTCCATTAACACCAAAGCTACAAAGAATGTTCAGTGTGTCACGGTTGGCGAAAGAAATGTCTTAGCACTCAACCAAGAAATTTCAACATGAAAAGATGGAGCATCCGGCCGATTCTATTGCATGGAAGAATATTGATGACAAGTATATAGATTTTTCATCTGAGCCTCGCAATGTTCGATTGGGTTTGGCTACAGATGGGTTTAACTCATTCGGCGCTTTCAGTATGTCGCATAGTTCATGGCCCATTATGTGTGTGACGTACAACCTTCCATCAAATCTTTGCATGAAACCTCAGTTTACTATGTTGACTTTGCTCATTGAGGGATCGCGATAACCAGGAAAGGATATTGATGTTTATTTATAGCCATTGATTGATGAATTGTAAAAGTTATGGTGAGAAGGGGTCACGACGTTCGATGCATACCATGAAAATAATTTCAACATGCATGTCGTTCTGCTTTGGACAATCCATGACTTTCCAGCATATGGTAATGTTTCTAGTTGTAGGACAAAGGGTAAATATCGTTGTCCTGTATGTGGTCCCAACACAGATTCTTTGCGACTTAAATATGGAAAGAAACATGTTTATATGGGCCACAGACGATGGTTGCCAATGTTAGAACAGGCTAGGAAGGACACAAGTGATGGCACATTCAACAAGAAGGTGGAGATACGACGTCAACCGATCCATCTGGATGGGATTGTGGTCAAAAGACAAACCACAAACTTGAATATGTAGTGGGGGAAGACTGGGAAGAATAATATAAGGGGTATTGATGGAGGCCGACAAGAGCTAGCGGATGATGTTGAATCACCGTGGTTCTTCAAACGGTCTATATTATTTGATCTGGAGTATTGGAAAGATATTCCCGTGCGTCACAACCTTGATGTCATGCATATTGAGAAAAATATATGTGAAATCCTTCTTGCCTTGATGTTGAACATGCCTAGCAAAACCAAGGATGATGCTAATGCACGCAAGGACCTGAAATAATTGGAAATTAAGAAGCGTCTATGGCTGAAAAAGAACAATGGCAAGGTGATTCAGAAATAAGGTCCTTTTTTTCTAAGAAAAGAAGAGAAAAAACTTTTCATCCAGACTTTGCATGAGCTGCGTGTTCTGATCGGTTTTAGTGCGAATTGGAAGACCATCGTAAAGGAAGATTGCGTGGATTTAAAGGGAATGAAGTCTCATTCTTACCATGTGTTGATGCAACATCTGCTCTTAGTTCTCATCCAGCATGCATTCAGGGATAGGAACGTCATTCGTCCTATAATTACAACCTTTTGCACATTCTTTAATGCCTTGTGCTCGACAACCATAGACCTTCAAACACTCCTTACTCTTGAGAGGGGCATGGCCAGGACGTTATGTCAGCTTGAAACTATATGCTCGCCATCGATATTTGTCATTATGATGCATTTGTCGATCCATTTGGCTTACGAGGCTCGCATATGTGGTTCTGTATACTATCGATGGATTTATCCATTCGAACGGTACGCTGTGAGCTTAATAAGAATAAATCAGCTTAACATCTACATTTGCATGTATATATAATGTATCATTAACTTTGTCAGGTTCATGAAGACATTCAAGGCCTATGTCCATAACAAGACACGACCTGAGGGTTGTATTGCAGAGCAGTACATCCAAGAGGAGACAGTTATATTCTGCAACTAATATAAAGGAAAACAGAAAATAAGCCTACTGAAAAAACTGAAAAATTGGTTTCATGTAGTCATTCCAGGACTACGTAATTTGGAAGATATTGTTGATGATGACCTTAATGATGACAACGTTAGTCTAGTAGGTTCGGATCAAAGTGTTATCCTAGCGGGTATCGAATACGAACAAGCTCGTACATGGGTACTGAAGAGTCATCCTAGCTACGACGAGTGGGAAGGGTATGTACAATAAGTTAATATATATATATATATATATATATATATATATATATATATATATATATATATATATATATATATATATATATATATATATATATATATATATATATATTCCTTATTTTATGCGATTTTAATATAACAATGTTATCGAATATCGTGCAGGAAAAATAAAGATTTCTTGCAGCGATGCTATAAGAGGACCAACAGGGTGCCTAGCGAGGACGAATTCATATCTTGGTTGAAGAGGCAACCAGAGTTCATTGAATCTGACGATAATGAATTTAAAGATGTAGTGAGAGAACCTCTAGCATTTTCTATACAATACAATAAGTATTGTATTAATGGTTTCCTCTTTATCACTAAGGACTATGAGGAGAATAAAACGAACCAAAATAGTGGGGTTAGGACAGAGGGCATGAGAACCTTTCGATCAAGTGCTAAGGATATCAATATAGTGGATGAAAATCAACCTTACTACGGAGTCCTTCGTAGAATTATCCAATTGGAGTACCGAACAGGGTACAAGCCCATCTTATTTAAGTGTGATTGGGTGAAAGTGACACATCATGGTGTTTCTTTTGATGTCGAAGCGAATTTGAGATTAGTAAATTTGTTTAGTCTTTACAGTTCAGACAAAGTCGGTGACGAGCCCTTCATTCTTGCAGAGCATGCCACGCAAGTTTTCTACTCTAGAGATCCAAAAAATCCTGACTGGCATGTGGTCTTGGAGGTTCCAAAAAAATTTTTTGTCCAAGAAGAGATGTGCGTTCTATCGGAACGATTAAAGGCTGTAAGTAATGTCGATACAGGACCTGATCTTACCTCATTAGCAATGGTTGATGAGTTGATATTTAATGAATCTGAAGATGTCAGTGTTGCGGTCGAGAAAAGAAAGAAAAGAATGATCAAAGAGAATCTACTGATTTATTTGTATTTTCTAAGCATGTAACAAAATGATATTTATTGGAGGAAATCTAATCAAGGTTTGGATAATACAGTGAATTTTTTGTACTTTATTTGTGATCTAAATAATTTCTTAACCATTAGCTATTTTTTTTATTTTCTTTTCATATTAGGGAAGAAATAGGCACATGGATTCACAACCAGAGGTATTGGGTGCACAGGTGCTTAGGAGTATAGATTCAAGCAACACCAAAGATAATAAGATATTTCTCCTTAATTATATATGTAAGTTTCCTTTTTCTTATATATTGGCGGTAATCAATGATGTGTATATATAACTGTTATTCTTTTTATGTAATTGTGTTAGCTTGGGGGTCTCTTTACTTGTGCAACCTGATAGGAAAAAAGTCCTAAAGATGAATGAATTCAGGCAACCAAATGAGGACTGTTCCAATCACAGAGACTTTACATCACATGTCGGTGTCCTCACCCGTTCTCATATCCCGATCATATACTCGGACTTTCGCCAAGTGCCTCATAAACAAATTCATATGGTCACAGAAAGATTGTCACAGCTTTATGAGTTTGAGGGTCAAAGTTGGGATATAAGTCTTTACAAAATGCATCAATGAAGTGTGGAGGAATTACAAGAGAAGATTGACAGTAAAATATATTAACAACAAGGATCCTATTGCTGTGAGAGATTGTAAGACCCATATCCTAGCAGGTATTGTTCCATAAGGTCCCACGGTCCTTCCAGTCGAATTCTGGCGACCCACGACGTGTAAATAGCATTTGCATGTGTTGTTGAATCACGCCTGTAAACTCGAGCCGACTCAACTTTAGACCTATGTCATTTCGACCGCGTCGTCGTCGCAAATCCGACGCCACATCTCGTGCGTCAATGCGACACTCAGATTATGAGATCCGGCCCGTGCATTATCCGACCATCGATCGCTTGATCGTGGGACCCACCTATACCTGTTGATGTATTTCCCTAGAAAGCCATAATTGCTATGATGTCACCCTAGGGGTGACATCACCCTACCCTACCTTACCCTATCCTAGCCATAACTCCTTTCAAGCAACCACCCATTCCCTTTTTTCCCCATTAGTCAAACTTATTAATTGCCTAGGAACTACCACCTCTCTCTTTCCCTCCCGCTTTCTTTCTTACTTCCTAGCAAGAGATAGAGAGCTCCCAACGTCCATGAGAGCTCTCCATTTCCAACCATTTGCAAGCTCTCCACCCCTAAATCCAACCCTCCAAAATAAATCTCAACCATGGAATCTTGTTCACTTGGAGCTCCAGATCACATTGGTAGAAGAAGAAATTCAAGATCTAGGTGGGTGCTTCTCTCCCTCTCCTTCTGATTTTTTGTGATGTGTGGGCCACTTGGATGGACCCCACCTTAATGTATGATTTATCCATACCATTCACCCATTTGGTAGCCCACCAGAGCAAGGCCCACCTGTATGCCAAGACCGTCCAGCATCCAGTGACGCTGGACATGGAAAGAAAACACAAGCATTAGCTTGGTTTACCAAGCTTTGAAGTGGGCTGTTTGTGTAGGCCCCACCTTGATGTATGTATTCAATCCACGCCGTCCACCTCATTCCCTGGATCATTTTAGGCGTTGAGCCAAGAGTTGGGGTTGATTAGAAGATCTGGTGGGCTACAGCGTTGGAGATTACATCATCATCATTCAAAGATCATTTTTCCTATTTTATTTTATTTTCTAAACATAAAAATATCCTATATTAGACTCATTGGGACGGTCTTGAGCCACTGAAGCCAATGGACGGGATGGATCTACTTGATGCGGACCCCAGATGTGAAAAACTGTGAAAAAATGAGTTTTTCCAATTAAAAAAAAAATAGGTGCAGAGGCAATGCCTCTACCTCTGACGCTGCAACAGCAGCAGCGTTGCCGCCGGGCGGGTGTCTCAGCAGCTGCCCACGGCTGCTGCCGTGGGCCCCACCATGATGTACTTGAGAAATCCAACCCGTTTTTGAGGTGGGCCACCCTCAGACGTGGGCCCCCTCCAAAGATCAGCTGCATCGAAAACTCATGTGGCCCACACCACACGAAACAGTGTAATTGAACATCTGCCCTTGAAACCTTTCTTCTGGGCCATGTGAGTTTTGAATCATGATGAAATTTGTGTTTTACCTTCACCTAGGTCCAAGTGACCTTATCAACGGTTCAGATGGCATCTAAACATTTTAGTGGGCCCCATATGGGAACCCACTGTGATGCATGTGTTTTACCTCCACCGTCCAGATGGACGGTGGAGCCCACCCTATTTGCATTCTTTCCGCACCGTCCACCCTGGACGGTGGGACCCACCATGAGTATGTGTTATATCCGTCCACCTTTGGACGGTGGGACCAGCCCCACCCCAGGTCTATGTGACCTATCAACAGATGAAAAAAAAATAATATATATATATATATATATATATATATTAAAATAAATAAATATTATGGTGGGCTCCCTATCCGGGTGGCCCCATCAACACGTTGGCCGAAAAATAAATATTATAGTGGGCTCCCTGGCCCACATGTTGGATGGAAAATAAATATTATAGTGGGCCCCCTGGCCACACGTTGGATGACAAATAAATATTGCAGTGGGCCTAGGCCCATGCGACCACATGAATAGTTTAAATGGCATAGAAACAGTATGGTGGGCCCAGGTTTGACTGGCCTTATCAATAGATTGGATGATAAATATACATTATGGAGGGCCCCTGGTCCATGTGACCTCATCAATAGGTTGGGTGCAAATAAACATTATAGTGGGCCCCCATGTCTGTGTAACCTTGACAACAGGCTAGGTGGAAAATAAATATTATGGTGGCCCCTGGTCCATGTGACCTCATTAATAGGTTTGGGTGGAATGTAAACATTATGGTGGGCCCCAAGTGCGACCCATTGATGTATGTGATGCAATCCACCATAATACATGTGTTTCATCCAAACAGTTCCATCCATTTAAAAAAAAAAAAAGAGATTTTTAGGCTTGAGACAAAAAAAAAGGCAGATCTAGAGTCATGTGGACCACACTATAGAAACGGTGTTGGACTGACTGTCCACCATCAAAACACTTGGGTCAAAAGGTTGGTCAAGTATGATATTTCCTTCCTTTAATCTAGGTCTTTGTGACCTTATGTATTGATTGGACGGGAAGTAAACGCTATGGTGGGCCTTGAGAATTTAATGGTGGAAACCATTCTTGCCACTGTTATTTGGGTGCAGTCCAGTTGATCTTTTGATAAGATTCATTTGCGTATATTATACATACATTTTTATTTGTTTGTGGTCGTCCATTGAGAACCACCTTGGTATTTGTATGCGGTCCATCTTGTCATATTTATGACCCATTGTTGAGGCCCACCTTAAGGTGTATGGGGCCGTTGTTGAGGTCCACCTTGATATGAACGTAAGACCCATGCTATTGGGCCCATTTTGATGTATTCTTAGGCCCATGGGTCATAGCCATTGCAATGTACATAAGGCCTATTAGTGAGGCTCAATAACACGGCCCATTGATGAATGTAAGGCCTATGTGATACAGCTTATTATGATGTATGCAAGGCTCATGGGTTATGGTCCATTGCAATGTAAGGCCCAATTGGGTGACCCATTCGACGTATATATGAGGCCCATGTTATTAGGCCCACCTTTGATATGTTTATGGCCTATCCATGAGGCCCACCTTTGAGATGTCTGTGGCCCATCCGTCAGACCCACTTGATATACTCGTCGGCCCACTAGTGTGCCCATTAATGCGGCCCACTTGTTGTATATGAGGCCCATTGGTGTGGCCTAATGATGCAACCCATCGTGACGTGTGTTATCCAAGTCGTTCTTTAGCTAGACCTCTAGTGAGCCCAGTTATGATGTGTAGACCATTTGCTATAAGTACAAGGCCCACCTCTGATGAATGTTTAAGGCCCACTTGTTGGATATTGGAGGCCCACCTGTTATGTATTTTTGGCCCATATGGCATGGCTATTGTGATGTTTTGCAATCCATTTAACGAGGCCCATTATGATGTGCTTTGGGCCCATGGGTTGTGGTCATACGATGTATCTGAGGCCTATGTGCAGGGCCCACTTGTTGTATATGTATCCTTTGTATAAGGCCCAATGTGATGTACATTAGGCCTTTACATGAGTCTATGGGCCCACCTTATGTTAGACGCTATATGGACCACTCCTTAGGAGCAATGTTGGTTTGACGTCCACACTGATGAGCAATGATGATTAGATGTCCTTATTGTGACCTTCCCATAGGCCTTGTTAGGCCCATTCTCTTCATGGGTTAACCCAAACAAGCGGGACCCATTTACCGTAGACGGATGACTCCATGCTATCGAATTTGATATAACCACGGCTGAGTGGCGATTTTTATACTATGGTTGATCGGCTGATCATCTATGGACCCCGCTTTGTTTATCTGCTGATTATTGGTGTCGAATATCGAAGCCGACGTCGATTATCAACCTTAAGTATCGGTGTCGATTATCGATTGACGTGGCCGATTACCGATTCTGCTGTCGTGACCGATTGACCGATTACCGATCGAGACCGATTACCGACCGTGGCCGATTGTCGATTGACGTGACCGATTGCTGATTCTGCTTATCGTGGCCGATTGATCGATTCTGATTATCGAGGCCAATTACTGATCGAGGCCAATTATCGTGGCCGAGTGTCGTGGCTGATCGTCGATTTCGATTGTCGAGGTCCAATGTGATGTATATGCGGCTCGTTGTGATGTGTATCCAACCCGTGTTTAAGGCCCTATGTAATGTATATGAGGCTTATGTGATGAGGCCCACTGTGATGCATTTGAGAGCTATGCGATGAAACCCATTGTAATGTATATTAGGCCCATGTGAAAGGCCTATTGTAATGTATATTAAACTCTTGAGTGAGGCCCATGGTGTTGTATATTTGGCCCTTGTGTGAGGCCATGAGTCCACTATATGTTAAGCTTTATGTGGGCCGTTCCTTGGGGGACAATGTTGATTAAATGTCCACATCGTCGATGTCGATTGTCAATGCCTGTTATTGATGCCGATTATGAGTATGTGACTGCATAGCATCATGATATATGCTCATACGCATCATTTGCATGTCTGTTATGAGATATGACTGACCATTGCATATGTCATTGGATAGGATGATATGAGACTCCCTGATAGGCAGAGGTTATCTCACATGAGCGCACGATATGCGCAGGATTGGTGTATGACTGGATTGTATGACTCATGCATCTTGCACTGTGTGTTGTGATTACTGTACGCCCTAGCGACATCAGGGCTGTAGCCTCCACAGGCATATCGTGGATGGCCATATGGGACACCAAAAATCTGTTCTACATGGGATGCTATAGATATCCCTAGGTGAAAGTTCCTAAACCCTCTTGGTTCCAGAGGTTGCTCCAACGTCTAGACCGAGTGGGTAGATGAGCGCCGAGTGCGGAATACCAGATGGCTGCTCTCTCTACTGTGTCGTGGTTGGTTGGAAGGGGGTGCGGCCTTACCTGCCTGAGAGGAGGGGGCAATGCTAGGCTGAGTCTGACCAGCTCAAGGAATGGGTCCGCTATTAACGAGCTGAGCCCGATATTGGTAGGCGGATAGTGAGGTCTCTTCCACTCACCTTGTTGCGCGTGATGGGGCGGCAATCTGGTATGGAGTGTAATAGACTCCGGTGATTTCTCAAAGAGGAACCGTACTGATATGTGAATTTATTGAGTAGGAGATGCATGCTCATTCATTCATCCATTCACTATCCACTCGGGCTGGTGGTATGCAACTAATTGTTGTGTACCTTCGTTATGAAAAGAATTTTAGTTGGGCACGTGGCCAACCTGAGATCAGGAGTTTACCACGTTGAGCCTGACTATCCAAATTTAGGTATGGGACTGGTTTGGATAGAAGTCCCTTGTGGTGGACCCCATAGCCTGCGATACTACGTACTATCATCCCGACTTCACACTCTAACATGATTATTTCATTCGCATCGTATATTGCATTACATCCGCAGGCATATGGTATCTTGGGTTGCTATTTCTGCACTTATATGGCCTAGACAGATTTAGCAAGATTTGTATATTGCATTGCATCCTCGGCATCTGATATTTGACTCTTTATGACTCCTTATTGCATAGTTGTTCTATATTGCGTATTCTGATATTGATTAACTTATATACTTGTCCATACTTCTGCTTACTCTGATAATTCCTTCTCTTGTTAGTGTTTCTGCTTATTTAGACATTGTATGGTTTATGGATTACCAGTTTTTCAGTATCGTATGATTATGGCATTGTATTGAATACTTGACACTTACCTGGTGCACACACTTACACCACCCTCTAAGCTTTCTATAAGCTTATGCACGATAGATGCGTGCAGGTGATGTTAGGTTGCAGCAGTGTTGAGCTTGGAGCGTGCAGTGGTCTTCTGGAGTCTGATTTTTATTTATTTCCCTTTCAGTATTGTACTCAAACGATTATATTAGTGGATATGTGATGATGATGATGTTGCCTTTGTGAATTAGGTAATCTTGTGGTTATGCTTATTACTAGTTATATGTAAAAAAAAAAAAAAAAAAAAAAAAAAATCCTCCTTGTAGGATCCCAAGATCGGAATCTGGCATATGAATGGTATGAGCCGAGAATGGGGTACTACGGAGGCTGTCGGTACCAGATTCGGTAATCGGGATTCTTATGAATCTGATTCCCGGGTTTGGGGCGTGACAGAGATGGTCCTGCCCCCCCAGGTATCCCTATGGAGGATTGGAGGGTCTTCGTGGATCAACGTAGCACCGAGGAATTAAAGAGGATAAGCGCAAGGAATAAAGTCAATCGGGCCAAGCTAAAAGGACCTGCATGTCTTGGGAGGCACAGCGTGGCTGTTACTCGCCATAAGATGGTATGTATTTAAAAATAGATATTATAGTTTAAAGTTGAATTTAAATTTGAATTATCATTCATCTAAATCTATTAATGATGTGTATTTGAATGATATGTAACGTGCCAAAGGCGATGGAGAAGAATCTTACCTCTGATGCCGAGATAAGTAGATGTGAAGTCTTCTTAAGAGCCCATACCCGAAAGGACAAAGTTATCCAGTATCCTGACCTTACTGTAAGTGCATCCCTTGTACCACTAACTAGTACCCTTATGAAAAGCATATGTATAACGTTGAATTATATTGCATTCATTTGTATTTTTTCACAGGAAAAACTAGATGAGCTCTATAGTAGCAATCTTGATTCTAGGATGACCGGCATGGATGATGCCCTTACAGAGGTACTAATAAAATTTTAAAATTACTTAAGTTTTATGGTAATTATGAATATCCTAATAACTTGATTTACAATGTTTTACAGTTGGTTGGTTCTGACAATAGAGGGCGAATACGAGGTCTAGGTTACTCAATAAGTAAGTTAGGACTGAAGAAGTCAGCCCCTGCTCGTTTAAAGGTAGAGCATGTGACAAAAGAAAAAGAGAGCGTAACTCAAGAGTTATTTCAGGTGAAGAAAAAATTGGATGATATGACTCAAGATATAGTTGAGATGAAGAAAACATTGGGCAATATGGAGAAAGAAGGACAGTGTACTCGAAATCTCTCATCACTAACAGTTGTTAAATCTACTCAGGCATCGTCGGTATGCAAGTATAAATTTTTTATTGTATTGAGCGTACAATTATATTATAAATGCTAACAATACCAATGTCATTTTATATGTAAATGTAGTCAGATATTATATATATATCGGTAAGAGATGCGACTTACTTGGTTTTGAAAAACGTGGTGTAGTTGCTCGTGGTGAAGTACATAAAGTTAATCCAAATGCAATTGTCCATTACCAACCGTTAGAGGATGAAGCTTTTGTTGTTGTCCTGACTGAGGTTATACAACCTCACGCTCCTTTGTGGAAAGAAGATGGGTTCGCATCTACACTTAGAGAGGCTGGTCCAGGATCATTTTTGCAATGGGGGAAAGAGGCTTTGAGAATCCTATAATTTGAACAATGTTAGTACTCTATAATTGAACATGTGTAGGGTGCATTTTGAATTAATTTTGAGCGTGTAGTGTGCATTTTGAACTAATTATGAACTAATTTGGCACTTATTTTTTTTTAAAAAAATATTGAATGAATTTTGTATTTTATATTTGAACGTATTTATAGTCTTAGGCTCCATTTGATCATCACATTAGTATTTATAAAAATATTTTTTTTGAAAACCAAATGGAGCCTAAGCCCTTTTTTAACTCCACCAATGCAACTCCTTGCATTGCCGGTGCCAAGCCCGGGTAAAGGAGGAGGGAGAAGGGCTTTAAAATGAGAGGAGATCCTGAAAATGCAGTGAGTATCTCTGGTTTTATGGTTTTACTTGTACATTCCTGTATTGATTACTCAAGCATGACGGTTATGAGCATTCTTTCAGGTGGATGTTGCATGTGGGAGGATTGGAGCTGCATATTTCAGATTCAAGCATCTTGTACGTCTCTTGTCAAGAATGCACATGTATAGTTATCATTGTGGTTATACTTATTCATTATGTGACAAGTTTTCAGGTAAGATGAACGAGTTTCAAAAGAAAATAGTCTGCATTTTTGAGAAGCGATTCCCAATGCCATTTTATGTTTAAATGCATATTTCAGATTCAAGCATCTGGTACGTCTCTTGACTCAAGAATGCACATGATTGGAGTGGTCTGGCCATTTGGATAGATCATGTTTATGTATTTGCTCGAAATTGATGGAACAGACCCGGATGTGCGTCGAAGCTATCCGGAAGAGCGGGGGTCCCTAAAAGGTGGGAACCGCTATTATGACCATGATGAAGCTATCAATTTTCTATGGATAGCATTAGAGGGGCCTGACCATTAGGACATGCCATGTTTATATATTTACTCGAAATTAATGGAGCAGACCCGGATGTGCGTCGGAGCTATCTGAAAGAGCGGGGGTCCGTGGAAGGTGGGAACCGCTGTTATGACCATGATGAAGCTGTACATTTCCTTTGGACGGTATTGGAAGGGCAAAGCCATTTGGACAAGCCATATTTATATTTATATTTTCAGGTACCATACCCTTAACCTAAACCCGAACCGATTCTCAAATCCAAAAACTTATAACCAAAACCAAAACCAAAACCAAAACCTATAACCTAAACCCGAACCCATTCTCAAATCTTAAAACCTATAACCTAAACCAAAACCAAAACCTAAACCTTATCCTAAACCTATAACCTATAACCTAAACCAAAACCTATAACCAAAACCAAAACCAAAACCAAAACCAAAACCTAAGACCTAAACCCGAACCCATTCTCAAATCCCAAAACCTATAACCAAAACTGAAATCAAAACCTATAACCTAAACCCGAACCCATTCTCAAATCCTAAAACTTATAACTTAAACCAAAACCAAAACCTATGACCGAAACCCGAACCCATTCTCAAATTCCAAAACCTATAAAGTAAACTAAAACCATAACCAAAACCTATAACCTAAAATCGAACCCATTCTCAAATCCTAAAACCTATAACCTAAACCTAAACCTAAACCAATAACCTATAACCTAAACTAAAACCATAACCAAAACCTATATCCTAAACCCAAACCCATTCTCAAATCCTAAAACCTATAACCTAAACCAAAACCTAAACCAAAACCTTATCCTAAACCTATAACCTATAACCTAAGCCAAAACCTATAACCTAAACCAAAACCAAAACCAAAACTAAAACCTATGACTTAAACCCGAACCCATTCTCAAATCCTAAAACCTATAACTTAAACCTAAACCTAAACCTAAACCTTTTCCTAAACCTATAACCTATAACCTAAACCAAAACCATAACCAAAACCTATAACCTAAACCCGAACCCATTCTCAAATCCTAAAACCTATAACCTAAACCTAAACTGTATCCTAAACCTATAACCTATAACCAAAACCAAAACCTATAACCTAAACCAAAACCAAAACCAACACCAAAACCTAAGACCTAAACCCGAACCCATTCTGAAATTCCAAAACGTATAACCAAAAATGAAATCAAAACTTATAACCTAAACCTGAACCCATTCTCAAATCCCAAAATCGATAACCTAAACCATAACCAAAACCTATAACCTAAACCCGAACCCATTCTTAAATCCTAAAACCTATAACCTAAACCTAAACCTTATCCTAAACCAATAACCTATAACCTAAACCAAAACCTATAACCTAAACAAAAACCAAAACCTAAGACCTAAACCCGAACCCATTCTCAAATCCTAAAACCTATGACCTAAACCCAAACCCATTCTCAGATCCCAAAACCTATAACCTAAACCTAAACTTAAACCTATAACCTAAACCCGAACCCATTCTAAAATCCCAAAACCTATAACCAAAACCAAAACCAAAACCTATAACCTAAACCCGAACCTATTCTCAAATCCTAAAACCTATAACCTAAACCAAAACCATAATCAAAACGTATATCCAAAACCCGAACCCATTCTCAAATCCAAAAACCTATAACCTAAACCTAAACCTAAACCTATAACCTAAACCCGAACCCATTCTCAAATCCAAAAACCTATAACCTAAACCCAAACCCATTCTAAAATCTCAAAACCTATAACCTAAACCAAAACCAAAACCAAAACCTATAATTTAAACCCGAACTGATTCTCAAATCCTAAAACCTATAACCTAAACCAAAACCTATAACCTAAACCCGAACCCATTCTCAAATCCAAAAACCTATAACCTATACCTAAACCTTATCATAAACCTATAACCTATAACCTAAACCAAAACCAAAACCAAAACCAAAACCAAAACATAAGACCTAAACCCGAACCCATTCTCCAATCCCAAAACCTATAACCTAAACCGAAACCAAAACCTATAACCTAAACCCAAACCTATTCTTAAATCCTAAAACCTATAACCTAAACCTAAACCTAAACCTATAACCCAAACCCAAACCCATTCTCAAATCCCAAAACCTTTGACCTAAACCCAAACCCATTCTCAAATCCGAAAACCTATGACCTAAACCCGAACCCATTCTCAAATCCCAAAACCTATAACCTAAACCTAAACCTATAACCTAAACCCGAACCTATTCTAAAATCCCAAAACCTATAACCTAAACCAAAACCAAAACCAAAACCTATAACCTAAACCCGAACCCATTCTCAAATCCTAAAACCTATAACCTAAACCTAAACCTTATCCTAAACCTATAACCTATAACCTAAAGAAAAACCTATAACCTAAACCTAAACCAAAACTCATAACCTAAACCAAATCTCAAAACCTATCACCTAAACTAAAACCAAAATCAAAACCTATAACCTATAACCTAAACCCGAACCCATTCTCAAATCCCAAAACCTATAACCTAAACCTAAACCTAAACCTTATCCTAAACCTATAACCTATAACATAAACAAAACCTATAACCAAAACCAAAACCTATAAACTAAACCCGAACCCATTCTCGAATACCAAAACCTATAACCTATCCCTAAACCTTAACCTATAACCTAACCTAAACCATTCTTATAACCTATAACTATTCCCAAATCCCAAAACCTATAACCTAAACCTAACCTTTCCCAAAACCCATAACCTAAACTAAATTCCCTTAAGCGAAACCTACACCTAATCATAATCTCAACTCCCTAACCTAAACCTAAACCTAAACTTAAAAAGACAAACTTAAACCCAATCCCGAACCTAAAACTGATTTCCTAAACCTAAACCATAACCCATTCTCAAATCCAAAAACCTTAACCTAAACCAAAACCAAAACGAAAACTTATAACCTAAACCCGAACCCATTCTCAAATCCCAAAATCTATAGCCTAAACCAAAACCTATAACCTATAACCTAAACCCGAACCCATTCTCAAATCCCAAAACCTATAACCTAAACCTAAACCTAAACCTTATCCTAAACCTATAACCTATAACATAAATAAAACCTATAACTAAAACCAAAACCTATAACCTAAACCCGAACCCATTCTCGAATACCAAAAACTATAACCTATCCCTAAACCTTAACCTATAAACTAACCTAAACCATACTTATAACCTAAAACTATTCCCAAATCCCAAAACCTATAACCTAAACCTAACCTTTCCCAAAACCCATAACCTAAACTAAATTTCCTTAAGCGAAACCTACACCTAATCATAATCTCAACTCCCTAACCTAAACCTAAACCTAAACTTAAAAAGACAAACTTAAACCCAATCCCGAACCTGAAACTGATTTCCTAAACCTAACCATAACCCATTCTCAAATCCAAAAACCTTTAACCTAAACCAAAACCAAAACCAAAACTTATAACCTAAACCCGAACCCATTCTCAAATCCCAAAACCTATAACCTATAATCCAAACCCGAACCCATTCTCAAATCCCAAAACCTATAACCTAAACCAAAAATAAAACTAAAACCTATAACCTAAACCCAAACTCATTCTCAAATCCTAAAACCTATAACTTAAACCTAAACCTTATCCTAAACCTATAACCTATAACCTAAAGCAAAACCTATAACTTAAACCAAAACCAAAACCTATAACCTAAACCAAATCCCAAAACCTATAACTTAAACTAAAACCAAAACTAAAACCTATAACCTATAACCTAAACCCAAACCCATTCTCAAATCCCAAAACCTATAACCTAAACCTAAACCTAAACCTTATCCTAAAACTAAAACCTATAACCTAAACCAAAACCTATAACCAAAACCAAAACCTATAACCTAAACCCGAACCCATTCTCAAATCTCAAAACCTATAACCAAAACCAAAACCAAAACCAAAACCTATAACCTATAACCTAAGCCCGAACCCATTCTCAAATCCCAAAACCTATAACATAAACCTTATCCTAAACCTATAACCTATAACCAAAACCAAAACTTATAACCTAAACCAAAACCTATAATCTAAACCCGAACCCATTCTCGAATACCAAAACCTATAACCTATCCCTAAACCTTAACCTACAACCTAACCTAAACCTATACTTATAACCTAAAACTATTCCCAAATCCCAAAACCTATAACCTAAACCTAACCTTTCCCTAAACCTATAACCTAAACTCAATTCCCTTAAGCGAAACCTACACCTAATCCTAATCTCAACTCCCTAACCTAAACCTAAACCTAAACTTAAACCCAATCCCAAACCAGAATCCGATTTACTAAACCTAAACCATAACCCATTCTCAAATCCAAAAACCTATAACCTAAACCAAAACCAAAGCCAAAACCTATAACCTAAACCCGAACCTATTCTTAAATCCCAAAACCTATAACCTAAACCGAAACCAAAACCTATAACTTAAACCCGAACCCATTCTCAAATCCCAAAGCCTATAACCTAAACCTAAACCTAAACCTATTACCTATAACCTAAACCAAAACCAAAACCAAAACCTATAACCTAAACCCGAACCCATTCTCTAATCCTAAAACTTATAACCTAAACCTAAACCTAAACCTATAACCTAAAACCCGAACCCATTCTCTAATCCCAAAACTTATAACCTAAACCTAAACCTAAACCTAAACCTATAACCTATAACCTAAACCAAAACCAAAACCTATAACCTAAACCTGAACCCATTCTCAAATTCTAAAACCTATAACCTAAACCAAAACCAAAACCTCTGACCTAAATCTGAACCCATTATCAAATCCCAAAACCTATAACCTATCCCTAAACCCTAACCTATAACTTAACCTAAACCTATACTTATAACCTAAAACTATTCCCAAATCCCAAAACCTATAACATAAACATAACCTTTCCATAAACCTATGACCTAAATTCAATTCCTTAAAGTTAAACCTACACCTAATCCTAATCTCAACTCCCTAACCTAAACCTAAATCTAAACTTGAAAATCCAAACTCAAATCCAATCCTGAACCTGAACCCGATTTTCTAAACCTAAACCATAACCCATTCTCAAATCCAAAAACCTATAACCTAAGCCAAAACCAAAACCCATAACCTAAATCATAACCCATTCACAATTCCCTAAAGTTATAACCTATAACCTATAACCTATAACCTATAACCTAAACCTATAACCTTTCCCTAAACCTTTAACATAAACCTAAACTTAAAACCTAAATGTATTATCAAATCCTTAAACTCAAACCTATACCTAATCCTAATCTCAACTCCTTAACCTAAACTTAAACTTGAAAACCCAAATCTAAACCCGATCCCGAACCCGATTTTCTAAACCTAAACCTTAACCTATAATCAAGTTCCCAAAAGCTATAACCTATAATCAAGTTCCCAAAAGCTATAACCTATAACTTAAAACTAAACCTATAACCTTAACATAAACCAAAACTTATAACCTATAACCTAAACTTAATTATAACCTATAGCCTAACCTTAACCTAAACCTTAACATAAACCTATAACCTAAACCAAAACCAAAACCTATAATCATATGGTGAGATCATTTCTTTTGTGTCAATTTCATTCCTCTTCGAGTTTTTTTTTTATAAATTCATTAAGAAAAAAAAAGTAGTTATATATGATGCACTTCTTTCACTTTGTCTTTCTTTTTTCCAATGGGCATTCTAATTTATGTATGACATGATTGTTTATAGGATGATGGAATATACGAAGCTGTTGAAATTTCAGAGTGAAGTCGAGCACATTTCTCTAATGAAGCCAAAGATTTATATTTTCAGCATTATTATAATTATAACTGTAATTGTAATTGATTGAATGAATTGGATTATAATTGATTGTAATTGATTGAATGAAGGATTGTAATTTGATTGTAATTGAATGAATGAATGAGTGATTATAATTGAATGAATAAATGGTTGTACAGGTAGTAATTGAATGAACAAATGATTATATATAATTTTGTAAGGTACAAAATAGCTACGGCTATTGACCGTGGCCATTTATTTGACAAGAGTAGCCTTTGCAATTTAAATATATTGCTATGGACTTTTAGATACAAATTATATCCGTAGCCATTAATTTGACAGGTGTAGCCTTTTTAATTTAGGCATATTGCTACGAACTTTTAGTTACAAATAATATCCGTAGCCATTAATTTGACAGGTGTAGCCTTTTCAATATAGACATATTGCTATGGACTTTAGCTACGAATAATATCCGTAGCCATGAATCTGACAGGTGTAGCCTTTTTAATTTAGGCATATTGTAACAGGCTTTTAGCTACAAATAATATCCGTAGTTGCCTGAAGTTTTCGCTACAGATAAAATTGCTACGGATTTTATCTGTAGCTATTGCACTCTATAGTTACGAATTAAATCTGTAGCCATAGGTTTAAGACCTATTGTTATGGCACCTACGGCAATGGTCAAGCTACGGATAAAAACCGTAGCCATAGGTCTATGGCTACGGTTTTTGTCCGTAGCCTTTGCTCGATTTTTTTGTAGTGTAGGGTGAACTTTTCTGATTTATGCAGTAGTTTCTTTCTTTAATCTTTCCACCTCGGAGGTAATTTTTTGATTATAGCTTTGACTTGAAAGGATTCAGGAAGATCAATTTTTATGACTTTTATTTTATTTACAATAAGCTGTAGTTCCTGGATTTGGGCAAGCAGCGATAGATTGTGTACCATCATGAAGTCAAAATACCTGGCAATTAGAAATTTCTTTGTACCTTCCTCTTCAGCCTTGTATTTGTATTCCAGCACGCTCCAAATTTCTTTTGCTGATGCGGTCCCTGTGTATAAATCGTACAACTGATCAGAGAGGGCATTGAGGATGTGGCCACGACACGGCAGTTCATCTTCTTGTCGCTTGATCCTAGCAGCAACTTGTTTAGGAGTATCAGTGTCTTTTGCTTCAGGCAGTGGCTGGAGAGTTGGATCTAAAATGTAAAAGATCTTCAGGGCGGTCAGCAGGAATTTTAGCTTGTCCTGCATCTAGTGAAATTTGAACAATCGAATCGGTCCAATCGGATCAGATCCTGGTTCATCAATTTGATTGATGCAACACTTTCGATGTCTGTCGAATCACGCTTTAAGATTGTTAAGAATCTGAGTTTGGATACACCGAAATATAAAAGATAAATTGAAAATAAAATATTTTGATTAGCTGAATCACGTATAAAATACGTTGTCCATAAAGCGTGATTCACCCTCTTATAAACTGCTGATGGGTTACAGGCGAATTGCTTTCAGGATAAGACAAGCCTTATCTGGATCTAGCATGCAGCAATCACAATAGGTCCATTGTGGAACAATTTTAACGCAGTAGTTCTCTTCTGGCAGACTTGGACGGTAGAGATCATCACAGTGTTCTATTATGGAGATATTCCTTGTATTTTATCTGATTTTAGAGAGGGGTGTGTTGAGTTGATGAAATCAGACTGGAATGGTCCAGTTTATATAGGCATCAGGTAGTGGACCATTGCTAGGCTGTAATCAATGGTCTAGAACATTTGAAAAACGTTTCTGGCTGTTGTCCATTAATCACAGACGTCTCTGGTCGTCGGATCAAAGGATCTGACTATTAGATCATCATGACCCGTCCGTTTGCGGACCGTTTGGCTTTCAAGGCATAGATCCATTTTTCTAAAACTGCTGGACGTTTTGGATTTAAGATCCGACCGTTCTCAGTCACCTATAAAAACCCAGGCTCATTTCAGATCCATATCGCCTTAAGGCTCTGACCAGACCCATAGCACTAGACCCATCGCACCGACTCGCGACACGATGCGCACGTGCGAAGTACAAAGTACTCCATCTAGCGCCACTATAGCCACACTGCCTCACTGCCCACGCCCGAGCCCGAGCGCGTGCTTGCGTGTGTTCTAGTGCTATGCACTGGATCACGCAACATGAATTTCAACTCCTCCAAAAGCTCCAAGTAAGAATACTCTTCTCAACATCTCATATAAACAACAAAAGTATTTCAACCATTTCCAATGTGGGACAAAGCACACACTGCACTTTTTAATTCAAAATTTTTAAAAAGCGTTTTGGCAGAAAAATCTTGAAATTTCATTTCATTTTTTTTATTTTTAAAACCATTTATTTTTAACATTTTATTACTATTTTATTATTTTTATTTTTTTTTTGAAAAGCAACTAACATCCCTGGACGTATGCAGGTGGGCCCTGCACCGATGGACGGCTCAGATAAAACACCTATATCATAGTGGGCCCCTCCAGCCAAATGGATTTGGCTGGACGTTTGAATATAACATGTACCTTAGATGAGACCCACTGACTGACGTCAATACAGCAACTACGCTGCTGGGACCCAGTGTCCCTCTACATGCATCGTGGATACAAAACTCATACATTAATGTGGGCCCCACCTCCACACGTGCATCACGTGTGGAGTAGGTCCCATGGCTACCCAAAATGAACGGATGGGTATCACGTATATCATGGTGGTCCCACACGACTGCTGACGTCCATGCAGTGGGACCCACCGTCCTAGTTCTGCTGGACGTACGGCTGGATAAAACCCACATATTACAGGGTTCCACATGGCTGAAACACATACATAAAAGGTGGGTCCACACGTATGGGACCCACTAGCTTATGCATAAAGCTGATATTTGTGTTTTACCTTCACACGGTGCAGCAGCCTCTGCTGCTAGACGTCCAATGACTGGAGGTGTGAATGGAACACCGGCATCAATGTGGGGTCCATGTACATGTGGCCCACTAGCCACACACATCGACGTGGCCCCACCTCCACACGTACAGCACGTGGGGGGCCATGAATCAAGCCAATATTTACATTTTCCCTCTAACAGGACCAGCCCAAACGGGCAGCAATGTGGCCCCTTAAATCACAAAAAAAATAAAATAAAGATTACCCACCTCAAGATCTTTTCTTCCTTCTTCCACCAAAGGCTTCTAAAGCTTTAAGGAATCAAGACTCAACGGTTAAGCTTGATTTTGGAGGGTGGAGATGGGAGGTAGGAAGGTGGGCCACACTAGCTCTTCTCATGGAGAGCTTGGACGTTGGACTCATGGGATTTGCTTGGAATGAAAATGAGAAAGAGAGAGAGAGACAGAGGAGTGGTGTAAGGGATATGGCATGAGAATGTATAGGTTGCCTTAACTTTTTGGTAAGAATGGGATGGGATAAGTATGGGTGTTGTTGACTTGAGGGTGAGAGAGAGATGGGTGTGATGAGATATGTACTTGACTTGTACATTGATTGATTGATGTGATAGTTCGTAGAGATTCTCTCAAAATTCGCAACGTGTGACGTTTTTCTCAAACTGAAAGTGGGCCCACATGTCCTGGCCTGGGTATCGGATAGGTGCGCAAGTCATGGCGTTGGAACCGCAGCGACGACGCGGTCGTTAGAGTACAAGTTTCTAGTTGAGTCGACTTCGATATGGAGGACTCAGCTTAAGATCGCACGAAAACGTCGATACAAGTCGATGGTTTCTAGAAACCTGAATGATCACGGAAGCCAACGAAATGGTATGGACTATGATACGGGCCTCACAGCTCCCATCATTCTACCCGAGTTCCATCTGCGCAAGGTCCTATTCTGAGTAGACCCACCTTGCTCAAGAGGATAGTGTCGAGAGTGAGATCCAGAAGACGACCTAAATTTCACCCTAACAGCATTTCTATAAGGGGCGAATGAATATCCAGGCAGGTGAAGATAATTACTAAGAAGGGCTGTGAATTACCATTTCTTCCATGACAGACAATATGCTAATTTGGAATGCTCGAGGGGTGGATAATCTTCCTACCATTAGGTCCCTTAAGAGGCTCATTAACCTTTATAAACCTTGGGTCCTTTCCATCCTAGAACCCATGCTTACAGACTCTAAGCATGTGGCAATCGGCCTCAAGCTGGGGTTCCATAATTCTTGCTCCAACGATGACGAAGGGGTTAAAATCTAGATTTTTTACAATAACTTGCCTCATTTCAGGGTGATTTTCAAATCCAATCAGCTCTTGTCCTTCTCTGTTTCTCTTCCGCAACATCCAACCCCGATCTCATTTTCAGTCGTTTATGCTAAATGCTCGAGTATTCAGCGCAAGATTCTCTGGGAGGATATGGTAAGCATGTCCTCGCTGGTGCAGGGCCCTTAGGCTATGAGAGGGGATTTTAATGAAACTTTAGATGTTTCGAAAAGGTGGAGCCGCAGGACGTAAAACAATAATTCTTCCACAGATTTGCTGATGCAGTTGACAGGGCAAGTTTACTAGATGCTGGATATTTTGGGAATATTTTCACGTGGTGTAATAATCAATTCGGAGTGGGCTGAGTGTGGGCCAGACACGACGGAGTCTTATTCAACTCACTATGGAATTACTACATTCCATAGTTTCCACATAGAGCACCTTCCCCATGCTAACTCGGACCATGCCCCTCTTCTTCTAGACTTCCAAACGAATCCGCTGAACGGCCTCAAACCATTTTGCTTCCTAAGAATGTGGATCCATCATGAAACCTTGTTGCCCATGGTCAAGACAGCATGGGAGTCAATTACTAGCCAGGATCCCATGCGCAATTTGCTAGAGAAGATGTATGTAATCAAGACTGCACTAAAGGGTTGGAACAAGAATGTTTTGGGGAATATTTTTGGACAGATAAATACGGAAGAGCAATCCATTATTCAGCTAGAGGAACAACTTCAGACTTTTGACTCCTTAGGGGCGGCCGAGCATAGGGTCCATCAAGCGCTCATTGATGCCAAAGCCAATTTGTGCCGCCTGGAACTCCTTGAGGAAGTTTTTTAGAAGGAAAAAGCTCGCAACCATTGGCTGACAGAAGGAGACCGTAACTCTAAGTTCTTTCATGCTTCAGTGGTGGCAAGGCATAGAAAAGCTTTTATTAGGTCGATCACGCTAGATTTGGGGCTAGTGGTGGAATCTCCTACAGCGATCAAGGAAGAAGTGGTGAGGTTTTTCCATAAGCTCCTTTCAAGTAGGGCCCCGGAGGTTGGGGAGGATCTACTTGCTAATATTCTCACACTTATCTCTTCTGAAGACAACAACTTTCTCCTGGCCCCCCCTCTTTGCTTGAAGTTTAAGAAGCGGTGTTCGCCCTCCCCACCGATGGTGCGCCTGACCTTGATGGATTTTCGAGAGCCTTCTTCTCGGGGTGCTAGGACATTATGGGATAGGACCTGCTCTTGGCTGCCAAGGCTCTTTTCTATGGTAGCCCCCTCCTTAGGGCCTTTAAATCATTGCTGATTTGCCTTATCCCGAAAGGGGATTCACCGTTGATGTTTGCTGATTTTTGGCTTTTCAGTTTGTACAATTGTGTCTATAAGATTCTCGCTAAAATTATAGGTACAAGGCTGACAAGGGTCCTCCCAAATCTGATTTCTCCCGAGCAAGGCGCCTTCGTCCAAGACAGATCCATAGCAGAAAATATTGCCTTAGCCCAAGAGATGGTCAGAAACATAAACAGAAAAGTTCGAGGTGGTAATATCGTTGTCAAAATAGATTTGGAAAAGGCCTATGATAGGCTAGATTGGTTCTTTCTTCGTAACGTCCTCCTGCGATTTGGGTTCTTCGATATTTGGGTATGGATGGTGGAGAGGTGGTGGAGAAACTCCTGGTTCTTGGTTTTATTCAACGAATAAATGGGGGCCTTCTTTAAATCAACTCGAGGGATCCGGTAGGGGGACCTGCTCTCTCCCAGTCTCTTTATTCTAGCTATAGAGGTCCTTAGCATAGGCTTCAAAAATCTGATGGACAGGGGAAGCTATCTCGCTTTTCAGTCAAGAAGGAACAGCTCGAGAGTCTCCCATCTACTTTACGTAGATAACACCTTACTATTTTTAAACAGAGGGCTTTCTTCAGTCCGGGTAGCGAAGGGATTCCTTGACCGTTTTTAGCAAGTTTCAGGTTTGAAAATCATTTTTCTCAAGAGTAAATTTTTGTCGTCAGATGTTCTTCCTCTCTTTAGGGTGAACGCTATTCAGGGGGTGCTGGGAATGGCTAGAACCTCTTCTAAGTTAGTTTACCTTAGCATTTCAATCGCAGTGGGAAGAAGGACTGTAACAGACTTCCAACCGCTTGTCGATAAAGTAGACATCAGGATTTCCGGCTAGCAGGCTAAGTGTTTAACCCAAGCAGGGACAGCTACACTTGTGAAGCACATCCTCAGCAGTGTTCCAGTGCACACCTTGCTGCTGCGGCTGTTCCGATCTTGACATTGAAGGTCCTGGAGAGTCGTTTTGCAAACTTTTTCTAGGGTTGGGCTGAAGGCAAAAGAAAATTTCATTGGAAGAAGTGGGCAGCGATTGTGTCCCCTATTGCAAAAGGTGGATTGGGAATCAGGAGTTTAGTGGAGATCATGGTTGCCCTCCGTCTAAAAATGGCATGGGCTATCAAATACAAGGATCCTAGAAGTCCTTAGGTCGAGCACATGTGGGCTAAATTCTCTCAAGATCTTTAGTCTACAGATCACGTTTGCCCAGTAGTTACAGCCTCGCCATTATGGAAACGGATCCGAGATCTTTTCCCCCTTTTGGATTCTCAGATGCAATGCTAAATCGGGAGGGGTGAGCGCAGTTTTTGGAGAGATAATTGGTCAGGTTTTGGCCCCCTCTATCTCAGAGTGGAGAATACTATTCCTATAGCGTTGATGGATCTCAAGATCGGGGACTGTTTAGGGCGCACAGGGCCTCTTCCCCCTCATTCGTCTTCTCCCTCCTGCCGCAGGAGCTGATTGACGCAATTTTCCACAGAGGATTCTGCATTACTAATGGCCCGGATGTCCCGATCTGGCCTCTTGATCCAGCTGGTGCCTTCTCTGTTAAGTCTACTTGGAAGCTTAGCAGATCGCCCCAGCTGCAGGTGGACTGGTCTGAAAAGTCTAGCTCCCGCTTCTACCGCCAAAGATATCCTTGCTGCTTTGGAAAATAATTATAGGAGTCATCCCGGTGGATTCAACTATCCAAGTTATGGGCACCCATCTCGCTTCGCGCTATGTCTGCTGCAATGGGCAGTCGACACACGGGTCGGAAATTGAAACAGTCCAGCACGTCTTCCTCAACAGTGCTCAGGCTAAAGCGCTGTGGTCCCATTTCACCTCCATTTTCGGATTCTCTTTGTCAGGGGTGTTTTCAGTGCAAGTCAGGCTTCAACAATGGTGGCAGGGTCCTTCTCTTAAGGGCTGGGCGAGATCGCTATATAGGCTGGTCCCAGGATTCATTGTTTGGGAATTTTGAATGGGCAGGAACCAGGAAAAATTCGTTGGATCCCACCCCTGAATTCAGGTGCTAGTCTCTCGAGTTTTAGGTTGGATCCAAGCGACCTTTCACAAGGGATTACCGGAACGCCCCCATTGTCGCGCCAATGACCTCCTTCTCTCTCGTTTGGGTTTGCGCTTTCAAGTTACCTCCCAACCTGAGCCCAAAGTAAGTGTTGTTAAATGGGTGAAACCCCATGAGGGCTTGGTAAAAATGAATGTTGACAACTCTTCTAGGGGAAACCCTGGCCTCGCAGGTGGGGGTGGGATTTGTAAAGGGCATGATGGCCTTTTCCTTTTCGGTTTTGTAAAAGGGTATGGAAGGGCCTCCAACACCCGACCTGAAATCAAGGCCATTCACGACAGGTTGTTCTTTTGTCTCAAGAGGGGCTTCAATAAGATCATCCTCGAATCTGACTCTCTGTTGGTAATCAGTTTTCTTACTGGAAAGTCCAACTCGGGCTGGAAATGGAGGTATTGGATGAGTAGGATTAATGCTCTCCAAAAGGCCAGGGAAGTCGAGTTCCACCATATTCTTAGGGAGAGGAATGGCCCAGCAGATAAGTTGGCTAGATTAGGCAGCGGGTCTCAGTCCTCACAGTTTCTCTCTCTCTCGGAGGTCCCTCGGGAGATTAGAGGCCTCATTTTCCAGGATAGGGTGGCCTGGGCGCCCTGAGAACATAACTCTGTCGGGGTCTCGTTGCATTGTCTTTTTCTTTGTGCAGTGGTTTATCATATGATAGGTTCTGGCAGGCCTTTTGTAATAGTTGAACCTGAATTGTACAAGATCTTTAGTATCCTTTTGTAAAAAAAAAAAGGTACAAAAAAAAACCTAGCCGTAACTTGGGTCTTTACTCTTGCTTCAGTGGTAGACTCTTAGGAGTTTCAACACCTAGTCAAGGGTTTGAGTACCCATAGGTGGTGAAATCCCACTTAGGCATGAATGTGTGGTGGTGTGCGTGTGTTTTAAATAAATAACTAAATAAAAACAAACAAACAAACAAGACAAAACAAAACCTGGCCATAACCTCACAAAGATCTCTACAAAGGGAAAACACAAATATCGGCTTTATCCAAAAGTTCCATGGCTCCTAAGAAGTTGGTTTATTATTATTATAATGGTAGGTGTTCAATTACCACTGTTTTCTGTAGCATAGTTCACTTGTACTCTGGATATAATTTAATTTTGGGATCATGCTCTAAAATGAGTTAGAAAAATGAATGTACGATGTTGATAAAACACATAAATGATGCTTATACCTCAATCCAAACCCCCTTAGGTCCTTTCTAGCTAGGTTTTAAATGAGAAACTTTGTCTAATGTCCAATTCGTGAATGCTTTCTGGCTGCATTTTAGTTGTTTGTTTTTTTTTTTTTTTACTTCTAACCAAATGCTGCCAATTAGTTTGGTTTTTATCATGCGTGATACCGGTTGTGCTATAGCTGATTGTGCGGCTCGATTCAAACCGAACAACTTGAATTCAAGATAGGTATATACGTCAAATGTGAGCGTATATGACCGAGATATGAGAAGGTCAATCACCTATTTGACTACTTGTGATGGAATTGTAAAATGTTCCGGCGATATTTAGAGGGTGAGGTTTTTTCAGTGATGATGGGTTACTTCTTGTCGTCCGTATGAAAGGATTTTAATATACCAAATATTTACAGTCGATCACAAGAAGTAACAGTAAGAGTCTTTTTGAAAGATGAACTTATATTGAGAATATAAATAGTCTAATGTATGAGTTTAGATTTTAATTACAGCTAAAGATTATTGTTACTAGATTATCATTGCTTCTACGATAAAACTAAACTATGATATATATTTATTGCAACTTATTTATAAACATTTTTCTTCTTTCTTTCCAAGGTCACGGGCAATTGAATCGTTGCCATGTCAATCTTGTAGATCTATCTCTCCACGTTCTTCTAACTATTCTTTACCACTCAACTGCTTTCTAACTCCAGAGTTTATTGGTGCACTTTTGTTGTCAAATGACATGTCCCATCTATGTGAGTGTCATATTTGGGTTTTGTTGGAAGCACTTTAAATGTCTCTAAAAATCTTTTACAATGCATAAAATTTAGTGCAATAATACGTCCTTTTTTAATTGGCTATTTCAAGAACATTTAAAAATCACATACAATACTATCCATTAGATGTATACTTACCAGCTGATTAAGATCATTCGAGAGGTTTTTCGATGTCAAGCCTCATCTACACCGACACCCACAACTTGGCCGGTTTGGATTAAATTACATGCATGTGCTATGTACAACAGGTGAAAAGAGTACGGACACTACGAAAAATAATCTCTCAGAGTATGATATGATTCATCAAAATCAATTAACCATTTTGAGCCATCCATATTTTAAAACCAGGACCGGATGTGATGGTTAATTAACAGCTCTAGAAATGTATATTTGGCAGACAATTAAATAAAATTGAACCGTCCAAATTGGACCCGAAACTTAGATGCCATGTAAATGAAAATTTACACCACTTTAATCAACAACCTACCATACGGTTTGTGGACATTAATAGATGGTTGAATGAAAAATGATCAATGGTCCTGATTACCCAAAAACCAGGGTTCCATGAATCAAACTTGTGATTCGTTGGACCCTTCTGATTTTTGGGCTACCACCGATCTACACCGAATCCGTTAAATGAATAGGGGCTCAAGGCGAGTCGTAACTCACTCAAATCAGGGTAAGTTGGTGTATCGAGTCAGATCAGCTCCGACCGAGTCATGGACTTCCAGTTGACTCAGACAACTCACATTGCTCTCATCCGAGTCTTACAACCACCACATCCCGGATTTGTTTATTTTGACTTTATCAATGCACGTTAGAGCATTGAAATATTTAAATCCCAGAGTAGTTTTGAAAATCATCATCCATGACGCGGCCCATCATATCAACGATCCAGACCAGACATGGTTGACTCAACAAGAGCGTGACTTAGAAGCTAATTGCAACAGGGAGCGGATCCAATACGGTATGGCTCTTACTGTGGGGCCCACCTTGACGTATGTATTCTGCATCCAAGCCGTACATCCGTTTTTTTCAGATCATTTTAGGAGATTATTGTAAAAATGAAGGATATCCAATTATCAGGTGGACCATACCATAGGAAACAGTAGTGATTGAATGCCCTACCATTAGAAGCTTCTTAGATTTAATTAGATTTGCTTCATTTTTTGGATAATGCCTTAAAATGATCATGAGAAACAGATGGACAGCAGAATACACACATCAAGGTGGGCCCCACAGTAAGGTATAAGGGGCGCACGGGTGAGTATAGGTCTCACCTAATCCACTCCCAATTACCACGGACGCGGATTGCGTCATACGCCCGCCGTCGGAAACGGATCGGTTACTCCCCTTGACACCAGCCAATGGCTGGTGGTCGGTGATATGTGCGCCCCACTAATGATGCATGGGTTTCATCCATGCCATCCATCTATTTTTAGGAGAAATTTGCGACTGTACGACCCATTTATGGCCCATTTACGAGACCAAGCTCACCTAATTTTACCTTGCGAGAATAAGCCCCGGTTGTACGGACGCCTTGCCAAAGGTCGAAAATGCCCCTGCTTTTTCCTCCCTGGGAATCGGCTGGTACTCGAAGACCAGCGTTGACGCTCCTCGAATTCCTACGAACGGTTTAAAAGAGATCAACGTTACATGGGCCCCACAGTTATGTATTTATTATATTCACAACGTTCATCCATATTTTGAGATCATTTCAGAGCATTATCCAAAAAAAAAAAAATCATATCGAGAGATCATCTAGACCACAACACAAAGAACAGCAAAAAATTGACTTTCACCGTTGAAACTTTTGTAGGGCCCACCATAACATTTATATTCAATCCATTCTATTCATAAGGTCACAAAGACCTGGATGAAGAGGAAATTTTTTTTTTCGTAATGATCCAAAACTTGTATAACCCCTGAAAAGGTTTCTAACGGTAGACGTTCAAAGCAGAATGGTAAACTTATTTGCCACGGTGAGATCTATAGCTACGGATTATAACCGTAGCCATATATCTAAATCCGTTGGCATAAAAGTCCATCCGGGGTGGGCTCGCCAAACTAGCGACCCCCGCGCTACTTGCTGGCCTGTCTGGTGAGGCCACGTCGATCTGACTGGGTCCTATAGCTACAGATCATAACCGTAGCTATAAACAAACTACGGTACACCAGTCCATGCTTCTTTTTTTTTTACATGAAGAGCTTTATTCTACTTATAATTTTCTCTAATACATATTTATATAAATATGTATATACAAGCATATAAAAATTTTTTCTCTTTTTTTATTTTTTTTTCTCATTTAACAAGAATATCTTCTAAACTAAAATTAGTTACTTGATGTACCTTATATGATTTTGGGGTAGGAGAAACTACTTTAACCAACCAATGAAGTTATTTTCCAAGATTCCATCAGGGCGATGGTCGAAAATCCATTTCATTCACTTAGCGGTCAATTTCATTCATTTCATTTACTTCGTTATCAATTCCATGCATTTCACGGTCAATCCCCGATGATTCCGTTTTCATTCATGGTCATTTCCATGCATTTCATGGTCAATTCCCTTCACTTCACGGTCACTTTTATGCATTTCACGGTCATTTCCCTACACTTCATGGTCATTTCCATGCATTTCATGGTCATTCTAGGCGATTCCGTGTTGATTCACGGTCATTTCCATGCATTTCATGGTCAATTCCCTTCACTTCACAGTCATTTCAACGCATTTAACGGTGAATTCGCTTCACTTCACGGTCATTCCCACCGATTCCGTGTTGATTCACGGTCATTTCCATGCATTTCATGGTCAATTCCCTTCACTTCCCGGTCATTTCAACGTATTTCACGGTTAATTTACTTCACTTCACAGTCATTTCCTTGCATTTCACGGTCATTCCCACCAATTCCGTGTTGATTCACGGTCATTTTCATGCATTTCAAGGGGCAATTCCCTTCACTTCACGGTCATTTCCACGCATTTCATGGTCAATTCGCTTTACTTCACGGTCATTTCCATGCATTTCACGGTCAATTTGCTTCACTTCATAATCATTTCCATGCATTTCATGGTCATTCCCAGCGATTTCATGTTGGATTCACGGTCATTTCCACGCATTTCACAGTTAATTTCCTTCACGGTCATTTTCACGTATTTCACCATCAATTTGCTTCACTTCACGGGAATGACCGTGAAATGCATGAAAATTAGGATTAGGTGTAGGTTTAGATTTAGGGATTTGAGAATAGGATTAGGTGTAGGTTTAGGTTTAGGTTTAGGGATTTGAGAATATATTTAGATTTTAGGTTTAAGTTAAAGTTATAGGTTTAGGTTTAGGTTTAAGTCATAGGTTATAGCTTTAGGGAATTGAGAATAGGTTAAGAAAATCGGATTTGGGTTCAGGATCGGGTTTAGTTTTTGGTTTTCAAGTTTAGGTTTAGGTTTATGTTAGGGAGTTGAGATTAGGATTAGGTGTAGGTTTAGTTTCAGGTTCAGGTTTAGGGATTTGAGAATACGTTCAGGTTTTAGGTTTAGGTTTAGGTTTAGGTTATAGGTTAAGGTTATAGGTTTAGTTTTGAGTTTGGGTTATAGGTTATGGGTTTAGGTTTAAGGATTTGAGAATAGGTTTAGGTTATAGGTTTAAGTTTAGGTTTAGGTTATAGGTTTAGGTTAAGGTTATAGGTTTAGGTTTATGTTTAGGTTGTAGGTTATAGGTTTAGGTTTAGGTTATAGGTTTAGGGATTTGATAATAGGTTTAGGTTATAGGTTATAGGTTTAGGGTTATGTTTAGGTTATAGATTATAGGTTATAGATTTAATGAATTGAGAATAGGTTAAGGTTTAGGTTTAGGTTTAGATTATAGGTTTAGGTTTGGGTTTAGGTTATAGGTTATACATCTAGGTTATAGGTTAAAGGTTTAGGTTTAAGTTATAGGTTAAAGGTTTAGGTTTTGGGATTTGAGAATAGGTTTAGGTTAAGGTTATAAGTTTAGGTTATAGGTTTATGTTAATGTTTTAGGTTTAGGTTATAGGTTTAGATTTGAGAATAGGTTTAGGTTATAAGTATAGGTTTATGTTAGGTTGTAGGTTAAGGTTTAGAGAATTAAGTTTAAGTTATAGTTTATAGGTTTAGGTTATAGTTATAAGTTTTGGGATTTGAGAATAGGTTTAGGTTATAAGTACAGGTTTAGGTTTAGGAATTCGGGTTCGGGTTTATGTTCGGGTTTAGGTTATAGGTTTCAGTTTAGGCTATAGGTTATAGGTTTATGTTAAGGTTTAGGTTTAGGTTTAGGTTATAGGTTTTGGGATTTGAGAATAGATTTAGGTTATAAGTATAGGTTTAGGTTAGGGTGTAGGTTAAGGTTTAGGGAAATGACCGTGAATCAACACGGAATCGCCAGGAATGACCATGAAATGCATGGAAATGACTGTGAAGTGAAGCGATTGAACTGCGAAATACACAGAAATGACCGTGAAGTGAAGGGGCATGACCGTGAAATGCCCTGAAATGACCGTGAATCAACACAGAATAGGCGGGAATGACCGTGATATGCATGGAAATGATCGTGAATCGAGGCGATTGGACCGCAAAATGCGCAAAAATGACCGTGAAGTGAAGGGGCAAGATCGTCAAATGCGTCAAAATGACCGTGAATTTCACAGTCATTCCCGCCTATTCCGTGTTGATTCACAGTCATTTCGACGCATTTCATGGTCTTGCCCCTTCACTTCATGGTCATTTCTGTGCATTTTGAGGTCCAATCACCTCACTTCATGGTCATTTCCATGCATATCACAGTCATTCCTGTCTATTCCGTGTTGATTCAGGTCATTTCGATGCATTTTACGGTCTTACCCCTTCACTTCATGGTCATTTCCGTGCATTTCGCAGTCCAATCGCTTCACTTCATGATCATTTTCATGCATATCACGGTCATTCCTGCCTATTCCGTGTTAATTCATGGTCATTTCGGCGTATTTCACAGTCTTGCCCCTTGACTTCACTGTCATTTCTGCGCATTTTGTAGTCCAATCGCCTCACTTCATGGTCATTTCCATACATATCACGATCATTCCCTCATATTCTGTGTTGATTCACTGTCATTTTGATGCATTTCACGGTCATGCCCCTTCACTTCACGGTCATTTCCGTGCATTTTGCAGTCCAATCGCTTCACTTCACGATCATTTCTATTCAAATCACGGTCATTCCTGCCTATTTCGTGTTGATTCACGGTCATTTCGACACATTTCACGGTCTTGCCCCTTCACTTTAGGGTCATTTTTGTGCATTTCGCGGTCCAATCACCTCACTTCACTGTCATTTCCATGCATATCCCGGCCATTCCCACCTATTCCGTGTTGATTCACGGTCATTTTGGCGCATTTCAGTCTTTCCCCTTCACTTCACGGTCATTTTCGCACATTTCACTGTCCAATCGCCCCACTTCACGGTCATTTTCATGCATATCACGGTCATTCCTGCTTATTCTCTGTTGATTCACGGTCATTTCAGCGCATTTCATGGTTATGCCCCTTCACTTCACGGTCATTTCCGTGCATTTCGCGGTCCAATCGCTTCACTTCACGGTCATTTCCATGCATGTCACGGTCATTCCCGCCTATTCTGTGTTGAGTCACGGTCATTTCGGCGCATTTCATGGTCATGGCCATTCACGGTCATTTCCGTGCATTTCACATCACGGTCATTTCCATTTATATCATGGTCATTCCCGCCTATTCTTTGTTGATTCACGGTCATTTCAGCACATTTCACGGTCATGCCCTTACTTCACGGTCATTTCTGTGCATTTCATAGTCCAATCGCCTCACTTCATGGTCATTTCCATGCATATCACGGTCATTCTCAGCAATTCCTTATTGATTCACGGTCATTTCGATGCATTTCACGGTCTTACTCATTTACTTCAGGATCATTTTTTCGCATTTCGCGGTCTAATCGCTTCACTTCACAGTCATTTCCATGCATTTCATGGTCATTCCCGACGATTCCGTGTTGATTCACAGTCATTTCCATGCATTTCATAGTCATTCCCAGCGATTTCATGTTGATTCATGGTTATTTTCATGCATTTCACGGTGAATTCCCTTCATGGTCATTTCCATGCACTTCACGGTTATTTCCATGCATTTCATGGTCATCAACCTAATGGAATCTTAGTAAATAACCAGGTTGGTTGGCTAAAGTAGCTTCTCCTACCCCAAAATCATATAGGGTTTATCGAGTAACTAATTTTGGTTTAGAATGTATACTTTTTAAATGAATAAAGAAAGAAATGTTAAAAAGGGAGAAAAAAATTTATATGCTTATATATACATATTTATATAAATATGTGTTTGGGAAAATTGTAGGTAGAATAAATTTCTCCATGTAAAAAATAAAATAAAATAAAATAAAAAAATTTGCAAAGGGACTATCTATGGCTACAGTTTTAATCTGCCTATGGCTACAGTTATAATCTGTAGCTATAGGGGCCGCCAATTGGGCATGGTCTCACCAGTTCGGTGCAACCCCGTCGGATAGGTCGACGACTAGCGCGAGGTCGCTAGCTTGTCGCGCCCACCCCGGATAGCACATTTGGCTACGGATTTTCGTTGATTTGGCTACGGTTATAATCCATAGCTAAACTCTTTATCAAATAAAATAAAAATCTTTTTTTTTTTCAACATCGAATCTTTGTTGTTTTTTGGGTCCCATCATGAGGTCTATGTTACATCCAAACTGTCCATCTATTTGGCAAGCTCATATTAATGCTTGAGATGAAAAGTAAGACAGATCTAACTATCAGGTGGACCACACTTTAAATGGCAGTGGGGAATTGAACATCTACCATTGAAACCCTTTTAGGGGTTACAGAAGTTTTGGACTATTATTAAATTTGTTTTTCCTCTTCATCCATATCACGCCCCAAACCCGAAAATCAGATTCACATGAATCCCGATTGCCGAATCCGGTGCCGACAGCCTCCGTAGTGCCCCATTCTCGGCTCCTGACAATCAAATGCTAGATTCCGATCTTAAGATCCTACAAGGAAGAGTTTCAGAATGAATTTTTTTATTATTATTTTTTTTTTTTGTAATGGAGCATAACCACAAGCATAACCAAGTCACAAAACAACATCACCACATATTCACTATATCAAAATCTTTTAAATACAATGAGGAAAGGAAAATACAAGGTGATCAAAAGAAACTCTAAAAGGTCCTCGTACGTGCTCCTGCCTCAGCGCTGCTGCTGTCCAACGCTACCTGCACGCAACTATCGTGCATAAGCTTACAAAAGCTTAGAGGGTGGTATAAATGTGTACATAAGGCAACGCCAAGTGTACAGTATCAGAATAATGCGAAAGTATGCGGTAAGCCCATGAATAAAATCAACCGTACCAAGGCTATGTAATGCAAGGCATGATGCGAGATATGAATGTCATCGGCCACACCGATGCAATGCAAGGCCCACATAGCCGATTGTCATATGCGAAATGCAATCCAAGCAAGTCGGTACTCCTCAAGTACACATATCAGTACAGTTCCTCTCTGGATATCACTGGGGTCTAATACACTTCACAGTGACTGCCACCTCCCTATCTGCACAGTCAAGCAAGCGGAAAGGACCTCGCTATCCGCCTGACCAGTAGTATACCAATACCTACCCGGCTTGTCGATAACGGACTCATTTGCGAGCTGGTCAAACTCAGCCTAGTTTATAGCCCCCTCACTCAGGTGGATAAGGCCACACCCCCTTCCAACTGACCTCGACACAGTGGGAGACGCGGCCTACTGGTATTCGGCACTTGGGCGCTCGTGTATCCACTCGGTCTAGACGTTGGAGCATCTCCTGGTACCAAAAAGGTTCTGGGACTTTCACCCAAGGACATCCTAAGTGCCCACAGTGCTAGAATAAGTATTTTCGGTATCCAATACGGTCATCCACGATGTACCTGTGGAGCCACGACCCTGATATCGCTAGGGCGTGCAGTGAATCAAGTCACACATATGCGAGATGCATGAATCACACCGTCAAATCATGCAGCAATCTAGCGTGTACTGCGCGATCATGTGATGCACTCCGTCTCATAAGGAGTCCTGTAAGTGTCTCAGCCCAACGGCTTATGCTATGATCAAACATACCTCATATCAAGCATACGTATGATGCGTATGAGCATGAATCATGAGATTATACTAAGCATGTTATAAAGCGATGAATATTAACGAATATGGGTCAATCAATGGGCCCTAAGGAGAGTTACAATGCGAACATTTAACCAACATTATACATACAATGTGGACGTCAAACCAACATTGTTCCTTAGGCACGACCCGCCATTAGTATCATTACATGAACCTTGGGAAATCACTCATTGCAATGGACCCTAAGGACATCCCTTTGGGCTTCAACCTATGGACCTTAGATACATCAAATGGGCCGTATCACATGGCCTTACATTCATAAAATGACTGCATTAATGGGCCTCACCAATGAGCCTTATGTACATTGCAATGGTCCATGACCCATGGGCCTTGAAATACATCAAAGTGGGCCTCACACTTGGGCTTTAATATATATTAGATGGGCCTACACACATGAGCTTTAAATATATCAACTAGGCCACTCCATTTACACCCCATGCACATCAAATGGGCTTAATCCCATGGGCTTTAATATGTATCAAATGGGCTTGAATCCCGTGGGCCTTATATAGAATAAGTGGGCCGGATCTCATGGTCATTGCATATGCCAAATGGGCTTAATCCCACGGCCTTAGATGTGCACCAAGGTGAGCCTAATCATTTGGGCTTTAAATATATCAAATGGGCCACACCAATTGGCCCCATATATATCAAATGGGCCACACCCAACTATAAATGGTGATGATGACTCCCACCATTAAAATTCTTTAGGCTCACCATAACATATATTTCCCATCCAACCTGCTCATACATTAACGTAGTGATAGATGAAGGGAAATAGATATCAACTTAATAGTGAACTACTATGGCCCTTAGAATTTTGAACGGTGGACGTCATTGTCCACTACTTAAGTGGTGGGGTCCGCTTGAACTATGTATCTGACTAATTCTTTAGCCCATGCCACCAAAATGAGTTTTCAAAGGGGCTGAATGGCTTGGATGCATCACATGCATCATGGTGGGGGTCCACTGACCGCCTATATAGTGTGAATAAAACAAATACATCATTGGTGGGTCTCACCCACGCAAGCACACACTACATGTTAGCCACCACCAGGGATCGATACCAAGACCTGTTGAAACGAGGTATCTCACTCAGTCCGCCAGTGCTAGGGACTGACGTGGATAGTGGGTCCCACGTAGGGCCCACCATAATGTTTATTTTCAGTCCAGCCTTTTTATAAGGCCACAAGGACCTGGATGAACAGGAACCACAAATTCCAGATTGATCCAAAACTGCAGTGGGCCCAAAAGGATTTCAATGGAAAAGTTCAATCGCCACTGTTTCTTGTGGTGTGGGCCACCTGGTTATCAGATCAAGATGGTTTTTGGGTGGGGCCCGCTTAAGGTGGGGGCTCACCATATGAACGGGCTGGATGGAACATAGACATCAAGGTGGGGCCCACGGCTGGGGCCGTGAGGCCCTGCCCGTACGCTCGCCCGCTAGCCGCTGGCGCGGCCAGCGTCCTGACACAGCAGCCTTGCTGCTGTGTGATTTTTTTTAAAAAAAATATTGAAACCCATTTTTCGGGGATTTTTCAGGTGTGGGGCCCATATCTGGTAGATCCACTCCATCCACTGTATTCTACGGCTCGAAACAGTCAGAATGAGTCCCATATTCGATTTTTTTTTTGGGCGTATGCAATGACCAAAGCGTGTTTCAATGGTAGTAGTACTGTTTTCAACGTTGTGGCCCACCGGATACTCTGATCAACCTCATTTTTCGGCTCAACGCCTAAAATGAGTTGGGAAAGAGGATGGACGGCATAGATTAGAAACATACATCAAGGTGGGGCCTATACCAGTGGTCCCTTCCAAAGGCTTTGAACAAGCCAATATTTGTGTTTTCATTCCAGTGACGTCCAGACGTCACTTGACTCTTTTGGGCTAAAAAAATATTTTAAATGGGCCCTGCCTAGGTGGGTCACCACATAATAGGTGGTGTGGGTACAATGCATATAAGGTGGGCCCACTCATGGATGACTTGGATAAAATACTTACCTCAAGGTGGGGTCCGTCCAAGTGGGCCATACGGTCATTTCATCACACACAAAGAAATTAAAAAAAATAATAAATGGAAAGAGAGGGAGAGAGAGATAGAGTGAGACACGCGTGATGGAGGGACCCCGGCACTATGGGCCCTCCGTTTCAATCATCCAATCATACATCAAAGGGCCCATTGCATATGGACCATCAAACAAAAGATCAACGGTGGAGATCCCTCTCCATCCAAAATGAACGGTCTATATGACCTCTTAATGCAAGAAAAGTAAACATCATGATGGGGTCCATGGAGAATGGCCCCATTATGGAATGATTTGATGATTAAGATGGGCCATCGGCCACATCTTAGGGTCCCAAGTGAGATCCAAACCATTGATCGGTTGGCCTCACTTTTTCCATCTTAAAAATATGGAAAACTAGGCTATGGAAGCACCCACCACTTGATCTTCTTGGTCCGTCGGGATGCCGGTATCCTAGAGCTTCACTTTGATGGTGGAGATGAGAAATGGATGGCTAGGATGAGGGGTTTTGGGATGGGAAAGTGGGCCACCAAAAATCACATTTCTCATGGGAAGAGCTTGGACGTGAGAGGGCTCCCTTGCTTGGGTTTGGTGTGTTGAGAAATGAGAGGGAGAGAGAGAGTTGTAAGAGTGATGGAGTGATGTGAAGTGAGTGATGGGTGAGGTGAGTGATGGGTGAAGTGAGAGGTTAGTTGACTTTTGGGCTTGTTTAACTTGTGGAGAAAGAAAGCATGGGTGTGTGTACTTGACATGAGAGGTGATTGATGGGACATATTGTAGAGATTCCCTTGAGATTTACAACACGCGGTGTTTTTGCTCGAACTGAACGCGGGTCCGCATCTCCTCGTCTGGGTATCGGATCTGTGCGTGAGTCGCAGCGTTGGAACCGCAGCGACGATGCGGTCGCAGTGGTACAAATCTCGGATTAAGCCGACTCAAATGTATAGGATACGACTTACGGTCGTGCGCAACGTCGATTATCTGTCGCAGGTTGTCGGAATTTGACGGGAAGGATCGCGGAAGTTGACAGAACAGTACGATTTTAGGATACAGGTCTTACAATCCAGGTCTTTGTGACCTTATGAATAGATTGGATGGAAAATAAATGTTATGGTGGGCTCTATAAAATTTTTAACAGTGAAAAGCAATCTTCCCACTGCTCTTTGTGGTGTGGTCCAATTGATCTTTGGATATGATTTTTCTTTTTGGATAATGCTCCGAAATGATCTCGAAATATGGATGAACGTTGTGGATATAATAAATACATAACTATGGGGCCCATGTAACGTTGATATCTTTTGAACCGTTCAAACAACTCGAAGTTCGAGGAGCGTCAACGCTCGTCTTCCCGCTTGAAGGAAAAAAGCAGGGGCATTTTTGTCCTTTGGGAAGGCGTCCGTACAGCTGAGGCTTATTCTCGCAGGGTAAAATAAGGTGGGCTTGGTCTCGCAAATGGGCCATAAATGGGTCGTACAGTCACAAATTTCTCTATTTTTAGAGAACATTTTACGGTATGAGCCCAAAAAAAATGAGGTATATCCAAATCTCAATTGGACTTACAGGAAATAGTGTTGAATGAGGGTGGACCATTAAAAACATTTCAGGAGCATAAAAGTTTTGGATCAAGTTGATCTTTGTTTTTCTCTTCATCTGGGCCTGTATGACTTAATCAATAGATTGAATGTCAAATAAATAGTATAGTGGGCCTTAGGAGGATTTTAATGGTTGATATCCAATGACTATTGTTTTCATGTGGTGTGGTCCACCTAATATTTATATTCCTTCATATTTTTTGGATCAAGCCATAAAATGATCCGTAAAAATGGATGAACGGAATGGATGAAACACATACATCATGGTGGGGCCCACAGAGCACCGACCACCAGCCATTGGCTAGTGTCAGGGGGAGTAGCCAATCCATTTCCCCCGCCGTCTCTTGCCAAGAATGGGTAGTTCTGTGGGTGGACCCACCATGAGGTATCTGTTTATCCATGCCGTTCATCCCTTATCTCATATCATTTTAAGTTATGTGCACAAAAATGAGGAAGATCTAAAGCTTAAGTGGACCACAACAAACATGACTCTTACATTTAATGGTTTTTGCATTCAATGCAACCCAAGCTTATGTGTGGCTCACTTGAGCGTTGGAGCTACCTCGTTTTTGTACACATACCTTAAAATGATCTAAGAGAAGGGATGAACAACGTGGATAAGGAGATAAATTGTGGTGGGCCCACCCGAAAAACCGCTCCTTACCAATTACCACAGGCATGCTAAACATGATTAGATGTTACCCGGATAACAGCTCAATGGGAGTTACGCGTAGGGTACAGCCCACTAGATGATGTTTTATAGGGTTGGAAGTTCGGCCGGTTCAACCTGACCGACCCGACATTGGGTTGGGCTCAGGCAAGATGTATTGGGTTCGGTCCGGGTCTTATGCTATACAAACACCAACTCAATAAAACTTTGGTCGGGCTTGGGTTGAGGTCTCGGGTTGCCTGACCCAAGCCGAACCTGATATATAATTGAGTGTGGATTGGCTGTGTTGAAGGCACAAGAAAATTCAGTGCCATCGGGTCTCATTAACAAGATACGCTAGATTTCTCTCTCTCAAATAGGCTGTATGCTATACACCACTTTTAAAGGGGTGGTTGTCTTATATTTTAGCTTGTTTATTTAGAAAAAATGAAGTTTTTTATGAAAAATAATTAATAAAATTACAAGCACAAAAAAAAAGATATGTATTGAAATATAATATACTAATACAATAACAAAAATATTAGCATATATCCACCGGACCAACTTGAGTTAGCTTAGGGTTGAGGTACAGGAACAGCAGGTTGAGATAAGGTTACCAACCCAACCCAACCCAACCCGCCGGACTTCCAGCCTTAATATTTTGTATATCGAAGTCGCGGGTAGACCACATCATAAGAAATCGTTAGGATTCAATGTTTTCCTAAAGCCCCTTGTAAGCAGATCCATAGTGTTTATTTGTCATCCAACCCATTCATGAGGTCAAAGAGAATCGGATTAATGGAAAATCCAAAGATTAGCTTGATCCAAACCTTTTATGCCTTGGAAAAAGCTTTTAATGGTTATTCTCCATTTTTTCCAGTGGTGTGGTCGTCCTGAGATTTGGATCTGCTTAATTTTGGGCACAACATACTTAAATGAGTTTACAAAACGGATGGGAGGCGTGGATATGAAACAAAATCATCAAAGTGGGCCCCACTCCTTAATTTTTAAACGGGAAATATTTTGATACTTTAGCTGAGTACGATGAATGATACACAGGCATTTATAAATTGTTTAGAAATTACATGCATGAAATGCCGATAATTAAAATCAAACCGTCCACATAGTGGGCCCCAGTTTGAATTTATCATGAACTGGCAAGTACTATTATTTGATTAGCTTGCTATCCGATTGGTGGGAATTTATTAGACGGATACATGATGAAAATATCCAATATTGGACCTCTTCAAACAAACGAATGTACATGATTCAGAGATTGGGTCTTGACTCAACAAGAAGCCAATAACAACTTGACGACACCTAGCAGTCCAATAGAGCACCGACTTAGTCCAGTACTATTGAAAAGAGCCGTGTGTGCGTGTACAGGTATGAGTCCCACAGTATAAATAACTTAAAAAAATAAAAATAAAAAAAAATAACCGAGACAAAATGGCCAATTCATATGGGAGCCGATTGGGTGACCTTGGTAGTGTGTTGACGTCACCAAGTTATGTCAGCCCAACCATGATGTATGGGTTTTATATATATATATATATATATATATATATATATATATATATATATATATATATATATATATATATGGAAAAAGGTACAATGCGCTTGAGCTTATGGCTCCATCCCATGCAGTCAAGCTGTGTGGGCCCCACCGTGATGCCTTTCGAGCATCTACCGCATCAGTCAGATGCGCCATTCCATCGTAGGCCCAGGTCTTAAAAATCAAGTCAATCCGTGACTTGTGTGGGCCACACCACTTACAAAAGTGGAGAGGGGCCGTGCACCATTAAAACATTCATAATCATTTTTTGGGCTCACAAAAGATGTGGTTTGCAAATTTAGCCCATCCATTATGTGTGTCCCACTTGTATGAGGGTTCAGACCAAGTTTCAGTAGCATTCAAAACTCAGGTGGGCCCCACCAAGTGCTTTTATATGTTTTAACGGTGTTTCACATGATTTTAGATGGTATGGCCCACCTGAGTTCCGTATAGAGCTGATTTTTGGGATATTTCATAATTTAAAGGGCACCCATCAAATGCACGGTGTTGATGGTCGACACGCATCACGGTGGGGCCCACACAACTTGACCTCACGGGAGCTTATAGTGAGGTCGAGTGCGTAGTACCTTTTCCCAATATATATATATATATATATATATATATATATATATATATATATATATATATATATATATATATATATTTTGTGAGATCAGTTTACGACATGGGCTTAAAATGAGGTAGGCTCCGAGTTGAAGTGGACCACACCACAGAATGTAGTGGGTATTGAATGCTTACCATTGAAAACTTTTTGGGGAGCACATAAGTTTTGGATCAAGTTAATATTTGTGTTTTTTCCCTTCATTTAGATCTTTGTGATCTTATGAACGGGTTGGATGACAAATAAACATTATGGTGGGCCCCTAAAAGGTTTCAATGATTGGCATTATTGTCCCATCATTTTTTATGGTGTGTTCTACATGAGCTTTGGATTTGTCTCATTTTTTAGCTTATGCCCTAAAATGATCTCGAAAAAATGGATGGATGGCATGGATATAACACTTACATCATGGTGGGCTCCACAGAACTTGATGACGTCAACACATCATTAGGTCGCACATAGAGGTGTACACGAGTTGAATCGAGTCGAGCTTGGCACAACTCAAGTCGGATTGGCCACTGACTGACCCCATCTCGAACTCGGCTCGGCTCCGTCCTCAAGCTTGATAGACCAGCTCGGCTCAATTCGGTCAGTAGCTCGGGCCAGTTCGAGCCAAGATTGAGCCTCTACGGTATTTTCTCAAACACATGGAGGGCACCTTCAATTTCTCACCGAATGTAAAACAACAGTATTGATTTACAGGTATTTCATCAAACACTCGGTAGGCAACATAAAAATCAAGGTACTATGGTATTTGTTTCGTATTCATACCTTTCTTGCAACCAGTTGACATTTCGTTGAGTCATTTTATCAAATACTTGATGAGTAACATCAATATCAAAATAATCAAGTCACCAAATTGGTTCAATCAGAGTTTGATTCGAGTTGGGGTTCAATCCGAATCGAGTTGAGTCGAGCTTAGGCAAGCTCGAACTCTGCTCAAAATTTTTTCAAGCTTAAAAATTAACTAGGCTTAGTTCGAACTCAATTTCGAACCAAGCTTTTTCGAGTCAAGTCAAGCAAGTTAACTGAGCTAACTCAATTCGCGTACAACTCTAATCACAGACCACTCAATCCGCTTCCATTTCATATAGAATTTTTTTTCATTTTCATTGTGAACCCCACACATGATAAATCTACCTGCTTCTTTTTCATTGACATTAGATGGAGTGCATTCACCGCCATGATGGATGCAATCCATGTTCCATCCACATGGCAACACCTAGCATGCAAGTCACTATTTCTAATAATGCGATGTGATGTGGCGCCACAAAATGACCGAGCTTTGAATGACCATCAATCAAGTGGCATGTCACTATCTTGAAAATGCCATGCAACTAAATGGTAACAAGAAAGAAAAGAAATCTTAGCTAGAGAATTCCTGAAAGGCTATCATAGCTTTGACAACTAAACAAAAATGGCAATCTCCTTGTTAGGTTAGGTTTTGTTTGGGTAAGGAATCAGAAAAATAAGGATTAAGTTAAGGGCATGTTTGGATATGCAAAATCTATAAGCAATGTAAATAATAATTTCAAGGAAATTTTGTGAGAAATTTTTTCAAATTTTCCATATTTATCAAAGAATTACTCTTTGAACCAAAAATAACTAGGTAAGGTTTTTTAAGAAGAGAAGTAGCCAAAGTATTCTTATGTATTTATTTTTTCTTAGTATTATGGTGGATTACATTTATTGGATGGGTTAGATATCATAAAAATATAATATGGGCTTTATAAATTTTCAAATTACCACTTTCTTAAAAAAAAAAAAAACTATACAAAAGTGCATCCCTAACATTTCAGTGTAGAGGCATTATTTGGTAAAATCCTAATTTCTCATGGAAAACAGGAGGCCCACATTAATGTGAGGTAATGTGGCATTAAAATGTCACCTTCTTGATGTCAAACAATTAGTTTCTCTAAAAGCTCGGGTTGTTACAGGATGATGTATCAATATATATCAAGATACTTATAATGCTCCTCTACACGTATCGGCAGGGATTGGGAAATCAAGGCTGGTTAATTTTATGCGGTGAGTGTCCCTCCACCCTTGCCAAGTATGATCTCGTGTGTAGTTTCACCCTGCAAGTGTGGGAGAGTGTTAAACTCCCTTGATATACATTGATACACCATCATCTAACAAGTCACGCTTTTAGAGAAATTTGTTGTTTGACACTTGAAAGTGCCATGTGACTTATCCCAACAAGTTAGAAAAGAAACCTCGATCGCCTACCCTTTCCTTAGGGGGATAATTTGTGTTAAGCCATCATAGCTTCAACAACTTATCAAAAATGACCATCTCTGCACTACGCTTAACTTAATTAGGTGGGAGACTATGCAAAATAGGATTAATCAAAGGGCATGTTTAGATACTTGGATTATGCATATGACATAATGAATACTTAATAATAATAATTTTTATGTTCACACTAGAATATACGATTCTAAAAATAAATTATTTACTTGGGTAGTAAGAAAATTCTTTAAATTTATTAGACAACGATCATCTTATTTTTTATTTAAGTAAAATTCTAACCATGGATAAAAGTTAGGATCCACCATAATGACAAATCTCGTTGCCAACAATTTCTCATCCTAAATTTTTTTTCAATAGATTTTCATTTTTTTTTTTAAAAAGCATGATATTATCGAAAAAATTTCAAAAACAAAATATAAAGAAATTTCAATTAAAAAAATAAAATTCAAATATTTATATATATAACAAATTCATTAAAGTTTTTTTAAAATTATATTTTGCAATAAAAATGATATTTCAAAAATCTAATGATGATATCATTTAGGGCTTATTTGGATACCACCAAATAAGTCACTAGATAAGTAACTTGTTTGAGATAAGTTTGGCATATGATCATTTATAAGTAATTTTTTCTTCTTCTTCTTCTTCTTTTTTTTTTTTTTTTTTTTTTTTTTTTTTTTTTTTAAGTTACTAACTTTAGTTTAAAAAGTAAAAATCAAAATAAGGTACATGAGAAATAAGTAGCTTATCTTAAGTAACTTGTGATCCAAATGCCGCCCTAGTGCATTTTCCATATTATTACAAGATTTTCAAATCCTAGCGGTAGTTATCGCAATGGAATACACCTATCCAAATAGCTCAACTTTCTTATTTACATGAAGCAATTTTGTTTATCACATAGACTCCATGAATCCAAACACACGCTAAATATCAATTTTGGTCGGCCCCATGCCCTACACATCATATTCATGTTACAGGAGTAGCACTTCTTTCACTTACTAACAATTAAATTTTTAATAAAATTAAATAAATCTAAAATCGTGATTAAGATGAAAATGTTATTTTCATGGTGAAGATGTGTTGTGGAGGTTAGGGGCTCAGTAAAATTAAAATCACGATTGATCATGCTGATTTGAAAATTTATTGGATTACGATTTCCCTAGGGGTGCACATGGGTCGGTTTGGTTCGATTTTGGGGTGAAACCGGAACTGAACCTAGGATATTTGGAACCAGAACCAAACCGTTAGCACCCTGGAACCAAACCGGAACCAGATCATTAAAACCGGTTTGGTTCTGGATCGGTTCCACGGTTCTGGACTTTTTATAATCCAGCCTAATTGCATGTTTTATTTTATAATCTAGCCCATGTTCATTCATGTTGTGATCCATTTAAAGAATGATTTAAATGTTGTATATGGTGTACAAAAATACATTTATGAAAACAATTAAATCATACATTGTAAACCATAAATCATAAGTCAAATATGGAAACAATCAAATGGTTCCTGGTTCAGTTCTAAGTTCGGTTCCAAGGTCCAAATCCATGGTTTGGTTTTACGGATCGGTTCACAGTTCGGTTCCAAGGTTCAAATCCATGGTTTGGCTTTATGGATCAGATCATGGTTCGGTTCATTTCTACATACCTCCAAACCGAGAACCGATCGGAACCAGTGCACTTTAGAACTAGACCAAATTACCGGACCATTTGGTCGGTTCTGGTCCAGTTCCACGATTCTATTGATTTGATGTGCACTCCTAGATTTCCCCCCCTCTTATATCTTATTTATAATATAAAACAAAATAAATAATTATTATTTGGTAGTCCAAAGGATCACATACCATGGTGTACACCACTAATTTTACCTTGAAACTAATTTAATTAAAAAGAAAAAATAGAAGAAAGAAACCTATGGTTGAATGTTTCAATTACAATAATTCATTATATATATATATATATATATATATATATATATATATATATATATATATATATATATATATATATATAGGGAAAAGGTACTATGCGCTCAAGCTCATGACTCCGTCCCATGTGGTCGAGCTGTGTGGGCCCCACCGTGATGCGTTTCGAAAATCTACCCCATTAGTCAGATGCCACATTCCATCTTGAGCCTAGGTCTCAAAAATCAAGTCAATCCGTTACTTGTGTGGGCCACACCACTTACAGAAGTGGAGAGGGGCCGAGCACCATTAAAACATTCATAGTCATTTTTGGGGCCCACAAAAGATGTAGTTTTCAAATCCAGCCCATCCATTATGTGTGTCCCACTTGTATGAGGGTTTAGACTAAGTTTCAACATCATTCAAAACCCAGGTGGGCCTCACCAAGTGATTTTATATGTTTTAACGGTGTTTCACATGATTTTAGATGGTATGGCCCACCTGAGTTCCGTATACAGCTGATTTTTAGGCTATCCCATAATTTAAAGGGTACCCATCAAATGCACAGTGTTGATGGTTAACTCGCATCACGGTGGGGCCCACGCAGCTTGACCTCACAGGGGCTTATCTTGAGCTCGAGCGCATAGTACCTTTTCTCATTTATATTTATATATATATATATATATATATATATATATATATATATATATATATATATAAGTCAATGAGGCAATATGCCCTAAACTACAATGAGACACTTTCTCACCTGAAAGTAAGGTACCACGGCTTACAGTACACTGCCCTTTTAAGTGCCAGCATTCCACTTGTGTAAGACATCAGTACCATTAAAATGGTGGGCCCACCCCGAAATTAACCTTGTACGGATTGAGAACCCCAATGGTTCCCTACAAACTTCTGTCCTGGGCGTTGCGTCATACCTCCGGATTCATCACATACATTCTAACATTCGTGAGTTCCCATGGAGAAGAGCATATGTGGTGCCACCGTGATGTACTGTGAAATCCAAACCATGCATCAGGTTAGATGCTTGATGTTTACTTTATTTTTAAAAAAGCAGGTCGATTCAAAACTCAGGTGGGCCACACCAAATAGAAACATGTAAAATCACCCTAGAAAATCTAAATTCATGTGGTGTAGCGTACATGAGTTATGAAAAATCCTGATTATTGGGAAGTCCCTTCGTCCTGGTGGACCACGTCTATTGAATAGATCGGATGATGTATACACATTACGTCGGGCCACACATACTCTGGAAGTTTCTGCAATGGGCGTTCCCATCCCAATTTCAAACCCTTATTCCTTTGTGTGGCCCACCTAGTTTTGGATTAGGACGGGGGGGTGCATCTGATGACATCACGGTGGGCCCACAAAGCTCGATGTCATGGCTGCTCATATACGTCCAAACGATGAAAGGCCTGTCAACGGTGCCAACCAGCGAAAGCAAGCCTATTAGAGAGGAGGAGTGGATTAGGTGTGAGAAATTTACGACTGTGACCCCACCTTTATCCAGTGGATATTCTTGGAGCAATACAAACTTAGCATTCGCACTTAGACCTCTTTGTACGGACAATAAATTTCAGAACGAAAATACCCCTCCTTTGCACGGAAACGGATTGGCTACTCCCACCCTTGCCAATGATGGATCGCCGGTGGTCCGTGGGCCCCACCATGATGTATGCTTTTCATCTATGCCATCTATATATTTTTTCAGATCATTTTGTGATATGAGACCAAAAATGAGGTATATCCAAATCTCAAGTGTACCACATTACAGGAAACAATGTTGAATGAGCGTCAACCATTAGAAACTTAGGTGGACCCCACTGTGATGTTTGTGAAAAACCCTCCCCATCTAAGTTCATTCATAGAGTCACAAAGATCAAGATGAAGAGGAAAAACAAATTTCATAATGATCCAAAACTTCTGTAACCCGAAAAGGTTTTCAATGATAGATGTTTAATTCCCCATTGCCTTTTACAGTGTGGTCCACTTGATAGTTATATCTAAATTATTTTTCGTCTCAAGCCTTAATATGAGCTTGCCAAATAGATGGACGGTTCGGATATAACAAAGTACCTCATGATGAGACCCACAAAAGCAGTAGCAAAAATTTAAAAAAAATAAAAAAATAAACAGACTGCCGACCGTAGCAGTGCCGCCGTAGTCTAGCAGAGTTTTTTTTTTTTTTTGTTACAAGGAGAACTTTTTCTCCCTTACATTTTTCTCTAATATATAATTATGTAAATATGTATACATAAGTATATAAAAATATTTTTCTATCTTTTAATTCATTTCTTTGTCTATTTATTTAACAAGCATATCTCCTAAACTAGAATGAATTTATTATTATTATTATTTACACGCACCCCCCCCCCCCCCCCCCCTACACACACACACACACACACACTAGTAGAATTTCACCACCTATGGATACTCGAATGCTTGACCGAGTGTTGAAACTCCTAAGAGTCTACCATCGGAGCGGAGCAAGAATAAGGACCCTTTAAGCTATACAACATAACAATAAGGGATACGATGAAACATCTTCTCAAGTGTGGGTCTTAATAACCAAGCATTTAAATCAACACTTTTTTTCTATTCCCATGATATCATTTAAGAGCAAATCCTAGAAATTGAGCGGGGCAAGCATTAAATTGAGCGAGGCAAACTAGAAATTGAGTGGGGCAAACATGAAATTGAGTAGGGTAAACTAGAAATTGAGCTGGGCAAATATGAAATTGAGCGAGACAAACTAGAAATTCAACGAGGCAAATATGAATTTCAGTGGAGTAAACATGAAATTGAGCGGGGTAAACATGAAATTGAGCGGAGCAAACTAGAAATTGAGCAGTATTTATATAGAAATTGCGCAGTTGAAAATTCCTAACACCAATTCATTTATAACACCTTAGCCTTTAAAATGAGAATTCTCCTTGTCACTTTATAAATGCTAATGTTCTAGTCAATCATCACCGCTATCATCGTAGACTTGTCCCGACTATTTGGCATCAGCTTTATTAATCCTATTTTGCACATACTTCCAATCTAAAGACCTTATCCTTGGTAAGTGAACAAGGTTTCATATCCTTCTCACCACTTCAATCCAAGTTCTTTTAGGCCTTCCCCTACTCTTCTTCCAACCCTATTAAAGTTCCTCTTGGACCATGTCTAGTATCTCATGCTGAACCAAGTCAATCACTTCTCCATCATTTTATCTCCAATTGAGGCATATAATCTATTTTGATAAAAACTAAAATTGCTATCTTGGATAGATATTTTTCATATAAGTTTCATAAAAATAAACATGAATAGCATGTTGCATATGGGATGCACAGATGCGTATTTGTGCTGGATTCTATGAAATAAGGAGTCATATTATGCTCCCCATATGCTTATACATAATTATATTTGGGAAAGATAAGATGTGGTAGGTTAATGAATTTTTTTTGAACTAATCCTGCTTTGTTCAGAAATGGGGTGGTTTCAGTAATTTTATCATAAAGCTAATGCATAAATTACTGGAATTCACCAGAGAGATACAGATCTAACTCAGATGCAACAACTAAAACTGTGCACTTGAAGCAAATCAAACACTAAATATGGAACCCTTTGAAGGTCTATATGGTCTAAATTTGAATTCTAAAATTCACCAACAAGTCCGGTACCAAAATTATTATTAGGTTTAAAATCAAAATGCATAAAGAGAAAAGACTTGAAGACTAGTCAGACACAACAGCTACAATACAAGAGGATTTTTAAAAATGTCTTGGAGATCATAAGTCATAAATCTGTGGAAACAAAAAAAAAAAAAAACTTAAGAGACAAAATAGAAGACAGGTAGGCAAAATGAAATGCTGCCCTATTGAACAAGTCTTGCTAAGCATGCTGGACAATTTTGGCTACAATGGACAAGCCGCATTATAAAAACATTGTTTGTAGAAGTCCCACTTCTTTTCATATAATTCCATGGGGAGAAAATAGAGACTGAAGTATCACCCTTACTCCAAGGTGTCTCCTGTGACTGAATCATCAGACTGGTACCTGGAATGTAGGTAGTACAAGCTGAAACCTCTTGGTAGACCTAGACCTTTGCAGTCCCTACGTCTAAAGGTGTATTGAACACGATTTTAAAGTGAATACCAGTAGGGTAACACCAGAGATGCCATCACTGACTTTGGAAATGAATATTTCTCAGCAGGTCAATAATACGATATTATGATTCCAATTGACAACAACCCCTTAAACCCTAGATAAGTGCAGCCCTAATGGTCTTTCTTCCCATAATTTTAGTAAATTTAATGAATTCTTTTGATGGCTTTGGTGGGCTAGATATCCCACATTCATTTTTACACCAATTACAAATCAGAAAAATTGGAGAAGTTTAGAAACAATTGTAACTCTATCATGATTTTGGATTCGATGCCCTAATTAAAACCATTTCTAGTTTGTCTTGGTCAATTTTTAGTTTGCCCTGCTCAATTTCATGTTTGTCCCGCTGAATTACTAGTTTGCCCCGCTCAATTTCATGTTTGCCTTGCTAAATTTCATGTTTACCCCGCTGAATTTTTAGTTTACCCTGCTGAATTTCTAGTTTATCCCGCTGAATTTCTAATTTTCTTACTCAATTTCTAGTTTGCCCCACTCAATTTCTAGTTTGCCCCGTTGAATTTCTAGTTTGCCCTATTTAATTTCATGTTTGCCCCACTAAATTTCTAATTTGCCATGCTGAATTTCATGTTTGCCCCGCTGAATTTCATATTTACCTCGCTGAAATTCATGTTTGCCCCACTGAATTTCTAGTTTACCGTACTCAATTTCATGTTTTTCCCGTTGAATTTCTAATTTGCTCCGCTCAACTTAATGTTTGCCCCTCTCAATTTCATGTTTACCCTGCTGAATTTCATGTTTGCCCCTCTAAATTTCTAGTTTGCCTCGTTGAATTTCTTTTTTACCCCACTCGATTTCATGTTTGCCCGCTCAATTTCTAATTTGCTTCGCTCAATTTCATGTTTACCCTGCTAAATTTTTAGTTTGCCCCGCTGAATTTCATGTTTGCCTCGCTCAATTTCTAGTTTGACTGCGAAGTGATTGAAATTAACCACGAACTAAATGGAATAGATTTTCAACCATCGACCTGATGAAATCTTGGAAAATAACTAGGTTGGTTGGCTAAATTAGCTTCTCCTACCCCAAATTCATATGTGGTACGTTAAGTAAATCATTCTAGTTTGAATCCTTACTCTTGCTCGGGTGGTAGACTCTTAGGAGTTTTAACATCCGGTTAAGCATTCGAGTATCCATAGGTGGTGAAATTCCACTAGTGGGAGTATGTGGGGGTGTGTGTGCATGTGTAAAAATAAATAAATAAATAAATAAATAAATCATTCTAGTTTTGGAGATATGCTTATTAAATAAATAGATAAAGAAATGAATTAAAAGATAGAAAAATATTTTTATATACTTATATATACATATTTTCATAATTATGTATGAGAGAAAAATGTTAAGGGGGGAAAAGTTCTCCTTGAAAAGAAAATAAAAATCTGGCATACTGCCCTGGCCTTGTCGTCGCTTGTTTATTTTTTTATTTTTATTTTTTTGGTTGTTGCTTTTGTGGGTCCCATCATGAGGTCTTTGTTAGATCTAAACCATCCATCTATTTGGCGAGCTCATAATAAGGCTTGAGACAAAAAATAATATAGATCTAACTATCAATTGGACCACACTGCAAAAGGAAATGGGGAATTGAATGTCTACCATTGAAAACCTTTTAGGGTTACAGAAGTTTTGGATCATTATGAAATTTGTTTTTCCTCTTCATCAAGGTCTTTGTGACCCTATGAATGAACTTAGATGGGGAGGATTTCTCAGAAACATCACAGTGGGCTCCACCTGAGTTTCTAATGGTTGACACTCATTCAACACTGTTTCCTGTAATGTGGTACATTTGAGATTTGGATATACCTCATTTTTGGTCTCATACCATAAAATGATCTGGAAAAATATATGGACGGCATGGATGAAAAGCAGACATCATGGTGGGGCCCACAGACCATCGAGGATCTGCCATTGGCAGGTGGCAAGGGGAGTACCCAATACGTTTCCGTGAAAAGAGGGGTATTTTCGCCCTGAAATTTGTCGTCCGTATGAGGAGGTCTAAATGTGTATGTTAAGTTTGCATTGCTTCAAGAATATCTAATTGATAAAAGGTGGGGGCCACAGTCGTAAATTTCTCTGAGATTCAGCCCGGGAATCGCCGAGAACATCGTATAATCAAAAGAAACCATGTTTGCCTTTTAATTGGTGCCTTTCAAACGAGAATTAAAAGACACAAATCAGCAATGTTTCTCGTCCATTGATAAAAGGAAATGTGGAGCAGGTGATGTTTGCCAATTGCGTGCACTCACAGCAGTTTTGTGTCAATATGTTGGCCAATGTGGGGCCCAATGTGATGTCTCTGCTTTATATCCAAATCATCCATCGATTTCCCTTATTCATTTTAGTGCAGGAACACAAAATGACAGAGATTCGAACATTAAGTGGACCATACCATAGGAAGCAGTTCTGATTGAACTCCCACCAGTAAAAACTTCTTGGGGCCACCAAAGTTTTTGATCAGGCTGATATTTGTGTTTTCACTTCATCCAGTTCGGAGTGACCTTATCAATAGGTTAGATGGAAAGTAAATATTACAGTGGGCCTTAGAAAGGTTTCACTGGTAGGTTTCATTATCCCTACTGTTTCCTGTGGTGTGATTCACTTGAGCTATGGATCTACTTCATTTTTGAGCTCATTACTCGAACAAAATAGATGAAGTTGATGGAAAGTACATTGATAACGTTGGTCCCCACAGCGCCCAACACATCAACACACCACTGCAGGGTGGTGCTGGCCACACCACATATTCTGCATCCCATAAAAGGTACCCACAATGGGGCTTAATGTAGTCCAATCGATTAAAAAAATTACTTATTACAGGCTAATGCGCATCCCATCAACACACTATTGCATGATGCTGGGCTAGGTTCATCACATTTATTGTACATAGCATGAAGGCACCGGAAGGGATGATTCCCTTTAAGGTATGGTCATGTTTTTTTTTTTTTTTTTCCTTTTTTTCTTTTTAATTTATAATTATATTCCAGTTATGAGGAAACTGTACATACAAATACAAATTCGGGCTGGCCATCACGGAAAAAAGGGGAGTGGTGCCAGCTAATTGTAAAGAACACCTCAAAACTGAAATATAGAAGTCAACTCTCCATAACGGTACCTAGCCCCGCCCGGTCTAGGACAAGCTCCCCTTGGAAAAGAGCTGAAGATTAGAGACAACAATGAAGACCTTGTACAATTGAGTGGTGCTGCCCACGCATGCCAGACCGTCCGCCGCTTTATTTACCTCTCTCGGGATGTGCTCCATCGAAATGCTGATACTGCCCCGAATAAAAATTAAACTGTTTCTTCCACTCACCCTTCCGTGAAAATAAGGCCACCACCGCTAACGAGTCACTTTCCACTTCGACCCTGTTGAAACCTTGTTACAAGCAGAGATTAATATATAAATGTATAGTCATGGTTACTTAAAGAGGTGGCCATCCCATTTGCACAAGACTTCGCTTCCTCCGCAACACCTGTTGTAAGAAGAGCTGACAACATCGAACTTTGTCAGCCCACCGTAAATCAGCGTAGAAACTATCCAAAACTCGGCGGACCAAAACAACGTGGACGGCCCCCAAAGGAACCTTACTGGGCCTTTGTGTTGATCAAATTCCAACCAACAGTCTCATCTGGTGATTATTTTTATTATTATTATCATTTTTATTTTCGGGTTTTCCAGTAAAGTGGGAGCGCACCACCTGCTGAGTTTAATTTGGATGAATATAAATCCCAAAAATCATCATGATCTGAAACTTAGGAGGGCTAATCTGAGTGAATTTAGAGTGTAAAATTAATTTTTGCCAATAGCATAGCCTACCTGTGTTTTAGATCAAGCTAATTATCTTATACATGATGGAAGGTAAGTGGCAAAACGGATGGATGAAGTGAATACCAAACGCACAAAAGAGTGGCTGCACAGATCTCCAGTGTTGCACGATCTTCCTACAACAGGTGTTGTAGCAACCATTGGTCAGGTTAAACGGGCAAAGATGAAGGGAGATGACTTCTAATCTAACCAGAGACTTCGTTTATTGGGCACTAGAAAAAAAGTGATAGAACCGTGTCTATCGTAATAAGATACAGCGCCACAGGTATGAGAACGGTGGGGAAGGATTGGGATGCCCACCATTAGTTGTGATTGAGGCCCACCATGGATTTTATCATTTTATAGTTTTATACATTCATCTAATCCATTCATATGACTCTTTCTCATCAAGGCAAAGGTACTTTCAACAAGTCCCCACTACACCAAAACAGTGAAAAAAGGACGGTCCAAAACCGTCTCAAATGACCAAAAAGGATGGTCATAGACCGTCGCAAGGGCCGTCAAATTTTGATGTGTTGTATTACTTAAAGGACAGTTTTCAACCGTCATTCTTATTGACGAAAAAATAATGGTCATGGACCGTCCTTAAAAAGGACTATCATGGACTGTCTTTTATCAGCCTTCAAAGGACGGTCATGGACCGTCCTTAAAAAGGATTGTCATAGACCGTCTCTTATGAGCCTTCAAAGGACGGTCATGGACTGTCCTTAAAAAGGACTGTCATGGACCATCTCTTACGACCATTCCTCTCTTACGAGCATTCAAAGGACAACCATGGACCGTCCTTAAAAAGGACTGTCATGGGCTGTCTCTTATGAGCCTTCAAAGGACAGCCACGGACCGTCCTTTAAAAGGACTGTCATTAACCGTCTCTTCTCCCTTAAGGGCAAATTTGACCTGTTATACATATACACTTGTTATACAATATTTACATTCACATTCACATTCACACCTTTTATACAATATTCACATTTACATTCACACCTGTTATACAATATTCACATTCACATTCACACCTGTTATACGCCTGATATACACCTGTTATACAATATTTCATCGTATTCTTCCTGATATATACCTGTTATACAATATTCACATTCATCTGTTATACAATATTTCATCGTATTCTTCCTAATATACACCTGTTATACAATATTCACATTCATCTGTTATACAATATTTCATCGTATTCTTCCTGATATACACCTATTATACAATATTCACTTTCATCATATTCACATTCACATCCATTTAAACCCAAACTACGTAAATCCATCCAAACATAAACTATACATCCATCCAAACACAAACAATCTTATCCACATTACATTCATCCACGCATAATACATATAAGTTTAACATCATAAGTTAAAAAAAAAAGAAAAAAATCAGCAACAATTTTCTTTTTTTGTCTTTCATCTAATAAAAAAGTATTCAACCAACAAAACATTATAACTCAAAATCATGAAGAATTGCAGAAACTTCTTCCAAAAAAGTAGGCACTTTTTTAAAACAAAACTGATCATTAAAATAAAATTAATACGAGCAGATAATGCAAAAAAGTGTTTCAATTAATAAAAATAACAACAAAAATTAAAGCTTTGTAAAAAGGGGCATATGTTAAAAGGGATACATTCTTGTTTGTTGCCATGTGATTGGGCTACATTAATACAACAATTGGGTTCGAGTTCGGGATCGAGTTTAGGTTTGAGTTTTCAAGTTTAGGTTTAGGTTAGGGAGTTGATATTAGGATTAGGTGTAGGTCTACGTTTAGGGATTTAAGAATACATTTACATTTTAGGTTTAGGTTTTAGGTTATAGGTTTAGGTTTAGGTTTTAGGTTTAGGTTAAGGTTAGGTAATAGGTTATAAGTTTAGGTTATAAGTTAAGGTTTAGGTAATAGGTTTTGGTTTAGGTTTAGGTTTAGGTTATAGGTTTTGGTTTAGGTTTAGGTTAAGGTTAAGGTTAAGGTTTAGGTTTAGGTTAAGGTTAAGGTTTAACAACAATTGGGTTCGGGTGGGTTCGGGATCGGGTTTAGGTTTGGGTTTTTAAGTTTATGTTTAGATTAGGGAGTTGAAATTAGGATTAGGTGTAGGTCTAAGTTTAAGGATTTGAGAATACATTTACGTTTTAGGTTTAGGTTATAGGTTATAGGTTTAGGTTTAGGTTTAAGGTTTAGGTTATAAGTTTAGGTTATAGGTTAAGGTTTAGGTTATACGTTTTGGTTTAAGTTAAGGTTAAGGTTTAGGTTATAGGTTTTGGTTTAGGTTTAGGTTAAGGTTAAGGTTTAGGTTATAGGTTTAGGTTAAGGTTTAGGTTTAGGTTATAGGTTAGTATAGAGGTTATAGCTTTAGGGAATTGAGAATAGGTTAAGGTTAAGGTTTAGATTTAGGAAATCAGGTTCGGGTTCGGGATCGAGCTTAGGTTTGGGTTTTCAAGTTTAGGTTTAAGTTTAGGTTAGGGAGATGAGATTAGGATTAGGTTTAGGTTTTAAGGATTTGAGAATACATTTTCGTTTTAGGTTTAGGTTTAGGTTTAGGTTTAAGTTTAGTTTAGGGAGTTGAGATTAGGATTAGGTTTAGGTTTTAAGGATTTGAGAATACATTTCAGTTTTAGGTTTAGGTTATAGGTTTAGGTTATAAGTGCAGGTTATAGATTTAGGTATAGGTTAGGTTATAGGAAAAGGTTTAGGTTTAGGAAATCGGGTTCGGGATCGGGTTTAGGTTTAGGTTTTCAAGTTTAGGTTTAGGTTTAGGTTAGGGAGTTGAGATTAGGATTAGGTGTAAGTTTAGGTTTAGGGATTTGAGAATACATTTAGGTTTTAGGTTATAGGTTAAGGTTTAGGTTAGGGTTAGGTTATATGATATAAGTTTAGGTTATAGGGTCATAGGTTTTTGATTTAGGTTAAGGTTATATGTTTAAGTTTAGGTTTAGGTTAAGGTTTAGGTTTAGGTTATAAGCTATAGGTTTAGAGAATTAAGAATAGGTTAAGGTTTAGGTTTAGGAAATCGGGTTCGGGTTCGGGATCGGGTTTAGGTTTGGGTTTTCAAGTTTAGGTTTAGGTTTAGGTTAGAGAGTTTAGATTAGGATTAGGTGTAGGTTTAAGTTTTGTGATTTGAAAATACATTTAGGTTTAGGTTTTAGGTTATTAGTTAAGGTTAGGCTATAGGTTATAAGTTTAAGTTATAGGTTATAGGTTAAGGTTTTAGGTCATAGGTTTTGGTTTAAGTTTATAGGTTTAGGTTTAGGTTATAAGCTACAGGTTTAGGGAATTGAGATTATGTTAAGGTTTAGGTTTAGGAAATTGGATTCAGGTTTGAGATTGGGTTTAGGTTTGGGTTTTCAAGTTTAAGTTTAGGTTTAGGTTAGGGAGTTGAGATTAGGATTAGGTGTAGGTTTAGGTTTAGGGATTTGAGAATACATTTAGGTTTTAGGTCATAAGTATAGGTTTGTAACATCCCGAAAATCGGGGGGTCGAGTAAAAACCCAACTTTCGAGTTTCAAAATGTTATTTATGCAACATAGATATGTATGACTGAATGTTGTCTGTGTTAATGTATTAAACATGAGTGAGATTAAGCCAGAACAACATATCCTACTCCAGAGTCAGTTAAATTAGCAAGCGGAAGACTGTGATAGTATGTATAACATATATAAACTGTTGTATGTCTCCAGAGTGTGAACATGTTACCAGGTTATATATATACATGTATGCTCCAAAAGTAAACCAAAAGGATATACATGAGTGCTCTCAAAATATAAAATGACAAGTGTCAAGGTATCTAATCAACCTCCCTGTAATCCCGTCAATCAGATCATGCATAAAGGAGAGATCCTTCTCATCATCATCAAGTCCAGCATCGCCTCGCAGGCCGCGCCATCATCTGCAATCACAATAGGGACTGGTGGGTGTCCGAAAACACCATCCCGTAACGTGGGAGTGAGTGATCAACTCAGTGGGATAACAGAGCAGAGATTAACATGTTATCAAATCAATCATGTGATAATAGTAAAGAAGTAAATCAAACAATCCTAATACTATTGTTAATGCAATATGACATGACGTGATGTATGCCCTCACCGACGATCTCCCTCATACGGCAACATCTTACGACCGCGGTATGCCACACTCCCTAGAGTGCTCCACATCTTCCAGGAACATGCAATGCTATAGTGATATGATTTTCGAGTTGTTATTAGTCCATTCAAACAGCAGGATTGGGAAACTAAGGTACTTTCCTTGTATCAATCCCAACACAGATCCTGTCTAGGGTCGTCACTCCTAGTAATCTCATACGATGTATATTTTGTAGGTCGCTACAAGGGCTGCCAGGGCTGTTGTACGCACTCGTTGCTCCACCTTATCAATACAGGCCTACTGTACTCTACTGCTACGGAAGGGTCGTCGCCTCCTGTAGACTCAGAATACGCTCGCGGTCACTACAAAGGGCTGCCAGGGCTGTTGCTCGCACTCGTTGCACCGCTCCCCCATCACCTTATCAATGTAGGCTGACAGCAAGAATATAGTGTCCCATACCACCATAATCTGCTTACAAGTCTAGGTGCTCACTGGTCACTACGGAGAGGTTGTGGCTCCAGCGTAGGCCGACAGCTCGACCACGGTGTCCCATACCACCATGCCCGGCTCATGAGTCTTTATGGATCAAGGTATCATGGTTAACAGGGTTTACAATGGTAAGTTCAGTACCCTAGGTGCAAGCAGTTATGACTCATGCAGGGTGAACATACAACGGCCAGTCGGGTTACTTGACGGGCTCGACTAGCACGATCGCATCGCAAGTCGAACGACATGAAGTGCGTAAAACACTTCGCGTGGCCTAACCACTGCCGCCAACTCCAACACGACTCGCGTTCATCGACGCGTCCTTTGTGGCCAAGATAAGCTAACCACGAATTCGCTCGGTTGCCGACTGCCTGGACTACGTATAGTCCCAAACACATATGAATCCACGTCAGCGATCATGTGAGAGTATTGGAAATGAAACAAAACCATGTGAGCATGTTAACACATGTTATATCGTACAACTTAAGTAAATCATCTAACACATGCCTTTCGTACATATAATAAACTTATGCATATCGCCAACATATAGGAAATCATTTCTATCAGCATATTAATTGAGAATTCAATCTCAAACTAAATCAAAATGAAATCATCAAGCACATGTTATGACATACAGCTTAAGCGAATTGTCAAGCACATGCATTTCATTCATATCATGAAATCATGCATATGGCTAACATGTAGGAAACCATTTACACCAGCATATTAATTGAGAAATCAATCTCAAACTAATTCATAACACCATTTAATTCAATACATACTAATATAAGCATTTATACAAACACATACACTACACACTTAACTCTACATATAGTATGTCGACCCGAAGTGCGCAATTAGGCGAATCTCTTCGCCAAACTAATTATGCACGCATTCCTAATATCCTAATGCGACAAGAAGCCATGTCAATCACGTCAGCAAAATATGAATGAAAACAGTACTTCCTACAAATGACTAAAATGCCCTAAATCTCATATTCTTCGTTGGTTTACGAAACAGGAAACGGACAGCATGTTGTACATGTCAAACGACGTTACCGTCAAGAATCTACTATTAAACGACATTGAAAGATTTGGAAACAGTCAATCGAAGTGTCTAAAATCCGCACCTTTTTCCTTATAGGTGAAGTGATTCGAACGGAGCGTATACGCTTCGTCTACGGCGATCAGACAACCGGATACACATGTACATCAGCTACTATTCTATTTGAATCAAAGAAATCCCCAAATCAGCAAGTGGTTAGGGTTTTCCTTACCTAGAAGTGCGTTGGAATCGCCGGGAAAGTGATCGGAGTGCGTCGCCTAAGCACGTGCAGCAGCAGCAGCAGGTGGCAGGAAAATCACTCCCACTCTCTCTCACAAACTCTCACCTTTTCTCTCTCCCAATCTAGGGCTTTTACAATTTCGGATGGGAGAGAGGAGTGAGGGTTTCAACCCCTTTTATAAGCTTAAAAACGCCCGAAATAGGCTTGGGGACGAAGTTTACTTAGTGCATATCCAATTCGGGGCTGTTTTGGTCCAAAAGATTCTTTCTGGTGGTCCCCTGGCCGAATGCGATCGGACTTAAGCTCACGCGTACCAGATCTAGCACGTATTAAGTTTTCAGTCCGGCTGGGTCCGCAGATCGCACGTGGCGGACCAGTTTCAGTTCAGCGGTCATCGCACGTAAATCAGGGCTGAAAGTCTCATGATATAAAATAGAAATTTCTCCTGATCCGAGGGTGTAATCTGACTGAATTCTAATGGCCAGAATGCTCAATACTGACGCGTCAAGTCGTGTGCCAGATTTGAATTTGAAATTCCAATTCTGTCCCTATTCGCACTCTCTTCGGTCCGGACTCAATGAAATGGCCTGTGATTATCGGTTTGACTTGATTTTCGAAATGAGTGTCAAGTCCAGCTAGGCGGTTCTAACGGTCTAAGGTAGGAGGTATCGGACTTTCGACGCGCGGTCTAGATCCAATACAAAGATTCAAAGCGGTCCAGAGAACAAACCGGTTTAGAGTTTGATCCCAGGTTATAGAGTATTATAGAGTCATTGGTTCTACTCGATTTGGGTCTTGTAGAACGTATTTAAAGTGATCAGGGACTATTTCCTAGCTACTTTAGCATCGCGTTAGCTAACTTACACTTATTTTCCAAAGGAATTTATCCTACGTGATTTCTTTGGCTATGGAATTGGGTTCTGAGCGATTTCTCAGGTGTTTTAGTTAACCCATTGCCTAAGGACGTCTAATCCCAAATTAGCCAAAATTTGGGGTGTTACAATCTACCCCCCTTAAAACACAATGTCGTCCCCGACATTGGCGAAGGGTAAGGAATACTTTTCTAAGGGAGGTTCAATCCTACTTAATAACTTAATCGTACGTATATCCGAACTCAAAGGTTTCGATCTTGGGCCAGTGGGGAAGAAGCCGACCACGCTTCCGCTGCACCACTCTAATCGAACGGGAGCATTGACTAACCTAACCGGATTGGACTCCATACGTTCTACCCCCCTTAAAACTTGGTTTTACTTAAGTTCAAGAATCTATGCGTCGCTCCGTACATCAGAACGAGATGCAACTTAAGACCTATCCTTGACATAAATTGTGAAACAACTTCTCTACATGGTTTTCCTTGCTAATGATGCGTTCTATGGCATTGGTACCTATAATCATAGAGATAAGCCTAATCTCTATTGTGGTTAAGTTCAGGGGTAGGTATGACTTGGTGGCAAGATGTCGAATTCTCTACTGGCTTTAAGTCCTCGCCATTTTCCAAAGACACTGTGATCCCGTTCGGTTGTATGTGGTCGAGCCAACACGGAAGAAAAGTAGTATAGTGGGTCTGAGCCGGATACATAGACTTTCTATCTAGCTAGGACAGAAGATTTATTGTATCAATTCTTAATCCAAGTAGATGCCGATCTTCTGCTTGATTAGAGCATTGGATTTATTGGTAACCACTAAGATTAGGAAGTCGATTCAAACCGCGAATACATCGCTTACATGTAGTTCCTTTATTCCGCGTTCCCGAATGCAATAAGCCCTTGGGGAAGGCAATTTTAAGGGGCGTGCTAGTACAGTCTAAGTTCAATCTGAGGGAGTTATAAATGTTCCCTGAGAGTGAATGGTTCCTTCCTATGGGCAACAACAGAAGTCTATAAGTCATAAGGGGATCTATCGAAGGAATAAGGTTCTACTTCAACCAAATCTAACCTACAATTCCTCAGCATATACAGGCTTTACACTACTTAAGGTAACTAATAGGCTAGTCTGTAACTCAGCAGCTATAATCCAAAGCCTAAGATTTTACGGTAGAAGGCTTTCCCATATAGTCAGATCCTTCAAATCTAGGAGTGCTATCTCTAAGTCCAAAACGCCAAGGGCCTATATGGCCAGTAGCATTAAGTTGTATTAAATGGAACCACATTCCTAATCCCATGTTGGGATAGGGAGTGACATGCTTGGTAGGAGGGTGGGGTGGGATAAAAATTCATTTGTAAACTAAATCCCGGGAGTTACTATACTCCCAATCTAGGGATAATACCTTACAGCGAAATGAAACGGCATGTATTCCATCTAACCAAATTTCATCACAATATATGGAATAAAGTTCCACATGGATTATGACAGAGATGCATTCGGCTATGCTAAGCCCAAACTACTGACGCAACACATTTTCTACCAGTGACATCACTAGACCCAATAACAACAAAACACAGAAATCCTTAAAACAAAAATCAAACAATCTACAGGGCAAAGGCATAGATGCCTAACTCTACCAAAGGACTTTACCACAGTCTCGACTTACCTTCTTTATCCCTGTCAAGTCTAATACTGTCTGTTGCTCACTAGAGCTCTCTCGGCCATATATTTTTAGTATCCCTTAAGCAAAAAAAATGGAGAAATAGGATTGAGAGGGAGGATGGTGAAAAGAGAGAAAAAGGCTAAAATAGCTTAACAATAGCCATGAAAAATGGGGGAAATGCAAGGAAATGGCTAACCAAACTAGAAAAGGGAGATCTAGACGTTGTAGAGGGATGCTTCAAGCTCCCCTAGGATGTATTTCCAGAAAGAAAAGAGAATGAAAAAGGGGAATGGAGCACCTCACGATTTCAGCTCGATTTGGGGGTTGTAAGAGCTCCAAACGATGAAATCTTCAAGAGGAAGGGCTGCAAACCGAAATAGAATGGTGGAGAGTGGTCGGTTGTGACCGAAAATGAGATTGGGAGAGGTTTGACATCGAGATTTGAGGGTAAGGCAGCAAAAATGTGAAGAAAGGAGAGCTTAGAGGGGCATTTTGTGAAGGAGGTACATCTTTTGGAGGGTTTCAAGGTACGGACCACATACCAGGGGGCTACCCTAGCCCCCAAACTCCTCTAGCCCAAAGGCCAGACCCATCTGACGAGTTTGACCGGCGATGACATCGCCGGTGAACTTTCAAATTGGCCATTGAGGCCATATGGTATGGGTTCCCCTTGCCCTAGTAATTTCAAAAAGGTATGGTTCCCAACTTGGTTCATTGTAGATTGCCCTAGGGAGGCCCAAACATCCATTCGAGGCTTTTTGGGGCCAATCTGTAATCCCGAATACAAAACCCTATCATGCAGCATATGATTTTGGGGTATAAGGAGCTAGTACATCCATCTAGCCCATTAGTTGCTAAATAAAGCGAAGTTAGAATTGCCTTATGGCTATTTTTTATGAAATTTTACTATTCACTGTAAAATTTTATGAAAGTATGATTTTATGTTATTTTCACATTAGGATTGATGCCTAACATGAAAAGGATAAGAAATAATTAAAGATTGGAGTGGTGAGAGGAAGAATTTTGAAGATTTCTGGTGAAACGGGGTTTTTAAGCCCTGACGATTGAATACAGGAGTCGTGGTCATCCCATGGCCCAAGAATTTACTTTTACGGGTTTAAAATCGTTCAAAGAACATCTCAACCTGACTTCCTACGACCTAGGAGCTATTCGGGTTGCTTCACGCGACCCGATATGCGTTACAGACTCGATCGTGCGATCGATATAAATAGACTTCGCCTATTGGCGAATCCGCGATCCTAGAAGTGTTTTTAAACCCTTCTCGCACCCACCTAAGTCAAAGGAAGCGACAGCGTACGTCGCGTGACCATAACCCAGGCCCGGTTTAATCCAAATCATGCTCTGATACCATCTGTAACATCCCGAAAATCGGGGGGTCGAGTAAAAACCCAACTCCCGAGTTCCAAAATGTTATTTATGCAACATAGATATGTATGATTGAATGTTGTCTGTGTTAATGTATTAAACATGAGTGAGATTAAGCCAGAACAACATATCCTACTCCAGAGTCTGTTAAATTAGCAAGCGAAAGACTGTGATAGTATGTATAACATATAAAACTGTTGTATGTCTTTAGAGTGTGAACATGTTACCAGCTTATATACATACATGTATGCTCCAAAAGTAAACCAAAAGGATATACATGAGTGCTCTCAAAATATAAAATGACAAGTGTCAAGGTATCTAATCAACCTTCCTGTAATCCCGTCAATCAGATCATGCATAAAGGAGAGATCCTCCTCCTCATCATCAAATCCAGCATCGCCTCGCAGGCCGCGCCATCATCTGCAATCACAATAGGGACTGGTGGGTGTCCGGAAATACCATCCCGTAACGTGGGAATGAGTGATCAACTCAGTGGGATAAGAGAGTAGAGATTAGCATGTTATCAAATCAATCATGCGATAATAGTAAAGCAGTAAATCATACAATCTTAATACTGTTGTTAATGCAATATGACATGACGTGATGTATGCCCTCACTGACGATCTCCCTCATACGGCAACATCTTACGACCACGGCATGCCACACTCCCTAGAGTGCTCCACATCTTCCAGGCACATGCAATGCTATGGTGATATGATTTCTGAGTTGTTATTAGTCCATTCAAACAACAGGATTGGGAAACTAAGGTACTTCCCTTGTATTAATCCCAACACAGATCCTGTCTAGGGTCGTCACTCCTAGTAATCTCATACGATGTATATTTTATAGGTCGCTGCAAGGGCTGCCAGGGCTGTTGCACGCACTCGTTGCTCCGCTCCCCTATCACCTTATCAATACAGGCCTACTGTACTCTACTGCTACGGAAGGGTCGTCGCCTCCCGTAGACTCAGAATACGCTCACGGTCACTACAAAGGGCTGCCAGGGCTGTTGCTCGCACTCGTTGCACCGCTCCCCCATCACCTTATCAATGTAGGCTGACAGCAAGAATATAGTGTCCCATACCACCATAATCTGCTTACAAGTCTAGGTGCTCACTGGTCACTACGGAGAGGTTGTGGCTCCAGCGTAGGCCGACAGCTCGACCACGGTGTCCCATACCACCATGCCCGGCTCATGAGTCTTTATGGATCAAGGTACCATGGTTAACAGGGTTTATAATGGTAAGTTCAGTACCCTAGGTTCAAGCAGTTATGACTCATGCAGGGTGAACATACAACGGCCAGTCGGGTTACTTGACGGGCTCGACTAGCACGATCGCATCGCAAGTCGAACGACATGAAGTGCGTAAAACACTTCGCGTGGCCTAACCACTGCCGCCAACTCCAACACGACTCGCGTTCATCGACGCGTCCTTTGTGGCCAAGATAAGCTAATCACGAATTCGCTCGGTTGTCGACTGCCTGGACTACATATAGTCCCAAACACATATGAATCCACGTCAGCGATCATGTGAGAGTATTGGAAATGAAACACAACTATGTGAGCATGTTAACACATGTTATATCGTACAACTTAAGTAAATCATCTAACACATGCCTTTCGTACGTATAATAAACTTATGCATATCGCCAACATATAGGAAATCATTTCCATCAGCATATTAATTGAGAATTCAATCTCAAACTAAATCAAAATGAAATCATCAAGCACATGTTATGACATACAGCTTAAGCGAATTGTCAAGCACATGCATTTCATTCATATTATGAAATCATGCATATGGCTAACATGTAGGAAACCATTTACACCGGCATATTAATTAAGAAATCAATCTCAAACTAATTCATAACACCATTTAATTCAATACATACTAATACAAGCATTTATACAAACACATACACTACACACTTAACTCTACATATAGTATGTCGACTCGAAGTGCGCAATTAGGCGAATCTCTTCGCCAAACTAATTATGCACGCATTCCTAATATCCTAATGTGACAAGAAGCCATGTCAATCACGTCAGCAAAATATGAATGAAAACAGTACTTCCTACAAATGACTAAAATGCCCTAAATCTCATATTCTTCGTTGGTTTACGAAACAAGAAACGGACAACATGTTGTACATGTCAAACGGCGTTACCGTCAAGAATCTACTATTAAACGACATTGAAAGCTTTGGAAACAGTCAATCGAAGTGTCTAAAATCCGCACCTTTTTCCTTATAGGTGAAGTGATTCGAACGGAGCGTATACGCTTCGTCTAGGGCGATCAGACAACCGGATACACATGTACATCAGCTACTATTCTATTTGAATCAAAGAAATCCCCAAATCAGCAAGTGGTTAGGGTTTTCCTTACCTAGAAGTGCGTTGGAATCGCCGAGAAAGTGATCGGAGTGCGTCGCCTAAGCACATGCAGCAGCAGCAGCAGGTGGCAGGAAAATCACTCCCACTCTCTCTCATAAACTCTCACCTTTTCTCTCTCCCAATCTAGGGCTTTTGGAATTTCGGATGGGAGAGAGGAGTGAGGGTTTCAACCCCTTTTATAAGCTTAAAAACGCCCGAAATAGGCTCGGGGACGAAGTTTGCTTAGTGCATATCCAATTCGGGGCTGTTTCGGTCCAAAAGATGCTTTCTGGTGGTCCCCTAGCCGAATGCGATCGGACTTAAGCTCACGCGTACCAGATCTAGTACGTATTAAGTTTTCAGTCTGGCTGGGTCCGCAGATCGCACGTGGCGGACCAGTTTCAGTTCAGCGGTCATCGCACGTAGATCAGGGCTGAAAGTCTCATGATATAAAATAGAAATTTCTCCTGATCCGAGGGTGTAATCTGGCTGAATTCTGATGGCCAGAATGCTCAATACTGACGCGTCAAGTCGTGTGCCAGATTTGAATTTGAAATTTCAATTCTGTCCCTATTCACACTCTCTTCGGTCCGGGCTCAATGAAATGACCTGTGATTATCGGTTTGACTTGATTTTTGAAATGAGTGTCAAGTCCAGCTAGGCGGTTCTAACGGTCTAAGGTAGGAGGTATCGGACTTTCGACGCGCGGTCTAGATCCAATACAAAGATTCAAAGCGGCCAGAGAACAAACTGGTTTAGAGTTTGATCCCAGGTTATAGAGTATTATAGAGTCATTGGTTCTACTCGATTTGGGTCTTGTAGAACGTATTTAAAGTGATCAGGGACTATTTTCCAGCTACTTTAGCGTTGCGCTAGCTAACTTACACTTATTTTCCAAAGGAATTTATCCTGTGTGATTTCTTTGGCTATGGAATTGGGTTCTGAGCGATTTCTCAGGTGTTTTAGTTAACCCATTGCCTAAGGACGTCTAATCCCAAATTAGCCAAAATCCGGGGTGTTACAAGGTTTTAGGCTTAGGTTTAGGTTATAAGTGTAGGTCATAGGTTTAGGTTTAAGTTAGGTTATAGGTTAAGGTTTAGGTTTAGGAAATCGGGTTCGGGTTCGTGATCGGGTTTAGGTTTGGGTTTTCAAGTTAAGTTTACGTTTAGGTTAGGGAGTTGAGATTAGGATTAAGTGTAGGTTTAGGTTTAGGGATTTGAGAGTAGGTTAAGGTTTAGGTTTAGGAATTCGGGTTTAGGTTCGTGTTTGGGTTTAGGTTTGGGTTTTCAAGTTTAGGTTTAGGTTTAGGTTAGGGAGTTTAGATTAGGATTAGGTGTAGGTTTAGGTTTAGGGATTTGAGAATAGGTTAAGGTTTAAGTTTAGAAAATTGGGTTCGGGTTCGGGATCGGGTTTTAGGTTTGGGTTTTCAAGTTTAGGTTTAGGTTAGGGAGTTTAGATTAGGATTAGGTGTAGGTTTAGGTTTAAAGATTTGAGAATACATTTAGGTTTTGGTTTAGGTTAAGGTTATAGGTTTAGGTTTAGGTTATAAGCTATAGGTTTAGGGAATTGAGAATAGGTTAAGGTTTAGGTTTAGGAAATCGGGTTCGGGATTGGGTTTATGTTTGGGTTTTCAAGTTTAGGTTTAGGTTATAAGTGCAGGTTATAGGTTTAAGTATAGGTTAGGTTATAGGTTAAGGTTTAGGGAATTAAGAATAGGTTAAGGTTTCGGTTTAAGAAATTGGGTTTGGGTTTGGGATCGGGTTTAGGTTTGGGCTTTCAAGTTTAGGTTTAGGTTTAAGTTAGGGAGTTGAGATTAGGATTAGGTGTAGGTTTAGGTTTGGGGATTTAAGAATACATTTAGGTTTTAGGTTTAGGTTAAAGTTTTAAGTTATAAGTTAAGGTTTAGGTTAAGGTTAGGTTATAGGATATAAGTTTAGGTTATAGGTTATAGGTTAAGGTTTTAGGTCATAGGTTTTGTTTTAGGTTAAGGTTATAGGTTTAAGTTTAGGTTTAGGTTTAGGTTATAAGCTATAGGTTTAGGGAATTGAGAATAGGTTAAGGTTTAGGTTTAGGAAATCGGGTTCGGGTTCGGGATCGAGTTTAGGTTTGGGTTTTCAAGTTTAGGTTTACGTTTAGGTTAGGGAGTTGAGATTAGGATTAGGTGTAGGTTTAGGTTTAGGGATTTGAGAATACATTTAGGTTTTAGGTTTAGGTTTAGGTTTTAGGTTATTGGTTAAGGTTTAGGTTAAGGTTAGGTTATAGGTTATAGGTTATATGTTAAGGTTTTAGGTCATAGGTTTTGGTTTTATGGTTATAGGTTTAGGTTTATGTTTAGGTTTAGGTTTAGGTTTAGGATATAAGCTATAGGTTTAGGGAATTGAGATTATGTTAAGGTTTAGGTTTAGGAAATCGGGTTCGGGTTCGGGATCGGGTTTAGGTTTGGATTTTCAAGTTTAGGTTTCGGTTTAGGTTAGGGAGTTGAGATTATGATTAGGTGTAAGTTTAGGTTTAGGGATTTGAGAATACATTTAAGTTTTAAGTCATAGGTTTAGGTTTTAGGCTTAGGTTTAGGTTATAAGTTATAAGTGTAGGTTATAGGTTTAAGTTTAAGTTAGGTTAGAGGTTAAGGTTTAGGGAATTGAGAATAGGTTAAGGTTTAGGTTTAGGAAATCGGGTTCGGATTCAGGATCGGGTTTAGGTTTGGATTTTCAAGTGAGGTTTAGGTTTAGGTTAGGGAGTTGAGATTAGGATTAGGTGTAGGTTTAGGTTTAGGGAATTGAGAATAGTTTAAGGTTTAGGTTTAAGAAATAGGGTTCGGGTTCAGGATCGGATTTAGGTTTGGGTTTTCAAGTTTAGGTTTAGGTTTAGGTTAGGGAGTTGAGATTAGGATTAGGTGTAAGTTTAGGTTTAGGGATTTGAGAATACATTTAGGTTATAGGTTATAGGTTAAGGTTTAGGTTAGGGTTAGGTTATATGATATAAGTTTAGGTTATAGGGTCATAGGTTTTTGGTTTAGGTTAAGGTTATATGTTTAAGTTTAGGTTTAGGTTAAGGTTTAGGTTTAGGTTATAAGCTATAGGTTTAGGGAGTTAAGAATAGGTTAAGGTTTAGGTTTAGGAAATCGGGTTCGGGTTCGGGATCGGGTTTAGGTTTGGGTTTTCAAGTTTAGGTTTAGGTTTAGGTTAGAGAGTTTAGATTAGGATTAGGTGTAGGTTTAAGTTTTGTGATTTGAAAATACATTTAGGTTTAGGTTTTAGGTTATTAGTTAAGGTTAGGCTATAGGTTATAAGTTTAAGTTATAGGTTATAGGTTAAGGTTTTAGGTCATAGGTTTTGGTTTAAGGTTATAGGTTTAGGTTTAGGTTATAAGCTATAGGTTTAGGGAATTGAGATTATGTTAAGGTTTAGGTTTAGGAAATTGGGTTCAGGTTTGGGATTGGGTTTAGGTTTGGGTTTTCAAGTTTAGATTTAGGTTTAGGTTAGGGAGTTGAGATTAGGATTAGGTGTAGGTTTAGGTTTAGGGATTTGAGAATACATTTAGGTTTTAGGTCATAAGTATAGGTTTTAGGCTTAGGTTTAGGTTATAGGTTTATATTTAGGTTATAAGTGTAGGTTATAGGTTTAGGTTTAAGTTAGGTTATAGGTTAAGGTTTAGGTTTAGGAAATCGGGTTCGGGTTCGTGATCGGGTTTAGGTTTGGGTTTTCAAGTTAAGTTTACGTTTAGGTTAGGGAGTTGAGATTAGGATTAAGTGTAGGTTTAGGTTTAGGGATTTGAGAATAGGTTAAGGTTTAGGTTTAGGAATTCGGGTTTAGGTTCGGATTTGGGTTTAGGTTTGGGTTTTCAAGTTTAGGTTTAGGTTTAGGTTAGAGAGTTTAGATTAGGATTAGGTGTAGGTTTAGGTTTAGGGATTTGAGAATAGGTTAAGGTTTAAGTTTAGGAAATCGGGTTCAGGTTTGGGATCGGGTTTTAGGTTTGGGTTTTCAAGTTTAGGTTTAGGTTAGGGAGTTTAGATTAGGATTAGGTGTAGGTTTAGGTTTAGAGATTTGAGAATACATTTAGGTTTTGGTTTAGGTTAAGGTTATAGGTTTAGGTTTAGGTTATAAGCTATAGGTTTAGGGAATTGAGAATAGGTTACGGTTTAGGTTTAGGAAATCGGGTTCGGGATTGGGTTTATGTTTGGGTTTTCAAGTTTAGGTTTAGGTTATAAGTGCAGGTTATAGGTTTAAGTATAGGTTAGGTTATAGGTTAAGGTTTAGGGAATTGAGAATAGGTTAAGGTTTCGGTTTAAGAAATCGGGTTTGGGTTTGGGATCGGGTTTAGGTTTAGGCTTTCAAGTTTAGGTTTAGGTTTAAGTTAGGGAGTTGAGATTAGGATTAGGTGTAGGTTTAAGTTTAGGGATTTGAGAATACATTTAGGTTTTAGGTTTAGGTTAAAGTTTTAGGTTATAAGTTAAGGTTTAGGTTAAGGTTGGGTTATAGGATATAAGTTTAGGTTATAGGTTATAGGTTAAGGTTTTAGGTCATAGGTTTTGTTTTAAGTTAAGGTTATAGGTTTAAGTTTAGGTTTAGGTTTAGGTTATAAGCTATAGGTTTAGGGAATTGAGAATAGGTTAAGGTTTAGGTTTAGGAAATTGGGTTCGGGTTCGGGATCGAGTTTAGGTTTGGGTTTTCAAGTTTAGGTTTACGTTTAGGTTAGGGAGTTAAGATTAGGATTAGGTGTAGGTTTAGGTTTAGGGATTTGAGAATACATTTAGGTTTTAGGTTTAGGTTTAGGTTTTAGGTTATTGGTTAAGGTTTAGGTTAAGGTTAGGTTATAGGTTATAGGTTATATGTTAAGGTTTTAGGTCATAGGTTTTGATTTTATGGTTATAGGTTTAGGTTTACGTTTAGGTTTAGGTTTAGGTTTAGGATATAAGCTATAGGTTTAGGGAATTGAGATTATGTTAAGGTTTAGGTTTAGGAAATCGAGTTCGGGTTCGGGATCGGGTGTAGGTTTGGATTTTCAAGTTTAGGTTTCGGTTTAGGTTAGGGAGTTGAGATTATGATTAGGTGTAAGTTTAGGTTTAGGGATTTGAGAATACATTTAAGTTTTAAGTCATAGGTTTAGGTTTTAGGCTTAGGTTTAGGTTATAAGTTATAAGTGTAGGTTATAGGTTTAAGTTTAAGTTAGGTTAGAGGTTAAGGTTTAGGGAATTGAGAATAGGTTAAGGTTTAGGTTTAGGAAATCGGGTTCGGATTCAGGATCGGGTTTAGGTTTGGATTTTCAAGTGAGGTTTAGGTTTAGGTTAGGGAGTTGAGATTAGGATTAGGTGTAGGTTTAGGTTTAGGGAATTGAGAATAGTTTAAGGTTTAGGTTTAAGAAATAGGGTTCGGGTTCAAGATCGGATTTAGGTTTGGGTTTTCAAGTTTAGGTTTAGGTTTAGGTTAGGGATTTGAGATTAGGATTAGGTGTAGGTTTAGGTTTAAGGATTTGTGAATACATTTAGGTTTTAGGTCATAGGTTTAGGTTTTGGTTATAAGTGTAGGTTATAGGTTTTGGTTTGGGTTTTCAAGTTTAGGTTTAGGTTTAGGTTTAGGTTAGGGAGTTGAGATTAGGATTAGGTGTAGGTTTAGGTTTATGGATTTGAGAATACATTTAGGTTTTAGGTCATAGGTTTAGGTTTTAGGCTTAGGTTTAGGTTATAGGTTTATGTTTAGGTTATAAGTGTAGGTTATAGGTTTAGGTTAGGTTATAGGTTAAGGTTTAGGGAATTGAGAATAGGTTAAGTTTTAGGTTTAGGAAATCGGGTTCGGGTTCGGGATCGAGTTTAGGTTTGGGTTTAGGTTAGGGAGTTGAGATTAGGATTAGGTGTAGGTTTAGGTTTAGAGATTTGAGAATGCATTTAGGTTTTAGGTCATAGGTTTTGGTTTAGATTAAGGTTTAGGTTTAGGTTTAGGTTTAGGTTTAGGTTAAGGTTTAGGTTATAAGTATAGGTTTAGGTTTGGATTCGGGTTAAGGAGTAGATTAGGATTAGGTGTAGGTTTAGGTTTGGGGATTCTCTAGTATTATCTACTATTGAACCTAGTATTATCTACTACATACTAGTAACATACAACCAATATGGGGCACCTTACCATAAGCTACAAGAATTTCATGTCCCCCTAAACAAGGTATCCTCCATTGATAACATATATATATATATATATATATATATATATATATATATATATATATATTATAAGTTTTTTATTTTCATTTACATTCCCAAATACATTCATCATCCATCCAAGAAAATTGAAACAAGTACTGTTAATCTATGACTAACAATTGAAAAGGAAAATCATGCATCTTATCTTACCGACCGCCTTATGTTTCTTTTCACCTTTGTAACTCTCATATTTGTTGCAGCTGCTAGTTCACCATTAGTAGTCTCCCTAACCAAATCTTTATGCAGTCCCCCCAAAGAATAAGATACAGGAAAAGTTTTACTAGCTAGAATTGAAGAATATAAATGAAAACTAACCAACCTGGAAATCCAGTGACACTAACAATATCGCTACGTTTGGTACGAGAATGGAATCTAGAAAATTTAGCTTCACCAATGTCTAAGTGCCTATTATAAGTAAATAAATAAAATCAAAATGCTTCCATAAACAAGCTATGAAATCATAAATTCTACAACAAAAGAATGAAATATTTTTATTTCGTTGTTTATCTTGATGTCAGCCATTTAAATTTTCTTAACCACCCCTTTGAAGGCTAATGGTTTGAGGGTTAAGAGTTAGGATCACCAAATTTAGGATTTTTTGAGACATCTACCATCCACAATGATTCCCACGAAATCAACCCATCTGAATCACCAAAACATGGGACCCATCTGTATGGACTGGTGCACTAGACAAATGTCTCCTCAACAAGTAGTCCAGTAGCAACTTCTTTGAACTCACTGATTCTACTAGAGATGATGTCACAACAGCATTTGTTAGACCACCAACCCTCATGTTTTCACGTACCAGGGCTCCAAACCCTATAGAAGAATCTTGACGCCTGGGCATGGACAAAAACAGGTTAAATTTCCATAAATGAACCACTAACGCAAGATAATTAGCACAAGCACATTAGTTGGTTTTCTCATTTTAACCGTATACCTTTCTGGCATTGTCTTTTCTAAGTCAATCAAAGTACCACTGCATATGGAGTGAATATCCTTCATGTCAATCTGTAAAATACCAAATGCATTGCTAACAAAGAGAAGCTAATTATCATGTATTTACTCATGAAATAATAGGTAGGGGGATCTCACCTGAGAGTAGGAATTCTAGGCCGTGAACAGCTCTCCTGTTAAAAGCATGGGTGGAATCAAGAAAGGAAGCCCAACCACAGTGGAGCAAAAGAGCATCTCCATTTGTTAGGAAAGAAATAACAGTTCTGTCATGGGGAAAAAAATAAAGCACACTACAGCCCAAGAGATTTAATAAATACCCTCAGAGAGAAGTAACAGATACATGACACATGCCAATAAGCACCATTGAAACAGGGGAAAATGAATGGAGGAAATGCAGAATACTTGTGTGGTTTCAGGATTCAATGTGAATATTCTGAAATGCAGAATACCTTTGCAATAGGCAATTTCTATTGATCAACAGTTGCACAAAAAAAGACTACACGAACTAAACTATGAAGGGAAGTAGCAATAGATATGGGGGGAAGAGTTTGTTTCGAAATGGTAGCAAGTATAAATAGCTAGGAAGTGGGAGCATTTGGGGGAAGAGTTTGTTTCAAAATGGTAACAAGTATAAATAGCTATGGGAGCATGTCAAGAGAGTGGTTTAAAGCTAGAGTGGCACCTAGTTAGAACAATCATGCAACTAAGGTGCATTGGCCATTCGATGAGACAAGCTGACTCACTATCGTTATGCGATATGGAATTTTGCATATGTTTTCTTATTCTACTTACAGATGAATGATTAATATTGTGTCGGACTGCACAATCTTTGGGACCGAATAGTCCAAAAGCATGTATTACCTTGCACATAGTTTACATCATACCTTTAGATTTCTGACTTGATGAGGACACCCAGCAGGAATAAAGACCGCCTCTCCAAGTTCCTGAACAAAAGTCCATGGTTCGATGCCTACACAAATAGCAAAGGAACTAAGAATTGTAATAATAATCATTAGTACAGGCACCCACACACGTAATTTCAAAAAGGGAGCAGCCACAATTTACCTCTCCAATTTTGTCAGAAATTTCAGGAAACATCATGTAGACATCATTTTCCTTTCTGGAACTATCTTATAAAACCCATGTCAAGGAAGTATGTTTGACAGATGAAGCTACCGAGCAAAAATTTCAAAAAGGGAGCAACAACAATTTACACCCACCTTTGTCACTAGCATACAGTTAATTTTTCCATTTGGGAATTGAAATAGTACAAAAGCATAATATTTCAATTCTCACAATGGAAAAATGGTGGGTGTGGACGATATCAACTCCCTTCTTAAAATACATCATTTCTTAATCCATATTCATGCCCAGTCCTATGACAAACTTGTAAAGGCTCTAAAAGCATAGTTCAGCCAAAAAAACTTTCCACCAACGCAATTATCCATGTTCACAAAAACTTTTGAGAGATTTAGTGTAGAATAAGTTACCTTTGATGTGCTAGTGATGAACTTCAGGTCAATAAATCTGTAAATTAGGGGTTTTTTTAATTACTTGTACGATCACGACGACTTCCACAACACCAACTACACCGGAGTGAGAAGATGCCTTCTCTATGTAGAGAACCACACCCGTCCTTGATCTACAAATCGAAGAAATGAGATCCATAGCAAATGACTAGTAGTATGCTTTTTTTCAAGAAGATTTTTTTTTTTTCAAATGAAATAAGTCCTACTTCCTCATGAATGTCACAAAGAAATCAATGTTGTATAGAAAAATTGCTACATGCTTTACATTTTCAAGTCATGATGAGCATTAGTCGAACATATTTCAGCTCGTGACAAAGCCTAACACAACTAGCTATGATAAAGGCTTAGGCTTAGATGATGAATACGACTTAAAAAAAATAAAATAAAAATAAATCAACAAGCAGTACATTCATCATTACATGGATGTAAGTAGCAATTTCTAACACAACAAGGAATACCCATTTGCATAGCTAGTCAGAAAAAAAAAAAAAAAAATGGTCTTTGCTATTTTTATGTGGGGACTGGATGTTAACATCTAGATGATGGCATCAAGGGATAATATGCCCTTCACTCCCAATGGTTTAATCATTTTCAAACGGGTTCATCCAAACATGACATCAATATTCTATAGAAAAATCAAGCTACTTCCTATTATACAATCTAGGTCCATAGTTTTTTTTTTTTTTTTTTTTTTTTTGTCTTGAGCATGATATAGAATTTTCCTACACTCAGTACTACATGCAAAAAATGTCCATGCTTGAGTATGCTTTGTGATGGACAACAACCCATATACCAAAAACACCCACAACAATTAATAGGAAACTTCTCATTCATCTGTAAAAATATGAATCTGCACAAGGAAAATAGAACAAAAAGGAAAAAGAAAATGTGAACTTGTGAAGATGTCAAGACATGATACACAAAGCTCCCAACTCAAGAATACAAACCTGCAATCAAACAAGGAAAAGTTACATGAAGCACTCCAAATAGCGAAGAAAAAGAAATGTATTCATGGACTAATAACCAATTAGTTCCAATGTCCACTGCCATCCCCCCGTCCATCCTAAAGAGTTGAACTAGTTCACAAGCAATGGATGGAAGATTCTTTTTTTTTCCCCTTATAACAATCAGTCTGAATTCACAGTATCTTGTAGCCTTAAGTTTGAACAAGTGTAGACTATGGCTCAGTGATCCATACCATTGGTATGATGGTTGCCATTGTCAATGGGAGATATCCCAAAGTCTTCCCTGACTGAACAATCCTCTCTTTTTGAATAGATGAATGGTCCATATTCAAAAGCAATGGGAAAACAAAGGTTGGATGGTGAGCATCCTATATGGAAGATTTGGGTCACGGTCTATCACCTGCTTGTCCCAACTCAAGGCTCGAGCTTACTGAGCATTACCTCAACTTAGGAAGCATATAATTCTGTCAGTTTAATTGATCTTTTTTTAAAAAAAATCAAAATATAGGTGACAATATATATATATATATATATATATATATATATATATATATATATATATATATATATATATATATATATATATATATATATATATATATATATATCTTATTCATGTGCTTCATAAGGATATGAAACTTCCATTCATCAGTGTTGCAGCCACAACATGACAATAACAGCAAAATAGACCCAGAATCAATGCACAAATACAGACCCAATAGCTGGCTGAACACAAGTGGGCCCCAATGCAGCACTTATGGAATAAAGCTTATTCTACCAAGACTTGTACAGGAACAGGTCTCAAGACCATTCATGTGTACAAGATTAAGTTTCACTCATTTAGATCAAATTCATAGATCTCAATCTCAGAACACACACTGCTAGTAAAGAATGAGAATGTATTTATGATTGAATGGGAATGTATTTATGATTGTTCCCTTCTTAGAGAAAAAGAAAAGGGCATAAGATGCTACTCAAGAAGCTTTTGCACTAATTTCTTTTCCCTCTACTTTCATCCTGCAGCTCATCAATTTAAATCCCACCCAAGTGTCATAAAGACTATACAATAAAACCATTTTAAGGGTTTGAACTAAGATAAAGTTAGCAAAAACACAACATACCTATATCGAACATGACTGGGGTTGAAATGAGACTAACTCTATATAGGCCTGCTAACAAGACTGAGACATTGGGATTCATAGGCATGCGTGTTAACATGGAGTGCATGTGGAAAGCTAGGCTGTTTGTCAGGTGGGCCCACCGTGAATTCCTTGGCCCAAAAATCAAGCTAAATGCAGCATGCACTCATATGATAAAAATCTAGGTATAACCAAAATATATAAAAACATATTTAAATGTGGTGGAGGTCCACTAGTTTAGATTGTGGAGAAGCTAATAGTATCAGACCACTAGACCTGATTTCTTTCAGATCTATGGAGAAAGAGAAGAGAAGTTGAGCTGACATGCATAATGATGTTTGCTGAATGGATTTTGAATTCAGAATCCCCAAATCATCAATTAGGGATTTTTGGATTCAGAATCCCCAAATCGAAAATTTGGGATTATTCGAAACCCTAAATCAATCGAGTTAATCAGGGATTTTTGAATCCCTGACTTTAGAAATCAGAAATTAGGGACTTTCGGAATCCAGATCCCCAAATCCACATTAATTAGGGATTTCAGATTCAAAATCCCTAAATCCAGTTAAATTAGGGATTTGTGATTCGAACGCCTAAATGCAAACATTCAATTAGGGATTCCAGATTCCTGATTTCAAAGCCCAGATTCTAAACCGATAATCCCAAATTGGGGATTTTATATTCCCTTACATGTGTTATCCATGGAGGTAGCCATGGCCGGATTTCAGCGAGGGAGAGGCAGGCGCTAGAGAGAAAGGGGTCAGGGTGGCCCACATCTAATCGACGATTGAGACAAGTAGCCATGGCCGGATTTCAGCGAGAGAGAGAGAGAGAGAGAGAGAGAGAGAGAGAGAGAGAGAGAGAGAGAGAGAGAGAGAGAGAGATTTCGGGTGTGAGAGAGAGGGTTTGGGTTTTGGGAGGGGCAGGCACGCGAGAGGGATTTGGGGTCGTGGGAGATGGGCATGCGCGGGATTGGGTTTTTGTGGTAAAACGGATTGGTTGGTATTCGGTGGTCTGTGGGCCCCACCATGATGTATGTGTTTCATCCAATCCGTTCATCCATTTTTAAAGATCATTTTAGGGCTTCGTCGTAAAAATAAGAGGAATATAAATCTTAGGTGGACCACACCACAGGAAAACAATAATGATTGGATATCAATCATTTAAATCCTCCTAAGGCCCATTGTACTGTTTATCTGACATCCAATCCATTGATTAGGTCATAAAGGCCCAGATGAAGGGAAAAAACAAAGATCAGCTTGATCCAATACTTTTATGGCTCCCAAATAGCTTTTAATGGTTGACATTCATTCAACACTTTTTCCTGTAATGTGGTCTACTTGAGATTGGGATATAACTCATTTTTTTGGTAATATCATAAAATGATCTATAAAAATAGATGGACGGCATGGACGAAACACATACATCATGGTGGGGCCCATAGACCACCGAACACAAAAGTTGAGAAGGGTTACCCTCTATTAAAACATTCATAATTATTTTTTGGGCCCACAGAGATGTTGTTCACAAATCTAACCCATCCATTATGTGTGTGCCACTTGGATGAGGGGTCATACCAAGTTTCAGACGCATCCAAATTTTAAGTGGGGCCCCACTAAGTGCTTTTATATGTTTTAGGCATGTCTTCACATGATTTTAGATGGTATGGCCCATCGAAGTTCTGTATATAGCTGATTTTTGGGATATCCTATAATTTAAAGGGGACCCATCAAATGCACGGTGTTGATTTTCAACACACATCATGGTGGGGCCCACACAGCTCAACCTCATGGAGAGTTCCCATGATCTCGACGGATAGAACCTTTTCCATATATATATATATATATATATATATATATATATATATATATATAATATTTAAAAAATGTAAAAACTTATGATGTATTTGTTATATCCACACCGTCCATCTATTTTGAGATATCATTTTAAGTCACGATCCAAAGAATGAGACCAAGTTGAAAACAATGGGAGGGTGATTCCCACTGTTGAAACTATCCTAAGGCCCATCGTAATGTTTATTTGGAATCCAACTGGTTCAAAAGTAATAAAAAAGAAAAAATAGTCATGGGGCCATACATCATGGTGGGGCCCACACAGCACCAACCACCAACCAATGGATGGTGTAGGGGGAGTAGCCAATCTGTTCCCCTTATTTGTGGTGTGGACCATTTAATCTTTGAATATGATTCATTTTTTAGATAATTCTGTAAAATGATCTCGAAAAATGGATGAACGGTGTGTGTTGATCCCAAATTTTCGGTAAATCCAAAACTCAAGTGGACCATGCCACAGAAAACAGTGTGAAATAATGATTTCCACCATCGATACCTTCCTTGAGCCGACAGTAATGTGTATTTGTCATCCAACATGTTCATAATATCAAAAAGATATGAATGAAGGGAAAACACAAACATCAGCTTGATCCAAAACTTCTATCAAATGCACGGTGTTGATGTTTGACACACATCATGAAAACTTACTAACATTAATTCTTAGAGTCTCAGGGTGTCAATAGGTTGGGTCACAATTTTGACTAGAATATTTAACCCATTTTACATGTCTGGTCCATTCACTCTATTTTACTGATCATTACCCTCAATTTGACTAGTTACTAGCCTCGATCATGCTACATATGAGAAAGATATTGGGCAAAGAAGATTGATCAACAATTTGAGTGAATTTTGATTTAAACATCTGAAGTTATTACTCTTTAATCTGGACTGATTAGATTGTCCAAAAATGGTTAAAGGTTGTTCATAATATCTAAAATATATGAATGAATAAAAAACACAAACATCAGCTTGATCCAAAACTTCTATGGCCTCCAAGAAATTTTAAATGGTAGAGGTTCAATCACACTATTTCCTGTGGTGTGTGGTCTACTTGAGCTTTGGATATGCTTCCTTTTTGTTCTTTAGACCTCAAATTATCCATTAACATGGATGAATGGAGTGGATAAAATAAAAAAATAGCAGTGGACCCCATAGAGTTTACTCTGGTAAGGGTAATGAGTAACTCACCTAAATGTAGTAGAGAAGGGTTTCCTTAAAACATTCATAATCATATATTGGGCCTGCCTAAATGTGATTCACATATCCAACCCACTCATTATGTGTCCCACTTGGATGAGGAATCAGACCAAGTTTCAACCGCATCCATGTTTGTATTAACTTATAAACAGATTGGATCTCAAATAAACATCGCGACGAGCCCTAAGAAGGTTTCAATAGTGGGTGTCACTATCCCACTCTTTTTTATGGTGAATCCACTTGAACTTTGGATCTGCCCCGTCCATCAGATGCACTATTCCATGGTGGGCCACAAGCTTAAAAATAAAGTCAATCCATGACTTGGGTGGGCCACACCACATACTATAGTTGAGAGGGTTACCCTCCCATTAAAACATTCGTAATCATTTATTAGGCCCACCTAGATGTGGTTCATATATCTAGCCCATTCATTGTGTGTCCCACTTGGATGAGGAGTCAGACCAAGTTTCATACTCATCCAAAACTCATGTGGGCCCCACCAAATGCTTTTATATGTTTTAGGGATGTCTTCGCATTGTTTTAGATGCTATGGCCCACCTGAGTTTCGTATACGACTGATTTTAGACTTAAAGGGGACACATCAAATGCATGGTGTTGATGTTCTACACACATCATGGTGGGGTGCACACAGATTAACCTCATGGGAAGTTCCCATGAGGTGACCTTATAGTACTATTTCACTATTTAGGTAACTCCTTCATGAGTGTTACTCTAACCATGTAGAGCCCACCTTGATATATTTTATGTATATCGACACCATCCATATATTTTTCCATCATATTTTAGGATGTGATTTCAAATCACAAGAACTCAATAATCTCAGGTGGGTCATACCAATCAAAACAATGATGAATAACTATTAAAAACCTTTTGAAGGCCACAAAAGTTTTGGATCAATTTGATCTTTGTAGTTTACCTTCATCTAGATCTTCTTTACATTATCAATAAGTTGGATTGCAAATAAACAGTAATAAAACCTTACGATGGGCTCTTTATAATTTTTAATGGCGAGGTACTATATTATCATTCGTTCTAGTGGTGTGGTCCACTTAAGATTTAAAAATACAAAATCTTTTATACCTGGCCCAAAAATGGGTTGGAGAAACATAGGGGCGGCAAGGATATATAACACATCATCAAAATCTCACTTTTGTTATTTAACTTTTCAATTTTTCTTGTCAAAATAAAAAATCTAGTTTTCTTTTGGAAAAAATATATATTTTTTAATATTTGTCAATTTTTTCACAATTTTGTTTAATTTCTTAAATTTTCTTTTGCAAAATATCATTTTTTTAATCTCACTTTTATTATATAACTGTAAGACCCGTATCTTGGTCCGTACCTTTCCGTACACTTCCGCGGTCTTACCGGTCGAATTCCGGCAACTTTCGACCCTTAATCGATATCAACGCGCGACCCTGATTCATATGCCGACAACCCGAGTCGACTCAACCCGAGACCAATACCATAGCGACCGCGCCGTCGTTGCGGTTCCGTTACCGCGACTCGCGCGCCGAGGCGATACCCTGGTCAAGAGTTATGGGCCAACGTTCAGTGCGAGAAAACGCCGCGCGTTGCGAAACCCGATGGAATCTCTACGTTGTTCACATCAATCACATCAATTCCATCAATCAATCACTCATCAACCCATCACATGTCAAGTACACATCACTCTCACCCATTTTTCCAAGCAACCACAAAAGTCTTCACCACCCATACCTCTCTTACACAAAAAGCCACAAAAGTCTTCATTTCCCATACCTCTCTTACACAAAAGCCACAAAAGTCAAGTTTTTCTTACACCACCATCACTCACCCATCCATCCATCACTCTCTCTCTCTCCCTTTACATCACTCTCTCTCTTTCTCTCTTTCTCATTTCAAAATTTCCAAGCAACAAAAATTCCAAGAGCCCCATACGTATGGAAATTTCCCAACCTTCCTAAGCTCTAAGTGGCCCACCTACCTACCCCAAAATCTCCCATCTCAACCCTCCACTCTTCATCTTAACCATTGAAGTTGAAGCTAAGGTGCCAAGGAACCCCTAGGAGCGAGAAGATCGGACGGTGGGTGCCTCTATAGGGTAGTTTTACTTGTTTTTATGGTGGACCAAGTGAGGCCCACCGATCAGTGGTGTGGATCTCACTTGGGACCCTAAAATGTGGCCGATGGACCACTTGGATCATCATGATCATTCCATGATGGGGCCATTCTCCATGGACCCCATCATGATGTTTATTTTCATTTAGAAAGGTCATCTAGACCGTCCATATCGGTGGAGAATGGATCTCCACCGTTGATTTACATTTTCAATGGTCCCATGTGCAAGGGATCCTTTTATTGTAAAATTTTCTTGTAAGGGAGGGCCCATAATGACGGGGTCCCTTCATCACAAGCCGTGTCCCACTCTCCATGTCTCTCTCTCTCTCTCTCTCTCTTTTATTTTATTTTATTTTATTTTATTTTATTGCAATAGGATGGTGTGACCCACTTGAATGGATCCCATCTTGATGTATTTATTTTATTCAAGCGGGGCCCACCTTACACGTTATTCCCATGCCGCCCATCATGTGGTGGCCCACTTCTTCAAGGCCCACCTTTAAAAAAATAAAATAAAATAAAAAATATTAATATAACTGTCCGGCGTCTGGGACGCTGGACGTTTTCAAAGGGAAAGCTTGGGTGGGCCGGCTTATGCAGGCCCCACCTTGATACATGTGTTCAATGCATGACGTTCATCCTCTTTATCATATCATTTTAGGCGTTGAGCCAAAGAAATAGGTCCATCTGACGTTCAAGGGGGTCATACCATAGAAAACGATATTTTTACCCTTCAAAGGCCGTTAGTGCACATTTTGTTGTGTCTACACTCCAAATCAATGCCAAAAGTGGGGTTTGTACGGCCTGTTTAGACCCTAGAATCAAGTGGGCGGAGTGGATTTCACAAAAGTAGGCCCCATGTATGATTTTTTTTTTTTTTTTAAAATAATAAAATAAAATGAAAAGGTGGCAGCGCTGCTGCCACCGTCTGAAGCAGCAAGCGCTGCCTGCATTGGATGGACGGACGAGTGGGGTCCCACGGTTGCTGCCGTGGGCCCCACTATGATCTTTGTTTGACATCCAACCTGTTAATGAGGTGGGCCACCCTCTAAAGTGGCCCCCCTCCAAAAATGGGACAGATCCAAAACTCAGGTGGCCCACACCATGCGAAACAGTGTGAATTGAATTCTACCGTTAAAAAGTTTCTGGGGCCGACAGAAGTGTTGGATCAAGCTGAAATTTTTGCTGACCCTTCATACAGGTCTGGGTGACCTTATGAGCGGGTTGGATTTCAAATAAATATTATGGTGGGCCACATTTGTGGGACCCACGTTAATGTATATATTACTCACCCTGTTGCATGTGTTTTACACACGCCGTCCATCTGTCTTGATGATGGGCCCACTGCCAGCTACCCATATTGTTTTCTGTGGGACCCACCGTTATATATATTTATGTATGATATATAGTTTAAATGTATATTTTATAATATGAAGATTGTAGTGGGCCCTAGACCATGAGTCCCTATGAATAGTTTGAATGGAAATAAATATTTTAAGGCCCATGAGTCGGGACCCATTTGAATTTCAAAAGGGGTATGGGTTAGGCCTGTTGATCTATAAAATGCTCCTGGGTTAGGCCCATTTAATTCGTACGAGTCATATGGACTTGGGCCCACTTGCTATGTAAGGCCTATGGGCTAGGCCCATTTGAATTTCAAAAGGGCATGGGCTAGGCCCATTTGATTTATAAAATGCCTATGGGCTAGGCCCATTTGATTCATATAAGGCCTATGGACTTAAGCCCATTTGATGTGTTGCAAGTCCATGGGACTAGACCCATTTGATGTGCTTCAAGGCCTAGGGGTTTAGGTCCATTGAACTCATGATTAGGTCTATGGGTTGAGGCCCACTTGATCTACATGTGGGGCCCAATTGTTGTAGTCCGTTTGTTGCATATGAAACCTATGAGTTTAAGCCCATTTGATAAAATCTAAGGCCCACGGGTTTTGACCCAATGCAATGCACATAAGACCCATTGGTGTGGCCCATTTACGTGGCTCATCTGATGAATAAAAAGGGCCATAAGATATGGTCCATTTGATATATATGTAGGGCCCAATGGGATGAGCCTACGGTCCATTGCAATGTGTAATTCCCATACAGTCTATCTAGCGCTGTTTACAAAGATCGTTCCTGGGAAGCAATGTTGGTTTAACGTCCACATTGCGAGTGTAATGTTGGTTGGATGTCCACATTACGACTCTCCTTAGGGCCCATTACTGGGCCGTACTTATCGTGTATAGACCATCCCGGCCCATCTGCATTGTAAGATAATTCATTTTATTATAACATGTTTAGTATAGTTTCATGACCCATGATCATACGCATCATATGTATGCTTGATATGAGGATTGATTGATCACAGCATAAGCCTTCGGGCAGGTTGTTTATGGGCTCTCGGTTAGGCAGTGTTGCCCTACATGAGCGCACGGTATGCGCAGGATTGGTTGCATGACTGGATAGCGTGATTCATGCATTCCGTATTTGTGTGACATGATTGTTGTACGCCCTAGCGACATCAGGGCCGTAGCCTCCACAGACGCATCGTGGTTGGCAGGATTGGATACCGAAAATCTTATTCTACATGGGGTACTATAGATATCCCTGGGTGAAAGTTCCTAAACCCTTATGGTACCAAGAGGTTTCTCCAACGTCTAGACCGAGTGGGTAGATGAGCGTTGAATGCCAATTACCAGACGGTTACGCTCTCCACTGTGTCGTGGTCGGTTGGAAGAGGGTGCAGCCTTACCCGCCCGAGTGTAGGGGGCAATGCTAGGTTGAGTTTGACCAGCTCGAGAAATGGGTCCGCTATCGACGAGTCGCGCCCGATATTGGCAGACGGATAGTGAGGTCTCTTCCACTTACCTTATTACGCGCGATGTGGCGGCAATCTGGTTTAGAGTGTACTAGACCCCGGTGATATCCCATATTTTGACCTGTATTGATGTGTGGACATAGATGAGGACCTGTATGCTTGCGTTGCATTGCACATCGCATGGCCTTGGGATGGCCGATACCATTCATGTCTTGCATCGCTTAGCCTTGTTACGGCTCATGATATTATAGATACATCTGCATATTTCCCTTTACTCTGACATTGCATGTTCATATTACTACCTTGCACACACACTTTCACCACCCTCTAAGCTTTCTGTAAGCTTATGCACGATCGTTGCGTGCAGGTGACGTTGGTTCGCAGCAGCGCTGAGGTAGGAGCACGTTGCTGATCATTTTGTAGTTTTGTTATTTTCCATTGTATTTTCCTTTATGCTCATTGTACTTGTAAAGTTTTTGATCATAGTGGAAATGTAATGGACTTGTTGGTTGTTGTTTGTGGGTTATGCCTTTGGTTATGCTTATTACGAGTCAAACTGGTATTTAAAATCCTCCTCGTAGCATCCCAGGATCGGAACCTGGCGAATGGAAGCTAGGAGCCGAGAATGGGGTTCTACGGAGGCTGTCGGCGCCGGATTCGGCGATCGGGAATTTTGTGAGCCCGGTTTTCGAGTTTGGGGCGTGACAATAACTTTTCAATTTTTCTTGTCAAAATGCAAAATCTAGTTTTCTTTTTTAAAAATATATATTTTTTTCAATTTGTCAATTTTTTCACAATTTTGTTTAATTTTTTAAATTTTCTTTTTCAAAATATCATTTTTTATTGATTTTTTTTTCAAAATTATCAACATTATTCGAAGTTCTTATTTATTTTTTTTCATAATTTAGATTTTTATAAAATTACAGTTTTTTTTTCTTTCCAAAATTTAAAATTTTCTTAAATATTGTTAACTATTTTTCTAAGCTACTCAATTTTATTTTTTTTTCAAAATACATAATTTTTTTGAGCTTCTATTTTGACCTGAGCATTAAAGACGGTTTAAGACCGTCTCTATTAGAAACGGTCTTTGACAGTCTTTAATAGAGACGGTCTTTGACAGGGATATAAGACGGTCTAGGACCATCTCTAATAGATACGGTCTTTGACAGTGTCTAATAGAGACGGTCTTTGACAGTCTCTGATAGAGACGGTTTAGAACCGTCTCTAATAGAGATGGTCTTTGACAAGGCTATAAGATGGTTAAGGACCGTCTCTAATAGAGACGGTCTTTGACAGTCTCAGATTATAAGTAAAAGACGGCCAATGGCCGTCTCTAATGCAGACGGCTAATGACCGTCTCAGATGACCGCATATAAGATGGTCAATGACCATCTCTAATGCGGACGGCCAATGACCGTGTCAGATGAATGCATATAAGACGACTGTCTTAAATGATTTTTGAATGTTCATATTTTTAAGACTATTAAGGACGGTTAGGGGCCATCTCAAATTTTAAGCGTCTTATTAAGCAATTTTAGAGACGGTCCAGAACCGTCTCTAAATACGTCCTGTTTTTTTTTTTTTTTTTTTTTTTTTTCCATTTTTCACGTAGTGCCCCGAAACTCAGGTGGACCACACCATGTGAATTTAGAGATTTTAGGAATATTTTAGATTGTTTCTGACCAAAAGGCCCACCTGAGATTTGGATGACAGTGTTGTTCACGACAATGACCTAACATGGGTTGGCACACCTGATGGATAGGGTGGATCTTATCCATACAAAGTTATCCATCCTTTTTAGTAATAGTCACGCCCCTGCCTCTAGGTGTGGACATCCAACCATTTCGGTCTCCTTAGGAGTATTTTTTCATTTAAATGCATTCCATTTAACCATGTATATTAAAGGTCTTTTATATTTTTATGGTGTAATTGTAATTAGCCTAATGATACTGGTAGGCTTACCTAACTATATTTTAATTATAGGGGCTTGAAAGTAATTTCCCCTGCTTAACATTTAGACTCTGGTTGGAATACTTTATCACTTCCATAATTTCACTTTCTTATTTTGTTGAATGTGGACTTATTTTCCAATCCTGAAGCCTACGAGGAAGCCACCTTCATTTGTTGTATTTATTTAGATCAATGGTTTGGATCACTAAATATGACAAATTCAACAGAAGCAGTCCCATATAGCAATGGGAAGCCACCTGCGGAGATGGTCTGATGAATTTAAGTGTGCATATTCCATAAATAAGATGTTATTCTATAGTCATGTATTAGCTAGTAATGATTCTAACCTTTGATTTTTAATGTTAATTTCAACTTAGAGAAAGAAAAATAAAATAAATAAATAAATTATACACACACACAAAAGATAAAGAAAGTACGAGACATTGATTTGTTTTTCTTTTTTTCCTTCTCTTTTTTTTTTAAAAATTATTTATTATTATAATTTTTAATTTATTTTTCAAGTCCATGTCTGAAGATGGTGACTGTTACAATCATCCCTTCAGCATAATTTCTTTATGTTGACCGTCAACCGTAGATTCCACAGCTATGGTCCCTGTCATCGAACCACTCAGTACAAGTGGGGCCCAATGAATGCAGATACAGGTTTGGTTCCTGATCACGACAAAGGCAAAACAAACTCGTCTAAAATTAGGGCTAACTTCACCGATGCGGACCCACACGTGCCATGAAGTTGGTCTTGCAATGTGACATGACTCCAGCCCAGGTTTTACCGACATTTTCAGGTGCGCATGGTTCACTATTAAGCCATCCAAACCATTGCTTCCCTGGGTTCCACCATGGATTGATGGTATGTCAAAAATCTTCCCACAGAACAGACTTGTGTTTCAATTTATTTATTTATAATAAGAATAGACGGTTAATATGATAAGTTTTAAAGTAAATCATCTTATTATTCCCTTTCCTACCTCATTTTCTAAAAAAAATTAATTACGAAGCCAACTAGCACATGTAAAGAAATGGTAAGTGTCTATGAATGCTCGACAAGCCATCTACACAAGCAAAGTAAAAATGCCTAAAGACGCTTTGAAGAAGTCCCAAGTTAATACGAAGAATTAAAAAAGAAAAAAAAAAAGCCAGGGATGCAGACCGATCATTTAGATGGTCCCACTTTATTATAGGCACACGGATAATCATGAGTAAACGATAAGATCATCTTGCCATTGCAATTAATTCCCCCTGGATGTATCGTCCACATTTAATTTCTCTGAGCCAATAGCTGGCCTTAATTACTTTGGGATGTTTACATGCATTTTCCTAATGATCGCCGTACATGTCTTGAAACTTTATCCATTTGTTTCTATTGCATGTTTGCATGGATAATCAATATTAGTGAGATATTTATAATGGAACCATCTACATTAACAGCCTCGATCGTCTTGTGTTTTCCTGAAGCGAAAGAGGCAAGCAACAGAGGCAAGCCTATGAGGGCCAACCTCAGCCCATTTTCCATTTTCCTTTATCTTTTTAAATAAAGGTGAGAGCACACGACCTCAAATGTATTAATATGAGCATGAAACTTGTACGAATAAAAGCAGGCAGGGCATGCGCTCGACTTGCATAAAAAACTATATAAAAGCATTCAGACCTAGCAAATTACTATTCACACTTCCCTTGTGTGGAGTTGGATTTTCCATAATAAGGAGGTTCAAGGTTCACTCAGTATGCTTGGATTGCTTGAATCTGCCTAAGGAATTTAAGTACAATGATGTGTACTTTAATTGACGCAGGGGAGGATGTGTAGAGGTCGAGCACCGTCTTCCTATAGAATAATTACTCTGAATCCATGGAGTTTCTTTGTACTCCTCACGGAGAGTTCTTGAACCCATGAAAAAAGAAACAATAAAATAGAAATAAATTCTAGAAAAATTGTAATTTGATTGATATCTGAATAAACGAGTTTACGCACATTTAAATAGGGATAGTAAGCCATGAAGGAAGTTTTAGAATTAAACTACAGCTAAAAATCCTAGAATTTGTGACTTATCGTAAATAGTAAACTTACTATTCATAGACGGTCATAATTCCTACTAGTGTGCAGGGTTTTCAGCCAAAAATAGTGTCTTATTTGGCTTCACCATGCAGTTTTCCTAATCATTCTAAGCACTTTTTATGTTGGGTGCAACTCCTAAAGCCCAACGGATGAAGAGTTATACTCAAACTAAAACTTACTATAAATAGTAAAAATGAAATTAAAATAGGATTTGGACCATCAATCTGATGGTATTTCACAAATTTGGCATGGCCAACCTAGTGTAGAGGGGTTGGGTGGCTAAAGTAGCTCGTCCTACCATAAAATCATATATGGTACATTTGACAGCTCATTCCAGTTTGCGAGATACGTCCGTTTTAAGTTATGATGGTCCGGATCACTCTATCATAGATCGGGCCTTTTATAATCCATTTTGGCCATGAAATTGTCCGCAACCTGCTCTACATTATTCCCCTCCACTTCAAAAGAACTTGTCCTACTTTGGTTTGTGATAATTAGTCAGGTCCGCGATGTTAAAACTCCGCAAGATCTCCATGTCGTCTGGAAGATCAACAACGTAAGTGTTGTCATTGATCTGTCAGAGGATCGGTATCGGTCCAATCTTCTTATTATTCAACTTGTTGTATGTCCCACTTGAAAATCTCTCCTTGTGTAGATGGACCATAACTTGGTCTCTAACCTTGAATACCTTTTATTGCCGATGCTTGTCGGCTTGCTCTTTATACTTGTCGTTCGAGGCATGTAACTTGTTTTACAACTCAACATGAATGTCCATGATTATGTTTGTCATATGTTCTGCTACAACGCTTATACCCGGGAGCTTGGCCAAATGGACCGAGTCAAGTGTGTGGTGAGATACTTGGCCATAAATAGCCTGGAATGGGGACTTTCCCGTCAATTGGTTCACCATGTTGTTAAATGCAAACTCCGCTTGAGATAAGGTTAAATCTCATTGCTTCGGCTTTTCTCCTGAAATACATCGAAGGATGTTCCCTAACGTGCAATTCACAACTTCAGTTTGCCGATCGGTTCTGAAAAATAAATTTGCCATGTGTGTTGCGTTGAGGGTCTTCTTGCACAGGATCAGGTCGTCCTAAGGGCTGTCCGGACTAGGTAACGGGGTGTAAAGGCCCATATTTTGAGACTACCCCTTAAAAACCTGTCAGACAGGATAGTGCTTCACCGTTTATCTTACATATGTAGGTCACTGTAGTGACTTTCTTGGCATCTAACCCATGTGTTTTTTTGCATGCATCACTAAGCTTCTTATTGTAGAAGGCTACCGGCTGACCTTTTTAAGACAGGACTTCTCTAATCCCAACATATGAAGCATCACATTCTACTTCAAATAAATTTTCGAAGTTGAGAAGTACAAGAACTGGGGTTGTGGACAACTCATGACACTTGGCTCGGATCATCATATATATGCAGGTCTCATATAATGAATGGAGACTGACTCTCCCATTTGCACAACACCTGTTGTAGGAAGAGCGTGCAACACTTGAGCTTTGTCGGCCCATCGTACATCAGTGGAGAAAATAATGTTATGCTAATCCCAAAACTCGGTGGCCAAACCACAAGGAATGGTGGAGATGTGGATGGTTACCCCAGAAACATCCCTGGGCCTTTGTTGTTTAAATCCCATCCAACAACCTCATCTTCTTTCTTTCTTTCTTTCTTTCTTTTTAAAAAATTTTTAAAATTTTTTATTTTTAACACCACACACACCATATGGTACCACCTTAGTGTTGAAACCCATAGGGCTGCCAAGCCATGAGTAAGGACCCACAACTTTATCTGATGTTGGATGAATATAAATCCCAAAATCATCATGATCTTAAGCTAATGTGGGCGAAACTAATGAATGGAGATTTTAGCCCTAAAATATATTTGTTCCAATAGTATAGCTCACTTGTGATCGATCAAGTGATTGTGTTATATATAATAGATAGTAGGTGACGCAATAGATGGACTTGGATACCAAATGTTGAGGGTTAAATATTGCATAGGGTGCTAAAAGCATGAATTTGATGCTCAAGAATCACCAAGGTAAGGAATGGATCTTAGGAATGCTCAAGAATTCATACAATACAAGAAATCCCACTTTTAGCAACGAAAATTTTCGTCGCTAAAAGACCGACGCAAAAGGTTATTATCGACGAAAAATTTGAATCATTGGCAAAGGCAAGTATTTTTTAGCGACGAAAATTTTCGTCGCTATAAATAATTACAAAACTTTTAGCGACAAATATTTTCGTCACTAAAAAATAAGTGTTAAACTTTTAGCAACAATAGTTTTTGTCACTAAAAATAATTACAAATTAAACTTTTAGCGACAAATATTTTCGTCGCTAAAAAATAAGTGTAAAACTTTTAGCGACGAATATTTTCGTCGCTAAAAAATAAGTGTAAAATTTTCAGCGATGAATATTTTTGTCACTAAAAAATAATTGTTAAACTTTTAGCGACGATAGTTTTCGTCGCTAAAAATGATTACAAAACTTTTTAGTGACAAATATTTTGGTTGCTAAAAAACAAATGCGAAACTTTTAGCGATGAAGTTTTCCACTACTAAAAATAATTACAAAACTTTTAGTAACGAATACGTAAGAAACTTTTACCTACGAAAGTTTTCATAGGTAAAAGTCTCTTTTTAAAAATATATATATATATATATATATATATATATATATATATATATATATATATATATATATATTCTAACACAAAATTCCACACAAATTCCTAATTTACACCTGTTACAATAAATTTCACAGATATTCTTCCTGATATAAACTTGTTATATAATATATTTTATCATATTCACATTCACATCGATCTAAACCCAAACTACGTAAATCCATCCAAACATAAACCCCAGGTTTTGCAATATGTCAAGTGTCATTGTTGCATTATAGTAAAAGAGCATCAGCAATCTGCAATAAATTTGAAAGACTTATAACTTAATGTGCCTTGTTCATCTACAATTTCAGCCAATACAAAATTGAATTGTCTTTTAGTAAACAAAGATAAGCCAAAATATCCCAAGATAGGCTAGAATATGTTGAAATGGAAACACAATGATATAAGGTACTTGAATTCAACACTACAAGATAATAGGCCTTTAGCCTCAGTTCAAAATTGTGATTAAAAATATTAAAAACTGAGGCTAAAGCTCAATCTTACCTCAATTATCCAAACCAAGGCTGAAACCTCAGTGGCTAAAGGCTTTAGCCTCAGTTTTAGTAATAGAGGCTAAAATGGCTTTTATAGCCTTGGTTTTACCAACCAAGGCTAAAATGGTTTTTATAGCATTGGTTCTTCAAGTGAAGCTAAAAGAACATTTTTAGCTTCAATTGTCTCCAAATGAGGCTAAATCAAAATTTTAGCTTCCATTATTTCCAACCGAGACTAGATCCAAATTTTAGCCTCAATTGCCTCCAATTGAAGCCAAATCTATTTTTAACCTCGGTTCTCAACAACCCAGGCTAAAGAGAGTAATTAAATAAATTAGAGAGAAATCACAAACCCATTATCAAAATCAATAAAAATAAACACAAAATTCCAACTAAATTGATGGAAAGAAGAAGAAGAAGAAGCCAGATTGTCTAATAGGAAAACATGGATTCATACATATATAAGACAGGTAGAAGCCTACTTCTCAGGCTCATTTATATGTGCATCCAACAATGTAACCTTCAGGTGGAGACTCAAGCGAGCATATCCATGGCTATAAACTCAATGATTTCCGAGTTATTCCTACCGTACAGATACGTTGTTTTCATGACTCCATGTAGCAACAAGCTGAATAAGAATTTCATTGTGCTGAGGAAAGCAAAAAATTCTATAGCGCCCACTACAAAAGCATTCACATAATGCTCTCCAAATAGCTTCCATAGCGTTTGAAGCTCAGGAAAATCTACACATCTTGCAGCAGCAAATATTAGAGTTGAGATTGCTTCCTTAGGGCATGTTTGGCCAGCGACATTAGGGAGGATTACATGGGATTGAATTAGAAAAATCAATGGTTCAAACTTCATGCATGTTTGGTTATTAGCTTTGGTGGTATTGGTTCAAGACTTTGGAAACTGAACTGGATAGAAATTTGAATTCTCCCAGTCCCGCTAGATTTATAACTACCAGAGTGAATCCCAGATGGATTGGAGAAGAAGAAAAATTGATATGTTGCACGGTGGTGTATGGGTGTCACCAAGTTTCATGGGGCCTACTATGATATATGTATTATATCCATACCGTCCATCCATTTTGAGAGATCATATTAAGCTATAAACCCAAAAATGATATAGATACAAAGATCAAGTGGACCACACCATATAAAGTAGCAAGGATAATGACTTCCATCGTTGAAACCTTCCTAAGGCCCATCATGATGTTTATTTGTCATCTAAGATGTTCATAAGGTCACACAGACCTGGTTGAAGGTAAAAAGCAAACATTAGACTAATTCTAAATTTCCGTGGCTTGCTAGAAGTTTTCAATGGTAGATGTTAAATCTTACTGGTTTATGTGGTGTGGTCCACTTAAGATTCTAATATACTTCATTTTTGGGCTTGTGCCTTAAAATGATCTCGTAAAATGGATAGACGGTGTGGATGTAATACATACATCACTGTGGGCCCCTAGAATGTGGTGACGTAAACATAAATGCGGTGCGTCTTCGTCACAATCCACGACATCTCATCCACCGCAGTTGGTGGGTTTTCACCATTGCTAGCCAAACACGACAACCATTGTTGTCCTGGCATATTCCAACTTATCCAAATAGACGGTCAAAAGTGTCCCGGGATATTGTAATACCGTGGAACTCCAACCCATCCACCGACAACATCATCATTACCTCAAAACTAGTTCCATCCCTTCTAATCCCACCTAATGCAACTGACCAAACTTGCCCTTAATGTCATTGGGGCAATCCCTAAAGTAACAAATTGGAAAACATACATCATATGATACAACTTGCTGAGCAAGCCATTCGTAAAGTTCCTTTTATGTATCATATCCGTGTTGAAAGATGCATGTGTTGCTTAACCAATGCTTGGAAAATGGGCATATACATAGTATAGCTTACAAGTACATGAAGTGGGAAATGGGCTAAAATGACTGAAGAGCATCAAAAGACTCTAAGCCAATGAAATTACAATTCTCAATCAATAAAAATAGGACACCTAAGCAATCCTTGTAACATCCCATGATTAATATGCATAACACGCAAACAATCTACATATCAAGAAGCCTCATAGAAAGAGGGAGCTCTGCCTTTAGCAACTTGGTAACATAGTTTAAGATATCCTCCCTAGAGCAAATATACCTTTGCAAAGACATGGCTCTAGTCCGAACCTGCAAATTGTATATTTAAGTAAATTTGTCAGTAAAAAAATCAAATACTAAGCCATTGTTAAAACAGGGTTAGAAGCACTACTAAGAGGAGCATAAAGAATTCTGTAATTTAAACCGTTCACAAGGGTTTGTAATGAATAGAAACAGTGCAATTGCATAGAATCATTTCACAAAATCTGTAATTTAAAAGAATTCTATAGTACAAAATGGCACTAGTGTGTAACCACAAGTAGAAAGGGAAGGGTGTTGCTAGTAGCCAGAGTGTGGGTACAAAAATAAAAATAAAAACTCTTCTGTTGGAATATTCTAACCTCTGGATTATTCAAAGCCCTTATATATTCAGTGGTTAAGCAGACTCCCTATATTCAAAGGAAAAGAGTTTTTATTTTTGAGCTTGGATGAAAATTACGTACCATTCTCATTTTATATGGCCATGAAACCATGGATTGACCACAAATTCAAACGTCTTAACGCTTCAATGAGTTATCTGTGAACAATGAAAATAACAGTAACTTCCTTAGAAAGGAACATATATATAGTCTATATAGAAAATAATCATATAAAAAGGACAAACAAATAAAGACCATAGAAAGTAAAACTAAAAATTTTCTCCATAGGTTGGAGGTTTCCTAGCTCCACACTTACCTTGCAAGTAGAACATGAGCTGTACACGAGTCGAGTTAGCTCGGTCAGCCCACTCGACTTGTCTCAGCTTGAAATTGGATTTGGACAAAGTTGAGTTGGTTTTTGAAGCTTGAAAAAAATTCAAGTTGAGTTCGAGCTTGCCTGAGCTCAAATCGACTATTATTGTCTATCAAAATTAACTGTAGCTTTTAGTCATTGCCAATGGAAACTAACTTTCTAACCACTTCTAGAATAAAAGGAAGAAAACAGTAGACTATATTCATGTATGCATCCAAAAATAAAATTTAAAAAATTCAGTCTTGGATATGTGCAATAGTGCAAGTCATGTTGGCTAATGTATGCAGATGTATGCAGATGTTTTCTGAGGGATAAATTCATCTATCCTAAAACCTCTGATTCCACCTGTTGAAGAATAAAACAGAAATGCAGAACTGAGCTTAAATATTTGACAGCCAAGGAAAGTAAGCAAAAGACAAACAAAATGGAGAACACTTGTCCAAAGAATAGTTAGAGAGAATCTAAAACTAGAAATCCCAAAATCTAATTGAGGAAATGATACAAAACCCATAGAGAAAAAGGAAAAGAAATGTAATAAGCATGGGGGAAGAAAACTAATATTGGACTCCAAGTCCCAACAGTTAAGGCTGTGTTTGGATGCTCACCCAAAATTGAATTGCAATAGTTCCGTTCAATGAGTAAATGACTCTAGTGAGGCTAGCCACTCAAATTGAAATTATTGTCATTCCAAGTCCAACTGTCCAACTTAAAAGCCCATGGAACTACAACGAATTAAAATGGCACCAGTCACAATTTGTCCATATTCTTCTCATAACGAATTTGAATAATTGTAATACTGTTCAACGAAGCATCCAAAGCGATCCTAAAAGAAGCAAAACTAAGAAAAATTTCAACACTACAAACTCAATTTGAGCCAGGGTTCTTTACCATTCACCGAGAAACTCTTCAACATTCTTGTCTAAAATGATTGTTAATGACCTATCCAACATGCATGTTTAAATCCAATTTTAAGCAATAAGCATATCTGCATCTGAATACTATCTAATTTTAAGAAAAAAAATATGCCCGTCTGAATGCTCAAAAAGAATGATACGTTCATAAAATTTTCATATATGTCATTTGAATTGTCACGCCCCAAACCTGGAAATCGGATTCACAGGAATCTCGATCGCCGAATCCGGTGCCGATAGCCTCCGTAGTACCCCATTCTCGGCTCCTAGCATTCATATACCAGATTTTCGATCCTAGGATCCTACAAGGAGGATTTTTTTTTTGTACATTTAACTAGTAATAAGCATAACCACAAGTTTACCCAAATCATAAAGGCAACATCATCATCACATATCCACTAATATAATCATTTGAATACAATGCTGAAAGGGAAATATATATGTCAAAATCAAAGCTCTAGAAAACAGCTGCACGCTCTAAGCTCAATGCTGCTGTAACCTAACATCACCTACACGCATCTATCGTGCATAAGCTTATAAAAAGCTTGGAGGGTGGTGTAAGTGTGTGCACGAGATAAGTGCCAAGTATTCAATACAATATCATAATCATACAATACCGGAAAGCTATTAATCCATAAACCATACAATGACTGAATAAGCAGAAACACTGATAAGAGCAGGAATTATCAGCATAAACAGAAATACTGACAAGATTATAATTATGCGATAACAGAATAAGCGGAAGTATGAACAAGTCCATAAGTTTATCAATATCAGAATACGCAATATAGGACAGTTATGCAAATGATGAGTCATAGATAATCAAAGTCGAATGACAAGGATATAATGTAATACATAATTTGAAAGAGCTAACAAATATCATCACTCTCATCTAAGTCACAGGAATACAGAAACATAACAACTCACAATACCACACACCGAAGATGTAATAGAATATGCAGTCACGAGGTAGGTATACATCTGTTTTGATCCACACCACCCAACCTAAGTGAAGCAGATTCAAATTTCTGGTGGGCCACATGCATGGACGCCACCCTGATGTATTGTGTCCACGTCATCTAAGGCCAACAACCTTCCTTGATGATGGTTGTCCAGACCGTCCAGCAGCTCCTGCTGCTGGACTATATGCAAAGACAACACAGTAGCAGCTTGATACTGCGGCTGGTGACCCACTCACGTGGACCCCACCTTACTGCATGTGCAGTGCATCCACGCCATTCATCTGGAGAGATCATAGGCCCAAATTGGGACAGATCCGTGGTATTGAATGGCAACAGTTTGTAGCAGGCCCTGATGCAGCAGATAATACAAATAGTGGCTTGGTATTTCACTTTGGGGTGGCCCACTAATGTGGACCCTACACTTGTATGCATGTGCTTTAGATCTACTCCGTCCGTATGTAGTGACCCATCATGATATATGAATTTTATCCCACTGTCCATATGGACAGTGGGGATCACCAGCTTGGATGATGCTGATGACGTCAGTGAGACGTGGGCCTGAGCATGAGGTATGTGTAATGTCCATGCCGTTCACCATTGGCACACGTGTGGGGCTCACCCACACATGCTTCACATGTGGGATGGGACCCACCTCGATGTATATATTTCTTTATCCACACCGTCCATCGCTGGACGGTATGCTATGTGGAGCCTACTCATGATGTATGTATTCTTCAATGCTGTCCATTCAATCTGGTGGGTCCCACACATGTGGACTCACCTGGGAAACAGATTGGCTGGTACCTCACCTAGCAGCTTGCTGCTGCAGGTGGCGTCAGCAATTTATGTGGGTCCCTTGATCCACACCGTCCATTCAAACGGTGGGACCCACTACTGTGATGACGTCAGCAGGTTGTGGGTCCCACATGATGTATGTGGTACTTCCAAACCGTCCAACCATCTGGTGAGCTTGTCTTTAAGCTTGAGACAAAGAAATAAGGCAGATCTATTAAGTGGACCACACTGCAGAAATCAGTGGAGATTGAACGTCCACCATTAAAACCCTTTTTGGGTCACAGAAGTTTTGGATCTAATGATATTTGTTTTTCCTCTCCAACCAGGTCCTATTGACCGTGTGGACAGATTGGATGGGAAATAAATGTTATGGTGGGCCCACCTTGCCTTGTGTATCCTATATCCCCACCGTCCATATCTGGACAGTGCTAGTGAGGCTGATATATGTGTTTATCTGTGCCGTCCTGACGTGAACCATCTTGATGTAAGTAATTGAGCCACCTGGTTCAGCTAGATGTGGAACCCTTGATGCATGTATTCTATCCACAAACACTGTCCATTTATTTTTTTAGGACGTGGGCCCCATGTAATGTACGTGTTGTATTTACTCTGTCCATCTATGCTAGGAAGTTTGGACGGTGTTGTGCTACCCCACCGCGATGTAATTGTTCATCCACACTGTCCAGATGATCTGGACAGTGCTGGACGTGTTTGGATGGTGATGAGGACTTCACTAGATGATGTGTTGTATCCTCACCGTCCAATCCATGGACGGTGAGAGTGGTTGGCTGGTGTACACTGACACACAGCTATATAGCTACTTATGACGTCAGCTAGTTCCATGGGACTCAGAAGATGAATGGGTTTCATCCAAGCCGTTCGTCTATATGGACTCCATACCAGCTATATAGCTGACGTACTGACGTCAGCAATTTTTGTGGGTCCCACATGAGGCAAGTATTATATCTAAGCCGTGTCACGCCCCAAACTAGGAAACCGGGCTCACAAAATTTTTGATCGCCGAATCCGGTGCCGACAGCCTCCGTAGAACCCCATTCTCGGCTCCTAGCTCACATTCGCCAGGTTTCGATCCTGGGATGCTACGAGGAGGATTTTCAACATCAGTTTAATTCGTAATAAGCATAACCAAAGGCATAACCCACAAACAACAACCAAGCACTCCATTACATTTCCACTATGATCAAAAACTTTACAAGTACAATGAGCATAAAGGGAAATACAATGGTAAAGTACAAAAACTCCAAAACGATCAGCAACGTGCTCCTGCCTCAGCGCTGCTGCGATCCAATGTCACCTGCACGCAACAGTCGTGCATAAGCTTACAGAAAGCTTAGAGGGTGGTGAAAGTGTGTGCGCAAGGTAGTAATATGATCAGGAAATGTCAGAATAATGTGGAATATGCAGATGGAATCATAAGATCATGAGCCGTACTAAGGCTATGCAATGCAAGGCATGAATGGTATCGGTCACCCCAAGGTCATGCAATGTGCAATGCAACTCAAACATACAGATCCTCATCTATGTCCATACATCAATACGACTCAAAATATGGAATATCACTGGGGTCTAGTACACTCTAAACCAGATTGTCGCCACATCGCGCTCAATAAGGTAAGTGTGAAGAGACCTCACTATCCGTCTGCCAATATCGGGCGCGACTCGTCGATAGCGGACCCATTCCTCGAGCTGGTCAAACTCAGCCTAGCATTGCCCCCTACACTAGGGCGGGTAAGGCCGCACCCCCTTCCAACCGACCACGACACAGTGGAGAGCGTAACCGTCTGGTAGTCGGCACTCAACGCTCATCTACCCACTCGGTCTAGATGTTGGAGCAACCTCTTGGTACTATAAGGGTTTAGGGACTTTCACCCAGGGATATCTATAGTACCCCATGTAGAACAAGATTTCCAGTATCCAATCCTGCCAACCACGATACATCTGTGGAAGTTACGGCCCCGATGTCGCTAGGGCGTACAATAACCATGTCGCACTAATGCAGAATGCATGAATCACGCTATCCAGTCATGCAACCAATCCTGTGCATATCGTGCGCTCATGTAGGGAAACACTGCCTAACCGGGAGCCCATAAACAACCTGCCCGAAGGCAAATGCTATGATCAGACAATTCTCACGGCAAGCATACATATGATGCGTATGATCATGAGTCATGAAACTGTACTAAACATGATGAACTATCTTACAATACAGATGGACCTGGACGGCCTATCTACGATAAGTACGGCCCAGAACGGGCCCTATGGAGAGTCGTAATGTGGACATCCAACCAACATTACACTCGCAATGTAGACGTCAAACCAACATTGCATCCCAGGCACGATTATCTGTATTGGGATTACACATTGCAATGGACCTTAGGTTCATCCCATTGGGCTTTTCCTATATATATCAAATGGGCCATATCCTATGGGCATTTTATTCATCAGATGGGCCACATAAATGGGCCACACCAATGGGTCTTACGTGCATTGCAATGGGTCAAAACCCGTGGGCCTTAGATTGCATCAAATGAGCATAGTCTCATGAGTCTAGCATGTGACCAATGAGTCACACCAATTGGGCCCCCACATGTACATTTAAATGGGCCTAAACTCCTAGACCTTATACAATTGAATGGGACTAAACTCATAGGCCTTATATAATTAAATGGGCATACTTTTATGGGCTAAAAAATGCATCAATGGGTCCAATCCCATAGGCCTCATAATACACCAGATGGCCCCATTGCATGGGCCTAAGATCCACGTCAAAGTGGGCCCCAATGTATACCCATAAATGGATCAACATGGGCCCTATACACATACTAAAGTGGGCCCACTTGAACTATAGATCTGGCTCATTTTTATTTTAATTTTTATTATATATATATATATATATATATATATATATATATATATATTTAGCCCAATCATAAAATGAAATAAAAAGAGGTAGATGGATAGGTTAGATGTAACACATGCATCATGGTGAGGGGGGTCCACATGAGCTAAGGATCAGCTCATGCCTTAGCTCACAAAATGAATGGACGGTTAGGATGCAACTCATACATCATGGGTGGGTCCCACTGTCCAGTGGACAGTGAGAATAAGGCACGTGCCTCACGGTGGGCTCCACCGTCCGCTGGACGGTGCGAGTATAACACATGCATCACCGTGGGAGTTCACCGTCCACGGCCGTGGACGGTGTAGTAAAACACATACATTATTGGCGGGATCCACGTGTGTGGCCCACCATCAGATTTTCCAACCATCCAAACCGTTGATAAGGTCACGTAGGCCTGGATGGAGAGAAAACACAATTCCAGGTTGATTCCAAAACTTATGTGGGCCCAAAAGAAAATTCAAGGGCAGCCACCCAATCACCACTATTTCCAGTTTTGTGGGCCACCTGAGCTTTGGATCGGGCTGATTTTTGGAGGACAGCCTGCAGCCCTCAAGGCCCACACAGTGGACGGTGTCGATGAAGGAACGGTACATCAAGGTGGGGCCCACAGCTGAGCCGTGGGGCTGGCGTCCGTTCGCCCACGGCGCTGCAGCGCGGGCAGCGCTGACAGCTGCAGCGCTTGCTGCAGCACTCCCTCTCTTTCTTCTTGTATTTTTTTTTTTTGAAAAAAACTTGTTTTCTGTGGTTTCTCACAGGTGGGACCCAAGTTTGGAAGATCCATCCCGACCATGGGACACTACAACTCGAGACAAACAAAATGAGTCCAAAGTTCGAGAATTTTAGACGCATAGAATCATCAGGAAGTATTTTTTTAAGGCTAACCACCCAAATTTCTAATATTATGGCCCACTGGATGATCATATCAGCCTCATTCTTTGGCTCAACTGTTAAAACGTCCCAGGAAAAGTGGTGGATGGCGTGGATTGAACATAAACATCAGGGTGGGGCCCATACGAGGGGACCACCCCAAAAACTTCTCCTTTTCTTTCCTTTTCCCTTTTTTTTTTTTTTTTTTTTTTATTCTTGGTACAGGGACGTCCAGCATCCCAGGCGCTGGACAGTGGGCTCTCCCAAAATGCGTTGTGGTGGGCCCTGATGAAGTGGGCCACCACGGATGTTGACGCAGGTTCAACGTCTAAGGTGGGCCCCACTTGAATAAAATTACATCAAGGTGGGATCCATTCAAGTGGGCCCCACAATCCTAAGAAAAATAAAATAAAATAGAATAACAGAAATAAAAGAGAGAGAGGGACATGGAGAGTGGGACACGGCTTGTGATGGAGGGACCCCGACATTATGGGCCCTCCTTTAAAAGCAAATGATACAAAACAAAAGGTCCCTCAACACATGGGACCACCAAGATCGAGAATCAACGGTGGAGATCCTCTCTCCACCAAAATGGACGGTCTAGATGACCTTTCTTAAAGAAATAAACATCATGATGAGGTCCATGGAGAATAGCCCCTTCATGGAATGATCATGATGATCCAAGTGGTCCATCGGACACAAATAAGGGTCCCAAGTGAGATCCACACCATTGATCGGTGTGCCTCACTTGGTCCACCATAAAAATAAGTAAATCTACCCTACAGAGGCACCCACCGTCCGATCTTCTTGCTCCTAGGGGTCCCTTGGCACCTTAGCTTCAACTTCAATGGTTAAGATGAAGAATGGAGGGTTGAGATGGGAGATTTTGGGGTAGGAAGGTGGGCCACTTGGAGTTTAGGAGCTCTTGCAAATTTCCATATGCATAGAGCTCCTTAGCTTGGGGTTTTGCAAATGAGAAAGAGAGAAAGAGAGAGAGTGATGTAAAGGGAGAGAGAGAGAGTGATGGATGGATGGGTGAGTGATGGTTGTGTAAGAAATCTTTGACTTTGTGGCCTTTTGTATAAGAAAGGTATGGGTTAGGAAGACTTTTGTGGTTGCTTGGGAAAATGGGTGAGAGTGATGTGTACTTAACATGTGATGGATTGATGGGTGATTGATTGATGGGATTGATGTGATTGATGTGACACATCGTAGAGATTCCCTTAATTTTCGCAACGCGCGGCGTTTTCTCGCACTGAACGTTGGCCCATAACTCTTGATCAGGGTATCGCCTTGGCGCGCGAGTCGCGGCGTCGGAACCGCGGTGACGGCGCGGTCGCTATGGTATTGGTCGAGGGTTGAGTCGACTAGGGTTGTCGGCACATGAATCAGGGTCGCGCGTCGATATCGTTTAAGGGTCGAAGGTTGCCGGAATTCGACCGGTACGACCGCGAAAGTGTACGGAAAGGTACGGAACAAGATACGGGTCTTACAAGCCGTCCGTCTACATGGACCCCACACACCAGCTATATAGCTGCCGACGATGTCAGTAAGCCCTATGGGTCTCGTACAATGTATGTGTTATATCTAACCGTCCGTCCCTAGGACGGTGGGACCCACACTGCACGTGTGGGGTCTCTATTGTCCAGGCGAACGTGGATTACCATAGGGATATATCTGTACTTCCATGTCGTCCACCTGTTTTGGATGGGCCATGGGACCCACCCTACAGGTGTTGTACGTGTGGGGGTGGGGTCCACCTTAATATATATATTCTGTACCTGCACCGTCCATCTCTGGATGGTGTTGTGTGGTCCCAATGTGATGTATGTTAGGACCATCGTGATGTGCATTAAGCTCTTGAGTGAGGCCCATAGTAATGTGTATTAGGACTTTTTATGAGGCCATGGGCCCACTTTACATTTGGCTCTATGTGGGCCACTTCTTGGGAGTAATGTTGATTGAATGTCCACATTGCTGGGGCAATGATGGTTTAATGTCCACATTGTGACCTTCCCTTAGGCCTTGTTCGACTGATTGTCGATTCTGATTGTCGTGGCTAGTTGACCGATTATCGGTCGAGACCTATTATCGGTCGAGACCTATTATCGTGGCCGATTACCGATTATGATTTTTGTGGTCGATTGACCAATTATTGATCGAGACCGATTGTCATGACCGATCTGCCGACTTTGATTATCGATCGATCCCAATTGTCGTGACCGATCTCCGATTCCCATTGTCGTGGCCCATTTGATACCGAGTATCGAGGCCGATTTCAAGCATCGATTCTGATTGTTAAGGCCGATTTCGAATGCTGAGGTCGATTCCAAGCATCGATTCTGATTGTTAAGGTCGATTTCGAATGCAGAGGCCGATTGTCGAGACCTATATGAGGTATACGTGACCCACAATTGAGATCTATTGTATATGTATCCAGCCTGTGTTTAAGGCCTAATGTGATGAATAGGAGGTCTATGTAATGAGGCCCATTATGATGTATTTAGGGCCCATGGACGAGGCCCATTGTGATGTATTCGTAGACTATGGGTAAGGCCTATTGTGATATGTATTAGGCCCATGAGTAGGGCCCACCTGTTGTGTTGTGTGTCTGTGGCCCTTTAAGTAAGGCCCATTGTGTTGAGTATTAGACCTTTGTGTGATGCCGCGGGCCCATTATATGTTTGGCTCTATGTGGGCCATTCCTTGGGGGCGATGTTGGTTAAATGTCCACATTGTCAAGGCCGATCGTTGATACCGATTATGAGTATGCGATAGTATAGCATCATGATTCATGCCCATACGCATCATCTGCATGTTTGTTATGAGACGTGATTGACCATTGCATATACCATATGACAGGTTGTTCATGGGGCTCCCTGATAGGCAGAGATTGTCTCGCATGAGTACACGATACGCACAGGATTGATGCATGACTGGATTGTATGACTCATGTATCTTGCATTGTGTGTTATGATTACTATACGCCCTAGAGACATCAGGGTCTTAGCCTCCACAGGTATTTCATGGATGGCTAGATGGGACACCGAAAATTTGTTCTACATGGGGTGCTATAGATATCCTTGGGTGAAAGTCTCATAACCCTCTTGGTTCCAGAGGTTGCTCCAACGTCTAGACCGAGTGGATAGATGAGCGCTGAGTGCCGATTACCAGATGGCTGCGCTCTCCACTGTGTCGTGGTCGGTTGGAAGGGGGTGCGACCTTACCTGCCCGAGAGGAGGGAGCAATGCTAGGCTAAGTCTGACCGCTCGAGGAATGGGTCCGCAATCGACGAGTCGGGCCTGATATTGGCAGGCAGATAGTGAGGTCTCTTCCACTCACCTTGTTACGCGCGATGGGGCGGCAATGTAGTTTGGAGTGTAATAGACCCCGGTGATTTCCCAAAGAGGAACCGTACTGATATGTGGACTTATTGGATAGGAGTTGCATGATCATTCATTCATTCATTCATTCACTATCCATTCGGGCTGGTGGTGCGCAACTAATTATTGTGTACCTTCGTTATGACAAGAATTTCGGTTGGGCACGCGACTGACCTGAGATCAGGGGCTTACCACGTTGAGTCCGACTATCCAAATTTAGGTATGGGACTGATTTGGGTAGAAGTCCCTTGTAGTGGACCCCTAGCCTGCAATATTACGTACTATCATCCCGACTTCACACTCTAGCATGGTCATTTCATTCGCATCGCATATTGCATTACATCCGCAGGCATATGGCATTTTAGGTTGCTATGTTTCTGCACTTATATGGCCTAAACAGACTTAGCAGGATTTGTATATTACATTACATCCCCGGCATCTGATATTTGACTCTTTATGAATCCTTAGTGCATCGCTGTTTTATACTATGTATTCTGATATTGATTGACTTATGAACTTGTCCATACTTCCGCTTACTCTGTCATTGTATGATTTATGATCTTTTCAGTATTTCTGCTTATTCCGATAATGTACGATTTATGAATTACCAAAAATTTTGGTAATGTATGATGATGGTATTGTATTGAATACTTGACACTTACTTTGTGCACACACTTACACTACCCTCTAAGCTTTCTATAAGCTTATGCACGATAGATGCGTGTAGGTGATGTTAGGTTGCAGCCGTGTTGAGCTTGGAGCGTGCAGCGGTCTTCTGGAGCTTGATTTTCGATTTATGTATTTTTCCTCCAGCATTGTACTCAAATAATTATATTAGTGGATATGTGATGATGATGTTTCTTTTGTGATTTGGGTAATCTTGTGGTTATGCTTATTACTAGTTAAACGCACAAAAAAATAAAAAATCCTCCTTTTAGGATCCCAGGATCGGAATCTGGCATGTGAACGCTAGGAGCCGACAATGGGGTACTATGGAGGCTGTCGGCACCGGATTCGGTAATCGGAATTCCTGTGAATCCGATTTCTGGGTTCGGGGCGTGACACGAACAGACTTCCGGTGTCCCATCTGGCCATCCCCGATATGCATGTGGAGGCTACGACCTTGATGTCACTAGGGCGTACAGTAATCACAATACAATGCAAGATGCATGAGTCATACAATCCAATCATGCATCAATCCTGTGCATGTCATGCGCTCATGTGAGATAATCTCCACCTATCAGGGAGTCTCACATCATCCTGCCCAATGACATATGCAATGGTCAATCACATCTCATAGCAAACATGTAGATGATGAGAATGGGCATGTATCATGATGTTATGATGTCACATACTCATAAATGGTATCAATAACCGGCATCGACAATGTGGACTTTTAACTAACATTGCCCCCAAAGAATGGCCCACATAGAATCAAATATATAATGGGCACATGGCCTCACATAAGGGCCAAATATATGAAACAGGTGGGCCCTGGTCATGGGCCTAACACATATCACAATGGGCCTTGCCCATAGGCCTCAAATACATCTAAATGGGTCGCACCCATGGGCCTCAGATATATCACAATGGGCCTCAAATATACTTCGCAGGTGAGTCACATACCTGGTTCTAATACACATCAGTATGAGCTACATCACATAGGCCCAATATACATCATTATGGCCACAACCCATGGGCTTTAAATACACAATAGGTGGGCCCTACACATGGGCCTCAAATATATACCACGGGTGAGCCTCAATGGACGGGTCACCAATACAACTGGATGGGCCTAATGACATGTACCCCATAAATATATCGAATAGGCCGCACCAATTGGGCCTTACATACATTACAATCGGCCATGACCTATGGGCCTTGCATACATCACAATGGGCCTTACAACATGGGCCTCATACATATTTAAGGTGGGCCTCAACAACGGGCCTCATACACATCAAGGTGGGCCTTAACAACGGGCCTCATACACATCAAGGTGGGCCTCAACAACGGCCTCAGACACATCAAGGTGAGCCTCAACAATGAGCCTCATACACATCAAGGTGGGCCTCAACAACGGGCCTCATACACATCAAGGTGGGCCTCAACAACGGGCCTCATATATGGCCTTAGCAACAGGCCACAAATATATCAAGATGGGCCTAATCAATCATATGGGCTAAATCAATCAAATGGCCGATACGAGCAGGCCGATCAAATGGACCGATACAAATGGGTTGTGCGTCATGGAGTTATACTAAGCATGTTATAAAGTAATGCCCTATCCTTACAACGCAGTTGGCCTAGACGGCTTACGTACAACAAGTACGAGCCTACTAATGGGCCTTAGGGAGAGTCACGATGCGGACATTTAACCAACATTATACTCACAATGTGGACGTCAAACCAACATTGCTCATAAGGTGTAACCCATAGTGAATAACATTACGTAAACAAGGTTGGAATCACACATTGTAATGGACCTTAGGTACACCCCATTGGGCCTTAAAAACATCAAATGGGCCATGTCATATGGGCCTTTTACTCATCAAATGGGCCACATCAATGGGCCACACCAATGGGCCTTATGTGCATTGCAATGGGTCATAACCCGTGGGCCTTAGATTGCATCAAATGGTTCTCGACCCATGAGCCTTATACATATCAAATGGGCCCAATCCCATGGGCTTTAGAATACATCAAATGGGTCCAATCCGATGGACCTTGGAACACATCAAATGGGTCCACTCTATGGGCCTTAAATTACATCAAATGGGCCTAATCCCATGGGCCTTGGAACACATCAAATGGGTCCACTCTATGGGCCTTAAATAGTTCAACAACTAGCTACATTCATGGACCCAATTAAATTCAACTGTGGTGGGCCTCAAAAGTGCATTCATTAAGCCCAACATTTAAGGAACTAAAGGTATAAATCATTTCCTCTAAGATCTTTATAATATAGTGGGCCCCACTCCTCAAAATTTCAGCCCAAGGCCAGCATAATTATAACATGTTGCTGTCCTAAATTTGGGCACTCCATTGGAGTGGGTCTAAGGCCTCTAAAACTCTGAAAATTGAGGGCCAAGGTCCCTCATCATGCATACAATGAGAGGAAACCCAAAAAGGTAGCCCAACATCAGAAGAAATATTTTTGAATTACGATTTTTTATCAAGGCATATTGCTGGACTGCACAGCAGAAAAAAATCTGGGAGTCCAACCATCTTGGCCCATTCTTTTGGATACCCAAATGGGGTCACTTAAGTCTAAAATTTCACAGAGTGATACTTCCATAGGTGGGCCACACCCCTACAAAATTTCATAATTTTTAGATATCTCTAAGTATTTTAATTAATTTAAATAAAATAGACTATCCAGAAAAATCGGACAGACCTGGACGTCCCAACGTGGTGGGCCAGTCCAGCCCTTACCACGGTGTGTACAGGGGTCCATTGGCCCTAAAATTTGGTAGGTGGGTTCTAACATAAGTAGACCACACTCCTAAAAAAATTTTAAAATTTTTAGACATCTATAAATATTTTAATTCATTTACATAAATCAATCTGTCCTGAAAATCGGACTGATCTGGACACCATATTATAATGGGCCAGTCCCGCCATCACCATGGTGTGTACAGGCGTCCATTGGCCCCAAAATTTTGTAGGTGGGTCCTACCATAAGTAGGCCACCCCAATAAAAAAAATTTATAATTTTTAAACACCCATAGGTATTTTAATAAATTTTAAAAATCCAACTATCCATGGTGGAATGTTGCTGGAACAGTGCAGAAAATCCAGACTGTCCACCTCACTTGGACCACACCTTTGGGACCCCAATGAAGGTTATTTGGGGCTGAAATTTTGGGGACATTAAGATGAGATCCCTACTTTTCAGAAAAGTATATTTAATAGGTATGAATAGTCCCCAAAATAGTCCCAAAATCTGGTCCAAAAACAACCAAAAACTGTCCAGAAAATTCTGGACAGCAACATGTACTTAGATAAATTTTATTATATAAGTTAAATAAAAAGGGAAATACATTAATGGGCCACACACATCAGGAAATAAAATGAGGAAAAAGAGAGATAGAAGGACAATTCAGCCATAAGGAAAGGGGCTCCGCTACTATTGAGCCCTCCCAAGATCAATCACACCCGCACATCATACCTAGATTTATATTTATAACATGGATCTTGCACATGCATGGCCTATAATTAAAATGTATGGTGAGGATGCCATCCCCACCATGGTTATAAGGTCTAGATGACCCAAACATAATATGATATGAAATAAAACTACCATGATGGGGCCCATAGAGAAAAGCCCCATGCATGGATCATGCATGCATAAGGTAAGCCATTAGGCCACAACCATGTGATTGTGTGGGATCTCCACCATTGATTGGTGGGTCCTACACTTCCCTCATGAAAGAAAGAAAATATCTAGGCTATAGAAATTAAATTTTTTTTACATCTAGAGGAGCACCCACCATTCGATCTTCTTGCTCCTATGAGTTCCTTAGCACCTTAGCTTTGATTCCAATGGAGGAGATGGGGAATGGATGGTTAGGATGAGAGATCATGGGGTTGGAAAGTGGGCCACACTTGAAGTTTTGAAAGAGAGGGAGAGGCTTGGAGAATTCTCATACGTATGGGATTTCTCTCAGATTTTTTTGAGTTTGAAAATGAGAAAGAGAGAGAGAGAGAGAGTTGTAAAGGGAGAGAGAGATGAGTGATGGATGTGGTGAGTGATGGGTGTAAGAAAATCTTGACTTTTGTGGCCATTTGTGTTAAAAAAGCATGGGTGGTGTAAGAACTTTTTGACTTTAAGGGCTTTTGGTGTAAGAAAGGTATGGGCTTGTAAGAGATTCTTGACTTTTGTAGTTGCTTGGGAATGGATGAAAGGTGATGTGTACTTGACATATACTTGACATGTGATGGATTGATGGATCGATGGATTGATGGGATTGATGTGACACCTCGTAGAGATTCTCTTGGATTTCATAACGCGTGACATTTTTTTCTCACCGAACGTTGGCCCACATCTCTTGATCAGGGTATCGCCTCGGCGCGCAAGTCGCGGCATCGTAACCGCAGCGACGGTGCGGTCGCTATGGTAAAGGTCTTGGGTTGAGTCGATACGGGTTGACGGCATACGAATCAGGGTTGCACGCAAATATTGTTTAAGGGTCGAAGGTTGCCGGAATTCGACCGGTAAGACCGCGGAAGTCTATAGAATGGTACGGTCTAGGATACGGGGCCTACATGAATCTTATGTCTCCTACTTAATTCGAAACAGATAAGCCAAGCAGAATAGTTCAAACACCTCCCGACAAGTGCAAGCGTACATAATTGTAAAAGAACCAAGCTGACCAAGAAAAAGCTCCCTACCTGATAATCTACACTTGCTGTAAAAACGAGCCGACCAAATCCTAGCAAGATTAATGGACTTATAGATTGAAGTGCGGCCTTCCATTTCCTAGGTAGGGAAGATAAAAGATTAATTTCACAGTAGAGTGATGCCAAAAAAAAAAAAAAAAAACTATTATGAATACTTGGTGGCCTATAAAGAAAATGTCCGAGCAGTATAAAGCCCAAAACAAACCTCTTGTTGTACATCCCGTTTCCTAAGAAGGGAAGACAACCCTGATTTCACAGCAAAGTGTTTGAAAAGGGACAAAAGATCATGCAATACAAAACCATATTGAAATACCCTTCTAATATCAAAAGTACCATGAAGTACCATGAAGGAACAAGTAGGCTGGTACCTATCTACCCTTTACATTTGGATTCATATTATAGGATTACAATGAAATAGGTCTAAGCTCACATTTCAGAATCAAATATAAGAATCCAAATAACATGGAGTTAGTGGGGTACAATATAATGGTTTAGAAACCATATGGAGACTGCAATCCAATGTTTAACACTGGCATAGGGGAAAAAATTAAGTTGGATGCGATCGTACCGGCACAATGCTTTTACCCAAAAAAAAAAAAAAAACATTTGTAGGTAAATGTGATAAGCAGCAATTGAAAATGGTTTAGTTATACCCTATAACATGTGCAATGGAAGCATTGGAATGTCAAGAATGCCTTATTTCAGAATCTATGTAACATTAGTACATGTATGGGTGCTGTGTATGTCAAGGATCAGGTACCATGGATCCTCAAAATCTATATCTTTGGGATACTCATATGGAAAGGATTCGTTATGTTCAGTTAAAATGCTTTCGTGACAATAAATCTTCTTGGTATTAGAAATGGAATTGGTTTCCCTATTGATGTGATTAACTACAACTTCTAGAAAATTAACAAATCTCAAGTTCAAAATTTTAATAGAAGGGGTTTTCAAATTTCAGTAAAAGGGGGCCCTTATCCTTATCCCTATCCAAGTACCCTAGTATATAACTCAAGGAATCCAGTTTGTTAAAGGATCTGCATGTTGTACATAAGAATAATATATTAAACTAGGCCCATCAAATTACTTTTAAATCTCATTGTTTTTTGAAGGATCCAAGTATCATAGATCAGAATAATGTTCTGAACCAGGTCCATTAGATTACGTTTTTAACAAAAAGCTTTAGAAACAGCAACAAATATAAGAAATTAAAAATTCCATAATTGTGAATATCAAAATGTAAATGTCAAATAATGCTTCCAGAACAAACTATAAGTTGGTCATCAGTAAAATGTCTTATTGAGGTCAGGGAACCATCTCACATATTGAATTGATATATATTTTGTCTATCTCCCCTCAACATGTTATGTTCTACTGGTTCTTGAGCACAGATCTCACACCCATCCCCATTGGTTGATGGAAGTTATAGGTTTTGGGAATTGAGAATAGGTTTAGGTTATAAGTATAGGTTTAAGTTAATGTTGTAGGTTATAAGTTTATGTTAATGTTGTAGGTTATAGGTTTAGGGATTTGAGAATACATTTACATTTTAGGTTTTACGTTTAGGTTAAGGTTACAGGTTTAGGTTTAGGTTTAGGTTACAAGTATAAGTTATAGGTTTAGGTTTAGGTTAGGCTATAGGTTAAGGTTTAGGGAATTGAGTTTAGGTTTAGGTTAGGTTATAGGTTATTGGTTCGGTTAGGTCTCTTCCTCTTACTCGGGTGGTAGACTCCTTGGAGTTTCAACACCGGGTCTTAGGTTCGCGTACCCACAGTGGTGACGGCTTGAATCCCATGGCGTGCGTGTGTGGGGTGTGTGCGTGTGGTGTGTGTGTGTGGGGATGTGTGCGTGTGTTAAAAAAAAGGTTAGGTTATAGGTTAAGGTTTAGGGAATTGAGTTTAAGTTATAGGTTATAGGTTATAGGTTAAGGTTAAGGTTAAGGTTTAGGTTTAGGAAATCGGGTTCGGGTTCGGTTTCGGGTTTAGGTTTGGGTTTTCAAGTTTAGGTTTGGGTTAAGGAGTTGAGATTAAGATTAGGTGTAAGTTTAGTTTAGGGATTTGAGAATACATTTAGGTTTTAGGTTTAGGTTTAGGTTTAGGTTATAGGCCTAGGTTTAAGTTATAGGTTATAGCTTTAGGGAATTGAGAATAGGTTAAGGTTTAGGTTTAGGAAATCGGGTTCAGGTTCGGGATCGGGTTTAAATTTGGATTTTTAAGTTTAGGTTAAGGAGTCGAGATTAGGATTAGGTGTAGGTTTAGGTTTAGGGATTTGAGAATACATTTAGGTTTCAGGTTTTAGGTTTAGGTTTAGGTTTTAGGTTTAAGTTAAGGTTATAGGTTTAGGTTAGGTTTAGGTTTATAGGTTATAGGTTATAAGTTATAGCTTTAGGGAATTGAGAATAAGTTAAAGTTTAGGTTTAGGAAATTGGGTTCGAGATCGGTTTTAGGTTTGGGTTTTTAAGTTTAGGTTTAGGTTAAGGAGTTGAGATTAGGATTAGATGTAGGTGTAAGTTTAGGTTTAGGGATTTGAGAATACATTTAGGTTTTAGGTTTAGGTTAAGGTTATGTTAGGTTTAGGGATTTGAAAATATATTTAGGTTTTAAGTTTAAGTTTAGGTTTTACGTTTAGGTTAAGGTTACAGGTTTAGGTTATACTAAGGTCTACTCCAACAATTTCTAGTTAATACATAAACACAGCCTATCCAAATGGCCAGGTCACTCCAATGTTGTCCATAGGAAATGGACAGCTTCATCATGGTTATAATAGCAGTTTCCACCTTCAAGGAACCCCCACTCAACATCCGAATAGCTCCGACACATATCCGGGTCTGCTCCATCAATTTTGAGCAAATATATAAACACGGCTTGTCCAAACGGCTTTGCCACTCCAATGCTGTCTATAGAAAATGGACAGCTTCATCATGGTCATAACAGCGCTTCCCACCTTCCAGGGACTCCCGCTCAATATCCGGATAGCTTCGACACATATCCAAGTCTGCTCCATCAATTTGGAGTTAATACATTTTAAAACAATATAAAAGGTAAGTAAAGAAAGAAACATCCATATGAAGATATTGAGGGGAATTACTAGTGTATCTATATTCCTTCTATGTACTAGGTTGATTTTGAGTTGAAAGACTAAGCATAAGATAATGAGTAACATAATGATCTCGACCATGAACTCGAACATACATTCCATTCCTGATAGCAGACCAAAAAGTAAAAAATAAAAAATAAAAAAAATACACCTCAGCCAATGCACAAATAACCCAACATACAAACAATATTAGCAAAACTAGTTATTACCAAAGAGAATAAAGGAGATGCTATCTACAATGTGGATACTAATTAAATAAAATATAAAAATCTTATATAATTAAATAATAATAATAGTAATAAAGTAATTACTTTTCCAACATTAACTTAAAGTTTTCATGAACAAAGATGGGCAAGTAAAAATCTACGTCCGTCGACACCTCTCATAGCCACGCATGCCACGCATGCAAAACGTCATTTTCAAACCAAACTACACTTGATATTTTCAAATTTCATGCGGCTACTTCATTCCCCCACTCTCTCCCTCAATTTCCCCATTCTGACCTCTCTATTTCTCTCTCTTTAAGGAAAAAAAAAAAGAAGAAAAAAAAAAATCTCTTTTATGTTTTTTCAATCCATCTTCCATATTCTTCTTAACAAGAAAATACATATTTACTAATATTCCCATTTTTCTATTTTTCAAAAGAATGAGTTCGAACTTCGAAAGCGTTAGCTCCAGCACTCATACTTTTAGCCCAAACCTTAACCAAGGACTCCAAAATTACCAAGTACTCATAAACATTCATTGTAAACATTTTCAAAAGAATGAGTTCGGACTTCGAAAGCGTCGGCATGTGTCTAATTTTTGCGGAAGCACAAAGTAAATGATTGATACACATTTTGCACAAGATGACCAACCTTGTATACAAATGTCATCTCCATCCTCATACATTGTGCACAAGATGACCAACCTTGCATACAAAGGTCATTTACTCAGCTTAATCCAGGGACGCTAGAGACAACCGAGAAAGATCTTCAAGGAACTTCACGAGCCTCCCCACACCTCAGATTGTATATGGTCATGGTTCAAATGTAAAATGGTAACACAAAAATAAAAAATTAATTAACATCACTATCATACATGGAATTTGACAAAAATGAACTAGGCTCATGTATCATACTTTCAAGGAAAATGTGTACTTCCCTTGTTATGTTAATAGCATGAGAAGGACCTAAAGTCAAGGATTCGTGTACCTGATCAGAGTTCAGAGAAGTTATTAAGAATAGAAACATGACCAAATGACAATAAGCCAACTTATAAAAATAAATGGTTAAGATTTTTAAACAAAATTAACATTTTGGTTTCAAGGAGGGTCCATTTATCTCCCCAATGTTGAGTCATCTCAAAAGTGAAGGATTAGAAAAAAGCAAAAAACTATACAATAGTATTGCAAAGGACCAGTGTAGCTAAGTTACAGTGAAGACAGCACACAGAGAAATGGAGAAATTACAACGATTGCTTTATATCGGGAGGCAAAGAGCACTAAGTACAATGTAGCTAACAAAGGAGTTTTTTCCTAGAAACATTGTGATTTTAAGACTGAACATTAGATGAAAGAAACAAATGGCAATTTCAGAACAAACTTCTTGAGACAAAAGACATGTTGTCTCCAAGTATCCCACCATACAAAAGCCAATGGATGGCCAATTTGATTAAGGACCTGATTTTAGAAAATGCCTTAGAATGGCCAAATCTTCTTTTGGGGTCATGAGCCCCATGCTCCTTTAAAATATTGTATAAGACAAAGAAGATAGCCAATGCACATCAAAACCAAATGACACTTACACAGATTTCTTTGGCATTAGACTTCTACCAGTTTGTAGAAAGTCTTATACATGATCTTATTTCTTTTTTAGAAAAATCTTTCAAATATTTGTCTCACCAATCCAAACACAAATATCTTAGAGATTTTGACAATTATCGGTCCCTGTTACTATGATATTGGATATCTACTACACTAGTGACCCATCCAAATCTCATTCGTAAAGAACCCAACATGCACCCATATCATGGATAAGGACTTGCACACTCTCCATTTAGGGCTGTCAATGGGCCAAGTGTGTGTTGGCTCAGCCCAAATTTTAAATTGGTGGGTAAGGCGGGGCCATTGGTGATGCAATCGCCCCACATCCCACACATGCATGTTCCGAACATTTGCACAAAAAAGGGCCCACTTTTCATTTTTAGGAAAATCTCTACATTTGGAAATATCCTTACTTTACATTTCTTTTGATTATCTATATATAAGGTAATTTCCTTTAATATCTTTATGTTAGGCAAGAAGTATTCTTATTGTCTTCTTATTTAAGTACTTTCTTATTTGAGTGGTTTCTTATTTAGGTAGTCTCCTATTTTTCATATCTTTGCTAGGTAGGGATTTTATTTTTAGATTGTATAGTTTTTATTACATATTGCAAGGACTGGTTATAATATGGCCTAGACCTATGGAAAAAGATAGTTAAATGGAATTCTCTAATTTATAGAAATTCTCTTATTTTCTTTACGGTAGAATGAAATTCTCTTATTTTATAGAAATTCTCTTATTTTCTTATTTTATTAAAAACCCCATCATGTTATGCAACGAGTGCTCTATGACACAACCAATCTACCTCATAATGCTCCTTCCAATGATAACTGATAAGACCATTGCTATAGTTACTATTGAAACTCCATCTCCATATGTATTTAGGTAAAGTTGACACCTCCAGAAAAGCTACTAGCAACATAACTAACTAAACCGTAGCAACTTATCTACCAAACAGGTTGAAGTACATGCCAACCGAATCGTCCAGATCATGGGTCCCGCTGTGGATGGAGCATTGCCCAGAAATCACATAGATTGGCTGATCCAAACCGTCCAACTTTGTGCATGTAAGTTAGACAACAGACAGTTTTTAACTGCCCATTGGATCCACAACACCAATTGAAGAACTAGGATCACCTGATCCATATGATTATTGGGCCACAGTCCATCTACAGTGGAGCTATGATTTTGACAATGTAGATCGTTGCCACCATTTCGTGAGTCGTGGAAAAATAATTCGATAGTCTAGCTCCTAACAAGGAGAGTTTATCTGCTATATTCATGGCATATCGAGCCATGATCCTGACCATTCCTAATGTAGCCCTCAGAAATGGATATCCCAAAGTAGAAAAATCCCACTCATTAGACAACGCTAACTGTCTGATCAGTGAACAACAATCAGACGATAGAAAAGCCCTCTCTCAATCTCTTGTGCTGCCTCACCCTCTCTCTATCTCTCAGCCCCATTTCCCTCTCTGTTTCCCAACCTCTCTGTCTCTCTTGCTTGGGTTTTCAAAACCCCCTTTCTCTACAAGAAGGAGAAGAAGAACGGTGAGAGTTAACAACTACAATGCCTTCTGTTTATGGTTATTTAATGGTGAGCTGATTTGAATAATCATTTGAGAAATGCAGGTTTGGGGTTGGACGTTCACAATATTTGCTGGAGCATGAAATTTTTGACGAGGTATGTTTGATTCCTTTGGCTATTGTTTGAATCTTTTGCTGGATTGGAAGATGTAGGTTTGGATCTGTGGAAAACATGTTTTTTCCATGATTTCGTCTAGAATCTATGAAGTTTTGATCAATATTTTAAAAAATTTTGGTTATGTTATGCTTTGGCACCTTACATGATCGATTAAATGCTAAATGGCCCAAACTTGCTATATTTTCAATTGAATCCGTATATGCAGCCCATGTGTTGACTTTTTTGTCTGATTTTTGTGCCATGTGGCCTAAACTATGGGTTACCTGTTGCATGGTACTGATTGTCTAGGTGAGGGTATTTTGAGTAGACAGAGAGTGTTGTATGGCAGGTTAAAGAGTGTTGAATGGATATAAATTTTCCTCTGCAGGAGGTGCAGATTGGAACAATTTCCTCATTACATGGGTGATGTGTATTCCCATGCTTTTGGTAATCACAATATCTCGACTGGTATGATGAGCTTCCCTTTTCTTGGAAAACAAGCTCCCACTGTACAGGCCCAGGTGGAAGACCAGAAAATGTGGTCAGATTACCAACCTCTTGAGCATCTGAAGCTTCATAAGGAATAGCAGCAGCAACAACTCCAAGTCCAGCGGGAAAATCACTAGTCTGCTCCACTACCGGAGCTGTATTGAGGACCATCTCTTTCGTCAGGCCAGTTCTTCATGTGAGAACCTTGGCATCAGATGATAGTTGGTTGTGGAGAATCTGTCTTGTGATTGGCCTCAAGCTTACTATTATTGAGTTCGGACTCCACCTTAGTAGACCTTTCAATGTCGTTATACTTATGTTGGAGCATGGACGGTCTTGTGAGCATTACAGGCTCATGCCTCTGAAACAGAGCTCTCCAAACTGGAACAAAGGGATGGTGGTTGAAAGTTTCAAAGAAGATTCAAGTAATCCCCTATTTCATTGGATGGTCAAGACAAGCCCAAATATATAGCAAGGTCTGAAATGGGTTGTTGGTGACTTTGGCGTTTGAGGTTTCTAAAACCCAACTCAAGTTGGGGCCAGGGAACCACTTAATATTCTACCATGATCATGATAATGGTCTACAAACAGTCTAATCTGTTGGAGATAGATGCATCATTGTCATCTTCTCATCAACGATAGTAGCAACTGGTATCTAGTGAAGGTCATCAGTAATAGCCAAAAAATTCCAGAAAAAAAAGGAAAAGAAGTTTGGAATTGGAGGTTGATGGTGTGGTGTGCAAATCAAAGGTTGAAAGGAAGAGGAGTAATATTAGTTTCAAAAGGTGCATGACATAGCAATGCGTATAGCTTTGTCAAATGTGTATGGATGTGGCGTAATGGTTGGTGTTATTATGAAGTATTCCTAGTTGCAAACATAAAAAGACTGTTTTCTTTTTCTCACTGGACTGCTGCAGTGGTGACAGTTGAAAGTTCTCTATAATATGATATTTGTTTGGAAATACTTAACACTGGTAACACTTTGTTTCTAAAATTCTGGGTGGTGCTAATAAAAAAAAAGGGGGGGTTAGTGTACAGCCAGCTATTGTATAGCAAGAAATGAAGAAGAAGGAAAGAATTTTTTTATTTTTTTTAAAGGCATTCTATTAAGCTCCGGAAAATTTATTTCACTAGTAAGAATGATCTGTCATCCTTCGATGTGCTCCATTGGATAAAAGTTTTAGTAAGAGAAGATGTTAAGGTCCAATGACAATATTTTCATCTTTTTAGAAAAGTGGTTCTAGTATCCACCTGTACCCTCTTAACAAAAACAGAGTCAAGCTTGCTGTTCCTTTAGGAGCTAACTATAGGCTGATTGATATTCTTGTTAGCAAGAACATATCGAAGATCTATTTTCTAGCACAATTCAATTCTATTAGCATTCTACATCTAGTTCTATTTATTCCCATTCCTAGATAACTAATCATCTTCTATATTTTCTCATTGCATAGGTTCTATGGATTTTTTTTCTTCAAAAGATTTGTATTATAGCTACTATCTTACCTAAGGAATGCCTTACAATTTGGTTGCTTAGGAATGGAGTATGGCTTTACTAATTAGATGACCAAAACGGGGCTGCATTTGTACGAAGGACCTGAGGATGGTATGCATATCCTTGGGTAAGCGGATCATATAATTTGTCTTCCTAATATGCCATTCTATGCAAGGATACCAAGTGGATGTATAAGTTGTGCATCAGGTGAGGAAAATGCATGGATGAACTAGGCTTTCAAGTCAAGTTATCAAGTTTTTGAATTATGCTTAGCTCAAGATAGGCCCAAGAAACATATTTGTATTTAGCCTAAGCCATCTTTAAAGACAACCTCCATACTAGAAGGGCCTTATTGCCTTCTAAATTTGGCCTCCATACTGTCAATGTCTTTCATATTGTGGCAATTGTTAGGCAAACACCATGTCTTTTCAAAATTCTTAAAGATGAAAATTTGTGCAATTGTTATGGAAATTTATGCAGCAAATTTAATTAATTTTGGTAATGGTCCTCTTCAATTTTTCCTAATGGTGGGCATTCCCTTCGATTTTGGCAACACTCCTCTTCAAACTAGATTGATTAATCATGTACTTTCATGATATTTTGGAGCAACCAAATGATCCCTTAATGTTGCTTTTATTTTAAATTTTCTCTGCATGGAAAAATGATGGTAGTTTTCTATCAATTTTGAGGATTTTATGGACCGACTAACATCTACATTGTTGGTTTGATATGTTGGTGATTTTGATTTGAAATGTTCTTTTTTTTTTTTTTTTTTTCCTTTCATAATCAGAGGCACTTTTCTTCCTTTGTTGACAATGTAAATAGGTTGAGCTAGGGAAGGACTGATATGTAGTTCATTGATTGCTTGGAATTTCTTATTGCTAGACACTGATTGGCAATAACTCAAAGAAAGTTTATACATGCTGGAATTTACACTTGAATGCTCGGAATTGTGATCAGATTGCTAGATTTTTTTATTTTTATTTTTATTTGGAAAGATGATGATCTTGTTAAGGCCAAAGGCCAAAAAAACAAAACAAAGAAACAAAACTACTGAAAAACAAACACAAATATTTGCTAGAATATTGATCATAGAAATTGAATAAACTTGCTGGAATTTCTGTTTAATTGCTAAAATTTCACCATTACTTGCAACTTTTGTGATTAAATATTCCGATTGTCATATTTCATGAATGCTTACTTAAGTTGCCTTATTCTGGATCGATTGTCTTTCCTTACTTAAGTTACCTTATTCTGGATAATCTCCAAATCCTTTGCTCCTTTCCAACCCTTGGAATCTACATTTTCCAAGATTCCTATAAGCATTAAAAATTCCTTAATTTTTTTGTTAAAAGAAACAAATAAAAATTATTTATATTAGAAGTTGCTAACTTATGGATGGATTTCTGTTTGCTTGTTTTCATTTGCACATCAATATCAAGTATAAAGACAAAAAAGGCAATAGTATCTTATCATTAATCTCACATCCTGCTAGCCTTTTTCTGGTAATATGCCTTCAATTACATGAATTTTACAATTTTGATGAAATGTCTGAATGTTGTATGTCTTACCACATGTGAGGAGATTATTTTAGGAGAGAAACAACCATTGAACACAAAACAACAGCTAAGAGTCAGGAAATAACTACAATATTTCTTCTTTTTTTTTGGCCTTTTCCCATCTAGAGCTAATTCAAACAATCTGCTTCTTTACTTCTTTCTTTTTCTCTATATGGGAATCGTGGGGTCTTTGAAGTTTATTAGGTGGGATAATTAAACTATACTCTATTTTCAAGTTTACCCATCTTGTTTGGTGGGCGTTGAAAGGGACTACTTAGCCTTAAGTAAGCAGTATCCAAAATTATCAATATCCATGGAATTCACCGAGTTATGACTTTTCTTATTTTAGTTTATTCTTGCAAGTAACGGCTATCTTACTTGTCTTGAATCTAGGCTGAAGTGTGTACTCAGTATGTATTGTAATGGATCTTCTTAATTTTCCTTAGATTGTTCTGCATTGGCTAAAGGCAAACCTGAATATGTCATTACACACTCCTGTCAGGTATTTTCTCTTTTTAAATTGCCCTGTTATGACCATGATGAAGCTGTCCATTTCTTATGTACAGCATTGGAGGGGCCTGACCATTTGGACAAACCATGTTTTTGTATTTGTTCGAAATTAATGAAGCAGACCCGAATGTGCGTCGGAGCTATCTGGATGAGTGGGGTCCCTAGAAGGTGAGAACCGATGTTATGACCAAGATGAAGTTGTCCATTTTCTATGGACAGCATTGGAGGGGCCTGACCATTTGGACAAGCCGTGTTTATGTATTTGCTTGAAATTAATGGAGCAGACCCTATGTGTGTCGGAGTTATCTGGATGAGCGAGGGTCCCTGGAAGGTGAGAACTACTATTATGACCATGATGAAGCTGTTCATTTTCTATGGATAGCATTGGAGGGGCTTGACCATTTGGACAGACCGTGTTTATGTATTTGCTCAAAATTAATGGAGCAGACCCAGATGTGCGTCGGAGCTATCCGAATGAGTGGGGGTCCCTGGAAGGTGTGAATTGCTGTTATGACCATGATGAAGTTGTCCATTTCCTATGGACAACATTGGAGAGGCCTGACCATTTGGACAGGCCGTATTTATATCTGTATTTGCAGGTACCACACCCTAATCTAAACCACACCCTAAACCTATAACCTAAACCTATTCTCAATTCCCTAAAGCTATAACTTATAACCTATAACCAAAACCTATAACCTAAACCCGAACCCATTCTCAAATCGTATAACCTATCACCAAAACCCAAACCTAAAACCTATAACCTAAACCAAAACTTATAACCTAAACTAAAACTAAAACTTATAACCTAAACCCGAACCCATTCTCAAATCCAAAAACCTATAACCTAAACCCGAACCCATTCTCAAATCCAAAAACCTATAACCTAAACCCGAACCCATCCTCAAATCCAAAAACCTATAACTTAAACCTAAACCTTAACCTAAACCGTTAACCTATAACCTAAATCAAAACCTATAACATAAACCAAAACCAAAACCTATAACCTAAACCCGAACTCATTCTAAAATCCTATAACCTATAACTTAAACCAAAACCAAAACCTAAACCTAAAACCTAAAACCTAAACCAAAACCCATAACCTGAACCAAAACTAAAACCTATAACCTAAACCCGAACCCATTCTCAAATCTAAAAACCTATAACCTAAACACAAACCCATTCTCAAATCCAAAAACCTATAACCTAAACCGTTAACCTATAACCTAAACCAAAACCAAAACCAATAACCTAAACCTGAACCCATTCTCAAATCCAAAAACCTATAACCTAAGCCTGAACCCATTCTCAAATCTAAAAACTTATAACCTAAACCTAAACCTTAACCTAAACCGTTAAACTATAACCTAATTCAAAACCTATAACCTAAACCAAAACCAAAACCTATAACCTAAACCCGAACCCATTCTCAAATCCTATAACCTATAACCTAAAACTAAACTTAAAACCTACAACCTAAACTAAAACTTATAACCTAAACCAAAACCAAAACCTATAACCTAAACCCGAGCCCATTCTTAAATCCCAAAACCTATAACCTAAACCAAAACTAAAACCTATAATCTAAACCAAAACTAAAATCTTTAACCTAAACCCGAACCCATTCTCAAATCCAAAAACCTATAACCTTAACCTAAACCGTTAACCTATAACCTAAATCGAAACCTATAACCTAAAGCAAAACCAAAACCTATAACCTAAACCCCGAACCCATTCTCAATTCCTATAACCTATAACCTATAACCTAAACCTAAAACCTATAAACAAAACCCAAACCTATAACCTAAACCAGAACCCATGCTCAAATCCAAAAAACCTATAACCTAAACCTAAACCGTTAACCTATACCCTAAATTAAAACCTATAACCTATACCAAAACCAAAACCTATAACCTAAACCCGAACCCATTCTCAAATCCTATAACCTATAACCTAAACCTAAACCAAAACCGAAACCTAAAACCTATAACCTAGACCAAAACCTATAACCTAAACCAAAACCAAAACCTATAACTTAAACCCGAACCCATTCTCAAATCCAAAAACCTATAACCTAAACCTAAACATTAACCTAAACCGTTAACCTATAACCTAAATCAAAGCCTATAACCTAAACCAAAACCAAAACCTATAACATAAACCTGAACCCATTCTCAAATCCTATAACCTATAACCTAAACTTAAACCAAAACCAAAACCTAAACCTAAAACCCATAACCTAAACCAAAACCAAAACCTATAACTTAAACCCGAACACACTCTCAAATCCAAAAACCTATAACCTAAACCCAAACCCATTCTCAAATCCAAAAACCTATAACCTAAACCTAAACCTTAACCTAAACCGTTAACCTATAACCTAAATCAAAACCTATAACCTAAACCAAAACCAAAACCCGAACCTATTCTCAAATCCTATAACCTATAACCTAAACGAAAACAAAAACCTAAACCAAAACCTATATCCTAAACCAAAACCTATAACCTAAACCAAAACCAAAACCTATAACCTAAACCCGAACCCATTCTCAAATCCTATAACCTATCACCAAAACCCAAACCCATTCTCCAATCTGAAAACCTATAACTTAAACCCAAACCTTAACCTTAACCGTTAACCTATAACCTAAATCAAAACCTATAACCTAAACCAAAACCTATAAACTAAACCCTAACCCATTCTCAAATCCTATAACCTATAACCTAAACCTAAACCTAATACCTATAACCTAAACCAAAACCTATAACCTAAACCCAAACCCATTCTCAAATCCCAAAACCTATAACCTAAACCAAAACCAAAACCTATAACCTAAACCCGAACCCATTCTCAAATCCGAAAACCTATAACCTAAACCTAAACCTTAACTTAAACCGTTAACCTATAACCTAAATCAAAACCTATAACCTAAACCAAAACCTATAACCTAAACCCAAACTCATTCTCAAATCCTATAACCTATAACCTAAACCAAAACTAAAACCAAAACCTATAACCTATAACCTAAACCCGAACCCATTCTCAAATCCAAAAACCTATAATTTAATCCTAAACCTTAACCTAAACCGTTAACCTATAACCTAAACCAAAACCAAAACCTATAACCTAAACCCGAACCCATTCTCAAATCCTATAACCTATAACCTAAACCAAAACCTATAACCTAAACCACAACCAAAGCCTATAACCAAAACCCGAACCCATTCTCAAATACCAAAACCTATAACATAAACCTAAACCTTAACCTAATCCTATAACCTAAACTCAAATCCCTAAACCTTAACCTATAACCTAACCTAAACCTATACTTATAACCTAAAACTATTCCTAAATCCCAATACCTATAACCTAAACCTAACCTTTCTGTAAACCTATAACCTAAACTTAATTCCCTAAACCTAATCCTACACCTAGTCCTAATCTCAACTCCCAAACCTAAACCTAAACCTAAACTTGAAAACCCAAACTTAAAGCCAATCCCGAACCTGAACCTGATTTCCTAAACCTAAACCATAACCCATTCTCAATTCCCTAAGGGCCTGTTTGGTTTTTCGAATTACACATATTTTAGTGTAATAAGTCATCATTACACTTCAGCCGCTCGTTTGAAAAACGATCGATTCGACTGCAATTTGACAGCGCCGAAATGACGGTAAAGAGATCTCGGGCAGAGACGAGATTTACATCCCCTGCTAATGGTCGTTCGATTTATGGAAGAGTCTGACGATAGTGGTTCGGTGGTCCACATGAGCACCAATCGTGCTACATAAGTATGATTTCAGATTTCAGCTTTTCAAAAGCTACTCCTTCTCATCCACTTCTCACCAGCGGACTCGTCTCTTTTAGAGCATGAGATCTCCGGCCGGGTAAACCCTTCTTTCCATTTTCTTTTGCCTATCACCTATTCTTTCACTCTGAATCTACCATTTACATGATAACATCTCCTTCTATTCCACTTCTCTGTATGTTTGTTGTTAAAACCTGAGCAATGGAAATAGGGTAATATAAAAAGCATCTCCTTCCGCTTGCGCATCCTCTTTCTCCAGATTAAAGTACATTTCTCCCTGTTTTCATACCTTAGATATTATGGAGAAAATATTAATGTCACGCCCCAAACTCAAAAATCGGATTCACAGGAATCTCGATCGCCGAATCCGGTGCCGACAGCCTCCGTAGTACCCCATTCTCGGCTCCCAGCGCTCATATGCCAGATTCCGATCCTGGGATCTTACAAGGAGGATTTTCAACATGAATTTGTCTCATAAGAAGCATAACCATAAGTATACCCAAATCATAAGAATAATTTCATCACCACATATCCACTAATATAATCATTTGAGTACAATACTGAAAAGGAAATACATATATCAAAATCAAAACTCCAGAAGTCAACTACATGCTTCAAGCTCCAAGCTGTTGTGACTTAACATCACCTGCACGCATCTATCATGCATAAGCTTATAGAAAGCTTAAAGGGTGGTGTAAGTGTGTGCGCAAGGTAAGTGCCAAGTATTCAATACAATTCCATCATCATACAATACCGGAAATACTAGAAATCCTTAAATCGTACATTATCGAAATAAACAGAATACTGACAAGGACATAAATCATACGATAACAGAGTAGGAAGAAATACGAGCAAGTCCATAAATCAATCAATATTAGAATACGCAATATAGAACAACTATACAAATGAGGAGTCATAAAAAGCCAAGTATCAGATGCCGAGGGTGCGATGAAATCTACAATTTATGATGAGTCCACGAATATCGTCAACCGTATCTACACTATATAAATGCAGAAACACAGTAATCCAAAATACCATATGCCGCGGATGTAATGCAATATGCGGTGCGAATGGAATGACCATGCTGGAGTGTGAAGTCGGGATGATAATACGTAGTATCACAGGCTACGAGGTCCACCACAAGGGACTTTTATCCAAACCAGTCTCATACCTAAATTTAAATAGTCAGACTCAATGTGGTAAACTCCTGATCTCGGGTTAGTTGTGCGCCCCAACCGAAATCCTGGCCATTACGAAGGTACACGTAATAAATAGTTACGCACTATCAGCCCAAGTGGATAGTGAATGCATGAATGAATGAGTATGCAACTCCTGCTCAATAAGTCCACATATCATTACGGTTCATATCTGGGATCATCACCGAGGTCTATTACACTATACGCCAGCTTGTCGCCCCTATCCGAGCGCACAACTGGGTAAGTGGAAGAGACCTCACTATCCACCTACCAATATTGGGTCTGGCTCGTCGGTAGCGGACCTATTCCTCAAGCTGGTCAAGCTCAACCTAGACATTGCCCCCTCACTCAGGCGGGTAAGGTCACACCCCTTCCCAACCGACCACGATACAGTGGGAGATACGGCCTACTGGTATACGGCCTTCGTCAGCTCATATATCCACTTGGTCTCGACGTTGGAGTCATCTCCTGGCCAAGGAGGTTTAGGAATTTTCACCCAGGGACATCTATGGTTCCTGTATGCTAGAACCAAATATTTTCGGTGTCCCGTATGGCCATCCACGATATGCCTGTGGAGGCTACGACCCTGATGTCGCTAGGGCGTATAACATACAATACAAGATGCATGAGTCATACAATCCAGTCATGCATCAATCTTGTGCATGTCATGCGCTCATGTGAGATAACCTCCGCCTATCAGGGAGTCTCATAGCCTACCCAATGTCATATGCAATGGTCAACCACATCTCATAACAAACATGCAGATGATGCGTATGGGCATGTTTCATGATGCTATGTTATCACATACTCATAATCGGTGTCAATAACTGGTCTTAACAATCGGCTTCGACATTGTGGACATTTAACCAACATTACCCCAAGGAATGACCCACATAGAACCTAACATATAGTGGACCCATGGCCTCACACAAGGGCCAAATATACAACACCATGGGTCCCACTCAAGAGCATAATACACACCACAATGGGTCTTTCACATGGGCCTAACATACATCACAATGGGCTCCTTCGCCTAGCCCTCAAATGTATCACAATGGGCCTCATCACATAGGCCTCATATACATCACATTGGGCCTTAAACACAGGCAGAATACACATCATAACAGGCCTCAAATACGAGCCGCATATACATCACGTTGGGCCTCAAACACGGGCAGAATGTACATCACAATCAGAATCCACAATCGGCCACGATGATTGGCCTCAATCAATAACCAGTCATTCGGCCACGACAAGCAGAATTGGCAATCGGCCACGTCAATCAACAATCGGCCATGATCGGTAATCGGTCACGATAATCGGCCTCGATAGGTAATCGATCAATCGGTCATGACAAGCAGAATCGACAATCGGCCACGACAATAAAAAATCGTCCATGATCGGTAATCGGTCACGATAATCAGCCTCGATCGGTAATCGATCAATCGGCCATAACAAGCAAAATCGACAATCGGCCACGACAATTAAAAATCAGCCATGATCGGTAATCGGTCACGATAATCGGCCTCGATCGGTAATCGATCAATCGGCCATGACAAGCAGAATCGGCAATTGGCCACGTCAATCGACAATCAGCCACGATCGGTAATTGGTCACGATAATCAGTCTTGATCGATATTCAGAATCGACAAATCGGTCACGTCAATCAAAATCGGCAATTGGTCACGACAATCGAAATTGACCTATACAATTGGCCTCGACAATCGAAATCAGAATCGATCTCGACACAAGGCGAGGTCCATAGATGGATGGCCGATTATGGATCGAGCAATATCAATGGGGCCCATTCGTTTGGGTTAACCCACTAAAGAATTATGAGAATGGGCCTAATCAGGCCTAAGGGAAGGTCACAGTGTAGACATTTAACCATCATTGTCAATCAATGTGGACATTCAACCAACATTTTTCCCAAGGAGTAGCTCACATAGGGCCAAACGTACAGTGGGCCCATGACCTCATAATAGGGCCCAATACACATGTCATTGGCCGCACACAAAGGCCTTGTGCATAATATAATGGGCCTCACGCAAGAGCTTAATACACATCACGATGGGCCTTACCCATGGGCCTCAGATTCACACAGGTGGGCCCCATCATATGGGCCTCAAAATACAAGGCAAGTGGGCCCTGTCACATGGGCCAAAATACACACAGGTGGGCCATGCACATGGGCTAAAAATACATCATGATGAGCCTCATAAGTAGGCCACACCAATGGGCCTCAAATGGGCTTGGACCATACTAAAAATCATTTCAATAGTTGTAGGTGTAACAAGTGTATCAACGTAAACTATCCTTCCATGGGGCACATAGCCCACTAATGATGATCAACACGGTCCAAAAATTGCCCAGGTAAATCGGCACCAACCAAACATTTTTCAAGTAAATCAACACCACCCAAATATTATCCATGAAACCTAACACCATCCAAACATTGTCCAACAGCGGGAGGACGGCTGGGACGTACATGTACATCACGTGGGCCCACAGAACTTGCTGACGTCAATGGGACAAATGGGCCCTACCATAAAAAAAAATGGATGGACGGCAGAATGAAACACGCCAGGGGGAGGGGCTGTGCATGGCATCCATGTTGCTGAGCATATGGACACTATGGATACTACACATGTATCATGGTGGGGATCCACAGATCTTGGTGATGTCACTGTATCCCACCGTCCAGATGGACGGTGGAGATGAAACACATATTCGGTGGGGTCCACAGAACTTGCTGACGACACCACCTCAGCTATATTGCTGGTGTATGCGTACACCAGCCAATCTTATTTATATCAGGTGGATCCCATGTAGGGGTGGCCCACCGTAATAATATATATATATATATATATATATATATATATATACTCTATATCCACCGTCCAGTTACATCTGGACGGTGCAGATTATGTAATTAAAGGTGGGTCCCACGTAGAAGTGTCCCACCATCTTCATTCATATATAATACTAAAATAATATTAATATATTATATCTACATATACAATATATATATTATATCATCCAGCCGGCGTCCAGCAACAGGGACGCTGGACGGACTGGATATAAAATAAGTACATCCAGGTGGAATGCACATGCACGTTGTGGGTTACACACACGGTGTAGATCAGACGTGTCAACGGGCTCCACCGTCCAGGAAATGCTGGACGGTGTGGATATATCACATACGTGTGGGTCCCACGTGGTAGGCCACCCACTACAGCCCTCTCTCACATATTTATATTATATAATATATTATATATATACATAGAAGTCACGTACACCATCCATCCACGACCCAACTAGATGAAACAGATGGACGGTTGGGGTTTAACACATACCTCATGATCATACCCCAGCACCGGATGGATGGTCTGGATGAATCCATACCTCATGGTAGGGTCCACGCATGTGGACAGTGTGAATACAAATCATACTTCATGGTCCAAACCCACCGTTTAGAGGTCTAGATGGTGTGGATATGAAGCACATACATCATACTGGAATCCACCGCACCGTCCAGGATGGTGGGGATACATAACACGTGCATTAAGGTGGGTCCCACCTGACACGTGTGGGACAGGTCCCATGTTTAAAACAGATGGACGTAACACATCACAGTGGTCCTTTCTGCACCATCCATACATAGACGGTGTGGATATCAGAATGCATACAGTAAGGTGGGTCCCATCCCACACATGCAGCACGTGTGAGTGGGCCCCACGCTACTGCCAAATGGATGGTTGCTTAGGATATAACACACGATGGGACCCACAGAAGTTGCTGACATCAGGAACCTTCTTACGTGCGGTACAGCAGCTATGTAGCTGCACAGTACACTAGCCACTCAGTGGGAGGATGCAACACGTCTACATCCACCGTCGAGTAGATCTGGACGGGGTGGATGCAACACATCACACAAGGTGGCCCCCACACGTTGCCATGGTGGGGTCCACATATAAATGTAGGGACGGTGAGGATATAATATATACATCAAATGGGGGTACCCAGCGTCCAGACCTGCTGGACGGTGCAGGTAAGGCCCATACATCATAGTTGGCCCCACAAAACTTGTTGTCGTCAAGGGACAGCAGCATAGTTGGAGAAACTCCAGCCAACCCATCTTCTAACATCCATTTGGACGGTGTAGATCAATAGACATCAAGGTGGGCCATCAATAGAACAAGAGAATGAGAGGAAGAGAGAGAGAGACCGTGAAAAGGGGAGGGACCCCGCTACTATGGGCCAGCCCTAAATAATGCAAACATCAAGATGGGTCCCACCATATGCGGGGCCTCAAATCACTAATCAAATAAATAAAATCACCCACATCTCTTGCTTCTTCTTAGGCTCCTCCTCATCTTAGCTCCAATGGGTCATGATTCAACGGTCGAGATCGATTTTGAAGGGTGGGGATGGGAGATAGGAAGGTGGGCCACACTAGCTCTCTCATGGGGAGCTTGAACGTGAGTTGCTTAGGAGGAAAAATGAGAGAGATAAGAGAGATGAGAGAGATGAGAGATGTGATGTAAAGAGAGAGAGAGAGGGATGGGTAAGAGAGTGATGGGTGATGGGGAGAGTTGACTTTGGGTAGTTGGTGTAAGAAAAGGGTAAGGATAGGTATGGGTTGTTGTACTTGGGTATGGAGTGACTTGATTTGTACTTGACATTGATTGATTGATTGATGGGACATGTTGTAGAGATTCCCTCAAAGTTCGCAACACGTGATGTTTTTCCTCGAATTGAACGCAGGCCGACATCTTCTAGCCTGGGTATTGGGTCGGTGCGTGAGTCACGGCATTGGAACTGCGGCGACGGTGCGGTCGCCATGGTACAAGTTTCGGTTCGAGCCGACTTTGGTATGCGGGACTTGACTCAGGATCGCACGCAAATGTCAGTTACGGGTCGAGGATTGCCAGAATTCGATCAGAAGGATCGCGGAAACTAACGGAACAGTACGATCTTAGGATATGGGTCTTACAATTAATGTCTTTGTTCTTCTTCATCGAGATCGCATGGCCTGCTCCATGTCTATTTGTTCGGTAGCTTTCATGTCACTGCATGTCTTCTGCCATCTAATATATTACCATTTTCATGAACCCATTTGTATTGCATGTTGTTAGAATGTCATGGTTTCCCTTTGTCGACATCATCACCCGATTCCGATGTTCATGGAAATCTCCGGGGCCTCATCCATCTGCCTTCTGCTACTGACATCTTCTCCAATACCCCACTCAGGTATTATATGGATTACATTTCGGTTGAAAACCCTCTATTCCACTATTGTTTTTTTTCTTCGACGATGATAAATTTGTTACTCTGTCAACATGTAGAAATATCCTCTGTCGTCTGGGACTGACATCCACCTCCAGCCATCAGGTACAGCAACGCCAGAAGAGGTAAGTCACGTGGCTCTGTTGAATGTCTATAGACCATGACATAGTTAGAAGTGAAGCTATGAAATAGAAGTTGATGTCCTATTCTGGCTTGTTTCAGACACTTGTGGCTCACACGTTTGACATTGATCCTGTAAAGAAATTATGGTGGGCCATTGTATAGGTGCTGACAGGCGAACAGGCTTAATGTTTTTCACACTCTACTTTCATGCTACATATGCGCTCATTGCAAGCCTCTTTCCTTGATACATTCCCAGTCCAATATGCCCCACTGTGTGTGTAGATGTCGGATATGTAATATCCTCTCTGTCATGGTTATCTAAACATTCTGGGACTAATTTTATCTGTGTATCTTTCATTTATCATTCCTTCGATGCCATGTTTAACTGAACATGCTGAGACTGATTGAAGATGTCAGTGTAGCTAATCAATCTCCTATCATCTCCTACTCTGGATAACTAAACATGGATAAGTCTGATTTCAGCTGTGCGTGTTGGGGTGATTTCCGCCATCATAACATGCTCAGGTTAACTGAACATTCAGAGACAAGTATGGGACATAACAGATATCAGTTCTACTACGTACACATGGTTACTTATGATTTCTCATTATAGCATAATCATGGTTAACTGAGGGTATAGAGATAGTCATCCTCCAGGACTGATATTTGTTTTACCAAGTGGACATGCATACCTATCATTTCTGATATTATCAGTGCCATGATTAATAGAGCTGAGACGTACAGTTAACGACCATGACTGAAAAATAGTTCTACTACACAAAGATGGTTACCTATCACTTCTTGCATTATATTTCCAATGCTTAATTGAACATTTGAGACAGCTATCAACCATGTTCAATTATCTGTTATACGATCTGAACATGGTTACCCATCATGTGTTACATTAGCATTCCCATGATTAACTTAACAAGTTGAGACTAATTTCAGCTGTGTAGCTCTCATTTGTTATTCCAACAAAGCCATGGTGAGACTGAAGATGTTGTGAATGATTTCACATGATAGTGTATCTATGATTTCTTACATCATAACATGCTCAGGTTAACTGACCCGTATTTGGAACTGACTCAACCTGTCTGTGTAGATAATTATTCTCACACATTATCTCATGCTCTGGTTATTTGAACATGGATGATACTGATGTCAGTTGCTCTACTTAACTGACCATTATTGTACAGTTTTAAATATTTGTTTAGCTAATGACTCTATTACATTATCTTAACCTTTGGTTAACTGAACATGGATGAGACTAATTTGGAATGTGACAGTGTTGGGGTGATTTCTTACATCCTCTCATGCTGAGGTTAACTGAACATTCTAAGACATATAACCAAAGACGATCGATATTTCTTCTACTATTTGAACATGGTTACCTATCATGTGTTGTATTACCTTTCCCTTGGTTAACTGAACATGGATGAGATAGCTATCAACCATGCTGAGTCTGATTGCACCTAGTTTAAATGCACCTCATGTAGAACCTAAACCTGAATGTCTGATAAACTGTCCCTAGATGGACAACTTGGAAATACTTATGATTTTCCATAGAACCTGTAGCACTAATATAATAATCTCATTTAAGAAGCTGTAGGATAGAAAAGTTGGACTAAACCTTTCCAAATTTCCTAGACTAGATTTAGATAGTTGGCATTGAATATTGATATTTTGATGCTGCTGAATCAGCCGAAAAGTCAGTGTGTTTTCCAAGAAAACCAAACAGAACATGGATGAACATGGATGGACGGATGAAGAAACGGCATCCTTTACAGCTACACTTGCTGCAGTAACTACAACAATTGCCGTCGGTGAATATTGCAATAAGATTTTATTTAAATCACCCTCCAGGTTCGGAGACCTTGAAACAAGGAAGCTAATAAATAACATTATTAGAGCGGGCGACAATGAGTGTGTAGCACAACTCTGCGTGAACAAAGCTACATTTTTTAACCTATGCTCATTATTGAGGGATAGAAATTTACTTCCTGACGGGAAACATGTATTTATGGAGGAACAACTTGTCATGTTCCTTCACACGGTTGGACATAATGTTAGGAACTGTGTCATTAGGCATCGGTTTATAAGATCTGGAGAAACGATGAGCCGCTATTTTAGTAAAGCGGTGGATGCTATTGTCGGATTGTATCCGGAGTTCGTGAAACTCACAGGTGCGGATACACTAGTCAAGATCCTAGCCAATCCTCACTGGAGTGATTACTTTTAGGTATGGTATAATCAGATTATGCAATATTACGCAATGTCATATACTTTATCTATCTTCGTAATTATTCACGGTGAAAATAAGACTGCATTGGTGCAATTGATGGGACTCATATACCTGCCTATGTACCGGCACTGAAAAGTGCAACTAACCGTAACAGGAAAGGGGTACTTTCTTAGAACGTGTTGGGTGCATGTACATTTGACATGAAGTTCGTATATGTGCTCACCGGATGGGAGGGATCCGCTTCTGACGCACGCATCTTAAAGAGTACTTTGACACATTCCATTGATCAGTTAACTTTGCCTGTGGGTACTGAGTTAATAACTGTCCGACAATCCAAAATTGATAATATGATTTTCCACCAAATTAGATTGATAATTCATCACAATTAATTGTAGGTTAAGTATTACGTAGTTGATACTGCTTACGCTCATTCATTGGGATTCATGGCTCCTTTCCGGGGTGTACGGTACCACCTCAATGAGTATCGCACAGGCCGTAATCCTTCCAACAAGAAAGAACTATTCAACTATCGGCATGCTCAACTAAGAAACGTTATAGAGAGAATTTTTGGGGTATTGAAAGCCCGCTTTTCAATCCTCAAATCGGCTCCACCATACAACCTTCAAACACAGGTGAAGATAGTATCACATGTTGTGTGTTACACAACTTTATCTTTATATCTGGCAGAGATGGGTTGGTAGAAGATGAAATCACATCTACAGATATTTCAGAGAGTATAGATTTGTCTCCATGTGATATTAACGTGACACAGCGGGAGAAGGACGAATGGGCGACATATCGACACAATATTGCTACTAGGATGTGGAATGAATCTCATCCTGTGAGTCGTATGGTTTGAAATCTAAATTATAATTTCACTTTTTACAATAGGTAATATCATCACATGACTGTACTGTGTTGCATATACAGACTTTGTGAAAAGATCCCTTTATATTTTTGGATAATTGTAACGATGAATATCCTCATTTTCGTATATTATCTTAAGTTTTTGCATTTATATATTTCAGCTATTATAAATTAATGCATCCTCTAGACCTAGATGCTTTGGTTGTACGTATCAGACTAAATCTACTCATTGTGCTATTTTTAGATTATCAAAGTATATAGTGACGACGATATGGATCCAAATAGTGTTCATAACCAAACTACACCAAAGAAACGGTCTGGGCATGGTCGGTGTGACACACCCAGAAGGACACCATGCAAATACAAATCGAAATCACTTGATGAGAATGTTATGTCAGGTAGTGTTATGCGGTGGACAGACCAAATGGATGACTGTCTCATCGATACATTGATGGATGTGGTTGCGAACGGCCACAAGAGTGTGAACAGATTTAAGAAGGAAACGTATAAAACGGTTGTGAAAAGTATCAGGAGGGCACTAAGGATATCAGTTGACGAGAAGCATGTTGGTAATCACCTGTGAACACTAAAGAGGTTGTATTTTGAGGTTCGAGATACCCTGAACATGAGTGGGTTCGGTTGGGATGACGACAAGAAGTTATTTACTGCGCCAGATGACGTATGAGCTGATTACATACGGGTGAGATGTTATTTTTTCATTTGTCATTTAGATTATTTATTTTTTTATTTATCATTTAGATTAACCAAAGCTGGTCCATTGAAGTTTACTAATCAATATCTCTCTCTCTCTCTCTGTGTGCATAGTCACATCCCTATGCCCAACATGTTCATAAAAAACTGGTAAGAAGGTATGATGACCTCGTGTTCTTATTTGGAAGTGACCGAGCTACTAGACTTCGTGCTACGACTAGAAATATGCATACACAAAGTGGTACGAGAAAGTCTTGTGATGATGATGTTACACCGACTGTATCAGTTGATCTTAATGATAACATACTGGAAAAGTGGACATAACATCCAATGGTCATTTCAAAGTTACGACGTGCGCATATTGCAGCCAGAAGTCCGATTCACAATGGCAACAACTCCGCCAACACGGGCAGCACTACCAGTTCTAGGAAGTGAGCCAGATTGGAACGCCCATGCGACGTAATTGACAAAGGGATGAGTAAGGTAGTAGATGTTGTCAAGTCTCTGGCACTAACTATACACAAAGGGAAAGACGTCATACGTATGGAACAGATTGTACCTGCACTGGAGTAGATTGATGGCCTCACAAGTAACGAGGTCTTACGTGCAACTAGGATCCTGTCCAAAGATTAAAGCCAATCTGCGTCGTTCCTTTCGCTTCCCGAGTCTATGAGGCTCGACTTTGTGCTGATGATACTTGCACCAGATCAATCTTCGGATTGATCTCTTCTGACTGATCTTTTTATCCACTAATCTTCTCTTTTGGGGTGTTATCTAGATATGGCTAATCAGCCGTATGGTTTGCTGGACAATATTTTGGGTTTTCTGTTTGGCTAGTGAAGTGTACTAGCTGTTGAAGTGCTGGAAAAACTTTTTATTTTTTTTCCTAGTCACGAGTTTTACTGATAGATGTGTGCTAGGAGGCACCTAGATGACTGTAATTTTTTAGATGATAACTGTTACGTTCTTGGATTCAAGCCTATAATAAATGCTTACTCCTCATTGCCTGAAAACCCGTATTATCTGCTATTACTTTAAACGTAAGCTTCGTATGACGTATGGGATTTTGCTTTTCATATCTGAATAGGGTACGTACTAACTATGCAGGTCTATTTACTCACAATATCAGGTATGATGTAATTTTCAAGGTTAGCTCAGGTATTCTTTTTACTAAAGAAGGCCATTTTTCATATTGCTAGACTCTGGTTATCTTAGGTTTTCTACACTCTATATTTCCTACAATATTTACGACATATTCATCTGATATTCCCTATATGTGAAGATGCCTAAAAAGCTATACGTTGTCTTCAACGGACATCATCCAGTCATTTACCAGAATTGGGAGGAATGTCATCAGCAGGTGGACGGGTATTCCTGTGCCCGCTTCCGTGGATACAAATCCATGGAAGAGGCATTAGTTCAGTGGAAAGAATATCACGAGCAGATGGATGTGACAAATGCATCCACAATCGAGACGCAGAAGGATCGTGACAGCAGCGGGTCCACGTATGGACCGGGATCTGGGACCGCTCACATGAATCCTCTACCGACTTTCCAGGGACCATCTTTCGACTGTCCATCTACTAGTGGGAACTGCATGCGGGAGGACATTGATGAAGATTTGACGAATGCACTTTCGGCGCCGATGAAGATTTTCTTTGCCTACCTGGTTCTAATCCTCGCCATTCATCTCATGTCTTCGCGGTGCTGATGGTTGGACGCAGTGGTCGCATAAGTTGGCAGACTGTTGGCTATCGTGGATTTTTTAAAAAACTGTTATGGACAATATTTTAGACGTTGGTGACGCATCATTGAGTTTGATATTTATTAGTTCTCTTGACATTGATAGTTATTTTGCGTGATAGTATGCTTTCGACCATGTGTTGCAACATTAATTTCCGAATCTGCATCGGTTATGCGTGATATGTAACAATGGAGATAATTTGGAATGAATATCATGTAACCGTATGGACGTAATAGTTTGCACTTTCGACACTGATATGTAACATAAATTTCCTATATGACTCTTTCAGGTATACCAGGATATGTAATATGTCCGTAGAATCTGTTCACATGCTCCAATTTTAAAATCCTAATCCTGTCTGGTGTGAGCATCATCGGATGCCCACATATCAGTTCTTTCAGTTAGCTCATTCACCGTTAATGCGATCTGGATAAAAGTTATTACAAATCCAATGGTATATCTGGACCATCACTACAAGCTTCAGCTATTTCAATTTAATAGAGTTGAGACCCTCAACGGTCCTAGCCGTATAAGACCATCACTGATCTGATGCAGTCACTTGTAACCTTCCAAAGATCCATCGTCATTTTGAAAAAACAAACAGGTGTATTGAGTAGATGTATAACTGGAATAGTGGACACCATAAGCCTATTAAGAGATTGATTTGACTACTACAATGTATTACCAAACAACCGGTCATATAGTTAGTGTGTATTACACTCTGAAAGTTTGAAAAAACAAGCGTGGGAAAGCAGAATCCCAGTACTGCTGTAATGATTAGAAATACATGTAAAGAAGTTATTATGATGTCTTTACAGCCAATTACAGTGTAATTCGGAAAACCAAATAGGGCCTAAAGCTATAAATTATAACGTATAACTTATAACCTATAACCTAAACTTAAACCTAAACCTAAACCTGTAACCTTTCCCTAAACCTTTAACCTAAACCTAAACTTAAAACCTAAATGTATTCTCAAATCCTTAAACCCAAACCTACACCTAATCCTAATCTTAACTCCTTAACCTAAACTTAAACTTGAAAATCCAAACCTAAACCCGATTCTGAACCCAAACCTGATTTCCTAAACCTAACCCTTAACCTATAATCAAGTTCCCAAAAGCTATAACCTATAACTTAAACCTAAACCTTAACCTAGAACTAAACCTTAACCTAGACCTAAACCTTAACCTATAACCTAAACCTTAACTTATAACCTATAACCTATAACCTAAACTTATAAACTATAGCCTAACCTTAACCTAAACCTATAACCTAAACCTAAACCAAAACCTATAATCATATGGTGAGACCATTTCTTTTGTGTCAATTTCATTCCTCTTTGAGTTTTTTTTTTAAAAAAAAATTTTAAATTCATTAAGAAAAAAAAGTGGTTATGCATGATGCACTTCTTTCACTTTGTCTTTCTTTTACCCAATGGACATTCTAATTTATGAATGACATGACTGTTTGTAGGATGATGGAATATAAGAAGCTGCTGAAATTTCAGGGTGAAGTCGAGCACATTTATCTAATGAAGCCAAAGATTTGTATTTTCAGCATTATTGTAATTGTTATTGTAATTGATTGAATGAATTAGATTGTAATTGATTGTAATTGTAATTGAATAAATGAATAATTGTAATTGAATGAATGAATGATTGTACAGGTGGTAATTGAATGAACAAATGATTATATATACTTTTTTAATGTATAAATAGCTACGGATATTGACCGTAGCCACTAATCTGACAGTTGTAGCCTTTTTCAATTTTGGCATATTGCTACGGACTTTTAGCTATAAATAATATCCGTAGCTATTTGAAGTTTTTACTACAGATATAATTGCTACAGATTATATCTGTAGCTATTACACCCTATGGCTACAGATTAAATTTGTAGCCATAGGTTCAAGACCTATTGTTACGGCACCTACGACCACGGTCAGGCTACGGACCAAAACCGTAGCCATAGGCCTATGGCTATGGCTTTTATCCGTAGCCTTAGCCCTATTTTTTGGTAGTGATCCACGACCCAATGAACGGTCGTCATCACAGACATTCTTTACACATTTAAGATCCGATAATGAAATTGGTACCCTGATTTCAGATAAGATTTCTCCTAAAGAAAATGATAAAAATAAAAAATCAATAAACAAACCAAAAAGAAGAAAAAAAAACACTCACATTGCAATCGCTACTGAGACGCGACCTCAGATACAGTAGCAAGTTCTTCCATTCCATGCCAGTTCGGCCATTGGCCCCTGTAACAAACACATGCAAATATCAGAAAAATAAAAGAATTTTTTTAATGAAAAGAAAAGAAAGGAGAATGTGGTTAGAAGAAAACCCTTGGGATTGACGACGAAGACGAGATGGCGAGATGAGTTGTGAGCCGTCCGATCGGAAGAAGAGAGATCAATGGCGGAGGATTTCTCTGATCAGAGAAAAGAGGGATTTTGTTATGCAGCTTGTATTCCATAAATCTTTGATCAGAGAAAAGAGGGTTGGGCAAGAGAGAGAGAGAGAGAGAGAGAGAGAGAGAGAGAGAGAGAGAGAGAGAGGGTTTCGGAGAGGAGTGGGCACGCGAGAGAGGTTTGAGGGATTTGGGTTTTGGGAGGGGCGGGTGGGCGGGCACGGGATTTGGGTTTTGGGAGGGGCTTAGTTTTTAGGAAACGGATTGGCTACTCCCCCTGCCAGCAGCCATTGGCTGGTGGTCGGTGCTCTGTGGGCCCCACTATGATGTATGTGTTTCATCCATATTGTCCATCTATTTTTATAGATCATTTTATAGTATGAAAGAAAAAATGAGTTATATCTCAACCTTAAGTGGACCCCACGTTTTTTAGCTACAAAAATTTTCGTAGCTAAAGGCAAACCTTTCGATTTTTTTCAAAAATTGTTTACAGCCTTTAGCAACGAAACTTTTCGTAGCTAAAAGTAAAACTTTTGATTTTTTCAAAAATTGTTTTTAGCCTTTAGCGACGAAACTGTTTGTAGCTAAAAGTCTCATCCACGTTTTTTAGCTATGAAAAGTTTCGTAGCTAAAAGTAAACCTTTCGATTTTTTTCAAAAATTGTTTAAAGCCTTTAACGATGAAACATTTCGTAGTTAAAAGTCTCATCCATGTTATTTAACTACGAAAATGTTCGTAGCTAAAAGTAAACCTTTCAATTTTTTTCAAAAATTGTTTATAGCCTTTAGCGATGAAACTTTGTGTAGCTAAAAGTCTCATCCACGTTTTTTAGCTACAAAAGTTTTCGTAGCTAAAAGTAAACCTTTCGATTTTTTTCAAAAATTGTTTACAGCCTTTACCAACAAAACTTTTCATAGCTAAAAGTCTCATCCATGTTTTTTAGCTACGAAAATATTTGTAGCTAAAAGTAAACCTTTCGATTTTTTCAAAAATTTGTATAGCCTTTAGCGATAAAACTTTTCGCAGCTAAAAGTTTCATCCACATTTTTTAGCTACAAAAATTTTCCTAGCTAAAAGTAAACCTTTTGATTTTTTTAAAAAATTGTTTATAGCCTTTAGTAATGAAACTTTTCGTAAACTAAAAGTCTAATCTACATTTTTTAACTACGAAAATTGTCGTAGCTAAAAGTAAACCTTCGATTTTCTCAAAAATTGTTTACAGCCTTTAGCGACAAAACTTTTCGTAGCTAAAAGTCTCATCTACGTTTTTTAGCTACAAAACTTTTCGTAGTTAAAAGTAAACCTTTCGATTTTTATTTTAAAAAAAAATTGTTTACAGCCTTTAGCTATGAAAACTTTCATAGCTAAAAGTCTCATCCATGTTTTTTAGCTAAGAAAATTTTCGTAGCTAAAAGTAATTTTTCAAATTTGTTTAGAAATTTGAAAACAACATTTACTAACGAAAATTTTCATCGGTAAAAGTGACTTTTAGCTACGAATTTACAATTTTGTCACTAAAAGTAAACTTTTAGCGATGAAATTTTCTTTGGTCGCTAAAAACCCTCTTTCTTATAGTGACATGCCAAAGATCCAAGAAAATCAAGTGAGGAATGAAGAGAAGATTTGAAGTGAAGAAAATGAATCTTGAAATCATCCTAAAAAACATATTTTGAAACTTAGGGTTATTTTGTGTAATTGTGCAAAGTGAAATTTATTTTGAGAAACTGTGTAGAGTGAAGTCTATTTAAGCAAATTGCATAAATTTGAGGTAGTTTATAGAGTTTTCCAAATAGGAGCGAAAGTTGGAGTTCCATAACTATAAATAGGACTCCTGAGGATGTTCTTAGGCATCTTATAGGGTTTAAGGAGTGGACCAATATGGTAGAGAAGTCGTCGCCAAGAGTTTTTTTTTTCTTCCTTAGTTGTTTTCATGTTTTTCATAAGAGACTTTGGTCCAAGAATGTTTATGGTTGGCTAAACCTCTTAACTAGGGCTAAGAGGTGAAGCTTGTAGTGTGATGGGATGTTTCTCTTTCTTTAATTTATGTTTATATTGAACTTTCTTTGATTATAATTTGATTTTAAAGGAATACTTTTAGTTTTTAATGATTTATTGTGACTTAAATTATGGTAGATCTGCAATAGCTTTAAATATTTCTTTTCCTTACTTTGAGATTGTGAGATTAGTAAATCATGTTGTCAGCCATCGTCCCATGGGCATGGATTGGTGATGGAATCCCTTCCAAGTATCACAATTTTCCTCCATCGAGAATTAGATTAACGAAAGTTAAGATTTGGTTTTATTGATATATCTTCCAATTGGATAGGATAGGACTCCAATTCCAATTGTGTTACTTAAATTAAGTAAAAGGGCTCCCTGATCACTATAAGTGGATCTATAGCACCTTAGTGCCCACCATTAAATTCTTAGTTTTAATTACTCTATTCACAATTACTCTCTCAAATACTTTAGAATTAATTTCATATCTTCTTCTAGTTTTACTTCTATTTAATTTCAGAAATGTACAAGTTTCAGTCCCTGTGGATTCGACCTCGGTCTTACCAAGATTATTATACTACATCGCGACCCTACACTTAGGATTGTGAACAAGTTTTTGGTGCCGTTGCCGGGGATTGACGGTTGCGTTTTCTGGCTTTGATTAGTTTATGAATTAGGTTAAGATTAAGATTTATTTACTTTCTATTTTTAGGTTAGGGTTCTTTCTAGTTTGTTTTTAGAAATTAAATTTTATTTCTATTTTCATATTTAGAAACTTTCGTAAATTTTCTTTAGAAACTAACTTTTCTTTCTATTTTCAGATTTAGAAACTTTTCTAATTATTTTAGAAACTAACTTTTCTTTCTATTTCCATATTTAGAAACTTTCCTTTTTTTTTTAAGAAACTAACTTATCACTCTATTTCTAGGTTTAGAAAATTTCCTTTTCTGTTTTTAGAAACTAATTTACTTTCCTTTTTTTTTTTAATAAATACTAGTTTACTTTTTATTCTTAGAAACATTCCTTTTCTTTTTAGAAATAGGTTGCTTTCTTAGTTCCTTTTTAGAAACTAATTCACTTTCCTTTTTCTTCTGTAGGATCCCAATATAGAAACTTCTAATTTGGTAACTTTTTTTTAAATCTCTCTCTTTCTATTTCTAAGTTTCTATTTTCCTCTTTATTTTTAAGTTTGCGCTATATTTTGAAATTGAGGGCTTACAGTGTTTCATGCCTAAGTGGGTCTGTGATAACACACGACATCTCTTGATTGAATGAGGATTGGTTGATGGGTTATCTATCCATCACATGATTAGACACCACTCGAGATCCAAAAACTTAATTGAAGTTATGACTACTAATCAACCTCTAAATCCACCTCAACCTAGTGTTGAGGAAATTCAGGATGAGAATGAGGTGCATTAAGCACCCCCACCTCGTACTTTACGTGACTATTTACAACAGGCGGGGGGTGAGCACACCTTCATGCATGATTTTTTCAGAAAATAAAAGACATGAATATAAAGTCAGGGGTGATCCAACTCCTTTCAAAATTTCATAGACTTGAATCTGAAAATCCATATTTACACATGAAAGAGTTTGATGAGATCATAACTACTTTATATTTTCTAAACATGTCTAAGGATACAGTTAGGTTGAAACTCTTTCCTTTCTTATTGAAAGAGAAAGCTAAGACGTGGTTACATTCATTACGTCCATGATCTATTGGAAGATGGAATGACATGACAAGGGAGTTTATAAAGAAAAATTTTTCATATCATAAAATGAACACCCTTCAAAAATCGATCATGAACTTTGCCCAAAAGGAAGATGAAACATTCTTCCAATGTTAGGAGCAGTTCAAGGATCTTGTTAACTCATGCCCATAACATGGTTTCAGAACTTGGCGAATAACAAGTTTCTTTTACGATGTATTGACTTCTTACATGCGCCAAATGGTCAAGATAATGTGCAATGGGGAATTCATGAACAAAGAGGTCGATGATGTATGAGATTATTTTGACAAGCTTGCTGAAAACATAGGCTTACTCAATCAAAGGAGAGGGGTGGAATTTATCTTCTGAAAGAAGATGATAATATAAATGTTAAAGTGACTAATCTCACAGGAAAACTCGAGGCCATGGAACTAAAGAAGGATAAGGCTATGAAATTGTTTGTGGTATTTGTGCTTGCAACATTCACACAAATGAAAATTGTCCAAGAATAACTGCTTTTTAAGAGGTACTGAATGAGCAATCTAATATCGTAAATAATTACCAAAGGCATTTTAGTGGATCTACTTCAAATACATATAATCCTAGTTGGAGGAATCATCAAAATTTCAATTGGAGGAATGGACAAACTACTATTCCTCAAGGATTTCCTAATCAAATTCTAAATCAGGGAAAACTTTAAGAGAATCCGGTTCTTAAACATTTTCAAAATTAAGAGAGTTTCAATCAGGATATGCTACAAGCCTTTCAAGACCTTACAAAGGTCATACAAGGGCTTGAGATAAAAAAATGCAATTGGGAAAAGGGAAACCTTATAGCTCAACCTCTTCTCAATCCAAAATAGCAATATGAAGTTAACGACCCAAGCTCTTCAAATCAAATGGAGCAAGTTAATTCTATCATCACTCTTAGGAGTGGGAAAACAATTAATAATTCTATTGGGCTAAAAAGTTTAAGGACTGGGACATAGATGGAACTGATAGACCTAGGAACACTCCACATGAGTTAGAATCAGAACCTCAAGGCAAGTCAATTGCTCCATTTCCCCAACAGTTGATTGCATCAAAACCTCTTTCTAACTCTTAAGACATTTTAGAGGTGTTGAAACAAATGAAGGTCAACATTCCACTACTGGATGTCGTTAAACAAATACCTTCATATACCAAATTTCTGAAAGACTTGTGTACGACTAAAAGATGATAAAATATTTAAAAGAAAATCTTTTTAATAGAAAAAGTGAGTATCATTCTAAAGCAAGATGTGCCACAAAAGTACAAAGATCCCGGTATCTCAACCATTGCTTATGTTATTGAGAATTACCGGATTGAGCACGCACTTCTTGAATTAGGAGGGAGCGTAAAGCTGATCCCATACTTGGTCTACGAACGACTAGGTATATGTGAATTAAAATCCACCCAGACCATATTACAACTTGCTGATTGCTCAGTTCGTGTACCAAGAGGGGTAATAGAGGATGTGTTGGTCCAGGTTGACAAATTCTACTGCCCAGTAGATTTTATCATCTTGGATACTCAACCCATCGTGGATATGAGCACTAAAATTCTCGTCATTCTTGGTCGCCCATTCATTGCCACATCAAATGCAATCATTAATTGTAGGAATGAGGTCATGAATTTATCTTTTAGGAATATGACATTGGAGATCAATACCTTTTTCAACATGAGCAAATAGGCAACGGATGATAACGATGCCCACGATGTTAATTTGATTGATTCTTTCGTGAAAAATAGAATACTTCTGACCTTATCCTCTGACTCTCTAGAGATATGCCTAGGCAACTCCCATGATTTAGATGATGATATGATTAGGGAGATGATTGTCATGCTTGATACTGTGTTAGTACTTGAAGTTAACTAGTGGATACCACAATTTGAAGAATTACTCCAAACTGATTTAGTGCCTCTACCGTTTAACCTCAAGACACTGAAGCTTGACCTGAATCCTTTTCCCTCTGAATTGAAATATGTCTATTTATGTCAGGATGATGAAAGTGCCTTTATTTGTCAATTAATGTGATTGAGTCGGTCAGTCCAGTGAGCCCCACGAGAAGACATTCCAAGCTGTTGCCTCAACAAAGTGGATGAATCAGGAACGTCAAAGGTAACCTAAACCTCACATCCCATGACCAAAACACCACAGGTAGAAAATCCCCACTAAAATTCAAAGAATAACAAAGAAACTCATGTTTGAAAAATAAATTTCAATATGCAAATCAAATCAATTTTTTGCAATGTCACTTCAAGTCATCAAACATGTCTCGGTGAAATCGAACATACTTGTTCGATGAGATCGAACATGACTCAATGACATCAAAAAATGACTCTCAAATGTCCAACAACCACACAAGATATATGGACTAAAAATTCAATTCATCAAGCATGCCTTCAATGACATCAAACATGCTTGCTCGATGACATCGATGAATTAAAAACTTATGTCCAATAAGCTTCTTGAAAAATCTCCTGGAAATGCTCAATGACTTGAACTAGTCTCGATGACATTGAAAAAGGATAATAAAATGTCCAGTGAGCTCTAAAGGAAAATCTCTTAAAAATTTTGAGGAATTGAACTCGATTCATCGAGATTCAAATTTCGTTGACATCGAATCACATTTGATGACATTGAAAAGGGACAAGAAAATGTCCAACAAACTCTAGAGAAAAACCACTTAAAATTTTGAGGAATTGAACTCAATTCGATGACATCGAAATTCAAATTTTGATGACATCGAATAAAGGTCAAGAAAGTGTCCAACAAACTTTGAACGAAAATCCCATGTCATCGAACTGTCACTTGATGACATTGAAGGTAATACTTGATGACATCGAACACAGACAAATTTTGGTAAATTTATTACCAATGGGACCTTTTGCCTTTAAATCCAAAAGCTTGGTTCTTGTGGTTGTATTGAGAAAAAGAGTGACCTCTGAGAGAGTTATTGCTAACCTAACATCATAAACCTTTTTCTCATGGGAGTTCATCTTTCAATCCTTTCTTAAATACAATAATGGAATATTCAATATATTATATTTGAGAATGAACTTCACCATTTAAGGATCCTCCAGCAACTTACTCAATGACAAATCATTATGCCGGAATCTCTTGAATGCACAAACCCTGAAATCTCTGTCTCTTAAAGATCCCCATTCATTAGAGTATATTTCACCAAATACCTTAACACAACCTCAGCCACTTATATTGGAGCATCTGCAAGTGTAGCAGTTCAAGGGGGTTGAAGACTCTCCATCATCAAGGGAGACCATCTTTATCATGTGTTAAACAGGGCTCACTTACTTAAAAGTAAGTCACTAAAGTCCAGAGATCTTGAAGATCATTCCTTTTGTAAGATTGGGTCCCAGGCTGTATCTCAAACTTAGCAAGACCTTAGTGGAGGCCTCCGACGGGAGAAAACGTTTAGGTTCTTATGTAGAACCTTGCCCTGTGTGGCCTAAACCTAGGTTCTTGTGTAGAACCTTGGCCCATGTGTCTCAAACCTAGGTTCTTATGTAGAACCTTGGCCTATGTGGCCTAAACATAAGTTCTTGTGTAGAACCTTGGCCTATGTGGCCTGAACCTAGGTTCTTGTGTAGAACCTTTGCTCTTGTGTAGGGCATAAACTTTTGAGTCTTTGTGTAGGACAGTTTGCCTTATGTAGGCATTTTTAGGAACCTTGTGTAGGTCCTAGTGTCAACCTTGTGTAGGTGGTAAAGGTTTGAGGTGAATCAGATTTGAAACCTTCGTTAGTGAAATCTAGTACACTTATAGGTTGAGTGCATTTGCTGGAGTGGAGTAGGCACATAGTCGAACCACTATATATGATCATGTTTGGAATTATTGTTTACGCACTCATTTGATTATGCTTGTCTTGTATGTTTAAATATGATGCATGATTACATGAATGTTTAGGATTAATAGGAATCACATCCCACACACTCATATACACAATCCTGCATAGACTAGTCATTTAAATTGCATAACTTGAGTAATCTATTTCTTGGATCCTCTGCGTAGCTTGAAAGCCTTTAGAGTTAAGATTGACATACCTTGATTAATTGCAAATTAGTTCAAGATTAGGAAATTAGTTTTTAAATTCATATAATTTATGAAAATTCTTATTCACCCCCCTCTAGGACACTTTGACCAATTCCATACTTCTACTGCAGTAGCGGCCTAAACTGCAAGTTCAATTGGTATTAGAGTGGGTTCCTCTTAAGGGTTTAACAACCTAGATAGAGATCATGACTGAAGTTGGAAATTATGGCCAAAGGAGAGGGATCATCAGTTTCTAGACCTCATGTCCTTTATGATTCAAATTATGCATATTGGAAAGCTAGAATGCATTTTTTCTACAATCTCTAAATCATTATGTTTGGGAAATAGTTGAAAATGGATATATGCCACCAACTGATGAACTGGTACTTGATAATGGCACAACTATCACCAAACCCAAATCTAAAGAGATGTGGACTACCTATGAATCAAGGTTGACTAACTTCTTTTGGAGGTCTGGGGATGGAAAAAAGAAGAAACATTGGGTGAGATGGTCAAAGATCTGCTACCCCACGGCAGAGGGAGGGCTTGGAATAAGAAGCATGGTGGACATTATGGTAGCATGCAGAATTAAATCTTCTTGAAGGAAAATCTCTTTGGGCGAAATTTATGACTACCAAGTATATCAATAAATTCATTTGCTCAAGAGGGATAAACTCGATGGCGAGCTTTACAGTTTGGAAGGAGATATATAGATCCCTTCTCTTTACTACCCTCCACTCTAAATGGCTCCTAGGAGAGGGAAGAGTGAATTTCTGGACCCAAAATTGGTCTGGAGAAGGATTTCTAGCTTCGCTCGTGTCTGCTCCTATCCCTGTTCATCTCAAGGATGCATTGGTCAGGGCTTTTCTCTCCTCCTCCAGCAGAATTCAATGACAAGATCTCTAAGATTTTCTTCCCCATCCAACCATCCAAGTGCTCAAGAGCTGCCCTATTCAGCTATCTAGTAGAGAAGAGGTCTTAGCTTGGGATCTAGCTTGGGATCTAACAACGTCAGACAAATCTCGCTGAAATCGGCCTGGAATGACATCCGTTAGGTGGGCGTGGAAAGATATTCTCCCACCCAAAATTGGCATCTTTCTTTGGAAAATCATGCATCAGGCCATTCCAGTGGATGATGCAATAAAGAATTCTGGTGTGTGTTTAGCTTCCAGGTGCGAGTGCTGCTACGCTGAATGCGGCCCCACGATGGTCCCTCTTTCTCTGACCAGGGATGTTGATCAGGGTGCTTGGCAACAGCCAACCCACACGCCTCACCATCACTAGTAGCTTCTATCCAGGAGCCTAGATATGGTTAGTTTGGATCAGCAAGTCCAATCACAAATTCTCCAAGTTATTTTTCCTCTCTAGCAATTCTAGTCCAGGGGCTCTGACACTACCTGCAATTTCTCTCCCCCAATCTCCACCCAATGTTTTTAGTGCTGCTGACTCCACGCTGATCCATGGCACACCGATCAGGCCTCCTCAACGTCAACCTGCTGATGAGCAGCAACTACGCCTGATTTCACCCTCAGCACACGGTGAAAAGTCATTGGACCATCTCCTCTATTTTGGTCGGATTGCTACTAAAGTTTGGACGCATTTCTACCAGATTTTTAATGTGCCTCTCATCCCATCTCAGACCATCATTCAGAAAATCATTTTCTGGTCAGCAAGGGTGTCAAATTCCTCTCGTATCAAGAGGCTCTTGGGTCTAGCCCCGGTGCTCATTTCTTGGGAACTATGGTTAAGCCACAACGCATCGCGATTTGATGGAATCAGAGTGTGTGCGCATACAGTTATTGCAAGGGTTTCAGATGGATGCAGGAACTGGGAAACCACTTGCCTGACAATGCCCGAGCGTCTCGCTCGTTAAGCTCTTCATCTAAATAGGGGGTAAAGTCACTATTTATGCTACCCCTTCGTTAGTCAAATGAAGTTGAACGTGGATGGTTCTTCCTGGGGGAATTTGAGCGAAAGTGGTGGTGGAGGAATCGTTAGAGACTCTAAAGGTCAGGTTATTTTTGCCTTTCACAGGCATTATGGCTCTACTTCCAACACGGCTTCTAAGGCTCAGGCTATGCTTGATGGTATCGCTTTTTGCAAGAAATTGGGCGTTTCCAATATTGTTGTTGAATCTGACTCCATGGTGGTGGTGGCAGTAGCTTCGGATCCCCTCGCTGGTTGCTCTTGGAACATATGGTACTGGTTGGGTGTCATCCATCACTTTAGTCACTGCCTCATCCTCAATTTTAGGCATACCTTTCGTGAGGGTAATTCAGTGGCAGATGCTCTGGCCAGGATGGCCAGTGAAGGTTGGGCTAATTCTTTCTATACTTCTTGTTCGGAAATGCCAAGGCGCATCAGGGGTCTCCTGGTTCTGGATATGGCAAGCCTGGCTTACTTGAGAGCATGACCTCAGTGGGAGATCCTTTCTCTCTTTTCTCTTTTGTTTCCCTTTTTCTGGTTGGGTAGGTTTGGCCGTGTTTATAGTAGTTTAGGATTGTGAGTAAATGATAGGCAAGGCTCCTTTCTTTTTTGTTGGAGCCAGCCCGAAGAATTGTAAAAATAAAAAAATAAATAAATAAATAAATAAACTAAATTAGACTAATTCAACATGAAATATGATGAAATTTGGTGCAAAAAAAAAAAAAAGACATATGAAGCCAAAGCTATGAATGTTATTTCCTACGTGGTATCACAAGAAGTTTTCACTTAGATTAGCATGTGTGGTACATCAAAAGAAGTAAGCCATTTACTAGAAACAACCCATGAAGGAACTAGCACAGTAAAAAGATCAAAGCCACAACTTCTGACATCACAATTTGAACACATCAGGATGGAAGAACATTAGACCTTTATGGAGTTCTTCACAAATCTGAACATCATTTGTAACTCAAAGGGTGCATTGGAAGAGAAAATTCCAGTATCTAAAATCTACAGGAAAATTCTAAGGTCCTTACCGGAACATTTCAACTCCAAGGTTACAACCATTGATGAATGTAGAAACATAGATGAAATGAAAGGAGAAGAACTAGTAGGTTCACTACAAACTTTTGAACTACACTACAAACCACCCACAAAACTTCCGAAAGTATTGCCCTTAAGGCCTTTAAAAACATAACCATGATAGAGGAAGAGGGAAGTGACAAAGAAAATGATAATGAGGAGGTGTCTCTCTTAGCTCAGCAATTAAAAAAAATTCTTTAACAAGAACCATGGTAGACCATACAACAACAAAGGTAAACAATTGGACAACAAATGCCATATAGTCAAACCTTTCAAGAAGTTCGAAAGCCTCAATGTTACAATTACTGGAAATTTGGTCATTTATCCACTGAATGTGCCAATAAGAAAAAGGGAAAGGCTATGGCAGCCACATGGGATGACACTGATGAATCAAATTCTGAATCCAGTGATTCAGAAAGTGATGGAGACCAAAAGTCTTCAAAAATACTTATGGCCTTCACATCTACTATCATTTCCAATCCAAAGGACAATGAGGAAATGGATGAACCCCAAGCCAAAGAGACACTCTCCTCAAATGATAAAGAAGAAGAAGAAGAAGAAAAGGATAACGCTCACGATGCTTATAGTGAACTTTATATCCCTAGCATTAGTATCCTTAAGAAGCTCGGTGTTGTTGAAAATAAAAACAAATAGTTACAAAAGGATCTAGATAAAACTCTAGAAATTAATACCCACCTGATAAATGATCTCCAGCAATACCATACAAAAAATGACAAGCTTAAAAGAATAACGACATCCCTTAAGTCTAAAACACAAAAATTAAACAAACAGATTGAATTCTTGGAATCTGAGAATATGCATCTAAATAATGAAAATCATAAACTTATTTTTTATGCAGAAAAATCAAAACAATATGTCGAGCTTAGTCATAGGTTCTCCTAAAGTAGTGAAAAACTAGAAAAACTTCTAAGAATGGGAAGAACACAAAAGGATAAGAGAGGCTTGAGATATGAAAGTTGCAAAACTAACCTCCTTCCTGCAACACCTCTGACTAAGAAAAATGTGGCATATGGAAGCAACACAAGGGACACTCCTATCTGTAATTCATGCAGAGACTTAGGACCTTACAAGTTTGAATGTCTTACTTTTAGAAGGTCTCACTCTACTTCCGGTTTATAACATTTTTTGGTAAATTCAAACTAACTAGAAGAACAATGCAAAATATCAAGAGTCCTTTAAAATATATACCAAATAGAGGAAAGAAACATCTTATTCCACCCAAAATGACAAAAAGGATGGAGGAATTATTAAATCAGGTTGCTCAACTGAATCAGAAAACTAAAGAACTGATAAAATAAGGGAATCTAGTTCAGTAGCTCGAAAAATCTAAACAACCCCATAGTGAAAACAAAACACCGTCTCTAAGAAAGCTTGTCACCAAATGGGCAATGAAAAATAAGAACAATTGTCTGGTAATTCATACTACTCTTAAGGCAGGCAATAGTTCTAAGTGGTATCTTGATAGTGGTAGCTCCAGACACATGACGAGTGACCAAATTGATTTTTGTGAATACTCAAAATTTGATGGTGGGTCGGTTACATTTGGAGATGGGAACTCCGCTAAGATAATTGGGCAAGGAACAATAGTTGGTCCTGGAATGGCTAAGATTAAAGATTTTTGCATAGAAGGATTAAAACACAATCTTCTTAGTATCTCACAAATCTGTGACAAATAACACATGACCACATTCTCCAAAAATGTGTGCAAGATCACAGACTTGACAGGAAAACTTATTATGAAAGGTCTTCACACAAGTGACAACTGCTACATAATTGAAAGGAGTACGGAGAATGATCCATCTATTTGATATCACATGGATATGAATAATGAGTCTAAGTCATGGCACCAAAGACTTGGGCATGTACACTATCAGAACATGATAGGAGGACACTTACTCCACAGACTACTATTGGGATTGTTGATGGACAATCTTCTAATGAATGTAGTCCTTCAATTAATATAGAGGATGATGTGGATTCATGCATTATAGGTAAATCTGATAACAAATCCACATTTCCTCCCTTTTTAAACCTCAGCCATTGAGAACGTACCAATTATTAAGGATCATCCTCTCAAACAAATCATTAAGTGATTCAAATGTTGGTGTAAAAACTCTACGTAAGCATGAAGGTTACTGTAGCCATCCATGTCTCACCTTAAAAAATTGAGCCCAAAAGTACAAGATGTGCTCAAACAAATTGAAAAAGAATGAGGTGTGGTAGCAAGTTACAGATCACTTGGAATATGTGCCATATGATATATTTTGTGGCCTACGAGTTCTTAATGATATATTTGAGGATTTTAAGCTTCCAAAATTCTTTTTGAACATAAACATAGGATATGTTTATAATTTTAGTTACTATTCTTTTTGTACAAATTTTGATAAGCATACAAAGCCCATAAGTGTATTCTTATAAACATTCTCCTGATCCAATTGAATCATGCAGCAAAGTCGAAATTTTATTAGTTTGATGGAACATTCGATGTCATCGAACCAACTTTGATAACATCAAAGTATATGAAGGAACTAGAGCATCAAATACAGTTTTGATGACATTGAATAATCTGGTCGATGTCATCGAAATTTGAACTTCAATGACATCGAACTAGGATCGATGACATCGAAGATGCTTAAAAATATATAAATGGCGTGCGCAAAAAAGTCTCATTTTACTTAAAATTTTTGAGGCATCTCCTCCCTTCTTCCTCCATGTCTGACAGAATCATAGTGTACAAGCAAAGCTCAAATCAGCCCCTTCATCAACACATCTTAGTAAATCCTCACCATCTTGGTAAATATCTTCATCCTCATCTTCCTTGAGACTTTTTCTTTGGAAGTAGGTCTCTCTTTTTCCATCTACAATTATTCTAGGATTTTCTTCTTTACTCTATGCCTAAGGACAAAGATAAGGCCCCTGTAGAAGGGGAATTGTTTTGACGCTCAAGACAAAAGACCTTAGCACCAAAAGAATGGGCCAAAGCACCTGCGGCGTCATCGGTTCACTGTTCCCTTGCCTCATGGTGTGGTAACCCTACCCGAAAAATTGTTCGCAGTGGTTTTCATCCCATTGCTCCTCCTAGTGCTGCTTTATTTGCCAAATATTCAGGGAGGCATCTTGTTCATGAGAGACAGGTCAATGTTGAGTGTATCCAACCCTTTAAGATTGAACTGCTTCTTGTTGTTGTAGATTAGACCCCTCTGTTGAATTTTAGGGGAACCAGTCAGGATGAACAGGTCTATAGGTTCCTTGCACACTGTCATACCCCTACTTTGGACCCACCATTTGTGTCCATTACTGTAGGACAGCCCACTTTTGTCATCACACCTGACACGATTGATAGTCAGTTTTGCCTCACAACATCTCCAATAGGTCTGTTAGATTTGGACATTGATGACCCTACTATTAGTTCCTTAATGACCAAATTCATGTGCTATGGTAGAGACATTCCCTGGCACCAAGGGAATGCTCTCAAAACCATGTACATGCTTCCTAAATATTTGGTACTCCATTGCATCTTCTCCACTAATGTATACCCACGTGGAACAAATCGCGTCGACCTTACTCCCTTTATGCTCCTAGTTCTATACAATGTTGCATCTGGAGTTAAGTTGTGTCTTATGTCCCTAATTGTCCACCAACTCGCCATAGTTGTCCATAGTTCAAGACTAACTCATCTCCCATTTCTACATCCCATCTGTGTTTTGAGTTAAGAGCTGGGCTTGCCTGCCACCAATGATCTCGTGCGCTCTTTACAACATTTCACCAAACTAAACATCAAACAGATGATCTGAAATATCACCCAATTCTATGTGAACAAGAAGGGAATGAGCCTCAAGCCAAGATAAAAATAGGAGAGATAGCAGCTCGTACTAAGGGTGAGGCATGCCCGCCACCAGTTATTCCATCGATTCTTGACTCAGTGCATGCGCAACATCCCAAACAACAATAGGATTGGGTTGGTGCAACTCTTCACGAGCAGATGTGACTTGAGGACCGGTTTGATCGACATGAGGAGCCTATGGGGCACACGGAGGAGAGGCTCTTAGGACTTGAGCAGATGGTAGCGGCCCTGCAGCGCACAGCTCAGCACATTGTCAACATGCTAACCTGCTGCCATGACAATACGGTTCCTCAGGATGCAACCCCTGCTCCATAGCATATCTTTCTCTTCATCACATACATATGTTGATTGATTGTGCTTAATTAAGGCATAGATATCTTTTTGGATGCCTTAAGTATGTGTGTGTGTATCTGATGTTCACTAATTTCATTTGGATAACTTATTTCTAATCTCGATCGTGGATGGGGTAAATGCATTTTGGATATATATATATATATATATATATATATATATATATATATATATATATATATATATATATATATATATATATATATGGATATGGATATTTCTTGCAATATTTTGTTTATCCCAAACTTAGGCTTTGTCTTTATGATGATATGTGTGTGCGTGTTTGCTTTTGGCATTCAAATTCAGCCTCCCCTATATCATCTCTCCTATGTACCTTACTTGCTTCAACTTCAGTCATACAATGATCTTTTCATATCTACTAACCCTTTGCCAATGACTGACCAAAAGGGGGAGAACAATTCCAACCATTATGTTCCTATCAGTGTATGGTTAAAATGAATGGTGATGCAGGATGATAGGGGGAGCTGCAACTCAAGTAATACAAGTCTGTACTTGTTCAGTCTTTAGAATATAAATCTGTAAAATTGTGTAAAGATATGTACACACAATTTAGCTTGTTATTCTAGTTGTTTTGTCACGTAATTGACAAAGGGGGAGATTGAAAGTGCCTTTGTTTGTCAATTAATGTGATGGTTGAGTCGGTCAGTCCAGTGAGCACCACGAGAATACATTCCAAGTTGTTACCACAACAAAGTGGAAGAATCAAGAACATCAAAGGTAACCTAAACCTCACATCCCATGATCAAAACACCACAAGTAGAAAATCCCCACTAAAATTCAAAGAACAACAAAGAAACTCATGTTTGAAAACTAAATTTCAATATGCAAATCAAATTAGTTTTCTGCAATGTCACTTTGAGTCATCGAACATATCTTGATGAAATCGAACATACTTGCTCGATAAGATCGAACTTAACTCAATGACATAAAAAAAATGACTCTCAAATGTCCAGCAACCACATAAGATATATGGACTGAAAATTCAATTTATTGAACGTGCCTTCGATGACATCCAACATGCTTGCTCGATGACATCAATGGTGATCCAATGACATCGATGTATTAGAAACTTATGTCCAACGAGCATCTTGAAAAATCTCCTAGAAATGCTCGATGACTCGAACTAGTCTCAATGACATCGAGATTCAAATTTTGATGACATCGACTCACGTTCGATAACATAAAAAAAAAGACAAGAAAATGTCTAGTGTGCTCTGAAGGAAAATACCTTAAAACATTTGAGGAATCAAACTTGATTCGATAACATCAAGATTCAAATTTCAATAACTTTGAATCACGTTCGATGACATCGAAAAGGGACAAGAAAATGTCTAGCAAGCTTGGGAGAAAAAACACTTAAAAATTCGAGGAATCAAACTCAATTCGATGACATCGAAATTCAAATTTTGATGACATCAAATCACATTCGATGACATCGAATAAAGGTAAAGAAAGTGTCCAACAAACTTTGAATGAAAATCCTATGTCATCGAACTGTCACTCGATGACATCGAAGGTAATACTCGATGACATTAAACTGAGTTTGATGACATCAAACATAGATAGATTCTGGCAAATTTATTATCGTTGAGACTTTCTGTCTTTAAATCCAGAAGCTTGGTTCTTGTGGTTGTATTGAGAAAAAGTGTGACTTCTAAAAGAGTTATTGCTAACCTAACATCATAAACCTTTTTCTCATGGGAGTTCATCATTCAATCCTTAATTTCTTAAATGGAAGCATTGAATATTCAATATATTATATTGGAGAATGAACTTCACCATTTAAGGATCTTTCAGCAACTTACTCAATGACAAATCATTATGCTGGAATCTCTTGAATGCATAAACCCTGAAATCCCTTTGTCTCTTAACGATCTGCATTCATTAGAGTATATTTCACTAAATACCTTGACCCAACCTCAGCCACTTATATTGGGGCATCTACAAGTTTTGTAGTTCAAGAGAGTTGAAGACTCTCCATCATCAAGGGAGATCATCTTTATCATGTGCTGAATAGGGCTCACCTACTTACAAGTAAGTCACTAGAGTCCAGAGATCTTGAAGATCATTCCTTGTGTAGGATTGGGTCTCATGTTGTATCTCAAACTTACCAAGACCTCAGTGGAGGCATCCTATGGGAGAATACATTTAGGTTCTTGTGTAGAACCTTAACCTGTGTGGCCTAAACTTAGGTTCTTGTGTAGAACCTTGGCCTATGTAGCCTAAACCTAGGTTCTTGTGTAGAACTTTGGCCTGTGTGTCCTAAACCTAGGTTCTTGTGTAGAACCTTGACTTGTATGCCCTAAACCTAGGTTCTTGTGTAGAACTCTTGCTCTTGTGTAAGGCATAAACTGTTGAGTCATAGTTTTAACCTTGTGTAGGTTGTAAAGGTTTGAGTGAACCTGATTTAAAACATACATTAGTAAAATCCGGTGCACTCATGGGTTGAGTGCATTTGCCAGGAGTGGAGTAGGCACATATCTGAGCCACTATATAAGATCATGTTTGGGATTGCTGTTTGTGCACTCATTTGATTATGCTTGTCTTGTATGTTTAAATATGATGCATGATTACATGAATGTTTAGGATTGATAGGAATCAAATCCTGCACACTCATATACACAATCCTACGTAGACTAGTCATTTAACTTGCATAACTTGAGTAATCTATTGCTTGGATCCTTTACTTGGCTTGGAAGCCTTTAGAGTTAAGATTGACATACCTTAATTAATTGCAAATTAGTTCAAGATTAGGAAATTAGTTTTTAAATTGGTATAATTTTTGAAAATTCCTATTCACCTCCCTCTAGGACACTTTGACCAATTCCATACTTTTACTGCAGTAGCAGTTTAAATCGCAATTTGAATTGGTATCAGAGTAGGTTCCTCTTAAGGGTTTAACAACCTAGAGAGAGATCATAACTGAAGTTGGAAATTATGGCCAAATGAGATAGATCATCAGTTTCTAGACCTCCTGTCTTTGACAATTCAAATTATGCACATTGGAAAGCTAGAATGCATTATTTTCTACAATCTCTAGATCATGATGTTTGGGAATAGTTGAAAATGGATATGTGCCACCAACTGATCAAGTAGTACTTGATAATGACACAACTATCACCAAATATAAACCTAAAGAGATGTGGACTACCTATGATAAAGAAAAGAAAACATATGAAGCCAAAGCTATGAATGCCATTTACTGTGCGGTATCACAAGAAGTTTTTAATCAGTTTAGCATGTGTGGTACATCAAAAGAAACATGGGATTTATTGGAAATAACCCATGAAGGAACTAGCACAGTAAAAAGATCAAACCTACAACTTCTGACATCACAATTTGAACACATCTAGATGGAAGAACATGAGACCTTTATGGAGTTCTTCACAAAACTGAACATCATTTGTAACTCCATGGGTAGATTAGAAGAGAAAATTCCGGTATCTAAAATCTGTATGAAAATTATAAAGTCCTTATCGGAATGTTTCAACTCCAAGGTTACAACTATTGAAGAGTGTAGAAACATAAATGAAATGAAAGTAGAAGAATTAGTAGGTTTACTACAAACTTTTGAAGTACACTTCAAACCAACCACAAAATCCAAAAGTAATGCCCTTAAGGCCTTTAAAAACATAACCTTGATTGAGGAAGAGGGAAGTGACAAAGAATATGATAATGAGGAGGTGGCTCTCTTGGCTTAATGATTAAAAAAATTCTTTAACGAGAACAATGGTAGACCATACAATAAGAAAGGCAAACAATTGGACAACAAATGCCATATATTCAAACCATTCAAAAAGTTTGAAGAGCCTCAATGTTACAATTGCTAGAAATTTGGTCATTTATCCACTGAATGTCCCACTAAGAAGACAAAGGGAAAGGCTATGGAAACCACATGGGATGACACTGATGAATCAAATTTAGAATCCAGTGATTCAGAAAGTGATGGAGACCAAAAGTCTTTAAAAATACTTATGGCCTTCACTTCTACTGTCATTTCCAATCCAAAGGACAATGAGGAAATGGATGAACCCCAAGCCAAAGAGACACTCTCCTCAAATGATAAAGAAGAAGAAGAAGAAAACAAGGATAAAATTCATAATGCCTACACTATAAGAAAATAGGCTTTTAGCCACAATTTTTTAGCCTCAATTGAAAAAATGGAGGCTAAATGTGTTTTTTTAGCCTTGGTTGCTAAGGAACTGAGGTTAAAAGTTCATTTTCAACCTCAGTTATATAGGAACCGAGGTAAAAAGTCTACTTTTTAGCCTCAGTTGCATAGGAACCGAGGCGAAAAATGAACTTTTAGCCTCAATTCCTTAGCAACCGAAGTGAAAAGTATATTTTTAGCCTCAATTACATAGGAATCGTGGTTAAAAGTTCATTTTCAACCTCAGTTATATAGGAATCGAGGTAAAAAGTCTACTTTTTAGCCTCAATTGCATAGGAACCAAGGCGAAAAATGAACTTTTAGCCTCAATTCCTTAGCAACCGAAGTGAAAAGTATATTTTTAGCCTCAATTGCATAGGAACCGAGGTGAAAAATGAACTTTTAGCCTCAATTCCTTAGCAACTGAAGCGAAAAGTATACTTTTTAGCCTCAGTTACATAAGAACCGAGGCCAAAAGTCTACCCTTTAGCCTTAGTTACATAGGAACCGAAGCGAAAAGTCTATCTTTTAGCTTCAGTTGTATAGGAGCTGAGGCGAAAAATGAACTTTTATCCCCAATTCCTTAGCAACCGAGGCGAAAAGTCTACCTTTTAGCCTCAATTGCATGGGAACCAAGGCGAAAAGTCTACTTTTTATCCTTAGTTGCATAGGAACCGAGGTGAAAAGTCCACCTTTTAGCCTCAGTTGCATAGGAACTGAGGGGAAAAGTCTACCTTTTAATCTCAGTTGCATAGGAACCGAGGCAAAAAGTCTACTTTGTAGCCTCAGTTGCATAGGAAACGAGGCCAAAAGTCTATCTTTTAGCCTCAATTGCATAGGAACTGAGGCTAAAAATCTACCTTTTAGCCTTGTATAGGAATCGAGGCAAAAATTTTACCTTTTAACCTCAGTTGCATAGGAACCGAGGCGAAAAGTCTACCTTTTAGCCTTAGTTGCACAGGAACCGAGGCCAAAAGTCTACCTTTTAGCCTCAGTTGCATAGGAACCGAGGTGAAAAGTCTACCTTAACTAGAGGTATTCCACTAGAGTCTTCTTGCCTCAACCATGAACATTAAGGGATGAATGCATGGGGAGAAAACCAGGGTGGGTTGTATGTACACGTGTCAATATGGCACTCGTGTGAGAATTGTCCCATGTGTATCAAGTAGCATCTTCAAAGCATTTTGAGCATTACACATAGGCCATTGGTTTTTTTATTTATTTAAAAGCTCATGGCTTTGTGGCCAACTTAACAAGTGAAGTGGGCCGATATTTGTAGCAAGGTGCATCCATGTCGGGGCCCACCTATTGACCGTATCAGATCAATTGCCTATGTGTCAACCATCTTGTCCTTAATGGGCTGAATATGAGACACATCTAAGGTGCCCCATTATAGGTCCATTCCGGTCGAGCCCTTCATCTAAGTGGACTTGAACTGAGAGGGTCCACTAGTTGAGACGAATAAAACCCATCATTGTTAAGTTGGGAGGGACCGGTCTACTTTTGTTATGGCTAAACTCAAACTTGGATCCAACCAATGGCAACAAAAATAGAACAGGAGGGGTAGTACCTGATCTGCGCCCTACTTTTTAGCCTCAGTTACCTAGAACCGAGGCTAAAAGTCTACTCACTGTGCCTTGCTAAGAGAGAGTGAGAGATTCTCCATCGGTAGGTTTTTACCCGAACGAAACCAGAAAAATGAAAAGAAGAAAAGAAAAAGGAGAGAGAGAGAGGGAGGGAGAGATCGTAGTAAGAAAAATAAATGAAGGTGAAAAAAATATAAAAATCGAAGATCTGATCTTCAATCAATCTCGACATCACCAGGTACGTACGAATCTCCCTTCGATCTATGTTATTCACCGTGCAATCTGGCATTTCTTCGACCATTCATCGCTGATTGAAGAAGGAAATCTCTAGGGTTTTGTGGCTCTTGGAGTGTCAGTTCCTCTCAAAATTGTGGTGGGAATCGCTACAGTTTTTTTGGTAGGAATGGTTGGGTTTTGATGCGTTTGGTGGGAAAATTTTTGGAAAATTCAATCTTATGCCTTCTTTTTTTCCTGCATTTTGTGTGTTTTTGCCGAAATTGCTGAGTTTCTGGAAATCGCTTTTGATTTCATCGAGGAGAGTTAGGTTTTAGATGCGGTAGATGTGGGAGAAATCCCATAGGCTTTATTTTTTGCGTATTGTGTATGAGTTGTGGTTTGATTTGTAGGAATTTTCTTTGGAGTTTCTGAGATTGGCCCCTTTCAGAGATCTCTCTTTAACTCTTTTGTTTGGAAATTAGGGTTTTAGCCTTTTTTTAAACAATGCTGCATTTGGTGAATTTTCAGAAAAGTGGAAATTCAACAAGCATTTTATCTAATAAATCAAATGCTTTGATGTTCTTTTATGAGATTTTGTCTAATACACCATATTTGGAAGCATATATGTGTATAGGGGAGATTGGTGATGTTGCCTCACCTCTTCATCAACACATGGAAGGCTGCTCGTCATATAGGTATTGACTGTTGCTAGTTACCAAAAAATCTTAATTTTTGTGAAGAAGTTTCATGTAGCTTCCTCTTATGGCTGATACTCAACTTCTCTATTTATGTTTCTTGGTTTGGTATGTTCTCGGCATGCCAGGTGCTCTTCGAATGCATGTGATCCTTCGACTAGCTACAATCCATGTGAAGAAGGATAGCATGTTGCAATGGAAGGGAGTTGCCAATCTACAAATAATAGTGGTGATGTTGCTAACCTGTGCAAGGTTAATGATGTGACTATTTTAATTTTCTCAAATCACATGAGTTTCATCAAGTCATGTCATTATTATTTACAATCACCTTTCTCTTTTGTTTCCTAGGCATTCTTCTTGATTGATAAGCTTGGTTATGTAGGATAGAGGTTTTGAATACCTACCAAAGGGTAGTGCTAATGTGTTTTATGGTTGGATTATAGTATGTCCCAAGTTTGAGGGGGATCGGAATTGTGCAGTGGCATAAGAATCTTGTGTTGTAGTGGTTTCTATCTGTAGTTGTAATTCTTCATTAGGTAGTTGATGGTTTTTGTCTAGGCTTTTGATGCTTGTTTTGACCTTAGTTGAATGATCCTTCTAAGTAGATGCACTTCCGCCTGTGTTGACCTTAGTTGCATGTTTGAGGGGGTTCGGAATTGTGCAGTGAGATAAGAATCTTGTGTTGCAATAGTGTTTATCTGTAGCTTTAATTCTTCATTGGGTTGTTGATGGTTTTTGTATAATATTTTGATGCTTCTTTTGACTTAAGTTACATGATCCTTCTAACTAGATGCACTTTTGCTTCGGGCTCACACTCCACTCTATCTTGTTTTTACTTACTAACATTTAAACAAACCCTTTGGTCTTCTCCCATTCCTGCACCTGAATTTGTTGTGTTGATGCTTCTTGCAATTATTGTTGTGTAGAGAGGATCTGAGGGCAGTGACTATCCCGTTATTTCCACTTTAGCAAGAGCAATGGCTAGATGATTTTGATCCTATGGGCTTTATAATGGGTTATTTGGGCTAAAGTGAACTGTAAGTGACACATTGTGCAAATGGACTAGAGCGAGATTCCCGCCCCTTAATTGGGAATCCTTGATTTCCCTGGCTTTGAAGAAGAAGAAAGAAATGTTAAGGACAACCACAATAATCTAGTTTATTTGACAACAAATGGGAATTGTCATGGTTCCAACAAGTATCAGATATTGACAATATTTCGAAAGCTTAGTTGCAGAATCCTTCCTTTCTCCCCTACAAAGTTACCATTGAAGATTCAACAGTAATTGGATGATGCGATCCATCTGGTTCATTTTTGGTAGGTTTGATAAAACTGATTCTTTAGAACTGCAAGTGATCCATTATGCTCCCCTGCAAATTGATGAATCAAATTGTTGATGGGATCTATTTTCAATAAATGATACCAACCATCCATTTTGTGGGCAATTGATCTAATAGTTAGAATCATCTAATTGGTACGAATTTTGTGTTCTTACAACACTTCTTGCTTTAAGCCTGTAACAATTTTGGTAGATATTGTGGAGTAATTGTTGAAATTCAACACTTTGGAATTTCTTGTGGAACCAATATGAGGAAAAAGTGGAATATTTCTAATGCAGCACTTGGTTTTCCACCAAGAAAAGCTGATATTGGAACTCCAAAAAAGAAAATCATGATATAACTTCTGACATGTCATTGCCATTTATGTTCTGTACTCGTTGTGGGCTGATTGATGAACATGAAGCTAGGATCTTTTGAAATCTATGCCTACAACATATCTCTAGTTGATATTTATCCAATCAGATGTAGAATCAGCTATTAAAACTAGTAGAGTAGAAGTATCTTTCAATTTAACTTCTTTGAGGATACTTGCAACTCTGTTTTAGTGGATAGCCCTGCTGGTCTACTGTTGGAAACAAATTTATTCATGCATACATGAATGATGCATGGCTAGCTAGCATACTTGGTTGGGTAGTATGTAATAACATGCATGTAGAGTGGTATAAAAGAGAGATGCTATAGTGCTTGCACTATAAGTTATAGTGCTACTAGTGATCTAGACCAATTCTTATATTAAGTTAGTGGCACTAATATTTTCTGTATCTCATTTCTTTCCTATACTTGTAGTTGTAAAACAATCTGCTTCTGCTGTGTAGTTTGTTGAATATGGGAATGAGGGAAGCATTGTACTACTCCAAGCCTGCTTAGATCAAGTGTAATTTCAGAGTGAAGACTTTCAGTCAAAGCCAAATCTTCTATCAACTATCTTTAGATACTTTTTGGGTAGACCAAATTTCGCCACAGTTTGTTGTGAAGCACTGAGAAGTAAAGTGATGAGTGAAGGATTTCTATAAGGTCTCTCCAAGCAATTGCAATTGTCTACACCCAAGAAAATTGCTGTAGGTATTGCTCTGTCAGATTCAGGAAATACGGATTTCAGAATCAGAGGTAAGTTGAGTTGCTTAGAGGAATGTATCACACGCTCCATGAATGACATGGTGTATTTGTATGACATGAGTTGTGTTTTTAGCATTACTTGAGTTGCTTGATTTGGAGATAAGTTTTGAAACATCTGTTCTAAGATACCTTTGTACAAAGATTCCTATTGCATTTGTTTTTTCTCCCATGGTGTTTTGCATTTAAATCTTGGTCATTTTTCCAGGGAAAAATTTCTGCATGGCACATATTGAGGAATTATGTACAAAGCCTGCTTATGTTTCTCATGAGAAAATTCAGAACAATTTTTTATTTCTCTCTCAGTCCGAGGGCTTGGCAAAGCATGTGGATTCTTTTACAAAGATGTTGTCCTTGTTACAACTCAAAGAGAAGACTCATTTTGTACTAGCCCCAGTACTAGTGGATGATTCATCTGATGTCAACTCATTGAGGTACTTTTTAAGGACCACCTTCCAGTTGATTAAATATTCATGTTATTGGTCATTGTATTCTCCAGTTAGAAAGTCATATTTTTTTACTTCTATTTTGGTCGATTTTTCTGTAAGTATTTGGAATCATTCTTTGAGTGCATTGAGAATGATTCTGATGCTATTCTAGCTGAGATAGAGAAGGAAATTAGCATGGTAAATATTGATGTTTCTGTCATATTGCAAGACGTTCTGTGAATGATTGTGCCAGCCATTGATGCTTGAATTGGAAGCAACGAGCATGTTTAGGTCTTGTGTGGGTAATCGAGTCTTATGTGATGCTAGGAGTGAATTTTGGTAGTGAGAAGTTCTTATTGGTTTCTTGTTGCAGAATTGAGGGAGCAGAGATCAATAAGAGCCTTCTGGCATTAAAGGAATGTATCCATGCTCTTGACAATGATCAGATTTATATCCCATTTTGTGGGAGCAAACTCACAGAGGTGCTTCATGATTCTTTTGTGGGCAACTCGAGGACTCATGATTTCTTGCATTTCCCCAAATGCAGGCTCCTATGAACATACGCTTAATACCTTGAGATATGCTGATAGGTATGATCATTCCAATTTTGAACCAAAACTAATTTAATATATTTTTGCAGTGATGATGTAGAAGTCAAGTTTTAATAAATGACAACATTTGTGCAAATAGGGTTAAAAGCCTCTCCAAGAGTGGTAATGCTAAAAAGGATCCAGTCCCAGGTCCCACTGCTGGTAAGGAATCTTCATCAGCATCGTTGTTACCTATTTTTAGGGGGTTAGAGGATCCTTTTGACCAAAACCAAGAAGTTAAAGTGGTTGATCCGAGTTGGAGAGTTGTAGAAAATTTCTCGTATAATTCTACTGCCGACTTTGATAGACACTCTTCTAGCTTCCTAGCAAATTACCCCTTTAACGGAAGGGAGGAAAGCGGGGCAACTTCTAGTTCTCTAGATCGGGAGAGGCTTGATGTGAAAAATGGCTTTGGAGGTTTGATTAGTAATAAACCATTTTCATCTTCTCAAAACTCATATGATACAGCAGAGTATAAGAAAGTGCAGAAGGTGTCCCCTCGCAGTAAAGTTTCAAGAGAAGAAAAATCTGAAAATAAGAGAAATTGGACTAAGAAAGATGGCGTATCTGATCTGCCCACCGTCAGTTACAAGCAACAACCTATGTATGATTCTAGCTCGAACAATGTTGCACCAAAACAATATGAGCATGAACTTTGTACAAGTCACGATGGAGAAATCAATGCAACACTTGATGAAGTAGGCTTATTTTCACTCCAAGCTTCTTTTCTGTCATTTCTTCATTTTTCTGTAGCTAGTTATCATAAGGCATTTTCTGTATGCAATATTTTTTTATTTTATTTTATTTTATTTTTTTTTTTGATTTTGGAACTGTGTTCTTGCTTCACTTGTGTAGGAAGAAAAATCTCTCATTTCAGCTCATAGAAAAGAAATTGAAGAGATGATGGAGATTGTGCATGAAGTAAGTTTGTCCAACATGGGCTCTCTGCTACCCTTTTAATTGAAGATCACCGAAGGTTTCTTTCTCTTTTTCTATCATATGTTTTTGCTCAGATATCCATATGCTTGTACATATGTCAAACAAGTTTATTTTAGACTTCATATGGTAACTTTGTTTTTTTGACATTTAAATGATGAGAAAAAAACCTCTAGAGCTGTTAAGAGAAAAATTAGGAACCAGGGACGTGCCGATCGAGCAATTTGAACTGTCGATATGATGGACTCCACTATAAATTATTGCTAATGGCGAGTTCTTCTTCTTTGCAGATGCTTTCAGACAACCGAACAAGTTGTAGTTGTTCATCAGCCAAGCAAAAGTCATACCTAAATCTTAAGTTGTGACTTTGTATTATTTGTGGAACCTAATGTTGTGTAATAGTTTGACTGAGTTTGTTTTGAAAACTTTAAATAGTAAATAAGTGAGATTGATTGTTTGATTGAGTTGTTAACTATTTTGTTGGTATTATGACTTTCATGATTGATTGTTTCATGAGTGGATTGAATGAATGGATTAGTAGTTTAAATAAATATTTTAAAAAATTAAACATTTTTAGCCTCATTTTGTAACCGAGGCTTGGATTTAGACTCGGTTGTTGAAAACCAAGTCTGAAACTCCCGTGGCTAAAGGCTTTAACCTCGATTGTTGAGAACCGAGGTTAAAAATAGATTTAGCTTAAATTGGAGGCAACCAATGCTAAAATTTGGATTTAGTCTCAATTGGAAACAATGGAGGATAAATTTTTGATTTAGCCTCATTTCGAGAAAACTGAAGCTAAAAAGGTCTTTTAGCCTCACTAGAAGAACCGAAGCTATAAAAGTCATTTTAGCCTCGGTTGCTAAAACTGAGACTAAAGCCTTTAGCCATGGGGGTTTCAACCTCGGTTTGGATAACTGAGGTAAAATTGAGGCTAAAGGCTTTAGCCTTAGTTTTTAACCTTTTTAGCCTCAATTTTGAACCAAGGCTAAAGCCCCCTTTTTTTGTAGTGTTATGATCAACTTTATATCTGTAGCATTAGTATCCTTAAGAAGCTTAGTATTATTGAAAACAAAAACAAATAGTTATAAAAGGATCTAGATAAAACTTTAGAAATCAATACCCACCTGATAAATGATCTCCAGGAATACCATACAAAAAATGACAAGCTTGAAAGAATAACGACATCCCTTAAGTCTCAAACACAAAAATTAAACAAACAGATTGAATTCTCGGAATCTAAGAATATGCATCTAAAGAATGAAAATCATAAACTTATTTTTTATGTAGAAAAATCAAAACAATTTGTTGAGCTTAGTCATAGGTTCTCCTAAAGTAGTGAACAACTAGAAAAACTTCTAAGAATGGGAAGAACACCAAAGGTTAAGAGAGGCTTAGGATATGAAAGTTGCAAAACTAACCTCCTTCATGTAGCATATGTAACTAAGAAAAATGTGGCATTTGGAAGCAACACAAGGGACACTCCTATCTGTCATTCATGTGGAGACCTAGGATGTTACAAGTTTGAATGTTTTACTTTTAGAAGGTCTCACTCCACTTCCGGTTTATGACTTTTTTGGTAAATTCAACCCAACTAGAAGAACAATGCAAAATATCAAGAGTCCTTTAAAATATATACCAAATAAAGGAAGGAAACATCTTACTCCACCCAAAATGACAAAAAGGATGGAGGAATTATTAAATCAAGTTGCACAAATGAATAAAAAAACCAAAGAACTGATGAAACAAGGAATCTGGTTCAGTTGCCTAAAAAATCCAAACAAGCCCATGGTGAAAACAAAGCACCATCTCCAAGAAAGATTGTCACCAAATGGGTAGTGAAAAATAAGAACAATTGTCTGGTAATTCTTAAGGACGGAAATAGTTCTAAGTGGTATCTTGATAGTGGTTGCTCCAGACACATGACGAGTGACCAAATCGATTTTTGTGATTACTCAAAATTTGATGGTGGGTCGGTTACATTTGGAGATGGGAGCTCCGCTAATATAATTGGGCAAGGAACAATAGTTGGTCCTGGAATGGCCAAGATTAAAGATGTTCTTTGCATGGAAGGATTAAAACACAATCTTCTTAGTATCTCACAAATCTGCGACAAATAACACATGGTCACATTCTCAAAAAATGTGTGCAAGATCTCAGACTTGACAGGAAAAATTATTATGAAAGGTCATCGCACAAGTAACAACTGCTACATAATTGAAAGTAGTACGAAGAATGATCCATCTATCTGATATCAAATGGATATGAATAATGAGTACAAGTCATGGCACCAAAGACTTGGGCATATATACTATCAGAACATGATGGGACACTTAGTCCAATGACTGCTAATGGGATTGTTGATAAACAATCTTCTAACGAATGTGGTCCTTCGATTAATATAGAGGATGATGTGGATTCATGCGTTATAGGTAAATCCGATAACAAATCCACATTTCCTACTTTTTGAACCTCAGCCATTAAGTAATGTAGGGATCATCCTTTCAATCAAATCATTAAGTGATTCAAATGTTGGTGTAAAAACTCTACGTAAGCTTGAAGGTTACTATAATCATCCGTGTCTCACCTTAAAAAATGGAGGCCAAAAGTACAAGTGCTCAAACAAATTGAACAAGAATGAGGTGTGGCAGTAAGTTACAGATCACTTAGAATATGTGTAATATTATATATTTTGTGGTCTATGAGTTTTTAATGATATATTTGAGGATTTTAAGCCTCCAAAATTCTTTTTGAACATAAACATAGTATATGTTTATAATTTTGGTTGCTATTCTTTTTGTACAAATTTTGACAAGCATATAAAGCCCATAAGTATATTCTTATGAACATTCTCCTAATCCAATCCCATCATGTGGCAAACTCTAAAATTTATTGGTTCGATAGATCATTTGATTTAGTTTGATGTCATCGAACATACTTCGATGACATCGAAGTATATGAAGGAACTGGAGTGTCAAATACGGTTTTGATGACATTGAATCATTTGGTCGATGTCATCAAAATTTGAAGTTCGATGACATCGAACTAGGATTAATGACATCGAAGATGCTTAAAAATATATAAACGACGTGCGCGAAAAAGTCCCATTTTACTTAAAAATTTTGAGGCGTCTCCTCCCTTCTTCCTCCTTGTCCAACGGAATCTTGGTGTTCAAGCAAAACTATTGGTGTGCAACCAAAGCTCAAATAAGCCCTTCATCAATGCATCTTAGTAAATCCTCACCATCTTGGTAAATATCTTCATCCTCATCTTCCTTGAGTCGTTTTCTTTAGATTTGGGTCTCTCTTTTGGCATCTACAATTATTCCAGGATTTTTTTCTTTACTCTATGCCTAAGGACAAAGGGAAGGCCCCTGTAGAAGGGGAATCGTCTCGACGCTTGAGATAAAAGACCTTGGCACCAAAAGAGTAGGCTAAAGCACCTGTGACATCATCAGTTCAGGGTTCCCCTGCCTCACAGCATGGTAACCCTACCCGAAAAACTGTTCGCAGTGGTGTTCCTCCCATTGCTCCTCCTAGTGCTGCTTTATTTGCCAAATATTCAGGGAGGAAGCTTGTTCCTGAGCGACGGGTCAATGTTGAGTGCACCCAACCCTTTAAGATTAAACCTCTTCTTCTTGTTGTAGATTGGACCCCTCTGTTGAATTTTGGGGGTGTTAATCAGGATGAACAGGTCTATAGGTTCCTTGCACACTGTCATACCCTTACTTTGGTCCCACCATCTGTGTCCATTACTGTAGGATAGTCCACCTTTGTCATCACAGCCGACACTGTTGATAATCGGTTTGGCCTCACAACATCTCCAATAGGTCTGTCAGATTTGGACATTGATGACCTTACTATTCGTTCCTTAATGGCCAAATTCATATGCTATTGTAGAGATGTTCCCTAGCACCAAGGGAATGCTCTTAAAACCATGTACATTCTTCCTAAATATCAGGTCCTCCGTGGTATCTTCTCCACTAATGTATACCTGCGTGGAACAAATCACGTCAACCTTACTCCCTTTATGCTCCTAGTTCTATACAGTATTGCATCTGGAGTTAAGTTGTGTCTTCTATCCCTGATTATCCACCAACTTGCCTTAGTTGTCCATAGTTCAAGACTAACTCATCTCCCATTTCCACATATCATTTGTGTTTTGAGTCAAGAGTTGGGCTTGCCTACCACCAATGATCCCGAGCGCTCTTTATAGCATTTCACCAAACTAAACATCAAATGGATGGATCTAAAATATCACCCAATTCTGGGTGAACAAGAAGGGAATGAGCCTCAAGCCGAGATAGAAATAAAAGAGACAACAACTCTTATTGAAGATGAGGCACGCCCGCCACCAATTATTCCATTGACTCTTGACTCAATGCATGCGTGACGCCCTAAACAACAACAGGATCGGTTTGGTGTAACACTTCGATGGTAGGCACGACTTGAGGACCGGTTTGATCGACAGGAGGAGCATATGGTGCGCACTGAGGAGAAGCTCTCAGCACTTGAGCAGGCTTAGCACATAGTCAACTTGTTGACCTGCCGCCGTGATGATACAGTTCCTCAGGATGCAGCCCGTAGCATATCTTTCTCTTCATCATACACATATGTTGATTGATTGTGCTTAGGGCATAGATATCTTTTTGGATGCCTTAAGTGTGCGTGTGCGTGTGTGTGTGTGTGTGTGTGTGTGTGTGTGTGTGTGTGTGTGTGATGTTCATTAATTTCTTTTGGATAACTTATTTCTGATCTCGCCCATGGATGGTCTAAATGCTTTTTGGATAATTTTTTATGAATATTTCTTGGAATATTTTGTTTATTCCAAACTTGGGCATTGTATTTATGATATATATATATTTATGATATATATATATATATATGTGTGTGTGTGTGTGTGTGTGTGTGTGTGTGTGTGTGTGTGTGTGTGTGTGTGTGTTTGCTTTTGGAATTCAAATTCAGCTTCCTCTATATTGTCTCTCCTATATACCTTACCTGCTTCAACTTTAGTCATATAATGATCTTTTCATGTCTACTAATCTTTTACCAATGACTGGAAAAAAGGGGGAGAACAATTCCCACCATTATGTTCCTATTGGTTTATGGTTAAAATGAATGGTGATGCAGGATGGTAGGGGGAGTTGATGCTCAAGCAATACAAGTCAGTATTTGTTCAATCTTTAGAATATAAATCTGTAAAATTGTGTTCAGATATGTACACACAATTTAGCTCGTTGTTCTAGGTGTTTTGTCACGTAATTGACAAAGAGGGAGATTGAAAGTGCCTTTGTTTGTCAATTAATGTGATGGTTGAGTTGGTCAGTCCAATGAGCCCCATGAGAAGACATTCTAAGCTATTACCTAAACAAAGTGAATGAATTAGGAATGTCAAAGGTAACCTAAATCTCACATCCCGTGACCAAAACACCACAGGTAGAAAATTCCCGCTAAAATTTAAAGAACAACAAAGAAACTCATGTTTGAAAACTAAATTTCAATATGCAAATCAAATCAGTTTTCTGCAATGTCACTTCGACTCATCGAACATGTCTTGATGAAAACAAACATACTTGTTCGATAAGATCGAACATGACTCGATGACATCGAAAATGACTCTCAAATGTCGAGCAACCACACAAGATATATGGACTAAAAATTTGATTAATCGAACGTGCCTTCGATGACATCGAACATCCTTGCTCGATGACATCGATGGTGATTCGATGACATCAACGAAGTCGAAACTTATGTCCAACAAGCTTCTTGAAAAATCTCTAGAAAATGCTCAATGACTCAAACTAGTCTCAATGACATCGAGATTTAAATTTCAATGACATCGACTTACATTTGATAACAACGAAAAAGGACAAGAAAATGTCCAGTGTGCTCTAAAGGAAAATACCTTCAAATATTTGAGGAATCGAACTCGATTCGATAACATCATGATTCAAATTTTGATAACTTCGAATCACGTTCGATGACATTGAAAAGGGACAAGAAAATGTCTAGCAAGCTCTGGTGAAAAAGTACTTAAAATTTTGAGGAATCAAACGCACTTCGATGATATCTAAATTCAAATTTCGATGACATCGAATCACGTTTGATGACATCGAATAAAGGTCAAGAAAGTGTCCAGCAAACTTTGAACAAAAATCCCATGTCATTGAACTGTCACTCGATGACATCAAATTGAGTTCAATGACATCGAACATAGACAGATTCTGACAAAATTATTAACATTGGGACCTTTTGCCTTTAAATCTAGAAGCTTGGTTCTTGTGGTTGTATTGAGAAAAAGAGTGACCTCATAGAGAGTTATTGCTAACCTAACATCATAAACGCTTTTTTTCATGGGAGTTCATTCCTCAATCCTTTCTTAAATGCAAGCATTGAATATTTAATAGATTGGATTGGAGAATGAACTTCACCATTCAAGGATCCTCCAGCAACTTACTCAATGGAAAATCATTATGTTGGAATCTGTTGAATGCACAAACCCTGGAATCTCTCTGTCTCTTAAAGATCCACATTCATTAGAGTAGATTCCACCAAATACCTTAACCGAACCTCAGCCACTTATATTAGAGCATCTACAAGTGTTGTGGTTTAAGGGAACTAAAGACTCTCCATCATCAAGGGAGACCATCTTCATCATGTGTGGAATAGGGCTCACCAACTTACAAGTAAGTTACTAGAGTTCGGACATCCTGAAGATCATTCCTTGTGTAGGATTGGGTCTCAGGCTGTATCTCAAACTTACCAAGACCTCAGTGGAGGCCTCAGATGGGAGAATACATTTATTTTCTTGTGTAAAACTTTGCCCTGTGTGGCCTAAACCTTAGTTCTTTTGTAAAACCTTGGCTTGTGTGGCCTAAACCTAGGTTCTTGTGTAGAACATTGGCCTGTGTGGCCTAAACCTAGGTTCTTGTGTAGAACATTGGCCTGTGTGGCCTAAACCTAGGTTCTTGAGAATATTTGTTCTTGTTTAGGGAATAAATTGTTGAGTCCTTGTGTATGATGGTTTGCCTTGTGTATGCAATTTTAGGAACCTTGTGTAGGTCCTAGTGTCAACCTTATGTAGGTTATAAAGGTTTGAGGTGAATCTGATTTTACACATCCTTTAGTGAAATCCAGTACACTCAAGGGTTGAGTGTGTCTGTCGAGAGTGGAGTAGTCACATAGTCGAACCACTATATATGATCATGTTTGGGTTTATTATTTGCACACTCATTTGATTATGTTTATCTTGTATGTTTAAATATGATGCATGATTACATGAATTTTTAGGATTGATAGGAATCACATCCCACACACTCGTATACATAATCATATGCAAACTAGTCGTTTAAATTGCATAACTAGAATAGTCTATTGTTTGGATCCTCTACTTGGCTTGGAAGCCTTTAGAGTTAAGATTAACATATCTTGATTAATAGCAAATTGGTTCAAGATTAGGAAATTAGTTTTTAAACTGGTATAATTTCTGAAAAGCCTTATTCACCCCCATCTAGGACACTTTGACCAATTCCATACCTCTACTACAGTAGCAGTCTAAACCGCAATTTTAGATGAGACATACCTGGTGGTGATTTCTTCCCACCTTGAGCTAGAACATGAGTGTATGCTATTTCAAAGTATGAGTCTAAAAGTCAAGTTCGAATGGGAGAAATCGAAGGATGGCTCAATGGTCAAGCCCGGACGAAAGACTGAATGTTGGCACTTAAACAGAAGATTGAATGCCCGCACTTGAACAGAAGATTGAATTCCCCTAGTCAGAAGTGCCAAGTGAATGCTATTTCCATGGCAATATATTAAATAGAACATCTTTGTACGAATAGGGCCACAATTGCATCCACCGCAATTTTGACTCTCCTTGTTTATGCAATTCTTTTCCTTTCATTGAAACTTGCCATTGTAACTGCTATGGTGACTTCATTTTTGAGTAACTTGATCAGAAAACTGTCTTTTAATACTGCTCCTGCTGCAACAATGTCTTCGATTAACTCCAATGACTCTTTCTTTAAACTCTGTGGCTAAGAAATTATTCTTTAATGCTGCTCCTGCTGCAATAATTTTTTCAATTAACTCCTTTATTCATGATCTATATAATTCAGGATTTTGAATGGTAATCTTTTCTGCCAAATTAATCAGAATTAATATCTCAAGATATCATAATTTTCTAATTTAGCTTCATAAAGTATTAATAATTTTGAAATATATTTAAAGCTTTTAGAATGATTATAATATTTGTAATATGATAATGATTTGGTCATTCCATCTTTGTGCTTGTCAACATGTTTTGTATTGCATTTATTGCATTCTTTACTTATCATATCATGCTTTCAGAGATGTCGTTTCTGCATCTAAAAGCTTAACCATTAAGTCTTTTCTAGTTTATGCTCCTTGGCATTTTTTCATAGGCTAGCTAAAAGTGTATTTTCCTTGGACAATTACTTATTCTGAAAGAGTCTACTCAAATCCTCATCGGCTTCCACTCCAACATTATTAACTAAAAAAGATGATTGAAAGATCAAATGGTTAGGTTGTCAAAAAATAGAGAACGCTTCTTTCAATTTCCATTTACTAGCTTTCCGGAGGTCATAGAAGTGGATGATGATGATTCTATCTCTTTTGACGAACATTCACTTCTTGTCTCCATCAGGTCCAGTACTCTTCCATTGAAGAAAGATAGTTCATTTTGGCATGCACTATATTATCCAAGCAGATTTGCTCGTTAATTTAGATCTGACCAAACTGTATTAGAGACTTGCAAACAATGAAAAGTTATGGCATCGAACCATATAACTGAGCCTTACTATGAAAGCAACTTTTGAACGTTCATACCAGATCACCCTTCTCTAGGTCAACCTTGTATAAAGATTTCTTCAGAAGATAATATTTACGAAATGAAGCTTGTTAATACCCTTGAAGGATGGATAGCCTTTGGGACTCCTTTGAAGAATACATCTAAATTTTAGATTGCCCAGAAGAGAATGATAATTCTTCATATTTTCATCCTCCACCTCTATAGATTTTACGAGACAACCCTCCTTTGTTATCAGAAAGGAGGCAAGATACAAAAAGACATTGTTGTACTCTTCAAAAAGATAAACATATCATAATTAAAGACTAGTAATTGATCTTAAGAGCATTTTGGCTTTAAAGTAGAAAGTAGCGAACATTTTGACCAAACTTGATATTGTTGTAATCTAAACCTATTTTAGAAGAAATGTATTTTGTATGTTTTCTTAATCTAAGCATGAGATGTTCATGATTTATGAGATTTTCTTATCAAGCAATTTACATCTTTGAGCATATCTTAAGTAAAATAGGAAAACATGTGCATTTGAAATATCAATATTTCTACAGCACTTTGATATTATGCATAATTTAAGTTTGAGCTAGCATGCTTTTAACTGAACATACTTTGACTAGACATAACTCGACTTGACTGGACTTGACTGGACTTGACTAGACTTGACATAACTGGACATGACTGAATACTTTCAACATAGTTTAAGCTCGTGAGTAGCGGAGCAATCATAATTTTGACTCTTAAATAATTAGAGTCAGGGCTTATGTGAACAGTCACTGTAACTCTCATGAGTTCGCTGGACTTATCATAGCCGGGGAGTTCACAAACCGTGATCCATCAAAGGGGCCCAGTAAAGCTACCGGGGCCATGAACTTGGTGAGATTTACGCACAAGGTTGGCCACATTAAATCTCTAGAGTTCACGGGGCTCGCAAAACTACCTTCAGGTACCAAATTCAAGGTCGTTAGTCCATCAATGAAGGGTCATCTTACTTAAGAGACCTATCCTCATGAGTTACTACTGAAATCAAGTCAGGGATCTATGGAGTCATCTTGCTTCAGAGACTCACTTTTCTTCCCCTGTCAGGTCAGGCCCATTCACGAGAGGGCATTTTCTCGCTAGCCCTCGTGATGCTATTGAAAAATGTACAGATGGCATAGGTCTTACGTGATTGCTTTATCAACTACCTGTATGGGTGCACATGATGCCCTTTATGAGCTTTTTAGGGCCACAGGCTTCTCACTGCTACCCAAATAATCTTATCGTATCGCCATCGCCAATGATGATAAGTCTTATACGTAGTCGACTTCATATGTTCAGCTCTGCTATTGTAGATGATAAATCGCCATCATTGTTGCAGTACTTATACTTGTTTTCCATAGATGATAGATCACCATATTCCATTGCCATAGATGGTAGATTGTCATTGCCGATGATATTTATATGCAATTGGCTTTATAGGCCATGCTAAAGATAATAAATCGAAATTGATATATCACCCCTTGCAGATGATATGAAACAAAATTTTATGGTTAGAATAGTGTGTCAATTAGGTGGTATTATTAATTTCGATAAATTTAGATAATAAAATGGCCTTTGTGTCAACAATATGGCGATAGCGGTGACGGCTATTGACGATAATCACTTACACTTTTCATTTGACGATAATCATTGGTGCTCTTCATTTGGTGAGGTGATAATCATTGATGCTTTTCGTTTGTGAGGCGATAATCATTGGCGCTCTTCATTTGGCAAGGCGATAATCATTGGCACTTTTCAATAATTCGCTTGAACTTGATATGCTTGAAAGCCTACATTTTATTCATATACAGGGAGAAATGCAGAGAGTTAGCTTTTCTATTATTCATCTGTCTTGCCCCCTTTTGGTTTGGAAGTATCATGCCAAAATTCTTCAAAACCAAAATTGCGGCCACCTTTTGAATTAATGTACTATTGATAAACCTAGTACTTGGCAAGTGTATTGATGCAGATCTATTCCCACAATGGATATGCTTTATTTCACGGTTTTATATCTTTTCTCACTTGCTTCTTTCCATTCGGGCATTTATGCCACGACAACTTGATTTTATCTACTATTAACAGTTGGTTCATCATACGAAGCACGTCATCTTCGTCGAAGGCGGATGCCCCCAAAATTCTCTCTTGACTAATGGATTCTTATACCGGTTCATCCTTTTAGCGATAGACAGAAGTTGGGTCTTTCAGACTGACTTTTCTGACAAAAGTTTTGACAATTCAATCGCAGATGTCATATTTATAATTGTCGTTCTATGTTGTTTATCGTCTTTTTTTAGAACTATTTCTCCTTGTTTTATCATCCTCTGCAATATATTTTTTAGTGTGAAGCAATCTTCTGTATGATGCCTTAGACAACGATGGTAATGACAGTAATTCTTTTCTTTAGTCATCTCAACCTCTTTTGGATATTTCGATGAAGGTAACCTGATGGTTCCAGCAACTAGTAATTGTTTCATCATCGGCAATACATCTTCTTTGTCAAAAGCATATTCTTTATGAGAATCATATGGTCGCGATCGTTTATCATTTTTATAATCCCTTCGTCAATTGGGGTCTTTCCTTCTTCGTATTTCCCTTTTATCGCAAAAAGTATTTTTCTTATTCTCATGATCGACAACATTCACTACTACTCTGTTCGACCCTTTCTTTTCTGTTCTAGCTTGGAATGCTAGGATCTTTTTAGTCATCAACTCTAATGCATATGCTTTAGTTGCCAAGTCTCGAAAAGTCCTTATGTTAGCGCTTGTGAGCCCGAAGGCAATTCCTGGCTCCATAGAATTCAAACACATATTTATTTGTTCTGTCTCTTCAGGCAACTATCTGCATGAGGCCCCCAAAGTCTTCCACCTGTTAATAAACTTTTCGACGTAATTAGTGTTTGAATGATAAAATATTCTATCTTATAGATGAAGGGGAGGATGTTCCAATTGAGAGTCACCATTTTGGCATCGGTAAGACGCCAAACTTCGATAAAGTTCTCAAAATTTTCTCTATGTTATTCTTAAACAAGAAGTTCCCCAACAGAGTCATCATTTTGTTTCAACAAGAAACAAATGCATTTGGTTTGGGAGATTGTCTTATTTAATCATAATGGAGAAAATGTGTAAAGAATCGTCATCATATTTATTTATACTAAGTTCATCTTCATCTTTTGATTTCTCTTGATTCTAAGATAGCATATTCGAAAATACAATAATTGAAAGAGTTTAAATGTCAAATCTGGATATCAAATCCGACAGCATTTCGGCTCTTGATTTGATTATCTCATTAAGAGGAATGTTATGCAAATATGATCACCTCATATCTCCTTCTTGAGTTCATATTCCTGTATGGAAGAAAGATCGAATTCCATCTGATCATTTCGGCAACATTTTGACTCCTTTATGTTTATGGCGCTATTGCGCAGGTCTGCACAACACATGCTCTTGTGCAGTCTAGCACAAAGCTCCTCCTCCTCCTTTCTTCTTCCTTTTTTCTTGATACATTCAGATCTCTCTTCTTCTCTGGAGCCCTGATCTTCTTTTGAATCCTCAATCTGTCTAAATAAGAGGGGGAGTGGGGTATCTTCGTGTTGTGGGCTCACTTCTCATCAGATCTCAATCGTCCGAATCATCTTGACAGCACCAACATTGTGCAAGAACGCACAACCCATAAGGGCGTTTGCGTGGTCCAGCACAAAGCCTTCAATTCCCCCTAGTCAGACTGACACTGTGCAGGTGCGCGCAACCAACAAGGGTGTTTGCGCGGACCCACACAATCAACGGCCTTTGCGCGGGTCGGCACAATGCCATAGATCCCTTCTCTTCCTTCTACATTTTCTTCATTCTTTCTTCCATAGTTTCCTTTCTCTTCTATTCTTTTCTTCTTTCTTCTTTGTCTCTAATATCTTCTCTTCTCTCAAAATCTTTTCTTCATCACTTGTACTTTTCATCAACACATGATGAAAACTTTGTACATTTTTTGTGCACCAATAGAAATTAAATATCTAGTCTCTATTTAACATCTCAAATTAAGTGAGCGGAATGCATTCCTTTATACGTAAGCCTTATGGCCTAGAAAGTGGATTGTTTCTCCTCCTTTACTAATGGGGGCATCCAACCCCTTATACCACCTGTGTAGACACCCTCTTTCCTATATCTTTCTCCAACTTCTCATATCCCTACCTTAGTGCAAATCCTCTTATGCCCATGCCTAGAGAGAGAGAGAGAGAGAGAGAGAGAGGAGCGGACGTCCACCTTGTGCACGCCCTACCTTAGACATCTAAAACCCTTGAGTGTCTTCACCATTCTTCCCTCACGCGTGTGTTCTCCTTGAGCTCTAGGACGCGTACACGCTTCTACCGTCTCATAAATTCATATAGGGTTTCGTCTAGGCAATGGTGAGAAATCCCTTCATGATTATTTTCATTGATATCATATTTTTATTCAAAAATATATATGTTTTTCTATATTTATTTAATTGTTGGATTTGAACTATAATTAATCTTCATGATTAATTTATGATATATGGTGTTTATATGCTGTAAGTTCAATTATGGATTATTTATTTCATGAAAATTATGATTAAAGATAGAAATTTCAACAATGTTGGGTTTATACCTAAACTATACCGAGTTAGGTTCATGATTCATGGATGTGGGATGTTGAGAACCACCTAGGGTTTAGTCTCTCTCTCTCTCTCTCTCTCTCTCTCTCTCTCTCTCTCTCTCTCTCTCTCTCTCTCTCTAAATTACTTCTCATCTTTCTCTTTTGATACATGGATGTTAATAAGCTTCTCACAGCATCCATAATTCTGAATCTCAGCTGCACAAGGAATATAAACGTCGAGTTGCATTGTGAGGGTTCAATTGGTTTAGTTTAGTTTCTAGATTCTACACATAGGTTTCGAATTTTGATTGGTGTTTGATCATCATACGTTGGTTGTGAGGTGTTCATGAGACAAATCAAATCTTTGAATGGAAGGTTTATATAGGTGGTCATTAGGGTTAAGATTGGGAAGGTGGTTAATGAAGGATTTGAATATGTTTAATCTTTCTTGGTTCTGATTGTTTTGGATAGTTTAGATGGACCAAATGATGCTTGCAGACGAGATTTTTCAAAGCTTCATCGACGATTGGTTGGTAAGTTTGATCTTTGAACATTGTGGTTGCCGCACGCTATTGTGAGAAGTCGAGAAGAAACCAATAATCAGAATTGGGTCTTTTGGCTGAAATCTAATGTCGAATGCAATTGTGGGTACTACAAGTATGAACAGTTGAGATTGAGGAGTTTACAAACTCCACTATTCTAGTGGCTTCCGTACATAGAGATATTGACACCTGGTTTTTCAATTATTGGTTGATATTGGCAATCGAACGATTATTGGACAGTCAAGATTAATCAATTATAGGACCCCTAAATCGTAGTTAGGCTTGATTTAGAAAATAGGACTGGAGATTATTTCTCTCATTCAAATGTTGTTTGCATGAGGAAGGAAGGTAAAGATTTTTGGTATCTTACGGGCATTGATGGTTTATGTGGGGTCCACTGCAATGTTTTTAAAGAAATCCAATCATTCTATTTAGTTTTTCTAGATCATGGTGGGGTGAGAGTTTAAAAAAACGAGTTTGATCTGGATTCCCGGTGTGTTGCACAAAAGGAAATGGTGAGGATTTAATACGGGGCACCAAGGGCTGCTGATGAACGATTCTGATTAATCAAAGGTGGGTCCCGCAGTGATGATCTACATGACGAGAGATGAACAGAGAGTGGGAAGATGGAAAGAAAAGTAAGTTTCAAAGGAAAGGGAAGTTGGTTTTCCGCGACGTGCTTTGCGCATGCAAATCTCTTTTTCTTATACATGGTTGGGAAGTGGGCCCCACCAAGACGTTCACAAAAATTTGTTCCATCCAGATGCTATGGTACATTGTTTTAGGGTATGGGCTCAAAAATGGGGTAATTCCAAAGCTTAGGTGGGTCATAGTTCCAAAATTAATTAATGATATTAAAAAAAAAAAAAAAAAAGTTTAGGTGACTGAATCGCTGGCCATCATAATAACTAAGAGGATTTTTACTGAGATGGTGTGCTGAATAGTTTAGGATCTAGGTGTCAATCACGCGGCCGCACACACACACACGCACACACACGTTGAGTGTCGTGGTCTGGTTCACATGTGTGAAGAACCAATTGTTTGTCTTGAAGATGAATCAAGGATCAAGGGTCCAAATTGGAAACAAGCGGTTGGATAGGTCAATAGATCCATGAAGAGTACTCTCAATGGTTTAGATTAGAAATAGATCAAGTACGTTATGATATGTAGGATCGGGATAGAAAAAAGGTGTGTTTATACCTATATTCATGAATGGGGTTGTCTAATCGTAATCTTGACAGTTCAATATGTCTATACAAGGGTGCTGATTAAGATGAATGGGTTAGATTCCCAGATGGATGAGCTTATGAATTGGTGTGGTGATCTCGAAATTGGTTTACATTGATCGGACGGTCCAACGATGAGGTAAGCGGTCAGATATTTAAGTCTAGCGATGGATAGTATTTTTAATGGTTGGTTAGATAGTAGGTTGAGTATATGATGATATATTGGGTCTTGAATCTGATATGGGGTGTTTAAGGCTCCAAGTGTGCATTTGTGAGCTTAAGTCCAAGTGTTATACTCTTAAAGGTGATTCAAATTGGCCTACACTAGGATACACACTCATATACTTATACTAGCGTGAAAATTTTGGGATATTACATTCTACTCAGCTTAACAAAAAATAATAATAATAATAAATAAAAATAAAAATCCTCAAAATTTAATCTACCTATGACTATGTTCGAGTTAGGCAGCCTAATGAGTATAGGTATCAAGATTACAAGTGTACATACTTATACATATTCATATACACACACTAAAATTATATATTTATTTAATGTGTACGTCATTGGTTCACACTAAACAAACAATTACACATCAATCTTCACTACTTGCGTAAATTGATAGATGTATTTGTGCATAGATGCTTTGATGAATGCAAGTAAACACGCATGCACATGTATACATGCGCACTCAAATTTTGGGCCATGGTATTCCTACCCCTTTATAGGAGTTTCATCCTCAAAATTTAAATACACCCACCACTATGCATCCATTGCATACTCTCATGTGCATAAGTGAACACCACTTGAAGAAGATATCAAACACCCACTTCAGAGCAGATGTAGGCTAATGAAAATATCACAAGAAAAAAAAATAAATAAATAAATAAATCAGTACAAACGACATTGCGACAAAGCAAATAATCACAATATAATATTCATCATGAAGGTGCACTTTATCTTCAATGTTCCCAAGTGTGTATAAGTAAAACGTAACTTCAAGTTATCTACAATTTGTGCCTAAGTTCGTCTATAACACCCTCACTTTAACTATACTTATCTGGTATGATTTCTTTACGGCTTAGATCCCTATCTGGTTTGATTTCTTTACTTTGTTTCTACTGTTTTTGTTCTCTTTTCCCAAACAAATTTCTACATGGATATTGAGAGATTTGAGACATTTTAAGAGTTCATGTTGCAATTTGTGTTCTCAGTTTACTGATCTTGAACATTTGATGATTAAAAAATAAAAAAATAAAAAAAATAAAACTATACTTATCCCCATCAAAGTACACTAAACAAAACCAATCTCAAGTTTTCAAACGAATCATCCCTAAACTACGAAGTAACACATATCTATGGTTCGTCATGACCTATGATTGATACAAGAAAAGAAAATGTAAGTACGATGGGTGATTTATTGAATTTCAAGGAAGATTGGGTAGATTGCAGTGTTTATACATGAAGGTCTAAGAAGAACCGTGTTGAGGTATCCCTCAAAATTGAATGCAAAAAATTCTAGTTCAGGTGTGTTTTTTACTAACATTTTTGATACTTTAAAAATAAAAAAAAAAAAAAGAGTTAAAACTGTATCTTCATTCCAAAGAAAAACCAAGGATATAAAGACGTCATTCGGACAGGCCCGAGACAAAAGGACCAGCCCTACCTATCATTTCCTATACAAAGCATTCCTGTGAACCTTGATGGAACCCAACCCAACTTTACCAAGAAACATACAACCCTTGACTAGGCGAGGGAGATTAGAGGAACCCCGAAAAAAACTAGTAACTTGCCTTGAGCTCCCTTCCTTGGCAGCCCATCAGCCGGCCCGTTTGCCTCCCTAGGAATGTGAGAGAAGCTGAAGGAAACCCTATTTTCAATCCTTTTAATCCTATCTAGCTAATACCTCAAAATCTAGACAGGGCTGGAGACACCTTCGATACAATCTATCAGCCATCTGGAATAAGATTCTACATACACATTTTTCATACTTTCAAATACTTGATCAGTTTTAAAATTTTTCTGATAGAGTAAATATAAATTTAATATTATCTCAAAAAATTTTGCTCTATTATGAGTTTTATAAAAATTTCTAAAATTCTGATAGTGAACGCTATACAAAACATACAATTTTCTAAGGAGTCGTATCTTGTCCTACATTTGGTTCTAGAAGAGTCTGGATTTTATTTTCTATTTATTTTTTCATGGAAATAGACTCGTCGAGATTCAATTTGGATTTTGAAACACCTCAATTGGAGTTGTAATTTAAAAGATATGATTTTTTGAAATCAACCATTTTCTATTGTTCATAGCTATCCAATACATCATGGTCAGCTAAATTCTTAGATCCTTCCCTAGGGTCCTAATTTGGGCTGTTAATACAAGGTATAACCTAGATGAGGGTAGGTTTTATATTATCATAGATGAAAAGGAGGTCTAATGTTAGGGTTTCTAATTTAACAAAGATATCGCAAGGAAGTGTAGCCCTAGATTTCAATTTCTAGTTTGATCACTACCCTAGGTCCTCATTTTGATTCCAAACATGGCTTTGATAGCAAGCTATCATGCCTCATTATCTATGTACTCAAATAGTGTAATTTGAGACTGAATCCTAAACCTATGAGCTATATTTATATTCAAATTTTAATACGCATTCCCAATCATCTGAAAATAGAATCAAATAGAGTCTAAACTATGAAAATCTAACTCCCTTTCAAAGTGTAACTCATTAATCAAATGTCAACTATTAAAATTAAAATGATAACAAGAAATTAAACTACTCTATTAAACTAGATAACTTATTGTAAGTATTGTACTGTATAAAACACTCTTATTTGTTAAATTTTGATGGGACAAAACAGCTTATGATGTGGTTCACACTGTTAGACTGCCCACATTCCTTGTATAAAAGATTTTATAATTTTGTATTTATCATCTTACCTTTTATAGTCGTTGTAAATCTCTATATATTCAACCCTTTAGAGTTGTCTGAAATACAGAAAAGCATTCTTCAAATCCATGTGTTTTCATGGTATCAGAGCCAAGTTTCTGAACCGGCGCTCTTTCTTTGATTCCGGTGGTCCCTCATCGAGTTCTGATAGTCCACAATTCCGGCAGTCTCCTCCATTGATTCCGGTGGCTCTATCATCTTCTCTACAACCTGCCATCATCTCCATCATACTCCATCAGCGTGCTCGCTATCAAATACCATCTTCTCTGCTGCGCACGCCTCCATTGCTTGTTAGATCCGGTCCTCCTCGCTAGATCCGATCCCTCCTACACCTGCTGTGCACGCCTCTACTGCGTCCGACCCATCCTATTGCGCATGCCCCTGCTGCGCTCGCCTTTGAGTTTGCTGTTACTATTGCTGTTGCTATTGTGTACACCATGCGCATGTCCGATCTGTTTGTTGTTGCTGCTGCGCAAGCCCATGCTGCGCTAGCCCCTGCTGCGCTCATCCTTTTGTTGTTGCGCATGCCCCTACTGCTGTTCTGATCTGATCCGGCTCGTCCCTGCTGCGCTCCCTCGTTTTGTGGTTCTAATCTATTTCCGTTTGCTGGTTACGGTTCGGATCTGTTAATGGTGATATAAACCCTATTGCTGATTGTTGTTCTAATCTGTTGTGGTTCTATTGCCTATAATCAATTCTCCTGTTGCAAGGTATCCTTCTTCCTTGGCATAGTTTATCTCTTTTCATATCCATGGACAAAGAATCCCGTACAGAGGCCCCACAATGTAGTTTCGATGGCACCAACTATAATTAATGGGCCATCCACTTTTAAAGTTTTCTCAAGGGTCGTGGTTTATGGGGACTGATTGATGGATCTGTTCCTGTTCTCACTTCCACCGATGTCGACAAAATGCCTGATTGGGAAATGAAAAATGGATGGATTATTACCTAAATTCTTGATTTCGTCGATCGATCAATAGTTGTTGGCCTCACGCCACATCGCACTGCTAAGGTTATGTGGGAGCATCTCTAGACAATATATCAATAGAGTAATGCGGCTAGGTTATACCGCTTGGAATAGGATCTGGTTCACCTTACTCAGGGTGACAAAAGTATTCAATCTTTCTACTCTACAATGGTTACAATTTGGACAGAGATGACTATGATGGATCCTGACTTCCCAAATGACTTTAAAATATTCCACACAATGTGCGAGAATACGCAAGTTAAACAGTTTCTTATGAAATTGCGTCTGAAATTTGAACATTGCAGGGCTGCTCTCCTGAACCGTAGTCCAACTCCTTCAATGAATTCCGTTATTAATGATTTATTAGCTGAGGAACAACGACTACAGGTCCTCTCTCAGGGGACATCTCAGGGACCATCTGAACTAGCACTTACTGTATCCACCTCTGCACCAAACCGTGGTTCAACTCCTTTAACTTATCGCGGTTGTAAAAAAATAGGACATGTCGTCGCTCAGTGCAAAGATTGGTGCGTGTATTGTCGAAGGATTGGTCATGATCTTCAAGACTGTTGTTCACGTGCCTACGTATTCTCATTCGACCGTGGACGTGGTGGTCAAGGTCGTGGCCGTGGTCGTGCTCTTTCTGCTACTTATATGCTTACTTCTTTTGTGCCTACTTCTTCTGAGGCTTCTGTTAGTGATACTGCCTTCACTGGTTCTGTTGAAGGTCTTTCGTCACCTTTAACTCCTGCGATGCTTCAGTAGATCGTGCAGGCCCTTTCTGCGGTCGGTATGTCAGGTATAACCGCATCTTCACCATGGCTCTTCGATTCTGGTGCTTCAAATCATATGACTGGTGATGTATCCCATCTTCGAAATATTCATCCCTACACTGGCAATCAAGCTATTTCTACTACAGATGGAACTAAACTACCAATTTAGTCCATTTGTTCCTTAACTTTCTCTCCTTCTGATCATCGCCAGTTTACCCTTCGTGATGTTTTTCATATCCCTAAACTCTCCTCAAATTTAATTTCAGTTGGTCAACTTACATCCAATACTGTCTAGTTATATTTCTTCCAAATTGTTGTTTTGTGCAGGATCTGAAAACAGGGAAGTTACTTGGGAAGGGTAGGCGGCATGGATGTTTGTACATGCTGGACTTTCACTCATCAGTGACTCCAACTCGTTGTTTCTTCTCTCCCTCTTCATCGGATATTTGTTCAGCAAATAAAATGCGGAAACTCTGGCACTTTCGCCTGGGTCATCCACATTCTAATCGTTTGATTCAACTCTTTTCTTTTTGCATGTTAGGGAATATTTCTCTTAATAAAAGTGGTTTGGATTATTCTTGTTCTTCTTGTTGCCTTTAAAAAAGAAAGTGTATTCCCTTTCCTGTAAGTACTATAAGATCATCATCTATGTTTAAACTGGTGCATATGGATGTCTGGGGCTCATCCCCAATTATGTCTCTCTTTAGACTACGATATTATGTTATATTCATTGATGATTTCACCCGTTACACCTGTATTTACTTTCTGCACTCTAAGTCACAGGTGTTTGAAAAATTCAAAATATTTCATTATATAGTGGACACGCAATTTCAAGTAAAAATCCAAACTCTCCGTTCTGACTCAGGGGGAGAGTATCTCTCCACCAATTTTCGTATATATCTTCAGGGTCATGGGATTACTCATCAGACCACCTGTTCTGATACTCCACAACAGAATGGGGTGGCTGAACGCAAAAATTGTCATATTGTTGAAACTGTCAATACCTTAATGACAGTTATGAGTGTTCCTCATTCCTTCTAGGCGGAAGCTATGATGCATTCAGTCTACTTGATTAATCGGTTGCTAACCACAGTTCTGAATAGTAAATCTCCCTACTTTGTTCTCACCGGTTCTCTTCCTATATATTCTACATTTCCTATATATATATTTGTGGTTGTGTATATTATGTTCATCTGGCATCACATGAATGTAACAAACTTTTTTCAAAATCAATAAAATGTATGTATTTAGGATTTGGAGAAACTCAGAAGGATTTTCGTTGCTATGACCTGTTCTCTCATCGTGTACGGGTATCACGACATGTTATTTTTCTTGAGCATATTACTTTCCATTTATCTGGTACTCCTTCACCCACACTAGACTCTCCTATTCTTACTATTTTTCCTGACATTCCGGTTGCATCGAGTCCACCTTCTTATCCATTACAAGTCTATTCACGACAACCACGTACAGATCCATCACCTACAACTCTCCCTACTGTACCTGTAACCGATCCAGATCCTATCTTGATACGTCGTTCCACTCATGAACATCGACAGCCTGATCGCTTGATATACTCCGTCTGCCATGAATACTACCCTGGATACTGTATCTATTTCTACTTCATATCATCAGGCAGCCAGTCATGATTATTGGAAGAAGGCTATGGCAGAAGAACTTGCAGCATTGGATGATAACCATACGTGAGACATTGTTACTCGACCTCCTGACCACCAATTAATTAGCGTATATGGATTTATTATATGAAGCTCAAGTCTGACGGCTCATTGGATCGATATAAAGCTCGGCTTGTCGCTCAGGGATATAAACAGGAACACGGAATTGATTATGATGAGACATTCGCTCCTGTGGCCAAGATGAAAACTGTTCGCACTCTTCTGGCAATATCATCAGTTCGCTCTTGACCCCTCACTCAGATGAACGTGAAAAATGTTTTTCTTCATGGAGACCTCCAAGAAATAGTCTATTTGAAACCTCCTCCTGGATCTTTAATCCCTGCTAATAAAGTCTGTCGCCTAAAGAAAGCCCTATATGGTCTCAAACAAGCCCCTCGGGCATGGTTCCAACATTTTCATGATGTTGTTACGGGAGCTGGCTTTACTTAAAGTGGTCATGATCCATCATTATTCTAACGCACCTCTAAGCATGGAATCGTCATTATTCTCGTATATGTTGATGACCTATTTCTGATTGGTAGCGATGATACTGGCATCTCAGCTTTAAAGGAAGTTCTGAAGTCATCATTCAAGATGAAGGACCTGGGTAATCTGATATACTTTCTTGGACTTGAATTTTCATGTTCAATGCATGGAATCTTTGTCGGCCAATATAAATATACCAAGGATCTTCTCGCCTTGGCCTCCTTAATGGATCAGAAGACAAATCAGACTCCCTTGGAACTTAACGTTCAATATGGTCGTGATGATAGTATACTCCTTGCAGATCCCACCTTATACCGTCGTTTGGTTGGGAGTTTGGTTTATTTAACAATGACTCGTCCTGATATTGCCTACGCGGTCCAAGTTGTCAGCCAATTTATTTTTACTCCTCGACCCCTTCATATGACTGCAGTATTGCTCATCTTACGGTATCTACGTGGAACTCTGGGTCGATCTTTGTTCTTCTCCTCCACGGCTCCTCTAGACCTTCGTGCTTATTCAGATGCTGACTGGGCTGGTTGTACTCTCACACGTAGGTCTACCAATGGCTACTATGTTTTTCTCGGCACTTCTCTCATATCTTGGAAATATAAGAAGCAGGCCACTGTTTCCAAATCAAGCATAGAAGCCGAGTATAGAGCAATGTCAATAGCTTGTAGTGAGATTATCTGGTTACGTAGACTTCTTTCTGACTTGGGCATTCATCTGCAAGATCCTACTCCACTCCATGTAGATAATCTGAGTATCATTCAAATTGTCTCAAATCCAATTTTTCATGAATGGACAAAGCATATTGAAGTTGACTGTCACTTCATTCGCGAGAAGTTTCAGTCTCGGATCATATCGCTACCACATGTTGCATCCCATGATCAGCTTGTCGACATTCTCACAAAGTTCCCCACGTCTGCACGCTACTCATTTCTATTTAACAAACTATTACTTGTTGGTGATAAGCATTAGTTTGAGGGGGGATGTTAGACAGACCACATTCCTTGTATAAAAGATTTTATAATTTTGTATTTATCATCTTACCTTGTATAGTCGTTGTAAATCTCTATATAATTTTGTATTTATCATCTTACCTTGTATAGTCGTGGTAAATCTCTATATATCTCTATATATTCAACCCTTTAGGGTTGTCTGAAATACAGAAAAGTATTCTTCAAATCCGTGTGTTTTCATACACAAGTGATGGAAAGTTCACCTTCAAGATCAACGCATGAAGTTGGAAAGTTCAAGTTTAAGAACAAGACATGAAGATGGTTACTTCAAGTTCAAGATCAAGCTACAACTACAAGTTTACTTCAAGTAGTAGATTCACTGAACGGTACTAAAGATTCAAGTAAAAGTTTCAAAGTATATACTTTAATGTCCAATAATTTCAGATATAATTGACCCTAGAGAGACCTTAGACTTATATTCTTTCAAATGCTAAACATATATGATTTTTAATACTTTGGTTAGGCTTTAGTTCGACTAGTTTAAGCCTTATTTCAACTAGTCCAAGCTTTAGTTCGACTAGTATAGAGAAAGTTTCAACCAGTTCAAGATTTGAACTGAAAAATGGATTTTTTTTTCTATTGGTTCCTTGACCAGTTGAAGGCACACCCTTGACCAGTTGAAGGGTACTTGACTCGAAGTCCGACAACCATTTCAAGGCACCCTCGACCAATCGAAGGCTGTGTATGGCTAGTCTGTAACGCCTCGGAAAAATCCGTACTGAGACTCGAGTACTAACTCAACCAGAAATCACGTAGGATTAATTCCTTTAGAAATTAAGCGTAAGTTAGCTAGCACTACGCTAGAGTAGCTGTGAAATTGTCCCTGATCACTTTAAATACATTCTACAAGACCCAAAACTTGTAGAATCAATGACGCTATAATATCCTAAAACCTAGGATCAAACTCTAAACCCAGTTGTTCTGGAACCTGTCTGAAAACTCCATATTGGATCTAGACCGTGCGTCGAAAGTCCGATACCTACGATCTTAGACCGTTACGACCGCTTAGCTGGACTTGACAATCATTTCGAAAATCAAGCCCAACCGACGTTCAGAGGCTATTTCATTGAACCTGGAGTGAAGAGAGTGAGAAAGGGGTTAGATTTGAAAATTTGAAATTCAAATCTGGCACGTGACTTGGCGCGTTATTATTAAGCGTTCTGACCGTCAAAATTCAGCCAAACTCCACCCTCGGATCAAGAAAAATTTCTCTTTCATATCATGAGACTTGTAGACCTGATCTAGTGCGATAACCGCTGAACTGAAACTGGACCGCCACGTGAGATCTACGAACTCTACCGGTCTAAAAACTTCGTGTGAACAACATCCAGTATGCATGAGCTTAAGTCCGATCACGTTCGGCCGGGGGACCTCCCAAAATGCCCTTTTGGATCGAAACAGCTCCATTTTGGTTAAAACTTAAGTGTACTTTATTCCCAAGCCTAATTTGGAAAGGTTTTAGCCTATATAAGGGCTTGAAACCCTCACATATCTCACCCATCCGAATTTGCTAGAAACCCTAGCTAGAGAGAGAGAAAGTGAGAGTTTGTGAGAGAGTGTGGGAGAGATCTTCCTGCCACTTGCACTAGCTACTACACGTGCTAAAACAACGCATCCCAATCACTTTGTTGGTGATTCCAACGCATTTCTAGGTAAAGAAAATCCTAACTACTTGCTGATTTAGCATTCCGTCGATTCAAATAGCAAAGTACCTAATACATCTTGTGTATTAGGTCGCTGCTACACCGTTGACGAAGCGTATCTGTTCTAATTGAAACGATACACGTTTAAGGCAAAAGGTGTGGATTTTAGACACTTTGATTGGATGATTTCAATGCTTTCAATGTCGTTTAATAGTAGATTATCGACGGCAACGCTGTTTGACATGTACAACATGCTGTCCGTTTTCCGTTTCGTAAGCGTATGGAAAATATGAGATTTCGGGCATTTTAGTCATTTGTAGGAAATACTGTTTACATTCATATTTTGCTGAAATGTTTGCCAAGGCTTCTTATTGTGTTAGGATATTAGGAATGCGTGCATGATTAGTTTGGCGAAGAGATTCGCCCTAATGCGCACTTTGGGTCGACATACGCTATATAGACTAAAGTGTGTAGACTAAGTGTTTGTATAAATGTTTGTATTGGTATGTATTGAATAAATGGTGTTGTGAATGAGTTTTGAGATTGAATTCTCAAGTAATATGCTGATTGAATGTTTTCCATTACATTGGCTATATGTATTAATTTCATTATATGTATGAAGTGCATGCGTTAGATGATTTGTTTAAGTGGTATGTTATAATATGTTTTCAACATGCTTATATTATTGTATTTCCTTTCCATTACTCTCACATGATTACTGATGTTGACTTACAAATGTTTGGGGCTATGCTTAGTCCAGGCAGTCGGTAACAGAGTAAATTCGTGGTTGGCTTATATTTACCACAAAGGACGCGTCGATGAACGCGAGTCGTGTTTTGAGTTGGCGGCAGTGGTTAGGCCACACGAAGTATATCACGCACTTCATGTCGTTCGACTTGCGATGCGCTCGTTCTAGTCGAGCCCATCAAGTAACTCGACTGGCCGTTGATTGTTCACCTTGTATGAATCATAACTGCTTGAACTTAGGGTACTGAACTTACCATTGGAAACCCTGTTAACCATGGTACTTTGATCAATAAAGACTCATGAGCCGGGCATGATGGTATGGGATACCGTGGTCAAGCTGTCGGCCTACGTTGGGGCCACAAACCTCCCCGTAGTGACCAGTGAGCACATTTGACTCGTGAGCAGATTATGATGGTATGGGATAATATATTCTTACTGTCGGCCTACACTGATCAGGTGACGAGCCCTTTGTAGTGACCGCGACCGTATTCTGAGTCTACGGGAGGCGACGACCCTTCCGTAGAAATGAGAGTACATTAAGCCTGTATTGATAAGGTGATGGGGGAGCGGTGCAACGAGTGCGAGCAACAGCCCTAGCAGCCCTTGCAGCAACCTACAAATATAACATCGTATGAGATTACTAGGAGTGACGATCCTAGACAGGATCTGTGTTGGGATCGATATAAGGGAAGTACCTTAGTTTCCCAAGACTGCTGTATGAATGGACTAATAATAACAACTTGGTAATTATATCGACATCACATTGCATGTGCCTGGAAGATGTGGAGCACTGAGAGGAACGCAAGCATGCCACGGGCGTAAGATGGTGTCGTATGAGGGAGTATATCGGTGAGGACATCCATCATGTCATTTCATGCATACATTAACAACAGAATCTAGGAATGATTGTTTCATTGCTTTACTATTATCGCGTGATTGATTTAAGAACATGCTAATCTTTGCTCTATTATTCCACTGAGTTGATCACTCACTCCCACGTTACGAGATGGTGTTTGCAATACCCACCAGACCCTGTCTTAGATGCAGGTGATACGGTGATTCAGGAGGCAGAGCGAGATTACGATGAGGACCAGGACGATTTCTCATGTATGCAGTTTCACGACGGCTTTGCGTAGGTGACCTGGATCGGTGGGACTTCATAGTTGGACCTTATGACATTTTAATTTTTTTTGTTTATTTACATGTATATGAGACTCAGAGATGTATTCATACTTTGGAGACAGTTGAGATTTATTTTGTTTTCCGTATAGTGATATATATAGTCTTCATTCTTCCGCTTGCGTTTTATCACTGAATCTGGAGTATGAATTGCAGTTTTGATATAATCTTGCTCATGTGAATACACTAACTCATCCAACATTAAATTATAATCATATTGGTTGTATAAGTGATGGTCTGAAACTCGAGAGTCGGGTTTATACACGACCCTCGATTTTCAGGGTGTTACAAGTTGGTATCAGAGCATGATTGAGATTAAACTGGACCTGGGTTATGGACATGCGACGTACGCTGTCGTTCTTTTGACTTACGTGGGTGTGGAAGGATCTAAAAACACACGTAAGACTTCAGTTTCGCTAATAGGCGAAGTCTACTCAACTCATTCGTTTCGATCGAGTCCATAATGCATCTCTAGTCGTGTGAGGCGACCTAAGTAGCCAGTAGGTTGTTAGTAGGCGGGTTTGAGATGATCCTAGGAGAATTTCAAACCTTAAAATGTAAATCCTTGGGTTGTGGGGCAACTATAACCCTTACACTCGATCTCAGGGCTTAAAAAAATCCCGTTTCACCCAATTCCTTCAAAATCCTTCCTCTCACCACCCCATTCTTCAAATTTTTCTCAGTATTTTCACATTAGGCATAAATCCTAACGTGTAAATGACATAAAATCATACTTAGATAAAATTTTACAATGAATAGTAAAAATACGTAAGAAGTGGACTTTTGGTCATTCCAATTATGTAATTTCTTGAAACAAATGGGTTAATTGGATGGATTAGCTTCTCCTACCCTAAAATAATATGCTACATGATGTATAAGTTTATTCTGGTTCACAGACTGGCCCGGGAACGCCCCAAATAGAGTTTTGGGCCTATCTAGGCCAAAATACAATGATCTGGGGTGGGACCCATGTTTATTTGGGACCTCCAGGACAGGGGGGACCCAACCCATATGGCCTGACCGGCCGGATTGGGAGATGGTCGGCGATGGCATCGCCGACCGGTGGGCCCCATTTGGTCTGAAACTCGGGCACACGCCCTTTTTGGGGTAGGGCACCCCTCCCACGTGAGGTTCGTCCCTCAAAACCCCCTAGAACCCATACCCCCTTCACAACAGCCCTTCCCAAGCCTCTATTTTGCATTTTCTTACAGCCACCCTCTCAAAACTCGTCCCCAAACCACTCCCAATCCCTTCTCCTGCTAAAATCGATGCCTGTCCACCCCTTCATTGCTGTTAACAACCCTCTCCCTCTCCAATCTTGTCGTTTGAAGCTCTCACGACCTCCTATCACGGCTGAAATTGTGTGGAGCTCCATTCCCATTTAGCTTTCTCTTTTTCCCTTAAAAATTTAGCCCTTGTAAGCTTGATTTATCCCTCTACAACGCCTAGATTCACTTCAATCAGTTTGGGCAGCCGTTTTCCCCCATTTCCCACATTTTCCATGGCCGTTGTTGAAGCCATTTTGGCTTTTTTCTCTTTCTCCACCATTCTCTCTTTGATGGGAAAGAGGAAGACTACCACAAACGAAGCTGGGCCTAGTCGCCCTTCGCAATCAAGAAGGCCGAGAGGTGGCGCCGCTAGCTCAAGCGCCGCCGCAAGTCCAAGCACAGCTCGTGAGTTTCATACAAAACGGGATTTGGATCCCCATGCTCACATAGGGCGAGTACTGTTAGCAGAGTTGCCCCATGGCGCTTATACTGACCGCAAGGTCCTATTTGAAGCGCATGTGGATGGGCGGCTCTTTGGTGAATATCTGTTGTTTGAGCGTATTGAGGCTACACACTGGGGTCCGCTCTTTGAAGCACAGCCTCGAGCGAACGTGAGCACCGTTCGTGCCTTCTATGCTCGTATCCGGGATCCTACGTTGGAGCCATTACAGTTCAGGATTCCCTTTGATAGAGACCGGATGGCTACGATCGATGTTCAGCTGATAGCTCGCATTCTGAATGTGCCTCTTGGTGAAGTTCATCCCAGTGCTAATAATCTGAAGAGTGCTCGTGAGCGAGATCGCCGTACCAGGTTCCTATGTGGTGGTTTGGTTCCGTGGCAGCCTAACAGGAGCCTCTTAGCGTCCCTTATGTCGGATGATTTTCTCCTGCTGCATCACATTTGCACGTTCAATGTGTATCCTAGGTCGACCAACCGCTGTGAATGTACACATCTCATGGTCGATTTCTTGTATCAAGTGGGCCAAGGTGAAAATGTGTGCATGGCCACGTTTATATTGCGACAGATCATCCTCATAGCAAAGTCGAGAAGAACGTCAGAGTCTCTTCCTTTTGGTCGGCTCATATGCAGGATTACACTTGAGTTTGCCTATAGACTTGGGCCAGAGATGCCTGTACCGATCCACTTCATCGACGAGTCTACCATGAACAGGATGAAGATCGGGCCTCAACAGCGAGAGGCTCAGCGTGATGCTAACAGCGAAGGCAATTATGATAGCGAAAAGGATGCGAGTGAAGAAGAGGCTGGGGCAGAAATAGAGGAAGAAGCCCAAGAAGACGAAGAAGAGGAGGCTTAGGATACTAATGAGAGCCCTCCTCCAGCGACTCGGGCTACTAGAGATGCTCACATTACCCGACTCGAGGAGAATCAGGTTACCTTACGACGGAAAGTCCAGGAACTTTGGGCCGAAATTGAGGATACCAAGGCCGTCATGAAGAGAAAATTTGGCAAGGTGACTCGCACCTTGAAGGCGATCCTATGTTGCTTGAAGGATAAGGGTGCTCCTCCTTCATCGCCTGACTCGGATTAGCGATGAGATTCCCGATGTTTGTTGATTGTAGTTGGTTTATTTCCTACTTTCTGTGTGTAAGCCTGATAAGGCTAGTAGTTTACTTAGGTTGCTGTTGTACCTTGAATGGCTTAGTTTTTCCATGTGTTTCTTGTCATGATGCATATAAAGATATATCTCTTGTATTGTGACATATTTTGATTAAATGAAATACATGGAATGTTTTCGGCTCGTTATGTGAATGATTGTGTGGTGGTGTATATCTGTTATTACTAAAACTAACAAGGTTGCGCCTTATTTTGAACATAGAGAATGCCGCCTAAGGCTACGCGGAGCACCGCACGACTTACATTGGAAGAGTCTATGGATCGGGTTCCTCTCCAGACTGATGGTCATACGGACCCTGCTGTAGGCCCGATTCCTGAGACTGTACGTGAGTCTCAGCCTTCCACAGGTCCTGCAGCTGGACCATCGCATTTTACACCACCTTTCAGAGAGCAGTACCGTGCGTCTTCCTCGAAGCAGTATGTGTCACAGCCTACTCCTCCTTCAGATAGATTTGAGCAGTTGATGGCCATGATGCATCAGCAGCACCAGCAGCTCTTGACTACGATAGCAGGGGCTCTAGCCCAGGGTGGGAGTGCGACTCCACCTGCACCCCCTGTGCATCCAGCTGAGGATGTCGGTACTTCTACTCAGGATGAGGGCATGGCTCATCCTGCACCCTCTGCTTACCCTACGGGGAGTCCTGCTGATACACGGGGCCTACTTGAGCGATTCCATCGCTTGTGGCCTCCTACTTTCACGGGTTCTCACAGACCCGAGGAGGCTGAGTATTAGCTCGACCGTGTCGAAGATTCTGAGGATGTTGCACTGCTCAGAGTCCGAGCAGGTAGAGTTGGCTACGTTCATGTTCGAGCAGGAGGACAGTCTTTGGTGGGATAGTGTGTTGCGGACTGTTGCAGTCGATTACATCTGGACCTGGGCAGCGTTCGAGTTCCGTTTCCACGAGAAATACTATCCCCAGACTTACAGGCATGAGCGGGAGAATGAGTTTCTACGCCTCAGACAGGGAGGCATGTCTGTGACAGAGTATGAGTATCGGTTTACCGAGTTAGGCAGATACGTCCCGACTATACTCGTAGACGAGCAGATGCGCATACGGCACTTTTCTGAGGGCTTACGACCGGATATTCGGTCGAAGATGTGTTGCGTTAGTATTCCCTCCTACGCTGATCTAATTCACATGTCTATGCAGGCAGAGCAGGATGTGGATCGACTTACGCGATCTCATGGCCCTATTGTTCCTAGGTCACGACCAGATTTGCAGGACAGGCCCTTTGCGGGCAAGTGGCCTCACGTCAACCCTCCTCCTAGGGCTATAGCGCCAGTGCTTCCGATGAGGTGCCCTGATCTATCATGTACTTATTGTGGGAGATCGGGTCACGCAGTGCAAAGCTGTTTCGCTCGGATGAGAGACAGCGGGTTCTCACCTCCACAGAAGATCGACCGTCCACGCCCACAGGCTTTATAGCACCGCTTTTACGGTTGGCTCCCGTGCACCCTTCCTTCAGACCTCCCGCATCTCAGTTCAGGCCGCCTCTACGGCCTATGATACCGCGGCCGAACTGGCCACAGCAGGCTCGGGTACACTCCTTGACAGCAGAGGCAGCCGAGACAGACACTGCTCAGTACTCGGCTTTTGAGGTCACTGCTCATATTGGAAGTACTCCTATATTCATGATGGTGGATACTGGATCCACACGTTCATAGATATCGCATTCCATAGTCAGGCGTCTTGGGCTACCGACTATTCGGATGGATGGAGTGCGAGTCCTTTCAGCTCACGGGGATTTTTCTGATGTCACCCTGATGTGTGAGGGTTGCTCGATAGATCTAGGAGGCAAGACGATGGCTATTGACCTTGTCGTCGACCCCTCTCTCTATTACCTCGACGTCATTCTTGGCGTGGATTGGCTGGCTGCAGGGAGGGCCGAGATTGACTGCGAGACTCGTATAGTGACAGTCTACGAGCCAGAGGGCACGTTCTTTACATTCCCAGTGCGGGTAAATCTCCCCTACTGCATACATAGCTACGCTTCTTTACTGCGGGACGCTGATGCCCCGACACTTGAGCATACGCCAGTCGTCCGTGATTTTGAGGATCTGTTCAGGAAGATCTCTGGTTTGTCGCCTCAGCGAGAGATTGATTTCACTATCGATCTAGTACCTGGTTCCATGCCCGTCTCACTACCGACGTATCGCATGGCACCGTGTGAGATAGAGTTGAGGAAGCAGATTGATGATTTGTTGGAGCTTGGTTTTATTCGACCCAGTGTGTCTCCTTGGGGAGCACCAGTTCTATTTGTGAAGAAAAAGGATGGTTCAATGCGATTGTGTATTGATTATCGCAGGTTGAACCAGATCACGGTGAAGAACAAGTACCCTTTATCCAGGATCGATGACTTGTTTGATCAGTTGAGAGGAGCGTTGTACTTCTCGAAGATTGATCTTCAGTCAGGATATCATCAGTTGCGCGTCAGGGATGAGGACGTGCAGAAGACCGCATTCAGGACCAGCTTTGGCCACTACGAGTTCCTTGTGATGTCGTTCGGTTTCATGAACGCACCAGCCGTGTTCATGGATCTGATAAACTGGGTATTTCGGCCTTTCCTCTATCGATTCGTCATTATGTTCATTGACGATATTTTGGTATACTCCAGGAGTCGAGAGGAGCATGAGGAGCACTTGCGCTTGGTCCTGGATACACTCAGACAGCATCAATTGTTCGGACAGTACAAGAAGTGCGACTTATGGAAGCAGGAAGTGAAGTTCCTGGGACACGTGGTGTCCAAGGATGGGATAGCAGTTGACCTGTCTAAGGTAGCTGAAGTTCAGGACTGGGAGCAGCCTGGTTCTGTCACTGAGGTGAGGAGTTTCTTAGGTCTCGCTAGCTACTATCGACGCTTCATTCGAGATTTCTCGAAGATCGCCAGACCTCTATCTCAGTTGACACGGAAGGACGTGAAGTTCGCCTGGAATGATAAGGCGGAGTCAGCTTTTCAGGAGCTGAAGGACAGACTTACGTCCGCCCCTGTGCTAGTATTGCCAGAGCAAGGGGTTAGATATACGATATACACTGACGCGTCTAGCGTTGGTTTGAGTTGTGTCCTGATGCAGAAAGACAGGGTGATTTCGTATGCCTCGAGACAATTAATGAAGCACGAGGAGAATTACCCTACACACGACCTGGAGCTGGCAGCCGTTATATTCACATTGAAGCTCTGAAGACATTACCTCTATGGAGAGGAGTTCGAACTCTTTAGCGGCCACAAGAGCCTCAAGTACATATTCACGTAGCGGGACTTGAATATGAGGCGGTGGCGATGGATGGAGACTTTGAAAGACTTCAATTTCGAAGTTTCCTACCATCCTGGGAAGGCGAACCTTGTGGCTGATGCGTTGAGCCGCAAGAAGGCGATAGAGTTTGCAACTCTGCTGATAGTTGTTGAGTGGGATATGGTTGAGTTTTTGTGAGACTTCGAGGAGAAACTCACTGTAGAGGAGCCATATGAGTTCACCGCACATGTGCAGGTGCGATCTTAGATCGATGACAGAGTCATCGAGGCGCAGCGGGATGATGCGCGTCTTACTGAGCTTCGAGAGCAGGCCAGTGATGATGCAGACGCCGAGTGGCGAGTTGGCACGGATGGGGGCTTACGTTATCGTGGCCGCCTATGGGTCCCAGACATTCCCGACTTGAGACGAGAGATTCTCGAGGCTGCGCACAGTTCTCGACTTGCGATGCATCTAAGTAGCACGAAGATGTATCGTGACTTGAGGAGCACTTATTGGTGGGATGGTATGAAGACCCACATCGCAGAGTTCTTGTCCCGTTATCTCACTTGCCAGCAGGTAAAGGCAGAGCATCGCCGACCTCCTGGTCTCCTTCAGCCTATGCCGATCGCTGAGTGGAAATGGGACTTCATTTCCATTAATTTTATCTCTGGGCTGCCAAAGACGAGGAAGGGACATGATTCTAAATGGGTGATCGTCGACCGTCTGACGAAGTCGGTGCACTTCCTACCGATCCGAGTTACGAACTCTGCAGACGAGCTGGCTAGATTGTATATCAGAGAGATAGTGTGTCTGCATGGAGTTCCATTGAAGATCGTGTCGGACAGAGACACGTGTTTCACTTCTATTTTCTGGACTCGCATTCAGGAGGCTATGGGTGTGAAATTGAAGTTCAGTACTGCCTTCCACCCACAGACAGACGGACAGACAGAGCGGGTGAATCGGATTCTATAGGACATGTTGCGGGCTTGCGCATTGGACTTTAAGGATAGTTAGGATGATTGTCTGACATATACGGAGTTCACGTACAACAACAGTTTTCAGGCGAGTATCGGTATGGCACCTTATGAGGCGTTGTATGGGCGACCTTGTCGAGCACCGCATTGCTGGGCAGAGGTTGGTGAGCGTAGATTGCTTGGCCCAGAGTTAGTGCAGGCGACGTCGGAGAAGATTGACATCATTAGACGCCGGCTTCTTACAGCGCAGAGCAGACAGAAGAGTTATGCCGATACGAGACGGCGCCCGCTCGAGTTCGCAATTGGGGATCATGTATTTTTGTGAGTTTTTCCTATGAAGGGAGTCCTTCGGTTCGGGAAGAAGGGGAAACTGGCACCGTGATTCATTGGACCATTTCAGATTCTCGATCGTGTGGGTGCAGTGGCTTATCGTCTGGCTTTACCTACGCCTCTCGCGAGCATTCACAACGTATTTCATGTTTCTATGCTAAAGAAATACGTTTCTGATCCTTCCCATATCATCAGATGGGAGCAGGCGCAGTTAGGAGAGGAAGTTACATATATCCTGCGATCGACGCGTATACTAGACAGGAAGGAGCAGGTACTGCATAGCAAGGTAATCTCCCTTGTGAAGGTGTTGTGGACGCATTGCTCTGAGGAAGAGGCTACCTGGGAGACAGAAGCCGAGATCAGAAAGAACTACCCACAGCTTCTCGAGGAGTACGAAAAGGTACAAATTTCGAGGATGAAATTTTTTGTTAAGGGGGGTAGATTGTAACGCCTCGGAAAAATCCGTACTGAGACTCGAGTATTAACTCGACCAGAAATCACGTAGGATTAATTCCTTTAAAAATTAAGTGTAAGTTAGCTAGCACTACGCTAGAGTAGCTATGAAATTGTCCCTGATCACTTTAAATACGTTCTACAAGACCCAAAACTTATAGAATCAATGACGCTATAATATCCTAAAACCTAGGATCAAACTCTAAACCCAGTTGTTCTGGAACATGTCTGGAAACTCCGTATTGGATCTAGACCGCGCGTCGAAAGTCCGATACCTACAATCTTAGACCGTTACGACCGCTTAGCTGAACTTGACAAACATTTCGAAAATCAAGCCCAACCTACGTTCAGAGGTTATTTTATTGAGCCTAGAGTGAAGAGAGTGAGAAAGGGGTTAGATTTGAAATTTTGAAATTCAAATCTGGCACGTGATTTGGCGCGTTATTATTAAGCGTTCTGACCATCAGAATTCAGCCAAATTCCACCCTCGGATCAGGAAAAATTTCTCTTTCATATCGTGAGACTTGTAAACCTGATATAGGTACGATGACCGCTGAACTGAAACTGGACCGCCACGTGCGATCTACGAACTCTACCGGTCTGAAAACTTCGTGTGAACAACATCCAATATGCATGAGCTTAAGTCCGATCACGTTCGGCCGGGAGACCTCCCGAAATGCCCTTTTGGATCGAAACAATTCCGTTTTGGTTATAACTTAAGTGTACTTTGTTCCCAAGCCTAATTTGGGAAGGTTTTAGCCTATATAAGGGCTTGAAACCCTCACATATCTCACCCATCCGAATTTGCTAGAAACCCTAGCTAGAGAGAGAGAAAGTGAGAGTTTGTGAGAGAGTGTGGGAGAGATCTTCCTGCCACTTGCACTAGCTGCTACACGTGCTAAAGCAACGCATCCCAATTACTTTGTTGGTGATTCCAACATATTTCTAGGTAAAGAAAATCCTAACTACTTGCTGATTTAGCATTCCATCGATTCAAATAGCAAAGTAGCTAATACGTCTTGTGTATTAGGTCGCTGCTATGCCGTTGACGAAACGTATCTGTTCTAATTGAAACGATACACGTTTAGGGCAAAAGGTGCGGATTTTAGACGCTTTGATTGGCTGATTTCAATGCTTCAATGTCGTTTAATAATAGATTATCGACGGCAATGCCATTTGACATGTACAACATGCTGTCCGTTTTTCATTTCGTAAACGTATGAAAAATATGAGATTTAGGGCATTTTAGTCATTTGTAGGAAATACTGTTTACATTGATATTTTGCTGAAATGTTTGTCATGGCTTCTTGTTGTGTTAGAATATTAGGAATGCGTGCATGATTAGTTTGGCGAAGAGATTCGCCCTAATGCGCACTTTGGGTCGACATACGCTATGTAGACTAAAGTGTGTAGAATAAGTGTTTGTATAAATGTTTGTATTAGTATGTATTGAATAAATAGTGTTGTGAATGAGTTTTGAGATTGAATTCTCAAGTAATATGCTGATTGAATGCTTTCCATTACATTGGCTATATGTATTGATTTCATTATATGTATGAAGTGCATGCGTTGGATAATTTGTTAAAGTGATATGTTATAACATGTTTTCAACATGCTTATATTGTTGTATTTCCTTTCCATTACTCTCACATGATTACTGATGTTGACTTATAAATGTTTGGGGCTATGGTTAGTCCAGGTAGTCGGTAACAGAGTAAATTCGTGGTTGGCTTATATTTGCCACGAAGGACGCGTCGATGAACGCGAGTCGTGTTTTGAGTTGGCGGCAGTAGTTAGGCCACACGAAGTGTATCACGCACTTCATGTCGTTCGACTTGCGATGCGCTCGTACTAGTCGAGCCCGTCAAGTAACCCGACTAGCCGTTGATTGTTCACCTTGTATGAGTCATAACTGCTTGAACCTAGGGTACTGAACTTACCATTGGAAACCCTGTTAACCATGGTACCTTGATCAATAAAGACTCATGAGCCGGGCATGGTGGTATGGGACACCGTGGTCGAGCTGTTGGCCTACGCTGGGGCCACAAACCTCTCCGTAGTGACCAGTGAGCACATTTGACTTGTGAGCAGATTATGGTGGTATGGGACACTATATTCTTGATGTCGGCTTACACTGATCAGGTGATGAGCCCTTTGTAGTGACCGCGAGCGTATTCTGAGTTTAAGGGAAGCGACGACCCTTCCGTAGCAATGAGAGTACATTAGGCCTGTATTGATAAGATGATGGGAGAGCGGTGCAACGAGTGTGAGCAACAGCCCTGGCAGCTCTTGCAGCGACCTATAAATATAACATCATATGAGATTACTAGGAGTGACGACCCTAGACAGGATCTGTGTTGGGATTGATATAAGGGAAGTACCTTAGTTTTCCAAGACTGCTCTATGAATGGACTAATAATAACAACTTGGTAATCATATCCACATCACATTGCATGTGCCTAGAAGATGTGGAGCACTAAGAGAAACGCAAGCATGCCGCGGGCGTAAGATGGTGTCGTATGAGGGAGTATGTCGGTGAGGGCGTTTATCATGTCATTTCATGCATACATTAACAACAGAATCTAGGAATGTTTATTTCATTGCTTTACTATTATCGCGTGATTAATTTGAGAACATGCTAATCTTTGATCTATTATTCCACTGAGTTGATCACTCACTCCCACGTTACAGGATGGTGTTTGCAACACCCACTAGACCGTGTCTTAGATGCAGGTGATGCGGCGATTCAGGAGGCAGAGCAAGATTACGATGAGGACCAGGACGATTTCTCATATATGCAGTTTCACGACGGCTTTGCGTAGGTGACCTGGATCGGTGGGACTTCATAGTTGGACCTTATGACATTTTGATTTTTTTATTTATTTACATGTATATGAGACTCAAAGATGTATTCATACTTTGAAGACAGTTGAGATTTATTTTGTTTTCCATACAGTGATATATATAGTCTTCAGTCTTCCGCTTGCATTTTATCATTGAATTTGGAGTATGAATTGCAGTTTTGGTATAATCTTGCTCATGTGAATGCACTAACTCATCCAACATTAAATTATAATCATATTGGTTGCATAAGTGATGGTCTGAAACTCGGGAGTCGAGTTTATACACGACCCCTGATTTTCAGAGTGTTACACAGTCAAACAGAGCCCTCAACCACTCGAGTAGGACCTTCGACCAGTTGAAGAACGGTTTTATTCAATCGCGCCTAAAATTTAAAATTTGGTTGATTAGTAAACGAGTCGAAGGAGACCTTAGAATAATTGAAGCAACAACTTTTTAGTATATAAATAGAGGCATGTTCTCACCCCGAAATTACTCATTTGAGCCACGAAAAGCCTTCACTTTGAGAGGAAAAAGTCTTCATCTTCTTCAAGCTATTACACAGTATTTTAAATCATTTTTAATATATCTTTTCGTTTTTGTAATTCCTTGATCTCTTTTATGAATTTTATGTTACGAAGGGACTTTATACTCTTCTTTGTGAGATCTAAGAAATTCAAAAAAGTAATCAAAGGTTTGAATTAATTTAAAATCAATTTAGAACTTAAAACTCTTGATTGTGTTATTAGACATTAAACATTTTTACATCAAGCGAAACGGTTTTACGGGATACATCAAAGAGCGTTTTTAAAAGAAGATAAGTATTATTCTGTATTCATTTTTTGTTTTGAAAAGGCCGAGCTCTAAGTCCTAGAGGGGGGTGAATAGGACTATGCCAAATAAAAAATAAATACGGAATACAAAGATAGATAGCATAATTAAATAGCAATCTCAAATGCACTAGTTTTGAGAAGTTGATACAAACTAAGTTCTAAGGACAATCTTTCACCAAAAATCAAGGTTTATGATTGGACAACCTGATATCTAGAACATTTGTAAGTATTAAAAACTCAAATTGAGAATGAGGCGAAGGAAATAAACTAAATTATTATAACATTCACCACAAGTGCATAAAGTAAATTATAACATTCAGCACCACACATACATCACAACCATCACCATCCAAACACCAGGAATTATAGTGATTCGTGTGTGTACACCAACTGTTCATAAACAATCATACAACTACTCCACTCCTAATATCCTCACCCACGAGATATTGGCTTTCACTAAGAAATAAGGTTTTCCAAGGTTCACCTTAAAACCTTCACAATTGTTTTTCAAATAGGCTATCACAATTAAGAACCCCATGCACTGAGATTTTCTGACTATCTCAGTCTAAACCACAAACAGAGATTTTCATGGTTAAATCTTACAAACCAAAGTTATAGAAATTTGAAATATAATACTTATTTGAAGATTCTTCTTCCAATGTAGCCTGGTAGAACTAATTCGATGTATACGTAAATGTTCAATGTCCAATCTCACAAATGAAAGGATTTTAAGTCTAAATAATTTTTAAATTAAATTAACCTAGGCTAGCTTGATTTGATTTTGATCTTAAAAGGGTATATCAAAATTTTCTTTTTAATCGAATAGATTTAAATAAAGAGATCTCAAAATCAAATACAAAAAAGTTATAATAAAAATTTAAAATTAATAAGCAATAGCTTCATAATAGCAGGAACTTATCTCTCAGAGTGATGTCTTGATTAGGCTTGGAATGAATGAACAATTCTGAGATTCGTCCTCTATTTATAGGTAAAAATTTTGTTCTCTCGACTGGTTTAAGGGTCGGTTCGACTGGTCGAAGCACCAACCAATTTTGAAAATTTCTAACACGATAAGAAAAACCCATTACTCAACTGGTCGAGTGACCTGCTCGATTGGTCGAGTAATGCACTCGACTGGTCGAGTGAGTAAAAATTAAGTTGCTGGAGTTCGAGTCAAGCCCTATTGGACTAGTCGAGACTGCCCTATTGGACTAGTCGAGACTGTTCACTCGACTGGTCGAGTCACAACAAAAAATTCTCAACAAATCTTGGACTGATCGAGAAACTTCTTGAACTGGTCGAGCCAGTGCCTAGACTAGTCAAACAATGACTAGGACTAGTTGAAGAAAAGCCTATAAACATATATATTGACTCCAATTCAATATACAATTAATATGACCTAACCTATGGTCAATCTAGGGTCATTCATACCTTGTTTGTGAGTTTAAAACATCAAAACATCGATCGCTTCGATAACTCGTTTATCTTGAAGTACATAAAGCTTAACCTTATAGTTTTGAAATTGAGCATGAGCTAGAGCTTGTGTTCTTGGGACTTAAGATAGTGACAATGAACTTGAACTTGAGCCTTGAACTTGATATAAAACTTATATTCTTGTACTTAAGCTTATGTTTGATCTTTGACAATGTTCTTCAACTTAAAGATGTAGAAGAGTTGACGATGATGAAGATGACTTGAAATGCATGAAGGTGATTAATCCATCTTATCAAAACAAGTTGCAGACTCCAAGTGGTTTGGCATAACAAAATTTGACAATACTGGGTGCTAGAATTATAACATAGCACTTACAAGTTTATTTAAGATATCCAAGAAATATCATATATTAGTTTTGACTGAGATAGCCAGAAAATCTAATGTGGGGTTTTGATTGTGATAGCCCTTCTAAAATCACAACTATATAAGTTTTAAGGTGAACCTGAGAAAACCTTGATTATTAGTTAACGCCAGTATCACGTGGGTTGTGATTATTGGGAGTGGAGTAGGTGTGGATGTTTGAGAATAGTTGGTGTACACACCGAACCATTATAACGCCTGGTGTTTTGTGGTGAATGATGTATATGATATATATGTGGTGAATGGTTGTAATTCTTTTATGTACATATAGTGAATGCTTGTAATAGATAGTTTTATTTTATTTACTCATGTTTTAGTTTGTGATTTTGATCCTTACTAAGTTTATGAAATCAAGTTGTCCTACCTAAAACCTTGGCTTTTTATGTAAGTTTGTCCTCTTCTTTTTTTCAATGTGCATCTCTTTTCATTTCATTGGAATCAACACCTGTACATTCGGGCACCCCTTTACATAAAATAGGGGGCCTATCATAGAAAACAATAAAAAACTGCACAATGAAACCAAAGGGAATCACATCATCTTAATCGAGCCTAAACCAACCCTATCAAGAAAGACAAAACCTCTAACTTGGTGTGGAAGCTCAGATTGGTAGTCGAACCAAGAATAAGACTGGGAGGCGCTTCCTTGCCGTGCCATAAAATCTGCTAGCGAATTCCCTTCCCTCAGAACATGCGCAAAACTAGTTGGACCTCACATCTTCAGCTAGTTTATCCTGAAAATCCATGCCTTCCATTTCCACCCTGGCTTAACCACTCCATTGAGCATATCTACCACCTGCCGTGAGTCTGATTCGATAACGATTGTCCTATGAACACAATTTGAATCAATTTCTCTATACTATTACAATTGAGATCTCTAATTAGTTCTAATTTATTTAATCTCTCAGTTCTTTAATTTTTTTTAAATGGCATAGTCCTATTCTGCCCCTCCCCCCCAGGATTGATAGCTCGCCTTTTCCACTTATTATTACATCAAGAACTAAAAATAAAACTAATTTTAGAGCTTCAAAAACACAAGTGAAAGATATGTGCTTGCTCCAACTACTCTGGCTTAATACCTAAAATGTTCTAGGGTTAATATAACAACTTAATAGGATCACTTCATTCCCAAGTTGGAAATTCCAGGTTAGTACCAAACACAAGCCTAGCATTGAATCAATACAAGAAATAATTTAATACTCACGTAATTAAATTGGTATTTAAGAATTCATAAATGATAAATTAATTGGTAGTATTTCTTCATAATCTCTTTAGAATAATCTAGGCAAAGCATCCGTATGTGCTTATCCTTTTAGGGGATGAACCAAGACAGAACACCTGTGCTGATCAAATGACACTCGGTAGAGTATCGATGCTAATCCTTTTAGGGACTGACCCATGGAAGAGTACCAATGATAATCTTGTAGAGAACCTAGGGCAGAGGATGCTAATACTTTTGGAAAAAACCCATGGCAAATCACTCATGCTAGTGTGCTGATTCTTTAGGGAATGGTCCTTGCCAAAACACTCATGTTGTGCTGATTCATTCGGGTATGACCCTTGGTAGACCAAACATGTTTTGGTTCATCAGGTAACATGTAACAACAATCGAATATACTCAATAAATGATATTTGCACAGGTATAGTAATAATGTCCTTTCCACACAACAATACATCCAAGAACAAGTGTTTATTCATAGGCTAAACATGAACTAAATTAATGCATCTACCAACATCAAGTATATTATATATTTTAGATAAATTGATGCATCCACAATATGAAATGTAAAGGTAGTATTAGAATTTAAAATAAATCAATGCATTCACAACATATAAAGGAAAATATTGTATCTTATGTAATTCAGCGAGGCATGTATGGGGCTCCACTAAGCTATGAGAATCGGCTCAAATGCATAGCTCAACAGGTTGACTTGTTAAGTCGACCCGGCAATGCATCTCTCTCTCACTAGTTTCTTTTCTCTCTTCTTTCTTTGTTCATCTTTCTTTTTATTCTTCTCTTCTCTTATTCTTTCTTCCCTGATCTTTCTCTACTGAACACCCCCTTCCAGAAAATGTCTAGCAAAGGCTTGGACTACGACCAAATGGTCACAACGTGACTCACCAAGTCCCGACTCGCTGATTCATCTCTCTCTCTCTCTCTCTCTCTCTCTCTCTCTGAATTGTTTCTCATCTTTTTCTTTCGATGCATGGATGTTAATAAGCTTCTCTAAGCATCAGGAGTTCAAAATCTTAGTTGCCCAAGGAATGTAAACATCGAGTTGCATTGCGAGGGTTCAATTGCTTTAGTTCAGTTTCCAAATTCTACATGGAGGTTTCGAATTATGATCGTTGTTTGATCATCATAGGTTAGTCGTGAGGTGTTCCTGAGATGGATCAAATCATAGAATCAAAGGTTTGCTTATATGGTCATTAGGGTCAAGATCGATAAGATGGCCATGAGTTCTAATGGTGGATTTGAATCCGTTTGATCTTTCCTGGTTCTGATTGTTTTGGATGGTGTAAATGGACCTTATGATACTTGCGGACAAGCTTTTTCAAAGCTTGATCGACGATTGGATGGTGGGTTTGATCTTTGAAAGGTGTGGCTGTCGCATACTATTGCGAGAAGCTAAGAAGAAACCAACGTTCAAATGTTGATGTTGAATACAACTGTGGGTCCTACAGGCACGAACGGTTGAGATTGAGGAGTTTACAAACTTTGTTATACTAGTAGCCTCCATAAACGGAGAGATATTGGTGCCTAGTTTTTTGGTTCTTGGTTGCTACTGGCGATTGAATGAAGATTGGACAATCAAGATTAATCAATTATAGGCTCCCTAAATCATAATTAAGCTTGATTTTGAGAAAGGAAGTATTGGAGAGGATTTGTCTCCTTCAAATGCAGTTTGCACGTGGAAGAGAGGTAAAGCATTTTGGTTTTTTATGGGCATTAATGGGTTTGGTGGGTTCCACTGCAATGTTTTTAAAGGAATCCAATCCTTCTATCCGGCTTTCCATATCATGGTGGGGCAAGAGCTAAAAACAAGGCTGATCTAAATTCCCGGTGTGCCGCACGAAAAGAAACAATAAGGATTTGATACGGGCCACTAAGGGCTACTGATGGACGGTTCTGATTGATGTAAGGTGGGTACTGCAGTAATGATCTAGGAGAAGAGAGATGAGGAGAGAGAGAGAGAGAGAGAGAGAGAGAGAGAGAGAGAGAGAGAGAGGGAAAATGTAAAGGGTTCCCGTAGGCAATGCACCACAAGAAAATTGGCCTTTTTACTGGCAGTCACGCAACTGGCGATAAAGGCTCAGTGGGTAAAGGTTTTACCGGCGGCCAGCGGCCAGCATTACTGGCAGTTTTAGGGGACGCCCCTAAATCGTCACTTCTGAATTGCACTGGCCGAAGGTGAGGAAAGGCTACGGATAAAATCCGCAGTTAAATAGATATGGCTATTGTAGAATAAAAGGGAACAGCAAGATAGATGGGATTGGGGCTGTGAAGGTGCTCTCTGTGATTTTCTATATTCTTTATTTCGATTTTCCATAAATTAACTAAAAAAATTCAGACATTACCCCAAAATGGTCCGTTAAACAGGAAGGAGGCACTTGTAGCTTCTGCGTAACCACAAAGCAATGGTAGAAACATGATTGGGACCAGACCCATTGCATTTGAATCAGCATTTCACTTAAAAATACTATACAACATCTGCAGAGACCAATTTCCACTTCCCTTGCAATGTGCAGCAGGTGCTCCCAATTCAAGCCAAGCTGTCTGATCAACCCTCACAATGGAGATCCTTCCACATAGTAACTCCCCATTTTCATCCGTTGACTTGGAGCTCAGACCTTACATTTGCATTCAGACATCACCCATTTATCTTTCCTGAAGCTGGCTTTGTAGAAGGAAATAACAAGGTTGCAGTTGCTTCTTAGGCTTTTACATGTCTTGCTGTATCTTAGAAGATAGCTGCTGGTTTTGGTCAGAATATCTTGTCACTTGAGCTGCAATCTTCAATATCACCACAGGACTGATGCCTTTGAGAAACCATAACCAAGGAAGATTGCTATAGCAAAACATTGAAACCTCATTAAGGTCCACTGTAATGCCTGTTAATAAGGTCGCCTGCACCTATGAATGAAGAGAAAACACAAATATCAAACTGATACAGAACTTTTGTAGCCCTAGTGAAGTTTTTAATGGTAAGTGTTCAGTTACAATTGTTTACTGGGGTGTAATCTGCTTGAGCTATTGCTCTACTCACTTTTGGATTCCTCCTTAAAATGAGGGGTGAAAACAGATAAACTGCATCAATATAAAACAAATGCATCACATTGGACCTTATACAATGGCTAAATTCCCTATGTAACCTTTTGCATCCCCCTGAATGTATTCCAACCAACCTTTCATAAAGAATGCGACTCTCTCTAGCATGAAGTTCTTCCACTTGTTGTAGAGTGAGTTTTGCTAGAATGCATCCCAAAGTAATGCCCTATAATATGTTAGCTTTATCTATTGGATCTGAGTTAGGTTGTCAATGGGCCAAGCTAGAGCTACCAAAATCAGAATTTTAAATAGGCCTGACCTGATAGCCCAGCCTTAAACAGTTCAAAATCTGGGATCAAGACCAACCCTAGGCCTGGCCAGTTAACATCCCTAATATGGATCCTTTTCAATGATTCGAACTATCAATATGATATAAATGATATCTAAAATAAATTCTATACTACTACATTTAACTCATTTTTCAGTGCTAACTTGGATGTCCGTATTTATAAAGGAAAATAATTGAATGATTAAGAGTCACAAAATTTCAATCTAAAAGTTTTCATGTAGAGATGTAAATAAAAAATAAATAAATAAATAACTAAATAAATAAATAAAACTACCTGATTAATATGGAATTTATATTCTGATATCCTTCTCAAAAAGTTACTGCATGTAATTATCATTCCACCAACTTCCACAAGGCTTGGTGAGAGAAATGGGTAGGTGGCTGATATGGGCTTCGGTGTGATGTTCATGGAAAATCCCCTAATCATCAGGTGTGTTACCTCGTGTTAGGCCAAGACCTCAAAAATCAACCCCATCTGTTATTCAGGTGGACCACAAGATTGAAAATAATGTATAGGGCAACGCTTGCCCCCTAAACTATTTCCATTAGTGTGTGTCGTGTGAATTACTGATGGCTATGATTAGAGATGAAAAAAAAATTAGGACTAGAGATTACCTTGTCGAGCTGGTCGAATTCAGTTTTCCCATTGAATAATGGTTCCTTTGCAGTTGTTGAATTTTCTTTACTCCTAATACAAGTTCAAGTGCCCTGTGAAGAAAGAAGTAGAGCAGAACTGCAGTGAGTTGCTAAGAAAGGGCAATATTTTATAGAAATGACAATTAAAAAGTAAACAAACACCGATACCATTAAATTCTGTGGAATTTCATACTTACACTGAGTAGGGTGGAATTCAGAAGACGTTACCACATCCGCAAGTAGAAGAAAACATATAGGAAAGGCATTTTATTTCATCAAATAGACGTATCAAGAACCTGTAGCAAACATCGGACAAACACCAAGAGCTACTCCTTGACTAGCAACAGAAAAGGCCCCCACAAAGCCTGCACGCATGGTGACAACACATCATCAGAGAGAGTACATCTAAGACACTAAACACAACAATTGAGAAGCTCACATACCATGATACCACCAAGCATAAACCAGATCTTCTAAGAAACAGAGATCCAACATAATCTTCTGTAGAACCAACAACTGACATGTGACAATCCCTACAAGGAAACCACAAGATCCACCGTTGAAAACAAAATCCAAATAGAAGTGAGAAGAGAAACCACATAGAGGAAATGGAATCCCATGCCACCTTCTGCACATCCATCTCCCATTTACATGTGTGTCATCAGAATCTCTCCTATGAAAGAAACAGCTAATTATCAAACTTGTGATCAAAGATTTGGCTAGTTTAAAAATATGTAAAATAAGTTGTAGAATATACATGTATTAAAACTAGTCATGTATAAAACAGGACAAGGATTAAGTTCCTAGCACCCTTACATGCACATCCAAAAGTAATTTCTTCCACTTTGAATATATTCACATTACATCCAAAAATTGATACACTAAATACAAATCAAACACTTGAGGTCGTGTTTATGGCAGCTATCACTTGATGAATGGCTCAGATATCACTGACATGTGCCACATCAGTATGCATTCTGTATTCTGCAAACCTGCCTCTTGAAAAAAATAAAACCAGCCAAGAGACTCTTGATACTAGGATGTGGAGGAGAAAGTAAAGAGGATTTGGGAAAATTGAGCTAATGACTTCCCTAGCTCATTTTATTAAGAAAAATGGCATGGTGTCTCAAGGAAGCACCAAAAACAAAAATACACTTTTTATTTCCCTCCAAACTGTTTGCATGGATGTGGCTCACATAAATCATGTCGGAGCCTACTCACAGTGGCCCAGGCATAACTGTCTATAAGGCAGTTGATGGTTGCTGTGGATTTCAAATAATCATCAGAAGGCTCTTTAAAAATAAGGTGGATCTCCATCTCCCAACCCTAACAATGCATTAAACAACTAATGATTTTTTTTCCCCTAATATTTTTTTGTTGGATGTAGTATTTCCAAATGGAAGTTTCGATAAGATAAAACTGTTGGAGGCTCGTTTCATAGAGTGACTTGGACCTGACACAGGAGCAATTGTTGAGTTGATCAAATTGACAGGACTCGGGCGATTTTTTTATAAAGATTATATTACTTGGATATGGTAGTACTTAAGAGAGATAAAGATGCACATGCTAGTTCAAGGGCTCCATATGAAAATAAATGGGTATATGCCATATCTCTGACAAATGTGCCATCTGATGGTGGGAGTCAGGCACGTCATGTGAGGCTAACATTCTCTCAAACCTTCTGTTCCTCGTTACATAACATACAAACCCAAGTTGTATGGTGAAAATTAACCGAAGTGAAATTCACATGAATCTATCAAAACAATGGAAAAAATCTATTTTTTCTAGATGAAACGAGATGATCAAAGCAAAACAAGCAGATGATAATAACAGATCAGGAAAATCAAATACAGAGCAGAATTATTATTAGTATTATTATTATTAAATGAACTTAACTGTCAGAGATGAATGAATTCTTTCGATCTGTCGATCACCACAGATTCTTATTGGTGCTTTTACTAGTCTCTTGAAAGCATCACTACACAGAATTTTAGATAAATAAAAAGAAAGAAAGAAAATTTCAGAAATTGCATTTTGAATCGGAGCAATTTGTATGATTTGTGAACTCAACAAATATATATATATATATATATATATATATATATATATATATATATATATATATATATATATATATATATATATATATGGCTATCTAAGACAAATTAGAATAGAAAATGCAGAACATTGAACAATCACAAAAATTCCAGGTAACCAAGGATTGGCGCATGTATACGGTTATCAGATATTCTAACTAACAACCATCATTATGTAAGTATTTGATTTCTAACAAGTGAAGACCATCAAATCAAAGAAGCCAGCAATTTAAAGCATTGACAAGCAATAAAAATAATAAAATTGCTTCCTGCAGTTTAGTTAATAGATGCACTAAAACTAATTTAGTGTTTACATGATGTAATTTTATTGTTACTGTTTAACAATAGATATGACAGGCTGCATTTCCTTTCAAACAGTGATAGATCAAGCACGAATGCTAAAAACTTGATTCCCACCAAATGCAGTGCAACTGGACAAAATAAAATAAACGTAATAACATCCAGTTTCCTTCATTCAAATGAGAGTACAAAAATTATATCCAAAACGAAATAATGTACTCATAAAATTATAAAAACTAAAAGAGAAATTTTGAAGTGATAAAGAATGGATGTACTGTGCAGATTGTTTAGTAGTGATGAAATCATTGTTTCCACAGCAAATGTCATGCTTCCAATTTGCTGGCTCAAAGTCTTCCCTGATCCAAAGATGTAGCCAGAGTGACACAGTTTGTTTAGTAGTATTGAAATCATGAATGCTTAAACTTCTTGTGATCTAATGGCTTCTGTTATAACCACAGCAGCAACTGCTTGACCTTCAAATCTTTCAAGGAAGATTCTTTGAGTGACATCAGAGGAGGGTGTAAAATGTCACTTTTTCTTAGAAAGTTGCAACAAACAAACTTGAACATCCATAAATTTCATTTTAAAAACAAAAACACAGATGAACAGCACTTTTTTCCTTTTCTTTTTTACATAGGTTTCATAGGAGATGCAAGAAACATTTTGGGCAGAAAAGCATGCACAATAGATAACATGGGGCAAGCAGGGCCTCAAAATACTCCCACAGGGTGTGTTGGATATTCCAGAAGGTATATTGGACATTCACATGTTATTTCACAATGTCCCCGTGATCTAATTTGTAGAATGTATGTGTTAAGCCACTTACCAACATAAGCTTATCAAAGAATTTCTCAGCGGCTCAACAGAAAGCTATGCCAATAGTATTGGTAGATGGTGATATGTTTGGATAGGATAAATGATGTAAGGTCAGACAAATTTTCACCACATTATATTATTGTGTGCTTATGGGATCTCCAAATGTACCAATTGTTCATTCATGATAGCACATCAAGGTATAGGAACGAAACCATTAACAGAGTCGCAGTGATCTTGGGCAATGTATGAAAGCAAAGATTGTCACTATCTACAGAAAATGTAGAAAGGTATTGTATCAATTTAGGGGCTCAATGTAGTGAGCCCTATCATTATAAGCCATGTTAAAAAATGACATTTATTAAACGCTCCTAGCCATGTAAGAAGTTATATCTGTTAAAAATTTTGGTTTCCAGCATCACCCTAGTTTGGGTCATGCCATGGGCAACATGTAAGGGAGTAGCCCCAATGTTATACACTAAAAAGAAAAAGATTTTCTACGGTCTATTTGTAGGCAATGACCATATGGCTAGGATCATTGAATCTGTGCAAACTTCCAGAAATCACTAATCCACATTGGGGAAAGTACATGGACGTTACCAATTGAAACATAATCCTGCCAAATGTGTTATCCCAAAGATGGCTATACCAACTTCCAGCACTCTTGAGTTATCACCCTCTTAAAAAATATATATCAATGAAGAGAAAGCATAAATAAAAAAGACTCCCTGTTAAAAAATATCAATGGTGAGAAAGCATATAAATAAATAAATAAATAAAAGTCAGATTTTTTTTTTCAATCCATAACAAACCTAATCTGTGTTTTTTCTACGCATTCACCACCTTCTAAATCACATTAAGTTGAAGATTTCTTCTACTAAAGCAAAAAAAAAAAAACCAAAAACAAAAACAAAAAAAAAAACAAAAAAAACAAACGAACAAACAAACAGAGCCAGATTTTTTCAATCCCTCTCAATCTAAATACAACTTCAAAATCATCTCAAGATGCTCCAAATCTCTCTCTGAAATAAAAAATAAAAAATAGAAAATTTAAAATTTCTTTTAATAAAGGAAAATAAAAATAAATTTTTTTTCCAATCCTCCTCAATCTGAATATGGCTTCAAATCATCTCGAGAAACTCCAAAATAAACTTCCTAAACTGCAATGGAAATTTATAAAAAAAAAAATGAAAATTTCAGTTTCTCAACAAAAACTGAAAGGAGATAGAATTTCACAAATGTTAACAAGTACCAAAGGCATTATCTTCTTTTTTTTGCTCTCTCTTTTTTTTTTTTTTTCAATTCCTCTGTTTTTCCTCCTAATCCAAGAACTACAACCAAAAAAAAATCTCTGTAATTAAAGAATATTGAAAATTTAATTAATTAATATTTAAAAGATCTAAATCATCAAACGGTTAAAAAATAAAAATAATAATAATAATAATAATAATAATAATAATAATAAAAGCAGATTAAAAAAATCCCATGAAACAATCTCGACGTCAAAATGCAGCTCCAGAAACCCTCAAAATTCGTTGGATAGCACATGCGACTCAAGAATCGCTACAAACATAATGGAGTTAGATGAAACCCTAACCTTACAATGCAGGAGGATGAGATTGAAAGGTCTGCCCTAAATCCATAAAATGGGGAATGAGGGATTAGAAGAAACCTTAGATCCGATGCGAGCGTGAGAACCGAACAGGTCTTCCATTGTAAGCATGAGCTCGTTGAGATCCGTGAATCTAAAGGGGAGCTCTCTCCTCCAACATTTTAATTGAGAGAGAGGCGCTGTCGATTTTTGGAGAGAGAGAGGAGGGAATGGAGGAAGCGCAGAGAGAAAAAGACGCCGTCGGTTTTGGGAGAGGAGGGAACAGGAGAGAGAGAGAGAGAGGGACGGGGTAGGGTTTTTTTTTTTTTTTAACCGAGACCTTCGTGGGCGGCTGGTTTTCTTACTGTTGGCAAGGTTTTGTTACCGTTGGCAAAGGGCCACACGAACCGTCGGCTGTGCATCTTGGGCACGTGAAAAATGGGCCGGCAATGCTGTCGTTTCTTGTAGTGACCTGAGTTGCCCATGCATATCCTTTTGTATATTATTATATATACGGTTGGGCAGTGGGCCCCACCAAGACGTTCACATAAAATCTAGTGCATTCAAATGCTTTGGCATATCGTTTTAGGGTATGGGCTAAAAAATGGGGTAATTTCAAAGTTTAGGTGGGTCGTAGTTCAAGAATCAAAAAACGAACTGTTAGGACGACTGAATGTCTGGCCATGATCATAATTGAGATGATTTTTGTTGAGATGGTGTGATTAATGGTTTGGGATATGGGCTTCAATCTTGCATAGACACGGGTTGTGTTGCGGTCTACTTCACAAATGCAGGACAACCAATAGTTAGTCTTGAAGATTGATCAATGGTCAAGGGTCCAAATTGCAAACAAGCCGTTCATGGTTGGTTAGCTAGTAGGTCTAGCTAGTAGGTCCAAGTATAGACTGATATATTGAGTCTCCAAGGTTGTTATTGGCTAAATGAGGGTCAGAGTGTGTATTTGTGAGCTTAAGTCTCAATGTTATTTTCTTAAAGGTTCAAGTTTAAATGGTGATGCACACTAGGATAGGTACTCGTGTACCTACGCAAGGGTCCAAATTTTCTGAAGTATTACAGGGATTGTTTAAAGCTAGAGACATGGCTGATGAGAAAAAAAAAAGTACAGCTGTATCGACAATCATTAATGGCCGCTTGACAATCCATAAGTTGGCTACTCGGATTCTATGGCCCATATCGTGACTTTACTCTCACCGGGAGAGTGGTGTACAAACTAGATATACAAACCGGTGTGTGAATCTACCCAATTTTCCATGTCTCATGAATAAATAAATAATACCAATAAAAAAAAAATACACTCAATTGGGCAAACGGAGGCCTAGATTCATTTCAACATATCACTGACAAAATATACATTTGGGCTTACCCAGGAATATAAAAAAAAAAAAAAACCTAGGCACACCTATCATGGCTAAATGAGATGAAAGCTACATAAATATAATCCAAGAAGGAAAATCCCTAAATCTCCCTAATCACGCCCAACCCCACCTTATCAAGGAAGAGGATCTTAGTTCAGCAAAATGACACAGTCTCTACCCAAGCAGGCCATTGCATCAATTGGAGAGTTTCCTTCCCTAAAGAAAAGCACAAAAAAGACCTAACCTCTAAGCTTGAGCCTCTCAATTCCATTGAGCGAGTAGCTCCAATTCCAACCTGGTTTAGAGCCCCCATTCAGAGCATTAACTACTAGTAGATTCATTCCAACCTGGTTTAGAGCCCCCATTCAGAGCATTAACTACTAGTAGATTCCAGTGAATTTGATTCTACGACCACTTTGGAGAAACCTCTGAGCAAACAATGGGATAGACCATCATGGATGGCTCACAGCTCTGCATTGGTGTTCGAGCCATCACCATAACCTATAGAAAATGCAAAGAGGAAATCACCTTTGTTACCTTTGCAGACTCCACCGCCACCAGATTTCCCTGGGTTCCCTCTAAAGGAGCTGTCAACATTCACTTTTACCCAACCTTAGATCAAGTTAGTCCATATAACTACCATTGGCTGGCAGTGGGGTCTCCCTGTAGATGTTGAACCCCAAGCCCATACGAAATCTTGGAAGACAGTTGCAGGAACAGCGAGCTTCCTATCAGGGTTATTGATGTAAGCGATCCACCATCTAACCTTAGCTAACAGAGTAGGAACTGAGGCAGGTCTCCCATCAAAGACTGCATCATTTTTGTATTTCCAAAGCTCCCAGATGATCAAACATGGTGTCAGGTTCTATACCGTAGATTGCCTCACACCAGATGAGGGCGTACTCCACTGTGCTAGCCTAGCTTCCATGGATATTGCTGCCATAACATTGATACCAAACAATGCCCCAACATTAGCCCAAATAGCCTGCGCCAGATTACTACCAAGGAATAGGTGGTTTAAGGACTCCACCAAGTGGGACTGATCAGCACACTTAGACGCCAGATGGATGCCCCGAGATTGGACTATGCCATCCACCAGGACTGCATTCTGCAACACTTTCCAAACGAGAAGAGAGATTTTGGGAGGCAATTTCATATGCCAAACCCACTTAGACCAATCTTTACCCGGTCGGCTCTATCTAAAATTATTCCATGCAGATTTCACAGAAAAAACACCTCAGGGGGTTAAAGGCAAGAAAAGCATGTCTAGACTTTCGAATATACAAAATCCTGCCTGAAAGTTTATTACTACCTGGGGAAGGTAACCGAAGACTGCAGAATGACGAATGGGGCCATTAAAATCCAGAAACTAACTTACCTACATGGACTGCATCCCCTTAGGAATAGGCCTTTCTGTTAATTACTGAAGAGGGCTCAAACCAGTCCAATTCATGCACCAGAGACTACAGCTGACCCTACCAATCTTCCACTGGACCTAGGACTCCAGGACTGGGATCTGAGACATAATTTGCTTCCACAACGGAGATGCGATCCATGATGGACAACCCGAACCAGCAGGGGATAGATCTTTGCTGTATTTAGTAGGCATAAATGAACTCCACAAGCTGTCATCTTTCCTAATTTTAATTGCCCATGCCATTTTCAGGCGAAACGCCTTCATGACATCCGAAAATTTCTTGATACCAAGGCTGCCTTCCTCTTTAGGCGAATTAATCAGCTTCCAGCTCTTCCAATGCAAATTCCTCTTATCGTCTGTGCATCCCCAAGAAAAAAGTTTGCAAGAAGACTCTCTAAAGCTGCCAAGACCTGAGAAGGCAAGTGGACTGCAACCATCGAATGAACTGGATTGCTTCCCAAAATCTCTCTCCCCGCCTTGGAGAGGCACTAAGGCCCCGTTTGTTAAATCTAAAGTCTAAAGCCTGAAACTGAACGCTGAAGCTTGAATCTGAAATCTAAAGTTTGAATCTAAAATCTGAAGTCAAAAAACATGTTTGGTAACTATGGCTGAAGTCTAAAAATTAAGTACTGAATTTGAAACAATCTGTTTGTTAACAAACATCTAAAATGTCTGAAACATGTTAATTTGACACATTTGCCCTTATCTATCTCCTATTTGGAAATGCTTTATATTATAAATAGATTATTTTTTATTAAATGAAAATAAAATTATTCTATTTAATTTAAATAAATGATAAAGTACTTAATAGAAAATTAAAATATAATTATTCATAAAAATAGATTAAAAAATTAATGATTTTCATGTATAAGTGTGGCTATACATGGGCCCAAAGATGAGCTAGATCCAACCCTCAAGTGGAATATGCCAAAGATGATACTTACATTTAGTGTAGCTTGCATTAAATGCAACGAAGATTACTCTTTGGTGTGGTCCACTTGCGCATTGAATCTAAGAAAAGGGATGGGCGGCATAGATAAACAAATACATCACAGTGAGTCTCCACACTAATCTAGTCAGACCTGACCAAGGATCAAACATAATCCGCTTTCCATGGAATTTCATAGGACATTGATTGGGTACTATTCTGGCTATGAGCGGGCTAGAGACGGAAACGGATTGGCTACTCCCCCGACATGAGCCCAACGGCTGGTGGTCGGTGCTCTGTGGGCTCCACCATGATGTGTGTGTCTCATCCCTTCCGTTCATCCATTTTTAAAGATCATTTTAGGGCTCTATCCCAAAAATTAGAGGGATATAAATCTCAAGTGGACCACACCACAGGAAAATAATAGTGATTGAATATCCATCATTTAAATCCTTCTAAGGCACACTGTATTGTTTATTTAACATCCAATATGTTGTCTAGCTCATAAAGACCCAGATGAAGGGAAAAACAAATATCAGCTTAATCCAACACTTTTATGGCCCCCTAAAAGTTTTTAATGGTCAACATTCATTCAACACGGTTTTTCCTAATGTGGTCCACTTGAGATTTGGAATATACCTCATTTTTTGTGTAATACCATAGAATGATATAGAAAAATAGATGGATGACATGGATGAAACACATACATCATGGTGGGGCCCATAGAGCACCGACCACCAGCCATTGGCTGGTGTCAAGGGGAGTAGCCAATCCGTTTCTGCTAGAGACTGGCCGTCCTTGCATGGACTCTGTGAGGCTTTCTCACAAAATGGATGGATGGTGAGGATTTATCAAAAATATCTAAATGAAGAGAAAAAACAAATTTTATATTAATCTGAAACTTTTGTGACCCCAAAAGGGTTTCAATGGTAGACGTTCAATCCCCCGTTGCTTTTTGCAGTTTGGGCTAGTTTTTCTTTAGATCTATCTTATTTTTCAGCTCAAGCCTTACGACGAGCTCAAAAAATGGATGGACAGTTTGGATATAACAAGTACCTCATGATGGGAACCATAGAACTTTCTGACGTCAATACACTAGCCAATCCGTCCCAGGCTCCGGACATAGATTACGTACTGAGTAACCCAGCACGCTAAGCGTATTGAGTAAACTCTATGGGGTTCACCATGATTTACATATTTTATCCACTCCGTCCATATGTTTTAAAAGATAATTTTAGGGCTCTGTAGCAAAAACAAAGTATATCCAAGTCTTAAGTGGACCTCACCATGGGAAATAGTGTGGATTGAAATTATACCATTGAAAATTTCTTGGGGGCTACAAAATTTTTTGATCAATTTGTTGTTTGTGTTTTCCTTTCATCCATGTCTGTGTAATCTTATGAACAGGTTGGATGACTAATAAACATCATTGTGGGGCCTACCAAGGTTTCAACGGTGGAAGTTTAATCCCCACCTTCTCCAGCTTCATCTAAAACTTCTCCAGCTCTCAAGAAGTTTTTAACGGTGGACGTTCAATCCCCACCTTATGGTCCAATTAATCATTGGACCTACTTCTTTTATTAGTTCACACCTTAAATTATCTGAAAAAATTGATGGATGGTGTGGATCAAACACATAAATCATGGTGGGGCATAAAGAAGTTTCACAAGTTAAAGGTTGATTTTGTACTGCACAAACAACTTAAAAGAAAAAATTGCCGCAGTAACTTGAAAAGGGATACTTTTGGAAGCAAAAACTTTTTGTTTAATGAAAAATCACAGAGCGCATTCCGCGTTCACCATTAAGCGAGACTCCTATCACGGAAAGAATTCAGTGAAAAACCACTTAGCACTTTCCGTCATCCCCGTTAACTATGCATTAACAAACACCACTAAACACGAAATTTTTTCCCAATTTCGTATTAAGTGCAAAAATTCAGCGTTAACAAACACGACTTTAGCCTACCACCCTTTGATACGACCCTCAACTTTATCGATCAATGGTTGAAAGGTGCTGGTTTTCAGCCTGTCGACAGCCATAAGGACACCAAGATGAGTCATGGGTGCTGGAGACTTGGTAATACCGAAGGATCTCTCAATGGACCTGATTTTGGAGACAGGGAGCCTATTCGAACAAAAGAAGGAACTCTTAAGGAGATTAATACTTTGGCCCGAAGTAGCATGGTAGGTATCCAAGGACTACTTAGCTGTGAGAAGCGAAGTTTTACCCCCATTTAAGAAGAGGAGTGTGTCGTCTGTACGTGTACATGAGATGAGATAAGTTTGGGCAACCTCTCCTAAGCATAAATGAGTGGCATAGATCCTGATCCACCAAATGTTTAAGCCCCTTGCTCAACACCTCAACAGATAGGATAAAAAAAGCTAGGGGAAAGAGGATCTCCCTGACGTAGGCCTCTGGATGATTTGAAGAATCCTGACATTTCTCCATTAAAAAGAATAGAAAACCAAAACCCAACATTTTTCCACCATGTCCAGCCAAAGGGAGCTGAACCCAAACCGCTTCAAAACCTACTTGAGGAAACCCCTATGTACCCTATCATAAGCCTTCTCCATGTCAAGCTTAAGGACTATATTCCCTCCTCGAATTTTCCTATTCAATTCCCTGAACAATTCCTGGGATAGGGCAATGTTTTTCGAGATTGAATGGCATTGGATAAAAGCCCCTCGGTCTAGCAAGATCAGTGAAGGAAATGATTTTTGAGAAAATCTTGTAGAAACAGTTGCAGAGACTAATCAGATGGAAGTCTAAGAATCTTCAGGGGGAAACCGATTTGAGAATTGAGCATATCAGCGAGGTCGTAACTGCCCTGGGAAGATCTCCTTCTTGGAAGAGGAAAGAAACTGCCTCATGGAGGTCTTGACCCACCACATCCTGATAAGGCAAGAAGAAGCTTCCAGAGAATCCATCTAGCCCCGAGGCTCCAACAATTGGAATGGATAGAACTGCTTGATGGACCTTTGAGAGCGATGGAGGGGCCGTGAGCATGTTGTTTTGATCTTGCGTTACCAGCTGGGGAAGAATATCCAAAACGTCTAGGTCTAATGTACAGTTAATAGCACTAAATTGCTATTGAAAATGGGCCACTGCTACCTCTTTTAATGCTTTCGGGTCTTCAATAGTTTGCCCTGTGTCCAGAACTACACTACAGATGATCGATCTTCTCTGCCTTTTTATAGCTGTAGCGTGAAAGAAGCGCGTGTTTTTGTCGCCCTCTAGCAACTAGTTAATTCTTAATTTCTACTTCCAATAAATTTACTACATATGTTCTAATTTGCTGAGTTTGACGAAAAGAGAGATGTACTCATTCCGCAAATCAGAATCCGGCCCTGCACTATTGGAAGGTTCTTGCATTTTAAACTCCAAATCTTTTAGAGATCATTCTTCCTGACTCACTTGCTCAAAAATATTTTCGAAAGTCTCTTTATTCCAGACCTTCAGTGACTGTTTAACATGCTTAAGCTTTGTAAGCACATTATAAATTAGGTGAGAAGATTTAGCCTTGCACTAAGCTAACATGACTACCTAGTGGAGCGATTCATGTTGGATCCACATCTACTGGAATCTGAAAGGCTTCGGGCCTCTACTGTACTGAGAGGGGAATACTAGAAGGAGCGGGGCATGTTGAGGGTCAAATATTGCATATCAGACCCCAGTTTTTACATGGATTTACACACATGGTACTGTTTAACAACCCGATTTAATCGTATTTTTTATGCAAGGTGCATTTATGAGCGTGGATTGAAAAAGGGTACTAAAAGAGTGGATTTGACGCTCCGAAGTCACCAAAGTAAAGAACGGACTCTAGAGGACTGAGAACAACGGATTTATACGTCAGAGATCTGAGAAAATCAAGCCGTTCATGTTAAAGAGGCCCGAAATTGGTCCAGATTGCAGGATCATAGGGTTCCTACTATCCGTTTAGCTCGAAGCTTCATATATGACCTAAGGACCATAAATTAACCGTGCACGTTGAATTTTAGCCATTGGAACTATGTGGAAGTAGCCCAATGGACAAATCAGCTTATAAGCCATTGATTTTGGGCCCACTTGTTGCCTGGATATGCTTCAAAATTAGTCTCTACGGTTTAAAGGATATGAAAAAATAGATGGACAGAACGAATTTCGCATGTACATCAAGGTGGGGCCCGATTTACATTAGTGGAGTGTACAGCGACGGTGCACTTGCCGTGCACCAAAATAGAGCAGGTCGGTTAGCGCTGCTGACCAGACGAAATTTCACGAAAACGGAGTTTCATTTCCTGTTTTGGTCAGGAAGATGTGTGGCCCATTTTCATTGTCTGAAAGGATGATCCGAGCCATCCAATGTTCTTAGGAGGCAAAATCGACCGTACCCCAGGGGTTTTCTGGGACCCATGCGTGTTCACACGCCCGGATGCAATTGGAACGTATGATGGACGATGGAGTAAAAGATATCGCGTGTCACACCGAAACCAAAAAAGAATAGGTCTTTCCAGACGGTTTTCTGTGGGGAACCCATTGAATGGCATGTATTTTCAACTTGGCTTCAATCTGGGACCCACCGACCATCACTGAGCGAAATACGCAGGTTCTGTTTCGTAACAGAGCCTGCGGATGAGTTTCGTGGGCCACCACCGTACACTGACGGTCTGATCCTGACCGTCCATGGGAATCTCCCCGACCCTCTTGTCCTCGCCTAGGTGTCATTTTGATCCCATGCAAGGTATCGTAAGATCCTAGCCGTTGAATACTAGATGGACAATGGAAGAATGATCTTGTGGGCCACACTAAATCTGATCTATTCCATGCCATTTCCGACTGGTTTTTCCTGTACAATCCAATGAACGGATTGGATCTTGCGAGCAATACCATTACATGGGCCCCACCAATGTCCGGCGTCATTACAATGACGCTGCCTGCGCATGCTAGTGCTCTCACCGCCTCTTGTGCGTTAAGAATCTAACCCCTCCATACAGCCACCGACTTCTCTTTTCTATAAAGAGAAAGGTTGGGAGAGAGAAAGGCATCATTCCTTGGACGGGAAGCGGAAGACGTGAGGGAAAGAGAGCCTAGAGTTTTAATTTGTTGCTTTCTTTACTTTTCTGTTTTTTCTTTTCTTTTCTCTTTTGATTGTTGAGTTTTAACCTCACCATGTTCATGGGTTGCTAGACCTCTTAGCTAGGGCTAAGAGGTGAAACTTGTAGAATGATGAGAACTCTTTGCTTGTCTTTTGTATAAATTGAACTAATGTTGAATTTGGTTAATGAAGGGAATGTTTTTAGTTTTTAATGGTCTGTTGTGACTGAAATTACAATGGGTCTGCAATGGCTTTGAGCATATTCTTTTCCTTTATATTTATGATGTCAGGAAGCCCTGTTGTTCACCATAGTCTCCTGGGCATGGTCGGATGACGGTACTCTTCCTAACCTTTATAGCATATTGATTGGTTGGTAATTAGTTTAATTATGTTGTTTGCTTTATCTCCTGGGCATGGTTTTGTGATGGAATCCACTCTAATTCATATATCTTTCATCTTTTGAAAACTATATCAACGGCAGTTCAGTTAAATTTCATGATTCTTGAAGCAGGCGTAAGATCTCCCTGATCTCTACAAGTGGATTCTCTGAATCCTTAGTTTTTCTCTTCTGAATTTTTTAAATTTTAAATAATTATTTCACGATTATTCCTTAAAATTTACCTGATTTAGATTTTATATTAGGCCAGTTTTAGTTATATTTAGTTTCCTATTACGTACAGGTATCAGTCCCTTGGGATTCAACCTCGATCTTACCGATTTTATTACTACATCACAACCCTACACTTGGAGAGTGAATAGGGCGTGGTCAGAATTTATGCGGGCGAGATGCAAGACCTGGAAAAGGGGGTAGAAGGTAAACCATCTAGCATTAATAAGAACCCTGTCTAGCCTCACCCGGACACGAGAAGCACTAACCTAATTGTTGCTCCAAGAAAACCGATTTCCCAAGAAACCAACATCTATCAGCCCCGCATTGTTAATTACTTTCGAGAATTCAGTGGTTCTTGCTTTGTTTGAATCCCTACAATTTCTCCTTTCTGCGGCATCGACAATGGCATTGAAATCCCTGCGTACTGCTCATGGGCCTTGCACAGATGTGGACAAGGATGTCAGGTCATCCCAGAGGGGTCTTCTTAGGTTCCTTGCACAACTAACAAAAACAAAAGTAAGAGAAATAGGGGACCGAATATTCTGTATAGATACAACAATGGACATGGATTCTTTAGTCTTATTTAAAACAGAGAACGATATAAGGTTCTTAAAGAACACCCAGATTTTCCCTTCCTCCTCGCTATTAAAGCAGGAAGAGCGCAAGCTCATTAAAAGGCCAACCCCCGCTCTTTTTTCCTCTCTAAGCATTGGCTCGAAAATGGCTTCTATGCCTTGAGCATTCTACATAAAGATCTTATCCATCCAGTTCATGGCCTTATCCTTTAGCCTACAAGCCTTAATTCCTCTCGCTAGTATAGTGAATTTTGGTCCTTATTAACATCTTCATCGCTATCCTTACACCGGGGGTTTGCTGACTATTCAGCTTCGTGGGATTGGACATCTCGTGGTACTGGGTATTTTCCTCTTCAATGCAGTTTCTTCGACATTCTTCCAGCTCCACCAAAGCCGAGGGGTCCCGCGCAACTCCCTGTATAACCTGGTCCCTGACATTGACTTCTTCGAGGTTTGCTACGATATTGATAGCGTTTTGATCCTCAAATCTGATGGCCGAGGAGAAGAAAGGGGAGATTAACTTTGAGTTCAGTCCTACAATCCAAAGCCAGTTTACCTTTTTGACGCCCTCGGCCGGTCAACCTCTATACATACATCCTCAGCTAGTCTGCCTTCTAACGCCCTGCATTCATTTGGCTTTTCATGACATTTGGAATGATCTGGGTTATGCGATTGAGAAAAATTCTCAATTCCTATTAGAGGCGTTGAGAAGAGCTCTAACGTATTTGAATCACCTTGGTATTTCCTACCTAATTCTTGGTTCAACGGAGAGTTTCCCACTGATTTTGAACACTAAAGCATAAGCGGCTGATTTTCATGTCTCACTATCGTTGTGCTATTCTGTGCAGGCTGGAGGAGCAAGTTAGTCTGTTCTGGGTGAGCTTGGATAATGCTGTCCAAGTTTGCCTGGATCCCACTTCCCAATTCTTGTTCACCTTGAGAGAGGCAAACACAGTCGTGAGTCTCCTTATCCGAGTGGCTAGGCTGTACTTTACTGAGATGTGGTAGAATATGTTGTATATATTTTTGTGCTGAAACACGTATTAAGGACAGGCTAGTATGACAAGCATTACAAGTCTCTATGTTGAAGTCTACTGGGGCATTTGGGCGAGGATCTGGTAGGCGAGGTTGTATTTCTTCCACGGAATTATCACAAACATTCACCAGGCATTCCTGGATGTGCTCTGTTCTCTCCACGGTGCTGTTATCCTTTTCACAAACATCTAGCGGGTGGTACATAGTACCCAGGGAATTGTTATGGAACTTCCTATCCACAAATCTTTTGTTCTTTCTAGGGCTTACGCACTACTGTTCGAATTCAGCAGGGTGGGTGGAGAAGTCCCGGAGCGAACTAGAGGTTCCATTTCCGCAAAGATTAGGTAGAGGTTATTTGCCACCTGGAGTTTCAAGACCTGCTTCAGATTTGTCCCTGGTCAAAGGACCACCTTGATCCGAGCATAAACCTGGAAAATACCATATCTGTTGTTGGAGTCTATCTGGATTACCTTACCAAAATAGCTACCAAGGTCGAGTGTAACTGCCTACATTCAGGCATGGGCAGGGATTCCGAATAATCTGAACTAGACTCCTCCACCTATAACCCCATGTGAAGACCATGGGGATACTGACATTAACCCCATCTGATTATGTAATGCGGCATCATTCAGGAAATTAGTGAGTTGTGTCTTCATTTTGAGGGTGATCAGAAACTTTGTGGGAGTAATCCTAGCAACATCAATAGCAGAAGACCATGGGGATACTGACATTAACCCCATCTGATTATGTAATGCGGCATCATTCAGGAAATTAGTGAGTTGTGTCTTCATTTTGAGGGTGATCAGAAACTTTGTGGGAGTAATCCTAGCAACATCAATAGCAGAGGATTTGAATCTCGATGACCTGTCGGCTTTGATCAATCTCAGGATGGAGACTTCCGGGCCTGTTGCTGTGCCCACAAGAGCGAGACTCGGTACCTGAAGTCGATTTGCTATCGCTCTCGGGTCAGTTACTGAGGTGATTCCTTCAATTGATTCTACCTGATGCATCTTTACCTGTGCTGCCAAGGATACCACCACTGCGTAGGAGGGGCCAGAAGATGAATCAACCACCTGCTTAAACTGACGACTCTGGTTTCCCCCGAAGTGTGAGAGACTTTAACATTTGCCCATCTGACTGAGACCACTCTGCCATCTATACACCATTCATTCAAAATGTCTTTTGCTGTCTTCGCATCCTGCTCGTATCTGAAATGAACAAACGCAAAGCCCCTAGGTTTTAATGTTCTCGGAAAGGTCGGGATGTATACATCCAGTAATCTGCCATATCTGCTGAAAATGCCCCAAAGATCTTCCCTGGAGCAATCAAAAGGTATGTTGTCAACGAATAAACTGAAATTGATATTTGAATCAGAGATTACCGCTGCATTTGGAGGGGAGGATTTTCTGGGTGAGTTCCCACGCCAAATGGTAGTACGACGAGATGGAGCCCTATCCCTATCTCTCCTTCTAGCGGGTGACCTTCCCCTCATTTCATCCTCTTAAAACTCATTCCATTTCTCAATGAGGAATTTTATGATCTTCTGATGGCCTATCCAGACGCAATCCAATCTCCGCCAAGGGGAATTTTCCATGTCTCATGCCTTAGAAGAAAGTTGAAATTTTGATGGCGGCTATCTACTGCAACTCTATCAGTTTTTAGGGATGTTGGGTTGGTTAATCTCAACCCTGGGAGCATTTGGATAGATAACTAATCAAGCCTAATAATTAAGCTGTGACCAGAGTGTTAATTCAGTGGGTCGGTTTGTTTGTCGGAGGAAGAAAAAATGTGGGAATTATGGCCAAAGATATAATAGCAGTTTCTGGATTCTTGACCCTGAGGGCAAGGTCATTTTGAAAATGGGTGAATTGTAATGATTGTTATACACATAGGAGTCATGTTGTTTGCCTTCTTTGTTATGTTTGGGGAATATCTTTGGGTAGTAGTTATTTTGGAGTTACCTTAGATATGTGAATTGTTTTGGGATTATTCCTTTGGTAGTTGCTTGATTTAGAGGAAGTCTAGGGTGTTTTCTCATGTTGGCAAAGTAAGGATGTTTGGTAGTAGTTGTAATCCTTTGTTTTGTCAATGAAGATTAACCTTGTTTCCAACCAAAGGGATGAGAACTCTCTCCATTGAGTTCAATGGTTTCAATCTCTCTTTGATGATTCTTGAATCACACTTGTAATCACCATAATAGGCATGAAACAATTCTAGACTTTTTGATTCTCTGAGTGGAGGCTTTGGCAGGCACTGCAGCACTTGGTGCAGTGGTGCTGGCTGACACTGTTGCCTGGTGCGATGGTGCTGGTAGGCACTGTTGTCTGATGCTGTGTTGTTGGCTGGTGGTGCTGCTACATGCAGCAGTGCTAGCCAACTGCTACTGTCTGATGTGAGAATGTTGGCCAATGTTGCTGCTGGATGCAGCAGCTAAGCTGGTGGCAGTGCTGGTCGGAGGTGTTGAAAGCGAAGGAAGAAAGAGCAGAAAGAAATGAAAGAGAACAAAGTACAGGAAAGAAAAAAGAAGAAAGGAGCAGAAAAGAAGGAACTAGGGTTAAAGAAGGAACTAGGGTTAAGATAACCCCAGCTCTGATACAATACAGTTTTGGAGAAAATTGTTATCAGGGAGAGAATTACTCCCTAATCTCTTTTATTAAGAAAACTCCTATTACAAATAAAATAGTGTGCTAAGGGAAGACGGAAGTACATATACACATTAACACACTAAATAAACTCAAAACTAGCACATTGGCTTCAAGAAACGAAATTATTGAATCCTGCAAGTTCATCAGGCCCCGAGTTAGAAATAAAATGTATATGGACATTGTGTCTTTGCAAACATTAGACTTTTTGTAAGCTTTGATTGAACAATCACCTGTTAGAGCATGAAGCTGAGTGCTTGGTTGGCTCACTCACCTGGCTTCAGTACTAGAGATGGTAATCTCATTGGTAGAGCTGGTTATAGCACTGGCCGAAGATTTATCTAATCCAACCACTGCCCTCGCCACGAAAAATCCTGGTTGTGTAGGCTGCGGAAGATTCACATTTTCACTTCCCAGCATGACAACAACTGTCGACATGGTGGGCCTATCTGCTGCATCTTCTTGAACACATAATAGTCCGATGTGGATCCATCTGAACACTTCATTTTTCGGACATTTCTCCACTAAAAAAGGATCAACCATCTCCATAGCTCTTCCATCACACCATAATCTCCATGTCTGCAATAGAGTGTTATATCTTAATACTATGTTCGTCATCAGAAAACTCGAAGGGAAAAAAAGTTCAATGAAGCAAGAGAGAAACCAACATAAGTGAGGACACTCTGAGCATGTTCAGGGAGATTGAGACTGGTGTTTCTTTTTCCGCTTACAATCTCTAGCAGTAGAACTCCAAAGCTATATACATCAGACTTAACAGAAAATAACCCTCCCATTGCATACTCTGGTGCCATGTATCCACTGCCAAAATAAAATGATCATAAAAGACTAGAAGCATTAACTTTGTGTTTGGATGCACTATCAAATTGAATTGCAATTACTAATCTAGTGAAGTAGAAATAATCATACTGAACTTTATAATTCGTGTTTGGGTCTGGGTCCAAATTGCAATTACTTTAAAATTAAATGTAATTCGAGTACTAATGATCCATTATGAATGCTGGGTAACATCATTAATCTTTGTCTTTCATTCTTGACTAAACTGAATTTTCATGAGTAAATTCAGTTGTGCATCCAAACACAGCCTAGAATGTCCAAGCATCATCTTGAATGGAGAAACTCTAAGCTGAGCAGCAGGAAACTCACATATTTTCACAATGATCACTCAGCCACTCACCTCGGGCCCACAAAGTGTCCCTACACATGGATGGATTGCTTCTCATGCAACTAGGCAAGGTTTTCATTGTAATAAGGCATGCATTTCTGAAATAAAACATGGAACTGAACTTACTATGTTCCAACCACTCTATTGGTATTGACCTCACTTTGATTTCCTCCAAAAATCCTGGCCATTCCAAAGTCAGATATCTTTGGGTTCATGTCATTGTCCAGAAGAACGTTGCTAGCTTTCATATCCCTGTGAATGATTCTGAGCCTCGAGTCCTCATGGAGATAGAGAAGGCCCCGTGCAATTCCACCTACGATAGTATGGCGTCTTTCCCAGTCTAATTCTACCTGCTTGATTGGATCTGCCATCAAGAGAAAATACAGAAATGTATAAACTATTTCTGTTTATTTTAGGCTGTATATCTCAGAAAGAAGTTGGGTTGGCGACAAAATGGTTTGGGATCAGCCTAAGCCCAGTGTGTTTATTAAATGGGCGGATTGTCTGGCCCAAGGCCAACCGATGCAAATGATCAACAGACCTGCATCCGGTTCAGACTCAGTCCCCATTAAAGAATGCTGATTGGCGTCAATAGAAGTCGCACCAATAGTTCTATGCAAAAGAAAAGTGTCCAGAGAATAGAAACTACAAGTATCCGTGGGGCTTGGCCTCCACTCTCTCTGCCAACACCATTGGTGCATCCAAAGCACGTGTGCAACTTCTGGTGAGGGTCTCTATGAAGGGCTGGACTGGCTCTCCAACAATATCACTAACAAGGCGTGAGCAGTTATGAATTCTGTTAGTGTTTTGTTTGGATTGCAGGCGTAAATGTCATCTGAGCTTCTTTTTTTTTTGTAAGGGAATTGTGGTTGTGATGAAATTGGAGAACCCCCCTTCTTTTCCCTTCTCTCACTTGGGTTGTTTTGTAATAGAAGGATGATTGCATGCTGCTACATTAGTGCAATTCATCAGGTGGAGTTGGATCTTTGTGTAGCTAATCCTTTTAGCTGTAACAGAGAATACTAGTTTGGTTACCGTAGGAAAAAAAAAAAAAAAAAGTATCCGTGGGGCTAAATCCATATATGCAGTGGTTGGGATCATCATTTGGTATGGGTGTTTGAGGTATTCCATCTACTTGAATACCATGGAATAATTGGATCCAACCAGTACACATGACCCTTGTGTAGGAGTGGCGATTGGGAAAGCCACCAGCTCAGGTGACTAGAGATATTTCACAATTACTCCCGACTATTTTTTATTTTTTTTTCAGAAAGGAGGACCATCCCCTATAATTTTGAATATATTAACAGGGGATGTACAAAAACGCAGATTCAGATGGGCTGCACAAAATCCGGCCTCATCCATCGTATATCCTAAAAGGAAAAAAGGAACAAAAAAGGATCAAAAGAAAAGGCATATGACATTTTGTGGCCCTCAAGCCAGCCATTCCTACTAACGGAAGAGCAAACCCCTGCACCCCCCGAAGCCAGGATTGGAAGCAGCAACCTCAGAGACCAACAGTCCACTCATCCTGAGAGCCAAGAAACCCACAAAACACATCAAGCAACCCAAGGCCATAAAGCCAGCACAGCAGCCCCTCCAAATGATCAATCTTCCGACTTCTCTTATGAACCAGTAGCATGCATTGTTTGGGGTACAAATTTTAGTTATTCTTATCATTTCCTATTGGACTAAAATGAATTTTGGAGATTCAATTCATCAGTGTAACCAAATGCGGCATGTATAGTGTGTGTTTCTGAGTTTGTGGATTTTACAGAACTCAAGTGAAGAATGGACCATACCAAAGAGAAAGACGTCAAGGCTGGTGTTGGGCATGTATTCATAGACAAGCAGCTTTTCTCCTCTCTCTATACAACAATATAAGAGCCTCACTAGATTCTTGTGCTGTAGTCTGGCAATTAAGGTAACTTCATTCTTTAACTCCTCTAACCCTTGCCCTGAACTCCTTGAAAGCCTCTTAACCGCTATTTCCTTCCCATCAGGGAGCAAGCCCTGGAAATATTCCCATGCAATAGTTATTATTTTAGAGAACAAATTGGTTTTCAGTTTGGATGAATGGGCCATGGTTCAATGATCTGATTGAACTGGCACAGGAACATGCAGGAAATCCTCCATATTGGAAGATCCTAGACGTCCATTGGGGCTTTTTCTGTTTGATCGTTGACTCTTTCTTTATAGATTCACTGAACGGTTCTGTGGATACTCCACCCACAATAGGGAGCAAATATCATAATTTTGATCATTAAACCATGGACCTCATTTGAACAAACTGAAATATGTAAGGTACTGTACAATGTTTGGCATTAGCATTGTATTTAATACACTGTTCCAATTACTCCAAGGTTGAAAGTATCATTACCTTGTAGACAGGGCCAAATCCACCTTGTCCAAGCTTATTTCCTTCTGAGAAGTTATTTGTTGCTGATTGTATTGTGGCTAAGTCAATCATAGGTAGTTCTTGAGTATGCACTTCATCTTGTCCATCCAAGAACTCTGGATTGAATGGAGAACCCAAACCGTATAACAGACCTAAATTGCTTTTCTCTTCCCCTGGATGAAAGTTTATAATATGTTTTAGTACATCTTTTGATAGTCCATCACTTGGCCAATCGATGGGACCTATGGATACATTTCTAATGGTCCTTCACTTGGCCTTTAAAAAAACAAATGAACAAAAAACAAAACAGGTGGAATCAGCCCAACTGTATTTTATTGCCAAAAGTAAATATGCAGCCATGTACTTCGGATAGGCTCCACAAAACAACGGGCCTCACCTATCATATAGCAATTACACGACCACACGAAAAGAAACCCATAAGGGAAAAAATGAAGAAAAAAGAAGAGGATCAAACTCCAACAAGCTACACCCTAACGTAACAAGTGCATATGGAAGAGGAGAGGAGAAGGTGATTGCCTTCTTCCTCTTTGATAATCCTTACAACTATAAAGAGTACTTAATTAATGTAAAACTGTTATTGAGAATAATGAATGAATTGTTATTTCCACGTACTTGATGTGACTTATAAAAGCAGGACTTTCACTACTCTTAATTCCACTCGAAGTGAAATACTTCCAAAATACTAAAACTTACTAAAAATTAATAAAGATATCTAAATCAATTCAAACATGTTCAGAAACGACTTTGCGATAACACGGTATGCTGAAAACCCCAAGTAGAAGGAAAAATGGCAATTACATAATTTACTAAAATTAGTAACGTTATATAAAGTAGATCTTTGACCCTAGCTGACTTTGTGAGTTGGCACATGAAAGAGGGACGAGGATTGCCGGCCACTAGAAGCGAAGTGGGGCCCACTGTGATGTATGTGAGGAATCCACCCTGTCCAAGCACTAAAGTAAAAGGTGGGTAAGGAGACATCTACCGTTGAAACCTCCCCGGGCCTTCGGTGATGTTTATATGCCATCAAGTCATTCGACTTCGACGAACAGAAAATAGAACAATATTAGCCTCATTTAAAACTTCTATGCCCCACGAATGTTTCAACGGTGGATGTTCAATCCTCACGGATGGCCATTACCGTTATGGCCTTAAGTATTTTGCATGAAGTTGGCCGTGTCAGTAGGACCTGGCATAGGGACCGCCTGTGCCAGCTGATATTTCAGCTGGGTGGGCCATAATTAAACGGCCAATGATGATGCAAGCGCATGTGCAGTTTAAGTAAAACGTCATCCCCCAACATTCACTTGGCACACATGGACGAGATCAGAACCGTTCATTTAATATAGGTAGTATCAGGCAGGCCAGATACAAGTATTACACTGTTTGTAGGATTGAAATTAATACTCTAGGCAAGCCGGAAATGGCTAATTTTCAGCGAGAGAGAGTTCATTGATTAGATTATTTTGATGATCTAATCTTGGTAACTTTGGTTGGGGCCCAACAAATATAGGAATCCCGGGGGATGCACTGTTCTGATCATCATCCACATCTGCCACGGCCACGTGTACAGTACACAACACTGCGGCGAGGTATGGAGATTGGATATCTTCCAACATTGGGACACGGATTTCCTGCAAAAGTTCCTGCGCTGGAAACCTAGGTGGGGCCACCGTGATGTTTGTTGGAAATCTACCCCATCCATCCATTTTTTGAGATCATTTTTAGACATGGAACCAAAAATGACTGGGATCGAATGCTCAAGTGGACCACACTAAAGGAAAAGGTGGGTAGAAAAATTCCTACCATTGAACCTCTCTGGGGTCGAAAGTGATGTTTACATGCCATCCATACCGTTCGCAACATCATTCCTACTGAGATGAACTGAAAATACAAATATTAGCCTGATTCAAAACTTTTGTGGCCCTATGAATTTTTCAACTGTGGACGTTGAATACTCACGTTTTTGGCCCACTTGAGTAATGAATCCGGGTCATTTTTGGTTCCAAGTCCTAAAATGATCTCAAAAAATAGACGGACGGGATAGATTTCTCACAAACATCACGGTGGCCCGACCTAGGTCTGGTTCGGGGCTTTCGCTGCAAATCCAACATTGGGGAGAGATTGCTTTATTGAGCGCGACTTACTCGCCGCCCGTAACCAACGATGTGGGTGAGACACTGACCGTGGGCCCACATTGATTGTATATCCATGCCGTTAATCATTTTTTTCAGTTTATTTTAGGATCTGGTCTTTAAAATGAAGCATATATATATAAATTTCAGGTGGGCGACGTTGCAGGAAACACTGATCATTGAACGCCCGCCTTTAAAAACTTATTAGCGTCCACTGTAATGTACAGTGTTTACTGACCATCCAACCGCTTGATAAGGCCATAAAGATCTCGATGAAAGAAAAAATCAAATATCAGTTTTATCCAAAACTTTCGTGGCCAATAATAGTTTTTTAAAGGTCAGTAACCACTGTTTCCTGTGGTGTGGTCCGCATGAAAATTTTATTTTCTTCCGTTTTGGGACCATAGCTTAAAATAAGCTGGAAAAACAGATGAACGGCGTGGATATAAAATGAATACTTCGACGTGGTCCCTACGGTTAGAGTCTCACACCCACATCCTCGCTGGCCAGTCGTGCTCCAGTTTATTGGGATTTTGTTGTTTACCTTTGTGTAATCTCTTACTCGACCGAAGATAGAAATAGATACAAGACCCGATGAGAGCCAACCCTGAAACCGCTACTACAGTAGCAATTATCACAGTCGTTGATCGCTTCCTGTTGTTATCTGTAGCAAGAGCAAACCATTTCTCATTTCCATCGCAATGCGCAAGAATTAATATAATATTCTCATCCATTCTACATGGTAATGTTCACCTACAACGCATAGCATGTGTACTTTGGATTCGACCCAGCTCATGTTACCATGCAAAATATGGGCCCCACCATGATGATTTTCTGAAGCAGAAATCAGGTTGCTGCACTCATCAGGCGGTCTACATGTATATGTTGATAATAGCCGTTCATTTTTAGTTTTTTGGTTTCGAACAATGCCGTCGATCTCATCTGTGGGCGGCCCTGATTGTTTTAACATGGCATCAAAACATAGAATCAGCTGGGTAAAGTTATTCGGCACACACTGCAAAACCTTCCATAATTATGCGACCGACCTGATTTGTGGAACGACTGGATCCAAGACAGGTCCCACCATGGTTCATAAGTCGTAGGATGAACGGTCTCAATCAAAGTTTAAAACTTCGAAGACAAGAGTTGTAATTAGCAACTGGGTTTCTTTCAGGCTGGAACTTTGAACTTGTCTAACTGTGACGTCGCATCACGAAGAAGACACGAAACAAGGGGTTTGCGAACACCACAAGCGATGTGGAAAAACACGCAGGCACAACTGCCAGTATGCGACACGTAGGCAAGAACTGATGGACGCAGATTAAGTATTAACCCCGCCTGTTCCGAGCTCGGGACAGATGTATGGATTTCATCAACACCGTCCATCCAGTTTTCCAAATAATTTTAAACGATGTTATCAGGTGGACTATACAAAGGGGACTAATTTACCACCGTTGAAAAGTTATCAGGTAATGAAGTTTTGGATCAAAATGATATTTTTGTTTCCACTTCATCCATGTCGATACGACCGTGTCAACAGGTTGGATGGCAAATAACAACACGGTCAATGGTGGGCGCACCGGTGCTTCTTGTGGTGTGGTCCACCTTGGATCTGTATTATTTTAACAATAATAAAATAATATAATATGAATTTTATTTTTATTTATTTATTATTTTTTAAAGGATGGACTGTGTGGATAAAAGTCATACGTCACGGTGGCCCCTCGAAGCGTCCGCCTTTTCCATCTCAGAACATGCGGGGTAGTACCTAATCCGCGCTTAAGACTGACATGTTTATCGGGTTGAAAATGCTAATATAAAAAAAAAAAAAAAAAAGATCGGATGAGATCCATATAAGTAGAAGGTCGAGAATCCCGATTCAGACGGTAGCGGATTGGCTGGTGTACCGCACAGCAGCGATCTGGCTGCTGTGGGTAGGCGTCCTGCGAAGGCGAGCGCTGCGACTCAGCTCCGAGTTGTATTAACGGTTCAAATGATATCAAGGTTACGTGTCCTCAAAATGATGTATTTATTATATCCACACCGTTCATTCATTTTTGTGAGATCATTTTAGTGCATAATTCAAAAACTATTCATATTTAATATTTAAGTGGACCACACCAGAAATAGCACTGGGACAATGATTCTGGCTGTTAAAACATAAGTAGGGCGACTGTAGTGTTTATTTTCCATCCAATCCGATCGTAAGGTCACAAATATCTGAATGAAGAGGAAAAACAAATATCATATTTATCCAAAACATCAGTTACCCCAATAAGTTTCAATGGCAGACATTCAATCCCACAGTTTTTTCCAATGTTGTCCACTTGATATTTGGATCTGTCATATTTTTTGATACAAACCACAGGATGAGCTTGTAAAATGAAAGGACGGTTGTGATATAACACATACCTAATGATGGGACTCAGACAACTCGGTGACGACAATACACAAGTTAGATTAGATTAGTAGCGTGTGGTACAGCAGACAATCCAATTTCGATCTAGACATGTACAGAGAGGTGGTAACTGGTAAGCGGATTTGCTGGTGTACCAGCCGCCAGCAATATTACTGGTCTGTTGACGTGACTAAGTTTCCTAAGTCCCATCATACGGTATGCGTTATATTCAAACGCCCACTATGTAACGTGATTCCCTTCGTGAGGCATATGTTATATTCAAACCTTCTTTTGATGGGCAAGACATACAACTATCAAGTGGACGAAACTGCAGAGAGTAGTAGAGGATTGAACGCCAACCATTGAAATTATTTTGTAATCACAGAAGTTATAGATGAATATGATATTTGTTTTTCTTTTTCATACAGGTAGGTGTGACAATATGAATAGATTGGATGAAAATAAATGATACCATGGGTCCTACAAATGTTTTAATGATAAGAATCGTTATCATAGCCCACCTAAGCTTTATATATGACTCATTTTTCGGGCTCACGATCTCTTCCAGTGAATTAACGGGTTGATGTCAAAAATATATTATTTTGGAGCCATATAACTTTGATCTCATTTGAACTGTTCGTACAGCTCTAAGCGGGAGTCGTGTCAGCCCTTGTCTTCGTACACATGTACCCACACCATCCACGTCAGTGGTATATGATACACCAGCCACCAACCAATCGGCTTCCTTTTTTTTTTTTTTAAATGATAGATCAAAACATACGCCATTGGAAGACAAACTCTTATTTTATTTTTTCCTGTCTAGATGGACATTGACAATGCTTTCTTTCTTCCAAATATGTCACTTATATAAAAATTATAAATCATTGAAAAGGTGGGCTGCCTCCATTGAAATCAATGGATCGGATACCAGATGGCATGACTCGATGTGTCGGTGCGGTCCCACCGAAATAGTGGATTTTTAACCAAGGGTGCAAAACCTGGATGGTCATGCTCATGAGGCAGGCTACCTTTTGAATCAATGGTTAATAGATGGTCGGTTTCAATACATGTGTGGCCATATCAGCTTGACTCGGCCGATCCTGGAATGACATGCCCTGAACCCTAAACGCTAGCTGTTCTATATTCTTATAAGTGAAACTAATGAAATTCTTAGAAACGATGCTTACCAGCAGTAGTAGTTGGAGGTGATGGAGCGGCTGGTGCAACGGCAGCTGGAGACGCAAAAAAGCGGGCGATCTCGAACCTCAAAATACAATTTGCACCGAGAACTCGCCCCCCTATCTTTCCATCACAGCACTTCGGAATCTTAGAAATAGCATCTTGCAAGCACGCGTTGCAGTCGTCATTAGTTAAATCCTGGGTGCACTGCACACTCCCATATATTGTCTGATTGATCGTGGAATTAGCTTCTCCGGTTGCAAACTTCCGAACCAAAGGATCGAACGCAGCCACAGAAGAAATATTCTTCATCAGACGATTCAATGTCGCTTTAAACTGTTGAGGGTCCGATGCATTTGCCACATTCGATAAAAACAAATCTATAGAATTATATGTGGGATCGTATACAGATCTGAATCTACGGTCTGAGTAACGCAACGTACAGTAATCATACCATATGACTGCATCTGTCGTCATGTGGCACTTCTGTTTGATTTCTTGACTGGCCTGGTTGACGCAGGAGCTGCAGAGGTCAGTAGTGATGTCCCCTCTGCAGAGGTAGAGACCATAGGCGATTGCAGGATCGTCGCCCTTGTTGTCGTAGAAGTACGTGTAGAAGCGAGCGTTGGAACTTAGAACGGAAAGGACCTGGTTGAGATTAGTTCCGAAGGGACTGTTAGCAGTATAATTAGCTCTATTTGAACAGACTCGATAGAGATACTGGGCATGAGAAAGGGTAGGGAAGAGTAGAAGAAGAAAGTATGTTAGATGGAGGAGGAAATCCAACTGCTTCGATTGGAAGTTATGCATCTCTTATTTGTTGGTTTGTAAGGAGAGAGGAGAGTATGAAATCTGAGTGCAGGGAAACTTCTGTTTAAAAACGCATTTGGCATGAACGAGGAAGCGGATTGGATGGTGTACCACACACCACCAATATGGCTGGTGTGTTGACGTCACCAATTTCTGTGAGTCGCATCATGACGTATATATGAATTACATGGAAACCGTTTAGCTCGTCGTAAGTTTGAACCGAAAAATAAGAAAGATCTAAAGTCGACCACACGTTAAAAAGTAGCGGAGATTTGAACGCCTGCCGTTGAAACCCTTACGGGGGTCGTGGTAATTTTGGATCAATATGATATTTATTTTTTCTCAGATATTTGTGACTTTATGAAAATATTGGATGGAAAGTAAACATTAATACTTGGTAACCTTATGAATATATTAGATGGGAAGTAAACATTACAGTGGGTCCATAAATGTTCTAACTATGAGAGTTATTGTCGCCACCGCTACTTGCGGTGTTGTTCACTTGAACCGTGGAAACTACTTATTTTTGGATCAAAATCTGAAAGGATATGGCAAAATGAATGAAAGGTGCAGATATAATAAATATATCATTTTGGAGCCATGTAACTTTAATCTCCTTTGAGTGGTTCATACAACTAGGATCTCGACTATTGGCGCTAGTCTTCGCATGACACCTATCCGCACCAGGTAGGTCCAATCTGCTTCCCATGGAGGACGTCTTGCCTATGTGGGTCCCTCCCGTTCTTTCTGCATGTGATGTCAAACAGGACCCACATGAATAGACCATCGAATTAATGGTTTTATATATATATATATATATATACAGAGAAATGCTACCTACGAAACAGTGCGTACTTACTACGCATGCACTTTTTGGAGAACCCAATATACGTGATGTGGATCCAAAATCTGAACCATTCATGTTAAGCAGCACCTTGTGAAACCCCCAGGCCCAATTTTTACTTTGATCTAAAACTTTGATGGGCAATGAGAATGAAAACAATTTCTTCTCTTAATTCACATTTCTCTTTGCTATGGCCCACTAGAATTTTAGATCGGAGTAAAAATTTGTCACATGGGGTTTCATGGGATTCCGCATCACATGGACCGCTCGGATTAGACACTCATGGCACGTGTGCAAAGGTGTGCACGTGCGAGGGGGGCATGACTCATACTCTCTCTCTCTCTCTCTCTCTCTCTCTCTCTCTCTCTCTCTCTCTCTCTCTCTCTCTCTCTCTCTCTCTCTCTCTCTCTCTCTCTCTCTCTCTCTCTCTCTCTCTCTCTCTCTCTCTCTCTCTCTCTATATATATATATATATATATATATATATATAAACCAAATCCAAAACCGCCCCATCGTATTAGGGCTGTCGACGGACGGGCTTGTGGTTGGTCTTGCCCAAGATTTTGAACTAGGCCCTGTTAAAAATTCTAATTTTGCAGGTTCAGCTCTTGCCCATTGACACCCCCCAAAATGAGATGTCCCTTTCTTATTCCTTGAAGAAAACAATGATAAAAATTTTTATTATGAAGATTATCTAGGAAAAAGTCTACCAAATCAAAATGGGACAGTATGGCCATGTAAATGTGCAATGAGATGAATAGTCTTGTAACAACGAGATATCTAGTCATATATCTTGGTGAACCTTCATTCTCTCGTAAAGCAATAATGACAAATGATTAATAAAAAAGAAAGGTTAAAGAGATATACGGCCTTCAAATATTCCTTTAAATATATCCCTCCAAGTAGTTAGACGGGACTGTTGATTCCTTAATCCAGAAAGAAAGTAATTGTTAATCTTTTAAGATAATAATTGCCAATAATAATCTTACATAAATGACACTTGGGCTGGAATTATAATCACAATTGAATTATTACTACGATATCCGAAAGGCATTTATATATATATATATATATATATATATATATATATATATATATATATATAAGGAAAAGGTACAATGTGCCATCAGTCAGATGCGCCATTCCACCGTGGACCTAGGTCTCAAAAATCAAGTCAATCCATGACTTGTGTGGGCCACACCACATACAGAAGTGGAGAGGGGCCGTGCAACCATGAAAACATTCATAATCATTTTTGGGGCCACAAAAGATGTGGTTTGCAAATCCAGCCCATCCATTATGTGTCTCCCACTTGTATGAGGGTTCAGACCAAGTTTTAGCAACATTCAAAACTCAGGTGGGCCCTACCAAGTGCTTTTATATGTTTTAACGGTGTCTTCGCATGATTTTAGATGGTATGGCCTACTTGAGTTCCGTATACGGCTGATTTTTAGAATATCCCATTATTTAAAGGGGAATCATCAAATGCACGGTGTTGATGGTCGAGATGCATCACGGTGGGGCCCACACAGTTCGACCTCATGATAAGCTTATCGTGAGCTCGAGGACATAGTACCTTCCCCCCCCCCCCCCCCCCCCCCCCCCCCACACACACACACACACACACACATATATATATATATATTCCCTAATCAGGCTATCGCCAAATATGTCTGGATTATCTATAATTATTAGAAGCCTATTGTTAAATATTTCTAGACTATCTCCAATTATTTACAAGTTATTACAAATTATTTAAGGACTATTGCCGATTATCAACGAGATTATCGAGCGCTAATTATTTTTGAATTATTGTCAATTATCTGTGAGATTATCGAAAGCTAATCATTTCTGGACTATTACCGATTATCTGTGTAATTATCGAGCACCAATTATTTTCGAACCATTGCCGATTATTTGCAAGATTATCAAGTGCCAATTATTTTCAGACTATTATTAATGATCTGCGAGATTATCAAGCACCAATCATTTTCAGACTATTGCTGATCGAACACTAATTATTTTCGGACCATTGCGGATTATCTGCGAGATTATTGAGCTTAAATTATTTCCGAACCATTGCTGATTATTTATAAGATTATCAAACGCCGATCGTTTCCGGACTTTGACTGATTATATGAGAGAATATCGCCGATTATTTTCAAATTTCTAAATATTATATACTCCAACAACTTATAAGTATAAATTGTGAATATTCCAACAACTTACAAGTATAAACTGTGAATACTCCAACAACTTACGAGTATAAATAGTGAATATTCCAACAATTTATGAGTATAAATTGTGAATACTCAAACAACTTCCAAGTATAAACTGTGTATACTCCAACAACTTATGAGTATAAACTATGAATACTCTAACAACTGACAAGTATAATTAAACTGTGAATGCTCCAAATACTTAAGAGCTTAAATCATGTTGTGTTTGCTTCAAATACTTGAGAGCTTAAACTATGTTGTGTTCACTAAAAATACTTAAGAGTTTAAATTATGTTGTGTTCGCTCCAAATACTTAAGAGCTTAAACTGTGTTGTGTTCACTCCAATTACTCAAGACCTTAAACTGTGTTGTGTTCACTCCAATTACTTAAGACCTTAAAATGTGTTGTGTTCACTCTCATTACTTAAGAGCTTAAACTATGTTGTGTTCACTCCAATTACTTAAGACCTTAAACTGTATGGTGTTCACTCCAATTACTTAAGAGCTTAAACTATGTTGTGCTTGCTCCAATTACTTAAGAGCTTATATTGTGTCCCCTCTAACTACTTGCGAGCTTACATTGTATATGACACCCTAATTTTACTAACGAAACTCTAAGATAGAAAATTCAACGCAAAGCACGGTAACAAGCAAAGATTAGAATGACTAAATTACTCTCATATCATATACTTTAAGTTAGAAGGAAGTATGCAATTGAAATATACCTTAATATGAGTTGAAAATCATTTATAATTATATAGCGGGATATAGGTGGAATTTCTCATGGTCTATGTGCTTGAAATTATGTTGGAATTTCGATACATTACAATTATTTTAGAATTATAAATGTATTAAAATCACTTTGAAATTATCAATACATTGTAATTATTTTGAAATTATCAAATACATTAGATCAAAGAAATTTGAAGCCTTGAGACACTAACATTGGTTAACTTTGCAGGAGAGACCATTGCCTAAGGTCCTAGAATATACAGGTCATGGATGAGAGGGCATTCCCGATTAAAGAACATTTGGCAACTTAGGGACTGCCATGACAAGAGCAACATTAAAAGATGATTCCCTAACCACAATGCTCGAAGTAGGAGTTGTTGAGCTATTGCAGGGACCGTTGTGGTAGGATCTGCATTAAAATATGGTTCTCTGACCATGATGCTCAATGTAGGAGCTGCTGGAGCCATCACAATGGAAAGTGCCAACGGAGAATGAATTGCACAAGCAGTGGCAATTGAGATTGTGGATGATAAAATCATGAATTTGTTCATCATAACTCGTTCTATGAATGGTATCTTCCTTATTAATTGCCGAGAAGACTGTCACGTCTTGATCAAAATCCATGTTGCATGTCGTAGATCGAGTCACGTCCATATAAAGTAATGTCACCGCTATTGCCTACGTCATCAGCATGAAAAGTTTCATTTTCCTCAAAATCTAGCAACGAAGAGAGGAATTATTAATCACGAAGATGTAAATTCTCCATAATTAAGTGTCCCTTCCTCAATAAGAGCATTAGCTTGGCCGGTTGGTAGGCTACTGCCCTGTTTCTGTGGATTTGGAGTCGTAGCTATGGCAGTTTGCTCTCTAGGCCTCCTCAACTCCTCTAAAAGAATACCATACATGATTCAATTATCCAAAGTGTTAGAAAGCTTTACTTGGGGGATATGTTCCTTTAAAGAAGTTTTTAGATGCATTCGACCAGGGGCATGAGCGTGATCCTTCTCCATTATGTAATCAATCCCCTACTCAAGCTCGCAATTCCTCATCCTTGGGGGAACAATCCAGACTCGATAGTTCACCAAGTGATGATAGCTTACTAGAAAAAGACTGATATACCCACTATTGCACCTAACACTATTAAAAGGCTTGAATTGAATGGTGGTAACTTAGAAATAAAAAAGAGAGGCCCACGGATATAGATAGTATGACCCAATTCTATTGCATGGACTTGATCGTGTGAATGAATGATGAGAAAGAATTTGTGTGAACAAAGGATTGATCTCCCATTTGACTTCATAAAAATCTTATTACGATTGAGGGGGTATCTGTTAGTGAACAAAAAAATAAATGCATAAATCAAGATATAGTAACCCTGTTGTACAACCGCACAACACAAAGAATGTGGTCGGGATGTCGTTTCGGAGGCAGGTTGTCGAGGTCAGTCGTGCACTCTATTGTGCACCCGCACAACAGTACACTATTGTACGATTTCGGTAGCTCACAAATGTGGAGACCTATAAATACCCCCTTCACTCCTCATTTGGATTATCAGAGAAGATTGAGAAGATATCGGGAGCTCATAGAGTCCAAAATTATAATTTTGAGATATCTCGCAGGAAGTAACCCAGGAGAAGAAGATCCAAGCCTACAAGAGCTTGGCTTGTTGCGCGCCCGCACAACAAGGCCTGTGTTGCGTGCTCGTGCAACATGGGGGCTCCAATAACCCATATCTCATGCGCTCTTGTAGATTCTTCCACAATTTGATCTCCTATACATATATTCTTTGAATATTTGCGCAAAGCGAGGGTTTCTACCCACACAACTTCTCTTCCATTAAACTAGGCGCTATACATGCTGAAATGTTGTCAAAATCATAATTAAATTGTTTCTCTATTACATTGATTAAATGTACTTTGTCTTAGAATTAAGGGCAATACGATGGATGTAATCAAAATCCAGAATTAATAAGATAAGCAATGATGTTTGTTCTTCAATTTTCCTTTGTTATTATTAAATGTAGATATCCTAATCTTTAATCCTTGTTTCTTTGTCGAAACACACATCATGTGGTGCCTACCTTTAATGTAAACCGTCCACCATGTAAGGCCCACCTTGAATGTGGGTCATTCATCATTGGCACCTTTGATGTGGATTGTGCATTATGTGAGGCTCACGTTGATGTCATACATCATATTGGGTCCACCATCAAAACAAAATGTCAATCATATGGAGCACACCTTTAATGGTCATCGCTTATCATGTGGAGCCCACCTTTGATGTGGTCCTTCCATCGTGTGGCCCCCGCCTTCAATTTGGACCGTTAATCATGTGAGGTGCACCTTAGATGTGGGTCATTCACCATTAGGAGCCAACCTTTGATGTGAATTGTCCATTATGTGAGGCCCACCTCGATGTAGGTCATCCATCATATGGGGCCCACCTTTAATGTTATTGTTTGTCATGTGGTGCCACCTTTCACATCCACCACCCCTTATGTGGAGCTTACATTTGATATGGATTGTCTAGCACATGGGCTCACCTTTAATGTGGGTGATCCGTCACGTGAGGTGTCACGTCCCAAACTCGAAAACCGGGCTCACAAAATTTTCAATCGCTGAATCCGGTGACGACAACCTCCGTAGTACTCTATTTTCGACTCCCGACGCTTATATGCCATGTTTCAATCCTAGGATCGTACAAGGAGGATTTTCAACTTGAATTTGACTCATAATAAGCATAACTATAAGCATAACCTACAAACAACAACCAACAACTCCATCACATTTTGACTATGATAAAAAAATTTAAGTACAATGCATAAAGGAAATACGATAACAATCTCGGAAGCTCAAGAAGTCCGTTACATGCTCCAATCTCAATGCTACTGCGGTGTCCTAGCGTCACCTGCATGCAAAAATCATGTATAAGCTTATAAAAAGCTTAAAGGATTATGAAAGTGTGTATGCAAGGTAGCAAGGCGAGAATACAATATCAGAGTAATGTGAAAACATACTAGTAAGTCCATGAATGCTATTAACCATACTAAGGCCATGCGTTGCAAGATGCATAAATGCTAACGACCATATCAAGGCTATGCAATGCAAGGCCTACGTGGCTAAATGTCATATGTAAGATGCAACGCAAGTACACTAGTCCTCAGTTGGAATCCATATATCAATATAGTTCATCTCTCTCGAATATCACCGGGGTCTACTACACTCCAAATGGCATTACCCCTTCCCTAGGCATGCAATCCAAGTGAGTGTAAGAAACCTCACTATCTGCCTGACCAATAGCTTACTAATACCTATCAATACATCGATAGCGGACCCATTTACATGCTAGTCAAACTCAGCCTAGCAATTGCCCCCTACCCTCGGGCGGGTAAGGCCACACCCCTTCCAACCGACCATGACACAGTGAAAGATGTAGCCTCCTAATATTCGGCCCTCATATGCTCATACATCCACTCGGTATAAGCATTGGAGCATCCTCCATGGTGCCATAAGGGTTTGGGGATTTTCACCTTGGGACATTTTTCGTACCCCCGTGCTAACAAGTATTTTCGGTATCCAATCATGTCATCCACGCTATATCTGTAGAAGCTACAGCCCTGGTGTCAATAAGGCGTATAATAATCATAATCACACAATGCAAGATGTATAAGTTACACAATCTAATCATGCATCAATCCTGTGCATGCCGTGCATTCATGTGGGATAACTCTACTTATCGGAGAGTCCCATAAACAACTTGCCCAATTACATATGTAATGGTCAACCGCATCTCATAACAAGTATACAGATGATGCGTATGATCATGTATCATGAGGCTATGCTATCACGTTCTCATAATTGGTATCGATAATCAACCTATATACAAGGCGGGGTCCATAGATGGACAACAAACCTATAACATGAAGGTCGGTCCTCAATTGTGGGTATAACAAGTTTGAGAGTACGGATTTCTCCATCTACGACGATGATGAACTCTCCTCATATAAAGGTTGGGCTTAGGTGGCCTACATAAATTCCTAAGGATCTAGAAAGGGTTCCTTCTTCGTACTATCATATAGCCCTGTTAGATGCCCCGGGGGGCCTAATAAGTCCTAGATAGACTCCAAGATAAAAGAAATTATCACTACCAAAAAAATGATTAAAGGCTACAGACTATGCCGACCTTTATCTACAGATATAAACCGTAGCACCTTTGCTATGGCTTAAAATCATAGCTAATAATGCCTGAATCGTAACTAAAAATAAACTCCACCAGACGTTCATATAACCTTTGATAGCCCCATAAGGGACTCTACGAGGCCTATTAAAATGTGTGTACTCCATCTAATATGTCCATCCATTTTTAAAGAGCATGTTAGTGCAAGAGCCTAAAAAGGAAGTAGATCGAAAGCTCAAGTGGATCACACGGTAGGAAAGAGTGAAAATTAATGCGTACCATTGATCAATGGTGTGGTTCAATTAGACCTTTGATTTGCCTAGATGTTGGGGTCATTCCTTATAAAAAATACAAAATTAATGGATGGAGTGGATATATCGATCACATCATGATGGGCCCCACAAAGCCCTTGAAAAGTTCGTCCGTCTAAAACTTGTGAGATGTGCCAATGTGGAGGGCATGTTACGGATGGTGCAAGGGCTACGGTCAGGTAGAATTTTAGTTACGGTTTAAAACCGTAGCATGAAAAAATGTGGAAAATCGCTCTACCTTTTTCTTTTTCCCCTCTTATGGAACCTTTCATTTCCCTCCACTCAACCCTATTCCATCTCACGTCCATCCATTTCTTTCTCTCTCTCAATCTCCCGCGCCCCTTTTCCCTATCTCTCTCAATCTCCCACGCCCCTTTTCTCTATTTCTCTCAATCTCCCATGCCCCTTCTCTCTCACTCTCACTCTCTCTCTTGATCTCCTGTGCCTCTTTTCTCTCTCGCTCTAGAAGACATCTCGACAACAAATCAGAACTTGGTAAGCTTCAAATATGAGCTTTTTTTCCTTTCAGATTTGTGTATGTGGATCTTTCTGATTATCGAATAATATATTTATACATATATAGAATGCATCCTTTTACTTCCCCTGCAAACTTAAAATGTAGGGGAAGCCAAAATGTGGAGTTCCGATTATCGGTGGTCTGACACTTCACATTGAAAGAACTGCATTCTGGCTCACATGAAAGAATGACATTATTGTTTAGGTCATCCATCTTCGAATATTGTCATGAATTCATTCCTTTGCTATCTTTTGTGCCGGTCATCAACTAGTCCCTTTAGGAATGATCTAAAGGTGCTCGATGATACTGCTGACAGTAAGGAGAATGGTAGACTGGGCAATGATATATGATTACTTTAGCGTGATCCTCTTGCTGGTGGTTATTGCTTTGCAGGCATTCGCATGTTTTTTCTGCTGCCCATTCAAAATCTAATTTGCTGAAGGCATCTAAAGCACTGAAAAGAGCTGTCTGTGCTCTCAAATTAGAGTGATAGGTACTTATCTGATCTTTAACAACAATTCATCTGTTACTGCAATCCAGGCTACACACACACATATTAACATATGTGTGTGTGTGCGTGCGTGTGTCATGATTTGGATGGTTCTTGTTGCATGATTTGGATCGTTCTGGCAGCAAACTGATAGCCACTATGCAATCTTTGAAGTGATGTTGATGGGTAGTGGCAATCAAATTGCTACCACCTTGCACCTGCATTTTCTTCACATGTGCTGCTCTAGGTAGCCTTTTCCATCAATGGGCCCTAAGTTGCCTGATGGTGCCTTGCTAGGTTTAGGTGTCTCAATGGGTTCCCTTAGGAGGCCTTTGAAATGATTGGTAAAACAGGATTTGTTAAGCTAACCCAAATGGTTGGGACAAGGCTATGATGATGATTTTAGTTTATTCAATCTGTTTGAATGCACGAACTTGTCAGACGGTGTGAAATGTGAGGCGGTCCGATGTCTTGTTAAAGGAGGTTGCTAGTAGCCAACCTTCGTCCAGGAAATCATGAGAATTCTTTATTCTTATGTTTTTTTGAAACATGATTTGCAAAGCCACCCCTAACTAGCTGAGATAATGCTCTGTTGATTGTGTTGATGAGAACTAATGCTTTCTATTGGGTTTCATGGGCATAATTGAATTATTGAGTGTTTATGATGGTATTAGACGTACTTTTGAGTAACCACTCTGAAAAGAAATTGAGGCAGGCATTTATTTTGTTGATATCATTTACTTCTTTTCGCATTCTTAAGTATTTCTTTTTTTTTTATTAACTTGATGAAAAATACTATTAGGCTCCTAGGAACCCTTGGAGAGAGGGAGGGGGAGTGATATGGCCTGTGCATGCCACACTTATTTGATATGGCCCATGCATGCTGCTTCCAATCTGTTCATCAGTTTGGATTGACAGTATAGATGTCCTGTCCCAAGACTGTTGGTTAGGTCATCAATTAGGTCTTTTATGCAAATCTAATTGCGGACCATTTGGAGTTTCTAGCCATATATTATTTTCGACAAGCATGTGTGTCCATTTGTAGTTCTATGCGTAGAATTAACGAAACTGTCTGCTTAGTGCAACTCCTAGAAACCAATGTGCTCGAAAGTACTAACTGTTTGTCTTGAAAAGTTTCCAGTGCTACTAATCGGTCATTTGCTTGTTCTGTCGAGCATTTCCAAAGCATTCACAATGTATCATTTACTTCCATCCCTTTTTTTTAATGGATGAGATAGATTGTTGTACACTCTTGGGCAATATGATTGTTCAACATTGTTCAATCAACATGCTAAATAGTTATGTGATGTATCTGGTGTGGAAGTAGGCTTAGATTCCAGTTGGCGAACAAGGGGTTTCATCACTTCTTGGGTCCTAATTGCTATCTTACTAGGTTCAGCATTCGGAATCCATGAACCATTCCAACTGACGGTCAGAATTCCTTTGAATATATCCTTGGATTGGAGGAGAATTTGGTTCTCGGGCTTCCTTTATTGGAACTATGTACCTATTTATTTGTCTCTAGTTGGTCATTTGCTCTTTTATCTTAGAAAATCATACAATTATCTCATGGGTTTTTATTGCTTTTTTCCATTATACTATTTTTTTTGGTAAGAAATTGATGTGCATAACCCTTCCCTCTTAATTCCCAATGTGCCCCTGTTTTTCACATCTAATTCCCAACCTTCGGATGGACAACATGGAATGCCAAGGCTAGAGTACCATACTGTTAATCAAGTGTTAATCTATTGGATAGACAATATGGAATGCAAAGGCTAGAGTACCATGTTGTTAATCAAGTATTAATTGGCACTATTTGCTAGAATTTGAATTCACATGTCACTGTGGTGTCTTGTGGGTTTATGGTAAATTGATTCACTATGATAGTGGTGGTTAATAAGCCTGATGATTGTTTTGTAAGAACAGAGATTTGAAAATCATGCAACCAGTACAACTAGTAATGGGCAGAATATGTTTTTCCCCTCATTTTGTAGGTTTCTACCTAGTTTGAAGGTCATTAGAGAGTTTTTTAGCTTATCCATCTCAGAGATGTTCTATGACTTCTATCTTAGTTAAGAAAATCATCTCCTCTAATGAGAAAATGAAAAATATTGCATCAAGTTAATGATTTTACATTTAATCCATAAACATGTTAAAAACTTCCATTTAAATTTAACATATTAACTAGCCATGTTAATAAAATCATGCAATTTGCGATATGAATTGCACACCATACACTATGAATCGTAGGTTCAAATTGCAAATCCCAGAAAATTGTAACTGAATTGTATCAAATCACACGATTAAGAATTGACTGCTATGAATCATAAGACAAATGTTGAGTACATAAGTGGGGCCTAAATTTACATAAAATCATTTCCTTTTCTTTTTTTATACATTTTTTTTTCTTCTTCTTCTTCTTTTTATTTTATTTTTTTATTTTTTTTATTTTATTTTTTTATCCTTTTGCTTTTATAACATGTAAAAAGCCCTCCCCTATTAAAAGTCCTCATTTCATTTGAGAGGAGATTTGGGGATTTTTATATTCCAAGATCCAAAACAAAGATCTCACAATATCATTTTATTTGGTCAATAGAATTGAATGCCACTTTTTCTAACATGATTTTACACTTCGAAAGGTAGAATTACTAAAGAACTCTTGTATGTTTTTAAGGTAAAGTCTTTTAACACAAAACATAAAGGAAAGACAATAATCCTTTAACATTATCACAAAACTTATAGAAGTTCTCAATTGCCAAAATCATGGCACGTATTACTTCTCTTTTTGCACATTGATGGGAAATGGATGATTGATGAGTTCTTTTTTTTATTCAATTTATATATATATATTTTCTATTTTACTATGAGAAAATTAGGAAGAAAAAAAAACTCTTGGTTTGAAGAAAACAAGCTACAAGTTAGATGAAAAGGTTCCACAAAGCTCATTGCAAGCATTATGGGCACGATTTGCCCAGTCCAAGTTTGTCGCTCGACAGTCATCATACGCATGGATGTGGATTTTTTTCTCCTGTATGTGGATTTTTTTGTAGGTTGACTACTTTAGATCATGATGTTTTTTTGAGGTTTGCTAAGCCGAATGTGTGTGCAGGGCATACCATGTACAAGCCATAACATCTGCCATCTTGGCTGGTAGATGGACTATTAGAAACAGGTGGATAGATTAGATAAATTCTACATTTTTTTAACCAATATATTTATTTCATGATGTGTGTCTCACTTCATTATTGGATTGACCTGATTCTTTGACTCTGGTAGTTAGCATAATGGGACCCTTGTGATGGATGATCCGATCCCGTACCTTTATGTGACCATTCATACTACACCAGGTTCTGATCCTAAGATCATATAAGGAGAATTTTCAACATGAATTTAATTCGTAATAAGCATAACCATAAGCATAACCCACAAACAATAACCAACAACTCCACATTTCCACTACGATAAATTTTTTTTAAGTACAATGTTTAAAGAAAATACAATAAAAATATCAGAAGCTCCAGAAGTTCGCTTCACGCTCTAATCTTAATGCTATTGCGGTGTCCTAGCATCACCTACACACAACGATCATACATAAGTTTATAAAAAGCTTAGATGGTGTTGAAAGTGTGTGCACAAGGTAGCAATGTAAGAATGCAATATCAGAGCAATGCGGTAACAAACTAGTAAGTCCATGAATGCTATCATCCGTATCAAAGCCATGCGATGCAAGATGCATGAATGCTAACGACTATATCAAGGCTATGCGAGGCCTACGTAGCCAAATGTCATATAAAAGATGTAACACAAATACACTAGTCCTCAGTTGGAATCCACATATTAATATAGTTCATCTCTCTGGAATATCACCAGGGTCTAGTACACTTCAAATAGCACTACCCCTTCTCCTGGCGAGTAGTCTAAGTGAGTGTAAGAAACCTCACTATCCGCCTGGCCAATAGCCTGTCAATACATATTCGACACGTCGATAGCGAACCCATTTACAAGCTGGTCAGACTTACCCTAGAAATTGCCCCTACCCTCGGGCGGGTAAGACCACACCCCCTTCCAACTGACTATGATATAGTAGGAGATGCAATCTCCTGGTATTCGGCCCTCATGCGCTCATACATTCACTCGGTTTAGGCATTAGAGCATCCTCCATAGTACCATAAGGGTTTAAAAACTTTTACCATGGGATATCTTTCGTGCTCCCATGCTTAACAAGTATTTCTGGTATCCAATTATGTCATTCACGTTATATCTGTAGAGGCTACATCCCTGGTGTCACTAGGGTGCATAATAATCATAATCACATAATATAAGATACACGAGTCACCCAGTCCAATCATGCATCAATCCTACGCATACCATGTGCTCATGTGGGACAACTCCGCTTATCAGGGAGTCTCATAAATAACCTACCCAATTACATATGCAATGGTTAGCCACATCTTATAACAAGCATGCAGATGATGCGTATGATCATGTATCATGAGGCTATGCTATCACGTACTCATAATTGACATCGATAATTGACTTATATACAAGGCAGGGTCCATAGATAGACAACAGACCCATAACATGAAGGTTGGTCCTCAGCTGTGGGTATAACAAGTTTGATAACATGGACTCTTCCGTTTATGGCGATGATGAACTCTCCTCGCATCAAGGTTAGGCCTAGGTAGCATACATAAATTTCTAAGGATTTGGAAAGGGTTCCTTCTCCATACTATCATATAGCCTTGCTAGATGCCACAAGGAGACCAAATAAGTCCTAGATGGACTCTAAGATAAAAGAAATAACCCTACTAACAACCAATGGGGGTCCAACATTTTGGGTTAGCCCAATAAGAATAGATGGATCATACAAATGGGGCCTAATGATTATGGTCAATCAACTTAGAGAGTGATGAGAATGGGCCTAATAAGGCCTAAGGGAAGGTTACATGTTCACTCCCCAAGTATAGGGTTGTGATGTAGTAATAAACTCGATGAGACCGAGGTCGAATCCCAAGGGACTGGAACCTATATGTAATTTGAAACTAAATAGAACTAGAATCTAAATCGAATGTAATTGAAGGAATAATGATGAAATATTTATCTAAAACTTAAAGAATTCAGAGGAAGGAAACTAAGGATTTAGAGGATCCACTTATAACAATTGGGAAGTTACCTAACAATTCAAGGACACGACTGGAATCAAAGTCCTATCCTATCCAGTTGGTAAGAAGAGATTTGTTAGATCTTTGAACTTCTCATGGGTCTAATCATTAATAGATAAGAATGACGAAGATTTGGATTTGATTCTGTCACCTAACCATGCCCAAGAGACTATGACAAACAACAACATTTCATCAATCTCACAACCAATCATGAGAGAATTGTGAAATTTAGGAAGGGTTCCATCACTTAACCATGCCCATGAGACGATGGCGAACAACAGGGCCTTCTAAGTTCACAATCTCAAAATGAAAAGAACATACTTAAAGCCATTGCAGATCTACTGTAATTTGAATCACAATAAACCATTAAAACCTAAAAGTATTCCTTAATAATCAAACTAGAATCCATAAGAGTTGATAACCATGAATCAAAGCAAAGAAAACACCCCAATCACACTACAAGCTTCACCTCTTAGCCTTAGCTAGAGGTTTAGCCCATCACAGACATGGTGGACTAAAAACTCTTAAATAAACAAAAGAACTAAAAAAAAAAAAGAGGGAAGAAAAGAAAACTCTGGTGCTTCACACATCCAAGCCTCCACGGTTGCACTCCCTTCTGATCCTTCTCCATACCCTCTCTCTTTCTCTCTCCTTTTATAACCTGATGTAAGTCGACTGGGCTGTTTGTAGAGTAGTTGGGGTCAAAAAACTGACTCTCCTTACGTAATGGAATTCCTAAACAGACCGCCCACCTCTGTTTTGTGCAATAGAGAAATGCAAACTCGTTGCATTTGATTTATTTTTTGGGGGGAGGAATCACCCATGCCGTCCATTCAGATTCCATAGACAGGGTCATGATTTGCTTGGCTGCCATCTGGACGGTCCAGATTGCTAATCTGACCATAAAAAGTGGCCCACAATTGCTTGGATCGTCTGGCTTTCACGGACGCAGTCCCTGTGCAAGAAGTGACACTGTGATGATCGGTGGGCCCTTGTTCAATGCCAACAAGGAAATCCATTCCGTCCAATGGATTCATGTCGAAAAACCGGGAATATAAGAACAATTTTGGATCAGTTTATGTGTTTCCCATAGAATTTCTACAATGCCATCAGTCTTGCGTTTGAGACTACATGTACGTGCAATATTCGAGAAAATCAGGGCGCACATCAGGGTACGGTTGATTTGACCTCCTGAATTCAATGAATGGTGTGGATGATCAAGATGTAAGATGATGGTGGCCCACCCAAATTCGTCCGTAACTCCCTGTTTCAAGTTTCGCAGCGGGAATGAAGGAGTTCTTTTTTTTTTTGGTCAAAGACGGTTTGACCGTCTGTGCTGTCACGATATACAGCGGTCTTGCATACCTCATGTGTGCTCATGACACTGGTGTGGGGCCCATAGTGATATGCATGAGAAATATACACCGTCCATCTACCTTCCCATCTAATTCAAGGCATTGAGTCCAAAATTGAGGCATGTCCAGAGGTTAGGTGGGCCCAAAATTGATGGTTTATGGGCTGATCTGTCCGTTGGGCTACTTCCACAGGGATCTAAGAGTTGAAATTTTACGTGGATGGTTAATTTATCGTCCTTAGGTCATCTATAAAGTTTCAAGTCGAACGAATAATGAGAACCCTATGATCTTGCATTCTGGACGATTTTCGGGCCCGTTTAACGTGAATGACTTGATTTTCTCGGATCTCTGGTGTGTAAATTCTTCAATATCGGTCCCCTGGGATCCGTCCTATGCCTTGATGACTTTAGAGAGTTAAATTCAGGCTTTTAGTACCATTTTTCAGTCCAAGCTTGTAAATTCACCTTGCAATACAAACACGATTAAAATAGACCGTTAAGTAGTATCATGTTCGTAAATATAGGTAGTAACTAAGGTCTAATATGTAATATTTGACCCTTAACACAACCCCCAACCAATATTTTACTAGTCCTGAGCAAAGTTTGTGAAAAATAAGCTGAGAATTACAGGACAATTTCTATGAACTCGAGTGATTTTTGAAAAACAATCTACATACTAGAATTCTAATATTCGTGAATGTTGGGTAGTACTTTCTCCTGGAATCAAGCGTACGGTAAACTTCATAATTAAGTTTAAAATATTAATCCATCAATTAGAAAAATTATAAACATTGAGTTTCATGGGTGTATAGTGTAGTCTCAGCTTTTCATCATTAAGAGATCCAATCGTCAATTTCATGATAACATTAATGATCAGAAGAGTATTCAAGACAACCAAAACCTAAACCAGAACTTGCATTACAATTTTTCTTTTTATTTTTCCAGCTTTTGTTTTTTCCATCGATGAGTAGGGGAATCGAATCCTCACCTATAGGGAGCAAACCTATGGTGAAGACCGTACACCCAACCCTTTTCTAATGACAACAATTTTTTAGCGGGGTATTTTTTTTTCTTTTTTTTTTCTTTAAAAACTTCTTTTTCTTTTTCTATATTCTTCTTATTGAACATGATGGACAAATTTCCCAGGTTGGTTCTTTCCATGCTTAATGATCACTAAGTTACAATTCAATATCAAACTGAAACCTTAATGTTCAAGTGAGATGTGTCATGAGAAATCATGATTCAATTAATGTTTAAAACTTCTAATCATATATTAACAATTCAAACTTAACTGTGGAATCTAATAGATAACTGAATCCTAGAGTCCTAAATTGCCAACATTACGTATCTTATAATTTTAAATCAAGGATAAACGTCAAAATCACTTCGAATTCACAAGAATGTCTAGAAAAATTTTAAAATTTTTTACAATTTTTGCTTAAGACTAAGAAAATACTGATTAGGTAATTGAATCTCCCACCCCCAATCTAAAATTTATATTGTCCTCAATGTAAGATCTGAGCATGCAATGCATATGAGACAATGAAATTGAAAGAGAAGTGATGAGAAGATAGTACCTGATGAGAAAATTGAACCGCCTTAAAGAGATATCAGCATGAGATCGGGTTAGCATAAGAGTGAAACCAACAAAATCAACCTATCCTAAAGCAACTTAGAAAGTAAACTAACCGAATGACATAAAGCCGACTATCCTATAAAAGCATAAAGCAAACTACCCTAGTCCTATGAAAGCAGGAAAAAACTACTCGATCATGCCGCAAGGTTCCTCTTCTGGCCAGTATCTTAATAAATTTCTCAGTAGGTTTCTCAAAAAGATCATCCAAAAGCTCTTTTTTCAATAGGTTTGGATGCCTTGGAGCATGAATTTTCAGAGAAATTTATGTACCTTAGCATAAGGTTTCCTTTTAATTTCCTGAGGTGTCCAAAGTATCTATGATTCACCTGTGATAGAGAAAGTTTTAGAGTTAGAATCCTATGGTGAATTGGAGACTACAGGTAGATAAAACTCAGAAGAATTCTCAAGAAGTAATGTAGTCTCAACACATTCCGAAGTTCTAGACTTCGGTCCAATTTTCAGCTCCTTTTCTTTTAATGGTAAACATTCAAGGTCTGGGGAAGGAGGGGCGTCAAAATGAGGGTTCTCTTAGTCTATGACATCTATCGACGTATTCTTTTGTGAGGCGTCCACTTTATTTTTTGACATGGGATCATTTGAATCTGTAAAGTGTGTCAAGTAATCATCCAAAGAGTTGGAAAGTTCAGCTGAGCGTGACTTATTTTCCACATTGGAGCTCGTGATGATCTACCTAAGGAATCTATCATCCTTGCAAGTGGATGGAGGTACTCTCTCTTACTCCAATCCTGCATTGACAGATTGAAGATCAATAGAGGAAGCATTGATGTGATCTTTCTGTTCATTGAAACTACTTAAACGAGGCATTAAATTTTCAAATGTATACAACTCAGATGGTTGCCTTAACTGAGTGGTTTCAAATTCCAGGGTCATAGCAAGCAACTCATCTTTCTCCCAAATCACATCATCATTCGATTCAGATGAGTGGTCCAAACATGTTTCACAAGAGTCAGAAGGGTTAGTTGTAAGGGGCTCATCCTCCACTTTTAAATCAAACATGTCAGGTGAGAGGAGTGACTTATTATGACCGACCACTTTGTGTACGTCTTTTTCATTAACCTGGACCAAACTTGAGATTGATTCTAGGAAAATTTGGGTTGCACGTTCATAATAGTCATCCCAATACGCATCATCATCTAATTCTGTATAGTAGTGCACACTTGGGATGAGATCGCTTTCCTCATATTTCATGCCTGAATTAGGTTGAGGTTTAAATAAACTAACCTTTACTTCATCATTGAAATCTTATGTGTCATGTGAGGGAGGTATGTCATCATCATTGTATTTGAAAGATACCCACGTCTCTTGACCATTCCTTTGAACCGTCATCGATATCGACTCATCGGGAAATTAAACCATATGCTTGTTAATGGACTCCAACTCCTCATTTGTAATTTCAGAGTTCTTCAAAAGCGAGTTATGATCACTTTTCTCGTGTTGTATTTTTGAAATGAATTGTGGCTGGGATGAAGGAGCCTCCTCTACCTTATCAAGGTGTGAATTAAGTGCTTCCAACGATTTTCTAATTTCTGCAAGACAAGACATGCTACGCTGAAATGAATCATCTTGGATCATTTCTGGTTAGATCTCAAAGGTAGGGGATCCACAAGAATAATCATTATAACATGCTGTTGGTTTATTTTTCCAATTTTGATGTTTTCATTAATTATAGTCATATGGATCATAGGTGGGAGAATCTGATGGTTGATAATACATATTATCACTCATAATATAATCATGCATTGTTTTCTTTTTATTGGATGGTGATAATAATTCTCACTACCATAGTTATGTTAACCCTAACACTCACGTACTGTTTTATTAATCCGTGGGGTGTAATTGTTCCCCTGTATATGATCACGTAAGGACTTCTTAACAGGTGGATCTTTATATTTCATCGGTTCTTGATGATAGTTTCATAAAAGTTTTGAGACATAGGTTGATTTATATCATAATCATTATCCCATTATATGTTATTCTTCTCAGCATACTAACGTTCCCACTCGTGCATATACATGATGAAATCCTAACTCTGAATCTAATTCTAAAGGAAAAATCATACAACAATATAGAAAGTAAGTAGAGGAGAAGTTAGAAAGAGGTTACCAGATTAGAGTTCCTACGTTAAAATTCCGTAAAAGGAAATAAAAGAAATTAATTTCTACAACTAGAAATCCTAAAATTAAAAAGTTTTTAAAACAATTAGGAAAGTTTTAAACCTAAAATTAAAAAGTACGTTAATTTCTAAAACAGAAGAAATCCTATAATTAGAAAGTTACTAAAAATAGAAAAGTAAAGGAAAGATGAGTTAGTTTCTAAAAAAGGAAATTTTTTTTAAAATTAAAACCGTAATTCTAAAAATAGAAAAAGTAGAGAATTTAGAAAGGAATTACCAAATTAGACATTTATTTCAGGATCCTACAAAATAAAAAAATAAGTTAGTTTCTATAAATCAAATAGAAAAATTCTAACCTAAAATTAGAAAAATACAAATCTTAAACTAATCCTAAATCTAGTTAAGCTTAAAAAAACATAAACGTCAATCCTCAGCAATGGCGTCAAAAACTTGTTCACTCCCCAAGTATAGGGTTGTGATGTAGTAATAATGTAACACCCTGAAAATCGGGGGTCGTGTATAAACTCAACTCCCGAGTTCCAGACCGTCACTTATGCAACAAAAATGTTTATGATTCAATGTTGTCTGATTTAAAGCATTCACATGAGTAAAAGTATACCAAAACTGCAATTCATACTTCAGATCCAGTGATAAAAGCAAGCGGAAGATTAAACAATATATATATCACTGTATGGAAAAACAAAGTAATCTCATCTGTCTCCAAAGTATGACTACATCTCTGAGTCTCATATACATATACATAACAAAAGAATAATGTTCAAAAAAGAAAGTCCCACTGATGTCCCCTCGATCCAGGTCGCCTACGGGAAGCCGTCGTGGTACTGCATATACGAGAACTCATCCTGGTCCTCGTCGATCTTCGACTCCACCTCCTGGATCTCGGTCTCACCTGTACCTACAACAGAGTCTGGTGGGTGTTGCAAACACCATCCCGTAACGTGGCAGTGAGTGATCAACTCAGTGGAATCATAGAGCAAGGATTAGCATGTTCACAATTCAATCACGCGATAATAGTAAAGCAGTAAATCAGACAATCCTAATACTATTGTTAATGCAAGATGACATGACGTGATGTATGCCCTCACCGACGATCTCCCTCATGCGGCAACATCTTACGACCGCGGCATGCCACACTCCCTAGAGTGCTCCACATCTTCCAGGCACATGCAATGTTATGGTGATATGATTTTCAAGTTGTTATTAAGTCCATTCAAACAGCAGGATTGGGAAACTAAGGTACTTCCCTTGTATCAATCCCAAAGCAGATCCTGTCTAGGGTCGTCACTCCTAGTAATCTCATACGATGTATATTTCGTAGGTCACAGCAAGGGCTGCCAGGGCTGTTGCTCGCACTCGTTGCACCGCTCCCCCATCACCTTATCAATACAGGCCTACCGTACTCTACTGCAACGGAAGGGTCGTCGCCTCCCGTGGACTCAGAATACGCTCGCGGTCACTACAAAGGGCTCGTCGCCTGATCAGTGTAGGCTGACAGCTAGAATATAGTGTCCCATACCACCATAATCTGCTCACGAGTCTAGGTGCTCACTGATCACTACGGGGAGGTTTGTGGCCCCAGCGTAGGCCGACAGCTCGACCACGGTGTCCCATACCACCATGCCCGGCTCATGAGTCTTCGTGGATCAAGGTACCATGGTTAAAAGGGTTTACAATGGTAAGTTCAGTACCCTAGGTTCAAGCAGTTATGACTCATACAAGGTGAACATACATCGGCCAGTCGGGTTACTTGACGAGCTCGACTAGTGCGATCGCATCTCAAGTCGAACGACATGAAGTGCGTAAAACACTTCGCGTGGCCTAACCACTGCCGCTAACTCTAAACACGAATCACGTTCATCGACGCGTCGTTCGTGGCTATGACCAGTCAGCCACGAATTCGCTCGGTTACCGACTGCCTGGACTAAGTCTAGTCCCAAATACTTATGGAATCAAATCAGCTATTTATGTAAGAGTTTTGGAATTGAAATACAATCATGTGAGCATGTTAACACATGTTATAACATTCAACTTAAGTAAATCTTCAAGGCATACTTTCCATGCATGTAATGTAATCATGCATAAGGTTAACATGTAGAAAATCGTTTAGGTCAGCATATTAATCAAGAAATCAATCTCAAACTACTACATAACATCATTTAATTCAATACATACTAATACAAGCATTTATATAAACACATACACTACACACTTAAGTCTACATATAGTATGTCGACACAAAGTGCGGAACTAGGCGAATCTCTTCGCCAAACTGATTATGCAAGCATTCCTAACTCCCTAATGCGGCAACAAACCATGTCAATCACGTCAGCAAAATATGCATGTAGACCGTACTTCCTACAAATGACTAAAATGCCCTAAATCTCATATTCTTCGTTAATTTACGAAACAGGAAACGGAGGGCATGTTGTACATGTCAAACGGCGATGCCGTCGATAATCTACTATTAAACGACATTGAAAGCATTGTAAACCGTCAATCAAAGCATCTAAAATCCTCACCTAGTCTCTTACGGTTGCGGGATTTTGAACGGAGCGTGTACGCTTCGTCTACGGCGGTAGGAGGACCTGATTTATGGAATACGTTAGCTAACATGCCATGAATCTAAATAAACCTTAAATCAGCAAGTTCTAGGGTTATTTTATACCTGAAAAAGGGGAGAAATCACCAGCCAGGTGATTGGGAAGAAGTGCTGAAGCACTAGCAGTCGGCGGCTCGGAAGCGGGAAAAATCCCTTCCAATCTCTCTCTCAAACTCTCTCTCCTTTTCTCCTAGGGTTGCAATTTTCGGATGGGAGAGAGAAATGAGGGTTTCAACCCCTTTTATAAGCTTAAAAATGCCGGAAATAGGCTCCGGAACGAAGTTTACTTGGTGCCTATCCATTTCGGGGCTGTTTCGGTCCAAAAACTGCTTTCTGGTGGTCCCCTGGTCGATTGCGATCGGATTTAAGCTCATGTGTACCAGATGTAGTTCGTATTAAGTTTTCAGTCTGGCAGGGTTCGCAGATCGCACGTGGCGGACCAGTTTCAGTTCAGCGGTCACCGCACGTAGATCAGGGCTGAAAGTCTCATGATAATAAATAGAAATTTTTCCTGATCCAAGGGTGTAATCTGGATGAATTCTGACGGTCAGAACGCTTAATACTGACGCGTCAAGTCGTGTGCCAGATTTGAATTTGAAATTCCAAATCTGTCCCTGTTCGTGGTCGCTTCAGTCCGGGTTCAATGAAATAGTCTGTGATTATCGGTTTGACTTGATTTTCGAGATGATTGTCAAGTCCAGCTGGGCGGTTCTAACGGTCTAAGATAGGAGGTATCAGACCTTCGACGCGAGGTCTAAATCCAATACAAAAATTCAATGTGGTCCAGAGGACAAACCCGCTTAGAGTTTGATCCGAGGTTATAGAGTATCGTAGAGTTGTTTGTTCTACTCGATTTGGGTCTTGTAGAACGTATTTAAAGTGATCAGGGACTATTTTCCAGCTACTCTAGCGTTGCGCTCGCTAACTTACGCTTAATTTCCATGGAAATTAATTTTACGCGATTTCGGGTCGAGTTTGTACTCGAGCCCAAGTACGGATTTTTCACGGGCGTTACAAATAAACTCGGCGAGACCAAGGTCGAATCCCAAGGGACTAGAACCTGTACGTAATCTAAAACTAAATAGAACTAGAATTAGACTAGGATCAAATCTAAATCGAATGTAATTGAGGGAATAATGATGAAAGATTAATCTAAAACTTAGAGAATTTAGAGGATCCACTTATAGCAATTGAGAAGTTACTTAGAAATGATTCAAAAACACGACTGGATTCAAAGTCCTATCCTATCTAGTTGGTAAGAAGAGGTTTGTCAGATCACTAAACTTCTCATGGGCCTAATCATCAATAGATAAGAATGACGAAGATTTGGAAGTGATTCCGTCACCTAACCATGCCCAGGAGACTATGGCAAACAACAATAATTTACCAATCTCACAGCCAATCATGAGAGAATTATGAAATTTAGGAAGGATTCCATCACTCAACCATGCCCATGAGACGATGGTGAACAATAGGGCCTCCTAAGTTCAAAATCTCATAATGAATAGCACATACTCAAAGCTATTGCAGATCTATTGTAATTTGAGTCACAATAAACCATTAAAAACTAAAAGTATTCCTTAATAATCAAACTGGAATCGATAAGAGTTTAATAACCATAAATCAAAGCAAAGAAAATGCCCAAATCACGCTACAAGCTTCACCTCTTAGCCCTAGCTAAGAGGTTTAGCCCATCATAAACATGGTGGACCAAAGACTCTTAAATAAACAAAACAACTAAAAAAAGAGGAAAGAAAAGAAAACTTTGGTGTTTCACGCATCCAAGCCTCCATGGTTGCCCTCCCTTCTGATCCTTCTCCATACCCTCTCTCTCTCTCCTTTTATAACCTGATGTAGGTTGGCTGGGTTGTTTGTAGAGCAGCTGGGGTCAGAAAATTGACTCTCCTGATGCAATGGAATTCGCAAACAGACCACCCACCTCTGTTCTGCACAACAAAGAAACGCAAACTCGTTGTGTTTGATTTATTTTTTTGGGGGAGGAATCACCCACGCCGTCCATTTAGATTACATAGACAGGGTCGTGATCTGCTTGGCTGCCATCTGGACGGTCTGGATTACTAATCCAATCACGGGCAGTGGCCCTCAATCACTTGAATTGTTCGGCTTTCACGGATACAGTCCCTGCATAAGAAGTGACACTATGATGATCGGTGGGCCCCTATTCAATGCTGACAAGGAAATCCATTTCGTCTATTGGATTCATCTTGAAAAATTGGGCATATACGGACAGTTTTGGATCGTTTTATGTGTGTCCCACATAATTTCTATGCTACCATCTATCTTGCATTTGAGACTACGTGTATGTGTAATATTCAAGAAAATTGGGCCGCAGACAGGGTACGATCGGTTTGACCTCCTGAATTCAATGAACGGTGTTGTTCATCAAGATGTATGATGATGATGGGCCATTGAATCTGTCTGTAACTCCCTGTTTCAAGTTTTTTTTAGCGGGAATGGAGTATCCTTTTTTTGATCAAAGACGGTTTGATCATCTGTGCTGTCACGGTATACAACAGTCATGTATACCTCATGTGTACTCACGACACTGGTGTGGGGCCCACAGTGATGTGCATGAGAAATCTACACCGTCCATCTACCTTCCCATTTAATTGAAGGCGTTGATTCCAAAATTGAGGCATATCCAGAGGTCAGGTGGGCCCAAAATTGACGGTTTATAGGATGATCTATCCGTTGGACCACTTCCATAGGGATCGAAGAGTTGAAATTCGACGTGTACGGTTAATTTATGGTGCTCAGGCCATATATAAAGTTTTAAGTTGAACGGATGGTAGGAACCCTATGATCTTACATTCTGAACGATTTTCGGGCCCGTTTAACATGAATGACGTGATTTTCTCGGATCTCTGGCATGTAAATTTTTCGATCTTGGTCTCCTAGGGTCTGTCCCTTGCCTTGGTGACTTTAGAGCGTTAAATCTAGGCTTTTAGTACTATTTTTCAGTCCAAGCTTGTAAATTCACCTTACAACACAAACACGATTAACATGGATCGTTAAGCAGTATCATGTTCGTAAATAGGTAGTAATTGGAGTCTAATATGCAATATTTGACTCTCAACATCACAATGAGGACATTTAACCATCATTGCCCATCAATGTGGACATTTAACCAACATTGCTCCCAAGGAGTGACTCACATAAATCCAAACAAATAGTAGGCCCATGGCCTCACACAAGGGCCTCATATGCTTCACAATGGGTCTCATTTAAGGGCTACATATACATCACATCTGGTCTCGCCATATGGGCCTCATATACATCACATTAGGCCTCACATATGGGCCACAAATACATCACAATGGGCTTCATCATATGGGCCTCTCATACGTCACATCGGGCCTCATCATACATTACAATGGGCTGCAAATATGGGCCACACAATTATCATATCGAGCCACACCCATGGGCCTCATGTACATCAAGTGAGACCCACCATCCTAGCTGGATGGTGTGGATAAAATATTTTATTTATTTATTTATTTATTTTTATATCTACACCATTCATCTATTTTTAGAGATCATTTTAGATCATTACCCAAAAAAATGAACTATATCAAAAGATCATCTGGACCATACCTCAAATAGCAGTGGAGATAATGATTTTCACTGTTAACAATTCACGAGGGCCACCTTAACATTTATTTTCCATTAAATTTGTTAATGAGGTCACAAAGACTTGAATTAAAAGGAAAAACAAATCTCATATTGATCTAAAACTTATGTCACCCCCAAATGGTTTCAATGATAGACATTCAATCCTCCACTGATTTTTGCAGTGTGGTCCACCTGATAGACAGATCTGTCTTATTTGTCGTCTCATGCCTTAAGACAAGCTCGTAAGGTGATGGATGGTTTGGATATAACACACCTCATGATCAGACCGTCAAGTTATTGACGTTAATCTAGTAGCTAGGGTCCACATAGATGGACGACTGATGAAATACATACATAGGGGTGGGTCCCACCATCCAACAAGCTGGACGGTGGAGTCCCACGTGGACGGTTGGATGAAACACCTACAGTATGGTGGGTCCCACCGTAAAAAAGAGTTGGACGATGTGGATATACCTCACATACATCATGCGGGACCCACAAAACTTGCTGACGTTATACAACAACCATATAGTTGGTGTGAGGTACTCCAGCCAATCTGCTTCCCACTTTCCAATCCCTGGACGATGAGGATATAACACATCCATCATGGGAGGCCCCACACTCCACAAGTGCAAAACGTGTAGGGTGAGTCCCACTGTCCCAGACAATGGTGGTGTGGATAAAACTCTTAAATCTTCGGATCAAACTGATATATATATATATATATATATATATATATATATATATATATATATATATTCTTTCATCCAGGGTTAGTCCCAATGGGCAGGTAATAAGGTGGGCCTCACGATCGGTCGGTTTAGAACAGGTGGGCCACACACCATCACGAGAGAGAGAGAGAGAGAGAGAGAGAGAGAGAGAGAGAGAGAGAGAGAGAGAGAGAGAGAGAGAGAGAGAGAATTGTTTGATAGAGGGCTCCGCCACCATGAGCCCTCCTAGGATTACAATAAATACATCAAAATGGGTCCCAAATAGGATCCATACTATCAAACGGTAGGCCCCACTTGGCCCATCATCAAAACACAAATCTAAGCCTATAAAACACCCACCGATTGTCTTCTTCTTTAGCTCCTTAGACTCCTTAGCTCCTAAGCTTCTTCTTTAATTGAAGATGATGAAGATTGAAGGGTTTGATGGTGAGATGAGGGAGTAGGAAGGGGGCCACACTTGGCTATTCTCTCCTTAGAACTTTTCTCTCATGGAAGCTTGGGAAATGGGAGAGAGAATGAGAGAGGAGAGGGTATTGTAAGAGGGATGAGATGAGAGGGATGAGTGGTGTAAGAGAGGGATGGGTGTGTGTAAGAAAAGGGATGGGTGGAGAGAGAGAGGGAGAGTTAATTTTGGGGATGGCTTGTGTAAGAGAGGGATAGGTTGTGTACTTGACTAGTGATTGATTGATTGATGTGATAGATGGTAGAGATTCTTTTGGAATTTGCAATGCGTAGTGTTTTTCTCAAAATAAACGTGGGCCCACAACTCCACAACTCCTGGCCTGGGTATCGCATCGATGCACAAGACCCGACATTGGAACTGCGGTGATGGCGCGATCGCTAAGTCTCAGGTCGAGTCAACTCAAATATATGAGATTGGACTTAGGGTCGTGCGCAAACGCGTTTATAAGTCGTGGGTCACTGGAATTCGATGGGAAGGATCACGAAAGTCTAAGGAATTGTACGGACTAGAATATGGGCTGACTTTTTATGTGTGTCATTCATCATTACGGTGTAGACACCCCACCATAAACTAACAAGTGGATTATGGTTTGATGAAATCTAAACCCTAAACTTAACCCAAACTTTAAAGCCAAAATCTAGTCAACCTAGTCAATTACACCCAGTTAAACTCTAGCCCTAAAACTAAAGCCTACACTTAGGAAAAGCACAGTCAACCCCGATCAACTCGTCGAGTCAACACATAGACTTAACCCGTTCAGTCGACTCACCGAGTCGGCCTACCCAGTCAAACCACCCCTTCTAATTTCAACCATCGAATCCAATCATCCATCTAGAAACACTAAGAGAACTCCCATCCCTCAAATCCATTAAGCCACTCACTTAGCCTAACCATTCCATCCCTCTACTAAGGAAAGGAAAGAATAGCAAGAGTGAGTCCAATTGAGATCAGCCTGGTCTAGCCTAAAACCTTAGCCATTCGAGTTATTGAAGCCTTAATCCAAGCTACTCAATCTGACCCTTTGTGACACTATCAGTCACCCAACTTTTAATCAACTTCGTTCATTTTACCTGAGCATTGTGAAACATTCATTCCCTTCTTAACCCCCCTTATTGTCTCATCCATCAGCATTATATTGCATAACACTAAGCACCTAATCGATTTGAGCATGTACTCTGTGGCTCGTCAATATAATCGGATATTGCCCATAAGAAACTCTGATTGGTTAGTATATGTACAACAAGTAGGTAGTCAATGTAGATTTATCTAGTTAATACTACAACATATCATTGGCATTTTATTTAACACAACATTGTACACACACCACATTACATATATAGTCTTGCATACATTTCACTAAGCATCCGTTCAGTTCAAATATATGCTTTGTGGCTCGTCGAGTCAATCAAATATTGTCCATTAAAAATATGGACTGGTTGGTTTATCGCTTCAGCAAGTGGGTAGTCAAAGTAGATTTATCTAGTCAAAACTACAACTTGTCGTAGGCATTGTATTTGACACAACATTATACATAACCTTACATTATTAGTACACAAGAACTAACCTAATCTTTAAAAGTTTGAGAGATCTTATGAAGTAAAAACCGTACGTTTATACAGGCAAAGTGGGTGCTTAATACCTTATCTCTCCATAATGTAGTTCCTTAGAATCTTCAGTAGAATATCGAGACACCGTAGGGCATGGAATTATTGGATTCTTTATCCTAATATTCACAGTATCTAGCCAAGAGTAGAATCGAATTAAATGGCTAGTGGTGACTCTAGTCAAACAAAACTTCTTTACATCGCCCAAACATCCCAACTTCGCATCCTTGTGAGTGCAATCCACCATTCAAGAATCCAATGTGCACATATACATCAGGGCCTACCTTTGATGTGGACAATCCATTATGTGGGCTCACCTTGATGTGGGTCATCCATAATGTAGGGCACACCTTTGATGTGGACCTTCCATCATATGGGCCCAACCTTTCATGTCGACCGTCCATCATGTGTATGTCAACCATCCATCATGTGCGGCCTCCTTTGATATAGACCACCATCACATGGAGAGAGAGAGATAATAGAAAAGATAAAAGTTGAAGAAAGGAAAGAACCTTATGGAATTGAAGTAACTTTTTCACATAAGTTATATTATAATAACGGTATTTATCAAACTAATTAAAGTAAAAATAAAAAATAAAAAATTGTAACTTATTAACTTGATGTTGCGTTGTTCAGGCGACTTTCTTCTAGAGAAAGATGTAATGGTGTCAAAATTGTATCCTCACCTAGCTACCTTTATTGATACCATTTATACGAGGTGATTGACTCAGCCCGAGTCACTATTATTACTCACTTTTACATGTGTCATCTATCCAACTCAACCACTCTTAATGACTTAGAAGCAAGCCTATCTTTAGAGCAAGTTTTTCAATGACTCAGCCTGATATCTCTCTAAATTGAGTTGACTCGGTCAAGTTCCAAGCTGAATTTAGTGAGTTTTCTAAAACTATGGTGTTGTAGCTGGTCTTGACCATATTAAAAAACCAAGGATACAGTGTTTATAGTGGTTGATGATGATAGCTTATTTTAATAAAAGAGAAAAAAAAGTCCCAAGTTCTTAACTAGGAAGCAAAGGTCTGTACGACCTTTAGAAAGCCGGACACCTAAGGCCAACCCGTTTTCGTTGGTAGACAGGGCCAAACCGCTTCAACAAGGTGGATCCATGCTGTCTTTGTGATCTCTTAATGAAATTAGGGAATTCTACAGTAAGATTTCTCAAAGGAATTATTTTTTTACCAAATGGTGCCTCCAGCGGCAAATATTCTCCGACAGGTGAATTTGATCCCAGATGGTTCCACGGTCTCAAAAAAAAAAAAAATAAAAAAAAAATAAAATAAAATCAAACTCATGTGACGTTACCAGTTCCAATACAAAACCAGGTAGCATAATGACGTGCCCACGGAGGCCATCTGCTCAGCCCCTGGATTTGGTCCAACTAGTTAGACCATTTGATCTGGTCCAGGTGCGTGTGGGGTGTGCATGGTGTGCGATCGTGTGTTAAAAAAAAAAAAGGTTTTTGGAGCATTTGTCTATACGCTTATTAAATCTAATCACTCCAACCATGACCTCAGCGTTGAAACTCACAGAGCCGAGCCATGAGTAGGACTCGTTTCGTGATGAAAACGGATTTTGAATATTCATTGATTCTATTAGATGCTCGGATCTAACCATTTGGACCGCTGATCTACCGTTCAACCAGAAGATAGTTTTCATCCTCTGACATGAATGCATTATTCTTCATCACATATCTATATATTAAATGTTCTGCGCTCTCACCTCTCCAAAAATTTAAAAATAAGAGAGAGAGGAAGGGCTGCACCTCCCTTTTTTTATTGTATATGTTATTATCCATTGTTTTATTTTTCTATTTTATTTTATTTTTTATTTTATTTTGTCCCACCTAAGAAGTGGGTAGGCTTATTTTGGAACGTACTGGCTGGTTGGACAGTAACCTATCTCTGTACAGAATACATCTTTGAGTCCGGTTCATTGTACCTGAAGAGGCTTGCCATTTTCGTGCCATTCCTGTATGTGCGACGTACCGCATATTCGCCTGCCTCGTCCACGGAGCCACGTGTCGCGCCCATGAGGGTCTGGACCCCCTTTTCTCCAGCTAGCGCCAGACGCGTGTTTGGAAAGGGGACCACCTGACTTTCCTTCTCTCTGAAAGCAAGAACAGGTGGGACCACCAACGCGGCAGTATCGAGGCGTATAAGGCGGGTTGGGCCCCACAAACTTTGGGGCCCGCGCCCACCATCACATGTCAGACGGAGACTGGCTCACGAGAAAACCACTCTGCACGGTACACGGAGCGCGCCTTAGCTGTTGGCCCACCCACTTTCCCACCAACAAGTGGGCCCAACGTCACGTACCCTTTGCCTAACCTGACCCACTAACACGAGTTAAAATTAAACCCCACCGTTCAACTCCCACGTGCGCACGTGCCAACACCCTTCCTCCACCCCTCCACCATTACAGAGTTGTGAAAACATAAAAAATCCAACGAGAAAAGAAAAGAAAAGAAAAGAAAAAGAAAACCAATCTCCACCGTTGAATGAAAAGCCAACTGCCCGCTAAGATCTGGCGGTTGCGGGAGGGTTGTGGTTCTGCTGCTGATGATTTTGCGAACCGCCCATCAGCTGCAGCTCCTTCTTCCCGCCACCCGTCCGTACCGTCGTTGAAGCACCCATCGCAGCCGTTGAAACAACAGTAGGGGCCTGAATTTCAATTGGGGTGGCGAGATTCAGCCCGGGAACCGCCGAGAACATTGGAGAATCAAAAGAAACCATGTTTGCCTTTTAATTGGCGCCTTTCAAACGAGAATTAAAAGACACAGATCAGCAATGTTTCTCGTCCATTGATAAAAGGAAATGTGGATCAGGTGATGTTTGCCAACTGCATGCACTCACTGCAGTTGTGTGTCAATATGTTGGCCGATGTGGGGCCCAATGTGACGTCTCTGATTTATATCCAAACCATCCATCCGTTTCCCTTATTCATTTTAGTGATGAACACAAAATGACAGAGATTCGAACATCAAGTGGATCGTACCATAGGAAGCAGTTCTGATTGAACTCCCACCAGTAAAAACTTCTTGGGGACAAAAGTTTTCGATCAGGCTGATATTTGTGTTTTGGCATCCAGCTCGGAGTGACCTTATCAATAGGCAATATACAAAGTAAATATTACAGTGGGCCCTAGAAAGGTTTCAATGGTAGGTGTCATTATCCCCGCTGTTTCCTATAATGTGATCCACTTGAGCTTTGGATCTACTTCATTTGTTAGCTCATTACTCTAACAAAATAGATGAATGGAGTTGATGGAAGGTACATTGATAACGTTGGTCCCACAGCGCCCAACACATCAACACACCACTGCAGGGTGGTGTTGGCAACATCACATATTCTGCATCCCATAAAAGGTACCCACACTGGGGCTTAATGTAGTCCGATCGATTAAAAAAAATTCCTTATTACAGGCTAATCCGCATCCCATCAACACACTACTGCATGATGCTGGGCTAGGATCATCATATTTACGGTACATAGCATGAAGGCACCGGAAGGGATGGTTTCCCTTTAAAGTTTGGTCATGGTTGGTGTTTTTTTTTTTTTTCTTTTTAATTTATAATTATATTCCAGCTACGAGGAAACTGTACATACAAATACAAATTCGGGCTGGCCCATCGCAGAAAAAAAGTGGAGCAGTGCCAGCTAACTGTAACGACCACCTCAAAACTGAAATATAGAAGTTAACTCTCCCCAACGGAACCTAGCCCCGCCTGGTCTAGGACAAGCTCCCCTCCAGAAAAGACCGGAAGATTAGAGACAACATTGAAGGCCTTGTACAATTTAGCGGCGCTGCCCACGCATGCCAGACCGTCCGCCACTTTATTTACCTCTCTCGGGATGTGCTCTATCGAAATGCTGATACTGCCCCGAATGAAAATTAAACTGTTTCTTCCACTCACCCTTCCGTGAAAATAAGGCCACCACCGCTAACGTGTCACTTTTCACTTCGACCCAGTTGAAACCTTGTTACGAGCGGAGATTAGTATATAAATGTATAGTCATGGTTACTTAAAGAGTTGGCCATCCCATTTGCACAAGACTTCGCTTCCTTTGCAACATCTGTTGTAAGAAAAGCTGACAACATTGAACTTTGTCAGCCCACCGTAAATCAGCGTAGAAGCTATCGAAAACTTGGCGGGCCAAAACAACGTGGACGGCCCCCAAAGGGATCTTACTGGGCCTTTGTGTTGATCAAATTCCAACCAACAGTCTCATCTGGTGATTATTATTATTATTATTATCATTTTCATTTTTGGGTTTTCCAGTAAAGTGGGAGCACACCACCTGCTGAGTTTAATTTGGATGAATATAAATCCCAAAAATCATCATGATCTGAAACTTAGGAGGGCTAATCTGAGTGAATTTAGAGTGTAAAATTAATTTTTACCAATATCATAGTCTACCTGTGTTTTAGATCAAGCTAATTATCTTATACATGATGGAAGGTAAGTGGCAAAACAGATGGATGAAGTGGATATCAAACGCACAAAAGAGTGGCTGCACAGAGCTCCAGTGTTGCACGATCTTCCTACAACAGGTGTTGTAGCAACCATTGGTAGGGTTAAACGGGCAAAGATGAAGGGAGATGACTTCTAATGTAACCAGAGACTTTGATTATTGGGCACTAGAAAACAGTGATAGAACTGTGTCTATCGTAATAAGATGCAGCGCCACAGGTATGAGCACAGTGGGGAAGGATTGGGACGCCCACCATTAGTTGTGATTGAGACCCACCATGAATTTTATCATTTTATGGTTTTATACATGCATCTAATCCATTCATATGACTCTTTCTCATCAAGGCAAAGGTACTTTCAATAAGTCCCCGAAACTCAGGTGGACTATACCATGTGAATTTAGAGATTTTAGGAATATTTTAGATTGTTTCTGACCGAAAGGCCCACCTGAGATTTGGATGAAAGTGTTGTTCAGGACAATGACCTAACATGGGTTGGCACACCTGATGGATGGGGTGGATCTTATACATACGAACTTATCCATCCTTTCTAGGAATAGTCACGCCCCTGCCTCTAGGTGTGGACATCCAACCATTTCGGTCTCCTTGGAGTATTTTGGCATTTAAATGCATTCCATTTAACCAAGTATATTAAAGGTCTTTTATATTTTTACGGTGTAATTGTAATTAGCCTAATGATACTGGGAGGCTTACCTAACTATACTTTAATTATAGGGGCTTGAAAGTAATTTCCCCTGCTTAATATTTAGACTCTGGTTGGAATACTTTATCACTTCCATAATTTCACTTTCTTATTTTGTTGAATGTGGACTTACCTTATTTTCCAATCCTGAAGCTTACGAGGAAGCCACCTTCATTTGTTGTATTTATTTAGATCAATGGTTTGGATCTCTAAATATGACAAATTCAACGGAAGCAGTCCCATATAGCAATGGGGAGCCACCTGCTGAGATGGTGTGATGAATTTAAGTGTGCATATTCCATAAATAAGATATTATTCTATAGTCACGTAGTAGCTAGTAATGATTCTAATCTTTGATTTTTAATGTCAATTTCAACTTAGAGAAAGAAAAATAAAATAAAATTATACACACACACAAAAGATAAAGAAAGTATGAGACATTGATTTGTTTTTTCTTTTTTACCTTCTCCTTTTTTTTTTTTTTTTTTTTTCAAGTCCATATCTGAAGATGGTGACTGTTACAATCATCCCTTCAGCATAATTTCTTTACGTTGACCGTCAACCGTAGATTCCACAGCCATGGTCCCTGTCATCGAACCACTCAGTACGAGTGGGCCCCAATGAATGCAGATACAGGTTTGGTTCCCGAACACGACAAAGGCAAAACAAACTCGGCTAAAATTAGGGCTAACTTCACCGATGCGGACCCACACGTGTCATCAAGTTGGTCTTGCTATGTGACATGACTCCAGCCCAGGTTTTACCTACATTTTCAGGTGCGCATGGTTCACTATTAAGTCATCCAAACCATTGCTCCCCTGGGTTCCACCATGGATTGATGGTATGTCAAAATTCTTCCCACGGAACATACTTGTGTTTCAATTTATTTATTTATACTAAGAATAGACAGTTAATATGATTAGTTTTAAAGTCAATTATTGGGGAGAATTGTGACAAGTCCGGAAACCCAGTTATGAAATGAACTAACTTTACTGACAAGGCCCGGTATTCTGAGGCAATAAGGCTCACCGAGTTAAAAGACCTAAAAGCCTCAGGAAGAGACTTAGCTCAAATCGTAAGGAATAAACCCCGATCGAGACTTAGAAAGTCATGAGCCAAAGGCAAATGACATGAGATGCATGAAGTTGACTCGGACGACAAGGCAACAACATTTAAAAGGTCGATTAAGGCGTAAAGTTTAGAAGCCACCTGACCGACCATAAAAACAACCCAATTAGGTCGGTTATAAGGTCGGTTATTGGGGTAAGAGAAGATGTCGATTACAGATCGGCTCCATCTCGCCCGACAGATGGAAAGTAATTTGATCCATGAAGCTAGCCCAAACTAACTCGTTATTAGAGTCGGTCAGAACTGGGCTGAGCAAGGAAAAGACGAAGTGAATGAAAATGCTATCCCAAAAATCTCGTAAAAGGATTTACGATCCTAAGGATCTCGGGATCAGGTAGAAGCCAAAAATGGATTGAAATCAAATCTCCAAAATATCAGGAAGATAATCCCTACACGATGGGACCCTCCCATTCCTATAAAAAAGAATCTCCAAGTTCAAAGATATGCAGAAAACCCTTCTCAAACACCTTCATATACATCACTATCACTGACTTTGGCATCGGAGGGTCCCTGGCTCTAGCCAGGGTCTCCTTTGTTTCATTCTTGTGCAGGTGATAAGATGAGGGAAGGCTCACCAGTTTTTTGCATCAACAGATTGGCACCGTCTGTGGGAACCGATACGAAAAGTTATTTTTCAGGCTCTATCCAGTAGCTTCAAACAAGGTTCCAATGACAAGAATTAGAAGAACCGCTCAAAACGATCCTGCTGAGGCTGTTACTGCACCACCAGCACTTGAAGGTCTGTCGGGTACAAACTAGGCCCAAGGGGCTTAGAACCAACCCGACAACTGACAAGGCCCTGTTCCTCGTCTAGCATCCTCCATTTCGACTAGGCAAAACCAACGGAACCGAGGAAACGGTCAGTTAGATAAGAAAGTACAAGAGCTCAGAACCGATTTGAATTATATGAAGCAGATGTTGGAGAAGATTCATTGCTAGAATGTTCCGACCCGATATGATAGTGGTCGGTCGAATGCTCCGCAACAATTTTGCCGACCGTTAGCCTATCGCTTCACGATGTCCCTCAGCCGAGTCAGCACCAAGGTCCACCCGAGCCTACGCCCGCCCATTATGTGATCGACCTGCTGCTACCTTCCGATCTACGACATGAAATAAATCGGAGGAGACATTGCAGGCCTCTGGTTGAAGGTACGGTAGATAGTGATGAACACTGAAAAGTCGACCTTCAGGACTTCAGGAGAGAAGTGCGGGAAGAGATTATAAATATGAAGTAGGGTCGTGATACACATCAGATGAGACCTGAGGCAAAAGTGTCCATTTATAGAAGAGATAATGTAGGCTTAGTTACCAGAACAGTTCCATCCTCCATAGATTACTCCCTTCACCGACAAAACCAATCCAACTGAGCACATTGAATCCTTTCGGATACATATGGAGTTGCACGATGCCTAGGACGTTGTGTTGTGCCGAGCCTTTTCCCTTACTTTAGCTGACGTAGCTTGACTTTGGTTCAAGAAATTAAAACCAAAATCCATTAGCTCGTTCACGGAGCTCAGTGATGCCTTCCTCACCAATTTCATTGGTGGGAAGAAGAAGCTGAAGCCACCTGTACACTTGAACAACATAATTCAAAAAGAATGAGAGCTACTAAAAGACTACATTAAACGTTTCAACTTCGAATCACTCCAAGTCCGAAAATACTCAGATGAGACAATGCTCAACTCAATCATGCAAGGCGTAGGTGACAAACCATTTCTAGCATCCTTGGACAAGAACCCGCCTACTACTCTGGCCTAGTTCATGGCCCGATCGGACAAGTACGCGGATGCTGAGGAAACCTAAATCATGTGAGAGGTCGCTCAAAACTCTAAAGTCCCAACCAAAGAGTCAGTAAAGAAAGAAGTTGACTCAACTAGTGGAAAGAAACGTAAGGATGATTGAACACACAATAAGCGTAAGTCGAGTAAACGGCCAGACCGCAAGTTTTCAACGTATACCTCGCTCAACAAGCCGCAAGAACAGGTGTTGATGGAGATTAAAGGTGAAGGATTTATCAACTGGGGAGATAGGCTTCGAAGTAATCTGAACCGACGGAGCAAAAACAAATACTGTTATTACCATCGCGATCATGGGCACAACACCAGTGATTGCTATCACTTGAAAGAAGAAATCGAGTGACTCATCCGAGAAGGCCGTCTTAGAGAGCATGTCGAGAGAATTGGGAGAATGGAAGAATGCCCAAGTGACGACCGACCCACAGAGGAAATCTGAACCATTGTCCGAGTCTGAGATTTTGATACTAGCTCGGCTTTCGAAAGAAAAGAAAAGGGGAAAATACTGCATATCATTCATTGATGAAGACGCTTGAGGCGTATATCATCCACACAATGACGCATTGGTCATCACCCTCACCATAGGGAACCGTAAGGTATTCCGCATTCTCGTTGATAAAGGGTCATCCGTCGATGTATTATTCACTTAAGCGTTTGATAAAATGGCTGTCAAACGATTAGCGTTACGACTGGCTCACACTCCCTAATTGGTTTCTCTGGTGGACGAACACTCCCCAAAAGAGTCATCTCATTACCACTCACTGCTAGTAACTCCGCGCATCATGTGACAACAATGGTCGATTTTTTGATAGTCGACCAAGCATCGGTTTACAACGCTATACTTAGCCGACCCTCTCTGAGCCTTCTCTAAGCTGTGATATCAACGTACCATCTCTCTATAAAATTTTTGACCAAGTCAGGAGTAGGAGTCGTAAAAGGCAATCAACAGGACTCACGACGCTATTACGCAACAGCCATAAAGGCTCTAGTCGAGGTAACCACAATTGAATCATTAGACCCTCGGGCCGAGATATACGAGTAAGGATAACTGGTAAAAGACCTCATCCCAGTACCCTTGGTCGAGACAGACAAGTTCAAAATGGTACAAATTGGCTCATCTCTGCAGTCGCCTCTGAAAGACAAGCTAATATTACTACTCCGACGATACACCGATGTATTCACATGGAGTCATGAAGACATGCCAGGGATCGATCCCTCAATGATGACTCACCGACTCAACATCAATCTGACCTACCGGCCGATCTAACAGAAACGACGCCCACTCGTACCTGAAAGGTATGCCATCATTAAAGAAGAGGTCAGCAAGCTCCTCAAGGCGAAATTCATCGAGGAGATTTACTATCCGGAATGGGTAGCCAACGTCGTCCTCGTAAAGAAAGTTAATAGAAAGTGGTGAGTCTGTATTGACTATACCGACTTAAACAAAGCCTGCCCAAAGGATAACTTCTCTCTTCCAAGGATCGATCAGCTGGTAGGTAGCATGGCAGGGCACGAACTTAGTTTTATGGATGTTTATTCTAGGCATAATCAAATTGTAATGTATGAATTAGATAAATCTAAGACTACCTTTGTTACCGACAAAGGACTTTACCATTATCATGTGATGCCATTTTGTCTAAAGAATGCAGGAGTGACATACCAACGGTTGGTAAATAAAATGTTTGCTCGGTAAATCAGTCGAACCATAGAAGTATACATTGATGATATGATCGTCAAAAGTATACACGCAGCCAATCATGTAGCCGACTTAGAGGAGATGTTTCTCATCCTTTGCAAATACCAGATGAAGTTAAGCCCGAGCAAATGTGCCTTTGGGGTTTTCTTGAGTAAATTTTTTAGATTTCTGGTCGGCCAGCAAGGAATTAAGGCGAACCTAAAGAAAATTAAAGCATTACTCGACATGGAATCCCCAAAAATAATCAAGGATATTCAAAGGCTAACTGGACGAGTAGCTGCACTTAACCGCTTTCTCTCTTGAGCTACCGATAAGTGCCTCCCGTTTTTCAAACAACTTAAGGGTTGACAAACGGCAGAGTGGACGGAAGGGTGTGAAGTAGCGTTCCATCAGTTGAAGTTATACCTCAGATCTCCTCCTATCTTATCGAACCCGAGCCTGGGGAAGCTTTATTACTATACCCAGCGGTTTTCGATGCAACCATAAGCTCGGCTTTGATACGAGAGCATGAAGGGAAACAATTGCTGGTATATTATGTCAACAAAGCATTATTGCTGGCAGAAACAAGATATTCGCTTCTGAAAAAGGTGGTCCTAGTCCTAGTCATCTCTTCACAACGACTTCGGCCATACTTTCAAGCTCACACTATCATTGTCATGATCGATCTCCCACTGCGTCAGATCCTTCAAAAACTAGAAGCCTTTGGTCGATTAACAATGTGGGTGATCGAGCTCAGTGAATTCGACATCTAGTACAAGCCAAGAATAGTGATAAAAGGACAAGTTGTGGCCGACTTCATCGCTGAAGTGACACCACAAGCCGATTCACTTACCGAGATTGGAACCGAACAATTGACGACCACTTCTCCTAAGTTATCTCCCGACCCAATCCCCTGGAAACTTTATGTCGACGGCTCATCTAACTCTAAGGCAAGCGGGGCAAGAGTCGTCTTGGAAACCCCAGATCAGACCTACATGCAATATGCCTTAAGACTTAGATTTTAAGCCTTGAACAATACAACAGAGTACGAAGCCTTATTGCTCGGACTCTGACTCGCAGCTAGTTTGGGTATTACTCATCTTAACGTATTCAACAACTCGCACTTGGTCGTCAACCAAGTCACCAGCGTGTATCAAACACGAAAGGAGCAATTGAAAGCATATATGAAGAAAGCCAAAGAGTTGATCGATGGTTTTCAACTATGTATTGTAACTCGGATCCCTCGAACATAAAATACTAAGGTCGATATACTGGAAAAACTTGCTTCTGCCGATGAAGATGATATACCCAGGTTCGTTCCAATCGAGTACATTGCTAAGCCGAGTATCGATGACCTGGTTAGCTCGACTATACATTCAATTGATTTGGAATCTACTTGGCTTGACTCGATTGTACAATACATTGGCAGTGAAAAGTTGCCCGAGAATTGTGTCGAGGCCTGACGATTGAAGATCCGAGCCTCTCGTTACACTATACTTAATGGGGTTCTATGCAAGAAAGGATTCTTCGCTCCTTTGCTACGATGCCTGAATCTCGATGAAGTTGATTACATATTGTGAGAGATCCATGAAGGGATCTGTGGAAATCACCTGGGAGGATGATCACTTGCGCATAAGCTCTTGCGTCAAGGGTATTACTGGCCAACCATTCAGCACGACGTGGGAAAATTCGTTCAGAGCTACGACAATTGCCAACGACTCGCGGTCATTCCGAGACAAACCCTCGAGGAGCCAACTCCTATGACTGGTCCGTGGTCCTTCGTATAATGAAAAATTAACATCATCAGACCACTCCCCTTGGGGAAAGGCCAGACCAAGTTTGCCGTCGTTACTGTGGACTATTTCACAAAATGGTTCGAGGCCAAGCCATTGGCTAGGATAACCAAACAGAAGATCATGGACTTTATATAGAAAAGTATCGTTTGTCGGTTCGGAATACCCCGAACCATTGTTACCAATAATGGGAAGCAGTTCGACAGTAGACAGTATCGAGAAATGTGCAATAATTTCAGGATTAGAAACGTTTATGCGTCCCCACATCATCCTCAGACAAATGGACAGGTCGAGGCAGTTAACAAGATCATCGAATAGCATCTCAAAACCAAACTCGACCGAGCTAAAGGTGCATGGGCTGAAGAGATTTCTAAATACTGTGGGCATATCAAACTACCGTTCGAACAGCCACGAGAGAAACTCCTTTCACCCTTGTGTATGGCTCGAAAGCTGTTACCTCGGTGGAGATCGGACTACCCTCGGCTCAGATTATCTCGTTTAATGAGCAAGAAAATGAAGAACTTTTGGCTCTTGAACTTGATCTCCTGGAAGAACAAAGAGAAAAATCTTGGCTATGGATGATGGCTCGGTAACGCTAAGTAACTCGGTTCTACAACACTCGAGTTAAGGTTATACGTTTTCGAGAGGGAGATATGGTCCTCCGAAAAATGTTCCTAAACACTAAGGAAGTTAGTGCGAGTACACTGGGACCCAATTAGAAGGACTCTATGTCGTCTCGAGCACCATTCGACCCGGAACATATCTGTTGGAAGACCTAACCGGACAATTATTACCCCATTCGTGGAATACTGAGCATCTAAAGATCTATTATCCATAGATTGGCCGTTGAGCATTTATGAAGACTCGATGAAGCAAAGAATGAAAAATATGTAAGCTGAATCAAATAAATAAGAAAGCCAACTATTTTCATTCATCAGTATGCATTTTACATCAGATTACATTAGTGTCTACTGTGAAATTACAATAATGGAACCAAAAAGATAAAGGAAAAAAGATTTAGCCGTAGTACGCTATGTCCACTCTCGATTCTAGATGCTCTCGAGCCCTCCTGGTGTGCTTAAAGTGCTTAAAGATTGGTGTGCTTAAAGTGATTGACATTTTCAAACTAGCTTCAAGGTTCATCAGGAGCTAGCACATGAGGTGGATCGGACTTATCTGCTGCCGCTGCTTAGAACGACCTCCAGAGCCGCCTTGGACTCGACCTCGATACTAGTTGTAGTGTCAGCAAACTTCTGGACCTTCAGACCCAGAGGCTCCTTCATCAAATCTCAAGAGATTAAGATCGAGGAAAGCTTGTTTCATCAGTTGGACACATTTGGTGTAGCCATCTTGAAATAAATAAATAAATCTAAGTACTCTTGGGATTCAAGAAAGGCCTTTACGGCCCGATCCCTGGCCTTGACCTTGGCCTGCTCAAGGGAAGCCTTGGTCTTAGCCTTAAGTCGAGATATCTTGTCCTCAGAAGAGGCATGAGCCTGACGAAGATGCTGACTCTCCTCCTGGGCCTCTTTCAATAGCGAGGCCATATGGGCACACTCGGCCTTGGCATCCTCAGTGGCCTTTCGAGCGAGCCCTAAGTCGCTGGACATTATGCTGATCCGATCTACAACAGTTTCAAGTTGTGCTTCCGCCTCTGCTGCTTGTTTTCGAGCCGCATTAGCCTCAGCTGCCCGACTTTAAGCCTCGGCCAGATCCCTACTAGCCCTGAGCAAACAAGGAGCGAACTGCAAAAGAAAAAGGCAAAGCTAAAGTAAAATCAGAGGGATCAACAAGACGAGTGAAAAGTTCGAATCTTACCTCGAGAAGGATTTTCGCACATGAGAGAGAGTCTGCCTCTGTGGAACTTCGAAGAGGGTAGTGAATTCTTTCTCACTCCCGTGAGAAATTGTCCAAGGGACCATGTCTGACACAACCTGTTGGAAAAATAATGCCTCCTGTTGAGTCGTCTCACCTCCCGAGGGTTCCCCAATTTCATCTTCCCTTTGTTCTGGGACCCGCTCTGCAACGGGTCCTAGCTCAGGAGCCACATGAGGCTCGGGAGCCACCTGAGACTCGGGAGCCACCACGTCCGCCACTTCCACTCCTTCCTCCAGGTTGGGGATTATTACGGTTGAGATTATGGTAGAGACGGCCGTTGTGGCCTGCCCCTTAGCCTTCGAGATCGTCTTCGATCTCTTTAAAGGACGAGTCTCGGACCGAGTCTTCGACCGTGGAGGAGACTTCATCTTGGAAGGCGGACACAGAATGGGCCGAGCCTCAGCCATCTCTGCACCAAAAGCGAGATGAGTCAAATAACATATGAAGAAAGTGCAACTAGACATCCAGAAGTTACCTATTATGGCCGAGTCTAAACCTAAGAGAAGAAGATGTTCTGGCTGGAGAAGTGTCTTCCAAGACCGCTCCTCCGGATCTAACGCCATCAGGTCCTTGATCCATTTTAGGGCGTCGGCTCCTAGCTTTAGCCTGCATGTAGGGATATCTGCGGAACACATTCAGTCAGACTAAAAAAATACAACAGTGTAAGGAGATAAAAGGAAAAAGTGCGAGTCGAGTCACCTGCTTGGGAGAACGCCCGAGGAACACGAGGTTCAAAGAGTCCTGGCTCGATAGTATCCTAATGGCCACACGCCCAGAACCACCTATCTCTCCAGTGCTTATTGGAGATAAGTGGGTCGATTATCTAAGGCCTGCTCTTGTTCCGCCAAGCACACAAAAAATACTAGCCGGGTTGCTGTGGATTTGGCCGGACTTAATACAAATGGAGAAACTCGTCGATAGTTAGTGGGGGCTGCTCTCTCTCATCTCACAACACCAAGCAACCGAACAAGCTCCTCCACCCGTTAGGGACTATCTGCCCAGGCACTATCTGGAGTCAAGGGAGCAAATTCAGAGCAATGCCTTGAAGGGGTAGACGTAAGCTGCATTGTAAAGCAACCTGAAAGATTGCGACCATCCCAGCAGGAGGAGGGTCGGGTAGTTCACTCGGCAGGGGAAGGCAAAGGATGACTGAGTCCGAGAGATGGTACCCGGCCCTAATCTTATCCAGATCGGCCTTGGTCAAAATCGAGGGAACCGGACCCTTCTGCTCATCTCCTGCCTCTCCTTCCTCGGCCACTGATTCAACAGTTCTTGCCGATCTCTGTGTGAGGACCGACTCACTGGCCCCTTCAATCTCCTCATCTTCTTCCTCCATTTCTTCCCTCGGAGGATTAGGTCTGCCAGGGGCAGTTGTCAATGACGCCTCTCCACGAGATGGACCCACAGAAGCAGAAAACTTCGCAAAAGGCCTGGTTGCCCTCTCCAAGTATTGGAATGCCTCATTGGTACCAACAGCCATCTTCGCCAACAATGAGGGTGATTCCGAGACATTTCAGAAATGTCTCGCTACGCCCTCTTCGCCAGAAACTCCCTCACGAGGACTTTGGGAACCTTGCATTGTTATGAGAATTAAAAGCGAAAGGGAGGGAGAGAACTAAAACTCATCGGAGATGGTGGAAAGGATGCGATGCAGACGAAAATCAGAAAGAATAAATGGAAATGGTGGAAAGCACAGAGGAAACCAAAGAGAGGAGAAGGGAGCGCGTGCGAAAATGAGAAAGGGGCATCCTGCTCCTCCTTATATAGCCCGGCCACATGGTAAGAGCATTCAAGGAGGAGTCGTATCGATGGACATTTCGACTCTCCCGCCTAACACGTGATGCACGTCGACTGAAGGAAACGCCGCCTTCGCCATACGTCCAAAGCTCATTAGCCGAAGAAACACTCTGACGGCTTCCCGCGTGTGCGCCCTCGATCAACGAATCAACACATGTTCAAGACGACACGCAAACATTAAATGCTCCATCATAATATCGGTCTCTGGTCCAATCCAATCCAAAACTCTTGACTCCTTGGCATCGACATAACTGATGAAAGGAGTAAGGGGGCTTACTGTTGGGGAGAAATGTGACAAGTCCAGAGACCCGGTTATGGAATGGACCAACTTTACTAACAAGGTCGGGTATTCTGAGGCAATAAGGCTGACTGAGTCAAAAGAACTAAAAGCCTCAAGTAGAGACTTAGCTCGGATAGTAAGGAATAAATCCCGACCGATACTTATAAAGTCACGAGCTAAAGGCAAATGACATGAGATGCATGAAGTTGACTCAGACGATGAGGCAGTAACATCTAAAAGGTCGATTAAGGCATAAAGTTTAGAAGCTACCTGACTGACCGTAAAACCAACCCAATTAGGTTGGTTATAAGGTCGGCTATCGGGGTAAGAAAAGATGTTGATTATGGATCGGCTCCATCTCACCCGATAGATGGCAAGCAACTTGATCCATGAAGCTGGCCTAGACTAACTCGTTATTAGAGTCGGTCAGAACTGGGCCGAGCAAGGAAAAGACGGCGTGAATGAAAACGCTGTCCCAAAAATCTTGTAAAAAGATCCCCGATCCTAAGGATCTCGGGATAAGGTAGAAGCCAAAAATGAATTGAAATCAAATCCTTTTTTTGCATCAACAAAAAACGAAGTCCCACCAGTATTTTGCATCAACATCAATCATCTTACTATTCCCTTTCTTACGTCATTTTCGTAAAAAATTAATTACGAAGCCAACTACCACCTGTGAAGAAATGATAAAAGCCTTTGAATGCTCGACAAGTCATCTACACAAGCAAAGAAAAAATGTCTAAAGACGCTTTGAAGAAGTCCAAGTTAATACAAAGAAAAAATAAGATAAAAAAACGAAGCCAGGGATGCAGACCGATCATTTAAATGGTCCCACTTTATTACAGGCGCACGGATAATCATGAGTAAACGATAAGATCATCTGGCCATTGCTATTAATTCCCCTGGATGTATCATCCACATTTAATTTCTCTGACCCAATAGCTGGCCTCCATTACTTTGGGATGTTTACATGCATTTTCCTAATGATCGCCGTACATGTCTTGAAACTTTAACCATTTGTTTCTATTGCATGTTTGCATGGATAATCAATATTAGTGAGATATTTATAACGGAACCATCTACATTAACCGCCTTGATCGTCTTGTGTTTTCCTGAAGTAAAAGAGGCAAGCAATACAGGCAAGCCTATGAGGGCCAGCCTCAACCCATTTTCCATTTTCCTTTATTTATTTATTTAAAGAAAGGTGAGAGCACACGACCTCAGATGCATTAATATGAGCATGAAACTCGTACAAAAAAAAAAAAAAAAAAACAGGCAGGGCATGCGCTTGACTTGCACAAAAAACTATATAAAAGCATTCAGACCTAACAAATTACCATTCACATTTCCCTTGTGTGGAGTTGGATTTTCCGTAATAAGGAGGTTCAAGGTTCACTCAGTATATATGCTTGGATTGCTTGAATCTGCCTAAGGAATTTAAGTGCAATGATGTGTACTTTAATTGATGCAGGGAAGGATGTGTAGAGGTCGAGAACCGTCTTCCTCTAGGATAATTACTCTGAATCCATAGAGTTTCTTTGTACTCCTCGTGGAGAGTTCTCGAATCCATGAAAAAAGAAACAATAAAATAGAAATAAATTCTAGAAAAATTGTAATTTAATTGATATTTGAATAAACAAGTTTACACCCATTTAAATAGGGATATTAAGCCATGAAGGAAGTTTCAGAATTAAACTATAGCTAAAAATCCTAGAATTCGCAACTTACTATTCATAGACAATCGTGATTCCTACTAGTGTGCACGGTTTTCAGCCAAAAATAGTAAGTGTCCTATTTGGCTTCACCATGCAGTTTTCCTAATTATTCTAAGAACTTTTCATGTTGGGTGCAACTCTTAAAGCCCAACGAATGAAGAGTTCTACTCAAACTAAAACTTACTATAAATAATAAATATGAAATTAAAATAGGATTTGCACCATCAATCTGATGGTATTTCACAAATTTGGCATGGCCAACCTAGTGTAGAGGGGTTGGGTGGCTGAAGTAGCTCAACCTACCATAAAATCATATATGGTTCATTTGATAGCTCATTCCAGTTTGTAAGATACGTCCATTTTCAGTTATGATGGTCCAGATCACTTCTATCATAGACCGGGCCTTTTCTAATCCATCTTGGCCATGAAATTATTCATAACCTACTTTACATCGGTCCCCTCCACTTCAAAAGAACTCGTCGTGCTTTGATTTGTGATAATTGGTCAGGTCTGCGACGTTAAAAGTCCGGAAGATCTCCATGCCGTTTGGAAGATCAACAACGTAAGCGTTGTCATTGATCTTTCAGAGGATCGGTATCGGTCCAATCTTCTTATTTTTCAACTTGTTGTATGTTCTAGTTGAAAATCTCTCCTTGTGTAGATAGACCATAACTTGGTCGCCAACCTTGAATACCTTTTATTGTTGATGCTTATCGGCTTGCTCCTTATATTTATCATTTGAGGCATGTAACTTATTTTACAACTCAACATGAATGTCCATGATTATGTTGATCATATGTTCTGTTGCAATGCTTATACTCGGGAGCTTGGCCAAATGGACCGAATCAAGTGTGTGGCGAGGTACTTGGCCATAAATAACCTAGAATGGGGACTTTCCCGTCAAGTGGTTCACCGTGTTGTTAAATGCAAACTCTGCTTGAGATAAGGTTAAATCTCATTGCTTCAGCTTTTCTCCTTAAATACATCGAAGGATGTTCCTTAACGTGTGATTCACAACTTTAGTTTGCCAGTCGGTTTGTGGGTGGTAGGCATTGTTAAACTGAAGTTGTGTATCAAACTGGTTCCACAAGGTTCACTAGAAGTGGTTAAGGAACTTCATATCGCGGTCAAAAGCGATAGTCTTGGGGATTCCATGTAGCTACATGGCCTCTCTGAAAAATAAATTCGCTACGTGCGTTGCATCGATGGTCTTCTTACATAGGATCAGGTCGTCCCAAGGGCTGTTAGGCACAGGTAACGCGGTGTAAAGGCCCGTATTTTGAGACTGCCCCTTAGAAACCTGTCAGACATGATAGCGCTTCACTCCTTATCTTACATATGTAGGTCACTGTAGTGATTTTCTTGGCATCTAACCCATGTGTCTTTTTGCATGCTTCGCTAAGCTTCTCACTGTAGAAGGCTATCGGCTGACCTTTTTGAGACAGGACTTATCTAATCCTAACATATGAAGCATCACGTTCTACTTCGAATAATTTTTCAAAGTTAAAAAGTATAAGAACCGGGGTTGTGGACAACTTGTGATACTTGGCTCGGATCATCATATATATGCAAGTCTCATATATAAAACTTGTGATGCCATCTACGACAATTCCCCGATGAACGTCAGTAAATCAGTGGCTTGAGTCAGATGGTGGGCTAAATGGGTCCTTGGCAAGGAGCCTTCAGTCGCTGGTAGCTGGATGCACGGTTTGAGTCCCAGAAAGCTAGCAGCGGGTTAGCCTCCTTCGCTGGTGAAATGGAGGTTCCCTCCCCTAGGATGGGTGAAGTTAAATGTTAATGGTTCAGCGATGGGTAACCCAGGCCCTTCAGGCGGAGGTGGAATTTGCAGGAATAATAATGGCTCCTTTTTGTTCACCTTTTAAGTTGGCTATGGGGTGAGTCCTATTAACATGGCAGAACTCCGCACTATTCATGACGGGATGTTTCTTTATTTAGGTAAAGGCTTCGATAGTCGCTCCTGCTGATTTACACCTTCTTACACAACACCAAGACCCCTTGGAAGTGGGTTCCTTGGATAGCTTGAATTAACCGCTTAAGCCGTCTGGGAGATTTCTCTTTCGTTCACATTTTGAGAGAAGGTAATGGGCCAGCTGATGCTCTAGCAAAAGAAGGGAGCCTCGACCAGCAGTCCTCGACTTATGACCATGCCAGGCACCTCCCATCAGTTGTTCGTGGCCTAATTTTTTTGGATAGGGTCAGTTTAGGTACCCTCAGGTCAACAATTTAACGAGTTGGTTCTGTCCGTTTTGTCCTTTCTCGTCCAGCCAATTTGTGCTAGTCCTGCTCTATTGTTAGGGGTCTCTTAGTTGGTGCAAAGCGTTGTATTTAATTTTACACGATAGGTGTGGCCTGCTCTTTTTATCTGGCCACGCCCGAAGGGTTATACAATTTGATCCTGAGTTGAATGCAATTTGTGGCAAGAGTCCATTATGAAAAAAAAATGGAGACGTGGCTCTCCCATTTGCACAACACCTGTTGTAGGAAGAGCGTGCAACACCTGAGCTTTGTTGGCCCACCATACATTAGTGGAGAAAATAATGTTATGCTAATCCTAAAATTCTGTAGACAAAACCACAAGGAACGGTGGAGATGTGGACGATTACCCTAGAAACATCCTTGGGAATTTGTTGTTTAAATCCCATCCAACAACCTCATCTTCTTTCTTTCTTTCTTTTTTTAAAAATTTTAAAAAAATTTATTTTTAACACCACACGCACCATATAGTACCACCTCAGCGTTGAAACCCATAGGGCTGCCAAGCCATGAGTAAGGACCCACAAATTTATCTGATATTGGATGAATATAAATCCCAAAATCGTCATGATCTTAAGCTCATGTGGGCGAAACTAATGAATTTAGAGATTTAAACCCTAAAATATATTTGTTCTAATAGTATAGCCCACTTATGTTAGATCAAGTGATTGTCTTATATATAATAGATAATAGGTGGTGCAATAGATGGACCTGGATACCAAATATTGAGGGTTCAAATATTGCATATTATCCCCCATTTATATCTTAGTTTTATGATCATGATAATGCTGAATGTTTTATTTTACTCATGTTTGTGTTGCAAGGTGAATTTAAGAGCTTAGATTGAAAAAGAGTGCTAAAAGTATAAATTTGATGCTCAAGAATCACTAAGGCAAGGGATGGATCTTATGAGGCTAAAATTGAAGAATTCACATACCAAAGATCTAAGAAAATCAAGTAATGAAGAGAATCAAAGATTTGAAGTGAAGAAAATGAATCTTGAAATCATCTTGAAAAAGCATACTCTGAAACTCTGAGTTATTTTGTGAAATTGTGCAGAGTGAATTTTATTTTGAGAAATTGTGCAGAGTGAAGTCTATTTTAGCAAACTGCATAAATTTAAGGTGGTTTCTAGAGTTTTCTAACTAAGTGCGAAAGTTGGAGTTCCATAACTATAAATATGACTTCCGAGGATGGCCTAGGGTTTAAGGAGTGGAGAAAAAGGGTGGAGAAGCCGTTGCCAAGAGTTTTTCTTCTTTCTTAGTTGTTTTCATATTTTTCTTAAGAGACTTTGGTCGAATAATGTTTATGGTTGGCTAAACCTCTCAGCTAGAGCTAAAAGGTGAAGCTTGTAGCATGATGGGATGTTTTTCTTACTTTAATTCATGTTTATGTTGAACTTTTTTTTTATTATAATTTGATTTTAAAGGAATACTTTCAATTTTTAATGATTTATTGTGATTTAAATTACGGTAGATCTCCAATAGCTTTAAATATTTATTTTCCTTACTTTGAGATTATGAGATTAGTAAATCCTGTTGTTAGCCATCGTCCTATGGGCATGGTTGGATGAAGGAATTCCTTCCAAGTATCACAATTTTCCTCCTTCGAGAATTAGATCAATAAAAGTTCAGATTTGGTTTTATTGATATATATTCCAATTGGATATGTTAGGACTCCAATTTCAATTGTGTTACTTGAATCAAGTAAAATGGCTCTCTGATCACTACAAATAGATCTATAGCACCCTAGTTCCCACCTTAAAATTTTTAGTTTTACTTACTATATTCATAATTACTCTCTCAAATAGTTTAGAATTAGTTTCACATCTTCTTCTAGTTTTACTTCTAGTTAATTTCAGAAACGTACAAGTTTCAGTCCCTGTGGATTTGATCTCGGTCTAACCAAGATTATTACTACATCGTGATCCTACACTTAGGGTTGTGAACAAGTTTTTGGTGTCGTTGCTGGGGATTGACGGTTGCATTTTCTGGATTTGATTAGTTTAGAAATTAGGTTAAGATTAAGATTTATTTACTTTCTATTTTTATGTTAGGGTTCTTTCTAGTTTGTTTTTAGAAACAAAATTTTATTTCCATTTCCATATTTAGAAACTTTCCTAAATTTTTTTTAGAAACTAACTTTTCTTTCTATTTCTAGATTTAGAAACTTTCCTAATTTTTTTAGAAACTAACTTTTCTTTCTATTTTCATATTTAGAAACTTTCCTGTTTTTTTTAGAAACTAACTTATCACTCTATTTCTAGGTTTAGAAAATTTCCTTTTCTGTTTTTAGAAGCTAATTTACTTTCCTTTATTTTTTTTTTATTATTTTTTTTATAGATACTAGTTTACTTTTTATTCTTAGAAACATTCCTTTTCTTTTTTAAAAATTGGTTGCTTTCTTAGTTCCTTTTTAGAAACTAATTCACTTTCCTTTTTCTTCTGTAGGATCCTAATATAGAAACTTCTAATTTGGTAACTTTTTTCTTAATCTCTCTCTTTCTATTTCTAGATTTCTATTTTCCTCTTTATTTTTAGGTTTAGGTTAGATTTTGAAATTGAGAGCTTAGAGTGTTTCATGCCCAAGTGGGTCTGCGATAACACACGACATCTCTTGAGTGAATGAGGATTAGTTGATGGGTTATCTATCCATCAAAGGATTAGACACCACTCGAGATCCACAAAGTTAACTGAAGTTATGACAACCAATCAACCTCTAAATCCACCTCAACCTAGGGTTGAGGAAATCTAGGATGAGAATGAGGTGCATCAAATACCCCCACCTCGTACTTTACGTGACTATTTACAACAGACAGGGGTAAGCACACCTTCATGCATGGTTTTTCTAGAAAATAAAGGACATGAATATCAAGTCAGGGGTGATCCAACTCCTTCTAAAATTTCATGGACTTGAATCTGAAAATTCATATTTACACATGACAGAGTTTGATGAGATCATAATTACTTTATATTTTTCAAATGTTTCTAAGGACACGGTTAGGCTGAAACTCTTTCCTTTCTTATTGAAAGAGAAAGCTAAGACGTGGTTACATTCATTGCATCCATGATCTATTGGTAGATGGAATGACATGACAAGGGAGTTCATAAAGAAAATTTTTCCATATCATAAAACGAACACCCTTAGAAAATTGATCATGAACTTCGCCCAAAAAGGAAGATGAAACATTCTTCCAATGTTAGGAGCGATTCAAGGATCTTATCAACTCATGCCCATAACATGGTTTCAGAACTTGGCGAATAACAAGTTTCTTTTATGATGGGCTGACTTCTTCCATATGCCAAATGGTCGAGATAATATGCAATGGGGAATTCATGAATAAAGAGGTCGATGATGTGTGGGATTATTTTAAAAAGCTTGCTAAAAACACACAATCATGGGACATCTCCTCAAAATCTAGTACCACTTCTAGGCCTACTCAATCAAAGGATAGGGGTGGAATTTATCTTCTGCAAGAAGATGATGATATAAATGTTAAAGTGACTAATCTCATAAGCAAAGTTGAGGCTATGGAACTAAAGAAAGATAAGGCTACAAAACTGTTTGTGGTATTTATGCTTGCAACATTCACACAATTGAAAATTGTCTAAGAATAGCTACTTTTCCAGAGGTACTGAATGAGAAATCTAATACCGTAAATAATTACCAAAGACCTTTCAGTGGATCTACTTCAAATACATACAATCTTATTTGGAGGAATCATCAAAATTTCAGTTGGAGGAATGGACAAACTGCTACTCCTCAAGGATTCTCTAATCAAATTCTAAATCAAGGGAAACCTTAAGAGGATCCGGTTCTTAAATATTTTCAAAATTAAGAGCGTTTCAATCAAGGTATGCTACAAGCCTTTTAAGACCTTTCAAAGGCCATACAATGGCGTGAGATAAAAAATGCGATTGGGAAAAAGGGAAACCTTCTAGCTTAACCTCTCCCCAATCCAAAACAGCAATATGAAGTTAGCGACCCAAGCTCTTCAAATCAAATGGAGTAAGTTAAGTCTATCATCACTCTTACGAGTGAGAAAATAATTGATAAATCTATTCTGGTAAGGGCTGAAAAGTTTTAATGACTTAGAAATAGATGAAACTGATAGACCTAGGAACACTACACATGAGTTAGAACTGGAACCTCAAGGCAAGTCAATTACTCTATTTGCCTAACAGTTGATTACATCAAAACCTCTTTCTAACTCTTATGACATTCTAGAGGTGCTGAAATAAGTGAAGATCAACATTCCACTATTGGATGTCGTTAAACAAATACCTTCATATGCCAAATTTATGAAAGACTTTGTACGACTAAAAGACGACAAAATATTTAAAAGAAAATCTTTTTAATAGAAAAAGTGAGTGTCATCCTAAAGCAAGATGTACTACAAAAGTACAAAGATCCTGGTAGCTCAACCATTGCTTGTGTAATTGAGAATTACTGGATTGAGCACACACTTCTTGAATTAGGAGCAAGCGTAAAGCTGATCCTATACTCAGTCTATGAACAACTAGGTGTAGATGAAGTAAAATCCACCTGAACCATATTACAACTTGTTGATTGCTCAGTTCATGTAGCGAGAGGGGTAATAAAGGATGTGTTGGTCCAAGTTAACAAATTCTACTACTCAGTAGATTTTATTATCTTGGATACTCAACCCATCGTGGATATGAGCGCTTAAATTCCCGTCATTCTTGGTCACCCATTCATTTTCACATCAAATGCAATCATTAATTGTAGGAATGGAGTCATGAATTTATCTTTTAGGAATATGACATTGGAGATCAATACCTTTTTCAACATGAGAAAATAGGCAAAGGATGATGATAAAGCCCATGATGTTAATTTGGTTGATTCTTTTATGGAAAATAGAACACTTATGACCTTATCCTCTGACTCTCTAGAGATGTGCCTGGGCAACTCCCTTGATTTATATGATGATATGATTAGGGAGACAGGTGTCATGCTTGATACTGTGTTGGTACATGAAGTTAACTAGTGGATTCCACAATTTGAAGAATTACCCTAAACTGATGTAGTTCATCTACCGTTTAACCTCAAGGCACTGAAGCTTGACCTGAAACCTTTGCCTTCTAAATTGAAATATGTCTATTTATGTCAAAATGATGAAATTACCTTTATTTGTCAATAAATGTGATAGTTGAGTCGACAGTCTAGTGAGCCCCTCGAGAAGACATTCCAAGTTGCTGCCTCAACAAAGTGGATGAATCAGGAACGTCAAAGGTAACCTAAACCTCACATCCCATGACCAAAACACCACGGGTAGAAAATCCCCACTAAAATTCAATGAACAACAAAGAAACTCATGTTTGAAAACTAAATTTCAATATGTAAATCAAATCAGTTTTCTATAATGTCACTTCGAGTCATTAAACATGTCTCGATGAAATCTAACATACTTGTTCGATGAGATTGAACATGACTCATTGACATCAAAAAATGACTCTCAAATGTCCAACAACCACACAAGATATATGGACTGGAAATTTGATTCATCAAACGTGCCTTTGAAGACATCGAACATGCTTACTCGATGACATCTACGAATTAAAAACTTATGTCCTGTAAGCTTCTTGAAAAATCTCCTAGAAATGCTCGATGACTCGAACTAGTCTTGATGACATCGAGATTCAAATTTCAATGACATCGACTCACGTTCTATGACATTGAAAAAGGATAATAAAATGTCCAGCGAGCTTTGAAGGAAAATCTCTTAAAAAATTTAAGGAATCGAACTCAATTTAATGACATCGAGATTCAAATTTTGATGACATCGAATCACGTTTGATGACATCGAAAAGGGATAAGAAAATATCTAGCAAGCTTTAGAGAAAAAGCACTTAAAAAATTTCAGGAATTGAACTCAATTCGATGACATCGAAATTCAAATTTCGATGACATCGAATAAAGGTCAAGAAAGTGTCCAACAAACTTTGAACGAAAATCCCATGTCATCGAACTGTTACTCAATGACATTGAACATAGACAGATTTTGGTAAATTTATTACCGTTGGGACCTTTTGCCTTTAAATCCAGAAGCTTGGTTCTTGTGTTTGTATTGAGAAAAAGAGTGACCTCCGAGAGAGTTATTGCTAACCTAACATCATAAACTTTTTTCTCACAGGAATTCATCCTTTAATCCTTTCTTAAATGCAAGAATTGAATATTCAATATATTAGATTCGAGAATGAACTTCACCATTTAAGGATCCTCCAACAACTTACTCAATGGCAAATCATTATGCTGGAATCTCTTGAATGCACAAACCCTAAAATCTCTGGCTCTTAATGATCCACATTCATTAGAGTATATTTCACCAAATATCTTGACACAACCTCAGCCACTTATATTGGAGCATTTGCAGGTGTAGCAGTGCAAGGGGTTTAAAGACTCTCCATCATCAAGGGAGACCATCTTCATCATGTGTTGAACAGGGCTCACTTACTTAAAAGTAAGTCACTAAAGTCCAGAGATCTTGAAGATCATTCCTTTTGTAAGATTGGGTCTCAGGCTGTATTACAAACTTAGCAAGACCTCAGTGGAGGCCTCCGATGGGAGAAAACGTTTAGGTTCTTATGTAGAACCTTGCCCTGTGTGGCCTAAACCTAGGTTCTTGTGTAGAACCTTGGCCTATGTGTCTCAAACCTAGGTTCTTACGTAGAACCTTCGCCTATGTGGCCTAAACATATGTTCTTGTGTAGAACCTTGGCCTGTGTGGCCTAAACCTAGGTTCTTGTGTAGAACCTTTTCTCTTGTGTAGGGCATAAACTGTTGAGTCTTTGAGTAGGACAGTTTGCCTGGTGTAGGTATTTTTAGGAACCTTATGTAGGTCCTAGTGTCAACCTTGTGTAGGTTGTAAAGGTTTGAGGTGAATCTGATTTGAAACCTCCGTCAGTGAAATCTGGTATACTTATAAGTTGAGTGCATCCACCAGGAATGAAGTAGGCACATAGCCGAAGCACTTATATGATCATGTTTGAAATTGTTGTTTACGCACTCATTTGATTATGCTTGTCTTGTATGTTTAAATATGTTGCATGATTACATGAATGTTTAAGATTAATAGGAATCACATCCCACACACTCATATACACAATCCTGCGTAGACTAGTCGTTTAAATTACATAACTTGAGTAATCTATTGCTTGGATCCTCTGCTTGGCTTGGAAGCCTTTAGAGTTAAGATTGACATACCTTGATTAATTGCAAATTAGTTCAAGATTAGGAAATTAGTTTTTAAATTGGTATAATTTATGAAAATTCCTATGCACCCCCTCTAAGAAACTTTGACCAATTCCATACTTCTACTACAGTAGCGGTCTAAACAGTCTGAACCATAATTTTAATTGGTATCAGAGTGAGTTCCTCTTAAGGGTTTATCAACCTAGACAGAGATTATGATTAAAGTTGGAAATTATGACTGAAGGAGAGGGATCATCAATTTCTAGACCTCTTGTGTCTTTTATGATTCAAATTATGCATATTAGAAAGTTAGAATGCATTATTTTCTACAATCCCTAGATCATGATGTTTAGGAAATAGTTGAAAATGGATATATGCTACCAACTGATCAATTGATGCTTGATAATGGCACAACTATCACCAAACCCAAATCTAAAGAGATGTGGACTACCTATGAATCGGGGTTGGCTAACTTCTTTTGGGGGTCTGGGGATGGAAAAAAGAAGAAACATTGGGTGAGATGGTTGAAGATCTGCTACCCCAGGACAGAGGGAGGGCTTAGCATAAGAAGCATGGCGGACGTTATGGCAGCATGCATAATTAAAATGGGGAAAATCTTCTTGAAGGAAAATCTCTCTGGGCGAAATTTATGACTACCAAGTATATTAGTAAATTCATTTGCTCATGAGGGATGAACTTGGTGGCGAACTCTACAGTCTGGAAGGAGATATCCAGATCCCTTCCCTTTACTACCCTCCACTCTAAATGGCTCCTAGGAGAGGGAAGAGTGAATTTATGGACCCAAAATTGGTCTAGAGAAGGATTTTTGGCTTTGCTCATGTCTACTCCTATCCTTGCTCATCTCAAGGATGCATCGGTCAGAGATTTTCTCTCCTCCTCCAGCAGAATTCGATGGCAAGTTCTCCAAGATTTTCTTCCCCATCCAACCATCCAGGTGCTCAAGAGTTGCCCTATTCAATTGTCTAGCAGAGAAAACGTCTTAGCTTGGGATCTAACAACATCAGGCAAATTCTCATTGAAATTGGCCTGGAATGGCATCCGTCACCAGAAGCAAAAGGCCCCGTGGGCTCAGTGGGCGTGGAATGGTATTCTCCCACCCAAAATTGACATCTTTCTTTGGAAAATCATCACTACCAAAAAAATGGGCAAAGGATACAGACCACGTTTGGTTTTTGCTACGGATATAAACCGTAGCTATATTTACTATGGTTTTAATCCGTAGCGAAAAAGGTGGAACACCATTAATAAATAACAGTGGTGTAAGGAGCTTTATAGGGCCTAAAAATTATATTTGTTCTATCTAAGCCATCCATCTATTTTAAAATATTATTATAGGGCATAAAACCAAAAATCAGCTAGATCGAATGATAAAGTGGACCACACAATAGGAAACATGGAGATTAAATCACATGTGCTTCCTATAGTGTGGTCCACTCAGGCCTTATATATACTTTATTTTTAGTATTATGAACTAAAATTATTTATGAAAATCAGTTAATGGAATGGATAAACCAAATGCATCATGGTGGGCCCCACGGAGCCCCTGACAGGACCATCCATGGGTCTATCCGCCCAAAAATGGGCGCGCACTCAAAACTAGCCGCGCCCAAAAGTCCCTCCATTTCTCTCTCTCTCTCTCTCTCTCTCTCTCTCTCTCTCTCTCTCTCTCTCTCTCTCTCTCTCTCCGTTCCTAACCCCATCTCTCATCTTCTTCCCTCTCACTCTCTGTTCCCTAATCTTCCCAGTCTCTGTTCCCCAATCACTGACAGGACCGTTAGCACTCTCACTTTCCCTCTCCCTCTCCCTCTCTTGAGCTCCCTCGCCCTCATCGTCTCCCTCTCCCTCTCTCAAGCTCCCATGCCCTCACTCATCCTTCAACAATACCAACTCTTCAGTAGCGCTGCCTCTTCTGGCACTCCCGTGCCCTCACTCCCCCTAACATTGAGGCTTCTTCTTCTTCAAAAGTTCCCTCTCCCTTACATTTCTAGGGTTTGGTTGATTTTCTTGTTACTACAACTTGTATAAATTAGGGCAAAATGAAGGTGAAGGTGAAGGAAGAAGTGGTTCCCTACGAGGCAAGCAAACTCTCTCTCTCTCTCTCTCTCTCTCTCTCTCTCTCTCTCTCTCTCTCTCTCTCTCTCTCTCTCTCCCCTTGATTAGGATCACATCCCTAGCTTTTCTGTAAATTAGGGAAAAATGAATGTTATGGGTAAATTACATTGTCGAGTTTTTGTTGCACTCGATTTTGGGTAAATTACATTACTGAGGATTCTATTGTTGACTTTGAATGAAATCCAATTGAAAATGGGGACTTGGTTCTTCTTAATTTCTGGTTTTTGGTTATCATAATTGCATGGTGGAAAAAATAACATGGTTATGTGGATAAGAATGCAATAATAAAATAAGTGCAATGTGCATGTGTGTGTGCATCATAGCTATCAAAATTAATCACCTAGGCATTTCGATGGTTGCACAACTACTAGGGGTATACTGTCCTGGTGGCCTAATACAATCATGTATGAAATTCAAAAGGATTGTAGTTCGATTTTGAAAATAAGATAATTCAACCACATAGTAAGATCTTTAGTAAGCTAATGCATCAAAACAATCTCAAATTAATGAATAGAACTTCACTCAAACATTTCACCAAACACCTAAATAGCATAAGTCAAACTAGGAGTCTTCTAAATAAGAGTCTTTTAAATGCTTTTGTTCATGGGCGCTTGGTAAGGGTTTCAGTTTACTACCCTAAGTGAGATTTTCATTTTTATAATAAGGGAATAGTTCAAATTTCTGCTGACTATTGTCTATATGAGCAACGAAATAGCACAATCATCTGTTAGTATATTTTTAATTCTTCATAGCTTATTGCTAGAAGTAAATTTGTGCACATTTGTGAATTCAGTCACTTGCAATGAATTTTCATATGAGTATGGGACCTTTGTGGCTATTGTTGTTTGTGCAAATCTTGTATTCCTGGCTGTTGAAATGAATATTATACTAAATCTTATATCTTTTAAATTCACAGATCTAATGTTTTAGTCTTGCATTAACCATTTTGCAAATGTTTCGATCCACTGGCATGTTTATGTGTATTATGATAATTTAGAGACAGTGGCCCATATTGTATTGATCTCATTGAATTCAATGGTCATGTTTGTTACACTTTTATGTCGGATCGGTGTAGACCAACTCATGAATGATGCACTTGCATAATTTTTTTGAGAACTGGTCACATACAGTCACAACTTATGGTGTATGATCTTTTCTGCCAAGTTGACACATGTGCAGGGCATGAAAATGGTAGGCCCCGCCATGTGGATTATGATTCTAGAAAATCAGGTTGATATGCTAACTAGGTTAGCATATATACATGATTGTCTACAAATTACTGGGTTTCAAGCACTCTCTCTCTCTCTTTATATACATATATATATATATATATATATATATATATATATATATATATATATATATATATATATATATATATATATATATAAAATTTAGAAGGTTTGCATGTATTTATGACAAAGCTATGATGATGATGATTATTATTATCTTTAGCTAATGGCTACTCTGCTGAATTCTTAAATACAAGATTCAGTGCGCGTGCTTGACTATAACAACTATATTTTGCTTCGTTTGCTATCACATTGATGGCTCCATCATATCTGATGATACAAGAAATTGAATCCTATTGGCATTCAGAATCCTAAGTGGCAGTATGAAATCTTCTAGTAAACCTCAAAAATTCATAAAACAGATCTATTGGTCTTAAGTTTTTTATTGTTCTGCCATTCTACGTGGTAAACCATCTTCTTTCTACTTTTCTATTTGCTATTTTACCTTTTTATTATGGAATTTTACTAAATTAAAATATCTTTCTGGCTACGCAAAATCTGAAATTCAGTTCCGATTTTACTTGGGTTTCCCCCTAGTTAATGGAAGTTGCTAACATCATAAGACTATATTCATAAGAGGATTGCAAGTATGAGCATTATACAGAGACATTGATGGCTAAGTTGTTGATTGTGGCTGAAAAAATCCAATAGGTAGTTGGAATCACGGGCTTGATTCTGACAAAGCTTGATGGTTCTACTCGAGGTGGTTGTGTGGTAAGACTTGGAATTTGTTTACTTAATTATTTTTCTCATTTTTCATTATTGTTGACTAGATGGTCAAATAAAAAGAGCATTGAATTATTCTCATTCATTGAAAAAGGAAAAAAAACGGTGAATTATTCTCCACATAACATCAATAGAAAAACACCTGTTTTGTACTTGCAAGTGAGTGTGGTGGATGAACTTGGCATTCCTGTAAAGTTTGTGGGCGTTGGGGAAAGGGTGGATGACCTTCAGCCATTTGATGTAGAGGTCTTTGTTGATGCCATTTTCTCCTGAAAATTGAAGAGGTGTGGATCCTCATTTTTTGCATCTCCTATCATTTCTGTATACAGTTTTTGAATAGGATTTCCACTTATTCCTTGGTTCCTTGCCTGCTTCCAGAGAGTTGTTCTATATACATTATTTTGAAGTTACAGAAGCATGAAATGCTGTTTATTAAGATAGGATGGTGATCGGCTTTCAGCTATGTACAAAATTTGAGACCTTTTGTAGAATTATTTTTCAGTTGTGAGTACAATTCTTATAATCTTATCTACTTATCCCTTATTGGTCATACGATCGATCTATTTCAATTATGTGCCTTTCGTGGCGGTTCAGCATTGATCTATGAACTTGTGAACTGAGCTTCATTTTTCATCCTGCGGTCCCAAACAAATGGCTTAGCAACGTTTCTTCTACTCTCTTCATTCTGAAATTTTAGACATACATCTCGTTACTTTCTTGACAAAAGCAGATTCTTTGGATTCTTGGTGGAAGCATTAAAATTGTTTTGTTTAACTTGTATTTGGCTGAAGTAGTTCCTCTTTTATTTTAATTTTTAATTTTTTAACCATTTGAAGTTAGGGTGTGTTCCTTTCATTTTAGTCAAACCATTTCTGATTGTGTAGTTATTTTTATGCATTCCGATAAATAGATGTGGTTTTGGGTCTTTCTTAGGGTGCCTTAGATGGTGGACTTGACATTTCTCATAGTGACAAGAGGTTTACTGGTTTCAAAAAGGAGGACAAACAACTTGATCGTGAGGTTCATCGAAAGTATATATTCAGTGGTCATGTTGCTTCTTACATGAGGGTTAGATTCAAAACTTGAACCTATCCTCTAGGAAAACTCTGCTAGTGATTAAAATCACTGTATGATAATCATAGGACTCAAGAAAATGGTTGGTAATAAAATTTCTATTTTCTTGATATTCTTTTGTTTTCATGTGTAGATGAAGGAATGGGTATTGTATGTTGGAACAAAAGGTTGCTAACAGGTATCTTTAGAGCTATTCCATGCATTTCCATTTCGTCTTCTTTTCCTTCTGTCATTTTAACTCTCTCACTTTAGTCTTCTTTTCCTTTAGAATGTTCACATGAACTCTTGAAACAAGCAGGAAGCAGCTGCATGCAATTCTATTCAAGTGAGGAGCCTTGAGCCTTGGCGCTTTTTCAGTAGGGTACACTAGACTTAGATTGAAAAAATAGAAAAAAAAACGTTTAAAATCACATTTAAGATGGCCCTCATTAGCTGAGATTCTTTGACATTAACAGAGCTTGTGTAGGAGAACTACATCTCACTTGGAGAAACAGGTACTAAAAAGTAGACTGAACAAGTAATGACTTTTGCTATCACCTTTTCTAATTTTACAGCTACCTTAACTGTTGGCATATACCAGAAAATCATTGTTTACTTTTTGTCATAGCTAGACTAGAAGAAAAGCTCTTGGACATGGTATGAACCGCGTCTCTCTTTCTTTCTTTTTCTTTTTTACATGCTTTTATATGACAGGAGATATCTGTATTTAGTAGATAATATGCTATGCCAATTTGTTGATCCCATGTTCTGCACCCATATGGATTAAATCAAGTGTTTGACATTGAAATAGACAAGGTATATACTCCCGTATGGTACTTTTTCCATGCTTTCTAGATCATACTGTCTACACTAGAATCTTGCATAGAAGGAAGGGAAAAAAAACTCTTTTCTCAATTGTGAGACCTGTCTCTTACTTTAGAGGTATTATATAATGCTTGATGGGGAGAAACAATATGGATTTGTTCGACCCAGAAGTAGCAGTGGTTGGTCCACATTATGTAGTTTAGAGGAGTCTTGAGCATCAACGTAGGCAAAAGCAATCCCAACAAAAACAAGACTGATTGCTTTTTCCATGCATCCATGTGGGAGTATATATGTAGTTCAGGCATTAATGGTTTCTGTTAGCCTGACCTGCCTAACCTTAAATAACAAAAAGAAAAGAAAAAATGGAAAAAAAATAGCAAATTTTAAAAAAGACAATAAATACATGCTTATATATAAACAAGTTACATACATGTTGTAAAAAAACATGCTTATAATAATTTCGAGCATGAGCACAAGCAACCTAATCAGGATAAAGAGTAAACCACAATAATAATAATAATAATAAGGCACAAAATGCCCAAAAATGTCCAAAGATGCTCGAATCAACTTTTCTTTCCTTACTCCTCCAAACATGAGAACAAGCAACCTAATCATGTATCATTCACAATAAAAATAAAAAAGATAAGAAAAAATTGATTAAAAAAATCAGTGGAAAAAAGGGGTTAAAACACAAATAACAGGAAAATCATCCAAATGGGCCCTAATAAAACACGCATCAAATATGATTGGGTTAATTGGGGCCCATTACATTGAAAATATAAAACAAAAGAAGAAACCAAAAAACAAAAAAAGATTATTTATCTGTCTTGCATGTTTTTCCCAATTCCCAAAGTAATCCATTAAACTCAAATTCATCAAACACCCTTGAATTTTGTATTTGGATATGAAAATAGGTATATAGATTTGGTCAAAACCATAGTATAATCTTCCTCCAAGCTCAAGGTGAAGAAAAAAGATTATTATTTTTTTTAAAAAAGGAAAACATTCAGTTATGTTAGTTGATCCAACTGATGTATTCTGATGAAGACCAACAATCCTTTTCTGCATAAAAGGAATGAGAATACAGCCGGCAAATGTAATTGCTTCCCAAATAGGTATAAATTCCTTGTTGATGCAAACTAGTTGCATTTGATCACATTTGAGCATCAACGTAGGCAAAAGCAATCCCAACAAAAACAAGACTGATTTAATTCCATCTTTAATAGACAACAAGGTGCATTCTTGCACACACTTCTTATTGTAATTGTTGCATTCTTGCACATGTTTATTTTTAAATTTCGATGCATTTAATTGTGAAAGGATTTATGCTTTGAAAATGAAAGAGAGAGGCTCATTATGGAGAAGGATGTAGTCATTCAAGAGCATGTTTCCTTGGAAAATCAATTGTTTTCTTTACAGACACAGATAAACAGCCTCATTGCAGAAGTAGATAACCTTACAAGCAAGGTGTTTAAACTTACAATCTAACCATTTTTGCTGAACATAAAATGCACGCGTCTTTGTTGCCTTTCCTATTACAGGTTAGTTCCATAAGGAAGGAATATGATCAAGCCTAATCTGAGCTCAATTTGAGTCGTTCAAAGATGAAAGAATGTGACGCTGAGATTAGTGGCATTGTCAAGGAGCAATAGAAGCTTTAACATAAAATTAGTGATGCAAATGTTGAGAGGAAAAAAATTAAAAAATGAGGTACTTGCAGTGGTTATTCTGTTCCTATTTTATTTAACTTGCTTAATCTATGAAATTGTGTATGTGTTCTTGATAGAAACCCACTCTTTCCCATTCACACAGATTAAGCAAATGGAGATGGAACAGAAAGATTATTCCCTAAAAGTAGATAAACTACTAGAAAGGCATAGTTGGATTGTGGCTGAGAAACAATTATTTGGAAAAAGTGGGACAGATTATGATTTCTCATCTCGTGATCCTCATAAATCAAGGGAGGAGCTTGAGAAACTTCAAGCTGAATAATCTAGGTATGTGATTAGATTACTTATTGTGTTAAGTCCTGTGCTTCTTTGTTTTCTTTTCCATGACAATGAAATAATATGATTCAACCCCTAATTGATTTTTGTTTTTGCATTTTTTTTTTTTTGAAAGAAGAAGGTTAATGGACATGCATCTCAGTTAATCTAATTGATTGCTTTTAGCCTTGAAAAGAGGGTCAACAAAAAAGTTATGACAATGTTTGAGAAAGCTAAAGATGAATACAATGACTTATTATCCAAGAAAAACATCATTGAGGTATATTGCTGTATTTCTCAGCCTGTAAAGGATCTCATCTTTTATTATTATTATTTTTTATTTATTGGAATTGAATTTGTTTATGTCTGAAGTTATTTGTTTACTATATTCTTCTCTTGCTTAAAATGATAAGTCAAAAATCAAGAAGGTGATTGAAGAGCTTGATGAAAAGAAGAAGGAAACACTAAAAGTTTCTTGGGTGAAAGTGAACGAGTCAACACTTCTCTGCTCTCATGTTTTAGTTCATATTTTGTGCTTTCTAGTTGAAAATCAAGAATGCCATTTACTTTTGTTGGTATATTTCAGTGAAAGAAATTTCCTTTCCGGATTATGTTTGTGTGCGTGATTTCAGCGTTTCAGATGGTTGAAACTATGACCCAAATTATAGTATCCAGCTTCCTTGGATCCTTGGATCAAACGAATTTGGTGGATCCTTGGGATAGGTCATGTTTATGTATTTACTCGAAATTAATGGAGCAGACCCGGATGTGCATCGGAGCTATCTGGATGAGCGGGGGTCCCTTGAAGGTGGGAACCGCTTTTATGACCATGATGAAGCTGTCCATTTCCTATGAACAACATTAGAGGGGCATAATAATTTGAACAGACCATGTTTATGTATTTACTCGAAATTAATGGAGTAGATCCGGATGTGCGTTGGAGCTAGCCGGATGAGTGGGAGTCCGTGGAAGGTGGGAACCGCTGTTATGACCATGATGAAGCTATCCATTTCCTATGTATAACATTTGAGGGGCCTAGCCATTTGGACAGGCTGTGTTTATATCTGTATTTCTAGGGTGTAGTCCCTAAAACCCAAATTTCTTAAACTTAAACCTTAACGTATTATCAAATCCCTAAACCTAAACCTACACCTAATCTTAATCTCAACTCCCTAACTTAAACTTAAACCTAAACTTGAAAACCCAAACCTATACCTGAACCCGAACCTGATTTCCTAAACCTAAACTTATAACCTTAACCTAAACCTATTCTCAAATCCCAAAACCTATAACCTAAACCTAAACCTAAGCCATAACCTAAACCTAAACCCTAACCTATAACCTAAACCTTAACCTATAACCTAAACTCAATTTCCTAAACCTTAACCTATAACCTAACCTAAACCTAAACCTATAACCTACACTTATAACCTAAACCTAAACCTAAAACCTAAATGTATTCTCAAATCCTTAAACCTAAACCTACACTTAATCTTAATCTCAACTCCTTAACCTAAATGTAAACTTGAAAACCCAAACCTAAACCCGATCCCGATTTCTGAAACCTAAACCTTAACCTATTCCCAATTCCCTAAAGCTATAACCTATAACCTAAACCTAAACTTAAAACCTAAATATATTCTCAAATTCCTAAACCTAAACCTATACCTAATCCTAATCTTAACTCCTTAACCTAAACCTAAACTTGAAAACCCAAACCTAAACTCAAAAACCCAAACTCGAATCCAAATCCGAACCCGAACCCGATTTCCCAAACTTAAACCTTAACCTATTGTCAATTCCCTAAACCGTAACCTATAACCTAACCTAAACTTAAACCTATAACCTATACTTATAACCTAAACCTAAACCTATAACCTTAACCTAAATGTAAAAACTAAACCTAAACCCAATCCCGAACTCGAATCTAAATTCCTAAATCCTTAACCTAAACCTAAAACCCAAACGTAAACCTGATCTCGAACCCGAACCTGATTTCCTATACTTAAACCTTAACGTATTCTCAAATCCCTAAACTTAAACCTACACCTAATCCTAATCTCAACCCCCTAACCTAAACCTAAACCTAAACTTGAAAATTTAAACCTAAACCCGATCCCAAACCCGAACATGATTTCTTAAACCTAAACTTATAACCTTAACCTAAACCTATTCTCAAATCCCAAAACCTATAACCTAAACCTAAACCTTAATCTAAACCTAAACCTTAACCTATAACCTTAACCTATAACCTAAACTTAATTCTCTAAACCTTAACATATAACCTAACCTAAACCTAAACCCATAACCTTAACCTAAACATCAAACCTAAACCTAAACCTATACTTATAACCTAAACCTATTCTCAAATCCCAAAACCTATAACTTAAACCTAAACCTTAACCTAAACCTAAACCTATAACCTAAACCTATACTTATAACCTATAACTAAACCTATAACCTAAACCTAAACCTAAAACCCAAACGTAAACCCGATCTTGAACCTAAACTTGATTTCCTAAACGTAAACCTTAACGTATTCTCAAATCCATAAACCTAAACCTACACCTAATCCTAATCTCAACTCCCTAACCTAAACCTAAACCTAAACTTGAAAACCCAAACCTAAACCCGAACCCAAACCCGATTTCCTAAACCTAAACTTATAACCTTAACCTAAACCTATTCTCAAATTTCAAAACCTATAACCTAAACCTAAACCTTAACCTAACCCTAAACCTTTTCCTATAACCTAAACCTTAACCTATAACCTAAACTTAATTCCCTAAACCTTAACCTATAACCTAACCTAAACCTAAACCTAAACCTAAACCTATAACCTTAACCTAAACATAAAACCTAAACCTAAACCTATACTTATAATCTAAAACCTAAACCTAAACCTAAACCTAAAACCTAAATGTATTCTCAAATCCTTAAACCTAAACCTACACCTAATCCTAATCTCAACTCCTTAACCTAAATCTAACCTAAACCCGATCCCGATTTCCTAAACCTAAACCTTACCTATTCTCAATTCCCTAAAGCTATAACCTATAACCTAAACCTAAACCTATGACCTAAACCTAAAACCTAAACCTAAACCTAAAACCTAAATGTATTCTCAAATCCCTAAACCTAAACCTACACCTAATCCTAATCTCAACTCCGTAACTTAAACCTAAACTTGAAAACCCAAACCTAAACCCGAACACGAACCCGAATGCGATTTTCTAAACCTAAACCTTAACCTATTCTCAATTCCCTAAACCGTAACCTATAACTTAACCTAAACCTAAACCTATAACCTGCACTTATAACCTAAACCTGTAACCTTAACCTAAACGTAAAGCCTAAACCTAAACCCAAACCCGATCCAGAACCTAAATCTGAATCCCTAGACCCTTAGCCTAAACCTAAAACCTAAACATAAACCCGATCTCGAACCCGAACCTGATTTCCTATACCTAAACCTTAACGTATTCTCAAATACCTAAACTTAAACCTACACCTCATCCTAATCTCAACTCCCTAACCTAAACCTAAACCTAAACTTGAAAACCCAAACCTAAACTCGATCCTTAACCCGAATCTGAATCCCTAAACCCTTATCCTAAACCTAAAACCCAAACGTAAACCCAATCTCGAGCTCGAACCCAATTTCCTATACCTAAACCTTAACGTATTCTCAAATCCCTAAACTTAAACCTACACCTAATCCTAATCTCAACTCCCTAACCTAAACCTAAACCTAAACTTGAAAACCCAAACCTAAACCTGAACTAGATTTCTTAAACCTAAACCTTAACCTATTCTCAATTCCCTAAAGCTATGACCTATAACCTATAACCTAAACCTAACCTTAACCTAAACCTAAAACCTAAACCTATAACTTTAACCTAAACCTAGGTTTTGAGTTTAAAAGTTCATCCTAGGTTTGAACACATTACTCGTGTTGGATTTTACCATAGTTTAGAAGATTTGTAGGTACATGTTTGATTTCTTCATGTATAAGTGTTTTTTTTTTTTTTTTGAGATGTGTACAAAGGCATGCTTGTTTAATTGTGTCTACAAATGCTATTTTATACAGTTTTACAAGCTAAAGAAGTTAGTGGAGGATGAAATTCATTTTCTCAAGGGAAGGGTTTCAAAACTTGAAAGTGATCTTGTGTCGAAGTCTAATGAAGTTACATCTGCAGTTTCAAGAAAAGAAGAAGCTCTATCTTTTGCATTTCCTAAAATTGACTGTTTAAAGGAAGAAAATTTTGTAAAAATGTGAGCATTATTGAATGCATATGGAGGGTGTTTACTGTGTTGGAGTGTATTTGTTTCTTGCACATGAGGGCATGCCTTAGTTGTAATTATTAAGATAGGTTGTACAAAGTGAAGTATTATTTATTTAGAAATGTGAATGCAGGATGCATTGAATGATTTGATTGCTATTTGTAATAAATGCATCATTTTTTTTATTGCATTTTATGTACTATTTCTATCAGCATTAAGCTTAGATGAGTTATCAATCATAGAAGGTTCTTGCGATGGAAACAGGTCGTATTATTACAATTTTAAAAAAAATAGCTATAAATATAATCTGTAGCTATAGCTGCAGCTTTTGTCCATAGCTATTGGTATCTATTACTACGGATATTGTTTGTAGCTATTGGATCTATTACTACGGATATTATTGGTGCTATTGGTATCTATTGCTACGGATAAAATCTCTTTTGTTACGGATATGATTCGTAGTACATTCGTCGCTATTGGTGGGGTAGCTAAAGGTATTGATACGGATATAATCCATAGCTATTGGTATTTATTATTACAGATATAATCCGTAGCTATTCGTACCTATTGTGTAAGACCTGTATCTTAGTCCGTACTGTTCCGTAGACTTTCGCGGTCTTACCAGTCGAATTCCAGAAACCTTCGACCCTTAACCGATATTTGCGTGTGACCCTGATTCGTACACCATCAACTCGAGTCGACTCAACCCAAGATCTTTACAATAGCAACCGCGCCGTCGCTGCGGTTTTTATGCCGCGACTTGCGCGGTGAGGCGATACCCTGGTTAGGAGATGTGGGCTAACGTTCGGTGCGAGGAAAACGTCGCGCATTGCGAACTCAAGAGAATCTCTACGAGTTGTCACATCAATCCCATAAATCAATCAAATCCCATCACATCTCATGTCAAGCACACATCACTTTTCACCCTTTCTCAAGCAAGCCACAAAAGTCCAAAAGTTCTTACAAGCTCATACCCTTCTTACACAAAATGCCTCAAAAGTTAAAAGTTTCTTACACAAGCCATACCTTTCTTACACAAATGGCCACAAAATTCAAAATGTGTCTTGCACACGCATCACCACCACATCCATCACTCCATCAGCCATCTATCTATCTCTCTCTTTACAACTCTCTCTCCCTCATTTTCAAACTCAAATCCAAGCAAGAGAAACCCCATATGTATGAGCTTCTCCCTCTCTTTCAAAACTCCAAGTGTGGCCCACCTTTCCTACCCCTTCGTCTCCCATCTTAACCATCCAAACCTCATCTCATCCATTGGAATCAAAGCTAAGGTGCTAAGGAACCCATAGGAGTAAGAAGATCGAACGGTGGGTGCTTAATAATAGTAATTTTTCATGTTCTTAAGTTGGGCCAAGTGAGACTTACCGATCAATGGTGTGGATCTCACTTGGGACCCTAAGATGTGGCCGATGGCCCACTAAGATCATCATGATCATTCCATGATGGGGCCATTCTCCATGGACCCCATCATGATGTTTATTTCTTTGCTTTGATAGGTCATCTAGACCGTCCATATCGGTGGGGAAAGGATCTCCATCGTTGTTTTCCAATTTCGATAGGCCCATGTGTAATGAGATCCATTTGATTGTATGATTTCTTACAAGGGAGGGCTCATAGTGGCGGAGCCCTTCATCACACGCGTGTCCCACTCTCTACCTCTCCCTCTCCCTTTCTATTTAATTTTTTTTATTAAAATATGGTTGTGTGGCCTACTTGAATGCACCCCACCATGAGGCAAATACTCTATCCAAGTTATCTACAAGTGTGGCCCACTTTGTGGGTGTTGTATCTACACCATCCTCCATGAGGTGGCCCACCTAATCAGGGCCTACCTCTAATGAAGCCGTTACGTGCAAGACGCTGGACGTGGTTGGAAAAAGAAAAATATTAGCTTGTTTTTCAAGCTTTTGGGGTGGTCCACTCACATAGGCCCCACCTTGATGTATGTATGCAATCCACACCGTCCATCTCATTCCCTGGATCATTTTAGGTGTTGAGCCAACGAATGATGCTGATCCGAGGTTCTAGTGGGCCATAGCATAGCAAATGATGGGTTTCATCATTGAAATCTTCCCTGGAATTTCTATACATCACAAATATACCCAATATTAGACTCATTGGATTTGTTACAAGCCGTGGAATCCCATGGCTAGAGTGGATCCGCTTGGAGCGGGCCCCACACTTAAAAAAACCTCAGAAATTAAGGTTTTAAAATATATATATATATATATATATATATATATATATATATATATATATATATCAAAGGAGAGGCAGCGCCTGCTGCCACTGACGCAGCAGCAGGGCTGCAACGTTGACAGGCGGGCGTCCCAGCAGGGAACCCACAGCTCCAGTCGTGGGCCCCACCATGATGTTCATTTGCCATCCAACCGGTTCATTAGGTGGGCCCCCACGTGAAGTGGGCCCACTTCAAAAACCAGCCTGATCTAAGACTCAGGTGGCCCACAACATAGGAAACAGTGGGATTGAACATCTGCCCTTGAAATCCTTTTTCTGGGCCATGGGAGTTTTGGATCAAGATGAAATTTGTTTCTCCTACTCATCTCGGTCCAAGTGACCTTATTAACGGTTTGGATAGCATTTAAACATGGTGGTGGGCCCCACGTGGAACCCACCAGTGATGTACATGTTTACCACACCGTCCACACCTGTGTAGACGGTGGAACCCACCTTGATATATCTGTTTAGCCCTTGATGCATGGGTTTCATTCACACTGTCCAGTGACAGTGGGGCCTCCATGATGTGTGCTGCATCCAACCCGTCCAGCTGTTTTGAAAGCTCATTTTGGGCATGAGCTTAAGAATGGGTTAGGCCCATAGGTCAGTGGACGCCACCCTTGTTGCATGTGCTATATTCAAACTGTCCATCTATTTTAAAAGCTCATTTTATCGTATGAGCTAGGAAATGAGCCAGATCCGTAGTCCAAGTGAACCCCACCTTGGCATGTTATGAGGCCATCTTAATGCCTTTGTAGTGGTCTATTGGGGCCCACTTTGATGTCAATGTAAGGCCCATGTCATGGGGTCATTCGACGTGTGTACAACCCATGGTTGAGACCCACTTTGATACATATGTAAAGCCCATGGGTTGAGGCCCATTTAATGTATTTAAGGCCTATGAGATTAGGCTCATTTGATGTTTTAGGGGCCCATGGGTTAAGGCCCATTGAGAAGTACTAGGGCCTATGGGTTGAGGCCCATTTGATGTACATATAGGGCCCAATTGGTGTGGCCCATTTGTTACATATAAGACCTGTGAGATTAGGCCCATTTAATGCAATCTAAGGCCCACGGGTTTTGACCCATTGCAATGTACATAAGGCCCATTGGTGCGGCCCATTGATGTGGCCCATTTGATGAGTAAAAGGCCCATATGACATGACCTATTTGATGTATTTAATGCCCAATGGGGTGTACCTAAGGTCCATTGCAATGTGTGATCCCAACTTGGTTTATATAATGATGTTTACTACGTGTTATGGCTTGAGAGCAATGGTAGTTTGACGTCCACATTGCAAGTATAGTGTTGTTTAAATGTCCACATTATGACTCTCCCTAGGGCCATTGATAGGCTGTAATTGTTGTGTAGGCCGTCTAGGCCCATCTGCATTATAAGGATAATTCATTACTTTATAACATGCTTAGTATAATTTCATTACTCATGCCCATACGCATCATATGTATGCTTGATATGAGGAATGTTTGATCATCGCATTAGCCGTCGGGCCGAGACATTTACGGGACTCCTTATGAGACAGAGTGTCCCCCATGAGCGCATGGTGCGCACGAGATTGTTGCATGATTGTATAGTATGACTCATGCATTTCGTATTTACTTGACATATGACATCAGGACCATAGCCTCCACAGGCATATAATGGTTGGCAGGATTGGATACCAAAAATCTTATTCTACATGAGGTGCTATAGATATCCCTAGGTGAAAGTCCATAAACCCTTATGGTACTAAGAGGTTGCTCCAACGTCCAGACCGAGTGGGTAGATGAGCATTGAGTGTCGATTACCAGATGGTTGCACTCTCCACTGTGTCGTAGTTGGTTGGAAGGGGGTGTGGCCTTACCCGCCCGAGAGTAGGGGATAAAGCTAGGCTGAGTCTGACCAGCTAGAGGAATGGGTCCGCTATCGACGAGTCGAGCCGGATATTGGCAGACGGATAGTGAGGTCTCTTTCACTTACTTTATCGTGCGCGATGAGATGACGATCTGGTTTAGAGTGTACTAGACCCCGGTGATATCTCAGAGTTGAGCTGTATTGACATGTGGACTTAGATGAGGATTGTATGCTTAACTCATATCTCATAGCCCTGGTATGGCCGACATCATTCATACTTTGCATCGCATAGCCTTGGTATGGCTTACAGTATTCATGGATCCATCAGTATATTCCGCATTACTCTGATATTGTATGATCATATTACTACCTTGCGCACACACTTTCACCACCCTCTAAGCTTTCTATAAGCTTATGCACGATCGTTGTATGCAGGTGACGTTGGATCCCAGCAGCGCTGAGGCTTGAGCACGTGACAGATTATTATTGGAGCTTTTGGTTTATTATCATTGTATTTTTCATTATGCTCATTGTACTTGTAAAGTTTTTGATCATAGTGGAAATGTAATGGAGTTTTTGGATGTTGTTTATGGGTTATGCCTTTGGTTATGCTTATCACGATTCAAATTGATCTTAAAAATCCTCCTCGTAGCATCCCAGGATTGAAACCTGGTGAATGGGAGCTGGGAGCCAAGAATGGGGTTCTACAGAGGCTGTCGGCGCCAGATTCGGCGATCGAGAATTTTGTGAGCCTGATTTCTGAGTTTGGGGCATGACGTAAGTTGGTATCAGAGCATAACTTGGGAATAACCGAGAACAATATTACTATTTACTATGAGTGTAGAATGGCTAAGTCCCGAAGTTCGGATAGCTTGGCGATCTCCCGTTACAGACCCTTAACGTGCGTGCCTTCGAGAGTTTTGAAGTTGATAGGCGCCTTTTCTCTTTTCTATAGGACATGGCATGAGGGAGAGTGACCCGATCGACTCCCGCACCACCACTTGAGAATCCCGCTCCACCACCTGCTGCTCCCGCCCTACTACCTACGATGCCCATTCCACCACCAGAGATTCCTACTGCCCAGCCTATGGATGCAGCTCCTCCACCAGAGACTGGTGTGGACCCGATCGTATCTGTGAGTGCCTCTCAGTTGCAGCAGATGTTACAGGCTATGACGGCTGCACTCCAGGGGCAGGGCAGGCACCTAGTCGTTTCACCAACCCAAGCAGAGCAGGAGTGCGTGAGTGCCCTCCTTCATGAGTTTCGACGGCTCGATCCCCCGTGTTTTCAGGGTGAGCCAGACCCGACGGTAGTAGAGAGATAGCGCGCTGATGTGGAGAAGATATTCGAGATGATGGAATGTACGACTGAGCGGCGAGTTCGGCTAGCCATATTTCTTCTCCATGGTGAGGCTGAGCACTGGTGGGCATTAGTTTCTCGAGCAGCAGGCGCCAACTTTGTATGGACATGGGAGGATTTTGTGGATTGGTTTGATCGACAGTACTTCCTTGATCACATCCGACGACAGCGAGCGTTGGAGTTCAAGGCCCTGGTACAAGACGATATGACAGTGGCTCAGTACGCAGCTCGCTTTGTAGCACTATCAAGATTTGTACCTTACATAATAGATGAAGAGGAGGGGAGAGTCCGCCGCTTCGAGGATGGCTTATGTTACGCTCTTCGCGGCCGTGTTATTGGGCATGAGCTCCCAACTTTTGAGGAAGTGGTACGGAAGGCCCAGATTTTAGAGGCTGAGTGGGCTGATTCTCAGTCTGATCGTGGTCAGAGGAGAGACCGAAAGAGGCAGGCTCCTTTCAGTGACTCTCAGCAGCGTCGACCACAACAGTAAAGGCGTACAGGTCGTCCAGCCTTCCGAGCACCAACAACACCTCCAGCACCACCTCCGAGGCAGTTCACCGGCACTTGTTTTAGGTGCGGTGCGACGGGACACCGTTCGTGGGAATGTCTCAGCCCCCAGCAGCAGCAAAGAGGTCCACAGCAGCAGAGGGCTCCACAGCAGCCTCCACCATAGCCGCAACAGAGACCCCACAGCAGCAGCGACAGCACCCCCCACCACTGAGGCCACCTCAACAGCAGCATCAACACCAGCCTCCGAGGCCGCAGCAGTAGAGGCAACAGTTTCGACCGCCTTAGTGACCCCATCAGTAGCAATAGCACGCGAAGAGGGAACAAACACCTCCCCAGCCGGCTCAGGCTAGGTTATATGTGGCTCAACAGGATCCGCAATCATCTGGAGGAGTCGTTGAGGGAATACTTCCAATCTCTGCATGCATTGTACCTATGTTGTTTGATTTCGGTGCATCACATTATTTTGTAGTCGAGAGCTTCTGTCGATCAACTGGCTTACCGTTAGAGTCTTCTTGTGAGAGCCTATCAGTATCGACTCCCTTGGAAAGGACTGCAGTGTTGAGCCGATTTTGCTCGTCTTGCCCCGTTCTAGTTGGGGATACCTTTTTGCCTGCCAATCTGTTTGCATTGCCGATGTCCGAGTTTGATGTCATCCTAGGCATGGATTGACTCGTAGAGTACTATGCCATATTAGACTGCACCGCGAGGACAGTCACGTTCTGTATACCCAGTGTACCACAGTTTCAGTTCGTTGCAGAGCCCAGAGGAGAGCCTTTGTCTTGCTTGATGTCCTGCACCGTTGAGGAGCCTGTTGCCGCTTGTATTGACCATTTACCTGTGATTTGTGATTTTTCTGATGTGTTTTAAGAGATTTCGAGATTACCACCTCGTCGACTCACCAAGTTTCAGATTGATCTTATGCCTGGTATCGCGCCTATTTCGAAGGCCCCGTATCGTATGACATCGTTGGAGTTGCAGAAACTGTAGAAGCAGTTAGACGAATTGTGCAAGTTGGGCTTTATCCGTCTGAGCAGTTCACTGTGGGGAGCGCTGGTACTCTTCGTGAAGAAGAAGGATGGTTCGTTGAGGCTATGCGTTGACTACCGCGAGCTCAACAAAGTCACGATAAAGAACAAGTACCCGCTCCCGAGGATTGATGATTTGTTCGATCAACTGCAGGGAGCACAGTTCTTTTAGAAGATTGACTTGCGTTCCGGATATCATCAGATTTGGGTCCGAGATGAGGACATTACGAAGACGGCATTCAGGACGCGTTACGGTCATTTTGAGTTTCAGGTCATGTCCTTCGGACTGACCAATGCACCCGCGGTCTTCATGCAGTTGATGAATGAGGTCTTTTGCCCATATCTTGATCAGTTTGTTATAGTCTTTATCGATGACATTCTGATTTATTCGAGGACCCGTGAGGAGCACGAGCAGCATTTGGAAATCACTTTGCAGACCCTCCGCGCACACCAGCTGTATGCGAAACTGGAGAAGTGCGAGTTCTGGCAGGAAGAGGTGAAGTTCCTCGATCACGTGGTGACGAGGGAGGGCGTCATAGTGGACCCCTCAAAGGTCGAGGCAGTGGGTCAGTGGGGCCAGCCCACGACTGCGACAGAGATCTGTAGTTTCCTTAATTTAGCGGGCTATTATCAGCATTTCATTAAGGGCTTCTCTCATATTGCAGCCCTTCTGACCAGGTTGACTCGGAAGGGCTCAGAGTTTATTTGGAGTGATGCCTGTGAGCGAGCATTTATGGAGTTGAAGGACCGTCTGACGTCCGCTCCTGTCCTCACTCTTTCCTCGGGGAGTGATGGATTTATTGTATTCACTGATGCCTCGCATATTGGTTTGGGTGTTGTCCTGATGCAGCAAGGGAGACCAGTGGCCTTTGCGTCTCCTCAGCTCAAGATCCATGAGCTAAATTACCCCACGCATGACTTAGAGTTGGCTGCAGTTGTCTTCGCACTGAAGGTGTGGAGGCACTATCTTTATGGGATTAGGTTCGAGCTCTTATCCGATCACAAGAGGTTGAAGTACCTCTTCTCACAGTCTGAGTTGAATATGAAGCAGAGGAGCTGAATGGAACTTCTGAAGGACTATGATTTCGATCTACAGTACCACCAGGGTAAGGTGAATGTGGTGGCAGATGCCCTCAGTCGTCAGCCATGAGGCCTAGTGGCGTATATGATGATTCAGGAGTGGCGGATACTTGAGGATGTAGCAGAGTATGATTTTAAGTTCGACCTGCAGTCTTCTATCGTGCAGTTATCGAGCCTATCGATTCAACCCTCTCTTATTGCAAGGGTGATCAAGGCTCAATAGGCTGATGAGTCGTTGCAGAGTTATATGGCTGAGGCGGCATCTGAGAGTCAGGCAGATTGGCATATTGGTGCAGACGGTGGACTTCGCTTTAGAGGTCGATTATGTGTCCCGGATATTCCAGAGTTATGCAGAGATCTTATGACCGAGGCACATCGATCGTGATTTTCTATCCACCCTAGCTTGACGAAGATGTACCGTGACATGAGGCGATAGTATTTTTGGGTGGGGATGAAGCGTCAGATCGCCAGTTTTTTGACCGAGTGTGACACGTGCCAGCATGTCAAGGTCGATCATCAGAGACCCCCTAGTCTATTACAGCCGTTGAGCGCCTCGATGTAGAAGTGAAAGCACGTGTCGACTGATTTCATTATGGGTTTATCGAGGACTCAGCGTGGTCATGATGCCATTTGGGTTATTGTGGATCGTCTAACGAAGTCGACACATTTTCTTGCGATGCGTGCGACTTGGTCTATGGACTGGCTTGCGAGGTTATTTATCGAAGAGATTGTGAGAGTGCATGGCGTTCCAGTCTCGATCGTTTCTGACCGAGATTCGAGGTTCATGTCTCAGTTTTGGAGGAGGTTCCAGCGAGCGACGGGGACTGATTTGTAGCTCAGCACCGCGTACCATCCGCAGACTGATGGATAGACCGAGAGGGTCAACCAGATCATTGAGGATATGTTTCGGGCTTATGCGATTGATTTCGGGGGTAGCTAGGATGAGCATCTACGATTAGCTGAGTTCGCGTATAATAACAGCTATCAGGCGATCATCGACATGGCTCCTTTTGAGGCACTATATGACAAACCATGAAGATCACCAAATTGCTGGACCGAGGTTGGAGAGCGCCGTCTCCTAGGTCCCGAGCTTGTGCAGGAGACGTTAGAGGCTATTGATATCATTAGGCAGAGGATGCGCACAGCTCAGAGCCGATAGAAGAGTTTTGCTGATCGTCGGCGTCGTCTCTTGGAGTTTGATGTAGGGGACCATGTGTATATTAAAGTCTTGCCCATGAAGGGCGTAGTTCGATTCGGTGCGAAGGGAAAGTTTACCCCGAGATTCATAGGACCTTTTGAGATCACTGGACGCGTTAGCACCATGGCCTATCGGCTTACCTTGCCATCTCAGTTGTCTGGTGTCCACAACATTTTTCATGTCTCTATGTTGAGGAAGTGGGGGTCAGACATAGTTCCCGTTATTGATTGACAGCCGTTGGAGGTTCGTGAGGACGCTTCTTATATCGAGCAGCCAGTTCGTATCCTTGATCGGAAGGAGCAGGTCCTCATGACCAAGGTCATTCCTTTGGTGAAGGTTCAGTGGGGTCACCATTCCGCAGAGGAGGCTTCTTGGGAGTGCGAGGCTGAGATTCGAGAGCGTTATCCTCACCTCTTTGATGATTGATCTTATGTTGTATTTTGTATGTTATCTTTGGTTTTATATAGTAATGTTATGTTTCTCATTCCTTGTGAGTTATGCCTAGTTACGATGATTGTGTAAATTTTGAGGATGAAATTTTTATTAGGAGGGGAGAGCTGTAAGACCCGTATCTTAGTCCGTACCGTTCCGTACACTCTCGTGGTCTTACTGGTCGAATTCTGACAACATTCGACCCGTAACCGATGTTTGTGCACGACCCTGATTCGTACGCCGTCAACCCGAGTCGACTCAACCCAAGATCTTTACCATAGTGACCATGCCGTCGCTGCGGTTCTGATGCCGCGACTCGTGCGGTGAGGCGATACCCTGGTTAGGAGATGTGGGCCAACGTTCGGTGCGAGGAAAACGCCGCGCGTTGTGAACTCAAGAGAATCTCTACGAGTTGTCACATCAATCCTATCAATCAATCAAATCCCATCACATCTCATGTCAAGTACACATCACTTTTCACCCTTTCTCAAGCAAGCCACAAAAGTCCAAAAGTTCTTACAAGCCCATACCCTTCTTACACAAAATGCCTCAAAAGTCAAAAGTTTCTTACACAAGCCATACCTTTCTTACACAAATGGCCACAAAAGTAAAAAAGGTGTCTTACACACCCATCACCACCACATCCATCACTCCATCACCCATCTATCTATCTCTCTCTTTACAACTCTCTCTCTCTCTCATTTTACAACTTAAATCCAAGCAAGAGAAACCCCATACGTATGAGCCTCTCCCTCTCTTTCAAAACTCCAAGTGTGGCCCACCTTTCCTATCCCTTTATCTCCCATCTCAACCATCCAAACCTCATCTCATCCATTGGAATCAAAGCTAAGGTGCTAAGGAACCCATAGGAGAAGAAGATCGAACGGTGGTGCTTAATAATAGTAATTTTTTATATTTTTAAGTTGGGCTAAGTGAGACCAACCGATTAATGGTTTGGATCTCACTTGAGACCTTAAGATGTGGCCGATGGCCCACTAGGATCATCATGATCATTCTATGATGGGGCCATTCTCCATGAACCCCATCGTGATGTTTATTTCTTTGCTTTGATAGGTCATCTAGACCGTCTATATCAGTGGGGAAAGGATCTCCACCGTTGTTTTCCGATTTCGATAGGCCCATGTGTAACGGGATCCATTTGATTATATGATTTCTTACAAGGGAGGGCTCATAGTGGCGGATCCCTCCATCACACGCGTGTCCCACTCTCTACCTCTTCCCCTCCCTTTCTATTTAATTTTTTTTTATTAAAATATGGTTGTGTGGCCTACTTGAATGGACCCCACCTTGAGACATATACTCTATCCAAGCTATCTACAAGTGTGGCCCACTTTGTGGGTGTTGTATCTACACCATCCTCCATGAGGTGGCCCACCTAATCAGGGCCCACCTCTAATGAAGCCATTACGTGCAACGTCCAGCGTCCCTGGATGCTGGACGTGGTTGGAAAAAGACAAATATTAGCTTATTTTTCAAGCTTTTGGGGTGGTCCACTCACATAGGCCTCACCTTGATGTATATATGCAATCCACACCGTCCATCTCTTTCCCTGGATCATTTTAGGCGTTGAGCCAATGAATGATGCTGATCCGAGGTTCTAGCGGGCCATATCATAACAAATGATGGGTTTCACCATTGAAATCTTCCCTGAAATTTTTATACATCACAAATATACCCAATATTAGACTCATTGGATTTGTTACAAGCCGTGCAATCCCATGACTGGAGTGGATTCGCTTGGAGTGGGCCCCACACTTAAAAAAACCTCAGAAATTAAGGTTTCAAAAAAATATATATAAAAATCAAAGGAGAGGCAGCGCCTTCTGCCACTGACGCAGCAGCAGGGTTGCAGCGTTGACGGGCGGGCGTCCCAGCAAGGAACCCACGGCTCCAACTGTGGGCCCCACCATGATGTTCATTTGTCATCCAACCGGTTCATTAGGTGGGCCCCCACGTGAAGTGGGCCCACTCTAAAAACTAGCCTGATCTAAGACTCAAGTGGCCCACAACATAGGAAATAATGGGATTGAACATCTGACCTTGAAATCCTTTTTCTGGGCCATGGGAGTTTTGGATCAAGATGAAATTTGTTTCTCCTACTCATCTCGGTCCAAGTGACCTTATCAACGGTTTGGATGGCATTTAAACATGGTGGTGGGCCCCCACATGGAACCCAACAGTGATGTACGTGTTTACCACACCGTCCACACCTGTGTGGACGGTGGAACCCACCTTGACATATCTGTTTATCTCCACCGTCCAGGCGGACGGTGGAGCCCTTGATGCATGGGTTTCATTCACACTGTCCAGTGACCGTGGGGCCTCCATGATGCGTGCTGCATCCAACCCGTCCAGCTGTTTTGAAAGCTCATTTTGGGCATGAGCTTAAGAATGGGTTAGGCCCATAGGTCATGGACCCCACCCTTGTTGCATGTGCTGTATTCAAACCGTCTATCTATTTTAAAAGCTCATTTTATCGTATGAGCTAGGAAATGAGCCAGATCCATAGTCCAAGTGAACTCTGTAAGTGCTATGATTTCATATCCCTTTAGTTGTCAAATTTTGTGGTGCCAAAACCTATATCTGTCTTGTATATCTTGTGTTTTATGTTTGAAGACTAGTCATTGCAATCAAGACATATTAAGACATCGCATTTCAAGACAAGATCTTAAATGAAGAAAGTTTTCAAGTCTTGGATGAAGAAATCAAGAATAAAAGTTTTCAAGGTTGTATGTTCAAGATTTGATCAAGTTCAAGTTTACTAGAAGACTTTGTCAAGTCAAGATTAAGCTATATTCACAAGCTTCTCTTAAGGGTCATCTGAGTGAACAGACTTTCAATGTCCATATCACTTTTAAGGTTTGTTTGACCTTAGATTAACCTTAGGATGGGCTTTACTGTAGGTCTTTCTGGATACATATCTCATATATTTTAATAGGATTGTTTGGAGTGTTCTAAGACCAGTCCTAGGGACTTCAAGACTAGTCCTAGTTTTGCTACGACCAGTCTTAAGTTTTTCAGGACCAGTCCTAGGTAGTTGAAGATTTTCGAATCTTTCTAGCTGTCGTACGACCAGTCCTGGACATCCTACGACCAGTCCTGGAAGTTCTACGACTCATACTTCGACCGGTCATAGCCCTATGACTCAAACTCCAGCAACCATTTTTGGGGTCCTACGATCGGTCGTAGGTGACCCACGATCGGTCGTAGACCACCCAGGACCGATCGTGGAACTGAAAATCTTATCCCGTGAAAATCTTTCGAAAATATTTGATGCTATAACCAGTCTTAGGATCCTAAGACCAGTCGTAGACGAGATTTTTCAGGCTATAAATAGAGCACGAACTTCAGAGTTTTAGTACTCCAATTCAATTCTATTCAAGCATTCTTTAGGCTATTCTCTGAGATAAGTTTGTGTTTATTTTAAGCTACTTTGTGCTTATTTAATATTCCTTTTGCTAGCTTATTTTTATTTGATTTTGATCTACATTCCAATCTTATTAGAAAAGGAGAATTTCTGATATTCCTTCTTCTTGGATTCAAAATCAAATAGATCTAGCCTGTTTGATTTAAAAATCAATTAGACTTAGAACCATTCTTAAAGTGAGTATTGGACTTTGAACGTTGAATCGAACATCTACTCTGATTGGTTCTATCGGGCTTCTTCAAAAGGTGATTCAGGTATTTTACATGTTTTGTAATTTACTTTCTCTAGTTTTTGTTTGAGATTCGCCAGAAAAATCTCATTGCAGTGGTTATCTGAGGAGAGCCAGAAAAACTCAGATTGTGAGGTTTTTGGATTGTGTAAGCCCGAGATCAAAGAAACAATTGTGAAGGTTTTAGGTGAACCTGTGAAACCTATTTTGATAGTGCATGCTAATATCCCCTGTGTGAGGATATTAGGAGCGGAGTAGCAATCTGTGTGGCTATTGGATAACAGTTGGTGTACACACAGGCGAAACACTATATATCGTTGTGTTGTGGATGTGCTTTATTCTTTCATTCCTTTATTCATTCAGTTTGTAGTTTGTGTTTGTGGATGAATGTTGTAATCACTTCAAGCAAGTGTGGATGAATGTTGTAATAACTTAGGATTTATTTTCCACAAGTTATTTTAATTTCATTGCTTATTATTCCTCTTTGGTTTGTGATACTAAGGACGTTCTAAAAATAGGGTTGTTGTAAGACCCGTATCCTAATCCGTACTGTTCCATCGCTTCTCGCGATCCTTCTCGTCAAATTCCGGCAACCCGCGGCCTGTAGTCGACGTTGCGCACGACTGTGAGACGTATCCTATACATTTGAGTCGGCTTAATCTGAGACTTGTATCGTTGCGACCGCACCGTCGCTGTGGTTTCAACGCTGCGACTCACGCACCGATCCGATACCCTGACTAAGAGATGTGGGTAGGCGTTTATTTTAAGAAAACGCCGCGCGTTTACATTCCCAAGAGAATCTCTATAAAGTGTCCCATCAATCACATCAATCAATCCCATCAATCACCCCTCATGTCAAGTACAAAGCAACCATGCTTTCTTTCTCCACAAGCCAAGCAACCCCAAAGTCAACCAATCACTCACCTCACCCATCACTCACTTCACATCACACCATCACTCTCACATCTCCCTACAACCCTCTCTCTCCCTCATCCCAACACCACTTCCAAGCAAGGGAGAGCATCCAACGTCTAAGCCTTCCCGTGGAGAGAAAATGACCTTGTGTGGCCCACCTTTCCCATCCCAAATCTCTCATCCTAGCCATTCATTCTTCATCTTCCACCATCAAAGTGAAGCGTAAGGAGACCGGCATCTCAACGGACCAAGAAGATCAAGTGGTGGGTGTTTCTTTAGACTACTTTTTATATTTTTAAGATGGGCCAAGTGAGGCCAACCGATCAATGGTTTGGATCTCACTTGGGACCCTAAGATGTGGCCAATGACCCATCTTGATCATCAAATCATTCCATGATGGGGCCATTCTCCATGGACCCCATCATGATGTTTACTTTCTTGCACTAAGAGGTCATGTAGACCGTCCATTTTTAGTGGAGTGGGATCTCCACCGTTGATCTTTTATTTGGATGGCCCATGTGCAATGGGACACCTTGATGTATGATTGGATGGTTGAAACGGAGGGCCCATAGTGCCGGGGTCCCTCCATCACGCGTGTCCCACTCCATCTCTCTCTCTCCCTCTCTTTTCATTTATTTTATTTCCTTGTGTGTGATGAAACGGCCATGTGGCCCACTTGGATGGACCCCGCCATTTACCATTAAAAGTGGGGCCCATCTCATATGCATTGCAGTTACACCACCCATCTTGTGGTGGCCCACATAAAAAAAAAAAAAAAAAAAAAAGAGAAACGTCCAGGACGTCAAGTGGAAAAAAAAAACACAAATATTGGCTTGTTCAAAGCCTTGGAAAGGGACCACTTGTACAGGACGCACCTTGTTGCATGTATCCAATCCAAGCCGTCCATTCCCTTCCCCAACTCATTTTAGGCGTTGAGCCGAAAAATGAGGATTTTTCGAGTATCTGGTGGGCCATAGTCTTAAAAATGGTATTATTACCATTGAACTCTATCAAAATTCTTCCTACGCTCTGAATCAGGCCCAATATTGGTCTTGATGGAATCAATGTGGGCCGTAGAATCTAATGGATGGAGTGGATCCATCAAATGCGGGCCCCACACCTGTAAATCTGTGAAAAATCAGGTTTTTTTTTTTTAAAAAAAAAGGGCAACATAGCAGCAGTTGCTACTGTGTCCGGACGAGCTGGCCGCGCCAGCGGCTGCCGGCGGGCGCTGGGCAGGGTCCCACGGCTCTGCACGTGGACCCCACCTTGATGTTGATTTGTCATCCAGTCCGTTCATAAGGAGGGCCACCCCTTGAGGTGGGCCCCCACCAAGTTTCAACGGAATCCAAGACTCAGGCAGCCCACGCCACAAGAAACAGTGGTTATTGAACCTTACGATTGAGACCCTTTTTGGGTCCACTGCAGTTCGGGATCAATATGAAATTTGTGTCTCCCGTTCATCCAGGTCTTTGTGATCTTAGCAGCAGATTGGATGGAAAATATAGGTTATGGTGGGTCCCACGTGAAGCCCACAGTGATATATGTGTTATATTACCACCGTCCGTATGGACGGTGGACTCCACTGTGATGTATGTGACTATCCACACTGTTCACTGTTTGGACAGTGGGACCCGCCATGATTTATATGTTCTATCCACTCTGTCCACTTGTGTGTGGATGTGTATATATGTATATATATATATATATATATATATATATATATATATATATATATATATATATTATAATGTTATATATACTATATATGTATATAAGTGCATTGGTGGGCCTTCATGTGGGCCTCCACTATGATGGATGAGCAGCATCCAAACTGTCCTCCTTTTTTGAGAGCTGATTTCATGACATGAGCGAAAAGAAAATGAGCCAGATCTATGGTTCAAATGGGCTCGCTTTGGTATGTATATAGGGCCCATGTCGATCCATTTATGGTCATTCATTTAGGCCCACCTTGGTGCACATATAAAGCCCATGGGACTAAGCCCATTTGATACATATAAAGCCCATGGGATCAAGCCCATTTGATGTGCATGGGGCGCAAATGGAATGGCCCATTGGATATATTTAAAGCTCATGTGTGTAGTCTCACTTTGATGTATTTCATGGACCATGAGTCATGGACCATTGCAATGTACATAAGGCTCCTTGGCGAGGCCCATTAATGTAGTATTTGAAGAATATAAGGCTCACGCAATTCGGCCCATTTGATGTATCTATAGCCCATGGATTGAGGCCCAACAGATGTCCTTAAGGTCTATTGCAATGAGTGATTTCCCATGGTTCATGTAATGATATTTATGGCGGGTCGCGCCTAGGGAACAATGTTGGTTTGACGTCCACATTGTATGTACAAGTTGGTTAAATGTCCTCATTGTAACTCTCCTTGAGGCCCATTGATAGGCCCACACTCGTTACTATTCATTGGTTTATAACGTGCTTAGTATAATCCCATGACTCATGCCTATACGCATCATATGTATGCTTGATTCGAGTAGTGACTGATCATAGCATATGCCATTGGGCAGACCACCTATGGGACCCGTTATGAGACGGAGTGCCCCACATGATCCCGCAGTACGCGCTGGATTTCTGCATGATTTGATGGCGTGATTCATGTATCTCGCATACGTGTGACTTGATCACTGCACGCCCTAGCGACATCAGGGTCGTGGCTCCACAGGTACATCGTGGATAGCCATATTGGATATTGAAAATATTTATTTCAGCACTATAGGCACTTAGGATATCCTTGGGTGAGAGTCCCAGAACCTTTTTGGTACTAGGAGATGCTCCAACGTCTAAACCGAGTGGATACACGAGCGCCCGAGTGCCGAATACCAGTAGGCCGCGTCTCCCACTGTGTCGTGGTCTGTTGGAAGGGGGTGTGGCCTTATCCGCCTGAGTGAGGGGGCTATAAGCTAAGCTGAGTTTGAATAGCTCGTAAATGAGTCCGCTATCGACGAGCCGGGTAGGTATTGGCATACTACTGGTCAGGCAGATAGCGAGGTCTTTTTCGCTTGCTTGACTGTGCGGCTAGGGAGGTGGCAGTCACTGCGAAGTGTATTAGACTCCGGTGATATCTAGAGAGGAACTGTACTGATATGTGTACATGATGAGTACCAAATTTCTTGGGTTGCATTTCGCATATGACATTTGGCTATGTAGGCCTTTCATTGCATCGGTGTGGCCGATGGCATTCATATCTCGCATCATGCCTTGCATTACATAGCCTTGGTATATTCATGGACTTACAGCATACTTCCGCATTACCTGATCTTGTACACTCGGCGTTTGCCCTCCGCACACACTTACACCACCCTCTAAGCTTTTGTAAGCTTATACACGACCGTTGCGTGCAGGTAGCGTTGGACAGCAGCAGCGCTGAGGCAGGAGTGCATATCAGAACCTTTTGAAGCTTTTTGATTACCTTGTATTTTTCTTTCTGCATTGTACTTAAAGATTTTGATATAGTGGATATGTGGTGATATTTTTTTGTGACTTGGTTATGCTTGTAGTTATGCTCCATTACAAAAAAAAAATACATTCTGAAAATCCTCCTTGTAGGATCCCAGGATCGGAATCTGGCATTTGATTGTCAGGAGCCGAGAATGGGGCACTACGGAGGCTGTCGGCGCCGGATTCGACAATCGGGATTCATGTGAATCTGATTTTTGGGTTTGGGGCGTGAAAGTTGTCTTACCTTAAACCTCTGGTTTTTGGTGTAAGGTTATCCTTAGAACTGATAAAGTATCAGTCTCTTTATTTTAGGCTATTGTGATTGTTTTATTTTCAGCATTGTGCTTTAAATATTTTATTATTCCGCTGTTATTAGTTTTAATTGGCATTGCCCTATTCACCCCCCCTCTAGGATATATAGCTAGGCTACTTTCAGACCCCACCTTGGCATGTTATGAGGCCATCTTAATGCCTTTGTAGTGGTTTATTGGGGCCCACTTTGATGTGGATGTAAGGCCCATGTCATGGGGTCATTCGACGTGTGTACGGCCCATGGTTGAGACCCACTTTGATACATATGTAAAGCCCATGGGTTGAGGCCCATTTAATGTATTTAAGGCCTATGGGATTAGGCCCATTTGATGTTTTAGGGGCCCATGGGTTAAGGCCCATTGAGATGTACTAGGGCCTATGGGTTGAGGCCCATTTGATGTACATATGGGGCCCGATTGGTGTGGCCCATTTGTTACATATAAGACCCGCGAGATTAGGCCCATTTGATGCAATCTAAGGCCCACGTGTTTTGACCCATTGTAATGTACATAAGGGCCATTGGTGCAACCCATTGATGTGGCCCATTTGATGAGTAAAAGGCCCATATGACATGGCCATTTGATGTATTTTAGGCCCAATGGGGTGTACCTAAGGTCCATTGCAATGTGTGACCCCAACCTGGTTTATGTAATGATGTTTACTACGGGTTATGGCTTGGGAGCAATGGTGGTTTGACATCCACATTGCAAGTATAGTGCTGGTTAAATGTTCACATTATGACTCTCCCTAGAGCCATTGATAGGCCGTAATTGTTGTGTGTAGGCCGTCTAGGCCCATCTGCGTTGTAAGGATAGTTCATTACTTTGTAACATGCTTAGTATAATTCCATTACTCATGCCCATACGCATCATATGTATGCTTGATATGAGGAATGTTTGATCATCGGATAAGCTGTCGGGCCGAGACATTTAAGGGACTCCTTTTGAGACGAATTGTCCCCCATGAGGGCATGGTGCGCACGAGATTGTTGCATGATTGTATAGTATGACTCATGCATCTCGTATTTACGTGACATGTGACATCAGGAGCATAGCCTCCACAGGCATATCGTGGTTGGCAGGATTGGATACCGAAAATCTTATTCTACATGGGGTGCTATAGATATCCCTGGGTAAAAGTCCCTAAACCCTTATGGTACCAAGAGGTTGCTCCAACGTCTAGACTGAGTGGGTAGATGAGCGTTGAGTACCGATTACCAGATGGTTGCGTTCTCCACTGTGTCGTAGTCGGTTGGAAGGGGGTGCAGCCTTACCCGCCCGAGAGTAGGGGGCAAAGCTAGGCTGAGTTTGACCAGCTCGAGGAATGGGTCAGCTATCGACGAGTCGAGTCCAATATTGGCAGACGGATAGTGAGGTCTCTTCCACTTACCTTATCGGCGCGATGGGGCGACGATCTGGTTTAGAGTGTACTAGACCCTGGTGATATCCCAGAGTTGAGCTGTATTGACATGTGGACTTAGATGAGGATTGTATGCTTGACTTGCATCTTACATCGCATAGCCCTGGTATGGACGACATCATTCATACTTTGCATCGCATAAGCTTGGTATGGCTTACGGTATTCATGGATCCAGCAGTATATTCCGCATTACTCTGATATTGCATGATCATATTACTACCTTGTGTACACACTTTCACCACCCTCTAAGTTTTTTATAAACTAATGCATGACCGTTGCGTGTAAGTGACACTGGATCGCAGCAGCGCTGAGGATTGAGCACGTGACAGATTATTATTGGAGCTTTTGGTTTATTATCATTGTATTTCCCGTTATGCTCATTGTATTTATAAAGTTTTTGATCATAGTGGAAATGTAATAGAGTTTTTGGTTGTTATTTGTGGGATATGCCTTTGGTTATGCTTATCACGATTTAAACTGATCTTGAAAATCTTCCTCGTAGCATCCTATGATCGGAACTTGACGAATGGGAGCTGGGAGCCGAGAATGAGATTCTACGGAGGCTGTCGGCGCCAGATTCAGTGATCGAGAATTTTGTGAGCCCAGTTTCTGAGTTTGGGGCGTGACATATTGCTACAGATATAATCCGTAGCTATAGGTACCTATTGCTACATATTATATCCGTAGCTATTGGTATCTATTGCCACAGATATAATCCGTAGCTGTATCTTTAGCTACCCCACCAATAGCGATGGACGTGCTACAGATTATATCCGTAGAAAAAGGGCTTTTGTTATGGTTTTTGGCCGTAGCCTTTGTCCATTTTTCTTGTAGTGCATGCATCAGGCTATTTCAGTGGACGATGCAATAAATAATTCAGGTGTGTTTAGCTTCCAAGTGCGAGTGCTTCTGCGCTGAATGCGGCCCCACGATGGTCCCTCTTTCTCCGATTAGGGATGCTGATCAGAGTGCTTGGCAATAGCCAACCCACACGTCTCACCATCACTAGCACCTTCCATCCAGGAGCCTAGATATGGTCAGTTTAGATCAGTAGGTCCAATCGCAGATTCCCCAAGTTATGTTTCCTCTCCAGCAATTCTAGTCCAAGGGCTCTAACACTATAAGCAATGTCTCTCCTCCCAATCTCCGCCCAATGTTTTCAGTGCTGCTAACTCCACGCTAACCCATGGCATGCCGATTAGGCCTCCTCAACGTCAACCTACCGATGAGTAGCAGTTGCGCAGGATTTCGCCTTCAACACACGGTGAAGAGTCATTAGACCATCTCCTCTATTTTGGTTGGATTGCTGCTAACGTTTGGGTGCATTTCTACCAAATTTTTGATGTGCCTCTCATCCCATCTCAGACCATCATTCAAAAAATCATTTACTGGTCAACAAGGGCGTAAAATTCCTCTCTTATCAAGAGGCTCTTGGGTCTGGCCCTTGTGCTCATTTCCTAGGAACTATGGTTAAGCTGCAACGCATCGCGATTTGATGGAATCAGAATGTGTGCTCATACAGTGATTGCAAGGGTTTCTAGATGGATGCAGGAACTAGGAAACCACTTGCCTGACAATGCCCTAGCGTCCCTCAGGGACGAAGCCGCTCGTCAAGCTCTTCATCTGAATAGGGGTAAAGTCACTATTTCTACTACCCCTTCGGTAGTCAAATGGACAAACCCCCCCTCCCCCCCACCCCGACTAGGTGAAGTTAAACGTGGATGGTTCTTCCCGGGGGAATTCGGGCAAAAGTGGTGGTGGAGGAATCGTTAGAGACTCTAAAGGTTGGGTTATTTTTTCCTTTCACAAGCATTGTGGCCTTGCTTCCAACACGGTTGCTAAGGTTCAGGCTATGCTTGATGGTATCACTTTCTGCAGCAAATTGGGTGTTTCCAATATTGTTGTTGAAACTGACTCCATGGTGGTGGTGGAAGCGGCTTTGGATCCTCTCGCTGGCTGCTCCTGGAATATATGGTACTGGTTGGGTGCCATCCATCACTTTAGTCACTGCCTCAACCTCAGTTTCAGGCATACCTTTCGTGAGGTTCAACGGTAAATGCTCTGGCCAGGATGGCTAGTGAAAGTTGGGCTAATTCTTTCTATACTTCTCGTTCAGAAATGCCAAGGTGCATCAGGGGTCTCCTGGATTTGGATATGGTAGGCCTGGGTTACTTAAGACCATGACGTCAGTGGGAGATCCTTTCTCCCTTTTCTCTTTTGTTTCCCTTTTTCTGGTTGGGTAGGTGTGGCCGTGTTTATAGCAGTTCAAGATTGTGAGTAAATGATAGGTGAGGTTCCTTTCCTTTTTGTTAGAGCCAGCCCGAAAAATTGTAAAATAAAAAAAACTAAATTAGACTTATTCAACATGAAATATGATGAAATTTGGTGAAAGACAAAGAAATATGAAGCCAAAGCTATGAATGTTATTTCCTGTGCGGTATCACAAGAAATTTTTAATCAGATTAGGATGCATGTGTGGTACATCAAAAGAAGTAGGCGATTTATTGGAAAAAACTCATGAAGGAACTAGCATAGTAAAAAGATCAAAGCCACAACTTCTGACATCACAATATGAACACATCAGAATGGAAGAACATGAGGCATTTATGGAGTTCTTCATAAAGCTAAACATCATTTGTAACTCCATGAGTGCATTGGAAGAGAAAATTCTAGTATCTAAAATCTATAGGAAAATTCTAAGGTCCTTATCGGAACGCTTTAACTCCAAGGTTACAACCATTGAAGAATGTAGAAATATACATAAAATGAAAGTAGAAGAACTAGTAGGTTCACTACAAACTTTTGAACTACACTTCAAACCACCCACAAAATCCGAAAGTAATGTCCTTGAGGCCTTTAAAAACATAACCATGATTGAGGAAGAGGGAAGTGACAGAGAAGATGATAATGAGGAGGTGGCTCTCTTAGCTCAACAATTAAAAAAAAAATTCTTTAACAAGAACTGTGGTAGACCATACAACAACAAAGGTAAACAATTGGGCAACAAATGCCATATAGTTAAACATTTCAGGAAGTTCGAAGAGCCTCAATGTTACAATTGCTGGAAATTTAGTCATTTATCTACTGAATGTCCCAATAAGAAGACAAAGGAAAAGGCTATGGCAGCCACATGGGATGACACTGATGAATCAAATTCCGAATCCAGTGATTTAGAAAGTGATGGAGACCAAAAGTCTTTAAAAATACTTGTGGTTTTCACATCTACTGTCATTTCTAATCCAAAGGACAATGAGGAAATGGATGAACCCCATGCCAAAGAGACACTCTCCTCAAATGATAAAGAAGAAGAAGAAGAAGAAAAGGATAACTTTCATGATGCCTACGATCAACTTTATATCCGTACACTACCAGAAAACTGGGCAAAGGCTACAGATAAAAGCCGTAGCCATAGACCTATGGCTATGGCTTTAGTCCATAGCATGACTGTAGTCGTAGGTACCATAACAATAGGTCTTAAACCTATGGCTACGAATTTAATTTGTAGGTATGGAATACAATAGCTGTAGATATAATCCATAGCAATTATATCTGTAGTGAAAAGCACAAACAACTATGGCTATTATTTGTAACTAAAAGTCCGTAGTAATATGCCAAATTTAATAATGGCTACAGCTGTCAGATTACTGGCTATGGTCAATATCCGTAGCTATTTCATACATTAAAAAATATATATAATCATTTGTTCATTCAATTACCATATGCATAATCATTCATTCATTCAATTACAATCATTTACACTACAAGAAATGCCACTTTTAGTGACGAAAATTTTCGTCGCTAAAAGTCAAATTTTCGTAGCTAAAGCTTTTTAGTGACGAAAATTTTCGTCGCTAAAAGACCGACGCAAAAACTTTTTAACGACGAAAAAATTGAATCGTCGCTAAAGGTAAGATTTGTAGTGATGAAAATTTTCGCTGCTAAAAAACTTTTAGCGACAAATTTTTTTGTCACTAAAAATAATTAGAAAACTTTTAGCGACGAAGATTTTCGTCGCTAAAAAATAAGTCTTAAACTTTTAGCGACGAATTTTTTCGTCGCTAAAAATCCCTAGAAAACTTTTAAAAAACTTTTAGCGGTGAAAATTTTCGTTGCTAAAAATAAGTTAGAAAACTTTTAGCGACGAAACTTTTCATCGCTACAAAATAAGTGTTAAACTTTTAGCGACGAATTTTTTTTGTCGCTAAAAAAATAAGTGTTAAACTTTTGGCGACGAATTTTTTCGTCGCTAAAAATTAATTAGAAATTTTTTTAAAAACTTCTAGCAACAAAACTTGTCGTCGCAAAAAATAATTAGAAAACTTTTAGCTACGAAAAATTCGTCACTAAAAAATATTTATAAAACTTTTACCTAAAAAAATTTTCGTAGGTAAAAGTCTCTTTTAAAAAAAAAATATTCCAACACAAATTCCTGATATACACCTGTTACAATAAATTTCACAGATATTCTTCCTAATCTACACCTGTTATATAATATATTTCATCATATTTACATTCACATCTATCTAAACCCAAACTACGTAAATCCATCCAAACATAAAACTACATCCATCCAAACACAAATAATCTTATCCACATCACATTCATCTACACATAAATACATATAAGTTTAATATCATAAATAAAATACAAAAAATTATTCAAAAGTTGATTTATTTTGTTGTCTCTATTTTTTATTTTCTTGAAAAAGAATGCTCCAAATGATAGATGAATCATGTTTGCCCAGTGTAGATAATGTATAGCAAAGCACCCTCAATCCCTTGATCCAAAAGCTATGGTTTGAAGCTATTGGCTAAATCTTTGACCCTGCACATACATTATATCTGAAAATGATCCACCACACTCAAAGCCACAATTTTAATGAACCTACATAGCTCATGATCATACTACATCTAAATCACGTTCTATAGATTGACTTTGGTCAGGTAATGTAAATCTTTTCTAACAAATCACCTTAATCCATTGAGCCAAAATCCATCTATCTCTAATCTTAGTACAAAGACTTAGAAGCTAACTATGCTTTATTAGGATTAATCTAGGAGCAGTTCTAAACTTGCATAGTTCTTGTAAAAGACTCTAAAAATACTAACATGGAAAACCTTCTCCAAGTGAAACATGTGCATAATATGTGGAAAAACTGTCAGGCTATCCCTACTTGTCAAATCTCAGTCAAAAGCATGTGTAGCCGAGCTGGGATGAACTTTTGAGCCTCTTGGAAGACCCAAAATAAGTGGAATAAAAAGGTAAAACTAAAAAGAGTTATCATAAGGAAAGCATGATGCACATTGATTTTCAGTTATGAATTTGAGTTTATTAGTAGAAAGAAAAGGAAAGAGGAAAAAGAAGAGAAAAAGCATCCAATGAAATGAGTTTAAGTTATAGGTTTAGGTTTAGGTTAGGTTATAGGTTAAGGTTTAGGGAATTGACTTTAGGTTTAGGTTAGGTTATAGGTTAAGGTTTAGGGAATTGAGTTTAGGTTATAGGTTATAGGTTTATGTTATATGTTATAGGTGAGGGTTTAGGTTATAGGTTAAGGTTTAGGTTTAGGTTATAAGTTAAGCTTTAGGTTTAGGGTTAGGTTATAACTTTTGGGATTTGAGAATAGGTTTAGGTTATAAGTATAGGTTTAGGTTAATGTTATAAGTTATAAATTTATGTTAATGTTGTAGGTTATAGGTTTAGGTTTAGGTTATAGGTTATAAGTTATAGCTAGGAATTGAGAATAGGTTAAGGTTTAGGTTTAGGAAATCGGGTTCGGGTTTAGGTTATAAGTCATAGCCTATTTTCTGGTGGGGCTCACAAAATTCAGTGTGGTGAACACATCGTCGATTGTGCACACACACCTAGGTCCTTACTCATGCCTTTATGGTAGATTCAAAATAGTTTTAATACAAGGTCATAAGTTCAAGTACCCATTGTGGCCGTAAGCGACTCTGGTGTGGTTTAGGTTTTACGTTTAGGTTAAGGTTACAGGTTTAGGTTTAGGTTATAAGTGTAGGTTATAGGTTTAGGTTTTGGTTAGGTTATAGGTTAAGGTTTAGGCAATTGAGTTTAGGTTATAGGTTATAGGTTTAGGTTATAGGTTATAGGTTATAGGTTAAGGTTTAGGCTATAGGTTAAGGTTTAGGTTTAGGTTTAGGATTTGAAATCGGGTTTACGTTTGGGTTTTAGGTTTAGGTTTAGGTTATAGGTTATAAGTGTAGGTTTAGGTTTAGGTTTTAGGTTTAGGTTATAGGTTATAGGTTTAGGTTTAGGTTAAGGTTTAGGTTTAAGTTAAGGTTTAGGTTATAGGTTTTGGGATTTGAGAATAGGTTTAGGTTATAAGTATAGGTTTAGGTTTAGGTTTTATGTTTAGGTTTAGGTTATATGTTTAAGTTATATGTTTAGGTTTAGGTTATAAGTGTATGTTATAGGTTTAGATTTAGGTTATAAGCTAAGGTTTAGGGAATTGAGTTTAGGTTTTAGGTTTTGGTTATAGGTTAAGGTTACAGGTTAAGGTTTAGGTTTAGGTTTAAGTTTAAGTTATAGGTTTTGGGATTTGAGAATAGCTTTAGGTGAAGGTTATAAGTTTAGGCTTAGGAAATTGGGTTCGGGTTCGGGATCTGGTTTAGGTTTGGGTTTCCAAGTTTAGGTTTAGGTTTAGGTTTAGGTTAGGGACTTGAGATTAGGATTAGGTGTAGGTTAAGGTTTAGAGAATTGAGTATATGTTTAGGTTAAGGTTATAAGTTTAGGTTTAGGAAATCGGATTTGGGTTTGGGTTTGGGTTTAGGTTTAGGTTTTCAAGTTTAGGTTTAGGTTAAGGAGTTGAGATTAGGATTAGGTGTAGGTTTAGGTTTAGGGATTTGAGAATACGTTAAGATTTAGGTTTAGGAAATCAGGTTCGGGTTCAAGATCGGGTTTACGTTTAGATTTTAGGTTTAAGTTTAGGTTATAATTATAAGTGTAGGTTTAGGTTTAGGTTTTAGGTTTAGGTTATAGGTTATAACATTAAGTTATAGGTTTAGGTTTAGGTTATAGGTTATGGCATTAGGTTATAGGTTTAGGTTTAGGTTAAGGTTAAGGTTTAGGTTATAGGTTTTGAGATTTGAGAATAGGTTTAGGTTTAGGTTTTATGTTTAGGTTAAGGTTATAGGTTTAAGTTATATGTTTAGGCTTAGGTTATAAGTGTAGGTTATAGGTTTAGTTTTAAGTTAGGTTATATGTTAAGGTTTAGTGAATTGAGTTTAGATTTTAGGTTAGCGAGTTGAGATTAGGATTAGGTGTAGGTTTAGGTTTAGGAATTTGAGAATACGTTAAGGTTTAGGTTTAGGAAATCGGGTTCGAGTTCGAGATCGGGTTTACATTAGGATTTTAGGTTTAGGTTTAGGTTATAGGTTATAAGTGTAGGTTTAGGTTTAGGTTTAGGTTATAGGTTTAGATTATAAGTTATAGCATTAGGTTATAGGTTTAGGTTTATGTTGAGGTTTAAGTTATAGGTTTAGGGATTTGAGAATAGGTTTAGGTTATAAGTATAAGTTTAGGTTAGGGTGTAGGTTAAGGTTTAGGGAATTGAGTTTAGGTTATAGGTTACAGGTTTTTGGTTAAGGTTTAGGTTATAGTTATAGGTTTTGGGATTTGAGAATAGGTTTAGGTTATAAGTATAGGTTTAGGTTAGGTTTTTGGTTAAGGTTTAGGGAATTGAGTTTAGGTTATAGGTTCAGGTTATAGGTTATAGGTTTAGGTTGTAGTTATAGGTTTTTGGATTTGAGAATAGGTTTAGGTTAGGTTTTTGGTTAAGGTTTAGGGTATTGAGTTTAGGTTAGTTTAGGGAATTAAGTTTAGGTAATAGGTTTAGGTTATAGGTTATAGGTTTAAGTTAAGGTTTAAGTTGTAGTTATAGGTTTTGGGATTTGAGAATAAGTTTAGGTTATACGTTAAGGGTGTAGTCCCTGCAAATAAAGATATAAACACGGCCTATCCAAATGGTTAGGCCACTCCAATGCTGTCTATAGGAAATAGACAGCTTCATCATGGTCACAACAGTGGTTCCCACCTTCCAGGGACCCCCTCTCAACATCCGGATAGCTCCGACACACATCCGGGTCTGCTCCATCAATTTCAAGTAAATACAGATATAAACACGGCCTGTCCAAATGGCCAGGCCACTCCAATGCCATCCATAGAAAATTGACAGCTTCATCATGGTCATAACAACGATTCTTACCTTTCAGGGACCCCTGCTCAACATTCAAATAGATCCGACACACATCCGGGTCTACTCATTTTAATAAAATGGATTATCAAGATCATTTAAATAAAATCAGGTCCAATCAACAATCTGACCTGGAGAATTCTGTTAGCATTGTTGACAGCACCTCGAACCTTGTTTAAATTCAGGTTACAATCTGTGGCTACTGATGCTATTTGTCTTTCAGTGAAGTTGGCGACGATTTCTACATCAAACCCGACAAAAGCAGCCCTAATGATAAAGAACATTTCTTTCCATGAATTGATTATCTCTCTCTCTTTATTTGTTTAACTTTCCATTACAATAATAACTACCTGAAATCATAGTGTTATCTCAAGATATAAGTCCAATCCATCCCAACTTGTGCACCTATTAGGACAAGAAATTCAAACAACATCCTGCAACACATTTAAATGCCTAATCAGTCTCACTCCAATCTTATATATTGAATGCCTAATGTACAGTCTCTTGAATTGGTGCAAACCATACCTGAATTAAGTGTAATGAATTAAAGAATGAAGAAATTCGACATGTAACTACATACAAGAAAGATAAAGGATATTCGTATCTGGAGTGTTGTTATTCTCACATTGCTGTGAGAGAGTAGCGTTTCATCATATATATTGATCAACCTATGGAATTTTGATCCTTTGAAAGAAGCTCATTGTTAGCTTAGTTGTAAAGTTTAGTTTATTGTGAAACAAAACCAATTGCAACCCCACTGGAAGGGCTCAAAAGCTAAGGATGATAGATAGCTACTGATGGATGCAAGCCCACTCTCTCCCTCGATTTCCCCACTCTCACCTCTCTCTCTCTCTCTCTTGAAGCAGAAAAGAAGAAAAGAAAATCTCTTTTATGTTTTTTCAATCCATATCCATATTTACTAATATTCTCATTTTTCTATTTTTCAAAAGAATGAGTTCGGACTCCGAAAGCGTCGGTTCCAGCACTCGTACTTTCAGCCCAAACCCTAACCAAGGACTCCAAAATTACCAAGTACACGTACTTCCATTAGCCCAGGACATAAAAGATCAGCATGCATCTTAATTACAATTGATATATGCATAGCTCTCTAGTTATCAATGTTAACCATGTACTCATGAGATTATAGCTGAGTATCTAATAACCGAGAGAGGGTAGCTTGGAAACCTATATCTTGTAGGCAGGTTTTGTGGGTGGGGTATTCCTATCTGCTTTGGTGAGGAGTCTTTTGTTGTTCTTACTTTTTTTAAAAAATAAAAATAAAATGGTATTGCCAACCAAAAAAAAAAAAAGAAAAAAGAAAAAAGAAAAAAGGAAAAAAAGAAGCCTATAACTTAATTCTGCATTAGTCAATCTCTGTCTAGTGAACCTTGCCTAGTAGTGCTTCCCATGTAACATTCAATAAATCTAATTCTCATGGGGGGTGGGGATTGATTGGTATAGATAAGTGACATCTAGAACAACTCATTCCATTCCATGGTTTACATTAGCTAGGAGACTAGCAATGTCACTACAAGAAATTTCACTTTTACCTACAAAAAATTTCGTAGGTAAATGATATTATTTCGTAGGCAAAAAGTTTTACCTACGAAAAATTTCGTTGGTAAATTCGTTGGTAAAAAGCCGTGGCTAAAGACTTTTGCCAACGAAAAATGTCATCGTAGGCAATGGTAAGACTTTTACTAACGAAATTAAAAACTTTTTAAAGACTTTTACCTACACAAGTTTTCGTAGCTAAAAACTTTGTTAAAACTTTTACCAACGACATTTTTCATAGGTGCAAATGGTGTTAAGACTTGTACCTATGAACGTTTTCGTAGCTAAAAACTTCGTTAAAACTTTTACCTACGAATTGTTTCGTAGGTACAAACGGTGTTAAGACTTTTACCTACAAACGTTTTCGTAGCTACAAACATTGTTAAAACTTTTACCTACGAAACAAGTCGTAGGTAGAAACGGTGTTAAGACTTTTACCTACGAACGTTTTTGTAGCTACAAACTTTGTTAAAACTTTTACCTACAACATGTTTTGTAGGTACAAACTATGTTAAGACTTTTATCTATGAAGGTTTTTGTAGCTAATAACTGTGTTAATACTTTTACCTACGAAATTATGCGTAGGTTCAAACGGTGATAAGACTTTTACCTACGAGAGGTTTCGTAGGTACAAAATATGTTAAGACTTTTTACCTACGAAATTTGATGTGGGTAAAAACTGTTGATGAAACTTTTACCTACGAAAATTTTCACAGGTAAAAGTCTCTATTTTTTTTCTTTTTCATAAAACAAGCAAAAATTCCTGTTATACACCTGTTACAATATATTTCATTACATTCATATTCCCATTTATCCAAACAAACACAAACTACATCCATCCAAACACAAACCACATCCATACATATACAAATAGTCTTATCCACATTACATTCATCCACGCACAAATACATATAAGTTTAACATTTGTATATAAAATAAATCATAAATAAAATACGAAAAATCACAAAGATGAAGGTGGAGGTGGTGGGGCATCAGATGAAGGCGGAGGTGGTGGGGCATCAATGGGTAAGCGTGCAGCGAGAACCTGTAATATATCCTGCATCCGTCGCTCATGCTCCACCCGCATATCCTCCATCCTCTTCTCTTTCTCCTCCCTCTGCCTCTCCTGCTCCTCCTTTTGTCTCTCATGCTCCTCCCTCTGCCTCGCCAGCTGGTCTTTGGTTTCGTCAACGGTGCCCCGTAGATGTTGAACCTCTTTCTCTGCGATATCAGCTCGGCGTATGGCGGATCGGCTGGATGCAACTCTAGTGCGTGCCATGAGCTTGGCACCATGTCCAAGCCCACATACATATCCAGAACGGGTGCCAAGCACCTCGCTCAGGATCTCTAGCTCACTCCGCTGAGTACCATCGGGAGTGGGCTGACTACGTATGGCGTCCATCGCCTCCTACAATGAAAACATGAATTTTCATAACAAATAACATTATTATAATCTAATGCAATTAAATTTTACAATGTAACGATTTTCACCCAATTCTCGCTGGCTGTAGGATGTACCCAAGATCCCGTTACTTGCTGACAATGAGTCTCTTTGTATAAGTCTACTGCTCCGGGCTCCTGGCCAGTGACAGAATCTCGCTGCACAATCGAAATGACAATAGAGCTAATATAAATGCATGAAACAAATATATTAACTTAATAATCACCAATAACTTCTTACCAAGTCACGAAAAAGTTATACGAATGACTTTGAACCAACTATGTGGTTCACTTCCAACTTTCCCTTATTCGCATAATTTATTTTGCTCCTCTTCTAAACACATTATTAATAATACATTATTATTAGTTTTGAATTTAATTATTACCTTAAGATATCGTAAATATGTAAATATTACCTGAAAATACTCAGACAAAAATCTCTCACAGAGTACCCGCCAGTCGTCAATGGTCACGTGCGGCGGTGTGGTCAGTACGGCCTCCTCGAGGCTCCTACACCGCTTGTACCGCTGGTGTCAATCACTGCGATACTCCTTAAATCGCTCCTTGATCATGTCATCGATGGCCTGAAAAATGTACGGAACACTCAAATCCAAGACAAATTTATCTTGAAATTTCATAAATAATGGATTAAGGCAATAAACTTATTAAGAAAATAACTTAACCGTAAATGAACTTTTAAAAAATAAAATTTAATTTATAAAATTTTACCATAAGGCGCTGACGGATTTGCTGTCGCACATCATCTATCACATCTGCCCAACGGGGGGTGGTGGTAAGGATCAAAGATCGACATGAGACACCGACTTCCGACGTAAACAACCTGGCATTGTCCCCAACAGGTCTAAGGCAGTCTTGTGAGAACTCTACTGTCACCCTACCCTCACGTGTAAGTCTCTGTAAAACTAACCCACGCGTGGGTCCACGTCCTCGTTGGCTGGTCGACGATGCTGTCGTAAAAAAAATATGTAAGTCTATTGTATCAACAAAAGTCTTTAAAAGAAATATATTTCTAGACTTACATGCAGTACTCGGTGTATGAACAATTGAGGGATCAGACGCCTGTGATGCAACATGTGACGGCGTTACTGTCTTCACCGCATCATGGGTGGAAGGGGTAAATCCAGTGCGCGAACGACGTCTCCCACCTGGTGCCATCACTGGATATGTACGAGGTACGAACTTATAAATTTATACAATGTCAGTACAAGTGGAATATACTAAAACATTATACAATTAGTGTTGATGGTAGAATGCATTTGTGCTTATGCTTAGAGAAGTGATTAAAATATGATTAGATCATTACACTATATTGCACACAAAATATAATAAAACTGTAACTATTAATCTATAACCTTAAGAAATTCCATTACACATTGTTATTCTATATTAAATACACATATTTCGTTGTAATACGAAACAACTTTGAGGTGAACTATCCGAAGTACTCCCTGTGTAAGTTATCGTACACCGCAGAATTATATGTCAAGCTGTGTGAAGCACTTGCCATTATTACAGCCAATATGCTAGTCACAATAGGAGAAATTTAATCTCTTGAGACTCCATTCAGATGTGAAAGTAACATAACTGCATCTTCTAATGAAGTTTCCCAACGTTATATTCCTTTGTCAACTCCGAAATTTCTCTGAGTTTGTTTAATTTGTCATCTGAGTCAGCGCCGATATATTCCTCCCTACACTCATCGACCAGACCGGGTATCTCTTTTGCCCTATCAGAAGAAGATAGGGCCGAAAAGTCCATCTGCAACAGCTGATGAAGTATGCTTCGTGCTTCCACTACGCTCTGGTTTGAGGAGGACATGATCAGAAATTGACTCAACTGCAAATGTGGATTATGAACAAGTCAATTAAAGGAATAAATTATGACTTGTTATTTTCATGTATGCATGTAATATACAAATTATTCGAATTGAAAAATGATATGTAAATTATGTGTACCTTTAATAATCGTCGTTTGTATCACTATCGCTTAGGATTATTTCTTCATCACCATCACTATCGCTGATCAGTATTTTCTCTTAATCATTTGCAACATCGTCATGAATGAAACTACTATCATCTCTAACAATGTCATGTATTATTGAGGCATCAACATGATCAGGTGGCACATCATCTCTGTCCAACTTCACTACATCAATATCAACATTTGGATCAGTCCCTATATCCCCAGATGGCATGTCTTCTTGATATGCTTGTTCAACCCTAGACGTTTCATTTTTCTCATCCTCGCTATCTTCAACTTCTGGTACGAGAACGTAAAATACATTCCTGGGCTTTATTTTCTACACCGCGTGCCAAGAGCCGCCTAACTTGGTGTCAGCGAGATAAATACTTATTCAGCTTGGCTGGCGAGGATAAATGGGTCATCCTTAAATCACTTTCGAGATAAATTTATACTCGTAAAGTAGTTGTCAGTCTACATTCCCAACTTATTTTCAATGTCCTACCAATCATATTTAAATAAGTACACCCGCTTTCTCATACAATAACTCAGCTCAATAATATCCGTTAAAATGCCATAAAAGTTAATTTCTACCTCCTCATATGTTCCCTTCACAACCACCCCACTATTTTGTGTGGTCCTATACTTCTCACGTTCTTTAGTGTGGAACCGAATTTCGTTTACAATACAACCTTTATATCTAAATACATATTTTTCAGGGCCTCACGCCAGTGAGCAGAGTGCATCGGACGCATCAGCAGAGTTGCTAGCGCGCAACATCTTCATCTATTATCACGTACAGAATGTAACTATTTAGAAATTTTCTTAGGTTTAAATATTATGCAATATAACAAAATTCTAAGTATGGTGAGATACAATGTGATATCTTACACATTTTACGAACCATTCTGGAAACTGCTCCTAATGCATTCGATCATAATTTGTCGGGTATTGGGACTTCATCTCCTCGATGTGTTCACTATACACAATTAGCACGTCATCAACAAGAAACATTAACATTATTGTATGCAGAGATACAATTATCGAGGGAGGACTTACTCTAAGTATGAATCTATTTCTTCACAGTTATGTAACACATACCACCACGCCTTTGCTAGATCCCCAAGGTCCATATCCTGAAACGTTGGGGTTCCTAAAGGATGAACGTTAAATGCGAATATAGATATGAGTCCTTGTTCATGCTCCTGCCCTTCATCGGCATTCCGTTCTTCTCGGTTGAATCTAGTCTCTATGCCACGAAGATACATGGAGCAAAATGTCAGGCACTCATTATCAATGTATGCCTCAGCAATGGATTCCTCTAGACGTGCCTTATTCCTCACAAATCGTTGTAGTGTGTGAAGGTATCTATACATAAAATGAATAAAAATTAATGGATATATGTAATTTATGAAATGAATAAAAATTTTAATAGGTTCTATCACCTTTCGATCGGATACATCCAACGATATTGTACTGGACCTGCAAGCTTTGCCTCGTGCGATAAGTGAATCGCTAGGTGTACCATAATATCGAAAAACGCAGGTGGAAATATTCTTTCAAGTTTGCAAAGGATTATGACAATGTCCCTCTAGTCGTTTAATAACCTCTATATTCAACGGTTTCGAACACAAATCCTTAAAGAATATCCCCAACTCAATCAGCGCCGCATAATATCATTAATCAGGAATTCACGAATCGCAACTGGTAGTAGACGTTGCAGAAAGATGTGACAATCATGACTTTTCAATCCTAATACCTTACAGTCCGTAACATTTACACACCGAGATATATTTGACGCATCCCCATCGAAAAACTTCACCAATCTCAATCATTCACATAAACGCTTCTTCTCTAGTTTTGTCAATGTGTAGCTGGCTACCGGTATAGTATATGAATTTTCATGTGGTTGCAAGTGCAACTCTTTCCTTAAACTCATTGCTTGTAGATCTAATCGAGCCTTGAAACTGTCTTTTGTTTTCTTCTCTATATTCATCAATGTTCCGAAGACATTGTCATATATATTCTTCTCAATATGTATGACATCCAAGTTGTGTCACAATGTCAGATCACTCCAATAGGGCAACTCAAAAAAAATACTCTTCTTCCTCCAGTTATAGTCCAATACTGTACGTTTCCTCTTCTTCAAATATGATGCCTTACCAAATCTAACTTCTTCAATGTTACTCAGTTGTTGTATCAAATATTTTTCAGATAGCTCTTTCGGGGGTGGCCTATGATCTTGTTTGCAATCAAAGATCATTATCTTTCTGCGCCAACTATGATCACTCGGAAGGAAGCGATGATGGCCCATATAACACGTTTTCTTACAATGCTTCAATGACAATGAACAAGTCTCAATATTATATGTAGGACAAGCCAACTTTCCCTTCGTGCTCCACACAAACAAATTTCCATATGCGAGGAAGTCATTTATTGTCCACAAGACCGCTGCATGCAATCGAAATGTTTGTCCTGTAAATGTTTTATACATCTGTACAGCTTGACTCCACAACTCATTTAACTCATCTACTAACGGTCGTAAATACACATTAATGTCATTCTCGGGTGACCTGGGTCCAGGAATAAGCAACGACATCATGAAAAATGACTCCATACACAACCAAGGAGGTAAATTGTAGGGCATAAGTACCACTGGCCACATACTGTACGAGCTACTCATATTACCAAATGGATTAAAACCATCACTTGTAAGACCTCTTTGAACATTGCGAGAATCCTCTGTAAACCAGTTATATTGCTTATCAAAATTTTGCCAGGCTTTAGAGTCTGCAGGGTGCCTCAGTGTTCTATCATCATGAACGCATTTCTCCTTATGCCACCTCATATCTTTAGCCGTCTTGCGAGGCATAAACAATCTTTGCAATCTTGGTTTCAATGGAAAGTACCTTAACACCTTCTGTGGGATTTTCTTACGCTTGGCTTTGTTATACTTCCACCTAGACTCTCCACATTCTGGACACTCTTCAACATTTCAAGCACTTTTCAATATAATACACAATCATTTATACATGCATGAATGAGGATGTAACCAAGGCCCAAGTCTCGCATTAAGGATTTTGCCTCGTAATGGGACTTAGGCAATGTCTCACCGTCTGGTAATGCTTCTTTCAATAAATCAATCAACATGTCGAACGATTTATTACTCCAACGATTTATTATCTTTAAATGAAGTAACCTTGTAAGAAAATTTAACTTGAAGAAGTTCTCACACCCCGGATAAAGTGGACATTGCGCATCTCTCAACAACCTACTAAACTTTTCTGATTCGACATTACCCATAAAAGGAATATCTTGGCTACTACTTGTCGCTGCAAAATCAGTATCCGCAATTGTTCCCCTGAACACATCCCCTATGATATCTTGCATTTCGTCAACGTCATCCTTGTCATCCGATACAATTGGGTCAGCAAGTACTTCAGTGGCCTCAATTCTTTGGTGGAACTCTTCACCATGATGAATCCACCAAGTGTAATCTTGGTCAATCTCAACTATAAACAAATCATCTTCTACTTTGTCTAGAGTCTTATGTATCATGTTCAAACATTTTTGACATGTACACCTAATTCTATTGCCTGAATCCGCCCGATTACGTGCAAATTCCATGAACTATTTTACCCCTTGAATATACTCTGGGTCAAACCTATTCTTAGCTCGCATCCAACTCTTATCCATCTTTACAATGAAAAGATTAGAGTAAGTTTATGGAAATAAGTTTAAGATTATAGGTCAAGGTTATAGGGTTAGGAATTTGGGTTTGGGTTCAGGTTCAAGTTCAGGTTGAGGTTTAGGTTATATGGTTAGCAAATGGACAGCTACTCATCATGGTCATAAAAGCGGTTCCCACCTTCCAGAGATCCCCGCTCAATTAAATCCTAAATTAGTTACCCATCCAAGGTTGGATAGATTTTAATATTTTCATATTCCCAATTGTTAGTCCACGCCAAAAATTCGGCAGCATCTCCACATACCTCTCCAGATAAGTTGATCTTACGTTACATTCCGATGCCAAATATCTAAATCAATGTAAAGACATTTGACATTGGATACGGAATGGAAGAAACAGATCCAGAGAGAAACGAGGAGATGGACCGCGGATCAGACATGAACATTTAAATAGATTATATGAAAACATACTATCCATCTAACCTTGAACGGTCCAAAATGAGACAATTTGAGTGATTTCTATGCCACCAAAAACACACTTTATCTATGTATGGCCCCATAGAAATCCTCAAACGGGTAACTAATTATCTAACTTACAAATCACAATTACAAGTCACAACTATAAATTAACTAATCATAATAATAATTTAAGACAAAAAAAAATGTAATATACAAGCTCATTAAGGTTTAGAAGGACTATTTTAGGCAACAGAAGGCAATGGAACAATATACACATTTTATCTTCATAATGAGAACAAAAATACAATGCTAAGTAAACAAACACTTCTAACAAACTTTTACGTGAAAGAAACTTGCCAGTTCATGAATTAGGTGGGCCACACCATAGAAACCTTACTTAAGAAATATATTTCCATGATTGACTATTAATAGGCGGCTTAGTTTTTTATGACAAATCGAAAAAAAAAAAACAACAAACTTTGGCAAAAATTTATTAATTCTGGATGTTATGGCTTCTATTGCTCACATTAATTCCTCTATTATTTAGTTAATTCTTGTTTCCTTGTTGATGCATATACATGGCACCTTGTAACTGAAGTAATAAATAAAAGTTTGTTTACATACTTGTAACTGAAGTAATAAATAAAAGTTTTAGTTGCAGAAACAACATTAGACATACTTGTAACTGAAGTAATAAATAAAAGTTTTAGTTGCAATATCCAAAGTTAAGAAATTATAAAAGGGATACTTATAAAAACATCATGTTGGATGAATAGAACACATGCAAAAAATAAAAAATAAAAAAATCCTAAAAGTTTTTTAAAAAAATTGCTCTCCATCACCCAAGCAAGGGTGCACTTGGACCCACTATCAAATTCAACAAAAAATGTTATAGCTGGAGTGGAAATAACCAAAGTGTAATTTCCTTCTTTAGCACTCAATTCATATTTAGGATCTGTACTCCATCTAGAATCTCATTACCTTCAAGTTTGACCTGAAAGAAACACGGTCACAATCTAAAGGATACTTTCCCATGAACATAGGGAAGCATCATTAATTAGCTTTAATATTTTTCAGTTGATTATATTGCATGTTCACGAGTCAAATTAAATTTGATGAATGACCTAGAATGAATCATGTCCAGTAGTAAAATGCTCTCATCTATTTAACTAATCTATCTCCTGGAATCAAAACTCCCCCAAAACTGAATCACTCAGTCTAAGATGCACGACATGTGAAAAATGCAGAAGAGGATTCAAATGCAGGAGCAGGGAAGGCATCTATTCCAAAAATGTTTGAAGCATAAATGCATATGAATCTATAGCAGGAGAGTGAGTGCAAGTCTAAGTTTAAAGACAAAATCAAAAGGAATCGCCCTAAAACAATGTGTCTTACGGTACGCAGATACCTAAATGCCCTTAAGACCATACGACATGTAAATGGGTACTAGATACAGTTGGATCCAGCATACAACATGGATAGGACTGCAGCAGTATCATAATACATGTGGGACTATTTAGTACACACTTCATAATATAATTTGTACAACACCTAATACATTATACTGCATCTTATGTTGTAAATATATTTTATAAAGATCATCACATCATAGCCTTGTTCCAATTACTTGGGACGAGTTTAGGAATCTTGTTTCAACAACAATTCCTATTTAAAGTCCCATCAGCAATAAGTAAAATCACAAAATCCAAGCATCCGAACAACCTCTAAGCAATTGTTATGTTTATTCTATGATCATGTGGGATGAAATGAATGTGTAGTAATTTCTCTAATCTAACTGTAAAGAAGATTATGAAATGGTTGGTGTAGAAAAGATTATGAAATGGTTAGTACGCAACACTATGAAACCTAAGGTGTTGGTACTCAGATTTTGACTATGAAACCACTTCCTACAATCAATATAGTGCATGCACTCTTGCAATCCAGACGGATGGATAATGCCCCCTCACGCGAAAAATAGCAACGTTTGGATGATCTGTAGACTTGGTGGCGTATAAATGAACACTAAAAGGCATATCAGCAACATTGCCCATTCAGTGAGAAAAGTTTCATTCATAAGACTGTTAAGATATTACAATAAAAACATTTCTTTTATCAGTGCCCAATCAATGGTGGGGCCGGGGGGACGGTGCCTGGTTTGGATCATCATGCACATTTGTCACATGTATGGCATGTAATCTGGAGGAGAAAATGCAATGCCTTCAGGAGCAATGGATCTACTCCCCACTTCATTATGGAAGAAATACAGAACATGGTCACACCATTTTAATTCTAAATGATGAGCGCACTCCAAAGTGCAATTCCATTCAAATGTATGGTATGCATTCAAATGTAGCCTCATTGAGCTGAACTATAGTTCCAATTCAATTCTATTGTTCATCCAAATGATCCTTTAAATCTATTTTTGACTCTTGAAGGGAGCCTGCTGATTATATGCATTCACAAATCTAGAATCCCATTTACTATTTAAATGACAACCTCCACTGTTGAAACTAGAACTGAGGTGGGCCACATGAAACTAGAGAGTTGGAACAGAAACGTCCACTGTTGAAACCTTCCTAGACCCGATCATGGTGTTTACATGAAATCCAAACCGCTCATAGGGTTATCACCACTCCGATAAACTGTAGGAAAAAATATCATCCAGATCCACAAGCCTCACAAAGTTTCCAATGATGGACGTTCCAACCCTGCTATTTTGTGTGGTAGGGCCAACTGAGATGTGTTTCAAACATCTAACCCATCTGCTATATGTGTCCCACTTAGATGAAGGGTTAGGGTTTTCACCTTTCGATTTTGAGGAGGAGAACGAGAAGAGTTTGAGTTGGAGCCCCGATCACAAATTAGTTTCCCGATCTGTGAGGAGAGAGAGAGAGAGAGAGAGAGAGAGAGAGAGAGAGAGAGAGAGAGGGAGAGGATGCGTGAGAGAGAGATGGCCGAGAGAGATGCTGCTTAAGGAGACAGACAGACGCGGATATCTATGGAAGACTTTGGCAGGAAGTTTTCCAAAAAATTCAGTGTGGGTCCTACTTAGTTTTTGTGTGAAATCTAACCCCTCTATCCATTTTTTAAGCTCATTTTATGACGTGGGACCAAAATCGAGGAGGATCAAAAACTCAAATGGGCCACACGAGAGGAAACAATGGAGATTTAGTGACCACCGTTGAAATATTTATATGTCCATAAAAGTTATTGAAAATATAATTTTTTTTGGTTTTTTCACTTTATCTAAGTGAAAATGACCTTATAAATGGTTTAGATGGCATATAAACAGCAAGGTAGAGCCTAGGAAGGTTTCAACGGTAGGCATCCCTTTCCCCACTGTTTCATCTCCTATGGCCCACTTGAGTTTTGGATCCTACTCATTTTTGGAAGAATGCCTTAAAATGAGGTCAAAAAATGGATGGACGGCTTTGATTTCCCACAAACATCACAACGGGCCCCACCTTGAATCCTTGCACCGGCAGTTCAAAAGGCTTTCGCATGAAATCCGTGTCCTAGACATGCCCCGTCGATGGTAGTCGGTGCTCGGTGGGACCCACCATAATGTATGTGTTTCATCCATTCTGTTCATCCATTTTTACGTAGCATTTTATGGCTTTATACAAAAAATGATAGGAATACAAATCTTAGGTGGACCACACCACAGGAAAAAAAATGATTGGATATCCGCCATTAAAATCCTCCTAAGGCCCATTGTACTATTTATTTGACATCTAATATGTTGATTAGGTCATACAGACCCAGATGAAGGGAAACAACAAATATCGGCCTGATCCAAAACTTTTATGGCCCCCAAAACATTTTTAATGTTCAACGTTCATTCAACACCGTTTCCTGTAACGTGGTCCACTTGAGATTGAGATATACCTCATTTTTTATTTTATATCATAAAATGCTCTATTAAAATATGTGTACGGAATGGATGAAATACATAAATCATCACGGGGCCCACAGAGCACCGACAACTAGTGTGGCAGGGGGAGTAGCCGATCCGTTTCCGCTCGCTGACATAAGGGCGCCTCTTGGACGCCCTAGGGTCAGTGATGTCATAGTGACGCCCCACTATGATGTATTTGTTATATCCACACCATCCATCCATTTTGAGATATCATTTTAAGTCATGAGCCAAAGAATGAGGCAGATAAAAATCTATAGTGGACCCCAACATAGAAAACAGCAGGGATAGTGATTTCCACCGTTGAAACTATCTTAAGGCCCATCATAATGTTTATTTTAAATCCAACCTATTCAAAAGTTAAAAAATACATGAAATATGAGAAAACACAAATATGATCTTCATATGAAACTTTTATTGCCTTTAGAAGTTTTTAATGGTGGGCGTCACTGTCCCACTATTTTCTGTGTTGCGGTCCACTAGAGCTTTGGATTTAACTCGTTCTTTGGATATTGCCCTAAAATGATCTCTAAAAATGGATGTAAGGTGTGGATATAAAATATACATCATGGTGGGGCCCAAAAATGAGAGGTATATAAATATCAGGTGGACCACACCACATGAAAACAATAATGATTAGATATCCTTCATTAAAATCCTCGTAAGGTCCACTGTACCATTTATTTGGCATCCAATCTGTTTATTAAGTCCTACAGGCCTAGATGAAGGAGGAAAACAAAAATCATCTCGATCCATAACTTTTATGGCCCTCAAAATGTTTTTAATAGTTGATGCTCATTCAACACTGTTTCTTGTAATGTGGTCCATTTCAGATTGGGATATACCTCATTTTTGGTCTCATGCTATAAGATGATCTTTAAAAATAGATGGACGGCATGGATTAAACACATACATCATGGTGGGGCCCACGTAGCACCAACCACTAGCCATTGGCTAGTGTTAGGGGAAGTAGCCAATCTGATCCCCTTATTTGTGGTGCGGTCCATTTAATCTTGGGATATGATTCATTTTTTGAATAATTCTCTAAAATGATCTCAAAAAATGGATGAATGGTGTGGGTTGATCCCAAATTTTTGATAAATCCAAAACTCAAGTGGACCATGCTACACGAAACAATGTGAAATAATGATTTCCACCGTTGATACCTTCCTTCGGCCCACAGTAATGTTTATTTGTCATCCAACCTGTTGAAATAATGATTTCAAGTGGCCCACAGTAATGTTTATTTGTCATCCAACCTGTTCATAATATCAAAAAGATATGAATGAAAAGAAAACACAAACATCGCCTTGATCCAAAACTTTTATGGCCTCCAAGAATTTTTCAATGGTAGAGGTTCAATCACACTATTTCTTGTGGTGTGGTCCACTTGAGCTTTGGACATGATTCCTTTTTGTTCTTTAGACCCCAAATCATCTGTTAACATGGATGAACGGAGTGGATAAAATAAATAATTAATGGTAGACCACACAAAGTTAACTCAGGGTAATTAGTAAATCACCTAAATGGAGTGGAGAGGGGTTTCCTTTCATAATCATATATTAGTTTCCCTAATTGTGATTCAGATATCCAACCCACTCAATATGTGCGTCCCGCTTGGATGAGGGGTCAGACCAAGTTTCAGCCGCATCCAAAACTCACGTGGGCCCCGCCAAGTTCTTTTATATTTTTTAGGATGTCTTCACATGGTTTTAAATAGCATAGCCCACCTGAGTTTCGTATACGGATGATTTTTTACATATCTCATAACCTGAAGGGGAGACATTAAATTCACGGTGTTGATATTCAACACACATTATGGTGGGGCCCACAAAACTTACATCAACACTTAGGTTTTCACGAGGTCAATAAAGTTAGGTCACAATTTTGACCAAAATATTTGCTGGTCCATTCACACTATTTTTCTAATCAATACTCAATTTCACTAGTTATTTGTCCCGATCAGGTTACATATGAAAAAGATATTGGGCATACAAGATTAATCAACAATTTTAGTGAAATTTGATTTAAACATTTGAATTATTTACTCTTCAATTTGCACTGATTAGATTGTCCAAAAATGGTTAAAGGTACAATTAATGGATGTGCTTAACAATTTAGTAATTTTTTTTCAAACATAAATTTCAATTTCCATTTAAAATAACACTTTTATAAAATGTATATTTTTGAAAACATTTTAACAAAATAACATTTTTATTATAAATTATTTCTAAAAAAAAAAAAAAATACAAATTCTGAATTTTTATTTTCAAATTTTTCAAATATTTTCTCATATTTTAAATTTTTTACCAATAATTTCAAAATGCCGATTTTCTTTTCTTCAAAACCATCATTTTATTTTCAAAAATTTTCTCAAACATAATTAAATTTTTAAACATCTCAATAATCTTTTTCATGTGATATTACAAATCATTAAAATATTAACTTTTAATCACAAAAAATCAAAAAAATTCACTCATATGATATAAAAACTATATATAAATACAGGAAAATAGAGGATTATTACCGACGGCTTTTGTTCGACGGAAAAATAATTAGCGATGGTTATCTGCCATCGGGAAAAATTTTTATATTTATTTTTCCCTACGAAAGTAATTGTCGGTAAAAACACTTTTTTTCTTAGAGTTTTTTCAGTCGTGGCGGGAATTTTGGTGGGAATCCTTTCCCGACGGTTTCAGTTCGTCGGCAAACCTTGTGGGAACCATTTCCCGACGGTTGTAGTTCGTCGGGAAAACTGTCATTCTTTCGGAATCTGACCTGTGGTGGGAACATTTTCCCTACGGTTATAGTTCGTCAGAAAAACTGACATGCTTTAGTGGGAACATTGTCCTGACGGTTTTAGTTCGTCGGAAAACTAATGCTTTGGCGGGAACCCTTTACCGACGGTTTTAGTTCGTCGGTAAAACTGTCGTGCTTCCATTCATAGGAATATTTGGTCAATGGCAGGAACCTTTTCCTGATGGTTTTAGTTCATCGGTACAAAACAATATTACCAACACAACCATTTTTCGTTTGCAATTACATTGTACAGGATTTACGCCGACGGTTGATGTCCGTCGGGAAAATAATTTTACCAATCCCGTAGTGTTTTTCGGTATTTGCATCCTACCTAATTTTTTCCAATGCTTCAATTCCATTGCGGAAAGCACTTTTACCGATGACAGGTGGTTTTCATCGGTAATAACATTGTTTTCAATTTTTTCCGACGGTTTCTGTTCGTCGGGAAAAACACATTTACCAACTAAACTGTATTTCATCGGTACTAATACTGGATTTGTACTGACGTGTAATGTATGTCAGGAAAAACACTTTTGCCAATGACGATAGATTAAGTTGGTAATTACATCGTACCAGATTTTTGCCGACGGTTCATGTCCGTTGGGAAAAATGCATACGTACGAACAAGGAAATGTCGTTGGTAAAAGTAAATTTTTTGAAATTTTTTTTTCAAAAAATAAAAATAACCATTACCAATGAAAATTGACGTTGGTAAAAGTCCTTTTACCTACAAAATAATTATTTTCGATGGTAAAAGTAGACTTTTACCTACGAAATTAAAATTTCATCGGTAAAAGTAAACTTTTACCATTGAAAATAATTTTCGTTGGTAAAAGTCTTTTTTAACTACGAAAAAAAAAATCGTCCATAAAAGTTTCGTCGGTAAAAATCCTATTTCTTGTAGTGTGTGGTGCCATTCTACACTATAAGCCCTGCAAAAACTTGAGGTTGCAGGAATTCATGTCATTCTCTTATAAGAGATTGTTTAGCTACCTTCTAATGTGGAAGGATGAGAAACTATAGTGACTCATAAACCAATAAGGATTTCTTCTTATGCAAAATAAGGTATTCATTAGAAGAAGAAAGATTTGCAACATACATCAGCATAGCCTTCACCAAGATATTTGAGGTCAGCTTTATGAATCATGTTTTGGCAATCATTTGAAGTTGGATCTATTCTTATAGTAGCTTTTGTTGAAGTTTGATGACCAGCTACCTACCAGGTATCAAACCCTCTTTTACCTTGGCTGGGGATCAGTGGATGCAAATTCTGCCACTAGGTGCAATTGCTACCAGAAAAGAATCCCAAAACTACACTAATAAATGCAAATATCATGATAGGAATGTAAGAGATAGAGGAGGGCAAGCAGAATACAACTATGCTACCATAATTTTTATATTCAAACAAGATGGAAAACAACAAAACCCTTAAAGATAAACTCCAGGAATGAAACAATAACCAACGAATATGGAGATTCATTTATAATGCAAGCAACTAAAAGGGCAATCAAGTATCGCAGAGAAAAAACATGAAAACTAACAGTATCATCACTACTGATTAAAAAAAGCACCAATAGCCACGTGCATTTTCTGAAGAAAACCTTGGACATGCAAAATTCAAGGGGAACACATTTTCCATGACTAAAATCACTAGTGGCAAGACAACTGTGCATTAGCAACCTAAGAGAGTTACACTTTCACAACGATCCAAGAACAAGTGTAAAGTTGTGTTTCCTTCTCAAGTCTTACTAAAAGAAAATAAAAAAACTCTCATATAAAGACTTGTATACAATTGGACAATTGGACAAGAGGAAAATGGTTAGGTCAAGACATTGAGTTCAAATAGGTCACTAATAAGAACCACACATTATATGAATTGTGTGCACTTCCTAGGGACTTCCCTACAACAATAAGAAACTATTTACGAAAGACTTGACATAAGGTGAAAACAGTCGTTTCAAAGGGGCTAGTAGTGAGTCCTCAATATATCAGAATTTTAGACAACCTGGGTCTGTTCCAATTATGGAACTGAGAATCCAATCCAGAGAAGAAAGAAAAAGCAACGGCTTTCAAAAGTTAGCCTCAAACAAAAATGAAAGGTAGAGAATGAGAAAGCTTCACTTCCTGAATAATGTTCGTTGAGGAAGAACAGAAGACGTATGATTTCACACATCTCTTCAACTTTTTTTGAGAATGGTAACTTGATTAAAAAGGCAAAAGATGCCATGAAAAATAAAAAAGAAAGGGGGAAAAAGATAAGAGAAGACTGGACGATAAGCCATCAACCAAATCCCAAATATAGAAAACAACCCCCTTATGCTAGCACTTCCAAGTTTCATAATCACATTCCTTGGACAAGGTTTAAACATTCATTTGCCCAAACCGACAATGTCCTCTTCGCTCCTAAGAACACTTGTTTCAATGACTGCAAGTTATGATGAAAACTCCAATTGTTCTTCTCCTGAACTGAGGGGCAACCTTCACAAGGCAATATAGGCCCTGCACCTCCAACCCCAATCCCAAGCTTGGAGTTGTTCCAACAATCCAGGCATTACCAATGCAGTCTTGAACAATTCGAAGAAATCTTCCAAAATATTCTGGGATCCTTAAATTTGAAGAAGAAAGACTTGCATACAAGAAGTAAAATGTTCTGAGGTTGCACACAAGATAGGATATGAACAATGCACAAACTTGAACCAATGAGAGTTTGACTTTAAGTTTTACCAGTCAATAATCAATGACATTTTGTTTACACTACGATTCAGAAACTGCTCTTGATTGATCATTGGTCTTAAAAGATTCTACTAAATTGCCTTCAGACCAGATATTATGGAGGAACACAGGAAAAGGTAATTAATTACAAGACCGGATACAAACATTAAAAGCTAGGGATATACCATCTTGTCAATAGGCATCACATGCCATATTGTATCTGAAGACTATTTCTCCAAAACAATATAATAATGGGGGTCAATAAATCTCTCAAACATGGAAAATGGATGATAAAACCCAATTGATATTATTGAATGATGATTAAAGGACAAATGGGAACATGCATTGCTTCTGAGAATGATGTAATATTTTCTGCATGTGAGTAAAATTAAACAAGCCACACAGATCAACAACTTGACAGACAGAAGGCATGCATGCAGAACGTGGGAGTGAGTGCAAGGCCAGAAGTGGCAAAAGAACTTCAATATAAGCTTCTTCTTCTTCTTCTTCTTCTTCTTCTTCTTTTTAATCCCCTAAAACATCTCAAAAAAATCTGAAGTAGGGACAGGCCCCAAAGTGAAAGATTTGTGCAGCTATATGACAAGACAAATGGCAACACCAAATAAAAGTTAAAATCATAAAATATAGATATCAACATTCACAAAGAAGCCTAACCAAGAACAAAACGCAAACAAAACCAGCACCAAAGTCATTACTCATTAGTTGCAGGCATTAGAAGTAGAAATAATAAAGAGGTTGTTTGATAGAATTAGAAGCATGGACAAGACTTCATAGAGATACAACAACATATAAGTTTACTGCCAAACTTGCTGCTTGCTGTTGCTATCATGGAAAGTTTTTCTCTCGATTTGACCACCAAAATAGTGAACTATCCTTCAATATAACATTTATCAAAATGTGGGCCTGATAAAGCAATGAGAAACAATACTAGTCAATTAGGCCATGACTTGGGCTATTTTTCTATTTAAGCCATGTTCTTAAATTCGTTTTTGATGGAAGTTAGAAATACATTGGCAAAGGGGTAGAAAAAGGAAGTAATGGTCAACCGAAGCTGTGAATTTCTTTTTGAAAAATGTCAAATGTAGAAATCGTTGCTAGCCAAACAAGATAGATTGCATAACCAAAAATCCCTCAAACCAGTAATGTAAAAATTGATAGTTTGAAAACAGTTGATCATAACCAAAGCTATCAAGAACTTCTTAGTGGAAATCAATACAAGTTACCTGCTGGAAGAGCTCAGTTATCAAGAGCGCGTGGCTCAGTACTTTCCTAGTCTTCATTATCCGAACAATTGTAGCATCAACCTGCATAAAACTAGGGTAATATGAAATAAAATAAAGCAAATGTAATAGGAAGGGTAGTTGCCAGGAATGGTGCTACTTAGCATCTCTGCCATTCAAGGTAGAAAATGAAATGGACAACATGAACAACGGACCTGATACTGGAGATCTTGGAAAACTCTTTCCGTGGTGCTTCCATTCTCTTCAACTGTCTCCTTCATCTGGATCACATTCACCTGCTCCCTCAAGATTTTTTTATCGATGAATAAAAGAGATATACCTTTATGCAGTAGAGGGGAGCGCTGAATTCTTCATTGAATACAAATGCATCCTCATCCTCCACGTCTCTCCCTTTAGGAAACTGCAACAATCCCAGAATTTCCAAAACTATCAATCAGAGAAATCACACTACATTGGTCTCAAAGGAGCGCCAGAGAGATAGGAGAGGGATTTGGGTGAGAGAGAGAGAGAGAGAGAGAGAGAGAGAGAGAGAGAGAGAGATCGACATAAAGAGGGAGGGGAGAGAGAGGGGATTAGGGCGACGGAGAGATAGGAGAGGGATTTGGGTGAGAGAGTGCGCGCCCAATTTGGGGATGTTTTGGGTGCCCAATATTAAGAGCACGCGCCCAATTTTTTATGTGGGTCTAGTATGGCTATGTGGGCCCCACCATGATGCATGTCAAACAGCTGCCCCATCAGTCAGATGCACCATCCCATGGTGGGCCCAGGGATTAAAAATCAAATCAATCTATGACTTGTGTGGGCCACACCACATACAAAAGTTGAGAGGTGTTACCCTCCATTAAAACATTCATAATTATTTGTGGCCCCACCATGATGTATATGACATATTCGTGTCGTCCATGTACTTTACCATGGCATTTTGAGGCATGAACCAAAAAATGAGGTAGATCCAATGTTGAAGTGGCCCACACCAAAGCAAACAGTGGCCCCAAGAAGTTTTTAACAGTGGGTGTTCAATTCCATTTTTCATATGGTGTGATCCACTTGAACTTTAAATCTGACTCATTTTTTGGCTCATGCCTTGAATTTCGCCCGAGTCTGGTATGGCTCTGTGGGCCCCACCATGATGTGTGTAAAAAATTTACCCCATCAGTCAGATGCACCATCCCATGGTGGGCCACACCACATACAAAAGTTGAGAGGGGTTACACTCCATTAAAACATTTATAATTATTTTTTGGGCCCACATAGATGTGGTTCACAAATCCAGCACATCCATTATATGTATGCCCCTTGGATGAGGGGTCATACCAAATTTCATATCCAAATTTTAGGTGGGGCCCCACTAAGTGCACGGTTGATTTTTAGGATATCCCATACTAGTTTTGGGGGTGATGAACATGAGGACCTGATGATCGGAGTGAATAGCACATGCTTTGTAGGGCTTACAGAGTTGGGGTGTTTTACTGGCCTCAAACAGCATGTCTTGATGGTAGCCGATTCGATCAAGTCTACGTAACACGTACTTCCATTAGGCCATGACTTGGGGCCATCTTGATGCATCTGTTGTATGTTGAAGCCTGTTAATATATTTTTCCAGCTTATATTAAGTTATGGGTCCATAAATGAAATAGATCCAATAATCTGAAGTGAACTGCATCACATGAACAATGATGATTGACCATTAAAAATTATCTCGTGGACCACGAAAGTTTTGCATTAAGCTGATTTTTATTTTTATTTTTCCTTGTATAACCTTATCAATATGTTAAGTGGCAAATAAACATTTCAGTTAACCTTAGAAAGTTTTTAATAGTTTGAGTTTCATATGGTATGGTAGATAGAATGCCAACAAATGTTATGTGATCAAGTTTTTAATAATGAGAGTTTTAACTCCTTAACCTAAACCTAGACTTGAAACCCCAAACCTAAACCCAGTCCCGAACCCAATTTCTTAAACCTAAACCTTAACCTATTATCAATTCCCTAAACCTTAACCTATAACCTAACTTAAACCTAAACCTATTATCGACACTTATAACCTATAAGCTGAAACCTAAACCTAAACCTAAAACCTAAATGTATACTCAAATCCCTAAACCTTAACCTACACCTAATCCTAATCTCAACTCCTTAGCCTAAACATAAACTTCAAAACCCAAACCTAAACCCGAACCTGAACTCGATTTCCTAAACCTAAACCTTAACCTATTCTCAATTCCTTAAACCTATAACCTATAACCTATAACTTAAACCTAAACCTTAACCAAAACATATAACCTAAACCTAAACCTATAACCTAAACTTATAACATATAACCTAACCTTAACCTTAACCTTAACCTAAACCTAAAACCTAAACCTAAACCTATAAACTAAAACCTAAACCTAAACCTAAAACCTAAATGTATTCTCAAATCCCTAAACTTACACCTACACCTAATCCTAATCTCAACTCCTTAACCTAAACCTAAACTTGAAACCCCAAACCTAAACCCGAACCCGATTTCCTAAACTCAAACCTTAACCTATTCTCAATTCCCTGAACCTTAACCTATAACCTAACTTAAACCTAAACCTATAACATACACTTATAACCTAAACTTAAACCTATAACCCAAACCTAAAACCTAAATGTAATCTCAAATCCCTAAACCTAAACCTACAACTAATCCTAATCTCAACTCCCTAACCTAAACCTAAACCCAAAATTGAAAACTGAAACCTAAACCCGATACCGAACCCGAACCAGATGATTTCTTAAACCTAAACCTTAACATATTCTCAATTTCCTAAAGCTATAACCTATGATCTATAACCTAAGCCTAAACCTAAACCTAAACCTAAACCTATAACCTTAACCTAAATCAAAACCAAAACCTATAACCTAAACCTTAGCCTATAACCTAAACTTATAACCCATAACCTAACCTTAATCTAAACCTAAAACCTAAACCTAAACCTATAACCTAAACCTATAAGTGAAGGTTATAGGTTTAGGTTAAGGTTATTTTTCTTTTCATTTGTTTGGATCACCTCTCATATGTTCTCTCTCTTTTCATTTATTTTTTTCCATAAGATTGTTTTTGTTTGGATGGATGCAGTTTATGTTTGAATGAATGTAGTTTATGTCTGGATGAATTTACGTAGTTTGGGTTTAGATGGATGTGAATGTGAATATGATGAAATATATTATATAACAGGTGTACATCGAGAAGAATATGATGAATTATATTCTAACAGGTGTATATTAAGAAATTTGAGATAGAATATGATGAACTATATTCTAAAAAAGTCTATCTACATTTTTTTGCAACGAAAATTTTCGTAGCTAAAACTAATCCTTTCGAATTTTTTTAAAAGTGTTTAAAGCCTTTAGTGACGAAAATTTTCGTTGCTAAAAGCCTTACCCATGTTTATTAGCTACGAAAATGTTCGTAGCTGAAAGTAATGCTTTCAAATGGTTTGATAAGATGTTTACAGCTTTTAGTGACGAAAATTTTTGTCGCTAAAATTCGTTTCCATGTTTTTCAGCTACGAAAATTTTCGTAGCTAAAAGTTTTTGAAAACTTGTTTGCAACTTTTGGCGACGCAAATCTTCGTCACTAAAAGTACTCCACTTGATTATTTTGAAAAATTGTTTGCAGCATTTGGCGATGAAACGTTTTGGTCTCTAAAAGTCCCATCTGGAATGTTTAGCAATGAACATTTTCGTAGCTAAAAGTAATCCATTCCAACCATGCGAAAAATTATTTGCAGCCTTTGGTGACGAACATTTTTGTCCCTACAAATCTCATCTATGATTTTTAGCTACAAAAATTTTCGTAGCTAGAAGTAATCCATTCCAATTTTTTAAAAAATTGTTTGTAGCCTTTAGCGACGAAAATGTTCGTCGCTAAAATTCTAAAAACTCTTTTTTGCTATGAAAATTTCGCAGCTAAAAGTAACCCATTCGATTTTGGGAAAAATTTGTTTGCAGCTTTTGGCGACGAAACTTTTCGTCACTAAAAGTCTCAAAAACGATTTTTAGCTATGAAAATTTTCGTAGCTAAATGTAATCCATTCAATCTTGTTGAAAATTTGTATGCAACCTTTCATCGCTAAAAGTCTCATCCACGATTTTTAGCTGCGAATATTTTCCTAGCTAAAAGTTTCGTCACTGAAAGTTTACTTTTACCGACAAAAATTTATTTCGTTGCTAAAAGTGACTTTTAGCGACGAAAATGTGTTTCGTCGCTAAAAACCTTCTTTCCTGTAGTGTCATTCATTCAATTACAATTAATTACAATCATTCATTCATTCATTTAATTACAATCAATTACAATCCTTCATTTAATCAATTACAATTATAATTACAATAATGACGAAAATACAAATCTGTCTTCATTAGAGAAATTTGCTCGACTTCACCCTGAAATTTTAATGATAAAGAATTGAAGAAGATATATTTTGACGGTAAGATATTGTTTTCACAAGTTAATAGGCATTTTTCAGCCATCAGCCCATCACCCACCTGAAGAATAAAAAACCGATTGTTGTCCAAATCCACTCCTTTTCCTTTCAACTTCTTAGTAACCTCTGTCAAATTACTTCCATGGTTATTTATGTAGTACTTTGAAGAGTTGTCTCGAAATGTAACTCTAGTAATGAAAAAGTCACTTCCTGCAATAGCTTCATATATTCCATCATCCTACAAATAGTCATGGCATTCATAAATCAGAATGACCATTGGGGGAAAGAAAGATGAAGTGAAAGAAGTGCATCATGTATGAGAATTTTTTTTTCTTAATCAATTAATAAAAACTCAAAGAGGAATGAAATTGACACAAAAAGAATGGTCTCACCATATCAATTATCTTCTGAAAGGGAACAGTCCATGTTTTGGTGATTGGTAGAACTAAAAAGTTATTACCTGAAGGAAAAAATAAAAAAGAAATACACATTTTAGCTTGAACCCCATGAGGAAACAAATGTTACTATTGTCATTCATGATTTTCATACCTTGTTCCACTGAAAAATTTCACCATCATCAAGCCCGAGAGTTAGAAAACCCACAGGATCAAGCTGGATTGAACAACCCTAAAATTTGCTTTTCAGATTACTGTTTCCACAAAATTTTCATCCTCTACCTTTATGGTGGCATGCAACAATCATTGGATGATGACTAAACTGTCTCAAAGTAAAATATCAAGTTACCTCCTTGATTCAAAACCAAATCAACAATATGAAGTCTTATCAAATTATAATACTCGTCAAACCAAAGCATGAGAATCAGACTATCTAATCAAGATTGGCAGACTACGAAAATTTAAAACTATAAATGAAATAAAGGAAAGCATCAATTGATTATGAACAAACAAAAGATATGAGACTGGATGACATTCGGATCAATGTTACTATCTAAATTGGTATTTTAAAAAATTCTACTTAAATTTGCATATTGCTTTTCAACTTTTATAGCTATATCAATTTAGCCTTTGCCCATTTTGTAAAGCTAAAAAAATCAATTTAGCCTTTGCCCATTTTGTAAAGCTAAAAAAATCAATTTAGCCTTTGCCCAATTTTTTTGGAGACTGCATGAGAATCAAAAGCTGGTGTTACACAAATTTTTAAAATGCCGCACAAAAGAAAACCAAATTTAAAGCCTATAAAAGTAAAAAACTAAAATGAGAAAGAAAGAAATAATTAATACTTAGGGAGTTTAGTCCAAGAATAAATGAGAAGCAGATCAGGCCATGGATTACTATCCTAATTTAGCGTAACGTCCTCGAAATACATGAACTCTAACCTTGTTTTTGTTGGACGCACACAAACTAGTGAAGAGAAATGTGAAGGCAATTCATGCAAGTAGGATTAGAATCCTACTCACGGTTAAACAGATTTTTACTTTTTTTTTTTTAAAAAAAAAAAAAAGAAGAAAGAAAGAAAGAAATGACTAAATTCCATAACATAGACAACTTCAACACTATTATTAGAATTTAAACTAATTGTATGTTAAATAAGCCCAATTCCATAAGATTTACAGAAGAAGCAAAATGGGGCTTGTACAGGTAACTGGAATTTAAAAATAGAAAAAGAAAAAGAACCCAGTGCCTTCAAATGAATTTGGATCACACCCAATTAAAAGATAAAATGTAGTAAAAATGAAAATAACATCACAAACTCAAAATCTAATATCAACCGTAAATGGGTCTTCAAGACATCATAGTAAAGTTCATCGTATTACTGCTAATTTACACATTTCACTAAGAAAATACTGTCCCGTTATACTATTTTTAAGAATAAGAAAAAGTTATTAAAAAGAATTACAAATTTCTTAAATTTAGTCAAGAGTAAGGGTCACTATGGGCATGGTAACCTAATGGTACACGAGACCAGCCTGAAATGAGCTACGCATGGGTTTAACTTCTTTTCTTCTTCTTCCTTTTTTCAATAGAAACTTATTTTTTTTATTAACAAACTTGTAACAAGACTGCTACATTCTGTCATGATCCCATTAAAAACTTGGGATGTTGCCTATCATGTGAGCCCATTTACAAAATACCTCCCCTAGCAGAAAAAGAAATTCATCCCAAATCAATCCAATCTTTGGCATATTTTCTGCATCGTCACTACAACAAAGTTGGTCTTTCCCGGTGGAGTTGAAATAGAAATGCATGGAACGACTCTAGAGATACCTGATATTAGGAACCTTTTGTTCCAACATATAATACCCTTTCCTTCATCTATACATGAAAACAAAAGAACATTAAGAAAATAACATCTCACATGCATGCTATTGTATGTCAAGAGAAAGAGCACAAGTATGACTCTCCCCAACTGCAGACACATGCATTCGAAAGAAATGATGTAGGGTGCTGCAAAAAAAAAAAGAAAAAAAGACAGCACGTGCATACTGTTTGGAGACCCATGGGCTCTGACATCACTAGCAAAAGATGATGTTAACAACCCATCATAAAAAGGCCTCGAATGTCCACTGTTTGGCAAGCATGGATCCTCCTCATTGACCCATGGACCAATCTGTAAACATGACACTAATCAAACAATCCTAATCATCCAATCAATGGCTAACAAATGAATGGTTAAAAGTAAAATAGTGAGGGATCCAAATTCAAATGAAAAATAAGATGGTTTTCCATCTCGTTGGCACTATGGTTTTGTTATGATCTATCCACAGTTACGTCATTGATTTGCATGGTCCGGATAGCAATACAACTATGCCATATGTACATTGGAAGAGTCACCACCATTTTTAAATGGTGTGTAACTAACATACCAGTTTAGCCCTTCTTCCTCTACCTTGTGGCACTACAGAACTCCTTAGCCACATTTGCCATGCTTGAATTGAATGGTTGATTTGCAATCCCCAATTTGTATCTCTACGAAGAAAAGAAAGAAAACATAGTAAATAAAATATGAAATATTCCTCTTTTTGTTTAATTAAAGGATAATTAATCAAATTATGGTGTGTTTCATATAAAATAGTGGTGAAGTTGCTACTTCTCTCTTGATATACCATATGTTTGGGTTGTGGCAGACCGAAGCCTGACAATACAAGTTGCAACATCATCATGATCATTACGAGGTAGAACATTCACTCTTATAAAGAAAGGAAACTCTCTCAAATTTGCCAATTTACTCCATGTCATCGATCAAAATACTTATCATTTGGTTAATTGGAAGGAAGCCTGCCATCCTCAGTACAAAAGTTATATATGCATGGACTTAACAATCATTAATTGGGCACTCATTGGCAAGTGGTTATGAACCTTTGGGAACCAACACAAGTAATTGTCATAAAGTATGGCATGCAAGAAGGAGAGGGAATTACAAAGGAATCGCAGATAAGAATTCAGCAAAGGCACACACACACACACACATATATATATATAATTTAATTACCATAGCATAGCCATCCCTATGAACATCAGTAGATCAGAGAAGCGCATTAGTCCACAGCAGCCCACCCCTATCTGCAACCATCTATACTGCTACACAAGAGAACAAAATAGAACGACAGTCTGAACAAAAGACCATTCACATCATGGTTATGGGCATGCTGGTTTGCTAAAAGACAAGTTCTGAAAGTAGCAATGACTAGTTGCCTAACACTTTGTAGGAACACAACTGAAACTTGCAGCCTAACCTTCAGATGATACCAGAACACTGGAAGAACATCTCCTACCCTGATTTTCAGATGAGTCTCACCTTTTTTTTTTCAAAAAAAAAAAGAAAAAGTAAAAAAAAAAAGCATGTTGTAAAATCATTTATGTGGGCTCCTCAAAAAGGAACAGGTCGCACCTATCATCATATAGAACCACTATACAACATAAGAAACTGCAAAAACTATAAAAATACATTGCCATGACAAAGCTGAATATGACCTTAAAAGGAGAAACTACATCCTTGTATTGATACACATTTGTTTGCCAAATTTGGAAAGTTGACTATTTGGATTTCAACATTCTATTTAGAAGTAACCAAATGGCTAGGTAACATATCAGTTCCATCAAATTTTTGTTCACAACCCATGTAAAGTGGGCCTTGATTTGCATAGTTCAGTTCTAGTTACCTCTTTACCACATCATAATTTCTATGTGCATGTGTATGAAACATCACATTCTTCAAGAGTATCAAAGTTTTCTCTTCACAACAATGGCACTTGGCTAGATTCGAGGCAATGTAGACATATGAAAAGGATAAAAAATCCCAAATGAAGGCTCCTCAGTTATGTTCATCAAGTCAGCAAAATAAAGAAAAACCTGCATTCCGATTTGTCACAATGAGGGAGGGAGGAATGGTCCATAACCTACAGATGTCAAAACTGCAACAGAACATCAGCTCTATATTCATGTAATAGAACAAAAATGCAGATGATCTTTAGAAGAATGCATGTTGAAACTGGCAGCATGGTTTTGTTAACTAGAAAATATGAGTGATGCTGGTGGAGTATTCGCTTTGATGGCATGCAAGGCCCACCACCATGCATGCATATAAGAGGCATAGAATGCAGAATCCACATCCAATTCTCAGATTCAGTGCACAATTCAATTGCAAATGAGTTTGGATCACCTACCATATGATATGCTCAAATAACCATCATTCCAGCATACTCGCTAGAAGCACCTGCATTGGGGTGCAAGGAGAAAATGAAAATGGCTAACCGTTGAATAAGTGGTGATGGACAGCTTCACTGTCCTTGCAGCTGAGATTCTTTTTACAAATCGTTCTTCACTTATAAAACATGGATAGATTCACATATGGGAACGAAATATAACCAAAGACTGTCATAGATATTCTTTTTATATTCTTTTATATGGTTGTCATAGATATCCAGTTTGAATTTCACTAATGAAACCAAAGATTGCAGGTTGATTACACCGATTTCAGATAGAAGTATATATTTTTTATCTGCAAAACATTGCCGGAGTATTTTACTTATCAGAACCTACAATAGTCTCTACCAAAATATTATTATAGATAACTGTAATTACAACACAGATATCATGCACACGATATCACGAACATATTGTTGCATGCAACAAATAAATGTAATTATAATCATATAATGTATTGTCTGATGAACTACACATGTGCATTCTTGACAAGAGACGTACTTGATGCTTGAATCTGAAATATGCATCTCCAATCCTCCCACGTGCAACATCCATCTGAAAGAATGCGCATAACCGTAATGCTTGAGTAATCAATACAAGAATGTGCAAGTAGAACCATAAAACCAGAGATACTCACTGCATTTTCAGGATCTCCTCCATAGTTAACGATCTCATTCTAAAGCCCTTCTCCCTCCTCCGTTATCAGGGCTTGGGACTGGCAATTCAAGGAGTTGCATTGGCATAGTTAAAAATGGGCTTAGGCTCCATTTGGTTTTTTTTAAAAAATATTTTCATAAATACTATTGTGATGACCAAATGGAGCCTAAGACTATAAATACATTCAAATATAGAGTACAAAATTCATTCAATATATATATATATATATATATATATATATATATATATATATATATATATATATATATATATATAAACAAGTGCCAAATTAGTTTAAAATTAGTTCAAAATTAAAAAACAAACAAGCCAAACATCATATAACGTAACTAAAAAAGACATGCACACTACACATGTTCAATTATAGAGTACCAAATTTTTTCAAATTATTGAATTCTCAAAGCCTTCACATGATCTTTAGCAACTTCACAAGTGGATACCACATTTAGTATCATCTCAAGCAAATTGGGTGAGGGCAGTATCTACCAATGGGAGCAGGTATGTTATTTTACAAACATTGGAATTGTGTGCTCAGGGATTTGAATAATCATTTGCTTTATTCCAATGCATAGAGCATGATGATCCTAGAGCTCCAATTTTTCAATCTTCCAAAGATACCCATTAGAAAAGTAATATAGTGAAGAGTGGAATTCTCTCTCTCTCTCTCTCTCTCTCTCTCTCTCTCTCTCTCTCTCTCTCTCTCTCTCTCTCTCTCTCTTTGTTGAATCTTAAAGGGAAATTTATCGAATGTTACATGCAGCACATGGTTACATTTGAACCTGTTAGCATTTGCATCAACATGGTTACATTTGAACTTGTTAGCATTCGCATTAACAGTCAATCCATTTTTCCAGCTAATTGTCAAAAAATGAGGTAGATTCAAATCTTAAGTAGACTACACCAAAGGAAAGATGGTAATTGAACACCCACCATTAAAAACTTATTAGAGCAGTAAAGTTTTGGATTAAGATGATATTTATGGTTTCCCTTCATCTAGATCTGTCTAACATAAATTAACATGTTGGATAGAAAATAAACATTGCATTGGACCCTTTTTTAAAAAATAAAAATAAAAATCCAAAACTTAAATAACATGCCATAATGCAAATTAATTTAATTCATGCATAATGAAAATGTAAATAATTACAACTCATTTACAGTCAACTACACTTGAAACCAATCAAACAGGTTTTCATGGTTAGCATGGTTTGTTTCACCACAATTTTTAAGGGTGCAGACCACACCATAAACAATAGACCTCGCTAAGACGAAAGCACCTCCCAAGGTTGACTTTAATCCCGCAATGCAAACTACTAGAGACATGTTGAAAAAAGCCGCTCATTTGTAATGATTTACTAAAGAATTCCATGCCAAGATTTTTCAGATTACATGGTTCCTTTGTTTCCTTCAGAATTCAAACAGCCATAAACAATTTGGCCTGGGCTTCGAATAGTTCTGGCATGACTATAAACAGAAGTAACCACCTCCAATTGGCTAAATTGGAGAAGAAAACTAGATATTTTCATAATGAGGGAACCTGATTTTTGATAGATATTTTCATAATCAGTGAGGGAACCTAAAGCAAACCAATCTTGTAGCAAGTTATTCATCCCTTCACTGGGACATTTCCATTTTGAATTTCAATGCAAATTGAACTGAATCTCACACAATCACCATGTCGATTAAACGAATCTCACACATCCACAAGCATCTTTCCTCTGTTTTGATCAAATTTTATTGGATTATCAGATCAAAGGCACACGGACAGCATGTAAAACAACCCAAAGAGAAAACTTTGATACTCTGGCAGAGGGTGGTAGCTGAATTTAGATCCATCATGAACAACAATCATTCTTATTTGGGTACCTAATCATTGGATAGGAGGGACAGTATTGGATGGTCAGAAATGAAAAACACCCAAAAAACTATAGTAGATGAAAAAGAGCTAGAAATGCTCAACAGAACCGACTCACAACTCCACAATTCATTCAATGTGCTTATGTATCAAGCATGCCCTACTAGAGTATCAATTAAACAAATAAAACATAAAATGAAACATCGTCAATGATTAACAAAATACCAGAAAGAAATTAGCTAACAAAGTGAATCATATGGGAGTCCTATGTAAGGGACATGTTCATCCCATGAGGCACACAACATATTAGCCAATGGGGTAGACATTTTAGTCCCAATACTCCATACACCCAACCACTCTCCTATAGAATAACCCACGATGTAAAAAAAGTAAACAAGCACATACACAAACATTTTTGTATATATGACAATAGATCCAAAAGCACACCTTAAAAAAAATTCAAAAATCACAAAACAAGGGATTCTTATGACCTTAGGAAGTATTTAGTGGTGGGCGTTCAATTACCACAGTTTCCTATGGTGTAGTCCACCTGAGATTTGGCCCTAAAATGAGCTAGAAAAAATAAATGGCCCGCATACACATATTATGGTGGAGCCCACAAAGCATTTTTAGATTTTCGAAACAGAGAGAGGGGAATGCGGATTGAAGGATTGAAATAATGCATAGGGATTGATGGATTCAAGGTGACATGATCAGTTTCCATTCATAGGGAATCATAGGGATTGAAGGATTGAGCATCCAAACGTAATAGATTTCAAACACACACACACACACACACACACACACACACAGAAACTACCCGTGCTTCTTCTTCTTCTTCTTCTTCTCCTTCTTTCTTCTCCTTCTTCCGGCAAAAGGGGGTTTCGAAAACAGAGAGAGGGGAATGCGGCCAAGAGACAGGGAGAGAGTGTTAGGGAGAGTGGAAGATTGAGAGAGGGAAAGGAAAAGAAAGAGGCTGAGTGCGAGAGAGAGAGAGAGAGAGAGAGAGAGAGAGAGAGAGAGAGAGAGATTGAGAGATCAGTTTTCATCTGCTGCGTGCTGGAGAAAAGGGCGGACAGACGATTTTTGTTTATGGGAGGGCGCTTTGGGTTTTGGAGGGGTGCATGATAGATGGCCCCTTTGGGACGTTAGGTTTTAGGACCGTGGGGCCCACTGTGATGCATTTTATATATCCACTCCGTCCATTAATTTTAAATTATTATTTTAAGTGCTGATACAAAAAATGAGTCAGATCGAATCATTAAGGAGACCACACAACATATTACCAGTAGAAATTTAATTTTTATTGTTTATTATGGTGTGGTCCACTTAGACATTTAATATACATAATTTTTGAGCTCATCCACTGAAATTATATATCAGAATTGATGGGCAGCTTAGATCAAACACATATATTCCAATGGACCCCATGGAGCACCTTAAGCAGCATCTATGTTTAATAAGGTTTAGGTGAGGAGGTACGCTTTAGCTACAGATCCATTAGGCTTTAGCTACGAATTAAATCCATAGTATAATTTCTATAGATTTAATCCATGGCTAAAAGCTTTCAAAGTCCATAGCCTTTGCTCGATTTTTTGGTAGTGATCCAATCCTTAGCTCTACCAAGATTCTGCGCACATGAGTTGTATCTTTCCACACAATTTCAATATGATCTCTTACTCATCATGTCTTAGATCCAAATTCAAATCCCCAAGTTAGCTCTTGTTGGGGGACTGTGGAAGCAAACCTCAATTTTGAATCACATGACAATAAGCATCCCCAAACAAAGCATGCTCAAGTACACACAAATTTTACGTGGAAAAACTATCGTGATAAAAAAGCATAACATAAAGCGATAGTGATTAATTTAAAAAAGATAAGTACATGAGATAAAAGAACTTACAATTAAGAAAACATTCATTTTCTCATCTCCAAACCCTAGAACCATTTAAGACTTTATTGGAATACCCAAATACTGCAATTACACATACATATATAGCATGACACTCGAACATGCTCAAAATTTCAAGAAGGTTTATATAGCATGACACTCAACCTGACATTGATCGAGACTATACAAAACTATTTGGAGAATAATTTGTATAATTTGGAGTTCATTCGATTGATCGACCAAGGTGGGCGATCGATTGAACCCATGTTGCATGTACAAATTAAAGACATCTCACAACACTTATCGACATGTTGGATGGAAAATACACATTCGGATGGCTCCCAAGAAGTTTTTAATGATGGATATTCAATTACCACTGCTTCTTATAGTGTGGTCCACCTAAGATTTGAATCTACTTCATTTTTGGAATCATGATCTAAAATGAGCCATCAAAACGGATGGACGGCATGAATGTAAGGAACATACATCACCGTGGGCCCTACTGTCAGGGTGCCACCGGCCTCGGTGCATCCGGGGATACACCCAAGACGCTTCCCTAAGAAACATATACGATAGACCACATAAAAACTGCACAAAACTTGCTTTGGGACAATAATCTTGCTCAAAACCTTAAAACCATTCTCAAATATACAGTCCCTGGTTTATATTAAATCCAGCTGAGTTCTGAATTCATATATACAGGGGGGTAACAGGGTTGCTCACCTACTGGCTTTTCTTGTTTATTTATTAATTATTATTATTATTATTATTGCTTTTAGTCTAGCTAACCGGCCGGGATGAGAGTATTATGTCTGTGTATGCATTTTAGATAAAAATGTCTGCTTTTAGATTCTCTGGGAAACTTTCACCATAGATGTTATTTTTTCTGCCTGATTTTGTTTTCATGGAGATCAGGTTTTGGGCTTCCTCATGTATTGGCTTTACATTTAACCAAACGTAATCACATACGAAGTTAATAACACAATTTAGTTCAGTGGGGGGTATAACGAGCATCGGCATTTAATAGAACTGATAATCCAAACTACAAACATGAATGCCATGTCTAGGCATTGACAAAAGGGGACATTTCATATCTTATATTACAACTACCCCAAAAAACTCTTCCACCTTTCTTCCCGTTACAACAGGCCGGAAGTTGACTTGTGGCACTCTTCAAGCATTTCTTACAATCTCTACCAGAAAGATCCCTAGTACACTGAGCCAAACCATACAGCTTCTCATGTTCTCCAATGTCCATTTCTCCACTAGCATACATCAATGGACTGAGGTAAGCTTCATGTGACAGATGGTGTAGTAAGTCCTTGGTTTTCTGATTAAACGTAGGTGGATCATGTACGCTTTCTGTGTTCCACAGATATAACCTGTTAACAGTGTCGATTTTCCCAAAGAAATCAACGTTTGAGTAGCGCAAGAGACAGTAATCAAACCATATGATTGCATCTTCCTTGCATGGACATCGATCACGAATTTCGCTAATTGCACCAACAAGGCACTTCTTGCAGTCAGATCTTGAAACATCTCCTCGACATAGGGCGAGCCCATTTACTTTGTCTGGGCGCTTCCCTACTGAGCTGAGCGCAAAGCCTGTGAGCGGAACTTTCAGGGGGAGAGAGCTCAGCATTTGGTCCAAGTTCTTGCTAAATGGGCCATAGGTTGTGTAGTTTTCTGTGCTTGAACATCTGTGATAAATAGGGTCTGTGGCATGACCATGAAGGAGAGGAGTGAAAGATAGAAGATATAGAGAGGTTAATCTTAAGAACTCCATGTTTAGAAGAAATGGAAAAGGTATTGTGAATGGATTCCTTCAAGAAATCAGACCTCTTAAATAGACAAAAAGTCCAGCTTGTGAAATGTAGCCATTGAAGCTTTGTTTGAAGATTTTGCTACTGACTCTAAGACCAGGTGTTGGGGCCACCTCATGCACACGTCAATCTTCTAGATGGCCGCTCTCCATGTTGGAGTGCAATTGAACTTGAAAACCATCATCAGGTGGGCCCCACTGTCTAGATTTCCTAGTGCTGGTAGGAAGATGATCAGGTCTGGCGTGAAAAAACGGTAGAATATCTTTTGCTTGACAAAAAAAAAAGAAGAAGAAGAAAAAAGAATAGGTCATGGCGTGGACCACATGTTCACGTAAGAGAGTGGACGTTTCAACGTGAAACTGTCAAAAAAAAAAAAAAAAAAAAAAAGAGAAAAAAAAAAAGAGTGAGCTTAGGAGCTGATCGAGTACTACACCCCGCTATGCCGAGCTCGGAATTGGCTGGGGCTCTCAGGGACCTACCGGGATACATGGGTTTGTCCACACCGTACATCCATTTAAAGATAACATTATAAGATATGAGACAAAAAATGAGGTACTACCCAGGCTCGAATGGACCACACCACAGAAATCAACTATTAATAATGGCCCGTGAAAAACTGAATAAAACGAGAGCCCAAAGCCATCGATTTTTAGTTTTATTTTTTGAAATTCAACAGCCAAGAACATAAACAACCATCAAAAATTTGAAAGTCGTGTACTAAATTTGACGGCGTGGATTCATCAAATTAGTTTCGTCAATCCAAGGGTGCCATCAAATGCGGATGTTAGTGGAAAGAAAATTCAACAGCGCAAAACCGCCAACCAGCCACCGAATTATTTTCACTGGCCAAGAGGAAGCCGTTGAATGAGGATGTCCGAGGGACACAATTCAATGATCTGGAGCCAGCGCATTATTAATGAAATTTGACAACTCTAGAGCCATCTTTTTGGGCCCATAAACGACAGTCCAAGCCAGTTGAATTTTTTGGGATCTTTTTACGGCTCACATGAGACTATCAAATCATAGATACGGATAAGAAATTCTCTTTAAAATCATGCCTTCATGTTGGTTAAAATCTTTGGCAACAACTCTGACTTTATATCTCTTGATATTACCTTTAGAGTCCAGTTTGATTTTAAATTCTCATTATAACTAATAGACTTTACTCATTGGGGTAACTTAATAGGATCACATACTTTAATGTGTTTCATGAATTTCAACTCATTCTTCATTGTGTCAATCCATCGAACAGGGTTAACACACACACACACACACACACACACACACACACACACACACACATATATATATATATATATATATATTGCTTGTGTAAAGGATTCAAGATCATTTTTCACCCTTATGTTAAACTTGTGCTCATGTAGGTATACGACGTAATCGTCTTGTATCACAGACGTCATCTCTCTTTTAGATCTTCTCAATGACTCACTCTCTTTAGTATAATTTTGATTTTCTTACTTAGTGGATTATATAAGAGGTTCATTGTGGTGGTATGTAGTGACTATAAGCCCAACGGTAGGATTTATACCCATGTAGTACAAAATTACTGCGACGGAATTCACAGTCCTTTCTTCCTCAAATATAAAATTTTACTTGTTTGTGTTTCAACTATTTTTAGTATCTTCAATGAATCTAGCATTTCCAGCCTCAATAATCATGATAGAGTGAGAAAAAAAGTAGAATCGATAACCTTTCGACATTTTTGGGTATCATATAAAGAAACAACTTATGATTCTAGGATGAAACTTTATTTCATGTTGGTTATAAACTTTAGCATCAACAGGACATCCCTAATATATAAATATTGGAGACTTGGCTTTCTTCCATTCTACAACTCAAAATATGTTTTACTTACAACCTTTCTAGGAACCCTGTTAAGAATATAAATTATAGTTTTGATCGTGTCACCTCACAAAAATTTTGTCAATGTCAAATTACTTATCATGCTACACACCATATCTACGATGGTGTGATTATGCCTTTCACCCACACAATTCAGATCTGTAGTCCCGGACATGGTGTATTGGTGACAATGTTATAATCTTATAGGTGTCTAGTGAAGGGTTCTAGATTGCGACCTAATTCATGATATCTACCATTTTCTTTTTATTTTTATTTTTCAAAAGAGAGAGATTGTATTGATGGAACTTGAGATGTATAGCCATTCGAGAGGGCCCCTACAAACAAAAGACTGGGTCCACACCTATCATATAGAAGATGAGCAAGCTAAACAAGGGAAACTAAAAAATTAGGAGACATAAACAGAGAGGCAACTGGGGCAGAGGCGGAGGGAAGGGGAGTTAGCCTATCCCTGTCCTGTATTTGCTAAGCCGTATTTAACCCATACCGGCCTTGTTAAGAAGTAAAAATCCTTTGATACGCCTTAGAAGTTTAGCTAAATTGAGGAAGATTCTTTCAGGGGTGCCGCTGCTAGCAATATTGGCAAGGCCATCCGCCACAGAATTACCTTCCCTGAATGTGTGGCTAAAAGTGAGGTTAAGGGACTATTTGAGTTGATGGATCACATCAAGGATGTACCACAACTTCCAACCACAGGAGGTTGATTGGTTGGAGACAGCTTCAAAGAGGACATGAGAGTCGGTTTCAACGATAATCGATCTGAGCCCCAAGTCCCTGCAGAAATTGAGGCCAACAACCATCGCACAGGCTTCGGCTTACATGTTCGAGATCTGACTAAACGAGTGGTGAAAATCAAAAATGAAGTTGCCGGCGTGATCCCAACAAACACCTCCCCCACCACCGGGGCCTGGATTTCCTTGCGCAGAGCCATCAACATTTAATTTAATCTAGTTCACAGCTAGATATAGCCAGCGAATGACGGTAGCCTTGCTAGCTGCCAAATGGGAGGGGGCCGAGAACCTGGAAAATCCTTGCACAACTAGCTTGGACCATACCACAGGTTGAACGTTCAGGAGATGGGAACCAATTTCAACAAGCCATTTACAAACTCTGTTAATAATATCAAATGCTATGAAAGGACGGTTTTCAAACTTGGCACCATTCCTCCCTAGCCAGGTTTCCCAGACGATGAAAGGTGGGGCGAGGCCACAAATGGTTTAACGGAGGGAGGAAGAAGAAGCAGCTGTAAACCATTGGTTGATGCGCTCCTAGATGGTATGAGAATGGTTGAGTTGGATTCGGTATAAATTGGCAAAGTGGTTCCAGACGAGAGACGCAACATGGCTATGACAGAGCAGGTGTTTGAGATCTTCAGCTTTGTTAGTGGGGAGGGCTGAAGCTGCACTATGGTTATTGGGATTGGGGGGAGGAGGCTGATGGTGAGATGGGTTGGCAACCGTAGGTGAATTTGTAGAAGGAGGGAAATCGGAATAGGCATAAGAAGTTGACATGGATTGGTCAGTAGCTAAACCGCAACACACAGCGAGATGCCAGACTGATCCCAATATGTTGGATGGCCACGTCTACAGAGATAGCTTTGTGTATGACTTTCCACAAAAAAATAGAAAATTTGGGGGGATGCATTTGTTCCACACCCAGATGGACCAGCGCTGCTTGGGCCTGGCTGCCTGAAGCGAATTCCAGGCAGATTTCGTGGAGAAGTTTCCATTGAGAGAGAGATTCTAGGAGAGCTTATCCCTTCTATTGGATAAAAAGAGACCGCTGTCTTGGATCGATTGGATAATCTACCATAGTATTCACCACCACAGTCAGACCTAATGACTTTAATCTTTATAACGAGTTGATTTTCAACTTTTACTTTATAGATTTTAAAAGCATCAAGGGCATCTAAATTTTTATTTATAAGATAAAAGTTTTTAAAATGAAAGTAGTCATTTGTCACTATAAGAAAATGGAGCTTTTCTGGCGGCCAAAATGCCCCTAAAAGTTCAAAAAAACTGTCGGTAGTGCTTTTACCAGTGGTCGTACATGTGCCACTAAAGGGGGCCGTCGCTGTATCTTTTACCGACGGTTGTGCTTTTTTACCAACATTTTTGATGGCCACCGCTATAACAAACACTTTTACCATCGGTCATTGTCCTTTATTGACGCTAACGCTGACCGCCGGTAAAGCTTGAAGAAGCGCTGTAATAAAAGTGCCGGTAAAAGCTGTAAAAAGCGCTAGTAAAAAATGCCGCTAAAAGTATATTTAAACGCCGCAAAAGATTGCCATAATGCCGCTATGATCTGTAGTAACGCCGATAAAGGCTTGCATAAGTGTCACTTAAACATTAGTGTCGATAAAAGTATATTTAAGTGCCACCAAATGGTTGGCAAAAAGCCGGGAAATATATGTAGAAACGCTAGAAAAGGCATGCCAAAGTTTTGGTAAAAGTATATTTATGCGTTCCAAAAAAGTTCCCAAAACGCCAAAAAATATATGCAGAAATGCCGGAAAAGGCTTAACGAAAGGCCATTTAGACATATCTAAGTAGCGATATACGTTGATGCAGATTTATCAAGGCATCTGTAAAAGGCTTCCGTAGATCTATCAAATGTCATGAAACACCGATATATGCCATGAAAAATGTTTGGAAAACTTATGCACCAGTAAAAACTGGTGACCGCCTATAATGGTGTTGATCGGGAGTTAATTTTTTTTAATCCATTTCATTATTTATATTTAATTGAAACCTGTATTGTTTTTAAATATTTAGAACCTAAAAAATGTTGAATGACACAATTAAAGATGAATAATAAATAAATTGTATTACTTTACAATGAAAATTGTATAATATAGTTACAATAATATGTTGAAAATGTTCTGAATACATATAAATAAAAATAAAAAATCCCTCCATCTAGCCATCATTTGTCTCTACCTGCAACCTGCATGACAAAATAATAGAGATAAACTAATTGCAGTTCAACAATTTTCTATGATTTGGATTGCATATCTTATGACTTTTAATGGCCTAGTAAGAGTGCATTCCTTCTCATACAAGTCAATGAAAGGAGGGGCCCACTCAATGATGTGATTTACTTTAAAAAAGAAATATAAAAAAGGGGCATGAGATCTTACAGTTTACGAATTTCTGCCTGGTTTCACCGTTAACAGCAATACTCTGGCACATATAAACTACTAAATCATTGAAGGCCAAACCACCCTCTTGATTTTTGATTTTACAGAACATACATTCTGCTTTGAAAGGGATGTTTCTAGGGACAATGTGCAGCTTGGTTGTTGCTCCAAGGTAGCTACATACTTGTGTATCAGCATAAAAAATAATAAATACTCCTTAATAAATAGCTTAGCAAATAATTCACCACTAAGAATTCATACCAAAACTATCTGTGAGAGTGCATCTATATCTAGACAAGAGTACGGGAATTGGATATAGAGAAGTTCAGAATTAGAATCAAAATGGCTTTGAATACAAACAGGTTCAAAATTAGAATCCCTCACCTGAAGATTAACTTTATATGATTTAAATGATAATTAATATAATTAAATAAAAGAAAAAGATTGCAAATTCATATATCTGATCTGGACATGATTTATTGTCAGTTCAGGTTTCATGGGCTTGAATTCAACCCCAATTAGCAAATCTGATTAAATTGGGTCAGTCAATTTGGGTGCACACACTCCCACATATTCATATAGAAGGACGATACAACTTGGACCCAAGTATGGAAAATCACATTCCTAATACATCTAACTCATAAATCAAATTTTGATTGAACTGGCCTTCCCTCATACCATCCCTGCAAAAATCCAAATCATGAGCCAAAATACTAGACCGAAGCAGGACTTATTGATAGTATGTTATCTATACTTAAGAGTAGAATGACACACCATTCCAAGTAATTTGACCTTCGGAGTTGTAGAACTTCCCGTAGAAAGTGGATCTTGTGCTGTAAAGGGAAACCGAATGAGCCACAAGAATAGTTTGCATGAGAAAATTAAAACAACCTAAGACAGACTCGGAACCATGCCAACTTACAAAAAGAAAGTAATTGACAAGAAATTTGTTCATATATTTTCTTTTCTTTCTTTCTTTTTCCTTTATGAAGTAAACAGGTTTCACTCTAAATGTAAATAAATGAACACAAAGCATGAAGAAATTCATTCATTCACAAAGAAGAAAATTCACCATGCAGCAAAACCACAATGGATTAGAAACAAAACCAAACATACTCCACATGTAAGGCCTTGGGCATCCCACACCATTCGTGAGAAACTTGCAGTTGCAATTTGTATCTGCAACCCAACCTCAAATCGGAAAATAACCACAGCTGATTTTGCCATATTGCCTGGTAGGTTGTACAGGTAGAGTAATAATCAAGGATAGTCATTGCTTTTTCTTTTTCTTTTTTTCTTTTTTTTTTCTTTTTTTTCTTTTTCCTGCGATTTGGCCCTCCTGAGTCTTGGATTGGGCTAACTAAATATGTGATGGCATGCATAATGGTCGATGAGGATGTCCTCAACATATCACAAAAGAGCCCGCGAAGCTTTTTACGTTTGTGGTGATAACATTACCACTACACTATTTCTCACATATATCTGAAACGATGTGAAATATTGGATTAGTCCAGGTATTATGTCATCCATGCTCAATAGTTAATACTCAGGATTTTTTGGTGGATTTCGAAATCCACTACATAAGTGGGCTCAGATTGATACATATGATTTTTTATTTTCTTTTAATATATAAATTTTATTAACATGGATCAACATTGTACATGATATTTTTTGGGCATGGATAGAAAAACAACCCTCGCCTATCATATACCCCTGCTACACTAAAAGCACCCTGTAAACTAGGAAACCAAGACAGAAAAGACAAAATGAAGATTGAAACATATGTTTTATCCATACCATTCATCCATATGTAGACATTCGGGTTGCATATGCGTAAAGATGACTCGCATGATCAGTTGTGAAATAAGATAAATTGATTAAACTTTCATGGCCCACCAAATGTAGGTCTTCCTAAAAATTGTGTTTTTTTATTTTTTTTCAAAAGGAAGAATATGATCCCAAGCATGAGATTTGATTGTCAAAATACTTGATATTTCTAGACATGCAATCATTGTACAATAACAATGTTAATTCCATCTATTGCAATTCCATACCATTTAATCCAACATTCAAAATATGCTCCCATGGAATTCTAATTCTAAACGCCTCATGTATAAGAAAATGATTAGGGCCATGTTTGGAAACCATGGATGTAATGACATATTGCAAAAAAGGAAAAGGATTTTCCTTTGATGTGACAATTTTTGTTGTTTGGGTAGCACAAAACAAGATGGATTGGAGGGTTTTCCTTTGATGGAGAGAGGAAGTTCGGAGCGGTCCCCGAAGAGAGGAAGATTTGAGCTGCCCCAGGACAGAGGTCGTAGGAAGCAGCGGATGCCAACGGAGGCAGGCAAAGCATCGGCGCGCTCCCCCTCCCCCCAATTGCGCAGAAGCGCCACACCAGGTCCCCAACTACAACATCCTCTCTATCCCAGGGATCTAGGGCATAGTTTATTTGTTGGAAACATCCCCTTTGGTTGCACAGTTGATGAACTTTAGGCAATTTTCCAATGGTATGAGAGGGTTTTAGATGTCTACATCCCAACCTTACCCTGCTTGCAGAAACCCAAAGGCTATGCTTTTGTTAGATTCCATTTTGAACAAGATGCAAAGGTAGTTATGGATATTCTGAACGATAGAAGAATTTATGGCAGATTAGTTTCAGTAAGATGGAAAAAATCTAGGAAATCAAAGATATCTCCAAACCAACAGGAAAACCCAAATAAGCAAACCACCTCTCCATCGCCGATCCACAAAGAAGCTACGGGTCCAGTCCTATCTTATGCAGCGGCCCTGTTGAAGAGAATGCCTATCCCCCACTATCAACAGAAAAGGGAGAAGACCTCCTTACTATTGCAAATCCTCAGGCAGTGAAAACCAAGCTACGTGACTTGCAGCTCGGCTTAGTATGAACAGCAGAGGGACCACACATCTCTATTATGAAACTTATGGCAGCGATCAAGACCTCAAGATTTGCAGCCACGGGTTTAGATATAATTAGGATCTCCCCAATTAAATTTTTAATGATGCCAAGATCTAAAGTAGAACTGAGAGATTTTTATTCGGAGCTGCAAGAACAAATGGGCTTAATCTCGGTGGTTAAGTGGTCTACAGGGGAGGTAATGGGGGGCGAAGGTAGATGGATTAGAATCTATGGTATCCCGGTGCACACCTGGATGGAATTGGTGATAGTGGACCTAGCAAACTTTTTTGGAAGCATCATTCAGATCGATTCCATCAGCATTTATGGTTTATTCCAAGTATTTGCCCATGTAAAAATTGTATTTCACCCAAGGACTGATTTGCACAAGATTCTGCGGGTTTAAGTGCTTGATAAAGTATATCCCATTCACGCAGTCCTGGAAGAATCTAAGTTTAAAAGAGATCAATTAGGTAGTATCCAAAACTCCATCCCGGCTCAAGAGAGTACAAAGAATGGGTAAGCAGGAAATTCAGCCAGGAGATTCAGGAAAACAGGGCTAACAAACAACGCTCGACAGATGTTTACAAAAATGTCGATGCAAGCTAGCAGCAGAACTCCATGACCCAATGCGGTCTAGTGGTCGAGGATATTCAACCATGACCACCGGATAAGTAAATGGAAGTAAAATCTCCACAGAGCTAGACGATTAGTAGAAATCTGGTAACTACTTCCTACCACCCATCGCAAAGCCCATCCTTATGCCAACTAGATCAGCGGCAACTCCAAAACAACCAGAATACTTGGAAACCAGTAATGTCAGTGGAATCTGAAAATTTCCTTCATATAGAACCTGATTGTTGCTCAAAGGATGATCGAACTACACTTCAACTCATGCATAACAGGCGGTCAAAATCTGTTGAGCTCAGAGCTTCTAACATGATATGGTGCAGTGCAATTCAGATAGCAAACAACAGGACCATAACTGCCAGCCGTTTGGTGCCTGAAGAACTCCCCTCCCAGTTCTCAAATATCCAGGAATCTCATTTTCATGTTGATAATAGGCAACACAATGGCAACAACCAACTGATCATCCCTTTCCCGAGAACTAGACTGGAAGTTGATCTAAGTCCTTATTTTGCATCATCTACAAGACCTAACGTAGACCTGCCTGATCTAGACATTACTCTCACACCGCTCCGACCGTCCAGCTGGAATAGTTAAGTATCAGGTGCATTGTAGACCCAATAGTTTGGACCTTGAGACAGAAACACCAGTTTCTTCCATGCTGCAGCTTTGGCAAGACATAGGAAAGCAGGCATTCACAACATTACGCTCGACTCTGGTCAGGTGCTAACAGATTAAGTGCAGATCAGAGAAGAAGCGGTCCAATATTTTACCACTCTCTACACGTTAGCCAGCTGCACCACCCCATCAAATAGCCTCGATGTCATCCCCTCCCTAGTCTCGCAGGAGGAAAATGAGACGTTGCTATCCCTTCCTTCCCTAACTGAGGTCCAAGCTACGGTTAAGACCATCTAAGTTGATGGGGCCCCGAGTCCAGACGGTTTCTTTGGTGGTTTTTTCACGGCCTGCCGGGAAGTGGTGGGCAAAGATCTGCTCAAGGCTACTACCTTTCTCTTCCAAGGTGGAAATCTCCCTAGGGCTGTGTCAGCCTCCTTCATTTGCCTCTTCCTAAAATCAGTCTCCCCAGTGAAGTTCGTTGATTTTCACCCGATCAATCTATGCAATTTCTTATATAAAATCATGGTGAATGTTATTGCAGCTAGGCTGAGTTGAGTTCTCCCCTCCATCATCTCGCCAGAGCAGGGGGCTTCTATTCAAAGAAGGCCCATCTCAGAAAGCATTGCTCTAGCTCAAGAGCTTTTTCGACACATCAATAGAAAGGTTCGCGGAGGAAATATGGTGATCAAGCTCGATATGGAGAAGGCCTACGACAGGGTGGAGTGGCCTTTCCTCAAGCAGATTTTACTCCGTTTTGGCTTCAGTTCCAGGTGGATCCAGGTGATTGAGGGCTATTGGGCCACGATCTGGTTCTCTGTCGTAGTAAATGGCTCCTCAGTGGGTTTCTTCAAGTCCTTAAGAGGCCTTCGGCGAGGAGACCCTCTCTCCCCTAGCCTCTTTTTTATTGCTTCTAAAGTCCTAAGTAGGGGATTAACGGGCTTGTTGGACCGTGGTATTTGTCAGCCTTTCAGAGTGGCTAAAGACTTTTTTCAGGTCTCCCATCTATTGTATGCTGACGATACGCTCTTGTTTGCCAACGGAGGTAAGGCCTCCATTCGTAGGTTGAAGACTTTCCTTGATGAGTACCAAGCGGCCTCGGGCCAAGCCATAAATTATCGAAAGAGATCTTTCTTCGCTAACTCTAAGCTGTCGCCATCTAGAGTCAGAGTAATCAAGAGTCTGTTAGGGATCTCGAAGGCGGTATCCCACCTCGTTTATCTGGGAGTTCCGTTGGTAGTTGGAAGAGTAAAGACCAACCACTTCCAGCCTCTCCTCGACAAGATTGAAGGTCGTATAATCGGGTGGCAGGCCAGATGTCTTTCTTAAGCAGGCAAACTTGTCTTACTTAACCATTTCCTTGGTAGTATCCCGATTCATACTCTCGCTGCTACGCATATCCCAGCTTAGCTTTTGACTACCCTCAAAAGGCATTTTGCTGACTTTCTATGGGGATGGGTTGAAGGTAAAAAGAAACTTGATTGGCATAGCTGGAAAGGTATATCCTACATCAAGATGGAAGGTGGTTTGGGAGTTCGGAAGCTATCGAAATCCATGAAAGCTTTCTGCATGAAGATGGCATGGCCATCCATTTCCAAGCTGTTTCAACCATGTGGTTAGCTTACATCGCAGCAAAATATAGATTTGATTCGATGGATCACTCAAGCGTGAGATCTTTTAGTGCTCAGTTGTCGAAGTGGAAAAAAAACTAAAAATTTCTTTCCCTTCATTGATCAGTGGTGCAGTGGAAAATCGGTACTAGTAATTGCAATCTTTGAAGTGTAAATTGGACAGGCCTGGGCCCTCTCCAACACCTAGTGTCAGCTCCAATTCCTGCCCATCTGCTAAATTTATAGGTATATAACTTTCTGGGACCAAACAACCCTCTTCCCTCCTCTGCGGTCTTTTTCTATTTACCTCAGGATGCGATAGATTATATCTTTTAGCAGCGATTCTGTATTTCTGAGGACCCAGAGCTCCCGATCTGGCCTCTCACCCCGTCTGGGATCTTCTCGGTTAGCTCGTCTTAGTCTGTCAGTAGAGCCAACAACGTTAGGAAAGATTAGGTTGCCTGGGTGTGGCATGCAAAGATGCTGCCTAGAATTTCTATTTTCCTTTGGAGACTCTTGAATGGGGCTATTCCGGTCAATGCGTTAATCTAAACCTGGGGTATTCAGTTAGCGTCCAGATGCAATTGCTACTCGAATGCTTCTGATGGTGGAGCAGCAGTGGAGTCCATTCATCACATTTTTCTCAACAGTAAGTTGGCTAAGCTCGATTTTAGATCAGCGTCCAACCAACATTGTTGGTGGACTCTAGATTAGCTCAATGGTGGGCCGCCATGACAGATTCGAGAAGCTCCCCGTTGGTTTGTAGGCCCATTCCTAGCTATCTGTTATGGGAGCTTTGGAAAGTGAGAAATGCGGCTCGGTTTGAGGGGAAGATTGTTCCGCTGAGAGTTCTAATGGTGAGAGTTTTTTTATGGGTGTCCACCATTCACGACTCACTGCACAACGCCCACAAGGAAGGCTCGGCATCCAGAGGTGTGCAGCTGAACTTGGTCCACGGCTCGCCCTTCCCAGGTGCGTCTTACATCTCGAGGTGTGTTGTGATGGTTAAGTGGATCAGGCCTTGTTTTAATTGGGTTAAAATGAATGTTGACGGGTCCTCCAGAGGCAGCCTGGGCTTAGCTGGTGGAGGAGGAATTTGTAGGGGCGATAAGGGCCAATTCATTTGTGCCTTTTCTTCGGGCTATAACATTGGTTCAAATTCCCATGCCGAGCTGCATGCAGTGTATGAGGGCTTATTCCAAGTCCTGTCTTTGGGGTTCCTTCATATCATCCTAGAAACTGACTCCTTGCATGTGGTGAAGATGTTAAATGGGATAAGCCAGGTGAGCTAGAAGTGAAAATATTGGTTGGGGTGGATTTTGTTATTGAAGAGCAGATGTCGTATTGAATTCGCTCATATTTTCAGGGAAGGGAATGCCCCGCTGGATGCTTTGGTCCACCAGGGAAGCGAAAGTCAGTTATCTGCTTCATTTGATCGGCTCTATGATCTCCCGCCTAGAATTCGAGGTCTCATGTTCCTAGACAAGGTCGGTCTGGGGTCGATTAGAGGAATTTATCCCATCGGTGGTTTTGTTTTTGTGTTTTGTTTGACGCCTCCTGCTTAGCTTTTTCTTTTCACATGATAGGTCTCCCTAGGTCCTTTTTTCCAGGGGAGGCCTGAAATCTATCTCTGTAATTTCTTGCCTCTTCAATGATATTGTTTTTTCAAAAAAAAAAAAAGAAGGGTTTTCCTTTGATTTGATGATTTTTATTGTTTGGATAGCACGAAACAGGATGGAGCGGACTCCACCAAAAACTCAGAATGCTTTTCCATAACTTAGATTCTTAACACTAGAAACAAGGTGAGTATTGTAAGAAGAAAATGAGATTTCCACGCAATACACAAATAAGATCTCAAAACAAGAATCCATGTTTCAATACTTCTTATAGAAATCATCATTGGATAATTATTGTTTTTTGCCTTTCATTTTCCTTAGATTCCACGTATCCAAACATGCCCAAAGTTCGAATCAAAAAATTATGATAGACTTCAAAACATTAAAGAAAAGAATTTCAAACTTACTCTTTTCATTTTGATTTTTTTTTTTTTTTTCAAAAGGAGAGATATATTCATATCTGGACTCCATGACTCTTTTCTTTTGATTGATACAGTGGAAAGCCATCCAAGGAAAATCTTTAGAATATAGCTTATGAGTAAAGACTTGGAATTCTGATAATAAATCAAGCTCAATGGGTCGTGGAGTTAGAATTTACAAAACCCTACCAGCAATTAGGATCAACTAGATGCTTTCTCATTTTCACATCTATGCATTGGCCAACATTGCCCATAAACCGTCCAAATCGGGTACACATATTTTCATATACAAAGAATAGTTTCATAAACAAGTAAATCAATAAGGTCAACTTCAATGGATTTGCTAAACAGATAAAAGTTCAAATTATCCAAAGCTCAACCTGAGGACCTAAAGAATTGAAAAGTTCTATACTTTGAATGAAAAACCCTTTTTTGGGCAGTAAAAAATCTATGAAATTCTTGTAGTTGTGTAGAAATGTGAGCCCAATTAAGATCAGCGATTGTCAGATTTCTAAATTGATTATCCAAAAATGGTGGGTCCTCCTTTTCACATAACTAAGTATAACATCCCAGCTTGTATGATTCAACTAGGCCCACAAGCTGAGATCTCAACTTTGTGTATACCTTAATATTAATGATACTAAACATATTCTACATAAAACTTATTTCCATGCCAATGAGCAGATGGTATGATTTTTGTCTTATGACATCCAAGAGTAAAAAGTCTGAGGAACTTAACTGGTTGATCATCTATATGATCACCATTGGGTTCAACCACCTTTTTAGCAAGCACTTGACCTCTTAGAAGTGGAACGCCTATTAAAATTCTTGTCAATAAGAGCTGGCAGAATAATATCATTAAAGAGTTAATAACCAAAACATTGGTAGAACCATGAATCACGAATAACTCCATAGTTTATAAGATCAACAAAAAACAGGCAATTACTACAATTTTAATCTTTTTGTTGTTGCATAAGTGGATGGAAGCTGCACAAAAATTTGTGGGCCAACAGAAGTGGGTGGACAACAAGTGAACTTGCTTCGAGCAGTATCGAGGAATGCCTCTTCCCACTAAATAACTAAAATCAGCATCACTAAACATGAAAATTCAAATAGTCAAACTTAAATCTCCTAGATTTTTGTGTGCACAAACAGATACACATGAATAAAGAACGAACGATTAATATTAATAATTGGGGGTTGTTTTTTGGGGTTGTTTTTTCAATCCTTAAAATCTCAAATCAATGTGTTCCTTGGAAGTTAAAAGACTTTTTTCTTTTTTGGTTCAAAAGTGTATGTCTTTGTTCATTTTAAAAAAAAAATACCACCTTTACAACTGGAAACTCCTTTACATAAAATAGGAGGCCCAACATGGAAAATGGAAAAATAATTACACAATGGCACCACTGGGGATCATACAATTTTAATTGATCCCAAACTAACCCTGTTAAGAAAGATAATACCTATAACCTGATGAGGAAGCTCTGATTGTTTCTCAAAACAAGCTCGAGATTGAGAAGCACTTCTTAAGCGAGCCATAAAATCCGTCGGTGAATTCCCATCCCTTAGGACGTACATAAATCTCGTTCTACCCCTCCTCCTCAGCTAATTAATCCTATACAACCACACCTTCCATTTCCAACCTGGCTGCGCCACTCCATTGATCAGATCTACTACTAGCCGCGAATCCGATTCTATAATGATTTGATAAAAACCCTCTGTAGATCGATTGAGAGGCCATCATGCACCACACGAAGTTCGACAACAGTGTTTGAGCCGATACCATAACCAACTGAAAATGCAAAAATAAAATCACCCTTCTCCCCTCTACAAGTTAAAAGACTTCAACATGGCTATGTTGGGTGTCAATAGGATAAATATTAAAGAAAAAATTATATGGAATTCCATTACATGATTGCAGTTTTCATCACACTAAAGGTTGGGCCAAAAGAAAAAAGAATAGAATTGAAGCACAAAAGATGTTTTATTGGTGCACAGTTTAGGACAAGAATCATTTGTGTTGCCTTACCAATCCGGTGAATATAAGTTGTTGTTGATTTAGGGAAATCGTAATTTATTACACAGTTGATGCCCTTAAAGTCCATACCCTGAGCAATAACATCTGTGGCAATTAAAACCCACATCTTTCCGGCCCTAAAACTATCAACTGCATTTTCTCGTTGTGGAAACAAATTTATATATATATATATATATATATATATATATATATATATATATATATATATATATATATATATATATATATATATATATATATATATATATATAATAGTGCATATATTTCACTTTAAACTATTGAAAAATATACAATAGAAGAAGAAACAAACAATTCAAGCTAATATGATATACAACAATGCATATGGTAGTCCTAGAGATTGGGATAGAATGCAGGAGAGCCGATTTCCTTGATGCTGCGATCGTCCCCACCCGTGTTCAGATCGCCCCCCTGTCTCCCCTCTCCTAAAGGCAAGACCAAGTAAGAGATCACCCCAGGGTGCATCCAACTCCTCCATGAATAAGGGAGGATTTAGCTTGTTTGTTGGAAATATTCCTTTCGATTGTTCTTGCCTTGATCTATGGAAGATCTTCAGCAAGTATGGCAAGCTGAATGATGTGTATATCCCCACTTTCCTGGAGTCCTCTCATCCCAAGGGATATGCGTTCATAAGATTCAAATACCAATAGGAAGCATTCAACGCTAAGGGTGTGCTCCATGGCCGGAGATTGGACGGTCGCACCATTTCGGTTCTTTCGGCAAACCCCAGAAACCTCGCCCCAAATCATACAAACCCTCTTCCTCACTCCCGCACACTTGATTGACATTTCCCCCAATATGGACCCACCCCAACTTCTTACAAAGAAGCTATCAAAGCGACACCCCACAAGAACCTGATCCAGCCATCTCCATCAAACAACTGCTCTGTTTCAGCAGACCCTCTTCAGGTATCCCGGAAGATGAAATGTTTGAAACTTTCCATTGTCGCCGAAGTATCCTGCCCACACATCTCGATCATCCATCTCCTCGATGCTATCCAAAACTCCCATTTCACAACCTCGGCCGTCAACATTGCAAGATTAACCTCTAAATCCTTCCTTATCGCTTTCAAATTGCGAACCGACTTAGCCAATTTCCAAGTAGTTGATACTCTGTTATTGGAGATGCAAATCATTTCTTTCACCCCTTGGTCCCCGAACTTCACCCCGCCACTTGTCGGCTCCTGTATAAGGTTTTACGAAATTCCAGTCCATGCCTAGTTTGAATCTATTTTTGTGGAACTCGGTAGCAAATTTGGCAAGGTGATTCAAACTGACTATCACGCTAGATCTAGGGGCTTCCATGCATTTTCCAGAGTTGACGTTTCCCTCTTCAAGGGATGCGAAATGTCAAAGCTACTTCACTTGTGGGTTTTAGATCAGACCTTTCCCATTCATGTAGTTCTGGAAAAACCTTATCCTAAAGAAAATCTGAGTGCGTCCCTATGTGCCCCTCCCCCTATCAAACCAAGAAATCCACGTAAGTCCACCAAAGCCTGGGTTGAAGCTACCTTCCACAACGCCCTTGACTAGTCTCCTGTCCGCACTTCAGCTATTCGAGAAAATGCCGGAAAGAAACTAACGCTGTCGCCCGCTCCTGTGATTTGGAATGCTGATGTTTGTCATATTTCGCATATGAATTCAACATCACTCCCACTTTCTCTCAGGCCTAATAGATCTACCAAAGCCCCTACACCAATCCCCTCCCCAGCAGAAGCAACCACCCCTCCCAGAAAGGATAGAGACCCATCACAGAGATCCCCACATTTGGTACATGATCCTAATAGAATTAGATCTAAATCGGCGAATACCTCACCTACCAGAGTTGAACAACTCGTACCTTCAAGGATTCCTCCCCCACCTCCCATAAACTGCCCTGCTCAGATCTTGAACAACCTGTTATCCTCATCAGACACCCCCATCCAACTGTAACCTCTTTCCACTCCTCAACACCTTCACTCATGCTCTCGAGCCCACAGTAGTAGCCTTCAAGTTGACCTTTCCCCTTATTTCAACCGGGCTCGTTACGCGACTGATGGAGAGGACACCACCTTAGTAGCAATAGAGTTTGAATTGTGTTGCTTTCAACCTGTCCAGGGAACTCCCATAAAGCAAGTAGATCTGATTCTAGTAACGCCGACTGCATCACCTCCTATTGAATCAGGAACCTTCAAGAAAAGAAGAATCCAAAGAGGGGATGAGCAACCTGATGGTTTGCTCCATGGATGAAATATTAGTCTGGAATGTTCGCAAAATCGGCAACAACAGTACTATCAGAAAGATGAAGCAGCTAATTAACCTGCATAATCCTTAGATTGTTACCATTTTGGAACCTATGCTTAGGGACGAGAAGCAAGTTAGGATTGGTCTAAAACTAGGGTTCCACTCAACCTGTTTGAATGCAGTCGAAGGAGGCAAGATTTGGATCTTCTATAACAGCTTAATTAACCTTTCTATGTTATCCAAGTCTTCCCAATCAATATCTATTTTGCCCTCTATTCAGCTACTTAGTGTCCCCTTGTAGCTAACATTTGTCTACACCAGCTGCGACAAACATCTAAGAAGAGAATTATGGTAGGAATTGGTTGTGCTTTCAGGCTCAATCACTGGTCCCTAGGTAGTTTGTGGCGACTTCAATGCAATTACTTGCACTGAGGAAAGGAGGAGCAGAAGGTCTTTGGACATTCCTAGTTCTAAAGATTTTAAGGAAGCTATTAATAATGCTAGCCTCTTGGATGCAAGGTTCGTTGGCCGCAGGTACACTTGGAGTAATAACCATTTCGAAAACTCCAGAGTTTGGGAGAGGCTAGACCGCGTGCTCGTCAACGTTGCATGGAGCTCATCCCTTCCCACTTTCTTCGTTAAACACTTGCCATGTATCAACTCTGATCATGCCGCTCTTTTGCTGTCTCTACCCCAACCAGTTTCAACAACACACAGGCCTTTCAGGTTCTAATGAATATGGACCCTGCATGGAGGATTCCTAGAAGTAGTCATCCAGGCCTGGAGATCAGAAGGAGCGACCCACCATTATTCAACGTTCTTCTCAAGCTGAAAGCAGTGAAGCGTGCCCTTAAAATCTAGAATCGAGAAGTGTTTGGCAACATATTTGTTCGGATCAAGGAAGTCGAACTCAAGCTGGTAAACTTGGAACAACAATTGCATGCCACCCCTCCTCAGGACATCTCCGACAACGCCCATCACCTCCTTTGGCTGGAGGCAACTGAAGAGCATAGAAAACTTGAACTGATGGAGGAAATTTACTGGAAACAAAAGGCCAGGGTGCACTGGTTAGCCGAGAGAGATAAGAGCACGAAGCTCTTCCACTCCTTGACAACTGGGAAAAATCGCAGAATGTTCATTAGAGCTGTTGAACTAGAAGACGGTCGAAAATTGGAGGACCTGGCAGACATTAAAAAGGCAGCAATCAACCATTTTTCAGAACTTTTCTCAGCAGGTACTCCTTTTCATCCTGATTTGCTAGATGTAATCCTAACTATCATCTTTCAGGATCAAAACGCTAGTCTTTTGGCCCCTCATACACTGCTGGAAGTCCAATAGGCCATCCAAGCCATTCCCAGCGATGGTGCACCAGGGCCCGATGGTTTTCCTGGCTGCTTCTATGCTGCTTGCTAGGACATAGTTGGAGCTGATCTACAAAAAGCCACTGAACATATTTTTCTTAGAGGATCTTTCCCTAGGGCTATGTCAGCCACCCTCATCTGTCTCATCCCCAAACAGGTCGCCCCGAAGTCCTCTCATTTTCGCCCCATCAGTCCCTGCAACTGTATTTATAAGATCATTGCAAGTGTAATATCAGACCACCTCAGAGAAATTCTCCCTCAGCTAATCTCCCCTTAGCAGGGCACTTTTGTAAAGGGTAGAGCTATGGTTAAATCCATCGCTCTTGTGTAGGAAACGATCACGGATCTTAACAGGAATGTGAGAGGGGGAAACATCATCCTAAAATTGGATATGGAGAAAGCCTATGACCACCTCGACTGGAATTTTCTCAAACAAATTCTGCTCAAATTCGGTTTCAGTAATCTTTGGGTGAGCATGGTCGAAAAATGCTGGAACAATGTTTGGTTCTCCATCCTCATCAAAGAAAAAGCTGCAGGATTTTTGAAGTCTACTAGGGGAATTTTCCAAGGAGACCCCCTCTCCTCTAGCCTTTTTATTCTTGCTACAGAAGTGCTGAGCAGAGGATTAAAATGCCTCATATCCCTAGGTCTTATAGCTCCCTTCAAGCTCAAGAGGAATTGCCTTCAGATCTTGCACCTCCTCTACGCTAATGACACCCTGCTGTTTCTTATTCGGGGCCAGAAATCTCTTCATGCTCTTAATGCTTTTTTGGAAAAATACCAACAAGCCTTAGGTCAAAGGATCAACCACCGAAAAAGTGCCTTTTTCTCTCATCCAGAATCGGGGTTATTGAAAACATGCTGAGAATCACAAAGTGTAACTCGGGACTGATCTACTTAGGAGTCTCGCTAGCATTCGACAGGGTGATTCCAAGATCTTTCCAGCCCCTGATACATAAGATTGAAAACCGTATTTGTGGGTGGCACGCCTGTTGTCTCTCCTAGCAGGCAGAATGATCCTCGTCCGCCATATTCTAGGTAGCATTCCGGTACATACATTGGCTACCACAGTTGTGCCCTCCTCGGTTATTGCTTCGCTAGAACGTCTATTCGCTAACTTTGTGTGGGGCTAGGCTGATGGGAAAAAAAAACTTCACTGGATTAAATGGAAATCCATTGTTCTTCCAACTTCTGAAGGAGGCTTGGGTATCAGGCTACTATCATATGCCATGAAAGCTGTTCGAATGAAGCTAGGGTGGGTTCTCAAATGTAATGATGGTGGAAGTCTCTAGAAAGCCTACATGAACTCGAAATATTATGCGGACGTCTCTTCTCCGAGCCTAACCCAAACATCGACGTTCGCATCCCCTTTTTAGAAGAAGCTCCTCGCACTCCTTCCATTGCTGGATCATCAAGTGCGCTGGAACATCGGGCAAGGAACATGTTTCTTTTGGACAAACAACTGGACAGGGCTGTGTCCATTGTCCTCGATTGCATTGAAGCCTGCCCTGTGTCCATTGTCCTCGATTGCATTGAAGCCTGTTCCCCAACAGCTTCTCCAAACCATGGTAAACTAAGTCATCCGCCCAACTGGCCCTCTCCCCCCCTCTTTAGTGTTCGGATTTCTGCCACAATAGGTTATTGATTTTTTCTTCCAAGCAGGCTTCTGCCTTTTGGATAATCAGGATTCTTGAGTCTGGTCGCTCACCCCTCACAGCAACTTCACGGTACGTTCAACTTGGAACCTCTGCAGGGCAACACAGCCACAAAAAGCCTGGTCCCGCTGGGTTTGGCACACCTGCCTGCCCCCACGGATCTCTATATTTTTTTGGCATCTTCATCACAATGCCATCCCTCTAGACGTGGCTATTCAACGCCAAGGGGTATTGATAGCCTCCTACTATGACTGCAGTACGAATTCTTCTTCCAACTGCTGATCGGTAGAGTCCCAATGCCATGTCTTCCTTCTCAGCACAGCTACGACAGCAACATGGGCTTTCTTTGGGGGCATTTTCAAAATTTCCTGCAGAAATACTCCCTCAATCAACAGTACGCTATCTAAATGGTGGAACATAGCCAATTCTCATGTTAGAACCTCCCACCTGCAGAGAATTGCCCCATGTGTCATTCTCTGGGAGCTCTGGAAACCTCCCAGGGGATGGAGCTAGCTTAACGTCGACGGATTTGCGATCGGGAACCCAGGCCCTTCAGGCGACAATGGTAAATGTAAGAACGATAGAGGTAACTTCATCTTCGGTTTCTCAGCAGGCTATGATCCCAGCTCCAACGTCAACACTGAACTTAGTGTCATTCATGACGGGCTTGAATTTTGTACCAACCTCGGCCTGCAGAACGTCATTGTGGAGTCTGACTCAAAACTTGTAGTCAATTTCCTAAACGGTGTGCTGAATCCCTCCTGGAAATGGTCATATTGGGTTTGCCGTATTAATCATTTTTGCTCGATCTTACATGCGGTTTTCTCCCACATTTATCGCGAGGGTAACGACCCTGCTGACGGGATGGCCTGTCTTGGCAGCAGCTTGCAGGAACCCTTCTTTTCTAGGGACTTCTCCCTCCTCCCCCATCGGGTTAGGGGCAGCCTTTTCCTCGACAAAGTTGGCTTCCGCTCCGTTAGGATGGCCCCAGCAAGAATCGGTATTGGTTAATTCAGCCCGGGTGTCAGTTGGTCCTAAATTTTGTTGATGAGTTTCGGCTTTGTTCATGATCGTTGTTAATTGGCTCTTTACAATACGTCCCTGCTGGACTCTTTTAATCCTGGAGGGACCTGAATGTCCACTTGTACTTCTTTGATTATATGAATGAAAGTACCCCTTTATTTTTTTTTTTAATTTTTTAAAAATGGTAGTCCTAGAGCTATCATTTATTGACAATCCACTAGCGTTTTTTGTTTTTTTTTTTTTTTTGGTTTGGGACTTATAATTCCCAAAACAGGTAATTAGGGATTTTGATTCCTAAATCAACTATTAGGGTTGCGATTCTTATATCCGACAACAACCATTAATGGCGACAGCTAGCTTGCAATGAGGTTGCAACAAGAACAAAAAAGAAAAAAAAAAAGGGAGGATGATATCTCTGGCTAGATCATATCGCACCTCGAAGTGTTTTTTATTTTTATTTTTTTATTTTTTAAATATAGATATCATTTCTGGACAAAAATTACAGCTTTTCGGGTCTTCGTAAGAAAAAAGGACCTGCAAAAGACCTATCGCACCTCGAAGTGTTGTCACCAGCCTTAGTAGAGAACGAAGACATCTCAGTAACCATTATTTCCTGTTGTTGTTTCTCGAACCAGAGTCAGGTTCCTGGAACTCTTCTGAATTCCTGGCAGAGCAGCCATGTCTTCCTATCCCTACCCTTTTCCTTCTCCCTGTCTGCGTTGGCAGCAATTAACTTGGTTGATTGCTTTTGAGTCCGACCACTGCTCAACCGGGACCTCCTTGATTACAGTCCCCAGATCATTAATCCGGAGGATTTTACCTCCTCCAGCGGCTGCAAGGTTTTAGGGAAGAAGGAACAGTAGCATCTTTTATCTTTTTCTTTTTTTTCCAGGAAGAGGGTTCCCACAATCCACCAGCGTTGATTGACCTTAACCATTTGATAATGCAAGGCACAAAGTTACCTGTGTCTGAGTCAAATCTGCATGGATAATGTTATCTTTTGTGTTGTCGAATGCTAATTCCTTGTAGAGATCCTTTGCTCTTTCCTTGCTTTGGACAAACACTAGTATAGGTGGGTTCAGACTCTGGCCACCAAAAGGATCATAGTCACAACAAGAGAACTACAGAACCAGTAAGGATAATGATAATTTGACTCAAACAAAGATCTCAATGCAAATGGAATGATTCTGTTTTCAGAGAAATATCATGATGGGATACATATGCAAACAGAACAGCTATTTCTTTAGCGAACACTATAACTGCATGCAATGGCTAAACGACAATTTAATAGTACCATGAAAGTAACAAAGTTGAATACACCTTTTCATTTACATCATGCTCAAGTATTGTGTTTCGATCTCATGGTCAGTTGCAGTCATACGTAGACCCTTTCATTTACCAAATAACTCACCAGCCAGAATTACCGAAGTTCCCCTCCTATGCAGTTCCTCATCCAAGAGTTCAGCAAGATCCCGATGTAGCTTCACCCTTTAGGCACCTTTCGTATTTACATGAGTAATAAGAGGCTATAGACCTCGATACCAGTCAATAGCACCTGGGCCATCGTGGCATGCCCGGCAGTGCCACTGCCCTGATGGCTCATTTATCTGCTCAACAGTCGAACTGTCCAATGCTTTCAAGCCGTGTTTCATGGCCCTTTGAATGGGGTCAATTTGTTCCATCTGTCTATGGCTTATGAGACATAAATCACATGGTTAGAATCATCATATCAAAGTGTTACTTTAGAATCATAAGAAATAGAAAGATTGGTCTATTACTAGATGCTTCAAAATGATGGATCTATTTGGTTTCTCCGGTCAACCTTGACTGTCCATTTTCATGCTATTGATCGGAAGCTTAAGATCACTTGATTGGCATGTCTTGTTTTTTTTTTTTTTTTGCACCATAGCTTGCTCCTTGTTGGATGAGGAGCAGTCTAATTTCTATAGAGTAACCTCCTGGAACTTGAAATTACAAACTTAACACCAAAATCTTGCAAGATTATCCCCATTTCATATATAGATGTGAGATAATTCAGTCAAATTGAACTTACATAATGATCAAGAATGGGAATGAAGGGTAGGGAGAAACAAAACAAGAATTGACTGTATTCTTGAGCTCTGCATTCACTAGTCGTTCGACCTTCTTTCTCCCTTTCTTCAATAAAACTTTGTTAATTATAAAAAATCAGAACAAGAACAAGAACACGGATTCGCAGGAACACACAAAGGCAAGACATTCCATACCAATTAAATGGGTCAGCACAACTTAATATAACCTAGATTTATCCAACGCGTTGCCTAGACACAAAACTTCACTCCCAATAGCATGCAGTTCTAAATCAAACAATTCTATGAGAATTGATGACTGGGATTTTACAGGGTTGACTACAAAATGAACTTCAGGCATGCATCCTCGTGTTGGAAGTTAAGATGTTGGAGTATAAGTAAATTCAATGCTCTGTAAGGTGCGAGTGATTGTTGTAAGTTAGTTTGTGTAATCTCGAAGTGTTCGAGCTCAGCCCCAAGAAGTTTTTTTGCTTTGATCTTGGACTTCTGAGGCCGTAGTTCAGTTGAGAAGCTTCCTTTCAGGTCTGTTCTATTTTGCTATGTCCTGATTTTCGTCAGAAGAATGCCATGTATCATGTTGGAGACAACTAAACTCGCTCTAGTTGATGTATGTAGTATGTGATTCTGTCAAGACTTTCAAGTATTTCCTTTCTCACAACATGGGAGCTATGCTTCTTTGAGATGGTACATCACTGATCGGTGATCTTTTTGTTTTGTATTAACGGAGGTGACCACGAGCTATAGTATATGTAATTATTTGAAAACACATCCATGATGGTAATATATGCATCCTTAGCTAGCATCCAAGAGATGGCTTCTTTCTTTTGCATGCTTCAAAAAAAAAAAAAAAAAAATAGAAAAAAAGAAGAGAACTTCAGGCATGCATGCATATCATATCATTTCAACTAAAACTTAGAGACATGGAAGAAAACAAACGAAGGGGATATAATAATTTGATTTTTCTAGAGCTCAAATGCTCATTAGTACAACAACAACTTCACATAGAGTGGAGGTCCTTTTTCCTAAAGCTATGTTTTGCAAAAAAAATAAATAATAAATAATAATAATAATAAATAAATAAATAAATATGTCAGATAATACTCCTAGTTTGTGATTTCCACACAAGATGCAAAGGTCATTAGAACTGACATAGAAATCCTAATGCTCAAATTGAAACAACAGAAAGTTAAACTGAAAATTACTCAAAATTTGCCCAATACCAAACATCTGACAAGGGACCTTAACAATTGCACCTCTAACAGTATGAAATGTTATATCAAAATGAGGAAAAACTAAGAAACACCAAAAAACTAAGTAGAAGTGAATGACTGGATGGAATTTGAACTGGATTTGAAGCCTTCAAAACATTTCAAATGACTAGATAAATTTTATGTTTGCGAAAAAAGGCAACAGCAATAGCTATGGCATTTGTGCTAGATTTGAAGTCCTAAGTAATGTGATACTACATAAGTGCCAACATTACTAGGTGAAAAGTAGCTACAGAAAACCCATTCCCACAAAAACCCATTTTTCAAAAAATTAATTAAGAAGATAGGGAGCCTCTATTTTACAAAGGAAACACCCTTTTCCTCATAAAACCAATACATAAATGTACTAATCTATTTCCTAAAACCAGAAAGAAAAAGGATGAAAAAGAAATGCGGTGGATTTGTGAGGTGGACCTTGTCCTTGTCGAGCTGTTCTTTGAGATGACTGGATGAATTTTATGCTTGCAAAAAAAGACAACAACAATAGCTATGGAATTTGTGCTAGATTTGAAGCTTCCAAAATATTTCAAGTCCAAAGTAATGTGATACTACCTCACTGCCAACATTACTGGGTGAAAAGTAGCTACAGAAAACCCATTCCCACAAAAACCCATTTTTCAAAAAATTAATTAAGAAGACAGGGAGCCTCTATTTTACAAAAAAAAAAAAGAAAAAAAGAAAAGAAAAGAAAAAGCACCCTTTTCCTCATAAAACTAATACATAAATGTACTAATCTATTTCCTAAAACTAGAAAGAAAAAGGATGAAAAAGAAATGTGGTGGATTTGTGAGGTGGAACTTGTCCTTCTCGAGCTGTTCTTTGAGAGAGAACCGAGGCCCGAGGTCAATATTCTTGTAATCTTTGTCAGCTTCAAAATCAATCTCTGTAGAACGAACGGAGGTGTAGCTGAGTTTCCTGTTGAGCTTCTTGAAATCTTCATCATTGTCGTGTTTTATCAGAGTCGTCATGGGGTGCTTGCTCGGCTTGTTGTTCTCGCATCCGCCCTTCTCTTTTTCTTTCTCCATATCATCACTAACATTTACCATTGCCACTCACATGCATCATCAATATAGTCAAATGGAATGATAGAAATAGATTGCAAGAGTAATCAACAACGATTGACAATTTTGCAGAAGATTCTTGGTTGAAGCATTTCTTCAAACATGTAGGTGGCCATGGACAGTGACAAATATGGTTGTCACTGCCATGGTTGCTGCCCAATTTTCTGGCCATCAAAAGAGAAAATGAGAGAGAAAGAGAGAGTACCTTTGACTTCATTCACTGATTTCTTCTATTCCCTTTAACTATTGGAGAGAGATCGATGAAAGGACTGCTTCAAAGAGAATAAGTTGGGAGAGAGACGTCGATAAAGAGGGAGGGAACTCAAGGAGATCGAGAGAGGGAGGGAGAGGAAGGGAGAGAGATTAAGAGAGTACGAGTAAGAGAGATCAAGGAAGGCAGAGGGAGAAGCGAGATAGGAGAGAGATTCAGGAAGGGAGAGGGAGAAGCGCACGGGATGAGATAGAGATCGAGGAAGGAGTGTGACAAGAGGGGGAAAGAGAGAGGGAAATGAAATACCCTCTCTGAGCATAGTTTTTTATTTTATTTTTTGATTTTAATACCATTTCACTGGCCCCCACCTATTAGAATCAGGGGCATTTTTGGATGGCTGTCGGTGATTCTCGCTATCACTGACAGTTAGAGATGGCTGCCGGTATAAAAAAGTGTCAGTAATAACATATTTTCTTGTAGTGTGTAAAACTGATAAAGTATTTGTATCCACTCAAAGATATTATAGTGAATGACCCACAAATGTTTGTGTGTATCATCTCTAAGAGTCCTACACATCTTGTTACATATTTATTTCTGCTTCGGATCTGTTTACCCTTAATACAGTTAACAAATATTTTATAGTTATAGAAGTCTAGAGAATGAAGAATCTCTTCTCGCACTAGCCTTTCTAGTCTCTCACGAGATATATATAGCTTAATCACCTATGCTACAACATGGAGGAATTTTCATAGTGTAATATTCCCTTAAATTTTACTTTATTTTCATGTAGCGCATTTACATTATAGACGTGTGAGGCATTCAAGTTTAATTGATATATGTTGTTTACCATAGAGCCCATGCTTATAATAATTGAATCAAAGAAATACTCAACATTTTATTCTCAAATTTAAATGAATAAGTTAATTTGTCTAAATAAAAATAAAAACTAAATTACTCCTTAAAGAAAGCACACAAAATGTATCTATTAGATTCAACAAGTGACCAAACTTTTAAGTTAAGCTTACAGACTCCAACTGCCTCTACGTCTACTTTATTTCTATTAACTACGTATACTGAGCATTCCTCATCAGTTGGCTAGTTGTTCTTTAACAACTGCCTAGGCTAAACTCCAATCATTCCCTATTATTTCTCTCCTTCCCCTCACCTCCTGCCATAGGCCCCCGAAGCTTCTGATTTCAGCGAATGTGGTGTTCCCATGAGGGTTTTCATGATCTCATCAGAAATTTATGGACTTCTCCTGCCTTGCGTGACCCAATGCAGATCCTTATCCACAAACTGAAACAGACGAAACAGGCGCTGAAATTATGGAACAAACACGTGTTTGGCAATATTTTCTCCAACATCCACATGGCCACGGCAACACTCAGCCAAGAAGAAAGAATAGCACAATCTTCTCTAGACCCCTTAGCCCACTAAACGTTCGTTCAAGCCAGAGCTAGGCTTGCTAACCTTGAACTTTGTAAAGAGATTTTCTGGAAACAAAAAGCGAGAGCCCACTGGCTACTTGAAGGGGACCACAACACGAAGTTTTTCCACAATGTAGCGACGAGTAGAGCTAGAAGAGCTGTCATTCATGAAATCAAAGGCCATAATGGGAATATTATTTCTGACCAGCTGGAGATCAAAAGGGCAGCGACGAAGTTCTTTAAAAATCTATTGCAAACCGAGCCCACGCCTCCCCCTCTGAGGGAGATGCTCGACTGTATTCCGCCCTCCGTCTCTCCTGATGATAACCTTCTTTTGCTCCAGCCTCCATCTCTTGAAGAACTCCATGAGGCTGTCTTTTCTATTCCCCCCGATGGTGCAGTGGGGCCGGACAGCTTCTCAGGTGCATTCTATAGGGAATGCTGGGACCTTCTCTCCCCTGATCTGCTCAGTGCTACCACGTTCTTCTTCAATGGGGGCACTTTACCCAGAGCACTCTCGGCCACACTTATTTGCCTTATCCCTAAGATAAGTGCTCCTTCCACTTTCTCTGACTTCGGGCCCATAAGTCTTTGTAACTGCGTGTATAAAATTTTCTCAAGGATAATAGTTGTAAGGTCAGGGAAAATCCTCCCTAAGCTAGTGTCTTTGGAACAGGGTGCTTTTATGCAGGGCTGGTTGATTACGGAAAATGACACTTTTGCTCAAGAAATCTTCCGTGACATCAAAAAGAAGGTACGAGGTGGGAACATCCTCATCAAATTAGATATGGAGAAAGCCTATGATCGCCTGAATTAGAATTTTCTCAAATCGGTCCTCGCCATGTTCGGTTTCAACCAAGTTTAGATCTTGATGGTATAATGTTGCTGGTCGTGCTGTTGGTTCTCCGTCATGGTTAATGGCAAAGCTTCTGGTTTCTTTTAGTCTTCAAGGGGCCTCAGGTAGGGTGACACAATTTCCCCTACCCTGTTTATCCTTATGGCTAAGGTCCTTAACCACGAGTTCCATTAACTTGTTGCCAAAGGCTTCTGTCAGCCATTCTAGACACGTGCAAATTGTCCATTGGTTTCCCACCTCCTCTTCGCCGATGACACCATTTTGTTTGCCAACGGTTCCAAGGCTTCCTTAAGGACAGTCCAGCAATTCCTGTCGAACTATGAAGCAATATCAGGCCAAAGAATTAACAAATTCAAAAGCTTCTTCATCCCTTCCTGCTTCATGTCAACGTCAAGGATCAGGACCGCTGCTGTTATGCTTGGCTACTCCAAGAAGGCTGCCCCTTTCAATACCTTGGAGTGCCTATTTTCCTTGGCAAACCCAAACATGTTGTTTTCCAACCCTTACTGGAAAAACTTCAGGCTAAAATTCGCAACTGGAACACTCGTATTCTCTCCCAGGTCGGGCACCTCACTCTCATTAATCATGTACTGGGAAGCATTCCTGTCCACACCCTGGCGGCGCTGGATGTTCCATTCTATATTTTGGAGGCTTGCGACAAATTATCTGCTAATTTCTTTTGGGGGTGGGATGGCCCAAAGAAACGTTGTCATTGGCGTCACTGCGCTAGTTTATCCCTCCCAAAATTGGAAGGAGGCCTGGGTATCTGTAACCTCAAATCAGTCAAGAGGGCCTTTCACCTGAAGTAGGCCTGGTCGGTCCTATTTAGAGGAGATAACAGCTGCTGGTGTAGATTTCTATAGGCCAAATACCAATCGGATCTCCGTTTCCATCTCCATACGCCTTCCACGACTCCCTCCTCACCTAAAGCTGTCTCTTATCCTCCCCAATTTGGAAAAATAAAAAATAAAAAATCAGAGGTCTCTGTCAAACAGCGCTTGCTAAGTCTCGATGGCTGGTTGGTCGTGGGAACCTCAGCTTCAAAGACGATGACTGGATGGGGATTGATCCTCTATGGCAGTGGAGAATCCCCACAGCCCCCTCTCCACCTCATTCAGTGCTGGTCAGAGATTTCATTGGCCCCATGGATTGGTGCGCTAGGGCTGCTTCCTCCCTATTTCTGGTCTAACCAGTGATCGAGCACATCAGCTGGGCAGGGTTCTGCATGTCCATTGCTGTTGATAAGAGGGTTTAGCTTGCTTCTTCGTCTGGTGAACTGTCGGTGAGTGAAGCTTGGCATTGCCTCAGACCATCAGATTCTAGGAAAGGCTGTGCGACTTGGGTCTGGCACCCCAAGCTTCCCCATAAACTCTCCCTACTTACTTGCAAGATTCTCAACAAGGCCATTCCGGTTGATTCCATAGTCCAGTCTAAGGGTGTCTCTATGGCGTCCCGTTGCAACTGCTGCTCTTCGACAACCAGTCTACATGTTAAAACAATTGACCACCTGTTCGCGACAGGTGGAGCTGCCTCCACGGTCTGGGCATTCTTCACAACTACCTGTAATTGGACTCCTCTCTCTTCTTCTTCAGTGCCCGGGAGGGCACTCGCCTGGTGGAGTGCAACCCATAGTCCCGCTAACCCCTGTCTCGTGCTAGGCCTACTGCCTATTTTCATCTTCTGGGAGCTGTGGAAATTCAAAAATGTTATCCGATTTAATGACAAAACTGCCTCATTTCAGCAGATTATCACTGGGATCTGTTATTGGATTAAAATAGCCAGCTAGATTCTCCCTTCTCCTTCCAATTTGGACTCTGCCACTACTTCGCTACTGAACTACACCAACAATCCCTGCCCTCCAGCCCTTTCTCCGCTTGTATCGGTGGTGAAGTGGCTGACTCTACTTGATGGTTGGATCAAGCTTAATTTCGATGGCTCCGCCAGAGGTAATCCGGGCCCTTCTAGCGGTGGTGGTGTTACAAGGGATCACAAAGGCAAGTTCATCTTCGCTTTCCATCATGGGTATGATTCGGGCTCCAACACCTCGGTAGAGATAAGAGCCATCCTGGATGGCCTCGATTTATGTGTGAAGGCAGCTTTTCTAGGGTGCTTGTGGCTTCTGATTCGACCATTGCTATTTGGGTGCTGTCCAACAACAATCATTCCAGCTAGTCCTGTTGGTACTGGAAAGCTAGATTCCAGGCCATTTCCTCCTTGGTTGAGTCCCAACTATGCCACACACCCAGCGAGGCAAAATCAGTGGTGGATGGCTTAGCCCGTTTAGGTAGTGTCAGTCAACAGGACCTAGATTTTCTCTCCTGGGAAGCTCTTCCCCCTCTGATTTGTGGCCTCCTTTTCCTAGACAAAACGGGCCTAGGGAATCTTCGAGTTATTTAATGCTCTTGCTCAAGTTGTATAGTCTTATGATAGGACGGGCACCCCCTTTTTGTCCTGGCCCGCCCCGAATTGTCTATAGCTGTAAGCCATTCGTGGCCCTGTTTTTCTTGCAATAGAAAGGCTCATTCTTAAAAAAAAAAAAAAAAGTCCTGTATAAAAGTGCATATGTGAATAGTTGTTACCGAATTTATCCACTAAGATTCAATCAACACATAAGCTAAATTAGATTCAAAACACACGAGGATATAATTATTACCCTTCCTTATGAGCCACTACTTATACTTTATGCAATCCTTCTTCTGTTGTCCTAACCTTTTATAAACGAAGAAATTAATCTTTTTAATTTGATTATGATTGAATTTGTTTCAATGTTGATTACCAACCGGAGGAACTGAAGATCCCTTAATAGAACCATGTTTCCTTTTCCCATACAATTATGTCCACGTCCATGTACTGGGGTTACAAGATTAACATCTTGTGCCTTTCCTAGTTTCTTGAGCCTTTTTTCCTCTTCGGTGCACTGAGAAATCAATTCACCCAATGTCTATTTATCCTTTACTATATTACAGTTTATCAGGAGTGTATTGTATTGAGGAGGTAAATTGTTCATGACTAAATGAACCAATTGGTCATCTTTACTTTCTAGTCCCAAAGAGCGGATCTTAGATACCACTTCGATCTACTCAATAATGTACTTACGAATGTTTTTATTTCCATTATAAGATGAGTGGGTTAATTTATTTAGTAAGAAACCCACTTTTGCCTTATCCGATTTCTTGAATCAATTTTCTATTTCGGTTAAGAAAACATTGGCCTTGTCCACATTAGGCATGGTACCCCTCATTGTCTTAAAAATCGAGTACTTTAAGATTTTCAAAAAATGTACTATTGGATTTGGACAATACCTAATAATGATTAATCTCTGATTTAATAGCATTTTCATATGGTTTTAGAGGTTTTGGCTTATCTAATGCAAGGTCCAACTGCAAGCAATGCAGGAAAACCTTTAGAGACTCCATTGAACATAATTAGACCTAGTTAAGTCAGGAACATGATGCGTTTGAGTCAGAATTGTAAGTGCTTAGAAAATATACTTATATTAGCAGATTGTTTACATAAAACAATTCATTAATGAAACTGAAATTAGACAAATTTGACCAATTCAATTGATTGGGGTTTTCAACTGGATTTTCTAGGATGAAGATGGACCCAATCAATCAATCCTAGTGAGAAGTAGTCACATCATCATCATTTTTCATGTATCAGGTAGTGATGATATGCAAGGAAATCTCATGAACATGAAGCGAAGTGATGTCGATCTTGTTAATCAAAAACAATCAACACTTGCAGGTGAGATAAGTCTCTTAGGCTTACATTACTAGTACCATTCATTTCACACCATTCATATATGTGGAAAATGATGATCATCTACATTTTTGTTACTGTCTGTATGAAATGTGAATGCAATTGTATGCAATCCTTTCTAGAATCTCAATATCACAAGTTTGCACTCACGACAATCTTCATCGACTGAGGTCACTACGGTAGCTAACATGGTCGAATCTAATCCAATGAATTTAGACTTAGGATTATCAATAAAGTAGTGTAATTTGGCCTAACAGATAGTTGGCATTGACTGTTATAAGAGGGGAAATCCCTATATTAAAACAAATGGCTAGTTTTCACTTCCCATTTCAACAGTCAATGTCAGCTCCTAAAAGATAGATAATGAGTCCACAACCATGCCAAATCAGAACTCTTTTCATATGGAATGTCAGACCAAATACCCAAGGTTGACCAAATAGAAAGTCCATATACTTAATCGTTCACCTACTGAATGAACCAAATCGTATATGCACGCATTGTAAACTGAAGAGACGGTCCAGATGGAAAACCTATATTGCGCACAATTGATGGTTTAAATCTAAGGCCTTAATGACCCAAAGCGGGCATTAGAACAAAGCCCATGCATAAAAATGAATGAATTAAGTCCCATAAACAAATGTCTAATGGGTTCAAACCTATAAACTGGGCCTAATAACAACCTCAACAAGTTTGGGCCTGTTAAGGGGTCAAACTGAGGGCCTGTAGCCAATGCCCTACTAGATCCAACTACCATGCGATGTGGCCCACCAAATGAAAAAAAGGGGCCCGGTCGAGAGCTCATGCAATGAGGTAATTAGGCCCACAAACTGGTTGAAACAAGCAAAGGGTGTTGCCCTTTCTGGCTCAAAATAAAATAACCCTTAAGGCTTTCATTTGAAATGAAACAAGAAAACGGGAAAACCCCTGCTCTAATCCTAAGCTGCCACCCATGCCATCCAAAAATTTGGTACCCATAATCATCAATTCATTGACTTGAAGGGAGTCTGTCGTTCATAAATTCCATCACGATTAAAGATTTTGAATGGGTCGGTGGGTAAATGCGCATTCTAGTCGGAACAAAGTTCCATTGGCAACATGTCAATGACAATGGAAGGTTCCGGCTACCAGAGGCTGGTGCAAGCCGAATAAACAGGAAATCCGATATAGGGAGAACCGTAGATGGCATTGCAAGCAGTTGAAGTGGGAACGGGTGACTTGAAGTCGCTCGTCCCCATGATTTCCAGACCATACCACCTATAATCAGGGCTGGAAAAAAAACTTTCCTGATGCAACAGGCATGAAATCTTTCCTTCCTATTTTTTTGTCATAATTCATAATAACCCGATGAGTCTTTAAAGCCCTTCTAGGTTGACACCAATGGTTATCTCCCCACCTGAATCTAGCTGAGTGAGATTTTTTATCCCCTGCGATAAGCTGAAATCTAAGATCAATGGCTGTTACTATCGGTCACGGCCAGTGGCAGCATCCACGCTTTCAAAAGCAGAGATACAACCATTATTAAATGGGTTTTCATAACCTTAACTAAGTAAAAGAACCAATTTTAGTCTCGAATTGGGTTGCAATCATAGATATCTAATGCCCACCGTTGGTGTCGCAGAATGCCTGAAATGGATACGGAAACACACACACACACACACACACACACATCCCAATGGCCTTGTTTGAGTCCAGTTAAACTATGATTAGAACACAGATTTGGCCCTTAAGATTTGATGTCGTACTCTTCCACACCTTACACCCTTTAGAGAAGAACCAGGATGCAAATATAAGCTTCAGTCATGTGTAGGATTGGGGACCCAGCCCTACTTTTATAGTGTAAGGGTTGAGGAGTTTGAAACCCATTGAAACTCCTCTCGCTTAGGCTTCATACAAGCCTGACAATCCTAATTCAACTAGAACATTGTGCGTGTGACACAGTTGTAGTGCACCACCCATTATACGATTTTTGATCAATCATAAATTGGTGGGACCCACTAGTATGCTCGATCAAATTATTCAAACCTTAGGAAGATCCAGACTATTGGTCAATAAGGCCTAGCATATAAAATTCTTACATTCTCCTACTTGGTTTACATTGATTAATGTCAAAGTTTATCATCGAAAATATTTTAAAAACAATCTTTAATTTTGAAAAATATACAAATGGTTCACCAATAATGTAAGTGTTGGATATACAGACACTTATACAATCCAGTCTATCGAGACTATTAGTATTGGATCGCAATAGTCTTCACAACATTTAATCTATACAAATTGAGATAAAATACTATCACAAAATACCACAATTCTTAAATATCTAGATGAAGAACTAGGAACCGTGATATAATAATTTCGCACGTCTCTAATGAAACTTGACTTTAATTCTGCTAACTTAATATAAATTGCACATGTATGAAGAGAAGAAGAAATTAACTTTATATCAGAATCATCAAAATTTTATAAATGAGATCTCTTTGACATCTATAAAATAAAACACACTCAATTCTCACTAACTGAATACATTTATGGCGCCATAAATGACTTGTATGAATGTTATGTGCTCCTGAAATAGCGCAATAGGTCCACGGACCTCCCTCACCCCATCAGAGGCCTGCTGGCTGTGGACGTCTCTTAAGAAATAGGATCGCCTTTAATGGAATTTTATTCCTTTCTTGGGTTTTGATACAGTTGGGAGGTATATGATAGGTTTGTCCCGGCCTGCTTTTTGTAGGTCACGTCCGAAATTTGCGTATGAACAGTTATGCTAGCTGTACAATAAATTTTAATTTCGAGAAAAAAATAAAATAAAAAACTAAGAAAGTAACACAAACGAAGTTAATACCACAATCTACTTCAATGGGAGATATAACAAGCATCCCCTCTTATTTGCTTAATATAGTAGATAACACAAACAACTACAAGCATGATTGCCATGTCTAGGCATTGACAAAAGGGTACAGTTCATATCTTACGTTACAACTCCCCCCAACAACTCTTCCACCTTTCTTCCCGTCACAACAGGACGGAAGTTCACCTATGGCACTCTCCAAGCACTTCTTACAATCCCCAATAGAAAGATCCCTAGTACACTGAGCCAAACCATACAGCTTCTCATGTTTTCCAATATCCATATCTCCACTAGCATACATCAATGGATTGAGGTAAGCTTCAAGTGACAGATGGTGCAGTAATTCCCTGGTTTTCTGATTAAACGTAGATGGGTCATCTACGCTCTGTGTGTTCCACATATAGAACCTGTTAACGGTGTCAATTTTCCCAAAGAAGTTGTCATTCGAATAGCGCAAGAGACAGTTATCAAACCAAATGACTGCCTCTTCCTTGTATGGGCATAGATCACGAACATCGCTAATGGCACCTACAAGACATGTCATGCAATCAGAGCTTGAAACATCGCCTCGACATAGGGCCAGCCCATTTGCTTGATCTGGGCGCTTTCCTACGGAGCCGATCCCAAAACCCTTGACAGAAACTTTGGTGGGGAGAGAGCTCAGCAATTGTTTCAAGTTATTGCTGAATGGGCCATTGGCTGTGTAATTTTTTGGGCTTGAACACGTGTGCCAAAGACGGTCTGCTGCATGGAGGCCATGAAGGAGAAGAGCGAAAGATAGAAGATAAAAAGTGGTTAATTTTAACAGCTCCATGTTGAGAAGAAATGGAAACGGAATTGTGAATGGTTTCCTTGAAGAAATGAAACCTCTTTTATAGGAAAAAAAAACCCCAGTTCGTGAAATGTAACCGTTGAAGTTTTCTTTGAAGATTTTGCAACTGTGTCAAAGATCAGATATTAGTGTCACCTCATGCAATTGTCAACCTTCTGGATGGCCGCACTCCACATTAGACGGCGATGGAAAGCCATCATCCTATGGGTGCCACTGAGTCAAAGACCAGATGTCGGTGTCATCTCATTCGCCTGTCAACCCTTTAGTTGGCCGCGCTGCACGTTGGACTGCGATTGAAACCCATCATTTGGGGACGGCCCTTGCGTCCTACGTCCGGGCGGGCAGGGCTCTGTGGGGGCCACTATTGTAATTGTTCTATCCATGCCGATTCAACGCTTTTCTTGGATCATTTTAAGGTATGATCATAAAAATGAGGCAGGTCCACAGCTCCAGTGGACCACACCAAAGGAAGCTGCGCTGATAATGACACTCACCGTTGAACCCTTTCTAAGGGCCAACGTGATGTTTTTTTTACCATCCAACCTAATCAGAAGATCATGTAGACGTGGATGAAGTGAAAACACAAATATCAGCTGGATCCGAAAACTTCTCCCGCTCCCAAGAAGTTTTTAATGGTGGATGTTCAATCCCCACTTTGTGGTCCACTCAAGCCTCGGACCTCTCTCTTTTTGCGGTATGTATTAAAATATTATGAGAAAAGTGGTGAACGGCGTGGATAAAACACTTAAATCATGGTGGTCCCCACAGAGCCCTGCCTGGACAGATTACCGTCCGGGTGGGGTAGGACGCAATCGGCGTCCACATTTGGTGGGCGCTGGGTTTCCGGCTGCGGGCAACAAGATGATCAGGGCACGGGGTGGACCTAAGCAACTGACAGTTTCAATATGCAATCTTCAATACTACAGGGCGTTCGAGCTTACACGTGTCATTCGCCTGAAATATGGATAGGGCTGATTTGTGTACTGTGAATCTTCTTGGTGGGTCCACGTGATGAATGGGTAGGATCTTAGTAAACGTGTGTCACGCATGGAAGCCAGCAGACACGCTTATTAACTGGAAAATTCCTGGACAACCGCCGTACTCCAGCTGGGAACGGGCAGGAGATTTGAGTGGCCACCGTGATGTACGGGTCTTATCCACACCGTCCATCCATTGTTTACTATCATTTTAGGTTATAAGCCCAAAAATGAGATACATCCAAGGCTCATGTGGACCACAACGCAGGAAACAGTGGTGATAATTATTCTCACTGTTGAAACTTTTCTAGGGTCCACCGTGGTGTTTATTTGCCAACCAACCTATTTATAAAGTTGTATATACCTAGATGAAGAGAAAAAACAAAATATCAGCTCCATCCAACACTTCTATGGCCTTGAGAAGTTTTCAACGGTAAGAGTTTAATCCCGATTGTATAGTCCACTTGAGCCTTTGATCTGCCTCATTTCTGAGATTATACACTGAAACAATACGAAAAAAAGAAAACAGGATGGACGGTGTGGATAAGACCCATACATAACTGTGGCCACTCAAACCCGTTCCCAGCTGGAGACGGCGAGGTAGGACGCAATCCACGTCCAAAACATTCACGGCGCGGACTAGGCGAGGTAGAGGGAAGAAGCTTGGTGAGACCCTCACACCCGGGGCTAGCTTCTATCCATGTGTCATATATCCACGCCGTCCGTGATGTTTTACCGATCATTTATGGGCATTATACAAAAATTGAGGTAGATGCAAATCTCATGTAGACCACGCCACATGAAAACAGTGGTGTTTGAATGCCCATCCTTAAAAATTCCTGGTGCCCACTTTAACGTTTATTCGCTATCAACCTGTTGATAAGGTCAGCATTAAGCTATTACCCTTGCCTCACCTAATCCCCGCCCCAGTTCAAACCCATTTACGATAGACAGGAATAGTCTAAGAACATCAGTTTTCCGCGGCAGCCTAACACACCGAAGCTCTGCGGCCCCACCCTATTTTATATGGTAAATCTACTGAGTTGATTTAGGGAGAATCCTTGTTTGGAGCGGAGAAAAAAAAAATTCAGATCGGCCCACCAATGGGGAAATTAAAAATTTCCTCCTCAAACTGCTAAGTCAACGTGGTGTGGTTCACCTGATTCTTTATTTTATTTTAATTTTTTATTTTTTATTTTGCTTGCATGGTTATTTTCGTTTCTTCACTTCATCCTGCCGCGTGACAGCACAGTGGAAGCCAGGCTAAAAAACCTATGATTGGCATGCATTTCCCATTGTTCCGTCTTGCGCCCCACCTGACTTGTCGTTATAGCTGATTTTTCTCCCCAGTGGCTAGAGTTGAGGTATAGGACTTGATGGACGAACTGCATTTTACATGTACAATACGGTGGACCCACGGTACCCATTGCTTCATGCGGTTTCTAGAATGGAGTTGGAGGTTTACCTTATGCCTGGTGTACCGAATTTCCACGTTGAATTCTGTGGATTGATAACAAAAGTTCGAGAGTAATTCATATCTTCTAGAGAAATGCTACGGGGTTCAATGCGGTTACCACGTGCAATACTCCTGGAAAGTCAGAGTAATGGGGGCTCTTGATCTGGAAGGCCATCATGTGGAAAAGGCAACATGCAAAAACTGGACTCGGTGGAGAACTGTGATAATCGCCAGCTGTTTGGATTTTTCTTTAATTTTATTTTCTTTTTTTATGTAATGTACACTTATTTCAACCATACATTTTGCAGGCCTCGAATAGATGGCTACCAGTCAATTTTCATGATTTTATTGATGTGTTCAATTCAAGAGGATAGACCCGTGACATAGAACAGGTAGCCAATGACATCGATGACAGCCAGGGATTGAAAGAAATCAGCCAAAAGGATCTATCCAGGCCAAAAGCAGTCTTAAGGCGCAGCATATCATTCCACAACTATTACTTTATGATTGGTTATCTGTGTTAAGAATATCATACATCACTACAAGAAAGTGGGCCATTGCCGGCACTTTTTTTGCCGATGACCAGCACGAACTGCCAACAAATATAAAAATCATTAATTGCCGATGATGATCCGACGGTGTTACGGGAACTCTTTTTGGCGCTAATTAAAAGTAGCCGCTAGCAAAGGGTGCCGAAAAAGCTTTAAAAAATTAAAAAAAACAGAACCCTTATTCTTATTTTCTCTCTCCTCCGTCTCTCTCTCTCCCAGTGCCCTCCACCCCCATTTCCTCTCTCTCTCACTCCCAGTGCCCTCCGCCACCCTTCCCTCTCTCTCTCTCTCTCTCTCTCTCTCTCTCTCTCTCTCTCTCTCTCTCTCTCTCTCTCTCCAGCGCCCTGTTCCCCTATTCCCTTTCCCTCTCTCTCTCTCTCTACAACTTGGAGCAGATCTAGTTTGGATTTCCTTTTGCCTTTCCCACTTCACTAGTTTTTAGGGATCTCTCTTCTTTTGCAATTTTCCAGTGTGTAAATGAGGATTTCAAATCCCTAATCTCTCTTCTTCTGCGATTTTTCGGTGTGTAAACGAGGATTTCAAATCCCTTTTTTTTGTCTTTTCCAAACCCTATATAGGAGTTCGACAATACCTGTTTGCGGTCAAGGGCGGTTCGGACTCTCATTGCCATCCACTTTTTCGCCGATTGGAACGGCAGATCAGTGTCGTCATTTGGCAAAAGGGGGGTTTTTGAAACCCTATCATGGTAGGAAGCGTGGAAGCAGTGTACGCTCGATGGAGCAGGGGTGGAAGTCGAGACGGGAGCAACCGTAGAAGATGGTGGCCGAAGGTCTGGATCGAGGATTTGAGTAAGCCACATCATAGGATGACGGTTTTAATGGCTGCCTGAGGCGCATGGGTCGCTGATTTCTGAGGGTTTCCGAATTTAATGGAGGATCGAAGACGGAAGCTAATGAAGAAGAAGGCCCTGTAATTTTGCGATCTGCGACGGTGGTGGACTGACAATCAGAGCAGAGCTCTGCTCTTTGTTATTGTAGGTGCGGGTGAAGGCCCTGTTCTTGCACCAACTCAGGAAGGCTTGTTGAGTTGACTCGATGCGGTCCATTTGCTAGCTGTGACAACAGTAAGTCCTTTGATTGTGAAGTTTTCCTTTCTTATTATCTAAACATGCTTGTTCTGTTTATCTCGTTGCTGAAAATAAATCAATTCCTCCATTTGCACTGATCCATTCTTATGTGTGGGGAGGGTCTGTTGCTGGATTTTTCTCTATTCAGTTAGATGTTTCATTTCATTTATCAATGGTTTTACTAAGTTTATATGAAAATATCTGATGAGTAGCATAAATGAAGTCCCATAAAGAATGGAGATATGTAATTCTCAAAATTCTTGTTACTGATGGATGCAAAACGGAATATGTACTGCAACAGTGCCATTGGCACTCTCCTGAACTGAATTTGTACTGCAACAGTGCCACTGGCACTCTCCTCAGAGGACACCATCAATCGGAAGAGGTATGGTGCTACCTATCTCTAGAAGGAAATAGATAATATCTTCATTTCTGAATTTCCTGATTTCGTAGCATGGTTGGGACTTATTTTTGTGTCTAAGAAATAGAGAAGCATGTGCAGTTGAAGGTAATGCCAATGACTAAGAAAGTTGATGAGTCCCTTTTTCAATTGCACTGGAGAATGACCCATCAGCAAGTTTGATACCACCAGGGATAGGAATATATGAAATAAACTCATCTTTCTTACTAGTCATATGATCTGAGGCCCCTAAAGGGTGTGGAGGAATGAGAGTGGAATTAAGAGGCATAATTTTTTGAAGTAGATGTACCTGGCTGCTAATTTGTAGTTGTGAATTGAACCAATGCTATAAGAGCAACCACTTATTTTTGGAGATCATTGATGACTTGGTCTCTTGGGTCTACGGTCTACCATGGTGGTGCTGGGAGCAGAATTTGCGGCAGCAATTTTATGGCTTGGATGAAGATGGAGATTTAAATCTCAATATTTCTCCTTAAGAAATTTGCATTTTCTACAATGAGTGAGTTGGAGTTTATCTTTATTATTAGAAGAACATGGTAAATGGCTTTGTCCCTTTCCAGACCCACTCACTGTAAATGTTCTAAAGTCTACTACTACAATCATAGTTAGCAAAACTCCTTTCTAAACTTGTAACTTTGAGAAATACTTGTATAATTGCTTTTATATTTAGAAATTTGTATATTTCAGAAGATCTTTTTTTTTTCTCTGTGAAAACTGAACAATACTCATTTTTCAGAAAGAAAGAAAAAAGTAGAAATGTACAGGGTAAACTGGACATGATTTTTTGAGATATGATCCATCCACATGATTGTCTATCAAGTCAACTGTCCCGGTGAGCTTAAACAAGTGTTGTGCATTAATGTTTTAATGCATCTGTCAAAATAGCGGCCTCTTTCCTTAAACAATGCAACTACTAGGGCTTCTTTCTCTAGGTTCCTGACATTGTTGTTTGCTTTGAGAATGGGTGTTTACTAAGCTGAGATACATTGCCCAACAATGGGGCATACATGATTCACTCATCAAATACAAAAAAAAAAGAGAGCAAATATGCAATTCAAAGAAAGAGATGCCCTGTTCCTTGGGGCTGTACATTACTTTCACATGTCATATCCTATAGTAAAAATTTTACAAACATAATGCCTAACATATTTGTAATCTACCATAGAACATTCAAGAATAAGGTGAATACCTTTCTACTGCCAAGAAATCAATGTTCATCTACTGCAGAAGCTCAACCTGGTGAATAGTGTGCAATTTACTGGTGGATGGGCTAAAACTGGTTTATACTATGAGACTGTGTAGGAGATTTTCAAGGTGTTTAACTGTTTTTACGATTTATGCTATTTTTATTTTTCTGACCTGATATCCACATTAGTGGGTACAGGAGATTTTCTTTTCCTGTCTATACTACAAGAAAATGAGCTGCAACATTTATTGAGATGAGGTGCTTTCATTGTTTTTGCTAGCTTATTTTCCTATAGAGTATGAACTGAACTAGGCTTGAGCTTTAGATGTCTATGCCTGTCACAGGCTTGATTCTTACTAAAATTGGGCAGCCAGGTATAGGCTAACCCAGAGGCCTAGCTTAGTTGCCTTCTCATTGACTCTTCCATCTTTCCCCCAACAGTTCTTTTACTGAACAATTTAGAAATATGATGGTCACCTTTTGGTAATTTACTGTTTCTGATGCAGCAAGAATTGAACAGGACAGTCGATCTTGGTCCTTTTAAGCACACTGTAGACGATGGCCTTGAGCTTAGGAAAGCTGCTTTTAAATGTGTTGACACGTTGTTGGATAGCGCTGCCTTGATCAAGTGAACTCATCATCTTTCATTGTTCCGTACTTTAAATCCAGTTTGGATAGTGAGTAATTAACTATGCTGCTGTAATTGTTTAAGGCGTTGAATTTTTTTTCTCTTTCAATGGTCAACATCATTGAAGCTCAGTCTCTTCCAATAGTTAATATAGAAAATTATGATGTAAAAAGCTCAGTCTCAGCCTTTGTAGTCTTCCTTTTTTCTTTTTTCTTTTTTTCCTAAAATGAACTTCGTAGAAAAAGATGAGAAACTTAGGTGGTTACTAACTTCGCTGTCAAATCGAGGTTTTGTCCATTAGGAATTTCAACTGTCTGTAACTCGGAGACACTGCCATTTCATATTTTCTTAGAAAGCATTGACCTTTTACATGGCATCCAAACACACCCTAAAACCACTTGTCAATTTGTAAGTGTTAAAATGGAGAAGCAAGTCACTGGAAATGGAGCAGTACGAAGTACTTGAGCAGATTCGGAAAGGAGCTTTCGGTTCCGCTCTTCTTGTGAGGCATAAGCATGAAAAGAAGAAGTGAGAGTATAGCCATCTGATTTTCATCATCTTTTCTTACCACCCTCTTAGTTGTGACAGTTTATATCTAGCTTGAGAATGTTTCCTTTTATTTAGTTATGATTTGACTGGTTTTTCTCTCGATTTTTTGTTCTCTTTTAAGGTATGTCTTGAAGAAGGTTCGGTTTGCCCTTCAAACTGATAGGTGCCGCAGGTCTGCTCATCAGGAGGTGAGTTCTCTTTCTATTTGTGTCATGCATTTATATTTTGAGTGAGATAGTCCCTTCATTCAATGTCATGAAAATCATTCTGTTATGAGCTCCTTTTATGTTTTGTACATTTTCATCCAATTGATTCTGTTATTTTCTTGTTTCTTTGAACCATGCTTTTAAAAAAAAAATAAAAATGCTTGCCAATGTGTAAGTTTTGCAATTTCTTCTCGTTTATTGCAGAAGTGTAAATCCTGTAATTATTGTTGTGTAAGTTAAAACTTATCCCATTGAGAGTGTTTCAATCCTCTAGTTTATTGTTTCTCATCCTGTCTTATATTCCTGAGGATACTGTTGTCACTTTGTTCTTCCTTTTTTTTCTTTTTTCTTTTTTTTCTGTATACTGTTGAGGATTTCCCCTCTGGTTCATGGTAGTAGGCAAAAACTGAAAATTTCTATTCTCACTTCTTCTTGTACTATGTTTCAATGTTTAAAGTGTTGGGTAATTCATGTGAGGAGAGATTGAAGAGGTGATTCAGGGAATTTATGTGAGATATCTGGGTGATTCATCAGGTAGGGGTCAATGCAAACATTTCTACAGCCCAGAAATCAATGCAAACATTACAGGTATTGCATAATAGTAAGCTAATTACCACACTGTTACTAGACATATCTCGAGGAGTGGTGTGTCCATTCATGCAATACTCCTGCAGACCTAATCCAAATGGTTCAAACACACCACTCCTCGAGATATGTCAAACAGATTCTCCATTTATTACCATAATCATTGAATGCTATGAGAGGGATCCTTTTAGGGTAATTTGGTGATGTGGGCAACCTTTGGCAAAGCCTGTTCCTGATAACCTGAAATGCTTTTCCAGTGCTTTTCTATGACTTCTTTCTTCAATCATTGTGGCATTTAACCGTGCTCATTTACTGTGGGTAATTGCAGCTGAGGAATTATAGGCTAATGGAACTAGTCATGTCTGTAAAAGAGGACAAAATTCCTGCATTCTGAGAAGAGTTAAATCCTTGGTAACTGAATTAGAAGACTGAAGATATATCACCTTTATGCATTACAGTGTTTCTTCCTTTCAAAGCTGCAATTGCTGGCCCATGTTCTAGTGTCGATTTGCATTTGGTATATAGAAACATTAGATTTTTTTAAAGTGCCTCCTTATGCAATGATGACACTCTGCTAGAGTATCTATGTTTTTTACAAATCTTTGTCTTAGATTGATTTGAACTGTTTATTTTCTTACCACTACCATATAGACATGGCTCATATGCATAGCAATCACTATCTTTGGATTGCTATTCTCTTACAGGTGGTTTCTTGTAGGTGCTTTTTCTCAGTTTCATGTTGTTTTGCTGGTGGTTGCTTGCTAACTTTTAGGACTTGATCAGGTTGGTTAATGGTGCTACTTCTTTATTTAGTTAACTTTAGTAGGAAACTATGCTTATCATGATATTTCTGTTAGGTTGATGCTCATTTTTAGGATTGTATTATGCTCATGAGTTTCTTCTCTTTTGAGTCGTCTATTGAGAATTCATGTTCAAAATACACTGTAGTAGTGTCCAAGCATTTATTTTGAAAGAAATGTTAAGAAGTGGCAGCAATTCTCTGTCAAAAGCACTCCCTTGGATTGTTTTGTAACAAAGTTATACATTGATACTTGGATTGTACATCATAATGAACAAACCCACCATATCCTGTAAGCTTTCATGACACGTCTTGTTTATTTTCTATTCAGTGTAAACATTGGCCTAATTCTTTGAAAATTTTTGTATCAAGAAACATCACAAAGGAAGCTGGACCTGTAAGCATGATTTTCACCATACTAATGTATAATGCTTCAAAGATTTAGTGTAAACATTATGATTTTCACAATGGAACATGCCCCACCTTGTTCATTGGATAGGCATGGTCGTGTCCGCACTTATAGCAGATCATTTCACCATCTTGTTGCTTTTTGAGCATTAACTTTTGAACTCATTCAATGATTTTCTCATTAGTAAACACCTTCTGAACAAGTTCTAGGATTCTTATTCTTGATTCAGGGGTCTCTTTTCTTGGTGTCTAGGCCAAAATGGGCATGACAGACGATTTGGATGCCTACCGCATCTTAATTCCATAATGTGCGGACATCTTCTCCACTAACGTGGATCGTGATGGATCCCCCTGGTGAATCATGGCAGGTTAGACAAGGACCGCATAGAATGGATTGTTCAATGGGCCATGATTGGATGGTTGGTCGTATACTAATGAGGTTAGAAATTGGACTCTAGTTAGCATGTATTAAGTTGGTTAAATTTTCAGTAATTTAACTTGAACTGACCATACATATATTGTATTTGCTGTGCACATGCATATAAAGCATCCTATGCAAAGTCAGTTATGGATGCAGATTTGAGATTATCTACAGATCCCAAATGCAATAAACTGTGTAGTTCTATTTGTTTGAATTCTAATCAAAGTGGAATGGGATTTGCAATCCTCTGCCATAATGTAAGAACTCTTGTCTTTCATGGGTGCTCATGCTATGACAGTGCATAAGCTTTGATAATCATACACTTTTGGCATCACTCATATATTTTTGTGTGCAGGCTACAATGAAATTCAATTGCAGAGCGTCACAAAGTCAATAGTAGAGGAAGCTGGTAATTATACTTGACTATCTCATTTTTTGGTTTTATTATTAGATGTCGTTTGGCTGCATGGATTTGGATTCTAACTTACTAGATTTTCAAACCTGAATTTTGGTAGGATATTGCTGAAGCTGTAATTTTGATTCTATCTTTTCATTTGTTTGCTTGTTTATGAATTAACCGTGAAAGATGGCTAAAAGGTCACAGACCTTGTAGATTTTGAGTATTCAATGTTTTGATTGGATTAAAACATGGAATCCAGTTGATCAGCCAAGCATAAGGAAAAGAATCCTAAAATGGGTTTTTGGAAAAATTGAAATCAGAGATTCACTAGCTAAAAATAAGTAAAATTAATTGAATTTCTTGAGTTTAAAAAGGTATACAGAAAATTATCTTTAGCCATTCATTTGATGGGCCACCATTTGTAAGGGTAGGAGCCCCATCAGTATTAAGCATTAAGGTATTCTACATCATTGGAACCCCAGTTAGTATGAGTTGGATGTTTGCAGCATTCTCTCTAATTTTTTTTTGTGTATCAAGCATTCATTTAAATGATCATGATGTACTCCATTGCATTTTGATGTGCTCCATTACATTCAAAAAGTCCAGATACTAAGTGTTCTAATTGCCCTTACCTCTGAAATTTATTTCAGGTTCAAAGCATCTAACTGTTTTTTGTTGGGAATATTCAATTGAGCAGAGGAAGAATACTTTGTTCTGTCTGTGAACCAATTCTACCGAAGGAAAGATTTTCCACCTGCACCATATTATGTATTCATTGGTCCAGAGGAAGAATACTCGCCAGATTTTGTTGTATGCTTGGGAGGTAGTGTGATTATTTCACCATCAGGAACTATTTTGGCGGGACCCAATCATGAAGGAGAGGCCCTCATCTCCGCTGATCTCGGTATGACTGCCTCCTTCGCAATCAATTCTGCTCAAATGATACTTATTTAATAAATACGAAAAAATAATATGCATGTGGGGGTACACCCATGATTCCTTCAAAAAATGAGGGAACTAGATCCATTGTTTCAAGACTTGGACAAGTCCCAAGACTCAGTCGGACCCAATATGGTTTGAGTCACTTGACATCCTGAGTCACCCTTGACTCAGTCAAGTCAGACCAATTTATCCAGACGCGGGCGAGTCCCAACTCGACTGCAGACTGGACGAGTCGGTCCGAGTCCCCATGTCTTTTTTCCATGACTAGATTCATGAGGTTTTCTGATCTGACGGCATGTGACCCAGCTGTTCTACATACCCCCTTATGTGCCAATGTGGCACACATCAATGGGTTCCAAACTATCATCATGCAAGCCCCATTGTGTACTCTGGCCCAAGAATGAGGCTGGTCAGGGCAGGCCAGTGTAAGAAAAAAAAGTAATGGATGGCTAAGAAGAATTGAGCAATGATCCACATTCTGTGTGTATGTGTGGCCCGCTTGATTCTTTATGGTGCATGCCTGATGGATAGCTTGATTTGGCACATGTTTTCCTTGAATTAGCAAACCTTGTAGACACATTACAGATAGATGCCCATGCATGCACATGCACATGCAAATGACTGCATGCTACGTATGTGATTGTATGGTTTTCTGATCTGACGGTTTGTAGTCTGTTCACTGCCCCTTACACTGAGCTTGATTTATATCATACCATTGTTTCTTTTAGAATTAACAGCTCATTGATTGATTATTTCTTTTAGAATATTATCTTCTATTATTCTTGTTATTGTTTTAAGGTAAGCTGGATCGAGCCCGTGACCTCAAGGTCATGACACTAAGCACCATTCAGTTGAACTATGTGCTCAACTCCTTGTCTTTTAATTATCTCATCTTGTAACAGTTTGAGATGCAGTGTTTACTGGCAGATTTAAATGGTGCCTTAATAATTCTGCAGGCTTCAGTTATAGGGGCTTCAGTGAAAGGTCTGAAAGGGTGCAAGACATTGAACAAGGATCCTGACCCTTCTAATCCGTTGGAGGGGAAGGAAGAGAGGTCTGTTTTTCATCTCACATGGATCTTATCTTAGGTGTAAATCATCCAAATGTAATAGAAATATAAATGCTTGCCAACGCATGGTTTCACTGGAAAATTTTCAAAGTTTCCACACTAAACATTTTATGCCACATCTTACAGAATGTATTTAGTGGAACTATTTCTAGGTTCTGACCAGTTTAATTGCAATTCAGGGAGGTGATCACTTTTCCTGGATTTGTGGACTACATTTACCTTGATGCACCTAATGAGCTACACCTTGACAATGGACTTGGTGATAAAATTTTCGTCAAGAAAAGTGAGTGATTTGTGACTGTCCTTTGATGCTTTGGCTTGGTTTTGGCCCCATTGTTTGTAGATATTCCTGCAGCTATTATTCTATATTATTTTTTAAAGTGTATCTTACCTTTGCAGCTGGACAGATGCTGTTTTGTGGAACCCACACTTGCAGATGGATTCCTGCTATCAGGACTTTGTCTGTGTTGAAAATGCAAAGGTACTGAACTTCCCTTTTACTTATAAAGCAAAAGGTATCTGGATGTTATGCTTTAGTCATCTAAATGCAACAACTTTCCATCATTTAGGCTGCAGTTATTGGTTGAGTTACAGAGCCTTGTCTATGTCTATTTGCCTGACTATGCATGTATGTAATGTTTGTGGGATGAGAATGTTTTTCCATAACAATCTTAAATCATGTTTATAGATATCAAAGATTCATAACATCCTTATTCTCTTGGGGAATTGAAAGTGCTTACAGAAGATGCAGTTGAGGTGAATGATGAGCAAAGTCATGTTATTGTAGTATGGCTACAGTTATTGGCCTTTGCATATGCATCAAACTAATGCGTAGTCTACCTTCTCATTACAAGGTATCACTACACCAAATTCATCAATTAGGAACAGCTATATTTTTTGGTCTTGATTGGGGTGTTGGGAAGGTAGGCAGTTTCCTATACTGCATTGTTGAGAAATCTTTCACATCATTTAATTTTATTTTAAGGTCCTACAAACATAGCAAGTGAAAGCACAGTACTTTAGAAGTGTCTTAAACTAACTATTTTTGTAATGATCTTCTGTCACAGAAATTTATCAAAGAACAGGTTGCAAGCCTCTACCTCTGGCCAAAGGTCCTAGAAATACCTATTTTAGACAGTTCAAGGTAAGCTTTTGTTTGATATTGAGATTGTATAGCTTGTCGTGGTTCACAATGATCATATTATTTTTGAACAATTCATGTTAGAAAGTGAGTTTTTCTCATTTTCGTAGTCTAAAACATTGTTAGTTTATCTAGCTGGGATAGAATAAATGTTATATTTTTTTTATTATGAAGTAATATAAAATTTATTTAATATTCAGTTTTAATTGTATTGCATCATTTTTAATGTTTCAAATATTTTTTTTAAAAAAACTGCAGGGTTTTCAATTGAATTATTGGCCTATTGTGGCATTTCAAATTTATAAAAAGACTTTTAACGGCGCTTTTCTGAGAAAAAGTGTTTAGAAACAGTACTTTAGCGACACTTGTTTGCGGCGCTTCTTTTAGCTAGACGGCGCTTCTGTCAGAAATATGCGGTCACCAAAAGCGCCATTAAATCCTAATGAGCGCCGCAAAAGCCTATTGTATTCGCGGCGCTCAGACAAATGCCGCTAAAAGAATACTAGCACCGCTATAATATTTACCGACACGAAGCGCCGCTAAAAATTGATAGCGGCGCTTTTGTACTCTTTAGTGGCACTTAAAAGCGAAAATCCATAAAAATCCTTCTTCTTGTAGTGCATCTTTGGATCCGATTATGAATTTAAGTTAAAATTTTCTTTTCTCTAAAAAAGTGAGAGCAACCACCTGTATCATTGTTAATCTTGAAAATTTTGTGGAAGAATCCTTCGAGTGGGCATCACAAAAATTTGCATCCCTCGCCTATCAATACAACTTCATTTTTACAACACCAAAGAAAGATAAAATAATAATAATGATAATAATAAAAAGATGAAAGAAAGAAGAATAACAAGCAAAATAGGGCCACGGAAATTCCCATGCAGTAAGAACCAAAATCACTTCCAAAGTCGTAAGCCCAACTTGAACTTAGCCTACCTAGAATAGCAAGCAGCTTACTTCCGCCAAAATTACTTTAACATCCAACCTGTAGAACGTGTTACAAATACATTCTTAGTATGTTTGGGCCAAAAGAAGGTGAATCGTAAATTGAACATAACTTTTGATCCGGGTATCATTATGGGACACACAACCTATCAATCTTTACCGAAACGGGCCATTCGAGGTGAACTGACTCACAAAGTGGGTTATATCTATCCGTTTTGTCAGAAAACGCGTGCTTTCAACTCAAAAATGAATATTTAAGGAAAATTTGCTTTTTTTAGTAATTCTGAATTTTTTAATATTTTTATTTTTAGAGTGTTAGATTTCCTTACTTGTAATCATGTTAGGACTCTTTTCACTAAATGTTTTTTTTTTAAAAAAAATTTAAAATGTTTTTGTTCGTATTTTTAAAAAAAAAATTATTTTAGAAATTAGGTTTTAGAAGAGTTTTATTAGAACTAAGACTTTTATTGGAATTAGGATTTTGCTATTTCTGGTAATTATAATTTTTTTTCTATATTAATGGTGTAACAGAGACATATAGAGAACAAACAACTATCGATAAAATTATTTCAAATATTTTATAATTATTTCTATTTTCTTTTCCTCATGGATTTAAGGTTTTTCTAGGAATATAGAGAAGTTTCGTAGATTTGGAATAGTTATCCTCCTAAGTAAGACAATACTCGACCCCATGCCCTTCTTATGTCTGTTTGGTATTAGAGCGAGGCTTTTTCATTTGATCAATAGCTTCTAACGACAGGTCGCGCAACAATCCCATGGACGGTGCTGCATGGAATCATCTTTTAATAACTTTCGAAGCAGTATCGTAAGAAAATCGACAAGCCATGCAAGGGTTGTAGACTTTCAATGATCGCATGGTGGATCACATAATAGAGGTCCTAGGGCAACTCCATGTTCATAGTATTTATCCACCCCCAACAGTTGTTGAAATTTGTAATCTCATTGATCGCAGGGCAATGTCGGCAGTGAACCACTGGATAACTCTTAAGGTGGGATCCAACAACATGATTCCACAACATCTTAAAAAAAGCATTAATCGGATATATCAAATGGATCTAGAATTCAATATGAAAGTCGATCTTCCTGCCTTCAATAGCCAACCTCACATTAAGGATTTTCTCAATTGGCTTTCTAAAGTTGAACAATTCTTCGACTATATGGATATCTCTGAAATGAAGATAATCAAACTTTTAGTCTACAAGTTGAAGGGTAGAGCTTAAGCTTGGTGAGAACAACTTCAACTCGAGTGTATGGGACAGATGAAAGTGTCAATCCACACATGGTCGCGGATGAAAAAGTTATTATGTATTTGATTCCTCCTTAGCAATTACGATCGGGTATTATTCAAACAAAACCAAAATTATTAGTCGGATAGTCGATTAGTAAGGGGTTATGCAGAGAAATCCCATTCTTTTATGGCGTGAGATGACCGTGTCAAAACGGAGTCATAACAGGCCACATGATTCATCAGTGGCGGACATGTGGTCCCTATGGGAGCAAAGAACTAACCTAGGGCTTCTAAAGTAGAGGGATAATTTTTCATAACCGGACAAGATTTTCATAAAACAATTCGAGGAGACGGGAGATATAAATGTATTAGTTGAAAAAGAAAAATATATGGAATTGTGAACATTCCAAAGGATTTGAAACCAGTGTTGTAGGAGTTCAAGATGATTGTGCTTAATGAACTCCCTAATAAATTGTCTCCCATACGAGATATAAAAAACCACATTGATCTTGTCTCAAAGGCAAGTCTGTCTAATTGCCAACATAATCAGAAAGAGTGTGAGATCTTGAAGGAAGAAGTGAAAGAACTGATCCATACTAGCCAAGTCAAGGAGAGCATAAGCACATGTATTGTGTCAGCTCCAAAGCGTAGTGTTAAGTATAGGAGAAGGGCTAATAAACATTGACATCAAAAGTTATTTGAGAACCATAAGCCAAGTCCCTTAAGTAACTCGAGGACAAGTTTTTTTCAAGTGGAGGAGTTTGATGTAGAACACATCACAAATACATTCCTAGTATGGTTGGGGTAAAAGAAGGTGGACTGTAAATTGACCATAACTTTTGATCTGGGTATCTTTACAGAGCGCACAACCTTTCAATCATTACTGAAATGGGTTTGATGTAGAATGTTTCAAAGACATATCTGTGCGTTTCGGCAGAAAACGTGTGCTTCTAACTCAAAAAATAAAACTTTAAGGAAAATTTTAATATTTTTATTTTTTGAGTTTTAGATTTTCTTATTTTTAAGAATAACTTGTAATCATGTTAGGACTCTTTTTGCAAAAGTTTATTTTGACTTCTTCTTCTTCTTCTTCTTCTTTATTTTATTTATTTTATTTTATTTTTAATAAAGAAATTAGGCTTTAAAAGAGTTTTATTAGAACTAGGATTTTTATTAGAGTTATGATTTTACTATTTTTGGTAATTACGAATTTTAGTTTTTTTTCCCATATTAACAGTGTAACAGGGAAACAGTGATCAATCAATTATCAATAAAATTATTTTGAATATTTTAGAATTATTTCTATTTTCTTTTCCTCATGGATTTGAGGTTTCTCTACGAGGAGTCCAGTGAAGTTCCATAGATTCAGAATAGTTATCCTCCTGACGAAGACGGTACTTAACCTCAAGTCCTTCCCTACATCAGAAATATATCTTAAAGACTACAAAGACTAGACAAACAAATGGGCCACATCTTTTACTCGGGCTAGCACAATTTCCTAGAGGGTAGTGATGGTCCAGAAATAGAAAACAAAGGTTACGAAGGGGGCTCCAACATCATTCTAAAACCTACATCAGCAGGTGAAAGACCAAAAAGGCCACATCAACCTAATTCTAGCCTTGAAGTCACACCAAATTCCTTCATCAAAAGACCTTTTGATCAACATGATCAAAACCTAACTGCCTAGCCCAAAACTTCAGCGAAGGACCATCACTTGTACACCTTCCCCAAGTATAGCCCTCACCAATAGACCACTTCAATGTAAATCTAGACGTATGTCGAGAAAATGAAGATTTATTTGTATAATCGACTGATATAGTAACAAATGATCCTGTAGTACCAAAAAATAGGGCAATGTTGATGGCTAAAAACCATTGGCAATGAGCATTCCTGGCAGATAAAATCTGTCAAACAGTTTGTCGGGAACAGGGGTGTGAGCGTTGCTCACCGACAGATTTTAGTCATCGGCGTCTACGACGGCTAAAACCATCAGCATTTCCGATGGCTAAGGGCAATGATTTTAGCTGTCAGGACAGCGTCTACGATGGCTAAAACCGTCGGTGTTTCCAATGGTTGAGGGCAACAGTTTTAGTCGTTGGTGTTTTTAATAGCTAAAACTGTTGGCATTTCCGATGGTTGTGGAGGACGGAAAAAACCTTCAGCATTGTCGATGGCGAAAAGCCGTCGCTCATAAATTAAAATAATAATAATAATAATAATTAATTGCACCATATAGGATTGCAAAAGGCCTAACATGAGGTAACAAAGGTCCTTACTAGTATTGCGGCCCATATGCTGCTATGCCTCTCTGAAAAACACCAATGCAGGAAGGAGCTCAGAGGATTGAAAACTTCCAAGTATATCTAACTAAAAACATGCAGGTAGAGCTCAAACATCTTTACAATCTCTTTACTTGATTGAAGCATGGAGTATGGACTAGAAGCTATCGGTCCCCTGTTTACCAAAACAGAAAAATAATCCCAATAGTCAAGCCACTCTTATTCTTAAAACAGTGCTAATATTTAAAGAATTTTTTTTGTATACTTCTATGTAATTATGCATAATCCAGATGTTTGGATTTTTCTTTATTTTTATTTTCTTTCTTATGGAATGTACACTCATTTCAACCACACATTTTGCAGGCCTTGATTGGATGGCTACCAATCAATTTTCATGATTTTAGTGATGTGTTCAATTCATGAGAATAGACCCATGACATAGAACATGTAGCAAATGACATTGATGACAGCGAGGGATCGAAAGAAATCAACCAAAAGGATCTATCTAGGCTAAAAACAACCTTAGGCGCATCATATTATTCCACAGCTATTACTTTATGATTGGTTATCTGTGTTAAGTATATCATATATCATTGGAAAGCTAGCAATGAGCTCTAAATGATGGTTAGTGGAAAAGAATTCATTGAGACCTAAATGGCTTTGAAAAGTTTAATCTTTTGATGGATCCGATTATGAATTTAAGTTAAAATTTTCTTTTCTCTAAAAAAGTGAGTGCATCCACATGTATCATTGTTGATCTTGAAATTTTTGTGGAACCATCGTTCGAGTAGGCACCAGAAAAATCTGCATGTCTCACCTATTAATATAGCTTCATTTTAGAACACCCAAAAAAGATAAAATAATAATAATAATAAAAAGATGAAAGAAACAAAGAGGAATAACAAGAAAAATAGGGCCATGGAAATTAGCATGTACCCAGACCCAACACCACTTCCAAAGTTGTGTGAGCCCAACTTGAACCTAGTCCACCTATAATAGTAAGTAGCTTGCTTTCCACCCGAATCACCTTGACGTCCAACTAGGAAATAGACATTAGAGACTACAAAGAGTAGACAAACAAATGGGCCACCTTTTACTCAGGCCAGGACATTTTCCTAGAGGGTAGTGATGGTCCTGAAGAAAAAAAAAAAAAAAAAAGGGGAAGGAAGGGCTCCAACATCATCCCAGACCGACATCAGTAGGTGAAAGATCAGATAGGGCCACATTGACATAATTCCAGCCTTCAAGTCGCACCAAATTCCTTCATCAAAAGACCTTTTTTTTTTTTTTTCTTTTTTGGAGAAACCGCTAGAAATTCATCACATGAGAGAATTTACATCCATTTAGAAAGGTCCCGACAAAAAGGATAGGACCCCTCCCATCATATAGGAAAACAAAAGAATCTGCGTCGAAAAGAAAAATAAAAAATGGAGAAAGCTGGGGCCCCAGCTACTGACGCCTAACTATCCCAATACCAATATTATCCATCGCCATTAATCCGCGCACTTGTCTCGGGAGGCTGGGACGAGAAATATACATGCTATTTGGGCAATCTTCACTAGGCATCCTGGTTAAGGCGTCTGCTACCGAATTCCCCTCACGAAAGATGTGGCTGAATTTTAGATTTAAGGATCGCCTATAATGCTGAATCTCGCCTAAGATATACCAAATGTTCCAAGAAGTAGGGCAACGAGGATTATTAACTGAATTAGCAATGGTCTTTGAGTCAGTCTCCACCAATATGTTAGAAAAGCCCAAGTTGGAGCAAAGCTTGATGCCATCTAACATAGCTCGGGCCTCAGCAATAGTGTTTGAAGAGCGACCGTAGCTTCTATGAAAGGTAAATATGAGCTTGCCTAGATGATCCCGATAGATACCTCCCCCTCCGCTCGGTCCCGGATTACCCCTCAAAGAGCCATCGACGTTCAGTTTCAGCCAACCCTGAGGGGGCCTAGACCAATTGACTATAATGAACTTGGAAGGTGGAGTAGACTGAGCTTTGTTGATTCGGAGAGCTTGAAGGTTGATTAGATCCAACATGGAATTCATGTCTGGGGCTGTGATGGTGGAGCCGAGTTCAAAAAGCCAATGGTACACCTTGAAGAAGATGCTACGCGCGGACATTGCATTACCTTCGAAACGAGCCTGGTTTCTGCTGAGCCGGATTTCCCACATAATGATACTAGGGACCAGACCAATAAGGAAAGATATTTTCGACTTCTTACTAGCTTTGGACATCCAGAGAAGGATCCGCTGGTGGATTGTCTGATTTAGAAAGTCGGCAACCGCAAAGAGTCTGCTGAAGTGGCTCCAAATCTGTGCTGCGATCACACCCTGGCTGAACAGATGATCCGGGTTTTCCACGTCTCCTGCATATGAAGAACCAGAGTCATGTTGTCCCCTGTTCTGCCCAGATTGGAACAGGACAGACAACAGGTGGCGATCCTGCTGCTGCGGGTCGGGTGGTAGAAGCTGATGATCGTGCGGGCTGGGATTCTGCTGCTGACATGCATTGAGGAGAGGTGGAAGTTACAGACGATCAGGTAACTGCTGGGATAGCTGATAGGAAGGGGCCCAACCGGGAGGTGGTTGCGGACTGTGGGGCGACTGAGCCACTGGAGATTAGGATCGGGGAGAGGGCGATCTGCAGCACTCGCAGCACGATGCTAACACAATGTCACATCTTTAAATTGATTGGTCCATCGAGACGGCTTGATGCAAAACTCTCCAAGCGAGTATGCTCATCTTAGGGTGGAGGAATTTGTTCCAGATCCATTTGGCCCAATGGAGATTTGGAAGATGGTGTTGGATGTCATTCCAGGCTGATTTAACTAAGAAGTTGCTAGAGGCTGATAGGTCCTAGATAAGCCTGTCAAACCTGTCAATTAAAATAATCGAAAGATCCATAATTGTCCGCATTGCTGTTGCAGAAATGAAAGGCTGAATTTTGCTCAAATTTCAGGGGGCAGGCTGAGCAAAGATGTCCCTGACTGAAACGTCCGCGAGATGAGGAAGAATAGTCCTGACGACAGCTCCTGCTAAAAGGCCACTGCCAGTCCAGTTATAGAGCCAAAAGTTTAACTTCCCTTCCCCTATTAGCCATCTGGAATGGAAGATGGCGAATTGCAAGTTTAAAAACATCTCTCTCCACGAGGAGGAGCTTGTTGAGCAATTTTTCCTTTTTTTTGCAACAAGCTTCTGAAAATATTTCACACTGAAAAATTTAGCCCATTGGGAGTTACCCTGTAGAAGTCGCCATGCCATCTTAATCTGAAATGCCTGCGTAGTATCTTCGAAGGTTTTGATGCCAAGGCCTCCCTTGTGAATGGGGGTGCAGAGGGTCTTCCAGCTGACCCAATGCATTTTGTTACCTCTCTCTGAATGCCCCCAGAAGAAGTTGGCAATCGCCCTTTCGATCTTTTTGGAGATGGATCTGGGAATGCTAATGGCTGATAGCATGTGGATGGGGATTGATGTCAAGACATGTTTAATCAGGACCAGTTTTGCTACCTGGTTGAGGAGTTTTGCCTTCCACCCCTCATTTTTGCTGAGAATCTTCTAGGCCAACTAATGCAAGAGAGGAGCCGGACTTCTTCCTTTTGAGAGGGGGACACCAAGATACATAGTGGGGAGATATGCCTGTTTGAACCCTTTTAAGTTCTGAAGCTTCTGGTTCTTTATTCTAGTTGATTTCGTCGGAGTTATGAAGAATATCTTCGAAGCATTCACTTTTTGGCCTGAGGCGTTCTCGTATTGATTGATGAACTTGAGGAGAGTTCTAACATTAGATAACCTGCCATTGAGAAATAATATAACATCATCACTGAAAAACAGGTGGGATATAGTTGGGCAATTTTGGGGTAGCTTGAAAGGATGGCAGCATCCCGAAGAGAATAGCAAGGATAAGCCCCTGCTAAACACTTCAGCGGCAAGGATAAAGATCGATGGAGATAATGGGTCTCTCTGTCTCAATCCACTGGAAGAGCAAAAGACGCCAAAACTTTTACCATTGATAAGAATGGAAAATCACATGTTCTCCCAGCAACGTCGAATTCCAGTGATCCACTGAGGGTCAAAACCAAATTTTTTGAGAACCTGCATGATGAATCCCCATTCGAGATGATCATATGCCTTCTCCATATCAACTTTGATAATCATGTTGCCGCCAAAAACCTTACGGTTAATCTCATAGGCCATCTCTCTGGCAATAGATATGCTCTCAACAATGGACCTTCATTTGACAAAAGCACCCTGCTTTTCGGAAATCAGGTCGGGGAGGAAGATTTCCAGCCTATTAGCCATGATTTTGAAAAAAATTCTTCATGATATAGTTGCACAAGCTAATGGGTCAGAAGTCTGAGATGTGTTCCGGATTTGCTTTTTTGGGGATGAGGCATAAAAGAGTGCTTTGAAATGCTCTGGGGATCGGCCCTCCATTATAGAAATCGGTGGCTGCTTCAAAGAGATCCTGCTCAATAATGTCCCAACAGGATGAGTAGAACGCTCCACCAAAATCATCGGGGCCAGGAGAGCTGTCGGTCGGAATGGAGAGCGCGGCTGCCTTGACCTCTTCACGCGTAAGAGGCCTAGTGAGATTAGCGTTCATCTGTCTAGTCACAATTCGGGGAATGCTGTTGACGATATCCCCAATCTAGTTGGTAGCCTTGGACGTGAAAAGATCCTTCAAAAAGGAAACTGCTTCCTCCCCAATTTCCTCGGTCTTCTCTAGCAGCTCCCCAGAAGGTCGTTTCAGCTTCATAATTTGTAATCTCCTTCGTCTGTCTAACACTAAATCGTGAAAAAACTGAGTGTTCCTATCTCCCTCCGAAAGTTATTTTATCCTTGACTTCTGTTTCTAGAATATTTCCTCCTGGAGGTAAGCCTTTTTCAGCTTGGCTTGGGCCTGGTTGAATTTGATGGAGTCCTCTTTCGACTGCGAATTAAGCAAAGAAAATTCAGCCTTGAGAGCATCCTTTTCTGCTTCCTGGACATTGTTGGTGACATCTCCAAACATTGTTTTGTTCCAGGTTATCAACACTCTTTTTGGTCTTTTCATCTTGAGGAAAAACTTGAACATTGGAGTTACGATGATTTCGTCCTTCCAGGAGTCCTTGATGGTGGAGAAGAAGTCGTCATAAATGGTCCACATTCGCTGGAATTTGAAAGGCCGAGGAAATGACGGTGGTTGAGCTTGAATTTTAAGGAGGATGGGGGAGTGATCTGAGTGAGATCGCGCTAGATGCTCCACCTTACAGTTGGGGAAGGTGCACATCCAATCAGGATTGAAAAAAAACCTGTCGAGTCTTGCCCATCTCCTGCTTCTCCCAGCTTGGTTGTTGCACCACGTGTAGGGGGAACCTAAAAAACCTGCATCCGGCAGTCCCGAATTGCTTATTGCTTCCTGAAATTCTGACATAACAGATGTCATCCACAGCATGCCGCCTAACCGCTTGTCTGGGCTGATGGTAGTGTTGAAGTCACCACAGACCACCCACGGGTCCACCGAAGAACGAGAACTGTTTCGAAGCTCATCCCATAGAGGCTTGCGATGAATTTGGAAGCAACTCGCATACACTACCGTAATGAAGATGGGATGAGGGAGACTTTTCTCTGCAACCTTGAGAGTGAGGAATTGCTTATCAGCCCGGATAGTTTGAATTTGAATATGGCCCTTATCCAACACCCAGATTTTTCCCGCCATCGCTTCCTCATAAATTTGATTGCCAAATCCCAGCTTAGCAGCCACAGCTAGGCACTTCGACTCTCTAATCACCGGTTCCTGCAAGACTAAAATCCTGATGTTGTGCTTCCTGATAAGCCATTTCAAAAATTGGATCGTTTGAGAATTCCCTACCCCCCGAACATTCCAAGAAAGCAGACTAATCATCAGTGAACCATCCTTGTTGCCTGGCCCTTTGCTGCAAGGTCTTTAGTCTCTGGCTTTTCTGTTTGCTGAACATCTTTTTCTGTTTGTGTTCCCTAGCCTGTTCCCCTTTGCTTTGGGTGCTTCTTCTTCCTGGGAGCTGGTTGAGCAATCTTAAAAATCTGTTTCAGGCGCATTGGCTTCGCCCCCTAATTCCACCCACAGGCTAATAGCCTTGTGTGCTGATCTGTTGCCCTTGTTCTGTTGCTGACTAAGGTGCTACTCAGATGGCTGAATAGGGTCTTGCACTGTTACTGGGTCCGGTGGTCTTCTTGGCTGGGGTGGAAGTTCTGATTCATCTCCCATTTCTCTCACGATGATCTGCTGATCTCGGTCTCGTGTTCCTGTTTGAGACTACTCTTGGTTGTCCTGATATTCAGTGTGCAACTCCCTGACCTTGGGGCCTGATTGGATGGAGAGGTGGTGAGCTATGTTGATGTTACCCACAGATGAGGGGAGGATTGCTGATAGTTGGGCTGGCATCAAAGATAGAGTGTTCTCATGGCTACTGATGGAAACCGAAGTATTTAAGAACATATCCTTCACTCCAGAGAGCCATCCCTCCCAAGTTACTAGCGATTCAGGTGGCGGTCGTGGCCATTGAGAGGGTGTGATGGGGAGAGCAGGGTTCCCTGTAGTGAGGTTGAGGGCCTAACTGTCAGTTCCTGAGCTTCGGTGAGTACTCTGGATGCGTGTCCTGGTTTCTCTTAAGTCACTTTCTATCTACTGAGGTAAGGTGTTTTCAGTGGTGCCCTGGTTCTGGATGCTGCGTTCCTGAGAAACTCCTAACGACTGTTGATTATCGGGTAGCATGGTTGGCAATATCAGTTGTTCCCCTGCTTCTGATTCCTGATTTTCTATGGATGCAGAAGAACAAAATTTGTGCTCTATATCCGAGATTTGGAGGTTTTCTATCGGAGTAACATTGATACTGATGAGGCCATGTGAATGAGTTTCCGTAGGTCCCCCACCTTGGAATATCACCTTGTCTCGTTTAGCTATCCATGTTGCAAGGTAGCGAGAAGGAGTGAAGCGCTTCTCCCTTGCCCCATGGCTTACCGCTAACGGAAGAGGTTGCATGTTACTCAACATTTCAGCTTCCCCCTGGTTGATTGGCTGACTTGAATGTGGCATAGTTCTCTTTTGTTGAAGGCTGAGATGGGCGGCGTCCTGATTGGAATCCGGGTGGCGATCCTTAGTTGAATCGTTGGACGAGTAAGGCCTGTCAATTACGTTGGAAGCCTGGTGGGTTGGAGCTGGAGGGGCTGTCTACAATTGCTTGTCGAATATATCATGCATACTTCTACTGGTATTTGGCGAGGGATGGTTTTCTCCTTGATTTCATGCCTTTTCACTGACCTGAGGGGATGCATCCGATTTCTCCAGAGAATTGGTACTATTCGAGTCGTTCATAGCAGCATTTCGACAAAAAGTTAGATGGCCTTCCGAATTTTTACCCTGATTCCCATTCATTCTTGACGGGGCATTAGCACAAACAGCTTGATGGCCTTCCAAATCTTTTCCCTGTTTCCCATTCATTCCTGACGGAGCATTATCACACACACCTGCCCCAAGATCATGAAATCTGCGAATGACCCATTCCTTCATGCTCTCTTTTGTTAATTGTGGGATGGATGGGGAACAATTGCACCTGAAAAGTGGTTCCAGCTCTGAAATTATGGGATAACTCTTATCTAGCACCTGCAGTCTCAAGACTTGATGGAAGCTCACACCCGGTCAGGGAATAATTTTGATTCAAGCAAATGCCTCACTACCAAAAAAATGACCAAAGGCTACAGACTATTCTGGTTTTTAGCTACGGCTATAAACCGTAGCTAATTTGCTACGGCTTAAAACCATAGCTAAAAGTGTTAAACCGTAGAAAAAAGCTAACTCCGCCAGACGTACGTACAACCTTGGATATGTCATAAGGGACTCTACGAGGCCCATTAAAACGTGTGTACTCCATCTAATACGTCTATAAATTTTTGAAAAATATTTTAGGCAGGAACCCAAAAAAGGAAGTAGATCGAAAGCTCAAGTGGACCACACGGTAGGAAAGAGTGGAGATTAATCCATTGATTAATGGTGTGGTTCAATTAACCTTCGATTTGCCTAGATGTTGGGTTTATTTCCTAACAAAAAATATTACAAAATTAATGGACGGAGTAGATATATCGATTGCATCAAGATGGACCCCACAAAGCCCTTGATAAGGCCGTCCGTCTGGATCCGTCAAATGTGAGCCGTGGAGGGCCGGTTACGGATTGAACAATTGCTACAGTCATATCATCTTTTAGCTATAGTTAAAAACCGTAGCAGGACGGTAGCAGGCAAAAATGCAGAAAACCGTGCTGCCCTTTTCTTTTTCCCCTCTCATGAAACTTCATTTCCCTCTCCCTCCATTCAACCCTATTCCCTCTCAGGTCCGTCCATTTCTCTCTCTCGCTCTCCCCCGCCCCTTCTCTCTCTCTCTCTCTCTCTCTCTCTCTCTCTCTCTCTCTCTCTCCATGCCCCTTCTCTCTCTCTCGATCTCGCGCGCCCCTTCTCCCTCCGTCTCGATCTCTCCCTCTCTCTTTCGCTCCCTTCTCTCTCTCTCTCTCACTCTCTCTATTTCCCTCTCTCCCTCTTCCTCTCCCTTTAACAGAAACAGCACTCTCCATTGATCCGATCGAGCTTCTGATGATCGGATTTCGCAGGTGTGGAGCGGCTGGAGTTTGGATTTGGTCCGTATGCTTAGGGATCTCCATCCATAAGGTGCGCTCGCTTATGTATTTTCCAGAGATTGATGCAAAATTGTCCGTCTACATTTAAATCTACATTTCCATGATTTTCCTTAGTTTCTGTTTTCCTAGAGATTGGTGTTTTTAGTGCTTACCCAACAATGGAACAGGTGGGACCTATCATTTGATAAACTAAGTATTCATCTGGTGGCCCCATCATTGTATATTTCATGTCCCAGTCTTCTCAATCAGATGATCTCAGCCATCTAATGTGTGGCTTGTAAATGGAAAATCATAATCTGAATCTGTTAACCTTTTAAATGAGTAGATATGATTTTTTGGCCATGGCGCATGCACAATAGACCACCTGATCGGTGACTTGGATCTTCATGACTCTCTTGTGATTGGGGGTGCCAATCATACTCCAACTAGTAGCCTTAATAGGGGTTATGCACGCATACTAATTTCATTTTGTTTTGAAATTTCTTCAAAATACTTCTGGCTGATTTGATTCCTTAAAATTTTATCATTCTGACATATCGTGGGCCAGCTCTTCCATTTCATTTGATGCAAAACCTGAATTGAATTGGAAACATTCGGTTAGAGAAAATGGCAAAATTTACTGATGATTCTTAGTATTCATAATGAGTTATGAGCCTTACATTAAATAATCTGTAATCCTGTCTATCAGCAACCATAAATGAGAGAAGTGTCATGAGATTGGGAATCACTTTGGTGGGATGCTCTTCCAGACTTTCTTGAATTTTTCTTATATTTTCTTCACTGTATGGCAATGGGGTTGCTGATCCCTTTCTATGGACTCCAATCCACCATCCTAACGATCAGATTTCAATACAGAAGAAAGAAACACCCCTCATGCTTTGGAAACTCTAATCCAAATTAACCTTTGGATTTATTTATTTGAGAAGCCATAACCTTGGATTTAAACAAATGAAAACTAAATTTAAAAAGTGAATACTATTTTCTGATATTAATAGTATTCAAACAGTTTTAAACATCTTGATTGGCAAACTATTGTTGGGATTACCTGGGTCTCCACCATGAATGGTCTGTATCAAGAGGGCCTCAAGACAAATCTAATTGGTCACTCCAAAATGGAAGCCAACAGATTGAAGGCATTGGAAAGAATTGCTGCTCGGTCCCACTCTTCAATGGCAACTTGAGTATTTTCTCTCTGCTGTCCTCTGTGAGTTTCTCTGCTTCTTAATATTTGTTCTCTTGTTCTCATCTTTTCCATAGTTCTGAGTATGGAAAACGTCTGAACCATAGTGCAAAAGCTAAAAGAGCCTTTGCAGCCCAAAGTGGATTAAAAAACAAAAAAAAAAAAACTGTTTTCCCTCCACAAACTCTTTGCTTCTCTTTCAATTGCACCAAATCACTCAATGGCTCAAATTACAATGCAATATGCACTAGTCATGATTGTGATATTATCTTGACTTAGTGAAAACAGACACATCTCTACTACATATAATGAATTGCCATGGGCAAAAAGCATTCTCGTAATTAGTTGTTCAAAACAACTGAGCCATTCAATATAAGAAGACATTGGAAGGGGTTTTAAGCAATTGAAAGGGCATTTAAGTAATCAGGCGATTCCCTTTCTTTAGCCACAACAAACAAAGAGATTTGCCACAATATGTACCCCAATATTTTTATGGGAAATGCTCGAACTATTCTGTTGTATACGGGGTCAATGTTGTTGTTGACAACAATATGCAGCATGCCAAGAAGGTTTGTGGTTATCCTACCTTAAAAATGTTGCTTCATTCCCTTACAAAAGAATTATATTTTCTAGCTTAATTTTTAACTTAATTTTCAATTATAAAAGAATTGAGTTTTTTCTCGCTTTATCTTCAATGGTCTTGTAGCATCGTAGGTTAGAACCCCTAAAGAAATGATTTATTTTTTTTTACCAAGTTTGTCCTGGAATGTGCATTTGCTTTTTGTCAACATCAACATCAAATTTAACGTATGCTTGCTAAATCCTTGTCTCTCTAATCGTTCTTTAGAATACCGAGTGCTATAATTCGCATTGGCTAGTCTGTTATGGTTTTCTGAACTATACAGTATAATAAGTAGCAAATGGCAATGGCACCAATTCTGTGCATCATGGTTTGAAAACCTAAAATGTCTAATCAACTTGAATGTCATGGACACTCACATGGAAACTTGAAAAGAACTCCATAAAAAATTGATCATTAATAGATTTTTTTTATTATATAAAATATGCATTATAAAATGCATAATTAATGAAAAATGAAAACGAAGGAAAAACTCGACCTAGTTGTTTTTTTTTCCTCAACTCAAAAACACTAAAAAACTCTAGGCAACTCGATGGAAATGAGTTTCTCATCTAGTTGGCTTAATTGGTATCTACAGTAATTACCATAAGTATTAGTATTATTGCATGGGTAATTGCGATATTTGTAATTTCTGCCATCTGCAAAGCCTACATTTTTATGCATAAACAAAAGAGATATCACCAACTAGTTGTATTTTCCATTACAAATTCTTCTGGTCTCCTATATATAGTCCAACCATCTTTAGTTCTCTATCCAAGCAGTCTACTCGTTATACTTCTACTGATAATGGAAGTCTATTAGTTACATTTCCAAAATTCTCATCTTTCCCATTTCTCAAAATTTTAATGTTTCTTTAAAAGACTGTATGGATTGGCGCCTCATATTTTTGAATAGCTAGCAGAATGTGATATGTTCAACAGATTTGGTAAACAGTATTATGTTGTCTTATTCGTAACTGAATTAGGTTTCCATTTTAGTCGTCTTTGCTCTCTCCCTTTCCTGATATTATTTCAAAAAAAGAAAAAAAAATGAATAGAAGTGTCATGTGGTATTAGTCATGCAAATGATAGAAAACAACATCAAGATGTGAATTGGATCACAGTCTTATCCAAAGTCCATTGTACCTGACTGATATCTACCTGATCAGCTTTACATTGGATCATTTTTTTATTTTTTTTAAGGTCCATGCAGAATATTCATTCTCCTAATAAGCTATAATTCTCAGTTACTTTTCTACTTGTAGAAAGAATCACTGCTTGGGATGGCAACACAGTCTACTCATCTAGGTAGCTCAAATATAACTCTAAATTATTTTAGAGATTGTATTTTTTTCTAAGTTTATGTCCCAAAATTTGGATCTTAATTAAAACTAAAAAGAACTAGTTGATATGGCACGTGCAATTCACTTCGAGAGAGGAACCAAGTTGCAGAACATATGGGAGAGTGGTGGAGAATCGATTTAAAATGGGAGCTATTTGATACTCTTGTCAAGTATGTCGCTTGATACGCATTTATTTAGAATTTGTATGCATGGCACATACTACCTAGTTTAACCATCTGAATTGGAAATCCCACTGTGAATAGATCATCATTAAAAAATCACATTATCTAAGCAATTCCAACCTTTGATTAGTGGATAGATGTTTGGTTAATATAGACTGTAGGATGTTTTTCATTAATTTGTTCTTAGATTGTCTATACATTCAAGCCTATTTAAAATCTGACCCAGATTCATGTTTACTCTATGCTAAAATCAGGTACCATTTACTCTTAGCTTTACATCAGGTACCATTTACTCTATGCTAAAATCTAACCCAGATTCATGTTTATCTGAGTAGCCTCGCTTCTGCAAATAACTTCACAGGACCACTTCCCACTACATTTCGCAAGCTGACAAAGTTGACTACTTTGTATGTCGATTCTGCTTATTGGGATTGTCTTTTATTTTACAAGTGTTAGAGGCCTAACCTCTGATTCCTATTTTCAGTACAATAGATGGGAATCCTATCTATGGGAAGATTCCTGATTTCATTGGGAACTGGACACAAATCCAAAGATTGTAAGGACTATACGTGACAGAAAAACTACTTCTATGAAAACTCATTTACATGAACTGTGATTTTAACCCATTGCAGAGATATGCAAGGCACGTCTATGGAGGGACCCTTTCCTCCTAACATCGCTCTCTTGAAAAAATTAACACAACTGTGAGAAGACTTTCCGCATTCATTTTGAAATGTATTAACTAGTTCAATGGCATTTCATAAGATCCGTAATGAACTATGGAAGAATAATGATACAAATTATAAGTTATTGGGTCTGACACATTTCAATTTATAGGAGGATAACTGACTTGAAGGGATTGAGTGTGGGCTTCCCGCCATTAGAGAATATGAGAGACATGAAGATACTATGAGTTGAATGAATACACTACTATCCTAGGTATAACAATGTCAATGGTCTGTTGTTTCATTCATTTTATGAAGGATGTTGCTTGGCTGATGCATCAGGATACTAAGAAATTGTTTGATTTCTTGTGAAATCCTGAAATTTATTGCCAACAACATGAAGAATCTAAAAGCCATTTTAGCCTCAGTTGCTAAAACTAAGGCTAAAGCCTTTAGCCACAGGGGTTTCAACCTCGGTTTGGATAACTGAGGCAAAACTGAGGCTAAAGGCTTTAGCCTCAGTTTTTAACCGTTTTAGCCTCAGTTTTGAACCGAGGCTAAAGCTCCCCATGACTCAGCCATTAATTTGGATCGAGTCATGTTGAGTCATTTAAGTTGACTGAGTTTTCAAGCAGATCCGATGAGTTTACCAAGTCTAGACCGAGTTCCCAACAGACTCGGCTCAAAATCTCATTGAATCTAGTTGACTCAGCCAAGCTTTGAGTCAACTCACCAAGTTTTATAACTATTTTCTGACTTCAAGAAACTCTGCTATGCCTTTTATATATGGTCATCAGTCTCGAAGGTCCTTGTTTTAAACAATTTCTAAGCTTAACAAATTATAAAAGAATCATAATTTGTTAATGTACAATGTTCTCATGTGGCTCATAGTTTTACATTTGAAGTGAATTGTTATGAGCTTGATGTCTTCATGAGATGTTCACTGTAGAGTTTTAATCCATATCATGTTCAAATGTACTTTAAGGTACTTTAAGACGTGGATGTTGTCAACTGTATTGGATGCTATTAGGTATTAGGAACATTCAAATCACATTCAAACAATGAGGACATTCCACATTCAAGTGGAATAAACTGAGTTGCAGGATTTGAATTGTCCAAGCGATATTATCATGTTAACTGCAACAGCAGTAGCTTGCAAGACCATCATCCCCACAACAACAACAACAACGACAACAACAACAACAATGACAGCAAGGTGGGTGATGGGAAGGGCTCTGATTCCAGTGACAATGCCATGGAAGAGGACAGAGTAAATGAAGAAAACCCAAATGAAAATTCAGGAGGATGCAAGGAACCAAACAGTGGGCAGTCTAAGCTTTGTGCCAGAGGCCATTGGAGGCCTGCAGAAGACACCAAGCTCAAGGAACTCGTAGCTCTTTATGGCCCTCAGAATTGGAATCTTATAGCAGAGAAGCTGGAAGGAAGATCAGGTAACTTTCAAAGCCAAAAAAAAAAAAAAAAAAAAACATCACTGTTAGAATTAAAAAAGAAAACCATGCCACTGCAGTGCTCCAATGTGCCTCACTGCATGAATAATGTTGTGTTTAGTTTATTGCTATCGGAATCTCAGATGGGCAGCTTAGCATTCTTTGATCTGCTAGAGCATGTGTGGATTCGCAAAAGTGCGAATGCACTTGGCGTAATTAGTAGCGGTGAGGATCTCCCACAATATTGATAAAACTCTATAAAATAGGAAATCACTCAAATTATTATCATAATATGTTGTGTACACTCTTGGGGTTGTGTATTGGGGCTCAATACACAGTCATATGGTTGTGTATATAGTTGAACATGTATATACCCTTACCATTGTGTATATTTTGCCATAGGAAGAATTTCCTAAATATATACCATCAACATGATTATTTTATTTGTACATAGAGATAGACATGCTCTAGGGAGTAACATGAAGAAAATGTAGAATCAGTATATATAGGGAGTAACATGAAGAAAACGTAGAAACAGGTCCCCTGGAAATGCGTATGTTGATGGCGATGCATCAAGTACGAGTTATTTCCTAGCAGGCGCAGCAGTTACCGGTGGCACTATCACAGTTGAAGGTTGTAGCACAAGCAGTTTACAGGTATTACAACTCTCTTCCATGTCTGCATTTGATGCTTTTTGTACTCATGTACATGTCATCTCATAGATCTTACAATCAGACTATCAGTAATAATTGGACATGACTCCATTTACATTCAACATCAAATTGGCCGCAGTTGCTTCTCGTAAGGAACACATAAATCTGGAGCAATGGCTGAACGAAAATCTGAGCACATAGAAGGATAATTTTTTCGAGGTGATTCACATGCTTTATTTCATTGCCATTGTATGAATGAACTTGTCCTCAATATATGCTACATTTTTTTTTCTCTTAAAGCTTCTTAAACATGAAAATGTTTAAAGTCCACTCATGGACATGTCTTTCTTTCTTTTTTTTCCAGGATTGCCTCAAGTTCTTAAAAGAAATACCTTCTGCAGCAATAAATGATGCATCTGCCAATCTTTTCCAACATTCTAGCTCTATCATGAATCTTTATCTAGAGACAAGTTCTACTCTTTTGAAGGTTTTTTCTTTTAAAATTTCTTTTTCTATTACCTATACATAGCGTCATAAAGAACTATTATACATATTGTAGTTTACATGAATATTTCACTGGTCCTTCAAGCCCATTCTGGCCAGCTCATCTCCCACCAACTTTCTGAGGAATTGAGAAAGTTGCAGGCATCATCTGTGCATGTTAATCCAAGATTGCAAAATGGTGGAGGTACAAATTCATCAACACATGATGCATCATATCTGATTATTCACTGGCCTCTTCAGATCAACAAAAAATAATCTTTTTTAGCATCTCATGTCCAAACACAGTTCAAAATGTATGATTATTCACTGGCCCTTCACTCACTGTTGAAGCGTATGTTTGTTAAGTTACACTCTTTGTCCTGCAGCACATTGCGAACCTTGCTGGGAACAAAACTCTAGTTCTACCTGTGCCTGCATTTAACGTCATCAATGGAGGATCACATGGTTTCACTGTCAACCTGAATTTTGCGAACCTTGCTGGTAACAAAACTTGGTACAGGAAGATTGTCAATTACTATTTTATTTCCCATCTTGAAGATTTCATTCATCTTAATGCATGTTATCATTTTCTCTTCGTAGGACATGTTTCCGAGGGGGTAAAACCCAAAGGCAGGGGAGCTCCGAAGAAGGCTCTTGCTAGAAAGGTGTGTTTGCAAATTTTAAAACTTCTTATTTCCCAACTATCTCCCTATTTTTGTGGACTTCTCATTGCCTTTTTGGTTTGGGTCTTTCAGCAAAAAATGTCGACTACCGTTGATAGTGAAGAGGAAGATGATGAGGTGCTCGAGCTGAAAGAACGACTGACAGCGTATAACATTGATTCTCCTTCAGATCAAACAAGTATATGATCATCCATGTGCAATAAGCTTTCGGATCAAAGTGAAGCTGAGAATAGGGTGTTAGTTGATTGCAAATTGATAACCAGTAGATGCACATCCATGAAGTTTTTACTTGCGATTGTTGAGAATCTATTTAGCTGTGAGAAGGCATTGGATCTTGCTGTTAATGAGAACTTTAAATAGACAATCTGATTGAATGAATGAATGATTTAGCCATGAATTGGATCTTACTTATATGAGTTATCAGGGTGTACTATAATGGTAAGAGCTGCCATTACAATTTTTTTTTTATATATTAACAATAGGAATTAGATACGGCTATTAACCGTAGCACTTTGTGGAAAATCGTAGCTCTTGCTAAATTTAACTTTTTGCTACGGTTCTCATTCTAGTTTTAGCTACAGATAAAATTCGTAGCTGTATATAATTTTAGCCTATGGACAATATTGCTACGGCTTCAATCTGTACCTATAGGTTAATTAGCTACGTCTATGAACCGTAACATGTTTCTACACACCGTAGCTATTGCTAATTTAAGCCTATTGTTACGGTTCATTCTCAACTTTTAGCTACAAATATAATCCGTAGCTATAAATGTTTTAGTGCTATAGAAGGAACGGCTACGGATTTAATCCGTATCCATTATCTCTATGGCTATGGCTTGGAGCTGTAGCCATAGCTTTTAGACCTATGGCTACGGTAACAATGACTACGGTCGTGCTACGGATCTTAGCCGTAGCCATAAGCTTTTAGCTACGGTTTTTAGTTGTAGCCTTTGGCCTGTTTTCTAGTAGTGCCTGGAAGGAACCGAATCGAGAGTTGGAGTCTATTTGGATAATTTTGCCAAAGTAGCTGGCTAGATCCAAGATGACTGATTCGATCCAAGCCTGAGTTGGAATGCCAAAGAGCCGAATCCAGACTCCATCTCCTTATGCAGTTTCTCATTGCATTTGAATGCCTCCACATCCGTTTTGGCTTTGAACATTATCAGAAATTTCGAAGCTGATATCCGAACGATCTCGACCCCTACCCAATTGAAGCTCGAGTTACTGATTGCATCAAACAGCTGTACAATCCTGACTTCTGAGTCTGATGTACTCCCTACCATGGCAAGTGACAAAACTCGCATCTTGTTCTCCACTGCCTGAGCATCTGCAATGATAGTTTCTGGCAATTGGTCTGCCATATTAGGGTAAAGCCACTTTTTCATCCCAGAAATTGCTTTCAAATAAGTTCGAGTAGAGGGGGTGAGTTTCTCCGGATGGTGGATGTGGGAATGGGATGGCATTGTATCCTACTGACCAGATTGTTTTTTTGCCCTGGCAATGTAAACTACCCGTCTGTCAATCCTTCGGTCGTGTAAACAATTAATGGCATTAAAGGCGTCCTATTCATAACGGAAGCGTATGAATGTAAATCCACAGGAGTGATTAAGATGTCGATTCCATGGAAGGAATACGTCAGTTATTTTCCCAAATCGTCCAAAGATGCGCTGTAAATCATCAACGAAAGTATCGAAGGTTAAGTTCGCCACAAATATGGAGAACGAGGAAGAGCTCTGAGAACGTCTTGGTGGAATTGTCTTCCACCGGAGCTGCGATTCAAACTCCATCTCTCGCTCTCTCTCCTCCATCGCACGTTCCCAGATGTCTCCATCATCAAAAGACCTTTTGATCAGCATGATCAAACACTAACTACCCAGCCCAAAACTTCAGTGAAGGACCTTCACTTGTAAACCTTCCCCAAGTATAACCCTCACTAACAAATCACCTAAGGGTAAATCTGGACTTATGTTGAGAATATGAAGATTTATCTGCATAATTAACTGATCTACCCACAAGCGATCCAGTAACATTGGCTTAAGCTTCACGTTAGGTCATTTCTACCTACAAATAGTGCATTTTTCCTGCCCAAGCTACCAAATTTGGCTGGCCTATCCACAGAGGAGATCGCTTTCCTGAAAATGTAATTTAATATGTAATTTATCTTGAGTATTTGACATTGAATTTCTTTGATCGATTGATGGCGTGCAGGATATTGCTATGTAAGTCTAGGCTTTGTTTTTAATTATGTATGTAGCCTTATATAAACTAGTGTAATGCAGGATTAGGGTTAAGAAACGAACATGGGAGAGTCCAAAAGAGTTTTCTAGAGTTTTGTAAAGGAATTACACCCTGGGAGATGAAGAGTTTTGAGATTTGTATGTTTCCTAGCTCTTGTAATTCTTTGATGATAGTAGATTGTTTTGTCACATGGTACCATGGTTTTTTCCAGCAAGTGTTTTTCCACGTAAATCATTGTGCACTTTGTGATTACTCATATTTTGTGTTTCTCTATTGCGTGTTTGAAACATTCAAAGGTTGCTTCCATATCATTCAAAAAATTTGAGGACAAACTGATAGGCTATGTGCACATGATTATGCTGGAAAGATGGACAGAAGGTCGACTTTTGGTTACTCATTTGTGTTAGTAGGGTGGAGTGATTAGTTGGGGTGATCAATATAGTAAGGGTCTTGGAATTTTAGTCATTCGAGTGCACACTTACTCGCTTGACTTGGATCCTGTCCAATATGTCGAATGACTCGTATGTGGAATGTACCAGAAGTGTATGGTTCAGTACAATTGGGTTGCAGGTATTGTAATTCTTTAATGATAGTAGATTGTTTTGTCACATGGTACCATGGTTTTTTCCAGCAAGTGTTTTTCCACGTAAATCATTGTGCACTTTGTGATTACTCATATTTTGTGTTTCTCTATTGCGTGTTTGAAACATTCAAAGGTTGCTTCCATATCATTCAAAAAATTTGAGGACAAACTGATAGGCTATGTGCACATGATTATGCTAGAAAGATGGACAGAAGGTCGACTTTTGGTTACTCATTTGTGTTAGTAGGGTGGAGTGATTAGTTGGGGTGATCAATATAGTAAGGGTCTTGGAATTTTAGTCATTCGAGTGCACACTTACTCGCTTGACTTGGAACCTGTCCAATATGTCGAATGACTCGTATGTGGAATGTACCAGAAGTGTATGGTTCAGTACAATTGGGTTGCAGGTATTATAAGTTTTCCTTCATAAAAATTCCATCCTCAAAATTTTCATACTCTTGGGTTGAAATTGAACAACATAACTTGAAAGAGAAAAATTACTTAAACCTTCTTTATTATGAGGGAAATATACATCTAATCAATCATTATCTATATCTTTTACTGTGCAGGCTTTATCCTTATCCTTTTCAGTTTCATTCATCTATGCCAATTGCTCTGCTATCTAGAGAAGACTTCTCTGGCATGACCTACAGTCCCTTTTTGCCATCATCAGCCATCCATGGGCAGTTTGCGGTGACTTCAATGCAGTCATGGAAGCCAATGAAAGGAGAAGTCGGGTGCTACAAATCCGAGTAACATGTCGGACTTTGTGGCGGCCATCAACGCAGCTGGTCTTCAGGATGCCAGATTCTATGGCAACTAGTTTACATGGAGTAATAACAGAGGTGGTTTGGCCAAAGTTTGGGCTCACCTAAATAGGGTTCTCATCAATGTGGCCTAGGGAACTACGTTCTCGTCATCTTAGGTCCTTCATCTCCCCAGCATCGTCTCGAACCATGCTTCAATCATGATTTCCTTTCATTAACAGACGCAATCAGGTGTGAAGCCGTTCAGGTTCCAATCTATGTGAACCGACCATGAGACGTTTTAGCAGACTGTCAGGTCTGTGTGGAGTTCGGTTAGTTTGAATATCTAATTTATAATATTTTGGCCAAGCTGAAGAATGTGAAGCTGACTTTGAAAAAATGAAATAAAAATATTTTTGGTAACATTTTCTTACATCCGAACCAAGCTAAAGGCGTTGTGGAGAATATAGAGTCTCAGATGCAAGTAGCAGTCGGTGAAGTGGAGTTGGTTAGTCTTCAACGTAAGCTAGTCGATGCTTCTCAGAAACTGTCCAATATTCAGAAGCTGGAAGAGCGTTATTAGAAGTAGAAGGTCAGGGTCTGTTGGCTGCAAGTAGGGGACAAGAACACAAGGTTTTTCCATGCATCGGCTAAGGAGAAACGGTGTAAATCAGTCATCAACAACATCATTCTAGACTCAGGGTAGGTTGTGGACAACATTTCAGGTATAAAGTAGGCTACGGTGGAACATTTTAAGGGCCTCTCAAGGCTTGTCCTTGTGAAATTGATAGCGAGCTGTTGGATGTGATTCCGTCACTGATCTTAAGGGAGGAGAACGGCGGCCTGCTAGTCCCACATACTCTACAAGAAGTGCACCAAGCGGTTATGTCTATCCCTTTCGAAGGTGTTGCTGGTCCTGACAGATTTTCTAGTAGTTTCTTTTTGGCCTGCTAGGATACAGTTGGGATAGACTTGCTCAACGGTGTCCGATTCTTCTTCCTCGGGGCCCCCCTCCCTAGGGCGGTCTCGACGTCGCTTTTATGTCTTGTTCCTAAGATTGTGGGCCCTAAGAAATTATCAGATTTCCATCCGATCAGTTTGTACTACTGCCTGTATAAGATTTTTTCCAAGGTTATCTCTGACAGATTGAGCTGTGTGCTTCCTCGGCTGGTGTCACCAGAGCAAGGGGTGTTCATTAAAGGCAGGTTTATAGTCGAGAATATTGCGTTAGCCCAGGAACTTTTCTGTGATTTGAATCGCAAAGTATGGGGTGGTAACATTGCGATTAATTTAGATATGGAAAAAGCACATGATAAGATGGACTGGGATTTTCTCAAGCAGGTTTTGCAGCAGTTCGGGTTCAACGACAGGTGGATATTACTAGTGGAGAAATGTTGGGCTAACAACTAGTTCTCAGTGTTGATTAATTGCGAGAGTGCGGGTTTCTTCAAATCCTTCCGGGGCCTGAGATAGGGGGACCCTCTTTCCCCTAGCTTGTTCATTATTGCGGAAGAGGTGTTGAGTAAAGGGTTCAAGAATCTTTCTAGTTGCGGCACTTTCTAGGAGTATATAGTCAGAGAGGGCTGCCCGTCTGTCTCCCACCTATTATATGTGGATAGTACGCTATTGTTTATTAATGGGAGTGTCAAGGCGCTACGGGAGACAAAAAGGTTCTTGGAATCTTATCAAAATGCATCGGGGTAAAAAGTCAATTTGAGGAAGAGTTCCTTTATGCACTCTCAGAAGTTACCTGAGTCTAGAATAAGGGCGATTGAGTTGACCCTTGGAATCGTGAGAAGTTCAGTGGATTTTATATACCTAGGTGTCCTGTTGCTAATAGGGAGAATTAAAGTGGGTAGAATTGTTCTGATCCGTCACATCCTGAGTAGTATCACAATCCATACATTGGCAAGAGCCCATTTTCTATTGCAGGTGTTGGCCACACTGGAAAAGAGATTCACGTCCTTCTTTTGGGGCTGGAGAGATGACAACTGTAAATGCCACTGGGTGAATTGGAAGAAAATTACAATTCTGAAGGAAGAAGGGGTGTCGGTATCAGAAGGTTGAAGGAAACTATGACAGCGTTGTGCCTCAAGTTGGCCTGGGTTATCCAGTTTGGTGTAGGTAAGACATTATGGGGCTCCTTTATGGCAACCAAATACAAGCAGGATCTCGAATTGCCTATCCCTACCCCTTCCCCCCCAAGTTTTACATCCTTGCTTTGGAAAAGAATTCGGGACCTGCTCCCTATCGCCAAAGGTCTTGTTCAGTGGAATCTTGGTGTGGGTGATTGTAGTTTCTGGAGCTCGAATTGGTTGGGGCTGGGCCCTCTCCTTAGGTTGGCGTCAGCTCCTCTTCCTCAAGCTATAATTTCCTTGAAGATCCATCAGGTGTTGGGCAAAGCAAGCCCGCTTCCTTCGTCAGTCGCTTTCAACTTATTGCCACGAAATGTTATTAACCATATATTCCAGATGGGTTTCTACATTGTGGAGGGCCCAAATACCCCGATGTGGCCTTTCTCCTGTTCAGAAAATTTTTTGTCTCCTCGGCGTGGAGGAATTGTCGTGCTGCCCATCCCCAGCAAGAGTGGGCGCAAAGAGTTTGGCACAAGGTCCTTCCCCTGGAAATCTAGCTATTTTCTTGGCGTATATTTATGGGTGCTATTGCGGTAGATGAAGCAGTTCAGTTTAGAGGCATTATGCTGGCGTCGAAGTGCGTGTGTTATGTAAGTGATCAATAGCAAAACCATGGAACGGAAAGTATTAATCACGTGTTCATCCTCAATAGCTTGGTGAGGTTGTTATGGATGTTCTTTAGGACCAAGTTCGACATCCACTTGTTAGATACATAGTCGCTGAGGGGTAGAATGGAGTAGTGGTGGGGTGCGGCGTTGATAAAATTAGCGGACATGGTGGCCCATAGGGTGCTTCCGGTAGTACTTCTGTGGGTCATTTAGAAGTGCAGAAATGAGGCCCGTTCAAGGGGAGGTAGCGGTCTAGCAATGTTCCTATAACAAAAGTATGGCGGTGGCTTTTGTTGTTAGGTGCAACGTTCCGGGAGATACGTTGACCACGACCCCTATTGTAGTGATGAGATCAGTGGTGGGGCAGGTTAACGCAGCTAGGCTTCCTGCTGGACGTACGTTTCCAGTATCATTTGGGCAGCGTCCTATTCAGGCAGCCGCTAATTCCAACAATCCTCACTCCCGGTTGGTGCGTTGACATAAACCCCCTCAGGGATGGGTGAAGATTAACGTCGATGGTCATCGCTGGGTAATCCGGGCCAATCAGGTGAGGGCCAGATATGTAGGAGTGACAGTGGTGGTTTTCTGTTTGCCTTCTTGTCCCGATATGGTGTAGGTACTAATGTCTTGGCCGAGCTGAGAGCCATCCATGATGGGATGGATATCTATCTGAAAAGGGGCTTTAACAAGGTCCTCATTGAATCTAACTCCCAGTTGGCAGTTAATCTCCTGCTAGGGGTGGTTAAGCCCAGTTGGAAATGGGGTTACTGGTAGTGCAGGATCAAACAGATTATGAACAGTGGTCAATTCAAGTTCATGCATATTTTCTAGGAAGGAAACGTGGCGGCGGATGGGATGGCGCGAGCAGGTAGTCAGAGTAATGTCGATTTCTTTTCTACCCACCTCTAGGATTTGCTGGCGATTGTCAGAGGTAGTCTATCCCTGGACAAGGTCGGCCTTGGCACGTTAAGGGATCAGGCTACGAGGGCTTGAGAGGTTTTTTATTTTGTAGGATGCAAGTCTCACTTTTTGATCTATGATAGGGGTTTCCAGGCATTTTTTCTGGGGGCCCCCAAATGTACATCCTGGATCTTGTTAATGAAATTTGGGCCTGATGCCTTTCTTTAAAAAAAAAAAAGGGAAATATACATCGGTTACTTACACTATGCACATCATATAGATCATATACAAGTATCAAGAGAACAAGTGAGGGTATATCTCACGTATATCATCATCTTGTTCCCAGGTGGCTTCTTCCTCACTATGATTGTAGCACCCCAAAATTCGAGGACCGAGTAGCAATTTGGCTCCCGAATTTTGAAGTACCACGTGTGCATAAATGAGTCACAAATGCATACAATTATTAAGTATTAGAAACAATGAATAATTAAACTAAGCATAATTAATATTAGATCATTCAAAAAGGATTTAAGTGCCACTAAGTTAAATAAACATCTCAACATAAATACATAACTATCCATAGACAAATGAATCTGGTAATCTAGAATGTCATCACCTAGGGACCTTATCCCTTCTACATGTCAATCCCCAAAATGATCTGGGCTCTAGCCCAATTCCACAACCATCCATTGCACTAATAAGGTCTGTCAAATGCTTAGAAATACGTTCATTCCTCGTCATCATCGACACCGACATTGTCCAGTGCATTCTACTCCAAGGTACCTATATCTATATCGAATTCTGGTTGGTGTTTTAGAATGCTGTCCTAGAGTTGGAGTGAGTAGCTAACTTAGTGGTATCATTAGCAATAGGCCACACAAATTATCATACGTAGAATATATTTAATGAATAACAAGCAACATAGAATCCTAAATACTATTGTTAATGCAAATGCATGGCTCAATCATATGATGCATGCCCCTCACTACCAACTCTCCCTCAAGAAATGATATCTGATGTTCACAATGACCAACACTCCCTCAAATTGTGACCTCAACTACCTAATCGCCACAATAATAATGCAAATGTCATGAAATATGTTAGCTTGATTGATTAATTAGATTTATTCATCCAGCAGATTGGGAAAGCTGGAAAACCCTTAGCGAAGTTATTACCCTAACTCGATCGCGCGACTCAAGGGTCGTGGTCATATGACTCTCACGATCATTAGCCATAGATGAAGTCATCAATCCCGGAAAGCATAATCTCAGATTGAACACAATTGGGACTTAAATGTCCTACTTACTGTCACTATGGAGAGGTCGTCACCATAGCACAAGCCGACAACATGGGCACAGTGTCCCATAACACCTTTCCCGGCTCACGAGTCTAAGTGCTCACTGAACACTACGGGGAGGCTCATCACCCTAGCATACGCCAATAGCATAGGAATAGTATCTCATACCACCATCCCCAGCTCATAAGTCTTTGTGGGTCATAAATTATAGCTAATAGTGGGCACAATGGTCTTATTATATTTTGGGTTTATATAGTTGTGATCAGACATGGTTAACGTATAAGGATGGTCGACTTAAGAGTCAATATGCCCCGATGGGCTGGACCATAGCTAATCGACCTAAGAACACCGTCTCGAGTAGTCCAACTACGGCCAACAACCTATAATTCAACTATTTAGGCCAGATTATTCACAGGAAGGTCTAACGAAAGGGGTCACCCAAGTAATTCCAGGTAATCGGCCCATCCATAAGTGTTTATGTAATAATACACAACATGTATTGTCAAATTCAGAGACAGTTCACCCATGGTATGCATAAATCAGCAATATAAGTACATGGACAACAATATATCAAGTTCTGGTAACCCATACGAGTAATATTCATCATGTTCCAACATATACAACCATAAGGGCAGCCATGCACCAATCTACAACAACTAGTCTTCTGTGAGTTAACATAAATCACATAATTCAACTATAAATCAAGGAAATCAAGCAAGTAGTTCAACAAATCAGCAATGTGACAACATTCGATGCCTTTACTCCTAGCATAATTGATATGTAGCAACAATTCAACTAACAATCAACAATTAACAACAATTGATGTCATTGTTTAAGCATAGTTAGCACCAAATCAATAAATCAACAATCAACTAGTATAAATTTGGGGAAAGTTAGATATTTGCCTCCTACATGAGCATGCAAATGTACAAGTCACAGATTTGGGGTATTAGGGTATAATCCTCTTCCATAATTTCAGCAATTTTTAGTATATTATCATAATTATGCAACCTAAATGAAAATTCAACAACATACACTAACAATGCACCACATATATTCACTAAACCTATGCTAAGCACGATAATCGGACACCTAAAGGTAATGGTCTGCACCTATTATTGACCAGAAGTTGCTGAGATTGTCCTAATAGTGTCGGGTCCTCAAGCTCAACGTGCCGAGGATCTACATTGCACAGAGTAGTGGTAAGTTACATGCATGTGGCTAGAATTTAGGGAGAAATGGTTTGGAACTCAATCTTATGTTAGATTGAAAGGGGTTTCGCTCCAATGGCAATTGTGTCGGCGTTTTTCGACAATTGGAAGGTGTAGGTGCGGGGATTCCCAAATCCCAAGCACCACAAACCACAATCACCACCGAATCTCCTCACACACACACTCTCTCTCTCTCTCTCTCTCTCTCTCTCTCTCTCTCTCTCTCTCTCTCAAAATTTCTGTTACTGAAATTCCAGCAAATAAGGGAGAGGGCTGGACTTTTATATGTCCAGAATTATATTAGTCGACCCTGCTGTTTGGTAATTTCCTCCAATGGCCCTATGGGTCCATTTTTAATCATTGGGGTTATCATGATGGCCCCCTGGCCCATATAATTCATGGAACACGTGCCCCATGGCCCAATAAAGGGTTGGGCAAAATTTGATCGCAAACAAATGTGGAGTTTTGCCGCAATGGCTGATTTGTGATCAACAGTCACCGTTCCACGATCAATGGTCAGATTTTGTGGACAAGGGCAAGTAATTATTTTTGACCTTCAGTGTGAATTTAGAAGAAATCCGATCGCTGAAATTGCCCGAATTTGCTTACTCAAGAAACAGGGCCAATTGATTTAAATTTCAGAATTTTCTTCTTTAGGCATGGTTGCTCGCGAGTATCAAGTGTTGGATGTATGACATAGTTTGCCCATTTTTGGGCATCATTTGAGCCTGACATCATCGTAAGATTATAAGCCCAGTGAGGCCCTAGGCTTGCCAAAGTGTCAGAGTTTTCGGTCCTTCCTCGAGCGATGCATGGCCCGTATGGACAATCGCGCAGTGTAACTTGGGCATCTGGCTCTATGGCCCGTGCTCGGCCTAGCCACGATTTGATTTAATCACATCATTGACTAAATTTAGATTAATTTATCAGTAATAGACCCACACATGCAGTTGAATCATTTGGTCCTGCTTCGGTTCGCACGTGAGTGCCTCATGACATTGTTCCTTTTTGAATGGGGCATTACAATCTACCCCCCTTATAAATAAATTTTATTCATAAAATTTGTACATGTTCATATTGCTTGAGTAGGTTGGGATAGTGTTTGTGAACTTTAGACTCAGTTTCCTAAGTGGCTTCTTCTTCCCCGTGGTGCGTCCAAACACCTTCACTAGTGGGATCACCTTATTTTGTAGCACTTGCTCCTTCTTGTCCAAGATTCTAGTAGACTTAAGGATGTACATGGCATTGTCATTGAGTTCCACGTGCTCACATCAAATGGCGTGTGAAGGGTTAGGAACGTACTTTTTAAGCATGGAGACGTGAAACACATTATGTACACTGGCGAGGGGAGTGGGTAAGGCCAAACGATATGCGATCGGTCCTATTCGATCTAAGATCTGGAAAGGGCTGATATATCGCAGGGTAATTTTCCCCTTTTTACCAAAACGCAGAACTCCCTTCATTGGGGAGATTCTCAAAAATATATGGTCTCCTACTTCAAATTCTAAATCCATTCGTCTTGTGTCAGCATAGCTCTTGTGCCTGCTCTGGGCCGTCAATAAGTGTTGACTAATAATTTCAATCTTCTTGGTGATAGTCTAGACCAAATCAAGTCCCAACAAGCTTTGCTCACCAACTTCATCCCAACAATAAGGAGATCGACACGAGTGCACATATAAGGCCTCATAAGGCGCCATGTCGATGCTAGCTTAGAAGCTATTGTTATAAGCAAACTCAGCGTAGGAGAGGCATTCATCCCAACTATCCAAGAAATCTAATGCATACGCTCTCAACATTTCTTCTAATATTCGGTTCACCCATTCTTTCTATCCATCGGTCTAAGGGTGGAAAGCGGTGTTAAACTTCAGCTTAACTTCCATGGCTTCCTTTATTCGGGTCCAGAACATCGAGGTGACTCGTGTGTCCCAGTCTGACACAATTTCTAAAGGAACGCTATGAAGCTGAACTATTTCCTTGATATATAACTTGGCTAAGTCGTCGGTAGAGTATGAAGCTCAGATAGGGAGAAAATGAGTCGATTTAGTCAATTGGTCCATGATCACCCAAATTGAATCGTGCTCTATCTTCATCTTAGGCAAACATGAAATGAAATCCATAGAAATGTAATCCAATTTCCATTTGGCAAGTGGCATGGGCTATAAGAGACCTAATGGTCGACAATGCTCTGCCTTCACTTGCAGACAGGTAATTAAGACACCAAGATACATAGCCAGCTATCTCTCTCTTCATGTTGTCCCACCAGTAATTGCGCTTGAGGTCCCGATACATCTTGGTACTTCTGATGTGCATGGTTAGCTTAGAGTTATGGGGCTCAGCTAGCAGCACCTCTTTCAGCTTCTTTCATCTTAGGATGGTCTGGGACACAATGGTGGCCTTGAAAGCGTAATGCTCCATCAGTGTTGATTCTCCACTTGGAATCACTTCAAACAGCTGCAAGTTTCTCATCTTTACCAACAATTCATCACCCCTTTGGGCCTCAATGATCTGGCTGTCAATCATTGTTTGGGTTTGAACATGTGCAATGACTTCGTATGGCTCTTCTATTCTTAGTTTTAGCTCGAAGTCTCACACATACTCCACCATGTTCCATTCTCCCACCATTAATGGAGCCGTAAACTCAATAGTCTTCTTTCAGCTCAGTGCATCTGCTACCAGATTGGCTATACCAGGATGGTAAGAAACTTCAAATTTAAAATACTTCAAGGTCTCCATCTAGCAATGTTGCGTTATGTTTAGATCTCTCTGGGTGAAGTTGTATTTAAGACTCTTGTGGTTACAAAAGAGCTCAAATTCTTTCCTATAAAGATAATGTCTCCATATTTTCAAGCCAAAAATGACTGCAGCCAATTTGAGATCATGAGCAGGGTAATTTTCTTCATGCTTCCTCAATTTTCATGAAGCATAGGCAATAACTCAGTCCTCTTGTATAAGGACATAACATAATCCTACGTGGGACGCGTCCGTAAAAATGGTATACTTGATCCCTTGCTCAGGCAGGATGAGTAGTGGGGTCAAGGTTAACCTTTCTTTCAACTCCTTGAATGTTGCTTCTGCCTTCTCATTCCAATTGAACTTAAGGTCCTTTCTGGTGAGATAGGACAAAGGTCAAGCAATTTTAGAAAAATCTTTGATGAACAGACGGTAATATCCTGTCAAACCCAAGAAGCTCCTAACCTCCATAACTAAGCTCGATCATTTCCAATCTTGTATCATTACTACTTTGGCCAAGTCCACGGGAATGCCTTCTTTAAACACCACGTGGCCCAAAAATTTGACTTCTTCTTTCCACAAGTCGCACTTTCGAAATTGGGCATACAACTTGTTCCGCTTGAGCATTTTTAGAATCGTTCACAGATGTTCCTCATGTTTGTTGCAGCTCTTGGAATATATCAGAATTTCATCTATGAACAAGATGATAAATCAATACAAAAATGGTCTGAAGACTCTATTCATTAAATCCATGAACATAACCGGCACAGTAGTGAGTCCAAAAGGCATGACTAAGAACTCATAATGCCCAAAATTGGTCCTGAATGATGTCTTTACCACATCTTCAACTTTAACCCACAATTGATGGTACCCGGACTGTAGGCCAATCTTTGAGAAGTATTGGGCACCTCTCAATTGGTCAAACAAATCATCTATCCGAAGTAAAGGGTACTTGTTCTTTATAGTGGCCTGATTCAGCCTTTGGTAATCAATGCATAACCGTAGGGAGCCATCCTTCTTTCTTACAAACACAACTGGGGCTCCCCATGGGGATACACTAGGTCAGATAAAAGTCGTGTCCAATAGTCCGACACTTTAGACTCAGAGTTCCTTCATTTCATATGAAGGCATCCAATAGGTTGGGAAAGAAATGGGCGTCGTGCCCAGCACCAAATCGATGGTGAAGTTAATCTCCCTCCGGGGAGGGAGTCATGGAAAGCTCTTGAACAAATCAAAAAAATCACTCACAATAGGTGTGTGTGTCAATGAAATCCCCTGATTGCCTTCTTCTAGCAATGCATAACAGAGGACTCATTGTGGGTAGTTGACCTAAACTGAGAATTTAAAAGGAGAGCTACCATCCTCATGATCGTCACCATCCAGTCTTCACAATCGATCTCGGCTCTCATTGCAGAAAGCTAGTTCCTTCTCAAGATTATGTCGTAGTGGAATACCTTCGTGATTACTAGATCCCCATGAATCCTTTTTCTTCCCAAGTCTATGGGAAAACCCCGACAAATAGATGTATCTTTGGTGAAGGTTCTGACTGCCGCTATAATTCTCACTCCCGACATGGGAGCAATTGGTAGTCCTAGACTCTTGACAGTCATGGATGGTATGAGTAAAGTAGTGGACCCAGTGTCCATAAGAAGAAAGACAGCGGTACCTTAAACATGGGACATAACCTCAAATGCTACAGGAGTGGTCACAGCTGCTTCAATGCCCTCGGCTGTCAGAGCGTGAACCCGACCTTGATGTGGTCAGTTGGGCTGGTGCATATGTCAAGGTGGCAGCCTAACTTGAGTTGTTGGCGACTTGCGAATCTGCTAAGATGGGTCCACGACTCATTAAGGAGGAGCCGGTGATGCTAGTTGTGGCTGATGGCTCATGCATTGTGGGGGTACATATCCATGGTCCCTCATCTTTAAAAAATAGTAGGCCTCTTAATGCCCCACCTTCCGGCAATACCCGCACACACGGTCAGGACGGGCGTATGTGGGTGGAGGCGGTGTGTGTTGGGGAGGCACATTAGGTGGTACCCTTCTTCCTGAGGAGGACGAAGACAGTCCTCTAGCTCTTCCTCAGGATTCGGCTTGAATACGTGCTTGAGAGACCTTCTCGCCATCTTGCTCTGACCACAGGGACATTTCTACTAGTTCAGCATAAGTCTAAATATTCACACAACACATTTAGTGTGAATTTCAACCCTCAGTTCCTCGATAAAACGTCTCATCCGAGTTTCTTCATCGGCCACAATCTTTGGAGCATATCGAGACAGCTTGGTGAACCGGTTCTCATACTTGAACACTGACATACCTCCCTGTTGGAGGCGTAAAAATTCGTTCTCCTTCTCTATTTGATATGTTCGTGGAAAATATTTCTAGAAGAACCGTGTCTTAAAGTCCTCCCAAGTCCATACAAAGTTTTCGGAGACGATCCTTATTATATTGTCCCACCATACATTTACCTCCTTCTCAAATAGGTAGGATATCAATTCCACTTGTTCTGCTTTCGAGCAATGTAGAGGTCAGATTGCCTTAATGACCCGATTTAGCCAGCTCTTGGCCTCCTCAGGTCTGTCAGTGTAAACAAATGTGGGTGGTCTTAATCTTTGGAAGCTCTCGAAAAGGTTATACGGAGCGGTTAATGTCTCGGCTTGACTAGGTGATGGTGCATTCATATGGTGAGCCATAGTTCCCACCAAGGTGTGCAGAGACTATTGCTACTGTTACATCACATGTAACATCTGCTTCATAGTTCCCGCGGGTGGGGCGGTCTGGTATGAAGAGGTCTTGCCTCGGATTGGTGGTGCCTCTAGGAGTTGGCCCTGTATTTCATTATCCATGTTGAGCTGATTGGCTCTGCCCTGGCTACCCAATAGTTCATTTGGGACGAGTCACTCATGGTTGTCTCTCTCGCCCAGGGCTAAGTGAAAAAGACGACTATAGCCTTGGGGCCTCATTGTCCTAGAAGATAGTTTCACAACATTCAGATACAAAGTCCCCACAAACACAGCGTACAATATTTATGAAGTTAAAGAAATATCTCACGTGTGTGTTATCAATTCTCCAAGCATTTTTCAACACATTACTAAAGTAAAAGCAACTTCATGCATTTCATTAAGAAAAATTGTCACTGTTACATATGCTATGGCATTACATGTACAATGACAGAAAATGCATGATTACTGACTTAACAAAAGAAAACTTCAGAATTAACAACCCGAAAAAACTAAATTGAGCTATCTAAGGCTATTACAAAAAGAGAAACAACCACACACTACACTCCTAATCCTCCAACTTCGGTGAAGGTGGAGGTGCTCCCTTATCTTGCATGCAACACAGGAGGGTTTTCAGAGTGTGAGACATCTTCTTGATTTTCTTCTTCAAAGATTCCTGTTTCTTCACCACCTTGGCCAGGGTCTCACGTTCTCTATGGGTGGCGGGAGGCTCCCAGTTAAAGTCCTAGGCCTCGGTTTCCTCTTGCTCTTCATCCTCTTCAGTCTCATCTTTTATCTCATCCCCCAGTTCTTCTAGTCGGGCCACACGCTGCTTAGGGCCCATCTTCATATTGTTGAGAGTATTCTCATCAATTCGTCTAATAGGCACGAGATGGTTCACCTGCTACTTGTACCCATAATTATGGGCAATCTTGCAGATCAGTCAACCAAATGGGAGAGACTGATTCTCTCGAATAGATTGCACCCACCTTCACTATCTGAGTTAACACGAGAGTTGGTAGGTAAGTCTTATCTCCTTGCCCCACCTAGTACAGGAAGTCCACAATAAACCTAGTGCACTCCATACGGTTGATCGACCTAGGATACACATTATATGTGCATATATGGTGGAATAGTCGGTAGTTGGGGGTCATCTCTATTGTCTTAAGGCTATTTTTTCACCTCCACTCAACCAGTCGGCTGCACAGGAAGCGCGTGCAGTGGTTTCTCTCCCGTCTCTCAACCAGGTTAGTCTCATTGGTGTGAGTGGTGTCGCGCTCCACTCCAAGGATGCGGGCAATGATATCGACATTAACTCTATCCTCTTGTGTAAGTGCTATGATTTCATATCCCTTTAGTTGTCAAATTTTATGGTGCCAAAACCTATATCTATGTCTTGTATATCTTATGTTTTATGTTTAAAGACAAATCATTGCAATCAAGACATATCAAGACATCGCATTTCAAGACAAGATCTTAAAAGAAGAAAGTTTTCAAGTCTTGGATGAAGATATCAAGAATAGAAGTTTTCAAGGTTGCATGTTCAAGATTTGATCAAGTTCAAGTTTACTAGAAGACTTTGTCAAGTCAAGATCAAGCTCATGAAGGCCTACTACAAGTTTTGAATATTCACAAGCTTCTCTTAAGGGTCATTTGAGTATACAGACTTTCAATGTCTATCTCACTTTTAAGGTTTGTTTGACCTTAGATTGACCTTAGGATGGGCTTTTCTGTAGGTCATTCCGGATACATAACTTATATATTTTTATATGCTTGTTTGGAGTGTTCTAAGACCAGTCCTAGCTTTGCTACGACCAGTCTTAAGTTTTTCAGGACCAATCCTAGGTAGTTGAAGATTTTTGGATCTTTCTAGCTGTCTACGGCCAGTCCTGGACATCCTACGACCAGTCCTGGAAGTTCTACGACTCATCCTTCGACCGATCGTATCCTTACGACTCAAACTCCAGCAACCATTTTTGGGATCCTACGACCGGTCGTAGGTGTCTCACGACCAGTCGTAGGTGGCTCACGATCGGTCGTAGACCACCCAGGACCGGTCATGGAACTGAAAATCTTATCCCGCAGAAATCTTTCGAAAATCTTTAATGCTACGACCAGTCCTAGGATCTTAAGACCAGTCGTAGAAGGGATTTTTCAGTCTATAAATTGAGCACGAACTTCAGAGTTTTAGCACTTCAAATCAATTCTATTTAAGCATTCTTTAGGCTATTCTCTGAGATAAGTTTTTGTTTATTTTAAGCTACATTGTGCTTATTTAATATTCCTTTAGCTAGCTTATTCTTATTTGATTTTGATCTACATTCCAATCTTATTAGAAAAGGGGAATTTCTGATATTCCTTCTTCTTGGATTCAAAATCAAATAGATCTAGCCCGTTTGATCTAAAATCAATTAGACTTAGAACCATTCTTAAAGTGAGTATTGGACTTTGAACGTCGAATCGAACTTCTACTCTGATTGGTTCTACCGGGCTTCTTCAAAAGGTGATTCGGGTATTTTACATGTTTTGTAATTTACTTTCTCTGGTTTTTGTTTGAGATTCGCCAGAAAAATCTCATTGAAGTGGTTATCTGAGGAGAGCCAGAAAACTCAGATTGTGAGGTTTTTGGATTGTGTAAGCCCGAGATCAAAGACATAATTGTGAAGGTTTTAGGTGAACCTGTGAAACCTATTTTGATAGTGCATGCTAATATCCCCTGTGTGAGGATATTAGGAGTGGAGTAGCAATCTGTGTGGCTGTTAGATAACAGTTGGTGTACATACAGGCGAACCACTATATATCGTTGTGTTGTGGATGTGCTTTATTCTTTCATTCCTTTATTCATTCAGTTTAGTGGTTTGTGTTTGTGGATGAATTTTGTAATCACTTCAAGCAAGTGTGGATGCATGTTGTAATAACTTAGGATTTATTTTCTGCAAGTTATTTTGATTTCATTGCTTATTATTCCTCTCTGGTTTGTGATACAAAGGACGTTCTAGAAATAAGGTTGTCCTACCTTAAACCTCTGGTTTTTGGTGTAAGGTTGTCCTTAGAACTGATATAGTATCAATTTCTTTATTTTAGGCTATTGTGATTGTTTTATATTCAGTATTGTGCTTTAAATCTTTTATTATTCCGCTGTTATTAGTTTTATTTGGCATTGCCCTATTCACCCCCCCTGTAGGGCATATAGCTAGGCCCTTTCAAGTGGTATCAGAGCTTAATAGCTCGTGCTTATTGTTTATTTATTAGATTTATTTCCTGAGCTAACGATCTAAGCTATATTAAGATGTCAAATTTTGATAGCTTATCAGTCACTAGGCCACTACCCTTTAATGGCACAAACTATGCCTATTGGAAAGCCAGGATGAGGATCTTCCTCAAATCCTTGGATGAAAGTGTGTAGCTGGCCATAGTGAATGAATGGAACCCTCCTATCACTGAAGTAACTAATGGCGATGGTTCAAAATCTATGAAAGTAACGGCTTATTCGCTGTGGACCACACTTCAGAAAAGTGAAAGTAGTGCAAATGCAAAAGCACTAAATGTAATTACTTGTGCATTATCACCAGATGAATTCAAAAGAATCATCTCTTGTGAAAATGCAAACCAAGCATGGGATATATTAGAAATGACACACGAGGGTACATCTATTGTCAAGAAATCTAAAGTCCAACTCCTCACAACTAAATTTGAAGAAATTCATATGGAGGAGAATGAGATGTTTATGGACTTCTACACTAGATTGAATGAAATTGTGAACTCTATGTGGGGTCTTGGTGATAGAATCCCTGAAAGTAAAGTGTGTGCAAAAATACTACGTTCACTTCCTGAACGGTTCAATTCTAAAGTGACCGCGATTCAGGAACTTCGTGATACGGATACGATGAGGGTTGAGGAATTAGTTGGTTCACTTTAAACCTATGAGTTATCCTTTAAGGCTCCTAAAGGAAAATCAATAGCTCTCAAATCTTCTAAAAATGTTTCACAAGAGAGTACTTCGGATTCAAAAAATATCGAAGATGATATGGCACTTTTAGCAAAAAGGTTTTACAAAATTTTCAAAAATAAGAAAAAGGTTGATTTTCAAAAATCAAATGATAAGAGACAATCTAAACCTAGAACTCGTAAATCCTTGAAAGATAGTCAATGTTACAACTGTCAAGAGTATGGGCACTTATCTAACAAATGTCCTAAAAAGGACAAATCAAAAAGGAAAAGCATGATGGCTACTTGGGATGAATCATCTGATTTCGAATCCTCTTCTAAATCAGAAGATTCTGAAATCGAGTCGGGTGATGGTGTTAAAGCCCTTATGACTCTAGCCAAGATCACCTATTCAGATCATGATGATATATCTAGTGAAAAAAATCTGAATAGTGATTGCGATAATGAAGATGATCTTCAAGATGCTTATAATGCCCTTTATAAAGAGAGTTGTAAAATTGCTGTCAAGCTTAAATTACAAAAAGAAAAATTTTCTAAGCTTAAGAAAGATTATGAGTCTCTTGTCTTAAAAAAGTCTCATATTTCTGATTCTTTTTAAAAAACCAAAAATGATTTAGATTTCAAAACCTCCCAAATTGAAGATTTGAAATCCGAAAAAGAGAAACTCAAAAATGAGGTAGCTTCTCTTCTGAGTTTGAAAGACACATGCAGATATGCCCAAGGTGATCCGAAATTGGATAAATTATTGTCCGGATCACGAAAATGTGGCGATCGATCCGGGTTGGGCTATGATAAGAATACATCTCCTAAACAAAAGAACACTGCTCCTAAATTTGTAAAAGGAGAGTCTTCAAACTCAAAAGAAAAGAATACTTTTCAAGGTTTTTCTAAAAATTTAAAAACTTTTCAAAAACCTAAAAGTAGTCATGTCAACTTTAATTTTTAAAATCGAAATCAATTAGCTGAAAAAATTATTGATCTTCTCAAGGAGCTATTAAAGTCGAACTCTATAGGTCGTTTCTACAACAATACAGAGAAAAAGACCATCTATACTCCTAAACCCAAAACACTTATGAAATGGGTTCCTAAAGTTGCCAGCTTGGTTGCCCACACTGCTTTCAAAGCTACAAGCCATTCAAAGTGGTACCTAGATAGTGGTTGCTCCAGGCATATGACAAGTGATAAAGTTTTATTCACCGATCTTAAAGATATGACTGACGGGTCAGTCACATTTGGTGATGGAAGCAATTGCAAGATTATTGGCCAAGGTACGGTTCAACTTTATAACCTTCCCTTATTTAAAAATGTCTTATATGTTGAGGGTTTAAAACACAACCTATTAAGCATTTCTCAGATATGTGATAACAACCATAGTGTAAAGTTTTCTAATCAAGGTTGTGAGATAATTAATAAAAGGGGTTCTGTTATATTAACTGGTCGTAGAACTTCTGAAAACTGCTACATCGTTAGTGATGCTAGCTCATCTACTCAATGATGTTACATGGTCCATACCGATGAGAATGAATTATGGTATAAATGCCTCGGACATGTACACTATCGGAACTTATTTAGATTGAGCAAAAGAGAACTAATTAGAGGTCTACCTAAATTGTAAAAAGTAGACAAAATATGTGGTGAATGCCAGTTGGGCAAACAAATTAGGAGCTCTCACAAGAAAATGAACTCCAATACCACATCTAGACCACTCGAGCTTCTCCATATGGATCTTATTGGACCAACCAGATCAGAGAGTCGATGAGGTAAAAAATACATCTTGGTTATCGTAGATGACTATACCAGATTCACTTGGGTATCATTCTTAAAAGACAAAACTGAAACCCTGGATGAAGTAAAAAAAGGTCATCAAACGAATCCAAAATGAGAAAAGTTCTCATGTTAGCAAGATCCGTAGTGATCATGGATCTGAATTCGAAAACAGTAGTTTTGAGAAATTCTGTAGCAATCAGGGAATATCACATGAATTCTCAGTGCCCAAAACACCGTAACAAAATGGTATAGTTGAAAGGAAAAATAGAGTGCTTCAAGAAATGGCAAATGTTATGTTGAATATTATGAAGCTCTTTAGAAATCTTTGGGTTGAAGCAGTTAATACCGCATGTTATATTATTAATCGGGTTTAGACTAGTAAATCTGATAATAAGACTGCTTATGAATTATGGTTTGAAAAGAAACCTACTATCAAATACTTTCGGATTTTTGGCAGCAAGTGTTATATTTTACGGGATCGTGAAAATTTGGGTAAGTTTGATACGAAGAGTGACGAAGGAATTTTTCTTAGTTATTCTGTGAACAGTCAAGCTTATAGGGTTCTAAATAAGAGAACTGGTGTGATTCAAGAGTCCATCAATGTGGTCATTGATGATCATTTGAATACACCAGCCCTAAGTTCAGATGATGATGAAACTCTTATGAATCTAAACCAAGGACTGTTAAAGATCATCCAACCAATCAAATACTTGAAAATCCTCTCACTGGAGTTCGTACTCATAAACAACTTGAGAACATATGTAATTATGTTTGTTTTACATCCCAAATAGAACCAGTCAACGTAAAAGAAGCACTTTCTGACGAAATTTGGATAGTTGCTATGCAGGATGAACTTAATCAATTTGTTCGTAATGATGTTTGGTATCTTGTTCCTAAACCTAAAGATAAAATATTATTGGAACAAAGTAGATCTTTAAAAATAAGTCTGATGAACTCGAAAATATTATACGAAACAAGGCTAGACTGGTTGTACAAGGGTACATTCAGATTGAAGGTATCGATTTCGATGAAACCTTTGCTCCAGTCGCTCTCCTTGAATCAATCAGAATTTTTATTTCCATCACATGTTTTAGAAAATTTAAAATCTATCAGATGGATGTAAAGAGTGCTTTCTTGAATGGCGATTTACATGAAGAAGTGTATGTTGAACAACCCTCAAGGTTTGAAGACCGTAAGTTATCTGACCATGTATTTCGTCTTAAAAAGGCTCTCTATGGTTTAAAACAAGCACCCAAGGCATGATATGAAAAATTGACTAAATTCTTACTTAGTCATAGCTTTCAAGTAGGAAGTGTCGATAAGACGCTTTTTTTAAAAAAGAATAACAATGATATTTTGATGGTTCAAATATATGTTGATGATATTATTTATGGATCTACTTGTTCTAACATGTCTACTGAGTTTGCAGAGTTAATGAAATCAAGGTTCGAAATGAGCATGGTTGGCGAACTTAACTATTTACTAGGGTTGCAAGTAAAACAACAACCTGATGGAATTTTTATTTCCCAGACCAAATATGCTTCAAACTTGGTTAAAAGGTTTGGATTTGAGAATGGTAAGAACTTTGATACTCCTATGAGTACAACATTAAGACTCTCTAAAGACTCTACAGGTAAAGATATAGATCCTAAACTATATCACAGTATGATTGGTAGTTTGTTATACCTTATTGCTAATAGACCTGATATCGCATTTAGTGTTGGTATTTGTGCGATATATCAGTCTAATCCTAAGGAATCACATCTTACTACTGTTAAACGGATTATTAGATATGTCGCAAGTTCTATAAATTTGAGACTTTGGTATCCTTTTGATACTAATGTTCAATTAGCCAGGTATTCAGATGCTAATTGGGCCGCCAAAAATATTGATGATAGAAAATCAACCAGTGGTGGTTGTTTTTACATTGAAAATTGCTTAGTTTCTTGGTTCAGCAAGAAGCAAAGCTTAATATCGCTCTCTACTGCTGAGGCTGAATATATTGCAGCTGGATATGCATGTACTCAACTAGTTTGGATGAAACGCATGCTTAGCGATTATGGAATTAATCAAGATTCAATGATCTTACATTGTGATAATTCCAGTACTATAAACATTTCCAAAAATCCAATCCAGCATTCACGTACTAAGCATATTGACATTAGGTATCATTACATTCGTGAGTTGGTAGAAGAAAAAGTTATTTCATTGTAATATATACCAACCGAAACTCAACATGCTGATATATTTACTAAACCGCTCGATAAAAGCAGGTTTAATAAATTAAAATTTGATCTTGGTATGTACATTTTACATTAAATATTCTTGCACACATGTATCATACTATATTATATTTCATATTATAATTGTTTAAATTTTAAATTTTTTCATTAAAAATGCATTTTTGGTCGATGCTCGACCGGTCGTGGATGTACATGACCAGTCGTGTTACGACCGGTTGTAAACCACACTCGACCGGTCGTGGATCTCGTGAACATCATATAATTTGAGAAAAATTTCCTTCTTCTTCATTTCCATACCAACCTACGACGAGTCGTGGCTCGACCAGTCATAGGATTTCTAGTTTTTCTTCAAGGTAAGTCATATTTCATCATTTTTCTTGAAGATTCATGATCTCTATGTTTTGATTTGTTCATAGTATAGCTTGATTTCATCTCTTATTAAGTTTTTCAAGGGTTTCCTCTCTATTTGCTGATCTAGAGAAAATTCATTTTTCATTTGTGTATCTTGCTTGTTCTTTGTATAACTTTTTGAATATGGATGTTAGAAGAAAAAAGAAAACATCCCGTGGTCCATCTTCATCTAAATCTGGACCAATAACTAAATGGCACCTTCGGTCACCCGAATATGATACTCAAGATGTACGGGATTTGCGTGCCCGTAACATTATCGTTGAGCATACCGCTGATCTAAATCACATTGCTCCATATGGTGTCATTCCCCTTCTTGAATCTGTAGGCTGGACTAACATTTTGCTTTGGGGTGGGTCTGCATACCAATCCATTACTCAATCAATGGTTGCATGCATTTCAAATTTTTTTCTTAATAATTTAATATTTTCAATTAATACTAGAGAAGGAAAATTTAAAGTTGACCGTCATTTGATATCAGGTATTATGGATATACCTGTTAATGATGAAGTAATACCGATTCATACTTTATACGACAAACCTTCAGAATCGGAAAAACGCATGTTAACCAGGGATTTATGCAAAATTGATATGCATTGGACTCACAAAGGGAATGCGTTCCCTGCAAAGTATCTGTTACCCAAATACAGAATATTACATCGTTTCTTCATTTTCAATATATATCCTTGGTCCGGTAATAAAACTGAGTTGACCTCTTTCATGGTTCGTGTGTTGCATTCTATTGCTTCTGGTACGAGGATCTGTCTTCCTTCTTTGATCTGTTATTCCATTATTCAATTTCGTTTCCATTCGGGTCATAGTGATATTCCATTCGGTTATCTTATGAATGTTTTAGTCACTCACATGCTTGTCGATAAACCTGTTAATGAGGCACCAATTCTTCATCTCATTTTCAACAATGTCAATCTTAATAAGATGAAATTAGATCTGCTCCCTGGCCAATTTGATGAAGCTGGTGTTAGTGGTGTTGGTGGTGATGGTGGTGATGCTGGAAATGAAGGGGAAGCTGGCGATCTTCCTCAAGATGTTAATATGGATGACTTATTTGATGATATAGAAACTGATTCACCTAATAATCCAGATTATGATCTTTCTAGTTTTGATGCACGCCTTCGTGCATTGGAGGAAAAAGTTGATAATATGAATATAGCCCATGATATGAGATTCAAGTACATGCGAAAATATCTTCATTGCATTAATAAGGGCTTACACAAGATTGATCCATCTATTCCTACTCCCTCCTCTGGATCAGATTAAGTGAATTATCTTATGAATAGTATAACATTTCTTTTATTTGGGTATGTATTATGAATTATGGTTTCATAACATTGCCTTTTGGATATTGTACTTTGTAGTATGGATTATGACTTGATGCTTAAGGTTTATTTTATGTCCTTTCATATCACCTTCTCATTATTTTCTCTCTATATTCTCCTTTCTATTGTTCCTTTCCCTTGTCATTTTGTGACAAAAAAGGGGGAGTAGTAAGCATTGCGCTAAAAGGGGAGTAATACGGATAGGGGGAGTAAATTTGTTTATTTGTATTGATTGAGAAGGATATGTGAATTGAAGTCTTGAGGTTTTCATGTTATGTATTGATTATATGAGCAATACTCGTATTACTCAAGGGGAGTAGAGTATTTTGTAGTTTCATGACTTATCATTCCTTATTATCTTTGATGCTATGTGTTTTGTCACAAATTTGACAAAGGGGGAGATTGTAAGTGCTATGATTTCATATCCCTTTAGTTGTCAAATTTTGTGGTGCCAAAACTTATATTTATGTATTGTATATCTTTTGTTTTATGTTTAAAGAAAAATCATTGCAATCAAGACATATCAAGACATCACATTTCAAGACAAGATCTTAAAAGAAGAAAGTTTTCAAGTCTTGGATGAAGATATCAAGAATAGAAGTTTTCAAGGTTGCATGTTCAAGATTTGATCAAGTTCAAGTTTACTAGAAGACTTTGTCAAGTCAAGATCAAGCTCATGAAGCCCTACTACAAGTTTTGAATATTCACAAGCTTCTCTTAAGGGTCATCTGAGTATACAGACTTTAAAAGTCCATCTCACTTTTAAGGTTTGTTTGACCTTAGATTGACCTTAGGATGGACTTTTCTGTAGGTCATTCCGGATACATAACTTATATATTTTTATATGCTTGTTTGGAGTGTTCTAAGACCAGTCCTAGGGACTTCAAGACCAGTCCTAGCTTTGCTACGACCAGTCTTAAGTTTTTCAGGACCAGTCCTATGTAGTTGAAGATTTTGGAATCTTTTTAGCTGTCCTACGACCAGTCCTGGATATCCTACGACCAGTCCTGAAAGTTCTACGACTCATCCTTCGATCGGTCGTATCCCTACGACTCAAACTCTAGCAACCATTTTTGGGGTCCTACGACCGGTCGTAGGTGTCTCACGACCAGTCGTAGGTGGCTCACGATAGGTCGTAGACCACCCACGACCGGTCATGGAACTGAAAATCTTATCCCATGAAAATCTTTCAAAAATCTTTGATGCTACGACCAGTCCTAGGATCCTAAGACCAGTCGTAGACGGGATTTTTCAGTCTATAAATTGAGCATGAACTTCAGAGTTTTAGCACTTCAAATCAATTCTATTCAAGCATTCTTTAGGCTATTCTCTGAGATAAGTTTTTATTTATTTTAAGCTACATTATGCTTATTTAATATTCCTTTAGCTAGCTTATTCTTATTTGATTTTAATCTACATTCCAATCTTATTAGAAAAGGGGAATTTCTGATATTCCTTCTTCTTGGATTCAAAATCAAATAGATCTAGCCTGTTTGATCTAAAATCAATTAGACTTAGAACCATTCTTAAAGTGAGTATTGGACTTTGAACGTCGAATCGAACTTCTACTCCGATTGGTTCTACCGGGCTTCTTCAAAAGGTGATTCAGGTATTTTACATGTTTTGTAATTTACTTTCTCTGGTTTTTGTTTGAGATTCGCCAGAAAAATCTCATTGTAGTGGTTATCTGAGGAGAGCCAGAAAACTCAGATTGTGGAGTTTTTGAATTGTGTAAGCCCGAGATCAAAGACACAATTGTGAAGGTTTTAAGTGAACCTATGAAACCTATTTTGATAGTGCATGCTAATATCCCCTGTGTGAGGATATTAGGAGTGGAGTAGTACTCTGTGTGGCTGTTAGATAACAGTTGGTGTACACACAGGCGAACCACTATATATCGTTGTGTTGTGGATGTGCTTTATTCTTTCACTCCTTTATTCATTCAGTTTAGTGGTTTGTGTTTGTGGATGAATGTTGTAATCACTTCAAGCAAGTGTGGATGAATGTTGTAATAACTTAGGATTTATTTTCCGCAAGTTATTTTGATTTCATTTCTTATTATTCCTCTTTGGTTTGTGATACAAAGGACGTTCTAGAAATAAGGTTGTCCTACCTTAAATCTCTGGTTTTTGGTGTAAGGTTGTCCTTAGAACTGATATTGTATCAATCTCTTTATTTTAGGCTATTGTGATTGTTTTATATTCAGCATTGTTCTTTAAATCTTTTATTATTCCGCTGTTATTAGTTTTATTTGGCATTGCCCTATTCACCCCCCCTCTAGGGCATATAGCTAGGCCCTTTCATCTTGTCTACCCAATGGTATGGTAAACTCAAGAGGGTTGAAGGTTGGGTTCCTTATGTGCGCATAAAAAGTCTGTATGAAGTCCTCACTAGCATGAGACTTTCCCTCGAACATTGGACCCTATCCATTTACTAAAAGATGATCAAGCAATGGATATTCACCAACTAACTTTTCGTTTACATGGGCCTCAAATGTTATCTTGCGATGGCGGAACCTACCGTGCTTGATGCCCAACGGTGGTGACCTCTTTATTGGGACTTGGGGATCAAGATCCCACTTCGACCTCCTTTCGGTGCTCAGACCCGCACCGCCGCTCGGCTTCTTCTTGGATCATCTCGGTCAGCTCGGCCCGGCTTCATCCGAGGCCGCTCGCTTCTTCCCCATAAGAGAGAAAAGCATATAAATGGAAAAGATGGAGGTCACCATCTCAAAGAAGGCCATGGAGAAGAAGTGCTTAGGGAATGGAGTGATTCTTTTGAAAAATGAGAGCTTTGGTGCTCAAATGGATGAGAATGGGGATGTGCAAGGAGGATTTAGGAAGATTAAGATGGAATGAGGGTTAGAGATGGAGCATACAAAGAGAAAGATGGACTTAGGAGCTTTAGAAATGGGGATTTAAGAGTGAGGAAGGGTTTAGGGGAGGTTTGGAGGGTGAACATGAGTGGGAAAAGAGGAATTGGGGGTTCTAACAGTGTCACTGCCGTTGAGGTTTGTGTTTTCACCATGCGGGACCCCTCTGGCCCCCCTTGAATGGGTCTGTTTTGTCTCTAAGTTAAGTATGAGTATTGTGGTCTAGGGGCTATTTTTTGCCTAAATGGGAGTTCATAAGTTGAGCATGCTAGATCCTAAAAAGGCCAAGCTATATATCCTTGGGGGGGGGGGGGGGGGGGGGGGGGGGGGGGGAGGGAGAGGTGTATAGGACTATGCCAAATTAAAAAAATACCTAGCGAAATTAAAGAATATGATAGCCAAATAAAGGAAAGCAATTCACAATGCAGGAATGAAAAGTAACCTTAATAATCAACTATTCAGAGGTTGATATAAATCTTGTTCTAAGGACAACCTTACACCATAAAAACCAAGGGTTTATGGCAAGACAACCTTACTAGAACGATTAGTATCAAATTCTTAAACTAAAGAGGAAAATAAAAAGAAATGAATTGCAAGAATTTAAATCTAAATTATTACAACATTCCCCACAATGCTTGAAATGTAAATATTACAACATTTATATCCACACATACATCTGATAATTTTGAATTATAAAGTATAGGAAAAATTAATCACACATCCATAAAATACAAAGAGTTATAGTGGTTCACCTGTGTGTTCACCAACTGTTAGACAACATCCACACAGCTTGCTACTCCACTCCTAATATCCTCACACAATGGATATTAGCGTTCACTATGAAAAAAGGTTTTTCTCAGGTTCACCTAAAACCTTCACAATTATGTCTTTCAGTGGACTTAAACAATTACAAAAACCCCACTTTTGAGTTTTCTGGCTTTCCTCAGATAACAAATAGATTGAGATTTTTTTGGTTTAATCTCAAATAAAACCAAAAGAAGGAAATTTATAATAATATAAAATACCTGAATTTCTCCTTTTGTTATAGCTCAGAAGAACCAAGTCGGAGTAGAAGTTCGAATATAGAAGTTCAATGTCTGATACTCACTTTAAAATGGTTCTAGGTTCTAATTGATTTTAAATTAAACCAGTTGGGCTAGCTCTATTTTATTTTGATTCCAAGAAGAAGGAATTCAGCAATTCCTCTTTCAAATCAGATTGGAATATAGAAACAAAATCAAATCAACAAAGCTAACATAAGAGAATATTAAATATGAACAATGTAGCTTAAAAAAAAACTAACTTATCTCTCAGAGTGATGCTTTGATTTTTCTTGAATTAGATTATCAAACTCTGAAATTCGTCATCTATTTATAGTTGCAGAAACTTGTTTATGACTGGTCCTGTACGACTGGTTGTAAGAGAAATGGATTTTAAAATTTTTTAGCGTGATCGGATAAAACCATTTCATGATTGGTTGAAAGCAGTCCACGACTGGTCGAAGGCTATCCACGACCAGTTGTAACATGCACACGACTGGTCGAAGGTAGTCTGCTTTAGTCATTTGAGTTTGAGTCATAGTTGCAGGACTAGTCGTGAATGAGTTGTGTACTGTTCACATGACTGGTTGAGTAGTCTCCAGGACTGGTCGTAGATGAATAAAAAATGGCAACAAACTTATGAATGGTCCTGGAATTTCTTAGACTGGTCGAACCAGTGCTAGGACTAGTCTTAGAATAGTCTAAACACTTACAAAGTGATTTAATTTGACTTATGTATACAAAATGACCTACCCCAAGGTCAATCATACCTCGAAGGTGATATATGAACATTGACACTTCATTTCTTTAGATGATGGTTGACCTTTGAAGATTATGAAACTTGAGATCTCTATACTTGATGTAGCTTGAACTTGAGATCTTCTAGCACTTGAAAACTTCATCTTGAGTTATACACTATCTTAAGTCTTGAGCAAGAACTTATCTTTTGATGTAGCTTTTGAAAGACTCTGATCGATCTTTAAAGATTTACAGGAGTGGACAACGTACTTGACCTTGCATGTCTTGAAGTAAAGATTCATTCTCAACTTGAAGCTTTGTAATGTAGTGTCTTAAACACTGCATTGCACCCTGAGTCTTAAGCAAGAACTTGTCTTTTGATGTAGCTTTTGAAAGACTCTGATTGATCTTTGAAGATTTATAGGAATGGACAACGTACTTGACCTTGCTTGTCTTGAAGTAGAGCTTCATTCTCAACTTAAAGCTTTGTAATGCAGTGTCTTGAACATATATATATATATATATATATATATATATATATATATATATATATATATATATATATATATATATATATATATTCTCAAGCTACACAAGAGACAAATGGTGTTTTTGGCACCACAAAATTTGACAACATAAAGGAGCCATCAGCCATAGCACTTACAGATCCGGTGAGTTGAATTGGATATAGATAAGTGCTTAGTCCATTCTAGCAGTGATCGAATTGATTCCAGCGTCAAATGGGCTTATTGAATCCACAGACCAGACTGTGGAATGGGATTTGATAATGGGTTCGGGTTTAGGTTATAGGTTTTAGTTTTGGTTTTGGTTATAGGTTTTGGTTACAGGTTATAGGTTTAGGTTAAGGTTTAGGTTTAGGTTATAGGTTTTGGGATTTGATAATGGGTTCGGGTTTAGGTTATAGGTTTTGGTTTTGGTTTAGGTTATAGGTTTTTATTTAGGTTATAGGTCATAGGTTTAGGTTTTAGGTTTAGGTTTTGGTTTTGATTTAGGTTATAGGTTATAAGTTTAGGTTAAGGTTTCGGGAAAGGTTATAGGTTTTGATTTAGGTTATAGGTTGTAGGTTTATTTTTTAGGTTTAGGTTTTGGTTTTGGTTTTGATTTAGGTTATAGGTTATAGGTTTAGGTTAAGGTTTATGTTTATGTTATAGGTTTTTGGATTTGAGAATGGGTTCGTGTTTAGGTTATGGGTGTGGTCCCTATAAAAATAAATTTAAACATGGCCTGTGCAAATGGCCAGGCCCTTCCAATACCGTCCATAGGAAATGGACAGCTTCATCATGGTCATAACAGCGGTTCTCACCTTTCAGGGACCCTCGCTCATCCGGATAGCTCCGACGTACATCCGGGTCTGCTCCATTAATTTTGAACAAATACATAAACACGGCCTGTCCAAATGGTCAGGCCCCTCCAATGTCGTTCAGAAGAAATGGACAACTTCATCATGGTCATAACAGCAGTTCCCACCTTCTTGGGACCTCCGCTCAACATCTGGATAACTTCGACGCACATCCGAGTCTGGTCATTTAAATAAAATAGATTATCAAGATCATTTAAATAAAATCAGGTCCAATCAATAATCTGACCTGGAGGATTCTGTTAGCATTGTTGATGGCACCTCGAACCTTGTTTAAATCCATGTTGCAATGTATGGTCACTAATGCTATTTTTCTTTCTATGAAGTTGGCGACGATTTCTGCATCAAACCCGACAAAAGCAACCCTAATGATAAAGAACATTTCTGCATCACACTTGAAATTCCCATCCATTAGTTGTCTGTGAGCATATATATATACACACCTTTAAAGGGCCATCTTCTTCAATAAGATTGTCATCATCAACCCTCACTAAAGGAGATGTTATCTACAATGTGGATACTAAATAAATAAAATGTAAAAACCTTATATAATTAAATAATAATAATAGTAATAAAGTAATTACTTTTCCCACATTAACTTAAAGTTTTCATGAACAAAGATGGGCAAGTAAAAATCTGCGTCCGTAGACACCTCTCATATCCATGCACGCCACGCATGCAAAACGTCATTTTCAAACCAAACTACACTCGCTATTTTCAAATCTCACGCAGTCACTTCATTCCCCCACTCTCTCCCTCGATTTCCCCACTCTCACATCTCTATCTCTCTCTCTTAAAGCAAAAAAGAAGAAAAAAAATCTCTTTTATGTTTTTTCAATCCATCTTCCATTTTCTTCTTAACAAGAAAATCCATATTTACTAATATTCCCATTTTTCTATTTTTCAAAAGAATGAGTTCGGACTCCGAAAGCGTCGGCTCCAACACTCGTACTTTCAGCCTAAACCCTAACTAAGGACTCCAAAATTACCAAGTACTCATAAACATTCATTGCAAGCATTTTCTGTCTATGTGCATTTTAACCATACTATTAAGATCAATCCTCTTATCTTCATTTATAAAAACTAGTGGATGAAAAATTATGTGTAACATACAGAGCTAGTTCAGCCACTTATGCAATTAGGGAAGGTTCAAAAGGGCCACATTTCCACATTAAGCATCAACTGCATACATATGATACAGAAGGACAAAAGTATCACCTTCAACATGACTGACAAACAAGTTTCCTCACCAAAAATTCAGATCACAAACCATCATGGCATGTGTCCAATTTTTGTGGAAGCACAAAGTAAATGATTGATACACATTGTGCATAAGATGACCAACCTTGTATACAAATGTCATCTCCTTCGTCATACATTGTGCACAAGATGACCGACCTTGCATACAAAGGTCATTTTCTCAACTTAATCCAGGGATGCTAGAGACAACTGAGAAAGAGCTCCAAGGAACCTCATGAGCCTCCCCACACCTTAGATTGCATATGGTCATGGTTCAAATGTAAAATGGTAACACAAAAATAAAAAATTAACATCACTATCATACATGGAATTTGACAAAAATGAACTAGGCTCATGTATCATACTTATAAGGAAAATGTGTACCTCCCTTGTTATGTTAATAGCATGAGAGGGACTTGAATTCAAGGATTCGTGTACTTGATCAGAGTTCAGAGAAGTTATTAAGAATAGAAACATGACCAAATGAAAATAAGCCAGTTAATAAAAATAAATGGTTAAGATTTTTAAAGAAAATTATCATTATGGTTTCAAGGAGGGTCCATTTATCCCCCCAATGTTGAGTCATCTCAAAAGCAAAGGATTAGTAAAAAGCCAAAAACCAAACAATAGTATTGCAAAGGACCAGTGAAGCTAAGTTATAACGAAGACAGCAGACAGAGAAATGGAGAAATTACAACGATTACTTTATATCGGGAGGCAAAGAGCACTAAGTACAATGTAGCTAACAAAGGAGTTTTTTCCTAGAATGTTTTTAAGACTGAACATTAGGTGAAAGAAAGAAATGGCAATTTCAGAACAAACTTCTTGAGACAAAAGACTTGTTGTCTCCAAGTTTCCCACCATACAAAAGCCAATGGATGGCCAATTTGATTAAGGACCTGATTTTAGAAAAATGCCTTAGAATAGCCAAATCTTCTTTTGGGGTCATGAGCCCCATGCTTCTTTAAAATCTTGTATAAGACAAAGAAGAAAACCAATGCACATCAAAACTAAATGACACTTATAAAGATTTCTTTGGCATTAGACTTCACCGGCTAAAGAGTCGCTTGGGTGTAAATCTCATCAGCATCTCTCTCTGCCTGTAGTTCCAAGCAATATATGCAATCAGACAGGTATTAGAGAGCATCTACTAAGGGAAACATGAAGACTAAAGGAAGATTGAGTATGAGTTAAAACATGCATGTAGTGTAACATTGTGAACCTGGCACATCAACTGAGATGGGAGACTTGGGTAGTTAGGAATATGTAAGTTTGCGGCTCTGTTAGTTAAAACTGCCACCACAACAACTCATCCTGAAACATATATATTTCAAGGGACCTATCAATTTGTTTCTTAGCGAAACCAAGTACACTTGGTTTTGGCAAGTTCTAAAGCCTTGGTTGGTGTAGCACATATGTAATTTTCACTATTTATTTAGATGTCTTAGAAGCCAACACCAATTAGTCAAGATAAGGCTTAGATGATGATGATTTAGATGTCTCATAAGTGGCAAAAAAACTGAAGAACTGAGAAGCATAGAGCAGTTGGAAATCAAAGTCCCAATCTAGTTAAAATAAGTTCACTACTCTAAGTTCACTACATGTAAAAACACTTCTCCATCAAACACAACATTTTGACATTATGTATTTAAGAATTTTCTTATGGTGTGTTCCATAACAAAATTCTCCATCATCATTGTTTCTCATGGTGTGGTCCACCTGAGAAACCCATTTGATGTTGAATTTGCCTAGAAATGTAGCCCACATCTTTTGGGCATAACTGGAATGAGCATGCAGAAATTGTAGGGTGCCTAACCACCATAACTTCAATGAATTTCCTGCAACATACCTTTGGATTTTGTGATCAAGAAAACATTTCAAAAAAAAATAATGAAAGGAGCATGGTTATCAAGCAGAACCTGTAGCCACTTACACCAAGTGCAGTTGCATGTGTAGCCCCCTGCTTCAGCGGCCAGGACGGGTTTTCCTACCCAAAAAAAACCATTTACCACCTGCCAATTGCAAACCAAAGTATCCAATCAGCAACCTTATACCCCACTCATTTGTCTTGGTGTTAGGAGTAGGGATATAGAGTATCAATAGCCCAACTCAAAAGTTCCAAGCCTTAACAGGCTAACATTGGTCATCTCAACAAGATAACACAATTTTAATTTCAAAAGCAATGTTTCTACTGGTCCATGGTGTGTAAGCTACAGGCCTTAAGCTACCACGATGAAAGAAACTTTACTTATTCTAGTTCACCACCTGTTATCTAGTTCCTAAATGGATCCCAAATGGGCATTTGATGAAAATAGTATTTCAGCAATCTAATGGGCATTTGATGAACATTGAGTCCTCTTCAGATGAAAATAGTATTTCAACATTCTAATAGCATCTAGTTCACCACCTGTTATCTAGTTCCCAAATGGATCCCAAATGGGCATTTGATGAACGTTGTGGATAAAACTCCTAGATCACAGAGGATAAGATGAAATCAAACGGAACTACTATGGTGGATGGAGTGAACCCTATCTGATCGTTTAATGAAACCATGCCTTTACTAAAGGGCCATAGTAGAAAAATGAGAAATCTAATTCTTTAGTCAATAAGCATTGGATATATATGGACTAAACTAATATTAGAGAATGAAAAATTAATGAAGTCAAATGAACACGTGCACAAACTAGATTTGGGTGATGATGAAACTGAAAGTAAATGGACTAATAAAGAGCACAAGTGTGATTAAATATAAGCTTAGTTGGATACGAGGAAGCTGACCCCAATTAGTTGGGATAAGGCTCATATTATGATGGGGTGGATAGAGGGAATTATAACATATCATGACAGATTTTTTAGTTCCACATTTGTATAAAGCAGCCCGTCCACACACCACCTCATGGGGCAATTGATAACTTGACTATCTTGAGCTAAGCATAATTCAAAAACTTGATAACTTGACTTGAAAGCCTAGTTCATCCATGCATTGGCCTCACCTGATGCACAACTTATACATCCACTTGGTATCCTTGCATAGAATGGCATATTAGGAAGACAAATTATATGATCCACTTACCTAAGGATATGCATACCATCCTAAGGTCCTTCGTACAAGTGCAGCCCTGTTTTGTTCATCTAGATAGTAAAGCCATACTCCATTCCTAAGCAACCAAATAGTAAGGCATTCCTTAGGAAAGATAGTAGCTACAATACAAATCTTTTGAAGAAAAAAAAATCCATAAAACCTATGCAATGAGAAAATATAGAAGATGATTCGTTATCTAGGAATGGGAATAAATAGAACTAGATGTAGAATGCTAACAGAACTGAATTGTGCTAGAACATAGATCTTCGATATGTTCTTCCTAACAGGAATATCAATCAGCCTATAGTTGGCTCCTAAAGGAACAACAAGCTTGGCTCTCTTTTTGTTAAGAAGGTACAAGTGGGTACTAGAACCACTTTTCTCAAAAGATGAAAATATTTTCATTGGACCTTAACCTCTTCTCTTACTAAAACTTTTATCCAATGGAGCACATAGAAGGATGACAGATTATTCTTACCAGTGAAACAAATTTTCAATAGCTTAATAGAATGCCTTTAAAAAAAAATAAAAAATTCTTTTCTTCTTCTTCATTTCTTGCCATACAACAGCTGGTTGTACACTAATCTGCCATACAACACTCTTTGTCTACTCAAAATACCCTCACCTAAACAATTAGTACCATGCAACAAGTAACCTATAGTTTAGGTCACATGGCACAAAAATCAGACAAAAAAGTCAACACATGGGCCGCATATACGGATTTAATTGACAATACGGCAAGTTTGGGCCATTTGGCATTTAATCGAGCATGTAAGGTGCCAAAGCATAACATAACCAAATTTTAAAAAAAGATTGATGAAAACATAACAAATTCTAGACGAAATCATGGAAAAAAAAATGTTTTCCACAGATCCAAACCTACATCTTCCAATCCAGCAAAAGATTCAAACAATAGCCAAAGGAATCAAACATACCTTGTCAAAAATTTCATGATCCAGCAAATATTGTGAACGTCCAACCCCAAACCTACATTTCTCAAATGATTACTCAGATCAGCTCACTATTAAATAACCAAAAACAGAAGGCATTGTAGTTGTTAACTCTCACCGTTCTTCTTCTCCTTCTCCTTCTTGCAGCGAAAGGGTTTTTTTTTTTTTTTTTTTCAAATAGTAAAAGTTGGGGATTTTAATTCCCGAATCAGGTATCAGCATTTTCGAAATCCCAAATAAGGCAATTGGGGATTTCAGATTTAAAGCCCAAATCTAGAAATTAGGGATTTCAATCCCAAATCCAGAAATCAGGGATTTGATTCCGAAATCAGCTATTAGGGATTTAAATTCCTAAAACAGTGATTAAGATTACAATCCCTAAATCCACGAATTTTGGCTATAATACCCAAATCGGAATATGAAAGAGAGGACAAAACCCTAACCTGAGCAGACCTCGTCCAATTTCACCCCCCAATCCAGACTTGGACAGCCATTGCTGCCCCTTTTCAAATATAATACCAGATTGTTCAAGGTCGGATCTCACTGATGAGGTCATCGCGTGGCTGTCGATCTTCCCCAAATCTATGCCACGGCTGAACTCTCTTCATCAGCTCATGTGGCTATCGTTTTTCCTTTCCAATCGACATAGAGTTACTGCTGACCTCGCGGCCCTGTCGTCCATTCGCACCACCATGACCATAGCTTCATGTCAAACCCTATTTTCGGGGACACAACTGGATAAAAACCGATGTCGAGAGAGGCTGACATCAACCATTACCAGCCAAAAGCCCTGTGTAGAAGCCAGAGAGAGGGCTGCGATGCATACCTTGTTGTTCATGGTGGTGCAAAAGGGGGTTTTGAAAACAGAGAGGGATGATGGGGCTAAGAGATAGAGAGAGGGTGAGGCAGCACGAGAGATTGAGAGAGGGCTGAGTTTGAGAGAGAGAGAGAGAGAGAGAGAGAGAGAGAGAGAGAGAGAGGAGAGGGCGAGGGAGGGTGAGTCACGGGCGGGCAAGAGAGACGGAGAGAGAGAGGGATTTCCTTTTCACAGACGGATGCGCGGGAGAGGTGCGCGGGAGGCGAACGAGATTTTAGGAGTTTTTTATTTTAGGACTTGTGGGGCCCACCGTTGTGTATGTTAATTATCCACTCCATCCATTCATTTTAACGGCTCATTTTTGGGATTCATCCAAAAAATGAGTCAGATCTGAGATTTAGGTGGGCCACACCACATATTAACGATACAAATTTATTTTTTCATTCTTTCTCATGGTGTGGTCCACTTAGACTTTTGATCTTTCTAACTATTGGGTTCATGCATTGAAATAATATTTTAAAATTGATGGACCGATCAGATAAAATAAATATATTACAATGGGCCCCATGGAGCCCCTTAAGCATCGTTCTTCTTTAATAAAGTCTGAATGGGAGGCATGTTTTATCTACAGATTAAGCAAGTTTTAGCTACGGATTATATCTGTAGATATTTATCTATGGATCAAAGCCGTAGCCATAGACCTCTATAGTTCGTAGCCTTTAGTCATTTTTTTGGTAGTGATACCTCACATCTGTCAAGGTACGCTCCACCCCATCAAATATCCTGATGCGCATCGAACCAACAGCCACAACATTAGAGGCAATGTCATTGCCCATAAATACCTATCCATCATCACACTCCCTATAGCTGGTGAACCAACTTCGATAAGGAGTCATGTGAAAAGATACCCCCGTGTCTAGCATCTACTCGTCCTTACGATCATCGTATGACTGTCTGAGCGAAGACACAGATAAAACATCACCATCCACTTGACGTGGCAGCGTTGGCCTCCCTGCATGAAGCCTCAGAATCTTCCTTCTTCGATTTAGGATTTTAACAATCCTTCTTCACATGTTCTTCCTTCCCACAGTTCTAGCACTTTACCATTCCATTGCCCTTGCCATTGGATTTAGATCTAGAACCTGAAGAACCTGTACCTTGTCCAGAATTCCTACCCACTGTAAATAGTGTATCAGAAGATGTCCCCATATTACTGTTTAGCTGTCTCAGAGCCTTCCCTTGAAGGGATGAGATAACGGTGTCGACACTTAGGGTTTTATTCATGCTGCACATAATGTCCTTGAATGACTCATACGACACCGAAAGAGAATTCAACAACATACATGCTTGTTCTTCATATTTCATTACTTCCTCTATATCCAGCAATTTGTAAACTAATTTATTAAAGTTGCTGATGTGAGCCTCCGAATCTCCACCCTCTGTCATCTTGAAGTTATACCACTGTCGTTTCAAGTGTAGGCGATTTTTAGAAAAAATTTTCGCATAGACATCCTCTAACTTCGCCCATAACTTAGCTGCAGTTTTCTCTCTCATGACATTGTAGAGAACCTTATTTGTGAGACATAAACGGATCGATGATAAAGCCTTCTTATCAAGAGCATTTCACTCATCATCAGTCATAGTAGACTTTCGCTCCTCAAGAGCACCATCTTTGCCTTACTTGATTAAAGAACTCATCATCTTGATTTTTCATAACTCAAAATTATTTTTCCCTAAGTACTTCTCAATCTCATACCTGGTGATCACCATTATTACTAATCCTTCAGATTCAGATTTGTACCCCAACGATAGTTCTGATACCACTTGTTGGGATTTTTGACCTGCAGAATCACACAGATCTATATCTAGGATAGCAAATCAATGGCACCAAGCACAGACAAGAGAACGCACAGATTTAACATGAAAAACCCTTTCAGAAAAAAACCATGATATAAAGTGACAAATCTCCACTATGAAAATAAAAATTACAAAGAGAGAAGACTTACTCGATTCAAACAACCTCGAATCCCACCCTTACTACACCCTTTGATTTCCCTAGAACCCCTTTGAAAAGTCTTAAAATTATTTTCCATACCCTAGAAAAATCCTAGGAGTCCCTATTTATAATTTAGGTAACTTCCCTTCCGTATCTTAGTAGAGAAAGGACTCAAAATCCACAATCCGTACAAAATCACGGAACGAATCTGCGTAACCACGACCGGTCGAGAGAACTACACGACCGGTCGGGCGTTACCCACATCCGGTCGAGCATGGCCCACAACCGGTCGAGCACCTCAGACCCCAAAATTGATGTTCGCTGGACTTTGAGTCGAGCAGGCTACGACCAGTCGAGCCACTCCCACGACCAGTCGAACCTGACCCACGACCGGTCGTGCACGTTCAAATTTAAGACATATTGCAACACAACTTTCTTCGCTTCGGTTAAAATTTTCCAAGTGCTAAAATTTTGTACAACTGTTCCCAGACCTACACAACTTCAAAAAAATTCCAATTGTTGAGACCATGCACCACTATTCCCAAACCAGCACAACTTGTAAGAATTGTGCAAAATTTTCTTCTTAGAATTGTGTTATTTCTTTCACTCTCCCATTAAGTCTTCCCTTATTTCTCCTTCTTTCTAATCCTTAGTCCTTTCAATTTAACAAATTATTCTGAAGATGGCTAAGTCAAAAGGAACTCCTAGAGCGCATGAAGGATCTATAACTCCCTCCAGTTAGATGAGCCAAGCACAAAATCCTAGTGGGGCTTCTCGCCCTACTCGATCCTCGTCATTCAAAAAGTTCCCTCCAGATAGAATAAAAACTTCAAAGAATAATCTAGTTCTCTTCAAGATGTCGATATTACCTGAGATAGAGTTATCGGGCTGCATCATCAACTTTACCAAGCCTGATTAGCAGGGCTATCATTATTGGGGAGATAAAAAGACCACCTAAGAGGAACTAACTCTGTTTGGGCAAATGGTTGAAAAGTACCACCAATATACACACTAATTGCATTAAATTGCCAAATAGGTAAGATAGTCCACCTCCTACCCATCCCTAAAAGAAAACGAAGTCAATTACGAAGTGACAATTTCAAGAGAAGATTAAAGAGTTCAAGAAACAACATTCGCAAAACTCTTGGGATAGCATTAAAGCATCACAAATTTTAATCAAATTTATGAATACATTCAGAGACAAAATGAACTCAATCCCAATCACTCTACATTGCCATCATTCCATTATGCGCAGTAAGATGATGGGCGTGATGACTCACAACAGAATGTTCCTCAACATCAACTGGATCAAGTAAGAACCAAACATTCTAGAGGGTTCATTAATCGAGAGAGGCTCCAAGTAGAGAGCAGGAAAAAAAATTTCCATTCAATTTTTAATGCCCAATAATTTCCAACGCATTATTTTAAGATGGTAAAGCAACAGAATCGCATCCATGGGGTTCTTACCCTATGAACCCTATGAGGTAATGGAAAATTTTGTATCTGTGGTTTTCATTCTCCTCACTATATTATAATGCTTGGGCAAAGATAATCATAAGATGACACTCTGATACATTAATCAAGATAGTCCTCTTAAATGTTTTTGAGGTTACATCCGACCACTTCTACTCAGATGTCAACATTTTCAAAGGATTTTTGAACTATTAGCTAGTGACCCACCACTAATTCCTTCCATCTCCCCTTGGGTAAAGCCAACATTACCAAATGGGATTTATATGAAATGGTTGGCTTGGAAATCACTAGCAGTATTTTTAATGAATGAGTACCAACCAATGAAGAATTTACGCACTTTTCTTCAATCGATTGCGAGCCACAAATCTTAGAGACTACAATAGAACTCTTCAAATAGATGGCTAGGTTCCTCGATCTTAGAAAAATAACCAATCTTGTCTGGCTCGTACACTTTGCAGGATATCTTTTTTAAATTTCAAAACATCTTTCACTTTCCTTTAAGCTAGCTAATTTATTAGTTCATGTTGATTTAATCTTCCCCTTTTTATTTTTCTTCTTTTAGCATTCTTGGCCATGCCAATAAGGATTTGGAAGACATAACACAAAAGTTCAATCATGTTTTCCTTCTCCCATTCATGTGAACTTGACACCTTTCTAGTATTCTAGTTGAGTTATATAGTCTTCCTGAGCTCTACATGAGTGGTCATTGTTAAGCCCACTTTACTTGTAGTTGTTGGGGCTATGACAGAAGGGGAAAATATTCTCTAACACCTCTAGTACTTTGTTCATTGTATCAAGCTTTCAGAGATGCCTCAACTCACCGCAAACATCCCACCATTGGAGTTTCTTTCACCTATGCGCCATGACACTACTCCGCGGGTTGCCTTGGTGTATATTTTCCGTGAGTTCATGGAGAATCAGATAAGGCCTATGTCAATCCTAATCATCTTCCTCTATGACATTATTAATAATAACAAATTATAAAGAAGCCACACGGTTGGATTGTTCATGTAACATCCTGAAATTTTATGGCCAGAGTTTATACTCGTGCCCGAGAAAACCAGGTGTTAGTAATGTAAAACTGAGATGCTTTGAAAATCACACCATATATATATATATATATATATATATATATATATATATATATATATATATATATATATATATATATATATATATATATATTTGTTTAGATCACATCCAAATACATTTTTTAAGGTAGCATTCATAAGAATAAGATAAACTGTATTGATTATATTTCATCAGAGTAAAAGAACAATCAAATGCCCTCTCAATGAGAAATTATTACATTTATCAAGTTCACAACAGAAGTATAAAACTAAATCCTAAATTGTCTTCTTATTCTTTCAATGTAATCTTCCTTAAGGAGAACATTCACTAGGTCTTCAATCTGTACATCACCTGCATAATCTATACAGTTGGGAGAGGGTCAACGGCTTACTCATAGTGAAGGTTATCCTTTAAGATTAATAGTAATTCAAGAGATTCATAAAATATGTAAAAGTTCTGATACATCAAGTACTTCACACTACAAGAGGCATCAATGCACAATCAATTTATATAAGATGCATGCCTAGTAAAGTATATGCGATGTATCACACTTAGCGATCGCCATAATGTCGAATATAATTAGAGTTATCCGACTCGTCCCACATCCCATACTATAAAGATTCGTAGGTGTGTCCCACGTTTAACACGGTTTTACGCGGTCATCCTAAGACAGCCAAACACATGATTGAGTGAATACGCCCTCAGAGATTGGAGCGACTATTTGCGACAACCAACCCCCCTCCCCCACACCATAGAAATTAATTGATGTACTGTGTATACAAAATGTCTCACATACACCAATAAGGGCACCATCAACCCGAGAAACATAGAATTATGTATCACCCCAAGTCCACTACCGAAAACGCATTACGTCCATGATATTTAATCGATCGCTAGAGGAGGGATTCCTAACATAGTACTTGCATCAAGAGAGAATTTCTTAATCTATAGAAGATGAAGAATATCAAGACAACTGCCAAGCCCTTAAGGTAAAAGAGGCGAGTGACAATAACCAGCTTGAATAAGAGACGAGTGACGAAGGTCAACTCAATCGTGAGGAGAGTGGTTAAGGTCAACTCGTGATGATTAAAGACAAGAACAAAGCTTGTATCTATAGCCCCACATAAACTCAGGAAAGCTTCTTGCAATGGATATCATGTAAAAATCTCAAAAGGCCAATAATTGATGATAACAATTTAAAATGAAAATGGATGGAAAGTAATGGAAATCTGAGGACAGATGAAAGGCATGTAAAGAACAATTGTAAAGACAAGATAAAATGCATCAACTCAATTAAGACAAGAGGTATGTAAAAAGCATAATAAAATAGCATGAAGGCATAAAAGAGCACGATAAATATATCAACTTAAATTAACATAAGATTAAAGAATAAACCCTCACCTTTAAAGTCAAATTGTCCTCATCATAGGCTAGGTGTTCCTAAATACTCCTTCACATTCAATCTTATCCTATATCATAAAATCTACAAGGTTTTCAAGGTTACGATTAAATCTAGATTTATATTTATGGCCTAGATATAGGGCTTAAATAATTCCTGTTTCAGAAAAACTTGAATTAAGACATTAGGTATTACATACTTTACCTAAACCAGGCCCTGACTTAGTCCTAAGACTTGGCGAGTTGACTCAGTACACCATCTCTCTCTTTCTTTCTTTCCTTCCTTTTCTTTCTCTTCCTTTCTCTTTTCTTTCTCTTTTTTTTTTCCTTTCTTTCTTTCACCTACCATCGATCGCTCTCTCTTTCTTATTTCTTTCTTGTGGAGCGAATAAGGCCTTTTTATAGCCGATCCAGACCTGGGGTTAATTACGTAGCATATATCTGGAAATTTCTTGCAAAGTTCTGGTTGCGTGGCATGTAACAATGTGGCTATGGAACACTTTGAGGCATCCATTCTGCTCTCATCCAATCCCTTCTGATGAATCTGAAACGTTCATTGAATGAGACCCACGGAAAGAATCTATGGCTATGTTCTTGAGTGCAAGAATGTTCACCCTATGGACCTGCAAGGAGGTCTGTTCGGATGGAACTTCCGATCTTGCGGTAGTTTTGCGTGAAAAGTAGGGAATACAAATTCCACTAGATTCCTTCTCTTAATGACGACGTGCCTTTGGATGGTTTTAGATGGCCGTCAAGATGAATGGCCTGGATTTTCCAATTGGCCATGCTTAGTGGGCTACAACTTCTCCAAACATACTATGTCTGTTTTATGCTGTGGACGTTCTACACCTACTAAGGTCGACGGGGTCCACTCCTGTTGTCCCTTTGATGGATCAATTCCCATCTTCTAGTTTCTGTGTCGGTTCCCGGTCGTAGGTCCAAGTTTGTGATGGATCTAGATTTTGAGTGGGCCACACCACTAATCAATGTGGTATCGTATTCCTCGTTACTATGGTCTCGTGTACATGCATGGATGCATGGAGATGATGAATTTTTGATCTAAATCCTTGCCCGAGTACGTTGGATGGATCAGATCATCCAAACGGGCGAGGATGGTGACCCAACGTAGGCCCAGCTGGTGATCGTCCGTAGTTTCTGCGTGAGGGAAGGATTTTTATCAGGTCAAACCTAGTTTGACCCAATGTTTGGTTTGGTGCACTATGGTTGTGCATGTGTTGTATGTGCACACGACTCTAGGTGGGGCCTATTGTGATATTTTTGGGAAAATCCACATTGTCCATTCCTTTTTTTTCATGTAATTTAAGGGGGTTGATCCCAAAATTAAAGCCTATCCAAAGGTCAGGTGGCCCCAATATCAATGGTTATTGTCTGATCTTGTCAATTGTGTCACTTTCGCAATGATATAGGGGTTGAAATTCTATATGTATAGTTAATTTATGATTCATAGGCATGGTATAAATTTTCATATTAAACAAATTGTGAGAACTGAGTGATCTAGAATTCAAGGGTCTAGGTTAGAGGCATTATCATAATTATTGATAATCTCAAAATTTTTGTGAAATCTAATGGGTCTACATAGTAGTAGGCATGTTTCTAAGTGATTCTTATAAAGGAACTTATATCCAGATCCTTATAGGTGAAGGATTATACATTGACTTAGTTCAAGGGAATGTACATGTACTAATCCACGTGATTAATGGTTGGATGACTTGATTTATAGATGACAACGGCTCTTAAGGGTTAGATTCACTCATTTACTTAAGGGAAGTCCACAAATCAAGTCTCATGATGGATAATCAACAGTTAGATGGCTTGATCTATGAATGGAGATCATTCCCAAAGGTTAGATTCGTGTCAGGAGATAAATGTAAGGTTAGGGTAGTTAGATTTGTATCCTTCACATGTATGTATAAGTTAATTTCTTGGCAACACTCGAGAACTTTCAATACTCGAGTATTGAAAAGTTTGGGGTGTTACAGTTAATAAGATAGAAAGTACTGAATCCATTCCTTTATTTCAATTCTTTATCACCAACTACGTTGAGGATAGAGATATATATGGTAGATGATAGTTCTTTCTCATAAGTCGAGGCCAACTATATTTCAAGATATTCGTAGAAGAGCCCATTTGACGAGCCAAGCCCCTCAATACTCTAAAAGGTTGGATATCCTACAGTACTCCTCTGTATGTCCAAAGACCTGAAGGACACCAAACCACTGATACAACTCCCATTCTTCAAAGAGAAGGTAACAAACTCAGTCCGCCAACACTAGTGGCTGATCTCTACACACCAACTAGAGAAGTCCTAATGGAGTAAATTGGAGTTCGAACAGAGTCTCCGACTATCTCTCTAACTATACAATCTGCCAAACAGAGTTTTTCATTGCCTTTCATTCACTCTCCAATGCCTGCTCTTTCTCCTCTAGTTAGGTAAAGTGAGCATAGTGCTTAGCCAATTCCTGAATAGCCAAGAGTACATGAGAAATGAGGTAGTTTATCCAATAAAAGAAAATGGGTCATGGTGGAAGAACCTATTCCGGAAGAGGCTTCTGAAGAAGATGAGAACATTGAATCGACTGATAGTAGTAGTTCAAATGAGGAAAACATCTTCTCAGAGTATGATAACATAGAAGAGGATGTGGAAGTTAACATTGAGGATATTAAAGCAGAATATATTGTTGCTAAAGAAGATCCTCAGGGCATACCAGCTCCTATTGGCGAAGTGAGAACTCTAAGAGAAGAGAACCATTAGACTATGAGGATTTAGCTATTCACCGATAGGTAATATTATCATGAATTTCATTACCAAGTATTCATTACTGTCTAGTGCAAAATCAGCAGTACCACCAATTACAATTCTTTTGATCAATCTACAAATACAACAAGCGATTGTGGAAAATTTATTCATCAAGAGGAGCAAAACTTTCTATGAGGCACTAAACATAGTAGAGGCATTAATGATGAGGGTCAAATATTGCATATCATACCCCGATTATTACCTGATTTTAAGTACATGATAATGCTTAATGTAATATTTTAATCGTATTTTGTTGGAGGGTGTAATTAGGAGTGTTGACTTAAAAAGGATATTAAAAGCATGGATTTGACAATTTAAAGTCATCAGAGTAGGGAACGGACTCTAGAGGACCAACATTGATGAATTTATACACCAGAGATCCAAGAAAATCAAGCCATTCACGTTAAAGAGGCCCGAATGGCAAACTAGTTTATGATGGATATGACTGTGTATGTGTGTGAGGTGTAATCTCAGATATCCAGCTATTAAAATATTAAAGCAAATCACATAGACAAAATTATAGCAATCTCAAACATAGTCATTTTTATAGTAGTTCAACTACTTGTCTACTCCACTCCTGGTAACCGTACTCAACCCTTGACTGTACTAGATTTCACTAAGGAGGTTTCACATAGTTCACCTCTAACCTAAGGTTTTAAATCAGGTTCACCTTCAACCTTTACAACCTACACCGAGGCTGACTGTTTATGCAGGGTCAACACATCGCACCCACATTTAGGCACACTGGCCAAGGATCTTACCTAAGACCCTAACAGAGGTTTCACTCAGTTCACCTCAAACCCAAGGTTTTACCTGGTTCACCTCAAACCGAAGGTTTTACATGGTTCACCTCAAACTGAAGGTTTTACTGGTTCACCCCTAACCAGATGTTTATACTCTCCATAGAGCAAGGGTCCACATAATGCACCCACTATGCACACTCCCGCTGAAGGCCTCCTTGAGGAATTCAAGGGTGAGAAACACTTTAGACCCAATCCTATAAAGGAATGATCAAAGGATCCTCTGGACTCTAGATACTTACAGATAAATTGATGAGTCTCATTCAGCATAGTGGAGAAGATCTCCTCCTTGTTGACAAAGGGTCTTCAACTCCCTTGATCCGCAATAAATGATATACCAATATAAGGCAACGAGTTGGGTCAAGGTTATGATAGAATCCTACTCTCTAAATGTTTTCCTAATAGAAAGGTAGAGTGATTCCAATCATATAAGCATTCAAGGCATCCCAGCTTAATGATTTGCCATTAAGGTAGTAGCTGGAGGATCCTTGAATGAGGGAGTTCATTTTTCAATCCACTTTATTAAATATCAATGATGGGGGTGGATTGGTGGATGAACTCCCTTGAGAGAAAGGGCTTTGGGTATATGATCTGAGTATAAACACACAAAAGCACTATTTTCTTTCCTTCACAACAACTAGAGACAAGTTAAATAGGCAAAAGGTTCCAACGGATATAAAACGGTCACATTTATGACAGAGTTCAATATCATCGAGTAGGTTCAATATCATCAGGCGTATACTCTCGATTGTATTAGTGGTCTGCTTAATGACACAAACTCAATGTCATATGCTTTTGAAATCCTTCTGCCAACTGATCGAGGGAATCGAGACTCGTGTTTATGCTAACGGATTTTGAACTCTGATAATATCGATACAAGGATCGAGTCCTCGACATTTGAAAAACGAGAGAAACTTGCATGAAATTTTTTAAGACTTTAGATATGATCAGGGGATACTCGATATCATTAGAATTTGAATGTCGATGATATCGGCGGTCGTGTCGATGTATTGAAAAATCATAGGATTTTATCAGAGAGCTTGTTGGACAGATTTGTTCATTCTCGATACACTCGATCCGGCCCCAATATCATCAATATTTAGAATATTGATTCTATCAAGTGACCCCCGATTAGAGGTAAAAACCACCTGAAAAGTGTTGCTTGAGAACTTCGCACCCATGACCGATAATATTGAGAGCCTTCTGATATCATCGAGATTTGAACTCCAATGATATCGAGGAGGACTCCGATATATCGAAGCATATATGATTTTTCTTAGTAAAATAGGGGTGCCAATACTGCCTGTCGATATCATTAAGCCACATTCGTCAGGCTCGAGAGTCAAATATCGATGATATCGATAAGTGTGTCAATACATCGATAATCATATCCATATATGCATTTGGTTGCTGGACACATTAAGTCCTCATTCGATTTGATCGATTAGTCTTCTGACGACATCGGAAGCACAGGTTAATTATCTTGAGATATGTCTCGATATAATCGACAGGGCAAGTAAACCTAGAGATTTTCTAATGTTTGAAAAAGTTCTCTTACCCAATAATCCCAATATGTTCTATCTTGTTTTTAAGGGTTTTAATCACCTAGTGTTTTGGGACATGGGCTGTGAGGCTTAGATTTACTTACGACGAGCTTCCACACATCCGGTTGAGGCAGATACTTGAATAGATCTTCCTGTGAGGCTCTGCAGTCTGACTAACTTAACGTACATAGTAATTAACAAACCATTACACTTAGTAAGGGTACTTTCAATCTCCCCCTTTGTCAATTACATGACAAAATACCCATGATACCCTAGGATAATATCTAGATTGACACATCTTAAATTGTGTGTACATGCAATTTACACAATTTTACAAATTCTAGTGAACCCATGTACATAATTAGTATTTACTCCCCCTTACAGTAAAACTTCCCCTTTCTTGGTGCAGCTGCTCCCCATAATACTTGTAACACCATTCTAACAATTATACAATTTTTTCACACGGGGTGTTTTAACTGTTCTCTCCCTTTTTGTCAGTCATTGTCAAAGATATAGTAGGTGATATTGACTGAAGTTTTAAAGAAGCATATGAGAGAACCACAGATATAGATGCATAAAGTTAAATCAGTGTACTATGGATACAGATAGAATATTCAATAAAATCAGATGCATCACATAGGAGAGTAAATATCAGAAACCAGAGGTTATAAATATATCAGAGGGGCCATAAGAGTGGAATTATATGCAGCCACAATCAAAATATTCAATATCCAAAATACGTACGGCCACAGACTACAGTAGTATAATCATCCAAAAAGATAACACAACGCCAGATGCACTTGATAATCAGAGAACTACGGCACTTACTTAATGTCCTCGATGAGGGTTATGTGTGAGCAAATCCACCACTTGCTAAGTGGTTTGTTGGAGAACGTCAACCTTTTCTTCAATTGTAATAAGACATCATTCACAGATGTGCAGTCGGTCCTCCATCCCTACCATCCTGTTTAGCAGATGACGTTTGAGGTGATGAGATTGACAATTTGTAATCGACTCGGGGCTTAGCATCGGCGTGGGATTTGACCCTGCATGTGTAGGCCGAGGGGATGGTGAAGCATGTTGGATGGCCCTTGGTATGGGAGCACTTGGCCTGGTGAGGGATAGGGAAGGATACAATTTTTGTGCCGCCTGTGCTGCATCGCTGTCAACCGTTCTTCAAGATATATTACATCGGATGTGGCAGGAAGGCCCACATAGTGTGCTAGTTTGCATATAAGCACAAGGAAGGACAGTGTCTCTCTATGATTGCCTTGGATTACACGAATGATTTGCTTGAGGAGAAGAGTTGTCAAGCAGACTTGATCTTCTTGATATATATCGTATACATTGATCATGAATGGAGGAAGATGATCTCCTTTGATATCGCAGGGATTTACATTAGACCCAAAAATGTGATGAAGAATTTTAAAGGTGAATCCTAGATAGTTGATACGAAGTAGATTTTCATCATTCCGTGGAACGGTCGTGCCTTGGCAAAGAGCACAAGTTACTTCTCCCCATACACCCAAACCATTTAGATTCTTGTCAGTCACTAGAATCCAAGTGACCTCCAGATCAAGAAGATGAGCCAAGGTGATTGGAGTGATCAATTTTGAGTAGTGTGTGAGATTAATCCATATGCTAGGAGGATCATCACTAATGATATGACAGGGATTGAAGAATTCGCAAATCACCCCTAGCTGATATGATCCTCCAAGATTGAAGATATTCCGCCAACCGATTACTTCCAGAAGTAGATCCACACCAAATAGTTCTATGGCACTATTAACCACAATACGTTCAACAACAGTCAGTAGGCATCCTTGCATAGGTTGTTTCCTACTGGATTCCGCCTGTATGATTTTTTATTTGAGTAGAGGCGACGTACCTTTTACTTTGATCATGATTTGAAGTTCAGAGCAGGGCTGGAGGAAGGACTTAGAAAAGAGAAGAAATGAGCATGAATTCGAGTGCATTCTCTTTTTAAGATAGCAGACTTATCGATCATTTCGATCAACTATCAATAGCATCGCCATGACTTTCATCAAGAGTCATGCGAACAATTATTGGAAAGCAGTAATCCTATTAAATGCAATCCAACTGTTGAGTTAGTATTTAAGGCATTGTAGTTCCAAGACCCGTCGATTGCATCGATAATCTGTCTCGATGGGATCGATGTTTAAATTACAATGGTATCGAATTGACCTTTGATTTTATCGATACAGTAAAATCTTGCAATATCAATAGATCAGCCATAAGTATCTTAGTTTTAAGTTTTTATTTGTGTGATCCCTTGTTCCTGAGACATTTAATAATGAGAACTTATGCCAATAGATTTCTGAAGATCACAGAACCTGTTTGTGTCAAGAGACTTTATGAGAATATCAGCAAGCTATTTTTCACTAGTTACATACTCCAAGATAATGATCTTTTCTTCAACAAGTTCTTAGATAAAATGATGATGAATGTCAATATGCTTAGTTCGAGAGTCTGAACTAGGTTCTTTGAGATATTTATAGCGCTTGTATTGTCACAGAAGAGACTCATTGTGGATTGCGCAATCCCATAGTCCAACAACATTTGTTTCATCCAAAGGAGTTGAGCACAACAGCTACTTGCAGCTATATATTCAGCCTCCGCAATGGATAATGAGATTGAGTTCTGTTTCTTGCTTTGCTAGGAGACCAGACAATGTCCAATATAAAAGAATCCTCCACTTATTGATTTTTTATTATTCAAGTTTTAAGCCCAATCTACATCAGAATAACCAGCAATGATAGTGGATGTTTCATATGGATACCATAGACCGAAGGTGGTAGTTCCTGCTACATATTTGAGTATCCTTTTAACAGCCGTTAGGTGAGATTCCTTAGGATTGGCTTGATATCGAGCACATACTCTCACGCTAAACGATATATCTGGACGACTAGCTGTAAGGTATAGAAAGCTTCCAATCATACTCTGATAGAGATGTTGGTCCACACTTTTTCCATTAATATCTTCGGAGAGTTTAAGTGTGGTACTCATCAGCGTATGATAGTTACGACCAGACTCAAGCCCAAATCTTTTCACCAGGTCTCTTGCATACTTGATTTGGTTTATGAAAATTCCATCATTTAGTTGCTTGACCTGTAGTCCTAAAAAGAAATTCAATTCACCAACCATACTCATTTCAAATTCTGATTTCATGAGGTTGGCAAATTTGTATGCCTCATCTCCACATGTTGACCCAAACACTATATCATCCACATAGATTTGTGCAATAAACAATGAGTTCTTTGTTCTTTGAGTAAACAGTGTCTTGTCTACACTTCCTCTGCAGAATTCATGGTCTAATAGGAATTTTGTTAATCGGTCATACCATGCATGTGGTGCTTGTTTGAGACCATATAGAGCTTTATCCAGATGATAAACATAATGGGGAAACTTAGGATCTGAAAATCCTTTTGGTTGTTTTACATAAACTTCTTCAGCAAGATCCCCATTAAGAAATGTACTTTTAAAGTCCATTTGAAATAGTTTAAATTTTAGTGAGCATGCAATGGACATAAGAATTGTAATAGATTCAAGATGAGCAACAGGGGCAAATGTGTCATCAAAATCAATTCCTTCTATTTGTGAATATTCTTGGGCAACTAACCTTGCTTTATTTCTGATCTCATTTCCTGACTCATCGAATTTATTCTTGAAGACCCATTTGGTTCCAATGACATATGTATTAGTTGGTCTAGGAACCAATTTCTATACCTCATTTCTCTGGAATTGTTAAAGTTCTTCTTATATGGCATTTATCCAGTGTTCATCTTGAAGAGCTTCCACAACATTTTTAGGTTCAATTTTTTAGGTAAAGTAGAAATGAGTGTAAATACTTTATATCTACTGTCAAGTTTTTACAACATCATTTGGATCTCCAATGATTTGTTCCCGTGGATGATCCTTTATGATGGGTATTTCTGATGACGGTCCGGGTTCATTTGATGCTGGGGGTTTGTTCTCCGATTTATCTAGAATGCATGAGTCTACATCATCCTCTAATTCATTTACTGGGTTCTCCTCATTATGAAGATGATCATGAATTACCACATTAACTGTCTCCTGAACAGTGAGGGTTCTTAGATTGTATACTCTATACACACGACTATTCATGGCATACCATAGAAAAATACCTTCATCACTTTTAGGCTCAAAATTTCTGAGGTGATCTCTGTCTTTCAAAATATAACATTTACTCCCAAAGACTCGAAAATATTTCACGCTAGGTACCTTCCTATACCATAGTTCATATGGGGTTTTGTTTAGACCTGCTCTAAGATATACTCTATTATAATGTAACAGACAGTATTTACAGCTTCTGCCCAGAAACTTTTTGCCATATCTTTTCCATTTAACATAACTGACCCCATTTCTTGTATCACATGATTCTTCCTTTCAATGACTCCATTTTGCTATGGGGTTTTTGGGGCTGAGAATTCATGATGAATTCCTTTCTCATTGCAGTATTTTTCAAATCTCTCATTTTTAAATTCCCCACCATGATCACTTCTAATATAATTAATGTCATATCCTCTTTCATTTTGAAGTCATTTAGCCAAGATTGTAAATTCTTCAAAAGCATCTGACTTTTCTCGAAGAAAAGCAACCCAAGTAAATCTGGCATAGTCATCTACTACAACGAGGAAGTACCATTTCCTCCCATGGCTTTCCACTCTGATTAGACCAACCAGATCCATACACAGCAGATCCAAAGGTTTTGTTGCTGCTATGGTGGTTGTCTTTTTGTGTCTAGTTTTTACCTGTTTTCCTTTTAAACATTCTCCACACACAACTTTTTCTTCTTTTTTAATCTTGCGAAGACCTCTAACCAAATTGTTTAAACTAAACTTGGCTAAATTTCGGTAGTGCACATGTCCCAACCTTTGATGCCATAATTTGGATTCATTTTTCACAGCCATATTACACTTTGGTGTCATCACATCGTCATTTGCACTTTCTATGACATAACAGTTATCACTAGTGCGTAATCCATTTATGAGAGATTTTCCTGTGCGATCTAAGATTCTACACACATTTTTTGAGAAGGTGACCAGGTGTTCCTTGTCAAAAATTTGAGAGATACTAAGGAGATTATGTTTCAGATCTTCTACACAGAGGACATGTTTGATTTTAGGAAGGCTAGGTACAACTATTGTCCCTTGTCCAATAAATTTGGCTGAACTACCATCTCAAAATGTGATTGATCCTCCATCAAAGTTTGAGTACTCACAAAAGTGAGTTTGATCACCAGTCATGTGTCTAGAGCATCCACTATTAAAATACCATTTTGAACTACTGCTAGCTTTCAGAGCAGTATGGATTACAAGACAATGGTTTAGATCAGTCACATCCTCTGAGACCTTCTTGCTCATGATTCCTTCTTCAGTCAAGATCACTCTCTAGGCGGTGAAGCCCTTAAAGAGAGACCCGCTCTGATACCAATTGAAATAGCGTTGAAGACCGCTTGAGTTGAAGTAGGAATATGCCAATATGTCTTAAAGGGGGGTGAATAGGACTTTTTAAAGTTTTTACATTGTATTTAAAAATCCTATTACATTAATCCTTATAAATAAGCAATTATCAGGATTACTCAAATGTAACTCTACTGGCTTCCAAACTTGGTAGAGGATCCAATTACAAACAATTTAAGAAGTGATCAATATGCAAACTAGTTTATGATGGATATGACTGTGTATGTGTGTGAGGTGTGATCTCAGATATCCAGCTATTAAAATATTAAAGCAAATCACACAGACAAAAATTATAGCAATCTCAAACACAGTCATTTTTATAGTGGTTCGACTACTTGTCTACTCCACTCCCGGTAACCGCACTTAACCCTCGAGTGTACCGAATTTCACTAAGGATGTTTCATATGGTTCACCTCTAACCTAAGGTTTTAAATTAGGTTCACCTTCAACCTTTATAACCTACACTGAGGCTGACTGTTTATGCTCTCACAAGCAAGGGTCAATACATCGCACCCACATTTAAGCACACTAGCTAAGGATCTTCCCTAAGACCCAAATGGAGATTTTACTCGGATCACCTCAAACCCAAGGTTTTACCTGGTTCACCTCAAACCGAAGGTTTTACATGGTTCACCTCAAACTGAAGGTTTTACTGGTTCACCCCTAACCAGATGTTTGTGCTCTCCACAGAGCAAGGGTCCATATAACACACTCACTACGTATACTCCCGCCGGAGGCCTCCTTGAGGACTTCAAGGGTGAGAAACACCTTAGACTCAATCCTACAAAGGAATAATCAAAGGGTCCTCTGGACTCTAGATACTTACAGATAAGTTGATGAGTCCCATTCAGCACAGTGGAGAAGATCTCCTCCTTGTTGACAAAGAGTTTTTAGCTCCCTTGATTCGCAACAAATGATATACTAATATAAGGCAAAGGGTTGGGTCAAGGTCATAATAGAATCCTACTCTCTAAATGTTTTCCTATTAGAAACATAGAGTGATTCTAATCATCTAAGCATTCAAGGCATCCTAGCTTAATGATTTGCCATTAAGGTAGTAGCTGGAGGATCCTTGAATGCGGAAGTTCATTCCCCAATCCACTCTATTAAATATCAATGATAAGGGTAGATTAGAGGATGAACTCCCTTGAGAGAAAGGGCTTTGGGTATATGATCTGAGTTTAAACACACAAAAGCACTATCTTCTTTCTCTCACGGCAACTAGAAACAAGTTCTCTTTAAATAGGTAAAAGGTTCCAACGGATATAAAACGGTCACATTTATGACAGAGTTCGATATCATCGAGCAGGTTCGATATTATCGAGCGTATACTCTCAATTGTATCGATGGTCTGCTCGATGACACAAACTTAATGTCATACGCTTTTGAAAAACCTTCTGCCAACTGATCGAGGGAATCGAGACTCGTGTCGATGGCATCAGATTTCGAACTCCGATAATATCGATATAAGGATAGAGTCCTCGACATTTGAAAAACGAGAGAAACTTGCATGAAAATTTTCAAGACTTTAGATATGATCGGGTGATACTCAATATCATCGAAATTTGAAAGTCGATGATATCAGCAGTCATGTCGATGTATCGAAAAATCTAAGGATTTTATCAGAGAGCTTGTTGGACAGATTTGTCCGTTCTCGATACACTCGATCCGGCCCCAATATCATCGATATTTAGAATATCAATTCTATCGAGTGACCCTCGATTAGAGATAAAAACCACCTAAAAAAATGTTGCTTGAGAACTTCGCGCCCATGACCGATAATATTGAGAGCCTTCCGATATCATCGAGATTTAAACTCCGATGATATCGAGGAGGACTCTAATATATTGAAGCATATATGATTTTCCTTAGTAAAAACAGGGGCGCCGGTACTGCCTGTCGATATTATCGAGCCACCTTCGATAGGCTCGAGAGTTAAATATCGATGATATCGATAATTCTGTCCATATATGTATTTGGTTGCTTGACACATTAAGTCCTCATTCAATTTGTTCGATTGGTCTTCTAAGGACATCGACAGCACAGGTCGATTATATCGAGATGTGTCTCAATACAATCGACAGGGCAAGAAAACTTAGAGATTTTCTAATGTTTGAAAAAGTTCTCTTACCCAAAAACCCTAATATGTTTTATCTTATTTTTTAAGGGTTTTAATCACCTAGTGTTTTAGGACATAGGACGTGAGGCTTAGATTTACTTATGACGAGCTTCCACACATCCAGTTGAGGCAGACACTTGAATAGATCTTCCTGTGAGGCTCTGCAGTCCGACTAACTTAATGTACACGGTAATTGACAAACCAGGGCACTTTCACAAAGATCACTATCCTTGAATCTCAAAAGCAGGTGGAAGAATTGAGATTGAGTGTGATTCAGGAAAATATTCTAAAGAACATGAGTATCACAATGCTCAAAGAATCTGAACTTTTCCAAGAAGAAGATTGATGTTGTTTTGTTAAAACAAGAACACACTAGTGTTTCCAATCAAATCCAACTTATCACCGGAGCTGAACTCATAATTTAGTTTGATCAAATTTTGAAAAAATATATGTCAACTCTTGGGGTCACTCAATGATAGGGCTATACACGAGTCAAGCTAGCTCGAAAAGCTCGCTCGACTCGACTCGACTTAGCTCTGATTGACTCGGCTTAAAAGGCTGACTTAAGGTAAGTCAAGCTTGTTTACTAAAGCTCGAGTTGAGTTCAAGCCAAGTTCAATCATGGTGTATTTCAACTCGACTCGACTTAAAGCTCGAGCTCGACTCGGCTCGAGCAATATATTTTAATAATATTATATATATATAATAATATTATTAAATATATAATATATAAATATATATATTTTTAAGTTTTTTTAAAAAAAAGAAGTTAAAACTTAAAAGTTTTACTAAAAAATCCTACCCGACCCTACTCGTCCCCATTCACTCTTTTTCTTTCCCTGACCCTACTGAGGTAAACTCGACTCGACTCGACTCGAACCACTAGATCGACTCGAGCTCGAGTTGAAAGCTTTGGCAAACAAGTCAAGCTTCAATGTTGAGCTTGAGGGCGAGCTCGAGCTCGAACTCAAGTATAGCAGGGATGAGTCAAGCCGAGCTTGGCCCACCTCAACTCGACTCGGCTCGATGTACAGCCCTACTCAATGATCATGTATAAAGAAATTTTGTAGTATGTAATTCAAAACAATTTTAAAGTAATTTTAAAAAAATTTCATAATTCTCAAGTTTAAACTCACCATTTAATCTCCTAAAATTGATCATGTATGATTTTTTAACTATATATATATATATATATATATATATATATATATATATATATATATATATATATATATAGTATTGCTATAATTTATGTAGTTAAACTTTTGCCCATCAACATATTTTGTGTTGTACTTTTTTCTTTTAATGGTCGGATCTACCCTAGAGTTTTGTTAGTAGAATTAAGGCGTCAACCACATTTTATGTTTTTAAGTATTAAAAGCATTTGAGACTTATGCTAGTTGGCCTCAGTAATGCTCTTGAGCTCATGGGACTTCATCCATTGCCAAGGAGTTCATACATCGTAGTCCATCAATGAGGTAGATTGAAGCTATCGGAGCAGTGAACTTAATTTGATTTATGAACATGTTTGGCCTCAATAACTCTCTTGAGTTCACGGAGCTCACAAGGTTACCTATAGGGCTTCCATGTCCATGGTCGTCAATCCATCAATGGAGCACTTCAACAAATTGGACTTTTTGCAACAATTTTTTTTAGTGACGAGTCGAATTTCATTGGGAAATGTAATTTTTTACAACGACATTTCAAGTCGTTGCAAAATATAGACTATTTGCGATTTTAAATTGTCGGTAATAGTTAACTTTTTTTACGACGAGCATCAATTATCGTCGCAAAACTTGTAGCAAAAAGTTTTCGTATGAATTTTTTACAACGATCTTAACTAGTCGTTGCTAATAGTCACTTTTTGTGACAAATTAAGTGTCGTAAAACAAAAATTTTTTACGACGACACAAAAGTTGTCGCAAATAGTAGCTTTTGCAATGATTAGTTCAACTCATTGCAAAACATACTGAATTATACTTGTGGCGACGAATGTAGTTTCATTGTGAAATGTTAGAGTATCTGCAATAACATTTTAAATCATCACAAATAGTCAATGTTTTTACGACGAGCTATAATTATCGTCGCTAAAATGTTTCCTACCATTCTTATGAAAAAATTACATGGCGGGAAAGACGTTTCACCCCACATTTCTATGGTCATCGCTAATGTCCACTTTATGCGACGAATTGAGTGTCGTGGCAAATATTATTTTTTGCAACAACATGAAAGTCGCTACAAATAGTTGTTTTAGCGACGACTAGGTTAACTCGTTGCGATAAATACCAACTGAAACTCTTTGCGACGAATGTAGTTTCATGACAAAATGTTAGAGTATTTATAACAACATTGTAAATCATCGCAAATAGTCAACATTTTTGTGATGAGCTATAATTATCGTTTCTAAAACGTTTTTCACCAATTTCTCTTAGAAAAATTACATGGCGGGAAAGACGTTTCGCCACACGTTTCTATGGTCATCGCTAATGTCCACTTTATGCGACAAATTGAGTGTCGTGGTAAAATATTATTTTTTACAAGGACACAAAAGTTGCTACAAATAGTCTATTTTAGCGACGACTAGGTTAACTTGTTGTGACAAATACCAACTAAAATATTTTGCGACGAATGTAGTTTCATGACGAAATGTTGGAGTATTTGCAATAATATTGTAAATCATAATAAATAGTTAATATTTTTACGACGAGCTATAATTATCGTCGCTAAAATGTTTCCCACCAATTTCTCCTGAAAAAATTACATGACGGGAAAGACTTTTCACCACGCGTTTCGATGGTCATTGCTAATGTCCACTCTATGCGACGATTTGAGTGTCGTGGCAAAATATTTTTTTTGCAACGACATGAAAGTCGCTACAAATAGTCTGTTTTAGTGACGACTAGGTTAACTCGTTACGACAAATACCAACTGAAATAATTTGTGACGAATGTAGTTTCATGGCGAAATGTTAGAGTATTTGCAACAACATTATAAATCATAACAAATAGTCAACGTTTTTGTGACGAGCTATAATTATCGTCGATAAAATATTTTTCGCCAATTTCTTCCAGAAAAATTACATGTCAGGAAAGACATTTCGCCATGCATTTCTATGGTCATCGCTAATGTTCACTTTATGCGACGAATTGAGTGTCGTGACAAAATATTATTTTTTACAATGACATGAAAGTCACTACAAATAGTCTGTTTTAGCAATGACTAGGTTAACTCGTTACGATAAATACCAACTGAAACTCTTTGTGATGAATGTAGTTTTATGGTAAAACGTTAGAGTATTTGCAAGAACATTATAAATCATCGCAAATAGTCAATGTTTTTGCGACCAGCTATAATTATCGTCACTAAAACGTTCTCACCAATTTCTCCTAAAAAAATTACATGGCAGGAAAGATGTTTCGCGACGCATTTCTATGGTCATCGCTAATGTCCACTTTATGCGACGAATTGAGTGTCGTGGCAAAATATTATTTTTTACAACAATACAAAAGTCACTACAAATAGTCCGTTTTAGTAATAACTAGGTTAACTCGTTGCGACAAATACCAACTGAAACTTTTTGCGTCGAATGTATTTTCATGACGAAATGTCAGAGTATTTGCAACAACATTGTAAATCATCGCAAATAGTCAACGTTTTTACGATGAGCTATAATTATCGTCGCTAAACCGTTTCCACAAATTTCTCCCATAAAAATTACATGGTGGGAAAAATGTTTCGCCATGCATTTTTATGGTCATCGCTAATATCCACTTTATGCGACGAATTGAGTGTCGTGGCAAAACATTATTTGTTGCCACGACACGAAAGTTACGGCAAATAGTGTATTTTAGCGACGACTGGGTTAACTCGTTGCAACAAATAAAAACTAAAATTTTTTATGATGAACATAGTTTCATTGAAAAATGTTATAGTATTTGCAACAACATTGTAAATCATCGCAAATAGTCGACGTTTTTGCGATGAGTTGTAATTGTCGTCGCTAAAAATATTTCTCACCAATTTCTCCCGAGAAAATTACATAACGGGAAAGACCTTCTGCCATGTGTTTCCATGGTTATCGATAATGTCCACTTTATGCGACGAATTGAGTGTCGTGGTAAAATATTATTTGTTGCCACGACACGAAAGTCGCTGCAACTAGACTGTTTTAGTAATGACCAGATTAACTTATTGCGACAAATACAAAATGAAACTTTATGCGACGAACGTAGTTTTATTACAAAATGTTAGAGTATTTATAACAACATTGTAAATAATTACAAATAGTCGACGTTTTTGTGACGCGCTATAGTTATCGTCACTAAAATATTTCCCACTAATTCAAAATTTTAATTTTGACATGAATTGTTGTTGAATATGTGATGAACCTCCAATTAATGATTAAATGGTACAAACTAACATAAATCTTGTTATCAATTTTCTTATTGATGATAGAATGGTACACATCGACAATAGCTTGATCGACCTCCAATCAACAATCAAACGATATATAGAAAGTGTTGTTGACCATCCGATCAACCTTCAATCCTTTATCAGATGGTGGAAATCATCGTGCATCACTTCATTAAGTCTCCAATCAACAATTGAATGTTGCACATCACCGAAAATCATAAGATCAACCATGTTTGATGGATAGATGGAATGGATGGATGGATGTATTGATGATTGATGGGATGATCAACCATGTTTGATGAACGAGATGGTTGGATGTTGGATGGATGGATGGATGTATGGATGAAATTTTGGATGACTAGATATATAGACGGATGGAATGGTTGGATAGATGGATGCTTAGATGATTGTATGAGATGAATGGATGGTTTGATGGGGGATGCAATGGTTGGATGGGGTATGAGATGAATGAGGCTCCGATGGGCCACTAAGTGGCCAATAAGATGTATGAATTTTATCCACACCGCCCGTCTTTGCACGATATGTATTTATACACCAGCTGCAGGCTACAACTTACAGCCTGTGAGCTATTGCAAATCGAATTGTGTACTGAGTTACTCAGTAGTCAGTACGCTCTCATCATACTGAGTAAACTCAGTTGGGCCCACCTTAAATGTATGTAGTCTATCCACGACGTCCATCTGTTTTTCCATCTAATTTAAGAGGTTGAGTCCGGGTCCTCTAACTCAATCCAAACCGTTGTATTGTTGGCCTGACTCGAACCGAGTCCAACTCGATCTGAAAAATTGAGTCGGATCCGGTTATATACGGTTCAGATTGAATATTCTTGACACTAAAAGAGTTTCAATGGTAGAGGAAGGTGGTCATTAAATCTACACTGTGTCCTCTCGTAAAGGCCACTTGAGTCTTGGATATAATACATTTTTGGCAGCATGTACTAAAATGAGCTCCTAAAATGGATGGATGGTGTGGATTTATCACAAACATCACGATGGGACCCACCTAACATTCCAAGCAAGAAAGGTGAAAGACTTGCTTTTTGTCAAGAGCTCTGATCAAGGAACCTCGAGCCGTGTGATAAGAAAGATTGGGTACTCCCATCCCACTAGTCAAAGGATGGTAAGTCAGTGCTCTATGGGCCCCACCATGTTGTATTTACTTCATCCATGCCGTCCATCTATTTTTCTAGATCATTTTATAGTGTGTGTGTGTGTGTATATATATATATAAAGAGATATATCCCAATCTCAAGTGGACAACATTACAGGAAACAATGGTGAATAAATATTGTGCAAATCGAATTGAATCGAATCGGATCGGATCCATTCGGATCAAATTCCGAATCAGGTCGGTCCAGGTTGACCATTGATCCGAAATCGGTACGATTAATGGTCAGATCTTGGTGGTCTAACTCGATCCTACCCGATCGTGGCCTTCGGTTCAAATCTGTTCAGGTTGGATTGGGGCAGATCGGGTCTGATCCGCCGGATCGGTCCTTTTCTACCCAGCTCTAGATACAACACATGCATCATGGTGGGGTCCACAGAGCTTGGTGACATCACTTTTGGCTACTAACATCCAATTCGTGCCCATATACACGATATAGAGGGGAAACGAATTGGCTACTCCCCCTGCCACAGGCCAATGGCTGGTGGTCGGTGTTCTGTGGGGCTCATTATGATGTACTTGTTTCATCCATGCCATCCATCTATTTTTCCAGATAATTATACTATCAAACTAAAAATGAGGTATATCCCAATCTCAACTATTTTTCCAGATAATTATACTATCAGACCAAAAATGAGGTATATCCCAATCTCAACTGGACCACATTACAAGAAAGTTAAATGAGCGTGGACCATTAAAAATCTTCTGGGGGCCATAAAAGTTTTGGATCAAAACTCAGTTGGGCCCACCTCGAATGCATGTGGTTTATCCATGTCATCCATTCATTTTTCCAGATCATTTTATGGGTTCAACCCAAAATTGATGCATATACAAAGCTAAAGTGGGCCATACCACTGGAAAAAGTGGAACTATTGATTTCAACCGTTGAAAATTTTCTAAGGCCCCGATAGACAAGCCGATCTTTGGTTTTTCCCCTCATCTGGTCCTCTATGACCTAATCAACAGATTGGATGTCAAATAAACAGTATAGTGGGCCTTAGGAGGATTTTAATGGTAGATATCAATCACCATTGTTTTCCTATGGTGTGGTCCACCTGAGATTTATATCCCTCTAATTTTTGGTATAAAATTCTAAAATAATCTATAAAAATGGTTGAACGGAATGGATGAAACACATACATCATAGTGGGCCCACGGAGCACCCACCACGGTTTCTGTTTATATGGCAGGGAGTAGCCAATCTGTTTCATGTATATACGAGCGGATTTCCAGCCAAAGCCTTTTAAAGTAATATTAAACTCTGTTGGGCCCACCGTGAATACATGTGGTTTATCCACGCCGTCCATTCATTTTTTCATATAATTTAAGGGGTTCAACCCAAAATTGATGCATGTATAATGATCAAGTGGACCATACCACAGGAAAAAGTGGAATTATTGATTTCCACTATTGAAAACTTTCTAAGGCCCCGGTGATGTTTATTTGTCATCAAACCTGTTCATAAGATCATAAACACATGGATGAAATGAAAACACAAATATCATCTTGATCTAAAACTTCGCTTGGCCCTAAGAATTTTTCAACGGTAAATGTTCAATTCACTCTGTTTTTGACAGTGTGGTCCACTAAAGGTTTGGTTATACTCTATTTTTTAGATAAGTCCCTAAAATCATGTGGTAAAAGAGATGAACGGGATGGATTTCTCGTAAACATCGCAGTGGGCCCCACCTGGGTTCCCAGTGCTGGAACTTCATGCGAAACGTACGCTTTCAGAGGAAATTTACGTCCCCTGGTATCGTGGACGTGGATTGCGTCCTACCACGGCCTAGACGGGGCAGGGCTCTGTGGGGCCCATAGTGATGTAAGTGTTTTATCCATGCCATTAATCACATTTCTCAGATCATTTTAATGTATTAGCCCAAAAATGAGATACCTCTATATCTTAAGTGGACCACAACGTGAAGATTGAACTTATACCATTAAAAATTTCTTGGGAGCTGGAGAAGTTCCAGATCAAGCTGATATTTGTGTTTTCACCTCATCCACGTCTACATAACCTCATGAATAGGTTGAATGGTAAAAAACCATCACGATTGCCCTTAGACAAGCTTCAACGGTGGGTGTTATTAACACACCAGCTTCATCTGGTGTGGTCCATTGGAGCTGTGTCCCTGCCTCATTTTTTTGTTTTTATCTTAAAATGATTTGATAAAATCATTTAAGAGCATGGATAAAACACTTAGATCATGGTGGGCCCCACAGATCCCTGACACAATCAGTGTTTGTGCACTGCCAAAGAGAGAAGCTCTAACAGAAAGAGCACCTATGGTAAGATAAGAGACTCTTCCGATTGCCAAGTTTGAGTAGACATTATTCCTTATAATCCCTAAAATTAAAAATATTTATCAACTCTCCATCCTCCCTAAAATGAAAAATATCCAACTCTCCATCCTCCCGAAAGAAGATAAGAAGCTTTAAACGGTAGAGTGCAAAGAGAAGGCAACATCAAAGCGGTGGTCAAGTTCAACCGGTGATCTCTGTACGTGTTTTGTTCTGAATTATATCTATATTTTGAGGCAGGTATGTTCGCAATGGACCCACTATATGAATGATTTGCCTTCTTTTTTTTTTAAAGAGATACCAGTTTCATATATATATATATATATATATATATATATATATATATATATATATATATATATATAGATATATATCTATATATATGTACATATATATGTATATATATGTACATATATATATATATGTATATATATATATATGTATATATATATATATATATATACATATATATATATATATATATATGTATATATATATATATATATATATATATATATATGTATATATATATATATATATATATATATACATATATATATATATATATATATATGGGTCAACTCAAACACTCAACTCAGTGTTTAACAATTAAACTAGGAAGAAAGAAGAACTAATAATAGATATTCAGTGTAGTATGAGTAAAAAAATTTCCTACTAAATTGTGAAGAATTGCACGTGTCTTGCTAGTGGATGTTGCTGATTCACCTTTGTGAGGTTTTGGGTTCAAATTTCCGCCACCTACATTCACCTTTTGGTTCAATAACCAATGGCAGAGAGAGTAACTCGTTATATTGTTGTGTCGAGTGGCGAGTCTGCAAGTTTCTTAGGGCCGGTTTGGCCGGTTGGATATACATATATATATATATATATATATATATATATATATATATATATATATATATATATATATGGGTCAACTCGAACACTCAACTCAGTGTTTAACAATTAAACTAGGAAGAAAGAAGAACTAATAATAGATATTCAGTGTAGTATGAGTAAAAAAATTTCCTACTAAATTGTGAAGAATTGCACGTGTCTAGCTAGTGGATGTTGCTGATTCACCTTTGTGAGGTTTTGGGTTCAAATTTCCGCCACCTACATTCACCTTTTGGTTCAATAACCAATGGCAGAGAGAGTAACTCGTTATATTGTTGTGTCGAGTGGCGAGTCTGCAAGTTTCTTAGGGCTAGTTTGGCCGGTTGGATTGGAAGGGATTAGATGGTAGTGGAAGGGATTGGATGGTAAATCTCGGGAATGGTCGGGCGTGCCAAACAGTGTAGGTGATCTGATCCAAATTCGATGGATCTTCAGACAATCCACTGACAATACTCTGGCAGGTTGTGATGCTTGATACACAGGTGCATAAATTGTACACATGTCATGCATTAACTCAAGCTACATGGTCCAAAATTATGGGACCCACATTGGATAGGCTGAGAACCCAAAATCATATTGTTGGACCAATATGAGAACTCTGGTTAATGGACATTTTTCTGTTGGGTTTGGACAATAGACTATATTTCATTTTAACTGTCACCTTTGCTTCATGGCCCATCTAAAGTGAGGGCCATGATTTGGGCGGTTTAGTTTGAGTTACTTGTATGCCACGTGTACAAACTTCTAGAGCATACATGTCAACCATCAAACTCTACTAGAGTATCAAAGTATTCCCTCAGTTAGAATTACTGATGACTGCTTGCATGAACACAATTAGACCTATAACCTAACCTAAACCTATACTTATAACCTAAACATATTCTCAAATCTCAAAACCCATACTTATAGCCGAAACCTAAACCTTAACCTTAACCTATAACCTATACTTACAACCTTAAACTAAACCTAAGCCTTAACCTATAACCTAAACATATACCTATAACCTTAACCTATAACTAAAACCTAGACGTAAAACCTTAACCTAAACCTATACTCAAATCCCAAAACCTATACCTATAACCTAAACCTAAACCTTAACCTATAACCCAAACCTAGACTTATAACCTTAACCTAAACCTATTCTCAAATCCTAAAAACTATACTTATACCCGAAACCTAAACCTTAACCTTAACCTATAACCTATACTTACAACTTTAACCTAAAACTAAGCATTAACCTAAACTCAATTCCATAAACCTTATCCTTAACCTATAACCTATACTTATAACCTAAAACCTAAACATAAAACTTTACCTATAACCTAAATCTAAACCTTCACCTATAACCTAAATCTAAATTTATAACCTTAACCTAAACCTATTCTCAAATCCCAAAACCAATACTTATGGCAAAAACCTAAACCCTAACCTTAACCTATAACCTATACTTACAACCTTAACCTAAACCTAAGCCTTAACCTAAACTCAAATCCTTAAATCATAATCTTAACCTATAAACTGTACTTATAACCTATAACCTAAACCTATGCCTATAACTTAAATCTAAATTTATAACCTTAACCTAAACCTAAATTTATAACCTTAACCTAAACCTATTCTCAAATTTCAAAACCTATACTTATAGCCGAAACCTAAACCTTAACCTTAACCTATAGCCTATACTTACAACCTTAACCTAAACCTAAGCCTTAACCTATAACCTTAACCTATAACCTAAACCTACACTTATAACCTTAACCCAAACATATTCTCAAATCCCAAAACCTATACCTATAACCTAAACCTAAACCTTAACCTATAACCTAAACTTAGACTTATAACCTTAACCTAAACTTATTCTCAAATCTCAAAACCTTAACCTGTAACCCAACCTAAACCTATACTTATAACCTAAACCTATTCGCAAATCCTAAAACCTCTACTTATAATCTAAACCTATAACCTGAAACCTAAACCCAAACCTAAACCCGATGCCGAAGCCGAACCCGATTTTCTAAACCTAAACCTAAACCATAACCTATAACCTAAACCTATACTTATAACCTTAACCTAAACCTATTCTCAAATCCCAAAACCTATACCTATAACCTAAACCTAAACCTTAACCTATAACCTAAACCTAGACTATTAACATTAACCTAAACCTATTCTCAAATCCCAAAACCTTAAACTATAACCCAACCTAAACCTATACTTATAACCTAAACCTGTTCTCAAATTCCAAAACCTATACTTATAGCTGAAACCTAAACCTTAGCCTTAACCTATAACATATACTTACAACCTTAACTTAAACCTAAGCCTTAACCTAAACTCAAATCCCTAAACATTAACCTTAACCTATAACCTATACTTATAACTTATAACCTATACCTATACCTATAACCTAAACCTAAATCTTAACCTATAACATAAACTTATACTTATAACCTTAACCTAAACCTATTCTCAAATCCCAAAACCTATACTAATAGCCAAAACTTAAACCTTAACCTTAACCTATAACCTATACTTGCAACTTTAACCTAAACCTTAGCCTTAACCTATAACCTAAACATATACCTATAACCTAAACCTAGACTTATAACCTTAACCTAAACATATTCTCAAATCCCAAAACCTATACCTATAACTTGAACCTAAACCTTAACATATAACCTAAACCTAGACTTATAACCTTAACTTAAACCAACTTAACATATAACCCAATCAAAACTTATACTTATAACATAAACCTATTCTCAAATCCCAAAACCTATACTTATAACCTAAACCTAAACCATAACCTAAACCCGAACCGTAACATATAACTTATAACCTAAAACCTAAACCTAAAGCTAAACCCGAACCCGATTTCTTAAATCTAAACCTTAATCTATAACCTAAACCTATACCCTATAGCCTAAACCTAAACCTTAACCTATAACCTAAACTTATACTTATAACCTTAACCTAAACTTATTCTTAAATCGCAAAACCAGTACCTATAACCAAAAACTAAGCCTAAACCTTAACCTATAACCTAAACCTAGACTTATAACCTAAACCTAAACCTATTCTCAAATCCCAAAACCTATATTTATAGCCGAAACCTAAATCTTAACCTTAACCTATAACCTATACTTACAACTTAAAATTAACCTAATCCTTGACCTAAATTCAAATTCCTAAACCTTAACCTTAACCTATAACCTATACTTATAACCTATAACCTAAACCTAAACCTTAACCTATAACCTAAACCTAAACTTATAACCTTAACCTAAAACTATTCTCAAATTCCAACACCTATACTTATAGCCAAAACCTGAACCTTAACCTTAACCCATAACCTATACTCACAACTTTAATCTAAACCTAAGACTTAACCTAAACTCAAATCCTAAAACCTTAACCTTAACCTATAACCTGTACTTTTAACCTATAACCTAAACCTATACCTTAAACCAAAACCTAAACCTTAACCTATAACCTAAACCTTGACTTATAACCTTAACCTAAACCTATTATCAAATCCCAAAACATATACTTATAGTCGAAACCTAAACCTTAACCTTAACCTATAACCTATACTTACAACCTTAACCTAAACCTAAGCCTTCACCTATAACCTTAATATATAACCTAAACCTAGACTTATAACCTTAACCTAAACCTATTCTCAATTCCCAAAACCTATACCTATAACATAAACCTTAACCTATAACCTAAACCTAGACTTATAACCTTAACCTAAACCAATTCTCAAATCTCAAAACCTAAACCTATAACCCAACCTAAACCTATACTTTTAACCTAAAATTATAACCAAAAACCTAAACCCAAACCTAAACTCGATCCCGAACCCGAATCCGATTTCCTAAACCTAAACCTAAACCTTAACCTATACCTATTGCCTAAACCTAAATCTTAACCTATAACCTAAACCTATACTTATAACCTTAACCTAAACCTATTCTTAAATCCCAAAACCTATACCTATAACATTAACCTATAACCTAAACCTAGACTTATAACCTTAAACTAAACCTATTCTCAAATACCAAAACCTATACTTATAGACGAAACCTAAACCTTAACCTTAACCTATAACTTATACTTACAACATTAACCTAAACCTAAGCCTTAACCTAAACTCAAATCTCTAAACTTTAACCTTAACCTATAACCCATAACCTAAACCTATACCTATACCTATAACCTAAACCTAAACCATAACCTATTACCTAAACCTAAACCTATTCTCAAATTCCAAAACCTATACTTATAGCTGAAACCTAAACCTTAACCTATAACATATACTTACAACCTTAACCTAAACCTAAGCCTTAACCTAAACTCAAATCCCTAAACCTTAACCTTAACCTATAACCTATACTTATAACCTATAACCTAAACCTATACCAATAACCTAAACCTAAACATATACTCAAATTCCAAAACCTATACTTATAGCCGAAGCTTAAACCTTAACCTATAACCTATACTTACAACCTTAACCTAATCCTAAGCCTTAACCTATAACCAAAACGTAGACTTATAACCTTAACCTAAACCTATTCTCAAATTCCAAAATCTATACCAATAACCTGAACCTAAACCTTAACCTATAATCTAAACCTAAACTTATAACCTTAACCTAAACCTATTCTCAAATCTCAAAACCTTAACCTATAACCCAACCTAAACCTATACTTATAACCTAAACTTATTCTCAAATCCTAAAACCTATACTTATAACCTAAACCTAAACCATAACCTATAACCTGCAACCTAAAACCTAAACCCAAACCTAAACCCGATCCAAAACCTGAACCGGATTTCCTAAACCTAAACCTTAACCTATAACCTAAACCTATACCTATAGCCTTAGCCTAAACCTAAATGTATTCTCAAATCCTTAAACCTAAACCTACACCTAATCCTAATCTTAACTACTTAACCTAAACCTAAACTTGAAAACTGAAACCCAAACCCAATCCTGAACTCGAACCCGATTTCCTAAACCTAAACTTTAACCTATTCTCAATTCCTTAAAGTTATAACCTATAACCTATAACTTAAACCTATAACCTAAACCTATACTCTAAAACCTAAACCTAAACTTAAAACCTAAATGTATTCTCAAATCCTTAAACCTAAACCTACACCTATTCCTAATCTCAACTCCCTAACCTAAACCTAAACCTAAAATTGAAAACCAAAACCTAAACCCGATCCTGAACCCGAACTCGATTTCCTAAACCTAAACCTTAACCTATTCTCAATTCCTTAAAGTTATAACCTATAACCTATAACCTATAACCAAAACCTATAACCTTAACCTAAACCAAAACCTATAACCTAAACCTTAGCCTAAAACCTATAACCTAACCTTAACCTAAACCTAAAACCTATACCTAAACCTATAACCTAAACCTAAGCCTAAACTTGAAAATCCAAACCTAAACCCGAACCTGAACCCGATTTCCTAAACCTAAACCTTAACCTATTCTCAATTCCCTAAAGCTATAACCTATAACCTATAACCTAAACCTAAACCTAACCTAAACCCATAACCTTAACCCAATCCTTAAACCTAAACCTAAACCTAAAACCTAAAACCTAAATGTATGCTCAAATCCTAAAACCTAAACCTACACCTAATCCTATTCTCAACTAATTAACCTAAACCTAAACTTGAAAACCTAAACCTATACCCGAGCCTAAACCCGAACCCGATTTCCTAAACCTAAACCTTAACCTATTCTCAATTCCCTAAAGCTATAACCTATAACCTATAAGCTAAATCGAAACCTTAACTTATAACCTATAACCTATATCCTAAACTTATAACCTAAAACCTAAACCTAAAACCTAAACCTAAACCTATAACCTGTAACCTAAACCTAAACCTATAACCTAAATGTATTCTCAAATCCCTAATCCTAAACCTACATCTAATCCTAATCTCAACTCCTTAACCTAAACCTAAACCCGAACCCGAACCCAATTTCATAAATCTAAGCCTTAACCTATTCTTAATTCCCTAAACCTTAACCTATAACCTAACTTAAACCTAAACCTATAACCTACACTTATAACATAAACCTAAACCTAAATCTAAACCTAAAACCTAAATATATTCTCAAATCCCTAAACTTAAACCTACACCTAATCCTAATCTCAACTTCCTAACCAAAACCTAAACCTAAACTTGAAAACCCAAACCTAAACCCGATCCCGAACCCGAACTCGATTTCCTAAACTTAAACCTTAACCTATTCTTAATTCCCTAAAGTTATAACTTATAACCTAAACTTAAACCTAAACCTAAACCTATAACCTTAACCTTAACCAAAATCTATGACCTAAACCTTGACCTATAACTTATAACCTAAACTTATATCCTATAACCTAACCTTAACCTAAACCCTAGACCTTTACCTATAACCTAAAACCTAATCCTATACCTAAACATAAATGTATTCTCAAATCCCTAAACCTAAACCTACACCTAATCTTAATCTCAACTCCCTAACCTAAACCTAAACCTACACTTAAAAACCCAAACCTAAACCCGATCCCGAACCCGAACCCGATTTCCTAAACCTAAACCTTAACCTATTCTCAATTCCGTAAAGCTATAACCTAAAACCTAAACCTAAAATGTAAATGTATTCTCAAATCCCTAAACCTAAACTTACACCTAATCCTAATCTTAAGTCCCTAACCTAAACCTGAACCTAAATTTCAAAACACAAACCTAAACCCGATCCCGAACCCGAACTCGATTTCCTAAACCTAAACTTTAACCTATTCTCAATTCCTTAAAGCTATAACTTATAACCTAAACCTATAACTTAAACCTATAAACCTAAACGTAAACCTATAACCTTAACCTAAACCAAAATCTATGAGCTAAACCTTAACCTATAACATATAAACTAAACTTATATCCTATAACCTAACTTCAACCTTAACCTTAACCTAAACCTAAAACTTTACCTAAAACCTAAAACCTAAACCTAAACCTAAAACCTAAAACCTAAATGTATTCTCAAATCCCTAAACCTAAACCTACACCTAATCCTAATCTCAACTCCCTAACCTAAACCTAAACCTAAACTTGAAAACCCAAACCTAAACCCAATCCTGAACCTGAACCCGATTTCCTAAACCTAAACCTATTCTCAATTCCCTAACGCTATGAATAATTTTTTGTATTTTATTTATGATGTTAAACTTTTATGTATTTATGCGTGGATGAATGTCATGTGGAGTGTTTGGATGAATATAGTTTATGTTTAGATGGATTTATGTAGTTTGGGTTTAGATGGATGTGAATGTGAATATGATGAAATATATTATATAACAGGTGTATATCAGGAAGAATATGATGAACTATATTGTAACAGGTGTATATCAAGAATTTTGACCTGAAAATATTTTTCTTTTAAAAAAGACTTTTACCTACAAAATATTTCGTAGGTAAAATTCTCTGAAATGTTTTTTCCTACGACAATTTTCGTAGGCAAAAGTATCAACATTTGAAATTTAAATTAAATATTATATTTTTACCTAGTAAAAGTCTGATACACGTTTTTTACCTACAAATATTTTTGTAGGTAAAGGTCTCAACTATTAGAGATTATATTTTTACTTACGAACCATTGTGTAGGTAAAAGTCTCATACACATTTTTTAGCTACCAAATCTTACGTAAGTAAAAGTTTCATACACGTTTTTTAGCTACGAAATCTTTCATAGGTAAAAGTCTCATTTACGTTTGAAATCTAAGTTAAATATTATATTTTTACCTACGAAATATTTTGTAGGCAAAAGTCTCATTTTTGGTATTTTTAAAAATTCAAAACACCTTTACCTATGAAAACTTTCGTAGGTAAAGATGATTTTTAAGTAAACTTTTCGATTTTACCTACAAACATTTTCATAGGTAAAGATGGCTTTTACCTACAAAATTATATTTCATAGGTAAAAGTAAGCTTTTCATTTTTCTGCATTTAGAAAAATTGAAATATCCTTTACCTACAAAACGTTTCGTAGGTGAAGATAGCTTTTACCTTCGAAATTAAATTTCGTCAGTAAAAGTTAATATTTCGATTTAAAATTTTTGAAAACACCCTTTACCTACAAAACATTTCGTAGGTGAAGATAGCTTTTACCTATGAAATTAAATTTCATCGGTAAAAGTAAACATTTCAATTTTAATTTTTTTTAAAATATAAAACACCCTTTACCTACGAAAATTTGCGTAGGTAAATGTCTTTTACCTACAAAATTAGATTTCGTAGGCAAAAGTAAACTTTTCGTTTGTTCGTATGAAGAAAATTTGAAAACACCCTTTACCTATGAAAATTTTCGTAGGTAAAGATGACTTTTACCTTCGAAATTAAATTTCATCGATAAAAGTTTACTTTTACCTACGAAAATAATTTTCACCAGTCAAAGTCATCTTTACCTACAAAAATTATTTTTGCAAGTAAAAGTTTCGCAGGTAAAAACCATATTTCTTGTAGTGATATATATATATATATATATATATATATATATATATATTATCATATTAGGGTTTATTTTATTATAATTTTCTATTGATTAGTCTATGTAAACACTACTGGAATTTTTATAAATTCATGAGGAGTGATGGATACTTGTAACATCCCGAAAATCGGGGGGTCGAGCAAAAACCCAACTCCCGAGTTCCAAAATGTTATTTATGCAACATAGAAATGTATGATTGAATGTTATCTGTGATAATGTATTAAACATGAGTGAGATTAAGCCAGAACAGCATATCATACTCCAGAGATAGTTAAATTTGCAAGCGGAAGACTGTAATAGTATGTATAACATATATAAACCATTGTATGTCTCCGGAGTGTGAACATGTTACCAGGTTATATACATACATGTATACTTCAAAAGTAACCAAAAGAATATACATGAGTGCTCTAAAAATATAAAATGACAAGTGTCAAGGTATTTAAGCAACCTCCCTGTAATCCCGTCAATCAGAACACGCATAAAGGAGGGATCCTCCTCATCATCATCAAGTCCAGCTCCGCCTCATAGGCCGCGCCATCATCTGCAATCACAAAAAGGTCTGGTGGGTGTCCGGAACACCGTCCCGTAACGTGGGAGTGAGTAGCTAACTCAGTGGAATAATAGAGCAAAGATTAACATGTTATCAAATCAATCATGCGATAATAGTAACGCAGTAAATCAAACAATCCTAATACTGTTGTTAATGCAATTATGATATGACGTGATGTATGCCCTCACCGACGATCACCCTCATGCGGCAACATCTTACGACCGCGGCATGCCACACTCCCTAGAGTGCTCCACATCTTCCAGGCACATGCAATGCTATGGTGATATGAATTCCAAGTTGTTATTAGTCCATTCAAACAGCAGGATTGGGAAACTAAGGTACTTCCCTTATATCAATCCCAACACAGATCCGGTCTAGGGTCGTCACTCCTAGTAATCTCATACGATGTATATTTCGTAGGTCACTGCAAGGGCTGCCAGGGCTGTTGCTCGCACTCGTTGCACCGCTCCCCCATCACCTTATCAATACAGGCCTACTGTACTCTACTGCTACGGAAGGGTCGTCGCCTCCCGTAGACTCAGAATACGCTCGCGGTCACTACAAAGGGCTGCCAGGGCTGTTGCTCGCACTCGTTGCACCGCTCCCCCATCACCTTATCAGTGTAGGCCGACAGCAAGAATATAGTGTCCCATACCACCATAATCTGCTCACGAGTCATAGGTGCTCACTGGTCACTACGGGGAGGTTTGTGGCCCCAGCGTAGGCCGACAGCTCGACCACGGTGTCCCATACCACCATGCCCGGCTCATGAGTCTTTATGGATCAAGGTACCATGGTTAACAGGGTTTACAATGGTAAGTTCAGTACCCTAGGTTCAAGCAGTTATGACTCATACAAGGTGAACATACAACGGCCAGTCGGGTTACTTGACGGGCTCGACTAGTGCGATCGCATCTCGAATTGAACGACATGAAGTGCGTGAAACACTTCGCGTGGCCTAACCACTGCCGCCAACTCTCAACACGAATCACATTCATCGACACGTCGTTCGTGGCTATGACCAGTCAGCCACGAATTCGCTCGGTTACCGACTGCCTGGACTAAGTCAAGTCTCACACATCTATGGAATTACATTAACACTATACAAAGGTATTGGAATTGAAATACATCATGTGAGCATGTTAGCACATGTTATAACATTCAACTTAAGCAAATCTTCAAGGCATACTTCCCATGCATATTCAACTTAAGCAAATCCTCAAGCACATACATTCCATGCATGTAATGAAATCATGCATTTTGTCAACATGTAGAAAATCATTTAGGTCAGCATAATAATTGAAAAATCAATCACGAACTATCAAATAACATCATTTAATTCAATACATACTAATACAAGCATTTATACAAACACATACACTACACACTTAAGTCTACATATAGTATGTCGACCCAAAGTGCGCAACTAGGCGAATCTCTTCGCCAAACTAATTATGCACGCATTCCTAACTTCCTAATGCGACAACAAACCATGTCAATCACATCAGCAAAATATGAATGTAAACGGTACTTCCTACAAATGACTAAAATGCCCTAAATCTCATATTCTTCGTTAATTTACGAAACAGGAAACTGAGAGCATGTTGTACATGTCAAACGGCGTTGCCGTCAAGAATCTACTATTAAACGACATTGAAAGCTTTGAAAACAGTCAATCAAAGCGTCTAATATCCGCACCTTATGTCTTGTAGACTCGGAAATTGAAACGGAGCGTATATGCTTCGTCTACGGCGAATAAGGAACCTAATACACAAGATTCATAAGCTACATCGCTATGGAAACAAGGGAAACTCAAATCAACAACTATTTAGGATTTTTACTTACCTAGGATCGCGGTGGAATCGCCGGGAAAGCGGTAGAGGTGTGTTGCTTAAGCACGTGCAACGCGTAGTACAAGTGGCAGGAAGAACTCTCCCACACTCTCACAATCTCCCACCTTTTTCTCTCTCCCAAGCTAGGGTTTCTCTCAAATTCGGATGGAAGAGAGGAGTGAGGGTTTCAACCCCTTTTATAGCCAACAACATGCCCAAAATAGGCTTGGGAACAATGTTTACTTGGTGCCTAACCAAATCGGGGCCGTTTCGGTCCAAAAGGGCATTTCTGAAGGTCCCCTGGCCAAATGCGGTCGGACTTAAGCTCATGCATACTGGATCTAGCACACATCCAGTTTTCAGGCCGGTAGGGTTCCCAGATCGCACGTGGCGGCCCAGTTTCAGTTTAACGGTCACCGCACCAAGATCAGGCCTATAAGTCTCGTGATATGTAATAGAAATTTTTCCTGATCCAAGGGTGTAATTTGGCTGTATTCTGACGATCAGAATGCTTAATACTGATGCGTCAAATTTGTGTGCCAGATTTGAATTTGAAATTCCAACTATGTCCCTATTCACACTCTCTTCGGTCCGGGCTCAATGAAATAGCCTGTGATCGTCAGTTGGACTTGATATTCGAAACGATTGCCAAGCCCAGCTAAGTGGTCATAACGGTCTAAGATGGTAGGCATCTGACTTACGACGCGCGGTCTAGATCCAATACAAAGTTTCAAAGTGGTCCAGAGAACAAACCTGCTTAGAGTTTGGTCCGAGGTTTTAGAGCATTATAGCACCCTTGGTTCCACTCGCTTTGGGCCTTGTATAACGTATTTAAAGTGATCAAGGACCATTTCCCAGCTATTCTAACGTTGCACTAGCTAACTTAGTCATATTTTCTAAAGGAATTGATTCTAAGTGGTTTCTTTGGCTATGGAATTGGGTTCTAAGCAATTTTTCAGGTGTTTTAATTGACCCATTGCCTAAGGACGTCAAATCTCAGATTGGCCAAAATCCGGGGTGTTACAATCTACCCCCCTTAAAACACAATGTCGTCCCCGACATTGGCGAACGGCAAGGAGTACCTAGAGGGACTTTAGTATTGACATTCTAAGGAAGGTTCAAATTCTACTTAATAACCTAACCGTACATATAACCTAAATCAAATGTTTCGATCTTGGGCCAGTGGGGAAGAGCCTAACCACGCTTCCGCTACGCCACTCTAATCGAATGGGAGCGTTGACTAACCTAACCGGATTGGACTCCATACGTTCTACCCCCCTTAAAACTTAGTTTTACTTAAATTCAAGAATCTATGCATCGCTCCGTATATCGGAACGAAGTGCAACTTAGGGGCTATCCTTGACATAAATTGGGAACAACCTCTCATTACAGTGGTTTTCCTTTGCTAATGATGCGTTCTATGGCATTGGTATCTATGATCATAGAGATGAGCCTAATATCTATTGTGGTTAAGGTCAGGGGCAGGTATGAGTTGGTGGCAAGATGCCTAATTCTCTACTGGCTTTAAGTCCTCGCCATTTCCCAAAAGGCAATGTGATCCCGTTTGGTTGTAGGTGGTTGGGCCATCACAGAATAAAGGTTATGTAGTAGGTCTGAGCCGGATACATAGACTTTCTGTCTAGCTAGAACAGAAGATTTATTGTATCAATTCTTAATCCGAGTCGATGCCGATCTTCTGCTTGATCAGAGCATTGGATTTATTGGGAACCACTAGGATTAAGAAGTCGATTCAAACCGCGAATACATCGCGTACATGCAGTTCCTTTACTCTGCGTTCCCGAATGCAATAAACCCTTGGGGATGGCAATTCTAAGGGGCGTGCTAGTCCATTCTAAGTTCAATCTGAGGGATTTATAAATGTTCCCTGAGAGTGAATGGTTCCTTCCTATGGGCAACAACAGAAGTCTATAAGTCATAAGGGGATCTGTCGAAGGAATAAGGTTCTACTTCAACCAAATCTAACCTACAAGTCCTTAGCATATACAGGCTGTACACTACTTAAGGTAACTAGTAGGCTAGTCTGTATTTCATTCGCTATAATTCAAGACCTAAGCCTATACACTAGACGGTTTCATACCATCTCTAATACAGGGAATTGCTCTATCGCTTAGGATCAAAATTGTCTAAATGGAATTGGATTTCTTATGTCGTCAGACCCTTCAAATCTAGGAGTGCTAACACTAGAACCAAAACACCTAGAGCCTATGTGGCCGGTAGCGCTTAGTGGTATTAAATGGAACTGCATTCCTAGTCCCATGGCAGGATTGGATGTGGTATGCTTGGTAGGAGGGTGGGTGGGGATAAAAATTAATTTGTAGGCTGGATCTCAGGGAGTTATAATACTCCCAATCTAGGGACAATATTTTATAGCGAAATGAAACAACATGCATTCCATTCGAAAAATTTTGGCTATATTAAGCCCAAACCACAACACAAACACATTTTTCTACCTAACAACAAAACAACACAGAAATTTCAAACAGTAGTCAAACAAGCTAAAGGGCAACGACATAGATGCCTAATTCTACCAAAGGACTTCTACCAGGGTCCCGACTGACCTTCTTGAATACTATCAAGTTCAATACTGTCAGTTGCCCATTAGAGCTCTATCGGCCATGTGTTTTCAATACTTCTCAAATGGAGAAAGTTGAGAAATGGGATTTGAGGTTAGCATGATTCTGAGACCCAAAAAGGGGGTAAAGGCTCAAATAAAAGGAACATGAGAGAGAGAACGATGGAAAGGGAGGAAAAAGGCTGAAACAGCCTTAACAATAGCCATGGAAAATGGAGGAAATGCGAAGAAATGGTCGCCCAAAGGGACAGAATGAAATCTAGGCGTTGTAGAGGGATGCTTCAAGCTTCCCTAGGATGTATTTTCAGAAAGAAATGAAAATGAAAAAGGGGAATGGAGCACCTCACGATTTCAGCTCGATTTTGGGGTTTTAGGAGCTCCAACGGATGAAATCTTCAAGAGGGAGGGCTGCCAACTTCAAAGGAATGACGGAGGGTGGTCGTTTTTGGCAGGGAATGGATCTAGGGTGGTTTGGAATCACGAATTTTTGGGATAGGGCAGCTGAAAACGAAAATGGGGCTAGGGGAGGGGCTGTTTGTGAAGGAAGTACCCATATTTGGGGTTTTCTTGGGGTGGGAGGTGCATAGGGGTGATGTGGACCCTGTTTAAGGGGGTGCGCCCGAAGGACGGCCCCATCGGAGCTCGCCGGCCGGCGATGCATCGCCGAACCGGCGTTGGCATCGCCGGTGAAGTTGCAAACTGGCCTCTGAGGCCATATGGGATGGATTCCTCTTGCCCTAGGGATTCCAAAAAGGTATGGTGCACACTCTAGTTCATTGTAGATTGCCCTAGGGAGGCCAATACATTTTTAACATCCATTCGAGGCTTTTTGGGTCCAATCTTCAATCCCGAATACAAAACCCTATCATGCAGCATATGATTTTGTGGTAGAAGGATCTAGTACATCCATATAGCCCATTATTTGCTAAAGAAAGTGAATTTAGAATGGCCTTATGGCCATTTTTCATGAAATTTTACTATTCACTGTAAAATTTCGTGAAAGTAAGATTTTATGTTATTTTCACATTAGTATTGATGCCTAATATGAAATGGATAAGAAATAATTGAAGATTGGGGTGGTGAGAGGAAGAATTTCGAAGATTTTCGGTGAAACGGGGGTTTTTAAGCTCTGGCGATTGAATACAGGGGTCGTGGTTGTCCCACGGCCCAAGGATTCACATTAACGGGTTTAGAATTGTTCAAAGAACAGCTCAACCCACTTACCTACAACCTAGGAGCTATTCGGGTTGCTCTACGCGACCCGAGACGCGTTACAGGCTCGATCTTGCGATCGATTCTAATAGACTTCGCCTATCGGCGAATCTGTGATCCTGGACGTGTTTCTAGACCCTTCTCGCACCCACCTAAGTCAAAGGAAGCGACAGCGTACGTCGCGTGACCATAACCAAGGCCCGGTTTAATCCAAATCATGCTCTGATACCATCTGTAACATCCCGAAAATCGGGGGGTCGAGCAAAAACCCAACTCCCGAGTTCCAAAATGTTATTTATGCAACATAGAAATGTATGATTGAATGTTATCTGTGATAATGTATTAAACATGAGTGAGATTAAGCCAGAACAGCATATCATACTCCAGAGATAGTTAAATTTGCAAGCGGAAGACTGTAATAGTATGTATAACATATATAAACCATTGTATGTCTCCGGAGTGTGAACATGTTACCAGGTTATATACATACATGTATACTTCAAAAGTAACCAAAAGAATATACATGAGTGCTCTAAAAATATAAAATGACAAGTGTCAAGGTATTTAAGCAACCTCCCTGTAATCCCGTCAATCAGAACACGCATAAAGGAGGGATCCTCCTCATCATCATCAAGTCCAGCTCCGCCTCATAGGCCGCGCCATCATCTGCAATCACAAAAAGGTCTGGTGGGTGTCCGGAACACCGTCCCGTAACGTGGGAGTGAGTAGCTAACTCAGTGGAATAATAGAGCAAAGATTAACATGTTATCAAATCAATCATGCGATAATAGTAACGCAGTAAATCAAACAATCCTAATACTGTTGTTAATGCAATTATGATATGACGTGATGTATGCCCTCACCGACGATCACCCTCATGCGGCAACATCTTACGACCGCGGCATGCCACACTCCCTAGAGTGCTCCACATCTTCCAGGCACATGCAATGCTATGGTGATATGAATTCCAAGTTGTTATTAGTCCATTCAAACAGCAGGATTGGGAAACTAAGGTACTTCCCTTATATCAATCCCAACACAGATCCGGTCTAGGGTCGTCACTCCTAGTAATCTCATACGATGTATATTTCGTAGGTCACTGCAAGGGCTGCCAGGGCTGTTGCTCGCACTCGTTGCACCGCTCCCCCATCACCTTATCAATACAGGCCTACTGTACTCTACTGCTACGGAAGGGTCGTCGCCTCCCGTAGACTCAGAATACGCTCGCGGTCACTACAAAGGGCTGCCAGGGCTGTTGCTCGCACTCGTTGCACCGCTCCCCCATCACCTTATCAGTGTAGGCCGACAGCAAGAATATAGTGTCCCATACCACCATAATCTGCTCACGAGTCATAGGTGCTCACTGGTCACTACGGGGAGGTTTGTGGCCCCAGCGTAGGCCGACAGCTCGACCACGGTGTCCCATACCACCATGCCCGGCTCATGAGTCTTTATGGATCAAGGTACCATGGTTAACAGGGTTTACAATGGTAAGTTCAGTACCCTAGGTTCAAGCAGTTATGACTCATACAAGGTGAACATACAACGGCCAGTCGGGTTACTTGACGGGCTCGACTAGTGCGATCGCATCTCGAATTGAACGACATGAAGTGCGTGAAACACTTCGCGTGGCCTAACCACTGCCGCCAACTCTCAACACGAATCACATTCATCGACACGTCGTTCGTGGCTATGACCAGTCAGCCACGAATTCGCTCGGTTACCGACTGCCTGGACTAAGTCAAGTCTCACACATCTATGGAATTACATTAACACTATACAAAGGTATTGGAATTGAAATACATCATGTGAGCATGTTAGCACATGTTATAACATTCAACTTAAGCAAATCTTCAAGGCATACTTCCCATGCATATTCAACTTAAGCAAATCCTCAAGCACATACATTCCATGCATGTAATGAAATCATGCATTTTGTCAACATGTAGAAAATCATTTAGGTCAGCATAATAATTGAAAAATCAATCACGAACTATCAAATAACATCATTTAATTCAATACATACTAATACAAGCATTTATACAAACACATACACTACACACTTAAGTCTACATATAGTATGTCGACCCAAAGTGCGCAACTAGGCGAATCTCTTCGCCAAACTAATTATGCACGCATTCCTAACTTCCTAATGCGACAACAAACCATGTCAATCACATCAGCAAAATATGAATGTAAACGGTACTTCCTACAAATGACTAAAATGCCCTAAATCTCATATTCTTCGTTAATTTACGAAACAGGAAACTGAGAGCATGTTGTACATGTCAAACGGCGTTGCCGTCAAGAATCTACTATTAAACGACATTGAAAGCTTTGAAAACAGTCAATCAAAGCGTCTAATATCCGCACCTTATGTCTTGTAGACTCGGAAATTGAAACGGAGCGTATATGCTTCGTCTACGGCGAATAAGGAACCTAATACACAAGATTCATAAGCTACATCGCTATGGAAACAAGGGAAACTCAAATCAACAACTATTTAGGATTTTTACTTACCTAGGATCGCGGTGGAATCGCCGGGAAAGCGGTAGAGGTGTGTTGCTTAAGCACGTGCAACGCGTAGTACAAGTGGCAGGAAGAACTCTCCCACACTCTCACAATCTCCCACCTTTTTCTCTCTCCCAAGCTAGGGTTTCTCTCAAATTCGGATGGAAGAGAGGAGTGAGGGTTTCAACCCCTTTTATAGCCAACAACATGCCCAAAATAGGCTTGGGAACAATGTTTACTTGGTGCCTAACCAAATCGGGGCCGTTTCGGTCCAAAAGGGCATTTCTGAAGGTCCCCTGGCCAAATGCGGTCGGACTTAAGCTCATGCATACTGGATCTAGCACACATCCAGTTTTCAGGCCGGTAGGGTTCCCAGATCGCACGTGGCGGCCCAGTTTCAGTTTAACGGTCACCGCACCAAGATCAGGCCTATAAGTCTCGTGATATGTAATAGAAATTTTTCCTGATCCAAGGGTGTAATTTGGCTGTATTCTGACGATCAGAATGCTTAATACTGATGCGTCAAATTTGTGTGCCAGATTTGAATTTGAAATTCCAACTATGTCCCTATTCACACTCTCTTCGGTCCGGGCTCAATGAAATAGCCTGTGATCGTCAGTTGGACTTGATATTCGAAACGATTGCCAAGCCCAGCTAAGTGGTCATAACGGTCTAAGATGGTAGGCATCTGACTTACGACGCGCGGTCTAGATCCAATACAAAGTTTCAAAGTGGTCCAGAGAACAAACCTGCTTAGAGTTTGGTCCGAGGTTTTAGAGCATTATAGCACCCTTGGTTCCACTCGCTTTGGGCCTTGTATAACGTATTTAAAGTGATCAAGGACCATTTCCCAGCTATTCTAACGTTGCACTAGCTAACTTAGTCATATTTTCTAAAGGAATTGATTCTAAGTGGTTTCTTTGGCTATGGAATTGGGTTCTAAGCAATTTTTCAGGTGTTTTAATTGACCCATTGCCTAAGGACGTCAAATCTCAGATTGGCCAAAATCCGGGGTGTTACAATACTAGACTTGCCTTTTGCCAATTTTTAGAGTGACGCATGTTTCCACTATATATTAGATTTGTTTTTTATTTTTCTCTTTTGTTAATTTATCCTATTAATACCTTTTTTTTTCTTTTATCATGTTTGTCATGTGTTACTTTTTCGTATTTTATGCATAGGGTATGTGTTTTGGAGTTCAAAAACTCTTATACTTCAATTTAATTGTCTATTTGTGCAAGTGATCTATTAAAGGACTCATAACTACTGACTTGTATATATATTGTGGATATAATACGCTCTATGTAGTGACCTTCTTGGTCGATGCAAAAATCCTTAGATTTAGTTAGTGGTGCACACATCAATGTATGTAATTTTTCTACATGTGATATATAACTTCTCGAGATTGGATGTCAAAATTAATCGCTCATTCGACAAATTGTGCACATAATTTTTTCAAGTCCATGAGTTGTATCGTCTCAAGGTGTTCACATAAATCCACGATAGTGTTAGACATGTTGACAAATCTCTATATTTATGGGATATAGAGTGAGCTAGACTTTTATGAATTATATTTCACAATGTGGTGGTCATTATGTATGATGAGTTACACACACTATATTAGGCATGCACTCATATAGATTTGTTGTGCATACTGATATCACTCATAATACTGGAATGTGAGATGTATTTGAACCTTTATATTGTTTTATTATGGTGAATTACTTAAATTATTATTGATAATGAATGATAGCCATCACTTTCGGTAGGGCGTTGACCCTCTCCAACTATATAGATGATGTAGGTGATGCACTCGTTGAAGATATGGGAAATAATTTTATTACAAAAAACTCTTACAATTGACATGGGATTACATTGCTGATGATCCAATTTTATTTTAGTTTTATTTACGTTTCATGCTGCAAATTTAAATTAATATAATAAGCTCCCATCTGAGTAAACACTAAATAATTTGTTAAACTTTTATAGTTAAATGTAATAAGAATTATATAATAGTTTATTTTGCTATCATAACCAGGTAGCTTCATAAATGTGAATGTATGTGATGTATGACAAGTACAAAAGATATACCTTAAGTACATTACAATATAAAACTCGGATCCCGTGCAATATGCACTGGAGTTGATTTTCAAAGTGTTACACCACCTCATTCATAACCCGACCGAAGCATCCTTAGATAATGAGACAAAGGGAAGCTTTCCATTTTAGCCCCAATTCTCCTTGATCTTCTCTTCATCCTCAAGTTAGCCACTTCGGCTTTATCCAAGTTCAATGCCCCCATCACAATTAATAAATCATTATCTAAGGTCAACACCCCCATCACAATTCTTAAATCATATATATATAGTGAGGCTAAGAAGGAGACTCCCAGTCTGGATTTTTTCTGGTATTATTATTATTATTATCTAGGAAATTAACCGTACTAGCCTTAATGTATGGTTAAATTCCCTAAAAAGATTAAACCTTTCAAATATTCCGAGGGTGGCCTTCTGACAAGCTTCTGAAAATTACCTAAACCAAAATTCCCTTTGTCCTTGGTTCAGTAGTTGTACGGTTTTTCAGTGAATAAGAAGTTACTTCGTATTAAACGACGTGTATAGAATCCTTTTTTTTTTTTTTGGTATGGCAATGCCCAACTCATGGGACCCACACTGATGTATGTGTATAATCTATGCCACCCATCCTTCTTAGCATGTCATTTTAGGGCTACAACCCAAATATCAGCCTGATCTAGAGCTAATGTGGGCCACATAATAGAAAATAATGGTAATAGTGTCACCCATTGTTGATACTTTTCACTCAATGTTTGTTAAAAGTGGACACTGCACAAGGCGGGACATTTTGGGCCCACGGCGAGCTGTCCGACAAGGTGGATGGAACAGATCACCCCATTGTGGGTCTTAAGCTATGGTACCAATTGCTAGCATTTCATTTGGTAGTAAAGCACGTGAACATGTGACAACAACGACCCATATAATATGACAACCACGACCCATATAACATGATAAATACGACCCATGTAAACCACGACCCACATGGGCCCACATTGATGCATGTGTATAATCCATGCCGCCCATCCTTTTTGTCTTGTCATTTTAAGGCTAGGGCCCAAATATCGGCCTCATCCAGTGCTCATGTGGGTCATACAAAAGAAAATAATGGTGATTGTTGAAACTTTCTAGGCTCATTGTGATGTTTGTTAAAAGTGGGCATAGCCCAAGTTCGGACTTTTTGAGCCCACAACGAGCTTTCCGATAAGGTGGATGGATTGGATCACCCCATCGTAAGGCTTAAGTTATGGTATCAGTGGCTAGATAGCAAAGGAAGTGAACACGTGAAAACCACAATCCATATAACATGACAATCATGATCCATATAACATGACAATTATGACCCATTCAAACCATGACACAAATGGGCCCATACTGATGTATGTGTATAATCCATGTTGCCCATCCTTTTTTCCATGTCATTTTGGGGCTAGGGCCCAAGTATCTGCCTGACCCAGTGCTCGTGTGGGCCACATAACAGAAAAAAATGGTGACTATTGAAACTTTTCAGGCTCACTGTGATGTTTGTTAGAATTGGACACTACCCAAGTCAGGACTTTCTGGGCCCACGACGAGCTGGCCAACAAGGTGGATTGATCAGATCACCCCATCATGGGCCTTAAGATATGGTAACAGTGGCTAGATAGTAAAGGAAGTGAACACGTGAAAACCACAATCCATTTAACATGACAACCACGATCCATGCAACATAACAACTATGACCCATACAAACCACCACTCATATGGGCCCACATTGATGTATGTGTATAGTCCATGTTGCCCATCCTTTTTGCCTTGTCATTTTAGGCTTAAGGCTCAAGTATCAGCCTCATACAGTGCTTGTGTGGGCCACATAACAAAAAATAATGGTGACTGTTGAAACTTTCCGGGCTCACTGTGATGCTTGTTAGAAGTGGACACTGCTCAAGTTAGAACTTTTTGGTCCTACAGCGAGCTGGCCGACAAGGCGGATGGATTAGATGACCCCATCGTAGGCCTTAAGCTATAGTACCAGTGGTTAGATAATAAAGGAAATGAACAAGTGAAAACTATGATCCATTTAACATGACAACCACGATCCATATAACATGACAACTACGACCCATGCAAACCACGACACATATGGGTCCACATTGATGTATGTGTATAATCCATGCCGCCCATCCTTTTTGTCTTGTCATTTTAGGGCTAGGGCACAAGTATTAGCCTGATCGAGAGCTTGTATGAGCCACATAATCGAATATAATGGTGACTATTGAAACTTTTCAGGCTCACTGTGATGTTTGTTAGAAGTGAAAACTGCCCAAGTTAGGACTTTTCGGGCCTACGGTAAGCTAGCCAACAAGGTAGATGGATCAAATCACCCCATTGTGAGTCTTAAACTATGGTACTAGTGGCAAGGTAGTAAAGGAAGTGTACACGTGAAAACCAATATCCATTTAACATGACAACCACATTCCATATAATATGACAACTACGACCCATGCAAACCATGACCCATATGGGCCCACATTGATGTATGTGTATAATCCATGCAGCCTAGGGGTGTACATTGAGTCGATCTGGCCTCATCTTGACTCGGCTCGACCATTGGCTAACCTTGCTTGAACTCAACTCAGCTCGGTCCTCGAAACTAACTGGCTAGCTTGGCTCGGTTCGGTCAGTAGCTTGGGCCAGCTCGAGTCAAGTTCAAGCTAAGTTTGTCATTGAGACATTTCCACAAACACCTGAATGGAAACTTCAAAATCTCACTGGTTTACAAATAGAGGTAATGTTTTTGCAGGTATTCTAACAAACACCTTCTAAGCAACATAAAAACCATGAAAAACAAAGAGAAAAAGGGTATTTATTTCATGTACATACCTTCCTTGCCACCGGCCACATTTCGTTGAGTCATTTTATGAAACAGTTGGAGAGCAACATCAATGGCAAAGTAACCAAGTCACTGAATTGGTTTGATCCAAGTACAATTTGAGCCGGATTCGATCCGAGACGAATCGAGCTGAGGCCTACTGGAACTCATTTTTAAGCTCAAAAAATCAGCTCGACTAAGCTCAAACTCAACTTCGAACCGAGTCGAATCGAGCTTTTTCGAATCGAGTCGAGCGAGCTAACCAAGCTAGCTTAGTTTGTGTACACCCCTAATGTTGCCCATCCTTTTTTACTTGGTTATTTTAGGGCTAGGGCCCAACTAACAGCCTGATCCAGTGCTCATGTGGGCCACATAACAGAAAATAATGGTGACTATTGAAACTTTTCATGCTCAATGTGATGTTTGTTAGAAGTAGACACTACCCAAGTCAAGACTTTTTAGGCCCACGGCGAGCTGGCCGACAAGGTAGATAGATCAAATTTCCCCATCATAATCCTTAAGCTATGGTAACAGTGGTAAGATAGTAAAGGAAGTGAACACGTGAAAGCCACGATCCATTTAACATGATAACTACGATCCATCATATTTAACATGACAATCATAATCCACGTAAACCACGATCCATATGGGCTCACATTGATTTATGCGTATAATCCATGCCGCCCATCCTTTTTGTCTTGTCATCTTAGGACTAGAGCTCAAGTATCAACCTGATCCAGTGCTCGTATGGGCCACATAACAGAAAATAATGGGGACTGTTGAAACTTTCTAATCTCACTATGATGTTTATTAGAAGTGGACACTGCCTAAGTCAGTACGTTTTTGACCCACGGCGAGCTGGCTGACAAACAGATCACCCCATTGTGGGCCTTAACCTATGGTACCAGTGACAAGATAATAAAGGAAGTGAACATTTGAAAACCATGATCCATTTAACATGCCAACCACGATCCATTTAACATGACAATCATAATCCATGCAAACCACGACCCATATGGGCCCACATTGATGTATGTGTATAATCTATGTCACCCATCCTTTTTGCTTTGTCATTTTAGGGCTAGGGCCCAAGTATCAGCCTGATCTAGTGCTCATGTGGGCCACATAATAGAAACTAATAGTGACTGTTGTTACTTTCCATGCTCATTGTGATGTTTGTTAGAAGTGGACACTGCTTAAGTCATGACTTTTGGGGCCCACGGTGAGTTGGCCAATAAGGTGGATGGAACAGATCACCCCAACGTGGGTCTTAAGTTATGGTACCTATGGTAAGATAATAAAGGAAGTGAATATGTGAAAACAACGATCCGTTTAACATGACAACCATGATCCATTTAACATGACAACCACGATCCATGCAAAGCACGACCCATATAACATGGGTCGTGGTTGTAAAGTTATACAAGTTATGGTTGTGATGTTATATGGGTCATGGTTGTCATTGGTTGTGGTTGCAATGTTATATGGGTCGTGGTTGTAATGTTATATGGGTCGTGGTTGTCATAGGTCACGGTTCTAATGTTAAAGAGGGCCCCGTTAACATAATATACTCTGTTCACCGCATAGACCAACTCGAGAAAGGACCAACAGGCTTTGATTAAGACTGATTTAGATGAACAGGGACCCCATTGTGTGCCTAGGAATGTTTTAATATACGAAAATTATTCTCCTCCGTGTGGTCCACTCCAATCTCTAATTTGCCTCATATTTTATCTCATGCACTAAAATGATCTGGAGAAGTTGGTGGATGAGTCAAATCAAATATATACATCAAGATGGTCCCACTTTTGAGACCCAAATTTGGCTAGAAATTTGATCCAACAAATTTGGGTCTCATAAGTGAGACCATCTTGATGTATATATTTGATTTGATCCATCCACCAACTTCTCTAGATCATTTTAGTCCATGAGATAAAATATGAGGCGAATTCGAGATTAGAGTGGACCACATGGAGGGGAACGATTTTTATATGTTCAAACATTCCCAGGAACACGACGGGGTCCCTGTTCATCCAAACCAGTCCCAATCAAAGCCTATTGGCTCCTTCTCGAGCTGGCCTACGGGGTGAACATAGTAGATTATGCAAGTGGGGCCTTCTTTAACATTACAGCTATGACCCATGACAACCATAACCCATATAACATCACAACCATGACTTATGATAACCATGACCAATGTAATATGACAACCACGACCCATATAACATGACAACCACGACCCATATAACATGACAACCACGACCCATGTCATAGGGGTCATGGTTGTCATGTTATATAATGGGGTCATGGTTTGCATGGGTTGCAGTTGCCATGTTATATGGATCATAGTTGTTATGTTAAATGGATTGTGAATTTCACGTGTTCACTTCCTTTACTATCTTGCCACTAGTACCATAGGTTAAGGCCCACGATGGGGTAATCTATTCCATCCACCCTGTTCACTAGCTCGTCGTGGACCCAAAAAGTCCTGATTTGGGCAGTGTCCACTTCTAACAAACATCACAGTGAGCATGGAACGTTTCAATAGTCACCATTATTTTTCTGTTATGTGGCTCACACGAGCACTACATCAGGCTGATACTTGGACCCTATCCCTAAAATGATAAGGCAAAAAGGATGAGCGGAATGGATTATACACATACATCAATGTGGTGATTGTCATGTTATATAGGTCATGATTGTCATGTTATATGAATTGTGTTTTTCACCTATTCACTTCCTTTACTATCTAGCCACTGGTACCATAGCTTAAGGCTCACGATGGGGTATCCGATCCATCCACCTAGTCGACCAGCTCGCTGTGAGCTTGAAAAGTCCTAACTTGGGCAGTGTCCACTTCTAACAAACATCACAGTGAACTTGGAAAGTTTCAACAGTCACCATTATTAACTATTTTGTGGCCCATGCGAGCGCTGGATCAGGTTGATATTTGGGCCCTACTTCTAAAATTACATGGCAAAAAAGACAGGTGGCAAGGATTATACACATACATCTATGTAGGTCCATATGGGTCATGGTTTGCATGGGTCATAGTTTTCATGTTATATGGGTCATGGTTGTCATGTTATATAGGTCATTAGTGTCATATGTTCATGTCCTTTACTACCAAATGAAAAGCTAGTCATTGGTACAATAGCCTAAGGCCCACAATTGGGTGATCCATTCCATCCATTTTGTCAGAAAACTCGTCGTGGGCCCAAAAATTCCTACCTTATGCAGTGTCCACTTCTAACAAATATCACAGTGAACTTGAAAAGTATCAATAGTGGGTGACACTATTACTATTATTTTCTATTATGTAGCCCACACTAGCTCTGGATTAGGCTGATGTTTTGGCCCTAGCCCTAAAATGACATGGCAAGAAGCATGGGTGGCATGGATTATACACATACATCAATGTGGGTCCCAAGAGTTGGGCCTTACCACGCCAAAAAAAGGGTCACGTATGCATCATTAAATATGATGCAACTTCTTATTTACTGAAAAACCATACAACTATTGAACCAAGGGCAAAAGGCATTTTGGTCCTAGTAATTTTCATAAGCTTGCCAGAATGCCACCCTCAAAATATTTGAAAGGTTTAATTTTTTTAAGGAAATTTGACCATACATCGAGGCTACTACAGTCAATTTCCCTTATTATTTTGGTTTTTTAGTCTGACTAACAGGATGAGATTAGCATCACTCTCATTCTTTAACCTTAGATCCAATCACCCTCATTTTAGATTTATTTTATTTTATTTATTTATTTATTTTATTTTTTTTAAAGCTACGCTTTAAGAATGTCCGGGCATCTTTCACCTTGGATGTTACTTTTGTAGCCTGATTTTGTTTTTAGGGAGAGGGCAGGTTTCCGGCCTCCTGATATATTACCTTTCCATTTAACCAAACATAATAGCAAATGAAGTTAAATAAAAGAATCTATTTCCAGGGGAATATAACAAGAATCCCCTATTATTACAACTACACACATGAATGACATGTCTAGGCATTCAGAAAAGGGTAAATCTCATACCTTATATTACAACTTCCCCCAACAACTCTTCCACCTTTCTTCCCGTAACAACAGCTTGGAAGTTCACTTATGGCACTCTCCAAGCACTTCTTACAATCCCCACCAGAAAGATCCCTTGTACACTGAGCCAAACCATACAGCTTCTCATGTTCTCCAATCTCCACTTCTCCACCAGCATACATCAATGGGCTGAGGTAAGCTTCATGTGACAAATGGTGTAGTAATTCCTTGGTTTTTTTATTAAACGCAGCCGGGTCATTTACGCTTTGTGTGTTCAACATATAGAACCTGTTAATGGTGTCGACTTCCCCAAAGAAATCAACATTCGAGTAGCGCAAGAGACAATTATCAAACCAGATGACTGCATCTTCCTTGTATGGACATAGATAACGAAGATCACTAATCGCACCAACAAGACACTTCTTGCAATCGGAGCTTGGAACATCGCCTCGACATAAGCTAAGCCCATTTGCTTGATCAGGGCGCTTCCCTACCGAGCTTAGCCCAAAGCCAATGAGGGAAACTTTGGTGGGGAGAGAGCTCAGCATTTTGTTCAAGTTCTTGCTGAATGGGCTATTGGCTGTGTAGTTTTTTCGGCTTGAACACATGTGATAAAGAGGGTCTGCAGCATGGAGGCCATGCAGGAGAAGAGCGAAGGATAGAAGATATAGAGAGGTTAATCTTAAGAACTCCATGTTGAGATGAAATGGAAACGGTATTGTGAATGGATTCCTACGCAAAATCAGACCTCTTAAATAGACAAAAAGCCCGGCTTATGAAATGTTTCCGTTGAAGTTTTCTTTGAGGATTTTGCTACTGGGTCAAAGATCAGATGTCGGTGTCAGCTCATGCGCATGTGAACCTTCATGGTGTCCGCTGTTCACAATGGACTGCGGTTGAATTTGAAACCATCATCAAGTGGGACCCACTGTCTAGATTTCCATTGCGGGTACCAGGGACGCGGATTGCGTCCTCCCCCCCTGACGGCAGGGCTTTGTGGGGCCACAGTGATGTAAGTGTTTTATCCACGCCGTTATTCGTTTTTCTCGGATCATTTTAAGAGAAGATACAAAATATTAGGCAGGTACAAATCTTAAGTGAACCATAGAGTGAGGGTTGAACGTCCACCGTTTAAAAGTTCTTGGGAGATGGAGAAGTTTCGTATCAAGCTTATATCTGTGTTTTCACTTCATCCACGTCCACATGACCTTATTAATAGGTTGAATGGTAAAAAAAACACATTACAGTGACCCTCATAAAGGTTTCAACGGTGGGTGTCATCATCACTGCAGCTTCCTTTGGTGCGGTCCACTGGAGCCGTGGACCTGCCTCGTTCTTTAGGTCATAATTATAAATGGTCTAATAAAAACAATTAATGGCGTGGATAAAATATTTACATCACTTTGGGCCCACAGAGCCCTGCCCGGACGGATTACCGTCCGGGCGGGAGTAGGACGCAATCCGCGTCCGATGTCAGATACTGGCGTGGACCGCCTGTCCACATAAGCAACTGACAATTTCAGTAAATTGTCGGCAGCAGATTGGTGAGACCCCGGATCCACCCAGGTGGGTGCGATCCCTGACTATGGGGGCCACTGTAATGAACGTGATTACATCCACGCCGTCCATCCGTATTGGAAGCTCATTTTAGTGTACGATCCAGAAAATGAAGCAGCTCCATATTACAGATGGACCATAGTATACGAAACATCGGTGATTGGTCATAAAAAACTTCTTGTGAGCCACAAAAGCTTTGGATCTGAGATGATATTTACTTTTTCTCTTCATCCAGGACTTTGTGACCTTTTCAACAGGTTGGATGGCAAATAAACATTCTGGTGGAATCTATGAAGTTTTTAATAGTGGAGATTCGTTCACAACCGTTGGTGTAGTGCCCACGATTTTGAATCTGCTTTTCTTTTTTATTCATGCGCTGAGTTAAACTTTTATAATGGGACGCAGATTCCCTGCGAACGACGCGAAAGTCTTTCGTAGGAAGTTCCTGCGCTGGGAACTCAGATAGCGCCCATTGTGACGTTTATGAGAAATTTTATCCGTCCATTAGTTCCATGAGTTCATTTCAATACATTATATCAAAAATGAACTGTATCTAAATCTCAAGTGGGCCATGCCAAAGGAAAATGTAGTTAAGAAAATTCATACTGTTGAAACTTACTTGGGTTCGATAGTAATGTTTACATGCCATCCATGCCGTTAATAAATTCATTCTTACTAGGATCAACTGAAATTACAAATATTAGCATTGTTCAAAACTTCTGTGGCCCACAGATATTTCAATTGCAGAAATTTAGTTATTAAGTTTTCAGCTGAGTTTAGCTTTAGAAACGGTCCATTTTTAGCATCTTGTCTTAAAATAAAAAAGGATGGGCGAGTAAAATTTCTCACAAACATTACAGTGCCCCTATTTGAGTTCCCAACGCAGGAATTTCGTAAGAAAGTCTTTCGCTGGAAATCCGCGTCCTTTAAAATGGTTGGACAGTGGGTACGTAACGCACAATGCTTCACTGCGAACCCCACACTCAGGGTCCACCCACTTGCTAGATCCGGGTTAATCAACGGACGCGGATTTCCTGCTAAAGCCTTTCATTGCAAATTCCTGCACAAGGACACTGGGTGCGGCCCACCGATATGTTTGTGCGAAATCCACCCGTCCATCCTTTTTGAGAGATTATTTGAGGACGCCCGACTAAAAAAGAGATGAATCCAGCACTTAATTGTACCACATGAGAGAAAATAATGAACATTTAGTGAGTACTGTTGAAACATTTCTATGACTATAAAATTTCCGTATCAGGCTATATTTTTAGTGTTTTCACTTGACCTTATAAACGGTTTGGATAGCATATAAATATCAAGGTGAAGTCTAGGAAGGTTTCAACTGTGGGAATTTCTTTCCCCAATTTCTCCTCTCGTGTGACTCCTTTCAGTGTTTTATCGACCTAATTGTTGGTCAAACATCCTAAAATGAGCTCGGATAACGGATAAGCGGAATGAATTTTTCAAAAACATTTCCGTGGACCCCACCAGCATGCATGTCGGAGGAACTTCCAAATCCGCGTCCGGCTCAACTAATCCGCTCCCGAAACGCCCGGATTAGGTACTACCCGCCTGTTTGGAGCTCGGGAGAGGCGGAGGCTCGTAGTGTCATTGAGGAGCCACCGTGATATATAAACTTTATCCACACGGTTCATTCATTTTTTCATATTAATTAAGAATTTCATACCAAAGTATGATATATATATATATACACGGAAACGCTCACCTCGAACCAATTTGAACGTACTATGTACCAACTTTTTTAGAATCCATCATACGTGATGGGGATCTAAAATCTGAACCGTTCATGTGAAGTATCACCTCGTGAAACCTCTTGGTCCAAGTTTTACTTTGATCTAAAACTTTGATGGGCCATGAAAAATGAAAACAGTTTCTTCCCTTGATTTACATTTCTCTTGGCTATGGCCTACCAGAATTTTATAACAGGGTGAAAATTTGTCATGTAAGGTTTCATGGGATTCCGCATCACATGGACCGTTCAGATTAGACACCCATGACACGTGTGCAAAGGGCACGTGCGCAGGGAGCATGATATCTCTCTCTCTCTCTCTCTCTCTCTCTCTCTCTCTCTCTCTCTCTCTCTCTCTCTCTCTCTCTCTCTCTCTCTCTCTCTCTCTATATATATATATATATATATATATATATATAATATCTCAAATGCAACCTACTGTTGAAAAATTCTTAGGGACAACATAACTTTCGTATCAAGATGATATCTGTTTTTTCACTTCACCCAGCTGTATATGACAATACCAAGGGGTTGGATGGAAAATAAACGGCAAAGTGGGCCCCGAGAAAGTTTCAACGGTGAGTGTCCTTAGCACTGCTGCTTACTATGGTGTGGTCCACTTGATCCTTGGATATGGAAAGAGGGATGGACGGTTTGGATAATAGTAGTACATCACGGTGCACCCTCAGTGCCCCGCATAGCCTCCGCTTATCCTGAGCTCGGAACAGGCGGGGTAGTGCCTAATCTGCGCCCAAAACGAGGGTACTGGAGCTTACACGTGTCGTCCTACTGAAATATGGACGGGCCGGTTTGTGTCATCGGTGAATCTTCTTGGTCAGTCCACCTGATGAGTGGGCAAGATCTTTTACATGCGTCACACACATGCAAGCTAGACATCTAGGCTGAAAAACTCCTAGAAAAGTACCGAAAACACGTACCCCGATTTATAGCTAAACTGGCAACCTCAGTGGAGATACCTCGTTTTCAACCCTCGAGATCTTGGTATCGATCCCTCTAGGGGGTGGCAAACACGGAGTGTGTGTACCGCACATGATAGTGTACTAACAAGCTAATCCAAAATTATTAATATTTTTTTTTAAAAAAAATATTAATAATACTGAAAAACCAGTTCAAATCGTCCACCGATGCACCCTAATAGCATACAACACGTGTTTTCTGCAGCAGCCTAAAGCACCCAAGCTCTGTGGCCTAATCCACAATTAGGGCTGACTCGGGCTGGGTATAGGCTTACATTAGATAACATGGACCGAGCTCGGAAGAAGCTTGGCAAGATCTTAACTAAGCCGTTGAGAGCCCTAGGCTTGGTGCACCATGAATTTTGTGGTAGAATTATAAAGCTTGACTGCAACAATCTGAGGGTCATACGTATCTTTCTGAGAAGTGGTACGGGCGGGACTTTTATGGGGTTACGTACTTTCACGATTCCTGTGTAAAACAAGTGTAGTGATCCGGGTTGTTGATCTGATGAGTCGTCATATGAAAAGGACTACATCCAAAAATTCCATTTATTTGAGAAATATGATGATCCAGCTGTTTTGCTTACTCTATTTTATTCTATTATTTTATTCTTTCACTTCTTTCTTAATGAGTATAGACTGCCGTTTCAACTATACATTTTGCCGCCCTTGATGATGGATGTACCATCCGGATCTCAAATGCAAACACCACGTGTACGCAGACAGAGTGCTTATAGCTAGTTCAGACATCATAGATAGGATTCGCCGTTTACTTGTTAAAGAAATTCTAAGCGGCACATCAGCTTTGATCATTCCATGACCCCTATCTACTCTCAAAGTTACGTATGTACACGCAGCTGTTAGACTTGGCTATGGTTAGCATCAATGGGAGGATGAATTGAGAAAGAATAAGTGTGGCCGACTCTGCGGGCGGCTACGTGTGTATTTTCAGTGGTTTCTAACCTTTGAACTGTCAATTGCCTTCGCACACACGTCTCACATCTAAAAATTACCAGCCCGACTTTATCGCCTGGTCATATGCTCGGTGCCCACCTACCCCATGCTTTTTTCATATATTGTTTCTCTCAATTTGCGGACAACTTGACCATGTTACAATAATAAAAATGAAGTGATGATGGAATTATTTAAAATAAAGATCTGTGGACGGGTACGAATCCTTCCAAGCTCACAAAGCTTCGATTTCCGATCTAGGAAGACCATTGGATGAGAGGAGTTGCTTTATGAATTGTTTGTAAGAGAAGAGTAACAACGAAGAGAGATGCAGTCTTGAAAATTGGATGTCTCTAATTTATGCTGAAACACGGGATTTTGACCTGTTGACAGCTGGTGAACCGATCAAAAGACATTGAAAATTGATTTTTATTTATTTATTTTTTATTATTATTTGCAAAACTTCCTATACAGTTTTAGGGGCTTTTGACCTGCGTTTCTACGGTTGACTCTACATGTCAATGTGTTGCTAAGTTTTGTGCAAATTGATTCTATTTCCATTTTCCTTAAATATATGAGTGTAAATGGAACTGCAGTTAATGCAGGATGTGCGTAAGGGGCTTAGAGAATTTTGGAGAATAAAAAAGCTATGTTTTTATCTTGGGAATTTTAATCGGTAAGGTTTCATCCCTTGTATTTGGTTTTTCATAGTGTATCCTTACTTTGTGCCATAGTTTTTTTCTACTAGAATTTTTCCACATAAATTTGGATTGTTCTATGGTTGAATTTATTTGTGCGATCGTGTTACCTTGTTTGATTCCTCTGTGTGCTTCCATGATTCCCAATAAGTTATATCAGAGGTAACATTGGAAATAGATCGAATTTGAAAACAATATATCCATGACATCTAGCATAAAGTGTGATGTAAAGAAATATTATAAGAAAAATAACTTTAAATTACGGAAGGTGAAGATGAATGACATTCTAGTTTAACAAGGATTGGAAGATACACTGAAAAGCGACTGGGAACTCTGAAAGAAGAAAAGTAGAATAATTTGGATCAGTGCACAAAAATATATTTGATGGCATTAGTGTATCTTAACCAATGTGAGATACATTCCTAGGTTGAGAAAGAGTTTGATATCACTGGTTGCACTTGAGGCATTAGGGTACAAATTCACTAGGTTCAATTCCGTTCATAAGGTTTCAAAGGAGAGACTCGTATCTATGAAAGTATGGAGGAATGGTAACATTTATAGGTTGATTAGGAGCAATTCTGCAAATAGAGTGTGAATTCCACGACTACACATATGTGGCATGCGTGCGTAGGACACATGAGCAAGTAACGCATGAAAGTACTTTATGACCATTGTTTGATTTCAGATTTTAAAAGTATTGATTTTAGTATATGCGAGTATTGTATATATGGTAAATAATTAATATTATCTTTTAAATCAGAAAAATATTTATATGTAAGATAGTTCTAGATTTTTTGCATTCTGATGCATGGGGTCGTTGCCCATATTTTCTGTTGGAGGGTCACCATGATTCGTTATGTTCATCGATGACTATTGCAAAAAGGTGTGGTTTTACTTTTTAAAAAGTAAATCCGAGATTTTCACCGACTTTAAACAGTGGAAGACGATGGTGGAAAAATAGTATGAGTGAAAGGAGAAAGAGTTTATAATAGATAACAGTGAAGAATTTACTTCTGGGAAATTTAATCTTTTTTGTAAAGATTAAGGACTTGTGAAGCATAACACAGTGTGCCACACACTAGAGTAGAATGGTGTGGTTGAGAAGATGAATCAAACTCTCTTGAATAGGCTCGATGCATGATAAGTAATGTTAGTTTGTGCAAGGAATGCATTGAGGTTGTTAATAGGACTTGTTACTTGGCGAATAGGCCCCTTCAACGAATATATGTTGTAAAATTCCAAATGATGTATGGAGTGGTCAGTAGGTAGAATACTTGGGATTGCGAGTATTTAGTTGTAATGCTTAAAATCTCATGTACCATCACTTGAGAGAGATAAGTTGGACCAAATAGCTAAAATGTATATCTTTGTTGGATATGGCAGTGGTGTGAAGGGGTACCGACTATATGACCAGGTCACATGAAAAATCATTCGTAATCGTGACATCAAATTCGACAAGGGATGCCGTAAGGATGAGTTGAAGGAAGTGAAAAAGTCAGTTGTGGATGTTGAAATGATAGAGATGAGATACGGGCTGATACTGAGGCGAAAACAAAGGTATAAGAGCAGGTTTAGCATCTACCCGTGAGAATGAATTAACAAAGGGATCGTAGATTATTGACAAGATACATGAATGACTCAAATATTACATTTGCCTTCATTATGGTTGAGGGAGATCCATCTACTTTTTAGGAGGCTCTTGACGATGTAAATACCAAAAAGTTGAAAGCTGCGATGAATGACAAGATGGAGTCCTTGTACAAAAATGAGACGTGGGAGCTAGTGGAGCTTTCTGACAATCGGGTATAAGTGGACCTTTAAGAATAAACATTATAGGTACAAGGTTAGGTTGGTAGAAAAGTGATATGCTCAAAGAGAAGGTGTCGACTTCACTGAGACTTTTGCTCTTATAATGAAATAAGTATCTATCATATTCCTATTGGCGTGGGTTGCCTAATATAATTTCGAGCTAGATGGATGTGAAGACTGCTTTCTTGCATGAAAATTTTGAAGAGAAGATTTATATGAAGCAATTAAAAAGATTTAAAGTATAAGGGGTAAAGAACAATGTTTGTAGGTTAAAAAAGGTTATTGTATGTGATGAAACAATCACTTAGAAAGTGGTACAAAAAATTTTATTCTTTCATGATGAGGCAAAGGTTTATCAGGAGAGAGTATGATCATTGTGTCTATTACAAACATTGAATGATGAAAAGTTCATTATTTTGGTATTGTATGCCGATAGTATGCTTATCACCAGTCATAACATGTCTAACATTGACATATGGAAGGCTTAGCTGTCAAGGACATTAAAGGTGAAAGATCTGGGGGCTGCAAAGAGGGATCTAGGGCCTATAAAGAATGTTCTAGGCATTGACAAGCACATAAATAGAAAGAGGAGTAGGCCATGGTTATCTTAGGCTAAATACCTTGAGAAGGTATTGATGATATATGAGAAGGACAACGCAAAGCCAGTTAGCATTCCCTGCGTAGCTTATTATTGGATTTCTCATGAGCAATATCCTAAACTATATAAAGAAAAGCAGGTTTGTAATGCCCTGAAAATCGGGGGTCATGCATACGCTCGACTCCCGAGTTCCCGAGTGTCACTTATCATCAATTTTATGGTTTTATGATTAATCAAGTTTAAATACGCAGCCTGGAATTACTTGGAGCATAAAATACAACCACAACTAGTCTACTGAGTGAAAGAAATATATATATGTACAAGTCCAAAAAAAATATAAAGGGGTCGCCCAAGGCGTTGCCCAACAAAATTTACAAGAGAATCATATGTCCAAAAGAATAATGCGCTGTCTCCTAAGCCGATAGAGAACCGCCCATCAACTGAAAGTAGGAGAACTCATCCTCCTCCTCAAGGCTCATGTCCAGTGCCCTCGCACCCGACGTCACTTGCAATTACTGAAGAGTCTGTTTGGTGTTTTAAAACACCGTCCCAGAGTGGGAGTGAGTTGATCAATAATCATGCATCAATTATAATCTGCAGATAATTAATAATACTTAGCAACTCTTTTTTAAAATGTATGCATGTAGAATGATATGATGCATGCCCTCACCACAACATTCCCTCGAGCGACTACATCTAACGATCACATATGTCAGCACTCACTCAGAGCGACCTCGACTTCCGAGTCGCCACCCTAACTAATGCGATGCAATGCGATCGTGTTAGCCGAGTTATTAATTAAGTTCATTCATCCAGCAGGTTTGGGAAACCGATACACCCCACGTATCAATACCCTAAACGGGTTGCGAGGTCAAGACCCCCCAATGCGTGAGGCCAAGAACCCACGGTCCGTGATCCCGTCAGGTTCCTCATCCTCGACTTCAAGCACATGAGGAGTGTCAAGAGAAAGGGATCGCTCGCGGTCACTATGGGGAGGCGCGACACCCCAGCGTAGGCCGATAGTTCAGACACAGTGTCTCATTCCACCATGCCTGGTTCACGAATTCCACCATGCCTGGTTCACGAGGTTGTGGACCAATTTCAAGTGAGTTATTAATGGGCTACAACGGTTGTAAGGTGGTTCAGGTTCCATACATATGTGAGCATATAGGGTTAACAAACAGAGTCGGTCAAACAATAGGCTAGGTCGCATGAATCTAGGCAAGTACGTGACAGATCGGCATCAGGTGCAAGCAACCCATGTAGTCTAACTACTGCCGCCCACACGTGCTCACCCAAATTCATGGGTTAGCCTCGAGGCGGTCCTACCGACGGAACCACCTTCGCTCTTCTCATGTTCCTGACCGACCCAAGGGTACGAATAATGATTCATAGCATGTCGTCTACAAAGTACTATCTAGCCTAAGAAATTCCATATTCTCATGCATCCCAACATACAATTTTAATTCTCATAACAAGCAAGACCAACCATGTCATGAAATAGGTGCATGTGAGGTGTGTGTGTGTGTGTGTGTGTATGAGGAAGTTAAGCACTTCCTCCATCTCAAGAAATCACATGCTCAAGAGTAAGGCGATCATACATACTATGAAGCAACAATGTATGAAAAAGAAAATCAAATGGGCATGAGCATATAATCCACCATATATCAAATCATGTGAAAGGCAAAATCAACATCCAATGAGAACCAACAAGCATTCCCATACGAATTTCAACAATCATACAATCCCTAGGGTTTCTTTAGTTCTCCAATCATAACATCCAAGCAATCAAAATCATTAAACTCATAGTAAAATTAGTGCTAGGCCACCTAAGAACAATAGTCCGCACCTTCGGATTCATTGGAGGCTTGGAAACGACCTAAGAGATGTGGATTTTAGGGGTTGATCCGCTGGAATCCCTAAAACAACATTTGGAGGTTAGGTTTCCATGTAAATCCTCCTCATCATAAGAGTTTCAAGGAAAATAGGTGATGGATCTTACCTAGATGCTCAACGGGATGAAAGAATGGCCTTGAATGAGGGTTTCTTCTTGAAGGAGAGGTAAGAAGTTGTGGGGATTGCTCTCCTTGGGCCCCACCTCGATCCAAGGTCCACCTTAGCTCTCTTTCACTCTCTCTTTCACTCTTTCTTCCTCTCTTTCTCTTTCTCTCTCTTTTTCTTTCTTTCTTTCTTTTCCTAGGGAAAAAATCGTATGGAGAGAAGGGTGCCCAAGAGAAAGCCTTTTTATAATGTCAAAATTGGTGTAAATGGCCCTAAGGGCTAAGTTTTTACTATACTAGACCTATGAGAGGGTCTTTCTAAGATCTAGGGCCCACTATGGGGTGTACATATCGATATACACCATAGGATAGGTGCTCCATGGCCCGATGAAGGGCCATGCAAAACTTGGGATCAAACGGATAAGTGGATGTGGGGTTTGACCATATGGTCCCGATCCTTAAGTGGCCCTGTGGGGTCTATTCCAGTGATTGGAGAGGTTCTGGTGGTCCCCTAGCCACGAAACTTATAGGGTAAGTGGTCCATAGCCTGATGAAGGGCCATGCAAATTTTAGAAATGATCGGATATGGGGTTTGGTCGTACGGGTTCAGTTTACGATCAACGGTCATCGTGTCACGATCGGGTCCCAGGTTTTGTGGACGGGCAAAGGACAGTACATTAGACCTTCACCAAAAATTTAGAAGAAATCTGATGGCTGAAAAGCCCGGAGTCTTAGTTTCATTATCTCATGCCAGATTTCAACTTTGGCCTTGGGTGGGTTGACATGTACTGTAGTAACGGCTCGAATAATCAACCTTTGGATGTCCAATGAGTTTGTGGTCTATGATGGACTACAAGCCCAGTGAAATATATATTTTCTTAAATTTTTATAATTTTCTGACCCTTCTGCGCCGCGGTATATCCCGTACGGGCTGATGCTAAGTGTAAACGATCATTTGGCTTGGCGGCCCGCACTAGGCCCTATCATGACCTATCTGGTCTACTCTAATGGGCTAATCTTAGGTTAATTAACTTGTACTACCCCACCACGAGTGGCTTAAACGAATGGTCCTACAACAAATCCTATGTAGATGCCCCAGGACACTGTGCTGGTTGGACGAGACGTTACAAGGGTTGATTTGGTCTATTGTTAAGATCCAGACTTTATCTGACTCGGCTTCGGTTAGATCTTTAATTTATTCATGCTCGTCTTGATTAGTTAGAGATAGGTTGGTTAGATTTGGTTCCTATGTGAGTAAATCATGGGGCTACACCTAATGTTCAAGTGATCGGGCGAATTCGGTGGTTTTCTACGGTTCATTAATCGGACTCATGAGGTTCTTTACTGGTACCACCCCTGTATAAACTAACATTGAGTGCTAATGGTCATTTAAGTGATATTATAAGTTAATTTATAAAAAAAATTCAAGAATTTTTAGAAATCCAAAATAGTGAAAATCCAGGATGTTACAAGGTTATATCTCATGTACCTTATTCTAGTGCAGTTGATAGCTTGATGTATGTCATGGTCAGTGAAAAATTGAATATTTAATATGAGGTGGGTTTTGTTAGCAAATACATCTCTAATCCTAGCAAATGACACTAGAAGGTAGTGAAATAGTTAATTCAATATATTCAAGCGATGCAGGACTCTGTCTTGGCATTTGAAATTCAAGGGACAAGTTAATAGGCTCTATGGATCCAAATTACAAGCATAGTGTGGATAATAGAAGATCGATTTCTGGTTACTCATTTTTTTAGCGGGCGATGTAATTAGTTGGATATCAAACCTTCAATGTGTCATGGCTCATTGATCTACAACCGAAGTTGAGTACATGGTAGTGACAGAAGCATTCAAGGAAGCAGTTTGGTTTAGGGGAATGATAAATCAATTAGGGCTTCAACAGGAGGCTATGCCGGTTAATTATGACAACAAAAGCTTGATCAAATTGGCAAAAAACTCGGTTTACCATTATATAAGTAAACATGTTGATGTGCGTCATCATTTTATCTGACAAGTACTAGAGGAAGGTAGAGTGACCCTCTAGAAGATACAAACAAGCGTGAATTCAATGGATATGCTATTTTTAAACAGCGCTTTTTCATTGATTTAAAAGATGTTATACACGCAGCTAGACAATTCAGGCTACCCCGATAGCTAAAAAACCCGAGGAGACACCTATCTTATGGGACCACCAAAACGATCACCAATATACAAAACTCTACCTATGGACCCATTGAATAAGTCCTAATAACACCCAAACCCACTTTATCCAAGAAGATCATCCCTTAAACTTGCATGGGAAGATCATTCACTTGCTTGATGAAGGAGAATGACTGGGTTTCTCTCCCCTTTCAGGCCATCCCGTCTGCTGGCCCATTTCCTTCTCTCTGAATAATCCTTAAAGACATTAACCCTCTCTGCTTCAGCTTGTCGATCCTGGAAATCCATGGTTTTCAATTACAAGGGGTGGACAACTTCTCAGATAGAAGATCAAACACAACCTTCAAATCAACTTCAACCTCGATCTTGTTCAGCTCATTATCCAGGCATAGAATGATCCCATCATATAACGCATAAAGTTCGGCTCGATTATTGAAGCCCAACCCATACCCTTTCGAGAAAGAAAAAATGAAATTCCCTCAGTCCCCTCTGTAGATTCTACCGCCTCCCGACATACCCGAATTGCCTCTCATCGAATCATATACATTCAACTTTACCCATTCCGTAACCGATTTCACCCATCTGACAATTTAGCCCGAAATCTCTATTGAGGAGGAGTCGATAACCCCAGTCCTTCCAAAATCTGATCCCGGGGGAACTGCTTATTGCCTTACCTTCAAACAGGATTTTTACCCACCATTTAATCCGGGTAATGAAAACCGCGACAACCATGGGTTTATGATCAAACCTTCATTTCTGGCCCGCCATGTTTCCCAGAGGATCAGGCTAGGAGGGAGCATGGCCTGACATCGTAGCTAGCCATCATTGGTTCATATGCCCTTCAATCGACTGGTGTTACAGATGGGAGATACCGAAGATTGTGCCAAAGTGATCCTAGATTTTTTCCACCTGTTGCCCTTGAAGGAAGAGGTGCGTCAGAGATTCTGTATTAAACTGAGGATTTGGCCCTTCTTCACAACAAACACACCTTGAGACCAACTATATCCCTTTGACCTACACTCTTTCATCCATCGAGACAGCAACCTGTAGTAATCTCTAGATAAAAATCGCTACCTTTGGGGGCATTTTCCCATGCCAAACCCAGCTCAACCACCTCTTGGCTGGTGATCTTTCTCTGCACAATTTCCAGGCTGACTTGATAGAGAAAGATTTAGAGGATTCATGAGGCTAGAAGCTCTCGGATGTGGTGAATCCATCATGAAATATGAAATTCAGGACTTCATAGGATAAGGAGTGGACCAAGGATGGGGGGAGCGGCCTTGCTGAACCCAAAACATCTTTGACCTTCAACGAGAGCAACAAATCTAGAATAGGGTTGACGACACGCTGTTGGAGATGGCCTAGCCCTGTCCAGTTAGTTTTCCATAAATTTAGATCCCCTTGCCCCACATGCCACTACACATTATCTACTAGCTTGGGCAACAACACCCTAATGATTTTCCAGAGAGGGGATACCTAGACTGAAGCTCTACTCGAATCCGCCATCTCTAGATCCTGGGAATGCTTAGCTCGCATGAGGGCCACTCAAGGCCCTTTGTTCTCTCCGAATTTAACATCTCATGCCATCTTTAAAAGTATAGCTGTCATAACGTCTTTGAGCTTCCTGACGCCTAACCCTCCTTCCTCAAAGGACCTTGAAATCTTCTTCCATGCAATCCAATGAAATTTTCGTTTACCCTCAGCCCATCCCCAAAAGAAGTTCGCAAAATGCATCTCCAACTTTGAGACCACTTGGCTTGGGACATGCACAACTATCATAACATGAAGAGGGATGCTTCCCAACACATGCCTGATAAGTGTTGCTCTACTAACCTGCGAAATATGCCTCATAGTCTACCTGCTGACTCTCCCGTCCACTTTATCAAGGAGAATTTGTAAGTCAAATTATTTCACCCTTCCCCTGGTTAGCGACACTCCCAAGTAATGAACCGCTAATCTGGACTTAGCAAAGCTGAGTAGCTGCTTTATGGATTTGATCCTACGTGTCGGCAATTTATCGGAGCAGAGAAAGCAACTCTTCCTGCTATGAGGAATTCCTTAGCTACTTAGAGAGAAGCTCGAACCCCATTCAGAAACAACAGGGTGTCATCTGGGAAAAGAAGGTGGGAGATCAGAGGGCACCCTCTACTGAGTTTAAAATATTGACACCAACCTCGAGCCACCAACAAGTTGGAACTCTTGGAGAAGGCTTCTACTACTAGGATAAACAGCCCAAGGGACAATGAGCCTCCTTGCCACAGACCTTTCGAGGATTTGAAGAAACTCGCCGACTCTCCGTTGATTAGGACTGAGAACCAATTGTTCCCCCAACAATTTTCCATTGGGCCAATCCATCTGTTACTAAAGCCGAATTTAAACAGCACCTGCGTGAGGACGTGTCAATCCACCCTATCATAGGCCTTTTCTAAGTCTATCTTGAGCACAATGTTGCCCCCTCAAACTTTCTTGTTAATCTTGCGCACCACCTATTGGGCCAGCGCAATGTTCTTTGTTATCAATTACACCTGAATAAAAGAACCTTGTTCGACCGATATCAACTTGGGAAGAAGCTTGCTTAATCTGGAGGCCAAGATTTTAAAGAAGATCTTGTATACTATGTTGCATAGGCTGATGGGATAATAGTCGAAAACTTTTAATGTTGTAGGAGATTTGGGTATTAGACAAATCAATGATGCTGAGAAAGCTCTAGGGAAATCACCTCCTTTGAATAAGAACATCACTACTTTGTGATGGTCTTCCCCCACGATTTGCCAACACTTCGAGAAAAAGGCACCTGAAAGGTCATCCGGGCCTGGGGCCCTGTCATTAGGAATGGCGCAAACTGCAACTTGGACTTTAACTACGGAAGGAGGGGCAAGCAGAGAGTCATTTTCTTACTAACATAACAGATGGGGGATAGCTAGCGAGACATTGATGGATTGGCAAGATTGTTCCGCCTTGAATAAGTCTTCAAAGAAGTTTACTGTTGTAGATTTAATGGCCTCTTGGCCTGAGATAATATTCCCCTCTTCATCCTTAATTAAGGAAATTCCAAAGTGCTTGATTTTTTGATAGCTGAAGCGTGAAAAAACTTGGAGTTTCTGTCTCCTTACTCCAACCAAGTGTTCCTTGCCTTTTGCTTCCAGAAGACTTCTTCCATTAGCTCCAACTGCGCTAGGCGTTGTTTGGTTGCCAAATTTTCCTGAAGTCACTACAAGAAACAAAAAATTTTTTCGTTGGTAAAACTTAACTTTTATCAACAGAATTTTTTTTCATTGGTAATAATATTTTAACCGACGAAAATTTTCGTCGGTAAAAGTATTTTAGCGCCAAAGATAGAAAATTTTCATGCCATCACTTCAAGACTTTTACTGACAAATATTTTCATTGGTAAAAAGCAGAGACCCACTTTTACCGATGAAAATTTTCGTCGATACAAGTGTTATGTTTTTAACTTAGAAATTTTCGCCCCGAGTTTTATTGACAAACTAAAACCTTCGGGAATAATGGTTTTACCAACGCAATGTGTCGTCGATAAAAGTATTTTAATTTTTAAGATGGAAAATTATCGCGATGTATTGAAAATTTCGCGATAAAACTTTTACTGACAAAAATTTTCATCGGTAAAAAACCCACAACCACTTTTACTGACGAAAAGTTGCATTGGTATAATTATTATGGTTTTAACTTGAAAATTTTGTCTTTTACCGACGAACCAAAACCGTCGGGAATAATGGTTTTACCGATGAAAATTTTTGTCGATAGAAGTGCTGTTTTTTTAACTTAGAAAAAATTCCAATATAAGTTATACCGACGAATAGTTTCATCGGTAAAAGTGTTGTGCTTTTACCTTTACCGATGAAACCTGTCATCGGGAATAATGATATAAGTCTTTAAGTTGGAAAATTTTCCCGTTTCTTTGAAAATTTCCTTCCTGCCTTTTACCGACGAACCAAAACTGACGGGAATAATATTTGTTCCGCCAAAAATATTCATCGGTAAAAGGGATGTATATTTTTTTTAAAAAAATGTTTTCTTTTACTGACAAAATTCAATTTCGTGGGTAAAAGACATCTTTACCGATGAAACTTTATGTTGGGAATAATGATATAATTTTTATCTTAGAAAAATTTCCTGTTGAGTTTTACCGACGAACCAAAACCGTCGGAAATAATATTTTTACTGACGACACATTTCGTCGGTAAAAGTGTTCTATATTTCCATTATAAAATTTTCGCCCTGCCTTTTACCAATGAACCAAAACCGTTGGGAATAATATTTTTGCTGACGAAAATATTTGTCGGTAGAAGGGTTGTAGATTTATTTTTATTTTTTAAATGTTTACTTTTACCGACGAAAGATAATGTTGTAGGTAAAAGACTTCTTTACCGACGAACATTGTCGTTGAGAATAATAATATAATTTTTCGATTAGAAATTTTCCCGTTGTCTTGAAAATTTTCGCGCTGAGTTTTACCGACGAACCAAAACTGTCGGGAATGATATTTTTCTCGACGAAAAATTTCGTTGGTAAAAGGCAAAGAATCACTTGCACCACTGAAAAGTGTCGTCGGCAAAAGTGTTGAATTTTTAAGGTAATATTTAAATAATTTTTATCAATAAGGTAATTTTATAATTAGATATATATATATATATATATAATAATTTGTATATATATAAATAATTTGTATATATATATATATATATATATATATATATATATATATATATATATATATATATATATATATATAAAGGGATATATTTAAATGATTTAAAATATCATACGAAAAAGAATATTGAAAAGTTTAGAAATTTTAACTACGTTTGAGAAAATTTTTTAGAACAAAATGATGCTTTTGAAGAAAAAATTAGAATTTTGAAATTTCTGATAAAAAATTAAAATATGAGAAATTTTATGAGATTTTGAAAATAAAAATTCAAAATTTGTATTTTAATTTTTTTTTGAAATATTTTATAATAAAAATGATATTTTGTTAAAAGAGTAAAAAAATGTTTTTTGAAAAAAAAAATGTTATTTTTAAATGAAAATTGAAATTTATCTGTAAAAAATAAAATTACAAAATTATTAGGGACATCCACTAATTGAACCATTAATCATTTTTGGACAATTCAATCAGTTCAGATTGAAGAGTAAATAACTTCAGATGTTTAAATCAAATTTCATTGAAATTGTTGATAAATCTTGTATGCCTAATATCTTTCTCATATGTAGCCTGATTGAGGCGAGTAACTAGTCAAATTGAGAGTATTGATCAGTAAAATAGAGTGAATGGACCAGACATGTAAAATGGGCCAAATATTCTGGTCAAAATTGTGACCCAACTTACTGACCTCATGAGAACCTAAGAATTAATGTTAGTAAATTTTGTAGGCCCCATCATGATGTATGTCGAACATCAACACCGTGGATTTGATGTGTCCCCTTTAGATTATGAGATATCTCAAAATTCATCCGTATGCAAAACTCAAGTGGGCCATACCATCTAAAACTATATGAAGAAATCCTAAAAAATATAAAAGCATTTGGTGCCATGGCCCACATGAGTTTTAGATGCGGCTGAAACTTGGTTAGACCCCTCATCCAAGTGGGACACATATAATGAGTGGGTTGGATATGTGAATAACATTTAGGCAAACCCAATATATGATTATGAATGTTTTAAGGAAACCCCTCTCCACTACATTTAGGTGAGTTACTCATTGCCCTTACCAAAGTAAACTCTATGGGGTCCACCATTATTTATTTATTTTATCCACTCTGCTCATCCATGTTAACAGATAATTTGAGGTTTAAAGAAAAAAAAGGAAGCATATCCAAAGCTCAAGTGGACCACACCACAGGAAATAGTGTGATTGAACCTCAAATAAGGGGAATGGATTGGCTACTCCTGACACCATCTAATGGCTAGTGGTTTGTCAGTTTATGGTATGAGACCAAAAATGAGATATATGTGTTAATCCATATCTTCTATCTATTTTTAAAGATCATCTTATGGTATGAGACCAAAAATGAGATATATCCAAATCTTAAGAGGACCACATTCCACCTAAACAGTGTGGAAAGATCATCTTACGATATGATTATGAATGTTTTAAGGAAACCCTTCTCCACTACGTTTAGGTGATTTACTTGTTATCCTTACCAGAGTAAATTCTGTGGGGTCCACCATGATGGGTGTTGAACATCTACCTAATCAATCAGATGCACCATTCCATGGTGCGCTTGGGGCTTAAAAATCAAGGCAATCCATGACTTTTTTGGGCCACACCAGATACAAAAGTTGAGAGGGGTTACCCTCCATCAAAATATTCATAATCATTTGTTAGTATCACCAAGATGTGGTTCACAAATCCAGCCCATCCATTATGTGTGTCCCAATTGGATGAGTCAGACCAGGTTTCATATGTAGTGGACTATAGTGGGACAATGACGCCCACCATTATAGTTTTATATCCAGCATTAAAAACTTATAAACACTACAAAAGTTTTATATCAAGATGATATTTATGTATCATTACCATTCATCCATTTTGTCGGTTCATGGAGCACATCCAAATTTCTATTGGACCACACCACATTTTGGATGAAGCTTATATTTGTTTTTGTAATTTTTTTTTTTCCTTTGTCCAGGTATGTCTAACCTAATCAATAGGTTGGATAAAAATAAATATTACAGTGGGCACTAAGGTGGGCCCATGTAGTTTTTAATGGTGGCTGTTCAATTACCATTGTTTTTTATATTGTAGTCCACTTAAGATCAGTTGTTAACATGCAGCTTGACAAGCGAGTGTGACATCAATAAGTTTTGTGGCCCCATGATAATATATTCTTTATATCTACTCCGTCCATCTATTTGGAGAGTCATTTTAGGGAAATAGGTAAAGAATGAGTCTAATCCAAACCTATAGTCGACCACACCGCAAAAAAGAGTGGTGAGAATGATGCCCACCATTAAAAACTTCTAAGGCCCATAAAAGTTTTTGATCAAGACGATACTTGTGTTTTACCTTCTTCTGTGTCTATGTTAACTTATGAGCAGTTTGGATTTCAAATAAACATCATGGTCAGCCTTAGGAAGGTTTCAATGGTGAGAATCACTCTCCCCACTGTTTTCTGTCGTGGGGTCTACTAAAGCTTTGGATCTACCTCATTCTTTGGATAACGCCCTAAAATGATATCTCCAAGTGGATGGACGGTGTGGATAAAACACATACATCGTAGTGGGCCCCACAAAACTTGGTGACGTCACTTTAGTAGTAGTCTCGCTACATAACCTATCAGTAGTTAATCTGCGTCCCCCCTTTCATCTATCTCTCACCCTAATCCTCTCTCTCTCTCTCTCTCTCTCTCTCTCTCTCTCTCTCTCTCTCTTGCTCTCTCTCTCAACCTGTTAGTAGCTAATCCGCTCCCCCCTCTCCTCCTCTCTCTCTCAACCCGTCAGTAGCTAATCCGCATCCCCCTTTTCCCTCTCTCTCGCCTTAATCCTTTCTCTCTCTCTCTCTCTCTCTCTATCTCTCTCTCTCTCTCTCTCTCTCTCTCTATCTCTCTCTCTCTCTCTCTCTCTCTCCCTAACCTTTCTTGATTTTCTTTGATCCACAAACGCCCTGCCCATGAACGCCCTTGCTCTCTCTCTCTGAAGCTCGGTTGACAGGGATTTGTCGAATGTGAGGTATCTCTCTCTCTCTCTCTCTCTCTCTCTCTCTCTCTCTCTCTCTCTCTTAATGCCAATTTAGGAATTTGGGGATTTAGTAATTTATGGATTTTTTATTTGATGTGGACCCTCTTTTAGGGATTTGGGGATTTTAGGGCTTACAGATTTGAATATGGACCCCGAATTGGGGTTTTACTGATTTTACAGATTAGGGATTTGGGAATTTTAGGATTTTGGGGATTTGAGGATCCAACCAGAAATAGGGATTTCTAATTTTACAAATAAGGGATTTCTGATTTTACAAATTAGGGATTTCACAAATTAGGGATTTTAGGGTGTATAGATTTGAATGTGGATCCCGAATTGGGGGTTTTATCTCATAAGGATGATGTATCTGATACTAGGAATTTGTTTTGCCTCAATCGAAATTGCATAATGAAATTTATTATAGTAGTATGAATTGTTTAAGCTCTTAGGATTGTGGTGATCTAATATGCGAATTTTGTTCTCACACAATGATGGTAACTAATGTATATTCTTTTTTTGATAAATTGATTTTATTTTCAGTTTATGGTCGGTCTGCTCGAATTGAAACTTTTAAGACTAACTTAAGTAGTTTGTATGCAACTTTTATGATCCTGCCTTGCTGAGCAATTTATTTTGTCCAAAATGCACAAGGACAATGAAGATGTTCTCTGTCAAGTAGACATGGATAGATTTTCTTTTCACAAGTCTTGTTAACTACCTTGATACTTGCATGCTAGCCCATGAAATATGCATTGGACCTAATAAAAAGTCCAGATCAATGAATTGGACTCTTTAAGTGTCCCAATGCAGTTAGGAGCCCTACAATATTCCACAATATTCCAGGAGTGGTGGAGTATTTCTCTCTCTAAGCTCATATGCATGTACAAGTTGGTTAATGCATAGGCCACTATACATGCCAATCTGTACAGAAGTGAAATATCAAGCCATCCCATGTGGATCTCTAAGGTGGGTCCACTTGATTCTTGGTATAGGGTACCCTTATGATGGATGGCTTGGATATTGCAGCTATCCCTCCACATATTTCAGTGGCATGTGAATTTAGTTGACTTGGAGAGAGAGAGAGAGAGAGGCGCATGTGTTCAATGAATTTAATTACATATATATATATATATATATATATATATATATATATATATATATATATATATATATATATATATATATATATATATATATATATATATATATATATATGGCAGCCATTGCGGCCAACAAGGGCTGTAAAACATCAATTTTTTGGATTGTTGAACATGGGCCTTAATGGTTAAATCACTAAAACAACCAACTATATAAAGGGTTTAGATTAGTTAAAACTATAGTGATCTATGCACTCCTCTAAATGTACACTAGATGATCTCGAAAGAAAAATATAGTAGAGATTCACATTCATTATCATTGTCGTTGTATCACTATCATCATAACTTGTTAGAAATGGTGTATTTGACTAAAGTAGTGATCTATAGTGATCTATGCACTCCTCCAAATTGAAGTCTTTTATTTGAGTTTAAGATATTACATTCTAGAGCTTTTCTTTCACATAAAATTTGTTTACTTAGCATTATATTTTTGTTCTCAATATGAAGATAAAATGTGTAATATTGTTCTATTGCCTTCTATTGGCTAAAATTGTCCTTGCAAACCTTAATGAGCTTATATATTACATTTTTTTATCTTAAATTATTATTGTAATTAGTTAGTTTATAGTTGTGACTTGTAATTATGATTTGTAAGTTAGATAATTAGTACTCATTTGAGAATTTCTATGGGGACATACATAGATATGATGTATTTTTGGTGGCATAGAAATCGCTCAAATTGTCTCATTTTAGACAGTTCAAGGTTAGATGGATAGTATGCTTTCATATAATTTATTTAAATGTTCATACCTGATCTGCGGTCCATCTCCTTGTTTCTCTCTGGATATGTTTCTTCCGTTCTGTATCCAATGCCAAATATCTTTACATTGCTTTAGATTTTTGACATCGGAATGTAACGTAAGATCAACTTATCTGAAGAGGCATGGGGAGATGCTGCCGAATTTTCGGTGTGGATGTTTAAATGGGAATATAAAAGTATTACAATCTATCCAACTTTGGATGAGTAACTAATTTAGGATTTAATTGTATTAGCTTAGAATTGATAGAGCAGACCCAGATGTGCATCGGAGCTATATAGATGTTGAGCGGGGGTCCCTGAAAGGTGGGAACCTCTATTTATGTTCGGGTAAGATAAGATGCATGATTTCCTTTTCAACTGTTTGTCATATAGTGACAGTACTTGTTAAAAAAATTTTAGATGGATGATGAATGTATTTGCGAATGTAAATGAAAATAAAGAACTTATAATATATATATATATATATATATATATATATATATATATATATATATATATATATATATATATAAGTTATCAATGGAGGATACCTAGTTTAGGGGGACAAGAAATTCTTGTAGCTTAAAGTATGGTGCCCCAATATTGGTTGTAAGTTACTAGTATGTAGTAGATAATACTAGAGAATACCTAAACCCGATCCAAACCCGAAACCTAAACCTAAACCTATAACTTAAACCTAAACCTAAACATAAACCTATGACTTATAACCTAAACCTAAACCTATAACCTAAACCTAAACTGATAACCTAAACCTAAAATCTAAACCTAAACCTAAAACCTAAATCTATTCTCAAATCCCAAAACCTATAACCTATAACCTAAACCCAAACCTAAACCTAAAACCTTAACCTAAACCTAAAACCTAAATCTATTCTCAAATCCCTAAACCTATAACTTATAACCTAAACCCAAACCTAAACCTATACTTATAACCCAAACCTAAAACCTAAACCTAAACCTAAACCTTCAACCTAAACCCAAACCTTAAACCTTAAACCAAAACCCTAAACCTAAACCTGAACCCGATTTTCTAAACTTAAACCTTAACCTATTCTCAATTCCCTAAACCTTAACCTATAACCTAAACTAAACCTAAAACTATAACCTTAACCTAAACCTAAACCTAAAACTTAAATGTTTTCTCAAATCCCTAAACCTATAACCTATAACCTAAACCCAAACCTAAACCTATAACCTTAACCCAAACCTTAAACCTAAACTTAAACCTAAAACCTAAATGTATTCTCAAATCCCTAAACCTATAACCTATAACCTAAACCCAAACCTAAACCTATACTTATAACCTAAACCTAAAACCTAAACCTAAACTTAAACTTTAAACCTATAACCTAACCTAAACCTATACTTATAACCCAAACCTAAAACCTAAACCTAAACCTAAACCTTAAACCTAAACCTTAACCTAACCTAAACCTAAAACCTAAACCTAAACCTAAACCCAAACCTAAAACCTAAACCTAAAGCTATACCTAAAACCTAAACCTTAGCCTAACCTAAACCTATACTTATAACCCAAACTTAAACGCGAACCTAAACCTAATTTTCTAAACCTAAACCTTAACCTATTCTTGATTCCCTAAACCTAAAACCTAAATGTATTTTCAAATTCCTAAACCTAAACCTACAACTAATCCTAATCTCAACTCCTTAACCTAAACTTAAACCTAAACTTAAAAACCCAAACCCAAAACCCAAACTCGAACCCGATTTCCTAAACCTAAACCTTAACCTATTCTCAATTCCCTAAACCTAAAACCTAAACATAAACCTAAAACCTAAATGTATTATTAAATTTCTAAACATAAACCTACACCTAATCCTAATCTCAACTCCTTAACCTAAACCTAAACCTAAACTTGAAAACCCAAACCTAAACCCTTACCCAAACCTGATTTCCTAAACCTAAACCTTAACCTATTCTCAATTCCCTAAACCTTAACCTATAACCTAACCTAAACCTAAACCTATAATCTACACTTATAACCTAATCCTATAACCTTAACCTAAACCTAAAGCCTAAACCTAAACCTAAAACCTAAATGTATTCTCAAATCCGTAAACCTATAACCTATAACCTAAACCTTAAACCTAAACCTAAACCTAAAACTTAAATGTATTCTCAAATCCCTAAACATATAACCTATAACCCAAATCCGAACCTAAACCTATACTTATAACCCAAACCTAAAACCTAAACCTGAACCTAAACCTTAAACCTATAACCTAACCTAAACCTAAACTTATAACCCAAACTTAAAACCTAAACCTAAACCTTAAACCTAAACCTTAACCTAACCTAAACCTAAAACCTAAAACCTAAACCTAAACCTAAAACCTAAACCTTAACCTAACCTAAAACTATACTTATAACCCAAACCTAAACCCGAACCTGAACCCAATTTCCTAAACATAAACCTTAACCTATTCTCAATTCCCTAAACCTAAAACCTAAACCTAAACCTAAAACCTAAATGTATTTTCAAATTCCTAAACCTAAACCTACACCTAATCCTAATCTCAACTCCTTAACCTAAACCTAAACCTAAACTTGAAAACCCAAACCTAAACCCAAACCCGAACCCGATTTCCTAAACCTAAACCTTAACCTATAACCTAACCTAAACCTAAACCTAAACCTATAACCTACACTTATAACCTAAACCTTTAACCTTAACCTAAACTTAAACCCTAACCTAAACCTTGACCTATAACTTATAACCTAAACCTAAATCTAAACCTTAACCTATAACCTATACTTATAACCTTAACCTAAACCTATTCTCAAATCCCTAAACCTAAACCTATTCTCAATTCCCTAAACCTTAACCTATAACCTAACTTAATCCTAAACCTATAACCTACACTTATAACCTAAACCTTTAACCTTAACCTAAACTAAACAACTTAACCTAAACCTTAACCTATAGCTTATAACCTAAACCTAAACCTCTATAACCTAAACCTTAACCTATAACCTATACTTATAACCTTAACCTAAACTCATAACCTTAACCTAAACCTATTCTCAAATCCCAAAACCTATACTTATAACCTAAACCTAAACCTTAACCTAAATCTATACTTATAACCTTAACCTAAACCTAAACTCAATTCCCTAAACCTTAACCTATAATTTATAACCTAAACCTATAGCTTATAACCTAAACTCAATTCCTTCCCTAAACCTTAACCTATAACCTTAACCTATAACCTATAACCTATAACCTATAACCTAAACTCAAATCCCTAAACCTTAAGCTATAACCTATAATCTATAACCTATAACCTATAACCTTAACCTATAACCTATAACCTAAACTCAATTCCCTAAACCTTAACCTATAACCTATAACCTATAACCTATAACCTAAACTCAAATCCATAAACCTTAACCTATAATCTATAACCCATAACCTATAACCTAAACATATTACCTAAACTCAATTCCCTAAACCTTAACCTATAACCTATAACCTAAACTCAAATACCTAAACTTTAACCTATAACCTAAACGTATAACCTAAACTCAAATCCCTAAACCTTAACCTATAACCTATAACCTATAACCTATAACCTATACCTAAACCTAGCCTAATCTTAAAGCTATTTTCGTAACCTGACTCTAGTCTTTTCATTTTAAAGATGGACAAGAGTTGGATGTGAGCTATGAACAGGTTTGGCCCAAAGTATAAACAAGGGGTTCAAGAGTTCATGGAATGCGTGAAATCGAGCAAATTTAGGAAATATGATTAGGCATTCATGTCGAAAATGTAAAAACATGATATATAAGACTTTACACAAAGTAGAGGATGATTTGTTCATAGTTGGGATTGACCAGGGTTACACTTGGTGGATCTATCATGGTGAAGATATGACTCATAGAGTTAAGGCCACTGAAGTTGTTGCTAACCTAATCGTACCGGATGACAAGGATGAAGACGTTGACGAAATGCAAGATATCATATGGGATGTGTTCAGGGGAACAATTGTGAATACTAATTTTGTAGAAACAAGTAATAGCCAAGATATTCCTCCCATGAGTGATGTCAAATCAAAAAAATTTAGTAAGTTATTGAGGGATGCGCAACGTCTACTTTATCCGGGATGTGAGAACTTCTCCAAGTTAAATTTTCTAACAAAGTTACTTCATTTGAAGACAATAAATCATTGGAGTAATAAATCGTTCGACATGTTGCTTGACTTGTTGAAAGAAGTATTACCAGATGGTGAGACATTGCCTAAGTCTCATTATGAGGCAAAATCTTTAATGTGAGACTTGAGCCTTAGTTACATCTCCATACATGCATGTGTAAATGATTGTTTATTATATTGGAAAGAGCATGAAAATGTTGAAGAGTGTCCAGAATGTGGAGAGTCTAGGTGGAAGCATATTGGAGCCAAGCGAAAGAAAATCCCGCGAAAGGTGTTAAGGTACTTCCCATTGAAACCCATATTGCAAAGATTGTATATGTCTCGTAAGATAGCTGAAGATATAAGGTGGTATAAGGAGAAACACGTTCATGATAATAGTACATTGAGGTACCCTGCGGACTCTGAAGCCTGGTAAAATTTTGACAAGCAATATGATTGGTTTGCAGAGGATTCTCACAATGTTCGACTAGGTCTTACAAGTGATGGTTTTAATCCATTTGGTAATATGAGTAGCTCGTACAGTATGTGGCTAGTGTTACTTATGCCCTACAATTTACCTCCCTGGTTGTGTATGAAGGAGTCATTTTTCATGATGTTATTGCTTATTCCTGGACCCAGGTCACCTGAGAATGATATTGATGTGTATTTGTGACAGTTAGTAGATGAGTTAAATGAGTTGTGGAGTCAAGGTGTACAAATGTATGACACATTTGCAAGACAGACATTTCAATTACATACAGCAGTCTTGTAGACAATAAATCACTTCCCCGTGTATGGAAATTTATTTAGGTGGAGCATGAAGGGAAAGTTGGCTTGTCCAACATATGGTATTGAGACTTATTCATTATCATTGAAGCATGATAGAAAAACGTGTTATATGCGTCATTGTCGCTTCCTTCCGAGCGATCATAGTTGGCACAGGAAGATGATGATCTTTGATGGCAAACAAAATCATACGCCACCCTCGAAAGAAATATCTGGAGAAAATGTGATACAATAACTGAGTAACATTGAAGAAGTTAGATTTGGTAAGGCATCGCACTTGAAGAAGAGGAAACATACAGTATTAGACTATAACTGGAGGAAGAAGAGCATTTTTTTTTGAGTTGTCCTATTGGAGTGATCTGAAATTGTGACACAACTTCGATGTCATGCATATTGAGAAAAATATATGTAACAATATCTTCGAAATATTGATGAACATGAAGAAGAGAACAAAAGATAGTTTCAAGGCTCGATTAGATCTACAAGCAATGGATTTAACGAAAGAGTTACACTTGCAACCTCATAAAAATTTGTATACTATACCAGCAGCCTGCTACACATTGATAAAACTAGAGAGAAAGCATTTATATGAATGGTTGAGATCAGTGAAGTTTTTTGATGGGTATGCGTCAAACATATCTTGGTGCGTAAACGTTATGAACTATAATGTAACAGGAATGAAAAGTCATGATTGTCACGTCCTTCTACAATGCCTACTACTGGTTGCGATTCGTGGATTCTTAAACAAGGATATCAGTGTGGCGTTGATTGAGTTGGGGATATTCTTAAGGATTTGTGTTCGAAATCGTTGAATGCATATATTATTAAACGACTGGAGAGGGATATTGCAGTAATCCTTTGCAAACTTGAAAAAATATTTTCACTTGCATTTTTTGATGTCATGGTACACCTAGCGATTCACTTACCGCACGAGGCGAAGTTTGTAGGCTCAATACAATATCATTAGATGTATTCGATCGAAAAGTGGTAGAACCTATTAAAATTTTTATTCATTCCATAAACTACATATATCTATATTTTCATACGTATAACATAGTGGTTTGGTGTACAGATACCTTCACACACTCAAACAATTCGTGAGAAATAAGGCAAGACCAGAGGGATTGATAGCTGAAGCATATATTAATAATAAGTGCCTTACATTTGCTCCATGTATTTTCATGGCATAGAGACTAGATTCAACCGAGAAGATTGGAATGCCGATGAAGGGTAGGAGCATGAACAAAGTCTTCCCTCGATTATTGTTTTCTCTACATATATGATCTTAATGTTTCTTGCTGATGACGTGCAATTTATGTGTAGCGAACACATCGATGAGATGAAGTCCAAATTCCTAACAAATTATGATCAAATCATTAGGATCAGTTTTCAGAATGGTTCACAAAACGTGTAAGATTTCACATTGTATCTCACCACGCTTAGAATTTTCATTGTATTATACATTATTTGAACCTAAGAAAATTCCTAAACAATTGGATTCTGTACATGATAGTAGATGAAGACATTGCACACGAGCAACTCTGCGGATGCGTCTGATGCACTATACTCACTGGCTTGTGGCCCTGATAAACATGTATCTAGATACACAAGTTTTATTGTAAACAGGATTCAGTTTCACACCGAAGAACATGAGAAGTATAAGACCACACAAAATAGTGGGGTGGTTGTGAAGGGAATGAATGAGGAGGATGAAATTGACTGTTATGACGTTTTAATGGATATTATTGAGCTGAATTATTATATGAGAAAGCGGGTGTACTTATTTAAATATGATTGGTAGGATATTGGAAATAAAAAGTTGGGAATACAAAATGAAAACTACTTTACGAGCATAAATTTATCTCAAAAGTGGTTTAAAGATGACCCATTTATCCTCACCAGCCAAGCCGAACAAGTATTTTACCTTGCTAACACCAAGTTAGGCAGCTCTTGGCATGTGGTACAGAAAATAAAGCTCAAGAACGTATTTGGCATTCTCGTACCAGAAGTTGAAGATAACGAGGATAGGAAAAATGAAACGTCTAGAGTTGAAGAGGCATATCAAGAAGACATGTCATCTGGGGATACAGGGACCGATTCAAGTGTTGATATTGATGTGGTGCAATTGGACAGAGATAATGTGCCACCTGATCATATTGATGCCTCAATAATACATGACATTGTTAGAGATGATAACGGTTTCATTGATGACAACATTGTAAACAATGAAGAAAAAATACTGATCAGCGATAGTGATGGTGAAGAAGAAATAATCCTAAGCGATAGTGATACGAACGACGATTATTAAATGTACACATGATTTATATATCATTTTTCGATTCAAATAATTTATGTATTTCATGTAAACATGAAAATTACAAGTCATGATTAATTCCTTTTATTGACTTGTTTACAATCCACATTTGCAGTTGAGTCAATTTCTGATCATGTCCTCCTCAAACTGAAGCATAGCAGAAGCACGTAACATACTTCATCAGCTGTTACAGATGGACGTTTCGGTCCTATCTTCTTCTAATAGGGCCAAAGAGATACCCGGTCTAGTCGATGAGTGTATCGTGGAATATATCGATGAAATTCCAGAGCTGATGGAGATATATAACCGCAGAAAACTTGCCATGGAAGATGCGACTTTGTTACTTATACATCTGAATAGAGTCCCGAGAGACCAAATTTCTCCTATGGTGACTAACATGTTAGCTATAACAATGTTGAATGCTTCACACAACATGACATATACTTCAGAAGCATACGATAACTTACGTAGGGAGTACTTCGGATAGTTTACCTAAAAGTTGTTATGTATTACAATGAAATACGTGTATTTAATATAGAATAAAAATGGTTAATGGCATTTTCAAGGGTTATAAATTAAATTTACAGTTTTATTATATTTTGCTTAAATTATAGTGTAATAGTCTAATCATATTTTAATCATCTCTCTAAGTATAAGCACAAATTCATTATACCATCAACACTACTTGTATAATATTTTAGTATATTCCACTTGTATTGATATTATTTAAATTTATAAGATCGTAACTCGCACATATTCAGTGATGACACTAAGTGGAAGACCACATCGTTCGCACACTGGATCTACTCCTTCTACCCTTAATGCGACGGTGACAGCATCGTGTCGCATGTTGCATTGCAGGCGTTTGATCCCTCTGTCACGCATACACCGGGCACTGCATGTAAGTCTAGACATATATGTCTTTTAATGACTTCTGTTTATGCTTAGGCTTATATATTTCTTTTGTAACAGCATCGTCGACCAGCCAACGAAGACGTGGACCCACGCATGGGTTGATTTTAAAGTGACTTACACGTGAGGGTAAGGTGACGGTAGAGTTTCCATAGGACTGCATTAGACCTGTTGGGAACAATGCCAAGTTGTTTACATCAAAGGTCAGTGTCTTGTGTCGATCTATGATCACCCTCCCCCCCCCCTCCCACACCAACCCCGTTGGGCGAACGTGATAGATGATGTGTGGCAGCTCATCGTCTGCACCTTCAAGTAAATTTTAGTAAATTAGAATTTATTTTATAAAAGTTTATTTATGGTTAAGTTATTTTGTTAATAAGTTTATTGTCTTAATATATTATTTATGAAATTACAGAATAAATTTGACTTTGATTGAGTGTTCCTCACATTTCTCATGCCGTCGGTGACATGGTCAAGAAGCGGTTCAAGAAGTACCGCGGTGACTTACACAAGCGGTACAAGCGGTGTGTGAGCCACGAGGAGGCCGTACAGTCCGCACCACCGCACGTGACCTCAGACGACTGGCGAATACTTTGCGATAAATTTTTGTTTGATTCTTTTCAGGTAATATTTACATATTTACGATATCTTAACACAATAATTAAATTCACAATTAATAACAATGTATTATGAATAATGTGTTCAAAAGAGGAGCAAAATAAATTTCGATAATAGGGGAAAGTTAGAAATGAACCACGTGGCTAGTTCAAAGTCATTTGTACGACTTCGTCACGACATGTTAAGAAATTACTTTTAATTAATAAGTTGATATATTCTTTCCTTGCATTTATATTAACTTTATTGTCCTTTCGATTGTGCAGTGAGATTCCATCACTGGCCAAGAGACTGGACTAGTAGACCTCTACAGAGGGACTCACTGTCGGCAGATGACGAGATCTTAGGTACATCGTAAAACTAGTGAGAGTTGGGTAAAAATCCTTACATTGTAAAATTTAATCGCATTGAATTATAATACTGTCATTCGTTATAAAAATTCATATGTTTTCATTATAAGCGGCAATAGACGCCTTACGCAGTCAGCCAACTCCCGATAGTACTCAGCGGAGTGAGCCAGACGTCCTGAGTGAGGTGCTTGGCACCCATTCTAAATATGTGCGTGGGCTTAGCCATGGTGCCAAGCTCATAGCACCCATTGGAGCTGCTCAAGCCAATCCATCATCGTAAGCGATAGCTCCGTATGTTGAGCTGATGTTGTAGAGAGAGATGTTGACCAGCTACAGGTCATCATCCATGACATCAGAGAGCAGTTAGAGAAGTAAAGTGAGCAGCTGCAGAGGTAAAGGGAGGAGCAAGTGAAGCAGATGGAAGAGCAGGAGAGGAAGATGGAGGAAGAGTTGGTGAGGCAGAGAGAGGATCAGGAGAGGAAGATGGAGGAGCTGGAGAGACAGAGGGAGGAGCAGGAGAGGAGGATGGAGGAGCTAACGAGGTAAAGGGAGGAGCAGGAGAGGAGGAGGATGAAGGAGCTGACGAGGGAGATAGAGGAGCAGGAGAGGAGGAGGATGGAGGAGCAGGAAGGAGGATGGAGGAGATGTAGGTGAAGCATGAATGATGGATGATGGAGATATTTCAGGCTCTCGCTGCACGCTTACCCACTGATGCTCCACCACCTCCACTTTCATCTTTGTGATTTTTTATATTTTTAATTATGATGTTAAACTTATATGTATTTATATGTGAATGAATGTGATGTGGATAAGACTGTTTGTGTTTGGATGAATGTACTTTATTTTTGGATGGATTTACTAGTTTGGGTTTAGATGGATGTGAATGTAGAAATATATTAATAGGTGTATATCAGGAAGAATATGATGAAATTTATTGTAACAGGTGTATATTAGGAATTTTGTGTTGGATATTGAAAAAAAAAGGGGATTTTACATATGAATATTTTCGTAGGAAAAAGTTTTGTAAATTTTTTTACCTACGAAAATTTTCGCAGGTAAAAGTATTGTGAAATATTGTTACCAACGAAAATTTTCATAGCTAAAAGTTTTTAACTTATTTTTTACCAACGAAAATTTTCGTCAATAAAAGTTTTATAATTATTTTTACGTACGACACGTTTTGTTTGTAAAAATTTTTTCAATTATTTTTTATCGACGAAAAGTTTCGTCGGTAAAAGTTTTGAAATTTTTTTCCCATGAAAACTTTCGTCGGCAAAAGTTTTTGGCTTATTTTTTACCAACGAATATGTTCATCAGTAAAGGTTTGTACTTGTAGCGACGAAAATTTTTGTTGGTAAAAGTTTTTTGCTGATTTTTTACCGACGAAAATTGTCGTCGGTAAAAGTTTTGTAATTATTTTTAGCTACAAAACAAATCATCGGTAAAAGTTTTTAAATTATTTTTTACCGACGAAAAAATTCGTCGGTAAAAGTCTTACCTTTGCCGACCAAAAAACTTTTCGTCGGTAAAAACCTTTACCCTCAAACTTTCGTCGGTAAAACTCTTTACATACAAAAAAATAGGTTTTCGAGATGAAAAATTTCATCGGCAAAAGTGGGTTTTCTTGTAGTGAGGAGATTTTCACTAGGAGAATTTTGCATTCTATTCGATGAATATAATTACCAAGGTTGTTTCTATAGAAAAGTTCATGTTCTGTGTGACTTCTCTAGGTCGGGCAAAGATTGAATAAAGACGGAGTGTGCACGAGAAGCAATAATTATAAAACAATGATGGAGACGAGATAGATATGGATGATCGAATATGGCATATTGCAACATGAAGATTAGAGTCATGGTGGAGATGGTTTAAAATTGGATGCCTCAAATTTATACTGAAGTAGGGAAACTATCGACCAATTGATTGTCTAGTCAACTGATCGAAAGATATTGAAAATTTTCAATTTTTTGGCAATATATCGATGTGTTGCACAATTTTGTGTGATTTTATGCAAGTTGTTTCTATTTTCGTTTTCCTTAAATATGTGTGTAAATTGGATTAGGGTTAATGCAAGATGTTCTTAAGAGGTTGAGAGGTTTTTAGAGAGATGTTTTTCGTCTTGGGGCTTTAAATCGATAAGGTTTTATATCTTACAACTTTAGTTTTTCATAATAAATTCTCACTTTGTGCCATGATCTTTTTCCGCAAGGGTTTTTCCTTGTAAATTTGAATTACTCTCTGATTGGATTTGTTTGTGCGACCGTGTTCCTAACATGCATGAGTATGATTGCATTTTCATACATTTCCTATGCTCCTATTTAAATGGTTACATCAGTCAATTGGGATTTACTAGGCTCTGTGAAATTCATGGTTGGGCATTCTTATCTAGGGGTTCAACTTTATAATAAGTTATAATTTATGGCGGACCACTCTTACCCAATGGTCCAACTTGACAACTAGTGAGACCACATGAGCTACGAACAGAAATTGGCACGGTAATTAGGCATGTAAAAACTTCCTTTATTTCCAAGTTTTTTGGGATTCTATGGAAGGTTGCTCACTTTTAGCCCATTTAGATAAAGCCACTCAAAAGAATAATCTTTAGAAGTCATCATCAATATTTTTTTCTTTCATTTTATTTAACCATCTTCCTAGTTTTTACTAGGCACATTATTTATTGTTTGAAAATGACAAAACCCATTTTGAGTGGTTAAACCATTCATATAGTAAGGTCATTAGTATCTTATTTCTTAACAGCCATTAAGTGGGGGTCATTGTTGTTGGGGAAAATTGGGTGGCTACAAGATGTCGGTGTAGTTTTGTTATTTTAAAAAATGGCAGCATAATGTGCACACTAGATTTGATCACTTAAGATCTAACGACTTAGGTGATGACACATGGTAACAAGATCTTGACAGGAGGCAAAATGAAGATTTCTTTGGTTGCTCTAATGACAAAACAAGATGAAAATTCGAAATGTCATGAGTAGCTAGCTAGAAAGGGAATGTCCAGCTAGCTACAACAAGTATACATGTGTCGCACATACAATACATATGGTAAAGCCAACTATTTCCGTAAAGGCTTAATGATCGAAGTTAAGTTTTGAACAAAACTATCATGCCCTAAATTTCGACACCCAAGTATATCTGACCCAATCCCATATCTAAAGGCATGATTTATATATTGTATATTTACATTTCATAATTCACATACACTACACCAAATTTGCTGTTTAGGAACAGTTTATTTTTGGTTTAGGTACAGCTTAGAGCTATACAAAGTTTATTTTTGGTTTATGCACAGCTTAGAGCCGTACTTACTGTGAACAGTTTTCCAATAAATCAGAACTCTTACTCCTACTTTATGTGGGGCCCACCGTGATGTAAAGGTATTATCCACACCATTCATCAATCCCTTTTTTCATATCATTTTACAGCATGATCTAAAAAATGAGATAAAACTAAAGTTTAAACAGACTGCAAAGTAGGGATTGCCTACAGTTGAAAATTTCTTGGGTTTTCAGTGGACGCTGATTGCATCCAGCACTACCCGTCTCTAGCTAGGAACAGGTAGGAGCTCTGAGTACCCTCCATGATGTATATCTTATCCACATAGGCCATCCATTTTTTCATATCATTTTAAGATATAGGCCTAAAAATAAAGCAAATACAAGGCTGAGGTGGACCACAACATATAAAGCAATGGTAATAATGATTCTCATCATTGAAACTTTTTAAAGGCCCACCGTGATTTTTATTTTCCATCCAATCTATTCATAAAGTTACACAATCCTTGATGAAGAGAAAACTCGAATATCAGCTCAATTCAAAACACCTCTGTGGAACCCAAAAAAAATTTGACAGTAAAAGTTTAATCCCCATTATGTAGTCCACATCTATTTTTGAATCTACCTCATTTTTGAGTTTGTATCTTAAAATAATACGAAGAAAAAATAGATGAACGGTGTGGATAAGACCCATACATCAAGGTGGCCACTCAAACCTCCTGCCCATTCCCGACTGGAGTGGACGGGGGTAGGATGCAATTTGCGTACATTTTCACTTCATCCAGGCGGGAGTCGGATGCAAGCCCTCTTCCTCTCCCTCTCCCTCTCCCTCACCCTAACAACCCTTGCCTGAACTAGAGCCTGAAATTACAATCCTACACTCTCATCTTCTCTCCACAAACTCCTCTCTATCCCTCTCCTCTCTCCTCTCCTACAAACCTCCTTTCCTCCTTCCTCACTTTTCCTAAAAATGCCCCAAAATCCCTTCCTAAATCTCCTCCCTCTCCTCTAAGCTCTCACCTCAAAAACCCTCCCCATCCCTCAGATCTCCAACCTTCAAATCCTCTCCCTCCATCATCCCCCTCCAGTCCCCGCTCTCTGTGTCCCAACACCACGTCCCTGATCTTCATCTGGGTTCAGGTTCTTCTGGAATGCGATCGCCAAAGTGCAAGATGGTAATTTCATGCTGATATATCTTGCAGTACTTTTGTCTTTATCTTTTCTTTTCCTTCTTGGGCTGAGATTTTTTAGATTTTAGGGTTAGTTGGGGGGAGGATGGTCAGACAGACTACTCGAAATTGTAGTCTGTTGGCATCGTTCATTGGCCCCTTTCAGTGGTGATTAGAACCGTTTATCCAGTGAGAACCGTTGTGGATGGGCCATGTTACGAGGATCTCATTGATTGGATTGTCCAGTGGATCCCATTTTTTCCTGAAATTGTACATTAGATAGAGAAACAGTTCACATTATTTCCTAAGAATCTACTCAAGTTTAGATCATTCATGTGATCTGTGAAGTTTTTTGCATCAGATGGTTGGATGGTTCCGATCACGGGGCTAAACAGTGATTGCCTACGGGATACAATTTCACGTGGCCATTGTGCAGGCTAGTTGAGTTTTTGAGCAGAGGAGGTTTCTAGGGTTTTGATGTTGCTTTGATGTGGTTTCGGCGGTGCATTTGAGTGTGGATGAGTATTTGGCCGACTGGTTTGATTTGAATCAATCCAAGTATTAATGGGTGTTGAACAATTACTATAAGAGCAAGGGAATTGTGAGTTTGAACATCTACTTTTCCTTTTTTTTTTTGTAGTTTTTTGAATTTTGAATTCTGGGACTTTATTCTGAATTCCACTTGTGATTCTTCTCTGATCTTATGCAGTTTTTTCTTAATTTATTTGCTCTCTTTTCATGAATTTATGCAATGTGTTTCCTTGCCACTTGCATGAGAGTGGTTGGTAGACCCTACAAGAAAAGGTGCATAGTCGGTGGTTGGGGCTACCCTTTGTCGGCGCGAAGTAAAACTGACCATCGGCAACGGGGCCCTATAAAAGAAAAAACCACAATCCAAATATTCATTTGCGCCCCTCCCCGCCCCCGAATCTCTCTCTCTCTGCTCTCTCTCTCTCTTTAATATTCGTTGGTATGATGATTTCCTGATATGAAAGTCAGGCCAGTCCACACGTTGATCAGCGGACCACCAATGGTATGACTCACTGTAGTGGTTCAGTCCACCCAGTGAATGGATTTACCTGATTTTAATATATGGTGATCATCACTGTAAGACCCGTATCTTAGTCCGTACCGTTCCGTATACTTCCGCGGTCTTACCGGTTGAATTCCGACAACCTTCTACCCTTAACCGATATTAACGCGCGACCCTAATTCATACGCCGTCAACCCGAGTCGACTCAACCCAAGACCCGTACCCTAGCGACCGCGCCGTCGCTACGGTTCCGATGCCGCGACTCGCGCGCCGAGGCGATACCCTGGTGAAGAGTTGTAGGCTGAAGTTCGGTGCGAGGACACGCCGCTCGTTGCGAAACCCAAGGGAATCTCTACGAGGTGTCCCATCAATCCCATCAATCCATCAATCAATCAATCCATCACATGTCAAGTACATATCAAGTACACATCACTTTCACCCTTTCCCAAGAAAGCCACAAAAGTCTTCCATGCCCATGCTTTTCTTATACAAATGCCACAAAAGTCTCTCAATGCCATGCCTTTCTTACACAAAAGGCCACCAAAGTCAACAAAGGTATCTTACACACCCATCACCACATCCATCCATCACTTACTCTCTCTCCCTTTACAACTCCTCTGTTTCTCATTCTCAAAAAAATCCAAGCAAGAAAGATCCCATGTATGGAATTCTCCCTCTCCTTCCAAGCTCCAAGGTGGCCCACTTTCCTACCCCATCATCTCTCATCCTAGCCATCCATTCCTCATCTCATCCATTGAAGTTGAAGCTAAGGTGCTAAGGAGCCCATAGGAGTTAAAAGATCAGACGGTGGGTGCATGATAATAGTAGTTTTCCTTATTTTTTAGATGGGCCAAGTGAGATCAACCGATCAATGGTTTGGATCTCACTTGGGACCCTAAGATGTGGTCGATGGCCCACTAGGATCATCATGATCATTCCATGATGGGGCCATTCTCCATGGACCCCATCATGATGTTCATTTCATTGTATTAGGGAGGTCATCTAGACCATCCATCTTGGTGGAGAAAGGATCTTCACCGTTGAATTCGATTTTGTTAGTCCCATGTGTTAAGTAATTCATTTGATGTATGATTTATTTTACAAGGGAGGGCTCATAGTGGCAAAGCCCTCCATCACAAGCGTGTCCCACTCTCCATCTCTCTCTCTCTCTCTTTTTATTTTATTTTATTTTATTTTATTTTATTTGATGCAATAAGGTAGTGTGGCCCACTTGAATAGATCCCATCATGAGGCATGTATCCTATCCTAACCATTTACAAGTGAGGCCCACTTCGTATGTGTTGTATCCGTACAATCATCCATGAGGTGGCCCACTTAATCAGGGCCCACCTCAATGCATTTTACTCAATACCCAGATCGTCCAGCGTCTGGGACGCTGGACGTCTCTGTTGAAAAAAAAAAACAAACGAAATTAGCTTGTTATTCAAGCTTTAAGGGTGTCCTACTTACAGGCCCCATTTTGATGTATGTATCCAATCCACGCCGTCCATCTCGATTCCCAGATCATTTTAGATGTTGAGCCCAAGAATGAAGGTGATTCGAGTCTTTGGTGGGCCATAACATACCCAACTTTGGTGGTTACCGTTGAAAGGCCATCTAGTATTTTTTATACGCCCAAAAATTTTGAACTTCGGACTCATTTGGTTTGTTACGAGCTGAAGAATCCAATGGACGGATTGGATTAACTTAATATGGGCTCCACCTGTGGAAAACCACAGAAAAACCAAAATAGAGGAGAGAGAGAGAGGAAGGAGCAGCAGCTTGCTGCTGGTGTGTCAGACAGCGTAGGCAGCGCCTGCGCTGTTGCCAAGCGGACGGGCGGGCAGCATCCCACGGCCCTTGCCGTGGGCCCCACCCTGATGTATATGTGAAATCCACACCGTCCATATGGTGGGCCCTTAGGGCAATGGGCCATCCTCCAAATTTCAGCCACATCCAACCCTCAGGTGGCCCACATCATGGGAAACAGTGTGATTGAATATATGCCCTTGAAACCCTCTCCCTGGGCCACAGAAGTTTTGGATCAAATGAAATTTTTGTTTTCTCTTCATCCAGGTCTGAGTGACCTTATGAACGGCTTGGATGGCATACAAAAATTACGGTGGGCCCCACAGGGGAACCCACTGTGATGCATGCGTTTTTCCTCCACCGCCCAGGTGGTTGGTGGAGCCCACCCTGTCTGTGTTCCGTCCGCACCATCCACCCCTGGACGGTGGACCCACCATGCGTATGTGTTATATCTGCACCGTCCACCTTGGACGGTGAGACCGACCCCACCCCCTTTGGCCCACCTAACTTCATAAATAGGTTGGATGGAAAATAAACATTACAGTGGGCTCTTTGCCCTTTTTGTTGGAAAATAAACATTACAGTGGGCCTTTACCTTTTTTGTTGGAATATAAACATTACAGTGGGCCCTTTGCCCTTTTTGTTGAAAAATAAACATTACAGTGGGCCTTTGCCCTTTTTGATGGCAAACAAACACTTCAGTGGGGCCTCTGGGCCCATGGGACTAGGCCCATTTGTCGTATCTTAAGGCCCATGGGATTGGACCCATTTTGAAGTATTCCAAGGCCCATGGGTTGAGGCTCATTGATGGACACAGGGGGTCCGATTGGTGTGGCCCATCTGTTTCATATAAGACCCATAAGTTTAGGCCCATTTGATTTGTATAAGGCCTATGGGTTAGGCCCATTTGATTTGCATAAGGCCTACGGGTTTAGGCCCACTTGATGCATTCTAGGGATCAACGGGTTATGACCCATTGCAATGCACATAAGGCCCATTGGTGCGGCCCATCGACGTGGCCCACTTGATAAATAAAAGGCCCATATGATATGGCCCATTTGATGTATTTAAGGCCCAATGGGATGTACCTAAGGTCCATTGCAATGTGTGATTTCAGCGCGGATTATGTAATAATGTTTATGACAGTTGTGCCTTAGGAGCAATGTTGGTTTGACGTCCACGTTGCGAGTATAATGTTGGTTGGATGTCCACATTACGACTCCCCCTAGGGCCCATTTATAGACCGTACTTGTTGTGTGTCGGCCGTCTAGGCCACCTCTATTGTAGGGATAGTGCATCACCCTATAACATGCTTAGTATAACCCCATGACGCGTAGCCCATTTGATGTATTTGGGGCCCACTTGATGAAACCCGATTCGATGTATTTGGGGGCCCATTTGACTTAGCCCATTTGATTCAACCATTTGTATCAGTCTATTTGATCGGCCTGCTTGTATCGGCTCATTTGGTTGATTTAGTCCATATGATCGATTAGGCCCATCTTGATGTATTTGTGGCCTGGTGCTGAGGCCATATATGAGACCCATATTATGAGGCCCACTTTGATATACTTATGACCCATCTAGACGGGTATGTTGTGAGTAGTCTCACTTGCTGCTTATGCAGGGCCCACCTGTTGTGTATATAGCCCTTGTATAGAGCTCATTGTGGCGTATATCAAACCCTTGTATAAGGTCGTGGGCCCACCGTATTTTCAGCCCTATGTGGGCCACTCCTTTGGGACAATGTTAGTTAAATGTCCACATTGTGACCTCCTCTTAGGCCTTGATATTCTCATTCTCATCATTCTCTTGTGGGTTAACCTTAATCAGTGGGCCTCATTCGCCATAGACGGATGGTTCCGTGCTATCGGATTTGATATGACCACGACTGAGGGCCGATCTTTATATTATGATTGATCGGTTGTTCATCTATGGACCCCGCCTTATTTATAAGCCGATTATCGACCTATTTCGATTATCGTGGCCGATTGCGGGATTGCGATCGAGGCCGATTATCATGACTGATTGCCGATTTACATTGTCAAGGCCGATTGGCGAGACCTATATGATGTACATGTGACTTGTCGTTGAGGCTCATTGTGACTCGTATTAGGCCCATGATGCATGGCCCATTTGATGTATTCAAGACCCATTTATAGGGCCCACATGTCATGTATTTGGGGCCCATGGGCAAGGCCATTGTGATGTATTCATGGCCCATGAGTAAGGCCGATTATGATGTATTCATGGCCCATGGGTAAGGCCGATTGTGATGTATTCATGGCCTATGGGCAAGGCCCATTGTGATCTATGTTAGGCCCATATGAAAGGCCCATTGTGATGTGTATTAAACCCTTGAGTAAGGCCATCGTGTTGTATATTAGGCCTTTGTATAAGGCTGTGGGCCCATTATGTGTTTGGCTCTATGTGGGCCATCCCTTGGGGTAATGTTGGTTAGATGTCCACATTGTCGAGGCCGATTGAGATACCGATTATGAGTATGTGACTGCACAGCATCATGGTACATGACCATACGCATCATCTGCATGTTTGTTATGAGATGTGATTGATCATTACATATGTCATTGGGCAGGATGATATGAGACTCCCTGATAGACGGAGGTTCTCCCATATGAGCACATGACATGCTCAGGATTGATGCATGATTGGATTGTATGACTCATGCATCTTGTATTATGTTGTGATTACTGTACGCCCTAGTGACATCAGGGTCGTAGCCTCCACAAGCATATCGTGGATGGCTAGATGGGACACCTGAAATTTGTTCGAGCATCGAGCTGCTATAGATGGCCTTGGGTGAAAATCCCTAAACACTCTCTTGGTACCAGAGGATGCTCCAACGTCTAGACCGAGTGGGTAGATGAGCGTTGAGTACCGATTTCCAGACGGTTGCGCTCTCCACTGTGTCGTGGTGGGTTGGAAGGGGGTGCGGCCTTACCCGCCCGAGCGCAGGGGGCAAAGCTAGGCTGAGTTTAACCAGCTCGTGGAATGGGTCCGCTATCGACGTGCCGGATAGGTATTGACAGACTATTAGTCAGGTGGATAGTGAGGTTTCTTACGCTCACTTGGGCTGTGCAGCTAGGGAGAGCGGCGATTCCATTTGGAGTGTAATAGACCCTGGTGATTTCTCAGAGAGTAACCGTACTGATATGTGGACTTACTGAGTAGAAATTACATACTCATGCATTCATTCATTCACTATCCACTCAGGCTAATTGTGCGCATCTATTTGTTACGTTTACCTTCGTATGACCAGGATTTCGGTTGGGCGCGAGACTAACCTGAGATCAGGGGTTTACCACATTGTGTCTGACTATCCAAATTTAGGTATGGGACTGGTTTGGATAGAAGTTCATTGTGGCAGACCTCGTGGTCTGCGATATTATGCACTATCATCCCGACTTCACACTTCAGCTTGGTCATTTCATTTACATCGCATATCACATTACATCAGCACGCATATGACATTTTTGGTTGCTATGCTTCTGCATTTATATAGCCTAAATACGACTGATGGTATTTATGGGCCTATCAGCATGTTTTCATATTACTCTGATTTCGTATGATTTATGATCTTGCCAGTGTTTCTGATATTGTATGATTATGGGTTTACCAGTATTTTCGCTTACTCTGATTACTCTGTTATTGCTTACTTGGCACTTACCTTGTGCACACACTTTCACCACCCACTAAGCTTTCTATGAGCTTATGCATGATAGATGCGTGCAGGTGGCGTTAGGTTGCAGCCGCATTGAGCTTGGAGCGTGCAGCTGTTTTTTGGAGCTTTGATTTTGACATATGGATTTCCCTTTCAGCATTGTATTCAAATGATTATATTAGTGGATATGTGATGATGACGTTGCCTTTATGATTGGGTAAACTTGTGGTTATGCTTCTTACGAGATAAATGTACATTGAAAAATTCTCCTTGTAGGATCCTAGGATCGGAATTTGGCGTATGGGCGCTGGGAGCCGAGAATGGGGTACTACAAAGGCTGTCGGCACCGGATTCAGCGATCGGGATTCGTGTGAGCCCGATCTCTGGATTTGGGGCGTGACAATCACGCTGTGGCCCATGATTTGCAATTGTTGGATATTCCACACATGCAACATGTTAGCAGGAAAATGGTTGTATCATAACTTCTGATACAGTTGTTGTATCAGGTCATTTCTCATTTTGATACATTTTTGTGGCCCATTTCAACTTCCTGATTTTATTTTATTTTATTTTTATTTTTTTTAAAGGAAAGTGGACTTATGTAACGAGAATTTCATTAATCGTGAGAAATTTACAGTCATTCGAGTGGGTCCTAACAAAAAGGTTTCGGACCACACCTATCATATATCCACAAGCTCCACTAATCTAAAAGGCCCACAAAAATGTAATTTGTATCCTTTGCCCAACCCAAACCGCAATTGCCGCTATATAGTAAGAAAGCGAAGTAGAAATGGGAAGGAAGGCATCAATGAATAACCCTGATCAAGACCACCTAATGACTTCAAGACTAGCATTATTGAAAAGGCTGAGCTATATGTCCTTTAGGGGAGGGGAGGGTGAATAGGACTATGCCAAATAAAAATTAATAAGCAAAATATAAACAACAAATAGCCAAATGAAATGCAAATAACAAAAGGAAATAACAACCTCAAAAATTAAGTATTGAGAGGTTGATACAAACTTGGTTTTAAGGACAACCTAACACTAAAAACCAATGGTTTATGGCAGGACAACCTTACTAGAACGTGAGTGAGTATCAAAAACTCAAACTGAAGGGGATATGAAAGAAATAGAAACTAATCTATTACAACATTCACCACACAATGCTGAAATGTAAAGATTACAACATTCACATCCACAAATACATCCCACAATCTTAAACCATAAAAGATAAAGAAATAAACCACACATCCACCAAACATAAAGAATTATAATGGTTCGCTTATGTGTAAACCAACTATTAAACAACAACCACACAACTACTTCACTCCTAATAACCACTCCCTCGAGATATTAGCATTCACTAATCAAAATAGGTTTTTCAAGGTTCACCTAAAACCTTCACAATTGTGTCTTTCAAGTGTGCTTACACAATTTAAAAACCCCACACTCTGAGCTTTCTGGATCACCTCAGACAAACTAAAAAATGAAGATTTTCTGGAATAATCTCACAAACTAGAAAGGAAATGAATTACAAAAAAGACAATACTTACTTGTATGAAGATTCTGAAGTAGCTCAGTAGAACCAGTTTGATGATGACTAGATATTCAACGTTCAGTATCACAAGCGTATAGGGTTATAGGTCTAGATGATTTTTAATTAAATCAGTGAAGGCTTTATATTAATTTTGATCTCAAGAAAGGGTAAATCGAATATCCCTTTTCAATGGAATCAAAATCAAATTACAAGAGCTACTTTAAAGAATTTAAAATATGTACAAAATAACTTAGAATGTATTCAAAATAATCTCAGAGTAATTGTTTAAGAATGATAAGAATTGAATAGAAAACTCTGAAATTCGAGCACTATTTATAGGTGAAAAATCAGTTCACACGACTGGCCTTTGGTTAGTTATGACTAGCCTTAATCAAACAGATTTTCAAAAATTCTGGCTCGATAAGATTTTTCAACTACACAACTAGCCTTATGGGTCCCACGACTGGTCGAGTGGCCTTCTCGACTAGTCGTGGACACCACATGACTAGTCGTGTGAGTCCAGATTGCTTGCTGGAAAATGAATCGAGCACTGCACGACGGGTCAAGCACTATTCACACGACTAGTCAAGCAGTTTCCAAGACTGGTCATAGACCAACAGAAAAATTCTAAAAATTCATAACAAATCCTAAACTGGTCAAGGAAATACTAGGACTGGTTGAGCAAGTGCTAGGGCCAGTTAAAAGAATAAAATTTTATACTTATAAAATGATCAAAATGACAGACCGAAAGTACGAAATGATCTAATCATGAACTAAGGTTAATCCAGGTCAATCATACCTTATTTGTGAGATAGAACACATGAACACTTAATCTATCGATCACTTAAGTAGCTATAATTCTTGCAATCTTCAAAGCTTGAACTCGACATATTGAACATAATATTTAACTAGGTCTTGAGTTCTTAGACTTTTCTAGTTCCAGATCTTGAACTGCAATATTCTTAAAAACTAAGTCTTCAATCAATATATGAAAGTCTTCACTTTCTTCCAGTTTGAAGATCTCGATAGGTTCGTCGTGGATATCGACAAGATAAAGTCAGCATGAACAGAACGAACGTCGAAGATTCAATGTGAAAAGATGCACAAGCTTGATAAAAATCTAGATACAAACTTGAATTGGTTTGTCACACTAAAATTTGACAATACTTAGGGTTTATCAACATAGTTCTTTCAATCTCTCCCTTTGTCAAATTTGTGACAAAACCAAAATTACAATATGCAATAAATATTCAAGCAACACATTGCACAAACATATTATGATATCATGCACAATAATTAACTCTCCCCTTTAATCCATATTTTATCATATCATATCCCCATTCACAAAAAAAAATAAAAAAAATAAATAAATAAATATAATAAATAATAAAAAATATTAGCCATATTTTATCATATCATATCCCCATTCACATATCATTTAATATTACAATATCTCTCTTGTTTTGTCACAACATGACAAGGGAAGCAAATAAGGATAAATGAAAAGAGCATGTAGAATTAATAACCACTCATCCAAATTAAATAAACAAAATATTTGAACTGAATAGATAAGAATTTGAACAAAATTATCTGAGCAGTCATAGGAAAAAGAGTTAGAATAAGGTTATTATAGATACCATCCAATCAAAACAAAACTAATTAGATCCTAAAGAGGGCGCAGGAATAGATAGATCAACTTGATGTAAACCCTTATTAATGCGCCTCATATATTTGCGCATATAAGCAAATTGAGAATCTTATGTTACACGAATCTGAGCCACCTGTTCCTCAAGATTAAGTAACCTCTCATTGAAATCAGAATGTTGATAATTAAGGTCAGCCTCAGAATTTGATTCAAGTTCATCAAATAAATTATTTATATTACCGTCTTCTTGAGGTAAAGAATTAGCTTCTTCATCTCCTCCAGCATCCCCATTAACTTGACCAGGTGCCAAGTCCAGATTCATCTTATTGATATTAGAGTTGTTAAATGGATGGAGATTAATAGAACCTTCTCCAACAGGCATAACTATCAAAGCATGATTAGCTAAGGCAGTCATAAGATAAGCGAAAGGAATATCGTTATGACTAGGATGGAGACGAAACTGAATAGTATGATAATAGATAAGAGAAGGAAGACAGATATGAATACTAAATATAATAAAATGCATAATGCGGGCCATAAAAGAGGTCAGCTCAATCTTGTTACCTGAGCGAGGATAGACATTCGAAATAAAAATTCGATGCAAGAACCTGTATCTGGAAAACATATATTTGGAACTAAGTGCAGTACCATTGTTGCATTCCGCATTCATGTTATAGAGAACTCTCATAATCAATTGTTTAGCATTTTCAGAAGGTCTAGCTTGGAAAGTGGAAATGGGTACATTGTCATCAACAAGAAGTATATTTATGATTGCTGAAATTAAATGACGGTATACCTCAATTGGAACTTCTCTAGTTGACACAATAAATGTCAAATTTTCTAGAGAGAATTCAGTAATATAAGCGTACATGGCCTGCGCAATGGACCGGTATGCAGGACCGCCCCAAGATAGTATGTTTTTCCAACCTACAGCTCGAAATAGAGGGACAATGTTAAAGCGCTCAAGATGATCAACAATGACAACACGCTCAACAATAACATTTTCAAGACAGAAATCTCGCACATGCTAGGGATCCTCTTTAGGAGGCCAAAGGTGACGCACGGTAATGGGTGAGGAACGGGATAAAGAGGGACCACGAGTGGTTCTCTTCCTATTTCTTCCTTCCATTACAATAAGGAAACAAAGAAGCTAATGATTGTAAAAAAAAAATGAAAGGATTCCAAGAAAATCAGATTTTAAGAAAAAAAAATCCTTTTGAACCACCATAAATCTTAAAACAAGAAGAAAAATTAAGATTAAAGATGATTAAAGAACTTAAATCTATAAGAAAATTAAAAATAAAGCACTAACTGGAGAGTAATCGAGAGATGGGTTCAATCAGTCATGGTTGGGCTTGATGGAGAAGAAGAAATAAATGAAAAAAAATAACTTTTCCCCAAATAAAAACTCAATTGACGCATTTCATGACTAGTCGTGTAACACTAAAAATATGCAATTTTGCATAGATTTAAATTTAAAAAATGTAAAATAATATATACATAAATTATGATACAAATGAGCACAAACCATCAGTTCATATTGTACATACCAAGATCAAATTTCAATTTTGTAAATTAATTTTTATCGAGTGGTTTTGTGAATACATCAGCTAGTTGATTCTTCGTCTGAATATATTCTAATGAAATTATCTTTTCTTTCACTAATTCACGAATGTAATAATACCTAATGTCAATTTGCTTGGTTCATGAATATTGAAAAAGATTTTTAAAAATATTAATTGCGCATGTGTTATCCTAATATAACATCATAAATTCTTGCGCAATTCCGTAATCGCTTAGCATTTTCTTCATCCATACTAGCTGAGTGCATGCATTACCTGTAGCAATATATTCAGCCTCAGCAGTGGAGAACAATACAGAACTTTGTTTCTTACTTAGCCAGGAAACTAGACAGTTCCTGACATAAAAACAACCACCACTAGTTGATTTACGATTATCAATGTTATCAGCCCAATCAGCATGTGTGTAACCAGCTAATTGCATACTAGTATCATGTGGATGCCAAAGACTAAGATTAGATGAACTAGCGACATATCGCAAAATTCGCTTAACAGCAATCAAATAGGACTCTTTAGGGTTCGATCGATATCTGACACAAGTTCCAACACTAAAAACAATATCAGGTCGACTTGCAGTTAAATAAAGTAAACTTCCTATCATACTGCGATACAACTTAAGATCCACACTCTTACCTGTTGAATCCTTAGAGAGTTTCAGATGCTACTCATTGGAGTATCAAAAATTTTTTCACTCTCAAATCTGAACCTTTTAACTAAGTTCAGAGCATATTTGGTTTAAGAGATGAAGAATTCATCAGGAAATTGTTTGACTTGCAACCCTAGGAAATAATTTAGTTCTCCAACCATGCTCATTTCGAATTTAGATTTTATAAGATCTGCAAACTCAATAGTCATGTTAGCATAGGTAGATCCATAGATAATGTTATCAACATAGATTTGCACAATTAAAATATGATCTTTATGTTTCTTAACAAATAATATTTTATCTACACTCCCCATAACAAACTCATGACTTAACAAGAATTTAGTTAATTTCTCGTATCATGCCATGTGAGCCTGTTTCAAACCATAATGTCTTTTTTTAGGCAATAAAATTATTATCATGCTTAGGGTCTTCAAAACCCTTTGGTTGTTCAACGTATACTTCTTCATGCAATTTATCGTTTAAAAATGCACTCTTAACATTCATTTGATATATTTTGAATTTTTAAAGCACGAAAATTTACCCAGATGTTCTCAGTCACGCAAGATATAACATTTACTACCGAAAACTTGAAAGTATTTGACAAAGGCTTCTTATCAAACCATATCTCATAAGCCGTTTTATTATTTGATTTTCTAATATAAACATGGTTAATTATATAACAAGCAGTATTTAAGGCTTCAGCCCAGAGATTTTTAGGAAGCTTCATACTATTTAACATTACATTTGTCATTTCTTGAAGCACCTTATTTTTCCTTTCCACTACCTCATTTTGTTGTGGTGTTTTAAGAGTAGAATATTCAAGTGATATTCCTTGGTTACTACAAAATTTCTCAAAAATGTTATTTTTAAACTCAGAACTGTGATCACTACGGATCTTAGTGACTTGTAACTCTTTTTCATTTTGGATACATTTACGTACCCTTTTTACTTCGTTGAGAGTTTCAGATTTCTCTCTTAAGAAGACTACCCAAGTATACCTGATAAAGTCATCTACAATGACCAGAATATACTTCTTGCCACCTCGACTTTCCGTTCTAGTTATTAGTCCAATGAGATCTATATGGAGAAGTTCGACTGGTTTAGATGTGGCACTGGAGTTTATCTTTTTGTGAACACTCCTGGTTTGTTTACCAATTGGCACTCGCCACATATCTTATCCACTTTTTTAATTTTGGGTAGACCTCTTACCAATTCACTTTTGCTCAATCTATACAAGTTGCGATAGTGTACATGTCTAGGCGCTTGTGCCATAGTTCGGTCTCATCAGTATGGACCATGTAACACGATAGCTTACATGAGCTTCAGTCACTAACTATAATTAATATTAGCAATTCTTAGAAGTTCTGTGACCAGTTAATATTACAGAACCATTCTTATTTAAGATTTCACACTTTTGGTTTGAAAATTTTACACTGTAATTATTATGAAAAATTTGAGAAATGCTTGATAAATTATGTTTTAAACGTTCTACATATAAAACATTCTCAAATAGAGGGAAGTTAGGGAGTTGAACTGTACCTTGGCCAACAATTTTGCAGTTTCTACCATCACTGAATGTGACTGAACCATCAGTCATGTCTTTAAGACTGGTGAACAGACTTTTGTCACCTTTCATATGTCTAGAGCAACCACTATCCAGGTATAACTTTGAATGGCTCGTGGCTTTGAATGCGGTATGGGCAACCAAACAAGCAACCTTAGGGACCCATTTCATTACAGTTTTGGGTTTAGAAGCATAGTTAGTCTTCTTTTGATTATAATTATTATGCGTCCTACCCACTGAGTTAGATTTTAAGAGCTTCTTAATCAAGTCTATAATTTTCTCAGCTAAAGGATTACGGTTCTGATTTTTATAGTTGATACGGTTCTTTTTAGGATTTAAGGACTGGAAAATTTTATTCGTTTCAGAAATATTTTAATTCAGACTTGTCCCTTTTGAGTTAGAAGACTCTCCTTTAACAAATTTAGGAGTATTCTTATATTTGGGAGGAATATTTTTATCGTAGCCCAATCCAGATAAATCACCACATTTTCTGGATCCGGATATAAGTTTTTCTAATTTAGGGTCACCTTGGGCATACCTCCATGTGTCCTTCAAACTCAAAAGTGAAGAGACTTCTAGTTTTAGGTTTTCATTTTTAGATTTTAAGTTTTCAACTTGAGACATCTTGAAATCTAAGTCACAATTAATTTTTTCAAACCAATCTGAAAGACGTGATTTTTCCAAAACTAGATTATCAAAATTCTCTTTTAATTTTAAAAAGTTTTTTCCTACAATTTTAATTTAACAGATATTTTACAACTTTCCTTATATAGGGCATCATAAGCATCCTGAACATCTTCATTCTCATGATCACTTCCCAGATTTTCTTCACCGGTTGTATCATTATCTGAGAAAGTGAACTTAGGTAGAGTCATTAGGGCTTTAACATCATTATCCGACTCGATTTCAGAATCTTCTGACTTAGAAGAGGCTTCAGAGTAGGAAGATTCATCCAATGTAGCCAACATACCTTTCTTTTTAGGTTTGTTCTTTTTAGGACATTTGTTTGCTGAATGCCCATATTCATGGCAGTTATAGCATTAGTAGTCTTTTAAAGATTTCTAATTTTTAAATCTTGATCTTTTCTTTTCAATAGGTTTTTGAACATCAACCCACTTTTTACTTTTGAAAATCTTGTAAAACTATTTAGGTAAAAGGGTCATATCATTTTTAGAATTTTCTAAATTAGAATAGTTATTTTCATAAGACATGCTTTTAGAAGACTTGAGGGTGATAGATTTACCTTTAGGAGGTTTAAAGTTTAACTCGTAGGCTTGTAAAGAACCAACCAATTCTTCAACCTGCATATGATATGTATCTCGAAGTTCCTGAATGGCCACGACTTTTGAATTGAACCTTTCCGGTAGTGAGCGTAGTATCTTTACACAGACTTTGCTTTCTGAGATGCTATCTCCAAGACCCCACATAAAGTTGACTATGTCATTCAACTTAGTATAGAAGTCCATAAATGTTTCACTTTCTTCCATACGTATTTCTTCAAACCTAGTGGTGAGGATTTGTAGTTTAAATTTTTTGACAGTAGTCGTACCCTCATGTGTCATTTCTAAGATATCCCAGACTTATTTTGCTGTATCACAAGACATAATTCTTTTGAATTCATCTGGCAATAGTGCGTAAGTGATTGCATTTAAAGCCTTGGCATTGGCACTACTCTCTGTTCTCTGAAGAGTGGTCCAAGTGCTATAAGGAGCAACTTTTAGAGTTTTATTTCCGTCAAGGCCTAGAACTTCAATAGTAGGTGGACTCCATTTAGTTACTGTGGCTTGCCACACATTCTCATCAAGAGACCTCAACAATATTGACACAGGGATGAACGTGATGAGGTCGATCACCATCTTCCTCAAGGATAACTACTACGAATCCACAGAACTTCTCTGGACTCCTCACAGAGACTTCTCGAATCCACGAGGAAAGAAAGAAGAAAATAAAAATAATTTCTAATAAATTTGAAATTAATTGATGAATAATTGATAATTCTCTAATGTGTCTCCTTACACCATTAATATAGAAAAAAAAATAAACTAAAATTCGTAATTACCAAAAATAGCACAATTCTAACTCTAACAAAAATCCTAATTCTAATAAAACTCTTCTAAGGCTAATTTCTAAAAATGAAAATTGTAAATAAACTTTCTCTAGAAGGGTCCTAGTATAACTAAAATTTATTTCTAAAAGGAAAAAAAATCTAAAACTCTAAAAATATTTAAAAATCGAAATTACTAAAAATAGTAAAAGTTTTCTAAAATTTCGTTTTTGAGCTGGAAGCACTCATTTTCTGACGAAACGGATAGATGCGACCCACATTGTGGGTTAGTTCACCTCGGATGGCCTGTTTCAGTAAAGATTGATAGGTTGTATGCCCCGTAACGATACCCGGATCAAAAGTTATGGTCAATTTACGGTCCATCTTCTTTTGGCCCAACTATGCTAGGAATGGATCTGTGACACGTTCTACATCTCTCATTCTGGCTTTCCAATAAGCATAATTAGAGCCATCAAAAGGTGGAGGCATAGATATAGAAAGGCTATCAAAATTTGACATCTTAAAAGCTCAGATCAGTTAGCTCAGGAATTAAATCCAAATAAACAAGCTATTAAGCTCTGATACCACTTGAAAAGGCCGAGTTATATGTCTTAGAGGGGGAAGGGGGTGAATAGGACTATGCCAAATAAAACTTAATAAACAGAATATAAACAATAGATATCTAAATGAAATGCAAATAACAAAAGAAAATAACAACCTTAAAAATCAAGTATTGAGAGGTTGATATAAACTTAGTTATAAGGACAACCTAACACTGAAAACCAATGGTTTATGACAGGACAACCTTATTAGAACATGGGTGAGTATCAAATACTCAAACTGAAGAGGATATGAAAGAAATAGAAACTAATTTATTACAACATTTACCACACAATCCTGAAATGTAAAGATTACAACATTCACATCCACAAATACATCCCACAATCTTAAATCATAAAAGATAAAGAAACAAACCACGCATCCACCAAATATAAAGAATTATAGTGGTTCGCTTGTGTGTACACAAATTGTTAAACAACAGCCACATAACTACTCCACTCCTAATATCCACCCCCTCAGGATATTAGCGTTCACTAATCAAAATAGGTTTTTCAAGGTTCACCTAAAACCTTCACAATTGTCACTACCAAAAAATCAACCAAAGGTTACGGACCAAAACTATAGCCATAGGTCTATGGATACAGTTTTGGTCCATAGCTTGATCGTGGCCATAGGTGCCGTAACAATAGGTCTTGAACCTATGGCTACGGATTTAATCCGTCGCTATAGGGTGTAACAGCTACAGATATAATCCGTAGCAATTATATCTGTAGCAAAAACTTCAAACAGTTATGGATATTATTTATAGCTACAAGTCCGTAGTAATATGCCTAAATTGAAAAGGCTACACTTGTTAGATTAATGGTTACGGATATTATTTTTAGCTAAAAGTCCGTAGCAATATGCCTAAATTGAAAAGCTACACCTGTCAGACTAATGGATATGGTCAATATCCGTAGCTATTTTGTACATTAAAAAATTATATATAATCAATTGTTCATTCAATTGCCACCTGTACAATCATTCATTCATTCAATTACAATCAAATTACAATCCTTCATTCAATCATTACAATTACAATCAATTACAATTCAATTCATTCAATCAATTACAATTACAATTACAATAATGTTAAAAATACAAATCTTTTGGCTTTATTAAAGATATGTGCTCGACTTCACCCTGAAATTTCAACAGCTTCGTATATTCTATCATCCTACAAATAGTCATGTCATACATAAATTAGAATGGCCATTAGGTAAAAGAAAGACAAAGTGAAAGAAGTGCATCATGTATAACTACTTTTTTTCTTAATGAATTTAAAAAAAAAAAAAAAAAAAACTCAAAGAAGAATGAAATTGACACAAAAGAAATGGTCTCACTATATGAATATATGTTCTGGTTTAGGTTTAGGTTTAGGTTATAGGTTTGTGAGACCCGACCCAAGTTTGCATATGTGCATGTGTGTGTGAGAGTGTGCATTTCATTTCTTGTGGTCTCGCGGTCCTACTGGTCGAATTCTGGCGACCTGCGACCCTCAAATAGTGTTACGGTCATCCTAGAGTCCGATCAAGTAGACCCGACTCGGATCGAGCTGATACGTATGCCATTGCGACCGCATTGTTTCTGCGGTTCCAACGCCGTGTCTTGTGCGTCTATCCGATATGTGGATCATAAGTTGTGTACGTTTCATTCTATGGCCCTTGATTTCGATCATGTGGCCCACCTTGGAGTGGTGCATGTGGCCCACACTCCCTCTTTTACACAAGTTCCAACACACACTACACACACCACCTAAATCTCTATAACTCACACTACCAATACCTCACACACCACCCACACCTAACCTACCCTAGCAACATTGTTTGTATCACCATAGGTTAATGATTACTTTCTTTAAAAAGATTTTCCCTCTTTCCCTCTCATTTCTCTCTCTCTTCTCTTCTTCTCTAGCAATTTTCCTCCATTTCTCCAGTCCATTTTCCTCCATTTTTCCAGCCACCTTCCTCCTTAATCCCCCACCATCTAACCCTTGAAACCTCATCTCCACCATTGATCCATCTCCCTTGGTGCTAAAGGACCTTAGTGTGAAAGTTTGGTGGTCATCTTTGAGGTGAGTGCCCCTTTAGATGTAAAAATCTATTTTCTATAGCCTAGATGTTTTCATTTTTTCATGATGGAAGTGTAAGACCCACCAATCAATGGTGGAGATCCCACACAATCCCATGGTTGTGGCCTAATGGCCTATCTTATGCATGCATGATCCATGCATAGGGCCTTTCTCTATGGGCCCCATCATGACCATTTTCTTTCATATCATATTATGTTTGGGTCGTCTAGACCTTATAACCATAGTGGGGATGGCATCCTCACCATACATTTTAATTATATGCCATGCATGTGCAAGATTCATGTTATAAATGTAAATCTATGTATGATGTATGGATGTGATTGATCTAGGGAGGGCTCAATAGTGGCGGAGCCCTTTCCCTATGGCCGGATTGTCCTTCTATCTCTCTTTTCTCTCATTTTATTTCCTGATGTGTGTGGCTCATTTGGTGGGCCTAGGACATCCATAAATTTCAGCAAGGTGGGATGCCCAAACTGCCCATTGTTTGATTTTGGGTGTCCTACTTGCTGCCTTAATGATGCATGCAACGTGTGTTGGCTTTGGATTATGACATGGAAATTTGTGGGGCCCACTAAGGAAGGCCACACCATCCTCCATTAATGTGTTTTCCTTTTTATTTAACCTATATAATAAATTTTATCTAAGTACATGTTGCTGTCCAGAATTTTCTGGATAATTTCTGGTTGTTTTTGGACTAGATTTTGGGACTGTTTGGGGGACTATTCATACCTATAAAGTATACTTTTCTGAAAGGTGGGTATCTCATCTTGATGTTTCCCAAATTTCAGCTCCATCTGACCTTGATTGAGGTCCCAAAGGTATACTCCAAGTGAGGTGGACAGTCTAGATTTTCTACACTATTTCAGCAACATTCCACCATGGACAGTTGGATTTCTGAAATTTATTAAAATATCTATGGGTGTTTAAAAATTATAAAAATTTATTCAGGGGTGGCCCACTCAAGGTAGGACCCACCTACAAAATTTGGGGACCAATGGACACCTGTACGTACCATAGTGGTGGCTGGACTGGCCCACTATAATATAGTGTCCAGATCAGTCCGATTTTTAGGACAGATTGATTTATTTAAATGAATTAAAATATTTATAGGTGTCTAAAAATTTTAAAATTTTGTAGAGATGTGATCTACTCATGGTAAGACCTACCTACCAAATTTTAGGGCCAATGGACCCCTGTACACACCGTGGCAAAGGCTGGACTGGCCCACCACGTTGGGACGTTCAGGTCTGTCCGATTTCATAGACAGTATATTTTGTTTAAACTAATTAAAATACTTATAAATATCTAAAAATTATGAAATTTTGTGGGGGTGTGGCCCACATATGGAAGTATCACTCTGTAAAATTTCAGCCTCAAATGACCCCTTTAGGGCATCAAAAAAATGGTCCAAGATGGCTCGACTCCCAATTTTTCTGTTGTGCAGTCCAGCAATATGCTTGATAAAAATTAAAATTCAAAAATATTTCTCCTGATGGTGGGCCATATTTCTAGGTTTCCACTCATTGGTTGCATGATGAGGGGCCATGGCCCTCAATTTTCAGAGTTTTAGAGGCCTTGGGCCCACTCCAATGGAGTGCCCAAATTTAGGACAACAACATGTTATAATTATGCTTGGACTTGGGCTGAAATTTTGAAGAGTGAGGCCCACCACATTTATGAAGGTATTAGAGGAGATAACTTATACCTTTACTTTACTTAAATTTTAGGATTAATAAATGCACTTTTGAGGCCCACCACAGTTAAATTTAATTGGGTCCATGAATGTAGCTAGTTGTTAAACTCTTTAGGCCCAATTGGGGTGGAACTTTCCAGATAGACCCATTGAACTATTGGGCCATTTTACTATACTATTATGTTGGGTTAGTGGGCCAGATTACATAAGTTGATGGGTCCTTGATTGCCCATCAAATCAACTTTATACTTGGGTCGAGTTGTAGGCCCAACTCACTTGACTAAGAGCATGACATTTGCCCATGTGGTTTGAGCAATGGGCCGCCCACTAGGCCACCATAATATATGGGATTAGTGACTTTTATGTTGGGCCCTAACCTATCCCTTATGCGCCCATAGTGGTATATATGAGTTGGGTTATGTGTGTTCCCCTTAAACCCATATTTTGGGTAGGCCTTGGGCCGCCCTTTCTGAAGCCCAACATGAGTGTTGTGGTATAATTATGGCTGCTCATTTCTTATTTTTGATGTTACATGGGCCTTGGTCCTTGATTCATGATCAATTAGAGATGGGCTACCTCTTAGGGACCAATTGTGGTTGGATGTCCACGTTGGTGGCCTTAAGGTAGGCCCATGGGCTTCTATGGGTGGTTAAAGGCCCACCATAGAACCTTGCTAAGCCATCTCACTATTTAGGCCCATACCATCGTTCTCCTTAGTCTTGTGGGCTACCCCAGGTGTATGGGCCTCCACTAGAGGTTGTATTCCTTATGAGGAATTAGTTAAGTACCTAGACCCTTTATGGTTAGGTAGAGAGTTCATCTCCACCGTATTGGCACCCCTATTCATCTTCATGGCCCACTCCCATACACATCATATGCATGCTTGGTTGAGGAATGATTGGCCATGGTTGTGGCATTGTGTAGGACATGTTGGTATCTCCCTGAGAGATGAATGCTTGGGATTGCTGCATGGGTGATTGTGTGATTCATGCATCTGGCATTGCATAGCATGTGGATATCTTCCCTTACTTCATCAGGGCCTTACCTCCATAGGGATATTCGTGGATGGTCGTATGTGTGGACACCGAAAATATTAGTTGAGCATACCGGGTGCATACGATGCCCATTTGTGAAATTCCCAAAACTTCCATGGTACCAAGGATCTGCTCCAACGCCGTGACCGGGTGGAATACATTAGCGTACGAGGGCCTTATACCATTAGGCTGCGACTCCCACTGTCGTGTAGTCAGTTGGATAGGGGTGTGGCCTTACCTGCCTGGTGTGTAGTGGGCATTGCTAGGCTGAGTCTGACTAGCTCGTAAATGGGTCCGCTACCGTCAGGCCTTGTTGGTGATTGGCTGTCCACAAGCGGGTAGTGAGGTCTCTTATACTCGTTTGACTGTGCAGGGTCTGTAGAGAGACAGTCATTCAGCAGTGTAATGGACCCCGGTGATTTCCTTATGATTGGAAATGTACTTGACTTATGATTTGGATATGAGCACTGGCATTACTTGCATCGTATTAGCATTAATTGTATAAGCCCCCTTCATGCATTGCCTTGGTTTAACATCCAGTACTCATTGCATCATATTCATGATAAGCCTTGGTAAGGTTAGTGATTTTTCCATTGAGAACATTTCCCTTCTTGCATCTCCTACTATTCTTCTGTGCACCATTGTCACACACTTTCACCACCCTCTAAGCTTCTATAAGCTTATGCACGATTGATGCGTCAAGAGATTCTAGGCAGGCATCGTAGCAGCAGCGCGTGGAGTAGAGCTGAGCTTTTGAGGACTCCAGTGTTGCCGACCTTTCCCTCTTCTCATTTTATCTCATGTATGTCCTTTTGGACCTTATGGATGATTGTAAAAGTTCAAATTCTTAGTGAATTTTGTAATGTGTTCCTTTGTTATTCTCAGATGTATTTGCTGTGATCTTGGGTATGCTCATATTGGTAATGATTATACTGTAATGAAAATCCTCCTTATAGGATCCTAGGATCGGAACCTGTCTTAGGAGCCAAGAATGGGGTACTATGGAGGCTGTTACGGCCAGAACCGGCCATAGGGTCCCTTGTGATTCCGGTTACCGAGTCTGGGGCATGACTAGAGTTGGTATCAGAGCATAGCAAGTAATTCTGGAATGACTCTAGGGAACATCACATGTCTGCCAAGAACATGGGGCAAGTAGTGTCCCGAGATCCTTCCTTTCGCTCCGTATTGAGCCTGTAACTGACCTGATTCCTTACGTCGTCATTATTTTGTAGACGATGCCGCGTGGTCGTGACACTAGTGGTCGTGGCGTCCGTGGTCATGGTGCCCATGGGCGAGGCGCCCGAGGTACCCATCCTACTCGAGCACGTCCTGCTCCAGTAGTTGAGGATCCGATTCCTGAGGTCCTGATCCGTCCTGTTCCTCCAATTGAGCCCGTAGCGCCTGTACCTCCAGTTGCTCCAGTTCCCCCACCTATTCCCCCTACTCAGCCTGCTGTTTCAGTTACTAAGGCTCCTACCCCGTCGGCTGCACCCGTGCCTCCACCTGAGGCGAGTGTCGCCCCTACCTTTTTGACAGTACCTATAGGAGCTGAGCATTTTCAGCAGTTGATGCAGCTTGTTGCCACCGCATTGCAGACCCGTCAGCCATCTACCGCTGAGGTTTCCAGGCGGTCTGACTTACCCCATGCTAGTGCCATAGCCCGAGAGTTCTGATAGCATGATCCCCCGAGGTTTAGTGGTGATCCTGACCCTTCTGCCACTGAGGCTTGGCGCACTGAGGTTGAGAGGATTTTTGACACTATACAGTGTCCTGCAGGCCAGAGATTATCCCTTGCGACCTATCTCCTTCAGGGTGAGGCCCGTCATTGGTGGTCATCCATATCTAGGATGGTTGGACCTCAGTTCTTTTGGTCATGGGAGGAGTTCGTGACCCGTTTCGACCAAAAGTTTTTCCCTGAACATGTTCATATCCAGCGGGCAATTGAGTTTGAGACCCTAGTGCAGGGTGATATGACTGTATTTCAGTATGAGGCCCGTTTCTTGGCCTTGTCTAGATTTGCTCCTCATCTGACCAGTGATGAAAAGATGAGAGCCCATCGTTTTGTGACTGGTTTATGCCCTGCCCTTCGCAGCCGTGTTGTAGGGCATTGCTTGGAGACGTTCGACCAGGTTGTGCATCGAGCACTAGTTTATGAGGAGGACTGGGCTATGACCCAAAGGTCGAGAGAGCAGAGTTCCGGTGGAGACTGGAAGAGGAGAGTACCAGCCGGCAGTTCCAGGCAGCACCGTCAATAGAGACGGAGAGGCAGATCAGAATTTCGACAGCCCACGGTTTAGACAGTGGCTTTTTCATCATCTTCGGCACCGCCAGCCGCCTCATCTTCTAGCCCCTTTTTAGGTGTATGCTTCGGCTGTGGACAGACTGGGCATCGGAGGCGTGAGTGCCCTCTCCCCATTCAGCAGCAGAGGCCACCGCAGTTGCCTCCTCCTCGTCCTCCTCAGTAGCAGCAGAGAGCTCAGCTTCCACCCGCCGCTCCTAGGGCTCCTCCTCAGCAGCAGAGGCAGCCAGGCAGACCTCCTCTGCAGAGACAGCAGCAGCAGCGACAGCAGCAGCAGCAGCATCAGCAGAGGGGATATCCATATGTTGTTCGATCCTTAGGTCTAGTGTGTATAGCAGCCCAGCAGGGTCAGACTCAGGACCATCAGTCTTCCGGATTACTTCCCCTACCAACTCAGGGCCGCTTTTATTCTCGCAGCAGGCTCCAGGCCAGGACGCGCAGTCGTCGACCACTGGAGTCGTTGAGGTTATTCTTCTTGTTTCTACTTGTATTGCTCATGTTTTGTTTGATTCTGGTGCTTCCCATTCGTTTGTGGCCGAGCAGTTTTACCGATCGACTGATATTCCATCGGAGTCCGTGTCCGAGGCCTTGACCGTTTTGACTCCCATGGGGAAGTCTGTGATATTGACCTGTCGCTGTCCTGCTTGCCCGGTGTTAGTGGGTGAGATGTTCCTTCCTGTCGATTTGTTCGTGATGTCAATGGTCGGATTTGATGTGATTCTAGGTATGGACTGGCTTACGGAGTATCGTGCCGTCTTAGACTGTGTTGCGAGGACAGTTACATTTCATATTCCAGGCTTGCCAGTGTTTCAGTTCGTCGCCGAGCCTAGAAGAGAGCTGTTATCTAGCTTCTTGGCTTCGGTCATTGAGGATTCTGTGGCAGAGAGTATTGAGCAGCTGCCAGTTGTTTGTGAGTACCCGGATGTGTTTCAGGAGATTCCGGATTTGCCACCACGTCGACAGGTGGAGTTCCAGATAGATTTGGTGCCTGGTACTGCTCCTATCTCAAAGGCCCCCTACCGGATGGCACCGTTAGAGTTGCGAGAACTGCAGGAGCAGTTGGATGAGCTTCGGGAGTTAGGTTTCATTTGTCCCAGCAGTTCACCTTGGGGAGCCTCGGTATTGTTTGTGAAGAAGAATGATGGCTCAATGCGACTCTGTGTAGATTATCGTGAGCTCAACAGAGTCACCATCAAGAACCGATACCCGCTTCCCCGTATTGATGATCTGTTTGATCAGTTGCAGGGTGCGCAGTATTTTTCCAAGATAGACTTACGTTCCGGTTACCATCAGATTCGGGTCCGAGAGGAGGACATTCCGAAGACGGCGTTTCGGACACGTTATGGTCACTTCGAGTTCCTGGTCATGTCGTTCGGACTGACCAACACGCCCGCCATATTCATGCAGCTGATGAACGAGGTCTTTCGGCCGTTCCTCGATCAGTTCGTGGTAGTATTCATTGATGATATTCTTGTATATTCGAGGAGCCGTGAGGACCATACCGAGCACTTGCGAATTGTACTTGAGACCCTTCGTGCCCACCAGCTGTATGCGAAGCTGGAGAAATACGAGTTTTGGCAGGAGGAGATGAAGTTCCTTGGTCATGTGGTGATAAGGGAGGGTGTCGCTGTGGACCCCTCGAAGGTTGATGCAATGTGTCAGTGGGGTTAGCCCACGAACGCGTCTGAGATTTGCAGCTTCCTTGGTCTAGCGAGATATTATCGACGATTTATCGAGGGTTTATCCCGTATTGCGGCACCGCTAACCCGGTTGACGCGGAAGGGCATCGAGTTCGTCTGGAGTGACGCTTGCGAGAAGGCATTTTTGGAGTTGAAGGATCGCCTCACGTCCGCTCTTGTCCTCACTCTTCCTGATGGGAGTGAGGGTTTTGTTGTCTTTACTGATGCCTCTAGAGTTGGCTTAGGTGCTGTACTGATGCAGCACGGGAAGCCAGTAGCGTATGCCTCGCGTCAGCTCAAGGTCCATGAGCTGAACTACCCCACTCATGATTTAGAGCTTGCAGCAATTGTATTCGCACTGAAAGTGTGGAGGCATTATCTATATGGGGTCAGGTTCGAGCTCTTCTCGGATCATAAGAGCTTGAAGTATCTATTTTCACAGTCCGAGTTAAACCTGCGGCAGAGGCGATAGATGGAGTTGCTAAAGGATTATGATTTTGACCTTCAATACCACCCGGGCAAGGCGAACGTGGTGGCGGACGTGCTCAGCCGTCAGCCACGAGGCCTGGTGGCACATATGATGGTTGGACAGTGGCAGATGCTCGAGGCTGTTTCAGATTTTGACTTTGAGTTCGGTCTATAGTCTTCCATTGTTCAGCTTTCGAGCTTGTCGATTCAACCCTCCTTGGTGGCTAGGGTGATCGAGGCTCAGCAGACGGACGAGTCACTTCAGGAGTACCGAGCAGAGGCCACCTCCGTAGAGCAGTCAGATTGGCATATTGGTTCCGATGGTGGGTTACGCTTCAGGGGCGGGTTGTGTGTCCCGGACGTTCTAGAGTTGTGTCGTGATCTGATGACCAAGGCACACTGATCGAGACTTACTATCCACCCGGGTTCTACGAAGATGTATCGTGATATGAGGAGGCAGTACTTCTGGCAGGGGATGAAGCGCCAGATTGTGAGTTTTGTGGCTGAATGTGACACATGCCAGCGCGTCAAGGCAGATCATCAAAGACCCCCTGGTCCCTTGCAGCCGTTGAGCGTTCCAGAGTGGAAGTGAGAGCACATATCGATGGATTTCATCGCAGGTTTACCGAGGACTCAGCGCGGTCACGATACCATCTGGGTTATCGTCGATCGTTTGACAAAGTCGGCTCATTTCATTCCAATACATGCTTCCTGGTCTATGGACCGGTTAGCGAGGATATTTATTGAGGAGATAGTGAGACTGCACGGTGTCCCAGTTTCGATTGTTTCAGACCGAGACTCTAGGTTTACTTCTCAGTTTTGGAGGAGTTTCCAGCAGGCACTGAGTGTCACTTTGCATCTCAGCACCGCTTATCATCCACAGACGGATGGGCAGACCGAAAGGTTCAACCAGATCCTTGAGGATATGCTCAGGGCTTGTGTGATCGACTTTGCGGGCAGTTGGGATGAGCATATGCGCTTCGCTGAGTTTGCATACAACAACAGTTATCAGTCGACTATCGGCATGGCTCCTTTCGAGGCACTTTATGGTAGGCCATGCAGATCTCCTAGTTGTTGGACCGAGGTTGGAGAGCGCCGTCTCTTAGGTCCCGAGCTTGTGCAACAGACGTCAGAGGCTATTGATGTTATTAGGTAGAGGATGCGCACAGCTCAGAGCCGGCAGAAGAGTTATGTTGATCGTTGGCGTCGACCCCTCGAGTTCGTAGTCGGGGACATGGTGTATCTCAAGGTCTCGCCTATGAAAGGCGTGGTTTGCTTTGGTGTGAAGGGCAAGCTCGCCCCGAGATTTATTGGACCTTTTGAGATTACCGAGCGCGTAGGCGCTGTGGCCTATAGGCTTGCATTACCTCCTAAGTTGTCCGCGATCCACGATGTGTTTTATGTTTCTATGTTGAGAAAATGTGGGTCGGATACTATTCCTGTGATTGATTGGCAGCCACTTGAGGTCCATGAGGATGCTTCTTACATTAAGCAGCCGATTCGTATTCTTGATTGGAAGGAGCAGGTCCTCAGGACTAAGGTCATTCCCTTGGTGAAAGTGCAATGGGGTCATCATTCGAAGGCTGAAGCGTCTTGGAAACGCGAGGCTGAGATTAGAGAGTGTTATCCCCATTTATTTGATGATTGATAGATATATGATTGTTTATATTACCTTTCTTGTATGATGATTACTATGTGATGGTGGTGTTCTCTTTTATTCTGTCTTGAATTAGTCAATTTCGAGGACGAAATTTCTTTATTGGTGGGGAGGGTTGTGAGACCCGACCCAAGTTCACATATGTGCATGTGTGTGTGAGAGTGTGCATTTCATTTCTTGTGGTCTCGCGGTCCTACCGGTCGAATTCTGGCGACCTGCGACCCTCATATAGTGCTGCGATTATCCTAGAGTCCGATTAAGTAGACCCGACTCGGATCGAGCTGAGACCTATGCCATTGCGACCGCATTGTTTCCGCGGTTCCAACGCCGTGTCTTGTGTGTCCATCCGATATGTGGATCATAAGTTGTGTACATTTCATTCTATGGCCCTTGATTTCGATCATGTGGCTCACCTTGGAGTGGTGCATGTGGCCCACACTCCCTCTTTTACACAAGTTCCAACACACACTACACACACCACCTAAATCTCTATAACTCACACTACCAATACCTCACACACCACCCACATCTAACCTACCCTAGCAACATTGTTTGTATCACCATAGGTTAATGATTACTTTCTTTAAAAAGATTTTTCCTCTCTTTCCCTCTCATTTCTCTCTCTCTTCTCTTCTTCTCTAGCAATTTTCCTCCATTTCTCCAACCCATTTCCTCCATTTTTCCAGCCACCTTCCTCCTTAATCCCCCACCATCTAATCCTTGAAACCTCATCTCCACCATTGATCCATCTCCCTTGGTGCTAAAGGACCTTAGTGTGAAAGTTTGGTGGTTATCTTTGAGATGGGTGCCCCTTTAGATGTAAAAATCTATTTTCTATAGCCAAGATGTTTTCATTTTTTCATGATGGAAGTGTAGGACCCACCAATCAATGGTGGAGTTCCCACACAATCCCATGGTTATGGCCTAATGGCCTATCTTATGCATGCATGATCCATGCATAGGGCCTTTCTCTATGGGCCCCATCATGACCATTTTCTTTCATATCATATTATGTTTGGGTTATCTAGACCTTATAACCATGGTGGGGATGACATCCTCACCATGCATTTTAATTATAGGCCATGCATGTGCAAGATTCATGTTATAAATGTAAATCTATGTATGATGTATGGATGTGATTGATCTAGGGAGGGCTCAATAGTGGCGGAGCCCTTTCCCTATGGCCGGATTGTCCTTCTATCTCTCTTTTCTCTCATTTTATTTCCTGATGTGTGTGGCTCATTTGGTGGGCTTAGGACATCCATAAATTTCAGCAAGGTGGGATGCCCAAACTGCCCATTGTTTGATTTTGGGTGTCCTACTTACTGCCTTAATGATGCATGCAAGGTGTGTTGGCTTTGGATTATGACATGGACATTTGTGGGGCCCACTAATGAAGGCCACACCATCCTCCATTAATGTGTTTTCCTTTTTATTTAACCTATATAATAAATTTTATCTAAGTACATGTTGCTGTCCAGAATTTTCTGGACAATTTCTGGTTGCTTTTGGACCAGATTTTGGGACTGTTTGGGGGACTATTCATACCCATAAAATATACTTTTCTGAAAGGTGGGGATCTCATCTTGATGTTCTCCAAATTTCAGTTCCATCTGACCTTGATTGAGGTCCCAAAGGTATGGTCCAAGTGAAGCGGACAGTCTGGATTTTCTACACTATTCCAGCAACATTCTACCATAGACAGTTGGATTTCTGAAATTTATTAAAATATCTATAGGTGTTTAAAAATTATAAAAATTTATTCAGGTGTGGCCTACTCAAGGTATGACCCACCTACAAAATTTGGGGACCAATGGACACCTATACGTACCATAGTGGTGGCTGGACTGGCCCACTATAATATAGTGTCCAGATCAATCCGATTTTTAGGACAGATTGATTTATTTAAATGAATTAAAATATTTATAGGTGTCTAAAAATTCTGAAATTTTGTAAGGATGTGATCTACTCATGGTAAGACTCACTTACCAAATTTTAGGGCCAATGGACCCCTATACACACCGTGGCAAGGGCCGGACTGTCCCACCACGTTGGGACGTTCAGGTCTGTTCGATTTCATGGACAGTATATTTTGTTTAAACTAATTAAAATACTTATAAATATCTAAAAATTATGAAATTTTGTGGAGGTGTGGCCCACATATGGAAGTATCACTCTGTAAAATTTCAGCCTCAAATGACCCCTTTAGGTCATCCAAAAAAATGGTCCAAGATGCCTCGACTCCCAATTTTTCTATTGTGCAGTCCAGCAATATGCTTGATAAAAACTAAAATTCAAAAATATTTCTCTTGATGGTGGGCCATATTTTTAGGTTTCCTCTTATTGTATGCATGATTAGGGGCCATTGCCCTCAATTTCCAGAGTTTTAGAGGCCTTGGGCCCACTCCAATGGAGTGCCCAAATTTAGGACAACAACATGTTATAATTATGCTTGGACTTGGGCTGAAATTTTGAGGAGTGAGGCCCACCACATTTATGAAGGTATTAGAGGAGATAACTTATACCTTTACTTCTCTTAAATTTTGGGCTTAATAAATGCAATTTTGAGGCCCACCACGGTTAAATTTAATTGGGTCCATGAATGTAGCTAGTTGTTGAACTCTTTAGGCCCAATTGGGTTGGAACTTTCAAGATAGACCCATTGAACTATTGGGCCATTTTACTATACTATTATGTTGGGTTAGTGGGCCAGATTACACAAGTAGATGGGCCCTTGATTGCCCATCAAATTAACTTTATACTTGGGCCGAGTTGTAGGCCCAACTCACTTGACTAAGAGCATGACATTTGCCCATGTGGTTTGAGCAATGGGCCGCCCACTAGGCCACCATAATATATGGGATTAGTGACTTTTATGTTGGGCCCTAACCTTTCCCTTATGGGCTCATAGTGGTATATATGAGTTGGGTTATGTGTGTTCCCCTTGAACCCATATTTTGGGTAGGCCTTGGGCCGCCCTTTCTGAAGCCCAACATGAGTGTTGTGGTATAATTATACCTGTTCATTTCTTATTTTTGATGTTACATGGGCCTTGGTCCTTGATTCATGATCAATTAGAGATGGGCTACCTCTTAGGGACCAATTGTGGTTGGATGTCCACGTTGGTGGCCTTAAGGTAGGCCCATGGACTTCTATGGGTGGTTAAAGGCCCACCATAGAACATTGCTAAGCCATCTCACTATTTATGCCCATACCATCGTTCTCCTTAGTCTTGTGGGCTACCCCAAGTATATGGGCCCCCACTAGAGGTTGTATTCCTTATGAGGAATTAGTTAAGTACCTAGACCCTTCATGGTTAGGTAGAGAGTTCATCTCTACCGTATTGGCACCCCTATTCATCTTCATGGCCCACTCCCATATACATCATATGCATGCTTGGTTGAGGAATGATTGGCCATGGTTGTGGCATTGTGTAGGACATGTTGGTATCTCCTTGAGAGATGAATGCTTGGGATTGCTGCATTGGTGATTGTGTGATTCATGCATCTGGCATTGCATAGCATGTGAATATCTTCCCTTACTTCATCAGGGCCTTACCTCCACAGGGATATTCGTGGATGGTCGTATGTGTGGACACCAAAAATATTAGTTGAGCATACCGGGTGCATACGATGCCCATGGGTGAAATTCCCAAAACTTCCATGGTACCAAGGATCTGCTCCAATGCCGTGACCGGGTGGAATACATGAGCGTACGAGGGCCTTATACCGTTAGGCTGTGACTCCCACTGTCGTGTAGTCGGTTGGATAGGGGTGTGGCCTTACCTGCCTGGTGTGTAGTGGGCATTGCTAGGCTGAGTCTGACCAGCTCGTAAATGGGTCCGCTACCGTCAGGCCTTGTTGGTGATTGGCTGTCCACAGGCGGGTAGTGAGGTCTCTTATGCTCGTTTGACTGTGCGGGGTCTGTAGAGCGACAGTCATTCAACAGTGTAATGGACCCCGGTGATTTCCTTATGATTGAAAATGTACTTGACTTATAATTTGGATATGAGCACTGGCATTACTTGCATCGCATTAGCATTAGTTGTACAAGCTCCCTTCATGCATTGCCTTGGTTTAACATCCAATACTCATTGCATCATATTCATGATAAGCCTTGGTAAGGTTAGTGATTTTCCCATTGAGCACATTTCCCTTCTTGCATCTCCTACTATTCTTCTGTGCACCATTGTCACACACTTTCACCACCCTCTAAGCTTCTATAAGCTTATGCACGATTGATGCGTGCAGGAGATTCTAGGCAGGCATCGTAGCAGCAGCGCGTGGAGTAGAGCTGAGCTTTTGAGGACTCCAGTGTTGCCGACCTTTCCCTCTTCTCATTTTATCTCATTCATGTCCTTTTGGACCTTATGGATGATTGTAAAAGTTCAAATTCTTAGTGAATTTTGTGATGTGTTCCTTTGTTATTCTCAGATGTATTTGCTGTGATCTTAGGTATGCTCATATTGGTAATGATTATACTGTAATGAAAATCCTCCTTATAGGATCCCAGGATCGGAACCTGCCTCAGGAGCCAAGAATGGGGTACTATGGAGGCTATTACGGCTAGAACCGGCCATCGGGTCCCTTATGATTTCGGTTACCGAGTCTGGGGCGTGACAAGGTTTAAGTTAAGGTTTAGGTTAAGGTTAGGCTATAGGTTATAATTAAGTTTAGGCTATAAGTTATAGGTTAAGGTTTAAGTTATAGGTTTTGGTTTAGGTTAAGGTTATAGGTTTAGGTTTAGGTTATATGTTATAGCTTTTGGAAACTTGATTATAGGTTAAGGTTTAAGTTTAGGAAATCGGGTTCAGGTTCGGGATCGGGTTTAGGTTTGGGTTTTCAAGTTTAGGTTTAAGTTAAGGAGTTGAGATTCTGATTAGGTGTAGGTTTGGGTTTAAGGATTTGAGAATACATTTAGGTTTAGGTTAAAGGTTTAGGGAATGGTTATAGGTTTAGATTTAGGTTATAGGTTATAGGTTATAGCTTTAGGGAATTGACAATGGGTTATGATTTAGGTTTAGGAAATCAAGTTTAAGTTCGAGATTGGGTTTAAGTTTGGGTTTTCAAATTTAGATTTAGGTTTAAGTTAGGGAGTTGAGATTAGGATTAGGTGTACGCTTTGCTTTAGGGAATTGAGTTTAGGTTATAGGTTTAGGGAAAGGTTAGGTTTAGGTTATAGGTTTTGGGATTTGGGAATAGTTTTAGGTTATAAGTATAGGTTTAGGTTAGGTTATAGGTTAAGGTTTAGGTTAAGGTTATAAGTTTTGGAATTTGAGAATGGATTTGGGTTTAGGTTATAGGTTTTAGTTTAGGTTATAGGTTTTTGGATTTGAGAATGGGTTCGGGTTTAGGATATAGGTTTTGGTTTTGGTTTAGGTTATATGTTATAGATTTATGTTAAGGTTTAGGTTTAGGTTATAGGTTTTAGGATTTGAGAATGAGTTCGGGTTTAGGTTATAGGTTTTGGTTTTAGTTTAGGTTTAGCTTATAGGCTTTGGATAAGGTTTAGGTTTTAGGTTTTGGGATTTGAGAATGGGTTTGGGTTTAGGTTTTAGGTTTTGGTTTTGATTTTGGTTATAGGTTTTGGTTTAGGTTTAGGTTTAGGTTTAGGTTATAGGTTTTTGGATTTGAGAATGGGTTCGGGTTTAGGCAATAGGTTTTGGTTTTGGTATAGTTATAGGTTTTGGTTTAGGTTATAGATTTTGGGATTTGAGAATGGGTTCGGGTTTAAGTTATAGGTTTTGGTTTAGGTTTTGGTTTAGGTTATAGGTTATAGGTTTAGGTTTAGGTTTAGGTTATAGGTTTTGGGATTTGAAAATGGGTTCGGGTTTAGGTTATAGGTTTTGGTTTTGGTTTAAGTTATAGGTTTTGGTTTAGGTTAAGGTTTAGGTTTAGGTTATAGGTTTTAGGATTTGAGAATGGGTTCGGGTTTAGGTTATAGGTTTTGGTTTTGGTTTTGGTTATAGGTTTTGGGATTTGAGAATGGGTTCAGGATTAGGTTATAGGTTTTGGTTTCAGTTTTGGTTTATGTTATAGGTTTTTGGATTTGAGAATGGGTTATGATTTGGGTTTAGGAAATCGAGTTTAGGTTCAGGATTGGGTTTAAGTTTGGATTTTCAAGTTTAGGTTTAGGTTTAGGTTAGGGAGTGGAGATTAGGATTAGGTGTAGATTTAGCTTTAGGGTATTGAGTTTAGGTTATAGGTTTAGGGAAATGTTAAGTTTAGGTTATAGATTTTGGGATTTGGGAATAATTTTAGGTTATAAGTATAGGTTTAGGTTAGGTTATAGGTTATAGGTTTTGGGATTTGAGAATGGGTTCAGGTTTAGGTTATAGGTTTTGATTTTAGTTTAGGTTATAAGATTTGGTTTAGGTTATAGGTTATAAGTTTAGGTTTAGGTTATAGGTTTTAGGATTTGAGAATGGGTTTGGGTTTATGTTACAGGTTTTGGTTTTAGTTTACGTTATAGGTTTAGGTGAAGGCTTAGGTTTAGGTTTAGGTTATAGGTTTTGGGATTTGAGAATGGGTTCGGGTTTAGGTTATAGTTTTTGGTTTTGGTTTTGGTTTAGGTTATAGGTTTTGGTTTAGGTTAAGGTTTAGGTTTAGGTTTAGGTTAAAGGTTTTGGGATTTGAGAATGGGTTCAGGTTTAGGTTATAGGTTTTGGTTTTAGTTTTGGTTTAGCTTATAGGTTTTTGGATTTGAGAATGGGTTATGGTTTAGGTTTAGGAAATCGAGTTCAGGTTCGAGATTGGGTTTAAGTTTGTGTTTTCAAGTTTAGGTTTAGGTTTAGGTTAGGGAGTTGAGATGAAGATTAGTTGTAGGTTTAGCTTTAGGGAATTAAGTTTAGGTTATAGGTTTTGGTTTAGGTTATAGGTTATAGGTTTAGGTTAAGGTTTAGGTTTTAGGTTTTGGGATTTAAGAATGGGTTCGGGTTAAGGTTATAGGTTTTGGTTTTGGTTTAGGTTATAGGTTTTGGTTTAGGTTATAAGTTATAGGTTTAGGTTTAGGTTAAGGTTTAAGTTTAGGTTTAGGTTTAGGTTTAGGTTATAGGTTTTGGAATTTGAGAATGGGTTCGGGTTTAGGTTATAGGTTTTGGTTTTGGTTTAGATTATATGTTTTGGTTTAGGTTAAGGTTTAGGTTTTGGTTATAGGTTTTGGGATTTGAGAATGGGGGTTTAGGTTATAGGTTTTGGTTTTGGTCTTGGTTTTGGTTTGGGTTATAGGTTTTGCGATTTGAGAATGGGTTATTGTTTAGGTTTAGGAAATCGGGTTCAGGTTCGGGATTGGGTTTAAGTTTGGGTTTTCAAGTTTAGGTTTAGGTTTAGGTTAGGGAGTTGAGATTAGGATTAGATGTAGGTTTAGCTTTAGGGAATTGAGTTTAGGTTATAGGTTTAGGGAAAGGTTAGGTTTAGGTTATAAGTTTTGGGATTTGGGAATAGTTTTAGGTTATAAGTATAGGTTTAAGTTAGGTTATAGGTTAAGGTTTAGGGATAGGTTATAGGTTTTGGGATTTGAGAATGGGTTCGGGTTTAGGTTATAAGTATTGGTTTTGGTTTATGTTATAGGTTTTAGTTTAGGGTTAGGTTTAGGTTATAGCTTGAGGGATTTGATAATAGGTTTAGGTTATAGGTTTAGGGTGTAGTTTAGGTTAAGGATGTGGTACATGCAAATACAGATATAAACACGACCTATCCAAATGACCAGGCCCTTCTAATGTTGTCCATAGGAAATGGACAACTTCATCATGATTATAATAGCGGTTCCCACCTTCCAGGGACCCCCACTCATCTGGATAGCTCCGACGCACATCCGAGTCTGCTCCATTAATTTCGAGCAAATAAATAAATATGGCCTGTCCAAATGGCCAGGCCCCTCCAATGCTGTCCATAGGAAATGGATAGCTTCATCATGGTCATAACAGCGGTTCTCACCTTCCAGGGACTCCCACTCAACATCCTGATAGCTCTGATGCACATCCAGGTCTGCTCAATCAATTTTTATGGAATTATGCATGTCCTGCTCATGAGCATGCCTAATATTGTCAATGCATGGGATTCAGCACAAATACCTTTTCATGATTCAAAGAAAGGAACTCGAGGGTTTTCCTTACCTTCCATTGTATGCTTCCAAGGTGCAGATGGCCCCTGAAACACACATACATCCTGGGAATCACTTCTCAAAACCGCAAACTGTTTTGTTTTAAAACTTGTTCATCTCACCTGAAAACTTGTCACATAATGAATAACTGTAACCACAATGATAACTATTGTGAATGCACTATAATGAAAAAATTATTATTATTATAGATAACTATAATTACAACATGGATATCATGCACACGATATCACATAATGTATTGTTTGATGAACTACACATGTGCGTTCTTAGATGTAAAAGTTGAATGCCAATTTGCAACACAGAAGGGAAAAAATCAAGTAAAAAAGAACAATCCACCATTCCAAATTCCATCTTCTGTAAGAAGAATAACAAGTGAACAAACATACGATACGAATTGCAAGTGTTTTCTTTTTTTTCATGTAAGAGAAAAATTAAGAAAGTAACCCACCAATCAAAATGCAATCTTTTGACTTCTACAAGAAGAAAATGAAGTGAACAACACCACCTACAACAAAAATGCAATATTTCCAATTCTGCAAGAGAAAACTCAAGAAAGCAAACACAACCCACCATTCAAAAAGTGTAGTCTTGTGGATCCCACAAGTGAAAAAATGCAAGAAAACAAGCACAACCCACCAATAAAAAAATGCAATCTTTTCACCCTTCTAACCAAAATCCACCAAAAAAAAAAATCACTCAAGAAGCAAAACCCAAGAAGGAAATCAGCACCCACTCCATAAAACCAAAGAAAGATGCAATCCTGAAGGAGTATTTGAAGAGACTCACCTACAAGCAATGAAATTCTTGAGTTGGGTGTTGAATTTCAGCCCTTTTTCAAGAGATTTATGGCTTGCTAGATCTCTAATCTCATTGCCCATCTGGCTATGAAAGAACCTACATAAATGACAGAGTGAAATGAATGGGAGCTACTAGTCACCTCTACCTTTTGATTGAATACACCATTTTGTGCGGCAATAATGACAAGCCAAGTACTAACCTGTATTGTCTTCCTAAAGTTCTTGGGCTCCTCAGGGTCCTGAAAAGGGTATGCACCCACTAGCATGACATAGAGGGTTACTCCACATGACCACACATCTGCAATCTGAATTGCAGTAGTAAAAACAACTAGTAAGCAAAATAGATTTGAAATCATGACCATAAAAATAAGAGACAAAAATACTTTTCCTTCGAGGTTCACAAGTGCTCATCTATCAAAATCATACCAATAGGAAAATAGGGGGTGTGTATAACAACGAAAATTCTTGGATTTCATGTAATGATAACAGTCAATACCTATTGCAATTTCATAAAGCATGGGAAAGAAAAGGAATTGATATTTGCATCCACATTTTGATATGCCCAATCATTTGAAGCAGTTTATGTTCAAAATCCATGTTGTACATCCAAATACTTGTTTTGGGCATGTTGAACAAGAACTGTTGGCATAAAATCTTTTGATTTGGGCAGAGAGACCTCACTAAACCACTCATGGTTCAGAGCATTTTTTGTTGTTATTGACTGCATTGAAAAGTTAAACAAATAAATAAATGAACAAAAAAGAAAAAAGAAAAAAGAAGCATTAATCCTCAAGTACATATGCAAATGAACAAGACCCCATGCTTACCAACAACAAAAATCTGTAGATAAACAAAGGACAGTTATGAGCATGGAAAGATGACCCACGATGTGTCAAAAGATGAGATGATACAACTGTCAGCCAAAGATTTGCTGATAAAGGCTAAACAAATGTTACCTTCAAAGCTAGCTCTTGGACAAACATCTGAGTGAGTTCTTGCGCCAAACTTTCTAGGATTATTCAAAGACAACCATCATTACAGTCAATTTAATTCAATACTAGTAGGAATGATCACCTACAACTAGTTGCATGTGAACTTCAGATGAAACCCCGTTCACGTCATGTGTATGACACATCAGGTTATGCATAAGATGAAGGCCACCTGGCATAGAAATCAGAAAAATCCACTGATCAAGAAAGACAGACATGCACGTTGAATCAGACAGTTAACAGTTCCAATTAAAAACACTCATTGTTTTCATATAGGGTGGCTTCCTGATGAGCGGGCTGACCTATTTTTTGCAGCAGGTGATTGTCATAGTGAATCCCACCTTATGCATCCCTCGGATGTCCTACACATGACACTTTGGCGTATGAGCAAGCTTGCATGTGAACTTCACATGCAACTGGTTGTTTGTGATGATTCCTCATAAAAGTGATATTGAACATATATTTACTTCAATTGCTATTTTTTCTATTGTATTTAACTTGTTAGGAGTCTTAGACTATTTCCAATATAAATACCTTTGTAAGAAAATAGTTTTCCAAAAATGTAAAAAAATCTAGCAATCTGAACACAATTCCTAGCATTCGAATTCAAATTCCAGCATCTGTAAACTTTTTTCCAGTTACTGCTAGTCAATGTCGGATTTATCTGGACATAAACAGCCATTTGGTCAATAACAGGATTTTAATAAGCAGTGTATAACAATTTCAGGTTTCAATTTGTACAAGTGGGTCCCATGGTGAACAAGTTTAGTAAATCAATACTACAAACTTCACAAAATGACTAACAGAGTAAACAAACTTAGTAAATCAATACTACAAACTGAACAAACTGATGGTGAACCAAGCTCAGTGAATTGGATTCATTAAGCACCTCAAGAATCCAAACTGCAAACTGAACCTGAACTGAACTGAACCATGACTATGAAAACTATGTGACATGACATCCCAACCATCTTTCATATGGGCTCACCACATAGATGACTTGCTCCTAGAGTCAAGTCATTCTACTCATCGAAAGATTAATTTATCCAGCGGCATCAAATTGATAAGATAATTGGAATAGTCCAATCGTAGTCAACTACTAAACAAAGGCAGGTGAATGTCAGTTAATTATCATATAATTGAATGATACATGTGCCAATGCTTACATGCTAAGGCAATGTAACTGTCTCCCTTTCACCAGGAAGCACCAACAAGCATGCATGTATTTTATCCATATGTTCACAAATTTCAACTAACTGATTTAATCCTTTCTCACTTTTCTTTTCCTTTTTTCTTAGAAGAACGAGGAAAAGATCAAAGGCAATCTCAAATAGTTGGCGAAAAGTTACGACAATGGAAATGATTGTGGCCGACAAGGAAAATGCCTGGGCCAAGAGCTTGTCTAGTGAGTTTGGGTTTTCAGCATGAACAGGTGAGGCCCATGCATCAGTGATCCAATTATACAATGCTGGGTCTCAACATGGATTTTCCATGCGCTGAAAATCCCGAATGTGCATCTGCCCATGCATATACTGCAGGTGGGCTCCACATTTTCAACATATTGGTTGGCTCCACTATGATCATGACTTGGGCCAAAGCTTAGGCCAAATGTGCCTGAGAGAAATGGATGATAGGACAAATATGACCAATGTTCTGCAGTCAACATACATGAAGAACGAGGGGTGAACCTCATAATTATCATGCTGAAGCTGATTTACTAGTTTATATAACATCATTTCCACTTATAATAGAAAAATAACAAAGTACATTATTTTGAAGTATTTTATTTATTCATTGATCCACAAAAGCATAGCTTATCAATAAAAATATAGTTACCATTCAAATATGTACTGAGAAATTAAGTATTGCACAAACAGTCTTTGATAGAATAGTACATGTACCTTCTTTTGGATCCTCTTGTCTGTTGTATAAACACACGATACATAATAACCTGCTTAATGAATTTGATCCCATACCTATGGAAATGTAGGAATAACATCAAAATCCATTCAGCTTCTACATCATGCAGATAGAAAGAGGTAAAACTCTTAGTTGATATTAGGACATTTGGAAATGCCACCAAAGTTACCTTAGAAGCAAATCTGTTAATACCATGCCTAGCGACATTGTATGTAGTCCAACCTTGGATCGCTTGCACTCCTTCAAATGCTTAGAGTTGCCTTAGACCACACTTGGTCAAACCATAGCTACAAATTCAAAGAATATAAAGAACAAATTAAATATATAGATCGGAATAAAGAAAAAGGATAGATAACCAAGCCTAACCTCAAAGAATGCATCAATCTTTCTAATTGCATTACCCAAGCCACCCTAAAGGTTTTGAAGAACCTCACCCAAATGGGCCAAGAGAATTTGCAATCCACCCTGATGGCTTACAATTTTCATGTTTCAAAGACAGAGAATGCAATCATGCAAACCTTAGTTACATGAAAATCCAAATGTAAATTCACTTATTGTCAGCATCATCATAATCATAGCCTTTTGGTCCCATATGTCTAATATTGGATCCCTAGTATATAACAATTAGAGGTAAATGAAGGTTACAACATACATAAAAGCTGAAAAGATGGTGGGAAGCAAATGGTTACCAAAAATACACCACCTACAAAGGGGCTATCTGTTGGTCCCATAATTGTTGCTTGCTAGTAGAACATGTCACAAGCAACACGACCTATAATCATATAAAATATCTAATTTAGAAAAGTTGAAAACCAACCATAAAAGACCTAAGAGCTAAATAGGAAGCCAAACCCAACTATAAATTAGAAACAACTAGAAAATGGACTGTGGAAGTAATTTCCAGCAGTCAGCTCCTGAACCAAATAAAATTTGAGACTGATATGGTTGCCTTCAATGAAGAGTTTCTTTTCTACATGATCTCATTACATACCATATGTTTTGATAGAATGCAGGCCGAATATATAAGAGCTATCATGCAAAGGCTCATCCCCATCGTTGGATGGCATGCATGCCAGACATCCGGACCATTCATTAGGTAGCCCACACTATATATGAACATGACTTGGACCAATATAAAAAAGATCACTCTTCAATGAGAAAAAGAAGCCCATTCTCCAAACTCAATGTGCATGCCTTACTTTTCACTGCATGGTTTCCATTTGGATCATGCGCACATTACATAACATGTTCATCAAATTCAAGAACAAGGTTTATTATCTGAATTACCAAAACCACCATTGTCTAATTCCCGTTTACATCAATATTCCAATTTGAAATTCGCATCTCAGAAATATCCTTGATGTAAAATCATCTTTTTTGTATTGTGTTTGCTTGTAGTTCATGTTATATTCAAACAGAATTCAATATAAGCATTTGGATTAATTTGTAGATCAAAGAAACAATTCAAGAAATGAAGATTCATGAAATTTGACAAAATAAGCCATCATCGATATCAAAAAATAAAAATAAAAACAACAAAACCATTCAAACACAAGTTTACAGATTCCAAGATATCAAGCAGATCTCTCAAGCAAGATTCACATAACAACAATCAAACAGACCAGAAAAAAACTTCAGACCATTGCCCCCACTTCACCTACATCCATTTTACCATTTATATCCATCTCCATTTCTTCCCTTTCAGTGTGTGATCATTACCTGTCTTATTTATAAAATTGTACTAAGCCTCCTTGCATTGCAGAGGACTGTTCGAATAAGGGGAAAATGGTGGATAGCAGTGGAGGAAACGATGCGGTTACAGGCAGAATGCAAGAGGAGATAATGGAAGAATCGATGAGGATTTTTTTGGGAATTCATCAAGGTTGACAAAGATGAAGCTCATGTCATTTTGAAGGGGCTGCTGAGCTCTCAAGCAGAGGTTCAAGACCCTTCAGACCCACAGCTCTTGGCCAACATCCAAGCAGATCTTCAAAAGGTTATGTGGGAATAACCACCTTTCCTTTCCACCAATCCAGAAAGTTATTCCAATATTTTGAAGGGTCAAAGAAAGAATATAAATTTAGATTGGGGCTACATGTAACTAGTTGTAGGTGATCATTTCTCTTGTCAAGTATTCATCCCAAGATTTAAATAGATTTTTATGATGTTCTGTAATCCTACATGTGTGTGTGTGTGTGTGTGCATGTACCTCATGAATCACGTTCTGTAGCAGCCCTAGCCCAAAAATCAAACCTGTCAATAGGTTCCCAAAACAAATGGATGAGTGAATAAAATCTACAAACATTTTGTCCCATTCAATGAGTGAATCACTTAAATATTGGACCAGGGCATCTATAAAGTGGGACCTGCACAATGTAGTGCTTGGAACCTCACAAGTGTGCCACATGGGCACATGTGGTCTCTAGATGGCCCACCTTAATGCTGCGTGCCAGATCAACATATCTCATAATTTTTTCCTACATTTACATGAAAATATGAACAAAATTCAATAGAGAAAATAGTGCTTAAGCTCCTTTTTGTTATTATGTTGTTGAAACACTTTGAAACCATCATTTATTTGTCTTGCATTGCAGAAGGAGAAGAAACTGAAAGACATACAGAGAAGTGGAAACTGCATAGTAAAGAAGTTCCGTAAGCCAAAAGGAGATTGTTCAAATGATACCCTCTTCTTCTCAAAGGTAAACTTGACATTAGTATCAAGGGTGCTGAGAATGTCAAGAATAACAAATGATCAGCTACTATGGTGTGACAAAAAATTGAGTATGATGTTTAGAGTCAAGGCATTTAACAAAAAAAATAACCATCCTAACCATCAAAATGGAGGCTTAGCTGATGTTTAGAGTCAAGGCATCTAACAGAGCCTAGGTTGAAATCTAGAGTTGAGAAACTAGTAGTATGTATGAATCCATATATGTATGTATCGGTTGATGTGCGTGATTCAAGGTTGATGTTTAGAGTTAAGAAACTAGTAGTATTTATGAATCCTACAGTCATGCATAGTGCTCAAACCTCATGTCAATGGATGGGTCCTGATTCAATAGGTAGTGAATGTAGACTGCCTCTATCAAGAATTTAAGTGCAAGCTCCAAGATGAAATTAATGGTTTTTGTGTGGAACGCTTTTCCTCTATCAAGAACTTCTAGCCTACAGCATGAATTCAATACGATGGTGAAAGTGGACTGGTTGGGCTCTATCCTGACCTTTGTCATGTTAAAAAAAACTTCCAATGCACTTTCATGTTTATCGTTTGAGACATAACCAGTTAAAAGAGCTGTCCATACAACCACATTTCTATTCTTGTTTTCTTCAAAAAGCTTGCAGGAAGAAAAAAAGATTTAACAAAATAGCTAAATGTTTGCTCAGCTGCCTTTTTGCCTATTGAAAAGTTTCAACTGTAAAAATAGGACCTGCTTTATGGAAAATTCATCATTTCTTCTAGTAAAAGACACGATGTCCTGTTTCATTCGTCCTTCACTTCTTACCACAGGTAACAGTGGAAATAATGGTAACAGTGGATTTCATGATGTAAGAGAAGAATCTTTACTCAAGAATTTAAAACAGGCTTTACCGGTAATATATGATCATAGCCAACATATATGCAAAGCCCAACTATTGCAAACAAGTCCAAAATGAAATTAAAGAGAAAGCTCAGCACAATACAAGTACATTAACATCCATTAACAGAATCAGACATGAATAGCAAATGCAATTAATCGGATAGAAATAAAGTAAGTTGAAAGGACCATACCAGAGATCCTTATCAAATGCAAGGTTGGAGATCAATGACCTTCTATTCAGTAAAACCAGGCTGTGAGTTAGCAACAAATTTACAAAAAAAAAAAAACTCAAAGCATTAGGCATCAAAAGAGACTATGTAGTTGAAGGAATTCAAATGTGTATATGTAGTTGGAATCCAATAGTATTGAAGAACTGAAAATGCTACAGGCTATAGATAAATTCATTGATGGACATGGAGGATAATGTAGACTCCATGGACTGAAAAATCTGTGCAATCCCAAGTTGCTCATCTTTACCCATGCTTCAATTGAAATCTATAAGTTTTACATAAAAAATAACACAAGACTCCTAAAATCCAGATACACCTATTTTCATGGTAATTCATGGTTTGAAACATCGATAGTCCAAAACCCCCAAAATCCCATAGCCATGAGCAGCGTCAAAATGAAATGTCCAAAAATTTTGCACTAACCACAACAGGATTAACGTAGAATCGGTGTAAACACAGGAAAACGATTGCAGATTACCCAACAGTCCCATTTTTGGGGGGAGTAAATGGATTGAGAAAGCAACATGTAGAAAACCCACAAAATCCAGTAATATTAGCAGCAAAATTTGAGATAATCCAATTTATTTAGTGACCAAAGAAAGATTAAAGGAGAAAAAGAGTAAATATAACAGTGTATTTATCAATTCCCTGGCTGAAATCGAACATGCACAGAAAAAATCCACTAACCGGAAGCCATGGCAGAAAGCAGACAATAGTCATGCATCTTGGAGTACCATCTTACGGGCCACACATGAGGGTTTGACATGCATGAGGGTTTCGAGAGGGAGGAAGAAGTTGTACCTCTGCCCTCAGCCCAACCATCAGACGGCGATGGCAACGATGATGGAGGTACTCATGGCCATTGCGACCCACACAATACCTAGATTTATAGCCTCATTTGGCTGTGGAAAATCACCTCCCGCCATCACTCCCGCCCTGTCTCCTGCCATCACTCCTGCCCTGGCTCCCCAGTCCCATCCCGCAGTCCCAACGGTCGACTGCATGGGGAGGGACTAGGATGGGCTCGAGACGTAGCCAATCCGAAGGGATTACCTAATCCCACAGAGTATCCCTCGCAACGAGCTGCGTTCTTATCCGAACACTATCCCAAACGTGTCGTCTGTCGTACGGAGTGGGATTTGAGACCGCAATCCATCCTAAGCCATCTGTTACCGTTCAAATCCACCCATCCAAACGGGCCCTAAAGGATGTGGGATGTGGACGTGGGTTGCTGGAAGACGAAGGATTCAACGAGAGAGAGAGAGAGAGAGAGAGAGAGAGAGAGAGAGAGAGAGAGGGTTGCTGGAAGACGAAGGATTCAACGAGAGAGAGAAAGAGAGGAAGAGGGAAAAGGGTTGGGAGAGAGACAGAGAGGGAAAAGGGTAAGGTTTTTTTAATTTGGGCACAGGATCTTTTTGGGCGTGGGGGGTTTTTTCAAGCGCGAGATGGAGTGGTAACACATGGTCCTATTAGGTGCTCCGTGGGGCCCATTGTGATGTATGTGGTCTATCCACACCGTCCATTCATTTTGAGAGCTATTTTTATGACATCATCCAAAAAATGAGGGATATCGAAATCCCCAGTGGACCACACCAAAAATCAATGGTAGACGCTTAATCTCTACTATATTCCTATGATGTGGTTAACTTGAGCCTTCGATCTACCTCCTTTTTTACAAGCATGACTGAAACAAAGTATCAAAATGGATGGATGACTTAGATAAAACATACACACTGTAGTGAACCCTATAGAGCCTCTACAAACGTCGGTCTGTAGTAATGAGGTTGTAGCTTTTAGCTACGGATTAAAACCGTAGCAATATAGCTACGGTTTATATCCATAGCCAAAAACTTTCAAAGTCCATAGCCTTTGCTTGATTTTTTGGTAGTGTGTGCCTTTCAAGTGGGCTTGCACAATTCAAAAACCCCACATTCTGAGTTTTCTAGATCACCTCAGACAAACCAAAAATGGATATTTTCTGAAACAATCTCACAAACCAAAAAGGAAATGAATTACAGAAAAGAAAATACTTATCTATATGAAGATTCTGAAACAGCCCAGTAGAACCAACTTAATGATGACGTAGATGTTCAACTTTTAGTCTCACAAGTGTATAGGGTTTTAGGTCTACATGATTTTTAATTAAATCAGTCGAGGCTTTATATTGATTTTAATATCAAGAAATGGTAAATCGAATATCCCTTTTCAATATAAGAATGGAATAGAAAATCAAAATCAAATTACAAGAGCTACTTTAAAGAATCTAAAATATACTCAAAATAACTTAGAATGTACTCCAAATAATCTCAGAGTGATTACTTAAGAATGATAAGAATTGAATAGAAAACTCTAAAATTCGAGCATTATTTATAGGTGAAAAATCGATTCGCACGACTGACCTTTGGTTAACTATGACTGGTCTTATCCAAATAAATTTTTAAAAATTCTGGCGCGATAAGATTTTTCAGCTGCACGACTGGCCTTGTGGGTCCCACGACCGATCAATTGGTCTGCTGACTAGTCGTGGACACCACACAACTGGTCATGTGAATCAAGATTGCTCGCTGAAAAATGAATCGAGCACTGCTTGACTGGTCGAGCACTATTCACACAACTGGTCAAACAATTTCCAGGACTAGTCGTAGACCAACAGAAAAATTTTGAAAATTCATAACAAATCTTGGATTGGTTGAGGAAATACTAGGACTGGTCGAGCTAGTGTTAGGGCTAATCGAAAGAATAGAATTTTACACTTATAAAATGACCAAAATGACCAACTGAAAGTACAAAATGATTTAATCATGATCTAAGGTCAATCTAGGTTAATCATACCTTAATTTTGAGATAGAACATATGAACACTTAATCTTTCGATCACTTCAGTAGCTTTAATTCATGCGATCTTAAAAGCTTGAACTCGACAAACCGAACATAATATTCAACTAGATCTTGAGTTCTTGGACTTTTCTGGTTCCAGATCTTGAACTACAATATTTTTAAAAACTAAGTCTTCAATCAATATAAGTCTTCGCTTTCTTCAAGTTTAAAGATCTCAGTAGGTTAGTCGTAGATATCGACAAGATAGAGTCATCATGAATAGAACGAACGTCGAAGATCCAATGTGAACAGATGCATAAGCTTAATACAAATTAAGATACAAACTTGAATTGGTTTGTCACACAGAAATTTAACAATACTTAGGGTTTATCAACATAGCACTTTCAATTATCCAGAACGATAACACCCCTTGCTAACCTAGGAAGGTCTGAACGAATTCTAAATATTCTGTTTGGGCATCCATCGCTTGCCATTCTAGCCAACGCGTCAGCCATCGAGTTTCCCTCACAAAAAATATGGTTGAAATTGAGGTTGAGATTCCGCCGATAGTGCTGGATAGCTCCCAACTTGCACCAAATATTCCAAGAATTGTAGGTCTGTGGCTCCACCACATCTGCAATGATCTTAGAATCAGATTCCGCCGAGAGTGCTAGATAGCTCCCACGTTGGAGCATATTGTTATTCCATCTAACATGGCCTGAGCTTCTGCAACCATGTTCATGGAATGCCCATAATGTCTGTGAAATGCAAAAATGATCATGCCAAGGTGGTCCCTGCAAACTCCCCCTCCTCTGCTCTCCTGGGTTCCCCCTCAAAGAGCCATCAATGTTCAGTTTCAGCTAGCCTTTTTGAGGTTTTGTCCATCTAACTATGATGGGTTTCACTATGCCAAAATTGCGAATTTGAGACGGACCAAATCCGTTGTAAAACCAAATAAATGACGGATTTCGTCCATCGCTATTTACCGTCTTTTTTTCCTGACGGATAAAATCCGCCACAAAAATAAAATCCGTCGCAAAATTTTCAAAAAACCCACAATTATTCGTCATGAAAAATATCAGTGACGGATGAGGTCCGTCGTTGATATGAGGAGAGTGACAGACCTCAAATCCGTCGTTAATTTTCAACTTGTTCAGAAATTAGCGACGGATTTGGTCCGTCACTAAAATACCTGTAAATAACAAAAAAAAAAAATCGTTTGATTTTTGAATCTTACACCAGATAGTCATTCAAAAAATAATTCACACAATTGTTTAATAAGAATCACATTCACGAGATTCAAAAGATTGGGTTGAATATGAAGCTGGACTAAATATTAATGTGTTTGGATACTTGGTAGGCCTTAATAAGAAACTGAACTAAATATATAGTAAATAGCCAAAATTAGATTAGCTACTGTTGAAATAAGGTAATGAAATAGCTAAAAATAAAAATAAAAAAAATCGACCGTTACAGCCCATAAAACGGTTCAACAACCACCTATTATGCTGGCCATTACCATTATTGAATACCTTGAGAGCGACAAACCACCTATTCAATATTTCCTAACATGAATCACTTTCAGATTGCCATGGCCTGTGGAACCTTGAAGGAGCATTCCTAAAAGGAAAATGTAGAGACTAATGCCTAACCAAGAGATTTACCTTGTCCATGGTGAACAAAGTAATCTTCGAAAGGTGGTCGAAGCAATGATGTCTTCTTCAGTTTCTTTTTCTAGATGCACCAATGTATAGACAAAACTCCTAGAAACAGTATAATGGCAACCGCTGCAACAGAGATTCCAGCAACAACTCCCATTGAAATTCCTACTTAAAGGACATCGTATATGCAATGAGTTTCAAAAGGCATCATAGATTTCAAAACCACAACTTAGGCCAAACAGCATAATAATCTGAAGTGAGCAAAGAAGACCCGACCACCTGTGCTGCAAAGGAAGACAATTTAACATCCAAGTTAGACAGCTTGAAAGGGCCTCAAGATAACAAATGAGGGCAAGCTCAGCTAGCATTACTCAATGGCCGGTAACTTTGCTTGGATCTGCAGAGGATCAGAAGAAAATCTTTAGCAATGAAATTTCCAATCTCTTCATAAGATATTAATTCACAATAAAAAAATATAATATTTATTACAATAAATTAAAAAGGTCTCGAATAAATAAATAAAAACAAATCCTCTGTATGGTCTACTCGTAGCACGAGTGGCGTCAAAAGGCTGAAGTGCTTGTAGGCCTAAGTTTAGGCACAATTGATTAAAATCCTGTGCATGGAAAAAAAAAAAAAAAAAGAAGTTAAAAAGTAGCATTCAACAAATTGATGCATGGAAAATAATTGATCCTTTGATATTGTCCTTAAAACTATCAAGGCAACAAATGTTGCAACTTGAATTCCATTACATCTATTGGCCCTACATTCATGTGTTTTATCCACGCCTGTCCATCCATATACACCCTTCACACGTGACATTCAAGTGTACACGTGACCAATATCAGTGGTGAATCTGGTTCATTAATTACAATTCTATGATCTGCCAAATACCAGTTTTAGTTAATTCAATATTTTTTCATAGGAAGAATATGATTTACATAAAGATTGGATGATCAAAATACCATAATATTTCCAGACATGCAATTATTATGCGATAACAGTGTTAATTCCATAAAATTAAAGTTCAGCAGTTCCCCCATCGCAAATAAACTAACAGAAGTATGTAACGTACTGTTTTAAAGTTTCCTTCTATATCGTTGAACTTCCCATCCTGTGAAAGGAATCTTGAAAGAAGTCTCAAAATACAGAGCTCAAATAGAACTGTTTTACCACTTCCTGTCGGTGCTGAGATAACCATGTTTTGGTCGGAGAGGAGGAAGCAGCAAGGAAAGCACTCACTCTGCAACGAATTGAAGTACTGCACATAATAAACAAATGAAATGGCATTATTTAGAAAACATAACACCTTGTGGAATTTTAAGTGGGGATATGCATAGCTCATTGGCTGTCAACATATCAGGCATGGGTTGGCTTCAGCCTGGAATTTGAACTGGTTGGGCTGGACTCTGCCACCCTATTCGAGATTCTGATTTCACTTCACCTGGGCTGGCCCATTAACACCCCTAAAAGAAAATTTGTGACCTATGCATTACTTATTGCTCTTTATAGGTATTTGCTTAACTGAATTTTGGATTTTCTTTTTTCAAATTTTCTTTGTTCTTTTTCTACTTGCTAATTTCTCTGTGTAGATACTCTTGTTGTGATAACTTTGATCTCTAGGACATCAACCTGACCATTGCCATCAGCTGGACTGGAGTTCCAGGCCAACCTGCAAATACTAGAGTTGCCAACTCTTGCATTGTCTGTTTATTTCTAATTATTGGCTGTTGCATAATTCTCATAACCTCTACAAATGATGCAACCCATGAAAATTGGTATCTATGAGTTGAAATAACATAGTACATTTCTAGAACATCGCAGCAAGTAAATAGAGAAGATGCTTGCAAAAAAAACTCTGTACCATAGAACAAAGTAAAAATTAAAAAAATAATAATAATAAATAAATAAATGCATCCAAGTAGTCGTATGAGGTAAATAATATAGGCCAAAAACCACACATCGAAAATGTAAAGAAAAACTACTTTTTGTGTGAGTATCAATATTTATACAAGAAAGGTCATAAAGTCAATCTCATTCAGCGTCATTTTCAAAAGTAAATTTTGCAACTCAATATTGGACATAGTAGTTCATACCTTAAGCGAGATGTGCCAAAAACATCAGCAAAATATATGAGATCATCTAAATTATCCTCTTCAAATCCTGCTACAGAAGCTCGAGCATATGCCATGGCTTGCTCTTTCCAAAGAACAAATTTCCGAGTTTCTAAAATTCACTGAAGCTGAAACCTGGTAATGGGTAACACCATCAAAGGGGTAACCAGACAAAAGATTAAGACACGGTTTGACATGACTGACAGTCAGCACTTGGCAAGAAAATGCAGTCACACAACTAATTACGAGAAAGATGACTTGGAGTTTTCTCCTTGTGCAACATCATCCCCATTAGAAAATATAAACCTACAAACCCATGAGGTGCAACAACAAAAGATGTTGTTTGCTTACCATAAATTTCAGTCCCTCAAACAACATTACGGAACAAACTCAAAGCAACTCTATAGCTTGAAAAGCTTTGATTGAGATCCTCCCTCTAGTCTTTCCTTTTCCCTCACAAAAGAGTCCCCCCTCTAGTCTAGAACCAAAGCATAATCCTCAAATCCAAGAACTTCTAAGGGATAGTGAACTCTTTGATGAGAGTTTTTCTCCACATAACACATTTACGGTGGAATCTTATCGATGAACAATTTGGATAATCACGATTTTTATCATTCTAACATGGACCAAAATCAACTTGATGAACATATGGTTGTTACGCTAATACATATATCAGGATATATCAGAACTCTTAACTATAAGAACAATTATAGCATACAGAACAAATTGCAGCTCTAGGTAAAAATAAAAATAAAAAATACTCATCCTGCAATTTCCATTTCTATTTGTTTCTTTTGCGATCAATGAATGTTTATCCAATCCACTACAAATGGATTTGTAATAGATTATGAAGAAGGTTCTTCCAAGAAACAACAAGATCTGCTATTTGTAGAAAATCGACAAAGATTGTTAATATGAGAGGTATTCCACTATAAGAGTTCATATGTTATCAAGTTTAATTTCAAGACATCACAAAAGTACATATGTTTTGAAATGGATGTATGCCATCTCAATTCTCATCTCTTCTTTAAACCATCCAAATATGTGAAATATATTCCCTTTCCTAATATGAACTCCTCCCAAGCCTAACAATGAGACTGCATTTGCATAAACAACAAATGCTACCCATAATATAAAATCTACTATCCAGAAATAAAGTCTACTCATAATATAAAAAAGCAATAATAACAAATCTAAAAATCAACAGTTCAATAAGTCTGTGCTAGGGTGTCCTGAGAAACATGGTTGGGTGGACTCAATTTCTTTAAAAAATAATAACTTGCTCATTAATTTCCTAGATGAAATTAGCAAAATATCGAATTTTGTAGAAAATGTAGGAAAACAATCGAACCACCTAATGCAGTCTGTATAAAAACAAAGAGTGGACTGATTTTGGAGAATAGATAGGCTTTCTACATTGGAAGATTTTAACCCCAAATACACTATCCACATTGAGCAGATTTATAGCCCAAACATGCTGCCCAGTGGAATATATTTGTAGCCCAAATACACAGTTCACTTGGACGGATTTGAGGCCATAACACACTGTCCACTTGGACATATTTGAGCTCCAAACTTGTTATCCACAATGGACAGCTTTGAGGCCTAACCTCGCTGTCCAAAACAGACAGATTTGGGTTCAATGTCATTGTCTAAATTGGACAGATTTGGGGTCCAATCTTGCCAAAGCAGATAGATTTGGAGTCCATTCTTGGGTATCCTTGAACGTCTGATTGGAGGTCTATTTTGGACTGAGAAGGCTAGCCTAAAATGGTTAGATTTTGGACACAATCTAAATGTAATAAATCTGTCCAATTTGTGTAGGAAATTGACAGTTCAAATTGTCAATTTTTTTTTTAATGTTCTTTTACGGTCCAAGTTGGAGAGCGTTAAGCACCTATAAATCTATTTTAAAATAAAATAAATCAAGTACCCAGATTGCAAACAGATTCACATTCATTAGAAAAAGAAAAAGGAAATGGTAAAAAAAAATAAAAATAATAATAATAATAAATAAAAAATAAAAAATCAGAACACTAAAACAAACACCCATCTTTCAACACCACCATCAGCAACATAATTATTGAGCTTCCAATGCCAACTTTCCATCTCTCACCATCCATTATTTCTCTCACAAAAACCATGCTTCTCTGACTCCACTAAAATGACTTCCCACTACACCGAGATTTAAAATATATATATATATATATATATATATATATATATATATATATATATATATATATATATATATATCTGTTGAACTTGCTCATGACAAGTTTTTGATACTTATTCAACCATGTGATCTAGCCTCCATAAAGTGGGAGGTCAATAAGACTAATGGCAAATTTCTGCATATATGTAGGTCCCAAAACGAACCTGATGGTGTTAGAGTCTCTTCCCAAATACCATGGAAGCTCTCATCTGAAATTGATATCCAAGAACTCAACCGAAAGCTCTCATCTGAAATGGATATCCAAGAACTCAACCAAAAGCTCCTCCCAAATGCTTTTACTGTGAGACCATATATCGGTGTCAACATCCATAGAAACTCCTCCCCCACCATCAAGCACTTAAATGATAACAAGAATTCCCCCTTGAACATTTCAACCAGCTTCATGTTTGCATAAGGTTTTTCATCAAGGAATTGATTTGCAGATTAGAAATACACATGCCCATCAAAAATGAAGTAGGAACACTCGTGTGAGGTTTCATTTTTTAACCAATATTTCTCAATATCTATCATCCTTGTTAAGTTTGTTTCACTTAATACAAATATTTATTACATATTTATCATTCCACAAAATGCATTCAATCTAGAGAGCATCAGAAAAAAAAAATTCAACCTTCATGTCCAAATAGTTACATTAGTGAAAAAGATTGATCCAGAATCCAGATTTTAGAAGCTTTAGGATCAAGAGTTTCTAAACAAGCATTCCAAATGGAGATTAAGAATATCAATGTCTTACCTCAAGTTCAATAGACTTAAGATTCCTAAAAAATTGGAACTCCAACTATACAAAGCTTAGCCACAAATATCCCTTAGTGCAGAAAACAACCATACATACACAAACACCTGCCCTTGTGTAAAAAAAAACACAACTCAAAATCTGACCATGTAAGGTCAAAGTAATTAACCTAGTGATATATATTATATTTTTAGCCACATATAAAAAATATTGGACCTAGTATTATCTACTACATACTAGTAACATACAATCAATATTGGGGCACCATACCATAAGCTACAAGAATTTCATGTCCCCTTAAACAAGGTATCCTCCATTGATAACATGTGTCTGTGTGTGTGTATTATAAGTTCTTTATTTTCATTTACATTCGCAAATAGATTCATCATCCGTCCAACTATTAATAACATTTACAAAAATAAAAGATATCCAACCAACTCTTAATAATAATTTGCAACTTAACCTATTGGGAACCGTTATGCACCATAATGTCTTACGGCAGAGCGGGTTCTGAGGAGTTACAAGTTGACCCTGACAACAACATATAAATGAAGCGATAAAGATATAAATGATTCAAGATTAATTTAAGGTTTCAGGAACTTACATCCACCTCACTCTTACTGCCAAGTAGTCCTGATTAAAATGCATCCACACTACAAGAAGGGAAAAAAACAAAGAATTTGTGACTGCACCGATACGGTCTAGTATGAACGGCTGCCTACGTGCCCAATGTTCGGAAGATTGGGATCAAGCCACTACATAGTGCTTAATATTTAAATCAAAACATTTTATGCATAAGTAGAGAAAAAATCAAAACAAATCATAATAGAATATGTGTACCTTATGTTACGCATAAGAAGATGAAAAGCAGAAACCAGTCTCACCAGATACCATAAACAAGACAAAACAAAGAACTGGTAATCTGAGTTGTTTTCCTGCAACCAGTTTCACCAAATACTAGCACCACCTGTTCTCCATACATAAACAGATAAACAAAACTCAGATCATGACATTGAATAACATAAGAAGTCCATCAAACAAATATGAACTCAACATGTATGAAGTATACAATACACATGTGTATGTCTATAGAAACTAATAGGCATCTCAATGTGGAATACTCACACATCCACATTGAATATTACTTTAGTGATGAAAACTTATCACAAATTGATGCAGATATATGTAATGGATTGCTTGCCCAAATTGAATATTACTTTAATGATGAAAACTTGGTGAATGATAGTTACTTGAAAACTTGGTTAAGATAGACATCTAAGAGATCTTCTCAAGCATATCTAAAAGATTTACTACCAAGGAAGCTCCTAGAATTATAGATTACAGCAATGCCCTTCTTGTAGATGGTAATTACAAGAATATACCTGTAGGACATATTATCCCACTATAAAAGAGTACATTGCACTATTTCCTAATGCTCAACACCATGTCCCATATAGCATAGCCACTCAATAGCTACTTTAGAAATGTTCTCTTGAGTTTCATTGGCATGCAACATTCTTACAAGGGCACATCTCCACTTGATCCACCCAACTCCAATCCTATGGGAAATATCCCTCAAATCTCTCCATCCTTTGGATTGCATAACCTAGGTAAAGAGTTGTCTAGCCATCAATTTTAAGTAAAGCATTGCCTCATGCTAGAGCTTCACTCAGATACCCTGTCTTGCTTTCATTAATTTTTACTAAATTTGAGAGCTTTCCTCCACACCTTCAAATGAGCTTTTACCCCTTCTCTACTCTAGTCAACCAGCAACACAACATCCACAAATAACATACACCAAGGATCTCTACCTAAATACTGACAGTTAATTCATCTATAACAAGTTCAAAAGGTACAATCTTATGCCAACTAATGTGTTGCGTCTCAATATTGCACATGATATCGCACCTCCGAGAATGGGAAATATCACAGGATATGTTAGGAAATATCACATATCTCAAGTAGAAGTTTCACAGTTTGAGAGTAACTTCGGGCAATTTTAGGGAAATGGTGAAATTCTTCTTCTTCTTCTTTTTTGGATTTTATATATATATATATATATATATATATATATATATATATATATTACAAAAATAGAGGAGCTCAAATAATAAAACAATAGGGGCAAGACTCACGTATTACGACCACACAGCATCTACAGATGTTTCCCACTCCAGTTCCTGTCCATGTCTCTAAAAATACACATCTCCAATCCTCCTTTTCCAAAATCTGTTACAATCTAACGGTGCGCTCGAGCTCACTCTTTAGGTGGAGCAGATAACCAAAAATGAGAGAAAAACCACAAGTGGGCCCCCTAACGAGAGAAAAACCACAAGTGAGCTCACGCTTGTGGTAGTACTCCCTCTCATTTGGTACAGACACTTGTCATAGCTTGGGTTCTTAGTAGTTTTTACCCCTGCACCTCCAAAGCTGCAAGCGACGTCGGAAGCCCCATTCTGTTGGTAATAACTGTTGAATGCATATGAAGCATGGGATTGCAAAGTATCGGGCTGATAACAAGCCTAGCTAGGCTGAATAGCCGAACAATCAACATTTCTAGGACCACAAGCCCAATCCAACGCGCTCTACAAATCCAACTCTGAAGCAGTAGGCGAAGCAATGCACCACGTTCCATTTGAACTTGTAGTGTTCGCAAGCGTGGTCACACCTACAGCTCCTCTCCCGGTCATATCCAGACTATAAACACTAGTCTGATCGTGATAAAACAACCCCCAGGTCCTTTCAGAATCCAACTCGGGCTTCCTGTTCTCCTAGGGGTTCTGAATCGAGGGGGTTCCAAATCCACGCTCCCAAACAGGCCCTCAGGGTCATTTGGCACCGTGGATTCTAATCATGGGGGTTCCGAATCCAGGGGGTTTTCAATCATGGGGGTTCCGAATCCATCAGGTCAACACAAAACTCAAAAGTGGGCCACGCCACAGGTAACAGTAGGAATGAGAACAACCACTATCAATCGATTGAGAGAGAGAGAGAGAGAGAGTTACCTCGATGTTCGCGGAGAGATTGACAGGAAGAGAGAAAGGTTGGAGAGATCTGTAGGGACGGCGCTGGGAGCGGGACAAACAGAGCGGAGAGTGGATAACAGTGAGAGAGAAACAGAGAGTCGGTTTAAGGCTGGCGAAATGAAATGAAGGGAATAGGTGGCTGACGTCAGCAAGTTCTATGGGTCCAATCATGAGGTATGTGTTATATCCAAACCGTCCATCCAAGTGGCGAGCTCGTTTTAAGGCTAGAGACAAAAAATAAGACAGATCTAACTATCAAGTGGACCACACTGAAAAAGCAGTGGGGGATTGAACCTCTACCATTGAAACCCTTTTTGGGGCATAAAAGTTTTGGACCAAGCTGATCTTTGTTTTTATCCCTTCATCAGAGCCTGTATGATCTAATCAACAGATTGGATGTCAAATAAACAGTAGAGCGGGCCTTAAGAGGATTTTAATGGTGGATATCCAATCAATATTGTTTTCCAATCATGTGGTCCACCTTAGATTTATATCCCTATCATTTTTTTGCATCTAAGCCCTAAAATGATTCGTAAAAATGGATGAAATACCTACATCATGGTGGGGCCCATAGAGCACCAAATACCAACCAACGAGCTAGTGGCAAAGGGAGTAGCCAATCCGTGCTGATATTTGTGGTGTGGTCCATTTAATCTTTGGATATGATTCATTTTTTCGATAATTCTCTAAAATGATCTCGAAAAATGGATGAACGGTGTGGGTCGATATCAAATTTTCAGTAAATCCAAAGCTTAAGTGGACCATGCCACATGAAACAGTGTGGAATTATGATTTCCATCATTGATACCTTCCTTGGGCCCACAGTAATATTTATTTGCAATCTAACCATTTCATAATATAGAAAAGATATGGATGAAGAGAGAACACAAAATATGAGCTTGATCCAAAACTTGTGTCCTCTAAGAATATTTCAATTGTAAAGGTTCAATCACATTATTTCCTGTGGTGTGGTCTACTTGAGCTTTGGATATGCTTCCTATTTGTTCTCTACATCTAAAATTATCTATTAACATGGATGAATGGAGTAGATAAAATAAATAAATAACTGTGGACCCTGCAGAGTTTACTTAGTATGCTAAGGGTACTGAGTTACTCAGTATGCAATCCGCTTCCGTTAGAATACTACCCCGCCTAGACGGTAATCCGTCCGGGAGGGCTATGTGGGGGCCACCATGATATGAGTGTTTTATCCATCCCATTCATTATGTGTGTCCCACTTGGATGAGCAGTCGACCAAGTTTCAACCGCATCCAAAACTCATGTGGGCCCCACCAATTGCTTTTATATATTTTAGGATGTCTTTACATAATTTTAGATGGGATGGCCCACCTAAGTTTCGTATACGAATGATTTTTGAGATATCTCATAACCTAGAGGGGACACATCAAATGCATGGTCTTGATGATCGATACACATCATGATGGGCCCATAAAACTTACTAACATCAATTCTTAGGTTTTCACGAAGTCGATAAATTGGGCACAATTTTGACCAAAATATTTGGCTCATTTCACATGTCTAGTCCATTCACTCTGTTTTATTAATCAATACCCTTAATTTGACTAGTTACTCTCCCCAATCAGTATACATATGAGAAATATTGGGCATACAAGATTGCTCAACAATTTGAGTAAAATTTGACTTAAACATCCGAAGTTATTTACTCTTCAATCTGGACTATTAGATTGTCCAAAAACGGTTAAAGGTTCAACTAGTGGATGTGCCTAATAATTTAGTAAAAAATTATAGATAAATCTCAATTTTCATTTAAAAATCACATTTTTTTTTTCAAAATGTATTTATTTTTAATTTATTCTTCATTTTTCTTTGAAAACTTTTAACAAAATATCATTTTTATTATTAAATATTTCAAAAAAAAAATAAATTGAAATACAAATTCTGAATTTTTATTTTCAAAATCTCAAAAAATTTCTCAAAATTAAAATTTTTTTCTCAAAAATTTCAACATGCTGATTTTTTTTTTCTTCAAAAGCATCATTTTGTTTTCAATTTTTCAAATTTCTTATATATATATATATATATATATATATATATATATATATATATATATATATTTCAAAATCTTAGTGTTTTTATAAATAACTTTTTCTTTTAATTTCAAAATTTAAACATTTTCAACTATTTTTCAATATCACAAATTTTTTCAACATCTTTATTTTCCATTTCAAAATGTCTATTTTTTGTTATAGGATCGATTTTTTAATATCGTTTTATCTAAAAAATTTCAATTTGTTCGAACTTCTCCATTTTTTTAAAGCACATTTTCTTTAACATGTCAAATTTTATGGAACTTCTCAATTTTATTTTATTTTTCAAAATACAAACTCTCATTTTCTTTTTCAAAATATTTTCATTTTTCAATGTTGTCAAAATTTTCACATTTTAAAAATTTTTTAAAATTTTATTTTTCAGGATATTATTGTTTTCTTGAAATCAAATTCTTTTTTTTTTTTTTTTTTTTGTAAATTATCAACTTTATTTTATGTTCCCCCCACTAAAAATAAATAAATAAAAGATTTTTATTAAGTCATGGTTTTATTTTTATTTTTTAAAAATCTAAAATTTTCTTAGACATTGTTAAATTTTTTGAACTTCTCAATAATCTTTTTCATGTGATATTACAAATCATTTAAATATTAGTTTTAAATTTAAAAAAAAATTAATAATAAATATTTCCACTCATTTGATACAAAAATAAAACAAAAAATTCTTTGCATATAATCAATTGTTAAAAAATAATCTTAAATACAAATATGTACAATTAAACCATTGAAATTCTATTAAAAAAACAATTCTTAGACTACAAAAATAAAAAAAAAATTCCACCATATTCTTTTAAAAAAATGAAAAAAAAAAAAAAACAAATGTTTAAAGCAAAAGTCCTTTTACGATGGACCATGATCCATCATAAAAGCAACTAAAAACCGTTGCGAAGTGCTTTTTGGGGCAGAATTTGCAAGTGATCTTTTTCCGTCGCAAAATCAATATCTGCGATGGGTTTAATTTGTCGTAAATTTACAACGGACGACAATCCGCCGTAAATCTGTCATAAATCAGATTTTAGCGACGGATTTTGGTCTGTCACGAATTCCATGACTTTTATACTACGGATTTTAGAGAAAAACGGGATTGGCGACGGACATTTTCCGTTAGTGATGGATTAAATTTGTCATTAAATCAAGCAATTTTTGCAACAAAATTTGTCGCAAATTCTCGATTTTGTTGTAGTGTTTGCCTGTCTGAAGTAAATTAGCTTATGTAATCCTTAGGGTCTAAAGAATGATATTATCTGCTATTGTGTTCCTGTCCATTTCAGGGATGGATGATCCAATTTCTCTCAGCCAGCGAGAAACATTGGATATGATTTGTTTATTTGACATGGTGTGGCCTTCAAATCATGTATTATTTCTTTTTTCTTTTTTTTGCTTTTTTTTTTTTTTTTTGGTTGGTCAAGTAAGTGTTTTCTCATTTAAATTGATCAAAAGATTAGCTTTACAATGCTTCGGGAAGACTAGAATGAAAAAAAAAAAACTAGTTGGCCTATCGTAAGGGATAAGAAAACTGAACAAAACTAGAACACCAAAAAAAATCTACATGCTTCTGATAGACCCCAGGCCCACTTTGTCCAAAAAGATAAGACCTCTGATGCGTGGAGGGATGTCTGCTACTCTGCACGAGAAGAAAGGGGATTGGAAAACGCTACTCGTTCTAGTGAAGGCATCCGCTGGGGCGTTGCCTTCCCTCAAGGTGTGGAAAAATTCCACTTGGGCAGAGGAAAGCATCTCATGAATTTTGGCGAGCCAAGAAAACTATTTCCAACTTGGAGATGCAGAGCCCGTGAGGAGACTGATGACTAATTCCGGGTCAGATTTGTCAATGATCTGCTTAAACCCCTTATTAAGGCCTAAACGCAAACCATCATGGATGGCCCTAAGCTCTGCGTGTGTATTAGAACCAGTCCCATATCCCTCCGCAAAAGCAAAAAGAAAATCTCCAGCGCTACCTCTGTAGATACCCCCACTACCTGCCCTATCTAGGTTCCCGAGAGATGATCCATCAACGTTAATCTTCACCCAACCTGTGGGAGGATGATTCCATTTTACAACGACGCTTCTGTGACTAGAAGGGGCCGAGAATAGTAGCAGATTAGGCTCCGGCTGACACACAAACCACTGATGAAGGGGACAACCTGATTGCATCACAGACTTGTCACCTATAAAACTAATCCACTAGTTAATTTGAGCCATCAGACTACGGTTGGAGGTCTTGGTGTCGGTGAACATTGTGGCATTCCTTGCTCTCCAAACCTCCTAGAGAAGCATGCATGGTGCCAGCATGTGAGCGACCAAGGTGGTCCTGGAAGATGCCAACGCTGCCCACCATTGGGCTAGACGTTGCTCGGCTGATGAGGCTACCTGGATGGAGATACCGCAGGAAGACCCGATGTAATTCCATGTTGTGCTCGCCAACTCACCATCCAGGAACAAGTGGGCGATGGATTTGTTGTATCTGTCCAGCCTGTCTGACGTTGAATTACCGTTACAACACACGCATCTGGGGGCCATCTGAATTCCTTTTGCTTAGATCTCTACCTCGACTGGGACTGCCTGCATCAAAATTTTCCAAACCAGGGTGGAGACTTTCGAGGGGAGGATGGGATGCGAGATCCGTCTGGCCCATTGTTTGGCTGACATCTCCTATAGAAATCCCATGTCGAGGAAGCTGAGAGCTTTCCATAGGGAGAGAAGGGCCAGAACAGTATATCAGGGCCTAAGGTAATACAGTAACTAGCCTAAAAAATAAGATCTGTCATGTCTTGGGGAAATATATTGAGCACTCCCGACAGGGGAAGTGGGCCGGTTCTGCCAAGGAATTGTTTGATCTTGATATTACACAGATTTGATGGGATTTGGATAGCGTGTATCCCCTGAAGAGGCCCCAAGCCTGTCCAATTTGTAGTCCAGATATTTCTTTCGCCGTATCCAATCTGCACTTGCGCAAACGCTTCCAGCCTTGGGAAGAGATGATGAATCTTTTTCCAGATGGGGGAGGCGAAGTCTGGAAGATTTCGCTAGTCGCTCGCGTTTCTTCTTTGGACATATTTCGCCACCATGAATTAAACCCACAGGCTGTGACCGGTGTTGAATTTAATAGTCCAAGCCATCTTGAGCCTGAAAGCCGTCATAATATCTGTTAGCCTACGAATATTCAGTCACCCTTCCTCTTTAGGAGCCGCCATCGATTTTTAACTACGCCAGTGAAATTTGCTTTACCCTCTGACCAACCCCACAGGAAGTTAGCCATCTGCTTCTCCAGGGCGGATAGGTGTTCACTCCCCAAGTACAGGGTTGTGATGTAGTAATAAAACTCGGTAAGGCCGAGGTCGAATCCCAAGGGACTGAAACTTGTATGTAATTTGAAACTAACTAGAACTAGAACTAGAATGAGGTGAAATCTAAATCAACTGTTAATTGAGGAATAATAATGAAATAATTATCTAAAATCTAAAGAATTCAAATGAAGGAAACTAAGGATTCAGAGGATCCACTTATAAAGATTAGGGAGATCTTATGCTTTCATCAAGAACTCAAATGGACTTAGAGTTTCATCTTCATCTAGTTGAATAATGTAACCATGGAAATCAAAACTGAACTTCCTTTAATATAGTTTTAAAGAAATGAAAGGCATATGAATTAGAATAGATTCCATCACCAAACCATTCTCAGGAGACAAAGAAAATAATAGAATTAAACTAATTACTAACCAATCGACAATGTATGAAGGTTAGGAAGGGTACAATCATCCGACCATGCTTAGGAGACGATGGTGAACAATCGGGCTTCCTGACATCATAAACATAAAAAAGGAAGGAACATGCTCAAAGCTATCGCAGACCCATTGTAATTTTAGTCACAACAGACTATTAAAAACTAAAATATCATTTCCTTTAATCAAACTATAATCCAGGTAGTTCAAAATATAAATTAAAGTCATAAAATCCTCCCCATCACACTACAAGCTTCACCTCTTAGCCCTAGCTAAGAGGTCTAGCTTAGCATAGTCATGGTAAAATCAGGAAAAACATGAAAAGAAAGAAATAAATAAATAAACCAAAAAGAAAAAGGAAGAAAAGAACTCCGGCTTCAAAATTTGCCTCCACGGTTGCCTCCACGTCCCAGCTTTTTTTTTTTATCTCCTCTCACTTCTCTCTCCCTTTTATATCTGATGGAGGTTGGCTAGTGTATAACTTGAGTTGGTTGGAGAGCTTACGCTGTCCCTGCGTAAGTCAGTTACGCAGATGGGAGGTCATTACGCAATCCCTGCGTAAGTCAGTTTACGCAGGTGAGAAGCCAACACACCCACTCCCTATTTTCCTTGCCAATCAGCGAAATATCTACCCCATCTTGATCAGATTTTTCGTCCCTACAGGATGGACGGCGCAGATCTTCACTCACCTTAAAGATAAGAGCCCATAATGACCGATATCGTGGATCGTGCAATAGAGTCTGTGGACGTTGCAGAGCGGATTGATTTTCGTCCAGTTAACATGGATCAAAAATATGCACATTTTCCGGTCAGTTTTTAACCCTGATCAAGATGGGTGGACCGGATCATCCGGAAAGATCGTGTACGTGGCCCACAAGAATCGTCCGCAGGTCGGTTTGCGAAACAGAGCCTTCGCACACAAGCGCTGTGATGGTTGGTGGGCCCCACCTTGAAGTTTATGTAAAAATCCATTCCGTCCACTGGGGTCCACACGAAAAATCGTCCGGGAATGGTTGGTTTGGACTTGTGTTGACGTGGCCCACGGAATCTGTAATCCAGCCATCCATCCTACATTTTTTATCGATCTACGTTCGTACATGTGCATGGGACCAAAAGGTCACCTAGGCAAGGGCTTATCCCACCTTATGGAATGAATGTACGGATTGGATTGTCCATATGAACAATGGGTGGGGCCCACTACTCAAAAACGGACGGACCTCGTCCGTCCGCTGTCTCCGCATGGGAGATGGCGCGGGTCAGCGCCCGTGTTGACCGGGCTGACTGTGCGGTGCGGCGCGGTCACGTGTAACCCATGTACACGCGCTGTACATGTGAGGTCCACTGTGATGTTCATGAGAAATCTAATCCATATATACTCTTTGGCACTTCATTTAACACATTGAGATAAAAATTGAAGCATATCTAGATATTAGGTGGGCCCCAATTCACAGATCTATGGGCTGATTTGTCTATTGGGCCACTTTCACTAGGATCCAACAGCCGAAATTCTATGTGTACGGTTAATTTATGGTCTCCAGGCCATCTATGTAGTTTCAAGTTGAATGGATGATAGAAACCCCGTGATCTTGCATTCTGGATGATTTTAGAGCCACTTGAGCTTCAGTTCTTCGGTTTTCTTGGATCTCTGACATGTAATTCTGTCAATCTTGGTCCCTTAGAGTCTGTCCCTTGCCTTTGGTGTCATCAGAGCATTAAATCCATGCTTTAAGCACTATTTTTCAATCCATGCTCATAAATACACTCTACATCACAAACACGATTAAATCGGGTCATTAAACGGTATCATGCTTGTAAATCCAGTCAATAATTGAAGTCTAATATGCAATATTTGACCCTCAACAATTGGACCTGCAAAGGAAGATTTGTTGCTGTTAGGGAGTGGGTAGGAATGTTGCTCAGTACATTTTGAATCAAAATCGTTCTTCCTGCTCGAGAAAGAAACCTAGCTTTCCAACTTGAGATCTCCACTAAAGGCTAAAAGGTCGATACTTTGAGCCTACCGATCATATGTGGCACCCCGAGATAGGTGAAAGGGAAGGTAGATTTTATAATTCCGCTGACACGTTCTAACGATCTAATCCTGGTAGGCAATATGGAGCTCCCACCAACAAAGGAGCTCTTGTTGAAGTTGATGGATTGGCCGAAGGCCACTTAGTAGTCATCTAAAAACACCTTCGTTGCCCTCATCAAGGCTAGACCTCCATTAAGGAAGAGCAACGTGTCATCCGTATAAAGTAGATGAGAGACAATTGGGCAACCTCTTCTTAGTTTGTACGCGAGAATGGACTCTTGGGCAATTTGTGCCTTCAACCCACAGTAAAGCACTTTCGCTGTTAAAATGAAGAGCGCAAGAGAGAGAGGGTCACCTTACCTCAGACCCCTATACGATTTAAAGAAACCATTCACCTGCCCATTTATCAGGACCGAGAATCAGACACTGGCCCAACTATTTTCCACCAATCTAATCCAGTCAAAACTGAAGCCGAACCACGATAACACTTTCTTGAGGAAGCACCAGTCCACTTTGTCATATGATTTTTCCATGTCCACTTTCATCACTATGTTGCTACCCCGGGAATTCCTGTTGGTGTCTTTAAAAAGTTCCTGGGCGAGTGTAATGTGATCCGCTATGGCCCTACCTTGGATAAAGGCGCCTTATTTTCGAGAAATCAAGGAAGGGAGAATACAACTCAGCCTATTTGTGATGATCTTGGCGATGATTTTATAGAAGCAGTTGCAGAGGCTAATCAGCCCGAAATTGGCAAAGCTACTTGGCGAATTAGACTTGGGGATGAGGTAAATGAGAGACGCATTGACTGCCCACGGAATAGGCCCTCCCTAGAATACATAGACAGTAGCTTGAAGGATGTCCTGGGCGATGATATTCCAACACACTAAATAAAATGCCCCAGAAAATCCATCTGGGCCAGCTGCTCCATCCATTGGGATGGCAAGCACAGCCTGATGGACCTCATGCAAGTAGGGGATCGCCATAAGATCGAGGTTGTGCTGCTGTGAGACCAGGTGTGGAATGACCTCTAACATTCTAGGGCAATCAGCACAAACAATTGATGAAAATTGTTCTGCGAAGTGGTTCACGGTTGCCTGATTGATGGCTTGTGGGTCGGTGATGGTGTCCCCTGACTGCAACCTAATGAATTTGGTTTCAACCCTTCTCTTCCTTTCCATTGCGATAGTATGAAAGAAACGGGTGTTCCTATCCCCCACATCCAACCAACTGACCCTAGAGTTTTGTTTCCAATAAACCTCTTCCAAGGATTCTAGACGGTTGAGCTTGGATTTGATTTTTGTGTATTTTGATTGCAAATCCTGTTGGGTTGCTACAACGTCTAGATGGCCCTGCATTATACTTTCAATCTCTGCTAGCTCCCTCTCTACCTGCTCTACCTGCACAGAGATATTACCAAACACTTCTTTGTTCCACTTCTTCAGGGCCTCCTTAACTTTCTTGAGCTTCAGGAGGACATTAAAAATCAGATGGGCTGAATTTTCTGCATTCTAGGCATCCTGCACCACCTAATGGAACGATTCATGAAGTATCCACACGCTCTGGAAGCAGAAGGGTTTCGGGGCGGTAGCTAGCCTGGATGGGAAATCTACCAGAAGGGGGGCATGATTCGAGTTTACTCTAGGAAGATGGCTGACGTGGAAGGACAGGAAAGTTGAGGACCATTCTGGGTTGTGGAGAACCCTGTCCAAACGAGCCAAAACTCGGGCCTGACCTCCTTGGATGTTGGACCATGTGAAACGGTTCCCAAAAAAGGCTGCATCAATCAACTCGACCGTATTTATGGTCTCCGCGAATTCTCTCAAGCTAGCCATGTCTCTTGACCTACGATTTCTCCTCTCGTCAGTCGAAACCATCGCATTGAAGTCTCCACAGAAATCGTGCATTATTTCTGCTAATCCATATCTCCTAGATGATAAGGCAGGGGACAAGTCCAGTAAGAAAGGATATTCTGGATTAATTCTTGCTTGTAGTGGAGGTCCACAGATTAATTCTTTGAAAGATAGACAGATTGGGGGCTGAAGCAATATCAAATAACTAGTTGAAATAACTCCACACATTACTTGCAATGCTGCCTAGACTAAACAGGTGGTCTAAGTCCTCCACCGCACCATGATCGTGATCAAGGTTGAGGTGTGGCTGCAGGCCCCTGTTTTCTTATCTAAACTACTAGCCATTGAAGGAGGTCCTAGTCCCTCGTTGAGCAACAGATGGGGTGTTAGGAGGGCCCGGCTGGTGAATGAGATTCAATGGTGTTAGGAGGGGTCGGCTGGTGAATGAGATTCAACCTGTAACATTCACATCTTGACGCTAATTAGACACCAAATCTCTGCACTGCCGCATCCACTGGAACCGCTCGATGGATGATTTTCTAGACAAATATTCCCATTTTTTGGGGGAGAGCTTTGTTCCAGATCCACTTAGTCCATTGAAGATTGGGTTGATGTTGTCTGATCCCATTCCATGCAGATTTGATAGTGAATTTACCCGAGGTAAATAAGTCTCATATCATCCTATCTGCTCTGTTTAATAGTGCAACTAGACTAGCTGAAAAGGTCTACATAGCTACTGGAGAGATGATGTCTTGGACTTCAGTCAGGCTTCTTCTACCGACCTGGGAATAGAACCGTGGCATTCAGCAAATGATGCAGAATGGGCCTCTCAGCCACCCCAGCGAGCAGCCCACCTCCCGTCCAATTCTAGGTCCAAAAATTGATGTTTCCTTCTCCCACGAGCCATCTAGAGTGATGTAATGCAAATAGTAAAACTTTAAAAAATTTCCTTCTCGCTTGAAGAAGATACCGATCCATTCACTCCTTTGTTTGATATTAGCTTCTGAAAATATTTTGCTAAAATGAGGAAGGCCCATAGAGACATGCCCTGTAGCAGCTGCCAACCCATTTTTATTCTGAATGCACGCGTGCTTTCATCAAAGCTTCTGATGCCGAGACCTCCCTCATGGAGAGGGGTACATAATCTGGACCATTTGACCCAATATCTCTTGTTTCCTCTATCTGAACTGCCCCAGAAGAAATTAGCAATAACTCTTTCCAGCATTTTACTTACTAATTTTGGGATGCTAATAGCTGATAGCATGTGGATGGGGATGTTGGATAGGACATGTTTGATCAGTACCAGTTTCGTTGCCGGATTAATAAGCTTGGCCTTTCAACGATCGATCTAAGCTTGGCCTTAATGAGCTTCGAATTCTTCATTTGGTGAGGAGGACGCCAAGATATACAGTTGGGAGATGAGCTTGTTTGAATCCTGTCAGATTGCACAGGTTTTGGGCTTTGCTTCTAGATGATTTCTTCGGAGTAATGAAGGATGTTTTTGATGTGTTAACCTTCTGGCCTAAAGCGCTTTCGTATTCCTGGATAAATCTGAGGAGAATACTCATATTAGATAACTTGTCATTAAGAAATAGAATAGCATTGTCCGCGAAAAAAAAGAAGGGTAATCATGTGGCAGTTTTGAGGCATCTTGAATGGCAGGCAACTTATATTGTTGTATATCTTGTTCTAATCTTGATTTTGAGTTTTATTTTGCCAAAAAATGTTAGAATTATTGAGTTTATTATTCCCACATGTCTTCACTAGATCTTCTTACATAGTTATAGTGAACATGTTTCCAATTGCATACCTGAATTTCTTGCTTCATGTTTCCCTCATGTTCATTTTCACATATTTGCATAACTGCTATGACAAATACAGTAAAACGGGATGTTTCTTGCCACATCTATTTCTCGGCCTGGAAACTATGACTTCTTATATGTAGATCATTAGTATATTTTAGTTTACTTTTTCTCTGCTATTCACATCAAATATAAGGTTAGCAGGAAAATGGTTGAATCATAACTTCTGATATAGTTGTTTTTTAGATCATTTCTCATTTTGATACATTTTTGTGGTCCATTTCAACTTCCTGATTTTGAAAATTGTCAATACCATATATCAGTAGCTAGGTATACCAAATCCTTTTGATGTTGATGCATATTGACTTGTAGCAATCTGCTCCAACTACAACTTATATTGTTATATATCTTGTTCTAATCATGATGGACACAATTCTAATTTTATCCAAACTACTTGTAAAGAGGAATGTGATTTCTATTAATAAGGATCCTTATATCAATTAATTGACTTGAAGTAGTACAGCTTAATGTGATTCAACTGAGTTTGCCCAATCGATCTTTTTTTTTATTTTTATTTTTACTCATAAAGTATGGGCGTCCTGTTCACAAAGTGTGAGAATCTCCATTTTTGCAGAATGTCCTGGGCTTCTCTTGGTCACCGCCTTCATAGCTACTCAGCTGGTAAGGCTCTTTACTTAATATCCAATCTAGACTTCAAATTGGCAATACATTTTTTAAAACATGAAATAAACCAAGCAGAATATGCCACTGAAAGTTCCATATGGGTGAATTATACCATTATTTGATCTTGATCAGATGTTAATGGGATATGGGCCTCCCTTGAGCCTTGATCCCATGTCTTCACTTCCTAGCATTTAAAACGATGAAGTGATCCCACTTCCTATCTCCACTTGTTCTTATTTGGATGGTAATAATATTTATTCGTAGCAATTCCCTACTGCTATAGGTGTTCCACATCCATCTGGATTGATGGTGGATGAAAGTAAATCCTAATAGAGAATAAGGTATGTTAACATGATTTTGATATTATTCTTTTGAAGTACACCCCAAGTTTAGTCGTTGGATCCTTTGTATGCGTTGATGTTGCTACTGTTTTTGTTATTGTCATTGTCATATAGACTGCCTTCACTAGCAAGAAGGATTATGGCAGGGAAGAAAAGGAAGCTCAGTGGGCTCTAGCTCAGAGGACCTTGCATGGGCTTCAACCCCCTGAAGCATCCAACATCTTCAATGAAAAGAGCAGCTACAGGGAGCTGTTCGTGATCGCCAAGCAGGCCAAGAGGCAGGCCGAGATCGCTAGGTATGAACCACCTCCTCCATAAAAAAAGTCATTGAAATTTCATGTGTCTATACTTGCATTGCATGTTCATACCTGCCAATGTAGCTAGGGTGAGATCTGTGCAATTCATCAAATGCTCCTACTCCATAATAAGGGTGATATGGTCCATTGGATAACTGTCTCGGATCTCGCCCATGTGATATGCCACATAGACAAAATGGGGTCTGATGTAGCTACTTAGTTTTGTATGTAAGAAAAAGTGGGGATTGGTGGGGCACTTGGCTATTGAAGAGGCCGACTTTTGCAAGTCCACTGATACAGGGTGCTTCATACCAGGCCTCGAACCAGGGAGGATCTCTGAGTCGTAGGGTGGTTGTAGTCAAATGGATCAGTCCTAAGGGGAACTGGTTGAAGCTTAATGTAGATGGGTCTGCTAAAGGAAACCTAGGGCTGTCAAGGGGTGGGGGCTTAGTAAGAAGCGCTAGTGGAGATTTCCTCGTTGGTTTTTGGGCGTCTTATGGGACGGGATCCAACAACAAAGATGAGTTGAGAGCAGTGCACGATGGCCTCACTTTGTCCCTCAACTCTGGATTCTTGAATATTGAGATTGAATCCAACTCCAAAATCACGGTGGACATTATCTTAGAGAAAGCGGCGCCGGGGTGGAAGTATGCTTACTGGGTTAGAAGAATCAAGGCCCTCATGAATAGAGGGAATATGTCCATCCACCTCATTTGTAGAGAAGGCAACGACCCAGTTGACGGCTTGGCCCGAAAGGCAAGCAAGGCTCAATCTTCCTTTGTCTACTGCCACTTAAGTGATCTTCCTACCCACATCAAGGGCCTGGTGTGTCTTGACAAGGCTGGTCTAGGGTTTGTTCGACGGGTTCAGGTGGACCCTCAAGGTTTTATTTTTTATTTTTGTCTTTGTTTCGTTTCCATGTTTCTTTTAGTTTTGTGGGGTTCTCCCTCTCCTGTATAGTTTATGATAGACGAGTTGCCTTTTGTTGTGTGCGGCCCCGCCCGAATGTAGTAATCTTTGTAGAGCAATGGAGCGGGGAGGCCCGCCGAGAAGGGCCCTGCTCCTTTTTCTCTTAAATAAATAAATAAAAGATACATTGGGGATGTAAACTTCTTATGGGGGTTATTGACGAGCTAGTTGTTGTTGTTCTTGTTACATGTCAGTATGATCTATCATCCTTCGATGTACTCCATTAGATAAAAGTTTTAGTAGGAGAGGAGGTTAAGGTCCAATGACAATATTTTCGTCTTTTGAGAAAAGTGGTTCTGGTATCGACTTGTACCCTCTTACCAAAAAGAGAGCCAAGCTTGTTGTTCCTTTAGGAGCCAACTATAGGCTGATCGATATTCCTATTAGCAATAACATATCGAAGATCTATGTTCTAACATAATTCAATTATATTAGCATTCTATATCTAATTCTATTTATTCCTATTCTTAGATAACTAATCATCTTCTATATTTTCTCATTGCATAGGTTCTATGGGTTTTTTTTTTCTTCAAAAGATTTTTATTGTAGCTACTATCTTGCCTAATGAGTGTTTTACTATTTGGTTGCTTAGGAATGAAGTATGGCTTTCATCTGAATCTTAATGACTTAATATCTAGGTTCCACTTGGCTTGTTGATTTTATGAAATGAGTTCGTTTCATCTCATAGAATTTGGATAGGGTTGTATGTGGACCATTGGGCTAGGTCGTATGTGGACCATTGCTTGCAACTATCCATTTTGATCATATAGCTTCTTTTTTTTTTTTCAAAAAGGAAAACTTTTCATTGATAAGGCAACATATATAGAAGGCCTATTTGGGCGGGGGAGAGGCCAAAGCCAAGGCTCGCCTATCATATCCTATACAGAGGGATGATGGAGAACTCCTTGATGGAGCCTAAACCGATTTTATCTAAAAGAGCGTGGCCCTTAATAGTGCGGGGAAGGGACGAGAAACCATGGAACAAACAATTGGCTTGCGATCTGCTCCCTTCTTTAGCTAGGCCATCCATTGGGCCATTGGCTTCATGCAAGGCATGAAAAAACTGAAAAGAACCCTGAGCATTAAGCAATTTGATCCTCATCAGCTAGTAGGACCACTTCCAGGAGGTGGAGTTTTCCTTCAAATAGTGCACCACCCAGCTAGAATTAGATTTAGTAAGGATTCTTAAGATACCTTAGGATAAACAATGTTTCATACCATCATGAACCGCCTGAAGCTCAGCCGTATTGTTGGAGGAGACCCCGTATCGGCTGACAAATGCAAAAATCAGATTGCCTAAATGGTCTTTACAAATGTCCCCACCGCTCGCGGGGCCTAGATTAGAGAGGGTTGAGCCGTTGACATTCAATTTTCTCCAAACAACACGGGGTCTCATCCATTTAACAATAGAGAAACTAGGAGATGGAAGGGAGGAAATGACGCAGGAGGGGACTGGCTGAGTAGTAGGAAATCGAGGGGGGTGCTGTAAGGATCTAGACAAACGAGGGAAGAGAGAGTCCAGGCACCATCTAATTTTTAAGAACACGCCTGAAGCTGAGAAAGCCATATCATTGATCCTCGCGGCATTCCGAACCTTCCACACCTCCCACAGAATGAAGGCAGAGGCAAGCCAAAGGCCCACGGGGCTCCTATTCTATGGCAGGGGGTGATGCCACCACCAATGGAGGCGGGCTAGGATCGACGGCTGGAAGAAAAGAGGTACCCCAAAGAACGCCACTATCAGCTTTTAAACAGAATCTACCAAAGAACTAGCCATAAATAAGTGAGTGAGAGATTTGGCTTTAGGGATAACATCAGATACGATCCCACAGTAGTTACATTTGGATGCTAAATGGATCCCCTTTATTTGAATGCGAGAATTGATAGGAAAAGCTCCCTACATCAGACACCACATAAAAAAATAAATTTTGGGAGGAATCTTGGCATGCTAAACTCTCTTAGCCCAAGAAGCTCCCTGACAACCAATTCTAGCTATGGACCAGGCTGAGCGGACTGTGAACTTACCAGAGGGATCAAGAGGCCAGAGAATCTTGTCATCTCTACGTCTAAGGTGCAGAAGTCACCTTGATCAATAATAGTTTGTAACTAGTTCAAAAGGGGCGCCACTGCATCCTATATAAGGCCATCGTCATCAAGGAAATCTGCCACTCTAAGATCTCTGGAGGAGGGTGGAATGATAAGCGAGGGTGAGCAATCAAGGGGCCCAAGCCAGTCCAGTTGCATTTCCATATGTTATGAGTGCCTTGGCCCACAACCTATTGGGTGTGGCTATCTAAAGTAGGGAAGAGGGTCTGCAGGGCTTTCCAGATTAGGGAGACGCCCGACGAGAATCTATTATGGAGGGGAGTAGCCACATCTGACATGTATTTGGAGCGAATAAACTCACTCCAAAGGTTGCCACCCTCCCCATATTTGGCCCCTCATGTTGTAAGACCCGTATCTTAGACCGTACCATTCCATAGACTTTCGCAGTCTTACCGATCAAATTTCGACAATCTTCGACCCTTAACCGATAGTCTCGCGCGACCATGATTCTTTCGCCGTCAACCTGAGTTGACTCAACCCGAGACCAATACGATAGCGACCGCGCCGTCGCCGCGGTTCCGATGTCGCGACTCGCGCCCCGAGGCGATACCCTGGTCAAGAGTTGTAAACCGACGTTCGGTGCGAGGAAAACACCGCCCGTTGTAAAATTCAAGAAAATCTCTACGATGTGTCACATCAATCACATCAATCCCATCAATCAATCATCCATCAATCCATCACATGTCAAGTACATGTCAAGTAAACATCACTCTCACCCCTTTTCCCAAGCAACCACAAAAGTCTTCCAAACCCATGCCTCTCTTACACAAAAAGCCACAAAAGTCAAGCTTTTCTTACAAAGCCCATACCTCTCTTACACAAAAGGATTTCTTACACAACCATCACTCACTACATCCATCCATCACTCTCTCTCTCCCTTTAGAACTCCTCTCTTTCTCATTTGTAAAAAAATCCCAAGCTCCATACGTATGGAATTCTCCAAGCATTCCTAAGCTCCAAGTGGCCCACTTTCCTACCCCACCATCTCCCATCTCAACCCTCCATTCCTCATCTCATCCATTGAAGTTGAAGCTAAGGTGCTAAGGAACCCCTAGGAACAAGAAGATCGGACGGTGGGTGACTCTATAGGGTAATTTTTCTTATTTTTATGATGGGCCAAGTGAGGCCCACCGATCCATGGTGTGGATCTCACTTGGGACCCTAAGGTGTAGCTGATGGCCCACTAGGATCATCATGATCATCCCATGATGGGGCCATTCTCCATGGACCCCATCATCATGTTTATTTCTTAGAAAGGTCATCTAGACCGTCCATTTTGGTGGAGAAAGGATCTCCACCGTTGATTGTAGATTTTGGTGGTCCCACATGCTTTAGGGCTTACTTGATGTATGATTCATTGCAAGGGAGGGCCCATAATGTCGGGGTCCCTCCATCACAAGCGGGTCCCACTCTCTATCTCTCTCTCTCTCTCTCTTTCATGTTCCTTTTCTTTTCTTTATATGGTTGTGTGGCCCACTTAAATGGACCCCACCATGAGGCATATACCCTAATCAAATTATCTATAAGTGGGGCCCATGTTATTGTGTTGTATCCACACCATACTCCATGAGGTGGCCCAACTCTAATGAACTTGTTTCATGCACGTCCAGCGTACGCTGGACGTGGGTTGGGAAAACACAATACAAGCTTGTTTTTCAAAGCTTTTTGGGGTGGGCCATTGGTGTAGGCCCCACCTTGATGTTAGTATTCAATCCATGCCGTCCACCTCATCCCCTGGAGCAATTGAACCGTTGAGCCAAAAAACGAGGCTGACTTGATCATCTGGTGGGCCATAGTATAGGAACCTGCGGTGGTTACCATTGAAAGGTCGTTTGATGTCCTCTATCCACCCAAAAATCATAAACTCTGGACTCATTGGGCTTGTTTCGAGCCAAGGAAACCAATGGTCGGGGTGGATTTACTTGATGTGGGCCCCAGACGTGAAAAACCTCAAAAAAATGGGTTTTTCATTTTTTTTAAATACCCATCCCAAGAGGCTCTGCCTCTCTCTGACGTTGCAGCAGGCACTGCACGTCCTCTAGCGGGCGGGCGAGCGAGCAGCCACCCACGGCTGCTGTTGTGGGCCCCACCATGATGTATATGTTAATCCATGCCGTTCATGAGGTGTGTCCCCTCATCAGGTGGGCCTCCTCCAAGTTTCAGCCGGGTTCAAAATTTAGGTGGCCCACACCACACGAAACAACGGGATTGGACTTTTACCATTAAAAATCATTTTTGGGCCCACATAAGTTTTGGATCATGATGAAATTTGTGTTTTCCCTTCACCCAGGTCCAAGTGACCTTATGAACGGTTTGGATGGAATTTAAATATGATGGTGGGCCCCACATGGGACCCACAGTGATGTATGGGTTTTATTCCCACCGTCACGCTGACAGTGGGGCCCTCAGCGTGCGTAGGTGTGTGTGCAGCGTGCGCATGTGTAGTGTGTATGCAGTGTGCGTGCATGCAGCGTGCGTGTGTAGTGGGTGTGCATGCAGCGTGTGTATGAATATATATATACATTTATATATACTATATACAATATTATATTATATTATATAATGTTATATTATATTATATATGATACTGTATATATATTATATATGTAAAATTGTAGATTTTATGTTACATGCTTGATGGTGGGCCTTCATGTGGGCCCCCACCCTTGGTGCAGGAGCTGCATCCAATCTGTCCATCCATTTTTAAAAGCTCATTTTATGAAATGAGTTAAGGAGTGGGCCAGATCCATAGCCTAAGTGGACCCCACCTTGGCATGTTTGAGGCCCATCTTAAGGTGTTTGTGGTAGTCCATTAGGGCCCACTTTGATGTGGCTCTAAAGCCCATGAGATTAGGCCATTGGATGTTTTAGGGGCCCATGGGTTAAGGCCATTGAGGTGTACTATGGCCTATGGGTTGAGGCCCATTTGACGTACATATGGGGCCCAATTGGTGTGGCCCATTTGTTACATATAAGACCCATAAGATTAGGCCCATTTGATGCAATCTAAGGCCCACAGTTTATGACCATTGCAATGCACATAAGGCCCATTGGTATGGTCCATTTACGTGACCCATTTGATGTATTTGAGACCAATGGGATGTACCTGAGGTCCATTGCAATGTGTGATCCTAACGCTGATTATGTAACAATGTTTGTGACGATCGTACCTTGAGAGCAATGTTGGTTTGACGTCTACATTGCAAGTGTAATGTTGGTTGGATGTCCACATTACGACTCTCCATAGAGCCCCTTTTTGTTAGGCAGTACTTATTGTGTATAGGCTGTCCAGGCCCATATGCATTGTAAGGATAGTTCATCTTATTATAACATGTTTAATATAGCTTCATGACTCATGATCATACGCATCATATGTATGCTTGACATGAGACTTGACTGATCATAGCATATGCCTTCGGGCAGGTTGTTTATGGGCTCCCGGTTAGGCGGTGTTACCCTACATGAGCTCACGATATGCGCAGGATTTGTTGCATGACTGGATAGCGTGATTCATGCATTTCGCATTTGTGTGACATGGTTATTGTACGATCTAGTGACATCAGGGTCGTAGCTCCACAGACGCATCGTGGTTGGCAGGATTGGATACCGAAAATCTTGTTCTACATGGATTGCTATAGATATCCCTGGGTGAAAGTCCCTAAACCCTTATGGTACCAAGAGGTTGCTCCAACGTCTAGACCGAGTGGGTAGATGAGCGTTGAGTGCCGATTACCAGACGGTTGCGCTCTCCACTATGTCGTGGTCGGTTGGAAGGGGGTGCGGCCTTACCCGCTCGAGAGTAGGGGGCAATGCTAGGCTGAGTCTGACCAGCTCGAGGAATGGGTCCGCTATCGACGAGTCGCGCCAGATATTGGCAGACGGATAGTGAGGTCTTTTTCACTTACCTTATTGCGGGCGATGTGGCGGCAATCTGGTTTAGAGTGTACTAGACCCCGGTGATATCCCATATTTGAGTTGTATTGATGTGTGGACATAGATGAGGATCTGTATGCTTGAGTTGCATTGCACATCGCATGGCCTTGGGATGACCGATACCATTCATGTCTTGCATCGCATAGCCTTGGTACGGCTTATGATATTATGGATCCATCTGCATATTCCGTATTACTCTGACATTGCATGTTCATATTACTACCTTGCGCATACACTTTCACCACTCTCTAAGCTTTCTATAAGCTTATGCATGACCGTTGCGTGCAAGTGACGTTGGTTCGCAGCAGCGTTGAAGCAGGAGCACGTTGCAGTTTGTTTTGGAGTTTTTCATTCTTTACCATTGTATTTCCCTTTATGCTCATTGTACTTGTAAAGTTTTTGATTATAGTGGAAATGTAATGGAGTTCTTGGTTGTTGTTTGTGGGTTATGCTATTGGTTATGCTTATTACGAATCAAATTGACGTTAAAAATCCTCCTCGCAGCATCCCAGGATCGAAACCTGGCGAATGGGAGCTAGGAGCCGAGAATGGGGTTCTACGGAGGCTGTTGGCGCCGAATTCGGCGATTGGGAATTTTGCGAGCCCGGTTTTCGAGTTTGGGGCGTGACACATGCCATTTTCAGACGAAGGGCCTCCACTACATCCTTCAACTTGTGGACACCAAGGCCTCCTTTTGGTAAAGGAAGGGCACTCCACTTCCTCCAGGGAAGACGATGCTTCCCATCTTGCCAACCCCAGAAAAAATTCACAAACAAGGATTCCATATCCTTCAGGACTTTCTTAGGCACTAACGTAGCTGCAATGGAGTCGATCGGGATCCCACTAAGAATAAAGGAGATGAGGGCGAGCCTACCTGCATGCGAAAGAATTCTGGCTTTCCAACCCTGGCGGCCATCTTTTCAATCAGCGGGGAGTAATAGCTACATTTGATTTTTCCTTCAACAATAGGGACCCCCAGATAAGAGAAACCTCTAGCGGCTCTGCTGATCCTAAGAGTAGCTTTAATGTTCCTAATCCTAGCTCTGGACAACTTGTTGGAGCAATAAAAAGCACTCTTTATTAAGTTGACCCCTTGGCTCGACACCGGCTGGTAGGAAGAGATAAAAGTTTTGACCACTTAGAGAGATTTCTTTGAGCCATTGAGGAACAACACGGTGTCGTCAATGTGTACAACAAATGAGAGATTAACTTGTGGCCTTGTTTAAGCTTGAACAGGGAACATAAGCCATCGGAAAACAAATGGGAGAGACCCCTGCTGAAAACCTCGTAGGCAAGCATAAATAGACTAGGGGAGAGGGGGTCGCCTTGCCTCAACCCTTTAGAGGACTTGAAGAAACTGCAACTAACTTCATTAATAAGGACAGAGAACCAATTATTATTCCAACAGGATTCGACCAATCTGACCCAGTTGGATGCAAAGCCAAATTTTAGAAGAACCTGTTTCAGAAAGGTCCATTCAAACCTGTCGTAAGCCTTCTCCATGTCGAGCTTTAGGACAATATTCCTCCCACGGACCTTTCTATCGATATCTCTGAACACCTCGTGGCCGAGAGAGATGTTTTTCGCTATGGATTGGCCCCTAACGAAAGCCCCTTGTTCCAAGGAGATCAGCTTCAGAAGAATAGAACTCAACCTGTCATCTAAAACATTGGTGAAGATTTTGTAGACCACATTGCAAAGGCTTATCGGCCTGTAGTTAGCGAAGGATTTAGCGCCTGAATTTTTTAGAATTAGGTAGATAAGGGTGGAAGAGAAGGCCCTGGGCAGCGTGCCACCTTAGAAAAACTCCACCAAAGCTGAGTGAATATTTGAACCAACAATGCTCCAACAGCTCATGAAAAGGCCCTCAAGAATCCATCTAGGCCGAGAGCTCCATCTTTTGGAAGATGAAAAATGGCCTTCCTGACTTCATTGAAGGAGGGGACACTCAACAACATGTTGTTGTCATTTACAGAGACAAAAGGAGGAATGCAGTCCAACAGGTATTCGGTGGCAAAGGAGGGGAGAGTAGAGGGGTCTGCGGTCAGCAGGGAATGCAGAAAACTAACAACTTCACACTGAATAAAAGGCTGATTAGAAATAGCTCTTGCTTCTCCTAGATCGATCTCCTGGATCCCCATCCTTCTAACTTTTTCCGAAGCCGGTAAGTGGAAGAACTTCATATTCATATCTCCATCTAAGCAGGAGTTGCGGGACTTTTGCTTCCAGAAAACTTCTTCTATAAGCTCCATCTTGGCTAGGTTTAGCTTGACCCCTGCTAAAACTACTGAGCTAACCGCTGGATTGGATTGGGCGCTAGCTTCCAAAAGGGCCAGTTGTTGCTCTTGAGATTTTGAAAGATGTTGCCGAAGACGTCTCCGTTCCACACTTTGAGTTGCAATTTGGCCTGCTTCAACTTCAACAGAATTTTGACCATATAGCTAGGATCACCTAACTAGGCCTGTTTATACATGGTCAAAATTTAACCAAATCTCCTTTTCTTCTTCTTCTTCTTCTTCTTCTTCTTTTTTTTTTTTTTCTTATTTTTTGTAATTAGTTTTCTGCGTGTAGCTTGATTATCTTGTGTTTGCAATCTGAAAAATAATGCAGTTTGCTTAGATGGAAGTCCTCTAGCTTATCATATGAGTAGGGGTTTCGGTGCTAGGATAAATAATTGGCACAACATTTCTTATTTATAACTGGTATCTTGGAAAAGCTATTCTGTGAGTACTCTTGCAATAGCGATTTGTTTATAAATGGTGTTATGTTCTACTTAATGTACATACCATGGAAAAAAACTATTCTGCAGGTAAACTTGGAATAGTAGTTTGTTTGCAACTTGCAGGGAATTGGAAATAGAGAGAACCCAAACAATACTAGAACATTCTCTGTCCAACAAATCTATGTTGTATCATGATTGATACTTGAATTTTAGTACAAAATCCATACTCTAGTATCCATTTTTGTTAGCTATCAATAAAAGGAAAACATGAAAATATAAAAATATGTAAAGCTTAGATGCTTTGGCAATTGCTTACAAAACTCTATTAAGTGGGTTAATTTTCTATTAATATAAGATCATGTATTTCAATTCTAACTTACATCCATTATGTGAAGTTTAGAGCATACATTTTTTTTTTTTTTTTTGAAGTCAATCAAATACACATTAGAAAAACAAAAATAGCTTAGTTTAGCTATTATTATCAGACAGCTTCACTTGACTGTTAGTAACACAATGGCATGGTAAGGCAGACAACTAGCTTGGGATTGCTTTATGGAATTTAGAAAACAATGTTAGCCGGCACATTTTTGAAAAGCTAGTTTTTTTTTTTTTTTTGAAAGATGACAATTATATTAAAGGAAGAAAAAACTACAAAAGAAATCTAAAGAGAAAGCAGACTGCGATTATACGCCTAAAAAGAAAAAGTCACAAGCATTGAGGCCCTCAACATTGGAAGCCCACTCGATCATATAACGTTTAGAGCATACATTTACCATTGCTAAATAATGACAGAAAATAAATCCTACAACTGAAGGGTTTGATAGTTGTTGTCAAGTCCACACTATTATACAACTTTTGATATCTAGCTTGACATAGGCCATATAAGATTCACTACAACAATTCAGTCTTTTCACGAAAAATCAACTCATTGCTAAAAACTCCAAACTCATTGCTAAAAATGTTTAATGATGAGTGTTTCTTATCACCACATTTGTTGCAAATACGGCGTCACAAATTCTATTTAGCGTTGAAAATGGTAACCCGTCGCTAATAACTCAACTATTTATGATGACCTAATAACTTGTCACAAAATATAGTTAATTAGTGACGAGTTGATACGTCGCCATTGCATATCATAAAACATCGCTAAATATAAGACTCATCACAAATAAAGACATGTTGCGACGAGTCCTTGTCGTCGCTAACAAAATCAAATTTATTGAAAATAATAATTATTTGGGACAACTTATTACATCGTCTCTAAATAAAGCTTATTTGCAATGAGTTTACATGTCGCCATTGCATATCAAAAAATGTTGCTAAAAATGAGACTCATCACGAATAAAGATATGTTATGACGAGTCCTTGTCATTGGTAGCAACCCAAATATGTCACAAAAAGTTTTTAATGGCGAGTGTTGCTTGTTGCCAATTTTGTTGTAAATAATAATTATTTGTAACAACTTAATACATCGTCGCTAAATAAAGCTTATTTGCAATGAGTTAACACGTCGCTATTGTGTATCGTAAAACGTCGCTAAATATGAGACTCGTCGTGAATAAATAGATTTTACGATGAGTCCTCTGAAATTGCGGTAATCACCACTTTAGTTGAAGTAGGAATTTGTCAATATGTCCTAAGGGGGTGAATAGAACTTTTTAAATATTTTATTATTATTTAAAATGATATCGCCTTTATCCTGAGAAAGTAAGCATGTATTAGGATTCTTTTAGAGTAACTCTAATGGCTTTCAAGCCAAATAAAAGATCCAATCATAAAACTATTTGAGCTATAAACAATATGCAAATTAGTTTATGATGGATATGACTATGTGTGTAAGGTGTAAGACCCGTATCTTGGTCCGTACCTTTCCGAAGACTTCCGCGGTCTTACCGGTCGAATCCCGGCAACCTTCGACCCTTAACCGATATCGACGTGTGACCCTGATTCATATACCGACAACCCGAGTCGATTCAACCCAAAACTAATACCATAGCGACCGCGCCGTCGCCGCGGTTCCGATGCCGCGACTCGCGCGCCGAGGCGATACCCTGGTCAAGAGATGTGGGCCAACGTTCGGTGTAAGGAAACGCCGCGCGTTGCGAAACCTAAGAGAATCTCTACGATGTGTCACATTAATCACATCAATCCCATCAATCAATCAATCCATCAATCCATCACATGTCAAGTACACATCACTTTCATCCCTTTCCCAAGCAACCACAAAAGTCTTCCTAACCCATACCTTTCTTACACAAAAGGCCACAAAAGTCTTCACCTCCCATACCTCTCTTACACAAAAGGCTACAAAGTCAAAGATTTCTTACACAACCATCACTCACCACATCCATCCATCACTCTCTCTCTCTCCCTTTACAACTCCTCTCTTTCTCATTTGCAAAACACTCAAAGCAAAAGAAAATCCCACGTATGGAATTTTCCAAGTATCTCTAAGCTTCAAGTGGCCCACTTTTCTACCCCACCATCTCCCATCTCAACCCTCCATTCCTCATCTCATCCATTGAAGTTGGAGGTAAGGTGCTAAGGAACCCCTAGGAGCAAGAAGATCGGACGGTGGGTGCCTCCATAGGGTAGTTTTTATTATTTTTATGATGGGCCAAGTGAGGCCCACCGATCAATGGTGTGGATCTCACTTGGAACCCTAAGATGAGGCCGATGGCCCACTTGGATCATCATGATCGTTCCATGATGGGGCCATTCTCCATGGACCCCATCATGATGTTTACTCCATTGCATTTGAGAGGTCATCTAGACCGTCCATATCGGTGGGGAATGGATCTCCACCGTTGATTTTCATTTTTGATGGTCCCATGTACAAAGGGATCTATTTATTGTATAGTTTTTTACAAGGGAGGGCTCATAGTGGCGGAGCCCTCCATCACAAAGCGTGTCCCACTCTCCATGTCTCTCTCCCTTCTTATTTCTTTTTTTATTTTATTTTATTTTATTTTATCTTATGCAATAGGATTGTGTGGCCCACTTGAATGGATCCCACCTTGAGATTTATTTTGTTCAAGTTTTTATTCAAGTGGGGCCCACCATATACGTTGTACCCATGTCACCCATCAGTGGTGGCCCACTTCATCAGGGCCCACCACATTGTATTTTTTTTTAAGGAACCAAAACCGTCTAGCATCTGGGACGCTGGGCGTTTCAAAAAAAAAGAAAAGAAGAAAGGGAAAGAAGAAAAGGAGGCCTTTGGGTGGTCCACTTGCTTAGGCCCCACCGTGATGTATTTAAACAATCCGAGCCGTCCATCCTCTTACCTACAGTATTTTATCCGTTGGGTAGAAGTTTGGGGCTGATTGGAAGACCTGGTGGGCCATAGCATCAAAGAATGCATCATTACCATTCAAGGATCCTCTTTCGTATTTTATTTCATTTTCTATCATCAAAAAAATTCAAACTTTGGACTCTTTGGGCTCGTCTTGAGCCAGAGAAGCTAGTGAACGGAGCAGATTCATGTGATGCGGGCCCCACACTCAAAAAACCCCCAAAAATCATTTTTTTCCCAAAAATTGTAGGAGGTTTGCCCCCCCTCTCTGACAGAGTGCAGCAGCTGCACGCTGCTGTGTGCAGCGTCAGCTTGGGGAGGGCGTCAGCGTGGGGCGGGCGGCGTCCAGTAGGGACCCACGGCTCCAGCCGTGGGCCCCACCGTAATGTTTGTTTGTCATCCAATCTGTTCACGAGGCGGGTCCCATCCTTAGGTGGGCCCCCTCCAAATTACGGCTCGATCCAGAACTCAGGTGGCCCACACCACAGGGAACAATAGAATTGAAAATCTACCATTGAAGTCTTTTTGGGGCCCACAGAAGTTTTAGACCAAGCTGAAATTTGTATTTTTCCTTCAACCAGGTCTGTTTGACCTTATCAAAGGGTTGAATGCCAAATAAATATTACAGTGGGCCCCACATGGGACCCACGATGATGCATGTGTATTAAGTCCACCGTCCAGTGGACGGTGGCACCCACCTTAATGTATCTGCACTCCCACTGTCCAGCGGACGGTGGGGCCCTTTGAATGTATGTGTGGTCCTCACTGTCCAGCGACAGTGGGACCCGTCATGATGCATGTGAGGCATCCAGACCGTCCATCCACGTGGTGAGATCATTTTTAGGCAAGGGTTACTGATTGGGTGGGTCACTTGTGCATAGTTTAGGCCCATCTGATTTATACAAGGCCTATGGGTTTAGGCCCATCTGATTTATACAAGGCCTATGGGTTTAGGCCCATCTGGTTTATACTAGGCGTACGGGTTTAGGCCCATTTGATGTACCAAAAGGCCTAGGGGTTTAGGCCCATTGAACTCATATAATGCCTATGAGTTGATGTCCATTTGATGTACATGTGGGGGGCCCAATTGGTGTGGCCCATTTGATACATATTAGACTCATGTGACTAGGACCAATTGATGCAATCCAAGGCCCACGGGTCATGACCCATTGTAATATACCTAAGGTTCATTGGTGTGGTGCATTTATGTGGCACGTTTGACAAACACAAGGCCCATATATCATGGCCTATTATATGTATTTAAGGTCCAATGGGATGTACCTAAGGTCCATTGCAATGTGTGATCCCAATACAGATTATGTGACAATGTTTACGGCGATCATGCCTTGGGGGCAATGTTGGTTTGACGTCCACTTTGCGAGTGTAATGTTGGTTAGATGTCCACATTACAACCCTCCTTAGGGCACATTACTGGGCCGTACTTGTTGTGTATAGGCCGTCTAGGCCCATCCGCGTTGTAAGAATGGTTCATCACTCATTTATATGTTTAGTATAGTTTCATGACTCATGATCATACGCATCATATGTATGCTTGATATGAGGATTGACTGATCATAGCATATGCCTTCGGGCAGGTTGTTTATGGGCTCCTGGTTAGGCGGTGTTGCCCTACATGAGCGCACGATATGCGCAGGATTTGTTGCATGACTGGATAGCGTGAATCATGCATTTCGCACTTGTGTGACATGGTTATTGTATGCCCTAGCGACATCAGGGCCGTAACCTCCACAGACTCATCATGGTTGGCAGGATTGGATACCGAAAATCTTGTTGTACATGGGGTGCTATAGATATCCCTGGGTGAAAGTCCCTAAACCCTTATGGTACCAAGAGGTTGCTCCAATGTATAGACCGAGTGGGTAGATGAGCGTTGAGTGCTGATTACCAGACGGTTACGCTCTCCACTGTGTCGTGGTTGGTTGGAAGGGGGTGCGGCCTTACCCGCCCGAGAGTAGGGGGCAATGCTAGGCTGAGTTTGACCAGCTCGAGGAATGGGTCCGCTATCGACGAGTCGTGCCGGATATTGGCAGACGGATAGTGTGGTCTCTTCCACTTACCTTATTGCGCGCGATGTGGCGGCAATCTGGTTTAGAGTGTACTAGACCTCGGTGATATCCCATATTTGAGCTGTATTGATGTGTGGACATAGATGAGGATCTGTATGCTTGAGTTGCATTGCACATCGCATGGCCTTGGATGGCCGATACCATTCATGTCTTGCATCGCATAGCCTTGGTACGGCTCATGATATTATGGATCCATCTGCATATTTCGCATTACTCTGACATTGCATGTTCATATTATTACCTTGTGCATACACTTTTACCACCCTCTAAGCTTTCTATAAGCTTATGCATGACTGTTGCATGCAGGTGACGTTGGTTCGCAGCGGCACTGAGGCAGGAGCACGTTGCAGATCATTTTTGAGTTTTTCGTTCTTTACCATTGTATTTCCCTTTATGCTCATTGTACTTGTAAAATTTTTGATCATAGTAAAAATGTAATGGATTTCTTGATTGTTGTTTGTGGGTTATGCCATTGGTTATGCTTATTACGAATCAAACTGACGTTGAAAATGCTCCCGTAGCATCCCAGGATCGGAACCTTGTGAATGGGAGCTAGGAGCTGAGAATGGGGTTCTACGGAGGCTGTCGGCGCCGGATTCGGCGATCAGGAATTTTGTGAGCCTGGTTTCTGAATTTGGGGCGTGACATAAGGTGTGATCTTAGATAATTAAATATGAAAGCATATAATCACATAAGCAATGAAGGACAATAGCAATCACAAATATAGCCATTTTTATTGTGGTTCGACTACTTGTCTACTCCACTCTCAGCAAACGCACTCAACCCTTGAGTGTATCAGATTTTACTTAGGAGGTTTCTCAACCAGTTCATCTCAAACTGGTGGTTTTAAATCAGGTTCATCTCTAATCATTACAACCTACACCTAGCCTGACAGTTTATGCTCCCATGAGCAATGGTCAACACATAACACTCGATTTTAGGCACACTGGCCAAGGATTCACTTAATGAACCTCACTTGTTTATGCTCCCACAAGCAAGGGTCAACACAACGCACTCAGCTTTTAGGCACACTAGCTAAGGACCTATTACAAAGACTTAACTATTTATGCTCTCCACAGAGAAAGGGTCAATACAAAGTACCCACCACGTACACTCCTGCCAGAGGCCTCCTACAAGGGGTTGTAAGGGGTGAGAAATACCTTAGACCCAATCCTACAAAGGAATGATCACAAGGGTCCTCTGGACTCTAATGACTTATAAATAAGTAAATGAGCTCTATTCAGCATGTTGTCGAAGATCTTCCTCCTTTGTTGATAAAGAATCTTTTACTTCCTTAAACCGTAGCTTAGAAGATGTACCAATGTATGACGACGGGTTGGGTCAAGGTAATGATGGAATCTTACTCTCAAATATTTTCCTATAAAGGAGATAGAGTGATTCCAATCATCTAAGCATTCAAGGCATCCTAGTTTAATGATTTGCTATTAAGATGGTAGCTGGAGGATCCTTGAATGCGGAAGTACATTCTCCAATCCACTCTATTGAATATCAATAATGAGGGTGGATTGGAGGATGAACTCCCATGAGAGAAGGCTTAGGGTATAAGATCTGGGGTTAAACACACAAAAACACTCTCTAATTTCTCTCTTCCAACAACTAAGGACAAGCTCTTTATAAATAGATAAAAGATTCCAATGGATATAAAATGGTCACATATATGACAAAGCTCAATATCATTGAGCAGGGTAGATATCATCGAGCGTATGCTCTCGATTGCATCGACTAGCCACTCGATGACACAAACTCAAATGTCAAATGCTTTTGAAACATTTTGCCAGCTGGTCAAGGGAATTGAACCTGCGTCGATGTCATCAGATTTCGAACTCTGATTTCATCGACACAAGTTTCAATTTCTCGACATTTAAAAATGAGAGAGACTTGCCTTTGAAATAATTTGGGTTAAATGAATGATTGAGGCACACTTGATATCATCAGAATTTGAATGTCGATGATATCGTTAGTTTGTTGATGCATTAATAAATCCAAGGAATTTTCCAGTTAAGCTTTTTGGACAGTTTATGTCCATTCTCAATGTAATTGACCCAGACTCGATATCATTGATATTTGAATATCGATTCCATTAAGTGACCCTCGATCTAAGTTAATGCAACCTGAAAATATTACTAGAAAACAGAGTGACCAAGACTGATGTCATCGAAGGCCTTCCGATATCATTGAAAGTTGAATTCTGAGGATATTGATGAGAACTTTGATATATTGAAGATTTTATGATTTTCCTTAGAAAAATAGGGACATCGGAGACTTGCTGTCGATTTTATTGAGTCAACTTCGATAGACTCTTTCTTAGATCGATGATATCGATACGTAGATCGATGATATCGATACATCGATAATTCCATCTAAAGATATATGTGGTTGCTGGACATCTTTTGTCCTCATTTCAATGGTATCGATTGGTCATCGAGGACATCGATAGCACTTCTCGATTATATCAATTAGTCTATCGATAAATCGACAAAGGTAGAAAACTTACAGATTTTTTTGAACTTTTGAAAAAGTTTCTAACTCGAAAACCCTATGATATTCTAATCAATTTTAAGAGTTTTAATTACCTGATGTTTTGGGACATGGGATGTGAGGCTAAGATTTACTAGTGGTGAGTTCGGACCCACATCCAATTGAGGCAGACGGTTGATTAATCTTCTTATGGAGCTTCTCTGTTTAGTTGACTCAACACTCAGGCTAATTGACAAACCAGGGCACTTTCATCCTTGTCATCGCTAACAAACCCAATTTTGTCACAAAAAGTTTTTTGCGGCAAGTGTGGCTTATTGCTAATTTTGTTACAAATAATAATTATTTGTGACGACTTAATAAATCGTCGCTAAATATAGCTTATTTGCAACAATTTTATACATCGTCATTGCATATCGTAACACCATTACCAGAAAAAAGGGGCAAAGGCTACGGATAAAAGCCATCGCTAAAAGTCTATGGCTACGATTATCATTCGTAGTAATTAGTACTATAGTTATAGTCTCAAACGGATTTAATCATAGCCATAGAGCAAATAGCTACGGATTAATCTGTAACTAAAAATCCATAGAGCTACGGATTATATTTGTAGCTAAAAGTCAAACGAGAGTCGTAGCAATAGGCTATAGTTAGCTACAGCTATGGTGTCTAGATAATACGCTATGGTTAATAGTTGTAACCACTGCCTTTAATTTATATATATATATATATATATATATATATATATATATATATATATATATATATATATATATATATATATATATATATATATAATAATGACATTTCTTTCCAGTAAATTCCCTGATAAAAATTATAATAATGGTCTTGTATCTAAATTTTAAATCTATATATCTGAATTTTAAAAATAGATATATAAATAAAAATTGAGAGAAATAGAAGTTTAAACCAATCTGACAAGACTCTAACTTACGTTTCTAATAAGAAAAACAATATAGTTTCTTTCTTCATCTTCTCCTCATATTCATCGTCATTGAGTGCTACATAATCATCCTGCCATAAAATTAAATCCTTTCATTAACATCTAACTATCTAAGAATAAATCCAGCAAATATAAAGTTTTAGACGTTACTCAAGATAAGTGAAAAAAAATCTCATTCTGTACAAACTGCAGATTTGGGGCAGACATGAAATGAATATGCAGATTATGCTTTTCAACCTTCCCACTCCAAAAATTATATCCACAATACAAATGGAAATTGAACAAAGAACTGTATTAGAATCATAAAGTTCAATCACACATACATAAAATGACAAAAAGAAAAAGAGCAGAGATTGGACGGGAATCATAACTGTATCAATAAAATGGTAAAACAACATGAAAATGATCCGAAGTCCATAAATTTGAGCATGCCCACATGACCAAAAAAGGTGAATAAAAGGGAAGTGGGGGAGAGAGAGACAGAGAGAGAGAGAGAGACACACACACACACACAGAGAGAGAGAGAGAGAGAGAGAGAGAGAGAGAGAGAGAGAGAGAGAGAGAGAGAATTAAGTCAAGAAATTCTATCATGCCCACATCATAAAAGCGACAAAGGACTAGAAAAGTAAACTAACATTTTAAAATTCAATCCTAACAAATCTAACAAGCATTAAAACAAATGATGGATGATAAATCATTTCCAAGTACTTGGGAAGAGCTTTAATGCACATGCTAGATGAAGTACGTCTTATGTAGAAATTTCCTCCAGATTAACGCATGCACACAAGCACATAGAAAATTCCTCCACATTAATGCTTTTTTTTTTTTTTTTTTCGAAAGGAAGAATTTCATTTAAGCTAAAGGAAATGAGGGAACAATATACATCTTCAGGTCAACCCTGCAACAAAAAAGGGGGGCGGGCCACCTATCGTATACCACCATTGTACATTAAAAGAACCAAAAAGGAGACGACTGGGTACGGGATCTGGAGGGATATGCAACGGTTTGGATCAAACCAAGGCTGACCTTGTCGAGAAAAACTAGGCCCTTTGTTTCTCTAGGGAGGGAAGAAAAATGATCATGAGAGTTTTTCACCTGTGTCTTGCTCCCCACTTTTGTCAAACTGTCTACTAGACTGTTACCTTCACGGAGAATGTGTTGGAAAGAGAATGTGCCAGATAGCCTCAAGTTGCTGATCTTGTCTACCCAAGTTTTCCAGATCCACAGGCATCTTGATTCACCTACAAGAATGGCAATTACTAGCTTTGAATCCGATTCTACAATTATCCTATTGATCCCTTTAAGAAGACATAACTCTAAACCATCATAGATTGCACGTAATTCAGCTCTCTTATTAGTACCATACCCATAACCTGCCAAGAAAGCGAAGATGAAGGAGCCATCTGCCTTTCTGCAAATTCCTTCTCCTCCTGAAAAACCTGGGTTTCCCTTAGCGGACCCATCGACATCTAATTTCACCCATCCCGGAGTGGGGGTGATTCCATTTAATTAGAACAGAGGCTGACCTTTTTTGCCTGGGAGAAGGGAAGGTTAGGATGACCCTATTCGAATTAGTTGATGAAACCTGCCACTGGAAGTTTTGGATCGTCTGGGTGGCCCACCATTTTATCCGGCCAATGGACCTTTGGGCGTCCATCGGCTTTTCTCCAAAAGAAGCTTCATTTCTTGCTTTCCACAATTCCTAGAAAATTAATAGAGGGAGAGATGATCTGATTTACTGAGAGGCAACACCTAGTGCAGACGTATTTCTCCATTGACTGATTGTGCCGAGAATTGAGACTTGCGGGACTGAAGAGATGCCGCAAAGCCCCTCGAAATGGGCCCAGATTTGGACCACTTGCTGACCGGATAGAAATAGATGGTTGATAGATTTCGTGTCTGGCAGTGAATCATTTTCTCTAAGACAGCAGCGGCATTTTGAGGGCAGGGCAATGTCCTTAGCTTGAACTCGACTATCAACAGGGATGGCATTTTGCAGCAGATGCCAGATGAATATAGAAACTTTGGGAGGAATTTTGTCTATCTAGATCCAATCTCCCCACAATACATGAGGGTGAGCTCCCTTGATAAGATTCTAAGCAGACTTAAGGGTGAATTCACCTGATGGTTCATGCGGCCAAACACATTTCGCCGGTTCTTCGGTGATCACAATTCCCCTGGAGAAGATAACATAATGATTTCTTGAGACATAAATTCAAAAATCCTGGATGGAGGTAATGTGCCTGACTTCCCCAGCAGATTTTTCAGCTGCAATTGCTGTAATTCCTGAGGGATTAGGCCTAGAATGAATTGTTGTAGCTGTCCCAAACCAGTCCAATTATCTGCCCAAATATTTGCTTCTCCACAACCCACTATCCAAAGAGTGTTCTCTTGAATTGAATGAAGAAAACACCTAATTTTTCTCCATTTCGGGGAAGAGTTTTGCTACATGGACATTACCGTCACATCTTGAAGATCCCTGGAATGTTTGGACTGCATCAACTTCACCACGGTCCTCTGTTTTTTCCATACTTCACATTCCACGCAAGCTTCATATGAAGGGTGTGCAACACCTCCTTCAGATTTCAGATCCCAGACCTCCCTCCACTTTAGGCTTGGTTGCTTTCTGCCACGCAATCCAGTGGAGTTTTTTTTTTTTCCTTCGGCCCATCCCCTAAAAAAATCTATGAACTTGCTGTTTAAATTTTGAATCACCTGTGCTAGAATATGCATAGCTGCCATGATATGGATTAGATAGCTTCCAAGGATGTGGTGAATCAGAATAGCTCTTCCCGCCTGAGATATGTGCTTGGCTGCCCAACCTAAGATTTTTATGCTAATCTTTTCCTAAAGAGCTTGAAAATTAAAGGTTTTAATTCTCCCTCTAAGCAAGGGGGGCACCTAAATATCACATATCACCCCTTGCTTGGCCGAAACCTAGCACTGCCTCGAAAGACCAATAAAAATGCTCTTGCTGAAATTAATTTTTTGACCTATGCCAGCTTGGAAGAATCGTAAGAAGTCCCTCATCGAGGAAAGTGAAGATTTACAAGCGTTGAGGAAGACCAACATGTCATTCGCATACAAAAGATGAGTAAAGGAAGGGCTACCTTGTGGGAATTTGAATGGGATGCAGTAGCCTTCTTCAAATTGGGACTTTAAATTGACTAAGAAGGCTTCCATGACAATGATGACAAGTGCCAGGGAGAGAGGGTCTCCCTGTTGGAGACATCTTGATGATTTGAAGAATCTTGTAGCTTCATCATTGATGAGAATGGAAAACCAATTATTAGCCCAATAGGCTTCTAGGAGCTGCACACTTTTTTCATTGAATCTGAATTTCAGTAAGGACTGTTTAAGGTAAGACCAGTTTACTCTGTCATACGCCTTTTTGAGGTCAATCCTAATGATTAAATTTCCTACCCTAGTTTTCCTATTTAATTCTCTCATCGCTTCCTGGGCAAATGTAATATTTTCTGCAATGTACCTCCCTTGGACGAATGCTCCTTGTTCCTGCAAAATCAATTTAGGCAAAATAAAGCTAAGATGGTTAGCAAGGACTTTTGCAAGGATTTTATACAAAACATTACACAGGCTAATTGACATGAAATCAGAGAACTTGGATGCCGAAGAGGTCATAGGGATCATGCAGATTAGAGTGGTTTTGAAGGCTCGAGGAATCAGCTCCCCTGAAAACATAGAAAGAGTGGCTCTATGGACATCATCATCAATGAAACCCCAACAACTATTGAAAAAGGTAGTAGAGAATTCGTCTGGCCCTGTGATGCAGGGAAGGACATGAGGTCAAGCACCGTCTTCCTTAAGATGATAAATATTCCGAATCCACGAAACTTCTCTAGACTCCTCACAGAGACTCCTCGAATCCAAGAGGAAAGAAAGCAGAAAATCGAAAGAATTTCTAATAAATTCAAACTTGATTAATGAATGAATAAAAATGAGTTTACATCACTTTAAACAAGGGAACCAAGTAATAGGAAAGAAATTAGACTCAAACTACAACTAAAACTCTCAAAATCCGCAACTTACTATAAATAGTAAACTTACTATTTATAGACGGTCGTGATGTTTACTAGTGCGTAAGGTTTTCAGCCAAAAATAGTAAGTGTCCTATTTGGCTTCACCAAACTGTTCTCCTAATTATCCTAAGCACTTTCCATGTTGGACACAACTCCTAAAGCCTAACGGATGAAGAGCTATAAGCAAACTAAAACTTACTATTTATAGTAAAAACGAAATTAAAATGGGGAAACGAGTGTCGATTAGGGGGTTTCTCACAAATCTGGGCTGCACAACTTGGAGTAGCATAGTTGGTTGGCTAAAGTAGCTCGTTCTACCCCAAAATCATATATTTTACGTCAGATAACTCATTCCGGATTGTGAGATACGCCTGATCTAAGGTCTGATGGTCCAGACCACTTCTGTCGTCGACCGTGCCTTTTCTGATCCATCTTGGCCATGAAATTGTCCGCGACCCGCTCTACATCACCCTACAGCTCCATCAATAGGGATGGTCTTGATAGCGGATAAGACCTCCTCCTTCGTGGGTGGACTATGGAAAGAGTCATTATCCTGTTGTTGTAGCTGCCGCAGGAGGTTATGGACAAAATTTGTTGAGAAAGAAACTTCCTCCTCCTGAAAAATGGCTTGGAAAAAATCCACCGCCGCCGAGTTGATATCATCCATGTTGGAGATAGTGGTTCCATCCTCCAAGTTGATGAATTGAATAGTTGCTCTTCTTATCTTTTCAGTTGCCGTCGCGAGAAAGAAGGTCGTGTTTTTATCTCCCTCCTCAAGCCATGAGTTCCTTGCTTCTTCTTTTTTCCAAAAAATCTCCTCCATTAGTTCCAAATGCTCTAGCTTTTTTTTTTTAAAAAAATAAAATCCAGACTTTGATTGATGAGCTCTTCGGGGTTGTTGTCCTGCATCCTACTATCTAGGATATCAAGATCCTCTTGTCTTTTTTATTTGTTGAAAAATATTTCTAAACTGCTGTCACGCCCACAGACTCGGTAACCGGACCTCACAAGGAACCCGATGACCGGTTCTGGCCGCAACAGCCTCCGTAGTACCCCATTCTCGGCTCTTGAGATAGGTTCCGATCCTGGGATCCTATAAGGAGGATTTTCATAATAATGTAATCATCTCCAATACAAGCATACCCAAGATCACAACAAGTAAATCTGAGAATAACAAAGGCACACATCACAAAATGCACTATGAATTTGAACTTTTACAAGCTTACATCAGGTCCAAAAGGATATACATAAGATAACAGAAGAAAGAAGGAAGAGAATCTGCAACACTGGATCCTCAGATCGCACACCTATCCAAGCTCCGTTGCTAAGACGCCAACTTACGATCTCCTGAACGCATCAATCATGCATAAGCTTATAGAAAGCTTAGAAGGTGGTGAAAGTGTGTGAGAACGATGCTCAGAAGAAAATAGAGAATACAGAAGGGAGTCATGATCAATACCAATACCACTAGCCTTACCAAGGCTATCATGAGCACAAGAACTATACCAAGGCAGTACGATAATGCAGGAAGCCATACCAATGCTATATAGTGCATTGAGTAATGTAATGTAATGAGTACTGGGCGCCATGCCAAGGCGATGCATTATGAGGCTTACACAGCCAATGCAAATGCAATGGGAAGTAATGCCAGTGCTCATATCCAATCCACATATCAAGTACATTTCCATCATAAGGAAATCACCGCGGTCCATTACACTGCTGGATGAATGCCGTTCTACAGACCCCGCACAGTCAAACGAGCGTAAGGGACATCACTACCCGCTTGTGGACAGCTAATCACCAGCAAGGCCTTAAGGTAGCAGATCCATTCACGAGCTGGTCAGACTCAGCCCTACAATGCCCACTTACATCAGGCGAGTAAGGCCACACCCCTATCCAACTGACTACACGACAGTGAGAGTCGCGGCCTAACGGTATGAGGCCCTCATGCGCTCATATATTCCACCCGGTCACGGTGCTGGAGCAGATCCTTGGTACCATGGAAGTTTTAGAAATTTCACCCATGGGCATCCTATACACCCAGCATGCTCAAGTAACATTTTCGGTGTCCAAACATGGCCATCCATGATGTATCTGTGGAGGCTATAGCCTTGATGAAGCAAGGGCAATAATGCTCATATTCTATGCAATGTCAGATGCATGAATCACACAATCAACCATGCATCAATTCCAAGCATCCAACGTGCTCAAGAGGGGATACTATCTCCTTCGGGAAAAGTATCATGCAATGCCCAATGACATAATATGACCACACATACATAGTGTCAACCAAGCATACAATGATGTACATGGGCCATGAAGATGGGTCTAGACGCATTATGCAACGATATACAAAGTAGTACACTCCTCCTATCCAAGAAGGGACCAAGACTAGGTACTTAGACAATATACTTAAAGAATCTAACCTCTAGTGGGGGCCCATTTACCTGGGGTAGCCCACGAGACTAAGCATACAAACTATGTGTCTAAGTAATATAGAAGTGAGTCTAGCAAGAGTTTAAGATGAGCATCTAATCACATTTAGATATAACCGGGCCTAGAGGGGTCCATAATGAGGACATTTAACCGTCATTCCCCAAAAAGGCATATCAACCATGAACTATATGGATAGAAGGCCCAAGGCCTACATTTAGATAAAAACACAGGTAACCACACACACACACACACACACACACACACACACACACACACACACATATATATATATATATATATATATATATATATATATATATATATATATATATATATATATATTATTCCTTATAATAGGCCATGAGAAAAAGATATAATACTACCTTTAACAACATGGGCCCCAAGAGGGAAATCAAGGCCCAAGGCTCAATTTTCAATAGCCAAAGAATCCATGCATTAAGTTGGACTTGGTGGGCAGACCGCGTACACAATATACGACCCAAAAATAAGTTTAAGTTTGGAGGAAATGGGCCCAACTACATCAGCCAAATAACTAGCAAATTAAGTGGGCAACTAAGGGCCCAATACTATCCTTATCTTAGCCCACAAGTCCATCAAAATGGTGGAAGTTGGCCCAATATATGGTTGAGCCAAGCTAGGACGTTCCAACCCACTCTGGGCCCATGGGATGCCCCAAAAATCTGATCTAAGATGGGGTCCTCATCAAATCACTAAAGGTGACCCAAAAGAATGCACTGATTAGGCCAAAAGATTATAAGAAAACTTAAGCATGTAACATGTACACAAGTTCTTAATATAGTGGGCCCCACAGCCAAATAAAGTTTTAACCATAAAATTTTAATTTAAGGCCCTTTGACAAACTTTTGGGCCGTTTGACTTCCTGGGCCTGCTAAGGTCTTAAAATTAGTCAAATAATATCATGAAGGCCAACAATACTCACAGGAGGCCCCACCAGATGGAGGGTCTGCATACATCATGAAAAGGTCAAGTGGGCCTGCTAATGGATTGGGAGTCCAGCAGCAACCCAAGGCAGAGAGTGCCTCCATGATCGAGCAATCTAAGGCTTGGATAGCTTGGACCAAACATGCGTTGAGGTAGGCTCCACATGCATCCATATTTAGCCTTAAATAAACAGTCAAGGGTATATGGTGGGCCTTTAACCATCCATAGAGGAACCCATGAGCCTACCTTAGGATCACTCAGGAGGACGTTCAACCTCAACTGGCTTCCAAGAGGTAGCCCATCACTACTCATATAATATAAGGTCTAAAGCCCAAGTAATACATGGCCTAATGGGCCATACACCAAGCCCAACTTATAGGCCATATGGTGGACCCTCAAGTAAGGTTTGGGCCCAACCACACAGGTCATAATTCCACATATTGTGGTAGGCTTCATGGGTAGCCCAGTAATTCATTTACATGGGTAAGTTTTACATTTAACACAAGTGAGTTGGGCCTCACTTTTGGCCCAAGTATAGGGTCAATTTAGTGGGCAGCCAAGAGCCCAACTTCTTACATATTATTGCCCTTAAGACCATCACAATAAATGGGAGAGTATAGCCCTAAGATCAATAGGCCTATCCAAAAGAAGTGAGTCTAAAAGGCCTAATCATTACCACAAAAGGGGTGATCATGCATATACTATATTATATAATGGGCCTTAAGGAAATGGCCCAAAACAAAAGTTATCCTATTCATACATAATGGTGGACTTGAGGTCAGCCCATTAGTCCAAGAATACACAAGGGCGAGACCTATACCGACAGGGTGGGCCTTGCCTCATTAGATAAAGACTTAATAAAGCCGAGGCCACAATTAAACACTTCATGAGGGCATCAAGGCCCATTAATACACATGATCAGTTTATAGACAGCCCATTGGGCTCGTGAATGTATAAGTTCAGCCCTTGCACAATCTTGGGTTCAAGAAAGAAGTTCTCAGCCCATTGAACATAAAAAACTATTAAAAATTCTGGTTAAGGCTAGCCCACAAAACTACCACAAAGGTGGGCCTCAAAGGGGATACTCATTAAGCCCAAAATGTCCAAGGAAGGAAAGAAAGGAGTGTGTGCAATACTCTCTCAAATCTGGTGTACCACAATAGTTCCTAAACAATCAACCTTGTAACAAATTTTGCGCCCCTTGCTGGAATTCCAGCCCACCCATATCCTGGGCCTGCTGGAGTCCAGAAATTTATTTAATTTAGATGGGTTATTGACCCATGGCGATCCATATATATCACATTAGGCCCCACCAGATAATAAGGGAGATATACAACACTTACTTCAAGTGGGCCATGCCATTAGAATGCAGGCCCAACAACCCAAGGTAGGGGTGTGCCTGGGTATTTGATCCAAAACTGGTTCAAATTACAGGCTACACCACGGTCGGTACAGAGGCCCGATGGCCATGAAAATTTATAGGGTGGTCCTTCTATGGGTATACCACACCCTCATAAAATTTTATAATTTTTAGACATCTAAAAATATTTTAATTAATTCAAATAAAATAATCTATCCTGAAACTCGGACTGATCTGGACATCATATTATAGTGGGCCGGTCCAGCTACCACCATGGTGTGTACAGACGTCCAATGGCTCCAAAATTTTTCAGGTAGATCCTAAAATGAGTGTAACATATCCCTATAAATATTTATAATTTTTACACACTCAAAAGTATTTTAATAAATTTTAAGAATATAATGTATCCAGGGTGAACTATTGCTGAAATGTAACTTTCTTGAATTTGGACCATCCAATGGGTGGGTTTTGGGCCTCCTAAATTCATGAAATTTGGACCCAAGGTCCCTCATCAAGCCTAAATCAATATGGGAATCAGAAAGATGGCCCACCTTCTGATAAAAATATTTTTAAAATTTTATTTTTATGAAACTATACTGCTGGACTGCATAGCAGAATTTTTCTGGCAGTCCAATATTTTGGCCCACCCATTTGGATACCCAAATGAGATCCATTAGCCCTAAAATTTTTCAAGTAGGTCCTACCATGGGTAGGCCACCTCACTAAAAAATTTTAGTATTTTTGGGAAAGTAAAAATATTTTATTTAACCCCTACAATTTGTGTATAGATAAGTATCCCTGAAGAAATCTACTGCTAAAAAAAATATTGCTGGAAATGTGACTGTCCCTATGTTTGGGACCACATGGGGTGGGCTTGGACCCACGTAAACCATTAAAAAATTTGGGAAAAAGGTGTTCGTACATCTGAATAACAAGTGGGGTCCACTGGGGTGGTCCACTTATTCCAGAAACTCATGTAAAAATGCTCATTTCCAACTTATAGTGTTGCTGAACTGTCCAGAAATTTATGGACAGTTAGCCCACTTTGGCCCATCCCATGGGTCTCAATCATGAGGAAAATAGTGTGGGCCCCATTCCACATCAAAGTGGGGTCCATGCACTGTAAAATTCTCAAGAAAATTTGAGAGAAAAGGGCATGTAAACAGATCCAAACATTAGCTCAAAAGTCATGTTCCAACTGGGCCTGAAATTTGGACAGCAACATATATTGTCCATATTTTAGCCCATATAAATTAATCAAAGGGTTTATGGCCCCGATTCAACATGTGGGGTCCACCTTGATGGGTTAACAAAATTTCAGACCCATGAGCTCACTCAGACTTCCATGAAAATGTCATTTTGGAGGTCACCCAAACCATGCATGCATGGTGGGCTTGGACATCTAGTCAAAGTGGGCTTGGACTTCCCATCTAGTTAAGGGTCTGAGATGTGGCTGACCTCTCCTTGGTGGCCAAACACATCATCAGAATACACAGGAGAAAAAAAAGAGAAAGAAAGGGAGAAGGAAGAAGCAATCGGCCATTGGTGGAAGGTCCCGCCACTAATGGACGTTCCACTCCACAATCTACACCATCCACCATATATATACTTACATGCAAGCTATTATGTATCAAGATAATTTGCTGGAGGGTAGGGACACCCTCTCTACATGCATACAAAGGCCTAGATGGCATATGAGATGCAAGAATAAAGGAGAAGCCATCATGGTGGGTCCATGGAGAATGGCCCACCATGGAAGGGAATGAGTAGGATCTAGGCCCATGGCCTTCATCCTAGGAGCCATGTAGGACCTCCACCATGGATTGGTGGGTCCTACATGCATGGAAAAGGGAAGGGAGAAAGGAAAGAAGAAGAAGCACCCACTTGTAGAGATGGCCACAAAACTCCACCACTATATTCTAGGCTTGAAGGAGAAGAGGTTTGAAAGTGAGAGTTGGATTTCTAGTGGTTGGATTGTGGAGGGAAGAAGGAAGAAATGTGGGTAAAATTTTTCAGCAAGGTAGGATGTTTTAGAGGTTCTAGCAATGGGAGAAGAGAAAATGAAGGAAGAGAGAGAGATGAGAGAGAGAGAGAGAGAGTTGTAGGGAGGCAATCATGGCCTCTCTCTCGTTGGTTAGAGAAACCATAATGGCCTATGGTGACTTTAACAAAGTGTTATGCTTAGTAGGTCTCTTGGTGGTATTTTTGGTTAGTGGTGTTAGTTATGGATCTTTGTATAGTGTGTGGTTAGTGTACCTTTGAACTTGTGCCAAGGGAGGTGGTGGTCCACACATGCATTCCACCTAAGTGGGCCACATGATCAATGGTCATATAATGAAATGTACAGAACTTTTGATCTACATATCGGATGGACGCATAAGACACGGCGTTGGAACCGCGATGATGATGCGGTCGCAATGGCATAGGTTTCAACTCAATCCGAGTCGGGTCTTCTTGACCGGACTTACAAATGACCACAAACACTATCCAAGGGTCACGGGTCACCGGGATTCAACCGGTAGGACCACGGGATCAACATGGATGGAATGCATACTCACACACACATGCACTCATGCGAACTCGGGTCAGGTCTCACAATCCTCCCCACCAACAAAAAAAATTTCATCCTCGAAATTAACAAAATCGGAACAAAAAAAAATGCATAGCATCATCATATATGTACCTTAATCATCAACACAAGGAAAGGCAACGCAAGAATACAAGCAATCAATAATCGAACAAATGGGGTTAATGTTCCCTAATCTCGGAAAACATGCGATGAGATTCATCAATACGTGCTCCCACTTCCACTCTGGAACACTCAACGGCTGAAAGTGACTAGGGGGGTCTCAAATGATCGGCCTTAATACGCTGACAAATGTCACACTCGGCAACAAAATTAGCAATCTGGCGCTTCATCCCCTAACCAGGAATACTGCCTTAACAACAAAATAAGCCTGACATTGGCAATACAAAACTATTCAGCGGGTAAGAACATCTCATCATCAAAATGGAACACGATAATATCATCGACCTAACACAACGATCTTCTCAAAAATGTCGATACTGACAATCTCTTACGACAGACTCTAATAGAAATATGATCGAAAAAAAGCCCTTGGATACAAAAGAGGGCTCGCACGCTCCTGTTCTGCCTGTCCGGGCGTCTTAGGAATGGGCTAACGGGTCCGAAGAACATCAGTAACGACCTACATCAATTGCTGGAGATGTTCAGCTCCTATAGGAATCGCCAGACAAGCGGGGGTAGCACTGGCCTCTAACGGAGGCACAGGTATGGCGGGAGCCTTAGGAATGGTACGATAGGCTCCAGAGGGGAAAAAAGAATCTCAGATGGTGAGGCAGAAATCACTCGAGTCACTGGAGCGGAATGAGAACCATGTCCATGGGCATCACGGCCACCGGCGTCATCATCATGGGCGCCTCGATTAGACGACATGGTCTACAGAAAGAACAAAGGTGATGGACACCTAGGAATTAGAATCCTTGAAGACTCAAACGAAATGAGGGAAATGCACTTGGGATACTACTTGTCCTAAGCTCGTAGCAGATATGTGATACTATCCCAAGTTATTTCAAAATTACTTGCTATGCTCTGATACCAACTCCTATAATGTCCCAGACTCGGTAACCGTATCTCACAAGAAACCCGATGACTGGTTCTGGCCACAACAGCCTCCGTAGTACTTCATTCTCGGCTCCTGAGACAGGTTCTGATCCTGGGATCCTACAAGGAGGATTTTCATAATAATGTAATCATCTCCAATACGAGCATACCCAAGATCACAACAAGTAAATCTGAGAATAACAAAGGCACACATCACAAAATCCACTATGAATTTGAACTTTTACAAGCTTACATCAGGTCCAAAAGGACATACATAAGATAATAGAAGAAAGAAGGAAGAGAATTTGCAACACTGGATCCTCAGATCGCACACCTATCCAAGCTCCGTTGCTAAGACGCCAACTTACGATCTCCTGTACGCATCAATCATGCATAAGCTTATAGAAAATTTAGAGGGTGGTGAAAGTGTGTGGGAACGATGCTCAGAAGAAAATAGAGAATACAGAAGGGAGTCATGATCAATACCAATACTACTAGCCTTACCAAGGCTATCATGAGCACAAGAACTATACCAAGACAGTACGATAATGCAGGAAGCCATACCAAGGCTATATAGTGCAATGAGTAATGTAATGTAATGAGTACTGGGCGCCATGCCAAGGTGATGCATTATGAGGCTTACACAGCTAATGCAAATGCAATACGAAGTAATGTCAGTGCTCATATCCAATCCACATATCAAGTACATTTTCATCATAAGGAAATCACCGCGGTCCATTACACTGCTGGATGAATGCCGTTCTACAGACCCCGCACAGTCAAGCGAGCGTAAGGGACATCACTACCCTCTTGTGGACAGCCAAATACCAGCAAGGCCTGAAGGTAGCGGACCCATTCATGAGCTGGTCAGACTCAGCCTAACAATGCCCTCTTACATCAGGCCAGTAAGGCCACACCCCTATCCAACCGACTACACGACAGTGAGAGTCGCGGCGTAACGGTATGAGGACCTCATGCGCTCATATATTCCACCCGGTCACGGTGCTGGAGCAGATCCTTGGTACTATGAAAGTTTTAAAAATTTCACCCATGGGCATCTTATGCACCCAGCATGCTCAAGTAACATTTTTGGTGTCCAAACATGTCCATCCACGATGTATCTGTGGAGGCTACAGCCCTGATGAAGCAAGGGCAATAATGCTCATATGCTATGCAATGTCAGATGCATGAATCACACAATCAACCATGCATCAATTCCAAGCATCCAACGTGCTCAAGAGGGGATACTATCTCCCTCGGGAAAAGTATCATGCAATGCCCAATGACATAATATGACCACACATACATAGTGTCAACCAAGCATACAATGATGTACATGGGCCATGAAGATGGGTCTAGACGCATTATGCAACGATTTACAAAGTAGTACACTCCTCCTATCCAAGAAGGTACCAAGACTAGGTACTTAGACAATATCCTTAAGGAATCTAACCTCTAGTGGGGGCCCATTTACCTGGGGTAGCCCACGAGACTAAGCATACAAACGTTGTGTCTAAGTAATATAGAAGTGAGTCTAACAAGAGTTTAAGATGAGCATCTAATCACATTTAGATATAACCGGGCCTAGAGGGGTCCATAATGGGGACATTTAACTGTCATTTTCCAAAAAGGCATATCAACCATGAACTATACGGATAGAAGGCCCAAGGCGTACATTTAGATAAAAACACAGGTAACCACATACATACATATATATATATATATATATATATATATATATATATATATATATATATATATATATATATATATATATATATATATATATATATTCCTCATAACAGGCCATGAGAAAAGGATATAATACTACCTTTAACAACATGGGCCCCAAGAGGGAAATTAAGGCCCAAGGCTCAATTTCCAATAGCCATAGAATCCATGCATTAAGTTGGACTTGGTGGGTAGCCCGTACACAATATACGACCCGAAAATAAGTTTAAGTTTGGAGGAAATGAGCCCAACTACATTAGCCCAATAACTAGCAAATTAAGTGGGCAACCAAGGGCCCAATATTATCCTTATCTTATCCCACAAGTCCATCAAAATGGTGGAAGTTGGCCCAATATATGGTTGAGCCAAGCTAGGACGTTCCAACCCACTCTGAGCCCATGGGATGCCACAAAAATTTGATCTAAGATGGGGTCCTCATCAAATCACTAAAGGTGACCCAAAAGAATGCACTGATTAGGCCCAAAGATTATAAGAAAACATAAGCATGTAACATGTACACAAGTTCTTAATATGGTGGGCCCCACAGCCAAATAAATTTTTAACCATAAAATTTTAATTTAAGGCCCTTTGGTAAACTTTTGACCCGTTTGACTTCCTGGGCCTGCTAAGGTCCAGAAATTAGTCAAATAATCTCATGAGGGCCAATAATACTCATAGGGGGCCCCACCAGATGGAGGGTGTGCATACATCATGTAAAGGTCAAGTGGGCTTGCTAATGGACTGGGAGTCCAGCAGCAACCCAAGGCAGTGAGTGCCTCCATGATCGGGCAATCAAAGGCTTGGACAGCCTAGACCAAACATGTGTTGAGGTAGGCTCCACATGCATCCATATTTAGCCTCAAATAAACAGTCAAGAGTCTATGGTGGGCCTTTAACCATCCATAGAGGAACCCATGGGCCTACCTTTGGATCACCCAGGAGGACGTTTAACCTCAACTGGCTTCCAAGAGGTAACCCGTCACTACTCATATAATATAAGGTCTAAAGTCCAAGTAATGCATGGCCTAATGGGCCATACACTAAGCCCAACTTATAGGCTATATGGTGGACCCTCAAGTAAGGTTTTGGCCCAACCACAAAGGTCATAATTCCACATATTGTGGTAGGCTTCATGGGTAGCCCAGTAATTCATTTACATGGGCAAGTTTTACATTTAACACAAGTGAGTTGGGCCTCACTTTTGGCCCAAGTACAGGGTCAATTTAGTGGGCAGCCAAGAGCCCAACTTCTTGCATATTATTGCCCTTAAGACCATTACAATAAATGGGAGAGTATAGCCCTAAGATCAATAGGCCTATCCAAAAGAAGTGAGTCCAAAAGGCCTAATCACTACCACAAAAGGGGTGGTCATGCATATACTATGTTACATAATGGGCCTTAAGGAAATGGCCCAAAACAAAAGTCATCCTATTCATACATAATGGTGGACTTGAGGTCAGCCCATAAGTCCAAGAATACACAAGGGCGAGACCTATACCGACAGGGTGGGCCTTGCCTCATTAGACAAAGACTTAACAAGGCCCAGGCCATAATTAAACACTTCATGAGGGCATCAAGGCTCATTAATACACATGATCAGCTTATAGACAGCCCATTGGGCTCGTGAATCGATAAGGTTAGCCCTTGCACAATCTTGGGCTCAAGAAAGAAGTTCCCAGTCATTGAGCCTATAAAACTATTAAAAATTCTGGTTAAGGCTAGCCCACAAAACTACCACAAAGGTGGGCCTCAAAGAGAGTACTCATTAAGCCCAAAATGTTTAAGGAAGGAAAGAAAGGAGTGTGTGCAACACTCTCTCAAATCTGGTGTGCCACAATAGTTCCTAAACAATCAACCTTGTAGCAAATTTTGGGCCCCTTGCTGAAATTCCAGCCCACCCATATCCTGGGCCTGCTGGAGTCCAGAAATTTATTTAATTTACATGGGTTATTGACCCATGGCGATCCACATATATCACAGTGGGCCCCACTAGATAAGAAGGGAGATATACAACACTTACTTCAAGTAGGCCATGCCATTAGAATGCAGGCCCAACAACCTAAGGTAAGGGTGTGCCTAGGTATTTGACCCAAAACTGGTCCAAATTGCAGGCCACACCACGGTAGGTACAGAGACACGATGGCCCTAAAAATTTTTAGGGTGGTCCTTCCATGGGTATACCACACCATCATAAAATTTTATAATTTTTGGACATCTAAAAATATTTTAATTAATTAAAATAAAATAATCTTACCTGAAACTCGGACTGATCTGGACACCATATTATGGTGGGCCAGTCCAACCACCACCATGGTGTGTACAGACGTCCAATGGCTCCAAAATTTTTCAAGTAGGTCTTAAGATGAGTGTAACATATCCTTGTAAATATTTACAATTTTTACACACTCAAAAGTATTTTAATAAATTTTGAGAATATAATCTATCCAGGGTAAACTATTGCTGAAATGTAACTTTCCTGAATTTGGGTCATCCAATGGGTGGGTTTTGGGCCTCCTAAATTCATGAAATTTGGACCCAAGGTCTCTCATCAAGCCAAAATGAATATGGAAAAGATGGCCCACCTTCTGAAAAAAATATTTTTAAAATTTTATTTTTATGGAACTATATTGCTGGACTGCACAGCAGAATTTTTCTGGCAGTCCACTATTTTGGCCCACCCATTTGGATACCCAAATGAGATCCATTAGACCTAAAATTTTGTAGGTAGGTCCTACCATGGGTAGGCCACCTCACTACAAAATTTTAGGATTTTTAGAAAAGTAAAAATATTTTATTTAACACCTGCAATTTGTGTACAGATAAGTATTCCTGAAGAAATCTACTGCTAAAAAAAATATTGCTGGAAATGTGACTGTCCCTATGTTTGGGACCACATGGGGTGGGCTTGGACCCACCTAAACCATTAAAAATTTTAGGAAAAAGGTGTTCCTACATCTGAATAACAAGTGGGGTCCACTGGGGTGGTCCACTTATTCTAAAAACTCATGTAAAAATGCTCATTTCCAACTTATAGTGTTGCTGAACTGTTCAGAAATTTATGGACAGTTAGCCCACTTTGGCCCATCCCGTGGGTCTCAATCATGAGGGAAATAGTGTGGGTCCCATTCCACATCAAAGTGGGGTCTATGCACTGTAAAATCCTCAAGAAAATTTGAGAGAAAAGGGCATGTAAACAGATCCAAACATTAGCTCAAAAGTCATGTTCCAACTGGGCCTGAAATTTGGACAGCAACATATGTTGTCCATATTTTAGCCCATATAAATTAATCAAAGGGTTTATGGCCCTAATTCAACATGTGGAGTCCACCTTGATGGGTTAACAAAATTTCAGACCCATGAGATCACTCAGACCTCCATGAAAATGTCATTTTGGAGGTCACCCAAACCATGCATGCATGGTGGGCTTGGACATCTAGTCAAAGTGGGCTTGAACTTCCCATCTAGCTAAGGGTCTGAGATGTGGCTGACCTCTCCTTGGTGGCCAAACACATCATCAGAATACACAGGAGAAAAAAAAGAGAGATAAAGGGAGAAGGAAGAAGCAATCGGCCATTGGTGGAAGGTCCCGCCACTAATGGACGTTCCACTCCACAATCTACACCATCCACCATGTATATACTTACATGCAAGCTATTATGTATCAAGATAATTTGCTGGAGGGTAGGGACACCCTCTCTACATGCATGCAAAGGCCTAGATGGCCTATGAGATGCAAGAATAAAGGAGAAGGCATCATGGTGGGTCCATAGAGAATGGCTCACCATGGAAGGGAATGAGTAGGATCTAGGCCCATGGCCTTCATCCTAGGAGCCATGTAAGACCTCCACCATGGATTGGTGGGTCCTACATGCTTCCATGCATGTAACAAAAGGGAAGGGAGAAAGGAAAGAAGAAAAAGCACCCACTTGTAGAGATGGCCACAAAACTCCACCACTATATTCTAGGCTTGAAGGAGAAGAGGTTTGAAGGTGAGAGTTGGATTTCTAGTGCTTGGATTGTGGAGGGAAGAAGGAAGAAATGTGGTTGGAATTTTTCAGCAAGGTAGGATGTTTTAGAGGTTCTAGCAATGGGAGAAGAGAAAATAAAGGAAGAGAGAGAGAGATGAGAGAGAGAGAGAGAATTGTAGGGAGGCAATCATGGCCTCTCTCTCCTTGGTTAGAGAAACTATAATGGCCTATGGTGACAATAACAAAGTGCTATGCTTAGTAGGTCTCTTGGTAGTGTTTTTGGTTATTGGTGTTGGTTATGGATCTTTGTATAGTGTGTGGGTAGTGTACCTTAGAACTTGTGTCAAGGGAGGTGGTGGTCCACACATGCATTCCACCTAAGTGGGCCACATGATCAATGGTCATATAATGAAATGTACATAACTTTTGATCTACATATCGGATGGACGCATAAGACACGGCTTTGGAACTGCGGTGACGATGCGGTCGCAATGGCATAGGTTTCTACTCAATCCGAGTCGGGTCTTCATGACTGGACTTACAAATGACCACAAACACTATCTAAGGGTCATGGGTCGCCGAAATTCGACTGGTGGGACCGCGGGATCAAGATGGATGGAATGCATACTCACACACACATGCACTCATGCGAACTCGGGTTGGGTCTCACAACTACTCTTTGTTCCAGACTCTTAGCAGTTGTTTTGTCTTTTTCAGCTTGAGATAAATTGTGATGAAGGGGTCAGTCACACATTCACCTACCCAAACCTTCGAAATCATTGACTGAAACGACTCATTTAGAGTCCACATTCTAAGGAATCGAAATGGTTTTCCTTAGAAAAAATCTGAGAAGGGAAATACAGCTGAAGAGGTGCATGATCAAACCTAATTCTGGGGAGGTGTTCCACCTAAAAATGGGGAAAATTGGTGGCCTATGAGCTGTTCATTAGGACCCTGTCGACTCTGGCCCAAACCCTGGCATTGTCATCTCGATTATTGCAACCGGTGAAATGGTTTCCATCGTAACCCACATCTATGAGACTAGAAAATTGGATCACATCAGCAAATTCGGACATTGACGAGCTGTCAGGAGGCCGGATACCCTTCTTTCATCACTATGAGTCACTGCATTAAAATCTCCAGCTATGGCCCATGCACCTTGAATGCTAGTATTGAGGGAACTAAGGTCACTCCACAGGCTTCTACATTGTATCTTACAGCAGCGACCATAAACAACTGAAATAGTAATCGAATTTGAACGGGGTGCCATGTTCGCTTCTAAGGTAGTCATTTGGTTGGAGGCGGAAATGACGGAAATATTCAGCTAGTTCTCATAGAATATCCAAAATTTACCTCCTAAATCAGGGTTAGATATAGAGGAATGGAACCCAATCTTCAGACCCGTTGCTACTCTCCTGTCTTCCCCTATCATCGATTGAATAATTTCTCCTAGCCGAAGATTGAGATTTTTCACCAACTTCTTGAGCGCACGAATCATGAGAGCGTTCCCAACCCTGCGCACATTCCAAATTATGGCGTTATCCATCAGTCACACATCCTTTGTTCACTGCCCGTCTCTTTAGCTTTCAGAGCCTACTATACCATACGCTGGTGGTTGGCCTGTCTGCTATTATTTTGGCTGATGATTTTCTGATTTTGTGTTGTGCTATTAAGGGGAGCTTCTTTTAAGTGTGTTTCAAAAGTTATTGATGTCGAGATAGATCGGCATCATCAGAATCTGTTGGTAGGGAAGGGTTTTTAGGACTCTTAGTGGAAATAAGGGAATAAATTGACTAAGATATCCCCCATTTCATCAGTCGTACTCGCACTGATTTCCTTTCTCCATCATCTGAGCTCTTGCAATCTAGTTCCCAAATCATTGATTGGATAATCAAATAGGCCACATGAAACTCACTGGTGAAGAAACAGGGGAGAAGCCCCTTCTGTTCTGACACAGGGATGGTGGGGGCTCTCGTCGGATGATTGAAGGATAGAACCCGGCTTTTGTTGTTGTTTGAGAGTAAGGGTAACGATCTTGTCCTGGTTGGTTTGTGGCGGAGCTTGTAGAAAGTCAGTCTGCAGCGACGGCTCTATATTAGGCATGACATAAATGTCTGTAGGAGCAGGGGCTGAGGGCGGTGGTTGGTCTAAGCTATTTAGGCCCAAAAACTCCAAGGCAGGAAATTTGGACAGGTTGATAGTAGAAGCATCCACTATGGCCAGGGGTGGAATTAACTGGGGGTTAGGAAATTGGGACAGGTTGATAGCAGAAGCATCCACTGTGGGTAGGGGTGGAATTAACTGGGGGGCTGGGTTAGGATTGGGAGAAATAACACTTAATCTATAGGCTTTGCAGATAAATTGGAAGGGCTGAGATACAAACACTGGATGAGGTTTGGGAGAATGATCACCAGTAGGAGTGGGAAATTCCAGGAGGTGGAGAGGAATTAGGGAGGATTGGGTCTCTAAAGGTTGATCAGGGATGGCAGTTGGAGATTTCCCATAGGTAGAGTTGGAGGCTTGGGTGGGTGGTGAAACATTAAGGGTGGGGGGCAAGGAGGATCAAACGGCTAGTGAACTAATTGGGTTCGAGGTAGGCTGGGCATTGTGACGAGTAGGTGAAGGGGTGTTAGGAAAGGCCTGATGTTGGGGATGAAAGGTTTGGAGAATCTTATCTTTAATGGAATTGGGATGCGAAGGCTTAATAGGAGAGGGAGCTAAATGGAAGGTTGAGAGTCTATTATCTTCTAGGAACCCAAGAACAAGGTAAATGGCTCCATCCACAATCAGTTTCCTGGAGAGATGAATGTTAAGCTGACTGAGGAGTTTTATCCTGATTCTGGTGAAGCTTTGGAAAATGCCATGGGCAAACATGGGATCAATTTTTTGGACCTCTCTAAAGCTCTTGGCGAGGTCAGAGATCACTTTCGGGTGCCAGGCATGAGGGGGGATTCTAATTAAATGGATTTAGGTACCCTAGAGAAGACTAGCTACTTCTGGAGCCCATTGCCAAACATTTAAAAGCTTCATCTGAATGTGCAGATCGTGATTGGAGGCGAAAATGTCCAAATCCTCACACGATTGGAATTTAATCAGGAACTGTTTGGGGGAGATCCTTGTGAAATCCACCTACAAGCTGCCAATGGTCGATTTTCAAAAGAAATTTATAAGGTGAAGTATCGAAGTTGACTTGCCAACTACTGCTGCTGTAAGAGCATTTGACAACGATCGCTTGAGCTAACTCACTAGCCGATCATCCGCCCGAACGTTGAAGGCCGGCAGGGATTGATGATCCGAGGATTGAGTTTGTGGTGGCTTCAAGGATAGAGGGTTACTTTGGATCGTATGGGAGTAGGATCTTACCTGCGAGGTTCCTGAAGGTCCGAAACCATGAGGTTGTCGCTTTTGAGGGGATCAATCATTTCGAAATGGAGGGTTTTTTCGGGTCAATTGGGGGAGCGGTCAATGCTGAACTTGTTCTTTTTGCCTAGTGTCATGATGTTGCTGCTTTTGGGACAATTCTCCTGCAATACTCTTTGCCCAGCTGACATTTACCAGTCTTCCATAAATGCGCCAATTGTGCAAGCAGTTATTCGCATTATATGCTTCCTGTTCGTAGCGAAGTTGGATGATAGCAAAACCTCTGGATCGGTTTAGGGTTTTGTTCCAGGGGATGAAAACATCCACCAGTTTTCCATAGCGGCTGAAAATTCAGTGAACGTCTTCAGTGGTGGTGTTGAAAGTGAGTTTGGCAGTTAAAATGGAGAAGAAAGAGGGCCGTGACCTAGGGTTTCCCCGAGCTACCATTACCCAAGGCGATTTCAAATGGCGCACCCGCTCATACTCTCCCATACTCTCTCAAAATTTTTTTTTGCTAAATGGTTTTTCCACATTAATGCATGCCCACAAGCACATCCACCACCCACCCACCCACACCCACAAACACCGCACCCACTGATGCATGCACACACATGGCATACACGTGTTCGTACCCCTACACACACGTGCTTGTGCATGCACGCATGTACGCAAGAAGAAATATAAGGTGAAAACACAAGCACTGGTAAATTTTCAGAACCAACTTTCTTATAAACCTAACATTGGATAGAGTGAACACCTTTTAAGAACAAATATCGGGTGAGTCTCCATTGTTTAGGGATTTCATATTTAGTAAGAGTGCTTTGTAAGTGCTTGTTTTAGGGCCTAGAAATTCAAAATTAGATAAAAAAAAATTAGAAAAATCAAAGAAATTTAAGAAGGATAGTCAAAGTCCATTTGAAAGAGCATAAATATGCACCTGCATATGAATTCTGAAAAGTTATTACATATTAAAAATAAATAAATAAAAATCCTAATGACAAAAAATCACCATGCAAAAATGAGCATCAAGCTCACCTAGCATGAGTTGTTTCCATTGGTGTTATTTCTTCACCTTTAGTTGAAGGTACTCACCTCGAGGAGAAATGCAGATCAGGAGCCCCAACTTATCCCCTTACTTCTCAAAGGGCACAGATATCATCCCGAGGAGAAATGCAGATCAGGAGCTACATGCTTATCACAATACAAGGCAGGAGAGGGGCGCAACTGTTTTTGCAGAGGTGGAAGAACTGAACCCAAATTAAGATTCAGAGAGGACACCTGGGGATTCTACGGTCTAGGACAAGAATCTGAAGAACTTCAGCAAGCAGCACCTCAGCAGCCAGATTACAACAACACAAAAAAATAGAAAGAGTGTCAAATCTATGGGTAATGCAGGCACAAGGGACTGGTATGGAAGATTCAGGAGACTCAAGCGAAGGACTGTGAACACAGGATGTATCACTGATGGATAACATCCTCGTGTGGAATGCCTGTGGAGTGGGAAATGCACCCACGATAAGAACAATTTTGAGGATCATTAGGGAGCATAACCCATGGATTGTGGCCATCCTCGAACCCATGCTCAGTGATGATAGAAGCGTCCAGATTGGCCTCAAATTGGGCTTCCACTCGTCCTATTCTAACACCGATGTGGGAGGCAAGGTTTAGGTATTCTACAAAAGCTCTTTAAATATTTCAGTTTTTGGAATCTCTACTCAAATGCTTTCATTACTAATTTCCAGTCCCAATATTCAGGCCCCTATAAAGCTTTCCATTGTGCATGCCAGTTGTAATAGGTTTAGGAGAAGGACCTTATGACAGGACATGGCCTCCATCTCTGGCACTACTACGGACCCATGGGCCATCTGTGGGGATTTCAACGCAGTGTGCAATGTATCGGAATGAAGGGGCAGACGTCCTCCAGATCTTCTTACTCCAGAGAATTCGTGGAAGCCATTAATGTTGCGGCTCTGTGGGATGTGGGATTCACTGGTAGTCGTTTTACTTGGTGCAACAACCAACAGGGTGCTGCTAGAGTTTGGGCGAGACTCGATAGGGCCCTTATTAATGTCCCTTGGGCAGCCTTCTTCCAACGTTTCTGAGTTCGCCAACTTCATAGCGCAAGCTCCGATCATGCTCCTCTTCTCCATTCTTTTCCCAAGGAACAATCAAGTAAGGCCAGACCATTTTGGCTCCAAAGAATGTGGACACTTCACGAATCTTTCCTGTAGGTTGTCCACAAAGCTTGGGATGGGCAAGCTGTCATTGACCCCATGATAAATGTGCAATTCAAATTGAAAAAGGTTAAACAGATTTTGAAGCTTTGGAATAGGGAATCTTTTAGTAAAACCATCATCAAGTTAAAGCCTCGGAACACGCTCTTCAGCTAACTTAAGAGCAATTGCAGGACTCAGCTCAGGAAGAGCTCCACAGGTAGTTCCTTGAAGACAGTGCCCACCTTCGAAAAATGAAAATTAGGGAGGAAATATTCTGGAAGCAAACATTCAGAAATTCTTGGCTTAAAGAGGGGGACAAAAACACTAAATTCTTCCACACAGTAACCTAAGAGCGAACTAGGAGAGCTGAAATCTTTGCAATCAAAACAACCTAAGGAGCAGTCATTTCTGATCCTAATCAGATCAAGCAGGAAGTGGTGGCTTTTTTTGAGGCAGCATTCTCTTCTGAGGCGAATCCCACTCCTGCGGGCCTCATCCATCTCATCCCAGGTTGCGTTTCTCCTGCTGATAATGATAGCCTGATGCTCACCTCATCCATACAGGAAGTGAAGAATGCTGTATTTTCCATACCCTCGGATGGGGCCCCCGGTCCAGATGGTTTCGTGGGGAGTTTCTTTAAGGCTTGTTGGAACTTCGTGGGGGAAGACCTCCACAAAGCAGTGGTTCATCTCCTCAAAAGGGGATGCATTTCCAGAGCCTTCACCTCCTCCCTGATTTGTCTAATTCCTAAAGTGCCCAACCTTGCCTCCTTTTCTTATTTCTATCCCATTAGCTTGTGTAAGTGCATCTACAAGATCATAGCAAAGATCATCGTGTCTAGGCTCAACCTTTTGCTCCCATCGCTCATTTTCCTGAAACAAGCAGCTTTTGTGAAAGGCAGGTCAATCGCGGATAGCATCATCCTCGCCTAAGAAATTTTTAAGGACATCAATCGGAAGATTGGGGGGCAATGCGGTGTTGAAGCTAGATTTAGAAAAAGCTTATGATAGAGTGGAGTGGAGCTTCCTCAAGCAGGTCCTTAAGAAATTCGGCTTCAATGATCCTTGGGTTCAAATGGTGGAAAAATGCTAGGTAAACTGCTGGTTCTCGGTCCTAGTTAATGGGGAGGCAACTGGATTTTTTAAATCTTCGAGGGGGCTTAGACCAGACGACCCGCTTTCTCCAAGTCTGTTCATATTGACGGCTGAGGTTCTAAGTCGAGGTTTCAAAGAGCTGATTTCAAGAGGGGAATGTAAGCCTTTCAAACTCAAGAAAGGTTGCCCGGTTGTGTTCCATTTGCTGTTTGTAGTTAACACTCTTTTGTTCTTGAATGGAGTTTATCCTCTTTGAGAGTAGTGAAGGCGTTCCTTGGGGAATTTGAGTCAATTTCAGGTCAGTGGATCAATCTGGGTAAGAATTATTTCCTAGCTTCGGACTGGCTCACGGTGTCGAGAATCAGGGGCATGGAGAATTGCCTAGGCTTCAAGCTCACTTCCTTTGATTTTACATATCTGGGAGTCCTAATTTCTAGGGGTAGGGTCAACTGGCTGGTCTTTCAGCCCTCGATTAACAAAATTGAAGCTCGCATCTGCGGGTAGAAGGCAAGGTTTCTGTCCCAAGCTGGGAGGGCCTCCCTTATTCGTCAAGTGTTATGTAGCATCCCTGTGCACACGTTAGCTCCATCCAATGTTCCTGCTAGCATCCTCAACTTGCTTCAAAGGAGCATCTCATCCTTCTTCTGGGGATGGGCTGATGGATTTAAGAAGATGCATTGGATTAGCTAGAAGTGGATTTCTATCTCCAAGCCAGAAGGCAGGTAGGGAATTCACCCGCTCAAAGACATCATGAAGACATTCAGAATCAAACTTGCTTGGGCGGTCCACTTTAGTGGCAATAACAGTCAATGGGTAGAGTTGATGAAGGCCAAACATCCTAGGGACCTGATTTCTTTCACCTCGAGTCAAGCCACAGCTTCACGTCATCCCTAATGTGGAAATCAGTTAGGGATTGCTTCCCCCTGGTTGATAGGATTGCGCAATGCAGGGTAGGGCAAGGTAACGGGAATATTTGGTAGGACAACTGGTCCAATCTTGGCCCTCTTCATCTCCTAGCTTCTGACCCCATCCCCGAGGGGCTGCTAGATTTACAAGTTAAGGATTTTCTGGTCCCTCAAGGCCCTCTCCTTCCGTCAGTGTTATTCTCTCTACTCCCTCAAGAGGCAATCAATCACATTTTCTAAGGCAGTTTTTGCACATTAGAGGCTCCTGACTTGCACTTCTGGCCCTTGGATCCGTCGGGTTCTTTCTCTATCAGATTCGCAAGGAGTGTGGTTCATCCATCTAGTCCAAGAAAGGCCTAGGCCGCTTGGGTTTGGCATTCAATGATGCCTCCAAAAATCTCCTGCTTTGTGTGGAGAGTCCTCTTAAATGTTGTCCCTGTTGACTGCAAAGTGTTGGAAAAAAGGTATCTCATTCATCCCCAAGTGTGTTTGTTGTCCTTAATCGGCCGCTGTGAATCCTTCAATAGAATTGCTACCCCACCTGTTCCTACATAGCACTCTTGCCCAAGCTGTTTGGGGTCATTTTGAAGCTATGCTAGGCATTGCTATTGGGGCCAACACCACGGTTGAAACTAGACTGTCTTCTTGGTGGAATGCGTACACGGCTGCGGGCAAGACGTATGTTGTGCAGGAGCTGCTTCCCTTGTTCATCATTTGGGAAACTTGGAAGGCGAGGAACAAATATAAATTGTAGGGAAAGGTGGCCCTCCCTTCCGAAATAATTTGTAGAGTGATCGGTTGGCTAAAAGCTATCAGCTGGGCGGATTTAGGGTGGATCTATCATTCGCCTGCTGAATGTAGGATGTTAAAATCTTTGGGTGTTGTTCTTCCCTCCCCTGCCAAGAAGTTCTCTGTTTTGGTTAAATGGATCCCCCCCATGGGGGATTGTTTCAAACTTAATATTGATGGGTCTAGCAGGGGAAACCCGGGCAACTCTGGTGGTGGAGGCATTTGCAGAGGGGCAGAAGACAAATTTCAATTCGCTTTTGCTATCGAGTATGGGGTCAACTCTAACAACATTGCAGAGTTGAGAGCCATTTGGGATGGTTTGATGTGGTGTCAGCAGAAGGGCATATTCAAGGTCCAAGTTGAATCAGACTCTAAGCTCATTGCAGATCTACTGAATGGTAACAGCTAGGTGAGTACAAGGTGGAGATACTGGCTGGATTGCATTAAATCGATCTGTTGGGGTGCCCATGTCTCTTTCTTCCACATTTTCAAGGAAGCTAACGTAGTCGCGGATGGCCTAGCTAAAATCGCTAGCTCTGCTCAGACGCACTCTTTCTTCCACATTATTTCTGAACTCCCTCGCCCCATTTGTGGCTCCGTCCTCCTTGATAAGGCAGGCCTCGGTTCCATCAGGCAAAACCATGGGGTCTGGAGGGGCAGTTAGTGGCCTGTTTTTCTGGTTGTCTTTCTTCCCTGTGCAGCGTTTCTCTTTGTGAGGCGGCCCAGATCCTTTTTGTTGGGGCCCTCGTCTTTGATTGTAAAGCCTTTTTGTCTATAATATACGGTGGGATGATCCCTCCTTTAAAAAAGAAAAAAAGAAAAAAAAAGAGTTGAAGATACTCTTGACATTTTCGTTCCTTCAAGCTTTTGCTGCAGAGCTAAGGCTTCAACATCTATTCAGTGAAAGTATGAAAGTTTTTCTCTTGCATGAAATTGCACCTTGGAGTCTACCCACACGGATTGGTTGGAGTCTATCCACATGGATTGGAAGCTAGGTGGTGTCTATCATGATGTTTGTGAGAAAGCCATCCCATACATCCATATTGACACCACATTTTAAGTCGTGAGACAAAATATAAGACATCCAAAATTCAAGTGGGCGACACTATAGGCACAGTAGGGAGGGAAATGCGTATATTTGAAATATGTAATTTTTAATTTTGAGTTAGTTCTAATTTTTCAGAGGACATGAAGGCATCCAAACAGTATACATACAAGGAACCAAAATTATTATGGAGCTATCATTCTTTTATTCAAGTGGCATATGTGTCTACCAACCAGTTCTTAAGCTAAGTAATAACAGGGTGTTTCTTTAGTTCTTTCGATGTCACATATAAAAAAAAATATATTTATAAGACATTCTTATGTGTGACTGTTTAAATAGGAAGAGGGTATGGCTTGTGGAATGCACGTGAAGAGAGAGAGAGAGAGAGAGAGAGAGAGAGAGAGAGAGAGAGAGAGAGAGAGAGAGAGTCCCAAAATAGGAACATTAATGGGCAATACGTATCTACTGTTTATGGTGTTGTGGCCCATTTGCGTTTTAGGCATGCTTCATTTTGGTGTTGTGGCCTACTTGCATTTTAGAATGCTTTGTTTTGACTAATTTTCTCAAGCATAAAGATGGATGGATTGGAAATTGCACTTGCTTGGCCTATATGGTGAGAGTTACACGCAGAGAAGAATCTCAGGCGACACACCAAATCAATTAAAAGAAAAGATTGCCAATGGTTGAAAGACAACACACGAAAAAAAAAAAAATAAAAATCTAAAGCTTGCATCTAATCATTTGACTAATTACAGAAGTAAAACAGTTGAAATGCCACTGACTTTTTATTAAGGCATTCTTGCAAGCTACTACAATTAGTCAAGGAGTCAAGAAAACGCAAGTCATGAGCTTTCCCGAATCCAAGTTCATTAGCACCCATATCTAAGATTAAGAGATCCTTCAGTATGCCAATCTACATGCAAGAACAATTTTCAGGTGACGTGTGAAAAACAATGAAGAAACATTGCGTGAGACACTTTTCAAGACTCGCAAGTAGATAGAGATGTACAAAGTGAACAAATGCTGGTACAAACATGCCTCCATATCCTATGTTCTTGCCCTTAGAAGCCTTGCTTCTTTAATAAGAAGTGATAATCTTATGCTTAGCAAAAGGAGCTGAGTTTATTAGTTGATGTTGGTAACAGTTGCTCTGTTGCTACAGAAAATTTTGAGAGAACTTGCAGTATGAGAAGTTGGCATTTACAGAGGCCCCAACAAAACTAAATATTATATTGCGCCGCTAATACATGTATTTTTTGTAGTGAACCCATCTCGCTATAGATTAAGATACCATCCAGCATGGCCCTAGCTTCAGCAATAGTGTTGCCCATTAGATGGATATATTTGATTTGGACAATTGATTGTTTTTCATTCTAGTTGCCCATTAGATGCCCACCAGTCGGGTAGTTTAGACATCATTTCAATGTAAGTTTTAGTTCGCAGCCCATCCAAACGCACTCCAAGAAAATTTAGCAGCAGCTCATCCATAGTTCAAAAACTTAAAAACTCCAAACCCTCTACATTCTTGCTTGAAGATTCTTGATGTCTCCTCACACTTGATTTGCAAATGGCCACCATAGAATTCCACTAATTTTACCTTAATACTGACCCAACGAACCTACCATGTTGCACACCGGTTCATTCTATGTTCTCAATAGTGTTGAGGGTCAAATATTGCATATCAGACCTAGTTATTACCTGGATTTACAATCATGATACCGTTTAATGGCCCGATTTAATCATGCTTGTAATGTAAAGTGTATTTACGAGCATGGACTGAAAAAAGGGTTCTTAAAGCTGAGATTTAACACTCGGAATTTACCAAAGCATGGGACGGACCCTAGAACACCAAGATCGACAGATTTACACGCCAGAGATTCAAGAAAATCGAGAAACTAAAGCTCAAGTAGCCAGAAAGACGTCCAGAATGCAAGATCATAGGGTTTCCAGTATCCGTTCAGCTCGAAACTTCATACATGGCCTGAGTACCATAAATTAATCATACACATCAAATTTTATCCATTCGATCCCTGTGAAAGTGGCCCGACAGACAGATCAACTCATAAACCATTGAATTTAGGCCCACCTGCTATCTGGATATGCTTCAAAATTGGTCTCAACGCGTTAAATGAGCTAAAAGTATGGATGGATGGAGCGGATTTCTCACAAACATCTTCATAGGACCTCATGTATATCACATGTGCATGGTGAACAAGTACACTAGCCGTGCACTGGATTTTTCAAAATCGGTCAGCGTCTTCTCCAACTCAAAAAAGGACACAACGTCCTTCCTTTGTACATCCGTTTCTCACAAGTGGGACCCACTCCTCATACATATCATCAATCTGGACCGTCCATTGTGTACATAGGGGGGGTATTAACCTCACCTAGGTTCCCTTCTGGTCCCATGCATACACTCAGGAGATCACCGTAAATCGTTGGATGGACAGCAGCGAGCAAAGTTCAGTGGACCACATCTAAGTCAATCCAATCTCGCCATTCCTGGATGATTTTCCATCGTGAATCTCATGGACGGCGTGGATTTCTCCATCACTGGCAATCTGGGACCCATCAACCATCACAACGCTGAATGCACGGGCTCTGTTTCACAACAGAGCTTACAGATGAATCTTGTGCATCAACAGTTTAATCCAGACCGTCCAAGAGAGTCCCTCATTCCATCTCATTCATGCCTAGGTGACGGACTTGAAAAAGATAGCAGCGATTGGTTTTCAACCGTTCAAACGCTATGTAGATGGCACCAAGAAAAAGTGCATGGGCCACACCAAATTTGAGCCACATAACATTAATTCCGACTGGTTTTTCAATATAATTCCAATGGTTGGATTGGATTTTGTGCCCGGTTTCGATCATGGACCTCACCATTCATCAGCGCAAGAAGAGTTTATGTAAACTCTGTTTTTCAAACGGATATGACGATCCGGGTGGGCCACCACAGCTAGACGAGATTTAACCCGTTCATCTTCTTGGCAACCCAAAATGTCCTAACGATGAGTAAACCCAGTACTTTGATGATCACGGCCGTAAGACCCGTATCTTGGTCCGTACCTTTCCGTACACTTCTGCGGTCTTACCGGTCGAATTTCGGCAACCTTCGACCCTTAAACGATATCGACGCGCGACCCTGATTCATACGCCGACAACCCGAGTCGACTCAATCCGAGACCAATACCATAGCGACCGCGCCGTCGCCGCGGTTTCGACGCCGCGACTCGGGTGCCGAGGCGATACCCTGATCAAGAGATGTGGGCCAACGTTGGGTGCGAGAAAACGCCGCGTGTTGCGAAACCCAAGGGAATCTCTACGATGTGTCACATCAATCTCATCAATCAATCACCCATCAATCCATCACATGTCAAGTACACATCACTTCCATCCCTTTTCCCAAGCAACTACAAAAGTCTTCACCACCCATACCTCTCTTACACAAAAAGCCACAAAAGTCTTCACCACCCATACCTCTCTTACACAAAAGCCACAAAAGTCAAAGATTTCTTACACAACCATCACTCACCCATCCATCCATCACTCACTCTCTCTCCCTTTACATCACTCTCTCTCTTTCTCATTTCAAAATCCCAAGCAACAAAAGATTTTCAAAAACTCCATACGTATGGAATTTTCCAAGTCTCTCTAAGCTTCAAGTGGCCCACCTTCCTACCCCAAAATCTCTCATCTCACCCCTCCATTCTTCATCTTAACCATTGAAGTTGAAGCTAAGGTGCCAAGGAACCACTAGGAGCGAGAAGATCGGACGGTGGGTGCCTCTATAGGGTAGATTTACTTGTTTCTATGGTGGACCAAGTGAGGCCCACCGATCAATGGTGTGGATCTCACTTGGGACCCGTATTTGTGGCCAATGGACAACTTGGATCATCATGATCATTCCATGATGGGGCCATTCTCCATGGACCCCATCATGATATTTATTTTCATTTAGAAAGGTCATCTAGACCGTCCATATCGGTGGAGAATGGATCTCCACCGTTGATTTACATTTTCAATGGTCTCATGTGCAAGGGACCCATTTATTGTATAATTTTCTTGTAAGGGAGGGCCCATAATGTCAGGGTCCCTCCATCACAAGCTGTGTCCCACTCTCCATGTCTCTCTCTCTCTCTTTTATTTTATTTTATTTTATTATTATTTTTTTTTGCAATAGGATGGTGTGGCCCACTTGAATGGATCCCACCTTGATGTAATTTTTATTCAAGTGGGGCCCACCTTGGGCATTGAACCCATGGCACCCATCAGTGGTGGCCCACTTCATCAGGGCCCACCATTTAAAAATAAATAAATATTAAAACTGTCCAGCGTCTGGGACGCTGGACGTTCCACAGAAAAGAAGAAAAAGGAAAGAAGAAAAGAGGGATTTTGGTGGCCCACTTGCATAGGCCCCACCCTGATGTATTGCTCTAATCCAAGCCGTCCATTCCTTTCACCATCTCATTTTAGGCGTTGAACCAGAAAATGAGATTGAACGGAGCACCTGGTGGGCCATAGCGTCAAAGATCGCACCCTCACCATTCAAACATCCTTTTCTTAATTTATTTTACTTCCAAGCATCAAAAAAATTCAAACTCTGGACTCATTTGGACGGCCTCGGGCCACTGATCGTAAAGGCCGGGACGGATTTCATCTTTGCGGGCCCCACATATGAAAAACCTCGAAAAATAATTTTTTTTCCCAAAAATGTAAGAGGCAGAGCCTCTGCACTATCGTCAGGTGGCAGCATTGCACGCTGCTGCGTGCAGCCGTGCAGCGGCGGGCGGTCGGCCGCTGGCCACCCACGGCCCTGCTCGTGGGCCCCACTGTGATGTGTATTTGAGATCCAATCTATCCATGTGGTGGGCCACCTCCTAAAGTGGGCCCCTGCCAAAATTCAGGCCCATCCAAGGCTCTGGTGGCCCACACCATAGAAAACAGTAGAATTGAAGGATTGCCATTGAAAACTGTCTTGGGACTCACAGAAGTATTGGATCAAGCTGAAATTTATGTTGTCCCTTCATCCAGGCCCGAGGGACCTTATGAACGGATTGGATGGCAAACAGACATTTCAGTGGGCCCCACATGGGACCCACAGTGTTATATGTATTTCAAGCCACCGTCCAGGCGGACGGTGGCACCCACCTTGCATGTATGCCTCCACCGTCCAGCGGACGGTGGGGCCCTATGTAATGTACGTGCGCTATCCGCACTGTCCACTGGACAGTGGGACCCACCATGATGCATGAAATGCATCCATACCGTCCATCCACTTGGTGTGATCTGTTCTAGGCCTGAACTGTTGGTTGGGTGGGCCCCTCATGTATGGGTTAGGCCCCTCTAATTGTAAAAGGTCTATAGGTTAGGCCCATTTGATTGTAACATGCTTATGGGCTAGGCCCATTTGATCCATTTAAGGCCTATGAACTTGGGCCCACTTGATTTATAAAATGCTTATGGGCTAGGCCCATTTGATTCATTTTTGGCCTAAGAGCTTAGGCCCTTTTGATGTACTTCTAGGCCCAGAAAATTGGACCTACTTGTTGCATTCTTAAAGCCTATGGAAGTGGACCAATTTGTTATATTGTAAGACCCATGGGACTACACCCATTTGATTATAAAAGGGTCCATGGGATTAGGCCCACTTTGATATGCATGCAAGCTCATGGATTAGGCCCATTTGAGTTGTTTAAGGCTTAGGGATTTAGTCCCATTCGACTCATATAAGGCCTCTGGGTTGAGGCCCATTTGATATACATTTGGGGGCCCAATTGGTGTGGCCCATTTGACACATATTAGACTCATGTGACTAGGTCCAATTGATGCAATCCAAGGCCTACGGGTTTTGACCCATTGCAATGCACATAAGACTCATTGGTGTGGCCCATTTATGTGGCCCATCTGATGAATAAAAGGCCCATAGAATATGGCCCATTTGATATATATAGGAAAAGCCCAATGGGATGAACCTAAGGTCCATTGCAATGTGTAATCCCAATACCGATTATGTAGCGATGTTTAAGAAAATCATGCCTGGGATGAAATGTTGGTTTGACGTCCACATTTCGAGGGTAATGCTGGTTGGATGTCCACATTACAACTCTCCTTAGGACCCATTGTTAGGCCCGTACTTATTGTCCAGGCCCACCTGCATTGTCAGGATAGTTCATCTCATATACATGTTTAATATAGTTTCATGACTCATGATCATACGCATCATATGCATGCTTGATATGAGGATTGACTGATCATAGCATATGCCTTCGGGTAGGTTGTTTATGGGCTCCTGATTAGGCAGTGTTGCCCTATATGAGCGCACGATATGCGCAGGATTTGTTGCAGGACTGGATAGCGTGAATCATGCATTTCGTATTTTTATGTCATGAGTATTGTAAGCCCTAGCGACATCAGGGCCGTAGCCTCCACAGACACATCGTGGTTAGCAGGATTGGATACCGAAAATCATGTTCTACATGGGGTGCTATTGATATCCCTAGGTGAAAGTCCCTAAACCCTTATGGTACCAAGAGGTTGCTCCAACGTCTAGACCGAGTGAGTAGACGAGCGCTGAATGCCGATTACCAGACAGTTACGCTCTCCACTGTGTCGTGGTCGGTTGGAAGGGGGTGCGGCCTTACCCGCCCGAGAGTAGGGGGCAATGCTAGGCTGAGTCTGACCAGCTCGAGGAATGGGTCCGCTATCGACGAGTCGTGCCCGATATTGGCAGACGGATAGTGAGGTCTCTTCCACTTACCTTATTACGCGCGATGTGGCGGCAATCTGGTTTAGAGTGTACTAGACCTCTGTGATATTCCATATTTGAGCTGTATTGATGTGTGGACATAGATGAGGACCTGTATGCCTGAGTTGCATTGCACATAGCATGGCCTTTGGGTGGCCGATACCATTCATGTCTTGCATCGCATAAGCCTTAGTACGGCTCATGATATTATGGTTCCATCTGCATATTCCACATGTTCATACTACTACCTTGGACACACAATTTCACCACCCTCTAAGCTTTCTATAAGCTTATGCACGACCGTTGCGTGCAGGTGACGTTGGTTCGCAGCAGCGCTGAGGCAGGAGCACGTTGCTGAGCATTTTGGAGTTTTTGTACTTTACCATTGTATTTCTATTTATGCTCATTGTACTTGTAAAGTTTTTGATCATAGTGGAAATGTAATGGAGTTCTTGGTTGTTATTTGTGGGTTATGCCTTTGGTTATGCTTATTACGAATCAAACTGACATTGAAAATCCTCCTCGTAGCATTCCAGGATCGGAACCTGGCGAATGGGAGCTAGGAGCCGAGAATGGGGTTCTACGGAGGCTGTCGACGTCGGATTCGGCGATCGGAAATTTTGTGAGCCCGGTTTTTGAGTTTGGGGCGTGACAGAAGTTGGTATCAGAGCATAACTTGGGAATAGCTGAGAACAACATTACATGTCTGCTATGAGTGTTGAATGGCTAATCTCGAAGTTTGGATAGCTTCGCGACCTTCTGTTACAGATCGTTAACGTGCGTACCTTCGAGAGTTTTGAAGTTGATAGGCGCCTTCGCTCTTTCCTGTAGGACATGGCACCTGGGAGAGTTACCCGATCGACTCCCGCACTACCACCGGAGGATTCTGCTTCGCCGTCGGAGGCTCCAGCTTTACCCCCTGCGTCTCCCGTTCCACCCTTAGAGATCCCTGCTTCCTCTCATGAGGATGACGTTCCTCCACCCGAGGCCGATGAGGAGCCGACTGTGACCGTTAGTGCCTCTCAGTTACAGCAGATGTAACAGGCTGTGACAGCCGCACTCCAGGGACAGGGTAGATGCCCAGCTGTTTCACCAGCTCAGGCAGAGCAGGAGCGCATGAGTGCCTTACTTCGTGAGTTCAGACGGCTTGATCCCCCACGTTTCCAGGGCGAGCCAGATCCGACCGCAGCAGAGAGATGGCGCTCTGATGTGGAGAAGATTTTTGACACCATGTCATGCACGATCGAGCAGCGCATTCGGCTAGCCGTATTTCTCTTCCAGGGTGAGGCCGAGCATTGGTGGACCTCTATTACCCGTGTTGCCGGACCCGATTATGTCTAGACATGGGAGGACTTTGTGGATCGATTCGAGGAGCATTATTTCCCCGACCATATCCGTCGTCAGCGAGCTTTAGAGTTCGAGACTCTGGTGCAGGGAGACATGACTGTGGCGCAGTACGCGGCCCATTTTGTGGCTCTATCGAGATTTGCACCATACATGGTAGATGACGAGGGGCGGAAGGCCCGCTGTTTCGAGCACAGCTTACGTTACGGCCTTCGAGGTCGTGTTATTGGACATGAGCTCCCTACTTTCCAGGCAGTAGTACGGAGAGCTCAGATTTATGAGACTGAGTGGGTCGGTTCTCAGTCTGAGCGTGGTCAGAGGAGTGACCGGAAGAGGCAGGCTTCTTCCAGTCCTTCCCAGTAGCGTCGACCACAACAGCAGAGGCGCACAGGTCACCCAGCTTTTCGAGCACCATCAGCACCAGCAGCAGCACCACCACCACCTCAGAGGCAGTTCACCGGCACTTGCTTCAGGTGCAGTGCGACGGGACACCGTTCATGGGAGTGTCCCAGCCCCCAGCAGCAGCAGAGAGGTCCACAGCAGCAGAGACCTCCACCGCAGCAGCAGAGACCCCCACAGCAGCAGCGACAGCAGCCTCCACCACCGAGGCCACCTCAGCAGCAGCATCAGCATCAGCACCAGTCTCAGAGGCTACAGCAGCAGAGGTAGCAGTTTTGACCGCCTCAGCGACCCCATCAGCAGCAGCAGCATGCTCAGAGGGGACAGGCACCTCCCCAGCAGGCTCAGGCTAGGTTTTATGCAGCTCAGCAGGACCCTCAGTCTTCTGGAGGAGTTGTTGAGGGTATACTTCCAGTTTCTGCATGCATTGCACGTGTACTGTTTAATTCCGGTGCATCGCGCTCTTTTGTGGCCGAGAGTTTCTGTCGATCGGCTGGCTTACCGTTGGAGTCTGCTGATGAGGGCCTATCAGTATCGACTCCCTTGGGGAGGACTGCAGTGTTAGGACGATTTTGCTCATCATGCCTCGTTCTAGTTGGGGACACCTTCCTGCTCGCTGATTTATTCATTTTGTCGATGTCTGAGTTCGACGTTATCCTGGGCATGGATTAGCTCACCGAGTATTATGCTATATTGGACTGTGCCGCGAGGACCGTCACGTTCTGTATACCTGGAGTGCCACAGTTTCAGTTCGTTGCAGAGGCCAGAGGAGAGCGGTTGTCTTGTTTGATGTCTTGCGCCATAGAGGAGCCTATTGCCGTTTGCATCGACCACTTGCCCAACGTTTGTGATTTTTTCGATGTGTTCTAGGAGATTCTGGGATTACCGTCTCGTCGACTCACCGAGTTTCAGATTGATCTCGTGCCCGGTACCGTGCCTATTTCGAAGGCCCCATATCGTATGGCACCGTTAGAGTTACGGGAACTGCAGAAGCAGTTGGATGAGTTGCGAGAGTTGGGTTTTATCCGCCCGAGCAGTTCACCGTGGGGAGCGCCGGTACTCTTCGTGAAGAAGAAGGATGGCTCATTGAGGCTCTGCGTTGACTATCGCGAGCTCAACAAAGTCACGATCAAGAAAAAGTACGCTCCCGAGGATTGATGATTTGTTTGACCAGCTGCAGGGTGCACAGTTCTTTTCGAAGATTGACTTGCGTTCCGGTTATCATCAGATTCGGGTCCGAGATGAGGACATTCCGAAGACAGCATTCAGGACGCGTTACGGTCATTTTGAGTTTCAGGTCATGTCCTTCGGACTGACCAATGCACCCGCGATTTTCATGCAGCTGATGAACGAGGTTTTTCGCCCATATCTGGATCAGTTTGTTGTAGTCTTCATCGACGACATTCTGATATACTCGAGGACCCGTGAGGAGCACGAGCAGCATTTAGATATTACCTTGCAGACCCTCCGCGCACACCAGCTGTATGCGAAGCTGGAGAAGTGCGAGTTCTGGCAGGAGGAGGTGAAGTTTCTCGGTCACGTGGTGACGAGGGAGGGTGTTGCAGTGGACCCCTCGAAGGTCGAGGCAGTGCGTCTGTGGGGTCAGCCCACGACTGCGACAGAGATCCGTAGTTTCCTTGGTTTAGCGGGCTATTATCGACGTTTCATTGAGGGCTTCTCTCGTATTGCAGCCCCGCTGACCAGGTTGACTCGGAAGGGCGGAGAGTTTATTTGGAGTGACGCCTGCGAGTGAGCATTTATGGAGTTGAAGGACCGTCTGACATCCGCTCCTGTCCTCACTCTTCCCTCTAGGAGTGACGGCTTTATTGTATTTACTGATGCCTCGCATATCGATTTGGGTGCTGTCCTGATGCAGCACGGGAGACCAGTGGCCTTTGCGTCTCGTCAGCTCAAGGTCCATGAGCTGAACTATCATACACATGATCTGGAGCTAGCTGCAATTATCTTCGCACTGAAGGTGTGGAGGCACTACCTTTACGGGGTTAGGTTCGAGCTCTTCTCTGATCACAAGAGCTTGAAGTACCTCTTCTCTCAGTCTGAGTTGAATATGAGATAGAGGAGCTGGATGGAGCTCCTGAAAGACTATGATTTCGACCTCCAGTACCACCCGGGCAAGGTGAATGTGGTGGCAGATGCCCTCAGTTGTCATCCACGAGGCTTAGTGGCGCATATGATGATTCAGGAGTGGCGGATGCTTAAGGATATTGCAGCGTATGACTTTGAGTTCGGCCTGCAGTCTTCCATCGTACAGTTATTGAGCCTGTCGATTCAACCCTCTCTTGTCGCTAGGGTGATCGAGGCTCAGCAGGCTGATGAGTCGTTGCAGGGTTATATGGCTGAGGCATCATCTGAGGGTCAGGTTGATTGGTAGATCGGTACAGACGGTGGACTTCGCTTCAGAGGCCGATTATGTGTCCCGGATATTCCAGAGTTACGCAGAGATCTTATGACCGAGGCACATCGATCGCGGTTTTCTATCCACTCGGGCTCGACAAAGATGTACAGTGACATGAGGCGACAGTATTTTTGGGCGGGGATGAAGCGCCAGATCGCCAATTTTGTGACCGAGTGTGACACGTGCCAGCGTGTCAAGGCCGATCATCAGAGACCTCCTGGTCTTTTGCAGCTGTTGAGCGTCCCGATGTGGAAGTGGGAGCATGTGTCGACTGATTTCATTATGGGTTTGCCGAGGACTCAGCGCGGTCATGATGCCATTTGGGTTGTTGTGGATCGTCTGACGAAGTGGGCACATTTCCTTGCGATGTGTGCGACTTGGTCTATGGACCGGCTTACAAGACTATTCATTGAGGAGATTGTGAGACTGCATGGCGTTCCAGTCTCGATCGTTTCTGATCGAGACTCGAGGTTCACGTCTCAGTTTTGGGGGAGCTTCCAGCGTGCGATGGGGACTGATTTGCAGCTCAGCACCGCGTACCATCCGCAGACCGATGGCCAGACCGAGAGGGTCAATCAGATACTTGAGGATATGCTTCGGGCCTGCGCGATTGACTTCGGGGGTAGCTGGGATGAGCATCTGCAATTGGCTGAGTTCGCGTACAATAACAGCTATCAGGCGACCATCGGCATGGCTCCTTTTGAGGCACTATATGGCAGACCATGCAGATCACCGAGTTGTTGGGCCGAGGTTGGAGAGCACCGTCTCCTAGGTCCCGAGCTTGTGCAGGAGACTTTAGAGGCTATTGACATCATCAGGCAGAGGATGCGCACAGCTTAGAGCCGACAGAAGAGTTCTGTTGATCGTCGGAGTCGTCCCTTGGAGTTTGATGTAGGGGACCATGTGTATCTCAAGGTTCGTCCATGAAGGGCGTAGTTCGATTTGGAGTGAAGGGCAAGCTTGTCCCGAGATTCATAGGACCTTTTGAGATCACTGGGCGCGTTGGCGCCGTGGCCTATCGGCTGGCCTTGCCATCTTAGTTGTCTAGCATCCACGACGTTTTTCACGTCTCCATGTTGAGGAAGTGTGGATTAGACATAGTTCCCGTTATTGATTGGCAGCCGTTGGAGGTTCGTGAGGATGCTTCTTACATTGTGCAGCCAGTTCGTATCCTTGATCGAAAGGAGCAGGTCCTCAGAACCAAGGTCATTCGGTTTGGTGAAGGTGCAGTGGGGTCACCATTCTGTAGAGGAGGCTTCGTGGGAGCGTGAGACTGAGATTCGAGAGCGTTATCCTCATCTCTTTGATGGTTGATCATGTGATGTATTTTGTATGCTGTCTCCGATTCTATATGATGATATTATGACGTTTCTTTTTCATGAGTAATGCTTAGTTGCAATGCTTGTGTAAATTTTGAGGACGAAATTTTTATAAGGAGGGAAGAGCTGTAAGACCCGTATTTTGGTCCGTACCTTTCCGTACACTTCCGCGGTCTTACCGGTCGAATTTCGGCAACCTTCGACCCTTAAACGATATCGACGCGCGACCCTGATTCATACGCCGACAACCCTAGTCGACTCAACCCGAGACCAATACCATAGCGACCCCGCTGTCACCGCGGTTCCGACGCCTCGACTCGCACGCCGAGGTGATACCCTGATCAAGAGATGTGGGCCAACGTTCGGTGCGAGAAAATGCAGCGCGTTGCGAAACCCAAGGGAATCTCTACGATGTGTCACATCAATCACATCAATCCCATCAATCAATCACCCATCAATCCATCACATGTCAAGTACACATCACTTCCATCCCTTTTCCCAAGCAACCACAAAAGTCTTCACCACCCATACCTCTCTTACACAAAAAGCCACAAAAGTCTTCACCACCCATACCTCTCTTACACAAAAGCCACAAAAGTCAAAGATTTCTTACACAACCATCACTCACCCATCCATCCATCACTCTCTCTCTCTCCCTTTACATCACTCTCTCTCTTTCTCTCTTTCTCATTTCAAAATCCCAAGCAACAAAAGATTTCCAAAAACTCCATACGTATGGAAATTTTCAAGTCTCTCTAAGCTTCAAGTGGCCCACCTTCCTACCCCAAAATCTCCCATCTCACCCCTCCATTCTTCATCTTAACCATTGAAGTTGAAGTTAAGGTGCCAAGGAACCACTAGGAGCGAGAAGATCGGACGGTGGGTGCCTCTATAGGGTAGATTTACTTGTTTCTATAGTGGACCAAGTGAGGCCCACCGATCAATGGTGTGGATCTCACTTGGGACCCTTATTTGTGGCCAATGGACAACTTGGATCATCATGATCATTCCATGATGGGGCCATTATCGATGGACCCCATCATGATGTTTATTTTCATTTAGAAAGTCATCTAGACCGTCCATATTAGTGGAGAATGGATCTCCACCGTTGATTTACATTTTCAATGGTCTCATGTGCAAGGGACCCATTTATTGTATAATTTTCTTGTAAGGGAGGGCCCATAATGTCGGGGTCCCTCCATCACAAGCCGTGTCCCACTCTCCATGTCTCTCTCTCTCTCTCTCTCTTTTATTTTATTTTATTTTATTATTATTATTTTTTTGCAATAGGATGGTGTGGCCCACTTGAATGGATCCCACCTTGATGTAATTTTTATTCAAGTGGGGCCCACCTTGGGCATTGAACCCATGGCGCCCATCAGTGGTGGCCCACTTCATCAGGGCCCACCATTTAAAAATAAATAAATATTAAAACTGTCCAGCGTCTGGGACGCTGGACGTTCCAGAGAAAAGAAGAAAAAGGAAAGAAGAAAAGAGGGTTTTTGGTGGCCCACTTGCATAGGCCCCACCCTGATGTATTGCTCTAATCCAAGCCGTCCATTCCTTTCACCATCTCATTTTAGGCGTTGAGCCAGAAAATGAGATTGAACGGAGCACCTGGTGGGCCATAGCGTCAAAGATCGCACCCTCACCATTCAAACATCCTTTTTTTAATTTGTTTCACTTCCAAGCATCAAAAAAATTCAAACTCTGGACTCATTTGGACGGCCTCGGGCCACTGATCGTAATGGCCGGGACGGATTTCATTTTTGCGGGCCCCACTTATGAAAAACCTCGAAAAATAATTTTTTTTCCCAAAAATGTAAGAGGCAGAGCCTCTGCACTATCGTCAGGTGGCAGCACTGCACGCTGCTGTGTGCAGCCGTGCAGCGGCGGGCGGGCGGCCGTTGGCCACCCACGGCCCTGCTCGTGGGCCCCACTGTGATGTTTATTTGAGATCCAATCTATCCATGTGGTGGGCCACCTCCTAAAGTGGGCCCCTGCCAAAATTCAGGCCCATCCAAGGCTCTGGTGGCCCACACCACAGAAAACAGTAGAATTGAAGGATTGCCATTGAAAACTGTCTTGGGGCCTACAGAAGTATTGGATCAAGCTGAAATTTATGTTGTCCTTTCATCCAGGCCCGAGGGACCTTATGAACGGATTGGATGGCAAATAGACATTTCAGTGGGCCCCACAGTGTTGTATGTATTTCAAGCCACCGTCCAGGCTTGCATGTATGCCTCCACCGAAATGCATCCATACCGTCCATCCACTTGGTGTGATCTGCTCTGGGCCTGAACTGTTGGTTGGGTGGGCCCCTCATGTATGGGTTAGGCCCCTCTAATTGTAAAAGGTCTATAGGTTAGGCCCATTTGATTGTAACATGCTTATGGGCTGGGCCCATTTGATCCATTTAAGGCCTATGAACTTGGGCCCACTTGATTTATAAAATGCTTATGGGCTAGGCCCATTTGATTCATTTTTAGCCTAAGAGCTTAGGCCCTTTTGATGTACTTCTAGGCCCATAAAATTGGACCTATTTGTTGCATTCTTAAAGCCTATGGAAGTGGACCCATTTGTTATATTGTAAGACCCATGGGACTACACCCATTTGATTATAAAAGGGTCCATGGGATTAGGCCCACTTTGATATGCATGCAAGCTCATGGATTAGGCCCATTTGAGTTGTTTAAGGCCTAGGGATTTAGGCCCATTCGACTCATATAAGGCCTCTGGGTTGAGGCCCATTTGATATACATTTGGGCGCCCAATTGGTGTGGCCCATTTGACACATATTAGACTCATGTGACCAGGTCCAATTGATGCAATCCAAGGCCCACGGGTTTTGACCCATTGCAATGCACATAAGACCCATTGGTGTGGCCCATTTATGTGGCCCATCTGATAAATAAAAGGCCCATAGAATATGGCCCATTTGATATATATAGGAAAAGCCCAATGGGATGAACTTAAGGTCCATTGCAATGTGTAATCCCAATACCGATTATGTAGCGATGTTTAAGAAAATCATGCCTGGGATGAAATATTGGTTTGACGTCCACATTTCGAGGGTAATGCTGGTTGGATGTCCACATTACAACTCTCCTTAGGACCCATTATTAGGCCCGTACTTATTGTCCAGGCCCACCTGCATTGTCAGGATAGTTCATCTCATATACATGTTTAATATAGTTTCATGACTCATGATCATACGCATCATATGCATGCTTGATATGAGGATTGACTGATCATAGCATATGCCTTCGGGCAGGTTGTTTATGAGCTCTTGGTTAGGCAGTGTTGCCCTATATGAGCGCACGATATGCGCAGGATTTGTTGCATGACTGGATAGCGTGAATCATGCATTTCACATTTGTGTGTCATGAGTATTGTAAACCCTAGCGACATCAGGGCTGTAGCCTCCACAGACACATCGTGGTTGGCAGGATTGGATACCGGAAATCATGTTCTAGATGGGGTGCTATTGATATTCCTGGGTGAAAGTCCCTAAACCCTTATGGTACCAAGAGGTTGCTCCAACGTCTAGACCGAGTGGGTAGATGAGCGCTGAATGCCGATTACCAGACGGTTACGCTCTCCACTGTGTCGTGGTCGGTTGGAAGGGGGTGCGGCCTTACCCACCTGAGAGTAGGGGGCAATGCTAGGCTGAGTTTGACCAGCTCGAGGAATGGGTCCGCTATCGACGAGTCTCGCCCGATATTGGCAGACAGATAGTGAGGTCTCTTCCACTTACCTTATTGTGCATGATGTGGCGGCAATCTAGTTTAGAGTGTACTAGACCCCGGTGATATTCCATATGTGAGTTGTATTGATGTGTGGACATAGATGAGGACCTGTATGCCTGAGTTACATTGCACATAGCATGGCCTTTGGGTTGCCGATACCATTCATGTCTTGCATCGCATAAGCCTTAGTACGGCTCATGATATTATGGTTCCATCTGCATATTCCGCATGTTCATACTACTACGTTGCGCATACACTTTCACCACCCTCTAAGCTTTCTGTAAGCTTATGCACGACTGTTGCGTGCAGGTGACGTTGGTTCGCAACAGCACTGAGCATTTTGGAGTTTTTGTACTTTATCATTGTATTTCTCTTTATGCTCATTGTACTTGTAAAGTTTTTGTTCATAGTGAAAATGTAATGGAGTTCTTGGTTATTGTTTGTGAGTTATGCTTATTACGAATCAAACTGACATTGAAAATCCTCCTCGTAGCATCCCAGGATCGGAACCTGGCGAATGGGGGCTATGAGCTGAGAATGGGGTTCTACGGAGGCTGTCGGCGCCGGATTCGGTGATCGAGAATTTTGTGAGCCCGATTTCTGAGTTTGGGGTGTGACAATGGCTGCAAGTGATAATGAAACAGCAATCCTGCTGTTTTTCTTTGTTCCGCATGCAGCTGCGTAAACAAGGTCGATTCACCAACCGACCTAACCTCATACTGCCTACAAAAGAAACAGCAAGGAACGTGGAGAGGCATCATCCTGGGAGGGGGAATCAGATCTAGACGGGAAGCCGTGGAGGCCATTCTTTGCATGTGAAAAGAAAGAGAGGAGAGAGAGAGAGAAGGGGTCAGCTAGCGGTGGAGTTTTCTCTTTTTCTTTAATCTTTGTTTTAGTTAATTGTTGATCATGAATATGCTCGGCTAAACCTCTTAGCTAGGGCTAAGAGGTGAAGTTTGTAGTGGTGGGAGACTTTACTTTATACCTTTGATTTAATTTTAATTTGTGAACTGAACTAGATATTAGCTTGATTATTAAGGGAATGGTTGTTTAGTTTTTAATGGTATGTTGTGACTAAAATTACAATGGGTCTGCGATAGCTTTAAGCATGTTCCTTTCTTTTTTATGTTTATGACGTCAGGAAGCCCTACTGTTCACCATCGTCTCCTAGGCATGGTCAGATGACAGTATCCTTCCTAACCTTCATATCATGTTGATTGGTTGGTAATTAGTTTAATTCTATTGTTTGCTTTGTCTCCTGGGCATGATTTGGTGATGGAATCCATTCTAATTCATATACCTTTCATCTCTTGAAAACTATATCAAGGGAAGTTTAGTTTAATTTTCATGGTTACACTCTTCAACTGGATGAAGATGAGACTCTAAGTCCAGTTGAGTTTCTGATACAGGCATAAGATCTTTCTGATCTTTACAAGTAGATCCTTTGAATCCCTAGTTCATTTCCCTGAATTCTTTAAGTTTTAGATAATTATTCCATCATTATTCTCAAATTACCATCGATTTAGACTTCATCTTAGTCGTTCTAGTTCTGTTTAATTTCAGATTACGTACAAGTTTCAATCCCTTGGGATTCAACCTCGGTTTCATCGAGTTTATTACTACATCACAACCCTGCACTTGGGGAGTGAACAAACAGCAACTTGAATTTCAGGTTATTAGAATATGATATTCTTGATGTCTCCTCACACCTAATTTTTGTGTCTTTCCCAACCTAATTCTATATGTGGATTTGTATGTATTTTTTCAAACCTAATTTTTTTTTTCTATTGATCCATAGATAATACCATGTTGACTTTGAATAATCCAGGATCATATTTTTTTTCCCATTGAATTGTTCTTTGTACACATGCTAAATTCTAATTGAATTGCGACCATCATTCATGGTAAACTTGCTGGCTTTACTAAACTTTCAATGCACATCATATGCGTTGGATCACAAAGCTCCAACTAGTAGAAGTTTTTATCAATATCTGAACCATATATATAAATAACAAATGACAGAATACATATATTAAAGGCAAGAGAAAGGGAAAGAAAGCTCAGGCAAAGTCATCCTGTAACAAGGAAATTTACCTGTGTAAAATATGTAATCAACTGTGCCAATGAAATCTCTAGTGTAGTTTGTGAAGTACGGTTCATTAGTTGTGAGGTCCATTCTCCTTCTTTGTTACTCCAAACCAATTCTAACTCCCACCATCCTTGCAAAGGATGAGCATGCACTGACCTGTAACAAACACATTGTCATGACCTGTACAAAATAATTGGGTGGTTCAAGGGAAGTGGCAACAGGCTGAAGTTTTACCATTGAAAGTTGATGAGTTAATTTGTTTGCAGGATGCAAGATTCCAAGAGGGTCTACTGTTAAGTTAGGATGCACCTCATCCACCTTCCCCATAACCAGTTGTTCATTCAACACTTGTGATGTAAAATTATACATTGGCAATTGCAGAGAATGCAAAGAAATTGATCCACACTATGAATTGGAAAAATGAAAAACTGAAGATCATCTATTTTGGGATTCCACATAGAAAGCACACACCTTCCGAACAATCAATTTAATCCTCATAATGCTAATAGTTTTACATGTACTTCCATGAATGACTTCGTAACTTTTGTATTCTTTGCCTGCAACCCAAACTCAAGTTCCTTCGATCGGAAGCTAGGTGGGGCCTCTATGATGTTTGTGAAAAATCCATGCCGTCCATCCCTTTTTACAACTTATTTTAGGATGTGAGACTAAAAATGAGTCAGATAAAAAAAGAACTCGATTGGGCCATAGGACAAGAAATCGTAGAGATTGAATTTTCACACTCCTGTTGTATTATTTATATGGGAGTGTTAGAGATGTTGAAGTGGAGGTTTGTGGGGGAGTTTATGGGAGAGTGTAACACCCTGAAAATCGGGGGTCGTGTATAAACTCAACTCCCGAGTTCCAGACCGTCACTTATGCAATAAAAGTGATTATGATTCAATGTTGTCTGATTTAAAGCATTCACATGAGTAAAAGTATACCAAAACTACAATTCATACTTCAGATCCAGTGATAAAAGCAAGCGAAAAACTAAACAATATGTATATCACTGTATGGAAAAATAAAGTAAATCTCATCTGTCTCCAAAGTATGACTACATCTCTGAGTCTCATATAATATACATGAACAAAATAAATATCCAAAATGGTCCCACTGAAATCCCATCGATCCAGGTCGCCTACGCGAAGCCGTCGTGATACTGCATGTACGAGAACTCGTCCTGGTCCTCATCAAAGTCTGGCTCCACCTCCTGGATCTCAGCCTCACCTGCATCTACAACAGGGTCTGGTGGGTGTTGCAAACACCATCCCGTAACGTGGGAGTGAGTGATCAACTCAGTGGAATCATAGAGCAAAGATTAGCATGTTCACAATTCAATCATGCGATAATAGTAAAGCAGTAAATCAGACAATCCTAATACTGTTGTTAATGCAAGATGACATGACGTGATGTATGCCCTCACCGACGATCTCCCTCATACGGCAACATCTTACGACCACGGCATGCCACACTCCCTAGAGTGCTCCACATCTTCCAGGCACATGCAATGCTATGGTGATATGATTTTCAAGTTGTTATTAGTCCATTCAAACAGCAGGATTGGGAAACTAAGGTACTTCCCTTGTATCAATCCCAACACAGATCCTGTCTAGGGTCGTCACTCCTAGAAATCTCATACGATGTATATTTCGTAGGTCACTGCAAGGGCTGCCAGGGCTGTTGCTCGCACTCGTTGCACCGCTCCCCCATCACCTTATCAATACAGGCCTACTGTACTCTACTGCAACGGAAGGGTCGTCGCCTCCCGTGGACTCAGAATACGCTCGCGGTCACTACAAAGGACTCGTCACCTGATCAGTGTAGGCCGACAGCTAGAATATAGTGTCCCATACCACCATAATCTGCTCACGAGTCTAGGTGCTCACTAGTCACTACGGGGAGGTTTGTGGCCCCAGCGTAGGCCGACAGCTCGACCACGGTGTCCCATACCACTATACCCGGCTCATGAGTCTTCGTGGATTAAGGTACCATGGTTAACTGGGTTTACAATGGTAAGTTCAATACCCTAGGTTCAAGCAGTTATGACTCATACAAGGTGAACATACATCGGCCAGTCGGGTTACTTGACGGGCTCGACTAGCGCGATCGCATCTCAAGTCAAACGACATGAAGTGCGTAAAACACTTCGCGTGGCCTAACCACTGCCGCCAACTCTAAACACGAATCACGTTCATCGACGCGTCGTTCGTGGCTATAACCAGTCAGCCACGAATTCGCTCGGTTACCGACTGCCTGGACTAAGTCTAGTCCCAAACACTTATGGAATCACATCAGCAATATATGTAAAAGTATTGGAATTGAAATACAATCATGTGAGCATGTTAACACATGTTATAACATTCAACTTAAGAAAATCTTCAAGCACATATATTCCATGCATGTAATGAAATCATGCAATTAGTCAACATGTAGAAAATCATTTAGGTCAGCATATTAATTGAGAAATCAATCACAAACTATCACATAACATCATTTAATTCAATACATACTAATACAATCATTTATACAAACACATACACTACACACTTAAGTCTACATATAGCATGTTGACCCGAAGTATGCAATTAGGCAAATCTCTTCACCAAACTAATTATGCACGTATTCCTAACTTCTTAATGCGACAACAAACCATGTCAATCACATCAGCAAAATATGAATGTAAACAGTACTTCCTACAAATGACTAAAATGCCCTAAATCTCATATTCTTCGTTAATTTACGAAACGGGAAACGGAGAGCATTTTGTATATGTCAAACGGCGATGCCGTCAATAATCTACTATTAAACGACATTGAAAGCATTGGGAACCGTCAATCAAAGCGTCTAAAATCCTCACCTTATGTCTTGTAAACACGTGAATTGAAACGGAGCGTATACGCTTCGTCTACGGCGAATAGGGAACCTAATACATGAGATCCATAAGCTACATCGTTATGGAAACAAAGAAAACTCAAATCAGCAACTATTTAGGGTATTTGCTTACCTAGAATCGCGGTGAAATCGCCGGGAAAGCGGTAGAGGTGTGTTGCTTAAGCACGTGCAACACGTAGCACAAGTGGCAGGAGGAACTCTCCCACTCTCTCACAATCTCTCACCTTTTTCTCTCTCCTAAGTTAGGGTTTCTCTCAAATTCGGATGGGAGAGAGGAGTGAGGGTTTCAACCCCTTTTATAGCCTAAAACATGCCCAAAATAGGCTTGGGAACAATGTTTACTTGGTGCCTAACTAAATCGGGGCCGTTTCGGTCCAAAAGGGCATTTCTGAAGGTCTCCAGGCCAAATGCGGTCAGACTTAAGCTCATGCATACTTGATCTAGCACACATCCAGTTTTCAGACCGGTAGGGTTCCCAGATCGCACGTGGCGGTCCAGTTTCAGTTTAACGGTCTTCGCACCAAGATCAGGCCTATAAGTCTCGTGATATGTAATAGATATTTTTCCTGATCTAAGGGTGTAATTTGGCTGTATTCTGACGGTCAGAACGCTTAATACTGATGCGTCAAATCGTGTGCCAGATTTGGATTTCAAATTCCAATTCTAACCCTATTCTCACTCTCTTCGGTCCGGGCTCAATGAAATAGCCTGTGATTATCGGTTTGACTTGATTTTCGGAATGAGTGTCAAGTCCAGCTAGGCGGTTCTAACGGTCTAAGATAGGAGGTATCGAACTTTCGACGTGCGGTCTAGATCCAATACAAAGATTCAAAGTGGTCCAGAGAACAAACCTGCTTAGAGTTTGGTTCGAGGTTTTAGAGCATTATAGCACCATTGGTTCCACTCGCTTTGGGCCTTGTAGAACGTATTTAAAGTGATCAGGGACCATTTCCCAGCTATTCTAACGTTGCACTAGCTAACCTAGTCATATTTTCTAAAGGAATGAATTCTACGCAATCTCGGGTCGAATTGGTACTCGAGCCCAAGTACGGATTTTTCACGGGCGTTATAATCTAACCCCCTTAACAAATAATTTCGTCCTCAAAATTTTGTACCTTTTCGTACTCCTTGAGAAGCTGTGGGTAGTTCTTTCTGATCTCGGTTTCTGTCTCCCAGGTAGCCTCCTCCTCAGAGTGATGCGTCCATAATACCTTCACAAGGGGAATCACCTTGCTACGCAGTACCTGTTCCTTCCTGTCTAGGATACGTGTCGGTCGCAGGATATATGTAACGTCCTCTCCTAACTGCACCTGCTCCCATCTGATGATATGGGAAGGATCAGCAACGTACTTCTTCAGCATAGAAACATGAAATACGTTGTGAACGCTCGCGAGAGGCGTAGGTAAAGCCAATCGGTAAGCCACCGCTCCCACACGATCGAGGATCTGGAACGGACCAATGAATCGCGGTGCCAACTTCCCCTTCTTCCCGAACCGAAGGACTCCCTTCATAGGAAAAACTCACAAAAACACGTGATCCCCGACTGTGAACTCTAGTGGCCTCCGTCTCGTATCGGCGTAGCTCTTCTGTCTGCTGTGCGCTGTAAGAAGCCGACGTCGAATAGTATCAATCTTCTCTAACGTCGCCTGCACTAACTCTGGGCCAACCAAGCTACGCTCACCGACCTTTAGCCAGCAATGCGGTACGCGACAAGGTCGCCCATACAGCGCCTCATAAGGTGCCATCCTGATACTCACATGAAAGCTGTTGTTGTACGCAAACTCCGCATATGCAAGACAATCATCTCAACTGTCCTTGAAGTCCAATGCGCAAGCTCGCAACATATCCTCTAAGATCTGGTTCACTCGCTCTGTCTGTCCGTCCGTCTGTGGGTGGAAGGCAGTACTGAACTTCAACTTCACACCCATAGCCTCCTGAATGCGAGTCTAGAAAATAGAAGTGAACCGCGTGTCTCTGTCTGACACGATCTTTAACGGAACTCCATGCAGACGCACAATCTCTCTGATGTACAATCTAGCCAGCTCGTCTGCAGAGTTCGTAACTCTGATCGGTAGGAAGTGCGCCGACTTCGTCAGACGGTCGACGATCACCCAAATGGAATCATTCCCCTTCCTCGTCTTCGGCAACCCATAAATGAAGTCCATGGAAATGAAATCCCACTTCCACTCTGCAATCGGCATAGGCTGCAAAAGTCCAGGTGGTTGGCGATGCTCTGCCTTCACCTGCTGACAAGTGAGACAACGGGACATGAACTCAGCTATGTGGGTCTTCATACCTTCCCACCAATACGTCCTCTTCACATCACGATACATCTTTATGCTGTCTGGATGCATCGCGAGTCTAGTACAATGCGCAGCCTCGAGAATCTCTCGTCTCAAGTCAGGGACATCTGGGACGCATAGGCGGCCACGGTAACGTAAGCCCCCATCCATACCAACTCGCCAGTCGGCGTCAGCATCATCACTGGCCTGCTCTCGAAGCTCAGTAAGATGCGCATCGTCCCTCTGCGCCTCGATGTCTCGGTCATCGATCTGAGATCGCACCTGTACATGTGCGATGAACTCAAACGGCTCCTCTACCGTGAGTTTCTGCTCAAAGTCTCGCAAAAACTCAACCATATCCCATTCGGCAACCATCAGCGGAGCCGCAAACTCTATCGCCTTCTTGCGGCTCAACGCATCAGCCACAAGGTTCGCCTTCCCAGGATAGTAAGAGACTTCAAACTTGAAGTCCTTCAACGTCTCCATCCATCGTCGCTGCCTTATATTCAAGTCTCGCTGTGTGAATATGTACTTGAGGCTCTTGTGGTCGCAAAAGAGCTCGAACTCCTCTCCGTAGAGGTAATGTCTCCAGAGTCTCAGTGCGAATATAACGGCTGCCAACTCTAGGTCGTGTGTAGGGTAATTCTCCTCGTGCTTCTTTAATTGTCTCGAGGCATACGAAATTACCCTGTCCCTCTGCATAAGGACACAACCCAAACCAACGCTGGACGCGTCAGTGTATATAGTGTATCTAACCCCTTGCTCTGGCAATACTAGCACAGGGGCGGACGTAAGTCTGTCCTTCAGCTCCTGAAAAGCTGACTCCGCCTTATCATTCTAGGCGAACTTCACGTCCTTCCGTGTCAACTGAGATAGGGGTCTCGCGATCTTCGAGAAGTCCTGAATGAAGCACCAATAGTAGCCAGCGAGACCCAAGAAACTCCTGACCTCAGTGACAGAACCAGGCTGCTCCCAGTCCTGCACCGCAGCTACCTTAGACAGGTCAACTGCCATGCCATCCTTGGACACCACATGTCCCAAAAACTTCACCTCCTGCTTCCAGAAGTCGCACTTCTTATACTGTGAGAACAACTGATGCTGTCTGAGCGTATCCAGGACCAAACGCAAGTGCTCCTCATGCTCCTCTCGACTCCTAGAGTACACCAAAATGTCGTCAATGAATACAACGACGAACCGATAGAGGAAATGCCGAAATACCCGGTTCATCAGATCCATGAACACGGCTGGTGCGTTCGTGAGACCGAACGACATCACTAGGAACTCGTAGTGGCCAAAACTGGTCCTGAATGCTGTCTTCTGCACGTCTTCATCCCTGACGCGCAGCTGATGATAACTTGACTGAAGATCAATCTTCGAGAAGTACTGCGCTCCTCTCAGCTGATCGAACAAGTCGTCGATCCTGGGCAAAGGGTACTTGTTCTTCACCGTGAGCTGGTTCAGCCTGCGATAATCAATACACAATCGCATCGAACCATTCTTCTTCCTCACCAACAAGACCGGTGCTCCCCAAGGAGACACGCTAGGCCGTATAAGGCCAAGCTCCAGCAGACCATCAATCTGCATCCTCAACTCCTCCATCTCACATGGTGCCATGCGATACGTCGGCAGTGAGACGGGTGTAGAACCAGGAACCATATCGATAGTGAAATCGATCTCACGTCGGGGCGGCAAACCAGGGATCTTCCTGAACAGATCCCCGAACTCGGAAACGACTGGCGTATGCTCAAGTACCTGGACCCCAGCGTCGCGCAATAAAGTGGCGTAGCTAAGTATGCGGAAAGGAAGATTTACCCGCACTGAAAAAGTGAAAGGCGTGCCCTCATGCTCGTACACCGTCACCATACGAGCCTCGCAGTCAATCTCGGCTCTCGCTGCAGTCAACCAGTCCATGCCAAGAATGACGTCGAGATAAACGAGCGAGGGATCGACGACAAGATCAAGAGTCATCGTCCTGCCTCCCAGATCAACTAAACAACCCTCACACATCTGGGTGACATCCGAATAATCCCCATGAGCTGCAAAGACTCGCACGCTATCCATAGTGATAGTCTGTAATCCAAGACGCTTGACTACGGCACGCGATATCAAAGAAATCATGGAACCAGTGTCCACCATCACAAGAACGGAAGTACCTCCAATATGGGCCGTGACCTCGAAGGATGAATGCTGGGAAGTCGGCGTCGCAGCTGCCTCAGCTGTCAATGCATGAACCCGAGCCTGCTGTGGCCGGTTCGGGCGCTGTGTCAAGGGCCGTAGAGGCTGTCTGATCTGCGATACCGGAGGTCTGAATGTAGGATGCGCAGGAGCTGACCGTATAGGCGGTGCTGATAACGCCTGTGGACGTGCACGGTCGATCTTCTGCGGCGGCGAGAACCCACTGTCCCGCATCCTCGAAAAGCAGCTCTGTGCCAAGTGGCCTGACCTCCCACAGTATGTGCACGTCAAATCGGGGCGTCGAAACGATGGTACTGGCACTATGGCCCGAGTAGGAGGGTCGACGCGAGGCCTCTTGCCCGCAAAGGGCCTGTCTGGCAAGTCTGGTCGTGGCCTACAAGTAACAGGGCCACGAGATCGCGCAAGTCGATCCACGTCCTGCTCTGCCCGCATGGACATGTGAATCAACTCTGCATAAGAGGGAATACTAACACAGCAAATCTTCGACCGAATATCCGGTCGCAAACCCTCCAAAAAGCGCCGTATACGCATCTGCTCATCAGCCAAAATCGTCGGGACATATCTGCTCAACTCCGTGAACCGATGCTCATACTCTGTAACTGTCATAGCTGCCTGTCTGAGGCGGAGAAACTCATTCTCCCTGTCGTGCCTGTAAGTCTGGGGATAATACTTCTCATGGAAGTGGAACTCAAACGCTGCTCACGTCCATACAAAGTCAGTGGCAACGGTCCACAGTACGCTATCCCACCACATGCTGGCCTCTCTCTCAAACAGGAAGGTAGCCAGCTCTACCTGCTCGGCCTCGGTGCAATGCAACATCCGCAAAAACTTCGACACCCGGTCGAGCCAGTACTCAGCCTCCTTGGGTCTGTGAGAACCCGTGAAAGTGGGAGGCTGCAAGCGCTGAAATCGCTCCAATAGGCCCCGTGTATCAGCGGGATTCCCTGCATGGTAAGCAGGCGGCGCAGGATGAGCCATGCCCTCATCCTGGGCGTATGTATAAGCATCCTCAACTGGATGCGTAGGTGGTGCAGGTGGTGTAGATGGAGCCGCACCCCCACCCTGGGCTAATGTCCCCACGATGGTAGTCAGAAGCTGCTGCTGCTGCAGCATCATAGCCATCATCTGCTCGAATCTGTCAGGGGATGGAGCAGGCTGTGGCGGATGCTGTGTGGAAGTAGATACGCGATATGGCTCTCTGACTGATGGCGTAAATGGTGGTGGTCCATCTGTAGGACCAGCGGCAGGCTGAGACGATCGAACCGCCTCAGGAATCGGGCCTAAAGTAGGGTCCGCATGAGTGTCAGACTGCGAAGGAGTCTGATCCATATGCTCAGTCAGTGCAAGCCGAACCGTGCTCCACGTAGCCTTAGGCGGCATTCCCTATATTCAAAATAGGACGCAACCTTGTCAGTCTCAATTGCACAAATACACCACAATCATTCACACAAGGAGTCAAAGGCATTCCATGTATTTCATTTAATCAAAATTGTCACAATACAAGGGATATATCCTTACAAGCATCACGACGAGAAATACATGGGAACTAAGATAGTTAAAATTGTAACAGCAACGTAAGCAAAGAACTAGCCCTAACAGGCTTACACATATAAAGCAGGAAATGACTAACTACTGATAATAACATCAAAGATCGCATCGCTAGTCGGAGTCTGGGGACGGAGGAGGAGCACCCTTATCCTATAAGCAACACAGGATCGCCTTCAAGGTGCGAGTCACCTTGCCAAATTTCTTCTTTGTAACGGCCTTGGCATCCGCGACTTCTGCGCGAAGTTCTTGGACTTCCCTTCGCAAAGCGGTCTGACTCTCCTCCATCCGAGCAATGCGATCGTCGATAGTAGCCTGCGCAGAAGGAGGAGGGCTCTCATCTGTATCCTGAGCCTCCTCTTCTGCCTCTTCCTGAGCTTCTTCCTAAACCTCTGCTCTAGGTTCTTCTTCGCTTTGATCTTCCTCATCATCAAAGTCATCCTCACTATCCTTTTCAAGTTGATTTTCACGGTATTGTGACCCAATCTTCATCTTGACCATTGTCGACTCATCAATGGTATGAATCGATACCGGCAATTTCGGCCCAAGTCTATAGGCAAACTCAAGCGCAATCTTGCAAATCAGTCGGCCAAAGGGAAGCGATTCGGATGTTCTCCTTGACCTGGCTATGAGGATTATTTGTCGTAAGATGAAAGTGGCCATACATACGTTCTCTCCCTGGGCCACCAGATATAAGAAATCGACCATAAGGCGTGTACATTCAATGCGATTCGTCGACCTGGGATAAACATTGAACGTGCAGATATGGGGCAGCAGGCGCAAATCCTCAGACATATACGTCGCCTTGAGGCTATTATTAGGCTGTCATGGAACCAACTTACCGCACAGAAACCTGGTGCGGCGATCTCGTTCACGTCTAGTCCTCAGATTCTTCTCACTAGGATGCACATCACCAAGAGGTAGGTTGAGAAGTCGTGCAATCAACCGAACATCGATCGTAGCCATCCGATCTCTACCAAAAGGGATTTTGAACTGCAAAGGCTCCAAGGTAGGATTCTGAATACTAGCGTAGAAGGCACGAACGGTGCTCACATTAGCACGAGCGCGAGCTTCAAAGATCGGACCCCAATGCGCAGCTTCAATGCGTTCGAACAACAGATATTCGTCGAATAGTCGTCCATCTACGTCCGCCTCAAATAACACTTTGCGATCAGTGTATTGGCCATGAGGCATCTCCGATAGAATTGCTCACCCAAGGTGTGCATGGGGATTCAAATCCCACTTTGTACGGCACTCCAGGACTGCAGCTGGACCTGCGGCGGCGCTTGAACTTGCGGCACCACCCCGCGGTCTTCTCGATTGAGCAGGACGGCTTGGCTCAGCCTCTTCTGTTGCGGTTTTCCTTTTACCCATCAAAGATATGATGGATGAGAGTGATAAAAGGCCTAAAATGGCTTCCACGAAAGCCATGAAAAACGGCGAAAATGCAGAGAAGTGGCTGCCCAATATGAAAAAATGAGATCTAGGCATCGTAGAGGGATGCATCAAGCTTCCCAAGGTTGTATTTTCAAGGAAGAATGCAAACGAAAAAGTGGAATGGAGCACCTCACGATTTCAGCTCGATTTGGGGGTTTTTGGAGCTCCAAATGGTGAAATCTTCAAGAGGAAGGGCTGCCAACTCCCAAGGATCGATGGATGATGGTCGGTTTTGGCCAAGGAGAAATCTAGAAGTGATTTGGGATGCCGAAATTTGGAAGTGGTTGCTGAAAATCGAAAATAGGGCTAAGGGGAGGGCTGTTTGTGAAGGAGGGGGGTGTTTTAGGGGTTTTCGTGGGACGGGAGCTATGGGGGGATGATGTGCACCTCATTTAAGGGCGTGCGCCCAAAAATCAGGACCAACGGGCCCCACCGGTCGGCGATGCATCGCCGGCCAACTCCTTAGTTGGTCGGTGGGACCACATGGGTCTGGTCCCCCATGGTCCAGGGACCCCAAAAATGTGTGGTCCACCCCCTAGTTCATTGTATTTTGACCTATATAAGCCCAAACATGTGTTCGGGGCTTTCCGAGACCACTCCGTAATCCCGAATACCAAACTATATAATGCAGCATATGATTTTTAGGTAGAAGGATCCAGTACATCCATCTAGATCCTTAGTTGCTAAAGAAAGTGAATTTACAATGGCCTTATGGCCATTTTTCATGAAATTTTACTATTCACTGTAAAATTTTGTAAAAGTACTAATTTGTGTTATTTTCACATTATGTTTGATGCCTAACATGAAATAGATAAGAAAGAAATGAAGATCGGAGTGTTTAGAGGAGGAATTTTGAAGATTTTTGGTGAAACGGGGTTTTTAAGCCCTGGCGATTGATTACAGGAGTCGTGGTCATCCCACGGCCTAAGGATTCACTTTTACAGGTTTAAAATCGTTCATAATACATCTCAACCTGACTTCCTACGGCTTAGAAACTATTCGGGTTGCTTTACGCGATCCGAGATGCGTTACAGACTCGATCGTGCGATCGATTTCAATCCTGTCTAGGGTCGTCACTCCTAGAAATCTCATACGATGTATATTTCGTAGGTCACTGCAAGGGCTGCCAGGGCTGTTGCTCGCACTCGTTGCACCGCTCCCCCATCACCTTATCAATACAGGCCTACTGTACTCTACTACAACGGAAGGGTCGTCGCCTCCCGTGGACTCAGAATACACTCGCGGTCACTACAAAGGACTCGTCACCTGATCAGTGTAGGCCGACAGCTAGAATATAGTGTCCCATACCACCATAATCTGCTCACGAGTCTAGGTGCTCACTGGTCACTACGAGGAGGTTTGTGGCCCTAGCGTAGGTCGACAGCTCGACCACGGTGTCTCATACCACCATGCCCGGCTCATGAGTCTTCGTGGATCAAGGTACCATGGTTAATAGGGTTTACAATAGTAAGTTCAGTACCCTAGGTTCAAGCAGTTATGACTCATACAAGGTGAACATACATCGGCCAGTCGGGTTACTTGACGGGCTCGACTAGCGCGATCGCATCTCAAGTTGAACAACATGAAGTGCGTAAAACACTTCGCGTGGCCTAACCACTGCCGCCAACTCTAAACACGAATCACGTTCATCGACGCGTCGTTCGTGGCTATGACCAGTCAGCCACGAATTCGCTCGGTTACCGACTGCCTGGACTAAGTCTAGTCCCAAACACTTATGGAATCACATCAGCAATATATGTAAAAGTGTTGGAATTGAAATACAATCATGTGAGCATGTTAACACATGTTATAACATTCAACTTAAGAAAATCTTCAAGCACATATATTCCATGCATGTAATGAAATCATGCAATTAGTCAACATGTAGAAAATCATTTAGGTCAGCATATTAATTGAGAAATCAATCACAAACTATCACATAACATCATTTAATTCAATACATACTAATACAATCATTTATACAAACACATACACTACACACTTAAGTCTACATATAGCATGTTGACCCGAAGTATACAATTAGGCAAATCTCTTCGCCAAACTAATTATGCACGTATTCCTAACTTCTTAATGCGACAACAAACCATGTCATTCACATCAGCAAAATATGAATGTAAATAGTACTTCCTACAAATGACTAAAATGCCCTAAATCTCATATTCTTCGTTAATTTACGAAACGGGAAACGGAGAGCATTTTGTACATGTCAAACGGTGATGCCGTCAATAATCTACTATTAAACGACATTGAAAGCATTGGGAACCGTCAATCAAAGCGTCTAAAATCCTCACCTTATGTCTTGTAAACACGTGAATTGAAACGGAGCGTATACGCTTCGTCTACGGCGAATAGGGAACCTAATACATGAGATCCATAAGCTACATCGCTATGGAAACAAAGGAAACTCAAATCAGCAACTATTTAGGGTATTTGCTTACCTAGAATCGCGGTGAAATCGCCGGGAAAGCGGTAGAGGTGTGTTGCTTAAGCACGTGCAACACGTAGCACAAGTGGCAGGAAGAACTCTCCCACTCTCTCACAATCTCTCACCTTTTTCTCTCTCCCAAGTTAGGGTTTCTCTCAAATTCGGATGGGAGAGAGGAGTGAGGGTTTCAACCCCTTTTATAGCCTAAAACATGCCCAAAATAGGCTTGGGAACAATGTTTACTTGGTGTCTAACCAAATCGGGGCCGTTTCGGTCCAAAAGGGCATTTCTGAAGGTCCCCAGGCCAAATTCGGTCGGACTTAAGCTCATGCATACTGGATCTAGCACACATCCAGTTTTCAGACCGGTAGGGTTCCCAGATCGCACGTGGCGGTCCAGTTTCAGTTTAACGGTCATCGCACCAAGATCAGGCCTATAAGTCTCGTGATATGTAATAGATATTTTTTCTGATCCAAGGGTGTAATTTGGCTGTATTCTGATGGTCAGAACGCTTAATACTGATGCGTCAAATCGTGTGCCAGATTTGAATTTCAAATTCCAATTCTAACCCTATTCTCACTCTCTTCGGTCCGGGCTCAATGAAATAGCTTGTGATTATCGGTTTGACTTGATTTTCGGAATGAGTGTCAAGTCTAGCTAGGCGGTTCTAACGGTCTAAGATAGGAGGTATCGGACTTTCGACGTGCGGTCTAGATCCAATACAAAGATTCAAAGTGGTCCAGAGAACAAACCTGCTTAGAGTTTGGTCCGAAGTTTTAGAGCATTATAGCACCATTGGTTCCACTCGCTTTGGGCCTTGTAGAACGTATTTAAAGTGATCAGGGACGATTTCCCAGCTATTCTAACGTTGCACTAGCTAACCTAGTCATATTTTCTAAAGGAATGAATTCTACGCAATCTCGGGTCAAATTGGTACTCGAGCCCAAGTACGGATTTTTCACGGGCGTTACAGAGAGGGAGTGGTAGCTTTTGCTTGTGCATTAGGAAGGTTTTGCTTGGGCCAATGGATCTACACTGGGGTTCACCCGAATGAATGGCTTAGATCTCTTACATGTGTGTGCAGCTTTGGGATTATATGGGAAAAAAAGGTTACATGGGTTGATCATTAGTTGGCCAGAGAAACCTTGCACGCAGACTTTAGCTTTGGATAACTGCAAGTGACGGACAAAGTTATTGATGTGAAAATTTCCAATTCGCGTTTATGTTAACATTCGTTCTTGGGATTGAGCAAATTTGTAGATTACATAAAATGCCTTGTTTTTTTTTTTTTTTTCCAGTTTCTTTGGGTGCGTTTGGATCATAAGTTAATTAAGTTGCTTATTCCTTAAGTAGTTTATCTTGATTTCTACTTATTAAACTAAAGTGATTAAGTAACTTTAAATAAAAGAAGCTACTTACGATTGATCATAAACCAAACTTACTTAAGAGGTCTCTTGCAACTATGGAAATCTATGTTTAAGAGGTCTTTTGGGAAATGATTTTGCTCATTTTTAAGGAAAGGTTAGGAAATTGTCACATCAAGGAATTTGTATTCATTTGCTTGGTTTTCTCCAAATAAGAAGCTTCAAAGCACTTGATTGACTAAACCATTGGCCACATCATTAACCTCCCTAGGAATTGAAAATATCTACTACTAAGATTAATGCAAGGTCTTGGATTTCATCAATAATGAAAGCAAGACACCACACTTCCTTATCTATGTTGTTCACCAAGCAGTACCATTTTTTGAATCGTCTCCAACCAAAATTATCATGTGATAGTTGAAAACATCTTCAACTAGTTGGAACTCCTAAAGAAAGGCTCTAGCTTCCACCTTATTGGAGCCTTCGACCCCAACATGACCACAGAAGAGAAGCTCAATCTGTTACATCTCAAGGGCACAAACTTTTCTAGAAAATCCCATGTAAGACCTAGGTTCACCAGATTATCATAGCCAAGCCCTATTTAACTTCACGATGTAGATTTTAGTAGTCTTTCCTAGGTTATTGCATATATGCCATCCACTTTGGGTCTACTAGATTTCTCTCATGACTACAAATGTATTAAAAAGATTATATAGGAGAGGTAAATGGAAAAGGTGCAAAAAATTGTCTGTTCTAATCTTTTAGACGGGAAGTGTTAAACTATCAAGTATGACCCACCATTCTGAAGTCCCATGGTCCAAATGGATTTAGCATAAGCTCCTTCCTCCGAAAATCTCAATCTTTGCTTGGAAAGTCTTTTAAAGAGCTATTCTGGTCGACCTTTTTTTTTTTTTTTTAAAAAAAAAAAATTTCTTAAGGAAGATTGTATTGATAAAGTGCAAAGGATTTACAACCTTTCAGGCGGGAGCCAACAAAAGGACTCAGACCCCGCCTATCATATACCCAAAAGCAGAAAAACGGATGGTCACACGCTAAGTATCCACAAAGAGGAGGGGGGGTAAGTAGATCTGATTATACCAATCCCCGCACTGTCAAGAACCAAAGAGCCCCTAATTCTACGGGGAAGGTCAGCACGGGCCATGTAGAGGTGGTTGGGGCACCCTTTCGAAGCCATTCTATCTAGAGCATTCGATACCGAGTTGTCTTCCCTGTAGATGTGGCAGAAGGAGAGGTGAAGAGCGTGACTGAAATGGAGAATGGAGCCCAAGTCATGCCAAATGTTCCAAGGGGAAGGTGCCCTGGGGTTTGTAACTGTTCTATAATGATCTTGGAGTCAGATTCAACCACAACGTGCGACAGGCCCAAATTGGCGCAAATAACAATGCCATCCCTCATTGCCTGAGTCTCTGCCATCGTATTAGTTGCCCTACCGTATCTCCTATGGAAGTTGAAGATAAGACGCTCCTGAGAGTCCCTGCAAACACCCTCACCTCCACTTTCGCCCAGATTCCCTCGTGAGGAGCCGTTGATGTTGAGCTTTACCCAGCCGTAGCGAGGCTTGGCCCATTTAACAAAAACTGATGTAGCAGGATTGGGGGTTGGGGAGATTTACAAGTGGAAGGACTAGAGCGCATTTGCTTACGAGAAAGAGTGCGCGGATCTGTCAGGAATAAGGTTCCCAATTTCCTAAATCCACCTAGTGACTCTTAAGATGATTTGGCCAACTGACATCTTCATCCCATCAAATATGGAAGCATTTCGGCTGATCCAGAGCTCCCAGGAAATGAAAGTCAGGGTGAGACACAACAGTTTCTTGAAACGAGGGGATTTAAAGGCTTTGGAGGACCACTGCAAGATTCTACTTTCAATGGACTGGTTAGAAGTTAGAGGCATGCTAAAAATTCGAGAGAAATGTGAAATAGCGGTGAAGACCGCTTGAGTTGAAGTAGGAATATGTCAATATGTCCTAGAGGGGGGTGAATAGGACTTTTTAAAGATTTACAAGTTATATTTCAATCCTATCCCACTAATCCTATCACAGAATACAGATTAGGATTACTCAAAAATTAACTCTACTAGCTTTCAAGCCTGATAGAGGATCCAATCACAAACTTCTTATATGATAAACAACTTTATGAATCAGATTGTGATGGATATGACTGTGTGTGCATAAGATGTGATTTCAGATAATCATATATAAAGGCATGTAAAGCAATCACATAAATGAAAGACAATATCAATCTCAAACACAGTCATTTTATAGTGATTCGACTACTTGTCTACTCCACTACCGGCTTCCACACTCAACCCTTGAGTGACCGGATTTCACTAAGGAGGTTTCCCATGGTTCATCTCAAACCTAAGATTTTAAATCAGGTTCACCTTCAACCTTTACAGAGATTTCTACTCGATTCACCTCAAACCCTAGAGTTTTGTTGGCGTACTCCTAACCAGATGTTTATGCCTACACAGAGCAAGGGTTCACACGACGCACCCAAAGATTTCTAATCGGTTCACCTCTAACCCTGGAGTTTTGCTGGCGTACTCCTAACCAGATGTTTATGCTCTCCACAGAGCAAGGGTCCACACAATGCACCCCGCACGTACACTCCCGTCGGAGGCCTCCTTCGAGGACTTCAAATGATGAGCAACACCTACGACCCAATCCTAGAATGGAATGATCATAAATGTCCTCTGGACTCTTAGTACTTACAGATAAGTTGATGAGTCCCTTTTAGTGCAGTGATGAAGATCTCCTTCTTGTTAATAAAGAGTCTTCAGCTCCCTTAATCTGCAACACAAAGATGTACCTATGCTAGGTTTAGGTTGGGTCAAGGTTATGATGGAGTACTACTCTCTAAAGATTTTTCTATAAGGAAGATAGAGTGGTTCCAATCATCTATGCATTCAAGGCATCCCAGCTTAATGATTTTTCATTAAGATAGTAGCTTGAGGATCCTTGAATGTGGAAGTTCATTCCCCAATCCACTCTATGAAATATCAATGATATTTGAGTTCAGATTGAATCGGACAGTCATCGATATATCGAAGCTTATATTGGTTTTCTTTAGAAAAATAAGGGTGCCGAAAAACAGTCTGTCGATATTATCGATCCTCTTCCGATAGGATTGATATTCGAATATCGATGATATCGACTCACCAGTCGATATATCGATAAATCGTCCAGATGATTGTTTGATTACTAGATATTTTTTGTCCTCACTCGATTGTATCGATTGAAATGCCGAGGACATCGACAGAGCTGGTCGATCATATCGAAAGGGGAATTAATATAATCGACAGTGTAAGAAAAACTTAAATATTTTCCTATTTGATAAAAAGTTTTCTTACACAAAAATCCTAAGATGTTCTAGTTATTTTTAAGGGTTGTAATCACCTGGTGTTTTGGGACATGGGATGTGAGGCTATGATTTACCTATGGCAAGCTTCCACATATCCAGTTGAGGCAGACGCTTTGACTTGATCTTCCTGTTAGGCGCTGTTGTCCGACTGACTCAACTTACAATGTAATTGACAAACCAGGGCATATAGTAGGTGCACTTTTAATGTCCCCCTTTGTCAATTATGTGACAAAATACCCAAAACACTGTAACACCCTGGATTTTTGCCAACCTGGGGTTAGACGTCCTTAGGCAATGGGTCGACTAAAATACCTGGGAAATCGCTTAGAACCCAATTCCATAGTCAAAGAAATCACTTAGGATTAATTCCTTTAGAAAATAAGTGTAAGTTAGCTAGCACAGCGCTAGAGTAGCTGGGAAATAGTCCCTGATCACTTTAAATATGTTCTACAAGAACCAAAGCGAGTAGAACCAATGACGCTATAATACTCTAAAACCTCGGATCAAACTCTAAACCGGTTTGTTCTCTGAACCTCTTTGAAACTTTGTATTAGATCTAGACCGCGCGTCGAAAGTCCGATACCTACAATCTTAGACCGTTAGAACCGCCTTGTTGGACTTGACAATCATTTCAAAAATCAAGTCCAACCGACATTCGCAGGCTATTTCATTGAGCCTGGACTGAAGAGAGTGGGAATAGGGTTAGATTTGGAATTTAAAATTCAAATCTGGCACACGACTTGACGCGTCAGTATTAAGCGTTCTGACCGTCAGAATTCAGCCAAATTACACCCTCGGATCAGAAAAAATTTCTATTTCATATCATGAGATTTGTAGGCCTGATCTACGTGCGGTGACCGCTGAACTGAAACTGGACCGCCACGGTCGATCTACGAACACTGCTGGACTGAAAATGGGATGAGAGCGACATCCGACGAGCATGAACTTAAGTCCGATCGTGTTCGGCCGGGGGACCACCAGAAATGCCCTTTTGGATCGAAACAGCCCCGATTTGGTTAGGTATCAAGTAAACTTTGTTCCTAAGCCTATTTTGGGCATGTTTGGGCTTATAAAAGGGCTTGAAACCCTCACTCCTCTCACCCATCCGAATTTGCTAGAAACCCTAGCATGAGTGAGAGAGAAAGTGAGAGTTTGTGAGAGAAGGTGGGAGAGAATTTCCTGCTACTTGTGCCACGTGCTGCACGTGTTTAAGCCACGCGCTCCAATCACTTTTTCGGTGCTTTCTTTGTGTTTCTAGGTAAGAAAATATCCTAAACTCTTGCTGATTTGCTAATCCTTCGTTTCCATAGCGAGGTAGCTGATACATCTTTTAAGTTAGGTTGCCTAGTCGCCGTAGACGAAGCGTATACGCTCCGTTCGAATTGATACACTTATAAGAGAAAAGGTGCGGATTTTAGATGCTTTGATTGACTGTTTCCAACGCTTTCAATGTCATTTAATAGTAGATTATCGACGACAACGCCGTTTGACATGTACAACATGTTGTCCGTTTCCTGTTTCGTAAGCAGACGAAGAATATGAGATTTAGGGCATTTTAGTCAATTGTAGGAAGTACTGTTTTCATTCATATTTTGTTGATGTGATTGACATGGCTTCTTGTCGCATTAGGATACTAGGAATGCGTGCATTATTAGTTTGGTGAAGAGATTCGCCTAAATGCGCACTTTGAGTCGACATACTATATGTAGACTTAAGTGTGTAGTTTAAGTATTTGTATAAATGCTTGTATTAGTATGTATTGAATTAAATAGTGTTATGAATTAGTTTGAGATTGATTTCTCAATTAATATGCTAATGTAAATGATTTCCTACATGTTAGCTATATGCATGATTTCATTATATGTATGAAATGCATGCGCTTGATGATTCACTTAAGTTGTATATTATAACATGTGTTAACATGCTCACATGGTTATATTTCAATTCCATTACTCTTACATGATGACTGATGTGAATTCATAATTGTTTGGGACTATACCTAGTCCAGGCAGTCGGTAACCGAACAAGTTCGTGGTTGGCTTATTTTTGCCACGAACGACGCGTCGATGAACGCGAGCCGTGTTTTGGAGTTGGCGGCAGTGGTTAGGCCACACGAGGTGTTTTACGCACTTCATGTCGTTCGACTTGAGATGCGCTCGTGCTAGTCGAGCCCGTCAAGTAACCCGACTGGCCGTTGTATGTTCACCCTGTATGAGTCATAACTACTTGAACCTAGGGTACTGAACTTACCATTGTAAACCCTGTCAACCATGGTACCTTGATCCACGAAGACTCATGAGCCGGGTATGGTGGTATGGGACACCGTGGTCGAGCTATCGGCCTACGCTGGGGCCACAAACCTCCCCGTAGTGACAAGTGAGTACCTATGTCTCGTGAGAAGATTATGGTGGTATGGGACACTATATTCTTGCTGTCGGCCTACACTGATCTGGCGACGAGTCCTTTGTAGTGACCGTGAGCGTATTCTGAGTCTACGGGAGGCGACGACCCTTCCGTAGCAGTGAGAGTACAGTAGGCCTGTATTGATAAGGTGATGGGGGAGCGGTGCAACGAGTGCGAGCAACAGCCCTAACAGCCCTTGTAGTGACCTACAAAATATACATCGTATGAGATTAGTAGGAGTGACGACCCTAGACAGGATCTATGTTGGGATTGATACAAGGGAAGTACCTTAGTTTCCCAATCCTGCTGTTTGAATGGACTAATAACAACTCGAAAATCATATCACCATTACATTGCATGTGCTTGGAAGATGTGATGCACTGTGGGACGATTGCATGCCGCGGTCGTAAGATGATGTCGTATGAGGGAGATCGTCGGTGAGGGCATCCATCACGTTATGTCATATTGCATTAACAACAGTATTAGGATTGTTTGATTTACTGCTTTACTATTATCGCATGATTGATTTGATAACATGCTAATCTCTGCTCTCTTATCTTACTGAGTTGATCACTCACTCCCACGTTACGGGATGGTGTTTCCAGACACCCACCAGTCCCTAATGTGATTGCAGATGATGAGCGGAGCTGGACTTGATGATGAGGAGGAGGATCCCTCCTTTATGCGTGTTCTGATTGACGGGATTACAGGGAGGTTGATTAGATGCCTTGACATTTGTCATTTTATATTTTTAGAGCACTCATGTATATTCTTTTTATTTACGTTTGGAGTATACATGTATGTATACAACTTGGTAACATGTTCACACTCTGGAGACATACAACAGTTTATATATGATATACATACTATCACAGTCTTCCGCTTGTAAATTTAACTGTCTCTGGCGTATGATATATTGTTCTGGCTTAATCTCACTCATATTTAATACATTAACACTGACAACATTCAATCATACACATTTATGTTGCATTAGTGATGTTTTGGAACTCGAGAGTGGAGTTTTTACTCGACCCCTGATTTTTGGAATGTTATAAACACCTTGGGAACATATCTAGACAGATACATCCTAAATTGTGTGTACATGTATTAACACAATTTTACAGATTCTAATCACCCATGTACACACCCAATAAATTCTCCCCCTTAATTCAAAAACTCTCCCTTTCTTATTGCGGCTGCTCCCCCTAACACCTGCAACACAGATATATAATTTTCCACTCGGGGTGTTTGAATTGTTCTCCCCCTTTTTGTCAGTAATTGACAAAGACATAAAAAGTGATATTGACTAAAGATTGAAGCATATGGGAGAACCACATAGAGATGCATCAGTGATAAAACATTACGAGAGAAATATCAGATAAGATGTATATAAATTAACCAGTGGAAAGCATACATCATGAGCACACAGTATGGAGTTAATAGAGCACTTAAGGCATAAGATAAATGTGCAGACCATAACCCCAAAACTTCAATAAACCAGGGAGACAGAAATTCAAATGGCAAGAATAAGAGAACTAGATTCAGCCATATGTAAAATAAGCTGCCCAAGATTGGTAGAAATATCCAATGCTGCCCCAGACAGCAGCAATTTAATCCAACCGAAAAGAAACCCCATTTGAGGGCACAAAAAAAAAAACCAGTATTTTAGCCCAACCTTGGGCATTTTCATCCAAAGAGAAAAACTGTTATCCATAAAAACAGGTTATACACACCATTGAGAGCGTAGAACATCCAAAAAGATACTGATGTTCATACGTAAAAATAAGAGTAAGGTGTGCATGATAGCATGCATGAATTCGGCTTCAAGGAGCAGAATGAAATGGCATCGTGTCGTCCCGTCGGCACGTTAGGAGATCCACCAATTGTTGGACCGTGCTCTGAACTTCTTGAACCATCCTTTCCAGGATGGTAAGTCGTTCCTTTACTGAGTGCATGTCCTTCTGAATGGCCCCAATCCTATCCAGTTTGAGCCTTTTTCTAAACCCAGCGGTTGACGTAGATGGAGCGACATCAGGTCCATGAGGTGCATCGTCAGTCATTGCATCGTCCATGGGATCACCACCTTCTCCTCCTTCCCCTTCTGCATGAATATCTTCCTCGGTTTCCTCCTTGTACTTATGAAATATCAGATCCATTTTTTGAATAATTTTTTTATTGAAGGCTTTGAGAGGAAAAATCGGGTCAGTTGTAGATGGGAAGCCAATGCTTTCACAGATTCTGCTGATAATACAGGGATATGATAGATGTAAATCTTCGAAAGTATGTATGGCATTGACAAACTGATTAACAATCAAGGTTGGAAGGCAGATATTTGTCCCGGTAGCAACAGAGTAGACTATCATCACCATGAGACTCGTCAGATCTGATCGGTTCGTGCTTCGTGGGTACAAATTAGTGGTAAAAATCCCATGCATGACTCTAAACTGGGGCTCCATATACCTAGCTTTCAGGGCATTCCCTTGATGCCATGGGATATCTCGGTTATGACATAGGTATTTGGTTATTTTGGAGCGCACATCTGGAAGGTACAGATCCCAGTTTGGAAGGCCTTCTGGAGCCATCTGTAGATTGAGAATCTGTACTATGGTGGCAGGGGTGATAAATACATCATCACCATCCATGGATACCATGAAAGAAGGAGGGTCAGCCATTGGGGAATGACATGCAGTAAAGAAGTTGCGTATTCTTTTCAGTTGACATGGTTCACCAAAATCCAGGATGGGCAGCCAACCAATTACAGCAAACAGGGGTTCTAATTTGTAGGGTGTTAAACACTCCCTGTCTACTTTTCTCTCAAAGATCAACTTCCTATTGACATATTTTGGTGGCCATTAGACAGTAGGAGGAGGAGGCACTGGTTGAGATGGTGCAGGGACTTCGGTTTGGGACCCACTGCATCGTGATCTTTGCCGTGTGGGGTTCCCACTGTCGGGGATCCTTGCTCTCTCCCTTGAGGCAAGGACCTTTTGTCGAGTACCTCTTGAAGATTCCCCCGCACAGGATGCCACATTTTTATCTTTTTCCATATGAAAGAAAAGGCTATTTGAAATATTTGGAAAAATGACAAAAACACCGACAAACCAAGAGAGGAAGATTCTTATGATGTTGGAAGAATATCACCTTGTTTGTGGAGAGATTTGGCTAGTCCGACTTGGCTTCGGATGATTGGTCGAGAGGACTGGACAGGGAAGACAACCGAACCGCTTTTTGATGAAGAACCCCTTTTTTTTCATCCTGCTGACTTTTATCGGGCGCCATTTGTCGATCATATCGGTTAACCTATCGATTGTATCGAGAAGTTGTTGATCGATGCTATCGAGACTGCCCTCGATGTTATCCATGGTCACACGACTTTTCACATTCTGAAGAGCCGTCGATTGCATCGACCATTAGTCGATAAGATCGAAAAAGAGGCCGACGCTTGTATCGAAAGTAGATAATATTCAGAATTTTCACAATTTCGACACACTATTGGGTATTTCTTGGCTTGATCAGTATATGTCATAAAAAAATTTGTACCAGTTCTATAATTATAAACATGATAATGTTTATATACAAAAAATTCAAGGTCTCCAACCTTAGATGTAACATTGAAGGCTCAACAAAATTGCATCATTTCAACAAATATCTAGATCTAGATGCATAATCTGGATTTGTTCCTTTTTCTGCTTGATATATAAGGGTATATGAGATTTAATCATTACACATTTCAATTTTTCTTTAATTACCCATTGTGATACAGATTTCTTTATTTTGTTCATTTCTTTAGGTGGTGATGGATGAGAGCTTCTCCTAGATGAACTTTTAACATTTTGAGTTTCTCTGATTGGTTTGAATTTTTTAATGTGATTTTGGTCAGAGTTATATAGAGTCCTTTTAGGTGCTAAACATTCAAATTTATAATGACCAACATCACCACACAAATGACAAACTGGAGAAAATCCCATATTGCTACTTGAAGCAGTGAGTTTTGTTTGGGCTTTATTTCCAGTTTTCTTTTTTACTTTTCTCATATCCTAGTCCACTCTTGTCTCTTCCTAGTCTTCCCATCCCTAATAATTTTTTCAATTTCTCACCACTCTGAGAAAATTTGTAGTTTATCTCGGCAAATTTCCTAGATTTTTCTAAATCAATACAAAGTGAGTGGTTTTCATTTTTGAGTTGTGCATTATCATCTTTTAGCAATTCATCTTGGTTCATGAGTTTTGATAATTCTGCTTTTAAGGATAAGTTTTCTCTTTATAATTGATCATTATTTGTGAGATATTGTTGCAAATCATTGGCTAAATGTATGTTTATTTATAAGGTTCTGTCCAAGTATTTCTGTAATAATCTCTTTTTATTTTCAGTCATGCCAATTTTTTTTAAGGATATGGATGCTATGAATGTATAGTTGATTATAAGCATCTTGCAATTCATTTTTCTCTTTATCTTCTTCTTCTTTAATTTCCTCATTGTCAAATGGAAATGATTCAGTGGCTTGTTGTTCTTTCTCAGATTTAGTTGGAATGATCGAAGTAGTGGAGACCATAATTATTTTCAAGGATTTTTTATCTACATCACTTCCTGAGTCACAGTTTTCTGAATTTGACTCCTCTGTATCATCCCATGTGGTAGCCATCGCCTTGCCCTTGGTTTTTCTGTTTGGCCATTCAGTAGATAGGTGTCCATACTCATGACAGTCATAACATTATGGTTCTTTGTTTCTTTTCCCAAATTTGCCTGTAGGAGGTTTGTCATCCACCTTTCTACCTCTAGAGGGGCGGCCGTGATTCCTTTGAAAGAATCTTCTGAATCTTTATGCCAATAGAGCCACTTCCTCATCTTCATCTTCTTTTTCACTCTCACTGTCCTCATGTTTTGTTTTCATAAAGGTTTTTAGGACAGTATTTTTAGATTTTTGGAGTTGTGTGAAGTGTAGTTCAAAAGTTTGTAGGGAACCTACTAGTTCTTCTACTTTTATCTCATCAATATTCCTACACTCCTCAATTTTTGTTACTTTGGGATTAAACCGTTCCGGTAGGGATCTTAAGATTTTCCTACATATTTTAGGTGTCGGAACCTTCTCTCTCAATCCACCCATGGAGTTACAAATGATATTCAATTTAGTGAAAAACTCCATAAATGTCTCATGCTCTTCCATCCTAAGATTTTCAAACTATGAAGTTAAGAGTTGTAGTTTAGATCTCTTCACAGTGCTTGTGCCTTCATGGGTTGTTTTCAATAAGTCACATGCTTCTTTAGATGTCCCACACATACTTATCTGATTGAAAATGTCTTGGGACACGATACAGTAGATGGCGTTCATTGCTTTTGCTTCAGCATTTCGCTGTTCTTTATCAAACGTCATCCACTTCTTATTAGGTTTGGGTTTAGTGATTGTGGTTTTATTTTCAAGTACAATTTGTTCAGATGGTACCACATATCCTTTTTCAACGACATCCCAAACTTCATGATTTAAAGATCTCGGGAAGTAATGCATTCTAGCCTTTCAGTAAGCATAATTTGAACCATCAAATACTGGAGGTCTAGTGACAAATGAGCCCTCTCCTTTGTCCATATTTCTACTTCAGTCAAGATCACTCTCTAGGCGGTGAAGCCCTTAAAGAGAGACCCGCTTTGATACCAATTGAAATAGTGGTAAATACCGCTTGAGTTGAAGTAGGAATATGTCAACATGTCCTAGAGGGGGATGAATAGGACTTTTTAAAGATTTATAAGTTATATTTCAATCCTATCACACTAATCCTATCACAGAATACAGATTAGGATTACTCAAAAATTAACTCTACTGGCTTCCAAGCCTGATAGAGGATCCAATCACAAACTTCTTGTAAGATAAACAACTTTATGAATCAGATTGTGATGGATATGACTATGTGTGCATAAGATGTGATTTCAGATAATCATATATAAAGGCATGTAAAGAAATCACATAAATGAAAGACAATATCAATCTCAAACACAGTCATTTCATAGTGGTTCGACTACTTGTCTACTCCACTACCGGCTTCCACACTCAACCCTTGAGTGACCGGATTTCACTAAGGAGGTTTCCCATAGTTCACCTCAAACCTAAGGTTTTAAATCAAGTTCACCTTCAACCTTTACAGAGGTTTCTACTCGGTTCACCTCAAACCCTGAAGTTTTGCTGACGTACTCCTAACCAGATGTTTATGCCCACACAGAGCAAGGGTTCACACAACGCACTTAGAGATTTCTACTCGGTTCACCTCTAACCCTGGAGTTTTGCTGGCATACTCCTAACTAAATGTTTATGCTCTCCACAGAGCAAGGGTCCACACAATGCACCCCGCACGTACACTCCCGTCGGAGGCCTCCTTCGAGGACTTTAAATGGTGAGCAACACCTATGACCCAATCCTAGAAAGGAATGATCATAAATATCCTCTGGACTCTTAGTACTTACAGATAAGTTGATGAGTCCCTTTTAGTGTAGTGATGAAGATCTCCTTCTTGTTGATGAAGAGTCTTCAGCTCCCTTGATCCACAACACAAAGATGTACCTATGTTAGGTTTAGGTTGGGTCAAGGTTATGATGGAGTACCACTCTCTAAATATTTTTCTATAAGGAAGATAGAGTGGTTCCAATCATCTATGCATTCAAGGCATCCCAGCTTAATGATTTTCCATTAAGATAGTAGCTGGAGGATCCTTGAATGTGGAAGTTCATTCCCCAATCCACTCTATGAAATATCAATGATGAGGGTGGATTGGAGGATGAACTTCTTGAGAGAAAGGGCTTAAGGTAAATGATAGGAAGGTTAAAACTCTCAAAAGCACTCTCTACTTTCTCTCACAGTAATAAAGACTAATCTCTCTATTTATAGGCAAAATGTTCTAATGGATATGAACGGTCATATTTATGACAGAGTTCGATATGATCGATCAACTGTCGATATGATCGAGCGTATACTCTCGATTGTATCGACAGACCACTCGATGATACAAACTCAAATGTCATTTCACTTTTGAAAACCTTTCGCTAACTGGTCGATGGGATCGATACACACATCGATGTTATCGGATTTCGAACTCCGATCCTATCGAGATATGGATCGATCTATCGACAGGTGAAAATAAGAGAAAAGTTTTGAAGAATTTCAGATTCTATAGATATGATCGGGGAACAGTCGATGTCATTGAAATTTATATATCGATGATATCGGAGACCTTGTCGATGGGATAGATAAGTCGTATAGATTTACTTATAAGCTTGCTAGACGATCTGTGTCCAGACTCGATCTTATCGACCAGGTCTCGATATGATCGATATATGAATATCGATCTATCGACTGGTACCCCGATCAACATTAAAAATAACCTGAAACTCATGCCGGAGAAGACATGCGCCCACAATCGATATGATCGACTGACTTCCAATATGATCGATATTTGAGTTCAGATTGAATCGGACAGTCACCGATATATCGAAGATTATGTTGATTTTCTTTAGAAAAATAAGGGCGCCAAAAAATAGTCTGTCGATATAATCGATCCTCTTCCGATAGGATCGATATTCGAATATCGATGATATTGACTCACCGGTTAATATATCGATAAATCGTCCAGATGATTGTTTGATTACTGGAAACTTTTTGTCCTCACTCAATTGTATCAATTGAAATGACGAGGACATCGACAGAGCTGGTAATTGATATAATCGACAGTGTAAGAAAAACTTAAAGATTTTCCTACTTGATAAATAGTTTTCTTACACAAAATCCCTAAGATGTTCTAGTTCTTTTTAAGGGTTTTAATCACTTGGTGTTTTGGGACATGAGATGTGAGGCTATGATTTACCTATGGCGAGCTTCCACACATCCAGTTGAGGCAGACGCTTTGACTTGATCTTCCTGTTAGGCGTTGTTGTCCGACTGACTCAACTTACAACGTAATTGACAAACCAGGGCACGTAGTAGGTGCACTTTCAAAATGCACCCAAACCTCCATGGCAATCATGCCATAGTAAAAGAGGTGGTCAAGGTTCTCAAAGAGTTGATTTAACGGTGAAAACGGGGCTGGATAGAGTTGAATCACGTGTGAACCATCGTGATTGTGGGTGGGCGAGGGATCAGCACTGACGTTGGGGACCCTACAACATTCACATCGGGAGGCCAGACTTATACTAGATTTTTGGACCGCAAATCCATAGGAATGACACTGAGCATAATCTTCCAGAGGAAAGCTCCAATCTTGGGAGGGAGCAACTTGTTCCAGGCCCACTCAGTCTAACTCAATCTCGGATGGTGATTCCAAAGACCATTCCAACCTGACTTTAGAGTGAAGGCACCGGAGGTAGAAAGATTCCAAGCCAAAATTTCTTCTCTGTCTAAAAAAACAGTTGGGCTAGTTTTGAGCATCTGAAGAATAGACAGAGTGAGAAGGGATTGGACGTGGGAGAGGTTCCATTTTCCAGAGCAAGGATGGAAGTCTCGCACTATCGCTTCTTGAAGATGAGGTGGGACAGGGGGACAGGGTGGCACCCGCTAGGAAGCCCCTCCCTGTCCAATTTTGATTCCAAAAATTGATCCTTCCCTCGCTGATGAGCCACTTTGAGTGATGAATAGTAAAATGCAGCATAGTGAGCATCTCCTTCCACACCTAGGAGACTACCGAAGAACTCCTCCCTTTGTTAGAAATGAGATTGGGAATGTATTTGGCAGACATGGGTCTCGCCCATAGAGATTTCCCTTTCAGAAGATTCCAACCCATTTTAATATGAAACGCATGCATGACGTCCCCTAGTCTTCTGATCCCCAACCCTCCCTCTGATAAGGGTTTGTAAATCCTAGCCCACTTGATCCAATGCTTCTTCTGACGGCCCTCCATATTGCCCCAGAAGAAATTAGCGAAACCTGCCTCTAGGGTATTATAGACAGCCGCGGGGATGTTCAGGGCTGACAAGACATGATTCGAAATGCTGGACAAGACATTCTTGATCAAGATAGTCTTCGTTGCTAGATTGAAGAGTTTGGATTTCCATCCGTCGGTCTTACTGAGGATTTTCTGAATGATCGGCTGCAGCAAGGGGGAGAGAGTCTTCCCTCTGTTGAGAGGCGCACCCAGGTAAGTTCAAGGAAGAAAGGCTTGCTTGAAGCCTGTTAGGTGGGCTAGTTTGCGGGCTTTGGTTTTGGAAGCTTTTTTAGGACAATGAAGAAGGATTTCTAGGCATTCACCTTTTGGCCCAAGGCTTCCTCATATTCTCTAATGAATATAAGCAGCGGTCGCAGAGAGGAAAGCCTACTATTCAGAAATAAGATAGTGTCGTCAGTGAATAACAAATGAGTGATTAGGGGGCAGTTAGTGGAGAGTTTGAAGGCCTGACAAAACCCATAAGCGAACAACTTTCTAATGCCGCGATTGAGAAGTTCAGCAGCAATAATAAACATGGCTGGGGAAAGGGGATCTCCCTGCCTCAAGCCTCTGGACAACTAAAAGAAGCCATACGCTCTTCCGTTTATGAGCACAGAAAACTAGTTGTCGTGCTAGCAGCGCTGCACCGGGTTGATCCACCGCTGATCAAAACCAAACCCCTTAAGCACGATGTCTAGAAATCCCCATTTAACATGATCGTACACCTTCATATCTAATTTCAGGATTAGATTGCCTCCAAAGACCCTGCGATCCAGCTCATGAATCATTTCTCTTGCAGTGACTATGTTCTCCACAATTGATCTACCCCTGACAAAGTCACCTTGTTTGTTAGAGATGATGGTAGGTAGGTGAATGGCCAATCCGGTTGACTTAGTAGTGCAGTGGTTTGACATCTTCATTGCTTCTCACTGTGAATGCTGCAGGTCCCCCCCTCTTATCCTTCCATCTTCTTCTCCCTCTCCTACAGTCTTACTGTGCTGCACTAGGCCTTCCCCTCAAGGCCCCCCTGTTCTCGGCCCTCTTCATTCCCTTCAGCCCAACACCTAGCCCACTGCCCAAACAGGAGGAGTAGAGGAGTCCATCGACCACCTCTTCAGCCAGGGTCTGATAGCCAGGAAGGTATGGGACCATTTTCACAATTTATTTGCCATTCCATTCATCCCCAACCACCCATTCTCCCCCATATTTGGGAGTGGTTCTCTGCGGCCAACAATCAATCTCATATCTCCATTCTTATTGGTCTCCTCCCAAGCTTAATTATTTGGGAGATTTTGCATAGCAGAAATGCTACCCGGTTCGAGGGTTATTTCATGTCAAATAAATCCAACATCTCCAGAGTGTTAACTTGGCTGAGAGAGATTGGGTCATCCATTCAAGTAGAAGACAGGCTTCCCATAGCATCAAACATCATTCTTCAGATCCCCCCCCCCCCCCCCCCCCCCCCCCCCAAGCCAATGCTATTCCCCTCATCGTCAAATAGTCTAAGCCTCCATTGGGTTGGCTGAAATTAAACACAGATGGATCATCCAAAAATAACTTGGGTGTTAGTAGAGGTGGAGGAGTCTGTAGAGACCACGTTGGTAGAATGATTTTTGCTTTTAGTCGACATTATGGGGTGGTCTCCAACACAGTGGTGGCAGCTCAGGCCATCTGTTCCAACCTGGGCCTATCTAAGATTATTGTTGTATCATATTATGAAATAGTAGTTAATGTGGCCAAGGATCCGTCTATTGCCTGCCCTTAGAGTATCTGGTATACTATGGGCGAAATTCACTCCAAAAGGCACCCCCTTAATCTCACCTTCACCCATATTCTTCGTGAAGGCAACACGGTGGCGTACGCATTTTCCAGGATGGCCAGTGAAGGCTACCCCAATAGGATATTTATGCACTCCTCCAACCTTCCTAGGCCTATCGAGGGATCATAGTTCTGGACAACTCAGGCCTAAGCTCCATGAGAAGGCCTTAATCCGGTTGTATATGGGTTGTAATTAGCTGCTTTGAGGCCACCTGATACTTCCTTTTGTGTTTTGCCTTTTGTAGGGTGACAAGATAGGAGTGGTCCGTAATCTTTTTGGTTGGACCCTCCCGAAAGTTTATACATGTTTCATCTCAATGAAATTCTAGTGGCATCGTCCCACTTTCCTTTTATATATATATATATAAAGTATGACTATTGGACAAAATGGAGACATGTACATTAGACTAACTATTTGACAAACCAATTCAATCCACCTCATGGATGGTCCATTTCTCAAAAAAAAAGAAATGCAGCAAATGGGTGTTTTCATAACTATTCAATCCATAAACAATTTTGAGGACCATTTCTTTGGATATATTAACCATCCAAAAATGGCCATGTAGAGGACAGTATGCCAAATGGTGTAACTTTTGAGCCCTCACTATGGAGCTGACCTTGTGACAAAAATTAGGACCGTACAAAATGGACACAATGCACATTAGACTGTGTATTTTGTGGAGCTTCCCTTTTAGATTAAAGTTGATTCACACTTTAGGGTGTTAATCACACTAGGAGGATTGTAAATCCAGTGGGTTTCCACTACTAAGGGTCCCGAATCGAGGGGGTTTCAAATCCACACTCTCAAATAGGCCCTTAAGGTCATTTGGCACCATGGATTCCAATCATGGCGGTTCCAAATCCAGGGGATTTCCAATCATGGGGGTTCCAAATACATGGGGTTTCCAATCATGGGGGTTCCGAATCCATCAGGTCAACACAAAACTCAAAAGTGGGCCACGCCATAGGGGAACGGAGGAATGAGAACCACCACTATCAATCGATTGAGAGAGCGAGAGAGAATTATCTCCATATTTGTGGAGAGATCGACAAGAAGAGAGAGAGAGAGAGAGAGAGAGAGAGAGAGAGAGAGAGAGAGAGGTGGGAGAGGGACAGACAGAGAGGAGAGCATATGAGAGGGAGAGAGAAACAAAGAGTTAGTTTACGCCTGACTAAATGAAATGAAGGGAATAGGTGGCTCACGTCAGCAAGTTCTGTGGGTCCCATCAGGAGGTATGTGTTATATCCAAACCATCCATCCAACTAGCGAGCTCGTCGTAAGGCTTGAGATGAAAAATAAGACAAATCTAACTATCAAGTGGACCACACTAAAACAAGCAGTAGGGGATTGAATGTCTACCATTGAAACCCTTTTGGGGCCACAAAAGTTTTGGATCAAGTTGATCTTTGTTTTTTCCCTTCATTAGGGCCTGTATGATCTAATCAACAGATTGGATGTCAAATAAACAGTATAGTGGGCCTTAAGGAGGATTTTAATGGTGAATGTCCAATCATTATTGTTTTCCTATGATGTGGTCCACCTTAGATTTATATCCCTATCATTTTTTTTGGATTAAGCCCTAAAACAATCTATTAAAATGGATGAATATAATGGATGATATACACACATCATGGTGGGGCCCACGGAGCAATACCAGCCACCTGGCTAGCAGCAGGGGGAGTAGCCAATTCGTTCCCCATCCCTACTGGTATTTGTGGCGTGGTCCATTTAATATTAGGATATGATTCATTTTTTGGATAATTCTCTAAAATGATCTTAAAAAATGGATGAATTGTGTGGGTTGATACCAAATTTTTTGTAAATCCAAAGTACAAGTGGACCAGGCCACATGAAACAGTGTGGAATAATGATTTCCATCATTGATACCTTCCTTGGGCCCACAATAATGTTTATTTGCCATCCAACCTAATCATAATATCAAAAAGACATGGATGAAGAGAAAACACAAACATCAGCTTGATCCAAAACTTTTGTGCCCTCCAAGAATTTTTCAATGGTAGAGGTTCAATCACACTATTTCTTGTGGCACTACAAGAAATAGCGCTTTTATCAATGAAATTTTTGCCAACGAAAAAAATTTCGTTAACCAACGAAAGTTTTTTTACGTCGGTAAAACAACACTTTTACCGTCGAATTTTTTTTTTCTTCAGTAATAATGTTTTTACCTACGAAAATTTTCGTAGGTAAAACAATTATAACTTTTAAGATAGAAAATTTTTGTGGTATTTTAAAAACTTCATTGTAAGAGTTTTACTGATGAAAATTTTCGTTGGTAAAAAGCACAAAACAACTTTTACCGATGAAAACTTTGGTTGGTAAAACCATTATAATTTTTAAGATAGAAAATTTTTGCACTACTTTGAAAACTTCACAGTAAGAGTTTTACCGACGAAAATTTTTGTCGGTAAAAAGCAAAAAACCACTTTTACCAACAAAAATTTTTGTCAGTAAAATTGTTATATTTTTCTCTTCAAGAATTTTCGCGTTGAGTTTTACCGACGAACTGAAACCGTCAGGAATAATGTTTTTACCGACAAAAATTTTCGTCGGTAAAACTGTTATATTTTTCACTTCAAAAATTTTCACACTGAGTTTTACCAACAAAGTCAAACAATCGGTAATAATGTTTTTACCGACAAAAAGTTTCGTCGGTAAAACAATTATAATTTTTAAGATAGAAAATTTTCATGCTATTTTGAAAACTTCGCGGTAAGAGTTTTACCGACGAAATGTTTTGTTGGTAAAAAGAAAAAAAAAACCACTTTTACCGAAGATAATTTTCGTTGGTAAAATTGTTATATTTTTCACTTTGAAAATTTTTGTGCTGAGTTTTACCAACGAACTCAAACCGTTGGAAATAATGTTTTTGCCAATGAAAATTTTCGTCGGTAAAACTGTTATATTTTTCACGTAGAAAATTTTTGCCTTGAGTTTTACCGATGAATGAAAACTATTTGGAATAATGTTTTTACCAATGAAAATTTTCATCGGTAAAACTATTATAATTTTCCTATGTTTTACCGACGAACTAAAACCGTCGGGAATAATGTTTTTACCAACGAAAATTATCGTCGGTTAAACTGTTATATTTTTAACTTCAAAAATTTTCATGATGAGTTTTACTGACGAACTAAAACCATTGGAAATAATGTTTTTATTGACTAAAATTTTCGTCAGTGAAATTATTATATTTTTCACGTAGAAAATTTTCGGCCCGAGTTTTACTAACGAACGAAAATCGTTGGGAATAATGTTTTTACCAACGAAAATTTTTGTCGGTAAAAATATTTTATTTTCCACATAGAAAATTCTCCCTGAGTTTTATCGACTAACTAAAACCATCGGGAATAATGTTTTTACCGACGAAAATTTTTAACGGTAAAACTGTTATATTTTTCACATAGAAAAGTTTCGCTAAGTTTTACCGATGAACTAAAACCATCTGGAGTAATGTTTTACCGATGAAAACTTTTGTCAGAATAATGATATAATTTTTAACTTAGGAAATTTTCCAACTCCCTTGAAAAGTTTCGGGGTAAGAGTTTTATTGACGGACCAAAGCCGTCGGGAATAATGTTTTTACATAGTAAAACCTGTGTTTTACTGACGAAATGATATAATTTTAACTTAGAAAATTTTCCCACTGACATCATTAGTTTTTCTCATTTCTTCTTGATTGAACTAAATATTTGCTGCAATTCAATTCACTTGATTTTTTGATTTTTTATTTTTGTTGATTCTGGATGAAGGTTTTGGTTTTCTAAGTTTTCATGTCATTGGTCCTGTTGTTGGTCCTACATATTGTATTTGATTAATTCCACCTTGTTATGATTCTATTGCCTTGATGGGTTTCAGTTTTGTAGCATTTGGCATGGATTTTTGGTCCTGCATGTGTATATGATATCATTCTCCCTCCATTGGTTTTCTATTTGTTCTTTGCTGTAGTACCTTGTTTCATGCAATTGATGCTAATGCAGTACCTTGTTTTGGCATGTAACCCTTCGGCAGTTAGCAAACTAGATTTTTGAAAGCACAAATAATATTAAAGACTTGCAGTTACTCTTTTATTCAGCTAAGAAAACTAAAAGGGCATTTATTCATCAATTGTTAGGGACTGCCAGTTCCAGCACTAGTGAAGACTTGCAGTTACTCTTTTGCTAATTTATCTTCTCGGATTTTGATTGTTTTGGATCCTTTAGCCTATTTGTTTGGGTAATTTGAATTTTGCATTGAAGTAATTCTTGCTTTCTAGCTGCAGAAACAATTAATTGTGGTAATCTGTGTGCTGGAGTGGCAGGTTCAGATTATATTTTTTGATTTTGAAATGTTTAAATCAAACATCAAACAATATGATAAATGTCTACTATGATCTATGTTCATTCACCATTCTTAGTGGTCATGGCTAAATAGAAACCTGATCATTTCTTTGATGTGGCATATGCTTGTGAACTTTACCTTGTTAGTTGTACAAAGATGGGAGGTGAACAATAGAACTACTAGCCTACTACCTTCCTTACTTCCCTAAGATATCTACTTTGGCTACAAAAAAGTTAGGGAAAGATTAGTTACACTTTTGTGGAGACACATTGCTATTGCAAGGGCTTTTTTCTTATTTTGTTTTGTTTTTTTATTATTTATTATTTTTTTTTTTATTTTAATGTTGTTTCCTACTTATACGGTTGATTTTTTTCCAGCAAAAACAACCCAGGATCCATCAGTTATGAGTGTTTATGTCACGCTCCAAACTCAGAAACTGGGCTTAAAAAATTTTCGATCACCGAATCTGGCCCCAACAGCCTCCATAATACCCCATTCTTGGCTCCCAGTGCCCATTCGCCGGGTTCCGATCCTGGGATGCTAAAAGGAGGATTTTCAACATCAGTTTGATTCATAATAAGCATAACCAAAGGCATAACCCACAAACAACAACCAAAAACTCCATCACATTTTCACTATGATGAAAAACTTTATAAGTACAATGAGTATAAAGGAAAAAATAATGATGATGAACAAAAAGCTCCAAGATGATCTGCAAATCGCTCCTTCCTCAGCGCTGCTACACCCCAATGTCACTTGCACGCAATGGTCATGCATAAGCTTATGAAAAGCTTAGAGGATGGTGAAAGTATGTGTGCAAGGTAGTAATATGATCATGTAATATCAGAATAATGTAGAATAAGCTGATGGATCCATGAATACTATTGGCCGTACCAAGGTATTGCGATATAAGACATGAATGAGGTTGGCCATAACAAGGGCATGTGATGAAAAATGTAACTCAAGCATACAAATCCTCATATAAGTCCACATATCAATACAGCTCAACTCTAGAATATCACCGGGGTCTAATACACTCCAAGCCAGATTATCGCCCGATCACGCGCAACAAGGTGAGTAGAAAAGACCTCACTATCCGCCTGCTAATATCAAACTCGGCTCGTCAATAGTGGACCTATTCCTCTAGCTGGTCAAACTCAGTCTAGCTTTGCCCCCACCTCTCGGGCGGGTAAGGCCGCACCCCCTTCCAATCGACCACGACACAGTGAAAAGTGCGGCCTTCTGGTAATTGGCACTTGGCACTCATACACCCACTCGGTCTAGACGTTGGAGCAACCTCCTGGTCCGACAAGGGTTTATGGACTTTCACCCAGGGATATTTATAACACCCCATGTAGAACAAGATTTTCGGTATCTAATCCTGCCAAACACGATATGTCTGTGGAGGCTACAGCCCTGATGTCACTAGGGCGTACAGTAACCATATCACACAATGCGAATGCAAGAATCACACTATCCAGTCATGCAACAATCCCGGGCGTATCGTGCACTCATGTAGGGAAACACCGCCTATTTGGGAGCCCCTAAACAATCTGGCTGAAGGCATTTGCTATAATCAGTAACTTCTCATATCAAGCATACATATGATGCGTATGATCATGGATCATGGAACTATACTAAACAATTTATATGGTGATGGATGTTGTTCATAACAAAGATGGGCCTATACGGTCTACAAGTATGGGCCTAACGATGGGCCCTAGGGAGAATTATAATGCGGACATTTAACCAACATTATTCTTACAATATGGACGTCAAACTAACATTACTCCCATAGCACGACCATCATGCACATCATTACACAAACTATGGTAGAGTCACACATTGTAATGGACTTGTGTACATCCAATTGGGCCTCGACCCATGGGCCTTAGATACAACAAATGGGCCGCATAACATGGGCCTTATGTATATCAGGGTGGGCCTCAACAGATGGGCCATAACTACATCAAGATGGGCCTAATCATATGGGTCGATCAAATGAGCCGAGTCGAATGGGCCAAATCAATTGGGCCGAGTCAAATGGGCCTTAGGTATATCAAATCGGGCCCACCCTCATATATTTTTGAGATCCAACCTGTTCACAAGTTAACATAGAGGTAGATGAAATGAAAAAAAATATCAACTTAAATTGGAAACTACTGTAGCCCTTAGGATTTTGAACATTGCATGTCACGGTCTACTATTTAAATGGTGGGGTCCACTTGAACTTCAAATCTAACTCACCCATTTACCTCATGCCACAAAATAATCTCACAAATGGTTGGATGTTTTGGATACAACACATGCATCATGGTGGGCCCCACCGTCCAAATAGCAGACGGTGTAGACAAAGCACATACATCATTGGGGCCCACACCACATGGATGAAACACATACACCTGGAGTGGGTCCCACCGCCAGAAGAGCTTGGAATGTACACTTGCAGCCCTGCTATATGAAAAGACAGAGGTGGGTCCCACGTAGGGCCCACCTTCACATATCAAATGTATAATATATATATATATATATATATATATATATATATATATATATATATATATATATATATATATATATATATATATTGCACTACTGCACAACAGCTTTATGTGTTAAAAGAGAGAGGTGGGTAGGACACATAGGGCCACCCTCTCATATATAATATAATATATATATATATATATATATATATATATATATATATATATATATATATATATATATATATATATATATATATATTATAACAAAGTGATGTTCAGGCCTCTGTACGGCTGCCTGGACAGCCACGTACGTCAAGGAGGGCCCCACACATGGGGTGTGTCCCACCGCCAGAGGGATGGCGGACACAATACATGCATTACGGTGGGGCCATCTTAAACGAATGGACGGCGTGGATGGGTCCCACGGACCCCATAGCCTGTTCACAGCTCATTGTTAGCCACTCCTAGTAGGGGATCAGTACCAAGACCCCATCATTGAAAGGATGTATCTTTCTCTCAGTCTGCCAGTTGAGCTATGGATCTGAGTGTGTTAAGGAGGGCCCCACACGGATGTGGTCCCACCGTCCAGGGGTGGTGGATGGTCTAGATAAAACAACACCATGGTGTGGCCCATCTAAGAGGATGGACGGTGTCGACGGGTCCCATGGACCCCACCGTCAGCATACACTCCACTGATAGAGTACACCCACTGTTAGTCTACACCCATATCAGTACACATACTCCATGTTAGCCACCTCCACAGGGATTAATACCAAGACCTCCATTGTTGAAACGACGCATCTTTCACTCGGACAACCACGTGAGTTATGGAGTTGGGGCCCACGTCAGATCACACTTCACTGGCAGCCACACCCCACTGCTAGCCACATCAAGGTGGGCCCCTTATGGATGGTTGGGATGGCATATAAACATCATGGTGTGTCCCACATAGATGGGGTCCATCGGTAAATGGCATGGATGATATACACACATTAGGTGAGCCATAATCATAGAAAGAGAAGGGAAAAGAGAGAAAGAGAGAAAGAGAGATCGGAGACAACGGAGGTACTGGAGGGGCCCCGCCACTATGGGTCCCTCTTTGATACAAAATATACATCAAGGTGGGTCCCACTAAATATGGACCCTTAAATCATAAAACAAATACATAATAAAAGGAGAGAAATGTGGGTCCAAGATCACCCACCGACTTTTTCTTGCACCCTAGGCTTCCTTAGCTCCTTAGCTTTGATTCTAACGAAGGAGATGAGGTTTGGATGGTTAAGATGGAAGATGAAAGGGTAGGAAAGGTGGACCACACACAAATCCCTTGGAATGTTGAAATGGCTTGGACGTGGGAGGTTTTCTCTTGCTTTGGAATGAGTTTGAAAATGAGAGAGAGAGAGAGAGAGAGAGACTTGTTAAGGGAGAGAGAGAGAGAGTGATGGGTGGAGTGATGGATGTGGTGAGTGATAGGTGTAAGAGCCTTTTTGACTTTTGTGGCAAATGATGTAAGAAAAGTATGGACTTGTGTAAGAAACTTTTGACTTTGGGATTGCTTAGGAATGGGTAAAAGGTGATGTGTACTTGACATATACTTGACATGATGGGATTGATGGATATGACAAGTTGTAGACATTCTCTCAGAATTCGCACAGTGTTTTCCTTATACCGAATACTGGCCCACATCTCCTGACCAGGGTATCGGATAGGTGTGCGAGTCACGATATCAGAACCTCGGCGACAGCACGGTTGCTATGATACAAGTCTCAGGTTGATGGCATGTGAATCAGGGTCACACGCAAATGCCGGTTAAGGGTCGAAGGTTGCCGAAATTCGACCGGGAAGACTGCAGAAGTCTACGGAACGGTACGGTCTATAGGATACAGGGCTTACAGCTCTCCCCTCCTAATAAAAATTTCATCCTCAAAATTTACACAATCATTACAACTAGGCATAACTCGCGAGGAAGAAAGAACATAACATCATCATATAAAATCAGTGATAGCATATAAAATACAACGCATGATCAATCATCAAAGAGATAGGGATAGCGCTCTCGATTCTCAGCCTCGAGTTCCCAAGAAGCACTACGCCAAAAAGCTCAATTTGTGATGCATTTTTACGACGGACTTGGTCCGTCGCAAAAATCGCTTGGTTTAACGACGGATTTAATCCGTCTGTAAGGGAAAAAGTCCGTCGCCAATCCCTCCTTTCTCGTAAATCCGTAGTTCAAACGTCGTGGAATTTCACGACGGACCTAAATCCGTCGCTAAAATCTGATTTACAACGGATTTTAAAGTAGCGACGAATCAAATCCGTCGGGAGTTTTATTTTGCGATGAAAATGACCAGTTGCAAATTCCCGCCCAAGGCGACGGTTTTCAGTTTCTTTTACGACGGATCATGGTTCATCGTAAAAGGACTTTTGCCCTAAACATTAATTTTTTTTTTAATATGGGGGAAAAATATGTTTTTTTTGTGGTCTAATAATTGTTTTTAATAGAATTTCAGTGGTTTTATTGTACATATTTGTATATAAGATTATTTTTTAACAATTGATTGAATGCAAAAAAATAAAAAAATAAAAAAAATATTTTTATAACAAATAAGTGGAAATTATTATTTTAAAAAATTTAAAACTAATATTTAAATGATTCGTAGTATCAGATGAAAAAGAATACTGAGAATAAAAAATTTAACAATGTTAGAGAAAAAAATGAGATTTTGAAAAAATAAAAATCGTGATTTAATAAAAATCTATTTTGTGGGAAAAAAAAGAATATTGAATAAATTTGATAAATTTGAAAAAAAAAAAAAAAAAAGCTTTTAATTTTGAGAAAAAAGTAATATCCTGAAAAAGAAAATTAAAAATATTTTTAAAAATGTGAAAATTTTCACAATGCTGAAAAATGATAATATTTTGAAAAAGAAAATAAGAGTTTGTATTTTGAAAACTAAAATAAAATTAAGAAGTTCGATAAAACTTGACAAGTTCAAATAAAATGCTTTTAAAAAATGGAGAAGTTAAAAAGAATTAAAAATTTTAAGATAAAATGATATTAAAAAATCAATACTTTATCAAAAAACAAACATTTTGAAACGAAAAATAAAGAAGTCGAAAATTTTGGTGATTTTGAAAAATAATTGAAAATGTTCAAAATTTGAAATTAAAAGAAAAAGTTATAAAAACACTGAGATTTTGAAAAAAAAAAATTAAAAAAAAATATCGTTTTAAAAAATAAAATTAAAAAGTTGAAACAAAATGATGCTTTTGAAGAAAAAAAAAATCGGCATTTTGGAATTTTTGGGAAAAATAAATAAAATTTGTGAAAATTTTAAAGATTTTGAAAATAAAAATTCAAAATTTGTATTTTAATTTTTTTTGAAATATTTTATAATAAAAATGATATTTTGTTAGCAGTTTTCAAAGAAAAATTAAGATTTTAAAAAATATATTTAAATTTTGAAAAAAATGTTATTTTTAAATAGAAATAGAAATTTATCTATGAAAAAAATTAATAAATTATCAGGCATATCCACTAATTGAACATTTAACCATTTTTGGGCAATCGAATTAGTCCAGGTTAAAGAGTAAATAACTTTACATGTTTAAATCAAATTTCACTCAAATTGTTGATTAATCTTGTATGCCCGATATCTTTCTCATATGTAGCTAGCCTGATTGGGACGAGTAACTAATCAAATTGAGAGTATTGATTGGTAAAATAGAGTGAATGGACCAAACATATAAAATGGGCTAAATATTATTGTCAAAATTGTGACCCAACTTATTGACCTCATAAGAACCTAAGAATTGATGTTAGTAAGTTTTGTGGGCCTCATCATGATGTGTGTCGAACATCAATACCGTGCATTTGATGTGTCCCCTTTATGTTATGAGATATCTCAAAAATCATTTGTATATAAAACTCAGGTGAGCCATACCATCTAAAAGCATGTGAAGACTTCGTAAAAAATATAAAAGCACTTGGTGGGGCCCACATGAGTTTTGGATGCGGCTAAAACTTGGTTTAACCCCTCATCCAAGTGGGACACACATAATGAGTAGGTTAGATATGTGAATCACATTTAGGTAGACCCAATATATGATTATAAATGTTTTAAGGAAACCCATCTCCACTACATTTTGGTGAGTTAATCATTACCCTCACCAGAGTAAACTCTATAGGGTCCACCGTTATTTATTTATTTTATCCACTTCGTTCATCCATGTTAATAGATAATTTAAGGTCTAAAGAACGAAAAGGAAGCATATCCAAAGTTCAAGTGGACCACACCACAGGAAATAGTGTGATTGAACCTATACCATTGAAAAATTCTTGGAGGCTATAGAAGTTTTAGATCAATCTGATGTTTGTGTTCTCTTCATTCATATTTTTTTGATATTATGAACAGGTTGGATGACAAATAAACATTACTGTGGACCCAAGTGGGACACACATAATGAATTTTGGATGTGGCTGAAACTTGGTCTAACCTGTCATTCAAGTGGGACACACATAATGAATGGGTTAGATCTGTGAACCACATTTAGGTAAAACTAAATCTCAAGTGGACCACATCACGCGAAAAGTGGTAATTGAACGCCCACCATTAAAAATTTATTAGGATCTACAAATTTTTTAAATCAAGTCGATATTTGTTTTTTTTTTCCTTCCATCGATGTTTGTATGACCTAATTGGCATGTTGGATGTCAAATAAACGGATGCGGATTGCGTCCTACCCCTACTCAGACAGTAATTCGTCCGGGCAGGGCTCTATGGGGTCCAAAGTGATGTAAGTGTTTTATCCACGGTTCATTGCTTTTCTTATATCATTTTAAGGTATGAGACAAAAATTGAAGCATATCCATAACTCCAGTGGACCACATCAAAGTAAGTTGTGGTGATAATGACTCTCATCGTTGAAACCTTTCTAAGGGCCACCATGATGTTTTTTTTACCATCCAACGTATTAATAATGTAATGTAGATGTGGATGAAGTTAAAACACAAACATCAGCTTGATCTGAAACTTCTCAAGCTCCCAAGAAGTTTTTAATGGTGGATGTTAAATCCCCACTTTGTGGTCTACTTAAGGCCTGTACCTGCCTCATTTTTTGAATTATATATTAAATGATTTGAGAAAAATTATCAACGGCCTGGATAAAATACTTATATCACTTTGGCCCCATGGAGCCCTGTCAGGATGGGTAGGATGCAATCCACACCCCAAATAAACATTGCAGTGGCACTAGGAGATTTAATGGTGGACATTCAATACTACTTATTCTCCTGTGTGGTCCCCTTGAAATTTAGATTTGCCTCATTTTTAAGATCAAGCCCAAAATAATATCTAAAAATGACTAGACGGTGCAGATAAATTACACATACATCATGGTGGGGCCCACAGATCACCGACCACGAGCGGCAGCTTCACTGGCTACAAAAGGGGTTTCAATGTGTTAGTTTTGGATATAATGTAAAATAGTGGTGACTCTTTCATGTCACTTAAGGCAATGATGTATGGTTATCCAGACCATCCAAATAGTGGTTCCACTTGTTGATGGTTAGTATTTAAGCTTTTACAATATTATATACTCTTAATCATCTATTAGGTGGGCCCTTAATTGTACGGATGATAATCTATTATATAATATAAATGATGTAAAACAAACACTTGTGCGGATATGAATAAAAATTCCATATTCAAATAGGGATTCTAACCCTATTTCGAATTCACCTCTCTCTCTCTCTCTCTCATTTTCGGAAGGAAGGCAGATAGCGGCCCCTCTTTCCATCTGGGTTCTTCCCCTTTGCTCCGTAAGTACCCTCTTTTAATCTAGTTTTAGCGATTAGATCTGGACTCCTTTAATGTGCATATCTAAATCTCTTATATCATGCTTGGCTACGGTCTGATTGATGTCCATGTCATGCTCGGAATGTCGTTCATCTCACAATCAGTTCAAGCCCTGTTTCTACCCTTTACATGACCTAATCACTGTCCAGATCTTGGACGATAAGCATGTAGCTCTATGATTGAGCAGATAACCATCTGATTGACAACCTCCTTGGACATTGAGCAACCTCTCATCAACATGCAACAACTGTTCATAGCTCCCTGCTTGTGAACTAATTTGGTGAGACTTATATCCCCTTATTATTTTCATTTCACTGTTAATAGTTACATGAAGTTAATATAATCATATGAAAGTTTTATAACTGATCAAGAAGGAAAGAAAATAATATGAATTTCTATTTTTATTTCACTAAAGCATTTTATTATTTTCTATATAAAAATCCGCATGCTAATTGTTCGAGGAAATGCCTCAACCAAGAACATTCTTGTGTTAATCATGTTAGAGGTCCTGCATTTCAAGTCTGTAAATGGGGCACGAATTGCTGTATGGTTGGATGAACCCATTGTATCATCCATCTAGTAGGCCCTTCTTTGGTGGACCAACACAAATTCACAATGATTGGAATTTTCCCCTGTTTACCTTTTTTGTTTTCAGCCATCCATTGATCAAATGGCTAGGATGATCATGTCAGTTTGACTTCTAACTGTGGTCATCCACAATAGGACCTACCAGAAGGATGTTTAAGATCCTCCAAATATACAGCTATGCGGAGCTCACCAATGTATAGACCAATCAAAGGACCTCGAGGACTCCACTGGCACAAATGTTCTTAATTTGTAATGCAATAAGGATGCAGTAGCTACTGGATGTCTTTTACTAGAACAACTTTCTTTGTTTTCAGTTATCTTATTTCCTTGATAAAATAAATAAATAAAGAAGAATGTTAGCTTGCTAGTTCAAATGCAGTTCTAATTAGATGTGTAAAAAAGAAGTGTAATTCATGCTCAGTTTATGATATTATTTGCATTATTTGGTGCAGCGATGGTAATTGTCATGAACATGCATCTGGAACATGATTAGGTAGTCGAGTTGATCATTTTTAATAACCATCATCTAGCTCATTTCTCCATTTTATTGCATTCTCCATCTGGTAACTCTTCACCTAGCTGATCATCAGCTTCTCCGACATCAACAAGGGCATTGCTAATATCACGGCCACAACCACTGTTACGATCACAACAAAGTGTATGCTCCTCTTTCGACTGGTTTTCAAGCTATTTATCTCAAAATGCAAATGTGTAGCATGCTTGCCAATGTGGCACATGTGACTGATTTCTGAGCAATTCATCAAGTGAGAGCCACCTCAAACAAGAAATAAGCTAAAAGTAGGCCAGTCTAGTCATCTCATGGTCTAGTAGGTGGTCAATACTCAACTGCTATTATATCCTTAATTCTGTACTTTTTCCTTTGCTCTCGAGTACCATAAGACACCAATGCCCTTGAATTTCAAAGATGACCACCATTCCTTTTCTTCTCAGCTCTTGGTTTGAGTCAATGGGCTGCACATTTTATAAAAGTTTGCATTCAACTCTAACATTTGTTCATTATGCTACATGATATTCTTCTAGTTGAGATCCACAACTTATTGACTGCTCAGAAATTTCTGGGAGCTGATAGGCGGCTGCAGTTCCATGGTGGCATGTTGGATTATCTTTTTTCCCTATATGTGGATTTTTTGCAGGTTGACTACTTCAGATGATGTTTTTCTAAGGTTTGCTAAGCCCCATGTGTGTGCAAGGCATACCATGTACAAGCTACAACATCTGCCATCATGGCAGGCAGGTGGACTATTAGAAATATGTGGATAGCTTAGAAAAATTTTGCATTTTTTAAAGCCATATATCTGTTTCATAATTTGTGGCTCACTTCATTATTGGAATGACCTGATTCTTTGACGTCAGCATAATGGGACCCTTGTGATGGATGATCTGATCCCGTACCTTTATGCATCCATTTGTTTTTGCTATGGTTTTATTCATGAACATGTATTGCTTGCTGCTAGCTGTTGCATTGGAGAAAGCTACACTTTCAAATGAGTATTTTGTGAAGAGGAAGCCTTATCCAAACTTGGTTTTCTACTCTGGCTTAATCTATCGGTATATTCAAGAAAATTTCTACTCTGGCATCCATTCTTACTTAACACCCCTAACCTTAATTACTTTTCTTAGGATGTGTTTCAGATAGAGTATTAAGTGTTCTGTCAGAGTTTCATTTCATTTGATATACAGTTTGTTCTATTTTTTTACGAGAGTGGCTTGCCTAGAAGAAAATATTGATATTCTAAATTGGTTTTTGAATGTTAGACATTGTGTTGGAGACAAAGTGAATGTTCTTTTCTAGCCTCTGTTTTTTGGTGATGCTTCGAAAGCATTGTTGAAGTTTTCAGCTTCCAACTGCTTCTTTATTTCCATTGGAATTTCAAAATTTGATCATCAATGTGGGAATTCAATTGAGTCGACTTAGTGAGTTCTAGATTTATGATCATGACAATCATGTTTATAGTAGCTTTTAGTCATTTTCACTTTCATGTTTGTGAAGATTCTCAATTTGAATCAGTCACTGGATTTTAAAAACAGTTTGTTTTATTTTTTGAGTTGATGAATTTCTTTTTCACTTATAGGAAACTGTTGCATCTCATTTGGATAGCATTGATCAAAGAAGAATGAATCCTTTGCAATCTATCATCTATTAGGTTATACACGTCACTACAAGAAATTGGCTTTTGTTGGCTGGCTTTAATTATTGTCTTTTGAATCATAAACTAATATCTATCAGTTGTTTGGCCCACTGTCTAATCTTCAGCAAATGAATTAGCTGTGATCATCTACAGTACATGAGCCCATTGGATGAACATGTACTCAATGTACAGTCTGAGACTACAACTTTGGGTAGTTGGATGAACTACTAAACTAGCATCCTCTTAATTATCAGTTTATCACTGCAGATTTCAACATCAAAAGCATTCTAATTCTTTCTTCATTTGAATATCTTACCTGTAGAAAATGAGAGATGGGGAATGCGGCCTTGTTTTAGATAGCATAGGCAAAGACATTCCTGAAACTCTTTTCTTGCTTGATGTAGCTCCTCTTTCTCTAATTCCCATCTGGATTCATGATGGATATGGTTGCTTATTCATGGTTGGATAACAATGCATGAATGAACCATAGACTATTTGATTCTCATTCTTTCCTTCTCATTTTAATTGCAAGGGTACCTGTTGAAGGGTGTGCTTCGTCTTTCAGCTCTTTCTGAAATGAAATTTTTTTATCTTCTTCAATTATTAATGTTGATGCTGGTTCTTGTTCGATGTCTCAAAATCTGTGCAAAGAGGAATGCTCTTATGCAGCATACTGTGTAAAACTTCTAAGTAGTACCCTCTGCTCATACTGGATGTGGCTAACACATGCTAACATAAGTCGCTTCATATTCACTTCTTCAGTTGCATCTGCAAATACAGTCATCCTAGGTTGAGGCTATCAACCAAACTCATCTATGCCTGTGATTACTTTTTATTTTCAATGGTTGGCAAGCTATTAAATTTTCTTTTACTTGTAGGAAAACTCTCAAATGATTAAAATTGTATGTCCTTGAGCGACTTATGTTAGCATGACCAAATACTTCCTAAAAAATTGAAAAGTTGAAAATAAAATGATGCTTTTGAAGAAAAAAAAATTAAAAGGTTAGGAAAATTTTTGAGATTTTGAAAATAAAAATTTAGAATTTGTATTTTAATTTTTTTGAAATATTTTATAATTAAAATGATATTTTGTTAAAAAATTTTAAAGAAAAATTAAGCCTAAAAAAATATACATTTTGAAAAAAAATGTTACTTTTAAATGGAAATTAAAATTTATCTGTGAAAAAATAATATGTAACCCGATCGGGGCGAAATAGTGAAATTGAGGGTATTGATCCATAAAATAGAGTGAATGGACCAACATATATAATGAGCCAAATATCTTGGTTAAAATTGTGACCCAACTTATTGACCTTGCGAGAACCTAAGAATTAATATTAGTAAATTTTGTGGGCCCCATCATGATGTGTGTGTAACATTAACACCGTGCATTTGATGTGTCCCATTTAGGTTATGAGATATCTCAAAAATCATCTGTATATGAAACTTAGGTGGGCCATACCATGTACAACCATGTGAAGACATCCTAAAAATTATAAGCACTTGGTGAGGCCCAAATGAGTTTTGGATGTGGCTGAAACTTGGTCTGACCCTTCATCCAAGTGGGACACACATAATGAGTGGGTTGGATATGTGAATCACATTCAGGCAAGCTCAATATATGATTATGAAATAAATCAGAATTTTCATATGCTGATAGTGTTCATAGACATGCAATAAAAAATAATAATGCATATGCTACAAATGGAAGTCAAATCAAACCATTGAAATTGTGGGGTCCACTTTATATGGATCCTTGATCAAATATTACACTAGATTGATGTCCTAACTAGTAGACTGAGAGACAGCTAAAGGACATTTGAAATGAAAAAATAAAAAATAAATTATCAATTGCTAGGATTTATTTAAAATGGTATGCCATGTTGGAATGTAAATTTTGAAAAAGTAAATCCTAGGATTTATTTAAAATCACGTTTAGATTGATTCATAAAATGAGCAAAAGCACCATGGGATTTATATCTATCCTTTTAAAGAAAAAAGGCCAATGGTAGCTGCTATACTTTCATCTGTTTCCCTTTTTGCCTTCCATATACTGGGAATTGATGCACTTGTGGGCAATCAAAGTTTCATCTATAATCTGTCTGTTACAAAATATTTTAAAAAATGTGCACGAAGTTAGCTCCATCCTGTTAAAGAAGCTGGTTGCTACAGGAAGTTAGCTCCATCCTGTTAAAGAAGCTGGTTGCTACAGGAAGTTAGCTCCATCCTGTTAAAGAAGCTGGTTGCTACAGGAAGTTAGCTCCATCCTGTTAAAGAAGCTGGTTGCTGCAGGAATTGGGGATCGGCCTGTTGTGTTTGTTACTCGCAGGTTTTCGTTGGATTTCATTTCTTTTTTATTTTTATTTTTTATGAAAAACATATTTTATGCATTTCATGATCTATGACCTTTCTCATAGCATGATGTCAGGCATTGTTAGTCTCTTAGGGTGGCCGCTATATTGAATTTTTTCTTTTGTATTTGATTGAATAGAATTTTCTTAGATATGCCTTCTCAGATACTAATGTTGTGGGCCTCTGTCTCATTGTTTGATTGAATAGGATTTTTTCTTATTGTTTTTAGCACAGATATACTCGTGTGGGCCTCTCTCTCATTTGATGATTGCAATCTATACCATGTGCAATTCAAATGGTAGTGCGCTATTACAGAATGTGTTGCACGAGGTTCCTAGAACTACGGTGACCTTTTGTCCAAGGTAGGTAATGTCTATCTATGCCATCCAATACTTAGATGAGGGGAGTGGCACATCATGAATTTTCTGTAGCATGGAGCAGTTTCCTGAGCTTATCACTGGGAGGGAGCTGGTTGATCTCCCCTTCCTGAGATCGCTTTAGAGTTCAGACAAAAGTTGGTCTGTGGAACACACCACATTTCCATTTCTAACTGTTTGTGGCTTCACCATTCATCATACCATTTGTGTCAATCAGACCATGTGTGTCAATCAGACACAAGTGCAAGATCCAAGCTGTCCACCAATTGAGTACCAGCTTGCAAATGTCCTATCCTAACATTCATGCTGCTCTATTCTTGTTGACCATAACATTTGAAATAGGGAAATTTAGCAACTTTTTTTTTCTGCCCATCCATTTCTCTGTATCTTGAACTCGTGTCAATTTTCCATATCTGGTGGCATGAAGGAGCTTGGGCTGTACACACATTTGGGATTAGAAAAACCCTGTTAGCAGAAGTACTAGTTATTAACTTGCATTGAGCTATCTATTTTTTGTTGTCTCTCTTCATCACTAGAGTAATTCTACCCTTAAAAGAGTATTGAAATCTTTGTCATGCTATTTGGGTTCCCTTTTTGCAGATGCAAGCTGGTCTTTCTGCACTTGAAGATGCAATGGAGGCAGGATATGAAGATTTCAAGGTAATCAACCCAATTTCTCAAAATCTACATTTTTTTTAATCATAAGATTGATGTCAGCAGAATGTTATACAATCATCATCTAAGCCTTTCTTCCATCGATTTGGGGTTGGCTTTAAATGGTAGATTGGCAAAAAGAAATTATAAATGGCTGCCAAGTAGACATTCACCTTCCTCTTTACCAAGGTCTTGGAACCGAAAATGGCAAAGGCTCACATTGATAACTCACATGCCAAACATAATTCCACACTACACAATTAATACTGCCAACAAGCTACTCGCATATTGCAGCAACATTTTAAAACGGCAAAAATGCCCCTATTCCCAGTGGAGGTAAACTCCACACTGTTGATGGGGCTGATAGGTACAATCTAAAACGTTGGTTTCTACACATGCGTATGCCTCCAAATTACCTAAATACATGTTACGTTTGTTTCAAATTCCTCCCCATATTCCTTGAAAATCCAAAGTTCATGATCCTTTGAAAACTATTTGCATGGGAAAAATTGCCCCTGGCTGATGCATACAGAGCTTTACTAAGCCCACATGCATGTTCAAGTCAGCTAATGCACATGCCGCCACATATTCTAGAAAGGCAAACAAGTGGAACATCCAAGCCATCCATCATGATGAGATTCCCTATCCCAAGAATTAGGTCAGTCCACTAGTCAGGTGGGCACAATCAACTGAACGAATGTACGATTGTGAAAAAAAAGAGGCAAAGTTTTCTAATCCGCTTGGCTTATTTCTACTATCATGGCACACCAACTGAATGGACCACCTTTATCTTTGGGCTCTACACAGTGAACTCCACCTAGTGGATGGCTTGGATGTTTCACTAGCCTACCATACTAGCATATACAGTGGGTGGGCATTAGCTGACTTGTAGACACATGGTAGAGTACATTGGATGAATGGTCTGAAACAAGTCCATCCCTGCATATGTATATAATCGTATGATACATTTATGTGTATGTATTTATGAATATAACTGTATGATGGTTGAATGGATGGATGGGGGAATCAAAGATATTTTTTTAGGTCTGGTTTCATGGACCAAATGATAATAGAGATGCAGTTTCATAAATGAAAGCAGTTACAAGCACTGACAAGTTGTTGCTATCTTCTCATTATGCAGCTGTATCTTGTTGGGAAATAGGAATTTCGCAGTTCCTACACTTTCATTTGGTCATTTTGTGTGTTAAATGCAGATTGCATTGCACTGTTGTGTATTGATTCCAACATCTAAAGATCTTTTCAAACTGTATTGTGCTCTCCCAGTGAATGCTATGAAGTTAAGAAATGCTCTTACCTGAACCTCTAATGGCTAGGATGAATTCTAATCTTTTATTTTGTTAATTTGTTTCAATTGATTAAACTATTCACTTTTCATGGATTTGAGCTGGTTATTTGTAATAGATGAAGGGTTGACTAAACTAGTCTTTTATTGGATTAAATCTGGTTGTTTGTAATATATGTAGGAAGGGCTCAAAAGAAGGTTGAACAAGAGAAGATACTAAGTAGGCAATTCAACGCAAGGCATAGCCAACAGTTGAAGTTCCGGGTAAGAAGTGTTTAATTATGAGGGTTAAAGTCAATTTTTGTTGGGGAGCGGGCCACTTGGGTCATTTCCTCTTTTATTGAATTGATTTGTTACCAATTTTGTGAATAGGATTCTTTTCAAACAATAGTGTGAATTATTTTTTGAATGACTATCAGGTGCAAGATTAAAAAAATAACAGTAATAAATTACCAATATTTTTTTTAAATTTACGGATATTTTAGCGACGGACTAAATCCGTCGCTAATTTATGAACATTGAAACGACGGATTTGAGGTCCGTCGCTAATTTTTAAATATTACCGACGGTTTTTTATTTTTTACGACGGATTTTATCTGTCGCTATGATGCAACGGACCTTATCCGTCGCATATTAAATGACGGATAAAATTTGTCGTAAAACCAAAAACGACCCAGTAAATATCGACGGACCAAGCGACAGATGAAGTCCGTTGTTTATTTGGTTTTACGACGGATTTGGTCTGTCGAAAAACAGCGATTTTGGCGTAGTGAAGCCTCCTCAACAGAATGGTGACCCCACTGAACCTTCACCAATGGAATGACCTTGGTCCAGAGGACCTGATCCTTCCGATCAAGGATACGAACCGGCTGCTCAATATAGGAAGCATCCTTACGAACCTCTAATGACTGCCAATCAATAACAGGAATGATGTCTGACCCATACTTCCTCAACATAGAGACACGGAAAACATTGTGGACGCCAGACAATTGAGGTGACAAAGCCAGCCGATAGGCCACGGTGCCAACGCGCCCAGTGATCTCACAAGGTCCTATGAATCTCGGGACAAGCTTGCCCTTCGTTCCAAATCGAACTACACCCTTCATGGGTGAGACCTTGAGATACACATGGTCCCCTACATTAAACTCTAAGGGACGATGTCGGCCATCAACAAAACTCTTCTGCCGGCTCTGAGCTGTGCACATCCTCTGCTTGATGATATTGATAGCCACTGATGTCTCCTGCACAAGCTCGGGACCTAGGAGACGACACTCTCTAACCTCGGTCCAATAACTTAGTGATCTGCATGGTCTGCTATATAGTGCATCAAAAGGAGCCATTTCGATAGTTTCCTGATAACTGTTATTGTATGAAAACTCAGTCAATTGTAGATGTTCATCTCAGCTACCCCTGAAATCAATCGCACAGGCCCGAAGCATATCCTCAAGGATCTGGTTGACCCTCTCAGTCTGGCCATCGGTCTGCAGATGGTACGTGGTGCTAAGCTGCAAATCAGTCCCCATCGCTCACTGGAAGCTCCCCCAAAACTGAGACGTGAACCTTGAGTCTCGGTCAGAAATGATAGAGACTGGAACGCCATGCAGTCTCACAACCTCCTCGATAAATAACCTCGCAAGCCGGTCCATAGACCAAGTCGCATGCATCGCAAGAAAATGTGTCAATTTCAATAGACGATCCACAACAACCCAGATGGCGTCATGACAGCACTGAGTCCTCGGCAAGCCCATAATAAAATCTATCGACACGTGCTCCCACTTCCACATTGGGACACTTAACGGCCGTAATAGACTAGAGGGTCTCTGATGATCGACCTTGACACGCTGGCACATGTCACACTCGGCCACAAAACTGATGATCTGGCACTTCATCTTCGTCCAAAAATACTGTCGCCTCATGTCACGGTACAACTTCGTCGAGCTAGGATGGATAGAAAACTGCGATCGATATGCCTCGATCATACGATCTCTGCGTAACTCAGGAATATCCGGGACAGATAATCGGCCTCTGAAGTAAAGTCCACCATTTGTACCAATTTACAAATCTGCCTGACTCTCAGATGCTGCCTCAGCCATATAACTCATCAACGACTCATCAGCTTGCTGAGCCTCGATCACCCTTACGACAAGAGAGGCTTGAATTGAAAGGCTCGATAACTGCACATTAGAAGACTGCAGGCCGAAGTCAAAATCATACTCTGTTATATCCTCAAGCATCTGCCACTCCTGAATCTGATGATACCCGAAATGCAGATCAATCTTCGAAAAGAATTACGCACCCTGCAGCTGATCAAACAAATCATCAATCTTAGGGAGCGGATACTTATTCTTAATCGTGACTTTGTTGAGTTCACGGTAATCCACACAGAGCTTCAACGAGCTATCCTTCTTCTTCACGAAGAGTACCGATGCTCCCCACGGTGAACTGCTTGGACGGATAAAGCCCAACTCATGCAACTCGTCCAGCTACTTTTGCAGTTCCCGCAACTCCAATGGTGTCATATGATACGGGGCTTTCGAAATGGGTGTGGTACCGGGCATGAGATCAATCTGAAACTCGGTGAGTCGACGAGGAGGTAATCCCAGAATCCTTTAGAACACATCGAGAAAATAGCAAACCATGGGTAACTGGTCGATGCTCACTGCTATAGGCTCCTCTATAGCACACGACATTATACAAGACAATGGCTCTCCTCTGGGCTCTGTAATAAACTGGAACTACGGCATGCTAGGTATATAGAACCTAACTATCCTCGCGGCTCAGTCCAATATGGCGTAATACTCGATAAGCCAATCTATACCCAGGATAACATCAAACTCGGACATCGGCAAAACAAACAAATCAGTGGGTAAAAGGGTATTCCCAACTAGAATGAGGCAAGAAGAGCAAAATCGGCCCAACACTGCAGTCTTCCCCAAGGGAGTTGATACTAATAGACCCTCACGAGCAGACTCCAACAGTAAGCCAGTCGATCGGCAGAAACTCTCGGCCACAAAAGAATGCGATGCACCAGAGTCAAACAACACACGTGCAGTGCATGCAGAGACTAAAAATATACACTCGACGACTCCTCCGGATGACTGTTGTCATGCTGAGCCGCATAGATCCTAGCTTGAGTTGGATGGGGAGGTGTCTGTCCTCTCTGAGCGTGCTGCTGCTGCTAGGGTCACTGAGGTGGTTGAAACTCCTACCTCTGCTGCTGTGGCCTTGGAGGCTGGTGCTGATGCTACTGCTGAGGTAGCCTTAGTGGTGAGGGCTGCTATCGCTACTACGATGGGGGTCTCTACTGCTGCGGCGATGGAGGCTACTGTGTACCTCTCTGCTATTGTTGCTACTGCTGGGGGCGAGGACACTCCCGTATACGGTGCCTCGTCACACCGCACCCAAAACAAGTGCCGGTGAACTGCCTCGGAGGTGGTGCTGCAGGTGTTGTTAGTGCTCGAAAGGCTGGGCGACGTGTGTACCTTCGCTGCTACGGTCGACGCTACTGGGAGTCATCGGAAGGAACCTGCCTCTTCCGATCTCTCCTATGACCGCGATCAGACTAAGAACTGGCCCACTCAGCTTAAAAAATTTGGGCCTTCCATACCACTCCCTCGAAAGTCGGGAGCTCATGCCCAATAACAAGGCCTCGAAGACGGTAACGCAAGCCGTCCTCGAAGAAGCGGGCTCTCCGCTCCTCATCATCTACCAGATAGGGTGCAAATCTGGATAATGTTACAAAGCGAGTGGCGTACTGAGCCACTGTCATATCACCCTACACCAAGGCCTCGAACTCCAATGCTTGCTGTCGTCGGATGTGATCAGGGAAATACTGTCGGTCAAACTGATCCACAAAATCCTCCCATGTTCACACAAAATTGGTACTTTCTTCTTGAAAAACTGATGTCCACCAATGCTCAGCCTCACTATGGAGAAGAAATACAACTAATCAAACTCGTCGCTTAGTCGTGCATCCCATTGTATCAAATATCTTCTCCACATCGGAGCGCCATCTCTCAGCTGCTGTCGGGTCTGGTTCGCCCTGGAAACGCGGGGGATTGAGTCGTCGAAACTCTCAAAGGAGGGCACTCACGCACTCCTGCTCAGCCTGATTCGGTAAAATAACAGGATGCTTGCCTTGCCCTTGAAGTGCGGCCATCACAGCCTGCAACATTTACTGTAACTGGGAGATACTCACGGATATGGTCGGATCCACACCAGTCTCTGGTGGAGGAGCTACATCCATAGGTTGGGTAGTAGGAATCTCTTGTGGTGGAGTAGGGATTGTAGGTGGTAGTGCGGGAGTCTCAGGTGGTGGTGCAGGTGTCAATCGGGTCACTCTCCTGGGTGGCATGTCCTACAGGAAGGAGCAAAGGCGTCTATCAACTTTGAAAACTCTCGAAGGCACGCACGTTAAAGTCCTATAATGGAAGATCGCTAAGCTATCCGAACTTCGGGACTTAGTCATTCATAGCAGACATGTTGTTCTTAGTTATTCTCAAGTTATGCTCTGATACCAACTTTTGTCACGCCCCAAACTCAAAAACCGAGCTCATAAAATTCTCGATCACCGAATCCGGCACCGACAGCCTCCGTAGTACACCATTCTAGGCTCCCAGTACCCATTCGCTATGTTCGGATCCTGGGATGCTACGAGGAGGATTTTTAACATCAGTTTGATTCGTAATAAGCATAACCAAAGGCATAACCCACAAACAACAACCAAAAACTCCATCACATTTCCACTATGATCAAAACTTTATAGGTACAATGAGCATAAAGGGAAATACAATGATGATGAACAAAAAGCACTTAGATGATCTGCAAAGCGCTCCTGCCTTAGCATTGTTGCGCCCCAATGTCACCTGCACGCAACGGTCGTGCATAAGCTTATGAAAAGTTTAGAGGGTGGTGAAAGTGCGTGCGCAAGGTAGTAATATGATCATGCAATATCAGAGTAATGCGAAATAATCTGATAGATCTATGAATACTATTGGTCGTACCAAGGCCATGCGATGCAAAGCATGAATGATGTCAGCCATACCAAGGTCATATGATGTAAAATGTAACTCAAGCATGCAAATCCTCATCTAAGTCTACATATCAATACAGCTCAACTCTAGAATATCACCGAGGTTTAGTACACTCCAAGCCAGATTGTCGCCCCATCGAGCGCAACAAGGTGAGTAGAAAAGACCTTGCTATTCGCCTGCCAATATCGAACTCGACTCATTGGTAGCGGACCCATTCCTCAAGCTGGTCAAACTCAGCCTAGCTTTGCTCCCTCCTCTCGGGCGAGTAAGGCAGCACTCCCTTCCAACCGGCCACGATACAGTGGAAAGCACGGCCTTCTGGTAATCGGCACTTGGCGCTCATGCACCCACTCGGTCTAGACATTGGAGTAACCTCCTGGTGCCATAAGGGTTTAGGGACTTTCACCTATGGATATCTATAACACTCCTTGTAGAATAATATTTTTGGTATCCAATCCTGCCAACCACGATACGCCTGTGAAGGCTACGGCCCTGATGTCTCTAGGGCGTACAGTAACCATATCACACAATGTGAATGCATGAATCACACTATCCAAGTATGCAGCAATCCCGTGCGTATCATGCGCTCATGTACGGCAACACCATGATGGGTATGATCATGAATCATGGAACTATACTAAACATGTTATATGGTGATGGATGTTGTTCATAACGAAGATGGGCCTATACGGTCTACAAGTATGGGCCTAACGACGGGCCCTAGGGAGAATTATAATGCGGACATTTAACCAACATTATTCTTCAATGTGGACGTCAAACCAACATTGCTCCTACAGTACAGCCGTCATGCACATCATTACTTGAATTATGGTAGAGTCACACATTGTAATGGACTTGTGTACATCCAATTGGGCCTCGACCTATGGGCCTTAGATACAATAAATGGGCCGCATAACATTGGCCTTATGTATATCAGGGTGGGCCTCAACGGATGGGCCATAACTACATCAAGATGGGCATAATCATATGGGCTGATCAAATGGGCCAAGTCAAATAAGCTGAGTCAAATGGGCCTCAGGTATATCAATTTGGGCCCTCCCTCATATATTTTTGAGATCCAACCTATTCAAAAGTTAATATAGAGATAGATGAAATGAAAACAAATGTCAACTTAAATTGAAAACTACTGTTGCCCTTAGGATTTTGAACGGTGGATGTCACAATCCACTATTTAAATGGTGGGGTCCACTTGAACTTTAGATCTGACTCACCCATTTACCTCATGGCACAAAATAATCTCATAAATGGTTGGATGTTTTAGATACAACACATGCATCAAGTAGGGCAACATAGCCTATCCGGGAGCCCCTAAACAATCTGCCTGAAGGCATATGCTATGATCAGTCACTTCTCATATCAAGCATACATATGATGCGTATGATCATGGATCATGGAACTATACTAAACATGTTATATGGTGATGGATGCTGTTCATAACAAAGATAGGCCTATACGATCTATAAGTATGGGCCTAACAATGGGCCCTAGGGAGAATTATAATGCGGACATTTAACCAAAATTATTCTTATAATGTGGACGTTAAACCAACATTACTCCGATGGCACGGTCATCATGCACATCATTACACGAACTATGGTAGAGTCACACATTGTAATGGACTTGTGTACATCCAATTGGGCCTCGACCCATGGGCCTTAGATACAACAAATGGGCCGCATAACATGGGCCTTATGTATATCAGGGTGGGCCTCAACAGATGGGCCATAACTACATCAAGATGGGCCTAATCATATGGGCCGAATCAATTGGGCCAAGTCAAATGGGCCGAGTCAAATGGGCCTCAAGTATATCAAATCAGGCATGCCCTCATATACTTTTGAGATCCAACTTGTTCATAAGTTAACATAGAGGTAGATGAAATGAAAACAAATATCAACTTAAATTGGAAACTACTGTTATCCTTAGGATTTTAAACGGTGGATGTCACGGTCCACTATTTAAATGGTGGGGTCCACTTGAACTTTAAATCTGACTCACACATTTACCTCATGCCACAAAATAATCTCACAAATGGTTGGATGTTTTGGATATAACACATGCATCATGGTGGGCCCCACCATCCAAACAGCAGACGGTGTAGACAAAGCACATACATCATTGGGGCCCACACCACATGGATGAAACACATACACCTGGAGTGGGTACCACCGCCAGAAGAGCTTGGAATGTACACGTGTAGCCCTATTATATTAAAAGACAGAGGTGGGTCCCACATAGGGCCCATCTTCACATATCATATGTATATAATATATAACATATATATATATATATATATATATATAATGTACTGCTGCACAGTAGCTTTATGTATTAAAAGAGAGAGGTGGGTAGGCCATGTAGGGCCACCCTCTCATAATATATATATATATATATATATATATATATATATATATATATATATATATATATATATATATATATATATATATATATATATATATATATATATATATATATATATATATATTATAACAAAGTGACGTCCAGGCCTCTGGACGGCTGGTCTTACCTGGGTGGTAGACTGCTCGGAGTTTCAACACCGGGTGAAGGGTTCGAGTACCCATGGTGGTGAAATCCCACCGTGTGTGTGAGTGGCGTGAGTGTGTGGGGGTGTGTGTTCGTGTGTTAAAAAAAAAAAGGCCTCTAGACTGCTGCCTGGACAGCCACGTATGTCAAGGGGGCCCCACACGTGGGGTGTGTCTCACCGCCAAAGGGATAGAGGACACAATACATGCATCACGGTGGGGCCATCTTAAATGAATAGACGACGTGGATGGGTCCCATGGACCCCACAGCCTGTTCACACCTCATTGTCAGCCACTCCCAGTAGGGGATCAGTACCAAGAGCTCAGTGTCGAAAGGATGTATCTTTCTCTTAGTCTGCCAGTTGAGCTATGGATCTGGGTGTGTCAGGGAGGGCCCCACATGGACGTGGTCCCACCGTCTAGGGGTGGTGGATGGTCTGGATAAAGCACACACCATGGTGTGGTCCATCTAAGAGGATGGATGGACGGCGTGGATGGGTCCCATGGACCCCACTGTCAGCATACACTCCACTGATAGAGTACACCCACTGTCAGTCCACACCCATGTCAGTACACATACTCCATGTTAGCCACCTCCACAGGGATTAATACCAAGACCTCCATTGTTGAAATGAGGCATCTTTCACTTGGCCAACCATGTGAGCTATGGAGTTGGGGCCCACGTCAGATCACACTTCACTGGCAGCCACACCCCACTGCTAGCCACATCAAGGTGGGCCCCCTATGGATGGTTGGGATGGCATATAAACATCATGGTGTGTCCCACATAGATGGGGTCCATCGGTAGATGGCATGGATGATATACACACATTAGGTGGGCCATAATCATAAAAAGAGAAGAGTAAAGAGAGAGAGAGATCGAAGACAACGGAGGTGATGGAGGGGCTCCGCCACTATGGGCCCCTCTTTGATACAAAATATACATCAAGGTGGGTCCCACTAAATATGGACCCTTAAATCACAAAATAAATACATAATAAAAGGAGAGAAATGTGGATCCAAGATCACCCACCGGCTTCTTCTTGCACCATAAGCTTCCTTAGGTCCTTAGCTTTGATTCCAATGGAGGAGATGAGGTTTGGATGGTTGAGATGAAAGATGAAAGGGTAGGAAAGGTGGACCACAAACAAATCCCTTGGAATGTAGAAATGGCTTGGACGTGTGAGGCTTTCTCTTGCTTAGGAATGAGTTTGAAAATGAGAGAGAGAGAGAGAGAGAGAGAGAGAGAGACTTGTAAAGGGAGAGAGAGAGAGTGATGGGTGGAGTGATGAATGTGGTGAGTGATGGGTGTAAGAGACTTTTTGACTTTTGTGACAAATGGTGTAAGAAAAGTATGAGCTTGTGTAAGAAACTTTTGACTTTAAGGTTGCTTAGGAATGGGTGAAAGGTGACATGTACTTGACATGATGGGATTGATGGATGTGACAAGTTGACATTCTCTCGAAATTCGTACGCGGGACGTTTTGCTCGCAACGAACACTGACCCACATCTCCTGACCAGGGTATCAGATTGGCGCACAAGTCATGGCATCAGAACCGTGGTGACGGCGCTGTCACTAGGGTACAAGTGTCAGGTTGAGTCAAATCGGGTTGATGGTGTGTGACTTAGGGTCACGCGCAAATGTCGGTTATGGGTCGAAGGTTACCGAAATTTGACCGGAAAGATCATGGAAGTCTATGGAACGGTACGGTCTAGGATACGGGGCTTGCAGTTTAATGCCATTCTTGTTGGCTGGTTTTACTTCTCCACATAGGCACCCTTGAGGAAATGATTACAGTGGCTTAGTCCAAGTCACTTTAGATGTGTTTGAGATGCACCTTTCTGTCTCACAGGGTTATGGTTCAATCATCAAGGGATACACCCTCAATGGTGTTCTTTTGGGGCTGGCAAGAGGATTGTCATCCCTTGGAAGGTACCTGATGCCTTTGCGGAAATCCTTGCACTACAAGAAAAATGGCTATTAGAGGCGTTTTTAGCATAGGCGGCCATAAAAAACCGCCATTGTAGATGAAATGAGGGGCTTTTTTATGTGGCCGCCCGTGTACAAAATGACCACCGTCGCTGTTTTTTTTTTTTTTTAAAAAAAAAAAAAAAAACCCCAAATCATACCCTATCCCGCGCAGCGTCCCGAATATCCAAAACCCTTAGTGCGCCTCTCTCAAATCCATCTCGCCTCTTCTTCTCCCACCTCTTTTCTACCAAAATCCATCCCCAAAACCCTTTTCTCCCTCTCACTCTCCACATCTTCCTCTCCTTCTGTCTCTCTCGATCACCCTCTCCCTCCAAGTGTGCCCCAAAACCCTCCTCTCCCTCTACCTCTCTCAATCTCCTTGTATACAGTAGTGAAATAATCATCAAACCCACTTATATGATGCAAAATATTGAAAAAGAATCATACCCAAATAATAAATGAATTTGAATTTCTGTTTCTTGTTGGTCTCACTATACAGAAATTTGCAACAATGATACAAAGGTGACTGCTTAATCTGTTATGTCAAAATAGAGCTTTGCCTCATCCCAAGGACCATTTATCTCCACCTAGTATTCCTGTATCTTTAGTGACTGACAACTGTAATGAAAAGTAACAGACCCAAGAACAAAGCAAACAACAACCGATGCAATGGAAAAACGATGCCCAAAGTAGCTCTTGCCAATACAAATGAAAAATAAAGATGGAAGCCCTAACCTCATTCGTTTTTCTTTTTTCTTTTTTCCTCTTTAGTTTTTTATCCTTTTGCCATATAGAATAGAATAGTCTTACCATTCATCATTTGTTGTGAATGTTTAAGGTGTGCACAACATGTGTTTGATGAAATGTCTCCATTTTAACAATTTTTATGTTTTTTTCTCACAGCGATCTTCAACTTGAGGCCAACCTTTTCAACAGCCAAGATGGCATACACGCATGATAGGTTGGCCATTTTATTATTATTATTATCATCATGCAACAACAACTTAGATCAAAGCAACCGCGCCTTCACCATCCCATGTCTCCTTCCTTAGCCTCCGCGTGCATCAGCTGTGGGGTCATCTTCATCTGAGTAGTACTTAGTGGATGATTTTCAACTTGGTTACATAGTCAAGTACTACAGATGTGCTCCAAATACCTTCAATCATGCAGGTATTTAGAGCACATGCTTCTCATTGTCCACCACTTCCACATGATCAGTCACAGATCTGTAATCCTTGATGACTAGAAATTGCATGATATGTGCAAATCTCTTATCAATTTTATTTTAAAGATAATGAGCCTTGCTCAAGGAACAAATTAAGAGGAATGTTATCATGCATCCCACTTCATGGAAGCTCCATTAAAATGGTCACTGCCATCAAAATGTCAAATGTGCATAGCATATCATGAGCCATCCCCCCAAAATAATAGTAATTGGACAATTTCTACCTCCATTTCAATGTTAAGATCTCCCTTGTTTTATTCCTTTTGACTGATTTATTTATTAAGGTAGTGAGGTGTTGAAGAAAATTGTGAATATATTTGATTATAGTAAGGGTGTTTATTTATTTATTTATTTTTATTTTTATTTTTATTTTTTTTAACGATTGATAAGCAGACATTTAGAAATTGTACATGTGGTATCCATTAACTCAAATCGAACTAAGTTGTGGATCCGACTGTTGATACGTTACATGCCCAAAATCAGATTGGGCATACAATGCTCACCTCTGAATCATGGACCATCAGATATGTTTTATTCTTAATGAATGCTCACCAGACTAATAGGTAGTAATCAAATAAATGTAACTTCTTATTCTTTTTATAATATTCTTTTGCGAAGTGACTTGGCTTGCTACATACATATGACAACTGGATGATTTGTCATGGTTACCATTTAAAAAATAAATAAATTCAGACTTTGATTTGAGTTTCTTTTTTAACTTATTTTGTTTCGATTTTAATTCAGGTTACTAGTTTAGGGCCATGTTTTTTATTAACTGTTGATGCAAAAATCTGGTCGGCCCTCCCTCCACGTCTTCTTCTAGAACCTGCACCAAGAGAACTGGCAAAGGTGACCCTGGCTAAGCCAGGGGACCCTCTGATGCCAAAGTCAGGACAAGGGAATTAGGGTCTAGGTCGAGAATAGAGGAGAGAGCACTTGATCTCGCATCCCTGTAGATATGGCGTGATGTTTTATTTATACTTGCCTATGGAATGGTCTGGATCCGATAATCTCGGCACGATCAGGGGGATTCCCGGATCGTGGAGATACTGTCCGCAATCTATTAATCGAGTAGTGTATCTGGCGAGTAGTGCGTATCTGTGAGCGAAGTTATCGGCCATGACTGGTAATGACAACTTTCGCATTTGGTGTATGCCATTACACATCTATTCGGCTCGGCTTATCCAACCACAGAGTAAAAGATGCAGCGTCTAGTGCTATGTCCGATCCGACCCTTTAAGTCAGACCCATCGTAGCTGGCAGGGCTGGCAGTGCCGAGCAGAACGCGGTTACTGTATATCAGATCATCCAATCGGAGTATAAGAACTGTCCTGAGCTGCACCTCAACTGCGTCGGTTGCTCGGACGAGTCGCGTCGTCCTACTCATTGTCATGTGATGCTTGAAACAGGTCGGACGGGTCATGCCTCGGCTCAGTCTGGAACTCGGACCGGCGTTGTATTGTGAGTTAGGATTTTCCCATAACAGAAGCCCCCTACTCTTCGAGTCTGCTTGCAGGCTCGGAGAGTACTCTTGTAAGAGGTTTCCCGCCCATGCTGCAACCATACTGCAATGATGACGAATTTTGAATTACACACGTGCCGATCATTTCGGTTGATGCGTGGCGACGGTTACGATTTCGAATCTCCTTCCAGCCCATGAGAGGTTGCCACGCGGGCCTGACGAGGCATGCACGCCATGGTTCCGATTGTTCAGGCGTCGCTTCGCATACCAAGGTACGCTGCTCGATGTTAGAGCAGTACCGACAGTTCAATATTCCTCCAATGAGGTACGGCCATGTGTGCTTAGAGATCACCTCGTGCCGATTCGGCTGCGACTATTAAGGCTCGTCATTAATGCAGAATCCCTTCGTTGCCTATATAAGGAACCTTGAATTTTCGTTCGTCACTTTACATTTTGAATCAGAAGAGCATACCGGAGGAGACGATTTTGGTCCAATTCAAAGTTTTCGGTAGAAGGCGATTTTCAGCAGTCACCTGGTGAGTCCTGTTGATCTTCATCCTTCGTTCTACCATGTCTTCCGACCTTTAGATGGTTCATGAATATGCCGATGACTGCGAGCCGGGGAGTTCTGAAAGTGGCAGTGGGGCTTCCAAAAGCCTCTTCGAGACCACTCTCCCATACCCCCCCTCCTTGGAGGTAAAAGACGTTGGGCTCTAAAACCAAGCAGCCCGGCAAGAAGAGGGCCACCCAAGCCCGTCGAGTTGAGACCACTGCCACCATCAAAATGCCCGCTAGTTTACATGCCGTGGAGGTAGTCCCAAGAGGTTTTGTTATGTCAGAATCTCAGATGGAGTGGATCTGTTTGGAGTTCCAAATCCCTAACTCCGTTCAGATAAGGGCCCCTGGGCCTATGGACGCGGCTAGTGCTCCTGCCGAAGGGGAAGTTACTATCTTCCTTTGTACGCTGCAGTGCGGGGTCTGGTTCTCACTCCACCCCTTTATCAGGAAGGTTAGGGCTTACCTTGGGCTGGCTCCTACAAAATTTACCCCAAACGCCTGGAGGGTGATGATTTCACCTACATTATCTGGAGGCAAGTTGAGAACTTCGAGCTGACCCCAGAGGAACTGCTGAGTCTGTACCTAGTCAAGCATGATAGCAATGATCCATGATACTATTTTGTGACTCGAGGGAGCAAAGGGTCGAGACTGGTGTTGAACCTACCGTCCTCCAACAATGATTGAAAAAATAAGTGGTTCTGTGCGGCAGGAGAATGGGAGGCGCCAGCAGCCTAGTTAAGGGCCTCAATGGCTCGTATTTCGATCCGTTTCACGAAACCAGGTCAGACTTCGTCTGATATCCGAATTACATTACTACCTTGGTTTTCACCTGTTTTAATTGTAGTATTTCCTTTTGTAACTTTCTCATATGGGCTTCCACTCCTCGATCCGGCTCAGAAGAACTAAATTGCGAAGGCTAGAGCGTGGTTGGAGACCCTTCGCTCCTGGGTGGACCTGATAACCGCGGTCAACCTTCACTGGTCCGGGCTTTGCAAGTCCTAGCCTTTGCCCACATCCCTCAGTAAGCTGCCTTAATCTCTCTGATGAACTTCATTTCGGTTACTTAATAGCTGATACTGTCTTTTTCTTTCGTAGGTATGGCCGAGGCGTCTGGCGCTCGGAAGAGAAAAGCAGCTCCATCTACGGTGGAGTTGTTGAAGGAGGCCCCCAGAGTGAAGATCACTCGAAAGAAGTAGGTCCCTACTCGTGAGGGGGAAACTTCCGCCTCGCCGACCCCATCAGCCCTAACTCCGAGACCGGTCGGATCTGCTCCCGCGGTGCCGACCCCGGCCCGCCCTAGTACTGTCATGGCTCCTCTGGCAGTTTTAAGCCCGATGGTACCCCCTCCTTCGGGGTTTGTCCGAGCGACTGTGGCCGACACCCCCGTGGTTCCGAGCCGTGTTGTTCCTCGCACTCCTGTCATCTTCGTTCCCCCCATCGCGGAGGCTCCCGTCGCAGCCCCTGAGCCCCCCACTGCTATCCCTTCTTCCTCCGAGAAGGAGGAGGCCATTAGAATGGTCGACAACATGATTTCTCCCCCTAAGGTCGGAGGAGATGTCTGCATCGAGGGTCAGAACTCTGCTGGTAACAGGGTGGGGGCTCAGGAGGCTGTAGCCTCGCCCCTAGTGGGTACGAGCGGTGAGAGGTTCGAGTCGAGCTACCATATGGCCTGCTTGGCTCCGTGGGCGGCCAAGCATGCCTCTAAGGAGGACATAGTTCGAACCCTTAATAGGTCAGACAGCTCCTTTCTAAACGACTTTACTGCCGTGTGTTACACAGTACGTCTCAGAGAAGATTCTTTTTGTCCTTCATATTATCCCCGTGCATTTTTTAGATGTTGACTCTCTTTTTCTTATTCAGGCCGTCCTGGCATTACTGTCGATTCTGGAGAGAGCGTGGGAGCATCAGAGGAGAGAGATTGAGTTCGAGGCCCTTAAGGCTGAGAAGGCGGCTTTGAAAGATGAGTCTGCCCTCTAGAGGTCCGAGCAGAGTAAGCTGCGTCGGCAGCTCTCGGTCGAGAGGGCCAGAGGTGGTCGGCTACAAGGGGTCGTGGTTGACCTAAAGGCCAGAGAGCTGCAGCTGCGGGAGGAAACAAATAAACTTAAGGCCAGCAGTGATGCGGCGACTGCCGAGCTGACCAGTGCCAGATCTCACGCGGACTCCTTGGCCGTGGAGACCGCTCCTCTGGGTGAAGCTTTGGAGCGTTCCAAGGCTGAGGGGCTGAAGAATGGGCCCGAGCCATTACCCAGGCTGTGGAGGCTCAGTGGATCAAGGATGAGGCCTCTTTGGCAGCGGCGGTTACTTCTGTGATTGAAGGTTTTAAGACTTCCAAGGAGAGAGATGCCGAAGCTGCGACATTTTATAACCTCGGCTTCGATGCCTATCTCGAGGCAGTTCTGGGTCTATAACCAGACCTCGATCTTGATCCTTTACTGCCCGAGGACCCTGCAGACGTCCCCGCTGAAGCCCCCCAGTCGGATCAAACCCCTGATGCCCAAGCACCTCCTCCAGCATGAAGGCCTTATGTCTTTTCTCTCCTTTTTTTTTAATCTTTGGACTGTCGATATATTACTTCTTTGTTGATGTACTTTTTGCCCCTCTGAGGGGATTTAATGAGAAACATTCCTTGTGTTGATTCGCTCTAAGATGTTGTCGAGCCGACTTCTTTGCGGGTCTGGCTCCTTTCATTATTGTTTAGTTCGTTCTCCAAGCATCCTCGGCCCAAGTCTTAGTTGGGTCCGATCTTTTAGAGTGCTCGGTTCGTCGCTTATCTGGCGAGAACCCTTCATTTTGTTATATGATGGGCTGAGTACTCCATTAGAGATTCGGGTCATCATCAGGCCTTTTCCCTCGAGGGGATGCCTTGTCAAGCTTTTGTGGGGTTAGGTTCTGGCCCCTTAGGGGTCGCACCATCAGGTCGTACTTATACAATCAAGACAATTGATAAACATTTGAGGCTAAATTGGAAATTTTATTAAGAGCCTTAAAGGCTGGTCGCCTGGAGGCGTACACTTTATTATGAGCTTTAAAAGCTAGTTGCTTGGAGGTGTACATTTTATTATGAGCCTTAAAGGCTAGTTCCTCATGAATAACAGATCTTCAGGTGCTCAGTGTTCCAAGGATGAGAGAGCTAGCGGCCTTTGAGGTCTCACAAGTGATACGAGCCCTGTTTGATAGATCTAACCACGCGATATGGTCCTTTCCAGTTGGGTCCGAGTGCTCCTGCCCCCGGTTCGGCTGTGTTCTGGAAGACTCGACGGATGATCAAGTCCCCTGGGCGGAAACGCCTGACTTTGACCTTCGAGTTGTAAAAATGCGCTACCTGCTGATGTCGAGCCGCCGCTCAGAGCTTGGATACATCTCTGAGTTCTTCAAGCAGATCCAGATTAGCAGCGATCTGCTTGGAGTTTCAATTTTCTTCGAAATTCTTTACTCGCGCCGTAGGGAGTCCGATTTCTACTGGCACCATTGCCTCCTAGCCATAAGATAGCGAAAACAGAGTTTTACCCGTTGAAGTCTAAGCTGTGGTCCTGTAAGCTCAGAGGACAAAGGGGAGCTCCTCAGCCCATTTTCCTTTTGCCTTTTTCAGCTTGGTTTTGAGATGGTGCTTGATGATCTTATTGACTACTTCCACCTGTCCATTTGACTGCGGGTGCCGAGGTGACAAGTACGCGTTCACAATGGCAATTCCCCGGCACATACCACAGAACTTATCATTATCGAATTGGCTGCCGTTATCAGAAACGATGGTCCGCGGGATTTCACACTGGCACATGATATTTTTTCACACAAAGTCCATTACTTTTTGCTCTGTGATCTTCGAGAGCGGCTCGGCCTCGGCCCACTTGGTGTAGTAATTGATCGCGACTATGAAAAACTTGACCTGTCCCTTCCCTATGGGCAAAGGACCGATGATGTCGATCCCCCATTGGGCGAACGGCCACGGCCCACTCATGGGGGTCATTTTTTCTGCTGGTTGCCTCGGCACGGCTGCAAAATGCTGGCACTTATCGCACTTCCGAACAAAGTCCTTTGAGTCCTATTTAAGAGTTAGCCAGTAATACCCTTGATGAAGTATCTTCATTGCGAGGGCTCGGCTACCAGAATGGTTTTCATAAATTCCCTCATAGATCTCTCAATCCCATAGTTGGCCTCGTCCGGTCGGAGACATCTAAGGTAAGGCTGGGAGTGCCCCTTCTTGTATAACAGCCCGTCCAATATGACGTACCGAGCTTCCCAGACTCTGAGTCGCCTTGCCTCTAACTTGTCCGATGAAATTTCATAGGATGAGAGGTAATTGAAGATCGGATCTATCCAACTAGGAATAGACTGGATGGGGTTGACCTTCTCCGTCTGACCGATACTCGGGTGTTCAATGAATTCGACGGGAACAAAACGCGGGATCTTTCCCTCGGAGACCGAGGTGAGTCTTGCTAAGGCATCGGCCCAGGAGTTCTCGGCTCTGGGGATCTGCCGGATGGTGCAACTCCAAAACTTCTTAATTAATTTCCTCGCTTCTTCGAGGTAAGCGATCATTCTGACTTCTTTAGCTTCGTACTCCGAAGAGACGTGGTTCACTACCAGCTGTGAGTCACAACGGACTTATAGTGTCTGAACACCTAGGCTCGCTGCCAGCATGAGCCCATCTAACAACGTTTCATACTCGGCCTCATTGTTTGAAGCTTTGAATCCGAGTCTAACTGTGTATTGGATTGTCGTTGAATTAGGTGCGACCAGGACAATACCGGCTCCTGCCCCTTTAATGTTGGAAGACCTATCAACATAAAGGACCCATCCCGGATCCGATGCTGTCTCTTGGTCACTCAATGGGACGGGTGGTGTCATCTCGACTTCCTTACTGATTTGCTCCTCATTTGGGGTTGTAAACTCGACGATGAAGTCGGCTATAGCTTGACCCTTGACTGTCGTCCTAGGGCAGAATTGAATGTCAAACTCTCCGAGCTCTACCGCCCATTTGGTCATCCGACCCGAAACTTCGGGCTTCTGAAGGACCTGTCTCAGAGGAGAGTCGGTCAACACAACTATGGAGTGGGCTTGGAAGTACGGCCACAATCTTCTGGCCGAGACGACGAGGCAAAGTACTAGCTTTTCCAAGGACTGGTATCTTGTCTCTGCCGGTACCATGGCTTTGCATACATAGTACACGGGGTACTTCTTTCTTCCGACTTCTCTGATCAAAACCGAGCTGACAGCTGAAGTCGAAACCGTGAGGTAGAGGAACAAGGGCTCCCCTTCTTCAGGCTTGGACAAGAGAGGCGGCGATCCCAAGTACTGTTTTAACTGCTGAAAGGTTTTCTCGCACTCTGGCGTCCACTCCGTCCTCTTGTGGCCCTTCAGCTGTTGGAAGAAGGGAAGATAGTTATCTGTAGTCCTAGATATGAAGCATCCGAGAGCGGCAACTCTTCCCGTGAGACACTGTATCTCCTTTAAAGTTCGAGGTGAATTCATGTCGAGGAGAGACTTAATTTTATCCGGGTTGGCCTTAATCCCTTGCTGGCTGACTTAGAAGCCAAGGAACTTCCCTGACTCAACTCCGAACGCACACTTAGCGGGATTCAGCTTCATTTGATATTCTCGGAGGACGCTGAACGTTTCTCCGTGGTCGGCAAGGTGGTTAGAGGCTCGGGTACTTTTCACTAACATGTCGTCCACATACACCTCCATGGTGTGCCCAATCTAATGGGCGAACATCTAATTCACCAGCCTCTGGTATGTTGTCCCAGCATTTTTCAGGCCGAATGACATGACCCGGTAATAGTAGAGTCCTCTGTCCGTGACAAAGGTCGTCTTCTGCCTATCTGGGGGATACATAGCGATTTGGTTGTACATGAAATAAGCGTTCAGGAACAAGAGCAGCTCATGCCCGGCTGTGCTGTCCACCAGTTGGTCTATCCGATGTAACGGGAAGCTATTTTTTAGGCATGCCTTATTCAGATCGGAGTAGTCTACACAGACCCGCCACTTCTCGTTGGATTTCCTGACGAGCACGACATTCGTTATCCAATCGGGGTAATATACTTCCTCTATGAAACATGCATCGAGCAGGACGAAAACCTCCTCGGCAATGACTTCATATCGTTCGTCATTGAATGACCTTCTTTTTTGTTTAACCGGCTTATAATCAGGGTCCACATTCAACCTGTGAACCAATACTTCGGGAGAAATCCTCGGCATATCAGCGTGTGACCACGCAAAGACGTCTCGGTGCTACTTCAGGAAGGCCAATCATTCGTCTCTCTGCTCGGGATTCAGTGATGATCCGAGCTGAATGGTTTTGCTCGGGTCTGATTCATCGAGGGGGACTTTTTTCAGATCTTCGACTGATGAGCTTTCTTTTGGTCCTCGAGAATCCAAGGCGTCCACGACGAGTGCCTACTTGGCAGCTCCTTTTCTTACTGCTATCGCATAACACCTCCGGGCCTCGCGTTGGTCGCCTCGGAGATAACCGATCTCACCCTCAGCTAGAAACTTCATCATCAAATGGTAAGTTAAGACGACCGCTCTCATCGCGTTGAGGGAGGGTCGGCCCAGTATCACATTATGGACGGATGGGACATTGACAACCAAAAAGTCTACCAAAAGTGTGACTTAATGTTGCCCTTCTCCCGGAGTTACCGAGAGGGAGATAGCCCCTTCGGAGATTACTCTCTCTCTGGCAAAGCCGTGCAAGGGAGTTTTCACGGGCCGGAGTCGGGACCGTGGAATTTTCATCTTTTCAAATGCTTAGGAGTACATCACATCAGCCGAACTCCCGGTGTCGACCAAGATGCGGTATACTTTATGATTTACTATGGTCATGGTAACCACTAGAACGTCATCGTGCGGGTGTTGGATCTCGCGCGCATCATCTTCTGTGAAAGTCAAGCTGCACAGAGCGACTCGTAGTTCTTTGCTTGGACGTTCCGCCAAGTGTACGTGGTGTTCTAGCTCGGATCTCCGGGAATGGACTTTTCGAGCCCTATTTGAATCCCCTCCCCCAGCTGAACCCTCGAAGATGGTACAAATTTCGGCGGGTTCTTCTGGAGGGTTATTCGGCTGCTCTCACGGTTGTTTCTCTATCTGAGAGGACTTTCTTTTTTAGTGTAACGACGCAGATGCCCCTGGCGGATGAGGGACTCGATCTCGTCTTTTAAGTCCGTGCAGTCGTCCATGTTGTGACCATGGTCTAGGTAGAAGCGGTAGAATTTTCGCTTGTTCCGGTGTTCTGGGTCAACTCTCATACAGACTGGCCAATTCAGTAGCCTGTCTTCTCGGATATCTAGCAGAATTTGCTCGGCGGATGTGTTAAGAGGAGTATAGGAACGAAATTTCCCTTTTGGCCTACGGCTCGGCCGACTATCGCGGGGAGTGCGGTCGTCCGTCCCTTTACCGCTCGGCTGGGAGTCTTCGTTCCTATGCCTCTTTCCTTTGTTTGTCGGGTCAGTGACTTGCATACCTTTACGGGCGTTAGTGAACTCCTCGGCGTTGGTATACTTCTGAGCCTTCGCCGTGAAGTCCGCTAGTGTTTTCGGTGGATTTTTTCTGATGGAGAAGGTGAACTTTCCTTCCTTCGGTCCGCTCAGGATGACATCAAGAGCCATCTTGTCATCATAGTCTTCGACATGCAATGCCTCTTCATTGAAACAGGCGATATAGTCTTTTAACGACTCCTTTGGAGCCTGCTTGATGGTAAGTAAGTGGGTGTTAGGTTTCCGACTTCTCTTACCACTTATGAACTGTGTAAGGAATAGTTGGCTTAGTTCTGCAAAGGAGCCCACGAAATTTGGTTTGATCTGGCGATACCAAATCCGAGCGGATCCTGTGAGGGTGATGGAAAACCCTCTACACATCATTATGTCCGTTACAGTCTGGATCTGCATCCATGATCGGTAGGACTCCAGGTGTTCTGATGGGTCCCCAAATCTTGAATACTGGATGACGGGAAGCATCCGAAACCTCTACAGCATCACCTCAGCCATAATGGCAGGAGTGAAGGGAGGTTCGGTCTCTTCCATCATCGCTTGGATCCTGGCTGGAACCGTTGACTGTTGTTACTTCTTTTCCAGCGTCAGGAACTAGTCCTTCAGTTCCACAAAGCATGCTTCCCAGGGATCCTTATTCTCAGCGACGATCTCTAGGGCATCCTCAATCTCCGGCGTTCTCCTTTCTCTCCTCCGTTTTAATTGGTGATGGAGATCTGTGGGTGGCAGGGCGGATGAGGCTGAATGGACGGTAGTAGGGGCTTAAGTAGTGGCATTCCGCGTGGATCGTTCAGTGTACGCTGCATGAGGATTTTGACTCGAACACGGTAGCCCTGAGTGCTGGGGGGCTTCAGGTCTCACACTCCTCGACATAGAGCGAGTCTCCACGAATAATCCCACTGGCTTAAGGACGGGTTGTTCCTGAACCGGGTGCGGCTCAGGCACCCTCTGCTGCTTCATTCTATTTATCTCGTCGTGTAGGGCCTGGATCTCGTTCTGCATGGCACGATATTTTCCTGACCGATTGTGAGATCGTTGAGAAGGCCCTGGTGTGGATTCTGCATAGAGTGATGATGATGAACGTGTCTGTTCGTTCGGTTATGGTTCCACAACCGCAGCTTTCTTTTTCTTCGCCATTGCTTGAGAAAATGAGAACCTGACTTTTAGTCTCAGGTTCCCACAGACGGTGCCAAAAAATGTTGATGCAAAAATACGGTCAGCCCTCCCTCCACGTCTTCTTCTAGAACCTGCACCAAGAGAACTGGCAAAGGTGACCCTGGCTAAGCCAGGGGACCCTCCGATGCCAAAGTCAGGACAAGGGAATTAGGGTCTAGGTCGAGAATAGAGGAGAGAGCACTTGATCTCGCATCCCTGTAGATATGGCGTGATGTTTTATTTATACTTGCCTATGGAATGGTCTAGATCCGATAATCTCGGCACGATCAGGGGGATTCTCGGATCGTGGAGATACTGTCCGCAATCTATTAATCAAGTAGTGTATTCGGCGAGTAGTGCATATCTGCGAGCGAAGTTATCAGCCACGACTGGTAATGGCAACTTTCGCATTTGGTGCATGCCATTACACGTCTATTCGGCTCGGCTTATCCGACCACGGAGTAAAGGATGCAGCGTCTAGTGCTATGTCCGATCCGACCCTTTAGGTTAGACCCATCGTAGCTGGCAGGGCTAGCAGTGCCGAGAAGAACGCGGTTACCGTATATCAGATCATCCGATCGGAGTATAAGAACTATCCCGAGCTGCACCTCAATTGCATCGGCTGCTTGGACGAGTCGCGTCGTCCTACTCATTGTCATGTGATGCTTGAAACAGGTCGGATGGGTCATGCCTCGGCTCAATCTGGAACTCGGACCGGTGTTGTATTGCGGGCTCAGATTTTCCCATAATATTAACAATTAAGACCTTAGATGTATATGTAGCTTTCTTATCTTTTAAAATATTCTGAAGCGTCACTTCTTTCTTGATCCGAAGATGAACAATCAGATCCTCTCTTATTTGTCAAGATACCTATATTTGATTTAGATGAGGCTGGTTCCTTTACAAGTCCTTATTTTTTAAGGTCTGTGGGTGTAGCTAGCCCACCAAAGTTTCTGTATGACATCCCACCTATCTTTCAAGATCAACTTGCCTTGAAAATTGGATGCTCCAAGTATCATGTTGAGTGAACCATCACGTGGGCCACCCCATGAATTTGGAATTATTATTATTATTATTATTTAAATGATTTTCCATCGTTTCATGTAGCATGCCCACCTGACAATGGTATAGGCCTGAATTTTGGTCATCCCATCATCATTGCAAGGTCATATAATGCATGAGTTGGATGGAAGATACACAACATGTGGTGAGCCCACTCAATGGTTGCACTAATTAAATTTTTGATACATTTAGCTTTCATAATGGTATCATATAATGCATCCTATGGATGCCAAATGCCAAAGGAAAACATGATGGACCCCACGTCCAGCACCTGTAAAATAAACTTATTTTACAGAACTTGCAGAGGAACTTCCATTCTATTCCATTAGTAGCCATTTCTTAAAATGAAAAAATATCTCGTTTAAACAAACAGTAGTCCACGAATCACAGGTTTGTATTGCTCAATCAATTAATCTAAACTATGACTTAGTGACTGTAGGTTATACAGTTTATTCAGTTTAATTTAAGTTAACATATGCGACATGTCCAACTTTTGATGAGGACCTGTGTATCAAGCGTCTTACCAGAGCATCAAACATATAACTCCCTTCAAATGGATGATCCTAAGTTGAGCATCGAGGCATATTTTTACTGGACAGTTGGGTATCAATGCCTATTTGTAAAATCACGCACCAATCAGATGGTGAAAATCACTTAATGAGGAATTGATTCAGACATGGATCATCACAAGTTCCATCAGTTGAATGTCTCAGATCTCATTATAGTTGGGCCAACACATCTAAGTTGTGGCTCCACCCGATGAACAGTCAGGATCTCAATCATGTGCGGATCAAGAATCCCATTGGAAAATTCTGAAACAGATAGGTTATAATTCCATGAGTACATTCCTTTTTCTTCACTATTTGGAGTGCTTCATGTAGCTTTTCCTTGTTTGATTGCAGGTTTGTATTCTTGAGTTGGGAGCTTTGTGTATGATGTCTTGATATCTTCACAAGTTCACATTTTCTTTTACCTTTTTGTTCTGTTTTCCTTGTGCAGATTCATATTTTTACAGATGAATGTGAAGTTTCCTATTAATTATTGTGGGTGTTTTTGGTGTATGGGTTGTTGTCCATCACAAAGCATACTGAAGCATGGACATTTTCCGCATGTAGTACTAAGTACAGGAAATTCTATATCATGCTCAAGAAAAAAAAAAAAAACTGTCTACCTAGCTTGCATAATAGGAAGTAGCTTGATTTTTCTATAGAATATTGATGTCATGTTTGGATGAAACCATTTGAAAATGATTAAACCATTGAGTGAAGGGCATATTATCCCTTGATCCCACCATCTAGATGTTAACATCCAGTCCCCACATAAAAATAGCAAAGACCAGTTTTTTTTTTTTTTTTCTCAACTAGCTATGGAAATGGGTATTCCTTGTTGTGTTAGAAATTGTTACTTAATGATGAATGTATTACTTGTTGATTGTATTGCTTGTTCTCTTCTTGTCAAGAATAGAAGTAACAATCTCTGTGAATGATGACTGCAGTAAATCTCTATTGAAATCAATCCTCACCATTTCACTTTTACTGATCAAATGCCAATCCCCAAAGCATTCAAAAAACGTAGGTAAAGCACTCTGTACTATTTGCAAAATAGTCCATAGAGGACATGTATGGTGAGCCTTAAGCAAAGAAGGTTCTGGTAAAACTGGTGAAACACACATAGCCAATTGTTGCGCAGTCGCTTTGTTCAAGAAAAAAGTCCTGAACATGAGTTTAAGTGACAATAAAGAATCATGCACCAGTTGTAAATTTAGACTACCACTATGAGAACTATGGATTTGTTTTTCAACATTAAATAGCTCCAAAACTTCTGCCTTTGCTGCTAGAGACTGTGGATAAAATATATGAACACAATCCCCATCAAAATCTGCACCTAGGGGAGCACAAAAATATATGAAATTGATTTATGTACTTTCATATGTACTTTCCCTATTTCAAATGTTATGGTCAATAAGAATAGAGTAGCATGAATGTTGGGACATGGATTTCTTGGTTGCAACCTGTGTTTGCCATCATGCAAGGCCTATGCATTGACAAGACTGGGCATGAATATGGATTAAGAAATGATGTATTTTAATAAGGGAGTTTGATGTATTTTTAGAAGGGAGTTGATATTGTCCACACCCACCATTTTTCCATTGTGAGAATTGAAATATTATTCTTTTGTACTATTTCAATTCCCAAATGGAAAAAATGACTGTATGCTAGTGACAAAGGTGGGTGTAAATTGTGGTTGCTCCCTTTTTGAAATTATTGCTTGGTAGCTTCATCTGTCAAACATACTTCCTTAACATGAGTTTTATAAGATAGTTCCAGAATATACTTGTACTATATTGCATTCGGCTCCACAAGAAAGAGGCGTTCAACTATTGGGCTTATCTTTCTCTCAGTTTTGATGTGTTAAAAACTGAATCAGCAAATTGAAGAATGCAACCGGTGCAGTAAACTGCAGTTAATTTGAATGAAAAAATATATATATCTATTTTGTATACAAGAATCCAGGTTATATACACTAAAACGATTATAAATAAAAAAATATCTTTTCATGCACTAGATGATAACTAAACCAACCAATATTCTACAGTCCTGTATCTAGCCTGTGTACAATGATACTACAATTCTCAGTTTAGTTCGTGTTGTCTTTTGTTGTGCAACTGTTAATCTCTAATTTGCTTCCAACAGAAATTGCCTATTGCGAAGGAAAACAATCTTCTGATTGCCCAATGTGAATGCAAGTATCGTGGCACTTAAGTTTAAGTTTTTTAGGGTATGCTTATGTCTTTTGTAATAGTATTCAACTAATTTTAAGTATGATTTGTTAACATGCATGTTGTAAGAGTATTCAACTAATTTTAAGTATGATTTGCCCATGAAAGTATGATTTGTTAACATGCATGTTGTAATAGTATTCAACTAATTTTAAGTTTAATACATGCATAAAATGTTTCTTCATGGTAGCCTTATGTTGACTTGGCGAATAGCTATAGAAAATGTCAGAATTAGAGAGTTGTCTTGAGACAAACATGGAGAAGTTCAAAACTGTGAGTTCTCTATCTTGAATTATTTTTCCTTACTTTTTGCCAAAGCTTGGTAATCAACATGTTGTTGAGCTTCTCTTTGTATAACCTGCAATAGTCATGTGAGATTTAGAGGGTTGCTTTCCGTTGCCAACATGTTAAGGCTTGTTTTCCTAAAGTTTATGTTTGCCACTTGCCTAGGGCATTGTGCACTCTTAGTATTGATGGAAAAATATAAATGCAAGAAGTGTCCCTTAGGGCCTGTTTGGTTGTCAGGGAATTCATTCCCTGGTTTTTATGTTTCCTGGGAATGGTAGAATTGGTATTTCTCTCCACAAGTACCTTTACACACAGCGAACCCTATATGTCATGCATTCAATCCTGAAGCTAACGATGGTCATGACCTCCTTATTGGTTCAAACACAGGAGATGGTGAATGTCCTCTACACCAAGCTTGTTGTCCTACATATTTCACTCTCTACTACTTGCACCTTTCTCACTATATTTTTGGCGTGCTCTTCCTACATGTTTCCCAGTCTACTCAGTCTCATTGAGACAACAATTGTAAGATCCTGGGAAGAAGCTTGTTGGAGTGCAACACTACAACAAAGACGGTTTGCTTAATAATAGGCAAGCATGCCCTTCTCAGATTCAATGTTTGTTCCTTTTCATCAAATTGTTAATTCCTTGTGAAGGGTTTTACTGTGGAGTTTGAAATTTGCACTTTTCCTGTCACTCATAGTCATGCCAACTAATAAAGCTTTTACATTAGCTCTTTCTTCTCCAACCTTGCTTTTTTTGCATGCCATGAAAGTATGATTTGTTAACATGCATGTTGATTATCTTGTTTGTGGTCTACCCTTCTCAGATTCTATATATATATATATGTGTGTGTGTGTGTGTGTGTGTGTGTGTGTGTGTGTGTGTGTGTGTGTGTGTGTGTGTGTGTGTGTGTGTGTGTGTATTTTTTAAATTTTCAGCTATTTTTTTGGAATGAATAGTTAGTTCTAAAATTTCAGCAATTTTTTTCCTTTTGTTAATACATTCATGGGGGTGGAACCTACACCTCTGCTTCATCAACAGGAACTAGGAGAATGCGCAAACTTTTTCCTTATCAACAACTGTTGGGTGGACACCACATGGTTTCTTCATCAATAGGAATTGGAGGCGAAGCCCATGAATGTATTCATCATCAACAAAAATTAGGAGGCGAACCCACTTTTTCTTCATTGACATTTCAGAGCAAACCCTCGCAGATCCTCTTTGTCAACAAAAGCCAGAAGCACGCCCACACACGTATCTTCTTCATCAGCAATTTCTTCTTCATCAACAAAAAGTAGGAAAAGACCCTTCAACATATTTTTCCATCAGAAAAAGCTCACATTATTAGTATTAACATGCTTGAACAGTAACTGCTTACATCTGAAGTGTACGTCCTCACAAAAATAATACAACCCTTCTCTATGAAGGGGAAATTTGATGATAGTGGATGCTCACATGTGCATGTGTGTGCATTGCACATCTTCATCTCAATGCTTAATTCTCATTGTGAGTTGCTGCTGCATTCAAGGAGTAGTTGCAGAAATAATTTTCAAATGGATACAAAAAAGGTTGCTGATACTCGTGCGAAAGAGGAAGCAGTGAGAAGGTCACTCACCATGGATTCCTTGTTGCCTCTCCATTAATGTTGTTTTGTTTTCACCCTTTTCTCTCTTTATAAAGCTTTGGTTATCTTTAAAAGATGGGGGAAAAAAAAAAAGGAAAAAGAAAGGAAAAGAAAAAGAAGAGATTATTATTATTATTTTTTTAATGAAAGTTGAATCTTCTTTTGTTTATTAAAAGATAAAATGTCTTCTTTCCATAGCCAGGCAAGGAAAAGAAGATTGCAAGCATTATAATATTGTATTAGGTTATAACTTCTTTCTACATGTTAATGGTCACATCCCTTGTAGGTTCTATTTATTATATGCAATTTCTTAGATGACTTGATGCTTGTTTGTTTCTATAAAAGATCTCATGTGCTTGTTAGCCTAAAGCTGCAAATATTATTTTCCACAGTCGATGCACCAGCATCGCATGGGTTCTTGAAAGTAAAGGCACTTTTGTCAATTTCGCATGCCAATGGAAACTTATATGTGGATGAAAGAGTAAGTCCTAACACTGGCCAATAGCTATCTTTCTTTTAACAGTTTGTGAATCTGCATGGTCTGCATGATACTTAAGTTTCTTATTTGTCTTAGAACAAGGATTGCATTGGCAATTCTTCATTCCCTATCATCAACGACCAATCTCAGTTTTCTGTTACACATGCACGGTCCAACAAGGTAATTTGGCCCTGATCTTTTCTATCCATTTTGAGTTGTTAAAATATATCATCAGCCCTGGTGCATCAAAGCAAATGAGTGCCAGTCAGACAATTGTTTTTGCACCATGCATCTAGGTATTAATATCTTTTGACCTTTCAAAAAATAAGCCTAGATTTTGTTCGAACTGAATATTAAGATGCATGTTTGCATATTTAGGGATAATAAATTTTCCCTTAATGGGGCCTAAAATCACATATCGTTGACTAAGGAAAACATGGAGAAAATTGTGGATCCATCCATCCATCATGATGCGTACTTACACACATTCACAAACACACCTCATCCATCCATCCATGCAAGTATACATACATCCATCCATACTCCATCCATTCATGCATGCATATACACACATAAAAACATGGATTTCATCATACAACCATGCACCCATTAAAATATGAAATGGAAAATCAGTTACTTCCATTTTCTGTTTTTTTAAGACTAAGAATTTATTCCTCATTGTGGCAGACATACATGAACAAGCTGAAGAACAAAGTTTCACGTCTGGAAGAAGAGAATGAAAGGCTTGAGAAGCAGAAGGTCGGCATTTCATCTCTCCTTATAATTTTTTTTATTTTTTTTCTAAATGGGGTTGCAGGACCATGCAGAGTTAGTTATATCTAAGTTTTGGTCGGATATTGCCTGAGAATTAGATTGTGTTTATTTTCCTTTCGGTTACATTTTAAGGCATCTTATGTTAAAAAATCTAGGATTCAATGGCCTTATTGTTGTTTTTTGTTTGTTTTTCATTAGTTTCTCATAGCAAGTTACGATTTTGGTTCGTTTCCTTTTGCTATTGAAATGCTAGGAATTTACTTAGCATTTAGAAACTACGGGCTGCTCCTTGTTTATTTTTCTTTGTTGGATAGACTTGGTAGAAGAGAAGTATCTTGTCCCAGCTTCTTAGGGTCTACTTCAAAGATCTTTTTTTTCTTGGTTGCTAAAATTCCTATCTAGGACCCTATCTTGTGCGAGTGAAAAAGCCATCTTGTCCATTATCACCACCTCTATCATGGTCCTGTTAGAGTATCTAAGGGCCCGTTTGGCCGGGTGGATTGGAAGGGATTGAATGGTATCAGGGTGGATGGCATGGATTTCTAGGTAATGATGGTGTTGTTAGTGGATTTTATTGAGATCCATGGGATTGCTATATCTGGTCTGTTTGGCACGCCTGGCCGATCCGGGGACTAAACCTTCCCATCCCTTCCAATCCCACGAACCAAACATGTCCTAGGCGAATTTGAATGGATTAGGGTGGATTGGATGGGATTTAAAGGTAATGATGGTGTTGTCAGTGGATTGTCTTAAGATCCATGGGATTGGGATTAGATTACCGACTCTTTTTGGCGCGCCTAGCCAATCCCGAGATTTAACTTCCAATCCGACTTGCCAAACAAGCCCTAAGGTAAATTAATGGAATCTTACAAATATGAATGAATTGAATCAATCATATTTATCATCTACATTCTGATTATTAAGTTTTCTTATTTCTTCAAATTTTGGATGCTTCCTGTACATGCATGACTAGCAACGAAATCCACTTCAAGAATATCAGGTGATGACTTTTGTTTGCTTTTTCTTTCTAAGCTTTTTTATACTTGGTGTGTTTTTCTTACTGGTTTTCTTTTACAAGGCCAATTTTTATTTCCTTTGTTGCTTATGATTTGCAATACCTACCAGTAACCAATTGAGTAGGGGTTGTATTGTAGTGCTTCAAAGCCTTGTAGCACCATATAGTTTGATACAATGAGAATTTATTAATGTGATTGAAGTTCCAATTGAAGGCAAATCATTAAGAAAAAAGGAAATGAAAAAAGAAAGAAAAGAGAAGAAAAGTTTCAATTGATATAATGACAATTTTTTTTTACTGTGACACTTTCCCAACTATAGAGGTGACTTGTGAAGTTGATTGTCCTTTTATTTTCTTTTTTATCATGGGCCTTGACTGTTTATAAAGATTCAAGTCTTCAACAAATAGAGGACCTAGTTTTGTAGCACTCTATAGCTCCAAGCAGTTTAATCTCAATGTTGTGCCACTTACCAAATCAGCTATGCTTCTCAACCCATTGCAGGGAAACTTCCCGAGGAATAGGCTCATTGCAAGAAAAGGGCCTACATCACACAATGGACATGTGATCATGGCCAGTGAGGTTGGTGTTGCAGACATTTGCCAAAAGATGTGGCTTGGAAAGGAAGACATGAGCGGTCCAGAAGGAGACTTTACTGAAACAATTCATGTGAAAGGCTAGGAAAGGAAGACATTTATAGTTTGTTTTGAAAACTTTAAATAGACCATTAATTGTTTTATTGATATTGTGCTAATTGTTGTCTTGATGAATGTTAGATTATTGGGTAAATCAAATTCTTGTCATTCAATCATAGGTTTTTAATAGTTATGCAGATAGAAATTTGATAGTTAGATCGATGGAGATTTGATTGTAGGACAGCAATTATAGGAAAGGATTAGTTAGAATCAATAGGAATTTGTGTGAAAGGATTAGTAAAGAATCAGTAAGAATTTTTATTATCGGCGTTTTTCAAAATGTTACCGGCGTTTCTACAATCAATTAGCAGCACTTGTTACATCTTTGAGCGGCGTTTCTAACCAAACTTACATGGGTTTCTTATCATTTTCAGCGGCATTTTTTAGAGTTTAGCGGCGTTTTCTTATCTATTTCAACGGCGTTTGTACAAAATTTACCGATGCTTCGTACAACTTTTAGCGGCGCTTTGACAGTTTTTAGCTGTTTTTAGTTTTTAGCGGCAGTCACAGAAGCGCCGGTAAAACTCGACTGTTGGCGGCTACCATAAAAAACACCGGTAAAAGATACAGCGACTTCCCCTTTTATTGGAACGTGATCGACCACCGGTAATTCTTCTACCAGTGGTTTTGGCCGCCGCTAAAGGTCATTTTTCTTGTAGTGTTGACCTTCTCAATATCTTAATACAGATTGTTTAACGGTTAAGGTCTGAGGAAAGGCAACTCCTTGAATGTCAATTTTCCCTAATTGTTGACATCTGGCAACCTCATTTCAATATGGTTGTCTAAATACTTGTTTATGACTAGTGGTGATATGATTCGACTGAATAATGTATCCTACTTAGCGTTTTTTTCTTTCTTTTAAGTGCTAACAGGCCACATTAACTCCCAAGCTACTTGTGAATGTGATGACACTGATCATTTGGCTGCTGGCTTGTGTTACAGTTCGTGATCAGAAAGAGTATGCTGTTAATGCTTCTGCTTGTGGCAACATATTCACTCAGCATAGATTTCTTTTTATTTTTTTAAAATTCAACCCACCTGTATATTCCGTATGCATTTCCAAATAATTTCTAAGTGTCTGCTTACCATCTATCACACTCAGCCAGAGCATCAAAAGGAAAAGACAATCCTACCCTCTCTCAAAAGTAAAGGCACGAAACAAATTTCCTCCATATCCCTATGAAATACACCTCAGCGAGTACATAGACGCGAACGAATCCATTGCCGGCACATCATAGCCTCAGTGGTGGTCACTTTCTAATTCGTAGTCCATCAATGGACGGTACTCCAACTCCTCGTCATGGTCGTACACAAACTCCGGAATTTCAATCTCACCCTTCTGATCCCACAGGAACTCTAGCCTATTTATGTACCTCAGCTTCCCATACAACCCCTCACTAAACAGGAAGCGCCCAAAGGTCGCGAAGAAGAGCCTGGCCTGCAGGCCTGGGTGTTCGAAATAAATGACCTCCAGATTCTCTTTAATGGCAATCGGTAGAGACTCGTAGGGTCGAGATTCTAGGGAAGTTCTCACTTCTCTGCACATGTGTGCGCACGTACACCAAACAGAATGGCCTTTACCCTAACAACGGGAATATCTTCTCTTCCAAATACTTCTTCAAAACTTTGCTATTCAAAGCTCGAGCAGTAAAGAACTTCCCAACAATCCTCAGTATCTTTCTTCCACCTTTATCTCTTCCTTGGATATTGAAAGGCTGCAGCCTTTCAAGGAGCTGTTCATGTTTTGTGAAGGGAGATGTGGTGGGAACCGAAGTACTATTGGAAAAGGTAGTCATGACTTCCACTCGGCATAGATTTGAAGCCTCTTCAAAGTCCAGTTCTTCCAGGATCACCAATATATGTGCCCCAATTTTTAACTATATCCCATTTCATTAGGTGCATTTTATACATTCTGCAATGCAACATGCTGATATTGACAGTGTTCTAACATGACTAACTCTATACTATAGATAAGTTGCAGGCTGATATTTGCCCTTCTACTTGTTTGACTTTAGAATTGATAGTAAGCTAGAGCTATTGGTCATAAGTCAGTGAATAATATCATGCCGTATGAGATATCTACAAGTTAGTAATATCCATTTGCATGTGCTGTAAAATCGATATGAAAAAGGCCACAAATCTCACATTGAAGTAGATTGGTTTTTTTTTTTTTTCAATGATTTGTATTATGACTACTATCTTGCCTAAGGAGTGCTTTAATTTTTATAATCTTAGGAGGGAGTGTTTATGTTATGCCAATTGTTGCAGTTTTTCTGCTCAGCATTGTTGATCTAGCGTGGTGGTGTAGCCACAGTTAGGATTTTACACCTTCCCTCATAAAGTCCCTTTCGTTAGAGCATACGATGTACATTGTTCTCTGTTGAACTCAACGAATCAGGAAAAATTAAACTCAACAAACAGCTCCCTTACTCGGCAACATCATTGAGGTCAGTCTTCATTGTCAGATCAAAAATTTTGAAGGAAAATGCATACATTTTCTTTTTTATTTCATTTGAGTTAGTTTTTCTTCTTATGCTACTTGTACTAAGCTTTTAACTATGATTGTTTCCCTTTGATAAATCAGGTTATTTGCAAATACTGTGCTGAGTGAGAAGGATCCTCTGCTTGGAGTGAATTTGGAGAAAAATGTGGCTTTAAAGCAGGATGCGGCCCACAATAGCATTTCAAATCCCAACTGTATATTTGGAGTGGATCCACATCAAGCCTCATTTGTTTCAGAGAAGAAAAAGCCCATGTTTCTTTCTAAGATATGGAGAAATCTACTTTGCAGGTGTAATGCTTGCACAGAATTCTATGTCCAGTAAAGCATGATAGGCTATTTAATTGATGAGTACTCAATTGAGGAATATAAAAAAGTGGCAAAGGAAAAGAGGAAGGAGAAATTAGAGCAACAAGAAGGAGTGGAGTTAAATTTTCTCAGTAAACTTGGTCATGTCCAAAAGATTGAAATTCTGAATGTCATTGCTGACATGAAGAATGAGCTCAGGTCCTTCATGGTATGGGTTCTATGTTCCAAATTTCCTGTTTTTATATGTGATTCTGTCTATAATTTTGAATTCTTATTTTAAAGAGGCTACTGTAGGGGAGGGCCACAAATTTCATTTTTTTTCATCTGAAATTTCTTTTTTATCGGTTTATGGTTTAGAGTGCATTTGGTTGCATCAAATATCATGAAATTTCATGATTAGGTGCAATCAAATTCACATCTAGTGAGAAAAGGGAAGTGCCATTTTTAGGCCTTCCATTTAATTAGTATTGATAGTTTACGGAGTTTTAGATCACAAGGATTTGAAATTAGTGTTGATATTATTTCAAATTACAGCTAATGCACTTACATATTTTTGAAAATTTTATATCTGGTGGTATTTGTTAGAGTTTTTGTTGAGGATCAAATATTGCATATTAGACCCCGGTTATTTTCTGAATACTGTTTAAAGGCCGATTTAATTGTGTTTATGCTGCAGGTTGAATTTAGGAGCTTAAGTTGGAAAATGATGCTAAAAGCTTGGATTTAATGCTTTGATGATCACCAAGGAAAGGGACAGACCCCAGGAGACCAAGATCGACGGAATTACATGCCAGGAATCTGCGAAAATCAAGAAACTGAAGCTCAAGTGGCCTGAAAGTCAGCCAGAATGCAAGATCACAGGGTTTTCACCATCCGTTTAGCTCGAAACTCCATACATGTCTTGAGGACCATACATGAACCGTACATATTAAATTTCAACCATTGAAGATCTCCTGAAGTGTCCCAATGGACAGATCAACCCACAAAGCAACAACTTGGGGCCCACCTGATCACTGGATATGCTTTAGTTTTGGAATTAACGTCTTAAAGTAAATAAGGAAAGGAATGATAGGAGCGGATTTCTAATATACATCAAGGTGGGATGCACCTTACATGGTGCATGTGCACAGTACACGTGCGCTGGATGAACATTGCACCAAAGGAATCAGTCAGCAACAGCTTTGACCGAGCTTTCAAAGGAATTTAAATTCCTGTTTTTGCGCCGCTGAACAGAGACTGCAGATGGGTTTTTGTGGGCCATCATGATGAATTGTACGACTGATCTGGACCGTCCATTATAATACCACGGCCCATGTTACTATCGTCTAGGTGAAGAAATTTCAAGAGGCAGGAGAGATCAGTTTTCGAGCGTCCAAATGCAAGATAGACGGTGAGTTTTCAGGTTTTGTGGGCTGCACTAAACCTAATAAAAAACACCCCTTCCCAACTGAAATTCCGAGAGGAATTCAATGGACGGGTTGGATCTCTCTTTTGACATCGATCAGGGGACCCACCAAGCTTCAACGCAGCTCCCCTGTGTATGGATTACGCACGTACAGCTTTCGAAATTAGCTCGGGTATTTCAGACGGCTACACGTCCATAGAGAGGACTGGTCCGACCATCTGGACCGTCCAAAATTCTCTCAAGGTGGGGCTAACCATATCCTAGACGACTAAACGTCTCGGATCTTGCATGTGTGGCTGCAATGTTGATTTTCAAATGCAATTCGGTGCTGCGTATCACTCTATGGAAGCCTCCACCGACAGTAGCAACGTCGGTTTTTTCTTTTTTCCACCGATTTCTCCAGGGACCTTCACCCCTATAAGAAAGGGAGGTGGTATCGGCGGTCGGGGAGAATCCCATCCTTGGGACAGTTTGGACAGAGAGAGAGAGTAGTTTTTCTTTTTTATTTGCTGTTCATTTATTTTTCTACTTTGAGATTAACCTGTCCATGATGGGCTAAACCTCTTAGCTAGGGCTAATAGGTGAAGCTTGTAGTGAGATGGGAGATTCTATGATTTTAATTTAATTTTAATGTATGAATTGAAGATGATTTTAGTTTAATTAGTATGAAAATATTTTTAGTCTTTAATGTTTTTTTGTAACTGAAATTACAGTGGGTCTGCGATAACTTTGAATATTTTCTTCTCCTTTTATGTTTATGACGTCAGGAAGCCCTGTTGTTCACTATAGTCTCCTGGGCATGGTCGGATGACGGTACCCTTCCTAACTTTCATAGCATGTGATTGGTTGATAATTAGTTTAATTCTGTTGTTTGCCATAGTCTCCTGGGCATGGGTTGGTGATGGAATCCATTCTAATTCATATACCTTTTATCTTTTTGAAAACTAGATCAATGGTAGTTAAGTAAATTCCATGATTCTTGAAGCAGGCATAAGATCTCCCTAATCCCTACAAGTGGATCCTCTAAATCCCTAGTTCCCTTCCTCTGACTTTTCTTAAGATTTAGATAATTATTGCATCATTACTCCCTTAATTTCTATCTGATTGAGATTACACCTTATTCTAGTTCAAATTCTACTTAATTTTAGTGAACGTACAAGTTTCAGTCCTTTGGGATTCGACCTCGGTCTTACCGAGTTATTACTATATCACAACCCTGCACTTGGGGAGTGAACAGTTTTATAGGGGTGGGCCTCATCTTAGTAGCTTAGGATGCTTATGAGTGTGAGGGTGTTGAATCTGCTGGTTTTGCATTGGTCTGATGAAAACGGATGAGTTCTTGCCTTTACTTGACATCTTAGCAAACAAGGTTAAGGCTGTCAGGAGACTCAGGGAACTTTTGATGATGAAGTACCTCATAGGACATTTCCTATCAAGGTAAGTCCTGGACATGCATTTTTTTGTTACATGTTTGATTGTTTTTTCGCTTCATTATTGCTTAATGCCTTTTTTTTCTCTTATTGTATATTTTCCTTCTAATGTGATCATTTGACATAGCTGTTCTTAAAGGAAAATCCCAACACATTAATCAGATATACTGCATTTTTGCATACATGTATTGGTGTTTCATGATCAGTTGCTTTCCATAGAGTGACAGTACTTGTTTCAATTTTATTGGATGGATGATAAATGTATTCGCAGATGTAAATAAAAATAAAGTACTTATATATATATATATATATATATATATATATATATATATATATATATATATATATATATATATATATGTATGTATGTTATTAATGGAGGATACCTTGTTTAAGAGGCCATGAAATTCTTATAACTTATGCTATGGTGCCTGAATATTGGTTGTATGTTACTAGTATGTAGTAGATAATACTACGTTCAATAGTAGATAATACTAGATACTACACTTAATCATAATCTTAACTCCCTAACCTAAACCTAAACCTAAACCTGAACTTGAAAACCCAAACATAAACTAGATCCCAAACCCGAACCCGATTTCCTAAACCTAAACTTATAACCTTAACCTAAACCTATTCTCAAATCCCAAAACCTATAACCCAAACCTTAACCTAAACCTTAACCTAAACCTAAACCTTAACCTATAACCTAAACTCAATTCCCTAAACCTTAACCTATAACCTAACCTAAACCTAAACCTATAACCTAAACTTATAACCTAAATCTAAACCTAAACCTATAACCTAAACCTATAACCTAAACCTATAACCTTAACCTAAACCTAAACCTATACTTATAACCTAAACCTATTCTCAAATCCCAAAACCTATAACCTAAACCTAAACCTTAACCTAAACCAAAACCTATAACCTAAACCTATAACCTAAAACCTAAACCTAAACCTACACTTATAACCTAAATCTATAGCCTAAACCTAAACCTAAAACCCAAATGTAAACCCGATCTCGAACTCGAACATGATTTCCTAAACCTAGACCTTAACATTTTCTCAAATCCCTAAACCTAAATATAAACATACACCTAATCCTAATCTCAACTCCCTAACATAAACCTAAACCTAAACATGAAAACCCAAACCTAAACCCAATCCCGAACCCGAACCTGATTTCGTAAACCTAAACTTATAACTTTAACCTAAACCTATTCTCAAATCTCAAAACCTATAACCTAAACCTAAACCTAAAACTTAACCTAAACCTAAACCTTAACCTATAACCTAAACTCAATTCCCTAAACTGTAACCTATAACCGACACTTATAACCTAAACCTAAACCTATAGCCTTAACCTAAACATAAAACCTAAACCTAAACCTAAACCTATACGTATAACCTAGACCTATTCTCAAATCCCAAAACCTATAACCTAAACCTAAACCTAAACCTAAACCTAAACCTAAACCTATAACCTATAACCTAAACCTAAACCTACACTTATAACCTATAACCTAAACTTATAGCCCAAATCTAAACCTAAAACCCAAACATAAACCCGATCTCGAATCTGAAATCGATTTCCTAAACCAAAACCTTAGTGTATTCTCAAATCCCTAAACTTAAATCTACACTTAATCCTAATCTCAACTCCCTAACATAAACCTAAACATAAACTTGAAAACCCAAACCTAAACCCGATCCCGAACTCGAGCCCGATTTCCTAAACCTAAACTTATAACCTTAACCTAAACCTATTCTCAAATCCCAAAACCCATAAACTTAACCTAAACCTAAAACTTAACCTATAACCTTAACTTATAACCTAAACATATAACCTAAACTTAATTTCCTAAACCTTAACCTATAACCTAATCTAAACTTAAACCTATAACCCGAACCCGATTTCCTAAACCTAAACCTTAATGTATTCTCAAATCCCTAAAACTAAAACCGCACCTAATCCTAATCCCAACTCCCTAACCTAAACCTAAACATAAACTTGAAAACCCAAATCTAAACCCGATCCCGAACCTGAGCCCGATTTCCTAAACCTAAACTTATAACCTTAACCTAAACCTATTCTCAAATCCCAAAACCCATAACCTTAACCTAAACCTAAAACTTAACCTATAACCTTAACTTATAACCTTAACTTATAACCTAAGCCTATAACCTAAACTTAATTTCCTAAACCTTAACCTATAACCTAACCTATAACCTTAACCTATAACCTTAACTTATAACCTAAGCCTATAACCTAAACTTAATTTCCTAAACCTTAACCTATAACCTAACCTAAACCTAAACCTATAACCAGAACCTGATTTCCTAAACCTAAACCTTAACGTATTCTCAAATCCCTAAAACTAAAACTACACCTAATCCTAATCCTAACTCCCTAACCTAAACCTAAACATAAACTTGAAAACCCAAAACTAAACCTGATCCCGATTTCCTAAACCTAAACTTATAACCTTAACCTAAACCTATTCTCAAATCCCAAAACTCATAACCTTAACCTAAACCTAAAACTTAACCTATAACCTTAACTTATAACCTAAAACTATAACCTAAACTCAATTTCCTAAACCTTAACCTATAACCTAACCTAAACCTAAACCTATAACCCAAACCCGATTTCCTAAACCTAAACCTTAACGTATTTTCAAATCCCCAAAACTAAAACTACACCTAATCCTAATCCCAACTCCCAAACCTAAACCTAAACATAAACTTGAAAACCCAAACCTAAACCCAATCTCGAACCCGAACCCAATTTCCTAAACCTATAACCTTAACCTAAACCTAAAACTTAGCCTATAACCTAAACCTTAACCTATAACCTTAACTTATAACCTAAACTCAATTTCCTAAACCTAAACCCTATAACCTAACCTAAACCTAAACCTATAAGACGAGCCCGATTTCCTAAACCTAAACCTTAATGTATTCTCAAATCCCTAAACCTAAACCTACATCTAATCCTAATCCCAACTCCCTAACCTAAACCTAAACTTGAAAACCCAAACCTAAACCTGATCCCCAACACGAACACGAACATGAACCTAATTTCCTAAACCAAAACTTATAACCTTAACCTAAACCTATTCTCAAATCACAAAACCTATAACCTCAACCTAAACCTATAACCTAAACCTAAACCTAAAACTTAACCTATAACCTAAACCTATAACCTAAAGTCAATTTCCTAAACCTTAACCTATAACCTAATCTAAACCTAAACCTATAACCCGAACCCGATTTCCTAAACCTAAACCTTAACGTATTCTCAAATCCCTAAACCTAAACCTACACCTAATCTTAATCTCAACTCTCTAACCTAAACCTAAACATAAACTTGAAAACCCAAACCTAAACCCGATCCCGAACCCAAACCCGATTTCCTAAACCTAAACTTATAACCTTAACCTAAACCTATTCTCAAATCCCAAAACCTATAACCTAAACCTAAGTTTATAACCTTAAGCTAAACCTAAAACCTAGCCTATAATCTAAACCTTAACCTATAACCTAAACTGAACTTCCTAAACCTAAACCCTATAACCTAACCTAAACCTAAACCGATAATCCAAACGCAATTTCCTAAACCTAAACCTTAAGGTATTCTCAAATCCCTAAACCTAAACATACACCTAACCCTAATCTCAACTCCCTAACCTAAACCTAAACCTAAACTTGAAAACCCAAACCTAAACCTGATCCCGAACCAAACCCAATTTCCTAAACTTAAACTCATAACCTAAACAAAAACCTATTCTCAAATCCCAAAAACTATAACCTCAACCTAAACCTATAACATTAAACTAAACCTAAAACTTAACCTATAACCTCAACCTTAACCTACAACCTTAACTAATAATCTAATTAAACCTATAACCTAAACTCAATTTCCTAAACCTTAACCTATAACTTTACCTAAACCTAAACCTATAACCCAAACCCGATTTCCTAAAACCAAACCTTAACGTATTCTCAAATCCCTAGACTTAAACCTATACCTAATCCTAATCTCAACTTCCTAACATAAACCTAAACATAAACTTGAAAACCCAAGCCTAAACCCGATCCCGAACCCAAACCCGATTTCCTAAACTTAAACTTATAACCTTAAACTAAACCTATTCTCAAATCCCAAAACCTATAACCTAAACCTAAACCTATAACCTTAACCTAAACATAAAACCTAACCTATAACCTAAACCTTAACCTATAACCTTAACTTCTAACCCAAATCTATAACCTAAACTCAATTTCCTAAACCTTAACATATAACCTAACCTAAACCTAAACATATAACCCGAACCCGATTTCCTAAACCTAAACCTTAATGTATTCTCAAATCCCTAAACCTAAACCTATAACTAATTCTAATCTCAAATCCCTAACCCAAACAGAAACCCGAACCTGATTTCTTAAACCTAAACTTATAACCTTAACCTAAACCTATTCTCAAATTCCAAAACCTATAACCTCAACCTAAACCTATAACCTTAACCTAAACCTAAAACTTAACTTATAACCTAAACCTTAACCTATACAACCTTAACTTATAACCTAAACCTATAACCTAAACTCAATTTCCTAAACCTTAACCTATAACCTAACCTAAACCTAAACCTATAACCCAAACCCGATTTCCTAAGCCTAAACCTTAACGTATTCTCAAATCCCTAAACCTAAACCTACACCTAATCCTAATCTCAACTCCCTAACCTAAACCTAAACCTAAACTTGAAAACCCAAACCTAAATTTGAACCCGATTTCCTAAACCTAAATTTATAACCTTAACCTAAACCTATTCTCAAATCCCAAAACTTATAATCTCAACCTAAACCTATAAACTTAACCTAAACATAAAACTTAACCTATAACCTAAACCTTAACCTATAACCTTAACTTATAACCTAAACTTAATTTCCTAAACCTTAACCTATAACGTAACCTAAACCTAAACCTATAACCCGAACCCGATTTCTTAAACCTAAACCTTAATGTGTTCTCAAATCCCTAAACCTAAACCTACACCTAATCCTAATCTTAACTCTCTAACCTAAATGTAAACCTAAACTTGAAAACCCAAACCTAAGCCTGATCCCGAACTTGACCCGATTTCCTAAACCTAAAGTTATAACCTTAACATAAACCTATTCTTAAATCCCAAAACCTATAACTTAAACCTAAGCCTATAACCTTAACCTAAACCTAAAACTTAACCTATAACTTAAACCTTAACCTATAACCTAAACTTATAACCTAAACATATAGCCTAAACTCAATTTCCTAAACCTTAACCTATAACCTAACATAAACGTAAACCTATAACCCGAACCCAATTTCCTAAATTTAAACTTTAACGTATTCTCAAATCCCTAAACCTAAGCCTACACCTAATCCTAATCTCAACTCCTTAGCCTAAACCTAAACCTAAACCTAAACTTGAAAACCCAAACCTAAACCTGATCCCGAACTCAAACCTGATTTCCTAAACCTAAACTTATAGGTTATAGGTTAGGTTTAAATTAAGGTTTAGGTTTTAGGTTTAGGTTTTAAGTTTAGGTTAAGGCTTAGGTTTAGGGTATTTTTGTTTATGATGTTAAGCTTATATGTATTTATGCGTGAATGAATGTGATATGGATAAGATTGTTTATGTTTGGATGAATGTAATTTATATTTGGATGGATTTACTAGTTTGGGTTTAGATGAATGTTAATGTGAATATGACGAAATATATTATAAAACAGGTGTATATTAGGACGAATATCTGTGAAATTTATTGTAACAGGTGTATATCAAGAATTTGTGTGGAATTTTGTGCTGGAATTTTTTTTATTTTTATGCGTAAAAAAAGAGACTTTTACATACAAAACTTTTCGTAGGTAAAAGTTCTGTAAATACTTTTACCTACGAAAAATTTCGTAGGTAAAAGTTTCTTACGTATTTTTTAGCGACAAAATTTGTCATCGCTAAAAGCTTTGTAATTATTTTTAGCAATGAAATATTTTTTCGCTAAAAGTTTCACATTTATTTTTTAGCGACCAAAATATTCGTTGCTAAAAGTTTAACATTTATTTTTTAGCGATGAAAATATTCATCGTTAAAAATTTAACACTAATTTTATAGCGACGAAAATATTCGTCGCTAAAAGTTTTGTAATTATTTTTAGTGACGAAAACTATCGTCGTTAAAAGTTTAAGACTTATTTTTAGCAACGAAAATATTTGTCGCTAAAAGTTTTGTAATTATTTTTAGCGACGAAAATTTTCATCGCTAAAAAGCTTGCCTTTACCGACGATTCAAATTTTTCGTCGATAATAACTTTTTGCGTCGGTCTTTTAGCAATGAAAATTTTCGTCGCTAAAAGTTTTTAGCTACGAAAAATTGGCTTTTCGCGATGAAAATTTTCATCGCTAAAAGTGGGATTTCTTGTAGTGTGTCATCGGAGTGGATTCTCAAATTAATTTGAATTCAAAAGTTGCATTTTTTCACACTGCGTAAGTTGTCGATGCCTTCAAACGTGCTTCAATTGCATCGAAGACACCTTTGATTGAATCGAATGACCTTCGATGAATTGAAAATTGTCCAGAAATTGTCCAGGGAGTTGTTCTATAAATCATCAAAATTCTCGATGTCATCGAACATGTTTCAATGCATCAAATTTTTCTTCGATGAATCGAACTGATCTTCGATGAATCAAAGAATCGTGTCAATTAGTCCAACAACCAAACTTGAAATTCCTTTAAATCTTGATACAACCGAACATGCTTCGATGGCATTACATTTACTTTGACTAGATCGAAGAATCGTGCCATTAGTCCAGCAACCAAACTTGAAATTCCTGTAAATCCCAATGTAGTCGAATAGGCTTCGATGGCATCGAACACTTACTTTGATGGGATCAAAGGGTGTTCGATGTCATCGATAATGACTTCAACAGTTTCTATTTTTCTACACTTTGCGCTTGTGACTTCATTCTTTCTTTACTTGGTTTCTCTTTTATCTATTTTATAAAAGTCTTTTCGTACGAAATGGAAAAGTGTAACCCATCATCAAAGGATGAACCCTACCCTCTAAATATCGCCTGATCCTTTTTAAAACACTGCTAATGGTTGAATATGCAACCGATCTTATTCGATTTGGTCACATACTATGTATTTGCCTATTGTGGTGCTTAGAGTCATAATTGTTCGGTTTGAATTGAGCCTCACATTCAATTCTAGCATGCATGAACTTGTTACATTACATCTATTATAAATCAAATTACAACAATATGAATCTCATGTTAACCCTTGCTGTGCATGTGGAATCTAAATAATGCATTTGGTTCTCCTGGCCGTGTTGACTTGCAGTCCAAAATCGGACTCATCCAAAACACAGGCAGGCCACACCAAAGGTAATAGAACACAGATCATCGGGAAGGGTGAGACCTGTCATAGAGAATTCCAGATGTGATAAGTCCAAACTGAATTTTCGAGCAGGACGATGCTCCGGATATAGGGGAGGATGACATGGCTTTAAAAAATAAATAAATAAAGGTGAAGCACACCACCAGTGGTCCAGGTTCAGGCAGGAGGATGAGATGGCTTATCACATACATGGTTTGGATTATGCATTCACATAACAGGTGGACGTCATTAAAGCAAGAGTGTATGATACGCAGATACGATTAAAAGGAATCCGACTTGCTTGCAAGTAGGATGAGATTTTTGGTTTTGGATCAAAATTCCCGCGTTGCATAAAATGATTTTTCTACCTAGCTTTGTAGTGGTTACGGCCTCCTGCCCGGATATTAGGGTACCCAACTTGCTTGTAACCCTGGTAACAGGAAGCAACATAACCCCAAGGTATGTGGGCCCACCATGACTTATGTCCACTCCATCCAGCCCACCATGACTTATGTTCACCCCATCCATCCATCCTTTTTGCCATCTTATTTTAGGCATGCATGAACGTGAACATGAACGAAATACAGAACTCAAGTAGGCCACACCAAAAAACCGATGGGAATTGAACCCCCACCCTTTAAACGTTCTTAGGTTAAAAGAGTTTTCAATCAAGCTGATATTTGTGTTTTCCCTTAATCCTGGTGAGAATTACCTTATCAAGGGGTTGGATAGTATATGAACTTAAACGTGGACTCTGGAAAGTTTCAACAGTGGGCATTTCCATTCCCACTTTTTTCTATGTTGTGGTTTGGATCCCCATCGTATTTGAGATCATTTCCAATATGAGACACGTAATTGGACGGATGAAGTGGGTATAATACTAACACCATGGTAGGCCGTTAGAGCTTAGGGTTATAAGGGCTGTAACCCATGGTTACAGACAACTTGCCTCCAATATTAGTTATTCTGCTTTTTCCGTTAGAAGAGGACACCTCAACCTCTCTAAGTGAATTAGAAGCTCACCGCCTCTCGCTTCCCTCAATGCTTGCCATGCCCATCCACTCATCAGGTGGTCAACATGTATCTGATGAATGCTAAAAATAAGCTGTTGGTGATTGTCTCAATGCACAAAACTCCTTCAGGATGATTATAAATATTTCTCAGACCTCACTCACCACTTCCATATAGCGATCAGGGGACATGCACTGATGGCCCTATCATGGATGGGTCCACAGAACATTTACCACATTACTTAGACAATTCCAACCGTTAAAAAATAATTACTTAACATTTCCCCTTAAATTTTTATCCTCTGGTAGATGGTGCCACAATATTAAACTGCTTGGTGGCCGCATTCGCCATCTTGGGGCACCCATCACAGCCGTCAAATTAATTGCTTAACATTTCCCCTTAAATAATCTTTTCACCAAAACAAAATGATATTAATGCATAATATATTGTTTATCTTCTGAATTCAAAACTAACCAAATTACATACTTGCTAATTCACAATCCTCTCCATGTTTATAATATATTTTATTCCTAACGTGCTTCTAATTCAGAAATAGTCACATCATTTACTGAACATGGTACCGGCTTTCCACTTGATTCATCCCACTCCCTTGCACACAGATTTGGTTCAGTCTCAAGAATGCCCGACCTGATACTACTCTCGGCGACAAAATATGCAGGCTGCATTGGAGCTGGGAGGGTCATAGAGTTGCTGCTGAACGAAAGAAAAACCATTGACATTGTCGGCCTTTTTGTTGCATCTTCTTGAACACATAGTAATCCCATGTGGATGCATCTCAATACCTCACCTACTGGATGGACTTCTCCCAATGTTTGGTCCACCAACCGCATTGCAGATCCTTCGTTCCAGAGTTTCCATGCCTTGCACCAATTCCATCAATTTTATAAACTTCTGAGAGGAAGTGTTTAACTAGGGGTGTTTGGTTGCACCAAGTATTATGATATGTCATGATTAATCAGTCTAAATTGTGCAAACTATAATGAAATTCCATGATATTTGGTGCAACCAAACGCACTCTAATTAAACTACTCATAGAAATTGGAATTATTGCATAATTTGGACAGTTTTCATTTTGTTCAAGTAAGGCTCCTGGCTTGGTGATCTAAATCACTGATTCTGTCAGACACACCAAGTACGGTGCATATAGACAGCTTTAAGCGATACTCCACATTCAACTAGGCAATGCAGAATTTGGAAGTCTAGAAAATTCCAATTTAAGAGGTTGGATCCACTGGGATTATTAGCTTGGATATCATATCAATGGACCCACTTGTGCAAATTAAAATACTGAGGATGCTATAGATAACATCGTCAGTCGTATAGTTCATCTCCATTGATAACATACTTACATGGCTTGCGAGATTTGTACCACGGTCATGGAAGGCAGAGTTTTTACGACCTGTTACTATCTCTAAGACCAGAACACCAAAGCTAAATACGTCTGATCTAGTTGAGAACTTCCCATGCTTAGCATACTCTGGTGCCATGTATCCACTGCAAGCCATCAACAACCAAACACTGTTTATTTAGAACGACAAGACCAAGCAGCGTTTATTTACAGTGGCAAGACTTATGGATGAGAAAATTAATTAAACTGTGGAAAATCCCATAGTGCATGTGGCATATAAACAAAGTTGTATGCCACATTGCGGATGGAGCATTGCCCAGTTCCCATTGATTGAATTGGCATCGATGACCACATTCTTTCTCATATTTGGACTGATGGCCATCAACTGAAAGGTTAGGATTGTAATCTTTTTGTGTCATGTCCAACTATGCCACATATATTATATGTGTTCGCAAAAGGAAATTAGTGTTTATTCCTGTCCACTAATGCTAGCAAGATATAAGATATTATTCAGGTATATTCATTGTTATTATTTAGCTCAGGGTGACAATGATCATTTCCCATTCCATTGGAATTTGATTTTTTTTATATTTTTTTTTTCCTTAGCTACTCATGTTTCAATCTGAGATAGAAACAAGAAATGAACTGAAGTACCAACTTACTAGGTCCCGGCAATTCGATTTGTATTTCCTTGAGTTTGATCCACACCAAAAAGCTTCGCTAAACCAAAATCTGAAATTTTAGGGTTCATGTCTCCATCCAGCAAAATATTGCTAGCTTTCAAATCCCGATGAATGATCCTAAGTCTAGAATCCTCATGAAGATAAAGAAGCCCCCTAGCAATTCCACTGATGATTTTGTACCTTCTGTCCCAGTTCAATATTAACCGTTTGACTGGATCTGCCACATCAAAATAGAACTTATATCAATAATTATGTTAGAAATAATTATGTTCGAAATAGTTACCTCAAAATAAAAATACATTCCATAAGTAAAAATAAAAGAAGTGAAAGGAGTGCATCGAGGATAAGAATGACTATATAATAATATGAAGGATTGTTTATCAAGAGAATTATATAAGAATGATTAGCTAAATAGGATTTGAATAGCTAAGAAAATCCTAGACAGAAATAATAATGTCCATGGAGTGCTCAAAAATGTTAGTGGGAAGTTATGCTATGATTCTATCACTTTTTTTATAGGGAGCATGCTACAATCACACATGGAATATATGAACACCAATCCTGAACTTCCAAACTGTGGGCCCCAATTGTAGGTGGAACAATGCCCTAAATTCACACTGATTAGATGATCTTAACCATCTAATCATTGTCCCTTGATGAATCTGCACTTCTACCAATTTTGGTTCAATCCGTAGATGACCATGAATTGGGAGGTTATAACAATAAGTGTAATTTTTGTGTACGCCTCATCTACAATGGGGATTATGCCTTTGGTCAAGCAGATTAGAATTCATGTCTCTGGCATTCTCAATGAGGGCCAGATGGTTCATTTTAAATTTTCATATTTACTTGCAAAAGATAGCTAACTATAACAATTTTTTCCTCTAAAATCAAGAACTTGGTGGGGCCCGGCAACACGTCAAAATCATGATTATATGGAAATCAAGATTTCCAACAATTTATTCTCCAAACCAAATGAATGTAGTAGAGGGGCCAAACCAAAGAGGAAGTTGTTAAGGCTGGTGTTAGGAACGTATTCATAGACAAGTATCCTCTCTTCTTCTTCCACACAGCAACCCAACAACTTTACAAGGTTTCTATGCTGAAGCTTTGCAACCAATACAAGCTCGTTCTTCAGCTCTTTGACTCCTTGCCTTGATTTTCTTGCGAGCCTTTTCACAGCTACTTCTTGTCCATTCAATAGCATTCCCTGAAGAAAAATCAAAGGCCATTGGTAAGCACGGCCACCATGAACATGCAATAGCCTAAAGAAACAAAACCTATGCGTGGACTGAATATAGACCATGAGTACGTTTTCGTTTTTTCCTTTTATAACCAACTAACAGGTGTGGGTCACCTGGTGAATGGACAATCCTGATTTTTGGGCTAGGTAACATCCGCAATATCACTGTGTGCCAGATTCGCACAAGATACAAAATGCCAGAACAATTTACCATGCCAAAAGAAAATTGAAAAACCATCTAGTGGACCGTTAATAACCTTATATACAGAACCAAATCCACCTTGTCCAAGCTTATTTGCATCAGAGAAGTTGTCTGTTGCAGCTCGGAGAGTAAGCAAATCAAATAACAGTGATTCTGACCTTCTAATGTCCTCTCCATCTCCAATATCTAAAGAAGAAAAAAGATTGAGAAACAAGGTCAGGACATCTTTTCAGTGTGCGCAAAAGTTAACACAAATGCAGCTGTTGTGGAATGATCAGGACCACTCATCTGCACGGCACTACCATGGATGGGACATGATGCAAAAGATGTGAAAACATGGGTCCCAACAGCGCACATCATGTAAAATGAACTTGATCTAATTAAGAATCATGTTACCATCTGTTGCCCTCACTGCCTTCTTCTTCATCAATAAACAAAAGCAAATGATGGAGATGAGTAACAATGCCAATGCACTAACGATGGTGATCACAACAATAGACGTTGTTTCCATCTTCTTTTTATTTCCTGCATAAACAAACAGACAATTTCATTTAATATTGACGATCAAGTGCTAATATAATTCTTGGCCCCAGTGATTTTATAGCACACATGGCTTTTAGTATCACAAGTGAGGCCCACTGTTCCCTAGATTACGTGATCCTTTTTCCTTTTTTTCCTTTTATCCTGGAAGGTCATCTTGGTAGAATTTCTAGCCTTGTTGAAAAGGAACCGTTGTTCAGAAGCTTCTTTTTTTTTTTTGAAATGTCTAAGACCTCAAAAACCCAATTAAGATTACAATTTACACAAAGGTGTTTAAAATACTGTCACAGTCGTTGATCCTTCAACAGCAATTCAAAGAAAAGACGGCGTTCCAACCAAATCCAAAAAGAACAGTAGAGCAAAGGAACCTGCCGCTACTTGATGTACTGAGACAGCCACTTGAAGCCGTCACCATATCCCATCTTGCAGACGATGCTGCACATGAAGACCTCAAGGGGCCGGACATTCGAATCGGTCAGGCTAACCTTGCCCTTCCCGGTGGCGAAGTTGCTCAGGCCCAGATGGTAACGGAGCTCCTCTTCAGAGGCTGCATATGGTATATCGATCTTGTTCCCTAGTATGAGGAACGGGACGTTCGCTAGTGAGTCATCCGAGAGGAGGGCGTCCAGCTGTTTCTTTGACTCAGCAAACCTCTCCTTGTCAAACGCGTCCACCAGGTAGACCACAGCATCCACCTTCGCATGGTAGTCCTTCCAGGCTCTGCGTGCAATCTGACGCCCGCCCAAATCAAAAGCCTTGAATTTGATCTTCCCAATGCTCAATTCCTCCGAAGTAGGGTACTGCGTGGGCTGATGCTGGACCAACCTCTCATCTTTGAGCATATGAAAGCTAGCCCTCACATATACAATCTCTTGAATAGAGCATTGTCCGATTTACCTCTAAGATCAAAATACAATTCCTGCCGTGCTTCTTCCCGACTAAACTAATGTACAGAGAAAGTTCGCTCAGCCTACCGGCATTTGGGTTAGTTTCTATCCACCGGCATAGGGAAGAACACATGCCAATATGGCAAACTTGTACTAGATCTACCCATTCCATCAGGAGGAGCCCAATATGATGTGTATGTAGGATCTACTTTGACCATTAGATGTGTAATGCAATGTTGGGAATCCCTCAGTGGTCACCGATGGAGCTGGAGCACCCATGGGAGAGAGTTCGTCCAAGAAATCCCTCCCATCGGAGGCCACCCTTCACCATTTTCGCAGTAAATATGACGTTTGACACCACTGAAGAAGATCTCCTACGGATTTTTGGTCGATATGGAAAACTTACAGGTGTTTACGTCCCAAGGGACCCGATTTGCAGAAAATCTCAAGGTTTGCGTTCATCACCTTCTACTACGAGCAGGAAGCTCTCAATGTTGTGCAATGTCTCAATAGCAGGAGAATCGATGGGCGCATTGTCTCCTTGGCTTGGGCGAAAACCTGACGAACCTTGTTAAGTTGGCACGGAATGCGGCCCCCACCAAGAAGCCCTCAATGGCTCCCCGGAAATTGTTCGCGGAAGAAGTCTCAAATCAACCTCCCCCAGGTAAACCCCCTCCCAGGAGAACAAACCCCTAAGCTTTGTCCCTTATTGGGAACCCTCTCATTATCGATGTTGACCTAGGAGAGGTTGAAAAGAAGAAAAAAGCCCTATTCTGGGCCCTCATTGCATAGTGCGACAAAGAAGTATCCATTCTGCGACTCATCAACACTTAACAGGACATCGAAGTTCGTGGCCTCCTTCATCGATTTCACTAGGGTGGCTTCGAAGAAATTCCTCCTCAAATTCCAGTCCCGGCAGGAGATGACTTTGTTTGTGGCAAACCTGGAGCTCCAACGCCAAATGGGGATTACTTCGATCGTTCCCTAATCGGCTGAAGATACCTCGCTCACCCAAGGCATTTGGATTTGGCTACTGGGTATCCCCTCTCATGCCTGGTTTCCGGCGGCTATTGAAGGGATAGCAAAAACCTACAGTGTGGCTACTCTGGGCATCTTCCAAGCGTTCGCCAGAGTGCGTATCAAGCTATCCCTGGCCTCGATTATGCATAGCGTGCGGTTCCTTCGTATTAATGGAGACATATTCCTAGTCATTGCAGTTCTAGAGAGTACTTCCTTCAAGAGTTGCTAGAGTGATCCTACTGGTACAAACCCCAGTGGCCCCGAAACCACTCGAGCATGGTTTAAAAAATCTTTCTACAAGAACAAGGGTAACAGAGGCCCCTACCTACCATCCGTTTGCAATTATGCCACTGAGAAGACTTTCCTCGTCGACCAAGCCCCACTAGCTTCCTCATCGTCCTAAAACCTCCAGTCCCAGCTACTTCTTGAAGCCCCAAACCACCTTCGCTTGTCCCCCCTGCTAACGGACGGGGGCGGTTTGGATCCCAAATCCCCAAACAAGATCGCCTGCCCAAGTTCACCTCCCAAACTCCCCTCCAACCTACGTAGTCCTATGTGTTCACTTACCTCTTAGGCCACCTTTGACCAACCTCCCATCCTCCCTCATCACCCTATTAGATACATGTCACAGATGAGGTAACATCATCCCAAAGCGTGCCCCTAAGGATTTGTTATCCCACTGATACTGGTAACCCTATCCTTTTGGCCCCAGATGAAAGGAGAGTGCAGCTCTCAGGGGGGATTTAAATAGAAAACCACACCGAACTGAGCAAAATGTAGTTAAGCCAGTGACCTCAACTCTGCCTATTCTGGTAGGAGTGCCTCGGGAAAGTAGGCAGACTCCGAAGCATACCACTCCTAGACTAGAGAGAGTGGAGAAGGTTCACCTATACAAGAGGTTCTCAACAGAGAGGCTCCAGATGAGGTAGGCCCATCCCTTCATCAAAATCTCTCCCTTGATCAAGACTTCTCCCACTCTCCACTAGGTGGGCCAGGGCTGTGGACTGCTTCAAGCAGGAGGAGCGAATGTTGACAAGATTAAGGCCAGATCTGTTGGATTCTCGCCACTCAGGTCGTTAGCTGAACCCCAAGACGAGCATGTAGGAACTCATTCCGAGCCAGGGATAGTGAAACACATGGTAAAGGAGAGATTGCAACCATTTCACCAGCGTTGAGCCATCAGAGATGACAAAACTACAGGTCAGATTGAAATAGATTTGTCCTAATTCTTCTCTTTACAGGAGTAAGAAGAGGAAACCACCTGGGAAAAACATCAGACGCTGCTAGCCCAATCTACTCTAATTAACCACCCCTCTAAGGTTTCTGCAGAATCAGTAATAGCCTCTCCAGTCCCGCACGTTCCATCTCAGGAGGACCCAAATCTTGATAGAAGTAAAACAGCCCTGACCCGGGGATTCCAAGAGCCATATCCTTGAAAGGGAAGAGAAGAGATCAGTCATACTGAAAAGCTGCCAAGCTAGTTGAGGAAGGAGAATGGCTTAGTCGACTACGACATCTGAAGAGAAGGGCCGTTAAATCTGGATGCATTATAGATGGATAACGCCCTTATATGAAATGCCCGAGGGATAGGCAATAAGCCTACCATCAGAATTCCAAAAAAAAAAAAAAAAAAAAACCTACCATCAAAACCTTACGAAAACTTATCTGGAAATACAATCCATTGCTTGTAGCAATCCTTGAGCCCATATCAAGAGAGGAAAAGAGAGCTTCCATAGGTTTAAAACTGGGCTTTCATTCCTCCCTATCAAATAGAAATTTAGGGGGTAAATATTGGGTCTTTTTCCACAACCAAATTAATGTAATTGTGGATACTACCTCAAACTAAATGATTAGCCTTAACATCTGTTGGCAAAATTGCAGGTTTCCAGTTTTACTGTCCATTGTCTATGCTAAGTGTTCCTACTTCCTCAAAAGATCGTTATGGCATGAGCTGGATCAAATCAGCAGAGGTACAACTGGTGATGGGGATTTTCTCCTCATTATTGGGTTTCGATGAAATCAAACCAGTTTCGATATCATTGATAATTGCTAAATTTTTCACCACTGGTTGCTAGACAGTTTTTTGGTCCTATCGATATCATTGATGGACTTTAGATAATATCGAGGCTGTCATCGAGAGTGGCATGATGATATCGATAATTGTCAGAATTTTCACCCTTGGTTGCGGGATAGTTTTGATCTTGTTTCGATATCATCAAAAGACCTTAAATGATATCAAAGGTTGTCATTGAGAGACCTTTGAAATCATTGAAGAGTTACGCAGATGCGATTATGAAAACGCAGATTGTACGGAAATTATTTCATATTTTAATTCTATCTCTTTATATTCTTATATAAAGGAGTGTATACGGGATTGGGGTGTATTCAAGGGTATTTTAGGAATTTTTAAAGCTTTTTAAGGGTTTGTTAAAGGGCTTAAGGTTATCAAAGGTGAGAGAGAGAGAGAGAGAAAGAGAGAGGAAGCTTGTGAAAGGGAGGCTATGCTCGTAGAGGTGATCTACCATATCTCAGTGCTTTCACATCCTCGTAATCGGTAAGATCTCTCCGTCTTCTTTATTTCTCTTATTATTTATCCACTCCTACATGAGTGAAGAAGGTTTGATCCAAGCAGTGCGTGCTTGTGATCGGTTGTAACATTCTGCTTTATAGTGGATTGTTGATCTGAACGAGGTCCCGTGGTTTTTACCTCTTTGAGGTTTTTCCACGTAAAAATTCTCTGGTGTCGTATGGTTTATGTTTTGATTTACTTCATTGCATTATTATTTTATAATTCTGGTTTGTTTTGGGAGGCTAAATCCTAAGGTTTTGTGCAAGGCCCCCAACAAAGTGATATTAGAGCTAAGTTCATTGAATGGGCAGGATTGGTTTTAAATTATGGAAGGTGGCTCATTACGGATGATCAGCCTCAATGGTTCTAATTGGACCATATGGAAGGATAATATGGAGGACTTACTGAGGACTTACTTTATTACAAGGACCTATATTCTCCAATTTTAGGCATATTAGCAAAATCCAAGGATATGTCTGATGATGATTGGAAGAAGTTAGACTGAAAGGCGGTGGATTTTATTTGACAATGGCTGGATGATTGTGTTCCACCATGTGTCTACGGATACCTTAGTTGCTAGCCTATGGTTGAAATTAGAAGGGTTGTATGAGAGGAAGATGACTGGTAATAAAAAATTTCTGGTAAAGCGACTTGTGAATCTCAAATTCAAGGATGGTGGTTCTATGGCCGAGCACATGAATGAGGTCAGAAATATAGTGAACCAGCTCTCTGCTTGAAGATGGTCCTGGATGATGAATCGTAGGCTTTACTTTTGCTTAGTTCATTGCCTGACAGTTGGGAGACATTGCTGGTGTTTCTAAGTAACTCCGTGCCAAACGGAAAGGTATCTATGGAACAAGTAACTAATTGTCTCTTCAATGAGGAGACAAGGAGAAAGTCTCAAGGGTCTACTCAGCAAGAGGCCCTTGTGAAACAACAACGGAGGAGAGGAAATAATAAGAAGGGCGGAAAGGCTCGAGATAAATCAAGAAGTAAGTTGAGTACTAGAAAAGATGTTGATTGCTGAAATTATGGCAAAAAGGGCCATTATAAGCATAAATGTCGTAAGAATAAGAATGATAAAAAAAAAGAAAAGGAAAGGAGAAGGAAGATGAATCAGATTCCACTGCGGTCGCTTCAGATGGCGACGTTGTTATTATTCTTTTAGCAGATCACGATGTTTGTCTCACGGCTACGAGTTAGGACACCGACTAGGTGATTGACTCAAAAGCCTCTTTTCATGAGACTCCAGACAGAGACTTCTTCACAAGCTACAACTCAAGTGACTATGGGATCATGAAGATGAAAAATTCTGGCATATCGAAGATTATAAGGGTCGGTGATATTTCCGCGAAGACCAATGTGGGCTGCACATTGGTTCTTAGGGATGTGGGGTACATTCCAGACCTTCGCCTCAACTTGATGTCGACGGGAAGGTTGGATGAGGATGGCTATGAAAGCCGGTTTGCTAGTGGGCACTGGAAGCTCATCAAGGGTTCATTGATCGCAGCCAGAGGAAAGAAGTGTTGCACCCTTTACAAGGCAAGTGTCAGTGTGTGCAAGGGTGGGTTGAACACAGCAGAAGATTCAGCTTTGACATGTGGCATAAGCGTCTCGGCCACATGAGTGAAAAAGGGCTTCAGCTACTAATAAGGAAGTGGCTCTTTTCAGATGGTATAGGTATGCCTCTCAAAACCTGTCTTGATTATTTATTAAGGAAAGAGTATAGAGTTTCATTTATTAAAATTGTTTCTCATGTTAATAAAGTGCATGCATTAGATTTGGTTTATTCTGATGTTTGTGGTCCTATGAGGACAAAAACCTTGTGTGGGGCATTGTATTTTATTACTTCTATAGATGATACATCTAGAAGGGTTTAGGTTTATCTTTAAAATCCAAGGATGAGGACTTTGGTGTGTTTAAATTGTTTCATGTTATGGTCGAGAGAGAGAGAGAGAGAGAGAGAGAGAGAGAGAGGTAAATCATTGAAGTGCATCCACACTAACAATGGTGGTGAATACATTGGCGACTTTCATGAGTACTGCAAGTCCTTGGGTATATGGCATAAACAGACGACTCCCAAGACCCCCCCAGCATAATGGTGTAATTGAGAAAATGAATCGCACCATTGTACAGAGAATCAGATGCATGTTATCTTATATGAGTTGCCCAAGACATTTTGGGGAGAAGCAATGCACACAGCAGTGTATTTGATAAACAGGTCTCCATCAACCCCGTTGAATGGAGAGGTACTTGAGAAGGTGTGGATTGGACAGGATCCATCATACAGTCATCTCAGGGTATTTTGATGCAGGGCATCCGTTCACATACCAAAGGACGAGAGGTCCAAGCTCGATATAAAGATTGGGCAGTGTATGTTCTTAGGGTTTGGTGATGAAAAATTCAGTTACAGATTATGGGATTCGACCGAGAGGAAAATCGTCAGGAGCAGAGATGTTATTTTCTTTGAAGATCAATATATAGAAGACATTGGTAAGCTAGAGAAGAACCAACCTAATTCAGGTGAGCTAGAGGACATGGATCCAGTTATGCCTCCCATGGTGCTTGATGATGGGGGAGTACAACAAGGTGCAGAGCATGAGGGAGTTCCTTCAGAAGATGGACCAGGGGAGCAACCACCACATGATTCACCTGTTAAGCCATAGGTGAGAAGGTCCTCTAGGAAAATACGGTCATCCAAGAGGTACTCGCCACATGAGTACATTATAAGCCAGAAGACTATTCTGAGGCCCTAGCCAATGAGCATAAGAGGGAGTGGTTGAAAGCTATATAAGAGGAGATGGAATCCTTTTATAAGAACCACACTTATGATATGGTGAAATTGCTTAAGGGCAAGAAAGCTTTGAGCAACGAATGGGTGTTCAGAAAGAAGATTGAGCAGAAGAATTCACAGACGAGGTTCAAGGCCAGACTTTTAGTGAAAGGGTTCGGTCAGAGAAAAGATATTAAGAAGATCGACGGGCTGAAACAAGCTCCACGGCAATGGTACAAGAAGTTTGACTTGTTCATGTTATAGCATGTGTATGACAGAACAGAGTTAGACCACTGTGTATTCACGTGCAAGTTCTCAAATGGTGATTTCTTAGTTCTGCTGGTATATGTTGATGACATGCTCATCATGGGAAAAGACATCAAGAAGATCGACAGGATGAAACATGAGTTGGGCAAGTTGTTTGCGATGAAAGACTTGGGTCCGGCTAAACATATCCTAAGAATGAAAATAACCAATGACAGAAGCAGAAGGAAGCTTTAGTTATCACAAGAGCAGTATATTGAGAAAGTCCTAAAGCGGTTCAATATGAATACAACGAAGCCGGTCAGTACTCCACTGGATGGTCACTTCAGATTGAGCGACAGTTAGTGTCCCAAGCCGAAGGCAGAGGTGAAAGAGATGCAAAAGATACCCTACATGTCAACAGTAGGAAGTTTAATGTATGCTATGGTGTGTACGTGCCCAGACATATCATATGCGATTGGTATCTTACCAATCCTGTCAAAGAGCATTGGACAACGATGAAATGGATACTACGGCATCTAAGAGGCTCATCTAGGTTAAGCCCATGTTATGGTGACAGAAAACCTGTGTTAGAGAGTTACACAGATGCAGATATGGCAGGTGACATAGATTCCAGGAAGTTTACATTGGGGTTCATGTTCACGTTTGCAGGGAGAGTGGTTTCTTAGTAGAGTAAGCTACAGAAGATCGTATAATTGTCGACGACAGAGGCCGAGTACATTTCAGTCACAGAGGCATGTAAAGAGATGCTTTGGATGAAGAGGTTCTTAAAAGAACTTAGCCTGAAGCAGGAGCAGCATGTGGTCTATTATGATAGTCAAAGTGCTATACACTTGAGCAAGAATCCAAGTCAACACTCCAAGTCGAAGCACATAGAGATTCGGTATCAGTGGATCAGGGATACTTTGGAACAAAAAGTGTTACAACTTGAGAAGATCCACACGAATGATAATCGGTCACACATGATGACCAAGGCTTTGTTCAAGGGCAAGTTTGAAGTTTGTAGAAACTAGGCTGGCTTGAAGAAGGTGGATTCCTCCTGAGTCAATAAAAGGGGAGATTTAATGAGGATTTTCTCCACATTGTTAGTTTTGATGAAATCGAACCAGTTTCGATATCATCGATAATTGCTGGATTTTTCACCGCTGATAGCTGGACTATTTTTTGGTCCTGTCGATATCATCGATGGACTTTGGATGATATCGAGCTTGTCATTGAGAGTGGCTCGATGACATCGATAATTGTTGAAATTTTCACCCCTGGTTACTGGACAGTTTTTATCCTATTTCGATATCATCGAAGGACCTTAGATGATATCGAAGGCTGTCATCGAGAGACCTTCAATATCATAGAACAGTTATGCGGATGCGATTATGAAAACGCAAATTCCATGAAAATTGTTTTCTATTTTAATTCTACCTCTTTCTATTCTTATATATAAAGGGGTGTATGTGGGATTGGGATATATTTCAGGGTATTTTAGGGTTTTCTAAAGCTTTGTAAGGGTTTGCTAAAGGACTTAGGGTTATCAAAGGTGAGAGAGAGAGAGAGGAAGCTTGTGGAAGGGAGACTATACTCGTAGAAGTGATCTATCATATCTCAACGCTTCCATGTCCTCGTAATCAGTGAGATCTCTCTATCTTCTTTATTTCTCTTATTGTTTATCCACTCCTGCGTGAGCGAAGAAGGTTTGGTCCAAGTGGTGTGTTCTTGTGATCGGTTATAACGTTCTGCTTTATAGTAGATTGTTGATCTGGACGAAGTCCCATGGTTTTTACCTCTTTAAGGGTTTTCCATGTAAAAATTCCCGGTGTCGTGTGGTTTATGTTTTGATTTACTTCATTACAATATTGTTCCATAATTCTGGTTTGTTTCAGGAGGTTAGATCCTAAGGTTTTGTGTAAGGCCGCCAACATCAGGGCCATGGGCAGTGGGAGGTGATTTCAACTCCATCTCAATATCTAGTGAAAGGAGTGGAGTGAGTAGAGCAAGGAGATTAGGCATGACTGAATTCGTAGATGCCACCCAGAATGCTAGGCTACTTGATATAGGGTTCGCAGGAAATCAGTTTACATGAAGCAACAACAGGGCTGGTAATGATAGGGACTGGGCCCGTTTAGATAGAATACTCATGAATGACAAGTGAGAGGCTATCTTTCCGACCTTCAGAGTTCAACACTTGGCTTGAGTGAATTCAGACCACTCCCCTCTCTTACTCTCATTTCCCGTCCAGAATCGACCTGCCATCAACCTTTCTGTTTCCTTCGAATGTGGTTACTCCATGAGTCGTTTCATCTGGTGATCAAGAAGGCGTGGGAGGGAACCTGTTCTCATAATCCCATGATCAATGTTCAACGGAAATTGAAGAAGACCAAGTAGTTGCTGAAAGTCTGGAATAAAGAAGTGTTCAGCAATATCTTTAGCCAGATCTGAGCTGCGGAAGATGAGTTAGTTTAGTTGGAAAATAGGATGCAAAATTCCGGGTCAGATGAGTTATTTCATGAAAGTCTGACAACTAGGCAAAAACTAGCCCAATTGGAATTAATGGAAGAAATCTTCTAGAAACAGAAGTCCAGGAACTCTTGGCTGCAGGAAAGGGACAAAAATACAAAACATTTCCATGCGTCGGCCCATGAGAAAGCAAGGCGAGCCATGATTACGTCGATCAAGGACGGGATCGAAAATTTGATCACCGATCATGCTCAAATCAAAGACGTTGCAGTGCAATTTTTTGAACAGGTATTTCAGTTGGATCACAGCTCTCAGCCCAGTGATCTTCTCGCTGCCATCCCTCAGATCCTTTCTCAGCAACATAACAAGGATCTTCTTGCTCCTCCATCCTTCCAGGAAACCTAGGACGCGGCTCATGTCATCTCAAAAGACGGTGACCCTAGGCCCGATGGTTTTCCCTCCTTATTCTTCATTGAATGTCGGCTCACGATGGGGGAGGATATTCACAAGGCTGCCAGCTTCTTCATCGGGGAGGCAGTTCCCCAGAGCCTATTCAGCCTCGGTCATCTATCTCATCCCAAAGAGCCCAACTGCAATGTCATTCGCCGATTACCACCCAATCAATCTGTGCAATGTGGTGTATAAAATTTTTGCTAAACTCCTTGCAACCCGATTAAGCAAAGTTCTTCCCAGGCTGATATCTCCAGAACAAGGGGCTTTTGTCCAAGGCCAAGTAATTATTGAAAATATTGTCATGGTGCTGGAGGCGATGAGAAACATCAACAGAAAAGTCAGGGGAGGGAATGTCACCTTAAAACTAGAGAAAGCTTATGATAGCGTGGACTGGGGCTTCCTTAAACAGGTTATGGCTCATTTTGGCTTTTGCGATAGATGGATAACATTAATGGAAGCTTGTTGAGAAAATAACTGGTTCTTTATCCTCATCAATGGGGAAGCGGCGGGCTTCTTCTCTTCCTCCAGAGGGCTCCACCATGGTGATCCTCTTTCTCCCAGCCTTTTCATCCTTGCAGCTGAAGTTTTTTCCTGCAATTTTAAACAGCTGGTGGTCAAAAGTTAGTACAAGCCATTCAAGCTCCAAAGAGGTTACCCAACTATCTCCCACCTCTTATTCGCAGATGATACTCTACTATTTGTCAACGGAAGCTAGGAATCTCTTCACATGGTTAAGACTTTTCTTTCCTCCTACTAAGAAGCGTTAGGCCAAAGAATTAACAACAATAAAAGCTGCTACCTTTGCTCAAACAAGTTAACGTAGGGCAGAATCAGAAACATTGAAAGAATCTTGGGCTTCTCCAAAGCCAAAATGGGGGTTCAATATCTAGGGGTTCCCCTGTTCAAGGGCAGGACAAACGCAGCTACATTCCAAACCCTCATGGAGAAGGCCTTACTAGCAAAATTAGCGGTTGGAACGCCAGGTTCCTGTCCTAAGCGGGCAAGCTGACGTTCATCAAACACATGCTTAGAAGCATTCCCCTCCACACCATGGCAGCCACGATTGTGTCAGTCCAAGTGCTGGCCAATCTGGAATGCAAATTTACCTAATTTTTTTAGGGCTAGGCGGAGGGAAAAAGAAAGTTCCATTGGGTCATGTGCGGTAGAATCTCAAAGCCGATCTCTAAAGGCGGGCTCGGGGTGAGAAATTTGAAAGAAGTCTTGGTGGCACTCCGAATGAAGATGGCCTATAATGTGAAATATGGCACGTCAGAGAGCCCTTGGGTGTCACTGATGAGGGCCAAGCATCGTCGCGATCTAGAAGATGGGACTGCAACTATCTCTTCCCATCTTGAGTGTTGTAGTTTTTAGCAAATAACATCCAATGGTAGGTGGGATCTGGTGAACTGAACGTTTGGACTCTTAATTGGACCAGGTTGGGCCCCCTTCAGCGGATTGTAAGCAGCACCATTTCGCCTTCGCTTCAGTCCCTTCAAGTGAAAGATTTCATCGGTCCTGCTGGACACCTCCCACCCTCGTCAGTTAGCTTGTATCTAGCACAACACACTCTCCTTTCCATTTTTCAGGGGCGTTTCGCCACAACCACCGACAGACCGAGCTGTTTTTGTCCTCACGACCCTTCGGGCTCGTTCTCAACCAAGTCGGCCTACGTATTAGCAGAGCCACTTCCTCAGCTAGGTGGTGGTTCGACTGGATTTGGTATAGGAAACTCCCTCCCAAAATGTCTTTATTTCTTTGGTGGTTGGTTCAGGAAGCGACCCCAGTTGATACCAGGATACAGTCCAAAGGTATTTGACTCACCTCTATTTGCTCGTGTTGTGCCAATTCCAACCAGTCTAGACCGCAGTAGGAGTCCATCCACCATCTATTTCTATACAGTCAGCTTGCCATGAAGATCCGGTCCCACTTCTCAGTTGCTTGCGGTACATCCCTCCTTCCTCATCTCTCAATTGTTGACAGATTAAATCAATGGAAATTCGCTGAGGCTCCTGGGGCAGCGCATGCTCCCATTAGGAGAAGTATACATGTCCTCATCTACTGGGAGATTTGGTGAGCTAGAAACAAGGCCAGACAAGAGAACTGCCCCATGTCTACAGCAGCTTCCATAACTCATATCATCTGGTGGTCAAACATCATCTTTGAGGATCACCTGGTTTTCATTGCTAACCTCACCGATCCTAGGCTCAACCGCTCTTCCCCGTGTAGACATGTTCGGTCCATGCAAATCATCAAATGGGTAAAATCGAAAAGTGGTTGGATAAAACTCAATGTTGATGGCTCGGCTAAAGGCAATCCGGGCCTCTCAAGGGGAGGTGGTGTTTGTAGGGCTGACGATAGCAGGTTGATTATTACGTTCTCGATAAGCTATGGGATGGGAACGAATAATAGAGCTAAGCTGCAGGCCATTTATGATGACATTTTGCTCTACCTAGATAGAGGGCATGCTCGTATAGAGATAGAATCTGACTCTAAGGTAACAGTGGCCCTTCTCTCGGGGACTTCCAACACGCCCTGGCAATGGTCATCTTGGGTCTCTAGAATCAAAAAGCTAAGCCATCTCGCTTCCCTTGAGATTTCGCTTATCCAGAAGGAAGGGAATGGCTTGGCTGACGGCATGGCGAGGCGGGATAGCAAGGAGCAGAAGGCAGTTGTTATAGACCAACTTGGGAACCCCCCCCCCCCCCCCCCCCCCCCCCCCCTCCTCAAGTCCATGGCCTTCTGTTACTAGACAAACTTGGGTTAGGTTCTATTCGTACTAGCCATCTCTAGTTGTATTAATTTTTCTTTTTCTGTGGTGGCATAATGTGGCTTCCTTTACAATAGGCACCCCGTTTTGTCAGCGGGTGCCCCAAAGGTCAATTGTTGTATAGAAAGCTTATCAATACAATACACTCTTTTTTGAAAAAAAAAAAAAAAAAAACATTCCATCAGGTGGGTCCCGAGATAGGCGGTAGTGTAAAAAAATGGACGGTAGGAATTATGTGCCGTCTATTTGTTTTTTGTACAATATTTTGAAAAGCAGACTCACACCAGCTCTGTTGACTCAGCCACATTATTATTATTATTATTATGAGAGCGGATCCTCTACCTCCCGGAGGCAGGAACTCCTTACCTCCATCGTTTTCATTGGTCAACGTCACTGCAAGTGCCACCTCATCAATTTTTAAAATATATCAGAAAAAGTACGTTTAATAAAAACTATAACGGAGACGTTAAATGGAAGCGGTTTGTGTGCTGAGTACGGTAAGCGTAATGAGTAAAGTATGTGGAGCCCACCGTCATTGTCATTCGTGCATTGTATCAACTCCATCCATCTCTTTTATCATATAATTTTAGGGTTTTACAACAAAAATTAATCATATCCAAAGATCAAGTGGACCACACTACCTGAAACATTGTGAATTGAATTCTACCGTTGAAAAGTTTTTGGGGCCCACAGAAGTTTTATATCAAGAAGATATTTGTTTTTTCCATTCATCCATGTCTTTATGATCATATAAACAGTTTGGATGAAAAATAAAAATCATTGGGGGCTTAGAAACACTTCAATGGTGAAAATGAATACTTCCACTGTTTCCTTTGGTACAGTCTACTTGAGCTTTTGATATACTTCAGTTTTGAGCTCAACTCCTAAAATGATCTGAAAAAATGGATGGATGGCATGGATAAACCACATGAATTCACAATGGGCCCAATAGAGTTTACTCAGTACAATAAGACTCTGTACGCAGTCCGATTTCATGTTAGACACAGATTTCTTGCCAAAGCCTTTTGTAGTAAGATCCTGTGCAAGGATTCCGGATGGGCCCATTGTGACGTTTGTGATAAATCCAACCCATTCATCCATTTTTAGATATCATTTTAGGACATCATACAAAAACTAATGAATATACAAAACTCAAATGGGCCACACGAGAGGAAACAGTGGGGATTTAGTATCCACCGTTGAAATATTTATATGTCCACAAAAGTTTTACATCCGTCTAATATTTTGGTATTTTCACTTCATCCTAATAAAAATGACCTTATAAATAGTTTGGATGGCATATAAACATCAAGAGGCCCAAGAAGGTTTTAATGGTAAGAATTTCTTTCTCCACTCTTTCATCTTGTATGGCCCAGTTGAGTTTTTGATCATCCTAATTTTTGGTTACATGTCTTAAAATGAGCTATAAAAATGGATGAATGGATTGAAATTCTTATAAACATCACAATGGACCCCACCATACATCCAAACACTGGAACTTCATGCAAAAGGCTTTCCCTAGTGAATCTGCGCGGTTTCCATCGGAAACGTATTGGCTACTCCCCTGCCACTTGGTGTTATGTGGGCCCACCATGATGTATGTGTTTCATCCATGCCATCCATCTATTTTTCTAGATCATTTTATGGTTTATGACCAAAAATGAGGTATAACCTAATCTCAAGTGGACCACATTACATGAAACAGTGTTGGATGAACGTTGACCATTAAAAACTTTTTGGGGACCACAAAAGTTTTGGATCAAGATGATCTTTATTTTTTCCATTCACCTGGGTCTTTATGACCAAACCAACAGAATGGATGTCAAATACACAGTACGGTGGGCCTTAGGAGGACTTTAATGATGGATATCCAATCACCATTGTTTTCCAGTGGTGTGGTCCATATGAGATTTATATCCCTCTCATTTTTAAGATTAACCCCTAAAATTATATGTAAAAATAGATTAACGGAATGGATGAAACACATACATCATGGTGAGGAAGTGACGTCACCCATTTATATGGGTCCCACTATGATGTATGTTTTGTATCCACACCGTCCATCCATTTGGAGAGATCATTTTAGGGCATGAGCCATAGAATGAATCAAATCCAAAACTCGAGTGAACCCCACCACAGAAAATACTGGAAAGAGTCACGCCCACTATTTATTACGACTGAATCCAATCCAAACTTTGTCACTTTGTCTACTGAACCCCGTCACTTTGTTTACTAAACCTCGTCACTTTGTACAGCAACCTCGTCACGTTGTCTAGTGAAATTCATCACTTTGTACTGCAACCCCTTTACTTTGTCTACTAAACCCCATCACTTTGTACTGCAACCCCATCACTTTGTCTACTAAACTCCGCCACTTTGTACTGCAACATCGTTACTTTGTCTAATGTATCCCGTCACTTTATGCTACAACCTCGTCACTTTGTCTACTGTACCCCATCACTTTGTACTGCAATCTCATCACTTTGTCTAGTGAACCCCTTCACTTTGTACTGTAACCTCGTCACTTTATCTACTATACTTCTTCACTTTGTACTGCAACCCCGTCACTTTGTCTACTAAACCTAGTTACTTTGTACTACAACCTCATCACTTTGTCTAGTGAACTCCGTCACTTTGTACTATAATCCTGTCACTTTGTCTAGTGAACGTCGTCACTTTGTACTGCAACTTCGTCACTTTTTCTACTGAACCCCATCACTTTGTACTACAACTCCATCACTTTGTCTACTGAACTTCGTCACTTTATACTATAACATCGTCACTTTATCTAATGTACCCCGTCACTTTATGCTACTACCTTGTCACTTTGTTTACTGTACCCCGTCACTTTGTGTTACAATCTCGTTACTTTGTCTAGTGAATCTCGTCACTTTGTACTGCAACCTTGTCCCTTTATCTATTGTACCCCGTCACTTTGTGCAGCAATCTCATTACTTTGTCTAGTGAATCCCGTCACTTTGTACTGCAACCTTGTCCCTTTGTCTACTGTACCCTGTCACTTTGTATTGCAACCTCGTCACTTTGTCTACTTGTCTACTGTACCCCGTCACTTTGTACTACAACCCCGTCACTTTGTCTACTGAACCCCATCACTTTGTACTGCAACCTCGTTACTTTGTCTAGTGAACTGTCACTTTGTACTGGAATCCCGTCACTTTGTCTAGTGAACCTCATCACTTTATCTAGTGAACCCCGTCACTTTATACTGGAAAATCGTTACTTTATCTAATGTACCCCGTCACTTTATGCTACAACCTCGTCATTTTGCCTACTGTACCATGTCACTTTGTGCTGCAAACTCGTTACTTTGTATAGTCAATCCCATCACTTTGTACTGCAATCGCGTCACTTTGGCTACTGAAACCCGTCACTTTGTCTAGTGAACCTCGTCACTATCTAGTGAACCCCGTCACTTTGTCTATTAAACCCCATCACTTTGTACTGCAACATTGTCACTTTGTCTACTATACCCAGTCACTTTATGCTGCAACCTCGTCACTTTTTCTACTTTACCTCATCACTTTGTGAAGTACCTCGTCACTTTGTGATGAGGTTTTATTAGACAAAGTGATGAGGTTAAGTACAGTTACTGGACAAAGTGATGGGGTTAAGTATGGTAACAGGACAAAGTGACGGGGTATAATAGACAAAGTGACGAAGTTGCAACACAAAGTGATTGGGTACAGTAGAAAAAGTGATGACGTTGTAGTACAAAGTGATGGGGTTCAGTAAACAAAGTGACGGGGCTGCATTACAAAGTGATGAGGTTCACTAGACGGTGACGGGCTGCAGTACAAAGTGATGAGGTTTACTAGACAAAGTGACGGGGTTCAGTAGACAAAGTGACGAGTTTGCAGTACCAAGTGACGGGTTACAGTAGATAAAGTGACGAGGTTGCAGTACAAAGTAACGGGATTCATTAGATAAAGTAACGAGATTGCAATACAAAGTGACGGGATCACTAGACAAAGTGACGAGATTGCAACATAAAATGACGGGGTACAATAGACAAAGTGACAAGGTTGTAGCATAAAGTGACGAGGTATAGTAGACAAAGTGACGATGTTGTAGTACAAAGTGACGAAGTTCAGTAGACAAAGTGACGGACGGGGTTCACTAGACAAAGTGATGAGGTTGCGGTACAAAGTGACGGGGTTCAGTAGACAAAGTGACGGGGTTGCGGTTCAAAGTGACGGGGTTCAATAGATAAAGTGACGAGGTTTGGATTGGATTCAGTTTTAATAAATGGTGGGCATGACTCTCTCCACTGTTTTCTGTGGTGGGGTTCACTCGAGTTTTGGATCTGATTCATTCTTTGGCTCATGCCCTAAAATGATCTCTCCAAATGGATGGACGGTTTGGATATAAAACATACATCATAGTGGGACCCATATAAATGGGTGACATCACTTCCTCATCATGATGTATGTGTTTCATCCATTCCGTTAATCTATTTTTACATATAATTTTAGGGGTTGATCCCAAAAATGAAAGGAATATAAATATCATATGGACCATACCACAGGAAAACAATGGTGATTGGATATCCATCATTAAAGTCCTCCTAAGGCCCACCTTACTGTTTATTTGACATGCAATATGTTGGCTTGGTCATAAAGACCCAAGTGAAGGGAAAAATCAAAGATCAGCTTGATCCAAAACTTTTATGGTCCCCAAAAAGTTTTTAATGGTCAACGTTCATTCAACACTGTTTCATGCAATGTGGTCCACTTGAGATTGGGTTATACCTCATTTTTGGTCTTAGACCATAAAATGATCTAGAAAAATAGATGGATGGCATGGATGAAACACATACATCATGGTAGGCCCACATAGCACCAAGTGGCAGGGGAGTAGCCAAGACGTTTCCAATGGAAACCATGGACGCTGATTCACTAGGGAAAGCATTTTGCATGAAGTTCCAGCACTAGATGTATGGTGGGGTCCACCGTGATGTTTATAAGAATTTCAATCCATTCATCCATTTTTAAAGCTCATTTTAAGACATGTAATAAAAAATTAGGATGATAAAAAACTCTACTTGGCCATACAAGATGAAACAGTGGAGAAAGAAATTCCTACCGTTGAAACCTTCCTGGGCCTCTTGATATTTATATGTCATCCAAACTGTTTATAAGGTCATTTTTACTAGGATGAAGTGAAAACACCAAAATATTAGACGGATGCAAAACTTTTGTGGCCATATAAATATTTCAACGGTGGACACTAAATCCCCCTTGTTTCCTCTCATGTGGCCCATTTGAGTTTTGTATACTCATTAGTTTTGGTATGATGTCCTAAAGTGATATCTAAAAATGGATGAACGGGTTGAATTTATCACAAACGTTGCAGTGGGCCCATCTTTAAGCCTTGTGCAGCATCTTACTGTAAAAGGCTTTGGCAAGAAATCCACGTCTAAAACGTGAAATCGGATTACGTATCAAGTCTTATCGTACTGAGTATACTCTATTGGTCCCATTGTGAATTCATGTGGTTTATCCATGCTATTCATCCGTAGTTTCAGATCATTTTAGGAGTTGAGCCCAAAACTAAAGTATATCAAAAGCTCAAGTAGACCATACCAAAGGAAACAGTGGAAATATTAATTTTCACCATTAAAGTGTTTCTAAGCCCCCAATGATTTTTATTTTTCATCCAAACTGTTCATAAGATCACAAAAACATGGATGAATGGAAAAAACAAATATCATCTTGATATAAAACTTCTGTGGGCCCCAAAAACTTTTCAATGGTAGAATTCAATTCACATCGTTTCAGGTGTTGTGGTCCACTTGATCTTTGGATATGATTAATTTTTGTTGTAAAACACTCAGTTGCTAAAAGAAATGGATGGAGTTGATACAATGCACGAATGAGAATAACGGTGGGCTCCACAGACTTTACTCATTACGCTCACCGTACTGAGGTACTCAGCGCGCAAACCGCTTCCGTTTAATGTCTCCGTTATAGTTTTTATTAAATTTACTTTTTCTATTATATTTAAAAAATTGATGAGGTGGCACTTACATTGACGTTGACCAATGAAAATGCTGGAGGCAGGGAGTTCCTGCCTCCGGGAGGCAGAGGATCCGCACTCTATTATTATTATTAAGTATTTCCATCAAAATAGGACATAAAGAGCCAGTCCCAAACAACTTCTTGATGGGTTTTTTTTTACCCGTCTTCGACCGGTCGAGAGCCCTGCTCGACCGGTCGTGGGTCGTTGCTTGACCAGTTGTGGGTTGCACGACTCAAAGTCCAGCGAGTGCGAACTAATTTTTTCAGGGGTGCTCGACCGGTCGTAGGTGGCGCTCGACCGATCGTGGGTGGCACTCGACTGGTCGTGATTACGTAGTTTCGTTATGCGATTTTACACGGATTTCGTGTCGCAAGTCCTTTCGCAACTAGGATGCGAAAAGGAGTTTCCTAAAACTATAAAAAGGAGTTCCTAGAGTTTTCTAGGGTATGATGTTGTATGAAGAAAAAGCACAAGAGGGTTTCCTAAAGGGTTTAGGGATATTAAAGGTGAGAGAAAGTGAGAGAAAAGGGAGAGAGGAAGCTTGTGGAAGGAAGACGTCGTCTCAACGCTTCTACGTCCTTGCGATCGGTGAAATCTCTCTGTTTTTCCTTTATTCTCTTATTATTCATCCACTCTTACGTGAGTGACAAAGGTTGTAAACGTTCTACTTCTTAGTGGATTATTGATCTAGACGAGGTCCCATGGTTTTTACCTCTTTGAGGGTTTTTCACGTAAAAATCTCTTGTGCGGTGTGTGATTATTGCGTTGATTTATTTCACTGCTATTATATCCCATAATTCTAGTTTGTTCGGGAGGCTAGATCCTAAGGTTTTGTGCAAGGCCCCCAACAAAGTGGTATCAGAGTGCTAAGTTCATTAAACGGGTAGGATCGGTTTGGAATTATGGAAGGTGGTTCATCAAGGATGATCTGCCTCAATGGTTCTAACTGGACCATATGGAAGGCTAAGATGGATGACTTATTTTATTGCAAGGATCTATTTTCTCCAATTTTAGACATATCAGCAAAATCCAAGGATATGTCTGATGAAGATTGGAAGAAGTTGGACCGAAAGGTGGTGGGGTTTATTAAACAATGGCTGGATGATTCTGTATTCCACTATGTGTCTACGGAAACTTCAGCCGCTAGCCTATGGCTGAAACTACAAGGGCTGTATGAGAGAAGACAGCTGGTAATAAAATTTTTCTGATAAGGCGACTTGTGAATCTCAAGTTCAAGGATGGTGATTCTGTGGCCGAACACATGAATGAGGTCAGCAATATAGTGAACCAACTCTCCTCTATGAAGATGGTCCTGGATGATGAATTGTAGGTTTTACTATTGCTTAGTTCGTTGCCTAACAGTTGGGAGACATTAGTGGTGTCTCTAAGTAACTCCGCGCCAGACAGAAAGATATTCATGGAACAGGTTACTAGCTGTCTCTTCATTGAAGAGACAAGGAGGAAGTCTCAGGGGTCTACTCAGCAAGAGGCACTTGTGATACAGGAACGGGGGAGAAGAAAGAACAGGAAGAGCGGGAAGGCCCAAGATAAATCAAGAGGTAAGTCGAGTAACTAAAAAGATGTTGAATGCTAGAATTGTGGCAAAAAGGGTCACTATAAGCATGAATGTCGTAAGGCTAAAAACGACAAGAAAGAAAAAGGTAAGGGAAGGAAGATAAATCAGATTTCACTGGGGTTACTTCAGATGGCGACGTTGTAGTTATTCTTTCTACAGATCATGATGTATGTCTCACGGCTACGAGTCAGGACACCGACTGGGTGATAGACTCGGGGGCTTCTTTTCATGTAACTCCACGCAGGAATTTCTTCACAAGCTACAAGTCAGGTGACTATGGGACCTTGAAGATGGAAATTCTGGCATATCGAAGATTGTAGGAGTCGGTAATATTTGTGTGAAGACCGATGTGGGCTGCACATTGGTTCTCAAGGATATGAGGTATATCCCAGACCTTCGCCTCAACTTGATGTCGACGAGAACGTTGGATGATGATGACTATGAAAGCCGATTTGCTAGTGGGCGCTGGAAGCTCATCAAGGATTTGTTGATGGCAGCCAAAGGAAAGAAGTGTTGCACCCTGTACAAGACAAGTATCAGTGTATGCAAGGATGGGTTGAACGCAGTGGAAGATTCAGCTATAGACATGTAGCACAGGCGTCTAAGCCACATGAGTGAAAAAGGGCTTTAGCTACTAGCGAGGAAGCGGCTTCTTCCAGACCTGACAGGTACACCTCTCAAAACCTGTCTTGATTATTTATCAGGGAAACAGCATAGAGTTTCATTTGTTAAATCTACTTCTCATATTAATAAAGTGCATGCATTAGATTTGGTTTATTCTGATGTTTGTAGTCCTATGAGAACAAAAACCTTGGGTGGGGCATTTTATTTTGTTACTTTTATAGATTTTGCATCTAGGAGGCTTTGGGCTTATGCTTTGAAATCCAAGGACGAGGTCTTTGGTGTGATTAAATTGTTTCATGATATGGTCAAGAGAGAGACAGGTAGATTATTGAAGTGCATCCACATTGATAATGGTGGTGAATATATTGGCGACTTTCATGAGTATTGCAAGTCCCTGAGTATATGGCATGAACAGATGGTTCCCAAGACCCCTCAGCATAATGGTGTAGCTGAGCGAATGAATTGCACCATTATTGAGAGAATCAGATGCATGTTATCCCATGCGAAGTTGCCCAAGACGTTCTGGGGAGAAGCAATGCACACGGTGGTGTATCTGATAAACAGGTCTCCATCAGCCCCGTTGAATGGAGAGGTACCTGAGAAGTATGGACTGGACAGGATCAATCGTACAGTCATCTCAGGGTGTTTGGATGCAGGGCATCCGTTCACGTACCGAGGGATGAGAGGTCCAAGCTCGACATGAAGATCAGGCAGTGTGTGTTCCTGGGGTACGGTAATGAAAAGTTCGGTTACAGATTGTAGGATCCGACCGAGAAGAAGCTCATCAGGAGCAGAGATGTGATTTTCTTTGAAGATCAGTGTATAGAAGACATTGGTAAGTCAGAGAAGAACCAGCCTACTTCAGGTCAGCTAGAGGACATGGATCCGGTTATTCCTCCCGTGGTGCCTAATGACGGGGGGAGTATAGAAACGTGCAGAGGACGAGGGAGTTCCTTCAGAAGATGGACCAGGGGAGCAGTCCCCACTTGATCCACCTTTTGAGCCACAGGTGAGGAGGTCATCTAGGGACAGACAACCGTTCAAGAGGTACTTACCGCATGAGTATATTATGTTAACTGATGGGGGAGAGCCAGAAGATTATTCTGAGGCCCTAGCTGACGAGCATAAGGAGGAGTGGTTGAAAGCTATACAAGAGGAGATAGAATCCTTGTATAAGAACCACACCTATGACATGGTGAAACTGCCTAAGGGCAAGAAAGCTCTAAGCAACAAGTGGGTGTTCAGAAAGAAGGTTGAGCAGAAGAATTCACAGTCGAGGTTCAAGGCCAGACTTGTGGTAAAAGGGTTCGGTCTGAGGAAAGGCATAGACTTCGAGGAGATATTCTCACCAGTGATGAAGATGACATCCATACGGGTGTTTCTTGGGTTGGCAGCTACCATGGATCTGGAGATAGAGCAGTTAGACGTTAAAAGTGCTTTTCTCTATAGTGACCTGGAAGAAGAGATTTACATGCACCAATCAGAGGGGTTCGAAGTCAAGGGCAAGGAACATATGGTGTATAGGCTAAGGAAGAGCTTGTATGGGCTGAAACAAGCTCCACGACAATGGTACAAGAAGTTTGATTCGTTCATGTTACAGCATGGGTATGACAAAACGGAGTCAGACCAATGAGTGTTCATGTACAAGTTCTCAGGTGGTGATTTCTTAGTTTTGCTGTTATATGTTGATGACATGCTCATCATGAAAAAAGATATCAAGAAGATCGACAGGCTGAAACAGGAGTTGGGCAAGTTTTTTTTTATGAAAGACTTGGGCCCGGCTAAATAGATCCTAAGAATGGAGATAACCTGTGACAGAAGTAGCAGGAAGCTCTGGCTGTCACAAGAACAATATATTGAGAAAGTCCTAGAGCAGGTCAATATGAATGTAGCAAAACCGGTCAGTACTTCAGTGGATGGTCACTTTAGATTGAGTGATAGGCAGTGCCCCAAGACGAAGGTAGAGGTGGAAGAGATGTAAAAGATACCCTACGCGTCAGCTGTAGAAAGTTTAATGTATGCTATGGTGTGTACACGCCTAGACATAGCATATGCGGTTGGTGTTGTCAGCTGGTATCTTACCAATCCTGGCAAAGAACATTGGGCAGCGGTGAAGTGGATACTGCGGTATCTAAGAGGTTCATCCAAGTTGAGCCTATGCTATGGTGATGGTAAACCTATGCTAGAGGGCTACACAGATACAGATATGGCAGGTGACATAAACTCCAGGAAGTCTACAACGGGGTTCATATTCACTTTTGCAGGGAGAACAGTTTCTTGGCAGAGTAAGCTACAAAGGATTGTAGCATTGTCGAAGACAGAGGCCGAATACATTGCAGTCATAAAGGCATGTAAAGAGATGCTTTAGATGAAGAGGTTCCTACAGGAACTTAGCTTGAAACAGGAAGAGCACGTGGTCTATTGCGATAGTCAGAGTGCTATACATATGAGCAAAAATCCAAGTCAGCATTCTAAGTCAAAGCACATAGAAATTCGGTATCACTGGATCAAAGATACTTTGAAACATAAGGTGTTATGGCTTGAAAAGGTCCACACAGATGATAATGGGTCAGACATGATGACTAAGGCTTTGCTCAAGGATAAATTTGAGGTTTGTAGAAACCTGGCTGGCTCGGGTCAAAAAGGAAGAGAGTTGATGGGTTTTTTTGACCCGTCTTCGACCGGTCGAGAGCCCTGCTCGACCGGTTGTGGGTCGTTGCTCTACCAGTCGTGGGTTGCACGACTCAAAGTCCAGCGAGTGCGGACTAATTTTTTCAGGGGTGATCGACCGGTCGTAGGTGGTCCATGACCGGTCGTGGGTGGCACTCGACCGGTCATGGTTACGCAGTTTCGTTCCGAGATTTTGCGCTGATTTCGTGTCGCAAGTCCTTTCGCAACTGGGATGTAGAAAGGAGTTTTATAAAACTATAAAAAGGGGTTCGTAGGGTTTTCTAGGGTATGATGTTGTGTGAAGAAAAAGCACAAGAGGATTTTCTAAAGGGTTTACGGATATTAAAGGTGAGAGAAAGTGAGAGAAAAGAGAGAAGAGCTTGTGGAAGGGAGTCATCGTCTCAGCGCTTTTACGTCCTCGTGATCGGTGAGATTCCTCTGTTTTTCCATTATTCTCTTATTGTTCATCCACTCCTACATGAGTGACAAAGGTTGTAAACGTTCTACTTCATAGTGGATTATTGATCTGGACGAGTTCCCGTGGTTTTTACCTCTTTGAGGGTTTTCCACGTAAAAATCTCTTGTGTGGTGTATGATCGTTGCTTTGATTTATTTCATTGCTATTATTATCTCATAATTTTGGTTTGTTCGGGAGGCTAGATCCTAAGGTTTTGTGCAAGGCCCCCAACACTTCTACGTAGGGCCTTGACTATAGGTAAGCGCGTTGCGCTTTGTCTCTAGCCTGGTTGTATATAGGGTTTGCTTGGATAGTCGTAATTGATTGTATTATAACATAAAAGTGCTATCATTATAATTTTATAATTGACCTATTAATATAACATAAAAGTACCATTATTACAATTGTATAGTTGACGGTATTATAACATCAAAATGATTATCATTGCGATTTTATAGTAATTGTTATAACACATAATTTGGTACAAAGATGATTAAAGGAATTTGGATTCATTGTAAATTTAAAATATAGTTAAGAAAAAATCTCTTATCCAAACATAGAATTCAGTGTATTTTTTCCTTCTTTTGATTTGGTATTTTAGAAATCTAAAAGTAGTATTATTGCATTTTACTATGCCTAACAAACCACGGGAATTCTTAATTAAATTACCTGTTGGTTAGAAGATTGGTACTGTAATTAATAATAATTTTACTTTTATAATTTATTATAAATAATTATGACTATCTAAACCGACCAGAAATGTAAAGTGCACTTGTGACAGAAATATTCCTTTATGATAAAGATGCTGATTTATTTCTTAAGCCTTAAATTAGTGATTATGACAGTAATGCGTTATAATATGTGGTAAAAAAAAATTAATGATTATCATTACTACTGTAGTCCAAAGGAAAGCAAAGTAGTGACAGAATATTAGTTTCACATCTCTACTATTTACATATAAAGTAATTTTGCTTCTTAGATACATTTGGATATGATTCAGCCAATATGTGTTATGTCAATACTGTCTATACATTTTACAAAATCATTTTAGAGTGTGTCCTAAAAAAAGGAGCTTGATCTAACACCTCTATGATCCCCAAGAAGTTTTCAATGGCTGGCATCCAATCCCTATGCTAGGTATAGTGTGGTTCATGTCTTCTTCGGACCTACGACCTTTTTTATCCCATTTCATTGAATAATCATTCAAGAGGGATGGAGGTAATGGAGTCTACAAAATTATGCCACGTCCACACACTTCCTCCTACCTATATCATGAGGTGATTTCAAAGGGTTATTGTGATTTGACAAGTAATATTGAATAAAGAGCAAAGATTAATTATGTGAGTATTACACTAAATTATTTTGATAATTTATTATCCAATCATAGGTGACTGTACGAGGATTCTCCTCCAAAGATCTCATGCCACAAAAGGTTTTTCTCCATAGGTGACTTGGTGAGGATTATTCTCTACGTGTCTACTTGTGATTGGTTATATTTGCCTTAAGGAGCCTCACTGAAGCTTGCACTAAACCGTAATGTGAGATCATTGTCATGGTTGAGATGGACTTATAAATCATGCCATGGTTACTGTGCTTGTGTGATCCACTGCGGGGGTTGAATCGTTCAAGTCGTAGACTGAAACCCTTTTGTTTAGTCGTTCTCAATTTTTAAACGGGATTAAGAAATGATAGATCTTCAGTGATTTGAAAAGCTAAGACCTTTTAAAAATGAGTAGTTATTTTGTTTTTTACTCGTTTTTCATCTTTTTTAATAGAAAGATGATCGGCCGGCCATTCTATATTTGTTCTGCCTGGTGACCCCAAATAAATAAATAAATAAATAAAAGACCCGAACTGCCCTTTTGATAGGTCCCACGCGCTGTTTCTAGTAGGTATAATGAATATATTGATCAGATTTCTGGGACCCACATGCATCTCTCCACGCATACCTTTTCACACGGACTGGGTTCCAAACCTTGCCCAAGCGGTAGACTCTGAAGCGTTTCAATACGAGGTCTTGGGTTCGAAGCCCATAGGTGTTGAAATCCCACCACGGCTACGTGGGTGTGGCGGGTGCGTGTGTTAAAAACTTTTTCACTAGTACTCAGATGGCCTGGTGTAGAACTCAGCACCCACCTTAATAAAAAAAAAATTAAAAAAAATAAAATAATAAAAAACTTTTTCACTGGGACTCGGATTGCCTAGTGTAGAACACAGCACCCACCTTAATACCGTGTGCTGCTAGAAAATCTCTGTTAACCCTACGATGATAGGTGTGTTTTATCTGCGCCCTTTGTCTATTTTGCCAGCTCATTTTAGGCCATGAGTCAAAAAATGAGGCAGATCCAAGTCTCAGGTGGGCCACACCACAGGTGATGATTGAACACCCACCATTAGAAAAACTTCCTAAGGCCCATTGTAATATTTATTTTCCATGTAACTTGTTCATAATGTCACACAGACCTTGATTAAGGGATAGCACAAATATTGGCTCAATCGAAACGTTTGTTAGCCTCGGGAAGTTTTTAATCGTGTATGAAAGGTTTGAGTCTGCATATTTTTGCATCATGTCCTAAAATGAGCTCCCAAAATGGATGGCCGGCATGGATAAAACACATACACCATGGTAGGGCCCACAAAGCTTTTCCTCGACCCACCAGTATGCACATGGGTCTGTGTGTTACCAATGCGGAATCCGTGTCCCTTTCCCATAGCTCCACATGCTTAACGTCTGTTGTATCATCGGGTGGACCCCACTACGAACTTCGCTCAACGATCAAGCTTGTGTACTAATCAGGAGGCCATTCATATAAGTCAAAAATAAAAAATAATAATAATAATAAAATAATAATACCGTTTATTTCTAAAAGCTTATATCATTTTCATACGTGTGTGCTGCTTGAAGTCTTAGGCTCCGTTTGTTAAATCTGAAGTCTAAAGCTCGAATCTGAAAATTGAAGCCTGAATCTGAAATCTGAAGTTGAAAAACTTGTTTGGAAATTATGGTTGAAGTCTGAAAATTACTGAATTTCAAAACAATCTATCTGTTAACAAACATTTGAAATGTATGAAATATGTTAATTTGACGTATTTGTCTCTATCTAACTCCTCCTCTTTGGAAATGCTTTACATTATAAAGAAATTATTTTTTATTAAATGAAAATAAAATTATTCTATTTAAGTCAAATAAACTATAAAGTACTTAATGATTGGATATGCACCAAGCCACCATGGTCGGTGCTCTGTTAGCCTCTCCATGATGTATGTGTTTCATCCATTCTGTTCATCCATTTTTACATATCATTCTAGTGCTTTACCCCGAAAATTAGAGGGATATAAATCTTAGGTGGACCACACCATAGGAAAACAATAATGATTGGATATGCACTATTAAAATCCTCCTAAGGCCCACTGTATTGTTTATTTGACATCCAATCTTTTTATTAGGTCATACATGCCCAGATGAAGGGAGAAAACAAAGATAAGCTTGATCCAAAACTTTTATGGCTCCAAAAGGTTTTTAATGGTTGACACTCATTCAACACTGTTTCTTGTAATGTGGCCCACTTGAGATTTTGATATACCTAATTTTTTGTGTCATACCATGAAATGATATAGAAAAATAGATGGATGACATGGATGAAAAACATACACCATGATAGGGCCCACAGAGCACTGACCAGTAGCCACTGGCCGGTGGCAGTGGGAGTAGCCAATCCGTTCCCGTCTTCTGTACAGGACGAGATGTGTATTGCGCACTTACAGTGTCAGTAGCAAGGTGACTACTGACACTTCAATATGGCCCATCATGATATATGTATCCTATTCATGCCATCCATTTATTTTTCAAGACTATTTTATTATATGAGCCTAAAACTGAAGCAGATCTAAATCTCATATGGACCACCCCACAGGAAAGAGTGGTGATTGAATACTCACCGTTAAAAACTTTTAAAGTGCCACAAAAGTTTTAAATTAAGCTTATATTGACATTTTCTCTTCATTCAGGTGTGCGTGACCAGGTTGGATGACAAACAAAAATTCAGTGAGCCTTGGGAAGCTTTTAATGGTGAGCATTCAATCACCACTGTTTTCTTGTGGTGTGGTCCACTGGATATTTTAATCTCCCTCCTTTTTAGGACCATGATTTATAATGATCTGGAAAAATTGATGGACGTTTGGGATAAACAACACATGCACCATGTGGGGCCATATAGCATTCTCAGTATACACCTCGCCACTGACTCTGTCAGTACGCAATCCACGCCCCCAGGATGAGGGACGCGGATTTCCCGCGAAAGCCTTTCGCGGGAAGTTCCTGTGCTGGAAAACTGGGTGGGCCCAACGTGATATTTCCAAAAAATCCATGCTGTACATCTGTTTTGTGAGCTCATATTAGGCCTTGAGACCAAAATCGAGATTCAAGACTCACGTGGGCACACTAGAGTAAAAGGTGGATAGGAAAATTCCTACGGTTGAAAACTATCTGAGGTAGAAAGTGATGTTTACATGACATCCATATTAATAACGTCATTCATACTTGGATGAACTGAAAACATAAATATTAGCCTGATTCAAAACTTCTGTGACCCACAAATATTTCAACTATGTACATTCAATACTCACATTTTAGGTCCACTTGAGTATTAGTTATGGCTCATTTTTGACCTGTTATACTAAAAATATCTTGGAAAACGGATGGCCGGGGTGGATTTCTCAAAAACATCACGTTGGGCCTCACCCAGGTTTCCAGCGCCTTTCGCAGGAAATCCGTGTCCGCACCAAGTTGTATGAGGACGCGGATTGCGTACTGCCCCACCCGTCCCTAGCTCCGAACGAGCAGTTCTACGGGCAGGCCCACCGTGATGTACCTGTACCTCCAAACCATCAATCCCTTTTCTCAATTTATTTTAAGGCATAAACACAAAAATGATGCAGATCCAACGCTCAAGTGGACCACACCAAAAATAGCAGCGGGATAATGATTTTCACCATTAAAAAATTCATGTATATATCCACTATTGAAACCTTTCTAAGGGCCACTGTGATTTTTTTTTATCATCCAACCTATTCATTAGGTCATGTATACATGGTTGAAGTGAAAACACAAATATCAGCTTGATCTGAAACTTCTCTAGCTCTCAAGAGGTTTTTAACAGTGGACATTCAATTCCCACCTTATGGTCCAATTAATCATTTGACCTACTTCTTTTATTGGATTACACCTTAAATTATCTGAAAAAGTTGATGGACGGGGTGGATCAAACACATAAATCATGGTGAGGCATAAAGAAGTTTCACAGGTTGATTTTATATTGCGCAAGAAAAAATTTTTGTATTAACTTGAAAAGGAATACTTTCGGAAGTAAAAAAATTTTATTTAATGGAAAATCACGGAGCGTATTCTGCGTTCACCATTAAGCCAGACTCTTATCATGGAAAGAATTCAGTGAAAAACCACTTAGCACTTTCCATCTTCCACGTTAACGCATTAACAAACACCACTAAACACGGAAAACTTTCCCCATTCCGTGTTAAGTGTAAAAATTCAGCGTTAACAAACACGGCCTTAATCTCATCTACCCAGTGATGCATGGCTCGTATTCCCTACTCAAAGGTAGGCATAGGTGGCCCCATAGATGTGTGTGCAAGCAAATCAAGACCCTTCATTTAAACTTGGCCCCCATTTGTGACATCACAGGGGCTCATCAGGCGATCCAGTGTGCTGTGAAGTTCTCGTCTCAATAGTCAAATAAACGGCTAGGAGGAGCTGACGAATGGCGCAACTTTGATATACAACTGTGGCCTAACTGATCATCGGATCAGTTTTTTTTTTTTCTTCTTTAATCGAACTTTCCATGTCGACCTAAAAATCGACACATGGAAGGTAGGGCAATGGATCCAGACCGTCCATATATATAGGGGTCCTGATCATCACTTATCAAGTTGAATTAGACCACTATCATTTCTACCTTTTACCATCCACTCTGTAGTAATCGAATTTATGTGCAGGAGAAGATTTCTTCTATGATCGTGAACATGGTTCATTCATAGAGACCTCTAGATGGATGGTCTTGACCGATAGTGGACCAAAAAAGCCCTAGCCTCCTCTAGTATTGTATGGGAAAAAAAAAAAAACTTACCATTTCCATTTGTGGTAGTATTCCTTGTACTATCTGAATCCGGCTGTTGAAAAGGTGGCAGCGGCGGCTGCTGTGAAGCAGGAAGAGGTGGCGGTGGCAGGACAGGAGGAGGTGGTGAAGCCTGAAAGAAGGAATATATCTCATAACGCATGTTACAACTTGATGACAAAACCTGCCTTCCCAATATTCCAATACAACAACTTTGGATTTGCCGGAACACTGATTGCAGGCAAGAATAGCAGTCACCGGCCGATAAATCCCTTGTGCACTGCACCAGACCATAGATGTTGGTAGATCCCGTAGAGTGAGCCACCCCTGCCGCGAACATCGTGGAGGCGGTAGCTGCTGTATACGTGAGATTATTCATCAGTGCAACTAGTTGTGTATTGAATAGAACTGGATCCGTAGCCGTCTGAAAATTCAGAAGGGAATATGATATATTATTTTCAAGTTGTGAGAAGAATCGACCGGTTGAGTAACGTAGGAGGCAGTCATCGAACCATACAATTGCATCCTTACTGTTCGGACACAATCGGACAATCTGGACGGTTGAAGTGCTCAGGCATGTATGGCAGGATTCGTTGGATATATCACCTCTGCATTGGGCAAGGCCATAGACTGTGTTTGGGTCCGATCCGAAGGTGGTGTTGTAGAAGCCATTGATAAAGCCATTGGAAACCAGAGAAGGGAGGAGAAGGTTGAGATTGGTTTCGAATGGGCTACCGGAAGTGTAATTGGTAGTGTTCGAACAGGACTGATAGATGGGACTTTGGGCTCTGATGCATGGGTGAAGGAGCAAGAACAGGCAAGTAAATAGGAATAAATGGTTGGGATTTGATAAGAGAAATTGTACCTTCATGTCTAAGTAAGCGAAAGTACTTTCACAGACACATGAGAAGAAGACTACGAGAGACTATTACACAATGACCTTTTATAAAGTTTTGTTCCAGCAATTTCCATAAGAAGTCAACAGTCAACAGAGGAGAGGGATTGAATGGCATAAAATATTCCGGCATTGTAGATCTTTAAACGATTCTACGGTCTTGATTCAATTGATCCGGACCGGGAACACGTTTAGATAATCTGGCAGAGTACTACTCCCGATACTAAATTTCAATCGTGATGTTTCATTAACTCAATTTAAATCTAGTAAATTGTAAAACCTGCGGTCATATGAGCGACAATATCCCAAAATCAGATGCTTGGATGGATCCTATCTTTCTGATTCGAGGATAATGGTCTGTTGAAACGGGATGATTTGATATTTTCCCATTCAACTGTCGAATAAATGTCCACCGATCTTATTGTGAGATAATAAAATCATTGTAATGCCGTCCATCCACTGCCTAAGTTATAATAAAATACTTGTTTTTCACACTCTTTTTAAAAGAAAAGCAAAGAAAATTTATTTATTTATAATTTTTTATGCACACGGTGTCGGTAGAAGCTGATGCTATTATGCCAATTTCCTCTGAGCACTGCCGCTGCCCCTTGTACCGTGGGATAAGGTTAACTTTCAGCCACCCCATTCCACCGTGGTGTTCCAGAGTTGAGGAGTTCCTTATGATGCTTTATTCATTACTGAATTTCATAAGCTCAACTTCCCTGTAATCTATACTGTTATCTGGTCTGGCACACTTAACCTATCTTTCAATTTTCTACTCTACTTCCGCCTTTCAATTCTTAAACTCGGCGAACACCTCATACTTGTGTTCTATTAAATAGACCTAAACCATTCTCAATTAAATTGTCTATAAAGCTGACATAAGGAAAGACAAGTAGAGGTTGAGCACCATCTTCCTCTAGGATAACTACTCCGAATCCACATAGCTTCTATGAACTCTTCATAGAAATTTCTTGAATCCATAAGAAATAAAAATATAAATAAATTTTAGAAATTTCATAATATTTTGATTGTTGTCTAACATGTATGTCCCTATTACACCATTAAAATAAAAAAATATCCAAAAATTCGTAATTGCTAAAAATAGCAAAATTTTAACTCTAATAAAAATCTTAATTCTAATAAAATTCTTAAAAGCCTAATTTTTAAAAATAAAAATTCTAAATAAACTTTTGCTAAAAGAGTAGTAGTATAATAACAAGTTATTTTTAAGAATGAAGAAAAATCTAAAACTTTGAAAATAGGAAAATAAGAAAAATTCGAGATTACTAAAAATAGTAATATTTTTATAAAAAATCGTTTTCGAGCTAAAAGTGTGCATTTTCTGACGAAATGGACATATGCGTCGATTCACCTCGAATGACTCATTTCAGTAAAGATTAATAAGTTATGCGCCCCGTAACGATACCCCGATCAAAAGTTACGGTCAATTTACATAGCTCAACCATATTAGGAACGTATCTGTAAAAGGTTCTACATCAAAAGCTTCTGAAATATCATGCAACTCACCTAGATTGTACTATCACTGGCCCTCATACATTTGATTAAATATAGTTGAGCAACTGGCTACTAGTATGTGTAGTAGTTTTAAACTTTACCATGTGCTACTTCCTATAGACACAATACTCATAGAATTTTTTTTTGCATGCCTTAACTCCCTTCAACATTTTCCATTCGTGGAATTCTATCATGCCCCTCTCATTTATGCCCTAACCACATATGCTACATATTAATATCATCTATACTTGATTCAACATGTGAGGTGGTAGCGACCGACCTCACCTATAACCATGCTCCATATCAACTTGTACATATTTTTCATTTTATGTCCATTTATCAACACCATTGTACCTTTGATGACTTTGATTACACCACTTATTGCAGTCAACGTGCAATCGTTCATATCTAAAACCCTTAAAGATATTTATTTTTTCTTTAGCATTATGATATGCATGACGTCACCTGAAGACTATATAACGCTATCAAACATCCTTATCTTAATGGTCCATATTCTTATGGCCTTGGATCTTGCATTATTTTCCATCTGAACACTTTTCTTATCATTAAACTTTTAGCAATCGAACTAAGTCCTATCCCAGTACATGTAATACAAACATCCTGAATTTAGAATCCATGTGTCTAAGAGATGACTCATACCTAAAAAGACCAAAGGATATATATACTTTTGAGCACTCTTCAGCTATAGTAGCTGATTCACGTGTTTCCTTTCTTTTGCTTTTAATGTTATCCTTCTGTTTCTAGAAGTCTCTCTTAAAGTGTCCCTTTTATGTCGCAATAGATGCATTCGTCCTTTGTCTTCGATTTCAATTTAGACTTTTTCTTTCAGATAGATCGATATTGCTCCACAGTTCTCGCACATCGCTCATCTCCTTTCATGACTAACCCTTCCACTTAAGAGTCATCATCGCCCAACGTTTTCCCTATCTCGTTAGAAATGAGAGCCAATGGGATCTTTTCCAGCTTCATTGTATTCGTCTCATACAATATAATAGTGACGAGATACTCATATGATGTGTGAAGCGATGCTAGAAACAACACTACTTTATCTTTTTCCATAACCGTCTCCCCAAATCTTACCGACTTGCTACACACCTTTGTAAACGTGTTCTTGTGCTCTAGGAGATCCGATCCTTCCTTTAATTTCTGCTAATAAAGGTTTTTCTATACAAATAACTTATTTATTAGGGACTTAGACATGTATAACTTTTTTAATTTCCTTAATAAAAAAAGCTGTGCATGATCTCGTTTAGTCTCCAAGATTACACTAGTCATCATTCGACATCTTCTCTAGTTTAGTCTCCTATAATGCCTTGTTCAACCCTCTTAATACTAGAATGTCATTGACTTTCCACTGCTATGAACTAAAATTGCTCTTCCCATCAATTTTGATTCAAATATCTTCGTTGAATTCTTAAACGTCCTTAGACCTAATGCGCAAATACCACTTTGTTGAGATTTAGACCCCTCAATAAACCCAAATCAACTATAGGTATTAGATATTCGATTCTAATACCACTGTCAATCGATGGGCTTTGTAAAAGCATGTACAGCGAAGATAGAACAATCATATAAAGTATAAAACCAGATAATAAAGCGAACAACCACAAACACAAGATATTTTATATGAAAAACCCTTCATGGAAAAAAAAAGCGTGGCACAAAGTGATAAAAATAGACTATAATGAAAACCTAAGAGTTTACATTACTCATCTTCTTTGGTTATGGATGTACCTAATCTTTGCTTGTGATGCATAATCCCATGAGAAAACCTCTTTATAAGTGTCAGAAACCATCTCACCTTGCATGTTCTCATACCTTCTAGAATGCATTACAGAATTATTTTTCTTAAAAGATATTTGTTATTAAAAATACGATTATTTTTTTCCCTCCAAGTATACCAATTAAGGGTAAATAAGCAAAGCCTGCTTCACATATTTCTAACGGAACGAACTGAATCACGAACATGTTTAAGGACACAAGACTAAGGAATGTTTAGAAGATGTAAAGGCACATATTATATGGAATAAGAAACTCTGGATTAAGCCTTTTTCCAAATCCAAAGGAAATAGCTGCAGTTGAAGAAAAGATGAGCAGTCGTAATTTCTAAGTAATCTCTCAGTGCCTGTGTATCATCCATCAATCCCTGCGAGAGTATCAATTTCCGGTGTAAATATGATCATCTTTGCAGGCTGCATTCATGGAAATGTAACATTCCGTGTTAGTCGCGGGGTGTAAGCCATGGGGTGAAAAGGACATGTTTTGGACGTAGTACAAAATCATCTTCTCAAGAGTTGCGCCTTCTTGGTTTTTAAAAGAAATGAAATACGGTCCACCTAACCCCAAAATACAAAATAATTATGGGTTGTACTAATGAATCCCCCTTCATGGACGTTATCAATGTCCTTAGAGCCTTAAAATGACATGCCTGTAACCCCCACTCATCAATTGCGATGGTTCACTTAATAGTACCATTACAAGCAAGCCATGGGTCAAAAATCACGCCACCCACATGATCCTAACTTTATGATTAAGGCCAATTTGTTATAACCGTCTAATTTTTTAAGAGCTATAGATTGCATGGTTAGAATCATATAGCAAAGTGCTACTTTGTAATAAGAAGCAATAGAAAGTGGGATCTATCATATAGATGGTTCAAGATGATGTTTGGACGACTTTATTAACTCACTTAATTTTGACTGTCCATTTTCCACGTTATTCATCGGATGATGATTTTTTTTTCCATGGCTTGTCCTTATTCATGTGAAAGAATCGAAGGTCCAAATTGACTACTGGTCCTTCCATATGCCAATTAAAAACTCTATGTACGTTGCTAAGTCATGAAGCGTGTGGGACGTGAGAAAAGCTATTAGTATACAATCTCAAAGCTAATATTATATTAGCTTTCAGATGAGATGGGTCTCCAGCCTACCGAGTGATAATTTCCAATCTTTCACGTATGTATGACTTTCAGGCTGTCCATTAGATTGGCCCATTATGAGAATCACCCTGTGGAAAAATCACCCAAATCCACTGGTTGAGTTGACCACATTTATGTTATGCTAGATATTGTTTTCTACCGTGTGGCCTACTTAATGAGTTGATTAAGGTAATATCTGCGCTTGTCCATCCTCATGGTGTGGCCAACCTATTCCAAGGTTTGGATGTCACATGTAGTAAACAGGTCGAAAGTTACTTACCGGGTGAACTGTACCTTGTGGTTCAACCGGTTGGACTTGGGACCTATCAATTTAGAGCTGTAAACGAGTCAGAGTTAGCTTGGTCACCTTGCTCGACTCGACTCAAAAAAGCTCTCCTCACCTCGGCTGGAAATTGGATTCAAACTGAATTGAGCTGGTTTTTGGACCTTGAAAAAATTTTGATCCGAGTTTAAGCTTGCCCAATCTCTACTCGACTCGGATCGAACCTCAACTCGAATTGAATCAGATCGAATTAGCTCGGTGACTCGATTATTTTGATGTTGATGTTGCTTGCCGAGTGTTTGATGAAATGACTCATAAAAGTGCGACTGCCCTCATATCTTGATTTTTATGTTATTCGCCGAGTGTTTGATAAAATACCCATGAAGTGTTGTTATTGTTGTGCATTTTGTGAGAAATTGAAGATATATTTTATATGTTTGAGATAATGTCGCACAAACTCGAACTCAGCTTGAACTGGCCCGAGCCGCTGATTGAACCAAGCTAAACTGGCCAGAAAGGCTCAAGGGCCGAGCCAAGCCGAGTTCGGACTGGGGTTAGCCACTGGCTGAGTCAAGCCGAGCTGTGCCAAGCTCGACTCGGTTCGACTCATATACAGCTCTATCTATCATATTGATGAGCTTTGCTAAGCGGTCACGCATGTGCATGCAGCTCATGTAACCCAACACATGTGCTAGCGTAGTACATATGGGTGAGATCCAATCCATCCATCATGTTGGTTGGACTTTGTACATATTTTACCAAAAATAAATCTGCTATACTCAGTATGTGGGCCCCAAATATGTTGGGTTAGAAAACTTCAGCCATGAATGTTTTTCAACTGTACATTTGATTTGAAAACTTGGTTCACATGACCGTTGGAGCGGTTACTAGGTCTCTTGGGATCCCTCCTGGCTTGAATGTCCGAACCAAAATCAGAAGGTGATCTAGTGTTGTTGTGCAGATTACGCTCCCAATCTCCCCTAATATCCACCCACAGATTAAGTTCTTGGTTGTTAGAAGGTTCAAACAAGGCTTGAGATTCAGATTCTCGATTCTGTATGGATAGGTTGTTATCTTTAGAACAGCAATCATCAGAGGTCGGGGAGTCCCAGCATGGAAAATCAGATTCCCCTGCCCAAGTCTATCTGTCATTGTACTTCGGGGGATTATTTTGAGTGACCAGAATTTGTGCTTGAACATCTGCAAGTCGAGAGGGTCAGCCAAAGGTGTGAAGCCGTTGTTTCTACTAAGAAAATGGTATTGGGGATTCTCCCCCGAACTTTCCTAACTAGCCTGTTAATGCTAGAAGGAGGTTGGTGACTATGTTCCCTTGATCTGCCCTCAACCAGCCGGTTACACCTGGCTGAACACCCTTGATTAGAAGGCTGGATCGATCCCTGACTAAAGATGGCTAGAGTGGGAATATGAGTGCGGGGCAGACAGAGTGGGTTCGAGTCTGAACTGATCGATGGAGGGTCTGTGGGCGGCAGTAGCGAGTGAGTAGCATACCTCGACCTAGAGGCACTCTGCGGCTCCATAGTCATCAATAGGTTGGAGTTGGGATGCTGGACAATAATTGGATCGCTCTTGTCGCCACCCTGATGAGGCAAACCTCCAGAGTCAATTCATTGAGCATCAGGGATGCGAGGAGCTGGTTGTTCCACTGCGGCATTGAGTCGAACATCTAGGATCCAAGGAGCTGGCTGATCCACTGCGGCGTTAAGTCGAACATCTAGGATGTGTGGAGCTGGCTGTTCCATTGCGGCTTTGTGTCGAACATCTGGGAAGCAAGTAGCTGGCTTTACCACTGTGGCATCGAGTCGAGCATCAGAGGGTTCTCTGGCTGTCTCTGTAACCTTCAAAGCAACATCTGTCTCCCTACAGGTATGAATATCTCCTCCATTAGAACCAGAAGCGACAAAGGCTCTATCAACCCATTGTTTACTTCCTTCTCTATATGGAAGGGAGAGCGGAGGAGGGATCGTCGGAAAGGAGCGTTTTCCCGCTTGAATAGAAGAATTTGGTTATAAGAAAGTAATAATGGGGAAAGACAACCCATCAATCTCAAGGTCCAACACCAAGTTTAAGGCAGTTGCTGGGTGCGGGATGATCTTAACCCTTGCATACACCAGGAATGAACCATCCAAGGTTTGATCATCTATTTCAACTATTGATCCGAAGATTTCTGCAGTTTTTTACCCTGTAATCTGCTGATGCAGGGATGGACGTAATGAGGTCAAGCACCGTCTTCCTCAATGATAATTACGCCGAATGTATCTGGACTCCTCGCAAAGATTTCTCAAATTCATGAGTAAAAATAATAATAATAATAATAATTTTTAATAATTTTGAAAATGAATTGGTTGATGATAAAAACGAATTTACAATCATTTGAATAGTGATACCAAACTTACCAAGAAGTTTCAAAATCAAACTCCAAGGCAAACTCATCTCTAAAATTGTGACTTACTATAAATAGTAAATATACTATTTATAGAAAGTCATGATTTCCACTAGACATCTTGGTTTTGGCCGAAAATACTGTCTAATTTGGCCTAGCCACGGTGTTCCCTTAATTTTTCTGACCCCTTTTCACGTCGAGGAATCTTGCAAATTCGACTTGGCAACTCGGTATACCTGAGTTGGTTGGCTAAATTAGCTTCTCCTACCCAAAATAATATATGGTACTTTGAATAACTTTTTTCGATTTGTAAGATATGCCTGTTTTAAGGTTTTGATGTTTTGGAAGTGTTTCCGCCTTCGATTAGGCCTCTTTTGGTCAATCTTTGCCATGAAATTGTTCGTGACCTGCTCTACATGATCTGCTCACACCTGAAGCAGGGAATGGGATACCTTCATTACGAATCCACGTACCTCTATTCATCACTACCATAGAAGGACCCCATGGTCCGATGGAAAATAGTTTCATCTTCTAGTGTAGGAATACATCCTGCTGGAACGCTACGACTTCTTCCCTGGATTGTAAAGACGAGAAAAGCTTCATCCGAAGCTCTGAAAACTTCCACTCTCTAGGCACTGAATGGGGAATCCCAAACAATATGTAGCAGTTGGGAGGAGGTCAACTCAGGGTCTGAGTTTCAGCAATAACTACATTTACTAATTCCTTTTTCCACTTATCCGATATCCACTTGGGGATAGACAGAGGTGTCGGGGGTTAGCAGAGTAATTGGATTTAACTATCGAGGCGAATCCCAAAAGAGATGGATCTCGACTGAGCCCCCTTTTCGAAAAGATGGAAAGTCCATCAATGAGTATAGCAAATGAGGCTACATTTGAGCAGGAGGGTTTGTCACCAACGGCGGCATGGGGTAATATCTGAAGTAGCCGCCTCCAGTTGACTCTGAGCTTCGTTGATGATCGTCTCTCAGCCTCCGAACTAGTGACCATTTAGTATTTCCATGGCTGCATGTGTATCCTCCTTGATCCTGAATCTAACAAAAGTATATCCCCTGCCTCTTCCTGGAGTTGGAAATTTGGGATTGTGGACATCGACTACACCCTAAACTTGCCAAAATTGGCCCTAATTTCATTGTGTTTGGCGCGAGAAGGAAGGTTCCTCGCAAAGAGGCTGGTGAAAGGGTCCCTGCGGTGGCTCCGTTTGATCTGTCAACCTTGTTTTGATCAACCATCACGAGTTCGAATAATAGAATATCTGGCAATGCAAGGAGAAGTTAAGAAATCCTATCGGCCGCCACAGCGGCGGCTAGAAATGCAAGAGGGAGTGGTGCAAGGGAAAGATGGAAACCTTAGCAGATATTCACCTCTAGTGAAAGGGTCTGCTGCAAAGGATGGTCTAGCACACGCAAGCATAATCAATCATAATAAGATATGGAAACGTAAGTTCTTATTCCCCAACATAGGAGAAAGTTTATCTCAACTAGCATACACGAGCATAATCAAAACAAACTTTCCCTTGAGTTAGCGAATAGGAATTAACCTTTCCTTAAATACCATGCCCATAACCTTGCTGGCTGACCTAAGCTAGATGAGTTGAGATCTAGCGGGTTAGAAGTAAGATTAAATCAATCATTGAGTACTTCAAAAAGATTACTTAATACTTCGTATCAAAAGTCAGCCAAGTTATAGCATGGTCATAACAAGGAATGGTACCAGACACCGAGCACCCATGTAACATGTGCCCAGCTTGACTAGTCTGATTTTTTATTTTTATTTTTAATTCTTTCTTTTTGTAGTCACCCCATACATCTCGCAAGATTTACCACTGTACATCAACAACTTAGGTGGATCAACAATCTCCTATCTTGGGCCTTATTATCGTTCTACTTCATCAATGGTTCAGAATTATTCTTCACAAATTTAGCTTTAACAAATCTTCTTAGATCATAGAATTTAAATCCAATAGCTACCAAGAGATCGAAATTAACTTCATTATATCGCTATTGGAACATTTCTTGCATGATTGACCATGATTTCTCAACTAGCTAGTGTGACGCCTAAAGCCCAAAGGTGTTTTTCTTTTCTACACATGAGAAAAACTATATATATATATATATATATATATATATATATATATAGAGAGAGAGAGAGAGAGAGAGAGAGAGAGAGAGAGAGAGAGAGAGAGAGAGAGAGAGAGAGCTTTCCAAGTTGATGCATGTTATGAATATAGGTAATACATCCTACTAATTATTTGTTTGGATGAATCTTAGGGTTTGATGCTGACCTTAATCTTGAACCCATCCAGAAAATAACCTTTTTAATAGTCCGAAATCTGATCATCCGTTTGGGTTAGAATTTACGGTTGTTGTTGTCAAAATCTGGATTACTCTCCGCTTGGAGCTCCAAACTCCCACCAAGCCCCGGGCCTACATAGAAACGGTGAGCAAAGGAGACCCTGACGATAACAGGGGACCCTCTGATGCCAAAGTCAGGTCAAAGGAATCTGAGTCTAAGTTGATTTGTAGAGGAACAGTGCGAGATATTACATACCTTTCTCCTCCCCTCAAGATGCTACTTATACCTCCTATCATAAGGTGGGCATGTCCGCATAAGTCAGCGCATCTTGGGGCAGTCACCACATCTCGTGAGCAATTCGGCCATCCACCTGTTCGGTGGTCGTGAGGATGTGGGCAATTGAGTAATTATCGCCACTCACGTAGTAGTGGGACACCTCATGTTCCCCCTTATTTGCGGATTCTGATCTGAACTCCGAGCCGATCTCCTCGACCTTGGATCACTCCAAGATTCGAGTTGGCCTCCTGGGCCTCGAGCTTCGGATCGAAGGCGCAAAGGATGTCGGGTTGGAAGTCATGCCTTTGCCTATTTACATAACTCTAAGCTTAGTCTTACGTTTCGAGTCGGCTTTGAATAACCTTGAGCCTCGGAACTCAGATGTCTTTGATCTTCCCATAACAAAAACCCCCTACTATCCGAGTTCGGGCACGGACTCAGAGAGTAAATATGTGCGGAAGATCAGTAGCCTCCAGCGTCGAGTCTTAAACGCGTGCGGCCACAATCATGACTCCCATATCCAAGAAGATGCGTACTCGGGGTTTACTGTCTGTGGGTTCACCTCAGGCGGACGCGTGGCGACAGTTAGGATTTCAAATTGTTAGGGTAATCATGAGGAGCCGCCATGTAAGCCAAGAAGGACAGCTAAGTGATTCTTCCACTGCTCGGAGCTCATCGACCAATGTCAAAGGTATGTGACTTGGCAGTGCTTAGACTAGTGGCTCTTCGCCATGTGTCTTCCAAAGTTGGCTCGTGACAGTTTGGCCGAAGTCATCACATCTCGCCATAAATGCGAGAATCACTCATGGGTTATATAAACACTAGTGCTTGGAGACGCCCTCATTTCTATTTTATAAGTTCTCGTTGCTGTGAACTTCATGATGAGGCGATTTCTGGCAAAGGCGATTTCTGGTGAGTGTGACTTGCGGGAGAGACGATTCCGACCGATCACCAGTTTTCAGTAAAGGTGATTTTCGGTGACCGTTCCGGACAGCTTTTGGTGAGTTCTTCCCCTCACTTCCGGCTTATTCTTATTTCTTCTATTTCCTCAGAATATCAAACAACTCGGAGATGGTCCAAGGCGACTATGCCCTCGAAGATGATTCCAGGCCAGAGAGCTCGGATGATAGGCGGGAGGCCTCTGAGGGCCCTCTTGATATAGTACCCTCTACCCTCCACCTAGGAGGGGTACAGAGGTAGGGACTCGGATGTGCAGCAAGGGCAGAAAAAAGGCCCCCCGTGAGCCAATGGGAAGGGTTACTGAGTTGCCCTCATGTTGGCAAACTGCGAAGATCGTCCTAGAAGGCTCCGTGCTTATTGAGTCTCAGATGAACTGGGTCCGATTAGAATTTCAGATTTCGAACTCCATTCAAATACGAGCTCCCGAGTCCCTTGACACCCCTCGAGATCCTGCTGAAGGGGAAGTAGCAATTTTCCTTTACTCCATACAATGTGGGCTCCGTCTTCCGATGCATCCCTTTGTCCTTGCCCTCACAGCTTACTTGGGACTGGCTCCAGGCCAGTTTACTCTCAATGCTTGGAGGGATTTAATATCCTCGTACATCATCTGGCGTCAAGTCAGGAACACGGAGCTGACACCGAAAGAGTTGATAAGTCTGTACTTAATCAAGCACGATAATCAGGAGCCATAGTACTACTTCACGACCTGTGGCAGTAAGGGCTCGGGAGTAGTCCTGCAACTTTCATCTTCTAACAAGGATTGGAAGAGCAAATGGTTTTGGGCATAAGGTGAGTGGGAAGCACCGGCGATGGAGCTCAGGAATCTAAGGACTCGGGTCCTTACCTGATTCGTTGTTTCAATCGGCCCCCGAATAATCTTTTTACAACACTCACATGTTTGTTGTAGTCTAATCAGTGTTCTAACTTCATTTTTGTAAACTTTTTGAGAGGCCAACCTATCCTCTCCTCGGATCAAAAGAATTAAATTGCCAAGACTAGACGCATTCAGAGGACCTGCGCTCCTAGTCGATCTTAATTACAGTGGACAACCTTTATCAGTCTGAGCTCTGCAAGCTATTGCCACTTCCTACCTCATTCAATAAGTGCCTCTTTGCTACTTCGCTGATGTTGGAGATCTTTCGACTCAATCACTAACTCACTGCCACATACGCAGGCATGGTCGAGGCCTCCCGATCTCGAAAGAGAAAACCTCCCCAACTATCGAAGAGATGCTAAGATTCGAACCGTGAGCAAAGACCCCTCGGCCTCGATTTCTGATATTGCAATTCCAGTTCCTGCTGTTACAGCTTCAATTTCTATTGCTGCAGCTCCAATTTTTATTGTTGTAACTTCATCACCTCCAACCAACACTGCGGTTGGGACCATGACTTACAATGTTTCAGCTCTGATCCCTCCTCCCCTCGTCGCCCCTCATGCCTCTGAGGTACCTCCACTAGCCCCTGAATCCTGCATAGTCATCCTGTCTTCCTCCGAACGGGAGAAAACCATTCGGATCATCTATGAGATGCTCTCTCCTCCCGAAGTCAGAGATGATTATAGGATCGAGGCCCAGGCTTCGGCGAGTAGCGAGACTGGGCAGGGGGAGTGACGGGGTCTGCTTGGGTCAGAACTACTGAAGACAGACTTCCGCCTGGCTATCATATGTCGGGCTTAGTTTGATAGGCTGCGAAGCATGCTCCAGAGGAGAAAATTGCTGACCTCCTTAATAAATCTGACGAGTCCTTTGTGAATGACATAGCCTCTGTCTTCTACATGGTAATTTTACTAACCTTTCTTGCCTTACACCTTTCCTCGTCACATTTATATGCTTATATTCTTATTTTGATTCAGTCCATCCCGAGGCTCCTGATGACTCATGATAGGTTGAGAGAGATCATGTAAAAGGACAAGGAGATAGCAGCTCTTAGGGGCGAAGTCGAGACTCTCCGAGACGAGGCTGCAATCCTTCGAGTAGAGCAAGAGAAACTGCACAGGCTACTGGACGACTTGAGGGGGAGAGAGTTGCAACTCTAGAGGGTCGTGAACGACCTTCAGGCCCGTTACGCCTCTACTATAGTTAAGCTGTCGGTAGCCAGAGCTCACGTCGACTCACTCACGAAGGATAATGCCCGACTAGCGGACTCACTAGAGCGGGCCAAGGTTGAGGTGGCGGAAGAGCTGAGTCGAGTAGTGACTAGGGTGAAGGAGGCTAAACGGGCTGAGGACAAAGCTTTCGGCCGCTGCAGTGGATGCGTTCAAGACCTCGGAGGAGAAGATCGTCGAGGCTAACAAGTTCTACAACTGCGGCTTCGACGCCTACATTGACGTAGTCCAGGAACTTTTCCCAGATCTCACCTCTGAGGACGCAGGGGAGAGACCGGCTGAGGACGTCTCCCCAGGCCAGGCTGTTGACTTTCAGTCCCCTCCAACTAACTAGCTTTTGATACCCCTTCTCTTTTAACTCTTTAAACAATAGTCTTTTGATGGATTAATAGATAAATTTTGTGAATAATCTTTTAACCCTCGGAAGAGGATATGATATAACATAATTGATTTGTTGAATGATGATTCTTGGATGTTAAGCTGTTAATTAACGAGCCGACCCCTTAGCAGGTCGAATCATCCGAGGGCTATCTCCTTATACCTAGGAGGCCCTTAGCCATTTTGTAGAATCTTGGGGTGTTAAAATTACAAGGGTCGATCCCTTAAGGGGTCAAACCCCCCCGAATGGCGATCAGAAATCATTTTTAAAAATCCATTGGTCGTACAATGAGTCAACCTCTTCATCAAGGGATCGGGTCATCCATGGGCTTTTCCCCTTCATATGAGGGGATCTATTGATGAATTTTCATGGGTTAACATACTAACCCCTTTAAGAGATAAGTTCATTGTCAGCCTCCGCTTATGAGAGGCGACTTTTTTTTCGTTTGTCGACAAGTTGTGTACGTAGCTTGTGTAGAAACATAAATTTTATTAAAAGCCTTAAGAAGCTAACTCCTCCGAGATGTACACTTATTAGGAGCCTTCAGCGGCCAGTATATCAAAGGAAGTAGATTTTTAGGTGCTCGGCGTTACAGGGGTGGGGGAGTTGACGCCCTTCGAGATCCTTCAAGTGGTAGGAGCCTGGCTGGGTCGATCGAACCACACAATAGGGCCCCTCCTAATTAGGTCCGAGTACCCCAGCCCCTAGCTCTGCAATGTTCTGGAAAACTCGGTGGAGGACCAAGTCACCTAGTCGGAATCGCCGAGTCTTAACCTTAGAGTTGTAGAATCGTGCCAACTACTTATGCTGAGCAGCAACTTGGAGTCTGGAGACTTCTCTAACTTCCTCGAGTAGGTCCAGATTGGCTGCAATTTGCTCGGTGTTTCGATCTTCCTGATAGTTACTGACCCGAGCTGTAGGGAAACCAATCTCGATTGAAACAATTGCTTCCGAGCCGTAAGATAACGAAAATGGAGTTTTCCCAGTAGATGAATGAACTGTAGTCCTATATGCCCAGGGGACGAATGGGAGCTCCTTGACCTAGTTACCTTTTGCTTTCTCCAACTTTATTTTGAGATGGTGCTTAATAACTTTGTTCACTGCCTCCACTTATCCATTGGATTGTGGGTGTCGAGGTGAAGAATATGTGTTTGAAATGCTGAGCCCTCGACACATGCCTCGGAACTTATCGTTGTCGAACTGTTTGCCGTTATAAAAAACGATGGTGTGAAGGATTCCAAACCGACATATGATGTTATTCCAAACAAAGTCGACCACCTTCTGCTCCATGATTTTTGTGACAGGCTCGGCCTCATCCCACTTGGTAAAGTAGTCGACTGCAACAATAGTGAACTTGACCTGTCATTTTTCAATGGACAGAGGTCCAATGATGTCAATTTTTCATTAGGCGAACGACCATGGCCCGCTCATGGGGGTCATATCTTTTACAAGTTGCCTTGGCACGGTCGCATATCGCTAACACTTATTGCACCTCTGAACATAGTTCTTCAAGTCCTCATTGATTGTCTGCCAGAAATATCCTTGACGGAGTATCTTTAGAGCCAAAGCCCGTTCACCGGAGTGATTTTTCTAGATGCCTTCATGAATCTTCCAAATCACATAGTTTGCTTCATCAGGTCGAAGACACCTGAGGTAAGGATGTGAATGCCCCTTCTTGTACATGACCCCCTCTAGGACTATGTACCATGCAGCTTTGACCCTCAGACGTCTTGCTTATAGCTTGTCTAAGGGGACCTCACTAGATGTGAGGTAATTATAAATCAAATTTATCCAGCTTGCTGTGACTTCCACGTGGTTGACCATTTCTTGATCCATTCGGTCAATGCTTAGATGTTCTATGAACTCCACGAGGATGACCCGAGAAATATTTTCCTCTGTGGCCAAGGCTAGTCTTGCGAGGGCATCAGCCTAGGAATTCTCTATTCTCGGTATTTGATTGATAGTGCAGCTCTAAAAATTTTCTATCAACTTCCTGGCCTTGGCCAGATAAGCCATCGTCATGTTCTCCTTGGCCTCATATCGATGGAGATGTGGTTCATGACTAGCTGAGAGTCGCATCGTACCTCGAGGGACTGGCCGCCAGTCGAAGTCCAACCAATAGGGCATCGTACTCCGCCTCATTATTAGAGGCTTTGAAGCCTACTCTAATTGCATATTGGATAGGTGTAGAGTCAAGTGCAACTAGGACAACCCCTACCCCAACACGCTTGGCATTGGAAGACCCGTCCACGAAGAGGATCCACGTCAGTTCTAACTCTACACCCTGATTAGTTGAAGGAGCAGGCAAAGGAGATGCTTTTACTTCGGCGCTCGTCCCCTCTTCACTTGGAGCGGTGAACTCTGCAATGAAATCGGCTACGACTTGGCCCTTAATCGTAGTCCTTGGTCGGAACTGGATATCGAACTGCCCAAGTTCGATCGCCCACTTAGTTAGCCAACTTGACACCTCGAGCTTTTGGAGAACTTGCCTGAGGGGAGAGTCGGTCAAGACAACGATGGAATGGGCCTGAAAGTGCAGGCGTAACCTCTAATCCGAGATAATCAGGCAGAGTGCCAACTTCTCCAGAGCTGGGTACCTCTTCTCAACAGGGACCATTACTTTGCCCACATAGTACACAAGGTGCTGCTTGCCTCCTTCTTCCCTAATTAGGGTGGAGCTGACAGCTGAGGTTGAGACTTCCAGATACAAGAACAATGCCTCACCCTCTTCAGGCTTAGACAATAGGGGAAATGAACCCAGATACTGTTTCAACTGATCAAAGGCTTGCTCACATTCTTATGTCCACTCGGTGTTCTTATAACCCTTCAGCTGCTGAAAGAAGGAGAGGCATTTGTGAGTGGCTCTGGATATGAATCATCTGAGTGCTACTACTCATCTAGTGAGACATCATATCTCTTTTGACGTCTGAGGTGAGCTCATATCAAGGAGCACCTTGATCTTGTCAGGATTTTCTTCAATGCCTCGTTAAGTGACCTAAAACTTGAGGAATTTACCAGAGTCGACTCCAAAACTACACTTTGCGGGATTCAGTTTCATATAATATTCTCGGAGGATGGAGAAGGTCTCTCCTAGATCCGTTAGATGATCGAATGCCCTGATGCTTTTGACGAGCATGTCGTCAACGTAGACTTCCATGGTGTGTCCTATCTGCTCGGCGAACATCTGGTTCACCAGTCTTTAATATGTGGCCCCAACATTCTTTAGGCCAAACGGCATAACCTGGTAATAGTAGAGTCCCTTACCAATGACGAAGGTAGTCTTTTGCTTATCTGGGGGGTGCATCACAATTTAGTTGTACCCGAAATAGGTGTCTAGGAAGGAGAGCAGTTCCTGCCCAGCTGTACTATCTACCAGCTGGTCGATCCGAGGCAATGGGAAACTGTCCTTGGGACAGGTCTTGTTCAGGTCTGAATAGTCCACACAGACTTGCCACTTCCTGGTTGCTTTCTTGACAAGGACCACATTTGCTATCCAATCTAGATAGTATACCTCCTCAATGAAGCGAAGGCTAAGGAGTTTGAAGACCTCATCAGCTATGGCTGCATATTGCTCGGCATCGAAAGCTCTCCGCTGCTATTTTACTGGCCTGTGATCGGGGTCCATATTCAGCCTATGGACCATGACATCAGGAGAGATTCCCAGCATGTCCTCATGTAAGCATGCGAAGACGTCTCTGTGCTGCCACAGGAAGGCTAACATCTGAGACCGTTGCTCAAAATTCAATGACATGCCGAGCTGAATGGTTTTGCTCAGATCTGCTTCATCAAGTGACACGGCCTCCAAGTCCTCCATGGATGAAACCTCTGTAGTTACCCTAGGATTGAGGAAATTAATGGTGAGGGTCTGCTTCGCTGATCCTTTCCTCACTACTATTGCATAACATTTCCGAGCTCCGTGCTGATCACCTCGGAGATAGCCTATCTTGCCCTTGGTGGGTAATTTCATCATTAGGTGGTATGTGAATACGATCGCTCTCATTGAATTAAGGGAGGGTCTGCCTAGGATGATGTTGTGCACCAATGACACATTAACAACAAGGAAGTCCACCAAAAGGGTGACTTGATGTCGTCCTTCTCCCGCAGTTACAGGGAGGGAGATAGCTCCCTCGAAGATCACCCATTCTCCGACAAAGCTGTGTAGAGGGATCTTCACAAGTCTGAGGCGTGACCTTGGAATCCCTATTCTTTCAAAGGCCTTCGAGTAAATGATATCAGCCGAGCTCCCAGTGTCGACCAGGATGCGATAAACCTTGTGGTTGGTTATGGTCATCGCCACCACTAAGGTGTTGTTGTGCGGATGCTAGATTCTGCGTGCATCATCCTCCGTGAAGGTTAGGATGCAGGGATTGAGTCAAAGCTCTTTCTTCGGCCTCTTGGTCATGTGGACGTAGTGCTCCAGATCGGACCTCTGAGAGTGGGCTTTACGAACCCTGTTTGAATCTCTTCCACCGAACGAACCGCCAAAAATGGTACGAATTTCGACCAGTTCTTCCGCATATTTATTTGGTTGGTCTTCTCTCTGAGCTGATTTCTCCTCCTTACTGTATCAATGCAGATGACCCTTACGGATGAGGGTCTCGATCTCATCCCTGAGATCTATGCAGTCACTTGTGTTGTGACCATGGTCACGATGGAACCGACAGTACTTGCGCTTATCTCGGCACTTTTGCATCGGCTTTCATGTAAACGAGCCAATTTAGGAGTCTTTGACCCCTGATGTCTAGCAGTATCTGTTTTGTAAACATGTTAAGGGGAGTGTAGGAACGGAACTTGCCCTCAGGCTTCCTGCTCAGGCAATGATCACGAGGAACATAGTTGTCCGATTTATTATTGGATAACTAGGGCTCTTCGTTTCTAGCCTCTTCCCTTTAGTCGACGACTCTGCTACTTAGACATTTTTGCGAGACTTGGAGAACTCCTCAACATTAGTGTATTTCTGAAGTCTAGTGACGAGCTTGGCCAATTGGTGGGTTCTTTCCAATTAAGAACGTAAATTTTCCCTCTTTCAGTCTGCTGAACATGGTAAAGAGTGCCATTTTATCAGCATAATCTTTCACCTGTGATGCCACTTCATTGAAGTAGGTGATGAAATCCTTTAATGACTCTTTAGGCCCCGGTTTGATGGTGAATAAATGAGTAGTTGGCTTCCGACTCTTCTTACCACTTATGAATTGGGTAAAGAACAATCAACTGAGCTCTACAAAGGAGCCAATCGAATTAGGTTTGAGTTGCCTGTACCAACTCCGAGCTGATCCAGTAAGGGTGATGGAAAAGCCCCAACACATCATCGCATTCGTAGTCATCTGGATTTGCATTCATGAGCAATAGGTCTCTACGTGCTCGGACGGGTCTCCAAACTCAGAGTACTAGATGATGGGAGGTATCCAGAACCTCTGCGGCATCACCTCACTCATGATTATAGAGGTAAAGGGAGGTTCGGTCTCTTCCATCATCACCTAAACAGCGGCAGGGACAAATGATGGCTGTTGATTCTGCTATAATGTTTGAATCCGATTGCTAAGTTTCACGAACTGCGCCTCCCACGGATCCCTGTTTTCGGCTACCATCTCCCACAGATCCTCTACCTCAGGGGTCCTCCCCCTCCTCCTCCTCTCCATCTCATGACGGAGGTTCGTGGTACCAGGGCCGAGGTGATTGAGGCATTCGTCCGAGCCTGAGTCATTGGATGGACTCAGGGCAGAAACTTGTTTTGAGTCCGAAGGGGATTTTGGGCTGAAGCTGGAACTCGGGCAAATTGATGCTATGACCCTTCGGGTCTTACACTCCGCAGCCCAGACTCGACTTCCACTACTGGTCTGACAATTTCTCGGATGCGGTGTGACTACTGCTCCTATCGTTGTTTCATTTGATTGATTTCGTCGCATAAGGCTTAGATCTCGTTTTGCATGGCACGATATTTACTCGTCCGATTGCGAGAACGCTAGGATGGTCCTAGAGCTGACTTGGCGTGAAGAACGAGGAAGACCAAGTACGATCATTTGGCTCTGGCTCCACAGCTATGAATTTCTTTCCTCTTGACATTGCACTAGAAAGTAGGAAACTGACTTTTCATACTAGGTTCCCACAAACGACACCAAAAATGTTGCCGTCAAAATCTGGATTACTCTCCACTCGGAGCTCCAAACTCCTACTGAGCCTTAGGCCTGCATAGAAATGGTGAGTAAAGGAAACCCTCGCAATAATAGGAGACCATTCGATGCCTAAGTCAAGTCAAGGGAATCTGGGTCTAAGTTGATTTGTAGAGGGAGAGTGCAAGATATTGCATACCTGTCTCCTCTCTCAAAGACGCTACTTATACCTCCTAGCATAGGATGGGCATGTCCACATAAGTTGGTGCATCTTGGGGTATTCACCACGTCTCACGAGCAATTTGGCCACCCACCCGTTCGGTGGTCATGAGGACGTGGGCAGTTGAGTAACTGTCGCCACTCACGTAGTAGTAGGACACCTCATGGTCCCCCTTATTAGCGGATTCTGATCTGAACTCTGAGTCGACTGCCTCGACCTCGGCTCATTCCAAGCTCCGAGTTGGCCTCCCAGGCCTCAGGCCTCGGATCAAAGGCGTAAAGGATGTCGGGTTGGAAGTCATGCCTTTGCCTATTTACATAACTTCAAGCTTAGTCTTGCGCTTCGAGTCGGCTCTGAATAATCTCGAGCCTCGGAGCTCAAATGTCTCTGATCTTCCCATAACAACGGTCAAGATCTGAATGTATGTTGACCCCTTGTTGGCAATCATTTATGGGCTGATCTAGGTTCTAGATTTGGTGAAATTTCAAGGTCCATTTGTAATCATTCTTCCTTATAATTGAGAGTTTTGAGTGATTAGATTCTATGGTCAGATCTGCCGAATTTCAACATGTTTGATGGTTAGTAAATCCTACATTCTACAACTTTTATATAGTACAGATTATTTTTTTCCCTTTCGTTTTAGGTAGCATTTTTTTAAAATCAACCCACCTAAATTGTGTTGATACGAGGGATAAAATCAATTCACCTGAATTGTATTGATATGAGGGAAAATGTACAGCCATTCGGGTGGCCCAACAAAAAGACCCAGGCCACACCTATCATAAAGACGAAGCCAAAACAAGGGAAGACTGCTAAGTACAACCAAAGAGACAACCTGAAAAAACAACCACAAAGAAAATTGCAAAATAATAAAGCAGCCCCAAATAAGGGCAACAACTAAGAATGCAGAGCTTGCCAACGCATCAGCACACAGCACAGAGGTAGGCCTAAATCCTCAACTTAGGTGAGCCTCTGACCTTCAGAGGAAGAAAAGCACTCCGCAACAAAGGAGAGGAGGAAGAAGACAAGCTCAATCTTGTCTATTGAACAGGGAGAGGAGATCTACATCTCCCTAATTATACTAAGCCCCGATCAGTCGAGAACTAGATTTCCTCAGGTCAGGATAGGGAGATCAGCAATCTACTTGTAGTCCCTGTCTAACTATTTTGAGCTACCCAAACGAGCAAGCCCGTCAACCACTCTATTCACCTCCCTACAAATGTAGTTGATAGAGACTGAGGAAGTTCCCCAAATTAACTTGATCCTCCTTTTATAGTAGAAAATGTTCCATGAGGTCCTACTAGAATTGGAAAGGAGCGAGTCCCTCTTTGCTTCAATTCTAGTGCAACCATGGACCATGCATATGTTACGCCCATCCACCACTGCCTTCATTTCAGCTTGAAAGTTGGATCGAACGTCGTATCCTCTTAAGAATACGAAGATTAGATCTCATTTGTGGTCTCTGCAAACACCCCCACTTCCTAATGCCCCCGGGTTACTACGAAAGGACCCGTCTACGTTCAATTTAACATATCCCTCTGTTGGTCTATTGCACTTGATAAAAGACAAGGGAGGTTTGATGAGATCAGCAATGAGGATGACTAGATCTCTGAATGCTTCATTTTGGTTGTGTCCCTGCAGTGGGTCGATGGGCAGGAGGAGACAAGAGTGGAAAGCCATTTGTGTGTTCTTTCTATCAATAGGACCTCTCTGATCTAGGTATCTTCAAAGCGTCTATCATTTATGGCGGTCCAATATCCCAAAAAATAAGAGCCAGGGCCAGCCCTTAAAGAATCCCAATCTCAAAATTTTTGTTAGCCAAGCTCCACCCTTGCATGGTGCGGCCCGCAGCAGATTGACCAACTAGGAATGAGACAGAGAGGATGGAGGAGATATGAGCCCATAAGCTACTTGCCAGGTCTCCGCTAGCAAAAAGGTGATCCAGAGATTCCTCCTTACAGTTCCCATCATAGCAACAATGGGAATAGAAAAAGGCGAGAATCGCCCCCTTCCTTTTGACATTGATGTCAACAGGGATGGCTCCATTAAGAATTTTCCATGTAAAGATCACAATTTTTAGAGGCAATTTGGCCAACCAAATCCACTTGACCCAATGTCTTTTACAACCTGCCAAGTGGATTTCCTTCCAAGGCGATCTGACGGAGAATTTACTTGATGGCTCTTTAGTCCAGATAAAATGGTCCTGCCCCTGTTGGGTAGAAAGGAAAGGAAAGGGGCATTTTGAAGGAGACCATGAGGCCCAATCACATCATTTACTTTCAAATGTTGGATATTTAGGGGAATCTGTCGCTGGACATTTTTCCCGAGAATACCAAGGCCTGACTAATTTGCCAACCAGAAGTTGCAGGCCCCTTCCCCTAGCAATAGGCAAGTGTTTTCTTTCACCAAGTTAGCAAACTGCAAGATTTCTTTCCAATAGGGAGAGCCAACATTACTTTGATCTTATGAAGTTAGCCCACAAGTTGTTCTTGAAGCCGTAGAGGGTCGTCCAAGCCATCTTCATAATCAAAGCTTTTCTAATGTCTCTAGGGAGTTTAATTCCCAGCCCTCCCTCTTGTTTGGGGGTTGCAATCCCTTCCCATCTAATCCAATGACAATTTTTCTTACCTTCTGTCCACCCCTAAAAGAAATCCGCAAACCCTTTTCAATAGCGTCCAACGTTCCTTTCGGCACTGCTGCAGCAGTAAGGGAGTGGATTGGGACACTACTCAAAATGTGCTTTATGAGAATCGTTCTTCCCACCTAGTTTAAGAACCATCCCTTCCATCCTGAGATCTTATTAAGGATTTTCTCTTGAAGGGGCTAATAGAGGGCTCGTCTTAGTCTACCTCTAGCTAGGGGAACTGTAAGATATGTGAATGTTATCCTTGTAAGCCTCTCCATTGCTCTACTCCATGTTTCTATCATCATGGAGGGAAGAAGTATACTACTTTTCCCTTTGTTTATCTTCAGCCCTGATGTATCTAGGAACTTGTTGAGGAAGGATAACACAACTGAAAGAGATTTTTTACTATCATTTATGAAAATGATTGTATCATCTGCAAAGAGGAGATGGGCGTTGGTTTGATTCCATCTGGAGGTCTTGTAGGACGCGCGACAGCCATTCTCTACAGTTTCCTTGAAGCCTCTACTAAGGGCTTCCATCAACAGGATGAAAAGACTAGGCGAGATTAGGTCCCCTTGTGGCAGGCCCCTCTCTGATTAGAAGAATCTTCAAGCCTCTCCATTACAAAGAACTGAGAAACACACTCTCGACCAGCACTTATCAACCAGACTGATCCATTACTGGTTGAACCCAAACTTCAGGAGGACGGCTTTCAGGAAACTCCACTCCATCCTATTGTGCGCCTTTTCGAGGTCGATCTTCATTTTGATGTTACTTCCCCTCACCCTTTTGTTGATATCCCAGAGGAGTTCTTGGGCCAAGACGATGCTTTTTGAGATATCCCATTAATTTCTAAAAATTTAGAATTAAAATTAGATTTTAAAAAAATCAAATTATACTTTCGATAATTTATTAATTAAGTTATATTATATTCTAAGCTAATTAAGATTCATTTTTTTTATATAATTTGAATATTAAATTAAAATTTAACTATGAATCAAACCGATTTAATTAAACAATTGTTTCAAGGTATATTTTAAATTTTCAACAATTAAACTAAATAATTAAATAAATTTTAAATAAAAAGATCAATCACATAAATAATTAATTTAAACAATATTACTATTAAAATTTTAAAATAAAATAATATAACAATTAACTGAAAATTTTATACTTCAAGTTAAGATCACCTACATAATTTGAAGTGATGAACCAAACCTTATGTAGTATAAACTCGACGTATATACTCAATGTGCACAATGTCTAAGATTGAGTCTTGACTGACTCACACCTATGCATTATGCACACAACAACTATTGTTTTATGATTTTAAGGGTAGCCCACACTCAAACTCTATTAGACCCAAGCTTATGTCGTAAGCTCATTGCTACACCCTATTTATAGGACTAATGCCATAAATGTGCATGCACGTGCTTCATATGTGAAGCAAAATACGTGTCTTGGCGTTTCATACATGAAAAATATTTTTTTTAAAACTCCTATGTTAATTACTAATTTTATTACTATATTTAATACTAAAACTAAAAATTTCCAACATACATAAACATATCTCATGCTAATACATCTACTTCTATCTAAAAGAATGTGCACATAAGCAAGATATGTAGTTAGAATACCATTCATTAGATGTGTGCTTAGATGGTTCAGATAATGAATAGTTTAGATCTCTAGATGGGCACTCCGCATGGCAGATTCCATTTCAACAGTTCAAACGATACAGTTCATCACTGGATGGTTTTGATTGGTTAGACCATCTATTGGGAAGTAGGTCAGGGATTGAACTCTTTCGACGGTTTAGAATGATGTGAGGATACATTGACTAGTTGATAAATGTGAGTACTATGAGATTTGAATGGTCTAGATGGGCAGAGTATTTGGAATGCTAGACCTCCCATGTTTCACACATTTTTTGTCTTAAAAAAAAATTACATTTATGCCCATTTATTTCTTATCTCTTTCGCATGTGTGTCACATGTGTGCAACATATGAAGGGTGCATGGTGTATGTGGTTTGACATGCATGCATGGATTGGTTGCATTTTATCTAGGTCGTTACAATTTCTGCTCTACTAATCGAGGAACAACAGGAAATGGCCGAGCTAGCAGGCCAAAGAGAATAGTCAAGGTCACGCCTGGCCGAGGTGAAGGCCAAACTGGTGGAGGTCGAGTCTTCGATCCTTGCAGTGAAAGCGGTGGCCGTGGAAGCGTACAAGGCTTCTGGGGAGCAGACTACCGAGTTAGAGGACATTTTCAACCTCGTTTTCCAACAAGCCCAGGTATGCTTCCCGAAGCATCGATCCAAAAGGGCCCACCTCCAAAGGCAGACCTCTAGCAAATTCTGAGCTTGTGGAGCAGATATAACTTCCTACTCCCGAGCTGCCATCACCGGAGATGGTTTGCTTGAGGAGGCACCTAATCAGGAATCCACACGTTTTCAATGATGAATTCCCCATGGAAAGCCCCTGATACAGACACTCTATCAGAACCTTCTAACAACATTTAATGAGAGAAATGAAGGAGAAGAACAGGAGAAAATTAGAGAGGAAGGTTCACGACAAGAATGCGAAGAAGAAAACGTACCGAAAATTGCCTAATGACCGGATCCAGCGAGAAGAAAAGAAGAGAAGGGGAGAAGGAATCGGTGCAGGAGTCACATAAGCTAGCGAGTAAAGGAAATGAGGGCAACCCCTCCCAATTTATAAGGCTTCCAGAGCAGAAGCATTAAATATGTGCATTAATTACCAAAATGTGGAAAGGTGCATTAGCGCACGTTCCTGTCCATGCGGCAGCAAGGGGTTCATCCTCAGCCTGCATTAATTTTGGGTCGACAGGTGTTAGCTCAAAACTCACTTAAAGAGTATTTAGTGCTCACCACTCGCACGTCTCCCTCCCACTCTAGCATTAAATGGTAAATTGAAAAGTCCAAATATACCTATCCCACCCACGCGTCAGCCCAGACCTCATTAGTTCCCTAGCTCACAAAAGTCAAACTCAAAAGTAAGGGGGCGGTTGTTATGGGTAAAATTAAACTGGCCTAATGCCTAAGACATAGCAAGGCCATTGTCATCGGAAGCTCCCTAAGAGGGGTCAGGGCACCAACCCAACCTTAGGTATCGATGCTGACCTCTGAGACCAGCCCGAGTGGCAACCACAAATCCCGACTTCGACTGCCAACCTCAACCCCACGCGATAGCCTTGACCACTAACCTTGGAGGTCAACCTCAATCCTTGACCACTAACCTTGAAGGTTGGCCTCGACCACCAACCTTGGGTACCAACCTTGACCTTGGGCACCAACCTTGGAGGTCGGCCTTGACCACTGACCTCAGCCTCTAGTACCGACCTCGGCCTTGATACTGACCACAACCTCATAATAGAAAACATCTATGACTTATTTGTATTCACGTATAAGAGTGCGTTGTATCGTATTATAACTGAATATTCCCGAATATTCCCATTATTCAGCGTTTGGATAAGAGTGTACAAGCATCGTATCCTATGCATGTGATTTCATACCGTTTCCAAAAAATTGAAAGCGCAGTATAGTGTTGTCAAAATTCAGGCTTGTCGTTATTACTCTTGAATGACTGCACTACATTGTATTATCATTCTCGGGAATACTTTGCAATCATTGAATTGAGTTTTGTCACAAGGGAGAAGAAAACTTCTCTACACCAGCGGCATTAAGCTTCACTGAAGAGGTTGCATGTCACCATTGCATACAGCTTCATCTCCTCTGAATTGCTGATTACAACTAACCGTGGGCAACATAACCTTCTTCCTCGTTGCTCTTCCAATCGTGCAGGAGCACCCCACATCGTCCGGCGGAAGGGCATCCTTGCGAAATTTTTGGAGGAGGATGGCGTGTATATGGTCAGTCATATACACCTGTATCTATGAAACCTCTATTTGCAGTCCAGATATGTTCGATAGGTAAATCTCAGTAGGAGAGAATCCTACTTGGGATTTTAGAAAGGAAGGTTACATATCTTCTAAGTTACAGGTAGGGTGTGATGCTGTCAGTGCTTGCAAATAGTTTGATATTTCGATTGCTCCTATTTATAAAAACCTGGCATGGTCACATCTCTTCAAAATTTTCTATAACTGGAAATGTTTCTGTTCTCCTAAGGCTTTGCTACTTTTGGTTAATCTTTCTGAGCTATAACTCTTCAAAATTGCTTTTCTGGACATCTGCACTAATTTTTTCTAGTTATTATGGAGTTCTAATGGCCATTTAAAGACGAATCTCTCTTAGGAGAACAGTTTTTCCATTTTCAGCTATGTATCCCTTGCTAACTGTCAGGATTATCAGTGGAAGATGTTCACTGATAACATTTCAAAATACATATTTACAACTCAATGGTCCTCTGAGGATATGTTTTTTCAGTGGTCCACTGAGAAAATGGTTTTTTTTCCATTAACCATTTTCTACTTTTTGAAACCAAGTAATGCGTGTTATGAGAGCTCAGTACTAAACTACCATCTCCTTATTCAAATCCTTTTCATCGTTGAATCGAACCCTAGCCCCAACAACATATCATGCGCTGATGTAGGTAGTAGAAGTCTTACAGTCCTTAGTGCAAAATTTTCAACTCTCTACAATCTCTTTGGCAGATAATAGGTATGTCATTACTGATTTTGAAATACTGTTTTTATCACTACATATGATGTTCATTGACAACTACTTCACTCATAATATGAATTTGTATTTCAGAATCATTAAGGGCCTATTTGGGTACCTGTATGTGCACTTACAGGTGATTGGCAGTTAATGGTAAGTCAATTACAGGTGAAGGTCACTTACATGGGCATGTATGGATGCCTATAAGTCAGTCACAGGGAAGTGACTTCAGTCCCCCATCCCCCTGCAGGTTTTTTGGTAGATTTTCCTATGAGTAACTTACAGGCTGTAAACAGATATTGATACGATGTCTGTACGAACTGTGAGATGTATCCATGCTTGTATATGTTCTAATCAGGGTGATACCTGTTAAACTTCCTGAACATGTTCTGTATTATGATTTGCATAACTAACTGTAAGAAAATTTTTCTATGCCATTAAATTACCATACATGAATATTCATCTGTACAGTAAATAATTATAAACAGATATTTGCAATCGCTTATTTTTCTATAAACACAATTTCATGTTTGTTGTCAAATCTATATTGGGATGGTCACTCAGTAGCTTAATTATATGTGTAACTATATAGTAAATGAAACAGAAAGTATATATTAATGTATGAAACATTTTGCATAAAAACATATGCATGACAAACAGTTAAATTTTATTTGTAATGCTTGTCACATATCCTTTTCATACTTTGAATATAAAATTTACAGATTATTTATAATTTCCAATAAGATAAATTTCATCTCTAATAGTCTTTTGGCTTCCGATAGTGCTAAAAATAGCGATGAAAGGTCATCTGCTAGTGAATGGACTGAGAGTGAAGTAGCTACTGCATTAACAACCATAGTAACCTCTGCATGTGTAATAGGCGCTAAAGAATATTATCATCGTTACTATATTAAATCAGAGTAAAAGGATTGTTATATTGAGAGGGATAGATTTGTCAATGGCATAATGCGGAAAAGCGATGTCGATTGTCTCGCACAGTTAAGAATGGGCAGGGACATGTTTTTCAAATTGTGTTCATTGTTAAGAGATCGAAAACTCCTATCCGACTCTAGGAGGTGTAGTATAGAAAAGCAGGTTGTAATGTTCTTACATACAGTTGGACACAATGTACATAATCATGTGATTGGTCATTGATTTTTAAGATCTGGTGATACCGTAAGCAGACACTTTACTAGGGTGTTGGATGCAATTATTGGTCCATACCCAGAATATGTGAAGTTTTTTGAATTACATACACCCAAAAAAAATCTGACAATCCTTTATGGAGTGCATACTTTTAAGTAATATTATATAAGAGTTAGATGTCATTGGTAAGAATTTTAATTCGTATAAGGATTGAAATGATCATGTTATACACGTTTGATTGTAGGACTACATCGGGGCCCTTGATGGCACCCATATACCGGCTTATTTGTTAAGAGAAATAAGCTCAACTTTTAGAAATATAAAAGGATATCTGTCTCAAAATGTTCTTGCTACATGTACCTTTGATATAAAATTTGTGTATGTTCTTGTTGGTTCGGATGGCAGTACATCCGATGCACATGTCCTGCAAAATACATTAACCCATCGCCATAAGTGTTTTCTTATTCCTCACGATAATCACATATAGGGGGTGTTTATTCACATTTTAGGAGTTTATGTATAAACATAACTGAAATATTGGCATGCAATGTGTAAGAAAATATTATGTCGTTGATGCTGAATATGCATATACGCCCGGGTTTATGGCCCCCTACTGAGGTGTGTGGTATCATCTAAATGAGTTCTGCACTGGAAGGAAGCCCGTAAATAAAAAAGAACTTTTCAATTATCGCCATGCCCAGTTGTGAAATGTCATAGAGCAGTCTTTTGGGCTTTTAAAGGCCTGCTTTCCTATTCTACGTACTCCTCCTCAGTTCAAGTTTAAAATACAAGTAAAAATTGTAATAGCTTATTGTATACTTCAAAATTTCATCCGTGTTAGTGGTGATGATGGACTTGCTGAGGTAGTTGAGGACAGTGGAGACAGTACGTAAGATGTTGCACCATCCCCTGCAGATATATCTACTGCGGAGGAAGGAAGAGCTTTATCTTAGGTGACGGACCACTGTCGGGAAGAGTGGGTGAGGAAGAGAGACGAGATAGCTGAGAGAATGTGGAATGACAGTCTTCCATGCACCAGACAACGTATTTAGTTTTCATTGATTATGTACTCATCTGTTATGTTTATAGCAGGAATTTTCAATACTTATTTACTTTTACTATGAATTTTCTGAGATAGGATAGCTTACATAATCTTTTCATGTTCCGTTGTGAATCAATACTTTCGTGGATCAACTATTTGATCATGTCATGTTACTATTAATATGTTTTGCTTGTAGGTGAAATGATTTTTCTGAGGGGTTCCATAGATAATCCGAGGAATAGAAATGTGGATTTGTCACCTACAAGAAGGGGTGGTCATCTACACCTCAGTACAAGATCAGTAACACAACCTCTTCAAACTCCACCAAAAACCACTACGCCCTCTGGGAAAGGGCCCTCACCTAGGAGTATATCTACCCCTAGGCGTAGGCAAGCCTCTTCTAGGAAAATAAGTAAAGTTCAATGGTACGATAATATGGACAATTCGTTGGTGGATGCCCTAGTTGAACAAGTCAACCTCGGCCTTAAGAGTGATATTAGGTTCAAATCCGATGCCTACAAGGCAACCATCAAAGAAATCAATGATACATATGGCATATTACTTGAAAACCGTCACATTTCTAATCAGTCGCGGACCTTGAAGAGGTTGTATATTTCTATCAAGGACCTGCTCAGTGCATCAGGTTTTGGATGGGACTCTGACGAAAAGATAGTCGTCGCTACTGATGATGTGTGGGCTGGCTATATTGCGGTAGGATAATATAAATTTTTTCTTTTCAGATATTCTAAAATTTCCTGCATTTTTTTATTTTTATTTTTGGATCTATAATCAAACTAATTATCAACTAGCGATCATTAATTCTTCTAAACCCAAACACAACCAATAGTCTTACATTGTCTAACCAATAAAAACCATCACTATGATGATAATCATCTTTAACTTTTCTCATCAACTTTAACTGTATACACCCCTATGGGGCCCACTGTTCTAGCTCCAGCCGCACTCAAAACCGTTGATCAATGTAAGGACAATACGAGAATGGTATAGATGTATTAATCTTACTGTGTAAATGATGCTGACCCATTTAAGCCGAATCGGCATCGCCCATCAAAGCGACCGATATCTACACTGCAACAACGAGAATTTCACTTTCGACGGTTGGCGGGTGTCACCATTCATTGTTGACGGCCGTCAAAATCCCATTCCCATCTTCCCGTGTGAGAGTGACACTCGTTGCATCTACATTCTCTTCTAAGGCTGGTTGGGACACGTCGAAATCCATCCGTGGGTGCTCATCTTGAGAGATCTGGGCCCTCAATTTCCCTTCTTGTTTGATGTGCCAAGATGCCACTGGGTCGTGCCCATCATGTGAGATCTGAGCCACACCTCCCTCTTGTACTGCTCGTCCTACTTCCATTGGTTCATACCCATCTTGCGAAACCTTGTTTGTCACCATCCCCAAGACCGAGACAGCCAAATCCGGGATTTGGGTCCCACCAATATCTCCCCCATTACCCATTCCTAGTCCATTTTGGCCAAATTTAGCAGTTTCGATCATCCCATTTTCGGTATACTTGCTTTTCTCCATTGAAGAAATTTCCAAATCCTTCGTTTGGACATCAGATGCACCTTCCCCATTCCAGATTCCTTGTCCATTTTGGTTGAAATCTAACACTTGAGTTTCTGCATTATGAGAATCCTTGTTTGCCACAGACATTAATGAATCGGGGGCCCCGGATCCGTTTTCCCTGTCAACATTTCCTTGGTCATTCTGGTTCATCTTTGACCGCTCACCCCGGTTTCTATGGAATCTCCTCTTCCATCTCTTCTTGAATTCGCCCTTCTTTGGTTTGAGAGGTTTCGTGGCTTCGCTGCGTGTATCCGACTCCCATCCTTTCTTCTTACATGGGACCACGGTGTAAGGGGGCCGACCATCTGGATTCACTACAGGTGCGCATGCATTCGACTGGATTGCTAAGAGAACTGTCCGTGCCGCTTTGATTTCTGCTTCCTTTTTGGTCTTCGCAGCAGCTCCAATGTACTGAATTCCCCCAATCTCGACAGTGCATGAGTACGGTTACTTGCCTGGCACGGCCTGCTTGTTGCATATATAAGAAGGAATTGCATAATTCATCTTCTGCGCATACTCCTGGAGTTAGGTTTTTGCACAACCCCGTCTCGTGAACTGGAAGAGGTATGCACTCTGTCATGTTGCCTGATTTAAGTAATTCCACAAGAGCGATTTCAGTAGCTGACTGCTCCGCCGCTTTACGATTGAAAAACCCAGGTAGAGAATCATATCTCATATCATTTACAGTCACCGTGGACCTGAAATTAGGTTCGTGGGAAGGGCCCTCCACCGTTTCATAAACGGGAGTAGCAATTCCTGCTTTCTGTGCATATTCTTGTAATTGACTTTTGAATACATAACAATTTGAAACCCCAGAAAAGCCATTGCCATTCGACATTATATTGATAAATAACAAGAGAAAATCCAAGATGATCTTTTCGTAATTTAGAATAAAACTAAGCCCAATTACTCTTTTTATCTTCCACAGATGAAATTCGGAGTTTCGGGACTTAGAAATTGTAAAAAAAAAAAGAAGACCATATGTGTGTATAGTTGGAGCGATTTTAGCAGCTGACTGCTCCGCCGCATAATAAAACTAAAATTTTCTACTTTTTAGTATATGATTTCTAATTTTCTCTCTATGTGTATGTGGAACACGTGCGAGGAAAGAGCATCGATAGATGGGGTGACTTGACCTTCATATTTAGCAATGACTGTGCCCATGGATCATTCGCGAGCACGGCTTACTCTTCACCTATTTATGGGAAGCGGCGCAGCCGATCCGAAATGTATTCCGATGATGGCTCTGATGAGGATGCCTCTGATACTATACGACTCTCATCTAATAATGAGGACGATCAAAGGCGTACTCCCGGCACATGTGTAGGCGAGGGATCCATAAATAGGGCCAAGAAATATAACAAGAGTTCATTGGAGGAAACGTCAGGATCTCGTCATAGTCGTTTGGATGAAAGTGACATCAGTCATCATAGGAAGGGTAAGCCGAGCGAGAAAATAGGGGAAAAGATGGGGGAGATGGCAGAGGCTGTAAAGACCCTGACCATAACTATGGCACAGGGCAAAAGCATGACATGTGTGTAATAGTTGATAGGGATACTCGATGACGTGGAAGGTCTAAGTGTTGACGATCAGATTTGGGTTGCGAGAGTGCTACAATCTGATTTGGTCAGCGTAGGATATTTTATAAAAATGGGACATGAGAGAAGAAAGGAATGGATAAAAAAAGTTATCCTTCTGCGGAGTAGCCAGGAGTGAATTTGGGATGATGACTAAATATATTTTTGGACAATGGTGTTTTCTGGACTTTTTTTTTGGTGGCTGGTTATGATTATTGTTTTATCCGGGCCCTACTTGGCTCGGTTGGAGGATTTAACATACATACTATGGATGTTTAATTTGTTGTTGGATCAGTATTTCTTCCAACAATTTTTGTGACCTGCAGATTTCGAATGTGCTGTATGTATATGTCAGAATGTTGTAGTTTTCTTCTAGGTCATTGAACCATTCCAAAGATAACTTATAATGATGCAGGTTTCACATTCTGGTTTCTACACTTATGGTCTGGATCATCCTGACAGGATGGCATTCATCATTCATATATGCTTCTGTATTTTAAATGTATAGTTTTGCTATTGGGATTAAGTGACAGGTAATCTTCACAAGATGGGACTGATAATCTGATTATGAGAAAAATTTGGACTGATAATCTTCAAATTTGTATAATTGGTTCAATTGTTTACTATTATTAATAGTTGGTTTGGATAATATCAGCTGACAGTTTCATGTTAAATATTATGTTTCTGATTCCCAGGATTTCTGATAGGTATCAGATACTTTAACTGTTACAATTTTTCCATTGAGGAACTTTTTCCTCCCTAATTTCATTTCCTATATATAGATAACCTTCCTAGATTTGGAACACTATCCTATAGGTAAATGTTGTTATTACTCTTTCTGATTCTCAGCATTATTTGATACTCTTATACGAGTTTTTGTTTGGATATGTTTTCAAATAACTGAATCAAAGCTACTTGAATCTATTTCTATATTGAAAAAATTCTGACCTTGGTGATGTAACAGGCTGACACTTTCACACAGGCAGCATATACAGTTTTGTCAATATTTCTTGGTATGTCAAAGCTCTTATTTTTGGGCTGAGCAACTGTATATTTTCAATTGTAGAGAATATGAAGAGGAAGTTTTACGTAGTGTTTGAGGGAAGAACGCCTGGCATACGAGACGTGGGAAGAGTGCAAAGCTCAAGTTCATGAATTCAGTGAGTGCAAACATTAGTCATTCGTAGTTTACGAAGATGCCATGCTTGCATGAAATCAACACAAGGTTGGATGAAACTTTAATAACCATTCGTAGGATATAATAAATTAAAATTTCGTGTCTGATTTACATATCTTACAATCAAATTTTTAACAGAGATTCTGAATTATTTATTATATTATTCAGGCCAACACCATCGATAGAGCAGCGGACAAAACATATGCAACTCGGGAAGTTCGTGCATCAACTACTACCGCGACAATGGATAATGGGACATGTGTAGCTACAGCCATAGCGCCAAATGTAATTAGTGACAATGGTTATGAAAATGGAAACGAACCCGTAATCGATTGTCACCTTGTTGGTATGTTGCTTGGTCTCTTCATATTGTTTGCGGCTTCTTGTGAGTTTTTTATCTCTTTGTTTACGTGAATGTCCGCAGAAATCGAATAATCAGACGCATCTGTATAATTTCTACAATTGGACAAGTGTTTAAAAGTATGCAGTTAAGGATGTCTCTTTTAGAATTTTTTATATATGTTTTTGGTATTTTGTTTTCTAGAACTTTCAATATCATCTCTTTCTGAAGTTATGATAAGTTTCAGGTTATTTTCCACTTTCGTATAATCTCTTCCTTCTCTCGATAATAGTATAGTACGATTGCTACGTGAAAAATGGAAAAAAAGGACAGATTTCGAGATGGTTCTGGACTATCTCTAAAATTGCTTGGTTTAAAGATGCTTTAGAGACGGTCATAAACCGTCTCTAACATTTTGGACGGCCCGTGACCGTCCTTAATAGTCTTAAAAATTTCAATGTCCACAAATCGTTTAGGACGGTCATTGACCGTCTCAGATGTTAGTCATCTAAATTAGAGATGGTCATTGGCCGTCTTTTACTTGTAATTTGAGACTGTCAAAGACCATCTCTATTAAAGACGGTCCTTAGCCATCTTATAGCCCTGCCAAAGACTATTTCTATTAAAGACCGTCAATGGCCATCTCTATTAGAGACGGTTTAGGACTATCTCTAATAGAGACGGTTTAGGACCATCTCTATTAGAGACGGTCCTAAACCGTCTTACAACCCTGTCAAAAACCCTCTCTATTAGAGACTATAAAAAACCCTCTCTGTTAGAGACTGTCAAAGATCGTCTCTGTTAGAGACTGTCCTACACCGTCTCTAACACTCAGGTCAAAAATTAAGAAGCTCAAAAAAATTATGAATTTCGAAAAAAATAGTTGAGAAGCTTAGAAAAATAATTAACAATGTTTAAGAAAATTTTAAAATTTTAAAAAAAAAAACCTAAAATTTTATAAAAATCTAGATTTTGAAAAAAAATAATTAAGAACTTTGAATAATGTTGATAATTTTGAAAAAAAAAATTGATAAAAAAATGATATTTTGAAAAAGAAAATTTAAAAAATTAAGCAAAATTATGAAAAAATTGACAAATTGTAAAAAAATATATATTTTAAAAAAGAAAACTAAATTTTGTAAAAAAAATGTTAAATTTATTTATAATAAAAATGATCTTTAGTTAAAAGAGTAAAAATATATATATACATTTTGAAAAAAAAATGTTAAATTTATTTGTAAAAAATAAAATTACTAAATTATTAGTTACATCTACTAATTGAACCTTTAATCATTTTTGGACAATCTAATCAGTTCAAATTGAAGAGTAAATAACTTCAGATATTTAAATCAAATTACACTGAACTTATTGATCCATTGTATGCCCAATATCTTTCTCATATGTAGCTTGATTGAGGCGAATAACTAGTCAAATTGAGAGTATTGATAGTAAAATAGAGTGAATGGACTAGACATGTAAAATGGGCCAAATATTCAGGTTAAAATTGTGACCCAACTTACTGACCTCGTGAGAACCTAAGAATTAATGTTAGTAAGTTTTGTGGGCCCCATCATGATGTGTGTCGAACATCAATACCGTGGATTTGATATGTCCCCTTTAAGTTATAAGATATCTCAAAAATCATCGGTAAACGAAACTCAAGTGGGCCATACCATTTAAAACTATGTGAAGACATCCTAAAAAATATAAAAGCACTTGGTGGAGCCCACATGAGTTTTGGATGCGGTTGAAAATTGGTCTGACCCCTCACCCAAGTGGGACACACATAATGAGTGGGTTAGATATGTGAATCACATTTAGGCAAGCCCAATATATGATTATGAATGTTTTAAGGAAACCTTTCTCCACTATATTTAAGTGAGTTACTCGTTACCTTTACTAAAGTAAACTCTGTAGGGTTTACTGTTATTTATTTATTTTATCCACTCCATTCATCTATGTTAACAGATAATTTGAAGTCTAAAGAATAAAAAGGAAGCATATCCAAAGCTCAAGTGGACCACACCACAGGAAATAGTGTGATTGAACCTCTACCATTTAAAATTTCTTGGAGGCCATAGAAGTTTTGGAACAAGATGATGTTTATGTTTTCTATTCATTTATATATTTTTGATATTATGAACAACCTTTAACTATTTTTGGATAATCTGATCAGTTCGAACATGAAGAGTAAATAACTTCAGATGTTTAAATCAAAATTCACTCAAATTATTGATCAATCTTGTTTGCCCAATATCTTTCTCATATGTAGTATGATCGAGGCGAGTAACTAGTCAAATTGAGGGTAATGATCAGTAAAATAGAGTGAATGGATGGTGTCGATATATATAAAATATATCAAGATGGACCCTACACGGTTAGAGTAACACCCATGGAGTTACCTAAATAGTGAAATGGTACTATAAGGTCACCTCATGGGAAGTTCCCATGAGGTTAATCTGTGTGGACCCCACCATGATGTATGTAGAATATCAATGCCATGCATTTGATGTGTCCCCTTTAAATCAAAAAATCAGTCATATACGAAACTCAAGTGGGTTATAGCATCTAAAACTATGTAAAGACATCCCTAAAACATATAAAAGCATTTGGTGGGGCCCACATGAGTTTTGGATGTGTATGAAACTTACTCTAACTCCTCATCCAAGTGGGACATACATAATGAATGGGTTGGATCTATGAACCACATCTAGGTGGGCCCGATAAATGATTATGGATGTTTTAATGGGAGGGTAACCCTCTCACCTATGGTATGTGGTGTGGCCCACCCAAGTCATGGATTGACTTTATTTTTAAGCTCGTGGCCCACCATGGATTGATGCATCTGACTGACGGGGCAGATCCAAAGTTCAAGTGGACCCACCATAGAAAAGAGTGGGATAGTGACACCCACTATTGAAACCTTTTCAGGGCCCGCTACGATTAGGGTTGTACATTGAGCCGAGTTGAGTCGAGGTGGGCCAAGCTCGGCTTGACTCATCCATGCTATTCCCCCTGACACTAGCCAATGGTTGGTGGTTGGTGCTATGTGGGCCCCACCATGATGTATGTGTTTCATCCATGCCATCCATCTTTTTTTACAGATCATTTTACGGTACGAGTCCAAAAATGAGGTATATCCAAATCTTAAGTGGACCACATTATAGGAAACAGTGTTGAATGAGGGTCAACCATTAAAAACATTCTAGGGTCCATAAAAGTTTTGGATCAAGCTAGTATTTGTTTGTTATTTTCATCTAGGCCTGTATGACCCAATCAACAGATGGGATGTCAAATAAACAGTATAGTGGGCCTTAGGAGGATTTTAATAGTTGATATCCAATCACTATTGTTTTCATGTGATGTGGTCCACCTAAGATTTATATCCCTCTAAGTTTTGGGATCAAGTAATAAAATGATCTGTAAAAATTGATGAACGGAATAGATGAAACACATACATCATGGTGGGGCCCATAGAGCACCGACCATCAGCCGTCTATTGGGCTGTATAATAAAAATAAAAAAAAAAAGAGTGGGATAGTGACACCCACTATTGAAACCTTTTTAGGGCCCACCACGATGTTTATTTGAGATCTAACCTGTTTATAAGTTAATACAAACATAGATGTGGTTGAAACTTGGCCTGACCCCTCATTCAAGTGGGAGACACATAATGAGTGGGTTGGATATGTGAATCACATTTAGGCAGGCCCAATATATGATTATAAATGTTTTAACAAAACCCCTCTCCATTACATTTAGGTGAGTTACTCAGTACACTTAGCATACTGAGTAAACTCTGTGGGGTCCACCTTTATTTATTTAATTTATCCACTTCGTTCATCCATGTTAACAATTAACTTGAGGTCTAAAGAACAAAAAGAAAGCATATCCAAAGCTCAAGTGGACCACACCATAGGAAATAGTGTGATTGAACCTCTACCATTGAAAATTTCTTCGAGGCTATAGAAGTTTTGGGTCGAGCAAATATTTGTTTTCTCTTCATTCACATCTTTTTGATATTATGAACAGGTTGGATGGCAAATAAATAGTTTGATTGAACCTCTAACATTGGAAAAACAAATTTCATATTGATCCAAAACTTCCGTGACCCCCAAAAGGGTTTCAATGGTAGATGCTTGAACCCCTACATGCTTTCAATCTTGTGGTCTAGTTGATAGTTAGATCTGTCTTATTTTTTGTCTCAAGCCTTATGACGAGATCGCCACATGGATGGACGGTTTGGATATAATACATACCTTATGATAAGACCCACAACTTGCTGACATCACCCAGCCCACATAAATCTCAGGTGGACCACACCACATGAAAACAATAATGATTGGATATCCACCATTAAAATCCTCTTAAGGCCCACTGTATTGTTTATTTGGCATCCAACCTGTTAATTGGGTCATAAAGACCCAGATGAAGAGAAAAAATAAATATCATCTTGATCCAAAACTTTTATGGCCCCCAAAACATTTTTAATGGTCACTGTCCATTCAACACTGTTTCCTGTAATGTGGTCCACTTGAGATTTCAATATACCTCATTTTTTTCTTTCATAACATAAAATGATTTATAAAAATAGATGAACGGCATGGACGAAACACATACATCATGGTGGGGCCCACAAAGCACCGACCACCAGCCATTGGCCAGTGTCAGGGGGTAGCTAATTCATCTCTGTAGGGAGACTACTACTAAGTGATGTCACCAAGTTCTGTGGGCCCCACCATGATGTATATTTTGTATCCATGCCGTCCATCCATCTGGAGAGATCATTTTAGGGTAAGATCCAAAGAATGAGTCACATCCAAAGCTCCAGTGGACCCCACCAGAGAAAATAGTGGCAAGAGTGACACCACTGTTAAAAACTTCTAATAAGAATTGGTTAGGGCGCCGACCCTAACCAGTTCGTCTCTCTCCCTCTCTCTCTCTGTGCACCTCTCCCTCTCCTGATCTCCCTCAAGCGCGCGCCCTTTTCTCCCGCCCACAAGGTAGGATTTTGATGCTTGAACTTTTCATTCTGATGCATTTTCTGAGATGTCTCTGATTTCATTTATTTATTTTTATTTTTTGAAATTTCTAGAATTGGGTTTTTAAAATGAAGAGACTATTTTCTTGTGGGCCTGTGGTATTCAGTGGCAGTGATTTATCTGTTAAGCTCATGGAATACATGTACTGCAGTCTTTATTAAGAAATTCATGGAGCCTAGCTTCGAAATCATAATGATGGAATGATCCCAGCCATCAAACTGGTGACTATCAAATGGACGGTTTAAACTAAATTTTTATCTTTCCAAATCTCAATTGGCCAAATCAGGTAGTTAAGATTGTTTAATTGGTGTTGTTTCCAGTCCAGGCTCCATCCATGTTAGGGGCCCACGATTTGGATGGTCTATGAATTCTGTACATGGATGCAATGTGTAAGGTGGACAGTGTGGATACAAAATATACATCATGGTGGACCACAAAATATCTAAAATCATTCAACTTTTGTGAGCCCTACCATGATGTATATGTTTAATCCATGTCGTCTATCTATTTTTAAAGATCATCTTATAGTATGAAACCAAAAATGAGATATATCCAAATCTTAAGTGGACCACATTCCAGGAAACTGTGTTGAATGAGCGTCAACCATTAAAAAACATTTTGGGGCCATAAAAGTTTTGGATCAAACTGATTTTTGTTTTTCCCCTTCATCGGGCCTTGTATGACCTAATTAACATTTTGGATGTCAAATAAACAGTACAATGGGTCTTAGGAGGATTTTTATGTGGTTCACAAATCCAGCCCATCCATTATGTGTGTCCCACTTGGATGAGGAGTCAGACCAAGTTTCATATGCATCAAAATTTTAGGTGGGCCCCATCAAGTGATTTTATATGTTTTAGGCATTTCTTCACATGATTTTAAATGGTATGGTCCACCTTGAGGGGCTCCATGGGGCCCATTGGAATATATGTGCTTGATCTAAACCACCCATCAATTTTGATATATAATTTCAGTGGATGAGCCAAAATGTGTTTGATCTAAACCGCCCATCAATTCTGATATATAATTTCAGTGGATGAGCCAAAAAATTATGTAGATCAAAGGTCTAAGTGGACCACACCATAAGAAATTAAAAAAAAAAATGGTGATCTACATGAGTGGCCCAGAACTCACATGTGCCATCCTTGAATATCCTTATGTATGTGTTGAATATAGACCATTGGGTCTCTTTTCTCCAAAATTATATGTTATAATGGATGGATGGAGTGGATAAAATGAATACATCATGGTCGGCCCCACAGGATATATAAAAATAGATGGACGGCATGAATAAATCATGGGAATGGATTGGTTACTCCCCTTGACACCAGCCATTGGCTGGTGGTCGGTGCTCTATGGGGCCCACCATGATGTATGTGTATCATCCATGTCATCCATCTATTTTTATATATCATTTTATGATATGATTAAAAAAAATGAATTATATCTCAATCTCAAGTGGACCACATTATAGGAAATAGTGTTGAATGAATTTTGACCATTAAAAACATTTCGGGGGCCATAAAAGTTTTGGATCAAGATGATATTTATTTTTTTCCCTTTATCTGGGTCTTTATGACCAAATCAACAGATTGGATGTCAAATAAACAATACAGTGGGCCTTAGGAGGATTTTAATTATGAATATCCATTCATTATTTTTATCCTGTGGTGTGGCCCACCTAAGATTTATATCGCTATCAATTTTTGTATCAAGCACTAAAATGATCTTTAAAAATGTATGAACGGAATGGATGAAACATGTACATCATGGTGGGGCACACAGAGCACCGACCAAAATGTATCCTAAAATTGGGCGCGCACTCAAAAGAAGCCGCGCCCAATCTCCCTCTCCTAAAATCTGTCCTCCCTCTTCCCTCTCTCTATCTCTCCCTCTACCCTCGCCGCGCACCCTCCCTTTGCCCTCTCTTTATCTCTCCCTCTGCCCTCTCCGCCATCCCTCTACCCTCTCTCTCTCTCTCTCTCTCTCTCTCTCTCTCTCTCTCTCTCTCTCTCTCTCTCTCTCGTCGTCCCAGTCCCAGACACCCATGTGACTCTGAGCTTCTTCCTACCCCCGACTCTCTCTCTCTCTCTCTCTCTCTCTCTCTTCCTGACTGGTACGGCCAGTGGCCCCTGCCCTTCATCTGGTGCGGCCAGCAGCCCCTGCCCTTCATCTCTTCCCTGGCCAGGTACTCATTTCTCTATTTACGTTTTTAATTTTTAGATCTGAATCTGCATACAATGGATGTATACCATGTATACAATGGATGAAATGTCTCTGCTAACGTGTTTAAGGTGTGCACAACATGTGTTTGATGAAATGTCTCTGCTAACGTGTTGGCAGTGAAGAAGGGGAGATTGTGCATTGAGATCAGTTCTTTTAACACTTCTTCATGTGGGATTGAGCATGCCAACCTGATTACCGTGTGCAACATCTGAAGCATGCATCCAGTGGACCACACCATGTGAACGGCCAGCCTGGTTCAAAACTTAGGCAACTCAACTCATCAGGTGGGCCACAAACAAGGGAAAGTTTGAAAGAACACCCCACTGGCATGGTATCCAACCAAGCTGAAACAACCTCATCTTTTCGCCAGGCCATTAACTGTGGGGCTCACCTAATGTATAGCTCAGATGTCAAACATGTGACAGATTGGTAGATTGCCCTGTTTGGAGGTGTGCATAGAGTTAGGAAACTTAAATTTGAGTACAGCCATTTTGTTTCAAAGAAAGGGAAATTGAGATAAAATAAAAATGCATTACCTTCGCAGACATCGCATAAAAAATGTCAACAAACATGGCTACTTAGTATTGAATTTTACTCAGTTTAGGGTGTCTTTGATTGCACCAAATATCATGAAATTTCATGATATTCTACACTAAACTAGACTAAATAATCATGAAATATCATGATATTTGGCGCAACCAAATAGACCCTTACACAAAAGTCAAAATGATTACAAAGTAGTAGCAGTTTTGTAATTTGATCAATGCAAAAGCTTCTTCAGATTGAATATTGGAGTTGGAAAAATTTTAGATAAGAATCCATCCATATGATCATTTAGAAATGGTGGCAAAAGATGGAATATGCAGATCATTTAAGATTTTTAGGATTATCAAATGGCTACTTAGGTTGCCAGCTAATATTATACTATGGCCTTGTTTGCTTGGATTTTGTCCATGGTTCGATTACAGGTTAGTTCGGATGTGCCTAAAAATGCAGATGAGATCAGGGCTGCAACTTTTCAGGTTGGTTTAGGCTGGAAACTGCCAATATAATATGAAATCGGGTTGAGCAAATTCGGGTCACATTAGGCTTCTTGGGAAGAGTCACATGTACCCGGGTCAGGTTTGGTTGGGTCGATTTAAGGTTTGAGTACAAAGGAAGTCAGGTTGGGTAGATTGGGTTGGAATTAAGGTGAGGTTGGGTTGCAGGTTGAGTCCTCTTGAGGTCAGGGTGTGGGTTGACCCTCAACCCGACCCGACCCACGCTAGTTGCAACCCAAGATGAGACCACCCAGAATAAGAATAAGATGTTAGCTAGTCCTAGCCAATATCATCTCATTTAGGTTTTAAGATGCACATCTAGCCATCCACATTGAGGGATGCATGAAACAAATTAGCTCCCCCAAAATGCAGATGTGCGGATGTGCCTTGGATGCGTTCCACATTCATGGGTACATCCAAATAGCCCATCTATCTACCACATAGAAATCAAGTGATGGAATTAGTTAGTGTATTCTTGAAATGGAACAATCTTAAGTGTTCTCGGGCTATCTTTGGATGCACAAATGAATTTGACTCTAAATATTTGCTTTCATTGAGAGGAAATGGCAAAAAGTATGTGTAATGAGGAATGGAAGTTCATATTGCAGTTAAATTGTTTTCAAGTCCAACTTGAACATATTGTAATTGCAGTTTGGATATCAGATCCTCAATATGAATGATCACAAAGGAAATCATGATTTATTTATTTTTTTCTATTTTGTTAGATGACAAGTATTACAACTTCAAAGTAATTTAAGGGCCCATTTTGCAGTTAGATTTGAAATCATGTGGAATCGGGTTGATTTTAGTCCATACAGAATCGAGTACATTTAAAATCATAGATCTGAAGTTGAAGTTCAAAAAAAGCTCTTCTGCCTCTCAAATCCAAATCCCTCTAATTCCCTTCTACCAAACGACCAGAAAACAACAAATCCCCACAATCCCTCTGGTTATATGCTCCAAAAAAACCCTAATTTCAGTTCAAACTCTTAAAGGAAGTCATAATTTGGTTTTTTCTACTTTATTAGATTAATAATTGGATTTAATTTAATAATGCATCAAAACATAGCCACATTAGTGTACCACGCACACCGAGAGCCACATGGGTGGAATCCCAAACTGTCGATCATTTTTTGTGCATGTTTAAGGTGTGCACAACATATGTTTTTAGCACTGGGAATTCTAGAATGAACAGAATAACACAGAACAGTGGAGTCTCAATGAAAGCGCTAACTAGCTTCAGGGAAAGCGCCAGGGATAGGAATCTTATAGAAGAAGAAGTCACTTATTATGACATCATTAGACAAATTCTTGAATTGACCTACTTCGACTTTAGAGTAGCACTCTTCTACTGTGATTGGGTGCATATTGAAGATAAATTAAATGGATGTTTCATAGATCCCAAAATAAATTTGATATTTGTCAATCTAGGAAGGTTTAGACGAAACTTAAAGGAAGACGATGAGCTATTTATTCTTGCATCTCAAGCAGCTCAGGTCTTTTACTGTAAGGATCCAACTAGAGATGACTAACATGTTATACTGAATGCTCCTAAGAGATTGACGAAAGATGCATATGCATTTGAAGATCCTTTTGAGTTTGAGGCCAGAAGGAATGTGGGTTCTAGTGGGCGGATGGTGTCAGATAATACAGGCATTCCTCTAGAATGCATCAAAGTTGTAATAGATGATATAAACATTCACATAGCAGAGTTGTTTAATGATGATAGGACATTTGAAGATATTCAATTGGGTGAAATTGTTGTTTGGCCCAAATTCCTGATGAGAATTTGAATATTCAGTACTTTTATTTAACTTTTTGAACTCTAGGACGTTTTGTATGATGAAAACTTAATTATTCACTGAAATCCTTTTTTGATCAAGTTACCTTTTTTATTTATTTAATCTTTAACATCCTTTTTATTAATTATGGCTTGTTGTCATTTATTTTTTATTAACCAAGTCACTAAAGGATTTCAATTTTAAATGAAACTGAAGTATTGATAGAACGTTGTCTCTCATTGTAGTACGAGATGTAACAAGAATATACATTGATTGTGTATTTCAATTTTTGAAAATGCACAATCAGAAACGATTTGAGACGACGTTCAATGATACTTTGTTAAATATGAAATTTATGACCATTAATAACTTAGTTAATTAAAAAGAAATATGTAGTGGCTTGATCCCAATCTGATTTTTTGGGTACGTTGGCAGCCGTTCGTAATTTACTAGAATATCGGTGCAGCCACAAATCTTTTTTCTCCTTTAAATTGTAACAGACTGTGTCAGTTGCATTTTTCTCTGTCATACAGGTTGTGGCTATCAAAGATATAATATCACCTCCTTATACGGAAACATTTAATGATGTGTACAAGTAAATTCATTCTTTCTTATTCCTTATATTGTTTCCCAGTTGTGTTGGTTTCAGAGTAAAGGTAGCGATAAAAATTGTTGGTCAATTGTGGCTAGTAGACAAAGGGATGAGCAACCAACAATACAAATATGAGAGGCTTTCCCCAAGTATCCAGATGCTTTTAGATATATTTATGTTATTTTTAAATGTATTAGCTCCAAATTGATGGAGCATACCCAGATGTGCGTCGGAGTTATCCGGATAAGCGAGGGTCTCTGGAAGGTAGGAACCGCTGTTATGACTATGATGAAGCTGTCCATTTTCTATGGACAACATTGGAGGGGCCTGGCCATTTGGACAAGCCGTATTTATGTATTTACTCGAAATTAATGGAGTAGACCCGGATGTGCATCGGAGCTATCCGGATGAACGGGGGTCCCTTGAAGGTGGGAACTGCTGTTATGACCATGATTAAGTTGTCCATTTTCTATAAACAGCATTGGAAGGGCTTGAACATTTGGACAGGCCGTGTTTATATCTGTATTTGCAGGGACCACACCTTTAACCTAAACCTAAACTTGAAAACCCAAACCTAAACCCAATCCCGAACTCGAACCCGATTGCTTAAACCTTAAACTTAAGCTATTCTCAATTCCCTAAACCTATAGCTTATAACCTAATCCGAAACCTAAACCTAAACTTAAACCTATAACCTTAACCTAAAACCTAAAGGTATTCTCAAATCCCTAACCTAAACCTATAACTTACACTTATAACCTAAACCTAAGCCTAAAACCTAAACCTATGACCTAAAACCTAAATGTATTCTCAAATCCCTAACCTATTCTCAATTTCCTAAACCTATAACTTATAACCTAAACTTAAACCTAAACCTAAATCTTAACCTAAACCTAAACCTATGACCTAAAACCTAAATGTATTCTCAAATCCTTAAACCTAAACCTACACCTAATCCTAATCTCAACTCCCTAACCTAAACCTAAACCTAAACTTGAAAACCCAAACCTAAATCTGATCCCGAACCTAAACCCGATTTCCATTTCCTAAACCTTAACCTATTCTCAAATCCCTAAATCTAAATCGACACCTAATCCTTATCTCAACTCCATAACCTAAACCTAAACCTAACTTGAAAACCCAAACCTAAACCCGATCCTGAACTTGAACCCAATTTCTTAAACCTAATCCTTAACCTATTCTCAATTCCCTAAACCATAACCCATAACCTAACCTAAACCTAAACCTAGAACCTACACTTATAACCTAAACCTAAACCTATAACCTAAACCTAAGCCTAAAACCTAAACTTATGACTTAAAACCTAAATGTATTCTCAAATTCCTAAACCTAAACCTACACCTAATCCTAATCTCAACTCCCTAACTTAAACCTAAACCTAAACTTGAAAACCCAAAACTAAACCTAAACCCGATTTCCTAGACATAAACCTTAACCTATTCTCAATTCCCTAAACCTATAGCTTATAACCGAAACCTAAACCTAAACCTAAACCTTAACCTATAACTTAAACCTAAACCTAAAACCTAAATGTATTCTCAAATCCTTAAACCTAAACCTACACCTAATCCTAATCTCAACTCCCAAACCTAAACCTAAACCTAAACTTGAAAACCCAAACCTAAACCCGATCCCGAACCCAAACTCGATTTCCTAAACCTAAACCTTAACCTATTCTCAATTCCCTAAACCTATAGCTTAAAACCTAAACCTTAACCTAAACCTAAACCTAAACCTATAAACTTACCTTAAACCAAACCTATGACCTAAAACCTTAACTTATAACCGATAACCTAAACCTTAACCTATAACCTAAAACCTAAACCTAAACCTAAAAGCTAAATGTATTCTCAACTCCCTAAACCTAAAACTACACCTAATCCTAATCTCAACTCCCTAACATAAAACTAAACCTAAACTTGAAAACCTAAAACTAAACCCGATCCCGAACCCAAACCCGATTTTCTAAACCTAAACCTTAACCTATTCGCAATTCCCTAAACCTATAGCTTATAACCTAAACCTAAACCTATAACCTTAACCTAAACCAAAACCTATGACCTAAAACCTAAATGTATTCTCAAATCTCTAAACCTAAACGTACACTTAATCCTAATCTCAACTCCCTAACCTAAACCTAAACCTAAACTTGAAAACTCAAACGTAAAACCCGATCCCGAACCCGAACTCGATTTCCTAAACCTAAAACCTAAATGTATTCTCAAATCCCTAAACCTTAACCTAAAACCTAAAACCTAAACCTAAACCTAAAACCTAAATGTATTCACAACTCCCTAAACCTAAACCTACACTTAATCCTAATCTCAACTCCCGAACCTAAACCTAAACCTAAACTTGAAAACCCAAAATTAAACCCGATCCCGAACTCAATTTTCTAAACCTAAAACCTAACCTATTCTCAATTCCCTAAACCTATAGCTTATAACCTAACCTAAACCTTAACTTAAACCTATAACTTTAACCTAAACCAAAACCTATGACCTAAAACCTAATCCTAATCTCAACTCCCTAACCTAAACCTAAACCAAATCTTAATCTCAACTCCCTAACCTAAACCTAAACCTAAACCTAATCTTAATCTCAACTCCCTAACCTAAACCTAAACCTAACTTGAAAACTCAAACCTCAACACGAACCCAATTTCCTAAACCTAATCCTTAACCTATTCTCAATTCCCTAAACCTTAACCTATAACCTAACCTAAACCTAAACCTAGAACCTACACTTATAACCTAAACCTAAACCTATAACCTAAAGCTAAGCCTAAAACCTAAACCTTTGACCTAAAACCTAAATGTATTCTCAAATCCCTAAACCTAAACCTACACCTAATTCTAATCTCAACTCCCTAACCTAAGCCTAAACTTAAACTTGAAAACCCAAAACTAAACCCGATCTCAAACCCGAACCTGATTTTCTAAACCTAAACCTTAACCTATTCTCAATTCCCTAAACCTATAGCTTATAACTGAAACCTAAACCTAAACCTAAACCTTAACCTAAAACCTAAACCTAAACCTAAAACCTAAATGTATTCTCAAATCCCTAAACCTAAACCTACACCTAATCATAATATCAACTCCCTAACATAAACTTAAACCTAAACTTGAAAACTCAAACCTAAACCCGATCCCAAACACGAACCCGATTTCCTAAACCTAAACCTTAACATATTCTAAATTCCCTAAACCTATAACATATAACCTAAACCTAAACCAAAGCCTAAACCTAAACCTATAAACTTAACTTAAACCAAAACCTAAACCTAAACCTAAAACCTAAATGTATTCTCAAATCCCTAAACCTAAACCTACACCTAATCCTAATCTCAACTCCCTAACCTCAACCTAAACCTAAACTTGAAAATCCAAAACTAAACCCGATCCCGAACCCGAACCCGAATTTCTAAACCTGAACCTTAACCTATTCTCAATTCCCTAAACCTATAGCTTATAACCTAAACCTAAACCTTAACCTAAACCTATAACCTTAACCTAAACCAAAACCTATGACCTAAAGCCTAAATGTATTCTCAAATCTCTAAACCTAAATCTACACCTAATCCTAATCTCAACTCCCTAACCTAAACCTAAACCTAAACTTGAAAACCCAAACTTAAAACCTGATTCCTAACATGAACCCGATTTCTTAAACCTGAAACCTAAATGTATTCTCAATTCCCTAAACCTAAACCTACACTAATCCTAATCTCAACTCCCTAACCTAAACCTAAACATAAACTTGAAAACCCCAACATAAATCTGATCCTGAACCCGAACCCAATTTCCTAAACCTAAACCTTAACTTATTCTCAATTCCCTAAACCTATAGCTTATAACTGAAACTTAAACCTAAACCTTAACCTATAACCTAAACCTAAACTTAAACCTAAAACCTAAATCTATTCTCAAATTCCTAGACCTAAACCTAAACCTACACCTAATCCTAATCTCAACTCCCTAACCTAAACCTAAACCTAAACTTGAAAACCAAAAACTAAACCCGATCCCGAACCCGAACCTGATTTCCTAAACCTAAACCTTAACCTATTCTCAATTCCCTAAACCTATAGCTTATAACCGAAACCTAAACCTTAACCTATAACCTAAACCTAAACCTAAAATCTAAATGTATTCTCAAATCCCTAAATCGAAGCTTACGCCTAATCCTAATCTCAACTCCCTAACTTAAACCCAAACCTAAACTTGAAAACCCAAACCTAAACCCAAACCCAATTTCCTAAACCTAAACCTTAACCTATTCTCAATTCCCTAAACCTATAGCTTATAACCTAAACCTAAACCTTAACCTAAACCTAAACCTAAACCTATAAACTTAACCTAAACCAAAGCCTATAACCTAAAACCTTAACCTAACCTTAACCTAAACCTAAAACCCAAACCTTAACCTATAACCTAAACCTAAACGTAAAACCTAAATGTATTCTCAAAATCCCTAAACCTAAACTTACACCTAATCCTAATCTCAACTCCCTAACTTAAACCTAAACCTAAACTTGAAAACCCAAAACTAAACCCGATCCCGAACCTGAACCCGATTTTCTAAACCTAAACCTTAAGCTATTCTCAATTCCCTAAACCTATAGCTTATAACCTAAACCTAAACCTTAACCTAAACCTATAACCTTAACCTAAACCAAAATGTATGACCTAAAACCTAAATGTATTCTCAAATCTCTAAACCTAAACCTAAACCTACACCTAATCCTAATCTTAACACCCTAACCTAAACCTAAATCTAAACTTAAAAACCCAAACCTATAATCCGATCCCGAACCCGAACCCGATTTCTTAAACCTGAAACCTAAATGTATTCTCAAATTCCTAAACCTAAACCTACACCTAATCCTAATATCAACTCTCTAACCTAAACCTAAACCTAAACTTGAAAATCCAAACCTAAACCTGATCCCGAACCCGAACCCGATTTCCTAAACCTAAAACCTTAACCTATTCTCAATTCCCTAAACTTATAGCCTATAACCTTAAGCTAAACCTATAAACTTAACCTAAACAAAAACCTATGACCTAAAACCTTAACCTATAACCTATAACCTAACCTTAACCTAAACCTAAAACCTAAACCTTAACCTATAACCTAAAACCTAAACCTAAACCTAAAACCTAAATGCATTCTCAACTCCCTAAACCTAAACCTACACCTAATCCTAATCTCAACTCCCTAACCTAAGCCTAAACCTAAACTTGAAAACCCAAAACTAAACCCGATCCCGAACCCGAACCTGATTTTCTAAACCTAAACCTTAACCTATTCTCAATTCCCTAATCCTATAGCTTATAACTTAAACCTAAACCGTAACCTAAACCTATAACCTTAACCTAAACCAAAATCTATGACTTAAAACCTAAATGTATTCTCAAATCTCTAAACCTAAACCTACACCTAATCCTAATCTCAACTCCTTAACCTAAACTTGAAAACAAAAACCTAAATCCGAACCCGATTTCCTAAACCTAAACCTTAACATATTCTCAATTCCCTAAACCTTAACTTATAATCTAACCTAAACCTAAACCTATAACCTACACTTATAACATAAACATATAACCTAAACCTAAGCCTAAAACCTAAACTTAAACCTAAAACTGAAATGTATTCTCAAATCCTTAAACCTAAACCTACACATAATCCTAATCTCAATTCCCTAGCCTAAACTTAAACCTAAACTTGAAAACCCATACCTAAACCCGATCCCGAATCCGAACCCGATTTCCTAAACCTTAACCTTAACCTATTTTCAATTCCCTAAAGCTATAACCTATATACTATAACCTATAACATAAACCTAAACCTTATCCTAAACCTATAACCTAAACTTAAACCTTAACCTAAACCTAAACCAAAACCTATAACCTAAACCTTAACCTATAACTTATAACTTAAACTTATAACCTATTACCTAACCTTAACCTAAACCTAAACCTAAACCTAAACCTAAACCTAAATGTATTCTTAAATTCCTAAACCTAGACCTACACCTAATCCTAATCTCAACTCCCTAACCTAAACCTAAACTTGAAAACCCAAACCTAAACCTGATCTCGAACCCGAACCCGATTTTCTAAACCTAAACCTTAACCTATTCTCAATTCCCTAAACCTTAACCTATAACCTAACCTAAACCTAAACCTAAACCTATAACGTGCACTTATAACCTAAACCTATAATTTATACCTAAGCCTAAAACCCAAACCTAAACCTAAAAATGATCGCCCTAATAGGATTGAGATGGTTCTGATGGATGTACACAAACAAGCCACTGTAAACCTATAAAGTGGAGATAAGAAGAAACATCTCCAATTGCTTATTATCATTTTACCGAACATGAGTGGTTCATTTGGTGAGTATAAACAAGACCCTAAATCCTAAAGAGATGGAATGAATCAACTAAAGCATTTTGTTTTCTGATTTTATAGGAAAGATAAAACGTGTTTGCTAAATGGAGTTGAGCATAGTGTTACAGTGTTGCCAACCAAGACAGGCATCCAGAGTCAATAAACAGTATCTCGAAAATGTTGCTTTAAAAATTAATGTCAAGGTTTGTGATTCTTTGAAGTTGTTGAACTTTGAATGTCTGATGTGTTTCTTCTTTTGCCTCTTTTGAATTTGTTCTCGGCACAGCCGCATCGGCAGGAGCTGATAAGAGATCTTTTTCAAGTTGTGCAGGATCCTCAGAGAGGTTCTATGAATAAAGGGATGATTCGGTAAGTCTTTTTCTCCTTTATTTTTGTATGATCTTTGGTTCAAGTGTTTGAATTCAGTGTTTAAAGAATATCTATGGTATTTGTTAGAGAACAACTGATTGCATTCAGGTAAGCAACGGGACAGAAGCCTCATCGCATCATATTCTATAGGTAATTCTTCACCTTGGGAGTCTCTATAGAGTATGAATATTATGATTTAGTCTTGATTTTTCTTAGATGAGAAACTGTTTAGTATTTTGGTTCATGATTTGAAGTTTTGTAAGGTTGGTGTGAGCGTATTTATGCGTAGATGAATGTAATGTGGATAAAATTGTTTGTATTTGGATGGATGTAGTTTAAGTTTGGATGAATATAGTTTATGTTTGGATGGATTTATGTAGTTTGGGTTTAGATGGATGTGAATGTGAATATGATGAAATATATTATATAATAGGTGTATATCAGGAAGAATACGATGTTGTAACAGGTGTATATTAGGAAGAATATGATATTGTAATAGTTGTATATTGTTTGTGTTTGGATGGATGTAGTTTATGTTTGGACGAATGTAGTTTTTGTTTGGATGGATTTACGTAATTTGGGTTTAGATGGATGTGAATATGAATATGATGAAATATATTATATAACAGGTGTATATCAGGAAGAATACGATGTTGTAACAGGTGTATATCAGGAAGAATATGATATGAACAAGTGTATATGCAAATATGAGAAGATTGAAGACCGTCTTTTTATAGGACGGTCCACGACTGTCCTTTTGAGGTTCATAAGAGACAGTCCATGACCGTCCTTTTCAGACTCATAAGAGACGGTTCATGACCGTCCTTTTTCGGTTCATAAGAGACGGTCCATGACCGTCTTTTCAACTTCATACGAGACGGTCTATCACCGTCCTTTTTATTGACGGTCATGGGTCGTCCTTTTTACGGACAATCATGGACAATCCTTTTAAGCTTCATATACATCCTCTGATACCTACCATTATAGACGGTTTATGACTTTCCTTCTTTAGAGATGGTTTATGGCCGTCCTTTAAAAAATACGACACGTCAAAATTTGACGGCCGTTGCGACGATACAAGACCGTCCTTTTTGGCCTTTTGAGATGGCTTTCGACCGTCCTTTTTTCGTTGTTTTGGCGTAGTGGATAGTGCCCTAGATATTGCTCAGTTAATTCTTCAATGAGCGATTGGGGACGTGGGTGACATCTGATCTATACATGGGGTCCACATATCACAGATATCATAATCTTGGATTGCCACGTTTTTATTGTACTTATTTGTATGAAGATGTGATCACAAGATGTGGCCCCACTAGTAACGGAGGTGGGCCTCATTGACATGTGTATTATTGGTTTAGCGGTGACAATCTAACATGGAAAACGTACTTTTTTATTGTTTTTTTTATAGTAGAGAAATTGCGTAAAAACATGGGTTGACCATCCGTATATTTTGTGTTGAAATTTATATGATTATACAATACGCATACGTAATATGTCCTATCCAAACAGTGATCTGTATTACATACTGTATACTATGCCGAACAATACCTTCTATCCAAACATTGATTAGTATCTAATTGATTTGAATGTATTCTGAAAACCGTCTAATATATAATACCAGTATACAATATAATACAATGCAATATACGAATCCAAACAGGCCCTTAGGGTATGTCTGGGCAGTGGGATTAGAAGGGATTAGGCGGGATGGAATTGAAACTAGTCCTGTGCTATTCCACTCCATGTTTGGGAAGAATGGAAAAGCTTGGAATTAGATTAGATGGAATTGCATTGGGTCTCGTGCCAATTTCACTCAATGTTAGCAAGTTGTGTAGGTCCCACCATGATGTGTGGGCTATATCCACACCGTCCACCCATTTTTTGAGATTATTTTAGAGCATGGACCAAAAAATCATGTAAATCTAAAGCTCAAGTGGACCCCACCATAGAAAGCAACGGGGATTGAAAACTTACCGTTGAAAACTTCTTTGGGGCCACATAAGTTTTGGATCTACCTCATTTTTAGGCCCAGGCCATAAAATCATGTTACAAAACAAATGAACGGTTTAGATATAACACGTGTGTTATTCTCAATAATTTCGAATGATGGTGGATATATTCATTCAATGTACCACCGTATTACCAACAAAGTATGGAATTAATCTTATCGGACAATCCCTGCCATGGGTAATAATTATGTTTTTTGAAACCCATCTCACCTAATCCCTTCCAATCCCACTGCCGAAACACGTCCTTAGTAAACAGAGAATCCTCACCCATCACCAACACTTCTGGTGTCTTTTTGATTCTCCATTACTTATCAGGTATCCGACGGGGACATGATCGACCGGAATGCAGCATCACGGATATCAATGTAGGTTTTAAGGTTAGGTATCCACATAAGCCGCGTCCCTATTCCACCTAACAAAAGCTGGAAAAGCTGCGGTCGTCTCTTGACCACGACCCTGGAATTAACAGGTCCAATGCGCTGCATGCTTTTTACTTTATTTATTTATTAAAAAAGGTCCAGGCTGCATACCAAGCATACGATGCTGCGCCATTTTTCTGTGAAGCTGTCTAACAAGAAGGATTTCTCATCCGCAAAAATTTCGTTATAGATAATAGAGAACACTTAGAAGAAACATTGTGTTGATCCATTTATCACGTGAGCCGGTCTTGTACATTCCGTTATAATGTTATCCGCCCATTTATATCAATGTTAGACCTCTTTAATAAGAAAATTTTAAAAAAATTAATTTTCATTATAAATACCACCTTTTGTACGGCCTAAATTTATTTGATGTGTGACATTTTGGCAGAAAAATGGTGGTCGCTACCTTGTTTTCCCTTATTTTCTATACTTCTTTATTGAAAAGGTAGAGGCTGCGCACCGTGATGCTTGTCAGAAATTCGGCTGTGGATCTGTTATTCCATCTCATTTTAAGAGATGAGACCAACATTTAAGCCGGTATAGAACTCAAGTGGGACAAAAGAGGAAAAAGTGGGAAGGGAAATAACTACGGTTCATTTGTGTGCACCTAGATGAATAAGATATTTGGATGCAGCTTGATATATGTATGTCAGCCAAATCATTCATAAGGTCATTTCCATTTAGATTATGATGTAAAGCGGTCACAGACAGTTTCATAGCCAAGTTGAATTAAAAAAAGTCTTGTCAACGACAGAAGTGATCACAACTATTAGAACTTAAAATAAACGTATCTCACAAATTAGAATGAACTACTGGACATACCATATATAATTTCATAGTAGGACAAGTTAGTTTAGCCACCCAACCTAATAATGTTAAGTTGCCCACATAAAATGCTATCAAATTGATAGTTCAATTCTTATTTTATTTTCATTTTTATTATTTATAATAAGTTTTAATATAACTCTTCATCCATTGGGCTTTGAGAGATGTGCACAACATTACAAGTGCACATAATAAGCCTAATAGTACACTTACTATTTTTGACCAAAAACCACACATACTAATAGGAATCACAAACGTTTATAGATAGTAAGTTTACTATTTATAGTAAGTCACGAATTCTAAGAATTTTTAATTATAGTTTAATTCTGAAACTTATTTCATGGCTTAATACCCCTATTTAAAGGGGGTGTAGACTTGTTTATTCAAATATCAGTCAAATTATAAATTTTTTAGAATTTATTTTTGTTTTATTATTTTTTTCTAAAAAATTTAAAAAATCTCTAAGAATATGAGTCTAGAGAAACTCAACGGAAGGATGATGCTCGACCTCTACGCATCCTTCCTGCATCAGATTAACTGAACCCAAAATGAAAAACAATAAGTAAATAAAAAACATAGTATGATACGTAACTTCTTTACTCATATGATTGTTTCAACGTGGTCCTTTAATCTCTACTCTTTCCTCTCTAATGGCCTACTTGAGGTTTGGATCTACCTAACTTTTGGTTTATCTTCTGAAATGGGCAGAAAATCCAGATGGACGTGGTGAATTTCTTGCAGACGACATGTTAGGCCCCACCTAGCATTCGAGCGAATGAACTTTCCGCGACACCCTCACGAATAGAATCCGCGTCCTGGATGATTCCAGAAGGTAGGTCCCATGCAAAAAGAAAACCTTTGAAAATATGAGTCGTGTACTTACAAAATTATCGTCGTTCAATGAGTGCCCTTCGTATGGCTAGGTGGAACACGTTTCAGAGACCCGGCTACACGCCACACGTGTTAGATTACTGACCGTTCACCGCGCAAGTGTAAATCGAGCATTCCATGTACAAATGTTCGACCAGTCAAGTCAAACTTACAAGAAGAAGAGGGTTCCGAAAAAGTGCGACGGTCCATATTCTACGTACATTTTGGCTTAATCAATGCGTGTACCATCCTGACCTTTGGTATTTGGGATGTTCATGGTGCGGCCCACGTGTGGCGTGGATCTTTCACATGTGTTGCAATCTTTAACACGTGTTGTTCCCCATGGGAGGGCCCCCAGTAAATCTCGTCCTGTAAAAGAGGATCAGGTATGTCTAAAAGCTGGTGCACCAACATTCCACCTGTCCCTGACTTTTTTCTTAAAGGTGAGAGCGTATGCAGTTTGGGTACCTGCCTGTCCCGAGCAGGGTTTGAGGGGCCACCGTGATGTATGATTTTATCCACACCGTCCATCCATTTTTCCATATTATTTCAGAAAGGAAGGCCAAATTTGAATAAGATCCAAGGCCCAATTGGTCCACATGGTGGGGATTAAATGCCTACCATTGAAAACTTCTCGAGGACCACTGATGTTTTACATCAAGCTGAGATTTGCGTTTTCCCTTCATCCAGGTCTATATGACCTTATGAACCGGTTGGATGGAAAATAAATATCAGGGTGAGTCATAGGAAGGTATCGACGGTGGGCATCATTGCCAATGCTGGTTCCTATGGTGTGGTCCAATTGAGTTTGGATTTGCCTGATTTTTTGCATTATAAACTTAAATGATATGGCAAAATGGATGGACAGTGTGGATGAAATCCTTACAGTGGTATTAAGTGGTTTAGAATTGCATTTGGTCAAATGTACATTGTGTCTCAGGCTTGAAAAAGATAACAAGGATTAGACTAATCCATGTGTTATATTATCCAATCCCATCACAAGATAACTTCCTGCTACAGTGGAATATTTTTGGTGGAATTTGAAATGTACTACATCTGTGACCCCACAGTGATGCATGTGCTTTAATACGTTCACATACGCCCTTTACGCAACCGATTTCACACGCATATAGGAGACCACCATCTGTGTGAATTTTGGCCCATTAATTACATCGCATGATCCACAATCAAATATAAGCTTTACTTAATATGGGTTTTAATTAAAGAAAGAATTTGATCCTAATATTAGACTGTCAAAATACCATGATATTTTCGGACAAAGCCATTACACAAAAATAATATTAATTTCACCTAATGCAATTCAATACCATTTAATCGTATCTTTCAGACAGGCCCTTTTGAATCTCTTCAACCAAATCTTCACCACCCAGGGATTCAACATTCATAGAATGCCATTCACTTTCACAGTCGAGCTACTTTAGAAATTTACATGGTTGATGCATGGAGAATCACATATCCTTAACCTATCATAAAGAGCACTTATTTCAGCTACAATTTTAATTAGTGGCCTAAACAGAGTTGGTAGAATGCAAAAGTAATATTACTTTTAACGATTTGCCTGACTCCACTTAGTGACCGCTCCTCTACCCAGCTGGATACTTGTTGGTGGGGAAAAATTCTGTGAGCCCCACTATGATATATGTGTATTAATTATGTTGCCTGTCCATTTTAGGACCTCATGTTACTGCATTTGTCATGAAATGAGGCAAATCTAAATCTCGAATATGAGAGCCGTTATGAGAACAGTGATACTTGGATGCCAACTATTGATACGGCTTACCGTAATGCTTATTTGCCATCTAACCGGTTGATTGGGTTACACAGACCTTGTTGAAGGCAAAACGCAAATATCAGCTTGATCGAAAAATTTTGTGGCCCTATAAATTTTTTTAATGATGAGTGTTCAATAACTACTGTTTTCAATGGTGTGGTTGACCTGAGATTTGGATCTGCCTCATTTTTTGAATTATGCCGTGATATGGGATTGCATAATGGATGTACCAAATGGATAAAATATATGCGTCATGGTGGGTCTCTCCTAGCTTTTTCAAGCACCTGACCACAGGGAGCTTGGTACTGTGAGGGGTCATTAACGAATCTGAGCCCACTCCCTGTAAGGAGGACGTTCCTGGCAAAGCCTTTGGCAGGAAGTTACTGTTCAAGGATGCTCAGTGGGGCCACCGACGTGTTAGTAAGAAATTCACCCTGGGCATCCGATTTTTAGTACTCATTATACTGCATGTGACAGGCAAGGATGCTGAGTGAGGCCCACCAACATGTTAGTAAGAAATTCACCCTGTCCATCCGTTTTCGGGAACTCATTATACTACATGTGATAAAAAATGAAGTGAATCCAAAACTAAAGTGGGTCACAGGAGAGGAAAAATTGGAAAAGAAATTTATACCGTTGAAACCTTTTTGGACTCTAATTAATGTTTATATGCCATCCAAACCGTTTTTAAGGTCATTACCATTGGGATGAACTGAAAATACAAAAAAAAAAAAAAAAAAAAAAAAAAAAAAAAAAAAAAAAAAAAAGGGCCTTTCACAAAATTTTATGGCCACTAGAATGCTGTTTTCTCTTGTTTGACCTACTTAAGTTTTGGGTACATATAACTTTTTGTCGCATATCGTAGAATGATCTCTGAAAACGGATGAACGGGGTGGATTTCTCACAAACATATCTGTGGGCCCCGCCTAGTATCCTACCCAAGGCTTTCGCAGGAACCTCCTACCCAAGGCTTTCGCAGGAAATCCGCGTGCGACCCTAAGCGCGTGAGGACTGAAATACACTCCTTTTCTTGGACGTGCCAATAACGGAGAAACCTCAACGCTATTATAAAGCTCTTAACAATCCCCACATCTCAATGCACTTCTCTCCAAAATGCATTTTCTTGTATCAAAATCCTTCCGTTTGCTTCTAATTTCTTCCCTACTACTTCTTTCTCAAGATCCCATCACAGCCGTAGATCCACTGTTCACCGTCTGTCCATCCGATGCTTCAAATTACACTTCCGGGAGCCAATTCGAAACCAATCTCAACCGTCTACTCCCTTCGTTATCTCCAAATGGGTCCATCAATCTCACGGGCTACTACAACGCTACCTACGGCGAAGACCCCAACATCGTCTATGGCTACTCTCAATGCATGTCCGGTGCAACCGAAGAAGATTGCCGAGCATGCCTAAAAAATTCGACGGTTGAGATCATCCAGCGCTGTCCCAACAAAAGGGAAGCCATCATCCGATACTACGATTGCATCTTACGTTACTCATATCAGTCCATCCCCTCCGAACGTGATACTACCTTTAGGCTTTTGCTTTACCGTGTTGAGAACACAACCAATGCAACGACTTTTAATCAGCAATTAGGAAGTCTAATGAAAGATCTGACACTCAAGGCCTCTTCAAAGCCGTCCAAATTGGCAACTGGGTCCGTCAATCTGACAGACTTCCAAAACTTGTATGGTCTAGCCCAGTGTACCAGAGATTTATCAGAAAGCGATTGCACCGTATGTCTGCAAGTGATGATCAATCAGATTCCTGTCTGTTGTGGTAACAAAACAGGAGGGAATATCTATAGTGTGAGTTGTAACATAAGGTATGATCCATACCTTTTCTTCGATATTTCACCAGAGATCTCTCCGCCAACCCTTCCAGCTTCAACACCTCCTTCAACACCTCCTTCAGAGACAAACCGCAAAACAGATACTCGCAGTGGAGATGAAAGGGGTAAGTTTCTGTAGAGAATTTTACATATACAATCACTCTTCTATTTGTTGTAGAGAATTTAGATGCGCAGTGGACTCTTAACTGCTGGATATGGGATTCTTTCAATGAGATAAGGCTATGAGAGAAGAAAACTCTCAGATTCGATATTTCAACTGACCCAAATTTTTGAAGTGTTGAAATAACCAAACTGAACTTTGGGTCCTTACTCTTACCCGGGTGGTAGACTCCTTGAGAGTTTCAACACCGGGTCAAGGGTTCGAGTACCCATGGTGGTGAAATCCCACGGTATGCGTGTGTGGGGTGTGTGTGCGTGTGGCGTGAGTGTGTGGGGGTGTGTGTGCGTGTGTAAAAAAAATAAAAAAATAATTTATTTATCTCCTTCCACCTTAGAAAGTAAGGGCTTGTTTGGTCCGTAGGATTAAATGGTGTCCAATTGTATTAGGTGGGATTAACACCACTCTAATTTTCAAAGATTACCATATTCTAAGGCTAAAGTTCCTACGTATGGCATTACAATTTATTGGGATGCATTTTATTAAACTTCCACGTAATAAACTTCCACATAAATTTATTTATTTATTTATTTTTCTTTTTTAAAAAAAGCTATGTCCATTTTGGGACCGCTGTTATGTGTGCATAACATCTAACCGTCCATCATTGCAAATCAAGCCAACTCAAAACTCAGTTGGGCCACACCATACAAAATCAAGCCTCAAAACCTCTGACATCACATGGTATGGCTCACCTGCATTTTGGATTGACACAATTAAAAGGTTTTAATGGTGGGAGTTTTCATTCCAACTGTTTCTGATGATCCGGCCCACCTGAATTTCGGTTCAATCTGATTTTGGATGGTTAATAGAACATGAGGGGGTGCACAAAATGGACGGTTTGGATGTCATGTACACAGTACAGTAGTCCTGCAAAATGTGTTGCAGGACAAGGTTTTGTGGATGATCCAGCTAAAAATGGTACATTAATGTTTTAGATTGTTGGTGAGTCATATCAATTTTTGTTGATTTCTTGAGACTGACTCAAGAGAGTCGTGGCCAAATCTAATGAGGTGAAGTCTTTTAAACTGCAAACAAGCCGACTAAATTTGGGGTATGTGGTTTGTTTATTCTAAGGGACCCCACGGCAGATAGGTAATCACAATAAGAAATCTCCTCTGATTTTGGTTAATAATGAAAGAAACGGCTAATTTCAACAAAATGCAAACAAAAGATCATAGGTTTAGAATCTTTTAATCTGAGACTAACGGTATGTTTTCTCTAGATTCACGGTTCAGAGATCCCTGTCCATCCACAGGCAAATACACCTATCCATGTGGAACACATATGTGATATTCTATCTTTCCATCAAATGCGTTACATGGTTTAGATCTTCAGGTCTAGCGTCAGGCCATTTCACAACTAAGGTAGGCCATATCATTCAAAACAAATAGGCGGTTAGAAGAACTTGTTTTAACCGACAGCTTACTTTGTTCATGTTGGGTTACCTGAAATTTCTGACTTTTGTTACAGAAGATGTAACCTTCATTTGAATGAGGAAATTTTCGATCTGTAATAGGTGTTCTATATTGATACGGGTCAACATGACGGTGTAATCTGGCAGAACTCTTTACCATAATGGGAAAAATTAGACTAGCCATTACATGTTTTGTCTAAATGACCTAGAATTGGAAACGGGCAAACGGGTCATTTATCTAAATTCAACGCTGATGTCAGATGGATAAGCACATCTTTTCCGGTCGTTGGACAATGCTCCGCTCACAGCTGGCGGGATGCGTTGAACGGAAAAACACTTTTAAAAGTTGATGCTGACAGATACGTTGAATGAGATTTTAAAACCCGACAGAAGCGGACTTGGGGGGACGCGGATTTGCCGTGAAAGCCTTATGGAAGGAAGTTGCTGCACAAGGATGATGGGTGGTACCTACTTCCATGTCGGTGAGAAATCTACCCCGTTAATCCCTTTTTGGAGCTCATTTTAAGATATTTTACAAAAAAAGAAAAAAAAAAAAAGTGGATCCAGAACTCAAGTGGGCCACACGAGAGGAAACAGTAGGTATACAGTAAGAACCGTTGTAAAAGATTTGCTTAGTCTAAAGTTTTTATAGTTCCACTTCATCCCAATATTAATGACCTTATAAACGGTTTAGATGGCATACAAAATCAAGGTAGAGCCCAGCAAGATTTCAATGATACATATTTCTCTCTCCAAGTTTGCCTCCTGTAGCACACTTGAGTTTTTCACCTTCAAGTAAAACATTATAAAGTGAGCTCGGGAGACGAATGAACGAGGTAAATTTCTCATGGATGGCGGTTGCCTCACTCTAAAGGCTTTAGCTAGAAATCTGCCTTGGGTCGGTGCTCTATGGGCCCCACCATGATGTATTTGTTTCATCCATGCCGTCGATCTATTTTTCTAGATCATTTTATTACAATAGAGAAAAGATGAGGTATATCCCAATCTCAAGTGGACCACATTACAGAAACAGTGTTGAATGAATTTCAACCCTTAAAACTTTTTGGGGGCCATAAAAGTTTTGGATCAGGCTGATCTTTGTTTTTTCCCTTCATCTGGGTCTATATAACCTAATCAACATATTGGATGTCAAATAATAAGTATAGTGAGCCTTAGAAGGATTTTAATGGTGGATATCCAATCACTATTGTTTTCAAATGGTGTGGTCCACTTAAGATTTCTATTCTTATCATTTTTTGTATTAAGTATTAAAATAATCTATAAAAATGAATGAATGAAGTGGATGAAGCACATATGTCATGGTCGAGTAGTCAATCCATTTCCGCACATGGGAAACCGATTGGCTGCTCTGTGTCTGGTGGTCGGTGCTCTGTGGCCCCACTATAATGTATTTGTTTTATTCATGCCATCCATATATTTTTCTAGATCATTCTATTGCATGAGAGAAAAAATGTGGTATATCCCAATCTCAAGTTGACCACATTACAGGAAATAATGTTGAATGAATTTCAACCATTAAAAACTTTTCGAGGCAATAAAAGTTTTGGATCAAGCTGATCTTTGTTTTTTCTCTTCATCTGGGTCTCTATGACCTAATTAATATATCGGATGTCAAATAAATAGTACATTGGCCTTAGGAGGATTTTAATGGTGAATATCCAATCACTATTGTTTTCGTATAGTGTAGTCCACCTGATATTTATATTATTATCATTTTTTGTGTCAAGTCTTAAAATGATATGTAAAAATGAATGAATGAAATGGATGAAGCACATACGCCATGGTGGGCCTACATGGTACCGACCACTAGCCAGGGGGCTAGTGGCAGTGGAGTCGCCAATCCGTTTCCCCGCGCATCAGTTAGACTCGTCGGGCTTCACGTGGACAACTTATGTGGACGCGGATCACTGCCGGTGGAAGCGGATCGGCTGGTGTCCTACATGATGAATTGACGTCAGCTGAGTCCCATTATTAGGTATATGTTATATCCAAACCATCCATTCATTTTATAAGTAAGTCTCGAGGCTTGAATCGAAAAATAAGTTATATATATACAGGAAACGCTCACCTGCGAACCAGTTCGTACTTACTACGTACGAACTTTTTTGAGAACCCATCATACGTGATGTAGATGCAAAATCTGAACCGTTCATGTGAAGCAGCATCTCGTGAAACCCCCCAGGCCCAAGTTTTACTTTGATCTAAAACTTTGATGGGACATGAAAAATGAAACATTTTCCTCCCTTGATTTGCATTTCTTTTTGCTATGGCCCACCAGAATCTTAGATCTGGGTGAAAATTCACCTCCTAAGGTTTTATGGGATTCCGCATCTTATGGACCATTCGGATTCGACTCACATGACACGTGTGCAAAGGTGCGCACGTGCGTAGGTGCGTAGGGGAGCATGCCTCTCTCTCTCTCTCTCTCTCTCTCTATCTATATATATATATATATATATATATATATAGAGAGAGAGAGAGAGAGAGAGAGAGAGAGAGAGAGAGAGAGAGAGAGAGAGAGTCATGCTCCCCTACGCACGTGCGCACCTTTGCACACGTGCCATGGGTGACTAATCTGAACGGTCCATGTGATGCGGAATCCCATGAAACCCCATGTGATAAATTTTCACCCCGATCTAAAATTCTGGTGGGCCATTGCAAAGAGAAATGCAAATCAAGGGAAGAAACTGTTTCATTTTTCATGACCCATCAAAGTTTTAGATCAAAGTCAAACTTGGGCCCGGGGGGTTTCACGAGGTGCTGCTTCACATGAACAGTTCAGATTTTGGATCCACATCACATATGATGGGTTCTCAAAACAGTTCATACGTAGTACGTACGAACTAGTTCGCAGGTAAGCGTTCCTGAGATTGGACTACACTGTAAAAAGCAGTAGGGTATTGAACTTCTCCCATTGAAACCTTTTTGGGGCTCACAAAGCTTCAAACCAATATGAAATTAGTTTTTCCTCTTCATTTATGTGTTTGTGACCTTATTATTAGGATGGAAAATAAATGTTATAGTGGGCCCTGTAAATTTTTTAACTATGAAAATCATTATCCTCATTGCTATTTTTGGTGTGGTCCATTAGAGCTATGGGTATGATTCATTTTTTGTTCAATAATTTAAAATAATCTAAAAAATAGATGAAAAGCGTGGATATAATAAATACATAATTATGAGACCATGTAACTTTGATCTCTCCCGAATCGTTCGTACAACTCGGGGCTCAAGAAGCGTCGGCGAGCGCCTTCGTACGACAAGTATCCCCACTATGTGCGGTAGTCAATCCGCTTCAGCTGCCGGTCGGGGATACTACTGCATGTAACTGTCAGAGTTTAGGAGATAATTACACTTGTCATAGTTTAAGTACAATTTGTATATACAGGGAAAAGGTACTATGCGCTCGACCTCACGATGAGCAAACATGAGGTCAACCTGTGTGGGCCCCACCATGATGCGTGTCGACCATCAACACCGTGCATTTGATGGCTCCCCTTTAAATTATGGGATATCTCAAAAATCAGTTGTATATGGAACTCAGGTGGGCCATACCTTCTAAAATCATATGTAACACCGTTAAGATATATAAAAGCACTTAGTAGGGCCCATTTGAGTTTTGAATGCTGCTGAAACTTGGTCTAAACCCTCACACAAGTGGGACACACATAATGGATGGGCTGAATTTGCAAACCACATCTTTTGTGGGCCCCAAAAATAATTATGAATGTTTTAATGGTGCACGGCCATTCTCCACTTTTGTATGTGGTGTGGCCCACACAAGTCACAGATTGACTTGATTTTTTAGACCTAAGTCAACGATGGAATGGTGCATCTGACTGATGGAGTAGATGGTCGAAACGCATCACGGTGGACAAAGCTGTCAGCTCGAGCACATGGTACCTTCCCCCCCCCCCCCCCCCCCCCCCCACACACACACATATATATGTGTGTGTGTATGAAGGTACGTGGCATTCGAAGACGAGCGCTGCTCCTCGAGCTCTAAGTTGTACCAATGGTTTAAAGGAGATCAAAGTTATATGAACCCTACAATAATGTATTTATTATATCCACACGGTTCATCCATTTTTTATGATGATTTTCACAGTCAAAATTTTTCTACGGCCTATCGTAATATTTATTTTCCATCGAATCTGTTTATATCATCACAGAGACCTGGATGAAAAGGAAAAACAAATTTCATATTGGTCCAATACTTCTGTGAACCACAAAAGGGTTACAATGGCATATGTTCAATCCCCTGCCGCTTTCTTCAGTATGGTCCATTTGATCCTTAAATCTGTTTTATTTTTCCTCGCAAGCCTTACATTGAACTCATAAAATGGATGGACGGTTTGGATATAACATGTACCTCATGATACGACCCACGTAATTTGCTCATGTCAATACACAACTATATAACTGGTGTGCGAATCCGCTACCCTTTTTTAACCAAAGAATGCCAATTACTACTCAGAGATGGTAGAGAAGGAAACGGATTGGCTACTCCCCCCACACCGGGCAATGGCCGGTGGTCAGTGCTTTGTGGCCCACTATGATGTATGTGTTTCATCCATGTCGTTTACATATTTTTCTACATCATTTTATGGTATAAGACCAAAAACGACATATATCCTAATCTCAAGTGGATCACATTATATGAAACAGTATTAAATGAACGTCGACCTTTAAAAATTTTTTGGGGGCATAAAAGTTTTGGATCAAACTGATATTTGTTTTTTCCCTTCATTTGGGTCTTTATGACCTAATCAACAGATTGGATGTCAAATAAAAAGTATAGTAACCTTAGGAGGATTTTAATGGTAAATATCCAATTGCTATTGTTTTCTGTGGTGTGGTCCACCTGCGATTTATATTCCTCTAATTTTTAGCAATGATCCCTAAAATAATCTATAAAAATGGATGAACAGAATGGATGAAACACATACATCATGGTGGGGACCACGGAGCACCAACCACTAGCCACGGGGCCGGTGGCAAGGGGAGTAGCCGATCCGTTTCCACTAGGGATGTGCATGAACAACATATGGGCTCATGCTTTATTGGGAGAGTAGATTAGGTGAGACCCCAAACCCACCCAAGTCAGTGGGACACCCTTACCATGGGGCTCACATTGATGTATGTATTAGCATTATGCCAAAAATGAAACAAATCCAATTACCAGGTGGACCACACCATATGAAACAGTGGTGATTGACCATTAATGGGCCACAAAAGTTTTGGATTAAGCTGATATTTGGTTTTTCCTTTCAGTTAGGCTTATGTGACGTTGCCAATAAATTGGATGGCAAATAAGCATGACAGAAACATTAAGGTGCACCCAAGGAAGTTTTTAATGGTAGGATGCTCGATCGCAACTGCTTCCTATAGTATGGTCCATATCATAATTGGATCTCTTTCATTTTTGGGATGATCCCTTAAAATGTCCTAGAAAGGTGGCTGGCTGCTGTGGATACAGAATACATACATCAATGTGTGCCCGCACAGTAAGGGCCGCGGTCTCACATAATTATCGGGTCTCCTTTTTCAGATCAGCTAATTTTTTAACAGCACCTAAACTTGGTGACCAAGTAATTCAAACTCTTTCAGACTCGTCCAATGATAATGGGCCATATTTCAAAGGTTCACATTGAGAATTAAGTCAATGCACTGTTGAGTGCTTCTCGTGATAAGATCCCGGGTATTAGTTATTTTGACATAATGTTCGTATATTTCTTAATCAATGATTGAACTTTCTCCGGGTGCTTCTGCAAACATTATTGGCTCTTTTGTTACTAATTCATACATATGCCTGCCTCCTGGGCCTCTTTCAGTCGGAAACGGATTGGCTACTCTCCCTGCCACCAGCCAATGGCCGCTGGTCGGTGCCCTGTGGGACCCACCATGATGTATGTGTTTCATCCATGCAATTCATCTATTTTTCGAGGTACATCATAATATCAACTGGACCACAATACAGGAAACAGTGTTGAATGAGTGTCAACCATTAAAAACGTTTTGGGGCCATAAAAGTTTTGGATCAAGATGATTATTGTTTTTTTTCCTTTCATCTAGGCCTTTATGGCCTAATCAAAAGATTGGATGTCAAATAAAAATTACAGTGGGCCTCAGGAGGATTTTAATGGTTGATATCCAATCACTATTATTTTCCTGTGGTGTGGTCCACCTGAGATATATATGTCCCTATAATTTCTGGGCTCAAACACTAAAATGATCTTTAAAAATGATTGAACGGAATGGATGAAACACATACATCATGGTGAGGCCCACAGAGCACCTACCACCAGCCACCCGGCTGGTGGCAGGGGGAGTAGCCAATCCGTTTCCCTTTCAGGAAGGTAGTTGGAGACTGAAGGGAGTTACTAGCCACCTTGTTGAGCTTGGTCAAAGTATTATTTTACATCGGATACAAAATCACCACCGATTATTTTCTTTGAGGCATATGTATTTGTTCAAAGTATATTTTCCAATAGAAAAACGAAGAGAACACTAGCTTGTAAGGCTGAGGACGCTTCTTTATCTTAATATTGAACCTTTACATGGCCTCTTGTGAGATCACATTCTCACGGCTGTAGTGCGCGATGTAGCGATAGTGTGGGAGAAGGTCATCTAGATCAGATAGCGAGTCTAGCATTTGATGCAATGTTGGTGATTTATTGGTCATATGGAAGCATTTGGCCTCTTTCATTAACCACCTTGTGAAGAAATTTTATAGCTACTGCTCCGGTCTTCTAAGACTGGAACTTTTAGTGCACGCGCCATTTACTACGAGTCCCATCTACTTTGTGTTCCACTCTTGTATAAACTAGAATCAAGCGGTAGAAAGCCAATTCATTTTGGGTAGGACATTCACCAAACGTGATTGTAAGAGTCGACATAGGACTATACAACCCATCATTGCTTTAAACGGCGTTGACGCAGTACATGAGTGGGTCCCACTACATTTGGTGCACAAACACCTCATAGTAGCCTGCGGATTGGCATCCTTACACTCTGAAATCATTTATTTTAAGCAAAGATGCTAATTAGTGATTTACCTAAGATTGCTTTTAAAGGAAAATAAATTCATGTTGATGCGCAGGAGGTAAGAAGAATGAATCCGGAACAGTTGTAATTATCATCGTCTCTGTTGTAATTTCGTTAGTTATAATCAGCACCATTTGCACTTGTTTATGGATGAGGAGCAAGGCAATGAGAAGAAAGCCAGGTAAAATAACCTTCTACTTAAGCATTGCTTTGTTAAAGTAGAATAACAATACATCTCTCTCTCTCTCTCTCTCTCTCTCTCTCTCTCTCTCTCTCTCTCTCTCTCTCTCTCTCTGTTGGTTCTTCTTCTTCTTGTGGGCTGACCAGTTATTAGATGAACCATTGAATGACCCAGAAAATCAAGATCAGGATATCTCAATTACAGCAGCAGAATCACTATTATTTGATTTGAGTACGCTCAAAGCGGCAACGGGTAACTTTTCAAATGCAAATAAACTCGGACAAGGTGGTTTCGGCCTCGTTTACAAGGTAGATAATCAGTGAAACTTGTTGACCTATTTCTGCTCTACCCTAAACAGTCTTGATTCTGATAACGTAATTTTATACAGGGAAAGCTATATGATGGAAGGGAAATAGCAGTGAAAAGGCTTTCGAGAACATCAGTGCAAGGAATAGAGGAACTGAAAAACGAGGTTGCATTGGTTGCAAAACTCCAGCACAGGAACCTGGTGAGGTTGTGGGGTTGCTGTATGGAACAACAAGAGAAGCTGCTCGTGTATGAATATGTGCCTAACACAAGTCTCGATACCTTTCTATTTGGTATGGGCCCTTATTGTAGATATCTGTCTTCATTATATATCTCCATATTATATAGTTATGATTGGTGATGGGTGGGCACAATCTTTGCACGGCTCCAAGCATGTTGTACATTGGTACATGAGACGGGTATTTATGTTAATCTATACTACAACCAGTTGTAGGTGATGATTACTCGCTTGTGCTTGAGAAACATCCATACTAAACTGGCTTAAATAGATTCATATTTCTGTTAGTTTGATTACAGTTACATCATTATCTACAATTCATGTGTTTTATTGGACTGGTACAGATCCAATGAAGCGACTGCAACTAGACTGGGTCACACGATACAAGATCATCAGAGGGATTTCTCGAGGCCTTCTATATCTTCACGAAGATTCCCGACTCAGGATAATTCACCGGGATTTGAAAGCCAGCAATATCTTGTTGGATGGAAGCATGAATCCTAAAATCGCAGACTTTGGTATGGCGAAGCTCTTCGGTGCAGACCAAACGGTAGACAATACAGGCCGTATCGCTGGGACATAGTAAGTCTTAAAATCCAATGCCACTCACATTTTAGATTTCCTAATTCATAGAAGGTGGATTCCTCTACAATATTGTAGAATAAGCTCAATGTACATTTCTCTGTGTGGGGCCCACTGTAATGTAGGGCCTAGATCCGCTCTGTCAATAAGGTGTACCCCGCATCCGGGAAATGAAATCCATACACATGTGGATCATACCACAGCTCAAACACTCAAGATGGGACCACCATCTTGAAACCTTTCCGATTGTGTGTGGGATCTACCATGCTTTCTACATTCCATCCAATCCATTCAGAAGATGTTCCTCAGACGGAGTGGACAGCCTAAAAGCCAGGCTTGTCTAAACAATAGATGGGCCACATCACATGATTTTAGAATTTTAGGCATGATGTAACATGGTAAGTCATAACTGAGTTTTGGGCTAACCTGATTTTTGGGCTCCAATGATAACATTTGGGCGTGCAGATGATGTACAAGGTGAATGTCACACACACTTCAAGGTGGGCTCCACACACAACGTTGTAGAATAGTCTTATTCTACAAACTTTTCAGAGGAGGTGGGCTCAATACCCACACACATCCTAAAACTTATGGGGACAGGAAGTGGAAATCTGTATAGTCTATATAGTAGGCCTGTTGCGGATAGAAACTCTTTTTTTTTTTTTTTTTTAAGTGGACACATGCCACGCAATTCCATTACAATAGAGAAATGTACATCCATTCAAGTGGGCCCGACAAAAAGCTTTGGCCCTCACCTATCATATCTCCCCTCTGAACCTCAGACTAGGAAAACCTCAGCTAAAATAAGACTACTTGGACAACAAGAAGGCAACCCCTAACTATTTACAATTTCACATCTTTCCATGGTGCATTCTGACCGCACCAATCCGTTGGAACCTAGTCACCAAATCATTTTGATTAACAATACGAACCATTCAATTGGTAGCCATCCAGCGTGTGGTTAAACATAGGACTGTAGATGCATGATTTGTAACTGTCCACCTGTTTCAAACACCCTGGCCCACCTGATGAGTTCACCATCCTCATTCTAGATCAAGAACATATTGAATGGATTGGATATTGCACCTGTCCGCCACACTGGCAGTGGTTTCATGTAGATGATTTCCCAACAGCACTTTAGAACTTGAAAATGAGCATCTAAACATCCTTCAATTTGTTAATGGCATGCAGCGGATACATGGCACCGGAATATGCTATGCACGGCCTGTTTTCAACGAAGTCAGACGTATTTAGCTTTGGTGTTTTAGTTCTAGAGATTGTAGCTGGTCGAAAGAACACCCCTTTCCATGATGCTGGACACACAACAAACCTTCTAAGCTATGTAAGTATGAGTTTATAAGATATAATTTCCTATCAATAATGTAATTAAATTTCTTAATCTGAATATTTACCACGATTGGCCATTGGCAGGCATGGCGATATTGGACTGAAGGAGCAGTACTGGATATGATGGATCAAACACTTGCGGAGCAATGCTCGAGAACTGAGGTGTTTAGATGCATTCATATGGGATTACTGTGTGTGCAAGAAGACGCGTCCGAAAGGCCTACTATGTCGTCGGTTGTTCTGATGCTCAATAGCCAATCTATGACCCTCTCGGCTCCATCACCACCGGCATTTTTAATTGGGGGTAGGATGAATTCAGGTTCAATTTCAAGAGATTCTAATTCAACTACAAGCAGGTCGGATCTATAATGGTTATTGACACCGTGTTCTACAAATGCAGTTACAGCTATTTAAATACATATAGATTGATAGGGATGATAGACCCATGGTCTAACTGAAGGTCTGACTCTTGGTGGAGGGGAATAGTGGAACAGGATTCGTGCATTCTCATTTACAAGCGTATGTTCGTAAATTAGACAGCGATTTGTTATTTCTTTTCTGTTTAAGAAGGCAGGCAATAATTCAATTTCTGATTGTGAGGGTCAATGCAACCCAGCCAAGTGTAGTTACTCAACATCGTACAAGCAGCAACTAGGGGTGTACATCGAGTCGAACCGAGTTGAGCTGGCCTCAGCTCGACTTGGCTCGGCCACTAGCTGAAATCAGTTCAAACTCGGCTCGGCTTGGCTCGGTCCTCAAGCCTAACTGGCCAGCTCGCGGCTTGGTTCGGTCAGTAGCTCGAGCCAGCTCAGGCCAAGTTCGAGCCAAGATCGAGCTGAGTTCGCCATTGAGGCATTTCCAAAAACACCTGGACTGCATCTTCAAAATCCCTCTGTATGTGAAATAGAATCAATGGTTTTACGGGTATTTTATCAAACACCTTCTAAGCAACATAAAAATGAAGAAAAACTAAGAAAAAAAAGGGTATTTGTTCCATGTACATACCTTCATTGCCACCGGTCACACTTCTTTGCGTCATTTTATCAAACACTTGGTGAGCAACATCAATGGCAAAGTAACCAAGTCACCGAACTAGTTCGTTTCGAGTTGGATTCGATCCGAGTCGAGTTGAGCTAGGGCCTACTTGAACTCAGCTTCTTTGTAAAAAGAAAATAGACAATTACCACTAGAATTTTATTAATCACGAGAATGTAAAACCATTCAGGCGGGACCCAACAAAAAGGATTTACGCCCCACCTATCTTATAACCTCGAGCTATACACAAAATGAAGCATCAGAATGATACAGGGGGACACCACGACCCCCACCGGGGTACCACTACCACTACCACTTTTTTACTAAGAGGAATCTAACATCTCCTAGACTGGCATTGTCCAGCACTAAGGCGCCTCTGACTTTCCAGGGCAGCTGTCCACGGCTTCTAAAAATCTGGGGTGGACACCCATCGCTAGCCAACCTAGCTAATGCATCAGCGTCCGAATTCCCCTCTCGGTAGATGTGGCTGAAGATTAGGTTCATGAGACTTCATCTTTACTGGATAGCTCCCAATATGTACAAGATATTCCAGGGATGGGGAGCAAGCGGGTCCTTACCCGAATCCGCTATGAGCTTTGAATCTGTTTCGACTATAATGTTTGATAGGCCGAGGGAGAAAAATATGTCCAAACTGTCTAAGGCCACCTGGGCTTTAGCAATCGTGTTCGTGGCAAACCCATAGTATCTGTGGAAGGCGAATACCATCCTGCCTAGGTGATCCTTGCAAACTCCACCACCTCCACTCTCTCCAGGGTTGCCTCTAGAGGACCCGTCAGCTCAAACTCATTTTTGAGCTCAAAAAATCAGTTTGACTAGGCTCGAACCAAGTTGAATCAAGCTTTTTCGAGTCGAGTAGAGCGAGCTAACCAAGCTAGCTCGGTTCATGTACACCCCTGGCAGCAACCTGGCACGTGTGTGTAAAATTCCATTTTTCAAGGAAGTCCCATCACCTAGATGACTTTATTGAAAAACTTGCATCGAGGTGAGGTAATTAGATACTAGTGTACAGAAGAAATGGACAATTAAGAGGAATTTACCATTGGTCTTTAAGGGTGATTCTCACATTCTAGTGGTGTATTGTTCTCCACTCAAGTTGATAAATGGTGAATTTTTAGATTTATGTCCTACAGGTGATGAACGGTTTAATTTGTCTAGCAAGGCTCTATTTTGAAGTTCTATCAAAGTTTGATATTTAGAAATAGGTTTCCATAAGGAATTCGGTAAGAATTTAAAGGAGTAAGTTAAACGTGTCCCACAGGCACATAGCTACCTTGGATTCCCATATATAGTACACCCGAGTATGGAAAAGTATAGGATGTTACACTTGCATCGTACATGATTTCAAAAGGAATGATCCACTCAAGTGGTTGCATAAAAGTGCACCTGTCAATATGCCCTTAAGCTGAGTGAAAGTTTCTTATCAATCTTTATCCCATTTGAATTGTGTTAATTTCCTTTGAAGGAGATTGCATAAAGGTTGAGAGATGTGATTAAGGTCATTTATGAATTGTTTGTTGAATCCTACATGTCTTAAAAAAGATCACATATCACGCATGCTTTTCGGTGGTAATTAATAGATTAACAATTAGATTATTTTTTTCCTTGTTAACTTCAATTTCATTGGATGATATGATATGTTCAAGGACAATTTTCTTTTGAACAATAAAATAACATTTCTCCCAATTGAGCACAATATTTTTTTTCTTTACATCGGATCAAAATCAATTTTAAGTGATCCAAGCACTCATTGAACATACAACTAAAACCAGAAAGACCATCCATAAAAACGTCAAAAAAATTTGCAGCATATCTAAAAATATGATGAACATGCATTGTTGAAATGTGGTGGGAGCGTTACATAGAATGAATGACATTATTTTGTAACCAAAGGTGCCAAAGGGGCATATAAAGGTTGTTTTCTCTAGGTCCTATAGGGCAATCTATACTTGGTTATATCCAAAATAGTCATCTAAGAAACTATAATAGAAAATGGCCCGCAAGTCTCTCTAAGATTTGATCAACGAATGGTAGAGGGAAATAGTCTTTCTTTGTCACAATATTTAACTTCTTATAATTAATACACATTGTCCAAAAAGTAGTGATTCTAGTTGGAATGAGCTCATTGTTTGCATTTGGAACTACGGTGGTTTTGGATTTCTTGGGAACCACTTGAGTTTGACTCACCCATTGACTAATAAAATTTGGGTAGATGATACCAATATCCAATAGTTTTAACAGTTCGGCTCTAAACACTTTTTTCATATTTGGATTTCAACAGCGTTATAGTTTTTGAGTGAATTTAGCATTCTCCTCAAGGTGTATGCACTCAGTACAAATCAAATGAGTCTATTCCCTTGAGATCTGCAATCGTACATCTAATGATTCCTTTGTGTTCCTTGAATACTTCAATCAATTCATAATATTGGTCCTTTTCCAAATATGAGGAAATAAAAACAGGAAATGTATCATCTTGATCTAAATTGATATATTTAAGATTCTATGACAATGATTTTAAGTCAAGTTTCGGTGCCTCGATGCTAAACGGTGGAGGTTTAAATTTGGGAGATAGTAATTTTTCAAAGCATGGCCTCCATCGGTTAGTTTAGAGTATCGGCATCGAATCTAATAATGCACTCACTACATTTAAAATCATATGATCATCCGAATCCATGAAGTGAGAAAGGCAAGATTCTAAGGCATTGCAGCTTGTGGTCAAGAGGAACTCATCCTTCATGAGTGTATCAATCATGCTTATCTCGTAAATCTCATCTACATTCTCCGGTTGTTTGTATTAAACAAGTTCAATTCTAATGTCATGTTCCCAATGAATAGCTTCATCATTATTCCATTCTGACAATTAATTATTGTGTTTGAAGTGGTCAAGAATAAACATCATAAGATGATCAGAATTTGAATGCTCAAGTGGACTACACCATAGGAAACAATGAGGATTGTCTGTGAGTGAAAACCTTTGGGTGGCCACATAAGTTTTGGATCAAGCTGGTATAAATGTTTTCCCTGTATGCATGTCTATATAACCTTATGAACAAGTTGGATGGAAAATAAAAATCATCATATGACCTACAAAGATTAGAATAGCGGGGTCATTGTCACCACTGCTTACTATGGTGTGGTCCACTCCAGCCCCCGATATGCCTCTTTTTTCAGCTCATTTCTTAAATGATCTTTCAAAGTGGATGTACGGCTTGGATGAAACACATATAACAGGGTGGCCACAAAGAGCTCCTGACAGGGACCGTTAGTCTCTAGCTAGGTCGCGGTAGGGGTAGTATGCAATCGGCGCCCCTCGTCCACTTGGCCTAATTTCCCGCGGTCTTCCACCGTCCATGTCCTCTCTTACACAAGTATTGCACCTGATTTTATTTTATTACTTCCTACTTGTTTCCAAAGATCTATACAGGCGGTTGCACCAAATTCACGTATCAAAAATTTAAACGATTAATATACCATATTATTATTCAAGATCTTTTCTTTTTCTTAAGGACCCTAGTATTTACTTGGACTAGAACCGGTCTTTTAAAATCCTAACTAGAGGCCATGTCTATCTGACCGGGTCAACTCAGAGTTAGGTAATAAACTAGTTAAAAATGGAAGACGATTGCGTCAGCTTAGACGGATTGGGTCCTAGCAGTTCCTCTGTGGGCCCACTGTGATGTATGGGTTTCATCCACACTGTCCATCCAATTTTTCTGGATCATCTTAGTGTAGGAGCTAAAAACTGAGTCAGACCAAATGCTCAAATGGATCATTGTGTGGATTGAACGCTCACCATTAAAAACTTCTTGAGGGCAGTAGAAGTTCTGATCAAGCATATTTGTGATTTCCCTTGATCCATGTTCATGTGACTTTATGAACAAATTGGATGGAAAATAAATATGACAATGGGCCCTAGGAAGGTTCCAAGAGTTGGCCTCATTATCATTGATGCTTCTTATGGTGTGATCCAGTAACCGAGTCATCAAACTGGTTTGATCTGAGTTCGATTTGAACTGGGTTCAATCCAAGTTGAGTTGAACTGGGGCCAGCTCAAACTCATTTTCTAGCTAAAAAAATCAGCTCAACCCGTTTCGAACTCAACTTTGAGCCAAGTTGAACCGTACTTTTTCGAGTAGAGTCGAGCACGCTATCCGAGCTAGCTCGGTCCGTGTACACCCTTGATGCCCGTAGCTTTTCGTTCATAAATAACGCCAAGTAAGGCCGTACTAGTGCTGGATTCCAAGTAGAGGCATTTTCATTCCGAAAAGTCTGAAAAAACTGTTAGAGGCCATTGATGGGATTTTTTTGTATATGTTAACCTTTTGGAGAGGTTTGGCAAGACCATCAGGTTATTTTGGTCAAAATCTCAAATTTAAATGGATTTTGACCCAAATGTTTGACCTGATATTCTGTATGACCTGGCACATCGAATCCACCGACGCGTCCCAAAAAGGCCTACGCATGAGTGAATTAGGTGCGGCCCTTACCGTTGAAAAATTTCCTACGGGCCAGAGAAATTTTCAATCAAGAAAATATTTGCTTTTTTCCTTCATCCGGGTCTGTTTGACATATCAACAGGTTAGGTGATATATAAACATTACCGTGGGCACTAAGGTGGGCCTCAGGAAGTTTTTAATGATAGGCATTTAATCTCCACGGTTTCCTATGCTGGGTCCACCTGAGATTTGATTCTACTTAATTTTTGGGATCATTTCCTAAAATGAGCGGGAAAAACTGATGGATGGCGTGGATATACAATAATTTCATCAAGGTGGGCACCACGGTCAGGGCCTCTTCTAATCCGAACGGCAGGGGTTCTGAGGAGCCATGGTGATGTATGGGTTTTATCCGCACCATCCATCGACTTTTCCATATAGTTGTGGTATATAAGCCCAAAAATGAGCCAGATCCAAGGTTCAAGTGTACTAAACAGTGTGGATTGAATTCCTAGCGTTGAAAACCTCTAGAGAGCGTCAGGAGTTTTAGATAGAGCTAATTTTTGTTTATTCACTTCATCCAGGTCCATGTAACCTTAAGAACAGGCTAGATAGCACCTAACCATCATGGTGGGCCCAAGGAAGGTTACAACGGTAGCCTTCACTAACAACGCTACTTCCCATGTTGTGGTCGTCTTTGAGTATTTGGCTTGCCTCACTTTTAGGCTTATGCCCTAAAACGATATGGCAAAGTCTGGACGGCGTGGATAAAATCCATACAACGCCCCTGCCCGTTCCGATCTGTATACTGGCCGAGTAGGACGAAATCCGCGTACACCTAATCCGCTACCCATTCATGCGGTCAGACCGTTCCTTCCGGTCTTGGTTTTGAAATTCTGCTCTCTAGCCATTGTTACGTATCAGACAGCTCTAGAAAAGAGTAAGAATAGTCGCAGGGGCGGCTCAAAGGGGTAGGCAGGTGAGGCAATCGCCAAAGGCTCCCTATCGAAATCGGATTGCATACTGAGTTACTCAGCAAGTTCTTAGGGTGCTGAGTAAACTTCATTGGGCCCACCATGAATGTATATGTCTCATACATTCCATCCATTCATTTTTTCAAATCATTTTAGTGGTTGAGCACAAATTTGAGGTATATCTAAAGCTCAAGTGGACCATATCATAGGAAACCGTGGAAATAATGATTTCCACGGTTGAAACCTTTCTATGGACCACAATGATATTTATTTGTCATCCAGCCTTTTCATGATATCACAAAGACATGGATGAAGTGAAATATATATATATATATATATATATATATATATATATATATATATATATATATATATATATATATATCAAATTGATCTAAAACTTCTGTGTCCCCCACGAAATTGTCAATGGTAAATGTTCAATTCACACTTTTTCCGGTGGTGTGGTCCTTTTGACCTTTGGATCTGTTTCATTTTTGAGTTAACGATGTACACTTATTTGCTAAAGCAGAGTAGATAAAATGCACGAATGACTGTGGGACCCACACAATTTACTCAATGCTAATTGTACTGAGTTACTAGTAAGTAATCCATTTCCCCTTAATTATAAAGGCCTTATATTATAGAAAAATTAAAAAATTTTAATTATAAAGGTCTCAAAATTAGAATTAAGAAGAAGAAAAAAAACCTAAAGTTTTTGAAATAAAACTTATTAAAAAGCCTAAAAAATAAGAACAATTAAAAATTAGTTTCAAATTTAAAATTTAAAATAAAAATAAATCATAAAAACTAGCACTGTCAATAATAACAATCTAACTTCATCATTTCTTTTCATAATAATAGCATCATTCCTAACAAATTCTTCTCCTAAAACCTACCTGATCTCTTTAGAGTACTGCGGACGATCCATTTTCAGAGCAGGTGATCATAGTGGCGTGGCCCATCTTTTTCTTGGATCAGATATTACAGAAACATGACATGTTTCACGGATGTGAAATGACCAATCATTGAGAATTCAGCCAGTTGTTTCACTCCATGCTAGCCACCCCGCTAGGGATCTATACCAAGACCTCAAGTGTTGAAACGAGGTATCACCATTCAGCCTGCCAGTTGAACTAAATATCATTTTGGCTTGATATCCAAAATGAAAAGGATATAAATCACAGGTGGACTACACCATATAAAAGCAGTAGTAATTGGATATCCACCATTCAAATCCTCCCAAGGTCACTGTACTGTTCAGCTTGATCCAAAACTTTTATGCCCCTAAAATGTTTTTAATGATCAACACTCATTTAACACTGTTTCCTGTAATGTGGTGTACTTGAGATTGTAATGTGGTGTACTCATTCAACATTTTTTGTCTCATACCGTAAAATAATATGTAAAAATAGATGTACGTCGTGGATGAAACACATACATCATGGTGGGGCCCATAGAGCACCGACCACCAGCCATTGGCTGGTGTCAGGGGGAGTAGCCAATCGGTTTCCATTTCCGTGGCAGTAATCCTATGGTCTTGGTCAGGGAAGAACCCTTATGGATGTGGAAGTCCCGGGGACAACGAAAACTTCTATGCTGGTACTAGGCGGTGATAGCTTATTCCAAGGAACTTACAATTTTCACATTTGGGAAACTCATATTGAGCCGTCTAGATGGCGGACACCATTGTTTATGTTTTATGAAACCAAAAGTATACTGATATGATGTCTTAATAGGTTGATTTGTTATTACCCAGTGGATGGTGGATACAAAATTAGTCAACAGTAAGGGCTCGTTTGGCATCTCAATTCTGATTTAATAAGAGAGCTTTTCAAATAAGGTTTATTTATTTATTTTTTAGCTCCTATTTTAAATAAGTTTGTTTGGTAAAATCAGGTTTTCCAAAAAAAAAAAAACTTATATAAAATAAGTGCATTTGGTAAAACATTCAAATGAGAATTTTTTCTAATGGTAATTGATATTATTTTTAAATATTACAGCTACATTATATCAATGTCCATTACCCACCATGTTAAAACCATATTAAATGTATTCATCATGTGTGCCACACCTTGGAAGTGGGTTTTCCATCATATGGGGCCTACTTTTGATGTCCACCATCCATCATGTGTGGCCCACCTTCTATATGGATCGTCCATTATGTTGGGCACTTTTGATGGGTCATCCATCATGCGAGACCTTGGATGTGGACCAACAAGACCGTCCATTAGGTGGGGCCCACTTAATGCGGATTGTCCATCACAAAAGGCCACACTTTGATGTGGGCCACCTTGATGTGGATCATTCATTATGTGGGCCCCCACTTCAATACGGATCATTCATCATATGGGCCCACCTTTGATGCCAATTGTCTATCATGTGGGCCCACCTTTGATGTCCACCATCCAGTATGTTGGTCCCACCTTTGATGTGGACCATACATCAAGTGAAGCCCACTTTACATGGATAGTCCATCATTTTGGCTCACACTTTGATGTGGGTCATCCATCATCTGGGGTCTACCTTTGATTTGAACCATGCATTATGTGGGTCTACCATGTGGACCATTCATCATGTGGGGGGGCACCTTCAATATGGGTCGTTCATCATGTGGGCCTACCTTTGACGTATGTCATCCATCATATGGGTCTCACCTTTACTATGAAATGTCCATCATGTGGGGCCCACTTGATGTTTATAGTGCATCATGTGGGACCACTTTTTTTGTGGGCCACTATCATGGAGGACCCACCTTTGGTATTCACCACCCATCATGTGGGCTCGACCTTTGCTGTGGACCATCCATCATGTGGGGCCCAACCTTCAATATGGGTCATTCATCATGTGAGTCCACCTTTTATGTCAATCTTCTTTCATGTGGTCCCACCTTTAATGTCCTTCATCTATCATGTGGGTCCCACCTTTCATGTGAGTCATCCATCATGTGCAGCCACACTTTGATATGGACCATTCATCATGTGGGGGGGCACCTTCAATATGGGTCGTTCATCATGTGGGGGGGCACCTTCAATATGGGTCGTTCATCATGTGGGCCTACCTTTGACGTATTTCATCCATCATATGGGTCTCACCTTTACTATGAAATGTCCATCATGTGGGGCCCACTTGATGTTTATAGTGCATCATGTGGGACCACTTTTTTTGTGGTCCACCATCATCGAAGACCCACCTTTGGTGTTCACCACCCATCATGTGGGCTCGACCTTTGCTGTGGACCGTCCATCATGTGGGGCCCAACCTTCAATATGGGTCATTCATCATGTGGGTCCACCTTTTATGTCAATCTTCTTTCATGTGGTCCCACCTCTAATGTCCTTTATCTATCATGTGGGTCCCACCTTTGATGTGAGTCGTCCATCATGTGCAGCCACACTTTGATATGGGGCATCCAACATGTGGGACCCACATTTGATGTGACCGTGCATTAGTTGAACCTATCTTGATGTCAACCATTCATCATGTGGAGTCCCCCCTTCAATATGGGTTGCTCATCATGTGGGTTTGTCTTAGAGAGATTATAAAGAGACTAGAGGATAAGATAGGAATTACTTAAAAAGTTTAAGGACAAACTTATTTAAAAATATCTACTACTATTGCTACCAATTCAATCAAACTTGGCCACTCGTGTGAGCGAGTGCTTATATTCAATTTTCGTGTAGGGGTAAGATGCGTAGGTGTGCTAGAGTTTTTAAGAGGGACTGATTGGAGACTGGACACCGGATCTAGTTATCTTCTCAACCACCAATTGCGCTTAACGTACATGTGATTGGTGAAAATGGTAAGGGTTAGCCCCTCTGAATGGATTATTTTTACCTTATTATAATAAACGTGAGTCTGTGGACTTAAGACCTTTTCTTTCACCTGTACTTTCAGCATAATATTTCACAAAGGAACAAGAATGCACAAACAAATAAAATAATGCTGATTTTACATATTAATATTTAAATGCATGGTCATTTACAATCGACAAAGTGTTATTCAACTAGATGAAATAAATGAAAAAAGAAATATAAATTCCTGATTCATCTATCAGAACAAACAATTGAGTTAAGTGGTCAATAGGATGTGATAAAATATGCATGATCAGCTAAATCGGAACTTGGTTGATCATAGATCTATAACTTAAGGTTGTAGATATTTAATCTACCCCTAAGGTATTATAGTGGAAGCCGCTAGGCAGTAGCGATTTGAGATAGAAGTAGGCTAGGTTATGCTAAGATAAATGTATGGTAGACATATGTGTTTGATGTAGGGTCCTAAGCTCTTCTTCATGTACTCCTTTTATAGCTTATTGCGGTGGTAAAATCCTTGTTGGGTTTCTTTACTGATCTTGAATCTTTTGCACTTTTTAGATATGAGAATCTCCTGAAAAATTCGGAACGGTTGACTTCTCAGATCCTCTTCTCATAGTCTATTTTTTCAATGGGAGATATTCGTGCCCGACTTAATTAGAATCAGTCATCAAGCCTGGGAACGTTGAGATTCCTCTGATGAAGGCAACCAAGCTAAGATTAGGACCGCTCATCTGGTGGCCCACCTCCTTCACTTTAAAGTTTTTGACAGTTCCGTCAAACCACCTCCTGCATTTTCACCATTCACTACAAAATATCTTGGAGTGATGGTGGGATCTGAAGATAGAATGGGTCCAACTGGATCTTTCATCTAGTTCTCTCATTTTCTTTATCCCGATTGAAACACAAGTTGGAATTAGATCATTCGATTGATGCCTCTGTTTCTCTAGACTTAGGTCTAATCCATAGCTGGATTCGCATGGATATTGGCATAATCCTCCAATATTCAGAACCTTCTCGAATGTTACAAAGTCTTGAATGCCTTTGGAAAAATCTTTCATTTTTGAGGATTGTGAGATATAGTATCATTGAGGATTTTATAGCCAGATACATGATAAGATCAGTTCTCTCAGTGGGTCTCTTATGATCGTGTTAAGCATGCCGCCTTATTAATTGGCATGATAATCGTGCTCATGTGACATCAACTGACTCATTCTCCTATCGACAGGCATAAAGGTCTATGCCTTTGCATTAATAACAAAATGTGTAATGATAAAGGAAGATTAAAATAAACTCTCAAGTGAGAGCAGGGTTTCTTCCAATATTAGCCCGTAGTGTCAACATGTGACAGCCTTATATTGGTTCATGTCAGGGCGCCAAAAATGGGTGTAAACACCTACTTAAGCCTAATAAGCTCAAAAAGAAAAACTAACCTCCCCATCACTTTTTTTTTTTTTTTTTTTTTTTTTTTTTTTTCTTAAAGAGCTTTTTAGTTAGTTTTAAAAAGATTAAGCTATAAAATTAAAGCCTTACCAAACAATCTATTTTGAAAATAAGAACTTATTTTTTTTAGAATAAACAGATAAGCTCTTATTAGTAGAGATGTCAAACAACCCTTAAAATTATTTTTTTTAAAAAAAATAGATTCAAAAATCAAAGATTAATATCATTTAATTAATATAGGTTAAGATTATATTATACTTAAAAAAGTGTATGCATTGTAGAGGCGTAACAAAATTAAATTAAAATTTTTTCTAAACTTGTAAAAATTAACATAAATATAAAAATACAATTTACTTTATTTAGAAAAGAAGACAATAAGCGACAACTTTTGTCATGTTTCTTGTGAACGCTATAATATGCTCTTCCTAAAGTTCATACTTTATATACTAACCAAACTTTCTTGCTGTATGAAAATTTAAGAGACTTCCTATGCTACTCACCCATATTTAGACTTATAGGCTATTGCTACCCATATTTCTTTATTATAAATAGATCTTTTTAATGCAATTTTTATAGGTTGCTTCATTTACAAGTAAAACTTTGTGGACGTTGGACCTCGGGTGAATCATGATCACGCTAGCGATGGTAGATTTGGAAGTGTTTATGGGGTGATTATGAAGACATTGTATTTGACAGGAGTCACCACTAGACAATAATTCCGATTCCATAGTTGGCTTGACCTTGTAGAAACATTAGGATAGAGAATCAAAAAATTCCCAGTCCTAAGATGACTCCCTGATCTGTAGTTGGAGATTCTGAGTAAGGAACAATAATTACAGATCTGATATGTAGTTAGAGATTCTGAGTAAGGAACCACGAATGCAAATACGGAAGGTGTTAGGCACATGCTCTACCCGTATAAGCATCTGATCTCTACTTCATAAGATCTCTCAAACTTTTGACGATCAAGTTTGTACTTACAAGCTAATGATGTAGGAGTATGTGTAATGTTGTGTCAAATGCAATGCATACAGAAAGCTGTATTTTTGGTTGGATAAATCTGCCTTGAACGCCCACTTGTTGAAGAAATGAACCAACCAGTTTAAGTTTCTGATGGATAAGATCCGATGAACTCGACGAGTCATAGAGCATACATTTGAACTGATCAGGTGTTGAGTACTATGTATGAAAGACTATATATATATATATATATATATATATATATATATATATATAATGTTGTGAGTGTACGAAGTTGTTTTAAATGCAATGCCTATGACAGGATTTGGTTCGGGCTAGATAAATATACCCTAACTCCTACATTTATCAAAAGTGAAAAACCAATCAACACAAGTTTCTAATGGGCAAGATTGGATTATGTCGACAAGACATATTTGAGCATGCATTTGTACTAATTGGGTGTAAAATGCAATGCAATGCAGAAATGATGATCTTGATTATCAAGGGGGTTGAGAAAGGAATAAGTGTTGTACAATGCTAATGCTGGGATTAGATGAAGCTGCTCGAAGTTAAGCATGCATAAACTTTTTTAAGTATCATACAACATTAACTGTATGTATAAATTTTTTTAAGTATGCATACAATGTTGGGGTAACAGTTGGTTTTCGATTTTGATTAATGGAGAAGTCTTCGATTTCTTCAAGTCGTCGAGAGGACTCCTCTAAGGAGATCCTTTGTCCCCAAGCCTGTTCATCCTGGCAGCGGAAGTCTTGAGTAGAGGTTTCTTAGGGCTGATGGACCGGGGAGTTTGTCTTCCATTCAAGATTAGGAGGGGGTGCCCGTGCATTTCCAACTTTCTATATGCAGATGACACCCTCCTTTTTCTTAACGGGAGCCTCTCATCCCTTTGTGAGGTCAAAGGTTTCCTTTCCAATTTTCAGCAGGTTTCTGGTCAGAAGATTAACCTCCTCAAGAGCTCTCTTTGTTCGGATAAGCTCCCTCTTGCAAGAGTCAGGTCCATTAAAAGAATGTTGGGAATTCCCAAGGCCTCGTCAAAGCTCTTGTACCTTGGAGTCTCGCTAACCATGGGTAGGGTGCTAAAAGGAGACTTCTAGCAGCTAATCAGCAAAGTTGAGGTCCGTATCAGGGGATGGCAAGCTAGATGCCTATCCCAAGCAGGTAGAGCTATTCTATGCAACATGTGCTCGGTAGCATCCCTGTCCACTCTTCGGCAGCTACTCACATTCCTATACAGGTCCTCCTTAGCCTAGAGAAGAATTTTACGAACTTTTTCTGGTGTTGGGCTGAAGGGAAGTCTAAATGTCATTGGAAAAGCTAGAAGGACATTACTTTGCCTAAGCTTGAGGGATGGTTGGGAATCAGGAAACTGTCAAACGTGATGAGAGTGCTCCGCTTGAAGATGGCCTGGAATGTGAAGTTTAAGCAGGATAACTCTCTTTAGGAAATTTTTATGAAAGCTAAATATTATCAAGACATGTCCCTGATGGTTTGGAGTGGACAACTGCATTCTTCTCCCCGTTGTGGACCAAGATTTGGGGCCTTCTTCCTCTGCTGGTTTCATCACTTTAATGACAATTTGGAGCTGGTAATTGTAGTTTATAGTATTCTAACTGGACGGGCCTAGGTCTGCTGGATCGTCAGGCAGTCCGGCCCATCCCAGATAGTCTGTTTCAGTTGAAGGTAAAGGATTTTTTAGGCAACATTGGGTCGCTTCTCCCAACCGTTGTATTCGATTTTCTCCCCCAGGACATCATTGATTTCATATTGCAGGAGGGTCTCATTTTATTAGTTGAGCCAGATAGCTATTTCTAGCCCCTTAAACCATCAGGTTTGTTCTCGGTTAGAACAACGTGGGAGTTGTGTAGAGCTGGTAGGCAGCGTAGAGGGTGGGCATAGTGGGTGTGGCATGTGAAGATGGCCACAAAGATTTCACTATTTGTCTGGAGATGTTTACAAAAGGCTATCCGGGTTGACGATGCAGTCCAAGTGTGGGGAATTCACCTAGCTTCCAAATGTGTATGCTGCGAAGACAACTCCATTTGGAGGCCCTCTCCGGAATCCTTGGTCCACCTCTTCATTTCTAGTAACCTGGCATCCGCTGTTTGAGATTATTTCAAGGGCATTTTTAGAGTTGCAATCATGGATGCTCAATCTATTGAGGACAGATTATGTCAATGGTGGTTTGCTTGATCAAATGTTGGTACATTGTAGCGTTGTAAAACCCCCTCCATGGCCCCATCCTTTGGGAAATTTGAAAAGCCAGAAATTCGTCTAAAGAAGAAGGAAAAGACAGAACTAAAAAAGAAGACAAAAAGGGAGAAAGAAAATAACATCGTCCTATGTCCTAAAATAATCCGACCAAAATAAAATAACTTACAATTGTAATAAATAACAAGGACATGAGTATAATCAGTCAGCAGGCCATGAAGCAAGTCTCTTTATCTCTCCTAGAACTTCAAAAAAAAAGAAGAGGAAAGCATGCCTAAGAAAAAGGGGCGAGTTGAAAACCCGAAAGGGTGGCTCGAGAAAAAAAAAAGCGGGCATGAAGCGGACTTGGTGAAAACCTAAAAAGGTACCACAGTTAAAAAAAGCACAACTGCCAAGGAGCAGGTAAGAACAAAACTTGGGACGTAGTGAAAATATGAAAGGACGCTATGGGCAAAAACAATAGGAAACCTGGTCGTAGTGAAAACCTGAAAAGGAAAAAAGTGGTAAGAAATAAAATAATAAAATAATATATATAAAAGTATAGGAACAGACGAAGTCGAGGCAATGAGCAAAACGAAGAGATACAAAGAAAGGACCAATTTCGAATCAGTCCTCTATCAGACTATGCCCAAGTCCAAGGGGCATGATCCTAAATGCACACCCTCAAGGAACCAAGAACTCTAGTACACAACTCAGACTACTGAATGCAACATGGGCTAAGCCTAATATTCTAATCCCAATCATCCAAAGCACAAATCTAAACACAATCAAACACCAACAAATTCGGCATAAAAAATTTTCATTCCTTTCAAAAAGTCTTTCTGTACATCTTTTTCCTTTCTTTACAAAACAAAAACAAAAGCATTCATGCATATACAAGACAAGCAACCAACTAAGTTAGGAATCACAAGGTAAGCCTTCATCTTATCCCTTATATATTAACAGCCTCTGCCTAAGTCTCTCTACCTCCATGCGCAGGTAGAAGATCTCGTCTCTCTCCAAGTGGTGCGATGCGATTATGCTCTCATCATATCGCTGCCCCACTACTAAACAACGGGCCATGTCCTCGCACACATGACGAAGGATGGCAAGCTTGGAGATAAGATGGCTGTGCATAGCAAGCAAGAACGACGAATCGATTAATGGCCGATCCTCGAATGCCTTATAGGAGTTGTCAACCCCCAACGAAGACGAAGCAGCATTATTGGCGATATCCCGATCACCCACCTCATCCGCCAAATGCTAACTAGGGACTTGGTGGTAGAGCGACTGCTCTGCCACCCACCGCTGGTACGACACTGTAGCCAGAGGAGGAGCCCATGACTCAAACTCCAAAGACACTGCGTCCAAGTAGCCCTGCCAAGATGTCCAAACCCGTCGATACAGAGCCGTCAAGCTTGAAGGAAGAGGAGCGTGTCCAAATCTCGAGAAGGTAAAGTTAGGAATACCTTGCCAAAAGATGAATTACTAAAGAAACCACACAAGATAATATGAGCAGTACCCTCAGAAGCCCAACAGCAACAAAGGAGTACGAGCTGCGCTATAAATTAATGGTGTACGACAGTGCCATGGAGCTTCCCAGCTAACCTCCCATCCTCGGAGCTGAGAGAACATGCGGTGGTAGAGCGACTCTGTGGCCTCAACACAGAGAGGAAGTTTATTAAGAAATAGAGACATCACGTCACCACGACGAAAGTCCGACCACGAGAACAAAGGAGTCATTTGGAAGTGCTCCCACAGCCATACCTAAGGAAAAGCATGACCGAAGTATGAGGTGTAGGTAGGCAAAAGAGAAGAAATGAAAGGGAGACAAAGTAGAAAAATACCTGGAGGAATGTGCAGCAGCCCCTGAGAATGGGAGTTTGTCCGAGCAAACACTCGGACAAACCCAAGAATAGCTCTACTAACACTATCGCGACAACCCTTCGATGGGCCAAGACGTGGTGGAAGACATCGAACAAAACTGCCAAGGAAGACCGTCGCCACCTGAAAAAAGAAGTTTTGCCAAGACACAGAAGATTAGCGCGTTCAAGCACTGAAGCTGACGGTCGGATCTTGGGCCTTCGCGAGCAGTCAAAGATCGATCGTACAAAAGCTCAAGTGAGAAGTCATCAACTCTGCTCTCCATAGTGGGGAAGGTGGCTGAAAATTTGAACCATAGCCCCATATCAGAAGGACGAACAAGCTAAGATGAAGGGATGCATGACTCTTTAGTAAGAGGGAGGCTAGACAAGCATGCAAACTCCTCTAGAGACGAGCCCAGTTCCAGATCATTAAACAAAAATAGGTTCAATGCAAGAACCTAATCATACGACGCTGCACTCAACAATCGCCAATCTAGGCAAACTCGATGAAAGTAGAAGACCTCTCTAAAGCCCAAGGAACCCAACTCGAAAACCTTGGAGTCTGTCAAACTCTCGATCCAGGTGCGCAGTCTCTTAGAGCACGTACTACATGGCTGCAGGCAACAAGTACGGATAGGCACACCCTCTACAATCTGAAGTCCAGAATTAACAGGTGAGTCGTAAAAAATAGGCATGCCCTTGTCCAATAAGTCAAGCTCGTGATGTCAAAAAATCTTGACTCTCCCATCGCATCATAAAGCATGTCCTACAAAGCAGCAACAAGTGGACCAGAACCACCAACGATTGCCACATGAGGGCTAGTCTAAAAAGTACATGGCCTCGGAGCCGCGACACTCAGGCCACTCCAATAGCTAACTGAGCTGATATCCTGATCCATGGTAGTAACTGTGCGTCCCATCACTGCCTCGAAGTTTGCACCAAATATCTGACTCAATCCACTAATAAAGGGTCCGCCACCCATCAAATCCAAACAGCTCATCAAACTCGATCCATCAAAGTGGGACCCGCCACCCATCTTGATCCCATCCTTACTATCCAAGCTAACCAACTCAACATCTCCACCATCCAAACACTCCACCAACATGATCCAACAAAGTCCAGCCAAATACACAACAGAAAATCAGTCCAATGAAGCAATCAACCACCTGGAAGAATGATGAAGGAAGTGGAGCAAGGAGATAGCTACAAAGGAGCAAAAATCATTAATAAGAGAGCTTCTAGGGAGCAACAATGGTGTCCCTGGACAGATTGGAAAGAAGAAATAGGGGAAGAGGCACCATGATCGGACCAACGTTGGTGCTGGACCAGCGGATAATTGGGTGCCAAGCGGTAGGCAGACTACCAGTTGTGGTAGTTCGACTACCGCCCGAGTTTAGTTTCGTATGGGACAGCATGCCGGTCCCTTTTGAAGAGATGGGACGTCTGGATCACCATAATATCCAGTGGACCAAAGCCAGAAAAAGAGAAATGGGGATCCTTCTCATGAGAAGACCCCAATATCTCGCTAGAAATTTAAAGTCTCGCGAGAAATTGAGAATCTTGGTAAATAAAATGATAAATTTCTGAAAAATATAAAAAATGAGAAAAAGAAAAATGCACAAAAATATAAAAAATCATAGTTAAAGCCCCATTAATTCATTAGTGGAGGTAACACAACATTATGATTAACTACAAATAAAAGATTAGATGACGATGCTTTCCGTAAAATCGGACTAATGTTTCAAAAATCCAAAAAATATCATCCAATAAACACCATTAGCCCCACTAGCTCATTAGTGGAGGCAACGTGACTGCTTACTTAACTTGCATAATAAAAACTGAATAACGATCTTTTCCTGAGAGATCGAATGAATATGTTTTAAAAATCTAAGAAAAAATACTTTCAATAAAACCCCTACAGAATGTAGTTCCAAACAGAATAGTTTTTAAATAAAAAATTTTAAAAAATATATACGGCGCGCAGTACACTGAGGAATCTTCCATATTCTCTAGTTGCGGTTAGTGCAAATAGCAAAATAAGAATTGATCCCTTCCTGTCTCCCGGGAAGACGATCAAATCCGTATATGATACAAGTACGATGGGCCCGATCTTCATATCTGGACAGTCGTATGAGACGAATGCAAGTGAAAATGATTTGATCTATCTCTGGAAAGAATAATCAAACTCAATGTGAAGACAATCCATTGTAACCAAAGTATCAGAATCAGTAGACTACATGATAAAAGATTACCTGTATATACCTAGTCCGGGATAATCGAAAAGTTTGATTAAGTCTAAGTCGGCACAGTGAGTTCCCCCATAAGGCCACATCGACGCACAGGGCAACTAACCACTTTGACGATCAAATGGAACGAATACTCCTAGGGTGATTACATAGTAAAGAAAATGACAGATCCAAACAGTTCGTGAATCCTCATAAAGCTGCATTGACGCGCAGAGGACCTACTCTTCAAACTTACCCTCCAATGCTATTAACAATCTGACTTGAAAGGGTTTTGATTCGTGGCCCATAATGGCGCAGAACGCGTAGGGACAATCACAACGTTTTCCTCAACCCTTATGATATGTGTGAGTTCTTTCTTTTCCAAACAGTCAACTGATAATGATACAATGGCAGGCAACAAATTCAAACCACTACCCTTTTCTGACCAGAAGGTTGGGGTGTTGGTTTGGATCAGGAAACTACAGGCCGTAGGTTCTCTCATTTCTGGGGATTGGTCTGACCAAACAAGCCTTGATAGAGTCAGTTAGCTTTCCAAATCCAAGATCGTTGAAGCTCTGATGGAAGAGTGAGATGAAGGAGAAGATCGCGATCCCCCGTGGAAGAGGGTTGGCCCCAAAAAACCTCCATGCTTTCCATTCTCCGTTTTCGCTGCAAATCTTACATATGACACATTAATCGATGATCTTCATCAAATATTTTGAAGGTTTAGTAAGTTGAGAGATATTTTTATTCCCTGGAACAAAAACCTCAACCGATCCAGAGGATTCGCCTTCATTCCATTCGTCTACGAGCAAGAGGCATTCAATGCCTTCATGAGAGAAGGATCGATGGAAGTGTTGTGCACATTGATTGGGCGAAGAATCAGAACCTAGGTCATGCACAGAAACAGAATCACAGAGACCGAGCTTCCACTCTTCCTAGTAGGCCTCCGCCCATGCATAATGCACATCTTAAAGGGGCTTTTCCTCTCCATGAATCCTACCCTAGAAAATTCTCTATTCTTCAAGAGAGAAATACTCTCAGGGCATCTTCCTACAAAGAAATTTTGAATACGCCAAGCCAGGAGTCAGATGGGTTGTCATCACATCCACCGAGACCTCCCCATCCTGATAGGGAGGCCCTTGATCCTTTCATGATCCCGACGGATGACCACATGGTAAATCGCATGGTTCAAACTCTCTCCTTTGCCCTAATCTCCACGGTTGAGGATGAAGGGGTGTCCAAACTACACCTCATTGATGCTTTTCGAGAATCGTCTTATGCCAGGTTTTAGGTAGATTTCACTCGTCTTGCTCCTCGTCAGATTCTCCTAAAATTCAAATCCAAAGTTAAGAGATCTATGTTTATTGCTAATCTTAACCTTCACAAGAAAATGAAGATTTCGACTGTTGAAGAATGGAAGTTGGAAACGGCAACCCATAGTAATGGGGTCTGGATTCGCCTTTTTGGAATCTCGCCCCATGCTTGGTTCCCTGAGGCCATCGACAGTGTGGCCAAAAGCTTTGGGGAGGTTATGGAGATAGACATAGGGCTGTTCATTAGTTGAGCTAGCTCGAAAAACTCACTCGACTCGGCTCAAGTCAGCTCGGATTAACTCAGCTTGAATGACCAATTCAAGCCGAGCCAAGCTAATTATTTGAACCTCGAGTTGAGTTCAAGCCAAGTTTGACCAGGGGGCATTTCAACTCGACTCGACTTGAACTTGACTTAACTCGAAGCTCGAACTCGAGCATGGCTCGGCTCGATTAATAAATATATTAAATATTATATAATATATATATTATATTAATATAAGTTTTAAGTTTTAAATTTTTTTAAAAAATAAATAAACAAACCCTAGAGTCTCTACCCAATCGCACACACCCCCTTTCCCTTTCCCTTTCTTCTCTTTCTCTACCCACTGCTAGCTGCACGCTCGCCCGAACTACCACCACCAGGTTTCCTCATCCAATTCAAAGATTTGTTTGGTTTTTTCATTGGGTTTTTCTTTGATTCTCTTAAGATTTTTGAATTTTTTATCAAGGGAGGAGGATTAAGAACAGAATCCATTAGTCTCTCACCCAACAAGCTTGAGCTCGACTCGACTTGAACCACTAACTCGACTCGAACTTAACTTGACAGATTTGGCAAACAAGCCAAGCTTTAATGTTGTGCTCAAGGCCAAGCTCGAACTCGAGCTCAAACTCGAGTACATTGTGGACAAGCCGAGCCGAGCTTGGCCCACCTCGACTTGACTCGGCTCGATGCCCACCTTTAGATAAATAGTCTGGCCACTTTGGGAGTGTTCCAAGGATTTGTTAGAATCTAAATTCGACCATCTCCCAAGCTTCTCATTCATAAGCTAAGATTCATGGTGGTCCTTGGGAAAGTTTTCTGCATTTTCGACTCCTTAGAGGTGAAGCAATCGGAGATTAAATTGGATAACCACCGTCCATCCTCACTAAGGAAGGCAACATCCACAAAAGAATGGGTTATCCAATCCTTCTCCCATCCCAGCAGGCCCCATCAGCAACCCTTAGTACTTGTTCGACTAAATGCAAACTCCAGTTCTAGTCCCTTCAACCAGCTGGCCATGCTCGGTTCAAACTCCATCCCGCTCCCCTTTCCTGCCCCCCTTTTGGTTCAGTCCCTATCTCCCCCTTGCCCTTCTCTTGATAATCATCACTTGCTTAATTACCCTCACCTGTTCTCCCCTTAAACCCTGATCCCTCCAACCCACCCCCTGCCCTGACCTATCTGATCAGCCTCTCCTCCTACTTGAATTCCCTAGGCCTTCCAGTCCTAACTCCATTACTCTTGATGGCTCCCTTACCCTCTCAATTCCTTCTCAACCCTCTATCTGTCCTCCCTGTCTCATTTCGACTGCTCTCCCTGCTCCTAGCTCCGACCTTCTTCTATGTAGGTAACCTCTACGTGATGAGTCGAGCACACCTCCTTCTGCCTCTCTGTTAACACCCACATCAGAAACTCCCTGTTCCACACCCCGTCCCATTCAAGTTATATTGACAGCTTTTCCAACCTCTCCCAGCTGCTTCCTTAGACATAACAATGGCCGTTCGGAGGGCTGCTTGCCCCTTCATCAGTTTAAGACAGTTAGAAGTCGGGTGTCGAGCAGGCCAGTCCATGGCTGCTAGTTTCATAAAGAGGAGCCTAGTATAAAGAACTTCAACAAGAATTTCACATTGGAAGACAGCTCGGGGGACATTTTAGTCAACCTATCAACATTCTTCGACCAAGAACAACACAATCATTCTACTCGAGGCATCTCAGACACGACAGGTATTCAGTTGCCAACTAAACAGTCAGAGTCCCTGTTTCCAAGTTAACCTAAAGCCCATCCCCAACTACCAGTAATATCAGAAAACAGATAAGAAGGCCAAAGGCGAGGCTTCAATCTATGGGTGAATGGCACAGTAGATTACGAAATTTGAAGCGTCGGGCAGTGAACTCAAGATATGTCACGGATGGATAACGCGATTCTATGGAATGCGTACGGTGTTGGGAATGTGCCTATGATCAAATCTCTGAAACAGATGGTTAAGAGATATCACCCCTGTTTAATGGCGATCCTTGAACCCATGCTACCAGAGAGTAAAAGGGTTGTGTTGGGCCTTAAATTCGATTTTCATTGTTCAATTTCTAATGGTGAACAAGGAGGAAAAATATGAATTTTCTTCAGGAATCAACTGAATGCTTTGGTAACCTCAATCTCCTCTCAGATGGTTACTTTATCCTTCTCCTCCCCCTCCCTGAGAGATCCGATCTCTCTCTCGATAGTGTATGCGCGGTGCTGCAAAATTCAAAGGAGATCCCTCTAGAATGAGATAGAAGCTCTTAGCAGTTCGATTTAAGGAGCCTAGGCCATTGCTAGCGACTTCAACGTGGTGGAAAACTTAACTGAAAGGAGAGGTATCCACACTCCTGATGGAATGAGTATGGCGGACTTTACAGTGATGATAAATAACTCTAGTCTTTTAGACGCAAGGTTTGTGGGTAATCGGTTTACATGATGTAACAACCGTGAAGGGAATGCCTGTGTGTGGGCTAGGCTGGATAGAGCGCTCCTCAATTCCAGATGGGTGACCACGTTCCCTCTCTTTCGCGTTGAACATCCGCCCAGGATCAATTCGGATCATGCACCACTTCAGCTCGCCTTCCCTTCCGATCAACACTCAAAGGTCAGGCCTTTTAAATTTCTAAGGATGTGGACTCTGCATGCTTCTTTCCGTCAGTTAATTTAAAAGGCATGGGATGGGAACTGTTCCACTCAACCATTGATTAATGTTCAGCTAAAACTGAAGAAAACCAAACAATTGCTGAGAGTGTGGAATAAGGAACTCTTTCGAAATATCTTCCATCAGATCCAAAAAACTGAAGAAGAATTAGAAGGGATTGACTTCAGTATGCAATTGTCTCCCACGATTGACCTTTCCTGTCAATTCATAGAAGTGAAAAACAAGCTGAATCAGCTCCAACTTATGGAGGAGGTATTCTGAAAATAAAAATCCAAAAACTCTTAGCTTCAGGAGGGAGATAGAAATACTAAATTCTTTCACTCACTACAAGAAAAGACACTTTTACCTATGAAAATTTTCGTAGGTAAAAGCCTATTTTTCGTAGGTAAACACTTTTGCCGACGAAAATTTTCGTTGGCAATTTCGTTGGCAAAAATTAGACTTTTGCCGACGAATTTAGTTCATAGGTAAAATATTTTACCAACATTTTTTTTTGCAGGCAAAAATATTGACAAATATTTTTGCCTTATTTTCGTAGCTAAAAAAGATTTACAAAACTTTTACCTACGATTATTTTCGTAGCCAAAACGATTTACGAACCGTTTGCCTACCAATTTTTTCGTAGGTAAAAATTATGACAAACTTTTACCTACAAATAATTTCGTAGCTAAAAATATTTACAAAAGTAACAATTAAGACAAAACTTTTACCTACAAATAATTTCGTAGCTAAAAATATTACAAAAGTTTTACCTACGATTTTTTTTCGTAGGTAAACATTATGATAAAACTTTTACCTACAAATTAGTTTGTAGGTAAAAATTCTTACAAAAGTTTTTCCTACTAATACTTTCGTAGCTAAAAATATTTAAAAAACTTTTACCTACGAATTCGTTCGTAGGTAAAAATTGCTACAAAAGTTTTACGTACGAATACTTTCATAACTACAAATATATATAAAACTTTTACCTATGAATATTTTCGTAGGCAAAAATATTTACAAAACTTTTGCCTACGAGTCTTCTTGTAGCTAAAAACTTTTACCCAATAATTATTTGGTAGGTAAAACCATTTTGAAAACATATACCTACGAGTATTTTTGTAGGTAAAAATATTTTCAAAACTTTTACCTACGAATATTTTTCTAGCTAAAAAAATTTACTGAACGTTTCTCTACGAAAAGTTTCGTAGGTAAAAAACCTGTATGATACTTTTACCTACGAAAATTTTTGTTGGCAAAAAACCTGTATGATATTTTTACCTACGAAAATTTTCATTGGTAAAAGTATCCTTTTTTTATCAATATTCCAGCAAAATATTCCTGATATACACTTGTTGCAATATTCCTGATATACACCTATTTAATATTCTTGATATACACCTGTTATATATAAATATTTCATCATATTCACATTCACATCCATTTAAACCCAAAGTACGTAGATCCATCTAAATATAAACTACATCCATCAACATGAAATTCATTCACACATAAATACATATAAATTTAACATTATAAATAAAATACAGAAAATCACAAAGATGAAGGCGGAGGAGGTGGGGCATCAGTGGGTAAGCGTGTAGCAAGAGCTTGAAACATCTCCGTCATCCATCGCTAATACTCCACCCACATCTCCTCCATCCTCCTTTCCTACTCCTCTCTCCCTCGCCTGCTCCTCCATCCTCCTCTCCTACTCCTCCCTCTGCCTCGTCAGATCCTCCATCCTCCTCTCCTGCTCCTCCTTTTGCCTCGTCAAATCCTCCATCCTCCTCTCCTGCTCCTCCCTCTGCCTCGTCAGATCCTCACTCTTCTTGAATCCGTATTCCATGAATCTGACCGATTTCGCATAAATTTCATGAACTCTTGAACCCCTTGTTTATACTCTGGGCCAAACCTGTTCTTAGCTCGCATCCAACTCTTATCCATGTCTACAATGAAAAGACTAAAGTCAGTTTATGAAAATAGCTTTAAGATTAGGGCAGGTTATAGGTTTAGGTTATAGGTTAAGGTTTACGTTATAAGTTTAAGTTAAGGTTATAAGTTTAGGTTAAGGTTGTAAGTATAGGTTATAAGTTAAGGTTAAGGTTGAGGTTAAGGTTGAGGTTTAGGTTATAGGTATAGGTTTAGGTTGTAAGTGTAGGTTATAGGTTTAGAGAAAGGTTAGGTTTAGGTCATAGGTTTTAGGATTTGAGAATAGGTTTAGATTGTAAGTATAGGTTTAGGTTGGGTTATAGGTTAAGGTTTAGGGATTTGAGTTTAGGTTTAGGTTAAGGTTATAAGTATAGGTTATAGGTTAATGTTAAGGTCTCGGTTTAGGTTATAAGTATAAGTTTTGGGATTTGAGAATAGGTTTAGGTTAAGGTTATAAGTTAAGGTTATAGGTATATGTTTAGGTTATAGGTTAAGCCTTAGGTTTAGGTTAAGGTTAAGGTTTAGAAAATCGGGTTCGGGTTCAGGATCAGGTTTAGGTTTGGGTTATAGGTATAGGTTTTGGGATTTGAGAATAGGTTTAGGTTATAGGTTAAGGTTTAGGTTTAGGAAATCGAGTTCGGTTTCGATATCGGGTTTAGATTTGGGTTATAGGTATAGGTTTTGAGATTTGAGAATAGGTTTAGGTTAAGCTTATAGGTATAGGTTTAGGTTATAGGTTAAGGTTTAGGTTTAGAAAATTGGGTTCGAGTTCGGGATCGGGTTTAGGTTTGGGTTATAGGTATAGGTTTTGGGATTTGAGAATAGTTTTAGGTTAAGGTTATAAGTATAGGTTTAGGTTATAGGTTAAGGTTTAGGTTTTGGCTATAGGTAAAGGTTTAGGTTATAGGTTAAGGTTTAGGTTTAGGAAATTGGGTTCGGGTTCAGGTTTGGGATCGGGTTTAGGTTTGGGTTATAGGTATAGGTTTCGGGATTTGCGAATAGGTGTAGGTTATAGGTTAAGGTTTAAGTTTAGGAAATCGGGTTCAGGTTCGGGATCGGGTTTAGGTTTGGGTTATAGGTATAGGTTTTAGGATTTAAGAGTAGGTTTAGGTTTAGGTTATAAGTATAGGTTTAGGTAGTAGGTATATGTTTAGGTTATAAGCTAAGTCTTAGGTTTAGGTTAAGGTTGTAAGTATAGGTTATATGTTAAGGTTAAGGTTTAGGCTTCGGCTATAAGTATAGGTTTTGAGATTTGAGAACAGGTTTAGGTTAAGGTTATAGGTATATGTTTTAGGATTTAAGAATAGATTTAGGTTATAGGTTAAGGTTTAGGTTTAGGCTATAGGTATAGGTTTAGGTTATAAGTTAAGGTATAGGTTTAGGAAATCAGGTTCGGGATCGGGATCGGGTTTAGGTTTGGGTTACATGTATAGGTTATGGGATTTGCGAATAGGTTTAGGTTAAGGTTATAAGTCTAGGTTTAGGTTATAGGTTAAGGTTTAGGTTTAGGCTTAGGCTATAGGTATAGGTTTAAGTTATAGGTTAAGGTTTAGGTTTAGGAAATTGGGTTCGGGTTCGGGATCGGGTTTAGGTTGAGGTTAGAGGTATAGGTTTTGGGATTTGAGAATAGGTTTAGGTTATAGGTTAAGGTTATAGGTATATATTTAGGTTATAGATTAAAGCTTAGGTTTAGGTTAAGGTTGTAAGTATAGGTTATAAGTTAAGGTTAAGGTTTTAGTTTCGGCTATAAGTATAGGTTTTGGGATTTGAGAATAGGTTTATGTTAAGGTTATAGATATAGGTTTTGGGATTTAAGAATATGTTTAGGTTATAGGTTAAGGTTTAGGTTTAGGCTATCGGTATACGTTTAAGAAATCGGGTTCGGGTTTGGTATCGGGTTTAGGTTTGGGTTATAGGTATAGGTTTTGAGATTTGAGAATAGGTTTAGGTTAAGGTTATAGGTATAGGTTTAGTTTATAGGTTAAGGTTTAGGTTTAGGAAATCGGGTTCGGGTTCTGGATTGGGTTTAGGTTTGGGTTATAGGTATAGGCTTTGGGATTTGAGAATAGGTTTAGGTTAAGGTTATAAGTATAGGATTAGGTTATAGGTTAAGGTTTAAGTTTAGGTTATAGGTATAGGTTTAGGTTATAGGTTAAGGTTTAGGTTTAAGAAATCGGGTTCGGGTTCGGGATCGGGTTTAGGTTTGGGTTATAGGTATAGGTTTTGGGATTTGAGAATAGGTTTAGGTTAAGGTTATAGGTATAGGTTTTGGGATTAGTGAATAGGTTTAGGTTATTGGTTAAGGTTTAGGTTTAGGAAATCGGGTTCGGGTTCGGGATCAGGTTTAGGTTTGGGTTATAGGTATAGGTTTTGGGATTTGAGAATAGTTTTAGGTTAAGGTTATAAGTATAGGTTTAGGTTATAGGTTAAGGTTTAGGTTTAGGCTATAAGTATAGGTTTAAGTTATAGGTTTAGGTTTAGGTTTAGGAAATCGGGTTCGGGTTCGGGATCGGTTTTAGGTTTGGGTTATAGGTATAGGTTTTGGGATTCGCAAATAGGTTTAGGTTAAGATTATAAGTCTAGGTTTAGGTTATATGTTAAGGTTTAGGTTTAGGCTATAAGCATAGGTTTAGGTTATAGGTTAAGGTTTAGGTTTTAAAAATCAGGTTCAAGTTTGGGATCGGGTTAAGTTTTGGTTATAGGTATAGGTTTCGGATTTGGGAATAGGTTTAGGTTAAGGTTATAAGTATAGGTTTAGGTTATAGGTTAAGGTTTTAGGTATATGTTTAGGTTATAGGTTAAGGCTTAGGTTTAGGTTTAGGCTGTAAGTATAGGTTATAAGTTAGGGTTAAGGTTTACGTTTCGGTTATAAGTATAGGTTTTGGGATTTGAGAATAGGTTTAGGTTAAGGTATAAGTCTAGGTTTAGGTTATAGGTTAAGGTTTACGTTTAGGAAATTGGGTTCGGGATCGGGATCGAGTTTAGGTTTGGGTTTAGGTTTTAGGTCATAGGTTATAGGTTACGGTTACGGTTTAGGTTATAAATATAGGTTTTGGGATTTGAGAATAGGTTTAGGTTATAAGTATAGGTTTAGGTTAGTTTATAGGTTATGGTTTTGGGATTTGAGAATAGGTTTAGGTTAAGGTTATAAGTCTAGGTTTAGGTTATTAATTAAGGTTATAGGTATATGTTTAGGTTATAGGTTAAGGCTTAGGTTTAGGTTAAGTTTGCAAGTATAGGTTATAGGTTATGGGTTAAGGTTTAGGTTTCGGCTATAAGTATAGGTTTTGGGATTTGAGAGTAGATTTAGGTTAAGGTTATAAGTCTAGGTTTAGGTCAAGGTTATAGGTTAAGGTCTAGGTTTAGGAAATTGCGTTCGAGTTCGGGATCGGGTTTAGGTTTGGGTTTAAGTTTTATCTTATAGGTTATAGGTTATGGTTTAGGTTTAGGCTATAAGTATAGGTTTTGGGATTTGAGAATAGGTTTAGGTTAAGGTTATAAGTCTAGGTTTAAGTTATAGGTTAAGGTTTAGGTATAGGTATAGGTATAGGTTTAGGTTATAGGTTATAAGTATAGGTTATAGGTTAAGGTTTAGAGATTTGAGTTTAGGTTAAGGCTTAGGTTTAGGTTAAGGTTGTAAGTATAGGTTATAGGTTAGGGTTAAGGGTTAGGTTTTGGCTATAAGTATAGGTTTTGGGATTTGGGAATATGTTTAGGTAAAGGTTATAAGTCTAGGTTTATGTTATAGGTTAAGGTTTAGGTTTAGGTTCTAAATATAGGTTTTGGGATTTGAGAATAGGTTTAGGTTAAGGTTATAAGTCTAGGTTTAGGTTATAGGTTAAGGTTATAGGTTAAGGCTTAGGTTTAGGTTAAGGTTGTAAGTATAGGTTATAGGTTAAGGTTAAGGTTTAGGTTTCGGCTATAAGTATAAGTTTTGAGATTTAAGAATAGGTTTAGGTTAAGGTTATAAGTCTAGATTTAGGTTATAGGTTAAGGTATAGGTTTAAGTTATAGGTTATAGGTTTAGGGTGTAGTTCAGGTTAAGGATGTGGTTCCTACAAATACAGATATAAACAAGATATAAACACTGTCTGTCCAAATGGCCAGGCCCTTCTAATGTTGTCCATAGAAAATAGATAGCTTCATCATGGTCATAACAGTGGTTCCCACCTTCCAAGGAACCCGTTCATTCGGATAGCTCCGATGCACATTCGGGTCTGCTCCATTAATTTTAAGCAAATACATAAACACGGCCTGTCTAAATGGCCAGGCCTTTTCAATGTTGTTCATAGGAAATGGACAGCTTCATCATGGTCATAACAGCGGTTCCCACCTTCCACGGAACCCGCTCATCCGGATAGCTTCGACGTACATCCGAGTCTGCTCCATTAATTTTGAGCAAATACATAAACAAAACATGTCCAAATGGCCAGGCCCCTCCAATGTTGTCCATAGGAAATGGACAGTTTCATCATGGTCATAACAGCGGTTCCCTCCTTCCAGGGACCCCCGCTCATCCGGATAGCTCCGACTCACATCCGGGTCTGGGTAGGCATTTGTATGTATGCATGAACCAGTATGTACCTCAAGAAGTCCGATGATGATTTGAAAATTTTCTTGAATCCGTTGCATGTAAACAACTTCATATCAGTCCGAAAAAGATAGTGGCCGACCATTATCTGTGCTCATGTTCATACTGAAACAACCATTTCAGTAGAAACTTTGATGCAGTATATGTTACTGCATGGAGGCAAAATCTGATGATACCAAGAGATGCTACATGAAATTAGTACGAAGAACTCATTAGTTTTAAAACTAGGTAAAGAAATAAATTCACAAGTGAAAGAGAAACTATATATATACAACATGATGGAGATTCTAAGACTGTTTTACACAGTTAAAAATACATGTGCCAGAGAATGTAATGGCTGATTTAAACTCAGTATCAATTTATGATGAAAAAAGAAAATTAAAGAAACTATCTGATTGACTCCCTTCCAATCTGTGATTCTTTGATGATGTTTGTGTGCTTACCATTGACCTGACTAAGCTACTGAATAACAAAAAATTTGGAGTATGGGCAAAGGTTTTGAATATTGAATGACAAGAGTATCATTTTCAATAAAAGTTCAAGAATCATTTGGATAACCAACTAAAATTAAATTTTTTTTTATGATTACGATTATGATTATGATTCGAGGTATTTATATGACAGATTAAATTTAAATACCTTTATAGTCATTCAAAAAAATTATATAACTTTTTTTCCTTCAACTTCAATAGCCTCATGTACATATCACCATATTTATTTCTCTGTGTTTCTTAAACTTCAACTTATACCAACTCACTCCATCTAACCATTGCAGTTCTTGGTCTCTCCATTGCATGTGACCAAACAATCTATCTACTTTTCCTCATTTTATTACCTATCGGTACGTACTACTCCCAAATTCCCTTGAATGCATTCATTTCTATTTCTATCCTTCCTTGACTTCCCACTCATTCATATCAACATCCTCATGCCAGCTACACTCATCCTATGAACACATTCTTCCCAAGTTCATAATGTTAGCATCCAAGCAAGTGGATAAAACAGACCACTAATCTAAACAAAACATTTAATTCTAATGACTCGAAAAATAAATAAATAAAACAAGGAACCAGTCCTAAAATAAAACATGATATAGAAAACATCCCTAGAAAAATTAACCATTTGACCAGCAACCAGTCCTAAACTGAAACATGATAAAGCAATCATTCCTAGAAAAACTAACCATTCAACCATATTACATGACTCATTTTTTAGAGATGATGATATAAAGTCATGAGACCTTTCTTACAGTTCCCTATGTAAGGTGAGAACAGTATAAAATAGAACATACAACACTAATGGTTCAGTTTTATCATGATATGCTGTAAGTGCTATGATTTCATATCCCTTTGGTTGTCAAATTTTGTGGTGACAAAACCTATATATATATATATATATATATATATATATATATATATATATATATATATATATATATATATATATATATATATATATATATATATGTCTTGTACATCTTGTGTTTCATGTTTGAGACTATTCATTACTTCAAGACATCGTATTTCAAGACAAGAACTTAAATGAAGAAAGTTTCAAGTCTAGTCATGGATGAAGTATGTAAGAATAGAAGACTTTAGGTATGCATGTTCAAGATTCTAACAAGTACAAGAAAAGAAGATGACTTTATCAAGTCAAGAAAGGTTCAAGCTCGAGAAGACCTACAACAAGATTCGTAAATTCTCAAGCTTCTCTTAAGGGTCATCTGAGAGTACAGACTATCAATGTTCATCTCACTTTCAAGGTTTGTTTGACCTTAGATTGACCTTAGGTTGGGCTTTAATATAGGTCATTCTGGATATATAATTCGTATGTTTTAAATATGCTTATTCGGGCTGTTCTAAGACCAGTCCTAGGGACTTCAAGACCGGTCTTAGCTCTGCTACGACCAGTCTTAAGTTTTTTAGGACCAGTCCTACGTTATTAAAGTTTTTTAGATATTTTTGGTTGTCCTACGACCAGTCCTGGACATCCTTCGACCAGTCCTGTGAGCTGTACGACTCATTCTTCGACCGGTCATAGCCCTACGACTCGAACTCCAACAACTAATCTGAGGGTCCTACGACCAGTCGTAGGTGGCCTACGACCGGTCGTAGGCTTCCCAGGACCAGTCGTGGAACAGCTAATCCTTATCCCGTGAAAATCTTTGAAAATCTGTTGAAGCTACGACCAGTCCTAGGGATCCTAAGACTAGTCGTAGATGAGATTTTTCAGGCTATAAATAGAGCACGAATTTTAAAGTTTTTCAATTCATTTCAATTCAATTCAAGCAATTTTAAGGTCATACTCTGAGATAAGTTCGTGTTTATTTTTAAGCTACTTTGTGCTCATTTAATATTCCTTTTGGTAGCTTGTTTTGTATTTGATTTTGATCTACATTCCAATCTTATTAGAAAAGAGGAATTTTTGATATTCCTTCTTCTTGGATTCAAAATCAAATAGAACTAGCCCTTTTGATTTAAAATCAATTAGACTTAGAACCATTCATAAAGTGAGTATTGAACTTTAAACGTTGAATCAAACTTCTACTCCGATTGCTTCTACCGGGCTACTTCAAAAGGAGATTCAGGTATTTTACATTTGTGTAATGTACATTCTTTGGTTTTGTTTAAGATTTACCAGAAAAATCTCGTTGTTTTAGTTATCTGAGGAGAGCCAGAAAACTCAGATTGTGTGGGTTTTTGGATTGTGTAAGCCCGAGATAAAAAGACATAATTGTGAAGGTTTTAGGTGAATCTGTGAAACCTATTTTGATAGTGCATGCTAATATCCCCTGTGTGAGGATATTAGGAGTGGAGTAGCATTCTGTGTGGCTGTTGGATAACAGTTGGTGTACACACAGGCGAACCACTATATATCTTTGTGTTGTGGATGTGCTTTATTCTTTCATTCCTTTATTCATTCAGTTTTGTGGATTGTATCTGTGGTTAAATGTTGTAATCATTTTATTTCAAGTCAGTGTGGAAAATGTTGTAATAACTTAGGTTTAATTGCCTACAAGTTATTTCCTTGCTTTATTATTCCGCTATTATAAGTTTTATTTGGCATAGCCCTATTCATCCCCCATCTAGGGCATATAGCTAGGCCCTTTCATATGCCATTCCTGTTCATAAAAGGAAACAATAATAAATAAATAAATAAAATGCTACTCCTGTTGGCAAGCTAGTTGTCTCATGACTCTCAACAAGGTTGAAGATCCATTTTTGCTCTCAAGGCCATTCAAGAAATGCATTGATTTGTCCCTAGGGATGAGGAGACCCATCAATTCCATCCTATGGAGGTTAAACTCCAAAACCCTCAGACCTCTAGATGTTTAAACAAATTTAAATCAGCTAAAATAACCTGCAATTAGATGCTCTACATTGTTACTCCAATCATCATGATGTCCTTGTCCCAACTATTTGGAGTCACCTTTACAAATCATGTATTGCCAATCATTCCTATCTAAGGCCCTCTCCTTGAAAAGTGAATCCACCCACAAAGCTATATTTTAATGAATAAAAGATAATCTGGAATACAAATATAAGTACTTAGAAACATGGACTACACCCCCAAGTTAGTTTCTGCACCATTTAAAAATGGGAGTGGCTCTTCTTCAATTGCATGCATGGCATAGTTGTATGGAAATCCGAACTGTCCAAATTGCTGACCCAAGTACCAAAGGAGCATAACCAACAGATTGCACTGAGAAGATACTATTAACCAATAGATTGTATGGTGTGCGCTTTTCTCTCACAATAAGTAATGTTTCACCTAACATCAACACATCTATACTAGCATGTGTGAAAAAATGCATGTGCAAAGACACAGCACAATAAAACCAGAAATGGATTATTCAATACATAAGGAGAAACTAATTATAAAAAATAAAAACTCTAAAAAGAAAGATGATGTGCAATAATTTGTACAACATGTTAGGCACATGGATTGATTTCCAAATGAACATGGACCCATTAACCAACTGGTTTCTCAATAGAACTTTGCTTGATCTCTAATGATATATATGTTTGGTTCTCATTGAAACATTGAAGCAACACCAAGTCCAACCTAGCTTAGTGTCATCATGATCCCAAAAAAGAGTTCCATTAGAATCACAATAAGAACAATGTTTCTGAAGCACAACTGTATCACTGTTTGATCCAGATGTTCATATAAATAAGAACAACAAATTGTACAGTTAATCTCTCTTAAAAGTTCATCGCAGATTATGACAGAACCAAATAATCACCATGCAGATTCACTGCACATTCACAAATTATAGCAAAAGGTTGTACAAATTATTGAGGTCTCATCAAAACACATCACCATGCAAATTCACTGTATTGAATTTAAATACACATTACTCACCTTATGAACAGGTTGGATGTCATACAAGCGTCATAGTGCCCCCCTGGAAGATTTCAATGGTGTGATGCTCGATTGAGCATTTTGTTCAACCCAATAGACTGTACAAGGGGTGGCCACCTTTTGCTGATTTAAATAGTTTATAGGTGGGTCTCATCATGATCTTTGCCATTTTATGTGATGTGTCACTGCCGCTTTGGAAGCTCTGTCCTGGTTTTGCTTCCAAACCTCCTTGATACTACCCACTAATTGCCGCTGCCATGAATAAACAAAGACTACATATTATTCTACTAGTTCTATATTTTCTAGTTTTGTGTTATTTTCAAATTAGGATATTCTAAGTTTCTATGAATACAGGCACTCAGTAAGTTAATTTCTATGGATTTAAATGTGTGAATATTTAAATTCTTTAATACCAATTTAATAGAGTTGCTAACATAGGCTTTCCCATCATCTTGAAATTTCAAAAACCATTGAGTTCTTGTTCCTGCTTCATGTAAACTAAGGTCATGATATCATGAATCACTGAGCATACAGATTGATTTTATTGGTTGAATAAAGGAGATATAGCCTACATTGATTTTATTGGTGGAATAAAGGAGAAATAACCTACATTTTAGTATAATGAGAATACTCGATTATCTCTGTTGCTAGCAGAAACAGACTAAAAATACAGAAAAGCTCCACATTTAGGAGGGAAAAGGCCCCAAGATAAATGGCTAAAATCTTCCAAGCTTGGAGATTCTCTAGGTAGGGTCCATCCACAATACGGGTCATCAGACCAATGGACTGGAGAACCAAACCATAGGCCTCACTTGTATGAAGCCAGTTCCTTAGGACAAATATTGTTTCCTCCGGCCAAGGATCATATAACTCCCCTAAAGAGTGAAATATATTTTATTTTCATTTTCATCTTGGTGGGGCAGGTTTACGTTGTACCCCAACCCCCACCCTGAAAAGCTTTGGGAGGCCCTGTGTATTTTCTCTCCTCTATTATAACTACCTAACCCTTTATAAAAAAGAAAATTAAAAAAAAAATTTTAAAAAAAAGAGTGGGGAGAATAAAGTATGTTAGGCCCTGTGTATTTTTTGGCTTGAGTTCACATATAGCTATGCTTTTATCCCTAAGCATTCAGCTAATTTCTCAAATTAACAAAAGAGATATCAAGGAAGAGAGATCTAAAGCAAGAGAATAGGAGATTGGAAACAAAAACTAAGAAAGGAAGGAAAAAAAATGAAATATTAGAGTTGTAACCATTCCGTATGGCATTTTTCCAACACTGCAGTGAACTGCTACATTAACGAAATACTATGAGACAGTATATTTGTTTCTTTTGCATTTCTTGAAACAATGTCACATCTAACAAACATTTCTTCAATAGGCTGAAATTAAACTTTGATCACCCAACGTACAATCCTGGACCATGACAAAAAACATATCATCTAAAAAACATAGAGAACATACCATCTAGGAAAATAGCAGCTGCACCACCCTCATAAAACCAATCAAGTTCCTTCTTCCGTAACAGAAAAATGCCTCTAAGAACCATGCCAATAACCTTGAAAAATCATTCAAGGAAAGAGTGTCAATGATTCTTTTTAAGTGCCAAGAACACTCAACACCCTTGCTCTAATAGACAAACAAAAGAGATGTTCTCCACTAAGAAATATATTTAGAGCTTGCAAAGTGGAAATTTTAATGAGTGATGATGTTCAATAGCTGGCAGGTTATTGTTGCAGATGTATGGTGCAACAGTAACCTTTAAAAAAAAAAGATGGTAGGTTGCCAAGTTATGATGGCACAACGGCACATAATGTCACGGGCACGAATCCACAAAGGCACTAATATTGGAATATCATAATACCACTTCCAACCAAAAAAAAATAATAATAAAGAAAGAAAAAAAGAAGAAGAAACCAATAAAGATGGAAACAAGGATACACCCAAATGATGATGACCAGAATCAAAACTTAATAAGGATGTAGGAGGAAACACCATAGTAGAGAATTACACAGCAAATTATCTTAAATGATATGTCCAATTTCAAAAGGATTGAGCTTCTATAAAAAAAATAAAAATAATAACAATAGGCTTGGCACCAGTTATGATGGAAAAGATGGTATTTAAGTAGAAGAGGTGTGCTATTATGATGCATAAACTTCATTGAGTTTCATAGATTATGCACCAAAATAACTCTATTCTACATGTCACATATGTAATTACCTTTGTGTGTGTGTGTGTGTGTGTGTGTGTGTGTGTGTGTGTGTGTGTGGTTCATTAATTATAGGCTGAACTTGATAGAAATGTCCAAATCAATTGATTGGAATGTCCATGTGTCCCTATCTGTGGGCCCATTTTTATGACCAACTTGATGATTGATCTAGCTTAATAATTGGCTTAAATATTCATTTAAATGGGCTTAACAAAATGGTATATTTGTTACAAACATTTCTTATGTGATTTTAACATTTTAGAACGATTCCCTGAAGTGAATATACAACTTTTTACCCGTAACAAACTTACAGCTTATCGAAAAAAAGAAAAACCAAGCTACCTATAAGTGACTTACAACTTACATCCAAACAGGATAACCTGTATGTTGTAAGTGACTTACCTGTAAGTCACAGCTTAAAAGAACTTACAAGGAAACTATGTTGAGTTGGGAGTCATTCAGCTAGACTACTCTTTATGTCAGATCACACACACACACACACAAAACACACAAAAAAAAAAAAAATAAATAAAAATAGGAAAAACAAATTCCGTATCTTTCTATTTGATCAGTGACAACCAAAAAAAAAAAAGGAGGAGGAATTTGTTGTAAATTAAACATCCCAAAAATTACAATTCACTTAATTCGTCTAATTTGATATATATATATATATGTATATATATATATATATATATATATATATATATATATATATATATATATATATATATATATATATATATATATGTGTGTGTGTGTGTGTGTGTGTGTGTGTGTGTGTGTGTGTGTGTGTGTGTGTGTGTGTGTGTGTGTGTGATAAAATGCATGTAAAAAAATTTAAAATTTTAAAAAAATAATAATCTTCCAACGTCCTCTTTCACCATCCACTTTAAAAAAGGGTTATAGTTTCAAGCATTGAAATCCACTAAAATCCCATAGATTTACAGTTCCAAACATTGAAACCCACTAAAATTCACTAATATCCTCCAGTTTTTTTTTTTTTTTTTTTTAAATTACCTTCACAAAGCCTCTTTTTCAAAAAAAAAGAAAAAAAAATAAGAAAGATGGATTATTCAAGGATCTACAGTTTCGAACGTCGAAAATTTCACTAATATGCCAAAAACTAATCTCAATTTCTTTAAAAATAAAAAATACAAAACAAAAACAAAAGCAAAAAAATTTTCATTTTCTCTTAATAAAACCAAAACACAAGAGATTGAATCAAAGATTTACAGTCTCCAATACAAACAAGAAATCAATCTCACTACAAAACAAAACCCTAACATCAACCTCTCAATCTGAAATCAACTCAGTCAAAGAAAGAACATGGATTAACATGATTTTCAATGGATTTGTGTGAAAATACCGCAAAATGATTTGATCTCGAAGCTCTTTTGCTTCAAGAAATTGAAAGGAGGAAGAATTTCTTACGGTTTTTCGGATCTGAGCTTCTCTCTTGAAAGCCCCACGAGAGAGAGGGTAAAAATACTTCTTTGCTTTCAGCTTTCTTCACAACTGTTGAGAGGAGGAGAAGACAGATCAGATCTGGGTTAGGGAATGAAGAGAGAGAGCTAGCGAGAGAGAGAGAGAGAGAGAGAGAGAGAGAGAGAGAGAGAGAGAGAGAGAGAGAGAGATCTGAGATTGGGATTTTTTTGGGCGCGGCTCTATTTTTGAGTGAGCGCCCAAATTTTGAGATTGGGGTCTGCTATGGCTCTGTGGGCCCCACCATGATGCATGTCAAACATCTACCCATCAGTCAGATGCATCATCCCATGGTGGGCTCAGGGATTAAAAATCAAATCAATCTATCACTCGTGTGGGCCACACCACATACAAAAGTTGAGAGGGGTTACCCTCCATTAAAACATTTATAATTATTTGTGGGCTCACCATGATGTATATGACATATCCGTGTCATCCATTTACTTTACCATGACATTTTGAGGCATGAGCCAAAAATGAGGTAGATCCAACGTTGAAGTAGCCCACACCAAAGTAAACAGAGGCCCAAGAAGTTTTTAACAGTGGTTGTTCGATTCCCTTTTTCCTGTGGTGTGGTCCACTTGAACTTTAAATCTGGCTCATTTTTTGGCTCATGCCCTAAATTTCAGCTGGGTTTGGTATGGCTCTATGGGCCCCACCATGATGCGTGTAAAACATCTACCCCATCAGTCGGATGCACCATCCCATGGTGGGCCACACCACATACAAAAGTTGAGAGGGATTACCCTCCATTAAAACATTTATAATTATTTTTTGGGCCCACATTGGTTTAGGTTCACAAATCCAGCGCATCCATTATGTGTGTGCCCCTTGGATGAGGGGTCATACCAAGTTTCAGACGCATCCAAATTTCAGTTGGGGCCCCACCAAGTGCACGGTTGATTTTTGGGATATCCCATAATTTAAAAGGGACCCATCAAATACACGGTGTTGATGTTTGACACACATCATGGTGGGGCCAACACAGCTTGACCTCATGGAAAGTTCCCATGAGCTCCTCAAACAGGGTTGAACAAGACCCACTGATCATTCCATGAGCATACTCGTCAACTTTTGCAGCTAGTTCATGCATCGTCTCACCAATCTATTTTGTAACTCCCTGTAGAAGTTCCCGAGACATAACCAGTTTTTGAATCCTTAACAATTCCCATCATACATCAAAGCTCCATGGTCCACCATGTTTTTGTGTTGCACCAGTGTTCATCAAGAACACCACATCCAAGTTGTTCATCAGGTGGGCCTCATCGGGACTTGAATTTTGGATCGTACTAGTTTTCGGGGGTGGTGAACTTGAGGACCTGATGATCAGAGTGGATAGCACGTGTTTTATGAGCCTTACAGAGTTTCATATGGTATGGTCTACTTAAGATTTGAATCTACTTTATTTTTAAGCTCACAGTTAGAACTCAAAGATACCTAACGGAATCCACTCATCTTCGATAAGACTGTGGGCCATTAAACGAATAGGATTTTGAAAGTATCTATGAATTATTAATGATGGATATCCAAGGTTAAGGTTTTCATATGGTGTGGCAACCATCCATTACACATGCCATACATGTATATACGTTCACACCATCCAAATCATCGTCCCACAACAATTGAGGAGCGATAGGAGATACTTTTATAGGACTTTAGATGGAGCAAGTTACCAGGCAGGCACTATAGGAGATAGTCTTATAGGACTTTACATGGAGCAAGTATGAAAATCATAGTGGTAGCAAGTAACCCATCAACATTTTGTCATATAATTTTAGATTATAAATATATAAAGAGGTAGATCCAACACTCAAGTAAACCGTACTATACTATTGAAACTTTCTTAGGACCCACCATAATGTTTATTTGTCATCCAACCTATTTATAAAGCCATATAGACTCGGATGGAGGGGGGAAAAAAACCAAATATCCGACTCGAAAGATCGTGGTAATACAATCTAAATAGATGATTAAAAAGCATAGCGCGCTAATTTTCAGTGTTCATAGAATAACGACTCTGCTAGGGACTTGGTAGCTCGCACTAGCTAAGATCCGACTCGAAAGAGTGTGGTAATACAATCTTAGGGGACATTCTACATATAAAATTTTCATTCATACTTTCAAAACATGATTCGAGTTCTATTTTTTAGGCCAGATCAAGTTTAGCTCATTTGATTGGTTTTATTTTGTAGTAAAGGAGAGAATGAGAGAGAACAAAGGAAATGAGAGTCGTGCGTGGTGGGCAATCTAGGCAGCGGACGAGTTAGTTGGATGGGTGCAGGTAGAGAGAGCAAGATGAAATTTCTCATTGAATTGCAGAAGAGATTTCTAAATCCCTTATCCTCACCAGTTATAGCTTCTTTACATCTAAATGCCTCATTTCCTTTTGATTTCATTTTGCTATTATTGCTATGTTTGAAAATTACTAAGAATTTCATGAAATTAGAGTATTAAGTTTTCTACATTCATGATCTGGACTAGCTGGAGGTAGTTTACAGTTAAATTTTCGGATCAAGTTGTGGTTTTCACCCGATTCCATTTGTAGCATCTCTGTTTGTGAAATTCTACTGTTATTTTGAAAACTACATGAGCGTAAAAATATAGATCTGGACGTGAAGTGATTAAATTGTATTCATGAATGGGTTCTTTGATGAGTCATTCTAAAAAAAATAGTGGTGTATTTTGAAGTGGTTTGTTTTCAATTCAATGATATCTAGTAACATCCTCATGTTGAAGCAGGGCCCAAGTATGTCGGAGTGTGATGGACAGAAAAAAGGAATATTTCCACAAGTTATAAATGGGCTTTTTGACTGCATAACGTTTTTCAATGATAGATCCAAGTACATAGTCAAATTGTCAATGGTATTATAAGTACGGATGTTCCATGATTTTCATGCCCTTTGAACTGTCAATGTCATCAGTAAAACTTTTCTTTTATGGCACTTACAGGTGGAGATCTATATAGAGAAAGTAAGGTTTGTAACTTACTGAAAGCTAGCAGATGGATTACCTTTGAAGTTCTCCAACCCTGAAATAGAATATGTGCTCTTTCACAGTTTTGCATATCCTCATTTTTTGGATATGTACTTTCCCTTGATTCTTTAAAAAATTACACTACTAATAAAATAAAAATAAAAATAAAAAGATTAAGAAAGCTACAAATTATTAAATTATGTTTCAATATAAGAAGTATATATATATATATATATATATATATATATAATAAAATTATTATATATCCATTATTAAAATCCTCCTAAGGCCCACAATACTGTTTATTTGACATCCAATATGTTGATTAGGTCATACAGGGCTATATGAAGGGGAAAAACAAAAATTAGTTTGATCCAAAACTTTTATGGCCCCAAAATGTTTTTTAATGGTTGACGCTCATTCAACACTGTTTCTGGAATGTGGTCCACTTAAGATTTGGACATCCAATTGTCGAACATCAACATCGTGGATTTGATGTGTCCCCTTTAGGTGAGTTACTCATTACCCTTATCAGAGTAAACTCTGTGGGGTCCACCATTATTTATTTATTTTATCCACTCCGTTCATCCATGTTAACAAATAATTTGAAGTCTAAAGAACAAAAAGGAAGCATGATGTCTGTGTTTAATCCATGTCGTTCATCTATTTTTAAAGATCATCTTATGGCATGAGACAAAAAATGAGGTATATCCCAATTTGAAATGGACCATATTACATGAAACAGTGTTGAATGATCTGATCAAATGATCCTTGTATACTGATTGATGGACTTACACATATTGAATGTGTACTTTTGCCCATTCTTTTTAATCATCCATTTAAAGCCCCAATATCAACCGTCTTGATATTGTCTGACATACACATGAGCTACATGTATGGAAGAGAGAACCTAATATCAACCGTCTTGATTGGGCCAAGTAAGCCCATTATTCCTATCACAATGGGAGCCCTTTAATTTGAATTCTTTTATTTTTTATTTCTTACATAGATGCCAATTAGATAGATCTCTAAGAATTGGAATGAGAATGACAGGGAGATAAATTTCTCTCGCATGTATTTCACGAAAAAAAACAAATCTAAAACAGAATCTAAATGTCAAAAAAAAGCTTCATGTTAAATGGTTTAAAACTCATATTTTTAAAAACCTTAAAATGTAAAGTTGATACTGAATATTTCTTTATTGTTTTTAACTTAAAATGGTGGTGTTTCTTTGTTAAAGTTGGTGTTGAACTCACACCATAAACAAACTAAAAAACTTATGTTAAAAGAAAAGAGGCTTGAACCCTAGCATGCGACACAAGCTCTCCTCCACTTCTTTGATTCTCTCAATCCATAAGGACATTAAAGGGGAGATTTCGGCCAATCATTAGAGCTTGCAAGAGGGTTCATTTGTTGTTTTTTCAAGAGCATTGGAGTTGAAATGAAGGAGAAAATCAGATTTCCCCCTTTCCGCATCCATACAACTATGAAATTACAATTTTTGGATTTTTGATTGATTGAATCTCTCTCTTAAGCTTGCACGAGGTATGTTCTTGCTCCTTAATGAGTTCATTTTCATTTAGAATGAAGATTTATTAGTTATTTTGTGATTTTTTCATTTTAGGTTACTTGTTACATTCCGATAAGACCGGGAACAAGGCCTATCTTAATCTCCTACCGTTGCTCATTATGCGTGATTTCTCTTCTTGGTTATGGGTATTTTCATCTTTTGATTATATGGTCTGGATCATGATTTTTTTTTTTTTTTTGGTTGGTTTGATTGTAAATGCAGGGAAACGTGGGGTTGATTTTCACAAAGGGTGATTTGAAGGAAGTAAGCGAAGAGGTTGCTAAATGCAAGGTATGGATTTTTTTTTTTCTCTCTCATTTTCTTAGAAGTTGCTGATGTTTTTCAAAGTCCATTTTTCTTAGAAGTTGCTCCTCTATTTGTATGGATCCATTAATTTCTTCTAATAATATCTGTTGGTTTTCAGTAGTGGGACCCTTTGTTTGGGGATCTAGACCATTGATCTGTTGTCTGTGTCTGTGTGTGTGTGTGTGTGTGTGTGTGTGTGTGTGTGTGTGTGTGTGTAGCATTGCTCCCCTCTTTGTATGGATCCATTAATTTCTTCTAACAATATCTATTAGTTTTCACTAGTGGGACCCTTTGTTTGGGGATCTAGACCATTGATCTGTTGTCTGTCTATATGTGTGTGTGTGTGTGTGTGTGTGTGTGTGTGTGTGTGTGTGTGTGTGTGTAGTATTGCTCCCCTGTTTGTATGGATCCATTAATTTCTTTTAACAATATCTGTTGATTTTTAGTAGTGGGACCCTTTGTTTGGGAATCTAGACCTTTGATCTGTTGCCTCTGTTTCTCTCTTTCTCTCTCTCTCTCTCTCTCTATATATATATATATATATATATATACACACACACACACACACACACACTCTCTCTCTCTCTCTCTCTCTCTCTCTATATATATATATATATATATATATATATATATATATATATATATATATATAGAGTATCGCTCTCCTGTTTGTATGGATCCATTAATTTCTTCTAACAAAATCTGTTGGTTTTTAGTAGTGGGACCTTTTGTTTGGGGATCGAGACCATTGATCTATTGCCTCTATCTGGGGATGGACCATATCCCCCAAATTTTCTAGATTGGAAAAGACCCAATGACCAATATTGGAACTTTTTAAATTTAATGTGGACCACTGTAGTATTTCGTATTGTTCTATGTGGAACATATGACACAAACTTAAAATTGATTGAGTTTTTTTTTTTTTGGTGAACATTCCACCCATGTCCATATGAAAAAAAGGAATGGCATGATGGAACTGAATTGAAATAGTAGATCCTTGATTCTGATGCATGTCTTTTTTCTTGAAGATCAGACCATCAAATTTCTCCATGGATGCAATGAAAAATTCAGTATAAAATGGTTGTGGCTCAAGGTTTCAAGTATTGTCTGAAACTTGTACATGTCTGGATGTGCGTTGGTATTTTCCACAATGGATATGGTTGTATCATCTTATAAACCATGCGTTATGCCAAAGCTTGTTTCTAATCCTTGTTGTGGATTGGTATCGAGCAACCTAATAGCTGCTATGTTAGTAATCAATTTTTAACTCTTTAAAGTTGCTGAATTTCAGTTATGGTAAACATTGCTGATCTCTAGTTGTAGATTAGGGATCTGTTGACTGCTGCTCAATCCTGATATCTTCCTTCTTTTACTGTTACATGAGATCCAATCTTGGTATTGCAAGTACTGCTAAATCTGGTAAGATCTATAATCAATTCAGCCTTTAAGGGTCTAATTGCATTACCCACTTGTCAGGATTGAAAACCTGCCAATAACTTTTGCAATTACATGTGACACATTATATAATTTGTCTTATTAGGATAGGACCTCAACATTAATTCAGTGTGGTGATTGTTGGGCCTTGAAGTAATCTATGCATTTATAAACCTGGCCTTGAAATATTGCATGCATTTATACCGTTGTTGCATGTAGAAAGGAATCTAAGCCCAAATTGGGGAACTGGGACCACATGGATTCTAGCCTATAAAACCTACAGATGCAAACCCTAATGTAAATACCCTTTGCCTGATTCATGACTGCAACTTGGCTTTGGTCAACCTGAACCCTAATGGTCTAACCTGAACTTTAGTATGAGTTGGGCTGGCCGTGTACTGAAAACTCTCAACCTGACAAAGGCATTCCATAGCAGTAATGCCATAATGGTCACCACTGTTACGGTTACGGTATTGGCCGTTGTGGCGTCTGTATCTCTCTATTTTATTTTTTTTTGAAAAATTTGTTTTGGGACCATTACAGGCTGTAATGGGACCGCTATGGGTCATTCTTTTTGTAATGGCCGTTATGTCCATTTCACCCTTGTAACTCGTAATGGTAAAACCGTTACCGTTATGTACTTGTTTTAGCATAAAATGAACCTGATCCCAACCGACACAGGTAGGTTGCACTCTGGTTTAGGCCAAGGGAATTCCCACCGAACCCGATTTGATATTATCTATATATGATGCTATTTTTATGTCAAACATACATGCTATAAACTTTAAATCATGGCCTTCATGCATGTGGCAACGTTCTCTACATTGTTTTTATCTTCCTTAAATTTATTTTCTAGCCTTTGGCTACAACCATGATGATATAGAAAAAGAGGATAAAGAAGAAGCTGACTTGCTTGTGGAAATCATTGACCTCTTTAAATGACTAAGAGAAGTTCAGAACTTTGTACTCCAACAGAAGTGGAGTTAAACAACCCATAATTTGGCTAGCAGGGAGCACAATGACATGTTTCAGTAAGTGTCCAACTGAAGTGAATACAACTACCAAGTGAAAGAAGAAGAAGAAGAAAGAAATGGAGAAAAAGATGGCTTTTTCTGAACAGACTGCATTTAGTTCAAAATTCATATATTAATGGTTTGACGAAAGTATCTTTTAGATGAAACACTTTTGTTGCACAAGCTCATGCAATAATACCTTTTGTTACTTATGCTAGCTTCGAGAGGATCTATGGTTTGGCGATCTTAGCGATAGAAATGCCATGGAATTTTCTGCCTTGTGCAGTTTATCCCCAGCCAAAGGAATCCTTTTAGCTATTGCCTCAATAGGTAAGGAAATCAAACCTTTGAAAGGAATTTGGAGAGTGCACTTTGTCTTCTGATGGTAGGGAGAAAAGATTGTGGAAGTGTGCCTGTACGCTTATAGAATAAAAGAAGGAGAGAGAGAACCCCCACCCCCCAACATATGCACACACACACACTTTGCCTAATTGGTGAAAATTTATTCAGTAATTTAGCTTCTTCATTTATTTTTTCTAGCTTTCTTTCTTTCTTCTTCTTCTTTTCATTTTTCATTCTTTACCTTGCCAAGGCATCAGTAGGTGGGGTTTGGGGTTCAAGATGGTTGGAGCAGGTTTATGTTGCTGCCCCAAATCGGAGTTGGAAGGGTTTTGCACTGCAAGTTAGATGTCAAGCACTCACATAAGTTCATGACATGGTATAAAATTTCTAAAGCCTGCAAACATAGACATATCTAAATTCTATAATTTTGGATGGATGGGTTTTTTCTTAAACTTGAACATATAGCATTTTTCACTCCATAATCTCTAAATTCTGCAATTTTTTACCTTGATGAGCCCAGAAAATTTCAATCCATGTATGTGGAGCTAATGAATCTTTTGCATGGCTTGTTTCATTGGCTAAAGAGAAAAGTGCACACCATACAATCTATTGGTTAATAATATCTTCTCAGTGCAATCTGTTGGTTATGCTCCTTTGGTACTTGGGTGATCAATTTGGACATTTCGGATTACCATACAACTATGTTATGCATGCAGTTGAAGAAGAGCCACTCCCATTTTTAAATGGTGTAGAAACTAATTTGGGGGTGTAGCCCATGTTTTTAAGTACTTATATTTGTATTCCATATTATGTTTTCTTCATTAAAATATATCTTTGTGGGTGGATTCAGTTTTCAAGGAGAGGGCCTTAGATGGGAATGATTGGCAATACATGATTTGTAAAGGTGACTCCAAATAGTTGGGACAAGGACATGATGATGATTGTAGTAACAATGTAGGGCATGCAATTACAGGTTATTTTAGCTGATTTAAATTTTCTTTTTTCATCATAAATTGATACTGAGTTTAAAACTACCATTACATTCTCTGGCACATATATTTTTAACTGTGGAAAACAGTCTTAGAATCTCCATCATGCTGTACATATATGTAGTTTCTCTTTCACTTGTGAATTTATTTCTCTACCTAGTTTTAAAACTAATGAGTTCTTCATACTAATTTCATGTAGCATCTCTTGGTATCATCAGATTTTGCCTCCATACAGTAACATATACTGCATCAAAGTTTCTACTGAAATGGTTGTTTCAGTATGAACATGAGCATAGATAATGGTTGGCCACTATCTCTTTGGGACTGATATCAAGTTGTTTACATGCAATGAATTTAAGACAAATTCCAAATCATCATTGGACTTCTTAAGGTACATACTGGTTCATGCATACATACAAATGCCTACCCAGTCTCGGATGTGCGTCGGAGCTATCCGGATGAGCAGGGGTCCCTGGAAGGTGGGAACCGCTGTTATGACCATGATGAAGCTGTCCATTTCCTATGGACAACATTGGATGGGCTGGCCATTTGGACAGGCCGTGTTTATGTATTTGCTCGAAATTAATTGTAACACCCCGACTTTTTAGGACCCGATTATACAACTCGTTTCCCAAAAACTCGAGTGTTAACCTTAAAGGATGGTAAAGTTCGAGTGTACATTTTTTTTTCTTTTATCAGAGTAAGCAAATAAGCATAGTGTGGACAAATTGACATAAAAAAAATTTTCATTATCATTCAAGTATACAAGAAGTTTCCCATAATGACTTATACAAACCAATGTCTCTGAATTTAACAAGTACAAGATTTACAAGAATTTAATACATGAAGAATAACAGAAAGTATATCAATATAGGCCGCAAGATCACACGGCTCCTCCAGGCAAATACAGTCATGCATCCCTAGCGATCGTACCCTGCTCCTCATCAAGTCTGAGCATGCATATCACTTAAGCCACCTGTGCTACCTGTACGGTTATATTTTTGATGGATGAGTGGCCAACTCAGTGTGAATTCCCCTCAAGATTACACACCGCCGCATTAGGTAAGAAATAGTATAAAACATCCAGACACCCAAAACAGAGTAAATGCAGTCTTATTAGATGCATGGATGCGTGAATGCAATCAGTCCCGAATAAGACATCCAGACGAACATAGGGGTCGTCACCCATACAATCATCGACCCGAGTAAGATATCCAGACGGTCTGTGCCTCGGGTAAAACATCCAGACAGGCAAATATGTACGATAACAACAGATGATGGTTGGTGCCTCGGGTAAGACATCCAGACAGACGAATCTATATGTTATGTATGACAACAATGTACGATAACAACAGATGATGGTTGGTGCCTCGGGTAAGACATCCAGACAGACGAATCTATATGTTACGTATGACAGCAATGTACGATAACAACAGATGATGGTTGGTGCCTCGAGTAAGACATCCAGACAGGCGAATCTGTATGTTTCGTCTAACAATAATAGATGCTGGTTTGTGCTATGCATGCATGATTAGCCAACCCGCTATTAGTTCAATTGCCAAACCTTTCGGGTATTGGTCGTACGTGGGTCTTCTATCTAATGGACGGTTCAGATCATGTATATGGGCCCCGCTGGTGGGCCACCATCGCAACCCACGGTCGGCCTCCATTTTTTTTAAAAATTCTCATAGGCGGAAAAGAGGGAGAGAGCTTCTCCATTTCGGGAAAGCTTGGGTTAGCTGCGTCTGACCCTAGTCAGAGGTCCGATGCACCGCATATGCACACACGCTGTGCACACGCCCTCATGTGAGCGGTGTCTACAGTGATGTTTGTGATAAATCCACACCGTTCATTCTACCTCGGGAGCTCTAATCAAATTTTTGTCCAAAAAAACTAGTCAGATCTAAAGTTCAGGTGGGGTCCATGACTTGATTAGGGTCATCTTGGTGGATCTCCGTCAATCCGACGGTCGGATCACCCCAAAATCGGACGTCAACGGCTAAAAGGGTTAAATGGTTGTTCATATGTCTTTTGTAATGACTTACAACTAGGTATTAATGTTAATGCTAATTTTTAGTATAAACGATACATATCATTATTCATTTCCCCTTATTACTATCCTTTTTACTGTTATTATTATTATTTTTTTCATTATTATATTACTATCATTATTATTATTATTATTACTATCACTTATATATTTTATAATATCGTAGGTCATTATCATGTAAATTGTACCAATGTTAGTAAGCAAGGATTAATGTATATATCATTTGTACATTATTTGTAGGGTTACATGTGTTATGTTTTAATTTCATATAAGTTGTTACATTGTTTGGAATATGTTATTCCTTGTAACCTTTTCTAGCATTTTTATTTATTTATTTTTATTTTCAGGTATTATAGATTTTATAATTTATATTAATTCGGAGTACACGGTAACACTCGAGTACTAAAAGTACGGGGTGTTACATTAATGGAGCAGACCCGGATGTACGTCAGAGCTATCTGGATGAGCGGGTTCCTTGGAAGGTGGGAACCGTCGTTATGACCATGATGAAGCTGTCTATTTTCTATGAACAACATTGGAGGGGTCTGACCATTTAGACAGGCTGTGTTTATGTATTTAATCAAAATTAATGGAGCAGACCCGGATGTGCGTCGGAGCTATCCGGATGAGGGGGGGTCCCTAGAAAGTAGGAACCGTTGTTATGACCATGATGAAGTTGTCCATTTCCTATGGACAATATTGAAAGGGCCTGATCATTTGGACAGGCCGTGTTTATATCTTTTTTATATCTGTATTTACAGGAACTACGCCTTTAACCTAAACTACTCCCTAAACCTATACCTGTACCTATAACCTAAACCTAAACCTTAACCTATAACCTAAATCTAGACTTATAACCTTAACCTAAACCTATTCTCAAATCCCAAAACCTATACTTATAGTTGAAACCTAAACCTTAACCTTAACCTATAACCTATACTTATAACCTTAACCTAAACCTAAGCCTTAACCAATAACCTAAACTCAAATCCGTAAACCTTAACCTTAACCTATAATCGATACTTATAATCTATAACCTAAACCAATATCTATACCTATTCTTAAACCTTAACCTATAACTTAAACCTAGACTTATAACCTTAACCTAAACCTATTCTCAAATCCCAAAACCTATACCTATAACCTAAACCTAAACCGTAACCTATAACCTATAAGTTAAAACCTAAACCCAAACTTAAACCTGAACCCGAACCTGATTTCCTAAACCTTAACCTATACCCTAAACCTAAACCTAAACCTAAACCTATAAGTTAAACCTATACCTATACCTATACTTAAATCTTAACCTATAACTTAAACCTAGACTTATAACCTTAACCTAAACCTATTCTCAAATCCCAAAACCTATACTTATAACCTAAACCTAAATCGTAACCTATAACCTATAAGCTAAAACCTAAACCCAAACCTAAACCCGATCCCTAACCTGAACCCAATTTCCTAAACCTTAACCCATAACCTAAACCTAGACTTATAACCTTAACTTAAGCCTATTCTCAAATCCCAAAACCTATACTTATAGTCAAAACGTAAACCTTAACCTATAACCTATAACATATACTTACAACTTTAACCTAAAGCTAAGCCTTAATGTAACGCCTCGAAAATCGGGGGTCGGGTAGAAACCCAACTCCTGAGTTTCAGAACATCACTTATGCAACATTTTCAATGATGGATGAACGTCGACTGTAAGAGTACATAAAACATGAGGTGGATTAAGCCAAAACAGCATATCATACTCTAGAGACAGTTAAATTAGCAAGCGGAAGAATGTGATAGATATATAAAATATATAAATGATTGTAAGTCTCCAGAGTGTGAACATATTACCAGGTTAACTAAATACATGTATACTCCAAAACTGAACAAAAAGAATATACATGAGTGCTCCATAAGTGCAAAAAGACAAGTGTCATAGCGTCTAATCAACTTCCCTGTAGTCCCATCGATCAAAACACGCATATAGGAGAAATCCTCCTCATCATCATACAAGTTGTTGAGGGTCAAATATTGCATATTAGACACCAGATATTGCCTGGATTTATAAACATAATATTGCTTAATGGAGTATTTTTACCTTGTTTATGTTGCAAGGTGATTTTATGAGCAAGGATTGAAAAAGGTGTTAAAAGCATGGATTTAACGATCCAAAGTAACCAAAGCAAGGGACAGACTTTAGAAGACTAAGATTGACGGATTTACACGGTCAGAAATCCAAGAAAACTAAGAAATTGAAGCTCAAGTGGCCCGAAATTGGTCCAGAATGTAAGATCACGGGGTTCTCAACATCCGTTCAGCTCGAAACTTTATACAGGGCCTGGGGACCATAAATTAACAGTACACGTCAATTTTCACCCATTGAAACCCTGTAGAAGTGGCCGAACAGACAAATCAGGCCATGAATCTGTGATTCTGGGCCCACCTAATATCTGGAATTGGCTCGAATTTGGTATCAACAACTTAAATGAGGAGACCAATCAGATGGTCGGATCAGATTTTGCAAAAACATTACACTGGACCCTACATGTATAACATGTGCATAAAGCACATGTACACTAGCCGTGTACCAGACCAGATGCATATTTTAAAGTCGGTTTGACCGACCGACTTCAGCAGCAGTAAACGAGTTTTCAACAGCATTATCGCTGTCCATTTTTGCGGTCGATAGTGGGCCCCACTCATGTCCCGTATGGACGATCTAAACCGTCCATCTTGTAGACGGCTGTGAATACTACAAAACCTAGGTGATATTTTTCAGCCAAGCATACACGTGTGTGATACAAGGACCACAATAGGACTGCCCTGCAACGTTCAAACGTGATCTTTTTGTGATTTCTTCTCTGGGCCACGTCAATGGACATTCAAAACTACCCACTCTTGACTAAAATTTCGTTCTGAATCCAATGGATGGGGTGGATTTTTCAGAAAATGCTTCTGTGGGGCCCATGGATCATGACAGCGAAAGAGTGCGAAAGGTTTCGCACATCCGTAAAAACTGACTTTTCCACGCAGTTGTGGCCCACCATCTTTGATCATATGACAGATTTGAACCGTCTATCATGTAGAGGACCCAAAAACATCTTAAGAGACGATATTTCTTTGAAAATTAAGCGAGGAAAGTGACGATTTTTGAGGTACCGAACTTAGCTGCGAAAAAGCTTTCATTGGGCATGCATAGCTTTTCAAATCCGATTCAAATCCGATTCTCACCACTCCAGTAGCTATATAAGGAGGTTTTAGACGTGGGGAGCATTCATTCAATAGAGGGCTCGAGCTTGGACGTGGGAGAGGAGGAGAGAGAGATTTTTTTTCTTTTTCTTTTCTTTTTCTTTCTTTTCTTCTTCTTTTTCTTTTAGTTTATTTTGGATTTTAGCCACATCATGTCAGGCTAAAACCCTTTAGCTAGGGCTAAGGGTTGAAGCTTGTAGTGAGGTGGGAGATTTTAATGTATGTTTTCAATTTAATTTTAATTCATGAATTGACTTGATTTTAGTTGATTATTATAGGAATGTTTTTAGTCTTTAATGGTCTGTTGTGACTGAAATTATAATGTGTCTGCAATGACTTTGAGCATGTCTCTTCTCTTTTATGTTTATAACATTAGAGAGCCCTGTTGTTCACCATAGTCTCCTGGGCATGGTCAGATGACGGTACCTTTCCTAACCTTCATACATGTGATGGGTTGGTAATTAGTTTAATTCTGTTGTTTGCCATAGTCCCCCGGACATGGTTTGGTGATGAAATCCATTCTAATTCATACACCTTTCATCTCTTTGAAAACTAGATCAACGGCAGTTTAGTAATTTTCATGATTTTTGATGCAAGCATAAGTTCTCCCTGATCTCTACAAGTGGATCCTCTGAATCCCTAGTTTTCTATTCCTGATTTTTCTTAAGTTTTAGATAATAATCTCACAATTCTTCATTAAATTTTATTTGATTTAGATTTCATCTCATTCTAGTTCTAGTTCTAGTTAGTTTTAGATAACGTACAGTTTCAGTCCCTTAGGATTCGACCTCGGTCTTACCGAGTTATTACTACATCGCAACCCTGCACTTGGGGAGTGAACACAAGTCCGGCTCCACTTCACAAGCAGGGCCATCATCTGTAACCAAAACAGGGACTGGTGGGTGTCTGGAACACCATCCTATAACGTGGGAGTGAGTAGCTAACTCAGTGGAATCATAGAACAAAGATTAACATGTTATCAAATCCATCACGTGATAATGATAAAGTAAACAAAACAAACATTTCTAAATACTGTGATTAATGCATGGATGAAATGACATGATGGATGCCCTCACCGACATACTCTCTCATGCGGCACCATTGCATATGCGGCATGCTTGCGTTCCTCAGTGCTCCACATCTTCCAGGCACATGCAGTGCGATATGGATAATGATTACCGAGTTATTATTAGTCCTTTTCATACAGCAGGATTGGAAAACTAGGGTATTTCCCTTATATCATTCCCAACAAGGATCCTGTCTAGGGTCGTCACTCCTAGTAATCTCATACGATGATATATTTCTAGGTCGCTGCAAGGGCTGTCAGGGCTGTTGCACGCACTCGTTGCTCCACTCCCCCATCACCTTATCAATATAGGCCTAGTTTGTACTCTTATTGCTACGGAAGGGTAGCCCCTTACGTAGACTCAGAGTACGCTCGAGGTCACTATAAAGGGTTGCAGGGCTGTTTCTCGTACTCATTGCACCGCTCCCCCATCACCTTATCAATGTAGGCCGACAGCAAGAATATAGTGTCCCATACCACCATAATCTACTCACGAGTCTGGGTTACTCACTGGTCACTATGGGGAGGTTTGTGGCCCCAGCGTAGGCCGACAGTTCGACCAGGGTGTCCCATACCACCATGCCCGGCTCATGAGTCTTAGTGGATTAAGGTACCACGGTTATCGGGGTTATCACTGGTAAGTTTAGTACCCTAGGTTCAAGCAGTTATGACGAATATAAGGTGAACATACAATGATCAGTCGAGTTACTTGACGAGTCCGACTAGCACGAGCGCACGTTGAATCGACCGACATGAAGTGCACAAGCTCTTCGTGTGGCCTAACCACTGCCGACGACTCTAGTACGACTTGGGTTCGTCATACACATCCTTCGTGGTGAATAGAATCTAACCACGAATTCTAAACTGTTACCGACTGCCTGGACTAGAGTATAGCCCCAAGCAAATGAAATGTGAATCAGTAATCATATGAGATAGACAGAATTGAAATAACAAGTGATTCAAGCATGTTAGCAACATGTTATAAGATACAACATATGCAATTTAACCATACACGAGAATTTCATATATATAAGGTAATCAATCCAAATAAACAAACATGGAGGAACTCATATACATCACCAAAAGAGTTGAGAATCCTATCTCAACACTTATCTACAACCTCATTTACTCAATACTTACTTATACAAATATTTATACAAACACTTAGACTACACAACTCCAACGTACTTGTCGTAAGTTGATTTCAACATATAATATGACAGATCCTTATATCAAGGAGATGTCTAATACACAACAATCATGTTCTTACATTCAAAACATATGGCAAGCATAAATCATATTGATTTAGGCATTTCAACAAACACTTAGTCTACATAGCATATGTCGGCCAATATGTGCATTAGGGCGAATCTCTTCGCCAAACAGATCATACATCCATAACTAGTATAAATACATGGCAAATACCCATGGAAATCATATCGGCAAAATACATACATATACAGTATTTTCTATAAATACCTAAAATACCATAAATCTCATATTCTCGTACGTATTCGAATTGAAAACATACAGCATGTTCTACATGTCAAAGAACATCCTGATCAGCAATCTACCATTAAAAGGCATCGAAAGCTTTGAAAACAGGTAATTTAAGCGTCTAAGATCCGCACCTTTCGTCGTAGAAGCGTAACGAATCGAACAAAAGGTCTACGCTTTGTCAACGGCGACATGACGACCTATATCACAAGATACATCAGCTACGTCGCTACTTGTATCGAAGGACTCCCTAAAACAGGTTAGGGTTTTCTTACCTAGAACGGCGTTGGAATCGCCAGAATAGCGATGCAGGTGGAAAGATCTGGCACGTGGAGCAACAGGGAAGAATCCCTGGAAGAATCACCAGCTTCTCCCTCACTTTCTCTCTTTTTTCTCTCCTCTCTCCTTGGGTTTTCCCCAAATTCGTATGGGTTAGAAAGCTAAGGGTTTAAGGCCCTTTTATAAGCCCAAACATAACCAAAACAGACTTTAAGTCAAGGTATACTTAGGTTATAGCCAAATCGGGTCTTTCCCGATCCAAAAGAGCATTTCAGGAGGTCCCTTGGCCGAACGCGGTCAGACTTAAGCTCATGTATATTGGATCCTACTCACACCAAGTTTTCAGTCTGGTAGTGTTCCCAGATCGCACGTGGCGGACTAGTTTCAGTTCAGCGGTCACGGAGACTCGATCAAGGATTCCAAGTACACTGACCTGGGTGAGAAATGTTTCCTGATCCGAGGGTGTATTTGAGTCAGATTTTGACGGTCTGAATGCTTATACTTAACCCGCAAGCGAAACGTGCCAGATTTATTTAAATCCCATTTAATTTAAATTTTACTCTTTCTCACACTCTTCGCTCCAAGCTCAATGAAATAGCCTCAGAACATCGGTTGGGCTTGATTTTCGAAACGATTGTCAAGTCTAGCTAAGCGGTCCTAACGGTCTGAGATTGTAAATATCAGACTTTCGACGTGCGGTCAAGATCCAATATAAAGTTTCAAAGGGTTCCTGAGAACAAACAGGTTTAGAGTTTGATCATAGGTTTTAGGGTATTGTAGCGTCAATGATTGTACAAGTTTTGGGTTATGCAGAACGTATTTAAAGTGGTTGGTGCTAATTTTGTAGGAAATATAGTGTAGCGCTGGCTAACTCACGTTAAATTTCTAAAGAATTTGGTCCTAAATGATTTATTCGGCTTTGGAATTGGGTTCTTAGAGGTTACCAAGGTGTTATGGTTGACCCATTGCCTAAGGATGTCTAACCCCAGGTTGGCAAAAATCTGGAGTGTTACACTTAACCTATAACCTAAACATATACCTATAACCTAAACCTAGACTTATAACCTTAACTTAAACCTATTTTCAAATCCTAAAACCTATTCCTATAACCTAAACCTAAACCTTAACCTATAACCTAAACTTAGACTTATAACCTTAACCTAAACCTATTGTTAAATCCCAAAACCTTAACCTATAACCCAACCTAAACCTATACTTATAACCTAAACCTATTCTCGAATCCCAAAACCTATACTTATAACCTAAACCCGATCCCGATTTCCTAAACCTAAACCTTAACCTATAACCTAAACCTATACCTATAGCCTAAACCTAAACCTATAATTATAACCATAACCTAAAACTATTCTCAAATCCCAAAACCTATACCTATAACCTAAACCTAAACCTTAACCTATAACCTAAACCTAGACTTATAACCTTAGCCTAAACCTATTCTCAAATCCCAAAACCTTAACCTATAACCCAACCTAAACCTATACTTATAACCTAAACCTATTCTTAAATCCTAAAACCTATACTTATAACCTAAACCAAAACCGTAACCTATAACCTAAACCTAAAACTTAAACCCGAACCCGATTTTCTAAACTTAAACCATAACCTATTCTCAATTCCATAAAGCTATAACCTATAACCTATAAGCTAAACCAAAACCTATAACCTTAACCTAAACTAAAACCTATAACCTAAACCTTAACCTGTAACCTATAACCTGTAACCTAAACTTATAACCTATAACCTAAACCTAAAACCTAAACCTAAACCTATAAACTAAAACCTAAACCTAAACCTAAAACCTAAATGTATTCTCAATTTCCTAAACCTAAACCTACACCAAATCCTAATCTCAGCTTCGTAACCTAAACCTAAACCTAAACTTGAAAACCCACACCTAAACCCGATCCCGAACTCATTTTCCTAAACTTAAACCTTAACCTATTCTCAATTCCCTAAAGCTATCACCTATAACCTAAACCTAAACCTAAACCTAAACCTAACCTAAACCTATAACCTAAACCTAAACCTATAACCTAAATGTATTCTCAAATCCTTAACCCTAAACCTATACCTAATCCTAATCTCAACTCCCTAACCTAAACTTAAACCTAAACTTGAAGACCCAAACTTAAACCCGATCCCAAACCGGAACCCGAACCCGATTTCCTATACCTAAACCTTAACCTATTCTCAATTCCCTAAAGCTATAACCTATAACCTACAACCTATAACCAAAACCTGTAACCTTAACCTAAACCAAAACCTATAACCTAAACCTTAACCTATAACCTGTAACCTAAACTTATAACCTATAACTTAACCTTAACCTAAACCGTAACTTAAACCTAAACCTAAACCTAAACTTAAAAACCCAAACCTAAACCCGAACCCGAACCCAATTTCATAAACCTAAACCTTAACCTATTCTCAATTCCCTAAAGCTTTAACCTATAACCTATAACCTAAACCTAAACCTAACCTAAACCTATAACCTTAACCTAATCCTAAAACCTAAACCTAAACCTAAAACCTAAATGTATTCTCAAATCGTTAAACCTAAAACTACACCTAATCCTAATCTCAACTACTTAACCTAAACCTAAACTTGAAAACTCAAACCCAAACCCGATCCTGAACCCGAACCCGATTTCCTAAACCTAAACCTTAACCTATTCTCAATTCCCTAAAGCTATAACCTATAACCTACAACCTATAACCAAAACCTGTAACCTTAACCTAAACCAAAACCTATAACCTAAACCTTAACCTATAACCTAAACCTTAACCTATAACCTGTAACCTAAACTTATAACCTATAACTTAACCTTAACCTAAACCGTAACTTAAACCTAAACCTAAACCTAAACTTAAAAACCCAAACCTAAACCGGAACCCGAACCCAATTTCATAAACCTAAACCTTAACCTATTCTCAATTCCCTAAAGCTTTAACCTATAACCTATAACCTAAACCTAAACCTAACCTAAACCCATAACCTTAACCTAATCCTAAAACCTAAACCTAAACCTAAAACCTAAATGTATTCTCAAATCCTTAAACCTAAACCTACACCTAATCCTAATCTCAACTACTTAACCTAAACCTAAACTTGAAAACCCAAACCCAAACCCGATCCTGAACCCGAACCCGATTTCCTAAACCTAAACCTTAACCTATTCTCAATTCCCTAAAGCTATAACCTATAACCTACAACCTATAACCAAAACCTGTAACCTTAACCTAAACCAAAACCTATAACCTAAACCTTAACCTATAACCTAAAGCTTAACCTATAACTTGTAACCTAAACTTATAACCTATAACTTAACCTTAACCTAAACCGTAACTTAAACCTAAACCTAAACCTAAACTTGAAAACCCAAACCTAAACCCGAACCCGAACCCAATTTCATAAACCTAAACCTTAACCTATTCTCAATTCCCTAAAGCTTTAACCTATAACCTATAACCTAAACCTAAACCTAACCTAAACCCATAACCTTAACCTAATCCTAAAACCTAAACCTAAACCTAAAACCTAAATGTATTCTCAAATCCTTAAACCTAAACCTACACCTAATCCTAATCTCAACTACTTAACCTAAACTTAAACTTGAAAACCCAAATCCAAACCCGATCCTAAACCTGAATCCGATTTTCTAAACCTAAACCTTAACCTATTCTCAATTCCCTAAAGTTATAACCTATAACCTATAACCTAAACCTAAACCTAACCTAAACTTATAACCTAAATCTATAAACTAAAACCTAAACCTAAACCTAAAACCTAAATGTATTCTCAAATCCTTAAACTTAATCCTAATCTCAACTCCCTAACCTAAACTTGAAAACCCAAACCTAAACCCGATCCCGAACCCAAACCCGATTTCCTAAACCTAAACCTTAACTTATTCTCAATTCCCTAAAGCTATAACCTATAACCTATAACCAAAACCTATAACCTTAACCTAAACCAAAACCTATAGCCTATAACTTAACCTTAACTTAAACCTAAAACCTATACCTAAACCTAAACCTAAACTTGAAAACCCAAACCTAAACCCGAACCCGAACCCGATTTCCTAAACCTAAACCTTAACCTATTCTCAATTCCCTAAAGCTTAAACCTAAACCTATGACCTAAACCTATAACCTAAACCTATAAACTAAAACCTAAACCTAAACCCTAAATGTATTCTCAAATCCCTAAACCTAAACCTACACCTAATCCTAATCTCTATTCCTTATCGTAAACATAAACTTGAAAACTCAAACCTAAACCTGAACCCGAACCTGATTTCATAAATGTAAACTTTAACCTATTCTCAATTCCCTAAACCTTAACCTATAACCTACACTTATAACCTAAACTTAAAACCTAAGCCTAAACCTAAAGCCTAAGTGTATTCTCAAATCTATAAACCTAAACCTACACCTAGTCCTAATCTTAACTCCCTAACCTAAACTTGAAAACCCAAACCTAAACCCGAACCCGATTTCCTAAACCTAAACCTTAACCTATTCTTAATTCCCTAAAGATATAACTTATAACTTAAACCTAAACCTAAACCTATAACCTTAATGTAAACCAAAACCTATGACCTAAACCTTGACCTATAACTTATAACCTAAACTTATATCCTATAACTTAACCTTAAACTAAACCTTTACCTATAACCTAAAACCTAAACCTAAACCTAAAACCTAAATGTATTCTCAAATCCCTAAACCTAAACCTACACCTAAGCCTAATCTCAACTCTCTAACCAAAACCTAAACCTAAACCTACACTTGAAAACCCAAACCTAAACCCAATCCCCAACCCGAACCCGATTTCCTAAACCTAAACCTTAACCTATTCTTAATTCCCTAAAGCTATAACCTAAAACCTAAACCTAAAACGTAAATGTATTTTCAAATCCCTAAACCTACACCTAATCCTAATCTCAAGTCCCTAACCTAAACCTAAATCTAAACTTGAAAACTCAAACCTAAACCCGATCCCGAACCCGAACCTGATTTCCTAAACCTAAACCTTAACCTATTCTCAATTCCCTAAAGCTATAACTTATAACCTAAACCTAAACCTAAACCTAAACCTTAACCTATTCTCAATTCCCTAAAGCTATAACTTATAACCTAAACCTAAACCTAAACCTAAACTTAAACATATAACCTTAACCTAAACTAAAACCTATGAGCTAAACCTTAACCTAAACCAAAACCTATGAGCTACCTTAACCTATAACATATAACCTAAACTTATATCCTATAACCTAACCTTAACCTTAACCTAAACCCTAAACCTTTACTTATAACCTTAACCTAAACCCTAAACCTTTACCTATAACTTAAAACCTAAACATAAACCTAAAACCTAAATGTATTCTCAAATCCCTAAACCTAAACCTATACCTAATCCTAATCTCAACTCCTTAACCTAAACCTAAACCTACACGTAATCCTAATCTCAACTCCCTAACCTAAACCTAAACCTAAACTTGAAAATCCAAACCTAAACCCGATCCCAAACTCGAACCCGATTTCCTAAACATAAACCTATTCTCAATTCCCTAACGCTATGAATAATTTTTTATATTTTATTTATGATATTAAACTTATATGTATTTATGCATGGATGAATGTCATGTGGATAAGATTGTTTGTGTTTGGATGAATGTAGTTTATGTTTGGATGGATTTACGTAGTTTGGGTTTAGATGGATGTGAATGTGAATATGATGAAATATATTATATAACAGGTGTATATCAGGAAGAATATGATGAACTATATTGTAACAGGTGTATATTAGGAATTTTGAGCTGAAAAATCTTTTTAAAAAAAAGACTTTTACCTACGAAATATTTCATAGGTAAAAGTCTTAGAAACGTTTTTCCCTATGACAATTTTCGTAGGCAAAAGTCTCAACGTTTGAAATTTAAATTAAATATTATATTTTTACCTACGAACCATTTCGTAGGTAAAAGTCTGATACACGTTTTTGACCTACGAACATTTTCGTAGGTAAAGCTCTACATTTGAAAAGGAAGTTAGAGATTATATTTTTACCTACGAACCATTGCGTAGGTAAAAGTCTCATAGACGTTTTTTAGCTACGAAATCTTTCGTAGGTAAAAGTCTCATCTATATTTGAAATTTAAGTTAAATATTATATTTTTACCTACGAACTATTTTGCAGGCAAAAGTCTCATGTATGCTTTTACCTACGAAAATAGTCATAGGTAAAAGCTTCATACACATTTTTTTACCTACGAAATCGTTGGTAGGTAAAAGTAAACTTTTTGATTTTTGGTTTTTTCTAAAATTCAAAACACCTTTACCTACGAAAATTTTCATAGGTATAGATGACTTTTAAGTAAACTTTTCGATTTTACCTACGAATATTTTCATAGGTAAAGATGACTTTTACCTACGAAATTAGATTTCATAGGTAAAAGTAAGCCTTTCATTTTTCTCCATTTAAAAAAATTGAAAACACCCTTTACCTACAAAACGTTTCGTAGGTGAAGATAACTTTTACCTACGAAATTAAATTTTGTCGGTAAAAGTAAACATTTCAATTTTTACCTACAAAATGTTTCGTAGGTGAAGATAGTTTTTACCTACGAAATTAAATTTCGTCAGTAAAAGTAAACATTTCGATTTTTAATTGTTTTGAAAAATTCAAAAGACCCTTTATCTACGAAAATTTGCGTAGGTAAATATGTCTTTTACCTACGGAATTAGATTTCGTAGGCAAAAGTAATCTTTTCGTGAAAACACCCTTTACCTACGAAAATTTTCGTAGGTAAAGATGACTTTTACCTACGAAATTTAATTTTGTCAGCAAAAGTTTACTTTCACCTAAGAAAATAATTTTCGTCGGTAAAAGTCATCTTTACCTACAAAAATTACTTTCGTAGGTAAAAACCATATTTCTTGTAGTGACTCTTTGGCAAATGAAAGAGTTAGAGGGGCTGTCATCACCTCAATCAGAAATGCCACTAGGGATACTGTCTCATCTCTTCATGACATAAAATCTGAAGCCGTCAAATTTTTCAAAGATCTTTTTAAAACCGATCCCATCAGCGAGGATTCTGATTTTCTCTAGGCTCCCCCATCGATGGAGGAGGTCAAAGCGGCTGCCCTTTCATTGCCCAAAGATGGGGACACGGGTCTTGATGCCTTCTCAGCGGCCTTCTATGTGACCTGTTGGGATATTGTTGGAGATGACATCCTCAAAGCTGCAATGGCTTTATGGCAGGGACCCCTCTCCCAAGAGAGTTCACTACCAATCTTATCTATCTAATCCCCAAATCTCAGTCAGCCACAAGTTTTGTTGATTTTCGGTTTATTAGTTTGTGTAATATTATTTACAAAATCTTTGCCAAACTGTTAGCTAACCGGTTGAGCTCTTTATTGCCTAAGATGATATCACAGGAATAAGGTGCTTTTATTCAGTGGAGATCGATAATCGAAAACATAGCACTCGCCTAAGAGGTTGTAAGGGATATCAACAGAAAAGTGAGGGGAGGAAATCTCATACTCAAACTAAACCTCGAGAAAGCGTACAACAGGGTGTGCTAGGATTATCTGAAGTAAGTTCTCATTAAATTTGTCTGTTATCAGCGGTGGTTTCGTCTCATAGAAAGCTGTTGGGGGAATAACTGGTTCTCCATTCTCATCAACGGTGGACCGACAGGTTGCTTCAAATCATTTCGAGGTTTAAGACAAGGGGACCCTCTCTCTCCTGCTTTGTTTATCATTGTGGAGTCATTTTCAGCCAATCTAAACCTCATGATCATGAGTGGTGGATGTCAGCCTTTTGCAATGCATCGGGGCAGCCCCATCACCACTCATTCACTCTATGCTGATGATATTTTCTATTCACCAATGGTAAGAGGGAGAATCTCCTCCACATAAATTAGTTTCTACGCTTAATTTAGGAAGCAACAGGTCAAAAAATCATCCATCAAAAGAGCAGTTTCATTTGTTCTAATGCTCTTTCTCTCGTTAGGATAAGATCTACGAAGCGAATTCTTGGTTATAGGAGAGTCACCGATGTAATCAACTATTTGGGCGCTCCACTTAGCGTTGGCAGAATAAGAGCTTCGACGTTTCACTTCCTGGTGGAGAGGTGGACAGGAGGATTTCTGGTTGGGCTGGTAGGTAGATTTCCCAAGAAAGTATGGTCACGTTAATTCGACATGTTCTGGGAAGTTTTCCCATTCATATAATGTCAGTGATGCATATCCCGAGTCAGGTGATTAAAAAGATAGAAAAAAGCTTTTCTAATTTCTTTTGGGGCTGGGTTAAAGGGAAAAGAAAACACTACTAGGTGGCATGGAAAAAGATCGCTAGACCCACCAAGGAAGGAGGGCTGGGAGTAAGAAGATTGAAAGAAGTCATGGATGCAAACCGTCTAAAGTTAGCTTGATTAGTTAAATTTGGGGACCATTCGGGTCCTTGGGGAAAACTCATGCGAAGTAAACATAACAGACACATCCTTTCCAATGTTCTTCCACCATCCTCCTCTAACCTGTCGCCGCTATGTAAAAGAGTTAGATCCCTGCTGCCTCTCCTGACGGAGATGGTCCAGTGGGGTGTTGGCCGTGGAGATCTGAATTTCTGGACCAATAACTGGATGGGCAGGAGGCCCCTCCAGCATCTGGTTAACAGCCCGATTCCCCCAGACCTGTAAAATCTTCAAGTAAAAGAAGTCCTTGGCGTCTCAGGGCCTCTTCCCCCCCTCCCAGGTGTTCTCTTTCCTTCCTCAGCAGCTTATTGACAAGATCTTCAATGGAGGATTTACAACGTCTGATGTTAACTCTGATTGTATTTGGCCGCTTAAAACTTCAGGTACGTTCTCTTTGCAGTCAGCTTGAAATTTATTGAGAGTTTCATCCCCTTCTATTCAATGGGCCAGCTGGATTTGGCATGCCCCGCTCCCGCTAAAATTCTCCGTCTTCATGTGAAGAGTGCTGGAGAATGCTACTCGGGTCGATAACCGAGTCCAAGCTAAAGGTGTAGCCCTCGCCTCCAAGTGTTGTTGCTGCCTTGAAGATGAGAATGCCAATTCGCAATCGGAGTTAATTGGTCACCTTTTCCTGTTCGGTCGTCATGCAAGAGTCCTATGGACCACGTTCAGTAGGCTGTGTGGAGTCCCTCCTCTGATCCACAACAAAGTTGAAGGTAAACTAGCCCATTGGAGATCTGCAGTAGTGCCTAAAACAGTCAAATGCCTTCTCCCTATCCTCATTCTTTGGGAGCTCTGGCGCTTTAGGAATGAGACGGTTTTTGACAACTTGCCAATGACCATCATGAAGTATGTGGCCTGTGTCAGATGGTGGGCTAAGCTGGTAATTGATGTAGAGAAAATGGACAATCTGGAATGGCCCCGCAGAGTTCCTCCCCTAAAGCCGATTTTTACTTAGACCCGTGTTGTTGCTGTCGTATTGAAATAGAGATTGTCGTCCCCTGGATGGGTCAGATTAAATGTTAATGGCTCGGCATTATCTAATCCTGGCCCCTCAGGTGGGGGAGAAATCTGCAGGAATGACATCGAAGCCTTTTTATTCAGTTTATCTGCGACCTATGGGGTTTGCTCTAACAACTTGGTAGAACTTCGTGCTATTCATGATGAGATGTTGCTCTGTTTGGAAAAAGGTTTGGCTAGAATTATAGTAAAGCCCGACTCCAATTTGGTGATTGCTAGCATCACCACTCAGTCCAAGACTCCATGGAAGTGGAAACCTTTGATATCCAGAATTAACTGTTAATGCCTGCTGGGCCACTTTTCCTTCTCTCACACTCTCAAAGAAGGTAATGGTCCTGCGGATGGTCTGGCCCGTCTTAGGAGTCTGCTCCAACAATCTTCGATTCACCAAAACTCTAGGACGCTTCCTCTTCAGGTCCATGGGATGATCTTCTTGGATAGGGTAGGGATAAGGTCGATTAGAACCTCCAAATAGATCTTTGAGCTTCTTCGCATTCTCCATTTCCCGACTTCTGAACGAGCCAGAGCATCAAAGGAAGCCCACCGACCAAAGCCCGGACCGAACCTAGCCTGGGCGGTAATCGGACTATCATGGGCGGTAGTCAGACTACCGTCAGCGGTAATCCGACTGCCGCCCCAGAATAGACAGGTGTCCCCTCTAGGGCAACAGTTGTCTCTCATCCCAAAGTCAACTTTCATATGGATATACCTCCTAGCTCACCTTATTTACCATTTTACCTACCTCCAAGAGCCTATGAGAGCATGCCACATGACACTCCTCTCTCCTTAACTAATCCCAAGCTGCCATGTCAGCTTTTATCCATCATAAACCCAGTTATTACCATAATGTCATTAGAAAAGGCTATAAATAGCCCTCTCCCTTTCACATTTCATAACAACAACAACATCTCATTTATAAAATACAAGTGAGAGAGAGGGAGAGAGAGAGGAAGAGAGTAATGAAAGTGCACCTATTACGTGCCCTGGTTTGTCAATTACACTGTATGTTGAGTCAGTCGGACGACAGCACCTAACAAGAAGATCAAGTCAAGCGTCTGCCTCATCTGGATGTGTGGAAGCTCACCAAAAGGTAAATCATAGCCTCACATCCCATGTCTCAAAACACCAGGTGATTAAACCCTTAAAAAGAACTAGAACATCTTAGAGTTTATGTGTAAGAAAACTTTTTATCCAAAAGAAAATTTTCTAAGTTTTTTTACACTGTCAATTATATCGATTCCCGTTTTGATATGATCGACCAACTCTGTCGATGTCCTCGGCATATCAATCGATACAATCGAGTAAGGACAAAAAGCGTCCTACAATCAAACAATCTTCTAGACGATTTATCGATATATCGACCTTCGAGTCAATATCATCGATATTCAAAAATTGATCATATCTGAAGTGGATCGATCGTATCGACAGACTGCTTTCTGGCGCCCCTATTTTTTTAAAGAAAACTATCAACTGCTTCGATATATCGATGACTGACCGATTCAATCTGAACTCAAATATCGATCATATCGGGAGTCAGTCGATCATATCGACTGTGGGGCGCATGTTCTCTCCAGCATGAATTTCAGGTTGCTTTTAATGTTGATCGGGGTGCCTGTTGATAAATCGATATTCATATATCAATCATATCGAGACCAAGTCGATTGGATCGAGTCATTTCATAATTCGTCCAGCAAGCTTACATGTAAAATCTATATGATTTTCGATCCCATCGAATGGTCGCCGATATGATCGATGTACAAATTTCGATGACATCGACTGGTTCCCCGATCATATCTGTGATCCTGAAATTCTTTAAGACTTCTCTCTTGTTTTTCAACTGTCGATAGAATCGAACCATCACTCGATGGAATTAGAGTTTGAAATTCGATATCATCGATGTGTGTCTCGATCCCATCAACCAGTTGGCAGAAGATTTCCAAAAGTGAAATGACAATTGAGTTCTTATCATCGAGAGGTCGGCCGATACAATCGAGAGTATACGCTCGATCATATCAACGACTGATCGATGATATCGAACTCTGTCATAAATATGACCGTTTATATCCGTTGGAACCTTTTGCCTATAAATAGAGAGAGTTGTCTTCTTTGCTAGTAGAGAAAGTAGAGAGTGCTTTAGAGTGTTTTAACCTTCCCATCATTTACCTAAGCCCTTTCTCTCAGAAAGTTCATCCTCCAATCCACCGTCATCATTGATATCTCATAGAGTGGATTGGGGAATGAACTTCCACATTCAAGGATCCTTCAGTTACTACCTTAATGACATATCATTAAGCTGGGATGCCTTGAATGCATAGATAATGAGAACCTCTCTATCTTCCTTATAGGAAAATCTTCAGAGAGTGGTATTCCATCATAGCCTTGACCCAACCTAAGCCTAGCATATATACATCTTTGTGTTGCGGATCAAAGGAGCTGAAGATTCTTCATCAACAAGAAGGAGATCTTCATCATTGCGCTAAAAGGGACTCATCAACTTATCTGTAAGTACTAAGAGTCCAGAGGACACTTGCGATCATTCCTTTTTAGGATTGGGTTTTAAGTGTTGCTCACCATTTGAAGTCCTCGAAGGAGGCCTCCGACAGGAGTGTACGTGCGGGGTGCGTTGTGTGGACCCTTGCTCTGTGGAGAGCATAAACATCTGGTTAGGAGTACGCCAGCAAAACTCCATGGTTAGAGGTGAACTGAGTAGAAACCTTAGGGTGCGTTGTGTGGACCCTTGTCCTGTGTGGGCATAAACATCTTGTTAGGAGTACGCTAGTAAAACTCCAGAGTTTGAGGTGAACCGAGTAGAAACCTCTGTAAAGGTTGAAGGTGAACCTGATTTAAAACCTTAGGTTTGAGGTAAACCATGGAAAACCTCTTTAGTGAAATCTGGTCACTCAAGGGTTGAGTGTGGAAGCCGGGAGTAGAGTAGATAAGTCGTCGAACCACTATAAAATGACTGTGTTTGAGTTTGATATTATCTTTAATATATGTGATTGTCTTGTATGTCTTTATATATGATCACATCCTATGCACACACAGTCATATCCATTACAATCTCATCTATATATTGTTTGTCTTTTAAATAGTTTGTGATTGGATCCTCTATCAGGCTTGGAAGCCAGTAGAGTTAAGGTTGAGTAATCCCAATCAATACTCTGTGATAGGATTAGTGTGATAAGGATCTTTAATAATTTATAAAAATGTTAAAAAGTCCTATTCACCCCCCTCTAGGATATACTGATCTATTCCTACTTCAACTAAAGCGGTCTTCACCGCAATTTCAAGTGAGGGTGAGAAGGAGCTCCCAAGCCTCTAAGATTTGATTATTCAGCTACCCCTTAGCCTCCTCCTAACCATCTCAACCCCTCAAGTCTAGCTCTGATTGATCATGGTGTAGTCCATGTCCTATTCAACTCGAGATCAAGCCAAAGATGCTTTCATTTTGTTTACACACAAGCATTCATCATAACATCTCTTCCCTTCTCAACCCCCCTACTTCGCTAGATTGTGTGTGAACGTATGCTCTGTGACTTACCGTACATCGGATATTGTCACATTAGAAATTCCTAATGATCTAGTCTATTTTTCTTTACTTTTGCAAAAGCATCATCACATCCGCCATCTAGACACATCCTTGAACGTATGCTCTGTAGCTTGCCGAAATCTCGGATCTTGCTACATTAGAAATCCATGTGTGCCTTGTCCAATTCCAACCACATCATTCATCCCTTAAGATTTCCTTACAACACCAAGTAGAGACCGTACATTCGTATGAGGTAAAGAGGGTGCCTAACACCTTCCCTCTTTGTAACCGAGGTCCCTTACCTGCAATCCCAGATCACAGACTAGGAGTCAATCTAATGCAGGAGAATCTTTAGATTTCTCTAACCTTGCAAATTCTACGGGTTCTAGCCGATTGGGGGATTTTGAGATTAAGCAGATAGTGGCGACTCCAAACTGACAATTAAGGTTACATACCTCCTACATCAAACTCCCCAACCACAAACTATACAAAACCAAGATCGCCTAAAAGCGTGGCACCAATCTCCCAACATTCACAATAGCCCACATAAAAGGTGGGCCTTGCAAGGTGGATTGTCCACATTGAAAGTAGGCCCCAAATGATGGAAAGTTTACACTGAAGAGAGGGCTAAGGTGGGCCTAACACAAAGAATGGTCCGCGTCAAAGGTTTGGCTTACATGATGGTCGAGTCCACATGATGAATGATGGATATTAATGATGGACCAAACAATCTTGAATGAAAAGCACTTAGAGAATGTCTGAAACTAAACACACTTTTTTACTTTTTTATTGATAAGTATATTATTTCAATATACACTGATCTACTAAATAACTTGAAATTAAGTTAATCAAGGCATAAATAATTTATGTAAAGTAACTTAGGATTCGAGCGCTCCCAAAAGGTTAGGCTAGAAAATATATTTTAGATAATATATTTCAAACTAAACTCGTTCTACATTATTCCTCATGGAGATAGACTTCAAAAGTAGCCTTTGACTAGACTTTTCCCAACCAAATCCATTTCATACATGCATGACAATAAAGTATTAATGATAAACAACATATGACTCATTGCCGTAAGAGGGAATAATTTTTAATGCAACTTGTAGCAAGCTCCATGAATGGCGATTTAGCTTAAGTTAAATACATGCTACCTATACGAATGCAAGTCCCTGTCTATCATCCATCATGTTATGTGTTATGGGTAAAACTGGACTGGAGTAATCTGGATGAGAGAGAACAAAAAGCATAGACAAGGAAGCGAGCTCAGTCCCTGCTACCAAGCACCACCTCCATGGACTACTGATGCATTAAACCACCAAGTTAAGGACGAGTTATTGTCACTAACAGGCAACTTCTAGTATTGGCTCGACCATGATTGATTGTTCAACTTGGCCTACATGATCTCGACCAACATGACTTAGAGGACGACCTCCTCACCAAGCCAACCACGACCTCAAACATTGACTAATGACTTTGGAGGTTGGCCTTGCTTGCCGACCTCAAAAGATGACCGCAACCTTCAGTACCTCAAGTACCGACCTTTGGTACCAACTCTGACCTTCAGAATAGAAATATATGGAGGATATCACCTTCATATTCAGGGAAGATTACCTCTTGAGATCCTCAACAAGAATCACACTAAGGAGAGTTACTGTTAGCAATACACACCTAAGTGATAGACTCATTACCATATATGAAAGGAGTCTTGGGAAATATATTAATAAGGAGCCCTCCTATAGGAAGAGGGAAGCACAATAATCTAAGTTCGACTAGACCCGGTGTGCCAGTTCTGCCTTAAGCATCAGAGGGTCCCCAGTCACAGCCAGGGTCCCCTATTTTGTTTTGTTCTATAGGTACACGGAGATCTAGCCTGGATGACTAGATTTTACATCAACAGTTTGGTGCCATTTGTGAATCTAACATACAACAGTCATTGCCAAAAAATTATTTTCATTAATAAGGAGAGTCATTACAACAAGGAATAAAAAATATTTCTACAAGTAGGAGAGGGGTGGCGAGGTTCAGTCTACTTGAGGAGGAGGTTGCTCGACTTCGCCTAGGGCCACATCTTCAGGAGATTCCTTACCCAAACCAGTCAGGTCAAGCTCAGGATACTTCCACTTGACATCCTCCTGACACCATTGGTAGCCATAGGAGAAATACAATTTCTCATCCTCGACCCGTTCAATGAAAGTCTTGTACTCGTCCACCACGGCCACCCAAACTGATGGAATGAAAGCCTTAACTTTGGCCACCTTGACATCTGACCTGGCATCTTTCACTTCCACCTCGGCCTACTCTCGCTTGGAGACGGAAAGATGCATCCTCAACCCTTCGTACTTGATCCACAATGCGGCCTCCTTCCGCTGGGGCTCCTCTAGCAGGATCATCAAAGCTACTCACTCCTCCCAGACGACTGCAGAGCCTCCTGGAGAGACTCTACTTTGGCTATGGCCACATCCCTTCCTGATAGGGCGACCTCCAGCTAGGCGGCCTTGACTTGAAGGTCCGCCTCCATCTTCTCAAAGCCCTCTCCCACTTGTCGGATTGAGCGATGAGCAGCCAGGAGTGAGGGAATGACATAATAAAAGGAATAAAGGATAATTATAAGGTTAAAGAAAATGACAATCCGAAAGTGACTAGCTAAGGAGAAGGCCTACCTTGTAGAAGGTGGCCGCCAGGTCGCCTAAGAAGGACATCAGATGGACATCCAGAAGCGCAACGATCTCCTCCTTGGGAATGTGCCAAGATTTCCACTAAGAGAGGAGGCCTAAGTTGTAACCCAAGGGCAAGGGAGTTGGCCCCCCGGCCTCAGAAGCCTGGGGTCTCCACCCTTCACCTGCTGGACTTGGGCAGTGGAGGGCCCTTCAACAGGATGAGCCTCCACTCGAGCGAGGGAAGGCTCTAAATTTATGACCTCTTGAGTTGATGGCTAGGGAGGGATAAGCACAACTAGAGCCGGTTGCTCAGTAATTGGCCCTTTGACGACAGGCTCTGGTCCACTCTCCGCTGCAGTGGTAGTGGAGGATTCTCCTCAGCGCATTGGAGGACGAGTAACTTTCTTGACTGTCCTCCTTATCTGGTTCAGGTTAGTCTCAACAGGGAGCCTGACCCTCTTCGTGGGACAAGGGACATTGGCTATATCTGCACGACAAAGCACCCAGGTCAGATATGAAGGATTGAGGTCCGAGAACAAAAACTACTACTGACATCTTGGCTTGATCAGGGATAAGTTGGACTGGTATAGGGATTGAGGAGTGATCAGCCTCTTCCAATTCCTCTCGGCACTGTCCCGGAGCTTCACGCTATTAATTCGACGAAGTTATAGATCAAAGAGTAGAGGTTGTCTCTGAGGAAGAACTACAAAAAAAAAAAGGGATAAAAAGGTCAGCAAACAGAATGATCCACAAACGAGGCCATAGAGAAAAGAAAAATGACAAGTCTACAACTCAGCTAATTCTGACCTGGGTTGGAAATTTTGGTGGGGACCCAAGAACACAACTTAGCCACGTCAGCCACTAGGGCTTCCCACTCTCTTGACGCCCAGAACAACTTGTCCTTCCAACTTTTATTTAAGGATGAGTTTTTGGTGATGAGGGCCTAGCCCTTATTCGCCCATGCAAAAAATAAAATAAAAATAGTACCAACCCTGGCAGCTAGGGATGACCTTCGCTTTATACAGATACATGAATTCTTCAGTGGATGGCTCAGTATGTCTGAGCTGGTGCCATAAGATATATGTCTTGAACAGGGCCCTCAAGGCATTCATGATGATTTGGCTTGGGGGCAACCTCAAACGGTAAGTAACCTCCTGTACAATAGGGTGCATGGGAAGTCAGAGGACATGCTGGAGAGCGACCAAATATATAGCCACCTCACCCGTTCGAAAATGACTAGGAACTTCACTAAGCTCAGGAGCTCAGAGTATCACCAATTCTAGAATCTGGTACTCTGCCCTAATCTGAACCAGGTCAGCAATTTGCAACTTTGACTCAAAGGGGCCAATATCCAAAGACCGCTTCGTAGAAGGCCAAGCGACCTCCCTTATTGATGGGAAGAGCACTTCTGCCTCCCGGCCGAGCGGTACCGAAGATGGTGGCTTGGAAGGGACACCCATATGAGAATCCACACTTTTCGGGATAGATTCCTAGTGAAATGCCCTCGACACAAACTCTTGGTTAGAAATATCCGACATTCTGGCCAGACAACAAGGGAAACACAAAAAGGAAGGAATAACGACCAGAGTAGAGGGGGAGAAGGAAGAAAGAGAAGATCAAAAGAAGGATTTTTTACTTATCGAAAATCGCCTGGTCTAGTGGCTTTGGAGATAGTAGGAGCAAGAAGAACAAATGAACTGGGCTAGGGCATCCCCCTCCCCTATTTATAAGCTCGTCGGTTGCAACATTAAATGTGGGCATTTAATGCCGCAACCTGATAAGGCTTTACAGCACATGCCTTTATCCATGTAGCCACTGTGGGTTCACCAACTAACCTATCTACCGAGGAAGAACCACATGTCTTCACCCTATAAACTGAAAGCTAAATAGGTGTTGTATCAGTGCACGTTCCCTCCTACCACACGTCACGATCATTAGAAGATCCTCCTCGATTCCAATGCTCGCCCCCTCGAATCCCATGCTTGCCACCTTTTCCTTTCCTACCAAAATGACAAGCACGTTCGAACTACTACGAGCAAGACCTCGTCCCCAAGCATCACTCTGGCACAACTTCCCAAGATTTCGAAAGATGTTCAAAAGTAAGGGAGCTACTGTTATGGGTAAAACTGGACTAAATTAACGAAGGTGAGAGAGAACACAAGGCATAGACAAGGAAGCGAGTTTGGTTGACCCTGCTGTCAAGTACCACCTCCACAGACTGCTCATGCATCAAACCACCAGCAGTAACCTCGACTTCAGCCAAGGTCGTGTTATCGTCACTAACGGGCAACTTCTAGTATCGGCTCGACCCCAAAGCTTAACGCTGACCATGTTTGACATTTCAGCTCGGCCTACGGGATCCTGGCCAACATGAATTAGAGGACAAACGAAGCCGATCCCATCATCAAACATCCACCTATGACTTTGGAGGTTAGCCTTACTTGACCCTTAGTACCAGAGGCACCGACTCCAACCTTCATCATGGAAATATCCTGAGGATTTCTACTTCATATCCGGAGAAGAATACCTCCGGTGATCCTCAGCAAGAATAACGCTGTGGAAAGTTACCGCGAGCAATACGCGCACGATAGACTCGTTACCATGTTCCAGAGGAGTCCTGGAAAAGAAATAAATAAGAAGCACACATCCGGAAAGAGGGTAGCAGAGCTATCCAAGTTCAACAAGACCCGGTGTTGGCATGGAGGGTCCCTCTCACAGTCAGGGCCGATGTTTTGTTTGATTTTGTTTTATTTTATTTTGTTTTGTTTTGCAGGTACACCGGACGACTAGATTTTAACGTCAACGTTGAGGCTATTACATGACTATTTCAAACATCCTCAGCGTAGACTTTTGTCCAGAAAAATGAAAAGTTTTAAAGAAGTCAATTTATCGACTAAAATCAAATAATAAATGAAAAATAATGTCACCTCGAAGCGCAATTTCAAGAGGTTGATTAATCTAAGATGAACCCGTCCAAACCCACAACTACACGCAATCGTTAGTGGCAACGCATCCCACCAGCGGATAATCCAAACCATCCAGAGTTTCCATCCCTGTAGTGAACAGGCCCAAAAATCAGGTCATTCAACTAACGAACCAAGCCCCATTTGTAGGAGAAAATGAACGGTAAAAGAGAGATGTACCGACATCTAAATCCTTTTGCCACGTACACAACTTCGTTTAGATCATTTCCAGCAAAGCATTCGGTGGACTGGTTTGCGCAACGCAAGCTTTGCAATGATCACCACCGCTTATAGGAAGTGCTTCTCCGAAAATGAGCGATGCCCATAACAAGCTTCAAAACTAGAGTCTTTTATAAGGAATTCCATCCATCCAGAGGGAGTCCCATCATATAAACGGTTCGGATTGTAAAACTAGGATATTCTTTGTTTCCTCCAGTCAACACGTTGTTGCATGGTTAGTGATTCTAGACCGTCCATCTGGTGGGGCCTACTTTAGACGACTAATCATAGAGAAAACACAATCAATCAGGCGGGGAAAACTACTGTGGATTTGTGCTCTAAATGGAAGGTCCAAATAAGAATTATCAAAGATCCACGTTTAAGACGAAAAAGTCTATTAATCAGAATTATAAATATTCAATCAGAGCTGTCATTGTGACATAGGCCATCTATATCATGCATTTATTAGTTGGACGATCCAGATTCACCGAACCCTAAATGTACAGCTGCAACAAACCATGACAGGTTCATCGCGGTCAACGATCTGGTAAGCTCCACGATTGTTATAAATCTCTTAACATTCCCCACCTCTCAAGACTCTCCTCTCCAAAAATGCATTTTCTTGTATCAAAACCCATCCATTTACTTCTCTTTTCATCCCTACTACTCCTTTCTCAAGATCCCATCTCAGCCGAAGATCCAACCTTCGTAGTCTGTCCACCAGAAACATCAAATTACACTTCGGGGAGCCAATTTGAAACCAATCTCAACCGTCTACTCCCTTTGTTATCCCCAAATGGGCCCACCAATCTCACCAGCTACTACAACGCTACCTACGGCGACGACCCCAACATCGTCTACGGCTACTCTCAGTGCATGTCTCGCGCAACTGAAGTAGAATGCAATGAATGCCTCAAGAATTCAACAGTTGAGATCATCCGACGGTGTCCCAACAGGATGGCGGCTGTCATCCGATACTACAGGTGCATATTACGATACTCAGACCGTCCGTTCTTCTCCCAAAGCGACAGTAGCATTCGGCTGACGGCTTGGTTAACTCAAGATGCCAACAACATAACCATTTTTAATCAGCAATTAGGAAGCCTGATGAGAGGTTTGACATCTGAGGCTGCTTCAAAGCCTTCCAAATTCATGACTGGAAAAACTGATCTGAATGACTTTCAAAACATATATGGTCTGGCCCAGTGCACTAGAGACTTATCAATTGGCGATTGCACCATATGTCTGCAAGGGATGGTTAACGATATCCCGAACTGCTGTGCGAACAGAACAGGAGGGAATGTTTATAGTGTGAGTTGTAACATAAGGTATGAGACATATCCTTTTGATAATTCGCCGGAGATGTCTCCGCCGCCGCCAATTGCAGCTCCTCCGCCTCCTTCACAACCTGCTGGACAACCAGATGGTAAGTGTAATTTTCTGCTGGTAATTTACATCTGCACCCACTTTCATAGTTTTCAGTATTATAGCTTTGTATCATTTTAGTATCATCGTTTAAAATCACTGAAATCTCAACTCGATTTGATTCGTTGAGCCGACTCATTTAGTCCAGTTTTCAAGTTTCTTTGGAAAATTTTATAGGTAATGTTTAATATTTAATATAATACAGTGGGGAATGATCAGATGGGTTACGACGTATGTGAGGGGAGCGACCCTGATCAACGAAGTGGGTGGGACCCTTTACAGTGGGCCCCACTGTGATATATGTGATTAGATCCGTGCCATCCTTCGCTATTGAAAGCTCGTTTTAGGGCATCACCAAAAAATGAAGCAGATCCAGATCTCAGGTGGACCATAATACAGGAAATAGTGGTAATCATCCATTAAAAACTTCTCGTGGGCCATAAAAGCTGCGGATTAGGCTGATATTTGTGTGGTCTCTTCATCCAAGTCTTTTTGACCGTGTCAACAGGTTGGATGGAAAATAAACATTCCGGTGGCCCTCGTGAATTTTTTAATGGTGGGGATTCAACCACTGCTGTTTCCTATGGTATGGTCCAAATAAGATTTGGATCTGCTCTATTATTGGGATCATGCCCTAAAATGAGCTTTGAAAACAGTTGGACGGTGTAGATTTAATGCACATACATCACTGTGAGCTCCACTGTCAGAGGTCCCACCCGATATGGGTCTCACCTAATCCGTTCGCGTATGGGAGTTCCCTAGATGTACGGTTGTCACCCAAGACAGTGTGGCCCTTACCTTCGGGAGCCACCATGATGCAGGCATTCCATATCCACATTGTCCATCCGTTTTTCTAAATCATTTTAGGGCGTTAGAGCCAAAGATCCAATTCTCCTGTGGACCACGCAAAGGGAAACAGTACTGATTGAATGCCCTACCATTAAAAACTTCTTAGGGCTTATTGTAACGTTTCCATAATATTTATTTTCCTTTCAACCTGTTGATAGGGTCGCATAAACCTGGATGAATGGAAGAAAACAAAGATCAGCTTGATCCAAAACTTTTGTTGCTCATTAATGGTCAATCACCGCCTTTTCTTTTGATATGGCCCACCTGAGAGCTGGACCTGCTTTATTTTCTTTGATAATGCCCTAGAATATTGGTCTGTAAAAATGGATGAACGGTGCAGATATGGAATAGATAGATCTAGAGATCAAGTGGACCATACAATTGAAAACCGTAGGGATTAAACAACCACCATTGAAAACATCTTGAGGGCGACCGAAGTTTTGGATCGATCTTACATTCGTGTTTTGAACAAGCTGGATGGAAAATAAAACATCAAGTTACCCCAAGAAGTTGTCAACAGTGGACATTCAATCCCAACTGTTCTGTGATGTGGTCCACTTGAGGTTTGAATCTGTATCAGTTTTGGGCTCATGCCCTAAAATCTGCAGGAAAAGAGATGGACGGTGTGGATAAAACACATAAATCTCTGTGGCCCCACAGACTCTGGGCCACGTTGCCAGAGGTATATCGCTGTGGCGCGTGCCACACGCAATCCCCTTCTGTTTTCCACCATCCACCGTTACACATGTGCACCTAAATCCAAGTGGCCCACATCATTACATCAGATCACACTTCCTCGAAAGGACTCAGATTGCGTTGTGAACGAAACACCACGTAGCTAGGTGGTGTAAGGACTCTGTGGGGCCTTCCGTGATGGATGTGTTCTAAACTGTAAACGTCATTAATTATCACCGTTCCCTGTATTTTGGTCCACTTGAGACTGGATATGCATTAATTAAAATGAGCTGTCCAAACGGTTGGATGGCATGGATAAAATGCATTCATCACAGTGGGCCCCACAGTCCTTACACCATATAGGTGGTTGGTGTTGGGTTCACCAGTAATCCACGTCCGGTTGGAAGCTTTAACCACCCATTTGGTTGGACACGACGAAAAAAGAAGAGTCAACGGTTACAATTCAACAATTGATATAAAATGGATTTGAGAATCAGTTCCGTGATCTGCCGCAAATATTCAATACAGTCAAACAGACCAGAGGGTGAGGAACGTGCGACACACGGAGATTGCGTACTGTAGAAAACAGAGCTGACCTCCTTGCTGTGTACGCGTGGCAAAGCTATGTAGGTCCCACCACGATAAATGTGTTTAATCAATTCTGTCCATCCATTTTTCCATGTCATTTCACGGTAGTGGGAAGAAAAAAATAAAATAAAATAATATCCAAAGCTCAGGTAAACTAAACAACAGAATACACTAGGGGTTGAACACCTATTGTTAAAAACTTCTTAATGTCATGAAACTTTTAAATCAATCTCTGATATTTATGTTTTCCCTTCACCCAGCTCTGCATGATCTTACGAACAAGTTGAATGGCAGGCGCTAGGAAGGTATGTTTGGAAAGTGGACGTCATTGTCCGCACACAAAGTCGTTGTTGAACCTGTCGTGATTCGTTTGAATTATTCCAACTTCAAAATATTTTTCAATTGAAATATCAATAAATCTTTAATAAAATCATGAAAATTTAAAACCGACAAAATATTGAAATTAAGGCAATAATCGTATTCAGGGGACCTTTGTTTGAACGCTATTTACGTATGTAAATCCCTTTTGCATGGTAGAGGAACTTTGATGCTGTCGGAGAGTGTGGGGGTTGACATGCGTGCACTAATACATGGTACATTTGGAATATCACCAACTCAATGTGGATAGTCGATAGACAGGAATTTATTGTACGGTGAAATAAAGTGTCTAATGGTCCAAATTTAGAAGATTAGTGTCCGATAATTAGAGTTGCAAGTACTATCTGATTGATATATTTTGGTATGTGAATTACTAACAGGTTGAATGGTTTACATTTAGTTAATGTATGCCTTGGTTATAATTTATGACTGGCTGATTATTAATTATCAAACTCAATTTGCTAGAATATCATATGACTCCCAATTATATAAATGGGCCAAGTGATCCAGAGCATTAGCGTGCGCGATGGGAACCACAGTGGATGGGCGGATGGATAGTACCCCCAAAATCCCCTGCAGGCTACATACCAATGGGAGCAATTGACCTCATTTCATTGACCACCTTGTTACTTGGAAATTTGATAGCTAGTGTTCCCATTTCAATCTACGAAAGGCCATGTTCTGTAGTTCTGGACTAATATTGGGAACTTTTAGTGCAGGCGTCATTTACCATGAGTCCATCCATCTACATTTTGGATCGCTATATCAGGGCCACACTTGTATAAACTAGAAGCAAATGTAAACAACTGTCCTTTTTATTTTTATTTTTTTAAGGCATTCGCGGAACCCCCAGGAGTGGATACCAGGCTTTTGCAACTCATCATTGCTTTAGCCCGTGGACTACCATCCTTACACCTTGAAAATCATCTATTTTAAGCAAAGGTACTAATTAGTGGGTTATCTAAGGTGACTTTTAAATGAAAGTTAATTCATGTTGATGCAGGAGGTAAGAAGAATGGATCGAAAACAGTTATTATTGTCATTGTCGCTGTCGTAATTTCATTAGTTATAATCGGCACCATTTGCACTTGTTTATGGATGAGGAGCAAGGCAATGAGAAGAAAACCAGGTAAAATAACCTTCCACTTAAGTATGTTATATACTTAGTACAATACATCCCTCTCTGTTTTGTTTCCCCCTGGTGAGCTGGTCCACCCCTATATTAAAGAAATGAACATACTTAGAGGTTAAAAGTGGCCTCAGCCAGGCTGGAAGCCCCATCCCTCTAAAGTCTGATCCTCTGCTTGTCAATTGTTATTGGTCCACATCATCACTAATGTTGTCAGCATGTCTGTATTAAATGCAGTCTGTGTTGATGTGGCTGAATCACATTGCGAAAAATAGAAAAATTATGTTGGTGGCAAGTAGAGGATCCCGATTCGTCCCTTTATTTTTCGGGCCTTCAAACGAGCTGAACCTTAGAATTTGAAAGATTTAAATTGGATCGATCGATGCTATGTTTGGGCCTGGAAAGAGTTTGTACATCTGGGGTATGGCGTAGTCTTTCATTTGCAAGAATATAAATCAGGCCATGTCTAGTTTTCTTCCTAAAATCAAGGCCCAGGCAAGAAAAGAATGCAAGCTCCTAATCTTTCCTTCCACAGGAAGGAAGGAAACTATAATAGGCCGGCCTGGACTATTTACAATCTCAACAACATGATGACTAGATTCGTAACATATTTTAAATAAAGTGGTATTGTTTAAAAAAGGTTTTTTATTTATTTTTATTTTTTTAATTTTAAAATTTTTAAAATTTTTTTTTTTTTCCAGTGAAACTTATATAAAGTTCCTCCTTCCTATGATCTTGTGAAAATAAATAGATATAATGTCATAACCGTTATGCACAGACGAGCCAAGTCCCAAGTCCAGGCACAGCGATACTTTGTTCTCGTCTCAGGCTCTTAGCTAAAGCTTGACTGCATGCGCAAGCTACAATACCGTTTATGTAAATTCACAAGATAATAGTATGAGAAACTCTATCCATGCCTCACTCTTTTTCCTTTGTCATATCTAGTATTGTACTAAACTTCTGATAAGAAAAGCCAAAAAGAAAACAGATCACAAAGCTCGTTGTAAAACAAAACCACTTTATTTTTTGAATACGTGAATTGGGGGGATACTAAATTCATCAAGTTCTCAAAATCTAGATAGGACCCAGCTTGATCGTTGTTTGTGTGGCCAATTAATAATGATGCGTGAGAAGCCAATCAGTCAGCCTTTTACGAGCGTTATTTCTCAAACAGAAATTCTTTCTAATCTTTTCAAAATATATGTTAGTTTTACAAGTTCAAGATCGGGCGGAGATCTCGATTACTGAAGCAGAGTCGCTATTATTTGATTTGGATACACTCAAGGCTGCAACGGGTAATTTTTCAGATGCAAATAAACTTGGACAAGGTGGTTTTGGTGCCGTTTACAAGGTACATAATTAATGAAACTTGCTGGCCCATTTCTGCTCTATCCTAAACAGTCCTGATTCTAATAATGTAAATTTATACAGGGAAAGCTATACGATGGAAGGGAAATAGCAGTGAAAAGGCTTTCAAGAACATCAGTGCAAGGAATAGAGGAACTGAAAAATGAGGTTGCACTGGTTGCAAAACTCCAGCACAGGAACCTGGTGAGGTTGTGGGGTTGTTGTATGGAACAGCAAGAGAAGCTGCTCGTGTATGAATATGTGCCTAACACAAGCCTTGATACCTTCCTATTTCGTAAGGGCCCTTATCTCAGATACCAGTCTTTCATTATATATCCCCATCATATGGTTATGGTTGGTGATGGGCCAGGATCATAACTGCCAGGCAGTGCCATGTCGGTCCATTTTCTGAACCAGTATTCGGGCTGGGCCCCTGCCAAGGATGTTCACTCATCAGTTCTGACATTAGGCCTGAGCCCCACCCATTACTACAGCCTTGGGTCTTGGTTTTTTGGTAATATAAGATTGAAAACCTGGTCACTAGTTGGCCCATTCATTAATTAATTCTGAGAAACAGGCCCATAGCGTGCACTGGAAGCCTAATAAGAGCAGGCAGGATTGCCCTTGGGTTGCGTCTCTCTTTCTCTCTCTCTCTCTCATTTTATTTATTTATTTATTTATTATTAGGTTTCCTTCATTCTACATAGAGATTGGATCTAGGGCCAGGATCTAGGTGTTAGCCTCCCGTTGGTAGGTGTACCTTTCGTTTCATTTAATAAGGTGGTGTGCTCTCTCCTATCTTGATTTTTTTTTTTTTTTTTTAAAAGAACGAAAAACAAAAAAAATAATAATAAAAAACCCAATGGGTTAGGTCGCATGTTACCAGCCCTATTTGTATTCCCATATTTTTCTTCCAAAAGTATAATTTTCTTACTAGTACAATGCTGAACCAAGGAAAAGTTCATTATGGGTCTCAATACATGGTTGAGTATTATACGTGCCGTGCGTTTCAACACTGAAGTCATGGGTCTGTGTATAAAAATAAAAAAGATTTTATTTATTTATTTTTTTTTTAAGTGAAATTTCCTTATTGTATTGGATCTTGGTTTCAATGGTTTAAGTAGGGATTAATATGACTAAGTGTTCTTAATTTTTTTCCCAGGTAAAAAAAAAAATAAAAATAATTTAAAAAAATAAAAAACGAAGCAAATCTCCTCTTTCGATGCAGAAAGAAAAAGCCAAAAAAAAAAAGGGTGAAAATTCAGTATCGTTTTTTTCGGATGATTACATATCAATTTCTTCTTCAAAATTAAATATGGTATTGTTGGAGTGATGATGTTGCTTAACATACAACTAGTCTCACATGCCAACTCTTAAATGTCTAGGACAGTGGAGTCTTGTAGGACGTGGACCCCACCATGACACCTGAAAAAGAATCATGGTGGTTCACTCATAACGCAGGCCCCACAAGTAGACAATTGACATGTCTAAGTACCCATTACTTTCTCTCTTTTTTTTTTTTTGCTGGTCCCACTCTTTTCACGGCTCCGATGTTCTACATGTTGCACATCTTTACATACAAGATGTCTTTTGTTTTTGTTTTGTTTTTTTTTTTTTTTTTCTTTTCAATTGGGCTCTAATATTCTTTTGTTTTCTGGCTTGTGCGCAAGAAACAACCATGCAAAACCAGCTTCAATATATTCATATTTCTGTTAATTTGATCAAAGTTACATCATTATCTACAATTCATGTGTTTTATTGGACTGGTACAGATCCAATCAAGCGAGTGCAACTAGACTGGATCACACGATACCAGATTATCAGAGGGACTGCTCGAGGCCTTCTTTATCTTCACGAAGATTCCCGACTGAGGATAATTCACCGGGATTTGAAAGCAGCCAATATCTTGTTGGATGGAAGAATGAATCCTAAAATCGCAGACTTTGGTATGGCAAAGCTTTTCGGTGCAGACCAAACCCAAGGCAATACAAGCCGTATCGCTGGAACATAGTAAGCCTTAAAATCCCAGGCCACTCTCATTTTAGATTTCCAAATTCACATCAGTTGGGTTCCCCTGCACTACTGTAGAATAAGCTCAATGTAAAATACTGTGTGGGGCCCACCGCTATGTAGCACCTAGATCCCCTTTGTCAATAAGGTGCTCTCCTTCATGTATATACCACATCCCAAAAATGAAATCGATACAAAACACGTGGGTCAAACTACAATTCAAACAGCCGGGATAGGGGTGACCATCTTGAAACTTTCTGATTGTGATCGTGGGATCTTCCGTGCTTTTTACATCCCATCCAGTTCATTCAGAAGACTTTCCCCACCTGGATGAGTGGGCAACCCTAAATGCAGTCCTTTCTAAAAGGGCCACACCACATGATTTTAGAGTTTTACACATGACGTGACACCGTGAGACCCATCTCAGTTTTCGGCCAGCCTGATTTTTGGGCTCGAAGGAGGACTTGGCTGAAGTTTTGTAGCTGTCCACCTGTTTCTAATACCATTGCCCAGCTGATGAGTCCACCATCTTCATTCTTCGGTGAGAACATCTTGATGGATTGGATATTGCACCTGCCCGCCACGCTGGAACGTGGCGGCATGTAGATGTTATGCCAACAGCACTATAGAACTTCAAAATGAGCGCCTAAGCATCCTTCAATTTGTTAATGGCATGCAGCGGATACATGGCACCGGAATATGCAATGCACGGCCAGTTTTCAACTAAATCAGACGTCTTTAGCTTCGGTGTTTTAGTTCTAGAGATTGTAACTGGTCGAAAGAACGTCCCTTTCCGTGATGCTGGACAGATGACGGACCTTCTAAGCTATGTAAGTACAAGATTGTAAGATATAATTTCTAATCAATAATTAATGTAATTACATATCGAATATTTACCATCTTGATGAACCATTGGCAGGCATGGCAACATTGGATGGACGGAGCAGCACTCGATATGATAGACCAAACACTTGCAGAACAATGCTCGAGAAGTGAGGTCTTTAGATGCATTCATATGGGATTACTATGCTTGCAAGAAGATGCGACTGATAGGCCCACTATGTCATCGGTTGTTCTTATGCTTAATAGCCAATCTATGACGCTGCCAGCTCCATCACCACCGGCATTTTTAGTTGGGAGTAGGGTGAATTCAGGTTCGGTTTCAAGAGCTTCTAATTCGACTACAAGCGGGTCAGATCAATATAATCGTTATTGACACCATGTTCTACGAATGCGGTTACAGCTATTAGACTGTCTTTGATCGGGATAATAGACCCATGCATGCTCTAACTGAAAGTCTGACCTTTTGGCAAAGTGAAATGACAGCTGATTAAGTTTCATGTCTCTGATCCCAGATGATTAGGGATAATAGAGTACTGCTGATACACGAGAGTATGTTTGTACACTAGACAAGGATTTGTTATTATTATTATTATTATTATTAACGCAAAATATTCATTTCTTGTATAAGACTTTACAACTCAGCTAGCATTCGGACTAACCCAGGAAAAGAAAGGTCCTGTGCGGAGTCTATCATGACAAAGAACAAAAGACTAAACCAAGAGGCCCGGCCTGGCTAGTTGAAAAGCTCATCTAGAGTATTGCTTGATGGCACCTAGGGCAACTCTATCAAGGAAAAGGAGCCCTCTAATTTGAGGAGGGAGGTCTGAAAATTGCAGGACGAGGAAGGAGCCTTGACGATCGCTTCCCATATGGGCCATTCCATCTGCTAGTGCATTCCCTTCTCTCAGAATATGCACAAAATTCACATGCCCTCTAAGTTTAGTCAATCAATTCTAGAAGACCAGTACTTCCAGCTCCAACCCACGTGGGATGAACCATTGAAAAAGGTCACCACTAACATGGAGTCAAATTGCACTTCTACCATGGAGAAATCCAAATTCAGGCAGTGAAATAGACCCCTGTGGACCACACAAAGCTCCGCTTTGATGTTCAAGCCCGCCCAATAACCCTCAGAGAAAGCGAAGAGAAATTCTCCCTTATATCATCTACAGATCCCTCCTCTTGACATACCTGAGTTTTTTCTAGTTGACCCATCGATGTCCATCTTAGCCGAACCCACGCTTGACTTCAACCATTTCACAAGCTTAGCTTGCATCCTATGCGGGTTGCGAACCCCAATACCCAAGATACCGAGAGTCATACGACTTGCCATAGAAAGGGAAAAGGACCCGAACAAGCATTTATTGAGGGAAACAAGCCACCACTTCACTTGAGCAATCGGGTTAGCAGCAGAGGGGAACTTCCCATCAAATTTAGCGTCATTTCTGAATTTCCAGATCTCCCAATGGATTACATGTGGGACCAGCCTCCACAAAAGCTCTACACAACCTCCAGGCGAAGGGGAGAGCCACCATTGGAAAAATCTATCCTCTACTGATTGGCCCCCATGGGGACAATGCTAAAAACTCCTCTGAAAGGACCCTAGACTGTTGCTGCAAGGTTTATGATGTAAAGCGGGTCGTGGACACTTTTATGTCGAAGATGGACAGGAGAAGGCCTGATTGGAGGCGGAAGTTATCAAGACAGTCAGAACCTTAAAATAGGCATATCTTGTAAATCAGGATGAATTACTCGATGCAACATATGTGATTTTGGAGTAGGATGAGATACTTTAGCCAACCAACCTACGACATGCCGAATTTGTGAAACTCCATAAAATTGATGGTTGAATTCCCTATTTATTTTCATTTTTACTATGTTTAGTAAGTTTTGGTTTGATTGTAACTCTTCATCCGTTGGGATTTAGGAGTTATGTCCAACATGAAAAGTATTTAGAAAAATTAGAAAAATAACGTGGTTAAGCCATATATGATACTTACTATAAATAGTTACGAATTTGAGGGAGTTTTAATTGTAGTTTAATTCCAAAACTTCTTCGAAAGCTTGGTATTCCTATTTAAAGGGTTGTAAACTCGTTTATTTCATGTATCAATTATTAATAAATTAATTTTAAATTTCTAGAATTATTTCTAGTTTATATTTTTCCTTGTGTATTCAAGAAGTTTCTGTGAGGAGTCAAGAGGAGCTTCATTGATTCGAAGTAGTTATCCTTGAGGAAAACGGTGATCAACCTCATCACGTACATCCTAACGTCAATTGGTATCAAAATGAGGACTTCTCTTATGCGAATGACAAACAACAAAGGTATGAATCAAAATCTTGTGGATGATGATCCAAAAAATCATTATCTTTCGGAAAAATGAAAGCTTTCCAACGGGAGAGTCAGTTGACCATGCAAGGGTTGCAGGCAACCCTCAGCCATTTTGTTGATGCGTTGATTCCACCTTGAACCTAAGGCGATGCTCAACCACCTGTAGTTGTTGTACGGTATAATTCTGATTTCCATAGAGCACTACCAATGGTGAATCGTAGGGCTATACCAGATAATTCGAGTCAGCTCTAGTGACGAGAACTTTAATAAAGGATTTGCCCAATGACCAATCCATGGGAGAGATCGTTTAGATCATGCTAAAATGTACATCAAGGTAAGGCCAAACTTCCTAATTTTAATGGTTTATTATGTATAGAAAATTTTCTCAATTGGCTAGCCGAAGTAGAACGATATTTTGATTATATAGATGTGACAAAGCATATAAAGGTGAAATTAGTGGCATTTAAATTAAAATCGGGTACTTCTACATGGTGGGAGCAATTACAACTCTCATGTGCTTGATTGAACAAAGTGTCCATCTCATCATAGCCACGAATGATACGCCTTCTTCGATCACGATTTCTCCCTAGTGACAACGAGCATGTATTATTCCAGCAATATTAAAATTGCCGACAGAGGAATTAAAGCATCACAGATTGCACTGAGGAATTTCAACAGTTGGCAACACCAAATGATATGTTAGAAAGAAAATCTCAGAAGGTAGCACGATTTATATGTGGTTTATGATTAGCGATTCAAGACCGAGTTTAGATGCACCCAATTGGGACCTTCGATGAAATAGTTTAGTTGGTAAGTAGGGCAGAAACATATCTTACAAGATTTCTTATTCAGCCTTACCCTTTAACTTGACCCCTCATGACAAGTCTCACGTAAGATTCAGTACTAACATGAGGAATAGAACCAGTAGGAGGACATCCTCAACCTTCTGCAACTAGTGGGAGCGGTCCATCTAGGCCTCAACTCGCCGCAACCTACTTGACCATTTACAAAGAGTGCATTGAAGGTGAGGCTGCAGAAGAAGACCCTATCTTTGATGAGCATGAACAAGCCACTGAGGAAGGAGCAGATGGTGATGAATGGACGAGTAAGGATCATGGCGAATCTCAAGTTGTGAGGCGATTACTATACACCCTACGAAAGAAATTACATCAATAGTGACATAATATATTTCGTATGCAGTGCACCATCAACGACAAAGTCTATGATATAATCATAGACAGTGGCAGTAGCAAGAACATTATCTCAAGAGTGATGGTGGACAAGTTAAAGCTATTAACAACAAAACGTCCTTCCTAGTACTTAATTGGCTGGATAAAAAATGTAAACAATACTAAGGTAATTGAACAATACACTATTTCATTTTCAATTGGCAAAACTTATAAGGATTAAATACTTTTGGATATGGTCGACATGGAAGCATGCCATATGTTACTCGGTTGACCATAGAAGTTGGACCGTGATACGGCCCACCAAGGACGAGATAATATTTATGTCTTCATCAAGGATAGTCAAAAGATAATTCTTGCCACTATGACACCAGAGAAATACCCCGAAACTTCTAAAGTAGATGAGAGCTCCCTCTTAACCATTCAAGATTTCATGGAGGAATCTAAGAAAATTGGAGAGGTGTACGCTGTAGTAGTAAAGGGTGAGGAATCGGAGCCTTTAAACATTTCTCCAAGTTTTAAGTTATTCCTAAATGAATTTAAAGAAGTTTGGGCTGAAGATTTACTTGCTGGATTGCTCCTCATGAGAGACATCCAACATCACACAGGCCTTGTCTCTAGAGTTAACTTGCCTACAAGTGAAGGAATTGATCCATACTATTCAAGTCAAGGAGAGCATGAATACTTGTATTGTGTCAACTCAAGAGCCTAATGTAAGACATAAAAAAAAGGCTGATAAACATTGATGCTAGAAATTACTTGAGTATCATAAGCGAAGTCCCTTGAATAACTTGAGAATGAGTTTTTTTCAAGTGGAGGGGTTTGATGTAGGAGATGGCATTGAAACATTCCTAGCATGGTTGGACCAAAAGAAGGTGAACCGTAAATTGACCATAATTTTTTATCTGGGTGGCACTGATACATTTTAACTGGAGGGGTCTGATGTAGGAGTTGGCCCTTCTCGAACCATGCTTTGTTCAACCATGAGCTCATTTCCATATGAAATAGAAGTAGCCTATGTTTTTGAAAAAAAAAGAAAAAAACTTTTGATCTGGGTATCGTTACTGCACACCTGACCGATTATTAAGAACTGAAGCAGCATGAAAACTCGAGGATGAGTTTTTTGAAGTGGAAGAGACTAATGTAGAGGGGGTCGTGGACACTTTCATGTCCAAGATGGACTAGAGAAGTCCTGATTGGAGACGAAATCCATCAAGATGGTCAGAACCTTAAAATAGACATATCTCGCAAAACGGATTGAGTTACTATAACACCTCAAATTTCAGGTGCCAAGTAGGAACTCGGCTTCCGAATTCTCGGGTGCCACGTATGCCCTAATGGGCCTTAGATTCAATTATATTTAGAATATCTCTCGGGCAATGAAGAATTAAGCAAGCCATAAAGCATAAGTAAATCATAAAGGAGTGTCAAGTGCCACTAAACATGTAAATATCCAACATAAGTCTTAAAAGTATCCAAACAGGGAACTAGTGACACCCATACATATCTCCCAAAATGACTAGGGCCCTGACCTAATGTCCGCGATCACCCAAACTTGAACTGGAAGGATCCACTAAAGGTTCGGTAGTACACTCTCTCCTCCTCATCGTCCACGTCGGCATCCTACAGCGCATCTAACTCCATCATCCCTGAATTTATAACAAGTTCTGGTTGGTGTTTTAAAACATAGTCCCGGAGTGGGAGTAAGTAGCTAACTCAGTGGTACCATTAACAATAAGTTACACAAGTAATCATACACAAGTTACACAAGTTAACGATATGTGGTTCCATACACAATAAGTTGCACAAGGTACCATACACAAGTTACACAAGTTAACAATATGTGGTTCCAGCATGAAGGTTTTTTACCTCTAGTCAAGACTGCCTAGAAATCGGTAGATGATCCCCACCCGATGCGTAACATCTTGGCCAATTTGAAGGTAGTCAAGTCTCAGCTGAAAGAATGGAATAGCACAGTTTTTGGTAATATCTTCAAGGCTGTGCATTAGGCAGCCTCGACCTTGGCCGAGCTGGAGGATAGACTTCAAAACAGAATCTTACTGTCTATCAATGGTGACATTCAGGATGAGATAACTGAGGCCGGATCTTTGCTCTCTCGTTTGGAGTCCATGGAGGAATCCTTTTGGAAGCAAAAAGCCAGAAATAACTGGCTTAAAGATAGGGACAGAAACATAGCCTGTTTCCATGCCTTGGCTACAGAGAGAGCCAGAAGGGCAGTCATCTTGTCCATTCGTCTGGAGTCAGGGCAATCTGTAACATCTCAGGAGGAGATCAGGAGCAATGCGGTATGATTTTTTCACACTCTCTTCTCAGTAGGGGCGGTCGATCAGGGTGATGACCTTCTAAGAGTCATTCCACCTGTTGTCTCTGATGAGGAAAATTCTTGACTAATGAGTCAGTCGACTATCCAAGAACTTTACTGGGCTGTCAAGGCAATTCCTAGGGATAGCACTGCTGGTCCAAACAGATTTACTGGAGCTTTCTTTGCTGAGTTCTGGGAGATAGTTTGCTAGGACCTTTTTAGAGCAGCCACTGCTTTCTTTCAGGGGGTCTCTCTTCCCATGGCCTTCACGTCGTCTCTAATTACTCTCATCCCTAAGAAGGAAGCATTCCTATCTTTCTCCGATTTTAGGCCCATTAACCTCTGTAATGTGATTTACAAAATTTTTACGAAGTTCGTTGCGGACAAGCTGAGCACGCTTCTTCCCTCGTTGATATCGCTGGAACAGGGGGCTTTTGTCCAAGGGCGTTCTATAGCTGAAAACATTGCAGTTTCACAAGAGCTCCTTCGCAAGACGAAAAGAAAAGTCAGGGGCGGGAATATTGTTGTAAAGCTTGACATGGAGAAGGCGTATAAAAGAGTGGATTGGCTCTTTTTCATAACAGTTTTGAAGCGGTTTAGTTTTTCGATCCCCTGGATAAATCTGGTGGAGCGCTACTAGAGCAATTCTTGGTTCTCGGTGCTTGTGAATGGTGAGGTTAGAGGATATTTTAAGTCTACCCGTGGGCTCTGCCAGGGGGACTTGCTTTCTCCTAGCTTCTTCATTTTAGCTTCTGAGGTGCTAAGTCGAGGTTTTGAGAAGCTGGTGGCGGAGGGCCCCTATTTACCGTTCAGAGGGCATCGTGGCAATGTGTTGGTGACGCACCTCCTTTTTGTAAATGACACATTACTCTTCATGAATGGGGGCATCCGCTCTATTAGGGTGGTTAAGAACTTTCTAAACCATTATCAACAGGTCTCGAGTCAAAAGGTAAATTTTCAGAAAAGTGTTTTTCTCCGCTCAGAAAATATGGCAGTCCCTAGGAGAGTGTCCATCCATAAGGCGCTGGGGTGAAGGGTTCGATGGAGGGTATCACCTACCTGGGAGTCACAATCTTGGTGGGTAGGAGAAAAAGGGATGCTTTTCAGTGGCTGGTTAACAGGGTGGAACAGCGCATTTACGGATGGAAGGCTACATTTCTCTCCATGGCGGGCAGGGTAACTCTTGTCAACCATGTTCTGGCTAGCATTCCGGTCCACACGATGGCAGCTACGCACGTTCCTCTGAATATCTTACAGACGGTGGAAAAGCTATTTGTTGATTTCATATGGGGTTGGGCAGATGGCATGAAAAACTACATTGGTGTAGCGGGCTGGGGATCAGACAGCTTAGGGACGTCATGACTGCCCTTTGACTCAAGATGGCCTGGACCGTCATGCACCGGGCAGAGAAGAGTCTTTGGAGAATGTTTATTCAGGCCAGATACAGCAACGACATCGGGAATCATAATCAACCAGCCCTCTCCTCTACAGTATCTCCACTATGGAATCAGATTAGAGCCTTTCTTCCCACCATTGTGTTTACCACCTAGTGGCACATCGGGCAGGGTAGCTTAAATCTGTGGACATCGAACCGGACTAGGCTCGACCCACTGATGGACAGGGTTATGTCTGGGGTTCCTTCTTCTCTAAATGCTCTCAGGGTTCAGGACTTTCTGAGGAACATGGGGCCACTGGCCCCTTCAGTGGTTTTCTCTCTCCTCTCACTAGATGACATAAATTTGATTTTCCATGGGGGTTTCTGCCTCACTGGAGGCTAGGACACGCCGTTTTAGCCCTTCACACCTTCTGGTGTGTTCTCTATCTCCTTAGCCTGGGAGCTCAATCGCGAGCGCAGTTCTTACACCAGTTGGGGTGAGAAGATTTGGAACAAAAAAGTCCCCCCGAAGATCTCCATGCAGCGTGTTATCAAGAAAGCAGTATCGACAGATGAGGCTGTCATGTCCCGCGTAGTCCAAATGGTGTCGCGTTACAGCTACTTCCAAGAGGAACTAAACTATACGCCCTTCACAGAGACGGTTAAGCACATCTTCGTTCAGAGTGTCCAGGCGTCTGAAGTTTGGAATCATTTTGCAAGCACTTATGGTATCAAGTTGTTCAACAATGCCTCGGTGGTGCAACGGCTGTCTAGTTGGTGGGATTCTCACCCCTCTCAAGGAACTCCTAGACCTTTCCACTCACTAATTCCTTATTTTATCATTTAGGAGCTCTGGAAGGCGAGGAACGCCTCTAGGTTTGAGAACTCCATCTTAAGCATGGGGAGCATTATATATCGCACTCCCGATTGGGTGCGCTGGATTATAGCTAATTGGGAAGCCCCCTCTGGCATAGGTAGAAGAAGCGGGGCTCTACTCTCCATGGGAATCCGTACCCAACCCCATTTTGATGATTCTACCTAGGTGGTGTATTGGAGAAAACCGCCACTTGGAAGGGTGAAGCTAAACATTGATGGTTCATCTAGAGGTAACCCGGGGGTGACCGGTGGAGGTGGAGTGTGTAGAGGAGCCAATGGTGAATTCCGCTTTGCATTTTACGTTGGGTATATAATTGCATTAAACGCTCGGGCTAAGCTACGAGCCGTCCATGATGGACTAGTCCTCTGTCTGCAACAGGGGCTGCAGAATATTACAGTTGAATCTGACTCCCGTTTGGTGGTGCACCTCCTTTCAAGCTCATCTCAAGTTGGGTGGAAGTGAAGGTATTGGATTGAAAGAATTCAGAATCTTTCTAGGAAGTGCCAGGTTTTGTTCACTCGTGTTTATAGAGAAGGCAACGGGCTGGCGGACGGTATGGCTAAGATGGGAAGCACCAATCAGGGTTCTTCGCTATTTTCCAACCTTCCTAACCTTCCCTAGGAGGTTAGGGGCCTCCTGTTCCTAGATAGAGTGGGGCTGGGGGCGGTTAGGAAAAGAAGTTTTACGTAGTTCGCCCCCTGGCACCTCGATCTGTAAGTGTCTGCTTTTGGTCTATGGATTTCATATGATAGGTGTGGCTTGCCCTTTTTGTTGGGCCTCACCTGAAAATTTGTAATTCTCTGTTTTTCAATGAAAGTTTTCCTTTTTAAAAAAAAAAAAAGGTACATAAAAAAAAAAGAAGAAACCTTCTTAGGCTAAAAAAAAAAGTTATCATGCACAAGAGAAAATTTAACGAAAGGCATCCATTCAAAAAATCCTGTATAATCTAGTTAATGCAAATGCATGATTCAATGATATGATGCATGCTTCATACCACAATACTCCCTCGTGTGACAACATTTAATGATCGCAAACCCACACTCCCTCAGCTCGACCACAACTGCCAAATCACTAAAGTAGCCAATGCAATATCATGTACATGTTAGCCAAGTGGATTAATTATGTCCTTTCATCTAGCAATATTAGGGAAGCTGAAGCACCTCATTTAATCAATAGCCTTATCTAGATCACTTGGCCCAGGGCGGCCTTAGTGGCTTTGAATCTGCGATCCATGATTCCAATTTAGGTATCATTTATTTATTTTCTAAATTAATAATTTTAAAGGTAAGGCATGATACCTAAAGGTATGAGGATCAACTCGATATAGGTTGTCACTCAAACACCGAGTATGATAACTCAGTTCCAAGGTGCGGGCTTGTTACATAACCAAATCACCATAAGGAATAGCTTGTCGCCCAATCCATACATACCCGGGTCGTTCGAATGGTAATCTAGCACAGAACCATCGGCCGGGTAATTTGACAGTGACTGTTCGAACAAGGACCTAACACCTCCTATGCTCGTTGGTTACTACAGGGAGGTTCGTCACCCCAGCATAGACACAGTGTCTCATACCACCATACCTAGCTCTCGAGTCTTAATTGTTTATTGGTCACTACGGGGAGGCTTGTCGTCCCAACATAGGCCGACAGCTCAGACATGGTGTCCCATACCACCATTTCTTACTCATGAGTCTTGGGAATCATATCATTAACGATTATTAGTGGCCTCTCAAAGGTATATGGTGCTTCAGATTTAGGTAGGTGTATACAAACATTGTTAACATATAAGGATGACCAACTAATGGACCAATCTGTCCCCACAAGATGAATCACAGACTATATGACCTGAGAGCAACGTCTTGTGTAGTCCAACTACAACTGACAACTAGTGATTTGGCTAGTTGGGCCAAACTTGCCCGTGGGCTAAACCAACGAAAAGGTTGCCCAAAAAGATTCCGATTAGCTGGCCGATCTGCAAAAGGGGCAATATGTAAATGTAATCCACGTTCAAAATCAATGTATAAGGCATGACTGTATCTAAGTTTGGGGAAATCCTAATGGTACAAGTACGTGGATCTATGTTTCAAGGGATTGCCGATGGAATGGACACTGCAACTAGCTATATACGGCATTCACCTTCCGTGCTGAGGTGTGGGTAGTAATTCCCCCATGTTGGGCCTACTAGATGCATGTGTGCAAGTGTGTAGTGTACATTAACAAATTCAAGGACAATTTCGGCTAAAGATTAGCATATTCCAGAATTTCAATAGTGCGGATAACAATATACGCAATTCACACACATCAATTTCTTGTGACGAAATCTAGCTTACGAAATTAGCAACATTGGGAAATCATGTTCAACCTATTTCAGAATTTCAACAACATGGGCAACAATGCACTTAATCCACACACATCAATTGCATGCAATGGAATCTAACTTACAAAATCAGCAACATTGGGGAATTACACATGCAATTCCATGAATTGACCAATAGTTCAGCAGTTCACACATCAAGGAACCTCGGGATTTGAATTCCTTTCCCAATTTTAGGGAAATTCTAAGCATGAATTCTAAATCAATAAACACATAAAAATCAGCAACATGCACATAAGGTTTCCACACCAATGCTAGGCATAATAATCGGCCACTTAGAGGTAATGGTCCACACCTATTGTCGACCGGAAGCTCTTCCAGTTGTTTTAGCGGCGTCGGGTCCGCAAACTTGACGTGCCGAGGTCCTGTGTCACATGAACTTCGTGTCAAGGCACATGCATGTCACCCTAGCTTAAGAAAAATGGAGGAAAGCTCGAATTTGTTATCCTAAATCAGTTACACCTCGCCTCTAGGGCGTTAGGGCCGTGGTTTCTGATGAATGATGGATGTCGGAGTGTTAAAATTCCAATTTCCTAGCTCCCTCATCACTTACACCATCCCTCTCTCTCTCTCTCTCTCTCTCTCTCTCTCTCTCTCTCTCTCTCTCTCTCTCTCTCTCTCCCTTTGCTGGAAATTGTTGTGAGAGTGAGAGAGAGAGAGAGAGAGAGGGGTTTGAAGGCTTTATATAGGTTAGACTTTTGTTTAATTGGCACTGGGTGTCAATAACTTCCTTAAGTGACCATTTGGGGGCCCACTTATAGTTTTCAGGGAAGTCCTAGTGGTCCCCCAGCCCATCTAAATTATGGGATAGGTGCCCCATGGTTTGATAAGGGGCTGTCCAAATTTTGGTAGCAAACGGATGCAGGAATTGATCGCAAGTGTCTGATTTGCGATCAACGGTCACCGTCCTTCGATCAAGGGTCAGATTTGGTAGGCAAGGGCATGGAAATATCTTTGACCTACGATGTAAGTTTGGGTAAAATCTAACAGTTGGAATGTCATAGTTTGTTGCCCTAAGCGGCAAGGCTAATTGTTTTAAAAATTCAGATTTCAAATTATTACTTGTGAGAGTTGCGTTTTACAAGTGCCAGCTGGATAGTGCAGATCGTCCCTTTTCAGATGTCATTTGAGTCCATTGTTCACCATGGAGCACAAACCCAGTGAGATGGACATTACTCTATAATTTTAGAACTAGTGGCCCCCTAATGAGTGGTCTAGAGCAACAGTCCATATTGATGTTTTTGAGAAAGAGATCGATCGGATCTAGCATTCAAGGTCCAGATGTCATGCCCCAAACCTGAAAATTGGATTCACTGGAATCCTGATCTCTAAACCCGGTGTCGACAGCCTCCATAGTACCCCATTCTCAGCCCCTAGCGTACATACTCCAGGTTTCAATCCTGGGATCCTACAAGAAGAATTTTCTAATGTATATTTATCTCATAAAAAGCATAACCACAAGTTTACTCAAATCATAAAGGCAACATCATCATCACATATCTACTAATATAATCATTTGAATACAATGCTGAAAGGGAAATACATATATCGAAATCAAAACTCTAGAAGACAGCTGCATGCTCCAAGCTCAACGCTGCTGTGACCTAACGCCACCTACACCTACACGCATCTATCGTGCATAAGCTTATAGAAAACTTAGAGGGTGGTGAAAGTGTGTGTAAGATAAATGCCAAGTATACAATAAAGCCCATAAATCATACATTATTGAGATAAGAAGGAAAAATGACAAGATCATGAATTATACGATATTAGAGTAAGCGAAAATGTACTGGTAAATCTATGAATCATTTAATAATTAAATACTCAATGTGGGTCGGCTATACAAATGTGGAAGCCAAATATTAGATGCCAATGATGCAATGCAATATGCAAATCTTGCTAAGTCCATATAGGCCATATAAGTGCAAAAATATAGTAACCCAAAATGCTAAGTACTGCGGATGCAATGTAATATGTGATGCGAATGAAATGACCATGCTAGAATCTAAAGTTGGGATGATAGTACGAAGTATCGCAGGCTACGGGGTCTATCACAAGGGAATTCTATCCAAACCAGTCTCATACCTAAATTTGGATAGTCAAACACAATGTGGTAAACTCCTGATCTCAGGTTAGTCACACGCCCAACCGAAATCTAGGTCATGCAAAGGTACACGTAACAAATAGTTACGCACTACTAGTCCGAGTGGATATTGAATGAATGAATGAACGGATATGCAACTCTTGCTCAATAAGTCCACATATCAGTATGGTTGCTCTCTGAAAAAATCATCAGGGTCTATTACACTTCACACCGACTGCCTCTTCCCTAACTGTAGAACCTTGTGAGTGGAAGAGACCTCATTATCGGCCTAACCAGCAATCTGCCAATACCTACTCGACTCATTGATAGTGGACCCATTTATGAGCTAGTCATACTCAACCTAGCTTATAGCCCCCTCACTTGGGCGAATAAGGATACACCCTCTCCTAACCGACCACGACACAGTAGGAAACATGGCCTACTGGTATTCGGCACTCGGGCGTTCATGTTCCACTCAATCTAGACGTTGGGGCACCTCCTGGCCTCGGAGATTCTGAAATTTTCATCCAAAGACATCCTAAGTACCCACAGTGCTAAAACAAAGTACTTCCAGTGTCCTATTTAGCCATCCACGATGTGCCCGTGGAGGCCACAACCCTGATGTCGCTAGGGCATATAATGATTAAGTCACATATATGCGAGATGTATGAGTCACACTATCCAGTTATGCAGCAATCCTGCACGTACTGCGCGCTCATATGGGGCACTCTGTCGCACAAGGAGTCCTGTAAATGTCTCGGCCCAACGGCTTATGCTATGATCAAACATTCCTCATATCAAGCATATATATAATGCATATAGGCATGAATCATGGAGCTATACTAAGCATGTTATAAAGTGATGAACTATCCTTACAATGATGATGGGCCTAGACGGCTTACACACAACAAGTACGGGCCTATCAATGGGCCCTAGGGAGAGTTATAATGCGACATTTAACTAACAATATTCTTACAATGTAGACGTCAAACCAACATTGCTCCCAAGGCATGGCCAGCCATAAATGTCATTACATCACCCATGGTGGACTCACACAATGCAATAGACCTTATATACATCCCATTGGGCCTCGAATACATCAAAATGGGCCTTATATTCATCAAGTGGGCCACATCAATGTGCCACACCAATGGGCCTTATGTACATTGCAATGAGTCATAACCCATGGGCCTTAGAATGCATCAAAATGGGCCAAATCACATAGGCCTTATGTGCATCAAATGGGCCACACCAATTAGCCCCATATATATCAAATGGGCCACACCCAAATATAAATGGTGATGATAACTTCCACCATTAAAATTCCCAAGGCTCACCATAGCATTTATTTCCTATCCAATCTATTCATAAGGTCACAAGGACCTGGATTAAGAGGGAAAGCAAATATCATACTTGTCCAACCTTGTAATCCAAAGGTTTTAATGGTGGACATTCAATCCAATAATGTTCTTATAGGGTGGTCCACATGACTCTAGATCTGCCTCATTCTTTAGCTCATGCCATAAAATGATCTTTCAAAATGGGTAAACGGTTTGGATGCAACATATGCATCATGGTGGGTCCTACTATCCAAATAGTGGATAATGTGAATAAACACATATATCATTGTGGTTCCACCGTCCGCTTGGACGGTACGAACGGAATGCATATATTACTGTGGGCTCCACCCTCTGCCTGGACAGTGGTAAACAAACACATACATCACTGTGGGTCCCACGTGGGGCCCACCATTATGTTTATATGCAATCCAATCCGTTAATAAGGTCACACGAACCCTAACTGAATAGGAAAACAAATTTCATAATCATCCAAAACTTCCATGGCACCCAAAAGGGTTTCAACGGAAGACATTCAATCCAATTATTTCCCATGATGTGGGCCATTTAAGTTTCAGATCGGGCCGATTTTTGGAGGGGGCCCACTTCAAGAAGTGGCCCACCAATGAACGGTGTGGATATTAAACATACATCATGGTGGGACCCACGGCTGGGACTGTGGATCCCTGTCTCTAGCCCGCTGAACTGCCACAGGCGCTGCCTGTGCGCCTCTGCAGCAGCAGCGTTTGCTATAGGCGTGTGTGTGTGTGTGTGTGTATTGAAATCGGGAATTCCTGAAGTTTTTCGTGTATGGGGGCCACATCGGAGGAATCCACCTCGTCCATTGTTTCCCATGGCCCGAGACGGACCAAACAAGCCCAACATTGAATGGGTTTCGGCATGTAAAAACCTCAAAGTGTATTTTAACAGTAGAAAATGGTGTTTTCCATGCTATGGCCCGCCAGAAGATCAGATTGGCCTCATTTTTTGTCTCAACGCCTAAAATGGTCTGAGGAAAGCGATGGGCGGTGTGGATTGGACTTATCATCAAGGTAGGGCCTATACGAGTGGCCCACCCAAATAACCTTAAGCCAAGGCTAATATATTTTTTTTTGTTTCCTTTTTAAGTCCTGCGTCCCTGGACGCTAGACAGTTTAGCCCTACACATTCATTTAAGGTGGGCCGCACCTAGGGATGTGGGCCGCACCTAGGGACGTGGGCTACCACAAGAAAGGGTTGGATGGTGTGGTAATACATACACCAAAGTGGGGTCCATCTAAGTGGGCCACACAACTATATCATCACACACAAAAATAAATGAAAAATAGAGAGGGAGGGAGAGAGAGAGAGAGAGAGAGAGAGAGAGAGAGAGAGAGAGATGTGATGATGGAGGGACCCCGACACTATGGGCCCTCGTATTTAATCATACATCAAGTGGGTCTCATTACTCGTGGGCCCATCAAATCGAAGATCAACGGTGGAGATCCTTCTCCACCCAAAATGGATGATCTAAATGACCTCTTATAACGCAAGAAAAATAAACGTCATGATGGGGTACATGGAGAATGGCCCCGTCATGGAATGATCATGAGAATCAAGGTGGACCATCGGCCATACTTAAGGTCCAAAGTGAGATCCATAGCATCAATCGGTAGGCCTCACTTGGCCCTTCATAAAAAAATTAAAAAAAAATAAATAAATAAATAAATAAAATAAGTAAAAAAAAATCTAGGCCTAATAGAGCACCCACCGTTCGATCTTCTTGGTTCGTCGGAAAGTCGATCTTCTTGGTCAGTCACCAGAAGTACATTCGGAACCATCAATAGTCACTGGATCTAGTTTTTAAGCCTTTGATAGTTGTTAGAAATCCTTGTTAAACCTCTGACAGTCACTGGAAAATTTCTCTGGAGCTCCAGCTCGACTTGACTCGAACCACTAGCTCAACTCGAACTCAACTCGACAGCTTTGACAAACAAGCCAAGCTTTAATGTTGAGCTTGAAGCTAAGCTCGAACTCGAGTACCGCATGAACAAGCCGAGCCAAGCTTGGCCCACCTCGACTTGACTCGGTTTCATGCCCACCTCTATAAGACACTTATTATAAATCATAAATTTATTATTTATGGTAAGTTACGAATTTTAGGGAGTTTTAGTTGTAGTTTATTTCCGAAACTTTTTCAAAGTTTGGTATCCCTATTTAAAGGGTTGTAGACTTGTTTATTTCATCTATCAATTATCAATAAATTTATTTCAAATTTCTAGAATTATTTCTAGTTTCTAGTTTTCCTCGTAGATTTGAGAAGTCTCTGTGAGGAGTCCAGAGAAGCTTTGTGTATTTGAAGTAGTTATTCTTGAGGAATATGGTGATTGACCTCATCAAGTTCATCCCTATGTCGATTTCCAGAGAGAAAGAGATGATCAAGAGATTCCCCCAAGGGCTGCTGATCTATGCTTCCTTTGCGGTAGACGCACTTGGACGCCAGGTGAATACTGCAAGCTTGGATGCCAACAGACGCACTTTCCTTTTCTTTTTAAGAAGGCAACCAATAGTTAAATACAATTCTTAGGATAAATCCCAAATGCAACCCAGTAGAGTGCAGTAACTCAACATCGTACATGCAGCAGCCTGGAGCTTGTGTTTAAAGTCCAATTTTTCAAGGAAGTCACGCTGCGTTTTTTGAGAAACTACGATCAATGTGAGGTTGGATACGCACATTGCTGCCCTTTTGTTGTACAGCGGTCGAATATGATAGGTGACCCGCCCTTTTGTTGTAGGGTCAGCCCGAAGATGTACATTGCTGCCTTTTTCTATGGATTAATGAAATTCTCCTTTAAAAAAAAAAATAATAAAAAAAAAATAAAAAAAAAGGGTTGGATACGCACATTATGAAAGCAGAATTGGACAACTAAAAGAAACTTACAAATAATGGTCCACATTAAAGACACTCATGCAGGCAACCTCATGTTCAAATCAGATTGTTTTACAGCATGACCCACCTCACTAGCCATTTTGATCTTGCGCCTCCGTGAAATGCTTACATGGGTGAGAGGTAAAGATTATTATTTGACCCATATTTTAATTTACTTGTGTAACTTGTCAACAAGGTAAATATTATTCTTTTCAGTATCTTGATCTTAATATCCCTTTTCAGTTGCATTGCCCATTGACTAATCATGCATCATATATAAGAAATAGAGAAAACGAATTCCCAAAAACCATCATGTATCCTATCATAAAAGACTTTTTAAGAGGGAAACATTGAAACCCATTTCCCCTCATCTTCATCAATTGTCTGCAAATGTTCACAATGAGAACTTCAACTCAATTATTGGGCCACGATGACATTAACCACTTTTTAAAGAAAAATAAGTTAATCTACTGATTTAAAATTTTGAATTCCAACTTCAAAACAAGCTCTCCTATGGTCCAAATTTACTTATCAATGATAGGCTTAGTTCATTCACATCATGATTGCTAAATTTTAGATGTCTTGGCATCAAACTTTTAGGTAATACGTAATACGATGATTTATGTGAACCATCCACGTTAGAGAGGAAGAATATATGGTGTTGCCCAAGATGAAGGTGAGTATGAGGCCACCCAATCCATGCCTAATTGTCAATGTCAACATGGATCCATGGTCTTGCTCCAGGTTTACTACTAGCCACAAAATGAGGTATTTGCTCATTCCATGCTCACTACCAAGCGCAACATGGGATCCATTTCGTAGTATCATGCTCATCACCTACAGTTATAGCACAACACCCGTCATTTCATTAGAAGCATAATTCACGTTGAGTGGCTTTCGTTAATTTAGGAACAAGATACAAACCAAGCTATGGTTTAGCACATGCCATTAATTACATCCATGGGAAACTCTTGATTGATAGGTAGCAGTGGAATAAACTATCTAATACACGGTACAAAATAGCATTATTAACCCTAATGTATGGTCCTTCATCTTCAAAGTATCCTGATCATTGATCCGGATGGAAAGGCAAATGATAGTTGGACGTACATAATCTAGGTTGGTCTAGCAATGCCATAGGTGTCACATGTCAGAGACAAAGAAGAGATCAACACTATGACCTGCCATCTAGTGGTAAGACCACTTGAGCCTAGCTAGCACAAATGTTGCAATAACTTTGTGGCTAAGCATGAGTGTTAGATTTGTTCCCTAGAAAACCAATGTGAGCCTTAATCCACTAGCTATGTGGATGTGACAAGGACAATCTCAACCATAATCTCCAAGCTGTCAAAGGGGATAATTAGAAGGATGGAGAAACTAATTGGCATTCAAATGTCTTTGGCCCCATTTCTCTACTTGGGTGTGCCAGTGTTTAAAGGTCGTACTAAAACAGTATATTTCCAGCCACTAGTCAGGAAATTGTAGCAGAAATTAGAGGGTTGGTCTGTAAAATTCCTTTCTCAAGTGGGTAGGCTGACACTCGTCAATCATGTTCTATCAAGCATCCTAATTCATATGCTAGCTACTACAGACTTACCGGCTTCTGTCCTGGCTTCACTGGAGAAGTTGTTCACTGATTCTCTATGGAGATGGGAGGCAGGCTGCAAGAAGTTTCATTGGCTGAGCTGGAAAAGGATGTCAATGCCGAAGTCAAAAAGTGGGTTAGGTAGAAGAAAGCTCAAAGAAATCATGAAGAGTCTCAGGATAAAGCTCACGTGGTCTACCAGATTCAATGCCCCGTCCAATATTTTGGTGCCTTTCATTCCGACCAAGTATGCTCCAGATTTCAATAACGCAACAACCAGTTTGGCTTCCTCCCTAGTCTCCCCTTTCTAGAACAAGATTAGAAACCTATTCCCCCTTTTGGATAACCATTCTAGGTGATTGATTGGCCTCAGGCAGTTTAGCTTCCGAACTATTAATTGGTCAGGTTTAGGCCCTCTAGAAGCTTGGGTGATTTCAGTAGGGTCATCAAGGAAGCTTGGGAGACAGAAGTTGCTGATGCCCCTATGTTTAAAGTTATGCTCAAAATGAAGCACCTAAAAAAGGGTTCTAAAGGATTGGAACAAATCCACTTTTGGCGATGTCCATAGTAATGTGCAAAAGGGTGAGGATGAGATTATGTGAGCAAAAAGTGCCCTTTTTTCTTCTTCAACGGAAGAAGGCATAGCTAACCTGAACTCTGCTAAAGCTCGCCTCAACCTAGCCCAACTCCAACAAGAATTGTTTTGGAAACAAAAGTCAAGGATTACGTGGCTGCAAGTAGGGGACAGGAACACGAAGTTCTTGCATGACTCGGTGATGGTCAATCGCAGGAGAATGACTATAGATAGAATTAAAACTTCATCAAGTGACATTTTGGAGAATAGTGAAGATATTGCCAAGGTTGTTGTGGACTTCTTCGCGGACCTTTTCTCTTCTCAAACAAGGCCGGACAAAGATCTCATCCTCTCAAGTATCCCGGTGCTTATCTCTCATCAAATGAACGATGACACGATGACTGCGGCCTCGTTTGAAGAAGTTAAGGCGGAGGCGTTCTCTATTCCGATCGACAGTGCCCCGGGTCCGGATGGGTTTGACGGTGCTTTCTTTTCTTCCTGTTGGAGTGTTATTGGCTCTGATATCTTTGAAGTGGCCAAGGACTATTTCTCTGGAGGGCCCATCCCCAGATCTCTCCAATGCACCCACATTTGCCTCATACCCAAGAAGAGGAACCCTAAATCACTATCTGACTTTCGGCCGATCAGCTTGTGCAACGGCATCATGAATATTTTTTCTAAGATTCTCGCCTCTCGTCTAGCTTCTATCCTTCCATCCATCATTTCAAATGAGCAAGGGGCATTTGTAAAAGGCCGATCTATCGTCGAAAACATTTCCATTGATTGGGAAATGACCCATGAGTTGGACCGCAAGGTGTTTGGTGGGAATATGATAGTTAAGCTTGACATGGAGAAAGCGTATGACCGGGTGGAGTGGTCTTTCCTCACTCAGGTTCTCCAAAAATTTGGTTTTGATTGTAGGTGGATTCTCCAAGCTCAGCGGTGTTGGATGGGCACTTGGTTTTCGATCCTCATTAATGGCTAACCCTTCAGTTTCTTCTCATCGTCAAGAGGTCTAAGACAAGGGGATCCTTTATCTCCTTCGCTTTTCATCCTTACTGTGGAGGTTCTCGGCAGGGGTATCTGAAACTTTTTCATGTTTGGAGCTTGCCAACCCTTCAAGCTCCCTCAGAACTGCCCTTTGCTAACACATTTATTTTTTGCAGATGATGCTATCTTGTTTATGAATGGCAGGCTTAGGACGGCTCGTGTTATTCTTTGGTTCATAACAGCCTATGAACAAGCGTCAGGCTAGAAAGTGAATATCAACAAGTCATCCTTTATCCTCCCAAAGAAAGCTCCTCCTGCCAAAGCTCGTAAAATCCGGGAATCGACAGGGTTCAAGTAGGCTTTCCTTCCGTGCACCTATTTGGGAGCCCCATTGACAAAAGGAAAAAATCAGAGTTGCTTCCTTACTTCCTCTGGTCCAGAAGATTTCAGGCCGGATTGAAAGATGGAAAGTTCGGATTCTGAATCCAGCCACCAGAATGGTTCTTATTAAACATGTGCTGTCCAGTATGCCCACCCATGTTATGTCGACAGTGAATATTCTAAAAGCTATTTGTAGGCTTCTCGATTCCAACCTATCCACTTTCTTCTGGGGGATAGTCGAGGGCAAGAGAAAGAAGCATTGGGTTCAATGACCACAGCTTTTTTTTCCTTTACAAGAAGGGTGCTGGGATTCCAAACCATGGAGGACATCATGTGTGTTTTTAGGACCAAAATGAGTAGAAGCTTTCTTGAAGGGAGATCGTTATGGGTGCGATTAATGTCAGCTAAATACACCCGCACTCTCATCAACTCTACAGGTCAGTATTCAGCTGGCAACTCTACCGTCTGGAGGGACTTGTTGAAGACACTTCCTTTCACCTTACTGCACTCTAAATGGTTTCTAGGGGAAGGCAGGATAAACTTCTGGTCGCAGAACTGGCTTGGGATTGGCCTCCTTGCAGGCATTACTACGGGCCCCATCCCATCTTACCTCAGAGAAGCCTCGGTCAAGGACTTCTTCTCCCTGCCTCCCCGTCACAATCTGCTTGAGCTCAAACACATCCTTCCTGCATCTGTCTTTCATAGTTTGAGGGACAGTCCTGTCCCACTGTCTAGCAGGGAGGACATGTTAGCTTGGGATCTCACTGCCAGCGGCACCTTCTCCATTAGCTCAGCTTGGCCTAGAATCCGTCAACGCTGCCTAAAACTTCAGTGGACCACGTGGGCCTGGAACAAGTATCTCCCTCCTAAAATCGGCATGTTCATCTGGAAAATTATGCACCAAGCCCCTTGCCAGCCAGCGTCTCTTCCTCCTTTTTTGGCAAGTCAAAATCGAGTTCCCATTCATACGGTCACACCTCAACCGTGTCATCTGAACAGCCCTTACTCGTTATTTGGAGAAGACCCCGCCCTGGGTGGGTAAAATTGAATGTTGATGGCTCCTCTCTTGGGAACCCTGGCAAGAGTGGGGGGGGGGGGGGGGGGGGGGTCTGCATGGACTCTCAAGACCTTTTCATTTTTACGTTTCATCGATATTATGGAAATGCAACGAACTCTTCTGCGGAAGCTCAGGCGATGCTTGATGGCATCCTTCTCTGCCATAAATTGGGCTTCTACAACGTTGAAGTAGAATCTGATTCTAAGATTATTGTCGAAGATGCTATGGCACCTTCTGGCCATTGCCCCTGGAATATATGGTACAAGATGGGGGTAATCCACCTACTCAGCCAATCCCTTAACATGTCGTTCAGTCACATATACTGTGAAGGTAACGCAGTGGCAGATGCGCTTGCAAGAGTGGCTAGTGGAGGCAGCCCAAACTCTTTCTTTCGCCTCTCGATGGATCTGCCCAGGCGCATCAGGGGCTCCCTTCTCCTTAACAAAGCTGGCCTAGGGAGTCTCAGAGTCTAAATCTTGTTTTCCTTCTGCTTGTCTTCTGTTTTTATCTGTGTCATGTCCAGTGTGCAGATCGGTATATGATAGGTGGGCTCCGTGTTTTTTGGTTGGAGCCTGCCCGAAGGCCTGTAATTTTCCTGTTTGTGTTTCAATAAAGATCTAGCCTTTAAAAATAAAAATAAAATAAAAATAAAAAGAAGCTTGGGTGATAGGGATATTTTATCAGCCCTCCAAGGAATGCATGTGAAGGACATATTGGGTCCGAAGGGACTCTTCCTACATATTCCTATTATCAATCGATTGTGCCAGCTGGTGTTGAAACATATCATAGAGGAGGGATTTTGTACGACAGATGGGAGCAATAGCTTGGGTGGTGGGAGGTTGATGAATGGGAACCGCACTACCTCCAGGGTGCTTCATTGTATTCACCTCATCAGCCCTCGTTTCCTTATCCAAAGCTTGATAGTCTTTTTTCCAGCTAACACTTCAGGCCTTAGAAATTTAATAAGGCCCCCAACATGGCAAGGGGCCATCAGTAGTCAGGTGGATTAGGCTAGACGAGGGTTAGGTGAAGTTGAATGTGGATGGCTCAACTCGAGGGAACCCCAGTTAATCGGGAGGCGGGGGAATTTGCAAAAGGAGTTGCTAGGAATTTCACTTCACCTTCTCCTTAAGTTATGGGTTTTGCTCAAACTCCAAGGCCAAAGCTAGAGCATTGTTGGATAGCCTTTCCATGGTTGTTGCTAGAGGATTCTCGTGAACCGTTATGAAAAGTGATTCTAAGATCTTGGTGGGGTTTCTCAGCTGGGATAGGATCCCGGAATTGCTCTTCTAATATATTTAGGGCAAAGTTTCATATTTTAAATGAAAGGTTAGTTAGAGGATTTCTTTTTTGCTTAAAGAAGTGAATGAAGTGGTGAATGGGCTAGCCAGATTAAGAAGTGAATCCCAACAACACTAACTTTTTCAATCTTCTTCCGAAACTTCCTCCATCTATTCGGGGAATTCTCTTCTTAGATCGGGTGGGTCTGGGTATAATCAAGATGGGATAATTGTTGTTCTTAGCTCAGGCAACTTCTTATTGATGATGTTGTAAGCCACGTATCTTAGACCGTACCATTCTGTAGACTTCCGCGGTCTGTCCGATCGAATTCCGGCAACCTTCGACCCTTAATCGATATTTGCGCGTGACCCTGATTCACACGTCATCAACCCGAGTCAACTCAACCCGAGACTTGTGTTATAGCGACCGCGTTGTCACAGTGACTCATGCGCCGAGGTGATACCCTGGTCAGGAGATGTAGGCCAGCGTTTGGTGCAAGAAAAATGCTGCGTGTTGCAAAATCCAGAAGAATCTCTATGACTTGTCACATCAATCCATCAATCTCAACATGTCAAGTACATGTCAAGTACACATCACCTTTCACCCTTTTCCCAAACAAGCCCTAAAAGTCAAAAAGTTCTTACAAAGCCCATACTTTTCTTACATCATTTGCTACAAAAGTAAAAAATCTCTTACACACCCATCACTCACCACATCCATCACTCAATCACCCATCTCTCTCTCTTTCTCTCTCTCTTTATAACTCTCTTTCTCATTTTTTTTCAAACCATTCCCAAGCAAGGAAGAACTCCACACGTCCAAGCCCTCCCACGGAGAGAAAAATGCATGTGTGAGGCCCACCTTTCCATACCAAGATCTCCCATCTCAACCATCCAAACCTCATCTCCTCCGTTGGAATCGAAGCTAAGGAACTAAGGAAGCCAAAGAAGTAAGAAGATTAAACGGTAGGTGCTTTGATAGAATAGTTTTCATGTTTTTAAGATGGGCCAAGTGAGGCCAATCGAACAATGGTTTGGATCTCACTTGGGACCCTAAGATGTGGCCGATGGCCCACTTTGATCATCATGATCATTCCATGATGAGGCCAATCTCCATGGACCCCATCATGATGTTTATTTCCTTACATTAAATAGGTCATCTCGACCATTCATATTGGTGGGGAAAGGATCTCCACCGTTGATTTTTAATTTTGATGGACCCATGTGTAATGGGCCCATAGTGTCGGGGTCCCTCCATCTCACGTGTCCCATGTCTCTCTCTCTCTCTCTCTCTCTCTCTCTCTCTCCCTCTCTCTCTCTCTCTCTCTCTCTCTCTCTCCCTCCCTTTTTGTATGATGATGTAGTCGTGTGGCCACTTGGATGGACCCCACTTTACATAGGGGTTGTATCCACACCATCTATTATTAGGTGGCCCACCTAAGCAGGGCCCACCTTAAGACTTCCATACGTCCAAACAAACAAAAAAAAGAGAGTTCAGAGACGCTATCTCTGGACGTGAGGGTGAAAACACATTATTTAGCCTTAAGGCCATTGGGGTGGGCCATTCATATAGACCCTCCCTTGTTTTATATATTCAATCCACGCCAGCTATCCTATATACAAACTCATTTTAGGCGTTGAGCCGAAAATTGAGGTTGATCGGAGCATCTAGTGGGCCATACCTTAGTAAACAGTGATCTCCAGCGTTTAAAGTCTCCCAGATTTTTCTACACGCTGAAGGATGCCCAATATTGGGCTTGATGGATGGGTTAAGGACCATAAAATCCCATGGCTGGGATGGATTTTCTGGATGTGGGCCCCACCTGTGAAAAACCACAGGAAAACACACAAAAAAGGGAAAGCATGCAGCTGACACTGCTCTGTCAGAAGGAGCAAGCAGCACTTGCTGTGCTGACAGGCGGGCGACCGTGTAGACAGGACCCATGGCTCCAGCTGTGGGCTCCACCATGATGCTTATATGCCATATAAACCGTTCATTTGGAGGGCCACCTCCTGAGGTGGGCCCCCTCCAAAAATCAGCCTCATCCAAAGCTCCGGTGGCCCACATCATAGGAAACAGTGGTGATTTAACATCTGCCATTGAAACCTTCCAGACGTCCAGAAGTTTTGGATCATTTTGGAATTTTTTTTCCCTCTTCACTAGGGTGCGTGGGCCCCATTCACATCATCCATTCATTTAAGATGGCCCCACTATGATGCATGCATTGTGTCTGTCGTGCATCTGACGGTGAGACGCACCCCGCGTGTGGGGTCCTCCTTAATGTGTATGACGGTCCAAGCCATTCAGGGCCTGGACGTGGTAGATGTTAAATATAATATTAATATATAATATGATATATTATAATATAATATTTTATATATATGTGATATATACATACATGAGGGTGAGCCCTACGTGGGACCACCTCTGCCTTCCTAAAGCAGAAGTAGCTTCAACGTGCAAGCTTTATGGTTGTTGTGTACGTCCAGCGTGGGACGTGGACCACACCACCATGATGCAAGTGATGCATCCAAGCCATCCAGCCCCTTTGAAAGCTCATTTGATAGCATAGGGCCAAAGAATAAGTCAAACTTAAAGTTCAAGTGGACCCCACCACTTAAGTAGTGGACAATGATGTCCACCGTTCAAAATTCCTAAGGGCCATAGTAGTTCCCTATTAAGCTGATATTTGTTTCCCCTTTTTTCTATCACTATGATAATCTATGAGCAGGTTGGATGGGAAACATATATTATGGTGGGCCTTAGGAACTTTAAATGGTGAAAATCATTATCACCACTCTTATTTGGTTGTGGCCCATTTGATGTACATATGGGGTCCAATGGGTGTGATTCATCTGATATACAAAAGGCCCATGTGATTAGGCCCATTTGATGTATTCAAGACCCAACGGGTTATGGCCCATTGCAATGTACATAAGGCCCATTGTTGCGGCCCATTGATGTGGCCCACTTGATGAATATAAGGCCCATATGATATAGCCCATTTGATGTATTTAAGGGCCAATGGGATGTACCTAAGGTCCATTGCAATGTGTGATCCCAACATGGATTATGTAATGATGTTTACGATGGGCTATGCCTTGGGAGCAATGATGGTTTGATGTCTACATTATAAGTACAATGTTGGTTAAATATCTACATTACGACTCTCCCTAAGGCCCATTGATAGGCCCGTGCTTGTTGCATGTAGGCCGTCTAGGCCCATCTGCATTGTAAGGATAGTTCATTACTTTATTACATGTTTAATATAGTTCCATAATTCATGATCATACACATCATATGTATGCTTAATATGAAAAGTGACTGATCATAGCATATGCCTTCGGACAGATTGTTTGTAGGCTCCCGGTTAGGCGGTGTTGCCCTACATAAGCGCACAATATGCGCAGGATTTCTGCATGACTGGATAGTGTGATTTATGCATTCGCATTCTGTGTCATGATTACTGTACGCCTAGCGACATCAGGGCTGTAGCCTCCACAGGCGAATCGTGGATGGCAAGATTGGATATAAGAAATTTTATTCTACATAGGGTGCTATAGATATCCCTAAGTGAAAGTCCTTAAACCCTTATGGTATCAAGAGGTTACTCCAACGTCTAGAACAAGTGGGTGTACGAGCGCCGAGTACCGATTACTAGGAGGCCGCACTTTTTACTGTGTCGTGGTCGGTTGGAAGGGGGTGCAACCTTATCCACCCGAGAGTAGGGGGCAAAGTTAGGCTGAGTTTGACCAGCTCGAGTAATGGGTCCGCTATCAACGAGTCGAGCTCGATATTGGCAAACGGATAGTGAGGTCTCTTCCACTTACCTTATTGCGGGCGATGGGGCGGCAATCTGGTTTAGAGTGTACTAGACCCTGGTGATAGCCCAGATTTAAGTTGTATTGATATGTAGACTTAGATGAAAATTTGTATGCTTGACTTGCATCTTGCATCGCATAGCATTGGTGTGGCTAACATCATTTATGCCTTGCATCGCATAGCCTTGGTACGGCTAATGGTATTCATGGATTCATCAGCATGTTCCGCATTACTCTGATACTATATAACTGCATTACCACCTTGTGCACACACTTTCACCACCCTTTAAGCTTTCCATAAGCTTATGCATGACTGTTGCGTGTAGGTGACGTTGGGGCGTAGCAGCGCTGAGGCAGGAGCGCTTTGCAGTTCATCTTGGAGCTTTTGTTCATCATCATTGTATTTCCCTTTATGCTTATTGTACTTGTAAAGTTTTTTATCATAGTGAAAATGTAATGGAGTTTTTTGTTATTGTTTGTGGATTATGCCTTTATTTATGCTTATTACGATTCAAACTGATCTTGAAAATCCTCCTCGTAGTATCTCAGGATTGGAACCTGGCGAATGGGAGCTGGGAGCCAAGAATGGGATTCTACGGAGGCTGTCGATGCCAGATTAGGCAATTGAGAATTTTGTGAGCCCGGTTTCTGAGTTTGGGGCATGACAGGGGCCTTCCCATTCGTACATGGTTGGTCAAATTGTAGCAAGTTTGTGTAGTTGTCTTTCTTTATCTTGAAGTTCTGAGTAGCGGTAGCAGTGGTGGGCTTGTTGGATGGTTTCATTTATTCTCTGTCTCTGAAGGACAGAGGGTTAGATATATAAGCATAGATCACTTATATGATAGGTGTGGCCTATGAATAGGCCCACCCAAATGGTTATAAATCCTTTCTAATTCAATAAAAATTAGGTGGTGTGTTCCCACCTTTCTTTTAAAAAAAAAAAAGACAACCATAGATCATGATGACCAAGTGTTCATGGTGGATAGAATATTATGCCTTAGCTAATGTGTCATTTTAAACATATATAGATATGGGTTATGTGACAAATGACTCTTTTAATATGTTCTTAGGAACTCTAGATTGGATACAATGGTTATCGACCGAGGAGAGTTGTGGTCCATGGATTTGGGTACCTTATTATACCATGAACATTGTTGGTCCTAGGGCAATGTTATGGTGCTCATATCATGAAATGGATAACCATCCCATGTGAGGGAATTGACCTGGATTACGATGAGCAACCTCCACTATTGGGCTAACCGAATGTTGGTATGCCTTTTCTCTAACTCCACATGGGAATTGAGTTTGCCATGGACAAGTGATCTTGTTAGAGATATGGACACTTAAATTAGTAAATTAAGATCAAGTCCTTAGAGCCTATTAGTCTATGTTATAATTACACTTGATGTTGCATAGAAAGTTGATTAATCTTTAACTTAAGAACGTGTAGGGGTCACAATCCTAATTAGAAGGATATGGATCTCTTTATGAGGTTAGTAACTAAAACTAGGCATAATTAGGCACATTCATTAGGGCCTGTTGATTTTTTCATGAGCCAATAAAGAATTCACAAGATTTACTTACGAACATGTTTATGGTTAGATTTATACGATCAAAGACTCATCAAGTTATTTTGCCATTAAGCCTAGTAATCAAAAGATTTTAAAAGACTCTTTGAAGGTTTTCAGCCATTGAAGATTTGTTTTAATTATGAAACAATTTTAATCATACTTGACAATGATCTAATGGCCTAGATTTGGTGGTCCATTATTCGATTAGTGTGGGATATAAACATTTGATGAATAGCCATGAGAGTATAACAATTTGATCATGAGTGCATGCATGAATAAGTGGTTTATACTTTCATTAATAGTAGCATCCATAGAAATATATAGGATGGTAGAGCACTATATAGTGTGCAAAATTCTCCTTATATAGATCCTATTCTAGAAAATAATGAGCCCTAAGAGACGAGAGAGAGAGCTTTGGAGCTTGGCTTTTGTTAATTTGGGAACAAGATACATGCCAAGCTATGGTTTGACACATGGCATTAATTACATCCCTGGAAAAATCGTGATTAATAGGTAAAAGTAGAATAAATTATCCAGTACATGGTATAAAATGGCACTATTCAACGAACACGATTGCAAAAGCGTAGGCTATGCTTGATGGCATAGACATTTGTTCCAATTTGGGCCCTTCAAACATTATTGTTGAGTCCGATTCCAAGCTTATAGCGGACGTAGCCAGAGATCCTTCAGCCCCCAGTCCATGGAACATTTGGTATAGGATGGGAGCCATCCAACAAAAGAGATGCCCCCATAACCTCATTTTTCATCACATTTTCCACGAGGGTAACTCGATGGCGAATGCTTTGGCTAGGTTAGCTAGTGATAGGTGAGCAACAGATTCGTCAGATACCGAGCAAACCTCCCGAGAAGAATTAGGGGAGCTTTGGCACTAGACAACACTAGGTTAGGGAGCATCAGGACAATCAGATCTGGAGCTTAGCCTTTTCACTCCATTCATCATCTGTGGAAGATAGGATGAGTCCTTTGCCACTGGCCTGTGAATCAATGATATCCTCCTTCTTCTAATTCAATGTTGATGCCGATATCAGTGGATAGTCTTTTTAGTCAATTTCAAACAGAGCTTAGTGAGAGAATTTTGGTATATGATAGGCAAGGTCCGGAATCTTTTTGTTGGGACTCACCCAAATGGTTGTACAATCTATTGCAATTTATAAAATTCAGGTGGAATGAGTCCACCTTTCCTAATGTATGGTCCTTCATCTTCAAAGTATCAAGATCATCAATCTGAATAGAAAGACTACTGATAGTTGCTTGTACACAAGATTGGTCAATCTAGCAATGCCATGGGTCTCGTATGTTAGAGACAAAGAATAGATTTACACTCCAAGAGATGTCATTTGGTGGTAAGACCATTCGAGCCTAGCACAAATGTTGTAGTAGCTTTTTAGCTAAGTGCAAGCATTAGAGTTGTTCCCTAGAAAACCAATGTGAGACTTAATCCCCTGGCTATGTGGATGTGATAGGGATAATCTCAACTACAGATCATGATGACCAAGTGTTCATGTTGGATAGAATATTATGCCGTAGCCGATATGTCATCTTAAACACATCTATATATGGGTTATCTAACGAATGACTGCTATAAGATGTTCTTAGGAACTCTAGATTGGATATAACGAGCATCGACTGAGGAGAGTTATGGTCAATGCATCTGGATACCCTATTATACCATGAACGTTATAAGTCTTATGACAGACTTATGATGATCATATTATGAAATGGATGACCATACTGTATGAGGAGATTTATCTGAATTACAATGAGCATTTCCATTATTGGGGCCATCCAATGTTGGTATGCCTTTCACTAAAAGAAATCCCACTTTTAGCGATGAAAATTTTCGTCGTTAAAAGCCAAATTTTCGTAGCTAAAAACTTTTAACGATGAAAATTTTCATCGCTAAAAGACCGACGCAAAAGGTTATTGTTGATGAAAATTTTGAATCGTCTCTAAAGGTAAGCTTTTTAGCGACGAAAATTTTCGTCGCTAAAAATAATTACAAATCTTTTAGCAACGAAAATTTTCGTCGCTAAAAATAAGTACAAAACTTTTAGCGAGGAAAACTTTCGTCGTTAAAAACTAATTGTTAAACTCTTAGTAATGATAGTTTTCATCGCTAATTATAAGACTTTTAGCGACGAAAATTTTCGTCGCTTAAAAATATTGTATAAAGTTTTAGTGACGAAAACATTCGTCGCTAAAAATAATTACAAGACTTTTAGAGACAAAAAATTTCGTCGCTAAAAATTAATTGTTAAACTTTTAGCAACGATAGTTTTCGTCGCTAAAAATAATTACAAGACTTTTAGCGATGAAATTTTCGTCACTAAAAAATATTCCATAAAGTTTTAGCAAAGAAAATATTTGTCGCTAAAAATAATTACAAGACTTTTATTCGTCGCTAAAAAATATTCGTTAAAGTTTTAGCGACGAAACTATTCGTCGCTAAAAATAATTTCAAAACTTTTACCTACAAAAATTTTCGTAGGTAAAAGTCCTTTTTTAAAACTATTCCAGCACAAAATTCCTAATATACACACCTGTTATAATAGATTTCATCATATTCTTCCTGATATACACCTGTTATATAATATATTTCATCATATTCATATTCACATTCACATTCATATAAACCCAAACTAGTAAATCCATCCAAACATAAAAGTACATTCATCCAAACACAGAAAATCTTATCTACATCACATTCATTCACACATAAATACATATAAGTTTAACATCATAAACAAAAATATAAAAAATTATAAAGATGAAGGTGGAGGTGGTGCGACATCGGTGGGTAAGCATGCAATGAGAGCCTGAAACAACTTACCGTAGTAATCCTTGAACCACTCTTTGATCATGTCGTCGACAGCATGGGAGATGTGCGGAACACTCAAATCTAAGTCAAATTAATCCTGTAGTTTCGTAAATAATAGATTAAGGTAATAAACTTATTAAGAAAATAAATTAACCGTAAATGAACTTTTATCAAATAAATTAGGATTTATAAGTATAAGTTAAGGTTAAGGTTAAAGTTAACGTTTAGGTTTAGGTTAAAGTTTAGGTTAAGATTTAGGTTAAGGTTATAGGTTTTGGTTAAGGTTTAGGTTTAGGTTATAGGTTAGCTTTAGGGAATTGAGAATAGGTTAAGGTTTAGGTTTAGAAAATCGGGTTCGGGTTCAGGTTTGGGTTTATGTTTTGGTTTTCATGTTTAGGTTTAGGTTTAGGTTAAGGAGTTTAGGTTAGGATTAGGTGTAGGTTTAGGTTTAGGGATTTGAGAATACATTTAGGTTTTAGGTTTATGTTTAGGTTTAGGTTTTTGTTTATAGGTTTAGGTTATAGGTTACAGGTTTAGGTTATAAGTTATATGTTATAGGTTATATCTTTAGGAAATTGAGAATAGGTTAAGGTTTAGGTTTAGGAAATCGAGTTCGGGTTCGGGATCGGGTTTAGGTTTGGGTTTTCAAGTTTAGGTTTAGCTTTAGGTTAGGGAGTTGAGATTAGGATTAGGTATAGGTTAAGGTTTAGGGATTTGAGAATACATTTAGGTTTTAGGTTTAGATTTAGATTTAGGTTTTAGGTTATAGGTTAAGGTTTAGGTTTTAGGTTTAGGTTAAGTTTAAGGTTAGGTTATAGGTTATAAGTTTAGATTATGGGTTATAGGTTATAGGTTAAGGTTTAGGTCATAGGTTTAGGTTTAGGTTAAGGTTATAGGTTTAGATTTAGGTTAATTAGGTTTAGGTTATAGGTTTAGGTTAAGGTTTAGGTTTAGGTTATAAGTTATAACTTTAGGGAATTGAGAATAGGTTAAGGTTTAGGTTTAAAAAATCAGGTTCTGGTTCAGGATTGGGTTTAGGTTTAGGTTTTCAAGTTTAGATTTAGGTTTAGGTTAGGGAGTTAAGATTAGGATTAGGTGTAGATTTAGGTTTAGGGATTTGAGAATACATTTAGGTTTTAGGTTTAAGTTTTAGTTTTAGGTTATAGGTTATAACTTTAGGGAATTGAGAATAGGTTAAAGTTTTGGTTTAGGAAATCATGTTTGGGTTCGGGTTTAGGTTTGGGTTTTCAAGTTCAGGTTTAAGTTTAGATTTGGGAGTTGAGATTAGGATTAGGTGTAGGTTTAGGTTTAGGGATTTGAGAATACATTTATGTTTTAGGTTTAGGCTTAGGTTTTAGGATTAGGTTTAGGTTATACGTTTAGGTTTAGGTTATAAGTGTAGGTTATAAGTTCAGGTTTATGTCAGGTTATAAGTTAAGGCTTAGGGAATTGAGTTTAGGTTATAGGTTTAGGTTATAGGTTAAGGTTATAGGTTTAAGTTATAACTATAGGTCTAGGGAATTGAGAATAGGTTAAGGTTTAGGTTTAGAAAATCGGATTCGAATTCAGGATCGGATTTAGATTTGGGTTTTCAAGTTTTAGGATTAGGTTAAAGAGTTGAGATTAGAATTAAGTGTAGGTTTAGGTTTAGGTTAAGGTTATAGGTTTAGGTTTTAGGTTTAGGTTTAGGGATTTGAGATTACATTTACGTTTTAGGTTTAGTTTAGGTTTTACATTTAGGTTAAGGTTACAGGTTTAGGTTATAAGTGTTGGTTATAGGTTTAGGTTTAGGTTAAGTTATAAGTTAAGGTTTAGGGAATTGAGAATATGTTAAGGTTTAGGTTTAGGAAAACAGGTTCAGGTTCGGGATCGATTTTAGGTTTGGGTTTTCAAGTTTAGGTTTAAGTTTAGGTTTGGGTCCACTGTGAAGGTTTAAGTTTAGGTTAGGTTATAAGCTAAGGCTTAGAGAATTGAGTTTAGGTTACAGGTTATAGGTTTAGGTTATAGGTTATAGGTTACAGGTTAAGGTTTATGCTATAGGTTAAGGTTTAGGTTTAGGGAATTGAGAATGGAATTTGAGATCGGGTTTATGTTTGGGTTTTAGGTTTAGGTTTAAGTTATTGGTTATAAGTGTAGGTTTAGGTTTAGATTTTAGGTTTAGGTTATAGGTTATAGGTTTAGGTTTAGGTTAAGGCTTAGGTTTAGGTTATAGGTTTTGGGACTTGAGAATAGGTTTAGGTTATAAATATAGGTTTAGGTTATAAGTATATGTTTAGGTTTAGGTTTTATGTTTAGGTTAAGGTTATAGGTTTAAGTTATATGTTTAGGTTTAGGTTATAAGTGTAGATTATAGGTTTAGGTTTAGGTTTAGGTTAAGTTATAGGTTAAGGTTTAGGGAATTGAGTTTAGGTTTTAGGTTTAAGTTCTAGGTTAAGGTTTAGGTTTAAGTTTAGGTTTTGCAATTTGAGAATAGGTTTAGGTGAAGGTTATAAGTTTAAGTTTAGAAAATTGGGTTCGGGTTTGGGATCGGGTTTAAGTTTTGGTTTTCAAGTTTAGGTTTAGGTTTATGTTAGGGAGTTGAGATTAGGATTATGTGTAGGTTAAGGTTTAGGGAATTGAGAATATGTTTAGGTTAAGGTTATAAATTTAAGTTTAGGAAATCGAGTTTGGGTTCAGGTTCGAGTTTAGGTTTGGGTTTTCAAGTTAAGGTTTGGGTTAGGGAGTTGAGATTAGGATTAGGTGTAGGTTAAGGTTTTGGAAATTAAGAATAAGTTAAGGTTTAGGTTTAGAAAATCAGGGTCAAGTTCGAGATCGAGTTTACATTTGGGTTTTAGGTTTAGGTTTAGGTCGTAGGTTATAAGTACAGGTTTAGGTTTAGGTTATAGGTTTTAGGATTTGAGAATAGGTTTAGGTTATAAGTATAGGTTTAGGTTTAGGTTTTATGTTTAGGTTAAGGTTATAGGTTTAAGTTATATGTTTAGGTTTAGGTTATAAGTGTAGGTTATAGGTTTAGGTTTGGGTTAAGTTATAGGTTAAGGTTTAGGGAATTGAGTTTAGGTTTTAGGTTTAAGATATAGGTTAAGTTTTAGGTTTAGATTTAAGCTTAGGTTATAGGTTTTGGGATTTGAAAATAGGTTTGGGTGAAGGTTATAAGTTCAGGTTTAGGACATCGGGTTCGGGTTCGGGATCGGGTTTAGGTTTGGGTTTTCAAGTTTAGGTTTAGGTTTAGGTTAGGGAGTTGAGATTAGGATTAGGTGTAGGTTAAGGTTTAGAAAATTATGAATATGTTTAGGTTAAGGTTATAAGTTTAGGTTTAGGTTAAGGAGTTGAGATTAGGATTAGGTGTAGGTTTAGGGATTTAATAATACATTTAGGTTTTAGGTTTAGGTTTACATTTTAGGTTAAGGTTAAGGTTATAAGTTTAGGTTTAGGTTTAGGTTAGAGGTTATAATTTTAGGTAATTGAGAATAGGTTATACGTTATAGATTTATGGAATTGATAATAGGTTAAGGTTAAGGTTTAGGTTTAGGAAATTGGGTTCGGGTTCTGGATCGGGTTTAGGTTTGGGTTTTCAAGTTTAGGTTTAGGTTAAGGAGTTGAGATTAGGATTAGGAGTAGGTTTAGGTTTAGGGATTTAAGAATACATTTAGGTTTTAGGTTTAGGTTTAGGTTTTAGGTTTAGGTTAAGGTTATAGGTTTAGGTTTAGGTTATAGGTTATAACTTTAGGGAATTGAGAATAGGTTAAGCTTTGGGTTCAGGAAATCGGGTTTGTGTTCGGGATTGGGTTTAGGTTTGGGTTTTCAACTTTAGGTTTAGGTTAAGGAGTTGAGATTAGGATTAAGTTATAAGTATAGGTTTTGGGATTTAAGAATAGGTTTAGGTTAAGGTTATAAGTTTAGGTTTAGGTTATGAGTATAGGTTTAGATTTAGGTTATAAGTATAGGAGGTTTTTGGATTTGAGACTAGGTTTAGGTTATGGTTATAAGTATAGGTTTAGGTTATAAGTATAGGTTTAGGTTTAGGTTTAGGTTATAAGTATAGGTTTTGGGATTTGAGATTAGGTTTACGTTAAGGTTATAAGGTTAGGTTATAGGTTAAGGTTTAGGTAAGGTTTAGGTTATAGGTTAGGTTATAGGTTTTAGGTTTAGGTTAAGGTTATAGGTTTAGGTTATAAGTTTAGGTTATAGGTTATAGCTTTAGGGAATTGAGAATAGGTTAAGATTTAGGTTTAGGAAATTGGATTCGGGTTCAGGATCAGGTTTAGGTTTAGGTTTTCAAGTTTAGGTTTAGGTTTAGGTTAGGGAGTTGAGATTAGGATTAGGTGTAGTTTTAGTTTTAGGGATTTGAGATTAGGATTAGGTGTAGGTTTAGGTTTAGGGATTTGAGAATACGTTAAGGTTTAGGTTTAGGAAATCGGGTTCGGGTTTACAATTGTGTTTACGTTAAGGTGTTGGTTTAGGTTTTAGGTTTAGGTCATAGGTTTAGGTTTAGGTTTAGGTTAATTAGGTTATAGGTTTAGGGTTTAGGTTTAGTTTTAGGTTATAGGTCATAGGTTTAGGTTTTGGTTTAGGTTTTAGGTTTAGGTTTAGGTTTATGTTATAGGTTTAGGTCATAGGTTTAGGTTTTGGTTATAGGTTTAGGTTTAGGTTTAGGTTAAGGTTTAGGTTTAGGTTTAAGTTTAGGTTTAGGGAATCAAGTTCGGATCGGGTTTAGGTATTTTCTAGTATTATCTACTATTGAACCTAGTATTATCTACTACATACTAGTAACATACAACCAATATTGGGGCACCATACCATAAGCTACAAGAATTTCATGTCCTCCTAAACAAGGTATTCTCCATTGATAACACAAATATATATATATATATATATATATATATATATATATATATATATATATATATATATATATATATATATATATATATATATATATATATATATATATATATATATATATATATATTATAAGTTCTTTATTTTTATTTACATTCATAAATACATTCATCATCCATCCAAGAAAATTTATATCCTCCATTGATATAAATGAACCTTGTCCTTTGACCAAGCTTCATCAATATCTCCCATTCAATTTAAAATCTACGCATCTAAGTGACAGGGAACAAACATTTCACATACATGTGCTCCAAGAAACTCGCGCCATAATTTTCCCACTCGCTAATATCTCCCAATGGCGATACATGCAAAAAACAGGAATTGGGAACCTTGCAGATTAATAAGGCTAAAAAGAGAAAGGAAATAGGGGAAAGAGAGTTTGCTAAAGGCTCCATTTCATGCATCACAAGTCTTTTTCCCCAAAGCACTCAATTCTTTCTTTTTAACTTTAGCATAGTAAACAAACCAATGAGATTCCAATATTTAAAACAATAAAAGATAATAAAAGAAATAAACAACTAATATGGGAAGTTGGCACACCTACAAGCTTCACTGTGAAGAGTCCAAAAACTTGTGGGAAAATTCCTTGCAAAATGGCTTTTCGTCCTGCAAATAGTTTGAAGAAGCATGATTGGAACATGTAACAAAAAATTGAAAGAAAAAACATAATGAAGAAAAAAAAAAACTTGAAAAAAATATTTTAGGATCATTTTAATGTCTTGAAAAAAAAAATCTCTATTAATTAAGAGGGGGAAGGTACATGAAAGACCGGTTTTAATGGATACAACGAGAAACAATATTTGCAAAACTAGTTATTACTAGAGAGAATAAAGGAGATGTTATCTACAATGTGGATACTAATTAAATAAAATGTAAAAACCTTATATAATTAAATAATAATAATAGTAATAAAGTAATTACTTTTCCAACTTTAACTTAAAGTTTTCATAAACAAAAATGGGCAAGTAAAAATCTGCGTCCATAGACACCTCTCACAGTCACGCACGCCACGCATGCGAAACGTCATTTTCAAACCAAACTACACTCGCTATTTTCAAATTTCACGCGGCCACTTCATTCCCCCACTCTCTCCCTCGATTTCCCCACTCTCACCTCTCCGTCTCTCTCTCCTGAAGGAAAAAAAAAGTAAAAAAAAAATATCTTTTATGTTTTTTCAATCCATCTTCCATTTTCTTCTTAACAAGAAAATCCATATTTACTAATATTCCCATTTTTTTAGTTTTCAAAAGAATGAGTTCGGACTCCGAAAGCATCGGCTCCAACACTTGTACTTTCAGCCCAAACCCTAACCAATGACTCTAAAATTACCAAGTACTTATAAACATTCATTGTAAGCATTTTTTATCTATGTGCATGACGACCATACTGTTAAGATCAATGCTCTTATTTTCATTTACAGAAACTAGTGGATGACAAATTATGTGTAACATACAGAGATGGTTTAGCCACTTGTGCAATTAGGGAATGTTCAAAAGGGCCGGATTTCCACATCAAGCAACAGTTGCATACATATGATACAGAAAGACAAAAGTATCACCTTCAACATGACTTTCAAACAAGTTTCCTCACCAAAAATTTAGATCACAAACCATGATGGCATGTGTCCAATTTTTGTGGTAGCACAAAGTAAATGATTAATACACATTGTGCACAAGATGACTAACCTTGTATACAAATGTCATCTCCGTCCTCATACATTGTCTTACATCATGACCAACCTTGCATACAAAGGTCATTTTCTCAGCTTTATCCAAGGATGCTAGAGACAACTGAGAAAGACCTCCAAGGAACCTCATGAGCCTCCCCACACCTCAAATTGCATATGGCCATGGTTCAAATGTAAAATGGTAACACAAAAACAAAAAATTAACATCACTATCGTACATGAAATTTGAGAGAAGCAAATGCATTACCATGAATTTGACACCATCCAAGTGCTAAAGCAAGCTTCAACAGTAACCAAGTGTTTCAAATAAATGCAGTTTTTTCAACCCACAATTCTTTAGTCACAAGTTAGAGATCACAAAGTCCCCTCTCTCCTCATCTTCTAAACAAATAACACCAAACACAAAAAGTAATGTTTTCATTCCCCAATGCATGACACCTTTACACGCCCAAACATAGGCTATAGGACCCTAATAAGGGTGAAGATACCAAATGCTTCCCTTTAGTTCATCATCATCATCTAAGTCTTGTACCAACTGCTTGGGGTCGAGTACATGAATCATTTTCCACCATTCCACTATCAAGGGCCATAACTTCAATTATACCATAGGTCTTTAAGTCTTTTCCTACTACCTCCACCCATGTCCTTTTAGACCATAGGTTTTCCATTTAATGCTAATTGTCTTTTCAAGTTTACCATCAGATAGAAGGAAATTACAAAGTTTAATTGACATTAAAATGCTTTTGACAAGAAAATTCCATAACAGAATAAAGCATGCAATAGAAGGATACTGCTCTGGTACTTGCATCTTGGTAAGTAAAGGTCTTTGCATTTTGGACAGTATATCTCCGCAGAACCAATGTGAGGGATGTCTGATGATCCCATGGGCAAACATGGCTGCCCTCCACAAAAAACTCAAGGGCATCTTTCAAAATCCACTCTCTTATACTTCTCATGCTGCAACAGTGGTCAACTAAGAACTATATCACCTTGTGAACTTGAGTCTCTTTATAGGGTCACCAAATGAGGAGAAACCTTACCATAGCATTTAATCCTTTGCTGGTTATGATATACCGGGCATGTATGAGGCCATATAACAACTCTGCTGCAGATTCGATTTGACTGTGTTCGTCGCTATCTACCACAACTAAACAAAATTCAATGAAGGAAAATGATATTACTTCTACAATGATCATTAATCTAACTGAACCACGAAGAGTAAGAAAAAAAATATAGGAAAACCACCACAAACAATGGTTCCTAACATTTCAAGAACACAAAAAGATAAATGATTTTTCAGAAAGAAGGGTTCACGTGCAATTCATTTAAGAGCATGCACCATTAGTTTTTAAAAAGAGAAAAAGAGGAAAGATAATTGTTAGGGGATATTTTGGTTCTTTTTCCAAAAGTTCATATTTTGGTTCTTTTTCCAAAAGATAATTGTTAGTGTGAGAAGACCAGAAACTATAATGATGCTTCTAGTATTCACAATGAGAGGTAGGCACTCAAATTACATTGACATTCTCTTCAAGGAAGTGTATCCAAATATCTGTTGGACCACATTAAATTTGGAGGTGCATCTGTGTTGTCCCCCAAAAGTACTTTGTTTATAGATAGGACAAAACATAACTACTCCCTCTCTCCATGTTATGCACTGATCAAATATTTCAGTGAAGCAAAATCAAATATATGCCTGTAAAGGTGCGTTTAGGCAAGGAATCTCTATGTATGCTATTTTGGAGATGTTGGCAATTGGGTAGTGTGTATTTAGATTTTCCAAATGCATTTTGGAAAAGAGTTATATGAAGGGAAAAAAAATGCTCTTGAACTCTAGAAAACTTGGAAACATCTTCATATCTCCATGTGCATTTCATGTCTGTGTCTATTATCTGTATATCTATCCATATTGCTGTTATAAGTCAAAACAATTTTGCTAAAATTTCATTTTTATAAATAATTTACTTTTTAAAAACTTTTAATTGACTAAAATGCCCCTTGAATCTAAAACATTTTATGGTATGAGCCCAAAAAATGAAAATCAAATCTCAGGTGGACCATATCATCAGCAACAGTAATGATTCAACATCCTACCATGAATAAACTTCCTACGGCCCACTATAATGTTTCTGTAATTTGTATTTGCCATCCAACATGTTGATAAGGTCAAATAAACCTCCATGGATGGTATAATAAAAAATAAATAATCAACTTGATCCAAAAATTTCGAGGCCGATTATGGTCAATCATCACCTTTTCCCATGCTATTGTCCACCTGAGAATTGGATCTGCTTATGTTAAAATGATCTGGAAAAATAGATAAAATAAATACATCAAGGTGGCCCCACGGCAAGGGCCGCACCTAATCCGGTTTAACAATTTGGAAAAACTGATGTACAGAATCACAACATATAAAATGTGAATGCTAGAAAACGGTTAGACAGGATCTTTCAATCTAGGAGTGTTTTCCAATATCATAGATGGATACGAGCTTCTAAATTAAACATATAACATTCTGAGATAAAAAAATCAAAATCACATGACTCACCTTAGAAGGGCGATCGACTGGCGATCAACTGGTGATGAAGCTGGCACTCAAAAGAGGGAAGGGAGATGAAGAAAATGGCGGTCGAAAGAGGGAAAATGAAATTTCTTCTTTTAAAATGGGATAAGATATCAAATCCGAAAAATGTGAGTTTTCCATATTTTATGAAATAAACTGTATTCACAGCCATACAGTATAGGGACCATTTAGTGGATGGTTAAGATAATATTACATAAGATAATTATAATTATAAACCATGTACAACAAGACCCATTATTTGGATGGCCTGGATAGCCATATATCAAACCCAGATTTTCTATGAATGAGTCACCACTATTTTACAAAAAATGCAAAACTAACAGGTTTTCACTATACAAATAAAAACGGTAGCTTAGCTTTGGATCTGGTAGGGCTCTACGGGCACCACCATAATGTTTGTGTTTAATCCACACCATAGATCCATTTGTAAACAATCTTTTCATGTTGATACCAAAAAATCAACTTGAAATTATTCTCCGGCAAACAACACCACAGGAAAACAGTAGCGATTGAACGTCGACCCTTAAAAACATATCTTTTAGCTACAGATTTTATCCATCGGTAATTCCAGCTAAATCCGTAGCTAAAGCTACCACAAATCCATCGGCTATGCCCTATTTTTTAGTAGTGAACTGCAAGCCTCCGTACAAAGACGTCATTGTAAATTGGAATTTGTTCACAAATGACTGGTACATCTCTAATATCTTTTGGTTAAGACTTACAAATATGTTAGACTCTCCAGCTTCAGGAATTCATATGGAATGGAACCATTCAATCTTTGCCATGCACAATTCAAACAACTCTAGCTGTCCAAGCTCGGCCGAAATACTATTAACCAGTTCATTGTTGTTCAATTGCCTCTAGAAGGAAACTATCAGAAATAATTTACATACAAATACCCTCAAAATGGAAATTTTATTTTAAAGTAAGAACTCTCATAGATAGCTTAGCTTGTACATGTTCCCCAATTCAAGTGGAATTGGCATAGTGAGCTTGTTACTGTGTAAGTACCGGAGAAGAATAAATAGGAAACACCATGACCAATTAGCAAGAAAATCCCTGTTGCATGAATACTCAACAATTCCAATGCGTAACTCTCCCTAACGAAATGAAAAGCGATTTCCAGAAACTCAACAATTCTGGCAAAAACACACAAAATGCAAAAAAAAAAAAAAAAAGGCACAGGATTGAATTTTCTGAAACTTTTTCCAATCAAACGCATCAATACCCACTTCGAAAACATGGCTATGAAGGATATCATTGATGGCTTAAGCTGGAAGAATGCCATCAATGATACACACACACACACACACACAATATTTTAAAAAAATATAAAAATCTATGTATATTGTAATTAAAATCAATGGCTTTTGATGCCACAAGTTATCTATTGTAATTAAATTCAATGGTTCATGGCCAGTTAAAAATGATAATTAAATAAAAATAGTTCAGCTCATTTTTAATTGGCACACAAATGGGCTCCTAAGAGTCCGATTTCTCAATTAGTGGATAACATGGAATTGCTTATTGTGCTAAAATTTTCTATATATAGGCCTAATAGTTTGTTGATCTAGACCATTAGATTTATTCCCCATCATGGATGGATCATACCCAATTTCTCAACTAGTTGAGTCGAGCATTTTGGATGATCCAATCTTCGATGTGGACTTTCCATTCATTCTATACAGTAATGGGCAATATTGCTCTTGAAAAAATCACAATGATTGGATCATGCGAAGAAATGCCAAATATATCAGGAAAAAATTAACAAAATAGCTAGTAGAAATTTACAAGTTAAATTAACTAAGTGGAAAAAAATAACAATTATTGATTTTCGTAGCTATATGTGGATACTTCAAAACCATTTTCATTTACATGATTGAAATAAGAAAATGCCAACATAGCTTCTTTTTTAAAAAAGTTTTAAAATAAATAAATAAAACAACATTACCCACGAAGATCCCAATCTCCTCATATCATTTGAGATAGGAGTTTTGGGTTGGTGCATGTGGGGATGCTGTTGACACGGTTGTAAGAGCACATGACGTTACTAATGTCTCCTTCCTTCACACACATCTCAAATGGACGGAGGAATGTTTCCACCATGTCTTGCTCAGTCACCTTTAGAAAAAATATTTAAAAGATACATTTATGAGGAAGATCCAGGACATTAATCAAGGATACCACATCATGAACTTGCCCAAGCCAGGTCAACTCATCAGTGGGCCACATTGAATTATGGTCACATAAACGTGGTTTTGGGACAACGCAACCATCAGCTTGATCCAAAACCGCTGTGCCTGCCCCAAGAAATAGTGTTGATGGAACATCCACCATTGTGTGTCCCAAGAAACAGTATTGATGGAACATCCACTAAGATTCGAGATATCCTTTAATGCCCTAAAAGATCTCACTTAAGTTCTTTAGAGGATAATATCGGATCCCGACGATCTTGAGAACCACTCATCTCACGAACATCCCAGATTACAGCCAAGATATCAGGCGAGAGTCCTCCTGAAATTGTATTCTGGTTCTCCTATAAATATAGAGGTACCTCCCACTATCCAAGGTACGTTCACTGAGAAACCCTAAATACTTGACTGATATCTCTTTTTTGGAGATCATACCCTACTCTATAAGACCACGATACTGACTTAGGCATCGGAGAGTCCCCTGAAAGGTCTATACGAAGGGTCTGCTGGAAAACTACATCAACACATTTCATGTACTCCCATCCAAACACAACTAGTAAGTCATTTATTCCCAATTCATTTACCTCTATTTTCATTTTCCATTTAACTTCATTTATAGGTTACCGTATGTGCCTTATATTTGATTTGCAACCAAGTACTTTTATCTTTTCAATTTTTTGATGCAAGTAGACTCCTCGAACTTCTTCTCTATGTGGAGTCATCAAGGAGCATAGAAGTATGTATACTGTGTAATCGAGTTATTGCAGGGCCATTGCAATGGCATTGTAAAATCCATATCACACATGTTTGCTGGTTAATGTAATGATGTGAGACGAAAAATTTTGAGTAGGCTATAACAATTGGAAATTACAATCACCTACCATTGCAACCAATTACATACATTTGGACGAGCCCCATGATAAGGGCCATCACTACCCAATTCGAGTCCTAGTTCAAGATGATGTTTGTGTTTAATCCATGTTGTTCATCTATTTTTAAAGATCATCTTATGACATGAGACAAAAATTGAGGCATGTACCAATTTGAAATGGACCACATTGCAAGAAATAGTGTTGAATGAGCGTCAACTATTTAAAACATTCTAGGGGCCATAAAAGTTTTTGATTAAGATGATTTTTGTTTTTCCCCTTCATCTAGGCCTGTATGACCTAATAAATAGATTGGATGCCAAATAAACAATACAGTGGGCCTTATGAGGATTTTAATGATGGATATCCACTCACTATTGTTTTCATGTGGTGTGATCCACCTGATATTTATATACCTCTCATTTTTGGGCCCCACCATGATGCATGTTTTATATCCACACCTTCCATCCATTTGGAGAGATCATTTTAGGACAATATCCATAGTTAAATCCAAAGATTTACTGGACCCTAGCACAGAAAACAGTGGGGACAGTGACACCCACCATTAAAAACTTCTAAAGGCCATGAAAGTTTTAGATCAAGCTAATATTTGTGTTTTACCTTATTTCATGTCTTTTTAAACTTTTGAATAGGTTAGATTTCAAATAAAAATTATGGTGGGCCTTAGGATAGTTTCAATGGTGGGAATCACTCTGTCCAGTGTTTTCTATGGTGAGGTCCATTACATGTTTTTATCTGCCTCATTCTTTGGGTCATGCCCTAAAATAATATCTCAAAATGGATGGATGGTGTGGATACAACACATACATCATAGTGGGCCCCATAGAAATTGGTGACATCATTTCAGTAGCCAACTCGCTACTCAACCTGTATCTAATCCGCGTCCGGCGTCCGGTGTCCAGTAGAGAACCTCTGCTCTCTCTCTCTCTCTCGCCCTAATCCTCTCCCCCCTCTCTCTCTCATCAATAGTTAATCTTGTTCCCCTCTCCTCTCTCCCTCTCTCTCTCTCTCTCAACCTGTCAGGAGTTAATTCGCGTCCCCCTCTCCCCTCTCTCTCTCCCTAATCCTCCCTCTCTCTCTTTCTCTGTCTCCCTAACCTTTCTTTTATTTCTTTGATCCACGAACGCCTTACCCACGCACACCCTCTAAAGCTCGGTTGACAGGGATTTGTCGAACGTGAGGTATCTCTCTCTCTCTCTCTCTCTCTCTCTCTCTCTCTCTCTCTCTCTCTCTCTCTCTCTCTCAATGCCGATTTAGGAATTTGGGGATTTAGTAATTTATGGATTTTTGATTTGATGTAGACCCTCATATTGGGATTTGGGGATTTTAAGGCTTACAGATTTGAATGTGGACCCCGAATTGGGGTTTTTCTGATTTTACAAATTAGGGATTTGAGGATTTTGGGGATCTAAGGATCAAATAGAATTAGGGATTTCTGATTTTACAAATTAGGGATTGTCAAAGGCCAAAAAATAACTAGAATAAAAAAATAAAGATTTGGTTTTATGCTTTTCAACTGAAAATTGCTTTGGTTGTGTTGACTATTGATTTTTCAATGTTGTTTTACTTGTCTTCACCTTACAAAAGACAAGATTCTTCTTTTTAGTTGCCTAATTCATCTCCTTTAGTAATATTAACTTTTTTGCCTATTATTTGCAGTTTAGTTAGTTTTAAGTTGCAAAGAATCATATGATTGCATGAGTTGCTTATACTAGTACTTACAGGAACAAATCTTTTAGCTTTTGTTATTCTTCTTGATTCTGAGGTGCTTTATTCTCATCTAATTTTCTAGTGGTGTTTTCCTATAGTTTTAATATGAAATTCTCATCTCTGTGACTTTTGATCCATAAGCAGTCATGTTAACAAGTTATCATGGCTTTTAATGTTCCTTCGAGCAACATTTTGTGTTATTATTATAGGTGCACTTTCTCCTTCCAACTTAGTTCCCTAAGCAACAACCGACTTTGATGCCCCAAAGTTCTCAGGTAATGACAATGTTTAACTTTTTTAATTTGTCTTACATCACATGCACATGGATGTATGTTCGTCAACTTAAAGTTGAGTTACAACAACTAAGGGAAAATTACAAATTTTCCAAAAAGTTGAAAGCTGCATACAAGTCATGTATTTTCTTCTCCCATCTTGGTGATTGATCTTGCAATAATCTTTCTAATCACGACATGCTCTTCTATTTGTCAACTTCTCCCATCCAGAGATGCTTTTGTGAAGGCGATTGAGGGGTTACCTTCAACTCGATCTGTCAATGATATTCCTCCAGAATTGCATTGCCCACTGTGTAAAGAAGTAATGAAAGATGCTGCCATGACTGGAAAGTGCTGTTTCAGGAGTTTCTACGACAAATGTAAGTTTTCTGATCTTTGGAACTGTCCCTTTTATGGTTCTTTTTAGAAGTAATAATTTTAATTTTGTATTAAATTTGGTGATTTTTTTTTTTGTATTTTTAACTGAATTTGGCAACTTCATTATCCCCTTCTGTACTAGTTACCTACTTTCAATTGCAATAGAGCACGTTGTTAATTATGCATTACTTCATTTGTTCGCACCAAATATCATGAAATTTCATTATTATCAATCTAAGTTGCTGCAATATTTCATTAAGTTTGGAACAACCAAACACATCCTAAACCATTTCTATAATTCTTCTTTTAAAAATAAAAGTAAAAAGTTCTTCAAAAAATAAAAAGGAGAAGAAGCAAAGACCCTAGTCAATGCAAAAGAACCAATTTAATTTTATTATCTTGTTACATAATAACAGCATGTTGCTTCCGTTAGTGCTGGGATCTAGCCACTTCCAAATTACAAACTTCTTGCTGACAATGCTCGCGTCTTATGAGCTTTGAAGCCCACAATGCACCCACGCGTGCCATTATCACATGACATCTGAGATTTGTACTAGGTTGGCCATTCTTGTGTGGCAACCTGATTGAAGATCAAGGTGATCATCTCTGTATGAAAACTGCCAAAATGTTCACGTGCAATCCCAACAAATTAGTGAACTGGCATTATATTTGGTCGATCATATATGTAGTGGGCCCAAGTGATTCAAGGCTTGGATGCCCTATAGATAGTAATGGAATGGTTGACTTTACAAAACTCAGTTTTTAGTGGGGGATCCTTGTAGAGATGTGAACTTCTGGTTTAAAATAGCATCATGATACACAATGTTGGGATCTATTGTGCTTTACTTTTCATGGCGGTTTTTTTTTTTTTTTTGTATTTTCATTCAATGTTTGTTGATTCATTTAAAGATCTATGCCTTAAGTTATAATAATTTTTTAGATGTGCTATAAATTCTCAGTTTTCTGTGCATTTTTAATTTGGTATTAGGGACCACATAATCTCAAAGTCAATGTGTGCATGTGGGGCCACATATATCCTGGCAAATAGCCTAATACCTGATAAGACGCTCAGGGAAACCATCAATCGTGTCTTACAACCAGTAGTACTCTAGAAAATGCTAGAAGCTTTTCAAATGTTCAAGGTTTTCATTTCACTGAAGCATGTCCTTGGGAGGTGGGAACCGCCGTTTATATTTAAGTAAGATAAGATGCATGATTTTCCTTTTCAACTGTTAGTCATAGAGTGACAATACTTGTTTCAAATTTGTTGGATGAATGATGAACGTATTTACGAATGTAAATGAAAATAATTAACTTATAATATATATATATATATATATATATATATATATATATATATGTGTGTGTGTGTGTGTGTGTGTGTGTGTGTGTGTGTATGTGTGTGTGTGTGTGTGTGTGTGTGTGTGTAGACACACACACACACACACACACACACATATATATATATATGTTATCAATGGAGAATACCTTGTTTAGGGGGACATCAAATTCTTATATCTTATGGTATAATGCCCAAATATTGGTTGTATGTTACTAGTATGTAGTAGATAATACAAGGTTCAACAGTAGATAATACTAGAGAATACCTAAACCCGATCCAAATCCGAAACCAAACCTGATTCCCTAAACCTAGACCTAAACCTATAGCCTAAACCTAAAACCTAAACCTAAACCTATAACTTAAACGTAAACCTAAACCTAAACCTATGACCTATAACCTAAACCTAAACCTAAACCTAACCTAAACTTAAACCTATAACCTAAACCTAAACCTATAACCATAACCTAAACCCTAAACTTATAACCTTAACCTAATCCTAATCTCAACTGCCTAACCTAAACCTAAACCTAAACTTGAAAACACAAACCTAAACCCTATCCCAAACCCGAACCCAATTTCCTAAACCTAAACCTTAACCTATTCTCAATTCCCTAAAGCTATAACCTATAACCTAAACTTAAACAAAAACCTAAATCTATAACCTTAAGTTAAACCTAAAACCTAAACCTAAACCTATAACCTAAATGTATTCTCAAATCCCTAAACCTAAACCTTAACCTATTCTCAATTCCTTAAACCTTAACCTACAACTTAACTTAAACCTAAACTTATATCCTACACTTATAACCTAAAACCTAAATGTATTCTCAAATCCTTAAACCTAAACCTACACCTAATCCTAATCTCAACTCCTTAGCCTAAACCTAAACTTGAAAAATCAAATCTAAACCCGATCCAGAACCTGAACCCGATTTCCTAAACCTAAACCTTAACCTATTCTCAATTCCCTAAAGTTATAACCTATAACCTACAACCTATAACCTATAACCTAAACCTTAACCAAAATCTATAACCTAAACATTGACCTATAACCTATAACCTAAACCTAAACTTATAACCTATAACCTAACCTTAACCTAAACCTAAAACCTAAACCTAAACCTATAACCTAAACTTATAAACTAAAATCTAAAACTAAACCTAAACCTAAACCTAGATGTATTCTCAAATCCCTAAACTTAAACTTACACCTAATCCTAATATCAACTCCCTAACCAAAACCTAAACCTAAACTTGAAAACCCAAACCTAAACCAGATCTTAAACCCAAACCCAATTTCCTAAACTTAAACCTTAACCTATTCTCAATTCCTTAAAGCTATAACCTATAACTTAAACCTAAACCTTAACCAAAACATATAACATAAACCTTAACCTATAACCGAAACTTATAACCTATAACCTAACCTAAACCTAAACCTATAACCTGAAACCTATACCTATACCTAAAACTTATATGTATTCTCAAATCCCTAAACGTAAACCTACACCTAATCCTAATCTCAACTCCCTAACCTAAACCTAAACCTAAACTTGAAAACCCAAACCTAAAGTCGATCCCAAACCCGAACCTAATTTCCTAAACCTAAACCTTAACCTATTCTCAATTCTCTAAAGCTATTACCTATAACCTATAACCTAAACCTAAACCTAACCTAAACCTATAACCTTAACCTAAACCTAAAACCTAAACCTAAACCTAAAGAAAAACCTAAAACCTAAACCTAAACCTAAAGAAAAACCTATAACCTTAACCTAAACCAAAACACATAACTTAAACCTTAACCAATAACCTATAACCTTAACCTAAACCTAAAACCAAAACCTATAATCGAAACCTATAAACTAAAACCTAAACCTAAACCTAAACCTAAAACCTAAATGTATTCTCAAATCCCTAAACCTAAACCTACACCTAATCCTAATCTCAACTCCCTAACCTAAACCTAAACCTAAACATGAAAACCCAAACCTAAACCTGATCCCGAACCCGAACCCGATTTCCTAAACCTAAACCTTAACCTATTCTCAATTCCCTAAAGCTATAACCTATAACGTATAACATATAACCTATAACCTAAACATAAACCTTAACCTATAACCTATAACCTATAACCTAAACTTATAACCTATAACCTAACCTTAACCTAAACCTAAAACCTAAACCTAAACCTATAACCTAAACTTATAAACTAAAACCCAAACCTAAACCTAAACCTAAAACCTAAATGTATTCTCAAATCGTTAAACCTAAACCTAAGCCTAAACTTAATCTCAACTCCCTAACCTAAACCTAAACCTTAACTTGAAAATACAAACCTAAACCCTATCCCAAACCTAAACCCGATTTCCTAAACCTAAACCTTAACCTATTCTCAATTCCCTAAAGCTATAACCTATAAGCTAAACTTAAACCAAAACCTAAACCTATAACCTAAACCTAAACCTAAAACCTAAATGTATTCTCAAATCCCTAAACCTAAATCTTAACCTATTCTCAATTCCCTAAACCTTAACCTATAACCTAACTTAAACCTAAACCTATATTGTACACTTATAACCTAAAACCTAAATGTATTCTCAAATCCTTAAACCTAAACCTTAACCTATTCTCAATTCCCTAAACCTTAACGTATAATCTAACTTTAACCTAAACCTATAACCTACACTTATAACTTAAAACCTAAATGTATTCTCAAATCTCTAAACTTAAACCTACACCTAATCCTAATCTCAATTCCTTAACCTAAACCTAAACTTGGAAACCCAAACCTAAACCCAGTCCCGAACCTGATTTCCTAAACCTAAACCTTAACCTATTCTTAATTCCCTAAACCTTAACCTATAACCTAACTTAAACCTAAACTTATAACTGAGACTTATAACCTAAACCTAAACCTAAAACCTAAATGTATTCTCAAATCCCTAAACCTAAACCCCTACCTAATCATAATCTCAACTCCTTAACATAAACCTAAACTTGAAACCCCAAACTTAAACCCGAACCCGATTTCCTAAACCTAAACCTTAACCTATTCTCAATTTCCTAAACCTTAGCCTATAACCTAACTTAAACCTAAACCTATAACCTACACTTATAATCTAAACCTAAAACCTAAATGTGTTCTCAAATCCCTAAACCTAAACACCTAATCCTAATCTCAACTCCCTAACCTAAACCTAAACCTAAACTTGAAAATCGAAACCTAAACCCGATACCAAACCCGTACCAGAACTTGATTTCTTAAACCTAAACCTTAACCTATTCTCAATTCCCTAAAGTTATAACCTATAACCTATAACCTAAACCTAAACCAAAACCTATAATCAAAACCTATAACCTAAACCTTAACCCATAACCTATAACCTAAACTTACAACTTATAACCTAACCTTAACCTAAACCTAAACCTATAAGTGTAGGTTATAGGTTTAGGTTTAGGTTAAGGTTGTTTTTTTTTCATTTGTCTGGATCACCTCTCATATGTTCTCTCTCTTTTCATTTATTTTTTTCATAGGATTGTTTGTATTTGGATGGATGCAGTTTATGTTTGGTTGAATGTAAATTATGTCTGGATGGATTTACGTAATTTGGGTTTAGATTGATGTGAATATGAATATGATGAAATATATTATATAACAGGTGTATATCAGGCAGAATATGATGAATTATATTTTAACAGGTGTATATCAGGAAATTTGAGATGGAATATTTTTTTAAAAAAGAGACTTTTACCTACAAAATATTTCATAGGTAAAAGTCTCATTAACGTTTTTTACCTACAAAAATTTTCGTCGCTAAAAGTAAACTTATCGTATATTTTGCAAAAAATTAAGTCCGAATTTCTAAAAAAGTCTTTGACGACGCAAAGTTTCGTAGCTAAAAGTCTCATCCACGTTTTCTTAACTAGAAGCAAACCATTCAATATTTTTCAAAATTTGTTTACGGCCTTTAGCGACGAAACGTTTCGTAGCTAAAAGTCATTTCCACGTTTTTTAGCTACAAAAATTTTCGTAGCTAAAAGCAAACCTTTCGATTCTCTTCAAAAATTGTTTACAGCCTTTAGCAACGAAACGTTTCGTCGCTACAAGTGTCATCCACATTTTTTAGCTGCGAAACGTTTCATAGCTACAAGAAAACCTTTCTATTTTTTTCAAAAAATTGTTTATAGCCTTTAGCGACGAAACTATTCGTCGCTCAAAGTCTCATCCAGATTTTTTAGCTATGAAAATTTTCGTAACTAAAAGTAAACCTTTCGATTTTGTCAACCTTTAGCGATGCAAATTTTCGTCGCTAAAAGTCTCATCCATGTTTTTTAGCTACGAAAATTTTCATGACTAAAAGTAAACTTTTGACTTTTTTCAAAAATTGTTTATAGCCTTTAGCGACAAAAATGTTTATCACTAAAAGTCTCATCCACATTTTTTAGCTACGAAAATTTTTTTAGTTAAAAGTAAACCTTTCGATTTTTTTGAAGAATTGTTTACAGCCTTTAGCGACAAAACTTTTCGTCGCTAAAAGTCTCAACCACATTTTTTAGGTACGAAAATTAGCGTAGCTAAAAGTTAACCTTTCGATTTTTATTCAAAAATTGATTACAGCCTTTAACTGTGAAAAGTTTCGTCGCTAAAAGTCTCTTCGATGTTTTTTAGCTACGAAAATTTTAGTAGCTAAAAGTAAACCTTTCAATTTTGATGAATAATTGTTTACAGCCTTTAGCGACGAAAAGTTTCTTCGCTAAAAGTAACTTTTAGCTACGAATTTACAATTTCTTCAATAGAAGTAAACTTTTAGTGACGAAACTTTTTTTCATCATTAGAAGTGACTTTTAGCGACGAAAAAAAGTTTCGTCACTAAAAACCCTCTTTCTTGTAGTGTTTGCTCTGGCCCCACATGGGAATTGAGTGTGCTATGGACAAATGATCTTGTTAGATCTACGAGCACTTACATTAGTGAATTAAGATCAAGTCACTAGCCTAGCAGTCTATTAGTTTATGTTATAATAAGACTTGATGTTACATAGAGGATATAGATCTCTTATGAGGCTAGCAACTAAAAGTCGGTGTCACTAGGTACATTCATTAAGGGATGTTGATTTTTTCACAAGTCAATAAGGAATTCACAAGGTTTACCTAGCGACATGTTTATGGCTAGATCTATAAAATCAAAGATTCATCAAGTTATTTTACCATTGAGTCTTATAATCAAAATATTTTAATTGACTTTTTTAAGATTTTCAACCGTTGAAGTTTTGTTTTAACCATTAAAATCATTTTAATTGCACTTGACGACGATCTAATGGCCTAGATCTAGTGGTCCACTATTTGATCAACATAGGATGTAAATTTTTGTTGGATAGCTATGACAATAAAAGGATTTGATAATACATGGATGGATAAGACGTTAATATTTTCCTTAACAATACAATCAATAGAAATCTATAGGGTAGCAAAGCACTATATAGTGTGCAGCAACCCTAGTTTTCTCCTTATATAGATCCTATTCTAGAAAATAACTAGCCCTAAGAGACTAGAAAGTGGGAGAGAGAGCTTTGGACTCCCTCCACAAAACCCCCCACGTCACTTAGTGAGAGAGAGTGTAGAGAGAGAGAGAGATCCCATTTCTCACATACTTCTACTTTATATTTCTTTCTTGTCCATAAACACCTGCATGTGGGATCCACCTTTAGACGGCATAAGTGAATCCTCAACTCACAATGGCTCTCCAAATGATCATCAAAGGATAAAAAACAACCTTCATGCATTCCCTCCATAAATTCAACATAGATAAATGGCTTGCTAAAGAGTTGTAAATGACACAATGACTCGTTCATAATTTATTTCAGTGGGTGAAGCTAAACATTGATGGATCCTATGGCGGGAATCCGGGGCCTTTAGGAAGTAGAGGTATCTTCACAATGATAAAGGTGATCTTATATTTGCTTTCCGCAAAGGTTATGGGGAAGGATCTAATTTTCAGGCAAAAACAAAGGCAGTGGTAGTTGGGCTGAACTTATGTTTGGCTCATGGTCTCAATGGGATTGAAGTGGAGAGTGACTCTCAATCGGTCGTGGACCTTCTATTTGATATAACACGGACACCTAGGAACATCGTCTACTAGAAAGGGAGTTTTAATGCCATTCAGAGCACGATATTTGTCTCTATCCTGCACATTCCTTGGGAGGCGAAATAGGGTGGCAGATGGCCTGGCATGGCTGGGAAGAGTCATCCAAGACGGTAAAATCTTTGCACAAGTTTTGGAGCTTCCATTTCATATCAGAGGGGACGTCGTACTGGACCAAACTGGCCTGGGTCATATCGGATACCAGTAACAACACCCATCTGTTACTTCCCATTTATAGGTTCTAATTATACGATAGGTAGGCTCCTCTTTTATTGTTGAGGGCCTGCTCCAAATGTAATTCCTGTAAAATCTTCTTCATCTAAAATATAATTGATATATATATATATAGAGTCCCGGTCTCCTGTGCAACGTCCCGCACGGAGCTTGGATGCGAGCTCCTATGAGAGCTGTTAGATACCAAATAGTCGCTGGGATTCATTCGCTGTTAGGAGACTCTCCGGATAGAAGACTTGCGCGGCATTTTTTCGGACGCACGCGGGTCCTTCTCAACTGACGTAACCAAGTTCTGTGGGCCATACCGTGATGTGTGTTTTGTATCTACACCTTTCATCCATTTGAGAACACCATATTACCGCATGATCAAAAAATGAATCAGATCCAAAACAAAATAAACCTTGCGTACTATTCAGACATCTTGATGACGAACAGCCAGCCCCTGGGAATCTTTTGGACAGTCCAGATGGACTGTCCGATCATCGCCATGATCGTGCAATGGACAGAAGTCCGGTCTTCTCTCGGAAACTTCCGCTCTTAACGCAGGGAGCTGGGCGGATGCTCGGTCGGGCCCACTTCAGCTGACGTTTGAAAAATCCATGCCACCCACCAGGTTAAGCTCGAAAAACCAGTTGGAATTGACTGGTTTTGAGTTAGATTCGGTGTGGCCCACGTGGTTTTCTGCTCTGCCGTCTGTCTTACATTTGGACGGTTAAAAACCAATCTATGCTGTCATTTGAAATGCCGCCACCTAGGCGATGGTAATATGGGCCATTATGGTCTAATGAACGGTCCGGATTGGACTTTCGAATTGTGATGGTGGCCCACAACAGAGGACCACAAGTCCCTGTTCGTTTTTTTTTTTTGAATTGGAGCCAGCGTCGGGTCAGCATAAGTGTTTTTTCCACACCCGGATGGTAGGGCTCTGTGGGGCCCACCGTGATGTAAGTGTTTTATCCACACCGTTCATCGCTTTTTTCATATCACTTTAAGGCATGATCGTTAAAATAAAGCAGATCCACAGCTGCAGTGGAGCACAAAGTGGGTATTGAACGTCCATCTTTAAAAACTTCTTCGGAGCATATTGCTAGATCGTAGAAAAGTGGGCCTCACAAGTTAGAATTCAAAACCCGTGTACAGTTTACAATACTCGGGCCACAGATCATACACATCTTATCCCTTTCTCTATATAAACTCCAGCCTCTCCTGCAATTTTCACAAATCGCAGTTTCCCTTTTTCAATCAAAATTCCTCAATTTCTAGGCTTTGCAATTTCATTCGAAGGATCTCTGCAAATCTCTCGTCATGAATTTCATCTCTGTGAGTACATTTTCCTTTAACGTTAGTTGAATTCTATAGTTGATTTTTGATGTATTTTTTGCTGATTTGTTTGATTGTTTTCATTTTTTCTCAATTTATAGGGTTTCCATTGTAGATACATTTTGATTCTATTTATTTTACTGTTGTTTTCATGCTTGATTCTTTTCGTTTTCCCGCAATTTCTAGGGTTAATGCTTTTAAATCGGCATTTTTTTATTATTATTTATTTTTTTATTTTTTTTTTGTGATTTGTCGTTTATGTTAAGATTCTTCTTAGAGACCCTAGTAATTGAGAGGGGAAAAATGATAAATAGAGGAAATTGAAGAAATCGGAAGGTATTGTTTGATATTGCACTATACACACGTGTTCGAGATCATGGCATTGTATCAGGTGGGATTCAATGCGTTGCTCCATAATGTAGGATTTTCCATAGATCCTGTTGGCTGTATGTGTGTATGATGAGTAATGGTCGCTGGTGATTTTCTTCTGTCGTCTGTTTTTCTTTTGCAAGCGTGGCCCACCTAATGAGAGGATTGGCCTAATTAATGGGTAGGCATGTTGCCCAGGCTTCCATTCATGGATTTATTCTTTCCTCATGCTATTGCATATCAATTCGAGGTTTGTTTGCTAATCCCACACTTCTTTTATGGCCCAATCGGCTCCATCTCCTAATGGTTACCAACATAACACGTGGAGTGAGAGTCAATTGGTCTATAAGTGGACCCCACCTTGTAGATTCCCTGGCCCAAAAAATAGGTGGGTCTATTTCTAATGTGGGTTGCCATCTCTAGAACTAGTGAATGGATGATTATTATTATTATTATTATTTTAATTTTTTACCGATATTATTTGTTTTCCAACATAACATATGGAGTGAGGGTCCAATCGGTCCATCTTTCAACCACGTCTTTGTGAGAACGACATCAGGAAGAGATTGGGCTTAAAGAAATTTCTAATGGTGTGTGTGACCTCCTTTAGCTTTTCGATCTTCCTATTTTTAGGCTCACTTTCTGAATTGAAATGGCATAGCTAATTGATGGGCCTCGAGGCTTTAGAAAAAGCTCGACTCATGTGGGGACCAGGCCATCTCAGCCCTGCTTTTGGTTTCTTTCCTTATCCTTCTCTATAGAATAGATCTCCGTTGTTGGTTCTCTTTTTAAATCAACAGGCCCCTAGTTCCTACCTTTGGTATCTTTCTTGAGAAGTGTAATAGATAAATATCATTCATCAGGTGGTTCACAGCTTGCACATACATTAAGCTGGCCCACTTATCATTGGCCCCACTTGTACCAAAAAATGGGAGAGTAGGAAAAGCTGTCCAGTATCTTGAGTTTCCAAATACACGTGTGGACCATCATTAGATGGGCCATGGCATGTTTGTTGTGACCTCCACCTGATATCATCCACTATTTTCTAATATGTGGCCCACTTGAGTTTTGAGTCCTTGTATTTGCATTTTTCCTTACTCAGGTCTATGTGACCTTATGAGTAGGTTGAATGGCTAATCAATGTCATAGTGGCCCTACAAAATTTTTGATGGTGGGTGTCATTGTTGGGCTCATGTCTTTTTAACTGGGCATATTAATTTGGAAATTGATAATTTATAATTGTCTTATTATTGTTGACTTTGGACCATTTAATTTTTTCATAAATCTGAAATAGAAATATTGATTTTTGTTATGAGTTATGTTCATTTACTAACTTTTATACAATTTCATGATAAACTATATCAAAACTTATTTTTGTTATAAGTTATAGAAATGCACGAGAATTTAATGGCACAAGTTGGCACAACTTCTATCCATCGTTGGATTCCAGAAGTAGAAGAGGAGTTGAAACCAATAATTGAAAAGACTACTTTCTCTTCAGTTGATGCGGCGTTTAACTTCTACAACCATTATACAAAGAAGGCAGGCTTCAGTGTTCGTAGAGGATCAAATAAATACAATAAGAATCAAGAAGAGATCTGGAAGATGTTTGTATGTTCGAAGGAGGGGATGACAGATAACAAGGTACAAATGAAGCATGGTGTGGTAAAGAGGCGACGGAGTATTACTCGAGAAAGTTGTAAAACTCGCATGACAATTATAAAAGAGGGTGGTGGACCAAACTATATAGTGAAAATGTTTGTTGAGGAGCACAGTCATGAGTTAGCAACTCCTCGAAAGAAACATCTTCTTCGATCACATCGTGAGGTTTGTAATGAGTAGAAGAATTCGGAAAATACATTCACTCAATCAGGCATAGGCATTTCGCAAACTATGAATGTTTTAGCAATTGAATCAAGTGGTTACGGAAATATCGGATGCATTGAACAAGACATGAGAAATTATGAAAGAGATAAAAGAAAAGAAACCAAGGACCATGATGCTCAACTATTGTATGAACATTTTTCTGAAATGAAGGAATTGGATCCATCGTTCGTATATAATGTGAAGGTTGATGTGGAGGGCAAATTAACACATTGTTTTTGGGTTGACCCGATTTCACGTAAGGCTTATCATCACTTTGGTGATGTTATAGTATTTGACACCACGTAAAATACAAACCACTATGAGTTAATATTTGCACCCTTTACATGGGTTAATCACCATGGGCAATCAATTATATTGGGTTGTCGTTTTATCCATAATGAGACCACTGAATCTTTTATCTGATTGTTTGAGAAATGGTGTGAAGCAATGCCAGGGGACCCACCGAAAGCGATCATAATAGATCAAGATCCAGCAATGACAAAAGCCATTGCTATTGTATTTCCGAATGCTTTCCATCATTATTGTATTTGGCATGTTTTGCAGAAAGTCCCTGAAAAGTTAGGTCACATAGCTTTCAAAGATGAATTTAAAGTACCTTTTTATGATAGCATATGAAATTCTTAAAAGCTCGAAGATTTCGAAGTAAAATGGAGCAAAGTTATTGAAGAAAATAAGTTGGATCATAATGATTGGCTTGCCTCTTTATTCAACATTCGTCATAAATGGGTACCAGCATATTTAAGACGTTTTTTTTTTGCGGGTATGTCTAGTAGCTAACGAAGTGAAAGCACGAATGCATTTTTTCGTAAATATGTGTCGAAGAATAACTCGTTAATGGATTTCATAATTCGTTTTGATCGTTGAGTAGCACGACAGAGACACAATGAGTTAGTCGCTGATCATGAAACGATTAGTAGCAAGCCGAAGTTGAAAACTTTATTCGCCATGGAGAGAGAGCTTGGAGAGACTTATACTCGATCTATTTTTTATAAATTTCAAGAAGAGTTGTATGAAAGCACTATTTATACTGCAATTCTTTTACAAAAGATGGAAGGCCTTTGCATTTACAATGTTGGAGTATGTGACGGAACATCTCCTGAACGGCTAGTTAAATTCGAGATGGAATCTAAACAAGCAAAATGTAGTTGCTTGAAGTTTGAATTTGAGGGCATACCATGTAGGCACATATTATGTATAATACAACAATCTCGGATACCCAATTTGTCAGACCACTATATTTTGAAAAGATGGACAAGGGATGCTAAACTGGATTTTGTTTACGATGCGAGTGGTGTGGAGTTAAATAGAGAGAAACATGAATCGTATGCTATTCGATATAGCAATTTGTTAGACATTTCTAGAAATCTTGCTAAAGAAAGCACTAATTTTAAAGAGACATATCATATGTGTAAAAAAGGGCTACAGGATATTCTCAAACGAGTTCAAGATCATAAGTTGCTTGCTGGTGAGACATTGGTGCCTAAAAATAAGAAACAAATAAAGAAGATTACTAAAGTAATCATTAAAGACCCAGTGCATGCTAAAACTAAAGGAAGTGGAAAAAGATTAATTTCTGAAAGGGAAAAGGTTGCTTGTAAGAAAGACAAAAGAAGATGCAATGGATGTGGGAAGTGGGGTCCTGGCCATGACAAACGTAATTGTCCAATATAGAAAAAACTGTAAGTGTTTAATTCATTTTATTCATTTATATTTGATTGATTCTTTAATTTTGAATGTTAAATTATTATATCCTTATTTTCTTCATTCTTTAAAATGATTTGCTTGCAGAATAAGATCTCCCACGTGCCAAGAACCATCAATGAATGAAGTTGATATGCGTGAAGAACCATCAGATGATAAGGTTGATATGCATAAAGAACCATCAGATGACGAGGTTGATATGCATGAAGAACCATCGGATGACGAGGTTGATATGCATAAAGAAACATTAGATGATGAGGTGGAGACGTTAGGTCATGACACACCACTATCTTAATAATGTAATCAATAGCAATTTTTTAATTTACCCATTTACTTGGTAATTATGTAACTATGACTACAAAAAACCATGCATATGAAACACGAGAGTAGTTGATGATTATTTGAATGAAAAAGTAAATGGGTATTATGGTCCTGTTTGGATTGAAAGAATCTACAACATTGAAATGGAAACCCCATGGAAGGAATGAAATCGTGCTTCTTCTATGAATATGTTAAAAGATCAGTGGTCGAGGGGGCAAGAGCTATCTCTCATAACCTTAGAAATTGATATCCACAATTTTTTAGGGAATTGAAAACAGATTCTCATACTTTAACTTTTTTCATAAACAGTAGAGAAGTTAGATCCCATGAAAATTGAATCCATTTCCAGAATATCAGTGTATATTTGATCAAACCCAGCACTGATTCACAAAAAGGATCTTGCATGTGTTGTCATCTTGGCACTTAGTAAAATTGCAAACCAGTGTATGACTCACTATCTTGAAAGTGTGTATTGAATAACTGTGCCCTACTCTCTGGAGTATTCTTCTCTCTGTTACTCGAAACTTGAAACAGAATAGTATGTGGCTGATGGACAATGCACTGAAAACTTGTAGTCCATATACTTCCTACCTATGATATGGAAAAAACAGGAGGAAATCTAATGGTTTTTATTCATATTCCTACCTTGTCGATAGCCTCTCTCTGTATCTACTTGTAGTGCCAGTGTGGCTGATAGGTGTAAATATTAGATGTTGCATCCCAAAAAAAAAAAAAAAATCTGGTCCATTCACAGGGTGGGCTACAATGTTAGAAAGATGTTTAAAAAAAAAAAAAAAAAAAAAAAACCACCTTTGGCAAAGTACTTATTGATCCATAAATTTTTTTTGTAAAATGTGGCCCACCTGATGGTTGGACTGACCTGATTCCTGGGGAAATTGCATGTATAATGAGCAGCTTTGTACTGGCTGTGTGGGCCAAGTAAAGCTCTATAGTGATTATTTTATTTTTGAAAGGCTTTGATGTTGTACTCCTGAGGATTGATTAATGAGAGGACAATCTATTGATACTCTTGAGATGCCATTTCATGGGACCTTGAAAGTGGGTTTTGATGGCTATTGGCCAATGTGTGAAAGGTGACCGTAGGTGCCATGATATGACCAAGGGCATATTTCTGTCTGCCATGTAGCAAACCATATGGATTGGATGAATTGTGCTATTTACTTTTTAATGGTGTTGTTACTACCATTATCTTCTACCACCCATTTGTAGGTTACCAATGGGATGATTACAATCTTATCTATTACTATCGAGGTAAATTCTATGGGGCCCACGAAATGAATGGTTTAGATCATAGACTATTGTGTTCAGTGTAGAGACCACAATTTTAATGCAGCGGAGCAGGTGTGGGACCCAACTTGTAAGTAACCTGGGACAGTATTATCTGCAAGGCTCCATCATGGGATGGGCATGGCCCCATCCCTATAGTGAAGATGGACAACTAAAACCAATGACCCGACACTGGCTCCAATTCAAAACCAAAAAGCAATGTGCTCCGAAGATGTTTTTAAAGATGGACGTTCAATACTCACTTTGTGCTCCACTGCAGCTGTGGATCTACTTTATTTTAACGATCATGCCTTAAAATGATATGAAAAAAGCGATGAACGGCATGGATAAAACACTTACATCACAGTGAGCCCCACAGAGCCCTACCGCCGGGTGTGGAAAAAACACTTACGCTAACCCGACGCTGGCTCCAATTCAAAACCAAAAACGAACAGGGACTTGTGGTCCTCTGTTGTGGGCCACCATCACAATTCGAAAGTCCAATCTAGACCGTCCATTAGACCATAATGGCCCATATTACCATCGCCTAGGTGGCAGCATTTCAAATGACAGCATAGATTGGTTTTTAACCGTCCAAACGTAAGACAAACGGCAGAGCAGAAAACCACGTGGGCCACACCGAATCTAACTCAAAACTAGTCAATTCCAACTGGTTTTTCAAGCTTAACCTGGTGGACGGCATGGATTTTTCAAACGTCAGCTGAAGTGAGCCCGACCGAGCATCCGCGCAGCTCCCTACGTTAAGAGCGGCAGTTTCCGAGAGAAGATCGGACTTCTGTCTATTGCACGATCATGGCGATGATCGGACAATCCATCTGGACCGTCTAAAAGATTCCCAGGGGCTGGCCGTTCGTCATCAAGATGTCTGAACGGTACGCAAGGTTTATTTTGTTTTGGATCTGATTCATTTTTTGATCATGCGGTAATATGGTGTCCTCAAATGGATGAAAGGTGTAGATACAAAACACACATCACGGTATGGTCCACTGAACTTGGTTACATCAGTTGAGAAGGACCCGCGTGCATCTGAAAAAAATGTCATGCGAGTCTTCTATCTGAAGAGTCTCCTAACGGCGGATGAATCCCAGCGGCTATTTGGTATCTAACGGCTCTCATAGGAGCTCGCATCCAAGCTCCGTGCGGGACGTCGCGCAGGAGACCGATATATATATATATATATATATGGGAAAAGGTACTATGCCCTCGACCTCACAATAAGCTCATGTGAGGTTGAGTTGTGTGGGCCCCACTGTGATGCGTGTCGACCATCAATACCGTGCATTTGATGGGTCCCCTTTAAATTATGGGATATCCCAAAAATCAGCCGTATACGGAACTCAGGTGGGCCATACCATCTAAAATCATGTGAAGACTCCGTTAAAACATATAAAAGCACTTGGTAGGGCCCACCTGAGTTTTGAATGCACTGAAACTTGGTCTGAACCCTCATCCAAGTGGGATACACATAATGGATGGACTGGATTTGCAAATAATATCTCGATGGGCCCAAAAAATGATTATGAATGTTTTAATGGTGTAGGGCCCCTCTCCACTTTTGTATGTGGTGTGGCCCACTCAAGTCACAGATTGACTTGATTTTTGAGACCTAGGCCCACGATGGAATGGTGCATCTGACTGATGGGGTAGATGTTCGAAACGCATCACGGTGGGGCCCACACAGCTCGACCTCATGGGACGGACTCGTCAGGTCAAGTGCATAGTACCTTTTCCATATATATATATATATATAGTTTAACCCAAAGATACATTAAAGTAAGGTAACATTCGTGAAAAGGTGAAAATGGTGATTGCAGCTATTAAAACAGTTTTTTTATGGGAAGTGCAGATTTAACTAGGAAAATGGCAAATGAGCTCCTTTGTACACCTAAAAGGACCATTTGGGACAACTACAATCTTGCTCAATGCAAATACAGTAGGTTTCAAGCATTCACCCAAGGAAAGTGAAAATAGAAACAAAATGTTATTTCTCAAACAAAATATAAACTATTCTTTGCCTAATTTACAAACCCACCCATGTTATTGAGTGCATTAATCCCTACCGAGGATCTAATTTAGTAATCGTCAACTCATTTGTGGAATATTTTACTGAATTATTTGTAGGTGGCTCAGATTCATTTGCTGGGAAGCGATTCGTGGGTTCTTCGCATTCGCTTGCTGGTATGTTAGAATCACCTGCAAGAACATCTGTCCTAGTCCTGCTCTCAACAAAGAATGCTGGTTGGGAAGGAACTGGGAGGGTTGTAGAGTAGCTATTGAGCATGAGTACAACTGTTGACATGGGGAGCCTTTCAGCCGGTTCATCGTGCACGCAGAGCAATCCCAGATGAATGCATCGTAAGACACCACGTGTGACGTAGTGGTTGCCAAGCTCCGGATCCACCAACTCTAATGCAGTTCCTCTGGTCCAATGTTGCCATGTCTGTGGAAAACCCATTAATTTAATAAATCTTCAGCTTAATGCATATAATTAGATGAGGCTGGTTAATCTACCATGTTCATAGCCTTTCTTACATTCTTCCACATGTCCCAACATGGTGCATAGGTGGAATATAAGAATAGTGCATCAAGTGGACCTTACATATAGAGAGGCCTTGGCCCAATAAACAGGCTAGTCTACTCATCCAAAGGGAAACACTACAGAAAATGTGTAGCTAAAACCTTCTTTGATTTCACCGGCCAATTTTTACACAAATGTTAGACCTTTGTATGTTTAGTCCAGCAAATGTACATGGTCTGGGCCACTGAATTGACACCATAGATGCTCCACACATGTGGCATATCTGCAGATTTAGATTTGTGTGCAAGTCGAGGTAGTTTTTATCCTTATGGGATTAGCAAAACTCTAATCGTGCACACTAAAGAAAATTACAAATTAAAATCACACTTACATAGTTTAGAAGGTCCACAGAAGGTCCAGACTCAGGAAAGCCTGCATTTCTTCGCCCAGCTACAATCTCAAGGACTGAAACGCCGAAGCTAAAAACATCTGATTTAGTTGAAAACTGCCCGTGCGTGATATATTCTGGTGCCATATTTCCACTGCGCATTCATTCCAGGCCAATTGTTGTTATTTTTAAATTCATACTAACGACATAAAACAATCCATTCTATGAATGCCTTTTAAATTCCACTCCTATGTTTATTGTCCAAGATTAAAATGAGAAAGGAATTGAACATCTTCAACTTACTAAGTCCCAGCAATTCGACTTGTGCTTCCCTGAGTTTCGTCCCCTCCGAAAAGCTTCGCCAAACCGAAGTCTGAAATTTTGGCATTCATTTCAGAATCTAACAAAATATTGCTGGGTTTCATATCAAATATAGATAATAATCCTTAGTCGAGAATCTTCATGTAGATAGAGAAGTCCTCGAGCAATCCCTGTGATGATTTTGTACTGTGTTTCCCAGTCAAGTTGTACACGTTTGATTGGATCTGTCCAATTGAATAAAATGAATAATCAATATAGATAATAATCTAAGAATATTAAATTAAGTGGTATAAAATCATGATGTCAGTTTGAATAGCTCTTTCAACGAATTTAAAGAGAGAGAAGGAAGAGAACAAACCAAATAGAAAGGTATCAAGGCCGGTATTAGGCAAATATTCATAAACAAGCATCATCTCTTCCCCTTCTAAGCAGCAACCAAACAGCCTTACTAGGTTCCTGTGCTGAATTTTTGCCACCAATCCTACCTCATTTTTGAGCTCTTCTAATCCCTGAGAGGATCTTCTTGGAAGCCATTTCACTGCTATTTCTTGGCCGACAGATAGTTTTCCCTACAGAAATTAATTTATAGACAACTTAAAAACCATGTTAAGGCAAGTGCATGCTTTATAATATAAGGTCATGTTTTGATGAACAAGTGAATCAAATCTCAAGTGGAACTACAAATGTTAGTGGTGTATCATAGTAGTCTTCAAACTGCATTTAAATTCCTTTCAAGTCTTACTTGAAAATAACCCAATCAAGATTGTAACATAGACCTTCAAAATGTTACAATCTGGTGATGGCCACTTTATTAGAATAAAAATTGTAATTTAATTCAATGATGAATCAAAACACACCCAGCAAAAACTGGCAGCTGTTAGAGGATAGAGACATGTACAGCTGTGTAGAATAAAAATTGTAATTTAATTCAATGATGAATCAAAACACACCCCTGCAAAAACTGGTAGCTGTTAAGAGGATAGAGACATGTACAGCTGTGTAGATTTGGATAGTTTGAATTATTTAGCTGTTAAAATATTGCCTCTCTCTGAAGTTTCTTTCCTTGTACGTATAATGGACTGTTCATAATGAAATACACCTAATGTTTCCAACACGTAGTCTCTAATTCTATCATGATAGCCTCCAATCCTTAACCTCAAATCTCTTTTGTTTATCTCTGCATCTGGCTTAGTCCGTCATCCACCATTGTCGCACATCTACCCATCATCAATCTGGTATACTTTACAACATTCTCAATTTCCACAACGTAGTCCCTAATTGTATCAATAGCAACATTGTTCAAGAAAGAAAACGGAATGCCTTTGAAGACATTCTATGTATTACCTTGTAAACAGGACCAAATCCGCCTTCCCCAAGTTTATTTGCATCAGAGAAGTTATCTGTTGCCGCTCTTAGCATATCCAAATCAAATAACAGGGAATTCACATTTGGTATCTCATCGTCATCTGGGCTATCTGCGAATTAGCACAATTTATCAACGGGTTTATATATGAATACCTTTCTAAGAAGAATAAAACACGAAGGCAGGTCCAATATATAAGTTTCCAAGTTAAGCTGTTTCACATGCAAATTGACGTCCAGTGGCCTTTGTGCTACTTTAATGACATCCAGTCCATCCATCATGTGTGGCCCCTCCTGTTCTAATTGGCTTCCAAAACTGATATCGATCCAAAACTCTGGTGGGGCATACCATGTAAAATCCTGCCTAAAATCTCTAAAATCGTGTAGGCCACCTGGGTTTTGGAGTGGCTTGATTGTTTGGCTGCCAATTCATCCCGTATTAGATGCACCTTTTGAATGGACTAGATCAAATACACAAAACACAATGGACCCCACATACAGTCTTGGTGGTTTTTAATGGTGGATATCCCTATCCCAACTGTTTCCTATCATGTGGCCCACTTGAGTTGAGTTTTGGATCAACTGGACGTGCCAAGGAGAAAAGGAACAGCAGAAATGATTGGCTGATTCGATGTCACAAACATTACATTGGTCTCTATGCGTCAATTTGTATTTTAAGCTTAATGCTGCAACATTTGTACTGGATTTACACATGCATTGATCCAAAACTCAGGTGGGCCACACTAAATCACACCTAAAACTTGGTGTGGCCCACCAAAGTTTCGTAACAACATGATTTTATTTTTTTTTAATTTCACTGCAGCCTTTTTCTTTTTTGTCTGGGAAAGCTTTGTTATTTGGTTTCTATAACTTTTGCAAACACTTACATTGAGACAGACCCCAGGCCCCACAAGAATAGTGAAGTCTGCTTATCATATACCCAAAAGCAACAAAACAGCCCAGAATCCTACCCTCATTCCTTACACATGCTCCCTAGGCCCAACTTATCGAGGAACAGGGCCCCGCCCCACCTGACTAATGGTTCAGTGTCCATCATACCTCTTTTGTGGCGTGTGGCCTAGCTGAGTTTTGGACTGGCTTGATTTTTGGGTTCTATGTTGAACATGAGACAACACACCGAAATGGATCTCATGGACTCTCGGTTAAAACTAGGATTAAACTAAATAATCTAGAATTTATAATAAATGGTATTTTACTTGTTTTAATTCATTACTTGGTTGATTCTCTGACCAAGTGAATAAAGAAATTATTTGACTATTTTTAGGGTATAACTGCCATTAAAATTTTATATATATATAATTGTACTATATTTATATTTGTTTGGCCAAAATTATACCAAAAATATCCGCAGCATAGAACTTGAAGATCTGGGCAGTTCTCTGCTCCTTGCTGCCGGTGTCATACTGGCAGTAGGGGAAGAGCTGTCTGCTCCGCTTTCTTTTGGGCTATTGCTCGCAGTTAGCTGCTGTAATGGCTTAGCTCCACCTTGCTATGCAGTCTCCTGATCCAAAGGTTCCTCATGATCATGACTTTCTCTGTGTCGGTTCGAGCGTCGTCTGTCTATATAATCTGAGTTTTGGTAGATTGCCTGGACGGTTTTGGTGAACTGCTTCAGTGCTTCTGAGCTGTTTCTACATCCAGTTTTGTGCTGCAGCTCCGAATCCTATCACGTCAGTTGTTAGGCTATGGCTTGGGCTGTTGTCCCTCTTTCAGTCAGGGGAAGGCAAAATGTTCTGCTCAGGTGTTGGCTACTAGCAGGGTTGCAGTTTGCCTTTTCTGGTGGGCTTTTTGGTAGAACTGCTTGATGGTCCGGTTGATGAGCATGAAGAACTCGGACGGTCAGCAGTGGGACTACTCGGTAGCTGTACATTGCTCCCTATTTTCCAAGTAATGGTTATCTTAATTAGGTCGAGGATGGCTTGTTTTTTCTTGTGAGCTTTTCTAGCTGTACATTGCTCCCTGTTTGCAGTGGATGCATGTCCTCTTGTTTTATTTGGTTTTGTAAAAAGGAACAATACGTCAGGTGAATACACCTTTGATTGGTAATGACTTGAAAGAATCATTTTCACTGAACAATCCTAACTACTTGCTCAGTGGCATTAAAATGGATCAATATTCATTGAATTCGAAAAGCTCGGATCATTAATATAGATGGTCTTTAATGCAGGACCCACTTCTGATTTCTCAAAACTCTCAAGATTCACTTTGATCAAAGAGTCGGATAATTCATCATAAAATAAGGTATTCTACTCCATGACAATGCTTAAAGTTATGGCAGTTTCATCTTTTAAGAAAAATCACTAAATTTCCATTGATCTGAAGTTACCAATTTTCCTCTTGAATGCCTTCCTCCTCAGTATGCAAGCGCAGATGGCAGTGACTGCAACAAATGTCAAAACCACGGGGATGGCAATGGCTAGAACTGTTCTCGTTCTGCTATCATTTCCTGCCAAAGAAATAAACATAAAAAACATTTTGTTATAACCCATTATATCTGACTAACTTCTTATTGAAACAAATTATTAGGGAATAGAGAGGAATGCTCAGTTCATTTTATAGGATCTGGCATCTCACAGGTGGAATCTTAGCATGTGTGAGATATTCATGAAGCCACTCGTTAGATGCCTCCAACATGAAGATTACTTAAATCAGGCCCATCTGATCAGCAGCCATGGTATGTCCGTGCACTGATTGTGGACAATGGGCAAAGTGCGGGGAACGAGGCTGCCAACCTCTTTATGTAGTTCACCGTAACATGGTGCATGCGGGAACCGAATCCTCTACCAAACCTGTTCTACTGATAGCTTAAAATCCCATGTGGGGCCCACCGTGGGTAGCATGACATCCAATCCGTCCAATAGCTGAGTTTTCTCTGGTTGACCTCACATTCCAAAAAATCAGGCCGAGCCAAAACTCTAGTTGGCTGCACCATGGGTAACAATGCAAAACAACAGATAAAAACCAATGAAGTACACACGCTGTGGCCAGCATGACTATTGGATGGAAATGATTTTTGAGGTGTATATCAATCCTTGTGATTTTCCCATGATGAACGGGTCGGAGGGTATAGACACACCACTTTGGGCACAAACAAAATTTTGTAATTGGCGTTCTGTCTGTGTTTTTCTGGGATGTAGCCGAACCTGGATTGCCTGCTAAAGCCTTTCCAAGGATTTCCAGAGACAGGAAGCTAGGTGGGGCATACTGCGATGTTTGTGAGAAATTCACTCCCATCCATCCTTTTTTCCATATCTTGATAGGATGACATGGGCCCAAAACTGAGGGACGCTATCGTAGCCAGCTCTAGGAATGGACTAGGGTTCTAAGGGACCACCATGATGTATGGGTTTTATCCATACCGTCCATGCATTTTGCCATACCATTTTAGGGTAGCCCAAAATGAGGGAGCTCCAGGGCTTAAGCATACCACTACATTGGGAGTTAAACACTACCCTTTTGGGGGCCATAGAAGTTATGGATCACGTTGATATTTGTGTTTTTCCAATCATTTAGGTCCATGTGACCTCGTGAAAAGGATGTTTCACAATTAACCATCATAGTAGCCCTAGGGAAGTTTCAGCGGTGGGTGTCATTATCATTGCTGCTGTTGCTTTTTGTTTGTGGGCCACTAGCCTTAAATCTGCCTCTTTTATATCCTAAAACAAAAGGGCAAAAAATGGATGATTGTTGTGAATAAAACCATGCATCATATTGTCCCATAGAGCCCTAGTCCGTTTCCAGCCAGAGACGGGCGGGGATATTACTCAGTCGAATCCAAAAATGAGGCGGATTCAAAACTGGAGTAGGCAGAAGGTGGGAAGAAGACAAAAATGGGTGAGGAAATGCATAAAGTTAAAGCATCTCGGATCTACCTAGGCCTTTATTTTCTATTCATTCTGTTGATGAGGTAATTGGTACTGGGATGAACTGAAACCACAGAAATATTAGCCTGCTCCTAAACATCTAATGCCCAGTGAATGTTTCAACGCAGGACATTCAATCTCCACTGTTTTCTATCGTGTGGCCCGCTTTAATTTTTTATCTACCTCATTTACGGCATCATGTCGTAACATGACGTGGAAAAGCAGATGGATGGGTTGGATTTTTCACAAACATTACAGCGGCCCCACACACAAAACGGTGGCCCTGCATAGTTAGGGTGTTTTATCGATTGTACGCAACTGATGTTGTACAGAATTCGCATGACTGTCATGTTTAGGTGGCATCCAACAAGTTCAACAGGTGGGGCCCAGCATGATGACCCCCTAGTGTTAAAATCAGCCTCATTCACTCATTAAGTAAGCCAAAACGAAGAAAACAATGCATAGCAGCTAATATGATAAAAATGCTGTGGTGGCCCACTTTATGAGTGGGTGAAACTAATTTTTTGCAGTCTAAGCAATTGGATGGAATAGAAGAAACTAATCTTACCATCAGTATTAGATGTATTAGTGGAATTTGAATCCTCATCGTGTGGTGGTGGAGCAAGAGCAGGAGGAGGAGGAGCTTCAACTGGCTGTGGGGGCGGCCGTGGCGAAGATTGAAAGAAGTTATCTCATACCTTATATTACAACTCACAGACAAAAACCTGCCCTCCTATTTTTCCACTACAACACGTCGGAATCCCGCCAACCATCGATTTTAAACATGAGTAGCAATCGCTGTTCGATAGATCTCTAACACACTGAACCAATCCATATATGTTTGAGAAGTCGGAAAATTTAATGGAGTCGGTTGCAAACTTGAATGCAGACGGCTCATTTGCAGCTGTAGTAGATAGATTTTGCATCAGCACACCCAACCGTTGATTAAAAAGAAGTGGGTCCGACGCGTTTTGCGCATTCCATAAATAAAACACAGCACCACTATCAAGTTGGGAGAAGAAACGTTGGTCGGAGTAACGTAGGAGGCAGTAGGCGAATCTTATTACTGCTTGCTTCTTGTTTGCACACCGTCGGAGAATCTCGACCATTGAAGTGTTTAAGCATTCTCTGCAGGAACCGGATGAAATATCGCCCCGGCATTGGGCGAGGCCATACACACGGTCAGGGCCTTCACCAGAGGAGGTGTTGTAGTAGCCGTTGGATGATGAAGCATTGGTGGTTAGAGATGAGAGGAGGAATTTGAGATTGGTTTCGTATGCGCTACCATTGGTGTAATTGCCTGGAGAGTCACAGATGTTCAAGATGGGATTTTGTTGGGCGCTAATGGAGCTTTGAAAGAGCAAGAACACGCAACTGTACAGTAGTAGATGGACCGTTTTTGATGGAGGAAGATGCATTCTCAAAATATGAGAGAGACCGTTTGATGGAGGAAGATGCATTCTTGTGTGTGTGTGAGAGAGAGAGAGAGAGAGACGGCGGAATTATTTCACGGAGGATAGTGTCTGACAGATATAGCCAGCATTTTGAAAATATCGTGATAAAACACTAAACGATATTATCGATATACTTTCAAAACAGCCATGGATTTGAAAATACTGCCATAATATCTCGAATTCATTTGACATTAACTAAAAAATAGTAAAATCTGTTTTGGCTCAGTTTTATTCTCTGGATCATGTCTTAAAATGATCTCTCCGAATGAATGGATGATTTCGATAAAACACATGCATCATGGTAAGGGTCATAGAACTTGGTGACGTCACTTTATTAGCTAGATAGTTATTAAAGCTGCACATAACTACTCCACGTCCTCCTATTCCAAGCTCGGGATAGGTTGTCCATGAGGGGCCACCATGATATACGAGTTTATCAACACCCTTCTGTTACAGATGTCTTAAATTTGAACGTTTACGACCGATCGTGGGTTAGGTTCGATCAGTCGTGGGAGCGGCTTGACTAGTCATAGTTTACTCGACTCAAAGTCCAGCGAGCATAAAATTTTGGGGTCTGAGGTGCTCGACCGGTCGTGGGACATGCTCGACTGGTCGTAGATGGCTCTTGATCGGACGTGCAGTCCGCTTGACCGGTCGTGATTACGCAAATTCGTTCCGCGATTTTGTGCGGATTGCAGATTTTGAATCCTTTCGCAACTAGGATGCGGAAGAGAAGTTGCCTAATCTATAAGTAGGGGTTCCTAGGGTTTTTTAGGAATGAAAAATAATTCTAAGGCTTCCTAAAGGGGTTCCAGTGAAATCGAAGGGTGTAGCAAGGGTGAGATTCAAGGTTGTTTGAATTGGGTAAGTCCTCTCTCTTTGTAATTTCTATTTTCATAGCGGACATCTGTCGCTTTGTGCCGTTGTTTTTTTTCGCAAGGGTTTTCCACATTAAATCTGTGTTCTCTTGTATGTGTTTGATGCCATTGAATTGCTATCCTAGATCTAGATTTGTGTGATTCCGCAGGTCAAAAATCCCCAACAAGTGGTATCAGAGCCAGATTAGGGCACAGATCTAAGTCTGAGGGTTTAGTGATAATGGGCACTAGGTATGAGATTGAGAAGTACTCAAGAAAAAATAATTTTGAGTTATAAAAAATCAAGATGATGAGTTCTTTAATCAAGCAAGGCGAAGATGGTGCTCTTGAAGAGCGGAAGTCTACTATTACTGATGACGAGTGGAATGCTCTTGATAAGAAGGCTTTATCATCAATCCGTCTATGTCTCACGGATGAGGTTCTCTACAACGTCATGAGGGAGAAAACTGTGGCTAAGTTATATGCGAAGTTAGAATATGTTTATATAAAAAAATTCTCTGAAAATCGCCTGCACTTGAAGCGGCAGTAGTATAACTTCAAGATGACAGAGGATGGAGATCTGGAGGCTCACATCAGCAACTTTAATAAATTAGTTTGCAAATTGCTGGATATGGAGGAAGTAATGAAAGATGAAGAACAAGCATGAATGTTGCTGAATTCTCTTCCGGCGTCTTATGAATCATTTAAGGACATTATGTGCAGTATGAATAAAATCCTGAGTGTCAACACCGTTATCTCAGTCCTTCAAGGAAAGGCTATGAGACAGCTGAACAGCGACATGGAGACATCTTCTGATGCACTATTTACAGTGGGTAGAAATTCTGGATAAAGTACAGGTTCTTCAGGTTTTAGATTCAAATCCAACGGCAAAGGTAAAGGAAAGGTAAAGTACTGAAACTGTGGGAAGGAAGGACATGTAAGATCCATATTCTATACTGTACCGTTTCGTAGGCTTCCGCGATCCTTCCGATCAAATTTCGGCGACCCGCGATATGTTATCGGCATTTGCGCGCTATCTTGAGTTATATCACATATTTAAGAGTCGGCTCGACCTGAGAAGTGCACCCTAGCGACCGCGCCGTCGCTGAGGTTCCAACGCCGCGTCTCGTGCGCTAAGGCGATACCTGGGTCAGGAGATGTGGGCCCGCGTTCAGTTCGAGAAAAATACCGCACTTTGTAATTCTGAGAAAATCTATACGAAATGTCACATCGATCCATCAATCAATTAAAGTACTCCCATCACCTCACACCGAATCCCCAAGTACAACCACCCCTCCCCTAAAGTCAACAATCTCTTACAACCAAGTACACCTACCCATCACTCACCATCCCTCTCTCTCATCACTCCTCTCCCATCATCTCTCTCTCTCTCTCTCTCTCTCTCTCTCTCTCTCTCATTCTCTATCATTCACCCAAGCAATCCCAAGAGAAGAATCGTCCATGGCTTCCATGGAGAAGCCGTGTGTGGCCCACCTTCCTATCATCCAATCCCAACCTCTAAAATCGATCTCAACCATTGAATCTTGTTCCCTTGAAGCTCCACAATGTGTTGGTGGAAGAATGAAGAAGAAGATCCTAAGGTGGGTGCTTTTCTAAGATTTGATTTGTGTGATTTTGATGATTTGAAGGCCCACTTGTGGTGGGACCCATCTTAATGTACACATTGTTCAAAGAGGGACCTATAGTGGCGGGGTTCTTCCACTACTCATGTTTCTCTCTCTCTCTCTTTCCCCTTTTGTTGCCCACCTTGATGCTTGATCCATGCCGTACATGCCATGGGACCCACCTACATTTGGATTTCATCTACACCTCTCGTCCATCTCATGAAATCGTTATGAAGTATGTCTTATCCCAATTGTCTATCAGTGGGCGCTGACCATGAGGTATGTGTTATATCAACACCACCATCCATTAGTGGGTGGGGCCACCTCAACATATGTGGCTGATGGGCCACGTACGTGACCTAACGAGCCTAGCCTTGGAGAGGCTGCTGGACTATACAAAGGGAAAAACAAATATCGGCTTAAATTCCAAAGCCAGCTGGTCACTCTCACATGGACCCTACCCTAAATGTATATATCCGATCCACACCGTCCACCCTTTTTCCCAGCTCATTTTAGGCGTTGATTCAAGAAGTGAAGCCATTTCAAATCTCTAGGCAGGCCATATCATAAGAAATAGTGTATAGATTGTTAATAAAAATTCTGATAGGGCCCACTGTGATGTTTCTATGCATAAAAGATATTTAATATCAGGCTTGTTAGATGCGTCCCGGGGTATAGAACCCAGTCGATGGACTAGATCATCGTGATATGGGTCCCACCTATACAAAACCTCAAAAAAAAAAATTAAAAAAAAAAATGATAGACGCTGCTGCTGCTGCTAGTTTCAGAGGATGCTGCAACGAGCAGCGTCCTGATGCCTAGAATGGGCAAGGAGAGTGGGCCCCACCTCAGACCCCCACCGTGATGCATTTGGAGCATCCACACTATGCATATGATGGGTCCCCTTTAGGCATGGGAATACCCCAAAAAAATCTACCGTTCATGGCACTCTGGCGGTCCACACCACTAACAGTAGTAGATTGAATGTTTACCATTAAAATCCTTTTGGGTCAGAGGAGTTTTGGATCCACCGTGATGCCTGTGTTTTATCTATGCCCCACCTACGTGGAGCCCATCGTGATGTGTCTGCTTATTCAGACTGTCCAACCATGGCGTGGTCATTGGCCCCACTTATGATGCATGTGTTTCATCCGTCTATCCAGGGTCTAGAGTCTGGACGTTGGACCCCTTTAAAAATAATAATAATAATAATAATAATAATAATAATAATAATAATAATAATATATATATATATATATATATATATATATTATATATGTGTGTGTGTGCGCGTGTGGTGGGCCCCATGTGGGACCCACCTGCTGCTGGACGGATTTGGCTGAGGCACCTCACACGTGCCATAACTGATGTATTTGCGTAGTGAGTTCCGTGGGAGCCACCTTGAAGATATGTGTTTCCGCACCGTACAGTAAATGCTGGACGGTTTGGCCCACATTGATATGTGTTTTATCCATGCTGTCCAAACACATGGGCACCTCTTTGATGTATTTATTTCATCCACACCATCCAGATCATGCTGGACGGTGCTAGGCAATATTTGGACGGTGTTGATGAGCTGACAATGTCCAGATGGTGCTGATGTACTCGGACTATGTTTGGAGGGTGCTGATTTACTTAGACAATGTTTGGACAGTGTTGGTCATCATTAGTGGGCCATATGCCCCATGGAATGATGTGTACAGTGGTACACATATTACACCTTCAACTATTGACATGATTTTAGATGTAATCCAAGCTCATTTGAGACCTTTCCATGAGGCCCATCATGATGTATCTTTGACCCATAGGTAGGGCCCACCTGTTATGTATTTGTGGCCTTTGACGAGGCCCGGCTTGATATATTTATCCCCCATCCATGAGGCCCACCTCGATGAATTTGTAGCCCATCTATGAGGCCTAACGTGTTGTATATGTGTGGCCCACTTTGATGTATTTTGTGGCCCATGTGATATGGCCCACTTTGATATACTTGTGGCCCATCTGTGAGGCCTGCCCTGACATATTTGTAGCCCATGCATGAGACCCATTAGTGTGGCCCATTAATGCGGCCCACTTGATGAATATTAGGCCCGTGTGAGCAACCCAATATGATGTATTTGAGGCCCATGGGCAAGGCCTGATGTAATATATTTATGGCCCATATGATGGGGCCCACCTGTTTGAATATGGGGCCTATAGGGCAAGGCCCATTGTGATGTATTCGTGGCCTATGGGTAAGGCCTATTATGATATGAATTAGGCCCATTGGCATAATCCATTTGATGCGTAAGGCCCACATGTTGTGTATTTGACGCCCATGTGCAGGGCCCGCCTGTTGTGTATATGAAGCCCATTAATGTGGCCCATTGATGCAACCCACTTAATGTGTATGAGGCCCATTAGTGCGGCCCATTGATGCAGCCCACTTGATGTGTAAGAGGCCCATTAGTGCGGCCCATTGATGCAGCCCACTTGATGTATATGAGGCCCAATATGATGTATACCTGGCCATGAGTTGAGGCGATGTGATGTATTTATGGCCCATGTGTAGGGCCCACCTGTTGTGTATTTCAAGACCATATATTCCGATGCTTGAATGAAGTCTGACTTGATGGATTCATGGCCCATTGTGATATATTTTCGACCCCTGCGATGAGGCCCATTATGTTGTGTATGAGGCCCTTTTGAGAGGTTAGAGGCCCAATATATGTTTAGCCCTATGTGGGCCACTCCTTGGGAGCAATGTTGGTTAAATGTCTACATTGATGGGCATTAATGGTTTAATGTCCACATCGTGACCTTCCCTTAAGCTTTGATCGATCGATCATTGAGGCCGATTCCGATTGTCATGGCTGATTGCCAATTACCGATCGAAGCCGATTATCATGACCGATTAGCAATCGAGACCGATTATCATGATCGATTGCCGTGACCGATTTGCTGATTGCGATTATCGATCGATTTCGAGTGTCGATTCCGATTGTCATGGCCGATTGTCGATTCTGATTGACGTGATCGATTTACCAAGGCCGATTGTCGAGACCTATGTGATGTATATGCGATCCGTAGTTGAGGCCCAATGTTATATGTATTCAGCCCGTGTTTAAGGCCCAATGTGATGTATATGAGGCCTATGTGATAAGGCCCATTGTGATGCATTTGAGAGCTAGGCGATGGAGCCCATTATGATCTATGTTAGGCTCACATGAAAGGCCCATCGTGATGTGTATTAAACCCTTGAGTAAGGCCTATTGTGTTGTATATTAGACCTTTGTGTGAGGTCGTAGACCCATTATATGTTTGGCTCTATGTGGCCATTCCTTGGGGGCAATGTTGGTTGAATGTCCACATTATCGAGGCTGATTGTTGATGCCGGTTATTGATACTGATTAGGAGTATATGACAGCATAGCATCATAATACATGCCCATACGCATTATCTGCATGTTTGTTATGAGATGTGATTGACCATTGCATATGTCATAGGGCAGGTTGTTCATAAGGCTCCCTGATAGGCGGAGTTGCCCCACGTAAGAGCTTGGCATGCACATGAGTGATGCAGATTGGACTGTGTGACTCATGCATCTCACATTTATGTGACATGACCACTATATGCCTTAGGACATCAGGGTCGTAGCCTCCATAGGTATTTTGTGGATGGACAGATGGAACACCAAAAATCTGTTCTACATGAGGTGGTATAGGTATCCTTGGGTGAAAGTTTCAGAACCCTCTTGGTTCTAGAGGTTGCTCCAACATCTAGACCGAATGGATGCATGAGCGCATGAGGGTCGCATACCGTTAGGCCGTGTCTCCCACTGTGTCGTGGTCGGTTGGAAGGGGGTACGGCCTTACCTGCCTGAGAGGAGGGGGCAATGTTAGGCTAAGTTTGACCAGCTCGAGAAATGGGTCCGCTATCGACGAGTCGAGCCCAATATTGACAGGCGAAGAGTGAGGTCTCTTCCACTCACCTTGTTGCGCACGATGGGGCAGGAATCTGGTTTGCAGTGTAATAGACCCCGGTGATTTTTCAGAGGAGAACTATACTGATATGTGGACTTATTGAGTAAGAGTTGCATGCTCATTCATTCATTCATTTCCTATCCCCTCGGGCTGGTGTGGCAACTAATTATTGTGTACCTTCGTTATGGCAAGGATTTCGGTTAGGCGCGCAACTAACCTGAGTTCAGGAGTTTACCACGTTAAGTCTAACTATCCAAATTTAGGTATGGGACTGGTTTGGATAGAAGTCCCTTGTGGTGGACCCCGTAGCCTGCAATACTACGTACTATCATCCCAACTTCACACTCCAGCATGGTCATTTCATTCGCATCGCATATTGCGTTACATCCGCAGGCATATGACATTTTGGGTTGCTATGTTACTACACTTATATGGCCTAGACAGACTTAGCAGAATTTATATATTGCATTGTATCCTTGGCATATGATATTTGGCTCTTTATTATTCCTTATTGCATACCTGTTCTATATTGTGTATTATGATATTGATTGACTTATGGACTTGTCCATACTTCCGCTTACCCTGTTATTGTATGATTTATGATATTGTCAGTATTTTTATTTACTCTGATAATCCCTACTCTTGTCAGTATTTCTGCTTACTCTAATAAATCATGATCTTGTCAGTATTTCTGCTTATTCCGATAATGTACAATTTATGGATTACTAGTAATTTCGGTATTGTATGATGATGGAATTGTATTGAATACTTGACACTTACTTTATACACACACTTACACCACCCTCTATGCTTTCTATAAGCTTATGCACGATAGATGTGTGCAGGTGATGTTAAGTTACAGCAGTGTTGAGCTTGGAGCGTACAGCGGTCTTCTGGAGCTTGATTTTTAATTTTTTTTGTATTTTCCTTTCAGCATTATACTCAAATGATTATATTAGTGGATATGTGATGATGATGTTGCCTTTGTGAATTGGGTAATCTTGTGGTTATGCTTATTGTGAGTTAAAAGTATCTTGAAAAAAGAAATTCTCCTTGTAGGATCCCAGGATCGGAATCTGGCATATGGACGCTATGATCCGAGAATGGGGTACTACGGAGGCTGTCAACACCGGATTCGGCAATCGAGATTCCTGTGAATCCGATTTTCGAGTTTGGGGCGTGACAGGACATGTGAAGAAGGATTGTAAATCTAAGAGGGAAGATTCTGAGGCTTCATGCAGGGAGGCCAACGCTGCCACAAAGATGGATGTGATGGTGATGTTCTATCTGTGTCTTCGCTCAGACAGTCATACAATGATCATAAGGACGAGTGAATGCTAGAAATAGGGGCATCTTTTCACATGACTCCTCATCAGAGTTGGTTCACTAGCTACAAGGAGTGCGATGGTGGACAGATATTTATGGACAATGACATTGCCTGTAATATTGTGGCTGTTGGTTCGGTGCGCATCAAGATGTTTGATGGGGTGGAGCGTACCTTGACAGATGTGAGGCACGTTCCTGATTTGAAGCGGAATCTGATTTCTCTTGGTGTGCTTGAGTCAAAAGGATGCAAGTACATAGGTATTAATGGTACTCTTAAAGTATCTAAGGGGGCACGGGTAATCATGAAAACGCAACAACTCGGTAACTTATATGGGTTGATCGGGAGCACTTCAAAAAGTGGAGCTGCAGTGGATGTAGCGGATTCCACCTTTGCACGTATGTGGCATGTTGGGCATGGCCACATCAGCGAGCAAGGCAGGAAGGCTGAGACGTGCGGACAGGGATACAGAGCAGGTGGAGCAGTCACCTGTGAGAAGAATCACACGGCATGATCGCAGGATATCGGCGAGGTACATGGACGACTCCAATATCGCAGGAAATTCATCTTCTATTCAGATGACTCTAAGAAAGCCTGGTGCTGAGAAGTGAAAGGTGACTATGGGCGATATGATGGATTCGTTGTACCAGACCGACATCTGTGAGCGGGTGGAGTTTCTAGTGAGTCAGAAAGCGGTTGGATGCAGGTGGATCTTCAAGAGGATACAACATAGATACAGGGCGAGGTTGGTAGCGAAGGGTTATGCTCAGAGAGAAGGGATCGACTTCTCAGAGATATTCGCGTCGACGGTATAGCAGGTGTCTATTAGATCCATGATTGGCGCTGGTTGGCCAATGTGATCTTGAGCTGGAAAGATAGATGTGGAATCTGCACTTCTGTAAGAGAAAGTGAAGAGCAGATCTACATGAAGCAACCAGATCGGTTCGAAGTTAAAGGGGCTTAGAAAAGACTTTGTAGGAGGTCGTGGTTCAACCTGTCACCTAAGTAGTGGTTTGATTCCTTCATGGATGAAGGATCGGGGGGCTGCAAAGATGATTCTTGGCATTGAGATTGAAGGAGGAGTAGGCTTTGGTAATCACTGGAGGAATACCTAGTGTGTAGGTATTAATCAAGGATGTGATGGGCCAGGTAAAGCTAGAGAGCGTTCCTTACACGTCTTTCCTTAAGTTTTCCTCAGGACATGTCCCAAAATAGATGAGGAAAAGCAGGATATCTCATGAGCCTTATTCGAATGCGGTTGCCAGTATATGCCATGGTCTGAATTAGACCGGTTATTTCACAGGCTATCAGTATTGTGAGCAAGTACTCCGGCAAGCAATATTGGGTAGCGGTGAAATGGTAAGAAGACTACATCTTTCTTTTTGAGAAGACAGGAGCAAAGGTGGTTGAGCTTGTGGATTTTAATCCGACAGACATACTCACCTAGATCGTTCTTACAGGTAAGTTCAAGTTCTGTGTAACTTATCTAGGCTTGGTAATTGCGTAAAAGAAGGATAAAGTGTGCACAAGAAACTATGATGTGATACAGAAATAAGAGAAATGGTCAAAAAGCTACACAGTTCAAGATTGAAGACATGGTGGAGATTGTTACAGATTTCTTAAATTTGAACGTTTATGACTGGTCGTGGGTCAGGTTCAACCAGTTGTAGGAGCGGCTCGACTAGTTGTAGCCTGCTCGACTCAAAGTCTAGCGAGCATAAAATTTTGGGGTCCAAGGAGCTTGACCGGTCGTGGGACATGCTCGACCGGTCGTGGCTGGCGCTCGACCGGTCGTGCAGTCCGCTCGACCAGTCATGGTTACGCAAATTCGTTCCGCGATTTTGTGAGGATTGCGGATTTTGAGTCCTTTCGCAACTGGGATGCGGAAGGGAAGTTTCCTAATCTATAAGTAGGGGTTTCTAGGGTTTTCTAGGAATGAGAAATAATTCTAAGGCTTCCTAAAGGGGTTCAAGGGAAATCAAAGGATGTAGCAAGGGTGAGATTCGAGGTTGTTCGAATTGGGTAAGTCATCTCTCTTTGTAATTTCTATTTTCATAGTAGAGATCTGTCGCTTTGTGCCGTGGTTTTTTTCTGCAAAGATTTTCTACGTTAAATTTATGTGTTCTCTTGTATGTGCTTGGTGCTATTGAATTGCTATCCTAGAACTAGATCTATGTGATTCCGCGGGTCAAAAATCCCCAACACCTTTATCCATTTTCCCATCTCAGTTTCGTATATTAGATAAAAAGGAAGGCAGATCCAAGGCTTCTACGGCTCCAAAAAAATTTTAATGTTGTATGTTTAATGCCCACTGATGTTCGACTTATACCTAAATCTGCCTCGTTTTTTAAAGTTTTATCATGGTAAAATAGATGGACGGTATTGATAAACCCTTACATCACGGTGGGATCCTCATAGACAGCCTATTCCGAACTTCGGACAAACAGCTGTCGTACCTAATTATCCGCATCCATTTTTAGCATCCATATTTAAAATATTAATTTATTAATTAGTTTATTGCAGAAAATGAAAATTGTCCACTGTGTTCTGCCTCATGGAATAGGATGAAACTATATGATTGTGTCAAAACAAGACTTTTACAGAATACACTGGTGGTATATATGCATGGCATAAAAAAGGCATCCACCAATCTTTTTAGGTCGGGGCACGCGTAAAATTGAATCCAATGGTTAAAATGGTGGGCCTACTCTAATTTTTTTTTCACCTAACCTGGTTAAGGTAGCAGAGGCTCAAAGGGATAAATAAATAAATAAATATAAGCTTAGATCCAAAAATTTATACCCCCAAAATGTCCTTAATGGTGTGCGTTCAATCCACTTGAGATATAATTAATTGAAATTTAGCTCTACTTTATTTTTGGAAACATACTATTAAATAAGCGGAAAAACTAATGGACGCGTCACCTTTCATTTTCTACTTCATTTTTGGGACCATGCAATGCAACGCCTGGTAACGTGTTACCAGGGTCACATTTACTAAAGTTGCTTTTGGGAGTACCAAAGTCTAGGACGCGTCCTCTAGAAACGTGGACGCGTTTGTCTACATACGCCCTGATTAATATTTGACTGTTGATTCATAATCTTGACTGGACCTTTATGTTATCAGAGACTTTTTTTTTTGCCCTTTATTTCTGGCTTCCAAGGCTAGAGGAATTCTACGGGAAATGAGGCGAAGGAGATCTGCGGCACGCATTCCAACAAAGTAAACACTGTGTGAGATCGGAACCATTCATTAGCTAGGTAAGAAAAATCTGACCGATGTGATATCCTGAAGTTCATTCTGGCCCCTTATAATGCCTACCCCACAAGATGAGTGATCTGGATCGGTACACTTATGCTACCTTCACACGTGTAGCCTTATGGGGCGTCTGGGGCAGGGTATTAGAGGATGGGAATTGCATTTGGCATGGGAAATTTCATTCAGCATTTTGAGTAGGGTGGTACATGCATCAAGCTAGCTCGAAAAGTTCGCTTGACTCGGCTCACTCCGCTTAAAAGTATAGGTGTACACAAACCGGGCTAGCTCGATTAACTCGCTCGACCCGGCCGAAGAAGCTTAACTCGGCCCGACCCGGAACTGAGTTCGGGTCGGGACAGGCCATTTTCCTTGGCCCGAAACTGAGTTCGGGTCGGGACGGGCCATTTTCCTTGGCCCGAAACTGAGTTCGGGTCGAGTTCGAGTAGGTTTCGAGTCGGCCCGAAATCCGACTCAGCCTATATGTATATAAATATATATATTTATATTTTTTTTCTAAATTTTTACCTAGTTACCCTAACAATTTACAGCAATCCAGGCCGTTCAAATTGTGGGTCTCTTTGTAAATGGGGCAAAGTCCCAAAAATCTATGTCAAAAGTCCTTCCTAAAAATCAAGGCTGTTCAAGTTACTTGCCAAAGTTCTTCCCATGGAGTAGATGGAGTAGATAGAGCAAAGTCAAAAAATTAAGGCCGTACAAATCATGGGTCCGAAACTGGCCCGAACTTGCCCGATTGCTGACGGGCTGGGTTTGAGCTGGACAAACTGGCCCGGTGATCGGGTCAGGTTGGGTGTGGCTGGTGACCGGGCCAGGCCGGGTTGAGCCCAGTTCAACTCGGCCCGACCCGTGTACACCCCTACTTCAAAGGCCAACTTAAGGCGAGTCAAGCTTGTTTACTAAAGCTCGAGTTGAGTTCAATTCAAGTTCAACCATGGTGTATTTCAACTCGCCTCAGCTCAAGTAATATATTTTAATAATATATATTATATATATTATATTAATATTATATATATATATGTTTTTTTAAAAAAATAAAAATTAAAACTTAAAAGTTTTCACTAAAGAATCCTATCCGTTCTCATTCTCTCTTTTTCTTTCTCTTACCTTATTGAAGTAAACTCGACTCGACTCAAACTACTAACTCGACTTGAACTTGACTCGAAAGCTTTAACAAACAAGCCAAGCTTCAATGTTGAGCTCGAGCTCGAGTATAGTATGGACAAGTCAAGCCAAGCTTGGTCCACCTCAACTCAACTCGGCTCGATGTACAACCCTAATTTTGAGAGGATGAGAAAGGTTAGAAAGAGGTGAGATGGAATTACATTTAGTCCCATGGAATCAAATTTGGTCCATGCAATGCAGCCTCATATTGTTGCTTGTGTTTATCCATGTCGTTCATTCATATACACCATTTATATGTGACATTTTATTTATATATGTGTGCAAGTGAATGACATTCATTATGAATTCGGTTAATTGATTATAATTCTATGGTCCACCAAACATGATTTTTCTTTATCTAGTTTTTTCCATGGTAAAAATTTTATCCAAAAGATTGGATGGCTATACTACCTTGATATTTCAGGATGTGGATTGGTTGGTGTACCACATAGCTATATAGCTACTATATTGATGTCAACAAGTCTTACGGATCCCATCATATGTGTTATATTCAAACCATCCATCTATTTGGTAATCTTATATTAAGGCTTGAGCTTAAAGAATAAGGCAAATATAAAGATCAAGTGGACCACACTATAAAAACCAATGGGAACTGAACTTCTACCATTGCAACCCTTTTGGGGCTCACAGAAGTTTTGGATCAATATGAAATTTATTTATCCTCTTCATCCATGTATTCGTGCATTTATTAACAAATTGGATGAAAAATAAACATTTTGGGGGGCCCTAAGAATATTTTAATGATGAAAGTCATTGTCCTATTTTTGATGTGGTCCATTTGAGCTTTCGATATAATTCATTTTCTTTTCTAATCTTCTAAAGTGATCTCAAAAACTGGATGAACAGTGTAGATATAATAAATAAATCATCGTGGAGCATGTAACTTTCATCTCCTTTGAGCCGTTCCTCCAAGACGGGGCTCGAGTTGCACCTGCACTCGTCTTTACACGTCACGTATCTACGCAAGCTATATAGCTAGTGTATGGTACACTAGCCAATCCGCTTCGGATATTTCAATACCATTCAACTCCACGGACCAAGCAAGGAAACGAATCCACTGTCATGGACCCATGGGCGTGTCACAGATGTCATTATCTCGTACCCCTCGCCACACCAAAAAAATTACTTTCCTCCGTGTGTAAAAAATTACTAGATGACTCGGTGCGTAAAAAATGGACGCGGATTACCTACTCACAGGTTAAGTAGCGAATCACGCTACTGAAGTGACGTCATCAAATTTTGTGACCCCCACCATGATGTATGTGTTGTATCCACACCGTCCATCATTTTCGAGAGATCATTTTAGGTTATGATTCAAAGAATGAAGCAGATCCAAATCTCTGGTGGACCCCACCACATAAAACAGTGGAGACATTGATCCCCAGCGGTGAAACCTTCCTAGGGCCATCATAATGTTTATTTATTTCAGACCCAACCTGTTAATAAGTTAACACAGATATGTTAAAAGGTAAAAGAAAAACAAATATGAGCTTGATCGAAAACGTCTATGCACCTGAGAAGTTTTTAATGGTAGGCTTTCAATCCCCACTGTTTCTATGGTGGGGTCCACTTGACCCTTTGAACTACCTTATTCTTTGGATCATATCCTACAATGATCTTTTTCAAATGATGGACGGTGTGGATACAACACATACATAAGGGAGGGGCTAAACCAAGTGGGTGACGTCATTTCAGTAGCCAATCTCGCTACTCAACCTGTCAGTAGCTAATCCGTGTCCGTACAAAATTACTAACCTCCGTGTGGCCCACCATGTTTTATATATATCATCCACTCCGTCCATCAGGTTCTGTCCTCAAGTCTAAGGTCTTTTGGAAAATCATCATCCAGACTTATTGCTCAAGTAGGTCATACCAATGGAACAATTGGAATGAGATGCCAATCGTAGTTTTTATTTTTTATTTTATCTATTATTATTTTTTTAATGTAGAACTACCAAGTTCTTTATCTTCCGTCAAATCTGTTAATCACGTTTAACTCATAAGTATGAAGCGCATATATAAAAATCATCCTGATCCAAAATAAAAGTGGGCCACACAGCACCGCATGAACTTAAGAGGTTTGCTAGCAAAATTACACTGTTTCAATTGGTAAGGTCCATTAGAGTTCTCTATCGAGCTGTTATTTTATTTGTACGGTTCAAGTAAAGGCTCTCATCTGATGAACGGAGCAGATTCTGTAAATATTTAACATGGTGGCTCCACGGAGCTCGAGTGTACTGTGCGCTACCTAAGAGGTGCTCTGGGAGTCAAATAAAACGGGAAGAAGTGGGAATTTGTCCACTCGTTTCGTACACTCACGACATGGCTTAATTAAAAGCGAGAGTTGCGGCTAATGTGTAATCGGGGCCGCTCGTCCGGTGGGCCATGGAACTCGTGGTTGAGGCGCACATTGTCGAGACGGCTCACCAGTGTTTGACAGACTTACCATGAGGACCAAGCAAGAGATCATAGTTCATAAACTCAAAAGCTCCACTCGATATCCACCCCAGACGGGCTAACCCAGAGACTCGATTGAATTCCACTTATTTAATAATTAAGGAGGTTTTAAGTGTAATAAACGATTTTTAAAACATTATTACGATAAAAAAATGTCTAAATTTAATAACAAAGTAGCACATAGCATGTTAGAAAATGGCATTACTACTGTTTCCCGTGGTAGACTTACACCTGGTCAAGGGATCGAGTACCCATAGGTGGTGAAATTCCACCACAGCGGGAGTGTGCAGGGGTATGTGTGTAAAAAATAAAAATAAAAAAATAAAAAATAAAAAATAAAAAGAGGTTGTGGGTTGAAATCTGATTAGATAATCTCGCCTTTTTCTATTAAAAATGTAATCACTTAGCAAGTGACCCGGTTTTAGTCATGAAAAATTGGCAAGCTGACTCAATGAATCAAAAAAGAATCTCGCTCAGCAAGTTTCATAATCACTCAGCTAATTAAAGACACTCTCCGAGCAGAGTTGCCTCAGCCGACTCAAATCTTGCATCCTAGTTTTTAAATCATGGCAATGATGAACAAGACCTAGGTGGATAGTCTTGTGAGAAATAACATGAGTGGCCCTTGCCCAAAAATGGTTTTGAGGAATAGCACTGATCATTCGATTGGAGGAAAAAAAATGACCATTTACTGGTCTTTTTGGCCCTCTTCCAACCCATGAGTTGGATAATTGGAACTGCATTCTTATGGGCCCAGTGACAAGTCTCATTCTTGGCCATTTTTCGTTTAGGTGATTTCTCAAGAGATTTTCAAATTTGAAGTTGTTAATTTCATAAATTAACTAATTTAATAAATTTGTACGTATGCAAAATTGAAACCTCAGCCTTGATCAGTCAAAATACAAAGCTTACACTGTAGGATTGCACCACAGACCAAGGTCGAGTCAGATTTCTAGATGTAGGAGGTGTGGATTATGCTACTTCCTTTGAGATGGTTTGTACCGCTCGAAAGATTGGTGCAAGAGGTTCATCGTATGCTATTCCCAGGATATAGTCACCTAGATTATGCCTTCTCCATAGTTGGTAAAATTCCCTTTTAAACTCTCTCTAGTTTTGAGAGAGGAAAAAAAAAACGTATGTTTCAAATAGAGATTGTTGATTGCTGCCCATTGAAAAAATTCAGTAGCAGGTGAGTTTTTTTTTGTTTGAAATGAGTTAACTTAAACGAGGATTACTAGAAAAGTAAGGATATGAGAAAGCCGTCGAACGTCATTCTTTTTTTCTTTTTCTATCTTCTTCTTCCTCTTCTTCTTCTTCTTCTTCTTTTTTTAATTTTTTTTTTTTTTTTTCAGAAGAAAACCATCTTCTCCCTTAAAAATCTCATTATTTCCCAGCCATAAATCATCCGCGCATCGATTGTAGAATTCTAACGTTCCAATCACGTTCCCACTATCCGAACTGTCCGATCTTGAACTGGGCCAGACCCCACCCCAGTGGCCCCTGACCCAAGTCATATCATTCTCGAAACTCCAATGGCATACCTCAATCTCCCCAGGCTTCCCTTTAAGGGCCACAAATGCACCATGGCCCTCATTCCAAGCTGAAGCGTCCAAATGACAAATAGCTACCCCTCTGTTAATCTTTCTTCGGATTTAAGAGAGTCAAAGAACACCATTCCACTTTATTTCTACAATATTCTTCGTACTTACAGAATTAGTAATTAATTTAATTAAAGTTTTCGATTTTAATCTTATTTATATATCATATACACACACAAATATACACATATATATCCTACTTTCACTCCTGAATCCAAACTGTATTAAATCCGAGGCTTTCATTCACCCAATTTTGGGCATTTTCATTTTTTACCAATATTTTGCAACATCTTTTATGATCGACATTGAATTAAACATGAACATTTCCCATATTGCTCTTTACAGTATTTCAACTATTGCCTTCTTACAACATTCACAAGCTGCAAAAAAAAACAAACAACATCCACTTCCACCATCATGCAGCAGTCCACTATATCCTTCTTTGCCTCAAGCGAGCTCTGAAGTTCTATATTCTGATCATAGTCATCTTGACATTCACGTTTATAGTGATGCTGACTTTTATATGTTTGTTGAGGGTAATCTAGTAATGTAGAAAAGTTTGAAACAGTTTACCATTGCATGTTCCTTTGATGAAGTGAAGTATGTATCTATAGGCTATGGTATAAGTGAGATATTAATCCAGATTCATTCATTTCTCCATGAACTTGGCATTGAAACATCCTTGTGACAATCAAGCATCCTTGTGACAATCAAGCATCCATCCATATTACATCTAACCCCGCGTTTCATGAACATATCAAACACATTGAGGTCGACTATAATTTTTTAGGAGAAATGCTATCTAATGATCTTTACCTATCTTCGAAGGAATAAGTTGCAATTTATTTTTTTTATTAGAGGAGTTATTAGGCCTTGTCTTTTCAACATTGTATTAAAGTAGGGCATGTATGGCATTCACAATCTAGCTTAAAGGGGATTGTTAGTGTATACATGTGTGTTCTTAGGTACCATTGCATGATTTATACCATATTCGCATGTATGCTATATTTTCTTGTAGATAAACCATCTTTGAATAGTTCTCTTCTCTATAAATTAATCAAAATAGGAGGAAAACAGAATCATCACAGGTTCTCTAAAACAACTATATGCCTAGAGGTAGAGAGAACAATTTGTGAAGAACATAGAGTTTCAATTTATGTGTAGAAATTTAAAGCGAAAATCCTTTTTTTTTTAAAATATAAAGCAAGCTGATTAAAGAGCCCTTTTATTAAATGGTTACGCGCTCATTGTAATATGCTAGAAATTGTAGCTTAAAAAATTGCCTAAAATTGAAAAGGCACATCTCACACAATGTAATCAACATTGAGCACCGGAACACGTCCAATGGGTAGAAATGCTTCAATTACGATTAACTAAACAACTATTAGGAAAATAAATTTATGAAAAAATTGACAAAATAATGTTGGGATACAATTTCAATATATTTCAGTGTGTGTGTGTGTGTGTGTGTGTGTGTGTGTATATATGAAAAATAAGAAAGGAGTAACTCTTTTATTGCTCACAATGGGCATAAACAACCTAAATAATATAACAAAACCATGTGAATCAAAGCCCCTAGCAAAAAAAAAAAAAAAAGGAAGGAACCCACACCAATGGTCAGGGAGGAATGACAGGAAAAGAAAACGAAAGAGAATGAAGAAAAAAAAGAAAAAAGAAAAAGAGGTATCACATCTCGAGAGGATCACTAGCTAGGGGAGAGAAGGGATGAAAGTAGGAAGAAGAGGAGGCCTAATACTAATTTGGGGGTAAGAGAATGCTAGCTAGTTCTATATGTTGGTGAGCATCCGACCATTAGCTTGCACAAGAATGACCGCAAGCTTTCGAGTGAGGTGCTTATCGCAATTTTGAGACGATCCAAATGCGACGACCATAGCTAGAGATGCAGTTGGTCACCTCAGCATGCAGGCACATCTCCCAAGACAAATAAGTTGCGGTAGAAATAGCAGCAATGGCTTTATCATTATGTACTTCAATAGGACCTGAAATATAAGCTGTAATTAGTTTGGAAATTCCAAGAGAAATAATCCAATGGAATTTGTCTCTCGGACCCTACATTTCTAAGATACGACCCCATGAGACGAGAGAAGAGGGGAAAATAAAGGATACCAATCTTTTGTTCATCAATTTTAGTGTAAGATATAGTCCAGTAAGACCTAATTTGCAAAGAGTGCATCTCAGGGTGGCTTCATGCCTGATTACAGAACAAGAGTCCCGGGTTGCAGAGGTAAGAGCAAGGGCACTAGAGGCAATGGCTGGACAAAAAATAAATAAAGCTCTACTTCTCAAATTAGAAGTGATGTTCATGAGGATGGTCTCCTTTGAAAGGGAAACAGAGTTGAAGTTGTGGTTGTTCCTTTCCATCCATACATGCCATGCTAGGGCTTGGAAGCAAAGACTACTTATAAGGTTTGAAGCTGAGTAAATGGAGTCTTCCACAAGGTAATACAAAGATTCAGTGATGGTGAAGACTGTATCATAAGGTATGAATAGCTTTAAGTGGAGCATTTTCCAAATCCTACATTTTCCATCATTAATGATATAAAAGCGGCAAAGTATATATTTAGTTTTTGGATGCCTAGTAAGATCATCCATGCAAAGATGGAGTGCTTAAGGTGAAATCTTTAAACCGAACCAGGTCTATCTGAAGGAGGTTAGGGTCTAAGATGCCGTAAGCCTTAATGGCAGAGGCAAAGGTAAGAGGGCCTTTGGGGCACATGGTCCAAACAATAATTCTTCGGCTTGTAAATTTGATCCTAGCTAATGGAATGAATCTTGAAGGAACCCTAATGAAATTAGGGAGAGATATTTACAGAAAGTATATGAGATGAAAGATCATTTAAAAGCAACATTTCAATCACTCCATGGGATACTCAGACATATGGATGGAGTGAAGTTGGCAATATTAATGTGTATTAAGAATTTCATAATGAAATCTCCTCATAAAAATAACTGTGTAAATCAATATATAGAGTTAGTCAATATCTTATATGAGTCGGCTCTCTGAGACGCTGCAACAACAGGACAGGAATTGGATAGGCCCATAGGCCCCCCTCCTAGGATTCTCTCCCATTTCCTCTGCTTGGGCCCTCTCCCTCCCTGATTCTTCCTCTTCACCTATGTGCATTGTGGGATGCCCCTTCCCATGGGCGCACCCTGCCTCCCGGTCGCTCTTCCGGATTCGCCTTGTAAATGTTCTATATGATAGGCAGCTCCGGTTCTTTCTGTTGGAACTGCCCGAATGGATATATATATATATATATATATATATATATATATATATATATATAGAGAGAGAGAGAGAGAGAGAGAGAGAGAGAGAGAGAGAGAGAGAGAGAGAGAGAGAGAGAGAGAGAGAGAGAATTTTTGGTGGATTTTGAAAAAATAGAAAATAAAAATCCAGTGGTGTGTTTCCGCCCCGCCAGGGCATACATGCCATATGGTCTGATGATCTGAATATTCTATAAAAAAAAAATAAAAAAATATAAAATATACAATAATAAAAATAATAAAAAATAAAAAATAAAAAATCTGATGTTCGTTATAATGTTTGCTTGTTTTAGTTAAGTAGATCACTACTTAATTTTATGTCATGGAATTCACGCTTTGATTAAAATTAATTAATTAATTAATTAATTTAAAAAAAAAAAAAAAAAAAAACTTATATGAGTTAATAAGTATCATTGGGGTGCTATGGAGTAGTGATATTTGAAAGGAGCTAATTCTACATTAAAAGAATTACTTTCTTGGTACATATAACTTATGTGCATGCGCATATGTGCTGTATGTAATTTATTGTTGTCTTAATTCACGAAGATGTTTTGTTTTTATTATAATATTCCATACATGTCCTGACTAATATATAATGAATCTTTCCTAAGTTCAACAAAATAGGCATATGAGCAATTCCTTGCGCTATTCAGCGGTACTGGATGGGCGGTGAGAAAAGATCCCTTTTGAATTCCATAATTCATCAAACTAGGTGTCATACAAAGTAGCACAGTACGAAATGGTATCAAAGGTCTTCAATAACAAGTCAGTAAGGGTGATTCCATATCATTGTTTGACTAACGTGCATCATGGTTATGATTCTAATAGATAGAATATACGTACTCTGTTCGGGAGCCCGCACCCACTAAGAATGACGAAAAGACTGACGTCATTAAAAACATCAGAAATTATTACTTGATGAGGGAAAAGGCTGAGCACTTAATGAGGGGAAAGACTGAGTAGAAGGTTGAGAGGAGAGATGATATGGGAAAGAAGTCAAAAAAAAAAAAAAAAAATGTAGATATATAGGAAGGATAAAGAGAAGACGAATGTGGGGAATGAGTTGGTGAAGTTGGTGAGAATAGGAGGTGAAGAAGAAGGGTATGGGAAAGGAGGTAAAGAAGAAGGATATGTGAAAGGAAGAGATGTGGAAAGAGCTGGAGAAGCAGGAAATAGGGAAGAAAGAGATTGGGAAGGAGTTGGTGAAGGTTGGAATATATATATATATATATATATATATATATATATATATATATATATATATATATATATAGAGAGAGAGAGAGAGAGAGAGAGAGAGAGAGAGAGAGAGCTAGTGGAACTGGGAATCTAGAAATGGAGTACAAAGCAGCAGTTGAGAAATTGATGAATAAAGTATTTAGTCCTAATTGTAGTACCAACTTTGCTCTAAAGAAAGTTTCCAGTAGGATTGGAATGACTTAAAAGGATGAGGCATGAAGAAGCAAAGCAACTAAAGGAAGAGATGAAGTTATTAATGCAAGAGAATGCAAGATTATGCGAAGAGATGAATGACTAACAGAGGAGATTCGGTTTATTAAAGTATGTGAAATTGCATTTGGTTTGTTTTGCAACACCATATTATGATATCACATCTCTAACATGTGATAAACATACGGCCTGGTATTCGAACAACTCAAGATGAGGATAGTGAAGATCTTGCTTGTCCTGTAGATGGTACAGGTGTCACGCCCCAAACTCGGTAACCAAATTCACAAGGAACCCGATAGCCAGTTCTAACCGCAACAGCCTTCGTAGTACCCCATTGCATCTTCACCAAGGGAATAACCTTGGTCCTGAAGACCTGCTCCTTCCGATCTAGAATATGAATCAGCTGCTCAATGTAGGAAGCATCCTCACGGACCTCGAGTGGCTGCCAATCAATCACAGGGATAATGTCTGACCCACACTTCTGCAACATAGAAACATGGAACACGTCGTGGATCGCGGCAACTCAGGAGGTAAGGCAAGCCTATAGGCCACAGCGCCCACGCCCTCGATAATCTCAAAAGGTCCAATAAATCTCAAGGTAAGCTTGCCCTTCACACCAAAGCAAGCCACGCCTTTCATAGGTGAGACCTTGAAATATACCATGTCCCTAACTGCAAACTCGAGGGGTTGACACCGATAATCAAGAAAACTCTTCTGCCAGCTCTGAGTTGTGCGCATCCTCTGCCTAGTAACATCAATAGCTTCCGACGTCTATTGCACAAGCTCGGGACCTAAGAGATGACGCTCTCCAACCTCGGTTCAACAGTTAAGAGATCTACATGGTGTACCATAAAGTGTCTCAAAAGGAGTCATGCCGGTAATCGCCTGATAACTATTGTTATAGGTGAACTTGGCGAGGCGCAAATGCTCATCCCAACTGCCCGCAAAGCCAATCACACGAGCTCTAAGCATGTCTTCAAGGATCTGGTTGATCCTTTTGGTCTGCCCATCCATCTGCAGATGATAAGCGGTGCTAAGATGCAAAGTAGTCCCCATCGCTTGCTGGAAACTCCTCCAAAACTGAGACGTAAATCTAAAGTCTTGGTCTAAAGCAATCGAAACCGGAATGCCGTGCAGTCTAACTATCTCCTCAATGAACGCCTTTGCAAGTCAGTCCATAGACTAGGAAGCACGTACCAGAATGAAATGAGCCGACTTCGTCAGACAATTAACGATAACCTAGATGGTATCGTGACCGCGCTATGTCCTCGGTAAACTTACAATGAAATCCGTCGACACATGCTCCCACTTCCACACTGGAATGCTCAAGGGCTACAAGGGACCAGGGGGTTTCTTGTGATCGGCCTTGACACGCTGTCATGTGTCACACTCGACTACAAAACTAGCAATCTGGCGCTTCATCCCCAATCAAAAATACTGCATCCTCATATCATGATACATCTTCGTAGAGTCCGAGTAAATGGTAAGTCTTGATCGGTGTGCCTCGGTCATCAGATCACGACGCAACTTTAGCATGTCCAGGACACACAATTGGCCTCTGAAGCTAATCCATCATCAGAACCAATTTGTCAGTCTGACTGCTCCACGAATGCGACCTCTGCTCGGTACTCCTAAAGTGACTCGTCTGTCTGTTGAGCCTCGATCACCCTAGCCACCAAAGCGGGTTGAGTCGATAATCTTGAAAGTTGAATAATGGAAGAATGCATACCAAATTCAAAGTTAAATTCTGAAACATCTTTAAGCATCTGCCACTGTCAAATCATCATCTATGTCACCAGGCCTCGTGGTTGATTGCTGAGCGCGTCCGTCACCACGTTCACCTTACCCGGGTGGTACTGATGGTCGAAATCATAGTCTTTCAACAGCTCTATCTATCGCCTCTGATGCAGGTTTAACTCAGACTGCGAAAATAGATACTTCAAGCTCTTATGATTCGAAAAGAGCTTGAACCTAACCTCATATAGATAATGCCTCCACACCTTTAGTGTGAAGACACTACTGCTATCTCCAAATCATGGGTGAGCTAGTTCAGCTCGTGGACTTTGATCTGACATAAGGCATACACCACTGGCTTCACGTGCTACATCGGGACAGCACCCAGACTAACTCGAGAGGCATCGGTAAATACAACAAAACCCTCACTTCCATCAGGAAGAGTGAGAATAGGAGCAGACGTAAGGCGGTCCTTCAACTTCAAAAATGCTCCCTCATAAGCGTCACTTCAAACGAACTCGACGCCCTTCCGTGTCAACCGGGTAAGCGGTGCTACAATACGGGAGAAACCTTCGATAAACCGATGATAATATCCCGTCAGACAAAGGAAGCTATGGATCTCGGACGCATTTGTGGGCTGGCTCTGCTGATGCACTGCATTAACCTTCGAGGGGTCCACAGCAACACCCTCCCTCATCACCACGTAACCGAAGAACTTCACCTCCTCCTACCAGAACTCGTACTTCTCTAGTTTCGCATACAGCTAGTGGGCACGGAGGGTCTCCAGCATAATCTATAAGTGCTTAACATGGTCCTCGAATATACAAGAATATCATCAATGAATACCACCACGAACTGATCGAGGAATGGCCGGAAGACCTCGTTCATCAGCTGCATAAATATGGCGGTCGTATTGGTCAATCCGAATGACATGACCAGAAACTCATAATAACTGTAGCGCATCCGAAAAGCCATCTTCAGAATGTCCTCCTCTTGGACCCGAATTTGATGGTAACATAAGCGCAAGTCTATCTTGGAAAAATACTGTGCACCCTTCAATTGGTCGAACAGATCATCGATATGGGGAAACGGATATCGGTTCTTGATTGTGACTCTGTTGAGCTCACGATAATCCACAGAGAGCCATAACGAGTCATCCTTCTTCTTCACGAACAATACTGGGGCTCCCCAAGGTGAACTGCTAGGACGAATGAAACCTAACTCCCTGAGCTCATCCAATTGCTCCTGTAGTTTTCTCAACTCCAACGGTGTCATCTGGTAGGGGGCCTTCAAGATAGGCGCAGTATCGGGCACCAAATCAATCTGAAACTCCACCTACCGACGCGGCAACAAACCCGGGATCTCCTAGAACACATCCAAGTCCTCACAAATAACTGGCAACAGCTCAATACACCCTGCCACAGAATCCTCGATACAGAAGCCAAGAAACTAGACAACAGCTCTCCTCTGGGCTTGGCGACAAATTGGAATACTAGCAAGACAGGAATGTGAAACGAGACTGTCCTCGTGGTACGGTCCATGACGACGCAATACTTCACAAGCCAGTCCATACCCAGGATAACATCAAAACCTGACATCGGCATTATGGACAGATCGGCGGGAAGAAACATCTCGCCCACTAACACTGGGCAAGAAGGGCAATAACGGCTTAACATAACAGACTTCCTCATGGGAGTCGAAACGGCTAAGGCTTCAGACACAGACTCCAATGGAATACTGGTCGATCGGCAAAACTGCTCGGCCACAAAAGAATGGGAGGCACCAGAATCAAACAAAACGCGAGTAACACAAGAAAAAATAAGAAGAATACCCTCAGCAACTCCACTAGTCAACGACTACGGGTCCTGGCCTGGCGCCTGCCGTGCAGTATAAAATCAGCCCTGAGTTGGCAAAGGCAGTAAACTGGAAGATTGCGAATCCTGAGTCTGCGTCTGATGAGTTACAATGCATACTCGACCCAGGTACTGAACATGTGGATATCCCCTCTACTGCTGCTACTATAGCCATTGGGGAGGTCTACCTGGCTGCCTCTGCTGCTAAGGAGGAGCCCTAGGAGCGAGAGCCGGAGGCTGTGTTCGTTGCTGATGCTGCTGTTGCTGAGGAGGACGAGGAGGAAGCAACTGTGGTGGCCTCTGCTGCTGTATGGGGAGAGGGAAATCACGTCTCCGATGCCCGGCCTGTCCACAACCGAAGAAAATACCAAAAAAGGGGCTGAAAGATGAAGCAGCTGGCTGTACTGATGATGATAATGAAGCTACTGTCTGAGCCGCAGGCTGTCTATACTCTAATATACCCCTCCATCTCTACTGACAGTGCTGCTTGGAACTGCTGGCTGGTGCTCTTCTCTTCCGGTCTCCACCAGAACTCTGCTCTTATGATCGCTGGGTCATAGCCCAGTCCTCCTCGTAAACCAACTCTCGATGGACAACCTAATCGAACGTCTCCAAACAATGCCCTACCACATGGCTACGAAGAGCAGAACGCAAGCCAGTCACAAAACAACGAGCCCTCATCCTCTCATCACTAGTCAGATGAGGAGCAAACTTGATAAGGCCAAGAAACAAGCCTCATATTGGGACACTGACAAATCACCCTGAACTAGGGTCTTAAACTCAATCACCCTCTGAATCTGAACATGCTTAGGAAAGAACTTTTGATCAAAACGGACCACAAATTCCTCCCAAGTCCAAACAAAATCTGGCCCGACCATCATGGATACGGACGACCACTAATGACGAGCCTCACCCTGAAGAAGAAAGGTCGCAAGGGAAACCCTCTGATCAGCAGGACATTGCATAGTGTCAAAAATCCTTAATCTCAGTGCGCCATGCCTCGGCGGCAGAAGGGTCTAACTCACCCGAGAATCTCAGAGGATCATGCTGCCTAAACTCTCTAAAGATAGCGCTAGCATGCGGCAAATCACTCTGCTTAGAAACTGGAGCAGTTGCACGCTGATGAGTCTGCAACGCGGTTGCAACAAGCTGCATCAGCTGCTAAAAGTGCTCGACACTAACTGGCACAGTTGGGAAAGCAGGAGCGACACTGGCCTCGGGTGAAGGCACGGGTACAATTGACGGAGCAAGAGTCTCTGTAACTGGAACAGCAGGCTGAGAAGGGAGAATCGATGGGAGAACTGGAGCAACTGAAGGAACAGGCACTACATGCTCAACAGGATGTTGAATTAGGTCCTCCACGACTGGAGCGGGATGTGCTCGAGTAAAATAGGTATCATGAGTGCCTCTACCACGGGCACCACAACCACGGGCGCCAGGTCCACGGGTGTCACGTCTAGGCGGCATCGTCCATAAAATCATGACAACGCAAGGAATCAGAATATTTACATGCTCAACACAGAATGAAAGGAAGGACCTTAGGCACTGTTTGTCCTAAGCTTTCAACAGACATGCGATATTATCCCGAGTTATTCCAGAATTACTTACTATGCTCTGATACCAACTCCTGTCACACCCCAGACTCGGTAACCAGACTCATAAGGAACCCGATAGCCGGTTCTGATCACAACAACCTCCGTAGTGTCCTATTCTCGGCTCCTAAGGCAGGTTCTGATCATGGGATCCCATAAGGAGGATTTTCATAACCAAATAATCATTTACAATACGGGCATACCCAAGATCACAGCAAGTAAAATCTCAAAAATAACAAAGGGACACATTGCAAAATCCACTATAAATTTAAACTTTAACAAGTTTCATAAGGTCTGAAAAGACATACATAAGATAATGAAAGAAAAAGAAAAAAGTCTACAACACTGGGGTCCTCAGCTCAACTCTAATCCAAACTCTGCTACAACGACACTTGCTTAGAATCTCCAACACCCATCAATCGTGCATAAGCTTATAGATGCTTAGAGGGTGGTGAAAGTGTGTGATAAAGGTGCATAGAAGAATAGTAGAAGGTGAAGGAAGGGAAACATGATTAATGACAATGTCACTAGCCTTACCGAGGCTTATCATAAATACCATGCAATGAGTACTGGGTGCCAAACCAAGGCGATGCATAAAAGGACTGGTACTGCCGATGTGAATGTGATGCAAAGTGATGTCAATGCTCATATCTAATCCACATATCAAGTACATTTTCAATCATAAGGAAATCACCGGGGTCTAGTACACTGCTGAAAGACTACCGCTCTAGAGACCTGCACAGTTAAACGAGCGTAAGAGACCTCACTACCTACCTGTGGACAACCAATTACCATCAAGGCCTATCGGTAGCGAACCCATTCATGAGCTGGTAGGACTCAGCCTAACAATGCCCTCTCAGGTGGGTAAAGACACACCCCATTTCAACCGACTATACGACAGTGGGAGTCGTGGCCTAACAGTGTACTGCCCTCGTGCGATCATATTTTTCACCCGGTCACGGTGTTGGAGTAGATCCTTAGTACCATAGAAGTTTTGAGAATTTCACTCATGGGTATCCTATGCACCATATATGCTCAAGTAATATTTTTGATGTCTACATACGGCCATCCACAAATACTCTTGTGGAGACCGGGCCCTGATGAAGCAAGGGCAACATTATCATGAAATGTGATGCCAATGCATGAATCACGCATACCTATCATGCACTAGCTCCAAGCACTCAATGTGCACAAGGGGAGGAACTCCATCCCTCTATCATATCATCCCAATGACCACACACAAATGCAATCCAAACATACCATGATGCATATGGGTCATGAGGGTGAAGAACATGCACCATACAGTGAAGATGGCGTAGAATACACTCCTTCCCAAGAAGGGATTAAGTCTAGGTACTTAGATAGGATCTAAAAGATCATCCTCTAGTGGGGGCCCAATACTCTAGGGTAGTCCACAAGCTAAGAAGGACTAGGGATGAGTCTAAAAAGATAAACGGTCCTAATAAGGGCCTATGGTGGACCTTGAACCACCTATAGCAATCCCATGGGCCTACCTTAGGGCCACCAAGGAGGACATCTAACCTCAACTGGGTCCCAAAAAATAGCCCGCTATGACTCGAGTACAAAATAAGGCCCAAGGCCTAAGATAATCCATGGCCTAGTGGACTATACATAAGGCCCAACTCATAGCCAATATGGTGGGCCCTCAAGTAAGGTTTGGGCCCAACCATAAAGGTCATGAACCCACATATTGTGGTGGGCCTAATGGGCAGCCTGGTAACTCAACCTTATGGGCAATTCTCATGTTTGAAATTAGTAAGTTAGGCCTTACATCTTGGCCCAAGTATGGAGTTGATTTAATGGGAAACCAAGGGCCTAACTACTTAAGTATTTTAGCCCATAAAACTCATCACAATAATATTTTAAATATAGGCCCAAAGGCCAGGGGCCTATCATGAAAGTTCTAGGACAATGGGCCTAGGAAACCCAACGTATAACTATGAATATTATTCCAATAAAAATCCAATTGAAGTGGGCCTTAAGAGTGCACTAATTAAGCCCAAAACCTAATTAAAAATAGGAAAAGATATGTGTAAAATGTCCCCAAATCTGGTGGGCCATGCTGACCCAAAACATGCATTTGTGGGTAGCCACTATGGACCAAATGATTAAATTCCAACCCACCCACTATCTAAGCTTACTGGAAATTCAATAATAATTGATTTAATCCCTGGTGACTCACTTATGTCTCTATGGGTCCCACCAGATGAAGGGAATATTTTTAACATATCTTACCCTATTTTTAATTAGGTTTTGGGCTTAATTAGTGTACTCTTAAGGCCCACTTCAATTGGGTTTTTATTGGAATAATATTCATAGTTATACGTTGGGTTTCCTAGGCCCCTTGTCCTAGAACTTTCATGATAGGCCACTGGCCTTTGGGCATATATTTAACATACAATTGTGATGAGTTTTATTAGCCAAAATACTCAAATAGTTGGGTCTTTGGTTGCCCATTAAATCAACCCCATACGTGAGCCAAGATGTGAGGCCCAACTTACTTGTTTTAAACATAAGAATTGCCCATAAGGTTGAGTTATCGGGCTACCCATTAGGTCCACCACAATATGTGGGTTCATGACCTTTATGGTTGGGCCCAAACCTTACTTGAGGGCCCACCATATTGGCTATGAGTTGGGCCTTGTGTATAGTCCTCTAGGCCATGGATTGTCTTAGGCCTTAGGCCTTATTTTGTACTCGAGTCATAGTGGGCTATCTTTTGGGACCCAGTTGAGGCTGGATGTCCTCCTTAGTGGCCCTAAGGTAGGCCCATAGGATTGTTATAGGTGGTTTAAGGTCCACCATAGGCCCTTATTAGGACCGCTTATCTTCTTAGACTCACTCCTAGTCCTTCTTAGCTTGTGGGCTACCCCAGAGTATTGGGCCCCCACTAGAGGATGATCTTTTAGATCCTATCTAAGTACCTAGACTTAGTCCCTTCTTGGGAAGGAGGAGAGTATTCCACGTCATCTACGCTATATGGTGCATCTTCTTCACCCTCATGACTCATATGCATCATGAAATATTTGGATTGCATTTGTGTGTAGTCATTAGGATAATACGATAAAGGGATGGAGTTCCGTTGTGCACATTGAGTGTTTGGAGCCAGTGCATGATAGGTATGCGTGACTCATGCATTGGCATCGCATTTCAAGATAATGTCACCCTTGCTTCATCAGGGCCCTGCCTTCACAAGAGTATTCGTGGATGGCTGTTTATGGACACCGAAAATATTACTTGAACATATAGGGTGCATAGGATGCCCATGGGTCTCCAATGCCGTGACCGAGTGAAAAATATGAGCGCACAAGGGTCGCACACCGTTAGCCCGCGACTCCCACTATCATGTAGTCGGTTGGAATGGAGTGTAGCCTTACCCGCCTGGGAGAGAGGGCATTGCTAGGCTGAGTCCAACCAGCTCGTGAATGGGTCCGCTACCGCCCTTGCTAGTAATTGGTTGTCCACAGGCAGGTAGTGAGGTCTCTTATGCTCGTTTGACTGTGCGAGTCTGTAGAGTGGCAGTCTTTCGGTAGTGTAATGGACCCCGATAATTTCCTTATTATTGGAAATATACTTGATATGTAGATTGGATATGAACACTGGCATCACTTTGCATCGCATTCGCATCAGCTGTACCAGCCCCTTTATGCATCGCCTTGGTATGGCGCCCAGTACTCATTACATGGTATTTATGATAAGCCTCGGTAAGGCTAGTGACATTGTCATTAATCATGTTTCTCTTCCTGCACCTTCTACTATTCTTCTATGCACCATTATCACACACTTTCACCACCCTCTAAGCTTCTATAAGCTTATGCACGATTGATGCGTGTAGAAGATTCTAGGCAGGCATCGTAGTGGCAGAGTTTGGATTATAGCTAAGCTGAGGACCCCAGTATTGTAGACTTTTTCCTCTTTCTTTCATTATCTTATGTATGTCCTTTCGGACCTTATGAAACTTGTTAAAGTTTAAATTTATAGTGGATTTTGCAATATGTCCCTTTATTATTTTTGAGATTTTACTTGTTGTGATCTTAGATATGCTTGTATTGGAAATGGTTATTCGGTTATGTAAATCCTCCTTGTAGCATCCTAAGATCGGAACCTGCCTCAGGAGCTGAGAATGGGGTACTACAAAGGCTGTTACAGTCAAAACCGGCTATCGGGTTCCTTGTGAGACCGGTTACCAAATCTGGGGCATGACAACAGGGGCCTGCCCTAGAGACATGGATGAGGCGGGTGGCCGGCCCATGGATATAAACAGGACGGTTGGCCAGCCCGTGGATGTGGATGAGGGTGGCCAACTTGTGAATGTGGATGGCTACCATATAAACATGAATGAGGAGGGTGGCCAACTTCTGAATGTGGATGGTCAGCTCATGGATGTGGATAAAGTGGGTGGGCAACTTAAGGACATGGATGAGGTGGGTGGCCAACTATTAAAATTGTCGACTGATTCTTAATGAGCTTAAATGGTTATCGGAAGACCACAAAATTTACTTGCTAAAATGAAAATAATCAACTGATGAAACTCAAGATGAAAATACCCAGTAATATGATAGTTATGAGTACTTAAATGGATGCGAATTTCATAATACCACTAAAAAATGTAAGTGCACTAATTTTTACATCTATTTTGTCAATCATGTGAGTCGTTGTGTCACGTAGTTGGTTGAGCCTTTGGAAAGTGAAAACCTAAGACACAAGTGAAGATAAAGCATCAAGGAGCAAAGAACAGACAAATGAGGTGTCGTGGTGACCCTAACCCTTGACCTAAAAGAACCTTGGACCTCTAGATGATATAGGCTTAAATAGGAATACATAATTGATCATCTCTATATGCCTTAGAAAACGAAGTGAAACATGATAAATATGGCTAGACGTTCAAAGTTAGTGTAAAAGATTGCCCAAAACAGCAGTTTCAATTAATATTTGATGGCATCAAGATGTTATTCAAGTGGTTTCGATGGCATCGAAGGCCTACTCGATGGAATCGAAGGACTCTTTAATGTCATCGATTGAGAGTCAGAACTGTCCTAAAAAATAAGATAATTGTTCTAAATTTCTCAATGGCACTGAAGGTTAGTTCGATGGCATCGAAGGCTAGCTCGATGGCATCAATCGAGAGTCAAAACTATCAAGTAAGACAATGACATATGTTCTAATTTTCTCGATGGCATTGTGGCTACCTTCAATGGCATCGAAGGATGAGTTCGATGACATTGAAGTACCATTTGATGACCTCGAAGATACTCGAAATATGTCCAGAGAGAAATCAATATAAATATTTGGATTGTTTGATGGCATCAAGGAAACCTTCGATGACATCGACAGATCCATTTTTTGCTTATTTTTTTCTGTTGATGCTCAAAATTTTTGTAAAGGACATTCGGTTCTTGGGCATTTTTATGGATTTTTGGTGTAATAAAATCTTAGGTAAATCCATGTTCATATCATTTATTACAATTCTCTTTTCTATTGAGTTCTAAGCAATCCTCCTCGAGAGTAAACACTTATGTGGATTTCAACCTCCACATTGAAGATTTGCTTAAACTCTTCTGTTTTCTAAAGATTTGACTTAAGCTATCTTGGCATACCAATGTCCAAATCATTTAGAAGACCGATTTAGATGAATCCCCTAGGCAAAACAACTTTTCGCTAGTTGTAAGAGATTCAAACAACCTCCCATCACCTTAATCACCTCAGAGGAGCATCATATGAATAGGTCATGTGTTTTCAAGTTGAACTTTGGTAAGGCTGACCATCCACCATGGAATGGCCGATCATCCACCTATTCAAAGCCTCAATTTGAATTCGTGAGTTATCTGCTTGAACTTGCGATAGTTCTATGATGTATTGAATTCTCCTTTACATATCAATCATCTCGACTGACATAATCTCAAGAGATTCAATCCAAGATGTAATCCTCCTCATGAGTAGAAGGCTTGTTAGCCATAACAACAGCAATTGAAGTATTACAACTACCCATTCATCTCATGATTCTGAAAGATTACTGCAACGACAAATACACTTATGTTAACCAAATGTAATGGCAACTAAGTAGTTTGTAATCCCACCAGGTGTGCCGAAAAATGTTGGTTGACCGGTTTGTTTATAATAGTGCGGGCATGCCAGTATCTTGTTATGAAGCTTGCATATGTGAAGACCAAAGCTCTACTCAAGACATGCCAAGTCACGACAAAAGTCTCACAAAATCATCTTTGATAGTCAAGCACTGTTCACAAGTCAAGACTCGAGAATGTGAGAATGTTCGACTCAATTCAAGACAAGTATAATTCAAGATCTCAAGAAGCTTTCAAGTTCGACATCAAGATCTCAAGAAGCTTTCAAGTTCAAGCTACACCAAGATCTTAAGCTTCATAATTCTCAAAGGTCACTCGTCTTTAAGTTTCAATGTCCATACGTCACTATTGAGGTATAACTGACCTTAGGTTGACCTTTAGAGTAGGTCATTTTGGATATATATGTTTTATACATGTGAGTTTGATCTGTTCTAAGACTAGTCTTGGACTTTGTTCGACTAATTCTAGCTCTACCTCGACCAGTCCAAACTATCTCTAGACCAGTCATAAGTTTGTTGTAAAAATTCAGAATTTTCTGTTTAGCTTCGACCAGTCTTAGGGTCTGTTCGACCAGATGAATAGTATCGATTGCTTCTTCGACCAGTCGTAGACTTACGACTCGAACTACAGCGTTGAAATTCGACTAGCGTCGACTAGTCGTGAGCAACCTTCGACTAGTCATAGACTACCTACGACCAGTCATGCAACCGCCTTATCTTATCGTGCTCAAATTTTTAAATATCTATTGGTCCTATGAACAGTCATAGCGACTTCTGGACCAGTCGAAGATGTGATTTGCTCACCTATAAATAAAGCACGAACTCAAAATAATGTATGTCATTCAAGCTAATTTAATTCGGCCTTCTGAGAGATAAGTTTGTGCTCTATTTAAGCTAAGTGCATATTTAATATTCTCTTTCTTTAGCTTTTTAAATTGATTTTGTTTCTTGTATTCTAATCTGATCTGAAAATAAAAGCTTTATTTTCCTTATTCTGGAATCAAAATCAACTAAAGCTAGCTCATTTGGTTTAATTTAAAATCAATTAGAACTTAGAACCATTGTAAAGTGAGTATTGGATATTGATCTTGGACATTCAAATCTCTACTCCGAGTTGGTTCTTCTGGGCTACTACAACGAAGGAGAAATTCAGGTATTTTACGTTTATGTAATTTACTTTCATTTGGTTTTCTTTTGAGATTTTTCAGAAAAATCTCATTGTATTGATTATCTGAGGAGAGCTAAGAAAACTTAGAAGTGGGGTTTTTTTTAATTGTGTAAGCTCACAGAGAAAGACACAATTGTGAAGGTTTTAGGTGAATCTAGAAAACCTATCTTTGATAGTGAACGCTAATATCCACTGTGTGAGGATATTAGGAGTGGAGTAGCTATGTGGCTGTTTATTAACAGTTGGTGTATACACAGGCGAACCACTATAATCCCTTGTGTTTTGTGAATGTGTGATTTATATTCCCTATTATTTATCATTCAGAATTGTGGGATGTATGTGTAGATGTGAATGGTGTAATATTTTCATTTTAAGCACAGTGGGAAATGTTGTAATAGTTTAAATTTATATTCCTGCAATATATTTCAGTTCCTTGCTATTTATTTAATCCTCTTCGGTTTGAGTTTTTGATACAAAGATCTTTCTAGAAATAAGGTTGTCCTACCATAAACTTTGGTTTTTATTGTAAGGTTGTCCTTAGAACAACTTTTGTATCAATCTCTCAAGATTTGAGTTTTGAAGTTACATTTTAATTCAGCATTGAGAATTAATTTATTTGTTTGGCTATCTCTCTTTCTTTAATTCTGAATATTTATTTTAAATTTGGCATAGTCCTATTCAACCCCCCTCTAGGACATATGGCTTGGCCATGTCAAGTGGTATCAAAGCCTAATAGCTTGTTTTAATTGTTATATTTGTTGGATTTATTTCCTGAGCTAACCGATCTAAGCTATTTATAAGATGTCAAATTTTGATAGCCTTTCAGTCACTAGGCCTCCACCTTTTGATGGCACTAATTATGCCTATTGGAAAGCCAGGATGAGGATCTTCCTTAAATCCATGGATGAAAGTATGTGTCTAGCCACAGTGAATGAATGGACCCCTCCTACCACTGAAGTTACTGGAGTCGATGGATCCAAATCTATGAGAATTACACCTTATTTTACTTGGACCACACTTCAGAAAAGCAAGAGTAGTGCCAATGTAAAAGCACTAAATGCAATTACTTGCGCACTATCACCGGATGAATTCAAAAGAATTATATCCTATGATTCTGCAAAGCAAGCCTGGGATATTTTATAAATGACACACAAGGGTACATCAATTGTCAAGAAATCTAAAGTCCAACTCCTCATAACTAAATTTGAAGAAATTCATATGGAGGAGAATGAAATGTTCATGAACTTTTATACAAGATTAAATGACATTGTAAACTCTATGTGGGGTCTTGGTGATAAAATCCCAGAAAGTAAAGTGTGTGCAAAGATATTATGCTCTCTTCCTGAATGGTTCAGTTTTAAGGTAACTGCGATCTAGAAACTTCGTGATACGGACAATATGAGGGTTGAGGAATTAGTTGGCTCTTTACAGACTTATGAGTTAACTTTTAAAGCTCCAAAAGGTAAATCTATTGTCTTTAAATCTTCTAAAAATAGTTTTCAAGTAAAAGATACCAATTCTGATTTAGAAAACTCTGAAGATGATATGGCCCTTTTAGCGAAAAATTTTTACAAGATTTTTAAAAGTAAAAAGCGGGTTGATTTTTAAAAATTGAATGATAAGAAGAAATCTAAACCGAGAGCTCGAAAATCTTCGAAAGACAGTCAATGTTACAACTGCCATGAGTATGGGCATTTGGCTAACAAATTTCCTAATAAGGGCAAGTCGAAAAAGAAAAGTATGATGGCTACTTGGGATGAGTCCTCTGATTCTGAAGCCTCCTCTGAATTAGAAGATTCTGAAACTGAGTCGGGTAGTGAAGTAAAAGCCCTTATGACTTTAGCCAAGTTCACCTTTTCAGATAACGATGATTTAACAAGTGAAGAAATCTGAACAGTGATTGTGAAAATGAAGATGATCTTCAAGATGCTTATAATGCCCTATATAAGGAAAGTTGTAAAATTGCTATTAAGCTTAAACTTCAAAAAGAAAAATTTTCAAAGCTTAAAGAAGATTTTAAGTCTCTTGTTTTAGAAAAATCCCATATTTCTGATTATTTTGAAAAGACAAAATGCGATTTAGATTTCAAAACTTCCCTTGTTGAGGATATTAAATCTGAAAATGAAAAACTTAAACTCGAAGTCTCTTCACTTTTGAGTTTAAAAGATACATGGAGGTATACCCAAGGAGATCCAAAGTTAGAGAAACATTTATCTGTATCAAGAAAATGTGGCGACCAATCTAGTTTGAGCTATGATAGAAACAATCCTCCTAAACAAAAACCAACTCCTCCCAAGTTTGTAAAAGGAGAGACCTCGTACTCAAAAGGGAAAAGCACAAGTCAGAATTTTTTTAAAACTTTTCAAAAAATCTAAAGGCAACTATTTCAGCTATAAATATCAGAACCGAAATCCTTTAGCTGAAAAAATAGTTGATTTACTCAAGGAGCTCTTAAAATCTAACTCATTTGGCCATTCTTACAACAACTATAAACAAAAGAAGACCAACTATCCACCTAAACCCAAAACAGTTATGAAATGGGTTCCAAAGGTTACCTACTTGGTTGCTCACACAGCTTTCAAAGCTACAAGTCATTCAAAGTAGTACATAGATAGTGGATGCTCAAGGCATATGACTGGTGATAAAGGTCTATTCACCGATCTTAAAGACATAGCTGAAGGTTCAATCACATTTGGTGATGGCAGCGACTACAAGATTATGGGCCACGGTACGGTTCAACTCTATAACCTTCCTTTGTTTAACAATGTTATATGTTGAAGGACTAAAACACAATCTGTTAAGCATATCACAAATATGCGATAACAATCATTGTGTGAAATTTTCTAACCATGGTTGTGAAATTCTAAATAATAAGGGTTCTGTAATATTAACTGGTCGCAGAACTTCTGAAAATTGCTATATTGTTAGTGAATCTAGCTCATCTAATCAATCTTGTTACATGGTTCATATCGATGAGACCGAGTTATGGCATAAACGTCTTGGACATGTATACTACCATAATTTATATAGACTGAGTAAAAGAGAACTAATAAGAGGTCTACCTAAATTATAGAAAGTAGACAAAATATATGGCGAATGCTAGATTGGCAAGAAAACAAGGAATTCTCACAAAAAAGGTGAATTCTAATGCCACATCAAGACCACTCGAACTTCTCCATATGGATCTTATAGGACCTACCAGGACGGAGAGTCGAGGTGGCAAAAGATATATCTTAGTAATTATAGATGATTTTACCAGATATACATGGGTAATCTTCTTAAAGGACAAATCAACAACCCTTGAAGAAGTGAAAAAGGTTCTTAAAAGGATTCAAATTGAAAAAGGTTCTCAAGTCAGTAAGATTCGTAGTGATCATGGATCTGAATTTGAGAATAGCAGTTTTGAGAAATTCTGTAGCGATCAGGGAATATCACATGAATTCTTGATGCCCAAAACACCACAACAAAATGGTGTTGTTAAAAGAAAAAATAAAGTGCTTCAAGAAATGGCTAATGTCATATTGAATAGCATGAAGCTCTCTAAGAATCTTTGGACTGAAGCAGTCAATACAGCTTGCTATATAATTAACCAGGTTTACACTAGTAAAGGTAATAATAAAATGGCTTATGAAATGTGGTTCGATAAGAAGCCTACTGTCAACTACTTTTGAGTTTTTGGCAGCAAGTGCTATATTTTACGTGACCGAAAAATTTTGAGAAAGTTTGATATGAAGAGTGATGAAGAGATCTTTCAAGGATATTCTTTAAATAGTCGAGCTTATAGGGTTCTGAACAAGAGGACCGGTGTGATTCAAGAGTCCATCAATGTAGTCATTGATGATCACTTAAACACACCAGTCTCAAAGTTCAGATAATGATGAAGTTCTTTTAATTGATAAACCAGATACCTCATCAAATCAAACAGAGTCTGAATTGATGACTGTTAAAGATTATCCAACCACACATATTCTTAGAAACCCACTCACTGGTGTTTGTACCCATAAATAACTTAAAGGAGCTCTTGCTGATGAAAACTGGATTGTTGCGATACAAGAAGAACTTAACTAATTTATGAGAAATGGTGTTTGGTATCTTGTACCTAGACCTAAAGATAAACACATCATTGGAACAAAATGAATTTTCAAAAATAAGTCTGACAAGCTTGGCAATATAATTAGAAATAAGGCTAGGCTAGTGGTACAAGGTTACACTCAAATTGAAAGTATTGATTATGATAAAACCTTTGCACCAGTAGCACGTCTTGAATCAATTAGACATTTTATATCCATTGCATGTTTTAAAAAGTTTAAGATTTACCAAATGGATGTGAAAAATGTATTTTTAAATGGTAATCTGCATGAGGAAGTATATGTTGAACAACCGATGAGTTTTGAAGACCCCAAAAATGTTAATCATATGTATCGCCTTAAAAAGGCACTTTACGGCTTAAAACAAGCTCCTATGGCATGGTACAAGAAACTAACAAAGTTTTTATTAAGCCATAATTTTCAAATGGGATGTGTTGATAAAACTCTGTTTATTAAAAAACATAATGATCACATTTTAATGGTACAGATTTATGTTGATGATATCATTTATGGATCTACTTGTACTGACATGACTATTGAGTTTGTAGATTTGATGAAATCTCAGTTTGAAATGAACATGGTTGGGGAATTAAATTATTTCCTTGAGTTGTAAGTAAAACAACAACCTAATGGAATGTTTATTTCTCAATCTAATTATGCTATGAATTTGATTAAGAGATTTGGATTCGAGAATGGTAGGAATTTTGATACTCATATGAGTACAACTTTGAAACTCTTAAAAGATTCTACGCGTAAAAATATGGATCTGAAATTATATCAGAGTATGATTGGTAGTTTATTGTATTTAACTGCTAGTAGACCCGATATCGCACTAAGTGTTGGTATTTGCACTAGATATCAGTCTGATCCTAAAGAATCGCACTTGACTGCTGTCAAGCGGATTATGCGATATGTCGCAAGTACTGTTAATCTCGGTCTCTGGTATCCACATGGGACTAGTGATCAATTAGCTGGGTACTCAGATGCTGACTGGGCTGGTAATCTTGATGATAGAAAATCAACTAGTGGTGGTTACTTTTATATCAGAAACTGTTTAGTTTCTTGGTTTAGCAAAAAACAAAGTTCTATATCACTTTCAACTATTGAAGTTGAATATATCGTAGCTGGTAATGCATGTACACAACTTATTTAGATGAAACGTATGCTAAGTGATTATGAAATTAAACAGGATTTTATGTTACTATATTGTGATAATTTCAGTGCCATAAATATTTAAAAAAATTCAATTCAACATTCTCGTACTAAGCACATTGATAGTAGATTTCATTATATTCGTGAATTATTGGAAGAAAAGGTTATTTCTTTGGAATATATCCCTACTGAGAATCAACGTGCTGACATTTTTATTAAACCACTCAACAAAAGCAGGTTTAACAAAATGAAATCTGATATTTGCATGCGCATTCTAAAATGATTATTTATGCCTATGTGTATCATATTGTATATATTTGCTAGTTTAGAGTGAAAAATGCAAGAAATCAGTTTTTTTGGTGGTTCTCGACAAGTCGAGCATTTCCTCGACCTGTCTTATCACGACCGGTCGTAGAAAACCCACGAACAATCGTAAATCGCGCTGATTGACTTAAATTGGGGAAAATATCATTTCTTCCTTATTTCAACTTTCCTCTCCGACAAGTTAACACCCAACCAGTCGAACCCACCTTCCAAATCCATCAAGGTTAGTGTTCCATTTGCTTATTTCTTATGGATTTGTGTCAAGTTTACTTCTATTTCTCTCTTGAAGTTGTCTTTTTCTAGTTTTATTGAGATTTGGGATTTTGCTTCACCCAAATCTGATTTGAGAAAACTCATTTCTCAATCCATTGCAACTCTTTGTTTCCTTCAAATATTTATTGCATGTGGCATCTAAAGGAAGAAAGACAACATCCCATAGTCCATCTACTTCCAAATCTACTGCTATTACTAAGCATCATCTTTGATCCTCCCAAATGATTCATCTTTTGCATAGGATATCAGACTGAGGAATGTTATTGTAGAACGTCTTGTTCATGTGAATCATGTTGCTCCATATGATATCCTTCTTATTCTTTAAACTGTAGGTTGGGATAACTTATTGTATTGGGGTGGGCCAGCATACCGGTCCATTGCCTAGTCCATGTTCACTTGCGTATGTGATTTTTCACTGAAAAATTTAACTTTTAAAATAGCCACAAGAGAAGGACTATTTGACGTTGATCGCCATTTGATTTTAGCTCTTATGAAAATTCCTGTGAATGATGAGGGCATTCATATCCATACCTTATCTAAAAAATCCTTAGAAATTGAAAAATGTATGCTCATTGGAGACAATTTAGATGTACAATGGACGCATAAATGGAATGCGCTCCCCTCATATTTTTTGTTACCTAAATACAGAGTTCTTCATAAGATTTTTGTATACAACTTGTATCCTCGATCGGGTAATAAATCTGAATTGACATCTTTCATGGTTTGTGTTCTTCATACTATTATTAGAGGTACTCATGTTTGTTTACCATCCTTGATTTGTTACTCCATTATTCACTTTCGACTCCATCCAGGTTACAGTGATATCCCTTTTGCTTATTTGATGACTGTGTTGGCTACACATATGTTAGTCGACATGCCTGTTGGAGAAGTCCCTATCCATCATCTGATATTTAACAATTCTAACCTTAACAAGATGAAGCTGGATGTGCTTCCTGGCCAAGGTAATGGTAATGATGGTGCTGAAGCTGGAAATGAGGAAGAAGCTGGGATCTTCCTCATGATGACATTAACATAGATGATATATTTAAAGAACTTGAATCTGATTCAGTAAATGATCCAGATTATGAGCTTTCTGAGTTTGATGCACGTTTATGTGCTTTGGAGGAGAAGGTTGAGAATATGCATGTTACTAATGTCACGCAGTTCAAATATGTGCACAAATATCTTAGGCGTTTGAACAAGGGCATGCATCAACTTGATCCTTTCATACCTGTTCCTTCAGATTAGTTCTTTTTATTTTACTGGACTGTCATTACATTATTACTCTTCTGCTCTGTCTATTTGAGAGATTGTAGCTACTTTTGACTTATCTCTGTTTATGGATTATATGCTTTGTTTATCTCTTATATCCTATCTTTTTCACTCTCCTATCTCAGCTATTTGTTCATTTCTTCCTTTGTCCTATTGTGACAAAAAGGGGGAGAATAGATGTCTAGTGGAGTGGATGTATTACATTTTTTTGGATTTATGTGATGTATGTTACTTAGGGGAAGTATGTGCAGAGATAGTCTATATGTTGAATTGATTTGCAGGTTCATGTGATTATGAATGTGTGCCGGTTGATAATAACTGGTGCATGACTCTTTATCCAGATATTCTGCTTTATGTAATATATCTTGAAAGTGTGTTGTGTCACTAATTTGACAAAGGGGGAGATTGTAAGTACTATGGTTGAAAGCCCCTTTATATTGTCAAATTTTTGGTGTCAAAGACACTTTTTGTATCTTATTACGAAGCTTGCATATGTGAAGAACAAAGCTCTACTCAAGATATGCCAAGACACGACAAAAGTCTCACAAGATTAGCTTCGATACTCAAGCACTGTTCACAAGTCAAGACTCGAGAATGTGAGAATGTTCGACTTAATTCAAGACAAGTATAATTCAAGATATCAAGAAGCTTTCAAGTTCGACATCAAGATCTCAAGAAGCTTTCAAGTTCAAGCTACACCAAGATCTCAAGCTTCATTATTCTCAAAGGTCACTCGTCTTTAAGTTTCAATGTCCTCACGTCACCATTGAGGTATGACTGACCTTAAGTTAACCTTTAGAGTAGGTCATTTTGGATACATAATTCATATGTTTTATATATGTGAGTTTGGTCTATTCTAAGACTAGTCCTGAACTTTGTTCGACTAGTCCTAACTCTGCCTCGACCAGTCCAAACTATTTCTAGACCAGTCGTAAGTTTGTTGTAAAAATTCAGAATTTTCTGTTAAGCTTCAACCAATCTTGGGGTCTGTTCGATTAGTCGTATGAATAGTATCACCTGCTTCTTCGAACAGTCGTAGACCTACGACTCGAACTACAACGTTGAAATTCGACAAGCTTCGACTAGTCGTGAGCAACCTTCGACCAGTTGAAGGAGACCTTCGACCAGTCGTAAACTACCTACGACTAGTCATGCAACTGCCTTATCTTATCGCACTCAAATTTTCAAATATCTGTTGGTCCTACGACCAGTCGTAGCGACTTCTAGACCAGTCGAAGATGTGATTTGCTCACCTATAAATAAAGCACGAATCTCAGAATAATGTATGTCATTCCAGCTAATTTAATTCGGCCTTCTGAGAGATAAGTCTGTGCTCCATTTAAGCTAAGTGTGCATATTTAATATTCTTTTTCTTTGACTTTTTAAATTGATTTTGTTTCCTGTATTCCAATCTGATCTGAAATGAGGAAGCTTTATTTTCCTTATTCTGGAATCAAAATCAATTAAAGCTAGCCCATTTGGTTTAATTTAAAATCAATTATAACTTAGAACCATTGTAAAGTGAGTATTGGACATTGATATTGGACATTCAAATCTCTACTCCGACTTGGTTCTTCTGGGCTACAACAACGAAGGAGAAATTCAGGTATTTTACGTTTATGTAATTTACTTTCATTTGGTTTTCTTTTGAGATTTTCCATAAAAATCTCATTATATTGGTTATCTGAGGAGAGCTTGGAAAATTCAGAAGTGGGGTTTTTTTTTTAATTATGTAAGCCCACAGAGAAAGACACAATTGTGAAGGTTTTAGGTGAACCTAAAAAACCTATCTTTGATAGTGAACGCTAATATCCACTGTGTGAAGATATTAGGAGTGGAGTAGTTGTGTGGCTGTTTATTAACAGTTGGTGTACACAAAGGAGAACTACTATAATCCCTTATATTTTGTGGATGTGTGATTTATATTTTTTATTGTTTATCATTCAGAATTGTGGGATGTATGTGTGGATGTGAATGGTGTAATATTTTCATTTCAAGCACAGTGGGGAATGTTTTAATAGTTTAGATTTATATTCCTGTAATTTATTTCAGTTCCCTGCAATTTATTTAATCCTCTTCGGTTTGAGTTTTTGATATAAAGATCTTTCTAAAAATAAGGTTGTCCTAGCATAAACTTTGGTTTTTGGTGTAAGGTTGTTCTTAGAACAACTTTTGTATCAATCTCTCAAGATTTGAGTTTTGAGGTTGCATTTTAATTCATCATTAAGAATTGATTTATTTATTTGGCTATCTCTCTTTCTTTAATTCCGATGTATTTATTTTAAATTTGGCATAGTTCTATTCACCCCCCCTCTAGGACGTATAGCTTGGCCATGTCAAGCAACTACAAGAATAAGTCACTTGAAAGAACTGGGTGATATTAAATAAAGAGAATCCAACGAATGTGCATAGACTTGGATTACAACTAAAGATTATGATTAAGAATTATTACTATTTCTAGGCTAAGGTGAGATAAAAGATATATTGATAGAATTGATTGATTGTTGTCGGTTAGTTATTTTTTGAGATGATATTTTCTTTCATATTCCTCTATTATTTATGGATTTCTGTTGTGGCTTATTCTTCTAGATAATTCTATTATTGCAACGGTTAGATAGTGCAACTTCTCTTCTCTAAATTCTTTTTTTTTATAGTATGTTTATCTTTATAGTAGTTCTACTTATGTCGGTCAAGACTTTGTTGGCCTTGGTCACCTTTATATCTTAAACAACTCGATCACACTTTTTGTATATGGACCACAATACTTCATTAGCCATTCATGGTCATGTAAAATCTTGCATTCCTAAAGCGGGTCGTCCTTCGATTCGGTTTTGCTCCCCGCTGTGTTAAGATGATTGAATCATGCGGCATAATAATTGGTTCTCAGTCCTATATGAATGGGGAGAGCTGTGGCTTCTTCAAATCAACACGAGGGCTGCGGTAGGGTAACCCTCTATCCCCAAGTTTATTCATCATTGTAACAGAGGCTCTCAGGAGGGTTTTTCTAGGCTGATCACGGACAGGTTGTGCAAGCCTTTCAAGATGAAGCAGGGCCACCGGTTCTCCCACCTCCTCTACGTAGATGATACGGTTCTACTTATAAACGGGTCCCGCTGGTCGCTCCTTGCGGTTCGAGAATTCCTGCTTAAATATCAATCAGCTTCGGGGCAGTGCGTTAACATGAGGAAGAGTGCGTTTTTCTATTCTTCCAAGCTCTCTGCTGGCAGGATCAGAAATATTAAGAGGACGTTAGACTTTGGGATGGCTCCAAGAGGCCTTACATATCTGGGCATCCCCATTGTCCAGGGGAGAATTACCAGCAGAGATTTCAGCCTAATAGTTAGTAAGATTTTAGCCAGGATTCAAGGCTGGAATGGTCGGCTTCTCTCCCAAGCGGGGAGGTTGACGTTGATCTCATCAGTCTTGTGTAGCATCCCCGTCCACATCATGTCTGCCTTGGTTGTCCCTACAAAAACACTGCAGCAAATTGAGAAGTCCTTTGAAAACTTCCAGTGGGGCTAGTGGGATGGTAGGAATAAACTCCATTAGAAGAACTTGAGATCTCTGTCCACCCCTAAGGGCGAAGGGGGGCTTGAAATCCGGAAGTTGAAAGATGTCATGCATGCTCTTCATCTCAAGATGGCGTGGAGGGCCAGATTCAACGTTGAAGACAATCTTTGGGCGAAATTTTTACTATCTAAATAACGGTCGGCTGGCCCGAATTCTAGCAGTCTCAGATCTGGCGCTGGGTGCTCTCCTTTTTTGAACAATCTCATCAAGATATTCCCCATCCTGGATAGCCATTCCCAATGGGAAATTGGCCGAGGCAACTGTAATGTGTGACAATGTGTAACACCCCAGATTTTTTCTGACCTAGAATTAGACGTCCTTAGGCAATGGGTCAACTATAACACCTTGGTAACCTCTTAGAACTCAATTCCAAAGCCAAAGGAATCATTTAGAACCTAATTCTTTAGAAATTTAACGTGAATTAGCCAGCGCTATACTAGATTTCTTGCAAAATTAGCACCAACTACTTTAAATACAATCTATAAGATCCAAAACCTCTAGAATTGTTACCGCTACGTTACCCTAAAATCTAAGATCAATCTCTAAGCCCAGTTGACCTCGGGACCATTTGGAAACTTTGTATTGGTTCTATACAGCGCATCGAAAGTCCGATAGCAATGAACTTAGACAATTATGACTGCCTAGTTGGACTTGACAATCACCTAGAAAATCAAGCCCAACCGATGTCCTGAGATCATTTCCTTGCGTCCGGAGTAAAGAGAGTGAGAAAAGGAAGATTTTTAGAAAATAAATTAGAATATGGAACGTTTCACTTGCACGTTATTTTTAAGCATTCTGACCATCAGAATTCGACCAAATTTCACCATCGGATCAAGAAAATTTACCCTTACATGTCCAAGGACTTGTGGCCTTGATCGGAGTTCGGTAACCGTTGAATTGAAACTGGTCCGCCACGGACGATCTGAAAATTTGATCGGACTGAAAACTTAACTGACTAAAGATTCGATGTTAGTGAGCTTAAGTCCGACCACATTTGATAACAGGACCTCCAGAAATGCTCCGTTGGATCGAAACAGACCCGATTTGGTTATAACTTAAGTATACCTTGGCCCCAAGTCTATTTTCGTCATTTTTAGGCTTATAAAAAGGCCTTTAGCCCTCACTCTCTCCTCCCATACGAATTTTGGGAAAACCCTAGGAGAGAGAAGAGAGAACAGAGAGAGAAAGTGAGGGAGAAGTTGGTGTTGCTTCCTAGGATTCTTTCCAGTCTCTCTACGTGCCTCATCCACCCTTCTGCATCACTTTTCCGACGACTCCGGCTTCGTTCATAGGTAAGAAAACCCAAACCCTAACCTGTTTTGAAGCCTAGGATAGTTCCAATGATGTTCTAGCTAACCTGTTTCTTGCCATAGGTAGCATATCCGCCATTGACGAAGACATATCGTCTAAATCACATCTTATACGTATTTTCTAGTTTAAGGTGCCGACTATATGCGCTTAGGTTATGGTTTTCAACCCTTTAAATGATAGTTAATGATTTATTCATGCTATGGATGCAATTACACATGCCAAATGTGCTGTCTGTTTTATCTACGTATGTTGTATATTGTAAATACCGTATTTCATGTATATGTTAGAATACACGTATACGTATGGAATTTGTTGAATTGATTGCCATGATAAATTGTCGTTGTTATATGCTTAATATGTATATGGCAACTTCTTAGTGAAAGGACTTGCCCTAAATCACGCTACGGCCAATATACGCTGTATATGTTAAAGTGTGTAGCCCACGTGTTTGTGAAAATGTCTAAATGAATATGGAACCCGGATTCATGCATGCCATGATTATCCATCGTGGGTATATGCAAGTGATATATGGAGCAACTCTCTAGTGAAAGGATTTGGTCAAATACATGATATATCAACATACGATATGTAGTTAGTATGTATAGCCTAAGTGTTTATGAAAATGATTGAATGAGGATGGAATTTTCTTTCATACTCGCCATGACTAATTGTCATGGATATATGATTGTTGTATGGGCGATAACCCTTTGAAGAAAGGATTTGCCCTAATATGTATGCTAATGGATACATAATATGCACGATGTAATACGTAGACTAAGTGTATGTAAAAGTGTCTGAATGACTTAGGAGTTAGTAAGATGTACCTATATGCGGGTTGAGATATGATTCTCAAGTACATCAATGATGTATATGATTCCCTTCATGAATCATGTAACTTAGGTTATCCATGCTAAATAAGTGTATGATTTCCTCCATAGTTTATGTGTTTAATTGAATCATGTTATATGTGTGTATGATTCCCTGTATGTACCGTTTACATTTAAGTTATACTTCATGATTGTTCATATGGATGCTGAATATGAATCATATGCTAGTTATTGTATGTGTATGTGAATGGGGCCGTGCTACAGTCCAGGCAATTGGAAACCGTTTCATAAATAGTGGTCGAGGTTGTTTTTGTCACATAAGATGAGTTTAGCGAATCTGAGTCGTGCTTGGAGAGTTTGGCAGTGGTTAGGCCACATGGAGTGCTTATGCATTCCATGTCGTTCAACTCAACGTGCGCTTGGCCTAGTTGAGCTTATCAACTAACCCGATTGACAGATGCTTGTTAACCTTGTTTGGTCGCAACTGTTTAAATCTAAGACACCAAGCTTACCAGTGAAACTCCTGTTAACCATGGTATCAAGATCCCCTAAGACTCATGAGCCGAGCATGGTGGTATGGGACACCGTGGTCGAGCTGTCGGCCTACGCTGGGGCCACAAACCTTCCCGTAGTAACCAGTGAGCACCCTACTCTGAGCAGATTATGGTGGTATGGGACACTATATTCTTGCTGTCGGCCTACACTAATTGGTGACGAGCCCTCTGTAGTGACCTTGAGTTTATCCTGACACTGCATAGGGACGACGAGTCCTGTTGTAGTCTTAAGGATATAAATAGGTCTGTATTGATAAGGTGATGGGGGAGAGGAGCAATGATTGCGCGTAACAGCCTTGGTAGCCCTTGCAGCAACCTAGAACCATAACATCGTATGAGATTTCCTAGGACTGACGACCCTAGAATGGATCAATGTTGGGAAATGATACAAGGGAGGTGTCTTAGCTTCCCAATACTGCTGTATGAAAAGGACTAATAAGAACGGGTAATCATATTCATGACATTGCACTGCATGTGTCATTGGCGTTGGTGAGAGAGCACAGTAGTAGTGATTCATGCCACGATCGTTAGATAATGTCGATGAGGGAGTTTGTGGTGAGGGCATGCATCATTCTTCATATCATCCTTGCATTAACAAGAGTATCTAGGACCTGTATGATTATACTGCCTTATCATTACTGCTTGATTGAATTGATAACATATTAACCTTTTGTAACACCCTGAAAATCGGGGGTCGTGTATAAACTCAACTCCCGAGTTTCAGACCGTCACTTATGCAACAAAAATGATTATGATTCAATGTTGTCTGAGTTAAAGCATTCACATGAGTAAAAGTATACCAAAACTGCAATTCATACTCCAGATCCAGTGATAAAAGCAAGCGAAAGACTAAAGAATATATATATCACTGTATGAAAAAAACAAAGTAGATCTCAACTGTCACTAAAGTATGAATACATCACTGAGTCTCATATACATGTAAATAAACAAAATAAAATGTCCAAAATAGTCCCACTGAAGAGTCCCGTCAACTCAGGTCACCTAAGCAAAGCCGTCGTGGTACTGCATGTATGAGAACTCGTCCTGGTCCTCATCATAGTCCGGCTCTACCTCCTAGATCTCAGCATCACCTGCATCTAAGACAGGGTCTGGTGGGTGTTGCAAACACCATCCCGTAACGTGTGAGTGAGTGATCAACTCAGTGGAATCATAGAGCAAAGATTAGCATGTTCTCAAATCAATCATGCGATAATAGTAAAGCAGTAAATCAGATAATCCTAATACTGTTATTAATGCAATATGACATGACATGATGGATGCCCTCACCGACATTCTCCCTCATACGGCACTATCTTCCTCCGTGGCATGCGTGCATCCTGCTCAGTGCTCCACATCTTCCAAGTGTTCACTCCCCAAGTGCAGGATTGTGATGTAGTAATAACTACGTAAGACCGAGGTCGAATCCCAAGGGACTGAAACTTGTACGTTATCTAAAATTATCTAGAACTAGAACTAGGCTAAGATGAATTCTAAATCAATTAGCAATGGTAGAATATTTGTAGAATAATTAATCTAAAACTTAAGAAACAAATCAGAGATAAGAAACTAGGGATTCAGAGGATCCACTTGTAGAGATCAGGGAGAACTTATGCTTGCATCAAAAATCATGGAAATTACTGAACTGCCGTTGATCTAGTTTTCAAAGAGATGAAAGGTGTATGAATTAGAATGGATTCCATCACCAAACCATGCCCAAAAGACTATGGCAAATAACAGAATTAAACTAATTACCACCCAATCACATGTATGAAAGTTAGGAAGGGTACTGTCATCCAACCATGCCCAGGAGACTATGGTGAACAACAGGACGTCCTGACGTCATAAACATGAAAAGGAAATAGAAATATTCAAAGCATCGCAGACCCATTGTAATTTCAGTCACAACAGACCATTAAGAACTAAAAATATTCTCATAATAATCAACTAACATCAACGTCGATTCATGAATTAAAATTAAAATAAAATCAAATCTCTCATCTCACTACAAGCTTCACCTCTTAGCCCTAGCTAGGAGGATTTAGCCTGTCATGGATGGGCTCAATCCAAATAAATAAAGAGAAAAAGAAAAGGAAAAGAAAAGGGAAAGAAAAAAAAACCAAGCTCCTCTCTCTCTCCTCTGCCCACGTTGAAACCCAAGCTCGAGCCCTCTGTTCTTCCTCCCAAGACCCTGAATGAATGCTCCCCACGTCCAAAAACCTCCTTTTATAGCTGCTGGAAGGCTAGAGTCAGTGACAGAGTTGTAGCAGAACACGGAGTACAATTTTCGCAGCCAAGTTCGGTACCATGAAACACGCCACTTTCCTCGCTCAAATTCCAAAGAAACACCGTCCCTTAGTACTTTCTTGGGTCCTCTACATGATAGACGGTTCAGATCTGCCATATGATCAAAGATGGTGGGCCAAAACTGTCCGAAAAAGTCGATTTTCGCGGATGTGCGAAACCTTTCGTACAATTTTGTTGTTGTGGTCGGTGGGCCCCACAGAAGCATTTTCTGGAAAATCCACTCCATCCATTGGATTCAGAACGAAATTTTAGTCAAGAATGGATAGTTTTAAACGTCCATTGACGTGTCCCAGAGAAGAAATAACTAAAAGATCAGATTTGAATACTACCGGGCAGCCCTTTTGTGGCCCCTGTATCGCTCACTTGTGTACGCATGGGTACAAAAAGTCAGCATGTTTTTGTAGTATTCGAGCCCCTCTACACGGTGAACGGGTCAGATTTTTCATATGGTCAATGGGTAGGGTCCACAAACGTCCGTAAAAACGGCCAGCGGCCTGCGTTACGCGGTGCGAAATTTATTTTTTTTTATTTTTTATTTTTTTAAGAAGAAAGTCGGTCAGCGTCTTGCTGACCGACTTAACTCGTTTGGTGCACGACGAGTGCACATGTGCACTATACACACTCATCTCATATGGGGTCCATTGCACTGTTTTGGAGAAATCTGCACCGTCCATCTGTTTTGACTCCTCATTTAAGGCGTCAATAATAATTTTGAGACAGTTCCAGATATCAGGTGGGCCTAGAATCAACGGTTTATGGGCTGATCTGTCAGTTGGGGCACTTCCCGAAATCTTCAATGACTGAAATTTTATATGTACGGTTAATTTATGGTCCTCAGGCGACGTATGAAGTTTCGAGCCGAACGGATGGTGGGAACCTCGTGATCTTGCATTCTGGACGTCCTTCAGGCCACTTGAGCTTCAATTTCTAACTTTTCTCAGATTTCTGACCGTGTATATTTGTCAATCTTAGTCCCCTGGAGTGTGTCCCTTGCCTTTGGCGTCATCAGATCGTTAAATCTCAACTTTTAACGTCCTTTTTCCATCCATGCTCATAAAATCACTTTGCCACACAAGAATGAGAAAACGAGCCATTAGACAGCATTATATTCGTAAATCCAGACAATATCTGGGGTCTAATATGTAATATTTGACCCTCAACACAACCCCCAACCAGCATTTTGCTAGTCCCGAGCAAAGTATGCGAAAAATAAGTTGAGAATTATAGGAGAACTTTCTATGAAATCGGGTGAGATTTTGAACAAAATACGAGAAATTTAATATTCATGAATGTTAGAAATTGTATTCTCCTGAGCTCAAGCGCACCGTAGACTTCATAATCAAGTGTAAAGCATTAATCCATCAATTAGAAAAATTTTAAACATTGAGATCCATGGATGTATAGTGTAATCTCAGCTAATCACATTAAGATTGAATTTGTTATTTCAGGATCTCATTGGTAACCAGCAAGAGAATTCATGATAACCAAACTTAATCCAAAACTTGCCTCATAGATTAGCCTATTAACTTGTGATTTTTCTATTCAAAGTAATGCTAAGGAAGGGGAATCAAATCCTCACCTATAGGGAGCAAACCTATGGTGAAGATCGTACACCTGACTCTTTTTAGATATCATTCATGGAGAATTAACTCCACACCTATAGGGAGTAAACCTATGGTGAAGATTAATTATCTACCTTTCCAATTTTTATACCATGATGGCAAGATATTTCAGGCTGGTTCCTTTTGTGCTTAGTGATTACCAAATTAACCCTTCAATATCAGACTGAAGTCTTAACGTGAAAGCGAGATGTGACATATGAAATCCTGATGCGATCAATGTTTAAAACTTCTAATCATGGCTTAGCAACTCGATCGTAACTGCAGAATGCCACCGATACGGAATCCAAGAGTCACAAATTATCAACATCATATATCTCACAATTCTAAATCAAGGATATTCGTCAAAATCACTTCAAATTCATAAAAATTTTCAGAAAAATTCAAAAAATTTTCACAATTGTTGCTCAAGACCAAGAAAATACTGATTAGGTTACCTAATCCCTCACCCCCAACCTAAAGTCTACATTGTCCTCAATGTAAAAGATATGAGCATGCAATGCACATGGGACAATGAAAGTAAATGAGAAGTGATGGGAAGATAGTACCTGAATAACGAATCAAGAGAGTTTCCAATAGATCACGGCATGGAAGCTTGTCAGCATGAGAGAGAAAGCGAACAAAAATAATAAAAATAAAATCCTACCTATACCACTTTCACAGGTGCTCTCGATTGCATTTAGCGTATGCAACAAGCCTTTAAACCCCTAGGTTACCCCTAGTGGACGAGTTGTAGTCTCGTGAGGGTTTGCAGTAATGTTACCCACAAACATTGAACTAACTAACCTATGAAAGCGACTATCATAAACCTATGAAAGCGATAAACCTACCTATACCTCCATCAGACTAGGAGATCAGTCCTGGTAAATAGGAGCAATCAGAGGCATGGACATGTCCTCTGAATCAAATGTCTCAACAAATGGCTTTAATCGATGTCCATTAACTTTAAACTCTTTGCCATTGTCGGGATCTCTTATCTCGACGGCCCCATGAGGATAAGCAGTAACAATAATGTAAGGGCCGGTCCAACAAGATCGAAGCTTACCCGGAAAGAGATGTAGTCGAGAGTCATACAAGAGGACTTTCTGACCTGGCGTGAATGATTTCCGTAGAATATGTTGATCATGAAACGCCTTCATCCTGTCCTTGTAAATTCTCGAGTTTTCGTACGCATCGTTCCGGATTTCTTCAAGTTCATTTAACTGAAGTTTGCGTAGCGAGCCAGCATTGTCCAGATTGAAATTCAGATTTTTGATCGCCCAGTATACTTTATGTTCCAATTCCACAGGCAAGTGACAGGCTTTCCCATAGACAAGTTTAAAGGGAGATGTTCCAATAGGAGTTTTGAAAGCAGTACGGTACGCCCATAAGGCATCGGTCAATCGGATTGACCAGTCCTTACGATCAGGGTCAACCGTTTTCTCTAGGATATGTTTGATCTCCCTATTAGAAATCTCATCTTGTCCACTTGTCTGTGGATGGTATGGGGTGCTCACCTTATGAGAGATACCGTATTTCTTCATTAAGCTCTCAAATGGTCTATTGCAGAAGTGTGAGCCCCCGTCACTAATGATGGCTCGAGGTGTTCCGAACCGCGACAGGATATTTTCTTTCAAAAATTTAATGACCGTGCGATGGTCATTTTTGCGGCACGGAATTGCTTCGACCCATTTAGTGACATAGTCTACGGCGAGCAAAATATACAGATTTCCAAATGATTGGGGGAATGGTCCCATGAAATCAATGCCCCAACAATCAAATGCTTCTATAATAATGATGGGATTCAAGGGCATCATATTTCGACGGGACAATGCTCCCAATTTCTGACAACGCTCACAAGCCTTGCAAAACTCATGAGTGTCCCTGAACATAGTGGGCCAGTAGAAGCCACACTGTAAAATCTTGGCCATGGTCTTTTTAGCAGAAAAGTGACCACCACAGGCCTGTGAGTGACAGAAGGAGATGACACTCTGATGCTCATCGTCTGGTACGCATCTCCTTAAGATTTGGTCTGGGCAATATTTAAACAAATATGGATCATCCCAGAAAAAGTTACGCACCTTGGTAAAGAATTTCTTCTTATCTTGTGACGTCCAATGTGTCGGTATGGCACCTGTAGCAAGATAATTAGCAATATCAGCAAACCAAGGTGAATGGAAGACTCTAAACAGTTGTTCATCAGGGAACATGTCATTGATATGGGTTGCCTCAAGGGAATCAGAGGTATTAAGGCGAGAAAGATGATCGGCCACTACGTTCTCTACTCCCTTTTTATCTTTAATTTTCAAATCAAATTCTTGGAGTAGAAGGATCCATCGTATCAGGCGGGGCTTAGAATCATTCTTAGAAAGAAGATACTTAAGTGCCGCGTGATCTGTGTAGATGATGATCTTGGATCCGATCAGGTATGACCTAAATTTGTCCAAAGCGAACACTACGGCTAAGAGTTCCTTTTCCGTAGTCGAGTAGTTCACTTGGGCAGGATTTAGAGTCCTACTTGCGTAGTGAATAACGTAAGGCCGCTTATCTTTTCTCTGGCCTAGAACCGCTCTAAGAACATAATCAGAGGCGTCGCACATAAGTTCAAAAGGAAGACTCCAGTCGGGTGGCTGCATGATAGGTGCAGTGGTTAACATGCCCTTCTTAAGCTTAGTGAAATCTTCTTGGCACTGCTCAGTCCACTCGTATGGTGTATCCTTTTGAAGAAGATTACATAAAGGACGAGAGAGGAGACTAAAGTCCTTTATGAATCGTCTGTAAAAGCGTGCGTGTCCTAAGAAGGATCGCACATCTCTGATGTTCTTGGGTGGAGGTAGGTTAGAGATAAGATCAATTTTTGCCTTATCTACCTCGATTCCTTTAGACGAGATGATATGCCCAAGGACAATTCCATTTTGAACCATAAAATTGCACTTCTCCCAGTTAAGTACCAAATTCTTTTCTTCACATCTTTTCAGCACACATTTAAGACTTGCTAAGCATTCGCTAAAAGATGAACCAAAAATAGAGAAATCGTCCATGAAGACCTCTAGATATTTCCCCACCATGTCAGAAAAGATACTCGTCATGCATCGCTGAAAGGTGGCAGGGGCATTACATAGCCCGAATGGCATCCTTCTGTAAGCAAAGGTGCCATAGGGACATGTAAATGTGGTCTTTTCCTGATCCTCAGGGGCGATTTCAATCTGATTATAACCTGAATACCCGTCAAGGAAACAATAATAGGAATGACCAGCTAGCTTTTTCAGGATTTGATCAATGAAGGTCAAAGGAAAGTGATCTTTCCTTGTGATGGTATTCAGCTTTCTGTAGTCAATGCACATTCTCCAACCAGTAGTAACTCTGGTCGGCACGAGTTCATTATTGGCATTGGCTACGATGGTGATCCCGGACTTCTTAGGAACTACCTGAGTTGGACTCACCCATTGACTATTGGATATGGGGTAAATGATCCCCACTTCCAATAGTTTGAGAACCTCGGCCTTAACCACTTCCTTCATGTTTGGATTTAGTCTACGTTGTGATTGCCGAACAGCCTTTGCATTGTCCTCAAGATATATACGGTGAGTACAAATCGATGGGTTAATTCCCTTGAGGTCCGCTATCGTCCATCCAAGAGCTCCCTTATGCTCAATGAGAGTAGATATCAGCATACTCTCCTATTCTTTCTCCAGGTGGGCAGAGATCACCACCGGGTATGTCTCATCTTGACCTAAATAAACATATTTTAAATCAGAGGAAAAAGGTTTTAGGTCAAGCTTCGGTGGCTTGAGGTTAGACGGTAGAGGCACTACATAAGTTTGGGGCAATTCTTCAATGTGTGGCCTCCACCGGTTAACTTCAAGTACCGGTGCAGTATTAAGCATGGTACACGTCTCCCTAATTATATTATCATCAAGATCATAGGAGTGGGCCAGGCACGTCTCTAGAAGATCAGAGGATAAGGTGAGAGGCGTTCTATCTTCCACAAAAGAATCAATCATGTTAACATGGTGGAAATCGTCATCATCCTCTGAGTTGCTGTCGTTATTGAAAAAGATATTCGATTCCAATGTCAAATTTCCAAAGGACATAGTCATGACACCATTCCTGCAATTGATAATTGCATTTGAAGTGGACAGGAATGGGCGACCAAGAATGATGGGAATCTGAGTGCTCGTGTCATTGATGGGTTCGGTGTCCAAGATGATAAAATCAACAGGGTAGTAGAATCTATCCACCTGGACTAACACATCCTCGATGATCCCTCTTGGTATACGAACAGAACGATCAGCAAGTTGTAGTGCGGTTCGAGTGGGTTTTAATTCACCCAAACCTAACTGTTGGTATACCTAATAGGGAATCAGATTGACGCTCGCTCCTAAGTCAAGAAGTGCGTGATCAATTCGATAGTTCCCGATTACACATGATAAGGTTGGGCAACCGGGATCTTTGAATTTTTACGGCACATCTTGTTTCAGGATGGCACTCACTTTCTCAGTCAAGGAGATCTTCTTTTGAACATTTTTCCGTCGTTTAGTAGTACATAAATCCTTTAGAAATTTAGCATATGAAGGAATCTGTTTTACAACGTCAAGCAGAGGAATGTTGACTTTCACTTGTTTCAACACCTCTAGGATATCCTGAGAGTTAGATAGACGTTTTGGTTCAACCAACCGTTGGGGAAACAGAGCAACTGGCTTTTCTAGAGGTTCCGGTTCAAATTTTTGTGGGGCGCCACTAGATCCATCATTGTTGTCTTCTTCTGGTTCTTGAGGCTTTTCAGGCCTAACCGGAAGGGTTTTATCAATAACCTTCCCACTCCTAAGAGTGGTGATGGATTTAGCGTGCCCCATTTGATTTGAAAAGCTGGGATCACCTGTCTCGTATTGCGGTTTCGGATTAGGGAGTGATTGTGCAGGGAGCATCCCTTTTTCCATAGCCGTCATACGTGAATCTATTTTTTTGCATAAAATCTGAAATTCCTTGCATTGTCCGCGCCAGCTCTTGTATGGAAATTTGAACCGATTCTTCTTGAGGTTTCCCCTGATTTGGATTTTGATTGAAGAAACCTTGAGGGGTAGCAGTTTGTCCGTTCCTCCAACTAAAATTCGGGTGATTTTTCCAGCCAGGATTGTAAGTATTAGAGGGCGGTCCATTGAAAGGTCTTTGATAGTTATTTACGGCATTAGATTGTTCATTCAATACATCTCGAAAGGCAGGTATTGAAGGACAATTTTCAGTAGTATGAATGTTGCAATCACAGATGCCGCAAACACTTTCATTAACCTTTTCCTTCCTTCCTTCCATGGCCTCAAATTTTCTGGTGAGATTAGCCACCTTAGCGTTAAGATCATTATCCTCTTTCAGGAGATATATTCCTCCTTTTTTCCTTGAATGAGTCGGCGTAGACGTAGTGTTCGTCCTTGGGTAATAGTCCCATGATTGTGTTTTTTCAGCGAGACTATCGAGGTAATCCCATACCTCGTCGACATTTTTATTTATGAATTCTCCGTTACACATTGTCTCGACCATTTGGCGCATGGAAGATGTTAGCCCATCATAGAAAAAATTTGTAATGCGCCATATTTCAAAGCCATGTTGTGGGCATGCATTAACCAGATCCTTGAACCTTTCCCAACATTGGAAGAATGTTTCATCTTCCTTTTGGGCAAAGTTCATGATTGCTCTCCTGAGGATAATTGTCTTATGATGTGGGAAAAATTTCTTTATAAATTCCCTCTGCATATCATTCCATGTGCCAATGGATCTAGGACGCAGTGAATGTAACCACGTCTTGGCTTTTTCTTTCAAGGAAAATGGAAAGAGTTTCAGCCTAATAGTATCCTCAGATACATTAGGAAAGTATAAGGTACCTATGATTTCATCGAACTCTTTCAGATGCAAGTATGGTTCTTCAGACTCAAGCCCATGGAACTTAGGAATGAGTTGGATAACCCCTGGCTTGATGTCCATATGTCCTGTATTCTCAGGAAAAATCATGCATGAGGGCGTACTCACCCCCGCCGGTTGTAAATAATCTCGTAAAGTACGAGGCGGGGGTGCCTGATGCACCTCATTCTCATCATATACTTCCTCAACCCTTGGTTGGGGTGGTGCTTGAGGTTGATTTTCAGTGGTTGGGGTGGTGCTTGAGGTTGATTTTCAGCCATAACGTCTTCTAACTCAGGAGAATTTAAGTGGTGTCTAGTCCTGAGATGGACAGTCAACCCCTCAACTAATCCTCCTTCAGTCACGAGACGTCGAGTGTTGTCGCGTGCCCAATGGGGCATAAAACACACTCAGCCCTCAAATTCTAACTTAAACCTAAAAAAGAAAATAAAAATATAGAAAAAGGGAGGGTTGGAGAGAAGTTACCAAATCGGAGTTCCTAAGTTAAAAAACCTGCAAAACATACCAAAATAAGTTAGTTTTTAAGAGTAGAAAGTCCTAATTAAAAATAAACTAATTTCTAGGGAAAAGAAGAAATTCCAAAGAAAGAAGAATTAGAAAGAGCTTACTAAATTAGAAACTTCCTACAAAACAGAAAAATTGAGTTAGTTCTAAAAATCAGATAGAAGGAAGAATAGAAAGTTTCTAAAGTTAGGAAAATTTTCTAATAAGGAAAATAACTAAGATTCTAAACCTAGAATTAAAAATTTCTAAAAAGAAAATCTAATCCTAAAACTAATTAATTTCAGAAAAACGTAGCCGACAGTCCCCGGCAACGGCGCCAAAAACTTGTTCACTCTCCAAGTGCAGGGTTGTGATGTAGTAATAACTCGGTAAGACCGAGGTCGAATCCCAAGGAACTGAAACTTGTACGTTATCTAAAATTATCTAGAACTAGAACTAGGCTAAGATGAATTCTAAATCAATTAGCAATGGTGGAATATTTGTAGAATAATTAATCTAAAACTTAAGAAATAAATCAGAGATAGGAAACTAGGGATTCAGAGGATCCACTTGTCGAGATCAGGGAGAACTTATGCTTGCATCAAAAATCATGGAAATTACTGAACTGCCGTTGATCTAGTTTTCAAAGAGATGAAAGGTGTATGAATTAGAATGGATTCCATCACCAAACCATGCCTAAAAGACTATGGCAAACAACAGAATTAAACTAATTACCACCCAATCACATGTATGAAAGTTAGGAAGGGTACCGTCATCCAACCATGCCCAGGAGACTATGGTGAACAACAAGACGTCCTGACGACATAAACATGAAAAGAAAATAGAAATATTCAAAGCATCGTAGACCCATTGTAATTTCAGTCACAACAGACCATTAAGAACTAAAAATATTCCCATAATAATCAACTAACATCAACGTCGATTCATGAATTAAAATTAAAATAAAATCAAATCTCCCATCTCACTACAAGCTTCACCTCTTAGCCCTAGCTAGGAGGATTTAGCCTGCCATGGATGGGCTCAATCCAAATAAATAAAGAGAAAAAGAAAAGGAAAAGAAAAGGGAAAGAAAAAAAAACCAAGCTCCTCTCTCTCTCCTCTGCCCACGTTGAAACCCAAGCTCGAGCCCTCTGTTCTTCCTCCCAAGACCCTGAATGAATGCTCCCCACGTCCAAAAACCTCCTTTTATAGCTGCTGGAAGGCTAGAGTCAGTGACAGAGTTGTAGCAGGACACGGAGTGCAATTTTTGCAGTCAAGTTCGGTACCATGAAACAAGCCACTTTCCTCTCTCAAATTCCAAAGAAACACCATCCTTTAGTACTTTCTTGGGTCCTATACATGATAGACGGTTCAGATCTGCCATATGATCAAAGATGGTGGGCCAAAACTGTTCGAAAAAGTCAGTTTTCGCGGATGTGCGAAACCTTTCGCACCATTTCGCTGTTGTGGTCGGTGGGCCCCACAGAAGCATTTTCTGGAAAATCCACTCCGTCCATTGGCTTCAGAACGAAATTTCAGTCAAGAATGGGTGGTTTTGAACATCCATTGACGTGTCCCAGAGAAGAAATAACTAAAAGATCAGATTTGAACGCTACCGGGTAGCCCTTTTATGGCCCCTGTATTGCTCACTTGTGTACGCATGGGTACAAAAAGTCAGCATATTTTTGTAGTATTCGAGCCCCTCTACACGGTGAACGGGTCAGATTTTCCATATGGTCAATGGGTAGGGCCCACAAACGTCCGCAAAAACGGCCAGCGGCCTGCGTTACGCGGTGCGAAATTTATTTTTTTTTATTTTTTATTTTTTTAAGAAGAAAGTCGGTCAGCGTCTTGCTGACCGACTTAACTCGTTTGGTGCACGACGAGTGCACATGTGCACTGTACACACTCATCTCATATGGGGTCCATTGCACTATTTTGGAGAAATCTGCACCGTCCATCTGTTTTGACTCCTCATTTAAGGCGTCAATAATAATTTTGAGACAGTTCCAGATATCAGGTGGGCCTAGAATCAACGGTTTATGGGCTGATCTGTCAGTTGGGGCACTTCCCGAGATCTTCAATGACTGAAATTTTATATGTACAGCTAATTTATGGTCCTCAGGCGACGTATGAAGTTTCGAGCCGAACGGATGGTGGGAACCTCGTGATCTTGCATTCTAGACGTCCTTCAGGCCACTTGAGCTTCAATTTCTAACTTTTCTCAGATTTCTGACCGTGTATATTTGTCAATCTTGGTCCCCTGGAGTGTGTCCCTTGCCTTTGGCGTCATCAGATCGTTAAATCTCAACTTTTAACGTCCTTTTTCCATCCATGCTCATAAAATCACCACACAAGAATGAGAAAACGAGCCATTAGACAGCATTATATTCGTAAATCCAGACAATATCTGGGGTCTAATATGCAATATTTGACCCTCAACACCAAGGACATGCAATGTAATGGTGATATGATTGCCGATTTGTTATTAGTACATTCAAACAGCGGGATTGGGAAACTAAGGTACTTCCCTTATATCAATCCCAACACAGATCCTGTCTAGGATCGTCACTCCTAGTAATCTCATACAATGTATATTTTGTAGGTCGCTGCAAAGGCTGTCAGGGCTGTTGCACGCACTCGTTGCACCGCTCCCCCATCACCTTATCAATACAGGCCTACTGTACTCTACTCTACTGAAGGGTCGTCGCCTCCCGTAGACTCAGAATACCCTCGCGATCACTACAAAAGACTCGTCGCCTGATCAGTGTAGGCCGACAGCAAGAATATAGTGTCCCATACCACCATAAACTGCTCACTAGACTAGGTGCTCACTGGTCACTACAGGGAGGTTTGTGGCCCCAGCGTAGGCCGACAGCTTGACCACGGTGTCCCATACCACCATTCCCGGCTCATGAGTCTCCGTGGATCAAGGTACCATGGTTAACAGGGTTTATAATGGTAAGTTCAGTACCCTAGGTTCAAGCAGTTATGACTCATGCAGGGTGAACATACAACGGCCAGTCGGGTTACTTGACGGGCTCGACTAGCACGATCACATCTCAAGTTGAATGACATGAAGTGCGTAAAACACTTCGTGTGGCCTAACCACTGCCGCCAACTCCAAAACACGGCTCGTGTTCATCGACACGTCGTTCGTGGCCAAGATAAGCCAACCACGAATTCGTTCGGTTACCGACTGCATGGACTAAGTATAGTCCCAATCACATATGAATTCACATCAGCAATTCATGTTACAGTATTGGAAATGAAATACAACCAAGTGAGCATGTTAACACATGTTATAACATACAACTTAAGCAAATCTTCAAGCACATGCATTTCATGCATATAATGAAATCATGCATTTAGCTAACATGTAGGAAATCATTTTCATCAGCATATTAATTGAGAAAACAATCTCAAACTAATTCACAACACCATTTAATTCAATACATACTAATACAAGCATTTATACAAACACTTACACTACACACTTAAGTCTACATATAGTATGTCGACCCGAAGTGCGCATTTAGGCGAATCTCTTCGCCAAACCAATTATGCACGTATTCCTAACATTCTAATGCGACAATAAACCATGTCAATCACATCAGCAAAATATGAATGAAATCAGTACTTCCTACTAATGACTAAAATGCCCTAAATCTCATATTCTTCGCCGGTTTACTAAACAGGAAACGGACAGCATGTTGTACATGTCAAACGGCGATGCCGTCAATAATCTACTATTAAACGATATTGAAAGCGTTGGAAACAGTCAATCAAAGCGTCTAAAATCCGCACCTTATCTCTTATAAACGTATCGTTTCGAACGGAGCGTATACGCTTCGTCTACGGTGAACTACGAACCTGATTTACAAGTTCTATCAACTACTTCACTATGAATCCAAGGAAACACTAAATCAGCAACTTTTAGGGTATTTTCTTACCTGAAAACGTGGAGGAATCACCGGCCAGATGATTGAGGTGTGTTGCTAAAGCACTTACAACAGGTGGTGCAACGGCAGGTAAATTCTCTCGTACTCTCTCTCACAAACTCTCACCTTTTCTCTCTCTCAATCTAGGGTTTTTCTCAAATTCGGATGGGAGAGAGGAGTGAGGGTTTCAACCCCTTTTATAAGCATAAAAATGCCCGAAATAGGCTCGGGAACAAAGTTTACTTAGGGCATATCCAAATCGGGGCTGTTTCGGTCCAAAAGATGATTTCTGGTGGTCCTCTGGCCAAATGCGGTCGGACTTAAGCTCATGCATACTGGATCTAGCATACATCAAGTTTTCAGTCCGGCAGGGTTCGCAGATCGCAAGTAGCGGTCCAGTTTCAGTTCAACGGTCACCGCACGTAGATCAGGCCTGCAAGTCTCATGATATGAAATAGAAATTTTTCCTGATCCGAGGGTGTAATTTGGCTGAATTCTAATGGTCAGAACGCTTAATACTGACGCATCAAGTCGTGTGCCAGATTTGAATTTTAAATTCCAAATTTGTCCCTATTCGCACTCTCTTCAGTCCGGGCTCAATGAAATAGCCTGTGGTTATCGGTTGGACTTGATTTTTGAAATGATTGTCAAGTCCAGCTAGGCGGTTCTAACGGTCTAAGATAGCAGGTATAGGACTTTTGACGTGCGGTCTAGATCCAATACAAAGTTTCAAAGTGGTCCAGAGAACAAACCTGCTTAGAGTTTGATCCGAGGTTATAGAGTATTGTAGGGTCATTGGTTCTACTCGATTTGGGTCTTGTAGAACGTATTTAAAGTGATAAGGGACTATTTTCCAGCTACTCTAGCGTTGCGCTAGCTATCTTACTCTTATTTTCTAAAGGAATTAATCCTACGCGATTTCGGGTCGAGTTGGTACTCGAGTCCAAGTATGGATTTTTCCCGGGCGTTACACCTTTGCTGTATAGTTTCCACTGAGTTAGCTACTCACTCCCACGTTATGGGACGGTGTTTGCAACACCAGACAGTCCCTGTTTTAGTTTCAGATGGTGACGATGCTTGCGAGGTAGAGTCAGACTTTCTTGATGATGTTGAGGAGGATTTCTCCTATATGCAGGTTCTGATCGATGGGGTTTACAGGGTTACTAATTAGATGCCAATACAATTAGTATTTGGCCTTTTATTTAAACACCCATGTATATTCTTTTCTTTTTATTTTGGAGTATACATGTATTTAGTTAACCTGGTAACATGTTCACACTCTGGAGACTTACAATCCATTATACATTTTATATATTTATCACAGTCTTTCGCTTGAGAAGCTTAAATGTCTCTGGAGTATGATATGCTGTTTTGGCTTAATCCACCTCATGTTTTATGCACTACTATAGCCAACATTCATCCATCATTGAAATTGTTGCATAAGTGATGTTCTGGAACTCGGGAGTGGAGTTTATGCTCGACCCCCCATTTTCGGGATGTTACAAATGGTATCAGAGCATGATTTGAATTAAAATGGACCTGGGTTATGGTCACACAGCGCACGCTGAGGCCAATTTAACGTAGAAGGGTGCGAGAACAATCTAGAAACAAGTTTAGGACCCCCAATTTGATTGTTGGCGAAAGTTTACTGAAAAAGATCGCCGAGATCGAGTCCGTACACACTCCTGATCACACACAAGGACCCCAAATCATTTCTAGACCGTCAATCAATGGGTATAGACAGCATTCCACCCCATTTCAGTCGTTAGAAATCGGTAATAGTGAATAAAGATCAGATTAGTTCCGTAATGACCCAAAACGGCTCAAATCGGAAGAGGGGGCCAAACGATCAACTTCTAGAGGGTTCCAGGGTAGGACCCCAACATTTTTAGACCAAGGGGGTGGGGAGGCCCTCGCCCATGGGGCAAGGCCTCGCCAAATTGTACAGAGAGCGGCGAGGCCTCGCCGACGGTCGGGCTCGGACGGGACGGGCCTTCGGGCCAACCGAGTTTGGGGCCTAGTGGGACCCAATGGTGCAGGGTTCAACCACTCGTTCAATCGAAAAACCCTACTTCCTTCATAAAGTGGCCCCTCAAGCTTTCCTTTTTTTTTTAACTTGCTATTTTCACTCTCTAACCTTCTTTCCAATCGTTTCTTCCTCCATCTTTCGTTATTTCTTTCATCCCTCTACTGTTCTCAATAATACCCAGCCACTACTTCTTCCATTTTCTGTGATTGGAGCTCTTATAGCTCCCATTTGAGCTCCAAAAACGTGCCAGCCCCCAACCTCTTTTATCTTGACCTTTTCTTCCTTCTATTTCCCCTTTCGTTGACCCATTATGCTCCTCTGGGAGACTCAGATCCATGAGAACCCATTAGGTCAGCCTTTTCTTCCATTTCATCAATTTTCCATGGTTCTTTTTGAGTCAGTTATAGCCATTTTCTCGATCTCTCTGCTTCTACCGACGGGTGAGACCTAACACTGTAGCTTAGTCCATAAACAATGACCATCTAGTGCTAGGTCATCTAGAGTTTTGGACCTAGAGTTAGTACTCCTAGATTTCAAAAGATCTGATAGGAAATTCAATTCTAATTAGACAATTTTGACCCTAAGCGATAGAACAATCCCCTGTAGTAGAAATAGTATGAAATCATCTAGCGTATAAGTTTAGATTTTGGATTACAGCTACTGAGTCACAGATTAGGCTACTAGTTGAATTAAGCAGTGTAAAGCATGTATATGCTAAGGAATAGTAGGTTAGATTTGGTTGGAGTAGAACTTCATTCCTTAGATAGATCCCCGTAATACTCAGAGGCGTCTTTAGCAACTCTTAGGAAAGCTGTTTCGATTTAGAGACTATTCATGCATAGTCAAACCAGCACGTCCCTTAGAATTGCCCTCCTAAGGACTTAGTACAATCGGGGATACAGAGTAGAGAAACTATATATAAGCGAAGTATTCGCGGTTTGAATTGCATTCTTAATCCTAGTAGTTACCAATAAATCCAATGCTCTGATCAAGCAGAAGATCGGCATCGACTAGGATTAAGAACCAATACGGTAAATTTTCTGTCATCGCGAGGCAGAAGGTTTATGTATCCAACTCAAACCCACTACACAACTTTTCTTCCATGTTGGCCCGACCACCTACAACCAAAAGTTATTACTTTGTCTTTAGAAAATTTTGAGGACTTATAGCCTGTAGAGAATTAAACATCTTACCACCAACTCACACTTGGCTCTGAAATCAACTACAATAGAGATTAGGCCTATGTCTACAACCATAGGTACTAATGCCATAGAACGCATAATTAACAAAGGAAGACCAATGTAGTGAGAGGTTGTTTCCTATTTCATGTCAAGGATAGGCCCTAAGTTACACCTCGTTCCGATATACGGATCAAGAATAGATTCTTGAGTCTTAAGAAGAACTAAGTTTTTAAGGGGGTTAGAACATATTGAACCGAATCTACTTAGGATTTACTAATACAACCGTTGGATCAGAGTAGCGCAGCGGAAGCGTGGCTGGCCTCTTTCCTACTGGCCCAATATCGAAGAAGTTAATTTAGGTTATACGTAAGGTTAGGTCATTAAATATGATTTGAACTTTTCGTAGAATGTCAATTGTAACACCCTAAAAATCGGGGGTCGTGTATAAACTCAACTCCCGAGTTCCAGACCGTCACTTATGCAAAAAAAATGATTATGATTCAATGTTGTCTGATTTAAAGCATTCACATGAGTAAAAGTATACCAAAACTGTAATTCATACTTCAGATCCAGTGATAAAAGCAAGCAGAAGACAAAACAATATATATATCACTGTATGGAAAAACAAAGTAGATCTCATCTGTCTCTAAGGTATGAATACATCTCTGAGTCTCATATACATATACATGAACAAAATGTAATGTTCAAAATAGTCCCACTGAAGTCCCATCAATCCAGGTCGCCTACGCAAAGTCATCATGATACTGCATGTACGAGAACTCGTCCTGGTCCTCGTCGAAGTCTAACTCTGCCTCCTGGATCTCAGCCTCACCTGCATCTACAACAGGGTCTGGTGGGTGTTGCAAACACCATCCCGTAACGTGAGAGTGAGTGATCAACTCAGTGGAATCATAGAGCAAAGATTAGCATGTTCACAAATCAATCATGCGATAATAGTAAAGCAGTAAATCAGACAATCCTAATATTGTTGTTAATGCAAGATGACATGACGTGATGTATGCCCTCACCGACGATCTCCCTCATACGACAACATCTTACGACCGCGGCATGCCACACTCCCTAGAGTGCTCCACATCTTCCAGGCACATGCAATGTTATGGTGATATGATTTTCGAGCTATTATTAGTCCATTCAAACAGCAGGATTGGAAAACTAAGGTACTTCCCTTGTATCAATCCCAACACAGATCCTGTCTAGGGTCGTCACTCTTAGTAATCTCATACGATGTATATTTCGTAGGTCGGTGCAAGGGCTGCCAGGGCTGTTGGTCGCACTCGTTGCACCGCTCCCCCATCACCCTATCAATACAGGCCTACTGTACTCTACTGCTACTGAAGGGTCGTCGCCTCCCATAGACTCAGAATACGCTCGCAATCACTACAAAGGACTCGTCGCCTGATCAGTGTAGGCCGACAGCAAGAATATAGTGTCCCATACCACCATAATCTGCTCACGAGACTAGGTGCTCACTGGTCACTACGGGGAGGTTTGTGGCCCCAGCGTAGGCCAACAGCTCGACCACGGTGTCCCATACCACCATGCCCGGCTCATGAGTCTTCGTGGATCAAGGTACCATAGTTAACAGGGTTTACAGTGGTAAGTTCAGTACCCTAGGTTCATACAGTTATGACTCATACAAGGTGAACATACATCGGCCAGTTGGGTTACTTGACGGGCTCGACTAGCGCGATCGCATCTCAAGTCGAACGACATGAAGTGCGTAAAACACTTCGCGTGGCCTAACCACTGCCGCTAACTCCAAACACGACTCGCATTCATCGACGCGTCGTTCATGGCCAAGACCAGCCAGCCACGAATTCGCTCGGTTACCGACTGCCTGGACTAAGTATAGTCCCAAACAATTATGGAATCACATCAGCAATCTATGTAGGAGTATTGGAATTGAAATACAATCATGTGAGCATGTTAACACATGTTATAACATACAACTTAAATAAATCTTCAAGCACATATATTTCATGCATGTAATGAAATCATGCATATAGTCAACATGTAGGAAATCATTTAGGTCAGCATATTAATTGAGAAATTAATCTCAAACTATTTCATAACATCATTTAATTCAATACATACTAATACAAGCATTTATACAAACACATACACTACACACTTAAGTCTACATATAGTATGTCGACCCGAAGTGCGCAATTAGGCGAATCTCTTCGCCAAACTAATTATGCACGTATTCCTAACTTCCTAATGCGACAACAAACCATGTCAATCATATCAGCAAAATATGAATGTAAACTATACTTCGTACAAATGACTAAAATGCCCTAAATCTCATATTCTTTGTTGATTTACGAAACAGGAAACGGATAGCATGTTGTACATGTCAAACGGCGATGCCGTCGATAATCTACTATTAAACGACATTGAAAGCGTCGGAAACCGTCAATCAAAGCGTCTAAAATCCTCACCTAGTCTCTTGTAGACTCGTGATTTCGAACGGAGCGTATATGCTTTGTCAACGGCGATAAGAGAACCTGTTTTACAAGATCTATTGGTTAAAAAGTTATGGATCTTAGTGATCCTCAAATCAGCAACTTCTAGGGTTAGTTATTACCAGAAAACGGGGAAGAATCACCGGCTTGGTGATCAGGAAGGGTTGCTTAGGCACTAGCAACAGGCGGCTCGAAGGCTGGAGAAATCTATCCCTCTCTCTCGCAAACTCTCACCTTTTCTCTCTCTCAAATCTAGGGTTTCTTGCAATTTCGGATGGGAGAGAGGAATGAGGGTTTCAACCCCTTTTATAAGCTTAAAAACGCCGAAAACAGGCTCCGGTACAAAGTTTACTTAGTGCATATCCAATTCGGGGCTGTTTCGGTCCAAAAGATACTTTCTGGTGGTCCCCTGGTCGAATGCGATCGGACTTAAGCTCATGCGTACCAGATCTAGCACGTATTAATTTTTCAGTCCGGCAGGGTTCGCAGATCGCACGTGGCGGACCAGTTTCAGTTCAGCGGTCACCGCACGTAGATCAGGGCTGAAAGTCTCATGATATAAAATAGAAATTTCTCCTGATCCGAGGGTGTAATCTGGCTGAATTCTGACGGTCAGAACGCTTAATACTGACGCGTCAAGTCGTGTGCCAGATTTGAATTTGAAATTCCAATTCTGTCCCTATTCGCACTCTCTTCGGTCCGGGCTCAATGAAATAGCCTGTGATTATCGGTTTGACTTGATTTTCGAAATGAGCGTCAAGTCTAGCTAGGCGGTTCTAACGGTCTAAGATAGGAGGTATCGGACTTTCGACGCGTGGTCTAGATCCAATACAAAGATTCAAAGCGGTCCAGAGAACAAACCTGCTTAGAGTTTGGTCCGAGGTTATAGAGTGTTATAGAGTCGTTGGTTCTACTCGATTTGGGTCCTGTAGAACGTATTTAAAGTGATCAGGGACTATTTCCCAACTACTCCAGCGTTGTACTAGCTAACTTAGTCATATTTTCTAAAAGAATTAATTCTGCGCAATTTCGGGTCGAGTTGGTACTCGAGCCCAAGTATGGATTTTTCACGGGCGTTACATCAATACTAAAGTCTTTCTAGGGACTCATTACCCTTAGCCAATTTCGGGGATAAAATTATTTTTAAGGGGGGTAGATTGTAACACTCCAAATTTTTGCTTACCTGGAATTAGACGTCCTTAGGTAATGGGTCAACTATAACACCTTGATAACCTTTTAGAACTCAATTCCAAAGCCAAAGGAATCATTTAGAACCTAATTCTTTAGAAATTTAACGTGAATTAGCCAGCGCTATACTAGATTTCCTGCAAAATTATCACCAACCACTTTAAATACAATCTATAAGACCCAAAACCTCTAGAATTGTTACTGCTACATTACCCTAAAATCTAAGATCAATCTCTAAACCCAGTTGACCTCGGGACCATTTGGAAACTTTGTATTATTTCTAGACCACGCATCGAAATTCCGATAGCGATGAACTTAGACCATTATGACTGCCTAGTTGAACTTAACAATCACCTAGAAAATCAAGCCCAACCGATGTCCTGAGACCATTTCCTTGCGTCCGGAGTAAAGAGAGTGAGAAAAGGAAGATTTTTAGAAAATAAATTAGAATCTGGAACGTTTCACTTGCACGTTATTTTTAAGCGTTCTGACCATCAGAATTCGACCAAATTTCACCCTCGGATCAGGAAAAATTTGCCCTTACATGTCTAAGGACTTGTGGCCTTGATCGGAGTTCGGTAACCGTTGAATTGAAACTAGCCCGCCACGGACGATCTGGAAATTCGATCGGACTGAAAACTTAACTGACTAAAGATCCGATGTTAGTGAGCTTAAGTCCGACCGCATTTGTTAACAGGACCTCCAGAAATACTCCGTTGGATCGAAACAGACCCGATTTGGTTATCACTTAAGTATACCTTGGCCCCAAGTCTGTTTCCGTCATTTTTAGGCTTGTAAAAAGGCCTTTAGCCCTCACTCTCTCTTCCTATACGAATTTAGGGAAAACCCTAGGAGAGAGAAGAGAGAAAAGAGAGAGAAAGTGAGGGAGAAGTTAGTGCTGCTTCCTAGAATTCTTCCCAGTCTCTCTACATGCCTCTCCACCCTTCTGCATTGCTTTTCCGGTGACTCCGGCTTCGTTCCTAGATAAGAAAACCCAAACCCTAACCTGTTTTGAAGTTTAGGATAGTTCCAATGATGTTCTAGCTAACCTGTTTCTTGCCATAGGTACCGTATCCGCCGTTGACGAAGACATATCGTCTAAATCACGTCTTATACATATTTTCTGGTTTATGGTGCGGACTATATGCGCTTAGGTTATGGTTTTCAACCCTTTCAATGATAGTTAATGATTTATTCATGCTATGGATGAAATTACACATGCTAAATGTGTTGTCTGTTTTGTCTTCCATATACGTATGTTGTATATTGTAAATACCGTATTTCATGTATATCTTAGAATACACGTATACGTATGGAATTTGCTGAATTGATCGCCATGATAAATTGTTGTTGTTATATGCTTAATATGTATATGGCAACTCCTTAGCGAAAGAACTTGCCTTAAATCACGCCACGGCCAATATACACTGTATATGTTAAAGTGTGTAGCCCACGTGTTTGTGAAAATGTCTAAATGAATATGGAACCCGGATTCATGCATGCCATGATTATCCGTCATGGGTATATGCAAGTGATATATGGGGCAACTCCCTAGTGAAAGGATTTGTTCAAATATATGATATATCAACATACGATATGTAGTTAGTATGTGTAGCCTAAGTGTTTATGAAAATGACTGAATGAGGATGGAATTTGCTTTCATACTCGCCATGACTAATTGTCATGGATATATGATTGTTGTATGGGCGATAACCCTTTGAAGAAAGGATTTGCCCTAATATGTATGCTAATGGATACATAATATGTATGATGTAATGCGTAGACTAAGTGTATGTAAAAGCGTCTGAATGAGTTAGGAGTTAGTAAGATGTACCTATATGCGGGTTGAGATATGATTCTCCACTACATCAATGATGTGTATGATTCCCTTCATGAATCATGTAACTTAGGTTATCCATGCTAAATAAGTGTATGATTTCCTCCATGGCTTATGTGTTTAATTGAATCATGTTATATGTGTGTATGATTTTCTGTATGTACCGTTTACATTTAAGTTATACTTCATGATTGTTCATATGGATGCTGAATATGAATCATATGCTAGTTATTGTATGTGTATGTGAATGGGGCTGTGCTACAGTCCAGGCAGTCGGAAACCGTTTCATAAATAGTAGTCGAGGTTGTTTTCGCCACATAAGATGAGTTTAGCGAATCTGAGTCGTGCTTAGGGAGTTCGGCAGCGGTTAGGCCACACGTAGTGCTTATGCATTCCATGTCGTTCAACTCAACGTGCACTTGGCCTAGTTGAGCTTATCAACTAACCCGATTGACCGATGCTTGTTCACCTTGCTTGGTCACAACTATTTGAATCTAAGACACCGAGCTTACCAGTGAAACTCCCGTTAACCATGGTACTAAGATCCCCTAAGAATCATGAGCCGGGCATGGTAGTATGGGACACCGTAGTCGAGCTGTCGGCATACGCTAGGGCCACAAATCTTCCCATAGTGACCAGTGAGTACCCTACTCTGAGCAGATTATGGTGGTATGAGACACTATATTCTTATTGTCGGCCTACACTGATTGGTGACAAGATCTCTGTAGTGATCTTGAGTTTATCCTGACACTGCATAGGGGCGACGAGTCTTGTTGTAGTCTTAAGGATATAAATATGTCTATATTGATAAGGTGATGGGGGAGATGAGCAACGATTGCCCGCAACAGCCCTGGCAGCCCTTGCAGCGACCAGAACCATAACATCGTATGAGATTTTCTAGGACTAACGACTCTAGAATGGATCAATGTTGGGAAATGATACAAGGGAGGTGTCTTAGCTTCCTAATACTGCTGTATAAAAAGGACTAATAAGAACTGGGTAATCATATTCATGACATTGCACTGCATGTGCCATTGGCGTTGGTGTGAGAGCACAGTGGTAGTGATTCATTCCGCGATCGTTAGATGATGTCGCATGAGGGAGTTTGTGGTGAGGGCATGCATCATTCTTCATATCATCCTTACATTAACAAGAGTATCTAGGACCTGTTTGATCGTACTGTCTTATCATTACTGCTTGATTGAATTGATAACATGTTAACCTTTGCTGTATAGTTTCTACTGAGTTAGCTACTCACTCCCACGTTACGGGACGGTGTTTGCAACACCAAACAGTTCCTGTTTTAGTTTCAGATGGTGACGATGCTTGCGAGGCAGAGTCGGACTTTTTTGATGATGTTGAGGAGGATTTCTCCTATATGCAGGTTCTGATCGACGGGGTTTACAGGGTTACTGATTAGATGTCAATATAATTGGTATTTTTCCTTTTATTTAAACACCCATGTATATTCTTTTCTTTTTATTTTGGAGTATACATGTATTTAATTAACCTGGTAACATGTTCACACTCTGGAGACTTACAATCCATTATACATTTTATATATTTATCACAATCTTTCGCTTGAGAAACTTAACTGTCACTGGAGTATGATATGTTGTTTTGGCTTAATCCACCTCATATTTTATGTACTATTACAGCCGACATTCATCCATCATTAAAAATGTTGCATAAGTGATGTTCTGGAACTCGGGAGTGGAGTTTATGCTCGACCCCCGATTTTCGGGATGTTATACAATGTAACTGGTCGGGGCTAGGCCTTTTGCAAGACATCCCTTCCATTCAAATCCTGATTGATTTTCGAAGCCTAGTGGTGGCTGATTTCCTGGAAGCTGACGGTCTCAAGCAGGACACACCGGTATCTCTTCCGGCTTGGATTCGAGCCCACATCATGTAAGAAGGCTTTTGCACTTCTGACAACTATGATTATTGCATCTGACCTCATGGCCCCTCTGGGAAATTTACGGTGAAATCAGGTTAGGACGTGGTTAGGGCGCATGGCCAAAGAAAGTCTTGGGCTAAGTGGGTGTGGCACCCTTTGCTCCCCACCAAGATCTCGGTATTTTTATGGAAGATATTAATGAATGCTCTACCATTGATGAGAATGTTTAGCACAAAGGGATCTCCCTCGCTTCGAAATGTGAATGTTGTGACTTGGGGTATAGTTCCTCTCCTCTTCCTGTCATGCCCTAAATTCGAAAAATGAGCTCACAAAATTCTCGATCGCCGAATCTGGTGCTGACAGCTTCCGTAATACCCTATTCTCAGCTCCCAACGCTCACACGCCAGATGCCGATCCTGGGATCCTACAAAGAGGATTTTCAATACGAATTTATCTCATAAGAAGCATAACCATAAGTATACCCAAATCACAAGAACAGCATCATTATTAGTTATCCACTAATATAAACATTTGAATACAGTGCTGAAAGGAAAAATATATATATTAAAAATCAAAGCTCTAGAAGATGGCTGCATGCTCCATGCTCAACACTGCTACAACCTAATGCCACCTGTACGCATCTATCGTGCATATGCTTATAGGAAGCTTAAAGGATAGTGTAAGTGTGTGAGCAGTATATGCGTGCTCATAATGTAATATTAGAGTAAACGAAAATACTAGTAAGTCCACGGACCATACAATATTAGAGTAAGCAGAAATACTGACAAGTCCATAAAAATATCACCAACCTCATCTAGGATATGCGATGAAAAGACATAGCAAGCTAATATCATATACTGAGAAAGTAATGTAAATCGGCTATGTAATGTGGAAACATAATGAACTAGATATCAGATATCGAGGATGCAATACAACATGCAATTCGGAAGAGCTACGAATACCATCAGCCTCATCTAGGTCATATAAATGCAGAAACATAGCAACCCAAAATACCATATGCCGAGGATGTAATGCAATATGCAATATGTGGTACGAATAAAATGACCAAGCTACAGTGTGAAGTCAGGATGATAGTATGTGGTATCGCAGGTATAGGGCCTATCACAAAGGACTTCTATCAAAACCAGTCTTATACCTAAATTTGGATAGATAAACTCAATGTGGTAAGCTCCTGATCTCAAGTTAGTCATGCACCCCAACCGAAATCCTGGCCATTGCGAAAGTACACATAACAGTTAGTTGTGCACCACCAACCCGAGTGGATAGTGAATGAATGAATGAATGAATATAATGCTGAGTATGCAATTCCTGCTTCACAAATTAGTATTATACATTTCTAGGATCATCATCGGGGTCTAGTACACTCTACGCCACCTTCTGTCCCATCAAGTGCACAACTGAGTAAGTGAAAGAGACCTCACTATCCGCCTACCAATATTAGGCCCGACTCATCTATAGCAGACCCATTCCTCAAGCTGGTCAGACTCAGCCTAACATTGCCTACTTCCTTAGGCGGGTAAGTGTCACGCCCCAAATCTGAAAATCGAATTCATAGGAATTTCGATTGCCAGACCCGGTGCCGACAGCCTCCGTAGTACTCCATTCTCGGCTTCCAGCGTTCATAAGCTAGGTTCCAATCTTGGGATCCTACAATGAGGATTTTTCAACGTACATTTGTCTCAAAAGAAGCATAATCACAAGTATACCAAAATCATAAAGGCAACATCATCATCACATATCCACTAATATAATTATTTAAATACAATGTTGAAAGGAAAATACACGTATCGAAATCAGAGCTCCAAAAGACAGCTACATGCTCCAAGTTCAACGCTGCTGCATCCTAATGTCACCTGCATGCATCTATCGTGCATAAGCTTATAGAAAGCTTAGAGGGTAGTGTAAGGTAAGTGCCAGTATATAATGAAGCACATGAATCATACATCATCGGGATAAATGGAAATACTAACAAGATCATGTATAATACGATATCAGAGTGAGCGGAATTATACTGGTAAGTCCAAGAGTCATATAATATCAGAATACGCAATACAGATCAGCGATGTAATGAGTCATACAGAGTCAAATGTCAAATGCAGAGGGTACAATGTAATATGTGAATCCTGTTAAGTCCATCTATGTACCATATAAGTATAGAAAACATAATGACCCAAAACGCTACATGAATGCGAATGCAACATGCGATGTGAATGAAATGACCAAACTAGAGTCTAAGATCGGGTTAATAGTACGTAGTATCACAAGCTACGTGGTCCATCACAAGGGACTTCTATTCAAACCAGTCTCATACCTAAATTTGGATAGTCAGACTCAATGTACTAAACTCCTGGTCTCAGGTTAGTCGCGCGTCCAACCCAAATCCTGGCCATGCGAAGGTACACGTAACAAATAGTTGCGCACTACTAACCCGAGTGGATCGTGAATGAATGAATGAATGAATATGCAATTCCTGCTCAATAAGTCCACATATCAATACAGTTCCTCTCTGGGATCATCACCGGGGTCTAGTACACTCAACACCACCTCCCGCCTCATCAAGAGCACAACTGGGTAAGTGGAAGAGACCTCACTATCCGCCTGGCCAATAGTTTGCCAATACCTACCTGACTTTTTGATAGCGGACTCATTCCTCGAGCTGGTCAAATCAGCCTAGCCATGCCTACTTCCTCGAGCGGGTAAGGTCACACCCCCTCCCAACCGACCACAACACAGTAGGAAACGTGGCCTCCTGGTATTTGGGACTCAGGCGTTCATATATATCCACTCGGTCTCGACGTTGGGGCGTCCTCTGGAACCAAGAAGGTTTTAGAGATTTTCACCCAGGGCCATCTATAGTAGCCCGATGCTTGAACCAAACATTTCAGGTGTCCCATTTGACCATCCACAATATGCTTGTGGAGGCTACGGCCCTGATATCGCTAGGACGTACAATAATCACAACACACAATACAAGATGTATAAGTCATACAATCCAATCATGTACCAATCCTGCGCATATCGTGCGCTCATGTGAGATAACCTTCGCCTATCAGGGAGTCTCATAACAACCTGCCCAATGACATATGCAATGGTCAACCACATTTTATAACAAACATGCAGATGATGCGTGTGGGCATGTATCATGATGCTATATGGTCACATACTCATAATCGATATCATTAACTGGCATCGACAATCAACCTCGACAATGTGGACATTTAACCAACATTGCCCCCAAGGAATGGCCCATATAGAGCCTAACAAACAGTGGACTTATGACCTCACACCAGGGCCAAATATACCGCATCATGGGCCTCACCCAAGAGCTTAATACACATCGTGCCGGGCCTCAATCATGGGCCACATATACATCAAGTGGGTCGTATCTTACGGGTCTAATATACATCGTAATGGGCCGCTCCCACAGGCCTAATATACATCAAGTCGGGCCTCGCAATATGGGGTGAAAATATATCACAATGGGCCACATCCCATTGGCCTCGAATACATCACGATTAGGCCTCAACAATTGGAATCGACACTCAAAATTAGCCTCGATACTCGGCCTCGACAATCGAAATCGGTAATTTGGTCATGACAATCAGAATCGATCGATAATCGGGATCGACAATTCGGTCACGTCAATCGAAAATCGACAATCGATCATGACAATCGGAATCTGCAATCGGTCATGATAAACGGCCTCAATCGCTAATTGGCAATCGGTCAAGATAAATGGTCTCGATCGCTAATCGAAAATCGGTCATGATAAACGGTTTCGATCGCTAATTGGCAATCAGTCAAGTCAATCGGAATCGGCAATCAGTCACGACAATCAAAATCAGCAATCGGTCATGATAAACAGCCTCGATCGCTAATCGACAATCGATCAAGATAAATGGTCTCAATTGTTAATCAGAAATCGGTCATGATAAACAGTCTCGATCGCTAATCGGCAATTGGTCAAGTCAATCGAAATCAACTATCAGTCACGACAATCAAAATCGACAAATCGGTCACGACAATCGGAATCGATTGATAATCGAGATCGAAAAATTAATCACAATAATGGGCACCAATAATCAGGGTCGATAATCGGAGTCAACCTCGATAATCGACACAGATAATCAGTAGATAAACAAGCGGGGTCCGTACATGATCGGTGATCAACCATAGTATAAAGGTCAACACTCAGTCATGGTTATATCAAATCCGATAGCACGGAGCCATCCATCACGGCGAATGGGGCCTACTTAGTTGGGTTAACCCACAAAGAGAATGGGCCTAACAAGGCCTAAGGGAATGTCACAATGAGGACATCTAACCATCATTGCCTATCAAAGTGGATGTCAAACCGACATTGCTCCCAAGGCATGGCCCACAATAAATATCATTACATAAACCATAGAGGAATCGCACATTACAATGGACCATAAGTATATCCCATTAGGCCTTAAATACATTAAATGGGCCATATTACATGGGCTTTATACTCATTAAGTGGGCCATATCAATGGGCCACACCAATGGGCCTTATGTACATTGCAATGGGCCATATCCCATGGGCCTTTGAATACATCACAATGGCCTTGCTAAAATGGGCCGGAAGTATATCATAATGGGCCTCGACCCATGGGCCCTAATACATCACAATGGGCCTCAACCCGTGGGCCCTAATATATCACAATGGGTCTCAACCCATGGGCCCTAACACATCACAATGGGTTTCAACCCATGGGCCCCAAATACATCACAATGGGCCTTAACCTATAGGCTCCAACAACATCCCAATGGGCCTTCTAAATGGGCCATAAATATGTAGCAGGTGGGCCCTACACATGGGCCTTCATACATCACAGGTCGCCCTTAACAGTTTTGAATGGTGGATGTCACTGTCCACATAGATGGTGGGGTCCACTTGGACTTTAGATCTAGCTCGTTCCCTAGCCCATGCCATAAAATGATCTTTCCCAAAGTGGGTGGACGGATTGGATGCAGCACATGCATCATGAAGGGCCCCACTGTCAACGGACAGTGTGCATAAACACATACATTACCGTGGGCTCCACCGTCCACTGGACGGTGTGAATAAACAGATATATCATGGTGGGTTCCACCGTCCACAGCAATGGACGGTGCAAATAAAACCCCTGCATCATTGTGGTCCCACGTGGGGCCCACCATAACATTTGTTTTCCATCCAAACTGTTGGTAAGGTCGCACGAACCTAGATGAACAGGGAAAAACAAATTTCATCTTGATCCAAAACTTCTGTGGACCTAAAAAGAGTTTCAATGGTAGACATTCAATCACACTGTTTCATATGATGTGGGCCACCTAAGCTTTGAATGCGACTGATCTTTGGAGGGGGCCCACTGCTGGGAGTGGCCCACCTCATGAACGGTGTGGATATAAGATATACATCATGGTGGGGCCCACATGTAGGGCCGTGGCCCCTAGCCCGTCCGCCCATACGCAGCAGCATGTTGCTGCTATTGTCAGGGGCAGCAGGCGCTGCCCCCCTTATGCATATATTTTATATTTTTTTTGAAAATATTTGATGTCCTTTGGTTTTTCATAGGTGGGGCCCACATACAGTAAGTCCAACCCGTCCATTGCACTCTATGGCTCAAGGCCGTCCAAACGAGTCCAATATCCGATGTTTTTTCGGCGCATAAAAAATGTCAGGGTGACTTTCGACGGTAGGAACCACTATTTTATAGGCTATGGCCCGCCTGAAGATCGGATAGACCTCAATTTTCGGCTCAACGCTGAAAATAAGCCATGGAAGGGAATGGACGGCGTGGATTGAATACATATATCAAGGTAGGACCTATATGAGTGGGCCACCCCATAAGCTTGGAAACAAGCTAATAGTTGTGCTTTCTTTAACGTCCAGCATCCATTTTTAGACGTGGCTCCTCCATTGAGGTGGCCCCAACTTAGGTGGACCACCAAATGATAGATGGTGTGGGTACAATACATATAAGGTGGGCCCCACTTGAAGATAGTTTGGATAAAATACATGTTTCAGGGTGGGGTCCATCCAAGTGGGCCACACAACCATATCATGATCACATAAAAAATGAAATAGAGAGGGAGAAGGAGAGAGAGAGTGGGACACGTGTGATGGAGGGACCCCGACACTATGGGTCCTCCCTTACAACCAATCATACATCAAGTGGGTCCCATTACACATGGGCCCATTAAATCAAAATCCAACGGTGAAGATCCCTTCTCCACTAAAATAAACAGTCTAGATGACCCTAGGTATACAAGAAAAATAAACATCATGATGGGGTCCATGGAAAATGGCCCCATCATGGAATGATTATGATGATCAAAGTGGGCCATCGGCCACATCTTAGGGTATCAAGTGAGATCCAAACCATTGATCGGTTGGCCTCACTTGGCCCATCTTAAAAAAAATATGAAAACTACTCTATCAAAGCACCCACCGTTTGATCTTCTTGCTCCCTTGGCTTCCTTAGCTCCTTAGCTTCGATTCCAACGGAGGAGATGAGGTTTGGATGATTGAGATGGGAGATCTTGGGATGGAGAGGTGGGCCACACTTGGAGCTTGGAAGAGAGGGAGGGGCTTGAACGTATGGAGCTCTCTTGCTTGGGAAAGTATCTTGAAAAAATGAAGGGGAGAGAGAGAGTGATGGGTGATGGAGTGATGGATGTGGTGAGTGATGGGTGTAAGAGATTTTTTTGACTTTTGTGGCAAATGGTGTAAGAGAAGTATGGCTTGTGTAAGAACTTTTTGACTTTTGGGGGTTGTTTGGGAAAGGGTGAAAGGTGATGTGTACTTGACATGTACTTGACATGATGGGATTAATTGATTGATGGATTGATATGACAAGTCGTAGAGATTCTCTAGAAATTTATACGCGTGGCGTTTTTCTCGCACCGAACGCTAGCCCGCATCTCCTAACGAGGGTATCGGATCGGCGCGTGAGTCGCGGCATTGGAACCGCGTCGATGGTGCAATCGCAATGGTACAAGTCTCAGATTAAGCCGACTCAAATTTACAGGACATGACTTAGGGTCACACGCAAACGTCGATTATCGGTCGCCGGTTGCCAGAATTTGACGAGAAGGATCGCGGGAGTTAACGGAACAGTACAGTCTAGGATACGGGTCTTACAGTAAGGCCACACCCCCTTCCAACCGACCACGACACAATGGGAGACGCGGCCTACTGGTATACGGCCCTCATGCGCTCATATATATCCACTCAGTCTCGACGTTGAAGTGTCTCTAGTACTTAGAGGGTTTAAGGAATTTCACCTAGGAATATCTATGCCACCCCATGTAAAAAAAGATTTTCGGTGTCCTATCTAGCCATCCACGACATGCCTGTGGAGACCACGGCCCTGATGTCGCTAGGGCATACAGTAATCACAATCACACAATGTAAGATGTATGAGTCCTATAGTCCAATCATGCATCAATCTTGTGCATACCGTGTGCTCATGTAAGATAACTCCGCCTATCAGGGAGTCCCATAAACCACAGGCACTATGGCATATGCAATGGTCAATCATATCTCATAACAAACATATAAATGATGCGTATGGACATGTATCATGATGTTATCCTGTCACATACTTATAATCGATATCAATAACCAGCATCGCCAATCAACCTCGACAATATGGGCATTTAAGCAACATTGCCCCCAAGGAATAGGCTATATAGAGCCTAACTATAGTAGACCAATGACCTCACATAAAGGCCTAATATACAACACCATGAGCCTCACTCAAGAGCTTAATACACATCACGATGGACCTCTCACATGGGCTTAATATACATCACAAGGAGTTCCATCACCTGGCCCTCAAATGCACCACAGTGGGCCTCATCACATAGGCCTCATATACATCACATTAGACCTTAAATACGGGTTGAATACACATCACAATGGGCCTTAAATACAGGTCGCATATACATCACATTAGGCCTCGACAATCGGCCTCAATATTCAGCCTCGACAACCGGCCTCAATATTTAGCCTCGACAATTGGGCTCGATAATCGGAATTCGTCTCGATAATCGGCCTCGACCAATTAGAATCAACCTCAACAATTGGCCTCGACATTCGAAATCGGTTTATACAATCGACCTCAACAATCGAAATTGACCTCTACAATCAGAATCGGGTTACACAATCGTCGTCAATCGAAATCGGCCTCGACAATCAAAATCGGCTTTGACAATCAGCCTCGACATCAAAATCGACCTCGACAATCAGAATCAGCCTCGATAATCGAAATCAGCCTCGATACTCGGCTTCGACAATCGAAATCAGCCTCGACAATCAGAATCGGCCTCGATAATCGGAATCTGCCTGGACAATCAGAATTGGCCTTGACAAATCAGAATCGGCCTCGATAATCGGAATCTGCCTCGACAATTAGAATTGGCCTCGACAATCAGAATTGGCCTCGACAATCAGAATCGCCCTCGACAATCAGCCTCGACACAAGGCAGGGTCCATAAATGGACGGCCGATGATGAATCAAGTAATATCAATGGGGCCTAATAATTTGGGTTTACCCACTAGAGAATGATGAGAACGGGCCTAACCAGGCCTAAGGGAAGGTCACAATGTGGACATTTAACCATCACTGCCCATCAATGTGGACATTCAACCAACATTGTCCCAAAGAGTGACCCACATAGGGCCAAACGTACAGTGGGCCCACGATCTCACACAAGGGCCTAATGTACATCATCATGGGCCTCACTTAAGGGCCTAATATACATCACGATGGGCCTCTAAAAATATAACAAGTTGGGCCTCTTACAAGGGCCTCATATATCACATTGGGCCTTATCAAATGAGCCCCAAGTACATCACATCGGGCCTCACTAAATGGGCCCCAAATACATCAAATTGACCGAATCAAATGAGTCGTACCAACTACACCATTCATCCATCTTTAGGGATCAATTTAGTGCATTATCCAATAAAAAATGAATCATATCAAAAGGTCATATGGACCATACCACAAAGAACGGTGGAGATAATGATTTTCCACTGTCAAAACTTCAATGGGCCCACCATAGCGTTCATTTCCCATCCAATCTGTTCATAAGGTCACAAGGACCTGAACTAGGAGGAAAAACAAATATCATATTGGTCCAAAACTTCTACAACCAAAGGGGTTTCAATGGTAGACATTTAATCCCACTATTTCTGCAGTGTGGTCCACTTGATAATTAGATTTGTCTTATTTTTAATCTCGAGCCCTAAAATTATCTCACAAAATGGTTGGACTGTGTAGATATAGCACTTGCATCATGGTGGGTGGTTAGACGGTGCAGCTGCATCATGGTGGGATTGCACATGGCATGGACGGTATGGATGAAACAATTACATCAGCGATGGGTCCCATCGTCCAACAGCTGCTGGATGATGCAAAATAAGACCCATACATTGAGGTAGGGCCCACACTACTCTATCCAAGATGGACAGTGTGGATACAATGCAAACATCAAGGTGGGTCCCACCCGTCCAAAGTGTTAGACGGTGTGGATGAGACCCTTACATCATGGTGGGGTCCTCAGAACTTACTGACATTAATCACACCAGCTGCCTGCTAGTGTGAGGTATACCAACCACTCCGTCCAGTGGGTGGGTCCCACATGGGCCCACCATATACATACATACTATATGATACATATTTCATGTATCTATATATTACTATGATTTTATTATTATTATTTTATTTTTTTTACAAACCATCCAATGTCCAGACCATATAACATGGTAGGGCCTCCATGGCACCGTCTAGATGGACGGTGTTGATATAATACATGCATTAAGGGTTGGGTCCACATGTGTGGCCCACCAACGGCCTGAATAAGGTTGATTCATCAAGGCTCGTCTAAACGGACAGGCAGCAGGGTGAGCCCCACAAACGGACTGTGGTGTGGTCCACTAAATGGACATCCTGGATAAATTATGTAAATCATCGGGTGGGCCATCAACGATGAGAGAGAGAGAGAGAGAGAGAGAGAAACGTGAAGGGGAGGGACCCCGCCACTATTAGGCCCTCCCTTATACAATGCATACATCAAGTGAGTCCTATAACAAGTGGGCCCTTAAAAAAAATCAACAGTGGATCACCCACATGTGGCCTCCTTCTTTAGCTCCTTGGACTCCTAGGCTCCTTGTCTTTGATCTTGATGGAGGTTGATGAAGAATGAAGGGTTGAGATGTCAGATGAAAGGGTAGGAAAGTGGGCCACACTTGGTTTGGGAGACTTAGAGAGCTTTGGATGTTGGAAGCTCTCTCCTGAGAGTTAGGGGAATTGTTAAAGAATGAGAGAGAGAGAGAGAGAGAGAGAGAGAGAGAGAGAGAGAGAGAGAGAGAAGAGTGATGGATTGATAAGGGATGGGTAGAATGGGTGTTGTAAGGAATGGGGATGGGAAGGTGTGGGTTTGGTTGAAATTTGGGTAAAAGAAGGATGGGTGGGGAGAGAGAGAGAGAGAGAGAGAGAGAGAGAGAGAGAGAGTTGACTTAAGGAAAGAGGGGATGGGTGCTTGTACTTGTGATAAGGCAAGGTGGCATGGGGAATGGATGATGTACTTAACTTGATTGATGTGACGTTTGGTAGAGGTTCCTTTGGGTTTCGCAATGCGCGGAGTTTTCTTTAAGATGAACATGGGCCCACAACTCCTAGCCTGGGTATTGCATCGGTGCGCGAGACACAACGACGGTGCGGTCGCTAGGATACAAGCTTCAAGTCGAGCCGACTTCTGTATGCAGGACTCGGCTTAAGATCGCGCGCAAACGTCGAATATGGATCGATGGTTACCGGAATTCGACCGGGAGGACCGAGGAAGCCTAAGGAATGGTACGGTCTAAGATACGGGCCTTACACTTCCCCTCCCCGAGACTTTGTCCCACCTTTTCCTGCCCAGGTCTCTTACGCAGGGAGTCTGGAGTCTCGCTGCAAACCTACTGGACGTGCCCACAATTACCCATTCCTCCATACAAGACCGTCTCATGTGGTGGTGATTGATGCCCTGCCCTAACAGGCATGCTACCATTGCCTTTCGTCTTGCTCCGACCTTCATGTTATGGGAGATTTGGAAGGGCTTAACGTCGACAGTTCTGCCATCGAGAATTCAGAGCCAACCGGAGTGGCGAAATTTATAGAGATCACAACAGCCTCATGATGTTTGCCTTTTCCAATGGATACGGTGTCGCCTCTAACAACAGGGCGGAAGTCTGGGCTCTTCATGATTGGGTGGAGTTGTGCATCCTTCACGGTCTCTCAAATGTCCTCATCGAATCAGACTCTAGATGGGTTGTTGATTGCATTCTAGGGAAGTCCTTTGTTGCTTGGAAATAGAAATATTGGACGGAAAGAATCAAGAAGCTCCTTCTCAGGGGATCATTTTCCCTTGCCCTCATCCCTAGAGAGGCCAACGGTCCGACTGACTGGTTGGCTAAGCAGAGTAGTGCGTCCCAAGACACCCAGCGTTACTTGGTCCCCACTGATCTCCCAACTCTAGCTAGAGGTTTTTATTTTCTAGACAAAACAGGTTTCTATTTCCTCTTTGTAAATTTTGCCTTATCAATGAAATACAGAGTTTTCAAAAAATAAAAAATAAAAAATCCTGCATATTGCACTCTAAATCTTTAAGAATTTTTTATCCACCCCTTACTTTTCATGACTTTTCATGCAATGCCGAATATCACTCTCTTACAACTTTCTTAAATTAGCCGCTCTCTTATAACTTTCTCAAAATACCTAGAAATAGAGTACAACACAATTGCTAACCTTTATCAAGCCTATTGAATCGGGAGTAAGAGTTAAAGAAATGGACGGACCAAGAACACACTGATCCAGTTAAAATCGCGAATAAACGGCCAAAGCTTAATCAGAGCGTATACAGATAAACCGACGTGAGGGCATTGAATGAATAAAGGCCATTTCCTTTATTTTCGTTACCGTCCATTTTCTCATAAGGTATATGCTCATTCCCTGCAGTGTTAGTCGGTTTTATATTTTTAGTTGGGGCATGTTAACACTTTCTCCAAACCTGATGAGTGGCCTTGATCTTACACATGTTTCCATATATTGGCACGTGTTTCACTAGCGGACCCTTCGATCTCTCATGTGAGCCAGTCAACGGACGAGAAGTCTTGTAGCTTTCCAGAGATGGATCCTCCTTTGTCAAAACCACGTGTGTGGAAAAGGCACCTCTAGACTTTTAGGAAATGGATTGCGTCCTGCCTCCGCGTGGACTAACTCGGTCCAGGGTGGGGCTCTGTGCGACCCACTGTGATGTACGATTTTCATCCAGTCCGTCCATCCATTTTCCCATATCATTTTCGAGGATGAGCCCCGACATGAGTTTGGAACCAAGACTCAACTCGATCACACCGTAGGAGACAGCGGGGATACTGCCGTTTCAAACCAACCCATCTCTCTCTCTCTCTCTCTCTCTCTCTCTCTCTCTCTCTCTCTCTCTCTCTCTCTCTCTCTCTCTCTCTCCTACCTACTTCTCAAGCTCAAAAATGCGTTGAAATTTGAATAGATGGCCAGGATAAGGCAGATACATCCTGGTGGTTTTCCCAGTACCGGGCTCTGTACTTGTGGGGAGGGGATCGGCTGGTGTCCCACACACCAGCAACCTAGCTGTACGAACAGTTCAAAGGAGATAAAAGTTCCATGGGCCGCATAATGATGTATTTATCATATCCACACCGTTCATCCATTTGGCAAGATCATTTTAAATCTTGAACCCAAAAATGAGAAATTTCCAATACTCAAGTGGATCACACCACAAATAGAAGTTGGGACAGTAATTTTCACCGTTAAAACATTCACACGGCCCAACGTAATGTTTACTTTCCATCCACTCTGTTAAAAAGGTCACACAGACCTGGATCAAGAGAAAAAACAAACATCATTTTTTATCCAAAATTTCTGTGACCTGCAAAAAGGTTTTCAATGTAGGCGTTCAATCCCACACTTCTTTTTACAGTGTGGTCCACTTGATTTTTGGATATATCTTATTTTTGGGATCAAGAATTACAACAAGATCACCAAGTGTACGGACGGTTTGGATATAACTCATACATTATGATGGAACCTACAGAACTTGGTGACGTCAACACACCAGCCACATCGGTGGTGGCTGGTACACCAGCCAATCCGCTTCCACACAGACGTTGAACGCCGCATTCAAATAAGTCCTCCAACGACGCATTCAAATAAGTCTCGTTTTTTGCAATTTTTCGCTTTGAAATTTGTCGATAGATTTTAAGGTTATTCTAATAATATTATTGGGAAAATATTTGCAAAAATTTATTATAAATTAATAAATAAATTATATTTTATATATATATATATATATATATATATATATATATATATATATATATATAAAAGAAATCCCTTGAGGATTTTACTATTTACGAGTCAATATCTCAAGAATTTCGTGATAATATTGCGATATTTTGTAAAATCTTGATAATATTGTTTAGTGTTTTGTTGCGATATCATAGCGATTTTTTCAAATGCTGGATTATATCTGTCACACAAACTGTCCTAAAGTAAACAACTCTTTCTCTCGCTCTCTCCCTCCCTCTCATTTTTTGAGAATGAATCTTCTTCCATCAAAACCTATTCATCTATTCCTATACAGTTGCATGTTCTTGCTCTTTCAAAGCACCATTAGAGCCCAACCAAGTCCCATCCTCAACTTATGCGACTCTGAAGAAAATTACACCAATGGTAGCCCATATGGAAACAATCTCTACTCCCTCCTCTCATCTCTAACCAGAAACGCTCCATCACTCAACGGCTACTACAACACCTCGTTTGGCGAAAAGCCCAACCAGGTCTTTGGCATAGCCCAATGCCGAGGCGATATTTCACCCAGTGACTGCGGAGAATGCTTAGACACTTCAATGGTTGAGATCATCCGACGCTGTCCTCAGAAGAAGCAAGCAGCCATAAGATTCGCCAGCTGCCTCCTGAGTTACTCCGACGAACTCTTCTTCTCCCGTCTTGAAACTAGTGTCTTGGTTTATTTATCTAGTGTGCAAAACGCATCAGACCCAGATCTTTTTATGGAACGGTTGGGACTGTTGATGAAAAATCTGTCCTCTACAGCCACAAATGGGTCGTCTGCGTCCCACTTCGCAACGAATTCCACTGATCTTTCCATCTTCTCAAGCATATATGACTTGGTTCAGTGCAATAGAGATCTATCGAGCCGCGATTGCTACTCATGTTTGCAATCAATGATCGGCTGGATTCCGGCATGTTGTTCTGGAAAAGTAGGAGGGCAGGTTTTGTCTGTGAGTTGTAATATAAGGTTTGAGATATATCGCTTCTATGGATCGTCAGTTGCAGCTCCTCCTCCTGTTCTTGCTCCACCGCCGCCCCATGAGGATTCAAATTCCACTAATACAACCAATCCTGATGGTAAGATTTATTTTCTTCTGTTCCATCCAATCGCTTTTCTGGGTAATTTCCATCTTATTATATGTGTGCAACATTCAAATTGTTCCCCGCTTCCTGATGATCATCTCGTGCAGAAATTAGTTTGACTCCCTCATAAAATGGGGCCACGCTATCATTTCCCTCTCTGAGAGGGCCTTCATTTCTTCTTCTCCACTGAAAACAGGGCTGTCAAGAGGAGTGCCCGGGGTTGGCTTCGGCCTGAATTTTGAACCTATTAAGGCCAGGCCTAATCAAAATTTTGATTTTGCCCAGCCCACAGATAGTTTCTCCGTATCTTTGAACATCAGGCATAGGCTTTTAATTTTGACAAATGATCAAGACCCATGGGACTATAATCTGAACCAATGATCTCTAGTGTTTTACTGCAGGTGGACCATGTTTAAAAATAGTGTCCTTTACCAAATTTGGGATACAGATGGATGCTTAAGAAGACAATTAATACTGTTTATTGAAACTCAGCAGTAGAACGTTGGTGAATATGATTGTCTAATATGTGTGTTTTCTGAAACATAAGCTATCCATGATAGGCCCCACCAGACACTTCATTGAATGTCCAACACCACAAAATATTCCATTTGTGCACATTCTACTCCAAAAATAATAGGCAGGATTGTTTTTTAAGACGTGGCAATTATACAAAGGCTCATTTATGGAGGCATTCTTTTTTAAGCTTAACACACAATGCTTATATACCATCTTCCTACTCTCTTCTTGAGTCAAATTTGTGTTAAACCTGAGCTGTTTTACCCCTTTGATTTTATTAATGTTTTTGTTTCTTAGGCCTAATTTTTTACTGGCATATGAAGGATCATTTCCAGTACAATATTTTTAACATATTGCCTTTCTCTTTCCTACCTGTGATCCAAACTCACCCTTGACAATATGCATTTCTAACTGAAATGAGAACTGGTTTGATTTACAGTGAATGGAGGGAAACGATCAAGGGTTACAATCTACATTAGTGTAGCAATGGTTTTAGGATTGGTTCTCTTTGCTTCCTGTATCTACTGCTATCTACGAGGAAGAAAGAGACGACTTGGAGGTAAAAGAAAATTAAACTTAAGGCCATTGGCTATGGCAGCTAACAGACCATTTCGGGCAATAGTAGCTTTTTCCAAAGGACGTCCCAGATTAATCTAACTACATTTTCTATTCAAGGCCCAGCCAAGCCTGCTGCCATTCCATTTATGTCTTTCTGGCCTAATCTTACAGTCTCATAATTTTATTTATTATTATTATTTTTTAATCAGAGAAAGAAGAAGCACATAAAGCATTATTCCATTATTTGGGGCCTCCAGCGGGTACAGAACTGGATTCAAGCATGGATGGGGAGCAAACTCAAGAATTGCCATTGATTGACTTAATTACTATACAAGCGGCTACAAATAACTTTTCGGATGAAAATAAGCTCGGACACGGTGGCTTTGGCCCTGTATATAAGGTAATGACACTTCTCTAAGGATCAATCTAGATGAATAATGAAACCGATTAGAGATAATTAGTCTAACGAAATTTGAAATAATAAAGCTTAATTCCTTGACACCAGTGTCAAGAATCTGGTCTTCAAATTACGAATGTAATTCCAAGTTATGTGCTAATTCCTCATTATGAATAGTAGGAAAATAAAATTTTGAAATTCAATTTGCCTGGGCATCCAAACATTGACTGGCTTGGATTAGTCGACTAAGCCTTAAACAGAACATACTGTTTTTTCCCTAATTAAGTAACCATTGCATGGAAAAATTTTCAGGGCAAGCTATCTGATGGGAAGGAAATAGCAGTTAAAAGGCTATCAAGGAGTTCAGGGCAAGGTTTGGAGGAATTCAAGAATGAAGTCACATTGATTGCCAAACTCCAACACAGAAACCTTGTGAGGCTTTTGTATTGTTGTATTGAGAGAGGAGAGAAACTGCTCATCTATGAATACATGCCAAACACAAGCCTTGATGTCTTCATCTTTGGTTTGGACCCTTTATCTCTTCTTCAACTTCTGAATTTCACTACACACATGCACATGCATAACATACATGTGCGTGTCCGATTGTAGCCATGCACACAAACAGCATAAATAAAATGAATTCAACTTGCATTCTAAGAGACATGGCCCAAACACGATTTGAATTTGTCTCAAATTGCATTCCCTTCAAGACAATTTAAACATGATCTCACTCAATTGGCATATCATGTCCAGATCCAGACAAGCGTTCCCAGTTAGGTTGGGAAAGGCGCCAAAAAATTGTATGTGGAATTGCAAAGGGCCTTGTTTATCTCCATGAAGACTCGCGACTCAGAATCATTCATCGAGATATGAAAGCTAGCAATGTTTTGCTGGACCATGAGATGAACCCAAAGATTTCTGACTTTGGCATGGCAAGGTTTTTGGGTAGAAATCAAAGTCAAATCAATACCAACAGAGTCGTTGGAACATAGTAAGTTGGCATTTAATTTTCTTCTTTGGCATATACATATATTTCCCCATGATCCCTGCTAACAAGACTCGTCACTCATATGAAAATGTGGCACACATGGTTTTGAAGTTGAATACGATCATCAAGCTGGCCCACCATCCCAAAGATTAAACCAATCCAACAACAAAGGTGACCTGTGTCTGCTAACGAAATGGAAAGATAAAAATGTGGTCCATCAATCCAGATTCAGCATAAATGGATGACACAGCTGGTGATCCGACCCATTAGATTTCTTAGTCAGTGTATTAAAATGGCAGGACACCTGATGAGTGTCTACACATGTTTGCCGCATTGTCAGATGTGAGTGTGCCGAAGCTCCTGTCAGCATTTCTACTTTCCTAATCATATAATGCTACTAATCTATGGTTGCATCATGGTCATTCACAACAGTGGTTACATGGCACCGGAGTATGCAATGGGAGGGTTATTCTCTGTTAAATCCGATGTATACAGCTTTGGAGTTCTACTACTAGAGATTGTGAGTGGAAAAAGGAACAACGGCCTCCATCTCCCCCGACATGCTCACAGCCTCTTAGCTTACGTAAGATTCTCTTTATTATTCAAATTAAATCCACCTTACTCTTAGATTCTTAGACGAAATGTGATATTACAGGCATGGGGATTATGGCGTGAAGGGAAAGCTTTGGAGTTGATCGATCCTTTATTAGCAAGGTCATGCCCAGCAAGTGAAGTGTTCAGATGGATCCACCTTGGACTGTTATGTGTTCAAGAAGATGCAGCGGATCGGCCCACCATGTCATCTGTCATTCTTATGCTTGGAAGTGAATCTATGGCGCTTCCCCAACCCACACAGCCAGGTTTTTTTGTTGCAAGGGCTGTCGCTGAATCAAATAGATCTTCTGCGAGTGCTAAAATCTGTTCTAACAATGAGCTAACTATCTCTACTCTTGAACCCCGGTGATTGGGGCCACCCTCATGCTTTGATGGGGTTGAATGCAAAGGAATGCTGTGGCCATGGTTCAACCTCATCTTGTCAAATAAAAAATATATATAGAAAAGAAAAGAAAAAGATTTTGTTGTGTTCTCCATTTTATAATCACGTACCTTTCTACTTTGCAATTGTACCTTATGAGTTGATGGACTTGAACCATTTGGGGGTAAGTTGCTTGAAGGTAGGGATGTAAACATGTACCTAAATCTTCCGTAACTAAGTTAACTGACCTGATTTCAATGGATCTAGATTCATTTTGGACCCATTTAGAATTTGGGTTAGGTTCAGATCTGGCATTTCAGATAGGTTTAGAAATTGGGTCATGTGGTGCCTAAATGGTTACCTATTGACGCATGAATGAACGTGATGAGATCGATCATCGTCTTCCTCAAGGGGATAACTAAGTTGAATCCTTCTCTAGACTCCTCACAGAGATACCTCGAATCCAGGAGAAAATCAGAAAATAAAAATAAATTCTAAAAATTCAAATTTTGATTGATTGATGATAAAAAGGAATTTACAATACTTTAAACAATGATACCTGTTGATGTCAAAATCTGGTCGACCCTCCCTCCTATTCATCTTCACCTCAACGTGTCACCCCTGGAACCTGCACCAATAGATTGGCAAAAAGGGGACCCTCCGATGCCTAAGTCAGGTCAAGGGAATCAGGGTCTAAGTAGAGAGCAGGAGAGAGAGAGAGAGAGAGCTTGCTATTGCGTACCTATATACATTGTGTCATGTGCTATTTATACTTGCCTGTAGAATGGTCTGGATCCGATAATCTCGGCATGATCAAGGGGATTCTCAGATCATGGAGATACTGTCCGTAATCTACTGATCACGCGGCGTATCAGGCGAGTAGTGTGTATCTGCGCGCGAAGTTACAGGCCACGTTCAGTTATAGCAGTTTCCATGTTCGTCAAATAGAATATGCGGCTCCGAGTATCTACTCAGCTCGGCTCGTCCGACCGTCTGCCCCTGCGCATGCTCGGTCGGACAAGGGCGGTTCCCAGATCCGAACGACCTCCATGTCCGACTTGACCTTATAGGTCCGAGCCAATCTTGTTGGTCCGAACCGAAGCAGGAGGCTTTATTCTCCAAGGCTCTCGTCGCCTCGGATCTTCACAGGATGCTTGTATCAGGTCGGACGGGTCGTACCTTAGACGCTATGGTGGGGAGTCGGCTCAGACTGACGCCCGGACTAGTGTTTTATCGTGGGCTCGGATTTCCTCATAATAGAAGCCCCCTACTCTTCGGGTCTGCTTGCAGACTCGGAGAGTACCTATGCAGTAGGTCTCCCGCCCATACCGCGTTAATGATGGTTTTTGAATTTGAAGCGTCCAATCTTGAGATCGTGCACGTGCGAGTCGATTTGGTGGACGCGTGGCGAGGGTTACGATTCCAAATATCCCCCCAGCCTATGAGGGGTTGCCACGCTGGTCTGAGGAGACGTGTACATGACGGCTCCCGCTGCTTAGGCGTCGCTTCGCATATCGAAGTACGCTGTCCAATGTCAGAGCCGTACCGTCGGTTGAGTATTCCTCCAACGAAGTGTGGCCACATGTGCCTAAGGATCGGCTCGCGACGATTCGGCTGCAGCCATTATGGCTCGCCATTAATGCAAAGATCCTTCGTAGCCTATATAAACTGCCTTCGGAGTCTTTCCTCGCTATGCGTATTGTGAACTTGAGAGCGTACCGGAGGAGGCGATTTCCGATGAGGTGATTTCGTTCGAGTTTGAAGTTTTCGATGGGCGATTCCGACCGATTACCCTTTTTCGGTAGAAGGCGATTTTCGGTAGTCATCCAGTGAGTGCCTTCCGTTGATCTTTATCCCTCTTTTTATAATGTCTTCCGACCTCAAAATGGTGCACGAGTACGTTGAGGACTCCGAGCCGGAGAGTTCTGAAGATGGAAGTGGGGCTTCCGAAGGCCCCTTCGAAACCGTACCACTATAGCCCCCGCCTCAGAGACAAAAGGGGCCGGATGCTAAGACCAAGCAACCCAGCAAAAAGAAGGCCACTCGAGCCCGCCAAGTCAGCACTGCTGAAGCCACTGAAATGCCCGCGAGTGGACGCACCGCTGAAGTAGTCCCGGGAGGTTCCGTTTTGTCAGAGTCTCAAATAGATTGGATAAGTTCGGAGTTTCAAATTCCGAACTCCGTCTAGATAAGGGCTCCTGGGCCTGTGGACATGGCTGGTGCTTCTGCCGAGGGAGAAGTTGCAATCTTCCTCTCTGCATTACAGTGCGGGCTTCGGCTCACCCTTCGTTTGAAAGGTTGCGTCCTACCTCGGGCTAGCTCCTGGACAATTCGCTCTCAATGCCTAGAGGGTGCTGATTTCCGCCTTTATCATCTGGCTAGAAGTCAGGAACCCTGAGCTGACCCCGGAAGAGCTGATGAGTCTGTACCTGGTCAAGCACAACAGCAACGGCCCATGGTACTACTTCGCGACCCAAGGCAGCAAGGGATCGGGACTGGTGATGAACCTATCGTCCTCTAATAAGGACTGAAAAAATAAATAGTTCTGGGTGGTAGGCGAATGAGAGGCACCAGCGGTAGAACTCGGAACCTTGACACCACGGGCTCCGACCCACTTCACGAGACCAGGTCGAACTTTACCCAGTATCCATATCGCTACCTCTATTTCCATTTGTTTTAATTGAAGTAAAGCTCTCCGTTTTCTTTTGTAACTTTTCCGAAGGGACTGCCACTCCTTGACCCGACTCAAAAGAACCGCATCGCGAAGGCTAGGGCGCGATCGGAGGGCTTCGCTCCTGGACAGACCTGATAACAGCGGATAATCTTTATCGATCCGGGCTTTGCAAGTCACGGCCCTTGCCGACATCTTTCAGTAAGTTGCCCCAATATTTCTGATGGGCCCAGTTTTGCCTACTTGGTCGCTAACACTGTTATTTCTCTCGCAGGCATGGCCGAGGCGTCTGGTTCTCGAAAGAGGAAAGCGGCTCCAACAGAGGCCGAGTTGTTGAAGGATGCCCCCGGGTGAAGATCACTCGAAATAAGCAGTACCTGCTCGTGAGGGGGCATTTGTTGCCGCGCCAATCCCTACATCCCCAAATCCGAGGCTTGCCGGCTCAACTCTTGCGATGCTTGCTCACCCACAGGCGTCAGGTGTAGCACCGACCCCGGTGCTCCCTAGTACGGTCATGGTCCCTCCGGAAGCTCTGCTTCCGGTGCTTGCTCGAACGACCGTGGGCGGCACCCCACTCGTTCCAGCTCTGTTCCTTCTCACGCCCCAGCCGTTCTGAGCTCTACTCTTTCCACCGCTGTTTCCCCCACTGCGGAGGCTCCTATTGTAGCCCCCGAGCCCCCCATTGTTATCCCTTCTTCCATTAGAATGGCTTACAACATGCTATCCTCCCGAGGTCAGGGGAGATGTCCTTGCCGAGGGTCAGAACTCGGCCAGTGGTAAGGTAGGGGTTAAGGAGGCTGTGGTCTCGCCCCAGGTGGGGACGAGCGGTGGGAGGTTCGAGCCGGGCTACCATATGGCATGCTTGGCTTCGTGGGCCGCCAAGCATGCCCCCGAGGAGGACATAGCTCGAAACCTCGGCAGGTCAGACGGCTCCTTTCTGAATGACTTAGCTGCCGTGTGTTACACGATACGTCTCCGAGAGGACCCTCTCTTTCCTTCGTATTGTCATTGTATATGTTTTCTTAGATACTGAGTCTCGTTTTCTATTTAGGCTGTCCCGAAGTTACTTTTGGTTCGAGAGAGAGCGTGGGAGCATCAGAGGAGGGAGATTGAGCTCGAGGCCCTCAAGGCTGAGATGGCGGCCTTACGGGATGAATCCGACCTCTTAAAGTCCGAGCAGGGTGAGCTGCGCCGGCAGCTTTCAGACGAGAGGGCCAAAGGAAGTCGGCTGCAGGGGGCTGTGGTCGACTTAGAGGCAATGGAGCTGCAACTGCAGGAGAGGGCGAATAACTTCAAAGCCAGCAGCGATGCAGCGGCCGCCGAGCTAACCCGCACCAGAGCTCACGCGGATTTCTTGGCTGTGGAGACCACCCGTCTGGGTGAGGCCTTGAAACGCACTAAGACTGAGGCGTTTGAAGAGCGGACTCGCACCATCGCTCAGGCTGTGGAGGCTCAGCGGGCCAAGATGAGGTCTTCCTGGCAGCGGCAGTTGCTGCCTCGATTGAAGACTTCAAGACCTCCAAGGAGAGGGACACCAAAGCTGCGACGTTTTACAACAGCGGTTTCGATGCCTGTATCGAGGCAGTTCTGGGTTTATACCCAAATTTTGATCTTGATCCTCTTCTTCCTGAGGACCCAGAAGATGTCCCTACTGAAGTCGCCCGCTCGGATCAAGCCTCCGACGCCCAAGCACCTCCTCCCGCGTGAAGGCCTTGTGTTTTCCTTTTTTAAAAAAACTGTTGATGTATTTTTTGCCCTCCGAGGGGTATGTACTGAATGAAAGACATTTCTTTAGTATTCAAAGGTTTGTCATTGCATTGATCTGTTCTGGGATATTGCCGAGCTGACCTCTTTACGGGTCTGACCCTTTCATTTCATCGGTTGGCTCTTCGAGCCCCCTCGGCCCAAGTTTTAGTTGGATCCGATCTTTTAGGGTACTCGGCTCTTCGCTTGTCCGGCAAGGACCTTCCATTCCATCGTGTGATGAGCCGAGTTCTCCATTGGAGAGTCGGGTCATTATTAGGCTTTTTCCCTCAAGGGAATGCCTTGTCGAACCTTTGTAGGCTTAGGTTCCGACCCCTTAAGGGATCGGACCATTAAATTCGTGCTCGTATCGATAAGGCAATTGAGTAGACATTCATGAAGTAGAATTGGAACTTTTTATTAGAAGCCTTAAGGCTAGTCGGTCGGAGGCGTACACTTTATTAGGAGCCTTAAAGGCTAGTTCCTCATGGATAGTAGATCTTTAGGTACTCAGCGTTTCAAGGATGAGGGAGCTGACGACCTTCAAGGTTTTTCAAGTGATACAAGCCAGGTTTGGCAGATCTGACCACGCGATACAGTCCTTCCCAGTTAATTCTGAGCGCTCTTACTCCTGGTTTGGCTGTGTTCTGGAAGATCCGACGGAAGACTAAGTCCCCATGTCGGAAACGCCTGACCTTGACCTTCGAATTGTAGAACCGCGCTACTTGTTGATGTCGAGCCGCTACTTGGATCTTGAAAATATCTCTGACTTCCTCAAGTAAATCCAGACTAGCAGCGATCTGCTCGGAATTTTGATTCTCTTCGAAGTTCCTCACTCGCGCCGTAGAAAGTCCGATTTCTACTAGCATCATTGCTTCTGAGCCATAAGATAACGAAAACGGCGTTTCATCTGTTGAGGTCTGAATTGTGGTCCTGTAAGCCCAAAGGACGAAAGGGAGCTCCTCGGCCCAGTTACCCTTTGCCTTTTTCCAGCTTTGTTTTGAGATGATGTTTGATGATCTTATTGATTGCTTTCACCTGTCCATTTGACTATGGGTGCCGAGGCGATGAATAGGCATTCACGATGCCAAGTTTCTCACACATACCACGGAACTTATCATTATCGAATTGTCGGCCATTATCAGATCGATGGTTCGTGGGATTTCGAACCGACAGATGATGTTTTACCATACAAAATCGACTGCTTTTTACTCAGTGATCTTTGTGACAGGCTCGGCCTCGGCCCACTTGGTGAAGTAGTCGACCGCAACTATGGCAAACTTGACTTGTCCCTTCCCTGTAGGCAAAGGACCAGTGATGTCAATCCCCCATTGGGTGAACGGCCACGGCCCGCTCATGGGAGTCATCTCTTCTGCTGGTTGCCTCGGCACGGTTGCAAAACGTTGACATTGTGGCACTTTCGGACAAAATCCTTCGAGTCCTGTTTAAGAATTGGCTATAAATACCCTTGACGAAGTATCTTCGTGGCTAGGGCTCAACTACCAGAGTGGTTTCCACAGATTCTCTCGTAAATCTTCCGAATCAAGTAGTTGGCTTCATCTGGTCGGAGGCATCTAAGGTAAGACTGAGAATGCCCCTTCTTGTACAACACTCCGTCTAATATGACGTACCAGGCCTCCCTGACCCTCAGTCGCCTTGCCTCTAGCTTGTCCTTGGGGATTTCTCCAAACGATAGATAATTAAAAATCGGGTCCATCCAACTCGGAATGGACTAAACAAGATTGACCTTCTCCGACTCACCGATGCTTGGATGCTCAATGAATTCGACGGAGACAAAACGTAGGATCTTTCCTTCAGAGGCCGAGGCGAGCCTTGCTAAGGCATCGGCCCATGAGTTCTCGGCTCTAGGGATCTGACGGATGGTACAACTCTAGAACATCTCGATCAGTTTCCTCACCTCTTCGAGGTAGACGATCATTCTGACTTCTTTGGCTTCATACTCCCAAGAGATGTGATTCACTACCAGCTGTGAATCGCAACGGACTTGTAAAGTCTGAACTCCCAGGCTCGCCGCCAGCCTGAGTCCAGCTAACAGCGCTTCATAGTCGGCCTCATTGTTAGAAGCTTTGAACCCAAGTCTGATTGCGTGTTGGATTGTCATTGAATCGGGTGCAACCAGGACGACACCGGCTCCTGCTCCTTTAACATTGGGCGACCTATCAACATAAAGGACCCATCCCGGATCCGACACTGCCTCTTGGTCGCTCAATGGGACGGGCGGTGTTATCTCGACTTTCTTACTGATTTGCTTCTCACTTGGAGTTGTGAACTCGACAATGAAGTCGGCTACAGCTTGACCCTTGATTGCTGTCCTAGGATGGAATTGAATGTCGAACTCTCCGAGCTCAATCGCCCATTTGGTCATCCGACCCGAGACCTCGGGTCTCTGGAGGACTTGCCTCAGAGGAGAGTCGGTCAACACCACTATGGAATGGGCTTGAAAGTACGGTCGTAATCTCCTAGCTGAGACAACGAGGCAGAGCGCCAGCTTTTCCAAGGATTGGTATCTTGTCTCTATTAGTACCATGGCTTTGCTCATATAGTACACAGGGTATTGCTTGCTTCCGACTTCTCTGATTAAGGTCGAGCTGACAGCTGAAGTCGAAACTGCGAGGTAGAGGAACAAGGGCTCCCCTTCTTCAGGCTTAGATAAGAGAGGCGGTGAACCCAAATAATATTTCAACTGCTGGAAGGCTTGCTCGCATTCCAGTGTCCACTCCGCCCTCTTGTGACCCTTCAACTACTGAAAGAAGGGAAGGCATTTGTCTGTAACCCTGGATATGAATCGTCCGAGCGCTATAACTCTTCCCTTGAGACACTATATTTCCTTAATGGTTTGAGGTGAGTTCACGTCGAGGAGAGCCTTGATCTTATCCGGGTTGGCCTTGATACCTCGCTGACTAACTTAAAAATCAAGAAACTTCCCTGATTCAACTCCGAATGCACACTTAGCGGGGTTCAGCTTCATCTGGTATTCTCGGAAGACGTCGAACGTTTCTCCGAGGTCGGCAAGGTGGTCGGAGGCTCTGGTACTTTTCACTAGCATGTCGTCGACGTACACTTCCATGGTGTGCCCAATCTGTCTGGTGAACATCTGATTCACCAGCTTCTGATATGTTGCCCCAACGTTTTTCAGGTCGAATGGCATGACACGGTAACAGTAGAGCCCTTTGTCTGTGACAAAGGTAGTCTTTTACCTGTCTGGGGGATACATAGCAATCTGGTTATACCCGAAGTAGGCGTCCAGAAATGAGAGTAGCTCATGTCCGGCCGTGCTGTCCACCAGTTGATCGATCCGAAATAACGGAAAGCTGTCTTTGGGGCATGCCTTATTCAGATCTGAGTAATCTATGCATACCCGCCACTTCCCGTTGGATTTCCTGACGAGCACGACATTCGCTATCCAGTCAGGGTAATACACTTCTTATATGAAACCCGCGTCGAGTAGGACAGAGACCTCCTCGGCAATGGCTTCATATCGTTCGGCATCGAATGGCCTTCTCTTTTGTTTCACTGGCCTATGATCTGGGTCCACATTTAATCATGAACCAACACATCAGGAGAGATCCCTGGCATATCTGCGTGTCACCATACAAAGACGTCTCGGTGTTGCTTCAAGAAGGCTAACAGTGCGGCTCTCTGCTCGGAATTCAACGATGATCCGAGCTGAACAGTTTTGCTCGGATCTGATTCATCGAGCAGCACTTTTTTCAGGTCTTCAACTGATAAGCTTCCTGTTGGTCTACGAGGGTCCAAGGCGTCCACGACAAGTGCCTTCTTAGCAGCTCCTTTTCTAACCACCATTACATAACATCTTCAGGCCTTACGCTGGTCGCCTCGAAAGTAGTCGATCCCACCTTCGGCTGGAAACTTCATCATCAAATGGTAAGTTGAGACGACTGCCCTCAATGCGTTGAGGGAGGGTCGGCCGAGGATCACATTGTGCATAGAAGGAATATTGACAATCAAAAAGTCCACCAAGAGTATGACTTGATGTTGCCCTTCTCCCGCTGTTACTGGGAGGAAAATGGCTCCTTCAGAGATTATCCTTTCTCCAGCAAAGCCATGTAGGGGAGTCTTCACGGGTCGGAGTCGTGACCGTGGAATTCTCATCTTTTCAAACGCTTTGGAGTATATCACATCGCCGAACTCTCGGTGTCGACCAGAATACGGTACACCTTGTGATTTGCTATGGTCATCGTAACCACTAGCACATCATCGTGCAGATGCTGGATCCTCATGCATCATCTTCGGTAAAAGTCAGGTTGCATAGAGTAACTCGGAGTTCCTTGCTGGGACGCTCCATCAGGTGAACGTAGTATTCCGGCTCGGATCTCCGGGAATGGGCTTTTCAAGCCCTGTTCGAATCCCTACCCCCAGCTGAGCATCCGAAGATAGTACGAATTTCAGCGGGTTCTTCTGAGGGGTTGTTCAGCTGTTCTCGCGATCGTTCCTCTCTCCGAACGGACTTCTCTTTTTTGGTGTATCGACATAGATGTCCCTTGCGGATAAGGGACTTAATCTCGTCTTTTAGGTTCACACAATCATCCGTGTTGTGACCATGATCCCGGTGAAAGCAGCAGAATTTTCGCTTGTCCCGATGCTCTAGGTTAGCCCTCATGCAGACTGACCAATTAAGTAGCCTATCCCCTCGGATATCCAGCAAAATTTGCTCGGCAGATGTATTAAGAGGAGTATAAGAATGAAATTTCCCTTCTGGCCTGCGGCTCGGTCGATGATCGCGGGAAGCGCGGTTGTCCGCCCCTTTGCCATTCGACTAGGAGTCTTCGTTCTTAGGCACCTTCCCTTTATTTGTGAATCAGTTCCGTGCGTACCTTTACGAGCATTAGTGAACTCCTCGGCATTGGTGTACTGCTGAGCCTTTGCCATGAAGTCTGCTAGCGTTTTGGGCAGATTCTTTCCGATAGAGAAAGCGAACTTTCCTTCCTTTAGTCCGCTCAGAATGGCAGCAAGAGCCATCTTGTCATCATAATCCTCGACCTGCAATGCTTCTTCATTAAAACGGGTGATGTACTCTTTTAACGACTCTTTCGGAGCTTGCTTGATGGTGAGCAGGTGTGTGTTGGGTTTCCGACTTCTCTTACCACTTATGAACTGCATAAGGAATAGTCGACTTAGCTCCGTGAAAGAGCCCACGGAGTTTGGTTTGAACTGACGATACCAAATCCGAGCGGACCCTGTAAGGGTGATGGAAAACCCTCTGCACATCATCGCGTCCGTTACGGTCTAGATTTACATCCACGATTGGTAGGCTTCCAGATGTTCGGATTGGTTCCCAGATCCCGAATACTGGATGACGGGAGGAATTTGAAACCTTTGCGGCATCACCTCAGCCATGATGGCTGGAGTGAAGGGAGGCTCGGTCTCTTCCATCATCGCCTGGATAGTAGCCAGAACTGTCGATTGCTGTTGCTTTTTCTCCAACGTCATGAACTGGTCTTTCAACTCCACAAATCGTGCCTCCCAAGGATCTTTATTTTCAGTAGTGACTTCTGGGGCATCCTCGATCTTCGAAGTTCTTCTTTCTCTTCTTCGTTCTAATTGATGACGAAGATCCATGGGTGGCAGAGCGGAGGTGGCTAAATGGAAGGTAGTAGGGGCTCGAGTAGTGGCATTCCGCGCGGATCCTTCAACACACACTGTAGGAGGATTTTGACCCGAACGTGGCACCCCCGAATGCTGGGGAGCTTCAGGTCTCACACTCCTCGGCACAGAGCGAGTCTCCACGAACAAACCCACCGGCTCGAGGATGGGGTGTTCCTGAACCGGGCGTGACTCTGGTTTCCTCTGCTATTTCATTCTGTTTATCTCGTCACGCAGGGCCTGGATTTCGTTCTGCATGGCACGATATTTACTCGACCGATTACGAGAACGTTGGGAAGGCCCTGGTGCGGATTCGGTGTGGAGTGGTGATGATGACCGAGTTTGTTCGTTCGATTCAGGTTTCACAACTGCAACCTTCTTTTTCCTCGCCATTGCTTAGGAGATGGGAAACGAGAACCTGACTTTTAGTCTCAGATTCTCACAGACGGCGATAGAAAATGTTGATGTCAAAATCTGGTCGGCCTTCCCTCCTATTCGTCTTCACCTCAACGTGTCACTCCTGGAACCTGCACCAACAGATCTAGCAAAAAGGTGACCCTAGCTAAGCCGGGGACCCTCCGATGCCTAAGTTAGGTCAAGGGAATCGGGGTCTAAGTAGAGAGCAGGAGAGAGATAGAGAGAGCTTGTTATTGCGTACCTGTAGACATGGTATCATATGCTATTTATACTTGCCTGTAAAATGGTCTGGATCTGATAACCTCGGCACGATCAAGAGGATTCTCGGATCATAGAAATATTGCCCGCAATCTACTGATCACGCGGCGTATCAAGTGAGTAGTGCGTATTTGCGCGCGAAGTTACCGGCCACGTTCAGTTATGTCAGTTTCCATGTTTGTCAAATAAAACATGCGCCTCCGAGTATCTGCTCGGCTCGGCTCGTCCGACCGTCTGCCCCTGCGCTTGCTCGGTCAAACAAGGACAGTTCCCGGATCCAAATGACCTCCATATCCGACCTGACCTTATAGGTCCGAGCCAATCTTGTTGGTCCGAACCGAAGCAGGAGGCTCTATTCTCCAAGGCTCTCGTCACCTCCGATCTTCACAGGATGCTCGTATCAGGTTGGATGGGTCGTACCTTGGACGCTATGGTGGGGAGTCGGCTCAGACTGGCGCCCGGACTGGTGTTTTATCGCAGGCCCGGATTTCCCCATAACAATACCAAACTTTGGAATAAGTTTCAAAATCAAACTCTTAACTCAAACTCCCTAAAATTCATGACTTACTATAAGTAGTAAATCTACTATTTGTAGTAAGTGTCTATTTGTCTTAACCACGTTATTCTCCTAATTTTTCTAAGCACTTTCATGTTAGACACAACTCCTAAAGCTCAAAGGTTGAAGAGTTATAATCAAACTAAAACTTATTATAAATAGTAAAAGCGGAAATAAAATAGTTTTTTCAACTGTTGATCTGATGGAATCTCGCAAATTCGACATGGTCAACCCGGATTAGTAGGTTAATTGGCTAAAGTAGCTTCTCTTATCCCAAAATTATAAATGGTACGTCGAATAACTCATTCCGATTTGCGAGATACATCTGTTTTAAGATTCTAACAGTCTGAATAACTTTCACCTCCGATTGGACCTTCTCCAGGCCACCTTGAACATGAAAGTGTCCGCAACCCACTCTACATCAGTCCCTTCTGCTTCAAAAGAACTCATCCTTGAGTTTTCGTACTGCTTCGATTTATGATATCTGGTCAGGTCCGCAACATTGAAAGTACGAGATCTCCATGTCATCCGAAAGATCAACAATATAAGCATTATCATTAATCATTCGGAGGATTGGCATCAGTCCAATCTTCTTATTCTTCAACTTGTTATAAGTCCCGGTTGGAAATCTTTTCTTTCATAAATGCACCATAATATGGTTGTCTACCTCGAACACATTTTGTCGCCGATGCTTGTCATTCGAGACATGCAACATGGTTTGCACATCTGCATGAATGGCTACGATTCAGTCCAACCTGTTTTTTGTTGCAATGCTCATTCGTGGAAGTTGGGACAAATGGACTAAGTTAAGTGTGTGGCGAGGCACTCGACCATAAATAATCTCAAATGGAGATTTCCTTGCCAAATAGTTCGCTATGTTGTTAAATCCACTACACCAAAATTGTGAATTTGTGACGGACCAGATCCATCGCAAAACCACATAAATGATGGATTTTGTCAGTTGCTTGGTCTATAGCTGTTTTCTGGGTCGCAAATTTGTTGCGACGGATAAAATCCATCAGTAATCACGGATTTTATCTCACAAATAAAAAATCCGCCGCTAAAATTCTGAAAAACTTGTGTAATTCGTCATTAAAAATATTGGCGACGGATACAGGCCGTCGCTAATGTTAGGAGAGAACAAGAAATTAGCGACGGATTTTCCGTCCTAAAATATCTCTAATAATAAAAAACGTAGAACTGGTGTTAAATATTACACGATTGTCTAAAAAAATAATTCACAAGATTATTTAATAAGAATCGCATTAACAAAATTCAAAAGATTGGGCTGAATATGAAACTAAACTAAATATGATTTGTGTTTGGATGCTCAGTCGGCCTAACACGATTATTTAATATGAATCGCATTATCAAAATTCAAAAGATTGGGCTGAATGCGAAACTGGACTAAATATCATGTTTTTAGATGCTTGGTAGGTTGACATGGAATCTGGTCATGAGATTGTTCTACATCAATACATGTCCAAAAGATAGTCTATTTAGGGGTGTACATCGAGTCGAACCTGGCTCAACTCGGCTCGGCCACTAGCTGACCTCAGCTCGAATTCGGCTCGGTCCTCGAGCTTGACTGGCCAGCTCAGCTCCGTTTGATCAGCAACACGGGCCAGCTCAGGCCGAGTTCGAGCCAAGTTTGTCATTAAGGCATTTTCACAAACACCTGGACTACACCTTCAAAATCTCACTGTATTTGAGATAGCAACAATGGTTTTATACGTGTTTTATCAAACGCCATCTAAGCAACATAAAAATCAAGAAAAAAGGGGTGTTGGTTTCATATACATGCCTTCCTTGCCACCAACCACACTTCTTTGAGTCATTTCATCAAACACTTAGTAAGCAACATCAATATCAAAGTAACCAAGTCACCGAACTGGTTCTCAATCCGAGTTCGATTCGAGCTGGGTTCGATCCGAGTCGAGTTGAGCTGGGGCCAGCTCGAACTCGGCTCGAACTCATTTTCGAGCTCAAAAAATCAGCTCGACTCAGCTCAAACTCATTTTCGAGCTCAAAAAAATCAGCTCGAACTCAGCTTCGAATCAAGCTTCTTCAGGTTGAGTCGAGCGAGCTAACCAAGCTAGCTCAGTTCGTGTACACCCCTAAGTCTATTATATAAAAGAGTGCATATCATGTAACAAATTATATCCAGTTTCTAAAATATAGTGCAGATTGTGTATGTATGAGGTGCAAGCATTTCTTACGAGAAGTGTGCCTCTCTTCCGACTGTCTGGGAATTTTCTTCTCGTATGCTGTTGCATGAAAAGCATGTCTTCTTGTCGCACAAGCTATGTAATTCTTGAGAGTTGCAGCAAATACCAGGAGGTTGAATGGAATCTGCTGTTTCACCTGATATTAAGCTCATAGGGGATTAGTCAATGAGAAAGATGAACCATCTGAACCATCTAATGATGCACTTTAACACCATGTTTCTTTCTCACGAATCAGGGATAAAGAAACACTCGCACCAATAAATGCTTGAAAAACTGATGGCTCTTCATCATGGGTTTCCATTAAAGTGCTACGTTCATCACAAATTCTCAAAATGGTCAAGACTAATGGCATACGCATCGAAATCCAGACAACCAAACCTGAAGTGGATGAATCTTTAGCCCAAAAATCAATAAGAAACTCAGCAAGTTGATTTTCAATCGCATTTCAAATTCGCCTTGCAAACTCTGTTTTTCTGATTTAAATGTAAAAAGAAAGCTCATTCTGAAACGTAGTTGGAAAAACCAAAGAGTAATAACTTGCCTGCTATGGTGGCTAGCAAGTCAAATTGCCATCCCAGCTTGACTGACAAGGCTTTGCATACTGCAAAACATTAGAGAGGTGATTGCCAAATTAAAATAAACATCTCAATTGAAAACACCAAAAAACACTTTACAAAAGAGCATTGAGAAGACAAATAAATACACATATACATACATGCATACATGTAGGAAAAGATATGGCCCAGCTGTTGTGGGTCCACATGGAGTCTGTATGACATCCAATCTGTCCAAAAGATATGGCCCATCATGATTTGTACCTAGAAAAAAGAAGCCAGGAAAACACAATCATCAGATAGGCCACATGATAGAAAACTATATAGAACTGCCCCAAAAGATCCACCCATGTGGTATGCATATGGCATCCAACTTATCGAAATGGTGTGGCCCGCCTAACAACAACAAAAACATTTAAAATCACTCTCATCATCTAAGCCTTATACCAACATTTAAATTCCCTATCATCATCTAAGCCTTATCCAAATCTTCTTCACATAATACAATTGCAATTAGAAAAGGAAAAAAAGAAAAGAAAAAAGAGGCAAAGAGTAAGTGAGCTGTTTGGGAAAGCTGGGATTTTCACAGATGCAGCTGGCTGATGAGATACCACAGATTGAGAAATCTATTACGGTAGAGTTAGTGAGCTGTTTGGAAAAGCAGAGATTTTCATATGCAATTATATATATAATCAATTGTTTAGATTCAAGCTTCAGGGTTAGTTTTCAGGTTTGTTTCTAAATTCTTTTATAAAGAGATGCTGTGTGCTTGTTGCTTCCATAAGGCCATATAGGGTGGTGATAGAATTACATACCTGTTTGGATTGGTGGAAATAAAACAGTAATTGAGAAAATGAAACCAAACTCAGGTGTTATGGTTTCCTTCATTTGCAAAAGATGGGAGGAATGAAGAAATCGACTTCCTTTTCCTCATATTCCCTCTATGAAGGGCTATTTCCTTTTTCATTCTCAGATCTAAAGAAAATGAAACCATTCCCTTTTCCACAGTTTTCATCAGATCGGACATTGTCTTTTCCTTACGTTTTTTGGTTTCCCATCAATCCAAACAGGCTTAGGAAAAGAACATGCGTTTTTAGAAAGAAGTTAAGCTATTACCAAGGTTCAATGGACGATGCCAATGGAGTATTCTGGATCGATCGAGGGTTGCTGATCGCAGAGACTAGAAGTTAAGCTCTACAAAAGAATATAAATGAAGCGAAAAAATATAAATTAAGCAAGACTGTAAGCAAGCATACAATTATACTTGATTCATCATCCAACTAACTATTAACAACATTTATAAAAATAAAAGATATCCAACCAACTTTATATAACAAATCGCAATTTAATCTACCGGGAACCATCATGCACTATAATATCTTACGGCAGAGCGGGTTCTAAAGAGTTACAAGTCGGATTTCTACAAATTTATATAAATGAAGTAATAAAAATATAAATGAAGCAAGATTGTAGGCAAGCACACAACTATACCTGATTCAACGGGTTCTTATTTGCAGCAGGAGAAGTAGACTTCTAACAAATAGGATTATATTCCTGAAACAAAACAAAAATGACATGATAAATTGATTATGAAATTGTTCATTAAGCTAAGGGTAAATACCCAATAAGTCAACTTTTAAATTGTTCATTTAGTTCAGGGATATCTTGCTAAAGATTTAAAAACTCGGATCTCAAACCATATGGGGATTTCTTATCCATGAAAAAGGAAACAATCTGAATATCATGATTTGGATTGAAGAACCACAAAAGCAAGCCGAAGAAGGTTATACGAGAAAAAAGCAGCTGCAAATTGCTCATGGACATGAGTATAATATCAAAAATTTGAAACCCAGATCATAAAACAGTTTGTAGGACCCACTTGCACATCCAAAATCCATTTCTCATTTCTTATTCTCATACCATCCTTGCTACAAGGATATGGGCAAACTTTGGCTCTATTTCATTTAAAATGTGCCACACATGTCACCATCAACAGAAACTTCTTTTTCCCTTCCACCAGTTCCTTTTCATTTCCTTTCCATAGGAAACAAAATTCCACTTCATTTCCTTCCTTTGAATACAAATAGCCCCTAGGAGAACTGTGGAGGCAGTTGCAAATTTTTAGTTGTGGGGTCCTTTTTTATCATTAAGGATGTGTGACATGTGTTTCTGTTGGACAATTAAATCACCTGGAAAGGTCCATTAGAAGTAGTTCACTTTGTTCTCTGTCTAGCACAAATTAGTTGGCCCAAATCACAATAACTGCTACCTGAAGTTCTTGCATGTGATCTTAATCAGTTGGCCCGCATCTCATGTAGAATGTTCCGGATGTATGGCTCATGAAATGGCATATTCCTTTTCAATGATGACTTTAACTATTAAAAATAAAAAATAAAAATCCAAACATTAAATGGTCCAAATGTATGGCTTATGAAATGGCATATTCCTTCTTTTTTTTTCAATGAGGGATATTCCTTTTCAATGATAACTTTAACTTAAAAAAAAAAAAACCAAACATTAGTGATCGAAGGCCTAAAATCTGGAGAAATGGAAAATAGAACGAGTCCACAATTAGCTTTTTCACCAACCCAAAAAGATGCTAGTAATGCAAATGGAAATGGAAGTTCATATCATATAAATATACAAGCGAAGTACAATAATGTAGAAGTGCTTACAACAATAGATTCGAAGAAATTAAATTCAAAGAAAAAAAAAAAAATCTTCTTTCGTTAAGTCACATAATCTAGTTCATATGCAGGACCTACTAGCCTATTCATAGGTTGAAGCATGTAGGCTTCCAAATGAAACTTAAACCATTCCTAATTGGTGAAAACACCTCATCATAAACACTCTAATCATATCCAACTACTAATAACAGATAGTGTTCTCGAAGAAAATATAAAACCAATTGATATTTGATACTATGACTCCAAAATAAACTAGGACACAATAAAGGCCCTGCTGACATCACTATAGGATCCTGTAGAGTTATTGTAGCACACAAATGTATCAACTCTGCATAACACTACTGTATCTGCAGTTGTAACAGGGTACTTGGACATTAGCCAATGTCCTTCATGCACAAACAATGTTAGAATGGATGTATCAAACTGATAAATAGCTGGTATTTAAACTTACCCTTGAAGCATTTGTATCTATGTTTTATTCCCAACAAAAACTACTCTCTCTCTCTCTCTCTCTCTCTCTCTCTCTCTCTCTCTCTCTCTCTCTCTCTCTCTCTCTCTCTCTCTCTCTATATATATATATATATATATATATATATATATATATATATATATATTCTTATTCCCAACGAAAACTACTCTCTATCTCTCTCAACTGCATTTCCTTCATGCAGCTCAAGTCCAACATAGCCTGCTCCTTTCTCAAGGTAAAGATACTATGTGGCTATCTCCTGTATTTTTTCATCTAATATTCTCCTGAGGAAAGCACAATGTTTCCGTCCATTAGTTGGCTCAGCCAACAAACTTCATACGTGGGGCTCACCCTTTTGGTGAGATCCAAATCATTCATATATTGGGCCCCATCAAGAAATGGGAGATGGCATAAAAATGTCACTCATTGGATGCTACTGGATTTCCAGTTGTCGAATTTGTAGCATTGGATATCATTGGCCATGTTCATTCCATCAAATTGGACAGCCCCGATCATTTGACTGGAGAAATAAGGAGGCGTGGCTCATTCCATGATGAGGGCGCCTGCAAAGCAGGTGAATGGCTTGGACTGCCAAAAGGGGGGCCGGCAGGGCCCTGCAGTATGATTGTTGGTCAAAAGCAGAAACTGGTGATTACTAGTTCAATTAAATACAAACATCCTAAACACTTCAACAGTTCAAGATCTACCTAAAAAAAAAACAATGAAAATGCTGTAATGAATCAGATGCAAGCCATGGAAAACTGCCCCGACTTCAACCCTGAATTTTTCAACCTGTCCGACCATGAAGCCAGGTAAGCTGTTTATATAATCGACCTGTTTGTAGCTGTGGGATATTTAAAAAAATAAATAATAAATAAATAATTTTTTAAAAAAATCATTTACAATGGGATTTTTAACTTGTTAATCATTTTATTTTGGTTATGGACTCCAACAATTTGAATCATATATGATACCACTTTTATAAAAACATAAATGGACAATCCACCCTAAAATCCCAAAAAACCCTAAATCGGCATTGAGATTGAGACAGATTGAGAGAGAGAGAGAGAGAGAGAGAGAGAGAGAGAGATACCTCAACGTTCGTGGAGTTTTTAGCTTTCAACCACAGATTCAGAGAGAGTGAGAGGGCGTGCGCGGGTAGGGCGGTCGGCAACAAAATCTCGGGCGGGGATAGATAGAGAGTGGGAAGAGAGAGGGAAGGGAGAGATCTGTAGGACGAGAGAGAGGAGAGAGGGGACTAGGGCGAGAGAAGGACAGAGAGAGAGAGGAGCGTGTGAGAGAGAAACAAGAGAGAGGAGAGCAGTTAGGGCCGGCGCTCGCCCTAACCCTCATCGGACTCGGATTGCGTACAACCCCTGCCTGGACCGTAATCCGTCCGGGCAGGGCTCTGTGGGGCCCACCATGATGTAAGTGTTTCATCCACTCTGTTCACCGATTTTCACATATAATTTTCATATTTGATGGTAAAATTGAGGCAGATCCACACCTCCAGTGGACCACACCAAAGGAAGCTTCGCTGATAATGACGCTCACCGTTGAAACCTTTCTAAGGCCAACATGATGTTATTTTACCATCCAACATATTCATAAGGTCATGTAGACGTGAATGAAGTGAAAAACACAAATGTCAGCTTGATCCGAAACTTCTCCAGCTCCCAAGAAATTTTTAAATGTGGACGTTCAATCCCCATTTTGTGGTCCACTTAAGCCTTTGACTTAACTCTTTTTTGTATAAAGATCTTAAAATGATCTAAGAAAAGTGTTGAACGGTGTGGATAAAACACTCACATCACGGTGGGCCTTACATAACCCCGCCCGGACGGAACGAAATCCGCATCCACTCTCATCAACGGACGCGGATTTCTGCGGAAGGATGCTAGGTGGGTTACACCGTGATGTCTGTGAGAAATTTACACTGTTCGTACGTTTTGGGGAGATCATTTTGGGACATTATATCAGTTTTGAGCGATCATTTTAAGATATTATGCCAAAAATGAGGTGCATTCAAAACTAAGTAGGCTGTAAAGGGTGGAAACAGTGTAGATTTAGTGACTACCGTTCAAACATTTGTATGGCCACAAAGTTTGATATTAGGCGAATTTTTTGGTTTTTTTACTTCATTAGGGGAGTAATGGCCTTATAACCCACATGGATGGCATATAAATATCAAAGTAGAACCTAAGAAGGTTTCAACGATAAAAAACTCTTTCTCTAGGTTTCCCTCTCGTCGGGCCCAGTTGCATTTTGGGGTTTCCCTCTCGTGAGGCCCACTTGAATTTTGGATCCACCTCATTTTTGATAGATTATCTTTAAATGATATCCTAAAACAGATGGAAGGTGTGAATTTCTCACAAGCATCATGGTTAGACCCACCTAGCATCCCAATGCAGTTCCTTTAAAAGCCTTTAGCAGGAAATCCGCCTCCCTCATCAACAGGCCGGCATTTCGAAACCGGGATTGTACTAAGGCGGTGTTTGTAAACAGTGAATTTTTGCACTTAACACAGAATGGGAAAAATTTTTCATGTTTAGTGGTGTTTGTTAATGCGTTATTAACGTGTAAGACGGAAAACACTAAGTGGTTTTTCACTAAGAGTCTGGCTTAATGGTGAACGCAATGCAAAATCAACCTTTAACTTGTGAAACTTTTTTACGCCCCCACCATGATTTATGTGTTTGATCCACACCGTCTATCAACTTTTTCAGATAATTTAAGGTGTGATCCAATAAAAGAAGCAGGTCCAATGATTAATTGGACCATAAGGTGGGGATTGAACGTCCACCGTTAAAAACTTCTTGAGAGTTGGAGAAGTTTTAGATCAAGTTGATATTAGTGTTTTCACTTCATCCGTGTATACATGACCTAATGAATAGGTTGGATGGTTAAAAAAACATCACAGTGGCCCTTAGAAAGGTTTCAACGAGGGATGTATACATAAATTTTTTAACGGTGCAAAACATTATCCCGCTGCTATTTTTGGTGTGGTCCACTTGAGCATTGGATCTGCATCATTTTTGTGTTCATGCCTTAAAATAATATGAGAAAAAGGATTGATGGTTTGGATGTACAGATACATCACGGTGGGCCCGCCCATAGAACTGCCCGTTCGGAGCTAGGGACGGGCGGGGGCAGTGCACAATCCGCGTCCTCGTACAACGCTGGAAGCGGATTTCCTGCAAAAGCCTTTCGCACGAGGTTCTTGCGCTGAAACCTGGGTGGGGCCCAACATGATGTTTTTGAGAAATCCACCCCGGCCATCCGTTTTCCAAGATAATTTTAGGATAACAACCTAAAAATGAACCGTAACTAATACTCAAGTGGACCTAAAATGTGAGTATTGAACGTACACAATTGAAATATTCGTGAGCCACAGAAGTTTTGAATTAGGATAATATTTGTGTTTTCAGTTCATCCAAGTAGGAATGACATTATTTAATGGTATGGATGTCATGTAAACATCACTTTCTACCCCAGAAAGTTTTCAATGGTAGGAATTTTCCTACCCACCTTTTACTCTAGTGTGCCCCACTTGAGTCTTGGATCCTTCTCAGTTTTGGTCTCAAGTCCTAAAATGATCTCAGAAAACGGATGTACAGGATGGATTTCTTAAAAAATATCATGTTGGGCCCCACCCAATTTTCCAGAGTAGGAAATCCGCGTCCCTCGTCCTGTACAGAAGACAAGAACGGATTGGCCACTCCAATTGCCATTGGCCAATGGCTGGTGGTCAGTGCTCTGTGGGCCCCACCATGATGTTTGTGTTTCATCCATGCCATCCATCTATTTTTATATATCATTTTATTGTATAAGAGAAAAAATGAACTATATATCAATCTCAGTTGGACCACATTACAAGAAACAGTGTTGAATGAACATTGACTATTAAAAACATTTTAGGGGCCATAAAAGTTTTAGATAAGATTAATATTTATTGTTTCCCTTCATCTACGTCTTTATGAACTAATCAACAGATAGGATATCAAATAAACAGTACAGTGGGCCTTGGAAGGATTTTAATGTGGATATCCATTCATTTTTTTGGTATGGTGTAGCCCACCTAAGATTTATATCCCCATAATTTTTTGTAACCAGCCCTAAAATTATCTATAAAACTAAATGAACAAGATGAATGAAACACGTACATCATAGTAGGGCCCACAGAGTACCAATCACCAGCCGGCTGGTGTCAGGTGGAGCAGCCAAACCATCTCAGAGTCCCTAACGGGATTGGAAGTGGATTGGTTGGTGTATTGACGACAACAAGTTATATGGGCCGCATCATGATGTATTTGTTATATCCAAACCGTCCATTCATCTTGCGAGCTTATCGTAAGACTTGAGCCAAAAAATAAAATAGATCTAAAGATAAACTGGACCACATTGCAAAAAGCAGTAGGGGATTGAATGTCTACCATTGAAACCTTTTTGGGGTCACAAAAGTTTTGGATCAATATGAAATTTGTTTTTCCTCTTTATTCAGATAATTTTGACCTTACAAATAGATTAGGTGCAAAATAAACGTTGCAGTGGGCCTGCAAATTTTTTAACTGTGAAAATCATTATCCCGCTGCTATTTTTGGTGTGGCCCATTTGAGTTTTGGATATGATTCATTTTTTTTGGAAAATGCTCTAAAATAATCACGAAAATTTATGAACAATGTAGATATTATAAATACATTATTGTGCGGCCCATGTAACTTTGATCTCCTTTGATTCCTACAACTAGGACCTCGCGTCTTGTGCACAACACGTATCTACACCAGCAATATAGCTGGTGTGTGATATGGAAACGGATCGACTACTGCCCAGCCTGGTGGGTGATAGTCAGTGCTCTGTGGCCCTATGATGGATGTGTTTCATCCATTTTTACTTATCATTTTTTTTTCTCTATCCCAAAAATACGTTGGGTATAAATCTCAGGTCACCCCGCCATAGGAAAACAATAGTGATTGGATATCCACCATTAAAATCCTCCTAGGGGCCACTGTACCGTTTATTTGACATCTAATATGTTGATTAGGTTATACATGATCAGATAAAGTGAAAAAACAAAAATCAACTTGATTCAAAACTTTTATGGCACCATATAAGAGGAATTATCACACCATACTGTAGTTTATTTGAATTAAATAGAATAATTTTATTGTCATTTAATAAAAAATAATTTCTTTATAATGTAAAATATTTCCAAATAGGAAATAGGGGCAAATGTGTCAAATTAACATATTTAAGACGTTTCATATATTTGTTAACAAACAAATTGTTTCAAATTCAGTAATTAATTTTTAGACTTCAGCCATAATTACCAAACAAGTTTTTTGACTTCAGATTTCAGATTCGGGTTTCAGATTTCAGATTCAGGCTTTAGACTTCAGATTTAACAAACGGGGCCTACGTAAACTCAGTGGCCTACTGTGAATGTATCCACGCCGTCCATCCATTTTTCGAAAAAATTTAAGGGGTTGAACCCAAAATCGAATCATATCAGGAAATAGTGGGAATAATGATTTCCACGTTGAAACCTAATGTTTATTTGTCATCTAGCCAGTTCATGAGAACATACAGACATGGATGAATATAAAGTATAAAATTAATCTTGATCCAAAACTTACGTGGCCCATAAGAATTTTTATGTTCAATTCACACTTTTTTCCTATTGTGTGGTATAGTTGAGTGTCGGATATACTTCATTTTTCGGCTCAAGCTCTAAAATTATCCGATAAAATGGATTGACGGAGTGGATAAAATACATAAATCATGGTAAACCTTATAGAGTTTACTCCGAGTTACTTGATACGCAATCAGCTTCCAGCGGGCGCACGGTAGGATAATTACGTCTACTGTACTAACTACATCGGTTCTGTAATAAACTTGAACTTTAGATTTACCCCATCAGTCAAATGCACCATTCCATGGTGGGCCACAAGCTTAAAAATAAAGTCAATCCATGACTTAGGTGGGCAACACCACGTACTATAGTTGAGAGGGATTTCCCACCCCTTAAAACATTCATAATCATATATTGGGCCCACCTAAATGTGATTCACAGATCCAGCCCATTCATTATATGTTTTCCACTTGGATGAGGGGCCAGACCAAGTTTCAGATGCATCCAAAATTCATGTGGGGCTTATCAAGTGTTTTTATATATTTTAGGATGTCTTCACATAGTTTTAGATGGTATGGCCTGCCTGAATTTCGTATACAGATGATTTTTGAAATATCTCATAACTCAAAGGGAATGCATCAAATGCATAGTGTTAATGTTTGACACACATCATGATGGGCCAACAGAACTTACTAACGTCAATTCTTACATTTTCATTAGGTCAAGTTGGGTCACAATTTTGACTCGGGTATTTAGCCAATTTTAGATATACGATCCATTCACTCTATTTTACTAATTAACACCTTTAATTTGATTAATTACTCACCCTGATCAAGATACATATGAGAAAGATATTAGGCATACAAGATTGATCAACAATATGATGACACTACAAGAAAATAGGCCTTTAACCTCAATTTTTTAGCCTCAGCTAAAAAAATGGAGGCTAAATGTGTTTTTTAGCCTTAGTTGCTAAGGAACTGAAGCTAAAAGTTCATTTTTAGCCTCAGTTGCATAGGAACCGAGGCGAAAAGTCTACTTTTTAGCCTCAATTGCATAGGAACCGAGGCGAAAAATGAACCTTTAGCCTCAGTTCCTTAGAAACCGAGGCGAAAAGTCTACCTTTTAGTCTCAATTGCATAGGAACCGAGGCGAAAAGTCTACCTTTTAGCCTCAATTGCATGGGAACCTAGGCGAAAAGTCTACTTTTTAGCCTCAGTTGTGTAGGAACTAAGGCCAAAAGTCTACCTTTTAGCCTCAGTTGCATAGGAACCGAGGCGAAAAGTCTACTTTTTAGCCTCAGTTGGATAGGAACCAAGGCGAAAAGTCTATCTTTTAGTCTCAGTTGGATAGGAACCAAGGTGAAAAGTCTACTTTTTAGCCTTAGTTGCATAGGAACCGTGGTGAAAAGTTTACATTTTAGCCTTAGTTGCATACAAATTGAGGCAAAAAATCTACCTTTTAGCCTCAGTTGCATAAGAACTGAGGCCAAAAGTCTACCTTTTAGCCTCACTTGCATGGGAATCAAGGCCAAAAGTCAACCTTTTAGCCTTAGTTGAATCGAAACTAAGGCCAAAAGTTTACTTATCAGGACAGGCAAAGGCCTTACAGGCCACCGAGCGACCACCATGATGTATGACTTCTACCCATGTCGTTCATCCATTTTTTTCATATTAATTTAGAATACTCAACAAAAAATAAGATAGATTCAAGTCTTAAATGGACCACACAGTGGGGATTAAATTCTCGCCATTAAAAAATTCTCAAGGCCACAAAAGTTATAGATCTTTCCACTTCATCCATGTATATATAACCATATCAGCAGGTTGGATGGAAACCCTTCCAAGGTTTCAATGGTGGGCATCCTTAACACTGCTTCTTCTTATGGTGTGGTCCACTTAAACCTTTCATATGCCTTATTTTCTACCTGGTATTTTACAATGATATAGGAAAATGGATGGACGGTGTGGATAAAAGTAATACATCATGGTGTTCCCTTATTGGCCTGTGGGGCCTCCGCCTGTACCGAGCTCATGGAGGGGCAGTACCTGATCAGCGCCCTACTTTTTAGCCTCGGCTGCCTATAACCGAGGCTAAAGGTCCACTCACCATGGAGAGAGCAAGAGACTCGCCATCGGTAGGTTTTTACCCGAACGAAACCAGAAAAACGAAAAGAAGAAAAGAAAAAGGAGAGAGAGAGAGAGAGGGAGGGAGAGATCGTAGCAAGAAAAAGAAAGGAAGATGAAAAAAAATGTAAAAATCGAAGATCTGATCTTCAATCGATCTCGACATCGTCAGGTACGTACGAATCTCCCTTCGATCTGTGTTATTCACCGTGAAATCTGGCATTTCTTCCCATTTCTTCGACCATTCATTGCTGATTGAAGAAGGGAATCGCTAGGGTTTCGTGGCTCTTAGAATGTCGGTTCCTCTCGAAATTGTGGTGGGAATCGCTAGGGTTTTTTTTTTTTTTTTGGTAGGAATGGTTGGGTTTTGATGCATTTGGTGGGAAAAAGTTTTGGAAAATTCAATCTTGTGCCTTTTTCTTTTTTTCTTTTTCCTGCATTTTGTGTGTTTTTGCCGGAATTGCTGAGTTTCTAGAAATCGCTTTTGATTTCGCCGGGGAGAGTTAGGTTTTGGATGCGGTAGATGTGGGAGAAATCCCAAAGGTTTTATTTTTTGCGTATTGTGTATGAGTTGTGGTTTGATTTGTAGAAATTTGCTTTGGAGTTTCTGAGATTGGCCCCTTTCGGAGATCTCTTTTCGACTCTGATGTGATTTATTTGGAAATTAGGGTTTTGGCCTTTTATAAAGCAATGCTGCATCTGGTGAATTTTCAGAGAAGTGGAAATTCAACAAGCATTTTGTCTAATAAATCAGATGCTTTGATGTTCTTTTCTGAGATTTTGTTTAATACACCTAATTTGGAAGCATATATGTGTATAGGGCAGATTGGTGATGTTGCCTCACCTCTTCATCAACACATGGAAGGCTGCTCGTCATATGGGTATTATCTTCTGCTATTTTTGGGATGGTCGGATAGCTCTGCTTCTGCAAAATGGGGCTGGGTGTCATTCTCAGTCTGGTTATATCCAACCAGGTCTTTAACGGGTTGGAATGCGAAGTGGAACTAAAAGATGAGCTGAAGTGCATCTATGCAGAGAACATGGAATCATTACTGCTGGATATATGATGAAGATCGTCTTCTCAGTGCTAATTGCAGTTGTTGTGTGTTTGAGAAGGGGCTAAGCTTCTCTGACAAGCATGGTCACTTTATTTAGGACCTTTTAGTGCAAGAAGTGTTGGCAAATGTGAGATTGCGAAAAGAGCAGCATGCTTTCTGAGAACATGATGCCACAAAACAATACCAGGTGTGGTGCATGAAAAACTGTGAAATTTCTTTAAGATTGCCGATCTTTTGTCATTGCACGTTTTCTTTGTTCTTAGGGATTATTCTTATCCGCCTACAAATCTATTTCAACTCCTAAAGAAAACAACAAGGGAATTGTCTAACATGTAGTATTAAATTTAGGGCAATTACAAAGAAAAAGAGCAAAGAAGTTTCTCCAACTGCACTTCCTATTTTTTGTTCTCACTAAAAATAATCAATAAACCTGCAGGAGTTCTAGTTACTGATTAATTGCTTCGAAATGGCAGGGGATGTAATATGAGGGTTATTTGTGCCTTTTCCATCATTTTTAAAATGGTGATGGTTTATTCATTTCACAATTTAGACATGGCATGAATGTGTGATGGTAAAATAGTGTGGATTTTCTTTTATATTTGTTGGCTTTTGAGAATGAGGATTCTTTTGTTGACTTTGAACGAAATCTGATTGAGCATAAGAACTTGATTCTTCTTAATTTCTGGTTTTTGGTTGATATCATATGAATGCATGGTGGAATGGGCATTCCCATTCCTTTGCTTCTTAATATACTTTTCACACTGTTTTGATAGTGGATTGTTGTTCTTTCAATTTATTCACATGTTTTTGTTTTTATTTTTTATTGAATGGCAGGGAAAATTTCATTCTAGACAAAGTTTGTCTTTTAGCTGAAGTTACTGCGGGGTCCATTCGTCGAAAAATTGCTTTTTTAAATGATATTTTGCAGAAGCTGTTGATAGATTGCATAGGCCTGTTATAGATAGCAGTTCTATTCAGAAAATAATTACAGTCACCAAGTGAAGTCCCCAATCGTCTGTGGATTGTTCACATTCCATATCATATCTCTACCTTCTCAAAGATTTCAGGTAAGACCTGCACTCATTTACTGTTGCTATCATTCTGCTATATCATTTTGATGTTGGTCCGCATTTCATTGTATGGAATCCCCACATAGCCCCATTCAAACTTTAGACTTCTTGTCATCCTTGCACAAGTTCGAATCTATACTCGTACGGGTTTGATTGAAGGAAACAGAACAGAGGCCTTATATGTTATGAAATGTAAGTAATGTTTGACATGTGAAACATCTTATTTTTCCAACTATGTTTCTAAATTCTTTGAATCTCTTTTGCTCTTATGTTTGACATGTTTCTAAGTTCCCTTGAATGCTTCATTTATAATTTTATAATTTCTCATCTTGCTACACATACTACACTGCCTAAGACTATGTTCTTCTTTAACTGCCTAACATTCTTTCCCATAAAGCATGGCTGGCCTCATAGCAATCCTATAAAATTTTCCTTTACGATCACATAAAACTCTATTTACACCTTTTTCCAGCTAGCTTGAATTCTATGGACAATATCCATTTAGTCTCTCCACTGTCATGAATTATTGACCCAAGCTATCCAAAGTGGACATTTTGGAAAACTTCATGGTACCAATTCTTTGTGGAACCATTTACTTGCATTCCGAGATTGGCTTTTGAATAGAGAAGCGTGTGCAGTTGAAGGTAATGGCAGTGACTAAGAAAGTTGATGAGTCCCTTTTTCAATTGCACTGGAGAATGACCTATCAGCAAGTTTGATACCACCAGGGATAGGAATATATGAAATAAACTCATCTTTCTTACTAGTCATATGATCTGATGCCCCTAAAGGGTGTGGAGGAATGAGAGTGGAATTAAGAGGCATAATTTTCTGAAGTAGATGTAGCTGGCTGCTAATTTGTAGTTGTGAATTGAACCAATGCTATAAGAGCAACCCCCTGTTTTTGGAGATCATTGATGACTTGGTCTCTTGGGTCTACAGTCTACCATAGTGATGCTGGGAGGAAAATTGGTAGGATTATTCTTCCCTTCAATATGAGCAGAATTTGCAGCGGCAGTTTCATGGCTTGGATGAAGATGGAGATTTAAATCTCAATATTGCTCCTTAAGAAATCTGCATTTTCTGCAATGAGTGAGTTGGAGTTTATCTTTATTCTTAGAAGAACATGGTAGATGGCTCTGTCCCTTTCCAAATGCACTCACTATAAATGTCCTAGAGTTTGCTGCTATAATCAAAGTTAGCAGAACTCCTTTCTAAACTTGTAACTTTGAGAAATACTTGTACAATTGCTTTTATGTTTAAAAGCTTGTATATTTCAGAAGATCTATTTTTTTTTTTTCCAGTGAAAACTGATCAATACTCATTTTTCAGAAAAAAAAAAAAAAAAGTAGAAATGTGTATTGATGTTTTGATGAGCTTCCTGCACATGATTTTTTGAGATATGATCCATCCACTTGATTTCCTATCAAGTCAGCTGTCCTGGTGAGCTTAAACAAGTGTTGTGTATTGATGTTTTGATGCATTTGTCAAAATAGCAGCCTCTTTCCTTAAACAATGTAACTGGCAGGGCTTCTTTCTCTAGGTTCCTGACATTGTTGTTTGCTTTGAGAATGAGTGTTTACCAAGCTGAGATACATTGCCCAACAATGGGGCATACATGATTCACTCATCAGATAAAAAAAAGAGAGCACATATGCAATTCGAAGAAAGAGATGCCCTGTGCCTTGGGGCCATACATTACTTTCTATCGTGCAGATGCTTCTTTTTTTTCTTTTTTTGTGATGCCTAATAGCCTCTTTGGAAATGTGTGAAATGAATTTTGTAAAATTGTAGCTGAACCAGTGAATTGTGTTAATTAGTTAAATTGGAAAATTTGAAAATTCTAAGATGCCAATGGCAGAAGTTTGGATAAATGAACATCATGTGTTTCAAACTTGTGTTATCAAGCGCCAGTTGGAAAATGTGGCAAATGGCAATTGTGTGACACCCAATTTAAGTTGAAGTGGTACTCTGACAAATTGTATAAACCTGCAAAGTCTTGATTGGTACTTTGACAAATCATGCTTTTTTGGCCTTACCATATACTTTTGCTATGACAAATCAATTATCCTCATAGCATCTAGCATGTTTTATTTAGATGTCCTTGTGCAGCCTCAGATTTAGTGATATATGGTCGTCTTGATGGCTGGTTCCAGCTTGTACAGCCTCAAATTTGCCAAGTTGGCACAAGTTGTGTGTAATTGTCCATGTGGGGTGCACAGATCTCTTGTAGATCATGATTCTCTCTAATTGTTGTCCGTCTTTTTCCTATACAATTGATATTTATATTCTATATTCTTTGACAGAGCTTATCAAAATTAAAGTTTATATCTCACAACTACCGGCCACACTTGCAACAGATAACAGGACATTTCAGCCTAATACAAGTCAGGCTCAAATCATGGGCATACATGTACTAATCTAAACTCAAACCATGGGGGCCCATCTTTAGACGGGCCAGGGCCTCAAATTAAGATTGTTTGGGAAATTGTAAGTTTTAACCTTTGACTAATGAAAATTTATTCTTTCAATGTGTTTCATTCTTTAATTTTCATTTTATAGTCCATTTGGTTGGTTATTTGTTCCAATGCAAACCAGTAATATGCAGAATTCCACTTGTCATTTTGTTTTTTGGAGATGCCAAAGTGCTTCATTGTTGTATGAATCATCAAGTATCCAGTGCTAGATGCTAATATCTTAGTTATGTCAGGTACGTAAGGCACATATGTATGAGATCCAAACCGTTTATCTATTATACCTAACTATGAATACTCACATATGTCCGAAATCATAAAAACCAAATATGATTTAGGGACAGCTTGGATTGAAATTTCAGTAAAAAAAAATGTGAAAATGTGCTGGGCCTTGCAATGCTAGCTTGGCTCCTCCTTTTTTAAATGCAGATTTTGTAGATTTCTAAAATCACGCCTTGCTTTATCTGATTGGTAACCTTCAAACCGATAGTGAAAAGGAATATTTCACACCTAATTCAATGGGAGAATATTACCAGAACCTACCATTTTCTATAGTGAAATTCCAACAAATATACATTCTAGGATCTTTTTTCTGTCATGTTTTATATGACATTCTTGAAAAGAGAATCTTTTGATATTACATTCTTCAACTCCAGTTGTGTGCCATGCAATTTTGATTGGATTAAAACATGTAATCCAGTTGATCATCCAAGTATAAGGAAAAGAATCCTAAAATGGGTTTTTGAAAAACTTGAAATCTGAGATTCACCAGCTAAAAATAAGTAAAATTAACTGAATTTCTAGAGTTTAAAAAGGTATACAGAAAATTAAGCAATATTTTTGTGAATTCAAATTCCTCATGTTTGAAGTAACCTTAGATTCAAGCATGGCTTAAACTAAAATTCCTTCAATGCAAAAGAAAAGAAGAAGAAGAAACTTTCTCTACATTCCTTCCTGATTCATTGATGGTAAGCTTCAAGAAACACAGTTGCTAGCTAACTGAGCTCTTGTGAACTTTTTAAGGGTCAATGTGTTGAACCACAAAAATCAAGAGTGGGTCACATTCTTTTTTCTTCTTTTTTTTTTTTTTTGGGTGTCATATGGGTGGATCAGTTAGCAATAAAAAGTGTGCATCAATTGAATTAATAAAGACATCAAAGATGAGTTTAAAGCAGACTATGTTACTTGTTCCACATGATTCTTAGAACTCACAATGATTATGGAATGGAAGAAGTAACAAACCTGGGATATTGAATGTTCTTGGTGGTGCCTCCATCTGTAAAATAATTCATTGCGGTCTGTTCTGTGATGGGACATCCCTTTGTAGCCTTGCACCTGTCCTGCTCCCCAGTACATCATGTGCGTTTTGAACTTATTCTCGTATTGCCTGTGTTAATGATGAGACTGTTTTAATTTTCTCAAATCACATGAGTTTCATCAAGTCATGCCATTGTTATTTACAATCACCTTTCTCTTTTGTTTTCTAGGCATTCTTCTTGATTGATAAGCTTGGTTATGTAGGGTAGAGGTTTCGAATACCTACCAAAGGGTAGTGCTAATGTGTGTTATGGTTGGATTATAGTATGTCCCATGTTTGAGGGGGATTAGAATTGTGCAGTGGCATAAGAATCTTGTGTTGTAGTTGTTTCTATCACCCACTTTTCAAAGAGCTGGAAATAAAAAATAAAAAAATTCTTTCAGGTCACTGCTTATTCTCTATGTTGTAACTCTAGTGTGTTTTTCTCCTCTGTTTGGAAGTCAAAATCCTGAAACTGAGTAGGTAAAATCTCAAAGAGACCAAGGTAGAGAACTTGCATACATTTCATGGATGGTCTGATCTATCAATTAGGACTGTCTGTCATGACCAGCACATGTTTCATTCACTACCATTGAAGATTCAACAGTAATTGGATGATGAAATCCATCTGGTTCGTTTTTGGTAGGTTTGATAAAATTGATTCTTTAGAATTGCAAGTGATCCATTTACTCCCCTACAAATTGATGAATCAAATTGTTGATGGGATCTGTTTTCAATAAATGATACCAACCATCCATTTTGTGGGCAATTGATCTAATAGTTAGAATCATCTGATTGATGCGAGTTTTGTGTTCTTACAACACTTCTTGCATTAAGCCTGTAACAATTTTGGTAGATTTTGTGGAGTAATTGTTGAAATTCAGCACTTTGAAATTTCTTGTGGAATCAATATGAGGAAAAAGTGGAATATTTTCAATGTAGCACTAGGTTTTCCACCAAGAAAAGTTGATATTGAAACTCCAAAAAAGAAAATCTTGATATAACTTCTGACATGTCATTGCCATTTATGTTTTGTACTTGTTGTGGGCTGATTGATGAACATGAAGCTAGGATCCTTTGAAATCTATGCCTACAACATATCTCTAGTTGATAATTATCCAAACAGATGTAGAATCAGCTATTTAAACCAGTAGAGCAGAAGTATCTTTCAATTTAACTTCTTTGAGGGTACTTGCAACTCTGTTTTAGTGGATAGCCCTGCTGGTCTACTGTTGGATACAAATTTATTCATGCATACATGAATGATGCATGGCTAGCTAGCTTACTTGGGTAATAACATACATGTAGAGTGGTGCAAAAGAGAGATGCTATAGTGCTCGCACTATAAGTTATAGTGCTACTAGTGAGCCAGACCAATTCTTATATTAAGTTAGTGGCACTGAATATTTTCCCTATCTCATTTCTTTCCTAGACCTGTAGTTGTAAAAAAATCTGCTTGTGCTCTGTAGTTTGTTAAATATGGGAATGAGGGAAGCATTGTACTGCTCCAAGCCTGCTTAGATCAAGTGAAATTTCAGAGCAAAGACTTTCAGTCAAAGCCAGATCTTCTATCACCTATCTTTAGATACTTTTTGGGTAGACCAAATTTCGCCACAGTTTTCTGTGAAGCACTGAGAAGTAAAGTGATGAGTGAAGGATTTCTAGAAGGTCTCTCCAAGCAATTGCATTTGTCTACACTCGAGAAAATTGTTGTTGGTCTTGCTCTGTCAGATTCAGGAAATACGGATTTCAGAATCAGAGGTAAGTTGAGTTGCTGGGAGGAATGTATCACACGCTTCATGAATGACATGGTGTATTTGTATGACATGAGTTTTGTTTTTAGCGTTCTTTGAGTTGCTTGATTTGGAGATAAGTTTTGAAACATCTGTTCTAAGATACTTTTGTACAAAGATTCCTATTGCATTTGCGTTCTCCCATGGTGTTTTGCATTTAAATCTTGGTCATTTTTCCAAGGAAAATTTTCTGCATGGCACATATTGAGGAATTATGTACAAAGCCTGTTTCTGTATGCAATGGTTTTTCTTTTCTTTTTTTTTTGAGTTCGGAACTGTGTTCTAGCTTCACTCGTGTAGGAAGAAGAGGCTCTCATTTCAGCTTATAGAAAAGAAATTGAAGACACAATGGAGATTGTGCGTGGAGTAAGTCTATCCTACGTTAGCTCTCTGCTACCCTTTTAATTCAAGATCACTGAAGGTTTCTTTCTCTTTTGCTCTCATATGTTTTTGCTCAGATATCCATATGCTCGTACATGTGTCAAACAAGTCTATTTTAGACTTCATATGGTAACTATGTTTTTTTGACATTTAAATGCTGAGAAAGAAACCTCTAGAGCTGTTAAAAGTAAAATTAGGAGCCAGGGACATGCCAGTGGAGCAATCTGAATTGTCGATATGGACTCCACTATAAATTATTGCTAATGGCGAGTTGTTCTTCTTTGCAGATTCTTTCAAACTACCTAACAAGCTGTAGTTGTTCATCAGCCAAGCAAAAGTCATACCCAAATCTTACGTTGTGACTTTGTATTATTCGTGGAACCTAATGTTGTGTAACAGTTTGATTGAGTTTGTTTTGAAAAATTTAAATAGTAAACAAGTGAGATTGATTGTTTGATTTAGTTGGTAACTATTTTGTTGGTATTTTGGCTTTCATGATTGATTGTTTCATGAGTGGATTGAATGAATGGATTAGTAGTTTAAATAAATATTTAAAAAAATTAAACATTTTTAGTCTCAATTTGTAACCGAGGCTTGGATTTAGCCCCGGTTGTTGAGAACTAAGGCTGAAATTCCCATGGCTAAAGGCTTTAGCCTTAGTTGTTGAGAACTGAGGTTAAAAATAGATTTAGCTTCAATTGGAGGCAACCGAGGCTAAATTTTGGATTTAGTCTCAATTGGAAATTATGGAGGCTAAAATTTTGATTTAGCCTCATTTCGAGAAAACTGAAACTAAAAAGGTCTTTTAGCCTTGAAGAACCGATGCTATAAGAGTCATTTTAGCCTCGGTTGCTAAAACTGAGGCTAAAGCCTTTAGCCACGGGGGTTTCAACCTCGGTTTGGATAACTGAGGCAAAACTGAGGCTAAAGGCTTTAGCCTCTGTTTTTAACCTTTTTAGCGTCAATTTTATACGGAGGCTAAAGCCCCCTTTTCTTGTAGTGTGGGACATATCTTACGATCCAATGGTCAGATTTGAGTGAAATTTAATTTAAACATCTAAAGTTATTTGCTCTTCAATTTGGACCGATCAGATTATCCAAAAGTGTTTTGTACTAATTTGAAAAGTACAATTTGATTATAAATTATTCGCACCCATTTAAAAAGTGTTTTGTACTAATTTGAAAAGATCTTAACAAATTATTCGCTCCCATTTAAAAAGTGTTTTGTACTAATTTGAAAAGATCTTAACAAACTATTCGCTCCCATTTAAAAAGTGTTTTGTACTAATTTGATTTGTTTGAAGTCGTAAGGAGCTGAATTTTGTTGTATATCCTAATTAGCTTGTTATGAATACATTTGACCATTCCGTTCAGATCAACTTTAGGATGACTTGATCATAGAATTAGATTAATCTCAACATTATAAGTTATTCTTGCCATTACAATTCATTATAAATTATTCTTGCAAATTCTCATTTTTTACCAAACTTTTCAATTATTTTCAAAATACAAATTTGCATATAGAAAAATTTCAATATATATTTTTTTTTCAAAATCACTTCATTTTTTTTTATCTTATTATTATTTTTTTTTTCCAAAATCTCATATTTTCTCAAACATTGCCAAGTTTTCTTTAAAATTTTGAACTTTTTTTCAATAATCACAATTTTATTTTTAAAACTTCCCAATTTTCATTTTCAAAATGTCAAATTTTTGCCAAAAGTTTCAGTCTTTTAAAATCTCATTTTCTTTTTTAAAATATGAATCTTTCTCCATCATTGTTTTCAAACTTCTCAAAATTTTTATTTTCAAAATAACAATTTTTTTCAAAACCTCATTTTCCTTAATAAAACTTCTTAATTTATTTCAAAATACAAAATCTCAATTTCTATATAAAATTCTCAAAAAATTTTAAACTTGTTAATTTTATTGAAACTTCTCAATTTTTTTTAAAATGCAAATTTTTTATATTCAAACTTCGTTTTAACTAGTCACTTGCTATAATTGGGTTTCAGATGAGAAAGATATTAAGTGGACAAGATTCATCAATAATACGATGGCACATATCTTGCATCCAATGGTCAAATTTGAGTTTAAGGTCAGTTCAGATTTTTCAAAATCAGTTTAGATCTAGACAAACCGGTCATGCCAATTTAAAGAGTTGAATGGTTCTGAGTTGTTTCAAGTCATATTGAGCCCATTTTTATTCTCTATTCTAATTAGCATATACGTTTCAAACATACTTGGCCGTTCAGATCAACCTTGGCACATCCCAATTATACTTCATTATACTTGGGCAATCATTTTTTCACAAGTGAATCTTTGTATGCATAAATGGTTAAAGGTTCAATTACTGAATATGCCTAGTAATTTAGTAAAAAAATCTTCTTCCTGTTTTTTTTTTTTTTTTTAACAAATAAAACTCAATTTCCTTTTAAAAATCAATTTTTTTTTTTCAAAATGTGTATTTTTTTTAATATTAATTTTTCTTTCAAAACTTTTAACAAAATCTCATTTTTATTATCAAACTTTTCAGAATATTTAAAAAATACAAATTCTGAATTTTTTTTTTTTAAATCTCAAAAAAATTCCCTAAATCTATTTTTTTTCCTCAAAAATTTCAAGATGCCGATTTTTATTTTTCCCTTCAAAAGCACTATTTTGTTTTCAACTTTTCAATATTCTTTTTCAAAATGATTTTTTTTTTTTGGGTCAAAATCTCAGTGCTTTTCTAAATCTTTTTTTTTTTTTTTCTAATTTCAAATTTCTCGAATGTTTTCAATTAATTTTCAATATCACAAATTTTTAAAACTTCTTTATTTTCCTTTTCCAAATGTCTGTTTTTTTATTAAAGTATCAGTTTTTTAATCACGTTTTATCTTCCAAATTTCAATTCATTCGAACTTCTCCATTTTCTTTTTTAAAATATATATTTTTCGAACTAGTCAAATCTTATCGAACTTCTCAATTTTTTTTTTCAAATTAGAAAACTCTCATTTTCTTTTTCAAAATATTTTCATTTTTCAAAGTTGTTAAAATTTTCACATTTTTTTATCTTTTTAATTTTCATTTTCAAGATACCATTTTTTCTCGAAATTAAATTCTTTTTTTTTTCAAAATTATCAACTTTATTCAATATTCTTTTTTTTTTCAAAATCTAGATTTTTATTAAATCACGGTTTTTCCTTTTCAAAATCTCATTTTTTTCTAAAACATTGTTAATTATTATTTAATTATTTGTCAATGATTTTTTTTCCTAAGCATAATTTTTTTTAACTTCTCATTATTCTTTTTCATGTGATATTGCAAAGCATTTAAATATTTGTTTTAAATAAACAAATAATAATAATAATTTTTACTCATTTGATATAAAAACAAAATTAAAAAATTCATTGCATTCAATCAATTGATACAAAAATAATCTTAAATACAAGTACAATTACACTATTGAAATTTTATTAAAAAACAATTCTGAGACTACAATAAAACATAATTTTTCCCGATATAATTTTTTTCTTTAAAAAAAAAAAAACAAATATTTAGGGCAAAAGTCATTTTATGACGGTCCATGATCCGTTGGAAAAACAACTAAAATCCTTTGCTAACTATTATTCTAAGCAGTAAATTGCGAGTCGCAAAATCTCAATTTGTGATGGACCAAAATCCATTGTAAATCTGATTTTAACGACGAATTTTGGTCCATCGCTAAATTCCGCAACTTCCAATCGAAATGTCGAAAAAACGTTGCTAGCGACGGATTAAATCCGTCATTAAACGAAGCCTTTTTTGAGAAAGACCAAATCCGTCACAATTTCACAATTTTGGCGTAGTGATCCAAACTCCGCTTGACGAAAAGCCAAATCTCATTGCTTTGGTTTGTCACCTGAAATGCATCGAAAGATGTTTCCTAATGTGTGATTCACAACTTCAGTTTGCCCATTGATCTGTAAGTGGTAGGCGCTATTGAACTGAACCGATTCCATAAAGTCTGCCAAAAATGGCGAATGAACTTTATGTCACAGTCAGAAGTAATAGTTTTGGAAACTCCATGTATTCGTATGACCATTATGAAGAATAAGTTTGCCACGTATATTGCATCGAGAGTATTCTTGTATGAGATAAAGTACGCCATCTTTGAAAAATGATCTACCACCACGAACACCGAATCTATGCTGTGTTGTGTTCATGGGAAATCAAGCACGAAATCCATAAATAAATCATCCCAAGAGCCATCAAGCAAAGATAACGAAGTATAAAGGTGACGTCCCTCTTAAAATTATTTTCCTTGTATAGCTCACTTGAATTACATATTAGTTTAATTTTTTAGCTCTTGGGCTATCATGGGATTATACATGTAATGATCGAAGTGGATCATACATACATATCAATATATATCCCATAAAAAAATCAAAGGTAAGTGTACATCTGACATTTGTAAGTTGATCCCTAAATTCCTGTAGAAGTGATAGCTTTCTGAAAGAAATAGCTGTTTAGTTTAATTGGTTGGGCTATAAGACATTGTTTGCTGTATTATAACTTATAAAGTATTAAGTGGGTATAAAATCTAACCCTTCCGACAGTTTAGCCCCAACATGAGCATCATTAATTATAATAATTGTTAGTATTTACTTATCAAGTGGCCCACACCATATAAAACAATAAGTATACGTTGATAAATAATAACCATAAAACTGGATATTAAAGAGTTATGAAAAAAGGTGATTCTTATGATGTTCAACATGTCATAGGGTTTAGATGTCATATAAACATGAAAGTTTGGAAGTTAATAGTGGTTAGACCTTGATATATAGTCCAAACTGTTGGACATGAAACTTTATAAAAAAGTTTGTCCAGTGGGGACTCGTATTTCGCAATGTCCTTTAATACCAAAGTCGTCACTAGAGGTGCTACGTGGGCATCATAATGCATGTGTTTTGTCCATGCAGTCCATCCATTTTTCCACATCATAGTGGGACATGATCCTAAAAATGAAGAAGATCCAAACTCCAAGTGGACCACACCATAAGAAATAGCATTGATTGAGTGCTCACCATTGAAAACTTTATAACGCCCACTACAATGTTTATTTTCCATCCAACCTGCTGATTAGGTATCACAAACCTAGTGAAATGAAACACAAGCATCGGCTTGATTTTAGAGGATAAATAAAAAAAAGAGGATAAGGCCCATACATCAGGGTGATCCACTTGTGCATTAGCTAGATTTGCCTCGTTTGGATTCATGCCCTAAAATAATATAACAAAATAGATGGTCGGCTTGGATAAAATCTAAAGATCATGCTAGGGCCTACGTAGCACTCTCTAAGATAAGGACTTGATTCGTTTCCAAAAGCATAAAGGAGAGCATTAAACAACCAAAAAAATATCAAATGAAGAGATAAAGAGAGATTAGGAGGATGAATGCTTACAAAGAAAATGATATGACTAAAGAAGCTATACACATGTTATTCGGATGATGCACCACATATCTTGAAAACCTGATCCAGTTAATTAGGTAGGATCCCTGAGAAGCATGTGAATGATAAAATATTATTATTTTTTTTATCAATAGCATGATATCATATACAAGAAAAGTGAGCTGTTAGAAGTTTATTATAACAGTATAGATTCAACTTACATAAGTGGCTCTAGTAGTGATAACCATTGACTAATTTTTAATACATAAAATTTCATTAGTGGGCCATATTTGGTAAATATGTTGGATCTATGTCGCATAATTCTCATCATATTTATGTAAGACTCAATATCACGTATCTTCACACATGGTGCATTACATGTGAATGAAAAGAGGAATATTTGACATTTAATGCACAACTAGTTGAACCAATTTGAATGGTTCAACTAGTGTGTGTGTGTCTATATATATATATATATATATATATATATATATAGAGAGAGAGAGAGAGAGAGAGAGAGAGAGAGAGAGAGAGAGAGAGAGAGAGAGAGAGAGAGAGAGAGAGAGAGTTTGCCCTGCCCCGGTGATGCGGCACCTGAGATTTGAATCTGCCTCTTTTAATGAGCCGGAAAAACGGATGAATGGCATGGATAAAACAGATACATTATGATGGGTCCCACTGAGATTTGACATCAGCTAGCTGGTTGGTGTTGGATCACAGGCCAAACAGCGTCCCTGACCCGGAGCCTATTGGTCCAGTCAAGATTACGAATCAACGGTCAATTAAGTGAAAATTTCAAATTCTGGGATATATTTGTCACAGGCATTGTCCTCAATTAAACGATATTATCCCCTCTCTCTCCCTGGAGATGAGAATGCATCTTCTTCCCAAAAAAACCATCATTCTATTCCTGTGCAGTTTCATGTTCTTGCTCTCCCAAAACTCCATTAAAGCCCAACAAAATCCCATCTTGAACTTCTGTGACTCTCCAAGCAATTACACCAATGGTAGCCAATACAAAACCAATCTCAAATTCCTCCTCTCATCTCTAATCACTAATGCTCCATCACCCAACGGCTACTACAACACCTTCTCTGGTGATGATCCCAACCGGGTCTATGGAATAGCCCAATGCGGGGGTCGCATTTCATCCGATATCTGCGGAGAATGCTTAAACACTTCAATGGTCGAGATTGTCCGACGCTGTCGAAACAAGAAGCAAGCAGTCATAAGATACTACGACTGCCAACTAAGTTACTCCGATCAACCCTTCTTCTCCCAACTTCAAAATGATCGCAGGGTTTTTATATCGAATTTGCAAAACGCATCGGACCCAGTTCTTTTTGATCAACGGTTGGGAGTGTTAATGGAAAATCTGGCTTCTAGAGCTGCAAACGGGCCATCTGCATCGAAGTTAGCAACCGGTTCCATTCGTTATGCCGACTCCTCAATCATATACGGCTTGACTGAGTGCAACAGAGATCTATCGAGTCGCGATTGCTACTCATGTTTGGAATCTGAGATCAAATCGTTTGAAGAGTGCTGCAGTGGAAAAGTAGGAGGGCAAGTTTTGACTGTGAGTTGTAGCGCAAGGTATGCACTGAACGATCGCTTCTTTGAACTTTCAATGCCACCATCTCTACCGCCGGTTGCAGATCCTCCTCCTGTTCTTGGTCATGTGCAGCCAGACGAGGATTCAAATTCCAATACTACAACGAATCCTGATGGTAAGTTTTAGTTTCTTGCATTACATCCAATCGCTTTTCTCCATTCAACCATCGGTAATTTCCATCTTGTCATGTGTGCAACATTCAACACATTCAAAAGGTTCGCCATTCCGTGGAATCTCCTAGTGAAAAATAAAAAATAAAAAATAGATTGACCCTACTCTTAAAATGGACCACACTAGCTATCATTTCCCTAGCTGAGAGTAGGGCTGAAAGCCGGGCGGGTTGGGCCGGGTTGGTGCTCAACCCTAACCCAACCCAAGGTTCCTATACCTCAACCCTAACCCAACCCAACCCAATCTCGGGTAGGGAATTCTGAATCAAAGCCCAACCCAAGCGGGCTCAATCAGGTTGATCGGGTTGGTCGGGTATATACGTGTTAATATTTTCGTTATTACATTAGTTTATTATATTTCAATATAGGGCTTATTTTTTGTATCTATAATTTTATTAATTATATATGTGATTATTCATTATAAAAAATTTCATTTTTTTTCTTTTAAAAAACAAGCTAAAATATAAGACAACTACTTTAAAAGTCATGTAGCATAGCACAAAGTCTATTTGGGAGAGAAATCTGGCATATCTTATTAGCTTGAGTCCTTGAAAATGACGTGGATAAATGAGACTTGACATTACTAGTGTGCCTTCGACACAAACGATCAACACTCAATTATAATGTATAAGTAACTTATATATCATGATCGGGTTCAGGTTGGGTCGGGCAACTCGAGATCTCAACCCAAGCTCAACCCAAGTTTTGTCGGGTTGAGGTTTGTATAGCACAAGCTTAAGATCGGGCCCGATATATCCTGCCCGAGCCCAATCCAATGTCGGGTCGGTCATGAGTCGGTCGAGTTGAACCTGCCCAACTTTCAGCCCTATCTGAGAGAGTCTTCATTTCTTCTTCCCTCTGAAACCCTAAGGAATTATAAGGTATATGGTGGTCCTTACCAGGGCTATCAACAGGCCAGGCGTGGGGTTGGCTTTGACCTCGATTTTAAATTACATGAGGTAGGCCTATTCAAAATATTGCCCAGCCCTAAAATTTGAGAAATGAGACCCATGGTAGGTAGTCTCTCTCCTTTTATATATATATATATATATATAAACGAATAAAAAAAAGAAAAAAAGAGAACGGGTGGCCCACCTGAATTTTACTGACAAAAGGAAGTATACCACCGTATACTTCGGGTGGACTCGACAAATGACAAAGGGCCTCACCTATTATATAGCAATTACACTACCAGTTAGTGGGAAACTCAGATGGAAAAGGTGAAAAAAAGACCATGGCAGGTAGTCTGAAACATCGGTCTCCAGTGTTCTACTGCAGGTGGACCATGTTTAAACATCTCATCCTTTACCAAACTTTCTATACAGGTGGATGCTTAAGAAGATAACAGTCCACGTTCAACGAAAGAAGATCCTGACTTGTCTCAATAACAATTTTGCCACTGAACCTTTATTCTTTTATTAGGGTTATACCTCGATGTATATCATGACTTATATCCACGCCATGCAGCCTTTTTGAAAACTCATTTTAGGATATCATTAAATAATAATAATAATAATAATATACTCAAATCTGAGGTGTACCATAGTACATGAAACAGTAGTAATCAACCGTTAAAAACTTCCTGAGGGATCCTACTCTTGCTCAGGCGGTAGACTCACAGGAGTTTCAACTCCCGGTCAAGGGTTCGAGTACCCATAGGTGGTGAAATTCCACCAGCGTGAGTGTGTGGGGTGTGTGCGCGTGTGTAAAAAAAAAAACAAAAAAACTTCCTGTGGGAACAAAATTTTGGATGAAACTGATATTTGTGTGGTCTCTTCGTCCAGATCCTAGTGACCTTGGTTGAATCGAAAATAAACATTTAAATAGCCCCCGTCAAGTTTTTAACGGTGGGGATTTAATAACAATTGTTTTTTGTGGTGTGGTCAGCATAAGATTTGGATCCAGCTTCAATTTTGGGATCATGCCCTAAAATGAGCTGTTAAAATGGATGGACGGTGTAGATGTAAGGCACATACATCACACCTACATTCAGGGACCCCCCAAAACCGTGCTCCGAATCCTGAGAGGCGGATTTCCTGCCAAAGCCTTTCGCATGGACTTCATGCGGTGGGATGCTCGCTAGGCGAGTCGACCATGATGTTTGTGGGAAATTCACCGGGTTCATCGGTTTTATGAGCTAATTTTATGATACATAACTGAAAATGAGGTGAATCTAAAACCCGGGTGGGCTACATCAAAAGAAATATTGAAAAAGAAATGCCTACCGGTGAGACCTTCCTAGGCTCCATATATGTTTTTCATGCCATGCAAATAGCTTATAAGATCATTCCCATTAAGATGAACCTAAAACACAAAATTTAGCCTGGTACAAACTTCTTTGGGCATACAAATGTTTCTAGTATGGTCATTGAATCCCCACTATTTCTTGGTGAGGCCTACTTGAGTTTTGCAGCCGCTTCATTTTTTTTTGTTTCACGTTCTTAAATGAGCACACGAAACAGATGGATGGGGTGACTTTCCCACAAATGTCACAGTAGCCCCACCTATCTTCCTAGGAATTCCTGCCAAGGCATTTAGCATGAAATCTGTCTCCCATTACTAGGGTTGTACATCGAGCCGAGCCGAGTTGAGGTGGGTCAAGCTTAGTTTGGCTTGTCCGTGCTCTCCTTGAGTTCAAGCTCGAGCTCGAGCTTACCATTGGAGATTGGCTTGTTTGCTGAACCTTTTGAGTCGATCTCGAGGCGAGCTAGTGGATCGAGTCGAGTCAAGTATGCTCCCAACCCGACCCAACCTGCACTTGACTCAACCCAGCAATCCAACCCAACTGACCCAACCGCCAAATCAAATATTCAATTAATAATGTATGTGTGTGTGTGTGTATTATTAGATAGAGTCATAGAGGGTACCTTGTTGTTTGTGCTAAGAGAGAGAGAGAGAGAGAGAGAGAGAGAGAGTAGTTCAAGCGGCGAGTTAGGTAAGGAAGGGAAAGGGTAAGAAAGGGATGGACGGATATAGTATGATTTAAGTTTTATTTTTATTTTTTTAATTTTTAAATATAATATATATATATAGTCGAGCCGGGTTCAAGTTGAGTTGAGTCAAGCTCTACTATGTTCAAACTTAGCTTGTTTTTAAAATGAGCTGGATCTTATGAAGATTAGCTCGCCTCAAGTCATCGTGAGTCGAACTAGATTGAGACAAGCCAAGCTAATTAAGTGAGCTTTTTCGAGCTAGCTTGGCTCGTGTACAACCCTACCCACTACATACGGGCCTATATTATGTACGACCCCCTCCTGTTCGGAGCTTGGTACAGGCAGAGGCTCCGAGGGCCATCGAGGGGTTATTGTGATGTATGGATTTTATCCACATCATCCATTCATTTTTTTTCATATCATTTTAGAATACCGAAACAAAAATAGGGCATATCCAAGTCTTAAGTGACCACATAATAAGGATTAAATTTCTACCATTGAAAAATTCTTAGAGTCCACAGAAGTCTTGGATCAAAATGATATTTGTGTTTTCACTTCATCCAAGTGTATATGACCACATCAAAAGGTTGGATGGAAAATAAATGACACGGTGGATCCTAAGAAGGTTTCAATGATGGGTGTCCTTAGAAAAGCTTCTTCTAATAGTGTGGTCCAATTGAGCCTTAGATCGGCCTTATTTTCCAAATTTCTAAAATGATTTGTAAAGATGAATGGACGGTGTGGATAAAATCCTTACATCACGGTGATCCCTCAGTGACCCTCGGAGCATCCGCCTGTCCGGACCTCCGACCATGCGGGGCAATAACTTATCAAAACCATCCATTCATCATTTTTTTTAAAAAAAATTTAATTTTATTTATTATTATTATTTTTTAATGTCATTTAAGTAGATGAGACAACAAACAAACAAAACAAAAAAAGAAAAAAAAGAAAAAGAAAAGAACCTATACAAAACTCAAGTGGAGCACACTACAAAATGCAGTGAGTGAACGCCTACCCTTGAAAACCTCCCGTGGGTACAAAAGTCTTAGATGAAACTGGTATTTTTTGGGCCTAGGACCGTTTCAACGGTAGTCATATTGTCCCCACTGCTTTCTGTAGTGCGGTCCACTTGAAGTTTGTATCGGCCTCATTTTTATGGATGTCCAAAATTGATCTAGCAAAATAAATGGATGGTGTGGATATAACATACACACTTCATAACTTCGTGACGTCAATACACTGCGGAGATAAGTGGTGCGCGGTACACTTGCTTCCTCCAGTAGCCACGTCTTTGGTGGGCAGTGATCTGCGGGCCCACAATGATGTATATTTTTATTGTCGTCATCCATCCATTCTTCAATATCATTTTTGGGCGTGAGCACAACAGTAAGTGGTGCGTGGTACACTTGAAGGAGGCTAGTTTTGTTATTTTAAAAAATACAGTTCCAACGTTTATAACCCTACCAATACGTGACAGCATGACTACGGGTGCAAACTTTTGATGTGGATTGTCCATTATGTGGCCCCACCTTGATGTGGGCCATCCATCATGTGGGGCCCACCATTAAAAAATCTCCATTATGAGGGGCCCACCATCAACGCCCAAGATGTGGAGCCCACCTTTGATGTGGATTGTCCATGGTGTGGGCCCCAATTTTGATGTGGACCATCCATCATGCATGGCCACCTTGGATGTTGTCCATTCATCATTATATGGGGCCTGCCTCGATGTGTGTCATCCATCTCGTAAGGCCCATCCACCTTCAATGTTAATTTTCATCATGCAGGGTCACCGTCACTATCCACCACCCCTCATGTGGAGCCTACCTTTGATATGGACTGTCAATTGTGTGGACCCCACCTTCAATGTGGGATTTCCATTATGCGGACCTACTTTGGATGTGGGTCATTCATTAAGTGCCTACCATTGATTTGGACAATCTATTATATGGGCTCACCTTGACATGGGTCATCCCCATGTGAGGCCCACTTTTGATGTGGATCGTCCATCATGTGTGGCCCCATGTTTGATGTGCACTTCTCATCATGCGAGGCTTCCTTTGATATGGACCATCCATCACGCGGGGCATCCTTTGATATGGACCATCCATCACATGGAGAGATAGAGAGAGGAGTTGAAAAGCAAAAACTAAAAACCTTTAGGGATAAGTAACTTTGATCAAAACTAACTAATTAATTTAAGGCCCTATTTGTTAAATATGAAGTCTAAAGACTGAATCTGAAATCTAAAGCCTAAATATGAAATCTAAAGCTTGAATCTGAAATCTAAAGTAAAAAAACTAGTTTGATAATTATGGCTGAAGTTTAAAAATTAAGTAATGAATCTAAAACAAACTATTTGTTAACAAACATCTTAAATGTCTGAAATATGTTAATTTAATACATTTGCCTCTATCTCTCATTTGGAAATGTTTTACATTATAAAGAAATTATTTTTAAGGCCCTGTTTGTTAAATATGAAGTCTAAAGACCGAATCTGAAATCTGAAGCTTAAATTTGAAATCTAAAGCTTGAATCTGAAATCTAAAGTAAAAAAACTGGTTTGATAATTATGGCTGAAGTTTAAAAATTAAGTAATAAATCTAAAATAAACTATTTGTTAACAAACATCTTAAATGTCTGAAATATGTTAATTTAACACATTTGCCTCTATCACTCATTTGGAAATGTTTTATATTATAAAGAAATTGTTTTTTATTAAATAAAAATAAAATCATTATATTTAATTCAAATAAACTAAAATACTTAACAAAAAACTAAAATATCATTATAAGGCCCTCAATTCCTTTTAGCAGGAAGATTTTCACTATGTGTTGTATAGGAATTGAACACTAGTAACAACAAAACTTTCAAATAAAACCCACCTTATATTTATATGCTATCCTAACCATTTACAAAGGTCATTCCCAATTGAATGAAGTCAAAACATATGCAAAACTTCCATGGCCTATTTAAGTTTATTTTTCATCTAATATGTTCGTAAGGTCACAAATACATGTATGAAGAGGGAAAAAAAAAAACATACTGATCCAAAATTACTATGACCCCAAAAAGGGTTTCAATGGTAGACATTCAATCCCCTGCAAAAAGTTGCAGCTTTTTTTTTTTTTTTTTTTTTCTTTCTCAAGTTTTAATACCAGCCGGCCAAATGGATGGATGGTTTGGATATAACACATACCTCATGATCGGACCCACAGAACTTGCTAAGGTCAATACAGCCGCTATATGAGGTACACCAACCAATCCGGACGCGGATTAGCTACTGACAGGTTGAATAACGAGATTCGCGAAGTGACGTCATCAACTTCCATGGGCCCACTATGATGTATATGGGCCCACTATGATGTACGTGCTTTATCTACACAATTCATCTATTTGGAGATTTAATTTTAGAGTATGAGTTAAAGAATGAAGCAGATCCAAATATGTAGTTGACCCCACCATGAAAAACAGTGGCAAGGTTGATGCCTATCGTTGAAACCTTCCTAAGGCTCACCGTATTTTTGTTTGAAATCTAACTTGTTCACAAGTTAATACAGACATGAAAGAAGGGAAAAAACAAATATCAGCTTGATTAAAATCTTTTGTGGCCTATTTAAGTTTTTAATGGTGGGCGTCACTCTCCCCACTATTTTATGTGGTGAGGTCTCCTGGAACTTTGGTTTTGATTCATTTCTTAGATCTTTATCTAAAATTATATTTTCAAATGGATGGATAGTGTAGATACAAAACATACATCATGATGGGGCCTACATAACTTGGTGACGTAACTTCAACAGCGAGTCTCGCTACTCAACCTGTCAGTATCCAATCCACGTCCGCGGAAACAGACTGGCTACTCCCCTGCCACCAGCCAATGGCTGATGGCCGGTGCTATGCGGGCCCTACCATGATGTATGTGTTTCATCCATGTCATCCATCTATGTTTTTAGATCATTTCATGGTATGAGACCAAAAATGAGGTATATCCCAATCTCAAGTGGACTAAATTACGGGAACTAGTGTTGAATGAACGTCGACCATTAAAAACTTTTTGGGGGCCATAAAAGTTTTGGATCAAGATTATCTTTGTTTTTTTCCATTCATTTAGGTCTATATGACCTAATCAATAGATTGGATGTCAAATAAATAGTACATTTGGCCTTAGGAGAATTTTAATGGTGGATATCCAATCACTATTATTTTCCTGTGGTATGGTCCACCTGAGATTTATATTCCTCTCATTTTTGGTATCAAGCCATAAAATGATCTTTAAAAATGGATGAAACACATACATCATGATGGGGCATAAAGAAGTTTCACATGTTAAAAGTTGATTTTATATTACTTGAAAAGGGGTAATTTTTGAAGGAAAAATTTTTGTTTAATGGAAAATTCACTAGCGCATTCTGCATTCCGCATTCACCATTAAGCCAGACTCTATCACCGAAAGAATTAATTAGTGAAAAAGCACTTAGCGCTTTCCTTCTTCTGGGTTAACGACGCATTCACAAACATCACTAAACACAGAACATTTTCTCCATTCCGCATTAAGAGCAAAAATTCAGCGTTAATAAACAAGCCCTAAGTTTTTTTTTTTAAAAAGTTACTGATAGGGTGGTATCCAAATGGGCCTTGAAATTTTCAAAATGCACGGATCAGGTCATTCTATAAGTTTGACAGATTGTCCATAAAAAGTAGCATTATAATGCTTGTGCATATAATTGTCTACTATGTGTGTTTACTGAAACCTAAGCAGCATTAGAACACTTGTGATTGTCTAATGTGTGGGTTTTCTGAAATCTAAGCAGCATTAGAGCATTTGTGGATATGATTGTCAACTATGAGTGTTTTTTGAAACCTAAGCTTGTTAGATCTGTATTGTAGAATTGACGGATTGTCTATGTATCAATAAAGAAGATTCAACATAATAATCTTAAGGCGTACCTGATTGGGAAGACATCCTGGTGCCTCGATGTTACCGACAGGAATCTTAATCTTCCTCACCTCACACCTTTAGGAGAACCTTCAATGAGATTAGGGTTAGAAGCTTACCCATCACACTTCTTACCTCTAGGGTCTTCACAGTGTAAGTTTCTATATTTAGCTTTATAATCGTGTATAAGGAACACGTTTCAAGGGTCCCACCCCAAATCTATTTAATTACAATAATCACAGCTGTAGCGGAGCCCATTGAATCACTCAATCTGAATAATCCAACAATTAGATCTGAACCGATGGCACACCTGATAGGAATCTTACAAAGCAATCCATGATAAGCCCCACCAGCGGGACGATCCACATTGAGGTCTCACCCTGTCGTTCTATATTTGAGCCTTTGGGCTCTCTGACTCCTCCGGATCTACATCTCCACTTTCTTGAACTCCCAGAAGTGTGACGGAGTTCATTCCGCCCATGACTTGACTCTTGGCAAGTGTTCCCGTATTTGGCCCCCGATGCTGATATGGCCTTATGATCGGAATTGTCCCTGTTTCTAGATGCTACTATACACAAGCCACGTTAAGAAACTTGAGGTATGGTCGCTATGTATCGTTGAACGCAGAACACCACAAAATACTCCATTTGTGCACATTCAACTCCAAAAATCAATGGGCAAGATCATTTTTGAGATGCAGGTATTATACAATGGTTTATTTATGGTGGCCTACATTGTTAAGCCTAACATACACTGCAATATTGTGTTGGATTTGCCATAATCTGCATATATCCCTTCTTTATACTCCTTTTTATTGGCATTTAAAAGATTGATGGAATTAAAAAATTAACATTTCTGGTAACATATTGCCTCTCTTTCCTACATGTGATCAGAACTCACCCTTAACTACGCGCATTTTTAACTGAAATGACAAGTGGTTTGATTTACAGCAAATGGAGGGAACAAATCAAGGGTTATAATCTTCGGTAGTGTAGCAACGGCTTTAGGATTGGCTCTCTTTGGTTCCTGTTATCTACTGCTATCTACGTGGAAGAAAGAGACCATGCAAAGGTAAAAAAAATAAAATAATAATCTTAAGGCCATTGGCTATGGCTGCCAACCGGCCAGGCCAACCCGAGCTGTTGACAGCCCTAGCAATAGCAGCCTATGGGCTAAGACTGGTGAAAGATTAGATTTTGTTTCCATGGTGCTTGCAGTCATTTACATTTGGCCTATCCATGAAGAGGCCCAACCTGCTGAAAGATTAGATAATCAAAACAGTCAATATGATGGGACCTACCATTGATGCGCACCTGTATGGAAAGCATATGATGGGACATGAAAACAGACAGGCATAAGAATGATCTAGATCCTCTGAGCATATGGCCATGGGGGCTATGCATAGGCTAAACAAGTAACCTCACACCATTTTATCAGGACTAGTATTACAGTCTCACATTTTTCTTTTCAACCAGGGAAAAAGGGACATCCAGCATTATTCCATCATTTGGAGCCTCCGGTGGGTCTATAACTGATGGACGCAAGTATGGATTGCAAGCAAACTGGAGAATTGCCGTTGATTGACGTAGCTATAATACATGCTGCTACGAGTAACTTCTCTGATGAAAATAAGCTTGGAGAAGGTGGATTTGGCCCTGTGTATAAGGTAATAGCACTTCTCTAATGGACCATCTAATTAGAAATAATTAGCCTATAAATATTTGAAGCAATAAAGTTTAATTTCTTTTCATATGTATCAACGATCTGTACTTCAAATTGCAATTACGTTAATGTAATTGCAAGTTATGTACTACTACCTCATTATGAATGGTCGGGAAATTCATTGAGTTTGTTCTGACATCTTGAATAAACTGATTTTTGCAAGTCAATTTGCTTGGCCATCCAAAAAAAGCCTTAATCAGAACAGGATGCATTTTATTTTTCCAATTTAAGTAATCATTGCATGGAAAATCTTTTTCAGGGAATATTACCTATTGGGAAGGAAATAGCAGTTAAAAGGTTATCAAGGAGTTCAGGGCAGGCAAGGTTTGGAGGAATTCAAGAATGAGGTAACGTGGATTGCCAAACTCCAGCACAGAAACCTTTTGAGACTCTTGTATTGCTGTACCGAGAAAGGAGAGAAACTGCTCATATATGAATACATGCCAAACACCAGCCTTGATGTCTTCATCTTTGGTTTGTACTATTTCTTTCTTCTTCAACTTTTGAATTTCACCACAAACGCATATTCACATGCACACACACAACATGTGTTGTGGAAAATGTTTTGGTTAAAAGTATTTTTAAATATAAAAAAGTTATATATAAAAATATGTAAGTGTTTGTGAAAAACTTGATTTTTTACCTTTGAGAATAGTCCCATGTTGGAAAGGATTAAAGAAAAATTACTCTTGATAAGTAGGGTATTGAGTACCTTAATATTTGATTGGTGCGATAAAGGTGTACCAAGACTTCACACTGGAACACATGCGTGTACACAGGCATGGTCACGGTCTTGGTGCGAGGGCATGGGCATGTGAGACAGTGTGGCTGTAGAGGCTCCAGTGATACACTTCACACATGCGCATCCTAAAACAAATAGGTTGCTTCCTGGCGACCTTATGCGAACCAACTCGATTCAGGTGCGAATCGCAATGCGATAGTGGCTAAAAGAGATGGGTTGTGTGGCTGGGTTCGTTGTTGAGGAGTGTTGTGGGCAAGAGGTTTGAGATAGACCTAGAGGAGGGCAAAACCTGACTCGACTCGTCGGATCCGACTCGACCCGAACTGAATGCTAGGTTCGGGTTCGGATCGAGTAGACTCACCTGGATCCAAATCCCAACCAAGTCGAGTTCGGGTTACATAGTAATCCGACCTGACTTGATCTGAAATCTGATCCGGTCGGATTCGAAGCCCTACAAGGACCAGAATCGGGTACTATAAAAATAATGTTTTAACTTTCCCTTTAATTCATCCCGCTACCCTAACCCTACCTCTGCCGCACTGTACCTGAGATGGGTTTGCTGGGAAGGAAGCCTTTTGGAGGTTGCTTTACGCCATTGGAGATAGAGAGAGTTGCATAATGGAGTTTTTGTAATGGAGAGAGAGAGAGAGAGAGAGAGAGAGAGAGAGAGAGCTTTTATTGGATGACATTGCACTTCGAGAAGCGATTTTTCTCATAGAGAGTTATTTTATACTCTGGCAGCTCATGAAGCTTGATACGTAGGCAAGTCACCATATATTTTAGGTGGCGTGAGCCGCGTGACTAACTCAAATTGAGCATGCGGGTAAGTCAGGGTCCCAAATTCAGATTGTTTTAACAATCCTGATCACTGCTACTTGGCACTCTCGGCTCATGGCTCAAGGCACCTCGAGCACCGAGTTCTAGGTCTTCTAACACAAGAAAGAAGAGTAAGGACGAGGATTAGCCGCTGACAGGTTGAGTAGCGGGTTTGGCTACTGAAGTGACGTCATCATGTTCTGTGGGTCCCACCATGATGAATTTTTTGTATCCACACCGTCCATACATTTGGAGAGATCATTTTAGGGCTTGAACCAAAGAATGAGTAATATCCAAAGCTCGAGTGGACCCCACCACAGAAAACAGTGGAGAGAGTGACGCCTACAAAAGTTAAAGGGGCTACCGTTAAAAACTTCTAAGGGCTACAAAACTTTTCGATCAAGCTGAAATTTGTTTTTTCCCTTCTTTTATGGCTGTGCTAACTTATGAACAGGTTGGATCTCAGAGAATCATAACAGTAGACCTTAGGAAGGTTTCAATGGTGGTCGTCACTCTCCCCATTATTTTTTGTGGTGAGGTCCACTCCAGATTTGGATCTGAGTTATTCTTTCTCTAATACCTTAAAATTATCTCTCCAAATGTATGGACGGTGTGGATATAACATATACATCATGGACGGTGTCCTCACTTTTTTCATCTCTGGTACTGCCACTTTCTATTTCTTTTCTTCTTAATTTATACTCCCTCTTTCTTAAGTGTCACACTTGTTTGTTGGAACAGGACCTTTCAACCATTTTTGACTCCGTCCAAACAAAGGCCAACTTGATCCGACTCGGTATCTTTGACTGAGTTGAACTCGGTTCGGGTCAGTCTTACCAAGATCTGATTTGGATCAAGTAAGGCTTGCTGGACTCAGTCCCGAGTCGGATCGAGTTCAGGTTAGAGTTTTGACAATACCAGATTTAGTCGAGCTGGACCTAACTTAGTCTGACTCCACTCGATGCCCACCTCTAAATAGACCTCTCTATCTTATATATGAGCTATGCAATCGTTTAAGAGGCCTAGTGTAACTGCTTATGCAGTAATTAACTTGACCATGTAGAAACTGTTGCATATGGGTAGCCTAACTGTAAGAAATAACTAACTACTGTGTCTAAATGGCTAGCATGCAACTAGTCTCCCACATGCTAAACGGTTAGAAATTGCTAAAAATGACTCGTTTCTTAACAATAGGCAGAAGCGATATAGTGTGTTTATGACCTTGGACCAAAATGTCAAGCCACCCTTGGCTATATAAATAGAGCTTGGATAGTATATTCCATCATCTCAAGCAAACCAATTTATTCTGTCATCCAACAATCTCTACTTGTTCTCTGATTGAGCCAGTAGGTTCAATGTGAATTTGAGACTGTCAGGACCAACAAGTCCACACGAACCAGACCAGTGTAGTGTTTTAATCCAGCAAAGGTACTCTTCAATTTTCTCTCTTTTTTCATTTGAGAATTTTTCTTTTAATTTCATATGTTAGCAAAACTATTTTTGCAAGAGTTCCACTCGTGGTTCCTTTCGTGCTTGCTAAACATAGAACCACATATAGACTCGTCATATCATGTAAGCTATTTGCCTGCAACCTCTCAACAGTATCAATAAGTCTGAGAATGAGTAAATAATGCTTCAAGGATAGCGTGATCTCATGTGCTTCAGCCTGTCCTTATAATTTTTGGTTTTTATTTTCCATCTATTTTATAGTAATTATAGATATGTAATTTGAGATTTACAAATCTTAACAACATACACATGTAAAACAAACTTTCATATGAGTGTGCGATTGTATCGGCGCACACAAACACCATAAATAAAGTGAATTCACCTTGCATTCTAAGAGACATGGTCTAGACATATTTGAATTTCACTCAACTTGCGTTCCCTGAATTCAATTGGCATACCATTTCAGACCAAAACAAGCGTTCTCTGTTAAGCTGGGAAAAACACCAAAATATTGTATGTGGAATTGCAAAGGGCCTTGTTTATCTTCATGAAGACTCACGACTCAGAATCATTCATCGAGATATGGAAGCTAGCAATGTTTTGTTGGACCATGAGATGAACCCAAAGATTTCCGACTTCGGCATGGCCAGGTTTTTGGGAGGAAATCAAAGTCAAATCAATACCAACAAAGTTGTTGGAACATAGTAAGTTGGCAAGCAATTTTCTACTTTGGCAAATACATATATTTCCCCTCAATCCCTGCCTAACAAGACTCGTCACTCGTATGAAAATGTGGCACACTTGGTTTTGAATTTGAAGACGCTCATCACGGTAGCCCACCATCCCAAGATCAAAACAATCCAACAACCAGGGCGACCTGGAAAGTTAAAAACTGTGGTCCATTAATCCAGATTCAACATAAACGGATGGCACAACAGGTGATCCAACCCATTAGATTTCCTGGTCAATGTATTGAAATGGTGAGACTCACCGATAAGTGACTACACATGTTTGCCACATAGTCGGATGTGAGTGGGCCAAAGCTCCTGTTGGCATTTCTATTTCCTAGTCTTGTAATGCTGCTAATCCGTGTTTGCATCATGGTCATTCACAACAGTGGTTACATGGCACCAGAGTATGCAACGGGTGGGTTATTCTCCGTGAAATCTGATGTATACAGCTTTGGAGTTCTGCTAGAGATTGTAAGCGGAAAAAGGAACAACGGTCGCCATCTCCCCCTACATGCTCACAGCCTCCTAGTTTACGTAAGAGTCTCTTTATTAGTCAAATTAAATCCACCTTCTCACTATTATATTCTTACATGAAATGCGATATCATAGGCATGGGGATTATGGTGTGAAGGGAAAGCTTTGGAGTTGATTGATCCTTTGTTAGCAGAGTCATGCCCGATAAGTGAATTGTTTAGATGGATCCATATTGGGCTGCTGTGTGTTCAAGAAGATGCAGCGGATCGGCCCACCATATCCTCTGCCATTGTCATGCTTGGAAGCGAATCTATGACACTTTTGCAACCTACACAGCCAGGATTTTTCGTTGCGAGGGCTGTCACTGAATCAGATAAATCCTCTGTAAGTGCTAAAATCTGTTCTAACAATGAGCTAACTATCTCTACTCTTGAACCCCGGTGAGTGGGCCCACCTGGGGGGTTAGCCTCATGCTTTGATGGGGGTTGAATGCAAAGGAATGTTATGGCCTTGGTTCGACCCCAGCTTGTCAAAAATCCATAGTGTGTGGACGTGGGGGTTGATGGACTCGAAAATTTTGGGCGTATGCTTCTTGAAGTTAGGGCTATCAACAGGTACCAAAATCAGCCGTACCTAAGTTAAAGGACCTGATTTAAATGGATCTAGATTCATTTTGGACCCATTTTGAGTTTGGGTCAGGTTCAGATCTAGCATCCGACAGGTTTAGAAATCAGGTTATGTTGTGCCTAATCAGGTACTTGTCATGTACTTTATTAATGTTCAATAGTAACATCATTTCCATCAATAAAAGATAGTAGGGATGCTCTTTGATAATCTCAACTCAACAACCTATTCCCTAAAACAATGGTCTTCGTTCCCCCCTTTTTTTTCTTCTTTGGGAGAAAGGTGGTAGCAAACACCTGTAACTTTGTTAATTTTGCAAAGCCATACATGAATTCAGGAGGGCTCCACAAAAAGTAAATGGGCCTCACCCATCGTATACTCACGTAAAAAGCACAAAATATACAATTACATTTGGAAGACTGATAAGAAAAAAATAGAGCCATTCAAGCTCCATATATCAGACCACAGACAGAGCCTTCAAACATTAAAAATCAACACAGGCCTTTGAAGATAGAGCACAAATGAGAGCATGACAGTCCCTACAATCCGTGGTTCACAGAGGCTCCAAAAAATTTGCATGCAACAGTGCCTTTTTCGATAAAAGATAACACAAGATATGCTGGAAAACTCTGCCATTGATACAGCGAGAGATAGTGTATATATAACAGTAACTGTACATTTGTGAGGATTTGTTTACAGATGTATAGAATCCTATTTACAGCAATCTACAATCAGGAAGATATACATGGAAAAGAGAGAACTTTGTGGTCGTGAATCAAGGTGCAGTTACACCTAATTTGCTGCCGTGATTTGCTGTAGTGATTTTCTCCGTAATATGCCCCTTCAAGTTCAGCGGGGATGAATGCACGTTGAGCTTGTCACGTAGGAAGGCAAATCTTGTGGACACGATTGGTTTAGTGAGACCATCAGCGAGCTGGTCTTTACCGGAGATGAAGCAAACTTCCAGAGTATATTGTTGAACCTTTTCCCAGGCAAAATGGTAGTCAATCTCTACGTGTTTTGTCCATGGATGGAACACCGGATTTGCCGTGAGATATGTAGTGCCGATGTTGTCACACCATAGGATTGGACGTTGAGCTAAAACAATACCAATTTCACGCATCAAGGATTGTATCCAAAGTGACTCAGCTGTGGCATGAGCAACTGCACGGTACTCGGCTTCAATGCTTGAACGTGCTACAGTTGGTTGTTTCTTAGAGCTACATGAGACTAAGTTGGCACCAAAATAAATGCAGAAACCCGAGGTGGACTTTCGATCATCTGGGCACCCTGCCCAGTCGGCATCGAAGTAGATAGATAGCTGGGTGGACTTGCTTGGCCGAATAAGAAGTCCAAAATTGATTGAAAACTTCAAATACCGAAGGATCCGTTTGACTGCTATCCAGTATTCTTCGGTGGGTTTGTGCATGAATTGGTAGACTTTATTGACTGCAAAACAGATATCTGGCCGAGTCAATGACAGATATTGTAACGCCCCCACTATACTGCGATAATGTGAAGGATTTGAATAATTGACACCCAAGAATAATGATAATTTTTGAGAAGAGGACATTGGAGAAGAAACGGGTTTGGCATCTAGCATATTTGTCCGTTGAAGAAGATTATAGATGTACTGGCTTTGCAAAAGGAGAAGACTGTCGGCTATTTGATGTGCTTCAATCCCCAGAAAATATTTTAGGTGCCCGAGGTCTTTTACGGAAAATTCGTGACTTAAGTCTTTGATCAGTTGTGAGATGGCTAGTGGACTTGACCTAGTGATCAGTATATCATCGACATATACAAGAAGAAATAATGAAGTCGACCCCTATCTGCGAATGAAAAGAGATGGATCAGAGCATGAGTTCACAAAGCCGAGAGAGAGTAGATGCTCTTATAGGCGATGGTACTAGGCTCATGGAGCCTATTTTAGTCCGTATAAGGCTTTGTGTAGCCGAAAAATATGATTTGGGAAGCTGGGATGCACATAGCCAAGAGGTTGTTGCATGTAAACCTCTTTAGTCAAGTTGTCGTGAAGGAATGCGTTTTTTATATCAATTTGATGGATCGGCCACTTGTTTGAGACAGCATAGCTGAGCATGATCCGAATGGTGGTGGGTTTTACCACGGGGCTAAACGTGTCATCGAAGTCAATTCCTTGTTGTTGGTGATAGCCTTTGTCAACCAACCTCGCCTTTCTCCGTTCAAGAGAACCATCGGACTTGCGCTTGGATTTGAAAATCCACATGGATCCGACGACATTGAGACCAGGTTTGGCAGGAACTCAGGTCCACGTACCATTCCTCATTAGTGCAGTGAATTCATCATCCATGGCTGCACGCCATTCACTGTATTTGGAAGCTTCTGTATAACAGGTCGGCGATTCTGGAACTTTACCGGAAACAAGAAATGTTTGTAGTAGTGGATACCGAAGGGTTCCATCCGTGAGAAGCTTTGGTTTCATGATATTATTCTGAGACCGTGTGACCATTCGATGAGGATGGTGCGCAGGGAGTTCTTTAGCAGCAGATGGTGGTTGGGTTGGTTGGGTGGTGAGAGCAGAGTCATTGGGTGGAGTAGAGGAATTTATTTCAGGTGGTGAAACGTTTGAAGAAGGAGAAGGAGGTAACAAGGAAGATGATGATACAGGGTGAGTATTAGGAAATGGTGTCGATGGGGTAAATGAGTTTGTGGCATGGGACAGGTCGGTTTATGGTGACTGCGGTAGAGGGGGGGTTTGAGTAATGACGTGTCTGAAGAGAGAAGATGGGAGAACTGTATGTGGGTTAGATGGAGGCGGAGCTGGGTTGGCGTCTGGGCTTGCAAAAGGGAATGACCCTTCATCAAAGATCACATGCCGGGAAACAAATACCTTGCCAGTGGAAGTATCAAGGCACTTGAACCCACGGTGTGAGTTGCTGTAGCCAATGAAAACGCAGCGTTTTGATCTGAAGTCAAGTTTGTGGTGATTGAACGGGCGAAGAAAAGGAAAACAAGCACACCCAAATATTTTTAGTGAAGAAAAATCTGGAGCATGTTTGTAAAGTTTTTCAAATGGAGAAATGCCAAGAGGAAGCCGATTAATGAGCCATGAGAAAAGCGTCATCCCAATAGGTGTGAGGAACATGACCATGGGATAAGAGTGAGAGACCCGTTTCAACGATGTGATGGTGTTTTCGTTCAACGGACCCATTTTGTTGGGATGTATGGGGGCATGTGATTCGGTGTTGAATGCCAATATTTGCAAAATAGGTGTGAAGAGAGCGATACTCTCCACTCCAATCAGTTTGCACAGATTTAATCTTACAATTAAATTAGCATTCAACAAGTTTTTGAAATGAGCAAAAAATTTGCATGACATTAGATTTGCTTGGGAGTGGAAATAGCCATGTAAATTTGCTAAAATGATCAACAAACGAAACATAGTATTTATTTCCATTGGTTGTCTGATAATGATGTTTATCTTGTAAATTTAAGAGATAATAATGTTTATCTTGAATTTACAAGAGATAATAATGTTTATCTTGAATTTCACTCTTCTTCTTTTTTGGTGAAGGACGAGGCAACGGGGAGAGTTCTTCTGCGCGGCAAACCTAAAGATGGGCTCTACATTTTTCCGACCTCCATGTCACCCACAATCCATCCTCAAACATACCTATCTCAACGGGCGCCTCTTGATGTTTGGCATTGTCGAATGGGACATCCTTCCTTCACCAAAAAAGAAGAAGAGTGAAATTCAAGATAAACATTATTATCTTGTAAATTCAAGATAAACATAGTAAATTCAAGATAAGCTGTAAATTCATTTTGTTGAAGGGGCTGTCCGATGGCAGCCAAGTTGTCTGAGAATGATTTCATTTTTTGAAAGTAATCGAAAATTGAAAAGTTTCCTTTCTTGGTGAAGGCCAAAAATTGTCGAGTCTGTATGGCACGAGCGGAAGAGTGAAAGGTAAACATTCTCTCAAGGGCGACCCAGACTTCTCTAGAAGTGGAAAGGCCGACCATATGGGCCAGAATATTCTCGGATAAGGAGGAAACTAGGGCACTTAGAACAACCTGATCTTGATCATACCAAGTAACGTATTTGGGATTTGGTATTTCAATGGGAACGGTTTGGGAGGTTGCTGCTTCAGGATTGAGAATGGTGGGGCTAGGACTAGAGATGGTTCCATCAACAAACCCAAACAGGCGCTGACCACGTAGGTAGGGGACGATCTGAGTTTTTCAGAGAAGGTAATTATCCTTGGTGAGCTTAACCGTGACGAGGCTATGGATGTTTATGGGAGTAACCGAGTCTGAAGGAGATGAGGCCATATTGGTGGAGCGGAAAAGAAACGGAGGTTATGTTATGGCTCTGATACCATAAAAGATAACACAAGATATGCTGGAAAACTCTGCCATTGATACAGCGAGAGATAGTGTATATATAAAGTAGTAACTGTACAGTTGTGAGGATTTGTTTATGGCTGTATAAATCTTATTTACAGCAATCTACAATCAGGAAGATATACATGGAAAAGAGAGAACTTTGTAGTCGTGAATCAAGGTGCAGTTACACCTAATTTGCTGCCGTGATCTGCTGTAGTGATTTTCTCCGTAATATCCGACCTCTCGCTTTGGGGAAACTTAGCATCCTTGAACTCGCATTCTGCCTTATCGATCCACTAAGAACCTGGATTTTGCCTGAACTCGCAACCTAGCCCAGCTACAACATACCTTAAAGCAATCTGCCTTCAACTTCAGCATTTCCTTCCAAGATAACTAGGACCACAGTCATTCCTCTTCGAGATGATTACCCCACATTCAGCAGCATGAAAGATCATCCATCGTCATGGCCTATGGATAAAGAGAAGAGTCCACAACTGCTAAAACAGCTGCAAATTTCCTGAAAACCGGGCGACTTTGAGCCCATGAACCGTCTGAAATAGTACCACCATAACAAATGTAAAGGATAAAGACAATCAACAACCCTACTTGCAACCGAGCAACCACTAAACTGGGACCAAACATCCCAACATCAACACTGAAGATAACCCAACTCACATCAAACAGGGACAAATGGGCACCACGAACTGAATCAGAGTTGAGGCACAAAACGGTAGGAAACAACGGATTCAGATGCCCCAGCACAAATATTGAATCTTTTTTTTTTTTTTTTTTGGCACCTCCAAGCAACAATGTGCATCCAGACACACCTCCATACGCAAGCTGCCACCATTCACACAAATACAGTCAGGCCACCAAACATTTCCAAATCACAGAGAATACAACATACCTGGGAGAAAAGATGCGATGATTGACCAAAGCCGTAATTACTGCCACTGCATCTAACACAATGGTATCTCTTCTCAATGTTCTTTAACCTCATGTAAAAATTTTGAATCCTTAATTAACAATTATAGAGTGTTGAATTAGTACATTGACATGAGCACGCAGGATTCATTTGACACAAATCAATTGCTATCCACGTGATGGAGGTGACGCACATCTGAAAACCTCAGGGGAAAGTGCAGTTTGTAAGATGTTTCAAGCCAAAAATGAATTGGGTCAAATTAAATGTGAATGGGCTGCCTGGAGGAAACAGCAAGGAGAGGTGGCAGTACCATATGTAGGGAACACAAGATGGAGATGCAAGCTCATTGCATTTCAATGCAGTCACACTACAAAAAAATAGGCCTTTAGCCAGAATTTTTTAGCCTCAGTTGAAAAAGTAGAGGTTAAATGTGTTTTTTAACCTTGGTTGCTGAGGACCTGATGTTAAGAGTTCATTTTTCGTCTCAGTTGTAAAGAAACTGAAGTTAAAAGTCTGTTATTTTATCTTGGTTGTTGCAAAATAGAGGTTAAAAGTTTACCATTTTGTCTAGGTTGTTGAGAAACCAAGGTTAAAAATTTATCATTTCGTCTCAGTTGGTAAAAAACCAAGGCTAGAAGTCTACCAGTTCGCCTCAGTTGATAAGAAATTGAGCTTAAAAGTAAGATGTTTTGCCTCATTTAATAAGAAACCGATGTTAAAGTCCATTTTTTAGCCTCGGTTGTTAGGAAGTCAAGGCTAGTAGTTTGCTCCTTTTTTTTTTTTTTTTTTTTTTTTTTTTTTTTTTTTTTTTTGCATCAGTTGTAAGGAACTAAGACTAAGAGTTTACTATTTCACCTTAGTTGGTGAAAAACCGAAGTTAAAAGTTTATCATTTCGCTTCAATTGGTGGAAAATCAAGGCTAAAAGCCTTTTATTTTGCCTTAATTGGTAAAAAACTGAGGTTAAAAGTTTACAATTTTACCTCAGTTAGTAAGAAACTAAGGTTAAAAATTTACTTTTTAATATCAATTGCTAGGAAAGTGAAGTTAAAAGTCAACTTTTTAGTCTCAGTTGTATAAGAACCGAAGCTAAAAGTCAACTATTTTGCTTTAATTAATATTAATTGGAGGTTAAAAGTTCAATTTTTAGTTTTAATTGCTGAGAAAGTGAAGATATAAGTCAACTTTTTTACTTCAGTTGTATAAAAATTGATGCTAAAAGTTTACTATTTTGCCTCGATTCGTAAGAAATAGAAGTTAAAAGTTTACTTTTTAACCTTAATTGATAGGAAAGCGAAGTTATAAGTTAACATTTTAGCCTCAGTTGCATAGGGTTAAAAGTCTACTACTTTGCCTCAGATGATAGGGAATAAAAGTTAAAAGTTTACTTTTTAGCCACAGTTGATAAGACAGTGAAGCTATAAATCAACTTTTTAGCCACAATTGCATGGGAATTGAAGCAAAAAGCCTATCGTTTTACCTTGGTTAGTAAGAAATAAAAGTCATTAGTTTTCTTTTCACCTCAATTATTAGGAAAGTAAAGCTATAGAAGTCAACTTGTTATCCACGATTACATGGGAGCCGAGGCTAAAAGTCTAGCATCTAAACCATAGTTATCAACTACACCATCTTAGTACACATGCCATGTGTATGATATCCAGACTGTTTATCTGTCTAAACCTACTGTAGATGGGCCCATTAACGAACCTGATCCCAATGTCCACTATAATTCCTTTTGATGTGGTCCACCTAAATTATGCTTATGCTTCACATTCAGATTTGTCAATCCAGTGCTGAGGTGCATACAGGAGTAGCAAACGCGCATTATCAAAGTAATTTATGAACCACTCAATAGAAGTGCAGTCGGGGTGAGTTTGGTCGGGTGGGTACCTCTCCCAACCGTTTCTTGACATATGGCCCACCTGAGCTTCCAATAAGGATGAATTTTGACCACATGGCATAACACTGAATGGCCCAGGACGGAACGGATGTCATGCAATGATCACGGTGGGCCCCACAAAGGTCGACTCTACTGAATCACTCCCCTTTCAGGAATCCGGTCCGGATGTTTTTCATTCTTCAAAATTCAGTACCAGACTCCTAACGCATCTATCTTTCGTTGTTCTAAAGCAGCTTCCCTTCTACAAAGAAAACCAAAATCCAAACACAGCTTCTCTTCTAGATCTGCAAATCGTCGAAATTTCAGCGATAATTCTGTTCGACTCAGTTGTGGAAATCGATTATAAGGTTAGTGAAGGTTCAGATCTCGTTTTATTAATCACGATTCAATCTCAGCTCTCTGAATCGTAGCTCATTTGATGATCTTCAGGTCTTCATAAGCCCTAGATCTGCAAATCCACAGATTATCAGAGGATATAATACTGGAATTTCGTTCTGTTTCATGTAAATCTGTAACCGGAAAAGGATTTTAGGTGAAAGAGGTTCAGATCTTAGTACTGGAACAAGATCTGTTGTTTTTTTCCCCAAAATTTTGAGTCTCTCTGTGATCTAGATCTGTAGATAAACGGATTAGGGCTTTCCTAAAAAAATCTCTCATTGTAAAGAGCTCAAGGATTGAAAAATCTGCTCTGGCACCATCATATCTTTAGCTCTGATTGTTGTCATTCTAAGCTTTTAGATCAGATCTGTAAATTGCCGCTCGTCTTTTACTCGTCCGACAATGTGGAGATTCAAGCAGTTCATGCCCAAAGAACAAACTGGCCTGGAAGGCCGCACAATCGATATCGGTAATCTAAAGGTTCATGTCCGGAATGCGATTGCCGAAGGAGGTTTCTCTTGTGTTTATCTTGCACGTGATGTGGGTCCTTCATCGAAGCAGTATGCTTTGAAGCACATGATATGTATCGATGAGGAATCATTGGATCTGGTGAAGAAGGAGGTTTCAGTGATGAAGTTGCTTAAAGGTTATCCCAATTTTGTTGGAGCTGAAGAAATATAGGGTGGAAAATATCAGCTACCTTTTTTTTTTGACACATTCACCCCTTCTGTAAATTGTCTAATCCAAGAAGTAGGAAGTCACAAAAGGAGAAAAGGGTGTGTATAAATAAATATAGGATGGAAAATATCAGCTACCTTCTTTCTTCTATCCTATGTTAGGACGGTTGTTGAATTTTCACTTTCTTTATTTCTTTCATTTGTTTTTGATGGTTGTTTTCTTTCTCATTGCAGTTTCATCACTGTTTTGATTGATACAGGTAACTAACTGCTTCTTTCTTTCTGCCTTTCATGTGATGTTTTCCTTTTGAAAAAGACACTGTTTTGGAGATTTAAATTCAATAATTGGTATCTTTTTTTTTTTCCTTTTTTTTTTTTTCTGGTCTTTTTTGTATTTCAAATTGCTACTGTTGAGTGTTGATTTTCAGGCCTTCAGGTGAGGAAGAGACTGCATTAAGGATTTTGGGCCTCGATTATTTCCCTTAGTTTGTTTCTTGTGATTTTTTGAGGATGGGGGATCATTTCGTGTTTTTGGTTGATCTGTTGCTCACTGAATACACACTGGAAGCTGCAATCCAGAGCAGAAAACAGGTTCAAAATGGGCATGCTTCAGCATCAGAGGTAGAAACCGATAACGAGCTCTCTTTGCAGAAGAGGGATTTTGGCGATGGGCTGCGGAAAATGGAGTGTCGAATCACTGAAGACAGAGAGGGAGAAGAAAAGAGAAATGTACTTCCCGAAGAGGAAGCATGCTATTAAGGTCTGGGATTGCAAGATCACTGTTGTAGGTGAGCCTACCTTTTGTTTTTTTTCCCAGTTAGAGAAATTTAGCGTAGGAGCCTTTGAAGCTTAAGATATTTTAGTCCAGTTAAATATTTCAGTTATTTGGGTTTCTCTTCGTGGTTGTATCTTCCAATCATGAGCTGCGATATGATTTCAAAAAAGATATCAATGTGAGATTTCCAGTAAACATGACATTCGGATCTATGTGTGGACATTGTAGAGACTGAGCAGATCAAGCATATGACATGGGAAAAGGAAAGAATTTATGAAGACATGAAAAAAGAAGGAGACTTATTAAGCATTGCGAAAAGCAGTTTTGAGTATAAAAAGCAAGAGTTTTAAAGTTTCTTGGCAGGATTTCATCGTACATAACTCAGGTACTGCAACTGATGTATCTTTGTTAATCACAGTCATTGCATTTTACTCATGCAATTTTTCAGCATGCCCAGATGCTTCCTTAACCTGCAAGTTGCCTTTTAGTCAGTTTATTTATTTATTTTTTAAATCTATAAATTAAAAAAAGTGCTGTGAACCCACTATCTATCACTGATTTTTAGATTTATTAAATGGGCAGAACTGAGCACATGCTGCATGAGATGGAAAAGTCCCAAACTGAGTTGTGGGTGAGATTGGTGTCTTACAAACCCAATGTTAATTCGGGTGAGCTTCAAACACTATCCATTAGTTCTGCTACAATTTGATCTTCATATGGAAATGGCTCTATACACTTCTTCAGTTACTGGTAAGTTGAATTAGGGAATGTTTGTAATCTTTTGTGCATAGTAGTGGAAGAAGAATGGGTTGGACCTAATGGATGGTCCAAGTAAGTGACATGCTCATGAGGACGAATGTTACTGTGTATGGGAAGGTTTCTATACACTTTGCCCACTAAATCATTTCTCTTTAGGAAATTATGAAAGAGGAATATGGCATGTAAAGACCTAGGTATTAAAAAGTAGTTATGTAATGGCCGCTACGTTGTTACATAACAACCCTTTCTTTTAGACGGTTGCTCTGCTCTCTTTATTAAACTGTTTTGGTTTGTACTTGAAAAGCAAGCTGCTTTTATTCTTGTACGAATGATTTGTTTGGATGCACACAGTTGTACTATCTTGCTGTATGTTGTTAATCCAAAATCTTAAATCTTTCTATTTGTGGTACATTGCAGACAACAATCTTGAGAACAACCCATGGCATGGATTTGATGAGTGGTCACTCAAGATAAAAACCAATGCGCCTGAATGAAGTTCTGAAAAATGTTGTTGGTTTTTCTTCTTCAGTTATTCCTGAAAGTTATATTGGTTGCTTTCAAAAGATAAGCAACAATATTCAAATAAGTTGCTACTCCCACACCTGCGTGGTTGCATGGTTTCTTTCACAAGTTCTGGTATATTGCCTCAAGAAGTTGCTACTCCCACACCTGCGTGAAGCCTTTCCCATCCACATGCAGGCACACATGCCAATGTGGCACACATGTACAGGATATGAGATTTCCATTAGGTATGTGACACAGTTTAGATATTCTAGCCAAAATAAGGTCATTTCATTCAGATGAGCAACAGTTAACAAAAGAAATGCTTGGCTAAAACAATTTTTTTTCTAGCCATCCATTTGTTTTGTACACTTTGGCTGACCTGAGTGGAACGACCGGGTTTTGATCTAAACAAGTGCAGCCCACCTGATAGATAGCTTGGATCTTGCACAAGTGTGCCATATTGGCATGTGTTCTTTTATGTGGATGGGCAGCAGTTCACTTGTGTGTGGGGTCACCAAACCTGTTGTCCCAGTTCTCAGTCTCCTTTAGTAGTTAAGTCTTATAAAATACCATATTTCTTCTCATTTTGAGGATGAAGTGAACAAGCTTATCAGTACAACCCTGGGTGAAAGGGGGAGAGATATAATACACCTTTGCTATGGCCTGGATAAAGAATCCCATACATGGGAAGACACTAGTAGACAGTAAGTAGCTGAAGTTTTTGTCTCATTTTCTTTTTCCATTTTTTAATGAAAAATGACAGAGTGATGCTTATCAAGCCACAGGCTGCTACAACCTCCTATGCTATGATGTGCAAAATGGTAATAATGGGATTGGCACTTTCACTTGGGTTGAGTTGTTTAGTTATTAATGGATGGGTGGAATTTTGGCGTTGGGTGTTTTGAGCATATGGGCTTGGATTTTGCTATTAAGTTTTTTATGTGTTTGGATGCTCAGTTCAATTGCATATCAATTTATTAGGATTGTTGTGTAATATGGAGTTAAGTCTTCCAAAGTGAGGGGAAGTTGGGCTAGCCTCAAATTCATTTAGGACTTGTTTGCTTGGATGGGCCTGATGAAAATGGATAGGATAGGCCATCCATTTTGTTTCTAGCTTTGATGAAAGGCAGCAGATTGGAAATGGGTGTGTTTTTAATGTTTACTTGCTTTCAAACAGAACATTTTGATAGACCAAACACCTGATTCTTTTAACGATGAGTTCAATCACAACTGCTTTCAATCTACTGTTTATGTATCCTCATCATGGACGTTGTGCTGAAGGCGAGTGGTGACCTCACCAAGGATGTAGAGCTAAAGGGCGTGTTCTTAGCCATTGGATAGAGTGAGAGGCCACAGAGGCTATTGATGTCTATTGGTTGAAATTTAAGTTTGTTCAGGTAAGCATGATTTTCGAGCATGGATTTTCTTAGACTTGAGTCTATTTCTATGATAAGGGTACTCGTCTATACATAAATGTGGCAATGCTTATTAGTTGGAATGGGTTTTATATGTGGCCATGGGCATTGCTTAATATAGTTGATGTGGGCATTTCATTAGCATGGTTAAGAAGTGAGCTTTAGACAGGGACTATGTTAGATATGTGTATTTGGCATGGTCACTTTTATATGTTGTGTTTTTTTTTTTTTTAAATTTTATTTATTTATTTATCTTTTCACATGTATTTACTGTATGGTTTATATATGTGTATTTGGATGGTATCCTCATTGTTGCACGTTTGATGTTTGCTCTAGTAGTTGGAATGCTGATGTTTAAAGAATCAGCAGAGGCTTCTACTGGGGTTCTCAGATGTCGAAGATCATCAAAGCATGCCTGCCCTATCGCCGACTGGTCTCATCTTCTGTTTTATGGCTGTGATTTGCTGAGGAGATGTTGCAGCTACTTTCAGTCCCAACTGATGTACGGTTTTGCCTGTTTGGCTATATCATGCTATGTGGCTGCATGGAAAGTTGTATTGCTATAAACATTTGTAGCATGGAAAATGGACATTCATATGCATTTGTAGTCTGAAAACATTAAATTGACTGTTAATTGTTTTATTGGTATTGTGCTAATCATTTTGTCATGATGAATGTTAAATGGGTGAAACATGCATGCACATGTTTAAATCCTTGATTGATTATGATATTATTAAAAGCAAAAAATTAAATTTAGCCTCAGAACTGAGGTTAAAAACTGGATTTAGCCTCAGTCGATGCCAATAGAGTCTAAATCCATCTTTAGCTTCATTTTTGCCTCAATTACCCAAATTGAGGCTACAACCCCTATAGCTAAAAGGATTTAAATACCCGAGGTTAAAAATATATTTAGCTTCGGTTGAAGGTAACTAAGGCTAAAAATATGATTTAGCCTCATTTCAAGGCAACTGAAGTTAAAAGGGTTCTTTTAGCTTCAATCGAAGAACCGAGGCTATAAAAGCCTTTTTAGCCTCTATTGCTAAAACCGAGGCTATAGCTTTTAGCCATATGGGTTATAGCCTCTATTTGGATAATTGAGGCAAAATTGAGGCTAAAGGCTTTAGTCTCAGTTTTCAACATTTTTAGCCACAGTTTTGAACTAGTTGTAGAAGCTAAAACCATGCTGGATGGTTTGTAAACCTGTGAGGAAATATTGAGAATGGTTTGAAGACCAAAATAGTCTGTTTATCTAAGGGGGAGGCTCTGCCTTGGAGCATGTTGTATGTGGGCTTTTTTTTTTTTTTTTTTTTTTACTTCGAGTGCAACTTCGTAGCAATTTACCTTGTGAAACTTGGAATGGTGTGATGGCAACTACACCTTTCGGGCCATGGAGGAGTTCCTCAGAGAGGTCAAAGAGACGATGTTTGTGGATTGAGCACGTATTGGCAACATTCGCATGTTGTAATCAATCCGGATACTGTTTGAATGTTGTAATTAGGTCCGAACCTGTGAGAAGTTATGGATAAGTAAAATTTTTTATACCACTGTACTAAAGAATATTTCAACCCATATATAATTTATTTGGTCGACAAGCTACCGGAATGTATTTTTTCCCATAAGGTGGGAGCAGACCATCTGAACTTAATAAACACAGAAAACAAAGTGTATATCTATCTAGGGTAGGGTACGAGGTTTAACCTCCACGGCATGATATACGACAGCCTTTGTAAAGAGGGGGGAAAAAGAAAACGAAAAACACTGCACGCTCAATACATATACAAACTCGAGTATATGAGACTGGTTGCACTAACAAATACCTACTTGGCCCGACGTAATTCGACTGATCTTGAAGATTGGACCCATCTTAAAGATAACAAACTGTTTAGACCAATGTTGGAAATCAATTGGCTGACTAAAAAGATCTCCAATATAAATATTTTTATTGGATTGATCTTGAAGATAAACGGTCTGTTTAGACCAATCTTGAATATCAGTGGTCAGATTGGACAGATTTCAAAGAAAAATGGTTTGATTGGACTGGTCTCAAAGGTCAAATATTTGATTGAACAAATCTCAAAGAAAAAGCAATGTTGGGACTGATCTTCAAGATAAATGCTCCGATTAGTTAAATATCAACGAATGGTCTAATTAGACCGATCATGAAGATCAACAGTCTGCTTGGGCCGATCTTGAAGATCAATGGTCGGAATGGACAAATTTGAAAGATGAACAGTCTGATCAAACTAATGTCAAACATCAATGGTCAAATTGTTCAAATCTAAAGGATCTATTTTGACAGATATCAAATATCAATTGTCAGATCGTACAAACCTCAAAAAGTAAGTCCGATTGGAGCGATCCCCAGGGTCTAGGAGTTGATTGGAAAGATCTTCTTGATGAAGCAATATTGGACTAATCTTAATGAGTGGTCTGATTGGATTGACCTATGGTCAAACCGTTTTAATAGACCGATCTCATAGATCAACAGACTGTTTGGACTGATCTCATGCTAAATTAGCTACTGATTGTAATTCACAGTTTTAAAACCATCTATCATGTTCATAGCTCCAAAAGATGATCCACATGCTAAGTGGGATGCATGAATTATATGCAATTCAGCGATGATGATAAGATCAAACCCATCAGACTGTTCATCTTTAAGATTTCTCTAATTAGAACAGATAGGTCCAATCAGACCATTGATCTTCAAGATTGATCCAGTTGGACTATTGACCACTGTATTTGTCCGATCAGATCTTGATCTTCCAGATGTGTTCAATCTGACCATTGATCTTCTAGATCAATCCGAATAGTTTATCTTGAGATTGTTTCAATTAAATAGTTCGTCTTCAATATATGTCCAATCCTACCAATGATCCTCAAGGTTGCTCCAATCAGGCTGTTGGTCATGGAGATCAAGCCAATCAAACTTATCTTTAAGATATGTCCAATCGTACTAGTGATTTTTAAGATCTATCCAATCACACTATTGATCTTTGAGATAGATCAAATTAGATAATTTGTTTTTGAGATTTGTCCAATTTCACCAATGATCTTCGAGACTGATCCAACTAGAATGTTCCTTTTTGACAATTTTCCTATCTGAATGTTGATCTTCGACATCGGTCCAACTAGACCATTGATCTTGGAGATCAGTCTAATCAGATTGTTCTTCTTTAGGATCTTCGAGCTGGTGTAATTAGGCTGTCAAACTTCGCAATCAACGTATCAGTGAAAATTGGCTTCTCTTAGCAGTAGGTTGGTTTAATTAGCTCAGAATTGTTGGAGGAGATGCTTGTTCACTATTCTTTTTAATGGAAAACCTTTGGGCTTCTTTCAAGCAAGCAGGGGTATTAGACAAGGAGATCTGATCTCCCCGGCGATTTTCATATTAGCGGCCTCAGCCAAAGAATTCGAAAATATTCTGTGAATGACTCTAATCTTTTTCTTTTCTTCTTCTTCTTCTTTTTTTATTTTATTTTTTATTTTTATTTTATTTTAAATAAATGGCAGGTTTTCTTCGATTCACATAATGCTAAATCTCTTATGAGAAGGCGTCAGATCAGAAAATTAATGAAGGGAAAATTTGTTTTATCCTTCCTAAGAACATGTCGCCTGCTAGAGGGGCCAAAATTAGTTAGCTAACCAGCTTTAAGCAAGCTCAGCTTCCAATCACTTATTTAGAAATGTCACTTGTCATGGGAAGAATGTAAAAAAATCTTTTTCTTCCATTGCGCATAAGATCACTTGTAAGGTGGCAGGTTGGAAATCAAAGCTTCTTAATTCGGCGGGTAAGACAAGTCTAATTAAATACGTCCTCTTGTGCCCCTTGTACATTTTGGCAACTTTTGACATTCCTGAATCCGTTTGTCGTAAAATGGAAAAGCAGTTTGCTGATTTCTTCTAGGGTTCCTCCGATGAAGGCAAGAATACACATTAGATATCTTGGTCTAGGATTTGTGCTCTGATCTCGGAAGGTGGGCTTGGAATCCCTAAAATTGTGGATGCCATGCAATCCTTCCAAGTGAAGATGTGTTGGAATCTAATATCTTGTAATTCACTTTGGGCGAGGCTTTTTTCAGCTAAATATTTCAACAGCTTCCTTCAGTCGAACGACAAGGTTTCAGCTAACAGCTGATCAAACCTTTGAAAAGATATAAGCAGGAAGATCCTTTTTGCTATACAGAATTCTAGGTGGCTGGTAGGTACTGGCCAGATTAGTTTCTGTTGGCAGAATTGGTGAGGGGGGGTTGGGTTGTGTCCTAGCTGCAGCGAAAAGTCTTGTGTCCTAGCTGCAGCGAAAAGTCTGGTCCTGGCCCATCTTTTAGAGGCACTCGTCAAAGATTATCTAGGGCATTGGGAGTTTTCAGCTGTTGCGGAGGTTCTTCCAGTAGATATTTTGCAAGCCATCAAAGAGAGCAAGATTCGTGTGTCAAAAAGTGTGAATAGACTAGATTGAACCGTGACCTCAAGTGTTAAATTTTCCTTTCGCTCGGCTTGGAATCTTATTCAAATGAGTAGACCAATTCTTGCGTAGACCAGATGGAATTGGAATTGATTCATTACCCTAAAATTGTGATTCTTCTGTGGAATTGTCCAAAGAGTTGGAGTGCAACTTGTATCGAAATGCAGCTGCTGTGGAGATGTCATCTGTTACACCTCAAACTCTGAGAACTAGGATCACCTGGCTCATGGAAATCATCAGCTAGTTGCATCGGAGGTCCTCAACCAATCCAATGTTTGTGAATCTCTTTACATTCTCTCAATTCTTCGGAGTATTTCACAGTAGGAAAATTCTGAATCTCACCCATAACAATTTTAAGCTCAGGGAAATGATAGAGGTCTTTATGTGCAGGGTCCTACTGAGTGTTATTGATGTCTCAAATCTTTCAGTAACAAGGTCTATCAATGCCATCAATAGACCGTTCGAAGCCATCGAGAGCTATTTGATGCCGTCGATAGTTGGTTGATGTCATTGAGAAAATCTAGAAATCCCATATTGGTTGTTGAACACTTTGTAGTGTCCTTCTCAATGCCAATGACAGGCCGTTGATGCCATCGAAGTCCCATCGAGGTGCCATCAGAAACATTCTGAAATTCATGTTTAGTCACTAGAACGATTTGGTGTTTTGTTTGATGGCATCGAAGGCATTCGATGACATCGATAGTCTATTAATGTCATCGAAGTGTCGTCCAACATATGGGCAAAATTACAAAGAATTGCTTAAGTGAGATATTTGTTTCCTATTTTGATTGTGATTCTCATTGAGGCTATATTATGGGTGTAATTGAGAAAATGGTGTATCTCAGAGCTTTCTAACTCATTCCAAAGTGTTTCAAGGGCTTGTAAGGGTGATTTTGAGTCTTGTACAAATCAGGTAATCTTTATCTCTTGTAATTTTTTACTTTCTCTTTGTACCGTGGTTTTTTCTCGTAAGAGTTTTTTCACGTCAAATTCGGTTTGTTTGCGTTTAAACTTGGTTGTGTGATTGGAATACAATGCTTGATTCATCTCTTTGTGCTTCCGCGGTTCCCCAACAAGTGGTATCAGAACTATTGTTGGGAAGCATATTGAATTTGAAAGAATACTATCAATGGCTTCTAATCTAAAGATCAATGTTGAAAAATATTTTTGAAAAAGTAACTTTGAATTATGAAAGGTCAAGATGGATGGTATCCTAGTTCAGTAAGCAGGGTTAGATGATTTAGTCCTTGAGAAGCGACCAAAATCTATAAATGAAGATTTATGGAATAATATGGATAAGAAAGCAAAAACCTCTATCCAATTGTGCCTAACGGATTAGGTCCTCTACAATGTCATAAGATAGAAAACTGCAGAAAGTACATGGGCGAGATTAAAGGACATCTACGCGAAGAAATCTCTTGAAAATCATTTGTACTTAAAACTTTAGTTGTTTAATTTTAAGATGACAGAGGGGGCTAATGTTAAGGAACACATTAGAAACTTTAACAAGTTAATTTTGCAAATTGTTGGATGTGTAGGAAATGATGAAATATGATGATCAGGCATGTATCCTATTGAATTTTATCTCAGCATTGTATAAGTCATTCAAGGACTCGTTGTGCACTGGTAGATCGACCATTATCGTCGATACTGTTATCTCAACCATTCATGAAAAGGCAATGAGAAAGAAAAACAGTGACGTGGGTGTATCTACCAATGTAGTAGTTACGAGGGGACAAAATTTCGATTAGATAATGGCTCTTCTTAATCGAGATCTCAATCCAAGGGTAATGGCAAAAGGAAGTTGAAGTGATAGAACTATGAGATGTTTAAGCATATGAAAAAATAACGTCAAAATCCTAACACAAGAAAAGAGGACTGAGAGGCCTCTTCCAATGAGGTAAACACTGCATAATCTGATAAATGCATGAGTGGATGAGATGTGTTGTCAGTGTCCATTATCAGACACTTATGAGATGATCGTAAGGATGACTAGATTTTGGATATTAGATCATCATATCACATGACTTCTCATCGAAGTTGGTTCACCCATAACAGAGAATGCAATGGTGGTCACGTATTTATGGGTAATGATAATGTCTATGATATGGTGGGTATTGGATTGATGTGCATCAAGATGTTTAATGATAAGGAGCATACTTGACCGAGTTGAGACACATTCTTGAGATGAGAAAGAAATTGATATCTCTTGGAGCACTCAAGGCACTAGGGTGAAAATTCACTGAGTTTGATCATGTCCTTAAAGTTTCAAAGGGAACACTTATTGTCATGAAAGCATAGTGGAATGGGAACCTTTACAGGTTAATCGAGAAGACATCATCAAGTGGAGCTATAGCATTTGTAACAGATTTTACATCTTTACGTATGTGGCATGTACACTTAAGCCACATGAGCGAGCGAGGTATGAATGTACTTTCTAACCGTTGTTTGAATCTAATTTTTACAAGGTTTGATTTGAGTATATGTGAGCATTGTATATATGGTAAACAATTAAGATCGTCTTTTAAATATGAACAATATATATTTAAGAGCGTTCTTGATTATGTGCATTTGGATTATGGGGGTTGTCACTATCACCTTCGTTAATGACTATTCCAAGAATGTTTGGGTATATTTCATGAAAATAAAAATAAAAATTGATGATTCAACTAACTTCAAGCACTTGAAGGTGATGGTGGAAAAATAGTCAGGGCAAAAAGTGAAGGTATTAATGATGATAATTATGACGAATTTACTTATGGAGAATCCAATTGATATTGCAAAGATAAAAGGAATCATGAGGCACAACATAGTGTGCCACACACTAAAGCAGAATGACATGACTTAGTGGATAAATCACTCTCTTAGAGAGGGCCCAATGTATAATCAGTAATCTTGGGTTGGGTAAAGAATTATGGATTGAGACTGTTAATATGACTTGTTACTTGGTGAATTAATCTCCTTCTATGACAATTGATTATATGATTACAGAGAAAATGTAAAGTAGTCAGTTAGTAGACTACTCGGGACTATGTGTGTTTAGTTGTGATATTTACTCTTATATACCGTCAGTTAAAATGGATAAGCTAAACTAAAGATCTAAAAGTATATCTTTATCGGATATGATGGTAGTGTGAATGAGTACATGCTATGTGGGTCACACGAAAAATCATCTTAATCGTGACGTCAAATTTGACGAGGCATCCTTGTTCCATAAAGATGAGTATTAGAAATCGAAAAATTTGATTGTGGATGCTCAAGTAGATACAAATGATATTTAGGCTGATATAGAGACATAGACAAAGGTACAGAAGTAGGCAGAGCAGCCACCTGTGAGAATAAATCCACCAAGGGATCATAGGTTACTAGCGAGATATATGGATGACTCAGATATCGCATTTGTCTTCATTAGAATGAGGGGGATCCGTCTATTCCTCAAAAGGCTTTTAATGAGTTGGATGCCGAAAAGTGAAAAGTTGCGATAGATGATGAGATGGACTCATTGTACAAAAATAAAAATGTAGGATCTAGTATAGCTTCTCGTTAGTTGAAAAGTAATCGGGTGTAAGTGGATATTCGAAAAGAAATATGGTAGGCATAAGCTAAGGTTGGTAGTGACAGGATATGATTAGAAAAAATGCATCAACTTCACTAAGATCTTCATGCCCTTAGTAAAACAAGTATCTATCATATTTTTGTTGGCACTGATTGCTCAATACGATATCGATTTGGCACAAATAGATGTAAAAACTGTCTTCTTACACGAGAAATTGAAAGAGCATATTTACATGAAGCAACCATAAGACTTCGAAATAAAAATGGCAGAGAACAATGTTTATAGGTTAAAGATGTTGGCATACAGTCTAAAATAGTCGCTTACGCATTGATATAAAAAGTTTGATTCTTTTATGATGAATCGAAGTTTTACCAGAAGTGAGTATGATCATCATATCTATTATAAGACATTGAGTAATGAAAAAATTATTTTCTTGGTTTTATATATTGATGACATGTTGATCGCCAGTCATAGCATGCATGAGATCAATATACTGAAGACTTAGTTATTAGGGACATTCGAGATGAAAGATCTGGGGGCTATAAAGAGGGTTCTTGGTATTAATATACATAGAGACGGGAAGAAGAGAAAGCTTTAGTTATCTCCGGCGAAATACCTTGAGAACGTATTAATTAAGTGTGAGATGGATAAGTCAAAGCTGGTCAATGTATCCTATGTGGATCACTTCAAGTTTTCTTCTGAACAGTGTCCTAAAAAAGATAAAGAAAACTAAGTTATGTCTCATGTGCCTTATTCGAATGTGGTTAGTAGCTTGATGTATGTCATGGTCTGTACAAGACTAGATATTTCATATGCGGTGAGTGTTGTTAGCATATATATTTCTAACCCTGACAAGCAACGCTGGGAGGCAATGAAATGGCTACTTCAATACATTCAAGGTATGAAGGAATACGTCTTATCAATCGAGAAATCGGGAGAAAAGTTGGTAGGTTATGTGGATTTTGATTACGCAGGTAGTGTAGATAGTATGAGGTTGACTTCTAGTTACTCGTTTATGCTAGCGGATGGAGCAATCGGTTGGATGTCAAAGCTTCCGTCTGTAGTAACTTTTTTCAGAACTGAAGCTGAGTATATGGAAATGACAATGGCATTCAAGGAAGGCGTTTGGTTAAAAGGGATGACAAGTCAGTAGGGACTTGGCTAATTTTTACAGTGAAAGAGCAATCAATTTGGTTAAAAATTCTATTTATTACTCACATACTAAGCATATTGATGTTTGTGACCATTTAATCCAACAGGTGCTTACGGAATGAGGTGTGACTTTGGAGAAGATTCACATGAGCGTGAATTTATCGGACATGCTCACTAAGATGGTTCCCACAGAGAAGTTTAAGTTTTGTGCAACTTCTCTAAGCTTGACAAAGTCGTAAGTCAAAGGTAATGTATGCACAACAATCAATGATGGAGCTATAAAGTCTCAAATCTTACAACAACATGGTCTGTCGATGCTATCGACAAACCATTCGATGTCATCAAGAGCTTGAGAGTTGTTTGATGTCATTGACATACCATTTGATGCCATTGAGAGCTGTTTGATGCCATCGATAGCTGCTCGATGCCATCAAGAAAATCCCATGTTGGTTGTTGGACACTTTGTAGTGTCCTGCTCAATGTTATTGAAGGGGTTCGATGCTATAGATGAACTGTTGATGCCGTCAAAGACCCATCAAGGTGCCATCAAAAATATTTGGAAATCTATGTTTAGTCACTAGAACGATTTGGTGTTTTGTTCGATGGCATTGACAGTCTGTTAATGCCAACAAAGTGCCATCGAACGTACACGCAGAATTATGAAAAGTTGCATAAGTGCAGGATTTGTTTCCTATTTTGATTGTGATTCTCATAGAGGTTATATATATGGGTGTAATCAGGAATATGTATATCTCGTAGCTTTCTAATTCATTCCAAAGGATTTTAAGGGGTTGTAAGAGTGATTCGAGGCTTGTTCGGATCAGGTAATCTCTATCTCTTATAATTTTCTACTTTCATAGTGCATTACTGTTGCTTTATGTCGTGGCTTTTCCCCATAAGGGTTTTTCCACATTAAGTTCAGTTTGTTTGCATTTGAACTTAGTTGTGCAATTGGAGTACTTTTCTTTATTCATCTCTGTGTATTTCCACGATTCCCCAACACTGAAAAGGGTCATTTAAATCAGCTTAGTTTAAAGAGTCACAATAAGTATGCGGGAGGCCTTTTCTCTCATTTAGAAAATGTACCAATCTATTCAACACAATCTACCATGACCCACTCGGCCTGCATAGGCTAACCCCCTACTTCGTGTTTTGGTCTAGATACCGTGCATAAAAGCCTCCTACATTGACCAACACCATGATTGTAAACCATCTCACTAGGCTTCGATCAATGTGTAACCATTTACCAACTAGCTAGGTGTTATAGATGTCTTAAATTTGAATGTTCACCACCGGTTGTGGGTCAGGTTCGACTGGTCATGGGAACAGCTCGATTAGTCGTAGCTCGCTCGACTCAAAGTCTAGCGAGCATAAAAATTTTTGGTTCGAGGTGCTCGACCGGTCGTGAGCCATGCTTGACCAGTTGTGCAGTCCGCTCGACCGGTCGTGGTTATGTAGATTTGTTCCGCGATTTTATGCGGATTACGGATTTTGAGTCCTTTCGCAACCAGGATGCGGAAGGGAAGTTGCATAAACTATAAGTAGGTGTTCCTAGGGCTTTTTTGGGATATGAAAAATAATTCTAAGGCTTTCTAAAGGGGTTCTAGGGAAATTAAAGTATGTAGAAAGGGTGAGATTCGAGGTTGTTCGAATCGGGTAAGTTCTCTCTCTTTATAATTTCTATTTTTATAGTGGAGATCTGTCTCTTTGTGTCATGGTTTTTTTTCGAAAGGGTTTTCCACATTAAATCTGTGTGTTCTCTTATATGTGCTTGGTGTCATTGAATTGATATCTTAGATCTAGATCTGTGTGATTTCACAGGAAAAAATCTCCAACAAGTGGTATCAAAGCTATCGTTGGGGCACAGATCTGAATATAAGGGATTAGTAATAATGGCAAGCACTAGGTATGAGATTGAGAAGTATTTAGGAAAAAATAATTTTGAGTTATGAAAAATCAAGATGATGAGTTCCTTAATCAAGCAAGGTGAAGATGGTGCTCTTGAGGAGTGGAAGTCTATTATGACTGATAACGAGTGGAATGCCCTTGATCAGAAGGCCTTATCATCGATCTGTTTGTCTCATGGATGAGATTCTCTACAACTTCATGAGGGAGAAAATTGCGGCTAAGTTATGGGCGAAGTTAGAGGATGTCCATGCGAAAAAATCCTCTGAAAATCGCCTGCACTTAAAGCAGCAGTGGTATAACTTCAAGATGGCAGAAGGTAGAGATCTGGAAGCTCACATCAGCAACTTTAATAAATTACTTTGCAAATTGCTGGATATGGAGGAAGTAATGAAAGATGAAGAACAAGCATGTATGCTGCTGACTTCTCTTCCGGCGTCGTATGAATCATTCAAGGATACTATGCGCAGCATGAATGAAATCTTGAGTGTCGACACCGTTATCTCAGCCCCTCAAGGGAAGGCTATGAGACAACTAAACAGTGACATAGGGACATCTTCTAATGCATTGTTTACAGTGGGCAGGAATTTTGGACAAGGTACAGGTTCTTCAGGTTCTAGATCCAAATCCAAGGATAAGGGGAAATGAAAGGTAAAGTGTTGGAACTGTGGGAAGGAAGGACGTGAAGAAGGATTGTGAAAATTCTAAATCGAAAAGGAAAGATTCTGATGCTTCATGTAGGGAGGCCAACGCTGTCACATCAGAGGGATGTGATGATGATGTTTTATCTGTGTCTTCACTTAGACGGTCATACGATGACCGTAAGGACGAGTGGATGCTAGACATAGGGACATCTTTTCACATGACTCCTCATCGAAGTTGGTTCACTAGTTACAGGGAGTTCAATGGTGGACAAATATTTATGAGCAATGACTTTACCTATAATGTTGTGGTTGTTGGTTCGGTGTGCATCAGGATGTTTGATGGGGTGGAGCATACCTTGACAGATATGAGGTACGTTCCTGATTTGAAGCAGAATCTGATTTCTCTTGGTGTACTTGAGGTAAAAGGATGCAAGTATACAGGTATTGATCATGCTCTTAAGGTATCTAAGGAGGCACGGGTAATCATGAAAGCACAATGACTCAGTAACTTATACAGGTTGATCGGTAGCACTTCAAAAGGTGGAGCTGCAACGGATGTAGCAGATTCCACATCTGCACGTGTATGGCATGTTGGGTATGACCACATGAGTGAGTAGGGCAGGAAGGCTGAGACGTGCGGACAGAAATACAAAGTAGGTGGAGCAATCACCTGTGAGAAGAATCACACGACATGATCGCAGGATATTGGCGAGTTACATGGACGACTTTAATATCGTAAGAGATTTATCTTCTATTCAGATGGCTCTAGGTAAGCCTGGTGCTGAGAAGTGAAAGGTGATTATGAACGATGTGATGGATTCGTTATACTAGACCGACATATGGGAGCGGGTGGAGTTTCCAGTGGACCGGAGAGCGGTTGGATGAAGGTGGATCTTCAGGAGGATACAACATAGATACAGGGCGAGGTTGGTAGCAAAGTGTTATGCTCAGAGAGAAGGGATCGACTTCTCAGAGATATTCGAGCGGACGATATAATAGGTCTTTATTAGATCCGTGATTGGCACTGGTTGACCAATGCGATCTTGAGCTGGAGGGATGGATGTGGAGTCTGCACTTCTGTAAGGGAGTGTGAAGAGCAGATTTACATGAAGCAACCAGAGTGGTTCGAAGTTAAAGGGGCTTAGAAAAAACTTTGCAGGAGGTTGTGGGTCGACCTGTCGCCTAGGCAATGGTTTGATTTCTTCATGGATGAAGGATGGGGTGGGGGGGGGGGGGGGGGGGAGGGCTACAAAGATGGTTCTTGGCATTGAGACTGAAGGAGGAATAGGCTCTGATAATCACAGGAGGAATACCTTGTGTGTAGGTATTGATCAAGGATGTGATGAGCCAGGTAAAGCCAGAGAGCGTTCCCTACGCATCTCTCATCAAGTTTTCCTCAGGACATGTCCCAAACAGATGAGGAAAAGCAGGATATCTCATGAGCCTTATTCAAATGCGGTTGGCAGTGTATGTCATGGTCTGAATTAGACCGGTTATTTCACAGGCTATCAGTGTTGCGAGCAAGTACCCGGCAAGCAATATTGGGTAGCGGTGAAATGGTAAGAAGACTACGTATTTCTTTTTGAAAAGAAAGGAGCAAAGGTGGTTGGGCTTGTGGATTTTTATCCGGCAAACATGCTCACCTAGATCGTTCTTATAGGGAAGTTCAACTTCTGTGTAACTTCTCTAGGCTTGGTAATGGCGTAAAAAAAAGATGGAGTATGCACAAGAAGGTATGATGTGATACAGAAATAAGAGAAGAGGTCAAGAAGCTACATAGTTCAAGATTGAAGACACGGTGGAGATTATTATAGATGTCTTAAATTTGAACGTTCACGACCGGTCGTGGGTCATGTTCGACTGGTCGTGGGAGCGACTTGACTAGTCGTAGTCCGCTCGACTCAAATCCAGCGAGCATAAAATTTTATGGTTTGAGGTGCTCGACCCGTCGTGGGTGGCGCTCGACCGGTCGTGTAGTCTGCTCGACCGGTCATGATTACGTAGATTCGTTCTGTGATTTTGTGTGGATTGTAGATTTTGAGTTCTTTTGCAACTAGGATGAGGAAGAGAAGTTGCTAAACTATAAATAAGTGTTCCTAGAGTTTTTCTAGGGTATTAGAAATAATTTTAAGGCTTTCTATAAGGGTTCTAGGAAAATCAAAGGGTGTAGCAAGGGTGAGATTCGAGGTTTTTCGAATCGGATAAGTCCTCTCTCTTTGTAATTTCTATTTTCATAGTGAAGATCTGTCGCTTTGTGCCGTGATTTTTTCTCAAAAGAGTTTTCCACGTTAAATCTGTGTGTTCTCTTATATGTCCTTGGTGCCATTGAATTGCTATCCTAGATCTAGATTTGTGTGATTCCGCAGGAAAAAATCCCCAACACTAGGCACCTTACGTGCCTAACCTACAGTCCGTTATGGAAGCTCTTATTAGTACCAACTAAGGTTGGGATTCACACCCCAGGACCTCTCCTCCCATCAACTTAAAGCTACAAGAGTTGTCCAATGTTCACACTAACGATTTTCACTTTCATCCCTCACTCATTTCTTAGTTCCATACATAGAAATATAATTTAATTCACATGCATATAATAACTACAAAATGTATAAAGTGATAAAAACAAACAAAGAATTCCATCCCAAACATTTATTTACCAACTTACTTTTTTATTTTAATTAATTAATTTAAAATTATCCCAACTTTTAAAAAATAAAATAAATAAAAGCAAAACTATACAACCACTGAACCTACGAATGAGCTCACAATGAAAAACCTAGGGCTGCCTATCACATACCTATGTCAAACCCTCTTCCCGTCCTAAGGGTGCCCCTCCCAACCGAATGAAGAAAGAAGTTATTGCCCAACCTAAAGGAGCATTTTTTTTTATTTTTTTATTTTTTATTTTTTAGCAACATACCCAAATGCCATAATTAACATAATCCCATTTCTTCTTTTTTTATGTTGTATTGATTTTTATTTTTATTTTAAAGCAATGCTTTGACAGATGGCTTTTTGTTCAGCGAGCGGGTTGTTTAGCCATGCCAAGATTTCTGAGGGTTTAGCTATTACATATAAAAGACTAAATTAATTATAAATGTATTTTGTTACTTAGCATTCTTTTTATTTCCACGTTGGCCTTCTAATTGAAATTTGACTTTAAATGGCTTGAATTGGATGAACTTATTAGTCATATGGTTTATTATCCAAATTAGAAATTCGAAGACTATATTCTACTATTTCCTATCAAATGAAGTGTTTCATCAAACTTATGTGGTCCTTGTATCCTTAAGTCTTGTCAGTTGACAATTTACCAATTACCGGATAAATACCACATTTTTAGCTTTAATGACTTCATATTTTAGAAATTACATGAACAGTTGAGCCAATATTTCCAACTACACAAAATAATCATAAAAATGTGCTTATATGTATATAATAGAGCTCAAAATTACTTCTCCCCAGTTGCTCGACTTCAGATTTATCAAATCCCACCATTATAGACAGATAGGAGCATTAGTTAGACATTACACAACCAAATACCAAAAACTTAGGATCCTACATTTAAATGTGGCCTACAGAAGTGTACTGCCTTTCAATTAAATGTTTTACATGGGCAAAAAAATCAGCAAACACCGTACATTATAGTGGCTCACTAAAATGTATATTTCTCTCCACTGGGCTTAGAGCAAACGAAATTGTCCAAACGTGGGGCCCAACCGACCACCATGGACAACGTATGGGGCCCACCTAGCTGTGCTAGGTGGCCAGCGTGTGGAGCCAACCACGCTGTCCACGTGGACATCATGGTGGGGTCCACACACCTGTCCACAGGGGCAGCTCATGGGCCCACACAACTAGCCTTGTGGAAAGCTATGTGTGGTCCATCTTGATGTACGGTCCACTTGATTCCTGCGTAGACTCTGGACTACTTTCTTGTCCATTTATATGATGCCAATGTTTTATAAAAATAGAAAGAAATACAATCAGGGAAATCGAAGATTGGAGCTCACTAATGAGTGTGTGGCCACATGATTTATGGTCAGCAATATAAGTGTAATATTAACACACACACACACACACACACACTCCCTCTCTCCTTCCCTCTCTTTCTCAGGACATGCTCTTATTTATAGGGTCCAGATCACACACACACCCCACACACTCACGTGTCAGTGGAATTTCACCACCTATGGAGACTCGAACCCTTAATTAGGTGTTGAAACTCCAGAGAGTCTACCACCAGAGCAAGAGTAAGGATCCATGTACCCTCTACCCTTTGATATGGGGTAACTTGGGCTTATCACTTTTATTAAAATTCAAGTTTGAATGAAAAATTACTTAAGACATTAATTAAGGTAAATAGAAAAGATGGTGTACATGCACTCTAATAGCAGGCCATCAAGAAATCATGCACTAAATCAAAAAGTACACAATTGTCATGCATTAATTGTGCAAAAATTACCTAAAATGTATAAGGAGTAAGGGTATATCTACACTCATAATCAATTGTTAACATGTAAGGGGTCCATTGGTCATATCAACCATTCGTTGTCTCTACTGCATACTAGAAGTCTAAATTATATATGTAACAAAATTGAGTCATATCTAAAAATAATCAATTTATATTCTAACTAACAAATATACATGATCAGACATGATAATCATAATAATTTAAAAATATAAATAAGAATCAACAGTCAAATCAAAGGATCAAAGACGAATCTTCCCTGATATGGAAGATCCGTCCATTGGATTTCATTTTTAAATGTTTGTTTAAACATTTGGTGGTAAATCTTAAGTCTAAACGGTTCAGATAGAAGATCCAAGGTGCGGATAAAAAATCCAACAGCCATATCGACTCAAATCTAAGATAGATGGTTGGATCAAAGATTTAATGGTCAAATTATATATATATATATATATATATATATATATATATATATATATATACAGGAAATAATCTCAACCGATCATCCAATGGTCAAATCATCACAGATACGAGTTAGATGGTCATCATTGATGATCCAACGGTTAGATCATCACATACGGTCCCCAATCGAAGATCCAATGGTCGGATCTTTCTATATTTAGAACAAATGGCTTCCAACATTCATTTCATGATAGGTTCCACTATGTTTCTCAAAAAGATAATTTAATTGCACCCTAAATTTTACAAGGTATTACATTTAGTGACCTACGACCATGTTAATTATTATTAGTAGATTGACTAATTTAGTTCAACCATTAAACATTTTTAAAAATACATGAAAAAAAAAAAAAAAAAAAAACGATGTGGAACTTTAAAATATGCATTACAAACTATAAACAAGCTGCGCTAAGATGGATTCAATTAGAACTTGGCTCTTTTTACTTATTTCAATTTTATTTTATTTTATTTATTATTTTTTTTTCAAAAAGTAGCTTACTGTCGGTAACTTAATATTAAAAAAAAATCTAGCCCATGCATTAATTTTGACGAGCGTCATAAAATTACTGGCCACACCCACCATATAAGTTAATAATCAAGCCCCACTGCAACAAAAATGCGTAAAACTGGCACTTCGGGTGCATTGTGCACCAGCTCTATTTAATAGCGGGCTTTCTATATAAAAATAAAAACAAACCGGGATTTCCATTTCGCTCCCAAGACCTATCTCTCTCCCTCCCTCCCTCCTCTCAGCTTCTTCCTACCCCCGACTCTCTCTCTCGCGTGACTCTCAGCTTCTTCCAACCCCCACTCTCTCTCTCTCGCGAGTTGCCATTAATTTCAGGGCTTAGATGAAGATCTAAAACAAGTAAGAGTCTAGATTTCATCAATTTCAACCTTAATGATTTCCTAATTAGGGATTTACAATGTTGAAACCCTAATTAGGGATTTACTATGTTGAAACCTTAATTAGGGATTTTTCTGGTTTTTGGAGTCGAGGAATGGTCGAATTAGGGTTTTGAAGAGCTACATTCCTGTGGTAAGCTTCAGATCTCCGAGGATCTCTCTCTCTCATTTTCAGAAGATCGTGGCAGGGTTTTCGGTTTTGTTTGCTGGCTTTCTTTCTAGTGTTTTTGGTTTGATCACGGCGTTTATCACACTCTCTTTCTTCCTTGATTCTCTGATACTGCATTGGAGAGGTGAATTTTGGTGGTTTTTTTTCTTTCTCTGATTAGGCGATTTTAGTGAGATCTGTTGGATCGAAATTGTTCTGAACAAAATGCCACTGAATCATTATAAGGTTAGGGTTATATATATATGTGTGTGTGTGTGTGTGTGTGTGTGTGTGTGTGTGTTTGTTTTTTTTTCTAGTTAGGGTTTTGGATCCTTTGATTTTATTCTCATGCGACGGTAAAGTGGTAAATAGTGTTGGAATGGTCTGGTGGCATTTGTGCTTGTATTCAAATGGAGTTTGAGCTGCTTCTGGTGTTTGGATCTTGTGCAGGGCTTGAATTCTGGGTTTTGGAGGTTTTAGGGTATCTGCCTTAGCAGTTGCGGCATGGGGAAATCTCCAGGAAAATGGATCAAGACGGTTCTGTTCGGGAAGAAATCTTCCAGATCTGGAGCATCGAAAGGAAGAGAGGCTTTGGTGAGTTTTATCTGCCTTGGCATCACAAACGAATCTGGCTGTCAATTGTCAAGCCTTATTTGTAACTGTTTGTCATTCAGATCTTTTGAGGGAGATGCGTGTGAACCAAAGGGAATGAACTTTATGCTTTGGATTTTGCCATGGAAGGTGGCAGTGATTTGGAAGGGAGTCAGTTTCTGAGGTTTCTCTTTTCTCCATTTTCAGTTTTTTTTTTTTTTTTTGCATTTGAGAATGTTGAATTGTGTCAATCTCTATGGAAAGAACTGCAGTTTTAGATTTTGAAGTTGTTAGTTATTGGAAAGATCCTTAACCACTCAACAGAGCCAAACAAATAAACCACAGCAAGGTCTTCAAATCTAAGTTGTTCATAGTACATGGGCCACCCAGAATAATGCCAAGTACAAATTGAAAACTGAGCTTAGTGGGCCAATTCTCGGACTGAGCATTCTATGATATCTCTATCTTTTAATCTTCACCGTTCCTTTAGAGGCCACAAATCCATGGCTAGAACTGTATATTAAAGTCTGTTTATGTACCAAGTCATTGGTCATCACACATGAATGTTGTCACAAACTTCCCTGGAAGAGCTGAAGCGGATTTCGGTCGGTTCGATGTCAAGACTATAGTCTGTAACATTTACATTCTCTTCTCCAAAAGTGAAATCCCGATAGCTAGGGAAGATCGGGAGATCATGGACCTGGTTGATCCAACCACTCCTTTACCGCCTTGGTTCACGGATGATGATCTGACAGCCTATGCAACATTATATGAGAAATCAGGATTCCGTTTACCATTGCAAGTGCCATATAGGTTAGTAGGACTCTCAAAATCCCTCCTTTTTTTCTTTTTTTTTTTTTACCTTTCAAATGGTCTGATTTTCATGTGAAACTTCTCCAGGTATTGATGTGCCAGCTTGTCCCCAACTTAGGTAAAGGAGGGAGGTTGATGTTAAATAGGCAGCTTATTTTTGGACTTGTGCCAAGTAATCATGAGAATTCCCATTTTGAATCTCGATTGGTGAAGCAAGATTCGTAAAGCCAAAGTCCAAATAGCAAGGCAAGACTGATGATGATGATCAAATGGTTTTACTGAAATGGTTTTGTGACGTTTCATCATTACTGCCAAATCTCAATTAGGGCAATGGTACAAGGGATGTACAGGAGCTCTTCAAGTTGGAAAAAGAGTAGAGATCATCTTAGTTGCAGGTTCCTTCTACTATGTGCTGCTCATGCTCTGAACTTGTGCAATGGACTTGTTTTCTGGCTCCTGCTTCTTCGCCATTTATACTTGCTAATTTGAGATAGATGCTGCTACGCTTCTGCACGTGAATCTGTTAGCGTTTCCTTTCTTTCTTCATGCAACTATAGGCCATGTCTAACTTTGTTTTTTGGAGTTCTAAGTGTATATTTCTCCTCAAAATTGCAGGGCTAAGGATTATACTGCAATAGAACAACCTGTGGAAGCATTCATAAATATCCTTTTCTCATCTGGAACTACAGGTAACTTGAAACCTTTTAACTGAAACATCTCAAAGATCTTGATGCTTCATCTTGCATATTTCATGCAAATCACTGGTATTAAAGACCATTACAGGATTTGTCAAAGGTAGTGACAGCTCATCTTTTTGAAATAGACACACATCTCCACCTGCACCTGAATATTTTGCTACTTTGCTTCATGCTTCATGCCACTATAAATCAACCAGTGAGCCCCACTTGTACAAGCTATGACTGGAGGATCATATAATGCCCCTTTTGTTCATTAAGTGTGCTTACATGTTAGTTGGATTTGGACAATTGGTCCTAATTGTCTACGTTCATTCTTTTACTAATATATTTCTTTTATACAAATGTGTACTTTGTCTAATTTCTACAAGTGAGGGGAAGTGATTATTTATAATTCATTTGACCCATTGTGTGCAATGACACTAGGTCAGGCCAGTTGCATGGCTTTCCTTGGTCTTGTATCCTATGGGAAGAGTTGTCACTTTTCTCTCAATGGGGATGCTGAAGATGCTAGGTTTGAAAGGTATAAGGTTTCTGTTTTCCATGATTTTCCTTGCTCAGTTTCTATTTTCCCCCAAATTTCTATAGATTTTGGTTTTGATCGTTTTGCATGTTCCAGACTGTTAATCTGATGTGGCCATGAATGGGGTTTTTTCATGCATGTCCCTAATAAGATTGTTTTCCCCCAATTTTCCATTGTTTATTTCAACTGACTCATATCAATTTGATCTGTGATACGTGGAACTTCTTCATTGGAGCCACATAGCATATACTTCGTGATGTTGTACCAGATACCTGGATACATGCACAATGGCACCCTGTGAAATTGGTTTTTGATGCAGTGCTTTCACAAAGCCAAAGCAAAATATCATTCCTTGAAAGTAGTACTTGAAACAAACAGAACATTATTTCAGGGGGTTCACCTGTCTAGTCTTTATTTTCCACATTACAACACAATTTCATTACTGGTTGATCCGTTTTCAGTTTTGAATGCTTTGTTTAGATGAATATGTTAACAATGACTACAATTGTCATATGTAGATTTGGTTTTCCTTATTTGGTAGCTCGTAGAACTTTTATTTCAAATTTTTTTTCTTATGTTTGTAAAGAGTTTTCACTTAGGCAACATCACCTAGACCTGAGTCCAAAGGTCTTTGTTGTCTACAGAGAAGCCATAGCTACCATTTTCATGGCACCTATTGCTTATTTTTCTGAAAGGCTCTCTCTCTCTCTCTCTCTCTCTCTCTCTCTCTCTCATACACATTGCGTGGACCATACTTCATAAACAAGAAAACAGACTCAATGTCTAAATGGGTCAGGTTGACTTGACTTGATATTTTATTATCAATTTAATAAGAGTATTCAAGTAATTATAATAAGTATTAATAGGTTATGTTATGCATTTTATTTAGAACATGAACTCTGAAGCATACTGATCCATCACTTTCCATGTACTGCTGTAGATGTAATAAATTCTTAATCGTGTTTTACATCCTGCAACTAGAATGCCTTACAGATATTGGTCATTACATCACTTTTCTTCTTCTTCTTCTTCTTCTTCTTCTGATCAATATTTTCATGTACGAAGAGAACTCAGGAATCAGGCCTCTACTTTGAATATCTTCCCATGCATGTAGAGCCACCTGTCTATGTTTGCTATGAGAAGTATCATTTACCTGTCTCTGTGTCTGTTTGAACAGATTAGCTAGCATTGACCTGGAACCTTTTGAAACTAAGGTAACAACAAGAGTTGGATGTTTACTAAATGAGTTAGTGGTGCTCTTTGTTTTTATTTTTTTATTTTTTCTTTTCTAATTGATACTGCAACTTTATTAAAACTAAAGGGAATTGTATTGGTTATGTGAAGAACGTGACTTTAATCCTCATGTATGCCCTTGATGTTTGGGTTTGTTCTGTAACAGAAATCCGCATTGCTAGGATTTTCAATACTTCTGGGCCACGCATGAATATTGATGATGGGTGAGTTGTCAGCAATTTCATAGCTCAAGCACTTCGGTATTCCTAATTCTTTCTTTTTTCCTTGAGATTCATCATTCAATGCATCCACCAAGCCATTACTACCTCTGTGCATGGACAAATGAAATCATTACCTTAGAGGCTGTCTGTTAGATTTCATCATACAAAAAAGATAACTTTGTTTTTAGAGGTGGCTCTGAATGGCTATTGGTCACTCGAGAAACAATATTTGTAGAGGCCCCTTCAACAGTTACTGGCCCCAATAAATTTCTAGAATAAATCCTTAAACCTTCTCTAAGAGCCCATGCCTTTAATTCCTAATTTGTCTTTTCATGTCTTTCCATTATGTTATTGCTTTAATGCGTTATTCGTAGTCTCCAGGAATGGAGGAGTCATTTGGTATTCATTTGCACACACATCTAAATTTAATTTATCATTTGGCTCAGACTTTATGCAGGAGTGAATCCTTGACGGTCCAAGCTCCAGGAACACAAACCCAAAGTTTCTGTTATGTTTCTGACATAGTATGTTGTAGATGTTTTCTTTGTCACAGAGAGGAATGAGAGCAGTAATCCAATAGTGCACGTACGCATTCCTTCATATGTATGCAACAGACTTCAGCTTGTGTCTGTCATCTGGTTGACACATAGCAATTAAGTTCAACTACACTTCTATCACTTGAATTCAGTGGGTTGAGGACCAATTCCTATCACTTGATTTTCTTCCCGAGGCATCTTTTCCCACAGGGCATTTCTATCACTTGGTAGTTTTTGACTTTTTTAGGATGAAGGATCAAAAGATTGATTGTTTTCCATGCATCAATTTGTTGAATGCTATCCTTCATATGTATGCAACAGACTTCAGCTTGTGTCTGTCATCTGGTTGACACATAGCAATTAAGTTCAACTACACTTCTATCACTTGAATTCAGTGGGTTGAGGACCAATTCCTATCACTTGATTTTCTTCCCGAGGCATCTTTTCCCACAGGGCATTTCTATCACTTGGTAGTTTTTGACTTTTTTAGGACGAAGGATCAAAAGATTGATTGTTTTCCATGCATCAATTTGTTGAATGCTACTTTTTGACGTTTTTTTTTTTTTTTCATGTATGCAGGATTTGAATCAATTGCGCCTAAATTTAAGCTTACTAGCACTTCAGCCTTTTGACGCCACTTGTGCAAGGAGTATACCATATAGAGGATTTGTTTGTTTATTTATTTATTAATAATTCAAGACCGTTTTCAATTTATTGTAATAAATATTATATATATTTTTTATTGTATAGTAATATAAAATTTGTGTAATATTCAGTTTTGAATTATATTGCAACATTTTCTGTTTCAAATATTTTTTTAAAAAAGGCAGGTTTCAATAGAATTATATATAATAATATAAAAAAAAATTATTGGGCCCTCTTAAATCTGTATAAAGGCTTCTATAGGCGCTTGTACAGATCTTGCGCGGCGCTTTTCCGTGACTAAAAGTGTTGATGTATGTCGTTTAGCGGCGCTTGTATTGATTTTCAGCAGCGCTTTTTCCACTTTTTTTTGGCGATTCTGCTAGAAATTCCAGTGCTCAGCAAAAGCGACGGTGAAGCCAGAAAGCGCCCCGACAAAGGCTCCATATTAACCGGCATTCGTACAAGCACCTGTAAAAACACCGTAGCGCCGCTAAAACATTTACCGACATATCCCTCCGGCAGCGCTTGACTAGCGCTACTAAAGAGTATTAGCGGCGGTTTAATGGGCGGTAAAAGTACATTGTCTTGTAGTGCCTACATAAAGGAAAGAGATTTTTACAGAAAAAATCTTCACGATTGTCAATTTTATGAAAAAAAATAATAATAATAATAAGGTGCTTGAGAACTTCCCAACGAGGGTCAAACGACCTGTCCCCCTTACTTACAGAAATGAGGTGGAAGCTGCAAGCAGGGTCTATAAAGAGGCTAATGATAAGGTACCGTTCTGATTGGTGGATTGGACCATGGACTCATCGGACCATGTTTTTTGTTTTTTGTTTTAGAAGAAAGGAGAAAGGTATAGTATAGAGTCAGAATGACTAATGGGACCATGTTGGTACACATTTGACATGTACATGACCTTGGCCATCGCTGTGAGCTTAGGAATGCTTAAAAAAAAAAAAAAAAAAAAATATTAATTAATGCACTCATAAATTGTACTCGCGGTGTATATTACTTCAAATAATTTTAACTATATTGAGTCCTCTATGGCCAAGGCTCAATCACAATAGCAGATTTTATTTATTTATTTATTAAAAAAATAAAATCTCATTCATATATTTCTGGACAGAAACTTTACAACCTCTAGACACCATTCGGGCCTCCTCCCGGAAAAAGGACGGGAGGGGCCTCGACCAGTAGAAGATTGGTTGAACAATTATAGCCCCTTGTCTCTGGGTGCTTGTTTATGGAAACAAAAATTTTGAAAAATTCTCATTTTACAGTCTAATAATACTCACATATGTGTTACTCACTTAACTGTAATTTTGGATTCATTATCTATCCACACTGGGTTCAATAATTAATTTGGACCGTCAAATTTGACCACTTGTGTGCCGTGTTCAGAATGTCATCCATCACGCTTTTTCAAAGCGTCAGGGTTTCTCTCATTTGGAAAAGGGCGTCTTGCTAAGCTGTGGAGATTGCCATAGCGTATTCCTTTAGCACAATGTGGCCCAAGCTCTATTGGACCCACGTGTTGTATGTGTTTTATCCATGCCGTCCATCCATTTTTCCAGCTCATTTTAGGGCATGAGCCTAAAAATGATATAGATCTAAAGCTTGAGTGGACCAAATAATAGCAAACAGTGAGGATTTAATTCCCACCACTGAAAACTTCCTAGGGCCCACTGTGATGTTTTGTTTGCCATCGAATCTGTTCATAAGGTTGTAAACACCTTGATGAAGGGAAATCACAGCTATAAGCTTGATTCAAAACATCTTTAGCTCTTATGAAGTTCTCAACAGTCGCAAGGGTTTAGATGAAGTTTTTCTCTAACCTATTCACGTGTTTTTAATATTGGAACTTACATGCTAATTGAACCAGAATTTTTTATTTTTATTTTTACTTTATTTTTATTTTTTTATTTTGAAAAACGCATGTACAAGGTCAGACTTTTCCAATGAATGGATTAGATGCCGTAGCTATGTCCCATGCTGGCATATGTGTGGCATGTAGATGAGCATTCCTGTACATGCATCTGGGCCTAGGGGGACTCTTTATTGTACCCATATAGTAGGCACCGAGATATGTTTTGATAAATATAGAAGGTCAAAGCATGTTTTCAGATAAACTGCATTGGTGAGGAATTTTAGTAAAAAACTGAACACAGCAGCGATATGCACAACAACAACCATGATATTAGGCATATGCCCCAAAAGATTTTTGGCTGACCCTTGGCGTTATCCAACAAGGATGATTTGCGCTGGGCTAACAGGCCTTTACATACAACACGAAGCACGGGTCCTGACTCATGCCTCAGTGAAAGACTTCCCAGAGTTTCAACACGACATCATGGATTCTAGTACCTACTGCAGTGTGAGTGCACGAGTGTGTGTGAGGGTGTGTAAAAAAAAAAATAAAAATAATAAAAAAATAAAAATAAAATAATAATAATAAATGAGCGTGGCCACTGCGACCAGGCATGCCTTCCACATTCCAGCTCGACCGGCCAAGCCAGGATCCTGATCAGCCAGCCACCCATCGACAACCTTATTAGTCTTAATGGACATGGTCGGTCCATTGATGTAGAGCAGGTCACAGATAATTTCATGGCTAAGATGGACCAGAAAAGGCCCAATCGGAGACGGAGATGATCTGGACCATCAGAACTTAAAATGGACATATCTCGCAAACCGGAATGAGTTATCGAATGTAAAATAAATGATTTTGGTGTAGGATGAGCTACTTTAGCTATCCAACCCCTCTATGCCGGGTTAGTAGGGTTGCACAAGCCGGATTTGTGAAATACCAAAGGATCGACGGTCATTTCCCTATTTTAATTCCATTTTTACTATAAATAGTAAGTTTTAGTTCGATTATAACTCTTCAAATAATTAAGAGAACAACATGGCGAAGCCAAATAGGACACTTACTATTTTTTGCCAAAAACCTTACACACCAGTAGACATCATGATGTCTATAAATAGTATGTTTACTATTTATAGTAAGTTGACCTTGCGCACTAGTAGACATCATGATGTCTATAAATAGTATGTTTACTATTTATACTAAGTTGGGATTTCTAGGAGTTCTAGTTGTAGTTTGATTCTGAAGTTTCTTCCATTACTAGTATCCCTATTTAAAGGGTTGTGAACTCGTTTATTTCATCCATCAATCAATTTTTAATTTTATGGAATTTATTTTCTATGTTCTTATTCTTTTCCTCGTGGATTCAAGAAGTCTCTATGAGGAGTTCAGAGAAGTTCTATAGATTCGGAACTGTTATCCCCTTGAGGAAGACAGTGCTCTACCTTACGTCCTTCTATCCGTTAATTTGGTATTAGAGCAAGATTTTCTCATCGGATTAATGGCTTCTAACGACGGGTCGGGCAACAATCCTATGGACGGTGCTCTAGGAAATTTATCTTTAACGGCGGTAGCTTTTGAAGTGGCGTAGCGAGAGAATCAGCAAGCCATATAAGGGTTGCAAGCTTCCATCGATCGAATGACGGATTGCAAATGGAGGCCTTAAGGCAACTCCATATTCATGGTGGTAATCCACCACCAGCTATTACTGGAACTCATAATCACCTTGATCGCGAGATAGTGCCAGCAACGAACCAAAGGATCATTTATGAGGAAGGAGGATCTAGCGACGAGGAGGTTGACAACATAATCCTCCAATATCCAATACAAGGTCGCGATCAAGTATATCGGACAAATCGGGAGTTTAAGATGAGGGTCAATATTTCTATCTTCAATGACCAACTACATATTGAGGATTTCTTTGATTGACTTTTTGAAGTTGAGCGATTCTTTGACTATATTGAGATCCTTACAACAAAAAAGGGCTTGTGGCTTATAAGTTGAATGGCGGAGCTTTAGCTTAGTCGGAGCAACTACAACTAGTACGAATGAGATAGACGAAAGTACCAATTTGTATATGGTAGCAAATGAAGAAACTACAACGTGCATGATTCCTCCTTAGTGATTATGATCAGGTACTATTCCAATAATACCAAAATTGTCAACAAGATAGTCTGACGGTTGGAAATCACGCAGAAGAATTCTACTGCTTGGCAGCGCGTAACAATTTGACCGAAACTGAATCACAGCAAGTCACCCGATTTAACGGTGGACTCTTTATGGCAATTCAAGATTGGGTCCAAATGCAATCCGTTTGGACAATGAATAATGCAATCGAGTTACCTACCTAATTTGAAGTGCAACTTGAATGTCTCAACACATGGACCTATCCTACCATTAGGGTTGCCATGAAGGTTCGTCCCAGGGAACTTTATAGCCCAGAGGAAAGGAGCTAGTAGTAACATGCACTGAACCTCTTATTCTCATGAACCGAGATTAAGGAAGCGGGCAAGATAGGCCCAAAAGGGGCATATCGACTGCTGCTAGCCCAAGCAGGATCCCGAACTCCTATGCTTGGTCAAGGATGTACAATTGATATCGTTGTAACTAGCTGAGTCACTTATCAAATACTTGTCTCCAGCGACAAGTGGCAAACCTCGCCATCATTGATAGTAGTGCTAAAAGTGCTGATGAAGATCTAGGTGTTGAGGAACTAGAGCATGTCTTAGAAGACAAGACAGATGAGTTAGGTCGGGTTCAACAGGATCATGGCGAATTGTTCGTCGTGAGGCGATTATTATATGCGCCAAGGAAAGAAGTACACCCATAATGACATAACATCTTCCGAACTGGGTGTACGGTGAATTGAAAAGGCTACGATGTGTTCATCGATAGTTGGAGCAGCGAGAACATCATCTCCAAGGTAATGGTAGAAAAATTGTAATTGAAAACAGAGCGTCATCCCTCCCATATACAATCGGTTGGATCAAGAAGTTTAATGAAACAAAGGTAACTGAATAGTGCACCATATCCTTTTCAATTGATAGATATTAAAAAGATAAAGTAGTATGCGATGTAGTTGACATATATGCATGTCACATACTATTCAGTCGATCCTGACAATTCAACCATGATCCCACTTATAAAGGGTGAGATAATATGTATATTTTCATCAAGGATGGCCAGAAAACCATTTGACCCCTATGGATCCTGAGGGACCACTTAAAACTTCTAAAGTGGAAAGTCGTTTCCTCTTAACCATATGGGTTTTCGTGGAGGAATCTAAAGAAACAGAACAAACTTTGCATTAATTGTAAATGAGAAATAACTCGATCTGACCAACATCCCTGATAAACTAAAACCCTTATTACATGAGTTTAAAAAAATTTAGCCTAATGAATTTCCTGACGAATTACCTCTCATGCGAGATATCCAATACCATATTGACATTGTCCATGGGTCCAGTTTACCCAATTGTCCTCACCATCGGATGAGTCTGAAGGAGTGTAGAATTCTACAGGGGCAAGTGAAAGAATTGATCCGTATGATTCTTATCCGAGAAATCATGAGCCCATGCGTTATACCTGCTCTATTAACTCCTAAGAAAGATGAGAGTCGACGCATGTGTGACGATAGCCGATCCATAAACAAAATCACCATAAAATATAGGTTTCTCATACCACAGCTAGATGATATGTTGGACATCCTTGAGGGCATGAAATTATTCTCTAAATTTGATCTAAAGAGCAGTTACCATCAGATTTGAATACGGCCGAGTGATGAGTAGAAGACAACTTTTAAGATTAAAGAAGGGTTGTATGAATGGATAGTCATGCCCTTCGATCTTTTGAATGCGTTAACACATTCATAAGGTTGATGAACCAAGTTCTGAAACCATTCATTGAGCGGTTCCTTTTGGTTTATTTTGATGATATTTTGATATAGAGTCAAGACGAAGCCACCCATATAGAACACCTCAAAAAGGTCTTTCAAGTACCCACTGAAAATAAACTGTATCTCAATTAAAAAAAATAATACAGTGTCATAACCGATAGCTTATTGTTTTTGGGCTTTATCATGACATCCATTGGCATTCGGGTGGATGAAGTAAAGGTAAAGGCAATTAGGGAATGGCCAATTCCCATAAACATTCACAAGGTACGGAGCTTTCACGAACTTGTGACATTTTATCGTCGGTTCGTGAAGAATTTTAGTATATCATTGTGTCACAAATCACAAATTACATGAAGAATGGACAGTTTCAATGGACTGACAAGCGGACAGAAGCTTTGATAAAATTAAGCACAGGTTGTCCACAACCTCGGTTCTTGTACTTCCTAACCTTGACAGACTGTTTGAAGTCGAATGTGATGCCTCATATGTTAGAATTGGAGGAGTTTTGTTTCAAGAAAGTAGGCCAGTAGCCTTCTATAGTGAGAAACTTAGCGATGTACACAAGAAGTGATTTGCACATGAGGTCGAATTATACGCAGTGGTCCAGCCACTGTGACATTGGCAACATTACTTGATTCAAAGGGAATTCATACTTTAAACATACCATCAAGCTTTAAAATTCATTAATAACCAAGCTAACTTTAATCGTGTGCATGTTAGGCGAATTTCATTTTTGTAAGAATTCACATTTGTACTGAAACATAAGTCTGGGAAAAATAACAAAGTAGCCGATGCGCTGAGTCGCCGTGCAATTTTGTTAGTCAATATGAGTCGTGAGATTGTTGGGTTTGAGTGCTTCAGGGACATATATGTCACGCCCCAAACTCAAAAACTGGGCTCACAAAATTCCCGATCGCCGAATCCGGTGCCGACAGCCTCCGTAGAACCCCATTCTCGGTACCTAGCTCCCATTCGCCAGGTTCCGATCCTGGGATGCTACGAGGAGGATTTTCAACTTCAATTTGATTCGTAATAAGCATAACCAATGGCATAACCAATGGCATAACCCACAAACAACAACCAAGTACTCCATTACATTTTCAGTATGATCAAAAACTTTACAAGTACAATGAGCATAAAGGGAAATACAATGGTAAAGAATAAAAACTCCCAAACGATCTGCAACGTGCTCCTGCCTCAGCGCTGCTGCGAACCAACGTCACCTGCACGCAACAGTCGTGCATAAGCTTATAGAAATCTTAGAGGGTGGTGAAAGTGTGTGCGCAAGGTAGTAATATGAACATACAATGTCAGAGTAATGCGGAATATGCAGATGGATCCATAATATCATGAGCCGTACCAAGGCTATGCGATGCAAGACATGAATGGTATCGGCCATTCCAAGGCCATGCGATGTGCAACGCAACTCAAGCATACAGATCCTCATCTATGTCCACACATCAATACAACTCAAATATGGGATATCACCGGGGTCTAGTACACTCTAAACCAGATTGCCGCCACATCGCGCGTAATAAGGTAAGTGGAAGAGACCTCACTATCCGTCTGCCAATATCGGGCGCGACTCGTCGATAGCGGACCCATTCCTCGAGCTGGTCAGACTCAGCCTAGGATTGCCCCCTACACTCGGGTGGGTAAGGCCGCACCCCCTTCCAATCGATCACGACACAGTGGAGAGCACAACCAACTGGTATTCGGCACTCAGCGCTCATCTACCCACTCGGTCTAGACGTTGGAGCAACCTCTTGGTACCATAAGGGTTTAGAAACTTTTACCCAGGGATATCAATAGTACCCCATGTAGAACAAGATTTTCGGTATCCAATCTTGCCAACCACGATGCGTCTGTGGAGGCTATGACCCTGATGTCGCTAGGGCGTACAATAACCATGTCACACAAATGCGAAATGCATGATTCACGCTATCCAGTCATGCAAAAAATCCTGCGCATATCGTGCGCTCATGTAGGGCAACACTGCCTAATCAGGAGCCCATAAACAGCCTGCCCGAAGGCATATGCTATGATCATTCAATCCTCATACCAAGCATACATATGATGCGTATGATCATGGGTCATGAAACTATACTAAACATGTAAATGAGTGATGAACCATTCTTACAACGCAGATGGGCCTAGACGGCCTATACACAGCAAGTACGACCCAATAATGGGCCCTAAGGAGAGTCGTAATGTGGACATCCAACCAACATTACACTCGCAATGTGGATGTCAAACCAACATTGCTCCTAAGGCACGATCTTTGTAAACATCGCTACTTAGTCTGTAATGGATTTACACATTGCAATGGATCGTAGGATATATATTAAATGGGCCATATCTTATGGGCCTTCTATTCATCAGATGGGCCACATAAATGGGCCACACCAATGGGTCTTATGTGCATTGCAATAGGTCAAAACCCGTGGGCCTTGGATTGCATCAAATGAGCTTAGTCTCATGAGTCTAATATGTGACTAATGGGCCACACCAATTGGGCCCCACATGTAGATCAAGTGGGCCTCAACCCATAGACCTAACATGAGTCGAATGGGCCTAAACCCCTAGGCCTTAATCAAATAAAATGGGCCTAACTCATGGGTCTCAAATAAATCCAATGGGCTTAATCCCATGGACCCTTTTTATAATCTAATGGGTTTAGTCCCATGGGCCTTACAATATATCAAATGGCCTAGTCTCATAGCCTTAGAACATATCAATTTGGGCCCAATCCCATGGACCCTTACATAAATCAAAGTGGGCCCCAATGAATTACTGTAACTGCATTAAGATGGTCCTCAAAACAGGCCAAGGTGGGGTCCATATGAGCTAAGGATCTAACTCATTCTTTATGCCTATGTCATAACATGGACTCTTAAAATGAATGGACGGTTTGGATGCAGCCCATGCATCATGGGTGGGTCCCATTGCCGCTGAACGGTGGGAGTGGCACACGCATCAAGGAGGGTGGACTAAGACAAGGTGGGCGCCACCGTCCACTGGACGATGGACTAAGACACATGCATCATGGTGGGTCCCATGTGGGGCCCACCGTAATGTTCAGATGCCATCCAAGCTGTTCATAAGGTCACTCTGACCTGGATGAAGGGAAAACATAAATTTCAGCTTGATCCAACACTTCAGTGGGCCCAGGAAGAGTTTCAATGGTAGATGTTCATTCATACTGTTCCCTATGGTGTGGGCCACCTGATAAATGGATGAGGCTGAAATTCGGAGGGAGCCCACTACTGGGGGGGGCCCACCTCGTGAGTAGGTTGGATAACAAATAAACATTATGGTGGGGCCCACACGCAGGGCCGTGGGCCCCTGCGTACGTCCGCCCGTCCTCACGGCTGCACGTAGCAGCGTGCAGCGGCTGGCCGCTGACAGGGAAGGCAGAGGCTCTGCCTCTTGACGTTTTTGGGAAAAAAACTGTTTTCCCGGGGTTTTTCGCACGTGGGGCCCGCTGCACCAAAATCCGTCCCGACCATTGCGTTCAGTGGCCCGTAACAGTCGAAATGAGTCTGAAGTTTGAATTTTTTTATGATTAGAAAATGAAAAAAAATCAGAAAAGGATCCTTGAATGGTAGTGATGCATTCTTTGATACTATGGCCCACCAGGTCTTCCAATCAGCCCCAAACTTCTACCCAACGGCTAAAACACTGTAGGTAAGAGGGTAGACAGCTTGGATTGTCTAAATACATCACGGTGGGGCCTAAGCAAGTGGACCACCAAAGGCTTCCTTTTCTTCTTTCCCTTTTCTCTTTTTCTTTTGAAACGTCCAGCGTCCCAGACGCTGGACGGTTTTGTTCTTTTAAATAGATGGTGGTGGGCCCTGATGAAGTGGGCCACCACAGATGGGTGACGTGGGTACAATGTATAAGGTGGGCCCCACTTGAATAGAAATAAATACCTCAAGGTGGGGGGGGGGGGGGGGGTCCCTTCAAGTGGGCCACACAACCCTTTTTGCATAAAATAAAATAAAATAAAATAAAACAAAAAGAAATAAAGAGGGAGATAGACATGGATTGTGGGACACGCTTTATGATGGAGGGCTCCGCCACTATGAGCTCTCCCTTAAATGAAATCATACATCAATGGATCCCTCTATGCATGAAATCATTGAAATTGACAATCAATGGTGGAGATCCATTCCCCACCGGTATGATCGGTCTAAATGACCTTTAAATACAATGAAACAAACATCATGATGGGGTCCATGGAGAATGGCCCCACCATGGATGATCATGATGATCAACTTAGGGTCCCAAGTGAGATCCACACCATTGATCGGTGGACCTCACTTGACCCATCATAAAAACAAGAAAAATAAGTATGATCTAGCACCCACCGTCCGATCTTCTTGCTCCTAGGGGTTCCTTGGCACCTTAGCTTGGATTTCAATGGATGAGATGAGGAATGGAGGGTTGAGATGGGAGATGATGGGGTAGGAAAGTGGGCCACATTTGGAGCTTAGGAGGCTTGGAGAATTCCATACGTATGGAGCTTGGAATTTTTGCTTGGAGATTTGAAATGAGAAAGAGAGAAAGAGAGAGAGAGTTGTAAAGGGAGAGAGAGAGAGTGATGGATGGATGTGGTGATGGGGGTGTAAGAAATCTTTGACTTTTGTGGCCCTTTTGTGTAAGAGAGGTATGAGAGGTGTAAGAAAAGCTTGACTTTTGTGGCTTTTTGTGTAAGAGAGGTATGGTTTTGAGAGACTTTTGTGGTTGCTTGGAAAAATGGGTGAAAGTGATATGTACTTGACATGTACTTGACATGTACTTGACATGTGATGGATTGATGGGTGATTGATTGATGAGATTGATGTGATTGATGTGACACATCGTAGAGATTCTCTTTGGTTTCGCAACGCGCGGCGTTTTCTCGCACCGAACGTTGGCCCACATCTCTTGACCAGGGTATCGCCTCGGCGCACGAGTCGCGGCATCGGAACCGCAACGACGGCGCGGTCGTTATGGTATTGGTCTTGGGTTGAGTCGACTCGGGTTGTCGGTATATGAATCAGGGTCACGTGTCGATATCAGTTAAGGGTCGAAGGTTGTCGGAATTCGACCGGTAAGACCGCGGAAGTTTACGGAACGGTACGAACTAAGATACGGGTCTTACAATATATGCCAACGACGATGATTTCAAGGATGCATGAGTTAGATTCCAATAAAGTCACTCCGGTGACCTACATATGTAAGGCAAGGTTCCTTTTCAAAGGGAATCGACTGTGCATCTCCAAAAGTTCATTGAGGGAGCAGATCATGCAAGAGCTACATGGAGGTGGCCTTTAGGGACACTTTAGATGAGATAAAATATGAACTCTACTTGTTGAAGAACGGTACTACTGGCCACAGTTAGTACATGATGTGGGTAGAGCGGTGCAGTGTTGTCATGTTCGCCAGGTCCCCAAGGGGTAGTCCTAGAATATGGGCCTCTACACATTATTACTTGTACCTGACGGCCCTTGGGAGGACCTATCGATGGACTTTGTGTTAGGTATCTCACGAACACAGTATTGTATGGATTCAGTATTCATGGTGATAGATCGTTTCTCAAAGATAGCTCACTTCATACCATACAAGAAGACCCTCAATGTGACACACGTGGTAAATTTGTTCTTTAGAGAGGTCGTGTAGCTACACGGGGTTCCCGAAACTATCACTTCTGACCGCGATACAAAGTTCATTGGCCATTTCTGATGGACTTTGTGGAACCGGATTGGTACATGACTTCAGTTCAACCGTGCCTACCACCCACAGACTGATAGGCGAACTGAAGTTGTGAATTGTATAATGGGGAACCCCCTTTATTTTAGGAGAAAAGTTAAAGCAGTGGGATTTAACCTTATCTCAAGTGAAGTTTGCATTTAACAATATGGTAGATTGCTCGACAGGGAAGTTCCCATTCCAGGTTATTTGTGGCCGAGCGCCTCACCACACACTTGACTTAATCCCTTTACCCAAGCTCCCAGGTACGAGTGTTGTAACAGAAGATGTGGCAGACAGGAACATGGGCATTCATGCTTAGGTACAAGACAAGTTACATGCTTCGAATGACAAGTAAAAGGAGCAAACCAACAAGCATCGGCGACAAAAGGTGTTCAAGGTAGGCGACTAAGTTATGATCCATCTACGCAAGGAGAGATTTTCGACCGGAACGCACAACAAGTTGAAGAACAAGAAGATTGGGTCTGTGCTGATCCTCCGAAAGATCAATAACAACGCTTACGTTGTTGATCTTGCAGACGACATAGAGATCTCGCGAACTTTCAATGTTCTGACCTAACTGAGTATCATGAACTGAAGTAGGACGATCAATTGAGGACGAGTTCTTTTGAAGTGGAGGAGACTAATGTAGAGTGGGTAGTGGATAATTTCATGGCCAAGATAGACGCAAAAAAGGCCCGATCGGAGACGGAGATGATACAGACCGTTAGAACTTAAAATAGACGTATCTCACAAACCTGAATGAGTTATCAGACGTAAAATATATGATTTTGAGGTAAGACGAGCTAGTTTCAAGCCGGATTTGCGAAATGCCATTAAATCGACAATCGTTTCCCTATTTTAATTCCATTTTTACTATGGATAATAAGTTTTAATTTGATTATAACTCTTAATCCATTGGGCTTTAGGAGTTGCGCCGAACATGAAAAGTGCCTAGAATAATTAAGAGAATAGCATGGTGAAGTCAAATAGACACTTGTTATTTTTAACTGAAAACCTTGCACACTAGTAGACATCACGACTGTCTATAAATAGTAAGTTTATCATTTATAGTAAGTTGCGAATTCTAGGAGTTTTAGTTGTAATTTGGTTTTTAAAATTTATGGCATTGCTTAATATCTCTATTTTAAAAGGGTGTGAACTCTTTTATTTAATTCATCAATCAATTTTTAATTTTATAGAATTTTTTTTATTATTTATTTTCTTGTTCTTTTTCTCGTAGATTAAAGAAGTCACCGTGAGGAGCATAGAAAACTTATGTGGAATCGGCCGTGAGGAAGAGAGTGCACTACGTCACGTCCTTCCCTGCATCATCCATGCTGTGGGCCACCAGACGACTGCCCGGTCTTGGCCGCCAGCCTCATCGATAAGCCGACCCATCGACAACTCTAGCTTAATGGTCATGGTGGGTCCATGCTGTGGTCCACCAGACGACTGCGGGGTCTTGGTCGCCAGCCCCATTGATACGTCGCGTCGACTGACTGTACGTCACGGGCATTCTTCCGGACAATTTCTTCATAGACTAACCTCAATTCATATACAGGCAGAGTACCACAACGGGTGCCACCATATCATCTTTCCTGCCAACATGCTCTTGCGTAGTAAATCCTTACTGCAAAAACGGTTGACCCACCGTTGATATCACTTTAGGACAAAAAGAAAAAACGAAAAAGAAAAAGGAAAACTGACCTTTCTTCCCACCAGGTAAGCTACACCATTGTTGTAATATGTGGACAACAGCGGATTAGCTTCGATTTCAAGAAAGATAATTCTCATGATGGGCCCTGCGTTTTCATGGAGATGATGTTCTAGGAAAATTGTTCCTTGGCGAGAAGGATGGTGCGGTACCATAAATATCTTTCGAAAAATAAATAAATAAATAAATAAAATCCAAGTATCACGTGGGTCTTCTTAGTCGTAAGGCCGTATGGGTAACGATATCAGCCACATGACCATGTGGCCGAGAAGAGGGCGGCTTCGGTGGATACCCGGATCCACCCAGGTGGTTGGGATCACTGATCGTGGGGCCGACCGTGATGTATGTGCCTTATATCAATGCTGTCCATTAGCTTTGACAGCTCATTTTAGGGCATGATGCAAAAAATGAAGCAAATTCAAATCTTTGGTGGACCATAATACGGGAAAATGTGGTAAATGACCGTTAAAAACTTCTCACGGGCCAGAATAGCTTTGGATAAGTTGATATTTGTGTGGTCTCTTCATCCATGTCTTTGGGACCTCATCAACGGGTTGGATGCCAAATAAACATTCTCGTGCCACACATGAAGTATTTAATAGTGGGGATTCAATCACGACTGTTTCCAATGGTATGGTCCACCTAAGATTTGAATATGCTTCATTTTTAAGGCCATGCCCTAAGTTGATATTTCAAAATGGATGAACGGTGTGATTTTAAGACACGTATATCACAACCCCACAGGGATCGACCGCATCCACCAAGCTGTCCGCAACGTATAATCATAGTCATGCTCATTGGCAGAGACGGGATTGCGTAATGACCCTGCCACCAAGGTCGCACCACTATGTGCTATGTAGGCCCACCATGATGTGTGCTTTATCCGCAGTGTCAATCCACTTTTTAACATAATTTCAGGAGAAGGCCTCCACATTAAGATTTCTACTGCCCTTGGTAATGTTGTTTTACAATCCAACCCGGTGAATACATCATATAGGCCCAAATGAGTGGAAAACACATATCAGTACGATCCAAAAATTTTATTGCCCTGGAGAAGTTTTTCATGCTGTGCATTGAATCACTACTCTTTCTAATAATGGTTTTCCTGGGATTTTGATATGCCTCAATCTTAAGCTTATGCCTTAAAATGAGCTAGAAAAATGTATGGAAAGAATAGATAAACACACATAAATCATGATAGGGCCTATAGAGCTTTTCCAGCACCTACCAGCACCGATGGTGTAGAGCGGGTGTCCAAGATGAACCAGAGAATACCCAATTAGAAGTGAAAGTGATCGGACCATTGGAACCTTAAAACAATTGTATCCAGCAATTTGGGAGAATGAATCTTTTGAGATATCATATATGATTTTGAGTTAGAAGAAGTTACTTTCAAACAATTGTATCCAGCAATTTGGAAGAATGAATCTTTTGAGATATCATATATGATTTTGAGTTAGAAGAAGCTACTTTAGGCAACCAACCCTATTACACCGGGTTGCCTACCTGGATTTGAGAGATTCCATCAGATGATGGTCAAAAGTTCATTTTATTTTCATTTTTTACCATAAATAGTGAGTTTTTGTTTGATCATGACTTTTGATCCTTTGCATTTTATTTATTTATTATTATTATTTAAAATTTTTTTTTTTTTTGATCCTTTGTGTTTTAGGAGTCATGCCCAACATGAAAAGCGATTAAAAAAATTAAGAGAATAATGTGGTTAGGACAAATTGGACACTTACTATTTTGGCTGAAAACCGTGAAGTCTAGTAGGAATCATGACCGTTTACAAATAGTAAGTTTACTATTTATATTAAGTCACGGTTTTAAGGAGTTAAGAGTTTGAGTCTAAAACTACATCCCAAATTTGAGTTCACTGTTTAAAAGATTGTAATTTCATTTTTCTTAATCATCAATTAATTTACGTTGAAATTATTAAAATTTATTTATATTTTCATCCCTTATGGATTTGATGAATCCTGATAAGGGGTCTAGTGAAGCTCCATAGATTTGGAGCAGTTATTCCTAAAGAAGAAGGTGATTGAGCTCATCATGTTTTTCCCTGCGTCAACCGACTTCTATAGCGGATGGGTCATTACTGAATCCGAGTCCCATGAGCATGAAGAAATACTTGAACAGGATGTGTGCACTCTACGCACAAGTCAAGGTGGCACAAAGGTGCAGCCTGGTTCAATTATAAGATGGGACCAACGGCACCATACGCTTGGCTCGGAAATCATTTTCTTTCGTTGATCAGTGACCACAAGTGTGAGACATAAATGGATTGGAAGAATCAAAACGACAGATTGTTTATTTGAGTGTACGTGTGCTCCGGGTGACCCGTGGTCCAGCATGATGTTTTGTATGGCACAATCACGTTTGTTCTCACCTGATGAATGGTCCGGATCTCAGACGTAGTGGGTCATGTGGACATTTGTGCGGTACTAATCTCCAATGGTCGTGCTGGCATTGCTTTCCAATGGAAACGGAAAGAAGAGGGATTTGTCTTCCAATTGCAAGATTCAGGGTCAGAGGTCCCACTTGCCTCAACTCATCCATTAGAACTGGCCGACATGGATGATCCATTTTACAGCAGTTTTCAGCTTCAAGGTAGAAAGTGGTATTAAGGTGACTGTAATTTGGTGTTAGAGATTTAAGAGTAAGGCCATTGTTTGGTGTCAAGGTGTTTGAATAGTCTTGACAAAAAGTAAGGTAAATGTCTAACCGGAATAGGTTTGATTATCTTTTCCATATAATTAAATTACTGGTGATGTGCTCCCACCTTTATAAAAATAATAACTTCCAATCAGATATGATTGTGGAAAACTATGGTTGGGGTTTTCCTTTCTTCCTCTTCTTTATTTGTAAAGAATGATAGCATGGTAGTAAGAGAGATTAATTATTATGTTATGTACACCACACTAACACGCTCTCAAGGTTGGGAGCATATATGGGTCATGTCCAACTTGGACACGATATCAAACAAATGAGAACTCGAGACTGCTTTGATAAACCCATTGGTGAGTTGGACTTTCAAAGGCATATGTCGAGTGTATATGATTCCGAAGACAAACTTTTGCAGACTAAGGGCCATCAAACTTGATTGTGCTTTTTGTGCTTATAAAAGATGGAATTTGATCCAATGTAAATGGCCACTTGATTATTGCAAAAATAACATAACATATGAGTGACCTTGAATCTCAAAATCAGCTTATAGAAGATGGAATTTGATACAATGTAAATGGCGACGTCATGGTAGATCTTGTAATATATGGCATGCTTACATATCGATCATGTCAGAGAGTATTTGATCTTTATAATTCTTACAAATTGAAAATGTGAAAGTCCATTATTCAATTAGCTTAGTTTCATTCAATTTTTTTTTCTTTTTTGGTTTAAATCCAAACAATCAAGTAAAGGGAGGGATGATTTGTCATTAGGGCTGTATATTGAGTCGAGTCGAGTTGAAGTGGGCCAAGCTTGGTTTAACTCGTCTGTGCTCTCCTCGAGTTTGAGCTCGGCCCGAGCTTATCATTGAAGCTTGGCTTGTTTGCCAAGCTTTTCAAGTCGAGCTCGAGGCAAGCTAGTGTATCGAGTTGAGTCGAGCTCGCTCTCAACCTGACGCAAGCCAGCACCTCACTTGTACCTGACACAACCCAGCAACCCGACTCAACCCACGCCCGGTTTAACCCAGCCACCCGACTCAACTTAGCCACTCGATCCAATTGACCTAACCCGCACCCGACCCAATTCCTAAATTAAATATTCAATTAATAATATATAATATTAGATTAGGCTTTTGAATTGCCTCGAACAGATTAATATTTTTATAGTTATGAATTTTACAAGTTAGGTGATTTCTGCTACACTATATTTTACTAGTTGGATAGCTAACTCTTTTTCTTTATTAAAGAAAAAAATTTGATTCTTAAACTTTTTAATTGTTTAGTGTCAAGGTTTACTGTACATGCCATCTAGGAACAAAAATTGGAGAAGATACCGGAGCAGTGAGGGTTTCTTGTTGATTTATGAAAAGCCATTCTTGGGTCATTTCAAAACACTTCTCCAACTCTATTTTCACTATTTTCTTATCTGCCATCCTTTTGTTTTGAGTTATTGTAAAAAACTTATAAAAATAGTAGAATTTTCAGTGAGTAAACTACAAACATAAAAGAACCCAGGGGTAAATTATAAAAGCAAATAAGTTAGGATATACATTACAAAAGTGTATGTAGAGTGTATATTTTCAGTTTTGCAGTTTAAAAGTGACGTATCTTCAGTTTATTATATCATCGATGGACATGCTGCAACTTTCCTGCAAAGCGTTTTAGCTATCAGGAAAGTGTGAATATTTTTTTTAAAGATAGCGACATTGTAAGGTGCTCTTAGTTTATTTTTATACGTGTTTTATTTGTTTTGTCGTCTTTCATACATCTCTCTTTACATAATTCACACAATTTTTTGTACATCAGCCGTTCTTGGTTGGTAATCACCTTATACGTCTCCACTGGCTGGAATCTCACAGGCACATCTCTTTTCCAGAAGCAGCCGTGAACCTAACGATGACGTTGTCAGTTCTTTCCAAGACCCAAGCGATGCGTGGAAAATCATTCCTCCTGGACAGTCTCTTTCCTGACTTTTCGCGCGTCTTGACTAGGCCGTCTGCAAGGCAAAGAATTGTACCACGGCACACCTCTTGGCGATTACACATGAGGAAAGAAATCTACCGTACTCTGCAAGATGAACACGTTTCATACACATGTCCAAAACCTGTTATGTATGCGGCATGCACGTATGCCAATCTAAACCGTCCAAATCATGGGTGCCACTGTGCTCCGTGTATAACTTGAAAGTGTCCTTGCTTGGATTATCCTAGCTGTCTGGCCAATAAGCATTTCCTTTTACATGGACAATAATTTGGCTATGACCTAGTAGACAATTAGGCGCCTCCACGGTAGGCCAGAATTCTGACAGTAACATGCTTGATGCATGCATGACCCATCATTCGTCTGACGCACCGTGTGTACTTTGCATGAGTGATAAAATTCCTCTTATGAAAGTCTTAGGGCCCTTTTGGCCGGGTGGGTTGGTTATCATTTCTTCAGGGCTTGTGTACGGAGTTGCATTACATGGGATTAAAACTGTTATTGCACAAGCATTGCATTTCTGAAAACACCATCTTATTTTGGAAAGCGGATTGGCTGGTGTACTATTGCTGATACGTGTGGCTCGAATACGAGCGCCAACGCTCCTTGAGCTCCATGTTGTACGAACGGTTCAAAGGAGACGAAAGTTACATGAGCCCCCTCAATGATGTATTGATTATATCCATGCCATTCATCCATTTTTCGGAAATAATTTAAGAGTATTTTTTAAAAAATAATCAATTCACAAGCTCAAATGAACTATATCAAAAATAGCAACGAAGAAAATGATTTTCACTATTAAAAAATTTATAGGGCTCACCGTAACCTTTATTTTCCATCCAATCTATTAATAAGGCCGAAAATACATGAATGAAGAGGATAAACAAATTTCATAATGATCTGAAGCTTCTGTGACCCCCAAAAGGGTTCCAATGCTAGATGTTCAATCTCCCACTGCTTTTTACAGTGTGGTCCACTTGATCTTTATATTTATCTTATTTTTCGGCTCAAGCCTTAAGATGAGATCATAAAATGGATGGATGATTTGGATATAACACATACCTCATGATGGGACCCACAGAACTTGCTGTCGTCAATATAGCAGATATATACCTAGTGTGTGGTACACCAGGCATGCGGCTTTCCTTATTTTGGTCATCCAATCTTTATGTTTGGGATAAAATTATTGCAATTGGAAAGCGCTGGATTAAACAGAACACCGTTTGGTGGACCATGGAATTGTAACCAATGAGGGTGGTTCCTATACAGCTATTTTGGAATGTTTTGATCTATCGGTGTCCATTAATCCTGGTGGGGCCTATCTTGTGAACAGATTAGATAGCATATACAAACTTTTTGGTCCCTACACAGTCTGAAATGTTTTAGTGGGTGCCTCCATCATAAGCGTTCCCCGTAGTGTGACCCACTTGTGTTTCGGCACACGGGATGAAGTCAAAGGGCCGCACCTTTTGAGCGGAGTGGACTCCAACAATCACAGTATTAATTTGTAGAGTAGCGGGTCTCTCATTTCGTATCATGAAACAAAATTATTTAACAATCTCTCTCTCTCTCTCTCTCTCTCTCTCTCTCTCTCAGTATGAAAATGCGTCTTCTTCCATCAAAAACCATCTATCTATTCCTATACAATTGCTTGTTCTTGTTCTTTCAAAGCTCCATTAGAGCCCAATCAAATCATATCTTGAACTTCTGTGACTCTCCAGGCAATTACACCAATGGCAGCCAATACCAAAAAAATCTCAACTCCCTCCTCTCATCTCTAGCCACCAATGCTCCATCATCCGACAACTACTACAACACCTCCTTTGGCATAGAACCCGACTGGGTCTATGGCCTCGCCCAATGCCGAGGCGATGTTTCATCCGATTCCTGCCTAGAATGCTTAAACACTTCAATGATTGAGATTGTCCAACGCTGTCTAAACAAGAAGCAAGCATTCATAAGATTAGACGACTGCCTCCTACGTTACTCTGACCAACACTTCTTCTCCCGACGTGAAGATGGTGTCGTCGATATTAATTGTAATATGCAAAAAGATTTGGAATTAGTTCGTTTTAATGAACGGGTGGGAGAGTTCATGAAAAATCTGGCTTCCAAAGCTGCAAATGAAGCGTCTGCGTCCAACTTTGCATCGGATGTCAAAGACTATAATGAATCCTCCTTAATGATACATGGATTTGTTCAGTGCGGTGGAGATCATGTTTCGAAATGGGATTGTAACTCATGTTTGCAATCAATGATCGACTGGATTGCGATTTGTGGTAATGGAAAAACAGGAGGGCAGGTTTCTTCTGTGAATTGTAATATACGGTATGACATTTTGCGCATCCATGTGGCACCGACGCGGCCTCAAATACCAGTTGCAGCTCTTCCTCCTGTTCTCGTTCCGGTGCCGCCCGACCAGGATTCAAATTCCACCAATGCTCCTGATCCTGATGGTAAGATTTAGTTTCTTCCATTCTATCCAATTACTTTTCTCCATTCAATCAGCAGTAATTTTCATTTTGTCATGTGCGCAACATCCAACCCATTTCATAAAGGGTTTTGCAAAAATTAGTTTGACCCACTCGTAAAATGGGTCACGCTATCATCTCCCTCTATGAGAGGGGCTTGGCTTCCGTCGATGCCAGGCTTTAAGGCCCACCTTGACGTTTGTGCCTTACAATCACGCCGTCCATCCGTTTTGACAGCTTATTTATTTATTTATTTTTATTATTTTTAAAGAAGGAAACTTATATTTAAAGGGGAAGCATAGAGGCTTCACAGCCGTACATTTCCGGCAGGGCCCATGGACAAAAAAGAGATAGGTCTCCCTATCATATACAGAGAGCAAAAGAAGGCCGAGAGGTTAAGCCACCCGCAGGTTAGCCTGGCCTACTCTATCCGAAGACAGAAGACCCCGCACTATTGGCGGGAGATCCATGAACGAGCTGAAAACAAGGTCCATCTGACTTTCACTCCCCATTCGGGCCAGGCTATCACAATTGACAGCTTATTTTAGGGCATGATCGCCGAAACGAAGATCTAATTAAATCCTAGGTGAGCCACGCCACATGAAATAGTGGTGATTGAATACCCACCATTAAAAGCATCTTGGGGCTACCGGAATGTTTATTTGCCATCGAACTTGTTGATAAGGTCACCAAGACGAGGATGAAGGGACCGTACAATCTCAGCTTGATCGATTTTTTTTGGGACCACAAGAAGTTTTTAATGATCAATCACCACCGCTTACTTTTGGTGTGGTGCACCTGAGATTTGGATCTGCTTCGTTTTTAGGATCATGCACTTAAATGAACGGTCAAAATAGATGGACAGTGTGGATGTAAGGAAAATACATCACAATGGCCCCTTGGTCATGAATGATCCAGCCGTACCCCCCTGAGAGGGCCATCATTTCTTCTTCCTATCTCAAACCCTGAGTTACAAGGTGTATGATGCCCCGTATCCAGGGCTGCCCGGCCAGGCCCTTGTTATTATTTTTTAAAAAGGTGGGGGCATACCACCTGAAAATATACTTACGAGGGAAAATCTAAAAAAATTGGGGCAGGCGCCGCACCTATCATACAAGCCCAACAACTCAAGAAAAAGAAACCAACCACAAACTCCCCAAAACGCAGGGCTTGGACCCAGCTAACAAGCCAATCCTGCAACCACCCAAAGCACCACGAACCCCTGGCCAGGCCTAAATTTGGCTTCGGCCTGGATTTTGAAAATTGCAGGTTATAGTGTTCTTCCGAGACATGTAAAACGGTCGCAAGGGAGAACATGATTTTAATTTTTTAGATTTTGAACTGTTCAGGCTATAGTGTTCTTCGGCCAGGCCTACACGTATCTTTGTACCTCAGACATGATTTTAATTTTGACAAATGAGACCCACGACACAATGGAACCACGTCTCTAGTGTTCCACTACAAGTGGACCACGTTTAAAAATATCGTCCCTTACCAAAGTTTATATACAGATGGATGCTTAAGAAGAGAAATACAACAATCGTACACCTGGATACAAAGCTCAAGTGGCAGACGGAGTGAAAGATATCTCGTTTGAACGCTGACGTCTTGGTATCGATCCCTAGCAGGGGTAGCTGACAGTGAAGTGTGAACTTACAGTAAGGTGTACTAGCAAGCTAACATAAAAAAAGAAAAAGAAAAAGAAATACAACAATCGTCCACGTTCAACCAACCAGGGTCATAATAATGGTTTACTGCAACTCAATAGACCCGCGGTCTCTGTTTTCGTTTTTATTTTATTTTACTTTTTAAAACTCCCACACGTATTTATAAAAACAGTTGAGTATGAGGAATATTCCGAAGCCAATAACTACCATCACGGCACTGTATCCACGGACCATGTACCCCACTTACCAGAATTGAAAACCTGCTCTTCCGTGAAATGTAAAACGGTCGGAAACGGAGAACATGAATAAGGTTGAACGCTCTCTCGTCCGTGCACTGTGACAAGTTAATCCTGCTGCCGGATGATAAATGGTTGATCTTTCTAAAGTACATGTGTCATGATGAGCATCCAATTAGATATCCAACTTCGGATTGTTTAATGTCTCAAAATACGCAGATCGGGTCATTCTAGAGTTCGACGGTTGGTCAACAAAAAGCAACGGTAGAATGGTCAGATGGTTAGCAACAAAAAGTCACATGTATGATTGTCTAAATTCTGTTGTTAGGGAATGGCGGGAGGAAACACCCGATTTAAATCAAGCAAGAGACACGAACACAGATAACCGCACCGTAGAAAACACACGAGCTTACATGAAAGCCCTTGCATAGTGCAAAGCGACGAGAATCCAATATTAAATATAAATTATAAGAGATAGATAGACTTACCAATCCAATGCAAAAAACCCTCAAAATTCATTTGCAAAACCCTAACTTTACTTTAAAACACCTTAAGAACATTTTACCCTACCCTAATCTCAATTATACCCCCTTTATAGTGTTAGAATTGTATTAGAAAATAAAATATCCATTTCTGAAAAATCATGCAATTCTGTCGACGAACATCAATACGTTTAGTACGAGAATAGTAAACAGAGTTCCTCACCAAATTGATCATGATTTTCCTGTCACAATTAATCAGCACATGTACATGAACTCATCTGGCGTCAGATCTTTATTCCTGAGTTGATACCAGATGATGTAAGCCCCAAGCATCGACCTCCAAGCATTTGGGATGAGTTGCCCTGGAGCCAGACTCAGATGCGTGGTCATCGTCCTCACGAATGAATGGATCGGAAGCTGGAGTCCACACTGGAGAGCGCAGATGAATATGGCAGCTTTGCCATCAGCTAGATTCCCGGGGACATCAAATGGGATAGGAGTTTGGATATCAACTGAGTCTGGGATTTAGAACTTAGCTCGAACTTCAAGCATTTCAACCTTGGTCGTTACTGACCCCTCGGGGATAAGCTCAGAGGGTTGTTCAGCCTTGGATTGAGGACTAATCCTCGCTTCCTTGGGCTGAGCGGTTGTCGTACCCTTGGGCTGAGCGGTTGCCTTCGAGCTCTTGGGCTGTTTGGCTTGAGGTCGAGTAGTCGTATGAGTAGAGTATAAAGGCATTGCGAGGAGTGGTTCCGCTGAGGCTTTGACTCTAAAGCTCACACTCTCTGGTCAGTATCGCCTTCAAAGGCATAAACCCCGTGCACATTATCTAAGCCGTTCGACATCGGAACTTCAATGGAAAATGGGAGACTAAAATGGGAAAAAGAACATGAAACGAGGATGGAGAGCAGGAAAGACTCACTGGGAATCGCTCACTCCAGGAGTTTGGCAGCAATAGAGATCTCTAAGCAATAGCAAATGATAAGACTAGCAAAAAAGGCGGTGGCTTTTATACCATCCTCGGTTGAAAACAATCATACTTGGCATTTGTGGAAGCTCAGGAAACCACCAAACAGTGGGTGGAAAGCTGTACTCACCTGCCTACAGGTCTGCAATCAGTCTCTTACCCCATGCCTAAAGCTCAGGAAACCACCAAACAGTGCATTGTCAGAACCTTCGACAATCAACGACAATTTAATAATAGTGAGGAAGAGCCTTCCTGCGAAATCGGAATGCAGGTGGCTGAGGGAACCACCAACTAGCAGATCAGTCCCCCTTTTGATTGCCCAGTTGACCCCAGACCCTGCTATCCGCTTCAATCCCAGCTTCTCCTCTGCTAGCTACTCATCACCAAACGTCTCCTCTACCAGCAATTCATCACCAAGCTTTAGACACACTGTCTCAACCGACCCAGCCTGATTTACCTTACCAACCTATTCGTATTACCCAGCAAGAAGTTCAGCTATCTAGCCAACCTTCCCTGCACATCCCACTTCCTCCTCACCTCTCCTCAAATCTCCCCATGGCCCTCCCTCCCACCCAACCACTCTCCACCAATCCCATTAGCCTGTGCTCCCCCTTCACCCACCCTCTTCAACCCATTACCCCTGCCCCTTCGCTTCACCCAACCTCTGATGTCATTGACACATGGGACAAATGGCTCTCCGAAGTAAAAGATTTATTTAGGGAGAGGTCGGCGGCGAAGCTACCTAACTCATTGTCTGCGGGGATGGGCTAGCAGACTGAAAATGGGATGATAGCCTAGAACCTCTCCCCCTTAGTCAATCCACATCCTGACACACTGAGCAAAGCAATAGTTCAGGCACACTTGCATATAGATGGGAATGATTCTGGGTTAGTGATTCCTTCTTAGCCTAAGACTCAATCCAAGGACCCTCTCACTCTTTGGGTGGATATTCAGGGCAATCCCAACCCAAGGAACCTCTCCTTTTCAGCAACTAGCAGCGACGCAGAAGGTGGTCCCACTCGAGAAAGCTCAGGTAAATCAGGTAGTAAACTCAAACAGAGGCTGAGTTTAATTAAGAGGAAAAGTCAGAGGCTCAAGAGTAAGGGAAAACGAGCTGTGAAGAAAGGATGGGTTACCGACGATTAGTATTCTCTCCTAAAATGTGAGAGGGGTAGGAAACACCCCTACATCTCGCCACCTGAAAAGCATCATCAGGAATCATAACCCGACAGTTCTGCTGCTTCAAGAACTTAAGCTTCAGGACTCCAAGAAAAATGTCATGGCTGCTAGTTTGGGCTTCTCCAAGCATGTATCTGGTGTTGGAGCAGACAACAAACTCTGGATTTTGGTCTCTAAAAACTTTCAATTTCACTCTGTACATTTTACTAGCCAATGCATCACATTTCGTCTCTCGTCTGATAGTCCCCCCCTCTCATTCACTATCTCCACTGTCTATGCCAGCTGCTTGAGAACTCAACGTATGGAGCTTTGGAATGAACTGCGAGACATCCATGCCCACACTCAGGATCCGTGGCTCATCTGTGGAGACTTTAACACCACCTTTTCTCCTGATTATCGATTGGGTGGCCCTCCTCTTATGACTGGTGGCATGAATGAGTTTCAGGACATGGTGAATGATATGGGCTTATTGATTTGGGTTATTCAAGTACTCCTTTCACCTGGTGTAATAACAGAGCAGGTGGAAGTCATCGATGGGCTAGGTTAGATCGCATGTTTTCCAATGCAGAATGGCATCGCCTCTTCCCAGCTTCAAAAGTTAATCATCTTACTCGTGCCCACTCTGATCATTGCCCCTTGCTCCTTAAGATCCAATACGACTAGGTTAAACTTCTCCGCCCCTTTCAATTCAAACGAATGTGGACCATACATGAAGACTTCCTCAATGTTGTGTCTAGTTCATGGAACACTACCATAACATCTACACCTATGTATAAATTCCGTATTAAGATGAAAATCCTCAAGTCTAAGTTGAGAACCTGGAACAGAGAAGTGTTTGGGCACGTCATTAACAATGTGCAGGCAGCTGAGCAAGAAGTGAACAGAGCTAAGATCGACCTCCTTTCTTCGTAGTCAGAACCCAACCAAATTTTGCTCCGCATGGCCTAGGCCAACCTGAAAAAAGCTCAGCTGCAAGAAGAGATATTTTGGAAACAAAAGTCAAGAAATCAATGGCTAAATGAGAGAGACAAAAACACGAAATTCTTCTACAACTCCCTCTCAGTCAGGTGCAGGAAGATGACCATCTCCACTTTAAAGACTAGATCGGGTGCCATCATTGAGACGGTGGAAGAGATAGGGGCGGAAGCCGTTGGCTATTTCAACCACCTTTTTTTCACAGAAGGCACCACCATCAATCAGCAAATCCTCAGACATATCCTGAGGCTGATTGATGATCGCACCAATACCTCTCTCTTGTGCCCCCTCTCTATGGACGAAGTGAAGCTTACTGTTATGTTAATCCCATCTGATAGCGCCCCGGGGTCAGATGGCTTCGGTGTTGCGTTCTTCTCCTCATGTTAAGACATCATTAGCTCCGACCTTTTTGAAGCTGCAAAGGATTTCCTCAATGGAGGTCCCACCCCAGAGCTTTTCAATGCACTCTAATCTGCCTTATTCCCAAAAAGAGGATCCCTTCTACCATCACTGATTTTTGGCCAATCAGTCTATGCAATTGCATTATGAAGATGCTGTCAAAAATCATGGCGTCCAGAATGTCACACACTCTCCCGAAAATTATCTCGACTCAACAAGGAGCATTTGTCAAAGGCTGTCTAATTTCTAAAAACGTATCCTTAGCCCATGAGATGGTTCAAGAGATCGACCGAAAAGTGTTTGGGGGAAACTTCATCATTAAGTTAGACATGATAAAGGCCTATGATCGCCTAGAATGGGACTTCATCACCCAAGTCCTCCATCAATTTGGCTTCCACCCTCAAAGGATTTTATAGTTAGAGCGATGCTGGAAAGAAGTGTGGTTCTTCGTCCTAATCAATGGGAGGAGCTTCGGTTTCTTTAAAGCTAGTAGGGGGATAAGGCAAGGCGATCCTTTATCCCCTTCTATCTTCATCATCGCTACAGAAGTCCTAAGCAGAGGCTACTCCAATCTCTTCTCTGCGGGGGCCTGCCAACCTTACTGCCTCCCCCATCCTTATCCCATCATTACCCACCTTTTTTATGCTGACGACGCCATCCTTTTCTTTAATGGCATGCTATCCAATGTTCACAAAATCCTCCAATTTCTTTGGGGAATGCGAAGCATCTTCGGGTAAAAAAATAAACGCCTCCAAATCTGTCTTCATTGCCCCCAAGAAATGCTTCAGACGTAAGGCTCAACGTCTATCAGTGCTCACTGGATTTAGTCAGGCGTTTCTCCCCATCATTTACTTGGGTGTCCCTTTAACAAAAGGCGGAATTAGAAACGCTATACTGCAACCGATCTCCCAGAAGATCATCAGTAGAATTGAAGGATGGAAGGGAAAGGTCCTAAACCCGATAGCCAAAGTGACGTTGATCAAGCATGTTTTATCTAACATCCCTGTCCACCTTCTCTCCGCTGTTAACATCTCGTAGTCCATGATCAAGTCCCTCAACCGTGCCTTCGCTAATTTCTTCTGGGGAAACTCAGAGAAAGGCAGCAAGCGGCATTGGATTAGTTGGTTGAAGGTTTGTTCCCCTATTCGTGATGGTGGTTTGGGAGTTAGGATTTTGGACGACGTCATATCTGCCTTCAGAAAAAAGCGGTGCTAGAATCTGATGTGGTGTAAATCCCTTTGGGCTGTCTTCACTTCAGCCAAGTTCTTCTAGAAGCTGATTTTCAACAGAGGAGCTATCAGTTTAACCTCCTCCCCAGGCTAGAACGACCTCCTCAAAGCTCTTCCCACCATCTTCCTCCACTCCAGATGGCTCATAAGTGAAGGTAATATTAATATCTGGACTCACAACTGGTCGGGCTATGGCCTCTTAACCGGCGCCATTCAGAATTCAGTTCCTCCTTCTCTTCTTTTAGCCATTGTCAGAGATTTATTCCTCAATGCTGACAGACGAAACCTCTCAGACATCCACGCCTACACCTCCCTGTCAACAGCAAGATGCATCTCACCCTCCCAAATTATCTTGACTAACCGCCCTAACCAATTCATCTAGGACCTCTCTTCGTCTGGCCATTTCACATTTCACTCAGCCTGGGATGCTATCAGAACTCCTCGGGCTGATGCCCCATGGTCCAAATGGATTTGGCACAACCTCCTCCCTCTGAAAATCTCCTTCTCGCCTGAAAAATCTTCCACAGAGTAATCCTGGTGGACCTAGCGGTTCAGCATTTTGGCATCTCAATTGCATCTCGATGTGAATGTTGTAGAGCTTCTCAGCCTTACCTCTCAGCGTCCTCCTCTGCTCCAACGGCTCTACTAAGCCGCACTTCGCCTCCCCCCCAGTGCTCCTCTACCAACGACCAACTCCAATCACATCATCTTGCCTCCCAGCCCACAGTCCACTCTGGGGGAGCAGAGGAGACCACCGACCACCTTTCTAGTCAGGGTCTGATTGCCAGGAAGGTTTGAGACCATTTCCTTAAGCTTTTTGCCTTGTCCCCCCATCCTCAACCAACCCATTCTCCCTCGTCTCAGACAGTGGATTTCTATGACCAGCAATCAATCTATTGTTTCCACTTTGTCAAGTCTCCTCCCAAGCTTGATCATTTGGGAAATTTGGCTTAGTAGAAATGCAGCCCGCTTCGAGGGTCACCCTATGTCCGAGAATGCTATCATCAACAGAGTCACGTGCTGGCTGAGAGAGCTTAGCTCTTCCTTGGATTTGGAAGAGAAGCTCCCTATGGACTCCCTCATCACTCTACAAATCCTTCAGATTAAGCGTCCCCCTGCCCCAGCAACTGCAACTCCCATCCTCGTCAAATGGACCAAGCCACCTGAAGGATGGCTTAAGCTAAACACAGACGGCTCATCCAGGAACAACCCCGGTATTAGTGGTGGAGGTGGTGTTTGTAGGGACCACTCAGGTAGATTAATCTTTGCTTTCAGACAGCAATTTGGGATCATATCCAACACGGTGGCGAAAGCCAAAGCAGTGATTGAGGGATTGACCATTTGTTCAAACCTAGGTCTAACCAATATTATCGTCGAATCCGATTCTGCTACTGTAATAAACGCGGTGAATGACCTGTCTGCTGCCTACCCGTGGAGCATTTGGTACATCATGGGCGAAATTCAAGCTAGAGACTTCCTCTTAATCTCATCTTTAAGCATATATTCCAAGAAGGTAATGCTGTTGCGGATGCCTTAGCCAGGTTGGCTAGTGAAGGATGTCCAGATGAAACTTTCTTCTGCCCAGCTGGCCTCCCCAGGCTGATGAGATGTTGCCTTGTTCTGGATAATGCGGGTCTAGACTCTCTTCATAGACGCCAATCTTGATGGTCTCGGGCTGGCTTTCAGCAGTTTCTTGCTGGGTGTCTGCTCTCTCTTTTGTGTATTCTGCCTTGTAGGTCGTCACGATAGGAGTGGTCCATTTCCTTTTTGTTCGGACCCTCCAGAATCCTGTACATGTCTCAGTTAAATGCAATTCAAGTGGCTTGGCCCACCTTTAAAAAATAGAAAAAAGAATTAGTGTTGCAGAAAATCTCATACTATAACATGGTAGAGAAAACTGGCTTCTTATTTTAAAAGTATGCATCATTCCATGAAAAAAAAAAATCATAACTGGCATTGATTACTGTAGGCAAAGAGTCGTTCTCTCGAGCACCACCTGGTACGCGACAACGTTTGATTAGCCCAGCTGGTGCTCATGCTTGAGCCGCGCACCAGCCTTAATGATCAACATTAAATATAGCAAGCAAAGAGCCATCTCCTCATCCATCACTTTACACATGGAGGCTCCTCATCCATCTTGTCATTACGTATTCTTGGCCTCTACCACTCATCCGTCCACCACAGGCCTGCAGTCGAAAAGGCCACCACCTCGAAGTACGACACCTCAATGGCACCAGACCGTAATTACATATTCTCCTCGACTCTACTACCAGAGGAAGTATATTAGACCACCCGTTCGTCTTCACTACATGAATTTACTCCTCGAGCATGGGCTGCAAACTCACAAGGTAGGGGGCTTCTGTTATGGGAAAATATGATCCGACTACACTCAAAGACAGCTCGGCCCAACAATGTTCAAAAATGGTCTAGCCCAATCACTCCCAAGGTCGACTCATCTCGACGAACGTATATTCTCTAAGCACTTTACGTAGGAGAATTGGCATAAGGTTCACAAACATAGTCCTCAGTGGGGCGAGGTCTTAAGTTCTTGGCCACTCAAGCTCACCAGTAACCAGATGACTTGATGAGCCCAAGGGGACACTAAGTTCAGCTTGACCGCGCTCGCTGGACTCGGACCGTCCCCGAGAGACCAGACCCAGGCCATAGTTCAAATCGACTCATGCTCGGATGAGCTGGGTCGTTTTTAACCGAGCATCAGAGCTCGATCGTGGTAAGCCTAGCCTATGTTGGCTTCAGTCATTCAAAGGATCTTGGTTTAGATTAGTTTGGCTCAGCTCGTCCCTGGTGGATTAGGAAGACTTGACCAACTAAGTGCGAAATTCACTCATAGTAACACACGACAGAGGTAACTGCTTGATGCACAATATCAGGGTAATTGTTGACACCCATCACTCGCACACATCTCACCTGAACAGCTAAGATCATGCCAAAGATTACGAGCCACCTCAACCTGTGAACACTATAAGGGGACCATCAATAGGGAAAGGTACGCAAAATCTCTCACCCAAAATCCCTCTACACTATTAGACCCAGATTTCTAGCTTGACTTTGGCATCGGAGGGTCCCCAACTCTAGCTAGGGTGTCCTTTGTTCTTCTCTTAAGCAAGTGCTCAGAGCTCGGTAAGGGTGAACCGGATTTTTGCATCAACAAACTGTATAGATCTAATTTCACACATTTGGGTGGCACCGAAATGGTATATAATACGTGTTAGTTATCCCTCACCATCGATCAGCATGTTCCACCCGATGATCAGGTCGGCTCGATCCTTTAAGTTCCTACATAGTTTGACCTCCGAATGTAAATGGACCACACAGATCCAATCCTACACGTTCCCATGGCCAGTAACAATTCCCTATGAAAAAAAGCACAAACCAATTGAGTTGGGATCTTAATCAGGGACCTGGAGAACCTCCGTACATTCCCTTAAGAAGGGAGGTCAATTAGAGATAAGAGAGAGGAGTTACAACCAAATTTATCTCTCCTTTCTAAAATTCAAGTTTAAATTAGAATTTTAAATTGATTTCTTGTATTTGCAAAACTGATTAGTCTATACAATCGAAAGTATAGATCCTTCGATCTATTCTACACTTAGAGTTGTACACGAATAGAGTAAGCTCGGTTACTTGCTTGACTCGACTCGGAATTACTCGACTCGACTCGGCTCGAAATGAGTTTGAGCCGAGCATGAGTTGATTTTTGGTACTCGATTTGATTTCGAGCAGTGTACGAGCTAGGTAATACTCGACTCGGTACTTAATTCAATACTCAACTTGGTACTCGACTCGTACTCGACCAAGGGTATATATATATACCCCAAAATAAAAATACCCTAACTCCTCAGTCGCTTTCAGCCTGCTCGTTCAAAAAAAACATTACACCCCTCCCAGCACCTATTCAAAACCAAAAAACCCATCCCTCCCATCGGCGTCCAGAGGACTAACGATCTCACCCATTGGCCGTCCCCTCTCTGGCTCTCTCCTATTAGTCGTCCCCTCTCTCCCATTGGCCGTCCGGCTTGTCCCTCTTCTTCCCTCTCTCTCTCTCTTACTCTCCTCTCATTTCCCCTCTCATTTCCTTTGTCTTGTGCCCTCCTCTCATTTTCCCTATCCGGTGTCGTCCGGCCTGTCCCTCTTCTTCCCTTTCTCTCTCTCTCACTACCCTGTCCGGTGCTAGTCCATGACACTCATCCCTGCCCTGCATGATGCGCTCGTCCGGTGCTGCAGTTCGTCCCTGTCGCTCGAACTCGACTCGAAAACTCGAACTCGACTCAGCTCGATATCTGCTCGAACTCAACACGAACTTGGACGCGTAGAGCACGAGTTGGGCATCCGAGCTATAAGCCAGAGCCGAGCCGAGTATGAATTGGGACTCGGGCAGTGCAAGCTGAGCACGATCTGGGTAATACTTAGCTCGACTCCACTCGTGTACAACTCTACCTAGACCAAGTAAAGTTTTTTTTTTTTTTAAGGCTTATTTCATTTCTTTTTTAGACAAGATTAAATATTTTATCGGTTTCATAGGTTAGATGATTAGTATAAGTGTCCTGCATATATACAAAACTTGGGGTCATCACACTCAGGATCAATGGAATTGTGATTTATACATAAGGTGTGCATTTCCATGCCATGTATAGTAAATTATTTCACCTTATAGTAGGATTCACCAAAATGCTTTATAGGTGAACTTTAGCCTGCACAGTTAGTTTGTTTTGCTCAAAGGCAAAATACAGTGTGATATCTGTGGAAGAACAAACTTTTATCGAAAAATAGAAGGAAAGTTATTATATACATAATTATCGGAATCCTACTCTACCAAAGATACATAATTGCAGTTAGACCATAATCAACATATGTAATAGATTATGACATATTACCTCTGGGAATTTTGTGCTCTCATTGCCATTTCCAAGCTTGAACAAATGAGGATAGTTGCGTTAGGTTTGTTGAAAATCGGATGCCTCAAATCTGTGCTAAAATAGGGGCTTTCTACTAGCCGACAAGATTAGGATTAATATAATCATAAATAAGGGTTTGAGACAGTTTTGGAGAGAAGAAAAGCTACGGTATTCTTCTTAGAGCATTGATCGGTAAGATTCCATCTCTTGTATATTTGTTATTTATAGTGCATTCTCACTTTGTGCGATGGTTATTTCCTTGAAGGGTTTTTCGATGTAAATTCAGATTATATTGTTCTTTGTTGGATTTTCTTATGTGATTATGATTACTTTCCTTGATTCTGCTGTTTGCTTTTACGAGTCCCAAATAGTGGTATCAGATTTAAAACCCTAGTTTCCTCTATTCAAAACCCTTAATTCATGTTATCTCTATTTGTCTTAACCCTAATCCTGAATTGGGAGTTGTATTTATAAATTTCATACAAAATTGGAAACAAAACCTGCACTTAGGCATACCATTCGTTCAGACTGAATATAACCCTCTCTCGGACAAAAAAAAATCGACATTCCTCGGTTGAACCGAGTGTTAAGCTAAAATTGTACAAAATATCAAGTGATCAAGGGGCCAAAATGCAAATTTTTAGTCAAATTGACAAAAGCTTTGGCCGAATTGAAAACTGACTTCTCTGCATAGGATTAAAGGCACTTGATCAACATCGTGAAGAAAATTCGGTCGCGGATGGGCTGTTGCACAGCACGCCAACAACGCAGTGGGCCGAGATCTAATCTCAGGCCTCACCCACAAATGATAAACGAAAGAAATATAAACTAGAAATAGATCAAAGCAATCCAAACAAACTATAAGACAAGATATACGTGGAAAAACTCCAAACTAGGGTAAAAAACTACGGATGCAAACTTCCACTATGAAGAAATAAAGATTACAAGGCAAAATACTAACCTCTCCCTTGGAAGAATAGAAAACCCTGAGCCCACAGCTTTAGAAATATTTTCCAATATTTCTCATTCCTTAGAATCCCCTAGAAAAACCTTAAGAACCCCTATTTATAGTTTAGACAACTTCTCTTCCGCATCCCAGTTGCGAAAGGACTCAAATCCGCAGTTTCGCGCAAAATCGCGGAACAAACTGCGTAACTTATGACCGGTCCTGGCTCCCCTACGACCGGTCATAGACCCCTACGACCGGTCCTAGCTCTCCTACGACCAGTCCTAGGCCCCGGGAAAAAAATAGCACAACTCACTGGACTTTGAGTCGTGTCAGGGCTCGAACCCACGATCGGTCGAGCGCCTTTCACGACCGGTCGTGGCTCCCCTACGACCGGTTGAACAGGTCCCACGACCGGTCGTAACCGTCCTACGACCGGACCAAGGCGGCCCAATGTGGCTCCATATTCTCAACAATCTCCCACTTGGAGACACATTGCCAAAACATTCATCTTCTTCATCCGGAGTGCACCACCTCCTCGTCTTCAAGCCTAAAGACCAATCAAAGCTGAACAGAGCTTCAGCTTCTCCCTTGTGACCACCTTGGTCAACATATCTGCAGGATTCTCACTTGTATGAATCTTCTCCAGAATAATCGATCCATCTTCTAGTAACGAACGTATGAAGTGATATCTGATGGCAATATGCTTAGTCCTTGAATGAAAGGCTGAATTCTTAGCCAAGTGTATTGCACTCTGACTGTCACTGTACAGCTTGCAATCTACTTGCTTCTTACCCAACTCTTCCATAAAACCTTGCATCCACACCATCTCCTTACATGCTTCTGTAGCCATAACATATTCTGCTTCTGTCGTACTGATAGATACTATCTTCTATAACTGAGAGACCCAACTGACTACAACACTGCCTAGAGTAAAGACATAACCTATAGTGCTTCTTCTGCTGTCGATATCTCTTGCCAAATCTGAATCCATGTAGCCTTGTAGCTTGATTTTCGATCCACCATAACACAACCCTACATCCTTAGTACCCACCAGGTATCTGAGGATCCACTTCACAGCTTCCCAATGTTCCTTTCCGGGGTTGTTCATGAACCTGCTAACAACTCCTACTGCTTGAGTAATATCTAGCCTCGTGCTTACCATAGCATACATGAGACTCCCAATCGCTGACGCATATGGGACTTTGCCCATGTAGTCTCGTTCCTCCTATGTCTTTGCACCTTGCTCCTTAGATAGCTTGAAGTGGTTGGCTAATGGAGTGCTAACCAGCTTAGCACCTCCCATATTGAATCGATCAAGTACCTTGGCTATGTACTTTGCTTGTGACAAAATCAGTTTCTTATTTTTTCTGTCACGCTTTATCCTCATGCCTAGGATTTATTTTGCAGCTCCTAAATCTTTCATGAAAAATTCTCTAGACAATTGTCTTTTGAGATCTGAGATGTCCTTCATGCTTGAACCGGCCATAAGCATATCATCAACGTACAGAAGAAGAATGATGTACGACGTATCAAACTTCTTCAAATAACAACAGTGGTCTGCATGACATCTCCTAAAACTGTTTCCCGACATGAAACTATCAAACTTTTTGTACCACTGCCTCGGGGCCTACTTCAGGTCATATAGACTTTTCTTCAGTCTGCACACCTTGTTCTCATTACCTGGTGCCACGTATCCTGTCGGCTGATGCATATATATTTCTTCTTCAAGGTCCCCATGAAGAAAGGTTGTCTTAACATCTAGCTGCTCTAGATGTAAGTTTTCTGTAGCCACTATACTCAAGACCATGCAAATCATAGACATTTTCACTACCGGTGAAAATATTTCAGTGAAATCGATACCTGCCTTCTGTTGAAACCCTTTTACAACCGGTCTCACCTTGTACCGTTTCGAACCATCATGCTCCTCCTTCAGTCTATAAACCCACTTGTTATGAAGAGCTTCCTTACCCTTGGGTAGAGTGACTAGCTCCCATGTACGATTAGACTCAAGAGAGTCCATCTCCTCATCCATGGCCTGCTCCCACTTAACCCGTCTATCTGACTGTAATGCCTCTTCAAAACACTCTGGCTCACCATTATCTGTCAGCAGTAGATAATGTAAGGAGGGTGAGTATTGGACCGTGGGTCTCCTCTCCTGAGTAGACCTCCTCGTAACTGGTGTCTGTGGCTTTGCCTCATAATGCTCCTGTGCATGATCATCCTGTGGCGCTGTAACACCCATGTCCGGTAACTCTTCCAACTCTACGAATTCCTTTTTCTCGACCTTATTTTCTTGCACACTGTCCTTATGCATCACTTTTTTGTTGAAGACTACGTCCTTGCTTCTGATGATTTTCCTGTTTTCTACATACCAAAACCTGTAGCCAAAATCATGCTGCCCTTAGCCTATAAACGTGCACCTCCTGGACTTCGCATCCAGCTTGGTTCTGTGCTCTGCATCAATGTGAACATATGAAGTGCAACCGAACACTCTGAGATGTGTAAGGTTTACTTCTTTCCTAGTCCATGTTTCTTCTGGTAGCCCACCATCCAATGGTGCTGAGGGACTTCTATTGATAAGATGTACGGCAGTATTCACAGCATCTGCCCAAAAGGTCTTGGGCAACCCTACATGTAACCTCATGCTCCTGGCGCGCTCAAGGATGGTCCTGTTAATGCGCTCAGCCACACCATTCTGCTGTGGTGTCCTTGGAATCATTTTCTGATGTTTGATTCCACTTTCTGCATAATACTCCTTAAACCTCTTATCACAATATTCTCCCCCATTATCAGATCTGAGACACTTTACTGTTTTACCTGTCTCATTTTCTACCATAACTTTCCACTTCTTAAATGTATCAAATACATCAGATTTATGCTTTAAGAAATAAACCCACAGTTTTCTACTAGCATCATCAATAAATGAAACAAAATAACGTGAGCCACCAAGAGATGATACATGTGCCGGTCCCCACACGTCAGTGTGTACAAGCTCCAATAGATGCGTCTTTGGAGCGCGTCCTGTCTTCGTAAAGCTTACCCTCTTATGCTTGCTATATACGCAGTCCTCGCAGAATTTCAAGTCAAGAGACTTCAGCCCTGGTAGCTTCCCTTTCGACAACGGCACTTTCATCCCTTTCTCACTCATATGTCCCAACCTCTGATGCCATAACTACCGATTTACTCCAGTTAATGCGACTGAGAGTGAACCATATGATCCTGAAGTCACGTATAAAGTGCCTTCCTTTTTGCCTCTAGATACCACCAAGGCACCTTTTGTAATCTTCCAGGAATCACTGGTGAATGTCGTCACATAACCGGTATCAGCCAACTGCCCCACTGAGATCAGATTCCTTCTCAAACTCGATACATATCTGACATCCTTCAGTTTCAAAACCATTCCGTCTTTCTGATTGACCTGAACGTCACCCTTTCCAACAATACTGCACGGCTCATCATCACCCACGTAGACTCTCCCAAAGTTACCTGATACATAGTCATGCAGAACTTCCTTACATGAAGTGGCATGAAACGAAGCACCCGAGTCTATAACCCATAACTCATTCCTCGCATCAAGAGACAAGATCAGCGCCTCTGTGTCGCTCTCCTCAGACAGATTCACTGAATCCTTCCCGCCTTGAGAGCTTCCTTCTTGTTTCTTGAGTGCCCTGCAATCACGTTTCATGTGCCCCTTCTTGCCGCAATGCCAACACCCGTCTTTGTCTTTCGGTCCCTTGGACTTCTTCCTCGACTTAGAATGCCCGTGTTTATTGCCTCCTCTATTCTGCGATCTTCCTCTTCCTTCAACGTTTAGAGCATTCCCTGAATCTCCTGAAACTCCTGATGCCTTCCTTCTAGATTCTTCGCTGAGAATTAGACCAGCCACATCATCAAATTTCAGCTTTGTCGACCCTGAAGAATTGCTCACAGCAATCACCAAACCATCCCAACTGTCTGGCAGACTGGATAAGATCAATAGTACCCTGACCTCATCCTCAAAAACGATACCAACTGATTCCAACTGGCTCGTGACTGTATTGAACTCGTTTAGATGTTCAGTCACGCTCCCACCATCTGACATTTTCATGTTGAATAGCTGTTTCATAAGATGAACCTTGTTGGATGCTAAGGGCTTTTCATACATGGTAGCTAGGGCTTCCATTAATTCTTTTGTCGTTTTCATCTTTGATATATTAAAGGCGACGCTCTTAAAAAAAGAGAGTCGGATCGTTCCTAAAGCCTTCCTATCCAGTAAAAACCATTCATCATCTGTCATCTTTTCTGGTTTCTTCTCTTTTCTTTCTAGAGGAATGTAGAGGTCCTTCTGATACAGATAATCCTCCATCTGCATCTTCCAGAAGGCAAAGTTTGAACCATCAAACTTTTCAATTCTAATTTTTTCATCTTCCGTCATCGCTCCCAATAGAACTAAACCAATAGCTCTGATACCAGTTGTTGTGCAGCACGCCAACAAAGCAGTGGGCCGAGATCCAATCTCAGGCCTCACCCACAAACGATAAACGAAAGAAATATAAACTAGAAACAGATCAAAGCAATCCAAACAAACCACAAGACAAGATATACGTGGAAAAACTCCAAATTAGGGTAAAAAACCATGGATGCAAACTTCCACTATGAAAAAATAAAGATTACAAGGCAAAATACTAACCTCTCCCTTGGAAGAATAGAAAACCCTGAGCCCACAGCTTTAGAAATATTTTTCAATATTTCTCATTCCTTAGAATCCCCTAGAAAAACTCTAGGAACCCCTATTTATAGTTTAGGCAACTTCCCTTCCGCATCCCAGTTGCGAAAGGACTCAAATCCGCAGTTTCACGCAAAATCGCAGAACAAACTGCGTAACCTACGACCGGTCCTGGCTCCCCTACGACTGGTCGTAGACCCCTACGACCGGTCCTAGCTCTCCTACGACCAGTCCTAGGCCCCGGGAAAAAAACAACACAACTCACTGGATTTTGAGTTGTGCCAGGGCTCGAACCCACGACCGGTCGAGCGCCTCCCACGACCGGTCGTGGCTCCCCTACAACCGGTCGAACAGGTCCCACGACCGGTCGTAGTCGTCCTACGACCAGTCGAAGGCGGCCCAATGTGGCTCCATATTCTCAACATGGGCTAGCTAGGTTATCTAGTGATGGGTGTCCCAATACTCTATAGCGTAATAGATCAGAGCTCTCGAGGCTAATTAGGGGCTCTTTGGCTTGAGATAATGCAATGGTAGGGAACTTCAACAATAAAAAGGAAAAAAGAAGAGGGAGGGGTTGATTTCTTCCCAAGGATTAATTATGAGGCCTTTTCTTTTGGGCCACTTTGGGGTTGGGTCTTGTATATGGGTTCATATGATAGGCGGAGCCCTGGGTTTGTTTGATCATAGTTTTGCAATAATATATATATATATATATATATATATATATATATATATATATATATATATATATATATATATATATATATATATATATATATATATATATATATATATATATATATATATATATATATATATATATTTTGTGGGGATGGAGAATGGCCGGAAGTTAGAATTTCCTACCAAGATGCATGTTTTTGTGACCATACCTTCCATGAAAGCAACTCATGAGGATGACTCAGCTGGAAGAATTGTAGTGGTGAGAGTAGAAACCATATTTTTGGTGATTTCATTAGTCTGCTTGGGAATGTGAGCGACCATTTAGTCTTTTTATGTTTTTATTTAGAGAGCAGGGCCAATTTAATCATCAATTCATCGAGAGCCATTTTTTTATTCATCTTTCTTTTTTGTATGTTCGTTTCTTCGTTTATTTGTTTGTTTGTTTGTTTTTTTATTTTTTTATTTTTTTATTTTTTATTTATATAAAAATCTTTGGTACATGTGAAGGTTAGGAGCTCACCACCTATCATAGTATTGCTTGGAAAGTGAATATTATCACCTATCTGGTAATGGCATTACAAGAACCTCGAGATGAACTATACAAATGGATCCAGAAGAGCAAGGTGAAAATGGCCATACATTGGCTGCCACGGTTATCCCCATTAAGGTCCTGAAAAAACTGGAAAGCATCTTCGCTAACTTCTTCTGGGGTTGGCACGACGGGGTGAGGAAACTTCATCAGAAGAAATGGAAAGACATTGCTTTGCCTAAGGAGGAGGGAGGGCTGGGTCTCAGAAAACTGAAGGACCTAATGAAGGTACTTCACATGAAAATGGCATGGGGAATTAAATTCGGGAAGGAAGGTATCCTCTGGGCAAAGTTCATGCACTCCAAGTATGTGGGGAATGGTGCAACAGGTACACCCCATCCCCTCCCTGCAAATGCCTTGTCGTTTTGGAGGGTTTTGGTAGGGCTTTTCCCCATCCTGGACAACGTCCAATGGGAAGTGGGCCGTGGGGACTACAATATGTGGCAAAGCAATTGGTCTGGACTAGGACCTCTGTCCACCCACGTGTCCCTTCATATGCCATAACATTTGGCAGAATTGAAAGTTTTAGATTTCATAGGGGAGGATGGACCTAAGGCGCAGGTCCCTATCGCCCTTCTAGGTTGGCTAAAGGACCAGATTATCTTAAGAGGTATCTGCACCTCGGATGCCAAAGACTCCCCTTTCTGGCTGATCAACCCTGCAGGTAGATTCTCCATCAAATCAGCTTGGGAAGTGGGGAGAGAGGCAGCCCAAAACATTCCATGGGCGAAGAAGATGTGGCACCCCAACATTCCCCCAAAATTTTCTACTTTCTTGTGGAAGCTGCTACAGGAAGCTGTGCCTATCAACACAGCCATCCAGAAGAAGGGGATCTACATCGCCTCGAAGTGTGAGTGTTGCGGGGACAATCGGGTTCCTTCTCATAGCAGGGAAACATTGGCCCATCTGTTCTTATCGGGGAATCTGGCTGACCAATTGTGGAAGCATCTGACAGCTTATTTCGGTGTGTCCTTAACACTCCACCTCTCGGTACGATGCCGATTAATATGGTGGTGGCAGCGGGATATCCCTCTCAGACATTCCCCCATTGCTCTACGTTTAGCTCCCACTTTCCTACTGTGGGAGATGTGGAAGACCAGGAACAGAGCGAGATTTAAAGGCCAAGGCTTCTCTATCCAAGGAGTGTTTGCCAAAATCATATGGTGGCTGAAAGTGTGATTCCCTCACATTCAGCCCCCTCTTCCAGTTAGAGAACTCCCCCTAATCGACTCTTCTCCATCATCGCCATCAGATTCCCCATTCACAAGACTTCTGCATAGTGAAATGGATCAGGTCGGAATAGGGTTGGTGCAAGTTAAACATTGATGGTTCAGTGCTCTCTAATCCAGGACTAGCTGGAGGGGGAAGCATATGCAAGGACCATAGTGGGAATATGATTTTTGCATTTGTCAGCAGGTACAGATCTTTGACTAACAATGGGGCCGAAATCCGAGCTGTCTATGGTGGTATGCGTTTTTGGTTAGATCGTGGGATGGGAAACACTCACATCGAATCTGACTCTAAGTGGGTAGTGGACAGCCTATTGGAGAAGTCCACCTATGCCTGGAAATGGAAGTATTTGATATCCATGATTAAGAGGTTAAGCTTGAGAGGCTCTTCTCGTCTATCCCTTATTCCAAGGGAAGCAAATGGGGTGGCAGATGGATTAGCCAAAGAAGGTAGCAGAAATCAGACCAATAGAATTTTCTCCAAAGTCTCGGTCCTCCCTCGTCTCGTTAAGGGTGTTCTCCTATTAGATAAAGCAGAATTATGTTCGCTAAGGAAAGTTAATGCTTCAGGTTAAGGTTAAGGAAGCGTAGCTAAGGAAAGTTCCTTTGTTTCTGTGGGTGTTCAGCATGAGTCCTCTGTCTTTCCTGTAGTTTTTTATTTCCCTGTTTTTGCGGGTGTTCAGCATGAGCCCTCTGTTTTTCCTATAGTTTTTTATTTCCCTGGTTTCAGCATCTTATGATAGGCTTCTGTTCGGTCCTTTTTCTCTTTACGGAAGCCCAAATTACTGTAAATGTTGTAATGCTCTGTTTTGGATGAAATGAAAAGCTTCTTCTTTGAAAAAAAAAAAAAGATTTACTAGACCTCAATCATTTCGGATAATGAAAATCAATGATGCCTGCTTTGTCTGTAATAATTCTACCTTTCACCTGCATAAGAAGATTGGCTACTGAGTGAAAGACAGAATTGGGACTTCCACAGCTGCCTCTTCTAGCAATGGGATTTTTTTCCCCACAAAAGGTCAGAGCATACCACCAATCTATCAAAGGGAAAATAACTGAAATGTAATTTCATTAGCATCCATGTTGTGGGTCGGACCTCCAAATTTGCAACCACATCTCAGTAAAATTGGACTGGTAAAGAACATAGTTGCAACCAAGGGCCACTTCATAGCAGCAAATGTGCGGTTCTACATGAAGTGTGCTACACTAGTTTTTGTCATTTCTTTTCATTCAGAAAGCCTAACAAAACGCCAATTTGAAATCTGTAAATTTTAGAATGATTTGTGTAATTGCTTTCTTTTCTTATTTATTTATTTATTTTTTATTTTTAAAATTTAATTTTTAACGCAGTGAAGAAGCTTTTTTTGGAAAATTGAATCAAACGTTTTCGTATTAAAAAAACCATTTTGTTTGAAGAAATTTTTTTCTGGGTGATTTAAAGATTCATACTAATCATCACTATTCCTAGTAGAATTGAGTGGAACCTGGGAAAATTTATCTGAAAGAAATCATTTTTTATAAGAATTACTTGAAAAGAAAATATCAGCGAGGCAAAGAATGATATTAACACAATGTTTGACTGCCTTTGTATATTTTTACTGGTTCATTTAGAAATCTAACTATTTTAATTGATTTTTATTTTATTTTAATGTTATTTAGATAACTTACCTAAATATATGTTCATAGTAAAGATTGACATTGACGAATATTTTTCTGTGTATTATTTTTTGTGTAAAATGGGTATAAATAAATTTATGGTACATTGTATATGGACACATGAAGATAAAATCTTTGGATTTGGGAATCAATCAGCCAGGCAATTAGGCAGCTAAAATAGATTGCTAAGCTGTAATTGATATAGAAGATGATGGTTTAATACACAGAACGAGGATACAATATAAAGCATTGACCGGTAAGCACAAGTGTATATTCATAAACCTATGTCTAAGTGTGTCTAAGGGCAATCTTTTTCTTTTTTCTTTAAAAAACTCTGAATTCTGCATTAATGAAGAAAGAGATTACAAAAAAAAAAAAAAAAAACAACAGAGGTTCGGGTGGGCCCCACAGCAGGAAACGGGCCCCACCTATCGCATATCCTAAAAAAAAAAATGAAGGGAAGAGAAGACGGGAATGCCTTGGGGAAATCGCCCATGCGATGTCTACATGAAAGCCATTCTAACTGCAAAGCACCACTACTACTCCACTACTGGGCAGACAGCATGATATTCATAGCTGCGCTAGGATTCCACTCCAATTGCAAACAATCTTAGTTTTGTGTAATTGCAGAAAGTAAGTTGCACTTTTTGATGAAGTTGGACATACATACAAACCGTACTTAGGAACTCTTAGACACACTTAAATGCATTTAGATACTTGGAGGCACTTGGACATACGATAGATGAGTTTTGTTGAGCTTTACAAACTATGTATTGGATCTGCCATCATCTACATATATACCATTTTTTTACTACTTTTCTTCCTGAGTCAGATTTGTATTAAGCCGAGGCATTTTTATCCTCCGATTTGATATATATATATATATATATATATATATATATATATATATATATATATATATATATATATATATATATATATATATATATATATATATAGGGAAAAGGTACTATGCGCTCGACCTCATGATAAGCTCCCATGAGGTCGAGTTGTGTGGGCCCCACCGTGATGCGTGTCAACCACCGACACCGTGCATTTGATGGGTCCCCTTTAAATTATGGGATATCCCAAAAATCAGCCGTATATGGAACTCAGGTGGGCCATACCATCTAAATTCATGTTGAGACACCATTAAAACATATAAAAGCACTTGGTGGGGCCCACCCGAGTTTTGAATGCTACTGAAACTTGGTTTGAACCATCATCAAAGTGGGACACACATAATAGATGGGCTGGATTTGCAAACCACATCTCGGTGGGCCCAAAAAATGATTATGAATGTTTTAATGGTGCACGGCCCCTCTCCACTTCTGTATGTGGTGTGGCCCACACAAGTCACGGATTGACTTGATTTTTGAGATCTAGGCCCATGATGGAATGGTGCATCTGAGTAATGGGGTAGATGTTCGAAACGCATCACGGTGGGGCCCACACAGCTCGACCTCATGGGACGACTCGTGAGGTCGAGCGCATAGTACCTTTTCCCATATATATAGCCGAACACTCACTTGTGAACCAGTTTGCACGGACTACTTGTGAACTTTTTTGATAAATTATCATATCTGATGAGTCTCGAAAATTTGAAATGTCCACATGGAGCAGAACCTCATGAAACCTCCTGATACCAATTTTTTACTTTGAACCAAAACTTTGGTGGGCCATGAAAAATGCAAATAGTTTCTTCCCTTGATTTGAATTTGTCTTTGCTATGGCCCACCAGAATCTTAGATTAGGCTGAAAATTCACCCCTTGTGGTTTCTTGGGATTCTACATCTTATGGACCGTTCGGATTCGACACCCATGACATGTGTGCAAAGGTGCGCATGTGTGTAGGTGAGCATGCCTCTGTGTGTGTGTGTATGTGTGTGTGTGTGTGTGTGTGTGTGTGTGTGTGTGTGTGTGTGTGTATGCGTGTGTGTGTGTGTGTGTGTGTGTGTGTGTGTGTGTGTGTGTGTGTGTGCGTGTGTGTGTGTGTGTGTGTATATATGAATACTTAGCTATGCACCAGTTCACATGTCATTACGTGCGAACTTTCCTATCAACCATCAGATAAGGTAGACAGTCTGGGTGAAGGCGCTCTTAGCGGCAGAAGCCTTTTCACATAAAATTCTTCTTCTGAAATGCTAGGTGGGTCCCACCAAGATGTTAATGATAAATCTATGCCGTCCATACATTTTTAAAAATAATTTTATGCTATGAACCCAAAACGGAAGTAGATCAAATTCTTAAGTGGGCCACAGTGTTGATTGAACTCTCACCATTAAAAACTTCCTGAGGTTACCAAAATTTTGGATCAAACTGATATTTGCTTCTTTTTTTTTTTCTTCATCTAGGTCTATATGACCTAATCTACAAGTTGGATGTCAAATAAATATCATGGTGGGTCCTAAAAAATATTTAACGGTGAGAATCATTATCATCACTGCTTCGTGTGGTGTGGTCCACTTGAGATTTGGATCTGCCTCAATTTTGGGATAATGCCCTAAAATGATAAGAAAAAAATGAATGGACAGGGTAGATTTCTCAAAAACATCATGGTGAGCTCCACCTAGAATTCCAACGAACTTTGCAAATTGCGTGTCTCATTAGGGCGGATTTGATTTCTTATGAAAGCCTTTCACAGGAAGTTCCTGCGCAAGGATGCTGGGTGGGGTCCACCACCATGTTTTTGGGAAGTATACTCTATTCATCCATTTGTCGAGCTCATTTTAAGAAAATTGACCAAAAATGAGATGGATCCAGAGCTAAAGTGGGCCACATGAGAGGGAAAATTGGGGAAAGAAATATCTGCCGTTAAAACCTACCTGGGCTCTACCTTGAAGTTTATATGCCATCAAAACTGTTTATAAGGTCATTATCACAGGGATGAAGTGAAAATACAAAAAAATTATCCTGAAAAAAGAATTTTGTGGTCATAAACTTGTTTCAACGGTTCTCACTGAATCCCTACTGTTTCCTCTCGTGTGGCCCAGTCGAGTCTTGGATCCACCTTGTTTTTCGTCACATGTCCTAAAATTAGCTTAAAAAATGGATAAACGGAGTATATTTTCCAAAAACATGGTGGTGGGCCCCACCCAGCATCCTTGCCTAGGGACTTCCTGCCAAAGGCTTTAGCAGGAAATGCGCGACACGACATAGGTTGAGTGGTTGTCGCAGATTGGATATTGGTAGAGGTTTAGTAGCTAGAGTCGCTACTGGAGTGACTCACCAGGTTCTGTGTGCCTCACATGATGTATGTGTTGTATCGCCACCGTCCATACATTTGGAGAGATCATTTTAGGATATGGTCCAAAGAACGAGGTAGATCCAAGGCTGGGGGTGGACCCCACCATAGAAAACAGTGGTGAGAGTGACACCCATTGGTGAAACCTTCAAAAGGTCCACCATAATTTTTATTTGAGATCCAATCTATTCATATGTTAATGCAGACATGAAAGAAGGGAAAATAGACTCCCTAATGAAGTGAACGTCACCAAGTTCTGTGGGCCACACCACGATGTATGTTTTGTTTCTACATCGCCTATCCATTTGGAGAGATTGTATTAGGGCATGATCCAAAGATCTAGTAGACCCCACCACAGAAAATAGTGAGAAGGGTGACCCCCACTATTAAGAAGTTCTGTGGGCTGCAAAAGTTCTCGGTCAAGCTAATATTTGTGTTTTCCCTTCTTTCATGTCTGCGTTAACACATGAACAGATTAGATCTCAAATAAAAATTATGGTGGACCTTGTGAAGGTTTCAATGGTGGGCGTCACTCTCACCACTGTTTTCTATAATGGGGTCCACCTCAGCCTTGGATCTACCTCGTTCTTTGTACCACATTCTAAAATGATCTCTCCAAATGTATGGACGGTGGGGATATAACACATACATCATGCGGGGCACACATAACTTGGCGACGTCAGTTCAGTAGCGACTCTGGCTACTCAACCTCTATCAGTATCTAATCCACTTCACCTACTCAACCTCTGTTGGTGACGCGGATTTCCTGCAAAAGCCTTCCTGTGCTGGAAGTGGTGCTTACTGTCATATTTTTGAGAAATCCTACCCGTCCATCCATTTTTTGAGTTCATTTTATGATATGAGGCTAAAAATGAACCGTATCCAATTCTCAAGTGGGCCGAAAACATGATAATTGAATGTCCACAGTTGAAATATTCTTGAGGCCAAAAACGTTCTGAATCATGCTATTATTTGTGTTTTGAGTTCATCCCAGTACAAATGACATTATTAACGGTATGGATGGCATGTAAACATCACTGTCGAAATTAGGGAGGTTTCAATGGTAGAAATTTCCCTAAATACCTTTTAATTTCCTTTAGTGTGGCCCACTTGAGTCTTTAATCCTGATAAATTTTGGTCTTATCCCATAAAATGATCTCAAAAAATGGATAAATGGAGAGGATTTCTCACAAATATGACAGTGGGCCTACTTGGGTTCCCAGTGCAGGAACTGTAAGACCCGTATCTTAGTCCGTACCGTTCCGTAAACTTCCGCGGTCTTACTGGTCAAATTTCGGCAACCTTCGACCTTTTCTGATATTTGCGCGCGATCCCGAGTCAGATCCCATATTTTAGAGTCGGCTCAACTCGAGACTTGTACCTTGACGACCGCACCGTCGCCGCGGTTCCGATGCCGCGTCCCGCGCGCCGAGGCGATACCCAGGCTAAGAGTTGTGGGCCCGCATTCAGTTCAAGGAAAACACCGCGTGTTGCTAATCCCAAGAAAATCCATCACATCAATCACATCATTTGTTAAAAGTACACCCATCCCTAAGTGCAACTACCCATCCCCAAAAGTCAACCCTCCCATCACCTCACCCATCTCTCTCCCCATCACTCCACCACTCACATCACCTTTCTCTCTCATCTCTCTCTCTCTCATTCTCTCCTAAGCTCCATGAGAACAACCCACGTCCAAGCTATCTCCAAGAGAGGAGAGCTTGGTGTGGCCCACCTCCCATCTCCACCGTCTATGATCCAATCTCGACCGTTGAAGTTCATCCATTGATGCTCTACAATACTTTGGTGAAAGGAGGAGAATATCATAGGTGGGTGTCTCTCTCTCTATTATTTTGATGATGTGTGACCCACCTATTGGATACATGCATGGACAATCGAGACCGTCCAGTAGGTGGGATGGTTTTGATGTCCACCCTATTGGATTGACTGTCCAATTGGACCGTCTGGATGGTGGGAATGAATAAATATGAGCCGGATTTCCAGCTCCATAGCCATCTGTGGGGCCCACCTTGATGGATGTATCATACCCACTCCGTCCATCTGCAACGGTTTAGATCTAGAGCCCTTGTGGGCTGCACCATAGAAGCAGCGGGACCGCCTGTGCTGCTGACTGCCTGATGAAAGGAAAAAAAAAAAACACGAATATTAGTTGTATCGAGCTCTTGGTGGGACCCACCTTGCTGGATGTGATACATTCACATCGTCCAGACGGAAGAACCCACTTAATGTATGTGTATCTGCACGGCCCATGTGCAGCAACTTTGTGGCCTACTCCATAGCAAGCAGCGGGACCGTCCATCAGTAGGACCTGCTGGATGCAGGAAACCACAGATTTCAGTTTGATTCTAGCTGGTGGGCCACTAATGTGGACCCCACCTTGATGTACGTGCCTTATATCTCCCATGTCCATCGTCTGTCCACCACCATCTTCAGTCGAACCAGCTGCTATCTTGCAGCTGGCGCTGATGAAGTGGAAAACACAAATATCACCCGGATCTGATGTGGGGTGGCCCACCACATGGGACCCACCCCGCTATATCTGCTCTATCCATACCGTCCAGACCACTCCGTGCGTCTCACGTGAGGTATGTGTTGTACCCAAACAGTCCAGGCCATGCTGCCACATGATGTACTTGCTTTATCCAGCTGGTGGGGCCAGCTGCAATGTATGCGACCGTCCACACTCGCGTGAGCCCACTATGTGGGTACGTGATTCATCCACATCGTCAGCGTCTGGACGGTGGAAACTACCTGGGATATGGATTTCATCTAGGCCGTCCAACCATTGGACCCCACGTGAAGTATGAGAATTATCTTCACCGCCCATCACATTTCCAGATCATTTCAGGGCTAGGCCCATAAGATCCAGTAGGCCTGGATGGGCCAGCTGCTGGCACCGTCCAACAGCCCTGGACAAAAAAAAAAAAAGGGAAAACACAAATATTACTTAGTCCGTGGGACCCACCCTATGCACGTGTTGTATATCTAGTCCGTCCATCAAACGGACGTCCCTGGAATCACCGTGATTTATGTGTTTATCCCAACTGTCCATTTGGACGGTGGGGACTGATCAGATATTTAGCTGATGTATTTATGTCAGCAAGTTCCTGTGGGTCCTACCAGCTGCACAGCTGATGTATTAACGTCAGCAAGTTCTGTGGGCCACCAAGATGTATGTTTTGCCCTAGCTGTCCGTCCATGGGGTTTGCCTGGATGACGTGGTCATCCTGGCCATCCAAATCAGGTGGGATTCACCTTGATGTACGTGGTATACCCACACTGTCCAGTAAGGACGTGGGGACCACCTTGATGTATGATTTCATCCATGTCGTCCAGGGACGGGGGACCACCTGATGTATATGCTTCCCATGCCATCCACCTCGGAGAGATTATTTGAGGACTAGACCCCGTGTCTGGATAGGTCCAGTAGGACAGCACCATCCAGCCCGTCCAGTAGCAGGCCTGGTTGGACGGCCGACACAGCTATCCGCTTGCTGGGTTTTTTTTTTTTTTTTTTTTTTTTTTTTTTTTGGAGTGGGGTGGCCCACTCACGTGGACCCCTCCTTGATTTATGTGGTTTATATCTACATCGCCCATCCAGTTTTTCCCAGATCATTTTAGGGCCTGGACTAGAAGGGCCAGCAGCTAGAAATGATACTATCTAGCAACGTCCAGGGTATTGTGTTGTATGTGTCCCATGCCTGGTTGGCCCACCTAATTTGTGCAGGAGTGTGGGTTGGCCCACCTCCTTGGGCAACCCACACCTAGGTGGGACCCACCATGATGTGTATTATATCCGTGCCATTCATCTGCTGGACACCCAAACAAGGCCAGCAGCCCAGCGGGGCTGACCGTCCATCAGAATGGTTGGGCCCGCTGTAATGTTTATGTTTTATCCATGCTACACACCCATTTTGTGGCCCACCCAGACAGGGCCTGCAAGTGGGGGCCCACCTTTTATATGTATTCCATCCAGACCCGTATTGATGGGGCTGGCTGTCCAGCATGGGTACACCTTGTGCATGTATTTTTTTTTGTGGGGCCCATTGTGATGTCTGTTTGCAGCAAAGCAACCAGCCCACTGATGAGATCCACCAAGTGTAAGTGTTCATCCAGGTTGTCCATTTGTTAGATGCCCAATAGGGCCAGCACATGGGTGGGATGGTCGTTCAGCAGCTGGCCCACCTTGCAGTATCTGGGTTGACCGTCTGTAGTGGGGCCTAGTGATGATGTGTGGGACCTTTCTTACACCATGATGCATGTATTTTCACCCAGCTTGTCCAGCTACTGGACGTCCAGCATGCCAGTGTGCAGATGGGCTGGACATCTAGCCACAAGCCCATCGTGCCATATATATGTTATATATTTATGTTGTCCATCCATTATGGGGCCCACGAGTAAAGTGTGGGATTCCCCACACCCTCAATCATTTTCTCAGGGCCCACCCTACTGTATGGGCCTAGATTATGAGCAATAGATCCAATCTCAGGTAGAATTACTACAGGGGACAGTTTGGGCTGTTTGGGCTGCGCGACCCATGTTGGGCTGCCTTGTGAGGCCCGCCTTGATGAATATGTTACATGCATAGCATCTGTCCATGTTGTCAGCCATCTTGAGGCCGTGGGCCATATTGTCTTATGAGGCCCACCATGACACGTGTTATATACATATAGTTCATTCATTTTAGGGTCGAGGGCTGCCTTGTAAAGCCCACCATGTATGAGTGATGTAAATAGGCTGCCCATCCATTTTTATTAAATGATGGGCTGCTCTATATGCACATTTGGCATGTGCAGGGCCACCTTGATGTAATTGGAGCTCATTTTGATGTATATGAGGTCCATTGGTGCGACCCATTGATGTGGCCCACTTGTTGTATATGAGGCCCATTGGTGGGGCCCATTGATACTTCCCATAGCGATGTGTACTAGGCCCATGTGATGCCAACCCATTTGATGTATGAGGCCCTTATGTGAGGCCATGGGCCCACTATATGTTTGGCTTTGGCTCTATGTGGGCCACTGCTTGGGAGCAATGATGGTTAGATGATCACATCGTGATCGATTACCGATCGTGGCCGATTGACCGATTACCGATTGTCGAGACCGATTATCGTGACCGAATACCGATCGTGGCCGATTGTCGATTATTGTGGCCGATTGTCGATTCTGCTTGTCATGACCGATTGACCGATTTTGATTATAGAAGCCGATTATCGATCGAAGCCAATTATCGTGGCCGATTGTCGATTCCGATTGTTGTGGCTGATCATCGATTCTGATTGTCGAGGCCCAATGTGATGTACATGAAACTTATATTTGAGGCCTGACGTGATGTATATTCAGCCCGTGTCTAAGGCCTGATGTGACGTATATTGAGGCCTAGTTGATGAGGCCCACTGTGATGCATTTGAGGGTCAGGCGAAAGAGCCCATTGTGATGTATGTTAGGCCCATGAGCAGGGCCCACCTGTTGTGTACATGTAACCCTTGAGTAAGGCCCATCATGTTGTATATTTGGCCCTTGTGTGAGGCCATGAGTCCACTATATGTTAAGCTTTATGTGAGCCATTCCTTGGGGGACAATGTTGGTTGAATGTCCACATGGTCGATGTCGATTGTCAATGTCGGTTATTGATACTGATTATGAGTATGTGACTGCATAGCATCATGATACATGGCCATATGCATCATCTGCATGTCTGTTATGAGATTTGATTGACCATTGCATATGTCATAGTGCTGGTTGTTATGAGACTCCCTGATAGGCGGTGATTGTCTCACATGAGCGCACGGTATGCGTAGGATTGATGCATGATTGGATTGTATGACTCATGCATCTCGCATTTGTGTGTTGTGATTACTATATGCCCTAGCGACATTAGGGTCGTAGCCTCCACAGGCATATCGTGGATGGCCAGATGGGACACCGGAAATCTGTTCTACATGGGGTGCTATAGATATCCTTGGGTGAAAGTCCCTAAACCCTCTTGGTTCCAGAGGTTGCTCCAACGTCTAGACCGAGTGGGTAGATGAGCGTTGAGTGCCGATTACCAGATGGCTGCGCTCTCCACTGTGTCGTGGTCGGTTGGAAGGGGGTGCGGCCTTACCTGCCCGAGAGGAGGGGGCAATGCTAGGCTGAGTCTGACCAGCTTGAGGAATGGGTCCGCTATTGACGAGCCGGGCCCGATATTGGCAGGCGGATAGTGAGGTCTCTTTCACTCACCTTGTTGTGCGCGATGGGGCGACAATCTGGTTTGGAGTGTAATAGACCCCGGTGATTTCCCAGAGAGGAACCGTACTGATATGTGGACTTATTGAGTAGGAGATGCATGCTCATTCATTCATTCACTATCCACTCGGGCTGGTGGTGCGCAACTAATTGTTGTGTACCTTCGTTATGCCAAGGATTTCGGTTGGGCGCGCGACTAGCCTGAGATCAGGAGTTTATCACAATGAGTCTGACTATCCAAATTTAGGTATGGGACTGGTTTGGATAGAAGTCCCTTGTGGTGGACCCCATAACCTGCGATACTACGTACTATCATCCCGACTTCACACTCCAGCATGGTTATTTCATTCGCATCGCATATTACATTACGTCCGCAGGCATTTGGCATCTTGGGTTGCTATTTCTGCACTTATATGGCCTGGATAGATTTAACAGGATTTGTATATTGCATTGCATTCTCGACATCTGCTATTTAGCTCTTTATGACTCCTTATCGCATAGTTGTTCTATATTGCGTATTCTGATATTGATTAACTTATAGACTTGTCCATACTTCCACTTACTCTGTTATCGTATGATTTACATCTTGTCAGTATTTTCGCTTACTCTGATAATTCCTGCTCTTGTTAGTGTTTCTGCTTATTTAGACATTGTATGGTTTATGGATTACCAATTTTTCCGGTATTGTATGATTATAGCATTGTATTGAATACTTGGCACTTACCTTGTGCACACACTTACACCACCCTCTAAGCTTTCTATAAGCTTATGCACGATAGATGCGTGCAGGTGATGGTGGTTTGCAGCAGTGCTGAGCTTGGAGCGTGCAGTGGTCTTCTGGGGCTTGATTTTTATTTATGTATTTCCCTTTCAGTATTGTACTCAAACGATTATATTAGTGGATATGTGATGATGATGTTGTCTAGTGAATTGGGTAATCTTATGGTTATGCTTATTATTAGTTATATGTATAAAAAAAAAAATCCTCCTTGTAGGATCCCAGGATCGGAATCTGGCATATGAATTCTAGGAGCCGAGAATGGGGTGCTACGGAGGCTGTCGGCGCCGGATTCGGCGATCGGGAATTCTGTGAGCCCGGTTTCCGAGTTTGGGGCGTGACAGGAACTTCCTGCAAAAGGCTTTTGCAGGAGATTCGCGTCAGCACGCAATTTGCAAAGTTTGTTAGAAATCTAGGTGGGGCCCACCATGATGTTTTTAAGAAATCTACCCATCCATCCATTTTTCCTTACCATTTCAGGGCATTTTCCCAAAACTGAGGCAGATCCAAATCTCAAGTGGACCACACCACAGGAAGCAGCGGTGATAATGATTCTCACCGTTAAATAATTTTTAGAGTCCACCATGATATTTATTTGACATCCAACTTGTAGATTAGGTCATATAGACTTGGATGATGGAAAAAAAAAATAGCAAATATCATCTTGATCCAAAATTTTGGTAGCCCCAGGAAGTTTTGAATGGTGAGAGTTCAATCAACACTGTGTAGCCCACTTGAGAATTTGATGTACCTTAGTTTTGAGTTTATACCATAAAATTATTTTAAAAAATGTATGGACGACATGAATTTATCACTAAAATCTTGGTGGGACCCACCTAACATTTCAGCTGAAGAATTCTATGTGAAAAGGCTTCTGCCGCATCCTTCAAATCGTGGTGAAGAGGCGTACGAGAGAAGGAAACTCATTTTTTTAAGCTCGCGCTAAGACCACCTTCATCCAGACCATCTACCTTATCCGACAGTTGATAGGAAAGTTTGCACGTAATGACGTGCGAGCCGGTGCGTAGCTGAGCATTCCTCACACACACACACACACACACACACACACACACACACACATATATATATATATACACACACACACACACACACACACACACACACACACGGAAACACTCACCTGCAAACCAGTTCGTACGTAGTACGTACGAACTTTTTTGAGAACCCATCATATGTGATGTGGATCTAAAATCTGAACCGTTCATGTGAAGCAGCACCTCGTGAAACCCCCCAAGCCCAAGTTTTACTTTGATCTAAGACTTTAATGGGCCATGACAATTAAAACAATTTCCTCCCTTGATTTGCATTTCTCTTTGCTATGGCACACCAGAATTTTAGATAGGGGTGAAAATTTGTCACATAGGGTTTGATGGGATTCCACATCACATGTAGCGTTCAAATTAGACACCCATAGCACATGTGCAAAGGTGCGCACATGCGTAGGTGCGCAGGGGAGCATGACTCTCTCTCTCTCTCTCTCTCTCTCTCTCTCTCTCTCTCTCTCTCTCTCTCTCTCTCTATATATATATATATATATATATATATATATATATATATTATGTTTTTGTTTCTTTGACCTAATTTTTTCTGGCATTTGAAAGATCGATGTAATTAAAAAAGGTTAACATTTCCAGTACCATATATTTTATCATATTGCCATTCTCTTTCCAACCTGTGATCCAAACTCTTCCTCGACAATGGGCATTTTATTTTTTATTTTTACTGAAATGATAAGTGGTTTGATTTGCAGAAAATGGAGGGAACCAATCAAGGGTTATAATCTCCGTTACTGTAGCAACGGTTTTAGGACTGGCTCTCTTTGGTTCCTATATCTACTGCCATCTACGAGGAAGAAAGACACGATGCAGAGGTAAAAGAAAATAAACTTGAGTCTGTGGCTATGGCTGCCAACAGGCCAGGCGAACCCAAGCTTGGCCGGTGGACTGCCTTTTTTATTTCTCCAAACTGTATATATAAAAAGGACTATACATCATACGATGGGCCGCACTGGCGAAAGATTATATTTCGTTTCAATTGTGCCTACAGTCTTTCACATTTTTCCTGTCCATGAAGAGGCCCAACCAGCCGAAAGATCATATGATCAATACGGTCAATATGATGGAACCGACCATGGATGCGCACCCATATAGAAAGCATATGATGGTAAAAGTAATGTGCCAATTTCCCATTGTAAATAGACCAATGATGACATCATTTTTGTCCGTCCAATTCAAGGCACTTACGAGGGTGATGGGACTTTGCAGCCAAAGAGGCATATGAGAATGGTCTAGCTCATCTGAGCACATAGCCGTGGAGCCCATGCATAGGCTCAGCAAGGGACTTCAAGAACAATCTTATCAGGATTAATACTGCAGTCACTCGTTTTTTTTTCTTTTCAACCAGAGAATAGAGGAGGGCATCAAGCATTGTTCCATTATTTGGGACCTCCAGTGGGTCTGGAACTCATGGACTCAAGCGTGGATGGTGAGCAAACTCAAGAATTGCCATTGATCGACTTAGTTATAATACAAGCTGCTACAAATAACTTCTCTGATGAAAATAAGCTTGGAGAAGGTGGATTTGGCCCTGTATATAAGGTAACAGCACTAAGGATCCATCTGGATGCATAATCAAACTGATTAGAGATAATTAGTTTAAAGAAAATTGAAATAATGAAGTTTAATTTCTTGTCACCTGTGCCAACGGACGGGACTTCAAATCTCAATTACATTAATGTAATTACAATTGAAGTGCTACTTCCTCATTATGAATGCTAGGAAAATTCATCTAGTTCTTTCATTTTGAATCAACTGAATTTTGGCAAATCATTTTACTTGGGCATCCAAACACAGCCTTATTTGGTGTAGTTGATTGAGCCTTAAACAGACATGCTGCATTTTTTAACCCAAGTAAGTAATGATTGCATGGAAAACCATTTCAGGGAATGCTCTCCGATGGGAAGGAAATTGCAGTTAAAAGGCTATCAAAGAGTTCAGGGCAAGGTTTAGAGGAATTCAAGAATGAAGTCACATTGATTGCCAAACTCCAGCACAGGAACCTCGTGAGGCTCTTGTATTGTTGCATTGAGAGAGGAGAGAAACTGCTCATCTATGAATACATGCCAAACACCAGCCTTGATGTTTTCATCTTTGGTTTGGAACCTTCCTCTCTTCTTCAACTTCTGAATTTCACACACACACACACACACGAATATGCACAACATACACATGTAAAACACGCATTCAATGAAATGCAACCTAAACATGAACTCACTCAATTGACATATCATATCCAGATCCAATCAAGCGTTCTCACTTGATCTGGGAAAGATGCCATAATATCGTAAATGGAATTGCAAAGGGCCTTGTTTATCTCCACGAAGACTCGAGACTCAGAATCATTCACCGTGATTTGAAAGCTAGCAATGTGTTGTTGGACCATGAGATGAACCCAAAGATTTCCGACTTCGGCATGGCCCGGTTTTTGGGTGGAAATCAAAGTCAAATCAATACCAATAGAGTCGTTGGAACATAGTAAGTTGGCAAGCAATTTTCTACTTTGGAAAATACATATATTGCCCCATGACCCCTTTTTTTTTTTTTTTTTTTCAAAAAGGAGTGTTGTATTCATATCTGGACAAAATTACAGTTCTTCGGGTCTTCCTTGGAAAAAAGGACCAAAGAAAGACCTATCGTAAAGGCCGAACAGAGAAACAACCAGAAAAATTACAAAAAATTGAAGGGAATCTTCCTCCCTTATCGCACCTAGCCCCACTTTGTCCAGGAACAGGACTCCCCTCACCTGTGTAGGAAGGTCAACAGAAGCCGGGAAATATAACCAAGATTGCAAAAAACTTCCCATTCGAGCTAGGGCGTCAGTAGTGCTGTTTCCTTCCTTAAAGGTGTGCAAGAAATTCACCGTTGTGAGACCCCAAAGCCTGTCTATAAGGGTTCTCCACCCTTTCCATACCCAGCCAGTCTGAGCCCCATGATTAAAAATCTTAATCACCATACTAGAATCCGACTCGACAATGATTTGTGAGAAGCTTCTCTCTAAGCACAAGAAAATTCCATCATAAACCGCCCTGAACTCGGTGCCAAAGTTTGTCATTGAATTACCATATCCATAAGCAAAACCAAAAATAAAATCTCCTCTGTCGTTTCTACAAACGCCATTGCCCCCTGTCAGGCCCGGGTTTCCTCTAGAGGATCCGTCTACGTTTACCTTTACCCAGCCCGTAGGCAGTTTCTGCCATTGTATGACTGCCTGTGCCATTTGGTTTGGACCGGTATTTTGTAGGCTGTCCACAGATTGGACACGCTGGGAGAACCTGTTCCTGACAACCTCTTCCTCGGTGGACGCCAACCACCAGGAGACTTTAGCAATGACCGACCGGTGATTCATCAATTTGTCTTCGAAAAATGCCCCATTCTGAGATCGCCAGTGTTCCCACATAATAAAAGCTAGAGTGAGGAGATATCGCTTCCCCTAGAATCTCCTGTCCGCACATGCGCTTGTCCATTGCACAATTCTGGATTCCACCGTCATCACCTGCATGATGGAGACAAATTGATGAATCACCAGTCTCGTCACTCACATGAAAATGTGGCACACTTGGTTTTGAAATTGAACACGCTCATCACGCTGGCCCACCATCCCAAAAGCAAACCAATCCATCAGCCAGGGTGACCTGTGTCTACTAAAGAAATGGAAACTTAAAAATGTAGACCAACAGTACTGATTCAACATACATGTATGGAACAAGTGATCCGTCCAGACATGTTTGCCACATAGTCAGATGTGAGTGGCTCCAAGGTCCTGTTAGCATTTCCACTTTCCTAGTTATATAATGCTGCTAATCCACGTTTACATCATGGTCATTCCCAACAGTGGCTACATGGCACCAGAGTATGCAATGGGAGGGCTATTCTCCGTGAAATCTGATGTTTACAGCTTCGGAGTTCTACTGCTTGAGATCGTGAGTGGAAGAAGGAACAACAGTCTCCATCTCCCTAAACACACTCATAGCCTCCTAACTTATGTAGGATTCTCCCTATTAGTTGAATTAAATCTACCTTCTTACTCTCAGATTCTTACATGAAATGTGATAATATAGGCATGGGGATTATGGTGTGAAGGAAAAGCTTTGGAGTTGATCAATCCTTTGTTGGCAGAGTCATGCCTGACGAGTGAAGTGTTCAGATGGATCCACATTGGGCTGTTATGCGTTCAAGAAGATGCAGCAGATCGGCCCACCATGTCATCTGTCATTGTCATGCTCGGAAGCGAAACTGTGGCACTTCCACAACCTACACAGCCGGGATATTTTGTTGCGAGGGCTGTCGCTGAATTGGATAAAGCTTCTGCAAGTGCTAAAATCTGTTCCAACAATGAGCTAACTATATCTACCCTTAAACCCAGGTGAGTGGACTGAGCCGAGGGGTCAGCCTCATGCTCTGATGTGGTTGCATGCAAGGGAATGTTGTGGACATGGTTCAACCTCAGCTAGTAAAAAAAAAAAAAGATATTGTTTCTAAGAATATGTTCTGTATTTGTAATCATGTACTTTTCTACTTTGTAACTATGTCTTGGGGGTTGATGGACTTGAAACAATTGGGGGTATGTTGCTTGAAGTTGGGTTGTCAAAACGTACCTAAATGGATCTAGAATGATTTTGAACACACTTAGATTTTGGGTCAGGTTCAGATCTAGCATTTCAGACATGTTTAGAAATCAGGTCATGTGGTGCCTAATCAGGTACTTGTCATGTACCTGATTAATGTTCAATAACATCGTGTCCATCAATGTAACCTAATAGAGATGCTCTCTCTAAGTCATGCTCTGCAATTTAATCAAGAGTCGGCCAACATCTCGTGAGTAGAAACATGATGGATGATAATCTCAACTCTATTGGCAGTACATGCATGCATGCTAGATTTGTTTTGCTTTAAAAGAATAAACTTATTGGCTTTGCTTAGCCTCAAAAAAATTATTTTTGCAAAGGGAAGAGAGAAGAAAAGAAAATTTTTTTTTTTCAAACCCTTTTCCTTTTTTTTTTTCCTGCCGCGTACTCTTCACACTTGCCACACTACAAGAAAATAGGCCTTTAGCCTCAATTTTTCAGCCTCAATTGAAAAAATAGAGGCTAAATGTGTCTTTTAGCCTCGGTTGCTAAGCAATTGAGGCTAAAAGTTCATCTTTCGCCTCAGTTACATAGGAACCGAGGCAAAAAGTCTACCTTTTAGCCTCATTTGCATAGGAACTAAGGCTAAACATCTACCTTTTAGCCTCATTTGCATAGAAACCGAGGTGAAAAGTCTATTTTTTTAGCCTTAGTTGCATAGGAATCGATTTTCGCCTCAGTTGCATAGGAACCGAGGCGAAAAGTCTACCTTTTAGCCTCAGTTGCACAGGAACCGAGGTGAAAAGTCTACTTTTTAGCCTCATTTGCATAGGAACCGAGGCGAAAAGTCTACTTTTTAGCCTCATTTGCATAGGAACCGAGGCGAAAAGTCTACTTTTTAGCCTCATTTGCATAGGAACCGAGGCGAAAAGTCTACCGTTTAGCCTTAGTTGCATAGGAACCGAGGCCAAAAGTCTACCTTTTAGCCTCAATTGCATAGGAATTGAGGCTAAACATCTACCTTTTAGCCTGATTTACATAGGAACCGAGGCGAAAAGTCTATTTTTTAGCCTCAGTTGCATAGGAATTGAGACGAAAAGTCTACCTTTTAGCATCAATTGCATAAGAATCGAGGCGAAAAGTCTACCTTTTAGCCTCAGTTATCAGGAACCGAGGCAAAAAGTCTACCTTTTAGCCTCAGTTGTGCAGGAACTAAGGCGAAAAGTCTACCTTTTAGCCTCAGTTGCACAGGAACCGAGGTGAAAAGTCTACCTTTTAGCCTCAGTTGCACAGGAACTGAGGCAAAAAGTCTACCTTTTAGCCTCAGTTGCCAGGAACCGAGGCGAAAAGTCCACCTTTTAGCCTCAGTTACACAGGAACTGAGGCGAAAAATTTACCTTTTAGCCTCAATTACACAGGAACCGAGGCGAAAAGTCTACCTTTTAGCTTTACTTGCATAGGAATCGAGGCCAAAAGTCTACCTTTTAGCCTCAGTTGCCAGAAACCGAGGCGAAAAGTCAACTTTTTAGCCTTAGTTGCATAGGAACTGAGGCGAAAAGTCTACCTTTTAGCCTTAGTTGTATAGGGACTGAGGCTAAAACTCTACCTTTTAGCCTCCATTCCATAGGAACCGAGGCGAGAAGTCTACCTTAAAAATCTACTTATCGGGACAGGCAAAGGCCCTACGGGCCACTGTGATGTATGACTTCTACCCACATCGTTCATCCAATTTTTTCCATATCATTTTAGAATACTGAACAAAAAATAAGACAGATTCAAGTCTTAAATGGACCACACAGTGGGGATTAAATTCCTACCATTGAAAAATTCTCAGGGCCACAAAAGTTATAGATCAGTATGATATTTATTTTTTCACTTCATCCATGTATATATAACCATATCAAAAGGTTGGATGGAAAATAAATGGCACGGTGGACCCCATGAAGGTTTCAACGGTGGGCATCCTTACACTGCTTCTTCTTATGGTGTGGTCCACTTAAGCTTTTCATCTGCCTTATTTTTTATCTATTATTTTAAAATGATATAGAAAAATGGATGGACGGTGTGGATAAAAGTAATACATCACTGTATCCCTTTATTGGCCAGTCGGCCTCCGCTTATATCGAGCTCAGGAGGGGGTAGTAACTAATCCGCGCCCTACTTTTTAGTCTCGGTTGCCAACCGAGGCTAAAGTCTACTCAACGGCCCTTCGTGGCAGAGAGAGAGAGGGACTCGCCATCGGTAGGTTTTTAACCCAAACGAAACAAGAAAAATGAAAAGAAGAAAAGAAAAAGGGGAGAGAGAGAGAGAGAGAGAGAGAGAGAGAGAGAGAGAGAGAGAGAGAGAGAGAGGGGAGAGAGACTGTAGCAAGAAAAAAGAAAGGAAGATGAAAAAAATGAAAATATCGAAGATCTGATCTTCAATCGATCTTGACATCGCCAGGTACGTGCGAATCTCCCTTCGATTTGTGTTATTCACCGTGCAATCTAGCATTTCTTCCCATTTCTTCGACCATTCGTCGCTGATTGAAGAAGGGAATCGCTAGGGTTTCGTGGCTCTTGGAGTGTCGGTTCCTCTTGAAATTGTGGTGGGAATCGCTAGGGTTTTTTTTTTTTTTTTTTTTTTTTGTAGGAATGGTTGGGTTTTGATGCGTTTGGTGGGAAAAAGTTTCAAAAAATTCAATCTTGTGCCTTTTTTTTCCTACATTTTGTGTGTTTTTTCCGGAATTGCTGAGTTTCTGGAAATCACTTTTGATTTAGTTGGGGAGAGTTAGGTTTTGGATGCGGTAGATGTGGGAGAAATCCCAAAGGTTTTATTTTTTGCGTATTGTGTATGAGTTGTGGTTTGATTTGTCGAAATTTGCTTTGGAATTTCTGAGATTGGCCCCTTTCGGAGATCTCTCTTCGACTCTAATGTGATTTGTTTGGAAATTAGGGTTTTAGCCTTTTTTTAAGCAATGTTGCATCTGGTGAATTTTTAGAGAAGTGGAAATTCAACAAGCATTTTGTCTAATAAATCAGATGCTTTGATGTTCTTTTCTGAGATTTTGTCTAATACACCTAATTTGGAAGCATATATGTGTATAGGGGAGATTGGTGATGTTGCCTTACCTCTTCATCAACACATGGAAGGATGCTCGTCATATGGGTATTGACTGTTGCTAGATACCAAAAAATCTCAACTTTTGTGAAGAAGTTTCATGTAGCATCCTCTTATGGTTGATACTCAACTTCTCTGTTTATGTTTCTTGGTTTGGTATGTTCTCGGCATGCCTAGGTGCTCATTGAATGCATGTGATCCTTCGACCAGCTGCAATCCACATGAAGCAGGTTCACATGTTGCAATGGAGGGGAGTTGCCAATCTACAAATAATAGTGGTGATGTTGCTAACCTGTGCAATATTGGTGGAAATGCATGCTAGGAAAATAGTTATTCTAGATACAATCAAGCTGTCTTTGTGAGCGGATGGATGTATGTCAATGAATGTGGGCAGATGTGTGGACCGTACATTCAAGAAAGCTATGTGAGGGTTTATCTACAGGATTCTTACCTTGGAGCTTCATGTATATCCTGTTGTAAACGGGAATATTGCCAATCCAGTACCCTTGAAATAATTTAAGCAGTTCCCTGATCGTGTAGCTACAGGTTTTGCATATTTGGCTGCAACCTTTCCAACCACAGTTATGAGTGGCGCTGGGGAACCTGCAAACCACTTAACTTCTTGTAGTGGAGACTCGGTGTCAGCATCCCACAAAGAACGGGCGTTTGCCCATTATGTTTATATGCTTGAAAAAAAATAAAAATTAGTTTGATACAAAACTGCTGTGGCCGAACAAATGTTTCAACTATTATAATTCAATTCCCACTATTTCCTCCCATGTGGCTCACTTGAGTTTTGACTATGCTTAATATTTTATCTCATGTCCTATAATAAGCTAGTGAAACAGATGACAGAGTGAATTTCTCACAAACATACAGATGGCCCCACCTAGCTTCCCAGTGTAAGAACGAGTTCCTGTGAAAGCCTTGGGTAAGCAATTTCCGTGCTATCAAATTCTACTTTCTCATCATCTGCTAAATGCAATTTAGAGGACATGGATTACGTGGTGTGGCCCACACTGTCCTGCAGTACTTTGATGGTGTGTTGGGGACTGTGGGGTCCACCGTGATGTTTGTGTTTTATATGCATTGCATCTATCTACTGTGCCAACTCATTTTAGGGTATGAACCTAAAAATGAAATAAATTCAGAGTTCAAATGGACACTTTGATGGCAGATCTCTAATTCGAGGTAATCAATCCATACCATTTTACATTCTTTCAGGGAATTTAGTCTGCACTTTGTTACTGAACTTGTATGGCAAGCTAATCTATGACCTAAGGTACATGTATGCCCATTTATGCATTGACATGTATGCATAGACTAGCACAGCCTTAACTAGTTGTTTTCTGCCATTTATTTGTTCCATCCACTGCGGTTCATCTGATGAATGGTCTGGCCTGATTTTGGGCCAGGACAACCACACAGTGGGGACCACCTGATGGGTTGACGTCGTTGATCCGGGATTATATGCGCCTTGGTGATAGCAGCATGATTTCAATGGTAATCAAGATGATGGTTACTATCTGATTTTGCCTCTTGGATTTCAGTCCACATATAATTTACGTTTAACCATCCATTTGATATCCATCAATTGCATGGTTAAGATTTATTTATTAGCATGATGTTGGAGACATGATCTATCACCAAAGTTTATCACAGTTTGGACTGTCTGCATAGATGTACATGAATGCCATGTGTGAGGAGAGGAATAGGGGATGAGTCACCACCATCTTCAAAATTGCAGCAAACCAGAACCACAGGAGGAGCCTGCATTTAGGTACTTGAGAGGTGAAGCTGTATGCCGAGACCTACTTTTTTAGGCTAGACTCTACAAACCCCCATTTTACAAAATGGTTTTGACTCTTCAACTGTACACATGACATAGTTTCAAGGCAATCCAGATGGTGGTTGTTATGTCTTGGATATAATGAGTTCTTAATTGGTAATGAGATTTTATTTTAATTGACTTTAATTTGATTGTTAAAGAAATTAATCTTCTTGTTGTTTTGCTGAGGTTTTATTTTTTATTTTTGGATCTGTTTGAAATGAAGTGATTTTTTTTTTTTTTTCGTTTATATAATTTTTTCTATTGCTTCTATCTTAGATTTGGTGGTTGTTATGTCTTGGATTTGTTTAGATTATTCTATTGTGTTTTATATATGCCATCCAATATGCGGCCCACTGTTAAGTTGCAGTGCTCCCTGTGGAATGTGAATACGAGGAGGTGAACCGATTGGGCAGATTTTAGATCATAGGAAAATTCAGATTTATATTTTTTTTGTGAAATTATTTTGCTGATTCGATGCATCGATTTTTGGAATTGTTAGCAGTCTAAACAAAGAAAACAAGGGTTTTTGCATTTTTATACATAATTCCTTCAAAGCTTGCTTTTGAGTTTTTTTTTTTTTCCTTAGCTCTCTTGTTTTATTCCTGGCAACTGTATGATTAGATGGAAGGATATGTCACAACTTACAATCAATTGGAGAAAATCAAATTTTAGAATTTTTTAGGGATGATCTATGTCAATGTTTTACATCACATCATGTCACTGATGTGCCAAACATTGTAGCTATTTCATCCTATGTGATTGTGGTGCTCATTTTGCAAATGTAGACAGTATTTCTTGCTTCCATTTGCACCAATTCCATGACTATCTTTATCAACATAAATGAAAATAACCTGTCAGAGTATTTTACCCACATCAAACTTACTAGGCTTTTACTGTCTTGGATGCTTTTTTGTTGTTATGGGTGGTGAAAACGGCACATATATAACCAATCATTAAGGTGGAATGAAGTGAAATATGTGATGGTCATAGAATGACTGACAATGCATGTTATGAAAAAATGCAATCTGGTGTGGAGCTAGTACTCCTTTTAGATGGCAAGCAATGGAATGTTTAAATGTTTTCTCCTCTTTGTTAAACAGACTTGATGACCGTTCAGGTATCTGAGATCCTAAATGATCACCACCTATTATCCACTCTATGAATTGCAAACATGGTATTAAATGGTAATGGGACTAGCAATGGGTGATATTTTTGGGATCCATGACAAGCTTGAAAGTTATCCATGTCCACTGTAAAGTAAATGAGTCAATGATATTGCTGATTGTTAGGAACTCAGCAGAATTTGGTGTTATATGATATGTACTTGTCCTTGCTTTAATGGCTTATATATGATTTTTCCTAGTGAACTAGGCGATCCTCATGGTTGGGCCAACCTATTCGAGGGGCTGGATGTCACAGGCTCTTGTTCACTGTAGCTCTATTTTTTTTCTTCTTTTTTTTAAAGATATATAGCTTTGTATTGTTTAACCATGTATAACCCTAATCAATCTGTATTTTCGCATTGCTTAGTCATTTCCAATTTAACTACATTTACCTTTTATTATTGTTGTTTAATTGACTAACTGATGATCATATAGGCAAATTAGCAACATAAGGAACGGGACCCCATCATTGACATTTATTAGGAACATGAAGAACTTGACTACCTTGTAAGTGATCAGGTATGAATTCTCATTCTGCATGCCTCTGTTGCTTTGGTACATTAGTAAACATGTGCCTATGGTCTACTGCCTGGACCAGTCCGTTTTGGCTGCCACATCGTCTAAACTTCTCATATGAATCAAAAGCCCCTAAGTTCTCCCAGATGGAGAATCATTTAATTAGATGAGGGGCTTCTTTCTTTTTTCTGAATTGGTAAATAAGGTATGTAACAGATGGGTGCTTTGTCAATTCGTCCTGACATGTCAGGATAATTTCACCAATTTTTCATCATTTATTTCCTTTTTCACAACAATCTAAGAAATGGATGGTGCTGTCACCAACAGGTCAAAAGCAGAGTTATTTCTGTTTTTGTTTTTGGGTTCAGTCACTTTCTCGGGTTGTAATAAGGAAGATAGCATGGGGAGTTGTGTTCATTTGACACCTGGACAGTAGCACACAAAATTATTGCTAATGGCGAGTTCTTCTTCTTTGCAGATGCTTTCAGACAACCGAACAAGCTATAGTTGTTCATCAGCCAAGCAAAAGTCATACCCAAATCTTGCATTGTGACTTTGTATTATTTGTGGAACCTAATATTGTGTAATAGTTTGATTGAGTTTGTTTTGAAAACTTTCAATAGTAAACAAGTGAGATTGATTGAGTTGTTAACTATTTTATTGGTATTATGGCTTTCATGATTGATTGTTTCATGAGTGGATTGAATGAATGGATTAGTAGTTTAAATAAATATTTAAAAAAATAAACATTTTTAGCCTCAAGTTGTAACAGAGGCTTGGATTTAGCCTTAGTTGTTGAGAACCAAGGCTGTTGAGAACCGAGGTTAAAAATAGATTTAGCTTCAATTGGAGGCAACCGAGGCTAAAATTTGGATTTAGTATCAGTTGGAAACAATGGAGGCTAAAATTTTGATTTAGCCTCATTTTGAAAATACTGAAGCTAAAAAGGTTTTTACCCTCACTTGAAGAACTGAGGCTATAAGTCATTTTAGCCTCAGTTGCTAAAACTGAGGCTAAAGCCTTTAGCCACGGGGGTATCAACCTCGGTTTGGATAAATGAGGCAAAACTGAGGCTAAAGCCTTTAGCCTCAGTTTTTAACCTTTTTAGCCACAGTTTTGAAGTGAGGCTAAAGCCCCCTTTTCTTGTAGTGCCACAACCGAATACACAACACATTTATATAGACATTTGCAACAACTGTGTAATGACTACAATACTCTTACTGGATGCTTCCATTATTTAATATCCATAGGAAACTAGGTAGGCTTTTCATCTTCCAAAATAACTCCATAAAAACTATTGTTGTGCATTGGAAGATCAACCATCATTGTCTGTTATTGTGTTTTGGCTTGCAATTCCAACAATCCCCTTCAAACTAAAGCAGGCTTCATTCCAAACATCGATCTAAGTTTCTTGAATGTATTAGTTGACAATACTTTGGTAAAGATATCCGCCACTTGTTTAGTGGTATGATAGTACTCTAGCTTCATTGATTTGTGCTTCACTTGATCTTGCAGGAAATGATACCCTTGTATCATTGTGCTTGCTCCTTCCATGCTGCAGTGGATTTTTGGCAAGCTCAATTTTTTTTTATTTTTTTTGTTTATATAAAAAAATTGCCTGTATATTCCATCAAAGCAAAAATTTACAATGCTTCGGGTCTTCCACCGAAAAAAGGCCAAGGAAGACCTATCGTAAAGGCCCTACAAAAGAGAAAAGAAACAAAGGGGAGGAAACGGGGAGGGCACGCCTTAAGACTTCCTTTCTCTAATCGCGCCGAGCCCCACCTTGTCAAGGAAAAGGCTACACTGCACATGCCGAGGGAGATCAGCAGAGCGGGGAAAAACTGATGAGGATTGAGACATACTTCCAACTCGCGCAAGGCCATCCGCCGAGGTATTGCCCTCCCTGAACACATGCTTGAAATTCAGCGAGGCGAGCCCACGGAGCCTCTCCGTAATGGTTTTCCAACCTTTCCATTTCCATGCAATCTTGGTCCCCTCATTGAAAACCTTAGTCACCATTACTGAATCCGATTCTACAATGATACGGGAGTACCCTTTCTCCAAGCATAAAAGGATCCCATCATGAACTGCCCTGAGCTCGGCACCAGTGTTTGTCATAATTCCATACCCTGAAGCAAAACCAAAGAGAAAGTCATCCTTGTCATTTCTACATACCCCACCTCCCCTTGTCAGGCCTGGATTTCCTCTAGAAGATCCGTCTACATTGATTTTAACCCAACCAGTGGGTGGGACTTGCCAACAGATGACCATATGCGCAGATTGGTCCTGACCTGAGCAACGGACAAACCGAATGCCATCCAAAGGAAGGGGGGGTGGACGAGCCCGATTCTGGCAACTCCTTCCCTGACAGTAGATAGCCACCAGAGAGTTTTAACAATGACCAAGTGAAGATTCATTGGCCTGCCGTCGAAAAAGGCCCTGTTCCTAGACTTCCATAACTCCCACAATATGAACGTTGGGGTGAGAAGATGACGTTGCCCCTGGGAGTCCCTACTAGAGCAGGCCCTTCTCCATTGGCCTATTCTAGAATCCACTATCAAAGCCTGTAAGGTGGAGATCCCCACCTGTTGACCAAAGAAGTTCCAAACTGCTTTAGCCGATTGACCGTGAAGAAAGAGGTGAGTGTAAGACTCTACATCTGGGCCCTGGTCGGATCTATCGCTACAACATACACATTTAGATGCGAGGGAAACACCTCTAGCTTGGACTGCTAACTGAAGACGAAGCGCCTTTTGAAGAAGCCTCCACAGGAAAAGGGAGATTTTAGGCGGAAGGAGATCGTGCCATAACCATTTCGCCCATTCCTTAGAGGGGCCTAGACGTCTACAAACATTCCAAGTGATCTTGACAGAGAAGGAACCTGAAGATGTGAAAGGCCACAGGGGCTGATCTGATTCAGCTGAGGTGCAAAAACTGCGGTGAAAAATGAAATCCATTACCTCAGATGGGAGCAAAGACAAGGCAATTGAAGGAGGACGCGGGACCCTGGGCCCCAAAACCTGGTTAACTTGCAGGTGCTGGACGGTAACTATGATATCAACTAATAAGAAATTCCGTAGGGGGCTAAGACCAGTCCAATTGGCTTGCCAAAAATCACATTGCCTGCGCTAACTTGCCATTGGACGTTGTCATTAATGAGGGAGAATTTGTTTAGGATTCTCTTTAGAAATGGGGAGGCTCTGCGATGGATGAGATCCGCCCTCATCGGATCGAGGGAGAGCTTGTATTTAGAAGGCAAGAAGGAAGCCCAAAGGCTGGACCCTTGGTGAAATTTAAGCACCCAAGCCATTTTAGATTGAAAGGCATGCATGACGTCTGCTAGCTTCCTGATGCCGAGCCCACCTTCGTCTTTAGGCGTTGAAATCATTTTCCAACTCTTCCAGTGAAGTTTGCTTTTGCCTTCATTCCATCCCCAAAAGAATGAAGCAATTCTCTTGTCAAGGTCAGTCAGAACCTGCTTAGGAACACAGGAGGCAGCCAGCGAATGAATAGGGATACTGTTCAGCACGTGCTTGATGAGAAACAATCTCCCTGCTTGGGACAAAATTCTTGCCATCCAGCCCTTAATACGACCCTCAACTTTATCCAATAGAGGCTGAAAATCTGAAGATTTCAGCCTGCCAACTGCGAGGGGAACACCAAGGTAGCGAAAAATGCCCGTGGACCTGGCAATTCTAAGAAGAGAACTGATATGGCAGATTCTGGATGCTGGGATCTTATCGGAACAGAAAAAGGAACTCTTCTCTTTGTTAATAAGTTGGCCCGAAGCTAATTGGTACTCTTTTAATAAAGCTGCAATTTGCCTCATCGAGGCCCTACCACCGTTAAGAAAAAGAATGGTGTCATCTGTGTAGAGCAGATGGGAAATACGCGGACAGCCTCTCCCTAACGAGAAAGGAAGGCAAGAACCCTTTGCCATCAAGTGGTGGAGGCCACGACTCAAGACATCTGCTCCCAAAATGAAGAGGCTCGGCGAAAGCGGGTCGCCCTGCCTCAGACTGCGAGACGATTTGAAAAATCCTGACGAATCCCCATTAATGAGAAGCGAGAACCAGTAGGAAGCCCAATAATTTTCAACTAGCCGCACCCACTTGTCACAAAAACCAAAACGGAGGAGAACTTGCTTAAGGTAGAACCAGTCGACTCGATCATAGGCTTTTTCCATATCCAGTTTAAGCACCACATTACCACCACTGCTCTTCCTATTTACTTCCCTGAATAATTCCTGGGCAAGAGCAATATTCTCTGAAATTGCTCTTCCTTTGATGAAAGTAGCCTGTTCTGGAGAAATCAGGGTCGGGAGGATGCCAATAAGCCGAACTGATATAATCTTGGGGAAGATTTTATAAAGACAATTGCAGAGGCTTATAGGCCTGAAGTCAGTCCATTTGCTCGGAGCTTCATGCTTAGGGATCAAGCAAATTAGCATGGAATTAACCACCCGAGGAATTCTACCACCCTGGAAGAAATAGACCATGGCATTGTGAATGTCACGGCCAATGATGTCCCAACATGTGGAGTAGAACATACCAGAGAAACTGTTTGGCCCAGGCGCACTATCAGAAGGGATTGATTGGATGGCAGCTTGGACCTCTTGGATAGAAGGTGGATCAGTAAGAGAGTTGTTCATTTCCTGAGTCACAAGCTGAGGCATCAGGTCCAGAAGCTCCGCATTGACCTGACTGGATCCGCCCTTGAACAGTTCTTCAAAATAAATATTTGCTTCTCTTTTGATATCTTCATGATCTGTCACAACCTCCCCTGATTGCAGCTGAATGCTAGCGATCCTGGCTCTTCGATGATGCTCTGTGGTAGCTACATGAAAGTATTTAGTGTTACGGTCTCCCTCACTTAGCCAATTGGATCTGGATTTCTGTTTCTAGAAACATTCGAGCTTAGATTCCCACTGATCGAGCTGATATGCAACCTCTAGAAATTTGTGATGAAGGGATGTTAATTCCTCTTGGGATAGGTCTGGCTACTGTAGTTGATGGTCAAGGACTTCCACCTCAGTTTCAGCCATCTTCAGCTTCTGAAAAATATCCCCAAAATGGTCCCTGTTCCAGATCTTGAGCTAAATTTTCACTTCTTTCAACTTGGCTAGGACCTTGAAAATTGGGTGATAGGAGTCGACACTGTTCTAGGCCTCCTTAACCACCTGCAAAAAGGACTTGTCCAATGTCCACATCTTCTAAAATTTAAAAGGCTTAGGCGCCGACGGTGGAGAGGGAGGATAGGAGAGAAGGAGAGGGCTATGGTCAGAGTTAGTTCTTGGAAGATGATCAACCTTGAAAGGCGGAAGCCCAGGCTGAATTGATCGACACTCTATCCAGCCTGGCCCAACTTTTAGAAGTACCGGATTGATTGTTGCACCAGGTGAAGCGTGGCCCATTGAAACCTGCATCTAAAAGGTTCGTGCTATCAATTGCCTCACTGAAATCCTGAGCACTTACCCTATCGAAGGATCCTTTGCTACGTCGCTTGGAAGCTTCGATGACCGCGTTGAAGTCCCCATAGACTCCCCAAGGGCCTTGCAGCATGATGGAAAGATCGACAAGGTCCTCCTAGAGAAAACGTCTGGTGAGTCTGGAGCAACACATACACGCAGGTGAGGTTAATAGAAATCTGCAAGACTGGAAAGACCATATTAACTGATAATAGCTGGTTAGTAGCTTTTAAGACTGTGCAAGAGGCAGAGCTATTGTAGAAAACCAAATCTTCCCCCCTTCAGCAACATTCGAGAAGGAGAGGTGAAAGTCCAAAGATAGACCAGTTTGCGCTCGACGAGAATCGTTGATCATTGGTTCAAGGATGACCACAATCCCGGGGCTATAGGTTAAGATCAAGTGTTTTAGAGTTCTGATGGTTCTGCAATTTCTGACTCCACAGGCGTTCCACACAAGAGCTTTATTCATCCATGATACATCCTGAATTCACTGCCCAGCATTTGATACGCCTTAATCTGGACTCCCAGTTCCCTTTGCTGTAAAGAATCCGCTGTCTTCTTCTTAGGGCTTTGGTTCGAATGGACGACAGTCTTCCTTGCTGGTTTCTTGACTGGAGAAGGAGATTGTCTTCTGAGAATTTCTGTTGCTGGTATGAGACTACCATTATATGTTGGTCCCCCTGCCCACATTTGGTTGTCCCTGATAAGTCCTGATTGGCATTGGTCTTGTCACTCTCATGAAGATTCGGATGGATGAAGTAGGGAGATAGATCAACCTCTAAATGCTAATGACGCAGCATATTCTTACTCTTAGGGGAGCTGCTAACGATAGGAAGAGGGGAACTGCCATTAGGAAGAGGAGGGAGTGAAGGGCCCTGCCATCTAATTAGACCCTGCTCAGCTTCATTATCTGAGTTAGCAGGTGAGTTGAGCTGAAAGTCGTCCTTAAGAGGGGTGTTCCCCGAACCTGAACGGAGAATTGTCCTCCAATATCGATTGTCGGCAATTTGAGAGATGGATGTTGGTGCTGCTGGACATTTGCTCCGGGACAATGCATTGATGTTCTCCCAGGGGAGAGGCTTCAGCAGTGCAAAGATCTAAAGGAAAAGGCTCTATCGGAATGCCATTGTGGTGCTAAGCTGAGGATTGGTGCAGTGGGCTAAGAAGCTGACACTAAAGAATAGAAGGGCTGGGGCAAACGTTGTCTGGGGTAGCTGTTGGCCTGCTCTTAGGACCTAGCTACTGCATTTGGAAGGCATTTGAAGGCGAGGGAAGGACTGAGTTAGCGAGAGGGAGCAGTGGGGAACTCCTTGTGGGCAGAATTGCCATCAGGAAGTGTAGGACTGAAGCATGACTCAGATGGGCAGGCCGACCCAACCACCTGAATTTGAGGGATATAGGATCCATGGTCTTGCTGAAGATTTGGATCAGGACATTCCTCTGTCCCTTCTTGGCCATTGCCTGGTTCAATCGAGCTGGCAGCCACACGTCGATGGCACGAGTGTGAGATTAAAGCTTCACCCATAACCTGAGTTGATCTGGTGGCCTCACTCGAAGTTACTCCATCTTGGCGAGGATAGAACCTCTTAAATTCCACTTCCTCTTCTTCTTGGCTTGGATCAGGAGAGCGGCGATCAGCATCCATATGCAATCTTCTGGCTCCTACCTTAGCCTGGACATGCTCAGTCTGATGAGATATATTCTTCGTTAGGCTAGGGCACTGCTGAGGAATTGAGAGAGCTGTAACCTGTCTGGAGCCACTCAATACCGGGACAGAGGATTCTTGTGCAGCGATAATTGCACAAACAGTTGGTGGGCATGAATCAATGGCAGCAACAGCTAAGGGAAACCTCCTTTCTAGCCATTGTTTCGTGCTTTCCTTGATTCGGGGAGCAACTCGGGAGGCGTTGGGTCTAGCCATGGGCTCCTTTTTTACTAAGATCGGGAAATATTTCCCCAGGACTAAGAGGGATAAAACCTTCTGCAGATTGGTACCTGGATGGATGATAACTTTGATTCGAGCGAAACTCTGGAATATCCCATATGCGCTTATCGGATCGATGAGGGTTACCCTACCCAGTTGATGACCCAAATCGAGAAGGACCGATTCGAACTACACATGCGCCGGAATGCCGTATAATCGCACCCAAACTCCATCCTCGCCAGGCAGCATCTCTGGGGACATTTAACTATGTTTGTGATGTTGGAGAAGAGCTGGAGTGCCTTATCTGCCAGGAACTTCTCTTGAGCCAGCTTGGATTTCCACACTAAGAGGAATTTGGTTCGGGAGACTCGGGTGATTTCCCTGATAAAAGGGCCAAAAATGGAATTACGGATAGCGCTCTGGAGTTGAATAATCGAGATTTGAGGACCAGCTACCGTGATAATCACAGCCCACTTCAGAGACTCTAAACGAGCCTCAACTGATCGGTGGTCAGCAATGGTTGATTCCAGATGTTCCTGACGGCAAGTGGGAGGGGAAGGATCTTGGGAAACTACCTTCACGTAGTTGAGGGACGGATTTGGGGGTGCGTTAGTGAGACCCATGGGTGGGTGAGGCTGGATTGGAGACATAGAAGAGTGGGCGGCAGCCCTCTTAGCCCAGTGGTTTTCGACTAGCCTGCCGTCAATCCGTTTCCCATTCAACACATCCAGTGCATTTTTCGCATCTTGCTCGTATCGGAACCGCGCAAAACCAAATCCCCTAGGCTTAAGAGAAGTAGGGAACGTTGGGGTGTATGTATCTAAAACCTTACCGAATCTGCCGAAGATGCGTAGAGAAGTAGGGAACGTCATTGTGTTGAAGGAGATATTCTTGATGAAGAGACTGAAAGTAGGGTCGGATGTTAGTACTGGTTGGGGGTGGGGGGAACGTAGTCTGCGCACCATGTGGAGTATTTCTAACAGATGTAAGGCCTCGCCTGCCTCTAACCAGCTGCCATGAAACAGGGGGCCTGAGGATGCTGGACCCAGAGGACCCGACCATCAGAAGACGAGGAGCATGGGCAAACGAGGAGACGCGACCAAGCAGGAAGGGGATGCCGAACCTGATGGGGGCGAACTGCTCTCGCCCACTGGCGAGTTGTTCGATGAGATCGAAGCAGCGGGGAACCCGCCAGTGAGAGAGAAGCGGCCGACCGGGAGGTACGATTCTCAAATTTCAAATTTCAAATGTTCTTTTCCAAAAATCCTACCGTCAATTTGGCAAGCTTAATTGCTGACTTGTTGTCCACATATGTGACAGTGCATTCTTCCTGTGAATGCTTTAGCTCCTTTAGCATATTCCTTAGTCATATTCCCTCACACACAGTAGATGAAACTGCTACATAATCAGCTTCACATGTAGACAACGCTATCGTACTCTGCTTCTTTGAGTTCCATGTGAATGCTGTCGATCGAAGATAGAAAACATAACCTGTGGTACTCTTTTCTTTTGACTTGGTCACCACCCCAATTACTATTAGAGTATCCATATGGAATTGCCTCATCATCGTATGAATAAAAGAGACCGAATTTAGTAGTCTCTTTGATATACCTTAGAATTCTTTTCATAGCTAGCCAACGTGAGTCTTTTGGCACTTCCATATAACAGCCTAGAAGCCCAACATTATAGACTATATCTAGCCTATTAATCGTGAGGTACCTTAGGATTTTGATTAGGCTCTTGAATAAAGTTAAGTCAACATTTCTTCATTCACCATCTTTTGTGAGCTTTAGGCCTGTTGCAATAGGTGTATTCACGGCTTTACAGTCGGTCATCCGAAACTTCTTAAGAATTTCTTTTACCTACTTCTTTTGTAATATATAGATGTCGCCGACTTGTTGTTTCACTTCGATGCCCAAGAAGAAGGACATCAATCCACCGTCATTCATCTCGAACTTATTGAACATAGCTTGCTTGAATTCTTCAAACATCACCTGACTGTTTCCTGTGAACAGCAGATCATCTACATATAAATAAGTTATAAACATATTGTCATGGGCATTTTTTTTTTTATGTAAATGACATGTTTATATGAAAATTTGACGAAATCATTCTCTTAAAGATAGTCGTCGATCCGTGCATTCCAAGCACAAGGAGCTTGCTTTAACTCATGCAGACTTTCTTCAGGCGATACACTTTGTGTTCCTCCCATTGCATGATAAAGCCTTCAGGCTGGTCAACGCAGACTTCTTCTTTGAGTACTCCAATTAAGAATGCAGATTTCACATCCAGTTGGTAGATCATCCAACTCAGATGAGCTGTAAGGGAGATTATCATCCTCATAGTGTTAAGGTGAACAACTGTTATAAAAACTTCTTCATAGTTTACCCCATATTTCTATTTATAGCCCTTTGTTATGAGCCTTGCCTTATATCGTTCGATCTTACCATCAGCATTCCGTTTGATTTTATACACCTATTTGAGACAAATGATCCACTGACCTTTAGGGAGTGAGATCACATTACCAAAAAAATGGGCAAGAGCTATAGACTATGGGAATCTATTACTATGGTTACAAACCGTAGCTATATATCTACGGATTAAATCTGTAGCTAAAAGCTACTGACCGTAGCAAGAGATTTACAGTCCAGAAGGTGCATTGTAGCGCCCACCACAATATATGGGTTTTATCCAAGCCATCCATCTATTTTAAAATATGAATTTATACATGAGACCAAAAAATGAGGTAGACAAAAGCTCAAATGGACCACACGATTGGAAACAATGGAGATTAAACCACATGTCCTTCCTATGGTGTGGTCCACTTGAGCCTTCAATCTGCATCATTTTTGGGATCATGCTCTAAAATGAGCTATAAAAATTAATGGACTGCGTGGATAAACCACATACATCATGGTGGGCTCCACGAAGGCGCTTACTGGAACGTCCATCCGTTGCTAGGTCTCGTTGGGTACCTAATCCATGCCCAAAAAGGGCGCGTGCCCAAAATAGAGCCCGCGCCTAAAGGGCCCTTTCATTTCTTCCCCCCTCTCTCTATATCTACAATCTCTCACCTTTTCCTCTCTAATCTCTCTGTACCCAATCAGTTCGGAATCCTCTTGAATCCCTCAACCAGAATCCCCTTTTCCTCTCCAAAACTAAAATTCACAAAACCCTAATATTTCATTTATGAAAAATCTAGATCTCTTCAATCTCAAATCCTCGTTCTCCCTCTATCTTCCCTTGACTTCTTGATTATACATTCTTTGAATATTTAAGAGACAACATGCATCAAGTTTATACACACACACACACACACACACACACACATACACACACAACAAAATATGTAGCAAATTTTTTTTTTCAAAAAACCGTTGAGTTGTATATATAACTGCTAAAATTTATACCCAATCCCTTGGACAAAAAAAGACAAGGACTGAGACTGAGAAACAACAAAAGAGCAGAGAAATCTCTACAAGTATCAATAGGAGACCAACTCAAGGAAAGAAACGAGGAATGACTTATCTACATGAATTGGAACCGTTTCTGAAGGAGCCTAGTCCCAGCTTGTCCATAAAAAGAAGACCCTAACAACCTGAGGTAGATCGCCAAAATTGATCAGGATAGTTGAAGCTTGATCTCCACTCCCCATCTGAGCCATCGCGTCTGCCGAGGCGTTGCCCTCCCTGAAAATATGTGAGAACACCACTTTCCCAAAATCCATCATTAACCGAATCCTAGCTAGCCAATATCTCCATTTCCATCTAGGATCAGAAAGACCTTGCAAAAATCTGACAACGAGTTGCAAATCAAATTCAACTATAATCTTGTTCAACCCCTTGTCAAGACACCTCTGAATACCATCATGAATAGCTCTAAGTTCCGCATGAATATTAGACCCGAACCCATATCCTTCAGAGAAGGCGAAAATAAAATTCCCAGAATCCCCTCTGCAAATACCCCCACCTCCAGATGGACCTGGGTTACCTAAGGTTGATCCGTCAACATTGATTTTGACCCATCCTGAAGGGGGCTGATCCCATTTCACCACTAGGCTAAGAGAAGGGTTGGAGGGGCCATGGGAAAAAGAAAGTCCAGGCAAAGGCTCCACCGACATCTTTGGACCTGACCTAGATTGGTTTCGACTGGATATACAGTAGGAGATCCACCACTTAATTCACGCAATTAATTTGCGTTTTGAAGGCACCAACCCGTCAAACACTGCTACTTTTCTCATGATCCAAACTTCTCAGAGGAGAAAAGAAGGGGCCAGATTTATAGCCATCGAATTGGAATGATTCGTTGCCGCTTCAGACCACCACTGAACTAGCCTCTGCTCCAAGGAAACAACTTGCTAAAATTGAATCTGGAATTTCGTTCCCAGGAATTCCCAGGCCGCAATCGCCATACCACTAGAAAGAAATAGATGGTTAATCGATTCAATACCATGATCGAGCTGCCCTAAGGCTGGATCAGCCATACAACACACACACCTTGAAGCTAGCTGGACACCCCTATCTTGAATTTGCGCTTCGACAAGTATGGCTTTGAATAGGATTTTCCAAACTAGCATGGAGACAACTTGCATCTAGTTGACGAGAGACTAGTAGTGGTAATCAAAAAACAAAAGTAGTCATTAGATCTAGAGGTTAGTTTTTTCTATTTGAATCTTTAATGCAGAAATGTCATTTTTAATGAGGTCTTAGTAGTAGGTTGTTGTCCTACAGATGAGTAGACTTGATGTAAGGATCATGAAGAAACTTGATGTTATGTAGCAATTGGAACATGAGCTGGAGGCCATGTCTTCCTTTGATTACTAAGAAGTTATGTTACTCCTCGTGAAGAAGTTCTTGCGGGTTTGTATTGATTTGGTTTAACCATTTTCCTCTATACTTGCCCGATTGAGGTCGAGTTTAAATGTTGTTGGTGGTTATCTTCTTTTGGTAGGCACGTTTGGAGGATTTAGCAGGCAAAGATGCCAAAGAATCTGATGCTACTATAAAAGACCTTTTTGCGGAGCTTGCACTTGAGGCCAAAAGCAATGTCAACAAAGGAGTGATGATTCGAAATAGATTCAGGCAATGTCCAAGAAAAAGAAGAAGAAGGATTACAAAAGAGCTAAGAATCCAAAGGTTTTCAATTGTGTTGGGTTTGGTTCTGTTTCTTTTATTAGGACTGATTTCATTTGATACTGCCTAATCTTTTTTTTTTCTCAAGACGTTGGTCATGACAAAAAGACTCTCACCCATCACAAAACTAAAGAACAAGCATACGTCTTTCTCTCTCTGTCTATAGAATGATCTTTTAGTTGTCTTTATATATATGCACAAACAAACACAAACACACCACCTTAATGTGTCTCATACATCTGAACCGTGCATCTTGTTGGTCCCCTCTTGGATACGGGATCTCCCAAACATCAGACGAATATGAAAATCGGATGGGATACACCATTTGGAATTGTGTGAAATCATGCCTAATGCATCTAAAATCAGTTTGTTGGGCCCACTTGAGTCTTGGAATGGCCTGTAATTTTATGTGGTCCCTCATGTAGGTGAAGCACACAATGGACAGGTGGATGTCTGAACCACACAGATAATGTAGCAAGGTTTTACAACACTTTGCATGTATTATATGGCCAAGCTTTTACTTTGCTCTTGCTAAGTTGTCAAGGTAGTGAGAAATCTATGAGGATAATTATACCTACACAGGCATCTATATGGCATATTCCTGTATAGGTTCCTAAAATTTCACACTAAAAGGGTATGGCTAACAATTTCAAGCTATAGGAAGGTGTTAATTGACAATTTTCTTGCATAAGGATGAGGTTTTTTTTTTTTTTTTTTTTTTTTTTGAGTAAAACCCAGTAAATTTCATATATGGGAATCAAGCTGATCACATCTTTACAGAGAGATTCGGGTTGGCCAGAATAAAAAGTGACTGGGCCAACCTATCATGAAGAAAGGAAAATTGCACAAAAAACACTACCACTTTCTCAGCGAACTAAGCCTAACCCTGTCCAAGAAGATAAGACCTTTGGTGTGAGTAGTAAGGTCTGCCAGCATGCAAGAGAAGAAAGAGGTTTGGGTCCCACTACCCAACCTAGCCATGGCGTCTGCGGGTGCGTTGCCTTCCCTTAGGGAGTGGGAGAAGGTCACCCTGGCAGAGGCAGCTAGGTCAATGATCCTAGTAATCCAGTATAGCCATTTCTACCCTGGGGTTGCTGCACCCGAGAGGAAGTTGAAGATTAATTCTAAATCCAATTCGATAATGATCTGGTGGTACCCCTTGAAAAGGCCCAGGCATAAACCATCATAGATGGTTCTGAGTTCCGCATGGGAGTTTGATGTTGTCCCATAGTCTTCCGCAAAGGCAAAGAGAAATCCACCTGAATTGTCTTTGCAAAGGACCCCTCCTCCTGATGGGCCAGGGTTCCAAAGGGATGACCCATCGACAATTATTTTGACCCATCCAATAGGAGGTCGCTACCATCTTACAATGTAATTGGAGGGATTGTGCTGCGCATGGGAGGAAAGAGGAGAATACCTTAGAGTGAGTGGCCAGCACAAGCAGGGGGTTTGAGCATGCATCGACCTTGCTTTCTCCTTGAAGAAATTTAACCACCATTTAATGCAGGCCCGCAACACATGTTTGGAGGGCGTGGTACCCGAGAACAACGCTACATTTCGAGCTTTCCAAACCTCCCAGAGCATGACACATGTAGCCAGCTTGTGGGATAGGGAGGCATGACGTCCCACAGCGAGCACCGACCACCATTAGACTAGACGTTGTTTGACTGTTGAGGCTCGCCGAGTGTCAATGCCAAAGAAGGATCCGATGAATTGCCAACTTGTATTAGCTAGGCCACCTTCGAGGAATAAGTGGGAGATTGATTTGCAGTAGATGTTAGGCCTGTCAGGATTGGTCATCGATTCGTTGGGACAATAGCAAACACATTTAGTTCCCATATAGATGCCTTTCGCCTCGATTCTACTTTTTATCGGGACTGCCTTCATCAAGATTCTCCACACCAATGTAGATATTTTTGGAGAGAGGGGTGCCAGATCCATGTGGCCCACTGCTTTCTCGGTTGGGTTGCTCTACATCGATTCTAGGCTGAGGAAACCAAGAATTCACCCAATGGGATGAATGGCCAAAAAGGGATATCAGGCCCAGTAAAAATGCAAAAACTTGCTTGAAAGATAAAATTTGACATTGCTTGAGGTAGGGATATCAATACCGAACATGGGGGGAGAGGGCCTGATCTGCCCAGAAATTGATTAATCTTGAGCTGACGCAAGGGGGGTGGGATATGGATCCCATCAATCCCCTGGAGTGGGCCAAGGCCTGTCCAATTCTAACTTCACATGTTACTGTCTCTCGCACCTATCTGCAGCTGCGCAGCAGACTCCACAGAGGGGAGAAGACGATGGGTTTGTTTCCAAATAGGGGAGGCAAAAGCAGGGGTGAGCCTTTGTTCATTTGGGTTGAGGCTCGATCCATATTTATCTGCCATGAAGTTCCTCCATAGACCGTGTTTAGGCTTGAAACGAAAAGACCACACCATTTTCAGCCTGAGTGCCTGCATGATATTGCTCAACCTCCTAATTTCGATGGCCCCTTCTGCCTTTAAGATAGCTAAAGACCGCCAACTGTGCCAATGGAACTTACGCTTTCCTTCCGACCAACCCCACAGAAAATCTGCCATCCGCCTTTCCAGGGATTGCAGTACCTGCACTGGAATATGAGAACCTGTGAGGCTATGAATTGGGATACTCCTGAGCACGTTTTGGATCAAAACTGATCTGCCAGCAAAGGAGAGCAATCTGGCTTGCCAACCTGAGATTTTGGCCTCTATTTTCTAGATTAGAGGATGAAAAATAGCCACCCTGATCCTACCAATGACAAGAGGAACTCCAAGGTAATTGAAGTGGGAAGATGATTTTGAGATCAAGCTGGCACGTTCTACTACTCTGATTCTGATTGGAGAGAAGGAATTACTGTAAATAAAAGCACTTTTGTTGAAGTTGATAGTTTGATCGAAGACAGCCTGGTAATCATCAAGAAACTTTCTCGTGGCCCTAATTGAGGACAGACTGCCATTGAGGAAAAGCAGCGTGTCATTGGCGTAAAGAAGGTGGGAAATGGAGTGATAGCCTCTTCTGAGTTTGAACGAGAGAATATTACGGTGGGCGATTTGGGCTTTCAACCCACGACTCAGAACTTCCGTCGAGAGGATGAACAAAACCGGGGATAGCGAATCACCCTGTCGTAGACCTGGATTTAAAGAAACCAGATGCTACACCTTTAACTAGGACCGAAAAGCAAACATTTCCCTAGCAATTCTCTACCTAATTGATCCACCTTTAGCTAAAGCCAAAGAGGGCTAATGCATTTTTAAGGAATCCATAATCAATCTTATCATATGCTTTTTCCATGTCCACTTTCATTACAATGTTACCGCCTCGGTTCTTCCTGTTTAAATCTCTAAAAATTTCCTGTACAAGAGCAATCTGCTTGGCAATGGGCCTACCTTGGATGAACCCGCCTTGCTTCGGGGAAATTAAGATGGGAAGGATAGAGCTTAACCTGTTTGCAATCACTTTTGCGATGATCTTGTATAGGTAGTTACACAGGCTAATCGGTTTGAAGTCGGTGAAGGTAGTTGGGGAGTTGGACATACGAATGAGACAAATGAGAGAGGTGTTTATAGCGCGTGGGATCGCCCCTCCCTTGAAAACATATGCAACGACACGATGAATATCCTGGGCTATAATGGGCTAGCAGCCCGAGTAGAATGCTCCAGAGAAACTGTCCGGCTAGAGGCACTGTCAGTAGGGATGGTAGAGGCGGCATGGTGGACCTCTAGCATGGATGGGATGGCTAAAAGGTCGACATTATGTTACTGTGAGACTAGTTGAGGTATGGAATCCAGGAGCTCCGTGTTATCATCGCAGTCAGTGGCTGAAAACTGTTGCTCAAAGTGAGTAATAGCCGATCGTTTGATCTTGGTTGGGTCGGAGGTGATAACACTAGAGTGAGATCTTATTTCTTTGATTTCCTCTCTTCTCAGCTTTTCTGTTGCAACTGCGTGAAAGAAAAGGGTGTTACAGTCACCCACATCCAGCCTAGAGACTCGGGACTTTTGTTTGCATTACGCTTCTTCCAAGATTTCAAGATGGGTGAGCTTCGAATGACATTCTCCGATCTGCATCTGGAGTTCGGCCTGTTGTAGGCTGTCCTCTGACTGTCCATGCAATTTGCTTTCTAGCTCAGATAGATCTTTCTCATCCTTTACAATCTGACCTGGGATGTTGCCGAACACTTCCTTATTCCATATCTTTAAAGCCTGTTTCACACTCTTGAGCTTAATGAGGATGTTGTGCATCAGGTGTGCATTGTTCTCCCGATTCTAGGCCGATTGCACAACCTGCTGGAAGGCTTTATGGCGCAGCTAGCTACTCTGGAAGCGAAAAGGCTTTGGGGTGTTAGGAAGCCTGGACAGGAAGGCTAGAAGCAGAGGAGCATGATCAGAGTTCACACGTGAGAGATGATTGACATGAAAAGTCGGGAACGTTGCGTACCATTCCGCATTAACCAGAACCCTATCAAGGTGGGGCCAAACCCGTGCTAGACCCCCTTGGTTGTTTGTCCAAGTGTGTCGATTCCCAGAAAAACCAGCATCAATTAGGCCTATTGTGTTAATGGCATTGGAGAAATCTCTCATGCTTGTGATATCCCCGGGTCTACGGCTTTGCCTTTCCTCTAACGAGGACATAGCATTGAAGTCACCACATGCTGTCCAAGGCCCCATAACAGAATTAGAGATTGTTGCTAGATCGTTCCATAACACTCTCCTCTGAACTCTGTCACAACTATCATAGACAATAGTGAAGAGCGTAATCTGATGGTAGTTTGGAATGGTCGCTGCAAAAGAGACAATTTGGTTAGAAGAACTTGTAACGAAGAGGGAGATCAGGTTCTTATGGAAGACCCAGATTTTCCCTCCTGCATCTACATTGGAAAAGGAGTTGTGGAAACTGAGAGCAAGGCCATGATTCCCACTCTTCTGTCATCGTTGATCATGGGTTCGAGAATTACAACGAAGTGAGGGTTGTGGATCTTAATGAATCTCTTCAAGGTCTGGATGGTGCAAGCATTGCCTACTCCTCGAGCATTCCACACAAGTAGTTTATCTATCAATCACACATCCAGTGTTAACGACCATTCTTTTCACTCGTCTTAATCTGGATTCCCATGAACCTTTTGCTTATAGAATCTTGAGCCTACATCTTCTCGTTTGGTTGGGGTCCTTAGGAGATGAGGTTGGCCCCAAGGAATGGGGTTGATGTACATGAGGGTGATCATTCTCTTGTGCTGCCTTGGGAGAATTATCCTTTTGGGAGGGAGGATATTGACTTTCAGTATTGAGTTTTTGGGCTTTGGGGGGACTATCAGCCGGGGAGAAGTAGGGTGATAGGTCCACTTCTAAGCATCGCTCATCAAGCAAGGAGGTTGGGGAGCCTGGGACCTTGGAATCAAGGGTTGCAGGTGGGCTATTATTAGGTTTTGGGAGGGGTGACGGATGGGGAGATCGAATGAGATCATGAGAGGATATGATAGTATGAATTTGATCTATAAATAGATGGTCTAGAGGGATGTCCTAATACAGGGGATTGGGGTGATCATGGAAGGGAGAATTCCCAGCTGACTTGGATCTAAAGGGAGTAAAGCACTGATTTTGTTGGCTTGAGGCTAGCGGACGAACATGAGGTTGGCTTAGTATTGAATAATTAGTGGAATTCTCCTTGATTCGAATATTTGGAGAGGCTTGATCAGTTCTTAGTACTGCGATCGGGTGGATCATTTGAGGGGATTGGGGATGTTGAGTCAGGAAGGAGCCACTATTCGGCCGGTTTGGGACAGTAGGTTAGGGCGAGGGGTCTGTTGACTGGAGCTGAGTTGGGATAGAATGTTGGGGTGTGGGATTGGGTAGGATGGGGGTGTGGGTTTGGGGGGATTTAGATATGGGTTCCTAGAGCAAGTCCGTAGGAGGAATCAGGGTGTCCTCTATTGAGCGGGGCTGCTGAGCGTGAGGAATGGATGGGCCCGAGGTTGCAGATAGTGAAGATTGTGGCAGGGCTAGATAATAGCCCTGGGATACTATTCCTAAGCCATTTTGGTTTTAAGACAAGGTGACAAAAATGGGGAGGTTAGGTTGTATGATACTGAGTTGAAGGTTCGTTTTTGTGTTCTGTTCGGAATTTCCTCGAGCATCAGGGGTGCAATGGGTCTCACTAGAGATTCTTGAGGGAAAACTTCTCTTAACCCATTCACGAGTGCTTTCGTCTGGCATCTCCGGGTTGATGTGGTTAGGGATGGAGATCTGGATTTGTTCAAGCACCGCCATGATAAGGTAGATTTCATTACCAACCACCAGTTTTAGGACTCTAGCCAGATTGGCCCCTAGATTCAGATGAATTTTGATCTTGGCAAACATCTGAAATAATCCATATATGCTATTTGGGTCCATCCTGGTGACCTAGCCGAAATAGCTGGCAAGATCAAGCAACACTGATTCCATCCATGCGTGGGAAGGAATTCCGAAAAGCTGAACCCAAAATCCATCTGATCCAATCATAGCTGAGGGTGACCACGGGGTGATGTCACATAGCCCCATCTTAGCGTGGAGTGATGAGTCTAACATGAAGAGAGATAGGTCTTTCTTGGATTTGAAGGTGAGGAGAAAATGGGAGGGGGATGTTTGAACAATGTCCGTCGCTGAGGCTTGTAGTTGGGTTTGATGCAAATGATTCTCGAGGTGGATTACGGAGGTTAAAGGGTTTGTGGTTCTAGCCGAGATGGCCTGCTCGAGTTGGGATAGTTTATTCCTGACTGCGTTCTTGTCCGCTGTGGAGGCGAATTCCTCTGTCCCGGGGGTTTGGATGTGGGGTGGAGGAGTTAGAGGCTTCCATGGGTGCTGATTGCTGAGGATACTAGCGAAGGAATTTGGAGCGTATTGGTTTGGGACAGGCTTTTGGGGTGGGTTTTTTTGGGATGGTATCCAAGTGTGGCGGCCGGTTCTTCCTTGGCTTTGCCAATTTCACCTGGACTTTGCGGCCATCAAGGACTCCCATGGCCTCTCGGCCTTCATCTTCATATTGGAAGCGGACGAATGCAAAACCATGAGGGCGCGAGGAATCAGGAAAACAGGGGATGTAGACATCAATGACTTTCCCGTAACGTTGGAAGATGTAAAAGGTATCCTCATGGGAACAGTCGTAAGGGAGGTTTGCGACAAAGAGGGTAAAACCTCCGAGGTGAGACTGAGATGCCCTTCTGGGTGGTGGGGATCTCCCCCCGGGGGGGGCAACCATGAGTGAGGTCTCCGAAGATGTCAATCCGCCGTGGGAGGGAAATTTGAAATTTGAAATTCAAATCGGAAAATAGTCCTCACCTTAGGTTGAAAAGTCTGGTTGACCGATTGAATTGGATATCGAATTTGAAATGATCCAACTAAGGTGAGGATCCAACTGAAGATACTCCCATATACCTAATTTACAAACGTATTGAGGCCTCCAAAGAAAGCATTGGAAGGGTCCTTTACCTTGAATTCATTGTTATGGCTTGTTGAGATCAATTGAAACAAAAGAATTAGTAATTGCTGTAAGTTTCCTCTTGTGAAACCTTGGTTGAGATGCTTTTCCTTACCTAGATCCACAGGTTATTCGGTATCTTTCTTTTATGCTTCTAGATTTTTTTTTAGTATGAATGAATGAACACTTTGTTCTTCCTATTTTCCAACTGCTTAATTTTCTTTTAAATTTGTGACGGTTCATAACATTTTCAATCTGTTTCTCTTATTTTAGAACACAATGGGTTGGTGATGTTGGTGCTTTGTATATCCTAAGCAGCTCCTATCTTTGCTAGGACTAATACTACTTATGCTAGTTAGTATAGTCTGCACCTTGTTTATCTGTAGAATATGATAAGTCTATCCACCAACAATTTCTAGAGATGGTAAGAGACTGGGTTGTTGGTTAAAACTTAAAACAAAACCATAATATGAAATAAACATGGGGTCTGTGGAAAGCCACAAAAGGATACTATTATGCATGGCCAACCCTTGGTATCTTTATCAACAAAGACTAGCTCACCAGTTGATTGAAGATTTTTCTGCACTGCTAGCCTCCCCATAAGTGTGAATTGTCTTATGGCTTAAAAATTTTGTGCCAAAATCTGATGCAAAACCTTGGAATGCCATCCATACTCTAGCTTTTTTAACATAAAGTATTAACAGATTGTACTCTAGGAGGGAGAGAATAAAGAATTACATATTCAAACTTAATGCATATACCCATTTTCAGTTGCTCCAATTTCAAAGGCCAGAATGTTAGAGAAGTATCATTTCATCTTCATTTTAAATTATTCCAATCACTAGAAAACCTCCTCCCAATGTAATTGTGCCCTTTTTCACTTGTTTAATGAAATCCATATTTAATCTTCCTTTGTTCCCTAATGTACTGCTTTTACATTATTAATGAAAAGTGGAATGACCTCTGGTTCCCATTCTTCAATTGGCATAGGAGTTGGTTCTATTGTCCTAACTTATTTACCTTTCCATGTTCTCAACAAAAAAAAAAATTCTGAAACATTTTACCTAAATTAAAAGCTTTTCCCATTTTTTTTTTGCAGGAAGCTGAGGCTACTTTGAATGCTAAGGATATCCAATCATGAATACAAAATCACCTATGGCTGTAGTATGAGAGTAGCTATAGTAAAGCTAGGGTCCTTAAAGGATCATTGTTGATGTGATTATGATGTCTTCTTGGTTTCCATTTGCAGATGTGTGATTAGGCCATCGATGTTTTGGGTGGTGGTAACAGCCTGTGGAGTCGGATTGGCCATCAACTTCACCTCTATGTGGTTTTTAAACCAAAGAGGTCCCACCACATATAGGTAAGAGTCATATACCACTGAGAGACTACTAATGAATAGCCTTCCTCCCACCACATACAAGTAAGAGTCATATGCCTCCCATCTGCACAGGGTCCATCAGATCAATAGTCTTCCTACCAAAGACTGCACTTTTGTTGAAGATGAGGACCCCATGTAATCTCTTTGATCAATAGTCTACTATTGATATCTTGACATGCCTCTTGCCATTTGATATCATGAATATCTTTTTTAGTCAATGAGTTTTGGGTTTGAAGGTAATCTACTTGATCCTCTAGTTTGAAATTTTTTGCCATGTGGTCTACATGTGGTGTAAAACCAGCTTTCTACTTATAATTTTGGGTTCTAGTTTTTCTATCCTTTTGCCTTACATGAGTCGGCAAAAAGGCTCATAACTAGTATATGCTTGATGTGAAGGGACATTCAAAATTCTCCTTAATGCAAGTCTTTCCACAAATGTTAGTCTATTACTCTTTATTATTTTGTTTGCTACAACCATTTCTTTGAATCCCCATTATTTTTTACTGATCATTAGAGACCATTATTGTTCTTTCTTATGAAGTGTTGTATTCTCTTTCTTCTTAAGTTAGTTCCCTTTTATTTCATGTCTATCTTTTTTCATCTTGGCTATAAAGAATTAGCAGCTCACTTGTTTTTGGTGCATGTGTAACCCATGGTTGAGACCATCATGTCAATGGTTGGATTGCTGAACCATCAGTCTCACTTGTATTAATAGGGATAAGATCACTTCATATAAATGCTTCATGCTGGATCTTTATACAAAACATTTACATTACAACTATGGACAACACTAAACCATCCATGTAGTTGCATCTTTAATATTAATCACCATGGGACACCATATATTGATTTTTCTGTATTACTTATCAAAACCAGTTTTGAAACAATCATTGTAATTCTTAGGTGGGCTACTTCTTCTTCTACCCCAAAACTCTAGAACAAGTACGCAAAATTCCCTCCATAAAATATTAATTGGTTGGAAACATGTATTGGAATTGAAATGAAACTTGAAATCCGTTAGGTCTGTTTAGATAGGGTGAATCCAAAAGGTGGAAACGGAAAAGAAAAGTGGAATCTGAAAGCATGTGTTCCCCAAGTAAAACCACTGAATTTTCATTTCCTTCCCACCTGTTTGTAATGTTGCAAGAGTTGTTGTGGAAAATATGGAATTCCATTCCCTTTCATCTGTTTGGATTGGCATGCAAAAGTGAGGAATTCTAGCTGAAATTTATATGATGCTCCACTACAATTGTGACAATAACATACACCTATGCTACAAGTAACAATCCTACGGCCACATATTGATGCTAGAAGAAAATTCTACAGCCACATGGTCATAACTAGACTCCAAATGTACAAGTCGAGTGTTGTCAGCCATCTGTCAATATAAGTGGGCTGCACTTAACTACTTGTTGTACCTCCAAAGTTTTATACACTATTCCTACTGCAATATATGATGGCCCATCGAATGAAATTGTTGAACATATATCTTGCTGTCCACCTCAACATCATACAACAAGTGGGACACTTCATAGAAGAGAAGTGGCGACCACCCAAACCAGATTGGATCATTCATCCGGTGGACTAATAACAGATGTGCTATGGACTATGGTCCTTGAGTTTATGCAGAGTGGATGATCATAGCCATCTGATTGACAACCTGATAGCAGATCAAAAGAAGATATTCAAATGGTTCCCATTCATAGGTAGAAGCTATACATTAATTTTGGTTGAAGAAGGATCTAAAGTGGGAAGCAATGATGGTGCTGTCAAGTGTATCTAAACATGACAACAGGAGATTGAGCGCAGAGAGGTCACTTGATGCAGCAACAGGGTACCCTTGGCGTAGAGGCTTTTGAGAGCTTGGGTGACCTTGGGAGAGTATAAATAGAAAATGGATTTGGTAGTAGCTGAGGGTTTCATGGGGTGATAAACCTGGAGGAATTAATCATCACCTACCAACTCTATCCCCTAATGTACAAGTTGAGAGGTGAAAAGATGTGACACTTTTTGTTTTCCCATCTGGGTAGATTTTTTTATTTTTATTTATTTATTTATTTATTTTTTAATTTTATTTATTTATTATTATTATTATTATTATTATTTATTTTTATGTGTATGATGTCATGTTTTGTATAGGTTGGTTTGAAAGGAGAAGCCATGAATCTTGACTCTCCAAATGCCATTGCGTTTATGGAATGGATGCAAGCATCATTAGCCGTTCAAAAACAGCAGCCCTTGACATGGTATAAGGTAAGAAAATTGAGTGCTGAATATGTGCTTGGAACTATAGCGATTATTCCAGCATCATAATCACTGATCTTCTCAACATGCAGGCTTATTTTGATGCACCTGGGGGAGATGAGCCGTTGGCTTTGGACATGGGGAGTATGGGAAAGGGTCAAGTGTGGATTAATTGGCAGAGCATTCGAAGATATTAGAGTGTTGTTGCGAATGGCATGTGCAACGAGTGCAGTTATGCTAGGACATATCAAGCGCCAAATGTCAAAATGGCTGTGGCCAGCTAACACAATGCTGGTAAGAACTTTTACAGCATCCAGAATTTTGAGCTTTCATGCGGAAATTCATTGCATTTGCTGATTATGCTGACAAATCAAAAGCCATGGGAAATTTAGTTCTTTAATTTGGGCTGCATTTTGTTTGGGCTAGTTTGAACTTATGTCATCTGAAATCCAGGATATTTGCATGACAAAAGCACCTCTAACTTCAAACATTCCATTCTCATCACACTGGCTTTGCATAGACAAAAGGGGTGCACTCGAGTGGTACAATAACACCATAAGCTTATTGTGGTATCGGGCAGATTTGGGGCCCACTTAATGTATGGAGTCCAACCTCTCCATATGATGAGTCACCTCATATTACCTCAAGGCGCCAAAAATCAGCCTGCTCCAACACTCAAATGGGCACAAAGCATGGAACAATGTGAGAGGGGACACCCACCCTTCATTTCCACATCGGCTCACCTGAATTTCGAAACAGCATGATTTTGAGCCTGACCATTCATCTAGACCAGATGGAGGGTCTGGCTGGATTTTACATACACAACACGGTGGGCCCTCCATGCAAGTCATGGGTGGATGTTCTCTCCCAAAATTTTTCCATGTGGCATGGCTGACCTGTTCAATCTGAGCACATGGCCACGTGTAAAGAATGGCCCCGTTTCAATTAAATGTGTGTGAATATGTGAAATGCCGATCACACAACCATACATGTAATGAATGGCTCTGTTTTAATTAAACGTGTGCAAATATGCAAAGTGCGGGGTATTGTTAGATTTGTATTCATCTCAAATTAAATTGAATACCGTGTGGCCCTAGGTGCTGAATTAGTTGGATTATGACCTAATATGAGAAGATTGGATTGACTATTTAGCCACCTATTGTTAAAGCGATCAAGCATTTATGAAGGAATGGGTTAGCCTTTCCTACGCATCCTTTTTGACTATTTACTATGCTACACATCAATCAAGACTTGATGTTGGGCATGTGGTGTTAACCATGTAATCTTTTGGCCTTCAACCTCAGCCTGCATAAATGAACAATATGTCATTTTGGAATTCTATGAGGTAAGACTATAATGGGCACTGGTGCACCTTATATGTTAGATTTTGTTTTCAAATGCAATTGATATTCACCATCTTATACTTTTACTTAGTTTATTTGGGGCTTGAAATATTAGCGTATGGGTTTTGTGAGGAGCTTACCACAAGGGCATTTGTTCATGTGGGGTCTACTTGTACAGCCTTCTTTTCTCCCTTTTTTTCCTCGATGAATGATTGCTTCAGAGTTAAAGTGAGAGAGTGCAAGTACCAACTATAGAAAGTTACAGAGCTTGTACAATACAAACAGACACTCCAAAGGGTATCTCTTTAGGCAATTCATGTGTCTTACAATACATGGAAAACCTACTGATAATTGCACAAAATGTGAAGTGAAGCCGCAAATGATTCGGGTGTGGGAGTGGGAGGCATCTGTTAATGTTAGCATGCATAAATAGCTCAGAAGTGGGAGTGTGAGTTTGGAAATGCAATTCAAAGCAGGAGCAACACCTAGTTAGAATGATCACACAACTTAGTTCTTACCCTATAACTCTAAAGATCTTAACTCTAAACTTCAATAGCTTGTTCAATGAAAAATTTCTATATATATCATCATGTTGCTAGGTCTACCTGGATGTACTTCAAATTATTTTGTTAAATGCAAGAGCAACTCAATGCATTATGCCTATTAAATAGTAAACAGTATGCATAAGATATGTGTGTTCGATGCATTTGATTTGCTAAGAGGATCTGCACCAATACTTAAAATTATCTTAGAGAAAAGTGCAGAAAATGAAGAAATGAACTATGAGGATTGTTTGAGGAGTTTGTTTTCCTAAATTCTTTTATAATGGAAACTATCTAGGAGACTGACCTTCCATTATTTGGCTACAAGTGTTGCATCTACTTTTGTTCCTCGAGGTTATCAAGAAAACAGAGGTGCAAGTACTTGATTTTAATATTGACATATTCATTGGTCAATATAAATAGTAACGAGCTCCGGAGAATATAAATTTCTGTTTTTTTTTTTTTTAACCTTACAAAAAAGAGATGAAGATTTTATTTTCAATTTCACTTATGCAATTGCTTATCAAGAGATTAATACTATCTAAAAGCTATCTCCAAAGTATTGGTGTGCATATGTATTAGAGAGAAGTATAGAAGCCTCTAGTACCTTTCCCTTTCAGATGTCTCAAAGCTTGATTAATTTGAAAAGTTAACCATGCATACAACAAAACCAACAAGTATATCATTAGTTATCAGTTAATCCTAACCATTTAATCAATATCATTTCATATCCTAACCATTTAAACGATGTCATTTCCTGGTGTAGGAGTCATTGGCCGAGGCATCATAATCTGAGACATGACCTTCAAGAACATAGCAAACCCCAAAATGTCACAAGTAGTCGCCTTCTGATCAAACTCCGACATCTCAGTCTACTATCGGTGTGGATTCCATGGTTACCAAGACACTCTCTATGCTCACTCTCTTTTGATTGAATGAAGGATTGTAATTGATTCATTATTCAATGAATGATTGTATTGAATGAATGAATGATTGTAATTGAATGAATGAATGACTGTAATTGACTGAATGATTGTAATTGAATGAATAAATGAATGAATGATTATGCAGGTGGTAATTGAATGAATGAATGAATGAATGATTATGCAGGTGGCAATTGATTGAATGAATGATTATAGTTTTTTATTTAATGTAGGCAATAGGTACGGATATTAACCGTAACTGGTAATCTAACAACCGTAGCTATTATAAAATTCAGGATATTGCTACGAATCCAATAGCACTTTTAGCTACCAATAATATCCGTAGCTATAGGTACTTTTGGCTACAAAAATATTTGCTACGGATTAGGTACATAGCTATTTTAAGCTATGGCTACAGATTAAATCCATAGCCATAGATTTTATACCTATTAGCTTGGCACCTACGACGATGTTCGTGCTATGGATTTAATCTGTAGCTATAAGGATTTAATCTATAGCCATAGCTTTATAGGTACGGATTAAATCCGTAGCCTTTTCCCATTTTTCTGGTAGTGTCAGCTCTTATGTGTGATTCTTCTTGATGACATGGATCTCTTCTTCCATAGCCTTTCTCCAACATTCTTCATTCATGGCCTCCTCGAATGTGAGAGGCTCATGGTTTGTATATAGGTAGAGCAAATTCCTATTCATATTGATTTAATAAAGTTTTTTTTTTTTTTTTTTTATTTATAAAAAAAAAGGTAGAGCAAATTCACTTCCTCAGTTTCTGTGTACATCTCATTGTGGCTTCTCATTTTGATAGGACCCAAGGATGAAAGAGAATTGGATGAAAATGTGCTAGCTGAATTCTGATTTAATGAAGTACTTATAGGGGAGATGGAATGTATTTCTTGACTTCTGAGATCCGAAGGGCTTGATGTGGGTGTCTGCTCTTGATTCACTTGCCTCTTTTCTTCATATTCTTCGGCCTTGACCTGATTTTCTTTGGCTAATCTTCCTTGTTCCACTTTCAGGCTTCTTCTTCACAGAACAATACATCTCTACTTACTACCACCTTATTAGTTAGTGGGTTGTAGAGTTTTTTTGCCTTTGATTCTTCATTGTAGCTAATGAAGATACACTTCTTGCCACAATCATTAAGTTTCTTCCTTTTTGCTTTTGGAACTTGAGCGTATGAAACACACTCAAAGATTTTAAGGTGCACCATGCTTAGCTTGTCGCCGCTCCATGCCTCCTATGGTGTCATGAACCTGACGCTCTTGGTAGGACACTGATTGAACAGATATTTAGTACATGCATCCGCCTCTCCCCAAAAGCTCTTCGGTAGGCCTTTCTCCTTCAACATGGTCCTCATCATGTCGAGGATGGTGCGGTTCTTTCGTTTTGTAATTCCATTTTGTTATAGCGTGTAAGCTGCAGTATGTTGTTGCTTAATGTTATATTCCCTGCAATATTCTCCAAAAGCATCTGAGGTGTACTCCCCACCTTTGTCAAATTTGAGAACTTTAATTTTGAAGTGACTTTCAGTTTCAACACGAACTTTGGAATTCTTAAAGATAGTAAAAGAAAAAATAAATTTTTTTATACAGTACACACATAGCTTTTTGCTAAAATCATCAATGAATGTAATAAAGTATTTATTACCTCCAAGAGATGATGTTTCAAATGGTCTACAAATGTCGGTGTGAACCAACTGCAATGGCTCCTTTACTCTTCGAGATACTCCAATTGGAAAGGAGTTTCTTTGCTACTTGTCAAGTGTGCACGCCTCACACACATGTTCAAAAGCTTCAATAGCAGGTAAACGATGTACCATTCTTGATGAGGATAAGAGCTTAAGGCCATTAAAGTTCAGATGACCAAAGAAAAAATGTCACTTCCATGATTCATTGTTGGCATGTCCATAAAGACACTTCTTGAGGCTTGTGTTTATATGAAGTTGGAACATTTAATTTTTTGTCATTTAGACCCATGCCACATGTATCTTTTAATGACATAACTGAATTCTCCATGTGTATCACATACCCCTTTTCAAGTACTTAACTAATGTTGAGGATATGGCTTTTCATGTCGGGTATGTAATATACATTAGAAATGAATTGCAGCTCCTCATTTTTGTGATAAAATTTTATTTTACCTTTACCTTTTACTGGAGTTTTTTATGAGTCTTCAAATGTCAGATCGCCAAAAACTCCTTCTGTGAGTTCCATAAAGAGTTTTTTGCTGCTGCACATGTAATTGCTTCCACCTGTATCAAGATATCACACATCTGAGTGATCACAGCCTTTCACTTATGCAAGGAAGAGTGTGGTTCTCTACTCTTCATGATTTGGCACTTTGGCATAGTTGGATCATTCATCTTGATCCACTGGCTTTTTCCAACAATCTGATGTATAATGGTCAAACTTGTTACAATTTTGGAACTAAATTTTTTTATATTTTTATGACACGGTGTAGATCGGCCTCTATCATTTCCTTTACCATGGAAATTGGTAAAATTTTGTTAATGTTTTGAATTACTTGGATTATATCTACGCCCTCTTCCTCTTGCACAATTGTTAGTGTCACGGCCCCCACGATGTGGATGACCACTTATTTGTTCATTTAGAGTTACCTTAGAATCTAAGGCATGTTCAAGCATCGTTTTTGCATTTTTTTGCATTCGTTGCTCATGCACTTACAACGATCCTATCAACTCTTCAATAGAAATTTTTTCCAAGTCCTTTGATTCTTTGATCACAACAACCACATGCTCAAACTTGGTTGTGAGAGATCGAAGCACCTTTTCATCTACACTAATATCTTCGATCTTTTCACTGTTTCTTTTCAAGTTAGCCACGACTGTAAGTAATCTTGAAAAATTAGTCGTAAATGTTCTCACCTTCCTTCATGTATGCTACTTCGAACTCAGCTCTAAGAGATTGCAGGCAAACCCTCTTCACTCGATCAACACCTTTAAAAATGGTGCTAAGGATATCCCAAGCTTTCTTGCTTGATTTTGCTTCGTCAATCTTCTCAAAGGTTGATTCATCCAACCCTTGATAAACGAGGAACAAAGCCTTGTTGTCTCTCTTGCTTTAATTTTTTAGCGTGGTCTTTTTCTCGTTGGTGAAGGTGGATTCTTCATCCATAGTGAGTTCTAGATATCCATAAGTGATAATCTCCCATAGATCTTGCAACCCAAACATCGCCTTTATTTGGATGCACCAATTTTCATAGTTGTCCTTTGACAACTTAGGAACCTGTTGCTAGATTGTGGTGGCCATCAAAAACTTTGTGTTAAAAAAATTGGCTTTACTAAGCCTCAAGAAGACCTAGACGATCTGTTTTTTTAAAGAAGAAGGCGCTGGTTTATATATATATATATATATATATATATATATATATATATATATATATATATATATATATATATATATATATATATATATATATATTTAATGAAGGGAGAGGGATGGAATAGAAATCTGATTTATTTTTTTTAAACTGATTTTCCTAGAATAAAAAATTCTAGTTTTTGGTTGAAAAACTGCTGGCAACTTCAACTAGGGAACTCTTGAAAAACACTTAACCAAGCTTTGATACCAGTTTGTTGGCCAAATTTGTTTTTCTTGAAAAGAACAAACTTATTGGATTTGCTAAGCCTTAGAAAAATTATTTATGTAAAAGGAAGGAAGAGAGAAAAGAAAAGAAAACTTTTTTCTTTTTCAAACTATTTTTTATTTTTATTTTATTTTATTATTATTATTTTTTTGTTGTGTACACTTCACACTTGTCACAACCAAATACATAACACCTTTATATAGACATTTACAATAACTGTGAAATGACTACAATACCCCTACTAGATGCTTCCATCATTTAATGTTCACAGGAAACTATGTAGGCATTTCATCTTCCAAAACAACTCCATGAAAACTATTGTTGTGCATTGGAAGATCAACCGTCACCGGCTATTACTAGGTTTTAGTTTGCAATTCCAACAAACTTCACAACCTATTCTCCACCAGCTCAGCCGCCCCCTTAGCATCTCGTTTAGGCACATTTTCCGGGAGGGCAATTCAGTGGGAGTTGCATTGGCAAGGCTGGCTAGCGAAGGGTGTGAGAACAAATTCTGTAAGTCTCAGTCTGAATTGCCTCAATTTGTAAGGGGATGTTTGGTACTTGACCAAGTGGGCTTGGGCAACCTGCGTTCATGATTCATTTCTGTGGGGCCACGGGTAGGGCCATCGTTCTCACCCAGTCTGTCTCCTTTGGGTGTCTTTGTTGTGCCGATGGTGTAGTGTTGGGCTTAGTTTTGCGGGTTTTCTTTGTATACGATAGGCGTGGCCCTTCTCATTTTGTTGGGGCCCACCTGAAGGTATGTAAACCGTTTTGTTTATATAATTTGGTGGGCTTGTTCCACCTTGGAAAAAAAATTTATTAGTTTGTGCCATTTAAAAAAAAATAAAAAATACAACCTATTCTCTAATAGTCACGAGTGCTGCAATAAAGGCAGTTGCAGCAAATGATCGTATATACATTTGTCTCCAACATATAAGGGATTCTCATTTCTGCATGAACAATTGACTTTCAGAATAATACAATCACTAGTAGTAGATAATCTGAGCAAGAGTGTGGTTAAGATCGATTAGCTCGCAGTAGGTAATCTGAGTAAGAAGAGCATGGTTGAGATCGAAGCCTGCAGTAGGTAATATGAGTAAGAAGAGAATGGTTGAGATCGATTGGCCTACAATAGGTAATATGAGTAAGAAAAGCATTGGCAGCCCCAGGTCCTTTTTCTCCCAGGGATCCCCAAAATCTGTATTTGAAGCCTTTTTTTAATTTAAAAAAAAAATAAGCTTCCATGAAAAGGGAAAAAAAAAGAAAAAAAAAAAAGAGTCTTGACCATCAAAAAAAAAGAAGAAAAAAACGTTTGAATGCGGGCCATTGGTGGCCTTTTTTATTTTATTTTCTGTGTTAAAGGAGCAATCTGTATGGCTCCTACCCTGGATCAATACAAGAAATCCAACTTTTACCGATGAAAATTTTTGTCGCTAAAAGCCAAATTTTCGTAGGTAAAAAGTTTTACCGACAAAAATTTTTGTCAGTAAAACACCGTTGCAAAAGGCTTTTACTGACGAAAATGTTGAATCGTCGGCAAAGGCAAGATTTTTACCGACGAAATTTTTCGTCGGTAAAAAATAAGTAAAAAACTTTTTCCGACGATTTTTTCCGTAGGTATAAATATTTATAAAACTTTTACCGACGAATATTTTCGTCGGTATAAAATAAGTAAAAAACTTTTACCGATGATTTTTTTCGTACGTAAAAATATTTATAAAACTTTTACCGACGAATTTTTTCGTCGGTAAAAAATAAGTACAAAACTTTTACTGACGATTTTTTCCGTAAGTACAAATATTTACGAAACTTTTACTGACGAATTTTTTCGTCAGTAAAAAACAAGTACAAAAATTCTACTGACGATTCTTTTCGTAGGTCAAATATGTAGAAAACTTTAACAGATGAATTTTTTCGTCGATAAAAATTAAGTAAAAAATTTTAACCAACGAGTTTTTTCGTAGGTAAAAATATTTAAAAATTTTACCGACGAATTGTTTCGTCGGTAAAGAATAATGTCATGCCCCAGACTCGGTAACCGGACTCTCAAGGAACCCGATGGCCGATTCTGGCCGCAACAGCCTCCGTAGTATCCCATTCTCGGCTCCTGAGGCAAGTTCCGATCCTGGGATCCTATAAGGAGGATTTTCATAACAATATAATCATTTTCAATACAAGCGTACCCAAGATCACAACAAGTAAATCTGAGAATAACAAAGGCATACATCATAAAATTCACTATGAATTTAAACTTTTACAAGTTTACATAAGGTCTAAAAGGACATACATAAGATAACAGAAGAAAGAAGGAAGAGGATCTGCAACACTGGGTCCTCGGCTCGCACACCTATCCAAGCTACGCTACTAATACGCCAACTTAGGCTCTCCTGCATGCATCAATCGTGCATAAGCTTATAGAAAGCTTAGAGGGTGGTGAAAGTGTGTGACAATGGTGCTCAGAAGAAGATAGAGAATGCAGAAGGGAGTCACGATCAATACTAATACCACTAGCCTTACTAAGGCTATTATGAACACAAGAAGCTATACCAAGGCAGTATGATAATGTAAGAAGGCATACCAAGGCTATATAGTGTAATGAGTAATGTAATGCAAGGACTATTGGGGCGCCATGCCAAGGCAATGCATTATGAGGCTTACACAGCTGATACAAATGTAATACGAAGTAATGTCAGTGCTCATATCCAATCCACATATCAAGTACATTTCCATCATAAGGAAATCATCGGGGTCCATTACACTGCTGAATGACTGTCGCTCTACAAACCCGCATAGTCAAACGAGCATAAGAGACCTCACTACCTGCCTGTGGATAGCCAATCACTAGCAAGGCCTGAAGGTAGCGGACCCATTCACGAGCTGGTCAGACTCAGCCTAACAATGCCCTCTTACATCAGGCGAGTAAGGCCATACCCCTATCCAACCAACTACAGGACAGTAGGAGTCACGGCCTAACAGTATAAGGCCCTTGTGTGCTCATATATTCCAGTCGGTCACGGCGCTGGAGCAAATCCTCGATACCATCGAAGTTTTAAAAATTTCACCCATGGGCTTCTTATGCACCCAGTATGCTCAAGTAACATTTTCGGTATCCAAACATGGTCATCCACGATGTATCTGTAGAGGCTATAGCCCTGATGAAGCAAGGACGATAATGCTTATATGCTATGCAATGTCAGATGCATTAATCATACAATCAACCATGCATCAATCCCAAGCAACCAACTTGCTCAAGAGGGGATACCACATCCCTCGGGAAAAGTATCATGCAATGCCTAATGACACAATATGACCACACACACATAGTGTCAACCATGCATACAATGATGTACATGGGTCATGAAGATGGGTCTAGACGCATTATGCGGTGATATACAAAGTAGTACACTCCTCCTATCCAAGAACGGACCAAGACTAGGTATTTAGACAATATCCATAAGGAATCTCACCTCTAGTGGGGGCCCATTTACCTGGGGTAACCCACGAGACTAAGTATACAAACTATGGGTCTAAGCGATATAGAAATGAGCCTAACAAGAGTCTAAGATGATCATCCAATCACTCTTAAATACAACCAGGCCTAGGGGGGTCCATAATAGGGACATTTCACCACCATTCCCTAAAAAGGCATATCAATCATGAATGATGTGGTAGAAGGCCCAAGGCTTATATTTAAGATAAAAATAAAGGTAACCATAGACATATATATTCCTCAGAATAGGCCATAAAAAGATAAAATACCACTTTTAACAACATGGGCCCCAAGAGGGGAATTAAGGCCCAAGGCTCAATTCCCAATGGCCATAGAATCCATGCATTGAGTCGGACTTGGTGGGCAGCTCGCGTACACAATATACAATTAAATAAGTTTAAGTTTGGATGAAATGGGCCCAACTACATCAGAACAATAACTTAGCAATTTAAGTGGGCAACCAAGGTACCAATATTATCATTATCTTAACCCACAAGTTCATCAAAATGATGGAAGTTGACTAAATATATGGTTGGGCCAAACTGGGACAACCCTACCCTCTCTGGGCCCACAGGATGCCCCAAAAAAATTTGATCTAAGATGGGGTCCTCATCTGATCACTAAAGGTGACCCAAAAGAATACACTGATTAAGCTCAAAGATTATAAGAAAACATAAGCATGTAATATGTACACAAGTTCTCAATATGGTGGGCCTCACAGCCAAAAAAGGTTTTAACTATAAAATTTTATATTTAAGGCCCTTTGATAAACTTTTGGCCAGTTTAACTTTCTATACCTGCTAAGGTTCAGAAATTATTTAACTATGCGGAAATAATCTCATGAAAGCCAACTATATTCGCTGGGGGACCCCACCAAATGGAGAGTGTGTATATATCATGAAAAGATCAAGTGGGCCTGTTACTGGATTGTGAGTCTAGCAGTAACCCAAGGCAAAGAGTACATCCATAATCGGGCGATCCAAGGCTTGGATGGCTTGGACCAAACATGTCTTAAGGTAGGTTCCACATACATACACATTAAGCCCTAAACAAATGGCCTAGGGTCTATGGTGGGTCTTGAACCATCCATAGAGAAATCCATGGGCCTACCTTAGGATCACCCAAGAGGACGTTCAACCTCAATTGGCTTCCAAGAGGTAGCCCGTCACTACTCATATAATATAAGGTTTAAAGCCCACGTAATGCATGGCCTAAATCTTTGAGATAAATGGTTGGGATGCCATCCCAGCCACATTTAAGAGTCTAGATGTGGCCTACATTGTACATACCTAGAAAAATAGGAAAAAATCACATGCAAGGGGTCCATCAAGGGAAGAATCTCATGCATGGACATGTATGTACAATGTGGGCCTCATAGCCACATCTAGATGGTTGTGTAGGATATTCACCATTGATTGGTGTGTCTTACATATCCAAAATGAGAAGGAGGGAAGGATCTACATTATAAGAAGAAATCTACATGATATGGAGAACACCCACCTCAAAGATGACCACCAAACTTTCACACTAAGGTTTTTTAGCACCAAGGGAGAAGGATCAATGGTGGAGATGGGGTTTCAAGGGTTAGATGGTGGGGGATTGAGGAAGGTGGCTAGAAAAATGGAGGAAATGGGCTGAAGAAATGGAGGGAAATTGCTAAAGAAGAAGAAAAGTGAGAGAGAGAAATGAGAGGGAAAGAGTGGGAAAAGCTTTTTAAGGAAAGTAATCATTAACCTATGGTGATACAAATAATGTTTGCTAGGGTAGGTTACGTGTGGGTAGTGTGTGAGGTCTTAGTAGTGTGAATTATGGAGATTTTGGTGGTGTGTATAGTGTGTGTTGGAACTTGTGCAAAAGAGGAAGTGTGGGCTACTTGCACCACTCCAAGATAAGCCACATGATCAAAATCAAGGGTCATAAAATTAAACGTATATAACTTATGATCCACACATCGGATGGATGCACAAGATGTGGTGTTGGAACCGCGGCGACAATGCGATCGCAATGGTACAGGTTTCGGCTCGATCCATGTCGAGTCTATATGACTGGACTTAAGGATGACCGCAAACACTATTTGAGGGACGCAGGTCACCGAAATTCGACCTTAAGACCACGGGACCATAAGAAATGAAATGCACACTCACACACACATGTGTACATGCGAACTCGGGTCAGGTCTCACAACCCTCCCCACCAACAAAGAAATTTCATCCTTGAAATTGACCAATGCAAGACAAAATAAATGATAAAACACCACCATCATATAGAAATCATCATATAAGGAAGGCAATACAAACAATCATATATCTATCAATCATCAAACAAATGGGGATAACATTCTCTAATCTTGGCCTCCCGTTCCCAAGACGCCTTAACCTCCGAATGATGACCCCATTACACCTTTACCAAGGAAATGACCTTGGCCCTAAGGACCTGCTCCTTCCGATCAAGAATACGAATCGAGTGCTCGATGTAAGAAGCATCCTCACGGACCTCGAGTGGTTTCCAATCAATCATGGGAATAGTGTCCAACCCACACTTCCGCAACATAGAAATATGGAATACATCGTGGATCACGGACAACTCAGGGGTAAGGCAAGCTTAGAGGCTACAATACCTACACACTCGGTGATCTCAGAAGGTCTAATAAATCTCGAGGCTAGCTTACCCTTCACACCAAAGCGAATCATGCCCTTCATAGGCGAGACCTTGAGATACACCATGTCCCTAACTGCGAACTCGAGGGATCGACAATGATGATCAGCATAACTCTTCTATTGGCTCTGAGCTGCGCATCCTCTGCCTAATAACATCAATAGCATCTGACATCTGCAGCACAAGCTCGAGACCTAAGAAATGACGCTCTCTTACCTCGATCTAACATCTAGGAGACCTGCACGGTCTACCATAAAGTGCCTCAAAAGGAGTTATGCAGTCTCACTATCTCCTTAATAAAACCTTGAAAGCCGGTCCATAGACCAGGAAACATGCACTGGATTGAAATGAGCCGACTTTGTCAGACGATTGATGATAACTTAAATGGTATCATGACCGTGCTGAGTCCTCAGTAAGCTTATGATGAAATCCATCGATACGTGCTCCCACTTCCACTCTAGAACGCTCAACATTAGCAATATAAAACTATTCAGCAGGTAAAAACATCTCACCAACCCAAACAGAACACGATAATATCATCAGCCTAACACAGCGATCTTCCAAAAAATTTCGATACAGAAAATCCCTTACAGCAGACTCTAATAAAAATCTGAGTGAACAAAAGCCCTTGGATACAAAAAAGGGTGTGATGCACCAAAACACAAGGCTTACATACGGAGACAAGGAGAATACCCATAACGACTCCCCTAATAACTAAGGGTCCTGCTGAGTCGTGCAAAATCAAGCCTAAGGTTGCTGGGGAGGTGTTTGTCCCCTCTGCATCTGCGGTCTCTACTGCTGCTGCGGAGGTCTATCCTACTGTCTCGGCTGCCGTTGGGGTCTCGGTGGAGGGAGCCACTGTCGCAGCTGTAAAGGAAGAGGGCACTCACACCTATGGTGTCCCGTCTGCCCACAATTGAAGCAAACACCAGAAAAGGGGCCGGATGATGAAGTGGTCGGTGGTGCTGATGATGATAAAGAAGCTACTGCATGTGATGCTGATGCTCTGGCGGCTCGATAGGCTACACACCTCTGACGCTGTCGACGCTGTTGAGAGCTACTAGAGGGGGCCTACCTCTTTCAGCCTCTCCTCTGGTCACGATCCCTCTACGAACTGGGCCACTTGGCCTTGGCCTGAAGTAGAAATACCGCCAATGGAGCTTCTGCATCTCGCAAAAGGGGGCTTGCTCGCTCCTGTTCAGCCTGTCTGATCATCTCAGGAACAGGATGACGGGTCTAAAGAACATCAGGGATGACCTGTATCAACTGTTGGAGATGTTCAGCTCCTACAGGAATTGCCTAATAAGCTGGGATAGCATTGGCCTCTGAAGGAGGCACAGGTATGGAGGGAGCCTCAGGAAAAGGTACGGCAGGCTCCAAAGGGGAAATAGGAATCTCAGATGGTGGAGTAGAAATCTCTCGGGTCAATGGAGCGGAATGAGAACCACGTCCATGGGCACCATGGCCATGGGCATCACAATCATGGGCAACTCGACTGGACGGCATGGTCTACAGAAAGAACAAAGGTGATGGACACCTAGGAATTAGAATCCTTGAAGGATCAAACGAAATGAGGGAAACGCACTCGGGACACTACTTGTCATAAGCTCGTAGCAGATATGTGATACTATCCTAAGTTATTCCAAAATTACTTGTTATGCTCTGATACCAACTCCTGTCACGCCCCAGACACGGTAATCGGACTCACAAGGAACCCGATGGCCGATTCTGGCCGCAACAGCCTCTGTAGTACCCCATTCTCAGCTCCTGAGGCAAGTTCCGATCTTGAGATCCTACAAGGAGGATTTCCATAACAATATAATCATTTTCAATACAAGCATACCCAAGATCACAGCAAGTAAATCTGAGAATAACAAAAGCATACATCACAAAATCCAATATGAATTTAAACTTTTACAAGCTTACATAAGGTCCAAAAGGACATACATAAGATAACAGAAGAAAGAAGGAAGAGGATCTGCAACACTGGGTCCTCATCTCGCACACCTATCCAAGCTCTACTGCTAATATGCCAACTTAAGATCTCTTGCACACATCAATCGTGCATAAGCTTATAGAAAGCTTAGAGGGTTGTGAAAGTGTATGACAATGGTGTTCAGAAGAAGATAGAGAATGCAGAAGAGAGTCACAATCAATATGAATACCCCTAGCCTTACCAAGGCTATTATGAACACAAGAAGCTATACCAAGGCAGTATGATAATGTAGGAAGCCATACCAAGGCTATATAGTGCAATAAGTAATGTAATGCAATGAATACTAGGCGCCATGTTAAGGCAATGCATTATGAGGCTTACACAGCTGATACAAATGCAATGTGAAGTAATGTCAGTGCTCATATCCAATCCACATATCAAGTACATTTCCATCATGAGAAAATCATCGGGGTCCATTACACTACTGGATGACTGTGGCTCTACAGACCCCGTATAGTCAAACGAGCATAACAGACCTCACTACCTACCTGTGGACAGTCAATCACTAGTAAGGCATGAAGGTAGTAGACCCATTCACGAACTGGTCAGACTCAGCCTAGCAATGCCCTCTTACATCAGGCGAGTAAGGCCACACTCCTATCCAACTGACTACACGACAGTGGGAGTCACGGCTTAACAGTATAATGCCCTCGTGTGCTCATATATTCCACCCGGTCACGGCGCTGGAGTAGATCTTTGGTACCATGGAAGTTTTGAAAATTTCACCCATGGGCATCCTATGCACCCGGTATGCTCAAGTAACATTTTTGGTGTTCAAACATGGCCATCCACGATGTATCTGTGGAGGCTATAGCCCTGATGAAGCAAGGGCGATAATGCTCATATGCTATGCAATGCCATATGTATTAATCATACAATCAACCATGCATCAATCCCAAGCAACCAATGTGCTCAAGAGGGGATACTACGTCCCTCGGGAAAAGTAACATGTAATGCCTAATGACACAATATGACCACACACACAAAGTGTCAACCAAGCATACAATAATATACATGGGCCATGAAGATGGGTCTAGACGCATTATGCGGTGATATACAAAGTAGTACACTCCTCCTATCCAAGAACAGACCAAGACTAGGTATTTAGACAATATCCATAAGGAATCTCACCTCTAGTGGGGGCTCCTTTACCTGGGGTAACCCACGAGACTAAGTATACAAACTATGGGTCTAAGCAATATAGAAATGAGCCTAACAAGAGTCTAAGATGATCATCCAATCACTCTTAAATACAACCGGGCCTAGGGGGTCTATAATGGGGACATTTAACCACCATTCCTCAAAAAGGCATATCAATCATGAATGATGTGGATAGAAGGCCCTAGGCTTATATTTAAGATAAAAATAAAGGTAACCATAGATATATATATTTCTCATAATAGGCCATAAAAAGATAAAATACTACTTTTAGCAACATGGGCCCCAAAAGGGGAATTAAGGCCCAAGGCTCAATTCCCAATGGCCATAGAATCCATGCATTGAGTCGGACTTGGTGGGCAGCTCACATACACAATATACGACTAAAGAAGTTTAAGTTTGGATGAAATGGGCCCAACTACATCAGCCCAATAACTTAGCAATTTAAGTAGGCAACAAAAGGCCCAATACTATCATTGTCTTATCCCACAAGTCTATCAAAATAGTGAAAGTTGGCCCAATATATGGTTGGGCCAAGCTGGGACGACTCTGCCCACTCTGGGCCCATGGGATGCCCCAAAAAAATCTAATCTAAGATAGGGTCCTCTTCTGATCGCTAAATGTGACCCAAAAGAATACACTGATTAAGCTCACAAATTATAAGAAAACATAAGCATGTAACATGTACACAAGTTCTCAATATAATGGGTCCCACAGCCAAATAAAGTTTGAACAATAAAATTTTACATTTAAGGTCCTTTGATAAATGTTTGACTAATTTAACTTCCTAGACCTGCTAAGCCTCAGAAATTATTTAACTATGTGGAAATAATCTCATGAAAGCCAACTATATTCGCTGGGGGACCCCACCAGATGGAGAGTGCGTATATATCATGAAAAGATCAAGTGGGCCTATTACTGGATTGTGAGTCCAACAGTAACCTAAGGCAGAGAGTACATCTATAATCAGGTGATCCAAGGCTCAGATGGCATAGACCAAACATGCGTTAAGGTAGGTTCCACATACATACATATTAAGCCATAAACAAATGGCCTAGGTTCTATGGTGGGACTTTAAACATCGATAGAAAAATCGATGGGCCTACCTTAGGATCACCCAGGAGGACGTTCAACCTCAACTGGCTTCCAAAAGGTAGCCCATCACTATTCATATAATATATGGTCTAAAGCCCACACAATGCATGGCCTAAATCTTTGTGATAAATGGTTGGGATGCCATCCTAGCCACATGCAAGGGTCTAGATGACCCATCATACCTAGAAAAATAGGAAAAATTCACATGCAAGGGGTCCATCAAGGGAAGAATCCCATGCATGGATATGCATGTACAATATGGGCCTCATGGCCACATCTAGATGGTTGTGTAGGATCTCTACCATTGATTAGTGGGTCTTACACATCCAAAATGAGGAGGGAAGGATCTACATTATGAAGAAGAAATTTACATGATATGGAGAACACCCACCTCAAAGATGACCACCAAACTTTCACACTAAGGTCCTTTAGCACCAAGGGAGATGGATCAATGGTGGAGATGGAGTTTTAAAGGTTAGATGGTGGGGGATTAAGGAGGAAGGTAGGTGAAAAATGGAGGAAAATGGGCTGAAGTAAAGGAGGAAAATCGCTAGAGAAGAAGAGAAGAGAGAGAGAAATGAGAGGAAAAGAGAGGGAAAAGCTTTTTAAGGGAAGTAACCATTAACCATTGGTGATACAAACAATGTTTGCTAGGGTAGGCTAGGTGTGGGTGGTGTGTGAGGTCTTGGTAGTGTGAGTTATGGAGATTTAGGTGGTGTGTGTAGTGTGTGTTGGAACTTGTACAAAAGAGAGAGTGTGGGCCACATGCACCACTCCAAGATGGGTCACATGATCAAAATCAAGGGCCATAAAATGAAACGTACACAACTTATGATCCACACATCGGATGGATGCACAAGACACGGCGTTGAAACCGCGATGATAATGCGGTCGCAATGGTATAAGTTTAGGCTCGATCCAAGTCGGGTCTACATGACCGGACTTAAGGATGACTATAAACACTATCTGAGGGTCGCAGGTCACCGAAATTTGACTGGTAGGACCGCTGGACCACAAGAAATGAAATGCATATTCACACACACACATGCGCACATGCGAACTCGGGTCAGGTCTTACAAATAAGTAAATAACTTTTACCTACGACAATTTTCGTAGGTAAAAATATTTACAAAACTTTTACCGATGAATTGATTCGTCAATAAAAAATAAGTATAAACTTTCAAAAACTTTTACCTACAAAATTTTCGTAGGTAAAAAATGCAGATGAAACTTTTACCTATGAAATATTTCGTAGGAAGAAGTCGCTTTTATTTTTTTATCACTATTCCAGCACAAAATTCTGGATATACACCTGTAACAATATATTTCATCATATTCTTCCTGATATACACCTATTATATTATATATTTCATCATATTCACATTCACATCTATCTAAACCCAAACTACGTAAATCCATCTAAACATAAACTACATTCATCCAAACATAAACTACATCCATCCGAACACAAACAATCTTATCCACATCACATTCAACCACGCATAAATACATATGAGTTTAACATTATAAATAAAATATAAAAAATTATTCATAGCCTATTTCCTGGTGGGGCTCAAAAAATTTAGTGTACAGTGAACACATCGCCGACTGTGCACACACACCTAGGTCCTTAATCATGCCTTCATGGTAGATTTAAAATAGTTTCAATACAAGGTCACGAGTTCAAGTACCCATTCTGGTCGTAAGCGACTGTGGTGTGTGAGTGTGTGTTAAAGGGAAAAGAAAGAAAGAAAATACTAATCTATCTTTTGAGTTGAGCCTAATGTTATTAGTTGTTTTTAAAACTAAACCTAACTTAAACCTATAGAAATTGTTATTAGTTGTTTTTGGAAAGGTGAGATTAGGCCACTTATAACTATATTAATATTATAAAATGTTGTATGTATATTTGAGCAAACACCTCAAAATAAAAAATCATATGGAAAAAAAATAAATAAAAAGCGAGAGAACATATAAGAGGTGATCCTTATCTCCTTTGATCGATGGATTTAAGTTACATGTGCCCTACCCAACTTCCTATAAGGAGAAGTTATATGGGTCTTGGAATAATGTTGGTGACAAATCCACCTTGTCTATTAATATTATCATATTGTATTAGGAAATGATTCTAAAAATGAGATAATCCAAATCTCATATAATCAATGCTATAAGAGATAGTGGAGATGGAAATAGATACACTGTGATGCTTGAGTTCGAGTATCTCGCTAATGAAGCAAGTTTTTCTTGTTTATTGCCATGTGATTGGGCTATACATTATTACATCAATCGAGTTCGGGTTTGGGATCGGGTTTAGGTTTGGGTTTTTAAGTTTAGGTAATTAGGTTTAGGTTAGGGAGTTGAGAGTAGGATTAGGTGTAGGTTTAAGTTTAGGGATTTGAGAATACATTTAGGTCTTAAGTTATAGGTTTAGGTTTAGGTTTAGGTTTAGGCTTTAGGTTTAGGTTATAGGTTATAAGTTTAGGTTATAGGTTATAGGTTATAGGTTTTGGTTTAGGTTAAGGTTTTAGGTTTAGGTTTAGGTTAAGGTTTAGGTTTAGGTTTAGGTTTAGGTTATAGTTTATAGGTTATAGCTTTAAGGAATTGAGAATAGGTTAAGGTTTAGGTTTAGAAAATCGGGTTTGGGTTCAAGATCAGGTTTAGGATTGGGTTTTCAAGTTTAGGTTTAAGTTTAGGTTAGGGAGTTTAGATTAGGATTAGCTATAGGTTTAGGTTTAGGGATTTGAGAATACATTTAGGTTTTAGGTTTAAGTTTAGGTTTTAGGTTTAGGTTTAGGTTTAGGTTATAAGTGTAGGTTATAGGTTTAGGTTTTAGTTATAAGTGTAGGTTATAGGTTTAGATTTAGGTTAGGTTATAGGTTAAGGTTTAGGGAATTGAGTTTAAGTTATATGTTATAGGTTTAGGTTATAGGTTATACGTTATAAGTTAAGGTTTAGGTTATAGGTTTAGGTCTAGGTTATAGGTTTTGGGATTTGAGAATAGGTTTAGGTTATAAGTACATGTTTAGGTTAATGTTGTAGGTTATAAGGTTATGTTAATGTTGTAGGTTATAGGTTTAGGTTTAGGGATTTGAGAATATATTTACATTTTAGGTTTAGGTTTGGGTTATATGTTTAGGTTAAGGTTACAGGTTAAGGTTTAGGTTATAAGTGTAGGTTATAAGTGTAGGTTTAGGTTAGGTTATATGTTAAGGTTTAGGGAATTGAGTTTAGGTTATAGGTTATAGGTTTAGGTTATAGTTATATAGGTTAAGGTTTAAGTTATAGGTTAAGGTTTAGGTTTAGGTTATAGGTTTAGGTTTAGGTTAAGGTTTAGGTTTAAGTTATAGGTTTTGGGATTTGACAATAGGTTTAGGTTATAAGTATATGTTTAGGTTAATGTTGTAAGTTATAGGTTTAGGTTATAAGTTTATGTTAATGTTGTAGGTTATAGGTTTAGGTTTAAGTTTAGGTTTAGGGATTTGAGAATACATTTAGGTTTTAGGTTTAGGTTTAGGTTTTATGTTTAGGTTAAGGTTATAGGTTTAGGTTTAGGTTATAAGTGTAGGTTATAGGTTTAGGTTTAGGTTATGTTATAGGTTTAGGTTTAGGTTATAGGTTTAGGTTTAGGTTATGTTATAGGTTAAGGTTTAGGGAATTGACAATAGGTTAAGGTTTAGGTTTAAGTTATAGGTTTTGGGATTTGACAATAGGTTTAGGTTATAAGTATATGTTTAGGTTAATGTTGTAAGTTATAGATTTAGGTTATAAGTTTATGTTAATGTTGTAGGTTATAGGTTTAGGTTTAGGTTTAGGTTTAGGGATTTGAGAATACATTTAGGTTTTAGGTTTAGGTTTAGGTTTTATGTTTAGGTTAAGGTTATAGGTTTAGGTTTAGGTTATAAGTGTAGGTTATAGGTTTAGGTTTAGGTTATGTTATAGGTTTAGGTTTAGGTTATAGGTTTAGGTTTAGGTTATGTTATAGGTTAAGGTTTAGGGAATTGACAATAGGTTAAGGTTTAGGTTTAAGAAATCGGGTTCGGGTTCGGGTTTAGGTTTGGATTTTCAAGTTTAGGTTTAGGTTAAGGAGTTGAGATTAGGATTAGATGTAGATTTAGGTTTAAGGATTTGAGAATATATTTATGTTTTAGGTTTAGGTTTACATTTTTAGCTTAGGTTAAGGTTATAGGTTATAGCTTTAGGGAATTGAGAATAGGTTAAGGTTTAGGTTTAGGAAATCGGGTTCGGGTTCGTGATCGGGTTTAGGTTTGGGTTTTCAAGTTTAGGTTTAGGATAAGGAGTTGAGATTAGGATTAGGTGTAGGTTTAGGTTTAAGGATTTGAGAATATATTTAGGTTTTAGGTTTAGGTTTAGGTTATAGGTTTAAATTATAGGTTTAAGTTAGTTTAGTTTTATGTCATAGGTTATAGGTTATATGTTATAGCTTTAGGGAATTGAGAATAGGTTAAGGTTTAGGTTTAGGAAATCGGGTTTGGGTTTGGGATTGGGTTTAGGTTTGGGTTTTCAAGTTTAGGTTTATGTTAAGGAGTTGAGATTAGGATTAGGTGTAGGTTTAGGTTTTAGCATTTGAGAATACATTTAGGTTTTAGGTTTTGGTTTAGGTTTTTGGTTTAGGTTAAGGTTATAGGTTATAGGTTTAGGTTAGGTTTAGGTTTAAGTTATAGGTTATAGCTTTAGGGAATTGAGAATAGGTTCAGGTTTAGGTTTAGGAAATTGGGTTTGGGTTCGGGATCAGGTTTAGGTTTAGGTTTTCAAATTTTTGTTTAGGTTAAGGAGTTGAGATTAGGATTAGGTGTAGATTTAAGTTTAAGGATTTGAGAATACATTTTGGTTTTAGGTTTAGGTTTAGGTTTTAGGTTTAGGTTAAGGTTATAGGTTTAGGTTATAGGTTTAAGTTAGGTTTAGGTTTAGGTTATAGGTTATAGGTTATAAGTTATAGCTTTAGGGAATTGAGAATAGGTTAGGGTTTAGGTTTAGGAAATCAGGTTCGGGTTCAAGATCGGGTTTAGGTTTAGGTTTTCAAGTTTAGGTTTAGGTTAAGGAGTTAAGATTAGGATTAAGTGTGGGTTTAGGTTTTAGGATTTGAGATTACATTTAGGTTTTAGGTTTAGGTTTAGGTTAAGGTTATAGGCTTAGGTTAGGTTTAGGTTATAGGTTATAGGTTATAGCTTTAGGGAATTCAGAATAGGTTAAGGTTTAGCTTTAGTAAATTGTTTTTGGGTTCAGGATCATATTTAGGTTTGGGTTTTCAAGTTTAGGTTTAGGTTTAGGTTAGGGAGTTGATATTAGGATTAGGTATAGGTTTAGGTTTAAGGATTTGAGAATACATTTAGGTTTTAGGTTTTGGTTTGGGTTATAAGTGTAGGTTATAGGTTTAGGTTAGGCTATAGGTTAAGGTTTAGGGAATTGAGTTTAGGTTATAGGCTATAGGTTTAGGTTTAGGTTAAGGTTTCATTTTAGGTTATAGGATTTGGTTTAGGTTATAAGTGTAGGTTATAGGTTTAGATTTAGGTTAGGCTATAAGTTAAGGTTTAGGGAATTGAGTTTAGGTTATAGGTTATAGGTTTAGGTTTAGGTTAAGGTTATAGGTTTTGGGATTTGAGAATAGGCTTAGGTTATAAGTATAGGTTTTGGTTAATGTTGAAGGTTATAAGTTTATGTTAATGTTGTAGGTTATAGGTTTAGATTTAGAGATTTGAGAATACATTTACTTTTCAGGTTTAGGTTTAGGTTTTACATTTATGTTAATGGTTTAGGGTCGCAAGAAGGAATCAACGGTCGGGGGCACTGTCCCCACCATGATGTTTAGTTTTAGGTGTAGGTTTAGGTTTAGGGTTATACTAGGGTCTACTCCAACAATTTTGAGATAATACATAAACACGGCCTGTCCAAATGGTCAGGTCACTCCAATGTTGTCCATAAGAAATAGACAGCTTCATCATGGTCATAACAGCAGTTTACACCTTCCAGGGACCCCTGCTCAACACCCGGATAGCTCCGACACACATCCGGATTTACACCATTAATTTCGAGCAAATACATAAATACGGCCTGTCCAAATCGCCAGATCACTCCAATGTTGTCCATAGGAAATGGACAGCTTTATCATGGTCATAACAGCAGTTCCCACCTTCCAGGAACCCCCACTCAACATCTGAATAGCTCTGACGCACATCTGGGTCTGCTCCATCAATTTCGAGCTAATACATTTAAAAACAACATAAAAGGTAAGTAAAGTAAGAAACATCCATATGAAGATATTGAGGGGAATTACTAGTGTATATATATTCCTTTTATGTACTAGGTTGATTTTGAGTTGATTATGACTAACAAAAATGATTTGCTGGAGTAGTGAAAATGACCATAAAAGAGGCTAGGTATAAGAGTTGAAAGTACCGTGTCAAGTGAATCAACACCAAGCTGAGAGAACTTTAATTCCTTGGTGATGGCAGTTGCTTCTGGTAGGGCCAATTGGCTCCTGACTACTTTACACACCTTATCCACTGGAAATCAAGATTGATTTTATGCTAGAAATTACGTTTGTTGCCTGTTCAAGATCAACCATATGAATTTGAATAATCATTCAATTTGCGACATAGATGGATCATTGAAAAAAAAAAAAAAAGAACTGTGAATATAGCTGCTAAACTTACTTTTCTTATCCTTTACCCGTGACAAGGACATAATAATGGTTTAACAGATAAGAAGAGGAGGCAACTTAGGGAAGGGATCACATGCCTCTTCTTTTTCTTTTGAAGGAATATAATAGTAGTAGCAAATAATTTGACTTAAAGAAATAACTAAAACCATAACTACCATAATCTCATAAAAGAACAGTAGAATTTATAAGAAAACAGTATACACAATCAGATATTTCCATCAAGCATCTTGAGGAAAAACAATCCAGACCATAACAACAATGGTTCAATTTACTATCTCCAGAGAAGAACCAAATGAAGATACAGTACGGGAACATGAGCATAACTCATTGGCCTGACCTGATACTTAAGGTACAGGCATAAGAGGGGATTTTATTTTATTTTTAATGCTACCTTATGAAAATTTTGATTAAAGAGAACCTATTCAACTTTCCATCATCGGATTACCAATTGTTATCGGAGTGTCATAAGCAAAGGTTCATGTGTATTTGAAAAATAATAAATCATAACATGAATATTATTTAATTGATTCATGTGTTGTTTGGATGGATAATTCATGCCTATAGGTCCAAATTGAGTACTTACTCCATTCTTGCTATTTTCATATTTGAAATCTCATGATTTGTACCATTTCATGTCCCTATTAGAAAACTGTTACATATCTGAGTATGAACTCATGACTCTATTAAGTGGAGTCCTGCAAACCAAGAACCATGGACAAAAATGATTGTCAACATTTAATTAAGTTAGATGAGATATAAAATACAAAACTAATAAAATATGCTAACAGCACAACTGATAATCATTGCCATGACAACCTAAAGAATAGAAAGCATTCCTAGATAGGTCATCCTACGAATGCCTCTTTAACAGGAGGTGAGCTATACTCATGCAAGCATGCATGCACAGGTGCACTAAGGCCATTATGTTGTTGATCACCATGAAGGTATCTGTATAGAAAACTTCTAGAATGTTGTTGGAAACCATGAGGGTCCATTCATGCTTTGGATACCGTTGCACAGGTGCACTAAAGCCATTATTTGTATACAAATAAAATTTGATACTCTGCTTGAGTGGAATGGTTGATGCAAAGGCATTAAAAATGCCACCGTGGCACACATGTAACTTATATTGAACTGTCCAAATTATGCCCCCAAATCTAGATATATAAAAAATAATAGTAATAATTTCATCAATGGGCTACGTACCTATTAGACAAGGTGAGTTAGACTTACCTGAAATTTATGTGCAGTAGAAGCTAGATTGTGGCTTGCACCTGGTAGAAAGCTTTGATCATGCACCCATGTGAACTCCCCAGCGAAACATTGCGGAACACCTCTCAAGCCTACACATAAAATAACTTCTTCTACTTTAACTCATATTACAACGATGGATAGACATAAAATGAAAAAAAAAAAAAAAGAAAAAAGAGAGAGTAACAAATGAAACAGTTCCTTGGTACGTATTATACTAATTACAACTCGGACATTTTCCTTGCTCCCATTTCAATTTTCACTTAGCAACTAACCAACATAACTGCCCTATGATCATTGCAGAAAATTTTCCATTTCTTCCACACCTATTTTGAAGTAGTTGTATGCATATCTGAATGTGTTTCCAATGATCTGGTTTTGTGGTGCAATTGGATCGTAACCTTGAGAAATGAAGAAAAATAGTTTGTGATTTTGAAATCTTTGCACTTAGTAGAATTTCCAACAATTGAGAAATGGGGCTCCTATGTCCTTTATTGGACAGAAAGGGATCTTTCGCATCCACATGTGCATTGTTTCACAATTTTTAGAAATTCTACAAAAAGTAGAAATACTGATAATCATGAATTATTTTTCTCATGTTCCAGCTGAGGCTTTGGTTTCCCTAGTAATTTTTGTCACTGTCTTTTGCTTCTTTTTTTGTTTCTTTTTTTTAAAGAAGATAGGCACTTGCCACCAGCATTGTATTGATGAATAAGAATCTACATCATTCAGGCGGCGGGACCACGATGGACAAAAAAGAAATCGGGCCCGACTATCATATACCTAAAGCAGAAGAAATAAAAAAAAGATAGGTTGGCAATGTGTCGGGAGGGCATTAGCAGCGAATCGGGTGGCGGGGCAATAGAGGAGGAAGAACATCAGGAGCTGCCCACACAAGAGGAAGCAGGCAGGGGAGCAAGCAAGAAAGAGGGAAATAACAACATTTTCCTCTACCTAACAAGAACTGGTGAGAGCTACAAATGTGTACAGACATACCTAATGACAGAAGATGAGCTTCTTCATCACCTTGTCATAAGCAGGATGGACTATCTCTAGTTTTCTAAGCCTCCGGATGGATTTCTTTGACTGTATCAACCACCATAATCCCAATTAAACCAAATGCAGTTGAAATCACTACTTAAATGAGTAAAAGCAGGCAAAATCAATAATGCAAATTACAGTTGTTCAGCAAGTGGCGTATAGGAGTCCATAGCCTCAAAAATGACACAACACGATGAAAGAGAAGCTCACCTATTTGAAGATTGAGCCTCGATGGAAGATGACTCTAGGTGGAAGATGACGCTCGATGGAAGATGATGCTTGATGAAAGAGTGAGAAGAGGCAATGGTGCTCGAAGATGAATTTGGAAGATGGAAATGGCGTTCGACGAAAATCCTTTTTTGGTTATGATAAAAACTTGAAATCTGAATTCTGTGAGTTTTCCATTATTTATAACACAAGCTATATTAACAGTCGTACATGCATGGGACCATTTTCTAGATGGTAAAATTATATTATATACTAAAATTATAAATATTTACCATCTACAACTAGACCGATTGTTTGGATAACTCTAAATCTTTGCTACTATTGTTATGAATGAGTCACCATTATTTTAAATCAAATACAAAACTCACATTCTTTCACTCTCACCTAAAAACGGTACTTGAGTTTTGGATCTGGTATGGCTCTATGGGCCCCACCATGATGCGTGTCAAACATCTACCCCATCAGTTAGATGCACCATTCCACTGTGGGCTCAGGGATTAAAAATCAAATCAATATGTGACTTGTGTGGGCCACACCACATACAAAAGTTGAGAGGGGTTACCCTCCATTAAAACATTCATAATTATTTTTTGGGCCCATAAACCCATCCATTATTTGCGTACCACTTGGATGAGGGTTCATACCAAGTTTCAGATGCATACAAATTTCAGGTGGGGCCCCACCAAGTGCTTTTATATGTTTTAGGGATGTCTTCACATGATTTTAGATGGTATGGCCTACTGGAGTTCCTTATACGGCTGATTTTTGGGATATCCCATAATTTAAAGGGGACCCATCAAATGCACGGTGTTGATGTTTAACACACGTCAAGGTGGGGCCCACACAACTCGACCTCATGGAGAGTTCCCATGAGCTCGACATATAGAACCTTTTCCATATATATATAATATTTAAAAAATATAAAAGCCTATGATGTATTTGTTATATCCACTTCATCCATCCATTTTGAGATATTATTTTAAGTCATTAGCCAAAGAATGAGACATAAAAGACAGTAGTGGACCCCACCGCAGAAAACAAACGAGAGGGTGATTCCCACCGTTGAAACTATCCTAAGGCCCATCGTAATGTTTATTTGAAATCCAACTAATTCAAAAGTTTTTTTTTTAAAGAAAAAAAAAACATGAAATAAGGGAATACACAAATATCAGCTTGATAAAAAACTTTTGTGGCGTTTAGAAGTTTTTAATGGTGGGCATTACTGTCTCACTGTTTTCTGTGTTGGGGTCCACTGGAGCTTTGGATTTAACTCGTTCTTTGGACATTGCCCTAAAATGATCTCTCCAAAGGGATGGAAGGTGTGGATACCATGGTGGGGCCCAAAAATGAGAGGTATATAAATCTCAGGTGGACCACACCACATGAAAACAATAGTGATTGGATATCCATCATTAAAATCCTGCTAAGGCCCACTTTACTGTTTATTTGACATCTAATATGTTGATTAGGTCATACATGGCCAGATGAAAGGGAAAAATAAAAATCAGCTTGATCCAAAACTTTTATGTCCCCAAAATGTTTTTTAATGGTTGACGCTCATTCAACACTATTTCCTGGAATGTGGTCACTTAAGATTTGGATATATCTCATTTTTGGTCTCATACAGTAAGATGATCTTTAAAAATAGATAGACAACATGGATTAAACGCATACATCATGGTAGGGCTCACAGAGCACCAACCACCAGCCATTAGATGGTGTCAAGGGGAGTAGTCAATCTGTTTCCCTTATTTGTGGTGTGGTCCATTTAATCTTTGGATATGATTCATTTTTTGGATAATTCTCTAAAATTATCTCGAAAAATGAATGAACGGTGTGGGTTGATCCCAAATTTTTGGTAAATCCAAAACTCAAGCGTACCATGCCACGCGAAATAGTGTGGAATAATGATTTCCACCGTTAATACCTTCCTTGGGCCCACAGTAATGTTTATTTGACATCCAACATGTTCATAATATCAAAAAGATATAAATGAAGAGATATCTCATAACCTAAAGGGGACACATCAAATCCACGGTGTTGATGTTCGACACACATCATGATGGGCCCCATAAAACTTACTAACATCAATTCTTAGATTCTCACGAGGTCAGTAAGTTGGGTCACAATTTTGACCAAAATATTTGTCCCATTTTACATGTCCGGTCCATTCACTCTATTTTACTGATCATTACCCTCAATTTGACTAGTTACTCGCCCTGATCATGCTACATATGAGAAAGATATTGCGCAAACAAGATTGATCAACAATTTGAGTGAATTTTGATTTAAACATCTGAAGTTATTTACTCTTCAATCTGGACTGATCAGCTTGTCCAAAAATGGTTAAAGGTGGCTGATAATATCAAAAATATATGAATGAATAGAAAAAACAAACATCAGCTTGATCCAAAACTTCTATGGCCTCTAAGAAATTTTAAATGGTAGAGGTTCAATCACACTATTTCCTGTGGTGTGGTCCACTTGAGCTTTGGATATGCTTCCTTTTTGTTCTTTAGATCTCAAATTATCTGTTAACATGGATGACTGGAGTGGATAAAATAAATAAATAATGGTGGACCCCACAGAGTTTACTCTGGTAAGGGTAACGAGTAACTCACCTAAACGTAATGGAGAAGGGTTTCTTTAAAACATTCATAATCATATATTGGGCCTGCCTAATTGTGATTCACATATCCAACCCACTTATTATGTGTGTCCCACTTGGATGAGGGGTCAGACCAAGTTTCAACCGCATCCAAAACTCATGTAGGCCCCACTAAGTGTTTTTATATTTTTTAGGATGTTTTCACATAGTTTTAAATGGTATGGCCCACTTGAGTTTCGTATACAAATGATTTTTGAGATATCTCATAACCTAAAGAGAACACATCAAATCCACAGTGTTGATGTTCGACACGTCCTGATGGGGCCCACAAAACTTACTAACATCAATTCTTAGGTTCCCACGAGGTCAGTAAGTTGGGTCATAATTTTGACCAGAATATTTGGCCCATTTTACATATCTAGTCCAATCACTCTATTTTACAGATCAATACTCTCAATTTGACTAGTTACTCACCTCAATCAGGCTACATATGAGAAAGATATTAGGCATAAAAGATTGATCAACAATTTCAGTGAAATTTGATTTAAACATCTGAAGTTATTTACTCTTCAATTTGTACTTTTTAAATTATCCAAAAATGATTAAAGGTTCAATTAGTGGATGTGCCTAATAAAATAGTAATTTTACTTTTCACAGATAAATTTCAATTTCCATTTAAAAATAACATTTGTTTTCAAAATGTATATTTTTTTACTCTTTTAACAAAATATCATTTTTATTATAAAATATTTCAAAAAAATTTAAAATACAAACAAGTGATATTCTTTTCAATATTCTTTTTCATGTGATAATATGAATATTCTTATAAAATATGAGAAATTTTTTTTCTCATATTTTAATTTCTTCTCAAAAATATCAAAATGCCGATTTTTTGTCTTCAAAAGCATTATCTTGTTCTCAAACTTTTTCTCAAATATGTGATATTCTTTTCAATATTTTTTTTTTCATGTGATATTACAAATCATTTAAATATTACCTTTTAATTATATATAATTTTTTTTTCCACTCATATGATATAAATATTATATATATATATATATATATGTGTGTGTGTGTGTGTGTGTGTATACAAACATACTACCTTTACCATTACCGACGGTTTTTATTCGTCAGGAAATCTCTTATCGTGAAACTTTTCAAAGGCAGTGGGAAAAGTCTGTTAGTTAAAATTATACTATTATTCACGATGACATTTTTCATCGGCAAAAACATTATTTCTGACAGCTTTGGTCCGTCAGTAAAAATCTTACCGCGATACTTTTCATGGCAGCGAAAAAATTTTTGAAGTTAAAAACTATATCATTATTCCCGATGAATATTTTCGTCGGTAAAAACATTATTCCCGATGGTTTTGTTCATCGGTAAAACTCAGGGCGAAAATTAGAACACTTACCGACGGTTATAGTTCGTTGGTAAAACTCATGACGAAAATTTCTTATAGTGAAAATCATAACACTTTTACTGACGAAACTTTTTGTTGGTAAAAATATTATTCTCAACGGTTTTTGTCTGACGATTTTTGTTCGTTGATAAAACTCAAGGCGAAAGTTTTCTACGTAAAAACCACCACACTTTTACCGACGAAAATTTTTGTCGGTAATAGGATTATTCCCGAAGGTTTTTGTTCGTAGATAAAACTTAGGCAAAAGAACCACACTTTTACCAATGAAATATTTTGTCGGTAAAAGCATTATTCCTGATGGTTTTTGTTCGTCGATAAAAATCGATGAAATTTTTCTACATGAAAAATACCACACTTTTACCGACGAAAATGTTCGTCGGTAAAAACCTTATTCCCGATGGTTTTTGTTCATAGGTAAAATTTAGTGTGAAAATTTTCTTAGTGAAAAACACCAGACTTTTATTGACAAAAATTTACGTCGGTAAAAGCATTATTCCCGATGGTTGTTCCTCGGTAAAACTCAGGGCAAAATTTTTCTAAGTGAAAGACGCCATACTTTCACCGATGAAGATTTTCGTCGGTAAAAGCATTATTTCCGACGGTTTTGTTCATTGGTATAACTCAAGTGAAAGTTTTCTATGTGGAAAACACCACACTTTTACCGACAAAAATTTTCATCGGTAAAACCATTATTCCTGACGGTTTTTGTTCATCGGTAAAATTCAGGGTGAAAATTTCTAAGTTAAATACATAACACTTTTACCAACAAAAATTTCTGTCAGTAAAAGTGGTTTTGTGCATTTTACCAGTGAAAATTTTCGTCAGTAAAAGTCTTACCGTGAAATTTGCAAAAATAGCGTGAAAATTTTTATGTTAAAAATGAAAATACTTTTACTGACAAAACTTTTTGTCGGTAAAAATATTATTACCAACGAAAAAAAATTTTGTCGTTAAAAGTGCAGTTATACCACTGAAAAAAATTTCATTGGTAAAAACGTACTTTTACCAGCAAAATTTTTTTCGTCGGCAAAAAGTTTGTCGGTAAAAGCGTTGTTTCTTGTAGTGGATGAAGAATAGGATAGATGAGGGGAATGTGCAGAGGGGAAGATCAGGAAGGATGAGGGGAATGTGTAGAGCTGAAAATCAGGAAAGATGGACTTTAGTTCGAAATCAACGGCAAGGAAAGGAAACCATGAGCCGGTTTATGGGGAATTTTCCTTTCTCTGTTAAAATCGAGGATATTAATGCTAGGTTTGGAAAGTTTGGGTATATTGTCTATATCTTCATCCCACTTTTTGCTAATTCAGGGAGGAGTACAGAATATGCTTTTATTAGATTCTTAGAGGAGCAGACAGCCTGGAATGTGATGGAAAAGTTGGATGATAAAGAATTTTGGGGGTGCAAAATGACCATTAAAATATTGTATCCACACCAAGACAATGCAGATCGTCAGGAAATTGCCCCTCGGATTGATACTCTCCCTAGTATAACACCTCCACCGGCCCTTCTTCCCAAAATTTGGCCTATTGCAGGTGCTATAGCCTGGTATTTTTTATCCTCTTGCTCCAATGTCTTATGCTAATATCTTCCATCAAGGTGGTTCTCCACCTTCAAATGAGGCCCCTGTGGTACCCTCAAATGGGTCTCAAACAAGAGATGTGTGGGACTGGCAAATGCTATTATGTTGGAAAAGTGGAGAGGAAGAAAATATTTTTGGACTAATGAGTATTGCAAGGAGAATATTTTTGTATATTTTGAATTATAAAAGAGGATATTACAATGCTTTGCATTGTTGAAAGGGAGTATTTCTCTTGCCTCGTAGGTATATGAAGGTCCCTTTTTATAGACTCCACAGGAAGAATCTACATGCAAGGGTAAATGCAATGCAACTTCCTATAAAGAGCATTAATTACCTAAGAAACTCAGAAGACACTTTCTAAATTATACTAGGGATACTTTATAGATATTTCTCAAATAATTTTTATTTTCAAATCATATTTCAACTCTCCCCCTTAATTTTCTTGCACTTGTATCATTTTTCTAAATTTGATGAACTTTTCTATAGTCACAACCTTGGTGAAAATATCCGCGAGTTGATTTTCTGACTTGCAAAACTTCAGCTCGATTTGTCCTTCAATTAACACCCTGATGAAGTGATGGTGAAGTGCTTTGATCGACTACGGAATATTGGATTCTTTGTTATGGCAATTGCTGAAATGTTGTCAGAGAAAATAGAAGTAGATGATTTTTGTTCATTTTGTAAATCGCCCAAAATCCATTTAATCCATGTAACTTCACATGCTACTCTAGTAGTTGAAATATACTCTGCTTCATCAGATGATAACTCAATTCTCTTCTGCTTCTTTGATTACCATGAGACAAATTTTGATCCCATACAGAATACATATCATGAAGTACTTTTTCTATCATTAACTGATCATGTCCAATTACTATCCATGAATCTAATAAGCTTTTTATCTTCTTTCATTAAGTATTTAATGACGTAACTTTTAGTCCTTGGATGTGCCTTAAAATTCATTTTCATAGCTTCAAAATGATTATTAGTATGCTCACTCATGAACCTCGAGACCAGGTTGACTGTATAAACAATATTTGGCCTAGTATTTAAAAGATAGATCAGTGAACCAACCAATCCTCTGTAAATGGAGGCATCGACCATCTTTGCTCCATCATTCTTTAACTTCTTATTTATAGCTATTAGTGAAATGAAGTGTTAGAGATGTTTTAGAGAGGGGGTGAATAAGACAATAACAAATAATCAAAATAAATGTTGAATATGTAAATAATACAGATCTTAATTGCTTGAGTATTGAAACCTTGATTCCAAATAATTCGTAGGACAACCTTCACCAAAATATTAGGTAGGACAACCTTATTTCATGAATGTCTTTAAAATCAAAACTTCAAACTAACAAGAATAAATAAAGAATTACAACATTCACCACAAAACTGAAATAATAAAATTCATCAAACCACTAAAAATAATAAGGCATTCACCACATGGCACAAGGAGTTATAGTGATTCAGTGCTTAGAAACAACCAGACCCACTTCACTCCTAAAATTACTTCCCTCGTAATTTTGAATTTTACTATAAAATGGTTTTTATAAGGTCACCTTAATAACTTGATACAGTTCCTTGTGATTTTCACAAGCTTTCACAATAAAAACTCAACTGAGATTTTCACAAGTTATCTCAGAAAAAACTTCAATTAAAATTTTCACAAGAGATCTCAGAAAAACCTAAATAGAGTTTTACAATATATACTTATCTTCAAATGTAGAAGACGTAGAAGAAGCTCGTAGTAGAAGGATTACTTCCTTGAACGTGGATGGCATGGTGTTCAATCAGGTAAAAAGATTTTAGGGTTCTATAGATTTTAATTATGAAAAACACAAATGCTACTTAATTCAATTCTCTTAGATTTCAAAGAGGAGTATAGTTTACTCTCTTAGTTTTTTTTTTCAAAGTGAGATATATTCAAAGAGGAGTATAGTTTATTCTCTTAGATTAAACTTAAAAGATCTGAGAACAAAGGGAATTGAATAAGTTATTAAAATAAATTATAAATACCAACAAATAGCTTGCCAATGACTTAAGTTGCTCTCTCTCTTATAAAAGAATTATGATAATAATTTTTATATAATTCAAAATGAGAAAAACATTAATTTATAGGCAAATAAGTTAGAACTTCGGTTAGCCCGATATAGTCTTCAACTAGCCTGAGTTCACAGGATTCTATTCAACGGATTTCGGATTGCGCAGGATAAGAATTAACCAAAATTTGCCTATCACAAGATCAAATTCGACTGGTCGAACATAACAATTCGACCAGTCGGCTGGCCGAATTCCCACAAATTTGAAAAGTTGGTGTTGTAGAAATTTCATCCAAACTTTCTCGGGCTGGCTTAATTTCAAGCTTGGGCTAGCCGAATTTTCGGCAAAATTTGTTATTTGCTTGGGTTTGAAAGTTGGGTTGGTCAAAGAAGCTTTGGCTGCAGAACCAAAAATTAGGCTGGCCAAATTCTAGGCAAAAGCAAATATAAAAACCCATTATCAAATAACTTTGAAAGCACCTAGTCTTAAGGTTTTTCTAAGGTTTATACCACCTGAGATATATCAAATATCTTATTTCACTTTGACTTGAACTTTGTCTCAGAGTTCGTCTTGAATATGGGTGATAATTTCGTGACGATTTCTTTGAGAAGCAGTGTCAATCTTTTTTTGAACATAAGTCAATCTTGAGCTTGATCTTTTCTTGAACATAAATCGATCTTGAGCTTGATCTTTTCTAAAATATGAGTCAATCTTTAGGTGCTTTTGTCTCATAAAATTTGACAACCTATGTGTGTTCAACATCCTATCACTTACAATCTCCCTATTTGTCAATTTTGTGACAAAACACCCCACATTACAAATAGACATTCTATTATAAGATCAACCATACACACATTTAATAACATTGAAGCTGCCCTTGAAGTCAACATAGCTTGTAATCTTCAGCTTACAACTGATGGTTCTCAACTGACACTCCCCCTGCAAAATACACATATAGCATTAAAGAAATGCACATATAGCGTTCTATACATTCATTGCATACATTCTCTTCCCCTTTTGTTAGAAGTTGACAAATGAAGAATAACATAATTATATGAATATCAAAGTATAGAATGAGCATGTAGTAGTAAAAGTAAGGTAAGTATATTAAATAGCTAAACCATATTATCTAAAGTAGTCAACTATCAGCAAATACATCATCAAGACAATCCAAAGTATCAAGACAAGTCACAAAATAAGTTTAAGTACAATATCAACATAAAAAGATAAATAAATCTTAATCTGACCTAAAGGAAGATGGTGCAGGCATTAAGGGATCATTTAGCCGTAAACTCTGGTTGATACGATGGAAGTACTTTTTCATGTACTTCATTATAGACTGTTGGGTTTGGGCTAATGAAGCCTGGGATATATGTAAAGCCTCCACTCTCTCCTTCAATACAGATAGTTGTGATACCCGACCCAAGTTCGCATGTGTGCATGTTTAAGTATGCATTTCGTTCATTTTGGTCCCGCGGTCCTACCGGTCAAATTTCGGTGACCCGCGACCTTCGGATAGTGTTTGCGGTCACCCTTGAGTTCGATCATGTAGACCCAACTCGGATTGACCTGAGACCTACACCGTCATGACCGCATCGTTGTTGTGGTTCCAACGAGTCGTCTCGTGCGAAAATTTGACGTGTGGATCATAAGTTATGGGCCACGCATCATTTGGACAATTAATCGCATTTTTTTGTGGGACCCACATGATTTATAAATTTCCCCATGTGCACGCTTGCCAATGATGATGACATCACCATTTCTATGATGTCATAATGGCCTAGTCTAGTAATGATGGACTCCCTTCTCCAAACTCATCATGGCTCTTTCTTTTTCTCTTTTTTAGAAGTCATCATGGAATTTTTTTCTTCCCCATGCAATTTCTCTTCCCCAATCTGAATTTTCTGAAATTTCTCTTCTCTAGGGAGAGAGGGAGACCACCATATCTCTCTTTTCTAGCAAATGTAATAATCATTTTGAATAAAATCGCCTTTCTCTCTCTCTCTCTCTCTCTCTCTCTCTCTCTCTCTCTCTCTCTCTCTCTCTCTCTCTCTCTCTTCTCTTCTTCTCCAGCAACTTTTTCTCATTTTTCCAGCTCCCTTTCACTCATAGATCCCCCATCTAACCATTGAAATAAGATCTCAACTTTAAATTCATGTACCTTGGAGCTTGAAGACTATCTTGGAGGTGTTTGTTTAAAGACCTTGTAGGTGGGTGTGCATGTACTTAGAACCTTAGGATTTTCATTCCCACCTTTTATTTCTCTTATTCACCTCATGCTTGAAGAATATGGGGCCCACCAAATGATGGTGGAGGCCCCATGTCTTCTTGGATGTGGCCATTGGCCCATCCTTTTGTGCATGCATTACTCATGGGTGGGGCCATTCTCCATGGACCCCACCATGGTTTCTTTTCATAGTTTGAAGGATCTTAAGGTCATCTAGACCCTTGATCCTTGGTGGAGATGACATCCCACCATTGGATTTTGATTTGAAGATGCATGCATGGGTAGATCTTGTAATCTCATCAATATAGTGTGATGTATGGTTTGTGATGAAGGGAAGGGCCTCAATGAGGCGGAATCCCTTCCCTTGTGGGAGATTCTTACTCTTATTTTATTGATCTATTATTCACGGATGTGTGTGGCCCACCTTGTGGCCTGGAAGTATTTAGACCATCCAAAGAGAGTAGATGTCCATGTCTATCCACTTTATGAATATAGGTGTCCCATTTACTCCCTTTTAGACATATGCAATGAATTTTATGGTATGGATTAGGTCTGGATATTTGTGGGGCCCACTGAGGTGGACCACAACTCAAGTTCCATGGGGAGATTTTTCCTTATTTTGGTTCCTATGCTCATTTTATTTCATGTGCATGCTGCTGTCTAGAAATTTTTTGGACAGTTTCTGGTTTGTTTTGGGTCAGATTTTTAGACTGATTGGGGGACTGTTTCTACCTATTTGTTATACTTTTCTTAAAGGTGAGGACCCCACATAGATGTACCCCAAATTTTACCTCCATCTGACCTTAATTGAGGTCTCAAAGGAGTGGCCCAAGTGGGGTGGGCAGTCCAAATTTTCTGGACTGTCCAACAACATGTACAGTTAGAAATCCATAAATATAAAATAGTTTTTGTAATGGTGGGACACTTTTGTGGACCCTTCCTTTTAGTACACTTGTATGGGGAGGTTAGAATTAATTTTTCCTAATTTTTGGAGAACGTGGGCCCACCCCTTTGGGGTGTTCAAATCAGGGACAACACTACTTTAATTTTCTGCTGTGCAGTCCAACAATATAATCTAATAAAAGCCTTAATTAATAAATACTTTCTAAGAAGGTAGGCCATATTTCTAGGTCCCACCTTGTTGTAGGCCTAATGAGGGACCTTGATTCCAAATTTCAGGAATTTTGGAGGCCCAAAACCCACTCATTGGATGGCCCAAATTCAGCACAGTTATATTCCAGAAATATTCCACCCTGGGCAGATTGTATTTTTCAAATTAATTAAAACACTTATGGGTAACCTAAAATTATAAAATTTTACAGGGAAGTGGTCTACCCATGTTGGAATCCACCTACCAAATTTTAGGGCTAATGGACCCCTGTGCACACCACAGCGAGGGCCAGACTAGCCCACCAAGTTGGGACGTCCAAGTCTGTCTGATTTTCTGGACAGATTTTATTGTTTAGATTAATTAAAATACTTATAAATACTTAAAAATTTTAAAATTTTGTGGGGATGTGGTGCACATTTGGAAGTATCACCTTACAAAATTTCAAGCCCAACAGACATTTAGGCTGACCGAGGCACAATCGGGAGTGGCCCACTAGGCAGGGACTCCCAGGCTGGGGTGTCCAGCCTTGGCTGGCCCTCCAGCCACCCTGTGGGCCCACCTAGATGTGTTGTATATCCCACCACATTGTGATGATATTAGAGGAAATAATTTACACCTTTAGTCCCTTAAATGTTGGGCTTAATAAATGTACTTTTGAGGCCCACCACAGTTGGAGTCAATTGGGTCCGTGAATATAGCTAGTGGTTGAACTCTTTAGGCTTAATTGGGCTGGAACTTTCTAAATAAGCCCATTGAACTCTTGAGTCATTTTTACCATACTATTGTGTTGGGCTAGTGGGCTAGAATTGCACAAGTAGATGGGCTCTTGGTTACCCACCAAATCAACTTTATACTTTGGCCGGGTTGTAGGCCCAACTTACTTGACTAAAAGCATGACATTTGCCCATTTGGTTTGAGCAATGGGCTGCCCACTAGGCCACCACAATATATGGTATTAGTGACCTTTATGTTGGGCCCTAACCTTTCCCCTATAGGCCCATAGTGGAATATATAGGTTAGGCTATGTGTGTTTCCCTTAGACCCATGTTTTGGATAGGCCTTGGTGTCACGCCCCAAACCCGAAAATCGAATTCATAGGAATCCCGATTGCCGAATCTGGTGCCGACAGCCTCCATAGTACCCCATTCTCGGCTCCTAGCTTTCATATGCCAGATTATGATCCTAGGATCCTAGAAGGAAGATTTTTTTAATGTACATTTAACTAGTAATAGGCATAACCACAAGATTACCCAATTCACAAAGGCAACACTATCATCACATATCCACTAATATAATCATTTGATTACAACACTGAAAGGGAAATACATAAATAGAAAATTAAGCTCCAGAAGACCACTGCACGCTCCAAGCTCAACACTGCTATAACTTAACATCACCTGCAAGCATCTATCGTGCATAAGCTTATAGAAAGCTTAGAGGGTGGTGTAAGTGTGTGCATAAGGTAAGTGTCAAGTACTCAATACAATGTCATAATTATACAATACCGAAAAACAGGTAATCCATAAACCATATAATATCTGAATAAGCAGAAACACTGACAAGAGCAGGAATTATCAGAGTGAGCAGAAATACTGACAGAATATAAATCATACAATAACAGAGTAAGCGGAAGTATGGACAAGTCTATAAGTCAATCAATATCAGAATACGCAATATAGAACAGTTATGCGATAAGGAGTCATAAAGAGCCAAATATCAGATGCCGAGGATGCAATGCAATATACAAATCCTGCTAAATCTGTCTAGGTCACACAAGTGCAGAAATAGCAACCCAAGATGCCATATACCTGCGAATATAATGCAATATGCAATGCGAATGAAATAATCATGCTAGAGTGTGAAGTCGGGATGATAGTACATAATATCGTAAGCTATGGGGTCCACCACAAGGGACTTCTATCCAAACCAATCTCATACCTAAATTTGGATAGTCAGACTCAACGTGATAAACTCCTGATCTCAGGTTAGTCACGCGCCCAACCAAAATCCTTACCATAACGACGATACACAACAATTAGTTACGCACCACCAGCCCGAGTGGATAATGAATGAATGAATGAATGAGCATGCAACTCCTACTCAATAAGTCCACATATTAGTACGATTCCTCTCTGAAAAATCACCGGGGTCTATTACACTCCAAACTAGATTGCCGTCCCATCGCGCGCAATAAGACGAGTGGAAGAGACCTCACTATCCGCCTGCCAATATCGAGCCTGGCTCGTCAATAGCGGACCCATTCCTCAAGCTGGTCAAACTCAGCCTAGCTTTGCCCCCTCCTCTCGGGCAGGTAAGGTCGCACCCCCTTCTAACCAACCATGACACAGTGGGAGACGCGGCCTAACGGTATACGACCCTCATGCGCTCATACATCCACTCGGTTTAGACGTTGGAGCAACATCTGGAACCAAGAGGGTTCTGGGACTTTCACCCAAGGATATCTATAGCACCCCATGTAGAACAGATTTTCGGTGTCCTATCTGGCCATCCACTAAATATCTGTGGAGGCTACGACCCTGATGTCGCTAGGGCGTACGATGGTCATATCACACAAATGCGAGATGTATGAGTCACACAGTCCAATCACACATCAATCTTACACATGTCGTGTTCTCATGTGGGGCAACTCCGCCTATCAGGGAGCCCCATGAACAACCTGCCCTATGACATATGCAATGGTCAATCAAATCCCACAACAAACATGCAGATGATGCGTATGGGCATGTAATTATGATGTTATGCTGTCACATACTCATAATCGGTATCAATAACCAGCATCAACAATCGGCCTCGACAATGTGGACATAACCAACATTACCCCCAAGGAATGGTCACATAGTGCCAAACATATGATGGGCCCATAGCCTCACATAAAGGCGTAATATATAATCCAATGGGCCTTACTCAAAAGCCACATATACACAACCAGTGAACCATACTCATGCGCATAATACATATCACAATGGGCCTTGCCCAAAGGCCATGAATACATCACAATGAGCCTTGCCCATGGGCCATGAATACATCACAATGGGCCTTGCCCATGGGCCATGAATACATGTCATGTAGGCCCTATACATGGGTCTTAAATACATCAAATGGGCCATGCATCATGGGCCTAATACGTATCATAATGGGCCTTAACTACGGGTTGCAAGTACATCATATATGTCTCGGCAATCGACCTTGGCAATTGAAATCGGAATCGGAGTAGGCCTTAGTAATCAGAATTGGTCACGACAATCAGAATATATTGATAATCAGCCTCAATACTCGGCCTCGACCGCTAATCGATCAATCGGCCACGATAATCAGAATTTATCGGTAATAAGAATCAGCAAATCAGTCACATCAACCAAAATCAGCAATCAGTCATGTCGATTGGAATCGATCGATAATCAGAATCGACAAAATCAGTCAAGTCAATCACACTGATAATCAACAGATAAACAAAACGGGGTCCATAGATGATCAGCCAATCAACTATAGTATAAAGATCAGCACTTGGCCGTGGTTATATCAAATTCGATAACACAGAGCCATCTATCTATGGCGAATGGGGCCCACTTATTTGGGCTAACCCACTTAGAGAATGGTGTGAATAGGCTTAACAAATCCTACGGGAAGGTCACAATGAGGACATCTAACCATCATTGCACATCAATGTGGACATCTAACCAACATTGCTCCCAAGGAGTGGCCCATACAAGGGATTCATACACTCATTGCACTGGGCCTTGACCATGGGCCTTGAATACATCACAATGGGCCTCAAATACATAACAGGTGGGCCCTGTACCTAGGCCTCAAAACACACAACAGGTGGACCCTGCTCCTGGGTCAAAGATACACCATGATGGGCCATAAGTATATCAAAATGGGCCTCTCGAATGGGCCACAAAGTACATTAAGGTGGGCCTCAACAACCGCCTTGTACACATAAGGTGGCCCTCAACAACGGGCCTCATACACATCAAGGTGGGCCTCAACCCATGGGCCTTAACACATCACAATGGGCCTTACCAAATGGGTTGAAAATATATCACAATGGGCCTCAACCCACGAGCCCTAATACATCACTTTGGACTTCTCAAATACAACGAGTGAGCCGCACTACTTGGGCGGCACCATTTATCCAACTATAGAGATCATTTTAGTGCATTATCCTACTAATGAATCAAATCAAAAGATCATCTGGACCATACTGCAAATAACAGTGGTGATAATGTTTTTCGCCGCTTTAAATTTCCAGGGCCCACCATGACGTTTATTTTCTATCCAATTTGTTCATAAGGTCACAATGGCCTGAACTACCAAGAAGATGAATTTCATACAAATCCAAAACTTTTGAATTCCCAAAAGGTTTTCAATGGTAAGCGTCCAATCTCCTACTGTTTGCAGCGTGGTCCACCTGATAGACAGCGTGGATATAGAATAAATACATCAATGGTGGTGGTGGGGTCCACGTACATGGCCCACAAGCCTAAGACGAGCCCGTCAAATGAATGAATGGTTCAGATATAACACTGGCGTCACAGTGCGACCAACACCGTCCCAATGCATGGATGGTGTGAATGTACAAAACATCAAGGTAGGCCACACGTCCAACCTGATGGACGGTGTGAAAGCCACACGATCAGGGCCCACCGTTCCAATGCACAAACTTTGTGATTACAACACTACATCATGGTGGGCCCCACCTGCCAAGTGGATGGATGTTTTAAATAGGTCAGACCACTACTGACATCAATACAATGGCTATTTTGCTGATCGTGAGGTACATCAGCCCATCTGCTTCCATCTCCCATTCAGATGGACGGCTGGATATACAAGGCATATCTCAAGGTGGGCCCCACCCCCACATGTGCAGCACATGTGGGGTGGGTCCCACACCCAAAAAGGGACGGGCGGCATGGAGAAAAGCACATATATCATGATGGCGTTCCACACAGCACCATCCAAATAGACGGTGCAGATATAAAATAGATGCATAAAGGTGGGTCTCACATAGACCGGACGGCCAGGATGAAACACACAATCAAGGTGGGGCCACTATCCAGGAGATCTGGATGGTGAAGATATAATAAGTACATCAAGGTGGGTCCCACCCACACGTGTGGGAAGGGCCCCACATCCCAAGACAGATGGGTGAATGGAGAAACACATACCTCGTGGTGTGGCCCCACGTCCTGAAATGGACGGACAGTGGGATTAAACCCATGCATCATGGTGCATCCCACACCTGTACTGACTAGATGGACGGTGTGGGGACCAAATGTATACATCAAGGTGGGTCCCACCCCACACGTACCACACGTGTGGGGTGGACCACACCATATGAAAATGGATGGACGGTATTGTATACATACATCGAGAGGACCCCACAAAGTTCTGCTGACGTCAACCTCACCAGCAATATAGCTGGTGTGCGTGAGACCAGCCAATCCACTTTTCCAGCCTAGGTGGGTCCCACGTGGGGCCCACCATTATAAGTAATAAAATATATTATTATAATATTTATTATTATTATTATTATTATTATTATTATTATAATCATCAACATCCAGGTGGGTTCCACTAGTAATGGACGGCCTAAATGAGACCATACGTCATGGTGGTCTCTCACACAACCGTCCAGATGGACGGTGTGGAGATAGGATACATGCATCATCGTGGGCCCACCCCTACACATGCAACACGTGTGGGGTGGTCCCGCCCCTACCAAAACGAACAGACGATTTGGATAAAAAACATACATCATCGTGGGGTTCCACCGTTCTTACAGCTGGACGGTGCAGATGCACCACACGTACATCACAATTGATCCCACTGTCCATGTGGACGGTGAGGATACAACACACACATAGGTAGAGGGCCTCATCGACTGGACTAAAAAAATACATGCTCCATCGTCAAAGGTCTGGACGGTGGAGGCAACACATCAAGGTGGGGTCCACACGTGGCCACCCCACTTGTATAGATGAAGCACATAAATCGTGGTGGGGTCCACAAGACCAAGCTATTATTTGTGTTTCCTCCCCATCCAGGCCTATCCAAACGGACAGGCAGGTAGGTCCTGCCCGCTGGACAGACTACATGGGTAAGATGAACACATCATGTGGGACCCACACACTGGACAACATGGATATACAGCAGATACGTCCAGGTGGGTCCCACGTTCATGTGATTGGGTGGCATGGATATACGGCACATGCGTCAGGTGGGTCACATACTCCAAACAGATGGGCGGTGTGGACAATACAAATCATCAAGGTGGGCCATCAAAAGAAGGAGAGAGAGATAGAGAAATCAGATGGTGATGGAGGGACCCCGCCACTATGGGCCCCTCCTTGATACAATACATAGATCAAGATGGGTCCCACCACACGTGGGCTATCAAATCACAAAATTAATGGTAGAAAATCATAAAATCACCCACAAACAAAGGAAAAAGAGAGGGAGAAAGAGAGAAAGAAGCACCCACCTCGAGATCTCTCCTTCCTTCTTCCGCCAATGTATGATGGAGTCCCAAATGGACAATTTCAATGGTTGAGATGGGCTTAGGATGGTGGGATCGGGTGGTAGAAAGGTGGGCCACACTACTCTCTCCCATAGAAGTCATAGACGTGAGTTGCTCCCATAGAGCTTGGGAGAAATAAGAGAGAAAAGAGAGATGAGAGAGAGAGGTGTAAGAGAGAGAGGGATGGGTGAGTGATGGGGTGTGATGGGTGAGTGATAGATATGTACTTGTGTAAAAAGAGTGTTGAATTTTGGGGAGGGTAGTTGTACTTAGGGATGGGATGGAGTGATGGGTCGTACTTTGGTTGATTGATGTGATGTATTGTAAAGATTCTCTCGGGATTGCAACACGGGGTGTTTTCCTCAAACTAAACACCAGCCTACATCTCCTGGCCCGGGTATTGCCTCGGTGCGTGACATGTGGCATCAAAACCGTGACGATAGTGCGGTTGTCAGGGTACAAGTGTAAGACCCGTATCTTGGTCCTTACCTTTCCGTAGACTTCCGCGGTCTTACCGGTCGAATTTCGGCAACCTTTGACCCTTAACCGATATCGACGCGCGACCCTGATTCATATACCGACAACCTGAGTCGACTTAACCCGAGACCAATACCATAGCGACCGCGCCGTCGCCGCGGTTCCGATGCCGCGACTCGCGCGCCGAGGCGATACCCTGGTCAAGAGATGTGGGCCAACGTTCGGTGCGAGAAAACGCCGCACATTACGAAACCCAAGGGAATCTCTACGATGTGTCACATCAATCACATCAATCCCATCAATCAATCACCCATCAATCCATCACATGTCAAGTACATGTCAAGTACACATCACTTTCACCCATTTTCCCAAGCAACCACAAAAGTCTCTCAAACCCATACCTCTCTTACACAAAAGGCCACAAAAGTCTTCACCACCCATCCCTCTCTTACACAAAAGGGCCACAAAGTCAAAGATTTCTTACACCCCCATCGCCACATCCATTCATCACTCTCTCTCTCTCTCTCTCCCTTTACAACTCTCTCTCTTTCTCTCTTTCTCATTTCAAAAGCTTCAAGTAAAAATTCCAAGCTCCATACGTATGGAATTTTTCAAACTCTCCTAAGCTCCAAGTGGCCCACCTTCCTACCCCATCATCTCCCATCTCAACCCTCTATTCCTCATCTTATCCATTGAAGTTGAAGCTAAGGTGCCAAGGAACCCCTAGGAGTAAGAAGATCGGACGGTGGGTGCCTCTATAGGATAGTTTTTCTTATTTTTATGATGGGCCAAGTGAGGCCCACCGATCCATGGTGTGGATCTCACTTGGGACCCTAAGTTGTGGCCGATGGACCACTTGGATCATCATGATCATTCCATGATGGGGCCATTCTCCATGGACCCCATCATGATGTTTATTTCATTTAGAAAGGTCATCTAGACCATCCATATTGGTGGGGAAAGGATCCCCACCGTTGAATTTAAGTTTTGATGGTCCCTTATACTAAATGACCCACTTGATGTATAATTCATTGCAAGGGAGGGCCCATAGTGTCAGGGTCCCTCCATCACAAGCGTGTCCCACTCTCCATGTCTCTTTCTCCCTTTTATTTCTTTTTATTTTATTTTATCTTATTTTTATGCAATAGGATTGTGTGGCCCACTTGAATGGATCCCACCTTGAGATTTATTTTGTGCGAGTTTTTATTCAAGTGGGGCCCACCATATACGTTGTACCCACGTCACCCATCTGTGGTGGCCCACTTCATCAGGGCCCACCACATGGTAATTTAAAAAAAATAAAACAAAACAAAACCGTCCAGCGTCTGGGACGCTGGACGTTTCAAAAGAAAGAAGAAAAGGGAAAGAAGAAAGGTGGCATTTGGGTGGCCCACTTGCTTAGGCCCCACCGAGATGTATTTAAACAATCCAAGCCTTTCATCCTCTTACCTACGGTATTTTAGCCGTTGGGTAGAAGTTTGGGGCTGATTGGAAGACTTGGTGGGCCATAGCATCGAAAAATGCATCATTACCATTCAAGGATCCTTTTCTGATTTTATTTCACTTTCTGATCAAAAAAAAAATTCGAACTCTGGATTTGTTTCACCTGTTGCGGCCACAAAACGCAATGGCCGGGGCGAATTTCATTTTAGCGGGCCCCACGTGCAAAAAACCTCGAGAAAATGGGTTTTTCCTTTTTTGTAAAACATGAGGGCAGAGGCTTGCCTCTGCCTCTGTCAGCGGTCAGCGGCTGCACGCAGCAGCATGCAGCCATTTGAATGGGGCGGGCGTCCAGCAAGGGACCCACGGCTCCAGCCGTGGGCCCCACCATAATGTTTGTTTGTCATCCAACCTATTCACGAGGTGGGTCCCCTCAAGTGGGCCCCCTCCAAATTTCGGCCAGATCCAAAACTCAGGTGGCCCACACCACATGAAACAATGAAATGGACATCTACCATTGAAATCTTTTTGGGGGCCCACAGAAGTGTTGGATCAAGCTGAAATTTATCTTTTCCCTTCAACCATGCCCGAGTGACCTTATGAATGGGTTGGATGGCATCTGGGCAGTACTGTGGGCCCCACATGGGACCCACAATGATGTATGTGTTTCAAGACCACCGTCCAGGCGGACGGTGGCATCCACCTTGCGCACGTGTTGCCTCCACCGTCTAGCGGACGGTGGGGCCCTGTGTGATGTATGTGCTATATCCGCACTGTCCACTGGACAGTGGGACCCACCATGATGCACGTGATGCATCCAGACCGTCCATCCACTTGGTAGGGTCATTTTAAAGCATGAGCTATTAGTTGGGTGGGCCACTCACATATGGGTTAGGCCCATTTGATTTGTAACAGGCCTATGGGCTAGGCCCATTTGAATTACAAAAGGCCTATGGGTTAGGACCATTGATTTATGAAATGCTTATGGGCTAGGCCCATTTGATTCATTTAAGGCCTAAGAACTTGGGCCCACTCGATATGTAAAGCCTATGGGCTTAGGCTCACTTAATATTTAAGGCCTATGGGTTTAGGCCCAATTGATATGTTCTAAGGCCATGAGACTAGGCCATTTGATATATTGTAAGGCCCATGGGACTAAACCCATTAGATTATAAAAAGGGTCCATGGGATTAGGCCCATTGGATTTATTTAAGACCCATGAGTTAGGCCCATTTTATTTGATTAAGGCCTAGGGGTTTAGGCCCATTTGACTCATGTTAGGTCTATGGGTTGAGGCCCACTTGATCTACATGTGGGACCCAATTGGTGTGGCCCATTGGTCACATATTAGACTCATGAGACTATGCTCATTTGATGCAATCCAAGGCCCACGGGTTTTGACCCATTGCAATGCACATAAGACCCATTGGTGTGGCCCATTTATGTGGCCCATCTGATGAATAAAAGGCCCATTTGATATGTATATGAAAAGCCCAATGGGATGAACCTAAGGTCCATTGTAATGTGTAATCCCAATACCGATTATGTAGCGATGTTTAAGAAGATCGTGCCTTGAGCGCAATGTTGGTTTAACGTCCACATTGCGAGTGTAATGCTGGTTAGATGTCCACATTACGACTCTCCTTAGGGCCCATTATTAGGCCCGTACTTATTGTGTATAGGCTGTCCACGTCCATCTGCATTGTAAAATAATTCATTTCATTATAACATGATTAGCATAGTTTCATGACCCATGATCATACGCATCATATGTATGCTTGATATGAGGATTGATTGATCATAGCATATGCCTTCGGGCAGGTTGTTTATGGGCTCCTGGTTAGGCGGTGTTGCCCTACATGAGCGCACGATATGCGCAGGATTTGTTGCATGATTGGATAGCGTGAATCATGCATTTCGCATTTGTGTGACATGGTTACTGTACGCCCTATCAACATCGGGGTCGTAGCCTCCACAGACGCATCGTGGTTGGCAGGATTGGATACCGAAAATCTTGTTCTACATAGGGTGCTATTGATATCCCTGGGTGAAAGTCCTTAAACCCTTATGGTACCAAGAGGTTGCTCCAACGTCTAGACCGAGTGGGTAGATGAGCGTTGAGTGCCAATTACCAGACGGTTACGCTCTCCACTGTGTCGTGGTCGGTTGGAAAGGGGTGTGGCCTTACCCACCCGAGAGTAGGGGGCAATGCTAGGCTGAGTCTGACCAGCTCGAGGAATGGGTCTGCTATCGACGAGTTGCGCCCGATATTGGCAAATGGATAGTGTGGTCTCTTTCACTTACCTTATTGCGCGCGATGTGGCAGCAATCTAGTTTAGAGTATACTAGACCCCGGTGATATCCCATATTTTGAGCTGTATTGATGTGTAGACATAGATGAGGATCTGTACGCTTGAGTTGCATTGCACATCGCATGGCCTTGGGATGGCCGATACCATTCATGTCTTGCATCGCATAAGCCTTGGTACAGCTCATGATATTATAGATCCATCTGCATATTCCGCTTTACTCCGTCATTGCATGTTCATATTACTACCTTGCGCACACACTTTCACCACCCTTTAAGCTTTCTGTAAGCTTATGCACGACCGTTGCGTGCTGGTGACGTTGGATTGCAGCAGCGTTGAGGCAGGAGCACGTTGCAGATCGTTTTAGAGTTTTTGTTCTTTGCCATTGTATTTCCCTTTATGCTCATTGTACTTGTAAAGTTTTTTTATCATAGTGGAAATGTAATGGAGTACTTGGTTGTTGTTGTGGGTTATGTCATTGTTTATGCTTATTACGAATCAAACTGATATTAAAAATCCTCCTCGTAGCATCCCAGGATCGGAACCTGGCGAATGGGAGCTAGGATCCGAGAATGGGGTTCTACGGAGGCTGTCGGCACCGGATTCGGCGATCGGGAATTTTGTGAGCCCGGTTTCCGAGTTTGGGGCATGACAACAAGTCTTGAGTTTAGCCAACTCTGAAATACGGGATATGACTCGGGATCGTGCGCAAATGTCTATAGTAGATAGCGGGTCACCGAAATTCGACCAGGAGGACCATTGAGGCATATGGAACGGTACAAGGTAAGATACGGGTCTTACACTTGGGCTGCCCTTTCTGAAGCCCAACATAAGTGTTTGTGGTATGATTATGGCTGCCCATTTCTTATTTCTAATGTTGTGTAGGCCTTAGGCCTTGATCCGTGATCAATTAGAAATGAGTTACCTCTTGGGGACCAATTGTTAATGGATGTCCACATTGGTGGCCCTAAGGTATGCCCATGGGCTTCTATGGGTGGTTAAAGGCCCACTATAGAGCCTTGGTAGGCCCGTTTCATGTATTTAGGCCTATATCATTGTCCTCTTTAGTCTCGTGGGCTACCCCAGGTAAATGGACCCCCAATAGAGGTTATATTCCATATGAGGGATTAGTTAAGTACCTAGACCCTTCACGGGCAAGTAGGGAGTTCATCTTCACCCCATTGGCACCCCTATTCATTTCATGACTCACTCTAATACGCATCATATACATGCTTGGTTGATATATGATTGGCCATGGTTGTGGCATTGTGTAACACCCTGGATATTTGTCAACCTGGAGTTAGACGTCCAAGGGCAACGGGTCAACCATATCACTCTCAACGATCAATCCCAAGGTCTAAAAATCATTTTTCAACCTATTTCCTTCAAAATCTCACCTTTCACCACCTCATTCTTCAAATTTCTCCAAGTACCTTCATATTAGATACAATCCTATAGTTTAAAAGGTGAAGAACTATACTTAAACTAAAACTTATTGTAAATGGTACGTACATGCATAAAATTGGATTTTAAATATGGAATTCTTAGAATCTCATGATGTAGATAGGTTATTTGGATGGATTAGCTTCTTCTACCCCAAAAACATATATTGCACGTCGAGTAACTCATTTCGGTTTGCAAACGAGACTCGATAAACACCTCGACGGACTCGTAGGCCCAAACGACTCAATTCGAGGGGATCCAAGGTGGGCCCCACATATTTTCAGCATCCCTGGGGGGTGAGGAACTAGCCCTTGGGGTGAACCCAAACCAAATAGGTCACTGACCGGCGAGGACCTCGCCGGTTTGGCGAGGCCTCGCCGATCTCGTCTGTACAGCGGTCAGGCAGCCGGGTTCTGCATGTTTTTCTATGCATTTTATCAAACTTTGAAAAATCATATCTCCTTCGTTATAACTCCAATTTAATTAATTCGAAAACTATATTGAAGTTAAATGAGTCTATTTTTACACAAAAATATGTAAACAATACAATAAAATATTTAATACAGTTTAAAGTAGGTCATTGTGACAACTGTCCGAAAATTACTTGTTGGACAACTGCTACTTCTAGAATTCTTATAATTTTTCTACAACTTGAAATATTATGAAATTTTGTGTAGTTAGGGTAAACTTGATTATAAACCATTATAAAAATAATTAAAATAATATGATAGCTATAAGTACCCAAAATGGGGCATAGAATGGCCTTAGGACCGTATTCTGCCATAATTACGCTAGAATTTGGTTAAGTACCAAACTGAATACTCAGTAGAATTAACTTAAACCACTTTTAATACGAACTACAACACCAAAATGAGTAGGACTACTAACGCTACAATACCCTAAAACCTAGGATCAAACTCTAAACCCGGTTGCTCACGGGAGCATTCGGAAACTCTGTATCGGATCTGGACCGCACGTCGGAAGTCCGATTACCTCAAAATTAGACAAATATGACCGCCTAGTTGGACTTGACAATCACCCCAAAAATCAAGCCCAACCGATATCCTGAGACCATTTTACTGAGTCCGGAGTGAAGAGAGTGAGAAAAGGAAAAGATTTAGAAAAATAATTCTAAATCTGGCACGTTCACTTGCGCATTATTTTTAAGCGTTCTGACCGTCAGAATCCAATCAAATTTCACCCTCGGATCAGGAAAAATTGGCCCTTTCATGTCATAGTACTTGTGACCCTGATCGAGTTTCGGTGACCGCTGAACTGAAACTGGTCCGCCACGGTCGATCTGAAAATCCAATTGGACTGAAAACTTAACTGACTAAAGATCCGATGTTAGTGAGCTTAAGTCCGACCCCATTTAGTAACAGGACCTCCAGAAGTACCCCGTTGGATCGGAACAGACCCGATTTGGTTATAACTTAAGTATACCTTGACTCCAAGTCTGTTTTGGTCATGTTTGGGCTTATAAAAGGGCCTTAAACACTCTCTCACAAATCTCATACGAATTTGAGAGAAACCCTAAGAGAGAGAAGGGAGAAAAGAGAGAGAGAGTGAGGGAGAAGTTGGGGTTTTCTCCTTGGATTCTTCCCTGCTGCTCCAAGTGCCAAAGCCATTCACCTGCATCGTTATTCCGGCGATTCTGGTTTCGTTCTAGGTAAGAAAACCCTAACCTTAACCTGTTTTAGGGATTCTATCAATACAAGTAGCTAAGTAGCTGTCTCACCTTGTGTTATAGGTCGTCATATCGACGTTGACGAAAGCGTAGAGTACCTATTCAATTCATTACGCTTCTACGGCATAACGTGCGGATTTTAGACGCTTTAGTTACCATTTTTCAAAGCTTTCAATGCCGTTTAATGGTAGATTATTGACAAGAACGCTGTTTGACATGTAGAACATGCTGTCTGTTTCTCATTTCGAATACATACGAAGAATATGAGATTTAGGGTATTTTGGGTATTTGTAGAAAATACTGTATACGTACGTATTTTGCTAATATGATTGTCATGATTATCAGTCGTGTACCTATACTAGTTATGCGTGTATGATCTATTTGGCGAAGAGATTTGCCCAAATGCACATATTGGCCAACATATGCTATGTAGACTAGTTGTGTAGTCTAAGTGTTTGTATAAATGTATGTATTAGTAAGTATTGAGTAAATGGTGTTGTAGATTAGCGTTGAGACTGGATTCTCAACTAATTTGATGATGTACATGATTTCCTCCATGCTTGTTGTATTTCAATTGATTACCTTATGTGTGAAGTATTCGTGTATGATTAACTGCTTATGATGTATGTTATAACATGCTGATAACATGCTGGAATTTCTTGTATTTCAATTCTGTCTCTCTCATATGATTATTGATTTAGATTACAAGTGTTTGGGGCTATACTCTAGTCCAGGTAGTCGGTAACAGATTAGAGTTCGTGGTTGGATTCTATTCGCCACGAAGGATGTGTATGAAGAACCCGAGTCGTACTAGAGTTGTCAGCAGTGGTTAGGCCACACGAAGTGTTTGTGCACTTCATGTCGGTCGATTCAACGTGCGCTTGTGCTAGTCGGACTCATCAAGAAACCCGACTGACCATTGTATGTTCACCTTGTAATGGTTATAACTGCTTAAACTTAGGGTATTAAACTTACTAGTGATAACCCTGATAACCGTGGTACCTTGATCCATTAAGACTCATGAGCCGAGCATGTTGGTATGGGCACCGTGGTCGAGCTGTCGACCTATGCTGGGGCCACAAACCTCCCCGTAGTGACCAGTGAGCAACCCAGACTCGTGAGCAGATTATGGTGGTATGGGACACTATATTCTTGCTGTCGGCCTACACTGATAAGGTGATGGGGGAGCGGTGCAAAGAGTGCGAGCAACAGCCCTGACAGCCCTTTGTAGTAACCTCGAGCGTACTCTAAGTCTACGTGAGGCGACGACCCTTTCGTAGCAACAAGAGTACAACTAGGCCTATATTGATAAGGTGATAGGGGAGTGGAGCAATAAGTGCGTGCAACAGCCCTGACAGCCCTTGCAGTGACCTAGAAATGTATCATCGTATGAGATTACTAGCAGTGACGACCCTAGAAAGGATCATTGTTGGGAATTGATATAAGGAAAGTACCTTAGTTTCTCAATCCGGCTGTATGAAAAGGACTAATAACAACTCAGTAATCATATTCATATCGCACTGCATGTGCCTGGAAGATGTGGAGCACTGAGGGAAGAAAGCAAGCCACGGACATAAGATGGTGTCACATGAGAGAGTACGTCGGTGAGGGCATTCATCATGTCATTTCATGCTTGCATTAACCACAGTGTTTAGGAATGTTTGATTGCTTACTTTACCATTATTGTGTGATTGATTTGATAACATGTTAACCTTTGCTATATGATTCCACTGAGTTAGCTACTCACTCCCACGTTACAGGACGGTGTTGTGCACACCAACCAGTCCCTATTTTAGTTTCAGGTCATGGCGATGCTTGCGAAGCAGAGCCGAACTTGATGATGATGAGGAGGATCCCTCCTATTTACAGGTTCTGATCGACGGGATTACAGGGAGGTTGATTAGACGCCTTGACACTTGTCATTTTATATCTTTGGAGCACTCATGTATATTCTTTTTTGCTCATCTTTGGAGTATACATGTGTTTAGTTAACTTGGTAACATGTTCACACTCTGGAGACTTACAACAGTTCTTAGATTTTATGTACCTATCACATTCTTCCGCTTGCTAATTTAACTGTCTCTGGAGTATGATATGCTGTTCTGGCTTAGTCTCAATCTTGTTTAATGTCATTCTACAGATAACATGCATTCATCATTATCTATGTTGCATAAGTGACCTTTTGGAACTTGAGAGTTGGGTTTCTACCCGACCCCCCGATTTTTGGGGTGTTACAGATGGTATCAGAGCATGATTTGGATTAAACCGGACCTGGGTTATGATAACACAATGCACACTGACGTACTCTGACTTAGGAAGGGGGCGATGGAATCTAGAAATTACATTAGCATCCCAAGTGTCACCGGTGGGCGAGATTAACTATCGTAGAATAGCCCATACGTAACCGAGACCATGTAAAATAATCTCATATCCCTACTTCTATTCACTCAAGCTTCCGTCTTCTACACCCATCCACCACTATTCTTTACAACTCTTTACCTTCCTTTCAAAATTATACCTGGAATTCCATCATCATGGAATTTGGAAATCCCATCTCACACTCTCCAACACAAGGCCCATTTTTCAAAGCCTATGAAATTGATTTTTTATCCCAACCCACCCTCCTACCAAATATGTCGTTTCCTAATCCTGAGGTGGGATTAGCAATGCCAGCTATTTAATACACCTTAATGCCACTAACCAAACAGGCCCTTAGAGTTTTGGACCTAGAGTTGGTATTCCTAGATTTAGAAAGATCTGACAGTATAGGAGATCCGATAAAGTGATAACATGAACCCTATGACCTCCTCAGCGAGTATGGACATATGTGAATTTCTACTCCTAAGATAAGACTAGGCTACTAGTTATACTAAGGAAAGTAAAAGAATGAATATGCTGAGATAATTGAATAATGAACTTAGTTAGTCGGCTTGGTTAGGTTGAAGTGAGACCTCATTCTTTCGTTGAATCCCATAATACTTATAGGCTCCTTTATTAACTCTTAGGAAGCTTGCTCGACTCAGGACTAGTTGCGCTTAGAGAAAACTTATATATATCTCGGATTGAACGCTAGGATAAACCAGCACGCCCCTTAGAAGTGCCCTCCTAAGGACTTATTGCAATCGGGATCGCGGAGCAAAGGAACTGTATATAAGCGATATATTGGCGGTTTGAACTGAATTCTTAATCATGGTAGTTACCAATAAATCCAATGCTCTAATCAAGTAGAAGATCGGCATCGACAAGGATTAAGAACTGATACGATAAATTTTCTGTCAGAGTCTAGACAGAAAGTCTATGTATCCGGCTCAGACCTACTACATAACTTTCCTTCCGTGCTGGCCCAACTACCTATAACCAAAAGTTATTGCTTTACCCTTGGGAAATGTTAAGGACATACAGCCAGTAGAGTAGTCAGTAGAGGATTAGATATCTCGCCACCAACTCACACCTGCCCCTGAAATCGACGGCTTATTTTTATAACCATAGGTACCAATGCTATAGAACGCATCATTAACAAAGGAAGACTACTGTAGTAAGAGGTTGTTTCCCATTTCATGTCAAGGATAAGTCCTAAATTATACCTCATTCCGACATACGGATCGAGACATAGAATCTTGAGCTTTGAGAGTAGAAATAATTTTTAAGGGGGGTAAACCTTATAAGCCCAATCTAGTAAGGTCTGCTAATACAACAGTTGAGTTAGAACTGCGCAGCGGAAGCATGGTTGGCCCTTTCCCCACTGGCCCAGGATCGAAGCAAGTGATTCAGGTTATATGTAAGGTTAGGTCATTATATGGGATTTGAACCTTCCTTAGAATGTCAATACTGAAGTCTTTATAGGGAGAAAATTAGGGCTTAAGTGTTGAACCCATTCATATTGAATTATAGGCCTAACAGTGGGAGCGAGCAAAGATCAATGTATCCATAAACCTACTTATTAAATACGAACATAAGAGAAGCTTCGGCTAACTCTATATGATTAGAAACCCCTTAGGATGATCTATTAAAGTGTTTATTAATCCTTACCTTGGACATATATTCAGACGAGGACTCTCCTATGTAGGATGATCAAGACCCAAAGCTCAACCTTATAAATAGGAATTTTGAACCTTTCAGTGATAGGCATTCCCTAAGCTTTTGGAATATACAATGGTGAAACACTCGCGGCTTGACCTAATTCTTAATCCTGGCTGCTTGACCCGACAGAAGATCAGGATCCACTAGGATTAGGAAGGGATACAACGTTGTCTACCCTGGCCAAACGAACATTCGACGTATTGGGATCAAGCCCACTACAACCGTCTCTCCGTACTGGTCAACCATTGAAACATATATCTTACTCTAAGTAGATGGGAATCGTCGTCAAGACTTCAAATAGATAAAGAAATCAATTGCGGCTAACCATTAAGGTATAAGCAAGGGATGAAGGGTAAATTTTAAGGAGGATAAACAAAAAAAATGTGCTAGACTAATATAGATGTATATACCCCACCATGTATATAAACTTGAATCAGTACAGTTTAGGCAAAAGGCATAATAGAATCTTCATTCATTTCCCTTCGCCAATTTTGGGAACGAAATTATTTTTAAGGGGGGTAGATTGTAACACCCCGGATTTTTGTCAACCTGGAGTTAGACGTCCTTAGGTAATGGGTCAACCATATCACTCTCAATGATCAATCCCAAGGTCTAAAAATCATTTTTCAACCTATTTCCTTCAAAATCTCACCTTTCACCACCTCATTCTTCAAATTTCTCGAAGTACCTTCATATTAGACATAATCCTACAGTTTAAAAGGTGAAGAACTATATTTAAACTAAAACTTATCATAAATGGTACATACATGCATAAAATAATATTTTTACTATGTAATTCTTGGAATCTCATGATTTAGATAGGTTATTTGGATGTATTAGCATCTTCTACCTCAAAAACATATATTGTACGTCGCGTAACTCATTCCGGTTTGCAAATGAGACCCGATAAACGCCTCGACGGACTCGTGGGCCCAAACGACTCAATTCGGGGGGATCCAAGGTGGGCTCCACATGTTTTCGGCATCCTTGGGGGGTGAGGAACTCGCCCTTGGGGTGAACCCAAGCCAAATAGGTCAGTGACCGGCAAGGACCTGGCGAGGCCTCGCCGATCTTGTCCGTACAGCGGTCAGGCGGCCCGGTTCTGCATGTTTTTCTACGCATTTTATCAAACTTTAAAAAATCATATCTCCTTCATTATAACTCTGATTTAGGTGATTCAAAAACTAAATTGAATCTAAATGAGTCTAGTTTTATATAAAAATATGTGAAAAATATAATAAAATATTTAATATAGTTTAAAGTAGGTCATTATGACAACTGTCCGAAAATTACTTGTTGGACAGCTGCTACTTCTGAAATCCTTAGAATTTTTCTACAACTTGAAATATTATGAAATTTTGTGTAGTTAGGGTAAACTTGATTATAAACCATTATAAAAATAATTAAAATAATATGATAGCTATAAGTACCCAAAATGGGGCATAGAATGGCCCTAGGACCGTATTCTGCCATAATTACGCTAGAATTTGGTTAAGTACCAAACTGAATACTCAGTAGAATTAACTTGAACCACTTTTAATATGAACTACAAGATCCAAAATGAGTAGGACTGCTAACGCTACAATACCCTAAAACCTAGGATCAAACTCTAAACCCGGCTGCACATGGGAGCATCCGAAAACTCCGTATCGGATCTGGATCGCACATCGGAAGTCCGATTATCCCAAAATTAGACGAATATGACCGTCTAGTTGGACTTGACAATCACCCCAAAAATCAAGCCCAACCGATATCCTGAGACCATTTTACTGAGTCCGAAGTGAAGAGAGTAAGAAAAGGAAAAGATTTAGAAAAATAATTCTAAATCTGGCACGTTCACTTGTGCATTATTTTTAATCATTTTGACCGTCAGAATTCAATCAAATTTCACCCTTGGATCAGAAAAAATTGGCCCTTTCATGTCGTAGCACTTGTGACCCTGATCGAGTTTTGGTGACCGCTAAACTAAAACTGGTCCGCCACGGTCGATCTGGAAATCCGATTGGGCTGAAAACTTAACTGACTAAAGATCCGATGTTAGTGAGCTTAAGTCCGGCCCCATTTAGTAACAGGACCTCCAGAAGTGCCCCGTTGGATCGGAACAGACCCGATTGGTTATAACTTAAGTATACCTTGACTCCAAGTCTGTTTTGGTCATGTTTGGGCTTATAAAAGGGCCTTAAACTCTCTCTCACAAATCCCATACGAATTTGAGAGAAACCCTAGGAGAGAGAAGGAAGAAAAGAGAGAGAGAGTGAGGGAGAAGTTGGGGTTTTCTCCTATGATTCTTCTCTGCTGCTCGAAGTGTCAAAGCCATCCACCTGCATCGTTATTCCGGCGATTCTGGTTTCGTTCTATGTAAGAAAACCCTAACCTTAACCTGTTTTAGGGATTCTATCAATACAAGTAGCTAAGTAGCTGTCTCACCTTGTGTTATAGGTCGTCATATCGACGTTGACGGAAGTGTAGAGTACTTATTCAATTCATTACGCTTCTACGGCATAAGGTGCAGATTTTAGACGCTTATGTTACCATTTTTTAAAGCTTTCAATGTCGTTTAATGGTAGATTATTGACAAGAACGCTGTTTGACATGTAGAACATGTTGTCTGTTTTTCATTTCGAATACGTACGAAGAATATGAGCTTTAGGGTATTTTGGGTATTTGTAGAAAATACTGTATACGTACGTATTTTGCTGATATGATTGCCATGATTATCTGTCGTGTACCTATACTAGTTATGTGTGTATGATCTGTTTGGAGAAGAGATTCGTCCAAATGCATATATTGGCCGACATATGCTATGTAGACTAGTTGTGTAGTCTAAGTGTTTGTATAAATGTATGTATTAGTAAGTATTGAGTAAATGGTGTTATAGATTAGCGTTGAGACTGGATTCTCAACTAATTTGATGATGTACATGATTTCCTCCATGCTTGGGACACTATATTCTTGCTGTCTGTCGGCCTACACTGATAAGGTGATGGGGGAGCGGTGCAACGAGTGCGAGCAACAGCCCTGGCAGCCCTTTGTAGTGACCTCGAGCGTAATCTGAGTCTACGTGAGGCAACGACCCTTCCGTAGCAACAAGAGTACAACTAGGCCTGTATTGATAAGGTGATGGGGGAACGGAGTAACGAGTGCGTGCAACAGCCCTGACAGCCCTTGTAGCGACCTAGAAATGTATCATCGTATGAGATTACTAGGAGTGACGACCCTAGGCAGGATCATTGTTGGGAATTGATATAAGGAAAGTACCTTAGTTTCCCAATCCGGCTGTATGAAAAGGACTAATAATAACTCGGTAATCATATTCATATTACACTGCATGTGCCTGGAAGATGTGGAGCACTGAGGGAAGAAAGCGTGCCGCGGACGTAAGATGGTGTCGCATGAGGGAGTACGTCGGTGAGGGCATCCATCATGTCATTTCATGCTTGCATTAACCACAGTGTTTAGGAATGTTTGATTGCTTGCTTTACTATTATCGTGTGATTGATTTGATAACAAGTTAACCTTTGCTCTATGATTCCACTGAGTTAGCTACTCACTCTCACGTTACGGGAGGGTGTTATGCACACCAACCAGTCCCTATTTTAGTTTCAGGTGATGGCAATGCTTGCAAAGCAGAGCCGAACTTGATGATGATGAGGAGGATCCCTCCTATATGCTGGTTCTGATCGACGGGATTACAGGGAGGTTGATTAGACGCCTTGACACTTGTCATTTTATATCTTTGGAGCACTCATGTATATTCTTTTTTGTTCATATTTGGAGTATACATGTGTTTAGTTAACTTGGTAACATGTTCACACTCTGGAGACTTACAACAGTTCTTATATTTTATGTATCTATCACATTCTTACGCTTGCTAATTTAATTGTCTCTAGAGTATGATATGTTGTTCTGGCTTAGTCTCAATCTTGTTTAATATCATTCTACAAACAACATGCATTCATCATTATCTATGTTGCATAAGTGACCTTTTTGAACTCGGGAGTTGGGATTCTCCCGACCCTCCGATTTTCGGGGTGTTACACATTGAGTAAGATATGTTGGTATCTCCTCGAGGAGTGAAGTTTTCCCCTCTGGAGCAGGATGGGTGCTTGGGATTGATGCATGGTTGTGCGTGTGATTCATACATATAGAATTGCATAACATGTTGATATCTACCCTTACTTCATCAGGGTCTTGCCTCCACAGAGATATTCGTGGATGGCCGTATATGTGGACACCGAAAATATTAGTTGAGTATACTGTGTGCATAGGATGCCCATAGGTGAAATTTTTAAAACTTCTATGATACCAAGGATCTGTTCCAATGCTATGACTGGGTGAAATACATGAGCGCACGAGGGCCTTATACCGTTAGGCCGCGACTCCCACTGTCATGTAGTTGGTTGGATAGGGGTGTGGCCTTACCTACCCGGTGTGTGGGGGGCATTACTAGGCTGAGTCTGACCAGCTTGTAAATGGGTCTGCTACCATCAGGCCTTGCTGGTGATTGGCTATCCACAGGCGGGTAATGAGGTCTCTTACGCTCGTTTGACTGCCCGGGGTCTGTAGAGCGGCAGTCATTAAGCAGTGTAATGGACCCCGGTGATTTTCTTATGATCAGAAATGTACTTGACTTATGGTTGAGATATTAGCACTAGCATTACTTGCATCGCATTAGCATTGGCTGTTTAAGCCCCTTCATACATTGCCTTAGTATGGCGTCCAATACTCATCGCATCGTATTCATGATAAGCCTTGGTAAAGCTAGTGATATTCTTATTGAGCATGTTTTCCTTCTTGCATCTCCTACTATTCTTTTGTGCACCACGTCACACACTTACACCACCCTCTAAGCTTCTATAAGCTTATGCATAATTGATGCGTGCAGAAGATTATAGGCAGGTGTCGTAGCAGCAGAGCGTGGAGTAAAGCTGAGCATTTGAGGACTCCAATGTTGCTGACCTTTCTCTCTTTTCGTATTATCTCATGTATGTCCTTTTGGACCTTATGGATGATTGTAAAAGTTCAAATTTTTAGTGGATTTTGTGATGTGTGCCTTTGGTCTTCTCAGATGTACTTGCTGTGATCTTGGTATGCTCGTATTGGAATGATTATATTGTTATGAAAATCCTCCTTATAGAATTCCAGGATCGGAACTAGTCTTAGGAGCCGAGAACGGGGTACTACGAAGGCTGTTGTGGCCAGAACCGACCATCGGGTTTCTTGTGAGTCCGGTTACCGAGTCTGGGGCATGACAAGAGTCTCTTATTAAACTAAAAGGGATGGTAGTAGGAATTAGCTGGATCATCTGAATCTTCCAACTCATTAAATATGTTGTCCGTGGTTATCTTCAATAGGTTGCGCTTCTTCTTCTCCTTTACTTTGTCCAGGAAGAGGAATGAGGTTCATCATATTCAAGTTTGAATTGTTGAATGAGATTTTGGATTCTAATGCCTCACACCTAAGAATTTAAACGTTATAATGAAAGGCAATGCAAGACGTGAGATGTGTAAAGGAAATCGAACCATGCTTGAGATGTGAACATAATTGAATAATGATGTAACAAATTAAAGAAGGCAGACAGACATGTATGCCAGATACAACGGAATGAAATACTCTAACCATAAAAGGAGTAAGATCAGTCTTATTCCCAGCTTGAGGATACACATTAGAAGTAAAAAAATCCGATGTAGGATGTGGTATTTAGGGAGCATTTTATTTGCGGGAAGGGCATTACTAGATTGTCATTCAGCATTAAAGTGAAATAATGCTCGAGTGATAGTTTATTTTTCAGAGTTAAACATCTTCTCTAATAATGTGGCGATTAGTATTCCATCATCTGTAACATCCATTTCCATTAGGGCAGATATGACGGAAGGCATTATTGTGAATGTTTCTTTTACAAATATAACTGAGAATGACAAATTTTCAAGAGAAACATCATATATGAAGGTATACATGCCTTGCGCTATAGACCGATAAGTCGTTCCACCCCAATTCAAAATGCATTCCCATCCAACCTTAGAACGAATAGAAACTAGACCAAACCTAACAATGTGTTCTAAATTAATAACCTTTTCTATTATTATGTTCCTTATGCAAAAGTCCGGGACATTTTTCAGATCATCCTTCGGTGATCGTAGAGTTCAAACACCAAGATGAGTAGATCTAGCAAATGAACTAGTTCGAACCTTGTGAACTATTTTCTTAGTTCTATGTTTAATTGAGAAAGCACAAGAAAAAATATCAAAGAAAACTAAAAGAAAAAAGTAGATCAGATTTGAAGAAAAACCTACAAGAAAAAAGGTTTTAAATGAAGAAAAATCTACTCAAATATATTAATCTAGTAATAGACCATCTAAAAGTTAAAGGAATTTGAAAATAAATCACTTAAAAGTGAGTTTAGAAGATGGGTTGGTCGAATGGATCACCGGCTAGCCCAAGCCCATACTCGATTAGCTGAATTCTTCGACTAGCTCGAGCATGTGCTCGACTAGTCAAAAAATTCCAAACTTTTGAATTTTTTTAATATTTAATAATATTTTATTTCCATTTCATCATCACAAATAAACATAAACATAAATGCAAGGAAAAAAAATAAAATAATTATTTAATAATTAATAATACATAATCTAATATCATGTTTTATATTTGAAAACTTGACTTTGTCAAGCGACTTAGTCAATATGCCTGCAAGCTGCTTCTCAGTTTCAATGTATTCAAGCATAATAGTTTTGTCTTTAACTAATTCTCGAATATAATGGTATCTTATGTTAATATGCTTTGTACGAGAATGTTGAATTGAATTTTTTGAGATATTTATTGCACTAGAATTATCGCAATATAATATCATTGTATCTTACATAATCTCATAGTTAGCTAGCATTCTTTTTATCCATATTACTTGAGTGCAAGCATTTCCTACCGTAATATATTCAGCTTCAACAGTAGATAGAGATATGAAATTTTATTTCTTGCTAAGCCATGATACTAGGCAGTTTTCGATATAAAAACATCCACTGTTGGTAGATTTTCTATCATCAACATTTCCTGCCCAATCTGCATCTGTATAGCAATATGTGATTTGTATAGATGTATCATGTAGATACCATAGGTTTAAGTTCGCAAAACTTGTGATATATCTGATTATCCGTTTAACAACAATTAAGTGTGATTCTTTAGGATCAGATTGATATCTAGTATATATTCCCACATTAAATGCAATATCAGGTCTACTGACAGTTAAATATAGAAGACTATCGATCATACTGCGGTATGGTCGAGAGTCTACACTTTTACCTAATTTATCTTTTAAGAGTTTAAGAGTCGTACTCATTAGAGTATCGAAATTCTTACCATTCTCAAAGCCAAATATTTTTACAAGATTCACTACAAGAAAAATGACATTTACCGGTGGCCAAAACAGCCCCTAAAAGTCCAAAAAACGCCGGTAGAAGAATTACAGGCGGTCGGGCACATGCCACTAAAAAGGGGCATCGCCGTATCTTTTACCAGCGGTCTCTCATTTTTACCGGCATTTTTTACGGCCGCCGCCAACAGTTGACTTATACCAGCGCTAACCCTACTTTAGCGATGCTTCTGTGAATACTACTAAAAACTATGAAAAAGCTGGTAAAAACTATAAAAGCACTGCTAAAAACTCCACGAAGCGCCGCTAAAATTATACAAAGTGTCGGTAAATTTTGTATAAACGCTGGTTAATACTCCAACAAACGCCGGTGAAAAGAGATAAAAATGCCGCTAAAAACTTATAAAACGCCGCTAAAATTTACAACAAACGCCGCTATGTAACAAGTGTTGCTAATAGATTGGAGAAACGCCTGTAGAGGCCTTAAAAACGCCGCTAAAAGTGCCGATAATAGAAATCCTTGCTTATGCTTTACTAATCCTTTGGCACAAATTCCTATTATTTCTGACTAGCCCTTTCCTATAGTTGCTGTCCTACAATCAAGTCTCTATCAATCTAACTATCAAATTTCTATTTGCATGACTATTAAAAACCTATGATTAAATGACAAGAATTTGAATTACCCAATAATCCAACATTCATTAAGACAACAATTAGCACAATATCAACAAAACAATTAATGGTCTATTTAAAGTTTTCAAAACAAACTATAAATGTCTTCCTTTCCTTGCCACATCTTCTAGCAAATGTCTACAACACCAACCTCACTAGCCATGATTACATGTCCACTGTGTGATGTAGGCCCTTTTCTTGCAATGAGCCTAAATTTCTCCTTGGGAAGTTTCCCTGCAATGGGCTGAGAAGCATAGCTGATTCGGTAAGTAGCACAGTATTGAGATTATATTGCTTGGAGCTGTAGAGTGCTACAGAACTAGGCCCTCTATTTGTTGAAGACTTGAACCTTTATAAACAATCATGGCCCATGATAATCAAGAAAATAAAAGGACAATTAGCTTCACAAGTCACCTCTATAGTTGGGAAAGTGTCACAGTAAAAAAAAAAAATTTGTCATTGTATCAATTGAAACTTTTCTTCTCTTTTCTTTCTTTTTTCATTTCCTTTTTTCTTAATGATTTGCCTTCAATTACAACTTCAATCACATTAATAAATTGTCATTGTATCAAACTATACGGTGCTACAAGGCTTGCAAGCACCATAATACAACCCTTACTTAATTGCTTGCCGGCAGGTATTGCAAATCATAAGCAACAAAGGAAACAAAAATTGGCCTTGTAAAAGAAAACTAGTAAGAAAAACACACCAAGTATGAAAAAGTTAAAAAAGAAAAAGCAAACAAAAGTCATCACCTGATATTCTTAAAGTGGATTTCGTTGCTAGTCAGGCATGTACAGGAAGCATCCAAAAACCTAAAGAAATAAGAAAACTCAACAGTCAAAATGTAGATGATAAATATGATTGATTTAGTTCATTCATATTCGTAAGATTCCATTAATTTACCTTAGGGCCCATTTGGCCAGTCATATTGGAAGGGATTGGATGGTATTGAAAGGGATTGGAAGTTAAATCCTGGGATTGGTCGAGCGTGCCAAACAGAGTCAGTAATCTGATCCCAATCCCATGGATCTTAAGACAATCCACTGACAACACCATCATTACCTTTAAATCCCATCCAATCCACACTAATCCGTTCAAATTTTCCTGGGATGTGTTTGGTTCATGGGATTGGAAGGGATGGGAAGGTTTAATTCTCGGATTGGCCAGGCATGCCAAACAAACTGGACATAGCAATCCAGGGATATAGCAATCCCATGGATCTCAAGACAATCCACTGACAACACCATCATTACCTAGAAATCCATGTCATCCACCCTAATACCATTCAATCCCTTCCAATCCACCCGGCCAAACAGGCCCTTAGATACTCTAACAGGACCATGATAGAGGCGGTGATAATGGACAAGATGGCTTTTTCACTCACACAAGATAGGGTCCTAGATAGGAATTTTGGCAACTAAGAAAAAAAAGATCCTTGAAGTAGACCTTAAGAAGCTAGAACAAGATACTTCTCTTCTACCAAGTCTATCGAACAAAGAAAAATAAACAAGGAGCAGCCCGCAGTTTCTAAATGCTAAGTAAATTCCTGGCATTTCAATAGCAAAAGGAAACTTGCTATGAGAAACTAAAGAAAAACTAACAAAAAACAACAATAAGGCCACTAAATCCTAACTTTTTAACATAAGATGCCTTAAAATGTAACCGAAAGGAAAACAAACACAATCTAATTCTCAGGCAATATCCGACCAAAACTTAGATATAACCAACTCTGCATGGTCCTGCAACCCCATTTAGAAATAAATAAATAAATAATCGTAAGGAGAGATGAAATGCCGACCTTCTGCTTCTTGAGCCTTTCATTCTCTTCTTCCAGGCGTGAAACCTTGTTCTCCAGCTTGTTCATGTATGCCTGCCACAATGAGGAATAAATTCTCAGTCTTTAAAAAAAAAGAAAAAAAAGAAAATGGAAGTAATTGGTTTTCAAAATAAGCAACCTGATTTTCCATTTCATTTTTTAATGGGTGCATGCTTGTATGATGAAATCCATGTTTTTATGTGTGTATATGCATGCATGAATGGATGTCTGTATGCTTGCACGGATGGATGGATGAGGTGTGTTTGTGAACGTGTGTATGCACGCATCATGATGGATGGATGGATCCACAATTTTCTCCATGTTTCCCTCAGTCAACCAGAAGGAGAGAGCTGCCCTTGAAGTGGACCTTTCAGCCTATTTCTCCTCTGATATCAGACCGCTTACTGAATCATATGGGACACGAGAAGAAGGATATGATAGCCCCTCTAATATTCAGTGTTCGGGACAAGTTCAAGAATAGGATAAGGAGGTGGGGAATGGTTTTGACTAGGAGTGCAGGTACCAGGAGATGGTGGACAAAGGAAGACAGGAGGGACACATATTGCTTGAGGGGGAAAATTCTTTGCGGCAGACTAGGAGACACAAAAATCTATACACCAAAGGTAACTGGAGTTCAAGACTTCGCAGGTTGAAGAGATGGGCCGTTTTGTGTGGAACATTCGTGGCATTTGTAATAAAAGATCGGTTAGGACCACTAAGCAGGTCATCAGCAAACATGATCCTCTGATTGTCGCCATTCTGGAGCCCATGCTTGGGGATGAGAAAAGAGTGCAAACAGGGTTGGCACTGGGTTTTCATTCTTCCCTTTCGAATTATGAGGAGGGTGGCAAGATCTGGATTTTTTATAAATCCAATGCAACTATTTCTGTTTAAATCAGATCAATCTTTATCAATTTGTGCAACCTTGCAGAACTCTGCTGCTCCACTATATATATCCTTTGTCTATGCCAGGTGTGCTCGGGTGTTGAGGAGAAGTCTCTGGGTGGACCTTGCATCTTTTTCGTCTTTGATTCAAGGTCCCTGGGTTGTTTTTGGGGATTTCAATACCATTATGGATGATTCGGAAAGAAGGAGTCGTAGGTCTGCAGATAGAGCGTCCTCAGAGGAATTTGCCGAGGCCATTGGTAGAGCGGGTCTCCTGGATGCTAGTTTTTCTGGAAATAGATTCACTTGGAGTAACAATCAGGCGGGAAATTCTTGTGTTTGGGCATGGCTGGACCGAGTCCTTGTTGATGTCAGGTGGTCAATGGCTTTCCCACAATTCCAGGTTTCTCACTTGCCTCGAGTTCAATCCGATCATGCTCCTCTTCTTCTCAGTTTTCCAAATTAGCTGATTACAGGTCCAAAACCTTTTTGTTTTCAACGTATGTGGACAAAACATGAGGATTTTCCCAGAGTGGTCAGCGCAGCGTGGAAGAAGGTCGAGTCAAATCATCCAATATACAACGTTATTGTCAAGCTCGAGCAAGTCAAAAATGATTTAAAAGTCTAGAACAAGGTGGTGTTTGGGAATATATTCTAGCAAATTAAGATAGTGGAAGGTACGGTGGCTGATTTGGAGGCCTAGATGCAGGATTTCTCTAGACTGTCGAACCAGCTTCACAGTTTGCAACAGGAGCTCAAGGCTAACTCAGACAAACTATCCTCTTTGGAAATGTTCTGGAGACAGAAATTGAGAGTTGATTGGCTGTCGGACGGAGACAGAAATACAAGATTTTTTCATGCCACTGCTATGGAAAAACAGAGGCGTGCTGCTATCCGTCAAGTGGAGCTCGAGTCCGGGCATCTAGCTAGCAACTAGGCTGATCTCAAAGATGCAACAGTGGCTCATTTCCAGCACATTTTCTCTACTGAACCATGCCGCATTAATCAAAACATTCTGCAATGCATTCCTCGTAAGGTTACGCAGGATCAAAATGAAATGTTGATGGCTACCCCTTCAATGTCAGAAGTCCAGGCTGTAGTACAATCCATTCCGAGCGATAGTGCCACGGGGCCCAATGGTTTCTCAACAAACTTTTTTCAGTCTTCTTGGGAGGTTGTTGTGTAGGATATTCATAGGGTAGTCTCTTTCTTTTTCCAAGGAGGAAAGCTTCCAAGGTCAGTTACGTCGTCGATTATTTGTTTAATTCCCAAATCTTCTTCTCCAAAGCATTTTTTTGATTATTGGCCAATTAGCCTTTGCAACATTTTGTACAAAATTTTCTCGAAGGTGGTTGCAGCGAGGCTGAGTTAGGTTCTTCCGTTGATAATTTCCCCTGAACAAGGGGCTTTTGTGCATGGGAGGTCGATTGCTGAGAATATTGCCTTAGCGCAAGAAGTGTTTAGGGACTTGAACAGAACAGTCCGTGGGGGAAACATTGTTCTCAAATTAGATATGGATAAAGCGTATGACAAGGTTAGTTGGGAGTTTCTAATCCAGGTGTTATCTCGCTTTGGATTTTGCGAATCTTGGATTGAGATGGTCAAAAAATTTTGGGCGAACAGTTGGTTCTCAGTTCTTATGAATGGCGAAATGGCCAGTTTTTTTAAATCCTCAAGGGGACTAAGGCAAGGGGACCCGATCTCTCCAAGTCTGTTTATAATTTTAGCCAAGGTTCTCAGTAGGGGCATTAAAAGCCTGATTTCTCATCAAATCACTCTTCCATTTATGCTCGGTCCAGGGTGCCCTCTCATTTCTCATTTGCTATATGCTGACGACACATTACTGTTCACAAATGGGAGCAAACGTTCTCTGCAGCAGCTTAAGAGATTTCTAGATTCCTACCAAGCCTCCTCGGGCCAAAAAATAAATCAATAAAAATGTTCATTTTATTGTTCTAAAAAGTTGACGTGGTCTCGGATCAAATCAATTGAAGGAGTGCTCGGTTTTAGGAAATCGCAGTCCACTTTAAAGTATCTGGGAATTCCTATCACAGAAAGGAGGCTCAAAGCGAGCGAGTTTAAGCCTTTGGTAGATAAAGTTGTGGGCCATATCAATGGGTGGAAGGGTGGTATCTTATCCCAGGCTGGACGCGTGGTTCTCATCAAGAATGTTCTATCTTCAATTCCCATCCATTCCATGGCGGTGGTCCATATTCATGCTCAGGCGCTTAAATCAATTGAGAAATGACATATGGCCAATTTCTTTTGGGGCTGGTCTGAGGTGAATCTGAAGTGCCACTGGAAGTCTTGGAATTTACTGTCTACGCCAAAGGAGGAGGGTGGCATTGGATTCAGGAAATTGTTGGATATTATGAGGGCATTCTGTCTTAAAATGGCTTGCTCAATTAAATTTGGGAAAGAGGAAAATTTTTGGAAGGTGTTCATGATGGTGAAGTACCTTCGAGATGGGTCTGCAGATGGTTCCATTACGGCTAGCAGGCAATCTTCTCCCCTGTGAAAATGTATAAGGGAGCTGTTTCCTTCAGTTGATTCCCATGTTCAATGGCAGATCGGTGCAGGGCATTGCAATTTCTGGAAGGCAAATTGGACGAGCTTAGGCCCTCTCCACCTGCTAGCAGAAGCAGAAGTGTCGTTGCTTTGCAGGATACCCAAGTTTGTCAGGTGCTTGGTCCGATGGGTCCCCTCCCCCCTCTGCAGTGCTACTTCTTCTTCCTTAACCCGTCATTGACCACGTGTTTCAGGTAGGATTTTGTACCACAGACGAGGTTGATCAGTCGTTTTGGCCATTAACTCCATCCGGGGTTTTTTCTATTAAATTTGCCTGGTCGTTGTCCAGGGCGTCAAATCCGAGTTGTTGCTGGTCGTGATGGGTATGGCATACAAAACTTCCTCCCAAAATATCTCTCCTCATTTGGAAGGTGATTCAAAATGTCATTCCGGTGGACAGTGCGGTGCAATCTCGGGGAGTTCATCTTGCATCAAAGTGTGTCTGCTGCGACACCCTTTTGCTGACACGGAATCTATGTTGCACCTCTTCCTTAACAGCAGGTTGGCGCAGACTGTTTGGTTGGCCATGGGCAGTTGGAGTGGTATCAATGTCATGCCAGCCACTTCAATTGAAACGAGGCTTGGGCAATGGTGGGCAGCTGTTACTGCCATGCATAGACGATCAGTAAATGTCATGTTACTGCCATGTTTAATTATCTGGGAATTGTGGAAAGCGCGAAATGCAGCCTTTTTGAGGGTCGATCGGTGTCCCCTGATAAAGTAGTTACTAAGATCAGATGGTGGGAGGCCGTGGTTAATGCTTCTCAGAACGGTGGTGGGGTGTCAGGGTTGCGGTGGCCCTAAAATATCTTCCAGTCATCTGTCAATCCTAGCAGCAGACCGGAGGTGGTAAGGTGGAATCGGCCAAAGCCTGGTTGGGTCAAAATTAATGTTGATGGCTCGGCCAGGGGGAATCCCAAAAATTCTGGTGGAGGTGGAATATGTAGAGGGGAGGGGTGAGTTCATTTTTACTTTTTCAGATGGTTATGGTTTTGGGACTAACACTGTTGCTGAGCTATGAGCGGTGCATGATGGCCTTCTTACAGGTATTCGGAGGGGCTTCGAGCATATCATTATTGAGTTCGATTCGAGGCTAGTAGTTGACCTCATTAATGGGCTAGCGCTGCTAGGCTAGAGATGGAGGGCATGGCTATTTAGAATTAGTCAGTTGAGGCAGCAGGGTATAGTTCGGGTGGTGCACATCCAAAGGGAAGGGAATTTACCGGCAGATTTTTTGGCTCGTTTGGGCAGTGCTTCTTAGTCTGAGGTTTATTTCGAGAATCTCTCAGACCTTCCTCATCAGCTTCAAGGTAACATTTTTTTAGACAAAGTGGGTTTGGGTTCGATCAAAATGGTCTGATCCATTGGGGGTTTTTGTAACTATTTCCTGCATTTCCAGGTTGGGTCTCCTGTTTTTTGACAAGGAGTTCCCTTTTGTAAAGTTTTTTGGGTGGATTAATGACATACACAAATTCTTTTAAAAAAAAACGATATGTGATTTTAGGCCCCATTAAGGGAAAATTTATTATTCCTAAATATGCAAACATGCATCTTAATATTCAGTTAGAACAAAATCTAGGCTTGTTTTTTGAAAGGTCAAAAGATATTAATACCTAGATGCATGGTGCAAAAATAATTGTCTGACTGGCACTCATTTGCTTTGATACACCAGGGCTGATAATATATTTTGACAACTCAAAATGGCTGGAAAAGATCAGGGCCAAATTACGTTGTTAGACCGTGCATGTGGAACAGAAAACTGAGATTGGTCGTTGATGACAGGGAATGAAGAATCGCCAATGCAATCCTTGTTCTAAGACAAACAAGAAACTTAAGTATCATGTAGTCTATGCAGATTCACAAACTGTTAAAAGAAAGCCAGTTATTGGCCAGTGTTAGGACTTACTCTTTCATACACATATAAGTTTCCATCGGCATGAGCAACGACAAAAGTGCCTTCACTTTCAGGAACCCATGCGATGCTGGTGCATCGACTGTGGAAAATAATATTTGCAGCTTTAGGCTAACAAGCACATGAGATCTTCTATAGGAACAAACAAGCATCAAGTCATCTAAGAAATTGCATATAATAAACAGAACCAACAAGGCATGTGACCATTAACATTTTGAAAGAAGTTATAACCTAATACAATATTATAATGCTTGCAATCTGCTTTTCCTTGCTTGGCTATGGAAAGAAGACATTTTATCTTTTAATAACCAAAAGAAGATTCAGCTTTCATTAAAAAAAAAAATCTCTTCTTTTTCTTTTCCTTTCTTTCTTTCTTTTTCCTTTTTTTCCCCCATCTTTTAAAGATAACCAAACCTTTATAAAGAGAGAGAGAGAAAAGGGTGAGAACAAAACAACATTACGTGAGAGGCAACAAGGAATCCACGGTGAGTGACCTTCTCGCTACTTCCTCTTTCGCACGAGTATCAGCAACCTTTTTTGTATCCATTTGAAAATTATTTCTGCAACTACTCCTTGAATGCAGCAGCAACTCACAATGAGAATTAAGCATTGAGATGAAGATGTGCAATGCACACACACGCACATGTGAGCATCCATTGTCATCAAATTTCCCCTTCATAGAGAAGGGTTGTATTATTTTTGTGAGGACGTACACTTCAAATGTAAGCAGTTACTGTTCAAGCATGTCAATACTAATAATGTGAGCTTTTTCTGATGGGAAAACATGTTGAAGGGTCTTTTCCTACTTTTTGTTAATGAAGAAGAAATTGCTGATGAAGAAGATACGTGTGTGGGCGTGCTTCTGGCTTTTGTTGACAAAGAGGATCTGCGAGGGTCTGCTCTGAAATGTCAATGAAGAAAAAGTGGGTTCGCCTCCTAATTTTTGTTGATGATGAATACATTCATGGGCTTCGCCTCCAATTCCTGTTGATGAAGAAACCATGTGGTGTCCACCCTACAGTTGTTGATAAGGAAAAAGTTTGTGCATTCTCCTAGTTCCTGTTGATGAAGCAGAGGTGTAGGTTCCACCCCCATGAATGTATTATTTTCTAATATTGAGCATGTTTATGATGGTGTAACAATCCGCTCTTTAGTAGAATCCTGTCTTGACCTGCTTGATGATTTTATGAACTTTTCAAGCTTAGATTCACTATAACACTCATATATTTGATCTAAATAGAAAAGGCTAGTGCATGCATGTGTAGATGCACAGAGTTTACATGCATCCCAACTATCCACACTCAAAACAAAAGAAAAAAAAAAGAAAGAATTTTGCTGAAATTTAGAACTGACTATTCATTCCAAAAAAAATAGCTGAAAATTTAAAATATATATATATATATATATATATATATCAAAAAAATAGAATCTGAGAAGGGTAGACCACGAACAAGATGATCAACATGCATGTTAACAAATCATACTTTCATGGCATGCAAAAGAAGTAAGGTTGGAGAAGAAAGAGCTAATGTAAAAGCTTTGTTGGTTGGCATGACTGTGAGTGACAGGAAAAGTGCAAATTTCAAACTCCACAATAAACCCTCCACAAGGAATTAACAATTTGATGAAAAAGAACAAACATTGAACCTGAGAAGGGCATGCTTGCCTATTATTAAGCAAACCGTCTTTGTTGTAGTGTTGCACTCCAACAAGCTTCTTCCCAGGATCTTGCAATTGTTGTCTCAATGAGACTGTGTAGACTGGGAAACATGTAGGAAGAGCACGCCAACAAAATAGTGAGAAAGGTGCAAGTAGTAGAGAGTGAAATATGTAGGACAACAAGCTTGGTGCAGAGGACATTCACCTTCTCCTGTGTTTGAACAAATAAGGAGGTCATGACCGTCATTTGCTTCAGGACTGAATGCATGGCATATAGGGTTTGCTGTGTGTAAAGGTACTTGTGGAGAGAAATACCAACTCTACCATTCCTAGGAAACATAAAAACCAGGGAATGAATTCCCTGGCAACCAAACAGGCCCTAAGGGGCACTTTTTGCATTGATATTTTTCCATCAATACTAAGAGTGCACAATGCCCTAGGCAAGTGGCAAACATAAACTTTAGGAAAACAAGCCTTAACATGTTGGCAACGGAAAGCAACCCTCTAAATCTCACATGACTATGGCAGGTTATACAAAGAGAAACTCAGCAACATGTTGATTACCAACTTTGGTAAAAAGTAAGGAAAAATAATTCAAGATAGAGAACTCATAGTTTTGAACTTCTCCATGTTTGTCTCAAGACAACTCTCTAATTCTGACATTTTCCATAGCTATTCGCCAAGTCAATGTAAGGCTGCCATGAAGAAACATTTGATGAGTGTATTAAACTTAAACTTAATTGAATACTATTACAAAGGACATAAGCATACCCTAAAAAACTTAAACTTAAGTGCCACGATACCTGCATTCACATTGGGCAATCAGAAGATTGTTTTCCTTCGCAATAGGCAATTTCTATTGGAAGCAAATTAGAGATCAGCAGTTGCACAACAAAAGACAACACGAACTAAATTGAGAATTGCAGTATCATTGTACACAGGCTAGATACAGGACTATAGAATATTGGTTGGTTTAGTTATCATCTAGTGCATGAAAAGTTTTTTTTTTTTTTTTTAAATAATCATTTTAGTGTATGCAACCTGGATTCTTGTATACAAAATAGATATTTTTTTTCCATTCAAATTAACTACAGTTTACTGCACCGGTTGTATTCTTCATTTTGCTGATTCAGTTTTTAACACATCAAAACTGAGAGAAAGATAGGCCCGATAGTTGAACGCCTCTTTCTTGTGGAACCGAATGCAGTATAGTACAAGTATATTCTGGAACTATCTTATAAAACCCATGTTAAGGAAGTATGTTTAACAGATGAAGCTACCAAGCAAAAATTTCAAAAAGGGAGCAGCCACAATTTACACCCACCTTTGTCACTAGCATACAGTCAATTTTTCCAATTGGGAATTGAAATAGTACAAAAGAATAATATTTCAATTCTCACAATGGAAAAATGGTGGGTGTGGACAATATCAACTCCCTTCTTAAAATACATCAAACTCCCTTATTAAAATACATCATTTCTTAATCCATATTCATGCCCAGTCCTGTCCATGCATAGGCCTTGTATGATAGCAAACACAGGTTGCAATCAAGAAATCCATGTCCCAACATTCAAGCTGCTCTATTCTTATTGACCATGACATTTGAAATAGGGAAAGTACATATGAAAGTACATAGATCAATTTCATATACTTTTGTGCTCCCCTAGGTGCAGATTTTGATGGGGATAGTGTTCATATTTTTTATCCACAGTCTCTAGCAGCAAAGGCAGAAGTTTTGGAGCTGTTTAGCGTTAAAAAGCAAATCCATAGTTCTCATAGTGGTAGTCTGAAGTTAAAACTGGTGCATGATTCTTTATTGTCACTTAAACTCATGTTTAGGACTTTTTTCTTGATCAAAGCGACTATGCAACAATTGGCTATGTGTGTTTCACCAGTTTTACCAGAACCTGCTTTGCTTAAGGCTCACCGTACAGGTCCTCTGTGGACTGTTTCACAAATAGTACAGAGTGCTTTACCTGTGTTTTTTGACTGCTTTGGGGAGAGGCATTTAATCAGTAAAAATGAAATGGTGAGGATTGATTTCAATAGAGATTTACTGGAGTCATCATTCACAGAGATTGTTACTTCTGTTCTTGACAAGAAGGGAACAAGTTGTACAATCAACAAGCGGCAGTACATTCATCATTAAGTAGCAATTTCTAACGCAACAAGGAATACCCATTTCCATAGCTAGTTGAAAAAAAAAAAAAAAAAAAACTGGTCTTTGCTATTTTTATGTGGGGACTGGATGTTAACATCTAGATGATGGGATTATGGGATAATACGCCCTTCACTCAAATGGTTTAATCATTTTCAAATAGGTTCATCCAAACATGACATCAATATTCTATAGAAAAATCAAGCTACTTCCTATTATACAAGCTAGGTCCATAGTAGTCTTTTTTTTTTTTTTTTTTTTTTGTCTCTTGAGCATGATATAGAATTTCCTGCACTTAGTACTACATGCGGAAAATGTCTATGCTTCAGTATGCTTTGTGATGGACAACAACCCATACACTAAAAACACCCACAACAATTAATAGGAAACTTCACATTCATCTGTAAAAATATGAATCCGCACAAGGAAAACAAAACAAAAAGGAAAAAGAAAATGTGAACTTGTGAAGATGTCAAGACATGATACACAAAGCTCCCAACTCAAGAATACAAACTTTCAATCAAACAAGGAAAAGCTACATGAAGCACTCTAAATAGTGAAGAAAAAGAAATGTATTCATGGACTTATAACCAAACTGTTTCAGAATTTTCCAATGGGACTCTTAATCTGCACATGATTGAGATCTTGACTGTTCATCGGGTGGAGCCACAACTTAGATGTGTTAGCCCAACTATAATGCGATCTGAGACATTCAACTATTGGAACTTGTGATGATCCATGTCTAAATCAATTCCTCATTAAGTGATTTTCACCATCTGATTGGTGCGTGAATTTACAAATAGGCATTGATACCCAACTGTCCAGTAAAAATATGCCTCGATGCTCAACTTAGGATCATCCATGTGAAGGGAGTTGTATGTTTGATGCTCTGGTAAGATGCTTGATACACAGGTCCTCATCAGAAGTTGGACATGCCGCATATGTTAACTTAAATTAAACTGATTAAACTATATAACCCACAGTCACTAAGTCATAGTTTAGATTAATTGATTGACAATACAAACCTGTGATTCGTGGACTATTGTTTGTTTAAACGAGATATTTTTTCATTTTAATAAATGGCAACTAGTGGAATAGAATGGAAGTTCCTCTGCAAGTTCTGTAAAATAAGCTTATTTTACAGGTGCTGGACGTGGGGTCCATCATGTTTTCCTCTGGCATTTGGCATCCACAGGATGCATTATGTCATTCCATTATGAAAGCTGAATGTATCGAAAATTTAATTAGTCCAACCATTGAGTGGGCTCACCACATGTTGTGTATCTTCCATCCAACTCATGCATTATATGACCTTACAATGATGATGGGATGACCAAAATTCAAGCTTATACCATCATCAGATGGGCATGCTACATGAAACAATGGACAATCATTTAAATAATAATAATAATAATAATTCCAAATTCATGGGGTGGCCCATGTGTTGGTTTACTCAACATGATACTTGGAGCGTCCAATTTTCAAGGCAGGTTGATCTTGAAAGATAGGTGGGATGTCATACAGAAACTTTGGTGGGCTAGCTACACCCACAGACCTTAAAAAATAAGGACTTGTAAAGGAACCAGCCTCATCTAAATCAAATAAAGGTATCTTGAGAAATAAGAGAGGATCTGATTGTTCATCTTCGGATCAAGAAAGAAGTGACACTTCAGAATATTTTAAAAGATAAGAAAGCTGACATATACATCTAAGATCTTAATTGTTAATAAAAAAACATGGCCCTAAACTAGTAACCTGAATGAAACCGAAACAAAATAAGTTAAAAAAGAAACTCAAATCAAAGACAAAGAATTTTTTAAAAAAAATGGTAACCATGACAAATCATCCAGTTGTCATATGTATGTAGCAAGCCAAGTCACTTCGCAAAAGAATATTATAAACAGAATAAGAAGTTACATTTATTTGATTACTACCTATTACTCTGGTGAGCATTCATTAAGAATAAAACATATCTAACGGTCCATGATTTAGAGGTGAGCATTCTATGCCCAATCTGATTTTGGGCATGTAATGTAGCAACAGTCGGTTCCACAACTTAGTTCTATTTCAGTTAATGGATACCACATGTACAATTTCTAAATGCTTGCTTATCAATCGTAAAAATAAAAATAAAATAATAATAATAATAATAATAATAAACCTTACTATAATCAAATATATTCACAATTTTCTTCAACACCTCATTACCTAAATAAATAAATCAGTCAAAAGGAATAAAACAAGGGAGATCCTAACATTGAAATGGTGGTAGAAATTGTCCAATTAGGGGGATGGCTCATGATATGCTATGCACATTTGACATTTTGATAGCCGTGACCATTTTAATGGAGCTTCCATGAAGTGGGCTGCATGATAGCATTCCTCTTAATTTGTTCCTTGAGCAAGGCTCATTATCTTTAAAATAATATTGATAAGAGATTTGTGCATATCATGCAATTTCCAGTCATCAAGGATTACAGATCTGCAACTGATCACGTGGAAGTGGCAGACAATGAGAAGCATGTGCTCCAAATACCTGCATGATTGAAGGAATTTGGAGCACATCTATAATACTTGACTGTGTAACCAAGTTGAAAATCATCTACTAAGTACTACTTAGATGAAGATGACCCCACAGCTGATGCATGCAGAGGCTAAGGAAAGAGACATGGGATGGTGAAGGCGCGCGGTTGCTTTGATCTAAGTTGTTGTTGCATGATGATAATAATAATAAAATGGCCAACCTATCATGCGTATATGCCATCTTGGCTGTTGAAAAGGTTGGCCTCAAGTTGAAGATCGTTGTGAGAAAAAAGCATAAAAATTGTTAAAACGAAGACATTTCATCAAACACATGTTGTGCACACCTTAAACATTCACAACAAATGATGAATGGCAAGACTATTCTATTCTATATCGCAAAAGGATAAAAATGAAGAGGGAAAAAGAAAAAAGAAAAAAGAAAAACAAATGAGGTTAGGGCTTCCATCTATGTTTTTCATTTGTATTGGCAAGCGCTACTTTGGGCATCATTTTTCCATTACATCGGTTGATGTTTGCTCTGTTCTTAGGTCTGTTGCTTTTCATTACAGTTGTCTGTCCCTATTGGCTTATAAAGATATAGGAATACAAGGTGGAGATAAATGGTCCTTGGGATGAGGCAAAGCTCTGTTTTGACATAACAGATTAAGCAGTCACCTTTGTATCATTGTTGCAAATTTCTATATAGTGAGACCAACAAGAAATAGAAATTCAAATTCATTTATTAATTGGGTATGATTCTTTTTCAATTTTTTGCATCATATAAGTGGGTTTGATGATTATTTCACTATTGTACTGATTGTTTGAGTTAAAAAAAAAGGACTATTCTATATTGCATCCATTGTATAAATGGCATACATCTATAAAAACCCAGACCATCTAGATCATTGGTCCCATTGTTTACCAGAAATGGCCAGGGACGAGGTGAAGGGTTGGGGCTGCTGGCTGCACTTAGAGTGGTGGAGATGATGCTGGAGAGGATGCGTCGTTGCTGGAGATGATGCATCGTTGCTGTAGAGGGAGAGATAAATCGAGAGAGATAAGGAGATCAAGAGGGAGACAGATGCAGATCAAGAAAGACAAGGAGATCGAGAGAGAGAGAGGGAGAGGAGGATTTTGGGGCGCACTTGGAGGGAGAGGGAGATCGAGAGAGACAGAAGGAGAGGGAGAAAAGGGTTTTTTTTTTTGGTAGAAAAGAGAAGGGAGAAGAAGAGGCGGGATGGATTTGGGAGAGGCGTGCTAAGGGTTTTGGATATTTGGGGGGTGCCGCGCGGGATAGGGCATGATTTGCGGTTTTTTTTTTTTTTTTTTTATATAAAAAAAAAAAAAAAACGGCAGTGGTGGCCATTTTGTACACGGGTGGCCACATAAAAACGCCCCACCTGTCATCTACAGTGGCGGTTTTTTATGGCCGCCTGTGCTAAAAACACCTCTAATTGCCATTTTTCTTGTAGTGATTCAATACATATTTGGTCTGTGAGATGAATATACCATCTTTAAATAGTTTAACTTGTAATTCAAGGAAATAGTTTAGTTCGCCAACCATACTCATTTTAAACTTAAATTTCATTAGATCTGCAAACTCAGTAGATAAGTTAGTGCACGTAGATCTATAGATAAGATCGTTAATATAAATTTGAACTATCAAGATATGATCATTTTATTTCTTGACAAATAGAGTTTTATTAACATTACCCATAACAAAATTATGACAAAGTAAGAATTTAGTTAACTTTTCATACCATGCTCTAGGAACTTATTTTCACTACTAGAAAACTGGGCAAAGACTACAAATAAAAGCCTTAGCCATGGACCTATGGCTACGGTTTTAGTCCATATCACAACCGTAGTCGTAGGTACCTTAACAATAGGTCTTGAAGCTATGGCTATAGATTTAATCCGTACCCATAGATTACAAGAGCTACAGATATAATCCATAGCAACTATTTCTATAGCCAAAAGTAACTATGGCTATGGATAGTATTCGTAGCTAAAACTAGTGCTGGATCCGTAGCAATATGCTGAATTGAATAATAGCTACAGTTGTTAGATTACCAGCTACGGTCTATATCCATAGCTATTGCCTACATTTAAAATTTTTTATAATCATTCATTCATTCATTTACCACCTACATAATCATTCATTCATTTAATTACAAAAATTCATTCATTCATTCAATTATAATCATAGATTTAATTACAATCAATCATTCATTCAATAATGAATCAATCACAATCCTTCATTCATTCAAAAGAAAGTGAGCGTAGAGAGTGTCTTGGTAACCATGGAATCCACACCGATAGTAGACTGAGAGGTCGGAGTTTTGATCGGAAGGCAACTGCTTGTAACATTTTGGGGTCTGTTGTGTTCTTGAAGGTCATGTCTCAGATTAAGATGCCTCGGCCAGTGACTCCTACACCAAGAAATGACATTGATTAAATGGTTAGGATATGAAATGATATTAATTAAATGGTTAGAATTAACTGATGACTAATGATTCTGATTTTAGTGGACCTGATTAATGAACAGTTGAAATTAATAGATCTTGACCATAAATAGATAGTGGCCCAAATGACCTTGAGTGTGATGGCTATCACCTGTATATGAAGTCTCAGCCATCTAGAAGATTGACCCCAACATGAAGAGTCATGCTGCAAAAAATCTTTCCAATCCACTTTTTATAGTTGGGTCACTCGTATGGAAATAATGGACCACCAACGGTTTGATTTGACATAGATGTAGACCACCTTGTGAGTAGTTTAGCCTGGTCTTTTTTTCGGGAGATTTTCATGAGGGGCCCACATTTTGGAGGGCTCAGATCTAGTAAACATTATGCATAAGATATGTTGGAAGTATCTGTCCATCTATTGAAGTTTATATGATATGGGGTCATGATCCAGATCAAACAGTTAGACTTGATTGTTTTCTGCTGTGAGAATTACTCGATATGACTCTCAAAATCCTCAAAAAGACAATCATGTTACCTCAGATATGATATTTTGGCAATGGATCTATGCTTCCTACAACACCCTTCTGAAATCCAGTAGCCGAAACCTGATGTCCTTCTACATTCACCTCAAGAAGAGATGATATTCCTTGATTCTCAAATTCCAAGTAGAGAAACAGCAAAAAATCGATCAAAATTGAAAAGATGAACAAAATAACAATTCATCATATAAAATTGTAAGAAAAATGAAAAGAAGGAAATTCTAAAATCAATTCAACCATAGAGAGATGACAAAAATACCTAGAATCATGAGAAGGAGATAAAAAATCCACTTTTATAATATCTTTTACCTAAAGTAGAGAAAAAAAATCAGCTTCAAGTCTATGAGTCTATATCTAACTCTGCTTGCTAGAAAATAAAGAACTTCAATGCTTAGTGGTTTTCATTAAAACTACACCCCAATAACTCTGCTTGCTCACCCTTTGGGGTGTGCATCTGATAGTTGGCTTGGGGGTTAATATTGGGTGGAATCATGCTTGCATGTGAGTAGTGTTAATGTTAGCCTTTGTTGCGGCAAGTTCAGTAAAAGAGAGGGTTGATGTCCAGTGGACAGCCAACTGTAGAACTTTTGCCAATATATCATTTGAAACCCAACCACGAATTGGAGAAAATTAAGATGATGATGATGACAGGAGACAAATTGCAAATACAGATGTGCAAAGTCCCATCACAGAACCAACAGATATGGATTTTAGGGTACATTGCTTTGTTAAGTTACATGTTTACATACCTGAAATTCGAAAGCTCGACTGACAAGGTTAAGACCAAAGCTTACAAGGTGCTAAAGAGGTATAACAGTGTGTTGCACCAAATAAGAATGCTGCATTAAAAATCAATGCTTTCAAGAAAAGAAACGAAAAGAAAAGCTGGAGATCAAACTGGTCACCCTGCAATTTCAACCACCAACTTGAACTACGATATCATCCCCATATCCATAGATTTACGTGTTTAAATATGTAATTACGGTAAAACCTAACAGTTCATACGTGTTCAACTGTAGTTTGTATAACTTTTTAACGGTTCAACAGACAACTCACAATGGTTCAGACAGTTTTTGAGTTTCCAAGTGGTTTGGATCGAAAATAATTAAAGTATTCTTTAAGAAAAATAATGATAACAAAAACCCAAGTTGGATTTTCTTTTTTCTTTTTTATTTTTCTTTAAATTTGTTTTTGAGGATTTGATATTAGATTGTAATTGGCTGTACTTGATTTGTCAATGCAGAGATAAAGAACCCTTTTTGCCTCAGATACCCAAGAGCTACTTGAGAATCTTGTCTGTGCGTGGTACATGAATTTGATGAAATGTATGAATAAGAAAGAAATTTATTATTATTATTTTTTGTTCACAGAGATGGAAGGATGACTGTTGGGTTGTTTGATGAAGTACCTATCTAACAAGTTGGGACTGAATAACGAATCAGATGTATTTAAAGACATTTACTTCCATGCATTGATCTAACACGCCTATATATGTAGTTGGTTTGGTACCCCATACTGCCCTCTCTCTCTTCTCTCAATCTCTTCTTATGTGTGGCTGCTATTTTAGCATATAGCAAATTCAATTTTCATCAATGCAAATTTTAAGAGATATTAGTTTTATAAGAGACCATAAAAGAGGAAGATAAGCCCACATCATTTCCACCATAAAACTCATATACACATTAGTGTGTATAACTCACAAGATTAGTCTTAGAAACCTGAAATAAACATGAGAACTAAAAACAGTTTTTAATGGTGTCACACTCCAAACCCAGGAATCGGATTCACAGGAATCCCGATTGCCAAATCCGGTGCCGACAGCCTCCATAGTACCCCATTCTCGGCTCCTATCGTTCACACGCCAGATTCCAATCGTGGGGTCCTACAAGGAGGATTTCCTCTTTTTTTTATATATATTTAAATCGTAATAAGCATAACCACAAGATTACCCAAATCACAAAAGCAACATCATCATCACATATCCACTAATATAATCATTTGAATACAATGCTGAAGGAAAAATACATAAATCGAAAATCAAGCTCCAAAAGACCGCTGCACGCTCCAAGTTCAGCATGGCTGCAAACTAACATCACCTGCAAGCATCTATCGTGCATAAGCTTATAGAAAGCTTAGAGGGTGGTGTAAGTGTGTGCATAAAATAAGTGTCAAGTATTCAATACAATACCATCATCATACAATACCGAAATTACTGGTAAATCATAAATCGTACATTATCTGAATAAGCTGAAATACTGACAAGATTATAAATCATACAATGACAGAGTAAGCGAAAGTATGGATAAGTTCATAAGTCAATCAATTATCAGAATACGTAATATAAAACAGTTATGCACTAAGGAATCATAAAGAGTCAAATATCAGATGCCGAGGATGTAATGCAATATACAAATCCTGCTAAGTCTGTCTAGGCCATATAAGTACAGAAATATAGCAACCCAAAATGCCATATGCCTACGGATGTAATGCAATATGCGATGCGAATGAAATGACCATGCTGGAGTGTGAAGTCGGGATGATAGTACGTAGTATCGCAGGCTACGAGGTCCACCACAAGGACTTCTATCCAAATCAGTCTCATACCTAAATTTGGATAATCAGACTCAATGTGGTAGACTCCTGATCTCAGGTTAGTCGTGCGCCTAACCGAAATTCTTGCCATAACGAAGTTACACAACAATTAGTTGTGCACTACCGGCCCGAGTGGATAGTGAATGAATGAATGAGCATGTAATTCCTACTCAATAAGTCCACATATCAGTACGGTTTCTCTCTGGAAAACTACCGGGGTCTAGTACACTGTAAACCAGATCGCCGCCACATCACGCGTAATAAGGTAAGTGGAAGAGACTTCACTATCCGTCTGCCAATATCGGGCTCGACTCGTCGATAGCGAACCCATTCCTCGAGCTGGTCAGACTCAGCCTAGCATTGCCTCCTACTCTCGGGTGAGTAAGGCCGCACCCCCTTCCAACCGACCACGACACAGTGGAGAGCGTAACCATCTGGTAATCGGCACTCAACACTCATCTACCCACTCAGTCTAGATGTTGGAGCAACCTCTGGAACTAAGAGGGTTTAGGGACTTTCACCCAGGGATATCTATAGCACCCCATGTAGAACAGATTTTCGGTGTCCCATCTAGCCATCCACGATATACCTGTGGAGGCTACGACCCTGATGTCGCTAGGGCATACAGTAATCACAGCACACAATGCAAGATGCATGAGTCATACAATCCAGTCATGCATCAATCCTACACAAACCGTGCGCTCATGTGAGACAATCTCCACCTATCAGGGAGTCTCAAAATAACCAATACTATGACATATACAATGGTCAACCATATCTCATAACAGACATGCAGATAATGCGTATGGGCATGGATCATGATGTTATGCAGTCACATACTCATAATCGATATCAATAACCGGCATCAACAATCGGCCATGACAATTCAAAATCGGTAATCGGCCTCAATCGATAATTGGCAATCGGCCACGACAAATTAAAATAGGTAATCGGCCTTGATCGATAATCAGCCTCGATCGGCAATCGGCCATCAGAATCGGTAATCGGCCTCGATCGATAATCTGTAATTGGCCACAACAAATCAGAATCGGTAATCAGCCTCGATCAATAATCGGCAATCGGCCACGACAAATCAGAATCAGTAATCAGCCTCGATCGATAATCGGCAATCGGCCACAACAAATCAGAATCGGTAATCGGCCTCGATCGATAATCGGCAATCAGCCACGACAAATCAAAATAGGTAATCGGCCTTGATCGATAATCAGCCTCGATCGATAATCAGCCTCGATCGATAATTGGCAATCGACATCAGAATCGGTAATTGGCCTCGATCGATAATCGGCAATTGGCCATTAGAATTAGCAAATCGATCACGTCAATCAGAATCGATCATCGGTATCGATGAGAATGGGCCTAACAAGGCCCAAGGGAAGGTCATAATGTGGATATTTAACCATCATTGCCCATCAATGTGGACAATCAACTAACATTGCTCTAAGGAGTATCCCACATAGGGCCAAACATACCGTGGGCCCACGACTTCATATAAGGGTTGAATATACATCGCAATAGGCTGAATACATGGGCCTAATATACATCACCATGGGCCACGACCCATGGTCCTCAGATACATCATAATGGGCTATGACCCATGGATCTCAATATACATCATAATGGGTTACAACCCATGGACCTCAATATACATCAAGTGGACCGCATTAATGGGTCTCATATACACGACAACTGGGCCCTGCATAAGCAACAAGTGGGCCTACTCATAACATACCCATCTGCAAGTATATCAGAGTGGGCCTCATAACATGGGCCTCATATATGGCCTTAGCAACAGGCCACAAATACATCAAGATGGGCCTAATCAATCATATGGACTAAATCAATCAAATGGCCGATTCAAGCAGGCCGATCAAATGAACCAATACAAATGGATTGTGCGTCATGGAGTTATACTAATCATGTTATAAAGTAATGAACTATCAACAAGTAAAGTATGAGCCTATCAATGGGCCCTAGGGAGAGTTACAATGCGGACATTTAACCACATTGTACTTACAATGTGGACGTCAAACCAACATTGCTCCCAAGGCTCGGCCCACCATAAATATCATTACATAAACCGTGGATGGCACATTGTAATGGACCTTAGGTACACCCCATTGGGCCTTAAATACATTAAATGGGTCATACCACATGGGCCTTATATTCATCAAGTGGGCCACATCAATGGGCCGCACCAATGGGCCTTATGTACATTGCAATGGGCCACAACCCGTGGTCCTTAGAATACATCATAATGGGTCTCAACCCATGGGCTCTAATGCATCACAATGGGCCCCAACCCCTGGGCTTTACATTTACATCAAAGTGGGCCTCAACACGGCCTTGTACGCATCAAGGTGAGTCTCAACAATGGGCCTTGCGAGGTGGGTAGCATGGGTACAACATATACAACACATTACGGTGGAGCCCACATCACTATCCAAACATTGCATATGTAAATCAGCACCATCCATTAGCATAGATAAAACACATATCATGTGTGAGTCCCACGAATCAGGACTGAAGGCATAAGATGAAACACATACACATGTGGGCTCCACAGCCCTTGCTGATGTACAACAGTAGCTAATCAGCTGTGTGGGGTCCACTGGATGGCTGAGATGTGTTCAGACCCATAGAGCCTACTGACGTTTTGCAACGGTTAATGCTACTGGCCACCCAGTTGGACGGCCCAGATATGAAGTACGAATGGACGACATATTAATAAAACACTTGCATCAGGCCCGGGGTCCACAAGTCCCACATGTGGACGGTTGGGGGTGGACGGTGTAGAGATAACACATACCTTGTGATCGATGCCCACATCCACCGTCCAGATGAACGGTGCACACACATACATCATAGAAGGGCCTGCATAGCACTGTTCAGATGGACGGTGCAAATGGCACCTATACATCATGGAGCAGCCCCACGTACAGCGCAGTCCGGTCCTCAGATGCTATAGAGTAACACCAGGCAATCCCTCGTACATAGAGGTGGGTCCCACGTGAGGCCATTATAATAATAATATATGATATATATATATATATATAATATAATATTATATCTAGTGTTATTTTATTTATAATACTATTGTTTGAAACGTCCAGGGCCTGGACTGTTGTTTGATGGACAGCCTGGATACAATATATGTATATAGATCAAGGTGGGCCCCATCACATCTGCTCCATCAGAAATGGACGGTGTTAATAAAACACAGGTATCATGTGGGGCCTCATCCAAATGGACTGACGGTGTGGATCAAACCCCCTACAGCCAAGGTGGGACCCACAGAACCTACTGACGTCAGTCCAGTAGCTATATTGCTGCTGGACGGACGGTGCAGGTAAACACATATATCATGGTACAGCCTCACCAGCACCCGTCCGGATGGACGGTGGATATAGAACTCATGCGGCAAGGTGGCCCCACCCCCATGGCAAAGCAGATGGACGGCGTGAGTGAAACACATATGTCACGGTGGAATCCACCGTCCAGCAAACTAGACAGTGTGGATTACCACATACATCAGGTGGGTCCCACCCAAGATTTGGATCTGTTGCATCATGGTGGGCCCATACTGAAGAGTAGGCCCATGGGAAAATGATAGAAGGTGTGGGGGAGCCCCACACCTCACTAGTGGGCCCAACAATGGATGGGCATTGTGCTTACAACACACATCAAGGTGGGCCATGTACATACAGCAGATAGGCCCTGCTGGACTGGACAGTCAGCCCGTGTTGGCCGTTGACCCTGCCCTGGCATCTAGCGAATAGATGGTATGGATGAAACGCATCACAGGGGCCTACTGGGTGGTCCATTTGATGGACGACCTGCATAGAACGCATCAGGGTGGGTCCTATACATGGCAGATGGGCCTCACGGGCAATGGACAGCATGGATAAACATGTACATAGTGGATCCCATCAGCGGGCCGACTGCTGGGCTGCAAACAAGCATCATAGTGGGGTGGGCCTACTCATGCAGCAAGTGGGCCCTGCTTGTACACAACAGGTGGGCCCTGTGTGTACATTAGGTGGATTCTACACGTCCAGCTTACGGGTAGTCAGCGTGGACATGGAACACATACATTTTGGTGGGGTCCATGCCCAGTGGATCGGACGGTTGGATGAAACACTTGCAGCATGGTGGCTCCCACACATGTGGCTCATCACGTGCCATCAAAGCAGGCCCCACCGTTGATGGCCAGCACGGATAAAACGCATGCATTATGCGGTCCGGCCCTATGGTCTGGACGGTTGGGTATAGCACGTATCTCACATAGGACCCATGGTCCAGACAGTTGGGATGGCCCACGTACATGTGATGGGGTCCAGCCTATGTGGAAGGCATAGATAAAACACGTACCTCATGTGAATAACCCCCCCCCCCCCCCCCCCCCCCCCACAATACATAGATCATGTGGGGTCCACGTGGTGGCCCATTTTGGGCTCGATGGTGTGGGTGTACCATACATCAGGGTGGGGTCCATGCATGTGGACAAAAAAATGAACATCATGTGGGTCCCACGCCCAAAGATGGTCGATGAAGATAAAACCAATTCGGCCCTGCTAGACGGTGCGGATTCAACACATTCATCAAGGTGGGGCCATGTGGAGGCCCACCAGTATTTGGATCAAATGGGTATTTGTATTTCCCTTCATACAGCTTGTCCAAAATGGACAAGTAGAAGGTCTGCCCGCTGGACAGACGATGTGGATTTCATGCATTCAAGTGGGCCACTACCCCTGGATGGTATGGAATAGATACATCATGGTGGGGGCCCTGTGGTGGGCCACACGGTCTACACCAAGCTACTATTTGTGTTTTTTCATAACCAGGCTGACCCAAAAAAATATCAGGCAGCAAGGCTGCTGGATGGTGAGCAACTAGGTGGGCCGGTCCCACTGGATGGGTGGTCTGGATGTTACATGCATCATCAGGTGGGCCACAGATCATCATCACAAAAAAAAAAAGAAGGGAGAAGCACCCACCTTATGATCTTCTTGGTCCGTTGGAAAATCGGTCTCCTAGAGCTTCACTTTGATGGTGGAAGATGAGGTTTGAGTGGATAGGATGATGAATCTAAGGAGAGGAAGTGGGCCACCAAAATCACTATTTTCTCTCCATGGGAGAGCTTGGACGTGAGCCTCCTCTCTTGCTTGGGATTTTGTGAAGAGAGAGAGAGAGAGAGAGAGAGAGAGAGAGAGAGAGAGAGAGAGAGAGAGAGAGAGGATGTAAGGTGAGAGAGTGATGGGTGATGGAGTGATGTGTACTTTAACATGAGAAGGATGGGTTGCTTTGACTTTGGGGTTGCTTAGGGATGGGGTCTTGTACTTGACATGAGAGGTGATTGATGGGATTGATTTGACATGTGATAGAGATTCTCTTGTGATTGCAAACGCGTGGTGTTTTCTAGAAATAAACATTGACTCGCGTCTTCCTGCCAGGGAATCGGATCGGCGAACGAGTCGCAGTGTTGGAACCGCGCCGACGGTGCGGTCGCAATGGTACAAGTCTTAGGTCAAGCCGACTCAAATCTATGGGGCACGACTTAGGGTCACGCGCAAATGTCGGTTATCGGTCGCAGTTTGCCAGAATTCAACGGGAAGGATTGCGGGAGTTGACGGAACAGTACGAACCAGGATACGGGTCTTACAAGTGGGATGCATTTTTTCTAGGGATAGCATAGTACATTACAACATACCCCTGTATAACTGGTTCCTATGAGTTCAAGAATGCCAGGTACTAAAGGAAGCCTATCGATTGCCTGCATTAGAAAGTAACATCTATCAGGAAAACTACATTTAGAATATGAAGAGATGCTCTAATGCTTTCTTAGCACAACAAATTATAAAGTGTTCTTATGGGGACACTAACATAGGTCTATTCATTAATCTAGTCTGTTCATTAGGTCCAACTCATTTTTGTGGGAAAAGATCGCATAATTTGACCAATACCCAACCATTTGATTAATGGCCTTTAATATGGATAGTCGACATCATTTACACAAAATAGTCCTAATCAGTGTTGATCATCATTGCTGATTGCTTAGATTCATGTGTTGGACATCATATGATCAAAATCATCCATAGCTCGGAGAAAAGGATGGTTATATAAAATAAGGTCAAATCAAGGATTGATTGGATCATCCCATTTTAGTAGCCCATGAAAATGTGTCATGGACTTAATGGATAGTTCAATTGATCACTGTCAACCACTGCAAGTAGAAGCACTTATAACTTATAGGGCTCTCTACAAGCATTGAAGCATTTCTCTAAAAACTGAAATGAGAAGGATTTAGATATGAACCCATACAAATAAATTACAGGCTTTGTCAGTAATAAAAAGGTATTTTTTTCTTTTATAATTTATTTATTTATTTTATTTTTTTTTTGCAATAGGAGAAAACAAACTATGACATTGAACAAGGACATTGACACATGTCCTCACCGAGATCAAACCTGCCGAGCCCCACAACGCGATGGCTACAGCCAATGCAAGCACAGTCACTGTGTACTTGTCTTCAATCTTGTCCCACTAAATGAACATGATTAAATAGCAAAAATAAAAAATGCTAGAATTAATACCACCTCTTAATTAGAACAAAAAAAATGTCACATTGCTTTAGTTGTTGCTATTGTTAGAGAAATGTCATATGCACTTAACATTTAACATTTCTATTTTCCTCTTATGTGTCACTTTTGTGGAAGATGTGAGTCCTCAAAAGGGTGAACTCTATCATGAAATCACAAGAAATGACTCACATGCATATGATGAGTCAAGTGTAGCTGACTCATCATATACATGTGATGAGTAGTTGTCTTATATGATAGGCAGGGCCTGCCAGATTTGGCTTCTGTTCTATTTTCCTGTATAGCCAAGTGTAGTTGTCCTATATGATAGGCAAGGCCCAGAACCTTTTTGTTGGGGCTTGCCTGAATGGCTGTAAATTTCAGTTCTTTAATAAAGATCAGGTGGAACGACTTAGTTTATTGTTGGAGTATAAAAACATATAAATGTTGTTGGAAAAATGTCACATGGACCACAGAATATATCACAAAATAAAAAAAAAAGGTGGGACTGCTCACCTTTACTCAAAGTTCCTTCATTGGATGAGGTGTCAATAAAGCTCGGATTATGGTAACAATAGGCCCCTAACATGGAAGAAGGGAATATATGTAAGAATCTAGAAGCATTGTACAATACTTTTCCTTTCAAGAAAAGGAAAGAGAAAGAAGGGATTTTATAGTTCTTACCATTTGGGTAATCCTCTTATAGCACTAGTGCCCATGGACAACAAGTAGTCGCTCCAGAAACCAGAACTGAGCATTTAATAGAGAGGTCACTAGGTGGTTGTTCTTGGCATTGTCATGGCCTCGGATTGATCTTAACATGCAAAAGAGAGTCAACTCTTGGATGTGTGTTTTAACGTTGTATCTAAAATAAAATGGAAGACAAGGACACAACTCACCTTAAAACCCTTTTCCCTCCTCCCTTACCTGGGCTTGGGACCTACAATGCAAGAAGTTGCATTGGCGGAGGCTTAAGCTCCATTTGGTTTGAGAAAAAAATTATATTCATAAAGATTGATGTGATGACCAAATGGAGCCTAAGACTTATATACAAATTTACTCATCAATCAACACAGGCTGGAATCGTCGAGCTAATGCTTTATCCTTTTCAAAATGCATCCTGTGTTCATAAATAGAACCTGAAGGTTCCTGGTGTGTTCCACCCTGCAATTGGATGAGCTCAAATGTGTTGCGCAAATTTCAAAACAGAGTAATGGGTGTCTATAACTATGGACCCACCTCTCATAGTTGTGAACTTTAATGTGAGGAAACATTGGTTGGATGGTCAAAACTGGCTGATCGATGATGATATCTAGACTACAGTAAATAGATCTACCATAAATAAACAGAAGAGACTAAATTAAAGATATTAAATGAGTTTAGATGTGCCCTTTATGATTAAACTAAGATAAAAATAAACCGTTTAAATGTGTCTAACTCAATCCAAAAGTCTGAAACCATTTAGTTCCAAATACTTAATAAAAAATCCTCTCATTTAGTCATCATCCATTTTTGTCTACAACATACAAAAAATAACAAAAATAAATCAATTAGTATTCAAGATCTCATACAATAAGTTCTACTGCTTAAATAAAACAAAATACATAAATAAGTAGGTTGTTCTAATCATAAATTGGCATACCGGTGTACGCCAAATGTGGATTGTTGCCAGTTCCATTAATCATTCATCTTTTTTCTACATGAGACCCACTAGAGACCTCATCAACCTGATTTTTGGCTGCATGGAGGGATCCACTTGATGAATGCCCCAAACTCATACATGTTGCCACACTTGCATGTATTGGGGGTAGGAACCAAATTCCTACAACGATTAACCCTGTCAGGGCTCTAAGATAATATACAGTTAAAGAAAGCATACATAGTTTTTTTATGGAATACCTGTGTATAATTATGTTAAGTGTGATTTTGTCTTTTTTTTTTTTTTTAACTAGCTGTATATTGATATAGAAAAGTATACAATATGACAATTCGGGAGGGCCCAGCTAACCAGCAGGCCACTCTTGTCATATGGAACCGAGTCAACTCGGCCAAGCCGTCTTGGTTTTGGTGGCAAGTAAAAGAAGTCAGTAGATGGAAATGTGACTGAAATAAAATGAATCAGGGCGAGTCATACTGGTTTCCATTTCCTAGAGGGTCTTACTCCAAAGGCGCTATTTAAAACCGCCATGTGTTGCATGAATGATGTCTTTCTCTATCCCTTGTTGGATTGAGTTATTATATGATGCTTGCTTAAGCAAAGCGAAAACATACAAGACTTAGGAGTTTGTTTCTAGAACACTTGAGTAGTTCATCAGCTTGGCCCAAACATCTGGCTACCCTTACCTTAAGATCAGGTGTGAGACCCGACCCGAGTTCGCATGTATGCATGTGTGTGTGAGAGAGAGTATGCATTCCGTCCATTTTGGTCCCGCAATCTTACCGATCAAATTCTGGTGACCCACGAACTTCGGATTGTATTTGCAGTCATCCTTGAGTCTAGTCATGTAGACCTGACTCGGATCGACCCTAGACCTATGCCATTGCATCCGCATCATCGCTCGCCGCAGTTCCAACGTCGCATCTTATGCATAATTCCGACGTGTGCATCTAGTGATATTGACCCGAGCATTTTTTACCCTTGATCATGATTATGGACCCCACTTATAGGGTTTGGACATTTTCAAAGCGGGGCCCACCCTATGAGCACTTTCTCCCATACAGCTACTAACTTCCTAAGGTCTAGCAAGCCATTATGAGATTTCTTACAAAAATTCATCATTTCCTCCTCTAACCAAGAAGTCATTATTGTTTTTCTTCCCAAGTCTCTTACATGACCATCATAACCTTGCTTTTTCTCTTTTCTAGCCAAGAGAGCAATCATGGCATTGGTATACACCCTCCCTCCTCTCTCTCTCTCTCTCTCTCTCTCTCTCTCTCTCATTCTCTCATTTCCTCTTCCCATTTGCAAAAAACTTTCAACCCTTCTCCCCATTCTAGCACCTTTTCTCCTCCTTCCTCCTATGTCAAGCCATCAAAACCCCATCTCCACCCTTGAATCATCTTCCTCTTGAAGCCTAGTACCTAGATCTTGGAGATTGAAGGCATCTTTAGAAGTGGGTACTCCTCTCATGTGAAAATCTTATTTCCATGGCTTAGATGTTTCCTTTCTTACATGAGGAAAGTGTGGAACCCACCAATCCATGGTAGAGATCCCACACAATCCCATGGTTGTAGCCTAATGGCCCATATTATGCATGCATGTCTCATGCATGGGGCTTTCCTTTATGGACCCCATCATGGTGGATCCCTTGATTTTATTGCATGATGAGGTCATCTAGACCTTAGGATCATGGTGGGAATGGTATTCCCACCATCCATTTTAATTTTTAGCCATGCATGTGTAAGATCCATGTAGGAGATGCAAATCTATGTATGATGTGTGCTTGGATTACTCTTAGGAGGGCTCAATAGTGGCAGAGCCCTTCCCTACAGCCGAATTTCTCTTCTTTCTCTTCTTTTCCCTTATTTTCATCCCTGATCATGGTGTGTGGCCCACCTTGTGGGCTAACAAAAATCCAGCAATCCAAATAAGGGAGGACACCCATGACATTCCACCTTATAACATGTGGCCCCAAAATCCAAATAATTAGGGCACATGCAAAGGTGTTTTGGATGGTAGGATGGCTTGGATATTTATGGGACCCACTAGGGTGGTCCCTCCTCTAATTTCCTAGGATTAAATCTCATTTTTATTAGTGTTTATAATTATTTTATTCCAATATATTGTTGCTGTCTAGAAACTGTCTGGACAGATTTTTGAACCACCTTGGTGTCTGATTTCTGTTAATTTGGTGGGAAGACTTGAAAAGGCTTAACTATATGTCCTAGAGGGGGGGGGGGGGGGGGGGGGGGGGGGGCGCGAATAGGACTATGCCAAATAATACATATAAAAATTAAAATTAAACAAATACGATAGCCAACAATTAAAGTAAACAAATCTCAATGCAAGAATGTAAAGAATGTAAAGTAACCTCAAAATTCAGATCTTGAGAGGTTGATACAAATCTTATTCTAAGAACAACCTTACACAAAAACCAGAGTTTATGGTAGGACAACCTTATTTCTAGAAAGGTCTTTATATCAAATCTCAAATCGAAGAAGAAAAAAAAATAAAATACAAACTGCACTGAAGAATAAATTACAATCAATTATATACTGTTCTAAGGACAACTATACACCATAGAAATGGCAGGGCAACCTTACTAGAACAATTAAGAATGCTGATAAAAGAATTGCAAGAAATAAATGTTAAATTATTCCAACATTCTCACAATGCTGGAAATAAATGATTACAACATTCACATCCACATATACATCCCACAAATGAATAATAAAAGATATGAAATATAAACCATGAAACCATGAAACACAAGGGATTATAGTGATTCACCTGTGTGTTCACCAACTGTTAAACAACAGCCACACAGAATGCTACTCCACTCCTAATATCCTCACACAGGGGATATTAACATTCATTATCAAATTAGGTTTTTACAAGTTCATCCAAAACCTTACAATTATGTCTTTCTATGTGGACTTACACAATTAAAAAAACCCCACTTCTGAGTTTTCCTGGCTCTCCTTAGATAACCAATACAATGAGATTTTTCTGGCAAATTCCAAACAAAACCAAAAATAAAAAAGAATCTACAATTAAATATACAATACCTAAATATCTCCTTCATTGTAGCAGCCCAGAAGAACCAAGTCAGAGCAGATGATTGAATGTCCAAGTTCAATGTCCAAACTGACATTACAATGGTTCTAGTTCTAATTGATTTTAAATTAAATCAAAATGGGCTAGCTTTAATTGATTTTGATTCCAAAGAAAGGGAAACAGCAATTCCTCTTTTCATATTAGATTGAAATATAAGAAACAAAATCAATTAATAAAGCTAATGAAAGAGAATATTAAATACGCACACTTAGCTTAGAATGGAGCACAATCTTATATCTCAGAAAGCCGAATTAATTATCTTAAATTCTATATCTTATTCTGAGATTCGTGCTCTATTTATAGTAGAGCAAATCACGTCCTCGACTGGTCTTAGGACTTCTACGACTGGTCAAAGAATCAACAGAAATTTGAATTTTCGGGCGCGATAAGATTTTACAGTTGCATGAATGGTAGTGGGTACCCTACGACTGGACGTAAGTCACACATGACTGGTTGTAGGTGGCCAAAATTCAACGCTGTACTTTGAATTGATAGTCTATGACTGGTCGAACAACCAGTCGACACTGTTCCTATGACTGGTCGAACAGTCTCCAGGACTGGTCGTAGCATAACCAAAAAATTCTGAAAATCCTCAACAACTTAGGACTGGTCGAAGCAGTACTAGGACTAGTCATATAAGGTCTAGGACTAATCTTAGAACAGACCAAATTTACTTATAAAATATATATGGATTATGTATCCAAAATGACCTACTCTAAAGGTCAACTTAAGGTCAGTCTTACCTCAATAGTGAAGTAAGGAGATTAAAACTTAAAGACAAGAGACCTTGAGTATAATGAAGCCTGAGATCTTGAATGTGAAAGCTTTTCAAATCTTCAACTTGAAAGCTTCTAAGGCTTTGAACTTAAAAAGCTTCTAAGGCCTTGAACTTGAAAAGCTTCTGAGACTTTCATCGTGACTCTCAAGTCTTGAATGGATCTTTTGTTCATCACATATACAAGCTTCAAAGTAGTGTCTTTGTCACCACAAATTTGACAATAACAAGGGCTATAAACTATAGCACTTACAATCTCCCTCTTTGTCAAATTAGTGACAAAACATATATCCAAGATATGATACATAACACCGAATATTTGATTAAAGAATCATGCATCAGTTGTTATCAACGAGCACACATTCATGTACCTGCAAATCAATATTCAACCAACATATAATCCATACTCATACACTCATGCTTATACCGTCTATCTCTGCACATACTCCCACTGAGTAACATATATCTCAAAAATATGTCACTAGCATAATGCAATGCAATGCTACTCCCTCCTTATAGCACCAATCCAGCATTAAAATAGCACCAGAAAATTAATATATAGATATCCATACTCCCCCCTTTTGTCATAATATGACAAAGGAAGCACAAAACAGATTGGCAAGGAGTAAAAATTAAGGAGATAAAGAAGAGGAAATCAGACAAGAGTTTGAGAAAATAGCATAAGCAACATATATAATGTAAGAACTGAGCTAAATCAACAATAGCTAAAGTAGTAAATCCAGTCAAGTGAACATAATAGAAATATAGTTATTACAGACTAACAAATAGAAAATGAACTAATCTAAACTAGATGAAGGAGCAGGTATGGATGGATCAAGTTTATGCATGCCCTTATTCAAGCGCACTCGGTCGAGCATCAAAGACAGAAGGCTCATAATCTGGATCATTTGCAGAGTCAGATTCAATTTCTTCAAAAATATCATCCATGTTAATATCATTAGGAGGAAAATCACCAGCTACTTCATCATGTTCAGCTTCAGCCGTATCAACACCATCTCTTTGGCCAGGAAGAAATTTCATCTTCATTTTATTAATATTAGAATTGTTAAATATTAGATGATGGATAGGGGCTTCACCAACCGGCATATCGACTAACATATGCGTAGTCAATACAGTCATCAAATAACCAAAATGGATATCACTATGACCAGGATAGAGTCGAAACTGAATGATAGAGTGACAAATCAAGGATGGTAAACAAATATTAGCACCTCTGGCAATATTATGAAGAACACGAACCATGAACACCATTAACTCAGTTTTATTACCCGATCGAGGATACAAATTTAACATAAAGATCCTATGAAGAACTCTATATTTGGGTAACAAAAATCTTGAGGGGAGCGCATTTCCTTTATATGTCCATTGAACATCCAGATTGCATAAATCCTTAGCATATATTTTTCAGTTTGTGAGGGTTTTTTAGATAGTGTATGAATGAGAACTCCCTCATCATTCATAGAAATTTCCATAAGAGCTGAAATCAAGTGACGATCAACGTCAAATGGTCCTCTTGTGGCAATTTTAAATGTCAGATTTTTCAGTGAAAAGTCACATATGCAAGTAAATATGGATTGGGCAATGGACCAGCATGCTGGCCCACCCCAATGCAATAAGTTATCCCAACCTACAGCTTGGAGCATAAGAAGGATATAAAAAAGAACAGTATGATTAATATCAACAGGATGTTCAAAAATAACATTACGTAATCAGATGTCCCGAACAAAGGATGGATCATCCTCGGGAGCCCTAAGATGACGCTTAGAGATAGTGGGCGATTTGGAAGAAGATGGACCACGAGAAGTTATTTTTCTTCCTTTAGAATCCATTTGCAATAAGGATTTCAAAGAAACGAAGAGTTGCAAACGATTGAGAAGTGGGTTTTCTCAAATCAAATTTTTCAAAAGAAAAACCTCAAATCACAATAAAATTTGAAATAGATAACTTCAAGAGAGAAATGGAAGTAATCTAAACACAAAACTACAAGAAAAATGTAAATGGAGCACTAACCATGAAGATTTTGGAAGTTAACTTCGACTAGTTGAGGTTCGGCCCGTTGGAGAGTGAAATAAAAATGAGGAAGATGATGATTTTTCCCCAAATTAAAGACATTCACGACTGGTCGTGGATGTACACGACCGGTCGTACCATGACTGGTCGTGTATATTCACGATCGGTCGAGTACCAGCCAAAAAAATAATTTTATTTACTAATTTCAAGATTTTACTGCATATTTTGTAAATATTGAAATCTAACCTAACAAGCATATACAGTATGATACAAAAATGTATAAAATATCATCTTAAGATGCACATGCTAAGATTAAAATTTCATTTTTTTAAACTTGCTTTTATCGAGAGATTTAGTGAAAATATTAGCACGTTGATTCTCAGTAGGTATATATTCCAAAGATATAACCTTTTCTTCTACTAATTCATGGATATAATGAAATTTAATGTCAATGTGCTTAGTACGAGAATGCTGAATAAGATTTTTTAAAATATTTATGGCACTGGAATTATCACAATATAATAACATAAAATCCTATTTAATTACATAATCACTTAACATTCGATTCATCTAAACAAGCCACGTACACGCATTACTAGTTGCGATGTATTCAGCTTCAGCTGTTGAAAGTGATATAGAGCTTTGTTTCTTACTAAACCAAGAAACTAAACAATTTTTGATATAAAAGCAACCACCACTAGTTGATTTTCTATCATCAAGATTACCAGCCCAATCAGCATCCAAGTACCCAGCCAATTGAACACTAGTCTCATGTGGATACCAGAAACTGAGATTCACAGTACTTGCGACATATCGAATAATCCGCTTGACAACGATCAAGTGTGATTCTTTAGGATTAGACTGATATCTGGCACAAATACTAACACTTAGTACAATATCTGGTCTACTAGCAGTTAAATATAATAGCCTACCAATCATACTCCGATATAATTTTGGATCAACATTTTTACCTAGAGAATCTTTTGAGAGTTTCAAGGTAGTACTCATACGAGTATCAAAGTTCTTACTATTCTTAAATCCAAATCTCTTAATTAAATTCAAGGCATATTTAGATTGAGAAATGAATATTCCATTAAGTTGTTGCTTTACTTGCAACCCTAAGAAATAATTTAATTCCTCAACCATGCTCATTTCAAACTGTGACTTCATTAAATCTGCAAACTCAGTAGTCATGTCAGTACAAGTAGATCCATAAATGATATCATCAACATAATTTTGTACCATTAAAATATGATCATTATGTTTTTTAACAAACAGAGTTTTATCAACAGATCCCATTTGAAAATTATGGCTTAACAGAAACTTTGTTAGTTTCTCATACCATGCCCTAGGAGCTTGTTTTAATCCGTAAATTGCCTTTTTAAGGCGATACACATGATCAGCACTTTTGGGATCTTCAAAACCCATTGGTTGTTTAACATAGACTTCCTCATACAAATCACCATTTAAGAAAGAACTTTTCACATCCATTTGATAAATTTGATTTTTATAAAATATGCAATAGATATAAACAGTCTGATTGATTCAAGATGTGCTACTGGTGCAAAAGTTTCATCAAAATCAATACCTTCAATTTGAGTGTAACCTTGTACCACTAGCGTAGCCTTGTTCCTAATTATATTTCCAAGCTCATCAGACTTATTTTTAAAAATTCATTTTGTTCCAATGATGTATTTATCTTTGGGTCTAGGTACGAGATACCAAACATCATTTCTTACAAATTAGTTAAGTTCTTCTTGCATCGCAACAATTCAGTTTTCATCAGCAAGAACTTTTTTTACGCTAGATGGTTCTATCTGAGATGTAAAACATATGTAATTACATATATCCTCAAGTTGTCTACGAGTATGAACACCAGTGAGAGGGTTTTCAAGAATTTGAGTAGTTGGATGATCTTTAACAGTCTTTAGTTCAGAATCAGTTTGATTAGATGAAGTATTAGGTTTATCAATTACAAGAACTTTATCATTATCTAAACTTGAGATTGGTGTGTTTAAGTGATCATCAATGACCACATTGATAGACTCTTGAATCACACTGGTCCTTTTGTTCAAAACCCTATAAGCATGACTATTTAAAGAATATCCTAGAAAGATCCCTTCATCACTTTTCATATCAAATTTTTCTAGATTTTCACGATCTCATAAAATATAACACTTACTGCCAAAAACTCGAAAGTATTTGACAGTAGGCTTTTTGTCGAACCACATTTCGTTAGCCATTTTATTTTACCTTTACTAGTGTAAACTCGGTTAATAATACAGCAAGCTGTATTGACTGCTTCAACCCAAAGATTCTTAGAGAGCTTCATGTTATTCAACATGACATTAGCCATTTCTTGTAACACTCTATTTTTCCTTTCCACTATTCCATTTTGTTGTGGAGTTTTGGGCACCGAGAATTCATGCAATATTCCTTGGTTGCTACAGAACTTCTCAAAACCACTATTCTCAAACTCAGATCCATGATCACTATGAATCTTACTAATTTGAGAACTTTTTTCAATTTGAATCCTTTTGAGAACTTTTCTCACTTCTTCAAGGGTTTCAGATTTGTCCCTTAAGAAGACTATCAATGTATATCTGATAAATTCATCTACTATTACCAAGATATACCTTTTTCCACCTCGACTCTCCATTCTGGTAGGTCCTATTAGATCCATGTGGAGCAGTTCGAGTGGTCTTGATGTGGTATTAGAATTCACCTTTTTATGTGAGTTCCTAGTTTGTTTGCCAAACTGGCATTCACCACGTATCTTATCTAAATTTTAAAGTTTATGTAGACCTCTTATAAGTTCTTTTTTGCTCAATCTAAATAAGTTTCGGTAGTGTACATATCTAAGATTTTGCACCATAATTCAGTCTCGTCTGTATGAACCATGTAACATGTTTGATTAGATGAGCTGGATTCGCTAACAATATAGCAGTTTTCAGACGTTCTATGTCTAGTTAGTATTACAGTACCCTTGTTATTTAGAATCTCATAGCTTTGATTAGAAAACCGAACACTATGGTTATTATCGCATATTTGAGATATGCTTAGCAAATTATGTTTTAGTCCTTCAACATATAAGACATTCTTAAATAACGGAAAGTTATAGAGTTGAACAGTACCTTGGCCCATAATTTTGTAGTTACTGCCATCACCAAATGTGACTGAACCATCAGTCATATCTTTTAGATCGGTGAATAAAGCCTTGTTGCCTGTCATATGCCTGGATCATCCACTATCTAGGTACCACTTTGAATGGCTTGTAGCTTTAAAAGCAGTGCGGGCAACCAAGCAAGTGACCTTTGGAATCCATTTCATAACCATTTTGGGTTTAGGTGGATAGTTGGTCTTCTTTCGATTGTAAGAATTATAAGTATGACCTATTGAGTTAGACTTTAAAAGCTCCTTAAGTAAATCAACTATCTTTTTAGCCAAAGGATTTTGGTTATGCTTCCTATAGTTGAAATAATTTTCTTTAGGTTTTTGAACAGACTTAGGGTCTTTAAAAAACACTTATCCTTTCCCTTTTGAGTTTAAGGTTTCTCCTTTTAAAAACTTAGGAGGTGTATTTTTCAGCTTAAGAGAAACATTCTTATCATAACCCAGACTGGATCGATCGCCACATTGTCACGATTCAGATAAGAGTTTTTCTAATTTAGAATCACCTTAGGCATATTTCCAAGTTTCCTTTAAACTCAAGAGAGAAGAGACTTCATGTTTTAATTGGTCATTTTCATATTTAAGATTTTCAACTTGGGCAGTCTTAAAATCCAAATCACATTTTATCTTTTCAAAACAGTCTGAAATATGGGACTTTTCTAAAACAAGAGATTCATATATTTCTTTGAGTTTAGAAAATTTCTCTTTTTGAAGTTTCAGTTTTACCGCAATTTTACAACTATCCTTGTATAGGGCATTATAGGCATCTTGAAGATCATCTCTATTTTCACATTCACTATTCAGATTTTTTTCACTTATTGAATCATTGTTTGAAAATGTGAATTTGGCTAGAGCCATAAGGGCTTTCACTTCATTGCCCGACTCAGTTTCAGAATCTTCAGATTCAGAAGAAGCTTCAGAATCAGAGGATTCATCCCACGTAGCCAACATACCCTTCTTCTTGGGTTTGTCTTTTTTAGGACACTTGTTAGCCAAATGCCCATATTCTTAGCAGTTGTAACATTGACTATCTTTCAAAGATTTTCAAGTTTTAGATTTAGATTTTGATCTTTTCTTATCATTTTCTTTTTGAAAATCAACTCTCTTTTTACTTTTGAAAATTTTATAAAACTTTTTTGCAAAAGAGCCATATTATCTTCAGAGTTATCTACATCAGAATTTTCATGAAAATTATTTTTAGAAGTTTTAAAAGCAATTAATTTTCCTTATGGAGCTTTAAAATATAACTTATAGGTTTGTAAAGAACCAACTAATTCCTCAACCCTCATATTATCCGTATCATGAAGTTCCTGGATCGCGGTTACTTTAGATTTGAACCGTTCAGGAAGTGAGCGTAGTATTTTTGCACACACTTTACTTTCTGGGATTCTATCACTAAGACCCCACATAGAGTTTACAATGTCATTTAATCGTGTATAAAAGTCCATAAATGTTTCATTTTCCTCCATATGAATTTCTTCAAATTTGGTTGTAAGGAGTTGAACTTTCGATTTCTTGACAATTGAGGCACCCTCGTGTGTCATTTCTAATGAATCCCAAGCTTGCTTTACAGAATCACAGGACAATTCTTTTGAATTCATCCGGTGATAGTGCGCAAGTGATTTCATTTAGTGCTTTAGCATTTGCACTACTCTCACTTTTTTGAAGAGTGGTCCAAGAGAAATAAGGTGTTACTCTCATAGATTTTGAACCATCAACTCCAGTTACTTTAGTGGCAGGAGGGTTCTAACCATTCACAGTGGCCAGCCACATACTTTCATTCATGGATTTTAAGAATATTCTCATCCTAGCTTTCTAATAAGCATAGTTGGATCCATCAAAGGGTGGTGGCCTAGTGATTGATAGGCTATCAAAATTTGACATCTTAAATAGCTTAAATCGTTAGCTCAGGAAATAAATCCAAGAATTAAGAATTAAAAAGAGCTATTAGGCTCTGATACCACTTGAAAAGGCCTAGTTATATATCCTAGAGGGGGGGTGAATAGGACTATGCCAAATAATGCATATAACAGCGGAAATTAAACAAATACGATAGCTAACAATTAAATTAAACAAATCTCAATGCAAGAATGTAAAGAATGTAAAGCAACCTTAAAATTTAGATCTTGAGAGGTTGATACAAATCTTATTCTAAGGACAACCTTACACCAAAAACTAGATTTTATGGTAGGACAACCTTATTTCTAGAAAGGTCTTTGTATCAAATCTCAAATCAAAGAGGAAAAGAAAATAAAATACAAACTGCACTGAAGAATAAATTGCAATCAATTATATACTATTCTAAGGACAATCATACACCATAGAAATGGTAGGGCAACCTTACTAAAATAATTAAGAATGCTGATAAAGGAATTGTAAGAAATAAATGCTAAACTATTACAACATTCTCACAATGCTTGAAATAAATGATTACAACATTCACATCCACATATACATCCCACAAATGAATAATAAAAGATATGAAATATAAACTATTCAACCATGAAACACAAGGGATTATAGTGGTTCGCCTGTGTGTTCACCAACTGTTAAACAACAGCCACACAAAATGCTACTCCACTCCTAATATCCTCACATAGGGGATATTAGCATTCACTATCAAATTAGGTTTTTACAGGTTTACCTAAAACCTTACAATTATGTCTTTCTACGTGGGCTTACAAAATTAAAAAACCCCCACTTCTGAGTTTTCCTGGCTCTCCTCAGATAACCAATACAATGAGTTTTTTTGGCAAATCCCAAACAAAATAAAAAATAAAAAGGAATTTACAATTAAATATAAAATACCTGAATATCTCCTTCATTATAGCAGCCCAGAAGAACCAAGTCAGAGTAGATGATTGAATGTCCAATTTCAATGTCCAAACTGACATTACAATGGTTCTAGTTCTAATTGATCTTAAATTAAATCAAAATGGGCTAGCTTTAATTGATTTTGATTCCAAAGAAAGGGAAACAACAATTTCTCTTTTCAGATTAGATTGGAATACAAGAAACAAAATCAATAAGTAAAGCTAATGAAAGAAAATATTAAATACGCACACTTAGCTTAGAATGGATCACAGTCTTATTTCTCAGAAGGCCGAATTAATTATCTTGAATTCTATATCTTATTCTAAGATTCGTGCTCTATTTATAGCGGAGCAAATCACGTCTATGACTGGTCTTAGGACCTCTACGACTGGTCGAAGAATCAACAGAAATTTGAATTTTCGGGCACGATAAGATTTTATAGTTGCACGAATGGTCATGGGTACCCTATGACTGGTCGTAGGTTCCCTTCGACTGGTCGTAGGTCACACACGACTGGTCGTAGGTGGCCAAAATTCAACATTGTACTTTGAATCGAAGGTCTACGACTGGTCGAATAACCAGTCGACACTGTTCCTACGACTGGTCGAACAATCTCCAGGACTGGTCGTAGCATAACCATAAAATTTCAAAAATCCTCAACAAGTTAGGACTGGTCGTGAAATTTCTTAGACTGGTCGAACCAGTGTTAGGACTAGTCGTATAAGGTCCAGGACTAGTCTTAGAAGAGATCAAATTTACTTATAAAATATACATAGATTATGTATCCAAAATGGCCTACTCTAAAGGTCAACCTAAGGTCAGTCTTACCTCAATAGTGAAGTAAGGACATTGAAACTTAAAGACAAGAGACCTTGAGTATAATGAAGCCTGAGATCTTGAATGTGAAAGCTTTTCAGATCTTCAACTTGAAAGCTTCTAAGGCTTTGAACTTGAAAAGCATCTGAGTCCTTGAACTTGAAATGCTTCTGAGACTTTCATCGTGACTCTTTAAGTCTTGAATAGATCTTTTGTTCATCACATATACAAGCTTCAAAGTAGTGTCTTTGTCACCACAAATTTGACAAAAACAAGGGCTATAAACTATAGCACTTACAAGACTGATGAAAATTAATATATGATTCTTGTAGCTGCATGACCCACCTACTATCATACTAAATTTCAGCCCCAATGGACCCCATTTGGGCATCCAAAAGGGTGAACCAACATAGTGGACTGCCAGAAATTTCTGCTGTGCAGTTTAACAGTATAGTCTTTTCAAAACTAAAATTTAAAAATACTTTCTCAGATGGTGGGCCATATTTCTAGGTCCCACCTTTTTGTAGGCTTGATGAGAGACCTTGAGCCAAAATTTTAGAAATTTTTGAGGCCCCAGACCCACCCCATGTGGTCCTAAACTTGGGGACAATTATAATTTCAGCAACATTTCACCCAAGATAGTCTGTAATTTCAAATTTAATTAAAATACTTGTGGGTATCCAAAATTTATAAAAATTTACAGAGATGTGGTCCACCCATAGTAGGGCTTACCTACAAAATTGAAGGGACAATGGACCCCTGTGCACATTGTGACAAGTCCTAGATCAACCAACCACATTGAGACATCCAGATTAACCAGATTTTCTGGATAGTCTGTTTTATTTAAATTAAATTTTTGACCATCCCGAAATTGTGAAATTTTGTGGACGTGTGGCCTATTCATGAAAGGACCATCTTGTAAATTTTTAGGGCCATCGAGCCCCTGTACTGACCATGGTGCATCCTATAAATTTGGGTCAGTTTTGGGCCAAATACCTAGGCCCGCAGGTCTACCCACCATGAGACGCCCCTACCTTGGGCTGTTGCTGGGCCTATATTTCAGTAGTATGGCCTACTTGTAAGATGTGTTATGAATCCCCCTCTCATCTAGTGAGACCCACAGTGATGTGTGTGGGTCATAAGAAAATAAATACTATAAATTAATTTATTTGTTGACCTCTAACAAACCCAGGAAGTTGGTGGGTTGGAAATTCAGCAATGGGACCAATGTTGCTGCCCATAAATGTTTATTTGGGGCAGTATGGCCCACAAAATTTTAGGTTAATTTAATCAATTATCTTACCTTTTTCTTTCAGTATTTTTGGGCTTACTTAGTGCTTATTTGAGACCCACCCAAGTTGGGTTTTGTTGGATCATTATATATGGTTAGTTGCTAGTTCTTTAGGCCTTTTAGACTAGAACCTTTTAAGTATGCCTATTGACGTTTTGGCCTATACTCTTCTACCTATTGTGATGGGTTTATGGGCTATAATATGCATGTTGTTGGGCCCTTGGCTGCCCACCAAATTAACCCTATTCTTGGGCTAAGATGTGGGGCCCAATCACTTATATCAAGTGTGAAATTGTCCACATAGTTAAACTACTGGGCTGACCATGAGGCCCACCACAATATATGGATTTATGACCTTTATAGTTGGGCCCAAACCTTGTTTGAGGGCCCACCATATTGCCTATAAGTTAGGCTTTATGTATAGCCCATTAGGTCATGTATTACTTGGGCCTTAGACCTTACTTATATACGTAATCGGCTACCTTTTGGGACCCTTTTGAGGTTGAATGTCCTCCTTGGTGGCCCTAAGGTAGGCCCATAGGTCCTCATAGGTGGTTGAAGGCCCACCTTGGGCCTAGCTAGGACCGTTTCCTCCTTAGGATTATAACTCTCTTAGCTTATGGGTCACCCCAAAGTATTGGGCCCCCACTAGAGGACTTCACTTCTCCTTAGAGAACCTGTTTATGTATTTAGACTTCGTCCCTCCTTGAAAAGGAGGAATATATTCTACAGCTAGCACACATACTTCATTGTGACCCATATGCATCATTTGTATGAATTGATTGCATTGTATGGTGCTCTTTGCACTACAAGAAATCCCACCTTTAGCAACGAAAATTTTCTTCGCTAAAAGCCAAATTTTCGTAGCTACAGGGTTTTAGCAACGAAAATTTTCGTTGCTAAAAGACCCTCGCAAAAGGTTTTTAGTGATGAAAAATTGTAATCATCGGTAAAGGCAACCTTTTTAGCGACGATTTTTTACGTTGCTAAAAAAACTTTTAGCGACGAATATTTTCGTCGTTAAAAAACTTTTACAAAACTTTTAGAGAAAAACATTTTCACCACCAAAAAATAACTGTTCAACTTTTAGCGATGAATATTTTCGTCGCTAAAAAACTTTTACAAAACTTTTAGCAACGAACATTTTCATCTCCAAAAAATAAATGTTCAACTTTTAGTGACGATAGTCTTTGTCGCTAAAAATAATTTGAAAACTTGTAGCGATGAACATTTTCATCGCTAAAAATACGTTAAAAGCTTTTACCGATGAAAAGTTTCGTAGGAAAAAATATTTAGAAAAGTTTTTTACCTACAAAAATTTTGTAGGTAAAAGTCTCTTTTTAAAAAAAAATAAAACAGCACAAAATTCCTGATATACACCTGTTACAATATATATTTCATCATATTCATCCTGATATACACCTATTATATAATATATTTCATTATATTCACATTTACATCCATTTAAACCCAAATTAGTAAATCCATCCAAACATAAACTACATTCATTAAAACACAAACAATCTTATCCACATCACATTCATTCACGCATAGATACATATAAGTTTAAACATCATAAATAAAATACAAAAAATTACAAAGATGTAGGCGGAGGTTAGAGAGTTGAGATTAGATTAGGTGTAGGTTTAGGTTTAGGGAATTGAGAATACGTTAAGGTTTAGGTTTAGGAAATCGGGTTCGGGTTCGAGATCGGGTTTACGTTTGGGTTTAAGGTTTAGATTATAGCTAGGTTATAAGTGTAGGTTATAGGTTTAGGTTTAGGTTAGGTTTAGGGATGAGGTTTAGGGAATTGAGTTTAGGTTATAGGTTAAGGTTTAGGGAATTGAGTTTAGGTTATAGGTTATAGGTTTAGGAAATTGAGTTTAGGGAATTGAGTTTAGGTTATAGGTTTTGGAATTTGAGAATAGGTTTAGGTTAAGGTTATAAGTTTAGTTAAGGTTATAAGTATAGGTTTAGATTAAGGTTATAAGTATAGGTTTAGGTTAAAGGTTAAGGTGTAGGTTTAGGTTATAAGTATAGGTTTTGGGAATTGGGAATAGGTTTAGGTTAAGGTTATAAGTTTAGGTTAAGGTTATAGGTATAGGTTTAGGTTATAGGTTAAGGTTTAGGTTTAGGTTATAAAGGTTTTAGGATTTGAGAATAGGTTTAGGTTAAGATTTTATGTTTAGGTTAAGGTTTAGGTTTAGGTTTAGGTTATAGGTTTTGGGATTTGAGAATAGGTTTAGGTTAAGGTTATAAGTTTAGGCTTAGGAAATCGGGTTTGGGTTCAGGATCGGGTTTAGGTTTGGGTTTTCAAGTTTAGGTTTAGGTTTAGGTTAGGGAGTTGAGATTAGGATTAGGTGTAGGTTTAGGTTTAGGGATTTGAGAATACGTTAAGGTTTAGGTTTAGGAAATTGGGTTCAGGTTCGAGATCGGGTTTACGTTTGGGTTTTAGGTTTAGGTTTAGGCTATAGGTTTAGGTTATACGTTATAAGTATAAGTTTAGGTTTAGATTTTAGGTTTAGATTATAGGTTATAGGTTTAGGTTTAGGTTTAGGTTATAGGTTTTGGGATTTGAGAATAGATTTAGGTTATAAGTATAGGTTTAAGTTATAAGAATAGGTTTAGGTTTAGGTTTTATGTTTAGGTTAAGGTTATAAGTTTAGGTTATAGGTTTAGGTTTAGGTTATAAGTGTAGGTTATAGATTTAGGTTTAGGTTAGGTTATAGGTTAAGGTTTAGGGAATTGAGTTTAGGTTATAATAAGTTAAGGTTATAGGTTAAGGTTTATGTTATAGGTTAAGGTCTAGGTTTAGGTTAAGGTTATAGCTTTAGGGAATTGAGAATAGGTTAAGGTTTAGGTTTAGGAAATCAGGTTCGGGTTCGGGATCGGGTTTAGGTTTGGGTTTTCAAGTTTAGGTTTAGGTTAAGGAGTTGAGATTAGGATTAGATTTAAGTTTAGGTTTAAGGATTTGTAATACATTTAGGTTATAGGTTTAGGTTTAGGTTAGGTTTACGTTATAGGTTATAGGTTATAGCTTTAGGGAATTGAGAATAGGTTTAGGTTAAGGTTATAAGTTTAGGTTTAGGAAATCAGGTTTAGGTTTGGGATCGGGTTTAGGTTTGGGTTTTCAAGTTTAAGTTTAGGTTTAGGTTTGGGAGTTGAGATTAGGATTAGGTGTAGGTGTAGGTTTAGGTTTAGGGATTTGAGAATATATTTAGGTTTTAGGTTTAGGTTTAGGTTTTAAGTTATAGGTTTAGGTTATAGGTTTAGGTTAAGGTTTTAGGGCTAGGTTAAGGTTAGGTTATAGGTTATAAGTTTAGGTTATAGGTTATAGGTTAAGGTTTAGGTTATAGGTTTTAGTTTAGGTTAAGATTATAGGTTTAGGTTTAGGTTATAGATTATAGGTTTAGGTTTAGATTTAGGTTATAGGTTATAGGTTGTAGCTTTAGGGAATTGAGAATAGGTTAAGGTTTAGGTTTAGGAAATCGAGTTTGGGTTCGGGATCGGGTTTAGGTTTGGGTTTTCAAGTTTAGGTTTAGGTTTAGGTTAGGGAGTTGAGATTAGGATTAGGTGTAGGTTTAGGTTTAGTGATTTGAGAATACATTTAGGTTTTAGGTTTTGGTTTAGGTTTTAGGTTATAGGTTTAGGTTTAGGTTAAGGTTAGGTTATAGGTTATAAGTTTAGGTTATAGGTTAAGGTTTAGGTTATAGGTTTTGGTTTAGGTTAAGTTTATAGGTTTTGGTTTAGGTTTAGGTTAAGGTTATAGGTTTAGGTTATAGGTTTAGGTTAAGGTTTAGGTTTAGGTTATAAGTTTTGGGATTTGAGAATAGGTTTAGGTAAAGGTTATAAGTTTAGGTTAAGGTTATGAGTATAGGTTTATGTTATAGGTTAAGGTTTAAGTTTAGGTTATAAGTATAGGTTTTGGGATTTAAGAATAGGTTTTGGTTAAGGTTTTAAGTTTAGGTTAAGGTTGTAAGTATAGGTTATAAGTTTAGGTTAAGGTTTAGGTTTAGGTTATAAGTATAGGTTTTGGAATTTGAGAATGGGTTTAGGTTAAGGTTATAAGTTTAGGTTAAGGTTATAAGTATAGGTTTAGGTTATAGGTTAAGGTTTAGGTTTAGGTTATAAGTATAGGTTTAGATTATAGGTTAAGGTTTAAGTTTAGGTTATAAGTATATGTTTTGGGATTTGAGAATAGGTTTAGGTTATAGGTTAAGGTTATAAGTATAGGCTTTGGGATTTGAGAATAGGTTTAGGTTAAGGTTATGAGTTTAGTTTATAGGTTAAGGTTAAGGTTATAGAGGTTTAGGTTTAGGTTATAGGTTATAGGTTATAGGTTAAGGTTTAGGTTAAGTTTTAGGTTTAGGTTAAGGTTATAGGTTTAGGTCATAGATTTAGTTTTAGGCTACAGGTTTACGTCTAGGTTTAGGGAATTAAGTTTGGTTTCGAGTTTAGATCAGGTTTAGGTATTCTCTAGTATTATCTACTGCATACTAGTAACATACAACCAATATTGGGGCACCATACCATAAGCTACAAGAATTCCATGTCCCCCTAAACAAGGTATCCTCCATTGATAACATATATATATATATATATATATATATATATATATATATATATATATATATATATATATATATATATATATATATATATTATAAGTTCTTTATTTTCATTTACATTCACAAATGCATTCATCATCCATCTAAGAAAATTAAAACAAGTATTATCCGTCTATGACTAACAGTTGAAAAGGAAAATCATGCATCTTCTCTTACCGCCGCATCTTAGCTAGACAGAGAGATCACACCTGAAAGTTCATAGGGAAGGGACATGAGTAACCCAGTGACAGCTCACCTTGGCATTTATCTTCAAAAGAACATTTGTCAGGCATTGGTAATTAACTCTTTAAGGCGTAATGCATTGAGTGAAAATACCAAATTTTAGCAGGTTCTTTTTCTTCCATGGACCTTTAGAAATGGCACAAATATCAACTTGATCTAAAACTTTCATGGCCCTTACATAGTTTAAAAGCGTGAAATTCTCTAAAATGAGAAATTGGTCTTAGAAATTAAATTAGAATCTCAAGCCTAGAAACATGAAGTTGTGTCCCTGTGTCCATGCATTTTACACACCAATACAATTGAAAACAACTCATAATGAGATAGCAAAAAGGAGCCAATTTGAAGTAAAAAGTAACAGCTTCAGAAAGCTTACCACATCAATTGGTGAACCAATGCATACTGCAGAAAAACCTGCCCCTAAACTAGCCAATAGGTGGGTAAAAACATTGTCCGAGAACCCGAGAATTTTCAAGATTGTTTATATTGGAAGAAACAAAATATACGTGTCAATTAAACAGGTAGATTTTAGAGATTGAAATAAAGGACATACAACAAGAGGAGTGCATCAATGAGATTCACTATTGTAACTTTTACCTACTTCACTTGATCATAAGTTGATAGTTTAGCAGCATTTATGATGGCATTACACAATTTTGAGAGTCACCATAGGTTTTAGAGACATGGATGCACCTTTTATCCCAGTTAGATTCGCCATGACCTTTTAATATATATATATATATATATATCTCCAAGAAGGAACTCATTTGAGGACACATTTATTTGAACCCATAATCATATGGTTTGAGCTTGGTTCTATAAATGAATTCTTTCTACAATCATTTATATCAAACTGCTTTGGCTTTCCAACGTGAAAATAGAATTCCCACTGATTTCAGTAGAAACCAGTGTGGGAATTAAATTCATTGATTTCCATTATGTATAAACATAAAAAAAAAAAAAGAAGACTTGCGTCAACTTGAACCTGTCAAAACATGAAAACCAAATACTTAAGCAAAAAATGCACATAAATTGCTAAAAAGGTAAAATTTTAATCACTATAAAAACTAGGATGTCGATATCACTTACATGTAAACTAAACTATGAGTTAGCGATTTTTTTGTTCCTAGTTGCAGAGCTCCCAAGCTCTTATAGTATGAGCATGACTCAAATATATGACATGTGACTTATAGTTAGGAAGATATATGAGCAACCTGACTATAAGAACAACAAACCTGCATGCCTTCAATGTTGTTGATACCAACACCAATATCAACCTCTTGAATCATGCCAACATCATTTGCAATAAGGTTGCAATAAAGTTCACCATCACCATCCATTTTTTTTCTTCTTCTTTTTTTCCCCCAACATTAAACTTCACACATCTAATCCTTTTTTGAACACGTGAATACTTGATTACTTCAAAGTGTACTAGAAGACTGATAAGATTCTGTGTAGGACTAGACTCTAGTGGCTTAATTCCTATAGGTAAAAGAGTTGCACCTTGTTAGAAGACTTGTGCTAATGAGCATCTTTAGAGCACCGACATCCATGACATTTTAAAATGAAGTTCCCGTAAGAGACATTGAAAGGAAAATAATAATTTGACATTGATTATCTTAGTGCTACGAGATTCAAAATCACAATATTTGGTACAAACAGAAAAAGGTGCAAGAATCATGTTTTATGCCATCAAATGTAGTTGGAAGCCTAGACCAAAAGAATATGAGATGTCCTACATACCGCTCATAAATTGGATCCAGAACAAGGAATTTTCAGTATGCCTACATATCCTACCATGAAAGATGTCAGGAATCATGAGAAGTAAACTATCATTGACATAGAAATCCTAGTAAACCTCCATCAACAATTGTAACATCCCGAAAATCGGGGGGTCGAGCAAAAACCCAACTCCCGAGTTCCAAAATGTTATTTATGCAACATGGATATGTATGATTGAATGTTGTCTGTGATAATGTATTAAACATGAGTGAGATTAAGCCAGAACAGCATATCATACTCCAGAGACAGTTAAATTTGCAAGCGGAAGACTGTAATAGTATGTATAACGTATATAAACTGTTGTATGTCTCCAGAGTGTGAATATATTACCAGGTTATACACATACATGTATACTTCAAAAGTAAACAAAATGAATATACATGAGGGCGCTAAAACTACAAAATGACAATGTCAAAGTATCTAATCAACCTCCCTGCAATCTCGTCAATCAGAACACGCATGAAGGAGGAATCCTCCTCCTCATCATCAAGTCCAGCTCCGCCTCGCAGGCCGCGCCATCATCTGCAATCACAAAAGGGACTGGTGGGTGTCCGGAAACACCATCCCGTAACGTGGGAGTGAGTGATCAACTCAGTGGGATAAGAGAGCAGAGATTAGCATGTTCACAATTCAATCACGCGATAATAGTAAAGCAGTAAATCAGACAATCCTAATACTGTTGTTAATGCAGGATGACATGACGTGATGTATGCCCTCACCGACGATCTCCCTCATGCGGCAACATCTTACGACCGCGGCATGCCACACTCCCTAGAGTGCTCCACATCTTCCAGGCACATGCAATGCTATGGTGATATGATTTTCAAGTTGTTATTAAGTCCATTCAAACAGCAGGATTGGGAAACTAAGGTACTTCCCTTGTATCAATCCCAACACAGATCCTGTCTAGGGTCGTCACTCCTAGTAATCTCATACGATGTATATTTCGTAGGTCACTGCAAGGGCTGCCAGGGCTGTTGCTCGCACTCGTTGCACCGCTCCCCCATCACCTTATCAATACAGGCCTACCGTACTCTACTGCAACGGAAGGGTCGTCGCCTCCCGTGGACTCAGAATACGCTCGCGGTCACTACAAAATGGCTCGTCGCCTGATCAGTGTAGGCCGACAGCTAGAATATAGTGTCCCATACCACCATAATCTGCTCACGAGTCTAGGTGCTCACTGGTCACTACGGGGAGGTTTGTGGCCCCAGCGTAGGCCGACAGCTCGACCACGGTGTCCCATACCACCATGCCCGGCTCATGAGTCTTTATGGATTAAGGTACCATGGTTAACAGGGTTTACAATGGTAAGTTCAGTACCCTAGGTTCAAGCAGTTATGACTCATATAAGGTGAACATACAACGGCCAGTCGGGTTACTTGACGAGCTCGACTGGCACGAGCGCATCGCAAGTCGAACGACATGAAGTGCGTAAAACACTTCGCGTGGCCTAACCACTGCCGCCAACTCCAACACGACTCTCGTTCATCGACACGTCCTTCGTGGCCAAGATAAGCTAACCACGAATTCTTTCGGTTACCGACCGCCTGGACTAGGCATAGTCCCAAACAATCATAGAATCACATCAGTAGTTGTGTAAGGGTAATGAAAATGAAATGGAACCATGTGAGCATGTTAACACATGTCATTACATACAACTTAAGCAAGTCTTCAAACACATGCCTTTCATACATATAATGAAATTATACATATCGCCAACATATAGGAAATCATCACCATCAGCGTATTAATTGAGAATTCAATCTCCAACTAAGTCATAAGAAAATCATCAAGCACATGTTATAACATACCACTTAAATGAATCATTAAGCACATGCATTTCGTACATATAATGAAATCGTACATATGGCTAACATGTAGGAAATCATTCACATCAACATATTCATTGAGAAATCAATCTCAAACTAATCCATAACACCATTTAAGCCAATACATACTAATACAAGCATTTATACAAACACTTACACTACACACTTAAGTCTACATATAGTATGTCGATCCGACATGCGCATTTAGGCGAATCTCTTCGCCAAACTAATTATGCACGCATTCCTAACTTCCTAATGCGACAACAAACCATGTCAATCACATCAGCAAAATATGAATGTAAACTGTACTTCCTACAAATGACTAAAATGCCCTAAATCTCATATTCTTCGTTAATTTACGAAACAGGAAACGGAGAGCATGTTGTACATGTCAAACGGCGTTGCCGTCAAGAATCTACTATTAAACGACATTGAAAGCTTTGGAAACAGTCAATCAAAGCGTCTAATATCCGCACCTTTTTGCTTTTAGGGGTGAGAATTCGAACGGAGCGTATACGCTTCGTCTACGGCGACTAGGCAACCTAATACACAAGATCTATTAGCTATTTCTCTATGGAACCAAGGAATCAGCAAATTAGCAACTTTTTAGGGTTTTTCGTACCTGAAAACGCGGAGAAATCACCGGCAAAGTGATTGGAATACGCCGCTTAAGCACGTGCAGCAGCAGCAGGAAAAGCTCTCCCACCTTCTCTCACAAACTCTCACCTTTTCTCTCTCCCAATCTAGGATTTTTACAAATTCGGATGAGAGAGATATGAGAGGGTTTCAACCCCTTTTATAAGCCCAAAAATGCCCAAAATAGGCTCAGGAACAAAGTTCACTTAGTGCCTATCCAATTTGGGGCTGTTTCGGTCCAAAACATGCTTTCTGGTGGTCCCCTGGTCGAATACGATCGGACTTAAGCTCATGCGTACCAGATCTAGCGCGCATTAAGTTTTCAGTCTGGCAGGATTCACAGATCGCACGTGGCGGACCAGTTCCAGTTCAGCGGTCACCGCACATAGATCAGGGCTGAAAGTCTCATGATATAAAATAGAAATTTTTCCTAATCCGAGGGTGTAATCTGGATGAATTCTGACGGTCAGAACGCCTAATACTGACGCGTCAAGTCGTATGCCAGATTTAAATTTAAAATTCCAAATCTGTCCCTATTCGCACTCTCTTCGGTCCGGGCTCAATGAAATAGTCTGTGATTATCGGTTTGACTTGATTTTCGAAATGATTGTCAAGTCCAGCTAGGCGGTTCTAATGGTCTAAGATAAGAGGTATCGGACTTTCGACGCGCAGTCTAGATCCAATACAAAATTTCAAAGTGGTCCAGAGAACAAACCTGTTTAGAGTTTGATCCAAGGTTATAGAGTATTATGGAGTCATACGTTCTACTCGATTTGGGTCTTGTAGAATGTATTTAAAGTGATCAGGGACTATTTCCCAGCTACTCCAGCGTTGCGCTAGCTAACTTATGCTTAGTTTCTAAAGGAATTAACCCTAAGTGATTTCTTTGGCTATGGAATTGGGTTCTAAGCGATTTTTTCAGGTGTTTTAATTGACCCACTGTCTAAGGACGTCAAATCCCAGATTGGCCAAAATCCGGGGTGTTACAATCTACCCCCTTTAAAACACAATGTCGTCCCCGACATTGGCAAAGGGCAAGGAGTACTTTCACTAAGAAAGGTTTAAAGCCTATTTAATAACCTAATCGTATGTATATCCGAACTTAAAGGTTTCGATCTTGGGCCAGTGGGAAATAGGCCAACCACTCTTCCGCTGCGCCACTCTGATCAAACGGTAGCGTTGACTAACCTAACTGGATTAGACTCAATACGTTCTACCCCCTTTAAAACTTGGTTTTACTTAAGGTTGAAGAATCTTAACATCGATCCGTATATCGGAACGAGGCGCAACTTAAGACCTATCCTTGACATGAATTGGGAAACAACCTCTCATTACAGTCGTTTTCCTTTGCTAATGATGCGTTCTATGGCATTGGTACCTATGATCATAGAGATGAGCCTAATCTCTATTGTGATTGAGTTCAGGGGCAGGTATGAGTTGGTGGCAAGATGTTGAATTCTCTACTGGCTTTAAGTCCTTAACATTTATCAAGGGCAAAGTAATAACTTATGGTTGTAGGTGGTCGAGCCAACACGGAAGAAAAGTAGTATAGTGGGTCTGAGCCGGATACATAGACTTCCTGTCTAGCTAGGACAGAAGATTTATTGTATCAATTCTTAATCCGAGTCGATGCCGATCTTCTGCTTGATCAGAGCATTGGATTTATTGGTAACCACTAGGATTAGGAAGTCGATTCAAACCGCGAATACATCGCTTACATGTAGTTCCTTTATTCCGCATTCCCGAATGCAATAAGTCCTTGGGGAAGGTAATTCTAAGGGGTGTGCTAGTACATTCTAAGTTCAATCTGAGGGAGTTATAAATGTTCCCTGAGAGTGTATGGTTCCTTCCTATGGGAAACAACAGAAGTCTATAAGCTATAAAGGGATCTACCGAAGGAAGGGAGTCCCATTCCAACCAAATCTAACCTACTATCCCTTAGCATATATAGGCCTTACACTGCCTAAGACAACTAGTAGCCTAGTCTGTAACTCTGTAGCTATAATCCAAAGCCTAAGATTATACGGTAAATGGCTTTCCATTCCATTTCTACTACAGGGAATTGGATTTCTTATTGCTTAGGGTCAAGATTTGTCTAACTGGAATTGGATTTCTTATGTCGTCAGATCCTTCAAATCTAGGAGTGCTAACACTAGGTCCAAAACGCCAAGGGTCTATGAAACGAAACTACATTCCTAATCCCATGTTGGGATCGGGAGTGGCATGCTTTGTAGGAGGGTGGGTTGGGATAAAAATTAATTTGTAGGCTGAATCTCGAGAGTTACAATACTCCCAATCTAGGGACAATACCTAACAAAAAAATGAACGGTATGCACTCCATTCAACAATTTTTAGCTATGTTAAGCTCAAACCACAACACAAACACATTTTCTACCTAACAACACAAAACACAGAAATTTCAAAACAGTAATCAAACAAGCGAATAACGTGGAGAAATGGGATGGGTAAGAAGGTTTCCACGAGTCTGAGGATCAAATAAAAGGGACATGAGAGAGAGGACGATGGAAAGGCAGGAAAAGGCTGAAACAGCCTTAACAATAGCCATGGAAGGAGGAGGAAATGCAGGGAAATGGTTGCCCAAATGGACAGAACGAAATCTAGGTATTGTAGAGGGATGCTTCAAGCTCCCCTAGGATGTATTTTCAGGAAGAAATGAAAATGAAAAAGGAGAATGGAGCACCTCACGAATTCAGCTCGATTTGGGGTTTTTAGGAGCTCCAACGGACAAAACCTTCAAGAGGGAGGGCTGCCAACTTTAAAGGAATGATGGAGGGTAGTCTTTTTTGGCAGGGAATGGATCTAGGGGTGGTTTGGAACCACGGTTTTGGGTTAGGGCAGCAAGAAAACGAAAATGGGGCTAGGGAAGGGGACTTTTGTGAAGGAAGTACATCTTTTAGGGAGTTTCAAGGTACGGACCGTATACCAGGGGACTACCCTAGCCCCCAAACTCATCCAGCCCAAAGTTTAGACCCATTCGAAGAGTTTGACCGGCGATGCATCGCCGAACCGGCGATGGCATTGCCGATGAAGTTGCAAACTGGCCATTGAAGTCATATGGGATGGATTTCCCTTGCCCTAGGGATTCCAAAAAGGTATGGTACACACTCTGGTTCATTGTAGATTGCCCTAGGGAGGCCAATACATTTTTAACATCCATTCGAGGATTTTCGGGTCCAATATTCAATCCCGAATACAAAACCCTATCATGCAGCATATGATTTTGGGGTAGAAGGATCTAGTATATCCATCTAGCCCATTAGTTGCTAAATAAAGTGAAGTTAGAATGGACTTATGGCCATTTTTCATAAAATTTTACTATTCACTGTAAAATTTTGTGAAAATAGGATTTTATGTTATTTTCACATTATGATTGATGCCTAACATGAAATGGATAAGAAAGAACTGAAGTTTGAAGTGTTTAGGGAAGGAATTTTGAAGATTTTTGGTGAAACGGGGTTTTTAAGCCCTGGCGATTGATTACTGGAGTCGTGGTCATCTCACGGCCCAAGGAGTCGCTTTTGCGGTTTAAAACCGCTCATAGGACGTCTCCACCCGACTTCCTAAAGCCTAGAAGTGATTCGGGTTGCTTTACGCGACCCGAGATACATTACAGACTCGATCTTGCGATCGATCCTAATAGACTTCGCCTATCGGCGAATCTGCGATCCTAGAAGTGTTTCTAGACCCTTCACGCACCCACCTATGTCAAAGGAAGCGACAGCGTACATCGCAAGACCATAACCCAGGCCCAGTATACTCTCATTCATGCTCTGATACCAACTGTAACATCCCGAAAATCGGGGGGTCGAGCAAAAACCCAACTCCCGAGTTCCAAAATGTTATTTATGCAACATGGATATGTATGATTGAATGTTGTCTGTGATAATGTATTAAACATGAGTGAGATTAAGCCAGAACAACATATCATACTCCAGAGACAGTTAAATTTGCAAGCGGAAGACTGTAATAGTATGTATAACGTATATAAACTGTTGTATGTCTCCAGAGTGTGAATATATTACCAGGTTATACACATACATGTATACTTCAAAAGTAAACAAAATGAATATACATGAGGGCGCTAAAACTACAAAATGACAATGTCAAAGTATCTAATCAACCTCCCTGTAATCTCGTCAATCAGAACACGCATGAAGGAGGAATCCTCCTCCTCATCATCAAGTCCAGCTCCGCCTCGCAGGCCGCGCCATCATCTGCAATCACAAAAGGGACTGGTGGGTGTCCGGAAACACCATCCCGTAACGTGGGAGTGAGTGATCAACTCAGTGGGATAAGAGAGCAGAGATTAGCATGTTCACAATTCAATCACGCGATAATAGTAAAGCAGTAAATCAGACAATCCTAATACTGTTGTTAATGCAGGATGACATGACGTGATGTATGCCCTCACCGACGATCTCCCTCATGCGGCAACATCTTACGACCGCGGCATGCCACACTCCCTAGAGTGCTCCACATCTTCCAGGCACATGCAATGCTATGGTGATATGATTTCCAAGTTGTTATTAAGTCCATTCAAACAGCAGGATTGGGAAACTAAGGTACTTCCCTTGTATCAATCCCAACACAGATCCTGTCTAGGGTCGTCACTCCTAGTAATCTCATACGATGTATATTTCGTAGGTCACTGCAAGGGCTGCCAGGGCTGTTGCTCGCACTCGTTGCACCGCTCCCCCATCACCTTATCAATACAGGCCTACCGTACTCTACTGCAACGGAAGGGTCGTCGCCTCCCGTGGACTCAGAATACGCTCGCGGTCACTACAAAATGGCTCGTCTCCTGATCAGTGTAGGCCGACAGCTAGAATATAGTGTCCCATACCACCATAATCTGCTCACGAGTCTAGGTGCTCACTGGTCACTACGGGGAGGTTTGTGGCCCCAGCGTAGGCCGACAGCTCGACCACGGTGTCTCATACCACCATGCCCGGCTCATGAGTCTTTATGGATCAAGGTACCATGGTTAACAGGGTTTACAATGGTAAGTTCAGTACCCTAGGTTCAAGCAGTTATGACTCATACAAGGTGAACATACAACGGCCAGTCGGGTTACTTGACGAGCTCGACTGGCACGAGCGCATCGCAAGTCGAACGACATGAAGTGCGTAAAACACTTCGCGTGGCCTAACCACTGCCGCCAACTCCAACACGACTCTCGTTCATCGACACGTCCTTCGTGGCCAAGATAAGCTAACCACGAATTCTTTCGGTTACCGACCGCCTGGACTAGGCATAGTCCCAAACAATCATAGAATCACATCAGTAGTTGTGTAAGGGTAATGGAAATGAAATGGAACCATGTGAGCATGTTAACACATGTCATTACATACAACTTAAGCAAGTCTTCAAACACATGCCTTTCATACATATAATGAAATTATACATATCGCCAACATATAGGAAATCATCACCATCAGCGTATTAATTGAGAATTCAATCTCCAACTAAGTCATAAGAAAATCATCAAGCACATGTTATAACATACCACTTAAATGAATCATTAAGCACATGCATTTCGTACATATAATGAAATCGTACATATGGCTAACATGTAGGAAATCATTCACATCAACATATTCATTGAGAAATCAATCTCAAACTAATCCATAACACCATTTAAGCCAATACATACTAATACAAGCATTTATACAAACACTTACACTACACACTTAAGTCTACATATAGTATGTCGATCCGACATGCGCATTTAGGCGAATCTCTTCGCCAAACTAATTATGCACGCATTCCTAACTTCCTAATGCGACAACAAACCATGTCAATCACATCAGCAAAATATGAATGTAAACTGTACTTCCTACAAATGACTAAAATGCCCTAAATCTCATATTCTTCGTTAATTTACGAAACAGGAAACGGAGAGCATGTTGTACATGTCAAACGGCGTTGCCGTCAAGAATCTACTATTAAACGACATTGAAAGCTTTGGAAACAGTCAATCAAAGCGTCTAATATCCGCACCTTTTTGCTTTTAGGAGTGAGAATTCGAACGGAGCGTATACGCTTCGTCTACGGCGACTAGGCAACCTAATACACAAGATCTATTAGCTATTTCTCTATGGAACCAAGGAATCAGCAAATTAGCAACTTTTTAGGGTTTTTCGTACCTGAAAACGCGGAGAAATCACCGGCAAAGTGATTGGAATACGCCGCTTAAGCACGTGCAGCAGCAGCAGGAAAAGCTCTCCCACCTTCTCTCACAAACTCTCACCTTTTCTCTCTCCCAATCTAGGATTTTTTACAAATTCGGATGAGAGAGATATGAGAGGGTTTCAACCCCTTTTATAAGCCCAAAAACGCCCAAAATAGGCTCAGGAACAAAGTTCACTTAGTGCCTATCCAATTTGGGGCTGTTTCGGTCCAAAACATGCTTTCTGGTGGTCCCCTGGTCGAATACGATCGGACTTAAGCTCATGCGTACCAGATCTAGCGCGCATTAAGTTTTCAGTCTGGCAGGATTCACAGATCGCACGTGGCGGACCAGTTTCAGTTCAGCGGTCACCGCACATAGATCAGGGCTGAAAGTCTCATGATATAAAATAGAAATTTTTCCTGATCCGAGGGTGTAATCTGGATGAATTCTGACGGTCAGAACGCCTAATACTGACGCGTCAAGTCGTATGCCAGATTTGAATTTGAAATTCCAAATCTGTCCCTATTCGCACTCTCTTCGGTCCGGGCTCAATGAAATAGTCTGTGATTATCGGTTTGACTTGATTTTCGAAATGATTGTCAAGTCCAGCTAGGCGGTTCTAACGGTCTAAGATAAGAGGTATCGGACTTTCGACGCGCAGTCTAGATCCAATACAAAATTTCAAAGTGGTCCAGAGAACAAACCTGTTTAGAGTTTGATCCAAGGTTATAGAGTATTATGGAGTCATACGTTCTACTCGATTTGGGTCTTGTAGAATGTATTTAAAGTGATCAGGGACTATTTCCCAGCTACTCCAGCGTTGCGCTAGCTAACTTATGCTTAGTTTCTAAAGGAATTAACCCTAAGTGATTTCTTTGGCTATGGAATTGGGTTCTAAGCGATTTTTTCAGGTGTTTTAATTGACCCACTATCTAAGGACGTCAAATCCCAGATTGGCCAAAATTCGGGGTGTTACAACAATATGCCTTTACAAGCAGGGGCCTAGATTTAATAAAGGTAGTGATTACGTGTTATATTATACTTAATCCCAAGGCGGAATGCAATGCCATTGAGCCAGCAATCTTCAGCCAAATTTTTGGTAAATTTTAGGGCATCTTGCATGCTATTTCCAGAAGTAATCACCATAGAGACTATGGCACCGGCTGACGAACCGGCTAGTGGTGTGGTTTCTTGAGCACACCAAAAGATCCCATTTTATTAAAAAGAAGAAAAAGAGTGTACTATACAAGAACTTTGAATTTTCCCATATCAATGATAGGTAAAACGTAGAAAAAGAATTACAGATAATGGCAAGTAATATTTCCTTTAAATTTTGGTCTTGAAATTGGAGATATCAGTAGTATAGGCGATTTAAGTTATGTTTGAAACAAACACCTCAAGAACATTGGTAAGACCTGTAGTAATCTATTACTGATTTAAGTAGCATAAGTTGCTTTCAAAATGTGATTAGCTTCAAAAACCCAAAATCAACTAATCATTTGTTAAAACAGAATGTATCTTACAGCCAATGAAATCTTCTAAATAGCACATGACAACAGAGAATACAAAACATAAGGGTGTTGTTAATAACATGAACATATTTGAAGGCCAAAACATAAAGTTACATGCTACTTAAGTAGGAATAGAAATTTCAACACGACATATTATAGGATTTCAAATATCAACCACCACACACAAACACAAAAAAGAAAGAAATGACTTAATACCCACAAATGAACTAAAATTACTATTCTGGTAGTCATGCACATAACAATTATCTTTTAGTATAGTGACTTACTAATGGCCTAACAAGAACAAAATCTTCCTTGATCAGATTATCTCATAAGATTAGTTCCTTCTTCCAAACAGTTACATAGTCAAATAAAGAAATAGAAAAATATATCTAAAACTACTCAAAACTAGTCACAATGAAGAGGACGAATGGTCAAGAAGACGTAATAAGTCCAGTCTAAATTAAGACAGACGTTCCTAAGGGCCTAATGAAGGGCCATCATCCCAACCACTACCGTTCTTACCCTTGTTTGGGCCTCTCTCTGCTGCAAATGCCACCCATTTGTTCTCATTTCTAGGGCTTTTGATTGAGCGTCAATGGTCGTAGATGCGTACCGAACCCTTCGACGAGAATGAGTGCCTTCATCGTTGCACAAAGAACCAACTACTCTTTTTGATTTATCACAAAATCACCCCCAAATTTTAAGAATTTAACATAAACCATGTAGAAATTCAAAACAAAATATGCCTGAAATTCAACACATATGAGAGCCTAGCCTAAATCAGGCAAAGTTGTTGTCCTCAACATGCCAGGTGTGAAACTGAACCTGCCATGGATTCTTAGTGCTCACAGTGCATAATGAAGCCATGTTCATAATAACTTACGAATAATATATATATATATATATATATATATATATATATATATATATATATATATATATATATATATATATATATATATAAAAACACTCATCATCCTCTTAACGGTACATGAAATAAGGGTGTTATGGTAATATACAAGGGTGTTTTTGTCAAATCAAGTAACACAGGCCGGTCTCTGACCTGAAAAACTAGGGTTTAAGACAGTAATTTCTGCCTAAACATATACAAGAACTAAGGCTACAAAAAATCAATAAAGAGAGAGGGGTCAATTTTGAAATACCTGGTGAGAACCAACCCCTTTTTGGAGACGATTGAACCGGAGCAAACAACTTCCAAGAAAGAAAGTCCTATTTTTGAAATGAAAAAGAGCAAGGAAAACGCACATGAGGACTGAGAGAAAGAAGAAGAAATGGGAATTGAAGGTAGAGGAAGAAGAAACACGTACTGTCTTCTTCGACATCTCGAGCATCTCTCACTCCAGAGGAGTCAATGATGGCCATGGATTCTAACAGCTGCTAAGAGGACAAGGAGACAGACCAAATCTTGATTAGGGAACCGAGAGAGAGAGTGAGAGAGAGAGAGAGAGACCAGATTTGGGATTTGGGGTTTTTTTTGGGCACGACTTTGTTTTTGAGCGTAAGCCCAAATTTAGGTCGGCGTCTAGTATGGCTCTGTAGGCCCCACCATGATGCGTGTCAAACATCTACCCCATCAGTCAGATGCACCATCCCATGGGGGGCCCAAGGATTAAAAATCAAATCAATCTATGACTTGTGTGAGCCACACCACATACAAAAGTTGAGAGGGGTTACCCTCCATTAAAATATTCATAATCATTTGTTAGGCCCACCGAGATGTGGTCCACAAATCCAGCCCATCCATTATGTGTGTGCCATTTGGTTGAGGAGTCATACCAAGTTTCATATGCATCCAAATTTTAGGTGGGGCCCACCAAGTGCTTTTATATGTTTTAGGCATTTCTTCACATGATTTTAGATGGTATGGCCCACCGGAGTTCCGTATACGGCTGATTTTTGGGATATCCCATAATTTAAAGGGGACCGATCAAATGCATGGTGTTGATGTTTGACACATGTCATGGTGGGGCCCACACAGCTTGACCTCATGGGGATGACATGGATTAAACACAAAGGTCAAGCTGTGTGGGCCCCACCATGACATGTGTCAAACATCAACACCGTGCATTTGATGTGCCCCCTTTAAATTATGGGATATCCCAAAAATCAGCCATATAGGGAACTTAGGTGGGCCATGCCATCTAAAATCATGTGAAGAAATGCCACTTGGTGGGGCCCACCTAAAATTTTTATGCATATGAAACTTGGTCTGACTTCTCATCCAAGTGGGACACACATAATGGATGGGCTAGATTTGTGAACCACATCTCGGTGGGCCTAACAAATGATTATGAGTATTTTAATGGAGGGTAACCCCTCTCAACTTTTGTATGTGGTGTGGCCCAAAAAAGTCACGGATAGATTTGATTTTTAAGCCCTAGGCCCACCATGGAATGGTGCATCTGACTGATGGGGTAGATGTGGGCCCACTTTGATTTATATATTGTATATCAATATGATCCATTTGTTTTTCCAACTCATTGTAGGATATGAACCCAAAAATGAATCATATTCAAATATTAGGTGGACCACACCACACGAAAACAATAGTGATTGGTTGTCCATCATTAAAATTGTCGTAAGGCCAACTGTACTGTTTATTTGACATCCAGTCTGTTTATTAGGTCATACAGGCCTAGATGAAGGGAAGAAAAACAAAAAACATCTCGATCCAAAACTTTTATGGCCCCCAAAATGTTTTAAATGGTTGACACTCATTCAACATTGTTTCCTGTAATGTGGTCCATTTCATATTAGGATATGCCTCATTTTTTATCTCATGCCGTAAGATGATTTTTAAAAATAGATGGATGACATGGATTAAACACATACGTCATGGTGGGGCCTACAGAGCACCAACTACAAGCCATTGGATGGTGTCAGGGGGAGCAGCCAATTTATTCCCCTTATTTGTGGTGTGGTTCATTTAATTAATCTTTGGATATGAATAATTTTTTGGATAGTTCTCTAAAATGATATCGAAAAATGGATGAAAAAGCCAATGATCTCGAATTTTCGGTAAATCCAAAACTCAAGTGGACCATGCCACACGAAACAGTGTGGAATAATGATTTCCACCATTGATACCTTCCTTGGGCACATAATAATGTTTATTTGACATCCAAAATGTTCATAATATCAAGAAGATATGAATGCAAAGAAAACATGAGAAGATATGAATTAATGTGGGCCAACTACGATGACAGTGTAAAATATATTTCGTCCATCATTTTCTCCGAACCATGATAGAATGAGATCTAAAAAATGAGATAGATCCATTGTCGAAGTGGGCCATGCTATGGGGAAATAGTGAGAACAGAAACAGTGAGACCCGAACTTTAATGAAAGATTGGGCTATATGGTCTGGGCTGGATTGGTTCATCTAGCCCATCCCATTGATTATTTATATGGCTGGGTTGGGTTAGGTTGGATATGGTTCAACTCGACTCAGACCTATACCCATTTGGCTTACTCCAACCTTCATTAGGAACAACTCGGGTCTGTTAACCTACTAGTTGACCCAATACATTGTCACCTATAGTTCAAAACTTGAGAACAGACTGACCAAGCCAGGGCCCTTGGACAGCCCTAATTGATGGTTATACTTGAAGCCATCCAGGTCCATTGCCAATTATGGATAGGGGCACCATGTGAATTATGGATCGCAAACGATGGATGGTTGTCAGCAAATTGGCTCCATTCAAAGGGTTATGATCATCTGACCAGTGTGATTATTGCACCATGGCTTGTTCCTAATTGTATGAATGAGTGAATGGTTAAGGTAGTGGCATCTATCCAAAATCATTGGCAACTTCCTCAAAGAAAAAGATGCACAAAGAATGAACATAGATTAGGTGGATTCCTGACTGTGGGGTCCACCACGCCCCATAGTCAAGGATCCACCAAAGCCCCGTTCAAATAGAATGAGATTTTCTAAAGATCATCACGGACAGTAACTTTCCTATTTTGACAGGATCAAATCAAGGTGGTAATAATTTGACTTTGAAAGGATGGCCTCTCATGGTAAGTCTACAAGAATATGGTATTCATGCATTGCTTGGAACATTCTATGCTACTAGAGATAACTGTAATTAGACGTTTAAGAATTTACAAGTTCAATGTCAATGTGGTAGTCTGTGATGTTGTGTGCCTGTTGGGTATCCATGGGGTCCATGACTCCTCGTTGACTGATAAAGAAAAACTTTGATACTCTAGCATAGTATGATGACTGATAGTGATACACAGGCACTTTAAAATTGCATACATGACATACAAGTAATTCAATGTGGGGGTGTTGTGGATGATACACATGCATTGAGAACTTGTACACATAGCATACAATTAATTCAAACTGAACTAGCCAAATGATGGCTCCAAGTTTAGATGTATTGTAAACTAAAATTTGTATTTACTTGTCTAAAACATCAGATTGGTGCACATCTAGCAACGGTTGAAATGAAAACCAAAAAAACAAAAAAAAAATTAAAAAAAATTAAAAAAAAAAACAATGAAAAACAAAAAACAAAATTCCAACAGTCCTGTTTCAGCAAAGAAGCATCCACTAATATTGTTCAATTAATCTTATTTTTTGGGATTTGGAGTTAGTTACACTAGGTTTCATAATTTAAGATGTTTAATTTGAGTTCATGTATGCTTGATGCATGCCACATGTACAGTTTCCACTTGCTCGTGTATCTACCATCACCCACTGCCAGAGTATTAAATAACTCCAATTTACATGTATCAACCATTGTGGCTAAAAAAATATCAATGTCTTAAGGGAAATATTGTAAACAAATGCAGGATTTTTTAAAGCATTTAAGTAAACTCAACGGGGCTCTCCAGAGTGATGTATATAGTTTTGGTGTAGTTCTTGTGGAGCTCTTGATAGGCAAGGGGGCATTTCTTCCACTAGACCTCTAGATAATAGAAGCCTTTCCAATTACTTCCTCATGTCGATGAAAGAGAATCGGCTCTTTGAAATTTTCTGTCCAACCCCCAAAATCCAACTCTAGTGGGAGTAAGAAATAGAACCAATCAGATATGTGTAACATCATCAGAAAAGAGGAGTTAATAACTAGATTATTCTCAAAATTTTCTGAAATTGTTGCTACAAAAGGGTTAATTTTCCTATGATTCAGAAAATGGTAGGTTCTGGTAATATTCTCCCATTGAATTATGTGTGAAGTATTCCTTTTCACTATCTGTTTGAAGGTTACCAATCAGATAAAGCAGGGCAGGACTTTAGAAATCTCCAAAATCTACAATTTAAAAAGGAGAAGCCAAGCTAGCATTGCAAGGCCCAACACATTTTCACTTTGTTTTTTTTTTTTACTGAAATTTCTATCCAAACTGTCCCTAAATCATGTGGTTGGAAAAACTTTTAAGAAACAAGTCATCCATGGGCTTGACAAATAAATTGTCTAAATCACGGGCTTGGCAAATAAATTATCTAATTATTTTCGTCACTAAAAGGAAACTTCCCTTCTTTTTGTCATTTAAAAAATTCAAAACACCCTTTAGTGACGAACATTTTCGTTGCTAAAGGTGGCTTTTAGCTACAAAATTATTTTCGTCGCTAAAAGGAAACTTCTCATCTTTTTTATTTTAAAAAAAAAATTCAAAACACCCATTAGCAACGAAAATTTTCGTCGCTAAAAGTCTCTTCCACATTTTTTTAGATACTAAAATTTTCGTAGCTAAAAGATTGTTTACAGCTTTTAGCGATGAAACATTGCGTCGCTAAAAGTCTCATCCATGCTTTTTTAGCTATGAAAATTTTTGTAGCTAAAAGTAAACCTTTCAAATTTTTTAAAAATTGTTTATGACTTTTGGCGAAGAAATTTTTCATCGCTTAAAGTCTCATCCATGTTTTTTTAGCTACGAAAATATTCGTAGCTAAAAGTAAACCTTTCGATTTTGTTGAAAAATTGTTTACATCTTTTGGCGACGAAAATAAGTCTCATCCACATTTTTTTAGCTACGAAATTTTTTTTAGCCAAAAGTAAACCTTTCGAATTTTTTGAAAAATAGTTTACAGCTTTTAGTGATGGAAATTTCGTCACTAAAAGTCTCATCGACATTTTTTTTAGCTACGAAAATTTTCGAAGCTAAAAGTAAACTTTTGAAGCTTTTGGCGACGAAAATGTTTGTCGCTAAAAGTCTCATCCACATTTTTTTAGCTACGAAAATATTCGTAGCTAAAAGTAAACCTTTCGTTTTTGTTGAAAAATTGTTTACATCTTTTAGCGATGAAAATAAGTCTCATCCACATTTTTTTAGCGACGAAAATAAGTCTCATCCCATTACAAAGAAGGAACGGCTTCAGAAATGGAATTGCTATTCTCGATTCAGACAAAACACTGATTTGTTTACGAAACGCTTGTAATTTTATAGGATCTCCCATTTGTCAAAAACGCCGTTCCTTCTTTGTAAATACCAATTCGTTATTCGATGAGATAAGTGAACAAATGGCCACGGGAATCGGCTGTATCAATGATTCTTAATGGAGGATCTGGGGTTTTTTGACCAATTGTTCAAGTCCGAAAAAAATCTGCACATCTGGTGGCACAAATTGCATAGTATCATAAATAGATATTCCTGGTATTACCCATCTGCCGAGAGAGTTTATAAACTAATAAAGATCCCTGGTATCATCCTCTATGTTGAGATATACCATGAGACCAACAAGTTGATTCGAGATCTCGCTATCAACCTCTTGGCGTAAAAAAAGTAATCTTTCTCGATAAAGTCGGTTGATTAGGACAAATCATAATATCATCGATCTGTTCACCGGGACGAACCATCAAGAGACCAGCTGCATAAGGCTTATGAACGTTATCAATCAGTATAGTCTTGGTATCGGCAACAATGTCAAGCCCCAAACTCGGGAACCGGGCTCACAAAATTCTCGATCGCCGAATCCGGTGCCGATAGCCTCCGTAGAACCCCATTCTCGGCTACTAGCTCCCATTCGCCAGATTCCGATCCTGGGATGCTACGAGGAGGATTTTCAATGTCAGTTTGATTCGTAATAAGCATAAACAAAGGCATAACCCACAAACAACAACCAAGAACTCCATTACATTTCCACTATGATCAAAAACTTTACAAGTATAATGAGCATAAAGGAAAATATAATGGTAAAGAACAAAAACTCCAAAACGATCTGCAACGTGCTCCTGCCTCAGCGCTGCTGCGAGCCAACGTCACCTGCACGCAACGGTCGTGCATAAGCTTATAGAAAGCTTAGAAGGTGGTAAAAATGTGTGCGCAAGGTAGTAATATGAACATGCAATGTCAGAGTAATGCGGAATATGCAGATGGATCCATAATATTATGAGTCGTACCAAGGCTATGCGATGCAAGACATGAATGGTATCGGCCATCCCAAGGCCATGCGATGTGCAATGCAACTCAAGCATACAGATCCTCATCTATGTCCACACATCAATACAGCTCAAATATGGGATATCACCGGAGTCTAGTACACTCTAAACCAGATTACCGCCACATCACGCACAATAAGGTAAGTGGAAGAGACCTCACTATCCGTCTGCCAATATCGGGCATGACTCGTCGATAGCGGACCCATTCCTCTAGCTGGTCAAACTCAGCCTAGCATTGCCCCCTACACTCGGGCGAGTAAGGTAGCACCCCCTTCCAACCGACCACGACACAGTGGAGAGCGTAATCGTCTGGTAATCGGCACTCAACGATCATCTACCCACTCGGTCTAGACGTTGGAGCAACCTCTTAGTACCATAAGGGTTTAGGGACTTTCACCTAGGGATATCTATAGCACCCCATGTAGAACGAGATTTCTGATATCCAATCCTGCCAACCACGATCTGCCTGTGGAGGCTACGGCCCCGATGTAGCTAGGGCATACAACAACCATGTCACATAATGCGAAATGCATGAATCACACTATCCAATCATGCAGCAAATCCTGCGCGTATCGTGTGCTCATGCAGGGCAACACCGCCTAATCGAGGTTCCATAAACAATCTGCCCGAAGGCATATGCTATGATCAGTCACTTCTCATATCAAGCATACATATGATGCGTATGATCATGAGTCATGGAACTATACTAAACATGTTGTAATGAGATGAACTATCCTTACAATGGAGATGGGCTTGGACGGCCTATACATAATAGGTACGAGCCTAGCAATGGGCCCTAAGGAGAGTCGTAATGTGGACATCCAACCAGCATTACACTAGTAATGTGGACGTTAAACCAACATTGCTCCTAAGGCACGATCGTCGCAAATATCGTTACATAATTCGTGTTGGGCTCACACATTGCAATGGACCTTAGGTACATCCCATTGGCCTTAAATACATCAAATGGGCTCTATCATATGGGCCTTTTATTCATCAATGGGTCACATCAATGGGCCAAACCAATGGGCCTTAAGTGCATTGCAATGGGTCAAAACCCGTGGGCCTTGGATTGCATCAATTGGACCCAGTCTCATGAGTCTAATATGTAACAAATGGGCCACACCAATTGGGCCCCACATGTACATCAAATGGGCCTCAACCCATAGGCCTTATATGAGTCAAATGGGCCTAAACCCTTAGGCCTTATATGAACCAAATGGGCCTAAACTCATAGGCCTTATAGTACATCAAATGGGCCTAACTCGTAGGCCTTGTATAAATCAAATGGGCCTAAACCCATAGGCCTTATAGTACATCAAATGGGCTTAGTCCCATGAGCTTGAAGATACATCAAATGGGCCTAGTCCCATGGGCCTTGGAACATATCAAGTGGGCCTAATCCCATGGGCCTAGAGGCCCACTGTATTGTTTATTTGCCACCCAAATTGGCGAGGGGCCCACTGCAATGCTCATTTGTCATCCAACGTGTGGGCTAGGGGATGGCCCACTGTATTATTTATTTGCCGACAGCGGGCGGGTGGCGAGAACAAAACACATGAATTGGAGCAATACAACATCAATGTGGGCTCCACGTGGGGTCCACCCCAATGTTCATATACCATCCAATCCGTTCATGGGGTCACACAGGCCTGAATGAAGTGAAAACATAAATTTCAGCTTGATTCAAAACTTTCATGGGCCAAAAAAATGGTTTCAATGGTAGGCTTTTAGCCACCACTGTTTCCTCTGGTGTGGACCACCTAAGCCTTGGATGGGCCTGAATTTTGGCAGGGGCCCACTTCAGGAGGTGTCCCACCTCATGAGCGAATTGGATCGCAAATAAACATCACTGTGGGGCCCACGTGCAGGGCCGTGGGTCCCACGTGCAGGGCTATGGGTGGCTGTCCGCCCGCCAGCCCAATGCTGCACGCAGCAGCGTGCAGCTGCTGCCGCTGACAGAGGCAGAGGCAAAGCATCTACCATGATGTTTTTGAAAAAAAGGGAAAACCCATTTTTTTGGGGTTTTTCGCACGTGGGGCCCGCTTTACAAAGATCCACCCCGGCCATTGCGTTCAGTGGCTCGAGACAGACCAAATGAGTCTAAAGTTTGAATTTTTATACGTTTAGAAAACAAAATAAAATAAGAAAATGATATTTGAATGGTGATGATGCAATCTTCGACGCCATGGTCCACCAGATGCTCAGATCAGGACCATCTTTCTACTCAATGGCTAAAATGAGGCCGGTAAGTTGATGGACGGCTTGGATTGTACCCCAACGTCAAGGTGGGGCCTATGAGAGGACCTCCCAAAAAGCTTCATTCTTTTCTACTTTTTTTTTTTATTTATACAGGGTAAAAATAAATTATGGTGGACCCTGTTGAAGTGGACCACCATAGATGGATGATGTAGTACAACATTTAAGGTGGGCCCCACTTGAAAAAAAAACTTGGACCAAACAAATGCTTCAAGGTGGGGTCCATTCAAGTGGGCCACACAACCCTATTACAAATAAAATAAAATAAAAAAAAAAGAAAAAAAAAAAGAGAGAGAGATGGAGAGAAAGAGAGAGATGGAGGGTGGGACACGCTTGTGATGGAGGGACCTCGATACTATGGGCCCTCCCTTGCAATGAATCATACAATCAAGTGGGTCCTTTAACACATGGGACCATCAAAATTTAGAATCAACGGTGGGGATCCTTTTTCCACCAATCTGGACGGTCTACATGACCTTTTCTAAGAAATAAACATCATGATGGGATCCATGGAGAATGGCCCCATCATGGAATGATCATGATGATCCTAGTGGGCCATTGGCCACATCTTAGGGTCCCAAGTGAGATCCAAACCATTGATCAGTTGGCCTCACTTGGCCCATCTCAAAAACAGGAAAAACTAGCATAATCTAGCACCCACCGTTCGATCTTCTTGCTCCTATGGGCTTCTTAGCACCTTAGCTTCAACTTCAATGGATGAGATGAGGAATGGAGGGTTGAGATGGGAGATGATGGGGTAGAAAAGTGGGCCACCTTGGAGTTTTGGAAAGGGAGGGAGAGGCTTGGAGAATGCTCATATGTATGGGGCTTTGTTGCTTGGAATTGAGGCTTTGAGAAATGAGAGGGAGAGAGAGTTGTAAAGAGAGAGAGAGTGATGGATGGATGGATGAATGATGGTTGTGTAAGAAAGTCTTGACTTTTGTGGCCATTTGTGTAAGAGAGGTATGGGAGGTGTAAGAGACTCTTGACTTTTGAGGCTTTTTGTGTAAGAGAGGTATGGGTCTTGTAAGAAAATCTTGACTTTTGTGGTTGCTTGGGAATGGGTGAAAGGTGATGTGTACTTGACATGTGATGGATTGATGGATGATTGATTGATGGGATTGATGGGATGATGTAACACATCATAGAGATTCTCTTGGGTTTCGTAACGCGCGGTGTTTTTCTCACACTAAACGTTGGCCCACATCTCTTGATCAGGGTATCGCCTCGGCGCACAAGTCGCGGCATCGGAACCGCAGCGATAGCGCGGTCGCTATGGTACAGAACTCGGGTTGAGTCGACTCGGGTTGACGGCGAATGAATCAGGGTCACGCGTGACTATCGGTTAAGGGTCGAAGGTTGTCAGAATTTGACCGGTAAGACCGTGGAAGTCTACGGAATGGTACGGACTAAGATACGAGTCTTACAAACAATGAATGGTTTCAGCTCAGTGTGATATGGTTTGAGTGCTGTGATATGGGTTGGATAGCTACACATCCGATTTAGGATCTCTCTTGTTGTTATTGGCTCGAACGTTGGGTGGTGTGAGAAGTCGGAGATATGGAGACCAGCTACGTGTTGTGTTGAAAGCGAGGAAAGAAAGAGGCGAATCCACAAGAGTCTGATTTTTGAGATGGGCGGAGATTAAGAGGAAGGAAGGAAGGCAGGTAGGCTCCTCCGAATAGAATAGAATAGAATAGAATGGAGGGCCTAACGCCTAGTAAGATGGGGAAGGAGTGTTATGAAACGGAGGAAGAGGTGCTGGCCTTACTATATAGGGGCTCAAGACCTCGACCGGACATCGATCTCAATTTGCCACCCGCCTGGAAGCGGGATTGAGAGTGAAAGGGACCAATATAGTGGTCCTAGCAGGGTAAGGAGTCGCCACGAAATTTGGGAAGTGCTGGATGATTTAACCCCCCACCCTAAAGGTGGAGTAGGGCGCCCCTCCAGTGTTGCTGAAGAGGAGGTGCGCCTCCAACGCAGCATTCAGGAATGGGGAAGGACCTTATTGAAGGCCTGAAAAGATAGGCTCTGGGAATGGAGGGCATCTGTAGTAAGGAGGGCACTGACTCCCCGAAGTTGCTCTTTTCATTTGCAGACAATCTAACTCCCCGAAGTCACTCTTTTCAGCCAGTTAGGAAAATGATCCTGAAAATACTTAACCGATTCCTAAAAATTTCCTGTCCATCTGTACACCTGACCTTTAGGAAAATGATTCATTGCTAAATCTGACTCCAGAAGCCACTCTCAAGATTTGTACATATGACCTTTTTGTAATCACTCTAAGAACGGGAAGCCGAATCTCTGTCGGTAAATAAAAAAGGTAAGCCTTCAATTCGATTCATAGAAATCAATATTCAAAACTCGATTTGAATAAATGAATGGGGGAATAGGAATCGATGCATTCAGATAACGAGGGGGAGAGAGAACCATATTCCAAACCTCGCAAGCTTAGGCTGAAAAGCCTATTAGTAAAACGCACGCATACATTTTTCAGCTAGATAACAAGTCCAAGATCAGCGAAACCTGGATGCACAGGATAATCATTTGAGGATTGAGGCCAGAGTTCAGTGGCTTCATGGCAGCAGTTCGTGGGTGGCTGACACAGCCCACATTGCTAGAATTAGAGAACCTCCTAATAAATCAAGAGTCTCTGGCTAGGCAGATGGCTGGACTCTCGATTAAGGAGAGTGAGGAGGCTCTTTTCTCTGGAAAAGGGAAGAAGAAGCCTCAATGTCGATCAGAAGAATGAGAAGCAGCAGTAAGGCCGCGTTCGAATCTCCACGGAATTGGAGGTCTTTCTCGTGAGAGAGAGACGGAGAGGTCCCCCTCCTGGTGTGAGATTGAGCGTGAACCTGTGGAGCCAAATATTCTATTCAATATTAAATGATACCAATGACTAACAACTTCAGGAGAAAAATCCCCCGGCAAAAAAACCTTCAACACCCGACTCTATTCAAGGATTTCCAGGGTTTCAGTTCCTGGCCTCGAAGAATGGAGCCTTCTTTCTGAATTCTTTTCCAAATACACGAACCAGATTTGGCTGTGTTGGAGTGCCAAACCGGATTGGATTTTAGATATCTTTTTTTCATGTAGCTGGCCCATGGAGAGTCCCCCTCTCCTTTCAGGGCATTGCTTTCCATGAGAGTTTGAGGAGGCATGCCATGTGAATATCTTGTAATTGTCGAATGCCTAAGCCTCCTTTGGCTTTTGGTCGACATACCATTTCCCATGCCACAACACCTGAGTGTCTTATAGAGCTGGAATTCCAGAGGAAAGATCTCATAAGCTGTTCAAGCATTTTGATAGTGCTTGAAGGAAGAGGAAGAGTCATTGCCACATAGGTAGGGATACTACTCAAAACATGTTTGAGTTGGATGACTCTCCCGACAAATCCATAATTGCGATGGAATCGCATCTGGAATATCCAATGTGGGCCAAGGATCGACGTCATTTGATTGGTTGTGTCTCAATCGGAAACTTCTCACCGGTGATAGACTGAAACGAATGGGGATACATGGCAAATTCGTCCAATGTGCAATCGGGCAGAAGATACATATCTATATATATTCTTTGAATGCCGTGCTATCCCTGCTTCTGTCCCTGCAGAATCTCGATATCAATCTCAATCAACAGGCACTGGTTCAACTGTCTCCACCTCCGCTACCTAAACTCAATCAAAGAATTTTGTGGGTGATGCTCATGATCCTACGACTCGTATAGTCTAGAAAGAGTTTCAATATCTGACCTGTCCGATGCTTCTTTTGCCAAATACGATATACAAGTGGGACCTGCACTATGAGCAAGCTGTGTGAAAAACTGCTTCTTTTTCCTGGTTCCGTAACTTGGTCAAAATGGGGTTCTACCGGGAAACCATGGATTTTTGAGTTTTCGCCATTGGTTACTGGCTTGGAGCATCGGAAGATCGGGTGGTGGGAAATGAAATCCACAAGTCAAATAAAGAAGGAGGGTGTCAGAAAATCGGGTGTTATCTCAATAGCGATTCCTCTTCACAAATGAAGTCGATTGCAACTTATCTTCCGACCGCCGTACGACGGTCGGTAACAAAAGACATTCGCTAGGGAAGGGCTAGTCAAAACTAACAAAAATAGAAGAGAAAAAAAGAAAGAGAAAGAGAGCGAATTGACCAAAAGAAGAGGACAAATTGTAAGAAACAAAGGCTGGAAGCCAATGCGCCAATTGGAGAATAGGTTGCCAGGACCGGGAGAGCAAAACCAACATGGGCCGAAGCAGTGCACGCAAGGAGATGCTGCTGCTGGATGTCACGGTTCCGGGGTGCCATGATCCTTCTCTCTGGAACAATCGAGGGCACAGACTGACTGCATCAATCATCGCTCAGTAAGCTATTTATTGCCGCCAATAGTGCTTCACTTGCATGCAAGGTGGCACGCCAGCGCCAGGTAGAGCTATCGCGCGCGGGCGAAGGAGATGCATTTCTGGTACTAGACAAGCTCTCAGGGAATAATCTCTTTCTTATTTCTGCCTTTCTTTCCCATGACGACTAGAGGAGGTAGAGTGAAAGATTTGCCAGGTGTGAAATCCCATTGTATTCGAGGAGTCAAGGATTTGCTGGGAATTTCGAATCGAAGAAGGGGCAGATCTAAATATGGTGCAGAAAGACCCAAATTGATATGAATGGAAGATGCCTCTGGAACGTCATTTTTCTCGGTCAGTCAGGGTAATGAGCAAGCAAGAACAAGTCTTTCAATTTAGTTCGTCCCATGGCTTCAGATCAGGTAGAGGCATCACTACGTAGTGGGTGGGACAAGTGTTTCATTACGTCTTCTGGAGAACGAACCAATCCCATGACTTTGACTTCCTAGCCCAACCGGTCCCCAGTACAGTAATCGACTTATTAGGCGACCCTCTTATCAGAAACAATCAGATCAATCCCGGTAACAACCAACGCCGGGAACAACTGTCTTTTTGAATGCTTTCTCTAATCCTAAACCTAAATAATCAAAAAGTACTACTCTTTATTTGATTCTTCCCATACGACTATAACAATAGCTATTTAGTTGAATACAACAGGCTGTTTTTGGTCATAGGGAAATCTCTTCTATCATGGTTTGTTGAGATACGGAAAAGTGGATAGGTTCAGTCCTTATGCGTATTTGAGAGATTGTCATCGGGCTGAGGAGTGTCCACATGAGTTCATTGAGGTGTCTACACAGGCCTGCAGTCCTCTTTTATATTCTGTCGAGAGTTCGGATTGCTCCACCTAAGTAGAACGAAAAGGAGGAATTGGAAATTCAAAGGGGGGGAGCCAGAAGCTTCACTTTCGGTAGCTTGTTGATTTTCAAGAACGGGAATCGTCATGATATGTTGGGAATCTCTTATGAGAATCATCCACGACTGAAACGTATCTTGATGCCTGAAAGTTGGATAGGCTGGCCCATGTGTCCCTATTACTTTCCATTCATGACTCGGTCGGGCACATAACTACATTTAATTTATGACCTTTCTCTTATTGTCTAGATGGAACCTCGGATCCGTTCGGGACTCTCCCCACTCACTTCTCATGAGGGGGAGCGGGACAAACCCCATGGAATGGAAGGAAGGGAGACCGTCGATTTAGCATTGGTACCGCATTAGCCACCAATCCGCCGTGGTGAATATGTACCCGGGCCCTGTACACACCGCCTGTCACACCCTGGGAATTGGTTTCGCTCGAAGCATCGGACCAGCAAGTAACGGTCACGCATAAGTTTTTCAGCTGGGTCCTAGTCTTTATCTAAACGGCGTGCAACGAAATAGTTCTAGTGAGCCTTGCTACGGCTGCTGCTACAGCTACAGCATCATATGTCATGCTCCTCTTCTCTGAGCCACAAGGCAAAGCTACTTCGCACCACTGATAGACTACTTAAGATTCAATTTAAAAGGCGCTACTTAGTTTCGCAAGCCTTTGTCATTGTCAATCAACTAAGTAGGGCGAACAGCCCCCTGCGAATCCATAAATCTGAGGTGCGGGAAGCGGGTGAGCTGCCCGGGCAGGAGTCGTTTCCTAATGAAAGGTGCAAGCTTAGCTAAAACAGGCAGAAAGACCCGCACTCGACTATATGAACCCTGTTAGAACCGCATTCGGGCCAATAGGGAAAGGGACCCACAATGCCCTGTATGTCTTCCTCATTTGTTCATACCATTGACATTTTTGCGAGTTCCTCAAGAAAGGAAATAGAGTTGTTCCGGCATTGGCGAGTCTCACCCACTCCAAAAAGAGTCAACACATGGGGAAACTTAGTCGTCCAACCAACTCCTTTCCTCTTCACCTGCACGTCGATTCTCGGACTATTCCTTGTAGAATTCAGTCCCCGTAGTAAATTCTGGCTATGTGGATACTCATTCTAAACCACATGGGAGGTGCGTTCCTAATGAGGTTACCGACCATCTCGATACTCAAAAGATTACAAGACTTTTCCCCCACTCTAGTTTCCTCGTCCTGAATTCCACCAGATACTGTGCAAGGGAAGTGTCTTGCAAGCAGGTAGGAATGAAGGCTGCGAACAATACACTTTATTTACCGCCTGGTGTAGTGGTGCTTCGACCACATAAATCGTCGATTATATAAATCTACCTTTCGATGATAAATACATGAAGATATAATAATCATCAATAATAAAGAATCTCATGATTCTTATTTATGAGGAACCTTCAGCTCTTGGCGGCCTTGGAACGTCCATTCGACGTGACGTGGAAGGAAGAATGCATGAACCATGGTAGAGGAGAAAGGATGGATCACCTGCCGATCTTTGATCCAACAAAACTATGCTAGAAGAATGGGATACAGATTGACCGGCACAAAAGCCATCTCCATCAATCTACGCTCATTGATGAGACGGCGACATAGAGAAGAAAGTATACCGACCTCTCATATCTTTCGGTGGGTGGGATCGGTTGTTGCCGTAGCGCGCTAACACGCGTGCGGGAGCCAACTGAAAAACGTAAGTGCCAACGCACGTTTGTATATAGACGCTTTTCAGCCATGCTTCAAAACTACTGAGCACGCTAGCGGCTTCAAAGCCAGCTTCAAAACGTATGCACGGCCGTTGCTTGCTGGCTTCAAAGCCTATTAGTAAAACGCGCGTAGTAGTTTTGAAGCTGGCTTCAAAACGCTTATTACTATATAGTTAAAGGCTGATGCACCTTTATAGTCATAAGCTGAAGATGGGTGCATCTCATTTCGCCAGTGGTTTGGTAGCTTAATGGATGGCTTAAGGCTTAAAAAGCTTCCCAGGCGTGTTGCGGCAGGCATTAGTTAATGCATTTTTATAGCGCCAGATTTCTCGAGTCGTTGGGCCATCCATCTCTCAACGTTTTGAGTCGATACCTCAGGCTGAATGTCCATCTGTACACCCGACCTTTAGGAAAATGATTCATTGCTAAATCGACGGTCTCCCTATAAAACGGTAGTGTCTGTTGTGGTTGGCCTTCTATAAAACGGTAGTGTCTGTTGTGGTTGGCCTTCTATAAAACCGTGATCCTGAAAATACCTAACCGATTCCAAAATGATCGCGAAAATACTTAACCGATTCCTGAAATTTTCAACTGCAGACAACCTGGAACAACTCAATCACTACTCCGAACAGTCTGGACCCCCTTAGGGGGTTAGGGGAAATAACTAAGACAACACAAAAGCTGTTACGCCATTGTATGTTCCATGTTGACCGTCAATAAGCTCGCTGAAAAATGAAATGGACTAAGACAAAGCAAAGAACAACTATGTAAGTCAGCCAACGTCGGTAGTAGGATCAGGAGCTGGAAGACGAGTGGGTCTTCCAGAGCCTCCTGCTCTTCATATTAGCAATCGAAAGCTTGCCAGTAGGAAAGCAAGCAAAGGTTATGTAAAGTGACCCTAAAAAATGACAAAAGGCCCCCCCTTACAAGAAAGCCCTGAAGAACAAGGATCTGAAAGAGAAGTGCTGGAGTAGCTGCTAACGCTATATGAGTTGTCTGGTGCATAAATAATATGCATGTTGGTGAAATCTTCATTTTCTTTGTGATAGATGGTGTGCTGTTGAACTATTGCAAGGTCATCTTCATGGCCAAAGAAGAGTCAAAATCAAATGGAAGAAAAAGAGAAGAGAGATTGAAGAGTATAGAAAGGAGTTGCTGTTCAGGCCACTGCAATTATGTTATGTCTCGATCGGATATCCAAGAGGTGACTTATACACCAACTGTACTGCTGCTAGCTCAGAAGCTTTTGGATCAACAATGGTAACTCAAACTGGCGAAAAGGGAGTATAGCTTTGTTGAGGATGAAATTACTGCTCCTGGCTCTACCTCATAGAGAGGCATATTTATTGGTTTAAAGTTGAGGTAAATGACTGATTCTTAGTCAACTCAATTAGCTTCCTCTGCTTCCGGTGGTGGGACCACCGCTGATGAAAAAAAAAAAAAGGCTAGGTAATGTATCTCCAACTAGCTCTACTCTGGTCACTGGGTCAATAATCGGCCCGGTGGTTCTTCGAAGCTCCGGTCTTAACGCCCGTACTACTGCTGTGCAGCCTTTCCTTGGGTTCGTAGAGTCGGGTTTCCCGGTTGCCCACAACGGAGGAGCCGCCCTCACTAGGTAGGCGGGCACGGGTCATAACGCACTCTTCGCACAACAGATCCACTTTGAAGTTTACTTATTCGCTCGGCCAATCGTCAGAATGTGTATGAGATACCATAAGGGCCCAATATCTCAGGATTCCTTTACCTGGAGAAATCCCTCCTCCCTCAGTATCCTGTATGCTGCATCTGACGTGAGGTTTCCTTAGTTTCTGCATGAACTGACTAACAATACCAACAACACAGGCTATGTATGTCAGGTCTTGTCATAGTCAGGTAGATTAGACTTCCGACTAATCGTCTATACATGGAAGGATCCTCCTGCAGTTTTCCTTCATCAATTGAGAACTTATGATTCCGGAGTCTTAGCTGTTTTGTAAGCAGTTAGACCAGTTCGAGAGAGAAGGTCTATTGCATATTTTCATTGAGATAGGACTATACCGACTGAGATACCTCACAAGGAAATACTGGAGTCTGCCAAGGTCTTTCATGTCGAATAGACTTGTAGATGAGATTGAAGACCTTTATTGAAAGGCTTTCTGATCATATCAAGTAATTACAATATAATTTACATAAAAAGGAGCTACTCTGCCCCGCCATGAAATCTCGATCTGACCTTGCCCCGGGAACTCACACTCGAAGCACGCAATGGAGTCCACCTCGTAGCTATCGCGCTTAATGCCGACAAACGGATCCCCATCCGCAGGTAAGAATAGGATCCGTGCCACATCACCTAAAGTGATAGAGAGCTCCCGAAAAAATGTATTGGTCTCTGGGCACCACCTCTCCATAAGGGCTGCTATGAGACTGTGGTCTACAGAGGGGGGTACGACCCGATCAAGTGCCCTAGGCGGTATCGTCGGAAGGCGTATTTCACATAAGGCGCCAGGTTGTGAAGAAGATGGCACATGTTCAGACTGTGAGATCCCGTCCATTCTATGCTCTCGGGCTCAAAGGCAAATACAAAGAATTAAAGGGTTAATGCTTAATGCCCTTAATGTAATGGGGCATTCATTAAGGGCATCGCGAAGAAAAGAAGAAAAAGCGTGCGATCCAAGAGTGAAAGCGTGCAAGAAGTTCTTGGGATTGGTGAACAATGTAGGACATAGGAGCAAGTGGCTTTGTATTTAGCATCCAAAGAATCTATTATGACCGCGCGACAAACAATATTCGTTTTGTCGAAGTAGATGGGAGCGGCCGAGCTGCCCATAAGATCGATTCATTCTCCATAGTAGGACCCTAACGAGCAGTCGGACGAAATTCACAGTGGCCGTTTAGTCCATGGTCCATTGGATGGTCGGTGCTAGGCCAGAAATTGGAACACATTGATTCCGCTCGTTCCCGTCCTTCGCTTCAGGGCCTGTCCCTCGGTGTGGTCAGTACTCCATACTGTTGGGCAGCGAAGCTTACACTTGTTCATTTATTATGATAGTTCACCAAGGCCTCTTTCCTCCTCCCTTTTCTGCTCACTCGTAGGGGTCCGGACCGCCACAGATGGGGGAGGGAGTCGACTGAACATCTCAGCCATTGGCGAGAATTTCGCCCGCATCCAATCCCCAATTCTTGTTCACCCCGGATGATCGGCTTGCTGCTTTGAAGCCAGCAAGCTAAAAAACTACTGAGCGCCAATGCGCGCAGCGGCTTTGAAGCAGCAGTTGCTTGCTGGCTGAAAAGCCGTTGCGCGCTAGCGCGCTGTAGTTTTGAAGCTAAAAAAGTCCCGTACGCGCAACGACTTAACGTCTACTTTGCCCCTTATGTATATAAGGTCAGGCCATCATATTAGCAAATAAACGTATTCCTGAGCTTAATGCGCGAAAACAATGAGGGATCCCTTTTTCCTTATATTTAATAGTAGTGCATGAGGGATTTTTTGTTTGACTTATGAAATGTCAGTCCTAAGTAGATGAACTCATTGAAATCTGTGCATACACTGATTTTGGGCAGGCTTATACCATTACGCTCACGAGAAGAATATTCAGCTTGAGCCTACCTTCGCACACCTCCGTTACTCTTTAGGGGGCATCCACCCCAGATAAACTACCCACCTCGCAGTGTCCCCCCCCCCCCCCCCCCCCCCCCCCCCGAATGATCGGTGCGGCAGTTAGGCATCCTTAGACGAAAGAGTGGTCTTTCAGGATTGGTCGTTGTGTGTCACCACCTCCCACCTATCCTACACATTCGATCGACGGTTGCTTCACTCTCGTCAGCTGTACATACGTCACCTTCCATTGTCTTAGTGAAGATTACAACGTACTCCTGCGTGTCGGGAAGTTCCTTCCTTAGCCTTTCCTTAAGTCCATTGTTCCTCAGTAGCTCAGTGGTAGAGCAGTCGGCTGTTAACTGACTGGTCATAGGTTCAAATCCTACTTGGGGAGAATTGATAGTTATCGCTTTTCTGACCTAGCGACCCCTGTCCTTCTCGCCGTTTTTATCAATCAATGCACCACACTAATATGCTTGTTTGGACAGACACACTAATATGCTTGCCCCTAAGTCACTAAGTCAACCTTCGCCTACTTGAAACAGCAACTGCTACCACCTTCCACTCGAAACAAGACTTATCTTCTTTGTATCTAATCCGAACAAGAACACTTTTTCTACGACGATGGCCCTCCACCCGGGCTTAGAGGAACGAACTCTCTGATCAGCCTCCCACAAGACAAAGTGATTTGACTTCGGTTGACTTCGTCGTTACGAAATGAGTCAAGAAGGAAGGACTAGAAGCCCCTCAGAGTCACTCGAGGATACCATTCTGATAGGGACTTCAATTCTGTATCAGAACTGTACGAAACAATGTGTTCAAAATCGACGGCGGCTATTGGAATGATTCCTCTCTCTGTCCGGATCAAAAAATGGATTCTCGGCTCAGCAGCCAGAACAGACAGGACGCCTGTCCCTCGTCATCCCGGGTTCGCTTGCTCATGAGAACCGTAAGATATCTAACAAAGTAAATCTACTATTCCTGTCTTTGCTTTCAGTAGTGTTGACCCTATATATAGTAAGCAACTAACCTTAAGATCTTGCAGTCCCTTCAAGGTAGTCTGCTAAAGTCTTTTGGCAGGAAAGACAACCCTAGCTACTAGAAGAAGTAGTTCACCTAGTGGCTCGACTTGGTCTCACTCCCGCATGCCTGGACGATTGATTGAGAATCTCGAGAATGCCTTTGACGTAATAAGCTTTGAAGCTGGGCCTGCCTCCACTTCCTTATTAGAAAGAGAGGCCTATTAAGAATTAAATTGAAACCTCCTTTCTTTGTTCGATCAGAATACGGATGAGATCAGAGACACCATCATTGGGGCAAACGATGTAATAACTTTGGTTAGAGCAAAGCCCAAAATGGCATAACCCTCCGATACCTTGAATGCACACACTCATGAGCCACCAAAGCCCCATCAAGAATATAATCTTTCTACCAGCTTCAAAACTACTGCGCGCGCTAGCGCATTTTACTAATAAGCTTTTCAGCCAGCAAGCAATGGTTGTTACGCGTGTTGGCGCTCATACGTTTTTCAACTGACAAATGTATGCGCGCGCTAGCGCGTTTTATTAATAAGCTTTTCAGCCTAGCAGAGAGAACAATAACGATAACGAGCGCTCCACCCGCTTGGCGGCAGCAGGAGCCGCGGGCAAGTGCTTGGTAGGCCAACAGCCCAGTGAACCGGGGCGGCATAGCTAGCAGCAGAACCACATTCAAATCCGTTAGTCAACGACGTGACTCGCTCTGGATGAATCTATCAGCCTGTGTAGCGTAGAGGGCTTGTGCCATGCCAAAGATCCCTCCTCTGCGCCAGCCAGACGTGACGAGGTAACTGAGTTGTACAATGTGGCCCAGCATCTAAAGGAGATCTCGACTCAGATCTCCTTATTTGATCTGCTCTAGTGGTGACGAGTGGAGTAGGCAGCGAGTGGAGTGCATAAGCCCAACAGCTACGGGGCGAGCCAGCAAGCAGGAAGAACGTCGTTTTTCGAGAACCGTCTATCCATATATGTTTTGATCCCCAGTTCATACTAGATCCAGTTGCGTTCGATTGGAATTGAGAGAATGACCTTTACTCTTTTGACTCCTGAAGTCACTCTCAAGATTTGTACATATGACCAGCGACGATAAAAAGTTTATTTGATCCGCTTTTAGTAAAACATTTTCCTCCATCGATACTGATTTTATTAGGGCCCTATTTAAGGTACTCTTTTGACACCAACCTAGGGATTTCCTCGAGACTGACGGGGTCGGGATCCTTTGAGAGAAGATCCTGAAAATACTTAACCAATTCCTGAATGATCGTGAAAATACTTAACTGATTCCTGAAAATTTCAACTGCAAACAACCTGGAACGGTATAGAAGGCCAGCCAAATTTCAACTGCAGACAACCTGAATTTGTTTGAGAAATTGTCAAAAGATACGTCCCGCTACTGACACTTGAAAAAGCGGCTTTCAAGGTCTCGTCGCTTCGATGAATCACTTAAGCCCTGATACATTTTTGGTGCCATGGAGCTAGACCAGTGAGCTATTAGCTTTTGGCGATGAAAATTTTCGTCGCTAAAAGTCTCATCCACGTTTATTTAGCTACGAACATTTTCGTAGCTAAAAGTAAACCTTTCGATTTTTTTTAAAAAAATTGTTTACAGCTTGTAGTGACAAAAGTTTTCGTCGCTAAAAGTCTCATCTACGTTTTTTTAACTACGAAAATTTTCAAAGCTAAAAGTAAACCTTTCAATTTTTTTCAAAAATTATTTACAGCTTTTGACGACGAAAGTTTTCGTCGCTAAAAGTCTCATCCTTGTTTTTTTCGCTACGAAAATTTTTGTAGCTAAAAGTAAAGCTTCCGAAAAAATTGTTTACAGCTTTTGGCGATGAGACTTTTCATCACTAAAAGTCTCATCTACGTTTTTTAGCTACGAAAATTTTTGTAGCTAAAAATAAACCTTTCAAATTTTTTGAAAAATTGTTTACAGCTTTTAGCAACAAAAATTTTCGTCGCTAAAAGTCTCATCCATGTTTTTTTAGCTACGAAAAGTTTCATAGCTAAAAGTAAACCTGTTGAATTTTTTGAAAAATTGTTTACAGCTTTTAGCGACAAAAATTTTCATCACTAAAAGTCTTATCCACATTTTTTTAGCTACGAAAATTTTCATAGCTAAAAGTAAACCTTTCGATTTTTTTTTGAAAAATTGTTTACAGCTTTTAGCGATGAAAATTTTCGTCGCTAAAAGTAAACCTTTTGAATTTGTTTGAAAAATTGAAAACAACCTTTACAGACGAAAATTTTCATCGGTAAAAGTGACTTTTAGCTATGAATTTACAATTTCGTCGCTAAAAGTAAACTTTTTGCGATGAAAATTTCTTTCGTCGCTAAAAGTGACTTTTAGCGTCGAAAAAAGGTTTCATCGCTAAAAGCTCTCTTTTTTATAGTGTTGAGGGATGGAGTTTCTCCCCTTGATGTTTTATTTAAACCAACCTGATTTTTATGATTTTAAACTCGCAAGTATACGAATCAGGTGTAGATATGGTACGTATTACGAGATCGTTCTTACAAAGACTGGTTGTCACAGTTCAAATTTTACGATTCTTCTTAACTAATCCAACAAATAGTTGAGCTAGTGGTTAAGTAAACTAATAAAAATCAATATAAAATAACTGAGAACAAGAAGAAAAATTCAATCAAGAAGAACACTAGGACTTTTGAATCCACCCCTAATTATCCTAACCCTTATTTTACTTGTTGATTCACCCTAATTCAGATTGATGTAAATTTAATAAATAAAGCACACTCTATGTCCTTGGTCAGACACACAGAATGTATAATCCCTTAAAGCATAAGGATTACATCTTTCCATCCATGGTCAGGCATAAATAAATGTAAGTTCTTATCTCTTTTTCTATAGGAAAACCTGTTCATGGTCAAACGCAAGCACCTAGAATAAGATTTCAAACAATATCCACATTTATACTTTGGTTAAGCTCATAGAATGGAGAAGTATGGAGTTTTCATTTAAGCACACTAGAGAAAGAAATAAATCAATCAATTTAGATAAAATCAACACATAACAAGAGTCATTCAAATTAGGGCCTTAATTTCATCTCTAGCTAAGAAATTAGAAACTCATAGATTCAACCGGAAAGAAGGAAAAATATAAATGATAAAAGAAAAACATCCTTCCAATCTCTCCCTTCTTTCTTCCTCTCTCTCTCTTTTCTCTTTCTTCTCTCCTCTCTTGCTTCTCCAAGCTAAGATCTCCCTTCTCAAGCTCTTCTTCTCTTCTTTTATACATGGCAAGGGTGGTGGAGGGCTGGAGTCAGTTCGTAAGGGCTTAAGTCGGTGGAAGAACCAACCTTACGCAGTCAGTAACGCAGCATGTGCGTTGGGTCTTAATTTTCACCGAAAATCATAATTTGATGTAAGATCCATTCCATTCAGACTCCTTAGCATTGTTCGATCCCACCTTGGCAAGATTATAGATGGTCCAGATGGACAAACTGATCCCTGCCAAGCTCCTATAACAACTCGGATCATCCGGGTCTCTTTGGTCGTGCATAACGCATAAGGAATCTGAAAACAGATCCTTTCGAGGTCAATAGGGCCCATGAACGGAGCTATCTAGGAAATCCATTCCATCCATTGGATTCTCCTCAAAATTTTGGTCAGGAATGGTTGGTTTTGGTTATCCATTGATGCGGCCTAGGTAAGGAATCATGCTTTAATCTTTCTAGACATCGTAGAGTAGCCTATTTGTGGTCGTTGTGGCTGGCACATGTGTATGCATGGGCGCTAACAGTCAGAATGGGTTTGACTCTTTCGATCCCCTTTACACGATGGACGACTTAGATCATCCGTACGGATGATGGAGGTGGCCCACCAGCTTCCATAAAACAGACGCAGTCCGTTCGTTACGTAGCCGGCAAAACGGCAACTACCATTTTTGAGAAGAAGACGGGTCAAACATCAGTTTAACCGTCTTACAATGTGGTGCACGTCTTATACGTGTACACTGTGTACGTGCACGTGCACATACAAGGCCCAGTGTGGTGTTTCTAAGGAATCCTCTCCATCCATCCATCTCATCATCTCACTTAAGGTGTCGAGTCTAAAATTGAAGTATATCCAAATATTAGGTGAGCCCCACTTAAGGAATTTAGGGGCTGATCTGTCCATTGGGCCACTTTCAAAGTTATCTAATGGCTGAAATTTTACGTGTATGGTTAATTTATGGCCCCAAAGCCATGTATGAAGTTTCGAGCCAATTGGATAGCAGGAACCCTGTGATCTTGAATCTTGGACAACTTTTGGGCCTCTTTAACGTGAACAGCTTGATTTCCTCGGATCCCTGGCATGTAAATTCTTCATTCTTGATCCTCTGGAGTCTGTCCCTTGCTTTGGTGACTTCAGAGCGTTAATTCCATACTTGTAAGTATCCTTTTTCAGTCTAAGCTCCTCATTACACCCTACAACAAAAACACAATTAAAATTTAACTTTGAGCACTATCATGTTAGTAAAATTAAGTAATAATCGGGATTTAATATGCAATATTCGACCTTCATCACCCCTCGTGCACAATTAGTACCTGAATTTTGTGCATGATCTGTACGTGTGACTCATGCATTAGCATCGCATTTCATGATGATACTACCCTTGCTTCATTAGGGTCTTACCTCCACAAGGATATTCATGGATGCCTGAATGTGTGGATACCAAAAATGATACTTGAGCATACCGGGTGCATAGGATGCCCTTGGATGAAATTTTCTAAACTTCCATGGTACCAAGGGACTGCCCCAACGCCATGACCGAGGGAAAACTATGAGCGCACAAGGACTTTATACCGGTAGACCGCGACTTCCACTGTCGTGTAGTCGGTTAGGTAGGGATGTGGCCTTATCCGCCTGTGAGGGAGGGCATTATTAGGCTGAGTCTGACTAGCTCGCGAAATGGGTCCGCTGCCGTCGAGCCCTGTTGGTGATTGGCTGTCTACAGGCGGGTAATGAGGTGTCTTGTACTCGTTTGACTGTGCGAAGTCTATAGAGCGGCAATTATTCAGTAGTTTAATAAACCCCGGTGATTTCCTTATGATTGGAAATGTACTTGACATGTGGTTTGGATATGAGCACTAGTATTATGTACATCGCATTTACATCGGCTGTATAAGCCCCTTCATGAATTGTCTTGGTAAGGCTCCCAGTACTCATTGCATCTTATTCATGATAAGTCTTGGTAAGGCTAGCGATATTGTCATGGAGCATGTTTCCCTTCCTGTATCTTCTACTATTCTTCTGTGCACCATTGTCACACTTTGTTACCACCCACTAAGCTTCTATAAGCTTATGCACGATTGATGCATGCAGGAGATCTCAGGCAGGTGTCGTAGTGGCCGAGCTTGGAGTAGTATTCAGCTTGAGGACTCCAGTGTTGTTGATCTTTCTCTCCTTTTTCTATCATCTTATGTATGTCCTTTTGGACCTTATGAAAGCTTGTAAAAGTTTAAATTCTTAATGGATTTTGTGATGTGTGCCTTACTATTCTTAAATATACTTGTTGTGATCTTGGGTATGCTTATATTGGAATGTTTATACTATCATGAAAATCCTCCTTGTACGATCCCAGGATCAGAACCTGCCTTAGGAGTCGAGAATAGGGTACTACGGAAGCTGTTGCGGCCAAAACCAGCCATTGGGTTCCTTGTGAGTCCAGTTACCGAGTCTGAGGCGTGACATCAGGCCATATAACTCACTAGGTGGGCCACATCTACCAAACCAATAGAAGCCCAGAAAAACATTTGCCCAAAATTTGCTAAACTATTCATTTTTTTCTAACATTATGGCCTACCTGATGAGCGAATGGCCTGATTTCAACGTGAGGCATCTACATGGTGGGCTCCACCTGATGGGCTGCCTGGATTTTGCTGAGTGTACCACATTAATGCATGTGGTGCTGTGTATTGGAGCTGTATCATTCGTGTTGGATTTGCAAACCTCTCTACCTTACAGAATCTTAAATCTATAGCTCTATGTTGATATCTTGTCTGATTTGTTTTCTTCATTTACAAGTAGAAATACATAAAATCAACAGAAAGAATCCTTGGAAATGGATGAAGTTTGTAAAGAGCTGGATGAACTTAAAGCAACCATGAAAAAGCTCACGGCTGACTAGCAAGCAAAAGCTGATTCGGGAGGGCCTATTTGTTTACCAATCGTGGTTGAAGCATTTCTTCAAACATGTAGGGGGTCATGGACAGCGGTAGACATGGCTGCCGCTGCCATGGATGTTGTCCAATTTATGGCCATCAAAAGAGGAAAATAGAGAGAAACAGAGAGTACCTTCAAGTGCCTTCTCAGATTTCTTCTATTCTCTTCACCATTGATGACCATGGAATAAGGTTTGGACATTCAATATTTGAGAGAGAGAGAGAGAGAGATACCAACGACGATGAGGGGATGATGGGAAGAAACCCTTTGTTTTTACCTAATGGGAAGAATCCTTCCATCCACAAGGAGAGTGGTAGCGAGATGGGAAGAAACTCTCTATTTTTACTTGAAACCTTCCATCCATAAGGAGAGTGGCAGCAAGATTAAGAGAGGGAGCATGAGAGAGCGAGAGGGAGAGGGAGACGGCGAGGGAGCACGAGAGAGCTAAAGCGAGAGGGAGAGGGAGAGTTTTTTTTTTTTTTTGAGCGAGAGGGAGAGGGAGGGTTTAGGTGGTCGAATCATGTGAATCCAAAATTTTCATGACCGCCAAAAGGGTTTCAATGGTAGGCGTTCAATCCTCCACTGCTTTATACAATGTGGTCCACTTGATTTTTTTATCTGTCTTATTTTGTCTCAAGACTTACGACGAGGTCGCTAAGTGGACAGACGGTTTAGATATAACTTATACATCATGTTGGGACCCACAGAACTTTATGATGTCAATACACCAAATCACATAAATGGTGTGTGCGACAGCAGCCAATCCACTTCTAAGCCAATGCTTGGGATATTATTTTGGACGGTGATCTCAGGGGCTTCATGGGGGCCACCATGATGGATGTGTCGTATCCATGTAGTCCATTCATTTAGGCAACCATGGATAAGACATGAAACCGAAAATGAGGCAGGCCCAAGTCAACCACACCACTCGAAAATAACTTTCAACAATATGCACATAATTTCCAGTGTTTATTATTGTGTGATCCACTTGAGACTTCAATATGCCTCCTTTTTTGGGCTCATACCCTAAAATACGATATCAAAACAGATGGATGGCCTAGATAAAAAAAATACATTACGATGGGCCCCACAGAGACCCTTATGAGACCGTCAATTTATAAAATTCTGACAGTGGGTCGTAGGCTATAGCTACGGATTAAATCTGCAGCTATTTAACTAAAGATTAAAGCCATAGCCATAGACCTCTATAGTCTGTAGCCTTTGCCTATTTTTTTTTGTAGTGTTTAACCTATAAAGAGCCTTTTTAAGACAGTAAATATGACTGAGAAGTTTGGAATCTTCAAAACCCTTTGGTTGTTCAGCATAGATTTCCTCATTTAGATCACCATTTAGAAAAATACTTTTCACATTAATTTGATAAATTTTGAATTTTTTATGGCATGCAATGGAAATAAATAATCTAATTGATTCATGACATGCGACTGGTGCAAAGTTTTCATCGTAATCAATATATTCAATTTAAGTATAACCTTATACTACCAGTCATCTCTTATTTCTAATAATGTTTCCCATTTTATCAATTTTATGTTTAAGAATCCACTTGGTTCAAAACACATGCTTATCAATAGGTCAGAAACCAATTACCATACATCATTTATAATAAATTGATTTAGTTCTTCTCTAATGACATTAATCTAACTTTTATCAATGAGTGTTTCATTTACATTACTCGGTTCAATTTAGGAAGTTAAGCAGACATGATTACATATATCTCTAGTTGTCTTCTTATCTAAATGCTGGTACAAGGGTTACTAAGTGTTTGATCAATTGAATGGTCTTTGACTAACCTTAACTTAGTGTTAACTGATTTAGATAAAGATTAAGGTATATTAATCAAATTAATATCATCATCATCTTGATTAGGACTTGGTGTGATATGTCGATCATCTATCACAACGTTTATAAATTCTTCTATCATTCTAGTTTCTTTGTTAAGAACACGGTATGCTCGACTGTTTAGAGCATAATTGAGAAATATTCCCTCATCGCTTTTGGCTTCAAATTTTCTCAGTCACCTAAAATAAGGCATTTATTTTTAAAAGTTCGAAAACATTTAACTATGGGATTTTTATTAAACCATAGTTCATAAGATGTTTTATTTTTACCTTTTCTAATATAAACACAATCAATTATATAACATGCAATAATAATAGCTTCAACCCATAAATTTTTATGTAGGTTTATGCTATCTAGTATGATACTATCCATTTCTTGTAGAATTCTATTTTTTCTTTCAGCAGCCCCATTTTGTTATAATGGCTTTGAAACAGAAAATTCACGTAAAATACCATGATCATTACAGTATTTCTCAAAATTGCAATATATGCTTTACCTTTATTTAGTTTTACTTTGTGTTCCCCGTTCCCTGAGGATTCGACCTTAGTCTCACCGAGTTATTGCTACATCACAACCTTACACTTGGGATTGTCAACCCTTGGATTCGATAAGGTGCAATGATGATAGGATGCATGAGAACAAATGAATCCAATATTGTCCAATCAAAGCATTGTAGTATAATTGATGAAGTAACGACCACAACTAAAGTGGCTAGTACCTTCTTGATTCCCACCATTAATTCAACCAGAAACATGTATTGAGTTTTTGTTAATCCTCCATTGAAATTATTCATTGTGACCATATTCGGGATAAGTCCCTCTTGTGTCTTTCTTAGTTTCGTCATCATTCTAACTGATAAAATGTTAACAACAGCTCCATTGTTAACCAAAACATGAATGCTCAAACATCCTTTCAACTTAATGGAGATATAAAATGGCTTCAAATATTGGGCCATTGTAAGATTCGACCTTTCAGTAATGATTTTTCAAGAGGGACCTTGGCTCAAATGTCTAGGTTGACACTTTTTTAGCTTCCTCCTTGGAGTCAAAAGATCTATGTTGTATAATTACTGGCTTGCCTAATTCTTCCACAGTTCATTCCATCATACTCGGTTGAAATGGTTTAGCATATAAACTTAATGTTAGAGTCAGCGTCATATTACAATCCAATGTAATAGGTGGAAATGAGGTAAATTATATGACCAAATTTGGACATTGCCCTCCAGGTGTTTTCAAATTTGGTTGAGTATCCACTTCATACACAACTTTGTTCATGCTTCTTCTATTCAATTAATTATTATTATTATTTTTTTCTAAAAAAGATGATTCTAATGCTCTTTCTTTACCAAAATACACTTCATTTAAACGATCATCCAAGAATTTCTCATCATTGAAGAATTCAGTCGATCCTTTCATGTTCATTCATATCTTATCATAATAAGGATTTTCAATTAAGTAATGATCCATACGAAATTTGGTCAATTCTTTTATATTGGCCAATATATGTTTTTCTCTTTCTAACTTTGGAACTACCAGCCTTGGTCGAGTTGGCTGATACATCTGGGATTTATCTAAAGTAACAACTAATTTTTTTTTCTCTTTGTTACCTATTCTCTTTGTCAACGCCGCTTCTGAGTACAAGTCATTTCCTCGAGTATCGTTGGGAATTTTAAATGACTCAGCCTTTTCCAAACACGGTCATGGACAGATCGAGATTTAACCATCCTCGACCCTTGAATAATTCGAGAGTAATCGCTGATGTGTTTGTCACTCTAAGGCTTAAAGGCATTTCTTTCCTCATAATCATGATTGACTGATTGTCTCTCTGAATATTTTGATCGATAAGATTTCCCATTCGATCCAGTCAACCTCGCACATTTCTAAAAAAGGTGATGACATTATTTAGGATGTCTGAAATCTACTAGTATCAGGGAATTTCACACATCCTATATTGGACCAAGAATATGAATAGGTAGTGTGTTTTCAAGTGAAAGCTTGGTATGGCCGACCATCCACCTGATGAAGGCATCGGTTTAAACTTGTGAGTGTTCTACCTGAACTCGTGATAGTTTTATGATGTGTTGAATCCCCATTTGCATATCAATCATCTCGCTTGATATAATCTCCAAAGATTCAACCCGAGATGTCGATGGTCTATCAGGATTTGAAGGAATAGACATTGACCTAAGTGATAGATTTCCTTGCTCAGGCACTTGTTAGACTTACAAATCCTCCTCATGAGTAGGAGGCTTGTTAGCCACAATAGCATCAGTTGAAGTATTATGACCACTCATTCGGCTCATGATTCTGAAATATTATTGCACCGACCAATATACTTATGTTAACCAAATGTAATGGCAACCACGTAGTTTGTAATCCCACCAGGTGTGCCAAAAAATGTTGGTTGCTCAGTTTGTTTTAGATAGTGCGAGCATGCCAGAATTGATACAATGACTCAATCCAAACCGTTCAACTTTAATCCTAAGCATCAAAATAAGCAAATATGTCCACTCACAAAAGTTTATAATGATCAGGCAATAATTAAAGCATGAGGTTCTTCCTTTGAAGATGGGTTACTTTGTGCTTCCACTAGAAAGGACCTTCAAAATACCAATAGAAATCAAACAAAAGAAAAAACTCAATCAGTCACTAGGAGCAACTTCAAGAATATGTATTTTGAAAGAACTGGTTGATATTTGATAAAGAACAAATCCAATGTATGAGCGTATATTTGTATTACAACTAAATATTATAACTAAGAATTACCATTATTCTTAGAATAAAGTAAGATAAAAGATAAACTGACAGATTTGATTGATTGTTGTCAATTAGTTGTTGTTTAAGATGATATTCTCTTTCACATTCCTCTACTATTTATGGATTTCTGTTATAGCTTTTTCTTCCATATCATTCTATTATTACAACAATTAGATAGTTCAAAATATTTTATAGATTCTTCTCTTCTCTAGATTCTTTTTTTTATATATATAATATGTTTCTCTTTATGATAGTTATACTTTTGCTAGCCAAGGCTTTGTTACCCTTGATCACTTTTATATCTTAAACAACTCGATTGCACTTCCTGTATATCGACCACCATAGTCCAATTAACCATTCACTGACATGTGTTGTGATCTCCCATGAAACAGTCCAAATCTTTAAGATTTTTTTATTCACTTCATGTTTTTCATATAATGTCATATGTCGCTTTCTCTAAATAGCATGAAATAAGGTATAACAGAGTGAATATCCTTTTATCAAGCCTCATGCACGGGAAGAGATAAAGAAATGGCTCGACTAAAAACCTATCAACGGCCAAAACTTAATTAGGGCATATATGGATAAACCAACATGAGGGCATTAAATGAATACAGACCATTTCCTTTATTTTCGTAACCGTCCATTTTCTCATAAGGTATATGCTCATCATTTGCAGTGTTCGTCAGTTTTATATTTCTAGTTGGGGCATGTTAACACATCTCCAACCCTAACGAGTGGCCTTGATCTCACACATGTTTTCATATTTTGGCACGTGTGTCAGTAGCTGACCCTTGAATATCTCATGGTGAGTCAGTCAACAAACTGGAAGTCTTGTAGCTTTTCAGACATGCATCCACCTTTGTCAAAACCGCGTGAGTGACAAAACACACCTATAGACTTTTAGGGCCTGTTTGGATTCACGTATGGGATTGTTCAACATTGTAAATATGTACGGACATGGTATTCGTGACACTGTAGCTTGGTTCCATCCACTTTGTCATTAACAATTACACTATTTGGTTTAGAGTAATGTTGTATACATATACAATGCGGATTTCACAGTCGATGTTTGGGAAATGAGACTTGGTCGTGTTAGATGGTTTGTAGTCATGAAGTACAACAAACCTGCTGGTGTAATTTACATCCACATGCTTTCATTGACAATTTGTATACATACGGCATCGGATTGGCAATTCCACCTGACACCAGCCAATGGCTGGTGGTCGGTGCTATGTGGGCCCCACCATAATGTATTTATTTCATCCATGCCATCCAACTATTTTTATAGATCATTTACTGTGTCAGTTCAAAAACGAGGTGTTTCCAAATCTCAAGTGGACCACATTACAGGAAACGGTGCTAAACAAGGGTCAACCACTAAAATTCTTATGGGGGCCATAACAGTTTTGGATCAAGTTGATCTTTATTTTTTCTCTTCAACTGGGCCTGTATGACCTAATCAACAGATTGGATGTCAAATCAACAGTATAGTGGGCCTTATAAGGATTTTAATGGTGGAAATCCAATCACTATTATTTTCATGTGGTGTGGTCTTCCTGAGATTTATATCCCTTTCAATTTTGGAATCAAGCCATAAAATGATCTTTAAAATGGATGAACAGAATGGTTGAAAAACATATATCATGGTGGGGCCCACATGCCACCGACCACGAGCCATTGGTCTAAAAGCAGGGTGGGGCCCACATCCCACCCACACCAGCAACATCTTGACCATCAATCACTAACTCGCAATGGCAGGTTTAGATTCTTCTTAAAGTTGTGTTTCATGGATAGTATGCAATCAAAGACATACTGAAATTAATAAACAATACTATATCTACCAAAATATCTAACAAAATGAGACAAAAAAATGATATCAAAAACACCTAAATTAAGAAATGTATGTTAACTTCAAAAAATCCATGCAAATGAGACAAAATATTAGTTTGACAACCGTGCAAGTCCACAACTTAACCCATCAACAAGGGAGAGACATCTCCAAGCACGATTTCTAGTTCCATCAACTAGTGTGCCATGTTAACCCTTCCTTATGATATGAGAGTTAAAATAATCCATCTGACTACTATATATATAAACAACACCCCAATCACAACTTTTAGGAGAGCATTCATCATCCTTGAAGAATCATAATCTTCATCCATATCCGACATGGAAGCTTTGGATATGTGCACCCCAACAAGATCTTCTTTAACTATAGTCGAACCATGAACTCGAGGAACTTTAGACTCGAATCTCCTGGAAGGTGCCTCATAACGAAATCTCAAGACACTGTCTTTACTTACAAGGATGCTGGAAGATGTTGAATTCTGCCTTGTGGCCTACAGACATCATTACATAAAAAATTAGAAGGCTGAAATGGTTTACAAATCGCTGAGACAAAAATTACACATCCCGTCTTCCTTCCAAAATTATGAAGCTTATACTATACCTAAAAGTTATTCCAAGCTGTAGGAACCTCATCATATGACTTATACGATTGGTGTCTACATCTATGTCTACATCTATGGTAACAATCTACCCATGCACGAGCATCCTCCCATCTGTCATATAGGCCTGAAACTACCCACAAAGACCACATAATATTTCCCCATATGTTCCTGAAAAAAATATCAATATGAGACGTACATAATATGAAGTGACTCTAGCATCGGCAGAAATTACGTTCATGTAAACTGTTAGCAGATATTAGAAAATTGGATGGTAAGTTAGTGAAGAAAAAATGAAAATTCTTCCATCCATATACATTTGTAGTATCACCTTATCAATAAGTTCCAACCACTGATAAATTGATATTCAATTCCATGAAATCAAGGAATCTAATATTTCCCTACTATGACAAGAAATATACTTACACTATTTATGAATATATGCTTCATACAAGTTCAATGATCCAGAGATGAATTTAAGGATCAGATAACAAAACTAAAAAGAATATATATCATCAAAAACTTAACATTAAACGAACATAGCACCCTGGATTGATATGATATGATGAAGATTCAAACAACCAGTAAGTCAGACCAATCGAATAACAGTAACCTTTATGATGTATTAGTCGACTGTGCATACGTTCAGGGGCAAATACTCTGATGTACCTACACTTATGAAATTCTTAATAGTCCCATTTAAGTTAGATAACAGAGAAAACAGTTTACCAAGAAACATATATCATAGATGGTGCAGCCATCAGTAAGGAAAGTATGCAGAAGAAACATTAAGTAGAATGTTAGATACTCATGAACCACCCAAAATATCCAACCCAAATCCACTTCAAAATTTACACAAACAAAGAAAAAAAATAGATTAGTTGTTTAAAAGTCTCAGTGCGGACAAGGGAGCAATATTTCAAAAAGGGGCATTGCGGCTAAGGAGCTTCTGTACCCACTCCTTCCTCCTCTCATGCCCCATTTTGATGAAAAAACCAGCACTAACAATATCTTCCTACAATAGCCAAGCAGCTCGAAGCTGGTCCTCATGGCTGAGACCATCCACTTCCTTTAGTATGCCCAACATCTTTTGGAGTCCGCTCATACTTTTGTCTTTTGCCATAGTAATGGTTAGGGTCCTGACAGCCTCAGCCATTTCACCCATAGTATCGCCAATGTGGTCACTCGGCTTACCCCTTCGTTGTCGGGTCATGCCGCTAGCAGTGCTTTGACTATTTCTAGACTCTTTCTCAATCTCTGTAGAGCCTTTATTAACCATCTTTGACAGCTATTGTGATCCCTCATTGAGACAACACGGTAAACCACTATCGTGGTCATCCTCATCATCTGAAGAAAGACAAACAGTTTTAGTACCATTTTCATCAAACTCATCCTCAGAATTGATCTCATCTCTTTGGCGACATCAACCGAAAAGTGGTGAAGTGTACGCGGTACTGGAAAATGACCCTGGGCACAATCATTCCCAAACATAAAAGCCAAGTCATTGTATCCATCGATGTGTTTTCCACATACTCTTTCAGCGTATGGGTGAGACTGCAAAACCAGATTAGTAAGTTAGCACAGCAAAAACTATATCAACACCTTTAGATAGATTAAGAAATCACAATCATGTCCCATGAGTTTAGTTGAGTAAAGTACGATTATTGCTTACCGCAATGTACCCATCCCATACATCGTCCGTAATGACAACCATTTTCACATCTGCATCCCGGCCAAAGCCACTTACATTCATCATGTCCTTCACTACCCAATAGAATCTCTTCAATGTGTGAAGATGGTTAGAAATATATTTATTCTCTAACTCAATTCCACATCTATCAAATATTTCTATGATAGTTGCCTTATAAGCTTCCGGCTTGAAACCGATGTCACTTTTTCAACCAAGATTAACCTGCTCGACTAATGCAGCAACTAATGCATTATCCATTAGGTAGTCAGACACACCAGTGATGGAGCTTTCAATGATGATGTCGAGCTTTTCTTAGTTGGGTACCAAATATTCTATTCGGTGATGCCACAGTCTTGTTGAATGAGCTTGTACACTTTGAAGAGGATGTAGTCTCATTCTTATCACTTGAAACCTTGTAAGAGCTCTGTAGAAAATTCATTATACCTACGCAACATTAACAGTCAATAGAAATAGCATCTCACAAACTAACGTAAGATAATAAATTAGAGGATGAGTCAAATCCAAAAGATTAAATAGTACGACCTGAAATATAATACAACATAAATTTTGGCATATAATGAAATTCATGCAAAGCGTCTATGAATTTATACCAAACTAACATCTTAAGATCAAAATATTGTTATTTAAAATTATGTTGTTACACAAACAGCTCAATACAACAAATAAAAAGAAGAAATTAATGTCGCTGCCACATACAAGGAAGACTGTCATTCCATATCCTCTCCACAATCTCATCCCTCTTTTTTGCACATTCCTCTCTTGCGCAGTCTGTCACACGAGACAATGCGCCATCTTCATCAGCATTAGTGTAGCAACTCGATTCATATGGCCAACCATACACACCTAGACATATATGTATATATATATATATATATATATATATATATGTATGTATGTATATATGTATACCTACCTCATGAATAATACCATGAAGACTTAAGCATGAAGAATCGGTGAGAATGATAAAAGCGATTCAACTCCAAGTGGTACATTAGATAATTAGAGTGTGTGGCGAAAGCGTGATGGGCCACGTAAACTTATCCCTTGCAAGGATATGAGATATCATGACATCCCCTTAAATTTATAATAATCAAAGTTATGGACTAATGGAACCACGTTTACGCAACAGTGCGCGGTTTAACCCAATTTTTAAGTCCTAAATAATCTCAAATGACCCCAATCATGTGAAGTATCAAGACTTAAAGGGATTATGAATGGATACAAGTAAAACCTTTGTACCACGTAGGCAAAGGATCCATGTATCAGATAAAAACTCACTACAACCATTTATTTATATCACCTAGAACACAGGAAATCTTTAGAGGTGTGGAATATGGCTTGGGTAATAAAAGTATTAAATTTCGGAGATGAAATTATTTTTAAGGGGGGTAGATTGTGATGCCCCGAACTTTTCGATATTCGAGCATCAAAAGTCCTAACAATCCTAACCTTACACCTAGTCTATAACACCATTTGACCATTGAGAATGATCCCCAACCATCATCGGACCGTTGATCATGTGATTCGATATATGTACTTTCCTTTGACTAAACTAATAAACAACTTTGTATCTATAATGATTTAGATGTAAGTTCTTTTGTAAGAATTACATAGAAACATACCTACAACCAGATAGAACTGTTAGATTCCATAAAACCTTTACATCTGTAAAAATTATGTAAATGCTACTAAACCAAACTCTTGAATTCAAGATCACATGGTTCCCATAACCCATTAGATACAGAACTTTACACCATGTCCTTATATCACGTAATAGCCGTACACATTGGATTTCGACCCTATTTCATTGTAAAAATAACCCAGTGGTAAGGATCAGCTAGGAACCATTGATCAGGAGCCTCCTGATTCTTGGATCTGCTTCCATTTTGGGCCTAACCCCATTAAACCAGATGGGAAAGTGGATGGATGGAGAAAATTTCTCTGGATCATCAAGGTGGAGCCCACTTTCATGTGGTCAGTGCTCATAGCAGAGGTACGCTCGATGTGTACCAAACCAGTAGACTAGTCAAACAACGTTTGACCTGTAAACTTCAAAGAGAATTCGAAGGAGCAGAAGTTCCACCGCTGCGATGGGAAATGGAGGGTTACAGTAAATTTCAGTGGGCCATCAAGATGGACCCAAATGGATGAGGTGGACCGTCCATTCGAAGAAGAACGAGCCGCCGACCAAGACTTGATGGAATCCCATCGGAAACTGACCAAGAGGCATTCCTAATCATCCAAAGTGTCCAACTAACGACGAGAATGGGACTTAATGGTCAACGTCAAGTCCGGATCAGTGACCTTTTTCCATGGGTACGACTTCGTAAGAAACGCAATGGAAGGCCCGGATTTAGCAAAGGCTTCAGACTATAGGTCCCACTGAGATTGTCGCAACCTGCTTTACGCAGGGAGCATGCTTTCGAGGAAATCGGATGATCCGACACCAAGAACGATCAAACCTGGGATTAAGACACTGATCCAGGCCGCTCAATCACCGGAGAAAGGGATTCTGCACACTTCCACGCTGTCAAATTGACCGGACAGAACAACCTTCCATCTCGAACTCAAATCGACCGAAAGTTACTTTCGTACTTTTATAGTGCAGAGTTTGCGCAAAATGACTGCGAGAGAGCTTGATGGAATGCTCTGGAAGGGATACAGCACCCTATAAATAGGGTGTTGTCCAATGGCTGGAAGAATGAAAAAGAGAAGGAAGAAAAGAAAGAGAAAGAAAGGAAGAAAGAAAGAGAGAAAGAAAGGAAGAAAGAAAGAAAGGAAGGAAAGAAAGAAGGAAAGCGAGTCGACTCGCCAAGTTCGAGTCGAAGCCAAGTGAGGGTTTTATTCTTTAAGCTTACATGGATTTAAGATGATTTGTATATTTTGCCTTTTATGCGTTCATGCTATTTTATTGCTCCTTTTACGTTTCTTTTGTCTCAATTGAGTTAATGCATTTTATTTTGCCTTTACACTTAATCTTTACATTTCCTTTATCTATTCTCAGATTTTTGTTACTTTCCCCTTGTTTTCATTTTAATTTGTTATCATCAATTATTGGCTCTTTGGGCATTATGACATGATGCCAATTATAAGCAATTTCTCTAATTTATGTGGGGTCATGGATGTAAGCCCGGCCCTTGCCTTATTAAATATATTGAGTTGGCTCTGCTACTCGTCTCGTTATTGAGTTGGTCATTACCACACTTCTTATTATTGAGTTGACCCTTGTCACTCTTTTCTTATTATCTTGGCTATTACCATTTTTGTTGAGTTGACCATTGTCACTCTTTTCTTTATTATGTTAGCCTTGTACCGTCTATATTAAAGGCTTGGGCATGTGTCTTGCTATTCCAGAATATCCATGATTTGGTTTATATTCTTTATGATTCAGTTGATATTCTCTATAAGTGCAAGTATTATGTTGGGAATCCCTTTTCTAGCGATCGATTAAATATCATGGACGTAATGCATTTTCGATAATGGCTCTAAGGTGACACGTGATTCCATATTTTTTGGGTGAGAGTGGAACAACTGGTGTGTATAAATTGTTTTATATACATGACACATCAGTTTGGGGAACTGGATGTCACTTAGTCGCTTCTTTTTCAATTTTTGGAGTTGGATGTCGCTTAGTCGCTCCAATCCGATTTTTCTTGGGGAGCTAGATGTCACTTAGTCGCTCCTTTTGCAGTTTTTAAGGGTTAGTTGTTACTTTAGCTGCTCTAATCCGGGTTATGAGATTCACCTGGTCATGTGTGGTATTTGTCTTGGGATAACCGCATAAATCTATATTAAACGTAGGACATGCCGATGAATCTCCGTAGTATGGGTTGCGGGGTGAGTCGGATAACTCTAAGCATATTCCACATTGTGGCGATCGTTAGGTGTGATATACTCCATATGCTTTGCTAGGCATGCATCTCATGTAAATTGCTTGTACGTTGATACCTCTTGTAGTTGTGAGTACTTGACGTATCAAAACCCTTATATTGTTCTATGAATCTCTTAAATTACTATTAATCTTAAAGGATAACCATCACTATGAGAGGGCATTGACCCTTTTCCAACCGTACAAATTATGCAGGTGACATACAGATTGAAGACCTAGAGAACAATCTCTCTATAGAAGATTATACGAAAGAATGAGAAGATAAATTTATGATTTAATTTTATACTTCCGCTGTAAACTAGATGAATGTAATAAGCTTCCATTGAGAAGGCCTGTGATTATTCTTTTTTAGTTTAATGAAATATAATCAATACAGTTGATTTTTATTCTTGTGAATGTTACCTTCATGAATGTATCTGGATGTTATCCGAATTGAAGAAAAATAAATAGGGTGAGATTGTCAAAGGCATACAGATTTATACATTATTAACACCCGATTTTCTCGGTCACAAGTATAAACTCTAACCGTAAAATTTCAGGATGTCTCCACTATCCTCAACTGCTTCAGTAAATTTGTCTTCATCACAAATATGGATGAAGTTGTGCACGATATAGCAAGCTACAATAATTTTTACTTGAGTTATAAACTTGAACTAAGGTGTTATACGCAGTATAGGAAATCGGCCTTTTAAGAGACTGAAATATCGTTTAATAACATTTCGCAACCAGGCATGCAAATAATTGAAGAGTTCTTTCTTATTAGCAGTCTTCCTTCATGTACAAAATTCATTTAAATGATATTGAATACCTCAATAAGGTGTCATAAATTCAGGAGAATGGGTATATCTTTCATCCATAACATAATATTTTCCTACACAAAATGATATATGAATATTAATCCTGTGAACAATCGCACGCTACATATTTAGATAAATCAGCAACAGTCATTCTTTACCATGAGGCACAAGAAAATAATCAAGACGACGAGTTAATGCATTTTGCAAAATATGAGCATCGGATGCAGAATTATCCCAACTCGCTAGCACATATACAAATTTCATATCGAATGTACAGGCTGTCATTACATTCTGAGACAAAAAGCCTTTTCGATTTCAAAAGGTTGCATTTATTTCTTTTAGCAAATAGGCCAGTATGTGGGTGCCATTGAGTGCCCCAATGTAATCTTACAAGTAACATTCATTTGAATTTTAGGTTGGTATTAAGTAAATAGTAATTTAATTATATCATAAATACAAATTCTCAGATTGTAATACCTGAAAATAGGGGCTCCATATTGGATTATCAGATATCTTTTTCGGGGTATGTAACCTAGGGAACTTTACATATTTCGGATAAAGGCCAATTATAAAATCAAGAACTCTATTGAAGTGTTGATTCACGGTTTCTTTATATCGTGAAAACCGATGACCAATAACATGTTTCTGTAGATTGTGAAAACCGATGATCAATGACACAGTTTCGCATGTTGTGGCCAATAGTATGTACGAAAATGATGACTTATTCTTCTAAATTGCATCTCCTTGTATCAGACAACAAATTCATATCTCTTAACAAAGAACATAACTCGAAAAATTTATCACAACCCATTCTTAGCTGTGCAAGATAGTTAACATCACTCTTCTTTATGATTCCATTAATAAATCTATTTCTATTTACATGATAATCTCGAGGTAACGACTTCATACAATAATGACAATAATATTCAGCAGCTCCCATAACACATTTAGAGGTTGCAATTGCTGTTAATGCAGCTGCTATTTTATTTTTATTTCAATCACTATTGGAAAACTCCTCCTGGCTAGAGTCACCACTATGAGACCCCATGAGTGAAATGGGGAACTGACCTGTTACTTTGCATTTAGATGTGCGAATAACATCATAATCCTAAACGTACAGCAAGGTAAGAACATACACGTAGGGTTTTTATAAAACATGTTACATAGATTCTTAATATGATTGAAAATATATCAGAAATCTATTTCCTTGAAGAACATGAAAATCATTTAAAGTCAAATATAACATATGATACAGTTAAAAGTATTAAATTCTTAATTAAGAGATAGTAATCAAGCAAGCAACATAAATAATACCAAGTACAAAAGAATAATAGATCAGTAATAGCTACCACAACTTTTAAGATAAGCTGACCAGTAAACTACGTACTTGTTAACAGTGTTATAATGGAAGGTACTGATTACTCTGAGGATCAACACTTATGCGAGACTTGACTGCTGGAAAGGGCTATAATTAAGCCTCATTAATGTAGAAATCAAATTATAATAAGGAAGTTTAGAAAAAACATGATCCTACAGTATCTTTACATTACAAGGTAAACCTTTGAAAATATATAAAAATATTTTAAACTTCGACATAAACACTGAATATTTCTTAAAACTAAAATGCAATCACAACAAACAATAATTTTATCATGCTTAATATGAAACCTTTAAAATGAGAACAAGGATGATCCTTTAAAAATCATTGAAAACTTGAGAATGGAATTTACCTCCCCCGTCTAGGAGCACCTGGACTCAAGGGAAACCCTAATGATTTATTTCACAAAAGCGGTTAATGTAAGAGAAGAAGGAAGTGAAGATTTTCTTATATAGTCATTCCCAAAATAATTCTGACGATCAAGACAGATCATTACTCTTAGTCTCAATAACATGCACAAGTCATGTCACAGGTGTCGGGAAGTGAATCCATCTCTGAGATACACTACAGATATGCAATAATGTCAAAAAAAATACACCTACAAAAAAAATCCTAATCGGATGTATTGCGTGGGTTGCCCTCTTTGTAGAGTGAAGAGGAAAGCTAGTGGCTATTCCCCTATGATATACATCCACAAAACTTGGGTGTTTCATGGAGTATATAGAGATAAGGGGAAGATACATGGAGGGGATAATATCCATCCCACAAATCAATAGATACTCTCTTCCTGATTCCAGCAATCACGTTTTAAATCTCAGCTATAAAAGAAACTATACGCAATGCCTAACTTCTCGGAATCAGTCTTAAGATTGTTTTAAAGGGCAGAAGGAGGATAGAAAAAATGCAAGATTCACGGAGACACGACAATCTTACGATAAATAATGGACCACAGAACCATCGCGGAGGACGAACATACATTATCACTGGAGAACGTCTCCGATCTAATGGCTGAAGGATGATCTTCTCTATCCGAGACCGTAAGGACGAAGAGATACTGTAAGACCCGTATCCTAGCCTGTACTGTTCCATAGGCTTCCGCGGTCCCTCGGTCGAATTTCGGCAACTCGCGATTTATAATCAGCAGTCACGCGCGACCTTGATTCATATTCCGTATTTCAAAGTCGGCTCGACCCAAGATCTTTACCAGTGCGATCGCGTCGTCGCTACGGTTCCGATGCCGCGTCTCGCGCGCCGAGCCGGCACCCAGTCCAGGAGATGTGGGCCCGCGTTCAGTTTGAAGAAAACGCCGCGTGTTACAAATCCCGAGAAGATCCATCACATCAATCACCTCACTTGTCAAAAGTACACCCATCACTCAACCCATTACTCTCCCCATTCCCAAGTACAAAAGTACCCCCAAAAGTCAACAATTACCATACCTCTTATGTCACACCACTCCTCCCTCTCTCCCATCATCCCTCTCTCATATCTCTCTTTCATTCTCCCAAGCAACCCCAAGGGAGAGAGGACGTCCATGGCTTCCAAGGAGAGGAGTGCTTTGTGTGGCCCACCTTCCTTACTCCCATCTCCACCGTCCATAATCCAATCTCCACCATTGGAGTTCATCTATTGAAGTTCTAGGATTCTTTGGCGAAAGAAGGAGACGAAGATCATAAGGTGGGTGCTCTCTCTCTCTCTCTCTCTCTCTCTCTCTCTCCTTCCTTTGATTATTTGGTGGCCCACATGATGGGTGTGTGTGGTGTCCAAACCGTCCATCAAGTGGATCCCATGGCCGTCCAAGCCATGTGGGCCCTACTCCTTTTATAATGAAAAAAAAAAAGGAATAGAAAATAAAATAAATACAAGGAAATTAAATTTATCCAGGGGGGCCACGTCCACGTGAGGCCCACCTTACCTATATGTATTAAGCTCAAGCCATCCAGCGTCCAGGGACGCTGGACGTGAGTTGTAAACAAAAAAGAAAAAAAGAAGAAGATTTTCTTTGGATTTTCGGATGGATCACTCATGCGGGCCTCGCCTTGTTGTATGTATCCAATCCACGCCGTCCATTCCCTTCCTCATGCCATTTTAGGCGTTGAGCCAAGAGTTGGGGTTGATTGGAAGATCTGGTGGGCCATAGTGTTGGAGATTTCATCATCATCATTCAAAGATCATTTTCCTAATTTATTTTATTTTTCTAAACATAAAAATATCCTATATTAGACTCATTGGGACAGTCTTGAGCCACTGAAGCCAATGGACGGGATGGATCTACTTGATGCGGACCCCAGATATGAAAAACTGTGGAAAAATGAGTTTTCCCAATTAAAAAAAAAAAAATAGGTGCAGAGGCAATGCCTCTGCCTCTGACGCTGCAACAGCAGTAGCGTTTCACGCCTCACAGGTGGGCGTCCCAAGCAGCTGCCCACGGCTGTTTTTGTGGGCCCCACCATGATGTATTTGAGAAATCCAACCCGTCTTTGAGGTGGGCCACTCCCAGAAGTGGGCCCCCTCCAAAGATCAGCTGCATCCAAAACTCAGGTGGCCCACACCACACGAAGCAGTGTAATTGAACATCTGCCCTTGAAGCCTTTCTTCTGGGCCATGGGAGTTTTGGATCAAGATGAAATTTGTGTTTTACTTTCACCCAGGTCCAAGTGACCTTATCAACGGTTTAGATGGCTTCTAAACATTTTAGTGGACCCCATATGGGAACCCACTGTGATGCATGTGTTTTACCTCCACCGTCCAGGCGGATGGTGGAGCCCACCCTGTTGCGTTCTGTCCGCACCGTCCACCCTGGACGGTGGGACCCACCGTGAGTATGTGTTATATCTGCACCGTCCACCTTTGGACGGTGGGAACAGCCCCACCCCAGGTCTGTTTGACCTTTCAGCAGATAAAATAATAATAATAATAATAATAATAATAATAATAAATATTATAGCGGGCTCACTGGCCCACATGTTGGCTGGAAAATAAATATTATAGTGGGCTCCCTGGCCCACACGTTCGATGGCAAACAAATATTATAGTGGGCCCCCTGGCCCACACGTTGGATGACAAATAAATATTGCAGTGGGCCTAGGCCCATGCGACCTCATGAACAGTTTGAATGGCATAGAAACAGTATGGTGGGCCCAGGTTTGGCTGGCCTTACCAATAGATTGGATGATAAATTTACATTATGGAGGGCCCCTGGTCCGTGTGGCCTCATCAATAGGTTGGGTGCAAATAAACATTATAGTGGGCCCCCATGTCTGTGTAACCTTGCCAATAGGCTGGACAGGAAATAAATATTACGGTGGCCCCTGGTCCATGTGACCTCATTAACAGGTTTGGATGGAAAGTAAACATTATGGTGGGCCCCAAGTGCGACCCATTGATGTATGTGATGCAATCCACCATTAACACATGTGTTTCATCCAAACAGTTCCAACCATTTTGAAAGAAAAGACTTTAAGGCTTGAGACAAAAAAAGAGGGCAGATCTAGAGTCATGTGGACCACACTATAGAAACAGTGTTGGACTGACTGTCCACCATCAAAACCCTTGGGTCAAAAGGTTGGTCAAGTATAATATTGCCTTCCTTTAATCCAGGTCTTTGTGACCTTACGTATTGATTGGACGGAAAATAAACGTTATGGTGGGCCTTGAGAATTTAATGGTGGAAACCATTCTTGCCACTGTTATTTGGGTGCGGTCCAGATGATCTTTTGATATGATTCATTTGTGTATATTATACGTACATTTTTATTTGTTTGTGGTCATCCATTGAGAACCACCTTGGTATTTGTATGAGGCCCATCTTATCATATTTATGGCCATTGTTGAGGCCCACCTTAATGTGTATGGGGCCGTTGTTGAGGTCCACCTTGATATGAACGTAAGACCCATGTTATTGGGCCCATTTTGCTGTATTCTAATGCCCATGGGTCATAGCCATTGCAATGTACATAAGGCCTATTAGTGAGGCTCAATAACACGGCCCATTGATGAATGTAAGGCCTATGTGATACGGCCTATTATGATGTATGCAAGGCTCATGGGTTATGGTCCATCGCAATGTAAGGCCCAATTGGGTGACCCATTCAACGTATATATGAGGCCCACCTTTGAGGTGTCTATGGCCCATCCGTCAGACCCACTTGATATACTTGTGGCCCATTAGTGTGCCCATTAATGCGGCCCACTTGTCGTATATGAGGCCCATCGGTGTGGCTTAATGATGCAACCCATCGTGATGTGTGTGTTATCCAAGCTGTTCTTTAGCTGGACCTCTGGTAAGCCCAACTATGATGTGTAGACCACTTGCTATAGGTACAAGGCCCACCTCTGATGAATATTCAAGTCCACTTATTGGATATTGGAGGCCCACCTATTATGTATTTTCGGCCCTTATAGCATGGCTATTGTGATGTTTTGTAATCCGTTTAACGAGGCCCATTATGATGTGCATTGGGCCCATGGGTTATGGTCATGCGATGTCTCTGAGGCCTATGTGCAGGGCCCACTTGTTGTATATGTATCCTTTGTATGAGGCCCAATGTGATGCACATTAGGCCTTTACATGAGTCTATGGGCCTACCTTATCTTAGACGCTATATGGACCACTCCTTGGGAACAATGTTGGTTTGACGTCCACATTGATGAGCAATGATGGTTAAATGTCCTCATTGTGACCTTCCCTTAGGCCTTGTTAGGCCCATTCTCATCATTCCCTTAGTGGGTTAACCCAAATAAGTGGGCCCCATTCGCCGTAGATGGATGGCTCCGTGCTATTGGATTCGATACAACCACGACCGAGTGCCGATCTTTATACTATGGTTGATCGGCTGATCATTTATGGACCCCACTTTGTTTATCCGTTGATTAGCGATCGAGGCCGTTTATCCTGACCGATTGTCGATTAGCGATCGAGGCCGATTATCCTGACCGATTGCCGAGTAACGATCGAGGCCGGTTATCCTGACCGATTGCCGATTAGCGATCGAGGCCGTTTATCCTGACCGATTGCCGATTAGCGATCGAGGACGATTATCCTGACCGATTGTCGAGTAGCGATCGAGGCCGGTTATCCTGACCGATTACCGATTAGCGATCGAGGCCGTTTATCCTGATCGATTGCCGATTAGCGATCGAGGCCGATTATCATGACCGATTGCCGATTAGTGATCGAGGCCGATTATCACGACCGATTACTGATTAGCAATCGAAGCCGATTATCCTGATCGATTGATCGATTATTAATCAAGGCCGATTATCATGATCGATTACCGATCGTGGTCGATTATCGAGACCTATACGATGTATATGCGACCCATACTTAAGGTCCATTGTGATGTGCATTCGGCCCGTGTTTGAGTCCTGATGTGATGCATATGTGACCGACGTGATGAGGCCCATTTTGATGCATTTGAGGTCCAGGCGATGGGCCCATTGTGATGTATGTTAGGCCCATGTGAAAGGCCCATCGTGATGTATATTAAACTCTTGAGTGAGGCCCATGATGTTGTATATTTGGCCCTTGAGTGCGGCTGAGAGTCCACTATATGTTAGGCTTTTGTGGGCCGTTCCTTGGAGAGCAATGTTGGTTAGATGTCCACATTATCGAGGCCGATTGTTGATGTCGGTTATTGATACCAATTATGAGTATGTGACTATATATCATCATGATACATGCCCATACATATCATCTGCATGTCTGTTATGAGATATGATTGACCATTGCATAAGTCATAGTGCTGGTTGTTATGAGACTCCCTGATAGTTGGAGATTGTCTCACATGAGCGCACGGTTTGCGCAGGATTGACGCATGACTGGATGTATGACTCATGCATCTTGCATTGTGTGCTGTGATTACTATATGCCCTAGCGACATCAGGGTCGTAGCCTCCATAGGCATATCGTGGATGGCCAGATGGGACACCGAAAATCTGTTCTACATGGGGTGCTATAGATATCCTTGGGTGAAAGTCCCTAAACCCTCTTGGTTCCAGAGGTTGCTCTAACGTCTAAACCGAGTGGGTAGATGAGCGCCGAGTGCCGATTACCAGATGGCTGCACTCTCCACTGTGTCGTGGTCGGTTGGAAGGGGGTGTAGCCTTACCTGCCCGAGAGGAGGGGGCAAAGCTAGGCTGAGTTTAACCAGCTCGAGGAATGGGTCCGCTATCGATGAGCCGGGCCCGATATTGGCAGGCGGATAGTGAGGTCTCTTCTACTCGCCTTGTTGCGCGCGATGGGCGGCAATCTGGTTTGGAGTGTAATAGACCCCGGTGATTTTCAAGAGAGGAACTGTACTGATATGTGGACTTATTGAGTAGGAGATGCATGCTCATTCATTCATCCATTCACTATCCACTCGGGCTGGTGGTGCGCAACTAATTATTGTGTACTTTCGTTATGACATGGATTTCGGTTAGGCGCGCGACTAACCTGAGATCAGGAGTTTACCACGTTGAGTCAGACTATCCAAATTTAGGTATGGGACTGGTTTGGATAGAAGTCCCTTGTGGTGGACCCCATAGCCTGCGATACTACGTACTATCATCCCGACTTCATACTCCAGCATGATCATTTCATACGCATCGCATATTGCATTACATCCTCGGCATCTGATATTTGACTCTTTATGACTCCTTATCGCATAGTTATTCTATATTGCGTATTCTGATATTGATTAACTTATAGACTTGTCAGTATTTCTGCTTACTCTGATAATTCCTGCTCTTGTTAGTGTTTCTGCTTATTTAGACATTGTATGGTTTATGGATTACCAGTTTTTTCGGTATTATATGATCATAGCATTGTATTGAATACTTGGCACTTACCTTGTGCACATACTTACACCACCCTCTAAGCTTTTTATAAGCTTATGCACGATAGATGCGTGCAGGTGATGTTAGGTTGTAGCAGTGTTGAGCTTGGAGCGTGCAGGGGTCTTCTGGAGCTTGATTTTTATTTATGTATTTCCCTTTCAGTATTGTACTCAAATGATTATATTAGTGGATATGTGATGATGATGTTGCCTTTGTGAATTGGGTAATCTTGTGGTTATGCTTATTACTAGTTATATGTACAAAAAAAAATCCTCCTTGTAGGATCCCAGGATCAGAAGCTGGCATATGAATGCTAGGAGCCGAGAATGGGGTACTACGGAGGCTGTCGGCACAAGATTTGGTAATCCGGATTCTTATGAATCCGATTCCCGGGTTTTGGGGCGTGACAGATACTGTGAACGAGAGAGTACCTGTGAAAAGTGGTCCACAAAACCATCACTCAAGAGTGGGTTTTTTTTTTTCCCATTGTAGCGGTGCAGTGCAATGATAGCACTGCTTTTCACTGCATTGATCACTACACTGTATTTTGACACAAAAGATGCATGGAACCTAAAAATTAGTTCAGGGACATACTCAAGCGGATCTTGGACGGTGGGTTTGAATTCGAATTCAAACACAGGATAATGTAATATTTATTATAAATATAATAATGTTGTACAATCTAAGCTGTTCATCCAAACACACCCTGGAAGTGAATTGTGCCCCGTCTATGCGTGGACTAACTGGGTCCAGGGTGGAGCTTTGTTTTTTGTTTACATCTCAAAAATGGATTGGAAATTTAAATGGATGGGGGTGGATAAGACCGATGCGTCCTGGTGTAGCCTAGAGGGCTTTCCCAGTACCAACGAGTGCCGGGCTTTGTACTTGACGGGTGGCTACTGAAGCCGGGTCAAAGTAGGCTTTGTACCATACTCAGCAAGATTAGGGAATGTCATACACACGTACTACTCTTCTGTTTGTGTAATATGGAAGGAAACGGATTGGCTACTCCCGGTGCTTTGTGGGCCCCACCATGATGTATGTGTTTCATTCATGTTGATTATCTATTTTTCTAAATCATTATATGGTATGAAAAAAAAAAAAAAAAGTATATCCCAATCTCAAGTGGAATACATTGGAGGAAACTGTGTTAAATGAATATAGACCATTACAAACTTTTTGGAGGCCATAAATTTTCTGGATCAAGTTTATTTTTATTTTTTCCATTCATTTGGATATGCATGACCTAATCAATTAGATGTCAAATAAGAGGATTTTAATGTTGGATATCCAATAACTATTGTTTTCTTGTGGTGTGGTCCACTTGATATTTATATTTCTTTCATTTTTGGGATGAAGCCTTAAAATGATACGTAAAAGTCGATGAACGAAATGGATGAAACACATACATCATTATTGGAGGCTTATAGAGCACCGATAACTAGCCACTGGACCGGTGGCTGGGGAAGTAGCCAATCCGTTTCAGTGGCTGGTGGTTGTGTTCCATGGCCCCCGCCATGATGTATGTGTTTCATTCACGTGGCCCATCTATTTTTTTAGATCATTTTATAGTATGAGACCAAAATTGAGGTATATTTCCATCTAAGTAGAAACAGTGTTAAATGAATGTGGACCATTAAAAACTTTTTGGCAGCATAAAAGTTTGGGATCAAGCTGATCTTTGTTTTTTTCCCTTCATCTGAGTCTGTATGACCTAATCAATGGATTAGATGTCAATAAACAGTGCAGTAGGCCTTGGGAGGAATTTAATGGTGGATATCTAACCACTATTATTTTCTTGTGGCGTAGTTCACCAGAGATGTATTTTCATTGGGAGTAGCTAATCCGTTTCAACCTGGAAGTACGTTGAATGAAACCATACAGAAGCGAATTGGCTGGTGTACTACACACCACCAACCTGGCTGGTGTGGTACGTGTCGTGTGAAGACGAGCGCTGCATGAGTGGACCTCACCACAAATATCGGTGGGACCATGTTTCTCACCATTAAAACATTCATAAGACCCACCATAACGTTTATTTTTCATTCAATCTGTTCGTGAAGTCACACACATGAGTAAAGAGGAAACTAAAATATCATATTGATCCAAACATTTTGAGATTCCCAACCTACGTTTTGCATTGTGGTCCACTTGGTCTTGTGAATGTCTTAATTTTCGGCTCTAGCGTTACAACGAGCTCACCAAATGAATGGACGGTTCGGATATAACACATACCTCATGATGAGACCCACGAAACTCCGTGACATCAACCCATCAGTCAAGTCGGGTAGCGTATGATACACAAGCCAATCCGCTTCCAAACTATGCAAACTCTGCAAATTATGGGTTCCCTCCCGATGTGTACCTGAATAGCACGATATTCGCATCCATTTAATTTCTCCCACTGACAGATTAATGGGGCATCTTCATCAGTTGATTAATATTTTTCATTTTAACTACCTGATTAGCGGTCATCCGATAATCAAATAAGTCTCGTTTTTTTTTTTTGTTTTGGCAATTTTTAGCTTTGAAATTTCTCGAGAGATTTTAAGGTTTCTCTCATAATATAATTGGGAAAATATCTGCAAAATTTTATTATAGATTAATAAATAAATTATAATTTAAATATAGATTTAAAAACGAAATCGCTAGAGGATTTTAATATTTTCGAGTAAATATCTCAAGAATTTCGTGATAATATCGCGATATTTTGTGATATCTCGATTATATTGTTTAGTGTTTTCTTGCGATATTATAGCGATTTATTATTATTATTATTATTATTTTCAGATTCTGGACTATATCTGTCACCCAAATTGTCCTAAATTAAACAGCATTCTCTCTCTCTCTCTCTCTCTCATATTTTGACAATGCATCTTCTTCCATCGAAAACCATCCATCTATTCCTATACAGTTGCATGTTATTGCCCTTTCAAAGCTCCATTAGAGCCCAACCAAGTCCCATTTTGAAATTATGCGACTCTAGCAATTACACCAGTGGCAGCCAATACGGAACCAATCTCTACACCCTCCTCTCATCTCTAACAACCAAGGCTCCATCACTCAACGGCTACTACAACACCTCCTCGGGCAAAGATCCCGACCGGGTCTTTGGCATAGCCCAATGCCGAGGTCATCTTTCATCCAATGACTGCGGAGAATGCCTAGACACTTCAATTGTAGAGATCATCTGACGCTGTCCTAACAAGAAGCAAGCAGCCATAAGATTCGACAACTGCCTCCTGAGTTACTCCGACCAACTCTTCTTCTCCCAACTTGAAAATGGTCTCGTGGTTTAGTTATCTAATGTGCAAAACGCATCAGACCCAGATCTTTTTAATGTACGGTTGGGACTGATGAAAAATCTGTCCTCTACAGCCACAAATGGGTCGTCTGTGTCCCAGTTCGCAACGAATTTCACTGATCTTTCCGACTTCTCAAACATATACGGCTTGGTTCAGTGAAATAGAGATCTATCGAACCGCGATTGCTACTCATGTTTGCAATCGATGATCGGTTGGATTCCGACGTGTTGTGATGGAAAAGTAGGAGGGCAGGTTTCGTCTGTGAGTTGTAATATAAGATATGAGGTATATGCCTTCTATGAATTGTCAGTTGCTCCACCGCCGCCCCATGAGGATTCGAATTCCACTAATACAACCAATCCTGATGGTAAGATTCTATTTCTTCTGTTCCATCCAATCGCTTTGCAATGGAAAAAAGCCTTTTGTAAAAAATAATAATAATAATAAATCCTGATGTTAAGATTCTATTTCTTCTGTTCCATCCAATCGCTTTGAAATGGAAAAAAGCCTTTTGTAAATAATAATAATAATAATAAATCCTGATGGTAAGATTCTATTTCTTCTGTTCCATCCAATCGCCTTGCAATGGAAAAGAGCCTTTTGTAAATAAAATAAAAAATAAAATCCTGATGGTAAGATTCTATTTCTTCTGTTCCATCCAATCGCTTTTCTGGGTAATTTCCATCTTGTCATATGTGTGCAATATTCCAGACCATTCTTAAATGTTCCCCAATCCGTGATGATCATCTCGTGCAGAAACTAGTTTGACTTGCTCGTAAAATGGGCCACGCTATCATTTCCCCCTCAGAGAGGGCCTTCCTGGACTTCATTTCTTCTCCTCCTCGGAAACCAGGGCTGTCAAGAGTCGGGGCTGGGGTTGGCTTCGGCCTGGATTTTGAACCTTTTTAGGCCAAGCCTATTCAAAATATTGATTTTGCCGGACCACAGATAGCTTCTTTGTATCTTTGCACATCAGGTATAGGCTTTTAATTTTGACAAATGATCAAGACCCATGGGACTATAATCTGAACCGATGATCTCTAGTATTTTTTAAGAGGTGGACCATGTTTAAAAATAGTGTCCTTTACCAAATTTTGGATACAGATGGATGATTAAGAAGATAATTAATATTGTTTATTGTAAGTCAATAGTAGAACGCTAGTCAATAGGATTCTCTAATATGTGTTTTTTTCTGAAACATAAGCTATCCATGATAGGTGACACTTCAATGAATGTCGAACACCACAAAGTATTATTCCATTTCATTCTACTTTAAAAATAATAGGCAGGATCCTTTTTTAAGAGGTGGATATTATACAAAGGCTCATTTATGGAGGCATTGTTTTTTAAGCTTAACATACAGTGCATTGTATTGGATCTGTCATCATCTCTGGAGGAACTTCACCTGACCCAATCTTGGCCACTTGACAGCCCTTGCCATAGCAGCCTATGGGCCAGGACTGGTGGAAGATCAGATTTTATTTCAATTGCCCTTGCAATCTTTTAGGATATGACCTACCATTTATTCAACATTTATAGAAAGCATATGATGAAAAAAAGGTGCCAATTTCTGTTGTAAATAGACCAATGACAATCATCATTTTCGGCTGTCCAATTTCAGGCAACTATATGAGAGTGCTGGGACTTGAAGCCAGAGAAGCATAAGAATGGTCTAGATAATCTGAGCAAATAGCCACGGACCCATGCATAGGCTATGCAAGGGACCTCAATTACCTTCTTACCAGGACTAATATTACATTCTCATAATTTTATTTATTATTATTATTATTTTCAAATCAGAGAAAGAAGAAGGACATGAAGCATTATTCCATTATTTGGGGACTCGAGCGGGTACAGAACTGGATTCAAGCATGGATGGCGAGCAAACTCAAGAATTGCCATTGATTGACTTAGTTACTAAACAAGCTACTACGAATAACTTTTCGAACGAAAATAAGCTTGGACAAGGTGGATTTGGCCCGGTATATAAGGTAATGACACTTCTTTAAGGATCCATCTAGATGAATAATGAAATTGATTAGAGATAATTAGTCTAATGAAATTTAAAATAATAAAACTTAATTCCTTGACGCCAATGTCAAGAATCTGGTCTTCAAATTGTTAACGTTATTGCAAGTTATGTGGTAATTCCTCATTATGAGTAGCAGGAAAACAAAATTTTGAGATTCAATTTCCTTGGGCATCCAAACAGAGACTGGCTTGGAGTATTTGAATTAGCCTTAAACAGAACATACTATTTTTTTCCCCAATTGAGTAACCATTGCATGGAAAATCTTTTCAGGGAAAGCTATCTGATGGGAAGGAAATAGCAGTTAAAAGGCTTTCAAGGAGTTCAGGGAAAGGTTTGGAAGAATTCAAGAATGAAGTCACATTGATTGCCAAACTCCAACACAAAAACCTTGTGAGGCTCTTGTATTGTTGTATTGGGAGAGGAGAGAAACTACTCATCTATGAATACATGCCAAACACTAGCCTTGATGTCTTCATCTTTGGTTTGGACCCTTTCTCTCTTCTTCAACTTCTAAATTTCACTACACATGCACGTGCATAACATACATGTGCGTATCCGATTGTAGCCTTGCACACAAACACCATAAATAAAGTGATTTCAACTCGCATTCTAAGAGACATGGCCTAAACACCATTTGAATTTGTCTCAACTTGCATTCCCTTGAATACAATTTAAACATGATCTCACTCAATTGGCATATCATGTCTAGATCCAGACAAGCGTTCCCAGTTAGGTTGGGAAAGATGCCAAAATATTGCATCTGCACCACAACAGAAATGAGTAAAATCGGCACTATGGTTGCTTCTTTCAGCAGCATTATGTAAAATAGGGCGCCGACAGATTTTTACTATATATATATATATATAAAACCCTACCTTCTCATTTCGTCCCCAGTGCCCGACTTTCTCCTTCTGCCTACCCTGACTCTCTCTCTCTCTCTCTCTCTCTCTCTCTCTCTCTCTCTCTCCAACTTCACGACTCTCTCCTTCTACTCGCCTCTGACTCTATCGTCTCTCTTTGCAACTCCACGACGCTGACTCTATCTTTTCTCTTTGCAATTCCACGACCCTCTCTCTCTCTCTCTCTCTCTCTCTCTCTCTCTGCAACTCCAGCAGCTACCCACCGTGGCCCTCTCTCTGTGTGTGTGTGTGTGTGTGTGTGTGTGTGTGTGTGTCAATCTCGCGCTCAATCTCTCTCTTGAGATCGAGTATATTCAATGTTGAAAACCTAATTAGGATTTTACAATGGTGAATTCCTAATTAGGGATTTACAATGTTGAAACCCTAATTAGGGATTTACATGTATGATTTACAAGGGCATGCTTAGGTTGAGTATAGGGTACTAGTAAAAGGGGATTGATTTTGGTACCTACAATAACATTTGTGTAGCACCCAAATAAAAAATCCATTGAAGCCCATGAAGATGGAACGTGCTAAGATTCGTGCTGTGCTGGAGGAAAAAAAAAAAACTCACATGAAGATGGAACATGCTAATATTTTAGGAAGGATTTCTCTGTTGCTAGTTCTGAACCATAGTGGTATGATATATGTCAGATTGTGGGCCTCTACTAGTCTAAAGAGGATATGTAGTTTTCTTGAAGTACTATGGAGATTCCTAATAATGCTTCCTCAACTTACATATATTGCTGATTTTATTGTGATTTGGAGGATCTTTGGTATTCATGTTTAAATAGTTTTAAGATTGTCAATTCTAATGCCATGCTTTGTTGTTCTCAGTCTCACTAGTTGAAATTTGAGTAGCATACTCTTGCTTCAAAAGCTCATCCTCTGCTCATATTTTGTTATTGACACTTGAAGTTATTAAGCTTGATCAGATAATAAACCTTGTTATGTAATTTATTGATTTGAACAATCTTAGACTTTGAATTGGTGGCTGCCAATAGATGTTTAAGAAGGAAACTGCAATTGCTCATGCTCAGCTGAAAAAGGCTGAGGCTTGGATGGGCACAATCTTTGAATCTGGGATGTTTTTGGGGCATGGTCCATTCACATAGGAGCCCATCAGATCAATGGTCTGGATTGCTGAACAATGGGCTCCACTGGTACAAAATGGATATTTGAGGATACCATGCATATCACTGGTTGACAATCATATATTTCTGCTTTAGTTTTATTTTTGCATGAGAGTTCAGATTATTCATGAAGTTTTGTTTTTCTCATCTTCACTTAAATTCGTGTAAAATTATGGTTGATTGCTTTTTCTGATTGAAAATGTGGGTCCAAGTTAACTGTACGAATTAGGATATTGTTCTGTCATTTATGCTCATTAACGTTACTGTTGGTGCTTTGACATTTTATTTTTAAGTTTCTTTCTCACCAAAAGTATCTCAAAATTCTCAACAAGTTGATTGCCAGCAGGAAGCATCTATTATATGTTGCATGCTTTTTCTATTGTGGCTTGCTCATCTTATCTACCCTGCATCATGTAAAACTATAATTGTTGGCCAATGAGAATTGCAATTCCTGATCAAATGGTTAGGATAACATTTAATTCACTTGAAAACTATAATTGAATAGAAATAGGAAATAGAAAGGCTGAAGTAGTGTTGGTTTCTTGGGGCTCGAGCTTTGGACTCTCGTGCTGAATATATAGTCAGTGATGGCCTACTTTCTTGTCCATGGATTTTGTGGGCACTGGCTTTCTCTTACCTTCATCATTTCTTTTGGAGTATTTTGGGTATGCTGGTTATATTCTTACTTTGTACCTATGCTTCAATAATCCATACCACTGGTCATTTGCATTCCTACATGGATGGACCATGCTCCCAGGTTTGAAGATCGCCACCAATCTTGGGCCTTTCCTGAATTGAACATGAGACAGTTTATGTGTTTCTTCTCTCAACCATTTATTTGGACCCAGATTCAAAGGTTAGGTCTGTCACATCCACAAGATTTTCAGGGCTCATCCATCTATGTTCGGGTTATCCTGGCTAACTAATGGTCTGAATTGCTGAACCATGTACCAAACTTACCAGAACTGAAACATGTTTACTTTGCAAAGCCTCAGGTTGAGGATCCTACAATTTCCCTATTAAGGGAACGTTGATGTGGGTCTGACATTCGACTTAATGAGCTAATAGAAGATCAAACTAATAGGAAATGGACATCAGAAAATAAAGACGTCTTTTATCTCCAATTTACTCACATTTATCTTCGTCCTTCTCATTGCGTGTCTTCACTTTTAGGTGATACCTGCAGAGAATATCGTTGCAGCGTTCCAAGGAAGTCTGAAGACAATATTTGCTGTTGCAAAAACTCCCTCTGAAGCATAAATCTTCCTTGAGGTAACTTCTATATATGTATTCAAATTCAAACCCATCAAGGAATTCTGCTAGCAATATCAATTTATGTTGCAAAAACATTGATTGCATGCAACCTGTCAATGTTTTCTTATTTTTCTCATGAGACTAGCTGTACGTATTTCATACATGAAATGACTTGCTGTACATTAATAATGACGTAAGGTTATCAATTCCTTTCATTCCCAAATAGCTGGGACAAGGCAATGATGATGATGATCACCATTTCTTTCATTATTCTTTCTGCTATTTCTTCCATATAATCGTGGCTGTTTAATATGAGAAAGGGCTAGTTGAAAATGGACTTCATGTCAGTTTATTACTTGGCCAAATGGTCAGTTCACATGGACTGCATGAGAACTTACTAGAGATATCGATATTTGCTGCAAAATGTGAAGCCTCCACGAATTGGGTCATGGGAGACCCTGATGGACACCTCCTTTCCATTTGAGTACTGTCTTCAGTATAGACTGTGAAGAGTTAGCTTATGTAGCTTTAAACTTTAACCACCCATTTACAGGAAATGGTGTGACCCACCAGATCATGCAATCAGTAGCATTTTCACATCATTTTCAATCAGTAGCTTTAAACTTTTAGCACCCATTACCAACTGATGAGTAGACCAGTCTGATTTTCTGGGCACCATATATTCATCATGTGGCCAGATTGATAAAAAGACAAGATGGTGTACTCTATTTAGGTTGTCCTCTCCATCTATCCTCCTTCCTGCTGCTTTTGGGAGCTAAGGGAGTATCACCCTGATTTATAGGAAATCAGACCGTTTACCAATGGGCCAGCAGAAAGGTTGGGTCTGCATATGCTTCTATTGATGCAACCACTGCCTACCAACATTGTTTATTTGGGGTAATTTTTTTATTTTTATTTTTATTTTTTGTTTTTATAGAAGAAAAGGTCATGAAAAAATTGGTTATGTCTACTTAGATTACATGCAGTTGAGATAAGTTTTTTCTTTTAGAAGAAAAGGTCATGAAAATGATGTCTCATGAAAATTATGTATATATACCCACTTTATGAAGAGAATGGAGATCTCATGAACTCTTATTGGCTGAAGATATGGGATCCAGTCCTTAAATGATGGGACCCACTGGTTACTGCACAGGTCCTAAATCTAGAAACGGGTGGTTTTAATTGTTTTGTCAGTCCTCAGCTCTTCAACGTAGTATTTTTGTTACATTACATTGCTATTTATCATTTTCGTATGTATGTTACCCATGTTAAAATCTGAAACTTTCAGATTATATGACTGAATTGTTGAAATTTTATACGGACATCAGGACTGTCGAACATTGCCAAAATGACGAGGGGAATGTCGTGAGACTAGTGATCACATTGGGAGAGATTTTGTTGTATTTTCTGTTATTCCTTGTAATGGGGATCCTGATACTCTTTTATAGACTTCAATCCACCACCCCAACAGTCAATCATCAACTCTCCCAAGGTGCAACGGTGTTCATTTGGGAAATGTTAATCCGCTTCATAATCTCATAAGCTCAGTTGGCCACTCAGAACAGAGGCCACTGCTGCACAAGAGCCAGAATATATAAACATCAGGTATTCAAACCTTCCACTGTTTTAACCTTAATTTGTAGCTGACTGTGGTTCAGATCACAGCTTAGATTATTATCAGATTACACAGCTAGTTTATAGCAGAGTTGTCAGAGGGTCTGATGTAATGTGTCACAAATACGTTCCTAGCATGGTTGGGCCAAAAGAAGGTGGACCTTAAATTAATTGTAACTTTTGATCTGGGTATTGTTACAGGGCACACAACCTATTAATCTTTACTGAAACGGGCCATCTGAGGTGAACCGACCCACAAGTTTTGTTGACATATTTGATTTGAGTAGCATACTCTTGCTTCAAATGCTCATCCTCTGCTCATATTTTGTCATCGACAGTTGAAGTTACTGAGCTTGATAAGATAATAAACCTTGTTCTTAAATTTGATGAACATTTTATGTAATGTGCGCATGATCAATGCAGAAATGCACTGAATCTTTTTAATCTTTCTTTCTTTGTTTCCTTTTCTTTCTTCTTCTTCTTCTTCTTCTTTTTTTTTTTTTTTTTTTTTTTTTCCTTTTTTTTCTTTTTTTTCAATTTTCACTGTTATATCTTCTTTCTTTGAATTCTTTTATAACAATTAGCATGTTGGCAAATAGTTCATTGTGGCATTGACAAAAGTCGCGTCTTTGTATGTTTTGTGCTTACTCTATGTTATTTGACTATTCATGTATTATCTCGATTGTATTTTTAAAGTTTTGAGTTTGTTGTTTATTTCATGCAGGAACCTACATCAGAGATACAGGACAAGATTTTATTTATGATTAATAATATTTCATCTTCAAATATGGATGTGAAAGCAAAATAATTTACTGATGTCCTGAAAGAGAAGTACTATCCATGGTTTGCTCAGTATATGGTGATGAAAAGGTGAGAAAAATCTAATGAATAACCTTTAGTTTCATAAGCTGATTTTTTACTTTACTGGGACATTATATTTGACAGCCAGAGCTTCTACAAGGGACCTTCAAGTGCTTGGAATGCAGTTTTGTCATCAGAAACGTCGAACAACAATTCAAGTACACTGAGGTGCGTTCGACTCCATTTCTCAAAAATTTCATTTTACTGATTTCTACCCTTCAATATGTTAGGATGAGATGTTTTATTGTGATTTGCACTTTGTGCATTGAGACTGTTGTTCTTGCAAATTGCCATGTACATGGTCCACAGTTTTAAAGGTTTGATTTGAATTACTCGTAATATATTAATGTTCAAATGTTTTCCAAGCCCACAAACATGCATAAGGCATCCCACCTATGTGCACACGTATCAGTGGCCAGGTGTGATACTCGATCTATTCTGAAAAGAACAAGATGACTTCGACTTCTTGATTTAAGAAAAAGCATTCCTTTCTCCAGATTGATTTTTGGGAAAACATGTAGAAGGTCGTACCAGCCTGATGGATGAATGGATCTCACCCCTATGTTCTTGAAAAGGGTGATGTTCTAACTTCAAGACCTTATTTTTGGTTCATGGGTAATTTGCTGGGATCTACCCAGTGAACAACCTGGATCCTGCTTGTAGGTTTGGAAAAGGGGAGCTACCTGTTGTTGGAGCCTGCGTTGAATTATAGTCAGTGCTCTTGCCATTATATAAACTGGAATAAGAATTCCAACAGTCCTCAACAATAGCAGCTGGTTGTCAGAGAAAAAAGAGATGATCAAAACATTATAATTCAAGGATGAATGCTAACATCGGATGTTATCTGCACTTCCATCAGGTGGGTCCCATCACTAAATGCCCTGGCCCAAAAATCAGGCCAGTCAGCTCATCAGGTGGGCCACACATGCAAATTTAATGTGGATTGTTGCTTAACAATGCAGACCCAGATCCATTTCCTAATGCGTTAACAATGCAAAAACAGATCAGCCCATATCTTTATGGAGACTACAACACAAGGCTCTTCACTTATTGGACTGTAAGTTTATACTTCTTCCAGTTTTTTAAATCTTTTATTGCCCTTTTTTATAATTCATGTTTCCTTTACAAGCGATGAGCTCTCTCAAATGACATGGGTTATTTGTATTTTATTAGTTTCTATTGGAAGTTGGGTCTCAAGTAACATGAATTTTTTGTCTCTCATTTTCTTTTTTGCTCCCTTTTCTTCACTCCCTGTAGTAACATGTGCATGTACTCCTTTTCTTCTTTTTAGAGGTTTTGACTACTCATTTTCCTTTCTATTATGCAACTGTAACACCAATCGGCTTTTCCGCGGTCACAATTCCATTTTCTAAACCTTGCTATGTTAAATTTTTTCCTTCAAATCAGTTAGTGATTATTTTTTTTCGTGTTTTGTAACTCCTTTTGCAAAAAATCAGTAAAGTGATTTGTTTGATCTCTTGTTTTGGTTAATATCTGTTAGATTGGCATGTTGTTGTATGGCAAAAAATATTTTTTAAACTAAAAATAAAATTGAGTTGAATTCTAAGATTGCAAGTGGCCAAACCGGGCATACTTGGATGCTTAAAATGTAAATCATATCTTTTTTTCTAATCCATTCTATTACTTAGTTTGTTAAACAATTTCCGGCTAAGAAATTATGGGACTAATGTTAAGTCTATGATGATGATGATCCCAAATCTGATTTGTGTAAAAATCTTTGTTTGGTTATTTTTGCATAATGGGTGTCAGAGTTCCACTTCTGCATTGTATAAGATTGTTCTGCACTTTCTTTTAGGAAATCAATATTACGGTTACATTTTAAAACCTGGATTGCATTTTGACCTGTTTCCATTGTTAAATTATTTCCAAATGGTTCAACCACGCGTAAATAAAAAAAATAAAAAAAATAAAATAAAATACAAAAAACTTCTGATGTCTAGTTAAATAAACATATAAAATAATCTCTAATTTACTCTCAGCTTGTGAAAGAAAAGAATCAAATAATCCTTTGATCAGAGGCTATGAAATTATCCTCGGGTCTTGAGTACTAGTGGGGCCAATGGTTTGCTGATCTAGAGTCTGATAGGCCCATAGTGCATTTGTCATAGAGCTGTTACCGTTTCTCGTTTTTATTCTAAGATTCACTTTAATTCTTATGCTCAAATGGTTTAGGGGAGAAAACTACCTACTATTGGGCTGCTTCAGATGTGTCGGGTTCTTCCTTCTAAACATGTGCTGCTCCCGCTTCAAATCAATAATTCTGCTATTGATTTGGAGACTGATGTTGTGGAAAATGTTGCCCGTTGCTTGGATACCAATAAAATCCTGTGTTGCTTGGACACCTAAATAAATCTTGCAAACTGACTTTAGTAGTCAACACTAAGATTGCCGAGAGAACTTATTTTCCTATAATTTATTTGTGTCGGTACTTCAAAAAGATGTGTATCATAATTTTATGCTGTGACCTTTAGTATAGAAGTCATTCTTTGATCATATCTTCTTTCTGTTTCTAGGTACCATAGGCTGTAATAGAAAGTCAACACTAAGTCGTACTCTAATCACTTTGATATGATGGGACTGTGGTTGGACCATGTTCCAACAATCCCCCAGATTGGAAGATCCTAGCTAGAGAATATTTGGTCTGTTGCTGGTTGAATGGGAGCCATTGTTGTTTCTCTTAATGATTATTTATTTATTTGTTGGTAACCTTAGCTTAAAAAGCCAAGTCCTCAATGTTGAACAGTAGGCTGCCTTTCGTTTGGAACTCAAACCCTATTGTGTCAGACCATTGTTGTATTTTTTTTTTTCCTAAACCGTTTATGTATTGGTATGGTCAATGTTCGAGTTATCGGTATCATTACAAGTTTCGCTGGCCAGAGATAAAGATATAATATCGTTATCGTCGATAATATCGCCGATAACCGAAAATGCTAGTAAACATGGGAAAAATTGTGGAATTTTTTAATGTGACTTCATACGATGCCTAAATATAATTTACATGATGGTCTAACCATCCAATCTTCTATCCATCACATCCATCCATCCATCTAACCATCCAACTATCCATCCATCTATTCATCCCATTCAACCTACCAACCAACCATCCATTCAACCACCCATCCATCCGACCAACCATCCCATCTATCCATCCAAACATCCAACCATCACACCTATCTAACTATCCAAACATTCATCCATCAATCTATCCATCCAACCATCCCATCCATCTGACTATCCAAACATTCATCCATCAATCCAACCATCCCATCCATCACATAAAATCATCTAAACATCCATCTCATCTAATCATCCAAACATCCATCCATCCAACCCATTTTTCCATCTAACCATCAATCTATCCCATCAAATCATCCAAACATCCATCCATCCATCCCATCTATCCACCGAATTATTCAAACACCCATCAATCCCATATATTCAACCATCAAACCATCACATCGAATCATCCATCTATCCATCCCATCAAATCACCCATCCATCCATCCATCACATCTATCCATCCAACCAACCATCTAATCATACCATCCAACCATCCCATCCATCCATCATATCCAATCATCCAAACATCCATCCATCCATCCATTCCATCTATCCATCCAAACATCCATCCAACCGTTCAATCATCCAACCATCCCATCCCATCCATCCAATCCAATCATCCAAACATCCATCCCATCTATCCACCCAAGACGGTGTGGCCCTTAATGTGGTGCCCACCTTGATGTATGTGTTCTATATATCCATTTTGCAAGATCCTTTTACCACATGAGCTTAAAAATGAAGTAGATTGAATTCTCGAGTGGACCTATGAAACAATGGTGATTGACCATTAATGCACCACAAAAGTTTTAGATCAAGCTGATATTTGTTTTTTCCCTTCTGCCATGTTTAGGTAACTAAACAACAAACATTATGGAATCATTAAGGTGGGCCCTAGGAAGTTTCTAATGGTGCATTCGATCACCATTGTCGTATGGTCCACTTGAGATTTGGATCGTCTGCATTTTTGGGCTTATGCCGCAAAATGTTCTAGAAAAACGGATGGGCAACGTGGATGTAGAATACATACATCAAGGTGGGTTCATAGCAACGGCTGCACCATCTTGGTCAGCCCATGTACCTTTTTTAAAAAGTTTTCTTTCAATGGTAATTTTTATTTGTAAAATGGTGGTGAATCAGTTTTATTAAGTGGTGTAAAACTCACAATATTAAGTTATATAACGTGGTTGTTTTGTTTCGATATAAAATGGTGGTGAACTATGCTTTTTAACAGTGTAAAACATACATTTTAGAAAAAGAAAAAAGTAAAGTAAAAAGATAAGGTTATCGGTGGAGGGTCCCTCTTTTCAAGCCCTAACTCGACGCAAGCTTTCATCCGTAGTCGCAGAAATCTCTCGATTCGATTCTCCCTATGTAAGTATTTGAATCACCTTGTTCAATTCTCCCTCCGTAGTACATCTCTGTGTGGTTCTCTCGATCTAATCTAAGATCTTTCGGTTTTTTTTTTTTTTAAAAATTTTAATTTAAAACTATATACTTAGATCGACAGCTCGGATATTATGGTTGGATTGTCGATATTTTCGTTCTCACCAACATTATCGACGACATATCGCCGATATTTGGAAGAGAAACGAAATTATGGGTTTTCGGTATCGCAAGTTTAGCAATACCGAAATTATCGGCGATAATATCGATTTTCCGTCGACAACACGAACACTGGGTATGGTTAGGATGTGTTTGGATGATGCCTGTAAATGGGGTTAACTGTAAATGATTTACAGTTAAATGGTTTATAGTCTGTGTTTGGATGCTGAAAATTGCCTGTAAATGCTTTTCTATGGCTTGTAAGTTTTGACCCTTCCACTTTCATGCCTGATTAAAGTTCTCTTCTACCCTTTGATTTTACAGATGCAGATTGGCTTGTTACCCGAGGTAGATGGTGGAAAAACTATTTTATTTGATAGTATGTGCTGTATTAATGTTCTGCATTTTTTGAGTCATATCATTTCCAGCAGGCTTATATTTTTTAATGCTGTAAATTTCAGGTTGTATCGTGGTGATCCAGTGCTAAATCCTCTTACACCTTGGGATAGACGTCCATTGAAAAACATTTTCTGTATATATGGGATAGATATGAAGACTGAGGTAATTTTATTTGAATAATAATCATTTCTAAATTCTTCTTTTAAAAAATTTTGTAATTTGTTATGGCTGAGCCAATTGTGGCACTGCATCTGTCTAACCCTAACATTCCTGAGTTAATTTTTGGACATCATATTAACTATTAAGAAAAAACTCAAAATTAATTGACTCAATTGAGCACCTGACTGAAGATTGACTTCAGTCAGATTTGGATTCCCATTAGGCATTTTATTGTGTTATTTAAACAAATATCTCCAATTCCTATTAATCTCAGCATATATTCTCCAAATGGTGCGTACATATGACTGGTTGAGTGGTTCATTTTCTCCACTTTGTGTTATTTCTTAACGGCCAGCTTCGGTAATGTATTGTACTGTAAGCAATTGAAATGAGTGGAGCCCCCGTTTCTTTTTATCTCTAGTGGTGATTATGTATCCCATGATTGTTCATAATCATTTCTTTCTTTCTTCCTTTTTATTTTTTACGTGTATAATCATGCATCTTTGAAATGTTAGGAATTGCTTATCATTAGTTCAGAACAAGATACGCTAAGAGTGCATGTTACTAGACCTTTCATATGCCATTATTTGTGCTGTCACAATAAACTCTATTCCTCAGGGAGAGAGGCAGCTGCATAAATTCACCTCCAAACAATTCCAGTTCCTATCAACTTTCTTTGCAATTAGATATTCTTAGATAGTTGGATTGGAGAGATTAGAAAGGGACAAAATCAGAATTAAGTTCTAAAAAAGAAACCTTCCTGTTCCAATCATTTTTCTTTGCAATTAGATTTCAAATTGGGGACATTTGCGCACCCCAAACAAAACAGAATGAAGTTGATTAAAAAACTCAAGTACTTCAGTCAATTTGTGATCTGTTGGCATCAACCTCCTGGGCAAGAGCAGTCAATATTAGAATAGGTGTGGCATCGTCCTCCTGGGCCAGAGCTAATTATTCAGGCACTAAATTGAGAGCATGCTTGCCTGCGCTGGTAACTTGGATCCTGTCTCTGATAGACCATTATTGAGTCAGAGGCATAGCTTTTTATTTTAATTTTCAATTTTTGGGAGTAGATAAGAAGAATTGATAAGAAAAATAAAAATAAAAATAGAACACATGAATGAAAAATGCAACCCCAAACCCCGAAAAACACACTAACCCCTCTTCCCATATTTTAGAAACAGGGGAACTATGGCAATATGTGGGGTCTCAGCTCTTAACCACTATGAGCAGTGTTTCAAATAGCACCCGTAGCGTACGCTACGTTGCGTCCCAAATAGCGTAAACCCCCTGTAGCGTACGCTACAGCTACATAGCATTCGTTGCGTAAGCTACAGCTACATAGCATTCGTTGCGTAAGCTACAATGTATTTTTTTTCACGTTTTCTTTGTTTCTAATGTTGAGGAATGTGACACTTGTAATATAGTTGATACTTTTAACCTATGAGATTTTTATTTCTTTTCATAATTGTGACTTGTGGTTTCAATTAGAGATTATTAATTAAAGTGGTTTGTTTAGAAAGTTGTTGATGTGATAATTATTTGATTTGGCTTATATATGTGAATTTTTCATGCGTCAATTTGTTGAATGCTACTTTTTGACTCTTTTTTTTCCCCCCTTGTGCAGGATTTACATCACTTCAGCCTAAATTTAGACCATATAGTGGATTTTTTATTTTTTATTTTTTAATTCAAGACCATTTTCAATTTATTGTAATAAATATTATATTTTTTTTTATTGTGTAGTAATATAAATTTTGTCTAATATTCAGTTTTTATTGTATTGCATCATTTTTTATGTTTCAAATATTTTTTTTAAAAAATACAGGTTTTAATTAAATTATATATATAAAATAATCTGGGGCCTCTCAAGTCAATACAAAGACTTTTAGCGGCGCTTGTGTAGATTTCTATCGGCGCTTTTCCGTGACAAAAAGTATCTAGAAACCATACTATTGCGGCGCTTGGATGACTTTTGTCAGCGCTTATTCCAATTTTACCGGTGCTTCTTTCAGAATTACAGCAGCCAGCAAAAGCGTCGATGAGCGAGAATGGGTGCCGAAAAAGAGTACCTAATTGCCAGCGCTCAGAAAAGCACCGGTAAATCTCACTTAGAGCCGGCATAAGTTTTACCAACATACCCAACTGCCGGCGCTTGTCTAGCACCGACAATAGAATTGTGGCGGTTTTTCAGGCTTTTACTGGCGGTTCTGACTGCCGGTAAAAGTCACATTTCTTATAATGCTGGAATCACGAAGGGCCTTGTTTATCTCCATGAAGACTCATTACTCAGGTTCATTCATCGAGATATGAAAGCTAACAATGTTTTGCTGGACCATGAGATGAACCCAAAGATTTCTGTCTTGGACATGGCGAGGTTTTTGGGTGGAAATCAAAGTCAAATCAATACCAACAGAGTCATTGGAACATAGTAAGTTGGCATGCAATTTTCTTCTTTGGCACATACATATATTTCCCCATGATCCCTGCTAACAAGATTCGTCACTCATATGAAAATGTGGCACACATGGTTTTGAAGTTGAATACGATCATCAAGCTGGCCCACCATCCTAAAGATTAAACCAATCCAGCAACAAAGGTGACCTGTGTCTGCTAAAGTAATGGAAAGGGGATTATGGTGTGAAGGGAAATCTTTGGAGTTGATCGATCCTTTATTAGCAAGGTCATGCCCAGCAAGTGAAGTGTTCAGATGGATCCACATTGGACTGTTATGTGTTCAAGAAGATGCAGTGGATCGCCCCACCATGTCGTCTGTCATTCTCATACTCGGAAGTGAATCTATGGCACTTCCCCAACCTACCCAGCCAGGTTTTTTCGTTGAAAGGGCTGTAGCTGAATCAGATAGATCTTCTGCAAGTGCTAAAATCTGTTCTAACAATGAGCTAACTATCTCTACTCTTGAACCCCGGTGGTTGGGTCAAGCCAAGGGGTCACCCTCATGGTTTCACTACAAGAAACAACAGCATTGCCGACCCTTTTTTTTCCAATCATCATCGACGGTTCGTGTGGCTGTGGGCGATTGAAAGAAACAGCAAGTAACCCTTTTTATATGGTTACTATATATATATATATATATATATATATATATATATATATATATATATATATATATATATATATATATATATAAGAAACAGCAAGTAACCCTTTTTATATGGTTACTATATATATATATATATATATATATATATATATATATATAAACCCTCTTTCACTCTCTCTCTCTGCCCGCCCCCATTCTTCCCCCTCCCCCTCTCGCCACCCACTTCTCTCTCTCTCTCTCTCTCTCTCTCTCTCTCTCTCTCTCTCTCTCTCTCTCTCTCTCTCCAGCCCCGATCCTCTCTCTGCCACTCTCCCTCTCCACCCCCAATCCTCTCTCACTATTTCCCATCCTCTCTCTTAGAACATAGGAAAAATCTGAGCAAAAAGAATCCAGGGCTTCAGATTGAGAGTTTTTGAAATCAAAACCCTAGGGTTTGAAAACAAAACCAAAAAAAATCGAGAAAAAAGGCTCACCGAGAGAATCGAGGAGTTGAAGTACTGGATTAGAGATGGAGATTTATAAGGTCGGGATGCAATGATATGCGGTCATATACAAGCGTATGTATGGATTGGGATACGACACTGGGAAGGTTTTTGAAGATGAACCTCTCTCTCTCTCTCTCTGTAAGATATATTCAATTTCAAGCGAGAAATTGCATTTTCTTCATCTCTGAAACTCGCACTCTCAATGCTTCCTGCAAATGATACACGCGTTATCAAGCCACATCCAGTTCAAATGGCCACACCTGCTCAGGTCCAAATAAACCCCCCAACTTCCAATCTTTTTGCCATTTTACATTTACTTATCATTTCATTTCTTTCATTAGTTTTTGTTGCATCGTCTCTCTCTATGGCCATCTCTGTCTCTATACTTTTCATTATCTCACCCTCACTTTTTTTATGCACACACTCCCTTTTCTACTTTTGTTATTTGAATAGTCTATTTTTTTGTAGTTTGCTTGTCATGTAAGTAAAACAAAAGGGTGTATGTGCATTGAAAAGTGGGTGTGTAAATATCATTTCGCTCCTTTTTGCAGTCTTTGGTGTCACTTAATTTCTTCATATCACGAGAGTGATTGTGTATAGATTATAAACCAGAAAGTTGGTGGATTGATCCAGAGTGTCAATTTGATGGGCCATGGCTTTTAAGTTGAATTGATCCTACATAGAGATCCATTGGTGTGGATGGTTACAATCATGCGGTTGATTTGATGTTTGGATCATGGTTGTTGCTTTTGATGCTTTCTATTGCAAGTCATATACGTGTCCAAATAGATGGTATATAGGGCTCTTTCTTTAGTTGTTGTCAAAATTAAGTGTGAAATTGAGAAAAGAACAAAAAGAAAAACAGATATATGGCCCTTACTAGGCTGCTAGCTATCACAGCTACTATTATTAGTGGAAGGCCATTAGGGATACATGGCCTTTACTAAGTTTCCTCTTTCATGCTCATTGCTAGCAAAGAACTTGGGCTTCTTTTATAGTCTTATTACAATTTCGATAACAATCATAAGATGTCTTGAGATTAATATTAGATTTACTACTTAGATTTACATGTTTAATGGATTTTTCCATGTATGAAATCCTAACTAGGTGGTGAAGTGGATTGCAGAGATATGGACCGCAAAACTTCTTCACAAAATAAATGCCCCTTTTCTCCCATAATGATGCATTATCTGTAGTTAAAACTTACTTATTAGTGTTTTGAACATCAGCGTGTTGTTCGTTTACAAGATGAAGTTCAATCCAAGGCTATTCGACTGGTATGTGATCTAGGAAAAAAAGCCCTTGTATACTTCTTGCACTTCTGCAGTGTCCTGATAAGGATATTATACCATATAATTTTTCATAATTATTAGTCATTTACCAGTATTTATCATAGGAAATGGTAAACCAAACAGGCCCTCTTTTTAGATTCTTCATTTGAAGGAGACATCAAAGGAACTTGACACCTATCGGCACTAGCAGTAGGAGCTTGAATATTGTTACATTGACAGTCATGTTTTGGTTAGCTTCATTATGGCTTACATTACTGAACATGAAATGCAAATTTATTGACCAGAACCCAAGACTTTTGCATCCACTTGTTCTTTTTTTTGGTACATTGGCATATATGATATGTTACCCACACAAGCTTTCGTTGCAGTCCAAAAGATCAGTGATTGAATGGTCCTCAGGTACGCTGATTGATGTAAATTTGGCCCATTTTTTTCAGACAAATGCAGTGTAGCAATTTGGAAACTGTGACTTTTGAGCTATAGGCATGCTTCATGGCGGGATAATAGATGAATGGATGGAAGATCCTGCTAAAATCACTCATGCAGCGGCCCCGAGGTGGATGATTCTGTTCGGTAAGGCAGATTAAATGTTGAATGTTGATTATAAAGTTTTCTATTTTCAGGCTAGGTATGGATTGATGTATGTGTTATATCCTACAAAAATGCCATTTTAATCCTTGGATAGGCAACCCATCCATCTTGAATTTAAACCATTAGTTTCATTCCTCTAAAATATGTATTTCTTTGGATGTGTGGCCCACTTGATCAACAGATAGGTTAGGAACATCTGGTGGCAAGTTTGTCATTGCACCTTCCCTTCTTTTTTCAAGAAATTTTACTCAAGGAAGAAGGGTTTCTATGTGTAATGACACTTAACCAATGTGTCTTTGACTCTATATAAAATTCTATCTGTAATATTAAAGCCTGAGCTCTTTACACATAAACTGAAGAACTTTCACTCTTAAATATAGTTGTACATATAGCCAGGCTGAATAATGTTAGATGAGGACTCATCATCTTCAACTGAAATGTTGCTTGCAACCTTTTCCAACGCTTTTTAAAAAAATAATAAAATAAAATAATTAAAAAAAAAAATTAAAATTAAAAAAAATAATAATTTAAATTTTTTTACACACGCACTCACACTGGTGGAATTTCACCACCTATGGGTACTCGAACCCTTTTCCAACGCTTATGTCACATGTGTGTAGGACATTCAATCCATGCTTTACGTTATGTATGCTCCATCATGAAGATCACCTGGCAGGCAAATCAGGTCTGTTGCTCATCAGGCGAGCACCCAATATGAAAACAGCTCATGATTTAAATAAGAGTTGCCACTTTCTGATTCGATTTACACTTGTGTCCCACCGGATGATCAGATTGGCCTGATTATTGTCCTGGGTGATCATGGTCAAATTAAACCATGCCAACTTAACAACTCTTGGATTTGATACATGAAGGATTTCAGACTCAAATCCAATTCCCAAATTTTAAATATATCAAGTTTACAACTGGTGTATATATATATGCACTTATTATTTTTCTAAATGATTATAAAAGAGCATGTTTCCTTGCCCCGACAATGTTTTACTATGCTAGATGTTTTGCCTTGTTTTATCATTAATAATGTTTTTCTTAAACTTTAGGTTCCTCATGAACCATCCTTGCATATGGATGATTTTGTCTGCATCAAAACCTGCATGTAGGCGTGTTCCAAAATATATTACACAACAAAATGGGTATTACTATTACATGTTTCCTTTTCATAGGACTTGATATTTTGTCTGTTTAAGGGTCTGGATGGTTATTCAGTTCAAACTAAATTGATCTTCATCTCAAATAAGATGTGAGAACATTTTGTCATCCTCGGATGTAAATGTAGACAAAAGGTTTTATTCTGGAGTGCCAGTTCAACAAAAATATCTATTTTTTTGTTCTTTGATAGGATAGATGAATCTCAACATAGATTTTGACTTCCTAAAACTTGGTGATGCCCTGTTTTGAATGGTAGCTGACACTGGATTTTGGTTCTGTTTCTTACTCCCACTGGAGTTGGATGTGTATTGTAATATGTTGGACAATATCTTCAAACAGATAGTGATTTTGGTTCTGTTTCCATTTTTTCCTGTTCAGGTAAAAGGTAAGCGGATTCCATTTTCGTATGAAACTTCCAATTTCTCCATTTTTTTTTTTCTGCAGGGAACAATCTCTGACATTTCCTTGAAGAAATCAGAACTAACAAGCATTTTGATCTAATTAAATAGATCAGAGAACATACTGTAATTAGAGCAGCACCATATCGCCACTTGTTCACAGGATTTTTCAGGTTGGTCTCGGTTGCCATGTATCCATTCAAACCAGCAGCTAGAATGTGATAGCAGATGTGCCCAAGAACCTGCACAAATTTGATTCTTAATCATGCACAGATCATCAACATAACTGGGAAAGGAAAGAAGGCTGCTATTGTTTAGAACATACATAGGCATAGTCAAAGTCAAACTTCGACGGTAAAGAACCCCAGGCCTGATAGGCAAAGAAGTGGCAGATAGCATTGAATTTTTTTCCTTTGCAAGTACCTTCTTTCTGAACAGATCCACTAATATGTCAGTCTACTAGAATATTAAAGATAAAGATGATGAACCTGCAGCGTTGAATTTTACCAATCTCTTGTTCATCTCATTCTCTATCAAACTTGTAAGTTTGTTCTTGATGAATCCTGGCTTGAGCCCTCCCAGGGATCTTACATTAATCTATGTGCCAAATAAATGTCCTGTGCTAGTATTTGCCATATCCATGTATCAATTTCACATGCAACTTTTAATGTTTCATGTGTTAGTGGTAACCCTGCAACTCAGTTTAATGGTACTTACTGGTTGCCTTGAATATAGGTCAATGATACGGTTGGAGCACTGGCTGGAGGTAGATACTGCAATAATGATGTTGGGCCTGGGAGGTCAGAGCCCAATTGAAATAATTCTAGTTTTCCTGGTGTGGCTTTGAGTCATTTTATTGAAATTTCTCTGTTGTTACCTAATACCTGAAATGGATATTGCCCAACTGCTGCGCAGATCTTGGACACATGCATTATAAAATCAGTATCATTCTATTTTGGCCAAGAGGTTTTCTGGCAATACTTTGCCTTATTTTGCATGCCCATTTCTGGCTCCACATCACCTTTCTAGAGGGCATTTTAGTCACCCAAAGTGCCTTGTTAAGAGGGATATGGAAACAAGCAGTGGGTGCATCCACAACACCATGTGTGAACCTTGTACTATTTTCCTTTGGTTGAAGGTGATAAATCATCAGTTGATCTTTGCTCAAAAGCTGCCTGTCTTCCCTCTTATATGTTATAGGATTTTATTTGCAATGTGTCACTTGCTGAACTGTGGATATTCTTTTCTCAGTTCAGAATATTTATCTGTCAATGTTTTTCATTTCCTTTGTTATTGTATATTAATTCTGTGTTTTTCAGGCTTTTTGGGACTATTCTGAGAAAAAGTTGCTTGGAACAACAAAGGCAGAATGCTCTGTTACAAGCGAATGGTCTCCCGATGGATGCTACTTCATGACTGCAACAACAGTATACAGTGATTAACTTTATTTAAGCATTGATGCATTGACTTTAAAACCCTCCCACAACGTATTATAGCAGTAAGGGCCTCCAAAAGCCCTCCTACATTTTTTTTTTACACACTCACACCAATTCATGGAAGCCTTCAGAACTTAAGCAAATCAGTTCAATCAGCTCAAATTAACAGATATTAAGTGGTAAAAACGTACTTCTATCGAGCTTAAGAAGAAATTCAATAAATTAAAAAACTGAAAATTTGTGCTTAGTAGCTGTATGGATGTGAAAAGGTTTGTTTGGGCCTGATTCAGTCCTCCTCTTTGGATGATCTCTCATCATCCACCTTTATCTGGCATGTAGAGCCATTTCAGCTTTGTTCTTTTCTTCAATAAAAGTTATGTTGCCATTAAAAAAACTAAAAAATGTTGGGTAAAAGTGCAGTTGCTTGTACCCATATATATGTTTTGTGTGCTTTGGTAAGGTGGTCTTGCCCCTATTTGCAAGTCTACAGGTTACATTTTGGATTTTAGTAAACACAACATTGTCTTAATCTTTACCAGTGACATTTAGCAAAGCACTGGTCTTAATCTTCTAGCTTGAGGATATTTGTATCTTATTTTGTGGATATTTAATTATTACTGTTTTCTTATTTTTTTTGTACACCTTATATTTTTTATATAGGTTTCTTCTCACGCTCGCATCGGATCTAAGGTTTCTTCTAATTCCTCATTCCCCATTTTATCGATTTAGGGCAGACCTTTCAATGTCTTCCTCATGCATTGTAAGGTTAGGGTTTCATCGAACTCCATTATGTTTGTAGCGTTTCTTGAGTCGCATGTGCTATCCAATGAATTTAGAGGGTTTCTGGAGCTGCATTTTGATGTCGAGATTGTTTCATGGGATTTTTTATTTTTTTTAAAAAAAATTTATCTGCTTTTTTTTTTTTTTTTTTTTTTTTTTGTGGTTTGATGATTTAGATCTTTTGAATATTAATTAATTAATTTTTTCAATTTTCTTTAATTACAGAGATCTTTTTTGGTGTAGTTCTTGGATTAGGAGGAAAAACAGAGAAATTGAAAAAAAAAAAGAAGAAGAAGAAGAAGAAGAAGATAATGCCTTCAATACTCGGTAACATTTGTGAAATTCTTTCTCCTTTCAGTTTTTGTTGAGAAACTGATATTTTCAATTTTTATTTTTTTTTTTAATTTCCATTGCAGTTTAGGAAGTTTATTTTGGAGTTTTGGAGTTTCTCAAGATGATTTGAAGCCATATTCAGATTGAGGAGGATTGGAAAAAGCACGGATTAGGTTTGTCATGGATTGAACAAAAAAAAAATAAATCTGACTTTTATTTATTTATTTATTTATATGCTTTCTCACCATTGATATTTTTTAACCGGGAGAGTCTTTTTTATTTATGCTTTCCCTTCATTGATATATTTTTTTAAGAGGGAGATAACTCAAGAGTGCTGGAAGATGGTATAGCCATCTTTGGGACAACACATTTGGTAGGATTATGTTTCAATTGGTAACGTCCATGTACTTTTCCCAATGTGGAATAATGATTTCTGGAAGTTTGCACAGATTCAATGATCCTAGCCATATGGTCGTTGCCTTCAAATAGACTGTAGAAAATCTTTTTCTTTTTAGTGTCCCTTACAGGTTGCCCATGGCATGACCCAAACTAGGGTGATGCCGGAAACCAAAAATTTTAATAGTTATAACTTCTTACATGGCTAGGAGCATTTAATAAATGTCATTTTTAAAAATGGCTTATAATGATAGGGCTCACTGTAAGACCCGTATCTTGGTCCGTACCTTTCCGTACACTTCCGCGGTCGTACCGGTCGAATTCCGGCAACTTTCGACCCTTAAACAATATCGACGCGCGACCTGGATTCATGTACCGACAACCCGAGTCGACTCAACTCGAGACCTATACCATAGCGACCGCACCGTCGCCGCGGTTCCGATACCGCGACTCGCGCGCCGAGGCGATACCCTGATCAAGAGTTATGGGCCAACGTTCGGTGCGAGAAAACGCCGCGCGTTGCGAAAATCAAGAGAATCTCAACGATGTGTCACATCAATCACATCAATCCCATCAATCAATCACCCATCAAGCCATCACATGTCAAGTACACATCACTCTCACCCATTTTCCCAAGCAACCACAAAAGTCTTCCTAACCCATACCTTTCTTGCACAAAAGACCACAAAAGTCTTCACATCCCATACTTCTCTTACACAAAAGCCACAAAAGTCAAGTTTTTCTTACACCACCATCACTCACCCATCCATCCATCACTCTCTCTCCCTTTACATCACTCTCTCTCTTTCTCTCTTTCTCATTCCAAAAATTCCAAAGCAACAAAGGATTTCCAAACTCCATACGTATGGAATTTTGCAAAGCGTCCTAAGCTCCAAGTGGCCCACCTTCCTACCCCAAAATCTCCCATCTCAACCCTCCATTCTTCATCTTAGCCATTGAAGTTGAAGACAAGGTGCCAAGGAACCCCTAGGAGCGAGAAGATCGGACGGTGGGTGCTTCTATAGGGTAGATTTTCTTATTTTTATGGTGGACCAAGTGAGGCCCACCGATCAATGGTGTGGATCTCACTTGGGACCCTTATTTGTGGCCGATGGACCACTTGGATCATCATGATTGTTCCATGATGGGGCCATTCTCCATGGACCCCATCATGATGTTTATTTTCTCTTCTAAGGTCATCTAGACCGTCCATGTTGGTGAGGAAAGGATCCCCACCGTTGATTTTAAATTTCGGTGGTCCCACATGCTTTAAGGCCCACTTAATGTATGATTTTATGTAAGGGAGGGCCCATAATGTCGGGGTCCCTCCATCACAAGCCGTGTCCCACTCTCCATGTCTCTCTCTCTTTCATTCCTTTTATTTTATTTTATTTCTATTTGATTTTATTTTTTTTGAAAGGGGTTGTGTGGCCCACTTGAATGGACCTCATCTTGAGGTATTTATTGGGTCCAAGAATCCTCCAAGTGGGGCCCACCTTGCATGTTGAACCCCAGCATCCATTAGTGGTGGCCCACTTCAAAAGGGCCCACCACCATGTGTTTTTTTTTTTTAAAGGAAAAGGAAAAGAAAAAGAAAAAGAGGGCTCACTGTCCAGCGTCTGGGACGCTGGACGTCCCTGCCCAAAAAGGGATGAAGAAGGGGTTTTGGTGGGCCGGTCCATGCAAGCCCCACCTTGATACATTTGTTCCATCCATGCCGTCCATCCTTTTTCTTATATTTATTTAGGCGTTGAACCAAAAGGTGAGTCTGATGTGATTAACAGGCGGGCCGCACTATAGAAAATGGTATTTCTAGCCCTTTAAAGGCTTTTAAGGCCCATTTTATTGTTCCATATGCTGAAAAATGTCCAACCTTGGACTCTTTAGGTTTGTTTTAGGCTACTGATCATAATGGGCGGAGTGGATCTATGAAATGGGGGTCACATGCGTGAAAAATCCCGAAAATCAAAATTTTCCAAAACTTGTTAAACAAGAGGCCTTGCCTCTCTCTGACACTGGCAGTGACGTGCAGCGCCTGCTGCACGTCGGGCGGGCGGGCAGCGTGCAGTCACCCACGGCTGCTGCCGTGGGCCCCACACGATGTATATGTTTTATCTATACCGTCCATCAGGTGGGCCCCCTCCAAATTTCAGGTCGATCCAAACCTCAGGTGGGCTACATCACACAAATCAGTGAGATTGAGCATCTACCATTAAAATTTTTCTGGGGCCCACAAAAGTTTTGAACCAAGCTGAAATTTGTATTTTTCCTTTAACTGGGTCTGTTTGACCATATCAACGGGTTGGATGCCAAGTAAATTCTACAGTGGGCCCCACATGGGCGCCACCGTGATGTTTATATATGTATATATATTTGATTGTAAATTCTCTGGACGGTGGGGCCCTCCCTTGATGCAGCGCACGGCCTGGACGTTTGTTTTTTTTTAAATTTAATTATATTAACATAGTATATTTTGTTATATTAATATATAATATAATATTGCATTTTATATCATATGGGTTAGGCCCTTTTGGTTTGCAATAGGCCTATGGGCTAGGTCCATTTGTATCATAAAAGGCCTATGGGCTAGTCCCATTTAAATTATGAAATGCTTATGGGCTAGGCCCATTTGATTCATTTAAGGCCCAAGGACTTGGGCCCACTTGATATGTAAAGCCTATGGGCTTAACTTGATATTCAAGGCCTATGGTTTTAGGCCCAATGGATGTGATCTAAGGTCATGTGACTAGGCCATTTGATGTACTTCTAGGCCCATAAAATTGGACCTATTTGTTGCATTCTTAAGCCCATGGAAGTGGACCCATTTGTTATATTGTAAGACCTACGGGACTACACCCATTTGATTAAGAAAGGGTCCATGGGATAAGGCCTACTTTGATATGCATGCAAGCTCATGGACTAGGCCCATTAGAATTGTGTAAGGCCTAGGGATTTAAGCCCATTCAACTCATATAAGGCCTTTGGGTTGAGGCCCAGTTGATATGCATTTGGGGGCCCAATTGGTGTAGCACATTGGTCACATATTAAAACGCATGAGACTAAGCTCATTTGATACATATTAGACTCATATGATTAGGTCCAATTGATGCAATCCAAGGCCCACGGGTTTTGACCCATTGCAATGCACTTAAGACCCATTGGTGTGGCCCATTTATATGGACCATCTGATGAATAAAAGGCCCATAAGATATGGCCCATCTGATGAATAAAAGGCCCATGAGATATGGCCCATTTGATATATATGTAAGGCCCAATGGGAGGAACCTAAGGTCCATTGCAATGTGTAAACCCAATACCGATTATGTAGCGGTGTTTAAGAAGATCGTACCTGGAATGCAATGATGGTTTGACGTCCACATTGCGAGTGTAATATTGGTTGGATGTCCACATTACGACTCTCCTTAGGGCCCATTACTAGTCGTACTTGCCGTGTATAGGCCGTCCAGGTCCATCTGCATTGTAAATAGTTCATTTTGTTATAACATGTTTAGTACAGTTCATGACTCATGATCATACGCATCATATGTATGCTTGACGTGAGAATTGTCTGATCATAGCATTTGCCTTCGGGCAGGTTGTTTATGGGCTTCCGGTTAGGCAGTGTTGCCCTACATGAGCGCACGGTATGCGCAGGATTGGTTGCATGACTGGATAGCGTGATTCATGCATTCCGCATTTGTGTGACATGGTTGTTGTACGCCCTAGCGACATCAGGGCCGTAGCCTCCACAGACGCATCGTGGTTGGCAGGATTGGATACCGAAAATCTTGTTCTACATGGGGTACTATAGATATCCCTGGGTGAAAGTCCATAAACCCTTATGGTACCAAGAGGTTGCTCCAACGTCTAGACCGAGTGGGTAGATGAGTACTGAGTACCGAATACCAGTTGGCTGTGCTCTCCACTGTGTCGTAGTCGGTTGGAAGGGGGTGCGGCCTTACTCGCCCGAGTGTAGGGGGCGATACTAGTCTGAGTTTGACCAGCTCGAGGAATGGGTCCGCTATCGACGAGTCGCGCCCGATATTGGCAGACGGATAGTGAGGTCTCTTCCACTTACCTTATTGCGCGCGATGTGGCGGCAATCTGGTTTAGAGTGTACTAGACCCCGGTGATATTCCATATTTTGAGCTGTATTGATGTGTGGACATTGATGAGTATCCGTATGCTTGAGTTGCATTATACATTGCATGGCCTTGGGATGGCCGATACCATTCATGTCTTGCATCGCATAAGCCTTGGTACGGCTCATGATATTATGTTTCCATTTGCATATTCCGCATCACTCTGACATTGCATGTACATATTAGTACCTTGAGCACACACCTTCACCACCCTCTAAGCTTTCTGTAAGCTTATGCACGACCGTTGCGTGCAGGTGACGTTGGATCGCAGCAGCGTTGAGGCAGGAGCACGTTGCTGATCATTTTGGAGTTTTTCTGTTATTTACCCTTGTATTTCCCTTTATGCCCATTGTACTTGTAAAGTTTTTGATCATAGTGGAAATGTAATAGATTTCTTGGTTGTTGTTTGTGGGTTATGCCTTTGGTTATGCTTATTACGAAACAAACTGGTATTTAAAATCCTCCTCGTAGCATCACATGATCGGAACCTGACGAATGGGAGCTAGGAGCCGAGAATGGGGTTCTACGGAGGCTGTCGGCGCCGGATTCGGCGATCGGGAATTTTGTGAGCCCGGTTTCCGAGTTTGGGGCGTGACACTCACTACATCGGGCCCCCTAAATTGATACAATTTCTTTCTACATTTTCTGTACATAATGACAATCTTTGCTTTCATACATTGCCCGAGATCACTGTGACTCTGTTAATGGTTTCGTTCCTATACCTTGATGTGTTGTCATGAATGAACATTGAAGCTTTGATATGTGAACAAGTTCTTTTGTATCTTGATCTCTATTGCAAATGAGAATGGTGTGTTTGCTATCATTCGAGAGGGATTGGTATGAAGACTTGCAATATAGAGAACTCTGAAAGAGAGTCCTTCCATTAGGGCTCGTCTAGCAATGTGAAATCAGAGTTATTTGTGGGGATTAGCTATTTTTTAGTCGTTTGGTAACCCACACTTTTCTGCATTTTAAATCACTGATTTATCAATCATCAACATCTCTGTTTCTAACCTTTGCTTTTAATCTGTTCAAAGGCCATTGATCGGTCGTCAAATCATCCCGTCATTGTGTTTTCAAAATCATTAACCAATCACTAGTGGGGTCCACTAAATGGACATCACAGATTGCCACCCACATAAACGTGCAGCGATGGCTCCACATATTCCAGTTCTACCGGCACTTATGGCCCACCTTGATGTATGTATTTTATATCCAAGCCATCCATCCATTTTGCCATATCATTTTGGGAGCAGAAGTCTAAAAATAAATAAGATCTAAATATCAGGCTAATTATACTACAGAAAAGAATGGTGATTGAATGCTATACTATTATAAACTTCCTAAGGCTCACCCTAATATTTATGTAGGATGAAGGGAAAAACAAATATCAGCTTATCCAAAACTTGCGTTGTATTAATAGTCACTTAACACTATTTTCTATGGTACCGTTCATCAGAGAATTAGATCTTCTTCGTTATGGACTTATGAAATGAAATGATTTGGAAAAAAAAAAAAATGAGTAGAAAGTGTAGATACAGAATTCACATAAAGGTAGGCCCCACACTAGGGGCACCTAATCCATCACCTCTTAGGCAACCCTGTTATAGGCTGTCGGTAACATATGAGACTCACCGTTTTGTACATGTAACATCCACTTGGTTCATTAGATTCTTTCTTTGATTATAGAATTTGGGAAAAAAATCAGCTACATCCGTATTTCAGTTGGGCCACACAGTATAGAACAACGGAGATGGAATGCCAATCATGGATGTGTGTCTGGTTTACAATGGTGTATATCTTTCATCAGACCCGTTAATCGGTTATATCTCACCATCAAGAAGTGAACATACCTGTTTTAAAACTCACAAAGGCCCCACTACGTGAACTTTATCCGATATTTTATCAGGAAGAGTAGATTTACATAGGAAACGTGGTGGGTGCCACCAACCAGCATGCGGATTGAGTCTTAAGTTCTGGCAGAATGAACTAGATCCCGATTGTGCTCTATGAGGCCCACGATTATATATGTGTTTTATCTTAACTGTCTACCATTTTGATGTTGACCCACTCTTGAAACCTTCCTAAGGCCATGTTCATAAAGTCATACAGTGGTCATATAGCTGAACTATTGGGAAAAAGAAGCTCATTATGATGTTTCGGAGTCTATATTATTGGATGCAACAGCAACATCTGAAATCACTCAGCCCTCCTTTGTTTCTTCAAATTACAAAAGTAGCTTGAAGCTCCTCGGAAGCATGAAAGTACCTCTAATCATACTGAGGAAAAGCATACATACCAAATCCCCTTCAACTTGATGTTGGTTGCCTCAGTTAAATTGATTTTAATCTTACGTATTTCTGTTTTCTGGGCGACTTTCTCAGTGGTAGACTGATTTATGCATATGAGATGTGCAATGCCTCTGAGTTAGCTTTGGACTGTGCTTTCTTTCTACTGATTCCTCTAAAAAAAACAAGAAAAAAAAAAGAAAAGGAAAGAAGAGACCATGTGATTCAATATGTTAGAAATTCTTCTTGGAATATGTTTTAAAGTTGGAGATATTGGTACAAATGTTAGGAATATTATTTCTATTTCTGCGGATCAAGTAATTTTTATTTCTTTGTTTAAACCTTTGTTGCAGTGTTCTTTATTTGGGTGATAGTGGAATTTTTCATGGAATGGAAGAGATGTTTGGATGATGAAGAAATAAAACATGAAACAATTGATAGAAAATCTATGGTTCTAAGTGAGGTTGTTGTTCTTTGTAATGTTTTAATCTCTAATTCCTATTTGGATTTTCTTGTTTTTTAGACATTGCGAGCATATTCAAGTTTTGTCTAGTTTCATCGATTTTTTTTTTTTTTTTTTTTCAAGTTTTATGAGTTTTGACTAGTCAAGTGGACTGAATCTTGAACAAGTCTTGACTGAATTGATAACTTAGTGATGTCAGAGCATCTATCACCGAGTTCACTTTCCCTGAGGCATAGGAAAAATCCACCTCCATGTTCTCCTAGAGGCGCTTAATCCGGGCTTGCCAATACCACAGATTTCAATTTATAGAGTTGGCTAAGTTGACCATATCCACAACTACCTTAGAGTCGGGCTACAGAGATAACTTGCACATCAAAAAAAATGGAAGAACGGGAGCAAGAACGGGTGCGCAAAGGGGATTTGCCCTGGGAGAGGGTGCCGCCTCGCAAGCCTCGGATCTCGTAGTCCAAGTTCTCCCTCTTCGCAGTGAATCTAACCTTCCACGCATCAATGGATGATTTACATCGAATCTTTGGTTGTTTTGGAAAGCTTGCAAATGTCTTCATTCCATGGAATCGAAACCTAAATTGATCCCGTGGTTTTGCTTTCATATGGTTCTGCTATGAACAGGACGCATTCAACACCATTCAATATCTAAATGAAAGAAGGATTAATGGTCGGGTGGTTCACATTGCTTGGGCAAAACGACAGTCAGGTATGAAGGAAACTGGGCAGTCACCTCCTCACATCTAGAATCAGGCAGAAGCGGTCACCCCGGATCGCACATCTATGGATGCGGTTTCAGGGTCGAGGTAAAGACCGATCCCTCTGATGGAAGGGTGTCCCGCGGATACAACCGTTGCAGACTCTAGAGCTGTGGAGAATCGGATGCGTATGTTGTCTCTCGCCATGGTGGGGACTGCATTAGATCATGATGTCCGGATTGTAAGGTTATTAGATGCAATGAGGGCATCCAGCTTGAAATCAGCGGCAGTGGAGATTGTATGGATATCGGCCCTAAAATTTTTGATAATGTTCAAATCAAAAGGGAATCTGGAGGTTTTCAGATGCAATGTTGAGCTGCACATGGAGATAGGGATTCAATCAGTTAAGATGTGGTCTCCAGAAGAGGTTTTGGGTGGTGAGGGAGTCTAGATTAGACTATTCTGTATCCCTGCTCACGCCTGGATTTAGTCGGTATTACTGGATCTGGCTAGCTATTTCGGTAAAATCACTCAGATAGACTCCGACTCTAGATTCGGTTATTTTCAGGCTTTTGCTAGAATAAAGGTGATTCCCAAGCCAGGTGTGAGCTTCAGTCACGTTTTGAGATTGACAGTGTTGGGGAAGTGTTACCCCATTATAACTGAAGTGGAGCCATTATTCAAGTACGAATGCTCTCCATCCATCAAACAATCTTCAAATGAGAGCACTAGGGAAAGGGTCACCAGAAGATTTCATGATCCTTTAGACAAACCGTCAGATGTTTGTGGAAAGGTTCCAGCCAGGTTAGCAGGAAAAAACAATGGCAGTTCTGGGAGTCAGGAAGGTGTTTGTGTAAATGTTAATATGGAGGAGGGGAGCAATGCAGGTCGTCAAGGCATATCAGATGCATCTCAGAAGGATTTTATGACGATATGGGGCAATGGAGAGACTCAACACCCACCAGCTGGTTGTGGAAATGCGACTGAAAGAACTGAAGTGCTGCTGATGATTGGCCCGCCTAATCCTATCCCTCTAGATGCCAGAGCTGACGACAGGCCGACCACTTCAAAGGAGGACCGCCAAGCAGCAGATCAACAGGATGGAACTCTAGGCTATCTGCAGCCTATAAGAACAATAGTCAATTCAAGTTAGATAATCAACCAGGGAGAGGCAGAATTGTTGAGTGGAATGCTGCCACTTCAACCAGTGTTGAACCACAGCAGGGTGTCTGAGGACCTAGGATGGATGCAGCAAAATCAAACAGGGTTGTGCCCAAGCAAGAAGTTACTTTATCTAGGATGGGTGCTGCAAAATAAATCTATGTCGTGTCCAAACAAGGAGAATGTTTATCAGGGTGAAGAGGAAATGGTGTGTGGAATGCAGTCATAAACCCAGCCCCATATCCATAGACCCACAACGGTGACTCATGTCGAAAGGAATTTACCTTATACATCAGGTGAGGCTAATCAGCAGGTGCGGATAGTGAGATCTGTATCCGCAGGAAACACTCCGGTACTCTCCGCAATAGAGCTGCATCACAGGGTGCCCATTAATGAACTTATGGATATCGGAGGAAGGAGAACCACCCACCATTGGCTATGCCTGATACAGTGAAGAACAGTATCATCTGTACTGATAAGGGGAATAGTAGAGCAGGAGACAGTATGTTATCTCCTTACTTTACGTCAGAAGCAAGAACTTTTATCCACTCCATTGGGAATCTGGACATGGAGTTTAGCAGACCGGTGGCACATCAGTGTGTGGTACAGGATCAGGAGTAGCGGACAGAGTTGAGTGTCGATTCTGAGGGAGAATTCTGGAATATGGAGAGGGTTGACCAACAAACACAGGAGGGTCAGCAGCTTAAGGACATGGAAGGAACAACGAAGAAGAAAAGACGGCACAGAATATTATATGCAAAAGGAAACTAGGAGTCAAGACTTCGTCAGTTAAGGAGAAGGGCTGTGAATACTGGTTGTGTAACAGATGGATAAGATCATTGTGTGGAATGTTCGTGGAATTGGTAACCAACGGGCATTATGGACAGCAAAGAGGATAATTAGAAATCATGATCCTTGTATTGTGACGTTTCTTGAGCCAATGCTGGGTGATGAGAAGCGAATTCGAACTGGTCTAGCGTTGGGTTTTCATTCTTCCTATTCGAATGGTCCAGTGGGTGGAAAGATATGGGTATTCTACAAGTCTCTTCTTTCTTGCTCGATTGTTTTTAAAACTGACCAATGTTTATCGATTGTGGCGTCAGTGCAGAATTGTTCCTCCCAACTGCATATTACCTTTGTCTATGCCAGGTGTGCAAGGATATTAAGGAGAGCGTTCTGATTGGACCTGGCATTCCTCTCATCCTCGATGCACGGCCCTTGGTCTATATGTGGGGATTTCAATGCAATTTTTGATGATTCTGAAAGAAGAAGTCAGAGAGCAGCAGACAGAGCGTCCTCTTCTGAATTTGTTGATGCAATTCATTCCGCAGGACTCCAAGACGCGGGTTTTTCTGGAAATAGGTTTACATGGAGTAACAATCAGGTGGTGACTTCTCGTATATGGGCAAGGTTAGATCGCGTGCTAATCAGTGTGAATTGATCTATGATTTTTCGGTAGTTTCAAGTCTCTCACCTGCCTCGAATTCAATCGGACCATGCTCCTCTACTCAGTTTCCTCGAATAGTTGAATGGTGGTCCGAAACCATTTCGGTTTCAACGGATGTGGACTCAACATGAGTCGTTCTTGAGAACGGTCAAGTCAGCCTGGAATAAGGTAGAATCTCCTCATCCAATTTATAATGTGCTATCTAAACTCAAGCAGGTGAAACACGATCTGAAATTATGGAACAAAGAGGGGTTTAGCAACATCTTTGAGCAGATTAAGACGGTGGAACGTGTCATAGGCGACTTGAAAGACCAACTGCTGGATGTATCAGGTTCAGTTGAGCAGTTTGTCAGCCTTCAGCAGCAACTCAGCACAAGTTCTGCTAGGTTAGCTTCCTTGGAGCTTATGCAGGAGATTTACTAGAAGCAGAAATTGAGAGTGGATTGGCTGATGGAGGAAGATAAAAATACGAAGTTTTTTCACGCTACTGCAATGGAGAGACAAAGAAGAGCCATCATTTGTCAGGTGGAACTTGAGTCAAGCCGAATTGTCGAAGACCAGACTGAATTGAAAGCTGCAGCGATGGCCCATTTCCAACAGATTTTCAGAGCAGTTTCTTGTCAGATGGATCAAAACCTGCTTCACTACATTCCTCAGCTCGTCACTCAGGCCCAGAATGAGAGTTTATTGGTTGTCCCCACCTTGTTGAAGGTCCACACGACGGTTTTATCCATGCCAATTAATAGCGCTGCTGGCCTAGATGGATTCTCCGCTAGTTTTTATGTCTCTTGCTGGCATGTGATTGGTCAGGACATTCATAAGGCAGTTTCCTTTTTCTTCCAAGGGGGAAATATTCTCAAGTCAGTAACGTCCTCGCTAATCTGCTTAATCTCGAAATCGGCGTCTCCTAAGCGTTTTTCTGATTTTCGACCAATCAGTTTATGTAATTGTTTGTATAAAATTTTCTCTAAGATTGTTGTGGCCAGGCTTAGCCAGATTCTTCCAGGGTTAATATCGCCAGAGCAGAGGGCATTTGTCAAAGGCCGGTTGATTGCAAAAAATATTGCCTTAGCCCAGGAACTATTCAGGGATTTAAACAAGTCAGTCCGTGGTGGGAATATTGTATTGAAGCTTGATTTAGATAAGGCTTATGATAGGGTAAATTGGGTTTTTCTGCTTCAGGTTTTAGAGAGGTTTGGTTTCAGTAGCTCCTAGATAAAGCTAGTCAAAAAATGTTGGGCGAACAATTGGTTTTCGATTCTTATTAATGGAGAGTTGGCAGGTTTTTTAAAATCTTTAAGGGGATTGAGGCAGGGAGATCCAATCTCTCCTAGTACGTTCATTCTTTCAGCTGAGGTTATGAGCAAGGATTTGAAGTGCATGATCGACCATCAGGTTTGTCAGCCATTTGCGATCCAAAGAGGGTGCACAACGGTATCGCATTTGCTATATGCGGATGATACTTTAGTCTTCACAAATGGTGGGAAGAGATCGCTCCAAGCGATGAAGAAATTCATGGATTCTTTCCAAGCTTCCTCGGGCCAGAGTATAAACTTGCGCAAATGCTCCTTTTTCTATCCAAAACAGCTTCCAAGAGATAGAATCAGATCTATCGAGGCTCTACTTGGCTTTGGTAAATCTTCTTCTTCGTTCTCATATCTCGGTGTGCCTATAGCAAAGAGAAGAATTAAATCCAGTGATTTTAATCCTTTGATTGATAGAGTGGTGGGGCGTATTAATGGGTGGAAGGCCCGAATTTTATCACAGGATGGGAGAGTGGTCTTGGTGAAGAACGTCCTATCAAGTATTCTGGTCCATTCTATGGCGGCTGTCCATATCCCAACGAAGGTTTTGAACTCAATTGAGAAGCAGATAGCAAAACTTTTTTGGGGTTGGACAGATGGGAGGCAAAAATGTCATTGGAAGAAGTGGAAAGTGCTGGCTATGCCTAAGGAAGAGGGTGGCATCGGCTTTAGAAGGCTTCCTGAAATCATGACAGCCTTTCAGCTTAAAATGGCATGGACAATCAAGTTTGGGAAGGAACGGAATATCTGGAAATCCTTCATGATGGCCAAGTATCAGCATGATTTATCTCCTCGCATGGCCTACAACTCGAGGTGACCCTCCTCTCCTCTGTGGAAGTGAATCATGGAGCTCATTCCTATGGTAGAATCCCGAGTTCTATGGCAAATTGGCGCTAAGGCATGTAATTTTTGGAAGGTGAATTGGACCGGTTTTGGGCCTCTTGCGTAGCTAGTTGAATCTGAGGTGTCGAATGGGCTGCAGGACCTCCAAGTGTGTCATGTGTTGGGTTCGGTTGGTCCACTTCCCCCTACTTCTGTGTGGCTCTACCTCCCTCAATGTGTTATCGACCACATCTTTCAGGCCGGTTATTGTTCTGCAGGGGACACGGACACGCCTATCTAGCCTTTCACTCCAGCTGAGGAGTTCTCAGTTAAATCAGCGTGGGCGATGAGTAAGGCCCCGAGTACGGGTCGAAGCTAGTCAAGATGGGTATGGCATGCTAAACTTCCACCCAAAATCTCCCTGTTGGTCTGAAAAGTCTTATAAAAAGACGTCCCGGTTGATTGTACGATTCAATCTCGCGGGGTTCAACTTGCATCCAGATGTGTTTGTTGCGCCCTACATGACTCCTAGGACTCCTAATTATATGCTCCAGAATCGATGTACCATCTTTTTGTTGCTAGCAAATTAGCGCAGCGTGTGGCTCGCTGTCGATAGGTGGTTTGAGGTTACAATAATGGCTGCTATTTTGATCGAGGCATGGTTAAATCAGTGATGGGCAGTGGTCTCGTCCAAGCAAAAGAAAATGGTAAGGCACATGCTTGCTCCATGCATTATAATCTGGGAGATTTGGAAAGCTCGTAATGACAGTTTTTGATAGGGCTGGGGTGTCCTCGGCGACATCTATTGCCAAAATTAGGTGATGGGTCGCTATTATCAACAACTCAGCTGAGGTCATTGGTGAGGCTGATATGGGAAGGCAGTCTTGGCCGCGAAATGGTGTTTCTGGTTCAATGAACAAAAATGGCGATCGAGCCTTGGTGGTTAAATGGTAGAGGCCCCCGCCCGGATGGTTTAAAATTAATGTTGATGGTTCAGCAAGAGGGAATCCGGGCAGATCAGGTGGGGGTGGAATTTGTAGAGGAGAGAAGGGTAACTTCATTTTCTCTTTTGCTAATGGTTATGGAGTAGGTACTAACACACCTATAGAGTTATGTGCGGTTCATGATGGTTTATCCCTCGGCATCCATAGGGGCATGTCTCAAATCATTATCAAATCGGACTCAAAGTAAGTGGTAGATATGCTCAATGGAGTGACAAAGCCAGGATGGAAATGGAGAGCATGGATTTTTAGGATAAACCAGTTGAAGATGTAGGGTCGTATTACTTTTGTGCATATTCTGAGGGAAGGTTACTCACCAGCAGATTTTATGGCTTGGCAAGGAAGCGGTTCCCAGTCTTACTCTTGGTTCGACAACTAATCAGAGCTTTCTCTCCAGGTTAGAGGTTTTGTCTTTCTTGATAAGGTTGGTATAGGTTCGATTAAGATGATGTGATGTCCTATGGTTTCATTGTGCAGTTTTCCATCTTCTTTTCTATGATAGGCCCCCTATTTTATGTAAAGGGGTGCCCGAATGTATAGGTGTTGTTTCAAATGATATGAAATGCAGTTCAATTTTGAAAAAAAAAAAAAAGTTTCGACTGAATTGTGACTAAATTGATTTTTTTTTCCTTCCTTTTTTCAAGTCTTGGTTAAATCTGAAATTTTCTTAATGAAATCATGTGGAAGTTTTCAAAATGCTGGAAGTGGGAACATGTGGTTCCATTGTGTTTCATGATAACTAAAATTCATCTTTCTTTCTTTCTTTCAGATATAAATTTATGTGGAACATTTTTTTTTACAAGTTTGTAATCATCTTTTACCATAACATTTCAAGGCATCTAATGTTGTGTTAGATGAGGAGTTTAAGCCCAAGCTGTCGAACTTTGGTCTAGCTTGGGGGGGACCATCTCTGGGACACACTCATGTGTCCACAGCGGCATGTAGATGTTATCTGATAGCATTTTGATTTTGTTTTGTTCTGCATTTGGATGCATAATTGAATTGAATTGCAAAAATTCATTTCGATAGGAAGGAAAATGGCCAGATTTGGTTTTGTTTCCCTCATATTGCAGCTAAGTTCTTTCAAGTCTAGCTTGAAGATAGCTTGAGGAAAGGAGATTTATATCATGCAGAGGCAACTGCAAATTTCTGGTGCATATCATCCGAGTCCTGTCTTCCAACAATGTGTATGGTTCATCATCAACTTTCCCACTTTCAACTTCCTGTCTCCATTGATAAATCTGTGAACTCTTGTTCCTCCTCTTAGATTGGCAGAAGTTTTAAACTTCTTTTTTTTTTTTTTTATAATATATTTATAGGCAATGAACTTTTGCAATTATTAGTTCCTGGTACCTTGGGATGCATGTACTCGGTTTCACTATCAGATACATTTCATTAATATTAGTAGATTTACATGCAATTTTCCTGCATTTGGTGTTTTTTTCAAAGATTTAAATTGAACATTGAGAATATCATTAAGTGTATAATCAAAAGTATTCAAGCCAATGGTGGTGGTGAATTAGGGAAATTCAAAACCTTTCTTGAAATATGTGGTAATACTCACAGTTTCTCTTGTATAGTCTCCGTGATTCTCTATTGTGGTTGATGGTCACATTTATATTTGTACACATTACTGATTTACCTGCCATTGTTTTATTTCCCAGTGGTGAAAGTGGGTAGGAAAAACTAAAACAACAAAAATAGCAATAGCTACGGATTGTTAGTAACCATAGGCTCTATAGCTACGGATTTTATCCGTAGCCTTCTCTCCTTTTCGGCCATTACCAACAACTTAGGGGCGGCCCACAAAACCACTGGTAAAAGGTGTTGGCCGCTAGTAAAACCTTTACCGACTGAGCCTTTATCAGCAGTTGCCTAACCGCTAATAAACCCTTTGCTGACGGTTTTTTGGACCTTTGCCAACGGTTTTGACCATCGAGAAAGGCCAATTTTGTTGTAGTGTTTGATGGGGGTTGAATGCAAAGGAATGTTGTGGCCATGGTTCAACCTCAGCTTGTGAAAAAAAAAAAAGATTTTGTTGTGTTCTCCATTTTGTAATCATGTACATTTCTACTTTGCAACTGTACCTTATGAGTTGATGGACTTGAAACATTTGGGGGTATGTTGCTTGAAGTTAGGGATGTCAACAGGTACCTAAATCTGCCGCACCCAAGTAACTGACCTGATTTAAATGGATCTAAATTCATTTTGGACCCATTTAGAATTTGGGTCAGGTTCAAATCTGGCATTTCAGATAGGTTTAGAAATTGGGTCATGTGGTGCCTAAACGGTTACCTATTGATGCAGAATGAAAGTGATGAGGTCGATCACCATCTTCCTCAAGGAGATAACTAAGCCGAATCCATGGAGCTTCTTTAGACTCCTTACAGAGATACCTCGAATCCACAAGAAAATAAGAAAACAAAAATAAATTCTAAAATTTTTATTTTTGATTGATTGATGATAAAAAATAAAAATAAAAAAGGAATTTACAACCCATCAAATAATGATACCAAACCTTGGAAGAAGTTTCAGATTCAAACTCCAACTCAAAACTCCTTAAAATTCGTGACTTACTATAAATAGTAATTCTACTATTTATAGTGTCCTATTTGGCTTAAGTAAGCTATTCTCCTAATTTTTCTAAGAACTTTTCATGTGAGACACAACTCCTAAAGCTCAAAGGATGAAGAGTTCTAATCAAACTAAAATTTACTTTAAATAGTAAAAATGGAAATAAAATAGTTTTTCGACTGTCGATCTGCTAGAATCTTGCAAATTGGGCATGATCAACCCGAATTAGTAGGTTGGTTGGCTAAAGTAGATTCTCTTATCCCAAAATCATACATGGTATGTCGAATAACTCATTCCAGTTTGCGAGAAACGCCTGTTTTATGATTTTAACAGTCTGGATCACTTCACCTCCGATTAGAGCTTCTCCAGTCTATCTTGGACATGAAAGTGTCCACGACCTACTCTATATCAGTCCCCTCCACTTCAAAAGAACCTATCTTCAAGTTCTCGTCCTACTTCGGTTCATGATAGTAGGTCAGATCTGCGATGTTGAAAGTACATGAGATCTCCATGTCATCCAGAAGATCAATGACATAAGTGTCGTCATTGATCATTCGGAGGATTGGTACCAATCCAATCTTCTTATTCTTCAAATTTTTGTTAGTCCCAGTTAGAAATCTTTCCTTTCATAGATGGACCATAACATGGTCACCCACCTCGAACACCTTTTGTCGCCGATGCTTGTCGGCTTGCTTCTTGTACTTGTCGCTTGAGGCATGCAACTTGGCTTACACATCCGCATGAGTGCCTATGATTCTATCATCCGCATGAATGCCTATGATTCTGTCTACCGTGTTTTTTACTGCAATGCTCATTCCTAGAAGCTTGCGCAAAGGGACTAAGTCAAGTGTGTCGTGAGGTACTCGACCATAAACAATCTCGAATGGAGACTTCCCTGCTAAGTAGTTCACCATGTCGTTAAATGCAAACTCTGCTTGAGAAAATGTCAAATCCCACTACTTCGATCTGTCACCTGAAATATACTGAAGGATATTTCCCAATATGCGATTCACAACTTCAATCTGCCCATCTATCTATGGGTGGTAGGAACTATTGAACTGAAGTTGTGTACTGAACCAACTCCACAAAGTTTGCCAAAAATGGTGATTGAACTTTGTGTCGCAGTCATAAGTAATAGTTTTGGGAACTCCATGTAGCCTCACAACCTCTCTGAATAATAGGTTCACCATATGTATTGCATCGAGAGTCTTCTTGCATGAGATAAAGTATACCATCTTTGAAAAATGATCTACCATCATGGACACTGAATCCATGTCATGTTGAATTCGCTAGAGATCAAGCACAAAGTCCATAAATAAATCATCCTAAGGTCTGTTAGGCATGGGTAACGCGGTATAGAGGCCCGTATTATGAGACTGTCACTTAGAGGTCTGACAAATATGACAACGCTACATTGTTTTACCCATGTCATGTACTAATTGCAGCTAGTAATATTGCTCCTCTAAAAGAGCTTTTGTCTTGTCTCACTCAAGGTGTCCACCAAGGCCATCTCCATTTAGCTTTTGAATAATCTGTTCCTTCGAAGAATTTTAGGGGATATACAATCAATTCACTTTGAAGAGGAAACTATCTTGCATATATAGGCCAGTAGGATGACCCTCTTGACACCTCATCCATGCATTCTTGAAGTCCTCATTATCGGCATACAACTTCTTAAAACCATTGAAGCTGACTACCTTATTGCTCATTGTAATAAGTGGTGATGCACAACAACTAAGTGAATCAACCACCTTGTTTTGCTACCCTGACTTGTGCTTCAAAATGAACATGAATTCCTGAAAAAATACAACTCATTTAACAAGCACACGATTCACGTTAGCTTGATTATTAATGAATTTGAGAACTTGATGGTCTTTGTAAAGAATGAACCCCCTCTGGATTAAGTAATGTCGCCAATGTCGCAGTGCTTAGCATTACGCCAAAATCGAGAATTTGCGACGGACTAGATCCATCGCAAAAACAAATTAACAACCGATTTGGTCCGTCACATGGTCCACCGCTGTTTTTTGGATTGCAAAATTTTTGCGATGGTTCCTATCCGTTGCAAAAATTAAAGGTCCATCACTAAACTATGGAAAAATCCACCTAAATTATTCGTTATTACAAATTTTGGTGATGGATACATTTCGTCGTTGATCTTAAGAGAAGCAGCGGACCTCAAATCAGTCGTTGATTTTGAACTTGTTTAGAAATTAGTAACAGGTTTGGTCTGTCGCTAAAATATTTGCAAAAAAAAAAAAAGGTCAGATCAATTTATTTGTTTTTGAATCTTACAACTGAGTCATTCAAAAAAAATTCACATGATTATTTACTAAATATCATTGTGTTTGGATGCTCAACAAGCCTGAATAAGAAACTCAACTAAATATATAGTAAATTGCCAAAATTAGGTCAGCTACTAATAAAATAAGGTAATGTAAATAATATCATTTGCCCTAAAAACTAAACAAATGATCATCATAATTATGTCCCATCAATTAAAATACAAATCCCAGAGATACTTTTATTCTCAATATTTTTACAAACAACCAAATAAAACATAAGACATTCGAAATAAAAGAGAAATGGTAAATATGATATATATAACCTATAAGTTATTTTTTTTCAACAACTTACTTCTATTTCATCGCCGGAAAAAATGATTACAAGAGAGCCTATTTCAGGCAGAAGAAAGTTGGGGACAAAAAAAATCTGTACTGCCTACCATATATATGCTATACAAGAGAGTTTTTTTTTTTTTTTTTTGAACCTTAAGTGGACTCTTGCCACCCATTCCATTAATCAGCAAAAAGAGTTTACAGGCCGATGGGCCAGCGAACAAGGGAGAAGCCCCTTGAAATTTATAACGAAACTGACTTGAGTTAGGACCACCCGGCCAAAAAAGTGGGAGGACTGCCTGAATAGACAACACCTTGTATAAAACGGAGGAAACTGCAGGATATACAGAGAACTAAGGAGGAGCACAGATCGCACCGAGGTTGACCTTGTCAAGAAAGATTAATCCCTTAACAAGCCTGGGGAGATAGTCAAAGTGGTCATGACAGGAATTCTCTTGAGACTCACTCCCAATCTTAGCCAGGGCATCCGCCGGACCGTTGCCCTCATGGAAAATGTGCTTGAAGGTGAAGTTATCCAATCTTTTCAGCGAATTTATCCTAGTGGCCCACGGTCTCCATCTCCACGGACAGGAAGTAACTCCTAATAGGATGTCAGTCACCAACTTTGAATCAGATTCCACAATAGTCTGACTTATCCCTCTCGTTAAGCAAAGTAGCATCCCCTCATGAACTGCTCTTGTTTCAGCGAGGTTGTTTGAGCCCACCCCGTACCCAGCCGAGAAAGAAAATATAAAGGATCCATCATCCGATCTGCAGATGACGCCACCACTAGAAAAGCCTGGGTTGTCCCTTGCTGACCCATCTACATTTAACTTAAACCAGCTCGGGGATGGATGCATCCATTTGATGACCATGGGAGTAGACCTGGGATGCCTTGGAGAAGCCTGAATCGGGAAGAACTTGCTTTGGACGGGAGCATGAGGAAGGGACGGGAAATTTGGGATGGGCTAGGAAGCCCACCAACTGATTCTACGAATAGAAGTGTTAGCATTCATCTCAACAGCGCCAAAAGTGGCTTCGTTTCGAGCCCTCCATAGCTCCCAAAGAATGATGAGAGGGAGGGAATATTTGACCTGACGAGAGGCGGCCTCAGGAGCATCAGCGGTTCTCCAATGCAGGAGCCTGCCAATAATAGAGGCATGAGCAATAGTGGAGATGCCACATTCTTGTTGAAAGTGGTTCCAAATGAGGGACGCTTGCTGACTGTGAAGGAATAAATGGGGTAATGTCTCCCTGTTAGGTTGGGGCCTCCCATCTTGGACGCAACACCTGCATTTGGATACTAGAGTTATTCCTTTCTCTTGGACTCTGTTGTCAACTAGGATGGCATCTTGTAACAGTCTCCATGCGAAAAGAGAAATTTTTGGAGGTAAGAGTTTCGACTAGATCCATTCTCCCCAATTAACAGAGTTTGCATTACTTCTGATGAGTTGCCATGCGGATTTAATGGTGAACTCCCCGGAAGGATCTAATGGCCAAACACAATCCGCCTGATCGTCATATGTTGTGAATCCCCTGTTGAAAATGTCATCGATTATCTGTTGTGGCAGGTAGTGAAACAAGCTTGACGGCGGTAGTGGCCCAGCGGTTCCAAGGAAGTCCTTTATCTTCAACTCCCTCAGTTCCATTGGGATTGACCGATCAACAAGGTGCTGCAATGGGCCTAAGCTGCACCAATTTGTGGTCCAGACGTTTTATTCTCCTCGGCCCACCATCCACTGCGCATGATGTTGAATAGACGGTAGGAATTTTCTGACCATCTTCTGAAAAGGGGAGCTGTTTGGCAGCATAGAAGCAGAAGGGGCGAACTGAAGGTCTTTCTCATACTTAGCCTGCATCAGTTTAACCCATGGCCCTTGGGTTTTCCCATATTTGACATTCCAAGCGAGCTTCATGTGAAGTGCGTTTAGGACATCCTTAAGTGCTCGAATACCCAACCCTCCCTCTTCTTTTGGTCTGGTCACCTTTTTCCACGCGATCCAATGAATCTTCTTCTTCCCTTCGGCCCAACCCCAAAAGAAATCAACCAAATTTTTTTCTATTTGATAAATCACCTAAGTAGGAACACACATAGCATACATGATGTGGATAGGGAAGCTACCTAAGACATGACGAAGAAGAATCGTTCTCCCCGCTTGAGAAATCATTCGAGCTACCCAACCTTGAATTTTGTTGCTGATTTTTTCCAAAAGAGGTTGGAAGTTCAGAGATTTAATTCTTCCTCTGATCAGCAAGGCCCCCAAATAGGGCATATAATCCCCTGCTCTCCCGAATCCAAGAATGTTACTCACGCTGTTGTGCTTGGCCACAGACCACTTCGACGGCCCCAAATAGCAGCTCTTGCTATAGTTTATTTTCTGCCCAGTCGCCGCTTGGAAAACACTCAGGAAGTCTTTCATAACTCTAAGGGAGGCACGACTGGCATTGAGGAATACCAGCATGTCATCTACAAACAATAGATGAGTGATGGTGGGGCAGCGTTGCGGGAATCGGAAAGGGAGACAACGCCAGTCCTCAACTAGCTTTTGATAGTTGATGGAGAACGCTTCCATAGCTAAGATGAAAAGGGCTGGGGATAGGGGATCCCCCTGGCCGAGACCTCTCGTCGATTTGAAAAAACCGGTCACCTCTCCGTTGATGAGAATGGAAAACCAATTGTTGGCCCAGTAGGACTCCATCAGCTTCACACTATTGCCATTGAAGCCGAAACTGAGGAGGGCTTGCTTGAGGTACGACCAGTTCACCCTATCATAAGCCTTCTCTAAGTTGAGCTTAAGAATTAGATTTCCTCCCCTCACCTTCCTGTTCAGCTCTCTCACAGCTTCTTGAGCAAGCGCGATATTTTCCGCTATATATCTCCCTTGGATGAAGGCACCTTGCTCCTGCGAAATCAGCTTCGGCAAAAGAGTGTTTAGTCTGTCAGAAAGAACTTTTGCTAAAATTTTGTATATGACATTACAAAGGCTTATCGTCCTGAATTCAGAAAACTTTGCAGCCCTAGGAGACTTTGGGATTAAACAGATAAGAGTAGAAGTGAAGGCCCGCAGGAGCAGAGACCCAGCAAACATCGCCACTGCCGCATTATGTACATCTACACCCACAATACTCCAGCAATCCATAAAGAAGGATGCTGAGAAACCATCAGGGTCAGCCGCCTCATCCTTTGGTATCGCTTTGAGAGTAGAGAAAACTTCCTCTCTGGACAGGGGAGATTGCAGGAGGGCATTATCTTGAGGGAGAATCCGGTGTGGGGTATTATGGAGAAAATCAGCCATGTTTGTTACTTCTTCCACTTAGAAGAGGCTTTGAAAGCAGGCAACCGCTTCCGTTTTAATGTCCTCTTGCGAAGTGAGGATGGACTCATCATCCTTAGAGATTGTGAGAATGGCGGCTCTTCTAGACCTTTCAGTTGCTAACGTATGGAAGAAGGACGTGTTTCTATCTCCCTCTTCAAGCCAAGAGTTCCTCGATTTTTACTTCCAAAAAACCTCTTCTTTCAGCTCTAACTGCTCGAGCTTATGTCTGACTTGAAGGAATTCTTGAGAGAGGACCTCTGAAGGGTCTGTCTGCCTCCTGCTATCGATTATTTCGAGCTCCTCTTCAGCCCTTTGAATCTGAAGGAAAATATTCCTGAAATGCTCTTTGTTCCAGACCTTGAGCAGCTGTTTCACCTTTTTAAGTTTAAGAAAGATATTGGTCAAAGGCTCTGTTGCACAGTTACCTTCCCATGCCTTTTGAATCACCGATTGAAAGGAGTCATGTAACGTCCACATTCTGAGAAATCTGAAGGGCTTTGCCTTTGGGGGGAGAAGGGGAGGGAAAGCAAGATGTAGAGGTGCATGGTCAGACTTGGAACGGGGGAGATGTTCCACTCGAAAGTGTGGGAATCTGTTTGCCCAGGTGGAATTCATCAGGACTCTATCCAGGCGAGCCCACACTCGGGCATTCCCATTGCAATTGTTGCACCAAGTGAACTGTGCACCTGAGAAGCCTGCATTTATCAAACCCGCTGATTGGATCGCATCAGCAAAATCAGACATACTCGAGTTGTTTGGAGGGTGGATGCCCCGTTTTTCGTCCATGTTCACAACTGCATTGAAATCCCCTGTAATAACCCAAGGGGCTTGAAACCTTCTACTAAGGGCCACCATTTCATGCCACAATTCTCTATGCTGCAATCTGCAGCAACGCCCATACACAATAGACAGCAGAATAGGGTCCGAATTAAGAGAGATAAACGCCTTGAGGGTGATCATCTGGGGGGAGGATGACATGACTGCAACATTCAGTTGATTTTCATGGAAGATCCAGATTTTGCCGTCAGTTTCGCTGTTGGAGATAGAGGAATGAAAACCAATCTTCAACCCAATAGCCACTCTCCTGTCTTCCCTGAGCATTGGTTCGATAATAGCTACTATCCGTGGTCTGAACTTTCTAACCAGCTTTTTCAGCGCTCGAGTCGTGGGAGAGTTTCCCACCCCACGCGCGTTCCAAATGAGCCTACAGGAGAGTTGAGGAGACTTCTCTAATGTAGCCTAAACCTGATTTATCTAAAAGGACCTGCCCCTTCATCAAGCAGGGGAGGGAGGAAAGACCATGAAAGAGTCGAGAGGATTGATCTTTGCTACCGATTTTGGTCAAGTCATCTGCCAGACTATTAGCTTCTCTAAACATGTGAGCTATCCGAAAGCTCCCCTAAGATGAGAGCTTCTCGATCCTAGCCAGCCAGTAGGTCCACTTCTAGGAAGACGAGGAAGCCTTCGAGAGGTAGGAAACCACCCACCTAGAGTCAGATTCGATGAGGACATTGGAGAGGTCGAAATCCAAGAATGAAAGTCCTCCTGAACATTGAGAGACATTGCATTAACACACACACACACACACACACACACACACACACACACACACACACACATAAAGGAGATATCTTGATACCTAAGGGCTAGTCGGCGATTGTGGAGAACATCGGGCATGAAAGGGCATCGGGCTCCCTCTCGATGGAGATCCAGAGACCCCCTTCACATCTGGCGAAATAAAAGTCCAGATCCTTAATGCCTATTTGTTGGAAATCTTCTGTTCAGCTGCTCAACAGAGGATGTGCTGAAGATCTTCCAAAAATATGGCATAATCTCAGAGGTCTATCTATCGTTCTTTCCAGGAATGTCCAAACGTAGAGACTATGGATTCATGTGCTACTTCTACGAAGACGATGCTAGGGCCGCAAGGGGAGTGTTAGATGGCAAGAGGATTGATGGTCGGGTGGTCTCAAAGAAGGAGGCCTGACCGCGACCCCCATTTCGACCGAGATCTACCAGAGAAACTCATCCAGATCAAATCTAGAATTAGCAAGCAAAGAAACCAAATCTTGCAGCCCACGCTGAGCCCCAACCCCCTTCGAGGAGATGGGAGAAAATAGGGGCTATCCCCAATCCTGGGAATCCGGGATTAAGAAGAGTATTTGCCGACCCGATGCTCGTCTCTCAGAAGATGGTCGAACTCAACCTTGCATTGGTGGGTTCCTTGGGGAATAATGTGATATCCATCCTTCAGATCATTGACAGTTTTAGATCATCCCGATTCAATGCCTCTGCCATTGATGTTGCTAGAATTTCTCCCCACCAATTCCTAATCTCCTTCAAATCTAGGGAGGAACTCTCAGATTTCGTGAGGGACACTACTCTTTGGAAGAACATGGGTCTGATGGAGATTTCTCCATGGTCTCCTTCAATTCAAATGGTGGACGAAGCATCCTAGATCTGCCTTTATGGTATCCCGGCCCATGCATGGTTTGAATTAGTCATTCATGATTTAGGTAGTCTCTTGGGGGAGGTGATATGATTAGAAACATTATCCAGATTTGGCATCTTCCAGATGTTTGCATGAGTAAAGGTGTCTAAGTTGAAAGAATCGACCCTCCTTTCACCAATCCATCTTCTGATGGTAGGAAACTCGTATGAAATCAAGGCCCAAATCGAAGGCAAGTAAGAAGCAGCCCACCCCGATGTAGATAATGTCCGGATATCAGCTACCAACAGTGGCCCAACCAACGTCTACGATTGCCCGGGAGAGGACATGGATACAAAAAATGCGATGGTTGAATTTGTAGGTGCTGAGGAAATGGGAAGATCTCCCCACAAGCATTCTACTGGTGGAGTTCAAGAGTCTCCCTCTCATCATAGTCAAGATGGTCGAACAATTTTCCCTAAAAACTGTGTCCCCTCCCTTCCTTACAGGTGTTCGAGAAAATGCCTATGTCTACAGGGACCCCTCCCTTGTTAGCCCTGCTTCCTGGGCAGATTCCCACTTCTCTCTAAGGCCTCAGGGCTCTTTAAATGATGGTATCCCCCGCAAACAGCTTCAGTTGGCGCTATGCCCCCAGGCCCCAGTCCATCCCTAGAACAGTCAGCAATCCAAAGCAGCAACTTACCAATGGCCCACCCTCCTCTTGATACTCTCCTGTAGGCCAAGAGATCCTTTCCAATGCTCAGGTGCACTGTTCTAACCAGAACCTCCCTGTGGACTTGCATTCCTCAGTGCAACAGACAATCGAGGTCGAGATATGCCCCAACTCCCAGATTCACTCCCCTACTGATAGATAGTGTCTATCCTTATCAGCAGGCAATTCACCTATTCATCCCATCTCATTCAAGAATGGGGAGGCATCTCAAGTTGCCATCTCATCTCCAGAAATCACCCTCTGCCCTAGCTAGAAGCAGAGAATAATTCTCTGCCTCTTAAAGACCTGACTGATAGTTGTATCTCAGTTTACAGGCAATTGGACCTCACTGTCGATCTATCTCCATATAAGATCGCCCACAATGATGGTGGGCTCTGTTCCGGCTCCCAAACTGGCTCGACAAGTAGGAAGAGAAGGATGCTCCAAATCAAACAAAGGGTTGGCTTATCAAGAAATGTGTCCGATGGATAGTATCATCATCTGGGATGCCCGTGGGATGGCCAATGCGACCACTATCCGTTTGATGAAAAGGCTCATTTGAGCTCATAATCCATCGGTAGTAGTTATTCTCGAGCCTATGGCAAGAGAAAGTAGGAGAGTGGGGATCAGGCTTAAGTTAGGATTCCACTCCTCCATCTCTAACGTCTTAGAAGGCAGGAAGATATGGGTCTTCCACCAAACTGATCTTTGTATCTTAGTCCTTGAAAAATCTAATCAAATGATCTATTTAGATGTTTGTTTGCAAAACCAGATGGTGGACTTACAAGTCTCTTTCGTCTAGCTAAATGCTCTAAATTTAGCAAGAGATTTCTCTGGAGTGCCTTAGAGTCCCTTGCTGCAGGTTCCCTCGTCCCGTGTGCGGTTTGCGGTGACTTCAACGCCGTTCTTAATCCTTCAGAGCAGCTTGGTTATAGAAGTCAAGAGTTGGACAACACTCGGGAATCCAGAGAAGTGATTGATAAGGCTAGGCTAAGTGATGTAGGATTCGTAGGCAACAGATTCACATGGTGTAACAACCATGCTGGACTTTCTCGTGCCTAGGTAAGGCTAGATTGAATCCTTTGCAATGATAGATGGATGAATATCTTCCCTGGTTTCTTGGTTAAGCACCTCCTTAGGCTGCACTCAGATCATGCTCCTCTAGTGATGTCCTTCTCCAGGGCCTCCCCATCTGTGCTCAAACCTTCTGGTTTCAGCGAATGTGGTTCCTTCACGATACCTTTCCCCATTGTGAGGCCCGTATCCTAGATCGTACCGTTCCATAGGTTTTCACGGTTCTCCCGGTCGAATTTCGACAACCCTTGACCTGTATCTAACGTTTGCATGTGATCCTAAGCCAAGTCCTGCATGCCGAAGTTTACTCGACTCGAACCTTGTACCTTAGCGACCGCGCCGTCGCCGCATTCCAACGTCACGACTCTTGCACCGATCCGATACCCGGGCCAGGAGATGTGGGCCTGCGTTTAGTTCAAGGAAAATACCACACGTTGTAATTCTGAGAGGATCTCTACGAAATGTCACATCAATCCATCAATCAAGTACAATAAGCAACCCAACTCATCCCTCTCTTACACAACCTTACCTAAAGTCAACTTCCTCTTACAATAAAGTACACACCCATCACTCCCCATCACCCCATCACCTCTCACCCATCCCTTATCAATCCATCACCCCTCTCTCTCTCTCTCTCTCTCATTTCTCTCTCATTCCAAGCAACCCAAGGAGAGATCCAACGTCCAAGCCCTCCAAGAGAGAGCTAGGTGTGGCCTACTTCCTACCCTCCTCAACCCTCACCATCCAACCCTCACCATCCAACCCTTAGATCATCATCTCCACCATCGAAGGAGCTTCTTAGGAGCCTTGGAGCACTAGGGAGGAAGAAGAAGGAAAGGAATGTGATCCACCATTGATTTTCTATTAGAAGGTCTACTTGTGATGAGACCCATTTTGATGTATGTATTGAAATCATGGAGGGCCCGTAGTGGCAAGGTCCCTCCATATCCGATCTCTCCTTTTTTTCTCTCTCTTTTCCTTTTTTTTTTTTTAATATGGTAATGATGATGATGAGGTGTGTGGCCCACCATGATGTTTACATGTATGCCATCTACCAGTGGACCCCATCCATGTGGGACACACACCATGATGTTTATATGTCATTCCTACCGTCCATCTAGGACGTGGCCCACCCCACACATGTGGGTGGGGCCCTCCTAGGTGTATTTATTCTAATCCACTCCGTCCATCCATGTAAAATGTTGTGGCCCACCATGATTATGTATTTTATTGACGTCATCCATCTGTTTTATCCAGGCCATCCAATGGGCCTAGATGATGAGAAAACACAAATGGCAGCTTGGTGCTGTCTTGGTGGGCCCTACACGTGGGACCCACCTTGATGAAATATATATCCACACAGTCTGTCCAGTGTCCCTGGACGCTGGACGTGTACAGTAAAGTGTGATTTGACAGTGGGGTGTCCTAACCAGCTAACAACATCAATATATATATATATATATATATATATATATATATATATATATATATATATATATATATATATATATATATATATATATAGGAAAAGGTACTATGCGCTCGACCTCATGATAAGCTCCCATGAGGTCGAGCTGTGTGGGCCCCACCATGATGCGTGTCGACCATCAACATCGTGCATTTGATGGGTACCCTTTAAATTATGGGATATCCCAAAAATCAGCCATATGCAAAACTCAGGTGGCCCATACCGTCTAAAATCATCTGAAGACACTGTTAAAACATATAAAAGCACTTGGTGGGGCCCACTTGAGTTTTGAATTCTGCTGAAACTTGGTATGACCCCTCATACTGGTGGGACACATAATGGATGGGCTGGATTTGCAAACTACATCTCGGTGGGGCATTAAAATGATTATGAATGTTTTAATGGTGCACGGTCCCTCTCCACTTCTGTATGTGGTGTGGCCGACAAAATTCACGGATTGACTTGATTTTTGAGACCTAGGCCCACGATGGAATGGTGCATCTGACTAATGGGGTAGATGTTCGAAACGCATCATGGTGGGGCCCACACAGCTCGACCTCATGGGACGGACTCGTGAGGTCGAGCACATAGTACCTTTTCCCATATATATATATATATGAGATATGGTGGTGTCCCACGTGACCCACTTGTACCATCTGCAGCAGCCCTTAGCTGCATCGTACAACAACTATATTGCTACTGTACTAACGTCAGTAGGGTCTATGAGACCCATATGATGTGTGGACCCATCCATGTCGTTCGTCCATTTGGATGGGCCACACATGATGCATGCGTTGTATCCACCGTCCATCAGGTTGGGACGATGGGACCCACCAAGCATGGGAAGGCGGGTTGGCTAGGTACCTCACGCCAGTTATATAGCTGGTGTATTGACGCCACTAAGCTCTATGGGTCCTGCTGTTGTACGACGTCAGCAAGTTCCACAAGCCCCACATTGAAGTATGTGTTTTATCTACACCATCCACTGTTTGGACGATGGGGCCCACCATGATGCATGCATTGTATCCATACCGTTCAAACATTTTAAGATATCATTTTATGGCATGAGTAAAAGGATGAGTCAGATCTAAAGTTCAAGTGGACCTCACCATTTAAATAGTGGACAATGACATCCACCGTTCATCCTTCTTAGGAGTCTCAGTAATTTCCAATTAAGCGGATATTAAAAATAAAACGATGGACATTAAAATGATTATGAATGTTTTAATGGTGCACAACCCCTCTCCACTTCTGTATGTGGTGTGGCCCACAAAATTCATGGATTGACTTGATTTTTGAGACCTAGGCCCACGATGGAATGGTGCATCTGACTGATGGGGTAGATGTTCGAAACGCATCACGGTGGGGCCCACATAGCTTGACCTCATGGGATGGACTCGTGAGGTCAAGCGCATAGTACCTTTTCCCACACACATACACACACACACACACACACACACACACACACACACACACACACACATATATATATATATATATATATATATATATATTGTATGAGATATGGTGGTGGCCTCGCACGTGAGACCCACCCGTACTGTCTGCAGCAGCCCTTGGCTGCATCGTACAACAACTATATTGCTGTTGTACTGATGTAAGTAGGGTTTGCGAGACCCATATGATGCGTGGACCCATCCATGTCGTCCATCCATTTGGATGGGCCACACATGATGCATGTGTTGTATCCACCATCCATCAGGTTGGGACGGTGGGTCCCACCAGGCATGGGAAGGCGGGTTGGCTGGGTACCTCACGCTAGTTATATAGCTGGTGTATTGACGCCACCAAGCTCTGTGGGTCCTACTGTTGTACGACGTCAGCAAGTTCCACAAGCCCCACATTGATGTATGTGTTTTATCTACACCATCCACTGTTTGGATGGTGGGGCCCACCATGATGCATGCATTGTATCCATACCATTCAAACATTTTAAGATATCATTTTATGGCATGAGTGAAAGGATGAGTCAGATCTAAAGTTCAAGTGGACCCCACCATTTAAATAGTGGACAGTGACATCCACCGTTCAACCTTCTTAGGAGTCTCAGTAATTTCCAATCAAGCGAATGTTTAGTTTTCACTTCATTTATCTCTATGTTAACTCATGAATAGATCGGATATTAAAAATAAATGTTACGATGGGCCCGACTTGATGTACATGAGGCCCATTGGTGCGGCCCATCATGATGTATTTTGGCCCATGAGCGGGGCCCACCCGTTTGTATTGTTGGGCCCATGTAATGAGGCGCACTTGATATATGAGGCCTAGTATTAAGGCCCATGGGCGAGGCCCAATATGGTGTATTGAAGGCCCATTGTGATGTATTCGAGGCCTATGGGCAAGGCCCATTGTGATGTATTCGAGGCCTATGGGTAAGGCCCATTGTGATGTATTCATGGCCTATGGGCAAGGCCCATTGTGATGTGTATTAGGCCCTTATTGTGTAGCCCATTGTAACGAGTACTAGGCCCATGACGTGTGGTCCATTTGATGTATTCGAGACCCAGATACGTAGCCTATTTGATGCATATGAGACCCATGTATAGGGCCCACATGTTATGTATTTAAGGCCCATGGGTCGTGACCCATTGAGATGTATTTTCGATCCATATGACATGGTTCATGGTGATGTATTTTCTGCTCATTTGGTAAGGTCCAATGAGATGTATTTTCGACCCATATGACGTGGCCATTGTGATGTTTTTGTAGTCCATTTAATGAGCCCCATTATGATATGCACTAGGCGTATGGGTTGTGGCCCGTGCGATGTATTTGAGGCCCATGTGCAGGGCCCACCTATTGTGTATATAGCCCTTGTATGAGGCCCATTGTAATGTATAGTAGGCCCATGTGTGAGGTTGTGGGCCACTGTATGTTCAGTTATATGTGGACCACTCCTTGGGAGCAATGTTGGTTGAATGTCCACATTGATGGGTAGTGATGGTTAAATGTCCACATTATGACCTTCCCTTAAGCCTAGTTAGGCCCATTCTCTAGTGGGTTAACCCAAATGAATGGTCCCCAATGAAATTGCTTGGACCATCATCGGTCGTCCATCTATGGACCGTGCCTTGTGTCAAGATCGATTACCGATTCCGATTGTCGAGGCCGATTCCGATTGTCTAGGCCAATTCCAATTTTAGAGGCCGATTCTGATTTCAATTGTCGAGGCAGATTTCAATTTTCGAGGCCGATTCTGATTCCGATTGTCGAGGCAGATCTCAATTGTCGAGGCCGATTCCGATTGTTGAGGTTGATCTCAATTGTCGAGGCCGATTCTGATTGTTAAGGCTGATTCTGATTGTTAAGGCCAATTCTGATTGTGAGGCCGATTGTATAGGCCGATTTCGATTGTCGAGGCCGATTTCGATTGTTGAAGCTGATCGTCGAGGCCGATTTCAATTGTCGAGGCCAATTGTCAAGATCCATATGATGTATATGCGGCCCGTAGTTGAGGCCCATTGTGATGTGTATTCAGCCCATGTTTTACGCCTAATGTGATGAGTATGAGGTCAATAAGATGAGGCCCATTATAATGCATTTGAGGGCCAGATGATGGAGCCCATTGTGATGTATATTAGGCCTATGTGAGAGGCCCATCATGATGTGTATTAAGCTCTTGAGCGAGGCCCATGGTGTTGTATATTAGGCCCTTGTGTGAGGCCATGGGTCTACTATATGCTAGGCTCTAGTAGGCCACTCCTTGGGGGCAATGTTGGTTAAATGTCCATATCTTTGAGGCTAATTGTTGATGCTGGTTATTGATACCGATTATGAGTACGTGATAGCATAGCATCATGATACATGCCCATACGCATCATCTGCATGTCTATTATGAGATGTGGTTAACCATTTCATTTGTTATTGGACATGATGTTATGAGAGTCCCTGATAAGTGGTGATTGTCTCACATGAGCACATGGTATGTGCATGATTGATGCATGACTGGATTGTATGACTCATGCATCTTGCATTATGTGTTGTGATTACTGTACGCCCTAGCGACATCAGGGCTGTAGCTTCCACAAGCATATTGTAGATGGCCAAATGGGACACCGGGAATTTGTTATTAGCATCGGACTACTATAAATGGCCTTGGGTGAAAATCTCTAAACCCTCTTTATAACAGAGGATGCGCTAACATCGAGACCGAGTGGATACATGAGCGCTCGAGTATCAAATACCAAGAGGCCGCATCTCCCACTGTGTCGTGGTTGGTTGGGAGGAGATGTCACCTTACCCGCCTGAGGGAGTAGGCATAGCTAGGCTGAGTCTAACCAACTCCTAAATGGGTCCGCTAAAGACAAGCTGGGTAGGCATTAGTATATTGCTGGCAAGCGGGTAGTGAGGTTTTTTCCACTTATTGGGCTACGCGGCTTGTAGGGCGGTAGCCAGTTTGAAGTGTACTAGACTCGGGTGATAATCCCAGAGATGTACAGTACTAATATGTGGACTTATTGAGTAGGAGTTTCATACTCATTCATTCATTCATTCACTATCCACTCAGGCTGATGGTGCGTAACTATTTGTTATGTATACCTTCGTAATGGCCAGGATTTCGATTGGGGTGTGGTACTAACCTGAGATCAGGAGTTTACCACATTGAGTCTGACTATCCAAATTTATGTATGAGACTGGTTTGTATAGAAGTCCCTTGTGGTGGACCCCATAGCCTGCGATACTATGCACTATCATCTCGACTTCACACTTCAGCTTGGTTATTTCATTCGTATCGCATATTACATTACATCCGCAGGCATACGGCATTTTGGGTTGGTATGTTTCTGCACTTATATGGCCTAGACAGACTTAACAGGATTTACATATTGCATTGTATCCTCGGCATCTGATATTTGACTCTTTATGACTCCTTATTTGCATAGTTGATCTATATTGTGTACTCTAATATTGTATGATTCATAGACTTACAGTATTTCCGCTTAATCTGATATCGTATGATTCATGATCTTACTAGTAATTCCGATATTGTATGATTAAGGCATTATGTTGAATACTTGACATTTATCTTGTGCACACACTTACACCACCCTCTAAGCTTTTTATAAGCTTATGCACGATAGATGCATGTAAGTGACATTAGGTTGCAACAGCGTTAAGCTTGGAGCGTGCAGCTGACTTCTGGAGCTTTGATTTTCGATATATGTATTTTCGTTTCAGCATTGTATTCAAATGTTTATATTAGTGGATATGTGATGATGATGTTGCCTTTGTGATTTGGGTAAACTTGTGATTATGCTTCTTATGAGACAAATGTATGTTAGAAAATTCTCCTTATAGGATCCCATAATCAGAATCTGATGTATGTGCACTAGGAGCCGAGAATGGGGTATTATGGAGGCTGTCAGCACCAGATTCTGCGAACGGGAATTTTGTGAGCCCGATTTCTGAGTTCGGGGCATGACACCCATGTTGTTGAGAAAGCTTGGGCGAAAAATCTGTCCCCTTAGCCCATGATTAACCTTCTACTGAAACTTAGGAAAGTTAAGATGATATTAAAAGCTTAGAGCCAAGACATCTTTGGGAACATCTTCTAAAACATTCAAATAGCAGAGTAATCTTTATCAGCCTTGGAGACTGGCGATCACTCCAACCCCTTGATCTCCTCCTTTGCCGAACTCTCAAAAGTTAGGGCCCACCTGGCCAAGATGGAACTCGCAAAAGAAATATTTTGGAAGCAGAAATTTCAGAATTCCTAGTTAGAAGAGGGAGACAAAAACACGAAAATTTTCCACCGCATAGCTTCGAAAAAAGTCAGAAAATTGGGAATCCAAGAAATCCACTTGGGCGAGGCGGGGATTGTTTCAGATCAACCCTCTATCCAGCGAGCTGCAGTCGACTTCATACATTCCTTGCTGTCCTCTAAAGCAACGGCCTCCTCATCCACAATTTTGGATGAGCTCCTGGATTACATCCCTCCCCTTATCTCTGATGATGATAATTCTATGTTGATGCAAATCTCGTCGTTAGTTGAGGTTCAAATAACTGTCCGGAAGCTTTCCAAAGATGGTGTTGTTGGGCCTGACGGTCTTTTAGGGGCCTTCTATTCGGGCTGTTGAAGAATTATAGGTCCAGATATCCACTCGACGGTGGTAGCATTCTTTTAAGGGGTCGAGCTGCCATGGTCTTTCTCATCCACGCTCGTCTGCTTAGTCCCAAAGAATCTGGGGGCTAGATCCTTTGCAAACTATAGACCCATCAGCCTTTATAATGTTGTGTACAAGATATTTGTCAATATAATTGTTGCTAGACTAAGTTCCCTCCTTCCTAAGCTGATTTCCTTAGAGCAAGGTGCCTTTGCTAGGGGCCGTTCAATTGCGGAAAACATCACCTTGGCTTAGGAAATTTTCAAAGATATTGACCACAAGATGTAGGAAGGGAATATAGTGCTGAAACTTGACATGGAAAAAGCATACGACAGGGTCGAGTGGCAATTTCTGCATCAGGTCTTGCTAAAATTTGGCTTTGATGCTAGTTGGTTCAAGATGGTAGAATCCTGCTAGAAAAATAACTAGTTTTCGGTCTTAGTTAATGGGGTTAGTTGCGACTTCTTCAACTCCTCCCGAGGTCTAAGACAAGGCAACCCCCTTTCTCCTAGCCTTTTCATCCTGACCTCTGAAGTTTTCAGTAGGGCCTATCTAGATTGAGCTCTAGGGGGATATGCACTCCATTCAAGGTGAAACTCGGCTGCAAGAAGATCTCTCATTTGTTATATGCGGACAACATGATTATGTTCCTCAATGGATCCAGTAAGTCTCTTCATGCAGTAAATAATTTCATATCCGCCTACCAGTCCGTGTCGAACCAAAGGGTGTACTAGAGAAAAAGCTCCTTTCATTGCTCCTCAAAGCTGTCCTAGGCAAGGTGTAAGAGTATTCAGCAGATTCTTAACGTTAACAAAGCTGCAGGTAATTTTTCTTACCTAGGCATTCCCATTTTCAAAGGCCGGTCCAAGAGCTCCTACTTCGCCCCCCTACTAGGCAAATTGGTTGCCAAGATCTAAGGATGGAGTGTAAGAATCCTCTCCCAAGCGAGCAGGCTCGCCCTCATCTCTTTTTTTCTACATAGTATCCCCCTTCATACCTTAGCAGCCACGATTGTTCCCAAAAGAATTTTACAGGAGATGGAAAAGATGCTTGCCAATTTTCTCTGGGGCTGGCAAGATGGAAAGTCGAATCTTCATTGGCGTAGGTGGCCCTCCATTGGTAAGCCGAAGGCAGAGGGTGGACTAGGGATTAGATAGCTGAAGGATGTTATGTACGGGCTTCAACTGAAGATGGCTTGGAGTGTCAAGCAGGTGAAGCACGGAAGTTTATGGGGGCAATTCGTCTGATCCAAATACCTAGTCTCCTCTTCCTCCAGGGCCAGCAGTCAGTCTTCTTATGTGTTTCTAATCTAGAAACGGATTGTGGGTCTCCTCCCCGTCCTAGACAGACATGCTCAGTTGGTGTTGGGCCATGGTGAATGCAACATGTGGAGCTGGAACTGGTTCGGGCTAGGCCCTCTTGAATCTCTCCCTTCATTGCATATCCTAGACTCCGTGAGAGATCTCACGATAGCTGATTTTCTTGATGTTGATAGAATCAAGCCTGAAGCGTCCAATTCCCTCCCTGGGTGGCTTAAGGTCCACATCGAGAGGGGTGGATTTTGTACTTCTGATGCATTAGATACCGTTCTCTGGCCGTTGGAGCCCTCGGGCCAATTTTCTGCTAAATCTGCCTCAAACCTTTGCAGAGACAGAGGGCAGATCCTGCCATGGGCCAAGTACGTTTGACACCACAAGATTCCCCTGGAAATCTTGGTATTTATATGGAGATTATTAAATGACGCTTTGCCTATGGATGTTCTCGTTTAGAGGAAAGGTATCCACCTAGCGTCATGTTGTAATTGCTACATTATTGCGTCATCAGTAGACCCTCAGGTAGAATCCCTCTCCCATCTCTTCCTTATTGGCTCTCTCGCCGATAATGTGTGGCAGCGGGCAGCGACCTTCCTTGGGATTCCCCTGTTTCACCAGTCATCCATCAAGAATTGGCTTCACTGGTGGTGGCAGAGGCCACTTCCCCCTAGCAGCAAACAGGCGAGCATCTGATTAGCCCCAGCCTTCATTATGTGGGAGGTTTGGAAAGCTAGGAATGCTGTCAGATTTGACAATTCGGTGACCTTTACTGCAACGGTTTTTCACAAGATTTGTTGGTGGTTCGAGGCCCTATTCCCCCAACTAGTGAGAGAAATCCATCAGCGCTTGTCCCCTTCTTTTACTTCTGCTTCCCTACTCTCACCACCCTCCCCCCCCCCCTTCCCTTTATTTCTCTATTGTCAAGTGGGTAAAGCCCAAAGAAGGGCTCTTCAAACTAAATATAGACGGATCAACTATTGTTAATCCCGGTCCTGCCGGTGGTGGGGTTATTTGCCGTGATCACCTCAACAACCCAATCTTCTCTTTTGCTTGTGGCTACGAGGAAATTTCCAACAATATGGCTGAGCTGCAGGTTGTTCTGGATTGTCTGAAATTCTGCTTGGATTTCGGCCTCTCCAATGTCCTCATCGAATCCGACTCTAGGTGGGTGGTTTCCTACCTCTCGAAGGCTTTCTCGTCTTCTTAGAAGTGGACTTACTGGTTGGCTAGGATCAAGAAGCTCTCATCCCAGGGGAGCTTTCGGATAGCTCACGTGTTTAAAGGAGTTAATGGTCCGGCAGATGGCTTGGCCAAAATCAGCAGCAAAGACCAATCCTCTCGACTCTTTCGTGGTCTTTCCTCCCTCCACCACTTAATTAAGGAGAAGGTCCTTTTAGATAAATCAAGCTGAGGCTACATTAGAGAAGTCTCCTCAACCTCTCGTAAAGCATATGATAGGTAGTCCAGTTTTTTTTTTGCCTCTGACTTTCTTCCGCCTGAAATAGATTCTCTTATAATTAATTTTTTTCCAGCGATGAAATAGTAGCAAATTGTTGATATATATATATATATATATATATATATATATATATATATATATATATATATATATATATATATATAATGGAAAAGGAAGTAAACACTGCGGACTATAGGAACTTTTGGCTACGACTTTAAGCCGTCATTAAAAGCTGGTGGCGACGGTGATGAAAATAAAGATTGGTGATCACACGAGGGTTTGTATACGACCCATAATAAGGTATGTGTTTTATCTAAGCCGTCCATCTATTTTGGCAGCTCATTTTATTGCATGAGCAAATTGAAGGCTCAAGTGGACCACACCATATGAAACATTGGAAATTAAGAACTCACCATTGAAAGTTTTTAGGAGTAGTGTGGTTCACATGGGCCTTCAATCTGCCTCATTTTTTATTTCTTAGGCTAAACCTAGCTGTAAAATTGAATGGACGGCGTGGATAAACTACATCCATAACAGTGGTCCCACGGATTTGCGGAGCAGATTAGCTGCCAAACAGGTTGCGTAGCGAGACTTGCTAATGAAGTTACATCACCAAGTTTTTTGAGCCCACTATGATGAATGTGTTGTATCCACGCCGTCCATCCATTTGGAGAGATCATTTTAGGGCATGATCCAAAGAATGAGTCGGATACAAAACTCGAGTGGGCCCCATCACAGAAAACAGTAGGGAGAGTGACACCCACAGTTAAAAACTCTTAGGGGCTCAAGAAGTTTTCGATCAAGCTAATATTTTTGTCTTCACTTTGTTCATGTCTGTGTTAACTTATTAACACGTTGGATTTCAAATAAACATCACGGTGGACCTAGGAAGTTTTCAACGGTGGGCATCACTCTCCCCACTGTTTTATGTGGTGGGATCCATTCGAGCTTTGGATCTACCTCATTATTTAGCTTATGCCCTGAAATGATCTCTCTAAATGGATGGGCGGTGTGGATACAACACATGCATCATGGTGGGACGACAAGACTCGGTGTTGTCACTTTAGTTGATAGTCTCGCTACTCAACCAGACGCGGATTGCGCCCTACCCTCGGGCGTGCTCTCTCTCTCTCCCTCTCTCTCTCTCTCTCTCTCTCTCTCAATCGCCCTAAAAACCCTAAAAGCTCCAATCTCTCTCTCTCTCTCTGTGTGTGTGTGTGTGTGTGTGTGTCCATTGTTGTGCTACCCCCCATCTCTCAACCTCTTATTCCCTCTCCGCCCTCTCTCAATTTCTCAAGTGGTGCGGCGTGGTGGGTTCAGAGACACCGGAATCGAGTGGGGGTGCGGACGATCGTCCTAGGATTTCTCATCCTTTTGTAAAACGTTCAGCTGTAAGGGGTCGTTTGGATGGCTGTAAAGTCCTTTAGTTGTAATAGGATTACAGGTGATCGGATTACTGATTCTCTTGTTCAATTCTTCTCCATTCTTGTTGGAAAATGATGTTAAGAGTATAAAATAATTTTTTGTTGTTGTATTAGGATTTGGCATTTGGTTGTTTTAAGTTTGTGTTTTTTATCAGGCCCTTAGATAAAGCAGTCATTTTTTATTTTTTCATTTTCATTTTATTTTTATTTTTTTAAATTTCTTTGTTTTTGTTTTTGTTTGTACATTAACTATTCGTTGAATTTCCTAAGAGAGGGCAAGATTTGTCCTTCTAAAAAAAAATATAATAATCTTTACTTTTCTGTTTTTTTATTAGGCCATTACACTTTGCCCAAATGTGTCGTTGTATTGAACGAATTGGGTATTATGATATCGGAAGAAGAAAATTTCCGGTGTATTCGTGCATCCTAATTACATTTTTTACTTAAGTATCATTTTGCTTGGTACCAAATGGCCTACCTGGTTTCGGATATGGATTTTAATGCAGAGCATGGTAAATTGACCAACCTGACATGATTCCATGCATCCATCTTTGTGCACAGATTTGTTCGTTCTAGCGTTACTTTGTGTTTCAATGAGCTAATTAACTAATTTAGGATATCTCTAGGTATGTGGCAGGCTGAGAACCATGTCAAGATTGGACAGACTACAAGCGGGGCAATGAAAACTTGAAGTTCAAAATGGTCTTGAATGTCTAGTTACAATATCAGTTATGTTAATATCTTCAATCTGCTGTACTTCTGTTTGTTCTTGATATTTTGTTCAGATATGGATGGTGCTTACATAGGCACAATATTCCCTCACCTACACTTAATGACCTCCCCTTATGCAAAGCCAGTGAAGCCGGTCCAAAATTACATGCCTTGGGTTTTTGGGTTCAAGCTGTACAAGGGTTCCAGATAACTCAAGATGGTTTTCTGTTTGTGTTGTCCCTTTCTCAGAGGTTCTTTGCAAATGCATTGGCCATCAAGCGTTCCGACGAGGAGACTTTGATGGAATTCCTTACGCTGTACGTCCAAGGTAATCATCTAAAGCTAGAATTGCTGTAGAAGAATGGGTGGGCTGCACAAGACAGCTCACGGCACAATCAGTTTCCAGGTAGCATCTTAAAATCCTATGCATGGGAGCTTTTCCTTCCCATATTTCTGTATTTACATATGAACCAAAATGTATGTAGATGCTGATTATATTCAGTGTCATTCATAAATCATGTTCAGTTGTGGCTTGGACTGGTGATGTGGTGTTGCCAGACCAATAAAGTCTGAGGTTGTTCATGGTGATGTGGTGTTGCCAGACCAATAAAGTCTAAGGTTGTTCATAAATTATGTTCAGTTGTTGCTTGGACTGGTGATGTGCTTTTCCTTTCCATATTTCTGTATTTACATATTTCTTTTATTTGCTTCTGACTCTTTTTTTTTTTTTTATAAAGTTCTGAGGTTGTTCATGGTGATGTGGTGTTGCCAGACAATAAAGTCACATTCAACTTGACTCTAGAGATCATTCATCAGGTGGGTGATTTTGCATGTCATTGCTACTTTAATTTCCACTTCATTTGTTTGCTTAAAAGGTAATCACGTGGATGCATCTCTGATTGAGATACCACTTAACCTTTGAGCCATTAATTCTTAAATAGTGTATGTTCCTCTGCAACTTTAAAAGAAAAGGCATGTTTATTGTTTGGGAGGGGTTATGTGGATCCCATTAGATGTTAAAATCATCAGAGCATTGCCCCAACTAAATTACAATTCATGTTAAAATCATCCTTGCAAGTTGTTGGCTTCGACTTGGGTTCTCTTATAGGAAGATGAGTTATGCCAGGCAGTTGTGCAAAATAAGCTTTACTGACTTCTTTGCCTATCTCATTTGTTTGCAAGGATTCAAGCCCATAATACGGAAAGACTGGGATTCAGGGAATTGGTCTGGCAGTTGTGTGAGGCAAAAGCCATTAGAATATGGTAATGAAGATGGGTTCCTTGATGAATGTGACAAAATGCTCGAAGCGCTTGGTATGCTTTTAGCTTTTGAACTTGTTTTCGAACTGTGACATGCATTTCTGAATTCTGCATTTTTGCATTATATTTGAACTTAAATGTGTATTACTTAATCCCATATTTGTGCAATCTTCTATTTGATTGTTCCAATCTTTTCATTTCATGGTTCGTTCTTCATGATCTGTAGACTTGTGGAGAGATGTGCATGAGATATTCAAGATGACCCCTTATGATAAGCAAGTTATGATGTTTTCAGCAACGCTCAGCAAGGAGATCCATCCTGTTTGCAAGAAATTTATGCAAGATGTAATGTCATGTGGCCAGTACACCTTGATAATAGACATTGTCCTTTCTATTGTGTATTTTTAGAGGAATTTCAGCATACGTTGCTAGTTTGGTTGTTTTATTTTTGGTTTTTGTAGTCATTTGTAATCTATTGAATTCAGGTAATAAATTTGGTATAGAGAAGGATGCCATGTGCTTTTGGATTTGGATTTTACTTTTCATGTTATTAAAACGGATCTAAAACTTTTTTTATATATATAGTTTATTTGGATTTGGATTTGGATTTTTCTTTTCATGTTATTACAATAAATCTAAAACCTTTTTTTTTTTTTTTTTAAGTTTATTTTCTTATCTGTAGATGAATTCTTGCCCTTAGTGGGTTCTGCAATTTTTATTTTTATTTTTTATGATTGCATCTGAATTTATGTAATTGTGTTCTGTAATTGCACCAGTATTAGAATTTCTTTAGAAAGTTTTTTTTTTTTTTTTTTTTTGGTAGTGGATTTCAAAATCCACGTAAATCCCACATGGACCAAATGCAATTCAATGGGACCAAATGGAATTCCATCCCACCTAATCTCAACCTTTCCAAATGCGCTATGGAATTTGCATGGGACCAAATGCAATTCCATCCCACCTAATTTTATCTAATATCATTCGCCAAACGCCCCCTTAGCATTTTGCTATAAATCTCTTTTTGTTGTCTGCTCCCCACCATAAGAAATTATGCCTCAGCTTTTCCAACCTTTCCAACACCAATTTTGGGTACTTGAATAAGGACATGAACTACAATGGGAGATTTGATAAAGTTACTTTAATAAGAGTGATGCGCCAATCCACCCAAAGAAAGGTATTGAGATTTTCCATTAACGAGCTTCTTTTCAAACCTCTTCAAACAATATCCCACAAAATCAGCAACTATATGTGTGATTTTTTTGGCAAATGGTAGTTTTCAGACCTTACTACAAATCCCAACAGCTATCAAACAAATTTCAACAACTAGGAAGATATTTCCATCAAACTCAATCAAAATTCCAGCAATCACCAAAAATCCCAACAATCAGAATCTGTAATAGATACCAGATCAACATGTAGCAAACACGTTTGTATGTCTCTTCTAAAAAGCACAAGGCCAACTTTCATGATCCTCCTCTTATGGCTGGTAAAATACCCCTTTATATGTATGGCTTGCTAACCCTAAAAACTCCTCTAACCATAGCTCTTGATTTTTTATAATGACAGACACTAAAACTCCTAATAAAACAAAGAAAAATCCACACTCAAGCTAATTTGATAGATCCAAAGTTCCTACGTAGACTAAAGATTCCTAAAAAATTGAAGATTCCTAAAAAATTGGAACTCCAACTATGCAAAGCTTAGCCACAAAAATCCCTTAATGCAAAAAACAACCATACACACACAAACACCTGCTCTTGTAGAAAAGAAGCACAATCTAAAATCTGATCATGTAGAGTCAAAGTAATTAACCTAGTAATAATATGTACTACATTTTTAGCCACATACAAACAATATTGGACCTAGTATTACCTACTACGTACTAGTAATATATAAACCAATATTGCGGCACCATACCATAAGCTACAAGAATTTCATGTCCCCCTAAACAAGGTATCCTCCATTTAATATATATATATATATATATATATATATATATATATATATAAAAGTTGTTTATTTTCATTCACATTTGCAAATACATTCATCATCCAATCAATTATTAACAACATTTATAAAAAGTAAAAGATATCCAACCAACTCTTTATAATATTTTGCAACTTAACCTACCGCGAACCATCATGCACCGTAATGTCTTACGGCAGAGCGGGTTTTGAGGAGTTACAAGTTGACTTCTACGACAAAATATAAATGACACGATAAAAATATAAATTAATCAAAGATTAATTTAAGGTTTTGAGAACTTACAGTTCACTAAAGATTTATAAGTTCACCAAAGAAGAAGGAATTAGATTCCAACATAAACATGATTAAATATCATTTTGGGTGTGTTTGAATGCCCAGTTGGTGTGAATAGCAATGAACTAAATACATAGTAAATAGCCTAAATTGAAGTGTGAGGAGAGTTGACCATGCAAATGTGAGGAGAGCTGACCTTCTGTCTCTTTCCCTGTACCTAAGCTGCAAAGATAAATAAAGTTAAAAGTTACATCTTGACCCATATATGTTACATCTTGTCCCTTCAAACAACAGACATTTACTGATTAAGTTTGTGGTGCCATCACGCAGGACCGATGCTTGTCAAAGAGGAAGGGTTCAGTGACAAGGAAGTTGGTCAAAATATGCCTCACACATTGTGATTCATTTCACAACATAAATAGAATTTGCTGTGGTGGATGCATGAGCGCTCATGAAATAATTCATAGAGATTCTTTCAGACAGAAGGCTTTGTAAACGCAGCAGATAAATAAAATATTGCATGCAAAAGATAAATAAAATATGAGCTACTCGTGTTTTCCATTTAACCTTTTTAGACAATATTTTTATGCATTTTTCGGTTAAAACCTCACATTGGTTCAATCGAGTATGCATTATACCGTATTGTTTTTCGGCCCAGCTAATACATCATGGACAAATGTGCACCCATCGCATGCGAAGTGCCCATGCAATGCATTGTGAAGTTCCCATGCAATGCATTGTTGGTGAATGGATGGTCATCCTTACCGCTTCACATATGGAGCAACTGAGATTTTGGCAATTGCATTATAATTAACGAATCGAAATTTTGCTCATTTTCCATCCCAAGTGATTATCCATAACCTTTTAGGTCTAACCAAAGGGGTTGTTTGGCACCCTAGAAAAGTACGTATCTGGAAATGGAATCCATTTCTAGGACTTAATTCATGTGTTTGGACGGCTGAAAGAATAGGTGAAACAGATTCTAGTTGGAATTGAAAATTAGGAAATGGAATCCATTTCTAGGAGTTAATTCATGTGTTTGGACGGCTGAAAGAATAGGTGAAACAGATTCTAGTTGGAATTGAAAATTAGGGTATGAAATTCCCATTTCCAAAATTCCTCATATCCCCAAAATTCAAAATCTCCAAATCTCTAATTTGTAAAATTAGAAAAACAGTAATTTAGAGGTCCACATTCAAATCTGTAAGCCCCAAAATCTCCAAATCCCTAAATGAGGGTCCACATCAAATCAAGAATCCACAAATTTTTAAATTCCTAAATTTCTAAATAGGCATTGAGATTGAGAGAGAGAAATACCTCACATCCAGAGATTGAGCTAGCCTTCAACTGAGCTTCCGAGAGAAAGAAGGGGTGGTGCGTGGTTAGGTCATTCAGCAAGAGTATAGATCGTGGGTGGAGAGAGAGAGAGAGAGAGAGGATTAGGGCTGACATTGAGTTGTACGACTGGTTCAAATGAGATCAAAATTCCATGGGCTGCAAAATAATGTATTTGTTATATCCAAACCGTTCATACATTTTCAAGATCATTTTAGAGCATAAACCAAAAAATGAATCATAACCAAAGCTCAACTGGACCACACCTGAGATAATAATTTCCACCGTTAAAACATTTACAAGGCCTGCCATAATGTTTATTTTAGATCCAATCTATTCATAAGGTCACAAAAACCTAGATGAAGAGGAAAAACAAATATCATATTGATCCAAAACTTTTGTGACACCCAAAATGGTTTCAATGGTAGGCATCCAATCCTCCACTGCTTCTTGCGGTGTGGTCTACATGATCTTTAGATCTGTCTTATTTTCCAGTCCAAGCATTAAGACTGGCTTGCCAAATGGATGGACGGTTTGGATATAACAAATACCTCATAATATGAGCACAGAAGTTGCTAATGTCAATACACCAGCTATTGCGTACTGAGTAAACTCTGTGGGGCCCATATGATTTATCCACTCTGTTCATCCATTTTACAAGATAAATTTAGAGCATGAGCCAAAGTATGAGGTAGATCCAAACTTCGAGTGAGCCCCACCACAAAAAATAGTGGTGATTGAACGCCTACCATTAAAAATTTCTTTGGGCTATAGAAGCTTTCGATCAAGCTAATCTTTATGTTGTCCCTTGTTCCATGTTTATATGAACTTATAAACAGGTTGGATCTCAAATAAACATCGTGGTGGACCTAAGAAGGTTTCAACGGTGGGTGTCACTGGCCCACTCTTTTCCATGGTGGGGTCCACTTGAACTTTGGATCTGCCCCATCAGTTAGGTGCATCATTCCATGATGCACCACGGGCTTAAAAATAAAGTCAATCCATGACTTGGATGGGCCACACCACATACTATAGCTGAGAGGGGTTACACTCCTATTAAAACATTCATGATCATTTATTTATTGAGCCCATCTAGAAGTGGTTCACAGATCCAGCCCATTCATTATGTGTGTCCCACTTGCATGAGGGGTTTGACCAAGTTTCAGCCACATCCAAAACTCATGCGAGCCCCACCAAGTGCTTTTATATGTTTTAGGGATGTCTTTCACATAGTTTTAGATGCTATGGCCCACCTGAGTTTCATTTACGTGTGATTTTTGGGATATCCCATGACTTAAAAGGGGACACATCAAATGCACGGTGTTGATGTTCTACACACATCATGGTGGGGGCCACTATGGTGTTTATTTTAGACCTAATTTGTTCATAAATTAACAAATACATGGACGAAGGGAAAACACAAATATTAACTTGATCAAAAACTTCTGCATCCCATAAGAAATTTATAATGATATGTGTTCAATTTAGAAATCTGATCCATTTATCCTATTATAATAACCAAGAGCTTCAATTTGACTTGTTACTCGCCTTGTTCAGGCTTCAGATGAGAAAGATATTGAGGATACAAAATTGATCAACAATATGATGGGCCATATCTTATGATCCAATGGTCAAATTTGAATGAAATATAATCTAAACATCTCAAGTTATATTTACTCTTTAATTTGGACCAATCAGATTGTCCAAAATCAGTTTAGATCTAGGCAAACTGTTCATTCCCCATTAAAGAGTGTTTTAGACGGATCTAATTCATTTCATATCATATTGAGTTGATTTTTGTTCTCTATCCTAATTAGCATGCTGCGAACACATCTGACCATTCAAATCAACCTTAGGATGATCTAATCATAGAATTTGATCAATCTCATCATTATAAGTTATTTTTGCAATTATACTTCATCATACGTGGGCTATCATTTTTTCACAAGTGAATATTTCTATAAATAGTTAGAGGTTCAATTAGTGGATGTCCTTGATAATTTAGTAAAAATTCTTAATTTTTTTGATGGATAAATATCAATTTCTTATTAAAAATCTCATTTTTTTTCAAAACTTTTAACAAAATCTCATTTTTGTTATTAAACTATTCAATTTTCATTTGCAAAATCTCAAAATTTTCCCAAAATATAATTTATTCTGGCTTATCAAAAAAATTCAAGATGCCAATTTTATTTTATTTTTCAAAAGCGTAATTTTGTTTTCAACTTTTCATTTTTTTTTGTTTTTCAAAATGATAATTTTTTGTCAAATTGTCAATGTTATTTTAAATCATTTTTTTTTTTTAATATGTCAATTTTTCTTGAGCATTTTCAGTTTTTTTTTTTTTTTTTTTTTTCAAATTCATAATAATTTGAACTTCTCGATTTTCCTTTTCAAAATGTTAGTTTTATTTTATTAAAATCTTGATTTTTTTATCTGCAAATATTCAATTCTTTTGAGCTTCTCCATTTTCTTTTTAAAAATATTATTTTCCAAACTTCTCAATTCTTATCGAACTTCTCAACTTTTTTTTTCAAAACACAATCTCAATTTCTTTTTTCAAAATATTTTCTTTCTTCAAAGTTGTCAAAATTTTCACAATTTTTTTAATCTTTTCAATTTTATTTTTCAAAATATCATTTCTTTCGATATCTATTTTTTTCCCCAAAATTATCAAATTTATTCAATTTTCTTCTTCTTATTATTTTTTAAATCTTGATTTTTATTAAATCACAGTTTTTTGTTTCAAAATTTCAATTTTTCTCAAACTTTGTTAATTGTTTATTGTTTTTGTTTTTTTTTTTTTTTAAATTATTATCTCTATGATTTTTTATTTTTTTTTGCAAAATCATAAACTTTTTTAAACCTCACAATTTTCTTTTTCAAAATTTCAATTATATATCAAAATATTAATTATTTTTAATCATAATTTTTTTCGAACTTCATTTCCTAAAGTACGAAGGATGTATAATTGGATTTTTTGTGTGATATTGTAAAGCATTTAAATATCAGTTGAAAAAAAAAAAAAACACAGTATCTACTCAATTGATATAAAAACTAACCAAAAAAAATTATTGCTTTCAATTAATTGATACAAAACATTTTAGAAGCACTGAACTTCTATTAAAAAACACTTCTTGGACAAAAATAAAATAATTTGCCATCATATTATATAAAGAAAAAAAATAGGTGCAAAAGTCAATTTACTACAGACCCTGATCCATCACAAAAGCAAATAAAATCCGTTGCTTGGTTTGGTACTTCACCTCGGACTAAATTATCGTAAAATCTTAATTTGCAACAGACTAAATCTGTCGCAAATTTACGACCGACCAAATCCACTCATTTGATGTTGTGATTCCAACTATTATTGGTTTAACGAGAGCACTCTCTGGTTGAGTTTGAGAGAGAATGAAAATAACGGAAAAGGAATGAGGATGAAAGAGAGGAGAAGAAATTAGTTCACCTCTAAGTTTTGGTTAAAGCAAGACCGATTTGTTACCAAGTTGACTCAATGAAATCTACTGAGTGTAACTTCAAGTGGAAAATGTTTGGGGCAAGTTACATTCTATCACATGCCAAGATCCTTCTTGGAGAACTGAATATTCAGTCGGGCTTGAAAGTGACATCAGATTCGTGCTGGGTTCGCAATTAAGCTGAGTTGAGCTGAGTTCTCTATTGAAATATGGATTCGAGTTCATCCGGTAGGTTGCCTTATATCCACTCTTACTTGAATGATTCATTAATCTTCAGTCAAATATTGGTAGATCTAGATTAGATTGTAAATCAAACGGCCCATATACTGATGCAATCAAAAGCCCTAATGTTGATCCGAAACCATATGAACTTCTTTCCCCTAGGTTTGGGCTCGGCTAGACTGTCTTCTCTACAACGTGGCTTCGATGTACTCTTTCCCTAGCTTCACAGTTAAGCACCCTCCTAGGGTTAACTCCGATCACGCCCCGCTCTTCTTTTCTTTCCCTAGGGCGGCCCCCTCGGCCGCTAGGCGCTTCCATTTCTAGCGAATGTGGTTGCTCAGTGATTCCTTCCCTAAGACATTCGCGGAGGTTTGGGTAATGGATCTCTCCTCTCAGCCTATTCTAAATCTTATGTTGAAGTTGAGGCAGGTTAAGTTGCGGCTAAAAGTGTGGAATCGGGAAATCTTTGGTAACGTTTTCCAGAATGTCTCCAAAGTGGAGTAGGAGCTTACTTAGCTTGAAACCAATGTTCAAATCAACCCTCACATATCTATAGCTACTATCGCGGGAGCTAAGAGCAAGCTGTCTAAAGCGGAGCTTGAAGAAGAGATCTTCTGGAAGCAGAAATCCCGGGTTTCCTGGTTGGAAGAGGGTGATAAAAACACCAAGTTTTTTCATCTCTCGGCTACTGAGAAGGTGCGTCGACTGGGTATTTCTAAGATCCGATTGAATAATGGCAGGTGTATTTCTGACTAGCCCTCCATTCAAAGGGAGGCGGTCAATTTCTTCCAATCCTGGCCTGCTCATGGCTGACCTAGACTAGTCCTCTGCGTCTTCTATGCGGGATTTTCTGGAGCTTATTCTGCCCCTGGTTTCCTCTCAGGACAATGCCGCTATAAGACTCGTATCCTAGCCTGTACTGTCCCTTAGGCTTCCGCGATCCTCCCAGTCGAATTCTGGCGACCCGCAATATTTTATCAGCAGTTGCGCGCAACCCCGAGTCGTATACCATATTCTAGAGTCGGCTCGACCTGAGACTTGTACCAATATGACCGCACCGTCGCCGTGGTTCTGATGCCGCGTCTCCCGTATCGAGGCGATACTCAGGCCAGGAGATGTGGGCTCGCGTTCGGTTCAAGAAAAACACCGCGCGTTGCAAATATTGAGGGAATCTCTACAACCCATCACATCAATCAATCAATGTACAAGTCAAGTACATATCCCATCACACCCATACCTCTCTCACCCACAAGTCAACAACACCCATACTTATCCCATTCCATTCTTACCAAAAAGTTAAGGCAACCCATACATTCCCATGCCATATCCCTTACACAACTCCTCTCTCTCTCTCTCTCTCTCTCTCTCTCTCTCTCTCATTTCTTATTTTCATTTCAAGCAAGTCCCATGAGTCCAACGTCCAAGCTCCATGAGAGGCTTTGTGTGGCCCACTTCCTATCTCCCATCCCCACTCTCCAAAAACAATCTCAACCGTTGAAGTTCGTCCTTTGGAGCTCTAGATCGCGTTGGCGGAAGAAGGAAGGGGAGATTAAAGGTGGGTGATTTTATTATTTGATTTGTGAGGGCCCACATATGTGGGACCCATCTTGATGTATGTGTTGTGTAAAAGAGGGACCCATAGTGGCGGAGTCCCTCTGCTACTCCGACCTCCATCGCATTTCTCCCTCTCTTTTTCTCTCTCTTTCCTTCTTTTATGGTAAAGATGAGGTGTGTGGCCCACACGTAGACCCACCTTGGCATGTATATTTCATCCACACCATCCGTACATCAGACGTGGACACACCTGATGGACGTGTGTATCCACACCATCCATCCAATGAAGTACATTTAAATCTCAGGTGGAAACCACACCTTCATGTGAGTGTTTTATCTACAACACCCATTTGACAAGCAGCACCTAGCTGCTTTTGTGCTGATGTCAGCAAGTTAGGTGGGTCCACTGACATGATGTATATGCTTCATCAGGACCGTCCATCACGTGGGACCCATCTGACGTGCCGTCAAATCATTTAGATCAGGCCCCCACAATGATGTATATTTGGTATTTCCACCACTGTATATGTATAATAAATAAATGATAATATATATATATATATATATATATATATATATATATATATATATATATATATATATATATTCTAAATATATCTGGTGGGCCATGTACGTGGGACCCACCGGATGAAGCGGATTGGCTGGTGGCCGTTGTTTTGTGGGCCCCAACTTATGTAATGTATGTGTATATCCTCACCGTTCATCAGGGACGGTGGGATCCCGCTGTGGATTGCGTCTAGCACGCTGGACCAATATCTAGTATAAGATATGTGTATATAGATATATAATATAATATGATATATATATCATGTGAGGTGCCCCCATGTGGGACCCACCAGATGTTTGTCTTATATACATAATTGTGTGTATGTATGCTGTGTGTACGACCCACCTTGATGCATCTATGTTATGTTCTCACCGTCCATCTGGACGTGGGACCCACATGCCACATGTGTGGTGCTAATACACACTGTTCAACACTTTCAGACGATGGGGATCACCCAATTGTCTAGCTGCTGTGGAGGATGTCACCAAGCTCTGATGATCCCACCATGGTATGTGCTTCATCCCATCGTATAGTGCAAGGAAGGTGGGATGATCTGAGGTGTATGTTATATCCCCATCGTCCATTGCTTGGACATGGGGCCACCTTGATGAGTGTGTGGGATCTCCACCGTCTAGTTGGACATGGATCCCACCCTAATATATGTGCTTATGCCACACCGTCCAGTAGCAATGGATGGTGGGCCCTCGATGTATGTAGTGTATCCTCGCCACCCATCAGCCGGGCTTGCCTTGATGTATGTGTTTCAACCAAACCGTCCATCTGGATGGCGAGCTCGTCATAAGGCCTTGAGACTAAAAATGGGGCAGATCTATCAGGTGGACCACACCGCATAAAATAGTGGAGACTTGAACGCCTACCATTGAAACCCCTTATGGATTTCAGAAGTTCTGGATCAATATGATATTTGTTATTTCTCTTGATCTAGGTCTTTATGATCATATGATCAAATTGGATGGAAAATAAACATTATGGTGGGCTGGTGAATTGTTTTAACGGCGAAATCATTATCTCCACTACTATTTATGGTGCGGTCCAGATGATATTTCGATGGGCCCATCTTGATGTATATGAGGCCCATTGTCCCGACCCCACTGTGACTTGTATTTAGCCCATGAGATGTGGCCCATCGTGACGTATAATAGGACCGTGTGAGCAGTCTAATGTGATGTATATGTGGCCCTTCAGTGGGCCCATTGGTGCGACCTGTTGATGCGGCCCACTCGACGTTTATGAGGCCCATTGGTGCGACCCGTTGATGCGGCCCACTCGATGTTTATGAGGCCCATTGGTACGACCCGTTGACGCGGCCCACTCGACGTTTATGAGGCCTATTGGTGCGACCCATTGATGTGGTCCACTCAATGTTTATGAGGCCCATTGGTGCGACCTGTTGATGCGACCCACTTGATGTTTATGAGTCCCATCGGTGCGACCCATTTGATATGGCCCATTGAGATGTATTTGGGGCCTGTTTGGAAGGGCCTGATGTGATGTATATGAGGCCCTTGTATAAGGCCCAATATAATATATTTGGGGCCCATGGGTCGAGGCCCATTAAGATGTATTTGGGGCCCATGGGTTGAGACCCAAGTGCAAAGCCTACCTGTCGCGTATTTGAGACCCGTGTGATGAGGCCCATCATGATTGTATGCGAGGCCATAGGCCCACTATATGTTTGGCCCTATATAGGCCACTCCTTGGGAGTAATGTTGGTTAAATGTCCACATTTATGGTAATGATGGTTGGATGTCCACATTGTGACCTTCCCTTAAGCTTTGTTAGGCCCGTTCTCATCATTCTCTTAGTAGGTTAATCCAAATAAGTGGGCCCCACTATTGGATTTGATATAACCACGGCCGAGGGCCGATCTTTATATTATGGTTGATCGGCTGTTCACCTATGGACCCCACCTTATTTATATGATGATTATCGATGCTGATCGTTAGTGCTAATTATAGATTTTGATTATTGGTACCTATTGTCGAGGCCGATTCCTATTGTCAAAGCCGACTCTGATTATCGATTCCGACTCCGATTGGTGAGGCTGATTCCGATTCTGATTATCGATCGAGGCCGATCATCATAACCGATTGTCGATTAGCGATTGAGGTCGATTATTATGACCGATTACCAATTAGCGATTGAGGCCGATTATTATGACCGATTTTTGATTAGAGATTGAGGCAAATTATCATGACAGATTGTCGATTAGCGATCGAGGCCGATTATCATGACCGATTATCGATTTCGATTAACATGACCGATCTGCCGATTCTGATTATCGATCAATTCTGATTGTCGTGACTGATTTACCGATTTCAATTATCGAAGCCAAGTATCGAGGCCGATTTCGATTTGTTGAGGCCGATTGTATAGGCCGATTTCGATTGTCGAGGCCAAGTATCAAGGCTGATTCCAATTGTCAAGGTTAATTTCAATTGTTAAGGCTGATCGTCGAGACTTATATGATGTATATGTGGCTCGTATTTAAGGTCTATCGTAATGTGCATTTGGCCCGTGTTTGAGGCCCAATGTGATGTATACGCGGCCCGTTTTTTAGGCCCGTTGTGATATGTATTCAGTTCGTGTTTAAGGCCCAATGTGATGTATATGAGGCTTAGGTGATGAGGCCCATTGTGATGCATTTGAGGGCCACGCGATGTAGCCCATTGTGATGTATGTTAGGTCCATGTGTAAGGCCCATCGTGATGTGTTAAGTTCTTGAGTGAGGCCCAAGGTGTTGTATATTTGGCCCTTGTGTGGGGCTATGGGTCCATTGTATGTTAGGCTCTATAAGGGCCATGCCATTTGGACAATGTTGTTTAAATGTCCACATTGTCGAGGTCGATTGCCGATGCCGGTTATTGATACCGATTATGAGTGTGTGACTGCATAACATCATAATACATGCCCATACGCATCATCTGCATGTTTGTTATGAGATGTGGTTGACCATTGCATATATCATTGGGTAGGTTGATATGAGACTCCCTGATAGGCGGAGTTTATCTCACATGAGCGCACGGCATGCGTAGGATTGATGCATAACTGGATTGTTTGACTGATGCATCTTACATTGTGTATTGTATGCCCTAGCGACATCAGGGCCGTAGCCTCCACAGGCATATTGGGGATGGCCAGACGGGACACTGAAAATTTATTCTAGCATCGAGCTGCCATAAATGGCCCTAAGTGAAAATTGCTAAACTCTCTTGGTACCAGAAGACACCCCAATGTTGAGACCGAGTGGATACATGAGCGCCCGAGTGCCGAATACCAGGAGGCCGCGTCTCCTACTGTGTCGTGGTTGGTTGGGAGGAGGTGTTGTTCACTCCCCAAGTGCAAGATTGTGATATAGTAATAAACTCAGTAAGATCGAGGTCGAATCCAAAGGGACTGAAACCTGTACGTTATCTAAAACTAAGTAGAACTAGAACTAGGCTAAGATGAAATTTACATTGAGTTGTAATTTGAAAAACAATTATAAAATATTAATCTAAAACTTAAGAGATATCAGAGATAGGAAACTAGGAATTCAGAGGATCCACTTGTAGAGATTAGGGAGATCCTACGTCTGCTTCAAGAATCATGAAAATTAACTGAACTGCCATTGATATAGTTTTCAAGAGATGAAAGGTATATGAATTAGAATGGATTCCATCACCAAAACATGCCCAGGAGACAAAGCAAACAACAAAATTAAACTAATTACCAACCCTGCACTTGGGGAGTGAACAAGTTTTTGATGCCGTTGCTGGGGACTGACGGCTACGTTTTTCTGAGATTAACTAGTTTTAGGATTAGTTTAAGGTTAGTATTTTCTAATTTTAGGTTAGAATTCTTTTTCTGTTTTTAGAAACTAATCTGTTTTCCTATTTTGTAGGATCCTGACATAAGTTCTAATTTGGTAATCCCTTTCCAAATTCTCTACCTTTTCTATTTTAGAATTAGAGTTTTTAGGAATTTTTTCCTTTTTTTTTTTTAGAAACTAACTCATCTTCCCTTATTTTTATTTATTTATGTTTATTAACTTTCTAATTCTAAGATTTCTTCTGTTTCTAGCAACTAACATACTTTTTAATTTTAGATTTAAAACTTTCTTGTATTAGAAACTTTCAAATTTTCAGATTTCTATTTGTAGAAACTAATTTCTTTTAATTCCTTTTGTAGGTTTTAGCTTAGAAATCTCTAACCTGGTAACTGCGTTCTAACTTCTCCTCCTCTTTTTTTCCACACTGCTGTAGGATCTCTTCTTCTATTTTTCTTAGGATTAAATTCAGATTAAGGGTTTCATTATGTATATGCATGAGGGGCAACGTCAGTATGCTGAGAAGAATAACATATTTTGGGATGATGATGATATAAATCAACCTATGTCTCAAAACTTTTCTGAAATTATCATTGAGAGCCGATCAGAATATAAAGATCCACCGGCTAAGAAGTCCTTATGTGATTATATACAGAAGAACAATTACACCCCACGGATTAATAAAACAGTGCATGAGTGTTGGGGTTATCATAACTATGGTTGTGAGAATTATTATCACCCATCCGATAAAAAGAAAATAATACGTGATTGTATTATGAGTGATAATAAGTATTACCAACCAGCAGATTCTTCCACCTATGATCAGTATGACTATAACCAGTGAAAATATCAAAATTGAAAAAATGAACTAACAACATGTTATAATGATTATTCTCTTGGATCCCCTACCCATGAGATCCAACCAGAAACGATCTAAGAGGATTCATATCAGCGTAATATTTTTTCGATTTGTCTTGAGGAAATGAGAAAAACAATGGAAAAACTGGAAACACTCAATTCGTGCCTCGAAAGGATAGAGGAGGCTTACTCATCCCAACCACAACCCAATCTAGAAATACAATGCGAGGAAAGTGATCCACACTCACTTTTGAAGAAATCTGGAATTTGGAATGAGGAGTTGGATTCCATTAATGAGCATACGGTTCAATTTCCCGATGAGTCGATCTCGATGACTGTTCAAAAGAATGGTGAAGATACATGGGTATCTTTTAAATACATTGATGATGACACACCTTCCTCACATGACACACAGGATTAATTTCAATGATGAGGTAGAGGTTAGTTTATTCGAACCTCAACCGAATTTAGGAATAGAATATAAGGAAGGTGATCTTATCCCAAATGTGCACTGCACTAAACTAGAATATGATGAATATTGGGATGGTGATCCTGAAAGTGCAACCACAATTCCCCTGGAATTCGTCTCAAGTTTGGTCCAGGTCAACGATCAAGACGTACACGAAGTGGTCGGTCATAATGAGCCACTCCCCTCACCTGACACGTCTGATTTAAAGGTGGAGGATGAACCCCTTACAACCGACCCTTCTAACTTTTGTGAAACATGTTTAGACCACTTCTCTGAATTGAATGATGATATGATTCAGGAGAAGGAGGAGTTGCTCGCTACGACCCTGGAATTTGAAACCACTCAATTGCGGCCACCATCTGAGCTGCACACATTTGACAATTCAACACCTCAATTGAGTAATTTCAATAAACAGAGTAATCACATCAATGCTTTAATTATTGATCCTCAATCTGTCTGTGTAGGACTGGAGCAAGAGAGCGTACCTCCATTCACTTTCAAGGATGTTGGGTTCTTTGAGTAGATCATCGTAAGATCCAATATGAAAAATAAGTCACACTCAGCTGAATTTTCCAGCTCTTGGAATTTCTTGACATACTTTGCAGTTTTAAATGATCCCTTGTTAAAAGACAAAGTGGATGCCTTGCGAGACAACATCTCGGTAGTCATCACTGATCGAGAGAACTCTTATTCTGAAATCTTCTCTTCCCCTAATCCTAAACGTCTATCAGTAAAGGAAGAGGTGCCAAAAATTAAACTGAAGTTTGGAGCTTCGGAATGTGTTGAAACTACATCACTTCTTAAGAAGTTTTCTAAACTTTATTTACTTGTAGTCTTTGATTCACCATGTGATACTAACATTGAAACTTCTTCTGTCATAGGTGAATCGTATATATTACAGATACCTCAAGCAATTCAATGAAAGTTTCTTATGAGGTACATAAGTGTCTCTAGAAAGTCATGCTCTAGGGCGCCCAAGCCTATTGCAAAAAGGGCTTTTGGATGATCCTGTTGAGGAACTTACTGAGAAGCTTATCAAGATATTGGTTGGAAGAGGAACATTGTGGCATGATCGATTCAATGTTTGTGGGTAACATTGCTGCAAACCCTCATGAGACTACAACTCGTCCTCTAGGGGTAACCTAGGGGTTTAAAGGCTTGTTGCATACGTTAAATGCAATCGAGAGCACCTACGAAATTGGTATAGCTAGGATTTTATTTTTATTATTTTTATTTTGCTTTCTCTCTTGTGCTAACCTGCTCTTATGTAGATATCTTTGAAAAATCTCTCTCGATTCGTTATCCAGGTACTCTCCTCCCATCACTTCTCATTTACTTTTGTTGTCCCATGTGCATTGCATGTTATATCTTTTACATTGAGGATAATGTAGATTTTAGGTTGGGGGTGGGAGATCAGGTTGCCTAATCAGTGTTTTCTTGATCTTGAGCAAAAATTGTGAAATTCTTAAAATTTTTTTGGAATTTCTTGTGAACTTGAAGTGATTTTAATGGCCATCTAGGACACTTAGAATTTAAAGATTTGTGATGTTGATAATTTATGACTCTTGGATTCAGTAGTTATTAGATTTCATAATTAAGTTTGAATTATTAATCTAAAATTATAAGCTGTAAACATTGATTGAGTCTTGAATTCACATGTCACATCTCGCTTTCACATTAAGATTTTAGTTTGATATTGAAGGGTTAACTTGGTAATCAGTAAGCATGTAATGAACTAGCCTGAAAAATTTGCCTGTTATGATCAACTGAAGAAAAAGAAAATACCCAGCTAAGAAAAAAATAGATACATTTAGAAAGGGTTGGGTGAATGCACTTTGTAGGGTTGTGATGTAGTAATAAACTCGGTAAGACCGAGGTCGAATCCCAAGGGACTGATACCTGTACGTAATCTGAAACTAACTAGAACTAGAACTAGAATGAGATGAAATCTAAATAAAATAGAAATTAAAGAATAATTGTGAAATAATTATCTAAAACTTTAAAGAATTCAAAAATAGGAAACTAGGGATTCAAAGGATCCACTTGTAGAGATCAGGGAGATCTTACGCCTACTTTATGGAAATTAAACTGAACTGCCATTAATATATTTTTCAAGAGATGAAAGGTACATGAATTAGAATGGATTCCATCACCAAACCATGCCCAGGAGACAAAGCAAACAACAGAATTAAACTAATTACCAACCAATCACATGTATGAAGGTCAGGAAAAGTACCGTCATCCGACCATGCTAAGGAGACTATGGTGAACAACAGGGCTTCCTGACGTCATAAACATAAAAGGAAAAGAACATGCTCAAGCCATTGCAGACCCATTGTAATTATAGTCACAATAGACCATTCAAGACTAAAAACATCTAATTAATTAAACTATAATTAAAATCAGTTCAGCGTAAATAAAAATCCAAACAAAGTCTCCCATCACGCTACAGGCTTCACCTCTTAGCCCTAGCTAAGAGGTTTAGCCTACCATGATTAGGCTAATTCTTAAAAATCATATGAAAGGGAATAGGAAAATAAAAAAAAAAAAAAAAACTCTAAAAAAAACTACTCTGTCTTTCTCGGCCTTCACGGCTGCACACGTCCTTGACATCCTTCCTTTTCTTCGTTCTTCTCTCTTCTCTTTATAGGCAGGGGAGGACGGTGGAAATTTTGCGCAGCCACGTGCGCAAGAAGGAGCGGTGAGGAGTTTACGCAGCTCCCTGTTTTGGTACGGAGAAAACATGAAAAAAAAACTTGCGTAAAATCCAGATTTGGAGTGGCTGATCGTCTAAAAACTTAGTTTTAGCTCATGGTTGGAATCATGCCTGGCCTGGACTCCACTTGGACGGTTCGGATCGCTAATCCAATCACGGTCTGGGTCACAAAACTCCCCGGAAGATCTGGTTTTTCCGAACGTGCGTAAGGCTTACGCAAGTTGGCTGACGTGTTCAGTGGGGCTCACTTCACTTGAATTTTGAGAAATCCACTGTCCATTGCATTCTCCTCGAAATTTAGGTTAGGAAGGAATGCTTTTTACTCAGATTCAGTGTGACCCACGGAAGAAATCATGCTACAATAGGTTTGGATGCTTGCAAAATAGCCTTATTGTGATTGCTGTGGCTGGCACGTGCGCGTGTATGGCTGATAGCGGTTAGCATGGTTTTGACCATATCGAGCCCCTCTACATGATGGACGACTCAGATCGTTTGCATGCCCCACGATGGAGGCCCACTAATGATCAAATGGTGCCCCCGTTTCACGCTAGAGAAAACGACAGTTGCCATTTTTGAATGGAAAACGGGTCCAAGGCGGTTTAACCGTCTTGGACGTGCCATACACATCTGGTGCACATGTGCCCGGTGCACACACAACGTAGGTGGGGTCCACGGTGATGGTTATTGAAAGTGCATCTACTAGTGCCCTGGTTTGTCAATTACGGTGTAAGTTGAGTCAGTCGGACAACAGTGCCTAACAGGAAGATCAACTCAAGTGTTTGCCTCAACTGGATGTGTGAAAGCTTGCCATAGGTAAATTATAGCCTCACATCCCATGTTCCAAAACAGCAGGTAATTAAAACCCTTAAAAATAAGTAGAACATCTTAGGGTTTTTGTGTAAGAAAACTTTTTACCAAATAGAAAAATCTTCAAGTTTTTTTTACACTGTCGATTATATCGATTCATCTCTCAATATGATCGACTTGCTCTGTCGATGTCCTCGGCATCTCAATCGATACAATCGAGTGAGGAAAAAAAGCATCCAGTAATCAAACATTCATCTGGACAATTTATCGATATATTGACAGTTCAGTCGATATCATCGATATTCGAATATCGATCCTATCGAAATTGGATTGATAATATCGACAGGCAGGTTTTCGGCGCCCCTGTTTTCTAAAGAAAACCACTATGAGCTTTGATATATCGATGACTGTCCGATTCAATCTGAAATTAAATATCGATCATATCGGAAGTCAGTCGATCACATCAATAGTGGGCGCATGTTTCCTCCAGCATGATTTTCAGGATGTTTTAACCAGTGATCGGGGTGCCAGTCGAGAAATCGATATTCATGTGTTGATCTTATCAAGACCTGGTTGATTGGATCGAGATGAGACACAAACCATCTAGTAAGCTTATAGGTAAATCTATATGATTTATCGATCCCATCGACAAGGTCTCCGATATCATCGATGTACAAATTCCAATGACATCGACTGTTCCCCGATCATATCTTTATAACTTGAAAATCTTCAAGGCTTGTCTCTCTTGTTTTCACCTATCGATAGATCGATTCATCTATTGATGGAATCGAAGTTCAAAATCCGATAACATCGATGTGTGTCTCGATCTCATCGACCAGTTGGCAAAAGTTTTTCAAAAGCAAAAATGACATTTGAATTTTTATCATCGAGAGGACAATCGATACAATCGAGAGTATACGCTCGATCATATCGACACTTTCTCGATGATATCTAACTCTGTCATAAATATGACCGTTTTATATCTGTTGGAACTTTTTGCCTATATATAGAGAAGCTTGCCTTTATTGCTGGTAGAGAAAGAAGAGAGTGCTCTTGAGTGTTTTAACCTTCCTATCATTTACCTTAAGCCCTTTCTCTTAGGGAGTTCATCCTTCAATCCAACCTCATCATTGATATTCAATAGAGTGGATTGAGAAATGAACTTTCGCATTCAAGGATCCTCTAGCTACTACCTTAATGGCAAACCATTAAGCTAGGATACCTTGAATGCATAGATGATCGGAACCACTCTATCTTCCTAATAGGAAAATCCTTAGTTAGTGGAATTCCATCACAATCTTGACCCAACCTACAGCCTAGAATAGGTATATCTTTTGTGTTACGGATCAAGAGAGCTGAAGACTCTTCATCAGTAAGAAGGAGATCTTCAACATTGCGCTGAATGAGACTCATCAACTTATTTGTAAGTATCTAGAGTCCAGAGGACACTTGTGATCATTCCTTTCTATAATTTGGTCTTAAGTGTTGCTCACCCTTTGAAGTCCTCAAAGGAGGCCTCCGACGGGAGTGTACGTACGGGGTGCGTTGTGTGGACCCTTACTCTGTGGAGAGCATAAATATCTAGGTGCGTTGTGTGGACCCTTGCACTGTGTGGGCATAAACATCTGGTTAGGAGTGAGCGAGCAAAACTCTAGGGTTTGAGGTGAACCGAGTAGAAACCTCTGTAAAGGTTGAAGGTGAACCTATTTTAAAACCTTAGGTTTGAGGTGAACCATGAGAAACCTCCTTAGTGAAATCCGGTCACTCAAGGGTTGAGTGTGGAAGCTAGTAGTGGAGTAGACAAATAGTCGAACCACTATAAAATGATTATGTTTGAGATTGATTCTTGTGTTTGATCTTTTGTGTGATTATATTAACTGCATTTATACTTGCTCACACTTCACACACAGCCACATTCATCATAGACTATATTTGCATCATGATTATCATTTAAATAGCTTTGTGATTAGATCCTCTACCAGGCTTGGAAGCCAGTAGAGTTAATTTTGAGTAATCCTAATCTATACTCTATGATAGGATTAGTGTGATAGGATTTTTAATAATTCATAAAAATTTTAAAAAGTCCTATTCACCCCCCTCTAGGACATATTGACATATTCAACTTCAACTCAAGCAGTCTTCACCGCTATTTCAATTTGGTATCAGAGCAGGTCTCTCTTTAAGGGCTTCACCGCCTAGAGAGTGATCTTGACTAAAGTTGAAATATGGCCAAAGGAGAGGGCTCATCCGTCACTAGACCTTCAGTATTTGATGGATCAAATTATGCTTACTGAAAGGCTAGAATGCATTACTTCCTGAGATCTTTGAATCCTGAAGTTTAGGATGTATTTGAAAAAGGATATGTGGTACCATCTGAACAAATTGTACTTGAAAATGAAACCACAATTACTAAACCCAAACCTAATGAAAAGTGGATGGCATTTGATAAAGAACAACGAAATGCTGAAGTAAAAGCAATGAACGCCATCTACTGTGCCGTGTCCCAAGATATTTTTAATCAGATAAGTATGTGTGGGACCTTTAAAGAAACATGGGACTTATTGGAAACAACCCATGAAGGCATAAGCACTGTGAAGAGATCTAAACTCGAAAATCTCAGGATGGAAGAGTATGAGACATTTATAGAGTTTTTCACCAAATTGAATATCATTTGTAATCCATGGGTGGATTGGGAGAGAAGGTTCTGGCACCTAAAATATGTAGAAAAATCTTAAGATCCTTACCGGAACGGTTTAATCCCAAAGTAACAGCAATTGAGGAGTGTAGGAATATTGACGAGATGAAAGTAGAAGAACTAGTAGGTTCCCTACAAACTTTTGAACTACACTTCACAAAACCCCAAAAATTCAAAAACACTGTCCTAAAAACTTCTAAGAAATCAAAACATGAGAACAGTGAGAGAGAAAAAGAAGATGAAGATGAAGAAGTGGCTTTGCTGGCACAAAGATTCAGAAGATTCTTTCAGAAGAATCGCGGCCATCCTTCTAGAAGAAGAAAGGTGAACTACAAACCTTCTGCAGACAAATTTGGTAAGCAGACCAAAGAACCACAATGTTATGCCTGTCATGAGTATGGTCACCTATCTACTGAATGCCCAAACAGAAAAACCAAGGCCAAGGTGATGGCCGCCACATGGGATGATACGGAAGAGTCAAACACAGAAAACAGTGACTCAAAAAGTAATGGAGATCAGAAATCATTGAAAATACTTATGAACTCCACTACTTCAATCATTCCAACTGAATCTGAGAAAGAACAACAAGCCACTGAATCATTTCCATCTGACAATGAGGAATTGGAGTCTGAAGAAGAAGAAAAGAAAGAAATTGAAAAGGATAAATTGTAAGATGCTTATAATCAACTATACATTCATAGCATCCATATCCTTAAAAAACTCGGCATGTCTGAAAATAAAAAGAAATTATTGCAAAAAAACTTGGATAAAACCTTAGAAATAAACATACATTTAGCCAATGATTTGCAACAATATCACACAGACAATGATAAATTAGAAAGAGAAAACCTATCTCTGAAAGCAGAATTATCAAAACTTATGAACCAGGCTGAATTGCTAAGAGATGATAATGCACAACTCAAAAATGAGAACCACTCACTTTTTGTTAACTTATAAAAATTCAGGAAATTTGCTGAGATAAACTACAGATTTTCTCGGAGTGGTGAGAAATTGGAAAAATTAATGTTAGGGATGGGAAGACTAAGAAGAGACAGGAGTGGATTAGGAAATGAGAAAAGTAAAAAGAAAACTAGAAATAAAGACCAAAACTTACATCTTCAAGTAGCAATATGAGAATTTCTCCTGTCTGTAATTTATGTGGTGATGCTGGTCATTATAAATTTGAATGTTTAACACCTAGAAGGACTCTATATAACTCTGATCAAAATCACATTGAAAAATTCAAACCAATCAAAGAAACTCAGAATGTTAAAAGTCCATCTAAGAGAGGCACTGATCCATCACCACCTAAAGAAAAGAACAGAATGAAGAAATCTGTCTCAAAATGGGTAGTTAAAGGAAAACTGAACTGTCTGATGATTAAATCCCACGTACCCTGATATATCAAGCAAAAAAAGGAACAAATTCAGCTTAGGCATCTAGATCTGGATATTTGCTGAAATGATGCAATTTTGTTGAGCCTTCCATATAACATCTAAGGTTGAAAACCTTGAATTTTTGTATATAAACATTATCATGTTTATAATTGTATAGAACTGGTACAAATTTTGTGGCATATACTGATCAAGCCAAGAAATATCCGATGGTGTGTCGAAATTGTGAAAATTCTGAATATTATCTACCTTCGGTACAAGTGTTGACTTCTTTTCGATTTCATCGACAGAAGGTCGATACAATTGATGGCTTTTCAGAATATGAAAAGCTGTATGACCGTGAATAACGTCGTGGGCAGTCTCGATAGCATCGATTGACAACTTATCGATATAATTGATACGTTGGCCGATATGATCGATAGATGGCGCCTGATAAAAGTCAGCAGGATGGAAAAAAAAGGAGTTTTCTTCAAAAGGCGCTTCGGTTGTCTTCTCTATCCGATCCTGTTGACCAATCATCAGAAGCCAAGTCGGAGTAGCTAAAATCCCTCTACAAACCAAGTAATATTCTTCCAACATCGTTAGAACCTTCTTTCTTGGTTTGTCGAGCATTTTTGTCATTTTTCCCAAATACTTCAAAGAGCCTTTTTCTTTCACATGGGAAAAGACAAAAACGTAGCATCCAGTCCAGGGGAGTCTTCGAGAGGTACCCGACAAAAAGTCCTTGCCTCAAGGGAAAGAGTAAGGATCCCGTACAGTGGGACCCCCACACGGCAAAGATCACGACGCAGTGGGTCCTAAACCGAAGTTTCTGCACCGTCTCAACTAGCGCCTCCTCCTCCGGTTGTCCAACGGCCACCAAAATACACAAATAGGAAGTTGATTTTTGAGAGAAAAGTAAACAAGGAGTGTTTAGCACCCTACAAATTAGAACCCCTGTTTGCTACAATTGGTTGGCTGCCCATCTTAGATTTTGGTGGACCATGCCAACTGGAAAGGACACGGAACTTCCTTGCTGCATGTCATTCCCCCGTGGCTGACCCTCCTTCTTTCATGATATCCTTGGATGGTGATGATGCATTTATCACCCCTGCCACTGTAGCCCACATTCTCAATCTACAGTTGGCTCTAGAAGGCCTTCCAAACTGGGATCTCAATCTTCCAGACGTGCGCTCCAAGATAACCAAATACCTATGTCAAAACAGAGATATTCCATGGCATCAAGGGAATGCCTTGAAAGCTAGGTATATGGAGCCCCGGTTTAGAGTCATGCATGGGATCTTTACCACTAATTTGTACCCAAGAAGTACAAATCGATCAGATCTGACAAGTCTCATGGTCTTGATAGTTTACTCCGTTGCAACCGGGACAAATATCCGCCTTCCAACTTTGATTGTCAATCAGTTTGTCAATGCCATATATACTTCTAGAGATTTTCATTTACCATATCCCTGGATTATTAGCAGAATCTGTCAAAGCATTGGCTTTCCATCTACAACTAATCTGGTATTCTCTCTCAAAGTTTTCAATAAGAAGAATATTCAAAAAATGGATCTGATATTTCATGAGTACAAGGAGGAAACCGAGGAAGACATTCATACAGAAGGGGAAGGAGGAGAAGGTGGTGATCCCATGGAAGGAGATGCAATGGTTGAAGATGCACCTCATGGACCTGCTGTCTCTCCGTCTATGTCAACCGCTGGGTATGGCAAAAGGCTCAAACTGGACAGAATTGGGGCCATTCAGAAGGACATGCACTCTGTAAAGGAATGACTTACCGTGCTGGAAAGGATGGTTTAAGGAGTGCAAAGCACGGTCCTACAATTGGTGGATCTACTGACGTGCCGACGGGACGACACGGTGCCATCTCATTCTGCTCCGTGAAGCCGAGTTCATATATGCTATCATATACACCATACTTTTGTCTTGCGAATGAACATCAGTATCTTTTTGGATGTTCTGCGCTCTTATGGGTGTGTATGACAGCCTTTTAACCATGCATAGTTTTTTTTTTTGGGTTGAATATGCCCACAGTTGGGGCGAAATACTGATTTTGAAATTTGGGTGCCCTCAAATGGGCATTATTTTTTTTAGTTTAACTACCGCTGTCTGGGGCAGTATTGGATATTTCTGCCAATCTTGGGCAGTTTATTTTATGGCTGAATCTAATTCTTATCTTCCTACCAATTCAATTTATGCCTCCCTAGTTTAATGAGGTTTCAAGATTATGGATTGCATGTTTATTTTATGCCTTAAGTGTTTTATTGAATCCATACTGTCTGCTCATTAAGTATGCTTTACACTGTTTTATTTATATACATCTATCTGAATATGGTTTTCCCATATGCTTCACTTATTTTCAATATCACCTGTTATATCTTTGTCAATGACTGACAAAAAGGGGGAGAAGAATTACAAACACCCCTATGGAAAATTGGATATGTTACGGGTGTTAGGGGGAGCAGGTGCAACAAGAAAGGGGGAATTTTTGAAGTAAGGGGGAGAAATTACTGGGTCTGTACAACTACCAAAAAAAGGCGCAAAGGATACAGACCACGTTAGTTTCTGCTATTGATATAAACCTTAGCTATATTTGCTACAGATTTAGTCCGTAGCTAAAAATGTGTCACACCATTAATGATTAATGATGGTATAAGGGGCTTTATAGGGCCTAAAAAATATATTTGTTTTATCTGAGCCGTCCACCTATTTTGAAATATTATTATAGGGTATGAAACCAACAATCAACTAGATCAAAGGCTAAAGTGGACCACACAGTAGGAAACATGGATATTAAATCATGTGCTTTCTATGGTGTGGTCCACTTGGGTCTTTAGTATATTTTAATTTTGAGATTATGAACTAAAATATTTAAGTAAAATTAATGAACGGAATGGATTGATTAAATACATCATGATGGGCCCTATGGAGCCCCTGCAAGGACCGTCCATGGCCCTATGCCAAAAATTGGGTGTGCGCGCCCAAATCCCCCCCCCCCCCCCCCCCTCTCTCTCTCTCTCTCTGCGTTGAGAAGTCGTCTACCATAGCAAACCCATCAAAAACGACCGAAAGTCCCTCCCTATCTCTCCAAATCCTAACCCTAAAAATCCAATTTCTAAATTTCAAAATCCAAATCAATTCCAATCGCAGTCTTTCCCACACACGTTTTCATTACTTTCTCTATCCAAATTCCAATGGAATCGAATTAGAACTCCCTCAGCTCCGATCTCACAGAGCTAAACCTCTCCTATCTTCTGATCTGATCCATCATTGTCGCCTCAGCCGTCTGCAAACTCTGGTGGTCCGTCGTCGCCCAATCTTCCTTCTCGGCCCGTGTGTCCCCCACCAAGAAGCCCTGGTTCTTCATCTGCAGCCAGAACAACATCTTTGCCAAGAATAATCAGGCATTCGGTTTCAATCCCGAATCAAACAAATGGATCTGATTGCCGACCGCTCTCTTTCCCCCGCGGCCCGCCCAGGAAGAATCCTTCATCGGCTCTAGTGGCTTTTTTTTCAGGACCACTTCCTCCACCTCCAAAATCAGCTACGCCCCTGTTCTCAAAGGCAGATCTTCTCTCTCTCACTCCATTCCTTATTTCATTCTCTCATCTTCCTCCCTCTCTCTCTTTCTCTCTGTTTCCACCGTCAGCGCCCTCGCCATCTCCCTCTCCCGCTCTCGCGGTCCCTCGCCGTCTCCCTCCCCCTCTCTCGAGCTCCAGCGCCTTCAACACCACCGGATCTTCAACAACGCTGCCTCTACCGGTTCTCCCTCACCCTCACTCCCCCTAACATTGAGGCTTCTTCCTCTTCAAAGGTTCTCTTTCCCTTACATTTCTAGGGTTTTGTTGATTTCCTTGTTACTGCGACTTGAATTTGAGATTAAATGTTTTTTTTTTTAATTATTATGTAAAATCTTGCATGTTTGGATGTGTCAGATCTATAGGACCATATCTCATTCCAAGTGATGCAATTGATAGCCAGTCAGATCTTGGCAGGATAGGATTGGATCACCATACCAAGGGCCTAATTTGTAGAATCCCCCATCAGGAGTAGGGAACATAAGATCAACGGTCTGGATCACCATACCAGGGGCCTATTTTGTAGAAATGGGTTGACTGAAGCATAGGCATAGAAATCAGGCCCAAGCCTTTCCAATAGTGGGCCATGCCAAAATCCTGATGGGTCAACCGTCCCTACCAGTTTTACCGGTCAGACCGTAACTCAGACCGTAACTGGTGTCCATGCCCATCAAGGTTTTAAGACTAGGTTGAGTGTCTTTGTGTGCATTCTTTTATTTGGGGCTGACCTTAACTCATGCTCCTAACCAGCATTGCTCAGTCAGTGAATGTGGATGGTACATCTGGTGGGCCACATTGTTGATGAGCTGTGGCAGAAAAAAAGAAGAAGCATGCCTAGCCATCAAGCACACAGACACTGAAAATAGAAAATGTAGGATTCATCATTTTCATATTTCCTTTGTTTTGAGGGCCACTCTTGATAGTCCCACTAAATGAACCATCTAGATTCAGGGACCCTACTCCAATGTAGAATTTGAAATGGTGACTAACTGGGAAGATCTTATTGTTGTTTCATTTAGATCCATGCTAATCAACCATACACATGGAAAAAGTGGGCCATGTACACACTGATTGGGCCACCCAACAAAAGCAATGGTTGGTAATGATATTTTGGGCAATAAGGAATCCACCATTGATCCGTTGGCATATGAATTAGATATCATGTCATGAAGTGGGCCCATTTCATGTTTGTTGGCTGTTGCTGAATAGGGGGAACATTTGGATGCTAACACGAAATTGCTGAGGCTGTTGTGGCACGAAAGGGCGCTCCTGTCAATGGTCAGTCTACCGTTCAACTCCAAATAAGGTATGACTATATGGCATCATTTGTTTTGTTAATCTGTACTCTCCCAAAGTAGATGAAATTACTTTCATTTTTTAGACCTTTAGTCATTTTTTTTTTTAATGAAGTATTTTCACCTTATCTTGTGTGGCAACCATCGATTGTTGTGCATTCAATGAATGCTTTCTTTCTGGACAGTATTTTCAATTGGATCACCCTATACTATCAATTGGATCAAGTGAGATTCTTTTGAGTGCCAAAGAGAACATGAAGAGGCCCAAAGGCAGTTAATTAGATCGGACGTCATTCACAAATCAAAATGGGCCCACATGTAGAATTATAGTACAAACTCAGGCTAAAAAGCTTTATATATAGTGGATCAGCCTACTTGCCTACTTTTAATGAATGGTGCAAAACACACATGCTAGATTAACACTTTTGTTTATTGCTTTTTCTATCTATCCTCAATGTTCTTTTTATTATTTTTTTCTCTCACTTTCTAGCCTGTTTCCAATGATGTGTATGATTTTTAAATTTTTTAAATTTTTAATTTTTTTTTTTTTTTAATTGAAGGTCATTAATGAAGCTCTCATATGTGGGAACATAGTCAAGTTTGTGCACCGAAAGGCCCCCAAGGATTTCAGATTTAAAGGTACACCATCCACCTATGGTGGACCTTTTTTTGTATATATGTTTATAGAATCATGCATGTAAGAGCATATTTATTATAATGTTCCCACAATCTGTATTAAGAAACTCAATTTCTGTGGTCCAGATTAATTTTGAATTATATAAAGAGAAGATAAGAGGAGAATTAGGGGCTTGAATGGAACCTCGAACAACAAGTGGTAAGTTGGTTCCCTCTGCTAAAGTGACGGAACTATTATAACCAGATATTGGAAAGAGTTCTACTTAGGGAACGTTTGGATTGTTAATGACATCAAGAAGCTTTCATTGGTGAATCTTGCATATATCTTCTTGGCTGGAAATAAGAAAACTCAACTGCTAGGATTGCTATCATTCAATGTGTTTATCTTCAATATCTTGCTTCAATTTTGTAGAAGAAAAAAATGCTTGTAATTTCTCTTGCAACTGGGAAATATGTAATTAATCTTTTTTTTTTTTCTTTTTGTAATTGCCTTGTCTTGATAGATAGGGAAGACAAAGGTCTTCTTGAGAGCTGGCCAGATGGCTGAGTTGGATGCACGCAGAGCGTAAATTTTGGGTCATGCGGCCAGAGCTATTCAAAGACAAATCCGTACTCATATTGCTCGCAAGGAGTTCATCATGTTACGCAAGGCTGCCATTTATTTGCAATCCAGTTGGAGAGGTACGCCATTACAATTAAAGGAATATTGCATTTGGATTCTTGTAGACATGGACATTCTGAAAATTATATGGTGAATCTTTCAGTCGTTAAGTGGTTTGATCCAGGGGATGACAAAATTGAATTCAATTCAGATACTAGGCTTTGAATTTTCAAGTTTGACTAAACTTGTAAAAAACTCCACTCTAGCATTTGTCCCACTCTAGCATGCCATTTAGATTTCAATTTTGAATGTTTCAAAATCTTGTCTTTTTTTTTTTTTAAATTTAAATTTTAAATGAAATAAAAGTCTCTCGTGGTGCTTGTGAAGAAGAACCTACAGGTAATCTGTCGAATTTTCAGAAACCTTTCAGGCATGGTCCAGCCTTGGATGCTGAACTTCTAGAAGAAAGGCATTGTGCGACATTTGAATGACATGGCTGATTTAGAAACTCTTAGCCATGAGCCATAGGTGTGCTTTTTCCTAACTTTTCAAACTGACAATTTGCTTCCCAAATTTTGCCATATCTGGGTTTTGTTGGTTTGAATTGCAATTTGGTTTGGACCCATGTGTGCAGGAGTCCTCTTTGCTGGTAGAAAATGATGAAAAGAACTCGGTTGGTAATCTCAAGTGCCCCATGGATGCTAACAAAAAGTGTAAAAGAGGAAGTATTGCCAGATTGGCAAAGGTAACTTCTCTTGTTTCTTGTCTTTATAATAAATTTGCAGTGGTTCTGTTTTGTTTTTGGAATTAAGTGTTGGCTATTACGTACAGTAGTTGTCAGTGTTGGAGATCCTTGGGTAACAACATTTACTCAATCACATCTTTATGTGTTGGTTGGAGATGTCTTTCTTTTCCACTGTAGGATTTTCATCATTGCCAATGATCAGCTCAAGATGATCCGATTCCACTTGCTAATCCTCTCCTTGAGCAGTATTCAAGCATCTGATTTGGCTTGTTTAATTGAATTTACATTTTTTTTTTTCAAGAACGGGCAATCAAAAATCATGTAGATGAGTCATACATGATGCAATGTCAAATAATGGATTGTATATGTAAATCTCATACTGTTGTGCATGGTTTGCATCTTAGAATTGTTCTTGAATGATACTAGTAGCAATTGCACCTACTGGCAGCATTACAATTATCTTAGCTGGACAATTCTGTCTCTATAAAATAAACTCTCTTAGTCGGACAATATATCCTTATAAAATCAACTCCATGTTATAAAATCCTGATATTGTCTACAAAAAGATATGATTGTTGGGGAAATTTCTCTAAGCATGTTATATTACCAGATGTAAATGATCTTCTCTCATCTTAAAGTCAAAGCTTATTGTTTGAATCATGTGGATTGAACCAAGAGTACTTAAACGTCATTTGTTTTTGCAGCACATGAAGAATGAGTTATTTTTGAAGAATGTATCCAAGTGGATGAACCATGACAGCCTTCTTTTTGTGGAACATGTATGCCATAAAACCATGGCTTATGAGTTCGAGGTATACTCCCAAGTCATCCATCAAGCTCTAGGCTTAAGCGTTGCCATGTTGCCTAGTTTTAGTTTTTATCTTGAATTTGATTATTATTTTTTTTCATCATTCAGTCCCATTTTCTGTTAGAAAATTACTATGCTTCATCGTTTGGGTCAGGAAGACATGATCATTTCACATTTATTGATCTCATGAACTTTGCTAAGCCCACACACTTTTACAAGCCAGCTAATGCACACATTGCCACATGCCAGCATGGCACACAGGTGAATTATCCAAGCCATCCATCATGCTAAGCCCATGCACACAGGCGTCTACAAGGCAGTTAATACACTAGCTCCAGGTTTCACATACCAAACCCACAAGATCTGACAGTGATGTATAGTTTCATCTACAATTAGGTCAGCAATTTGGACAATCTGGATTTCTGAACAGCTAAAAGTTGTAATTTATCAGCTTTTGGTTATTCTTCATTTTGCTGAATTGTACTATAGATATTTCCTTCCGAGATTTTCGGACTCTTCTACTCTCTTTGAATTTAGTTGGTTTATGTGTATTCGTCCAAGTATTCATCCAAGTTATTCATTATGTGATAGGTTTTCAGGTGAGATGAACGAGTTTCAAAACAAAACAGTCTGCGATTTTGAGAAGCGATTCCCAATGCCATTTTTGTGAAAATGTATATTTCAGATTCTAGCATCTGGTACGTCTCTTGTCAAGAATGTACATGATTGGAGTGGTCTGGCCATTTGGACCGGCCATATTTATGTATTTTCTTGAAATTGATGGAGTAGACCCGGATGTGCGTCGGAGCTATCCGGAAGAGCGGGGGTCCTTGGAAGGTGGGAATCGCTGTTATGACCATGATGAAGCTGTTTATTTCTTATGGACGGCATTGGAGGGGCCTGACCATTTGGACAGGCTATGTTTATGTATTTGCTCGAAATTAATGGAGCAGACCCGGATGTGCGTCGGAGCTATCCGGATGAGCGGGAGTCCCTAGAAGGTGGGAACCACTGTTATGACCATGATGAAGCTGTCCATTTCCTATAGACAGCATTGGAAGGGCCGGGCCATTTGCACAGGCCATGTTTATATTTGTATTTACAGGGAACATACCCTTAACCTAAACCCGAACCCATTCTCAAATAAAAAAATATATAATACAAACATAAACTTTAACCTAAACCTATAACCTATAAACCTAAATCAAAACCAAAACCAAAACCTAAACCTATAACCTATAACCTAAATCAAAACCTATAAGCTAAACTCGAACCCATTCTCAAATCCTATAACCTAAACCAAAAGCTATAACCTAAACCAAAACCAAAACCTATAGCCTAAACCCGAACCCATTCTCAAATCCAAAAACCTATAACCTAAACTTAAACCTCAACCTAAACAGTTAACTTATAACCTAAATCAAAACCTATAACCAAAACCATAACCAAAACCTATAACTTAAACCCGAACCCATTATCAAATCCCAAAACCTATAACCTAAACCCGAACCCATTCTCAAATCCCAAAACCCAAACCTAAACTTAAACCTAAACCTAAAACGTAAACCTAAACCTATAACCTAAACTTAATTCCCTAAACCTAAACCTATAACCTAAACTCAAATCCCTAAACCTTAATGTATAACCCAACCTAAACCTATACTTATAACCTAAAATTATTCCCAAATCCCAAAACCTATAACCTAAACCAAAACTAAAACTTATAACCTAAACCCGAACCCATTCTTAAATCCCAAAACCTATAACCTAAACCTATACGTAAACCTTAACCTAAACCTATAACCTATAACCTAAATCAAAACCAAAACCTAAACCTATAACCTATAACGTATAACCTAAATCAAAACCTATAACCTAAATCTTAACCTAAACCTGTAACCGAAATCAAAACCAAAACCTAAACCTAAAACCTAAACCTATAACCTATAACCTATAACGTAAATCAAAACATATAACCTAAACCAAAACCAAAACCAAAACCTATATCCTAAACCCGAACCCAATATCAAATCCTATAACCTATAACCTAAACCTAAACCTAAAACTAAACCTAAACCTAAACCTATAACCTATAACCTAAACCAAAACCTATAACCTAAACCAAAACCAAAACCTATAGCCTAAACCTGAACCCATTCTCAATTCCCAAAACCTATAACCTAAACCTAAACCTTAACCTAAACCGTTAACCTATAACGTAAATCAAAACCTATAACCTAAACCAAAACCTATAACTTAAACCCGAACCCATTATCAAATCCCAAAACTTATAACCTAAACCGAAACCAAAACCTATAACCTAAACCTAAACCCATTCTCAAATCCCCAAACCCAAAACCAAACTTAAACCTAAACCTAAAACCTAAACCTAAACCTATAACCTAAACTCAAATCTCTAAACCTAAACCTAGACCTAAACCTAAACCTATAACTTAAAGTCAAATCCCTAAACCTTAACCTATAACCTAACCTAAACCTAAACTTATAACCTAAAACTATTCCCAAATCCCAAAACCTATAACCTAAACCTAACCTTTTCCTAAACTTATAACCTAAACTCAATTCCTTAAAGCTAAACCTACACCTAATCTTAATCTCAACTCCCTAACCTAAACCTAAACCTGAACTTGAAAACCCAAACTTAAACCCAATCCCGAACCTGAACCCAATTTCCTAAACCTAAACCATAACTCATTCTCAAATCCAAAAACCTATAACCTAAACCTAAACCAAAACCAAAACTTATAACTTAAACCTGAACCCATTCTCAAATCCCAAAACCTATAACCTAAACCAAAATCAAAACCTATAACCTAAACCCGAACCCATTCTCAAATTCCAAAACCTATAACCTAAACCTAAACCTTAACCTAAACCTATAATCTATAACCTAAACCAAAACCAAAACCTATAACCTAAACCTGAACCCATTCTCAAATCCCAAAATCTATAACCAAAACCAAAACCAAAACCTATAACCTAAACCCGAACTCATTCTCAAATCCCAAAACCTATAACCTAAACCTAAACCTTAACATAAACTTATAACCTATAACTTAAATCAAAACCTATAACCTAAACCAAAACCAAAACCTATAACCTAAACCAAAACCAAAACCTATAACCTAAACGCGAACCCATTCTTAAATCCCAAAACCTATAACCTAAACCTAAACCTTAACCTAAACCTATAACCTATAACCATAACCAAAACCAAAACCTATAACCTAAACCCGAACCCATTCTCAAATTCCAAAACCTATAACCTAAACCTAAACCTATAACCTATAACCAAAACCAAAACCTATAACCTATATCCTAAACCCAAACTCATTCTCAAATTCCAAAACTTATAACCTAAACCTAAACCTTAACCTAAACCTATAACCTATAACCTATAACCTAAACCAAAACCAAAACCTATAACCTAAACCCGAACCCATTCTCAAATCCAAAAACCTGTAACCTGTAACCTAAACCTATAACTTATAACCTAAACCAAAACATATAACCTAAACCCGTACCCATTCTCAAATGTCAAAACCTATAACTGTCACGCCCCAAACTCAGAAACCGGGCTCACAAAATTCCCGATCGCCGAATCCGGCGCCGACAGCCTCCGTAGAACCCCATTCTCGGCTCCTAGCTCCCATTCGCCAGGTTCCGATCCTGTGATGCTGCGAGGAGAATTTTCAATGTCAGTTTGATTCGTAATAAGCATAACCAAAGGCATAACCCACAAACAACAACCAAGAACTCCATTACATTTCCACTATGATCAAAAACTTTACAAATATAATGAGCATAAAGGAAAATATAATGGTAAATAACAAAAACTCCAAAATGATCAGCAACGTGCTCCTGCCTCAGCGCTGCTGCGATCCAACGTCACCTGCACGCAACGGTCGTGCATAAGCTTACAGAAAGCTTAGAGGGTGGTGAAAGTGTGTGCGCAAGGTAGTAATATGAACATGTAATGTCAGAGTAATGCGAAATATGCAGATGGAACCATAATATCACGAGCCGTACCAAGGCTTATGCGATACAAGACATGAATGGTATCGGCCATCCCAAGGCCATGCAATGTATAATGCAACTCAAGCATACAGATCCTCATCTATGTCCACACATCAATACAGCTCAAATATGGAATATCACCGGGGTCTAGTGCACTCTAAACCAGATTGCCGCCACATCGCGCTCAATAAGGTAAGTGGAAGAGACCACACTATCAGTCTGCCAATATTGGGCGCGACTCGTCGATAGCGGACCCATTTCTCGAGCTGGTCAGACTCAGCCTAGCATTGCCCCCTACTCTCGGGCGGGTAAGGCCGCACCCCCTTCCAACTGACCACGACACAGTGGAGAGCACAACTAACTGGTATTCAACACTTAGTGCTCATCTACCCACTCGGTCTAGACGTTGGAGCAACCTCTTGGTACCATAAGGGTTTAGGGACTTTCACCTAGGGATATGTATAGTACCCCATGTAGAATAAAATTTTCGGTATCCAATCCTGCCATCCACGATCTGTCTGTGGAGGCTACGGCCCCGATGTCGCTAGGGCGTACAATAACCATGTCACACAAATGCAAAATGCATGAATCACGCTATCCAGTCATGCAACCAATCCTGCGCATATCGTGCGCTCATGTAGGACAACACCGCCTAACTGGGAGCCCATAAACAACCTGCCCAAAGGCATGAGCTATGATTAGTCAATCCTCATATCAAGCATGTATATGATGCGTATGATCATGAGTCATGAAACTATACTAAACATGTACATGAGTGATGAACCATTCTTACAACGCAGATGGGCCTGGACGGCCTATACACAACAAGTACGGCCTAGCAATAGGCCCTAAGGAGAGTTGTAATGTGGACATCCAACCAACATTACACTTGCAATGTGGACGTCAAACCAACATTGTTCCCCAGGCACAATCTTCTTAAATGTCGCTACATAACCTGTATTGTGATTACACATTGCAATGGACCTTAGGTTCATCCCATTGGGCCTTACACATGTATCAAATGGGCCATATCTTATGGGCCTTTTATTCATCAGATGGGCCATATAAATGGGCCACACCAATGGGTCTTGTGTGCATTGCAATGGGTCAAAACCCGTGGGCCTAGGATTGCATCGAATGAGCTTAGTCTCATGAGTCTAATATGTGACCAATGGGTCACACCAATTAGGTCCCACATGTAGACCAAGTGGGCCTCAACCCATAGACTTAACATGAGTTCAATGGGCCCAAACCCCTAGGCCTTATCGTACATTAAATGGGTCTAAACCCGTAGGTCTTGTATGCATATCAAAGTGGGCCTAAACCCCTATAAAAGTGGTGATAATGATATTCATCATTTGAGTTCCTAAGGCCCACCATAACATATGTTTCTCATCCAACATGTTCACAAATTAAAAGTGGAACAAATATCAGCTTAATAGGAACTCCCATGGCCCTTAGAAATTTTGAACGGTGGACGTCATTGTCCATTACCTTAAATGGTGGGGTCCACAGAGAGCTTTAGATCTGACTTATTTTCAGTCTTAAGCCTGTTAAGACAAGCTTGCCAAATGGTTGGACGGTTTGGATGCTACACATGCACCAAGGGCGGGGTCCACATGAGCTATGTATCTGAATCATTCCTTAGCTCAGGCATGAAACGAGCTTTCAAAATGGATGGACAGCTTGGATGTAACAAATGCATTATGGTGGATACATGTATCGTAGTGGGGGTCCATAGACGTTACAGTCCTAGGTGTATTTCCACCATTCAATGGAAGTAGGGACGCAACACATAGTGGGGTCCACAGAGAGCTTGGTGACGTCAAATAGCAGCTGAACAGCTGCGTGAGATGGACCAACCACCTTGCTTATACAAGTGGGTCCCACGTGGGGCCCACCATAATGTTTATTTTACATCCAAACGGTTCATAGGGTCATACGGACCCTGATAGATAGGAAAAACAAATTTCACTTTGATCCGAAACTTTTGTGGGCCAAAAAAATTATTTCAAGGGCAGCCACAAGGTCTCCACTGTTTCCCGCATTGTGGGCCACCTGAGTTTTGGATCTGTCCCATTCTTGGAGGGGGCCCACCTGAGAATGGGACCCACCTCATGGACGGTCCAGATGGTATACAAACATCAAGGTGGGGCCCACGGCTGGAGCCGTGGGTCCCTGCTGGACGACCGCCCGCCCGCCGTTCACGTGCGTGCAGCCCTCCTGCTGCTGACGTACAAGCAGAGGCTATGCCTCTTTCAAATTTTGAAAAAAACCCGTTTTCCTGGGATTTTTCACGTGTGGGGCCCGCTAAAATGAAATCCGTCCCAGCCATTGCGTTCAGTGGCCCGCAGCAGTCGAAATGAGTCCAGAGTTTGGATTTTTTTGATGCTTGGAAGTGAAATAAAATAAGAAAATAGAGTTTGAATGGTGAGGGCGTAATATTTGACGCTACGGCCCACTAGGTGATTGGATTAGCTCCAAACTTCTACCCAACGGCTAAAATGTCGTGGGTAAGAGGATGGACGGCTTGGATCGAACATAAACATCAGGGTGGGGCCTATATAAGGGGACCACCCAAGTCCCTTTCTTTTCTTTTGTTTTTTTTTTTTTTCAACTTCCTTTACAACGTCCAGCGTCCCAGACGCTGGACGGTCTATCATTTATATATATATTTTTTAAATGGTGGGCCCTGATGAAGTGGGCCACCATGGATATTAGATGTGGGTACACATATAAGGTGGGCCCCACTTGAGTAAAAATGTGAATAAAAATAATTCTTAAGATGGGATCCATTCAAGTGGGCCACACCATCCTATTGCAATAAAAATAAATGAAATAAAATAAAATAAAATAAAATAAAAGAGAGAGAGAGAGTGATGGAGAGTGGGACACGGCTTGTGATGGAGGGACCCCGACATTATGGGCCCTCCCTTACATGAAATCATACATCAAGTGGGCCTTAAAGCATGTGGGACCACCGAAATTTAAAATCAACGGTGGGGATCCTTTTCCCACCAACATGGACAGTCTAGATGACCTTTGAAGAGAAAATAAACCTCATGATGGGGTCCATGAAGAATGGCCCCATCATGGAATGATCATAATGATCCAAATGGTCCATCGGCCACATATTAGGGTCCCAAGTGAGATCCACACCATTGATCGGTGGGCCTCACTTGGTCCACCATAAAAACAAAAAGAACTACCCTAAAGAGGCACCCACCATCCGATCTTCTCGCTCCTAGAGGTTCCTTGGCACCTTAGCTTCAACTTCAATGGTTAAGATGAAGAATGGAGGGTTGAGATGGGAGATTTTGGGGTAGGAAGGTGGGCCACTTGGAGCTTAGAAATTTGGAGAAATTCCATACGTGGGGGCTCTTGTTGCTTGGGATTTTTGAAATGAGAAAGAGAGAAAGAGAGAGAGTGATGTAAAGGGAGAGAGAGAGAGTGATGGATGGATGGGTGAGTGATGGTTGTGTAAGAAAAACTTGACTTTCGTGGCTTTTGTATAAGAGAGGTATGGGTGGTGAAGACTTTTGTGGCTTTTTGTGTAAGAGAGGTATGGGTGGTGAAGACTTTTGTGGTTACTTGGGAAAAGGGATGGAGGTGATGTGTACTTGACATGTGATGGATTGATGGGTGATTGATTAATGGGATTGATGTAATTGATGTGACACATCGTAGAGATTCCCTTGGTTTCGCAACGCGCGGCGTTTTCTCTCACCGAATGTTGGCCCATAACTCTTGACCAGGGTATCGCCTCGGCGCGCGAGTCGTGGTATCGGAACCGCAACGACGGCGCGGTCGCTATGGTATTGGTCGCGGGTTGAGTCGACTCGGGTTGTCGGCATATGAATCAGGGTCACGCGTCGATATCGTTTAAGGGTCGAAAGTTGCTGGAATTCGACCGGTAAGACCGCGGGAGTGTACGGAAAGGTACGGACCAAGATACGGGTCTTACAATAACCTAAACCTAAACTTTAACCTAATCCTATAACCTAAACTCAAATCTCTAAACCTTAACGTATAACCTAACTTAAACCTATACTTATAATCTAAAACTATTCCCAAATTTCAAAACCTATAACCTAAACTCAATTCCCTAAACCTAAACCTACACCTAATCCTAATTTCAACTCCCTAACCTAAACCTAAACCTACACCTAATCCTAATCTCAACTCCCTAACCTAAACCTAAACCTAAACCTAAACTTGAAAACACAAACCTAAACCCGATCCCGAACTCGAACCCGATTTCCTAAACTTAAACCTTAACCTATTCTTAATTCCCTAAAGTTATAACCTATAACCTTAACCTAAACCTAAACCTAAACCTATAACCTTAACCTAAACTTAGGTTTTAAGTTTAAAAGTCCATCCTAGGTTTGAACACATTACTCATGCTGAATTTTGCCATAGTTTAGAAGATTTGTAGGTACATTTTTTATTTCTTTATATATAAGTATTTTTTTTCTCTTTCTTCCTTTTAAGATGTATATAAAGGCATGCTTGTTTGATTGTGTCTACAAATACTATTTTATATACAGGCTGACGAGCTAAAGAAGCCAGTGGAGGATTAAATTCATTTTCTCAAGGGAAGGGCTTCAGAACTTAAAAGTGATCTTGTGTCGAATTCCACAAAAGTTAAATCTGCAGTTTCAAGGAAAGAAGAAGCTCTATCTTCCACATTAGTTGAAATTGACCGTCTGAAGGAAGAAAATTATATAAAAACATGAGCATTATTGAATGCATATGGAGGGTGTTTACTGTGTTGGAGTGTATTTGTTTCTTGCACATGAGGGTACACCTTAGTTGTAATTTTTATGATAAGTTGAGCAAAGTGAAGTACTGTTTATTTAGAAATGTGAATGTACGATGGATTGTATAATTTGATTGCTATTTATAATAAATGCATCATTTTTTTTTCTCATTGCATTTTATATACTATTTCTATCAGCATTAAGCTTAGATGAGTTATCAATTATAGCAGGTTCTTGTAATGGAAACAGGTCTTATTATTACAAATTTTAAAAAAATAGCTACAAATATAATTCGTAGCTATAGCTAAGGCTTTTGTCCATAGCTATGGTATCTATTGCTACGAATATTATTAGTGTTATTGGTATCTATTGCTACGGATACGATCCGTAACACATTCGTAGCTATTAGTGGGGTAGCTAAAGGTTTTACTACGGATTATATCCGTAGTTATTGGTATCTATTGCTACGGATATAAGCTGTAGCTATTGGTATCTATTGCTACGGATTATATCCATAGAAATTGGTATCTATTGCTACGGATATAATCCGTAGATAGATCTTTAGTTACCCCATCAATAGCGAAGGACGTGCTACGGATTATATCCGTAGCAAAAGGTCTTTTGCAACGATTTTCGGCCGTAGCCTTTGCCCGTTTTTCTTGTAGTGATGGGTGATTAGAATTTATAAATTGTGTTAATGCATGTATACACAATTTAGGATGTATCGGTCTAGATATTTTTCTAGGGTATTTTTGGGTATTTTGTCACGTAATTGACAAAGAGGGAGATTGAAAGTGCACCGACTAGTGCCCCGGTTTGTCAATTACAGCGTAAGTTGAATCAGTCGGACAACAGCACCTAAGAGGAAGATTAACTCAACTATCTACCTCAATTGGATGTGTGAAAGCTCGCTATAGGTAAATCATAGCCTCACATCCCATATCCCAAAACACCAGGTGATTAAAACCCTTAAAAATAAGTAGAACATCTTATGGTTTTTATGTAAGAAAATATTTTACCAAATAGAAAAATCTTCAAGTTTTTCTTACACTGTCGATTATATCGATTCATCTCTCGATATGATTGACCTGCTTTGTCGATGTCCTTGGCATCTCAATCGATACAATCGAGTGAGGAAAAAAAGCGTCCAGCAATCAAACATTCATCTGGACAATTTATCGATATATCGACGGTTCAGTCGATATCATCGATATTCGAATATTGATCCTATCGAAATTGGATCGATAATATCGACAGGCAGGTTTTCGGCGCTCCTATTTTTCTAAAGAAAACCACTATAAGCTTCGATATATGGATGACTGTCCGATTCAATTTGAACTCAAATATCGATCATATCGGAAGTCAGTCGATCACATCGATAGTGGGCACATGTTTCCTTCAGCATGATTTTCAGGATGTTTTAATCAGTGATCGGGGTGCCAGTCGAGAAATCAATATTCATATGTCGATCTTATTGAGACCTAGTGAATTGGATCGAGATGGGACACAAACCGTCCAGCAAGCTTATAGGTAAATCTATTCGATTTATCGATCCCATTGACAAGGTCTCTGATATCATCGATATACAAAATCTGATGACATCGACTGTTCCCCGATCATATCTTTAGAACTTGAAAATCTTCAAGGCTTGTCTCTCTTGTTTTCACCCGTCGATAGATCGATTTATCTATCGATGGAATCGGAGTTCGAAATTCGATAACATCAATGTGTGTCTCGATCCCATCGACTAGTTGACAAAAAGTTTTCAAAAGCGAAAATGACATTTGAGTTTTTATCATCGAGAGGACAATCGATACAATCGAGAGTATATGCTCGATTATATCGACACTTTCTCCATGATATCGAACTCTGTCATAAATATGACCATTTTATATCCGTTGAAACCTTTTACCTATATATAGAGAAGCTTGCCTTTATTGTTGGTAGAGAAAGAAGAGAGTACTTTTGAGTGTTTTAACCTTCTTATCATTTACCTTAAGCCCTTTCTCTTAGGGAGTTCATCCACCAATCCATCCTCATCATTGATATTCAATAGAGTGGATTGGGGAATGAACTTCCATATTCAAGGATCCTCCAGCTACTACCTTAATGGCAAATTATTAAGCTGGGATACCTTGAATGCATAAATGATCGGAATCACTCTATCTTCCTAATAGGAAAATCCTTAGAGAGTGGAATTCTATCACAACCTTGACCCAACCTACAGCCTAGAATAGGTATATCTTTTGTGTTGCGGATCAAGGGAGCTGAAGACTCTTCATCAACAAGAAGGAGATCTTCAACATTGCGCTGAATGGGACTCATCAACTTATTTGTAAGTATCTAGAGTCCAGAGGATACTTGTGATCATTCCTTTCTAGGATTTGGTCTTAAGTTTTGCTTACCTTTTGAAGTCCTCAAAGGAGGCCTCCGACGGGAGTGTACATGCGGGGTGCGTTGTGTGGACCCTTGCTTTGTGGAGAGAAAAACATATGGGTACGTTGTGTGGACCCTTGCTCTGTGTGGGCATAAACATCTGGTTAGGAGTGCGTCAGTAAAACTCCAGGGTTTGAGGTGAACCGAGTAGAAACCTCTGTAAAGGTTGAAGGTGAACCTGTTTTAAAACCTTAGGTTTGAGGTGAATCATGGAAAACCTCCCTAGTGAAATCCGATCACTCAAGGGTTGAGTGTGGAAGCCAGTAGTGGAGTAGACAAGTAGTCGAACCACTATAAAATGAATGTGTTTGAGATTGATTCTTGTGTTTGATCTTTTGTGTGATTATATTAACTGCATTTATACTTGCTCACACTTCACACACAGTCACATTCATCATAGACTATAATTGCACCATGATTATCATTTAAATAGCTCTGTGATTGGATCCTCTACCAGGCTTGCAAGACAGTAAAGTTAATTTTGAGTAATCCTAATCTATACTCTGTGATAGAATTAGTGTGATAGAATTTTTAATAATTCATAAAAATTTTAAAAAGTCCTATTCACCCTCCTCTAGGACATATTGGCATATTCCAACTTCAACTCAAGCGGTCTTCACCGCTATTTCAGTTATGAATGATCCACTCTGGCCAACTTGTTTGCCATATAATTTAAGTGGTTGACACCAAAATTGAAGTATATCCAGATACCAGTTGGGCCCCGATTCACTGATTTATGGGCTGATCCGTCCGTTAGGCCACTTCTAGAGGGATCTAATGGTTAAAATTCGATATGTACAGTTAATTTATGGTCCTCACGCTATATATAAATTTTTGAGCTGAACGGATGGTTGGAACCCTGTGATCTTGCATTCTGGACTAATTTCGGGCCACTTGAGCTTTAGTTTCTTAATTTTCTCGGATCTCTGGGGTGTAAATCCATCGATCTTGGTCCCCTGGGGTCCGTCCCTTGCCTTGGTGATTCTGGAGCATCAAATCCATGCATTTAGTATCCTTTTCAGTCCACGCTTATAAATCCACCTTGCAGCATAAACACAATTAAAACAGACCGTTAAACAGTATCATGTTCGTAAATCTAGGTAATAACTGGAGTTTGATATGCAATATTTGACCCTTAACAGGTGTGACCTTACTCGCTAGAGCGTAGGGGGCATTAGTGGGCTGAGTGTGACCAACTTATGAATGGATCCGCTATCGATGTGCCGGATAGGTATTGACAGACTATTAGCTAGGCGGATAATGAGGTTTCTTACGCTCACTTGGACTGTGCGGCTAGAAGAGCGACGGTGCCATTTGGAGTGTACTAAACCTCGATGATTATCCTAGAAATGAACTATACTAATATGTGGACTTATTGAGCAGAAGTTGCATACTTATTCATTCATTCACTATCCACTCGGGCTGGTGGCGTGTAACTATTTGTTATGTGTACCTTCGCAATGGCTAGGATTTCGGTTGGGGCGTGCGACTAACTTGAGATCAGCAGTTTACCACATCGAGTCTGACTATCCAAATTTATGTATGAGACTAGTTTGGATAGAAGTCCCTTGTGATGGATCCCATAGCCTGTGATACTATGTACTATCATCCTGACTTCACACTCCAGCATGGTTATTCCATTTGCACTGCATGTTGCATTACATCCAGGGCATATGGTACGGCTGACGCTGTTTGTGTTACTCATCAGGAATATATATTGCATTGCATCCTCTGCATCTAATATTTGGCCCTCTATAACTCATCATTTTCATAGTTGATTTATGTTGCGTATTCTAATATTGTATGACTTATGCATTTGTCAGTATTTTCGCTTATTCTGTTATCGTGTGATTTATGACTTTGTCAGTATTTCTGTTTACTTTGATAATTCCTGATCTTGTTAGTATTTTTATTTACTTTGATAATTCACGATCTTATTAGTATTTTTGCTTATTCAGACATTATACGATTTATGGATTACTAGTATTTTTGGTATTGTATGATTATGGTATTGTATTAAATACTTGACACTTACCTTGTACATACACTTACACCGCCCTCTAAGCTTTCTATAAGCTTAGGCACGATAGATGCGTGCAGGTGATGTTAGGTTGCAGCAGTGTTGAGCTTGGAGCGTGCAGCGGTCTTCCGGAGTTTTATTTTTGATTTATGTATTTTCCTTTCAGTATTGTACTCAAATGATTATATTAGTGGATATGTGATGATGATGTTGCCTTTATGAATTGGGTAATCTTGTAGTTATGCTTAGTACGAGTTAAATGTACATTAGAAAAAAAATCCTTTTTGTAGGATCTCAGGATCAAAATCTGGCATATGAATGCTAGGAGCCGAGAATGGGGTACTACGGAGGCTGTTGGCACTGGATTCGGTGATCGGGATTCTTGTGAATCCGATTTTCGGGTTTGGGGCGTGACAGCCGCCCTCCTCTGCACTCCGACTGTTGAAGAGGTTCGTACCTCTTTTTTTTAAAATGCCTCAAGACGGCGCCTCTGGTCCTGATGGATTTTCTGCTGTCTTCTTTTCTGGCTGCTGGTCCATCATAAGTAGAGATGTTCACGCTGCAGTGGTGGAATTTTTTTAGACTTGTGAGCTGCCCAAGTCCTTCTCAGTGATGTTGATATGTTTAGTGCCTAAGAAGAACGGGGCCAGATCTTTTGCTGACTATAGACCTATTAAGATTTTTGCTAATGTTATTGCTGGCAGGCTCAATTCCCTCCTCCCCAAGTTGGTATCCTAGGAGCATGGGGCCTTTGTTAAAGATCGCTACATTGCTGAGAACATAGCTTTGGGCCAAGAGATTTACAGAGACTTAGATAAAAAAAGTCTGAGGTGGCAATATCGTGTTGAAGCTGGACCTCGAGAAAGCGTATAATGGGGTTAATTGGCTCTTTCTAAAAGAGGCCCTGCTGAAATTTGGCTTCAACGAGAGATGGGTCTAGCTTCTTGAAGCTTATTGGAAGGACAACTAGTTCTCAATCCTAGTGAATGGGTCAAGCTGCGATTTTTTCAAATCGACTCAAGGTCTGCGTTAAGAGGACCCAATTTTCCCAAGCCTTTTCATCCTTTCCTCAGAAGTGCTTAGCCGGGGTATCTCCCATCTCATTTCCTGTGGCGTCTGTACCCCTTTTAAAGTGAAGCTAGGCTGCAGACAGATCTCCCATCTCCTCTACGCTGATGATACAATTCTGTTTCTCAACGACTCTAAGAGATCCTTACAGGTTGTCAATTCTTTCCTTTCCAACTTTCAGACGGTTTCTGGCCAAAAAATCAACCCGGGTAAGAATGCATTTTATTGCTCCCCAAAGCTTGCTCCTTCCAGGATAAGATGCATAGAACAGATTCTCGAGATTGGTAAGGCTGCAAATGGCCTCTCCTACTTGGGAGTTCCAATTTTTAAAGGGAAGTCTAGAAGCAACCTATTCTCCCTTCTCCTAGACAAGTTGGCAGCCAGAATCAGTGGGTGGAAATCAAGGGTCCTTTCTCAAGCTGGCCGACTTACTTTAATAGTTCACATTCTTAGTGGGATGCTCGTACATACTCTTGCTGTAGCTATGGTCCCGAAGCAAATTCTTAGGGCTGCAAAAAGGATGTTTGCAAATTTTTCCTAGGGTTCGTATAATGGGAAGCTGAAATTACATTTGCGAAAGTGGAGTTATATTACCAGGCCTAAATCAGAGGGGGGCCTTGCAGTCAGAAAGTTGGAGGATGTCATGTGCTCACTCCAGCGTAAGCTGGCCTGGGGTATTAAGCAGGATAGGTACCATAGTCTTTGGGGTTCCTTCATGTACTCCAAATATTTTCAAGGGGCTCCAGGTGCGCGCTCCCCCGCCAGGCTTCATCTTTCCTCCCCTATTTGGAAATGTATGGTGCGCCTTTTCGAGATTCTTGATCTCCACGCGCAAGTTCTAATTGGCCACGGTGATTGTAGTATGTGGCATTGTAACTGGACCGGCTTGGGCCCTTTGAGCTCGCTCCCCTCCGTTCCCATCTCGGACTCTTCCAACAATTGTTCGGTTGCCGACTTTATCACTCCTCATGGCCTGAAGCAAAATCCACCAGATCATATTCCAGAGTGGCTTGTCCATTTTATATTGCAGGGGGGCTTCTACACATCGGACAAGGATGACCGTCTGTTGTGGCCTTTTGAACCTTCGGGCAGATTCTCGATCAAAACAGTTTGGAATATTATTCGTCTCTGTGATCAGGCTCCTCCCTAGTCCAAATTCGTCTGGCATTCTTCGATCCCCTCGAAAATCTTTTTATGCGTTTGGAAGCTACTAGGGAATGCATTGCCAATCGACACTCTAATCCAATCGAGGGGTGTTCAGACGGTGTCCATTTGCAGTTGCTATTCGAGCAACTCTCCTTCAAGCCTGGCTATTGAGTCCCCCTCCCATCTGTTTTTGGAAGGTGAGCTGGCTAGCTATCAATGGAGAAGTGCTGTTAATATGTTCAGGATCCCTCTGTTTCATCATTCGTCTCTGCTGGAACGACTCCATTGGTGGTGGCTTCGTCCTTTGCCTCGTCGTCTTAACCCTTTGTATTTTCGAGTTGCCCCTACTTTTATTCTTTGGGAGATCTGGAGAGCTAGGAATTCGGTCGGATTTGATAACAACTCGTCCTCTGAGATGGGAGATTTCTCTAAGGTAAGGTGGTGGCTAAGTTTTATTTTCCCCGATTTCTCTAGTGATATCCTCACTCCCTCTCAAGCCAGCCCCACGTCCCCTGGGCTGTGCCGTCCCCTCCTTTCCTCTCACCTCGTCTCGGTTGTGAGATGGGCCAGGCTGATTGAAGGCACTCTCAAGCTCAACGTGGACAATTCCTCTTTATCCAATCCCAGCCCTGCAAGTGGGGGCGGGATCTGTCGAAATCACCTTGGAAATCTTGTTTTCGCTTTTGCTATTGGCTATGGGGAAGCTTCCAACAATTCTGTGGAATTGCAGGCAATTCATGATGGACTTCGTTTTTGCCTGGACCTTGGTTATCAAAACGTCATTTTAAAATCTGACACCAGCTAGGCGTTTGGCTACTCGAAAGAAAATTCTGCATCTTCCTGAAAATGGACCTACTGGTTGTCCAGAATCAGGTCTCTTATTGCTAGACGTTCTGTTTCTTTCTCTCATGTCCATCGTGAAGCTAACGGGCCAGCTGATAGTCTAGCTAAGATGGGAAGCAATCACCAGGCACAATGCTTTTTCTCAGATATTTCCTCCCTCCCCCATCTCATCCGAGGTCAGATCCTTTTGGACGAAACTGGAATAGGAGCCAGCAGATCTCGCACAACCCCCCACCCTTTCTCAAGTTTAGAGTCTCCCCCTGGGCTTCGTGTTCCTTTTGTTGGGCGGGTTCTGTCAGTTTTTGTTTGTATAGTTTATGATAGGCGGAGCATAAATTTTTTCTCTGTTCTCCGGCCGAATGGGCTTCCTATAATGTTCTTCTATATGAATGAAATCTCTTTTGTTTTTTAAAAAAATATTTGGCATGAGCCCTTAATTTCATCCCTAGGAAACCCTTAATTAATAGGTAAAAATAGACTAAACTACCTCATTACGTGGTGCAAAATAACATTATTAACCTTAATAAAAGGTCTTTCATTTCAAAGTATTAAGATCATCTATCCAGTTGGAAAGACTAGTGATAATCGTTACTTACATAAGCTAGGTCTATTAACCCTAATTTATGGCCTTTCATCTTCAAAGTATTAGGATCATTGATCCGGTTTGAGAGTCTAGTGATAGCCACGACATACACAAGCTGGTTGGTCTAACTACCATGGGTCTCACATGTCCGAGAGTAAGAAGAGATCAGCACTCTAGGACCATTTGCGCCTAGTGCAAATGTTATATTAGGTTTATGGTTGAGTGCAGTGTTAGAGTTATTCCCTAGAAAACTAATATAAGCCTTAATCTACTAGCTATGTGGATGTGACAATGGTGATTTCAACCATAGATTATGATAACTAATTGTCCATGGTGGATGGAATAGTATGCCTTAGCCAATGTATCACCTTGAACATGTATTAATGTGGTTTATGTGATGAGTGACTCCTCTATGATGTTCTTGGGGACTGTAGATTGGAAACAATGATTATCAACCGAGGAGCGTTGTGGTCCATGGGATCTCGGTATCCTATTATACCATGAAAATTACAGATCCTATGACAAAACCTCTAGTCATCATATCATGAAATGAATGGCCATCATGTGTAAGGGGACTAACTTGGATTAAGATGAATAGCCTCCAATGTTGGGACTAACTCAATATTGTTATTACACCTTTTCCTTAACCCCACATGGGAGTGTGGGTGTGCCATGGGAAAAGGTTCTTGTTGGAGCTATGGACACTCACATTATTGAATGAAGCTCAAGTCACCAACTTGGGAGTCTACTATTCTAGATTATGATCAGACATGATGTTGCACAGAAAGTTGATTAACTCTTTAACTTGAGAATGTGTAAGGGTCACGATCCTGATTGGGTGGATATAACTCTCTTTATAAGGCTACAACATGGCCACGAAAAGTTGGCGTTGCTAGGTACACTCATTAAGGTCCAGGGATTCTTCCACGAGCCACTAGGAAATTCACTAGGTTTAGTTAGCGACATGTTTAAGACTGGATCTACAAGATCAATGACTCATCTAGTTATTTCACCATTTCTCCTAGCACTTGAAAGATTCTAAATGACTACGTAAAGGTCTTCTACTATCGAAGTTTTGTTTTAATCATTAATTTTTTTTATATAATTTTTTTTTTGTTGCAATTTATGATGATCTGATAGCTTAGATATGATGATTTACTGTGTAATCATCATAGGATATAAATATTTGGTGTATAACAGTGACAGTGAAAGGTTTTGATCATATGTACATGTATGGATAAAAGGTTAACAACTTTCATTCATGGTAGTATACATAAAAGTCTTTAGGATGGCAGTACACTATATAGTGTGCACTCTAAAAACCCTAGCTTTCTCCTTGACAGAGCCCTGAGAGAGAGAGAGAGAGAGAGAGAGAGAGAGAGCTTCCGTATCCCACATTCTTCTACTTGTAGTTTTTCTTCTTCTACGTACACGTGTATGTGGGGTCTATTTTAGACAGGATAGGTCATTTCTAGGATACAATTGTACAATGTATTAATCCAAAGCTATCTTTGGAGTTGTCTTTCTAGGTGATGAATGTCAAGTTCCAAACCCACATTATGTACAATGTATTAGTGGTTAAATGGGAAAGACTGAAAGCGGGATGGGTATATTTAAACGTCGATGGATCAGCTCATGCCAATCTGGGGCAGTCTGAGGGGAAACCGGGCCAGTTTGGGGGTAAAGTGTGTGAAGAGGCCAAGAGGGGGAGCTCCTATTTGCATTCTCCAGTGGATATGGGGTGGATCTAACACTCGGGCTGAAATCAAGGAGATGTTTGAGGGCCTATATCTGTGCATGGATAGGGGTTTGGCTCAGGTTGAGGTTGCCAGTGACTCTAAAGTGGTGTTAGATTTGCTTAATAACAATGCTCCCCCTAGGTGGAGCCTTTGTTATTGGTGGGTCTGCATCAACGTCTTTAGACGCAGGTTAGATATCTCTATTTCCCATATGCCGAGAGAAGGGAATGGAGTTTCGGATGGTCTCGCTAAGTGGGGTAGCGTTTCCCAAGCAAAGCGCCTTCTCTAGTCTGTATCTGAGCTTCCTCTATCAGAGGGTGCCTCTTCCTCAACCGGGTGGGGCTCAGTTATATGAATACCGATAGTGTCTTCTTTTCACGTATCCAGTAAGTAGTCCATGCCGGGTTTTACGGGTCTTGGATCTAGTCAAATGTAAGTCAGATGTGCAACTCTTTTTTCTCTTTTATGAATATAAAAATCAAGTTTCTTTAGGAAAAAAAAAAAAAAAAAAAAACAGGTCACCCTTGTCTCCTATTAAGGAATCTGGTAATGCCTTTTCAAATGACCATCGTCAAGGACAAAAAAATAACCTTCACCCGTTCTGGTATGTGAAGTGCGGATTTAAGCAGGTAAATGGCAAGTAAGCTCCTTTCCACAGCTAGAAAAAAGACCATTCGGGACAACGGCTATATATCCTGCTCAATGCAAATACAATAAGTTTCAAGCATTCACCTAAGGAAAGTAAAAATAGAAGCAAATTGTTTATTTCTTTAACCAAAAAATAAAATAAAAATCATTGCCTAGTTTACAAACCCACCCATGTTATTGAGTGCATTAATCTCTATCGAGGGTCAAATTCAGTAATCGTCACCTCATTTATGGAATATTGTACTGAATTATTTGTATACTGTTCGGATTCATTTGCTAGCAAGTGATTCGTGGGTTGTTCGCATTCACTTGATGGAAAGCTAGAATCACTTGCAAGAACATCTGTCCGAGTCCTACTCTCAAAAAAGAACGCTGGTGGGGAAGGAACTGGGAGGGTTATAGAGTAGCTATTGAGCATGAGAACTACTGTTGACATGGGGAGCCTTTCAGCCGGTTCATTCTGCACGCAGAGCAATCCCATATGAATGCATCGTAAGACATCACGTGTGGGGTAGTGGTTGCTAAGCGCCGGATCCACCAACTCTAATGCAGTTCCTCTTGTCCAATGTTGCCATGTCTGTTGAAAACCCATTAATTTAATAAATCTTCAGCTAAATGCATATAATGAGATGAGGCTGGCTAATCTACCATGTGCATGGCCTTTCTTACATGCTTCCACATGTCCCAACATAGAGCATAGGTGGAATATAAGAATAGTGCTTCAAGTGGACCTTACCTGTAGAGGCCTTGGCCCAACAAACAGGCTTGTCCACTCATCCAATGAGCAACACTATAGAAAATGTGTAGCTAAAACCTTCTTGATTTCACCATCCATTTATTACATAAATGTTGGACCATCATTTGTTTAGGCAAGAAGATCTACATGGTTCGGGTACAGTAGATTGACACATCTGCATATTTAGATTTGTTCGAGGCGGTTTGTATACTTATGGGATTAGCAAACCTCTAATCACAGTAAAGAAAATTACATTGTAAAATCACACTTACATAGCTTAGAAGGTCCACAGAAGGTCCAGACTCAGGAAAGCCTGCATTTCTTCGCCCAGCTACAATCTCAAGAACTAAAACGCCGAAGCTAAAAACATCTGATTTAGTTGAAAACTGCCCATGCATGATATATTCTGGTGCCATATATCCACTGCATCCAGTCCACAATCAAACTGCTGTTATTTTTAAATTCATGCTAAGAACATAAAACAATCCATTCTACCAATAGATTTTAAATTCCACTCCTACATGTTATAGTCCAGGATTAAAATGAGAAAGGAATTGAAAATCTTCAACTTACTGAGTTCCAGCAATGCGACTGGTGTTTCCCTGAGTTTGGTCCCCTCCGAAAAGCTTCGCCAGACCGAAGTCTGAAATTTTAGCATTCATATCAGAATCTAATAAAATATTGCTGGCTTTCATATCTCTATGAATAATCCTGAGTCTAGAATCTTCATGTAGATAGAGAAGTCCTCGAGCAATCCCTGTGATGATTTTGTACCGTGTTTCCCAGTCAAGTTGTACACGTTTGATTGGATCTGTCCTTCGATTGAATAAAATGAATAATCAATATAGATAACAATATAAGCATGATTAAGTGGTAAAAAATCCTAATGTCAGTCTGAATAGCTATTTCAATGAATTTAAGGATAGAGAAGGGAAGAGAACAAACCAAATAGAAAGGTATCAAGGCTTGTATTAGGTAAATATTCATAGACAAGCATCATCTCTTCCCCTTCTAAGCAGCAACCAAACAGTCTTACAAGGTTCCTGTGCTGAAGTTTTGCCACCAATCCTACCTCATTTTTTAGCTCGTTTAATCCTTGAGAGGATCTTCTTGAAAGCCTTTTCACTGCTATTTCTTGGCCGTCAGGTAGCTTTCCCTACAGAAATTTATCGACGAACTTAAAAACCATCTGAATATGTAGGCTTTATAATATAAAGGCGAACAAGTGATTCAAATATTAAGAGGAATTGTAAATGTTAGTGGTGTACATGTACAATTATATAGATTTACGCAGTATGAATTAGTAAGCTGTTAAGATATTGGTTATTTCTTAAGTTTCTCTCTTTGTATTTATACTAGATTGTTATTAGTAGAAATATAACTAAGTTTCCTCCATGTACTTCCGAGTTCTATCAATAACAACATTATTCAATCAAGAAAGTGGCCTGCCTTGAGAGATTATGAATTACCATGTAAACAGGACCAAACCCGCCTTCCCCAAGCTTATTGTCATCAGAAAAGTTATCTGTGGCAGCCCTCAGGGTACCGAAATTAAAGAACGGAGAATTCGTACTTGGTATCTCATCGTCATCTTCGCTATCTGCAAAAGAGCACAGATCACAGACAAGATTACGAATAACTTTTCTAACAAAAAATTCAAATTGAGGGCGGGTCCAATACATAATTTCATTTGTCAAGCTGCTTAACATGCAAAACAACATCCGGTGCCCGTTGTGTTGATTTTATGACATCTAGCCCATCCATCATGTACGACGCCTCCGGTTCTAATTGGCTTCCAAAACTAACATCGATCTAAAAGTCTGTTGGGACATGCAACGTAAAATCCTACCTAAAATCTTTATAATCGCGTGGGCCACCTAGGCTTTGAAACGTTTGATTTTTTGGCTGTCAATTCACCCCTTTCTAGATGCAACTTCCGAATGGATTAGATTGAGTACAAAAAAACACAATGGGCCGCACATACAGTCTTGAAGGTTTTTAACGGTGGACATCCCTATTCCAACTGTTCCAGTGGTGTGGCCCACCTGAGTTTTGGATCAGCATGATTTGGGCGCTCCAAGGAGAAGAATAGAGGTGTAAATGATTGGCATTGGATGTCACAAATACCATTTTTTGTGGGTAATTCTTAAGATGGCCCACTGTTAAGAACTGAGATCTGACGGATAATTCTTGCCAGAAGATTTTCCATCCAGACGTTAACAGCTGACAATTCGAAGGGCACTAGTAGGTTACATGTGATTCTATATTACAGCTGACAATTCGAAGGACACTAGTAGGTTACATGTGATTCTATATTACAGCTGACAATTCGAAGGACACTAGTGGCCTCTGTGTCTGGTGGCGGCTGTGTGGTTGGTGCCTAGTGTTCTATGTGGTAGGATGATGAGTCAATTTGTGGTTGTGTGCCAAGGTGGAAGGCTAGTGTGGCTGTAAAACAAAAATAGCAAGGGTGATGTAAGGATGTCTGTAGGTCGCGTCGGTTAAAAATTGCTGATAACGCCCATATGATAGGGGGGGCCCTTCTTTCCTTTCCTTTTATGGGGCCCACCCGAAATGCTAGGTTGTAATTTTCTCTTGTCAATATAATTTAGGTGGGAGATTCCACCTGCTTTCTTAATAATAATAATAATAATAATAAAAAATGTGATTCTATATTACAAAGGGACTCATCGGAAAGTGCGGATCATTTCCTTGGACAACACAACAAGTGGACCCTATGATTGACAATGAATCTTAAGAATCACTTTGTACTGACGATCTAACCATCCAATTGGCTAGGAACACAGTTCCTAAGATTTAATGCTAGACATCCACCTGGACCATCCATCATGTGGGTTCACCTTTGATTGGTAATGACCCGAAAGAATCATTCTCATTGAACAATCCTAACTGTCCCTTCAATGGAAAAATAAAAATAAAAAATGGACCAATATTCATTATATTTGGAAAGCACGGATCATTAATATGGATGGTCCATAACGCAGGGCCCACTTCTGATTTCTCCAAACTCTCAATATTCACTTTGATCAAAGTATCGGATTATTCATTATAAAATAAAGCATTCTACTCCATATTGCTTAAAGTTAAAGCAGTTTCATCCTTTTAGGAAAAAGAAAAATCTCGAGTTACATACCAATTCTCCTCTTGAATGCCTTCCTCCTCCGTAAGCAAGTGCAGATGACAGTGACTACAACCAATGCTAAAACCACTGGGATGACAATGGCAAGAACGGTTCTCGTTCTGTTATCATTTCCTGACAGGAAATTTTAAAAAAAAACATTTTGTAATAACCCAATAAAATTAACTACTTATCGAAACAAATTATTAAAGAATAAAGAGGAATGCTCAGTTCATTTTTTAGGTGCTCGCCTCTCACACGTGGAATCCTAGCGTGTAAGAGATTGAAGCCACTCATTAGATGTCTCCATCATTAAAAATGCGCATCTGATCATCAGCTGGGGCACGCGTGTACATTGATTGTAGACCATGAGTCTCTTTCTGTTGTCCATCCCTTTTCTATTGGCATGGCATGCTTGATGATCGTGTATGCCTGATTTTATTATACAAGGCATCTACACAATAGGGGACAGTATGATGAGTGCATGTATCTTTCGCATATGTGCTAAAGCCAGTAATAGATATCCATTTATCCGATAATGGGAGATAATGGACCCGAGAAAGTCGGGCATAGATCTGAGATTTTTAGGGGTTTAGTTGAATATCCTGTTACCGGACTTCTAAGCTGTTCGAATACTAATATTTCGATATTGATATCTGCTTACCGATTAGGGAAGGGATTTTTTATAATTTACTTAATTAATAATATTTTTAACCAGAATATTATTAAATACTCATATAGAATAAATTTTATTGTATGATGTTGACTGATAGTTGACATTGATGATAAGGTTGGCACGGTGACTGTGACTTCATCTTTTGTCAAATCAGTAAGCTTTGTTTGAACGCTCAAGGACTTGAAATACGATAACAACTAATTACCTCTTAAAATTTGTTTTTTCTTTTCTTCTATTTTTGGTATTTTAAAACATTTTATTAGGTATTTAAGTTATATTTTTAATTAGATATTAGTCGTATATCCAACTTTTTGGTGGTAAGGCTGTCTTTTACCAATATTTAATTTCTTTGGATAATATCATATTCTCTGTCATACTTAGATGCCTAATGAGATGTCCAAAGGGTATAAGATCTACTCATATCTAACCTGTTTACTTCCTTAGCCAGAATGTCAGGTTTTCCCTTCATCTAAGTTCGTGTGACCTTTTATTTTATTTTAAGTAGAGAGTTTATATTCATTGCAAAAGGAGCTTATAGCAGCTGTAAGGACTGAGATTTCGGGTAAGTCCGAACAGAATTTAGGCCCACCTATCGTAAAAAGCTATAAAATGCTATGGAGTGCTAGAGAGGAAAAACACTAAGCCAACAAAATCGCACCTCCGTCAGGTTTCCGAATCCCATTTTGTCCTGGAACAGGAACTCGCGAATGATTTGGGGGAGGTTGTCCCTTGTTTAGTACAGACGTTCCACCCAAGCATCGCTACCCATTCAAGCGAGGCCATATGCAACTGTGTTCACCTCTCTGGGGGTGTGGGCCACCCGCACCTCCAAGGAGCTTTTGAGGGCCTCGATTCTAGCCCTCCAATACCACAAGAGCCACGAGGGCCAGGCTGGATTTGTAAGGGTTGACACCACTGAAAAAGAATCGCTTGCCACCTCTACTTTGGGGAAGCCCAGCCTTTGGACCGAGTGAGGCCATCTAGTATTGCTCTAATTAATCTTGGCCCGCATATTGGTCCCAAACCCGTATCCTGCTATAAACGTAAACAAGAAGTTCCTCAACCTATCCCTTCTGACTCCCTTGCACCCCCCCCCCCCCCCCCCCCCCCCCCCCATTTACCCGAGTTTCCACTAGCCAATCCATCAATATTGATTTTAATCCAGCTTGGCTGGGGTCTGGCCCATTTGACCATCTGAACTTTTGTCTACCTAAGGGTTGGGAGAGGGATCCCCAATGCTTTAGAAGTGTGCTCCAAGGACGTCTTGAGGGGCTTAGGCGAAGGTAGGAGTGGGGCGATCAAACTAAGCCATCTATAGATATTTGCAATCAGCCCAAAAACTTGAGTGTCGGCATCATCGTAGCGAGCCGCATTTCTAGCTTTTCACACCTCCCATAAAGTGACAATGAGAATTAGTCCCATAAGGGGCGGTTAGGCCTTGCTTGCACATATGGAAGAGGACCAATAGAGGTTGGCCATTCCAATAGTTGTTGAAGCGGCTGGTTGGGACATGTTAAAAAGCCTCCCAAAGTGATCCCATGTTAACCTTGCCTTGTCGCCTACAACGAAGATGTAATTAATGCGCTCAATTTGGGATGAAGATGGAAGGGGGCAGCAATTCCATTTAGATGCAATGGCCACTCCTTTACTCTGAACTCTGTCATTAATAGGGACTACATTATGGATGACCTTCCAACAGCGAGAGCTTGGGAGGCAGTTTAGCATGCCACACCAACTTCAACCAAGACCTGTTCTCATTTCGTATTCTGATGTGCTGTCAAGCCAGCCTAGTAGAAAATTCTCTCGACGAGCTAGAAATCTACCCAGATGTAACTATCTTCAGAGTTTGAGGTGCAAAAAGCTTCGTCCGACATGTTGTCAATGACTACGCGTGGGAGGTGATGCTAAACAATGGACGAGTTCTAACCCCCAAGTCCAATTGGCTCGCACACCTTGGCATCATGAATTGGTGCAAGAGGGGGCTGCAGTCTCCAATTAAAGAGGGGCCCTAACCTTGTCCAATCATCACAACAGAAACTGAACTCACTAGTCCCAACCAGCCAACGTGCGCGGTCAGAAAGAGGGGACCAGCTTGCCGACCTTCTTCCAGATGGGAGATGCTAGGGGGGTCAGATTGGGAGTACCTGCATCCTGGAAACTTGGTGTATATTTGGGTTTACAAAATCTACTCTAACAGCTCTTATCTCCCCTATATCGGACACTCCAAACCATCTTAAGCCGGAGCATCATCATCACCGACTTAAGGTTTTTTGGACTCAAACCTCCTTCTAATTTAGGCAGCGAGATTTTTTTCTAGCTTAGCTAGTGAAATCGCTTCCTATTCCTTTCCATCCCTATAAAAATCAGAGAAGGCTTTTTGGAGGTCGCCTAATAAATTAATTGGGACATCCATGGCAATAAGTGTATGTATAGGCACGCTTGCAAGAACATAATTTACTAGTATCAACCTGCCCGCCTGCGATAGGATCCTACCTTTCTAACCTAAAATTCTGCTGTGGATTTTGTCTATCAAAGGTTGGAATTAATGCCTTCTAAGTCTCCCATGGAAGATGGGGATCGTCAGATAGGTGAAGGGGGAGGTATTTTTGTTGAACCCCATGATGTTGCTCGTGGACCTCGCACGCAATTCAGGAGTAGCTAATGAAAGGATAAAGACGCTCTTCTGGTGGTTGATTTGTTAACCAGACTCGCTAGAATATTGTTTAAGGAATTGTACAATCATCCTAAGGGAATTACTGCTCTCATTAGCAAATAGGATCATATTGTTGGCTAAAAGTAGATGAGAGACCAAGGGAGTGTTCCTGTGAGTCTTGAAGGACTGGCAAAAGTCACGCTCCGCCAGTTGATGGAAGCTTCTACTAAGCACTTCCGCTGTAAGGATGAAAAGCCCTGTCGAGATAGGGTCCCCTTATCGAATCCCACACAAGGACTTGAAGAAGCCACAAGCTTCTCCATTTATGAGGACGGAGAACCAGGGACTGGACCAACAATTTTCCAGCAAAGTGATCCACTTATTGTCGAAACCAAATCTTGTTAGAACACCTTTCAAGAAATCCCAATGGGGCCTATCATAGGCTTTCTTCATGTCCAGATTGAGAATAATATTACCACCTCTGACCTTGCTATTAATGTCCCTAAATATTTCCTATCTAAGGGTGCAGTTTTCAACAATGGATCTACCCTAGACAAACTCCTCTTGTTCCACTAAGATAACTTTGGGAAGAATCTTTTCCAACCTATCAGCGAAGATTTTAGAAAGATCTTATAGACGCGGTCGCAAAGGCTAATGGGCCTGAAGTCAGAGAACTTAACTGGGGATGGTGTTTTCGGGATCGGGCAGATCAAGGTCAAAGATTAGGCTATGGGAATGACTCTACCACCGAAAAAGGCTTGGGCTTCCAGTAGTAGGTCTTGGTTAATCATGTTCGAGCAAGCTTGGAAAAATGCTCCGGAGAAACCATCGGGGCTAGGCGCTCCATCAGGTGAAAGTGCCTTGATTGCCACATGGATCTCCTCGATAGAAGGATCCTCGAGGAGTGCCATATTGTCAGCATTTGAGATGCTATGAGGAATAATATCTATCATGTCTCCCGATTATATTGTAGGGTCAGCCCTTAAAAGGTTTTCATAATACTCAATCGCTGCACATTTGATGTCATTGTTGTCCATTAACGTCGAACCCCCATCCTACTTGATTTTAAGGATTCTGGATCTATATGTGGCGTGGAAGAACTTGGTATTTTTATCACCCTCAAGAAGCCATTGAACCCTCGATTTCTGTTTTCAAAAAAATTCCTCACAATGCTCTAAGTGGGCTAAAGTATTACTAGATTGTAAAAGGTCTTGGTGCAATTGAGGATTTGAGGACAATTGGCCATATTTTTGGCTATGAACAAGTTAGCTTCTGCTGTCTTCAAGTTGGTGAATATGTTCCTGAATGTGTCTTTGTTTCAGGTCTTCAGTGCTCTCTTGACATTCTAAAGTTTATTCAACAGAGACTGTATTGGGTTTCCTCCAATATTCAAGGCCTAAGCTATATCACCGGATCTTAGAAAGAATCGTGCATGGTCCACATGTGTTGGAATCTGAAGGGCTTCGGGGTGGACCGTGGATGGGGAGGAAATGTGAACAGCAGTGGCACATGGTCCAAGTTGAGTCTAGGGAGGTGCCTCACTAGGAAAGTCGTGAAAGTTTGGGTCCAAGCGGAGTTACAGCAGTCTCTCTCCAGTCTTGCCCAAATTCTAGCTAGGCCTACTTAATTATTACACCAAGTGAACCTACTTCTAGCGAAGTGGCCGTTAAATAGCCTAGCGCTATCTAGGTCCTCTAAAAATTTGGTGGAGTTGTGAACGTCATAGGGGAAGGATCCGCTCCTTTCTGAAGGGGCTCGGATTGCGTTGAAGTCTCCACAAACAGCCCATGGGTACGTGCAAACCACTCCCAATTGAGTTAAATCCTCCCACAACAATCTTCTCAAAGCACATGAGCACTTGGCATAAACAAATGAGAGCATTGCCATGTCTGTGCCTACTTGGGGCCCCGCCGAGATTGATAACATTTGACTGAAAGTTGAAACCAAGTCAACCTAGATCGCTTAAGAGTAAAAAATCTAAATATTCCCTCCTTGGGCCGCGCTCGAGAGAGAGAAGTGGAAACCTAATTTGAGCCCCACTGAAAGCCTCTTCTCATCATGCAGTATAGGCTTCATAATGGCAATAATAAGGGGTCTTATTTGCTTGTTGAGCCTTTTGAGAGTTCTGATCATGGGAGCGTTTCCCACCCCGTGCATATTCCAAATAAGAATGGTATCCATGGATCAACTGGGTGGCCCTCTCACCTCGACGCTTTAATTTTCTTAGTTTCCCATTCCAAATATCGTCCATTTCCTCGAACATGATGGCCATGTCTCGATGGTTATGACCATGATTTGGCAAGGTGGTTTTATGCCATTTCATTCTGAAGTAGGTGTGTTGTTTGGTTTCGTTGACGATGCTTATCATAGAGCCCGCACTGAAATTTTCTGGAGCATGAGTGTTCTCTCTCTAACTTGGGATAAGACATGGTGGATTATAGGTAGTGTCATCAGGCTTAAGAAGGGGATTAGCTGAAACTAACGTAGCAGACTGAGACTCTGGTTGGGACTCCGCTACAAGGAGTTCGCTGGCTGCCTGTTATATCCTATGTTGGCTGCAATGTTGGTTGATGGTAGGAGAAGATTTTTGGGGGATTGTCGAGGAGTATTCTTAAGTAGTCTCCGAGCTGGAATGGGAAATGAGCTTGGATGAGTTCTCAATACAGGGCAAGAGATTTTGAGTGGGCGAAACAAGACGAAAGTAGGGGGAGAGATAAATAGCCTGTCGCCCACCCCGAAAAACGTCTCTATGCATGAGCACTAACGGAAAGGAATTCCAGGCCTCTACTTGAACATTCTCTGATTCTACTTTGAAGCATCCCCCTATTATCAAATGACTGTGTCTCTCCAAGAGAGCTTTGCACGACGAGAGTGGGGATATGCTGAGAGGGAAGCGATTGCGTTCTTCATCAGGATAATGTAGGGGTATTTGTGGATCTGGAAAGGGGTTTGAAGGCTGCATAAGCTATGGATCCCCCTGGCTAGGGGAATGAGAATTTCTCCCTTGATAAGGCAATTTTGGTTCCATGGTTGGAGACCGAGTCTTGCCGAGAGCTCCCATTAAAAGCTCTGGGCTGGCACGATACAAGGGGCTTGGCTCTATTATTGGATGAGGTTGCGCCTTTTGACTTGGGGAAGAAAGTTTATCCACCGAGTTGACATTTGCACCATCTTCTAGTGAGATGGGAGTAGCCAACTTTCTGAGGTGTGAGGCATTTCTATAAGCACCTATTGGTGCGGATGGGCGTGATGGAGAGGGCTGACTCGGGAAGGCCCTTGAATCATTTGGGGGGACATTTGGGCAGTAGAAGGCTTTTTCTACCCATTGTCTAGCAGTTTCCTTTCCTCCCTTAGCGAGGCTAGTGCGAAGATCAATTGGCTTATCAAGGGAATCCAGTAGCTGAAGGAAGGGCCCAATCAAGAATGTCATCTCTAATACTTTCAGCCCCTTAACTTTGTTGGTATCCATTCCCAGTTTGAGCAGTACTCTAACTCGAGCTGCAAGCTGGGCGAGCCTGAACATCGAGCACTTTGTCGACCTCTATGACTTTGCTAAAAGTATTTTCGAATGTGACAAAGACAAACTCCATTCAGGCATGAGCTGGGATACCATACAATCGAATCCAGACGCCTTCATTCACGATGGTGTATCCAAGAGACCAATCTTCTACCTTGGAGATTCTCATCCTATAGTGGAGAGAAGAGTCTGAGAAGAAGGAGATCAATTCCATCCTTGTCTTGAACACAAGGAGGAACTGATCTACTGCGATGCATGCTATATCAATAATTGGAGATGCGTACCTGGAGTCATTCATGTTTAAAGGTACATCCATGGCCGATGCATGGCCCTCCAGAGCTAGTGACAAATTCTTCTATTTAGATGTAACTCCTCTGTTCTCCACCTTGACCATGTATGTCTCTTCTACCGGAGATCTGGGAGTGAGGAGCTCTCCAACTGAGACTGCCTGGTTAGGGAAAAAATTGCACCTATGACCGTCCCCCCTTTTTGCATCCAGGAAGGACTGATTTGTTGGATGATGTGTCTCGGGACTTTGAGGGGCTTCTTTGGGATTTTCCTTTTAGGTTGATGGGTAGGCCGAAGCATTTGGCGTAGCTCTAAAAATGAATAGGATTCTACCATTGACCCTCTTACCATTGAGCACCCCCATGGTTGCATGCGTGTCATCTTCGTAGAGGAAACAGATGAAGGTGTAGCCTCCTGGTCTCTAGATGGAATGATTTTAGGGTATATAGATGTCTGTAATTTTACCATATTTCCTAAATATTCTGGCGAGATCATCAAATTTCGTGTCGAAAGAGATATTTTCGAGGAACAATGAAGAGGATTCGCCAAGAAGAGGTCTTCTCGGGCGAACTGGTTCCCACCCTCCCTCATCTCGAGAAGAGGAGTGGGTGTTGTTCATCTCGAGAGTCCCTCCGTACGTGCCGCTGGAAACTTATGAAAAGGTTGAATGGAAAATAAACCTTAGGCCTACGAAGTTTTTAGTGGTGACTGACGCAGGAAGGACTTGATAAGGTTGATTACCATCTTCTTAAGGAATAACTACTTCGAATTCATAGAGCTTTCCTAGATTCTTCATAGAGTTTCCTCAAATCCATGATAGAGGAAAATACAAATAATTTTTAATGATTCGAAAACAAAAGCAATTGATGATTAAAAAAAAAATTGAAATTACAATCTTATAAATATTGAACTCAAACCTAAGAAAGAGTTTTATACTCAAACTCCCTAAAAGCGTGACTAATATTTATAGACATTCATAATTCTTACCAGACTTCATGGATTTCGGCCAAAAATAATAAGCATCCAATTTGGCCTATCAATATTATTCTCTTAATTTTTCTAAGCCCTTTTCATGTTGGGCATGACTCTTAAAACTCAAGGGATCAAAGTTGCGATGAAATTAAAACTTATTATTTATAGTAAAAATGGAAATAAAATGGACTTTCGAATGTCGATCTAATGGAATCTTGAAAATCTGTCATAGGTTGGTTGGCTAAAGGAGCATCTCGTGACCAAAATTATATATGATATGTTGAAAAACTCGTTCCGGTTTGCGAGATACAACTATTTTAAGGTTTTGGCAGTCTTGATCACCTTGGCCTCCGACCGGGCCTTCTATGAACCATCTTGGCCGTGGAAGTATCTGCAACCAGCTCTACAACAGTGACCATGTTCTAAAATGAGCTTAAAAAACTGATAAACCACGTCGATATACAACACATACATCACGGTAGGCCTACGGTCAGAGGAACGTAAAACGAGGCATAAAACCCCGTAAAGCTCACATGCTGTTGCCGGTATGACTACTGGATGGAGCTGAGGGGTGTATCTCCATCTGATTTTCCCATGATAAACGGGTTGGAGGGAATATACACACCATTCTAGCGTAAGTACAAACCCCTAATTGGCGTTTTGTCCCTGTTCTACTGGGGTTGTAGCCCACCTGAGTCATGGATTAAGTTGATCTTTAACCCCAGGATATAACCTATCAGAGAAGACCCCACACACACGACACGGTGGCCCTGCAAAACTAGGGTGTTTTGCCCGCTGTATGCAATTGGTGAGGTAGAGAATTCGTCTCCGTGCGGCTGGGCCATTAATATTGTGCGATGGAAATAAAAATGAGAAGTGCTTACATCCAACCGGGTTGATGATTAGGTGAATAAATTTGAAACTGTCACGTTTCATGTTTAGGTGACATCCAATCAGTTCAACAGGTAAGGCCGAGCTCCCTCCCGCTGCAGGTGCGCGGCCGCTTGTCCTTGACAGCGCTGCATTAGGGGTTTTTGTGACGGTAGTGTAAAAAGTTAATGTCCCTGGTTCCGCGGTGTTTTACTGGTCTTTTCTCACCTTTGGTGGCGGGCTATAGGAGCTGCGGCCTAGGTTTTTTTAGCTGTTTTGTTGATAGTTGGGAGATATAATAGGAGAGGCCCGAGATTTTTTGTGGAGTCCTAATGAATTTGTGGTTTCATTGTACATCCGATGTTCAGTCTATCAATTATACAAAGGTGTTTTCTCAAAAAAGTCTCGAAAAAAAAAAAAAAAACAGAGAGCTACTAATATAAGAAATGCAGGCGTGGCCCATTTTATGAGTGGATGAAACTAATTTTTGCCCAAGGTGATACTCATGGTGAATGGGTTGGACGTTGCACCCATGACAGGATGGAAATTACTTCAGGTTGAACACAGATAAACATGATCTAACTGGTTAGGATCATCTCCATGGCTCCAGTGGTAGATAGACTCTGTTTCAACACTGAGATCATCGGATCTAGTGCTCATGTGGTGTGGGTGGTTGTCTCTAAAAAAAATAAAAATAAAAGAAAAGAAAGAAAGCAAAAAAAAAAAGCATGATCTAACTGATTGGATGGAATGGAAGAAACTAATATTACCATCAGTATTAGTTGCATTAGTGGAATTTGAATCCTCATCGGGCGGAGGTGGAGCAAGAACGGGAGGAGCTGCAACTGGTGGTGGAGTGGGCCGTGGCGACGATTGAAAGAAGGGAGTTATCTCATACCTTATATTACAACTCACCGACAAAACCTGCCCTCCTATTTTTCCACTACAACACGTCGGAATCCAGCCAACCATCGATTGCAAACACGAGTAGCAGTCGCGGTTCGATAGATCTCCAACACACTGAACCAATCCATATATGTTTGAGAAGTCGGAAAAATTAATGGAGTCGGTTGCAAACTTGAATGCAGACGGCTCATTTGCAGCTGTAGTGGATAGATTTTGCATCAGCACACCCAACTGTCTATTAAAAAGAACCGAGTCCGATGCGTTTTGCCCATTCGATACATAAACCACAACACCATTATCAAGTTGGGAGAAGAAGCGTTGGTCGGAGTAACGTAGGAGGCAGTAGTCGAATCTTATGACTGCTTGCTTCTTGTTTGGACAGCGTTGGACAATCTCAATCATTGAAGTGTTTAAGCATTGTCGGCAGGAATCAGATGAAACATCGCCTCGGCATTGGGCGAGGCCATAGACCCGTTCGGGATCTCTGCCAGAGGAGGTGTTGTAGTAGCCATTGGATGATGGGGCATTGGTGGTTAGAGATGAGAGGAGGGAGTTGAGATTGGTTTCGTATAGGCTACCATTGGTGTAATTGCCTGCAGAGTCACAGAAGTTCAAGATGGGATTTTGTTGGGCTCTTATGGAGCTTTGAAAGAGCAAGAACAAGCAATTGTATAGGAATAGATGGATGGTTGTTGATCGAAGAAGATGCATTCTCAGAGAGAGAGAGAAAGCGAGCGAGCGAGAGAGAGAGAGAGAGAGAGAGAGAGAGAGAGAGAGAGAGACGATAATATTGTTCAAGGACTGCATCACAGATATAGCGCAGATTTGAAAATATCGCGACAAAACACTAGATATTATCGAGAATTTCAAATTCTCGCGATATTATCTTAAAATTCTCTCGATATTTACTCGAAATTAAGCAGTATATCTCAAGCAATTTCTTTTGTAAATCTGTGTTTAAATTATAAATTTATTTCTTAGTTTATAAATTTTTTAAAAAATATTTTTTTCTCCATGTTTTCCCAATAATATCCACACTCTGGCAGAGAATATATATTCGGCATAATTAAGTCCTCCACCAATATCTTAGACAGGTGGTAAGCGTGGAATTGAATCCAACCGTTAAAATTGCCGATCCATCCATACGGAGTTTAATTGCTTATTGGAAGACCACCAAATGAGATTGCTAAATTGAAAATAATCAACGGATGAAATTCGGGATGAAAATACTCCTTTATTCTGATAGCTGGAGTTATTAAATGGATGAAAATTTCGAATTATACAATTACAGAAAGGGACCAATGATTTGTATAGTTTAGATCGACGTACTTCCATAGAAGAGGGTAGATGTCTATGACATTCACCAGTCTGCCGGAGTACGATACAAGGCCCCTTCGTTTGAGGATAAACGTACAGATGCGTGGCTTTCCACTCATGCTGCTTTCCCAGAAAGGAGGAGGCATTTTGATAAAGAAACAGGATATTGCCTTCGTTGACTGTCTCGCCATGAGAGATTGCTACTGACACACGTACCAAAATAGGAAACCATGTGTGAGATCGAGGCCACTCATCAGGTTTAGAGCAGTGTTAAGATGACCCAACAAAAAATTTGGACGGACGAGCACTGCAGGTGACGAACACATACCTATGAAAATATGGACTGTTAAGAAAACTGCAAGAATGGTCTGTACTCATTGTAGGTTGTATGTATATGCACTAATTAATATTTGACCGTTGATTCATACTTTTGAATAAGTTCCGGGTCAGATTTTATTTTTCTCTGCCTCGTCATTCAATACGAAACTAAAGGCGATTCACGATATGAAAGACTGAAAGGGAGATCTGCGGCACATATGCCAACAAGGCAACCCCTATGTGAGATCAGAACCATTCATTAGGTAAGAAACACCGCAAAAATGTGATATGCTAAAATTGATGCTGGCCGCTTATTATGCCACCCGTAAACACTGTATTCTTTTTGCAAAGTATATAGATTTTTTCTCAAATATTTGTAGCCAAGTTGGTAAAAAAAACCAACATATATTTTTAACCAGAGCATAATCAGATGGCCCCACATGATGAGTGACCTTGATCGATGCAATTTTGCTCCCTTCACACGTGTGGCTTTCAGCATTCTATGCAGGGAAAGGGTGGAATCAACTCCAGTCAGCCCATGGGCGTGTCGGAAGCGGATTGGCTGGTGTACCACACACAGCTATATAGCTGGTGTAGATACGTGTCGTGGGAGACGAGCGCCGACGCTCCTCGAGGTGTAAGTTGTACGGACGGTTCAAATGAAATCAAAGTTACCTGCCTCATAATGATGTATTTATTATATCCATACCGTTCTTCCATTTTTAAAGGTCATTTTAAAGCATTATAAAAAGAAGATGAATCATATCCAACACTCAAATGGACCACACAAAAAATTGCAGCGAGGATAATGATTTTCACCGTTGAAACATCACAGGGCCGACCCTAACGTTTATTTTCCATCCAATTGGCTAATAAGGTAAAAAATACATGAATGAAAGAAAAAACAAATTTCACATTAATTCGAAACATATGTGAACCCAAAAGGGTTTCAATGGTTGACGCTCAATACTCCATTGTTTTTTACAATCTAGTACAATCTAGTCAATTGACTTTTGAATCTGTCTTATTTCGGGCTTAAGCTTTAAAACGACCTCGCCAATTGAACGGGCAGTTGAATATAACACATACCCCGTGTTAAGAGCTACAGAACTTACTGGCGTCAATACACAAGCTATATAGCTGATGTGCGGTACACCAGCCAATCCGCTTCCAGGTGTGTCACAGGTGTCAATATCTTACGTCCCCCACCACCTAACACCAGAAAAATGAAGGAACCAGAATCCTCCGTGATTGTCTCATATACCACGCACGGATTGGCTGCTCCCCCTGCCACCAGCCCGGTGGCTGTGGCTGGTGTTCCATGGGCCCCACCATGATGTATGTGTTTCATCCATTCTGTTCATCCATTTTTACCGATCATTTTAAGGTTTGATCCCAAAAATGAGAGGGATATAAATCTCAGCTAGACCACACCATAGGAAAACAATAGCGATTGGATATCTACCATTAAAATCCCCCTAAGTCTCACTGCACTATAGAGCCCACGAAGCACCGACCACTAGCCATTGGCTGTTTGCAGGGGAGTAGCCAATCCATTTCCCGTGTACCGCTAGCAAAATAAAAGGATTATAATCCTATAAAACACCTGTAAAACAACCAAGCTCTACGGGCCCACCGTGTTTTATTTTGTAGAGGAGCAGTGGATTATGATCCTCTGCAAAATAAAAGGATCATAACCGTCTGCAACATGTACATCAACAGGCACATGAACATTGCAGATGGGAGCCAAACCATACGTTTCTATGTGGGGCCACATGATGCTAATATTTGGTGAAATCCATTAAGCAGGTATTACTGACAAGGAAGAAAACAAGATATCGTCTGATTCAAAGTTTACGTGGGTCACACCGCACCTCGTGAACTTAGAGGTAGAGGTGCGCATTTTATACCCAAAATCAGGGGATCTGACCCGATCAGACCCGATCCGACCTAATTCGAACAGAACCGATGGTCAAGATCGGTTAGGATCGGTTAGCATAAGCCAGATCCAAAATATTTTCGGGTCGGATCTGGATAGGCCTTGTTCCGAACCGACTTGATCCGTAATCCAATCCGATTTTATCCGATTCGACCCGATCCGGAGATGCATGTATTTCATCCATTCCGTTCATCCATTTTACGGATCATTCCAAGGCTTTATACAAAAAAATGATAGGGATATAAATCTCAGGTGGACCACACCACAGGAAAACAAAAATGATTGGATATCCACCATTATAATCCTTCTAAGGCCCACTGTACTGTTTATTTGACATCTAATCTATTGATTAGGTTATAAGGACCCAGATAAAGGTAAACAATAAATATCATCTTGATCAAAAACTTTTATAGCCTCCAAAACATTTTTAATGGTCAACGTTCATTCAAAACTGTTTCCTATGATGTGGTCCACTTGAGATTTCGATATACCTTATTTTTTTATCTCATAAATAAAATGATCCATAAAAATAGATGGAGGGCATGGATGGAACACATACATCATGGTGGGGCCCACAGAGCACCGACCATCAGCAAGTGGCCGGTGGTAAGGGGAGTAGCTAGTCCGTTTCTGGTAGAGGTAAGGGCATCTGGCGCTCCTCGAGCTTCGAGTTGTATGAACAGTTCAAAGGAGATCAAAGTGATATGGGCCCCACAGTGATGTATTTATTATATCTACACTGTTCATATGTTTTTAGAGAAAGTTATAGAGAATTATCCAAAAAATAAACAATATCCAAAGATCATTTGGACCACACCACAAATAACAGTAGAGAATGATTTTCATCGTTAAAAAATTCGTGTGGTCCACTTGATAGTTAGATCTGTCTAATTTTTCGTCTCAAGCCTTAAGAAGAGCTCGCTAAATGGATGGACAGTTTGGATATAACACATACCCCATAATCAAGCCCACAAAACTCACACACGTTGATAAAAAATTTCATTAGGCGGACGCTGTGCTTGCGTGAATAGCAAGCTACTGCCATTTCGTGCAGTGCACCATGCACGTCAAAAGTTAAAGTTCAGCAAAAACATGCGTATGTTAGATTGAAAGTCTTTCAGAGCCATGTGGGGCCCACCTTGATGTATGTATTTTATCTATGCCGTTTATCCATTTTGAAATATTATTTTAGACCATGGGCACAAAAATTTGGTATATTAAAGACTGAAGTGGACTACACCACATGAAACAGTTGAATTAAAGTTTATACGATCCGAATCGTACCCAACCTGATTCGACTCAGTTTTTTTGACCGAGTCGGACTCAGTTCGGGTCAGGCCAACCATGCATCGGATCTGTCTGAGTCCGATGACCTGAATTGGGTCTCGGGTCAGATCGAGTTCGGTTCAAGCATTTGGGATTTCGGGTCGGATCGGGTTGGATGTAATCCGATCCGATCCAGATCGATGCCTAGTCCTACTTAGAAGTGCTACTCTATTTGGATATTTTCTATGTACAGTTAAAATAAGGGCTCTCACCTAATATGTAGAGTAGATCATGGCCATGTAGATTAGGTGTATTATGCTGCACGTAAAACTTCGTGTTGCAGACGATCTCTACTCAAATGAAAAGGAAAGGAGTGGAAATTTGCCTAAAGTGCATTTTTAAATTTGTTTAAAGGGTGAGAAAAACAATTGTAAATTAATAGAAAACCTTGTTTTAAAAAGGTGTGGAAAAGGAAATATCACTTCTCGTATTTGTTTATGAACAACAATTTTTTTTAGGAAAATTGAGGCCAGTTTTGATCATTTGTTTTGCAAAATAAAATTACCTTGAAAAATTGTTGGGATTTTGACCATATTGGCACCGTTTATGGTCAAATTCTCAAAAGAGATTCGACGTTCCAAATATTCCAAGGGTAACCTTCTGGTAGGTCTTGAGAAGTTTTTTAGACCAAATTACCATTGTTCTTGGTTCCGTAGTTATAAAGTTTTTGAGTAAACAAGAAATTACGTCATATTTAATATAGAGAATGAGATATAGACGGAAGGTGTGGGTCCACTTGAGATTCGACCTTTCATGTCTTTGTGACCTTATCAGTTGGTTGGATGAAAAATAAACATCACATTAGGCTCTACAAAGTTTATAATGGTATATGTTCAATCACCACCTTTCATATGGTGTGCTCCAGTTAAGATATTGATCTATCTATTTTTAAACTCGTGCCCTGATGTAAGCGAGCAAAATGGATAAATAAAAAAAATTAAAAAAACATCATGGTTAGAGGCGGGCATCGAGTCGATTCAGATCGAGTTAGGACTGACCCGAATCGATTCGGTTTTCAAATAGGCTTGACCCAAACTCAACTTGACTTGATACCGAGTCTAACATACATGCCTAACCCGATCAAAGTCAAGGTCTGGCCTAGACTAATCTGGACTGAGTCTAACCCGATCATAAGTACCAATTCGGGTCGAATCTTAAAATAATATGAGAAAATGGATGGATGGAGTAGATATACAACGCATAATTAAGGTGGGCCCACGGTGAGGATCCTACGGACATCACTCATTCTGGGTCGCAGTTAATATTCCTTGCTAATCAAGTAGATTTTGTAAATATATATATTTTTTAATCTCATAAAATTGTCGTGAGATGACATGGCCTAATTAAATTTTAGAAAAAAAGAAATTAGAGGCGGATTAGCTACCGATAAGTTTTTTTTTTTTTTTTTTTTTTTTTCCGGAAGTGGGCTCTTGCCACGATTTCATTAATCACAAAAATATATAGCCCTTCGGGTGGGTCCTAACAAAAAGAGACGGGCCACACTTATCGTCTACTACTAAACGAGCTAAATACACTGAACAATCACAAAGAAAATGGCAACAGTGAATGGGGACAGGGAGAAAAAATAGGGCCTAAAAATTTGAGGTGCCATGCTTGAAGCTGCAGATTCTGACTGACCTAAGATGGACTGCACTAAGACCCACTTTATCTAGGAAAATGCTACCCCTAACGGCGCTAGGAAGAAGTGAGATCTGCTTGACAAGAGAGGAAGCCTGTGTAGCACTGACCAGCCGCGCCATACTTTCAACTGGCCCGTTGCCTTCTCTATAAATATGAACGAATTTCACCTGAGCGAGAGCGCTAAGTCTAGAGATTCTGGCCATCCAATAGGCTAAAGTGATGCCACCAAGTTCCGTGGGGCCCACCATGATGTATGTGTTGTATCAACATTGTCCATCCATTTGGAGAGATCATTTTAGGGCATGATCCAAAGAATGAGGCATGTCCAAAGCTGGAGTGGACTCCACCATAGAAAACAGTGAGGAGAGTGACGTCCACCATTGAAGCCTTCCTAAGGTCCACTGTGATTTTTTACTTGAGATCCAACCTGCTTATAAGTTAACATAGACATTAAAGAAGTGGAAACACAAATATCAGCTTGATCGAAAACTTTTGTAATACTTAGAAGTTTTTAATGGTGAGCGTACTCTCTTCACTATTTTCTATGGTGGGGTCCACTTGAGTTTTGGATCTGATTCATTCTTTGGCTCATGTCCTAAAATGATCTCTCCAAATGAATGGATGGTGTGGATACAAAACATATATCATGGTGGGACTCATATAACTAGGTGATGTCACTTTAGTAGCGAGTCTTGCTACTCAACCTATGCGCGGACTGACACCCAGTTCTATAGCTCAACTGGCAGACTGAGTGGAGATACCTCGTTTGAACACTCGAGGGCTTGGTATCGATCCTTAGCCGGGGTGGCTAACATGGAGTGTGTGTACTGAATCGATCCTTAGCTGGGGTGGCTAACATGAAGTGTGTGTACTGACATGGGTGTGTACTAACAAGCTAAACCACCAAAAAAAAAAAAAAAAAAAAAAAAACCCCGTGCGCGGAATACCCAAATGGAAGGAAGCGGATTGCCCGGTGAGTAACTCACTAGGCTTAGAGGACTAGTAAACTCTGTGGGGTCTACCATGATCTATGTATTTTATCCACTCCGTCCATCAATTTTATCAGATAATTTTAGCACTTGAGACCAAAATTGAAGCATATACATTTTTCAAATGGACCACACCATAGGAAAAAGTTGAATTGATCGTTTATCATTGAAACTTTCTAGGGGACTACAAAAGTTTTAGATCAATCTTATATTTGTGTTTTCCATTCATCCATGCCTGTATGATCTTATGAACAGGTTGGATGACAAATAAACATCACTGTGGGGCCTAGCAAGGTTTCAACGGTGAAAATCATTATCCCCACTATTTATTGTGGTATGTTCCACGTGATATTTAGATATACTTCAATTTTGGGTTCAACCCCTTAAATTAGATGAAAAAATGGATGGACGGCATGGATAGACCACATATATACAAGGTGGGCCCAACTGAGTTTACTCAGTACGATAAGAGTGTACAGTATACACTACGCAATCCGATTTCTACCCTTTCCGTTAGACTTTCCGTGAAATGTAATTTTTTTAATATATTTAATAAAACTAGTGACGTGGACCAATAATAAAGCTGGATTCAGTCGCTCACTGTTTCCACGAAACAAAGGATCCGCACTCTGTGAAATAAGCTAGTCAAATATATGAAAAGTGTGGATATGCAAAGAATACGTCGAGGTGGGCCCCATGATCAGGGACACACTCACCTATCCGGATCTGGGTTTGCAGCAATTACCCGTTAGGCCAAATGAAAACGAAAGGAGTGGAAACTTGTCTAAGGTCCCCATGAAGGAAGTGGTCCTTTGAGTAAGTTGGAGACTTATAACATTTTCAAACGTTTGAATAAAGTTGGTCAAGAGGAAGAATGCTACCCGCACTCTTTTGTAGACTCGCTCCACACTGCGTAAAATCAGGACTTGGGGCTGATGTGTACATGATCGGGACGGGTGGTCCAGTGGGCGACGGGACCTGCGGCAGAGATGCACCTCGTCGGGTCAGCTCACCGTTGTTTCACACGAACATACCGTAAGGACTGGGGGGAAGAGATTATAGTTCTAGAACCCAAAAGGTCGACTCGATATCTAACCCGGATGGGTTGACTCAAAGACTTAACTAGATTCAACTCTATAATTAATAATTAATGGGTGTCTTGCTGGAATGAAAAGACACTTCCAATATTATTAGAATTAAAAAAAAAAGAACTGTTTAAATTTGTTAGGAAACTAACATATAGCATGTTGGGAGATGATACCGCCATTCCTGTTTGAGGTTGTAGGTTGAAATGTCATTAGCTGATCTTGCCTTTTTATTAAAATATAATCACTCAGTGAGTGACTTGGTTCGGGTCATGAAAAGTCGCATTGATTGGACCAAGTCGGTGAGCTGCTTCAATGAGGCAAAACTGTATCTAGCTCCTCAACATCACAATGATTCCAGTATTAAAAATAAATAAAAAAATAAATAAAAATATTTTCGAGCAGAGTTTACTCTGTTAGGGGCCTTACACAAAATCTTAGGATATAGCCCTCCAAAACAAACTAAAATTATCGAATAATAAAAGCAATGAAGTAAATCAAAACATAAACCACACCACACTAGGAATTTTTACGTGGAAAACCCTCAAAGAGGTAAAAACCACGGGACCTCGTATAGATCAACAATCCACTATAAAGCAGAACATTACAACCGATCACAAGCACACACCGCTTGGATCAAACCTTCATCACTCACGCAGAAGCACATAAACAGTAAGAGAATAAGAGGACGTAGAAGCGTTGAGACGTGGACTGCGAAGTATATCACCTCTACGAGTAGAATCTCCCTTCCACAAGCTTCCTCTCTCTCTTTCTCTCTTTCTCTCTCTCACCAAACCCTTTTGCAAACCCTTGCAAATCTTTAGGAAACTCTAGAATACCCTGGAATATACCCCAATCCTGGATACACCCATTTATAAAAGAATAGAGAGAGGTAGAATCCAATTAGGAAACAAAATCTACAGAATCGCGTTTCCGCCATCGCATCTGTGGAACTTTTCGATGATATTGAAGCTCTCTTGATAATAGCGTCGATATCATCTAAAGGTCTCTCGATAACATTGACAGAACACAAAAACTATCCAGCAACTAGGGGTGAAAATTCTAACAATTATCGATGTCATCGAGCCACTCTCGATGAAAGCCTCGAATCATCTAAAAGCCTCTCGATGATATCGACAGGATAAAAAAATTGTCCAGTAACCAGCGCTGAAAAATTCCGCAATTATCAATGATATTGAAACTAGTTCGATTTCATCGATTCCACCAATGAGGAGAAAATTCCCATCAAATCTCTCCCTTTTTGACTCAGGAGGAGTTCACCTTCTTCAAGTCAGCCTGGTTTCTACAAACCTCAAACTTACCCTTGAGCAAAGCCTTGGTCATCATGTCTGACTCATTATCGTTCGTGTGGATGTTCTCAAGCTGTAACACCTTCTGTTCCAAAGTATCCCTGATCCAGTGATACCGAACCTCTATATGCTTCGACTTAGAGAGCTAACTTGGATTCTTGCTCAAGTGTATAGCACTTTGGCTATCGCAATAGACCACGTGTTGCTCTTGCTTCAGGCTAAGTTCCTGTAGGAACCTCTTCATCTAAAGCATCTCTTTACATGCCTCTGTGACTGCAATGTACTCAGCCTCTGTCATTGATAATGTTATGACCTTCTCTAGCTTGCTCTGCTAAGAAACAACTCCTCTTGCAAATGTGAACATAAATCTCGATGTAGACTTCCTGAAGTATATGTCACCTGCCATATCTGCATCTATGTAACCTTCTAACACAGGTTTCCCATCACCATAGCATAGGCTCAACCTGGATGAACCTCTTAGATACTACAGTATCCATTTCACAGCTGCCTAATGCTCTTTACCAGGATTGACAAGATAGCGGCTGACAACACCAACCGCATATGCTATGTCTGGACGTGTACATACCATAACATACATCAAACTTCTTATTGTTGACGCGTAGGATATCTTTTGCATCTCTTCCACCTCTACCTTTATCTTGGGACACTGTCTGTCGCTCAATCTGAAGTGACTATCTAGTGGAGTACTGACCGGCTTCGTTGCATTCATATTGAACCGCTCTAGGACTTTCTCAATATACCACTTTTGAGACAGCCAAAGCTTCCTGCTGCTTCTATCACGGGTTATCTCCATTCCTAAGATCTGTTTAACAGGGCCTAAGTCTTTCACAGCAAAAGACTTGCCCAACTCCTGTTTTAGCCTGTCGATCTTGTTGATGTCTTTTCCCATGATAAGCATGTCATCAACGTATAACAGCAGAACTAAGAAATCATCATCTGAGAACTTGCGCGTGAACACATAGTGGTCCAACTCCGTTCTGTCATACCCATGCTGTAACATGAACGAATCAAACTTTTTGTACCATTGCTGTGGAGATTGTTTCAGCCCATACAAGCTCTTTCTCAGCCTACATACCATATATTTCTTGCCCTTGACTTCGAACCCTTCTAGTTGGTGCATGTAGATCTCTTCTTCTAAGTCACTATGGAGAAAGGCAGTTTAACATCTAACTGCTCTATCTCCAGATCCATGCTAGCCACCAACCCAAGCAACACCCGTATGATGTCATCTTCGCCACTGGTGAGAATATCTCCTTGAAGTCTATGCCTTTCCTCTGACCGAACTCTTTCACCATAAGTCTGACCTTAAATCTCGTCTGTGAATTCTTCTACTCAACCTTCTTTCTGAACACCCACTTGTTACTCAAAGCTTTCTTGCCCTTAGGCAATTTCACCATGTTATAGGTGTGGTTTTTATGCAAGGATTCAATTTTCTTTTGCATAGCTTTCAACCACTCCTCTTTATGCCCGTCGGCTAGGGCCTTAGAATAGTCTTTTGGCTCTCCCCCATCGGTTAGCATAATGTACTCATGCGATGAGTACCTCTTGGACGACTGTCTGTCCCTCGATGACTGCCTCACCTGTGGCTCAGCAGGTGGATCAAGTGGGGGTTGCTCCCCCAGTCCATCTTCTGTAGGAACTCTCTCATCCTCTACACCTTGTTGTACTCTCCTGTCATCAGGAACCACGAAAGGAATAACCGGATACATGTCTTTTAGCTCACCAGAACTAGGCTGGTTTTTCTCTAGCTTACCAATGTCTTCTATACACTGATCTTCAAAGAATACCACATCTCTGCTCCTGACGAGCTTCCTCTTGGTCGGATCCCACAATCTATAACCGAACATTTTAACATCGTACCCTAAGAACACACACTGCCTGATCTTCATATTGAGCTTGGACCTCTTGTCCTTTGGTGTGTGAACGAAGGATCCTATATGGAGATGACTGTACGATGGATCATGTGCAGTCCACCCTTTTTGGGCACTTCTCCATTCAACGGGGCTGATGGAGACCTGTTTATCAAATACACTGCCATGTGTATTGCTTCTCCCCAAAATGTCTTGAGCAATCTCGCATGGGATAACATGCATCTGATTCTCTTAACAATGGTGCGATTCATTCGTTTAGCTATACCATTATACTGGGGGGTCTTGGGAACCGTCTGTTCATGCCATATACCTAGGGACTTGTAGTCCTCATGAAAGTCGCTAATGTATTCACCACCATTGTTAGTGTGGATGCACTTCAATGATCTACCTGTCTCTCTCGAGACCATATAATGAAACAATTTAAACACACCAAAGAGCTCATCATTGGATTACAAAGAATAAACCCAAACCCTCCTAAATGCATCATCTATAAAAATGACAAAATATAATGCCCCATCCAAGGTTTTCGTCCTCATCGGACCACAAACATCAGAATAAACCAAATCTAATGCATGTACTTTATTAACACGAGAAGCAGTTTTAACGAATGAAACTTTATGTTATTTCCCTGATAAACAATCAAGACAGGTTTTGAGAGGTGTACCTGTCACGTCTGAAAGGAGCCGCTTCCTCGCTAGTAGTTGAAGCCCTTTTTCACTCATGTGACCTAGAAGCCTGTGCCACATGTCAATAGCTGAATCTTCCACTACGTTCAACCCACCCTTGCACATACTAAGACATGTCTTATAAAGGGTACAACACTTCTTTCCTTTGATTGTGATCAACGAACCCTTGATGAGCTTCCAGTGCCCACCAGCAAACTGACTTTCATAGCCATCATCATCCAACCTTCCTGTCAACATCAAGTTGAGGTGAAGGTCTGGGATATGCCTCACATTCCTGAGAACCAATGTGCAGTCCTCATCAATTTTTACACAAATATCATCAACCCCTACGATCTTCGATACACCAGAATTTTTCATCTTCACGGTTCCATAGTCACCTGACTTGTAGCTTGTGAAGAAGTCCCTGCATGGAGTTGCGTAAAAAGAAGCTCCTGAGTCAATCCCCCAATCCGTGTCCTGATTCGTAGCCGTGAGACATACTGAAAGGGGGCCTAGCTATATGCCGTAGAGGGAGGGTGAATAGGGCTATGCCAAATAAAACTTATAATAGCAGAATAATAAAAGAAATGAAGCACAATGCTTAATTAAGAGAATGATACTATATCGGTTCTAAGGACAACCTTACACCAAAAACCAAAGGTTTAAGGTAGCACAACCTTATTTCTAGAACGTCCTTTGTATCTCAAACCAATGAGGAATAAAAAACAAGGAAACCAAAATAACTTGCAGAAATAAATCCTAAGTTATTACAACATTCTCCACACTTTCTTGAAATAAATGATTACAACATTCATCCACAAATACAGTTCACAAAACTGAATGAATAAAGAAATGAAAGAATAAAGCACATCCATAACACAACGATATATAGTGGTTCGCCTGTGTGTATACCAACTGTTATCCAACAGCCACACAGAATGCTACTCCACTCCTAATATCCTCACACAGGGGATATTAGCATGCACTATCAACATAGGTTTCACAGGTTCACCTAAAACCTTCACAATTGTGTCTTTTTATCACGGGCTTACACAATCCAAAAACCCACACAATCTGAGTTTTCTGGCTCTCCTCAGATAACCATTCAATGAGATTTTTCTGGCAAATCTTAAACAAAATCAAAGAAAATAAATTACACAAATGTAAAATACCTGAATCTTCTTTTGAAGTAGCCCGGTATAACCAATCGGAGTAGAAGTTCGATTCAATGTTCAAAGTCCAATATTCAATTTAAGAATGGTTCTAAGTCTAATTGATTTTAAAATTAAATCAAGAAGGGCTAACTGTTTTTGATTTTGATTCCAAGAAGAAGGAATATCAGAAATTCCCCTTTTCGAATATGATTGGAATGAAGATCAAAATCAAATAATAAACAAGCTAACAAAAGAATATTAAATAAGCACAAAGTAGCTTAAAAACAAACACAAACTTATCTCAGAGAATGACCTTGAATTGAATTGAAATGAATTGAATTACTCTGAAGTTCGTGCTCTATTTATAGCCTAAAAAATTTCGTCTATGACTGGTCTTAGGATCCCTGGGATTGGTCATAGCTTCAAAGATTTTTAAAGATTTTCGTGGGATGAGGATTAATTGTTCCACGACTGGTCCTGGGTATCCTACGATCGGTCATGGGCCACCTACGACTGGTAGTGGGTTACCTACGACTGGTCGTAGGACCTCCAGATTAGTTGCTGGAGTTTGAGTCATAGGGCTAAGACTGGTCGAAGGACGAGTCGTACAGCTCACAGGACTGGTCGTAGGATGTCCAGGACTGGTCGTAGGACAACCAGAAAGATCCAAAAATTTTCTACAACCTAGGACTAGTCCTGAAAAAATTAAGACTGGTCGTAGCAGAGCTAGGACTGGTCTTAAAGTCCCTAGGACTGGTCTTAAAACAGCCCATACAAGCATAATTAAAACATACGAATTATGTATCCAGAATGACCTACATTAAAGCCCAACCTAAGGTCAATCTAAGGTCAAACAAACCTTGAAAGAGAGATGAACATTGAAAGTCTATACTCTCAGATGACCCTTAAGAGAAGCTTAAGAATTTACGAATCTTGTTGTAGGCCTTCTCGAGCTTGAACCTTTCTTGACTTGATAAAGTCTTCTTCTTTTCTTGTACTTGTTAGAATCTTGAACATGCATACTTGAAGTCTTCTATTCTTGGATTCTTCATCCATGACTAGACTTGAAACTTTCTTCATTTAGGCTCTTGTCTTGAAATACGATGTCTTGAAGCAATGAATAGTTTCAAACATGAAACACAAGATATACAAGACATACACATAGGTTTTGGCACCACAAAATTTGACAACCAAAGGGATATAAAATCATAGAACTTACACATACATCATGATCTGCGGAAAGAATAATAACAACGTCGCCATCTGAAGCGACCACAGTGGAATCTGATTCATCTTCCTTCTCCTTTCCTTTTCCTTTCTTGTCGTTCTTAGCCTTACGACATTCATGCTTATAGTGGCCCTTCTTACCACAGTTCCAACATTCAACATATTTTTTATTACTCAACTCGCCTCTTGATTTATTTCGGGCCTTCTCGCCCTTCCTGTTCTTTCCTCTCCCCCGTTCTTATGTCACAGGGGCCTTTTGATGAGTAGACCCCTGAGACTTCCTCCTTGTCTCCTCATTGAAGAGATAGCTAGTAACCTATTCCATGGATACCTTTCCGTCTGGCGCGGAGTTGCTTAAAGACACCACTAATGTCTCCCAACTATCGAGCAATGAACTAAGCAATAACAAAGCCTGCAATTCATCATCCAAGACCATCTTTATAGCGGAGAGTTGGTTCACTATATTACTGACCTCATTCATGTGCTCAGCCATAGAACCACCATCTTTGAACTTCAGATTCATAAGTCGCCTTATCCATAGGCTAGCGGCTGAGGTTTTCGTCGACAAATGGTGGAACACAGAATCATCCAGCCATTATCTAATAAACCCCACCGCCTTTTGGTCCAACTTCTTCCAATCATCATCAGACATATCCTTGGATTTTGCTGATATGACTAAAATTGGAGAATATAGGTCCTTGCAATAAAGTAAGTCCTCCATCTTAGCCTTTCATATGGTTTAGTTAGAACCATTGAGGCTAATCATCCTTGATGAGCCACTTTCCATAATTCCAAACCGATCCTACCCATTCAATGAACCTAGCTCTCACTACAAGAAAAGTCACTTTTACCTACGAAAATTTTCGTAGGTAAAAGCCTATTTTTTGTAGGCAAAAACTTTTTCCACCGAAAATTTTCATCAGCAATTTCGTTGCCAAAAGACCGAGGGAGAAAACTTTTACCAACGAAAAAAAAATTTCGATTTCAGTTCATAGGTAAAATATTTTACTAACGCTTTTTTTCGTAGTTAAAAATATTGAAAAATATTTTTGCCTTCTTTTCGTAGCTAAAAAAGATTTACAAAACTTTTACCTACAATTATTTTCGTAGCTAAAAAGATTTATAAAACGTTTACCTACCAATTTTTTCGTAGGTAAAAATTATGATAAAACTTTTACCTACAAATAATTTCGTAGTTAAAAATATTACAAAAGTTCTACCTACTATTGTTTTTCGTAGGTAAAAATTATGACACAACTTTTACCTATGAATTCGTTCGTAGGTTTTAACATATACCTACGAATATTTTTGTAGGAAAAAATATTTTCAAAACTTTTACCTACAAATATTTTCGTAGCTAAAACAATTTATTGAACTTTTCCCTACAAAAAATTTCGTAGGAAAAACATGGATGATGTAAAAAAACATACTTTTACCTACAAAAATTTTCATTGGTAAAAGTGTCCTTTTTTTTTTTTTTTTTCCAAATTTCCAGCTAGATATTCCTGATATACACCTGTTACAATATTCCTGAGATACACCTATTATATATAAATATTTCATCATATTCACATTCACATCCATTTAAACCCAAAGTACGTAGATCCATCCAAATATAAACTACATCCATCAATATGACATTCATTTACACTTAAATATATATAAGTTTAACATCATAAATAAAATACAAAAAATCACAAAGATGAAGTTGGAAGCAGTGGAGCATCAATGGGTAAGTGTGCAGCGAGAGCCTTAAACATCTCCGTCATCCGTCGCTCATGCTCCACCCGTATCTCCTCTATTGTCCTCTCATGTTTCTCCCTCTACCTCGTTAGATCCTCCATCCTCCTCTTCTACTCCTCCCTCTACCTCGTTAGATCCTCTATCCTCCTCTCCTATTTCTCTATCTGCCTCTCTAGCTGCTCACTCTTCTTCTCCAGCTGCTCGCTGATATCTAAACACATTATTCATAATACATTATTATTAATAGCGAATTTAATTATTACCTTAAGATATCATAAATATGTAAAAATTACCTGAAAAGAATTAGACAAAAATCTATCGCAGAGTATCCGCCAGTCGTCATCAGTCACGTGCGGCGGTGCGGAAAGTGCGCCCTCCTCGTGGCCCTTGCACTGCTTGTACCGCTTGTGTAACATGGAGCGGTACTCCTTGGGATTTGAGAATGTGTTTAGGTTAAGGTTATAAGTCTAGGTTTTGGGATATGAGAATAGGTTTAGGTTGAGTTATAGGTTAAGGTTTTGGGATTTGAGAATAGGTTTAGGTTAAGGTTATAAGTCTAGGTTTAGGTTATAGGTTAAGGTTATATGTATATGTTTAGGTTATAGGTTAAGACTTAGGTTTAGGTTAAGGTTGTAAGTATAAGTTATAGGTTAAGATTAAGGTTTAGGTTTCAGCTATAAGTATAGGTTTTGGGATTTAAGAATAGGTTTAGGTTTAGGTTATAGGTTAAGGTTTAGATTTAGGTTTTAGGTATAATTTTGGGATTTGAGAATAGATTTAGGTTAAGGTTAAAAGTATAGGTTTGGGTTATAGGTTAAGGTTATAGGTATATGTTTAGGTTATATATTAAGGCTTAGGTTTAGGTTAAAGTTGTAAGTATATGTTATAAGTTAACATTAAGGTTTAGGTTTCACCTATAAGTATAGGTTTTGGAATTTGAGAATAAGTTTAGGTTAAGGTTATAAGTCTAGGTTTTGGAATTTGAGAATAGGTTTAGGTTTAAGGTTATAAGTCTAGGTTTTGGGATTTGATAATAGGTTTAAGTTATAAGTATAGGTTTAGGTTGGGTTATAGGTTAAGGTTTTGAGATTTAAGAATAGGTTTAGGTTAAGGTTATAAGTATAAGTTTAGGTTACAGGTTAAGGTTATATGTATATGTTTAGGTTATAGGTCAAGACTTAGGTTTACGTTAAGGTTGTAAATATAGGTTATAGGTTAAGATTAAGGTTTAGGTTTTAGCTATAAGTATAGGTTTAGGGATTTGAGAATAGGTTTAGGTTAAGGTTATAAGTCTACGTTAAGGTTATAAGTCTAGGTTTAGGTTATAGGTTAAGGTTTAGGTTTAGAAAATCGGGTTTGGGTTCGGGATCGGGTTTAGGTTTGGGTTTAGGTTTTAGGATTTGAGTATAGGTTATAGGTTAAGATTGAAGTTTAAGTTTAGGTTATAGGTATAGGTTTAGGTTATAGGTTGAGGTTTAGGTTTAGGAAATTGAGTTCGGATTCGGGATCGAGTTTGGGTTAGGGTTTAGGTTTTGGGATTTGAGTATAGGTTATAGGTTAAGGTTTAGGTTTATGTTATAGGTATAGGTTTAGGTTATAGGTTATACGTTAAGGTTAAGGTTAAGGTTAAGGTTTAGGGATTTGAGTTTAGGTTAAGGCTTAGGTTTAGGTTAAGGTTGTAACTATAGGTTATAGGTTAAGGTTAATGTTTAGGTTTCGGTTATAAGTATAGGTTTTGGGATTTGAGAATAGGTTTAGGTTAAGGTTATAAATCTAGGTTTAGGTTATAGGTTAAGGTTTAGATTTAGCTTATAGGTATAGGTTTAGGTTAAGGTTATAAGTATAGGTTTAGGTTATAGGTTAAGGTTTAGGTTTAGGCTATAGGTATAGGTTTAGGTTATAGGTTAAGGTTTAGGTTTAAGAAATCGAGTTCGGGTTCGGAATCGGGTTTAGGTTATAGGTTATAGGTTATAGGTTACAGTTTAGGTTTAGGTTATAAGTATAGGTTTTGAGATTTGAGAATAGATTTAAGTTATAAGTATAGGTTTAGATTAGGTTATAGGTTAAGATTTTGGGATTTGAGAATAGGTTTAGGTTAAGGTTATAAGTCTAGGTTTAAGTTATAGGTTAAGGTTTAGGTTTAGGTTATAAGTATAGGTTTTGGGATATGAGAATAGGTTTAGGTTAAGGTCATAAGTATAGGTTTAGGTTATAGGTATAGGTTTTGGGATTTGAGAATAGGTTTAGGTTAAGGTTATAAGTCTATGTTTAAGTTATAGGTTAAGGTTTAGGTTTAGGAAATTGGGTTCGGGTTCGGGATCGGGATCATGTTTACGTTTGGGTTATTGGTATAGGTTTTAAGATATGAGAATAGGTTTAGGTTAAGGTTATAAGTATAAGTTTAGGTTATAGGTTAAGGTTTAGGTTTAGGTTATAAGTATAGGTTTAGTGATTTGAGAATAGGTTTAGGTTAAGGTTTAGGTTTAGGTTATAGGTTAAGGTTTAGGCTTAGGAAATCGGGTTTGGGTTCGGGATCGGGTTTAGGTTTGGGTTTAGGTTTTGGGATTTGAGTATAGGTTATAGGTTAAGATTAAGGTTTATGTTTATGTTATAGGTATAGGTTTAGGTTATAGGTTAAAGTTTAGGTTTAGGAAATTGGGTTCGGGTTCGGGATCGGGTTTGGATTAGGGTTTAGGTTTTGGGATTTGAGTATAGGTTATAAGATAAGATGAAGGTTTAGGTTTAGGTTATAGGTATAGGTTTAGGTTATAGGTTATAAGTATAGGTTATAGGTTAAGGTTAAGGTTAAGGTTTAGGGATTTAAGTTTAGGTTAAGGTTGTAAGTATAGGTTATGCGTTAAGGTTAAGGTTTAGGTTTCGGCTATAAGTATAGGTTTTGGGATTTGAGAATAGGTTTAGATTAAGGTTATAAGTCTAGGTTTAGGTTATAGGTTAAAGTTTAGATTTAGGTTATAGGTATAGGTTTAGGGATTTGAGAATAGGTTTAGGTTAAGGTTATAAGTATAGGTTTAGGTTATAGGTTAAGGTTTAGGTTTAGGCTATAGATATAGGTTTAGGTTATAGGTTAATGTTTAGGTTTAGAAAATCAAGTTCAGGTTCGGGATCGGGTTTAGGTTTGGGTTTAGGTTTTAGGTTATAGGTTATAGGTGACGGTTTAGGTTTAGGTTATAAGTACAAGTTTTGGAATTTGAGAATAGGTTTAAGTTATAAGTGTAGGTTTAGGTTGGGTTATAGGTTAAGGTTTTAGGATTTGAGAATAGGTTTAGGTTAAGGTTATAAGTCTAGGTTTAGGTTATAGGTTAAGGTTTAGGTTTAGGTTATAAGTATAGGTTTTGGGATATGAGAATAGGTTTAAGTTAAGGTTATAAGTATAGGTTTAGGTTATAGGTTAAGGTTTAGGTTTAGGTTTAGGTTATAGGTTAAGGTTTAGGTTTAGGTTATAGGTATAGGTTTTGAGATTTGAGAATAGGTTTAGGTTAAGGTTATATGTCTAGGTTTTGGTTGGGTTATAGGTTAAGAGAATAGGTTTAGGTTTAGGTTAAGGTTATAAGTATAAGTTATAGGTTTAGGTTAAGGTCTAGGTTTAGGTTATAGGTATAAGTTTTGGGAATTGAGAATAGGTTTAGGTTAAGATTATAAGTATAGGTTTGGGTTTAGGTTTTATGTTATAGGTTATAAGTAAAGGTTATAGGTTAAGTTTAAGGTTAAGGTATAGGTTTAGGTTTCGACTATAAGTATATGGTTTGGTTTAAGTTTAAGGTTAAGGTATAGGTTTCGGCTATAAGTTTATGGTTTGGGCTTAGATTTTAGGTTATAAGTTATAAGTAAAGGTTATACAGGTTTAGGTTATAGGTTAAGGCTGTGGTTTAAGTTAAGGTTGTAAGTATAGGTTATAGGTTAAGGTATAGGTTTAGGTTTCAGCTATTAGTATAGGTTTTGGGATTTGGGAATAGGTTTAGGTTAAGGTTATAAGTTTAAGTTAAAGTTATAATTTTAGGTTAAGGTTATAAGTTATAGGTTTAGGGTGTAGTTTAGGTTAAGGGTGTGGTCCCTGCAAATGTAGATATAAACAAGATATAAACACGGCCTGTCCAAATGGTCATGCCCTTTCAATGCTGTCCATAGGAAATAGATAGCTTCATCATGGTCATAATAACGGTTCTCACTTTCTAGGAACCCCCGCTCATCCGGATAGCTCCAATGCACATCCGGGTCTGCTCCATTAATTTTAAGCAAATAAAAAAACACAGCCTGTCCAAATGGCAAGCCTCTCCAATGTTGTCCATAGGAAATGGACAGCTTCATCATGGTCATAATAGCAGTTCCTACTTTTCAGGGACCCCCGCTCATCCGGATAGCTCCGACGCACATCTGAGTTTGCTCCATTAATTTCAAGCAAATAAAAAAATACGGCCTGTCCAAATGGCTAAGCCCCTCCAATGCTGTCCATAGGAAATGGACAGCTTCATCATGGTCATAATAGTGGTTCTCACCTTCCAGGGACCCCCGCTCAACATCCAGATAGCTCCGACACACATTCGGGTCTGCTCCATCACTTTCGATCAAATACAGATATAAACATGGCTTGTCCAAATGGTCAGGCCATTTCAATGCTGTCCATAAGAAATTGACAGCTTCATCATGGTCATAACAGCGGTTCCCACCTTCTAGGGACCCCCGTTCAACATTCGGATAGTTCCGACGCACATTCGGGTCTGCTCATTTAAATAAAATGGATTATTAGGATCATTTAAATAAAATCAGGTCCAATCAATAATCTGACCTGGAGGATTCTGTTTCCATTGTTGACAGCACCTCGAATCTTGTTTTAGGGCCTACAAATTCAAAATTTAATACAAAAATTAGAAAAATCAAAGAAATTTAAGAAAGATAGTCAAAGTCCATGTGAATGAGCACAAGTATGCACCTACATATGAATTCTGAAAAGCTACTGCATATCACAAAAAATAATAATAATAATAAATAAATAAATAAATCCTTGCGTTTGGATATTCAACAAAATGGGTTGGAATGAATTCATTTGCCTAATTCATGGAAACTTAACTAGGAAAGTAAGATAGTTAATATTACTTTTCACAATGCAAAGTTTCAGTTATGTCTCTTCTTTACCTTCCATTTTCTTCTTAACAAGAAAATCCATATTTACTAATATTCCTATTTTTCTATTTTTCAAAAGAATGAGTTCGGACTCCAAAAGCGTCGGCTCCAACACTCGTACTTTCAACCCAAACCCTAAGGACTCCAAAATTACCAAGTACTCATAAACATTCATTGCAAGCATTTTCTGTCTATGTGCATGACGACCATACTGTTAAGATTAATCCTCTTATTTTCATTTACAGAAACTAGTGGATGGCAAATTATGTGTAACATACAGAGATGGTTCAGCCACTTGTTCAATTAGGGAAGGTTCAAAAGGACATGCATATTTGAAAGTTGGTCAAATCATAAACAGACGTATTATCACTACAAGAAAAGAGGGCTTTAACCTCAGTTCAAAACTGTGGCTAAAAATGTTAAAAACTGATTGCCTCAGTCATCCAAACCGAGGTTGAAACCCTAGCCTCGGTTTTAGTAAACGAGGCTAAAATGACTTTTATAGCCTCGGTTCTTCAAGTGAGGCTAAAAGAACCTTTTTAGCTTCAGTTTTCTCGAAATGAGGCTAAATCAAAATTTTAGCCTCCATTGTTTCCAACTGAGACTAAATCCAAATTTAACCTCAGTTACCCCAAACTGAAGTTAAAACTATTTTTAACCTCAGTTCTCAACAACCGAGGCTAAAGCCTTTAGCCACGGGAGTTGTAGTCTCAGTTTATGTAATTGAGGCAAAACTGAGACTAAATATGAATTTAGCCTCTTTTGGCATCAACCGAGGCTAAATTCGATTTTTGACCTCATTTCTCTATCAACCACCACTAACAATATCATAATCAACAAATGACTGAACCTGTGCATATTTCACCCATTTAACATTCATCAAGACAACAATCAACACAATATTAACAAAATAATTATATCCATGCACAATATCAAGTTTTCAAAACTAATCATATGAACTGTTTAAAGTTCATATTTAAAGTTTTCAAAACTAATTATATCCATGCACAATATCAACAATCAGCACATGAACTGTTTCACTAAGGTCCCCTTCTAGCTCCTCTCTCTGCAACTGTTGCCTTTCAGCCTCTCCTTTGACAATCTCCACCTAAAAGAAATGGAAAGTAAAAGCTACTTGAGAAAACTATTAAGCGAATTAAAGCTAATGCAGGAAATGTTCTGAATATATCCCAGTAACCATTGATGAGATGACCTTGTTTTCCAATACATTTACGGTATATTCTAGCTCTTCCACAGACTTCTCTAATAGCTTCACCTCCTCCTCCTCTTCGACATAGTTCTTCCTTGCCTCAGCTATCTGAGATTGAAAGGAAAAACATTAAGAACCAAACATGACACAAGTAGGGGAAAAAAATCAGAAATAAGTAATGATAAAAAGAATCAGCAAGCACATGTTGAGCTTCTGTAGCAATTGCTTCATTTTCTTTAGCAACGGCTCGTGCCATTTCTAGCTGCTCTTTCAAGACAAGTACCTCAGAATCAAGGCAATCCCTTTCCTTAGTAACTTATTCAGATCACTCTTCAAACCTTCAAGGTTATGATTCATTTGCCCAAGTGAATCACTCATTTCAATAAGTTCTTCTTCCAGCCTTTCAATTATCTTACCTTTCTCCATCAACTACTCAGTGAAATTTTTCGTCAACAAGAGATCTTCCATGTGAGCTTTCAACTCAAGATTTCATTTGAAGCCAGTTTTAGTAACTTCTGCTCTTCCATAAGCTCAATATTAGCCGCTGCCACGCCCTCGCCCCTCTCTAATCTCCTCTCCTAATGGAGAACGAACCAAAATCAAGGGAAATGCTATCAGCAGTTGCAATTGGAAGGAAATGCCAAAAATCTTCAGTAAAAACCAATCTTAAGCCCTAACTAGGGTTGTGTGGAGAATAGTTCCAGCACAACATAACCATTTTAGACACCAAAAGCACCCTTCCAAATCTTTCCATTCAGAATTTGTAGAGAATTGCAGCCATAGCTCCATTCCAATGCATTTACATTTACCAACCAGCTAATAACCCCTATCTTAAATGATAGAGGTTAACTAAAATGCAATCAAAGCCCAATGAGACTTGTTGAACAAGCTAACTAAAATATCACATCCTCGCAACCTAGTATCCATGATTTTGACTGAAAGAAGAACATTACTTAACTACCCCAAATTGAAATGGAAATACTTAAACTACCCCCTAAAGTCCAGAAAAGGTGGAAAAGACCAAAACACCTAGAATTTCTTGAATTTTACTTCTCATTTGTTCCTTGAGCATTGCATCAATAACACTCAAGGAAATGAAGATTGTCTTCGCTGCATCAAACCCAAAAAGACAAATGGCAAGGAACTACATGATACATGACCTGAGGATGGGCCCTGACATTTGGTGATCCACACTGTTGATCTGATGATTCCAATGCTGGATGGGCCACACCCAAAAATCACCCCAATAGGATAATCCTAACAGATCAGTTTGCTTCTGTGGGTGGGTGGGTGGGTGGGTGTGTGTGTGTGTGTGAGAGAGAGAGAGAGAGAAGAGAAGAGAGAGAGAGAGAGAGAGAGAGAGAGAGAGAGAGAGAGAGAGAGAGAGAGAGAGAATGGCATTCACTGCGTCGTGCAATATGTTTGCATCGATTGGTTCACCAATAGTTTTTGATGGATTCTGTGACAACAAGAGTGAAGCCTGCATAAGAAAAAAGGCCATGCATCTTTAGAAATGTAAAGCCTGCACCTAATCAATCAGATACACAAGAGTGTATTTAATTACCTTTAAACCTTTTGTAGTGCAATCTGATATGGGCCATCCATGATCTCTAGTTGAGAAAGGCCATGCCCCTTTAGAAATGTGACAATACCAGAAACTAAGATCACCAGGGTAGTCATCCAAAACTTCAAAAACAAAGTGGAATAGGTCATAGGAAAAAGTAGGGGAGGACCATGGTCAGGATATCCGAAAACAACTTGATTTTCAAAAACTTTACTGTGAGAGAGAGAGAGAGAGAGAGAGAGAGAGAGAGAGAGAGAGAGAGAGAGAGAGAGAGAGAGAGTAGAAAACTACTGCTCCTAAAGTAATATAATGAAACCTGTGAATTCTTTATGTACTCGTGCACTTTCTTAAGAGTTGAACCAAATTCCTCAAGAAGGCTAGTTGAGATTATTGCCAAGCAGTGTCCCATAATTGACTGCCATTATAACCTTGCAGTTAACCACAATCAATAAGTGAGTTTTGAATCGAATGTCCTCCAAAAAAAAAAGTTATGCCGATGACCACTTATGCATTGAACTATAAATGGTTTTAGATTTTGAACACCTATGAGAAACCCAGATTCAATTGACACTGGATAAAAACAAAGACAAAATGCTACTACATAAATGTAAAGATGGTTTATTTTATTTCCAGACCTGTATTTTCATGCCATCTTCTGCAAGCCACAAATAGTCAAAAATCCTTGGCAGGTGCAACTTGAATGCCTCAGAATTTGGATCTTCTACCTAGCAGCAAAGCATATTTAAGACCTGCTTATCATGAGATGGACAAAACCAATGGACAGAAAAATAGATGATGGGTTCCGCTAATGCCTGCTCTTATTCATCAAAGGAATAAATTTTGGAACATTACAAGAAGATCCAACCAACATTTTTGCAATGGCAAGATTCCTACAATATGCTTGAATTAATTACTTTCTAGTAGAGAAATTTTTTTGCTGATGTTACAAATATAAAAATTCCAGAAGCCGTATGAAATTATCAAGTCTACTGTTGAATTGGTGAAAGTTCATTGAGTTGATTTAATAAATAATAATAATAATAATAATAATAATAATAATAATAATAATAATAAAGCCACCATACCCACCAAAATGAAGAAATAAACAAAATCTCTTCAAGGAGGTTAAAGGAGCCTTATTCAACTCCAGGCTGGTTAAAGAAGTGAAACAACCAACAAATATTATTTTTTCTTGTAACTGATAATTTATTTTAAAAGGTGGCAAAGCCACAAAAGAATACAACAAGAAAACAAAATCACAAAGAAGATCAATCAAAGCTTGAGAGATTGCAATCTCTAAAGCTTTGAGGACACAGCCACCCACCCAATAACAAGAGATCTCACATTTTAGAAAACTGTCTTCACGTTACTAGAAGCACCTTTCAAACATCTAATAGGTATGTCACCAATTACTAATTACCGATGCAGTTCGTAGATCTCCAAGGTCTATGAGTGGAAGAAATGCAGGGATTTTGGTAGCCTCTAACAAAGGAACTTGCTAAATCATGCTGTCAATACTAACTAAGGTATTACTCCAATCTACATGCGTGTTAATAGCAAAGTAATTAATGTCAATCTAAGATAAACATGGGAAGAATATGTATGCTTTTACCATTACATAGCCTGGTGTAGATTCTCCAGCTCTCCATGACAATGCCTTCCCTGCAAAAGAATATTTGAGAACTTCTTTTCAGCTTATACATTTTGGCAAGCAATCTAAATAAGGGTTTTATTGTGAGCCACAACTGGCATAAATAGATACAACTACTGGGCTGATGATTTTTTGTCCTTGCCTTTTTGTTTGGAGGGGTAGGGGTGATCAAATCTTTATGATCCATTGATCAAAATCACAATCTGAACCATTAAGATGTGTTCAGAACATCGATGTTAGACTACAAATTAAGTTTTAGCCAATTTTGAATTTTGACAACTTAATAGTTCGGACCAATTCTTTCCAGATTGAACGTTCAGCAAGCTGCTCTGCTTCGTTTAAAGTGTTTATCATATAATTTTATTTCACTCTATCTTCTGGTTCGACTTAAGACCTTCATCTAGAACTCTATCTTCTGCTCAAATAAAATCCATCAGCTATCTGACCAGAGAACAACAAACTGATTGACAGAACTAAATTCCAAACTGATGCAGGACAATTAACCACTTGCCCCTGCATTACAAACTCCCTTTCTTTTAAGTAGAAAAAATCTCATGAGTAGAAAATTCACACAGATTTTTAAGAAAACAAATAGAAGCGAATTCCCTACCATCCAACTCTCATCTTATGCCAGAACCCCCTGCTTCAGCTTACATCAACTATGCCAGAACCCCCCGCATTAGCCTGCATCAGTTTTTCTCATCGTTATTGAAAATGCCTACTTTGCCATGTTGAGCACACATATCCCTGCATCGAACGGTAAATAAAAGCATTAGAGGATGCAAAGCAAGGTCGCAATTAAAATGTCCAACACCACTAAAAAATAACGTGCTAATTGTTCTTTCCTTGGTATGGAGTAGGAATCACATGGAGCACAAACAGCAAGGAAATACCAAGTTTCTATGAGTTATTATATCAAACATTTATCATGAATGTCTCCCTTTGGCATTTCATTGAACATCAGGTACACATCACAATTTAAAAGCCTCGTATCCCATTTCGTTAAACATCCAGTACACATCCCATGCATGTCTCCCTTTGGCATTTCATTGAGCATCTGGTACGCATAACAATTCAAAAGCCTCAAATCCCATTTCGTTGAACATCCAGTCCACATCCCATGCATGTCTCCCTTTGGCATTTCATTGAACATCTGGTACGCATCACAATTTAAAAGCCTCAAATCCCATTTCGTCGAACTTCCAGTACACAATCGCTCCAAATTAATAAGAGATCAAACAAGATTAGTGCTTTGAATGTTTGCTTCTCAAACCGATTCGATCAAAAACCTTCAAAAAGGAGGAATCTACCATGATCTGACGAAGATGAAGCCTCTAATGAGAAAATCACTACCTTTCAGGATCTGAATTCCACAACCCGATGAAGACAAGGCTACTAGATGAGAAATCAAATCCTATATGATGTCAAGCATCAGCAGATTGCTTAGCAAACCGATACAAACCGAGCTTGCAGATCAGATTTCTCCGGGACGAAATCCGATGTATCAAACGATCGAAGAGATTTGAAATGATCTGAGATGAGGAAGGATTTTGTGGAAATCAACTTTGCTGCTGAGAGGAGGAGAAGACAGACCGGATCTGGGTTAGGGAATGGAGAGAGAGAGAGAGAGAGAGAGAGAGAGAGAGAGAGAGAGAGAGAGAGAGAGAGAGAGAGATTTGGAATTTGGGGTTTTTTTTGGGCGCGGCTCTATTTTTTAGCGCGCACCCAAATTTAGGTCAAGGTCTGTTATGGCTCTGTGGGCCCCACCATGATGCATGTCAAACATCTACCCCATCAGTTAGTCATATGTACCATCCCATGGTGGGCCTAGGGATTAAAAATCAAATCAATCTATAACTTGTGTGAGCCACACCACATACAAAAGTTAAGAGGGGTTACCCTCCATTAAAACATTCATAATTATTTTTTGGGCCCACCGAGATGTGGTCCACAAATCCAGCCCATCCATTATGTGTGTGTCACTTGGATGAGGGGTCGTACCAAGTTTCAGACGCATCCAAATTTCAGGTAAGGCCCGCCAAGTGCTTTTATATGTTTTTGGCATGTCTTCGCATGATTTTAGATGGTATGGCCCACCGAACTTCCGTATACGGCTGATTTTTGGGATATCCCATAATTCAAAGGGGACCCATCAAGTGCATAGTGTTGATGTTTGACACATGTCATGGTGGGGCGCACACAGCTTGACCTCATGGGGATGGCATGGATTAAACACAAAGGTCAAGCTGTGTGGACCCCACCATGACATGTGTCAAACATCAACACCGTGCATTTGATGGGCCCCCTTTAAATTATGGGATATCCCAAAAATCAGCCGTATACGGATCTTAGGTGGGCCATACCTTCTAAAATCATGTGAATAAATGCCTAAAACATATAAAAACACTTGATGGGGCCCACTTGAAATTTTTATGCATATGAAACTTGGTCCAACTCCTCATCCAAGGGGGCTACACATAATGGATGGGCTAGATTTTTGAACCACATCTCGGTGGGCCTAACAAATGATTATGAATATTTTAATGAACTCAACTTTTGTATGTGGTGTGGCCCACCATGGAATGGTGCATCTGACTGATGGGGTAGATGTGGGCCCACTTTGATTTATATATTATATATCCATATGATCCATTTGTTTCCCTTACCATACTCTGTCTCTCTTTTTTTCTACCCTAGTTGTTGCCTACACGGCCGCACCCAACAGTCTAGCAAGCTGGCTGCCAGTCACCATCTCTGCCCCTCTATCTCTCTCTTTCTCTCATTCTCTCAGTCTCTTTAAGGCTCCGAGCCAACATGCGCCCAATCCCGACTTGGCCCGATCTCTCCGAAGTAGGTGTTTAACTTATTTTTTATTTATTTAACTTGTATATTTATATGATTGTAGATTTATTTTAGATTTATGGTTGAGGGGCTAGGTTGGAAGGTTAGAGGTCGGATCGGGTTAGGAGGGATGGATTAGGTCGAGTTGGAGGTTTTTTATACTTAACATGATTGACATTTAATTTGTATTATTTAGTCAAAAACATAATATGTTAACATATGAACAAGCTCCACTCGACTCGACTCGACTCGAATTGCTAGCTCGACTCAATAGCTTTGGCAAACAAGGCATGCTTCAATGTTGAGCTCGAGGGTGAGCTTGAGGTCGAGTATAGAATGGACAAGTCAAGCCCAGCTTAGCCCACCTCGACTCGACTCAGCTTGGCTCGATGTACAACCATAGTGACTCTAGAGTGGACAACGTTTAAAAATTGGAGGTAATTCTTTACTTGTACAGGTGGCATGGTTTTACAGTAATCACAACCATCCAAATCGCTAAACCAAGTGTGGATGGAGTATAACTAAAAAATGACAAAGAGAAGATTATTAACCATGCACCTGATTTTTTACTTTGAATTTGGACCACTCGCTGCTTACTTTTAATAATCTATTTGATGGCCATTAATTGAATGGTCAAGATTACTTGACCTTGTGGTTCTAGAGATTTTCTTAATCTCACAATTTGGATGGTCTGGATAGTCATACATCACCTCCACGCGTAAGGAGAATGAATGGACGATCAGCCTGTTTTTGGAGAAGGACAATCTTCATTAAGGGGCCTACCTTTTTCATGGTACCGATGTCCTCCGTAAATGACACGGTAACGCGAGCCATGGTACCATTGCATGTAGGTGATCAGTTCTCTTTTTAAAATGTTAAAATATCAATATTGTATTCTGAGCTTTGCTAAGCGCACACGCATGTGCAATACAACTCGAGTACATACCATATATTTGCCAGCATGACACAATAGATCTGAGATCCAGTCCATCCATCAGAACATAAACACAATAATAATAACTTAATTCAAAAATCCGTTTGGTCCACATGTTATGTGGGCCACAATTTGGAAAAAAAAAAAGTATGGCTTTGAAAAACCTGGTTGAAGTTTTCTAACCCATTCGTTGTTTCCAAATTGAGGCCCACATACTCATTGGACCAGGATTTATTTTGAAGAAAGAAACATATACAGAGTAGGACCAACCTGATGGATGGATGAGATCTAGCATGTATGTGCCATGCTAGCATGTGTGGCATGTACACGAGTTTAATTGCACACACGTGTGCGCTTAGCAAAGCTCTACGATTTGCTATCATTTTCTACTATCAATAGAATTTTAGATTATGCAAATCATACCAAACTCAAATGAATAATTTTAAAAGCTTCTCACTGTCCTATTGAAATTATCATATGAATAATTTTAAAAACTCAATCAGGCTACATATGAGAAAGATATTGGGCATATAAGATTGATCAAAAATTTCAGTGAAATTTGATTTAAATATATAAAGTTATTTAATCTTCAATTTGAACTGATTAGATTGTCCAAAAATGATTAAAGGTTCAATTAGTGGATGTGCCAAATAATTTAGTAATTTTTATTTTGACAAATAAATTTTAATTTCCTTTTAAAAATAACATTTTTTTCAAAATGTATATTTTTTTTTACTCTTTTAACCAAATATCATTTTTATTATAAAATATTTCAAAAATATTTAAAATACAAATTTTGAATTTTTATTTTTAAAATCTCAAAATTTTTCTCATATTTTAATTTTTTCTCAAAAATTTCAAAATGCCGATTTTTATCTTCAAAAGCATTATTTTGTTCTCAAAATTTTTTCTTAAACATAGTTAAAATTTCTAAACTTTTTAATATTCTTTTTTATGTGATATTACAAATCATTTAAATATTACCTTTTAATTATATATATAAAAAAATTTTCATTCATAATATAAAAACTAAACATATATATATATATATATATATATATATATATATATATATATATATATATATATATATATATATATATATATATATATATATATGTACCGACAAAAAATTTTAAAAATTAAAGTATTTTTACATTATTACAAAAATATATACATTTTTACATTAGGAAAAACACTTTTACTGACAATTTTTTGTATTTTGAAACTTCGAAACAAACTGTACCTACGAAAATTTTCGTAGGTAAAGATGGCTTTTAGCTACGAAATTATATTCCGTAGGTAAAAGTAAAGTTTTCAATTGATATGTTCAGAACAGCCTTTAGCTACAAATATTTTCGTAGGTAAATATGGCTTTTACCTACGAAATCTAATTTGGTAGGTAAAAGTAGATTTTTAAAATTTCGACACACCCTTTAGATACGAAACTTTTCATAGGTAAAGATGGGTTTTACCTACGAAATTTAGTTTCACAGGTAAAAGTAAACCTTTCAACCTTAAGCTACGAATAGTTTCGTAGGTAAATATGGCTTTTGCCTATGACATTATATTTCGTACGTAAAAGTAGACTTTTCGATTTATTTGAAAAATTCAGAACACCCTATAGCTATGAAAAGTTTCGTAGGTAAATATGACTTTTCCCTACGAATTTATATTTCGTAGGTAAAAGTTTTCAATTTTTTGTATTTCAAAACACCCTTTAGCTACAAATATCTTTGTAGGTAAAGATGGCTAAAGTAAATTCGGAACACCCTTTAGCTACGAAACGTTTCGTAGGTAAAGATGGCTTTTCCCTACGAACTTACATTTCGTAGGTAAAAGTAGTAAAGTTTTCGATTTTTGTATTTGGAAAACTTCAAAACACCCTTTACCTACGAAACTATTTGTAGGTAAAGATGGCTTTTGCCTACAAAATCTAATTTCGTAGGTAAAAGTAGACTTTTTGATTTTTTGAAAAATTTAGAATACTCTTTAGCTACAAAAATTTCATAGGTAAAGATGGCTTTAACCTACGAAATTACATTTCGTAGGTAAAGTAAAGTTTTCAATTTTTTATATTTTGAAATTTTCAAAACACCCTTTACCTACGAAAATTTTCATAGGTAAAGATGGTAAAAGCAAAGTTTTTGATGTTTTTGAAAAATTCAGAACACCCTTTAGCTATGAAAATATTCGTAGGTAAAGATTGTTTTTCCCTACAAACTTAAATTTCGTAGGTAATAGTAAGGTTTTCGATTTTTTTATTTTAAAATTTTCACAACAGCCTTTACCCACGAAAAGTGTCGTAGGTAAATATGGCTTTTGCCTACGAAAGCTAATTTCGTAGGTAAAAGTAGGCTTGACGATATTTTTGAAAAATTCAGAACACCCTTCAGCTACGAAACGTTTCGTAGGTAAAGATGGCTTTTCCCTACAAACTTATATTTCGTAGGTAAAAGTCAGATTTTCAATTTTTTATATTTTGAAATTTTTAATTTTTTATATTTTGAAATTTTCAAAACACCCTTTACCTACGAAACTTTTCGTAGGTAAAGAAGGCTTTTGCCTACGAAATATAATTTGTAGGTAAAAGTAGACTTTTCACCCTTTAGCTACGAATATTTTCATAGGTAAAGATGGCTTTTACCTACGACATTATATTTCGTAGGTAAAAGTAAAGTTTTCAATTTTTTGCCCTTTACCTACGAAAATATTCATAGGTGAATATGGCTTTTGCCTACGAAAGTATATTTCGTCGGTAAAAGTAAACTTTTACCAACGAAAATAATTTTCGTCGGTAAAAGTTATCTTTACCTACGAAAATTAGTTTCGTCAGTAAAAACCATATTTCTTGTAGTGTCTGATACCACTTTGTTGGGGGCCTTGCACAAAACCTTAGGATCTAGCCATTCAGAACAAACCAGAATTATGGGATAATAAAAGCAATGAAGTAAATCAAAACATAAACCATACCACACCAGGGATTTTTACATAGAAAACCCTCAAAGAGGTAAAAACCACGGGACCTCGTCCAGATCAACAATGCACTATAAAGCAGAACGTTACAACCGATCACAAGTACACACGGCTTGGATCAAACCTTCATCACTCATGCAGGAGTGGATAAACAGTAAGAGAGTAAGAGAAAAATAGAGAGATCTCACCGATTACGAGGACATAGAAGCGTTGAGATGTGGAATGCGAAGTAGATCACCTCTACGAGCAGAATCTCTCTTCTACAAGCTTCCTCTCTTTCTTTCTCTCTCTCTCTCTCTCACACTAAACCCTTTTGAAAACCCTTGCAAAGCTTTAGGAAACCTTAGAATACCCTGAAATACACCCCAATCTCAGATACACCCCTTTATAAGGAAATAGAAAGAGGTAGAACCCAAATAGGAAACAAAATCTGCAAAATCTGTATTTTCGCAATCGCATCTGTGGAACTCTTCGATGATATCAAAGCTCCCTTGATAACAGTGTCGATATCATCTGAAGGTCTCTCGATAACATCGACAGAACCCAAAAACTATCTAGCAACCAGGGGTGAAAATTCTAACAATTATCGATGTCATCGAGCCACTCTCGATGACAACCTCGATATCATCTGAAAGTCTCTCGATGATATCGACAGGATTAAAAAACTGTCCAGCGACCAGCGCTGAAAAATCCTGCAATTATCGATGATATCGAAGCTGGTTCGATTTCATCAATTCCACTAATGAGGAGAAAATCCCCATCATACTCTGCCTAATTCAAGTCTTGTAACCAAGTTTTAAAACCATGGCGATGGTGTGTAAGACCCTGATTGGTATTCTTGTGACCAATAACATAGATGGGCCATGGACTAAAAGTTGTTTGGTGGGACAACACTGGTCACTTGAATTGAGAAAAATAAATAAAAATTATTACCCTTCTACTGATATTTTTGGCCTTGTTCCGAACCACGAGTTGGATAATTGGAATTGCCTCATTATGTGCCCAATGACAAATCTCATTCTTAACCATTTTTTAGTTATATGATGTTTGAAGAGTTTTTCAAATTTAAGAGATTATTTGTTGGTAGGTCCTATCGTACAAAGGCAATGGAATAATTGGATCATAAGGCTCATCTCAAGAATCTTTGTTTGCAATTGCATCAATTTTCTATAATATATATATATATATATATATATATATATATATATATATATATATATATATATATATATATATATATATATATATATATATATATATATATATATATATATTGATTCGAAGCTTCTTTTTTTTTTTGTAAGAAAAGGAAATTTTCCATTGATCATCAAGATTTATAGACATTTCAAGTGGGTCCCTACAAAGAGGAAGCAGACCACACCTATCATGTAACCACACCGTAGGAGAGAGGAACGACACCAATTTTCTATAATATAACTCTCTCTCTCTCTCAATATATATATATATATATATATATATATATATATATATCTGGGAACTGGTTCTATGCGGTCGAGCTCATGGGAACTTCCCATGAGGTCAAGTTGTGTGGGCCTCATCGTGATGCATGCCGAACATCAACACCATGCATTTGATGAGTCTCCTTTAAATGAATGGATATCCTAAAAATCAACCATACAAGGAACTCAGGTTGGCCATACCATCTAAAATAATGTGAAGGCATGCCTAAAACATATAAAAGAACTTGGTGGGGCCCGCCTAAAATTTTGATACGATTGAAACTTGGTCTAACTCCTCATAAAAGTGGGACCCACATATTGGATGGGCTGGATTTGTGAACCACACCTTGGTGGGCCCAACAAATAATTATAAATGTTTTAATGGGACGATAACCCCTTTCAACTTTTGTATGTGGTGTGGCCCACACAAGTCATGGATTGACTTGATTGTTAAGCATGAGGCATTTGACTGATGGGGTAGATGTTCGGCACACATCACAATGGGGCCCACACAGCTCGACCTCATGGGAAGTTCCCATGAGCTATATATATATATATATATATATATATATATATGTGGTGAAGATCATACCTACACGCGATATGCACGAAAGATATGTGTGTGATGCTTATCTATCAATATCGATATCATGAACTAAGAAATTTCTCTATGATATATCCTAATACTAGAGAGTCGAGATAGCTCAACTTCCAATCCTCTGGTAGATACTGATCAAGACAAATACCATCCACATAAGTGGACCACACGTGAGAATAATTGACGAGAATAGAGTGGATCTCCGCTCTCTCTCATACTTTGTCTTTTTCGTCATACTCACACATCCCATGAGGTAGGGACATCTTGGGATAGCTTTACTGTAAGACCCAACTTGAATTGAGTTGAAACATATGCCATTACGACTGCATCGTCACCGCGGTTCTAACCCCGCGTCTTTTGTGTCCATCCGATATGTAGATCAAAAGTTGTGTACATTTCATTATATGATCATTGATCATGTGGCCCACTTAGGTGGAATGCATGTGTGGACCACCACCTCCCTTGGCACAAGTTCCAAGGTACACTACCCACACACTGCACAAATATCCATAACTAACACCACCAAGAGACCTACTAAGCATAACACTTTGTTATTGTCACCATAGGCCATTATGGTTTCTCTAACCAAGGAGAGAGAGGCCATGATTGCTTTCCTACAACTCTCTCTCTCTCTCCCTTCTCTCTCTCTCATTTTCTCTCCTTCTTTCTCCCTTGCAAAAAATTCAGCACCTCTCCCCTCCATTCTAGCCCCTTCTCCTCCTTTTTCTTCTCAATCCCTCCATTGAAAACTCATCCCAACCATTGATCCATGTTGCTTGGAGCCTCTAGATGATGGTGATGTAAATTTCAAGGTTGATTTAGGTGAGTGCTTCTTCTTCTTTCCTTTCTCCCTTTCCTTTTGCTACATGCATGGAAGCATGTAGGACCCACCAATCCATGGTGGAGGTCCTACATGGATCCTAGGATGAAGGCCATGGGCCTAGATCCTATTCATTCCCTTTCATGGTGGGCCATTCTTCATGGACCCACCATGATGCATTCTCCTTTATTCTTGCATCTCATAGGCCATCTAGGCCTTTGCATGCATGAAGAGAGGGTGTCCCTACCCTCCAGCAAATTATCTTGATACATAATAGCTTGCATGTAAGTATATACATGGTGGATGGTGTAGATTGTGGAGTAGAAGGTCCATTAGTGGTGGGACCTTCCACCAATGGTCGATTGCTTCTTCCTTCTCCCTTTCTCTCTCTTTTTTTTTTCTCCTGTGTATTATGATGATGTGTGGCCCACCAAGGAGAGATCAGCAACATCTCAGACCCTTAACTAGATGGGAAGTCCAAGCCCACTTTGACTAGAAGTCCAAGCCCACCATGCATGCATGGTTTGGATGACCTCCAAAATGACATTTTCATGGAGGTCTGAGTGAGCTCAGGGTCTAAAATTTTTTTAACCCATCAAGGTGGACCCCACATGTTGAATCAGGGCCATAAACCCTTTGATTAGTTTATATGGGTTGAAATGTGGACAACATATGTCGCTGTCCAGATTCCAGGCCTAGTTGGAACATGACTTTTGAGCTAATGTTTGGATCTATTTACATGCCCTTTTCTCCCAAATTTTCTTGAGAATTTTGTGGTGCATGGACCCCACTTTGATGTGGAATGAGGCCCACACCATTTTCCTCATGATTGAGACCCATGGGATGGGACAAAGTGGGCTAACTGTCCAGAAATTTCTGGACAGTTCAGCAACACTATAAGTTGGAAATGAGCATTTTTACCTGAGTTTCTGGAATAAGTGGACTACCCCAGTGGACCCCACTTGTTATCCAGATGTAGGAACACCTTTTTTCCAATTTTTCAAGGGTTTGGGTGGGTCCAGGCCCACCCCATGTGGTCCCAAACATAGGGACAGTCACATTTCCAGCAACATTTTTTTAGCAGTAGATTTCTTTAGGAATACTTATCTGTACACAAATTGCAGGGGTTAAATAAAATATTTTTACTTTTTCAAAAATTCTAAATTTTTGTAGGGAGGTGTCCCACCCATGTTAGAACCTACCTACACAATTTCAGGGCCAAGGTATCCTATTTGGGTATCCAAAAGGGTAGGCCAACATACTCGACTGCCAGAAATTTCTGCTGTTCAGTTCAGCAGCATAGTTCCAAAAAAATAAAATTCTAAAAATACTTTCTAAGAAGTTGGGCTATATTTCTGGGTCTAAACTTGTTGTAGGATTGATGAGGGACCTTGCGTCCAAATTTCAGGAATTTTGGAGGCCCAGAACCTACCCATTTGGATGGCCAAAATTTAGGACATTTACATTCCATCAATAGTTCACCCTGGATAGATTACATTCTTAAAATTTATTAAAATACTTTTGAGCGTCTAAAAATTGTAAAAATTTATGGAGATGTGTTGAATTCATGTTAGGACCTACCTAAAAAATTTTGGAACCATTGGATGCCTGTACACACTATGGTAGTGCCTGGACCGGCCCACTATAATATGGTGTCCAGATCAGTCCGAGATTCAGGATAGATTGTTTTATTTGAATTAATTAAAATAGTTTTAGATGTCAAAAAATTATAAAATTTTATGGGGGTGTATTATACCCATGGAAGGACCACCCTATAAATTTTTAGGGCCATCGGGCCTCTGTACCGACCGTGGTGTGGCCTGCAATTTGGACCAGTTTTGGGTCAAATACCCAGGCACACCCTTACCTTGGGTTGCTGGGCCTGCATTCTAATAGCATGGCCCACTTGAAGTAAGTGTTGTATATCTCCCTTCTTATCTAGTGGGGCTCACTGTGATATATGTGGATCGCCATGGGTCAATAACCCATCTAAATTAAATAAATTTCTGGACTCCAGCAGGCCCAGGAAATGGGTGGACTGGAATTCCAACAAGGGGCCCAAAATTTGCTACGTGGTTGATTGTTTAGGAACTATTGTGACACACCAAATTTGAGAGAGTGTTGCACACACTCTTTGCTTTCCTTCCTTAGACATTTTAGGCTTAATGAGTATCCCCTTGAGGCCCACCTTTGTGGTGATTTTGTGGGCTAGCCTTAACCAAAAATTTTAATAGTTTTATAGGCTTAATGGGCTGGAAACTTCTTCCTTGAGCCCAAGATTATGCAAGGGCTGACCTTATTGATTTACAGGCCCAATGGGCCGTCTACAAGCTGATCATGTGTATTTATTAGCCTTAATGCCCTCATAAAATGCTTAGTTGTGGGCTGACTTACAAGGCCCACATAAATGTATATTGTGGAGGGACTTGCTAAGTCTTTGAGCTGATGTGGCAAGGCCCACACTGTCAGTATAGACCTTGCCCATGTGTATTCTTAGGCTTATGGGCTGCCCTCAAGTCCACTATAATGTATGAATTGGATGGCTTTTGTTTTGGGCCATTTCTTTAGGGCCCATTATGTGATATAGTATATGCATGTTTGTATTAACAAGTAGGCCTTGTGGACTCAATTCTTTTGAATAGGCCGATTGATCTTAGGTATGTACTCTCCTATCTATTGTGATGGGCTTTGGGACAATTATACACAAGAAGTCGGGCCATTGGCTGCCCTCTAAACTAACCCTGTACTTGGGCCAAAAGTGAGGCCCAACTCACTTGTGTTAAATGTGAAACTTGCCATGTAAATGAATTACTGGGCTGCCCATGAAGCCCACCACAATATGTGAAATTATGGCCTTTGTGGTTGGGCCCAAACCTTACTTGAGGGCCCACTATATGGCCTATGAGTTGGGCTTGGTGTATGGCCCATTAGGTCATGCATTGCTTGGGCTTTAGACCTTATATTATACGAGTAGTGGCGGGCTATCTCTTGGAAACCAGTTGAGGTTGGATGTCCTCTTGGGTGATCCTAGGGTAGGCCCATCGGTTCCTCTATGGATGGTTAAAGGCCCACCATAGACCCTTGACTGTTTATTTGAGGCTAAATATGGATGTATGTGGAGCCTACCTCAACACATGTTTGGTCCAGGCTGTCCAAGCATTGGATTGCCCAATCATGGAGACACTCTCTGCCTTAGGTTACTGCTGGACTCCCAGTCCATTAGTAGGCCCACTTGACCTTTTCATGATGTATGCACACCCTCCATCTGGTGGGGCCCCCTATAAGTATTGTTAGCCTTCATGAGATTATTTAACTAATTCCTGGACCTTAGCAGGCCCAGGAAGTCAAACGGGCCAAAAGTTTATCAAAGGGCCTTAAATTAAAATTGTATGGTTAAAATTTTATTTGGCTATGGGGCCCACCATATTGAGAACTTGTGTACGTGTTACATGCTTATATTTTCTTATAATCTTTAGACTTAACTAATACATTCTTTTGGGTCACCTTTAGTGATCACATGAGGACCCCATCTTAGATTATACTTTTGGGACATCCCATGGGCCCAGAGTGGGTTGGAACGTCCTAGCTTGGCCCAACCATATATTGGACCGACTTCCACCATTTTGATGGACTTGTGGGCTAAGATAAGTATAGTATTGGGCCCTTGGTTACCCACTTAATTTGCTAGTTTTTAGGCTGATGTAGTTAGGCCCATTTCCTCCTAACTTAAACTTATTTTCAGGCCGTATATTGTGTACGCGGGCTGCCCACCAAGTCCAACTTAATGCATGGATTCTATGGCTATTGAAAATTGAGCCTTGGGCCTTGATTTCCCTCTTGGGGCCCATGTTGTTAAAGGTAGTATTATATCCTTTTCTCATGGCCTATTATGAGGAATATATATGTATGTGGTTATCTGTGTTTTTATCTAAATGTAGGCCTTGGGCCTTCTATTCATATAGTTCATGGTTGATATGCCTTTTTGGGGAATGGCGGTTGAATATCCCAATTATGGATCCCTTTAGGCCCGGTTATATGTAAATGTGATTAGATACTCATCTTAAACTCTTGCTAGACTCACTTCTGTATTACTTAGATACATAGTTTATATGCTTAGTCTCGTGGGCTACCCCAGGTAAATGGGCCCCCACTAGAGGTTGAATTCCTTAAGGATATTGTCTAAGTACCTAGTCTTAGTCCCTTCTTGGATAGGAGGAGTGTACTACTTTGTATATCGCTGCATAATGCGTCTAGACCCATCTTCATGGCCCATGTACATCATTGTATGCTTGGTTGATACTATGTGTGTGTGGTCATATTGTGTCATTGGGCATTGCATGATACTTTCCCCGAGGGACATAGTATCCCCTCTTGAGCACGTTGGATGCTTGGGATTGATGCATGGTTAATTGTGTGATTCATGCATCTGGCATTGCATAACATATGAGCATTATCGCCCTTACTTCATCAGGGTTGTAGCCTTCACAGATACATCGTGGATGGCCATATTTGGATACCGAAAATGTTACTTGAGCATACCGGGTGCATAGGATGCCCATGGGTGAAATTTTTAAAACTTCTATGGTACCAAGGATCTGCTCCAGCGCCGTAACCGAGTGGTATATATGAGCGCACGAGGGCCTTATACCGTTAGGCCGCGACTCCCACTATCGTGTAGTCGGTTAGATAGGGGTGTGGCCTTACTCGCCTGATGTAAGAGGGCATTGCTAGGCTGAGTCTGACCAGCTCGTGAATGGGTCCGCTACCTTCAGGCCTTGCTGGTGATTTGTTATCCACAAGCGGGTAGTGAGGTCTCTTACGATCGTTTGACTGTGCAGGGTCTGTAGAGTGGCAGTCATCCAGCAGTGTAATGGACTCCGGTGATTTCCTTATGATGGAAATGTAATTGATATGTGGATTGGATATGAGCACTAACATTACTTCGCATTATTGCATTTACATCGGCTGTGTAAGCCTCATATTGCATCGCCTTGGCATGGCGCCCAGTACTCATTGCATTACATTATGCATTGCACTATATAGCCTTGGTATGGCTTCCTGCATTATCATACTGCCTTGGTATATCTTTTTGTGTTCATGATAGCCTTGGTAAGGCTCGTGGTATTAGTATTGAAAGTGACCCCCTTCTGCATTCTCTATCTTCTTCTGAGCACCATTGTCACACACTTTCACCACCCTTTAAGCTTTCTGTAAGCTTATGCACGATTGATGCATGTAGGAGATCGTAAGTTGGTGTCTTAGCAGTGGAGTTGGATAGGTGTGCGATCTGAGGATCCAGTGTTGCAGATTCTCTTCCTTCTTTCTTCTGTTATCTTATGTATGTCCTTTTGGACCTGATGTAAGCTTGTAAAAGTTCAAATTCATAGTGGATTTTATGATGTGTGGCTTTTTTATTCTCAGATTTACTTGTTGTGATCTTGAGTATGCTCGTATTGGAGATGATTACATTGTTGTGAAAATCCTCCTTGTAGGATCCTAGGATCGGAACCTGTCTCAGGAACCGAGAATGGGGTACTACGGAGGCTGTTGCAGCCAGAACCAGTCATCGGGTTCCTTGTGAGGTCCGGTTACCGAGTCTAGAGCGTGACATTTACCTCTCCTCTAGGATAGGAGGAGGAGTTAAGTTTTAAGGGATACACAGAGTATGGTGTTATATCACCCTACTGACTTTGATGGAATATACTATGAAGGAAACCAGTCAATCTGCCTCTTCTATGCATATACTCATGGTTCAATCCCTCCACCGCCATGACATATATACTAATGTTCATTTCTCATACTAATTAAAAGTAGACTATCATATCTGAACTATTAAGTTATCATCAAGTGTGATCAAAGTAGTTTTAATAATTAAAACAAAAACTTTAACAACTAATAACCTTTAAGAATCTAACGAAGGAGCTTCAACTCTTACATTTCTAAGGAGCAGAGGGGGGAATCGTGGGCGGAGGAGGAGAGAGAGAAGAGAATAAGAAATGACTAGCTAGGGTTTTGTTTTCATAACTTTTGAAACTTTTGTCTACGCCTGGTTTTAGTTAGCGTTGGAAATTGGTAGCATCGCGAATATGCTTCTTAGGGTGCCCGTTTACTTCCCTTGCCAATAGCCATATGATGCACTGATGATTCTTATGTATGACTAGGATGTAGGCCGCCGGTGAAACTACACCGGTAATGCTACATTTTCTTGTAGTCGGTCGATCCTAAAAATATTGCTCCTCCCCCTCTCAGTCAACCCACAGTCGAGATAGGATCTCAGCCATCCGATCCCCCACCCGCCGCTACTTCAACATCCACATCACCAAAGAAATCCATCCGCTGGAGCCCTGAACTCATGATAGAGGCCCCACCTCTAGTTGGCCCCTAAGCCACCAACATGCCTCACGAGGCAAATCCCTACATGTCTCCGTCACCCATCCAATCCTCTTCTAAGAATATGATGGAGACGGTTTTCGATGTGCTTGGAAAATGGGGGAAGAAGGTTGGAGAACTGATGAAGAAGGCTGAGGATCTTGCTAGAAATGTTTGGAAACATTTGAAAATAAGCCCCAATGTTGTTGATGCAGTGATGGGGAGGATTGCTCATGGAACCAAAGTTATAGCAGAAGGTGGTTATGAAAAGATATTCCAACAAACAGTTGAAACTCTTCCAGAAGAGCACCTTAGGAAATCATATGCTTGCTATTTGTCAACATCCACGGGGCATGTGATGGGAATTTTATATCTATCCACTGCAAAACTTGCATTATGTAGCAATAATCCTCTTTCATACAAAGTTGGATACCAAACCAAATGGAGTTATTGTAAGGTGTCTCCATGTCGGCGGGTGTAGTAGATTCATCCACTGGACGTTCACATTATGTGGTTATTCCACTGCATAAACCAAAAGCAGTTAATCCTTTAGCGAGCAAAAGCAATCGTTCTAAAAAATATATCCAGATTATCTTTGTTGATGGCCATGAATTTTGGTTCATGTGACAGTGCTATCAAACATCTACAGGAAGCTTTGCAAGACCAGAATGTAAAAGCTTGCAATTTGACCATTATTGGATTTGGGATGGCAATTTCCGCCATATCACAAGATGCACATCATGGCTACCGTGAGATTGGCATACATGATTACTTTGTTGTACTTAAAATGTCCGGAGAAAATGTAGCTTCTTCAAGATGGTTGAATATGTTTGTTGTTCTTATACCAATTTAATCATTTTAAACATTCATTTTGTGATAAAAAGTATTACTCTCACGATCACAATCCAAGCTAATGGCCCACTTAAACTATTGACTTAATCTCGATCCACCAATGTGAGTGAACAAAGGTCTAAATTTGGATCATTTGTTCATGGCACACTCACACTATTGTGCAAGGTAAGGACATGGTATAAACCGATACCAAGTCAGCTCCCAATGATGGAGATCGTACATCCTGACCTAAGTCAGGCCTCACACATATGATGACCATACATCTCATATACTGATGTCCACATGTGTGTCTCATGCACCTATGATAGTCATGATCTAACTAGTTATTGAGATTCATGGACCACAACTCTCCCAGGTCAATGACTGTCATATCCAATCTTAAGTTCCTAAGGACTACTAGAGGAATAACTCATCAATAAACCTAATAGATGAGAGCAACATTAAATTTGTCCAAGGCATATCTCATGTCCAATTTATGACCCATGGTCGCCATAATCAAGGACTGAGATCTTCCCAATCACATCCACATACCCAGTGGATAAGGGCATAGATGATTCTATAGGGCACTAACTCCAATAATTGTTTTATTATAAAGGAAGTCTTTTATTATGGAAATCAACTAATTTAATAAATTTGTATGCAAAATTAAAATATCAAGCTTGATTAGTCAAATTATAAAGCTTACACTTTGTATTGCATCATACACCAATATTCAATCTGATTTCTTGATCGTTGAGGTGTGGATTACACTAGCTACCTTTTTTGAGATAGTTTTTCTGCTTAGAAGATCACTAGATGTAGGAGTTTTATTATGCCTTCAGTATCTAATAACCTTGCTTTTGCTCACGGTTGGCGTATCTCTCTTAACTACTACCATTTTATTTCAAAAAAGTCTTTTCAAGAGGGACAATTCCAGATATTTCTGCCAAATCCTTCCATTATTAAGTATGTTGGTACAATTTTAATGTTTTTCGATTCTTCCAATCAAGAGAGGCTTGATGCTTTCAAATCTATTCTATTAATTCAATTTCCCAGTCGCAATGTGCTCTTTAAGATCCCACACAAGGACCTAGAGGGATGGTGCATTAAGTTATTAGTCTTAGTGATATATGACCCTTTTATGAGCCCCTGATATGACTACCATTATATCAAATTCAAATGATATCTATATTATTCACAAATATTCATTTTTGGCTTAGTTTTCTTTTCATAATGTAATCCATAACAATTTTAGCATTGAACCCATAAATGTCTCTATTTTTTGGTGAGCTAGTGGGAATAAGAGAGGGTCAAGGCTAACAATAGAGAGAAACTCGAGCATGAATGAGAGATTCTGCATAAGCTGAGGTACACTCTAATCATGTATTGGTCAGCTAGCAAGGTTTGCTAGAACAGTTCAATGATGGAGGATTAGGATGAGATGTAGTCATCTTTATTTAGAATTTTTTTTTGATATGATTCAACCTCAGACCCCATTTGAATATAATGAACAACAATAGGCTTAAGAATTGATGTGTATTTGGTTTATAGGAGCCAGAGGCATCCTTGGGGTGATCTTTAACTTCCTATGGGGTTGGAGATGGTGGGGTCTGTCCATGGATTTTCTTTCATTATAACACATTTTGCTAAAAGGGTTAAAGTCAGATAGTGCATCAAGTTGTTCACCTTACAAATAAATTGCCTCCTTGTTGTCTTAAAAATAAAAGTAAATCCACATGAACTGTGTCTTCGATCTTTCCTATCTTAATTATATCAACCATATCAATTGACGTGTTTTACTAATAGGCTTTGAAGTCATTGCTTGTTATGCTTTAGTGCTCACCTTATCAAATGAAGCAAAGAGAGGAAGTGTCAACACTTTCCCCTAAACAAATGAAATGTTTGTCTTGATTGATAGGTTAAGTACCACCACTTGCTCACTAAAATATAGTTGGATAAGATTCGGATTGATTTTCTATCATGCCCCGAAATCCAACACCCAAGTTAAGTAGACCCCGATCTCATATCCTAGAACATGACTCATATATAAGATAGAAATAAACCATAAACCACAAATCATTACATCAAAGCACACCTTAACATTCCGCAATGCATATATTTTATAAATATAAGAAATAAATTTTCATTCCTAACTAACATATATAGTACACAATGACTCATCCACTAAGGTTCCTTTATAATAATCTCAACTCAAAAAGGGAAATACACTAGTTAACAAAAATAACATTTATACCGTTGCTATACTCGCTCAACTAACATATCATTTTCCTTTACTTCATATCTTAAAACTAAATTTTAAATCCCAATAAGGGTGAGATGCAAGGCCTAGTGAGCAAAATTTTACTTCAGATTTCAATAATGCATACTTTCATGAATATTTAATTTTTCCAAAATGGTAATTGTTAAAAAATGTAAAAGCTTTTCCAATAGTAACATGTGACTAAAATTAACAGCTTTTCCAGATATAGCGCGTACTTAAATGAGCATATTTCCAAATATAGTTGGTAACTAAAATTAGCAAGTTTTTTTTAATTAAGTTAGTTTTCCAAATATAACAAATTCTTTAAAATGTAATTTCCAAATAAGGTAGGTTTCAAATATAATGATTTTCAAAATTTAGCCAATTCTTTAATCATTTCTCAAGAATAACAATTACAATTGAAAATAATAGCAAGGTAAATTAAATTGCAATTTCATGAAAAAAAAAAAAAACACAATTTGAAATATGCATATAATATGTATGCATGTGTATGGATTGCCATCATTCCCAATACATCAGTCATCAGACCATTTAGGCCTTTTTTCAGCGGCAACACAACAAGCTCTAATACAACCCCCATCCTTTAGTGCTAGTTCAGAATCCCGGCATGAAAAACTATACCTAGACCAAGGTGAGGGGCCAACTCAGCATGGTTAAATCTAAAATTGCATGGAATTGTCTACCGGCATGCGAAATCTTGGTGGAGTTATAGAATGAATGGCTATGTCGTATAGGAGGGGGGAAGAGTGATTAGGACCAATTAAAGTTACGATTAAATCCAATTACCTACTCAAACAATTAACCAATTGAAACTCAATAAAGCAAGTAACACTAAAGCTTCCAAGCCAATAGTAGGTCTAATTACATAGACTACAATAGATATACCAATGAAGTAACTACTCAATAAGAGAAAGTGAGCTTGTGTATGCATTACAACTTAAGTCCCTAGCATACAACTCAAGTCAAGCATTCATAAGATTTAACTAATCAATCATATACATATGAATAAGAATATACACATTTCACAATATTAAACATAAGCATGTATAGTGGTTTGATTTCCCTATTCCACTCACGGGGGACGTATTTTCCATAAGTGTACCAGATTTCATTATCGGAGGTTTTAAATTAGATTCACCACTAACCTTTAAAATCCTACAAAAGGACCTACTATGCAAGGACTTACCATTTAACACTTGTGTTGGTAGCTTACATAAGGACTTACCGAGCATACACTCCCTCCAAAGGTTCCTGTAAGAGACTTATTGATTTTGTATTTGCTAACCAACAACCTCAGTCCTAATCTAAGGACTTAAAATTACTCCTAGTGGAGGTTCTCATAGAGACTAATACGTATGCACCTATGTCTGGTGAATTAGACCATATACAAGAACCTAGGTCATATACAAGAACCTATTCAAGTTTGGATCACAAACTCTTATTCTCAATCTTACACAAGGAAAGAGAGTATGGACTCACTAAATGATAACTCACTTATTAAATTGAACCTATTTGATGCACCACGCTTAGGTTGCTTGATTGATTATCTCCCGTGATCCAATCATCTCCTCTGGTGCTCCCTAAATCATTAAAGTTAGTCTTCTTATGCTTCATTGAATTGACTAACTTGCAATCGATGCTCCAGTGAAGGTAATGGAAGGGGTTTGGTTGAATCTTCTACAACTAAAGACTTGTTTGGTTTCAAAATGAGGATTCACCTAAATGGATATTATAAAATTTGAAAGACCAAGAGTTTCTTATGGCTTAGTATTTATCTTCTAAAGAATGTAAGGAAATAATATCATCTACATATATAGCTTGGAATGCTCATTGGAGTGATTACACATATACTAGCTGACTTGAATTCCTTTAGGTAAGAGCATAAAAGTGTTGGAAAGTATTGGGATACACTAAGGCTTCAAACTCACTCAAAAACCATTAGGGCATGTTTGGATTCACGTTTGCAGTGTACAATATTGTATTCGGGTAATCTTCACGTATACGTTGGGTGATTTCTAGAATACATCCATCACAAACATGCCTCAGCTCAATGTTTGGATAGGAGGTATTGTCGAAGCATGTATATAGAATCTTGTACAATATAATGTTTGGAAAGGACATATAATGGCCATACATTGTATCTACATTTAAATATGGGTAGTTTGTGAAGTACTGTCATAATTTGTAAGTCTCATACATTCTAGCCTAGGCGGGGCCCAATGTCACTGTCATGATTAATCCTAGTCGTGTATCATGTTAAGATACAATAATCATGACCGTTAATCCATTATAAAACATGGAATGATGACATCATTAATGGTGTTGATGTAAAAAGAAACTTATAAATCGTTCGATAATGTTGCACCTCACGTAAACAGCAGAATACTTTGTCTGATAATTTTTACAAAAAATTCAACCGTGGGCCCCAAATGATGCACCAACCATTGTAAATTTCTGCAAAATTGTTCAGCAGATGTGGGTCCACAAAAGGCAACGGATTATCCACTTGATCCGAAATGCCCACAATATAATAAAGACATAAAGCATCAGAAGTATATGTGATTTGATTATCATCCTGATCTGAAAGTCTCAAAAAAATAAAATGCCAGACTGTTCACGTCCATGTAGACCAACGATATATGTATGGAAAAGTAAAAAAAAAAAAAAAAAAAACCAAAGGGTTTAAGTCCATCCTAATGACTCTCACATAGAACTAGAACCACTCTCACATAAAATTAGAACCGAAACATGAACCTCAATGCCACATATGAAATCAACATTCCAAACAGCAAACGAAGCACCGGATGGATGGACAGTTTGTTCCTATCCACAGTAACAGCCGGCCTCTCAGGGCTGTGATCTTCTCCGCTGGACATGTTGTCAACTATTGTTCGATCAGCAGTAACACCTACATCAGTCCCACTGTCCTTCGTATGATGAGATGCAGGGTATCTGTCAACTGTATGTGGCATTCCTGCATCGCGATCGGAGACTGTTGCCTATAAATTATAAAGTACCAAAAAAGGAATTTCTATTCATATCACTAATAAGAAACTTGTAAAAAGAAATCCCTGAAGTATGAAATCTATTATACATATGTATTTATTTTATTAAAAAAAAAATAACTAACCTAAAATTGATTCCAAGCATTCACCTCATCTCCCAATGTCGTGAAGGGCTTGTGCTTGCAACCACTGTATCCGTGAACCTAAGCATTGCAATCCGCCCATGTCGTTTATATTCTGGGATTCCTCCCCACAAAGACCACGTAATACTTGTGCTTCATTTTGCTGCAATAGGTACTCAACAAGTTATTGGTAGGCTTATCAGTGAAAACAATAATCTGTAATTTAGGATGATGTCTCTTCTTATATAATCTCCATAAGACCTAAATAACGAAGATCTCAGTAACAAGTTACGATTTTGGAACCTTAAAAGCTTTATCAATTGATCACCTTAACCAACCTGAAATGGAGAACGGTACTAGTCAATGCCACCAAGATGGTTCATATTCAATCACTGGAATAAACTGCTACAATATCCATATTACGTATCTATTTATCCAAAGATTCGATAGTATCAGGAAAACTTTTGTTTCCCCGATACAATATTTTACCTTACATCTGTCGGATCAGAATTACTAGAGAAAAGAGAACCAATATAGTATCTTGAAGGGATGGCCATTATATTGCAACCCGAATCAAAACATTCTCAATCTCTTCATGAATAACCTATTGAAAATTTGACTGATTTAATTCAAGACACATGTATTTCATTCCAAAACTGTCTGGTTTATTTGAAGAAAGATATGTATTATTACAGTATCTAATCAAACTACTAAACCTTAGCTAGATTATGAATGTTCTCAATACCAGTAAGAGTATCAGGAAAATTTGATAAATCAAATAAAAGGGTTTGTTAAAAGTAGAAACATTACAAGTAACAATCCAGGAAACTTTAAGTGATGCCATAGTAATCCATGTCAGTTACACATGACAAAGGCATATCGGTATAACTTTTAGAAAAGTAACCGGCTAAACGAATGTACCGCAGATATGCTTAAATTATGAATGTCAGGGGCGTATCAGAAAATAATACATAAAAAAATGTTAATATAGAAGACTGAATGCAAACAGTAATAATCTCATTCAGCTAAAAAAGCATTATACTGACATATCAGGTCAGTGACATAAAATCAGAAAGACATAAAAGCAATCATTGTCCTGGTCATTGTCTGAGTCCAACGACATAAGAACCAGACTGAAATGTATCTCCACTATAAAAAAAAACATGGGGAGATTGGTACAGAAATATTGTATAAGTCTACAGTTCCAACCTGTAAGTAGTATCAATAGAACGAGCTGTAAAAGTGAGCATTTGCAAAATAGAACAGTCCATCCAGTACAACATTAGCAGTGCTGCTCCAATAGAAAATGTATCATCCACAGCAAATTAAAGTTAACCAATCCAAACCGAGCCATGACAGACTCGGAAAAAATAGTTAATATAGCAAACCATCTAAAAAAACACATACTCCAAATGTAAACAGTCATGTGACATGAATACACGTGCCCCATTCTCATTCTAAGCCACAACGAGGAAGGATAATTTTTTCTATCTTCCTTCCTGCGTTCATGACCCATCTTTATAAAAAAAATCTGCATTGACTAAATCAGTCTATAAGACCCTTGTAGCACGGAGTTGGTCTTCATGTGAAAGATCATCCACCTCTTCTAGGATACCCAGCAACTGCTGAACACGCGTCATGCTTTTTTCCTGACCCAATGTAATGGTCAGGTTGTTAACGGCTTCAGCCACTTCCCTCATCTTCTCGCCGATATGTTCACTTGATTTGCACCTCCGCCCATGGCTTATCTCACTACCCTCTATGCGGCTATGACGAGAACCTGAAGTGGCTTCCATTGGGCTTTTATTAGCATGCTTTGCCCGATTTAATAAGGATTCATCACCACCTCAAACTCGGGGAGGAGGCCTCCTGTCATCCTCATCAGAGGATGACAAATGTACTGTCTGGGAAGCCCCCTCATCCAAGTCATCATCAGAGTTCAATTCGTCACGGCCACGACGTTTCCCTGATATCGGAGAAGAATATGCCGTACTGGCAAATTTTGGCGAATATGCATATCTAGCATCAACAACATAATATTTTCCTATACAATTATAAGATATGTTTTAGATATCTATCATACATAAATACCTATAGAAAAACACAATCACCCCTTATACGCAATTACCTTGTGGAATAAGAAAACAGTCAGGGCGACAGGTGAGTGCATTTTGTAGCACAGGAGCATCGGATGCAGATCCATCCCAACTAGCAAGCACATATATAAATTTTATATTAAAAGTACATGCGGCCAAAATATTCTATGATAGAAATCCTTTCCTATTTCTGAAAGTTGAGCTTTTTTCTTTTGGCAAATAAGTTGGGATATGAGCACCATCTAGGGCCCCGATGTAGTCCTACAATCAGAAGGGTGGCATATGATCAGTTCATTCATTAACTATCAACTTATAATTTAAGAATTTCTCTAACATATCTTCAACTTTACCTGAAAGTATGAACTCTATAAAGGATTGCCAAAAATTTCCTTGGATGTGTGTAATCTAGGAAACATCCCGTACTCGGGATATAGACCGATTATATCATCTAGCACTTTACTAAAGTGTCTACTCACAGTCTTACCAGATCATATAAAACGATGACCAATCACACGATTACATATATTGTGTCCAACAGTATGAAGAAACATTACAACCTGCTCCTCCAAGCTGCATCTCCTGCTATCGGAAAGTAATTTTCAATCCCTCAACAGCGAGTATAATTCAAAAAAATTATCCCTACCCATCCTCAGCTGTGCAAGACACTCAGTATCGATCTTATGTGTAATTTGTCTTATGAACCTATCCCTCTCAATCTGGCTTTCATTGGGTTTAGACTTTATACAGTAACAGCGATAATATTCAGCCGCTCCCTTTATAATTACTACAATTACAATGGTGGTTATGGCAGTAGATATTTCACTCTCATTCCAATCACTGCTAGATGATCTATCATCAGAATATTCCGTACTTATGGAAGCCATTGCAATTTAAAGGGAACTCAAAAAATGATCTGAATGACAATTAGAAGAAATTGTAAATTTGACTTGTATATAAACATGTATACATACTACATCAAACTTGTTAAAAATAACTGATAATACGCTTGTTGATTCAACCAATTTATTTTTTTATTATTTTTTTCTTGTAGGTTTTGTTTTTTTTTTTTTAAAAAAAAGATTGAAGAATAACTGATCAAAACAGGCTGGTTCTCACTATGAAATATATTAATGTCAGTGAACAGATTGATACATCCCATCTGATAACAGCAGAATTAGAAGATGTACAGAAAGTGACAAATAAAAGATTAAACACTTGTCTCTTACATCATTTTTTTTAGAGTCAATTTTTTAACTTGCTGCTAAATAGATTAATACATCAAAACAGTTAACATCAATTTAAGAAGCTGTACAAAAAGTTACAAAGAATACATGATCCACTTAGTTCTTCAAACGGTTAATGAAGATATTAGAATATAATATTTTAACATCAGATAATTGCAAAATTATAAGATGTACACCAGAATTAAAAATAGATCATCCTCTGTAGAATTTTTTTTATCGTTCTTACTCAGAGTGATACGTGAAGCATGTAAACACCAGAAAAAACAGATGTACACAGAATTCATAATAACTATTAAACCACATGTTTCAGGCTTATCAGTTATTTTTTTATCCTCTGCAAAAAAATTTTTACTTTTTGCTGAATAGATTAAAACATCGAAATTGTTAACACCAAATTAAGAAGATGTACACAAAGTTAGAAAGAGTACATGAATCACTTGATTCTTCAACCAGTTAATGAAAATATGAGAATAGATTCTTTTAACAATAGATAACAGCTGAATTATAAAAAGTACAACAGAGTTAACAACAGATTATGCCTCTGAGAATTTTTTTCATTCTAACTCAGATTGATACGTGAAGCATGTAACCAGCATCAGAAGAAGATGTACAAAGATTTCATAGTAATACCTCCACCACGTGTTTTAGGCTTATCAGTTATTTTTTTTTCTTTCATCTTACAATTTTTAACTTGCTGCTGAACATATTGATACATCAAAACTGTTAAAATTACACTCACAAGATATGAAAAAAGTTACAAACAATATAGAAATCACTTGCTTCTTCAATCAACTAATGAAGATTTTCATAGACATTTTTTTCTAGCTAAGATAATAGCAGAAATGCAACATGTAATGCGGAATTAAGAGTAAAATCAATAGAAAAATTTTATAATCCCTCAACCTCAGATTGATACATCAAACAAGTAAAGGTCAAAAACAACATATGTACAGATCATCTTAGTTTGTTAATTAGTATCCCTTACTTACTACTGAACAGATTGATAGTTCATACATGTTCACAAGACATTAAGAACATGTACAGTATGTAAAAAGAGTACATAATAAAACAGTTGGTTATTCAATACGTTATTTAATATTTTAGAGATAAATATTTTAATAACCCTGAAACATTAGAAATAGAAGATGTAATAATAGAATTCACAACAGAATTATGGGAAGATTTTTGTAAACCTTTAACCTAAGATTGATACATCAAACATGTTCGACAGCAGAAGTAGAAAATGTAGAGAGAGTTAAATGTAACAGAGAAAGCACTTGTTTCTGCAATCAGTTGCTTTATGAGAAAGTCTCAAATTTTTACTTGCTATTGAACATTTTTATACATCATACCTGTTCACATGACATTAAGAATATTTCTAGAAGGAAAATGAAAAACACCTCAATAATAACTTGGTTCCTCTATCAGGTATTTCAAATTTTAGGAGTGAATTTGTTGATAGAAAAATACCTCTATTTGAGATCAACCCAGACTATGCAGTTCCTTATGACATAATGCTTACTCCCAAAAAATGAAATGTTTAAAGATAACAAATGTCGTGAACGAATGGTTTTGAAATCTCAGAGAAGGGTTTTATGTAATATAGGGCATATCCACCTGATCGAAAGATTCGTCTATACAGACACCACCTGTATATGGCCTTTCGCAAGCAGATGGGTGTCATGCACCCATCCTTTACAGACTTCCAGTGTTTAGCGAAATCCTCTATCAAAATTGATATTGGATTCGACAAGAGAAGATTGCCCCACCATCGCCCGTATACGCATAGAGATGGGAAATAGGGTGTATACAGTCAGGGTGTATACGACTGACCATATAAAGATAGAATCCAATCTTGGTACAGGTCGTTGGATGAATCTAAACCGATTTCCAAAGGAGGGAGGATCATACCTAAAGCAAGTGCATTGCGCAGTTGGATTGAGAAGCACGGACACCCGGTTGACAAAGAGGAAGGTGGCAGCAAGGTCCTGGAGCCATTATATGATGAAGTCTATCTAAGAGAGGGAATAATCTCAGTTCATCTTCAACATGCAGGGTAAGGGAGATGATCTACGGAGGAGTATAACATTGCCCGTTCTCCCAACGTCCACCTTGAAATGGAAACTTTTCGACGTCTATCGCTCTTCAATATGATACAGCGAAGCGAAAGGACCGGATGGTGAATAGTCGTCAGCAAGTACTCTATAATCGATGAGGAAAACTGGTTCCATGTAGTATTCGCGCGCGTGGAATGCGTCGCTCGACCGTTCGAAAATAAACAAAGGACATGTCCCATCCAGGTGATTAATACGATACTCGCAAACATGAATCCAAACACGCCCTTATTCTACCCAAGGCCCATATGCCACTTTTAAAGGAAACAAGTTTCAACAGTAAAAAATGGGCAAAATTTGGTCGGTTCGACCGATTGAGCAATGTCATTTGATTGATCGAACTCCCCTTTGATGGGATCAAGAAATTTCATAAATTAGAAATTTGGTTACTGGACATTTTTAGGCACCTTCTATCGATCGAACCCAATCAATCGAGATAGATTGAGGATCCCTTGATGGGATCGAGCACCGATACAAAATAAATTTTTTTAGATAGATACATTTACAACAACTTTGCACCTCTTCTAACGTTATTTATCATTTTCTAATTAGGCTTTTAAAGCCAAGGGATGTTCACCAAGGGTTTACTTATGAAGTTTAGGATGATCTAGAGGTATGTGTTATTTTTTTTTGTCAAGGTTAGGGTGACCAAAGCACCTCATGTACCTTTTCTTTTCTTCTTGATGCTCTAAGTTTTCATGTGTCATTGGTCTTTAGCTTCCAAGAGCTCAAACAACTCCCTAACATATCGACGCACATGATTGACAAGCAAGGTATACAAATAAGTGCACTAGCAAAATCCACCCTATACTTTATACACTCCACCCCTAAAAAGATGATAATAAAGGCATCAGTTAAGGCTTAAGGTCATCAAGTCTCACTTATTTTTCTTTTAAAGTATTTCATCCTATGAGACATCAATTCACCATTTATTTTCAAGTGTTCTAGAATATTTAATGCATATTTTTCACTCGAATCACTCACACAATCATATATGAAATCTTTCCACTAACAAACTTTCTAAAGTATACTTTTCTTAAGTAACATATTTTTCATAAGCCAATTTTCATAAATTTTAATCTCTTGAGGACAACCCATAATCTTTTAGTAACATTCCCAAGGAACTGCGCTCATGAGTTTTCATAAAATTTTATAATGCAACATGCTTCCACCATATCATGCATACATATGCTCTTTAAATCACACTACCAAATTTGTGAATTTGTGAGGTTTTATGATGGATTTAATCCGCCGCAAATGGAAAATGTCCATCGCCAATCTTGTTTCTTAAAAATCTGGTTAAAAAGTCACGGAATTTTGCGATGGACTAAAATCTCTCGCTAAAATCTGACGTACATCCATCGTAAATTTGCGACGGATTAAATCTGTCGTAGATTTTGATTTTGTGAAAGAAAATTAGTTGCAAATTAACGCCCAAAGTAGCACTTCATGACGGTTTTAGATGCTTTTGCGACAGATAATGGTCTGTCGTAAAAGGACTTTGCCTTGAACATTTGTTTTTTTTCATATTTTTTAGAATATGGTGGAAAATTATGTTTTTTTGTAGTCTAAGAATTATTTTTTAATAGAATTTCAATGGTTTAATTGTACATATTTGTATCTATGATTATTTTTTATTAATTAATTGAATGTAAAGAATTTTTTAATTTTATTTTTATATCAAATGAGTGGAAATTATTATTAAATTTTTTCCTTTAAAACTAATATTTAAATGATTTGAAATATCACAAGAAAAAGAATATTGAGAAGTTTAAAATTTTTAACAATGTTGTGAAAAATTGAGATTTTGAAAAAGAAAAACTGTGATTTAATAAATAAAAATGGGAAAAAAAAAAGAACATTGAATAAAGTTGATAATTTTGAAAAAGAGAATTTAATTTTGAGAAAAAAACTGATATCTAGAACAAGAAAATTAAAAAGAAAAAATGTGAAAATTTTGACAACTTTGAAAAATGAAAATATTTTGAAAAAGAAAAATTGAGAAGTTCAATAAGAATTGACAAGTTCGAAAAAAATATATATGTATTTTTATTTATTTTTTAATGGAGAAGTTCAAAAGAATTGAAATTTTCAAGATAAACGACATTAAAAATATCGATACTTTAACAAAAAAAAAAAACTAACATTTTGAAAAAGAAAATAAAGAAGTTGAAAAAATTTGTGATATTGAAAAATAATTGAAAATGTTTGAAAATTGAATTTAAAATAAAAATTAATTTATAAAAACATTGAGAATTTTTTTTTTTTAAAAAAAGGAAAGTTGAAAAGTTGAAAACAAAATCGTGCTTTTGAAGGAAAAATAAAAATAAAATCCGCATCTTGAAATTTTTGAGAAAAAAAAATTTTTTGGGAAATTTTATGTTTTATTATAGTCTAACAATTGTTTTTAATAGAATTTCTGTGGTTTAATTGTATTTATTTATATTTAAGATTATTTTTGTATCAATTGATTAAATGCAACGTTTTTTATTTTTTTTTGTTTTTATATTAATTGCTGAAAAGTATTAATAATTTTTTTCCTTAAAACTAATATTTAAATGCTTGGAAATATCACATGAAAAAGAAAATTAACAAGTTTAAAAAATTATGACCTTAAAAAAAATTCGTTAAGAAATTGAGAAAACAATTAACAATTTAAAAAAAAAAATCAAATTTTGAAAAAAACCTTGATTTAATAAAAATCTTGGTTTTGAAAAAAAAAAAAATTGAATAAAGTTGATAATTTTGAAAAAAGAATTAGATTCTGACAAAAAAAAAATGATATCTTGAAAATGAAAATTGAAAAGATTAAAAAAAATAAATTGTGAAAGATTTGACAACTTTGAAAATTGAAAATATTTTGAGAAAAAATTGAGAATTTCTATTTTGAAAAATAAAAACAATTGAGAAGTTCAATAAGAATTGACAAGTTCGACAAAAAAAAAAGAAAAGAAAAGAAAAGAAAATAAAGAAGTTCGAAAGAATTGAAAATTTGAAGATTAAATGGAATTTAAAAATTGAGACATTGACAAAAAAAAAAATAACGTTTTGAAAAGGAAAATTGAAATGTTAAAAAAATTATGATTTTGAAAATAAAAATTGAAAATGTTTGAGAAAAATTGAGGTTTTGAAAAGAAAAAAAAAAGTGATTTTAAAAAATACTAAGATTTTAGTAAAAAATTATCATTTTGAAAAGGAAAATTGAAAAGTTGATAATAAAATGGTGCTTTTGGAAAAAAGAAATAATTTGGCATCTTTAAATTTTTGAGAAGTTCAAATAAATTGTTAAGTTTGACAAAAAAAAAAAAAAGGTTTTGTCCATCTGGCTGGCACAGCTGCTACCCAAGTTGATCTTAGATGAATAGGGTGCCTTTGTGTGTGGGCAGCTATTGCGGGGAACGTGGCTTATGCATAGGAGGTATTTAGGGATATCAACCGCAAGGTGCGTGGCGGAAACCTCCTTCTCAAATTGGATCTCGAGAAGGCATATGACCGTGTTAACTGGGATTTTCTGGAACTGATCCTTAACAAGTTTGGTTTCAATAACAAATGGATCGCTATCATGGAAAATTGCTGGAGTAATAACTAGTTTTCAGTGCTGATTAATGGCGATGCTGCTAGTTTTTTCAGAGCCTACAGAGCCCTGGGTTAGGGGGACCCCCTCTCCCCTTCCTCATTCATCCTGTGCGCCAAAGCTTTCTCCATAAATTTCAAGTCCTTGGTTAAGAGAGAGAGGTGTAAACCTTACCATATGAGTAGGGGCTACCTGCTTGCATCCCACCTTCTGTGCCCCGATGACATGCTGCTTTTCATCAACAGGAGTAAGCCCTCTCTTGAAGCGGTGAAGGTCTTCTCAAATGGTTTCCAAGAAGCCTCTGAGCAAAGGATTAATAGTAGGAAAAGTAGTTTTATTTTCTCTAACAAGCTCTCCACGGGGCGTGTTAGATCCATCGAATGTCAGCTCCAAATTTCTAGATCTTCGGGGGGCCTTTCCCACTTCGGTGTCCCCTTAATCAACGGTAGAACCAGAGTGGTGGATTTCCAATTTCTGGTGGACAAGGTGAAGGTCAGAATAGGTGGCTGGAAGTCCAGGCATTTATCTTAAGTCGGGAGGGCCACTCTCATCAAATATGTGTTGAGCAGCGTCTTGTTCCATGTATTGGCAGCGGCGCCTGTCCCGTCCTAAATTCTGGTTCAGTTGGAAAGGTGCTTCGTTAAATTCCTTTGGGGTTCGTCTGATGGCAATCCTAAACCGCAGTGGGTTGTGTGGAAGAAGATTACGCGTCCTTTGGAGGAGGGGGGGCTGGGTATTAGGAAGCTTAAGGACATGGTGAAAGTGACCAGGCTTAAGTTGGCGTGTTAGGAAGCTTAAGGACATGGTGAAGGTGACCAGTCTTAAGTTGGCGTGGGACATGAAATTTGGGGATTCCAACGGGCCATGGGTGCTGCTCATGAAGGCCAAATATCGCATGGACCAATTCTCGGTCCTGGAGAGGGTGGCTCCCTCAACAGTCTCGCCGATCTGGGCAAAAATTAGGTCGCTTCTTCCTCAGCTAGTGGATAACGCCCAATGGCTAATTGGTGATGGCGCTAAAAGCCTGTGGCATGATAATTGGACCAGCTTAGGTCCCTTAATTTAGAGAACGATCAAACCCCTACCCACAAGGCTACTCGACTGAGGATCCATCACTTCCTGGGTCATAATGGGCCACTCCCACCTTCGTCGATCTTCTCTTTTCTCTCGCAAGTAGATGTGGATTTCATATTCCGAGGCGGATTCACCATCACAGAGGGCCACAACCACTACATCTGGCCCCAGGTCCCCTTTGGTAAGTGTTCTGTCAAATCGTCTTCGGAGTTTTGTAGGCAACAAGCAGATTATGGGAGAGATTCTTTCCTTTTTGAGCAAATGGCCCCCAAAGATGGCTCTCTTTATGTGGAAACTAATCCACAGTGCGGTACTGATGGATGCCCGTGTGCAAGCTAAGGGAGTGCCCCTCATCTCCAGGTGTGTCTGCTACAAGGAGTGCGCGCCTCTTAGGCCTGATTCTGAATCCATCGATCACCTCTTCCTCTCCAGTGTGCTAGCTACTACGCTTTCGGGCCATTTTGGAGGTGTTCTCTGGATTTCTGTCCTCCCCAACCAATCGATTCTCTCTAGTTTGCGTCACTGGTGGTCCACGGCTCCCTTGGTTCAAAGCTCCACCCAGCAGGGAAGATTTGCGGCTTGCAGCATCCTTTGGGAGATTTGGCTTACGAGAAATGGAGCAAATTTTGACAGTAGGCTGATGAAGGCAGCGAAGTCCATTGCTACAGTTTCATGGTGGCTTCATTGCCTGACGCTCAGAGCTAGAACCTACCTAGCGAGGAGCCAAAGGAGAACCTCAGCAAGCTAAATTCAGGAGCCTCCCCGCCATAGCCTGGTTGATATCATCAAATGGGCTAGACCCCAGGCTAACTGGGTCAAGCTCAATGTCGATAGGTCATCCACGGGCAATCCTAGGCTAGCTGGGGGAGGGGGTATTGTCAAAAGCGACCAAGGAACGTTCCTTCTAGCGTTCGGGTTGCCATATGGAGTGGCTTCCAACAACCACGCGGAACTTCGTGCGGTCCATGATGGCCTGCAACTAGCTCTCAAAGCTGGCTTCTCGAGGATCGAGTAAGAGTCAGATTCAAAAATTACAGTTGACATGCTCTCATGGAGATCGGCTTATTCCTGGCATCTCCTACTGGGTTTATAGGATTAAATCCCTCATGTCTACGTGTAATGTCTCCGTCAATCTGATTTGCCGTGAAGGTAATGGTCTGACAGATGGGTTGGCCCGCCTAGCCAGCGAGAGCCAATCCCCGGCTATCTGGAGTCAGATTAGGGATCTCCCGCCCTAAATTCATGGCCTCATTCGGCTAGATAGAGAAGGCTTTGGATCCATCAGCATTTCGAACGTCGTTGAGTAGGGGTCGGCTGGGTTGCCCGCCCCTGTTTCTTTTCTTCTTTTTTTCTTTCTTTTTGTGCGTGCTGGCTGGCCATTTTTCCTGTTTGGCAGGCATCGTGTGTCACGCCCCAAAACCCGGGAATCGGATTCATAAGAATCCCGATTACTAAATCTGGTGCCGACAGCCTCCGTAGTACCCCATTCTCGGCTCCTAGCAATCATATGCCAGCTTCTGATCCTGGGATCCTACAAGGAGGATTTTTTTTGTACATATACCTAGTAATAAGCATAACCACAAGATTACCCAATTCACAAAGGCAACATCATCATTACATATCCACTAATATAATCATTTGAGTACAATACTGAAAGGAAAATACATAAATAAAAATCAAGCTCCAGAAGACCCCTGCACGCTCCAAGCTCAACACTGCTGCAACCTAACATCACCTGCACGCATCTATCGTGCATAAGCTTATAAAAAGCTTAGAGGGTGGTGTAAGTGTGTGCACAAGGTAAGTGCCAAGTATTCAATACAATGCTATGATCATACAGTACCGGAAAAACTGGTAATCCATAAACCATACAATGTCTAAATAAGCAGAAACACTAACAAGAGCAGGAATTATCAGAGTAAGTAGAAATACTGACAAGTTTATAAGTTAATCAATATCAGAATACGCAATATAGAATAACTATGCGATAAGGAATCATAAAGAGTCAAATATCAGATGCCGAGGATGTAATGCAATATGCGATGCGTATGAAATAATCATGATGGAGTATGAAGTCGGGATGATAGTACGTAGTATCACAGGCTATGGGGTCCACCACAAGGGACTTCTATCCAAACCAGTCTCATACCTAAATTTGGATAGTCAGACTCAACGTGGTAAACTCCTGATCTCAGGTTAGTCTCGCGCCTAACCGAAATCCATGCCATAACGAAAGTACACAACAATTAGTTGCGCACCACCAGCCCGAGTGGATAGTGAATGGATGAATGAATGAGCATGCATCTCCCACTCAATAAGTCCACATATCAGTACAGTTCCTCTCTGGAAAATCACCGGGGTCTATTACACTCCAAACCAAATTGCCGCCCATCGTGCGCAACAAGGCGAGTGGAAGAGACCTCACTATCCGCCTGCCAATATCGGGCCCGGCTCGTCGATAGCGGACCCATTCCTCGAGCTGGTCAAACTCAGCCTAGCTTTGCCCCCTCCTCTCGGACAGGTAAGGCCACACCCCCTTCCAACCGACCACGACACAGTGGAGAGCGCAGCCATCTGGTAATCGGCACTCGGCGCTCATCTACCCACTCGGTCTAGACGTTGGAGCAACCTCTAGAACCAAGAGGGTTTAGGGATTTTCACCCAGGGATATCTATAGCACCCCATGTAGAACAGATTTCCGGTGTCCCATCTGGCCATCCACGATATGCCTATGGAGGCTACGACCCTGATGTCGCTAGGGCATACAGTAATCACAGCATACAATGCAAGATGCATGAGTCATACATCCAGTCATGCGTCAATCCTGCACAAACCATGCGCTCATGTGAGACAATCTCCAACTATCAGGGAGTCTCATAACAACCAGCACTGTGACTTATGCAATGGTCAATTATATCTCATAACAGACATGCAGATGATGCGTATGGGCATGTATCATGATACTATGCAGTCACATACTCATAATCGATATCAATAATTGGCACCGACAATCGGCATCGACAATCGCCCTCGATAATGTGGACATTTAACCAACATTGCCCCCAAGAAATGGTTACATAGAGTCAAACATACAATGGCCCACAGCCTCACACAAAGGCCTAATATACAGCCTAATGGCCTTACTCAAAGGTCACATATACACAACTGGTGGACCTTACTCATGGGCATAATACGTATCACGATGGGCCTTGCACATAGTCCATGAATACATCACAATGGCCTTGCCCATGGGCCATGAATACATGACATGTGGGCCCTACAAATAGGCTTAAATACATCAAATGGGCCATGCATCATGGGCCTAATACGTGTCACAATGGACCTCATCTATGGGTCGCATGTACATCATATAGGTCTCCACCATCGGTCTTAACAATCGAAATCGGCCTTGACAATCGAGATCGGCCAATACAATCGGTATCGATGAGAATTGGCTTAACTAGGCCTAAAGGAATGTCACAATGTGGGCGTTTAACCATCATTACCATCAATGTGGACATTTAACCAACATTACTCTTAAGGAGTGGTCCACATAGAGTCAAACATAAGGTGGGCCCAAATATCTAACAAGTGGCCCTCAAATAGTCATCACAGGTGGGCCTTACACATCACGGTGGGTCGATACAATGGGCCACACCATTGGGCCTAATATACACATCACGGTGGGTCGCATCATTGGGCCGCACCAATGGGCCTCATATAAAACAAGTGGGCCGCATCAATGGGCCGCGCTAATGGGCCTTATACACATCAAGTCGGACCTCAATAGATGGGCTGGAAACATATCACAATGGGCCACGACATACAGGCCGGAAATACATCACAATGGGCCTCTACCCATGGGCTCCAAATACATCACAATGAGCCTCTACCCATGGGCTCCAAATACATCACAATGGGCCTCAACCCATGGGCCATAATATATCACAATGGGCCTCAACCCACGGGCCCTAATATATCACAATGGGCATCAACCCATGGGCTCCAAATACATCAAATAGGCCGCATCATATGGGCCTCATATATGTCAAGGTGGCCTTAACGGACGGGCCACAAATACATCAATATGGGCCTCATCAATATGTGTCTGGTATACATCACATCGAGCTTCTCAATCTGGGCCCGCAAATCCATCATAAAGGGTCATATCCCGTGGGCCTTAAATACACATCAGGTGGGCCCCATCATATGGGCCTTGTATTCATCACATCGTGCCTCTCCCTCTGGGCACGCAATTCCATCATAATGGACCCTACCCCGTGGGCCTTAATACATAATGGGTGAGCCCTACACATGGGCCTAATATACAGCACAGTAGGCTCCTGACACAGACCCCATATATGTCACAAAGGGCCCACATCCCATGTCGGGCCTCATATACAACAAGTCGGGCCTCATGGGCGGGCTATAAATTCATCGAGGTGGGCCTCATGGATGGGCCATAAATACCTCTCACTGATAGGGTCGTGAAGGTGCATGCAATACACTCACATGTACGGCTAAGCTCCCGTGCAAGCATGCATTCAAATAATATTACCAGGGAGTGCTTACTTCACCTCAAGCCTTGCATGTGCCTTCCTACCATTGTTTAGGTCGTGCGCGGATGTCCATCCCATACACGTCACACATGCATTCAACATAACCCATTACTCATGCAAATATTACTTGCTTCCATGCATGTATAATACATAACTCATTGCTCATGCATGTATTACTTGTACCCATGCATGTATAACACATAACGTGGTGTCATGCACCTTATCACACACTCAACATACATGTATGCATGCATACAACTATTACAGGTGCTAACTAGTCATGCATCTCACGTGTACATACCCACATGCCATGCATTTAAGTCATTCAATGTGACGTGCATGCATGTAATCTGTCACCCACATAAGGCATGGGCCCACATTACTACTAAATGGTGCTCTATGGACCACGATATTCCATGTACCTCATCCAAGTGGACGGTATAGATATAGTTATACATCACGGTTGGTCCATGTCCTTAAATGGACGGCTGGCATAACTCACATACCTCTGATCAGACCCACTTGACTGGCTGATGTTAAACAGCAGCACTAGCTGCATGGGACCCACCGTCCCTGGTTTGGACGGTCTGGATGAAATCAAGGTGGGTCCCACCACCTGCCGAAACAGATGAACGGCTTGGATCACAGCTCAAGGTGGGTATCCACCGTCCAACCCTGCTGGATGGTGTAGATAAAACCCATGCATCAGGTGGATTTCCACCAGATGAACGGTGAATGAAACACTTACATTAAAGGGGCCCCACCGTCCAGATGAAGGGACGGTGGACAGTACATCCACGTCAGTGGGTCCCACCTCATTGATGGACGTCAGACCTCAGCAAGGTGGGCTCCACGTTCTGACTGAAATGCAGCAGCAGCTGCTGCGTTAGGCATTCCAGCCAATTCACGTCCACCTGAGATTTGGATCTATCTCATGTAATCTGGGCCTCCACCTAGGAGTGGGCCCGTGACTGTTAGAGGGTGTGGGGGGCCCCACACGTCATCAATGGACCCATAATGGATAGACAACAAGATCACAATACAAACACGGTGGGCCAGTAGCTGGGCGTCCAGCCCATCTGCCCGCTGGGTTTGCAGGTACAACAGCTGGATGGCCTGGATAAATTACATACTCATAGTGGACCTCACATATATTAATGGGCCCCCACTACAGATGGCCAACATGGATATATAACACATACAACAGAGTGGGTTGCTTGCTGTTAGCCCACCAGCACATTGCTGGCTTGCTGGGCGTCCCCCAGGTGGACGGCCTAGATAAAACACATACTGATGGTGGGCCTCACCTGGGAATGGCCTGTCAGAAAGTGTGACCCGCCCAGGTGGGCCACGAAATGGATGGCTGGAGTGGATATAACACCACATCACAGTGGGCCTCGGTCAGCAATTCCTTGCTGCTGGACCTATCCCAGTCTTGGGCACATACTCTAAATGGTCTCTCCATGGACGGTGTGGATGCACCACACATACATCAAGGTGGGGTCCACGTCACTGGGCCACCAGCGTTTGAAACAAGCTCGCACTTGTGTTTGCCTTCACGCCAGGGCATGCTGCTGGACAGCAGGCCGCCCAGCAACACTTGGCCCATCTGGCACAGGCCTTAAAGTAATCTGAAATGTTGGATGGGTGGTGTAGATATAATACATTCATCAGGGTGGGGTCCACGTCAGTGTGGCCCACCTGCTTGAACAAAACAGATATTTGAGTTTTACCTGCGTCCAGGCCTGCTGGACGGTCTGGATAGCAGCCTGTCCAGTTGGTCACGGCCCACCTGGCTCACGTCCTACATGATCTCCAACTGGACGGTGTGAAATTAGATCACATACATCAAGGTGGGATCCACATAGTGGCCCACCATCATTGGATCAAGCTGGCATCAGCGCTATCCCTTCGTTCAGGCCTGCAACTGAACAGCAGCAGGTCCGGTTGTACCTAGCCCATCTGGCCATGCACTGGGCGAGCAGCTAATGGTCGGGGATGTCCAAAGCATACATTTCAGTGGGGTCCAAGCGATGGCTGCAAAGCTGGAGATCCAACTGATGTTTGTGTTTCCCTTACAAACAGGCCCGTCTAAGCAGGTGGACGGTCCTGTTACTGCTATTGCTGTGCCTCCCACAAATCACTGGATCAGGGCTGTGCAGATGGACGGCTGGGGATATAGAACACATACATCAAGGTGGGGTCCACGTGGGGACCACACAACTGAGGATCAAGCCGATATTGGTGTTTTCCCTACCGTCTAAGCTTGCCAGAAATTAGGCAGCAAGGTGGCCCTGGACGGTGGCAGCAAAGCTGTCCACTTGTGGACAGCGTGGATCTCACATTTACATCAATGGTGGGCCATCAAACCAGGGAAGAGAGAGAGAGAGAGAGAGAGAGAGAGAGAGAGAAACACCCACCTTATGATCTTCGTCTCCTTTCGCCAAAGAATCCTAGAACTTCAATAGACGAACTCCAACGGTGGAGATTGGATCATGGACGGTGGAGATGGGAGTAAGGAAGGTGGGCTACACAAAGCACTCCTCTCCTTGGAAGCCATGGACGTCCTCTCTCCCTTGGGGTTGCTTGGGAGAATGAAAGAGAGATATGAGAGAGAGATGATGGGAGAGAGGGAGGAGTGGTGTGACATAAGAGGTATGGTAATTGTTGACTTTTGGGGGTACTTTTGTACTTGGGAATGGGGAGAGTAATGGGTTGAGTGATGAGTGTACTTTTGACAAGTGAGGTGATTGATGTGATGGATCTTCTCGGGATTTGTAACACGCGGCGTTTTCTTCAAACTGAACGCGGGCCCACATCTCCTGGACTGGGTGCCGGCTCGGCGCGCGAGACGCGGCATGGGAACCGCAGCGACGGCGCGATCGCATTGGTAAAGATCTTGGGTCGAGCCGACTTTGAAATACGGAATATGAATCAAAGTCGCGCGTGACTGCTGATTATAAATCGCGAGTTGCCGAAATCTACCGGGGGACCGCGGAAGCCTATGGAACAGTACAGGCTAGGATACGGGTCTTACATCGTGTATAGCTTACGATAGGTGGGTCTATATGTTTTACTTCAGCCTGCCTGAAATAGCTTCAGGTTGTATAATTCTTTCTTATCAATGCATCTAGCGGGCCCATAGCTTCGGGTGTTGCCATTTTCCAAAAAAAAAAAAAAGTGGACAAATCAACCCAATTGATGCGTTCATGCATCCATATTTTAATCATCATGTACATGAAACATGATGGTTTCACTCACTGGGCCAGGCCAGCTGATGTTATATTCATAGAAAAATAGTACAAATTTTTAAGAAGATGAAACAATTGCTTAATTCCTAGGACAAGAGGCTAAATTAGTGGATGATCCATGGTGGCAGTGGCCCTATCTTGAAGTAGACGAGCTGAATGAATTGAGTCATTAGCATATTGGGCTAGAATTTATGTTATTTTCTTTAATTGTCTTTCGGAGTGGATTATAGTTAAGTAACTGAGAACTTCGAACATTTTAAAGTATTTATTTGGTCAGTGGTTTAATAAATCCACAACCAGGTGGGTTGTAGTGTAGTGAATAGTACTACATGAAAATATGAAGCATATTGGCTGAATGATTTTGAATTCTTTTGATTAGTTGATGAATGTGAATGATTAGGATGATTGAATGTGCAATGTCTTGATGAGTGGCTATGCATGTGGACTTAGAGTACATTAATTGTGAGCCTCTAGGAAAAGAATATGAATACTTAGTTGAAGTACACATTCTGTACGAGTCATACTCTGTAACTCAAGTCTTAGAGTGCATACTCTGTATCTGAATTGTGGGGCAAGACAGAATGGTATCAAAAAGAAGATTTTTTCTAAAACATAGAGTGACCTATAGGTTATGTACCCCACTTAATTTTCATAATTAGTATACCTCCTCTGAATTTAAAACATGACATTTAGGAATTCCTTATTCGATCGATGTGTGGAATAATGAACATAGAGACTAAATAAAGGGATCCATATTTGTTGTTGTGTATAATGAGGCATATAGAGAGTAAGACTTTTAATGTCCCTGTTAATTAATTATATGTCAAACCCCAAAAAAAAAAAAATGAAGTTGAATTAAGATGCTCCTTGTACTCTTATTTGAGGAAGAGATGAGTTAGTTTGAAGTATAATATAATTTAAGGATATTTAGCCCATAAAGTCTTGGTGGATAGCAATGGGCAGCAAGAGTTACCCAGCTTGTAAATTTCTTAACTATAAAAATATAGATTCAATCGAGGTGATTCAAAATCATGATTGAATATACAAAAGTTTAAATTAAAATAAAAATATTTAAAAATTTTGAATATCTGATAGTCACTATACTAATTCAAAGAGTTAGTGTGGGTTGTGCAGAATATATATGACAATTTTTGGGAGATCGGGCTACAAGAATTTTGAAATTTTCTATGGGTGGAAAATCAAGTTAAAAAATTACAATGACATTATAAACTTGTACGAGAGTGCCTAGAAAAGTTTTGAGAAAGAACAGAAATTTTTAAATAGGTAAGATGCTAATTAAAACAACAACCAGTGATAAAGATCTGGTCTATTCAATTTGTTCTTTGCCAAACTGATTAAGTGGAATTCTTATACTGGAATTTTTTTTTGAATCAAAATTAAAATGTTATAGTTATATTTGATAAGATTACTAAGTCTTAATCAAACTTTCTTATGGGAAAATTATTGCCCCTAAGAAGACATGTAGCCTTTGCAATATAATCCCATCTACTTGCGCCACCATTCATCACAATCCAAAAGTATATACCACTATTTCGGTTAAAGATGAGTCAATAGAAAGCGAGCAAGATGAAAATATGATGGATGGAGATGAGGGTAAAGAGCTGCCACAATTTCTTATACCACCCCCTCCTGTAGCAAATCGAGGTGGGGCTGGACCAAGTACTCAATTACTTTTATCCCCGAATGATATGCATGCCAATATCGCTGGGTCTACCTTAAAGCCATGGGACATCCCTTTTGCATTGGTAAATCAAATGGCAAGTATGATGAAATAACAACAGGATCAATTCTCAATTAAATGGAACTTGTTGGAAAATCAAAACCCAGTACCTTAAGGTTAGCCTCAAACATCACTAGTTAGGGTGGACAAATGTATGAAGTGGATTTGCTCGAAAAGTTCGTAAAGCTTCGTCCTAGAGTATTTAAAGGTGCCATATACCTTACAATAGCAAAATATTGGATGAAACAAGTCAAGAAAATATTAGAAACGATGAATTGTCATGGAAAATAGAAGGTTTGATTAGCATCATTCGTTATGCAAGGTGAAGCAGATGTTTGGTGGAGCTTATCCAAATGAATGGTAACAATGGGTCATATGTGGGCATAGAAGGAATTTAAAGACATAAGAAATATTTTTCTAGGGCCTATCGTAAACAAAAGATCTCTGAATTTTCAAAGCTGGAACATGGTACAATGATGGTAGCCAAATACGAAGCAAAATTCACTGAGTTGTCATGATACATACCTAAGATAATGGAAGAAGAGGAATGTAAATTTTCAAATTTTGATGAAGGTCTTCATCAAAATATTAGAACCAAGTTCTATTGCGATGACATTAAAAAGTACTCTGAAATTGTTGACAAAGATCTTTGGGCAAAGAGAGATAATGAGTGGTTTTTGAAGTATCGAGCACATATGATAAAGATGGAAAATCATATTAGGGTTACACAAAATCATCAACAACCATTGGAAAAGAGGTGGCAGACAAATATTCGAATCTCAATACCTATTATTCAGGATCAATTCTTTGCGGAAACTACACTTTGGGAAGTATGGACAAAAAACACATCTATGTCGAACCCGACCCAGAGATGTTGGCTAGATTCCTCTGCTCCAATGCATTCCTCCTATGAAGTAATGCTTACCTATCATTTTTAGTAAACACTCATCATCACCCCATGCTTTTATAATGTGATATTTCAAAGTCTACATCACCATTAGATTACATATGTGAATCTTCTGCTCTTCAAACCATAACTTGATGTCAATTTCTCTCATAAAATTCAACATTTTCATTCTCAGATCATTAGACTAGCCATAACAGGTTACTTGTACTATTTTTGGCTTAGAGCATCTACTACTAAGTTTGCCTTGTCTGGCTGGTAGCATACTTCAAAGTTATAATCATTCAAAAACTTAGCCCATCTTCTTTGTCTAATGTTCATATCTTTCTACGAAAATAGGTATTTGAGACTCTTATGATATCCAATGAGATCAAACTATTTTCTATATAAATAATGTTATCAAATCTTCACAACAAATATAATGGTGGCTAGCTCCAAATTGTGATTCCGGTAATTTTGTTCATGAATTTTAATTTGTCTAGGCACATAAGCAATTACCTTTTCATCTTGCATGAGTGCAACATCGGGACGTTTAATCGACGCATCAATATAGAGTCTAAACTTTACTCATCTTACGGAAGAGTGACTACAGTAGTCAATATCAACAACAATTTCAATTCATTGAAAGTCTCTTTGCGTTTTTCAGTTTATTTGAAAGGCACTCCTTTTTTACTCAAATTTGTCAATAACCTAATTTTTTTGAAAAAGTACCCTTAATGAAACTTCTATAGTAACCAGCTACTTCAAGATAGCTTCTAACTTCAGCAACATTGTGGATTGTTCCCACTTTACAACAACCTCTATCTTTCCCGGATCACTACAATTCCGTCCCTCATAAGCACATGACCGAGAAATTTCACGCTTTCCTTTCAAAACTCCCATTTTGAGAACTTGCCATACAACTGATTGTCTTTCAATGTCTATAGTGCTATGCTCAAATGCAACTCATCGTCTTCACTGGTTTTGAAATAAATATCTCATCGATAAATATAATAACAAAATTATCCAAATAAGACTACAAAACTTTGTTCATCAAATCCATGAATACCTTCAGGGCATTGATCAGTTCAAAAGGCATGACAAAAAAAAATCATAATGCCTATAACATATTCTAAAATCTTTGTTGGGAACATTTTCTTCCTTCATGCACAACCACTGATATATGTTTTTTTTTTTTAAAAAAAAGAAACTGTTATGTATTCATCTGAGAGGAATTACAATATTTTGGGAAGGCTACGGGGCAGAAAATGAAACCCCGAGCCCTCCTATCATAATGGACCTATACATTATCTCTCTCTAATGGAACCCAACTAATGATATTTCGACCTTGAATCAATTTAAGAGAAATAACATACTCCTTTCAACTGATTGAACAAATCATTAATACGAGGTAATGGATACTTGTTCTTGATCATCACATGATTCAAACAGCGATTGTCTCTATATATACACATAGTGCCATCTTTCTTCTTCACAAAGATCACATGTGCACTGCATGGTGACGTACTTGGTAAGATAAGTTCATGGGCCTATAATTCTTATAGTTGTTCCTTCAATTCCTCTAATTCAGCGGTTGTCATCCGATATTGTGTCATAAACATCGGAGCAATTCTTAGCAAACAATTAATACCGTCGTCAATCTTCAATCTCACATGCCCAATCACAGGGTTCGTCTATCAATTAGCAATCTCGTCATCAATCTTCACCATCATCACATACGAAGATGTGTCATGTTAATGATACAAAATGTCTTCATTAGGCATCCACCACTAATGATCTTCTCTGACTATAATTTATTTCTTTGTGCCTGGGTATCTTCCTTTCATATCCATTACACCTCTGTTATGATAATAATCTTAGCGCAGCGTACTTACATAATTGTATACAATGTTAATGAGAACCTAAGACAGGACTGTTCAACATCAAAATATAGGCCCCTCAAAGAAATAAGAAAGACCACAGCTCCCCACCACTACCAAGTGTAAGAACAAGTTATCAACCTAACTTTCCATTTATTATTCACCTGATCATTAGCCTGCCGTCATGTTTTTGCTGGGGTGTGTGGACATGTGCCTTACCCGATGGATGATCGGTTTCTCTCACATTGTGAATATTTCACTAATTAATAAAAATGCCAGAAAAACATTAAGTAGATGAATACAAAGAAACCCTAGTTCTAACTGGAAAACATTAGCATGGAAAACACGATGGGCTCAATGATGGCACCAAAAGCTCATCTTCCTTTGTTCAAATTCAAAGACATTAGAGCAGGTATAACTTAAATGACTTGTGGCTCTTAGCCAAGAATGTACTCAAACAAGGAATAATCCCTAAAGATTGTCTAATTCGGCAATCTATTAAATGGTCTAATTCAGTGATATTACCGAGGGTCTAATTCAGTAACAGAAACCTCATTTACAGAACATGCTCTCACTGTACTGTTAGATTGATCCAACTCACTTGCATGAAAATTCGAATCTGTTGAGTCCTGATCTGACCGCACCATACTTGCACCAACAACAAATGCAGGCTTCAAAGGAACCGGAAGAGTTACAGTATTGTTATTGAGCATGAGAACAACAGACGACATGGTAGGCCTTTCGATGGCATCTTCTTGAACGCATAGCAATCCCATATGAATGCATCTCAACACTTCCTGTGTTGGGCACTGATCGAGAGTTCGGTCCATCAGCTCTAACATTCTTCCTTCAGTCCAATGCTTCCATATCTGTCAACAATCCACAAATGTCTTAAATTAATGAAATTGGCTGTGTAACTAAGTTACTGAATACATGTTTTGTGAATAAGTTAACACTTACATGATCTAGAAGGTTTGAAGAATGTTGGGAGTCTCCGAAACCGGCATTCTGTTTACCAGTTATAATCTCTAGAACTAAAATACCAAAGCTAAAGACATCTGACTTTGTCGAAAATTTCCCCCTGATAGCATACTCTGGTGCCATGTATCCACTGCAATGCCATCCATGATCAATTAATGTTGGTCTCTCGTCTAAGATGATAGAAATGCGAGCAAGATAAACTGTTAGTCCTATAATCATATGATGTGACCCATTTGCTGTCTGGGCCATTGGGCTATGAGAATGCATATATGCCACAGTGTGTCCTATATATTGAATGGATTGGATTTCTGAAAAGAAGGGATTTCTGAAAAAAGAAAAAGAAGTTCTCTTTCGAAAGTGTGCCTGAGGACTTTGTGATTTACATGTGTTAACGAGATTTCTGGGGGATAGTTTTGTTTCATAGGATGCTTTGGTTTCACTGTAAGATAAAAATGAGAAAGGGATTGAAGTGTTTAACTTACTATGTTCCTGCAATCCGTTCCGTATTGCCTTGTGTTTGGTCACCGCCAAAAAGCCTAGCCATTCCAAAATCTGAAATTTTAGGCTTCATGTCTGCATCCAACAAGATATTGCTAGCTTTCAAATCCCTATGAATAATCCGGAGTCGGGAATCTTCGTGGAGATAGAGAAGTCCTCGAGCAATTCCTTTGATGATTTCGAACCTTTTGTCCCAGTTCAGAAGTAAACGTCTGAGTGGCTCTGATCCGATCAAAATAATAATAATTTCTGGTCACTGTCGATATGAGTAAGCAATATTCGATCAAATGAAGATAAGATATTCCAGAATTATGTCAGTATGACATCCACACCACTACCCGAATTGTAGAACATCTCACCAAAAACTCACGGAGTCAGCTATCAAGTGGGCCACACGAGTAAGTGCAATGCATTGTATACCATCCAATGTTTTCATTGGCCAGATGATCCAAAATGTAGGTCACACTTGATGAACGGATCAGAAGTCATCAACATAGAAATGGTGTCTTTTTTTCATTTCATTTCTTCTTCTTCTTCTTCTTTTTTCAAATTAATACAGTTAGGTTTAGCCCAAAAATAGATTAGCCCAACGGTGAGATTTAGGAGGCGTTAGGAAGATCACATGCCAATGCGGAAGACATGAAATCTGGGCCATTCATCAGGAGAGCTCATCCAACCCAGTGTGCCATCCAAAAAAGGGTCTGGGCCAACCCATTCATCTGGCAGGTCAAACATGCAGGTATGAGAAAATTGACGGTGAAAAAAAAAAAAAATTTGATGGCCGACGGTCCAAACTCAACATACATATTTTGGCACCAGATAAGTTGGCCCCCACCTAATGTGTCCGTGGTCTCATACACGTGTGCCATGTTAGAGGATATGTGGAAAAGGAGCAGTAAGTACCAAAAAGAAATGTATCGAGGCTTTTGTTTGGAACGTATTCATAGATGAGGATCATTTCATTAGCTTCTAAGCAGCAACCAAACAGCCTTACAAGGTTTCTGTGCTGAAGTTTCTTAACCAATTCTACCTCATTTCGCAGCTCTCCAATCCCTTGCCTCGACCTTCTTGAAAGCCTTTTCACTGCTATTTCCATTCCATCGGATAATTTTCCCTGTGGAAAATGTTCGAGATAGTTTAAGGCGTATTTAATTTGAGGGGAACAAAGATTTAAAAGAAATAAAAATGTAAGGGGTCGTTTGGATGCCTGTAACTTCTCTAAAATGTAAGTAAGTTACAGGTGACTTAGTTATAGTTAGCGTTTGGGGGAGGAAAGTCACAGGTGACCTTCTCTTAACCTGTAACTAAGTTACAGGAGAAAGGGCCGAAAATCTTACACGAGAAATAGTCATTTTTCAAGTTTGAAATTTTTGAAATGCAAAACGTTGGGAAGAATCGCACCTGCATTGAAGAAGCATACCTATCTTCAGACGGAGTGAAGGCTACAAGCGGCCATTGAAGGCGAGGCTACAAGAGGCCATTGAAGTCTATCAAGCTACATGTTGCGCAATGAAGGCTATGAGCTGAAATTTGGGGAGAATTAGAGCTCCGTATTGAAAAAGGTTGGTGGCTATTGTTGTATAAATAGACATCCATCCCTTTCCATTATCTTCATCTCCCTCTCGCCTCCGTTTTCCTCTCTCAAGTCTCATTCTCCCTCTTTCAATATACTTCTCCCTCTCCCATTGAGCTTCTGTAAGGTAAGAAACCCCTTCCTCTCTTTTGCGTTTTCCTTTTCTTTCCTTTCTTTTATTTATTTTTTTTCCTTTTGCGTTGACGGAGACCGTATGGTGAGGTGGCGTTGAAAATACAGATGATTTGTGTGGCCCACCATATTGTATTTGTTTTATCCATGCCGTCCATCTATTCTTTTGAATCGTTTTAGGTCTTGATTCCAAAAATGAGGGATATCTAAATCTCAGGTGGACCACACCACCGAAAACAATAATGATTAAAAGTCCACCATTAAAAAACTAGTAGGGCCTACTATAATGTTTGTTTGACATCCAAGCTGTTGATTAGGTCATAGAGACCTAGATGAGGGGAAAAATAAACAAATATCAGTTTGATCGAAAACATTGGTGGCCCACCAAAAGTTTTTAATGGTGGCTGTTCAATCAACATTGTTTCTAGTGATGTGGTCCACTCGAAAATTTGATGTACCTTATTTTTAGGCTGATAACTTAAAATTTTCTGGAATAATGGATAGATGGTGTGGATGAAACAAATACATCATAGTGGGCCACCTTAACATGTTTAGTCCATGATCTAGTAGAGACTGTTTTGAGGGAGGGGCCCCACAGAAACCATTTTAGTCCCTGATCTACCACTAGTTTCATGTAAATTGTCTCCATGACATGTTGGCACATGTGCTGTGAAATGGCTCTTCAACGGATCATTTTATCACAGCACATATACGGATGGAATCATTTTTATGTAGCAAGATGATGAAGTAGCCTTTTGATTGCAAGTTCCTTTCAAATCTTAAAATGAATCAGTTTTGCTTCTTTTTTCTATTTGTCATATGTGGATAATGACTCCATAGACCTGTATTGAATGCATGATGATTGTAATAAAGAAAATCCTAGGGGCTGAGACTTTTATTTTTCATATGAATGAATGGGACACCTATGCTGTCTATGAATTTTTCCTTTGCTTTTGCTTTTGCTTCTATTATTTTTTTTCCTTTGAGATTAGCCATCATGGTTAGGAGTAACCTCCATACCCACCAGCGATTTGATATGTTACTTTAAGTTTTTTGTTCACATTACTAGCATTTTGAAAACATTGGCCCACTTTTATGCTCCACCTGTTGATTAGTTTAGTCTAAGAATCGGCCAAACTATTCATTTATATGGGCTTAATAAAATAGAATAATTTTATCCCAGTCTTTTTATGTGTCAATCTAATTTTTCAATAATTCTCTATTTCAAACTCTATCTAGCGTGAATATCCAACTTATTACCTGTAACAAAGTTACAGGTTATCTAAACACAAAAACAAAGTTATCTGTAACTAAGTTACAACTTACATCCAAATAGGATTACATGTAACTTACTTGCACCTGTAAGTAAGTTACATAAAACTTACTTACAACTTAAAAAAGTTACAGGCATCCAAACAGGCTCAAATTTCTTTCTGTTTGTATGTACCAGCGAAATCAATTCAAGGCAATGCAAGATATAGATAGGGTACATTAAAATAGTCCAGCCGGATTTAAATACAAATGCAACTAAGTGGCCACTTGTTGTAGGAAAGGATGTGATGAGGTCGAGCACTATCTTCCTCAGGGGATAATTAATCCAAATCCACGGAGTTTCTCTAAACTCCTCACAGAGCATCCTATAAATTATGAGAAAAAATAGAAATAAATTCTAATAAATTCTAAAATTAATTGATTGATGATAAAAATGAATTTACAACCCTTTAAATAGTTATATCAAATTTAAGAAGTTTTAGAATCAAACTGCAACTCAAACTCCCTGAAAACATAATATACTATAAACAGTAAACTTACTATTTATAGACTATCATGATTTCTACTAAACTTCAGGGTTTTCAGACAAAATAGTAAGTGTTATTCTCCTAAATTTTCTATGCACTTTTCATGTTGGGGATGACTCCTGAAGCTCAAAGGATCAAGAGTGATGACCTATCTAAAATGTATTATAAATAATAAAGACGAAATTAAAATGGACTTTTCATTGTTGATTTGATGGAATCTTGCAAAATCCACATGGGCAACCTAGCATAGAAAGGTTGGTTAGGTAAAGTAGCTTATCCTACCCGAAAATCATATATGGTACATTGAATAACTCATTTGGATTTGCGAGATATGCTTGCCTTAGGGTTCTGATGGTCTTGATCACTTTCGCCTCTGATCAGGCCTTCTCTGATCCATCTTGGCCATAAAAGTGTCTGCAACCTACACTACATTACCTCTCATATGAAGATCTAGGATCCCATGCATGTGTCTCATTCTAGCTATTGTTGGGCACTTTTGTTTGGCCGTGGACGATTAAATGAAAAAAAAAGAAAAGAAAAGAAAATAGACGAAAGCTAAATGAAATCCATCATCGTATACCTTGTAAACGGACCCAAAGCCCCCTTCACCGAGTTTATTTTCATCAGAGAAGTTACTTGTGGCAGTTCTTAGTGTACCCAAATCAAATGTTAATGACATGCTTGTAATCTCGTCTTCACTCACGTCATCTCGTATATCTGAAAAATAAGATAAATTTTATTTAAATTGAATAAGATAAAAAATTTTTATAAAAAATCTTGAGTGGGAAACGAAGAACGTTATTCCTTCAATTGTCATTTATATGAGAGAGAGAGAGAGAGAGAGAGAGAGAGAGAGAGAGAGAGAGAGAGAGTCAAGTGTAAGGATATTTTACCTGGCTTTCTTCCAATTGCCTTGCTCCTCGTCCATAAACAAGCGCAAATGGTGCTGATTATAACTAACGAAATTACAACAGAGACAACGATTATAATAACCGTTCTGGATTCGTTCTTCTTACCTCCTGCGTCAACATGAATTTCTTTTTGTTTAAAACTATTCTTAGATAAGAAACTAAATTAGTATCTTTTAAAATAAATGACTTCAAGGGGTAAGGATAGCAGTTCGCAGGCTACTATGAGGTGGTTGTCCACCAAATGTGGTGGGACCCACCCATATATGTACTGCATCAATGCCGTTTAAAATAACGATGAGTTTCGTAGGCCTGGGATGACTCTTACTCTGGGCGTTCGGTAAACATCCAACCCAAAAATAATTCACTGTTCTACTTCTAGTTTATACTAGTGTGGCACATGGTTTAATGATCCAAAATGTTAATAAGATGGGCAAGTGCACTAAAAGTTTCCAATGTTAGAAGACCGGAGCTGTGGAAAGAGCTACAGAAAGTAGCCTTCCATTAATCGAGGTAGGAATAGTAGTTATAAAGTTTACTGAGTTACAATATTCTCAATGAAAAGAGGCCAACTGCGCCCCCATCGTTACGCGGCTCAGGGATTTTTGGCTTACTATCCATCCACCCATCCACTTCAATTACCATCATATCAACTCTTTGGAGGGTGTTTGATGGTTGATAAGCTGTAATTCATGAATTATAAAACTGGCAACTCTAATTATCAATGTAATCGTCAGTAATTAGTCAAACCTAAATTTATCAATTGAATGGTTGCAACTCTAATTATCAGACACTTAAACTTCTAATTTGGACTGTTGGGTACTTTACTTCACAATCTAATAAATTTCTGTCCATCAGCTAAATTGTACAATTTCATCGTGTATGTTTGGACGCTTTACATTGAGTTAGTTATATGCCACATGTACATTGTCTCAGTGCCTGAGCATCAACCACCGCACCCTATGAATTTAGAATAATAATAATAATAATAATACACCACACCCTGCAATAGCACCAAAGTGCATCTCTTTTTTTTTTTTTAATAATAATAATAATAAATTTTATTTATAAAAGAGGGGATAACCGTACAACAGAACATTACAATTCAAGTGGACCACCGCAAAAAAAGGAGCCCTAGGGTCCACACATCAAAGTACCTCTACTGTATAACAAATAGCATGCAAAACAAAGGTCCTTTTAAACAATAATATTATTGCTTTATTTTCAATACCTCCAAATGATTTTATGGAAAATTAATCAATATTTTAATGGAAAAATATTGTCATGTCAGGAAAAAATCAATCTATTCCCATGCATTTCATTTTTTTAAAATTATTCAGTTACTTTGATAAATAGTTTTAACTGTTTTACTTTAGAGTTAGATATTCCCAATAATACCGCCCCAAAAAGTCGAGATCTGAAGATGTGGCCATGAATACCCCAGAATGTGAATTGTCATCGGATATTTGTCCTTTGCCGGAATCACAAGTTCAAGACGGCTCTATATGCTCACTGCCATTTCATGTGTGCGCAACATCCAAACCGTCCAATATTTCGTCCCAATGATCAAGATCATATCATGAAAAAATTAATCTACATCCACTGAATGGAGAGCCACTTGCGTTTTGCCATCAATAAATAGAATATATATATATATATATATATATATATATATATATATATATATATATATATATATATATATATATATATATATATATATATAATGGGGTTCACCTAATCAGTATATAAGGATGTTTTTTGTATTGGATAATAACCACGGTGGATCCAGTCTATTGGAAGGGTTGGATTTTACTTGCACTTCATAGGTTGGAAGCTATCACCTGGGAAGACCATACTTTACGGTCCAGCTAGCTGGACTTGAAATTTCCTCTTTAAAAGTTAGCCACTCGTTCAATGCACGCGTCTACGACAGTCGGACTTTCTAGGAGTGGATTGCGTCCAGACTCCGACTTGATCGAATCGGTATAGGAATGCACTCCGTACGACCCACCGCGATGTACAAATTTTATCTATTCCATTCATCCATTTTTCATATATTTTAGAAAGTGATCTAAAAGATTAGGCAAACCTGATCCAAAACATTAGGCAAACCTAAAGGCCTGTTTGGGAGTATGGATTCCAAAACCCTTTAGATTTGAAATTCCGTGAATTTGAAATCTTCTTATTGTGTTTGACATCCTCTATTGGATTCAGAATCATTTGTAATTCAAAAGTAGTTAATGCATAATATATATGCATTAGTTTGAATGTAATTACTAAATCAACTTCAATATATTGTAATGTATGTATGTAATGTTTGACATTATGGTTGTAATAAGCTCGTCGAAGTATACACTTTCTCTGAAAATGATGAAACTTCAAGTCTCGGACGAGCCACAAGCACTAGATCACATCTGAGTCACTAACAAAAGATTTTTAACCATTGATTAAAGTGAACAATGTTTGGACGGTGTAAATCATTGTATTAAAGTAATTATAATGATGCAATTGGTACTCTAATTGTTTTAGGATATCATCACTGGACCATGTGCCCAATAGATTAATTAGCCTACTGACACACCTGCTACACATTCAACTCTTGGAAAGATTTTTAGATGTAATTCAAGCTTTTGCCTTCGGTTTTAAACCCCTCTATGAGGAGATTTGAACCCTCAATTAACTTATGGTGCCAAACATACTAGGAATTTACAATCCCCTCGAACTTTCCTGAATTCATGGTGTCAAACGACCCCTAAAGCCCAAGTGAACTAGACAATGGAGACAATTGTACCAATTTATTGAACAATTGAAAACTTCTTGACAGGCACAAGTTTTGTACCAATTTATTATTTTATTTTTATTTTTATTTGGGCAGGGCCAGGTACACACACTCCAAGTTAGCCACCCCCACTAGGGATCGGTACTAAGACCTCAAGTGTTGAATCGAGGTATCTCCACTTAGTCTACCAATTGAGCTATGGATCTGAGCGTATGTTTTGTACCAAGTTAAAATTTATGTTTTTCCTTCCATTGAAATTTAAATTGACCTAAGAAAATTTCAACCATGAGAGTCATTATCACTGCCTGTTCTTGTAGCATGGCAAACTTCGACCTCCCATTTGGAAAAATGAATGAACACCATGGATAAAATCCATACATCACAGTGGGCTCCATGGAGACCTTGCTTGGGCAGATTTCCAAGCAAGTGAGGTTAGGATTTTGGAAGTAGACTGTGTCCTGCCCTCCACTGAAATCAGTCTAGGTAGGAGGCTCTGTGCAGCCCACTGTGATATATGAGTTTTATATGTACCATTCATCAATTTTTTTCAGATTATTTTAAATATAAGAGAAAAAAAATTAGGGCACATTTGAAATTCAAGCGAACCATACAATAAGAAATAATAATTTAATAACACCCCTGTTGAAACATTCCTAAGAGCCACTATCGTGTTTATTTGCCATCCAACCTACTCGCCATCCGACCTACTCACAAAGTCATATAGACATAGATGAAGACAAAACACAAATATCTATATGATCTAAAACCTTTATGGATCCCATAAAGGTTTTAATAGTGAGCATTAAACCCTAATGTGCAGTCAACTTGAGGCCTGAATCCGCTTCTTTTTGGATTCATGTCCTAAATGATATAGAAAATTAGATGGATGTCGTTCATGAAAACCATTCATTATGGTGGCCCAGTGGGGGCCTAACCGGTAGGACGCAAGACTTTTCTGCCCTGCAAGTAATCTGTACAATAAACTTCAAATATTTGACAGAAACTGGATGTGACATTTCAAAGACCAAACTTTTTGAAAGGTAACCACGCGTTCAGTCGTAGCATCGTAGTAGTATGTGGTCTCAAATGTTGGCAGGCTTTTCTATCCTGCCTTGTAAAAAAAGTTCAAAATTTTGATGAAAGTTGAAACATTCAAAAAGACTTTTTGACCCAACTCGGAGGATTATAAAAATCGGATTTAACTTGCACTCAATAGGTTGGAAGCTATCATCCGATGGACCACACTTTCTGGTCCAACTTGCCGGACTTGAGGCCTTTTCTTTTTAAAAGCTAACCACTTGGATAAATATTTTTTACTATAGTCTGAGGAGCATGGAATCCAAAATATGAACGGTTCGGATCATCATTTAAAATGCAATTTCTGAGCGAAAATAAACACCGTCACTCACCCATCCAAAACTCCTCTCCGAAATATCTCCTGCATTTCTCTTTACCTTCCTTTATTTCTCTTCGTGCATTTCGTGTTCCTCACATCCTAGCATGTTTCAGTCTATTGAATAAGTGCGACGGATGTGAATGGAGGAAAGCCCATAGGAACAAGGAACTGATGGAACTAATGCACTGATGCATTTGATATCAGTCGTTGAATTTGAACCATTGAGTAGTCTTTCTAACGTGTCCAACGGATTAGATGGTTAGGAGCTTCCAACCAGTGCGATGTGATGTCATGATGTGGACTATGTGGATTTACGTGGACAAATGTGACAGAGGAGGGTGAAAAATGCATGTAGTCGTCTTCACCCTAGTCAAGTTCCATGGGCGGATCATCTAATGCGAGACGCGATTTCAAAGGCGGCTTTTTATCAGGAAAACATTGACTTTAGATATGGGCAAAGGTTACTTTTTATCAAGAAAACATTGACTTCAGATATTAATACGTCGGATACTATTTAAGATAAGTTTAATCTTGAGATTAGACACGGCAACACCTACCTCTTATTTTGACATGATACACCCCCGACCTCCAGTGGTTACCAGCTCTGTTTACCTTTAGAATGCTAGAAAGCTAACTATTTTGATTTACGTGGACAAATGTGACAATGGAGGGTGAAAAACTCACGTAGTCGTCTTAACCCTAGTCAAGTGCCAATAAAGAACACTTCTAGGAGATATGAACCTTCCATCTAGTGTAGATAAATTTTAACTTTTCTGCTCCAAAAATCTGGAAGATGCAAGCGGCACACAGTGGAAAAATTAATCTAACCGTTAATTTTTTATTTTTTTTTTACGCCCATTTATTTTGCAGTGGGCGTGATGCCAATTACCCACCTGATGGATAGGTATTAGGTGGGTATGATCTTACACACATGTTCGACATTGGAACCTGTGCTTGCTTGTAGGATCCATCTAATCATTTCCTGTTGTATTTTGTTTCAAAATAAGTATTAAAAAGGTTTCCCTCCACATTTGAAATTTTGGTGCTTTTGAGTTTTAGATTTTGTTCCAAATTGAATTTGACAAAGAAAATCCTCTTGTATATAAGATAAGTCTTTTGCCTTGGGGCATGAGCCCCATTTAAGGGGCATGTGAATTTAGTCATGTGGGAGGTCTATGTTAATAGCTCTAACTATGTCATTGACCACACGCGCGCGCACCGAGCCGTGTCGTGCCGAGCCGAGCCGAGTCGAGTCCGAGTCCATATTTGTGTGGGCCGGGACGGGTTGGGCTGGGCGTAGGCACGAGTGCGGGTACGGTGTAAGTGTACTCGTGTGGGACCTAACCTTTTATAAAGGGTACTTATAGACTACTTCAGAGTGTATATGATGACTTCTGATTCACATTTCAAAAATACAAAAATCTTTTCTTTTATTAAACTCTCTTTGATATTCTGATTTAAGAATTTTACTGAGTTTATTGCTGAGTCGACTCAACACTTTCGAGTTAAACTGCAAGTGGTTCGAGCCCGTGTACAGTGAGTGTACCACTGGAATAGAGTCATAGTCATTGTATCTTGGAGGTTGATTGCTCTGGAAACCTTTTGCACTTGGGATGCTGTCCAAGGGGAACAAATTCGATTTCAAGCCGAGTGACTTAGTCACGCACGGCTCAACTCAATTCAATAAGTCTTTTTTTCTCAAATCTTATTTTCTTTTTTGGGTTCTCGATTTTAATAGTCTATTTAATTCAACCAAATATTCCAACATTTCCCACTTTACTAGGTTAAATATTAAACTTTACCTATAAAAAGATTTCAACATTAATGCTTGTAAAGTCATCAAGTTGTAAAGGAATTGCAGATAATCTGATTATAGGGAAGGTTTTGGATGCATGTATTTGTCTATAAAAGCTTTACAGGATTATAGCTATTAGCCATAATTTGAAACGGGTAAAAAGTCATATTTTATATTACGAGTGATGTTTTTACATTAAAAAAGTATTATACATGCTAGAACACCATGGTTAATATAACTAATGATATATGGGTCCATTGTAATATGTATGATACATCCAATTTATCCATCATGTACTTCCCTTGATGTTCTCCTGTGGACTTTAAAAAATAGCTCGTCCATTATCAAATAGACTAGAGGAGGGAAGGATGGAACGCCTACCATTAAAAACTTTTAGATTGCATATGGAGCCATTGTGATGAGTGAAGACATCCAATCCATTTGGTGTGTATATGCTTTAATGCCCTCTTAGGGCTTTAAAAAAAAATTAAGTCTTTCTTCTGTGATTTTTGCAGATTTTTTAAAGTCCACCGGCCAAGTGTCTTAATGAATACCTACTTTATTCATTGTAAACATTTTATACCCTAGCTAAACACAACCTATTTACTAATAAACAAATTATCACTTAAAAGCCAAATGGAATAACATGTAAACCATAATATGTTTTCGAGCAAAAAATTACAGGCATCTAATCGCTCCTTAAAATTCGAACTAAGTCGACTCGACCAATAAAATCAAGTTGAGATTTCTTATATATATATATATATATATATATATATATATATATATATATATATAGATGAACGCTCAGCTACGCATCGGTTCGCACGTCATTACGTGCGAACCTTCCTATCAACCATCGGATAAGATAGATGGTCTGGATGAAGGTGCTATTAGCGCGAGCCTAAAAAAGAGAGTTTCTTTCTCCCGCACGCCTCTTCACCCCCTCTTCGACGGATGCGTGAAAGCCTTTTCACATAAAATTCTTTGGCTGGGATACTAGGTGGGTCTCACGAAGATGTTAATGATAAATCCATACCGTCCATACATTTTAAAAAATAATTTTATGATATGAACCCAAAACTGAGATAGATCAAATTCTCAAGTGGGCCACATAATGTTGATTGAACTCTCACCAATAAAAACTTCCTTGTGCTACCAAATTTTTGGATCAAGCTGATATTTGCTTTTTTTCCATCATTCAGGTCTGCATGACCTAATCTATAGGTTTCAAATCAATTTCACGGTGGGCCCTAAAAAATATTTAACGGTGAGAATCATTATCACCGCTGCTTCCTGTGGTGTGGTCCACTTGAGATTTGGATCTGCCTCAGTTTTGGGTTTATGCCCTGAAATGATAAGGAAAAATGGATGGGCGGAGTAGATTTCTCAAAAACATCATGGTTGGCCCCACCTAAATTTTTAACAAAATTTGCAAATTGCCAGCATAATTAGCAGCAGAATTGATTTCACATGAAAGCGAAGTGAAGCGGATTGCGTACTGAGTAACCCAGTATGGTAAGCCTGCTGAGTAAATTACGTGGGGCCCAACATGATGTATTTATTTTATCCATTCCGTACATACATTTTATAATTTAATTTTAATAAATGGGACCAAAAATAAAGAATATCCAAATCTCAAGTGGACCACACCACAGGGAACAGTTTGAATTGAACATCTACCGTTGAAAAATTCTTTGGGTGGACAGACGTTTTGGATCAAGCTTATATTTGTTCTTTCCCTTCATCCATCTTCTTGTGATCTTATGAACAGTTTGGATGACAAATAAACGTTACTATGGGGCCTAGGAAGGTTTCAATGGTGGAAATCATTATTCCCATTGTTTCCTATGGTATGGCCCACTTGAGATTTGGATATGTTTTTTCATGGTGGGCCCAATAGAGTTTACTCAGTACGATAAAAGCTTAATGAGTAACGCGGTACGCAATCCGATTTCTTTCACAAGAAGTCCCCGTGCAAGGATGCTAGGTGGGGCCCACCACCATGTTTTTGGGAAATATACTCCGTTCATCCGTTTGTCAAGATCATTTTAGGAAAATCGACTAAAAATGAGGTGGATCCAAAACTAAAGTGGGCCACACGAGAGGGAAAATTGGAGAAAGAAATACCTACCGTTGAAACCTTCCTGGGCTCCACCTTGATGTTTATATGCCATCAAAACCGTTTATAAGGTCATTAACATAGGGATGAAGTGAAAATATAAAAAAATTATTTTGAAAAAAAGTTTTTATGATCATAAAAATGTTTCAACGGTTCTCACTGAAACCCTACTGTTTTCTCTCGTGTGGCCCAATCAAGTCTTGGATCCACCTTGTTTTTTGCCGCCCATCCTAAAATTAGCTTGCAAAATGGATGAACGCAATATATTTTTCAAAAACATATTCCGTTTGTTCATTGATTTTGGTGGGTCCATGAGCTGGAAAAAAAAAAAAAAGAAGAAAAAAGAGTAGTTCAAGTATCCACGGATGTCATTTTCGTTTTTTGTTTTTCTTTTCATTGGTTTACATATTAGAGGATTACAGTTTGTTCATTGGTTTTGGTGGGTCCATGGCCTAGCACCCATGGATGTGGTGCTAGGCTGTTGCTGTGTTTGCTTCTAGTTAACAAGACTTGCTTAACAGTGGGATTTATGCACTTAAATCTTGAAATGTTTCAAGTAATGTTTGAGAAATAAACAGGTCATAGCGGTCAGGTTGCTAAGGACATATTTTGAAGAGTCATATGATGCTCAAGGCAGTACAATGCTTGATGTGCAGGCACTCGAATGGATGAACACTCCTGGTCATTAAAGTAGGACCAACAAATATTTTTTCAATTCAAAATGTCATACTGTGAAAATAAACACTTGAATGTGGCTACTGTAGGTAATTAAGGTTAAAAAAGACAAAAAAGAGTCAGACAAAAGAGTTAAAGCGGTCAAACTAAAACAAGAGGCAGGAGGTGCATGGATTTCTAAACATGGGCCCACTCATGAGAAATGAAACCCCGAGTACACTTTTCAAAGCCTCTATCTTGAGAGAGAGAGAGAGAGAGAGAGAGAGAGAGAGAGAGTATGTAAAAGGATTAGTGCGGATTTGGCGAGAAATTACCGGACGCAGATTAGCTACTGACCAGTTGAGTAGCATGATGACGTCATCAAGTTCCGTGGGATCCATCACGAAGGTTTCAACAGTGGGCGTCACTCTCACCACTGTTTTCTATGGTGGGGTCCAACCCAGCCTTGGATCTACCTCATTCTTTGGATTATATACTAAAATGATCTCTCCAAATGTATGGACGGTGGAGATACAACACATACATCATGTGGCATACAAAACTTGGTGACATCACTCTGCTCCTCTCCGGCCTCTCAACCTGCGCGAGAATTCAATCCGCGTCAACCTCTGGGTGACGCGGATTTCATGCGAAAGCCTTTGGCAGGAAGTTCCTGAGCAAGGATGCTAGGTGGGGCCTACCACCATGTTTTTAGAAAATATGTTTCGTTTATTCGTTTTGCAAGCTAATTTTAAGATAGGCGGCAAAAAATGAGGTGGATCCAAGACTTGATTGGGTCACACGAGAGAAAACAGTAGGGTTTTTGTGAGAACCGTTGAAACATTTTTATGATCATAAAAGCTTTTTTTCAAAATAAATTTTCTATATTTTCACTTCATCCTTATGTTAATGACCTTATAAACGGTTTTTATGGCATATAAATATCAAGACAGAGCTCAGGAAGGTTTCAACGGTAGGTATTTCTTTCTCCAATTTTCCCTCTCATGTGGCTCACTTTAGTTTTGGATCCACCTCATTTTTGGTTGATTTTCCTAAAATGATCTTGACAAACGGATGAACGGAGTATATTTCCCAAAAACATGGTGGTGGACCCCACCCAGCATCCTCGCGCTGGGACTTCTTGCGAAAGAAATCGGATTGCGTAATGAGTTACTTAGTAAGCTTTTATCATACTGAGTAAACTCTGTTGGGCCCACCATGAATTCATGTAGTTTATCCATGTCGTCCATCTGTTTTTTAATTTCATTTTAACAGTTGAGCCAAAAATTGAAACATATCCAAATCTCAAGTGGGCCATACCACAGGAAACAATGGGAATAATGATTTCCACCGTTGAAACCTTCCTAGGGCCCACAGTAACGTTTATTTGTCATCCAAACTGTTCATAAGATCACAAGAAGATGGATGAAGGGAAAAAACTAATATAAGCTTGATCCAAAACGTCTGTCCACCCAAAGAATTTTTCAACAGTAGATGTTCAATTCAAACTGTTCCCAGTGGTGTGGTCCACTTGAGATTTGAATATTCTTTATTTTTTATCCCATTTATTAAAATTAAATTATAAAATGTATGTAAGGAGTGGATAAAATAAATACATCATGTTGGGCCCCACGTAGTTTACTCAGCACGCTTAGCGTGCTGGGTGAGTAAGTACGCAATCCGCTTCACTTCGCTTTCACGTAAAATCAATTCTGCCGCTAATTACGCTGGCAATTTGTAAATTTTGTTAAAAATTTAGGTGGGGCCAACCATGATGTTTTTGAGAAATCTACTCCGCCCATCCATTTTTCCTTATCATTTTAGGGCATAAACCCAAAACTGAGGCAGATCCAAATCTCAAGTGGACCACACCACAGGAAGCAGCGGTGATAATGATTCTCACCGTTAAATATTTTTTAGGGCCTACCGTGATATTTATTTGACATCCAACCTGTAGATTAGGTCATGAACGGTTCAGATTTTGGATCCACATCACGTATGATGGGTTCCCAAAAAAGTTCTATGTGGTACGTACGAACTGGTTCGCAAGTGAGCGTTTTCGTGTGTGTGTGTGTGTGTGTGTATATATATATATATATATATATATATATATATATATATATATATATATTAAAGAAAAAAGAAAAAGAAAAAAGAAAAGTGCAATGCTGAAGAATATGAAAGTGGGTGCACAGAAAATTACGCTTACCAACTGTTTCGCCCGCAGGAGGTGGAGGATCTGCAATTGGCGGTGGTGGAGATGTCGGCGGTGGAAGAGGAGGCGGTGGCGAATTGGCAAAGAAAAGATATGGATCATACCTTATGTTACAACTGACACTATAGATATTCCCTCCCATTTTTTTGTCACAACATTGTGGAATCCTGCTGATCATCGCATCCAGACATGCAATACAATTGTCAGCCGACAAGTCTCTAGTGCACTGGGCGAGACCATATATGTTTTGGAAGACATTCAGGTAGATGTTCCCAGTTGCGAATTTGGACGGCTTTGAAGCAGCCTCGGATGTCAGACCTCTCATCAGACTTCCTAATTGCTCATTAAAAGAGGTTGTGTTGGTGGCATCCTGAGTTAAGATAAGCTCTATTCTAATGCTACTGTCGCTTTGGGAGAAGAACGGACGGTCTGAGTATCGTAAGATGCATCTGTAGTATCGGATGACAGCTCCCAATCTGTTGGAACACCGTTGGATGATCTCAACTGTTGAATTCTTGAGGCATTCATTGCATTCTAGTTCAGTTGCGCCAGACATGCACTGAGAGTAGCCGTAGACGATGTTGGGGTCGTCTCCGTATGTAGCGTTGTAGTAGCTGGTGAGATTGGTAGGCCCATTTGGGGATAATAAAGGTAGTAGACGGTTGAGATTAGTTTCAAATTGGCTCCCCGAAGTGTAATTTGAAGTTTCCGGTGAACAGACTACGAAGGTCGGATCTTCGGCTGAGATGGAATATTGAGAAAGAAGTAATAGGGATGAAAATAGAAGTAAATGGATGTATTTTGATACAAGAAAATGCATTTTGGGGAATAGAGTCTTGAGATGCAGGGAATATGAGGAGCTTTATAACAAACAGGGAGGTTTCCAGGTCCGTTCGCGCGATGAACGAGTCATGGTTTGTTGCAGCTCTACATCGTCCAACTCATAAGGTCATGATCTAGATGGCCTATGTCACAATGAAAAGTCCGATTGAATATTTATAATCTCTAACTAATAGACTTCTTTGCCTTTTAAACGTGGATCTATTTTATAGTTCTTATTTTGGCCTTCCACCGGGAAGTCATACATCCACCGAATGCTTTGCTGGAAATGAGACCTAATTGGTTTATCTTAACCGTTTATTTTTTCGTTCAAATGGGGCTTACTTCGTTATGTGAATAACTTGATTTTTGGGCCTGTTAACTAACACAATGGATTCTCCAAATGAACGGTTTGGATTATCAACTGGTGGGATACGTCATGGCCAACGGTTGCGTGGAGTTGAGCATGTATATGGTCATCTGAGATTAACCTCCTCCAATTGCGCGTGGCGGTGGCACTCTTTTTATTTTCTACTTTTATTTATTTATTTATTTTCTGATTTTATATGAACCGCACTTCTTTCATTTTCTCTTTTCATTTTTTATCGCGAAAACGAAAGCGTCCCTTTCAGTCCGGACGGAATTTGATACGACCCCCGGCTCTCCCGTGCTCGGCACTTGCAGGAGCTCTGCGGGCCCCTTCGTGCTGTAAGGATTTTATCCACACCGTCCATCAACTTTTTCATATTATTTTAGAGAAGCTTTCCGAAAATGACGCAGATCTAACGCTCAAGTAGACTACATCGCAGAAGTATCTGTGATAATGATTCCACTTAAGAAACCTTCCTAAGTTCGACGGTGATGTTTATTTGCCACCCAGCCTCTTATTAAGCTCACGTAAACCTGGATGAAGGGAAAACACTGATAATAGCTTCATCCAAAACTTCTGCGGCCCCAAAGTATTCAACAGCCGACGTTTAATCCCAGATTGCGTATTCCACTTGAGCAGTTAGATTTGCCTTCTTTCTTTTTTTTCTTTTTTTTTTTTCTTATACCATAAATAATATAAAAAATAAAATAAAATGGAAGGCGTGGATAAAACCCATACGACACGGTGGCCTGTCATAGCCCTTGCACATGCCGAAATATGGACCAGCAAGGGAAGTAACTTTCCGGTCCCTTCAGTCCTCACGCGCTTGTAGCCATTGAAAGAGGATGCATATAACCAGCGCGTGGTGTAATTTTTGTGGTGTCTGAAAGAGGACGCGCATTGCCAGTACATGAGCCGCTTTCAAGGGCAGGCGGCGTCAAATAAACGCATGATTGAAAGTTATTCAGTACATGCTCTTGCAGCCTGCCATCCAATCCAACCAACCCATGTCCTGGGAAATGGATTGGCTACTCCCCTGCCACCAGCCCGGTGGCTGATGGTCGGGGCTCTGTGGGCCCCAGCATATTGTATGTGTTTCATCCATTCCGTTCATCCGTTTTCAAAGATCATTTTAGGGCTAAAAATGAGAGTGATATAAATCTCAGGTGGACCGCACCACAGGAAAACAATAGTGATGGGATATCCACTATTGAAATACTCCTAAGGCCCAATGTACTGTTCACTTGACATCCAATCTGTTGATTAGGTCATACAGACCCAGATGAAGGGAAAAAACAAAGATTAGCCTGATCCAAAATTTTTATGGCCCTTAAAAGGTTTTTAATGGTCAACGTTCATTCAACATGGTTTCCTGTAATGTGGTCCAGTTAATATTGGATATACCTCAGTTTTGGTTTCATGCCATAAAATAATCTAGAAAAATAGATAGACGGCATAGATGAAACACATACATCATAGTGGGGCCTACAGAGCCCTAACCACCAGCCATCGGGCTGGTGGGCAGGGGAGTAGCCAATCCGTTTCCCATGACATGCCTGTGCTAACGTTGGCACAATAATTCAAACTCAATCATCCGAGTTTTGATTCAAATTTTAGATGCATTATGAGTCAAACAAATGGTCTTATTTGATTATTTGACCATCAAACTGGTGGACAATTAATGAACATTTAATTAAGAATGAAAAATATCTATCAGTCCTATTTCAATATGTACTTATTGTAAAATTCGTATCTTAATCCGTATCGATCCGTAGACTTCCGCGATCTTTTCGGTCGAATTCTGGCAACTTTCGACACTTAACCGATATTTACGCGTGACTCTGATTCATATGCCGTCAACCCGTATCCACTCAACCTAAGATCTTTACCGTAGCGCCCGCACCGTCACCGCGATTCCGATGCCGCGACTCGCGCACCGAAGCGATACCCAGGTCAAGAGATGTGGGCCAACGTTTGGTGCGAGAAAAACGCCGGGCGTTGCGAAATCCAAGAGAATCTCTACGAGATGTCACATCAATCCCATCAATCAATCAATCTCATCACATCACATGTCAAGTACACATCACCTTTCACCTTTTCCCAAATAAGCCACAAAAGTCAAAAGTTTCTTACAAAGCCCATACTTTTCTTACACAAAAGGACACCAAAGTCAAAAAGGTGTCTTACACACCCATCACCACCACATCTATCACTCTATCACCCATCTATCCATCTCTCTCTTTACAACTCTCTCTCTCTCATTTTCAAACTCAAAAAAAAAAAAAAATCCAAGCAAGAGGAACCCCATACGTATGAGCCTCTCCCCCTTTCAAAACTCTAAGTGTGGCCCACTTTCCTACCCCATCATCTCTCATCCTAGCCATTCATTCCTCATCTCACCCATTGAAAACAAAGCTAAGGAGTTAAGGAACCCATAGAAGCAAGAAGATCGGACGGTGGGTGCTAGATAATAGTAGTTTTTCATGTTTTAAAGATGGGCCAAGTGAGGCCAATCGATCAATGATTTGGATCTCATTTGGGACCCTAAAATGTAGTCGATGGCCCATTAGGATCATCATGATCATTCCATGATGGAGCCATTTTCTATGGACCCCATCATGATGTTTATTTCCTTGCATTAAAAGGTCATCTAGACCGTCCATTTTGGTGGAGAAAGATCTCCACCGTTGATCTTTAAATTAGTGGGCCCACTTGTATTAGGGCCCACTCGATGCACGATTGAATACAAGGGAGGGCTCATAGTGGTGGAGCCCTCCATCACGCGTGTCCCACTCTATCTCTCTCCCTCTCCTTTCATTTAATTATTTGTTTTTATGTGATGAAATGGCCTTATGGCCTACTTGGATGGACCCCACCATAGAGCATGTATTGGATCCAAATCATCTAAAGGAGGGGCCCACTTTACACATGTATTGTAACCACACCACCTCACCATGTGGTAGCCCACCTAAACAGGGCCCACCCTAAATGTATTTGATAAGGCCAAAACAAAAAAAATAAAAATAAAAAAGAGAGAAAGAAAACGTCCAGCGTCTGGACGTTGCTGGACGTGGAAGGAAAACACAAATATTGGCTTGGTTTTTTACAAGCCATTGGGGTGGGCCACTTGTATAGGACCCACCTTGATGTATGCATTCAATCCATGCCGTCCATCCCATTCAACGGATCATTTTAAGCATTGAACTGAAAGATGGGGTTGATCGTAGTAATTAGTGGGCCATAGTGTTGAAAAACAACATTATTACCATTAAAATCTATTTAGATTTCTTTTACAAGTCGAAGAGGGCCGTTATCGGACTCATTGGATTCATTTTGAGTCATAGAACCCAATGGCTGGAATGGATTCATTATATGCGGGCCCCACATGATAAAAACCCCAGAAAAATGAGTTTTTCCTAGTTTTTGAAATACAAGATGCCTCTGCCTCTGACACTGCTGCAGCAGCAGCAGCAGCGTGCAGCGGGCGGGCGGACAGTGTCCCACTGCCCCTTCCGTGGGTCCCACCATGATGAATATGTAATATCCACGCCGTTCATTTGGCGGGCCCCTCACTGAAGCTGCCCCCCTCCAAAAATGGGGCCGATCTGACGCTCAGGTGGCCCACAATACAGTAAACAGTGGGGTTGAACTTCTACCATTGAAAATCATTTTGGGCCCACAGAAGTTTTGGATCATGATGAAATTTGTGTTTTCCCTTCATACAGGTATGAGTGACCTTATGAACGGACTGAATGTCAAGTAAACATGATGGTGGGCCCCACATGGGAACCCACAGTGATGTGTGTGCTTTACAACCACCGTCCAGGCGGACGGTGGTACCCACCCTGATATATTTGTTATTTTTCCACCGTCCGTTCAACGGACGATGGAGCCTTCTGTGATGTATGTGTTTTGTCTACACTGTCCAGCGACAGTGAGACCCGCCATGATGCATGTGACGCATCCAGATCGTCCATCCACTTGGAAAGATCATTTTAAAGCATGAGTTGAAGAATGAGACTGCTAAGTGGGCCACCTATGTTTGGGTGTGGCCCATTTGATTTATATGAGGCCTACGGGTTTAGGCCCATTTAATTTATATAAGGCCTACGGGTTTAGGCCCATTTGATTTATATAAGGCCTAGGGGTTTAGGCCCATTTAATTTATATAAGGCCTACGGGTTTAGGCCCATTTGATTTATATAAGGCCTAGGGGTTTAGGCCCATTTGATTTATATAAGGCCTAGGGGTTTAGGCCCATTTAATTTATATAAGGCCTACAGGTTTTGGCCCATTTGATTTATATAAGGCCTAGGGGTTTAGGCCCATTTGATTTATATAAGGCCTAGGGGTTTAGGCCCATTTGATTTATTAAGCCTAGGGGTTCAGACCCATTTGATGTAATTTAAGGCCCATGGAGTGAACCCATTTGATGTGTTCCAAGGTCCATGGGATTGGACCCATTTGATGTATTTTAAAGCCCATGGGAGTAGGCCCATTTGATATGTATAAGGCCCATGGGTCGAGAACCATTTGATGCAATCTAAGGCCCACGGGTTATGACCCATTGCAATGCACATAAGGCCCATTGGTGCGGCCCATTGATGTGGCCCATTTGATGAGTAAAAGGCTCATATGACATGGCCCATTTGATGTATTTAAGGCCAATGGGGTGTACCAAAGGTCCATTGCAATGTGTGATCCCAACCTAGTTTACGTAATGTTATTCAATACGGGCTACACCTTGGGAGCAATGTTGGTTTGACGTCCACATTGCAAGTATAGTGTTGGTTAAATGTCCGCATTATAATTCTCCCTTGGGCCCATTATTAGGCCCATACTTGTAGGCTGACTAAGCCCATCTTCGCTACGAACAACATCCCTCACCTTATAACATGCTTAGTATAACTCCATGACGCATAGCCCATTTGGTGTATTTAGGGCCCACTTGATGAAGCCCGATTTGATGTATTTGGGGGCCCATTTGACTTGGCTCATTTGATTCAGCCCATTGGTGTAAGTCTATTTGATCGGCCCGTGTGTATCGACCCATTTGATTGATTTAGCCCCTATGATTGATTAGGCCCATCTTGATGTATTTGTGGCCTGGTGCTAAGGCCATATATGAGGCCCATGTTATAAGGCCTACTTTGATATACTCGTGACCCATCTAGATGAGTATGTTATAAATAGGTCCACTTACTGCTTATGCAGGGCCCACCTATTGTACATGTAGCCCTTGTATAGAGCCCCTTTGTGACATATATCAAACCCTTATTCAAGGCCGTGGGCCCACTGTATGTTCGGCCCTATGTGGGTCACTCCTTAGAGCGATGATGATTAAATGTCCACCTTGTGACCTTCCTTTAGGCCTTATTAGGCCGATTATCGTGATCGGTTGCCGATTTCGATTGTACATGCCGAATTCGATTGTCAAGGCCGCGTATCGAGGTCGATTCCGTTGTTGAGGCCCACCTTGATGTGTATGAGGCCTGTTGTTGAGGCCCACCTGTTGTATATATTTGAGGCCCACCTATTGTGTATTTAAAGCCCATGGGACGTGCGCCTGCACGTACGCGACGGGATGGGACGGGCTGGGCCTGGGCGCGGGTGCAGTGTAAGTGTACTCGCATGGATGTGTGTGTGTATGGGTACTCGCAGGACTTTACGTGCGAAAGTATACTCGCACTTGCACCTTCTCGTTTTAAACCAGAGAGATACATCCCTTCCGGTTGGTCGGCCCTGTTGGGTTTAAATCCAACGGACCTAACCTTTTGTAAAGGGTGCTTATGCACCACCTCAGAATCTATATAAAGATTTTCGATTCCAGTTTCAAAATATACGAAAATACTCTATCTTATAAAACTCTCTCTAATACGATTTTAACATTATTACTGAGTTCATCGCTGAGTCAACTCAGCACTTTCAAATTAAACTGCAAGTGGTTACAGTGAGTGCACCGCTGGGACCGGGTCATAGTCGTTGTATCCTGGAGGTCGGTTGCTCTGGAAACCTGTTGCACTTGGGACACTGTCCAAGGGGAGCAAATTCGATTTTAAGCCAAGTGACTCAGTCACGCCTCGACTCAATTCAATAAGTTTTTCTTTCTCAAAATTTATTTTTCTTTTTTGGTTTCCGATTTTAATAGTCTATTTAATTCAACCAATTTTCCAACAATCTTAAAATCGAATTTGTTGAATTACATAGACTATGGCTACAGTAACAGTAAATGCTTTTACTGAGTTAGCCAAAATCGAACCGTTCGCTGGACAATCCTTTAAAAGGTGGAAACAGAAATTGATGTTCGCTCTTATCACCCTGAAAGTTTCATACATTTTATCTGAATCATTTAATATAGATCCAGCAAATCAAAATGAAGTAACAGATGAAAATAACTATAAAAATTATATTTTAAACTCTTTATCCAACGAACTATATAATGTGTATGCTTCTTACGCCTCTGCTAAAGACATATGGATTGCTTTGGAAAAGAAATACATATTAGAAGATGTAAGCGTTAAGAAACATACAATTGCTAATTTCCTTCACTGTGAAATGACAGACGATAAATCTGTCACAAATTAAATTCATGATTTTCAAGGTCTAGTTCACGAACTATCGACAGGAGGAATTAAGTTGGATGAAGTGTTTCTGTCAGGAGCGCTAATAGAAAAGTTAGCGCCCTCCTGAAAAGAATATAAAAATAGAATGAAACATAAGAAGAACGGTGTTTCTTTGGAAACCACTATCGTACACATACGAATAGAGGAGGCCAGTAGAATCAGGGACCAAAAAAAATAAAAATGAGATAGATTCAAAGGCGAATCTTGTGGAATCAAGTCGGGCAAATAATAAGAAAAAGGACAACTGTCATAACTATGGCAAACTTGGACATTACGCAAATAAGTGCAGGCTCAAAAAGAAGAATGCAAACAATCAATTCAAGAAAAAGGGAAACTGCTATAACTGTGAAAAGCCTGGGCATCATGTTAAAACATGCAGGCTTAAGAAAAATAAAGATAAGCCGCAGGCTAATCTTACAGAAACAGGAAATGAGTCTGACATGGTAGTAGCTGTAGTATCAGAAGTCTTCCTTGTAAACAACTTGGAGTGGATGCTAGACACTGGTTTAACTAGGCACGTGTGCAAGGATCGTAGCATATTTACCTCCTACCTAGTATCAGGAGATGATGAACACGTGTTCATAGAAAATGCTAAAATATCTCCAGTTGTAGGGAAAGGGAAAGGGAAAGTACTTCTGAAACTCACTTCTGAAAAGACTCTAATGTTGAATAATGTCCTACATGTGCCTGACATTAGAAGAAACTTGGTCTCTGGTTTGCTCCTCAATAAGGCTGGTGTCAAGTTAGTTTTTGATTCAGATAAGCTTGTAATGACTAAAAATGGAACTTTTGTTGGTAAGGGGTACTGTAGCGATGGTTTATTCATTGTAAATGTATCTAATGATAATAAGAAGACATCTAGTTCTATTTATATCGTTGAACCTTTTTATCTATGGCATAGTAGATTAGGTCATATGAATGTGGCATCTTTAAAGAAAATGAAAAGATTAGGTTTATTACCTAATATATCTAAGGAAGAATTTGAAAAATGTGAAACATGTGTAGAATCAAAATTCATTAGAAAACCCTTTAAATAAATAAAAAGATCATCTGCTCTATTAGAGTTAATACACAGTGACTTAGGTAATTTTAGAAATCACATGTCTAGAGGTAGAAAAAGATATTATATAACTTTTGTAGATGATTACTCTAGGTTCACTAGAATATATCTGTTAAGGAACAAAGATGAAGCTTTAGATGGTTTTTCTAAATACAAAATTGAAGTTGAAAATCAATTAAATATAAAAATTAAAAGACTTTGAACAGATAGAGGAGGTGAATATGAATCTTCTCAATTTAGAAAATTATGTGAAAAGAATGGAATAATTCACGAAACTATAACTCTTTATACACCAGAACAAAATGGAATAGCAGAACGTAAGAATAGAACTCTAAAAGAAATGATGAATGCCATGTTAAATAGTTCAGGCTTGCCCTCAAATATGTGGGGAGAAGCAATTCTGTCTGCTTGTTATATCCTAAATAGGATTCCATCTAAATCTTCTGAACAAACACCATATAAACTTTGAAAGAATTATATTCCTAGTTATAAATATATTAAAGTGTGGGGGTTTCTTGCTAAAGTAGGATTACCTGAAACTAAAAAAAGAAAGTTGGGTCCTAAAATGACCGACTGTGTATCTATAGGGTACGCACAAAATAGTGCAGCCTATAGGTTTTTAGTTTTAAAAACTAAGGACAATATTCTAGATCTTAATACAATTATAGAAGCTAGGGATGCAGAGTTCTTTGAGAACGTATTCCCTATGAAATCTAGATCTATAGGAATAGAAGAAGTTAATGAATCAGATATTGCGTCTACTAGTAAAAAAGTCTACAAGAAAGTAGTAGAAGAGATACAACCAAGAAAAAGTATTAGGGTTAGAAGAGAAACTAACCTTGGAGATGGTTTTTTCACATTCTTAATAGAAGATGATCCTACAACTTATATAGAAGTTATTAACTCTCCAGATGCAACCTTTTGGAAGGAAGCAATAAATGATGAGTTAGAATCTATTATATGTAATAATACTTGGAAACTTGTAGACTTACCACCTGGTAACAAACCAATAGGCTGTAAATGGGTGTTTAGAAAGAATCTAAAATCAGATGGGATTATTGATAAGTTTAAGGCTAGGTTGGTAGCGAAAGACTTTAAACAAAAGGAATGAATAGATTACTTTGATACATATTTCCCTGTAACTAGGATTACAACTATTAGAGTCTTAATAGCGATAGCTAACATATATAAACTAGTGGTACACCAAATGGATGTTAAGATGACTTTCCTAAATGGAGACTTAGAAGAAAAAATATATATGGAGCAACCTGAGGGTTATAAGATATCAGGTAAAGAAAATAAAGTATGTAAACTAATTAAATCATTATATGGTTTAAAACAGGCTCTTAAACAATGGCATGAAAAATTTGATGGTTTTTTAAAATCAAATGGTTATCATATAAATGTAGATAGATGTGTATATAGTAAAATTTCTGGAAATGATTATGTTATTATATGTCTTTATGTTGATGACATGCTTATTTTTGGAACTAATATTAAATTAGTTAATGAAACTAAGAAATTCTTGTTATCTAAGTTTGACATGAAAGACTTAGGAGAGGCTAGTGTAATCTTAGGTATTGAAGTAACCAGGAACAATGGTGTTATTATATTATCACAATCTCATTACATTGAGAAGATATTGAGAAAGTTTAACCATTTTGACTGTTTACCTGTCAGTACTCCTTATGATTATAGTGTGACTCTCATGAAGAATACAAAAAATATTGTGTCTCAATTGAAATATTCCAGAATAATAGGTAGCCTCATATATCTAACAAACTGCACTAGACCTGACATAGCTTTTGCAGTAGGAAGGCTAAGTAGATATACACATAACCCTGGAAAAGAGCATTGGAATACCTTGTCTAGAATTTTGAGATACCTAAAAGACAGTATGGCCTATGATTTACATTATAATGGTTATCCTACTGTATTAGAAGAATATAGTGATGCTAACTGGATCAGTGATTCAGATGAGACAAAATTCACTAGTGGATATGTCTTCACTTTGGGTGGAGGAGCAGTCTCTTAGAATTCCACCAAGTAGACATGTATCGCTCGATCGACTATGGAATCTGAGTTTATTGCCTTAGAAAAGGCTGGATGAGAAGCCGAGTGGTTTAGAAATCTCTTAGCCGATATACCATTGTGGCCAAAGCCTGTATTGGCCATATCTATTCATTGTGACTGTCAAGTAGCTATAGCGAAAGTAAAAAGTAAAATATATAATGAAAAAAGCAGGCATATTAGACTCAAACACAATATTGTGAAACACATGTTGCGTGATGGAGTCATATCTATTGACTTTGTAAGGTCAGAAAATAATCTAGTAGATCCTCTGACCAAAGGACTATCTAAAAAGTTAGACAATGATACATCGAAGGGAATGAGGCTGAGCCTAATATATAAGCTGCCAGTGTCGGCAACCCAACCTATACAAGTGTATATCCCATGAGATAGATTCAACGGGTAAACAATAAGATACGAGGTAGACGATTGCACTGAGTTGTTTGAGCCCCTTTCATAGTATACAGTGCGAACAGCAATGCAGAAGGATGAGTTTTTAGAACTCTTAATGGATCCATAGCTATACATTTTGTGGTGTATAAAGTTGTTACATACACTTGATGGAATTCACCTATATGGGTGTGGAAGTGAAGGCCGCTTCTTATGAGAATCTAGGCGAATTCTCTAGAGCACTTATGAAATCCAGGTAATGGAGTATGGTCGAAATGCACCGAACCGCAGAATCACTTGTAGAGGAAGAGTTGTGTGAGTGTCATGTACTTACGATCTACATTAAAAAGATTCAGGTTCAAGACTATGGTGTCACCTGATTCCTGTAGACCTGTCTTGCTTACTCTAACGTTGGTTCAAGTCTATGGTGACACCGGCACCATTGCACAACTATTACGCTTTAATATGAAAGAGTTTTATTTTAAAACATGTGAGGGATTGTTATATTTTGTTTTAAAATAATATTAAAATTTTAAATTTTCAAATTTTCGGTGTTTTCTCTCCACATTTGAAAAGTTGAGTTACTTTTGAGTTGTAGGTTTTGTCCCACATCAAATTTGACAAAGTAAACTATCTTGTATATAAGATAGTATTTTTTCCTAGGGCTTAAGCCCCTTTCAGGGGGCATGTGAATTTGGTCCTGTGGGGGGTTATGCCAATAGCTCTAATCTATGTCATTGACTACCCATGCGCGCGTGCTGAGCCTAGCCGAGTTGTGCCGTGACGAGCTGAGCCGAGTCTGTGTCCGTGTCCGTGTGCATGTGCGCGTGCACAACGCGACGCGACGCGACGGGACAAGACGGGCTTGGCTGGGCGTGGGCGCTGGTGCGGGTGCGGGTGCAGGTGTGGTGTAAGTGTACTCGTGTGGGTGTGTGTGTATGAGTACTCGCAGGACTTTATATGCGAGAGTGTACTTGCACTTACGCCTTTTCATTTTAAACCAGAGAGATGAATCCCTTCCGGTTAGTCGCCTCTATTGGGTTTAAACCCAACGGACCTAACCTTTTCTAAAGGGTGCTTATGCACCACCTCGGAATCTATATAAAGACTTCCGATTTCAGTTTCAAAATATATGAAAATACTTTATCTTATAAAACTCTCTCTGATACGATTTTAACATTATTACTGAGTTCATCGCTGAGTCAACTCAGCACTTTCGGATTAAACTGCAAGTGGTTCGAGCCCATGTACAGTGAGTGCACCGCTGGGACCGAGTCATAGTCGTTGTATCCTAGAGGTCGATTGCTCTGGAAACCTGTTGCACTTGGGACGCTGTCCAAGGGGAGCAAATTCGATTTCAAGTCGAGTGACTCAGTCACGCCTTGACTCAATTCAATAAGTTTTTCTTTCTCAAAATTTATTTTTCTTTTTTGGTTTTCGATTTTAATAGTCTATTTAATTCAACCAATTTTCCAACAGGGAAGTGGAAGGAAACGCATTCTATCAAGGACAATCAGGGCGCCTTGTATAGAAATTTATTATAATTTTAATAATGATTTTAGGTAGAGTATGCTTGCCAATATAAAGGCATCTACAATTAAGGTATAAATATTACACGTTGTGGTTGTCATTAGGTGGTTTAGATTCAAGTAAATCAAGACCACATGCACAAAAAATGATTACATGCGTATGACTTGACTACCCGTAGTCCGACAGGGTATGGGACAATTCTTAACCTTTCAAAGAAGAGAGCGTCAACGAGTGGTGTAGCTTTCCTCTGTAAGTATGCATTTTAAGGTGTGAGACCCCCACATTCTCAGCCAATACAATCAATGATAGGATGTGCTAAGAAATCATTTATTAGGTTATGTATTTTTATGATACGAGTAGCTCAAATTAAACTTTTTTGATTATGGGTTTCAATCTTGTTGCAACATGAAGAAAAAGAAAACACTCATATAATTATCCAACTGTCCTATTTCAATCGATAGGTATATGCTAATCAACGAACTGGATTGTTGAACCCTTCTGTATTTTAGAAATGATGACCTTGGACAGAGTGGACTTTTATTCAGTTTAATTTTAGATAATATTTGACATGTGCATAATTTCTAAGTGGCTGCGTATCAATAGTCATACTTTGCAAGAGTATCAAATAACTTCCATTTAGTCAAAGTAGCTTACTTTTTGGAAAACACACACCTCCTTGTGGTTGACGGGCTATTGGAAAAAGAACAGATTATCAAACATGCCCCATGCCTCAATTCAAATACAGAATGTGCACCTTCGTACTCGAATTATCGTTCAAAACTGGTACCGCAAGTATACATAAGCATTCACCCTAATTACTTATAGGCATAGTGTAATGTTTTATAAATTCACATCAAATTAACATTCAATCGTATAATTTTCATTTCCACTATTATCACATTTTCAAGCTCAAAACTAATTTTGGTTGTTAAGTACATTTATCCAATTGGGACTTTTTTTTGGTTTTTTATTATTTTTTTTTATTTTTTGAAATGTGAAATCATTCCACCTAAACTTCATTAATATGAAACTGGAATGCACAGTCATTCGGGCGGGTCCCAACAAAAAGGATCCAGACCGCGCCTATCTTAAACAACTCCTACACAGGGCTATACAGGAAAATAGAAAAAGAAACCAAATAAGGGGAGACCTTGAAACGTGCCAGCATCACCTGATGAAGCAAGCATCAGCGAACTAGCAAACTAAAGGAAATCCAAAGGAAAACAGAGAAATAGATAGGCCGCTGCTGCCTCCCAAAACATCACTAGCAAAGGGCAGGGCTAAAAACAGAGTTGAAACAACTTCCACACAACTCCATCCTCAACCAGCAGCTTCAACCAACCTTAAAGCAAAACCCAATTAGCCAGACCCCCGCTTTTGAGAGCACAAGCAAACCCTTCTTTAACTCTACCTCTAGCTTAGCTTTACTAGATCAACCACCTGCATAACTACCAGTTGTAGCCAAAGTAGTAACTTGGCTGAATGGCGGAGGAGGATTGTAGCCCAGAGATCATTCCGATGGCAACAGACTGAAAGGATCAACAAGCCCAGCAATAACTAATTAGAAAAACCTCTCTGAAACTACATACAGCTAGCAACCTGAGATAGGTACCAACCACTCAGGACCAACAAACAAAGAATCAGCAGATTGAAATAAGGTCAGGGCCCCAGGAGCTGATTATCCCACTCCCTTTTTGGGTTTAGATTTCCTAATCATGCCCAGACCTGCATTATCCAGAACAAGGTAGCTCCTGATCATTTTAGGGAGAAGAGATCTAGAGAGATACAGGAAGTCCGAAATTCCACTACTGGCTGTCTTGGCTGGACTGTCTGCCACAGAGTTACCTTTGCGGAAGGTATGAGAGAAACAAAGGTTGAGCGATTGAATGAGACTGGAGATGATGCTTAGTTGGTGCCATGATTTCCAGCATATAGATGAAGCAGGGGATGAAATGGCTTTTATAATGATCCTGGAATCAGATTCTACCAATATGCCCGAAAGACCCATATTTTTTGCAGACTTGCTGTAACGCCCTATGTTTTCAGGACCCGAGTATATGACTCATTTCTAAAAAACCCGAGTGTTAACCTACAGAGAGCCAGATTACTTTTTCTTTCCTTTTATTCAGAGTTAGCAGTTTAGCGTAGAATGGACAAATCATATATAATGAAAAATTTTGCCTTTACATATAGGATATACAAGTGGTTGCTCATAATGACTTATACAAACTAATGTCTTAATACTTACAATTAAAAACTAAGATAACATCGCATGTGAAATGAATACATCATAACAAATCTTGAGCTGTGAAATCATGTAGAAACTCTTAGCAATACAATCATGCATCTTCGATAATGGCACTCTGCTCCTTATCAATATGAACACGAATATCATATAGGCCACCTGCTCTACCTGTACGGTTATATATTTGATAAATGAGTGGTCAGCTCAATGTGAATTTCTCTTAAGATTACACACTGCCACATTAGGTGAACATAGTTATAACAAAAGCATATAAAACAATATATAATGCAGTCTTATTAGATGCATGGATGCATGAATCCATCATTGACCCGGGGATGCTCATCCGTTCGGAAGTTGGGTTTGTCACCCATGCAAAGGCTAACCATTAGCGAAGCACATTATGTACTACATAATGACTACCATTGTACATCACATACGTAAATCAATAGACGATGGTTTGGATATGCTATGTATGCATAATTAGCCATGTCATTATCATTCGAATTACAATCAGCCGATTTAAATAGGCTCAAGGTCATTACTAGGGCTCATCACCAGTGTAGGCCGACAGCTCAAGCATATTGTCTCATTCCACCATTCATGACTCATAACACTTCCACCTTAGGATGTTTAATAGAAACCCGTCAACTAGTGGCTAATCGTATTTCAGTATATCAAGCTTACCATCACATAGTTGCACAAAGTAATAATTAAACCTGTGTAGGGAAAATACCAAAACCAAACCACCTAGGGCGATTATCAAAACCATGACACATATGGCCAATATTAAAACTAAGCCACATAAGGCAATTATCAAAACTAAGCCACGTAGGGCCAATATCAAAACCATACGATAAAAGACCATCCTTAAGTAATCCTTGGATGATAGGCCCACATTATTATTTGATTTAAACCACCAAGTCGAATGTCTATTACAACTACAATCAATCGAGTTATATCCCAAGTATGGGTGTACATTTATAAGTGAGGATTTTCCACTAATGTACCAATTTAAGTCCCATAAGCAATCCACAAGTAATCCACAAGCATAAAATAAATATGCATGATAAATATTAAGCATAAAATCTATTAATTCAATTCCAACAATTAACACATGTAATTATAAAATGAAGATATCAATTAGTAATTGAAATTAAAATAAAAACTATCACTTAAGTTAATAGAAAAATGGAAAGCTCAAGGGAAAAAATCATTACCTGATGAGTCGAATTACCTTCTAGTGTCACTAAGTGTTTGCATCCTTATAACTGAATCCTAACATGAATTATAAATTGTATGTTTAGATCCAAGCTTTACACACTATTTATAGCTAAGGTCTAAACCTAGGGTTTGGATTACTTAGGTTTTTGGGTCTAGTTCTAGGAGTTGAACTATAATGTATAAGTAGTTTAAACACAATGTAATAATATGGTTAGTTACAATTTAAAATTAATGATATAATTAATATTTGTGAACATGGTAATAATAAGTATTACAATGGTAATAAAATAGTATAGTTTATTATTAATGGTAATATTTTTCAAGTGATGGATTCCATATTAGTATCATTAATGGTAATTTCATTTATGGTAACTAACATTAGCATAGACAGTGTACTGATAGTTATTCGTGCTTAGTAATTGACATTAACTTTAATGATGTAGTCAATATTAACTATCATAATAATAATGATCATTATGATGGTAACGAATAGTATGATCCATCATTAATGGTTGTATTTTGGGATGATAAATAAATACTAATATCTAACATCTAAAAGTTGTGGTATTGTTCATGATAATTCTTACTAGCATACATAACCTGTTAATGGCTAAACATATTTAACAATTGAAATAATTATAAGAACACCAATGATAATGATAAGTTAGATAACTTACTTTGAGAGAGGAAGCTAACTCACATTGGTTGACCTGAAAGCAAGTTGGGTTCTAAACCTGATCTGATCTCAACAGCCCTACATCGTCATCACTCCTCTCATGCAAGTTCAGCGCCAACTGGATCTAAACAAGGCTCAGCCCAAACACATCAGTCCATCCTCGACTCAGCCTAGCTGACACGGCAGTGAGTTAACTCACAACTTCAATCCCAAACTCTCTCTCTCTCTCTCTCTCTCTCTCTCTCTCTCTCTCTCTCTCTCTCTCTCTCTCTTTTCTCACCTATCTTTTCTTGTCAAAATCCCAGCTGGATCTAGACCAAGCCCAAGCCTAACTCGAACCCAGACTCAACAGCCACAAAAGGCAGCGAGTCGACTCACTCTCAAATCCACTCTCTCTCCTTCTCTTCTTCTTCCTTCCTTCCTCCTTTTTTTCTTTCCATCCTTCTTCCAAAATCCAATGCCCAACAAGGTGGTTGAATAAAACCAAGCCCACTTTACCCATCCTAGCTCGACTCCAAGAAGAGAACTGAGTCAACGACTTGTCCCAAGTCCACGAGCTGACTTGGCAGTAACCAACCCGACTCAAACTTCCTTTCTCTCTCTTTCTTCTTCCTCTCCCTCTTTATCTTTCTCTCTTCCACTGGCATGACCAGCAAGGATGCTAGGTCAAAACTCACCTCGAAAGACTCAAACACAAACTGTAACTCCCCCTGTTTCCAGCCCTAACTCGGCAACAACCACCAACTTGTTAAAATAGCTCGAGTACATGTTGGTGCTGCCATTGACGGAGTTTGGAGCTCCACCCAGAAACAGAACACTCTTTGAGAAGATCCAAAGGGCCTAGGCAACCTCAACTCACCCATTTTGGACCTAGACTCGGTCGAGTCATCCATGAGTGGCAGAGACTTGGACCTAAGCTCAGGAGCAATTTCTCCCTGGCCTAGCTCGGTGTGGCAGCACAGCCGCACTTCTCCCTCTTTATCTTTCTTTTATTGTCATCCAATAGTCTTTGGACTGAGACAAAGCTCAACCAGACACACCCAGACCTAACTCGTGGCTCGGGCGAGTCGAATTGGTGCAACGCACCACTCTCTCTTATCTCACTTCTCTCTTCTCCCATTTCCTTTTTCTACTTTTTTGCTTCTCTAGAGGCCGAGCAGATCTCCTAGTAAGACCCGATTCTGCCTCGACTTGAGGCAACTGGTGCAGCTCAAACGGGGAAGAAGAAGGCTGTCATTAATGACATTTTTGCCTCCACCTCCTCTTCCTCCGTTTTCTTTCTTCCAGATGGTCCATAAGGGCTCTAAGAAGCTTGTAGATAAGCTTCATCAAAGCTTCGAGGAGGTTAGGTCAGTGGGTTCAAGTTTGGGAAGAAATGGCCGATTTTTAGTGCGGCTACCAAAAATGGAGGAGGTGCCTCTATTTCTCGATCCTTATGCTCTTTTATGCTCATCTTAACCCTTCCTAGACCATTGGATCAATAACAAGTGGTTTGGATCTCCTCTAGCCAAATCCGCCTCCAAAATAGTGGGTGGGATGGAAACCGGTCATGGTTTTGTTTGAAAAGCCCTAACTGTCACTATAGGAAATTGTTATTTTATCGACGAAAATTTTCATCGTTATTTTATATTTTTTCGTTGATAATGATTCTTACTGACAAAATATGTCGTCGAAAAAATCGTCGCAATAGGACTGTGGCTAAAGGCTTTTACTAACGAAAAATTACTTCGTTGGCAATAGTAAAACAATTACCAATGAAAAAAATCATCAACAAAACATGTTACTTTTGGTAGAAAAAAAATTATAAATTTCATTAGCAAACATAGCTTTTATCGACAAAATATTTCGTCGTTAAAACTGACTTTTACCTACGTAATATTTCGTTTACGAAATATTTCGTAGGTAAAAAATGTGGATTAAACTTTTACCTACGAAATATTTCATGGGTAAAAACTGTGGATTAAACTTTTACCTATGAAATATGTTGTCGGTATAAATACTTTTTCCTACAAAGTATGTCATCAGTATAAAATTTTACCTACGAAATATTTCGTCGATATAAACTATTTGTATTAATTTCTAGCTGCGAAATTTTTTGTCGGCATAAGTTTAAAATTTTGTATTAATATTTACTTATGAAATATTTCGTCGGTATAAGTTTTCAACCTACTATTATGAATGAAATATTCCCTCGGTATAAATCTTTATATTAATTTTTACCTACGAAATATTTTGTTAGTAATAATCTCTCTCTCTTTTTTTTTTTTTCCAAATTTAGGAAAAAAATCTTGTTATACACCTGTTACAATATATTTTCATCATATTCATATCCACATCCATCCAAACATAAACTACATTCATCCAAACACAACCCACATCCATACATACACAAACAATCTTATCTACATCACATTCATCCATGCACAAATACATATAAGTTTAACATTCGTATATAAAATAAATCATAAATAAATTTTTTTTAAAATTACGAAGATGAAGGCAGAGGTTGTGGGGCATCAGATGCTAAGCATGCAGCGAGAGCCTGAAACATCTCCTGCATCCATCGCTCATGCTCCACCCGCATCTCCTTAATCCTCCTCTCATGCTCCTCTCGTTGCCTCTCGTCCTTCTCCCTCTGCCTCTCTAGCTGCTCTCTGATCTCATTGACGATGACCTGTAGTTGTTAAACCTCTCTCTATGCGATATCAGCTCGTCGTAGGGCGCTCTCGTGGGTGACGGATCAGTTGGAGGTAGCTCCAGTGGGTGCCGTGAGCTTGGCACCATGGCCAAGCCCACGCAGATATCCAAAACAGGTGTCAAGCACCTCGCTTAGGATATCTAGCTCACTCTGCTTACTACCATTGGGAGTGGGCTAACTACGTATATTGTCCATCGCCGCCTGTAATGAAAACATATGAATTTTCATAACGAATGACATTATTATAATTCAATGCAATTAAAATTTATAATGTAAGAATTTTTACCCTCACTGGCTCTAGGATGAACCCAAGATCCCGTCGCTTACCGACAATGAGTCCTTCTGTAGAGGTCTACTAGTCCAGGCTCCTGGCCGGTGATAGAATCTCGCTGCGCAATGGAAAGGACAAAAGAGTTAATATAAATGACTTTGAATATATCAACTTAACAATCACCAGAAATTTCTTACCACATCGTGACAATGTCATACAAATGACTTTGAACCAGCTACGTGGTTCACTTCTAACTTTCCTCTATTAGCATAATTTAGTCTACTCCTCCTATGAACACATTATTCATAATACATTATTATTAATTACAAATTTAATTGTTACCATAAGATATTGTAAATATGTAAATATTACCTTAAAAATCTTAGATGAAAATTTCTCACAGAGTATCCATCATTTGTCTGTAATCACCTGCGGTGGTGCGAACAATACGACCTCCTCGTGAATCCTACACCACTTATACCGCTAGTGTAACTCCCTGCGGTACTCCTTGAACCACACCCTGACCATGTCGTCGATGGCATGGGAAATATAGAGAACACTCAGATCTACGACAAATTTATCTTGTAATTTTGTAAATAATAGATTAAGATAATAAACTTATTAAAAAAATAACTTAACCGTAAATTAACTTTCACAAAAGAAAAATTAATTTACTAAAATTTACCTGAAGGCGCTAATGGATGAGCTACCTCACATCATCTGTCACGTTTGCCCAACGGGGGGTGGTGATGGGGATCAGAGATCGGCATAGGACATCGACTTCTTACGTAAACAATCTGGCATTATCCTCAACAGGTCTAAGGTAGTCCTATGGAAATTCTACCATCACCCTATCCTCATGCGTAAGTCTTTCTAAAACTAACCCATGCATAGGTCAACGTCCTCGTCGGGTAGTCGACGATGTTGTCACAAAAGAAATATATAAGTCTAAATATAAACAGAAGTCATTAAAAGAAATATATATTTACACTTACATACAGTGCCCAATATATGCTTAACCGAGGGCTCAGACGCTTGTGATGGAGCATACAACGTTGATGATGTCTCTACCGCATCACGGGTGGAAGGGATAGATCCAATGTGTGAACGACGTGATCTCCCACTTGGTGCCATGACTGAATATGTGCTAAGTATGAACTTATAAATTTAAACAATGTTAGTATAAGTGTATGAACATCAATATAATAAACACATTAAGCTTTACAGTGTAAAGTCGAATATACTAAAATATTGTGCAAGTAGTATTGATGGTAGAATGAATATGTGCTTATGCTTTGAGAGATGATTAAAATATGATTAGACCATTACACTATAATGTAAGTTGAATATAATAAAACCATAAATATTATAGTAAAATTTGAAAATTTCATTACACATTGTCATTCTATATTAAATACATATATTTCATTGTAATATGAAACAACTTCAGATCAACTATCTGAAGTACTCCCTGCGTAAGTTATCGTACACTGTAGAAGTATATGTCAAGCTGTGTGAAGTACTCGACATTGTTACAGCCAACATGCCAGTCACAACAGGAGAAATTTAGTCTCTTGGGACTCCATTTAGATGTGCAAGTGATAAAACTGCATATTCCATATGAAGTTTCGTGTGGTTATATACCTCCATCAGGTCTGAAATTTCTTTGAGATTGTATAATCTTTCATATGAGTCATCGTCGATATATTCCTCCCTACAATCATAGATCAGACTGAGTATCTCTTTGGCCCTATCAGAAAAAGATAGGGCCGGAAAGTCTATCCGCAACAACTGATGAAGCATGTTGTGTGCTTCTACTATGCTCCAGTTTGAGGAAGACATAATCAGAAATTGACTTAACCGCAAATGTGGATTATCAATAAGTTAATTAAAGAAATAAATCATGACTTGTAAAACATGTATACATTTAATAATCAAATTATTCAAATTGAAAAATGACATATAAATCATGTGTACATTTAATAATCGTTGTCTATATCACTATCGCTTAGGACTATTTTTTCTTTTCCATCGCTATCACTGATCAGTATTTTCTCTTCATTGTCTACTATGTCGTCTTCAATGAAACCGCTATCATCTCTAATAATGTCATGTATTATTGAGGCATCAACATGATCAGGTTGGCACATCATTTTTGTCTAATTGCACCACATCAATATAAATATTTAGATCAGTCCCTCTATCCTCAGATGGCATGTCTTCTGGATATGCTTGTTCAACCCTAGACGTTTCATTTCCTCCATCCTCGCTATCTTCAACGTCTGGTTCGGGAATGTCAAATACATTCCTGGGCTTTATTTTCTGCACCACGTGCCAAGAGCTGCCTAACTTGATGTGAACGAGGTAAAATACTTGTTCGGCTTGGCTGGCGAGGACAAATGGGTCGTCCTTAAACCACTTTCGAAATAAATTTATGCTCATAAAGTAGTTGTCAGTCTGTATTCCCAACTTGTTATTTCTAATATCCCATTAATCACATTTAAATACTTGTTATTTCTAATATCCCATTAATCACATTTAAATAAGTATACCCACTTTCTCATATAATAACTCAACTCAACAATATCCATCAAAATGCCATAAAAGTCAATTTTTATGTCCTCATGCATTCCCTTCACAATCACCCCACTATTTTTTGTAGTCCTATACTTCTCACGCTCTTCGGTGTGGAACCAAATCCCATTTACAATACAACATCTATATCTAGATACACATCTATCAGGGCGACACGCTAGTGAGTAAAGTGCATTAGACGCATCTACAGAGTTGCTAGTGCACAACATCTTCATCTATTATCACATACAGAATGTAATTGTTTAGGGATTTTCTTACATTTAAATATTATGCAATATAACAAAATTCTAAGCGTGGTGAGATACAAGGTAAAATCTTACATGTTTTGCGAACCATTGTAGAAACTGATCTTGATGCATTCGATCATAATTTTAAGGATATTGGGATTTCATCTCCTCGATGTATTCACTGCACATAATTAGCACATTATCAGCAAGAAATATGAAGATCATCGTATGTAGAGATATAATTATTGAGGGATTTAACTTACTCTAAGTACGACACTATTTCTTCACAATTGTATAACACATACCACTGCGTCTTTACTTGATCCCCAAGGTCCATATCCTGAAATGTCAAGGATCTTAAAGGATGGACGTTATATGTGAATACAGATATGAGTTCTTGTTTATGCTCCTACCCTTCATCGGCATTCTGATCTTCTCAGTTGAATCTAATCTTTATGCCACAAAGATACATGGAGTAAAATGTCAGGCAATCATTATCAATGTACACCTCAGCAATGGATCCCTCTAGACGTGCCTTATTCTTCACAAATTATTTTAGTGTGTGAAGGTATTTGTATACAAAACTATTATGTTATACGTATGAAAACATGGATATATGTAGTTTATGGAATGAATAAAAATTTTAATAGGTTCTACCACCTTTCGATCGGATACATCCAACGATATTATATTGGGCCTATAAGCTTCACCTCGTGCGGTAAGCAAATCGCTAGGTGTATCATGACATCGAAAAATGTAGGTGAAAATATTCTTTTAAGTTTACAAAGGATTATGACAATGTTCCTTTTCAGTCTTTTAATAACCTCTACATTCAACGATTTCAAACACAAATCCTTAAAGAATATCCCCAACTCAATCAGCGTCACACTGATATCTTTGCTTAGGAATTCATGAATCACAACTAGTAGTAGACGTTGTAAAAGGACATGACAATCATGATTTTTTATTCCTGTTACCTTACAGTCCGTAATGTTTAAGCGTCGAGATATATTTGACATATACCATTGGAAAACTTCACCAATCTCAACCATTCAAATAAACTCTTTTTCTCTAGTTTTGTTAATATGTAGCAGGCTGGTGGTATAGTATATGAATTTTTATGTGGTTGCAAGTGTAACTCTTTCCTTAAACTCATTGCTTGTAGATCTAATCGAGCATTGAAACTGTCTTTTATTTTCTTCTCTATGTTCGTCAATGTTTCGAAGACATTATCACATATATTCTTTTTAATATGCATGAATCTCAATTTCAGATCACTCCAATAGGGCAATTCAAAAAATGCTCTTCTTCCTCTAGTTATACTCCAATAGTGTACGTTTTCTCTTCTTCAAGTGTAGTGCCTTACTAAATCCAACTTTTCCAATGTTACTCAGTTGTTGTAACACATCTTCTCCAGATAACTCTTTTGGTGGTGACCTATGATCTTAATTTTTATTAAAGATCATCATCTTCATGCACCAACTATGATCGATCGGAAGGAAGTGACGATGACCCATATAACACATTTTTTTACCATGATTCAATGATAATGAACAAGTATCAATACTATATATAGGACAAGTCAACTTTCATTTCGTGCTCCACCCAGATAAATTCCCATATGTGGGGAAGTCATTTATTATCCACAAGACCGTTGCATATAATCAAAATGTCTGTCTTATAAATGTGTCATACGTCTATACACCTTGACTCTACAACTCATTTAACTTATCTATTAATGGTCACAAAGACACATTAATGTCATTCATGGGTGATCTGGGTCCAGAAATAAGCAATGACATCATGAAAAATGACTCCTTCATACACAACTATGGATGTAAATTGTAAGGTATAAGTACCATTGGCCACATATTATACAAGCTACTCATATTACCAAATGGATTAAACCCATCACTTGCAAGACCTAATCGAACATTATGAGAATCCTTTGTAAACTAGTCATATTACTTGTTAAAATTTTATTAGGCTTCAAAGTCCGTAGGGTGCCTCATTGTACTATCATCATGAATGTGTTTCTCCATATGCCACCTCATATCTTCAGTCATCTTGCGAGACATAAACAATCTTAACAATTTGCGTTTCAATACGAAGTACTTTAACACCTTTTGCGGGATTTCTTTATACTTAGCTTCATCATACTTCCACCTAGAGTCTCTATATTTTGGACACTCTTCAATATTGTAATGCTCTTTCTAATACAATACACAATCATTTATACATGCATGTATGGGTTTGTAACTAAGACCCAAGTCTCGCATCAAGGATTTTACCTCGTAATGAGACTTAGGCAATATCTCACCGTTTGGTAATGCTTCTTTCAACGAGTTAAGTAAGATGTCGAACGATTTGTTACTCTAACAATTTATTGTCTTCAAATGAAATAACCTTGTAAGAAAATTCAACTTGGTGAAATTCTCACACCCCGAATAAAGTGAATATTGCGCATCCTTTAACAACTTATTAAAATTTTCTAATTCAACATCACCCATAGGAGGAATATCTTGGCTATTACTTGTCACTGCCAAATCAGTATCCACAATTGTTCCCATGATTACATCCCCTATGATATCTTGCATTTCATCAACGTCTTCATCCTCATCATCCATCACAATTGGGTTAACAAGGACTTTAGTGGCCTCAACTCTTTGGTGGAACTATTCACCATAATGGATCCACCAAGTGTAACCCTGGTCAATCCTAACTTTGAACAAATCGTCTTTTACTTTGTCTAAAGTCTTATAAACCATGTTCTTTCATTTTTGACATGGACACCTAATCCTATTGCCTGAATCTACCCGATTTTGCACAAATTTTATGAACTCATAAATCCCTTGATTATACTCTAGGCCAAACATGTTCTTAGCTCGCATCCAACTCTTATTCATCTCTACAATGAAAAGATTAGAGTCAATTTATGGAAATAGGTTTAAGATTAGGTTAGGGTTATAGGTTCAGGATTAAATGTATAGGTTTAGGTTTAAGGATTTGAGAATAGGTTTAAGTTTTAGGTTATAGGTCTAAGTTTAGGTGTAGGATAGAGGTTATAGGTTTAGGTTATATGTTATAGGTTTAGGTTTAGGTTTAGGTTTTAGGTTTAGGTTTAGGTTTAAGTTTAGGTTTAGGTTGTAGGTTTAGGTTTAGGTTATCGGTTATAAGTTTAAGTTTACGTTTATATTATAGGTATAGGTTATAGGTTTAGGTTTAGGTCTATAGGTTATAGGTTTAGGTTATAGGTTTAGGTTTAGGTTTAGGTTTAGGTTATAGGTCTAGGTTTAGGTTCTAGGTTCTAGGTTTAGGTTTAGGTTATAGGTTATATAGGTTTAGGATTAGGTTAAGTGAATTAAGTTTAGGTTATAGGTTTAAGTTTAGGTGTAGGCTTAGGTTTAGAGATTTGAGAATAGGTTTAGGTTTAGGTAATGGAATTCGGGTTCGAGATCAAGTTTAAGTTTAGGTTTTTAATTTTAGGTTATAGGTTTAGGTTTAGGTTATAGGTTATAGGTTTAGGTTTAGGTGTAGGTTATAGGTTATAGGTTTAGGTTTAGGTTATATAGGTTATATGTTTAGGTTATAGGTTCTAGGCTATAGGTTTAGGTTATAGGTTTAGGTTTAGGTTTAGGTTTAGGTTTAGGTTTAGGTTATAGGTTTAGGTTTAAGGAAAACCTGTTCACAAGATCACATAGACAGTGATGAAGGGAAAAAATAAATATCAGCAGTTTCCACTTTTCAGGGACCCCCTCTCAACATCTGAATAGCTCCAATGTACATCCGGGTTTGCTCCATCAATTTCAAACTAATATATAAATATGGGCCTTTTCAAATGGCCAGGCCACCCATATTATTGTCCATAGGAAATGGATAGCTTCATCATGGTTATAACAGCGGTTCCCACCTTCCAAGGATTACCGCTCAATTAAATCCTAAATTAGTTACCCATCCAAGGTTGGATAGATTGTAATACTTTCATATTCCTATTTTAACGTTTACGCGGAAAATCCAGAAGCATCTCTCCATGTCTTTTCAAATAAGTTGATCTTACGTTACATTCCGATACCAAATATCTAAAGCAATGTAAAGATATTTGGCATTGGATATGGAATGGAAAAAAATATATCTAGAGAGAAATGAGGAGATGGATCACGGATCAGGCATGAACATTTAAATAGATTATATGAAAGCATACTATCAATCTAACCTCGAACTATCTAAAATGGTATAATTTGATCCATTTCTATGTCACTAAAAATACACAATATCTTTGTATGGCCACATAGAAATCCTTAAATGGGTAACTAATTATCTAACTTACAAATCACAATCACAGGTCACAATTATAAACTAACAAGTCACAATAATAATTTAAGAAAAAAATATAATACATATTGAGCATCACTAAGTGAAAGTATAATAGTTTCTTGAAATAATGAGAAATGATCAAATACAGCTCCCACAATCTGCAAAGTATAATAGTTTCTTGAAATCTCAAAACAAAGTGAAAGCATCACTAAGTTGTACCACTAGAGGGATCCAGTGTGTATTTCATTGAGAATGATAAGAATAAACAGCTTTACATATTGCATATATTTGCGAGATCCATCTCGAGCTTTCCATCAAGCAGCCACATTTTCTACATGTGATAGCCTACCATTTTTCTTCTTAGGTGGGGATATTGTACCAAACAAATGGATGGCTAAAGAAAGTTGTTTTAGTCATTCGTTTGTAGAGTACATGGCCCACCTGAGAAGTTAAAAGAGCTTGATTTAGAACAAAAGATCTAAGGGGATTTGTAAAAAGAAAAGAAAAAAAAAAGTCTCTTGGGAAGCCTTATTTTTAGGCTATCGTGGGAAAGGAATGGGTGTTTTCCTTGTTTGGTTTTATTTATTTTTTATTTTTTTATTTATGAGATTATAAATTTGAATACTTAACTGTCTGTTTTCATATCATGTCAAACAATCAATTTCTTTAAAAGCTTAGTCATTAAAAAATAGTGTATCAATGTATATTAAGGGACTTTAACACTCTAATATGTGGGTGGAGCAACTGAAGATGGATAGAGGTACATGCGTCACATTGGCACATGTGTTTTGTTTTGCATATGTAGGTGCAATGGATGAAAATTGCCAGTAACCTATAGTTGAAGGGACCCCCTTAATCCCAATGTGACTCAAAGAAAAGGCACCATGCGTCCTTATTAGATGTTGACTAGTAGTGAAAAACAAGGGCTCCCTATGTGAAATGATGGTGTTACCCTTTTCACTTTAGGGCTACATTTAATAGAAGTAGGTGACGTTATAATGGCATTGTCCAAATCATGTGATCTGAATTAAATATCACCCAATGAAAAGGCATCATGCATCCATATTAGATGTGGGTCGGTAGTGAAAAGCAAGACTCCCTTATGTGAAATGATAATAGTACCATTTTTAGTATGGGATGCACATTTAATCCAAGCATGTGATGTTATAATGTCATTGTCCAAATCATGTCACATGTAATGACAATCTTTATCTTAATGGTAATGTTCATTTTTATGCCATTATAAAGACCATCACATGCAGAGTTTATAGGGACTAGATGGCACGTTGGTGCACATGGCACTTTAATGATAGCGACAATCACACTTGTTGTCCTGTTCAACCTTCTAAATTGAGGAATCGGATTGGCTAGTGTACCACACACTAGTGATATAGTTGGTGTGGGTACATGTTGTGCGAATATGAGCATTTATGCTCATTGACCTTTGAGTTGTACCAACAATTCAAAAGAGATCAAAGTCTAAGAACTAGCCGAGTCAAATAATCTAGTGTATTGTGAGTCTACAAGGCAACTCACCTCGCCAACTGAGTTAACTCGGCCGAGTTCCGAGTTGAGCCAGTGAATTTTGGAACTAAATAAGGGGTTGTTTGGCACCATGGAATTGGGGGGATTTGAGGGGATTTAAGAGGTTACAAATCCCTAGGTTGTTTGGCACAATAAAGTAACTAAGGGTTTCAAATCCCCTTAACCAGGGGTTTGAAATCCACTGTGAAAGCTTGGATTACATCTAAAAACCTTCTAAGAGTTGCATGTGTAACATGTGTGTCATTAGACTCACTACAAGAAAACCCACTTTTACTAACGAAAATATTCGTTGCTAAAAGTGATTTTTTTGTAGGTAAAAAGTTTAACCGATGAAAAATTTTGTCAGTAAATTCATCGGTAAAAGACCAACGGAAAAGGTTTTTACCAACGAAAATTTTAATCATCGGCAATGGCAAGAGTTTTACCGACAATTTTTTTCATAGGTAAAAATATTTACAAAACTTTTACTGACGAATTTTTTCGTCGATAAAAAATAAGTGTAAAACTTTTACCAACAATTTTTTTCATAGGTAAAAATATTTACAAAACTTTTTACCAACAAATTTTTTCGTTAGTAAAAAATAAGTAAAAAACTTTTACCGATGAATTTTTTCGTAGGAAAAAATATTTAAAAAACTTTTACCAACGAATTTTTTCGTCAGTAAAAAATAAGTGAAAAACTTTTACCGATGATTGTTTTTGTAGGTAAAATTATTTTAAAAACTTGTACCGATGAAGTTTTTTTGTCGGTAAAAAATAAGTAAAAAACTTTTACCTACGAAAATGTTCATAGGTAAAAATATTTCACGATACTTTTACCTACGAAAATCTTTGTAAGTAAAAATATTTACAAAACTTTTACCTACGAAAATTTTCGTATTAAAATCGTGGATGAGACTTTTACCTACGAAACTTTTCGTAGGTAAAAATGTGGATGAAACTTTTACCTACAAAATTTTTTGTAGGTAAAAGTCTCTCTTTTTTTTTTTCAATATTCCAGCACAAAATTCCTGATATACACCTGTTACGAAATTTCTGATAGAGAGCTTCATATGGTGCCATGCCCATGCTAAATTGAAAAGTGTTATTATATGCGAATTCTACTGGTGCTAGGTGATTGTCCCAATTGCCCTGAAAGTTCAGGACACATGCTCTCAACATATCTTCTAGAATTTGATTTACCCTTTCAGTCAATCCATCTATTTGCGGATGGAACGCTGTATTGAACTTGAGTTCTATGCCTAATTCTTCCTGTAACCTCTTCCAGAAGGTAGAAGTAAATCTAGAGTCTCAATCTGATATAATTTCTTACGGAATTCCGTAGGATCACACTTCCCGAATATATAACCTTGTCAAACATCAGTGGAATCTATCATGCGAATCAGGAGGAATCTAGTGACTTTTGTCAACTGGTCAACAATGACCTAGATCGAGTCATGTTTCCTTTGCGTCCTAGGAAGACCAGAAACAATGTCCATAGAAATGTTGTGCGTTTCCATTTGGCTAAGGGTAGTGGCTGAAGGAGACCAGCCGAATTACGATGGTCGGCCTTGATCTTCTGGCACACCATGCATTTCGTCACAAAGTCGGCGATGTTCCTCTTCATATAGCTCCACCAATTCTATCTTTTAACATCATTGTACATCTTAGTACTTCCTGGGTGGATAACTAACTTGGAATGGTGGGCTTCTATCATCACTTCCTTCCTTAATTCGGTGATGTTTGGAACGCATACTCATCCTTAATACCGAAGATCGCCGTCACTACCAACTCTCCAATCCGACAACTCCTTGTTCTTACACCTTTCTTTCATCTTGACCAGCCATTCATCCTGATCCTAAGTAGAGATCACATGACGAACCAGGGTTGGCTCCACAGTCAATAGAGCGACAAAAGTATCAAGTTCGTCGAGAGTGAGATAAATATCAAAGTCTTGTATAAATTTCATCATCTCCCATTCCTTGATCATCAGGGTGGCTACCAGCTTATGCATCTTCTTCCGACTCAAAGCATCGGCCACGGAATTTGCCTTACCAGGGTGGTATGAGATATCGAAGTGGAAGTCCTTAAGTGTCTCCATCCAACAACGCTAGCGCATATTCAGATCTTTCTGCGTGAATATATATTTCAGGCTCTTGCGATCGTAGAATAACTGAAAATCTTCTCCGTATAAGTAATGCCTCCATATCTTTAAGATAAATACCACAGCTGTCAATTTCAGGTCATGAGTCGGGTAGTTCTCCTCGTGCTTCTTCAATTAGCAAGAGGCGTAGTGTCACGCTATAAACTTAGAAACCAAGCTCACAAAATTTTTGATCCCCAAATTCGTCACCGACAACCTCCGTAGAACCTCATTCTCAGCTTCCGGCACCCATTTACTAGGTTCCAATCCTCGGATCCTACAAGGAGGGTTTTCAATATCAATTTGATTCGTAATGAGCATAACCATAAGCATAACCCACGACCAATAACCACAAGAACACCGTCACAAAATCTACTATGATAAAAAACTTTTAAGTACAATGCGTCTGAAGGGAAATACAAGATAATGCAAGTAACGAAAACTCCAAAAGCTCGACTGCACACTCTTGCTGCTACTATGCTACGACTATGTCCTGGCGTCACCTGCACTTATTAATCGTGCATAAGCTTATAGAAATCTTAGAGAGTAGTGTAAGTGTGTGCGCAATATAAGCATGCTCAGAATGTAAGGTCAGAGTAATGCGAAATCATGCTGATGAGTACATGAATGCAATCAGCCGTACCAAGGCTATGGGGTGCAGGATATGAATGTTATCGGCCATAACATGGCCATGCGATGCGAGATGTAACTCAAGCATGTCAATCCTCATCATATATGTTAGTATAGTTCTTATTCTGGATAATCACCAGGGTCTAGTAGACTTTAGCCAGCTTGTCGCCCCTATCTGAACGCACAAATGAGAGAGTGGAAGAGACCTCACTATCCGCCTGCCAAAATTGGGCCCGGCTCGTCGATAGCTGACCCATTCCTCAAGCTGGTCAAACTCAACCTAGAAATTGCCCCATCACTCAAGCGAGTAAGGTCACACCCCTTTCCAACCGACCATGACACAGTGGGAGATACAGCCTACTGGTATACGACCCTCGCGCGCTCATGTATCCACTCAGTCTCAACGTTGGAGTCATCCTTTGGTACCATTGGGTTTAGAGATTCTCACCCAAGGACATCTATAGTGCCTCGATGCTAGAAACAGTATTTTCGGTATCCAATCCGGCCATCCATGATGTGTCTATGGAGGCTGTGGCCCTAATGTCACTAAGGCATATAATAATCACAATCATACAATGCAAGTGCATGGTCACCCTACCAAAGGTGCAACAATCATGCACGTACCGCGCGCACATGTAGGGCGACTCTACCTATTAGGGTCATGGATCTCTACTAAACATGTTATTTGATAATGGGCTCTGTTCATAATAAAGATGGGCCTAGACGGCCTACACACTATAAGTATGGACCTACCAAGGGGCCTTAGGAAGAGTGACAATGTGGACATTTAACCGACACCATCCTTACAATGTGGGCATCTAACCATCATTGTTCCCAAGGCACGTCCCGTTATAAACATCATTATATATACCACGGAGAAATCACACATTGCAATGGACCTAAATACATCCCACTGGGCCTTAAGTACATTAAATGGGCCATATCATATGGGCCTTATACTCATCAAGTGGGTCGTATCAATGGGCCACACCAATGGGCCTTACATACATTGCAATGGGTCATAACCCATGGGCCTTGCATGCATCACAATAGGCCTCACAACATGGGCCTCATATATGTGTGTGTGTGTGTGTATATATATATATATATTAAGGTGGGCCTCAACAACGGGCTACGAATACATTAAAATGGGCCTCATCACATGGCCTTGTATGTATCAAGGTGGGCCTCAACAAATACATTAAGATGAGCCTCATAGGGTAGCCAATGATTTGGCAAACAAAGATGGACAGTGGGGTAAACACATACAGCACGGTCGGTCCCACGTGTTATGGCGGATGGCGTGGATAGAACATTCATCATGAGGGGTCCATTGCCTATGGACGGTGTAGATAAATCCCACATTAGTCATGGCAAGTCCCACAGGCCTTGGTAACGTCACTACAGCAACCATATTGCTGCAGTGAGGTCCACCAACCACCCCACTTCCCACACGTGGGGATAAAGTGGATAGAGTACTTACATCAGTGGGTCCCACGTGGGGCCCACCATAATATTTATCTACCATCCAATCTGATCATACGGTCACACAGACCTGGATGCAATGGAAAAACAAATTTCATATTTGATTCGAAACTTCAGCAACCCAAAAAGAGTTTCAATGGTAGGCGTTAATCCTCACTATTCCCTACCATGTGGGCCACCTGAGCTCCCAAATACAGCTGATTTAAGGGAACCCACCGTTTGAAAAGGGGCCCACCTAGTGCACGGTGTTGATGTTCGATCCACATCACGGTGGGGCCCATGGCTCGGACCCACCGTCCCTGCCCACGTTCGTCCTCAGCACAGCAGCGCAAACGCGCTAGCGTCATTTGTCAACGGCAGCAACGCTGCTACTGTTTATGTGTGTGTGTGTGTGTGCGTGTGTGTATATATATATATATATATATATATATATATATATATATATATATATATATATATATATATTTAAAAATCATGTATTCTGGCATTTTTCATACATGGGGCCGCATCAGTTGAATCCACTCTAGCCATTGCATTCCATGTCTCAAGACAGTCCGAACGAGCCCAATATTTTGAGTATTTTGGTGTATAGAAGACTTCAAAGTGTATTTTAATGGTAAAAACAACTATTTTCTATACTATGGCCCGCCAAATAATCGGATTAGTTTCATTTTTCGGCTCAACGCCTAAAATTAGCTTTGGAATGAGATGGACGACGTGGATTATCCCCATACATTAAGGTGGGGCCTATAGGAGCGGCCCACCGAAAAAGCTCCAACATAAGTATTATATTATTATTTTTTTGGTTGCTTGGTAGTACTCGCCCATGTCAGTACACGCACTCCATGTTAGCCACCCCTACGTCTAGCGTCCAGGGACGCTGGACGACATGGATTAACACAACATCATGGTGGGTCCCACATGGACGTGGCCCACCTGTTTGGATCACCTGATACTTGTGTTTTTTTCCTTCCATCTGGGCCCACTAATGGGCTTGATGGTGTAGATCCAACACATCCAAATGATGGGTCCCACATGAATGTAAAGGGATTAAAATATATACTCCATGGTGGGACACACACATACTAGATGGGCCACACACCCCTTCATCATCATCCTCATATAAAAAGAGAGAGAGGAGAGAGAGAGAGAGAGAGAGAGAGAGAGAGAGAGAGAGAGAGAGACAGAGAGAAATACACGTGAAAGGGAGGAACCCCGCCACTATTAGGCCCTCCCAAATACAATGCATACATCAAGTGGTTCACACAATAAGTGGGACTTAAAAAAATGGAATTCAACGGTCAATCACCCACCTCTAGGCCTTCTCCTTGGTCCCTTAACCTCTTTAGCTCCTATGCTTAACCTTTAACAGTTGATGATGGAATTTTGATGGTGGAGATGAGAGGGTAGGGAAAGTGGGCCACACTTGGATTAAGAGGGAGAACTTGGACGTGGGGTATTGTTGCTTGGGAGGTTGTTTTGAGAAATGAGGGAGAGAGAAGAGTGATGGGATGACAAGATGATGGAGTGATGGGTGATGGGTGATGGGTGTTGTAAGAAAGGGATGGGTGGAGTGATGGGTGAAGTGATGTAAGAGTTGACTATAGATATGTAACGCCCCAAACTTTTCAATACTCGAGTATTGAAAGTTCTCGAGTGTTATAAAGAAATTTACTTAATATATCACGTATATGAATCTAATCCAACTATCTTAGCCTTATATCCTCGCCCTGACACAAACCTAACCATTAGGAATGATCTCCATTCATATATCAAGCCATCTGATCGTCAATTTCAAGGTAAGGCTCTCCATCATCTGATTTAACGTATATGTTTTCCCTTAAATGAATTAACGAATAACTCCCTATCTATAATCACGTAAATATACGTCCATTTGTAAGAATCACTTAGAAACATGCCCATAACCATGTGGAGCAATTAGATTTTTCAAAACTCACAGGTTAGCAATAATTACGAAAATGTCATTGACCTATGCCTAGAATTTCAATTCAAATCGTTTTCATGATCCATTCCATGTGAAATTTTATAACAAGCCTAATTATCATAAATTAACTGTACACATCAAGTTTCAGCCCTTAGATTGTAGCAAATCAGCTACTTGGCCTCTACATCCGTCCATACACTTATCAGACCGAGATTCCGACCCGTTCATCTTATTCACCCCACATGAATATGCTTAACTCACCATCAAAACTATGATTTGAGAAACATAAACATATGAACAAGTCACTCGAATCTAACGGTATACTTGTCCTACCCTAATCACAACAGAAACCCACTTTGTCCATCAATTTACGAAACTGACCATACATTCACCTACATACATGGTCAGAGTGCTCACCATTAAGTATCCTTATTTTTAGCAAGTCATCTGACCATCCGTCATATTTGGATCCACCAAACAGGCCACACAAACATCACGGTAAACCGATCATCATAAAGATCTTAGGGTCTAGGTCCAAATTACTCGATAACTTATCAATCAGAGGTGTATAAATGTTATTTTAAATTACGGAGTTTATTAACCACTAAAGGAGCATCTTGGTCCTCCTTGAAAGATCTGCTCCCAAATTTAACCTGTTGAGAGCTCTTGAAAAACAACAATTAGAGGTGAAATTTCATCTCATTTGGACAGTGTAATTAGGAGAATCTGATGACGCAAGTCATAACCAAGGTGAAGGGCAAATTGGTAATTATAAGCATGAGTTTATACAACCAGCGTGCATGCCAAATCCACGTAAGTTTTCACGTGTGAGTTTTCACTTGGATGTTTGCAACGTGTGGGCCAATCAGGGCTCAGATCAGGTTCATATTCGAATCCATAGCATAAAATAACCCCGTAGCCCTTGTGAACGGAGTGGATTGATCACCAAACATCAGAGTGGACCCCAACTTCAGTCATTCATGAAACCAAATAAAAAATAAAAAATCTCACGGGCAACTGATTTTCACGGTAGCGTGTTTAACGGCTCACATAATCCCCACGTAGGCTGATGGCATGGCCCACCTAGAGCTTGGACCTACTTCAAACTTAGGACCATAGGGCCACACGACGAGCTGAAATCGGTGGACGGAGTGGATTTCCCGAAAGATTACCATAGTGGACCCCACCTAATGATGAAAATCAGACCGAAAATATGCAAATTCCGTCCGCTGCAATAGCGAACGATAAAAACGGGATATTTAAAGAAAACTCAGTTGGAACTTCCAATTACGGAAGATCCCTTGAATCTTAGCCATTCAAATCTCGGGGGAGGTAAGACCGACCATCCCAGAGATTCCAGAAAGCCGGAGAAAAGCTGGCCACCCTGAGGATTTCCAGATTGGCCGGACGCTCATGCAAACTTTCGTACTTCAAGCTCCACTACGTAAGATAGCCGAACGTGGATCATGGCACTAGATCTGAACCATCCAAACCCTTGCAAGAAGACTTCCGATCGCCTACATGGAGACATATCGTAAAGATCAGATCGATAGCCAACAATAGAGTGGCAATACGCAAGCCATCTTCCGATCCTTGCTACGTAGCAAAACCAGACTGCGTAAGAGGATGTTGGCGTGTCCTTATTGCGTTATGCTTTGTGTAAAGATTTTGCAAGAAAGATCTGGAATACGTCTCGCCTATAAATCCGCTCTCTCGACGCTGGAAAGGATCGCAGTCGAAAAAGAAAGAAAGAAACTTGGGAAAGAAGATCGAAGTCATTCGCTGGCAGGCCTGTCCGAGTCCTGCACAATCTAGGTTCGGCTGGAGGAAGAAAATGAAGAGAAGAGAAAAGAAAGAAGAGAAAGAATGGAAAGAAGGAAGAAAGTAGAAACCGAATTCCATCAAGATCCGTTGAAGCCAACAAAAATCCGGGACCGTCCAAGTCAAGGGGCGACTATTAGTCCGAAATCCAAGTTGGGACAAACTTCCCAACATGAAAGACTGTTTAGGATTGAGTCAAAACAAGTCAACTCAACACCGAGTATTGCTGAAGCCTAAGCTATTTGACTAGGAATTCTCTAAACAGGGTAAGTTATTTTAATTTAATTTGCGCTCCTAGTTAAATCACTATTTAGTACGAATCCAGATCTACAAACTTTAGTATTTATTCCTAACCACGCATTGATAAAATCTAACTGTAGGAACTAGGCTAAAATTCGATCTTACGCCGTACACAATGAGTGCTGACCATCTTAGAAAGCAATTCCCTTGTAAAGGTCAAGGTTTTATCCTTTAGGCTTACAGTAATCCAAGTTGATTTATTTATCCTGTCCTTTATGTGCATTCCTATATTTTATCTGTCTCCATATTATTTTATCTTGGCTTCTATACATGCCTTCATGAATTTGATATTGCCTTTACATCTATTCCTTTACATCAAACTTTGAACCTTTCATGCTATTATACGTTTCACTATCAATTATTGGCCTCTTTCGTACATTTATGAAATGAATTATCCTGTATTTTCTGTTTACATGCTCCCTGGGAATTCACCTATCAATTGATTTATTTTACATTATTGGCCCTTTTAGGATTACAACATGATGTCAATTATAAGAAATTTCTCTGAATTTATGTGAGGCCATGGATGCAAGCTTTACCCCTGCCTCATTAATTTATTGAGTTGGCCCTGCCACTCGTCTCTTTACTTGAGTTGGCCATTATCACTCTTTTCTTATTATGCTGGCCATTGTCACTTCTGTTGAGTTCACCATTGTCACTCTCCTCTTTACTATTTTGGCCTCGTGCCGTCTGTCTCTACGGCTTAGGCAGGTGCCTTGCCATTCCAGAACCTCCATAATTCAGTTAATATTCTTTATTATTCGAATTCAGTTATATTTGTTATGATTCAGTTTATATTCTTTGTAAGTGCAAGTTATGTGTAAGATGTATCATAACTAGTGATTCAAATATTCTATTATAGACGTAATGCGCTCTAGGTAGAGACCCTCTTGGGGCACGTACGTCCTTGAGCCTTCAGATAATGGTGCACGAATCGATGTGTGTAAGTCGCAACAGCGTCACATCACCCCAGGATTGGATGTCACAAATAGTCACTCCATGAACAAGTCGTGTCACGTAATTCACTCAGCCCATGTGTTGTGCGCTTTAAAGAGTCCTCGTAAATCCATAGTAGCGTTGGCCATGCCGGCGAATATCTGTATAGTGAGAGATGCGGGTCGAACCGGTTATCCATAAATCGTACTTCATAATGTGATGATCGCTATGTATGATGAGCCCCACATACTTTGCTAGGCATGCATCTCATGTAAGTTGTTTGTGCATGCTGATACCTCGTGTTAGTGGAGCACGGGACATATCAGACTCTTTACTTTACTTCTATGAATCTCTTGAATTATTATTAATCTTGAAGAATAACTTTCACTATGAGTAGGGCGTTGACCCTCTCCCAACCGTACAAATAATGCAGGTGATGTACAGATTGAAGACTTAGAAGACTACTTTCATATAGAGGATTATCTTGAAGGACTAAGAAGACAATTTTATTATTTAGTTTTATACTTCCGCTGTGAACTCTGATGTTGTAATAAACCTCTCATTATGAGGCCTTTGATTATTCTGTTTACATTAATGAAATATAATTAATACAGTTAATTTTATTCTTGTAAATGTTACTTTCATAGATGTATCTGGATATAAACAAATGAAAAAAATAGAGTACAATTTTAGAGCATCCAGTTGTACATTATTAACACTCGATTTCCTCAGGCGCGAGTACATACTCTGGCCGTGAAAATTCGGGCTGTTATAGGATAGCTTGTGTAAGAGAGAGGTAAGGGCAGGGTATGAGCTACTTGTACTTGACTTGATGTGTGATGTGTACTTGATTGATGGGACATGATGTAGAGATTCCCTCAAAGTTTGCAACATGCGGCGTTTTCCTCGAAATGAACGCGGGCCCACATCTTCTGACCTGGGTATCGATTCGTTGCGCGAGTCGCTAAGATATAAGTTTCAGGTTAAGTCGAGTCAGGTATGCAGGACTCGGCTTAGGATCGCACACAAATGTTGGATACAGGTCTAAGGTTGTCGGAACTCGACCGAGAGGACCGTGGAAGCCAACGGAATGATACGGCATAAAATGCGGGTCTTACAACTCTCCCCTCCAAATAAAAAATTTTGTCCTCGAAATTTACATAATCATCGTAAACAGACATAACTCAAAAGGAAGAAGAAATATGACATCATCATATAAAATCAGAGACAGTATACATGATACAACATATAATCAATCATCAAAGAGATGAGGATAGCACTCTCGAATCTCAACCTCGCACTCCCAAGATGCCTCATCAACAGAATGGTGACCCCATTGAACCTTCACTAAGGGAATGACCTTAGTTCAGAAGACCTACTCCTTCCGATCAATGATACGAATTGGCTGCTTAACGTAAGAAGCATGCTCATGAACTTTCAGGGACTGCCAATCAATAAAAGGAACGATATCTGACCCACACTTCCTCATGATAGAGACATGGAAAACGTTGTGAACGTCAGACAACTGAGATGGTAAGGCAAGTCGATAGGCCATGGTGTCAATGCGCTCAGTGATCTCGAAAGGTTCAATGAATCTTAGGGCAAGCTTGTCCTTCGCTCCAAATCGAAACACACCCTTCATAGGTGAGACCTTGAGATACACATAGTCCCTTACATCAAAATTCAGGAGACGACGCCAGTGATCAGTAAAACTCTTCTGCCGGCTCTGAGTTGTGTGCATCTTCTGCCTGAGGATATCGATAGCCTCTGATGTCTGTTGCACAAGCTTGGGACCTAGGAGACGCCGCTCTCTAACCTCGGTCCAACAACTCGGAGATCTACACGGTCTGTCATATAATGCCTCAAAAGGAGCCATGTCAATGGTCACCTGATAGTTATTGTTGTATGTGAATTCAGCCAATCACAGATGCTCATCCCAGCTACCCCAAAAGTCAATCACGCAGGCCCAAAGCATATCCTCAAGGATCTGGTTGACCCTCTCGGTCTGGCCATCGGTCTGCGGATGATACGTGGTGGTGAGCTGCAAATCAGTGCTCATCGCTCTCTGAAAGCTCCTCTAGAACTAAGACATGAACCTCGGGTCTCGGTCAGAAACGATGGAGACTGGAATGCTATGCAGTTTCACAACCTCCTCGATGAATAACCTTGCAAGCCAGTCCAAAGGCCAAGTCGCACGAATCACAAGAAAATGAACCGACTTCGTCAGATGATTAACAACGACCCAGATGGCGTCGTGACCGCCCTGAGTCCTCGGTAAACCCATGATAAAATCGGTAGATAAGTGCTCCCACTTCCACATCGGGACGCTCAACGGGCGCATTAGACCAGGGGGTCTCTGATGATCGGCCTTGACACGCTAGCATGTGTCACACTCGGCCACAAAACTGGCAATCTGGCATTTCATCCCCGCCCAAAAATATTGTTTCCTCATATCACGAAACATCTTCGTCGAACCAAGGTGAATAGAAAATCGCGATCGATGTGACTCGGTCATAAGGTCTATGCGCAACTCAGAAATATTCGGGACACATAATCGGCCTCTGAAGCGAAGCCCACCATCAGAACCAATTTACCAATCTGTCTGACTCTCAGATGCAACCTCTATTCGGTAATCCTGTAATGACTCATCTGTCTGCTAAGCCTCGATTACCCTTGCCATAAGAGAGGGTTAAATCGACAGGCTCGATAGCTGAATGATAGAAGACTGCAGACAAAAATTGAAGTTATATTCTGCTATATCCTCGAGCATCCTCCACTCCTAAATCACCATGTGTGCCACCAAGCCTCGCAGCTGACGGCTGAGGGCATCCGCCACCACATTCTCTTTTCCTGGGTGGTACTGGAGGTCGAAATCATAGTCCTTCAGGAGTTTCATCCAACGCCTCTGCCTCATGTTCAGTTCGGACTGAGAGAATAGATACTTCAAGCTCTTATGGTTGGAGAAGAGCTCGAACCTGACCCCATAGAGATAGTGCCTCCACACCTTCAGTGCGAAGACGACTGCTACCAACTCCAAATCGTGTGTGGGGTATTCAGCTCATGGACCTTGAGCTAACAAGATGCGAAGGCTACAGGTTTGCTATGCTGCATTAGGACAACACCTAAACCAATACGTGAGGCATCAATAAACACAACAAATTCATCACTCGTAGAGGGAAGAGTAAAGACAGGAGCGGATGTCAGATGGTCCTTCAGATCCACGAATTTCCGCTCACATGCATCAGTCCAAACAAAATTTGTGCCCTTCCGAGTCAACATAGTCAACGGGGCTTCAATAAGGGAAAAGCCTGCCCGCCAAACCAAGAAAACTGCAGATCTCGGACGCAGTCATGAGCTAGCCCCATAGACGCACTGCCTCAACCTTCAAGGGGTCTACTACGACACCCTCCCTCGTCAATAGTGACCTAGGAATCTCACCTCCGCCTACCAGAACTCGCACTGCTCTAGCTTTGCATACAGTTGGTGGGCATGGAGGGTCTGCAATGCAATCTCTAGATGTTGCATATGGTGTTCACGGGTCCTTGAATATATCAAAATATCGTCGATGAAGACCACAACAAACTGATCAACATATGGACGGAAGACCTCATTCATCAACTTCATGAAGACCGCGGGTGTATTGGTTAGTCCGAAGGACATGACTTGAAACTCAAAATGACCATAACGAGTCTTAAAAGCCGTCTTCGAGATGTCCTCCTCTCTGACCCAAATCTGATGATAATCGGAACGTAGGCCAATCTTCGAAAAGAACTGTGCACCATGCAGCTGATCAAATAAGTCGTCTATCCTCACGAGCGGATATTTGTTCTTGATCGTGACCTAGTTAAGCTCGCGATAATCTACACAGAGCCTCAATAAGCCATCCTTCTTCCTAATGAAGAGTATCGGCGCTCCCCAGGGCGAACTGTTCGGACGAGTAAATCCCAACTCACGCAATTCGTCTAACTGTCGTTGTAGCTCACACAAATCCATCGGTGTCATACGGTATGGGGCCTTCAAGATAGGTGCGGTACCAAGCACGAGATCTATCTGGAACTCAATATGACGGCACAACGACAATCCCGAAATTTCCTGGAACACGTCGGAGAAGTCACAGACAACCGGTAATTGGTCAATACATGCTACAATAGGTTCCTCAACAGCGTAAGACATCAAGCATGATAACGGCTCTCCTCTGGGCTCTGCAACAAATTGAAACTGTGGCAAGCTTGGTATGCAGAATATGACGGTCCTCGTGGAACAGTCTAAGATGACATAATACTCGGCAAGCTAATCCATGCCTAAGATAACGTTAAAATCTAACATCGTTAGCACGTGCAAGTTGGCGGACAAGAAAATCTCTCCCACTAACACGGTGCAAGATGAACAAAAATGGCCCAATACTGTGGTCTTCCCCAAAGCTGTCGATACGATCAATCCCTCACTAGCAGACTCTGTCGGCAATCTAGTCGTTCGACAAAAATCCTCAGACATGAATGATGTAAAGCACCGGAATCGAATAATACTCGGGCGATACATGAAGAGACGAGAAGTAAACCCTCAACGACTCCTCCGGAGGTCTGCGGGTCCTGCTGAGCCACATAAAATCTAGCCTGAGCTAGCTAAGGAGGTATCTGTCCCCTCAGAGGGTGATGCTGCTGCTGATGTCACTAAGGTGCTCGAAACTGCTACATTGGCTGCTGTGGCCTCGGAGGCTGATGCTGATGCTGCTGCTGAGGGGGCCTCGGTGGTGGGATCTGCTATCGCTGCTGCTGCAGAGGCTGCTGCGGTGCTCTCAACTGCTACTACGGAGGCTGTGGTGGTGCTCTCGGCTACTGCTGCTGAGGTCGGGGACACTCCCACCTATGGTGTCCTATCCCCAGCAGATATCAAAAAGCTGCCTCTGAAGTGGTGCAGCTGAAGGTGCCGGTGGTGCTGCTGGTGCTTGGGCAGATGAGTGGCTCCTGTACTTCTGCGGTTGTCGATGCTGTTGGGGGCTACTAGAGGGGGCCTGCCTCTTTCGACCTCTCCTCTGATCTAGATCACTATGTGCTAGCCTACTCGGTCTCATAAATCTGAGCCCTCCGCACTACCACCTGAAAAGTCGGGAGCTCATACCCAATAATACTGCCTCGAAGACTGTAACGTAAGCTATTCTCGAAACAATGAGCCTTCTGCCCCTCGTTATCGACCAGATATGATGCAAACCTCAATAGCGTCACAAAATGAGCCGCGTACTGTGCCATGGTCATGTCCCCCTGCACCAGAGTCTCGAACTCCAATGCTCTCTGACATTGAATGTGATCGAGCAAGTACTGCTCCTCGCAGCGATCTATAAAGTCCTCCCATGTCCAGACATAATCAGATCCTTCCACGAGGGTGACGGAGGTCCACCAATACTCTGCCTCACCCTGGAGAAGGAATACAGTCAATCGGACTCGCTGTTGGGTTATGCATGACATAGTATCAAAAATCTTCTCCACATCGGAGCACCACCTCTCAACTGCAGTCGGATCTGGCTCACCATGGAAACGGGGAGGGTTAAGCCGTTGGAACTCTCGAAGTAAGGCTCTCGCACACTCCTTCTCTGCCTGAGCTGGTGAAACAGCTGGGCGCCTGCCCTGTCCCTAAAATGCAACTATCACAGGTTATAACATCTACTGTAACTAGGAAGCACTTACAGGTACGGTCGGATCCGCATCGGTCTCAGGTGGAAGAACGTCAACCTCAGGCAGGGGAGCAAGGATCTCTAGCGGTGGAACGAAAGATGCAGGTGGTAAAGCTCGAGCCTCAGGTGGTGGAGCAAGAGTCAATCGGGTCACTGTCTTTAGCGGCATGTCCTATAGGAAAGAACAATGACGTTAATCAACCTTAAGAATCGCACGTTAGAGAACTAAATCGAAAGGTTGCACACTCGAAACCTAATCATCCTAAACTCATAGCAAACATGCGATGTCGTTCTCAGTTATTCCCAAGTTATACTCTGATACCAACTTCTTTCATGCCCCAAACTCAAAAACTAGGCTCACAAAATTCTCGATGGCCGAATTTGGCGCTGACAGCTTCCTTAGAACCCCATTCTCAACTCCCGGCACCCATTTACCAGGTTCCGATCCTGGGATCCTATAAGGAGTTTTTAATATCAATTTGATTCATAATGAGCATAACCATAAGCATAACCCACGAACAATAACCACAAGAACACCATCACAAAATCCACTATGATAAAAAACTTTTTAATACAATGCGTCTAAAGGGAAATATAAGATAATGCAAGTAATGGAAACTCCAAAAGCTCAACTGCACACTCCTACTGCTACTATGCTACGGTTACGTCCTGGCATCACCTACATGCATCAATCGTGTATAAGCTTATAGAAAGCTTAGAGGGTGGTGTAAGTGTGTGCGCAATATAAGCGTGCTCAAAATGTAAAGTCAGAGTAATGCGAAATCATGCTGATGAGTACATGAATGCAATCAGCCGTACCAAGGCTATGCGGTGCAGGATATGAATGCTATCGGCCATAATACGGCCATGCAATATGAGATACAACTCAAGCATGTCAATCCTCATCATATATCTCAGTACAATACTTATTTTGGATAATCACACGGATCTAGTACACTCTAGCCAGCTTGTCGCCCCTATCCGAACGCATAACTGGGAGAGTAAAAGAGACCTCACTATCCGCCTGCCACAATCGGGCTCGACTCGTCGATAGTCCATTCCTCAAGTTAGTCAAACTCAATCTAGATATTGCCCCTCACTCAGGCAGGTAAGGTCACACCCCTTTCCAACCCACCACAACACAGTGGGAGACACGACCTACTGGTATACGGCCCTCGCGGCTCGTGTATCCACTCGATCTCGATATTAGAGTCATCCTCTGGTACCATCGGTTTAGGGATTCTCACCCAGGGACATCTATGGCGCCCCGATGCTAGAAACAGTATTTTCGGTATCCAATCCCGCCATTCACGATGTGTCTATGGAGGCTATGGCCCTGATGTCACTAGGGCATATAATAATCACAATCACACAATGCAAGTGCATGATCACCCTACCAAACATGCAATAATCATGTATGTACCGCATGCACATGTAGGGCGACTCTGCCTATTAGGAAACCCATAAATAATCCACCCGTAGGCATAAGCTATGATCAGTCACTCCTCATATCAGGCATACATATGATGTGTATGATCATGAATCACGGATCTATACTAAACATGTTATATGGTAATGGGCTCTATTCATAATGAAGATGGGCCTAGATGGCCTACACACTATAAGTATGGGCCTACCAATGGGCCTTAGAAAGAGTGACAATGCAGACATTTAACCGACAACATCCTTACAATGTGGGCATCTAACCATCATTGTTCCCAAGGCACGTCCCGTTATAAACATCATTATATATACCACGGAGAAATCACACGTCACGCCCCAAACCCAAAAATCGGATTCACAGGAATCCCGATTGTCGAATCCGGTGTCGACAGCCTTCGTAGTACCCCATTCTAGGCTCCCAACGCAACATACACCAGATTTCGATCCTGAGATCCTACAAGGAGGATTTTCAGAATGAATTTTTTTTGTAATGGAGCATAACCACAAGCATAACCAAGTCATAAAATAATAACACCACATATCCACTATATCAAAAACTTTAAGTACAATGCAGAAAGGGAAATACAAGGTGATCAAAAACTCTACAATAGCCAGATGGGCACTCCTGCCTCATCGCTGCTGCTGTCTAACGCTACCTGCACGCAACTGTCGTTCATAAGCTTACAAAAGCTTAGAGGATAGTGTAAGTGTGTGCTTAAGGTAAACGTCAAGTGTACAATATCAGAGTAATGCGGAAATATGCGGTTAGTCCTTGAATGTTATTAACTATATCGAAGCTATGTGATGCAAGACATGAATGCTATTGGCCATACCAAGGCCATGCGATGCGAGACATGAATGTCATCGGCCACACCGATGCAATGCAAGGCTTACATAGTCGAATGTCATATGTGAAATGCAATCCAAGCAAGTCGGTACTCATCAAGTACACATATCAGTACAGTTCCTCTCTGGATATCACCAGGGTCTAATACACTCACACTGACTGCCTCCTCCCTAGCTGCACAACCAAGCAAGCAGAATAGACCTCACTATCCGCCTAACCAGTAGTCTGCCAATACCTACCCGGCTTGTCGATAGCGGAAACATTTGTGAACTGGTCAAACTCAGCCTAGCTTATAGCCTCCTCCCTCGGGCGGGTAAGGTCACAACCCCTCCCAACCGACCACGACACAGTGGGAGACACGGCCTACTGGTATTCGGCACTCGGGCGCTCATGTATCCACTCGGTCTAGACGTTGGGGCACCTCCTGATACCAAAAAGGTTCTGAGATTTTCATCCAAGGACATCCTACGTGCCTGTATGCTAGAACCAAGTATTTTCAGTATCCGATACGGCCATCCATGATGTGCTTGTAGAGCCATGGCCCTGATGTCATTAGGGCATACAGTGATCAAGTCACACATATGCGAGATGCATGAGTCACACGTACAGTCATGCAGCAATCATACGCGTACATCGCGATAATGTGGGGCACTCCGTCTCATAAGGAGTCCCGTAAATGTCTCAGCCCAACGGCTTATGCTATAATCAATCAATCCGCATATCAAGCATGTATATGATGCGTATGAGCATGAATCATGGAGTTATACTAAGCATGTTATAAAGTGATGAACTATCAACAAGTATGAGTCTATCAACGGGCCCTAAGGAGAGTCGTAATGCGGACATTTAACCAACATTATACTTACAATGTGGACATTAAACCAACATTACTCCAAAGGCACGACCCACCATAAATGTCATTACATAAACCATGGTGGGGTCGCACATTACAATGGACCTTAGGTACATCCCATTGGGCCTTAAATACATCAAATGGGCCATATCACGTGGGCCTTATATTTATCAAGTGGGCCATATCAATGGGTTGCACCAATGGGCCTTATGTACATGAAAATGGGCCATAATTCATGGGCCTTAGAATACATCAAAATGGCCTTGGTAAATGGGCCGGAAGTATATTGTAATGGGCCTTTACCCATGAGCTCCAAGTACATCATAATGGGCCTCAACCCACGGGCCCTAATACATCACAATAGGTCTCAACCCATGGGCCCTAATACATTACAATGGGCCTCAACCCATGGGCCCGAAATATATTACAATGGTTCACAATCCATGGGCCCTAATACCTCACAATGGGCCTTAACCCATGGGCCCTAAATACATTACAATGGGCCACAATCCATGGGCCCTAATACCTCACAATAGGCCTTAACCCATGGGCCCTAAATACATTACAATGGGCCACAATCCATGGGCCCTAATACCTCACAATGGGCCTTGACCCATAGACCCAATTACATCACAATGGGCCTTAACCTGTGGGCCTTGAATGCATAATAGGTGGGCCCTGCATATGGGTTTAATATACATAACAGGTGGGCCCTGCACCTGGGCCTACACCTTCCAAATGGGTCCTCTAAATGAATGGCATGGATGAACAACACATAACTCATGGTTTGGCCCACCATTTAGGTCATGGTGGACCACGTCAAATGGATGAATGGAGTAGATAGAATACGTACATCACATGGGGTCCACGTTCCAACCAGGGATGGATGGCTAGGATGGAGGTTTTAGGATGGGAAAGTGGAACACCAAAAATCATATTTTCTCACTTGGAGGAGCTTGGACGTGTGATGCTCTCTTGCTTGAGATTTTGAGATGAGAAATGAGAAAGAGAGGGAGAGAGTTGTAAGGAAAGAGGGATGGGTGATGGGTGAAAGGGTGAGGTGAGTGATGTGTGATGTGAGTGATGGGTGAGGTGAGAGCTTAGTTGACTTTGGGTTTGCTTGACTTGTGGAGAAAAAAAGCATGGGTGCTTTGTACTTAACATGAGAGGTGATTGATGGGATTGATGGGACATCTTGTAGAGATTCCCTTGGGATTTGCAACGCGCGGTGTTTTTGTTCAAACTGAACGTGGGTCCACATCACCTCGTCTGGGTATCGGATCGGTGCGTGAGTCGCGGCGTTGGAATCGTGGTGACTATACGGTCGCAATGGTACAAGTCTCGGATCAAGCCAACTCAATTCTATACGATACAGCTTAGGTTTGCACGCAAACATCGATTATCGGTCACAGGTTGCCGGAATCCGACAGGAAGGATTGCGGGAGTTGACGGAACAGTACGGATTAGGATACGGGTCTTACAGCACCTGGGAGCTACCGGAGGGGGCCTTCCTCTTCCGGTCTTTTCTCTGAAGAATGACAATCATTGCTTGCAACATCTTCTATAGGTGGTCCGTACTTACATACATGGTCGTTGCTGCGCTAGACTCGGATAGGGGTGCAGAAGTCTCAGGTGAGGGAACAGGAATCTCAGGTGAGAAAACGAAAGTCGATCGAGTCACTCTCTTGGGTGTCATGTTCTACAGGAAGGAAAAAGGGCCTATCATCCTTGGGAACTCTCGAATGTACACATTATAGGGAGCTATATCAGGGAGTTTCTAAGTTATTCAAACTCGGGAGTCTAACAATTCTAAGTTCTCGACAATCACACAGTATAGTGTAGCTATCAGCAGATATGTGATGTTATCCTCAGGTATTCTCAAGTTATGCTCTGATTCCAACTTCTGTCACGCCCCAAACCCGAAAATTGAATTCAAAGGAATCCCGATTGCCGAATCCGGTGCCGACAGCCTCTGTAGTACCCCATTCTTGGCTCCCAACGCAACATACGCCAGATTCTAATCCTAGGATCCTACAAGGAGGATTTTCAGAATGAATTTTTTTTGTAATGGAGTATAACCACAAGCATAACCAAGTCACAAAATAACAACACCACATATCCACTATATCAAAAACTTTAAGTACAATGTAGAAAGGGAAATAAAAGGTGATCAAAAACTCCAAAATAGCCAGATGGGCACTCCTGCCTCAGCGCTGCTGCTGTCCAACGCTACCTGCACGCAACTGTCGTGCATAAGCTTACAAAAGCTTAGAGGGTGGTGTAAGTGTGTGCGTAAGGTAAACGCCAAGTGTACAATATCATAGTAACGCGAAAATATGCGGTAAGTCCATGAATGTTATTAACTATATCGAAGCTATGTGATGCAAGACATGAATGCTATCAGTCATACCAAGGCCATGCGATGCGAGTCATGAATGCCATCGGCCACACTGATGCAATGTAAGGCTTACAAAGCCGAACGCATATGCGAAATACAATCCAAGCAAGTCAGTACTCATCAAGTACACATATCAGTACAGTTCCTCTCTGAATATCACCGGGGTCTAATACACTCACACAACTGCCTCCTCCCTAGCTGCAGAGCCAAGCAAGCGGAATAGACCTCACTATCCTCCTGACCAGTAGTCTGCCAATACCTACCAGGCTAGTCGATAGCGGACACATTTGCAAGCTGGTGAAACTCAGCCTAGCTTATAGCCTCCTCCCTCGGGCGGGTAAGGCCACACCTCCTCCCAACCGACCACGACACAGTGGGAGATGCGGCCTACTGGTATTCGGCACTCGGGCGCTCATGTATCCACTCAGTCTAAATATTGAGGCACCTCCTAGTACCAAAAAGGTTCTGAGATTTTCATCCAAAGACATCCTATATGCCCGTATGCTAAAATCAAGTATTTTCGATATCCAATACGGTCATCCACGATGTGCCTGTGAAGCCATGGCCCTGAAGTCACTAGGGCGTGCAGTGATCAAGTCACACATATGTGAGATGCATGAGTCACACGTACAGTCATGCAGCAATCATGCGCGTACATCGCGATAATGTGGGGCACTCCGTCTCATAAGGAGTCCCGTAAATGTCTCAGCCCAACGGCTTATGCTATGATCAATCAATCCTCATATTAAGCATGCATATGATGCGTATGAGCATGAATCATGGAGTTATACTAAGCATGTTATAAAGTGATGAACTATCAATAAGTATGAGTCTATCAACGGGCCCTAAGGAGAGTCATAAAGCGGACATTTAACCAACATTATACTTACAATGTGGACATCAAACCAACATTACTCCAAAGGCATGACCCACCATAAACATCATTACATAAACCATGGTGGGGTCGCACATTGCAATGGACCTTAGGTACATCCCATTGGGCCTTAAATACATCAAATGGGCCATATCACGTGGGCCTTATATTCATCAAGTGAGCCATATCAATGGGTTGCACCAATGGGCCTTATGTACATGGCAATGGGCCATAATCCATGGGCCTTAGAATACATCAAAATGGCCTTACTAAATGGGCAGGAAGTATATCTTAATGGGCCTTTACCCATGAGCTCCAAGTACATCATAATGGGCCTCAACCCAAGGGCCCTAATACATCACAATAGGTCTCAACCCATGGGCCCTAATACATTACAATGGGCCTCAACCCATGGGCCCTAAATACATTACAATGGGTCACAATCCATGGGCCCTAATACCTCACAATGGGCCTTAACCATGGGCCCTAAATACATTATAATGGGCCACAATCCATGTGCCCTAATACCTCACAATGGGCCTTAAACCATGGGCCCTAAATACATTACAATGGGCCACAATCCATGTGCCCTAATACCTCACAATGGGCCTTAACCCATGGGCCCTAAATACATTACAATGGGCCACAATCCATGGGCCCTCATACCTCACAATGGGCCTTGACCCATAAACCCTATTACGTCACAATGGGCCTTAACCCATGGGCCTTGAATGCATAACAGGTGGGCCCTGCATATGGGTCTAATATACATAACAGTTGGGCCCTGCACTTGGGCCTACACCTTCCAAATGGGTCCTCTAAATGAATGACATGGATGAACAACACATAACTCATGGTATGGCCCACCATTTAGATCGTGGTGGACCACGTCCAATGGATGAATGGAGTAGATAGAATACGTACATCACATGGGGTCCACGTTCCAACCAGGGATGGATGGCGAGGATATAAATCACATGCATCACAGTATGCACCACTGTCCAGCCATATGAACGATGGATGCAAAACAGATGGATGACATTGATAAACACATGCATGATGTGGAGTCCACACGTGTGTGGGTCCCACAGCTGCTATGCAACATGAATAAAACACATACATTACATCTGCCCACCGTCCATGCCTCTGGATGGTGAGGTATAACCCATACATCACGTGGAGTCCCCTCTGGTGGATGGGGTGGAGTACAACACATTCATCAGTGGGTCCCACGTGGGGTTCACCAAAATATTTATCTGTCGTCCAACCTGTTGATACGGTCACACAGACCTGGATAAATAGAAAAAATAAATTTCATACGAATCCAAAGCTTTTGTGGACCCCAAAAAGGGTTTCAAGAGTAGACATTCAATCCTAATGTTTCTAATGATGTGGGCCACCTGAGTGTTGGATGCGGCTGAAATTTGGAGGGGGCCCACTGCAGGAAGGGGCCCACCTAATAAACTAGTTGGATGACAAATGAACATTATGGTGGGGCCCACGGCTAGAGCCGTGGGACCCTGCCCGTACACCCATCCGCCAGCGCTGCAGGCGCTGCCTGCGCCCTCTAGCAGCAGCAGTGACATGCGGCATCTTATTTTTTTTTCTATGGAATTTCTTATGTGGGCCCACTCCTTGAGAATCCACTCCGTCCAATGGATTCTAGGGCTCAAAACATGCCGAACAAGTCCAATGTTCGGCATTTTTAGAGTGTAGAAACAGCAAGGTAGGTCCTAATAGCTTTGAACGATAGGAAATATACTTTTCTATGGTATGGCCCGCTTGATTATCTGATTGGCCTCATTTCTCGGCTCAACGCCTAAAATGAGCCAAGGAATAGGATGGTCGACATGGATTGGATCCGAATATCAGGGTAAGGCCTACATGGACAGCCCTTCCCAAAACTTTCTCTTTTTTTGGTTGCTGCTGCCATTAGTACACCCATTGTCGGCTCACCCTTCACTGACGTCCAGCATCCATGGACACTGAACGGTTTTGGATACAACATATATACTAAGGTGGGCCCCACCTTCAGATATGCTATCCAGGTGGGCCACCATATGCATGAAGGGTGTGGATAAAACATACACCAAGGTGGGGTTCATCAGGATGGACCACACGGCCACATCATCACACCTAAAAAATTGAAAGAGAAATGGAGAGAGAGAGAGAGAGAGAGAGAGAGAGAGAAAGGTGGGACACACGTGTGATGGAGGGACCCCAATACTATGGGCCCTCCTTGCATTCAATCATACATCAAGTAATAATCAAGGTGGGCCATCGGCCACATCTTAGGGTCCAAAGTGAGATCCATACCATCGATCGGTGGGCCTCACTTGGCCCATCATAAAAATAAGTAAACTGTCCTATAGAAGCACCCACCACTTGATCTTCTTGGTCTGTTGGGATGCCTATCTCCTTGTGCTTCTTTTTTATGGTGGATGATGAGATTTGGATGACTAGGATGGAGGTTTTGGGATGGGAAAGTGGGCCACCAAAAATCACATTTTCTCACTTGGAGGAGCTTGGACGCGTGATGCTCTCTTGCTTGAGATTTTGAGATGAGAAATGAGAAAGAGAGAGAGAGAGAGAGAGAGAGAGAGAGAGAGAGAGAGAGAGTTGTAAGGAAAGAGGGATGGGTGATGGGTGAAAGGGTGAGGTGAGTGATGTGTGATGTGAGTAATGGGTGACGTGAGAGCTTAGTTGACTTTGGGTTTGTTTGACTTGTGGAGAAAGAAAGCATAGGTGCTTTGTACTTGACATGAGAGGTGATTGATGGGATTGATGGGACATGTTGTAGAGATTCCCTTGGGACTTGCAACAAGCGGTGTTTTTGCTCGAACTGAATGTGGGTCCACATCACCTCGTCTGGGTATCGGATCGGTGCGTGAGTCGCTGCATTGGAATCGCGGCGACTATGCGGTCGCAATGGTACAAGTCTCGGATCAAGCCAACTCAATTCTATAGGATACAGCTTAGGTTTGCGCGCAAACATCGATTATCGATCGCAGGTTGCCGAAATCCGACAGGAAGGATCGCGGGAGTTGACGAAACAGTACAGATTAGGATACGGGTCTTACATCACACATTGCAATAGACCTAAATACATCCCACTAGGCCTTAAGTACATCAAATGGGCCTTATACTCATCAAGTGGGTCGTAACCAATGGGCCTTACTTACATTACAATGGGCCATAACCCTTGAGCCTTGCATGCATCACAATGGGCCTCACAACATGAGCCTCATATGTGTGTGTGTGTGTGTATATTGAGGTGGGCCTCAACAACGGGCTACAAATATATTAAAATGGGCCTCATCACATGGCCTTATATGTATCAAGGTGGGCCTCAACAAATACATTAAGATGGGCCTCATAGGGTAGCCAATGATTTGACAAACAAAGATGGACAGTGGGTTAAACACATACATCATGGTCGGTCCCACGTGTTATGGCAGACAGCGTGGATAGAACATTCATCATGAGGGGACCACTGCCTATGGACGGTGTAGATAAATACCACATTAGTCAAGGCAGGCCCCACAGGCCTTGGTAACGTCACTATAGTAGCCATATTGTTGCAATGAGGTCCACCAACCACCCCACTTACCACATGTGGGGATAAAGTGGCTAAAGTACTTACATCAGTGGGTCCCATGTGGGGCCCACCATAACATTTATCTGCCATCCAATCTGATCATACGGTCACACAGACCTGGATGCAACGGTAAAATAAATTTCATATTTGATCCGAAACTTCAGCAACCCAAAAAGGATTTCAATGGTAGGCATTAATCTTCACTGTTCCCCGCTGTGTGGGCCACCTGAGCTCCCAAATATGGCTGATTTAAGGGGACCCACCGTTTGAAACGGGGCCCACCTAGTGCACGGTGTTGATGTTTGATCCACATCACGGTGGGGCCCACGATTGGAACCCATCGTCCCTGCCCGTTTTCATCCTCAGCAAAGCAACGCAGATGCACTAGCGTCATCTGTCCACGGCAGCATCGCTGCTGCTATTTATGCATATTTTTTTTTGAAAATCACATATTCTGGGGTTTTTATACATGGGGAACGCATCAGTTGAATCCACTCTAGCCATTGCATTCCATGGCTCAAGACAGTTCGAATGAGCCCAATATTTTGGTGTATAGAAGACTTCAAAATACATTTTAATGGTAAAAATAACTATTTTCTATACTATGGCCCGCCAGATAATCGGATTGGCTTCATTTTTTGGCTCAACACCTAAAATTAGATAGGGAATGAGATGAATGGCGTGGATCATCCCCATACATCAAGGTGGGGCCTGAAGGAGCGGCTCACCCAAAAAGCTCCAACATAAGTATTATAATTTTTATAGCTTGTTAGTACTCGCCCATGTCAGTACACACACTCCATGTTAGCCACCCCTATGTCCAGCATCCAGGGACGTTGGATGGCATGGACTAACACAGCATTATGGTGGGTCTCACATGGACGTGGTCCACTGTAAGCCCCGTATCCTAGACCGTACTGTTCCATAGACTTCCGCAGTCTTCCTGGTCAAATTCTGGCAACTTCAACCCTTAACCGGTATTTGTGCCGACTCTGATTCACACACCGTCAACCCGAGTTGACTCAACCCAAGACTTGCACCATAGCGACCGCATCTTCGCCGCGGTTCCGATGTCTTGACTCGCGCGCTGAGGTGATACCCTAGTCAAGAGATGTAGGGCAGCGTTTGGTGCGAGGAAAACACTGCGCGTTGCAAAAACCAAGAGAATCTCTACAACATGTCACCTCAATCCATCAATCAATCCCATCAAGGGTCAAGTACATGTCAAGTACACATCACCTTTCACCCATTCCCAAGCAACCCCTAAAGTCAAAAAGTCTCTTACACATCCATACTTTTTCTTACAAAATCTACTCAAAAGTCAAAAAGTTCTTACACCCATCACTCACCACATCCATCACTCCATCACCCATCTATCTATCTCTCTGTTTACAACTCTTCCTCTCTCCTTCATTTTCAAAATCACTTTCCTAAGCAAGAGAAAGCCTCACACATCCAAGCCTCTTCCCATATCTCCAAGCTACAAGTGTGGTCCACCTTTCCTACCCTTTCATCTCCCATCTCAACCATCCAAACTCCATCTCCTCCATTAGAATTGAAGCTAAGGAGCAAAGAAAGCCAAGGGAGCAAGAAGATCAAGCGATGAGTGCTTTGATAGAGTAGTTTTCATGTTTTTAAGATGGGCCAAGTGTAACGCCCGTGAAAAATTCATACTTGGGCTCGAGTACTAACTCGACCCGAAATTGCGTAGAATTCATTCCTTTAGAAAATATGACTAGGTTAGCTAGTGCAACGTTAGAATAGCTGGGAAATGGTCCCTGATCACTTTAAATACGTTCTACAAGGCCCAAAGCGAGTGGAACCAATGGTGTTATAATGCTCTAAAGCCTCGGATCAAACTCTAAGCCGGTTTATTCTCGGGACCTCCTTGAAACTTTGTATTGGATCTAGACCGCGCGTCGAAAGTCAGATACCTACCATCTTAGACCGTTATGACCACTTAGCTGGGCTTGGCAATCGTTTCGAAAATCAAGTCCAACTGACATTCAGGGGCTATTTCATTGAGCCTGGAGTGAAGAGAGTGAGAATAGGGTTAAAATTGGAATTTGAAATTCAAATCTTGCACACGATTTGACGCATCAGTATTAAGCGTTCTGACCGTCAGAATACAGCCAAATTACACCCTTGGATCAGAAAAAATTTCTATTACATATCACGAGACTTATAGGCCTGATCTTGGTGCGGTGACCGTTAAACTGAAACTGGACTGCCACGTGCGATCTAGGAACCCTACCGGTCCGAAAACTGGATGTGTGCTAGATCCAGTATGCATGAGCTTAAGTCCGACCGCATTTGGCCAGGGGACCATCAGAAATGCTCCTTTGGACCGAAACGGCCCCGATTTGGTTAGGCACCAAGTAAACATTGTTCCCAAGCTTATTTTGGGCATGTTTTAGGCTATAAAAGGGGTTGAAACCCTCACACCTCTCTCCCATCCGAATTTGAGAGAAACTCTAACTTGGGAGAGAGAAAAAGGTGAGAGATTGTGAGAGAGTGGGAGAGTTCTTCCTGCCACTTGTGCTACGTGTTGCACGTGCTCAAGCAACACACCTCTACCATTTTTTCGGCGATTTTACCGCGATTCTAGGTAAGCAAATACCCTAAATAGTTACTGATTTGAGTTTCTTTTATTTCCATAGCGATGTAGCTTATGGATCTCGTGTATTAGGTTCCTTATTCGTCGTAGACGAAGCGTATACGCTCCGTTTCAATTCACGAGTCTACAAGACATAAGGTGAGGATTTTAAACGCTTTGATTGACGGTTCCCAACGCTTTCAATGTCGTTTAATAGTAGATTCTTGACGGTATCGCCGTTTGACATGTACAAAATGCTCTCCGTTTCCTGTTTCGTAAATTAACGAAGAATATGAGATTTAGGGCATTTTAGTCATTTGTAGGAAGTACTGTTTACATTCATATTTTGCTGATGTGATTGACATGGTTTGTTGTCGCATTAGGAAGTTAGGAATACGTGCATAATTAGTTTGGCGAAGAGATTTGCCTAATTGCACACTTCGGGTCGACATGCTATATGTAGACTTAAGTGTGTAGTGTATGTGTTTGTATAAATGTTTGTATTAGTATGTATTGAACTAAATGATGTTATGAATTAGTTTGAGATAGATTTCTCAATTGATATGCTGACCTAAATGATTTCCCACATGTTGACTATATCACGATTTCATTACATGCATGGAATATATGTGTTTGAAGATTTGCTTAAGTTAAATGTTATAACATGTGTTAACATGCTCACATGATTGTATTTCAATTCTGATGCTCTTACATAAATTTCTGATGTGATTCCATAAGTGTTTGGGACTAGACTTAGTCCAGGCGGTCGGTAACCGAGCGAATTCGTGGCTGACTGGTCATAGCCACGAACGACGCGTCGATGAACGCGATTCGTGTTTGGAGTTGGCGGCAGTGGTTAGGCCACGCGAAGTATTTTACGCACTTCATGTCGCTCGACTTGAGATGCGATCGCGCTAGTCGAGCTCGTCAAGCAACCCGACTGGCCGATGTATGTTCACCTTGTATGAGTTTATACACGACCCCCGATTTTCAGGGTGTTACAAGTTGGTATCAGAGCATGAATAAGAGTATACTGGGCCTGGGTTATGGTCTCGTGACGTACGTTGTCGCTTCCTTTACCTTAGATGGGTGCGAGAAGGGTCTAAAAATATTTCTAGGACCGCAGATTCGCCATTAGGCGAAGTCTATTCGGATCGATCGCACGATCGAGTCTATAACGCATCTCGGGTCGCATAAAGCAACCCGAATAGCTTCTAAGCCATAGGAAGTCAGGTTGAGACGTCCTATAAATGATTTTAAACCCGAAAAGGTAAATTCATGGGCGGTGGGATGACCACGACTCCTGTAATCAATCGTCAGGGCTTAAAAACCCTGTTTCACCAAAAATCTTCAAAATTCTTCCTCTAAACACTTCGATATTCATTTCTTTCTTATCCATTTCATGTTAGGCATCAAACCTAATGTGAAAATAACACAAATTAGTACTTTCACAAAATTGTACAGTGAATAGTAAAATTTCATGAAAAATGACCATAAGGCCATTCTAACTTCACTTTCTTTAGCAACTAAGGATCTAGATGGATGTACTAGCTCCTTCTATCCCAAATTCATATGCCGCATCATATGGTTTGGTATTCTGGATTGCTGAGTGGTCCCAAAAAGCCCTGAACACATGTTTGGGCTCATATAAGTCAAAATACAATGAACCAGGGGGTGAACCGTACATATTTGGGGTCCTTGGACCAAGGGGGACCGAACCCACCTGGCCCCACTGACCGGATGCATCGTCGTACAGGTGGGCCCCTTTGATGTGATTTTTGGGCGCACTCCCTTAAATGGCACGTGTACCCTCCCCATATAGCTCTCGTCCCACGAAAACCCCTAAAACACACCCCTCCTTCACAAACAGCCCTCCCCTTAGCCCTATTTTCGATTTTCAGCAACCACCTCCAAAATTCGGGATTCCAAATCATCCTTAGATCCCTCCTTGGCCAAAACTGACCATCATCCATCACTTCCTTGGAGTTTGCAGCCCTTTCTCTTGAAGATTTCATCATTTGGAGCTCCAAAAACCCCCAAATCGAGCTGAAATCGTGAGGTGTTCCATTCCACTTTTTCGTTTGCATTTCTCCTTGAAAATACACTCTTGGGAAGCTTGAAGCTTCCCTCTACGACGCCTAGATTTCCTTTTTCCAGATTGGATAGCCACTTCTCCGCATTTTTACCGTTTTTCATGGCCTTCGTGGAAGCCATTTTTGGCCTTTTATCACTCTCATCCATCATATCTTTGATGGATAAAAGGAAAACCGCAACAGACGAGGCTGGGCCAAGCCGCCCTGCTCAATTGAGAAGACCGTGGGGTGGTGCAGCAAGTTCAAGCGCCGCCGCAGGTCCAGCTGCAGTCCTAGAGTGTCGTACAAAGCGGGATTTGGATCCCCATACACACCTTGGGCGAGCAATTCTATCGGAGATGCCTCACGGCCAATACACTGATCGAAAAAAGTTGTTTGAGGCGGACGTAGATGGACGACTATTCGGCGAATATCTGTTGTTCGAACGCATTGAAGCTGCGCATTGGGGTCCAATCTTTGAAGCTCGCGCTCGTGCTAATGTGAGCACTATTCGTGCCTTCTACGCTAGTATCCAGAATCCTACCTTGGAGCCATTGCAATTTAAAATCCCTTTTGATAGAGATCGGATGGCTACGATTGATGTGCGACTGATTGCGCGACTTCTGAACGTGCCTCTTGGTGATGTTCATCCTAGTGAGAAGAACGTGAGGACTAGACGTGAACGAGATCGCTGCACCAGGTTTCTGTGCGGTAAGTTGGTTCCATGGCAGCCTAATAATAGCCTTAAGGCGACGTATATGTCTGATGATTTGCGCCTGCTGCACCATATCTGCACGTTCAATGTTTATCCGAGGTCGACGAATCGCATTGAATGTACACGCCTTATGGTTAATTTTCTGTATCTGGTGGCCCAGGGAGAGAATGTATGCATGGCTACTTTCATCTTACGACAAATAATCCTCATAGCCAGGTCAAGAAGAACATCCGAATCGCTTCCTTTTGGCCGACTGATTTGCAAGATTGCGCTTGAGTTTGCTTACAGACTTGGGCCGAAATTGCCAGTATCGATTCATACCATTGATGAGTCGACTATGGTCAAGATGAAGATTGGGTCGCAGTACCGTGAAAATCAGCTCGAGGAGGACAGCGAAGATGACTTTGATGATGAGGAAGATCAAAGCGAAGAAGAACCTGGAGCAGAGGTTCAGGAAGAAGCTCAGGAAGAGGCAGAAGAGGAGGCTCAGGATACAGATGAGAGCCCTCCTCCTTCTGCGCAGACTACTATCGACGATCGCATTACTCGGATGGAGGAGAGTCAGACCGCTTTGCGAAGGAAAGTTCAAGAACTTCGAACAGAAGTCGCGGATGCCAAGGCCGTTACAAAGAAGAAATTAGGCAAGGTGGCTCGCACCTTGAAGGCAATCCTGTGTTGCTTACAGGATAAGGGTGCCCCTCCTCTGTCCCCAGACTCAGACTAGCGATGCGACCTTTGATGTAGTTGTTAGTAGTTAGTCATTTCCTGCTTTATGTGTGTAAGCCTGTTAGGGCTAGTGCTTTGCTTATGTTGCTGTTGCAATTTTAACTGTCTTAGTTCCCATGTATTTCTTGTCATGATGATTGTAAGGATATATCCCTTGTAATGTGACAATTTTGATTAAATGGAATGCATGGAATGCCTTTGACTCCTTGTGTGAATGATTGCGGTGTATTTGTGCAATTGTAACTGACAAGGTTGTGCCCTATTTTGAATATAGGGAATGCCGCCTAAGGCTACGTGGAGCACGGCTCGTCTTGCACTGACTGAGCATATGGATCAGACTCCTTCGCAGTCTGACACTCATATGGACCCTGCTGTGGGCCCGATTCCTGAGACTGTCCGATCGTCTCAGCCTGCCGCTAGTCCTACAGTTGGACCACCACCATTTACACCGTCAGTCCGAGAGCCCCATCGCGCATCTACTTCCACACAGCATCCGCCACAGCCTGCTCCACCTCCTGACAGATTCGAGCAGATGATGGCTATGATGCTGCAGCAGCAGCAGCTTCTGACTACCATCGTGGGGACATTAGCCCAGGGTGGGGGTCCGGCTCCATCTACACCACCTGCACCGCCTGCGCATCCAGCTGAGGATGCTTATACATACTCCCAGGATGAGGGCATGGCTCATCCTGCGCCGCCTGCTTACCCTGCGGGGAATTCCGCCGATACACGGGGCCTATTGGAGCGATTTCAGCGCTTGCGGCCTCCTACTTTCACGGGTTCTCACAGACCCGAGGAGGCTGAGTACTGGCTCGACCATGTGTCGAAGATTTTGTGGATATTACATTGCACTGAGGCCGAGCAGGTAGAGCTGGCTACATTCCTGTTTGAGAGAGAGGCCAGCATATGGTGGGATAGCGTACTGCGGACCGTTGCCGCCGACTATGTATGGACGTGGGCAGCGTTTGAGTTCCGCTTCCATGAGAAATATTATCCCTAGACTTACAGGCACGACAGGGAGAATGAGTTTCTCCGCATCAGACAGGCAGCCATGACAGTTATAGAGTATGAGCATCGGTTTACAGAGTTGGGCAGATACGTCCCGATGATTTTGGCTGATGAGCAGATGCGCATACGGCGCTTTTTGGAGGGTTTACGACTGGATATTCGGTCGAAGATGTGCTGTGTTAGCATTCCCTCTTATGCGGAGTTGATTCATATGTCCATGCGGGCAGAGCAGGACATGGATCGACTTGCGCGATCTCGTGGCCCTGTTGCTTCTAGGCCACGACCAGACTTGCTAGACAGGCCCCTCGCGGGCAAGAGGCCTCGCATTGATCCTCCTGCTAGGACTACAGCGCCTGTACCACCGTTTCGTTGCCCTGATTTATCGTGCACATACTGTGGGAGGTCAGGCCACTTGGCGCAGAGCTGCTTTTCTAGGATGCGGGACAGTGGGTTCTCGCCGCCGCAGAAGATCGACCGTGCACGTTCACAGGCGTTATCAGCACCGCCTATACGGTCAGCTCCTGCGCATCCTACATTCAGGACCAGTTTTGGCCACTACGAGTTCCTCGTGATGTCGTTCGGTCTTACGAACGCACCGGCCATGTTCATGGATCTGATGAACCGGGTATTTCGGCCTTTCCTCTATCGATTCGTCGTTGTATTCATTGACGACATTTTGGTGTACTCTAGGAGTCGAGAGGAGCATTAGGAGCACTTACGTTTGGTCCTGGATACGCTCAGACAGCATCAGTTGTTCGCACAGTACAAGAAGTGCGACTTCTGGAAGTAGGAGGTGAAGTTTCTGGGACACGTGGTGTCCAAGGATGGCATGGCAGTTGACCTGTCTAAGGTAGTTGCGGTGCAGGACTGGGAGCAGTCTGGTTCTGTCACTGAGGTGAGGAGCTTCTTGGGTCTCGCTGGCTACTATCGGCGCTTCATACAGGACTTCTCGAAGATCGCGAGACCCTTATCTCAGTTGACACGGAAGGACGTGAAGTTCGCCTGGAATGACAAGGCGGAGTCAGCTTTTCAGGAGCTGAAGGACAGACTTACGTCCGCCCCTGTGCTAGTATTGCCAGAGCAAGGGGTTAAATATACTATATACACTGACGCGTCTAGCGTTGGTCTGGGTTGTGTCCTTATGCAGAGGGACAGGGTAATTTCGTATGCCTTGAGACAATTAAGGAAGCACGAGGAGAATTACCCTACACACGGCCTAGAGTTGGCAGCCGTTATATTCGCACTGAGACTCTGGAGACATTACCTCTACGGAGAGGAGTTCGAGCTCTTTTGCGACCACAAGAGCCTCAAGTACATATTCACGCAGCAAGACTTGAATATGAGGCAGCGGCGATGGATGGAGAGGTTGAAGGACTTCAAGTTTGAAGTCTCTTACCATCTTGGGAAGGCGAACCTTGTGGCTGATGCGTTGAGCCGCAAGAAGGCGATAGAGTTTGCGGCTCCGCTGATGGTTGCCGAGTGGGATATGGTCGAGTTTTTGCGAGACTTTGAGCAGAAACTCATCGTAGAGGAGCCGTTTGAGTTCATCGCACATGTACAGGTGCGATCTCAGATCGATGACCGAGTCATCGAGGCGCAGAGGGACGATGCGCATCTTACTGAGCTTCGAGAGCAGGCCAGTGATGATGCTGACGCCGACTGGCGAGTTGGTATGGATGGGGGCTTACGTTACCGTGGCCGCTTATGCGTCCCAGATGTCCCTGACTTGAGACGAGAGATTCTTGAGGCTGCGCATTCTACTAGACTCGCGATGCATCCAGGCAGCACAAAGATGTATCGTGACATGAAGAGGACGTATTGGTGGGAAGGTATGAAGACCCACATAGCAGAGTTCGTGTCCCGTTGTCTCACTTGTCAGCAAGTGAAGGCAGAGCATCGCCGACCACCTGGACTTTTGCAGCCCATGCCTATCGCAGAGTGGAAGTGGGATTTCATTTTCATGGACTTCATTTCTGGGTTACCGAAGACGAGGAAGGGACATGATTTCATTTGGGTGATCGTCAACCGATTGACGAAGTCGGCGTACTTCCTACCAATCAGAGTTACGAACTCTGCAGACGAGCTGGCTAGATTGTATATCAGGGAGATTGTGCGTTTGCATGGAGTTCCGTTGGAGATCGTGTCGGACAAAGACACGCGGTTCACTTCTATTTTCTGGACTCGCATTCAGGAGGCTATGGGTATGAAGTTGAAGTTCAGTACTGCCTTCCACCCACAGACAGACGGACAGACAGAGCGAGTGAACCAGATCTTAGAGGACATGTTGCGAGCTTGCGCATTGGACTTCAAGGACAGTTGGGATGATTGTCTTGCATATGCGGAGTTTGCGTACAACAACAGTTTTCAGGCGAGTATCGGTATGGCACCTTATGAGGCGCTGTATGGGCGACCTTGTCGGGCACCGCATTGCTGGCTAGAGGTCGGTGAACGTAGCTTGATTGACCCAGAGTTAGTGCAGGTGACGTCAGAGAAGATTGATATTATTCGACATCGGCTCCTTACAGCGCAGAGCAGACAGAAGAGCTACGCCGATACGAGACAGAGGCCACTAGAGTTCACAGTTGGGGATCATGTATTTTTGCGAGTTTTCCCTATGAAGGGAGTCCTTCGGTTCGGGAAGAAGGGGAAGCTGGCACCGCGATTCATTGGTCCATTCCAGATCCTCGATCGTGTGGGAGCAGTGGCTTACCGATTGGCTTTACCCACGCCTCTCGCGAGCGTTCACAACGTATTTCATGTTTCTATGCTGAAGAAGTACGCTGCTGATCCTTCCCATATCATCAGATGGGAGCAGGTGCAGTTAGGAGAGGACGTTACATATATCCTGTGACCGACACGTATCCTAGATAGGAAGGAGCAGGTACTGCGTAGCAAGGTGATGCCCCTTGTGAAGGTATTATAGACGCATCACTCTGAGGAGGAGGCTACCTGGGAGACAGAAGCCGAGATCAGAAAGAACTACCCACAGCTTCTCGAGGAGTACGAAAAGGTATAAAATTTTGAGGATGAAATTATTTGTTAAGGGGGGTAGATTGTAACGCCCGTGAAAAATTCATACTTGGGCTCGAGTACCAACTCGACCCGAAATTGCGTAGAATTCATTCCTTTAGAAAATATGACTAGGTTAGCTAGTGCAACGTTAGAATAGCTGGAAAATGGTCCCTGATCACTTTAAATACGTTCTACAAGGCCCAAAGCGAGTGGAACCAATGGTGCTATAATGCTCTAAAGCCTCGGATCAAACTCTAAGCCGGTTTATTCTCGGGACCTCCTTAAAACTTTGTATTGGATCTAGACCGCGCGTCGAAAGTCAGATACCTACCATCTTAGACCGTTATGACCACTTAGCTGGGCTTAGCAATCGTTTCGAAAATCAAGTCCAACTGACATTCAAGGGCTATTTCATTGAGCCTGGAGTGACGAGAGTGAGAATAGGGTTAAAATTGGAATTTGAAATTCAAATCTGGCACACGATTTGACGCATGAGTATTAAGCGTTCTGACCGTCAGAATACAGTCAAATTACACCCTTGGATCAGGAAAAATTTCTATTACATATCACGAGACTTATAGGCCTGATCTTGGTGCGGTGACCGTTAAACTGAAACTGGACCGCCACGTGCGATCTGGGAACCCTACCGGTCCGAAAACTGAATGTGTGCTAGATCCAGTATGCATGAGCTTAAGTCCGACCGCATTTGGCCAGAGGACCATCAGAAATGCTCCTTTGGACCGAAACGGCCCCGATTTGATTAGGCACCAAGTAAATATTGTTCCCAAGCCTATTTTGGGTATGTTTTAGGCTATAAAAGGGGTTGAAACTCTCACTCCTCTCTCCCATCCGAATTTGAGAGAAACTCTAACTTGGGAGAGAGAAAAAGGTGAGAGATTATGAGAGAGTGGGAGAGTTCTTCCTGCCACTTGTGCTACGTGTTGCACGTGCTCAAGCAACACACCTCTACCGTTTTTCCGGTGATTTCACCGTGATTCTAGGTAAGCAAATACCCTAAATAGTTGCTGATTTGAGTTTCCTTTGTTTCCATAGCGATGTAGCTTATGGATCTCGTGTATTAGGTTCCTTATTCGCCGTAGACGAAGCGTATATGCTCCGTTTCAATTCACGAGTCTACAAGACATAAGGAGAGGATTTTAGACGCTTCGATTGACGGTTCCCAACGCTTTCAATGTCGTTTAATAGTAGATTCTTGACGGCATCGTCGTTTGACATGTACAAAATGCTCTCCGTTTCTTGTTTCGTAAATTAACGAAGAATATGAGATTTAGGGCATTTTAGTCATTTGTAGGAAGTACTGTTTACATTCATATTTTGCTGATGTGATTGACATAGTTTGTTGTCGCATTAGGAAGTTAGGAATACGTGCATAATTAGTTTGGCGAAGAGATTTGCCTAATTGCACACTTCGGGTCGACATGCTATATGTAGACTTAAGTGTGTAGTGTATGTGTTTGTATAAATGTTTGTATTAGTATGTATTGAACTAAATGATGTTATGAATTAGTTTGAGATGGATTTCTCAATTAATATGCTGACCTAAATGATTTCCCACATGTTGAATATATGCACGATTTCATTACATGCATGGAATATATGTGTTTGAAGATTTTCTTAAGTTAATTGTTATAACATGTGTTAACATGCTCACATGATTGTATTTTAATTTTGATGCTCTTACATAAATTGCTGATGTGATTCCATAAGTGTTTGGGACTAGACTTAGTCCAGGCGGTCGGTAACCGAGCGAATTCGTGGCTGACTGGTCATAGCCATGAACGACGCGTCGATGAACGCGATTCGTGTTTGGAGTTGGCGGCAGTGGTTAGGCCACGCGAAGTGTTTTACGCACTTCATGTCGCTCGACTTGAGATGCGATCGCGCTAGTCGAGCCCGTCAAGCAACTCGACTGGCCGATGTATGTTCACCTTGTATGAGTTTATACACGACCCCCGATTTTCAGGGTGTTACTCCAAGTGAGGCCAACCAATCAATGGTTTGGATCTCACTTGGGACTCTAAGATGTGGCCGATGGCCCACTTTGATCATCATGATCATTCCATGATGGAGCCAATCTCCATGGACCCCATCATGATGTTTATTTTCTTGCATTAAATAGGTCATCTAGACCGTCCATATTGGTGGGGAAAGGATCTCCACTGTTGATTTTTGATTTCGATGGACCCATGTATAATGGGACCCACTTGATGTATGATTGAATGCAAGGGAGGGCCTATAGTGTCAGGGTCCCTCCATCACATGTGTCCCACTCTATTTCTCTCTCTCTCTCCCTCTCTCTTTCATATTTTTTTTGGCATGATGATGAGGCCGTGTGGCCCACTCGGATGGGCCCCACCATGAAGTATGTATTTTAGCCAAGCCATTTTTAAGTGGGGCCCACTTTATAAGCATTATATCCACACCACCCATCATTTGGTGGCCCACATGACAGCCCACCTGAAATACACAGATGCTGGACGTTGAAAGGAAAACACAAATATCAGCCTTGGTTCAAGGCTATTAGGGTGGACTGCTTGTGTAGGCCCCACCTTGATGCATGTTGTTAATCCACGCCGTCCATTCCATTCTTCGGATCATTTTACCCGTTGAGTCGAAGGATGAATCTGATCCGAGTATCTGGCGGGCCATAGCATAGAAAACAGTGGCTTTACCGTTGAAATTCACCCTGACGTTTCTGTACCCCAAAATATGTTGAATATTGGACTCGTTCGGAATGTCTTAAGCTATGAGGATCAATGGCGGTGCCGGATTTCTCTGATGTGGGACCCACCTGTGAAAAACCATAGGAAACAACAAAAATAATAATAAATAAATAAAACATGCAGCAGCATTGTTGCTACTGTTGTCAGAGGCGCAAGCAGCGCCTGCGCTGGGATGGCGGACGACCGGGCAGCGACCCATGGCTCCAGCTGTGGGCCCCACCATGATGTATTTATACCTTCCAATCCATTCATGAGGTGGGCCACTTCCTGAAGTGGACCCCTTCTAAATTCCAGCCACATCCAACGCTCAAGTGGACCACGACATAGGAAACAATGTGATTAAATGGCTGCCATCGAGACCCATTTTTGGGTCCACAAAAGTTTTGAATTTATATGATATTTGTTTTTCTTCCTCATTCAGGTCCGTGTGACCTTACCAACGGTTTAGATGTCACACAAACATTATGGTGGGCCCCACATGGGACCCACAATGATGCACGTGCTTTATTCATACCTTCACCCACATGAATGTATGTGTTGTATACCACACCGTCCACAAATGGTGGAACCCACCACGGTGCATGTGTTTTATACATGCCGTCCAACCATTCTTTGGGGACAGTGAGTCCCGCTACTGTGATGATGAGAGCAAGTTTTGTGGGTCCCCTTGATGAATATGTTATATCCATTGTCCGTACATCTGGACGGTGGACCCTACTTTGATGTATGTGTTTTATGAATGCAGGCCCACATGTATTGATGTATGTACGACCACCACCCATCTGTGAGGCCCATACATGATGTATGTGTTATATCTCAACTGTCCATCCAATTGGCAAGCTTTCTTTGAGGACTAAGGCTAAAAAAATAAAATAAAATAAGACAGATTTATGATCAGGTGGACCACATGATAAAAAGCAGTGGGTTTGAATGTCCACCATTAAACCTTTAGAAATTTTAATGGTGGAAATCCTTATCACCACCTATATGTGGGTCTGGCCCATTTGATATACACATAGCCTGTGTGATGTAGCCACTTGCCATATTTATGGCCCATTGTTGAGGTCCACCTTGGTATATATATAAGGCCCAAGTGATTAGGCCCATCTTGTCATAATCATGGCCCATTGTTGAGGCTCACCTTGATGTGTATGGAGCCGTTGTTGAGGCCCAAAATGATGTATTTAAGGCCCATGGGCAAGGCCCATTGTGATGTATATTAGGCCCATGTGTAGGGCCTACCCATTGTGTATTAGGGCCCATGGGTTGTAGCCCATTTTGATGTATTTTCGGTCCAGATAGTAAGGCCCGATATTATGTAAGAGAGGCCCATGGGATGTGGCCCATTATGAAGTGTTCAGGGCCCATGGGATATGGTCCATTATAATGTACATGTGGCCCATATATGGGGACCATTATGATGTTACATATGGCCATGTGAGGACTAATATGATGTATGTGAGGCTTATATGATGAGGCCCACTTTGATATACTTGTGGCCCATTAGTGCGGCTCATTGATGCGACTCACTTGATGTGTATGAAGCCCATTAGTGAGGCCCATTAATGCAGCCCACCTGATGTATATGAGGCCCATGAGCGAGGCCCATGTGATGCGGCCCATAGTGATGTGTGTGTAACCCTTGTATGAGGACCATGATATTGTATATTAGACCCTTGTGTAAGGCCATGGGCCCACTATATGTTTGGCCCTATGTAGGCCACTCCTTGGGAGCAATGTTGGTTAGATGTCCACATTGATGGGCAATGATGATTGGATGTCCACATTGTGACCTTTCCTTAGGCCTTATTAGGCTCATTCTCATCATTCCCTCAGTGGGTTAACCTAAATAAGTGGGCCCCATTCGCCGTAGATGGATGGCTCCGTGTTATCGGATTTGATATAACTACGGCTGAGTGCTGATCTTTATACTATAGTTGATCGGCTGATCATCTATGGACCCTGTTTTGTTTATTTGCTGATTATCGGTGTGATTGACGTGACCAATTTACCGATTCTGATTATCGATCGATTCCGATTATCACGACCGATTGTCGATTCCGATCGACGTGACCAATTTTTTTACTCTGATCACCTATTGTCGATTCCGATTGACGTGACCGATTTGCTGATTCTTATTACCGATTAATTTTGATTATCGTGGTCGATTGCTCGATTAGTGATCAAGGCCGATTATCGATTCTGAGTATTGAGGTTAATTATCGTTCAATTCTGATTGTCGTGGCCGATTAACGATTCTGATTGTTGTGACCGATTCCGATTACTGAGACCTACTCGATTCCGATTTCGATTGCTGAGGCTGATTTCGATTGATAAGGCCGATTTCCTAGACCTATATGATGTATATGCGACCCGTAGTTGAGGCCCATTGTGATGTATCTGTGGTCCTTAGGCAAGGCCCACTGTGTTGTATATTAGGTCTTTGTGTGAGGCCGTCGGCCCATTATGTGTTTAGCCCTATGAGGGTCATTCCTTGGGGGAAATTTTAGTTAAATGTCCACATTATCGAGGCTGATTATTGATACTGATTATGAGTAGGTGACAACATAGCATCATAATACATGCCCATATGCATCATCTGCATGTTTGTTATGAGATGTGATTGACCATTACATATGTCATAGGGTAGGTTGTTCATAAGGCTCCCTGATAGGCGGAGTTGCCCCACATGAGATCATGGCATGGACAGGATTGATGCATGATTGAATTATGTGACACATGCATCTCGTATTTGTGTGACATGACTACCGTACACCCTAGCGACATCAGGGCCGTAGCCTCCGCAGATATTTCGTGGATGGCCAGATGAGATACCGAAAATCTGTTCTACATGGGTGCTATAGATATCCATGGGTGAAAGTCTCTAAACCCACTTGGTTCTAGAGGTTGCTCCAATGTCTAGACCGAGTGGATGTATGAGCGCATGAGGGCTGTACACCGTTAGGCCGCGTCTCTCACTATATCATGGTCGGTTGGAAGGGGGTACGACCTTACCTACCCGAGAGGAGGGGGCAATGCTAGGCTAAGTCTGACCAGCTCGAGGAATGGGTCCACTATCGACGAGACAGGCCCAATATTGGCAGGAGGATAGTGAGGTCTCTTCCACTCACCTTGTTGCGCGCGATGGGCGATAACTTGGTTTGGAGTGTAATAGACCCCGGTGATTTCCAAAAGAGGAACCGTACTAATATGTGGACTTATTGAGTAGGAATTGCATGCTCATTCATTCACTATCCACTCGGGCTGGTGGTGCGCAACTAATTGTTATATACCTTCGTTATGATAAGGTTTTTGGTTGGGCACGCAACTAACCTGAGATCAGGAATTTACCACGTTGAGTTTGACTATCTAAATTTAGGTATGAGACTGGTTTGGATAGAAGTCCATTGTAGTGGATCCCATAGCCTACGATACTACATACTATCATCCCGACTTCACTCAGCTTGGTCATTTCATTCGCACCGCATATCACATTACATCTGCAGTACTTAGCATTTTGGGTTGCCATGTTTCTGCATGGATATGACTATTAATACTCATGCCTTGCATCGCATAACCTTGGTATGTCTGATGGCACTCATAGACTTATCAGTATATTTTCGTTTATTTTGACATTGTATGATTTATGGCATTGTATCCTCGGCATCTAATATTTGGCTCGCTTTGACTCCTCATTTGTATAGCTAGTTTGTATTGTGTACTCTGACGACTTGTGGACTTACCAGTATAATTCCACTTACTCTGATCTTGTATCTTATCAGTATTTACGTTTATTCCATCGTATGATTTATGGCATTATATTGCATACTTGACACTTACCTTGTGCACCCACTTTCACACCCTCTAAGCTTTCTATAGGCTTATGCACGATACATACGTGCAGGTGGCGTCAAGTTGTAGCAATGTTGAGCTTGGAGCATACAACGGACTTTTGGAGCTTTAATTTTTTTTGACATATGTATTTCCCTTTCAGCACTGTATTCAAATATTTATATGAGAGGATATGTGATGATGATGTTACCTTCGTGATTTGGGTAAACTTATGGTTATGTTTGTTATAAAATAAATGTATGTTAAAAATCCTCCTTGTACGATCCCAGGATCGAAATCTGGGGCATGGACGTTGGAAGCAGAGAATGGGGTACTACGGAGGCTGTCGGCACTAGATTCGGCGATCGAGATTCCTGTGAATCCAATTTTTGAGTTTGGGGCGTGACACCCATCTATTTGGATCACGTGATACTTGTAGTTTTTTCCTTCCGTCTGGGCCCACTAATGGGCTCGATGGTGTAGATCCAATACATCCAAATGACGGGTCCCACATGAATGTAAAGGGATTAAAATATATACTCCATGGTGGGACACACGCATACTAGATGGGCCAGACACCCCTTCATCATCATCATCATATAAGAGAGAGAGAGAGAGAGAGAGAGAGAGAGAGAGAGAGAGAGAGAGAGAGAGAGAAATACACGTGAAGGGGAGAGACCCTGCCACTATTGGGCCCTCCCAAATACGATGCATACATCAAGTGGGTCTCACAACAAGTGAGACCTAAAAAAAAGGAATTTAACGGTCGATCACCCACCTCTAGGCCTTCTCCTTGGTCTCTTAGCCTCCTTAGCTCCTATGTTTAACCTTTAATGGTTGATGACGAAATTTTGATGGTCGGGATGAGAGATGAGAGGGTAGGGAAAGTAGGCCACACTTGGATTGAAAGGGATTACTTAGACGTGGGGTGATGAGGGAGAGAGTGGAGTGATGGGATGAAAAGATGATGGAGTGATGGGTGATGGGTGATGGTGTTGTAAGAAAGGGATGGGTGAAGTGATGTAAGAGTTTACTTTGGATAGCTTGTATAAGAGAGAGGTAAGGGTAGGGTATAAACTACTTGTACTTAACTTGATGTGTGTTGTGTACTTGATTGAAGGGATTGATTGTTTGATTGATGGGACATGATGTAGAGATTCCCTCGAAGTACGCAATGCACGGTGTTTTTCTCGAAATGAACAAGGGCCCACATCTTCTGACCTGGGTATCGGTTCGGTGTGCGAGTCGCGGCGTTGGAACTGCGACGACAACGTGGTCGCTAAGATACAAGTTTTGGGTTGAGTCGAGTCAGATATGTGGGACTCAGCTTAGGATCACGTGTAAACGTTGGATATGGGTCGAAGGTTGCCGGAACTAGACCGGGAGGCCCGCAGAACAGTACGCCATAGAATGTGGGTCTTACACGTAGGTGATCACTTTGTCGTTCCGCATCAGAACGCAACCAAGGCCCAACTTTGAGGCATCGCTATATACCACGAACTTCTCCCCTTCTTGTGGGAGAGTGAGTACCAGTGTAGAAGTTAATCTCATCTTCAACTCCTGGAACGCTACCTTTGCATTCTTGTCCCATATGAATCGAGCATTCTTCTTTGTCAATTGAGTAAGCAATCGCGCGATTCTGGAGAATTCCTTAATAAAGCATCGGTAGTACCTGGCCATACCCAGGAAACTCCGAACTTCGATCACTGTAGTGGGCTGCTCCCACTTAGATACTACTTCCACCTTAGTTGGATCGACCGTTATTCCCTCTGCCTTTACTACATGCCCCAAGAATTTCACTTTCTGCTCTCAAAATTCTCATTTGGACAACTTGGTGTACAGTTGGTTATCCTTTAGTGTACTTAAGACCGTACGTAGATGTTGTTCATGTTCCTCCTGGCTTTTGGAGTAAACCAAGATGTCATCAATGAACACGATTACGAACCGGTCTAGGTAAGGCATGAAAACTCAGTTCATCAGGTCCATGAAAACTGCCGGAGTATTTGTGAGACCGAAAGACATCACCAGGAACTCGTAGTGCCCATAACGAGTCCTGAATGCCGTCTTCAGGATGTCCTCATTTCTAATCCTCAACTGGTGATATCCTGAATGCAAGTCTATCTTGGAGAAGTACTTGGCGTCCTTCAATTGATCAAAAAGATCGTTGATATACTGTAGGGGATATCTGTTCTTGATCATCACATCATTCAGTCTCCTATAGTATATACAGAGACGCATCGACCCATCCTTCTTCTTGAAAAATAAGACCAGTGCTCCCCAAGGAGAAACGTTGGGACAGATAAAGCCCTGAGCTAACAGCTCATCAATCTAACTTCTCAACTCCTCCATCTCACCAGGGGCCATGCGAAATTAGAGGTGGGCATCGAGCCGAATCGAGTCGAGGTGGGCCAAGCTCGGCTCGGCTTGTCCATGATATACTCGAGTTCAAGCTCGAGCTCGAGCTTGGCCTCGAGCTCAACATTAAAGCTTGGCTTGTTTGCTAAAGCTATCGAGTCGAGCTAATGGTTTGAGTCGAGTCGAGCTCAACCTTGTTGGGTGAGAGAATAATGGATTTTGTTCTTGATCCTCCTCCATTGATGAAAAATTCAAAATTTTTAAGAAAATCAAAGCAAAACCCAATGAAAAAGCCAAACAAAGCTTCGAATCGGATGAGGAAACCTGGTGGTGGTAGTCCAAGCAAGCGTGCGGCTGGCAGTGGGTAGAGAAAGAGAAGAAATGGGAAAGGGGGTGCGTGCGGTCGGGTAGAGACTCTAGGGTTTGTTTGTTTTGTTTTTTTAAAAAAAGTTAAAAGTTAAAACTTATGTTAATATTATATAATATATTTAATATATTTATTAATTAAGCCGAGTCGAGCTCAAGTTCGAGCTTCGAGTCGAGTCGAGTTGAAATGCCCCCTGGTTGAACTTGGCTTGAACTCAACTCAAGCTTCAAATAATTAGCTTGGCTCAGCTTGAATTGGCCATTCAAGCTGAGGCAATTTGAGCTGACTCGAGCCGAGTCGAGCGAGTTTTTCGAGCTAGCTCGACTCATGAATAGCCCTATGCGAAATGGAGGGAGTGATATAGGAGCAGTCTCTAGCTTGAGGTCAATGCAGAAATCTATCGCCCTTCTTGGGGGTATCCCTGATATTTCTTAAAATACTTCAAGGAAGTCCCGGGCTACTGGTATCCACTTGATGGTGTCTTCCATTGACTAAGCTTCCTCTAGGGCCTGCAAGCTCTCGAATTCTCGGCATCTGTCCTACCTTTCAAGGTGAAAGAGGCTTGCCTTGGGATGGATATAGTCACTGTTTTTTCATGACAATCCATGACTACACGTACCAATATAAGCTAGTCCATCCCAAGGATGACATCAAATTGCCTGACAGACATAATAATTAGGTCCACAGTAAACTTACGATTTGTGAGCATGATGAGACATGTTCTACATACTTTATCAGTTTCCGCAAACTTGCCCAGAGGGGATGCTACAACTAAGGGAGCATGTATCCTGGTGGTGTTCAATGCTAGTCTAGATGGAATAGTAGAATCAATAAAGGATAGAGTTGCACCGGAATCGAAAAGAGTAAGTACAGGGGTACCATTAATGTGGGCAGTACCATGAATTGTCTGAAGGGGGTCTTGTTCGGCCTTTATGGCAACAACTTCATATAGTCGTGCTAGGGGAGCCCTCTGCTGGGCTGGGGGGCCCTGTTTGGGCTATTGAGGCCTGGGCGCTGCCATCTGGTTTCGATGAGTTCGGTTTGCTGGGAGTGGAATACCTGATCCCTCATCCGCTGGAAGCAGTTCCTGGTAATGTGGTTTGCCTTCCCACAGTAATTGCAACCCCTGCTAGGAGGCAAAGGCGGCACTCGCACGATCATTGGTCTGGGTCCCCCTGAGGGAGTGGGAGGCGCCTTCCTTGGCCTGAACTGAGCGTCTCTAGCTGGAGGGCAGTTTCTCAGAGTGTGCTCGAAGTCCTCCACTTGCATCACTTTATCCACTAGCTCTGAGAAATCTTCAAAGTACCAGGTGCATAGACAGGATTATATCCCGGGTCTCAATCCCTCCTTGAATTTCTCCAGTTTTTACTCCTCGTCCTCAACGGCCTTAAGTACGTACCGAGATAGCTCATCAAATTTTACCTTGTACTAGGCGACCGTCAGATTTTCCTGTTCCAACTTCAGGAACTGAGCGATCCTTTCACTTCGGCAAGACCGGAGAAAGTATTTTTCCAGGAATTTCATCTTGAAACTAGCCTAAGTCTACGCGTACCTAGCTAGCACCCCTCTCTTTACGCTGCTCCACCAGTTTTTTGCCTCTCCCTCGAGTAGATATACGGCTAAGGTGACCCTCTGGGAGTCAGTGCACTATAAAGGCCCCGTTATCTTAACGATTCTCGCCAGCCAGTGTTCGGCCTGAACTGGGTCAGGCGTCGCCCCCCCCCCCCCCCCCCCCCCAAAAAAAAAAAAAAGTCTGCGGACGAAGTCGCATGAACCGTTCGAACATATCAGAACTCCTGGTATCCCTATCCCTAGATGCCACCCTACGGTCCCTCTCCCGAAGGGTCTCCATCACCAATGTATGCATATCCTGCTGCTGCTGCCTGACAAATGTGTCTTGTTGTTGTTACATGGTGGCGGCCATTTGCACAAAGGCTGCGAAAGCGTCCGCCGCTTGGTGACTCCGGTTGTGCATCTAACGAAGGTGTCTGCCGCTCAAAGTATTGCGAGGGCAGTCCTGATGGGTTGAATTGAGGGGAAAGAGAATCTCCTACTGCTTTTGACCCTGTATCATTATTCACCACTCCAGGCGGGAGACCTGGTGTATAGACGAGGCTATGCTCTCTCTAGCGTTCTGTCGATGCTATAGGGTGAACTTCGACCGTGTGGGTCTGACGTGACCGCGTCTTAGGTGGCATGGCTTCCTGCAAAATTAAATTTTCATGGTTCAAGAATAGAAGTGAGAAGAACGGTTTCTAGCTAGTATGAAACATTATAAGGGGAGAATTTGACAGTTTGCATGGCGAAGGAGTTCATCCTTCAGTTAGCACTTTTGGTTTGGATTTTTCAAGGGATCTAAGGTTTATGTTTCTAAGTTTGTTATTTCCCAAGAGATCCTAGGTAATTCATATGCTAAGTCTTTCCTAACTAGTCATGATCTCTTCATAGCTCAAATATTCACTATTACTAATGCCTAAGGGACCTAAGCATTCTTGTGTCTAGGTTCATTCATCCTAGTTATTCTCCTAAGGGAAAGTTTCTAAGTTTTGCCTAAGTTAATCTCTTAAGGTTCGTATGTTGTTCCCACAGCCAGGCTGTCTCATACTCCGCTTTGATACCAACTTGTAACACCCTGATTTTCAGAACCCAAGTACACGACTCGAATTCCAAGAACCTAAGAGTTAGCCATTGATAACGACGATCAACCAATGAATCAAAGTGCGATATAGCGAAAATGAAAATATAGCATAGATATGTCCTCAAAACAGGAACAATATTTAGGCCCACTCAGCTAGGAGCCACTTACAAAACCTCAAGTTTCTTTAAATTTCAAATATATTAAAATAGAATAAATGGCTAAACTACTTATTTAGACCAAAGTAGGCTGTCGCCTCTTGATGCGACTCCTCGTCATATGGCTCCTCCTCGGCCGTCATTGCCTCCATGTTCGTCGCGTACTCATCGTCTCCCGTACCTGCATCCTCTGTACAGTTGAACATTGATGAATGAGTGACCAACTCAGTGTGATCTCCCCTCAAGATTACACACTGCCACCCTAAATAAGGAATAACACAAAAGCATATAAATAATCCAAAACACAGTAGATGTAGTTTTATTAAGTGTATGGTTGTATGGAATGCAATCATCGCCTCGGGGAAGCTCATCCGTGTGGACAGTGGGTTCGTCACCCATACAATCATCGAACCTGAGAAACATCATCTAGTCGAAACAATACGTACATCACGTATGATAGCAATAGATGTTGGTCTGTGTCATGTATACATGATTAGTCAGTCCATTGTTAATCCAGTTATACTCAGCCATTTTAAACAAGTTCATGGTCACTACGGGGAGCGTTTGGCCCAACGTAGGCCGACGACTTGGGCATAGTGTCCCATTACCATCATCTCCGGCACATGAGGCTACTGTCTTAGGGTATATGTAGTACCTACTAACATGTGATCAATCAATTCAACATAAAGGGGGCCACCACCAATGCCGACTAGGGATGAAATGTTGAAATTACCAAAGTGGCGATTAAAATCTATCGACATGAATGGTTCAAAAATGAGTAAACAGCGGTATTTGGAAGGGTTATGAAGTTCATTCCCAAGTCAGTTAGGTGAAACCACACATGGATGGTAAACCCCCATGGTCAAGTACCACAACCAAAACCTTCATGTTAGGGGCCTACTTATGTCACAACTAATCTATTTATACCACAAGCACGGACTCTCCCTTGCTAGGACTTCCTATGGAGAGATTTTAATAATATGTGTGTCATAACAATATATATCACAATATGAAGGGGAATAAGGAACAATACTTATATTCCTATCGACATACAACAATTGAATTCGCATAAGATACATGACATAAATGACTGAATTATTCACTTAGGCAGTTCAGATCAATCAAGAACTTAAACAATAGTAAGCATGAGAACTATCATGCTAAACAGATAAATCAAGTGAATACAGTTTATTTCCACACACAATTTATCATTAGTCTAGTTAGCCATTTATACTAATAAAGCTGCTATTTCTTGTCTAGTTAGGGATGAAAAGCTTAAAGGAAGGAGATCATCACCTGCCAAAACATAAAGTGCTCCTAGGTGCAAGCTTCCTTGAGATGGTAGTGAATTATCACTCACATTAACTCCATGTACAATTTCATTTATATTAGGTAGTGAGTCACAAAGTCATATACATGGGAATAGGTAGGGGAGATTGGAAGGTCCTAAACCAAGCTTGTTTGGTCTTTCACCAGGAGGATCAGGCCCATCCCTGCTTGCGTCAACAAGGGGCCGAATTGAGCCCAGGTTTTGAACCAACAACAGTTAGTGGTGAGGCCCACCAGCTGTTTCACATGGTGCAACCTACTGAGCTACAGACTCAGGTGCGGCCCACTGTGTATATATATACATTATATTGTATATACATTTAGTGTAGTTTGGGACTCAAACGTCCAGCACTGGATGCTCACTGAGGGACGGCCTGGATGTAATGTCCTTTGATGGACGGTCAAGAACTTCATAGCCCGATGTAGCCCATGGTCAGTGCGAACCACCAACAACTCGTGTGTGGCCAACAGCCCTTTTGGTGCGGTCCATCTGATGGACGGCATAGATGAAGGGACCCGCAAAATAGCTGATGTGGATGCAGTAACCGCTGCGACCACGTGGCGTGTTGGCCCACCGTCCAGGCGGTGGACGGCTGGGACAAAACACGTGCTTCATGGTGGGCGCCCACCGTCCAGTAGTCTGGACGGTGGGGATATGGAATACGTATGTCAAGGTGGGTCCCATGTGGGGACACCACATGCAAATACATGTATTTATATATAATACTATTCATTATAACGTTTCAACTGCTGATGGCTGCTAACGTCCAAGCCCTGGACGGCCTGGATGTACCCCACGTGTGGGTGAGATGCGGTCCAAGTGACTACTGGATTGGGGCTGCACGTAGGTGGACGGTATGGATACAACATCATTGGGTTGGGGTTCAACGCAGTGCAACCCACCAGTCTCTTGGTGAAGCCCAGTACAGTGCAGCCCACCTGCATTTATGCAGGGCCCATGACCAGCCCACCAGTATGCAATGTGAAGGCAGACTCCCTGCCGTTGGAGCTGTTTTCAGGCTCTATTCCAGCTGGATTTTGGGACCCATTCACGGCCCAACTCCGGTCAGTCCTCGAGGCCGGATTGAAGCTGCAAGGGCCAATCTGAGAGCCCCAACCAGCATGCACTTTCAGCCTAAACAAAACCCGAAACAGGGCCATTTGGTGGCCTGATGGACGGCCTGTGTTCAGCCCCAAACAGAGCAACTGTTTGGCTCAGCTTCAACTTAAGACAGGGCCTTCTCTTAACTAATTCCAACACCAGAAATACTACTGTTGCTGGACTGATATTCCCTGAAAGCATGGCCATTGTTTGGCCAGTTTTCTTGCTCCAAAACAGAGCTTCATTTCTTCTTGGTTTTGGCCTGACTTACGACTATTGTTTGGCCGGGTCCCCGCCCGAAACATGTGCTGCACTTGGGCCCGATTTCAGACCGAAACGGAGTCGTTGATTTACTCAGCTTCAAGCTAAAAAAAATAGGGACCTATCGTAGCAATTTTCCTCAGTCCACCGTGCAGCCATTGATTGGCTTGGGTCAGGACTGTAATGGAGTCTTTCTTCTAGCCCGATACAACCATGTTTGGCTTTGTTTGGGGCCTCAAACATCGCCATTATTTGGCTTGTTTTCAGCCCAAGAATATGATGTCTGAATGAAAACATGGCCATTGTTTGGCCTAATTCCACCTTATACGTGAGCCTTGTCTAAGAGCCATTTTCCGTTCTTATCGTGGCCCGATCAGAAGTCGTCTTCCCTTCCATGGACTACGGCACCCGCTCGGCCCAAACACAGCCATGGCGAAGGCTAGATTAGACCAACTAGGTGCAGCTGAGAGGCAGTCCGTCAACCGGTTCAACTCCCAGCGACCTCAACACCACTACTGCTTAGACAGAAATCAGCCATTTCTTGGCTTGGTCCAGGTCATAAGTAAGCATCATCTGAAGCCACGAGAAATGAAAAGAAAAGAGTGAAGGAGCAATGATTTTACCTTGGGCAGTTGCTACCAACTTCCTACACTGAAACAGGGGATCGGTTTCACTCTCCCATCTACTCTGTTTCTCCCTCCCTACACTCTCTTGTTAGTGCGAATCCCCAGGCTACAGGGCTCTTTATATAGAGGGAGAGGAAGGACATCAATGGCTAGAAATGCCCTGACTGTGCACGACTGAGATTTGAGGTTAGTTGTGCATGGGGTCCATCCACTCGCTTGGATGGGAAGCTGGCCCTAAGGCCCACTAGAAAAGCATTTTTCCTGATTCGGTGGGGGCCATCACGTCACTTTGTGTGGGCTTTTAATGGGGAAGATGATCCGGTCTCTAATGGCGGATCATCATCTAACGTGCATGGTCATAATCTGGTCCGTTTGATTGGTCCAGATGGGGCCCACGATCAGTGTGGGGCCCACTTCTCGGGACCCAAGCATCAGTTTCAATGTATTTGGATGATTGCATTTGCGCCTTTATCTCGCCACGCCCTGAACCAAGGGCAGGGATGAGGCCACGTGGTCTTGTGGATGGCTGGAATCGCACCAGTAGCAGTTTTCCGAAGTGGGAATGTTCCATTTTTCTTTTCCTAGCTCAGGCCTTGCCCAGCCGAGCACGCCTCTTCTTGGAAGTTGGACGGCTGGGATGGCGAAATCGAGCTGATTGTGAGCCATCTAAGCAATCCCAGATGGATTCCACTCTGTGGATATCCACCATGTGTAACGCAATGGACGGTTGTGACCTATCTTTATCGTTTGTTTACAATGGCCCAAGAGGCTATACGGTTTTGTTAAGTCGGGCCCTGTAGAGAAAGTGGACGGTTCAGATGGCTCGGAAGTGGCCAGGGTGGGCCACTTAGACGCTTGAAGATTCTCCGTTCAAATTTAAAAATGGCAGGAGAAAATGTCATTTTCTCTCATTTTCGCAAGGAGGTTGGTCAAAGGCCATTTGACTGACCCTGTTGTCCTAGTGCACATCGTGCATGAGCACTCCTATTACACACGCGTTGTGTAACAGCCCGCTGAGGTGTTAGTATCATAATCCATGCCGTCCATTTGCACTGAGGACCCTACTTAGGGATCCTAGCCCACTTAGGGGTGGAGGTGAGGCCCAGGCGGATCGTTACACTCCTCTTTGGGCTATTATTGGCCCATATGATGTGACATGTCGATCCAGTGGGTCTGATACTTATTTTCAATAGTTAATATAAGGTACTGGTTGTGATGAAGGTTCGATATCACTAACAAATCCTCAGACATTGGTGATAAGTGAGTTGCGACAGTATCCATTAACATAAATGCTTTAATTTAGAGTGTTCAGGTAATCTCACCCTCTTGAATGTTGTAGGGCACGTTCTAGCTCCTGGAGACCTGGATGAATGGCCTTAATTTCGACCGGAATCTCCATCCTGCAGATGTCGTGTTCAAGCCAGTTGATTAATCTAATCTGATTTAAGTTGATGTGGATTAAAAAGGTAACACCTATGTACCAATGGTACAGGGTGTTACAAAGTGGGTGTTCAAAAAGAAGGTTAAGCAGAAGAATTTACAGACGAGGTTTAAGGCCAGACTTGTGGTGAAAGGGTTTGATTAGAGGAAAGGCATAGACTTCAAGGTGATATTCTCACCAGTGGTGAAGAAGACATCCATACGAGTGTTGCTTGGGTTGGCAGCTAGCATTGATCTGAAGATAGAGCAGTTAGATGTTAAAACTGTCTTTCTCCATGGTGACCTGGAAGAAGAGATCTACATGCACCAACCAGAGGGGTTCAAAGTCAAGGGCAAAGAGCATATCGTGTGTAGGCTAAGGAAGAGCTTGTTTGGGCTGAAACAAGCTCCACGATAATGGTACAAGAAGTTTGACTAATTCGTGTTGAATCATGATAATGACAGAACGGATTAAGACCACCATGTGTTCACGCGTAAGTTCTCAGATGGTGATTTCTTAGTTCTACTATTATATGTTGATGACATGTTCATCATAGGAAAAGACATCAAGAAGATCGACAAGCTGAAACAGGAGTTGGGCAAGTCATTTGCAATGAAAGACTTGGGCCCAACTAAACAGATCTTACGAATGGAGATAACCCGTGACAGAAGCAGCACAAAGCTTTGACTATCACAAGAGCGGTATATTGAGAAAGTCATAAAGCGGTTCGATATGAATGCAGCGAAGTCGGTCAGTACTCCACTGGATGGTCACTTCAGATTGAGCGACAGGTAGTGTCCTAAGACGAAAGTAGAGGTGGAAGAGATGAAGAAGATACCCTACGCGTCAGCTGTAGGAAGTTTGATGTATGCTATGGTGTGTACACGCCCAGACATAGCATATACGGTTGGTGTTGTCAGCCGATACCCTGTCAATCCTGGCAAAGAGCATTGGGCAATGGTGAAATGAATACTTCTATCTAAGAAGCTCATCCGGTTTGAGTCTATGCTATGGTAATGAAAAACTTATGTTAGAGGGCTATACCGACACAAATATGGCAGGCGACATAGACATTGGAAAGTCCACATCGGGGTTTATGTTCACGTTTGAAGGGGGAGCGGTCCCTTGGCAGAGCAAGCTACAGAAGGTAATAGCATTATCGACGACAGAGGCCGAGTACATTGCAGTCATAGAAGCGTGTAAAGAGATGTTTTGGATGAAGAGGTTCCTACAAGAGATTAACCTGAAGCAAGAGCAGCATGTGGTCTATTGCGATAGTTAAAGTGTTATACACTTAAGCAAGAATCCAAGTCAACACTCCAAGTCAAAGTACATAGAGATTCGATATTCCTGGATCAGAGATACTTTGAAATAGAAGGTGTTACAGCTTGAGAAGGTCCACACAGACGATAATGGGTCAAACATGATGACCAAGGCTTTACTCAAGGGCAAGTTCGAGGTTTGTACAAACTTGGCTGGCTTGAAGAAGGTGAATTCCTCCTAAGTCAGAAAGGGAGATATTTGATGGGGTTTTCCTCCTTAGGTTAGAGGAGATGAGGTGCGGTTCGAATGCCACAAATAGTGAAATCTCCGCACTGCTCAACCAGTCCTACAGCCTATTCGACCGGTCAAGTGAATAGTGCTCGACCAGTCCTGGGTCACTCGACTCAAAGTCCAGCGAGCTCTATGAACAGTGGTCGGCCAGTCGAGTGAATAGTGCTCGACCAGTCCTACAATCTGCATGACCAGTCCTAGTTACGCAAATTTGAGTCCAATTTTGTGCGGGATTCAGAATTTTGAGGCAGCTTTCGCAAGGGTGCGAAAGAGAGTTTCCTAAACTATAAATAGGAGGTCCCAAGGGTTTTCTAGGGTATTCAAGAGGTAAGGCAAGAGGGTTTCTTAAAGCTTTGCAAGGGTTTGCTAAATGGTTCAGGGCTATCAAAAGTGTAAGAGAGAGAGAGAGAGAGAGAGAGAAAGAGAGAGAGGAAGCTTATGGAAGGGAAGTTATGCTCGTAGAGGTGATCTATCATATCTCAGCACTTCCAAGTCCTCGTAATCAGTGAAATCTCTCCATTTTCTTTGTTTCTCTTATTATTTATCCTCCTGTGTAAGTGAAGAAGGTTGTAACGTTGTACTTCATAGTGAATTATTGATCTGGACAAGGTCCCGCGGTTTTTACCTCTTTGAGGGTTTTTCACGTAAAAATTTCTTGCGTGGTGTGGTTTATGCTTTGATTTATTTCATTGCTTTATTATTCCATAATTTTGATTTGTTTCAAGAGGATAGATCCTAAGGTTTTGTGCAAGGCCCCCAACACTTCTCTGACTATAATTATTTTCTTTGTGCCTGGGTATCTTCCCTTCATATCCATTACACCTCTGTTATGATAATCTTAGTGCAACATACTTACATAATCGTATACAATGTATATGAGAACCTAAGACAGGAGTGTTCAACATCAAAATATATGCCCCTCAAAGAAAGAAGAAAGACCACAGCTCCCCACCACTACCAAGTGTAAGAACAAGTAATCAACCTAACTTTCCATTTATTATTCACCTGATCATTAGCCTGCCGTCATGTTTTTGCTGGGGTGTGTGGACATGTGCCTTACCCGATGGATGGTCGGTTTCTCTCACATTGTGAATATTTCACTAATTAATAAAAATGCCAGAAAAACATTAAGTAGATGAATACAAAGAAACCCTAGTTCTAACTGGAAAACATTAGCATGGAAAACACGATGGGCTCAATGATGGCACCAAAAGCTCATCTTCTTTTGTTCAAATTCAAAGACATTAGAGCCGGTATAACTTAAATGACTTGTGGCTCTTAGCCAAGAATGTACTCAAACAAGGAATAATCCCTAAAGACTGTCTAATTCGGCAATCTATTAAATGGTCTAATTCAGCGATATTACCGAGGGTCTAATTCAGTAATAGAAACCTCATTTACAGAACATGCTCTCACTGTACTGTTAGATTGATCCAACTCACTTGCATGAAAATTCGAATCTGTTGAGGCCTGATCTGACCGCGCCATACTTGCACCAACAACAAATGCAGGCTTCAAAGGAACCGGAAGAGTTACAGTATTGTTATTGAGCATGAGAACAACAGACGACATGGTAGGCCTTTCGATGGCATCTTCTTGAACGCATAGCAATCCCATATGAATGCATCTCAACACTTCCTGTGTTGGGCACTGATCGAGAGTTCGATCCATCAGCTCTAACATTTTTCCTTCAGTCCAATGCTTCCATATCTGTCAACAATCCACAAATGTCTTAAATTAATGAAATTTAAGTTACTGAATACATGTTTTGTGAATAAGTTAACACTTACATGATCTAGGAGGTTTGAAGAATGTTGGGAGTCTCCGAAACCGGCATTCTGTTTACCAGTTATAATCTCTAGAACTAAAATACCAAAGCTAAAGACATCTGACTTTGTCGAAAATTTCCCCCTGATAGCATACTCTGGTGCCATGTATCCACTGCAATGCCAACCATGATCAATTAATGTTGGTCTCTCGTCTAAGATGATAGAATTGCGAGCAAGATAAACTGTTAGTCCTATAATCATATGATGTAGCCCACCTGCTGTCTGGACCATTGGGCTTTGAGAATGCATGCCACAGTGTGTCCTATATATTGAATGGATTGGATTTCTGAAAAGAACAGGGATTTTTGAAAAGAAGAAGAAGAAGAAGTGCTCTTTCTAAAGTGCGCCTGAGGACTTTGTGATTTACATGTGGTAACGAGATTTCTGGGGGATGTTTCATGGGATGCTTTGGTTTCACTGTACGATAAAAATGAGAAAGGGATTGGAGTGTTCAACTTACTATGTTCCTGCAATCCGTTCCGTATTGCCTTGTGTTTGGTCACCGCCAAAAAGCCTAGCCATTCCAAAATCTGAAATTTTAGGCTTCATGTCTGCATCCAACAAGATATTGCTGGCTTTCAAATCCCTATGAATAATCCGGAGTCGGGAATCTTCGTGGAGATAGAGAAGTCCTCGAGCGATTCCTTTGATGATTTCGAGCCGTTTGTCCCAGTTCAGTAGTAAACGTCTGATTGGATCTGATCCGATCAAAACAAATTTCTGGTCAATGTCCATATGAATAACCAACATTCGATCAAATGATGAAAAGATATTCCAGAATTATGTCAGTATGACATCCACGCCACTTGTCGGGTGGGACCCGAAGTGTAGAACATCTCACCAAAAACTCACGCACTCAGCTATCAAGTGGGCCACACGAGTACATGCAATGTATTGTAAACCATCCAATGTTTTCATTGGCCAGATGATCCAAAATGTAGGTCACACTTGATGAACGGATCAGAAGTCATCAATATAGAAATACTGTCTTTTCTTTCTTTCTTTCTTTCTTTTTTTTTTTAATTTAATTTAATTTAATTTAATTTAATTTAATTTTAAATAATGAAGTTAATTAGGTTTAGCCCAAAAAGAGATTAGCCCAACGGAGATATTTAGGAGGCGTTTGGAAGATAACATGCCAACACGGAAGACATGAAATCTTGGCCATTCATCAGGAGAATCCAACCCAGTGTGGCATCCAAAAAAGGGGCCAACCCAATCATCTGGCTGGCCAAACATGTATAAGAAAATAGACGGTGAAAAAAAATAATATAGATGACCAACGGTCTAAACTTAACATACATATTTCGGCATCAGATAAGTTAACCTTCTTTGGGTTTAAGGAATGCTCACGGTGGCCCCCACGTAATGCATCCATGGTCTGATACACGTGTGCCATGTTAGATGATATGTGGAAAGGGAACAGTAAGTACCAAAAAGAAATGTATCGAGGCTTTTGTTTGGAACGTATTCATAGATGAGAATCATCTCCTTCGCTTCTAAGCAGCAACCAAACAGCCTTACAAGGTTTCTGTGCTGAAGTTTCTTAACCAATTCCACCTCATTTCGCAGCTCTCCAATCCCTTGCCTCGACCTTCTTGAAAGCCTTTTCACTGCTATTTCCATTCCATCGGATAATTTTCCCTGTGGAAAATGTTCGAGATAGTTTAAGGTGTATTAATCTGAGGGGAACAAAGATTTAAAAGAAATAAAAATGTAATTCTTTATGTTTGTATGTACCAGCGAAATCAGTTCAAGGCAATGCAACATATGGATAGGGTACATTAAAATAGGCCAGCCTGATTAAATACAAATGCAACTAAGTGGCCTCTTGATGTAGGTATGGATGTGATGAGGTCGAGCACTCTTCCTCATGCGATAATTATCCAAATCCACGGAGGTTCTTTAAACTCCTCACAGAGATTCCTAGAAATAATGAGGAAAATAGAAGTAAATTCTGATAAATTCAAAAATTAATTGATTGATTATAAAAATGAATTTACAATCCTTTAAATAGTTATATCAAATTTTTTTAGAATCAAACTCCAACTCAAACTCCCTAAAACATAATTTACTATAAACAGTAAAGTTACTATTTATAGATTATTATGATTTCTACTGGACTTTATGGTTTTTGGAAAAAAATAGTATCTAATTTGGCCGAATCACATTATTCTATCAAATTTTCTAAGAACTTTTCATGTCGGGGACGACTCCTAAAGCTCAAAGGATTACGAATTATGATCTATCTAAAACTTATTATAAATAGAAAAAATGAAATTAAAATGGACTTTTAATTGTTGATCGGATGGAATCTTGCAAAATCGGAGTGGGCAACCCAGCCTAGCAGGGTTGGTTGGGTAAAGTAGCTTCTCCTACTTGAAAATCATATATGGTATGTTGAATAACTCATTCTGATTTGCGAGATATGCATGCATTAGGGTTCTGATGATCCTCATGATCACTAATCGGGCCTTCTCTGATCCATCTTGGCCATGAAAGTGTCTGCAATCTACTCTACATTACCTCTCCTACGAATATCTAGGATCCCATGCATGTGTCTCATTCTAGCTACTGTTGGGCACTTTTGTTTGGCCGATTAAGTGAAAAAAAAGAAGAAGAAGAAGAAGAAGAAGAAGAAGAAGAAGAAGAAGAAGAAGAAGAAAGAAAGAAAGAAAGAAAAGAAGATAGACAAAAGCCAAGTCAAATACATCACCCGATACCTTGTAAACAGACCCAAAGCCCCCTTCGCCGAGTTTATTTTCATCAGAGAAGTTACTTGTGGCAGTTCTTAGTGTATCCAAATCGAATGTTACTGACCCCATGCTTGTAATCTCGTCTTCACTCACGTCATCTCGTATATCTGAAAAATAAGATAAATTTTATTTTAATTGAAAAAGATAAAATTCTACTAATAAAAAATCTTTGAGTAGTAAATGACTAATGAAGAACGATATTCCTTTAATTGTCATTTATATGACAGAGATAGAGAGAGAGAGAGAGAGATAAGTGTAAGGATATTTTACCTGGCTTTCTTCTGATTGCCTTGCTCCTAGTCCATAAACGAGTGCAAATGGTGCTGATTATAACTAATGGAATTACAACAGAGACAACGATTATAATAACCGTTCTGGATTCGTTCTTCTTACCTCCTGCATCAACATGAATTTCTTTTTGTTTAAAACTATTCCTAGATAAGAAACTAAATTAATTAGTATCATATTTCATAAAACGTTAATAAGATGTGGCAAGTGTGGCACATGGTTTAATGATCCAAAACGTTAATAAGATGAGCAAGTGCACTAAAAGTTCCCAATGTTAGAAGACCGGAGCTGTGGAAAGAGCTACAGAAAGTAGCCTTTCATTAATCGAGATAGGAATAATAGTTCTAAAATTTCCTGAGTTACCATATACTCAATGAAAAGAGGCCAACTGTTCCCATCGTTACGCAGCTCGGGGATTTTTGGCTTACAATCCATCCACCCATCCAGTTTGATTACCATCACATCAACTCTTTGGAGTGTGTTTGATGGTTGATAAGCAGTAATTCATGAATTATAAAACTGGCATATTTATCAATTGAATCGTCAGTAATTAGTCGAACCAAAATTTATCAATTGAATCGTTGCAACTCTAATTATCAGACACTTATCTTCTAATTCGGACTGTTGGGTACTTTATTTCACGGTCCAATAAATTTCTGCCCATCAGCTAATTGTACAATTTCATCGGTGTATGTTTGGACGCTTTACATTGAGTTAGTTATATGCCACATGTGCAATGTCTCAGTGCCTGAGTATCAACCACCACACCCTATGAATTTAGAATAATAATAATAAAACACCACACCCTACAATAGCATCAAAGTACCTCTTTTTAAAAATAAATAAATAAATAATAAAAATAAAAAATTATATTTGTAAAAGAGGGGATAACCCTACAGCAGAACATTACAATTCAGGTGGACCACCGCAAAAAAAAAGGAGCGCCAGGGTCCACACATGAAAGTACCTCTACTGTATTACAAATAGCATGAAAACAAAGGTCCTTTTAAACAATATTATTACTTTATTTTCGATACCTCCAACTGATTTTAAAATTTTAATGATTTTATGGAAAATTAATCAATATTTTAATGGAAAAATATTTTCATGTCATTAAATAAAAAATAATAAAATAATAAAAATCAATCTATTCCAATGGATTTCAATTTTATTTTTTTTAATCAATCAGTTACTTTAATAAATAGTTTTAACTGTTTTTACTTTGAGTTGGATATTCCCAATAATATCGCCCCAAAAAGTCGAGATATGAAGATGTGGCCATGAATACCCCGGAATGAGAATTGTCATCGGATATTTGTCCGTTGAAGGAATCACAAGTTCAATGGATGGCTCCATATTTACTCACTCCCATTTCATGTGTACGCAACATCCAAACCGTCCGATATTTTGTCCCTATGATGAAGATCATACTATGAAAAATCATCTACATCCATGGAGTCAGTGGAGAGCCACTTGCGTTTTGCTATTAATACATGGAAGACAATTTTTTTTAATATAATGGGGTTCACCTAATGAGTATATAAGGATGTTTCATGTATTGGATAATAATCACAGTGGATCCAGTCTTTTGGAAGGGTTGGATTTTACCTGCACTTAATAGGTTGAAAGCTATCAGGTGCAAAGACCATACTTTATGGTCCAGCTAGCTGGACTTGAAATTTCCTCTTTAAAAGTTAGCCACTCGTTCAATGCACGCGCCTATGACAGTTAGACTTTCTAGGAGTGGATTGCGTCCAGGCTCCGACTCGACCGAATCCGTCTGTAAGACCCACAGGGACGTACGAGTTTTATCTACACGTTCATTCATTTTTCATATCATTTTAGAAAGTGATCCAAAACATCACGGAATTTTAAAGGCCTGTTTTGGAGTGTGGGTTTTGGAATCCCTGGATTTGAATCCCTATGGATTTAAAATCTTATTATTGTGTTTGGCGCTTTGAATTCAGAATACCCGAGATCCAAAAGTAGCTTTTCATAGTATACTTATAGGGATTTGAATTTAATTACTAAATTAACTTTAATATATCTTAGTAGTATACCTGTGTAATATTTGACATAATGGTTGTAATAAACAAGTTAAAATATACAATTTGCCCGAACATATTAAAACTTTAAGTTTGGGGTGCACCACAAGCACAATATCGCATCTGAGTTACTAACTAATGATTTTTAACTATTGATTTAAATGGACAATGTTTGGATGGTGCAGATTATCATATTAAAATAATTATATAATGTAGAGCGGGTCGCGAACAGCTTCATAGCCAAGATGGATCAAAAAAGGTCCAGTCGACGACAGAAGTGATCCGGACCGTCGGACCTTAGATCGGGCGTATCTCACAATCTGGACGAATTATCTGATGTAAAATATATTATTTTTAGGTAAAACGAGCTACTTTAGCCAACCAACCCCGCTATGCCGGGTTGCGTAGCCCGGATTTATGAGAAACCCCTGAATCGACGGTCGTTTCCCTGTTTTATTTTCATTTTTACTATAAGTTTGACCGAAAACCTTAATTACTAGTAGACATCACGACCGTCTATAAATAGTAAGTTTACTATTTATAGTAAGTCGCGAGTTTTAGGAGTTTTAGTTGCAGTTTGATTCTAATTTCTTTCTTGTTGCTTGGTACCCTTATTTAAAGGGTTGTGAACTCATTTTTATTCATTCATTAATTAATTTTGAATATTAGTAGAATTTATTAATATTTTTCTGTTTTCTTTCCTCGTGGATTCAAGAAGTCTCTGTGAGGAGTCCAGAGAAGCTCCATGGATTTAGAGTAGTTATCCTTGAGGAAGACGGTGATCGACCTCATCACGTTCATCCCTGCGTCATTATAGTGATGCAATTTATAATTTGATTGTTGTAGGAAATCATCAATGGGCCATGTGCCCAATAGATTAATAGCCTAATGACACACATGCTACACATGCAAATCTTGAAGGCTTTTAGATGTAATCTAAGCTTTTACCTTGATTTCAAACCCCCTCCTGGAGTATATTTGAAACCCCCTAAATTTGAATTCCTCATTTACTATATGGTGCCAAACATGCTAGGGATTTGAAATCCCCTCAAACGACCCCTAAGGCTCAAGTGAACAACTTGGTGGGAATTGATTGCCTATGGTTGAAAACTTCTCAACAGACGCAGAAGTTTTGTATCAGGTTAAATTTTATATTTTTCCTTCCCTTGAAAATTAAATTGAACTAAGAAAGTTTCAACACAGAGTCATTATCACTAACTGTTCTTATAGCATGGTAAACTTCAGCATCCCATCTGGAAAAATGGACGAACACCATGGATAAAATCGATATATACATCACGGTGGACTCCATAGAACCCTTCCCTGGACTGATTTCTAACTAGGTAAGGTTGGGATTCTGAAAGTAGACTGTGTCCTGCCCTCACCTAGACTGAAATCAGTATTGGCAATGGCTCTGTGCAGCCTGTTAGGATTCAGGAAGCGGACTTTGTCCTGCTCCTACCTAGACCGAAATCAGTCTGGGCAAGGGCTCTGAGCAGATCACCATGATATTGGAGTTTTATCCACAACATCCCTCCATTTTTTTATAATTATTTTAAACATGAGAGAGAATTTATGGCACATTCAAAGTTCAAGTGAACCAATACGATAAGAAACAATAATGTAATAATGCCCACGATTGAAACATTCCTAAGAGCCACTATGATGCTTATTTGCCATCCAACCTACTCATAAGGATATATAGACCTGGTTAAAGTCAAAACACAAATATCAGCTTGACATAAAACTTCTACATCTCTCGTGAAGCTTTTAATAGTGAGCATTAAATCCTGATGTGGAAAAATAGATGGATGTCGTCCAAAAAACTGGTGGGCCCCAAGGGTTAGGACGCAAGACTTATCTGCCTTGCTTTAAATGTTAGACAGAAACTGGTTGCGACATTTAAAAGACCAAACCTTTTCGAAGGTAAGCTCGCGTTCACTCATATAGCATCTACTATATGGTCCCAAAAGTTGGTAGACTTTTCTATCCTGCCTTGCAAAAAAGTTCAAATTTTTTATGAAAGTTGGAAACCATTCAAAGACTTTATGATCCAACTAAGAGTATTTGAAAGGTTGGATTTTACTTGCACTCAATATAGGTTGGAAGCTATCATCAGATGGACCATACTTTCTGGTCCAACTAGCTGTACTTGATCAGTCCTTTCCTTTTTAAAAGCTAACCATTCGTTCAATGCGCACAACCATTTATAGTGCTATATGGCTCCAATTTTTAATTTTTTTAATGGCTCCATTAGTTCATAAACTTTTCTGCGGTGCAATTAATGTATGAAGAATTTTAAATATTTACCCAAAATTTAAAGACATTTGATAAGATTTTAGTTGTATTTTGAGAATTAAAAAGTATGATTGCTGTCCACAAAACTGCTCATATTTCACCGGTGAAAAGCTAGTAACTTGCCATAGTATGATTAAGGAGAATGTTTTACGCACGTAGATTACATCTTTAGATTGATATGAACGGGTCGTGTTCTCAATACCACTCCACGTAAGCTTTGTTCTTATAACCGTGATTCGTTGATTATCCTGGCATTTTAATCTTGGATTTGAAGATGATCCATTGAATATTCATCTTTTTGGATAAATATTTCTTTTCATAGTCTGAGGAACATGGAATGCAAAATATGAACGGTTCGGATCATCATTTAAAATGCAATTTCTGAGTGAAAATAACCAACGTACTGAAACTATGGTACGGTTCACTCACCCTGTCAAAACCCCTCTCGGAAATTTCTCCTGCATTTCCCTCTCTCTTCCTTTATTTCTTCCCGTGAGTTTCGTAATCCTCACACCCTAGTCTGTTTCAGTCTACTGAATAATATCTCCTGCATTTCACTCTCTCTTCCTTTATTTCTTCCCGTGAGTTTCGTAATCCTCACACCCTAGTCTGTTTCAGTCTACTGAATAAGTGCGACAGATATGAATCGAGGAAAACCCAAATGAACATGGAACTGATGCATTTGATACCAGTAGTTGAATTTGAACAATTGAGTAGTCGAAAAGAAATCGCATTGCGTACTGTGTTACTTGGTACGCTCTTATCCTACTCAATAAACTCAGTTGGGCCCACCTTGAATGTATGTGGTCTATCCCCATTGTCCATCCGTTTTTCCATCTAATTTAAGGATTGAGCCTAAATTTGAAGCATATCTAGAGATGAACCGGATCATACCACAGGAAACGGTGGGAATAATGATTTCCACTGTTGAAAACTTTCTATACCCCATGGTGATGTTTATTATTCATCCAACCTGTTCATAAGATCATACAGATATGGATGAATGGAAAAAAATAAATTTTAGCTTGATTCAAAACTTCTATGGGCTTCAAGATTTTTTCAACCATAGATATTTAATTCAATTGTTTCCTGTGGTGTGGTCCATTTGAACATTGGTTATGCCTTGTTTTTTCTCTCGGGCCCTAAAATTATCCGAAAAATTGGATGGACGTAGCGGATAAAAATACATAAATTATGATGGACCTCTCAGAGTTTACTCAGTACGGTGAGCCTAGCGAGTTAGTCACTAGGCAATCCGCTTCCGTCTTTTTGAACGTGTCCAACGATTTGGATGGTTAGGAGCTACCAAACAGTGTGATATGTGATGTCATGATGTTGACTGTTTGGAGTTACGTCGACGAATGTGATAGTGGAAGGTGAAAAATGGGCTGACCATCTAATATAGCAGGAACGATGTGATAGGTTATTTTTTATTAATAAAACATTGATTTATATTATGATATCATTTAAAATAGGTCTAATCATGATATTAGAACTAGGAATATATACCTCCTTATCTTGGCACGGATATTATAAATCTATTTGCCTCCGGGATACTAGAAATCTAACTATTTGGATTTACGTGGACAAATGTGGCACTGGATGGTAAAAAACGCACCGAGTCGTCTTAACCCTAGTCAAGTTCCATTCCTTGTTTTTTTTGAAGAATCCGGATCATCTCCGAAAGTTCCTAAATCCACGCTCGTGTGGAGCCCTGCCCATAGACAAGCATCTGCACGTGCCAATAAAGAACACTTCTGGGAGATCTGAACCTCCCATCTGGTGTAGATAATTTTCAGGTTTTCTGCTACAAACATCTGGAAGATTCAAGCGGTCCACAATAGAAAAATTAATCTGACCGTTAATTTAATTTTGTTTAGATGCCCATTTGTTTTGGACTGGGCTTGACGCCAATGACCGAAGATCTAAATAATGCAGCCCACCTGATGGATAGATATGATCTTACACAATTGTTCAATGTTGGAACCTGTGCTTGCTTGTGGATACGCAGGGAAATCACCTACGACGAGACCCATCTGATCATTCCCCATTTAATAGATTAAATTTTAAATATTATCTATAAATTATTTTCAAAGTTGATGTGCGTAAAGTCGTCTAAGTTGTAAAGCAATTAAAGTTAATCTGATTATTGGGGCCGTTTGGACGCATATATTTGCTTGTAAATGCTTGTATAAACAGTTTATAGCTTCCGAAATTGTAAAAAGCCGATTACAATAAAGTCTTTATCATTAAAAAGATATTATATGTAATAGAACACAATAGTTAATATATACTCAGGATATATTGGGCTACCATAATGTATATGATATATCCAATTTATCCATCACATACTTCTCTTGATGCTCTCTTACAACCCTTAAAAACCACTCATCCATTATCAAATGGACCACACGATAGAAGGATGCAATGTCCATCATTAAAAACTTCTTAATTGTATTTGTGGCCACTGTGATTGTTGGAAGATATCCATTTTATTCAACGTGTGCATACTTTAATGCCTTCTCAGGGCTTTAAAAAAATCAAATCTTTCTCACCTGATCTTTACAGATTTCGGAAGGTTCACCGCCCAATATCTATATATGAATATCTACTTTATTCATCGTAATTACTTTACCGGTTAGCCAAATACACTATCTTTTTACTATTAAATATATTATCACTTTAAAGCAAAATGAAATAATATGTAAACTGATTATATATGTAATGCGTTTATAACTTAAAAAAATAAAATTAAAGGAATCTAAAGGACCCTAAAAAAAAAAAAAAAAAAAAACAAACAAACTTCAATTATGAAGAATATGAAAGTGGCTGGTGTGAAAATTACGCTTACCATCCGTTTCGCCCGCAGGCTGTGAAGGAGGTGGAGGAACTGCAATAGGCGGTGGCGGAGATGTCGGCGGTGGAAGAGGCGGCGGTGGCGAAATATCAAAGAAAAGGTATGGATCATACCTTATGTTACAGCTCACACTATAGATATTCCCTCCTGTTTTGTTACCACAACAGAAAGGAATCTGATTGATCATCACTTGCAGACATGCGGTGCAATCGCTTTCTGATAAATCTCTGGTACACTGGGCTAGACCATATAAGTTTTGGAAGTCTGTCAGATCGACGGACCCAGATGCGAATTTGGACGACTTCGAAGAGGCCTTGAGTGTCAGATCTTTCATCAGACTTCCTAATTGCTGATTAAAAGTCGTTGCATCGGTTGTGTTCTCAACACGGTAAAGCAAAAGCCTAAAGGTAGTATCACGTTGGGAGGGGATGGACTGATATGAGTAACGTAAGATGCAATTGTAGTATCGGATGATGGCTTGCCTTTTTTTGGGACAGCGCTGGATGATCTCAACCGTCGAATTTTTTAGGCATGCTCGGCAATCTTCTTCTGTTGGACTGGTCATGCATTGAGAGTAGCCATAGACGATGTTGGGGTATTCGCCGTAGGCAGCGTTGTAGTAGCCTGTGAGATTGATGGACCCATTTGGAGATAACGAAGGGAGTAGACGGTTGAGATTGGTTTCGAATTGGCTCCCGGAAGTGTAATTTGAAGCATCGGATGGACAGACGGTGAACAGTGGATCTGCGGCTGTGATGGGATCTTGAGAAAGAAGTAGTAGGGAAGAAAATAGAAGTAAATGGAAGGATTTTGATACAAGAAAACGCATTTTGGAGAGAAGTGCATTGAGATGTGGGGACTGTTAAGGGCTTTATAAGAAGCATTGAGGTTTCTCCGTTATCGGCACGTCCAAGAAAAGAAGTGTATTTCAGTCCTCACGCGCTTACGGTCGCACGCGGATTTCCTGCGAAGGCTTTAGGTTCCTGCGCAAGGATCCTAGGTGGGGCCCACCGAGATGTTTGTGAGAAATCCACCCTGTTCATCCGTTTTCAGAGATCATTCTAGGACAGGCGACAAAAAATTATATGTACCCAAAAGTTAAGTAGGTCACACGAGAAAAAACAGTATGGATTGAGTTTGAATCGTTGAATCATTCTTGTGGCCATAAATTTTTGTGTAAGGGAAATTTTTTTCTTTTCGGTATTTTCAGTTCATCCCAATGGTAAGAGCCTTATAAACGATTTGAATAGCATATAAACATTAATGGGAGGACAAAATAGTTTCAACGGTAGAAATTTCTTTCCCCAATTTGCCTTCTCCGGTGACCCACTTTAGTTTTGGATTCACCTCATTTTTTATCACGTGTAGTATAATGAGTTCTCAAAAACGGCTGGACAGGGTGGATTTCTTACTAACATGTCGGTGGGCTCCACTCAGCATCCTCGAAAGGAAAATTCCCTCGGCAGGAAACGTTCTTACAGTGAGCAGGCTCAGATTCGGTAGTGACATCTGAAAAAAAATTATATTTTTTACTAAATTATTAGGCACACGCACTAATTGAACCTTTAATTCGACAATCTAATCAGTCCTTATTAAAGAATAAATAACTTTAGATGTTTAAATTAAATTTCACTTAAATTATTGATTAATCTTGTATGTCCCATATCTTTCTCATATGTAGCTTGATTAAAGTGAGTAATTAGTCAAATTAAGGATATTGATCAGTAAAATAAAGTAAATGGACCAAACATGTAAAATGAACCAAATATTCTGATCAAAATTGTGATCCAACTTAATGACCTCATAAGAACCTAAGAATTGATGTTAGTAAGTTTTGTGGGCTCCATCATGATGTGTGTCAAACATCAACACTGTACATTTGATGTGTCCCCTTTAGATTATGAGATATCTCAAAAATCATCTGTATACGAAACTCAAGTGGGTCATACCATCTAAAACTATGTGAAGACATCCTAAAAAATATAAAAACACTTGGTGGGGCCCACATGAGTTTTGGATGTGACTGAAAATTGGTCTAACCCTTCATCCAAGTGGGACACACAAAATGAGTGAGTTAGTTATATGAATCACATTTAGGCAGGCCTAATATATGATTATGAATGTTTTAAGGAAACCCCTCTCCACTCCATTTAGGTGAGTTACTCATTACCCTTAGCATACTGAGTAAACTTGGTGGGGTCCACCGTTATTTATTTATTTTATCCACTCCGTTCATCCATGTTAACAGATAATTTAAGGTCTAAAGAACAAAAAAGAAGCATATCAAAAGCTCAAGTGAACCACATCATAGGAAATAATGTGATTGAACCTTTACCATTGAAAAAATCTTGGAGGCCATAGAAGTTTTGGATCAAGCAGATGTTTGTATTTTCTCTTCATTCACATCTTTTTGATATTATGAACATGTTGGATGGAAAATAAACATTACTGTAAGCCTAAGGAAGGTATCAACTGTGGAAATCATTATTCCACATTGTTTTGTATGGCATGGTCCACTTGAGCTTTAGATTTATCAAAAATTTGGGATTAACTCACACCGTTCATCTATTTTTCGAGATCATTTTAAAGAATTATCCAAAAAAATGAATCATATCCAAAGATTAAATGGACCACACTACATATACCAGTAGTGGTGATGATTTTCACCGTTAAAAAACTCGTAGAGCCCACCATAACGTTTATTTTCCATCTAATCTGTTCATAAGGTCACAAAGACCTATATGAAGAGGAAAAATAAATTTCATATTGATCCAAAACTTCTATGACCCCCAAAAGAATTTCAATGGTAGACGTTCAATCTCCCACATGCTTTCAATCATGCAGTCCAATTGATAGTTAGATTTATCTTATTTTTTGTCTCAAGCCTTACTACGAGCTCATCATATGGATGGACAGTCTAGATATAATACATACCTCATGATAGGACCCACGTAACTTGCTGACGTCACCCACTCCCCTCTCTCAAGGGTGCAGACCGGCTACTTACAAGTTGAGCAGGGAGATTGCTACTGAAGTGATGTCACCAAGTTCTGTGAACCAACCATGATGTATATTTTGTTTCCACGTTGTCAATCCACACGGAGAGATCATTTTAAGGTAAGATCCAAAGAATGAGTCGCATCCTAAGCTCCAGTGGACCCACCAGGGAAAATCGTGGGGTGAGTGACACCACCATTAAAAACTTTAAGCTTTGAGGACTGGTCAGGGCGCCTAACCAACGCCTCTCTCATCCGCATCTCTCCCTCTCTCTCTCTCTCTCTCTCTCTCTGCACCTCTCCCTCTCTCTCTCTCTCTCTCTGCGCCTCTCCCTCTCTACGCCTCTCCCTCTCCCTCTACAGTCGATCTACTAACAACATGGTTGCCAACAACATTCTAGAAGTTTGTAGGATGACCGATATGGCAAAGCGAGCTATGTCCGCTGCACCCGAACGCGTTTGTTATGTCCGCTGCACTCAATCGGTTCTCTCTCTCTCTCTCTCTCTCTCTCTCTCTCTCTCTCTCTCTGCAACTCATTGCTCTCATGCATCTCCCGAAATGCTAACAATTTCAGTCGATTTCTCCAATTTTAGTTGCTATGCCCAGCTATTTTCCAGTTGTTTTCTTATTATCATAGGATTATGATGCTTCTTCTTTTGATAGTTGTGCCTACCCGTGTCCATGGATTGCTAGTATCTTACCGGATTTATCAAATCTCCTTCAAGATTTAGCTGATTAAGGCACTTAAGAAGCTTCTGGCACAGAAACAGAGGTTTGTTTAAATGCTTGATTTCAGCTTAATGGCATTTTTGTGTGATTTTCAGAGCTCTCTCTTTTCAATTTATAGTATTTGATAGAGTTTGCACGGATTTTCAGGGCATTTCCTCTTGGATTGCAGGTTACAACAAGAAATGCAGGAGTATCTGTCTCTTAGACAAACATATCGGGTTTGTCATTCTTTGAAGTGAATTACTGCTGCTAACAATATTTTAAAGTTCCATCACAGTCCAATCTTGTCGAATATAGGATGGTGACACCCCTAAACTCCAAAAGAGAATTTTGGTATGTTTCCGGACATTGTCTCACTTGTTTGGTGATCCCGTGAAGGCTAAGGAGGGTTTTCGCATTCTCAATCACCCGAAGGATGCAAATATTTGGAAGATTTTGACAAGTCTACTTGATCCTAACACTAGCTTCCAACAAGCATATACTTATTGGGTATTTTTCTTCTTGCACTTGTTATTGATAATTCAAATGAAAGCAGATTGGTGTTGGAACAATTACAGCAGATGATGTAAATGAAAATATTTGATAGAAACTGGAGATGACATGTTTTCTATTCAAATATGTTTAGGGTTTGACTTTCTCCTTCTCATTTGCAGGATGACTTGCTTAAGATACTAGGAGAGAGACACCCACTTTATGATTTTCTAGATACACTCTCAATGAAGTGTTCCTTTCTGCTTTTCAACAAGGAGTATGTCAAAGAAATTCTATTGGAGGTTGCAACACAAAAATCTGCAGGAAATACAAAACTTACTCTGTCATGCATGAATCTATTAGTGGTAATATTCTACTTTCCTTAACTTTGTCATCATCTCCCTCTCTCTCTCTCTTGATTCATGTTGTCTTCTTATTGCCTTTTGCTTTTGATAAAGTTCTTTTACTATTAAAGAATGTTTTGGCATTTATAGTTACATTTAGTTTTTGAGAATTGTCTTGTGTTCTTGTTACTTTGTAGAGGTATTATACAGTGCTCCAGTCAAGAGTTTGTACAACATGTTCAGGTTTTCAGTTTGTACAAGTGACACCCTTGTTTAGGTATCCTGACTGCTGAGAAGATGGGAATCTGATGTTGAGCATCACGTATTGCCTCTACGGTATATTCAGGGTCGTAGTCTTGTAGGTGATTAGTCCTATATGGTGCATCATATTATTATTCATTTTGCTTTGGAATTCTATCAGGACCTTTTGAATTTATATAGATACTCGATTTCCATGCTGACCTCAATTAATTGGGATAAGGCTTAAATTATGATGATGATGATGATACTTGATTTATATCACTATGAAGGTCTTTAATATGTTCCTAGGAAGGCTTAGTTCTTTAAGATTATTTATTTTTCTAGTTCAGTATTTGTGCAGTCACTGATTGATGCCGGGGATCTTTTAATGTTCAAGCCCTCATCTCCTCCTGACACCTTCAGATGCGGTCTTCTTTACCCATATTTATGCAGTATATCATTGTCTTCTTTCTAGGTAGGTTACCTATTGTTAGTGTGGACACTCTTGTGTGTGCATGCAATCCACCATAATGCTAGTCAACTTAGTCTACACAGTCCTGTGTGTACATACAATCTACGATGCCAATATAATATCTTGTTTATTTGATTTAACTACATTGTGATTGTATTCTATTTAATTACAAATTATTTCTATGTATCTTGGATAGCTATAAATAAATGTAATGAGAGGTGAGTATACGAGCTCTCTAATCTCTTTTCTATTTCCCCACACATTCCTCTCTTATTCTACACAGTATCAGAGAATTTCTGATCCATTTTCTGCTTTTCAATCTTCCATTCTCTCTCCTTGCAATCTTCTTCCCTTTCTTCCTTCTTTCTCATTCTTTTTTTCCTATTTTGAGGGTCCAACATCTCCTCTTTTCTCCCTAAAACTTGTAAGATGATGAGAGTTTGGTGAAATTCCCATCATCATCATATAGGTGTAATTCTAAAAAGGAGGTTGTGGAAAGGAATCCTGCATTCTAAAAAGGAGGTTGTGGAAAATATTTGTTTCCAGTTGGGAGATGGATCGTATATTCGATTTTGGGAAGATCATTGGATAGGGGAGCGGTGCTTGAAAGAGAGCTTCCCCTCCATTTACCGCATCGCTGTTTGGAAGGACAAGCCCATTAACCGTTTTTTTGACCACTCTAACCATGGCGTTGTCTGGGACATTAGTTGCCGCAGAAATCTCCATGATTGGGAGGTTCCCCTCTTCGCCGATCTCCTGCAATGCTTATCCATGGCCTCCCCTTCTCTCTCTGTCAGGGACCAAATCCTCTGGACCAAGGAAAAATCGTCCCAATTCACAGTTAAATCCCTATATGCTTCCCTCCATCGGCCCTCCTCTCTGAATGATCTCGCTTTCCCGTTTATCTGGAAATACCCCGCCCCTCCTAAATTCATCTGTTTTACTTGGCTGGCCTCTAAGAACCGTATCTTAACTATAGACAATCTAATGAAGAGGGGTATGCAGCTTGCTAACATCTGCCTGTGCTGTATGGCATCCGACGAATCGGTTGACCATCTGTTCGTGCACTGTCTGTTAGTTTTTGAGATTCGATTTGAATTCCTCTCAAGATTCGGCGTCACCAGCGTTACGCCGGCATCTGCGTCTTCCCTTCTGCCCTATTGGCATGGTTTTGAATTGGGCAAGCATATTTCCAAGCTGTGGAAATTGGCTCTTTTGGCTTTGGTGGGCGGTCTGGCAGGAGCGTAATGACAGATGTTTTAACAATGTTCAGGCCTCAGCTAAAGCCGAAGGATCTAGAGCAAAGCAGATGATTATTGAATGGGCTTCTGCTGTGCCCTCTCTTAAAAATTCTGATTTTCTCTTTTTAGGTTGCTAGTTTCTTCTCGTTCTTTTGTTTTGGTTTCTGCTACCTCAGCAGTCCCTTCTGTTTTTTCTTCTTCTTTTTGCTAATGAAATCTCGTTGCCTTTAAAAAAATAAAATAAAATCATATAGGTGTAATTATTAAAAAATGGTGATCTTGTGAAGGCTTCATAGACCGAAAGAAACCGGCAGGCTTCAGTGTCAAGAAAAAGCAGCTGCAATGGAGTTCATCTGACCCCTTTTTTGGTGCCTGCCACAACTTCGGATCCAAGGTCCAACAACACTGCCTGCACCAGAACTAAAATGTCACACCAACTAGTGCTCTAGACCCAGGATTTGACAGCCTCCAATGAGATCTAGGTACCTTACAGACCCAAGATTTGATGCCTCCAGTGAGATTTGGCGCAATCAAAAGCTCCCAATCTTAGATCCAGCACACTCATCTGTTCAGAATCTTTTTCTAGTGTCTTCCTTCCCACCAAAACCTTTTTCAACGCCTCTATCATTGTTGCCATCCATCTTCTACAAATCCAACATCTTCCACTGGATCTTTCAGCCCCTTTGATGTGATAGGAAGCTTATTCTTGGAACCCTACTTGCATGACGAGTTCTGTTGTTGCTTCAGCTTCACTGGAAACCATTTCTGGGCTCCTTGTTGTGTGCTGGCACCAATTCTGAGAACAGGTACCTCCAAACTTACTGGATCTTTGGTCTAGCATGTTGTGGTTCATATCCTGTTACTTCTAGTTATGCCAACCGCCCTTCTTGGTGACGTTGGAAGCAAATTTCAGGTTTCATTTAATCTATTTGGTTTTCTTTTACAATGGCCGAAAAGCCCACATCTTAACAAGACCCGTGTCCTTTAAAAAATTGTCCTTTACATGTCGTAACCTTCTGCATCTCATTGTTACTGTGTTATTCTTTTGCATTACTCAGGTTTCTTCGCTTGTAGTTAGTTACATATACCTCCCTGTTCTGTAGCATAGGTCCTGGATCACCGTAGTTGAGGTCGTATGGAGATGACCTTGATTACTTTCTGTCAACCCTTGAAAAATACTTGCATTGTTATTATTCTCTAAATCCTCCTTGGTGTTATGAATGAGTTCTCTCTGTATTATGTTAGTCATCTGTCTTGAGTTCTCCATTACAGAAGCTTGTGGATACACTGGAGACAAAGGCACATCTACCTGCTGTACTGCAATCTCGAGGATGCATAGCACAAACTGCAATGCCTGTTTATGAAACCAGAGGGGGAAATTGTGGGTTTTATAATGAGCAAAACATTAGTGTGCAGCAGCGTAATCTTTCCTTAGCCTTTACAAAACTGAACCATCTTATGCATGCTATTGTATGTTTCTCCCATTTTGTTAAGATCTTCTCATTTGGATATATTTCTCTGTGTTCCAGGAAGTAGAGGATAACACTAAAACCTATTGGGAAGAACAAAGTGAACTTCGTTTATTGAAGGTCAGTCAGGGTATGACTAGTTTATTATCCTCTAATTATTTCATGTTATGAATCTTAATACATGTAACAACAAATTCTTTAAATTTTTTATGATTTTCTGCAATCCAGCTACCATATAAGTTTGCTTTCACTGCTAATATCCCCACTTTGTTCCTTTTCATTATTTTTCTCTGGTTTTGCATCACAGGTATTTGGTATTAAAACCTTGGTGAAAAGTTTTTTACCTCTTAAAGATTCTCATCTGTGACCGGGGATGGAAAACCTTTTGGAAATCCTAAAAAACATGCTCTCTTTTGGAGACATTTCAATGGATGTAAATTCAAGGTATTATAGGCCTACTAACATGACAAATTTTTTCATCTCTTGGCGATGGGCATCCTTGCCTTCATTTTACATTTATCATTTGTATAGGAATTATCTCTTGTTTTAAGTAGCTGAAGTAGAATAATACCTGAGGACTTTCTCATCTTGCAGTACTGTAGACAAGGCTCATCTAAGGCTTGCTTCAGCAAAAGCTGTCTTGGGCCTGTCGAAGTATTGGGATAAAAAAATACCGATTGATGTCTTTTATTTGACTTTAAGATTATCACAGGTTGGATCTTTTCTTTCATGCGAAAGTCTGTTTGAAATGGCTGTTTACTAATTATTGTATTCCTGTTCTTAGAATGAAGATAAAATGTGTTGATTGTTTCATTGCCTTTATAGTCTAAAAGCAGATGATGTTTGCTTATCCAGAGATTTTAATATCTTTCACGCTAGTAGCAGCTAATTTTATCTTGGCATGCAGGATGTCTACCCACATGCTAGGAGGCTATTCCTCAGCAAACTACACCAATATATAAAGGAAAGGCTTCTGGATGCGAAATATGCTTGTGGCTTCTTATTCAACATAACTGGATCCCATCCACTTGAGTTTAAAGAGGCAAGCATTTCTTATAATTTATTCTATAGAGCACTCACTTCGCGAAGTTTCTCTATGTTGCATTTCACCGAATGTTGTGCCTTTTCTAGCATATATGAATGGGGTTAAGTTTCTTATACTGGCTAATATCTTTGTATCTTTGTCATATTGATTCCACAGGACAAACATAACTTTATGGAGATTGTTCAAATGTGTTAGCAACTGAAGGCACGAAAACTTTCTATGAACGTGATGTGAACTTGTCCTTTTATCTAGAAAATATTCTTACATATTTGGTCCATGCACTTGCACATCAACCATCATTTCCTAATGTTGATGAATGCAAGGAGGTTCAAGCATTTGAGTCAATTTACCGGTATCCTTGCTCTTCTCTGTTGCAATTGTTGCTCTATTCAATTACTTGTCTTTTAATTGCTCTAAATGAGGATTCTACATGGAATGGTCTCTTGATTGAATACAAGCCAATATCCAATTATGTTTAAATCTATGTTTATATTTCTCAGTTCTATGTATGAACTTGGAAAATTGTGCAGGCATAGGTGTTGGGTGTTACATATTGATTGAAGTGTTTGAACCCAATTTTCAATGGCCATTATATATACCAAAATACAAGGGCCACAAATGATTTCAATATTTTAGAGAAGTTGCTTTTGAACAAGAAATGGATTCCAGAGTTGAGAGTGCGTCTCTGTGTGTTGGAATGATTTTTGCATCTGTAATGCTTCTTAGCTCCTTCAGTATATATAGTTTTTTACCCATAAAAAAAATTAAATGAACATAAAATTACAGATTTGCAGATATAGTTGTGCTTTTGGTATAAAAGACATTGTATTGGTTCCATTTCCATATGGTATTCTAGAATATACTTAACAGTAATAGGTGGGAAGGGTGGGTGTATAATGTGGCGCCCATTTGATGTTGCTGCTTTATTTTTTAGCTAAGCAATTACTCTTCACTGGAAGGTGTTCTGTACTGCATGCCTCATTTTGAACAGCTTTTCAAGGAAACTGGCAATTTTAACAAGAGCTTCCAGACACGTGAGGCTTCTCTCTTGAGTTGTATCAAAGTCTTTCTTTTATTTCTATCTGCTTAATTGCATGATGTGTTTTTGCTTTTTAGCAGCTGCAAAGTTGGCAGAGAAGTTGACCCCGGAACTGGTATGTTAAAACCATTGAACCTATCCATGAATTTGTGTGGCAAGATTTTTACTTTTGTTAGAAAAATAATACATAAAAGGTGTGGAATGATGTTTAAGACGTTCTTCTGTTTGTGGATTTCAGACAAGATCACCTAGCAAAGTTGCTGGCATGTTTTTTCAGACACAAGAAAAATGTGCTGCTTGTGGTAAAACAGCATATCCACTGGAAAAGGTTGGTTCCAAATCTCAGTATCATCATTCATCTTTGTAAGCAATATTCTTCCTTTATAGTTGCATTAGGTTGTTGTCTTCTTTTCTATGTAGCTTCCCATGGATGTTAGTTTCAAATTTAGCGTTTCATGATTAGTGGCCGGTTAATAAAAATCATTTTCAACACTTATCACTGAAATTTGATATTTTCAATGATTTTCATTGATTCAGTTCGTTTGGCAAATTCTACTTATTAAGTGCTTAAATTAATTTTCACTGGAAATATGGGTCCTTTTTCAGCTCCCCTCCCTTCACTTAAATGCTGAAGGCTGAATGTTGGAAGTGGTGATGCATTAAAATTTCTTTCACTTTTGACTAAAATATCCCTAAAATTATTTCAAAATTACAATTCAGCACTAGGTTTTAGCATTTAACTTAATTTTCAGAGCTTATGTTTCAGTTTATCAAACGACACCTTAATATCCTATGCAAAATCAGGAAGGATTTGCAATGTCATATGTTGTTCGACATTGGAATGCGAAAACTGTTTTTTAACCTTTTGTTGTTCCAATTTCAAAGTTGGGGTGTGATCTGAATTCCCCATTGCATATTTCTGATGTGATTCCCACTGTGATAACAAATAAAATCCCCTTGATGAGGAATCAAGTAGCATTCGCTTTGAAATGTATAGGCACACATTCCAAGAGGGAAGAAAGGTTTAAATAATTAGAGCTTGTCTTGGATTTATTGGTGCTATCTTTTTACCTGTGGTGGATTTGTTGGTGCTGTCTTTTTACCTATTTGGATGTGGAAATAAAAAAGTAGCTGAGGAAAAGAAAACATCACATATGAGTACAACTGTGAAGGAAAAGGTTTCATTTTTTATTTTTATTTTTTTGAGATCTGAGAGAGGAAAGGGAAATCAACCTTTTTCTGGGGAATTTGTAGAAAAGGTCCCTAGAAAAGGAAATCAATTTCCTCAGTGTTGTCTTTTGCAAACAAGGGAAACCATCACACCTGAGGAGTGACTTCCTATCCTCAATTACTTTTTTGGCTTCCTTAGTCCCCTCTTTTGCAAATGAGGGAAACCTTCACATTTGAGTAGACCAATTTCCTTTTTTCAGGTTACTTTTTTATTTTCACAATCTTGTCTTTTGCAAATGAGAGAACTATGACTCAGTTACTTTTTTATATTCTCAATCTCATCCACGTGTGAATTATTTTTTGAATGACTATCAGGTGTAACAAACAAATCTGACAGTATTTTTTTACTCGCAAATATTTTAATGGGCATGTATTTTAGCGACGGACTAAATCCGTCGCTAGTTTCTGAACGAGTTGACAATGGACGACGGATTTGAGGTCTGTCACTCATTCTCATATTAGCTATGGACCAATATTTTTAATGATGAATAATTCAAGTGGTTTTTTCCGAATTTCAGTGACAGTTTTTTTTATTTTTGCGACGGAACTTATTCGTCGGTAATCTGGGATGGACCTTTGTTGCAAATTAACAACGGATTTTATCCGTCTAAAAAATGACCCAGTAAACAACAGACCAAGCGACGGACAAAATCTGTCGTTTATTTACCTTTACGACAGATTTGGTCCGTTGTAAATTCGCGATTTTGGCAGTATAACGCCAAAATATAATAAAATTCTCTAAATAATTCCCTAAGTTAATATTAAGTAAGATAATAAAAATCCCCAACAAAGACGTCATTTTGTTTCGACCAGAAACGAAAAGTATTTGATTTGAAAAATTATCTCACTTGATAGCAAAGAAAAAGAATGAAGAGAATAATCATCATATTTTATATATTCTTTTACATCCTTTCTATCCATTGATTGTAAGATAGTCTTTATGATTGAAAATACAAGTATTAAACAGGTTCAAATGTAAATTTTGGCAGCATTCCAGCTCATATCGTTCAAATCTCCATATGACTTGTGTGGATCTTCTTTCATATATATATATATATATATATATATATATATATATATATATATATATATAATATCGTTCAAATCTCCATATGACTTGTGTGGATCTTCTTTCATATATATATATATATATATATATATATATATATATATATATATATATATATATATATATATATATATATATATATATATATATCTTCATGAACGATATAAAGGAAGATCGAAATATCCTGAAGGAATTTCTTCAAGATTTTTTTAAAAAAAAAGATTCCATTCTTTAAGCCATCTGCACAACTTATTGTGGAGTTGCGCGGGTTCGCGCAACTTGTAATGAGTGGCACAACCTGGCCATGCTCTCTTCCTCTCTTCTCTATTCGATACATATCAGAGGTATCACTCTTCCGAGAAATTCTGATGCGTTAAATGAAGGGAAAATGTGGTATTTATAGGCCTCCACATATGTTAACCCTTGAATCTTGTGCCATGGGCCCCATTTCGTATCAACTACATGCTTTAATACATTCGTTCCCTTGCTAAGTTGCGCGGGTCGTGAGTCGTGCGGCCTTGCCCATCTTTATGTTCCCGCTCAACTCATTGTTCCTGCGCAACTCATTATGAACCGCGCAACTTGACTTTGAATTGCCTATTTCTTCAATCTTCTTTCTTTCTTCACTTCTTTTCTAATCAAATTTCATGCTTCGACATACCGCACACCAGTGACTTAGCTGATGTGCTAATGTCACCAAGTTTTGTGGGCCCACCATGGGTACATATTATATCTAGACCATTCATCCATTTTGTGAGATCTAAGGGTTAAGTAGGAAAATAAGACATAAAAAGATAAGTAGGCCACACTACAGAAAACCGTGGGAGATTGAATGTTTACCATTGAAACCTTCTTGGGGCTCACAGAAGTTTTGGATCAATCTGATATTTGTTTTTTCTCTTCATCCATATTATTGCGAACTTATGAATAGATTAGGTCCAGAGAAAACATCATGGTGGGCCTACAAATTTTTTAACGGTGGGAATCATTCTTCCTTGCTATTTGTGATGTGGTCCACTTAAGATTTAGATGACTCATTTTTTAGGAACATGCCCTAAAATAATCTTGGAAAATGGATGGACGGTGTAGATATAATAAATACATTATGGTGGGGCCTACAAAACATTGATCTTCTTTGCATTATTTATACCTTTATCGGGCTCAAGACTGCCGCACTTTTTTACTCTGCCATGTACATTTACAACGAGGTTGTTGGTGTGCGGTACAACCGCTAATATGCTTCCATATGAATTCATGTTTAAAAGTTGTTCATACTTTTAGGCACCCTGCAATAACGGAAAGCCAATGCTTGTAACAATGTCAATATAAAAATGCAAACTCAATCATCCCAATTATGATTCAAAATTTTGATGTGCCATGAATCAAAATTGATCTTGTTTGATATGTGACCATCAAAGTAGTGGACAAGTAAGAATGGAAGTTGGCCTCCCGAGTTAGATTCGGGGCCTGATGTTCTTAGATAAATTTAGCCTTGGATCCATTAGAGTCTTTCGGGTGGGTCCCTAGGGAGGGTTTTTATTTTGTATAGAGGTGGTCAATTTGGGCTGCCGTTATGATAGGCACCCCTCTGATTATTGTTGTAGAGGGGTTCCCGAAGGTTCTTGATGGTTGTACAAAATATTTGCCATTAATGAAAATTTCCTGGAAAAAGAAAAAAGAAAAAAAGAGAATGAAAAATATATGATAGTCTTGTCCTAATATGCATTTGTCATTTAAGGATTAATGCTTAACCAATTGGATTTGGAGCCTTAGATACAATGAGTTCCACGTTTTAGTCTATTAATTTTATTTTCATTGTATATAACCTATCCACAACTTCTTGTTGGGGGCCTTGCACAAAACCTTAGGATTTAGCCCTCTAGAATAAACCAGAATTATGGAATAACAAAGCAATGAAATAAATCAAAGCATCAATCACACATCACATAAGAGATTTTTACATGGAAAACCCTCAAAGAGGTAAAAACCACGGGACCTTGTCCAGATCAACAATCCACTATGAAGTAGAACATTACAACTGATCACAAGCACACCTTGCTATGATCAAACCTTCATCACTCACACAGGAGTGGATAAACAGTAAGAGAATAAAGAAAACTGAGAGATCTCACCGATTACGAGGATGTAGAAGCGCTGAGATATGGTAGATCACCTCCCTTCTACAAGCTTCCTCTCTCTTTCTCACCCCTTTGATAGCCCTCTTGTGTTTTTTTTCACATATCATACCCTAAAAAAACCCTAGGCAACCCCTTTTATAGTTTTGGGAAACTCCTTTCCGCATCCCAGTTGCGAAATGACTTGCGACACAAAATCTACGCAAAATCGCAAAACGAATCTGCGTAACCATGATTGGTCGTGCGCCACCCATGACCGGTCGAGCGCCACCTACGACTGGTTGTGCACCTCCCACGACCGGTCGAGCACCCCGAAGAAAATCAATCTAAACTCGCCGGACTTTGAGTCATGTAACTCATGACTAGTCGAACACCAGCCCACGACCGATCTTGGACCACCTACGATCGGTCAAGCAGCGCGGTGAATTACTTCAATTTTTCAACCGGTTGTGCTCTCTCCCCTGAACCGAGGAGGAAAACTCCATCAAATCTCCTCCTTTCCGACTTAAGAGGGATGCATCTTCTTCAAGCCAGCCTAGTTTCTACAAACCTCAAACTTGCCCTTGAGCAAAGCCTTGGTCATCATGTCTGACCTATTATCGTCTGTGTGGACCTTCTCAAGCTGTAACACCTTTTATTCCAAAGTATCCCTGATCCAGTGATACCGAATCTCTATGTGCTTCAACTTGGAATGCTGACTTGGATTCTTGCTCAAGTGTATAGCACTCTGACTATCGCAATAGATCACATGCTGCTCTTGCTTTAGGCTAAGTTCCTGTAGGAACCTCTTCATCCAAAGCATCTCTTTACATGCTTCTGTAATTGTAATGTACTCGGCCTCTGTTGTCGACAATGCTACGACCCTCTGTAGCTTGCTCTGCTAAGAAACTGCTCCCCCTGCAAACGTGAACATGAACCCCGATGTAGACTTTCTGGAGTCTATGTCACCTGCCATATCTGCATTTGTGTAGCCCTCTATCATAGGTTTACCGTCACCATAGCATAGGTTCAACCTGGATGAGCCTCTTAGATACCGCAATATCCACTTCACCGTTGCCCAATGTTCTTTGCCAGGATTGGCAAGATACCGGCTGACAACACCAACCGCATATGCTATGTCTGGGCGTGTACACACCATAGCATATATCAAACTTCCTATGGCTGACGCGTAGGGTATCTTCTGCATCTCTTCCACCTCTGCCTTCATCTTGGGACACTGTCTGTTGCTCAATCTGAAGTGACCATCCAGTGGAGTACTGACCGGCTTTACTGCATACATATTGAACCGCTCTAAGACTTTCTCAATATACCGCTCTTGTGACAGCTAAAGCTTCCTGTTGCTTCTGTTACGGGTTATCTCCATTCCTAAGATTTGTTTAGCCGGGCCCAAGTCTTTCATCATAAAAGACTTGCCTAACTCCTGTTTTAGCCTGTCGATCTTCTTGATGTCTTTTCCCATGATGAGCATGTCCTCAACGTATAATAGCAGAACCAAGAAATCACCATCTGAGAACTTGCGCGTGAACACAGTGGTCCGATTTCTTTCTGTCATACCCATGCTGTAACATGAATGAATCAAACTTCTTGTACCATTGTCGTTGAGCTTGTTTCAGCCCATACAAGCTCTTCCTCAGCCTACATACCATATGCTCCTTGCCCTTGACTTCGAACCCCTCTGATTGGTGCATGTAGATCTCTTCTTCCAGGTCACCATGGAGAAAGGCAGTTTTAACATCTAACTGCTCTATCTCCAGATCCATGCTAGCTGCCAACCCAAGCAACACCCGTATGGATGTCATCTTCACCACTAGTGAGAATATCTCCTCGAAGTCTATGCCTTTCCTCTAACCAAACCCTTTTACCACAAGTCTGGCCTTGAACCTCGTCTGTGAATTCTTCTGCTCAACCTTCTTTCTGAATACCCACTTGTTGTTCAAAGCTTTCTTGCCGTTAGGCAGTTTCATCATATCATAGGTGTGGTTCTTATGCAAGGATTTCATCTCCTCTCGCATAACTTTCAACCACTCCTTATGCTCGTCAGCTAGGGCCTCAGAATAGTCTTCTGGCTCTCCCCCACCAGTCAGCATAATGTACTCATGCGGCGAGTACCTCTTGAATGGCTGTCTGTCCCTAAATGACCTCATTACCTGTGGCTCAACAGGTGGATCAAGTAGGGGCTGCTCCCCCGGTCCATCTTCTGAAAGAACTCCCTCGTCCTCTGCACCTTTTTGTACTCTCCCGTCATTAGGCACCACAGGAGGAATAATCCGATCCATGTCCTCTAGCTCACCTAAACTAGGCTGGTTCTTCTCTGGCTTACCAATGTCTTCTATACACTGATCTTCAAAGAAAACCACATCTCTACTTCTGACGAGCTTCCTCTAGGTCGGATCCCACAATCTAGAACCTAACTTTTCATTACTGTACCCCAAGAACACACTGCCTGATCTTCATATCGAGCTTGGACATCTCGTCCTTTGGTACGTGAACGGATGCCCTGCATCCAAACACCCTAAGATGACTGTACGATGGATCCTGTCCAGTCCACACCTTCTCAGGTACTTCTCCATTCAACGGGACTGATGGAGACCTGTTTATCAGATACACTGCCGTGTGCATTGCTTCTGTCCAGAACGTCTTGGGCAACTTCGTATGGGATAACATGCATCTAATTCTCTCAACAATGGTGTGATTCATTCGTTCAGCTACACTATTATGATGAGGGGTCTTGGGAACCGTCTGTTCATGCCGTATACCCAGGGACTTGCAGTACTAATGAAAGTCGTCAATGTATTCACCACCATTGTTAGGATAGATGCACTTCAATGATCTACCTGTCTCTCTCTCGACCATAGCATGAAATAATTTAAACACACCAAAGACCTCATCCTTGGATTTTAATGCATAAACCCAAACCCTCCTAGATGCATCATCTATAAAAGTAACAAAGTACAATGCCCCACCCGAGGTTTTTGTCCTCATAGAACCACAAACATCAGAATAAACCAAATCTAATGCATGCACTTTATTAACATGAGAAGCAATTTTAAAGAATGAAACTCTATATCGTTTCCTTGATAAACAATCAAGACAGGTTTTGAGAGGCGTACCTGTCATGTCTGGAAGGAGCAGCTTCCTCGCTAGTAGCTGAAGCCCTTTTTCACTCATATGGCCCAGACCGCTGTGCCACATGTCAATAGCTGAATCTTCCGCTGCGTTCAACCCACCCTTGCATACACTGACACTTGCCTTGTATAGGGTGCAATACTTCTTTCCTCTGGCTACGATCAATGAACCCTTGATGAGCTTCCAGTGCCCACCAGCAAACCGGCTTTCATAGCCATCATCATCCAACCTTTCCGTCGACATCAAGTTGTGGCGAAGGTCTGGGATACGCCTCACATTCCTAAAAACCAATGTACACACATTGGTCTTCACACAAATATCACCGACCCTTACGATCTTCGATATGCCAGAATTTCTCATCTTCACGGTCCCATAATCACCTGACTTGTAGCTTGTGAAGAAATCCCTGCATGGAATCGCATGAAAAGAGACTCCTGAGTCTATCACCCAGTCGGTGTCCTGACTTGTAGCCATGAGACATACATCATGATCTGCAGAAAGAATAACTACAACGTCACCATCTGAAGTGACCGCAGTGAAATCTGATTCATCTTCTTTCTCCTTTCCTTTTCCTTTCTTGTCGTTCTTAGCCTTACAACATTCATGCTTATAGTGGCCCTTCTTGCCACAATTCCAGCATTCAACATCGTTTCTGTTACTCGACTTGCCTCTTGATTTATATCGGGCCTTCCCGCCCTTTCTGTTCTTTCCTCTCTTCCATTCCTGTGTCACAAGGGCCTCTTGCTGAGTAGACCCTTGAGACTTCCTCCTTGTTTCTTCATTGAAGAGACAGCTAGTCACCTGTTCTATGGATATCTTTCCGTCTGGCTTGGAGTTACTTAGAGACACCACCAGTGTCTCCCAACTGTCAGGTAACGAATTAAGCAATAGCAAAGCCTGCAGTTCATCATCCAGGACCATCTTCATAGCAGAGAGCTGGTTCACTATATTGCTGACCTCATTCATGTGCTCGGCCACAAAACCACCATCCTTGAACTTGAGATTCACAAGTCGCCTTATCAGAAATTTTTTATTAGCGGCTGTCTTCCTCTCATACAGCCCTTCTAGTTTCATCCATAGGCTAGCGGCTGAGGTTTTTGTAGACACATGGTGGAATACAGAATCATCCAGCCATTGTCTAATAAACCCCACCACCTTCCGGTCCATCTTCTTCCAATCATCATCAGACATATCCTTAGATTTTGCTGATATGCCTAAAATTGGATAATATAAGTCCTTGCAATAAAGAAAGTCCTCCATCTTAGCCTTCCATATGGTCTAGTTAGAACCATTGAGGCTGATCATCCTTGATGAGCCACCTTCTATAATTCCAAACCGATCCTACCCATTCAATGAACTTAGCGCTCTGATACCACTTTGTTGGGGGCCTTGCACAAAACCTTAGGATCTAGCCCTCCTGAACAAACTAGAATTATGGAATAATAAAGTAATGAAATAAATTAAAGCATCAATCACACACCGCACAAGAGATTTTTACGTGGAAAACCCTCAAAGCGGTAAAAACCACGGGACCTCGTCCAGATCAACAATCCACTATGAAGTAGAACATTACAACAGATCACAAGCACACCTTGCTATAATCAAACCTTCATCACTCACGCAGGAGTGGATAAACAGTAAGAGAACAAAGAAAACTGAGAGATCTCACCGATTACGAGGACGTAAAATCGCTGAGATATGGTAGATCACCTTCACGAGCATAACCTCCCTTCTACAAGCTTCCTCTCTCTCTTTTTTTCTCTCTCTCATCCCTTTGATAGCCCTCTTGTGTTTTTCTTCAAATATCATACCCTATAAAAACCCCAGGCAACCCCTTTTATAGTTTTGGAAAACTCCTTTCCGCATCCCAGTTGCGAAAGGACTTGCGACACGAAATTCGCACAAAATCGTAGAACAAATCTGTGTAACCACGACTGGTCATGCGCCACCCACGACCGGTTGAGCGCCACCTATGATCGGTCGTGCGCCTCCCACGACCGGTCGAGCACCCCGGAGAAAATCAGTCCAAACTCGCTGGACTTTGAGTCGTGCAACTCACGATTGGTCGAACACCAGCCCACGACCGGTCATGGACCACCTACGACCGGTCCAGCAACGTGGTGAATTACTCAGATTTTTCAACCCGCTGCATTGTCTCTCCCCTGAACTGAGGAGGAAAACCCCATCACTTCTCTCAATGCTCGCATATCAACTATTATATATGCAACTAGAGAATCAAATAACTCCAATCTAAAGTAATATAACTAATGTATAAAAGGAATCATATAACACAAGGGAGATGATGCTTCCCATGTTATATAGAGGAATTACATAACATATGCCAAACACGTGAAGGAGGTAAACAAAAAAGAAAAGGGAGATACATCTATGTGGGAAAGAGAAAGTAGATGTGATGCGATTATTAAGTTTGTCTTATAGAGCTTTTACTACCAGGTTTACCAACTTGACACTTTGTGCTGGCTACATGAAGAGGAGGAAAAGTTGGTGCTCCTTACATGCATCAAAAGTTGAAGGAAGCATGTTTTATCTAAAACATCCTTGGCACCAGGTAAAAAAAAGTTACCCATTTTGTGTCAAGCAACTATTATTTTCATAATGGTCTTTTGTAGAGAATGTTTGGCAATATGAAGGCATCTATAATTATGCTATGAAGAGTGAAAGCATGAGACTTAATCCAAAGGGTTAAAATTATGGCCCGGCATAGAGGGGCTTAATTATGTACCATGTAGAAGCAAAGTCTGGCATTTAAATTGAATAATAGTTGTTGTACCTTTTTTTTTTTTACAGTTCCTAGAGTGGCCAATGAGAAAAGGACGTGTGTTATTCTACGGAAGAGGAATATCATGTGAAAGATCTGCAAAGATATTTGAAGCTCTTTTTTATAGAAGAGTAACTAGCATTGAGATGGCAATACATGTCATCTGATGATGGGGTAAGGTCTAGAAGCCCAAGAGTCAAAGTTGGTTAAGGAAGAAGAAATGCTCAAACAATTAAAAGGGGATGTTGAAGAGTCACTATAATAGTCAAATATTCAAATGATTCTTATCTCCTATGAAAGTTTATAAATAATAGAGTAAATCAACAAAGCAAGACATCTGATACCCAATCTAACAAATCAAGTTAAAATTATCTTATCTTAAAATAATTAGTAGCATTAATTCTATCTTAGGATTAAAATCCCTTTTCTATAATCAAAGTCCATGCTTCTACGTTGGACTATATCTATTATTTATTCAAGTAGTTCTTCATTTAGAAAGGCTTCTTGTAGTTGCGCCTCGACCAACTATGAGTATTTCCTTTATGTTTGACGATAGTCAGGTATTAAAAAAGTCTTTTCATATAGAAGGAAAAGTGGAACCCATATCTAGAGAAAGAATCCCACCCTCCGACTACTGCCTGATCACTTTTTGAAACCAATTTGCAAGGGGTTGAATAGGCGACCGATCTGCTCAAATCTTGGTCATATATGATTACGATTGTCGTATCTGCCTACACTGATGCTTGGGGTCAAGTTGTTCAGTTGGAATCAAGCTGCATAGTCAGTTCTAGCATGCCTATGTGAAACTGAAAAAGTGTCGAACAATTTTTGGCATGCTCGGTGGGACAACAACTACTTGGTTATCAGAAATATTTAGTTAAAATATGATTGTATTAAAACATGAACAAAAGAGGTGCTCGCAATACTTTTACCACTCATGAGCCTCCACTAGTAGAGTAGGAGATTCAGGCACAACCAACACCTAATCTGTTGTCGAACCTGACACCTAGTTTCTCTAACACTAATATGACATCTTCATCTTAGACCAACGCTTTAGACTCTACCAGGCTACATGATATGCAAATGGGTTGTAGATTTGTCACGAGCTCAGGCTGAACATTCTCGAAATTATTCTGAAACTTTCAACAGATTGGTGGCTAGTCAGGCTAAGAGTATGAATAGGATGATATCCATTATTGCTGAAAGAATGTCTGTTGGCCCTTAAGAAACTATGCCTCAGTCAACTATCCCTTAGCAAACTATGCCTCAGCTTGTGTGCCTCATCCTCTTTTTGAATGAAGATATGTCAGAAACTTGGCTCCATCACAACCAATATTGGTAGCAACCATCTTACAATGGAACACCCCTCTTATTGCAGTATAGGCAGTGTTCGAGTTGTCGGTATCGCTACAAGTTTCGCTGGCCGCAGATAAAGATATAATATCATTATCGCCGATAATTGAAAATGCAGGGAAAAAGAGGAAAATATGGAGAAAATGGTGGAAATTTTCAGTGAAACTTCAGGACATGCCTAAAAACACATATTTACATATTCAGGAATGAAAATTTTGCAAAAAGAATGCATTAAATTAGAAGTTTTCATTTAATGGAGGCTAAAAAGTATGCATTGTCATAAGAAATCAAAATTAGTTTATATAATACAAATGCAAGCTTTTACAACAATTAAGACATGCAAAAGTCCCAATGAATTGAAAAAAATATACATTTCTAGCCATGTTTCATCCCCACATTGAGTGACGAGGTGGCTCGTAATCATTGTCCGGATCTCGTGGCAGTTGAGAGTATTACTGCTGCTCAACATATTGGCAGTACTGTTCCCAGGTCATCCTTTGCTCGTACCAATTGAGGAACTCTCTTATATATCTCTGATAGTCATCCTCCCCAAACTGTACGAGTACGCCTAGACGTGAGAATTGCATGACATACATCGACGGCATTTCCTGAGCAGGGTACTGAAGGAACAGATCAAGTCCAACCCCGACTCCTTGATAGTATTGTTGCCAGTCATACGGGTATCCCGAATATCCTCCTGTCAAAGGGTTATGACTCGAAGAACTATCTTCCAGCAGCATGTACCCATGGGTATATGAGCGTGACTGAATGTCAGAGCTATCATGGCCATACCCGTGATATTCCCCATGAGCATAAGGTGGGATAGAGGTGGAGCTCCCCCGATCTGAACTTATGTCCATAGATGACAAGCTGTGTGTGAGAGCATCAGCCGCGACGCCTTCGATGTTCTTCTTCGAACGACGCTCGAACATATATCTGGGCTCTGATGCTTTTGCCCTGGATGGTGGACGAGATCCATGATCCTCGTCCTGAGTGGCATGGTCAAATCTCTGCTCCTCAGTGAATTGGCCAATGGATCGTTGGTTTTGAGTCGTTGTGTACCCCCCACCACTGCCACTGCCACTGCCACTGCCACCCCCCACCCCATTAGTACCACCTATACTAGTGTTGGTGCCTCCATCTCCTCCCTCATCACCGTTGTCATCGTCGTCGTCGTCGTCGTCGTCATCCCTAGGACCAATGTCAAGTGGGGGTTGAGTCTCATCATCATCATTACTCACTACAACTTGATGAGGAGGGGGCCGTGAAGATGCTTCCTCACCCTTATTGGAACGTGCCTTCTGTTTCTCTACTACCTGATCAACATCGATACCCAGAGCCGCTGCTCCCTCGGCTATTTGTGGAGCAGGGCCTCCCTCCGCATAATCTAAATCAGCTGATTTGACCCACTCATAAAGTGGGTCCTCATCATCATCACCTATCTGTGCCATGTTACCTACAGACAACAGGTCTAACGGGTCTTGATTTTTCTCTATGTCTAGGTCTACCCGCAACTGCCTCTCTCTTAACTTCATATTGTAATGGCAGTAAACGAGCTTTTGTAGCTTCTCATATGCTAGTCTGTTCCTCTTGCTGGTGTGTATGAGTGACCATGTGCTCCAATTCCTCTCACACGGTGAGGAGGATACAGTCTGTGCGAGAACACAGACTGCCAATAACTGCAGTGCAGGCATGTCGACTCCATACATCGCCCACCACTCACCTATATATCCATGAGGAGCTTGTTTTAGTTTGAAGTTTAAACGAAAAATGCAATTACTTAATTATGTTAACATACTCACAAGGCATCATCGTTTCAGTCGATGCTTTTGCTAGTGCGGATGAGAACATACCCCTCGCATCCCTAAACCACAACAACTGTAAACACGGATTCACAGGTCATTATTTTTAATCATCCATATTTCTAGAGGCTATAAGAAAGAAATTTTATTACATTACCTGGTTACCGAAATCTGCTTGCGCTGTTGATTCTAGGAACAATCGTTCGAACGCCTCGTGGACGGCCATCGTCAAATCTTGATTCTCATGGAGCCGACGTTTATAATAAAATTTAGGATTCAGGTAGTATGCTGAAACTCAAATATTAGTTACTTAGTTGTATTAACATGCAAACAGAAGTGATGCTTAAAGTACTCAGTTGTATTAACAAACTTACCAACTTGGTGGAGTAGATGCTCGAGAGTCCCAGTCCATCGACGATTGATGATATTGATCACCCACTGACACGAAGTGGGGATTGCAGTCATTATCCCCTGTCTCATGATTCTCTTAAGCTCATAAATTGAACCCATCGAAGGCCTCATCTCATTATCTATGGCTCGTAGGACCTTGTACATAGGATGCAGGAAGGAAACGACGTGGTGAACTTTATCCCAGAAGGTATCGGAAAGCACACTATTTGAACAGGTCTTTGCACCCTCAGTCTTCCTCTGATTCCACTCCGTGTATCTCTCAGATTTGAATAAATTTCTGAGACCCACGCGATGCCTGTATAAGCTGTCGAGTGCAATGAAGTTCGTGGCGAATCGTGTCGCGCTTGGTCTAATGATGTCCCCTCCACAACACTCACGCATTGTAGCTAACAACCATGAGTTATTTTATATAAAGTTTGTCACTTTCCTCGCATCCTGGATGGTTTTCCTAACAGAATCCTTCTGACCTATCTCCTCAAGCATTAAACCAATGCAGTGTGCCACACACGGGGTCCAATAGAGATTGAACTTTTTCATTAATTTCTTCCCCGCCTTAATGAACACACTGCCATTGTCCGTCGCAACTTGGACAATATTCTGGGACCCAACATCTCTAATTACTCATTTCAAGAGAGCATATATGTATTCGTGATCTTTTATTCTGTCCGATGCATCAATGGATTTGAGCAAAACTGATTGTCCTCTACAGTACACCATGAAATTGATAATGGACAATTTCGTGGGTCCTGTCCACCCATCACACATGATTGTTACCTCATACTGCTTCCAGTTCGGCTAGAGTCCACGTACCCAAGCCTGCATCTCCTCGTGTTCTCGATCGAGGTAGACGCCAAGAATCTCCTGTGGCGTGGGAGGCTTCACCCCGGGCCCGGCACGTTGTACCTCCTCAATCATATTTTTGAAGTGAGGACTGACTGCTGCATTTGCTGGTACATGGCTCGAGATGAACCACCTAGATATAGCGCCACCCACTTTCTCCCTGAGCCCCTTACTCCACACACTTTTTAATCTTTTTTTATTAATGCCTGCGATGGTTGCATCTGGGACACGAGCGCTTTACGTGCATTGTAGGCCATGCCTGCTGCCTCCCTCAAATCGTCTACTACTCCCACCAGCCTCATGTTAGGATGTCCCAAACGACGGCCTACTCTCATCAATTCGTCTTCTTTGCTCCCCCTCCCACTCTGAAGCCCGAGACTCATGAATCACTTGTCTAAAATCACTCCTTTCTCGAGCCGTAACACAGTCATCGGGGTACACGATCCCCTCATCGTCGTCATCATTATGCTCGTCGATAGTACTTAGGCCCCGTCCAGTGCCTCGTAGTTCCTTCCTCATATCCCTCTCCCAATCCTTTTGCCGCAGCTTGCGTGACTTCGCTTCATTCATCACTCTTCTCATTTCCTCTCCCACTGACCTTGTTACACTTGGACAGTCTTTCACATTCTTGTATCCTCCTGCCAAATGTTCCTTTAGCCTAGACACTCCCCCACTCCGTATCACTTGGCCACAATAGTTGCATATGGCTCCATATTTATTCCCCTCCACTGGCCGTCCATGTTTCCACCCAATGTCCCTTGCTCCTCCTTTTCCCGATCCAGACGACATTTTGCTCCCTAGTAGTATACAAATTTGCAATTATCGACAAAAAAAAAAGTGCATCGGCTTGTATTCAGTGTAAAAATGATAGGAATATAAATCTCAGGTGGACCACACCACAGGAAAATAATAGTGATTGGATATCCACCATTAAAATAACAGTGGTCCTAAGGACCATTGTACTGTTTACTTGACATCCAATTTGTTGATTAGGTCAACATTGCTTTTAATGGTCCACTTGACACCACAGGACCGCCCTAAAAATGTTTTTAATGGTTGAAGTTTATTCAACACTGTTTCTAATAATGTGGTCCACTTGAGTCTATTATATACCTCAGTTCTGTTCTCATTCTATAAAATGATGTAGAAAAATAGATGGACGGTAGGTCTAAAACACATTCATCATGGTGGGGCCCACAGAGCCACCACCATCTTTGGTTTATTCGACTTAGCATTTTGAGTAATTTGTTAATGTGTGAGTGTGATGTTTCTGCATCTTGGAATTTGTAGAATAACTCACTCCCATCAAACATGATTCTACTGGAGATGCCATCATTTTAGCTTGTCAAAAACTAACACTAAATGCACAAATAATCAAAATTATTTGTTTAGAAATATGCTGATTCGACCACTAATTTACCGTCCAACCAGTGGATGATTTCCATTAACCTATCATGTGATTGTGTGACATTCAGCCCATCCAAAATGTCTGTTTAAATCGGGGGGAGGGGGGGGGGGGGGGGGGGGGGGGGTCTGAAAATGCACCACCAATGCTGTGACAGTGACGTCACCAAGCTATGTGGACCCACCACGATGCGTGTATTGTATCCATACCATCCAACCATTTGCAAAGATCGTTTTATGCGTGAGAAAATGAATGAGATAGATCTAAAGTTAAAGTGGATCCACCACAGAAAACCATGGGAGCAATCACAGCCACCGTTGAAATATTTATAGGGTCCACTATGATGTATTTTTGAGATCCAACCTATTCATAAGTTAATAATGAGATAAATGAAGTGAAAATAGAAATATCAGCTTGATCAGAAACTTCAGTGGCCCCTAAGAAGTTTTGAACGCTGGATGTCGCTGTCTCCACTGTTTTCTATGGTGGGGTCCACTTGAACTTTAGATCTATCTCATTCTTTTTCTCATGCCATAAAAAAATCTCTCCAAATTAATGGGTGGTATGGATACAACACTTGCATCATGGTTGGGTCCACATGGGGATCGATACCATGTATTGAAACGGGTATCTCCACTCAGTCTGCGAGTTGAGTTGTGGTTCTGAGTGTCTTTGGCTATGGCTTTTGTCTGTAGCCAATCCAGAAATCAGCTTACCTCCTGATTTACTCAGTACGCTCTAAGTTGGGCCCACTTTTCCCTTGCCATGCTCGGTGGGCCCCACCATGAAGTATGTGTTTCATCCATGCCATCCATCTATTTTTATAAATTATTTTATGATAAGAAAAAAAAAAGATGTATATCCCAATCTCAATTGGACCACATTAAAAGAAACAGTGTTGAATGAACTTTGACCATTAAAAACTTTTTCCGGGCCATAAAGATCTTGGAACAACTTGATCTTTGTTTTTTCCCTTCATCTGAGTCTTTATGAACTAATTAACAGATTGGATGTCAACTAAACAGTATAGTGGGCCTTAGGAGGATTTAAATGGTGTATATCCAATCACTACTGTTTTCTCGTGGTGTGGTCCACCTGAGTTTTAGATCTACCTCATTTTTTGATTAAAGCTCTAAAATAATATTTAAAAATTAATGAACAGCATGGATACAACAGATGCATCATGGTGGGGCCTATAGAGCGCGGGCCTGCACTAAAGCCCAAGCCGTGGTGGGGTGGTGAGATTGCATGGTAAAAGTGATGCAACAACTTGCATTGTCAAAGCCCACCTGTGGGTCCACCATGATTTATGTAATTTATCCACTCCTTCCATCCATTTTAACAGATAATTTTAGGTCTTGAGCCTAAAAACTAAGTTTATCGAAACCTCAAGTGGACCACACCATAGGAAACAGTATGAATTGAACATTTACCGTTGAAAACATCTTGGGGGCCACAGAAGTTTTGGATCAAACTTCTATTTATTTTTTCCCTTCATCCATGTCTGTGTGATCTTATGAACAGGTTGGATGAGAAATAAACATCACTATGGGCCCTAGAAAAGTTTTAACGGTGGAAGTCATTATTCAAACTATTTTCAATGGTGTGGTCCACTTGATCTTTTGGTACCCTTAAATTTTTGTCTCAACCCCTAAAATAATATAGAAAAATGGATGGACCGCATGGATGGACCAGAGGCATTCTCGGTGGGCCCAACAGAGTGTACTCGGTACGATAAAAGTGTACAGAGTAACCCAGTATGCATTCCCATTCACCCCGCGGCCCTCCCGATACCCAACTTGGGATAAAAACCCCAAATTCCCTCTCCCCTTTCAAAATTTTCAAAAATTCATTCCTTCCCACCGATTTCTCCGAGGTCTTCGATCGCAAATCTCTCTTCCTCATCACAAATTTTAAAAAAAACCTCTATTTTCGAAGAAATCTCGGCCTGCAAGAGGTTTCCGCAACTTGCAGAGGATTCTTCGACGGGAAGAAAAGATATTTTTGGGGTTAAATCTTACTAGAAATGCCGATCTGCACTCGACAACAGCTGAATCCGTGTCTTCCTCCAAATTCGGGTGAAAAAATGGGTATTTCTTATGTTTTTTTTGTGATTTTCTCGCCGACAACCCCCCTCCTTTATCAATAAAAGTGGGTTGTTGGCTATAGTTCCCACCCGTGGTTGGTGGGAACAGCGATATATCGGCCGTATTTTGAAAATACTGATAATATCGGCGAGATTTCGGTGAAATTTGGAAACGAAACGATATATTGGGGTTTCGGTGTCACTGCACTGGCGACGCCGAAATTATCGGCGATATTTCGATAATATCGGCGATAATTTGAACACCGAGTATAGGAAGTGCGGATAGTTCCTCCTCCTGCTGAGGTCAGAAGATTTGAGCTAGAGAATATGAATTTCATTCTAGAAGTCAGGAATTAAGTACTTGTTGGGATACCTTTCCCTAGGAATCATCCTTATAATGGGGAACAATACCCTATAAGTCATACGCCACCTCTAATGGCCGAACCTCAACATGTGGATTGTGATCAAATCATCCAAATGGTTTAAGAAGTGGCAGGCCAAGTTCTTGGACGAAGTACCACTCCCATCTATCATAAATCAAATTATGAATGGATCGATCTACAATATCCATTACCAAGGAATTATTAACCTGACTTTATGTTGTTTATTGACGATACTGACCAATCGACCATAAAAATATAGATTGATTTACTATGCAATGCGGTAAACTTGCTAACAGTGACTATTACAAGTTATAATTATTTACTCATTCATTAATGTTACTAGCTTTCACTTGGTACTCTAATTTATTGTCAAATTCTATTCAGACATAGCAAAAGATGGAAGAGAAATTCCATGTCCGGTTCTTCTACAAGGACAAGAAAATTTTTATGGTTGATCTTGCACGTTTTCGACTGTTACCCAGAGAACTGATCCAAAATTATATCACTTGGTTTCAATGAGTAAAGAGTTGATGAAAAGTAGTCACGACTAGGGCCAAATTTATACAATTGGCCCACAATGGTTTGGAATTCAAACTTTGTAAAAAATTTATCAAAACAGAGTTTGTTGACCTTCATGACCTTATTAGAAAAGTATCTCGGTATGAAGCTTTGGTTCAAGAGAGAACGAGGCAGAAGAACTCGTATCTTAGGACATTATTATGATCCCAATTATGATGTGGCAATGGCCAAACAACCATTCATCTATTCGTCTCGGTATGAAACATTGGTTAAAATAGAAGCAATTAAATCAACTACACAGAAACCTCAAAGGACATATACCTTCGATATCATGCGGGTTGATGAAATATTCAACATAATGTTAGCCGGGAACTTAATTAAAATCTATATTAATCACAAAATACCTACGATCGAAGAGTTGAAAAAGACCGAGTATTGTAAGTGGCATGAAAGTCGGTTTTATTCTATTAATAAATGTGTTGTTTTTAGGAACATTATCTAGGACAACATTGATCGAGGATTACCAAAATTTTCCGAGAAAGAAAACAAGGCTATGCTAATTGATTTTGATCCATTTTTAGCTAGTATTGATATTAGCATGGCAACAGTTGATCCTCATAAATTGATTCAACATGACAAAAAGTTGATCTTGGGTTCAATAACGACCATGATGCGATATGATGACACCTTAAAGGAAAAATCGAGTCGACATGGTGAGTGGGTATCAGCGTAGGAATACAACCAAAGAAAACATCGCCAACTCACCATAAGCCATACTTATGTGTAAAGTCTTGAATTTTCGCCAATTTGGTATGAAAAAATCATTTAATCCTTCATCTAGTGATCTTTAATACACAATCCTAATAAAAACATGGATATTACAAATAAAGAACCTTATGAATTTAACTAGACAACCTTAAAAACCCATCGAATGCGCCTAATCACCTAAATCTTAGGTCTAAAATTGTGATCTAAATACCAAGGGACAGGATCTGAATGACCTACCACTGATTAATAAGAATCACTGCACTTTAGTGAAGATTTATTTGAAATTAAGACAACAAATAGATTAGATCCTAATTTCCCCACATGCCTAAACCACATTAACCTAGTAAGCCTTTTAGCCTAATATCAATGGTTTAGAATGATTATGATTGAATCATCATTTTTGTTAATTATGAATTAGACATAATATGAACTTAACTAATCTATGCATTAACTATTGTAGATAGGAAATCTCACTATTGAATTCATTCTAAAAATGTCCGGATACTAAACAAGCTCTAGACCGCTCATTAGTGGACCACAAAGTTTAAAACTATAGAAAAATTTTAATCTTACAGGCTTGATGTCTATCGTGGGACATTGAGCTGAATTGTGCATCGAATCGTTCAACTCGACAACCATCAAATTGAATTTTGGTCATAAATGTTGATCGATGCTCTGAATTACAGGGTAATTATAGCAGTATGTAGATCACAATAAGGGACAACTATCCCATGACATAGATCAACCTTTACACCTCCTCGTGGACCCTAATATAGAAATAATAAATACTAATCAATTTCACTTCCCCAGTCTCCATATGAACTTCCTGGATTGGATGAGAGAGGAGAAAGATAAAGACAGAGAGAGAGAAAAGGAGAAGAGAGAGTGTGAGTGAGAGTGAAGTGGGAGCTTGGAATTGGGCTCCAAGTTCTCATGAGTGGTTATTGCAACATGTTGAGATGTAGAGCCACATCTAGGGGCCGCTTGACCAGTCGAGTGCCTTGCTTGACCAGTCGAGTGGCCCACTCGACCAATCGTGGACTAGCTCGACTTAAAGTCTAGCGAGCATCAAGTTTTGGATTCTGAGGTGCTCGACCAGTCGAGGCCCTTGCTCAACCAGTCGAGGGTCCGCTCGACCAGTCGAGGTTACGCAGATTCATTTTCGGATTTAATGCGGACTGTGGATTTTAGAGTCGATTTTCGCAGAGGTGCGAAAGGGGAGTTTCCTAAACTATAAATAGGGGTCCCTAGTACTTTTCTAGGTATTATGGAAATTATTCTAAAGTGTGGGCAAAGGGTTTTCTCTGTGCTTCCAAGGGAGAGGTGAGTATATTGCCTTGTAATCTTCATTTTTCTTCATAGTGGAAGTTTCATCCGTGGTTTTTTACCCTAGTTTGGGGTTTTTTCACGTATATTTTGTCTTGTGGTTTGTTTGAATTGCTTTAATTCTTTTCTAGTTTATATTTCTTCATGTTTATCATTTGTGGGTGAGACCGGAGATTGGATCTTGGTTCACTGCGTTGTTGGCGTGCTACGCAACAACTGGTATCAGAGCCTTTTTGGTTTAGTTCTATTAGGAGCGATGACAGAAGAAGGGAAGACTAGAATTGAAAAGTTTAATGGTTTAAACTTTACCTTCTGGAAGATGCAGATGAAGGATTATCTGTATCAGAAAGACCTCTATATTCCTCCAGGAGGAAAAGAAAAGAAATTAGAAAAGATGACAGATGATGAATGATTTTTATTGAATCGGAAGGCTTTAGGAACGATCCGACTCTCTTTGTCAAAGAGCGTAACTTTCAATATATCCAAGGTGAAAACTACAAAAAATTAATGGAAGCCTTGGCCACCATGTATGAAAAACCCTCAGCGTTCAACAAGGTTCGTCTTATGAAACAACTATTCAACATAAAGATGTCAGATGTTGGGAGCGTGGCTGAATATCTAAACAACTTCAATGCAGTCACAAGCTTGTTGGAATCCATTGACATTATTTTTAAGGATGAGGTGAGGGCGTTATTGATCTTGTCCAGTTTACTAGACAATTAGGATGGTTTGGTGATTGATGTGAGCAATTCTTCAGGGTCGACAAAGCTGAAATTTGATGATGTGGCTAGTTTAATTCTTAGCGAAGAATCTATAAGAAAGGCATTAGGAGTTTCAGAGGATTCAGGGAATGCTCTAAACGTTGAAGGAAGAGGAATATCACTGAACAAATGAGGCAATAAACACGGATGTTCTAGTCGAGGAAGAAGTCCAAGGGACCGAAAAATAAAGATGAGTGTTAACATTGCGGCAAGAAGGGGCACATGAAACATGATTGCACGACGCTCAAGAAAAAGAAGGAAGCTCTCAAGGCAGGAAGGATTCAGTGAATCTATCTGAAGAGAGTGACACAGAGGCGTTGATCTTATCTCTTGATGTAAGGAATGAGTCTTTGGTTATAGACTCGGGTGCTTCGTTTCATGTCATTTCGTCTAAGGAAGTTCTGCATGATTATGTGTTAGGTGACTTCGAAAGAGTCTACCTGGGTGGTGATGAACTATGCAGTATCGTTGGAAGGAGAGACGTTCATATAAATTAGAAAAGATGGAACGACTTTGAAATTGAAGGATGCCAGACATGTACTGAGTTTGAGACGAAACTTGATCTCAATGGGGCAGTTGGCTGATACCGATTATGTGATGACATTCACTAGTGATTCCTGAAAGATCACAAAAGGTGCCTTGGTGATATCTCGAGGCAAGAAGGAAGATACTTTATACGTGACTTTGGGATCATATAGTTCACTCCCAGTTGCATCAACTAGAGTGAATGGGCAGTTATGGCATCAGAGGTTGGGGCATATGAATGAGAAGGGGATGAAAGTGCTGTTATTAAAAGGGAAGCTATCAGGGCTGAAGTCTATTGACTTGAAATTTTGTGATGACTGTGTGTATGGCAAGCAGAAGAAGGTAAGTTTTAAGAAGACAAGACACGCTCCAAAGAAACTATGTTGGAGCTTGTACACACTGATGTGTGGGGACCGGCACAGGTATCATCTCTTAGTGGCTCACGTTATTTTGTTTCTTTTATTGATAGTGCTAGTAGAAAACTGTGGATTTATTTCTTAAGGCACAAATCTGATATATTTGATGTATTTAAGAAGTGAAAAGTTATGGTAGAAAACGAGACATGTAAAACAGTAAAATGTCTCAGATCTAATAATGGGGGAGAGTACCATGATAAGAGATTTGAGGAGTATTATGCAACAAATGGAATTAAATATCAGAAAAGATTCTAAGGACACCACAACAGAATGGTGTGGCTGAGCGTATTAATAGGACCATCCTTGAGCGCACCAAGAGCATGAGGTTACATGCAAAATTGCCCAAGATGTTTTGTGCAGATGATGTAAATATTACCGCATATCTCATCAATAGAAGTCCCTCAACACCATTAGATGGTGGGCTACCAGAAGAAACGTGGACTGGAAAAGAAGTGAATCTTACACATCTCAATGTTTGGTTGTACTTCATATGTTCACATTGATGCAGAGCACACAAACAAGCTGGATGCGAAGTCCAGGAGGTGCACGTTTATAGGCTATGAGCAACATGATTTTGGCTACAGGTTTTGGGATACAAAAAATAGGAAAATCATTAGAAGTAAGGACGTAGTCTTTAATAAAAAAGTGATGCATAAGGACAGTGTGCAGGAAAATAAGGTCGAAGAGAAAGAATTCGTAGAGTTAGAAGAGTTACCGGATACGGGTGTTACAACGCCACAAGATGATCATTCACAAGAGCATTATGAGGCAGAGCCACAGACACCAGATGTGAGGAGGTCTACTCGGGAGAGGAAACCCACTGTCCGATACTCACCCTCCTTATATTATCTACTGCTGACAGATAATTGTGAACTAGAATGTTTTGAAGAGGCATTACAGTCAGATACACGGGTTAAGTTGGAGTATGCCATGAATGATGAGATGGACTCTCTTGAGTCTAATCATACATGAGAGTTAGTCACTCTACTTAAGGGTAAGAAAGCTCTTCATAACAAGTGGGTTTACAGACTAAAGGAGGAGCACGATGGTTCGAAACGGTACAAGACTAGATTGGTTGTGAAAGAGTTTCAACAAAAGGCAGGTATCGATTTCACTGAAATATTTTCACCACTATGATTCGCATGGTCTTGAGTATAGTGGCTACAGAAGACTTGCATCTAGAGCAGCTAGATGTTAAGACAGCCTTTCTTTATGGGGACCTTAAAGAAGAGAAATATATGCATCAGTCGACAGGATATGTGGCTCTAGGAAAGGAGAACAAGGTGTACAGACTGAAGAAGAGTTTATATGGCCTGAAGCAGGCCCTGAGGTAGTGGTACAAGAATTCGACAGTTTTATGTCGGGAAACAGTTTTAGGTGATGTCATGCAGACCACTGTTATTATTTGAAGAAGTTTGATACGTCGTATATCATCCTTCTTCTGTACAATGATGATATGCTTGTGGCTAGTTCAAGCATGAAAGACATCTTAGATCTCAAAAGACAACTGTTTAGAGAATTTGCCGTGAAGGATTTAGGAAATGTAAAACAAATCCTACGCATGAGAATAAAGCATGACAGGGAAAACAAAAAACTAGTTTTATCATAGGCAGAGTACATAGCCAAGGTACTTAATTGATTTAATATGAGAGGTGCTAAGCCGGTTAGCATTCCATTAGCCAACCACTTCAAGCTATCTAAGGAGCAAGGTGCAAAGACGTAGGAGGAATGAGACTACATAGATAAAGTCCCATATGTGTCAGTTATTGGGAGTCTTATGTATGCTATGGTGAGTACGAGGCCAGACATTGCTCAAGCAGTGGGAGTTGTTAGCAGGTTCATGACCAACCCTGGGAAGGAACATTAGGAAGTTGTGAAGTGGATCCTTAGATACCTGGTAGGTACTAAGGATGTAGGGTTGTGCTTGGTAGATCGAAAATCAAGCTACAAGGCTACGTGGATTCAGATTTGGTAGGAGATATCGACAGCAGAAGAAACACTACAGGTTATGTCTTTACTCTGGGTAGTGCTGCAGTCAGTTGGATCTCTCAGTTACAGAAGGTAGTATCTATCAATACTACGGAAGCAGAATATGTTGTGACTATAGAAGGGTGCAAGGATATGGTGTGGATTCAAGGTTTCATGCAAGAGTTGGGTAAGAAGCAAGCAGATTGCAAGCTGTACAGTGACAGTTAGAGTGTAATACACTTGACTAAGAATTTAGCCTTTGATTCAAGGACCAAGTATATTGCCATCAGATATCACTTCATACGTTCGTTACTGGAAGATGGATCGATTACTCTGGAGAAGATTCATACAAGTAAGAATCCTGTGGATATGCTAACCAAGGCGGTCACACGGGAGAAGCTGAAGCTCTGTTTAGCTTTGATTGGTCTTTAGGCTTGAAGATGGGGAGGTGGTGCACTCCAGATGTAGAAGATAAAGGTTTATGGTGATGTGTCTCCAAGTGAGAGATTGTTGAGATGTGGAGCCACATCTGGGGGCCGCTCAACCATTCAAGTGCCCTGCTCGACTGGTCGAGTAGCTCACTTGACTAGTCGTGGACTGACTCGACTCAAAGTCCAGCAAGCATCAAGTTTTGAGTTCTGAGGTGCTCGATCGGTCGAGGCCCTTGCTCAACCAATCGAGGGTCCGCTCGACCAATTGAGCAGTCTGCTCGACTAGTCGAGGTTACGCAGATTCGTTTCTGGATTTAATGCGGATTGCGAATTTTGGAGTCAGTTTTCGCAAAGGTACGAAAGAGGAGTTGCCAAAACTATAAATAGGGGTTCCTAGAGCTTTTTTAAGTATTATGGGAGTTATTCTAAATTGTGGGCAAAGGGTTTTCTTTGTGCTTCCAAGGGAGATGTTAATATATTGCCTTGTAATCTTCGTTTTTCTTCATAGTGGAAGTTTGCATCCGTGGTTTTTTACCCTAGTTTGGAATTTTTTCACGTATATCTTGTCTTATCATTTGTTTGGATTACTTTGATTCTTTTCTAGTTTATATTTCTTTCGGTTTATTATTTGTGGGTGAGACCAGAGATTGGATCTCGGTTCACTACGTTGTTGGCGTGCTGCGTAACATTACAACCAAACCTTAGGACTCTTGATTTAGGGTTTGCATCCTATTATTTAAAGCATTATAATTTCATTTTAAGTTCTGATTTTAATAAAATATCCAGAGTATTTTTTTTCTCTTATGGACTCAAGAGCCATTACACCTTTTACAATTCAGCGCTCATATTACATTAAGGAAATGGTGTTCTTCCTCTTCTCTTTTCACTCCACTCCCTACGTTACAAGCCCTTCAAACCATGTTGAAACTTGTGACCCTTTCTTCCTTTTTGAAAATCAACAAACCTTAGTGCCCACATTGTAATGACCATCAATTTTGGTACCCTTTAGAACTGTAATTAATAGTTATAAATTTAATTTTTAGAATAGGAACAAAAATAAATGAGTTAGATAGTTAGTAGGGACACTGTAACATCCTGAAAATCAGGGGTCGAGTAGAAACCCAACTCTTGAGTTTCAAAACATCACTTATGCAACATAGATAATGATGAATGAATGTTGTCTGTAGAAGGGCATTAAACATGATTGGGATTACACTAAAAACAACATATCATACTCTAAAGGTGTTTAAATTATGCAAGCGGACTGTGATAGGTATTTAAACTATATAAGAGTGATGGTAAGCCCTCAGAGTATGAATGTCACTAGGTTAACAATTACAAGTTTGATTACAAAGTGCACAAAATGAGAAAAATGTAATGTCTTCTATCCCAAATACTGAAGCCTCGTCGGTGCAACTCCAGGTCAAATAGACCCACCAGAGAGTTACATGTAGGAGAACTCATCATCAAAAAGCAAAGTCCGGCTCCACTTCACAAGCATTGCCCTCACCTGAAACTAAGATAGGGTCTGGTTGGTGTGTACAACACCATCCCGTAACGTGGGAGTGAGTAGCTAACTCAGTAGAACAATAGAGTAAAGATTAGCATGTTATCAAATCAGTCAAGCGGTAATGATAAAGCAGTACAATCAAACATTCCTAGATACTCTTGTTAATGCAAGGATGACATGCAATCATGATACATGCCCTCGCCAACATACTCCCTCATGCGACACCATCTTACGTTCGCGGCATGCTTTCGTCCCTCAGTGCTCCACATCTTTCAGGCACATGCAGTGCGATATGGACATGATTACCGAGTTGTTATTAGTCCTTTTCATACAGCAGGATTGAGAAACTAAGGTACCTCCCTTATATCATTCTCAAACAAGGATCCATTCTAGGGTCGCCAGTCCTAGATAATCTCATACGATGATGCGGTTCTATGTCGCTGTAAAGGGCTGCCAGGGCTGTTACACGCACTCGTTGCATCGCTCCCCCATCACCTTATCAATATAAGCCTAGTTTATACTCTGTTTACTACAGGAAGGCTCGTCGCCTCACCGTAGATTCAGAGTATGCTCGAGGTCACTACAAAGTACTGTCAGGGCTGTTACACGCACTTGTTGCATCACTCCCCCATCACCTTATCAATGTAGGCCGACAACTTGAATACAGTGTCCCATACCACCATATTCGGCTCACGAGTCTGGGTTGCTCACTTGTCACTACTACGGGGAGGCTCGTGGCCCCAGCGTATGCTGACAGTTCGACCACGGTGTCCCATACCACCATGCCCGGCTCATGAGTCTTAGTGGATCAAGGTACTAAGGTTAACGGGGTTACACTGGTAAGTTTGGTACCTTAGGTTCAAGCAGTAGCGTCCATACATGGTTAACATACATCGGGCTAATCGGGTTACTTGACGAGTTTGACTAGTATGAACGCCCGTTGGGTTGATCGACATGAAGTGCATAAGCACCTCGTGTGGCCTAACCACTGTCGACAAGCAATGCACGACTCGGGTTCGTCAAACACGTTCTGCGTGGCGAATACAACTCAGCCACGAACTCAAGTCCGGTTACCAATTGCCTGGACTATGGTATAGTCTCAAACACTTTCAATCTGAATCAGTAAGCATATGAAAAAATAGAATTAAAATAATCAAGTAATCCAAGCATGATATCGAACATGTTAGAAGATATAACATGTACATGAAACCATACACAAACGTTTCATAAGTAAAGCGATTAAATCAAACACTTGCATGGAGGAAATCATAAACATCATTAAGATTGTTGAGAACCCTATCTCAACACCACTATTAAATTTAGTTCGCCACACAATTTCTCACATAGGCATCTTATCAAACACTTAGACTACACAACTCCAAACATACATGACGTATGTTGATTTCAACATAGAATATGACAAATCTTTATATCAAGGGGTTGTCTCTTACACAACAACCATGTTCTTACATTCAATACATATGGTAGGCATAAAACATAAATCCATATTTATTTAGTCATTTCAATAAACACTTAGACTACACACATTAGCCTACATAAGTTATGTTGGCCAAAATGTGTATTAGGGCGAATCCTTTCGCCAAACAGATCATGCATCCATAACTAGAATATATACACGGCAAATACTCATGGCAATCATATCAGAAAAATTTATACGGATACGGTATTTTCTACAAATACATAGAATACAAAAAATTCTATATTCTTTGTATTTAACCGAAATGGAAAATGGATATCATGTTCTACATGTGAAATAGCATCCACGTCAGGAATCTATCATTAAACGACATTAAAAGCTTTGAGAAATGATAACCTAAGCATCTATAGTCTGCACCTTATACCGTAGAAGGGTAAAGAAGTCGATGGAATCTCTAAGTCTTCGTCAACGTTGATATGACCACCTATAACACGAGGTAAGTCAGATATTTCGCTACTTGCAACTATCGAAACCCTAAAATAGATTAGGATTAGGTTTCCTTACCTAAGAACGATGCCAGAATCGTTGGCATAATGATCCAAATACGGTAGATGTGCACGAAGAATGGCAGGAACAACTGCCAAGAACAATCCTCACACTCTCCCTCACTTTCTCTCTCTCTCTTTCCTCCTCTTTCTTTCTTCTTTCTCCCTTAGGTTTAGGAAATTCGTATGGGATATGAGAGAGGGGCTTTAAGCCTCTTATATAGGCTCTAAATGGATGGAAATAGCCTTATGTCTAAGGTATACTTAGGTTATAACCAAATCGACCTTGTTCTGATCCAACGGAGCATTTCTAGAGGTTCTGTTACTAAATGCGGTCGGACTTAAGCTCATAAATGCTGGATCTTGATCGAGTTAAGTTTTCAGTCCGGTCGGATTTCCAGATCGACCGTGGCGGATCAGTTTCAGTTCAGCGGTCACCGAAACTCGATCAGGGCCACAAGTGCTATGACATGTAAGGGCCACCTATCCTGATCTGAGGGTAAATTTGGGTCAAAATCCAACGGTCAGAACGCTTAGAAATAACGCGCAAGTGACACGTCTCAGATTTCTTAAAATTATATTTAATTTCTTAAAAATCTTCATTTTCTCACACTCTTCACTCCGGACTCAAGGAAATTGTCCCATAGCATCGTTTGGACGTGATTTTCGCGGTGCTTGTCAAGTCCAATTACGCGGTCAATATCTTCTAAGTTTATCGCTATCGGACTTTCGATGTGCGGTCCAGGTCCAATACGGAGTTTCAAAGTGCTCCCGAGAGCAAACGGGAATAGAGATTGTCCCTAAGTTTCTAGGTAACAGTGTTAGCAGTCCTACTCATTTTGGGTTTTATAATTCGTATTTAAAGTGGTTCAAGTTAATTCTACTGAGTATTCAGTTTGGTACTTAACCAAATTCTAGCCTAATTATGGCAGAGTACGGTCCTAGGGCCATTCTATGCCCCATTTTGGGCACTTCTAGTTATTATATTATTTTAATTATTTTTCTAGTGGTTCATCATCGAGTTTACCCTATCTCCACCAAATTTCATAAGATTTCAAGTTGTAGAAAAATTCTAAAAATTCCCGAAGCAGCAGCTGTCCAACAAGTAATTTTCGGACAGTTGTCACAACGTCCTAATTTAAACTATATTAAATATTTTATTATATTTTAAAAATATTTTTATATAAAACTAGACTCATTTATTTTCAATCTGGTTTTTGAATCACCTAAATCAGAATTATAACGAAGGAGATATGATTTTTCAAAGTTAGACGAAACGTGTAAAAAAATGCAGAAACCGGGCTGCCTGACCGTTGTACGGACGAGGCCTCGCCGATTCGGCGAGGACATGGGAGAGGTCCTCCCCCCCCCGGGGATGCCGAAAACATGTGGGACGCACCTCGGGTCCTCCCTAATTGAGCCATTTGGGCCCACGAGTCCGTCGAGGCATTTATCGAGTCTCACTTGCAAACCGGAATGAGTTATGCGACGTACAATATATGATTTTGGGATAGAAGAAGCTAATCCATCCAAATAACCTATCTACATCATGAGATTCCAAGAATTCCATAGTCAAAATCTCATTTTATGCATGTACGAACCATTTATAGTAAGTTTTAGTTTAAGTATAGTTCTTCACCTTTTAAACTTTAGGATTTATGTCTAATATGAATGTACTTGGAGAAATTTGAAGAATGAGGTGGTGAAAGGTGAGATTTTGAAGGAAATGTAAGAATTTGAAGGAAATGGGTCGAAAAAAAGGGATCTTAGGCTTTGGGATTGAATTTTAAAAAGTTAATAAGGTGTTTATGTCACGCCCCAAACTCGAAAACCGGGCTCACAAAATTTCCGATCGCCGAATCCGGCGCCGACAGCCTCCGTAGAACCCCATTCTCGGCTCCTAGCTCTCATTCGCCAGGTTCCTATCCTGGGATGCTACGAGGAGGATTTTCAATGTCAGTTTGATTCGTAATAAGCATAACCAAAGGCATAACTCACAAACAACAACCAAGCACTCCATTACATTTCCACTATGATCAAAAACTTTACAAGTACAATGAGCATAAAGGGAAATACAATGATAAATAACAAAAACTGCAAAATGATCAGCAACGTGCTCCTGCCTCAGCGCTGCTGTGATCCAACGTCACCTGCACGCAACGGTCGTGCATAAGCTTACAGAAAGCTTAGAGGGTGGTGAAAGTATGTGCGCAAGGTAGTAATATGAACATGCAATGTCAGAGTAATGCGAAATATGCAGATAGAACCATGATATCATGAGCCGTACCGAGGCTTATGTGATGCAAGACATGAATGGTATCGGCCAACCCAAGGCCATGCGATGTGCAATGCAACTCAAGCATACAGATCCTCAACTATGTCCATACATCAATACAGCTCAAAATATGGAATATTACCGGGATCTAGTACACTCTAAACCAGATTGCCGCTACATCGCGCGCAATAAGGTAAGTAGAAGAGACCACACTATCCGTCTGCCAATATCGGGCACGACTCGTAGATAACGGACCCCTACTCTCGGGCGGGTAAGGCCGCACCCCCTTCCAACGGACCACGACACAGTGAAGAGCACAGCCAACTGGTATTCGGCACTCAGCGCTCATCTACCCACTCAGTCTAGACGTTGGAGCAACCTCTTGGTACTATAAGGGTTTAGGGACTTTCACCCAGGGATATCTATAGTACCTCATGTAGAACAAGATTTTCGATATCCAATCCTGCCAACCACGATCTGTCTGTGGAGGCTACGGCCCCGATGTCGCTAGGGCGTACAATAACCATGTCACACAAATGCGGAATGCATGAATCACGCTATCCAGTCATGCAACCAATCCTGCGCATATCGTGCGCTCATGTAGGGCAACACCGCCTAACCGGGAGCCCATAAACAACCTGTCCGAAGGCAAATGCTATGATCAGACAACTCTCACGTCAAGCATACATATGATGCGTATGATCATGAGTCATGGAACTGTACTAACATGTTATAATAAAATGAACTATCTTACAATGTAGATGGACCTGGACGGCCTATACACGATAAGTACGGCCCAGTAATGGGCCCTAAGGAGAGTCGTAATGTGGACATTCAACCAACATTATACTCGCAATGTGGACGTCAAACCAACATTGCTTTCCAGGCACGATCTTTGTAAATAGCGCTAGATAGACTGTATGGGAATTACACATTGCAATGGACCGTAGGTTCATCCCATTGGGCCTTACATATATATCAAATGGGCCATATCTTATGGGCCTTTTATTCATCAGATGAGCCATACAAATGGGCCACACCAATGGGTCTTATGTGCATTGCAATGGGTCAAACCCGTGGGCCTAGGATGGCATTAAATGAGCTTAGTCTCATAAGTCCAAAATATGACCAATGGGCCACACCAATTGGGCCCCACATGTAGATCAAGTGGGCCTCAACCCATAGACCTAACATGCGTTCAATGGGCCTAAACCCCTAGGCCTTATGGTACATTAAATGACCTAAATCCATAGGCCTTGTATGCATATCAAAGTGGGCCTAACCCCTAGGCGTTACATATATCAAATGTCCTACTTCCATGGGTTTTAAGAATGCAACAATGGGTCCAATTTCATGGGCCTTGAAGTACATCTAATGGGCCTAGTCTCATGGATTTGAAACACATCAAATGGACCTAAGTTCTTAGGCCTAAAATGAAACCAATGGGCCTAGCCCATAAGCATTTCATAACCCAAATGGGCCTAGCCCATAGTCCTTTTGAAATTCGAATGGGCCTAGCCCATAGGCATTCTATGAGCCAGATGGGTCTAACTCCCTAGGCCTTACATTTAATTCAAATGGGCCTAGTCACATGGCCCTGGGAACATATCAAGTGGGCCTAAACCCAAAGGCCTTTAACGAAGCAAATGGGCCTAGACCATAGGCCTTAAAATCATCTGTACAAGTAGATGGACGGTCTGGGTACATCACATGCACCATGGCGGGTCCCACTGTCCATTGGACAGTGCGGATTGAATACATATATCACAAAGGGGCTCCACCGTCCGCTGGACGGTGGAGTATAACACATGAATCATGGTGGGAGTCCACCGTCCACGGCTGTGGACGGTGCATTAAAACACATACATCATTCTTGTGAGTCCTGTGTGGGGCCCACTGTAATGTCTGGGTACCATCCGACCCGTTCATAAGGTCGCTCGGACCTGAATGAAGGGGCAACAAAAATTTCAGTTTGATCCAAAACTTCTGTGGGCCCCAGAAACTTTTCAACGGTAGAATTTAATTCACACTGTTTCACGTGGTGTGGGCCACCTGAGTTTTTGATGGTCCTGAAATTTGGAGGGGGCCCACCTAAGGATGGGACCCACCTCATGAACGGATTGAATGGCAAATAAACATTACAGTGGGGCCCACGACTGGAGCCGTGGGTCCCAAACCGGTCGTCCGCCGTCCCCCGCCGTCCCACGGCTGCACGCTGCTGCGTGCAGCGCTGGTGGCAGTAAGAGGCAGAGGCTTGCCTCTGCCATTTGGTTTTAAGAAAAAAGGGGAAAAACTGTTTCCTGGGGTTTTTCGCACATGGGGCCCGCCAAAGTGAAATTCGCCCCGGCTATTACGATCAGTGGCCCGAGGCCGTCCAAATGAGTCCAGAGTTTGAATTTTTTTGATGCTTGGAAGTGAAATAAATTAAGAAAAGGATGTTTGAATGGTGAGGGTGTGATCTTTGACGCTATGGCCCACCAGGTGCTCCGTTCAATCTCATCTTCTGGCTCAATGCCTAAAATGGGATAGTGAAAGGAATGGATGGCTTGGATTAGAGCAATACATCAGGGTGGGGCCTATGCAAGTGGGCCACCAAAAACCCCCTTTTCTTCTTTCCTTTTTCTTCTTTCATTGAAACGTCCAGCGTCTGGGACGCTGGACGGTTTTGATTTTTTTTTCTTTCTTTTGAAAATGGTGGGCCCTGATGAAGTGGGCCACCACATGATGGGTGACATGGGTTTAACTTTTAAGGTGGGCCCCACTTGAATAAAAATAATTATATCAAGGTGGGATCCATTCAAGTGGGCCACCATCCTATAGCATAAAAAAAATAAAATAAAAAAAAATAAAATAAAAGCAATAAAAGAGAGAGAGAGACATGGAGAGTGGGACACGGCTTGTGATGGAGGGACCCCGTTATTATGGGCCCTCACATACATGAAATCATACATCAAATGGGTCATTTTGCACATGTGACCATCAAAACTAAAGATCAACGGTGGGGATCCTTTCCCCACCAATATGGATGGTCTAGATGACCTTTCCAAATGAAAATAAACATCATGATGGGGTCCATGGAGAATGGCCCCATCATGGAATGATCATGGTGATCCAAGTGGTCCATCGGCCATGTATTAGGGTCCCAAGTGAGATCCACACTATTGATCGGTGGGCCTCACTTGGTCCACCATAAAGACAAGAAAATCTACCCTATAGAAGCATCCACCGTCCGATCTTCTCGCTCCTAGGGGTTCCTTGGCACCTTGGCTTCAACTTCAATGGTTAAGATGAAGAATGGAGGGTTGAGATGGGAGATTTTGGGGTAGGAAGGTGGGCCACTTGGAGCTTAGGGATTTTTTACAAGATTCCATACGTATGGACCCTTGTTGCTTTGGAATTTTTGAAATGAGAAAGAGAGAAAGAGAGAGAGTGATGTAAAGGGAGAGAGAGAGAGTGATGGATGGATGGGTGAGTGATGGTTGTGTAAGAAAAGCTTGACTTTTGAGGCTTTTGTGTAAGAGAGGTATGGGTGGTGAAGACTTTTGTGGTTGCTTGGGAAAAGGGATGAAAGTGATGTGTACTTGACATGTGATGGATTGATGGGATTGATGTGATTGATGTGACACATCGTAGAGATTCCCTTGGTTTTCGCAACGCGCGGCGTTTTCTCGCACCGAACGTTGGCCCATATCTCTTGACCAGGGTATCGCCTCGGCGCGCGAGTCGCGGTATTGGAACCGCAACGACATCGCGGTCTCTATGGTATTGGTCGCGGGTTGAGTCGACTCGGGTTGTCGGCACATGAATCAGGGTCGCACGTCGATATCGTTTAAGGGTCGAAGGTTGCCGGAATTCGACCGGTAAGACCGCGGAAAGTGTACGGAAAGGTACGGACCAAGATACGGGTCTTACAGTTTAGGATAGCCCCACAACCTAAGGACGCCTATTCCCAGGTTGACAAAAATCCAGGGTGTTACAGACACTCTTAGGTGAAAGAGATGTCTTGGGATCGACTCATGTTGCCGCAACTCTTAGTTGCGGGTGTGGTCGAAGGATTGACCGATGTGCTTATACTACATTATCTAGAAGATCTCTCTCTTTAAGAGGATATGGGTAGCTTCATTTTTCTAGATCTTTGTTGGTCCATGGGGAGATCGTACAAAGAGAAGATCTAACATTTATATTGGGGTAATAGTCTTTTGTTTTAGAAATTAGTTTGACATTATAAAATGGTCTTAAATTTGATCTGAATGGATCATTTGATCTTAAGGGAAAATACATATTTGATCCCAAAATTTCAGATTAATCTGGTCATCGGGTGAGACACACAATCAGATCTAATCTTAACCATGAATAATATATAAAATAAGATCATTGATTATCCGAAGTGTTAAATTAGATCTAAGCCATCTACATAAAAGGACTAAACAAATCCATGGTCATCCCTAAATTTTAAAAAGGATACGACCATCTGATAGGCCATTAAAGTAGATTGAAGGAATTGTACTTACCATGCTTTGATTTAGAATTTGAGGTCATGGATAGTCTGGATCTAAGAGATATATTGACCCATCCGCAATTGGGTACTGTGGGAGTTAATGGATGGTTCAGATCTCCTATAAGATTAAAAGATCATTTAAAATAAGAAAATTAAGAAAACTCAAGAATTTATAAACTTCAAATTGCCCAGACTTATTGTAGTAGCACCAGATCGAACGATTGATTGACCGATTGGTTCGATCGATCAAAGGCAGAAAAAATAGTCCAGAGACTTAATCATGGAATTACATATATTGTTCGATCGATGAGAGGTTTGTTCAATCAATCGAAACTAGCAGAAAATGTCCAACAATCAAAGTTCAAAATTTGAAATGAGAGATGTCATGCCCTAAACTCGAAAACCGGGCTCACAAAATTCCTGATCGCCAAATCCGGTGCCGACAGCCTCCTTAGTACCCCATTCTTGGCTCCCGACACCCATATACTAGGTTCCAATCTTGGGATCCTATAATGAGGATTTTCAACATGAATTTGATTCGCAATAAGCATAAACCACAAATAACAACCAACAACATCATCATAAATCCACTAAGATCAAAAACTTTGAGTACAATGCGTAAGGAAAATACAATATCGATAATCAAAAGCTTCAGAAGTCGACTGTACACTCCAAGCTCAATGCTGCTACGACATCACCTGCACGCATCAATCATGTATAAGCTTATAGAAAGCTTAGAGGATGGTGAGAGTGTGTGCGCAATATAAACGTGCTCAGAATGCAGTATCAGAGTAATGCGGAATGTACTGGCGAATCCATGAATACTATCAGTCATACCAAGACTACACGATGCAAGGCATGAATGTTATCGGCCATATCAAGGCCATGCGATGCAGGGCGTGAATACTATTGGCCACACCAAGGCCATGCGATGCGAGATGCAACTCAAGCATACCAATCTTCATCTGAATCCACATATCAATGCAGCTCATCACTATAGCATCAAATATCAGTACATATCTCACTTTGGATAATTACTGTCACGCCCTAAACTCGGAAACCGGGCTCACAGAATTCTCGATCGCCGAATCCGGCGCCGACAGCCTCCGTAGAACCCCATTCTCGGCTCCTAGCTCCCATTCGCCAGGTTCCGATCCTGGGATGCTACGAGGAGGATTTTCAATGTCAGTTTGATTCGTAATAAGCATAACCAAAGGCATAACCCACAAACAACAACCAAGAACTCTATTACATTTCCACTATGATTAAAAACTTTATAAGTACAATGAGCATAAAGGGAAATACAATGGTAAATAACAAAAGAACTCCAAATGATCAGCAACGTGCTCCTACCTCAGCGCTACTGCGATCTAACGTCACCTGCACGCAACGGTCGTGCATAAGCTTACAGAAAGCTTAGAGGGTGGTGAAAGTGTGTGCACAAGGTAGTAACATGAACATGCAATGACAGAGTAATGCGGAATATGCAGATGGAACCATAATATCATGAGCCGTACCAAGGCTTATGCGATGCAAGACATGAATGGTATCGGCCACCCCAAGGCCATGCGATGTACAATGCAACTCAAGCATACAGATCCTCATCTATGTCCACACATCAATACAGCTCAAATATGGAATATCACTGGGGTCTAGTACACTCTAAACCAGATTGCCGCCACATCGCGCGCAATAAGGTAAGTGGAAGAGACCTCACTATACGTCTGCTAAATATCGGGCGCGACTCGTCGATAGCGGACCCATTCCTCGAGCTGGTCAAACTCAGCCTAGTATTGCCCCCTACACTCGGGCGGGTAAGGCCGCACTCCCTTCCAACCGATCACGACACAGTGGAGAGCGTAACCATCTGGTAATCGGCACTCAACGCTCATCTACCCACTCGGTCTAGACGTTGGAGCAACCTCTTGGTACCATAAGGGTTTAGGGACTTTCACCTAGGGATATCTATAGTACCCCATGTAGAACAAGATTTTCGGTATCTAATCCTGCCAACCACGATCTGTCTGTGGAGGCTACGGCCCCGATGTCGCTAGGGCGTACAATAACCATGTCACACAAATGCGAAATGCATGATTCACGTTGTCCAGTCATGCAACAAATCCTGCGCATATCGTGCGCTTATGTAGGGTAACACCGCCTAACCAGGAGCCCATAAATAACCTGTTCGAAGGCGTATGCTATGATCAGTCAATCCTCATATCAAGCACACATATGATGCGTATGATCATGAGTCATGAAACTATACTAAACATGTAAGTGAGTGATGAACCATTCTTACAACGCAGATGAGCCTAGACGGCTTATACACAGCAAGTACGGCCCAATATTGGGCCCTAAGGAGAGTTGTAATGTGGACATCCAACCAACATTACACTTGCAATGTGGACGTCAAACCAATATTGCTTCCAAGGCACGATCTTTGTAAGCATCGCGACTTAGTCTGTGTAGGGATCACACATTACAATGGACCTTAGGTACATCCCATTGGGCCTTAAATACATCAAATGAGCTATGTTATATGGGCCCTTTTATCCATCAAATGGGTCACATAAATGGACTACCACATACAAATCAAGATGGGCCTCATCATATGGGCCGATCAAATGCGCCTTAGGTATAACAAATCGGGCCCACCCTCATATATATAAATATATATTTGATAATTTAAGATCCAACCTATTCACTAGTTATTATAGAGTTAGATGAAATGAAAACAAATGTCCACGAAGTTGGAATCTACTGTTGCCCCTTGGAAGTTGAACGGTGGATGATATGGTCCACTATTTAAATGGTGGGGTCCATTTGATTTTCAGATCTGAATCACTCATTTTCCATGTCTTAAAATGATCTTATAAATAGTTGGACAGTATAGATGCAACACATGCATCATAGTGGGCCCACCATCCAAACCGTGGATGGAGTAGATATGACACATTCATCATGTGAGCTTGTGAGCTTGCTGCCAACGAAGAACCGTAAGATGGCCGCTGAACAGGCAGCTTGTTGCTCACGAAAGGGCAGAGGTGGGCCCTACCTAGGGCCTACCACCATATATATATAAAAATATGCAACATAAAATGTATAATATATAATATATAATATAATATATATATATATATATATATATATATATATATATATATATATATATATATACACACACATATATATGAAATGGTGGGACCCACAGAGCTCGCTGGCGACAGATGACAGTGGACCCCACCATCAAAACAGATGGACGGCATGGCCCGGAACACACATGATGTGGGGCCCACGGCCTACTATCGCTAGAGAGAGAGACAGAGAGAGATATAGAGGGAGAGAGAGAGAGAGATATAGAGAGAGGAGGGCACGTGGCCCTTGCCCTTTTTTTTTTTTTTTTTTTACTTTTTCTTTTCTTTTCTTTCTCTTCTCTGACCAAACAAAGGTGGGTCCCACGTAGGGCCCACCTTGATGTTTATTTGAAATCCAACCCGTTCATAAGGTAACTCAGACCTGTATGAACGGAAAACATAAATTTCAGCTTGATTCGAAACTTCTGTGGGCCCCAGGAAGAGTTTCAATGGTAAATGTTTATTCACACTATTTCCTAAGGTGTAGGCCACCTGAGTTTTGGATCGACCTGAAATTCGGAGGGGGGCCCACCTGAGAAGGGGACCCACCTAATGGACGGGGTAGATAAAACATGTACATCATGTGGGGCCCACGGCAGCAGCCGTGGGTGGCTGCACGGCAGCCCGCCCGCCCGCCTGCATCACCTGTGCAACGTCAGAGGCTTAGCCTCTTTACAATTTTTTTACAAAAAATTGAAAACCCATACTTTTGGGGTTTTTCACACGTGGGGCCCGCTGCACCAAAATCTGTCCTGACCATGGCGATCAGCGGCTCGAGGCCGTCCAAATGAGTCTAGAGTTTGAATTTTAAAATGCTACGGAAACGAAATAAAATACAAAAATGAGGTTTGAATGGTGAGGGTGCGATCTTTGACGCTATGGCCCACCAGGTGCTCCGTTCAATCTCATTTTCTGGCTCAACGCCTAAAATGAGATGCTGAGAGGGATGGACGGCTTGGATTAGAGCGATACATCAGGGTGGGGCCTATGCAAGTGGACCACCCAAAAATCCCTTTTTTTTTTCTTCCTTTCCCTTTTTCTCATTTCCTTTGAAACGTCTAGCGTCCCAGACGCTGGACGGCTGGCCTTTTTTTTTTACAATTTTGTGGTGGGCCCTGACGAAGTGGGCCACCACTGATGGGTGTACAACGCATATGGTGGGCCCCACTTGAATAAATCTTGAAAAAAAGATATAATGCCAAGGTGAGATCCATTCAAGTGGGCCACACAATCATATAGCATAAAATTAAACTAAAATAAAATAAGATAAAAAAAAGAGAAATAAAAGAGAGAGAGAGAGAGAGAGAGAGAGAGAGAGAGAGAGAGAGTGGGACATGGCTTGTGATGGAGGGACCCCGTCATTATGGGCCCTCCCTTGCAATAAATCATACAACATACGGATCCCGTTAAACATGGGACCATCAAAATGTAAATCAATGGTGGAGATCCATTCCCCACCAATATGGACGGTCTAGATGACCCTTTCTAAATGAAATAAACATCATGATGGTCTGAGTAGGCCATCGGCCTTATTTTAGGGTCCCAAGTGAGATCCACACCATTGATCGGTGGGCCTCACTTGGTCCACCATAAAAACAAGTAAATCTACCCTATAGAGGCACCCACCGTCCGATCTTCTTGCTCCTAAAGGTTCCTTGGCACCTTGTCTTCAACTTCAATGGTTAAGATAAAGAATGAAGGGTTGAGATGGAAGATTTTGGGGTAGGAAGGTGGGCCACTTGGAGCTTAGGGATTTGGAGAAATTCCATACGTATGGACTCTTGTTGCTTTGGAATTTTTGGAATGAGAAAGAGAGAAAGAGAGAGAGTGATGTAAAGGGAGAGAGAGAGAGTGATGGATGGATGGGTGAGTGATGGTTGTGTAAGAAAAGCTTGACTTTTGAGGCTTTTGTGTAAGAGAGGTATGGGCGGTGAAGACTTTTGTGGCTTTTTGTGTAAGAGAGGTATGGGTGGTGAAGACTTTTGTGGTTGCTTGGGAAAAGGGATGGAAGTGATGTGTACTTGACATGTGATGGATTGATGGGTGATTGATTGATGGGATTGATGTGATTGATGGGACACATCGTAGAGATTCCCTTGAGTTTCGCAACACGCGGCGTTTTCTCGCACCGAACGTTGGCCCATATCTCTTGACCAGGGTATCGCCTCGGCGCGCGAGTCGCGGTATCGGAACCGCAATGACGGTGCAGTCGCTATGGTATTGGCCTCGGGTTGAGTCGACTCGGGTTGTCGGCACATGAATCAGGGTCGCGCGTCGATATCGATTAAAGGTCGAAGGTTGTCGGAATTCGACCGGTACGACCGCGGAAGTGTACGGAAAGGTACGGACCAAGATACGGGTCTTACAATTACCAGGCTCTAGTACACTCTACGCCAGCTTGCAGCCCCTATTTGAGCTCACAATTGGGTAAGTGGAAGAGACCTCACTATCCACCTGTCAATATCGGGTCCGGCTTGTCAATAGCAGACCCATTCCTCAAGCTGGTCAAACACAACTTAGATATTGCCCCCTCACTCAGGCGGGTAAGGTCATACCCCTTTCCAACCGACCACGACACAGTGAGAGATACGACCTACTAGTATATGGCCCTCGTGTGCTCATGTATCCACTCGATCTTGACATTGAAGTCATCCTTTGGTACCATTGGGTTTGGAAATTTTCACCTAAGGGCATCTATGACGCCCCGATGCTAGTAACAGCATATCCGGTATCCAATCCGGCTCTTCACGATGTGCCTATAGAGGCCACGACCCTGATGTCGTTAGGGCGTATAGTAACCACATCACACAATGCAAGATATATGAGTCATACAATCCAGTCATGCATCAATCCTGCGCGTACCATGCGCTCATGAGGGACCACCGCCTATCAGGGAGTCCCATAAACAACTTGCCAGAAGGCATATGCATTGGTCAACCTCATCTCATGTCACGCCCCAAACTCGAAAACGGGGCTAACAGAATTCCCGATCGCCGAATCCGGCGCCGACAGCCTCCGTAGAACCCCATTCTCGGCTCCTAGCTCCCATTCGCCAGGTTCCGATCCTGGGATGCTACGAGGAGGATTTTCAATGTTAGTTTGATTCGTAATAAGCATAATCAAAGGCATACCCACAAACAACAACCAAGAACTCCATCACATTTCCACTATGATTAAAAACTTTACAAGTACAATGAGCATAAAGGGAAATACAATGGTAAATAACAGAAAACTCCAAAATAATCAGCAACGCGCTCCTGCCTCAACGCTGCTGCGATCCAACGTCACCTGCACGCAACGGTCGTGCATAAGCTTACAGAAAGCTTAGAGGGTGGTGAAAGTGTGTGCACAAGGTAGAATAAGAACATGCAATGTCAGTGTGATGCGGAATATGCAAATGGAACCATGATATCATGAGCCGTACCAAGGCTATACAATGCCAGACATGAATGTATCGGCCACCACAAGGCCATGCGATGTATAATGCAACTCAAGCATACAGGTCCTCATCAGTGTCCACATATCAGTACAGCTCAAAGTATGGAATATCACCGGGGTCTAGTACACTCTAAACCAGATTGCCGCCACATCGCGCGCAATAAGGTAAGTGTAAGAGACCTCACTATCCGTCTGCCAATATCGGGCGCGACTCGTCGATAGCGGACCCATTCCTCGAGCTGGTCAAACTCAGCCTAGCATTGCCCCCTACACTCGGGCGGGTAAGGCCGTACCCCCTTCCAACTGACCACGACACAGTGGAGAGCGTAACCGTCTGGTAATCGGCACTCAACGCTCATCTACCCACTCGGTCTAGACGTTGGAGCAACCTCTTAGTACCATAAGGGTTTAGGGACTTTTACCCAGGGATATCTATAGTACCCCATGTAAAACAAAATTTCCGGTATCCAATCCTGCCAACCACGATGCGTCTGTGGAGGCTACGGCCCTGATGTCACTAGGGCGTACAATAACCATGTCACACAAATGCGGAATGCATGAATCACGCTATCCAGTCATGCAACCAATCCTGCGCATGCCGTGCGCTCATGTAGGGCAGCACCGCCTAACCGGGAGCCCATAAACAACCTGCCCGAAGGCAAATGCTATGATCAGTCAGTCCTCATATCAAGCATACATTGATGCGTATGACCATGGGTCATGAAACTATACTAAACATGTTATAATAAAATGAATTATCTTACGATGCAGATGGGCCTGGATGGCCTATACACGGCAAGTACAGCTAGTAATGGGCCCTAAGGAGAGTCGTAATGTGGACATCCAACCAACATTACACTCGCAATGTGGACGTCAAACCATCATTGCACTCCAGGGCACGATCGTTGTGAACATCGTACTTAGTCTATAATGGATTTACACATTGCAATGGACCGTCAGTTGTCCCCATTGGATCTTACATATATATCAAATGGGCCATATCCTATGGGCTTTTATTCATCAGATGGGCCACATAAATGGGCCACACCAATGGGTCTTATGTGCATTGCAATGGGTCAAAATCCGTGGGCCTTGGATTACATCAAATGCTTAGTCTCATGGGTCTTATATATGACCAATGGGCCACACCAATTGGTCCCTATATGCAGATCGAGTGGGCCTTAACCCATAGACCTAATCATAAATTCAAATGGGTCTAAACCCGTAGGCCTTACATGTATCAAATGGCCTACCTCCATGGGCTTCAAATTTCAACAAAAAAGGGGAGTCCAATTACCTGGGCCTAGAAGCACATCAAATGAGCCTAGTCCCATGGACTTGAGACATAACAAGTGGGCATAAACCCATAGACCTTTTTCAAAGCAAATGGGCCTAGCCCATAGGCTTTAAATAGTCCAAATGGGCCTAACCCATAGACCTTGCATGCATATCAAAGTGGGCCTAATCCCATGGATTTGTAATACATCGAATGGGCCTAAGTTCTTAGGCCTAAAATGAATCAAATGGGCCTAGCCCATAAGCATTTTATAAATCAATAGGCCTAACCCATAGCCCTTTTTCAGTCCCAATGGGCTTAGCCCAAAGGCCTTAAACAGTTCAACTGGATGGACGGTTCGGATGCATCACATGTATCATAGTGGGTCCCACTGTCCAGTGGACAGGGCGAGTAGGGCACATACATCACAAGGGCCCCACCGTCCACTGGACGGTGGAGGCAGGGCATGCATGAAGGCTGGTACCGCCGTGGTGGGTGCCAACGTCCATTTGGATGGTGGTCCTACACATACATCATTGTGGGTCCCATGTGGGGCCCACCTTGTAATATATATATGACATCCGACCCATTGATAAGGTCAAACAACCTGGTTGGGGGGAAAAATATAAATTTCAGCTTGATCCAGCACTTCTGTGGGCCCCAAAAACTCTCCAACGGTAGAATTCAATTCACATTGTTTCACGTGGTGTGGGCCACCTGAGCTTCGGATCTATCTCATCTTTGGAGGGGGGCCACTTTAGAGGGTGGCCCACCTGATGAACGGTTTGAATATCATATAAACATCAAGGTGGGGCCCACGGCTGGAGCCGTGGGTCCACGGCGTCTGCCCGCCCGTCGCCAGGCTGCACGCGCCTGCGTGCAGGCGCTGGGCGTTGTCAGTGGAGGCAGAGCCTCTTCTCATTCATTTTAAAATTTTAAAAAAAATGGTTTTCTCATGGTTTTTCATGCGTGGGGCCCGCTGCACCAAGATCCGTCCCGACCATTACGTCCAGTGGCTCGACGCCGTCCAAATGAGTCTAGAGTTCCAATTTTTTTGATGCTTGTAGGTGAAATAGAATAAGGAACTAGTGTTTGGATGGTGCGGGCGCAATATTAAGCGTTATGGCCCACCAGGTGATTGGATCAGCTCCAAACTTCTACCCAACGGCCAAAACGCCGTGGGTAAGAGGATGGACGGCTTGGATCGGACTTAATCGTCAGGGTGGGGCCTATGCAAGGGAACCACCAAAGCCCCTTCCTTTTTCTTCCTTTTTCTTCCTTTTTCTTCTTTGCTTAAAAACGTCCAGCGTCTGGACGGTTTTAAATCCATTTTTTTTTTGAAAAATGGAGGGCCCTGATGAAGTGGGCCCCACTGATGGGTGGCATGGGAGTAATAGCCAAGGTGGGCCCCACTTGAATAAAATAAAATACCTCAAGCGGGATCCATTCAAATGGGCCACACCCTCCTGTTGCAATAAAATAAGATAAAATAAAATAAAATAAAATAAAATAAAATAAAAGAGAGAGAGAGAGATGGAGAGTGGGACACGGCTAGTGATGGAGGGACCCCGTCACTATGGGCCCTCCCATGCATGAAATCATACATCAATTGGGTCATTTTGTACATGTAACCCTCAAAATTAAAGATCAACGGTGGGGATCCCTTCCCCACCAATATGAATGGTCTAGATGACCTTTCCAAATGAAAATAAACATCATGATGGGGTCCATGGAGAATGGCCCCATCATGGAATAATCATGATGATCCAAGTGGTCCATCGGCCACAAATAAGGGTCCCAAGTGAGATCCACACCATGGATCGGTGGGCCTCACTTGGTCCACCATAAAAACAAGGAAAACTATCCTATAGATGCACCCACCGTCCGATCTTCTCGCTCCTAGGGGTTCCTTGGCACCTTGGCTTCAACTTCAACGGTTAGGATGAAGAATGGAGGGTTGAGATGGGAGATTTTGGGGTAGGAAGGTGGGCCACTTGGAGCTTAAGGAAGGTTGGAATTCTCATACGTATGGGGCTCTTGGAGTTGCTTGAAAATCTTGAAATGAGAAAGAGAGAAAGAGTGAGTGATGTAAAGGGAGAGAGAGAGAGTGATGGATGGATGGGTGAGTGATAGTGGTGTAAGAGAAATTTGACTTTTGTGGCTTTTTGTGTAAGAAAGGTATGGGTTGAGAAGACTTTGTTGGCTTTTGTGTAAGAGAGGTATGGGTTTGGGAGACTTTTGTGGTTGCTTGGGAAAATGGGTGAGAGTGATGTGTACTTGACATGTGATGGGTTGATGGGTGATTGATTGATGGGATTGATGTGATTGATGTGACACATCGTTGAGATTCCCTTGGTTTTCGCAACGCGCGGCGTTTTCTCGCACCGAACATTGGCTCATATCTCTTGATCAGGGTATCGCCTTGGCGCGCGAGTCGCGGTATCGGAACCGCGGCGACGGTGCGGTCGCTAAGGTATTGGTCTCGGGTTGAGTCGACTCGGGTTGTCGGTACATGAATCCAGGTCGCGCGTCGATATTGTTTAAGGGTCGAAAGTTGTCGGAATTCGACCGGTACGACCGCGGAAGTGTACGGAAAGGTACGGACCAAGATACGGGTCTTACATCTCATCACAAGCGTGCAGATGATGCGTAGAGGCATATATCATAATGTTATGTTGTCACATACTCATAATCGGTATCGATAATCGACATCAATAACTGGCATCGATAATTAGCCTATATGCAAGGCAGGGTCCATAAATGAACAACCAATCTAAACCATAATATAAAGAATGGCCCGCGGCCGTGGATATATCAAATCGGGTAGCACGGAGCCATCCGTTTACGGCGAGGAAGGACCATGCAACATCAATGGGGCCCAATGATTTGGATTAACCCACTAAAAGAATGATGAGAATGGGACTAACAAGGCCTAAGGGAAGGTCACAATGTGGACATTTAACCAACATTGCTCCCAAGGAGTGGCCCACATAGAGCCACACGTATAGTGGGCACATGGCCTCACACAAGGGCCTAATATTCATCACCATGGGCCTCACTCAAGGGCCTGATACACATCACGATGGACCTCACTCATGAGCCACATATGCATCATATTGAGCTTCACTCATGGGCCTCATATACATCACAACGGGCCTCATCATATGAGCCTCACATACATTAAATGGGCCGTAATACATGGGCCTCATATACATCAAATGGGCAGCAATATATTGGCCTCACATACATCAAATAGGCTGCAATACATGGGCCTCATATACATCAAATGGGCCGTGTCCCATGGGCCCAAATACATTACAATGGGCCACAACCCATGAGCCTCAAACACATCACAATGGGCCTCTCATACAGGCCCAATATACATACACTATATTTTCATTTTATTATATCTCCACCATACATCTATTTTTGGAGATCGTTTAGAGCATTACCCAAAAATATGAATCATATCGAAAATCATCTGGACCATAGCACAAATAATAGTGGAGATAATGATTTTCACTATTAAATAATCACAAGACCTACCATAACGTTTATTTTCCATCCAATCTAATCATAAGGTCACAAGGACCTGGATTAAGAGGAAAAACAAATTCCACTTTGATCCAGAACTTCTGTGATCCCAAACAAATTTTAATGGTAGACGATCATCCTCCACTGATTTTTGTAGTGTGGCCATCTAATAGACGGTGTGGATATAAATCATATACATCAACAGTGGGTCCCACCGTCCAGCCATCTAGATGGTGTGGATAAAATCCTTACATCAGGATCGGACTCACAGAACTTGCTGTCGACACTACAACAGCTATATAACTGGTATGTGGTACCCCAGCCAATCAACTTCCAAATCAAGTGGGTCCCACACGTGGCCCACCACGCATACTATAATATTTCATCATTATTATTATATTATTATTTTTTTGCTGCTAATGTCCAGGCCCCGGACGAATGGATGGAACACGTACATCATAGGTGGGGTCCACCGTCAAATGGATAGTGGTGATAAAACATTGCATAATGGTGCAACCCATCATCCAACAATCTGGATAGTGGAGATTAAACACATATATCATGGCAATCCCATAGCATACTGTCCAAATGGACGGTGTGGATATATAATATATATAACATGGTGGGTCCCACTCCCACACGTGCCACACGTGTGGGGTGGGCCCATGTCCAAAACACATATCTCATGTGGGGTCCCACTGTCCTGGGCAAATGGACGGTTAGGATATAACACATATCTCATGGTGCATCCCACAGGACCGTCCAGGGACGGACGGCCTGGATAATCAGATACATCACTGTGGACTCCCACCTGTCCAGAAAAGGAGGTGTGGATAAACATATGCATCACGTGTGGGTCCCACACAGATAAACAGTTTGGATATAAAACATACCCCATGATTAAGGCCCACAGAACTTGTTAACGTCAGTATAGTAGTGCTTGGACCCACTGATGGATGGTTGGGATATAACATATACTGCATGATGGGGCACGTAGAACTTGCTGACATGCTGTTGGAGGGCCACGTCCAGGTGGACAGTCTGGATCTGACACATGCCTCATAGTGGGGGCCCTTAGAACTTGCTGACGTGATCAGCAGCCTGGCTGCTGGACTATTAGGCTGCTAGCTTAGTGTCCAGTAGATGGATGGTTCGAATTTTATTCACAAGGCATGTGGGCCCCACTGTCGCTGACCTGCGTGGGTAAAACACATACATCAACCGGTCCCTCCACCGTCTTAGGTCTGGACGGCAAAGACATAAGGAACATACATCAGGTGGGTCCCATTGTGGGCAACAAGGTGGCTGCCACTAATGGACGGTTTGGATAGAGATACATGCATCATGGTGGGCCATAAACAGGAGAGAGAGAGAGAGAGAGAGAGAGAGAGAGAGAGAGAGACGACATATTGGAGGGACCCCACCACTATGGGCCCCTCTTGGATACAACACAAACATCAAGATGGGTCCCATCACATGGGCCTTACATAAAAAAATCAAGATCTTACGCTACGAGCACCCACCGATTTGCCTTCTTGTTGGTCTCTTAGCTTCCTTAGCTCCTAAGCTTCTTCTTTAATGGAAGATGATGGAGATTGAAATTTGGAGATGATGATTTAGGGGTAAGGAGTGGGCCACACACTAGGCTTTCACTCCTTAGAATTTTTTTCTCGTGGAAACTTGGAAATGGTGGAGAGAATGAGAGATGAGAGAGTGTTGTAAGAGAGATGGAATGGGAGGAATGGGTGTGTAAGGAAGGGATGGGTGGTGTAAGAGAAGGGACATGAGAGCTGACTTTGGGGATGGGAGAGAGATGGGTGTCATGCCTTGTTGGTAAGAGAGGGATGGGTTGTGATGGGATGTGTACTTGACTTGTGATTGATGGATTAATGTGATGTTTGGGTAGAGATTCTCTCGAAATTTGGAGTGCGTGGCGTTTCTTTGAAATATACGCAGACCCACAACTCCTGGTCAAGGTATCACATTGGCGCGCGAGACAAGGCATTGGAACCATGGTGAGGGCGTGGTCGCTATGGTACAAGTCTCGGGTCAAGCTAACTTTGATATATGGGATGTGAGTTAAGGTCACGCGCAAATGCTATCTATGCGTCGCGGGTCACCGGAATTCAAATAGGAGAACCGTGGAAGCCTAGGGAACGGTATGGTCTAGGATACAACCCTTACAAGAGAGACCAATTAACAAGGTAGTATGATTGATCGAATGTACTGTTCGATCTATCAAACAAGTACTTTCGATCGATCAAATTGGACAGAAAGTCTCAAGAGATTTTTGTTAGAAATTAAAACTAATTTTGATCGATCAAAGTGAATTTCAATCAAACCTCGATCGATAGATGGCGGCATCGATTGACAACCCGCTGTAATGTTTTGTTCGATTATAACTTCATTGTTTTAATTATTTGATGAAAATTAACAATAGCCATTGATTCCCTTGGAACTCTTAAATGGTTAGGACACCTTGGTTAATTGAGTGGGCCCCACATTGAAAAGAAATCATTTCCAAGTTTTGAAAAAACTAAGATCAGCGACTTGATTTCTATATTTGGTGAAATTGATTAACCATAGGTGGGTTGATTGCAAAGACATAAACTAATACAAATATAATTTGAATTATGATTATTTAGGTGATTGTAAACTGATTGAACTTAAGCTAACGTCTTGGACTCTGCATCACCTGATTTCGGGCGAGTGATCCTAACATTCTTCCTCTTCGTTATGATTAAAATTGTTGTGTGATTTCTCTATTTACTGTATTCTTTGGTAAGGATTAATGCTTTGTTGAATTTGTCTAAGTTGAAATGATATTTTTGAACGATGATGATGTATGTAAGCACTTTTAATATGATGCATTGATAATTCTCATCTCAATCATCCACATCATGCATAATGTTTCCTACATTTATTTCCAGGGAATGCCTTGGAAGACTCGTAAGTACTTACTGTACCAGATACTGAGGGACCATCCCTAGATGGCCACAATATGTGGAAGCCTACCAAGATTGTGGAAGCCTCCCCAAGAAGGGGAGATCTATGTTGATGAAATCCAACTCAAGTAAGTGGACAGATTGATCTAATTGATGCATTCATGCATCATGCATCTCATAACATTCATGCATCCATATTTTAATCATGATGTACATGAAACAAAACATGATGGTTTCACTCACTGGGCCAGGCCAGCTAACGTTATATTGATAGAAAAATAGTATAAATTTTTAAGAAGATGAAACACTTGCTTAATTCCCAGGACAAGAGGTTGAATTAGTGGATGATCCATAGGGGTGGTGGCCCTATCTTGAAGAATATGAGCTAAATACATTGAGTCACTAGCATATTGGGCTAGAATTTATGTTATTTTCTTTACTTATGTTTTGGAGTTGATTATAGTTAAGTAACTGAGAATTTTGAACATTTTAAAGTATTTATTTGGTCAATGGTTTAATACAGCCGCAATTGGGTGGGCTGTAGTGTAGTGCATAGTACTACATGAAAATATGAAACATATGGGCTGAATGATTTTGAATTCTTTTGATTGGTTGATAAATGTGAATGATTAAGATGATTGAATGTGCAATGTCTTGATGAGTGGCTATGCATGTGGACTCAGAGTACATTAATTGTGAACCTCTAGGAAAACAATATGAATACTTAATTGAAGTATACATTATGTACGAGTCATACTCCATAACTCAGGTCTTAGGGTGCATACTCTATATCCGAATTGCGGGGCATGACAAAATGGTATCAAAAAGATGATTTATTCTAAAACGTAGAGTGACCTATAGGTTATGTACCCCACTTAATTTTCATAATTTGTATACTTCCTCTGAATTAGAAACATGACATTTAGGAATTCCTTATTTGATTGATGTCTGGAATAATGAACATAGAAACTAAATAAATGGATCCATATTGGTTGTTGTGTATAATGAGACATACAGAGAGTAAGACTTTTAATGTCCCTAATTCATTATATGTCCAAAAAAAACTTTGAAATTGAATTAAGATATTCCGTGTACTCTGATTTGAGGAAGAGATGAGTTAGTTTGAATTATAATAAATTTTAAGGATATTTAGCCCATAAAGTCTTGGTGGATAGCAATGGGCAGCAGGAATTACCCAGCTTGTAAATTTCTTAACTATAAAAATATATATGCAATTGAGGTGATCAAAAATCTTAATTGAATATACACAAGTCTAAATTAAAATAAAAATATTTAAAAATTTTGAATTTGATAGTCACTATACAGATTCAGAGAGTTAGTGTGGGTTGTGCAGAAATTAATAATTTATGGGTAGATCGGGCTACAAGAATTTTGAAAATTTCTATGGGTGGAAAATCAAGTTGAAATTTTACGAGGACATTATAAACGTGTATGAGGGTGCCTAGAAAAGTTTTGAGAAAGAACAGAAATTTTTAAGTAGGTAAGATACTAATTAGAACAGCAACCAGCAACAAAGATCTGGTCTATTCAATTTCATCTTTGCCAAACTGATTAAGTGGAATTCTTATACTGGAATTTATTTTGAATTAAAATTAAAATGTTATAATTGTATTTAATAATATTACTAAGTCTTAATCAAAATTTCTTACGGAAAAATTATTGCCCCTAAGAAGACGTGTAACTTTTACGATATAATCCCATCTGCTTGCGCCACCATTCATCACAATCGACTAGTAGACACCACTATTCCGGTTAAAGATGAGTCAATAGAAAGTGAGCAAGATGAAAATATGATGGATGGAGATGAGGGCAAAGAGGTTCCACAGTTTCTTGTACCACCCCCCCTGTAGCAGATCAAGGTGGGGATGGACAAAGTACTCAAGCCGAATGATGTGCATGCCAATCTTGCCGCATCTACCTCAAAGCCTTGGGATGTCCCTTTTGCATTGGTAAATCAAATGGTAGGTATGATGAAATAACAACATGATCAATTCTCAATTAAATGGAACTTATTGGAAAATCAAAACCAAGTACCCTAAGGTTTTCTACAAAAATCACTAGTTAGGGCCGGACAAATGTATGAAGTGGATTTGCTCAAAAAGTTCACAAAGTTTTGTCCTCCAGTATTTAAAGGTGCCACAAACCTTACGATAGCAGAAGATTGGATGAAACAAGTTGAGAAAATATTAGAAGTGATGAATTGTCTTAGAAAATATAAGGTTCAATTAGCATAATTTGTTATGCAAGGCGATGCGTATGTTTGGTGGAGCTTATCCAAATGAATGGTAGCAATGCATCATGTGTGGACATAGAAGGAATTTAAAGACATGATAAATATTTTTCTAGGGCCTATTGTATTCAAAAGATCGCTGATTTTTCAAAGCTGGAACATGGTACAATGATAGTAGCCAAATACGAGGTACAATTCACTGATTTGTCAAGATACATACCTAAGATAATGGAAGAAGAGGAATATGAAATTTTAAATTTTGATGGTCTTCTTTAGAGTGTTAGAACCAAGTTCTATTGCGATGAAATTAAAAAGTACTCTGAAATTGTTGACAAAGCTCTTAGAGCAAAGAGAGATAATGAGCGGTTTTTGAAGTCTCGAGCACATATGAAAGAGATGGAAAATCATATTAGGATTACCGCGAATCATCGACACCCATTGGAAAAGAGGTAGCAGACAGATATTCAGATCTCAGTACCTAGTATTTAGGATTAATTCTTTGCGGAAACTGCACTTACCTTGGGAAGTATGGATAAAAAACAAATCTATGCCGATCCAGACCCAGAGATGTTGGCTAGATTTCTCCGTTCCAACATATTCCTCCCATGAAGTAATGTTTAGCTATCATTTTTATTAAACACTCATCATCACCCCATGCTTCTATAATACAATATTTCAAAGTCTACTTCACCACGAGATTACATATGTGAATCTTTTGATCTTCAAACCATAACTTGATATCAAATTCTCTCATAAAATTCAACATTTTCACTCTCAAACCATTAGACTAGCCATAATAGGTTACTTGTACTATTTTTGGCTTAGAGCATCAACTACTAAGTTTTCCTTGTCAGGTTGGTAGCATAATTCAAAGTCATAATCATTCAGAAACTTAGCCCATCTTCTTAGTCTAATGTTCATATCTTTCTATGAAAATAGATATCTGAGACTCCTATGATATCTAAGGAGATCGAACTATTTTCTATATAAATAATATTGTCAAATCTTCACAAGAAATATAATGGTGGCTAGCTCTAAATCCCAATTCAGGTAATTTTGTTCATGAGTTTTAATTTGTCTAGACGCATAAGCGATTACCTTTTCGTCTTACATGAGTACAAAATCGAGACCTTTAATCGATGCATCGGTGTAAAGTCTAAACTTACTCATCTTACGGAAGAGTGAGTATAGGAGTCGGTGTCAACAACAATTTCAATTCATCGAAAGTCTCTTCATGTTTTTCGGTTTATTTAAAAGGCACTCCTTTTTTTACTCAAATTTATCAATAACGTAAAATTTTTGAAAAAATTCCTTAATGAAACCTCTATAGTAACCTGCTACTCCGAGGTAGCTTTTGACTTTAGCAACATTATGGATTGTTCCCACTTTACCACAGCCTTTATCTTTTCCAGATCACCGCAATTCCGTCCTTCATAAGCACATGACCGAGAAATTTGACGCTTTCCTTTCCGAACTCACATTTTCAGAACTTGTCATACAACTGATTGTCTTTCAATGTCTATAGCGCTACCCTCAAATGCAACTCGTGGTCTTCACTAGTTTTGAAATAAATGAGTATCTCATCGATGAATACAATAACAAAATTATCCAAATAAGACTAGAAAACTTTGTTCATCAAATCCATGAATACCGTCAGGGCATTGATCAGTCCAAAGGGCATGATAAAAAATTCATAATGCCCATAACATATTCTAAAATCTTTATTGGGAACATTTTTTTTTTGTTCATGCGCAACTGATGATATTTCGACCTTGAATCAATTTAAGAGAAATAACATGCTCCTTTAAACTAATTTAACAAATCATTAATGTGAGGTAATGGATACTTGTTCTTGATCATCACATGATTCAAACAACCATTGTCTCTATATATACACAGTATGGCGACGTGTGCACTGCATGGCGACGTACTTGGTCATATAAATTCATGGGCCTTTAATTCTTATAGTTGATCATTCAATTCTTTTAATTCAGCCAGTGTCGTGTCATAAATATTGAAGCAATTCTTGGCAAATAATTAATACCATCGTCAATCTTCAATCTCACCTGCCCAATCGCAGAGATTGTCTATCAATTAGCAATCTCTTCATCAATCTTCACCATCATCACATACGAAGATGTGTCATGTTAATGATACAAAATGTCCTCATTAGGCATCCACCACTAATGATCTTCTCTTACTATAATGTATTTCTTTGTGCCTGGGTATCTACCTTTCACAACCATTAAACCTTTGTTATGATAATCTTAGTGCAACGTACTTACATAATTGTATACAATGTTAATGCCAGAAAGTGATTCCCACTCTCTTAGCCACTTAATCGCTCTTCGAGCCCTTCGGTTGAGCTTCTCTAGGCCTACCCTTGCTGCGAGTCCCCTCATTGTAAAGTGGCACATGACTAATCCGGGTTGGATCAAGTTGAACGTAGATGGCTCCTCTCGTGGGAATCCGGGGGAGAGTGGCGGAGGTGGTGTTTGCAGGGACTCGCAGGGCCAGATGATTTTTGCCTTCCACAAATACTACGACCAAGCTACGAACTCTACTGCGGAGACTCAAGCTATGCTCGACGCTTAGTCCTATGTTTCAAGCTGGGCTTCTCTAACAATGTAGCTGAATCAGATTCCTTAGTTGTGGTCAAAGCTGCGTCCGACCCATCGGCACATTGCTCGTGAAATCTATGGTAGAGGATGGGTATTATCCATCATCTCAGTCGTTCACTTAATCTAGCTTTCAGGCTCATTTTTCATGAGGGCAACTCAGATGGTGACGCCCTAGCCTGAATGGCCAGCGAAGGTTGCGCCAACAAATTCTTCACGTCCCGTGCTATGCTCCCAAGAAGCATCAGAGGTTATTTGGTCCTAGACAACACAGGGAACTTAGTGGTTATTAGTGTAGATTGTGTTTAGCCTTATGTTCATGCTGTTATAAGATAGGTGTGACCCGATTCTTTTTGTCGAGGCAGCCTGAATGGATGTACATTTTCTTCTATGAATATATTTTGGTGGCCCCATCCCACCTTTTCCTTAAATAATAATAATAATAATAATAATAATAATAATAAATGAGAACCCATGACAGGAATGTTCAACATCAAAATATAGGTCCCTCAAAGAAAGAAGAAAGACCACAGCTCCCCACCACTACCAAGTGTAAGAACAAGTAATCAACCTAAATTTCACTACAAGAAAAAGCGGCATACGGGGCGCCTATTCTTATTGGCGGCCATATATAACCGCCGGTGATCATGGGAATCATTGGCAGCCATCCAAAAACGCCACTGTTTCTGAAACATGGCTGCCAGTGAAACGATGCCGTTAAAACAAAAAAGGAGGAGGGAAAATTTTCATTTCCGTCGTTTCATTTCCTTCTCTTGTCATGCGCACACTCCCTCTGATCTCTCTCTTGTCCCGTGCGCTTCTCCCTGCCCTCTCCCTTCCTCGATCTCTCTCTCTCTCTCCCATCTCGCTTATCCCTTTGCCTTCCTCGATCTCTCTTCCTTCCTCTCCCTCCATCTATCGATCTCCCTAATTTCCTTCCCTCTCCCTCCATCTCTCGATCTCCCTAATTTCCCTCCCTCACCATTGACGTCTCTCCTAGTTCGTTTTCTTCAAAGTAGCCATTGATCGATCTCCCTCCAATAGCTGATGAGAATAGAAGAAATCAGAGCACACGAAGTGAAAGGTACTCTCTCTTTCTCTCTCATTTCCTCTTTTAAGGGCCAGAAATTGGACAACAACCATGGTAGTGGCAGCCATATCCATCACTGTCCATGTCCTCCTACATGTTTGAAGAAATGCTTCAACCAAGAATCGCTCTGTCCATGGCCATGAGAGTTTTACTGTTGTGTCCCACCCGATTAGCAGATCATCCTTTTTTCTTTTTTCTTTTTCTTTTTTTTAATTATTATATACCAGGTGATATTCATGTTGTGGCCCTTGATAGAAGTGGAATTGCAGAATAGGATTCCTATCGCCGATCCCAATTAACTGGGATAAGGTTTAGATGATCATGGTTGTGGTGATATCCATGTTGTGGCCCATCTTTTGCACATTCTACACCTGGCGTATTTGTGGAAAAGAAATGACTGTAGCATGTGATCATTTCTCTAATTTCTTTACATTCCAAAAGAGCATGTCCATTTTGAACCTGACTCGAAAACATTTTGGAATTGAACTGAAGTTAAAGGCAACTAGATTGAAAATGTTCTCTTTTCTTTGCTTAACTAATCAGTGACCTGCTTTTACGGATATGTTGTAGGCATGTAAGAGATCCAAACTCATCATCTGATGCCCAACCTCTGATGGGCCATGTCCCAGAATCACACAAGTGGATTGTCAAATGAACTTCGGTTGACCTTCTGTAACCATCCCTTTTTCTTTTTCCTTTTTCCCTGTTTTCCCACAGTAGTCCTCAATATAACACTGGAATTGTCAGATTGTTGATTTTTTGGTATGTAGAAGCAGACGTGCACACATTGGGTGGGCCAGAAGCAATGCACTGAGTCATACTATATTGTGTAGGGTAGTGGATCAAGTTTCCAACTTTCCAACATCTAATGTTTTTGATCAGGTAACAGAAAAAATGTTAAGGTTTGCTGTAAAAGGCTCAAGCAAGACCATTTCCTGTTAATTGAACTTTGGCTTATGCCAAAGCTGTTGCCACAGCGTGTATGCCTTAGCGGGCAAGGGCTCAGGCCTGGGCCAAGCAAGAGCAAAATGAAAGAAATAGGGTTGACCCAACTACTTCAAAATCAATGCCCAAACCAACCCAGGCTCCCCTGTTACTGGGCTTGAGTCATAATGTCCACAAGCCATTCAGTCAAAGCTGCAATGCGTGTAGTGTTTACTCTGGTACTGTATATCCAATGGCCAAATAGCCACGCTTGGATGGTTAGCCATTAGGACTGTCTAGTTGGTGCAATTTTCTGCTACTGTAGCCCATGTGCTGTGTGTCCCATGAGATACACGGTCTCAATCCCCATGGATGCTATGTGTCCCCAAGTTCCAGTCATATAGACCTTGGTTATTCTTCTTTTCTTGGCCACTCCAGGAAGTAGGGACAAGATTGATGGTGGTGGTGATGATAAGCCAAGGGCTGGGACCTTTCTCTCTGTAAAAGATTTTTTGGGGTATCCCATCAAAGGTAGTGCTCGTCAGATCAACCTCCTTGGATCCTAGGAACAATGATATCTGGATCACTGAACCATGGCCCCACTTCCATGGACTGGGTCCATCAAGACACTGGGTAGATCTTGATGCACCAGATGCCAAAACAATATCTCATTTAGATGGAAAAGAACTCTCTAGTACTGATTAAGGTTGATATTAGTCAAACATTATATCTTATTATTTTATTATTAGTTTAAAGTTTATTATTTAACAAGTGGCCGGTTATGTATGTGTCCGTACGGCTCTACTTATAAAACTTTTTATTATTTATATAGAGGATGGGACTTGCATAGTGCACCCCACATGATGAACAACCCCGATCTTGCACGTGTCCCACATGGAGAGTAGGATCCATATATATATTTACTTATATTTTAGAATAATTGACTCCTGATTTTTACTCAGGAAGAGCAGGCCTCATTTGTATCACCAGTAGAGCTGACTCTCTTTTGCATGCTAAGATCAATCCTCCAAAACATGCATCTGCAGAATTGGAAGATATATGGGTTCCCCTTGAAGATATATGGGTGACACTTGCGCTTGTTGCATGGGCTTTTGTGGGTAAAAAGGCCCACCTGATCCAGGATGCAGACAATCTGTTTCTGCAACTTCAACATACCAAGGTAACAACTCTAGGAAATATTTCAGATCACACCTCAATAGCAGACCGTGAGGTGGATTTTACACTTGAACCTTTGGTGTGTGTCTATGTTCTTCATATGTTGTTGAAATTGATGCAGCGGACAATTATCCATTTACTTTTTTGGCTAAATTGATTGCTAGTTCATGTGGTTTTTCCTTTTACACTTTTTTACTTTCTTGGCTCATGTGCTTGGTTCGGGCTTCAGTCATTTTAGCCCATTTCCCACTTCATGTACTTGTATGCTATACTACGTTCAACACTGATATGATGCATAGAAGGAACGAATGGCTTGCTCAGCAGGTTGTATCATCTGATATATGTTTTCCAATTTGTTATTTCAGGGATTGCCCCAATGACATTAAGGAAGCAGTCTCAACTTTAATATTTGTTGCTGTAAGATGTGCAGATTTGCCTGAGCTTCAAACACTATGGAAGCTACTTGGAGAGCATTACATGAATGATTTTGCTATGGACGTGATGGACCGTGACCAATATGCTTCTATGGTTCCCTCACCTGGTTTGTTGTTCTTTACTTTTCTTTTCTTTATTAATTTTCTTCACGTAATAAGTTTCCTAAGTTGTATTACATGGTTAAAGCAGAACAAAGGTGGGTTACGTTTATTCCTTCTTTGTTTCTCATTGTCTGTTGAATGCTCACATGGTTTTCTGAGTTAGAAATTGAAATTTACAAGTGACAAGTCCTATTTACAGTTGGCTGGTTGCCATTTGTTATTAAATTAACCATGGTTTAATTTATAATTTTTCATTCTCCATTCAAAATTTGACCAATGTGTCTGATACTTAAGCTGTCAATGGTAAATGTATTTCTGCATGTCATTTGTTGCAATACTCTTTAGTTCTCTGCAGTTTCTACTATTGTGGTTGAATCCCCTTCCAACAAGCGAGACAAAATTATGATCATATACCAGTTTTCATGTGGAATTTTGGATAATGAATATAGAAGCCACATCCACAGACTAAAGAAGTGATCAATCTGTCCAGGAAATTGAACTAGGCCTACTCTTACCAGTTAGGACTTCAGAGACATACCCCTAATAGCATGATCTTGTGATGAAATGTCTAGGGAATCCTAACCAACCACAATGTTGATATAGTGGATATATGTGAGCTTATTGATTCTTTAACTCTCTGGCCAGTAGACTGTGTGTGAACGTATAACTTCCTTGGTTCTTGCCATGGTTTCGTCCAACTTCTGTGAAGAAGATGTGGGAAACATCTGTTCTAATAATGTCCGGAAGTGGAAGGGTCTATCGACTAACAAGCTCCTATATGAACACATACATGAACATTGAAGTATTATATTTAACCAAATACAAATACTTTAATGGTTTTAACTTGATTTTGTTAGTCTGCAAAAAATACAGATATTAACATGTATCTGTCAGACTTATTTTCTCATTACCTATTAAAAAAGAATTTACATTGTTAGACTTACATAGAATCTAAAATGAACTCCAAATAGTACAGGGTTGGAGATGAAGGTAAAGGAGAGACATAACTGAAACTTTGCTTTGTGAAAAGTAATATTAACCATCTTACTTTCCCCGTTGAATTTGGATCACCCACTATTTTACTAGTAACCATTCATTTGATAGTCATTACTTGGATGATTAGGATCGCTTGGTTGGTGTGATATTAGAAATATGCTCCATCCAAGATGGGCCCCAAATTTTGGATGGTCTGGACAGCTGTACATCTGTTCACATGTGAAGAGCCGCCACCATTTTTAAAATGTTGCTAAACTTTAGTAGTCTAATTCTAGCTTTCTTTACTCAAAAGATGAGCCAACAGGTGTCATGCATTCGAGAGCGGATGGCTATCAAAGGGGCAATTTGCTCGAATCATTGTAGCACCACTTGTAACTTTGCCTTCTACTTTTACAGGCTTAGGATGCTTTGGATGCACTGTTAACTTGACTTTCAGTTATTGGACTGCTTTGGATGCACTGTTAACTTGACTTTCAGTTATTAGTCCAATAAAGTGGAAATATCCAAATCATAGTTTCATTAGCATTCACATGCAGTGTCTGGGGTTCAAGATGTGATTGCATTACTTTCTAGTTGGACTTGGAGGGACACAAGTGCAATTTGATGGCTGCTTACCTATTATGAATACTAGGACCTATTGACTTTGTTCACATTGTCATTGAACTGAATGATCATAATTCAATTCACTTTTGCATACAAATGCAGACTTATTTTGCATTTTCTGGAAAGTCACGGTGACTGGTTTTTTTTTTAAAGAAAAAAAATCTCAAACCATTGTATAATGAAGTTCCATCAATGGGATTAGTCACCACGATTGTTCATCGTCGCGCAGGGGTATATATATTCTAGTGGTAGTAGGGAGGATCAAAGGCTAATCTTCGGAAATACAGCGTATGGGTATTTGAGAAAATATTTGTGTGGATTCTTTGATACCATGATAGGGTATGTTTTCTAGGTCCACCCCATCAGAATATACACATTTGTTCTGTATGTGTATTTCTATTGTTGCTGCATTTAGATGGCTTCATTTATTCTATTAATGTGCAGAAACAAAAAAGAAACATGCAATTATTTTGAGATCTCGCAGTCTGTGGGAGTAGATAAGCCATCTGAGATCTTATTTCCGACAGATGTCATTCAAGAAACTGTGGCTGCAAAGTCAGCAGGTAGATTTGCCTGTGGCTTCTCCAGATGAAAAACAAAAAGGAGGATAAAAAGGCTTCTTTTTTTTTTTTTTTTTTCATTTGAACCATTTGTATTACTTTATGAATGCAGATTTTGCATTTCATAAGAAAGGGTGGGGCTGCAACTTGGGTTTGGGTCAACCCAAACCCGATTGACCAACCCTAATTCCGGTTGTGTCTGGCTGGGTTGTCAAGGTCCTTAGGTTGATTTTGGGTTGGAAAATGTCGACTCAGTTTGAAATTGAGTTGGGTTCAGGTTGAGCAAATACAGGTTGGGTTAGGTCGGTTTGGGAATAATCACATGTATTTGGGCTAGGTTGGATCAAGGACAGAGCAATTGGGGTTGGGTTTGGGTTGGGCACCTTCGGTTGGGATTTAGGTTGGGTTGTAGATTGTATCCTCTTAATGTCGGGTTGCGCTCGGGTTTGACCCTCAACCCAACCCAACCCCCCTGAATTGTACCCCTATTAGGGGGTCCTTGTTGAATCTTTTCTGCATAAGTCTGCAAATTTTGGCCACATTGTGCCTGGCCTGTTCCGCTTTTGACATTTAATTTTTGTTTGATCTCACATTATTTTACCCTAAATAGGGATGATCACATGTTACCAATTAAGTTTCCATGGAATCCTTTTTGTATTTAATGGTGAAGTTCCTAGTTGGTACCATCTAATGACTTGTGAGTAAATCTTTTCTCTTTACTAATAGACCCTTTTCAATCTATATGTTTCAGGTTTGGAAGCTTTGATCTCAATCTGTCCAGGAAATGGACCTTTTCCAGAAAACCATGGATTTAAAACCATTAAATCCTTCTTAGAAATCTGAGTTTATATAATGTATGTTTTTAACCATTGACTTTATGTATAGATTTACTGTATGAATTTATCCAGTAACCAATAAAATTTGCTGTTTATGGGTTTGCACCTTTGCAAATTGGTTGAACTTTTTTTCCTATTTTCCTTGAGTTGCTATGACACCATATATTGTACAGAAACATAACATCATATGCACAAAACCAACACGTTTTTGAAAATCCACAAATGTATTGGCAAAGTATGGAATTCCATGCATTTCTGGAGACAGCTCAACATGAAGCATTGGGTTGTCTAGGAAGTCTGTTGTTTGAGAATGTGTGTGATTTTTTATTTTTATTTTTTTATGGGGGGAAGGTGAGGCTGTGTTTGGATGTTCATTTCAGACTTATTTTTATAGTTTTTTTTTTTTTTTCCTGTTTTAGTCTCCTGTTGCAGCCAAACAAGAGAAGTCAACAAGGCATGTTGCAGCCAAACAAGAGAAGTCAGCAAGGCGATGCCTTTTTTATAGTGACAGATTGAATTCTGATGGAAAGACGACAGAGAAGATCAGCAAGGTTTAAAATCAGTGTACCAGTTATTGCATTGTTCACCACTGATACAGCTCTGTATTGCCGTGTATTGGGCTATTTCAGGTTGTTTGGATGTTCAATTGGCTTGAATTGCAATTCACTTATTTCCAATTGGAACAACCAAAGAAGGATGGCGCCATTTTAATTTGTAACAGCAATCAAATTCCTATTGGAATTCCATGCTTTTCGAGCTGGAATTGAAACAGTAAGAATTATAAATGATCTAAAGAGCCATCATGGTTTTTATTGAACTGAATTGAATTATTACAATTCAATTTTGTTGAATATCCAAACACAAGGTTTCCATAAATTAGCCAAATGAATTCATTCTAACCCATTTTAGTCATATACTTTTCACTGAATAGATGCTGAAGCCTCAGCTTTGCAGCAAAAGCTTTAAGGAATGAAAACGTCAAGAGTACCTTCAACTGAAGGTGAAGAAATAACACCAGCGGAAACAACTCATGGTACATTAGAGGTGAGGTTGATGCTCATTTTTGCATGGTGATTTTCTGTCATTAGGATTTTTTATTTTTTATTTTATATATATATATATATATATATATATATATTTGTGATATGCAATAGCTTTTCAGAATTCATATGTAAGTGCATATTTGTGCTCGTTCACATGGACTTTGGCTATCTTTCTTAAATTTCTTTGATTTTTCTAATTTTTGTATCTAATTTTGAATTTCTAGGCCCTAAAACAAGCACTTGCAGAAATTCGGGTATGTTCCAAATTGGAAGCACTCTTACTAAAGAAGAAATCCCTAAACAATGGAGACTCACCTGATATTCGTTCTCAAAAGGTGCTCACTCTATCCAATGTTAGGTTTATAAGAAAGTTTCTTATGAAAATTTACCAGTGCTTGTATTTTCACCTTCTATTTCTTCTTGTGTACATGCGTGCATGCACATCCACATGTGTGTGTGGGGGTACGAACATGTTTATGCCACGTGTGTGCATGCATCAGTGGGTGTGTGTGGGTGGGTGGTGGATGTACTTGTGTGCATGCATTAATGTAGAGGAATTTTTTTATGTGCTTGTGTGCATGCGTTAATGTGGAGGAAATTTCTACATAAGGCATGCTTCATCTAACATGTGCATTAAAGCTCTTCCTAAGTACTTGGAAATGATTTGTCATCCATCATTTGTTTTAATGCTTGTTATATTTGTTTTGTTGATTTCTCATTTTGTAATTATTGTCTACTAAGATTGGAAGAGTTTAAAAATTATGCTCCAAGTAAAAAAGACTGCAATAACTATACTATCCTAAAGTTAATATAATTATAAACAACTACCAAAACAGATGATAACTTGAATGACTAATTGATAGTGTTTGTGTGAGTAGGGCTGGTAATGGATATCAGTTTACCCAATTACCCGACATAAATGGGGCTGGTGGTAATTGATTTACATGTTGTGTTTGAATGCTAATTTAAGCCTATAAAGGTCTTCTGATCTAGAAGATTCAGCCTAGCAGAATTTTTAATTGTTTCTTTTCTTTTCTTTTACATTGTTAGGCATTGACCAATATTCATAGAGGTCTTGATTACATACCTTGTTCAGAACTTTAATTTTCAATTTCAAAAGGTTTTTTTTGCATAATTTTAATTTTCAATTTATAGCTTTTGTTTCTTTGACAGAGGTCTTGATAACATAAATTCAAGTATGATACACAGAAAATGAGAGGTCATGATTACTTTCGTTTCTTTATCAGGTTTTTTTTTTTCCTTCTCTTCTTGATGTGTTTTATTATTTTTTTCATTGCCTGTATCAGGTGGAACACACTGTTACTTACAATGAGCACAGGCCAAGAAAACCTCCCCTGGATTTTCCATCTCTACTTTTACATAGACAAATAGTTTACATTGGCATGCCTGAAAGTATTTTAAAATTTCATTTGCTTGGAATTTTTTGGCCAAGTCATTCCAGTTGACATTTAACATAATCGAAATTGGTTGTGAATGTTTAATCAGTTATGGAAAAATTGTTAGTTCCAGGCTTCCAGCAATGCTTTACTTTTTCTTTAAGCAGTTTGCTTTTTCTCTTACGGATAGTTTCTGATCAACCACAAATTGGATACCTTTGAATTTATCATGCTTCTTTTTCCCCACCTCGCTATCCTTCATAAATAGTTAAACACATTTGTAGGTGCATTCTTTTTTCTCTTCTTTTTTTTTTTCTTCGCTTTTATTTTCTAGAGTTTCACTCTCTTAGTTTTTTTTTTTTTTTAGTTGGTAAAGAGTGTAGCATGTCACTATCCTGTGCTAGTAGAAGACACAACTTTATTCATGGTAAAATTTTTGGAAGCGGTCTACATCTTAGTGTTAGTTGTTAATACTTGTAAAACCATGTTATTATTGTGTGTTTTTTTTTTTTTTTTTTGACTTGTAGAATTATACATACGAATTTTGGTATGAAATTGTTTCGGCATGCCTTTTTCAGCATTTTTTGCATATCTTTCTTGGTGTTTTGGCAACCTTATTGCGGCGGTCAAAATTACTTTTACTGGCGTTGTGGCAACCTTTTGCAGCGCTTTTTCCATCTTTTACTGGCACTTTTTCAATTTTTTATCGGTGCTTTTGACAGCTTTTACTGGCATTTTTTCAATTTCTTATTGGCATCTGTTGCAACTTTGACCGGCATTTGTTACAAAATTTACCTACATTTCTCATAACTTTTACTAGCGTTTTTACAGATTTAACCGGCGTTTCTCATAGCTTTTAACCCGCGTTTCTCATACTTTTTAGCGGCATTTTAATAGTTTTACCGGCATTCTGTACAGTTTTACCGGGCTTTTAGTTTTTATCAGTGCTTTTATATTTTTACCGGTAGTCACCAGAAGCGCCGGTATATTTTAGCGACGGCCATAAAAACGCCGCTAAAAAGGTGTGGCTGCCTGCGATGCCCCCCTTTAATGGCACGTGTCCGACTGCCGGAATTCATCTTATCATTAGCCTACCATCATGTTTTTGCTAAGGTGTGTGGACATGTGCCTTATCTGATCGATGGTCGGTTTCTCTCACATTGTGAATATTTCTCTAATTATAAAAAATGCCAAAAAACATTAAGTAGAAGAATACAAGGAAACCCTAGTTCTAACTGGAAAACATTAGCAAGGAAAACACAATGGGCTCAATGACAGCACCAAAAGCTCGTCTTCCTTTGTTCAATTTCAAAGACATTAGAGCAGGTATAAATTAAATGACTTGTGGCTCTTAGCCAAGAATGTACTCAAACAAGGAATAATCCTTACATATGGTCTAATTCGGCAATCTATTAAACGGTCTAATTCAGCAATATTACCGAGGGTCTAATTCAGTAATCGAAACCTCATTTACAGAACATGGTCTCACTGTACTGTTAGATTGTTCCGACTCACTTGCATGAAAATCTGGATCTGTTGAGGCCTGATCTAACCGCACCATACTTGCACCAACAACAAATGCAGGCTTCAAAGGAACCGGAAGAGTTACAGTATTGTTATTGAGCATGAGAACAACAGACGACATGGTAGGCCTTTCGATGGCATCTTCTTGAACGCATAGCAATCCCATATGAATGCATCTTAACACTTCCTGTGTTGGGCACTGATCGAGAGTTCGATCCATCAGCTCTAACATTTTTCCTTCTGTCCAATGCTTCCATGTCTGTCAATAATCCACAAATGTCTTAAATTAATGAAATTGGCTGTGTAAATAAGTTACTGAATACATGTTTTACGAATAAGTTAACACTTACATGATCTAGAAGGTTTGAAGAATGTTGGGAGTCTCCGAAACCAGCATTCTGTTTACCAGTTATAATCTCTAGGACTAAAATACCAAAGCTAAAGACATCTGACTTTGTCGAAAATTCCCCCCTGATAGCATACTCTGGTGCCATGTATCCACTGCAATGCCAACCATGATCAATTAATGTTGGTCTCTCGTCTAAGATGATAGAATTGCGAGCAAGATAAACTGTTAGTCCTATAATCATATGATGTAGCCCACCTGCTGTCTGGACCATTGGGCTTTGAGAATGCATGCCACAGTGTGTCCTATATATTGAATGGATTGGATTTCTGAAAAGAACAGGGATTTTTGAAAAGAAGAAGAAGAAGTGCTCTTTCTAAAGTGCGCCTGAGGACTTTGTGATTTACATGTGATAACGAGATTTCTGGGGGATGTTTCATGGGATGCTTTGGTTTCACTGTACGATAAAAATGAGAAAGGGATTGAAGTGTTCGACTTACTATGTTCCTGCAATCCGTTCCGTATTGCCTTGTGTTTGGTCACCACCAAAAAGCCTAGCCATTCCAAAATCTGAAATTTTAGGCTTCATGTCTGCATCCAACAAGATATTGCTGGCTTTCAAATCCCTATGAATAATCCGTAGTCGGGAATCTTCGTGGAGATAGAGAAGTCCTCGAGCGATTCCTTTGATGATTCCGAGCCGTTTGTCCCAGTTCAGTAGTAAACGTCTGATTGGATCTGATCCGATCAAAACAAATTTCTGGTCAATGTCCATATGAATAACCAACATTCGATCAAATGATGAAAAGATATTCCAGAATTATGTCAGTATGACATCCACGCCACTTGTCGGGTGGGACCCGAAGTGTAGAACATCTCACCAAAAACTCACGCACTCAGCTATCAAGTGGGCCACACGAGTACATGCAATGAATTGTAAACCATCCAATGTTTTCATTGGCCAGATGATCCAAAATGTAGGTCACACTTGATGAACGGATCAGAAGTCATCAATATAGAAATACTGTCTTTTCTTTCTTTCTTTCTTTTTTTTTTTTAATTTAATTTAATTTAATTTTATTTTAAATAATGAAGTTAATTAGGTTTAGCCCAAAAAGAGATTAGCCCAACGGAGATATTTAGGAGGCGTTTGGAAGATAACATGCCAACACGGCAGACATGAAATCTTGGCCATTCATCAGGAGAATCCAACCCAGTGTGGCATCCAAAAAAGGGGCCAACCCAATCATCTGGCTGGCCAAACATGTATGAGAAAATAGACGGTGAAAAAAAATAATATAGATGACCAACGGTCTAAACTTAACATACATATTTCGGCATCAGATAAGTTAACCTTCTTTGGGTTTAAGGAATGCTCACGGTGGCCCCCACGTAATGCATCCATGGTCTGATACACGTGTGCCATGTTAGATGATATGTGGAAAGGGAACAGTAAGTACCAAAAAGAAATGTATCGAGGCTTTTGTTTGGAACGTATTCATAGATGAGAATCATCTCCTTCGCTTCTAAGCAGCAACCAAACAACCTTACAAGGTTTCTGTGCTGAAGTTTCTTAACCAATTCCACCTCATTTCGCAGCTCTCCAATCCCTTGCTTCGACCTTCTTGAAAGCCTTTTCACTGCTATTTCCATTCCATCGGATAATTTTCCCTGTGGAAAATGTTCGAGATAGTTTAAGGTGTATTAATCTGAGGGGAACAACGATTTAAAAGAAATAAAAATGTAATTCTATATGTTTGTATGTACCAGAGAAATCAGTTCAAGGCAATGCAACATATGGATAGGGTACATTAAAATAGGCCAGCCCGATTTAAATACAAATGCAACTAAGTGGCCTCTTGATGTAGGGATGGATGTGATGAGGTCGAGCACACTCTTCCTCGTGCGATAATTATCCAAATCCACAGAGTTTCTCTAAACTTCTCACAGAGATTCCTAGAAATAATGAGGAAAATAGAAATAAATTCTAATAAATTCAAAAATTAATTGATTGATTATAAAAATGAATTTACAATCTTTTAAATAGTTATATCAAATTTAAGAAGAAGTTTCGGAATCAAACTCCAACTCAAACTCCCTAAAAACATAATTTACTATAAACAGTAAACTTACTATTTATAGACTATTATGATTTCTACTAGACTTCATGGTTTTCGGAAAAAATAGTGTCTAATTTGGTCAAATCATGTTATTCTACTAAATTTTCTAAGAACTTTACATGTCGGGGACGACTCCTAAAGCTGAAAGGATTAAGAATTATGATCTATCAATAACTTATTATAAATAGTGAAAACGAAATTAAACTGAACTTTTCATTGTTGATCGGATGGAATCTTGCAAAATCGGAGTGGGCAACCCAGCCTAGCAAGGTTGGTTGGGTAAAGTAGCTTCTCCTACTCGAAAATCATATATGGTATGTTGAATAACTCATTCTAATTTGTGAGATATGGATGCATTAGGGTTCTGATGATCCTCATGATCACTAATTGGGCCTTCTCTGATCCATCTTGGCCATGAAAGTGTCTACAACCTACTCTACATTACCTCTCCTATGAATATCTAGGATCCCATCCGTGTGTCTCATTCTAGCTATTGTTGGGCACTTTTGTTTGCCCGTGGACGGAAAAAAATAAAATAAAAGAAAAAGAAAAAGATAGACAAAAGCTAAGTCAAATACATCACCCGATACCTTGTAAACAGCCCCAAAGCCCCCTTCGCCAAGTTTATTTTCATCAGAGAAGTTACTTGTGGCAGTTCTTAGTGTACCCAAATCGAATGTTAATGACCCCATGCTTGTAATCTTGTCTTCACTCACGTCATCTCGTATATCTGAAAAATAAGATAAATTTTATTTAAATTGAAAAAGATAAAATTCTACTAATAAAAATCTTTGAGTAGGAAATGACTAATGAAGAACGATATTCCTTTAATTGTCGTTTATATGAGAGAGAGAGAGAGAGAGAGAGAGAGAGAGAGTTAAGTGTAAGGATATTTTACCGGGCTTTCTTCTGATTGCCTTGCTCCTAGTCCATAAACAAGTGCAAATGGTGCTGATTATAACTAATGGAATTACAACAGAGACAACGATTATAATAACCGTTCTGGATTCGTTCTTCTTACCTCCTGCATCAACATGAATTTCTTTTTGTTTAAAACTATTCTTAGATAAGAAACTAAATTAATTAGTATCATCTTTCGTTAAAATGTTAAAATTAATAATAGTTCTAAAATTTCCTGAGTTACGATATACTCAATGAAAAGAGGCCAACTGCTCCCATCGTTACTCAGCTCGGGGATTTTTGGCTTACTATCCATCCACCCATCCAGTTCGATTACCATCACATCAACTCTTTGGAGTGTGTTTGATGGTTGATAAGCAGTAATTTATGAATTATAAAACTGGCAACTCTAATTATCAATTGAATCGTCAGTAATTAGTCGAACCAAAATTTATCAATTGAATCGTTGCAACCCTAATTATCATACACTTATCTTCTAATTTGGACTGTTGGGTACTTTATTTCACAGTCCAATAAATTTCTGACCATCAGCTAATTGTACAATTTCATCGGTGTATGTTTGGACGCTTTACATTGAGTTAGTTATATGCCACATGTACAATGTCTCACAGTGCCTGAGTATCAACCACCACACCTTATGAATTTAGAATAAAAATAATAATAATAAAAAACACCACACCCTGCAATAGCATCAAAGTACTTCTTTTTTTTTAAATAAAAAATAAAAATAAAAAATTTTATTTGTAAAAGAGGGGATAACCCTAGTCCCTACAGCAGAACATTACAATTCAGGTGGACCACCGCAAAAAAAGGAGCGCTAGGGTCCACATGTGAAAGTACCTCACTGTATTACAACTAGCATGCAAACAAAGGTCCTTTTAAACAATATTATTACTTTATTTTCAATACCTCCAACTGATTTTAAAATTTTAATGATTTTATGGAAAATTAATCAATATTTTAATGGAAAAATATTTTCATGTCATTAAAAAAAATAATAAAAATTCAATCTATTCCCATGGATTTCATTTTTAAAAAAAATAAAATTATTCAGCTACTTTAATAAATTGTTTTAACTGTTTTTACTTTGAGTTAGATATTCCCAATAATATCGCCCCAAAAAGTCAAGATATGAAGAGGTGGCCATGAACACCCCAGAGTGTGAATTGTCATCGGATATTTGTCCGTTGCAGGATTCACAGGTTCAATAGATGGCTCCATATGTACTCACTGCCATTTCATGTGTACGCAACATTCAAACCGTCCGATATTTTGTCACCATGATGAATGTTATGGAGAGATCCGAGCCCGTGGCAAAACGTTAATCGGACTTAAAGTCTGAGCTGAGGCGCCCAAGGCATGATCCATCTGACCAAGACTACAGCATCGCAACAACAACACGCGAACGTTTTCGAGTCAGAGTCAGCTCGGAGTTGGTCCTAATTGTCAGATCAGATAACCCGCTACCCCCCAACTCCGAAGCACTTAAGCCAGTCGGATCGGATTTGGTATGACTGGTCGAATGGCGTCCGGCTCGGAGTGTTCTTCGATACGGCCTGGCAAGCCGAGCCGAGCAGACCTTCTGACGTGCATATCCCACTCGCTAAGCATGGAAACTGCCATAACCAAACGTGACCGATAACTTCGCTCACAGATGTGCACGATCCGCCAGATACGCTGCGCAATCAATAGATTGCGGGCAGTATCTCCATGATCCCAGAATCCCTCTGATCGTGCTGAGATCATCGGATCCGGATCGTCTCACAGGTAAGTATAAATAGCCCGCAGTGCTATGTCTACAGGTACGCGAAATCGAGTTCTCTTCTACTCTACCTAGACCTTGATTCCCATGTCCTGACTTAGGCATCGGGAGTCCCCCGGCTTAGCCTGGATAACCTTTGCCTGTTTTCGTGGTGCAGGTTTCAGGGGCGACGCGTAGAGTGCGACGTGCAGAGGACCGACCAGATTTTGTCATCAACAATGAAGATTATACCATGAAAAATCATCTACATCCACGGAGTGAGTGGAGAGCCACTTGCGTTTTGCTATTAATAAATGGAAGACATTTTTTTTTTTTAATACAATGGGGTTCACCTGATTAGTATATAAGTATGTTTCATGTATTGGATAATAATCACAGTGGATCCAGTCTTTTGGAAGGGTTGGATTTTACTTGCACGTAATAGGATGAAAGCTATCACGTGCAAAGACCATACTTTTTTGGTCCAGCTAGCTGGACTTGAAATTTCCTCTTTAAAAGTTAGCCGCTCGTTCAATGCACGCATCTATGACAGTTGGACTTTCTAGGAGTCGATTGCGTCCAGACTCCGACTTGACCGAATCAGTCTGTACGTACCAGTTTTATCTCCTCGTTCATTCATTTTTCATATCATTCTAGAAAGTGATCCAAAACATCGCCGGTTTGGAAGTGGGGATTTTGGAATCCCTGGATTTGAATCCCCATGGATTTAAAATATTTTTATTTTGTTTGGCGCTTTGAATTCAGAATATCCGTGTTTCAAAACTAGCTTTTCATATCATACTTACAGGGTTTGAATTTAAGTGTTAAAATAACTTTAATATATCTTATTAGTATACGAACGTAATGTTTGACATAATGGTTGTAATAAGCCCGTTGAAATATACACTTTGCCCGAAAATATTGAAACTTTAAGTCCGGGGTGGACCACAAGCACAATATCGCATCCGAGTCACTAACCAATGATTTTTAACCATTGATTTAAATAGACAATGTTTGGACGGTGCAAATCATCATATTAAACTAATTATAGTGATGCAATTTATAATTTGATTGTTGTAGGACATCATCAATGGGCCATGTGCCCAATAAATTAATAGCCTATTGACACACATGCTACACGTGCAAATCTTGGAAGGCTTTTGGATGTTATCCAACTTTTCACCTTCGTTTCAAACCCCCTCTGAAAACCCCCTAAATTTGAAATCCTCATTTACTATATGGTGCCAAACATACTAGGATTTGAAATCCCCTCAAACGACCCCTAAGGCTTGCCTATGGTTGAAAACTTCTTGACAGACAAAAGTTTTGTATCAAGTTAAATTTTATATTTTTCCTTCACTTAAAATTTAAATTAAACTAAGAAAGTTTCAACACTGAGAGGCATTATCACTACCCTGTTCTTGTAGCATGGTAAACTTCAGCATCCCATATGGAAAAATTGACGAACACCATAGATAAGATGCATACATCACGGTGGGCTCCACAGAGCCCGTGCCTAGCCTGATTTCTAACAAGGTAAGGTTGGGATTCTGAAAGCAGACTGTGTCCTGCCCTCACCTAGACCAAAATCAGTATAGGCAATCCTGGAAGCGGACTTTGTCCTGCCCTCACCTAGACCGAAATCAGTATAGGCAATGCCTCTGAGCAGCTCACCATAATATTTGAGTTTTATCCCCAACTTCCATCCATTTGTTTCAGATTATTTTAGATATGAGAGAAAATTTATGGCACAATCAAAGTTCAGGTGAACCATATAATAAGAAACAATAATGTAATAATGCCAATGACTGAAACATTCCTAAGAGCCACTGTGATGCTTATTTGTCATCCAACCTACTGATAAGGTTGTATGGACCTACTTAAAGGAAAAACACAAATATCAAACTTCTATAGCTCCCATGAAGCTTTTAATGGTGAGTATCAAATCCTGATGCGGAAAAATAGATGGATGTCGTCCGTAAAACCCATACATTATGGTAGGCCCCAGAGGGCGCCAAGGGTTAGGACGCAAGACTTTTTCTGCCTTGCAATAAGATGAACTTTAAATATTTGACAGAAACTGGATGTGACATTTAAAAGACCAAACTTTTTAAAAGGTAACCATCCGTTCACTCATATCGCATCTACTATATGGTCCCAAAAGTTGGTAGACTTTCAATCCTGCCTTGCGAAAAAATTCAAAATTTTGACGACAGTTGGAAAACATTCAAAAGACTTTATGATCTAACTAAGAGTATTTGAAAGGTTGGATTTTACTTGCACTCAATAGGTTGGAAGCTATCATCAGATGGACTATACTTTCTGGTCCAACTCGCTGTACTTGATCAGTCCTTTTCTTTTTAAAAGCTAACCCACTTGCTCAATGCGCACAACCATTTATAGTGCTATATGGCTCCAATTTTTAATTTCTTTAATGGCTCCATTAGTTCATAGACTTTTCTGTGGTGCAATTAATGTAGGAAGAATTTTAAATATTTACCCAAAACTTAAAAGACGATTGAAAAGATTTTAGTGATATTTTGAGAATTAAAAAGTATGAGTGCTGTCCACGAAACTGGTCATATTTCACCCGTGAAAAGCTAGTAACTTGCCATAATATGACCAAGGAGAATGTTTTATGCACGTAGATTACATCTTTAGATGGATATGAACGGTTCATGTTCCCAATACCACTCCACGTAAGCTTTGTTCTTATAACCGTGATTCGTTGATTATCCTGGCATTCTAATCTTGGATTTGAAGATGATCCATTGAATATTCATCTATTTGGATAAATATTTCTTATCATACTCTAAGGAGCATGGAATACAAAATATGAACGGTTCGGATCATCATTTAAAATGCAATTTCTGAGTGAAAATAACCAACGTACTGAAACCATGGTACGGTTCACTCACCCTGTCAGCAATTTCTCCTGCATTTCCCTCTCTCTTCCTTTATTTCTTCCCGTGAGTTTTGTAATCCTCACACCCTCGCCTGTTTCAGTCTACTGAATAGGTGCGACAGATATGAATCGAGGAAGGCCCAAATGAACACGGAACTGATGCATTTGATATCAGTAGTTGAATTTGAGGAATTGAGTAGTCTAAAAGAAATCGCATTGCTTACTGTGTCACTGAGTATGCTCTTATCATACTGAGTAAACTCTGTTGGGCCCACCCTGAATGTATGTGGTCTATCCACGTCGTCCATCCGTTTTTTTATCAAATTTAAGGGTTGAACCCAAATTTGAAGCATATTTAGAGATGAATCGGATCATACCACAGGAAACACTGAACACTAGGAATAATGATTTCCACGGTTGAAAACTTTCTAGGCCCCACAGTGATGTTTATTATTCATCTAACCTGTTCATAAGATCATACATACATGGATGAATAGAAAAAAACAGATATTAGCTTGATTCAAAACTTCTATGACCCTCAAAAAATTTTCAACCGTAGACATTCGTTTCAACTGTTTCCCGTGGTGTGGTCCATTTGAACAGTAGATATGCCTTGTTTTTTCTCTCTAGTCCTAAAATTATCTGGAAAAATGGATGGACATAGCAGATGAAAATACATAAATCATGCTGGACCTCTCAAAGTTTACCCATTACGGTGAGCCTAGTGAGTTAGTCACTACGCAATCCGCTTCCGTCTTTTTAAACGTGTCCAAACGAGAATTGGATGGCTAGGAGAGCTACCAACCAGTGTGATATGTGATGTCATGATGTTGACTATCCAGAGTTAGGTGGACAAATGTGATAGTGGAGGGTGAAAAATGGGCGGACCATCCGATATAGCAGACACGATTTGAAAGATTATTATTTTTTATTAATAAAATATTGATTTATATTATGATATCATTTAAAATAAGTCTAATCTTGATATTAGAACTAGGAATATATGCATCCTTATCTTGGCACGGATATACTCCAACCTAATTAAGGCGGGTTACTAGATCTATTCACGTCCGCGATACTAAAAATTCTAACTATTTGGATTTACGTGGACAAATGTGACAGTGGAGGGTGAAAGACGCACCTAGTCGTCTTAACCCTAGTCAAGTTCCATTCCGTGTTTTTTTGAAGAATCCGGATCATCTCCGAAAGTTCCTAAATCCACACTCGCATGGAGCCCTGCCCATAGACAAGCATCTGCAGGTGCCAATAAAGAACACTTCTGGGAGATCTGAACCTCCCATCTGGTGTAGATAATTTTCAGGTTTTCTGCTACAATCATCTGGAAGATTCAAGCGGCCCTCAATGGAAACATTAATCTGACCATTAATTTAATTTTGTTTAGATGCCCATTTGTTTTAGACTGGGCATGATGCCAATGAACGAAGATCTAAATAATGCAGCCCACCTGATGGATAGGTATGATCTTACGCACATGTTCAACGTTGGAAACTGTGCTTGCTTGTGGATGTGCAGGGAAATCACCTACGACGAGACCCATCCGATCATTCCCCATTTAATAGATTAAAATTTAAATATTACCTATACATTATTTTCAAAGTTGATTTCAAGTTGTACAGGAATTAAAGGTTATTTGATTGTTGGGGACGTTTGAATGCATGTATTTGATTATAAAGGCTTAAGAACCGGTAAAAAGCCAATTGCAATATAGTCTTTTTCATTAAAAAAGATATATGATAGAATACAATAGTTAATATATGTACACTTGTGGATATTGGGCCCACTATAACGTGTATGATAAGTTCAATTTATTCATCATGTACTTCTCTTGATGCTTTCTTATGAACTTTAAAAACAGTTCGTCCATTATCAAATGGAGCACACAAGGGAAGGATGGGACGTCCACCGTTAAAAACTTCTGTATTACATTTGGGGCCACTGTGATTGTAGGAAGACATTCAATCTGTTTAGTGTTCGCATGCTTTAATGTTCTCTTAGAGGTTTTTATTTTTTTCTTTTTTATTTAATTTTTTTTTAATCGAGTCTTTCTTATATGATTTTTAACAAATTTCATAAGGTTCACCACTCAAGCTTTGTATATGAATACCTACTTTATTAATTATAAACAATTTACCAGCTAGCCAAACACATTATCTTTCTATTAGTAAACACATTACACTTAGAAGCCAAATGGAAATCAGGTAAATCAATTATATCTAAAACTCTTTTTTAAGTGTAATGTGATTGTAACTAAAAAAATTAAAGGCATCCAAACGACTCCTAAAATTGGAACTAAATCAGTCGACTCAACCAATCAAATTGAGTTGAGATTTTTGGGATTTTAAGCTAACCCTATAATGTTTTTTTTTTTTTTTAAAAAAAAAAAATAAAATTAATAAAATAAAATAAAATCCTTCAATACTGAAGAATATGAAAGTGGGTGCTGAGAAAATTACACTTACCAACCGTTTCGCCGGAAGGCTGCGAAGGAGGTGGAGGAATTGCAATTGGCGGTGGTGGAGACATCGGTGGTGGAAGAGACGGCGGTGGAGAATTATCAAAGAAAAGATATGGATCATACCTTATGTTACAACTCACACTATAGACATTCCCTCCTTTTTTATTCTCACAACATATCGGAATCCTGCTGATCATCCCTTCCAAACATGCCGTGCAATCACCAGCTGATAAGTCTCTAGTGCACTGGGCCAGACCAAATATTTTTTGGAAGTCATTCAGATCTGTGTTTCCAGTTGTGAATTTGGAAAGCTTTGAACCGGCCTCAGATGCCAGACGTTTCATCATAATTCCTAATTTATTACTATATATGGTTGCGTTTTCAGCATCCTGAAGTAAGATAAGCTCTATCCTAATGGTAGTGTCGTCTACGGAGAAGAATGGACGGTTGGAGTAACGTAAGATGCACTTGTAGTATCGGATGACCGCTTCCATTTTGTTGGAACACCGCCTGATGATCTCTTTTGTTGAATTCTTGAGGCATTCTTTACAATCTGATTCAGTTGCACCAGACATGCACTGAGAGTAGCCGTAGACGATGTTGGGGTCTTTGCCGGAGGTGTAGTTGTAGTAGCTGTTGAGATTGATGGACCCATTTGGAGATAACAAAGGGAGTAGACGGTTGAGATTGGTTTCAAATTGGCTTCCCAAAGTGTAATTTGAAGTTTCCGGTGAACAGACTACAAAGGTCGGATCTTCGGCTGAGATGGAATCTTGAGAAAGAAGTAGTAGGGATGAAAATAGAAGTAAATGGACGGACTTTGATACAAGAAAATGCATTTTGGGAACAGAGTCTTGAGATGCAGGGGAATATGAAGAGCTTTATAACAAACTGGTAGATTTCCAGGTCCGTGAGCGTGATGAACCAGTCATGGTTTGTTGCAGCCCTACTTGTAAGGTCCGGTGAATCCGGATCGTCCAACTTATAAGGCCATGATATAGATGGTCTATGTCACAATGAGAAGTCCGATTGAATATTTATAATATCTGATTAATAGACTTTGGCCTTTTAAACGTGGATCTTTGATAGTTCTTATTTTGGCCTTCCATTAGGAAGACATAAATCCACCGAATGCTTTGCTGGAAATGAGGCCTAATTGGTTTATCTTAGCCGTTTATTTTTTATTTGAAATGGGGCTTACTTCGTTAGGTGAATGAATTGATTTTTTGGGCCTGTTAACTAACACAGTGGAATCTCCTAATGAACGGTTTGGATTACCAGCTGTGTAGACGGTTTGGATAAAAACTATACAATACGGCATGGACAAAACCAATACATCACAGTGCGGTGTGGATAAAACCCATACAATACGGCGTGGATAAAACCAATACATCACTATCACAGTGCGGTGTGGACGGTGGCCTCTCATAGCCCTTGCATATGCCGAAATATTGACAAGCAAGGGCAGTACCCTTTCCGGTCCCTTCAGTCGTTACGCGCCTGTAGCTATTGACAGAGGATGCAGATGCCTACCACGTGGTGTGATTTTTGTGGTGTTTGAAAGAGGACGCGTATTGCCAGGGACGCGGATTGCGTACTACCTCCGCCCGTCCCGACGCGGCCCTCTCTCCGAACGGGCAGTTCTGTGGACGGGCCCACCGTGATGTATCTGTACATCGAAACCGACTATCCCTTTTATCAGATTATTTTAAGACTCCGTAATAAAAATGAGGCAGATCCAATGATCAAGCGGACCACACCAAATAATAAGTTTGGTAATGCACACAACATTAAATGTGAATTGCATTAAATGCAAGAGTTATCTTCGGTGTGGCCTATTTTATCGTTGGATCTGCTTATTCTTGTTATGATCCCTTGAAATAATACGAGAAAAGGTATAGATGGTTTAGATGTATTGATACATCACGGTGGGCCCACCCACAAAACTGCTTGTACGGAGCTAGGAACGGCGGAATAGTACGGGCAGTTATGTGGGCGGGCCCTCCGTGATGTATCTGTACATCTAAAGTACCTATCTTTATCATATTATTTTTTAAGGCATTAAAATAAAAATGAGGCATATCCAATGATCAAGCGGACCACATCAAATGATAAGCTTGGTTGCATTAAAATGCACAAAGCATTAAATGTGAGTTACATTAAATTCAAGAGTCATTTGTGGTGTGGTATATTTTATCGTTGGATTTGTCTCATTTTTGTTTTGATCCCTTAAAATAATATGAGACAAGGGATAAACAGTTTAGATTTACAGATACATCATGATGGGCCCGCCCACAGAACTGCCCGTTCGGATCTATGGATGGGCGGGTGTAGTACGCAATCCGCGCCCGGTTGCCAGTACATGAGCCGCTTTTATGTGGGCCCGCATCGTATAAACGCACGATTGAAAGTTATTTAGCACATACTCTTGCAGCTGCATCCAAACTAACCACCCCGTGTCATGGCTGTGCTAACGTTGGCATAATAATTCAAACTCAACCATCCCAGTTTTGATTCAAATTTTAGATGTATTATGAGTCAAACAAATACTCTTATTTGATTATCTGACCATCAAACTGGTGGACAATTAATGAACAGTTAAGAATGAAAAATATCTAACAGTCCTATTTCAGTATGTACTTATGGTGTAGGATTGCTCTACCAGAACCGTAGTTGCATATTTGATTTTAGTTGTATATAAGCTGTGAGCAATTTCTCTCAGCGCTCGTGTATCAACTGTCATACATGGAACTACAGTATCAAATAATTCTTCAATTCTAAACAACTATAACTAATGCATAGAACGAATCATATAAGAGTAGAGATATGATGCATCCCATGTTATATAGTAGGAATTACATGACACTGGGGTATTGCAAGCGCCACAGACCTCAACGAGGGGACACGAAGAGAAGGCAGATCCGCCTAGAGAAGAGGAAAAGTTGGTGGGGCATACACACATTGAAAGGCCTGTTTGGAGGCGTGGATTTAGAATCCCTGAATTTGATTTGAAACCCCCTGAATTTGAAATTCTCCCATTTTGTTTGGCACAATGGAGTGGGAATTAACTTTAATCCAAAGGTAATTGTGCATGGAATATTTATGGGAGTTTGAATTTAATTACTAAATCAACTTTAATATTTTTAATTAGTGATGTATGTAATGTTTGACATAATGATTGTAATAAACCCATTGAAATATTTGTTTTGCCTGAAAATGATGAAATTCTAAGTCTCATATGGACCATAAGCTCAAGATCATGTCCAAGAGGCTAATCAATGATTTTTAGCCGTTGGTTTATATAGACAATGTTTGGACGGTGTTGATCATCATATTAAAGTAATTATAGTGATGCAATCAATAATCTAATTGTTTTTGGATATCATTAGTGGACGATGTGCCCAGTAGAACGTAATAGTATGGTAACACATATGTTACACATGCAACTATTAAAGAATTTTATATGTAATCTAAGTTCTCACTTTGTATTTCAAGCCACCTCTTTGGAGGATTTGAAACACTTTAGATTTGAAACCCCCACTTACTTTATGATGCCAAACAATTAGGGGATTTGAAATCTCCTCAAATTCTCCCAACTCCATGGTGCCAAATGAACTTGCGACAATCAAGGTGCCTTGTAATTATTAACCATCTTGTGCCAAGTAACTATAATTTTAATAATGATCATTGGTAGAGTATGCTTGGCAATATAAAGGCATCTACAACTACACTATAAATATTGTAAGCATGATACTTAATTAATCCAAACTGTTAAAAAACTTGTGCCCAGCATACAAGCGCTTAATTGTACATATCATGTGGAAGCAAAGTCGGGCATTTAAAATGAATAATAGCCAATGAACAACATTGAGGATGCAAGTGCTCAATGGATGCAACATTGTATTTACGCAAGTGCACGTTGTGGTCGTGATTAATTTATATTTAAGTAAATCAAGACCATATGCACTGAAGATGAGTACTTGCGTATGACTTGACTACCCATAGTCCGGCAGAGTATGGGACAATTCTTCACCTTTCAAAGAAGAGAGCATCAACGAGTGGTGTAGCTTTCCTCTAAGTTGGCATTTTGAGTCGTGAGACTCCCACACTCTCAGCCAATACAATGAATGATAGGATGTGCTAAGAAATCACTTGGGTTATGCATTTTTATGATACAAGTAGCTCAAATTAAACTATTCTGGCTATGGGAACAAAAAGATAACACTCATCTAATTATCCTACTGTCCTGTTTCAATCGATAGGTATATGTTAATCAACGATCTTGATTATTGAACCCTTTTGTATTTTAGAAATGATGACCTTGGATAGAGTGGATGTTTATTCAGTTTAATTTTAGATAATACTTGACAAGTGCATAATTTCTAAGTGGCTGCGTATCAATAGGCATACGTTGCAAGCGTATCAAATAACTTCCATTTACTCAGAGTTGTTTGCTTCCGGGAAAACGCACGTCTTTTCCGTCCATGGCGGGCTATTGGAAAAAAGGGCCGTGGATTTCCTGCCAAAGCCTTTCGCAGTAAGTTCCCGTGGGAACTTAGGTGGGGCTCACTGTTATGTTTGTGAGAAATCCTTCCCACCTATCCATTTTGTGAGTTTATTTTAGAACAATTTATCAAAAATGAACAGTATCCAAAGCCCAAATAAGCCGTACTAAAGGAGAATATAGTTAGGGAAATTCTTACAGTTGAAACCTTCTTGAGTTCAAGAGTGATGTTTAGATGCCATCTATTCCGCTAATAACGTCATTCCTATTGGGATGAACTGTAAACAAAAATATTAGCATGAATCGAAACTTCTATGGCCCCACAAATATTTCAATTGTGCACGTTTAATTATCACTTTTTCAGCTCACTTGAGCTTTGGATAGGGTTCATTTTTGGCAACATGTCCTAAAATGAACTCACAAAAGGGATGGATGGAAAGGATTTTTCACAAACATTAGAGTGGGCCCCACCTGGGTTCCCGGCGCAGCCAAAAGGCTTTTTCTGCGTCCAGAAAAAAGAACAAATTGTGGTACATGTCATATGCCGTAATTCATATACGTTTAATTATCACTTTTTTCAGCTCACCTGAGCTCTGGACAGAGTTCATTTTTAGCAACATATCCTAATATGAACTCACAAAAGGGATGGATGGGAAAGATTTTTCACAACCATCACAATGGGCCCCACCTGTTCTCAGTGCAGGATCTTCCAGCAAAAGGCTTTCGCAGGAAATCCTTGTCTGGAAAAAAAACAAATTATGGTACATGCCACGTCCCGTAATTCAAATACAAATTGTGCACTTTCATACTCGAGTTACAATCCATGACTTGTACATCTAGCGTGAATAAGCATTTGCTATAAATCCTTATATGCATAGTTTTATGTTTTCAAAATTCACATCAAAATTACACTCAATCATCCACTCAGTTGCATAATTTTCATTTCCACAATCACATTTTCAAGCTTAAAAACTAATTTTGATTGTTAACTACATCAATCCATTTGGGACTTTACGCATCTAAAATGTCAAATATCATTCTATATAGAAAGTCTATAAAATGAATAACAAATCAATCCCAACTATCAATATTTATGATTGTTGTGGGTGGAAATGAACTAAGAGATTACTGTATGAGAAAACATAAAGCCCTTCAAGGATAGCAGTTCGGCTCCAATGTCCAAGCATGAGCTCCACGAACAACACAATGAACCGACCATCTAGCGGAAGGTTTGGCTCTGGCCAGCCTCTTACCTATCTCAACCTATAAATCATCGTAAGGACCAACCCGACCATAATCGACAATTTGACTCTAGAAGATCGGCCTTAACTAATCTGTGAGCTGAGATCAACCTTTTGACTAAGAGGACCTTGGTCATCTACCTCTAGAGATCAGGAGTGTAATGTCCCGTCCGACCAACACAGTGTCTTGGGACGTCCACGTAAGATTTACCGCATGACCATTAGTTTAAACCTCCCGTGGTGGGGTACCACAAGTTAATTAACCTATGATTAGCTCGTTAGAGTAAATCAGTCAGGCCATGATAGGACCTAGTTCAGTCTACCAAGTCAGATGACCATTTATACTTAGTATCAGCCTGTACGGGCTATACCCCCACGCAGGAAGGTCGGAAAATTATAAGAATTTAGAGGAGCTTAGATCTCACTGGGCTTGTGGTTCATCACAGACCATGGACTCATTGGGCACCCAGAAGTAATTATTTGAGCCGCTCCAACAGCCCATGTTAACTCACCCAAGGCCAGAGTGGAAATCTGGCACCGGTAAATGAAACTGAGACTCCAAGCTTTTCAGCTGTCGAATTTTTTTAAAATTTATGGTGAAGGTCTAATGTGGTGTCCTATGCCCATCCACAAAATCTGGGACCCGATCGTGGCACGACGACCGTTGATCACAAATCGGACCCGTACTACCCAACCTCATATCCGATCATTCTCAAATTCTGCATGACCCTTCATCAGGCCATGGATCACCTACCCTATAAGTTTCATGGCCAGGGGACCACCAGAACTTCCCTAACAAGTGGAATGGCCCCCATAGGGCCACTTAAAGATCGAAATCGTAGGATCAAACCCCACATTCGTTGATCTGTTTGTCCCCAAACATTGCATACCCCTTATTGGGTCATGAGGCACCTACATACCAAATTTAGTGGCCAAATGAGTGTTAGGGCTACCCAAACGCCAATAGTTAGTCCTAGTGGGCTATTTTGGGAATTTGAGGAAACTTAAGGTCAAAGGGCCCAACTCTAGGAAATAAACCCTAGCCCTTGTCTCATATCTCCTACCATTCTTTAACAATAATAAATTCCTCTCCTTCATATCCTCCTTCAATTTTTTCAACAACCAAACTCTCCCTCATAACTCCTATAATCCCCACCAATCAAGCTCCCTCCTTCATACTCATACTCCCTCCATTCTCTTACAACTCAACTTCAGCCCTCTCAAAACTCCCCTTTTTACCCCAACCACCAAGAATCAAAGAGGAGTGAAGAAAGAGAGAGTGTAAAAGAGATTCAAGGCAGACCCTAGATCGTGTTGGGGCCCAAGGGCATCAACCATTTCAACTCCCTATCCTTTCTCCAAGGAAAACTCTTCACCATAACCTCAACAATCGTCCGTGGGTCGTAGGTAAGATCCTTCTCCCATTTTTCTCTTGAATCCCATGTATTGAGAGAGGGATTACATGGAATGCTAATATGCAAGGGTTGCTTTTAGGATTCTTCCTGTTTGACCCCAAATTCCACATCTCCTAGGTCGTTCCCAAGCCTTCAACGAATCCGAAGGTACAGACTATTGCTCTTAGGTGGCCTAGCACCAATTCTATTATGAGTTTAATGATTTTTATTGCTTGGATGACATCTTTGGAGAACCTAGAGAATCCCTAGATATTGCATGATTGTGGAAATTGTATGGAATGGTGTGTTTGACTCTCATGACGTTGTTCTTATTCCTCACAATATGATTTTGAGTATGAATGATTATATGCTCATGCCTTGTTAATTTTTTTCATGTATTGTTGCTCCATAGTATGTATGGTTGCATTACTCTTATGCATGTGATTTCTTAAGATGGAGGAAGTGTTTAACTTTCTCACACATACACACACTTATATGCACTTATATCTTGATTTGGTTAACCTTGTTTGCTATGAGAATTTAAATTGTATGTTAATAATTATGAGAACATGATGATATTTATTCTAGTGATGCATTGGTAGTCGGCATGCTAGGAATCAGTATTCATACCCTTAGGTTGGCCAGAATCATGAGGAGAACGAAGGTGGTCCCGTTGGTAGGACCGCCTCGAGACTAAACCTATGGATTTGGGAGGGTGTGTTCGGGTGGCTGTAGTTCGACTACATGGGTCTCATGTGCCCGATGTCACTCGTCTCACGCTCGCCTGACTCTTACGGTTTAGTCTACTATCTAACCAACCTTGATTGTTAACCCTTATTGCTCATATATGTATGAAACCTGAACCACCCTGCAACCATTGTAACCCACCCTACGCTGGGGTGCCGCGCCTCCTCGTAGTGACCACGAGCGATCCCTTTCGCTTGACACTCCTCATGTGCTTGAAGTCGAGGATAAGGAACCTGACGTGATCACGGACCTCAGGGTCTCGGCCTCATGCATTGGGGGGTCTTGGCTTCGCAACCAGTTTTGAGCATTGATACGTGGGGTGAATCAGATTTCCCAACCTGCTGGATGAATGGACTTAACTAATAACTCGGCTAACACGATTGCATTGCATCACATTAGTTAGGGTGACGACTTGAAAATCAAGGTCACTCTGAGGGAGTGTTGACATACGTGATCGTTAGACAAAGTCGCTCGTGGGAGCGTTGTGGCGAGGGCATGCATCATATCATTCCGCATGCATGCATTTTAATAAAAGTTACTAAGTGTTGAAGATTGGCTGCGTTTCATTAAATTCTTATTATAAATGATGTTTACTATAACTTAAGATTAATAACACCCACTGAGTTGATCACTCACTCCCACTCTGGGATGGTGTTTTAAAACACTAACAAGACCCGTGCTTAGATGCAGGTGAAGTAGGGCAAGAGGAGCCTGGTGAGGCAAGCTACGACGAGGAGGACGAGCTATCTTATTTTTAGTTGATGGACGACTCTTCATCAGCTTGATGGGCAGGATTGGATCGACATGCTATTTTTTTATGATTTTGTTGGGTATCGCCACGTGTGATCCATCTATTCTTTTGGACATGTATATATACATATATTAAAACTCTTTTATTTCAGTGGGCTTGTATGATTGTGCTTCATGATCCAAAAAATTTCAGACTGCGCATTTAAACCTGATTAAATGCATATTAATGAAAACCAGTTATAAGTAATCCTGGAAACTCTGGAGTCGAGTGTATGCATGACCCCCAATTTTCAGGGCGTTACAAGGAGTTTACCACATTAAGTCTGACTATCCACTCGGGCTAGTGGTGTATAATTAATTGTTATATGTACCTTTACAATGGTCAAGATTTTGGTTGGGGCGCACGACTAATAAGAGATCAGGAGTTTACCACATTGAGTCTGACTATCTAAATTTAGGTATGAGACTAGTTTAGATATAAGTCTCTTGTGATAGACCTCGTAGCTTACGATAGTACGTACTATCATCTTGACTTCACACTCTAACTTGGTCATTTCATTTGCACTGCATATTGCATTACATCCACGACATATGACATTTTGGGTTGTTATGTTTCTACATTTATATGACCTAAATGAGGCTGATGTTATTTGTAGCTCTTTAGAATTACATATTATATTACATTCTCAATATCTCATATTTGACTCATTATGTCTCCGCATTGCATAGTCGACCTACATTACTTTCTCAGTATATGTCATTAGCTTATTATGTCTTTACATTGCATATCCTAGATATAGTTGATGATATTTTATAGACTTGTTAGTATCTCCACTTGCTCTGATATATTGTGTACTTGATACTTACCTTGTGCACACACTTATACCACCCTCTAAGCTTTCTATAAGCTTATGCACGATAAATGCGTACACGTGTCGTTAGGTTACAGCAGCGTTGAGCATGGCGCACAGCGGTCTTCTGGAGCTTTGATTTTGACTTACGTATTTTCCCTTTAACATTGTATTTAAAGTTCATATTAGTGGATATGTGATGATGATGCCTTTGTGATTTGGGTAAACTTATAGTTATGTTTCTTACGAGATAAATGTACATTGAAAAAAAAAATTCTCCTTGTAGGATCCTAGGATCAGAATCTAGCGTATGCGCGCTGTGAGCCGAGAATGAGATACTACAGAGGCTGTTAGCACTAAATTCGACGATTAAAAATTTTGTGAACCTGATTTTCGAGTTTGGGACATGACATTTTTACAATCAAAATTACTAGTATTATTTTGAGAAATATTTTTAGAAGACTTAAGGGCTATGAATTTACCTTTAGGAGCCTTAAAATTTAACTCGTAAGTTTGTTAAGAACCAACAAGCTCTTCAACTCTCATATTATCTGTATCACGAAGTTCCTGAATGACACTGACCTTAGAATTGAACCTATCAAACAATGAGCGCAATATCTTTGCATATACTTTACTTTCTAAGATACTATCACCAAGACCCCACATAGAGTTGACTATGTCATTTAACTTAGTATAGAAGTCCATGAAAGTTTCACTTTCTTCCATATGTATTTCCTCAAATCGAGTGGTAAGGATTTGAAGTTTAAATTTCTTGATAATAGTCGTACCCTTGTGTGTCATTTCTAAAATGTCTCATGCTTTCTTTGTAGTATCACAAGATATAATTCTTTTGAATTCATTTGATGATAGTGCGCAAGTGATTGCATTTAAAGCCTTTGCATTGACACTACTCTCATTTTTCTGAAGTGTGGTCCATGAAAAATAAGGTGTAACTTTAACAGATTTAGTTCCATCAATGCATAGAACTTCGGTTGTGGGTAAGTTCCATCTAGTCACTGTGGCTTGCCACACGCTCTCATCTATGGACCTTAAAAAGATCCTTATTCTGGCTTTCCAATAGGAATAATTGGAGCCATTAAAAGGTAGAGGCCAAGTAATTAAGAGACTATCAAAATTTGACATCTTATAAGCTTAGATCAGTTAGCTCAGAAAATGAATCCAAATAATAAAAAGGAGCTATTAGGCTCTGATACCACTTGAAAAGGCTAAGCTAAACATCCTGGGGGGGAAGGGGAGTGAATAGGACAATGTCAAATTAAAAATAAATGCAGAATACAAAGATAGATAGCACAATCAAATTATAAAATATCAACCTCATACGCACTAGTCTTGAGAGGTTAATACAAACCGAGTTCTAAGAACAACCTAATGTATTACAACATTCACCATAAGTGCATAAAGTATTACAACATTCACCATAAGTGCATAAAGTAAATTACACCATTCACCACAAGTGCATAAAGTAAATTACAACATTCACACACAAACAAATCTAATCATCCACCATAACTGCAGGAATTATAGTGGTTCATTTGTGTATACCTCAACTGTTTGAAAAACAGCTACACAATTGCTTCACTATCAATATCCACACCCACGGATATTGGCTTTCACTATGAAAAAAGTTTTCTAAGATTCACCTTAAAACCTTCACAATTGTGCCTTTAGATGGGCTTACACAATTATAAAAACTCTACACTCTGAGATTTTCTAAATTACCTGAGATAAAACCAAAAAAGGGATTTTCTAGCATAACCTTACAAACCACAAATGATACACAGAGATTAAATGGTACTTATCTATAAAATTCTCATTCTGAAGAAGCTCGATAGAACCAATCCGATGTAGACGAAGATGTTCAATGTCCAATCTCACAAATGAAAGGTTCTAGATCTAAATGAGTTTTAGATTAATTCAGCCTTGGCTAGCTTGATTTGATTTTGATCTCAAGAGGGTAAAATCCCAATTCCCTTCTTTAATGAAATTGAGTTGAATGGAGATTACAAAACCAAATGCAAAAAGCTATTTACGAGAATTTAAAATGAACACAGTATAACATAAGAAATGCAGAAACTTATCTCTCAGAGTGATGGTTTGATATAGTTTAGAATGAATGAAAAAATTTGAGATTCGTTCTCTATTTATAGGTTAAAATGCTATTCTCTCGACTGGTCTAAGGGTCGGTTTGGTCGAAAGACCAACCAAATTTTAAAATTTATAACGCAAAAAGATAAGGTCATTACTCGACTGGTTGAGCAATGCACTCAATTGGTCGAGTCGGACCAAAAAAACCTTCTTGGACTTCTAGTCGAGCCTGCACGATCGGTCGAGCACTGTTTACTCGACTGGTCAAGCAGTCCCCATGACTGGCCGAGGGTCCAATAGAAAATTTTAAAAATTCATAACAGATCTTGGACTAGTCAAGCCAGAGCTTGGACTAGTCGAACAAAGACTAGGACTAGTCAAGGAAATCATGTATAAACTTATGAAATGACCCCCATAGCATATGCAATGAATATGACCTAACCTATGGTCAATCTAGGGTCATCCATACCTTGTTGGTGAGTTTGAACAATTGAAACACCGTTTGCTCTGCTAATTCATACGCTTTAAATACTTGAAGCTTGTTTTCAAATCTTGAACTTGAGCTTGAGTAAAGACTTGAGTTCTTGAGTCTTTAAAGTACTGAACTTGAAGATAAAACTTGAACTTGAGCCTTGAACTTGTATGTGTATTTGAGCTTGAAATCTTGAGCTTCGACAACGCTTCTTCAACTTGAATATGTAGAGAAGTTCAACGAAGACTTGGACAACTTTAAAATGCACGAAGTTGATCTATACATCTCATCTATACATGATATAGATTCTAAATGATTTGATACAACAAAATTTTACAACACTAGGTGCTAGATTTACAATATAGTATTTACACGACCTACGACACATATCGGAAAGAAAAAAGCACGGGAAAGCTTTGGAGGCGATGGCCAAGAGTGAGGTTCCTTAGGAGGCTGAGCATAGAAAAATACGAGACTAGATTAGTGATATTGAACAAGTATAACGAGCTTGGATCCCGATTATATTAGAAGCATTGCTGGGAGAAGTAGAACCTCTATTCACCAATAACATAATGACATCTCCACTACCACTAAGATTCTGAATGCCGTAGATCGCTCCCTATTCAGGTATTAATGATCCAGTTGAACCTCTAGAATATTTCATAGTGAGGATGGAGCTGCGTAGCGCAACCAGCTCGGTGATGTGCCTAGCTTTCTCCTTGACCTTGTCGGGGTCGACGAGGAAGTGGTATAGACAGCTGAAGCCAAAATCCATTAATTCATTCACATAGCTCAGTGAGGCCTTTGTCACTAAGTTCATTAGTGGGAGAGATCAGAGAAAACTAGCAACTCATCTCCTCTTCGTAACCCAAAAAGAGGATGAACTACTGAAGGATTACACCATCTTCTTTAGTGCAGAGGTGGTATAGGTGGAGGGCTACTCCAATTAAATAGCCTTGACTGTCATGATATCCAGCCTTAAGGAAGGCTGATTTCTCTTCTCGATTGGCAAAAATCCTCTAACCACGCTCACTGACCTACTCAGTAGAGCACATATGTATTCCAATGTAGAAGAACTCTTTAGATCACGAAAGGCCACTTGGAGTGGAGGGAGCTCAGTCAAGGATTAAAAGTGGATGGAGGAACAACCTCCCTTAGTTAAGAGCAAGAAGAGAGGGGCGACACCTCAGATAGAGGACAACACTTGAGAAAACGACCAGAGAGTAGACTTCACTCTTATACTTAACTGAATGCAACTCACAAGCAAGTTGTCATAGAAGTACGCAATAAGAAGATCCTAAAATGGCTGAATATGATGAAGGTTAACTCCAATAAGCATGACAAATAGAAGTACTGTCACTTCCACCGCAACCACGGCCATACCACCGCTGACTGCTTTGATCTCAAAGAGGAGATCGAATCACTCATTTACAACAGATACTTATGAGAATGCATCTATAGGAAAAAGGATGAACGACCAGATCAGAGGAGCGAGTAACAAAACAACAAGAATAACAAAGAGACAGCTAAGATCCACACTATATTTGAAGGACCTATTGGAGGCGGTGACTTGAACAGAGCTCACGCCAGGAGCATAAGCAGCTCAAAATATCATGTCAACCTCACCATCAAAACCCTGAAAGAACATAAGATGGTCCCTTGTGACTTAACGTTTATGGAAGAGGACGCACGTGGAGTACACCACCCTCACGATGATGCCCTAGTGGTGACCATGACTGTGGCTAACCATAAGTTGCATCGTATTCTAGTGGATACAGGTAGTTCACCCAATATCCTCTTTACCACAACTTTCAACAAAATGGGGATTAGAAGGTCCCGACTTTGGCCTGTTCGAACTCCTCTACTTGGGTTTGCAGGCGAAAAGGTCACCTCCGAGGGGAGCATATTACTTCCAGTTACCTCAGGAGAACATCACAACCAAGACACAATGATGATCAACTTTTTAGTGGTCGACTGTAACATCTTGAAATTCGGAGGTCGGGTAGAAACCCAACTTTCGAGTTCCAGAACGTCACTTATGCAACGTAAATAATGATAAATGCATGTTGTCTGTAGAATGACACTAAACAAGATTGAGACTAAGCCAAAATAGCATATCATACTCCAGAGACAGTTAAATTAGCAAGCGGAAGACTGTAATAAATACATAAAATATATAAATGATTATAAGTCTCCAGAGTGTGAACATGTTACCAGGTTAATTAAATACATGTATACTCAAAAAATGGAAAGAAAAGAATATACATGATTGCTTCAAAAATATAAAATGGCAAGTGTCAAGGCATCTAATTAATCTCCCTGTAATCCCGTCGATCAAAACACCGAGGAGAAGTCCTCCTCATCATCATACAAGTCCGGCTCCACTTCACAAGCAGGGCCATCATCTGCAACTAAAATAGGGACTGGTGGGTGTCCAGAACACCATCACGTAACGTGGGAGTGAGTGATCAACTCAGTGAAATAATAGAGCAAAGATTAGCATGTTATCAAATCAATCACGTGATAATAGTAAAGCAATCAATCAAACATTCCTATATACTGTTGTTAATGCATGCATGAAATGACATGATGGATGCCCTCACCGACATACTCCCTCATACGGCACCATCTTACACCCGCGGCATGCTTTCTTCCCACAGTGCTCCACATCTTCCAGGCACATGCAATGCGATATGGATAATGATTACCAAGTTGTTATTAGTCCTTTTCATACAGCAGGATTGGGAAACTAAGGTACTTCCCTTATATCAATCCCAACACAGATCCTGTCTAGGGTCGTCACTCCTAGTAATCTCATATGATATTAAGTTTATAGGTCGCTGCAAGGGCTGTCAGGGCTATTGCTCACACTCGTTGCACCGCTCCCCCATCACCTTATCAATACAGGCCTAATGTACTCTCGTTGCTATGGAAGGGTCGTCGCCTCTCGTAGACTCAGAATATGCTCGAGGTCACTACAAAGGGCTCGTCACCAATCAGTGTAGGCCGACAGCTCGAATGTAGTGTCCCATACCACCACAATCGGCTCACGAGTCAAATGTGCTCACTGGTCACTACGGGGAGGTTTGTGGCCCCAGCGTAGGCCGACAGCTCGACCACGGTGTCCCATACCACCATGCTCGGCTCATGAGTCTTTATGGATCAAGGTACCATGGTTAACAGGGTTTTCAATGGTAAGTTCAGTACCCTAGGTTCAAGCAGTTATGACTCATACAGGGTGAACCTACAATGGCCAGTCGGGTTACTTGACGGGCTCGATTAGTACGAGCGCATCTCGAGCAGAGCGACATGAATTGCATGAAACACTTCGTGTGGCCTAACCACTGCCGCTAGCCCAAAATACGACTCGCGTTTATCGACGCGTCCTTCGTGACAAATAGAAGCCAACCACGAATTCGATCCATTACCGACTGCCTGGACTAAACGTATAGCCCCAAGCATTTATAAACAACATCATGGATCATATGAGAGTACTAGAATTTAAGTTCAAACAATACAAGCATGTTGACACATGTTATAACATACAACGTAAGCAATTCATCAAACACATATATTCCACATGTAAGAGGAAATCAATCCGTTTAGCAAACATGGAGGAAAACATATACATCATCATGTTGATTGAGAAGTCAATCTCAAAATTAATCTACAACAACATTGGCTCAATACATACTAATACAACCATTTATACAAACACTCAGACTATACAACTCCAACGTACTTTACGTATGTTGATTTCAACATATAATATGACAAATCCTTATATCAAGGAGATGTCTAATACACAACAATCATGTTCTTACATTCAATATATATGGCAGGTATAAATCATATTGATTTAGGCATTTCAAGAAACACATAGTCTACACACATTAGTCCACATAGCATATGTCGACCCAAAGTGCGCATTAGGGCGAATCTCTTCGCCAAACAGATTATACGGGCATATCTAATATCATATCACGACCAAATCTCATGGCAATTATTTCAGCAAAATACAGACGTATACAGTATTTCTTATAAATGACCAAAATACCCTAAATCTCATATTTACCGTACATATACGAAATGAAAAACGGACAGCATGTTCTACATGTCAAACGGTGTTGCCGTCGATAATCTACTATTAAACGACATTGAAAGCTTTGAAATCAGTCAATCTAAACGTCTAAAATCTGCACCTTTTGCCCTAGACGCGTATCGGTTCGAATAGGATGTATACGCTTCGTCACCGGCGTAAATGCGACCTAATGCACAAGATACATAAGCTATTTCGATATTTAAATCGGAAGAATCCCAAAACAACAAGTAGTTAGGGGTTTTCTTACCTAGGAGTGCATTCAAATCACCGGGAAAGTGATTGGAGTGCGGTGCTTTGGCACGTGCAAAAGCTACAGCAAGTGGCGGGAATTTTCTCCCACTACTCTCTCAAAATCTCTCACTTTCTCTCTCTCTCTCTCTCTCTCTCTCTATCTAGGGTTTGTTGCAAATTCGGATGTGAGGGTTGTGAGAGGGTTTAAATCCCTTATATAGGATAAAACCTAACCTAAATAGACTTGGGAACAAAGTATACTTAAGTTATAACCAAATCGGGACTGTTTCAATCCAAAAGACCATTTCGGGAGGTCCCCTGGCCGAACACGGTCGGATTAAGCTTATGGTTACTGGATCCTGCTCCCTTGAAGTTTTCAGTCCAGTAGTATTCCCAGATCGCACGTGGCGGACCAGTTTCAGTTCAGCGGTCACGGAGACTCGATCAGGGATTCCGAGTACATTGACCTGAGTGGAAAATATTTCTTGATCCGAGGGTGTATTTCGGTCAGATTTCGACGGTCTGATTTCTTATACTGATCCCGCAAGAGAAACGTGCCAGATTTAATTAAATCCTATTTAAATTTTATTTAATTTCACTCTTCCTCACCCTCCCTGCTCCAGGCTCAATGAAATAGCCTCAGAGCATCAGTTGGGCTTGATTTTCAAAGAGATTGTCAAGTCCAGCTAGGTGGTCATAACGGTCTAAGATTGTAGGTATCGGACTTTCGACGCGCGGTCTAAATCCAATACAAAGTTTCAAATGGTTCCTGAGAACAAACAGGTTTAGAGTTTGATCCTAGATTTTAGGGTATTATAGCGTCATTGATTCTACAAGTTTTGGGTCTTACAGAACGTATTTAAATAGATCCATGCTAATTTCACAGCTAATCTACCATAGCGCTAGCTAACTTACACTTAATTTCTAAAGGAATTAATCCTACGTGATTTCTGGTCGATTTGGTACTCAAATCTCAGTACGGATTTTTCTGAGGCGTTACATCGACTATCCCTCGGTCTATAACATTATCCTCAGACGGTCATTCCTCAACATTATGCGAGTAGCCGTGTTGACTTACGACCTCACTATGAAGTTTTCAACCAAGTACGATATTGGGTAGGTCTGGGGAGATCAACATGAGGCCCGTCAATGCTATTCCAAAGAGTTAAGGGCAGGAGCCTGACAACACACAATGGCCATCACTTCCCTTGACCCCCGGAAAGACTCATCTGAGAGAGGATCCCCCATACAAGACCTGGTGGTGGTTCGCCTTTATGAGGTTGACCTGTCCCGAATTGTATAGACCGGCTTGTTACTAACCCCGGGTCTATGGGGTGAGATCATCGATCTACTGAAGTGGCACACTGACGTCTTTGCATGGTCTCATAGGGTAATGCTGAGCATCAAACCTGAGATGATGGTCCACCGACAAAATGTCGATCCCAACCACTGACCAGTGAGGCAAAAACATTGATCATTTGAACAAGAACAGTATGCCTTACAGTACGCCTTAATAGAAGAAGAGGTCGGGAAGCTCCTTGGAGCCAGATTCATCGAAGAAATCTATTATCCCGACTAGATCACCGACGCCGTACTAGCGAAGAAATCCAATGGAAAGTGGCATGTGTACATCGACTACACAGATTTGAATAAGTCATGTCTTAAAGAAAACTTTCCTCTCCCGAGGATCGATAGCTGGTTGATAGTATAGCAGGGCACGAACTACTCAGCTTTATAGACGCCTATTCAGGCTACAATCAAATCACTATGCATCCCCATGATAAGCTTAAGATGACCTTCATTGCTAATAATGGACTCTACTGCTATAAGGTCATGCCCTTCGGGCTGAAGAACACTGAAGCCACATATCAGCGACTCATCAACAAAATATTTGCCCCATAAATTGGGTGCTCCATGGAGGTATATGTTAATAACATGCTGGTCAAGAGCATCAAGGGCCACAGACCATGCGACCGACATCAAGAAAATGTTTATCACCTTTAAAAAGTACTAGGTGAAGCTGAATCCAAGCAAATGTGCCTTCGGAGTAAGCTCGAGGAAGTTCCTCAGCTTTCCAGTCAACTAGAAAGGAATCGAGGTAAACCCGGACAACATATAAGCATTGCTACATTTGAACTCACCCAAAACCACAAAGGAAATCAAGTGTCTTATGGGCAATATCAACACCCTCAACAGGTTTGTTTCTAGAGCTATTGAAGTGCCTTTTATTCTTTCAACAGTCGAAGGGTAAGGCAGAATCGACGACTATGAGCTAGCTTTCTAACAATGTATAAGTTAAGAAAGAAATTGCAAATATTATGCAATGTGTGAGTGCATGAATGCATCAGGAGGGATTCAGTCAACTTGCTTGAGTTAGAAACCCGTCAACCCACATATGACCATTAACAGGCTTCTACCATTTGGTAGGCATAGACAAATACCGCATCTACTCCTTAAGTAGGCTTCCACTAGTATAATGGGCTTCTGGTAACAATTCTACCAAGTATACCATTTAAGGAAGTCCCATAAGATTTCAGCACGTGTTGTGCATATAAATGATGGATGCACGAACATATTAAATAGTCATAAATGATATATCGTATAATCACTTACATTCTCAGATTTGAATCATTGTATTTTTCATGTTAACTGATAACATCATCATAACCATAAATTCATAATTATATTCATTCGGTAAATCAAATAACTACTTACAGTTATACAGAAAATCAGATAATAAATTCTACAACACAATAAATTTGATCATTTGGCTATACTAACATGTTGAACAAATCACATAATTAATAATAAAATAATAAAAAATATGCGTTCAACCAAATCTAATAAAGATCATAATAATATTATTAAAAAATATATACAACACATCATCAATAAATCTATTTTAATTTAATGGAAGGGAAACATGTCAGAATCACTCACCTTAATGTTATAGAGATGAATCTGTAAATAAATACTTTAATTTGAATTAAAAACTCTAAAATCACATAAGTGAAATTATTTTCTAATCTCACTAGTTTACATTGTGGGGCTTACCTTTGATTGATCTAAATACATTTAAATAACAAGATATGTCATTTAAATAAATTCATAAATTAGGAAACAATATTGTAAAAAATAACGTGTTGTTAGAATTTGGCCTTAGAAATTACTGCAGATTTAGGTTGTTTTCAGTAACGGTACTGAAAGTTGATTTTTTTTTTTTTTTTTGAATGTTCAGTCGACATTATGTAACATTATAAAATTTTATACAAGAATCCCTTAACTTAGAAAAAAAAAAATTATTTTATAATTGAAAATTTGAATTTTTAAACAGTTTGTGATGATTTATATGAAATTTTGGAGATTTATTTACTTTAATAATTTAATGTTCAAATAACATTTGATAGATCAATTGAGGTTATTCATTGATCGTCACTTGATCAATTTCAATAGACAATTGACAATCATTTTGATCCGACCATCCATACATTTATTTATTACAATTCCTAATGATTACATTGATTGGTCAATGCGGTTGACTAGATGGTCAAATTGATCATCAAATCTAAATTTCATCATCATTTGATATTTAAATTTCGATAGTCAGTCCAGATTGAGTTAGATCTCAACCATCCAATTGTTCCACACGATAAATCAACATATGATTCATTGTCTACAATTACCTCAGATCGATTCAGCCCATCCAATGGTTCGATTGGTCTGGAATTTAAGATTTTAATTAATTTATTCTTATAAATATGATGAACGGCGAGGATTTAATCACACATCTTAAATTAGGTCATATAATTCTCTATGATAAGTTATATCTTATATAGAAAATTACTCTTCCCGTATTAATTTAATTTTCTTGAATTAAAGGACCTTGGTAAATCTATAATTGATATAGTCCCTTGAGGTGTCAAATAGGTCTGATTCTTAAAATCATTATGTGATTGAGTCTTTGAAAACTAATGAATTATATTGATCATATCGATCGTCATCCATCATAGAAAAATCCTATCTTCTGCACATCAACCCTAAAGCCATCTTCATTAGTGTACCTTCTCACATTGATTTGTTATACGCATACAATGGATGCCTAATTGATCCAATTCATCCAATGTGTAGATTAATACTGAATTAAATTACTATAGAAAAGCAGTGCCATTATGCTATCTGACACCCTCTCTTTCAGAAATGAAGGCTGAGAGTACCATAGCCCACATCAAAGGCAGTGCCATTATGCTGCCCGGCACCAACTTTTTCAGATTGTCTCCTCACATGCAGGTCTGGGATGGCCTAGGTAACTCGTTGTCGGCCCATTGTACCTATCTAACTGGGATTATCAAATGGGCTAAGCCAGCTAGGGATTGGGTCAAATTGAATGTGGATGGTTTGACTAAAGGTAACTCGGGGCTGTCCGGGTGCAGTGGGGTATGCAGGAGTGAAAATGGTAGCCTTACATTCTCCTTCTCAATTGGGAATGGAGTGGGTTCCAATAACCGAGATGAGCTCCGCGTGATTCATGACGGCATTTCTATGTGTCTAGAGAAGGGGCTGAATAAGGTCAAGGTCAAATCTGATTCCAAAGTGATGGTTGATCTCCTATTGGGGAAGTCAAGTACCACTTGGCGTTGGAGACCTTGGGTCTCTAGGATCTTGAATTTGCTAGTACAGGTTCTTTCTCCTTCAAGCTCATCATGAGAGTGGGCAATGGCCCAACCGATGGGTTGGCTTGAGAAGGGAGCAAAAGGCAATCTTTCTCCCTCCATTACCAAATGAATGATCTTCCTGCTGAGGTGAGGGGGATGATCTTCCTGGATAGAGTCAGTCTGGGTTGCATTAAGACCTTCCTTGCAAATTCTTAGACTCGTTTTTGTTTTTTGTTAGCCCTTTTGGGCTGCTCTTTATAATAGGAATCCCTTGCTCTTTTTGTTAGGGGTCACCTGAATGTCCACTCCTCTATACATTTTCTTCAATGATGAAATTTTTCCCCTAGAAAAAAATTACTGAAGAAAGAAAACAAAGAGGAAATCATTGTATTAACTTGAATAGGTGAATTCAAAAAATCTCTCTCACTTTCTCGCTCATTTTTTTCTATAATTTTCTTTCTTAGGTTCTCTGAGTCATAGTAGGACTCTCACTCTTACACACTCATTGTTTAAGAGACAGGGTTTGTTGGGAGATTGCAAGATATAGGGGAGAGTTAGGATAAGGAGATATAAGATGAGATCGACGGATCTCTCTCCCTCTCTCAATTTTTTTAAATGAAATTTTATTTTATTTTTAAAAATAATTGGGCGTTACAATGAGCATAATTTATCAATGGTCTAGATCTCCCTAAGGGTTGGAAATCATGATAGGGGATACTGGTAGACCCCACTAAAGTTACGATTCGTCTAAATTCCTGTAGGGGTGGTGTGCTACTAGTGTGTTACATGCAGAGTATCTTATTTGGACTAATGCTAAATTCATATGGAACCTTGAGAGAGGAGTTTTGAGTGGTTTCAAACTTCTCCCCCTCAACAATTATACAAACACAATCAGGTCCCCAAGCCTACGCGTTTTTTGAAGCATATTTGTCCCATCCCGTGCTTCTCTAAGGGTGTATGGTGTGGAAGATCTTCGTGATGAATTCTACAATGACTTCCCAGTCAAGTAGCATATATTTGTCTTCTTTAATCTCCATACATGATTTGTAGAATGGTCCTCCTCAATTCCACACTATAGTTTTAGAGTTGGTATCAAAGCCATTTATGCACTGATTATCGCAGATCATTCTTTTAGAAATTCTTTATGGATTTTTTTTCAACAAACCTATGGAATTTTATTATAGACATCTAGTGTCTCCGTATAGATGGTATGTCAATGGATACAAGCCACCCATCTCTATCAATTTCTCAATTGTTTGGGCCATCGTGCCCTGATGGATTGGATATCAAATTTTAGATCTTCCTGTCATCTAATCTAATTAGTCTAAAAAATATAGCATATCCACATTCTCATCTGACATCAAACGAAATGGTTTTGGATGGCGCTAATAAGGTATTATTAGGGACTGCCAGAATTTAGCATCAGAGCTGATTGTTGTTGTCATTGATGGTGGCAGCATGCTCGGTAGTGAGGTGGCAAGATTGTTGTTGTCATTGATGGTGGTAGCATGCTCGGTAGTGAGGTGGCAAAATTTTGTGGCAAAATTTTGAGGAAAGGGATGGACAATTTCTTTTAAATGTCAAAGGAATGGTTTTGATTCCATTACCGTTCGGAAGCCCTGACCTTCGTGGAATATTGGAGCACCGATCCGCAGCCATGAATGACGGCAACCCATCTCTGATCCAACTGATAGTCTCTAGTTTAGTCCCAATTGTGAACCATCTTGTCTTCTTCCTTTCGTTATGGCATCCATCTGAGATGGTGGTGAAAGCTACCATTATCGTTGGCCAGACACTGTTGTGAGTGGTTGAAAATCCTTGAGGAGGCCACTCGATCATTAGAGAGAGAGAGGAGGACGATGGTAGTGGTGGTTTAAGGTAAGGGTTAGGGTTTTTTTTAACCTTGCTTAGATCTCATAATGTCCTTTTAGGCATTATTTTTATGTTTTCAATAAGGTGGATTTTGACCCTTGCCTTAAGTAGGTTTTGGGTCTTTAATCGTTATCAGGCCTAAAGCATTGGGCTATCTAGACATTAGTTAGTGGGCCGTCTGGTGGACCCGTGTAGGACATTTTGTGTAGAATTTAGACCGAGCAGCTGGAAACTTGATGGCCCCTAGTTTGCGTCTATATGCCTTAGTTGCACCTATTTTTTATGGCCTATTTGAGGCCCCTTTAAAGCCCAAATATGAACTTTCATCTTGAGTCTGTATGATGGCTTGGGGTATTTGGCTAACTTAGGCTATCATTTTAATTGGGTTTGGGCTCATTTATGGGGCCCATGACCAAATCTCTACCAGCCAGTTAGTGGGCCTGTTTTAGAGTTGTGGGCACCAATTTGGGCCTATTAACAGATGTGGTTTTGGCTATGTATTGGATCCATGCACTGATTTGGGCCTAGAAAAAGGACCTATTTTGCTCATTTCTGAAACTCTACTTTAAGCTTTTTATGGGTGTTTATCTAAGATTTGGACCATCTATCAACCTTACAATGAGTGGATAATCCGAATTATTCATTTGGTGGATAATTAAGGATATAGTTTTTTCATCACGTGGACATTAATTATAAAATATGAACCGTCCATTTTTTAGACGCTAATTTAATGATTTGATTGTCCATTTAAAGGTTTAACTGAGTCCTCCACTTCATGAAGGTCTAGGACTAGACTTGGAGTGCTTATTGATGATGCTCAAATTATATAAAGTCTTGATTCCACTCACTTGTGGGCCCATTACTCATACTTTAAGAAGTTGTCATAACCATTTGTTTAAAGGGAAAGGGGTAAGTGAAATTTAACTGTTTGTTTCCTTTTTGAATATCTCATTTTTCAACAGTGAAAATCAGATAATTATTGAGCTAAATCTAACTGCTTTTGATAATCAATTAAGGACAGGATTATCGCGTAATCTTGAAGTCTAAACTTGTGGTATTAGATTCGGTTGTGTTATCCACTATGGTGACCTCAATTAGTGAAGATATTTACCAATTTATATTTGTAATATTGGGATTTGGTTGTAGGATTGCAAGTAGTTGCGGTTGCATTTAATGTGGATGATAATAAAAATGCAGAAAATTACTGTTTGACATGGATACAAGTGGTGTAGAGTAAATGGTGCTGGTGCCATAAGGTTTGGAGGCCCATCTCAGTTACAAATGTTGAGTGTCTCATATTTATATAATTGAAATTGATTAGAAACATGTTCAGGAGAATCACTTTTATATCATAATCCTGTCACATATGAAAGGTGATGTTGATGTGACCGATTCTCACCAAGATTGACTACTTGGGCCCATCTTCATCTTGAACAATTCAATTGTAAGAGCCCACAATCAATTGAATTTATGATAAATTTTCCCGATATCAAGTTTTATTCATAAATTGTATTATTTAATCTAGTTAACATTCAAACTTAATGCAATTTATTTTTCCTTTTACCCGGGCCTAATTATCCCAAGAGGAAAGAATCTATAGAGTTAGTCCTAGGAAGCATGGCAAATGATCTTATCATAAGAAAATATGAAAATTTTGGTAATTAGGATAAAGCTCATGGTGCTCATCTATTAACCTTAGGACATGGACATAATGGGAAAAGAAAAAGAAAATATTATTCTAAAAATGGATCTTTACTATATATGGCTAACAATAAACCTGAAGATCAATCGAATAATAAGCAGGATAAGAAGAATGACTACTTCTTTTACAAGAAGCCAAGCCATCCCAAAAAAAACTGTATTAAGTTGAAGTAGTGGCTTGTAGAGAAGGGTAAAGATCATGGCCTAGTTTGTTTTGAGTACAATTTGATCAATGTGTAATAACATTCCTGGTTGATAGATTATGAAATAACTATTCACATTTGGTAATTTCATGTAGAGTATGCTATAGAGATAACCATCCACTAATATGGAGTGATAAATATATATTGGCAATGATGTTAAAGTGGATATAGAGGCCATTTGAGTCTATAGGATTAGATGACAGTCAGGTCAGCACAGTTGGGTGGTGAGCATTTCTGCTCACACCTTTTATCAAAAAAAAAAAAAAAAAAAAAAAGGGTCATATGTTGGATCCTATAGAAACATTTTTTGTTCCTTCCATAAGGTGCAGTCTAGTCTCAATTTCTTGTTTAGACAAATCTAGTTCTATGCCCAAATTTGAGAATGAAAAAAATCAATATCTATTACAATTCAAATGTAGTCAGTAATGGAATTATGGTTAATAACACTTACCAATTGGACTTAAATGCATCACACATCTAAAATGTGAATGCTCAGAATCGAAATAAAGTAGGATATAAGTAACTAGAATATGAAAACTCCTCCTTATCACTATTAGAAAAAGTGGCAAAATCTACAGATAAAAACCGTAGCTAAAGGACTTTTGCTACGAATCTAGTCCGTAGCACGTTCGTAGCTATTGGTGGTGTAGCTAAAGGTCCCAAAAACCAATGGCTACGAATTATATCCGTAGCAATAGATTCATTCACTACAAATAAAAGCCGTAGCTATAATGTTTGGAGCGAAAATGTACCTACGCCTACAGATTAAATCCGTAGCAATAGATGTTACTATATACGGATACAGGCTGTGGCTATAATTTCTGTAGTGAAATATACCTACGGCTACAGATTACATCCATTGCAATAGATATCACTAGCTACGGAAAAAAGCAATAGCTATAATTTCTGTAGCGAAATGTAACTATGGCTACGAATAATATCAGTAGCTAAAAGTGGAATGAAATTCGTAACAATATGCTGATGTTAGCAATTACTATGGCTTTCAGAATAAGAGCTATGGCTAAAATCAGTAGCTATTGTTAAAAAATTATAATAATGGTACCTATTTCCATTGCAAGAACCTACTGTGATTGATAACTCATTTAAGCTTAATGCTGATAGGAATAGTATATAAAATGCAATCAGGAAAAAGAAATGATATATTTAATACAAATAGCAATCAAATCATACAATGCATCCCACATTCACGTTTCTAAATAAACAATACTTCACTTTGCTCAACCTATCATAAGAATTACAAAAAATAGGAACACGTTCGAACTTTAGCTTCGACTCCATCTCCAAATACTTCCTACGAAGTTCTTCCATATCCCACTGCACATGAATGAGAGGGGAAATAAGAATTATGATAAGAAATCATCTTTGGGAAAATTAAAGAAAAATAGCAATCAAAGTAGTTTAAAATTGATCGTCTGCCATTACTTACTCCTGCAACCTCAAAAACATAGCTTCCATCAGATGTACAGAGTTACAATCTATGAAGCATTAAATTATAAACACATACACGAGTGCGTGCACAAACACATGCATTGATTTGCCATCTGATGTGGTTTATATTTGGCAACGAGCTGGACAAACTAAATACGTGCCCAGTGGGAGGCAACGAGAGATGAATAACGGAACTGCAATTCCATCTCCAGCTTCTAACTCTGTTAGGGCAAGAGCCTCACAGGGGACAGAGATGTTGAGTAGCATGCTTGCGGCTGCACCTCCTCACCACCAAAAGAAGATACTTGGAGAGCGTCTCTTCCCCCTTGTCAAGAAACACAAGGTAAGACCAGGACCATGAGCTAGACACTTTCTCTTCTCATTTTCATCTGGGACATGTATCTTGAATTGATCTGTGGGAGAAATTTTGATTTGCAGTTTGAGCTTACTGCGAAGATTACTGGAATGCTCTTGGAGATGGACAATTCTAAACTGCTGCTGCTATTGGAGTCGCCAGAATCGTTGGTTGCTAAAGTTGAAGAAGCGGTACAAGTACTCAAACTCTCAAAGGCCAAAGTTAATGATGGTTAAGACACTCTTCATCCCAATTAGTTATCAGTTGAGGTTGCCATCAACTAAAACTAAAAAGGGTGACAGTGATGGAAACTACCTATCTCTCTCTCTCTCTCTTTCTCTTTTCTTTCTTTTTCTTTAGTAGAGGTTCTATTTTGTAATCTAGGATTGAGAGTTCGTTACCAAAATGAATTTTGTTGACCACTGGTTTTCATTACCATTTTCTTTCAATGCTTTTTCATAGCTTTTACCCAATTTTTTTTTATTTTTTTGGTGATGTTCCAAGAGTTCCAATGATTCTTTGATTCTGGATCTTTTAATGCAATGAACAATTAGAGATAAGAGCTTTTAGAGACTTGCAAAATCAAATAGATATTTTCTATCCTTTTTTTCCCCTGTTCCCTCTTTTATCATGTGCATGTGAGGCTGAATAAATGCATGCACAGCAAATCAGTACATATTCTAATATAGGTTAAGAATAGTAGTATTCAAAATCATGATTGATTGAATTACTTATCATGAATGTATCACTTATAAAGATTCAACAGTACAATACTAAAATTCTTATCACCATGGATTGAATGTATCACCTGTTGCCCCATTAAAGTCAAATATCGATTCATATTAACATGATATAGCTCATTTTTTTCCACCTTTGAATGTTAAGATAGAGTAATCTATAAATGTAAGAACCACACAAACGATATTGAAGAGGGATAAACACAAACCACAGAAATAAAAGAAGGAAAAAAATAAAAATCAATCTTAATATGAGCATGTTGTTCATTTTTTTTCTCGTATATATTACACACACACACACACACACACACCCCACATGAGCAGTTGAAGCCATGATCTCAGTGTCTACCACTAAGCAACCTCCACATCATTCATCCATTTTGACTTCTCATTTTAGCGCATGAACCTCAAATGAAGCAAATCTAAATCTTTGGTTGACCATACAACAAAAAAACAGTGGTGATTAACCATTAAAAACTTCTCATGTGCCACAAAACCTCAGAACACTAGACCCCAGTACCACAGAGAATAGAATGGTTCTTCTTAACTGCTTAGTTCGCTCTTCTCTGTATCCTAGTTAGATCAAAAGTGTACTCAATGTACTGGCTGCATTTTATATCTGTAAAATATTTCCAGAACCTTAGTTCTATTTTAGACCCTTTAGAAGTTGCATGTAAAACGTATTTAAGAAACTCCAAAATGTAGAACCTAGTTTTTATTTGGACCTAAAGCTGGTTCGTATGGTCCAGAATATTTGACAATTAGTTAGGGAGAAAAGAGGATTAATTTAACCCTTGGTTCAAACATACGGTTTCATCTTTCAGTTTCTGGAGGACAATGTCATCTCACTAATGAGTTCGGCTATTTCTAGAATATGTGTACAAACAAGTGAATGAAACATGTAAGATAAACACACATGCAAAAATATCACAGATAATATGTCAAAATGTAAATGTGTTTAGCTGGTAACATTGTTATTTTCTATTAAAGTAACATCCAGGTACACGTACACCCATTGTCATTTTCCAATCGTATCTCACAAAATTGACGAATGTGTCTATCAACACAGACAGTGGTGAAGGGAAAAAATAAATATTAGCGGTTCCCACCTTTCAGGGGGCCCTGCTCAACATCCAGATAGCTCCGACGCACATCCAGATCTGCTTTATCAATTTTGAGATAATACATAAATACGGGTCTGTCCAAATAGTTAGGCCACCCATATTGTTGTCCATAGGAATGGACAGCTTCATCATGGTCATAATAGCGGTTCCAAACTTCCAGGGACCCTCGCTCAACATCCGGATAGCTCCAATGTAAATACAGAAATAAACTAATTAGGAACTTACAACAATAAAAGGTATCAGGTCTTTGGTCCAGAGGTGATCTACAATAAATTGTACCATTTACCATGAATTAAAACCATGTATTATCCATACCTTGATTGGACTCACTACAAGGGTAATCTTTCAATGATGGCCCACTGCTTCTGATAATCATTGCAGGGTAAGAAAATTATAAGAAGTAAGACTCATGAGATGACATGTGTACAAATAGTGACAAGACTAGCTAGTAATGATAGAAGGCTAAGACATCAAATTATTTATGAAAAACAAGAAAAAACAAAGATAAAATAAATAGTTAAAAACTTTACCATTTCAATATTGAACCTTGTAGTGGCAACATTGATCTGTGGGGCTAAAAATACACTTTAAGTAGATAGTTTCAGCAGAACCATTTGATAAGATTACTATGGTGTGCCAATATTGGCTATGAAAACAACCAGTTATAAAAAGAGAGTGCAATATTTGGAAGGTTAGCATCCTCTAATGAGCATAAGTTTTTCATGGTACATGAGAGGGGGGAACCTCATGGACAGTCCAAACTCCAAATTGATGATTTGACCCTCCACACCTGACCTACGTGTATGTGACAAAAAGGAGGAACAATTTTTTTTCAAAAAATATACAGTTTAAAAAGGTTGATTCTTTTAGGGTTTTCTCCCTCCACAAGAACATTTTCTCCCTAAACTCATACCTCTTTTTATTCATAGAATTCATCAACTCTCTTCATTCACATGGACATAAAAGTCTCATATAGACCATACTACGAAAGAGATACACAAAAAGATCTTACAAATATGGGCTTTACTAATTTTAGATGAATATTATATCCTAATCAATGGAGATGGACATATGAATCTCTAATGAAAAATAAAAATAACAATTATTAAAAGGCCATCCCAAAATAAGAAAATTATCATGAGTATGGTTGTAATGTTGTATGCATTGCTAAGAAGACTTGTTGCAACCACAGTCCACATGCATGAACCCAAAGGTGTTAAGGCCCAAAAATATTAGTCCTATGTGAGTCTCAATTAGATAGCCAAGTGTCCTAGGTGCATAAATTCCCACCAGCTGGGAGAAAACTCATCCTCAAGTTAATTCAAGTTTTTGGAGCTTTCAATAGTTGCATTTATTTATTTTCTTGTGAGTAACCTAGGATCAAACCAAAGACCTCAATGTCGTAACACACCTTGTCTACCATTGAGCTATCAGCTCAAACAACATTTATGTATGTTTGAAAACTAGAATTATGGCTATACCATGAAAAAGCCTAGGGAGACCTTGTATTGAATTCCAACAATCACAAGCAGATATACACCGTGCATGTGTGGGATTGCGGAAAGAGACTTGGGTTCATTTGACAAGAGCAACCAAATACTAGGAGTCATCTTTGATTGTCATTCAAGGCTCATTCATGTAACGAAGATGACCATATTTAGACATGCCGACCTACGTTTTGGCACAACAGAAAGGTTCAACCATGTGTCGATCAAAAACATCACTTGACTCCATTTGTTACCCACTTGCTTACTCATTTCATGATTCCACAGCTCCACCTTTATAGAAAAGGATAATGGGTTTTCCATTGTTGAACCTCAGAAGAATATCAATTTCAGGGTCTTTTTTATATTAGATTCAGCCACATAATGAAGCTGGCCAGTTCTCTTCTTGAACCAAACTGCAGTCAACCCCATACAGACAGGATTAACTATTTGTTAATCCAAAACATTACTCAGCTTGAATTGTTTTCCACTTGCATTATTTGTTTTCCTACTCTCTAAGCTCCATCTAGGTTAGATGAAGGGCTTGTGATGCAACCAATTTAAGAATCGGATCATTTTAGGAGTCAACCAATCCAAATTTTCCGGAAGGCACTTTTCAGGGCATTGGACAGAATGCAGGCAGAATGGTTGTTCACAATGTCTATACTGTCTCACATAAAGAAATATACTCTTAGAATGAGAATGTAATGAAAAGAACAACTAAGTAAATAGCTACCAACAAAAAGATCGCTTTCAGGTATTAAAAAAATAATAATAAATAAATAAATCTAAAATCAAGCACAAGATCAGTGAAAATCAAGCAGATTTCCATCTACAGATTGCTATGCCAAGAAACATAGTTATGAATGATTTGATTCAAACACATTTATCAAGGATTCCACTTTCTTTACTGGTTAGTTGGGCATTCGATCATTGACCCCCAACTATCAAACTGACAGAAGGTTCTCTTATACAAGATAACCAATCTATAAGGAGATGTAATTCACAAATAATATTGTGAATCATCATAATATTATCTAGATTTATGATGGATGTAAACCAGAAAGTCCCAAACAAAAATAAAGAGAACACTCACATTTGAGCTGGATCTATGTTAGCAAATGCATATGCTGCGCAACGACTTGAGTACGAGTAACCAGCATACCTATAGTTTGGATACCACCAAAAGATCAATAAACTACAATAGTGATAAATGGTCATGGCATTGAAGATCTGCACGTATAAAATGTGACAATGATGGATAGTAACTTACAGGGCAATCATGCATCTTACATCTGGCCACTTAGCAAGGCCAGTTGCCTTAAGCCATTCGTCAAGATCTTGTCCCAATTTGATGGCTGACAAAGGTACTAAGAAAACGGTATTAAGATCACAACATTGTTAGAGTTCTTACAAAAATGATCATGTTATTTCCAGAAACACCTGTTTCCATATAAAAAAATGCAGTATATGTTTTCCTTCTATGACAACTGTTTTAGACAGTAAATGCATATGGAACTTCCAGAATCCATGTTTTCTCCCTATGGTTTCTAATCCATGTTTTGATTCCCAGCATAAATGCTTAGAAGGCCATTTCCAAAACAGTTAGTTAGATTATGATTTCTTTATGTGATGGAGGTTTCTCCTTAGCTAAGGCTTTTATCATTTGTGAATTTGTCCACTTAGGCAGTTCGATGTTTCATGCAATAGTGATTCTTTTCTATGCCACATGATTCATTTGGTTGATATCATTTTAGCTAATGCCTGAAAATTCTATTCCTAACTGCTCCGGCATATTTATTATGGATTGGAAATAGATCTAGCTGATTTTTGGGACATTCCCTTTTTAAGAGGGGAGCAACCAGATGGTTTACACACCAAATACACATCATGGTGGGACTTGCAGCGCTTGAACTTGGTGTGAGTTACACTAAGGTTGACCTTATGGGAACATTTTGTGTGTGCAAGGTTGTCTATGGGTGGGTGCTGATAAATTGCATGAAATGAGACAATCAAGATCAAGTGGGGAAACAAATTGGTGCAATTGATTTATTTGGTAGGCTTTGCTTTGGATATTTATTGATTACAAAGAGAAGTACTTGGTTTCTTGCTGGTTTCTATCTGAGATGTGGCTTGTAAATAAAGGAAACTTGCAAAAAAAAGGGGCCAATGTTCAAGGGTTAGGATCACAAAACAGAGGTTTAAGCATCCACATTTGGCATACATGTCAATCAATGCATTCACGACAAACACCTCAAGATAGGACCCAATGCGGATCGACTGAGCATGAATTTCATTGCCTCTTCGAAGAGAAACTATCCGTGAACAAGCTGTTAGCAAGTATCTAAGATTACAGAAGATTAAAAAAAAAATCTCATCCAGCGATTTCAACAAACAGATAGCATGCCATTTCATTAAACAGTTAGCGCATATCATATCTGAAAGACAGGGAAAGAGATACAAATAGAAGAAGATATCAAACCTATGGAGAGGAGTTTCACGGAGTGTGTTTCTTCGGGTAGGAGATTCACGGCTGCTGTAATGGAGAGAGAGAGAGAGAGAGAGAGAGAGAGAGAGAGAGAGAGAGAGAGAGAGAGAGAGGAGGGTGTTCACGGCCTGTGTTCTTCACGGCTGATGCATTGGAAAGAGAGGGAGGAGAATGAGAGAGATGGAGCAGAGATCGGGAGGGAGAGAGAGGATTAGGAAAAGGAGCTTTGGGAAGGCTCTGATTAGGGAATAGAGAGAGAGAGAGAGAGGAGGGTGTTCACGGCCTGTGTTCTTCACGGCTGATGCATTGGAAAGAGAGGGAGGAGAATGAGAGAGATGGAGCAGAGATCGGGAGGGAGAGAGAGGATTAGGGAAAGGAGCTTTGGGAAGGCTCTGATTACGGAATACCCATCTTTGGGTGCGGCTCTGTTTCGAGCGCACGCCCAAATTTTGGGCGTCTTCTCACGGACGGACGAAGACGATTTGAATAGGGGCTCTGTGGGGCCCACCATGATGTATTTGGTTTATCCATTCCAATGAATAATTTTGATAAATTATTATAACTTATAATACCAAATTTCAGGTATATTGAAGGCCCAAGTGGACCACACCATAACAAGCAACTATAATTTAATATCCTTGTTTCCTACCCTGCGGTCCACCTGAGCCTTCGGACTAGCTGATTTTTTTCACCCTTTAAAGTAATATTTTCAAATATATAAACGACTTAAATAAAACATATAGTTTTTTCTAGGCCTCATAGATCCCCTTACAACACCATTAATTATTAATGGTATGTCAACTTTTTAGCTACGGATTAAAAACGGAGTAACAATATCTAAGGTTTATATCCATAGCAACTGTATCCTTTGCCCCTTTTTTGGTAGTGTATTGTGGCATAGACAATTAGGCCATGTCTCGTAAGAGATTAAAAAGGCTAGTGTAGGAAGGAATTTTTCAGGTTTTTACTTCTTTGACTATAAAGTATCAAAAATTGTTTTTAGGGTAAAAAGACTGGAATCAGAAAAAAATGTACAACTAGGAGTGTATGACTCTTAGAAGTGATACATACAAACGTCAGTGATCCATTTCCTAAAGCATCTTCGAGTTAATACAAATGTTTTATCAGTTTTATAGATGACTATTCTAATTTTGAGTACCTTATCTTATAAATAAAAATTCAAATGCCATGAAAGTGCTTAAAATTTATAAAACTAAAATTGAAAATCAATTCAAAAATATGATTAAATTCGTTAGATCTAATAGTGGTGGTAAATATATATATATTGCAACTTGAAGGTTTCACAACCTATGGCTAAGAGCATATTGTATGCAAACTCAAGAAATTTATCTACAGGTCAAAACTAGTGTCACGACATTAGTACCTAAAGTTTCTTAAAGTGATTTCCTGATATATATATATATATACACACACACACACACACACACACACACACTATAAATGAGTGTATCTATGTTAAGATCAGTGGGAGCGATTTCATCATTTTGGTTTTATATGACCACTACAAAAAAAAGAGGCAAAGGATACAGACCACGTTAGTTTTTTGCTACAGATATAAACCGTAGCTACTATGGTTTTAATCCGTAGCTAAAAAGTTGACACACCATTAACATTTAATGGTATTCACTATCTTCATGAGAGAAGAATTGATGGGAGGATTGGTCATGTTGAATGGGAGAACGGGCAGAGTAGAATTAGGGCAGAAGCAGTAGGTAAGGCTTGTCCTCTTCCTTAGCAAAATCATCCAACTTTCGATCACTGCTTCATGACTACAGTAGCCCAACCCAGAAAGATAATTAAAGCGATGCAGGAAAATTTGGGGGTAACTACTGTTTCTGACCCTAAAGCTGTGGAAACCAGACTTCAATGATTGAGTCTTGTAATGGTGGGGACAACAGTGAATCGGGAAGTAAACATAGATCTGCTTGCTGGTGCTTTGGAAAACTCAAATATGAACCCTTCTGAGGTGGAGATAGTGCGGATTACAGATATGAAATTTCTTATAATGTTCAAATCTCTAGAGGTGGCAGATGCTTTCAGTAACAACGCTGCTTTGCAGTCAGATATGGGATTGCAATCGGTGGAAAGATGGACAACGGAGGAGGTTATGGGAGGAGGAGTTTGGGTCAAGCTTTTCGGTATTCCGGCCCATGCCTGGAAGGAATTTGTCATTCTCGATTTGGCTAGTTACTTCGGGAAGATCACCCAAATTGATTCTAGATCCCGTTTCGGCTCCTTCCAAGCGTTTGCTCGGATTAGAGTCATTCCCAAGCCTGGAGTTAGCTTTAAAGATGTTCTTAGTTTACAGGTGCTGGGAAAAGTGTACCCTATCATTGCAGAATTGGAATCCCTGTTTAATATTGGGATTTCCTCGACTCAACGACAATCTATGAAAGAAGGCACTAGAGAGTGGGTCTTACGGAGATTCCATGGTAACTCTAATTTCATTCCAGATGTTCGTGGAAATGCTGCTAATTGGGAGGAAACTCTTGCTCAGGAAAAAGGGCAAATCCATACAGATGTCAGTGCTAAAGATAATGTGGCTTAGGGGGTGAGAGCTATTGCAATTAGTGCTGGAAATTTGCTATCTGATGGATGTGTACTCGTCGAGACAGCTGATGGTGCCCCTCCCGGTGAAGGGATGTTACTCCCATAAGGTGTTCAACAAAATGCGGCTGATGGATGTGTAATCGCCAAGATAGCTGAAGGTGCCCTCCCCGGTGAAGGGATGTTAGTCCCATAAGGTGTTCGACAAAATACGGCTACCGGTCTGTGCCTCAACACGAGTGCCTCAGTTTCTGCAGGGGCCTCAATCACCACGGCTTGTGTTCAACAGATTACTAATACTCCTCGTGGCAGAGATTATAATGTCAGAGAAGATGGAATCAGAGACCATCCAACAAAGGATGCAGGAGCTCAAAGATGTCAGTTAACGGGGGAAAACAGAGATGATTTTAGTCGACAGATCGGGATTGCCCAACCAATTCCAAATCAGCACTTTCCCATTTCGATAGACCACCCTAGCCAAGAAGTATATGTCTCAGGGATTCGTAGTGAGCTGAACCACTTAGTCGACACTCAGGATATTTGGCATCATCCCCAGGATCGCCACGATTCAGAAAATGATATGATAAGTTAGGGAGAAATCGATATGCTGTGTGGAATGCAACCTTATGCCAAACCTTTGCAGAGCATAGGGGTCCCGATCAGCCATTTGGATATGTTACAAGCTGAGGAATTTGATGAAGGGAATACCATATAGGAGCAACTACAATTTGATGGGAATGCTATCAACACTCAGGTGCCCCACATCCCGATGATTGATCTCATGCAAGCATGCAACAATGAAAGTATTCCTCCTGATTTCAGAACTGAGGAAACCAGTTCGTAGACATTAGTAAGAGAGACTACTAAAAACAAAAAGGAAAGATTTAACCCCCAAAATCAAATAATGGAGACCAGAGTAGGCAGTCACTCATTCCCAATTACAAAATCAGATCGGATCCAAAATCTTGAGAAGAGAGTGGCTCTTGAAGTGGACCTCTCGCCTTTTTTCTCCACAGCAATCAACCCTGCTACTGTTACCAAGGGGGACCAGGATGAAGGATTCGAAACCCTAGAGGACAGTCAATGCGAGGGACAGGAGCTGGGACTCGACTCGGTGTTGGATCCAGAGTTAATCTGGGAGAGTAGGCAGTAGGCTACAATAGATAAAGATGTTCAACAGGGCAGGTCACAGTAGACAATGATCAACTCAAGGCAAAAGACATCGACACCTCTATACAAAAGGCAACTGGAGCTCCAGGTTGCGACGACTGAAGAGACAGGCAGTTAACTCAGGATGTGTAATGGATGGATAACACAATTATATGGAATGCGCGTGGAGTTGGCAATGCGCTTACTATCAAATCCCTCAAACGGATGGTTAAAAAATTCAATCCCTTTTTCCTAACGATTTTAGAGTCCATGATTGCAGACAGTAAGAGGGTAGCACTGGGTCTCAAGTTAGGCTACCATTCCTCGGTTTCAAACACTGATCAGGGGGGGAAAATCTGGATATTCCTCAGAAATCAGATCAATGCCCTCACGACCTCGGTTTCAAATCAGATGATATCCTTTTCTTTCATTCCCCAGTCCTAGAGCGATCTCATTTCTATCTCCGTTGTATATGCTAAATGCTGTAAACTCCAAAGAAGAGCGCTTTGGTGCAAGATTGAAAATTTTGGCAAACTAGTTCAAGGGGCTAGGCCATTGTCGGTGACTTCAACGCAGTGGCTAATTTAGACGAAAGGAGAGGAAGCCGGGTGGTTGATAGATCTAGTATGGATGATTTTGCGGATGTGATTCACAATACCGGGCTCATTGATGCTAGCTATATCGGAAATAAGTTCATATGGTGCAACAACCGAGAAGGTAATGCGCAAGTTTGGGCTAGGTTGGACAGAGTGCTTCTTAATTCTTCATGGGTGACTGCGTTTCTGTTATTTTGTGTTGAACACCTTCCTCAGCTCTGCTCGAATCATGCTCCGTTGAGCCTTCACTTCCCCTCTCAGGATCCCCCAAAGGTTAGACCTTTCAAATTTCTTAGAATGTGGAGCATGCATGATTCTTATTTACAGATTATTCAAAAGGCTTGGGTGGGAGAATGCTCTCCTCATTTGATGATTAATATTCAACTAAAGCTGAAAAAAACAAAATAAAATTTTAAAATGTGAAACAAGGAAACGTTCGGTAACATCTTCCACCAGATTCAGATAGTTGAAGAAGAGTTGGAAGGAGTCGATTCAAGCATGCAATCAGCCCCCTCTGAAGATCTATCTCGCCAGTACATGGAAGCCAAACACAAGCTTCACCTACTCCAGATCATGGAGGAGGTGTTCTGAAAATAAAAGTCTAGGAATTCTTGGCTTATCAAGGGAGACAAAAACATAAAATTCTTTCACTCAGCTGCAAATAAAAAACTCAGAAGGTCCACCATTTCTTCCATCAGAAATGAGGCTGGGGAAATTGTCTCCGCGAGTCGAGAAATAAAAAATGAAGCGATTAAATATTTTAAAAATCTTTTTCAAGCTGACCAAACCAATTCCAATGTAGAGTTTCTACAGGCTATCCCCCAGGTTATTACTCCTCTAGACAATGATTCCTTGCTTTCTCCTCCTTCGATGGAAGAGGTTAAAGCCACTGCCTTCTCGGTGCCCCAAGACGGAGCCACAGGTCCAGATGGATTCTCAGCGGCCTTCTATGCTTCATGTTGGGACATTATTAGTGAAGACATCATTAAAGCTGCAAAGGATCTTATTACTAGGACTGTCTTCCCTAGAGCTTTCGCTTCAAACCTCATCTACCTTATCCCTAAGTCCCCTTCAGCTGCTTGCTTTGCTGAATTTCGCCCCATAAGCCTGTGTAATGTTATTTATAAAATTTTTGCTAAGCTTCTTGCTAACAAATTAAGCTCTTTACTTCCCAAGATGATTTCACAGGAACAGGGTGCCTTCGTGAAAGGGAGATCAATAGCAGATAATATTGCGCTAGCCCAAGAGATGATTCGTCATATCAATAGGAAAGTCAGGGGAGGCAATCTCATTCTCAAATTGGACCTTGAAAAAGCTTATGATAGGGTAAGTTGGGAATATCTGAAGAAAGTTCTCCTCAGGTTCGGGTTCAACCAATGATGGGTTAGGATCATGGAAAACTGCTAGAGTAACAACTGGTTTTCCATCCTTATTAACGGGGAACCGACGGGTTTCTTCCGATCTCACACAGGCCTGAGGCAAGGGGACCCTCTCTCCCCAGCTCTCTTCACCATTGTGACAGAGTCTTTCTTAGTGAATCTTAATCTAATGCTCTCGAGCGGCGGATGCCAACAGTTTTCAATTCGTCGTGGTCGCCCCAGTCCGTCCCATCTTCTCTTCGCCGACGACATTCTTCTCTTGACTAATGGTAAATAAGTTTTTGCTTACATTCCAGTTAGTCACAGGCCAAAAAATCAGTTGTCAGAAGAGTCGATTCATTTGCTCAAGAACTCTAACACTAGCCAGGATTAGATCTACTGAAAGAACCCTTGACTTCTAGAAAGCCAGGGACGATCTCATCTATTTAGGTGCCCCCCTCTGTAAAGGAAGAATCAGATCTTCTGCATTTCAGTTCTTGTTGGACAAAGTGGATAGGAAAAATTCAGTTTGGGCGGGAAGGCTGATTTCCCAAGCAGGCAGATTAACGCTCATTCGTCATGTTCTAAGTAGCCTTCCAATCCATATCATGGTTGCAATGCATATCCCCTAGCAGGTGATTGATAAATTGGAAAGTAAGTTTTCAAACTTCTTTTGGGTCTGGGCGAATGGAAACAAAAAGCTTCATTGGTTGGCTTAGAGAAAGATTGCCAGACCCACCGAGGAGGGGGGCTTAAGTATCAGAAGATTGAAAGATGTCCTGCTTGCTCATCGTCTCAAATTCACGTGGACCATCAAATATGGGGATCCTCCCAGTCCTTGGGCAAATCTCATGAATGACATACATGCCAAGGACATCCACGGTATTGATCAGACGCCAGCTTCATCAAATGTTTCCCCTCTTTGGAAGTAAGTTAGAGCGCTTTTCCCTATTCTTTCAGAGCATATTCAGTGGTTTGTCGGAAATGGGGAACTTAATTTCTGGTCTCATAACTGGTTGGGAAAGGGTCCTCTTCAGTGCCTACTTGAATGTCCTATCCCCTCTGAGCTCCAGCAGCTGAAAGTGCATGATGTCCTAGGTCGTGCCGGACCCTTCCCTCCATCCCGGGTCTTTTCCTTCCTTCCCCAACACCTAATTGATGATATTATTAATGGCAGATTTTCTATTTCTAAGGATCCTCCTATGTGCGTATGACCGCACGAATCCTCAGGTAGGTTTTCCATTCGTTCAGCATGGACTGTGTTGTGATCCCCCTCCCCTTCCAATCAGTGGGCTAAATGGATATGGCTTCGTATTCTCCCTCCAAAATTCTCTATATTCATGTGGAGGGCTCTCTAAAATGCATTACCCGTTGATACCAAAGTCTAATAGAAAGGCGTGTCTATGGCTTCTACTTGCAAAAGTTGTCTGCCAGGAATCTCTCCCTCACCAGTTTCTTTTTGGTCGCCATGCGTAGGCCCTTTGGGCATTATTCGGCTTGATGTGTGAGATTCCCCCTATGCTTCATAATTCGATTACAGGAAAATTGTGCCATTGGAGAAATGCGTCGGCTCCTGGCACAGTGCATCGTTCGGTTAGATTTCTGCTGCCCATCCTCATTCTTTAGGAAATTTGGTGAGCTAGAAACATAGCAGTTTATGACAATATCCTGATGATCTTGAGCACTTCAGTAGCTCGTGTCAGGTGGTGGGCAAAATTGGTCCTAGGTGCACACTAATGGAAGCTGTCAGCAGGAATCACGAGCTAAAATTCAGGAAATTGTCTGTTCATCATAATCGAAACGATTTTCTTCTGGTGAAATGGAGTCAGCCCTCCCCAGGATGGGTTAAATTAAATATTGATGGATCGGCGATGGGTAATCCGGGTCCTTCGGGTGGGGGAGGCATATGTAGGAATGATAACGGGGCTTTTCTGTTCGGCTTCTCCATGGGATACGGGGTTGGCTCTAATCATATGGCAAAACTTCGCACGATTCATGAAGGGATGCTGATATGCTTGGAAAAAGGCTTCAATAGAGTTATGGTGGAATCTGAATCAAAAGTGGCTATTCATAGCCTCATGAATCAGGCCACGACCCCTTGGAAGTGGAATTCTTGGCTATCTCGTATTAACCGCTTACGCAGCTTGGGAAGTTTTGTTTTCACGCACATTCTCAGATAAGGCAATGAGTCGGCAGATGGTTTGGCTCGGGAAGGGAGTCTTCTTCAATAGTCCTTGATCTACCTCCATTCCAGGTGCCTTCCTCCTATCATCCGTGGTAGGGTTTTTTTGGATAGGGTCGGTTTAGGCGCGCTTAGGTCGAAGGATCAACTCCTCTACTTTGTTTTGTTTTCCTTTTGGTGCATCTTGTACATTTGTGCTTGTCTACACTGTTTTCGTTCGGGCCTTCATTTTTTTTTTTTGTATGGGGTCTGCCCTGATAGTGGAGAGCCTTGTATAGCCTCCTCTATGAAATGAAAGTTCAATTTTTTGAAAAAAAAAACATTTAATGGTATTGTAAGGGGCTTTATGGGGCCTATATATATATATATATATATATATATATGTCCTATCTAAGCCTTCCATCTATTTGGAAATATTAATTTAGAATATGAAATAAAAATCAGCTAGATCGAAGGCTCAAGTAGACCACATGGTAGGAAACATGGAGATTAAATCACATTTTCTTCCTATGGTGTGGTCCACTTGAGCCTTCAATCTACCTTAAGTTTGGAATTATAAACTAAAATAATTCAATAAAATTAATGGTCGGAATGGATAAACAAAATAAATCATGGTCGGCCCCACAGAGCCCATTTAGGACCGTCCACTGTCCATCTCACGAACCGACACCCAAATTTGTGCGCGCGCTTGAAACAGAGCAGTGCCCAAAATGGGGTTATCTCTCTCTCTCTCTCTCTTCATTCCCTAATCCCCTCTCTCTCTCTCTCTCCATTTCTCAATCCTCTTTCTCCCTCCCTATCTCTGCTCCATCTCTCTCATTCTCCTCCCTCTTTCCAATTCATCCTGCTGTCTCTTCTATCTATCTACATTATAGCAACCATGAAGCTCATACCTGAAGAAACACATGCTGTGAAGCTTCTCTCCATAGCTCTGCGGTCCTTTCTACAAGCAGCTGCGAGGCATCAGCCTCTCTTTCTCTCACTACATCTCTCCCTCCAAACATGTCTCTGATCATAAATGATGATTTCCAGCACATTCTTTTTCACACCCCAAACCCAGGAATGGACAGCTTCCGTGATGCCCTGAATCCGGCACTCGACTTCTATACACCAAGTCCTGAATTCGGCACACCACAAGGAAGATTTTTGACTGATTTTTTTTTATGTATATATATATATATATATATATATATTTATATATATATATATATATTTATATTTATAATACCTGAGCATGAAGATCTATGATCAAAATACCAATCAACACTCTCCATTATAAATCCTGATGTTTACAAGAATAATGCTTTACAAAAGGTACATAATGTCAACATTGCCAAATCGAAAAATAGATGCAATGCATCGAGAAAGCTAAGTCTTCCAAGCTACTTCAGCCCTGAAAAAAATGGGATATAGGAAGCTTAGGCAAAAAGCCTAGTGAGTACACACGTGTGTGCAGTGTCCTACATGCAAGCAAGACAGATATGTCACAAGGAAATCATGTATGGTGAAAGGCGTGTAGCACGTAAGATATGATGCCAATGTCAATGCAGTGCATATGCATCGTACTAATACTTCGAGTCAATGCTACCAGCATCATTGAGTCATATTTTCATTTCTCTCATACCACAGTCATAACCGTATTACATGCATTTGTAATCACATCATAATCATATTGTCATACCATATCATAATTGTATATCTTGGGAAGCACTGTAGTCGATACTATGCACCAGACACTAGTAATCAACTTCGCATACTCGCCCTGTGGTGGACTTCCACCAATTGTATATCATGGGAAACACCGTAGTCGACAACCATACACCAGACACTAGTAATCGACCTCGCATACCTGCCCTGCGGTGGACTTCCACCTGACATGTCAGTAGCAGACTTCATTCGCACTTCTCCTCGCTAGTGAGTCAGACCGGTCCCTGTTTGCACCTTAGCCCTTAAGCAGGTTGGACCCACCTCTTCTCAACCCGACCTCATTAGTGGGAGTCAAATCCATGACCCATGTATCCACTCTGCCCAACAGTAAGAAAACCCTAGCTAGCATAGGGGTTTAGGGACTTTCAACCCAAGGGGCACATCATCCCCTACTATTTCCACACTTTCGATGTCCTGTTCATTTTCAGGGATAACCCAAGTCATCATCATAGATGTATATTTCATTGTCAAGATCCAACTCATGTTATACGACCCGACTGTGGTATTTTGATCATCATGTATGTCATGATTAAACATGAATTCAAGTAGCCATGATAAGGCATACATTCAAGTGCATATGGTATGTATATAATGTCATGAGTTTAAGGTCTACATAACCTTTAAGCCAAAAATGACATATAATCATCATGTGCCACTATCAACTATATCAATCCATAGTGATGTGACTAAACTGAAGAGGACATATCTTACACATAAACAATTGTATTGAAGTACACTTGCACATACCATCATTCCATGGTGCATGGGTATGATCAATATCAAAATGATTAAGTAGATGAATTTAGTACGTTAGGAAGTGGAACAACATTAATCAAGATATTAAATCACATGCTTCTATTAACCACAATTATTGACATCACTAATATCATCGATCACTATCATAATCACCAACATTAATTATAATAAGAGTTACACCATATCCTCCGCAAGATAAATATTCCATTAGTGGCTTTGGCCCGACATGATTTTTTTCTATTGGAACCACATGGTTATACCTTAAATAGGCCTTATGGTTAATGAGTAGTGGTGACTCAAGGTACATGCACCAAGTGGTTATGAGATGAAAGACATACTTATAACATGAGCCACAGGATGGATGGTACTGGTGAAACTCATATAATGTAGAGGGCTTCACCTTAAAGTGAGTTGTTAGTAGGTTAGATTTGCAAATAGTTATTGTAGCAATTCTACAATGATTTGAAAGGAACAAGTAAACCTCATAAGATACTGTGAGCTCTAAGTTAAATAGCTAGGGCATATAATATACACATAAGAGTTAGTCACGGTTGGGTAATGCGGGTTTGTCTCATACAACGTAGTGGGTCTTACTTCCAAGTGGTATTGCAAGCAGATGGGTCCACACACGAATATTACGGTGGCACCCAATAAGTAGATAGTATATGTAACTCACATACATCATGGTAGCACGAGGAAGAACGGTTCAAATGTACAAGGCACACAATAACGGGCTCCATGAACGAACTCTTTGGTCGGCAAAATAATTGAACAATGCAGATAAAATACATACATTGAATGGCTTCACAAGTGTTCAAAAGTTATATGTTCATGTCGTCTGACTTATTTAGGAATTGGATCTAGGTCATTTTGGAATCATGTTCTAGAGTTAGTTAGCCTAAATGGTGAAATATGCAATATTTACATCAAGGTGGGGTCCATAATCAATCTGATACACGTCTTAAGTTTCCATACCCAAGAGGTTATACCATTAACCTAGTCCATGAGTCTGAGCAATCACACAATCCCCATATGCCCACATGGTCTTTTGGCTACTCCATTATTAGAAGTCCATATGGTTGAGTGGCCACACAAATGTCACTCTACTTGTCATAATAAGGAACTTAAGGTGAGATGGTTACTTATTATTATTATTATTATACCATATTTCACATAATGGGGCAACCGCTTTACTAAATTTTCACGTAGCCGGGCAGCCAGTACTACAATTTCACATAGTTTAGTAGTCACCAAAGCACTCCTTGATCATATGGTTGGGCTACACGTTCCCCACATACTCACATGATTTACGGCTATCCATGTCACGCATGATCACAAGATTTATGAGCTACATATTTAGCACTATTTTGTCCAATCTAGTTATCACTCTTCCCATCAGTGATCATATGGTTAATGGCCACAACAATCATAAATCTACTTAGACAAGTAGTCATACAATTGCCCTAATTTTCAAACAGTTAGGTGGGCTATAAAAATCAAGCACTCACATGTGGTGGTCCACACAACTTCCACCAATCCACACTACTAGTTGAGCCACCCAAGATCCCAAATTCCTATAGTGTAGTGATCCACATGATTCCTATCAACTGACGGACTAAATGAAGAATAACTATTACAGTAGGCACCATGAAAATGACTTAGATTGCAATAAATATATAGGCAGCCTCATACTCTAAATTGATCTAATCAAAATAGATTAATGGCTGATAAAACATGTATATTAGGTGGTCCATGATCGGTTAAAAGGAATAGATGGATAGATTTCTTACAAACATTACTGCAACTTTAAGAAATATTTAATGGTGGACAAGTGATCAATATTGCTCCTGTGGCATGAGATTTGGATCTGACTAGTTATGGAACTATACCCTAAAATGATGAGGATAAACCGATGAAAGGCATGGATCTACATCATACTACAAAGTGGAGTCCATGGCCAAGGAAGCATCCCAGCATATAAGGGCACACTAGAGCCTAAGAATTTTCAATGGTTATTAAACTGTTTCTACTTGTAGCGTGGCCTGGCCCACCTAAAATTGAGTTCTACTTCATCTTGTGTCCACGATCAAGAGGTGGGCTCACTTCCCAACTGACTGAAAAATATATAGGCAGTGTGGGTATACAACATATGCACCTAGGTGGGCTTCACATGCATCGCATTATGTCCAGGGAAGCTTTCATGGGTAAGCATGCAATTCCCTTTCCTTATTATTATTATTATTATTATATTTTCTATAATTGTGGGTCCCATTGACATGGTGGGGTTCACCCCATGAACAATTCATATAACAAACAACATCATAGCTGATACCATCCACTAGATGAATGACATGGATATAAGGTACATACGTCAGGTGGGACTTCTAACACATGGATGGTCTAAATGATGGACGACTGGGATGTAAAATACATGTAACGAGTTGGCTCCACGATCTAATGGTTGACCCAACTTTGGTGGCAGTCACACATCACAATAGAACTCATTGGATTTAATTGTAGGGAATTTTATTCCCACTATTTCTTATAGTGTGGTCCACCTAAGTTGTGGATCGGCCTCATTCTTTTACTTATGAGACTTAAAATGGTCTGAAGGAGTGGATGAATGGCCCAAATATACCTTTCATCACCAAGGTGGGCCCCAGAAAAATCTAAGTATTTTGTGTACAATTTGGGGCATGCTGTGGTCCCACAGCCCCTTCTCTTGTTTTAAGTAGCTGGACGCTGCTGCTGCAGCATCCTCTAGATGCTGGCAGCAGCGTCCTCTGTATATATATATATATATATATATATATATATATATATATATATAGGTGTTGAGTGCATGTGTGTGCATGGGTGTGAGTGCGTGTGTTTAGCCAACACAATGGGCCACACTTTGGATGATTTGGATGGCCTACAAAATTTTTGTATGCATTCTCCCATAAAAAAATATTTTATTATCATTCTTTTTATATGCATTCTCCCATAAATTCACACCATTAAACACATCATTTTCATCATATCATTACCATTATCGATCATCTTCATATATGTACTCTCCTACATATCCACACCATTGATCACATTATTATCATCAACATCATCTCCACCATACAAAAACAACAAAAATAAAATAAAAATGAGTAGGGTGGGTGTACTCACCTTGATGGATTAGATGCAATGGTTGAGATGGATGGAAGAGATGGGATTGATGGAGTTGATGGCTCACCAAGATCACACCTCTCTCTCTCTCATGAGTAGAAAAATGGTGAAATGATATGAGATGGAGGGGTATTTGTAGAGAAATTGATAAAATTTTAGTTAAGTTAGGCTACTGTGATTAATATAGCTTATGCTAGGATTATGACATTTAATTCATGATTTGTATTTAATGGTGGGTTAAAGGAGCATGGAATGGCATGGTGTGATGATGTCATACATGAGGTGTGGCATGAGAAAGAGTTAACTTGAGGTATACATGAGAGATGGGAGGTATGGGTGTGTGACATCACACACATGGGTAAAGATTCTCTCACCCATGTGTGGCATGTGCATGTGTGTATGACATTTGTGGAGTGGAGTACATGGCGCCTTGCGCACATAATACACTAATTATTCTTCACGATGTATCTCATAAACAGAGTATCGTATAGACACATGGGTTGTACCTACGCGATCGCAACGACGGGGTGGTCTATATGAAATAAGTTTCGAAGTATTGAGATTCCGATCAGTTAAGTATGTACTATGAACAGCCAATTCAGGTCTAACTAAGGCCATCAATCATCATAAACATATGCATAGGAAATGGTACGGAATGGACAGGGTGTTACATTCTTCCTGTTTTGAACACGAATGTGGATGGGAATCAAGATCTGATCTTGTGATGTTCGGTTAAGGTTCACTGATTTTAATAATTAATCTTTATACTGGTAATAGATTTTGGATTTTGTAGATCTATTCATTTGAATCGGATTCTCTTTTATCTAGGTTGATTTTTCTTTTATGAATTGGGTTTTACAGGTTAGTGATTTGGGGAATCTGATTGGATTGTATGCTTAATGGCACTTGTGTTTGCTCCCTTACTATTCATTTGATAAGTTCATACACAAGGTGGAACAAGTAGGTGCCACCAAGCGTGTACAGGTAAGCCACTTCGAATGCTAGGTCTTGTACATCTTTGCTCTACACACGTGTTGTAAGTTGTGTTAGTTAGGATTTTACTCAGATCAGCTTTCCTCTGTTAGGACATTGTAAAGGAAGCTAGTACAAGGAAAGATGCAATGGGCAGGCCATGTATCTTGGTGTAGAGGTCAAGGTTCTGTATTGAGCTAAAAGGGACAAAATCTTAGCTTATCTCTCTTCACTGAAATTGGGCCAGTTCACTCTTTGGCTCCTATTTGTTTGACTGACCATATTTTTCAAATGATCAATCACAATTATAAAGGCACGATTGACTTCCTGTGTTTTTCTTAAGATATCAAGATTTATAGATTCTTAACCTAGGTATTATGACCATGAAAGCCTGTTAGTTGATGATTTTGATAGAGGTCAGTTGTTACAAATGTTGTTATTTTGATAGAGTATGGTAGGTGTTTGGTTTTTGGCCAATGAAAATGTTCTTGTATTGATATTCCTGTTTCTACTCATTTGAAATGTTTCTGCCCATTTGAAAGATCATATGCATGATAGAAAAGATCATATGCATGGTAGTAGTTTGTTTTTTGGCCAATGAAAATATTCTTGTATTGATATTCTAGTATATGCATATGGTGGAGCAGGACCAATTTTTGCTCATTTGAAATTTTTTGCAAGAGATGGCATGCAGCTATGTTAAGTTTCAGTTTCTTTGATATTTCCTGCAAGAGAAAGCTGACAACTATTGAGTGTGAAATGTTCTAGTAAGCCAGGGGTTCTGGGTGGTCAAATTTTCTACGAGTAGGGCCTTAATCTTCTAAGATTTTGGTTCGTTTGCTGTTTAGTTAGTTTGCTAGCAGGGCCAGTTTTTGTCATTCTTGGTGAAGTATGCAAGTTGTCTCCATCCTTGTTGGAGCCTTTAATGTGGTCTATTTGCTTATTTTCCCAAGTTTCTTCAAGTTTTGTCTCTCAAATTTTTGTTGTTCAAGTTGGATTGGAGCTTTTCTCCTAGATGGATTGTAGCATTAGTTTTAAGGTGTTCTTTTCTCGGAATATAGGATGGTAATTTTGGATTGGTAAAAATATTGACCAGGATTGCAATGGTCCATATTTCAGATTGCATGACCCAGAATGGAAAATGTAGTCGGGTTGGCAAATTTTGGTAAACATCGTTGACAACAAAATGATGTCTTACCTATTAATGCAATGCCTAAATTGAAACAACTCAATAATTTTTGTGGCAAATAACGTCTTGGTCCTATTGTTGTTCTAAATATTATTTCAGTAACTCTTAAAGGATCTTCTGATCTAGTTAAGTGAGTACTAGTTTTATGGGGTTCTGTTGAGTTGTTAAATGAGGTTGGGGATTAGCTATAGCCTTTTGGAGGCCTATTACTATTCTAAATGTTATTTCAATAACTCTTAAAGGCAGTTCGTTGGTTTTGATGGAGCCTATTTATGCCGTTTGGAGGTTATCTGAAGAGGAACATTTAATTTGACAAACATTGAGCTACATTTTGTAGGATGTGCAAGCATGTAGGAGAATTTGAATCAACTTTTTTGTCTGATCTTGAGGGAGGCCAATTGCCAATAAAAGACTCCCATAATGGTTTGGAAGGTAAAGTTGGAGGACAACAATTTGAAAACTCTTCTTGGGACATTCAGTCATTTTTTGAGGTTGACCATATCGGTACTGTTAGCTTGCAAGATACTCCATATATTAGTTATAGTTTAAAACACAACTAATCTTTGTGTTAAGTTTCCAAGGAATTATGGATGAATTTAGTTGGTGACCTCTCTCCCATATGTTTGAATATCTTGTCATTACTTTCCTCTTCCTCACAGCTGTAGTGTTTTCATGTCTTTATTGCTTAACTACATTATATCATTTGTCTGAAATTTATATTCTCATGGCAAGCAGTTCCTGACATAGCATGTGTTGGTACAAGTCTTCATCCTCTTTACAGATTCATCTTGCTAACTTTCTATTACTCTTTGCTGTGATTCCTTGATCTCATTGAAGATCTTTCACAGTACTTATAATTAGAATTATGATTGGTAGATCATGGTTGGTAGCTATTTGTATCATGGTTGCCAGCTATTTAGTAGCTATTCTTTTTCATGTTTATGAAAGGTTTGTTACGACTTATGAACTATGTTCGAAGATTTCAGGCTGAATTGGGAAAACCACTCTTTTATATTAGATAAATGGCATTGATTCAATCATCCACTTAGCCAACACTTTATCCAATCCTTTTTCTCTTCTCATTATAGTGTCAGGTCCCCTACTTTTGTGGGCTAGGAATGTGATGTTAAGTTCGGTCCTGGGAGCGGCATTTTGTCTCCCTCTTGGTAATATTCTTATTCTCATCTATTTATATGAATGAATCAAAAGCTTACCATTCGTTTCTTCCAAATATAAATTGGCGCTGCTATGTTAATTTACACAAATACGACATTTGTATTTTTCATGGAAGATATCGTGTGCATATTGTATACTAGGAGACTGCACATCTCTTGCCATCTGATAGCAGATAGCAGGAATCTGAACATGCATTTCCAAATAGGCGTTTAAAATTTCACATCTTGTGAATTGCGTGAGATTCCCGTGAATTGTCTTTTCTCAATCAAAGTTGCGCTCTTTATATGAAAACCAAAAAAATAAAAAAAAAAATAGAGAATATGGAGAAAGCTAATCCTCTCAATTTTTTTTTCCTCTTTAGAAAATGAATTTTTTTTGAAACATGTAAGTGATCGAGTGATTGTGATGTGGTTTTCATCATCTTTGAATGTTATGTTATGCAATTATCAATAACTATCAGCTGAGTTTTTTTTGCTCTTTCATTGGGAGAGTTTGGAGAGCGAGAAGAGGACCCCATCATCATCTAGCATGGGGCTTTTTGGATTGACCTAAGGTGGCAACCATCAGAAACCATCTACTTAGCAGATTGGTGGTTCATTCTATATCAGATTGAATGCTTCTTCTTGAAAGGTATGTACAGTGTTCTCTTGCATAAAATTTTGAATTTTGGTTTCTCTATACTTTCAGTGATGATTTTGAACTCTTTTCAACTATGTAATCTATTAATATACTTTCTAAATTCCTTGATTTTGTATTTTACTATGTGTATTAATTGTAATAAGACCTTAGTTCTCTAGTTAAAGTCAGGCCTTGTCTCCATATTCTTCCTTTAATTTAAAGGACATTTTGGTCAAAATGCCCTTTACAAGGGCAATGAAGAAATGGGAGATGGAGATGATAACGATAGGAGGAGGAGTGAAAATTGAGTTTTGATCAATTCAATTTGGCTCGATCAAGAGTCATGTTGACTCTGCTAGGTGAGGTTATTAGTTGAGACTTGATTCCTGAACATGTATTTTTAAGCATGGTTATAGTTGCACTAGACTGTCAGCAACTAGTTATTAAATCGACAATTGCTACTGGTTTTGAGGGTTGGATGAAATAAGATGCTTTTGATTATTTTCCTATTCTGTTGCATAGAAATATTGAATCTTGTTTTGTCTGATGCATTACTCCCTTTGCTCATAATCTCTTATTCAATCTTAATGTATTGTAACTTTCAACTATTAAACAATGATGTCTTTTGAAACTTAGCATGGTATGAACCTATGGACTATCCATATTTTCAGTTCATGACACTATCTTGCTTCTAATCATGTCTATCTTTTGAATACAATCAAATTCCGTCAGCCATACAAGTCGCAACTGAATTTACCTGTTCTTTAATGGCAGGTGCCATTCAAAAACTTATTATGATGGATATGTCATATGACATGGTGAAATTATGTAAAGATGTTGAGGCAGATGTGTTTGATAACAATCTTGAAACACATTTTGTGGTTGGTGATGAAGAATTCCTCCCTATAAAGGAAAGGTATGCTGGGTCCAGCATATGACTAGAGACCATGTTGTCAAGAAAATACATAGGACCTTTGCAAATTCCTTCATAAAATGGGTTGATTGAGGGGTGCATATATTTTTATTCAGTAATGAATTTTATTTGTGAAGCTCTTTAGATTTGGCAATCAGTTGCTTGGGGCTTCATTGGACAAATGATCTTCTTAGAGCTATGATACAAGTATGCATTTCTCTGCATTTGATTGCAGATGCTTTTCATTTCTTTCCTTTTACGTAAGCTTCTAATGTTCTTATTGTTAAATTGCACAATGAGTTGTTGGTGATGGTCGCCTGTTTTGGGAAGATGACATGTCATGTGTGCATGTGTGCTTGCGTGTGGATGGTTAGGGAGGGATCCACATGTGAGTGGTTGTAGCAAACCTCGTACCTTTTATTTGATCTGCTACTTAGGTTTACTGAACTACCTTTTCTATTCTCATTCCGAAATTAACTAAATGAGATGCATTTTATTCGCTAGTTATCCGCTACCTCTCTGAGTTAATTTTATTTCACTGATATGTTCAATGGTTAGCCTTTGTCGACATTATTCCTCCCATAATGTAATGCAGCTCCTAGAAATTGCACAGGTTCCTGATGAACATGTAAGAGCCATACGATATGCTGATTTTCTTCTCATTCTTCTTTTGAAATTTTCTAATATCATGTGAATAACAAACAACACTTTCAATATCATGCTAATCAGATGCATGGCTTACTTGAATTTTGAAATGGTTCATATTTGACTGATTTGTGATGTTTCCTTGTGTTTGCTAGGTAAATGAATTTAAATCAATAGAAAAATTCAAGATTTTCAACATCAACAATTTTTATGTGAATATCAATCCCTGATCTTCAAGTTGTCTTAATGCTACATGTAAAATGTTGGAATGCTGATACCTGTTTGTACAGGTGGGTGAATTTGAAGGCCATTAAACGGTTGGTGGAGGCCGATGCCCTTAAAATGGAGATTATTTCAAACCCTAAGGAAAGCCTTTTTCATTCCAAACACTAACAAAAATTTCTCACTCACTACTACTAGTGTGAGAAGTGCTGATGAAGTCACTGATATTTTTAGGAAGTGGATGGTGTGAAAGTTCTTTAGATGGAAACTGTAGCTGGAGCAGTGATACGGGTATTCATCAAATGCATTTCTTTATTTCTTCTTTCTGGGAACCAGTTCTTTGATCATGCTATTGGTACGAATGTTCCTCGATCTCGGTTTCTTCTAGTGAAGGCAACATCTGATTTGCTTCTCGTTCAGGTTAATGCTTTTCTTGAAGTTGATCTTGGTTACTTGGATGGATCTTGAGCATTCCTAACACTTTTTTTTTTGTAGTCGGATCTTTATACCTTGGCCGATGGCTTTGTAATCAGAAACAGTGCAAGAACTAATCCAGCAAACCCTTCTATTGAGTTGGGACCTGAATTCAAAAAGGTGAAATGTTCATATCATATGTCCGGATTCTGTCAAATCCTTGGAGTTGTTCAACCTTGCATGTTAACAATTGAGTGTCTTTCCTTTCTTTTTCGTAGGTCAACAACTTTCTTAGTCACTTCAAGTCCATCCCTAACATCCTTGATCTTGATAGCTTGAAGATTGTTGGTGATGTATGGTTCGGTGCTGGTGTAACACTCAAGGTATCAAATGAAATGCCATTTCATTTTTGTAACTTTTTTTTTCTTTATCTATTTTTAAATTCTGGGTAATTTCTTTTACATCCTGAAGCTATTTTATGTTAATTCAAATGTCCAATGAGAGTTTTGGAGATGGAAAATAATGTGGGAATAGTAGCATATGTCACTCTTTCCCTGGAATTGTTTATTTAGAAATGTGAATGTAGGATGCATTGTATGATTTGATTGCTATTTGTAATAAATGCATTATTTTTTTTTTCCTAGTTGCATTTTATATACTATTTCTATCAACATTAATTATATTAGCTTAGATGAGTTGATCAATCACAGTAAGTTCTTGCATCGTTTTTTTTTCCTGATTGTTATAATTTTTTTTTAAATTATCTGTGGATATTAACCGTAGCCATTGTTCTTAAAACTGTAACTATTGGTTACTTCAGCATATTGCTACAGATTTCATTCCACTTTTTGCTACCGATATTATTTGTAGCTATAGACACATTTAGCTACAGAAAGTATAGCTACGACTTTTGTTTGTAGTTACTGATATCTATTGCTACGGATATAATCCGTAGCGATAGGTTTTTTGACCTTTAGCTACCCCACCAATACCGACGGACGTGCTATGGACTAGATCTGTAGCAAAGAGTCTTTAGTTATGGTTTTTGGCCGTAGCCTCTGCCCATTTTTCTTATAGTGGACATTCTATTGGCAAGCAGGGACAAGGATGATGTGTGATACTAAAAGAATTCTTTTCCTAAAGACTTAAGGTGAAGGATCTTGGTGATGCCTCCTTTGTCATCGACATTGAGATTCGTCGAGACAGATCACGTAGAGTACAGGCTTAGCCTATCATAGATGGCCGATATTGATAGGAACTCGAAAGATGTCATAATTGTGCTATTTGACAATCTCCAATTGTAAAGGGTGATAAACTCGGCCAGTTCCATTGTCTTAAAATAATTCAGAAAAAAATTATATGAAATTTTTTACATATGAGTCAATATTAAGAAGTATCATGTATGCTCAGGTCTGTACATGATCGGATATTACTTTTGTACTTAGAATGCTTGGTATGTACCTCTCCAATCCAAAGATGCAACATTGGATATCTACAAAGATGTTATGCTACTTGTAGCAGACAAAGGACTTTAGACCAACATTTAGAAGGTCTGACCATTTGGACTAGATTGGATATGCCGATGCAGATTTTGCTAACTGCGTTGACATAAATATGTTCACCTCAGGCTACATCTTTATGATGGTTGGTGGGGTTGTGTCTTGGAAACGCATCAAACAGTCAACGATAAGCTCATCCACCATAGAAGATGAGTTTATTACTTATCATGAGGCATTAAATTATGCACTATAGTTGCAATATTTTTTCTTAGGTTTACATGTATTGGAGCATATCCCCAAATCATTAAGAATCTTCTGTGATAACTCAGCTATTATTTCCTTCTCAAGCAACAGCAAATACTCATCAAGGTCCAAGCATATCAATCGACATTAAATGTTGTGTTGGCTATTACGATCTAACACTAGTAGTCTTGATGGACTAGATTGTAGTAGTGAGAGCATATATATATATATATATATATATATATATATATATATATATATATATATAGATTGTAGTAGTGTTTCATATATTACCCAACAATTTCATTGGTTAACCATTCGGGTGTTTTTTTTTTTTTCAAAATTAAAACATGTTTTTAAAATGTTTTCAAAATTAAATCTTGACATTGATCTATGTTACTCAAGTGGGAGAATGTAAGAAACTCAAATTGATCAACAATCTAGATTTCCCTGAGGGTTGGATATCATGATCGGGCAAACTAGTGGACTCCACTAAAGTTGTGATTAGTCTAAATTCGAGTATGGATGGTGCGCTACTGTTGTGTTATACGCACATTATCTCATTTGGACTAGGAATGCAAAATTCATGTGAAGCCTTTAGAGGAGTTTCCATGGGTTTTGAAACTCATCCCCCATCAACAACTATACAAACACAGCTGGGTCCATAAGCCTACATGGTTTTTTTTTTTTTTTTTAATCCTTTTCATCCCATCCCGTGCTTCTCTAAGTGTATGATGCGGAAAATCATGGTGATACATTTTGCAATGACTTCTCAATCAAGTATGTCTTCATTTTACTTGTTTGATATTGACTTATCAATCAGGGACCCTTTATTGATTTCTACAACTGAAATGAATTGAAACCACAAGAAGAAAATGGAGAGCGGTTGAGGGGGGCGAGAGGGATAGGGTCTCCTTTTCCCTATCCACGAACATGGAAATGAGTGACTCCAAGATATGTCGGAGCTGCTTTCTGCAAATAAGGTAACGAATCTGAATGGTAGGTTGTATTGCAGAAGAAAGAAAGGGCAGATCGCATCTCCCCACATTCGGGGGTTTTTGCTGGAAACCTGACCTATGATAGTTGTGAGGAAGATATTAATCGTATTTTCGGTAGGTTTGGAAAAATCTTGGTTGTGTCAATCCCTTGGGACAAGGAGAGGAACAGATCCTGTGGCTATGCATTCATATATTTTTGGTATGAGCAGGATGCCCTAAATGCTATTAACACATTTCATGGGCGTAAGATCGATGGGAGGGAAATCACTTTAGAAAAGGTAAAATAGAAATCAGTGTTGACTCCTATTCCGAATTTTCGAAGAACAACTGGTCAAGTCAGTCATGTTTAGGGGATCCAACATTTCAACAATCCAATCCTCCGACCAAAAGATCCTAGTCTGACTCCCTCAAGAACAGCATCCAAAACCCCCAATCCCAATCAAATCCCACCCAAATCCCAATCAAATCCCACTCAACTCCCCCTTCCCATCCGGGGAATCTCATTGTCTCAGCTAATATCCACGTAGTTTGAAGGCCATAGGAAGAGCTATCGTCAGCCCTCATATGTACAGCGATAGATATTTTCGTATCTATCTCTCATATCTCTGATACTTTCTGCCATTCATCTTTCAATCACCTGAAAGCATATATTTGCAGAATATCCCCTTTGTAATTCATCATCAAATTCAAATCCAGGAAGGAGATGACTGCCTTTGCCAAAGATTCAATCCTACATAAACAGATAAATCTCATTGAGGTAGCCTCCTGGTATCTGGAAGCTACCCTCTCGGGCAATGGGAGGTGGATCAGACTCTTCGGCATCCCAACACACTCCTGGTACCCCACAGCTATCGAGGACCTCGCGAAAACATATGGGAGGGTGATTCAAATCAATCATGCCACTAGATTTGCTGCATTCCAAGCATTTGCTAGAGTCCAGGTTGTACTCAAAATAGGGGTAGATCTTCACAGCTTACATTTTCTCAAGGTGGTTGATCAAACTTTTCCTATCTTCAGGATTATGGAATCTCCTCAGTCTGGATGTGGTAGATTGGTCAATCATTAGCTCTCCAAAGAGTCCACAAAACAATGGGTTTCTAAGACTTTTCATAATAACCATTTCAGCAATTCAGGCCCCCCACCATCTGTTTATGGAAATGTCCCTATGAATCCTCCTCAGCCTCTTGCGATGGTTCCTATCCCCTCCCCCCTTCCTACATCCTTGCACATGGTTGGTGATACTTCAATGAACCTATCTCAGCTCCCCCCTCCCCCCACCCACTCATCCTTCCTCGCCCATCGAACAATCCCCCATAGATACCACCCAACCTCTGTACATCCCGCCTACCCTTAACCACCCATCTCAACCTGCCCTGTCCATTTTACCTATTCCCTAGACCTTAGCCCCCCCCCCCCCCCCCCCCCCCCCCCCCCCCCATCCTTCATCACTAACATGGGCATTGATAACTCCCTTACACCTCTTGGCCCTCATACCCTTGGAGATAGTGGGCTAGTCTTCATTTAGCCATCTCAGTCTGTTTCCTATAATGATATGACTGCTGAAACCAGCTATATGGGTGATATGCCAGACTATGACCCCATCATGCAAGTGCCACCTCTGGCCTCGGCTTTTAATCTTCAACAGGGGGACATTGACCGACATAAATCATTGTCTCATCTCTGTTTGTCACCAATCATATTCTCCAAGAGGCAACCTATTTGACAAATTATAAACCCAGGCAAGGATCCAAATTCAGATTTCCCTTCGGGGACGATGCAGCAGCTAGTTAATGGATTTGCTCTCCATTATCTTACTGGTAATGTGGGTAGACTTGATCTGGAGCAGAGGAGCCACGGTCAGCATTCACAACACAATAGGGTAGACCTGCCAGCCGAGATGCAGGCATCTCGCCACGATATAAATGGTTCCAACCCTAGTCAAAACTGCAGGCATAACACCATTGTTTTTACCGAAGACAAGGAGAGAGATAGCCCTCCTCTGAGGGTCACACTAAAGGATACCACCAACAAGACTGGCTGCTCCCGCTCGGTGGGCAACTCCCCGATCAAATTTCAGGATTTTTAGATCATCTTAGTCCAGCATTCAAATGAAGAAGCCTCCCTCACTCTTATAAGCAGCTCGTCCATGATGTGGAATTTGTCCCAGAAAAATCTGTTCATTCTTCTGATAGCAGAGAATTTTTCCAACCACTTGTCCTGGAAGTGGATTTATTGCCATACAGGTTCAAAGAAGGAGAGAGAACCTTCGAAGGCCCTGATGAAATAGAAGGCAGTGACAATGATTCTATATATTCCCAGAAGCTTCAGGCAACTTTCAGCCCATCCAACCAATCCCCTCAGGTAGAATGCCAAGGAGTCGGAAACTTGACACAACCTCACCCAAAACTCCCATCCAATAGAGGAAGGAAAAGGATAGTGGTCAGGAAAACAATTAAACCAGGAGCAGGGTACTCGCAGGAACAATGGGGAGGGTGACTTAGAAGACTTAAGAAGAGGGACATCAGCTCAAGTGAAAAAATTCTTGATGGATAGTGCGATTATTTGGAATGCTCTTGGGGTATCTAATTCATCTAGCCTCAGATCAGCAGCTAGAATTGTGAGACGTCATAAACCTTTATGTCTGGAGATTTTGGAGCCTATGGCTAGAGAACATAAAAGAATATCTGTGGGGCTCAAACTGGGTTTTCATTCATCCATTTCAAATGCGGAGGAAGGAGGGAAAATATGGTTCTTTCACAACAGCAACCTCAGCGTATCAGTCATGCACAAATCAAATCAGGTGATGACTATCCAACTGCAACTTCTAAATTCAAATTTTTCTTTCCATCTATCTATTGTATATGCAAAATGCTCTAGATTGCAGAGGAGATCGCTATGGTTGGATCTTACATCCATGGCCACACGCATCTCGGGCCCATGGGCAATGGGTGGCGATTTCAACACTGTCCTATCTACTGCAAAAAGACAAAGTAACAGGAATCAAGATTTAGGCAGCTACACAGAATTTGCAGATGCTATGGAATCTACAGGATTGATGGATGCAGGTTTCAGCGGTAACAGGTTTACTTAGAGCAATAATCAAACAGGTAACTCCCGGGTTTGGGTTTGCCTGGATAGGATCTTATGTAATGCAACATGGATTAATGTTTTCCCCCGTTTCCAAGTCAAGCATCTCCCTCATGTCAACTCTGATCACTGTCCTTTACTTCTCATTTTCCCCTCAGTAATGCAGTCCTTCCCGAAACCTTTTCATTTTTAGCGAATGTGGACCCTACATCAGGAGTATCCGACTATCATCTTACAGGCCTGGAGGGAAGATCTCTCAGATCAACCACTTATTAACCTTATGCTCAAATTATGGAAGGTTAAGAATTAGTTGAAAGAATGGAATAGATCGATTTTTGGCAACATTTTCCATCAAATCAAATCTGCGGAACAATCCATTGCCTGCATGGAGGAACAGGCTCAATAGTTACAAGATTCCAGTCTCGAGGAGCTTTCTGAAGCTAGGAAACACCTCAATCGTTTGGAGCTGGCTGAAGAAATTTTTTGGAAACAGAAGTCCCACATTAATTGGCTCAATGAAGGTGATCGAAATATAAATTTTTTGCACAAGTCCTCCACTGATAAGATTAGGAGAGCCCAAATAGACGAAATTCAGGTGGATTCTGGTGTCATAATTTCTAATCCCAAGCATATTCAAGATGAAGCGATTCAGTATTATTCCTTTTTATTCAAGTCGGAACCTACCTCGATTCAAGACAACATCTTTGATTTAGTCCCACCATCATTATCTGCATCAGATAATGAATTCCTGATGAGCTACCCCTCTTTGGAGGAGGTTAGATGCGCAGTTATGTCCATGCTAAGGGACAGCGCCCCCGACCTCGATGGTATGTTAGGGGTTTTTTTTTGCTAACAGCTGGGATATTATCGGGTTAGATGCTCATAAAGCTGTGATTAATTTCTTCCACGGAGGACTATTGCCTCGTTCCTTCATGGCCTCTCTCATTTGTTTAATCCCTAAAAAGATAGCCCCTAAGGCTTTTTCTGATTTCCGCCCTATAAGCCTTTGTAACAGCGTCTATGAAATTATTGCCAAAATTATGGCTGATAGATTGACGATAATCCTCCAACACCCTATACGCCCACGAACAAGGAGCTTTTGTTCGCGGTCGCTCTATAGCGAAGAGTGTAGCTTTAGCTCAAGAGATGGTTAGAGAGATTGATCGAAAAGTCAGAGCAGGAATATTATCCTAAAGTTAGATATGGAAAAGGCATATGACCGCCTAGAGTGGGATTTCCTTTCAAGGGTTTTGCAGCATTTTAGTTTCTCTCAAAGTTGGATTCACTTGGTTGAAAAGTGTTGGAGTAATAATTGGTTTTCAGTCATTATCAATGGATCCAACTGCGGTTTCTTCAAATCGACTAGAGGTCTCGGCTAAGGGGATCCTCTCTCCCTGAGCCTCTTCATCCTAGCAACTGAGGTCTTAAGAAGAGGCTTCGCTAAGATGTTTCTCACCCACAACTGTATTCCGTTCAAGTTAAAACGAGGATGTAAGCGGATCACACACATCCATTACGTGGATGATACGGTTCTCTTCTTTAATGGTGGCAGCCCCCTCTATCAGAGCGGTGACAGATTTCCTTGCCTCATACCAAATGGCATCAGGCCAGCGTAACAATTTTCACAAAATTTGCACTCATCTCTCTTCCTCAATGCCAGTCAATAGAATTAGAAGCATTTAGAGACGAATTGGTACTCCCACTTCTTCAGCTCCCTTCAATTATCTTGGAATCCCCCTCTTCAAAGGCAGGACAAGCTCCCCTCTGTTTCGCCCTCTGTTGGAAAAAATCGAAAAGAAAATTCGAGGGTGGAAGGCTAGAATCCTTTCTCAAGCGGGGCACTGCATGCTTATTAGTCATGTCCTCTGTAGAATTCCTATCCACGCCATGTCGACGACCTCGATACCAGCTCAGATCCTTCAGCGAATGGAATTATGTTTCTCCAAGTTTTTTTAGGGTTGGCAAGAAGGGAAAAATAAATGTCACTGGATAAAGTGGAACAAAATCTCTATGCCTAAGGAGGAAGGTGGCTTGGGTATCGGAAAACTTCGAGATGTTATGGCTGCGCTCAGATTGAAGATGGCCTGGATAGCTAAAGTGCGTCTAAGTAAAAGTTTGTGGGCTGCTTTCATTGCATCAAGATATGGCTCTCTGTCGGAAGATTCGACGGGCACACCTAGGTTCTCCCTCTCTCGTATGTGGAAACATATTTTGGCACTATCCCCGGTTCTTGACAGCCACATACAATGGAAGGTGGGACGTGGTTCCCTGAACCTATGGCGAGAGAACTAGACAGGGAGGGGGCGTTTAATGGACTTGATAGGATAGCCAATTCCCAATGATCTGTTACATATGACAGCTAGCAATCTGATCTCACCTGAAGGCATTAACCCTCAATCGCCAGCTCTCAACCTTCTTCCAGCGGGTATCAAGGATCACATCATCCACTCTGGTATATGCACTTTAGACTAGCCAGATCACCGCATCTGGCCCCTTGATCGGATCGGCTGTTACTCAGTTAAATCAGGTTGGACGGTTTGCAGATCTGCAGGGCAGGTTTCTGACTAGGCCAAGCGAATTTGGCATATAAAACTCCCTAACAAAATCTCCATATTCACTTGGAGGCCGTTCCACTGGGTCGTCCCCACAGATGACATGATTCGATCGAAGGGTATCTCCCTTGCTTCCAAGTGCATATGCTTCATTAATGAGAAAAACCTCTCCCCCTCATCTGGAGACGTTGGACCACCTGTTCTACTCTGGGGCGATTGCCACCACCGTTTGGTTAGAGTTCATGGATATTTTCGATATCCACTTCTCTTCTCCTTCTTCAACTGCGGATCTGTTCTCTTCATGGTGGAATCCTACCCATACTGGTAGAGAAATTCATCTTTCTCGTCGCATAACTCCGTGTCTCATTGTTTGGGAAATCTGGAAGATGAGAAATTTAGCCAAGTTCGAGGGGACTGTTCCTTCTTGCAACAAGGTCATCAGTAATGTCAAATGGCTGGGGAGGATCTTCCATGGCTCCCATGTTTCGAGCCCGATCGCTCTCCACCTTCGTCTCTATCACAGGCCTCGTGCACATATTTCTAGTCATTTAATTAAATGGTCCAGACCACAGGCGGGCAGGGCGGTGGCATATGCAGAAATGCCAATGGGAATCTCATATTTGCTTTCTATTTGGGCTAAGGACAAGCTTCAAACAACAGGGCCGAACTACGAGCCCTTCATGATGCGATGCAACTAAATATAACATGGGGTTTGTAGGATGTGCTCATTGAATCTGACTCTTCCTTTGTGGTGGAGGTTTTCAAGGGGACGTCGATTCTTCACTGGAAGTGGGATTATTGGATGTCGAGAATAAAAAATCTGCAAAACAAAGGTAACTTCTCCATTTCTCTGATTCCCTGAAAAATCAATGGTCCAGCGGATGGGCTCGCTCGCTTGGGAGCGGCAAATCAGTGATCCTTTCGGGTGGATAAGTAGGCTGATCTCCCTAGGTTGATCAGGGGTCTCTATTTCCTCGACAGAGCAGGGATAGGAGCAGTAAGGGAGAGCGAATTTCTGTTTTTCCTTTTCATTCGTCCTTTTATATGGTTACACTATAGGTGGTACAGGGCCTCTTTTTGTCTGCCCGTGTGCACCGAAATCCTCTCCTCTAAGTTTTGTTGACCATTTGAATGAATTCACAGTTTCCTTAAAAGAAATAAAAAATAAATAAATCAGGTACCCTTTATTTTACTTGTTTCTTCATACTCGATGCATAGAATAATCCTCTTTAATTCCGCATTATAGTTTTACACATACATAAACAATAAATGCTACATTGACCTCTCACCCATGTAAACATTGCACAAAGGCGCGAGATGAAAATGGCCCGTAAGGTGAGTCCTGCTGTGAAACAATCTGAATTGGACATGAGATTGCCCGCATGAGTGTCTTTGATTTATCTTAGTTGTTCATTGCTTTGATATATGTCTATCCAACCTCATGCAAGGTCATCTACGTGGCTAGACTTCTCAGAAATTTGGACTTTACACACGTGCCAGGTTGCTACATGTATGATGTTGAGTTACTGCACCCAGCTGGTTTGCATTAATTGGCATTCATCATGAGAATTGCAATTAAGTATTTGTCTGTCTTATTAATCAGAAAAGGAATAACAAATCAGTGTCTTATTTACAAAAATATGGTTGTATATGAGCCCTTTATTATTCCTCATCATCGGGGATCAGATACATAAAACTTACTCAGCCATTCCACTTTATCAAAAAGGTCAGACTTTCAGTTAGACCATAGGTCTATTATCCCTATCAAAGCCATAGTCTAATAGCTGTGACCGCATTCATAGAACACGGTGTCAATTGCGGTTATATAGATCCGACCTGCCTGTAGTTGAATTAGAAGCTCTAGAAATCGAACCTGAGTTCATCTTACTCCCAACTAAAAATGCTGGTGGTGATGGAGCTGGGAGGGTCATAGATTGGCTATTGAGCATCAGAACAACCGACGACATGGTGGGCCTTTCGGTCGGATCTTCTTGCACGCATAGTAATCCCATATGAATGCATCTAAACACCTCACATATAGAGCATTGTTCCGAAAGTGTTTGGTCCATCATATCCAGTGCTGCTCCTTTTGTCCAATATTCCCATGCCTGCCAATGACTCATCAAGATGGTAAATTTTCTGCTTAAGATATCTAATTACATTATTGATTGGAAATTATATCTTACAACCTCATACTTACATAGCTTAGAAGGTCTGTCGTGCGTCCAGCATCATGGAAAGGGCTGTTCTTTCGACCAATTACAATCTCTAGAACTAAAACACCGAAGCTAAATACATCTGATTTAGTCGAAAACTGGCCGTGCATTGCATATTCCGGTGCCATGTATCTGCTGCATGCCATTAACAAATGGAAGGATGTTTAGGTGCACATTTTCAAGTTCTACAGTGCTGTTGGCATAACATCTACATGCTGCCAGGCCTCAGCATGGAAGGCAGGTACAATATCCAATCCATCAAACTCATCAGGCGGGCCATGGTATTAGAAACAGATGGACAGATACAAAACTTCAGCCAAGTCTTCCTTTGAGCCTGCAAATCAGACTGGCTGAAAACTCAGTTGGGTCTCACCATGTCACATCGTGCATGGAACTCTAAAATCATGTGGTGTGGCCCGTCTATGTTTTAGAAAGGCCTGTATTTTGGGCTGTCCACTCATCCAGGTGAGGATCATCTTCTGAATTGATTGGAATGGATGTAAAAAGAACGGTAGAACCCACACGCAATCAGAAAGTTTAAACGATAGTGGTCCCTATCCTGTCTGTTTGAGCAGTAGTTTGACCCACCTGTGTTTTGTATGGATTTCATTTTCGTGATGCGGTTTGAACATGAAGGGGAGAACGTTATTGACAGAGGGGATCTAATCGCTACATCAAGGTCGATCCCACACAGACAAATGCACATCTAGGTGCTACATCATGGTGGAGCCCACACAGACAAATGCACATCTAGGAGCCAAATCACTGTGGAGCCCACACGGATGTTAAGAGGGACCCATCATATGTGAATTAGGAGATCTAAAATAAGAGTGGCATTGGATGTTAAGACTTACTATGTCCCAGTGATGTGGCTTGTATTGCCCTGGGTTTGGTCTGCACTGAAAATCTTTGCCATACCGAAGTCTGCGATTTTAGGAGTCATGTTTCCATCCAACGAAATATTGCTGGCTTTCAAATCCCGGTGAATAATCCTGAGTCGGGAATCTTCGTGAAGATACAGAAGGCCTCGAGCAATCCCGCTGATGATCTTGTATCGTCTGGCCCAGTCTAGTTGTACACGTTTGATCGGATCTGACCAGTCCAATAAAACATATATGAATTGTAGATAACGATGTAACTGTAATCAAATTAACAGAAATATGAGTCTATTGAAGCTGGTTAAGCATGGTTGTTTCTCAAGCACAAGCCAAAAAAAAAAACTAAAGAACATTGGAGCCTAAATCAAAGAATACATACACACACACGCGCGCGCACACACACACACACCTTTCTCATGTACCAATGTGCAACATGTAGAACATTGGAGCCGTGCAAAGAGTTGGACCACCAAAAAGATCACCCGGCCATAAAAGTCAGGTCTTTTATATGTATAATCAGACGCGTCAATTGTCTACTTGTGTGGCCCAGTTATGAGTGATCAGCATGATTATTTTTTTTTCCAGGTGCCATGGTGGGGTCCAACTCTTACAAGACTCCAGTGTCCAACACATTGGGTTAGCATGTGAGTCTGGTTGTATGTTAATCAATATCGTCACCCCAACAATACCCCATAGAGCTTCCCTTTATAGAGTTTCTTTCATTTGGAAGTCTGTGGCAGCCGTGGCCTTCCTTATTTTTTCTGCCATTAGGTTTTCTGTTGGAAATGGACTAGAGTAAGATTTTGGTATAATGTTTGGTGTGATGACTCCCCTCGTGTAGGTCTTTCCTAAGGCTAGCAGACCTCAACCATGTCCCAAGCATCTTGGTAGCTTATTGTTTTGATATATGACTGGTGTCTAGGCTCCCCTTGCAGTAGAGGTCCGTCTGAGCAAGATTCTAATGATCCTTTTCTTCTCTGGTCTCTTCTTCACGGTTTTCTTCTATCTCAAGGACCTCCATGGTGTGGAGTCTGCTAAAATCGGGAACCTTTTCAGCTAAATACTGTTTTCGATTTTTACTGGAGAAGGCCAGAGAGTGGAAGAAAGCCATACGTGGAAGATTTGGAGCTTTAGTGCTCCTTTGGAAGTAGCAGCCTTTGCTTGGCTGGTGGAGAGTCATAAATAATCTTAGTAAAAAGGGAACGTTCATGCCTAGTGCCTGTCTTCATTGCTTGAAGCCGGTAGAAATTGGGTCCACTTGCTGTTGCATTGTCCCTTCTCTTCCTTTGTCTGGTCTAGCAGTCTTAAGTTGGCGTTGGTTTCTTAGGTGATGTTGAAGGGTAAATTTGTCAGTCTGACGAATGAGCTATGTTGTTGTTGACAGAGTTTTTTCAACCGTTGCTAAAAAGTTGTTGCTGAATGAGTTTTTTCAACCGTTGTTGAAAAGTTGTTGCTGACTGAGTTTTTTAACAGTTGCTGAAAAATCTTTAAGCTGTTGTTTTAGTTGAGAAAAAAGTAGAATTAGGTTTTTATCTTTTAGCTATTTAGTGTTGCATCATTCTGTAATCGACAGGGAATTGAAGTACAATAAAAATTTAAAAGAAAGTGTTGTTTATTTGTATGATGTTAGTTGAGTCAATAATAGTATTTTATAATTGAATCTGCAGAGGTGCACCACCAGTGCTATCAGCCACCCACTCCTGCTATCAGCCCATTCTGCTGTCAGCCTACTCTGCTATCAATGCCAGGCACGATTGAGCATCTTTATCGTGCCTGGGTCTTCGGTGCTATAGACAGCTTTCATAAAGGTGGAAGGTGGCCTTTCTGAGGGTGACCTGGGTTGTTTAGTTAGAAAGGAACAATAGGTGTCTCTGGAGCGAGATTTCTACTCAAGGTTTCAACTCTAGGAGGGTTTTGGTGTGACAAGGGATTGGGCCCCTTGAGTGTTTTGTGTGGCTAGGTGCTTTGCTTGTACAGAGAGCCTTGGCCTGTTTCTCTTCTTCTTTTTTCCTTTCTTTTTTTCCTCTCTTTTCTTTTTCCCTTTGTATAGTTCTCTTTTCTGTTCATGCTTAGTAATATTTTCATCTTTCAAAAAATAAAAAATAAAAAATAAAAGAAATGATATTTTTAGGGAAGAAATTGACATGTATTCATGTAAAGAAAATGATAGGAATTTTTCACACTTTTTTCTTCACTGAAGAAGAGGTTTACCCCTCTCTCTCTCTCTCTCTCTCTCTCTCTCTCTCTCTCTAAAAAATAAATAAATAAACAAAATAAAATAAATATCACGTACATCGTTGCCATATTTAACCTTATTGAAACCATTGTCTAATATTTACCATGCTAAAATTTTCACTTGGTTGATGCATTACACTAGTTCGTTAGAAAAATATGGGACTACATGTAGGTAGGGCTGGTAACATGCCAGGCTTCTTCTTCTTCTTCTTATTTATTTATTTATTTATCATTATTATTATTATTTTAAGGAAAGGTAAGAGCACACCACCTATAACTATATTAAATGAAACAAAATGTATACCTGCCAAGCTGAAGGCAGAACCTACAAGTTGGCCCTAGATCCCATCTCCAAATAGAATGAAGGAACCCCTCCCCCCCCCCCCCCCCCCCCAACAAAAAAAAAAAAGAAGTAACCCAAGGCCAATCCAGCCCGCTCTTAGTGGGCTTCCAACGAACTGTTATGAGCCATTTTGGGCTTATCTCTTGCGCCGATTTTCAGAACTAATTAATTAACGGGCCAAACTAGTGCCCAGGTTTTAAAAATTTTAGAACAAAAGAACCAAGACCCAAGCCTGTAGTAATGAGTGGGGCTTGGGTAATGTCAAGACTGGTAAGTGAACATCCTTGGCTGGGGCCCTGCCGGTAGACCGGTTCAGTAAATGGACCCGCCTGGCAAACCTGTACCTGGCCCGTCATCATCAACCACAACTATATAATGGAAACATAATGAAAGACTGATATACGAGATAAGGACCCATACCAAATAGAAAGGTGTCAAGGCTTGTGTTAGGCACATATTCATACACGAGCAGCTTCTCTCGCCGTTCCATACAGCAACCCCACAACCTCACTAGGTTCCTGTGGTGGAGTTTTGCAAGCAACGCAACCTCATTTTTCAGTTCCTCTATTCCTTTCACTGATGCTCTTGAAAGCCTTTTCACTGCTATTTCCCTTCCATCAGATAGCTCTCCCTGTATAAATTTACATTATTAGAATCAAGACTGTTTGAGCTAGAGCAGAAATGGGTCAACGAGTTACACTAATTATCTACCTTATAAACGGGACCCAAACCACCTTGTCCGAGTTTATTTGCGTCTGAAAAATTACCCGTTGCTGCCTTAATTGTATCCAAATCAAATAATAGTGATTCCGGTGCTGTAATCGAGTTCTCCTTCCGATCTTGAACTTCTAAAACTAACATAAAATTTGAAAAGATTAGGAAGAATTTCCCTTCACAAAATAATGCTGGTGCAGGGTTTGCACCGGGCATCATTATTAGGCCCCAAAAACAATGGGCAGGCTGGGTCGTATTTATATTTTGACTACTTAAGGAATTTAGTATCCCACCAATTTATGTAATGTTTGTGAATTCAAAAAATAAAATGGTTTTGTTTCATTTATTTTATTTTATTATTATTTTTTTTTAATGAAATAAAATGGTTTTGTTTCATAAGGAAATTTGTGTTCTGTTTTCTTTTTGGCTTTTCTTAGCAGAAGTTCCGTCCAATATTGAATATGACAAAGGAAAAAAGTGAGGCATATATAGAGTTTCTCTATCTATTATCTTGTGAATATACCTACATGATATTGCAGCTTGCGCATGCACACAAGCTTAGCTAAGAGGCTGAGCCGAGAATAATTGATCAGTGTGCCTGGACATGGCTTTTCTGCAGGTTAGGGTTATAACATCATATCTATGTATTTTCACAAGATTTGAGGAAAAAGGAACTCTATTTAAGTGTCAGTTAGGACACAACATTCCTTTCGAAACAGAGCCACTTTTTTTTTTTTTAGAAAGAGGGCTCCTACCCCCATAACATTAACCACAGAAAATTACAGATCTTCGGGTGGGGCCCAACAAAAAGAGACTGGCCCCACCTATCTTATACTGCCTGACATAGTTACTTACAGAAAAGGACCTCAAAAGGACAGAGAAACGCAGGAAAACTGCAAAAAGAGCGGAGATCAGGGATTTCTGAGAGAGCCTAATCCAGTATCATCAAGAACAAGCATCCCCCAAAACTACCCTCGGGAGGAGAGAAATGGACTGGAAAATCGAATCTGGGCATCCTTCGCTAGCTACCCTAGCCAAACAATCGGCCACCGCATTCCCTTCACGATAGATGTGAATAAAGGACAGATTGAGCCTTCCCCTTAATTGCTGAATCGCACCCATGATATGCCATAAATTCCAGGGAGCAGGGGCTAAAGGGTCCGAAGCCAAGGTAATTAAGAGCTTTGAATCCGCTTCGACGACAATATCGGTTAACCCAGGGTTAGAGCAAATAATCAAACCATCCAACGAAACAGAGCCACTTTATTTAAAATATATTACATATCCAGTCATCATGTTATTGAGATTGTATATGATCCAGGCCAGCCCATTACAGTTTCCATCCTTGCCTGTGGAAATCTCCTTGCCTGGGCCTTGATTTTAGGAAGTAAACTAGACATGGCCTGATTTCTATTCATGCGGATAAAAGACCAGGCCATACCACAAATGTACAAATTCTTCCTAGGCCCAACCATAGCATGGATCCATCCAAATTATGGCTTTCATATTCTAAGTTTGACCTCATTTGAAGGCCCAAAAAATAAACGGACAGGGCTCCAGCATGGCTCAGATAACTTTTCGCCAGTATGGCCATTTCTTTACTATAGGGGGAGATTAGGGTTTTTCATTCAATGGTTCTTCTTGTAATTGGACCAGCCCACGAGGAAATAATAAGAAAAAGAAGAAAGAAGAGAGAGAGAGAGAGAGAGAGAGAGAGAGAGAGAGAGAGAGAGAGAGAGAGAGAGAGAGAGAGAGAGAGAGAGAGAGATGTATTATACTTGGTGTAATGCATACTTAGTTGGAAGGTTATTTTACCTGGTTTTCTTCTCATTGCCTTTCTCCTCATCCATAAACAAGTGCAAATGGTGCTGATAATAACTAAAGAAATTACCACAGCCACAACGATAATAATAACCGTTTTCAATTCATTTTTCTTTCCTCCTGCATCAACAGGAATTTACTTTCATTTAAAAGTAGCCTTAGATGAGAAACTAATTAACATCTTTGAATTGCTTAAAATTAATGATTTTCAAGGTGTAAGGATGGTGGTCCGCAGGCTACTATGAGGTCAATGCCATTTAAAGCAATGATAAGTCGCATAGGCCTGATATCGACTATTTCACTGAAATTTTTAAAAAAAAAAAAAGAAAAGAAAAAAAAGAAAAGAGAGAGACTGTTCTCTACGTTTGATCGAAAATGTTGATGGATGGGACTCACGGTAGATGGTGCCTGAAATAAAAGTTCCCAATACTAAAGTCGGGAGCGACGGAATATGGCCATTCATATGAAATGAGAATTGTAGCTATAAGATTTCCAAGTCACAAGGTGGTCAATGAAAATAGGCCAATTGCTCCCATACCAATGTTGCTGGAGGGCGTACTATCCATCCACCCATCCATTGTGATTCCCATTGCATCAACGCTTTTGATCACCTGGCCCATTTATTTAATCCGGAGTCATATGATTGAGTTTGATGGTTGATAATCAGTCAGTCATAAATTTCAACCATGGCATACATTAACTAAAGGCGAACCATCCAACTTGTTAGTAATTCATCGAACCAAAACTAAAATGATCTCACAAAACGGTTAAACAGGGTAGATTTCTCAAAAACATCAAAGTGGGGCCCACCTAAGTTTCCAGCGCAGGAACTTCCGTGGATTTCCTGCCTAAGCCTTTTGCCTGGAGTTCTTGGGCTAGAAACCAAGGAGGAGCCAACCTTAATGTTTGTGAGACATCGAATCCGTCCATCCGTTTTTTGTGGGCATTTTAGGACTTGAGTCCAAAAGTAAGCAGGATCCAACACTTCAGGCTGCACCAAAGGAAAAGGTGGGTAGGGAAATTCTTACCATTGAAACTTTCATAGGTCCACAGTGATGTTTACATGCCATTCATATCGTTCATAACATCATTCCTACTCGAATGAACTGAAAACACAAATATTATCCTGATTCGAAACTTCTATGCCCCCCACGGATATTTTAGCTGTGGAAGTTCAATACTCTTCTTTTCGGCCCACTTGAGTATTCGATCCTGGAGATTTTTGGCTGTATCCTAAAATGAGCTCACAAAACGGATAGACGGGTGAATTTCTCACAAACATCACGGTGGGTCCCACCTAGGTTCCCAGCTAAGGAACTTCCTGGGAAAGCATTTTGCTGGAAATCCGCGGCTGGGTATTTGTTAGGTGAAGTCATTGGAAATGATGTTGACCAATAAGAAGCAATGGTAATGGAATTTCAGGGACGCGGATTAGCTACTTGCAGGTTGAGTAGCGAGACTAGCAATAAAGTTACGTCACCAAGTTACGTGGGCTCTACCATGATGTATGGGCTGTATCTACGCCGTCAATCTATTTGGAAAGATCGTTTTAAGGCATGATCCAAAGGATAAGGCAGATCTAAAGCTGGAGTGGACCCCACAACATAAAACAGTGGAGAGTGAAGCCCACCGTTGAAACCTTCCTAATGTCCACGACGATGTTTATTTGAGATCCTACCTGTTCATGTGTTAAAAAAGACATTAGAAATAGGAAAACACAAATACCAGCTTGATCGAAAACTTTTGTGGCCCTTAGAAGTTTTTAACGGTTGACGTCACTCTCCCCACCGTTTCTCTGGTGGGTCCAGTCGAGCTTTGGATGTGACTGATTCCTTGGATCATGCCCTGATCTCTCCAAATGGATGGACGGTGTCCATACTAAACATGCATCATGGTCGGGCCAGAGAACTTAGTGATGTCACTGCAGCAGCGAGTCTCGCTACTCAACCTGTCTTTAGCTAATCCGCGTTCAATTTCCAGTGCCTTCAACAAAGACGATCCAATTACGTCCTGCCCACCTGATGGATATGTATGATCTTTCATACGTGTTTCATGTTAGCAGGTATGCTTGTCATGAATCTGGGAAATTGGAAAATAGTGAGTAATCGAGGTGAGATTTCTGAGATTATAAACGCCGATCCTGTAACGGTACAAATAGCACTATATTGAAAACTATGAAAGTAGGTGATGATGTAAGTTATCAGTAGACTTACTATCCACTTCGCCAGCAGGCTGTGAAGGAGGCAGGGGAACTGCAATCGGCAGTGGCGGAGATGTCACCGGTGGTGGAGATGTCTCTGACGAACCATCGAAGAAAAGATATGGATCATACCTTATGTTACAACTGACGCTATAGATATTCCCTCCCATTTTTTTGTCACAACATTGTGGAATCCTGCCGACCATCACATCCAGACATGAAATGCAATTGCCAGCCGATAAGTCTCTAGTGCATTGGGCGAGACCATATATGTTCTGGAAGACGTTCAGATAGATGTTCCCAGTTGCGAATTTGGACTGCTTTGAGCTGGCCTCGGATGTCAGACTTCTCATCAGACTTCCTATTTGCTCATTAAAAAAGGTTGTGTTGGCGGCATCCTGAAGTAACATAAGCTCTATCCTAATGGAAGTGTTGGCTTCGGAGAAGAATGGACGGTAGGAATAACGTAAGATGCAGTTGTAGTATCGGATGACAGCTTCCATTCTCTTGGAACACCGTCTAATGATCTCAACTGTTGAATTCTTGAGGCATGCATTGCATTCTTCTTCGGTTGCGCCAGACATGCACTGAGAGTAGCCGTAGACTATGTTGGAGTCTTCGCCGGAGGTGTAATTATAGTAGCCGTTGAGATTGATGGACCCATCTGGAGATAACGATGGGAGTAGACGGTTGAGATTTGTTTCAAATTGGCTCCCGGAAGTGTAATTTGAAGTTTCCGGTGGACAGACTGTGAAGATTGGATCTTCGGCTGAGATGAGATCTTGGGAAAGAAGTAGTAGGGATGAAAGAAGAAGTACATGGATGGATTTTGATACAAGGAAATGCATTTTGGAGAGAAGAGTCTTGAGAAGTGGGGAATGTTAAGAGGTTTATAACAAACATGGAGGTTTCCAGGAATGTTAAGAGCATTATAAGAAACATGGAGGTTTTCAGGTCGCTGAGCGCAATGAACGAGTTATGGTTTGTTGAAGCTCTAGTGAATCTGGACCGTCCAACTTATAAGGGCATGATATAGATGGCCTATATGTCACAATGACAATTCTCATTGAATATTTATAATCTCTGATTAATGGACTTTTTCCTTTTGAACGTGTATCTTTGATAGTTCTTATTTGAACTTCCATTTGAAAGAGATATATCCAACGAGTGATTTGCTGGAAATGAGACCAAATTCGTTCATCTTTACCGTTCATTTTTTCTTTTCAAATGGGGTTACTTTGTTAGTTGGGACTTGATTTTTGGGCCTGTTAGCTAGCACGATGGAACCTCTTAATGGACGGTTTGGATTATCTTCTGGTCGGATATGTAGCCACGAACGGTTACGTGTAGTTGAGCGTATAGATTGCTTCATCTCAGATTGGTCAACTTCTTGAAATTGCGTGTGGCTGGCACTCTTTTTCTTTTCTTCTTTTGAATGCTGAAAAACGAGTGTCTTTTTTTCTTGTTCTTCTTTTTCTTTTTCCAATCAAACGTGTCCCCTTTTGTCCGGACGCGGATTGGGTACTACCCCCGCCCGTTCCAAGGGTGTCAGAGGCAGGGGCTCTGCGCGGCCACTGTATTGCATGGGTGATATCCATAGCGTCCATCCACTTTTCCATACTAATAATCCTAAAAATGAGGCAGACCTAAGGTAAAACTGAGTCATACAGTAAGAAGCAGTGGATAATAAAGCCTGTGCTGAAGCAGACCCAAGTCTACGTGAGCTTATTGACAAGTTACACGGCAAATAAACATCATGGTGGAAGGAGGGAAAACACTAATATCTACTAATACAAAACTTTTGTGCCCTAATTTTCAAGCGTTTATTTCCCATTAAATAGTCCACTCGAGTGATTGGATTTGCCTCAATTTTTAGCCTATAACCTAAAATGATATAGAAAAATGAATAAACCATGAGGGATAAAACCCATATATTACTATGGCTCCTGAAGGGTTATTGCGTGTGCCGAGCAAAGGACTGGCAAGCAATACCCTATCTTTGTCGCTTCAACCTTCACGCGCTTGTAGTCATTGAAAGAGGACGCATAGTGCCACCACATGGTAGGATTTTTTCAGTAGCAATAGAGGATGCCGATTGCCGTGACAAGATGGGATTTTATGATGACAGACTGTTGTTAGAGATGATCACCGACAAATGCATGTTCCGATGGTAGTCTGGTTAGTCACCCCAACGCTAGCCAGCCGGTTGGTGTCAAACCTCCGTTGGCTTCACCATGATGTGTAATTTATATTTTTATTAATGTGGCCATATCCAATTTTCCAGTTGAATTTAGGGCATGAGATTAGAAAAAAAAGGCAAATCCAAATATCAGCTAGGCTATAGCACATAAAACCGTAAGAATTAAATAATTTCCATTGAAAACTTTTTGACCTATACAAAGTTTTGGTTCATGATGGTATTTGTATTTAGCTGTCAGCCAGGTCTATATGACCTTCTCAACGGGTTGGATGGCATATAAATAGTTTAGTGGGTTCTATATGACCTTCTCAACCATAAGACTAATTTGTTCTACTATAATCTTAGTGTGGAAAAATCAGAGGGCTTGGTGGATTCTTCTATTGCGTCAATAATTAATGCTTTTTAAAATAAATAATTTTTTTTTTTTTTGCACATTTGGTTTCTACTGCAGACCTGTTATAAATCAATCCATTATAACCTATTTTGCATTTGCAACAAAACCCATTAATAAATTAAGCTTGTTGTTTAGTTTATGCTTCTAAAACTGTTTTCAACACTCATAACCTGTGCTGGAACTTGCTTATCAGCTCCTATTTTAGCAGAGTTTTCACCAGTCAACTATCTGGCCAACAGTTAATTCCGAAGGCAGTTCAACAGGAAACTAATAATCCAAACCTAAATCTATCCACTGTCAATCATCTTCTTCATGACTGATCTGTTTCCTAGCCACTTCTCCACCCAACATTGGTACCAAAATCTAGCATTGAGTGTCTATGACTACAAAGTATAATTGTGGACAACACAATATTCAGATGAGGATGTTTATTTGGAATCACAGTCTACTTATTTTGATTTGGAGCAACATCACCTATTTGTAATGAAGCACATTAGATGCATGGATTGGGTGGCAGATAAAGACCATGTTAGGCCCCGTATACAACTACCAGTAGATGTTCCTTTCCAACTATTCCATGGGGTGGCTCATTGGAGTTTTAGATGATCATATTCTAATTCAATGGTTGCCTTTGGAAGAAAGGATTGTAGTAACGGATTTTTTATTTTATTATTATTATTATTTTTTTTGATGGGTTTTGAAACGGTGGTTTGGAGATGAGGAAGAGGAGATGGGGAGTTGTGAGGGGGATTTGTTGGAAGGAAAGGTGTTGAGAATGGGTTTGGAGTGAATGAGTGATTGTAATGGAATTTGGGGAAGTAGAAGGAGGCGGGTTTGGTGAATGGGCCTTGAGAATGAGTATATGAGTGGATTTTGAGAATAATGGGTTGAAAAATGAAATGTAGGAGTAGTTTGAAATGGACTAGTTGGAATGGGTAGTAGAAAGTGATTTGGATGGGTTTAAGAAAATGGGTTTGAGTTGGCTATGAGAAAAAATAGGAGTTAGTTGGAGAAGGTAGCTTTGATGTTGGGTTTGTGGAAGGGGTTATGTGAATGAACTTGAGAATAGGTTTGGGATGATGTGGTGTGAGATGAATTAGGAGGTGGGTTGAAGATATGGGGTTTGAGGAGGGATTGAGATTTGAGATGGGTTTGAAGATAATGTTGAGAATAGATTTGAAATGGCCTTGAGAATGAAGAAATCTAAGCCTATTTCAATATGCACTTGTTGTTTCCTGTTTGGATTCGCATATAAGGGTATATTGTATTGTATCCGGCTACTGATCATGTATACGTTCGATCATTTTCTGAATACATCCAAATCAACATGCTATTAACTAATGTTAGATAGGAGGTATTGTTTGGGCAAGTATATAATTTCTTGTACAGATCAATGTTTGGAAACGACGTATAAGGGCTATGTATTGTATATATATATAAATACTGATAGCACGTATACGAGTGTAGCTATTTTAAAGTTCTCATACATTGTATCCCATGAGGGGCCCACTGTCATATTTGTGATTAATCCTACTTGTTCATCATATTCTGATTGAATAATCCTGACCGTCCATCCATTGTCACCAAGTTAGATTGACATGTTTAATGGTATGAATGATATCTAAAATGGCACGAAGTCCTAAAATGGTCTTATAGAACAAATGGACGAAGAGAATCAATCAGAAACATGTCTGTGAGCCCCACCTAGGTTACCAGTGCAGGAACTTCCTGCGAAAGGCATCCACTAGTGTTGGACGCGCCCTATCCGAAGAGGCGACGTGGGTCCCACAAGGAGGTCGGTGCTCATCCACATTGTCCATCTTTTGTGTGTGTGTGTGTGTGGGGGGGGGGGGGGGGGGGGGAGGGGATAGAGACTGACAAAATCCCTACGTCATTTATGAATATGTGATTGGATTATCCACCCAATCTGAAAGTCACACAAAAGCTCCATGGGTATCGCAGTACATACCGAAAGGGAGATATTCGTATATGAACGATTGGCTTTCCACTGAACGATCTGGTGTGCGAATGCCCAATTTGCAACCTGCAACGTGGTAAGAAGTATATCTTGCCCACTGTATTTTAAAATCAACCTTTCGAAAGGGAACCTTCTCAGCTGAATGGCCACATGCAAAAGAACAGAGATGATCTAAGCAGCTGCTGGAGTACAAATCTTACATCCTCCTCAGATAAAAAAAACTCTCTGCAACATACTGATCCTCTATCGCACGTGAATACAATGTCTTGAATAGGCTGTACTGACGGCAACAAAGACGTTTGTCAATACACTACCGTCGTTGTGATTTTTTGAATAAACGATGCATTCGCATGCATGGTGTTCCACGGATCTCAACTCCAAACCAAACACTGTATTATGTATTTCAAGCCCTTTAATACGATATAATACACCCTTATAGGTGAATCCAAATATGCCCTTAGGATTGCTCCCATTTTACTTTGGAACCTTGGATACAATGCCTTCTACTATTTTGCCTATTTGATTTTAGTTGTATTTGAGTTGTGAGCAATTTCTTAATGGCTACATATCAACTGCCATACACAGATACAGTATCACATAACTCCAATATGAAGTAATGGTACTTTGGTATGAGATGAATCATATAATACTAGGAATTCGATGCGTCCCATGTTATATAAAAAGACCTATATTTTTAATGAAGGCATTGGGTAAACTACGAATGGCAATATAAATGCATCTAGCAATATGTTGTGAAGGTTGCAAGCATTAAACTTAATCCAAACCATTAGAATTATGGGCCAAGCATAGAGAGGCTTAATAATGTATCGTGTAGAAGACAAATCAGGCAGTTCAAGTGAATAGTAGTCAATGAACAACATTGAGGATGAAAGTTCCCAACGGATGCATCTAAGTATTTATGGAATTGCACCTTGTGATTCTGATCTGGTGGTTTAGATCAAAGTAAATCAAGACCACATGCACCAAAGATGAGTACATGCCTATGATTAGCTCTAGTCCGGCAGAGTATGGTACAATTCCTCCTCTGTAAAGTATGGTGTCAATGGGCCGATTCGGGCCTGAAAAATAACAATTTGAATAGGTCAGGCCTCATATAGTTCAAAATCCGGCCACTTTAAAGGTAGGTGGTGTCAATGGGACAGGCTCATCCTGAACAATCAGAATTTTGAAGAGGCCCGGCCGGACGGCTCGGCCCGAAACAGTTCAAAACCAGGCCGGGACGTACCCCAAGCCTGGTCGGTTGACAGCCTTATTTAAAGATTTAGAAATGAGAGCCTCAACAAGTGATGTAGCTTTCCACTGAGATGGCACTTTGACGTGGGAGACTTCCACACTCTCAGCCAAAATAAAATAACTTTCGAGTCTTAGATGCTGCAGCAGATTAGGATTAATGATAGGTTTACCTAGAAATCAGTTATGTAATGAATTTTGTATCAGGATACAAGTAATTCAAATTAAACGGTTCGAATTGTGGGCTCCAATCTTGACGCATCGTCAACAAAAAGAAAATACTCATCTGATAACCCGACTACCTGATTGGTAGAAATTTAGGAGACAGTTCAAAATGAAAGATATTCAACCGTCCTAATTCAGTAGATAGGTTTCAGTTAATCAAGGGTCAGGATTGTGGAACCAATTTTATGTTGGAATGGTAATTTAGATAGAGTGGATTGTTGTTAGGTTTAATTTTAGTTAGTATTTGATAAGGGAATAATTTGTAAGTGCCTGCATATTAATAGTCATAGTCTGCCAGAGTACGAAATCACTCCCATTTTGGTCAAAAGTAGTCTGCGTTTTGGAAAATCAGATGCGGGTTCTCCGGCGTTGACGAGCTATGGGATAATGGACTACTATACATGACTAGTTTTATGTTGCACCTAAAATACCTTAGATTGTGGGACCTACCATTGTATATGAAATCCACACCCTCGCTTCTTTCCTTGACTCTATAAGCTAGAGAGAAGATTACCCAATATCCAATTCAAGTGAGCTACACCGAAAGGAACAATGGGGATTGGATGCCAATCATAGGCTTGTTTGGGGGCCACCATGGTGTATATCTTTTATCAAACCCGTTTAAAAAGTTTAATTCACGGGTTTGAAATGAAAATACTATCTGATTCAAATATCAAGAGCACCACACCGTGTGAATTTATGAGTAGTCTTTTATTGCTCTCATTGATGCATCTCACCAGTCTTTTATTGTGATGAATTTTATAGTTGTAGTTTTTTTTTTTTTTCAAAAGAGCATTTCATTGCTGTGTGACGTGCTTTACAAATCTGAACGGGAGCTCGGGAACAACTAAAAAGGCCGGAGCTCCAACTACACAAGGCATTCATATTCGGGAGGGCCCACCCTTAGCAGCCCATGCACCTATTGTAAAAGAGAAAAGGAAAATAAGGCCTAGGAAAGATGCATAAAACTTACACCAGTCATGTCAAGAACCACCTTCCCGCAGGAAAGGATGGGAAGGGTAGAAATTTTTTCAAAAATCATAGAATGCTGGGTGGTGCTGCCCTAGCGAGCCAGGCTCTCGGCCACCCTGTTTGTCTCTCTTGGGATTTGGCACTCGATGGAAATTGTTCTGGAGGGTTTCAAGGCTTCGAATTTCTTCTTCTAGTAGAAGGCATTCAAGGGAGCATCAGTTGGCCTGGAGAGCAATTCAACCACCGCTAGGCAGTCGTCTTCCACCTCGATCGACTCAAACCCTTTGTTAATGCAATTTTATAGTTACAGTTAAAATAATGTTTATCACCTGATGGATGGAGTGGATTTACTTATAGAACATGGTGGATCCCACGTAGAGAATGTTTAAGCAGCTGTCTAAAACAGATTCCGTCAGTTTTCCGTCCACGAGAAGTGCTGGCTGGATTTCCCGTGGAGAGATTGAAGACAAGGTTAGAAGCACGCATAACTAGAACGCGTGTTAGAGACCAGGATCACTAATAAGATAAATTTGGAGAACAGTTCACATATCCCAACCGAATAATTAAACCGACTCAAGGTGATCAGCACACGTCATTGTTATGCCCTTCCTGATAAGTGAGCCGTCTTGATCGTTTGGGTACGGTATCTTTTCTGTGATGCAAACCTGATGGATGTTCTTGATCTGCACATCTGTGGCACGTTTTGATGTAGAGCAGGTCGTGAATACTTTCATGGCCAACATGGACTAGAGAAGGCCCGGAGGTGGAAGTGACCAGGACCGTTAAAATCTTAAAACAATGGTATTTGGCAAACCGGAATGAGTTTTTCAAGGCAACATGTATGATTTTGGGCAGGAAAAACTACTTCATTTAACCAACCAACCCTACTATGCATAGTTGCCCATGATAAATTTGTCAGATTCCAGCGCATCAATGGTCAAAAGTTTCTTCTTTTTTTTTTCTAAATTTTGTTTTTACTATAAAGAATAAATTTAAATTCATTTATAACTATTGATATCTGGTTTTAGGAGTCGTGCCCAATATTAAAAGTTCTTAGAAAAGTTAAGAGAACAACGTGGTTAGGCTAAATTGTACAATCACTAGTTTTGAGAGAAAATCATAGAGTATATTAGGAATCTTAGCCATTTATGAATAATAAATTTACTATTCATAGTATGCCCTGTTTTTTCAGAATTTGAGTATGAAATTATGTCCTAAGTTGGAGTTCACTATTTGAAGGATTGTAATTTTGTTTTTCTAACATTAATTAATTCATTCCCAATTATTAGAATTTTTCTTCCCCCATGGGTTTGAAAAATCTCTGCTAGGAGTCCAGACAAACTCCATATGAAGTAGCTATCTGTTCACTCCCCAAGTGCAGGGTTGTGATGTAGTAATAACTCGGTAAGACCGAGGTCGAATCCCAAGGGACTGAAACTTGCACGTTATCTAAAACTAACCAGAACTAGAACTAAATTAAGATGAAATCTAAACTGAATGTAATTTGAGGAATAATGGTGAAATAATTATCTAAACTTGAGAGAAATCAGGAGAAGGGAACTAGGGATTCAGATGATCCACTTGTAGAGACCAGGGAGAACTTATGCTTGCATCAAAAATCATAGAAATTACTGAACTGCCGTTGATCTAGTTTTCAAAGAGATGAAAGATGTATGAATTAGAATGGATTCCATCACCAAACCATGCCCAAGAGACTATGGCAAACAACAGAATTAAACTAATTACCAACCAATCACATGCTATAAAAGTTAGGAAGGGTATCGTCATCCAACCATGCCCAGGAGACTATGGTGAACAACATGGCTTCCTGACGTCATAAACATAAAGGCAAAAGGACATGCTCCAAGCCATTGCAGACCCATTGTAATTTCTGTCACAACAGACCATTAAAAACTAAACAGAACATGCCATTAATAATCAACTAAATTCAACGTCAATTCATAAATAAATAAATAAATAAAAATATAAATTAAAACCTCCCATCTCATTACAAGCTTCACCTCCTAGCCCTAGCTAGGAGGTTTAGCTACACATGGTCAGGCTAAATCCAAATAAATAAAAAGAAAAAGACAATTGAAAAAAATCAAAGAATCTCTCTCTCTCTCTCTTTTTCTTTATTCCACGTCAAGCTCCCAAGCCTCCTTTTTCTCTTTCTCCTGATCTCCTTCCAAGACCTGAATCTTCCTTTCTAAGGTCTGAATCTTCCTCCCAAGACCTGAATGAATGCTCCCCACGTCCAAAACCTCCTTATATAACTGTTGGAGTGGTGAAAATTGGATTTGAATCGGATTTGGAAAGCTATGCATGCCTAGTGAAAGCTTTTTCGCAGCCATGTTCGGTGCCTCGAAACACTCCACTTTCCTCGCTCAAATTTCAAAGAAACACCGTCCTTTAGTACTTTCTTGGGTCCTCTACATGATAGACGGTTCAGATCTGCCATATGATCAAAGATGGTGGGCCAAAATCACCTGGAAAAGTCAGTTTTCGCGGATGTGCAAAACCTCTCGCACCATTTCGCTGTTGTGATCGGTGGGCCCCACAGAAGCATTTTCTGAAAAATTCACCCCGTCCATTGGATTCAGGATGAAATTTGAGTAAAGAATGGGTAGTTTTGAACGTCCATTGGCATGTCTAAGAGAAGAAATAACTCAAAGATCAGGTTTGAATGCTACAGGGCAGCTCTTTTGTAGCCCCTGTATCGCACACGTGTGTACGCATAGATGCAAAAGGTCAGCATGATTTTTTAGTATTCAATGCCATCTACACGGTGGACGGTTCGGATTGAGCTTACAGGGCACGTGTAGGGCCTACTAGCTTCCGCAAAACGGCCAGCGGCCGTGCATTACGCGGACGCGAAAACGGAAGCTTCTTCCGCTGTGATGATCGGTAGGGTCCACTTAGCTTTAATTTGAAAAATCCACACCGTCCATTGACTTCAGGACGAAAAACCATCCGGGAAGGGGTGTTTTTGGAGCATTTTCGGTGTGGCCCACAGAATCTGTAACCCATCCGTCCATCCTGCGTTTTCCATCCATCTACGTCTGTACCTGTGCATGGGATCAAAAGGACAGCTAGGTGAGGGTTTTTTCCCCCCTATCGAGAGTATGGACGGTTCAGATTATCTGAAAAGATGATGTGTGGGTCCCGCTACACAAAATCGACGGACGCACTGCGTCCTATGTGAGATTATTTTTTATTATTTTTTTTTTTTTTGAAGAAGAATTGGTCAACACAACGCTGACCGATTTAGCTGGTACAATGCACATCCAGCGTGCGGTTGCATGGTGTACACGCGCCTCAAGTGCGGAGTCCGTTGTGATGCTTATGTGAAATCTGTTCCGTCCACCTGATGTTTCAATCATTTAAAGGCGTTGATACCAAAACTGACGCATATCCAGATCTCAAGCGGGCCCCAGATGGACAATTTGTGGGCTGATCTAGCCATTGGGACACTTCCACAGGGATCGAACGACTGAAATTTGACGTGTACGGTTAATTTATGGTTATCAGGCCATGTATGAAGTTTCGAACCGATCAGATGTCGGGAATCATGTGATCTTGCATTCTGGATGCGTTTCAAGCCACTTGAGCTTCAATTTCTTAGTTTTCTCGGATTTCTGACCGTGTATATCCGTCAATCTTGGTCCTCTGAAGTCCGTCCCTTGCCTTTGGTGTCATCAGATCGTTAAATCTCAACTTTTAACATCCTTTTTCCATCCATGCTCATAAAATCACCTTGCAACACAAGAATGAGAAAACGAGCTATTAGGCAACATTATATTCGTAAATTCAGATAATATCTGAAGTCTAATATGCAATATTTGACCCTCAACACTATCATTGAGGAAGACCGTGGTCGACTGCATCATGTCTTTCCCTGCATTACGTTTTCACGTCTGGCACAATCACCTCTCCACCACATATGTACAAAATACTGTTCAAAAGGAATGAGTTGACCTGGATCCTACATGCGGAGGCAATTGGACGGTTAAAATTCTCCCTCTTTTGGGTCCTATCATGTGTGAACCTTTCATGAAAAGCTGCAACGTTATTAGTGATCCTAGACATCAATATATCTAGTTGAACAGGGATGGTTGAAGAAATACAAACGCTGGTGGTTAACATCGAACTACACAATTCTCACTGTGGATCCTACTTACACAGATAGGAGGGACGGTTACGATCATCGGTCGATCACTTCAAGTGATTGCTATGGATCGAGAATGTTAGATAAGGCCATGGATCGTGACCATCCATTTGGTCTGCCCACTACTGCTGGGACGCGAATTGCCTGTGCCTCCCAGCCATCTAGAAAGTTCCTTCAGGCCGAAGATGCGTGAGTACCACGGCAATGTCCATGCGAAGTCAGATCTATACATCAGTTTCCCAAGTTTACAATAGGACAAAAGTCCAAAAATGAGGCTAGGACAGATTTAAAACTTATGTGGGCCGCACCATATGAAGTGGTATTAACCTCGTGAACGGTTTGGATGGAATATAAACATTATGGTGGTCTTTGGGAATATTTCAACTGTGGGTTTCCTTTTTTGGTTCCCATGGCCCACTCGATCGAGTTTTGGATCTACCTCATTTTAAAGCTTCGGTATTAATACCGTCCGGGGAAACTGATGGACGGAGTGGATATTTCACGGAATTGCGGTGGGGCCAACATAGCCTACAGGAACTTCCTGCTGGGGGAGCTCAGGCAATCCACCACCTACGCAATCAACTGTGACAGTGACCAACCGATCCTGACCAGTAATAAGTGGACTTTTTGGGTCTTTCACCGGGAAACGGATCGGCTACTCCCCCTGCCACCAGCCATTGGCTGATGGTCGGTGCTTTGTGGGCCCCACCATGATGTATGTGATTCATCCATGCGGTCCATCCATTTTAATAAATCATTTCAAGGTATGAGACCAAAAATAATTTATATCCCAATCTCAATTGGACCACATTACAGAAAACAGTGTTAAATGAACGTGGACCATTAAAAACTTTCTAGGGGCTATAAAAGTTTTGAATCAAGATTATATTTGTTTTTTCCCTTCATCTGGGTCTGTATGACCTAATCAACATATTGGATGTCAAATAAACAGTACATGAGCCTTAGGAGCATTTATATGGTGGATATCCGGTCACTATTGTTTTCCAGTGGTGTGGTCCACTTGAGGTTTATATTTCTCTCATTTTTTAGATGAAGTTTAAAATGATCTGAAAAAATGGTTGAATAGAATGGATGAAATACATACAATCATTGTAAGGCATACGGAGCACCGAACACCGGCCACGGGTTGGCGGCAGGGGGAGCACGAGTAGCCAATCCGTTTCCCTCTCACCGCCTAAACTTTTGACCATTGATTCAAATTCTTGACTGGAGCAGGCGTGTTCGACTCTTTAATTTCTGTTTCTGTGCTTTACAACGGAAAATATATGATTTGCCCCACCAAAGATTGAAAGAGAGATTGGTGTCAAATATGCCAACAAGACACTGTGTGAAATCTTTAGGGGTGCACATGGGTCCGTTCGGTCTGGCTAACCCGAATCGAGCCGTTAGCACCCTATAACTAAGTCAGAACCAGACTGTGAAAACTGATTTGGTTCCGGATTGGTTCCACGGTTCTAGAGTTTGTAAAATTCAGCTCAAAAACTTTACAAAATGAATATATATTCATGCAAGCCTATTTAACCTAAAGAGAAGGCCTAAAAACCTAGCCCATTATATCCATTTTTACTTGATCTCACTCTCATTTACTAGGCCTATTTATTGTCATTGTTTGCGCTTGTATAGTGGCTAAAACCTTACTCTATTAGGCCTTTAAACAAGACATATCACCGGCCTTTTATCCAAGCACATTTTCAAAAACTTAACCCCATCTCTCACATATGGGTTTTTTTTTTTTTTTTTTTTGGCTTTAATCCCAAGTTTAGGTCCACGGTTTGGATCCACTGTTCGAATCTACAGTTTGAGTCCACAGTTTGTGTCCATGGTTTGGATCAATGGTTTGGCTCAACAGTTTAATTAACAGTTCGGATCAATTCTACAAGCTTCTAAACTGAAATCATATCGTGTCAAACTGGTTTTGAAATTTTGGAACCAAACTGGAACCATTATAGTGCAGAACTGGACCAAACCGGACCGCTGGATCGGTTCCGTTCTGGTTCCACAGTTCTACCGGTTCATTGTGCACCCCTAGAAATCTTAGCCAATCATCAGGTGAAGGGAACCGTGAACATGCGCTATCACAGAGAGAAGACTGGCCGCAAACGTATATATACACTGAACATCTTTGTGACTGTCCATTTTTCTCGTACACTTTACAATTAAGTCGATCAACGAATCAGAATAATGTTTGATCTAGGGCATTCTCCCCGTTGGAATCGCACGATGAACGACCTCGATACGTCACAATTGCTTCATCTTGACACGTGTGGTCTTCAGCCTTCCCTCTTGGAAGAATGAGGAGCGGATTCCACGCTGCCTCTGGTCATGCGGCTGTCATTTCTGGGTACCCCATATCCCACGGTAAATGGTGGAAAAATGAGTAGTTAAGGAGTGGAAATTTCAACGGTCAGCATCAAGCTGTCAGTCAGTAGATAGTACACGTGTATCAATCTGATTGGTCTAAACACAGTAAACATGACGCAGGACGTGTCAAACATGCATTCTTAGCTGAGATGACCAAAGGAAGCGCAAACCTAAAAGAAAGTAGTCGGTTACAACTAGAGCTGTTCATGAGTCGAGATATCCGGAAAAACTCGACTCAACTCAGCTTGAGCCAGCTTGGATTGACTTGGCTTGAATGGTCAGCCAAGTTAATTATTTGAAGCTCAAGTTGAGTTCAAGCCAAGTTCGACCAGGGAGCATTTCAACTCGACTCGACTCGACTCGAATCTCGAACGTGAGCTCGACTCGGCTTGATTAATAAATATATTAAATATTATATATATTATATTAATATAAGTTTTAAGTTTTAACTAAAAAAAAAAAATCAAAACAAACTCTAGAATCTTTACCCGACTGCACATACCCCCTTTTCCCTTTTCCCTTTCCCTTTCCCTTTCTTCTCTTTCTCTACCCATTGCTAGCTGCATGCTCGCCCGAACCGCCACCATCAGGTTTCCTCATCCGATTCGAAGCTTTGTTTGGCTTTTTCATTGAGTTTTACTTTGATTCTCTTAAGATTTTTGAATTTTTCAACAATGGAGGAGGATCAAGAACAAAATCTATTATTCTCTCACCCAACAAGCTTGAGCTCGACTCGAGGTAAACTCGACTCGACAGCTTTGGCAAACAAGCCAAGCTTTAATGTTGAGCTTGAGGCCAAGCTCGAGCTCGAACTCGAGTACATCATGGACAAGCCGAGCCGAGCTTGGCCCACCTTGACTCAACTCAGCTCGATGCCCACCCCTAGTTACAAGTAGCTTAACGTAACTTGGTTATAGGCACGTACAGTTCAAAAAGATTCATTTTGAATCGGGAGAAATTACTATTTGAAATATTAATTATAATTTTTAATCCAGACATCGTCACCAAACAGACAACTTATTAATCTTCATGTTACCACAATTTCGGAGTCAACTGAAAATGGGGATTTTAGAAAAAATTTATAGTTTTTGATTAATTTTATTTTCATTGTATTTGCATATTTTTGCTGTTTTAAGATTTTCACCTTTAAAAAAAAAAAAAAAAGAAAAAGAAATTGATTGCAATTATATTGGAAATGCTCGAGTAAGATTTATGTGGACTTTTTATTTTTAACAAATTAGGCTTTAGAAAAGTTTTATTATTTCAAGTAATTAAGAGTTTTGCTATTTCAGATAACTTCTAAGTGAATTAGGTTTTTGTTAAATTTTTTTTTTCTTCATAAGTAATATAATCAAGAAGTCCTAAGATCATTTCTCAATACAATTTTGAATTTTTTCTTTTTTATGTTATGGATTCAAGAATTACCTTTTGGATATTTAAGGCTTTGCTTGCTTGAGGAAGATGGTGATCTTTTTCTCATTATTTTAGACCCTTTTCAATGTAAGTCAGTATCAGAGTGAGGTTTTATTTTTTATTTTTTATTTTTTATTTATTTTTTTTTTTTTCTAGATTCGATAACATTTAACAATGCTTTGAGCAAAAACCTCATCAACAATGCTTAGCAGAATAGTTTTATTATAGCGACAACGTCTGAAGTTTCTAACGGAAGATTCTGTGAGCCTTGCAAGGACAATCAACCATTTGACAAAGGCCTTAGGATAGACCCATGCTCGTAATAATCATTAACCCTAGACCAATGATGGAGCCCACAATCATCATGTTCGTGGTTCGACATTTGTGACAAATTGTAAGCCACCACTCTAATCTTGCGAAAGCTATTATATACATCAAGATAACAATAGATCTGTATTGGCACAACATCTTTTGAACGAAGTGCATCTTGAATCAAAAGATCTATGATATGATTATAGATGGTGAGATTAGTGATAATATCAAATCAAAGAATATAGTAGAAGAGAAGCAATTGAAGATAGGGAAGCACCCCTCTCCATACACTATTAGATGGATCAATGACAAAGTGGAGGACATGTAGAGGTCAAGCAATGTCTTCCTCAGAGGGGTAGTTGTTCCGAATCCATGAAACTTCTTTGGACTCCTCACAGGGATACATCTAATCTACGAGGAGAGATAGAAAATAGAAAATAACTATAATAAAATTTATAATAATTTGATTGATGATGAAAAATGAACTTACAACCTCTTAAATAATAACATAAACCCTATAAAGAAGTTTCGGAATCATACTATGACTAAAACTCATAAAAATCTTGACTTACTATAAATAGTAAACTTACTATTTATAGATGGCTGTGATTTCCACTAAACCTTATGGTTTTTGGCTAAAAATAGTAAGTGTCTTATTTGGCTCAACCATGTTATTCTCCTAATTATTCTAAGAACTTTTCATGTTGGACACAACTCTTAAAGCCCAACAAATGAAGAGTTATAATCAAACTAAAACTTACTATAAATAGTAAAAAAAAAAATAAAACAGAAATTCAACTGTTGATCTGATGGAATCTCACAAATTCGGTGTGCGCAACCTGGTGTAGCAATTTGGGTGGCTAAAGTATCTCGTCCTACCCCAAAATCATATATGGCACATCAGATAACTCATTCCAGTTTGTGAGATACATCCATTTTAAGTTATAACGGTTCAGATCACCTCATCCTGTATCGGTTCATGATACTTGGTTAGGTCCATGACGTTGAAAGTATATGAGATCTCCATGTCATATGAAAGATCAACAAAATATGTGTTGCCATTGAACTTTTGAAGGATCAGTATAGGCCCAATCTTTTTGTTCTTCAATTTTTTATACGTCCCAGTCAAAAATCTCTCCTTTCGTAGATGAATCATAACTTGGTTGCCCACCTCGAACACTTTTTATCACCTATGCTTGTTAGCTTACTCCTTGTACTTATCATTCGAGGCTTGTAACTTGGCTTCGACCTCCTCATGACTGCCCATAATCCTATCTGTCATATGTTTCACTGCAACGCTCATGTCAAGGAGCTTAGGTAAAGGGACCAAGTCAAGTGTGTGGTGAGGCACTAGGCCGTAAATAACCTGAAATGAGGACTTTCCTGTCGAGCAGTTCACCATATTGTTGAATGCAAACTCCGCTTGAGACAAGGCTAAATCGCACTGCTTTGAATTTTTTCCTTAAATACATCGAAGGAGATTTCCAAATGTGAGATTCACAACTTCAGTTTGTCCATCAGTCTGTGAGTGGTATGCATTGTTGAACTGAAGTCGTGTGCCAAACCGGTTCGACAAAGTCTACCAGAAGTGGTAATAAACTTCGTATCGCAGCTAGAAGTGATAGTCTTGGAGGCCTTGTGTAGCCGCACAACCTCTTTAAAGAATAAATTTGCCACGTACATCACAACAAGGGTCTTCTTGCATGGGATGAAATGTGTCATCTTTGAGAAATAATATACCACCACGAACACTGAATCCATGACATGTTATGTTCATGGGAGATCCAACACGAAGTTTGTTGATAAGTCTTCCCAAGGGCTGTCAGGTACAGGTAACGGTATGTAGAGGCCTATGCCCCTTGGAGACCTGGCAAATATAACAGTGTTGCCTGTTCTACCCACATCACATGCTAACTATGGCTAGTAGTACCGTTCTTCAACAAGAGCTCGCGTCTTGTCTCGTTTAAGGTGTCCACTAAGGCCACCTCCATGTAGCTCTTAGATGATCTGCTCCTTTGACGAGCTTTCAAAGATGTAAAGTCAATTCCCTTTAAAAAGGAACCTATCTTGCATGTGTAGGTCACTAGGGTGACCTTCTTGGCATTTAACCCATGCGTCCTTGAATTCGTCATCATCGGCATATATGTCCTTGAAGCACTCGAACACGACAACCTCATTGCTCATAGTGAGTAATAAAGTTGTACGACGACTCAGTACATCACCCACTTTGTTCTGCTACCTAGACTTATGTTTCAGTACAAACGTGAATTCCTGTAAAGGAAACCCACCTGCTTGCACACGATTCATGTTAGCTTAGTTATTAATGACTTAGAGAACTTAATGATCTGTGCAAGGAATGAACTCCCTTTAAATCCAGTAATGTTCGTAATGTCACAGTGCTTAGACCACTGCATACAATTTGAGCTCGTATGTCGGCAAATTTTTACGTGCATCACTAAGCTTTTCACTGTAGAAGGCTACCAGCCGACCTTCTTGAGACAAGACTCTCCCAATCTCAATATATGAAGCATCACATTCAACTTTAAATAGTTTGTTGAAATTGAGAAGTACAAGAACCGAGGTTGTGGATAACCCGTGTTTAATTTTGGCAAAACTCCTGTCGGCTTCGTCAATCCACTGAAATTGTCCCTTCTTCATAGAGTCTGTAATCGGAGATACAATGGTACTAAAATTGTCAAGACCGTATCTTAGTCTGTACTATTCCTTAGACTCTCGCGATCCTACCCATCGAATTTCAACAACTTGCGACCTTTAATAGGCATTTGTGCATGACCCTAAGTCTTATCCCATAGATCTGAGTCGGCTCGACCCGAGACTTGTACCCTTGCGACCGCGTCGTCGCTGTGGTTCCAATGTTGCGTCTCTTGCACCGATGTGATACCCATGTCAGGAGTTATGGGCTCGCATTTATTTCGAGAAAACGTCGCATAATGCAAATTTTGAGAAAAGAATCTCTACCATCCATCACATCAATCAATCAATCAAGTCAAGTACAACCCATCCCTCTCTTACCAACCCATCCCTCTCACACCTAATTCAGACCGTCCGATCATGAGGCCCACCTTGTTACTACCCATTTTTGGACAGACCCTGGATGCAGGAAAATACAAATGTTAGCTTAGTCGGATGGTGGGCCACGCATGTGTGAACCCACCTGATGTAGGTGTTTTATCTTGGCCGTCCTTCTTGGATAGACCCCAGATGAAGGGAAATAACAAATATCAGCTTGATATTCTAGTGGGCCACACACGTGTGGACCTACTGATGGATCTGTTATGTCCACACCGTCTAGATAGTCTGGACGGTGGGACCTGCTTGACATCTGGGTCCATTCACATCGTCCAGCCGAATTGGACATGGGACCCACATGGATGGATGTATCTACACCGTCCACGTGGACAGTGGGACTCACCCCTCACATAGGGCCTACCTTGATGAGGAGCCGATTGGCTGGGTTATCTTACACCAGTATATAGTTGCTGATTACGTCAACAAGTTCCGTGGGTCTGCAATCACAAGGTATGTGTTATACCATCCACCCATTTGGCGCGTGTGGGGCCCACGCCACACATGTTGCACGTGTGAGATGGGACCCACCTTGATGTATATGTTTTATAACCACATCGTCCATCTGGACGGTGCAGGTGTGGGTTGCACTGTGATGTATGTGTTGCTCCACAACATCCACCTATTTCTGCAGGATGGTGGGACCGACCCACACGTGCTACACATGTGGGATGGGGCCCTGCCTTGATGTATGAGTACTATATCCACACCATCCATCTGTAGATCACCCAAATCATGAGCCCAGATGGGCAGCCTGCTATCCAGCAGGCCCACTATGATGTATTTGTTTAATCTTCTTGGCCCAACTGGTTGGGTGGATGTAGTTGGGCACGGTTCACCTTCTGGGTGACCCACATCTAAGTGGGACCTATAGTATTATCTGTTTTAATCTAGGTCATCCGCCAGCTGAACGCCCAATTAGGCCAGGGCGTTGCTGGATTGACCGTCCAACAGCTAGCCCATTTTGAGGTATGTGTTTTATATCCATGCCCACCATCCAATGGTGGGGCTCTTGGTGATGTATAAGGCCCACCATGTGTATGTTTTACCCTAGCTGTCCATTCATTTTTGAACGGCTGGCAGGGTAGGGGCGTTGGTCGGGCTGACCGTCCACCAGTGAGCCCATCTACTGTAAGTTTTATAGGCGAATTTTCCCCAACCACTCTTCAATGTGGGCCCATCTTGATGTAGCAGATCCATCCCAGGTGGACGCACTATAGGGAGCAGTGGGGACTGGGACGTCCGCTGCACTGCTACCTTGTGCGGCCTGCCATGATGTGTGTTTTATATGCATACTGTTTATCCATCTTTCTAAGCTATGTGCTGCCTTATGAGGCCCACCATGATGTATGTGCTATATGCACGCTGTCCATTCATTTTCTCAGCTATCCTAAGGCTGTGGGCCCCATTGTCTTGTGAGGCCCCTCCGATGTGTGTGTGTGTGTTATATATATATGGTTCGTCCATTCTTAGGGCTATGGGCTGACTTATGTAGGCACACCATGATGTATGTGTTATACGCACAACGTTCACAATGTTGGGGCCTACCTTGTAAGGCCCACCTTGATCCATATGATACGCACGTTGTCTATCCATTTTTCCCAGATGGTACTCGGGCCTTGGGCCCATTGTGATGTATATTAGGCCTGTGTGAGAGGCCCATTGTGATGTGTATTAGGCCCATGTGATGCAATCTATTGTGATTTATTGAGGCGCATGACATGTGGCCCGTTATGATTTAATTGAGGCCCATGTGATGCAGCCCATTGTGATATATTTAAGGCCCATGTGATGTGGCCCAATGTGATTTGTATTAGTCCCATGTGATGCAGCCCATTGTGATATATTTGAGGACCAAGTATGAGGCACATGAGCGAGGCCCAATGCGATATATATATATATATATATATATATATATATATATATATATATATATATATATATATATATATAAAGCCCAACTATGAGGCCTAATGTGATCTATATGAGGCCCATGAGTGAGGCCCAATGCAATGTATATAAGGCCCAAGTATGAGGCTCAACGTGATCTATATAAGGCCCATGAGTGAGGCTTAATGTGAGGTATATAAAGCCCTTGTGTAAGGCCCAAGGTGATGTATATGAGGCCCATTATGATGTGTGATTTAACTAGGATGTATGTAATGATGTTTATGATGCCCATCCATATTCCCAGTTGATATTAAATGGGACATGCTTTGGTAGCAATGTTGGTTTAATGTCCATGCTGAATGAGTAATGATGGTTAGATGTCCATATTGTAACTCTCCCTAGGGCCCGTTGTTAGGCCCATTCTCATCTCCCCATAATAGGCTAACCCAAACCGTTGGGCCCCTCATTGATGATTATATTACCCATCTTTCCCTTGATTAGGCTATCCCAATCCATTGGGCCCCCATTTGATAATGATGCTTTCCACCATACCTTATAGGACCAGTCAAGCCTTGGAGCCCATCTTATGTTCGTACTGAGCCTTCCATAGAGAATGTGGCCCACCTTATGCTTATTGGACCCTTAGAAAGCCCAGATTACTACGTGATGGAATGGGAAAGGAAGACCACTCCTTATTCTTAGGCCCATTCTTGATATAAATAGGTCATCTAGGCCCATCCTTGATATGATGAGAGTACATCGTCACCGTAGGTGGAAAGATCGGTGGTATCAGGTTTGATATATCCACTGTTGAGGACCGATCCTCATGAACCTTACTATATATATAGGCCGATTATCGATTATGACTATAATTGGTATACGCACTGAGTATGTGTTAGCATAACATTATGATTATATGAGGCCCATTGTGACTATGTGGACCTATCGTGATTATATGGAGCCCATTATGTGATTGTATGGAGCCCATTGCAATTATATGAGGCTCATTGTGATTATATAAGGCCCATTGTGATTGTAAGAGGCTCATTGTGTTTATATGAGGCCCATTATGATTGTATGAAGCCCCTTGTATGTACGACACCCAATTGTGATGTGTGAGACCCACCATATGTATGTGATTGTGTGCACGCCACTCGTTCATTATTACGGGCCATGGGCCACCTTATATAGGCCCACCATGATGTATGTGATTATAATCATGCTTAGTATACTTCACGATACATGCCCATACGTATCATTTACTTTCTTATTATGAGGAGTGATTAAGCATAGCATGTGCCATCGAGTTGACTATTTAAGGGACTCCCTGAGAGACGGAGTTGCCCCATATGACGCGCAGTACATGCAAGTTTGATGCATGACTGGATGGTATGACTCATGTGTCTCGTATTTTATGACATGATCATTTGGCACCCTAGCGACATCAGGACTGCAGCCTCCACAAACATATCGTGGATGGCCAGATGGGACACTGAAAATATTTGATTTGAGCATATGGACACTTTGGATGTCCATGGGTGAAAGTCCTTAAGCTCCCATGGCCAAGGGATGCTCCAATGCCTAGACTGAGTGGAAGACATGAGCACCGAGTGTCGAATACCAGGAGGCCGCGTTTCCCATTGTGTCGTGGTCAGTTGGGAGGGGGTGTGGCCTTATCCGCCCGAGTGAGGGGGCTGTAAGGTAGGCTAAGTTTGACCAGCTCATAAGTGGGTCTAGTATCGATGAGCTAGGCCGATATTGGCAGGCGGGTAATAAGGTCTTTTCCACTCGCTGGGTTGTGTGGCCGGTAGGAGCGGTAATCATCTTGGAGTGTACTAGACCCCAGTGATGATTCCAGAGATATACAATACTGATATGTGGACTTACTGAGCAGCAGTTGCGTACTCACCATTTAATTCATTCAGTATCCACTCGGGCTGGTGGTACGCAACTAATTATTGTGTACCTTCATAATGGCTAGGATTTTAGTTGGAGCACGTGACTAATCTCATATCAAGAGTTTACCACATTGAGTCTAGCTATCCAAATTTAAGTATGAGACTGGTTTGGATAGAAGTCCCTTATGATAAACCCCATAGCCTGTGATGCTACGAACTGTCGTCCTGACTTCTTACTCCAGTTTGGTCATTTCCTTCGCATCGCATATTGCATTACATCCGTGGCATATGACATTTTGGGTTATTATGTTTCTACATTTATATGGCCTAAATGAGGTTGACGGTATCGTGGACCTGTCAGGATTTGCAGCCTGATATTTGGCTTACTATGACTCCGTATTGCATAGCTGATCTACATTATTTCCTCAGTATATGATATTAGCTTATTATGTTTTACATCGCATAGCCTGGATAAGGATGATAGTAATTATGTACTTACTGGCATATTTTCACATTGCTCTAATATTGCATACTTGACACTTACCTTGCACACATACTTACATCGCCTTCTAAGCTTTCTATAAGCTTATGCACAATAAATGCATGTAGGTGGCATTAGGTCATAGCAGCGTCGAGCTTGAAGTGTGCAACTATCTTTTGGAGCTTTGATTAACGATATATGTATTTCCCTTTTATCAATGTATTCAACTGTTTATATTAGTGGATATGTGATGATAATGTTGCCTTTGTAATTTGAGTAAACTTATGGTTATACTTTTTACGAGATAAATGTATATTGAAAAATCCTCGTCGTAGGATCCCATGATTAGAATCTGGCGTATGGGTGCTGGAAGACGAGAATGGGGTACTACGGAGGTTGTTGGCACTGGATTCGGCGATCGAGAATTTTGTAAGCCCAGTTTCCGAGTTTGGGCATGACAAAAATTCTTCACAAACCGACGATAGAATGAACTCCCTTTAAATCAAGTAATGTCACCAATGTCGCATTGCTTGGACCACTACGTACAATTTGAGCTTATATGTTGACCACTTTTTATGTGCATTGCTAAGCTTCTCACTGTAAAAGGCAACCGAACAACATTCTTGAGACAAGATTCCCCCAATCCCAACATATGAAGCATCACATTCAACTTCAAATAAGTTGTCGAAGTTAGAACGTACAAGAACCTGGGTTGTGAACAACCTATGTTTAATTTTGGTAAAGCCTATGTCGGCTTCGTCAGTCCACTGAAATTGTTCATTCTTCATACAGTCTATAATCAGAGATACAATGGTGCTAAAATTCCTCATAAACCAACAATAGAATGTCATTAATCTATGAAAACTCCATACCTCATGTATGTTTACTAGGACTGGCCATTCCCTAATGGCTTTCACATTTTCCTCATTCACTCGAGTGCCCGTGAATTTCATGAAAAGGTACTATAAAAAAAGGACCAAATGCTACAAACTTTGAAAGTTTTTAGCAACGGATATAAACCATAGCTAGTGTGCCACAGGTTTAATCCTTTACTAAAACCTACAACTCCCGAAGCTAAAACCTACTACCCCATTAGGACCTTACAAGAGATTGACGGTGCTTAAGGGGCTCCATGGGGCCCATTGTAATATATGCATTTTATCTAAGCCATCCATCCACTTTGACATATGATTTCAGTGCATGGGCTGAAAAAGTAGGCAAATCGAAGGTATAAGTGGACTATACCGTAAGAAATAATGAAAAATAAATTTTCATCGTTAATATGTTGTGTGGTCCACTTACAGCTTCAATCAGACTCATTTTTTGGATCAACCCATAAAATAAACCGTTAAAATGGAAGGATGGAGAGGATAAATGACATACATCATGGTGGTCCCCACGAGCCCCTAAAATTACTCGTCACCGGCCCCTTTATTTCCCAATACCCAAACTCTGTCCATGCGGCTTGCCTCACATATTTTTTTTCCCAAAACCAAAACCTTCCCTCTCTCTCTCTCTCTCTCTCTCTCTCTCTCTCTCTCTCTCATCCTCTCCCTCTCCCTCGCACACACTCTCTCTCTGTCTCTGTGCCCCATTTCCCCCCCTCTCTCTCTCCCTCTCTCTCTCTCTCTCTTATTAGGGTTTTCAAAGCCCCCTTTCGTTGCAAACTCATCATTAATTTGTGATCACACCCTGTGCTAGGGTCTTCGAAACCCCTTTCATCCTACCCTCGTCATTGCCTTGACTCCTCCACCAGCTGTAGTCCCTGTGACCATAGACTTTGTCCGCAGCCACTGTCCCTGCTCCACTAGCGCCGCCACCTCCACCAATCGACGCCAACATTTGCCCCATCGAGAGCTTGGACTATGAGTAATATCATATTATATTATTCACTCCTTTCATTTTTCATTTCTAGCATGTGTTCAACAAAATGCATGTGTGATATGAGATTTGTAGAATGGCCCTAAGGAGGGGATATTTGTCGATATTTGCTTACGCAGGTTGAGTGGCCCAAAGGAGGGGATATTTGTCAATATTTGCTTATGCAGGTCAAGTGAACTTAAGGGCCTATTTGGATGCCTGTAAGTTGGGTAAGTGGGAAGTGACTTACAGGGAAGTCACTTACTGGTGGTGTTTGGGGGAGAAAATTCACCTGTAAGTAACTTAGAGCCTATAAGTCACTTACAAGCAAATCTACTAAAAAATTGCAAGGTGAGGGGGGTGAGAAGTCACTTCCCTGTAAGCCACTTATAGGCTTAACGGTCAAATTTTTAAAAAGAGGGGAAGATGGAGAAACGCACTCTCCCTCTCTACAATCTCTCTCTCTCTCTCTCTCTCTCTCTCTCTCTCTCTCTCTCTCTCTCTCTCTCTCTCTCTCTCTCTCTCTCTCTCTCTCTCTCTCTGTTTACAATGACCGCCCTCCTTCTCTGCAATCTCTCTCTGTCTGGAACGACTGCCCTCCCTCTCTACTCCCAAATGGTAGGGTTTGATCGCAATGTTTCCTTTTCTCTGCTTTGAAAACAGGAATGGATTAGGTGTTACTCGTACATAGGCATGCCCACGTGCACCTTTCTACATGTGTCATGGGCCTCTAATATGAATGGTCCATGTGATGACACATTCCATTAAACCTTCAGGAACTAATTTTCACCCAAATCTGAAACTCTAGTGGGCAATAGAAAAGTGAGATGAAAATCAAGAGAGAAAGCTGTTTTCTTTTGCCATGGTCCACAAAGGTTTTAGATCAATGTAAAAGTTGAGCCCTGGGGTGCCAAGGGGTGCTTCATCATGTGAACCATTCAAATTTTGGACTAACATCACGTTTTATGAGTTATCAAAAAGTTCTCACAAGAACTAGTGCCAACTCGTGGGCAGCTGAGCATTTTAAGAGATAGGATCGATACACCGTGACTTATATATTTGATCCACCCCGTCCATCCATTTTAGTAGTAAACTCTGTGGATGGTATAAAGTATGAAATGTCTAGTGGTATATATAAAATGGTACAATGTACACTCATCAGATGGCTGGTTTTTTTAATGGAGGTTACCTTTGTTCATGATCCATTCATTAGTTGGTCACACCAGAAATATAATCTGGATCACTAGAAGGTAGGTGCACCTACATCGCTACTTACGTATTGTGTTACTGCTATCATTTAAGAACAAACTGCCAATTTTCCTTAAGAAATTCATATGTTTTTTTTTCAAGTAAAAAACACTACAAAATGAGTGTATGCTCATTTTAGGACATGGTCCCAAAAATTAAGCTGATCCAAATCTCAGGTGGATGCCACCACAGAAACAGTTGTGACTAGTTTAATGAACCCATGGGCTATTTGCCTGTTTCTAATGATAATGTCCACCTAAGATGGATTCTTTTTATACATTTATTTATTAATATATTAAGGTGGGCCATATATGAATTCTTTTTATGAAATTATTTATTAATATATTAAGGTGGGTCGTATATGAATTCTTTTTATGCATTTATTTATTAATATATTGAGATGGGCCACACAGATCTTATCCTAATATGCTCCTTGGATTCTTATAATGCATTTATTTTAAAATTTTTATTTAATTATTTTCATGTATTTGGATTCTAAAAATTGGACGGTAATGATAATTTTGATTTAGTTTTATATGGACCATTTATGCTTAATGGTATGTATTTATGAGCTTAATAATTCCTTAATTTTTAGATTTATTTGCGAAATGAATTTGGATTTCAAGACAGATTAATGTTTCTTAACTTATTAATGTTTTTAAGTTTCTTATCAATGCCTAAATTGAGTTATTGCTCCATATTATGATATTTTGAATTCATGGGTCCACTTGATAATTAGTTTGGCCTAAAAATTAGCTTAAATATTCATCTTGATGGGCTTAATAAAATTACATATTTGATCCCATGCATTTTGATATGATCATAACATTTTGAAACAATTCCCTAATTTAAGTTCTGCTCGATGTGAATATACAATTTTTTTATCTATAAGTAACTTATAGGATACCCAAACAGAAAAACTTACCTGTAAGTGACTTACAACTTACATCCAAACAAGTTACCTGTAAGTAACTTTCACCTGTAAGTGACTTACAAGTAAGTCACTTACAACTTAAAAGAACTTATAGGTATCCAAAGAGGCCCTGAGGAGTCTCAATCATTCCTAAATTATATAACTCCATACAAAGGTGGATATTCCAACTGGTTAGAAGTTCCAGGCATTCAACAATCCTCTTATTGCAATTTTTTCTTTGCTCAGGTGTGTAATGACAGATCTATTTATTATTATTTTTTTAAATAATGGTTTCCCATTAGTTGTAGGTACTATGTCGAATAGATTTTTTGAGTCAGAATCTTATGTTTAATCCCTTAGCATGATTTTAGAGACATCTTGCATCAAATAATAATAATAATTAAAAAAAATCCAGTGCCCCTGTTTGGCCCCATATAGTGCCTCTCAACAAGAAGATGAGACATGTTATTTAGGTGGGGCACATTGTACTCTACCAATCATGGCGTGGTTGATTTTTTTTCTTTGTTTTTTCCAACATATTCCCACCATTACTTCTCAAGTTAGCACAAGTGGAGGAAAGGGCTTGTTTTTGCCGATGGTGATTTAGTTTCAAATGTCATAAGGTACCTAGTGTTGATCCTTACATAGCTTATTTTTATTAGATCCTTGCAATGCATATATCAGAATGGCACCACTGTGTCAATGTCGTAGACAAAGTAATAGGCTAACCCATTGGTCACGTGGGCAGAGTTTGCAAAACAAATGATATTGGCTATGAGGGAATTTTCCTTTTTTTCCTTTTCTTTCTTGAAATTTTTTCTTTTGTTTTTTATAATAATTAATAAATTGATTGAAGATCTGGATACTTCACCATTTCCTTTGTTTCATTAGTTTTTTCTCAATCAAGAACGAAAAACATCTATGTTGGTTCCTGTCAGGTTTAACAGTTTTTTTCTAAACATGTGTCCCACTCGTAACTCAGGCTGAGGATCATATAACTCCTCTTAGTGTAGTTGGGTATATCCTATTAAATTCCTTTTTAAGAATAGAAAGGTAAGATATTTATAAGTCCTAAATCTAACGCAGTTTGGAAACAACAATTGGAAAGAACAATCTTATTATTTATGGGAAGTAAAACTATAAATGTCATAATTGATCAATTCCACTGTGATGAGCTGCATAATAACATTGATCTTTTCTTTTAGTTTCAGTAGTGATCATGCTTATAGTTGCATGAAGTGGGAACAGAAGCGGGAATAGATTTGAGTGCGGTAGCTAGGAACTGTCTGTTTCAAAATCTAAATAAGTTTAAATGCTTAGGAAGTAGGTGCAAGGATCTAAAGTGCAATTCAAAGCAGGAGCAACACCTACTTAGAAGGATCCTACGATTCATACATACATGGATTAGACTTGTGTTTTGTAGGATAAGGGCATTATGTCATGGATCATGATGCCGTTTATGGCCACTATCATTTGTAAGCTAGATACAGTTCCATTTTTCTGTTTTTCCCATTTTCCATTTCAAAAGGGCATTGCTATCATAGTGTAGACATGTTTGTTTCTTTGATACTGATGCTAGTAACGCAAGGGCTGTTGATCTTCTATTCATCTAAGACTAATTATCTCTAGTGGATTGGAATCCTTGCCATAATAAATGACACTCACAGAATTGTAATTTGAGCAATAATTCTGAAATTTGTTACAGAAGAATCATTTGAACTCTAGTCAAAGCTCATATGTATTTAAAAAAAATAAAATTGATGAACATGGTATATTATCATTATTTAGTTGATTTGAGTAAATTAAGCTTTAAAATAGGATCCTTTGTGTTTTGAGGTTATTTTAGCATGTTCTCCTTATTGATAGATATCAACCTACTGGTGGGCCATCAAGCCCATTAACCTTGTCCTTCTTCTTTCCTTTGGGATCTATCAAAAGTAACATACTTGAAATCATATAAAATTGGAATCTATTAAAACAGCTGAAGGAAAATGTACAAAAGGTTATTAATTTGGGACAAGGACAATGATACTTTGAAATATGGTTTGGATTGTAATATGTAGGTTTATTACTTTGGGACAAGGATTGATGTTTACTACTTTCATCCATGTGGACCATGCCATCTGACTATACCTTTTGCTGATATCGTAGGAGAGTAAATTAGAGATGGTTTTGCATATCTATTATTGAAATTGAAATACAGACATACGGCTTTTGTTGTTGCAAGAAACCATGGGATTCCAGTCATTATTGCCGAGCATCATTTTGGGAATGCAAGTGGCATGGCTCCTTGTGCCCAGTAATTGATTAACCTCTAGTTTAGACTATTTAAGTGTTTGTAGTAACAAAGTGAATGTGTGTATGCGGGTCTCTAGAAATTTTATTATACTCTTCTTCTTCTTTTTTTTTTTGTCAATCTGTTTTAGCTTTGCTGTTTACAAGGCATTGTATAAAATCTTCGAGACATGTTCCTGTTTCTCCACTTTCTAGTTTCAAAAAAAAAAAAAAAAAAAAAAACAGTTGGAAAGGTTCATTTCCTCTCTCCATGTGCATGTTGCCTCTCTTCACCATATGGTTGGATCAATCGGTACGTTCAAATATTTAAATTTATTGTAATATTTTTTTTCTTTATATGCACCTATTTAATACTTATCTCTTTTCCTTTTATTCTTTTTTTTCTTTTTTTTTTTTTGTAGATTTTAATTACATTCATGCTGTTTTAAAAGTAGTGTTGCTTGTTTAAAGATTTTACGTTCCCATTTGTAGTTGTACAAGGACAAACATTATACTTCACAATCAGACCCATGGTTCGCTAATCCAGACCATTGGCCTATTGCATCGAACCGTATATGCAGATTGATGAAGGCTTGAAAATCTCCGTGATGGGAAATTCACAGGTACCAATCTTCAGATAAATTCGTTTAGATGTACACTGGCACTCTAATTTTCAACCAAAGTATACTTTTATTTTTCTGCCACAATCAAAAGGCAAGAATTGTCCCAGCTAGAAGACTTTAATACTTTACACAAGGAAGAATATAACAAACCAATGGTCTGGACTGCTTATTTGGCTTTGTGGAAATAAAAGGAAATAATGTTTCTTAAAATACCATTTATAAATGTTGAGAAAGGTAAACTAGTTTGTCTTAAGGCCAGTTTGAATAAATTGTAGATTAGAGAATGCAACTAGTTTGCATCAACAAGGAATTTATACTTATTGGGGAAGCAATTGCATTTGCTTTACCCCAATTAATAAGGAGTAGAAACTCCTTCTTTTTCATAAATTTAAATGAAGGAAAAAGAATTTACCGACAAAATGAGCTTTTAGATGGTAAAATTAGAGGAAATTTACCTCCAATATGTGCAAAAGGTTTTTTCCCCTGTTGTTGATGTCAGTTTACTTCCCTCTTATATTATGTTTTTACTTTCATTCCCTTAGTTTTTCAACGAGAGTTATTGAAAGGGAAATTGAACATGTCAATTTGAGAGGGAACATGTCAATCATTCCCTATAACCAGCAGGTTAGCTTAAGATACAACTCAATCCACATGTCAATGTGTCACTGTTTTGGACATCTAAGCGCACCACCCCCCCCCCCCCCCCCCTGTAAGATCCGTATCTTGGTCCGTACCTTTCCGTACACTTCCGCGGTCTTACCGGTCGAATTCCGACAACTTTCGACCCTTAAACAATATCGACGCGCGACCTGGATTCATGTACCGACAACCCGAGTCGACTCAACCCGAGACCAATACCATAGCGACCGCACCGTCGCCGCGGTTCCGATACCGCGACTCGCGCGCCGAGGCGATACCCTGATCAAGAGTTATGGGCCAACGTTCGGTGCGAGAAAACGCCGCGCGTTGCGAAAACCAAGGGAATCTCAACGATGTGTCACATCAATCACATCAATCCCATCAATCAATCACCCATCAAGCCATCACATGTCAAGTACACATCACTTCCATCCCTTTTCCCAAGCAACCACAAAAGTCTCCCAAACCCATACCTCTCTTACACAAAAAGCCAACAAAGTCTTCTCAACCCATACCTTTCTTACACAAAAGGCCAAAAAGTCAAGTTTTTCTTACACCACCATCACTCACCCATCCATCCATCACTCTCTCTCTCTCCCTTTACATCACTCTCTCTCTTTTTCTCTTTCTCATTCCAAAACTTCCAAGCAACAAAAAAAATTGCAAGGGCTCCATACGTATGGAATTTCCCCAAAGTTCCTAAGCTCCAAGTGGCCCACCTTCCTACCCCAAAATCCCCCATCTCAACCCTCCATTCTTCATCTTAGCCATTGAAGTTGAAGATAAGGTGCCAAGAAACCCCTAGGAGCGAGAAGATCGGACGGTGGGTGCTTCTATAGGGTAGATTATCTTGTTTTTATGGTGGACCAAGTGAGGCCCACCGATCAATGGTGTGGATCTCACTTGGGACCCTTATTTGTGGCCGATGGACCACTTGGATCATCATGATCATTCCATGATGGGGCCATCCTCCATGGATCCCATCATGATGTTTATTTTCATTTAGAAAGGTCATCTAGACCGTCCATATCGGTGGAGAATGGATCTCCACCGTTGATTTACATTTTTAACGGTCCCATGTGCAAGGGATCCATTTCTTGTATGTTTCATTGCAAGGGAGGGCCCATAATGACGGGGTCCCTCCATCACAAGCCGTGTCCCACTCTCCATTCTCTCTCTCTCTTTTTATTGCTTTTATTTCATTTTATTTTATTTTATTTTATTTTTTTGCTAGAGGTGTGTGGCCCACTTGAATGGATCCCACCTTAATATTTATTCTGTCCAAATTTTATTCAAGTGGGGCCCACCTTAGACGTTGTACTGGGGTCACCCATCAATGGTGGCCCACTCCATCAAGGCACAATGCAAAAAAAAAAAAAAAAAAAAGAGAGGAGAGAAAAACCGTCCAGCGTCAGAGACGCTGGACGTTTCAAAAAAAGGGAACCAAAAAGGGAGTTTTGGTGGGCTGGCTTTTTGTAGGCCCCACCTTGATGTATTTGTCCCATCCAGGCCGTCCATCCTCTCTCCCTCATCATTTTAGGCGTTGAGCCAAAGTATGAGTTCAATCCAATGATCAGGCAGGCCGTACCAGAGAAAATGGTGCTTTTATTCTTCCAAGACTATTAGTGCCCATTTTGTTGTTTTTACACTCCAAATCAGTGCTAAAGATGAGATTTGTATGGCTTGTTTGGGCCCTAGAACCAAATGGGCGGAGTGGATTCCTCATCAGTGGGCCCCACTTTTATTTTTTTAAAAAAAACACAAAAAAAAATAATAATAATAAAATATAAGAGTGGCAGCAGCGCTGCCACCGTTTGGCAGCAGGCGCTGCCAGCCAGCGGGCGGGCATCCAGTAGGGGCCCACGGCCCTGCGTGTGGGCCCCACCATAATGTTTATTTGTCATCCGACCTGATCATGAGGTGGGCCACCCCTGTGGCGGGCCCCCCTCCAAAAAATGAGTCAGATCCAAAACTCAGGTGGCCCACACCACAGCAAACAGCGTGAATTGAATTTTTACCATTGAAAAGTTTTTGGCCCACAGAAGTATTGGATCAAGCTGGAAATTTTATTTTCCCTTCCTCCAGGTCCAAGGGACCTTGTGAATGGGTTGGATGTTGAATGGATATTACAGGGTGGGCCCCACATGGGACCCACAATGATGCATTTATATATATAATAAAAATAATAATAATAATAATAATAATAATAAATAAAAGAAGACCACCGTCCAGCGGACGGTGGGGCCCTGAGTGATGTATGTGCCATACCCGCACTGCCCACTGGACAGTGGGACCCACCATGATGCGTGTAATGCATCCAGACCGTCCGTCTACTTGGTGGGATTATTTTAAGGCCTGATGTTATTGATTGGGTGGGCCATTCAAATGGGTTAGGCCATCTGATTTGTAACAGGCCTATGGGCTAGGCCCATGTGAATTTCAAAAGGGCTATGGCTAGGCCCATTTGGTTTATGAAGTGCTTATGGGCTAGGCCCATTGGATTCATTAAGGGCCTTAGAACTTAGGCCCATTCGATGTGTTGTAAGTCCATAGGACTAGACCCATTTGTTGCACTTCAAGGCCCATGTAACTAGACCCATTGTTGCATTCTTGAAGCCCCTGTAAGTGAACCCATTTGGTATATTGTAAGACCCATGGGACTAAACCCATTTGATTATAAAAAGGGCCCATGGGATTAGGCCCACTGGATTTATTTGAGACCCATGAGATTGGGCTCATTTTATTTGATTAAGGCCTAGGGATTTAGGCCCATTCGACTCATATAAGACCTCTGGGTTGAGGCCCAGTTGATATACATTTGGGGTCCAATTGGTGTGGCCCATTTGATACATATTAGACTCATGTGACTAGGTCCAATTGGTGCAATCCAAGGCCCATGGGTTTTGACCCACTACAATGCACATAAGACCCATTGGTGTGGCTCATTTACGTGGCCCATCTGACGAATAAAAGGCCCATAAGCTATGGCCCATTTGATATATATGCAAGGCCCAATGGGAGGAACATAAGGTCCATTGCAATGTGTAAACCCAATACCGATTATGTAGCGGTGTTTTAAGAAGATCGTACCTGGGAAACAATGTTGGTTTGACGTCCACATTGTGAGTGTAATGTTGGTTGGATGTCCACATTACGACTCTCCTTAGGGTCCATTACTGGGCCGTACTTATCGTATTTAGGACGTCCAGGTCCATCTGCATTGTAAATAGTTCATTTTGTTATAACATGTTAGTACAGTTCATGACTCATGATCATACGCATCATATGTATGCTTGACGTGAGAATTGTCTGAACATAGCATTTGCCTTCGGGCAGGTTGTTTATGGGCTCCCGGTTAGGCGGTGTTGCCCTACATGAGCGCACGGTATGCGCAGGATTGGTTGCATGACTGGATAGCGTGATTCATGCATTCCGCATTTGTGTGACATGGTTATTGTACGCCCTAGCGACATCAGGGCCGTAGCCTCCACAGACGCATCGTGGTTGGCAGGATTGGATACCGAAAATCTTGATCTACATGGGGTACTATAGATATCCCTGGGTGAAAGTCCCTAAACCCTTATGGTACCAAGAGGTTGCTCCAACGTCTAGACCGAGTGGGTAGATGAGCGTTGAGTGCCGATTACCAGACGGTTACGCTCTCCACTGTGTCGTGGTTGGTTGGAAGGGGGTGCGGCCTTACCCGCCCGAGAGTAGGGGGCAATGCTAGGCTGAGTTTGACCAGCTCGAGGAATGGGTCCGCTATCGACGAGTCGCGCCCGATATTGGCAGACGGATAGTGAGGTCTCTTCCACTTACCTTATTGCGCTCGATGTGGCGGCAATCTGGTTTAGAGTGTACTAGACCCCGGTGATATTCCATACTTTGAGCTGTATTGACGTGTGGACATTGATGAGTATCTGTATGCTTGAGTTGCATTGTACATTGCATGGCCTTGGGATGGCCGATACCATTCATGTCTTGCATTGCATAGCCTTGGTACGGCTCATGACATTTTGGTTCCATCTGCATATTCCGCATTACTCTGACATTGCATTCATATTACTACCTTGCGCACACACTTTCACCACCCTCTAAGCTTTCTGTAAGCTTATGCACGACCGTTGCGTGCAGGTGACGTTGGACTGCAGCAGCGCTGAGGCAGGAGCACGTTGCTGATCATTTTGGAGTTTTTGTTATTTGCCATTGTATTTCCCTTTATGCTCATTGTACTTGTAAAATTTTTGATCATAGTGGAAATGTAATGGAGTGCTTGGTTGTTGTTTGTGGGTTATGCCTTTGGTTATGCTTATTACGTATCAGACTGATGTTAAAAATCCTTCTCGTAGCATCCCAGGATCGGAACCTGGCGAATGGGAGCTAGGAGCCGAGAATGGGGTTCTACGGAGGCTGTCGGCGCCGGATTCGGCGATCGGGAATTTTGTGAGCCCGGTTTCCGAGTTTGGGGCGTTACAGAAGTTGGTATCAGAGCATAACTTGAGAATAACCGAGAAAAACATTACATGTTTGCTATGAGTGAAGAATGGCTAAGTTCTGAAGTTCGGATAACTTCACGACCTTCTGATTCAGACCGTTAACGTGCGTACATTCGAGAGTTTTGAAGTTGATAGGTGCTTTCGCTCTTTCCTGTAGGGTATGGCGCCTGTTACTCGATCGACTCCCACACCACCACCTGAGGATTCTACTTCACCATCGGAGACTCCAGCTCTACCACCTGCGTCTCCCATTCCACCCTCAGAGATTCCTGCTTCTTCCCATGAGGATGACATTCCTCCACCTGAGACCGATGAGGAGCCGACGGTGACTGTGAGTGCCTCTCAGTTACAGCAGATGTTACAGGCTGTGACCGCCGCACTCCAGGGACAGGGTAGACGCCCAGCTGTTTCACCAGCTCAGGTGGAGCAGGAGCGCGCGAGCGCCGTACTTCGTGAGTTTAAACGACATGATCCCCCACGTTTCCAGGGCGAGCCAGATCCGACTACAGCCGAGAGATGGCGCTCCGATGTGGAGAAGATATTCGATACCATGTTGTGCACGACCGAGCAGCGCGTCCGGTTAGCAGTATTTCTCTTCCACGGTGAGGCCGAGCATTGGTGGACCTCTGTCGCCCGTGTCGCTGGACCTGATTATGTCTGGACATGGGAGGACTTTGTGGACCGATTCGAGGAGCAGTACTTCCCTGACCACATCCGTCGTCAGCGAGCCTTAGAGTTCGAGACTCTGGTACAGGGAGATATGACCGTGGCACAGTACGCGGCCCGTTTCATGGCACTATCGAGATTTGCGCCGTACATGGTTGATGATGAGGGGCGGAAGGCCCGCCGTTTCGAGCACGGCTTACGTTACGGCCTTCGAGGTCGCGTTATTGGGCATGAGCTTCCTACCTTCCAGGCAGTAGTGAGGAAGGCTCAGATATACGAGACTGAGTGGGCCGGTTCTCAGTCTGATCGTGGTCAGAGGGGAGACCGGAAGAGGCAGGCTTCTTCCAGTCATTCCCAGCAGGGTCGACCACAGCAGCAGAGGCGCACTGGTCGCCCAGCTTTCCGTGCACCATCAGCACCTCCACCACCACCTCAGAGACAGTTCACCGGCACTTGCTTCAGGTGCGGTGCGACGGGACACCGTTCATGGGAGTGTCCCAGTCCCCAGCAGCAGCAGAGAGGTCCACAGCAGCAGAGACCTCCACCGCAGCAGCAGAGACCCCCACAGCAGCAGCAACAGCAGCAGCGACAGCAGCCTCTACCACCGAGGCCACCTCAGCAGCAGCATCAGCATCAGCATCAGCATCAGCCTCAGAGGCCACAGCAGCAGAGGCAGCAGTTTCGACCACCTCAGCGACCTCAGCAGCAGCAGCAGCACGTTCAGAGGGGACAGGCACCTCCCCAGCCAGCTCAGGCTAGATTTTATGCGGCTCAGTAGGATCCACAGTCATCCGGAGGAGTCGTTGAGGGTATATTGCCAGTTTCTGCATGCATTGCATGTGTATTGTTTGATTCTGGTGCATCGCATTCTTTTGTGGCCGAGAGCTTCTGTCGATCGGCTGGCTTACCGTTGGAGTCTGCTGGTGAGAGCCTATCAGTATCTACTCCCTTGGGGAGGACTGCAACGTTAGGACGATTTTGCTCGTCATGCCCCGTTCTAGTTGGGGATACCTTCCTTCCTGCTGATTTGTTTGTTTTGCCGATGTCCGAGTTCGACGTTATCTTGGGCATGGATTGGCTCGCCGAGTACTATGCCATTTTGGACTGCGCCGCGAGGACCGTCACGTTTTGTATACCCGGCGTGCCACAGTTCCAGTTCGTTGCAGAGGCCAGAGGAGAGCAGTTGTCTTGTTTGATGTCGTGCGCCATAGAGGAGTATGTCGCCGTTGGCATCGACCATTTGCCGATAGTTTGCGATTTTCCCGATGTGTTCCAGGAGATTCCGGGATTACCGCCTCTTCGACTCACCGAGTTCCAGATCGATCTCGTGCCTGGTACCGCGCCTATTTCGAAGGCCCCGTATCGTATGGCACCGTTGGAGTTACGGGAACTGCAGAAGCAGTTGGATGAGTTGCGTGAGCTGGGCTTTATCCGTCCGAGCAGTTCTCCGTGGAGAGCACCGGTACTCTTCGTGAAGAAGAAGAATGGTTCGTTGAGGCTCTGCGTTGACTATCGCGAGCTCAATAAAGTCATGATCAAGAACAAGTACCCGCTCCCTAGGATTGATGATTTGTTTGACCAGTTGCAGGGTGCACAGTTCTTCTCGAAGATTGACCTGCGTTCCGGTTATCATCAGATTCGGGTCCGAGATGAGGACATTCCGAAGACGGCATTCAGGACGCGTTACGGTCATTTTGAGTTTCAGGTCATGTCCTTCGGACTGACCAATGCACCCGCGGTCTTCATGCAGCTGATGAACGAGGTTTTTCGCCCATATCTAGATCAGTTTGTTGTAGTCTTCATCGACGACATTCTGATCTACTCGAGGACTCGTGAGGAGCATGAGCAGCACTTGGAGACTACCTTGCAGACCCTCCGCGCACACCAGCTGTATGCAAAGCTGGAGAAGTGCGAGTTCTGGCAGGAGGAGGTGAAGTTCCTCGATCACATGGTGACGAGGGAGGGGGTCGCAGTGGACCCCTCGAAGGTCGAGGCAGTGCGTCAGTGGGGTCAGCCCACTACTGCGACAGAGATTCGTAGTTTCCTTGGTTTGGCGGGCTACTACCGGCGTTTCATTGAGGGTTTCTCTCGTATTGCAGCCCCGCTGACCAGGTTGACTCGGAAGGGCACAGAGTTTATTTGGAGTGACGCCTGCGAGTGAGCATTTACGAAGTTGAAGGACCGTCTGACGTCCGCTCCTGTCCTCACTCTTCCATCTGGGAGTGACGGCTTCATTGTATTCACTGATGCCTCGCACATCGGTTTAGGTGCTGTCCTGATGCAGCACGGGAGACCAGTGGCCTTCGCGTCTCGTCAGCTTAAGGTCCATGAGCTGAACTACCCTACACATGATCTGGAGCTGGCTGCCGTTGTCTTCGCACTGAAGGTGTGGAGGCACTACCTTTACGGGATTAGGTTCGAGCTCTTCTCTGATCACAAGAGCTTGAAGTACCTCTTCTCGCAGTCTGAGTTGAATATGAGACAGAGACGCTGGATGGAGCTCCTGAAGGACTATGATTTCGACCTTCAGTACCACCTGGGCAAGGCGAACGTAGTGGCAGATGCCCTCAGCCGTCAGCCACGAGGCCTAGTGGCGCACATGATGATTCAGGAGTGGCGGATGCTTGAGGATATTGCTGCGTATGACTTTGAGTTCGGCCTGCAGTCTTCCATAGTACAGTTATCGAGCTTATCGATTCAACCCTCTCTTGTTGCTAGGGTGATCGAGGCTCAGCAGGCTGATGAGTCGTTGCAGAGTTATATGGCTGAGGCGGCATCTGAGGGTCAGGCAGATTGGCAGATCGGTACAGACGGTGGACTTCGCTTCAGAGGCCGATTATGTGTCCCGGATATCCCAGAGTTACGCAGAGATCTTATGACCGAGGCACATCGATCGCGATTTTCTATCCACCCGGGCTCGACGAAGATGTACCGTGACATGAGGCGACAGTATTTTTGGGCGGGGATGAAGCGCCAGATCGCCAGTTTTGTGGCCGAGTGTGACACGTGCCAGCGTGTCAAGGCCGATCATCAGAGACCTCCTGGTCTTTTGCAGCCGTTGAGCGTCCCGATGTGGAAGTGGGAGCACGTGTTGACTAATTTCATTATGGGTTTGCCGAGGACTCAGCGCGGTCATGACTCCATTTGGGTTGTTGTGGATCGTCTGACGAAGTCGGCACATTTTCTTGTGATGCGTGCGACTTGGTCTATGGACCGGCTTGCGAGACTGTTTATCGAGGAGGTTGTGAGACTGCATGGCGTTCCAGTCTCGATCGTTTCTGACCGAGACTCGAGGTTCACGTCTCAGTTTTGGGGGAGCTTCCAGCGTGCGATGGGGACTGATTTGCAGCTCAGCACCGCGTACCATCCGCAGACCGATGGCCAGACCGAGAGGGTCAATCAGATACTTGAGGACATGCTTTGGGCCTGCGCGATTGACTTCGGGGGTAGCTGGGATGAGCATCTGCGATTGGCTGAGTTTGCGTACAATAACAGCTATCAGGCGACCATCGGCATGGCTCCTTTTGGGGCACTATATGGCAGACCATGTAGATCACCGAGTTGTTGGACCGAGGTTGGAGAGCACCGTCTCCTAGGTCCCGAGCTTATGCAGGAGACTTCAGAGGCTATCGACATCATCAGGCAGAGGATGCGCACAGCTCAGAGCCGACAGAAGAGTTCTGCTGATCGTAGGCGTCGTCCCTTGGAGTTTGATGTAGGGGACCATGTGTATCTCAAGGTCTCGCCTATGAAGGGCGTAGTTCGATTTGGAGCGAAGGGCAAGCTTGCCCCGAGATTCATATGACCTTTTGAGATCACTGGGCGCGTTGGCACCGTGGCCTATCGGCTTGCCTTACCATCACAGTTGTCTGGCGTCCACAACGTGTTTCACGTCTTCATGTTGAGGAAGTGTGGGTCAGACATAGTTCCCGTTATTGATTGGCAGCCGTTGGAGGTTCGTGAGGACACTTCTTACATTGAGCAGCCAGTCCGTATCCTTGATCGGAAGGAGCAGGTCCTCAGAACCAAGGTCATTCCGTTGGTGAAGGTGCAGTGGGGTCACCATTCTGTTGAGGAGGCTTCTTGGGAGCGTGAGGCTGAGATTCGAGAGCGATATCCTCATCTCTTTGATGGTTGATGATCATGTATTGTATTTTGTACGCTATCCCTGATTCTATATGATGACGTTATGTTTCTTATTCCTCGCGAGTTATACTTAGTTGCTACGCTTGTGTAAATTTCGAGGATGAAATTTTTATAAGGAGGGGAGAGCTGTAAGACCCGTATCTTGGTCCGTACCTTTCTGTACACTTCCGCGGTCTTACCGGTCGAATTCCGGCAACTTTCGACCCTTAAACAATATCGACGCGCGACCTGGATTCATGTACCGACAACCCGAGTCGACTCAACCCGAGACCAATACCATAGCGACCGCACCGTCGCCGCGGTTCCGATACCGCGACTCGCGCGCCGAGGCGATACCCTGATCAAGAGTTATGGGCCAACGTTCGGTGCGAGAAAACGCCGCGCGTTGCGAAAACCAAGGGAATCTCAACGATGTGTCACATCAATCACATCAATCCCATCAATCAATCACCCATCAAGCCATCACATGTCAAGTACACATCACTTCCATCCCTTTTCCCAAGCAACCACAAAAGTCTCCCAAACCCATACCTCTCTTACACAAAAAGCCAACAAAGTCTTCTCAACCCATACCTTTCTTACACAAAAGGCCAAAAAGTCAAGTTTTTCTTACACCACCATCACTCACCCATCCATCCATCACTCTCTCTCTCTCCCTTTACATCACTCTCTCTCTTTCTCTCTTTCTCATTCCAAAACTTCCAAGCAACAAAAAAAATTGCAAGGGCTCCATACGTATGGAATTTCCCCAAAGTTCCTAAGCTCCAAGTGGCCCACCTTCCTACCCCAAAATCCCCCATCTCAACCCTCCATTCTTCATCTTAGCCATTGAAGTTGAAGATAAGGTGCCAAGAAACCCCTAGGAGCGAGAAGATCGGACGGTGGGTGCTTCTATAGGGTAGATTATCTTGTTTTTATGGTGGACCAAGTGAGGCCCACCGATCAATGGTGTGGATCTCACTTGGGACCCTTATTTGTGGCCGATGGACCACTTGGATCATCATGATCATTCCATGAACGGGCCATCCTCCATGGATCCCATCATGATGTTTATTTTCATTTAGAAAGGTCATCTAGACCGTCCATATCGGTGGAGAATGGATCTCCACCGTTGATTTACATTTTTAACGGTCCCATGTGCAAGGGATCCATTTCTTGTATGTTTCATTGCAAGGGAGGGCCCATAATGACGGGGTCCCTCCATCACAAGCCGTGTCCCACTCTCCATTCTCTCTCTCTCTTTTTATTGCTTTTATTTCATTTTATTTTATTTTATTTTATTTTTTTGCTAGAGGTGTGTGGCCCACTTGAATGGATCCCACCTTAATATTTATTCTGTCCAAATTTTATTCAAGTGGGGCCCACCTTAGACGTTGTACTGGGGTCACCCATCAATGGTGGCCCACTCCATCAAGGCACAATGCAAAAAAAAAAAAAAAAAAAAAAAAGAGAGGAGAGAAAAACCGTCCAGCGTCAGAGACGCTGGACGTTTCAAAAAAAGAGAACCAAAAAGGGAGTTTTGGTGGGCTGGCTTTTTGTAGGCCCCACCTTGATGTATTTGTCCCATCCAGGCCGTCCATCCTCTCTCCCTCATCATTTTAGGCGTTGAGCCAAAGTATGAGTTCAATCCAATGATCAGGCAGGCCGTACCAGAGAAAATGGTGCTTTTATTCTTTCAAGACTATTAGTGCCCATTTTGTTGTTTTTACACTCCAAATCAGTGCTAAAGATGAGATTTGTATGGCTTGTTTGGGCCCTAGAACCAAATGGGCGGAGTGGATTCCTCATCAGTGGGCCCCACTTTTATTTTTTAAAAAAAAACACAAAAAAAAATAATAATAATAAAATATAAGAGTGGCAGCAGCGCTGCCACCGTTTGGCAGCAGGCGCTGCCAGCCAGCGGGCGGGCATCCAGTAGGGGCCCACGGCCCTGCGTGTGGGCCCCACCATAATGTTTATTTGTCATCCGACCTGATCATGAGGTGGGCCACCCCTGTGGCGGGCCCCCCTCCAAAAAATGAGTCAGATCCAAAACTCAGGTGGCCCACACCACAGCAAACAGCGTGAATTGAATTTTTACCATTGAAAAGTTTTTGGCCCACAGAAGTATTGGATCAAGCTGGAAATTTTATTTTCCCTTCCTCCAGGTCCAAGGGACCTTGTGAATGGGTTGGATGTTGAATGGATATTACAGGGTGGGCCCCACATGGGACCCACAATGATGCATTTATATATATAATAAAAATAATAATAATAATAATAATAATAATAAATAAAAGAAGACCACCGTCCAGCGGACGGTGGGGCCCTGAGTGATGTATGTGCCATACCCGCACTGCCCACTGGACAGTGGGACCCACCATGATGCGTGTAATGCATCCAGACCGTCCGTCTACTTGGTGGGATTATTTTAAGGCCTGATGTTATTGATTGGGTGGGCCATTCAAATGGGTTAGGCCATCTGATTTGTAACAGGCCTATGGGCTAGGCCCATGTGAATTTCAAAAGGGCTATGGCTAGGCCCATTTGGTTTATGAAGTGCTTATGGGCTAGGCCCATTGGATTCATTAAGGGCCTTAGAACTTAGGCCCATTCGATGTGTTGTAAGTCCATAGGACTAGACCCATTTGTTGCACTTCAAGGCCCATGTAACTAGACCCATTGTTGCATTCTTGAAGCCCCTGTAAGTGAACCCATTTGGTATATTGTAAGACCCATGGGACTAAACCCATTTGATTATAAAAAGGGCCCATGGGATTAGGCCCACTGGATTTATTTGAGACCCATGAGATTGGGCTCATTTTATTTGATTAAGGCCTAGGGATTTAGGCCCATTCGACTCATATAAGACCTCTGGGTTGAGGCCCAGTTGATATACATTTGGGGTCCAATTGGTGTGGCCCATTTGATACATATTAGACTCATGTGACTAGGTCCAATTGGTGCAATCCAAGGCCCACGGGTTTTGACCCACTGCAATGCACATAAGACCCATTGGTGTGGCTCATTTACGTGGCCCATCTGACGAATAAAAGGCCCATAAGCTATGACCCATTTGATATATATGCAAGGCCCAATGGGAGGAACATAAGGTCCATTGCAATGTGTAAACCCAATACCGATTATGTAGCGGTGTTTTAAGAAGATCGTACCTGGGAAACAATGTTGGTTTGACGTCCACATTGTGAGTGTAATGTTGGTTGAATGTCCACATTACGACTCTCCTTAGGGTCCATTACTGGGCCGTACTTATCATATTTAGGCCGTCCAGGTCCATCTACATTGTAAATAGTTCATTTTGTTATAACATGTTAGTACAGTTCATGACTCATGATCATACGCATCATATGTATGCTTGACGTGAGAATTGTCTGAACATAGCATTTGCCTTCGGGCAGGTTGTTTATGGGCTCCCGGTTAGGCGGTGTTGCCCTACATGAGCGCACGGTATGTGCAGGATTGGTTGCATGACTGGATAGCGTGATTCATGCATTCCGCATTTGTGTGACATGGTTATTGTACGCCCTAGCGACATCAGGGCCGTAGCCTCCACAGACGCATCGTGGTTGGCAGGATTGGATACTGGAAATCTTGATCTACATGGGGTACTATAGATATCCCTGGGTGAAAGTCCCTAAACCCTTATGGTACCAAGAGGTTGCTCCAACGTCTAGACCGAGTGGGTAGATGAGCGTTGAGTGCCGATTACCAGACGGTTACGCTCTCCACTGTGTCGTGGTCGGTTGGAAGGGGGTGCGGCCTTACCCACCCGAGAGTAGGGGGCAATGCTAGGCTGAGTTTGACTAGCTCGAGGAATGGGTCCGCTATCGACGAGTCGCGCCCGATATTGGCAGACGGATAGTGAGGTCTCTTCCACTTACCTTATTGCGCGCGATGTGGCGGCAATCTGGTTTAGAGTGTACTAGACCCCGGTGATATTCCATACTTTGAGCTGTATTGACGTGTGGACATTGATGAGTATCTGTATGCTTGAGTTACATTGTACATTGCATGGCCTTGGGATGGCCGATACCATTCATGTCTTGCATTGCATAGCCTTGGTACGGCTCATGACGTTTTGGTTCCATCTGCATATTCCGCATTACTCTGACATTGCATTCATATTACTACCTTGTGCACACACTTTCACCACCCTCTAAGCTTTCTGTAAGCTTATGCACGACCGTTGCGTGCAGGTGACGTTGGACTGCAGCAGCGCTGAGGCAGGAGCACGTTGCTGATCATTTTGGAGTTTTTGTTATTTGCCATTGTATTTCTCTTTATGCTCATTGTACTTGTAAAATTTTTGATCATAGTGAAAATGTAATGGAGTGCTTGGTTGTTGTTTGTGGGTCATGCCTTTGGTTATGCTTATTACGTATCAGACTGATGTTAAAAATCCTCCTCGTAGCATCCCAGGATCGGAACCTGGCGAATGGGAGCTAGGAGCCGAGAATGGGGTTCTACGGAGGCTGTCGGCGCCGGATTCGGCGATCGAAAATTTTGTGAGCCCGGTTTCCGAGTTCGGGGCGTGACCCCCCCCCCCCCCGCGAACATTACTTGAGAGAGAATAGGCTGATGCATTCATCAGATGAGCCTCCTCTGTTTGATAGATGGAGGGTTTAACTCGTACATGTCAATGGTTTGAATCAACTCACTCATGTGGCTTGCCTAATGATTTAGATGTTTGGATATGGAGTTTGAAAAACTATTTAAATAAAATTAATTTAAATTGAGAAAAAGAAAAAACTTATCAATTTATAGAAGTCGAGGTCTGATGTGAGTCACTAAGCTTGAAATCGAAGTTGCTCTCCTTGGACAGAGTCCCAAGTGTAACAGGTTTCCAGAGCAATTGACCTCCAGGATACAATGCCTATGACCCGGTCCCAGCAGTGCACTCATTGTACATGGGCTCGAACCACTTGTAGTCTTAACCTGAACTAGAAAATACTTGACTTAAATATTGCATAATTTTTCCCATTTATATCTTGGTTTTATGAACATAAATTAACTTAATGTTCTATTTTACTCATGTATGTATTCCAAGGTGAATTTAAGAGCTTAGATTAAAAAAAGGTACTAAAAGCATGAATTTGATATTCAAGAATCACCAAGGTAAGGGATGGATCTTAGGACACTAAGATTGAAGAATTTACATGCCAAATATCCAAGAAAATCAAGTGAAGAATGAGGAGAATTAAAGATTTAAAGTGAAGAATCCTTAAATTGTCATGAAAAAGTATATTTTGAAACTCTGAAGTCTAAGTTGGAAAACTTCATAGTGTGAAGACTATTTTAACGAACTGGGCAGCGAGAAGTCTATTTTGGAAAATTACGTAAATTTGAGGCAATTTCTAGATTTTTCCAACTTTGTATGAAAATTAAAGTTCCCCACTTATAAATAGGGTTTTCAAGGGCATTCCTAAGCATCATTCAAGGCATCTCAAAGTAAGATTTAGGGTTTTTAAAGAGTTTAATTTTATTAAAGTTTTATAAGTTATTTTTTTCGATCTTTTCTATTTCAATTTATTTCTTTCTTGTTACTTTTTATTTCTGTAATTTAATTATATTTTTCTAAATTCTCTCTAGCCCAAGCTAGAAAGGAAGCACATGAGTTTAATAATTCTTTAAGTTATGATGATTGATTGTTTTAATGATGAGAAGAATGATATATGCATGTTATCTATTATTTAAGTTTATTTTTTTATCCTCTTGTGAGATCTATATGTTTTCATCATATGAGATTCACATTGATGGATAGGCTTACCCTAGATCAATTAGATTTCCTAGATAAGAGAGGTTCTCAACCTGTTATATTTCTTTAATTTTCATTATCTCATTGATATTGAATTCTTAAAATCACTAGCACTTGAGAATATATATCAATGGTGCAAATCTATAAATTTCTAATCTTTTATATCATTTATTAAATTATTTAAACTATTTTATTTTCTTATTAGGCCGACCATAGTGCTCGGGTCCTAGTTGTGTCATCCAAGTCAACATGATTTTAGAACATTAACCTATGTGTGGAACTTTGAAGCTTGAGTGTTGTTTTAATTCAATTGAATTACATCTATTCAAAACTCTTAAAATCAAATGGTCAGTTTATTTTTTTTATTACTTAGTTTGTTTTGCAATTGATTTTCTAATTCTCACAATTCATCTCTCTGTGGGATCGACCCTATATTCAAGGGATATTACTTACGAACCTCTACACTTAGAGGCAAGCAATCAAGTTTGTGTTGATACTTAAAATTGCATAATTTTTCTCATTTATATCTTGATTTTATGAACCTGAATCAGCTTAATGTTCTATTTTACTCATGTATGTATTGCAAGGTGAATTTAAGAGCTTAGATTAAAAAAGGAAGCTAAAAGCATGGATTTGATGCTCAAAAATCACTAAGGCAATGATTAGATCTTAGGAGACCAAAATTGAAGAATTTAAATGCCAATGATCTAAGAAAATCAAGTGAAGAATGAAGAAAATCGAAGATTTAAAGTGAAGAATCTTGAAATCGTCCTAAAAAATAGTATTCTAAATCTCTGAAGTTTATTTTCAAAAATTACGCAGCGTGAAGACTATTTTAACAAAATAGTGTGGTGAGAAGTCTAATTTAGAAAACTATATAAATTTGAGACAGTTTCTAGAGTTTTTCAAATTTGTACAAAAATTAAAGTTCCTCACTTATAAATAGGGTTCCAAGGGGATTCCAAAGCATCATTCAAGGCATCCTAAAGTAAGATTTATGATTTTTAAAGAGTTTTTGATTTTATTAAAGTTTTATAAGTTATATATATATATATATATATATATATATATATATATATATATATATATATATATATATATATATATATATATATATATTTAGATCTTTTCTATTTGCATTTGTTTTTTTCTTGTTGCTTTTTATTTCTACAATTTAATTATATTTTTTTAAGTTCCCTCTAGCCCAAGCTAGAAGGGAAGCACATGGGTTTAATAATTCTTTAAGTTATGATGATTGATTATTTTAATGATGAGAAGAATGATATATGCATGCTATTTATTGTTTAGGTTTTATTTTTTATCCTCTTGTGAGATCCATATGTTTCCATCATATGAGATCCATATTAATGGATAGGCCTACCCTAGATTAGTTAGATTTCCTAGATAGGAGAAGTTCTCAACCTATTATATTTCTTTGAATTTCATTATCTCATTGATATTGAATTCTTAAAATCACTGACGCTTGAGAATATATATCAATGGTGCAAATCCATGATTTTCTAATCTTTTATATCATTTATTAAAATATTAAACTCTTTTTTTTTTCAATTAGGCTGACCATAGTGCTCAGATCCTATTTGTGTTATTCAAGTCATCATGATTTTCGAACATTAACCTATGTGTGGAACTTTGAAGCTTGGGTGTTGTTTTAATTCAGTTGAATTACATCCATTCAAAACTCCTAAAATCAAATCATCAGTTTAATTTTTTTTATTTATTACTTAGTTTATTTTGCATTTGATTTTCTCATTCTCACAATTCATCTCCCTGTGGGATCAACCCTGTATTCAAGAGATATTACTTACGAACCTCTGCACTTGGAGACAAGCAATCAAGTTTATGTTGAGACTCAAATATTGCATAATTTTTCTCATTTATATCTTGGTTTTATGAACATGATCAGCTTAATATTTTATTTTACTCATGTATGTATTGCAAGGTGAATTTAAGAGCTTAGATTAAAAAAGGGTGCTAAAAGCATGGATTTGATGCTCAAGTATCACCAAGGCAATGGATGGATCTTAGGAGACTAAGATTGAAGAGTTCACATGCCAATGATACAAGAAAATCAAGTGAAGAATGAAAAGAATTAAAGATTTGAAGTGAAGAATCTTAAAATCATCTTGAAAAAGTGTATTCTAAAACTCTGAAGTCTATTTTCAAAAACTATGTAGTGTGAAGACTATTTTAATGAAATTGTGCAGTGAGTAGTCTAATTTGGAAAACTGTATAAATTTGAGGTGGTTTCTAGAGTTTTCCAACTTTGTACGAAAATTAGAGTTCCCCACTTATAAATAGGATTTTTCAAGGCATTCCTAAGCATTATGCAAGGCATCCCAAAGCAAGATTTATGATTTTTAAAGAGTTTTTAATTTTATTAAAGTTTTATAAGTTATTTTTTTATTTTAGATCTTTTCTATTTGCATTTGTTTCTTTCTTGTTGCCTTTTATTTCTACAATTTAATTATATTTTTTTAAGTTCCCTCTAGCCCAAGCTAGAAGGGAAGTACATGGGTTTAATAATTCTTTAAGTTATGATAATTGATTATTTTAACGATGAGAAGAATGGTATACGCATGTTATATATTGTTTATGTTTTATTTTTTATCCTCTTGTGAGATCCATATGTTTCCATCATATGAGATCCACATTGATGGTTAGGCTTACCCTAAATCAGTTAGATTTCTTAGATAGAAGAGGTTCTTAACTTGTTATATTTCTATGATTTTTATTATCTCATTGATATTGAATTCTTAAAATTACTGGCACTTGAGAATATATATCAATGGTGCAAATCCATAATTTTCTAATCTTTTATATCATTTATTAAAATATTTAAACTCTTTTATTTTTCTATTAGGTCGACCATATTGCTCGGACCTTAGTTTTGTTATCCAAGTCATCATAATTTTGGAACATTAACCTATGTATGGAACTTTGATGCTTGGTTTTGTTTTAATTCAGTTGAATTACATCCATTCAAAACTCCTAAATTCAAATCATCAGTTTAGTTTTTTTTAATTACTTAGTTTGTTTTGCATTTGATTTTCTCATTCTCATAATTTATCTCCTTGTAGGATTGACTCTATATTCACGGGATATTACTTACAAACCTCTACAGTTGGAGGTAAGCAATCAAGTTTTTGGCACTGTTGCTAGGGAGAGAATGAGATATATTAGATTTATGCAAGATATGTAAGGTAAGTTCTCTTTTAAACCCTTCAAGTTTTCTGTAAATTCTCTTCTTCTTTTTTTTTTCTTTAAAAGTAAATTCAGTGGGGTCTTTCAAGCACTAACTATGACATAAGGTTTCCCTGCTTGAGATTTTATCACCCAAGTGTTATGGTTGTCCTACAGTTGCTGTTTGATCACAAAGATCATCCGCTGAATCTATTTTCCAGATTAGCATAGTTTAATTTTAACATTAGTTTTACTTTTATTGATTTATTTTTTATTTTTCTTTATGTATTGAACCCTCATGGTCAGCCCTGCCACCTGGGTTGTTGATTTATTTTTGCTTTATGTACTAAACCCTTATGGTCGGCCTTGTCACCTGGGTTGTTGATTTATTTTTACTTTATGGATTGAACTCTCATGGTTGGGCCTGCCGCTTAGGTTGTTAATTTATTTTGCTTTGTGGATTGAACCCTCATGATCGGCCCTTCTGCCTGGGTTATTGATTTATTTTTACTTTGTGGACCGAACCCTCATGGTCGGCTCGACCGCCTGAGTTGTTGATTCATTTTTCTTTGTGGACTAAACCCTCATGGTTGCCTTGTTGCCTGAGTTGTTGGTTAAGTTTTTATTTTTATTTTAAGTATCATACCTACTATTTGAATTGGTGGTATTTGTTGTGTGGTGTTGATGATTTATGTCCCATTGGAGTAGGGATCAAAACAATCGACTCTCCTCCGAAGGTGGATTATACTACTAAAAAAAGAGGCAAAGGATATGGACCACGTTAGTTTTTTTCTACGGTTATAAGCCGTAGCTACAATTGCTACGGTTTTAATCTGTAGCTAAAAAATTGACACACCATTAATAATAAATGGTGTTATAGGGGGCTTTATGGTGCCTTAAAAAATATATATGTTCTATCTAAGCCATCCATCTATTTAGAAATATTACTTTAGAGCATGAAATCAAAAGTCAGCTAGATGGAAGGCTCAAGTGGACTACACAGTAGGAAACATGGAGATTAAATCACATTTGCTTCCTATAGTGTGGTCCACTTGGGCCTTCAATCTACTTGAAGTTTGGCATCATGAACTAAAATAATTTAATAAAATCAAGGGTCAGAATGGATAAACCAAATACATCATGGTGGGCCCCACGAAGACCTTGTAAGAACCGTCCACGGTCCATGCATGAAACAACACCCAATTTTGTGCACGCGCTCTAAACAGAGTCATTCCCAAAATTGCCTTATCCCCCCCCCCCCCCCCCCCCCTCTCTCTTTGTCTCCATTTCCCAATCCTCTCTCTCCCTCCCAATCTCTGCTACATCCCTCTCATTGTCCTCCCTCTCTCTCTCTCCAATGCAACTCTACCTTTGGTTCTATCTCTCTCCATTGTAGCAGTTGTGAAGCTCCTACCTGATGAAACACACGCCGTGAAGCTCCTCTCCATAGGTTTGATATCTTATTCTCTTTTTTTGTCTTTCAAATTTGATACATGTTAGTTGTTTGATGAAATAGTCTGTTATCTATTTGTCGAAATGGCTATATGAAATGGCATGCTATCTGTTTGATGAAATGGCTAGGTTTCATCCATTTCCATCTGGATTTCTTCTCGTTAGGCCTTTTATGCTATTTTTGTACATTGCATAGATGCTTTACATGATTGGCATGGCCCGGTTTATCTTTTTGTTGGGCCAACCTGATTACCAGTAAATCTCATGTTCAATGAATTCCAAAAAAGAAAAAAAAAAAAAGAGTTAAAAAAGAAGAAGAAAGAAGGTATGCCATGAGGAAGATGCTTCAAGATTGTTGTCCTGCAATCCTCACCAAGTGTTGGGTTGGAATCCTATATTTTTCTTGTGGTTCCAAAGGATCTAGCTACTACTACAAGAAAACCAGGAACAAGGTTCTTTCTTCTCCTATTGCACCTGACTTGGTTTTAAGAACATGCCTTTCAGGCCTTTCACTTTTAGATCCTTTAACTTGAATCAACTCTCTCCTGAACAGGCAATTCTTGATCTCTCTATAGCTCATGGCCAAACCATCTATGTCTACTTTCCCTAATCTTTTTACCAACTAGTGCGACAAATGCATTCATTTAATCATATCCATCCTTGCATTGCCAATCATCCATCTCAATATCCTCATTTCAGTTACATTCATCCTACGAGCATGCTACTCCTTGAATGCCCAACATTATGTCCCACAAAGCATGGCTAGTTACACTACAAGACAACCATGCAAAATAGACAGTATCATGTAAACTAAACTTTTTACAGTCACACTAACATAAATTAAAAGAATAGCCAAGTGATTTAGAAAGAACATTTAATTTTTAGATTTTTTATTGTATCTCTATTTTCCATCCAACATGAACCACCTGATTGACGGTTTGGCATTCCACTCGGGTGGGTCTATTGAGACCTATGGATGCATGTGGGGTGGTGGGTTTTTTGAATGTGTACCATCATGTATACTAGTTTAGAAGAGAAATGCAACAAACAAGAAAAAAATTCTAGCTATTGGTATGGATCAGTCTCATTTTTAAGACATTTATCTTTACACTAGCCCTAACTTTTGTACAAGTTTGACATACTAAGGATGTGGTGAGTTGGTGAGAAGAACATCAATGCATGCCATGTTGGCGTTAATCGGTAGTAGGTTATGATTTTTCTATGAAAAATGATTTTATTTATATAAATTAAAATCGATTGCATGCATGAGCAATACATTAACTTGTTATGTAGCAACATCTTTCCAAAAAATATACTAATGCGTAGCAAATCTATACCATAAAAGGTAAACCCACTACCAAGATCATATAATATAAAAAAATCAGGTGGGTTTAATCATCAAGTGTCACGCCTCAAACCTGGAAATCAGATTCACATGAATTTCGATCACTGAATTCGGTGCTGACAGCCTTCGTAGTACCCCATTCTCGACTTCCAGTGTCCATACGCCAAATTCCGATCTTGAGATCCTATAATGAAGATTTTTTTTTTTGTACATTTAAATCGTAATAAGCATAACCATAAGATTACCTAATTCACACAGGCAATATCATCATCACATATCCACTAATATAATCATTTGATTACAATGCTGAAAGAAAAATACATAAATCGAAAATCAAACTCCAGAAGATCATTGCACGCTCCAAGCTCAACAGTGTTGCAATCTAACATCACCTGCACGCATCTATTGTGCATAAGCTTATAGAAAGCTTAGAGGGTGGTGAAAGTGTGTGCGTAAGGTAAGTGCCAAGAATGTAATATAATGCCATAAATCATATAACATCGGTAATACAGGCAAGATCATGAATCATACGATATCAGAGTAAGCGGAACTACTGACAATCCATAAATCCATAAATGCTATTAGCTGTACCAAGGCTATGTGATGCAAAAACGTAATAAGCCAATATCCCATGCTGAGAATGCAATGAAATATGCAAATCATGCTAAGTCCGTCTAGGCTATATAAGTGCTAAAACATAACAACCCAAAATGTCATATGTCGTGGATGTAATTCAATATGCAGTGCGAATGAAATGACTAAGCTGGAGTGAAGTCGGGATGATAGTACGTAGTATCACAAGTTATGGGGTCTGTCACAAAGGACTTCTATCTAAACCAGTCCCATACCTAAATTTAGATAGTCAAGCTCAATGTGATAGACTCCTGATCTCTGGTTAGTCGTATGCCCAACCGAAATCCTGGCCATGTGAAGGTACATAATAATTAGTTGTACATCACTAGCCCGAGTGGATAGTGAATGAATGAATGAATGAGTATACAATTCCTACTTAATAAGTCCACATATCAGTATAGTTCCTCTTTGGGATCATTACTGGGGTTTGGTACACTCCAAGTGGCACTGCCCCTCTCTCAGCGGCATAGTCCAAGTGAGCGTAAGAAACCTCACTATCCGCCTGACCAATAGTCTGTCAATGCCTATCCAGCACGTCGATAGCGGACCCATTCATGAGCTGGTCAAACTCAGCCTAGCTATACCCCCTACCCTCGGGCGAGTAAGGCTACACCCCCTCCCAACCGACCACGACACAGTAAGAGACGCGACCTCCTAGTATTCGGCACTCGGGCGCTTATGTATCCACTCGGTATCGACGTTGGGGCATCCTCTTGTACCAAGAGGGTTTAGGAATTTTCACCCATGGCCATCTATGGCAGCCCGATGCTTGTAATAGATTTTCGGTGTCCCATCTGGCCATCTATGATATGCATGTGGAGGTTACGGCCCTAATGTCGCTAGGGCATACAGTAATCACAATGCAAGATGCATGAGTCATACAATCTAGTCATGTATCAATCTTGCGCATATCGTGTGCTCATGTGAGATAACCTCCACCTATTAGTGGGCCCTACGCATGGATCTCGAATATATCAAATGGGCCATGCATCATGGGCCTAATATACATTACAAAGGGCCTTGCCCATAGGCCACAAATACATCACAATGGGCCCCAACTATGGGTCGCATATACATCACCATGGGTCATGACCCATGGTCCTCAGATACATCATAATGGGCCACGACCCATGGTCCTCAGTTACATCATAATGGGCTACGACCCATGGACCTCAATATACATCAAGTGGACCTCATTAATGGGTCTCATATACATGACAAGTGGCCCTAAACATGGGCCTCAAATATACAGTATGCTGGCCCTATACATGGGTCTCATATACATCTAATGGGCCACGTACCTGGGCCTCAGATACATCTTAATGGGTTAGGCCCTGCTCATTCCAAATGGGCCCATTAATGGACAACTTAGATAAAACACGTACATCACGTGGGGGCCACGTGAATGGACGGTGCGAACAACACATTACAAGGTAGGCCCTATCACATATGGGTCGCACCAAAAATCATTCAATAGTTGTAGGTGTAACATGTGTATCACTGCACACATGGCCCATGTATGATGATTAGCACTGCCCAAACATTGTGGACGGTGTGGATATGGAACATACATCAAACTGGGGTTCACAACACTGTCCAAACATGATCCAACATTGTCCAGTAATATCTGGACGGTATGGATTAAACTATACATCATGGTGTAGCCACGTCAAAATGGATGGGCGGTGGATATACAAAACACACATGAAGGTGGGCCCCACCTCCACACTCGTTGTCATAAAATCATCAGCTGTACAGCTAAGTGCGGTACACGAACCAACCTATTCACAATAGGTGGGTCCCACGTGGGTGTGGCCCACAAAATATAATATTATAATATATATTATTTTATATAATATTATATAGAAACGCATTTAGCATCCATCGTCTAGAGATGGATGGACGGCTTGGACGTAGAATACATACAAGCAAGGTGGGCTCCACATGAATGGACGGTCTCGATCATCAGACCCTTGCTGGAGTGAGGGTCATTGGTCCACTGTTCAGGTGATGGACGGTATGGATATAACATGCATCATGATGGACCCCTCCTACTGCCAGGTGGACGGCTAGATAGACATCAAGGTGAGTCCATGTCTCACATCATGATAGAGTACACAGGTGTGTGGATCCCACACTACTGGGCAGAAGGATTAAAACACATATAGACCACCAGATACCATGTATGATATAAGTCATATTATATTATATATAATATATAATACTATATATTATATATAATATATATTACATATAATACATGCCAGCGTCGTCCAGGCCCTAGACGGCCTGGATGCAATGCATACTCCAGGTGGGACCCATTGTCCTTACTGCTGGACAGTGAGGTGTGCCACACGTACACGTCAAGTTGGGCCCACACCATCTGAATGGTCCGAATCTCACACATACTATCGTGTGAGCCCCACGTGGTAGCTGCCAAAATAGATGCACGACATGGAGAAACATACACATCAGGGCCCTATTGTAGCAACCTTGCTACTAGACGGTTAATGAACAGATTAATGGTGTGGGTATAAAACATATACATCAGTGGTGGAGTCTTCAAAACTTGCTGACGTTATAGCTACATGGGGCTGGCCCACCGTCCATCAGTGTCAGGCCTGTATCTTAGACCGTACCATTCCGTAGGATCCCGCGATCCTCTCAGTCGAATTCCGGTGAACCGCGATTTGTTACCGACGTTTGTGCATGACCCTGAGTTACATGCCATCAACCTGAGTCGACTCAACCCTAGACTTGCACCCTAGCGACCGCATTGTCACCACGGTTTCGATGCCACATCTCACGCGCCGATGTGGTACCCTGGCCAGAAAATGTGGGCCCGCGTTTAGTTTGAGGAAAATGCCGCACGTTGCAAATCCTGAAAGAATCCATCACATCAATAACCTCATTTGTCAATAGTACACCCATTACTCTCCCCATTCCCAAGTACAAAAAGCAATCCCAAAAGTCAACTTTCTTATCACCTCACCATCCTCTCTCCCATCACTTCTCTTAGACCTCTCTCTCTCATTTTTCAAGCTCCTCCCTCCAAGCAACCCACTCTCTACCACCCAATCCCATTCTCCAAAATCAATCTCCACCGTTCAAATGCATCCCTTGGAGCTCTAAGATATGTTGATGGAAGAAGAAATCCAAGAAGATAAAAGGTGGGTGCTTCTTTCTCTCTCTTCTCTTTGTATTTATTTATTTATTTATTTTTTTTTGTGATGATATGGCCGTGTGGCCTACTTGGATGGACCCCACCATGAAGCATGTATTGGACCCAAGTCATTTGTAGGTGAGGCCCACTTTATATGTGTTGTTCCACACCACCCAACCATGTGGTGGCCCACCTGACAAGGGCTCACCTTGAACGTTCGTGTGAGCCAGAACGTCTAGCGTGACATGAAAACAAAAATATCATCTTGATTCCAAACTTTGGAGAGGGCCACTCATGCAAGCCCCACCTTAATGTATGTTATTAATACAAGCCGTCCATTCCATTCCTCAGATCATTTTAGGCATTGAGCCGAAAAATGAAGCTGCTCAGAGTTTTTGGTGGGCCATAGCATAGCAAACGGCGTGCTTACCATTGAAATACACCCTGTTGTTTTGATGCGTTAAAAATATACCAAATATTGGGCTTGATGGGTCTGTATTGATTCCTGAAATCTAATGACTGGGTTGGATTCACCTGATGTGGGCCCCACGTACAAAAAAACCCCAAAAATTTGATTTTTCAAAGAAAAGAAAAAAATTATATAGGCAGACTGCTGCGTTGGCTGGTGTGCGGGCAGGGACCACGGTCCCATATGTGGGCCCCACCATGATGGTTTTTGAACATCAGCACCATGCATTTGATAGCCCCTTTGGGTAGTGGGCCCCACTCCAAAAATCAGCCACATCCAAAGCTCAGGTGGCCCACGTCATAGGAAATAGTGGGGTTGAACTGTCTACCATTGAAACCCATTTTTGGGTTCACAGAAGTTTTAAATCAAGATGAAAATTGTTTTTCCTAATCAGCCAGGTCCGTGCGACCTTACGAATGGTTGGATGTCAAATAAACATTGTGGTGGGCCCCACGTGGGACCCACTGATGCATGTATTGGATCCCACACCGTCCCTGGGTGGGACGGTGGGATGGCTAGTGTACCTCACTTCCGCTCTAGCTCTGGAGTGGCATCACTAAGCTCTGTGGGCCCCCCCCATATCATGCATGTTGTCCATCTGTGGGACCCACCACAATACATGTGTTTCATCCAAGCTGTCCATCCATTTTGAAAGCTCATTTCATGGCGTGAGCTAAAGAATGAGTCAGATCCATAGCTCATGTGGACCCCGCCCTTGATGCATGTGTTACATCCAAACCGTCCAACCATTTGGTAAGCTTGTCTTAACAGGCTTGAGACAAAAAAAAAAGACAAATCTAAAGTTCAAGTGGACCCTACCATTTAAGGTAGTGGACGATGACATCCACCGTTCAAAATTTCTAAGGGCCATGGGAGTTTCCTATTAAGTTGATATTTGTTCCACTTCATCTATCATTACGTTAATTTCTAAACATGTTGGATGGAAAACATATGTTATGGTGGGCCTTAGGAACTTAAATGGTGGAAATCATTATCACCACTTTTATTTGGGTGTGGCTCATTTGATATCATGGGGCCCATTGGTGTGGCCCATTTGATGTGCGTATGGCCCATGTGATTAAGCCCATCGTGGTGTATTTGTGGCCCGTCCAGTGGGGCCCACCTTAATATATAGGAGGCCCATGTTATGAGGCCCACTTTGATGTGTTTTCTGGCCCTCTGTGAGGCCCATCTTGATGTATTTTGTGGCCCATTTGTCAGGCCCACATTGATGTATTTTGTGGCCCATTTGTTGGGCCCACTTTGATGTATTTTGTGGCCCATTTGTCGGGCTCACTTTGATGTACTTTGTGGCCCATCCGTCAGGCCCATTTTGATGTATTTTGTGGTCCATTTGAGGTGCCCACCTTGATGCATGCATTCTATATTCACATCGTCCAATAGCTACTGGACGGTGGGGCCCTCCTTATTATATGTTATTATATGTGTTGAATAAGCATACCGTCCATATGCAGTATGGGCCAGTATGTTGTATTTATCCACACCGCCCAACCTCTGGCCGTGGGATGTGGAACTCGTGTGACATATGTATTTCATTCCATGCAGTCCATTTGTGTGAGGCCTACCTTAATGCATCCATTATGCATATGGATCCCACATAATATATATGTTTTCATATCCATACTATCCAACTATTTGGATGAGATCCACCATGATGTATTTTTATCTACGCCATCCGGGGTAGGCACCCCATTATGATATATATCAGGGCCCATGGGTTGAGGCCCATTGAGATTTATTCAAAACCCATGGGTTAAGGCCCATTGTAATGTATTTGGAACCCGTTAAGCAGAGCCCACCTCATATGTTCCATCCTAACCGTCCAAGTCATATAAGGTCAGCCTCGATGTATGTTTTATTCACACCGTCCGTGGGACGTGTGACCCACTAGATGTATGCATTCTATATCCACACCAACCATCTAGTGAGGCCCATCTGCTGCATGTGTAGGGCATACCTATTGTGCATTTGTGTGGCCCATTGATGCAACCCACTTGATGTGTATGAGCCCCATTACTGCAGCCCATTGATGCAAGGCCCGTTATGATATGTTAGAGGCCCATTAGGGTGTGTTTATGGCCCATTTGGTAAGGCCCACTGAGATGTATTTTTAGCTCGTGGGTCGAAGCCCATTCACTACAAGAAATTCCACTTTTACCTACGAAAAAATTTGTAGGTAAATGATATGGTTTTGTAGGTAAAAAGTTTTACCTACGAAAAATTTCGTCGGTAAATTCGTTGGTAAAAAGCCGTGGCTAAACACTTATACCGGCGAAAAATATCATCGTCGGCGATAGTAACACTTTTACCTACGAAATTAAAAACTTTGTTAAGACTTGTACCTATGATATTTTTCGTAGGTAAACACTGTGTTAAGACTTTTACCTACAAACATTTTCGTAGCTAAAAGCTTTGTTAAACCTTCCACCTACAAAATTTTGCGTAGCTATAAACGGTGATAAGACATTTACTGACAAACGTTTTCGGTTAAAACTTTTCCCTACGAAATGTTTCGTAGGTATAAACTATGTTAACACTTTTACCTACGAATGTTATCGTAGCTAATAACTGTGTTAATCCTTTTACCTACGAAATTGTGCGTAGGTACAAAGAGTGTTAAGACTTTTACCTACGAAATTTTTCGTAGGTACAAACTGTGTTAAGACTTTTTACCTATGAAATCTGACGCAAGTAAAAACCGTTGATGAATCTTTTACCTACCAAAAATGTCGTAGGTAAAAATGTCGATGAAGCTTTCTACGAAAATAGTCGTAGGTAAAAGTCTCTTTTTTTTTTCAAAAATTCCTGTTATACACCTGTTACAATATATTCCATTATATTCACATTCTCATTTTTCCAAACAAACACAAACTACATCCATCTAAACACAAACCACATCCATACATACACAAATAATCTTATCCACATTACATTCATCCACGCACAAATACATATAAGGTGTAAAACAAGAAATCATAGAATAACTGTGGTAGAAGAAATAAGAAGATCAATGCATAGAACAAAACCTTTATTATGAAAAGTAGAGCATCCAAGCTTAAAATGAATATTTTTATGTAAATGTCTTACAAATGAACCCATTCAACAAGCATTAATGTACCAGCCTGCAATTGGTTAAAGATGTTTACCAAATTTCCATCAACCAAGGCCTTTGCATCTTTCAGCACTTCTGCATCTTTCTAATGAACAACCTAGATGAATCAACTACCAATATCACACCATTAAAGACAACCATATTAAAAGTAATGACAGTCACAATCCAGCAAGCTTTTGGCACAATCAGTTCTACCACATAAATAGAAAATCACACTTAAATGCTCTAATGACATCATTGGGCTAATGCTGCCAAAATCAAAGACACATTTGACACTTGCAGAAACAAGTTGCAGCAGGCAGCAATGACAGTCCAGGAGTGGACAGAGGGATTGAAACAGAGCACATTGCAAAAAAGAGACTTCACCACAAAATTGCATTTTAAAATTCAAGTGATATATTTACGTGTAAAGTACTTCTGCAGAGGTAGCTTTCAGGCATAACAACTTTGGCAAGATGTGATGGTTGATATATGTGGCATACAAGTAACTCAAATTAATCTGTCAGCACCAACTTAGATGCATCATAATCCAGAAATTACCTTGATTTGATTACCAAACTAGCCAATTGGTGGACAAGTATCAGATGGTTAAATTTGAAAAAAAAAATAAAAAAATCCAACTGTTCAACAAATAAGTTTCCACAAATCAAGGTTAAGATTGTTGAACCAATCTGATTTTCAGATTATGACCTCTATCTACAGTGGACTCCACAATTTGAATGGCATAATGAGATAATGCGCGTCGCATTTACAAATCTCTATCTCTAAGTGCCTGTGCATCATGCATCAAACTGTCCTAATTTCACTAGGGCAGAATAGTATAGAAACAACAACCAACTCATTTTGATTTCATTTTTGAGTGCTAAGAAACTGAGGATGTGAACCTCATTTTTTTCTTTACCCATTTTGGGACTGTTTCATTGTCCTGGTTAAAACTCAGATTCTTAAAGTGAAGAGTCTGAAGACCATCCTAGTGAAGGTGATAAAATCAAAATTTATTCTTGGCATCACGTACTTGATCTTCAAGGCATTTATCCTCATCCCCACTGCTCTTACTGATCACACCAGCAAGAGTACTGCAATGAATAAACTCATTAGGGGAACAAAATCCCATTGTGCATGTAAGTTGGGGCATGGATTCTTCACTATGAAGAGATTTCTGCATATAAGGTAAAGTTCAGGTTTGGTCGGGTTGAGGATTTTCAACTTACACTATACTGTGGAGAAGGAACAGTTGAACATTTTGAATTAATGGTAACTTGATCTCCACTTCTTTCATATCACATACACCTGATTCTTTCCATTCATGCAAGCATTTATCGAGTTCTACTCCGTTGCAAGCACCAAGGTATCAAATCCACCATTTGACCAGTATATAGTTTAACCTGCATTTTGTAGACGTTGTAAGACAATACACCATAAACATCTGAGTTTATTAAAAAGTTGGAGGAAAACTGATATAAAATCCAACATGTATTGTCAAAGAGTATTTTGTTGGCTGATTAGTTTAATCCATCACTGTTAGTAGCACTGGAATCAGTGATGTAAGTACCTTTTCTTCTGGTAGAGCAATGAAAATAGACCATTGGTAAAATGAAGGTGAAAAGGATATCTCAAAGTGTATTCCATCATTAGAAGTTTTAACTAATTTTTTTATGTGCAGACAACCGAGGACAAGGTTTCATCAGAAAACTCACATCCATCTCTGTTTTAGATGCTCCATTTCCAACAGATGGGAGATCTCCAACTGTATCTCTCACAGTTATTGCACGAAAGGGTGCCCCTCCAGCTGTACTCCTGACGGCAGCATATTGTACATCCCCTGGTAGTGTGATTTTCAGTTCTGGGCCTGCAAAGACATGCATTGGTTCTGGCCACTCTGGGAGTGTCTCTTCTGGAGAAGCTGCCCATATGAATGCTCGTTTCGTAGACTGAGAAACACCAAAGGCTCCAGCCTCTAGAACACCAAATCTCAACTAAAAGGCACACACAGAAATTATATAGCTGCTTTACAAGAGAAAAAGAAGAAAAAGAAGAAGAAGACAAACTGTCTCAAAAAACCGAAGGGCTAAGAAGACGCACAATCCCAAAACAAAAAAGCAAAAAATGGAGGTTTCCATTCAATTGTTTCTTGCAGCATAAGAGAATGGATGACATAAGTTCTGTGGCAAGTATGTAACTAAGCATCTCTCTCTGACTAATGAAGAAACTGCAGACAATATCAAGGATGAGGGAGCAAATAACTTGAAAATTGTAGCATCGATTGATACATGCAGCATTTCGTATATGACATGGATGCTTTCCAAAATTCCTGTGAAATTCAGGGAAAAAAAAAAAAAAAACATTCTCTTAAAAAGCTTCAAAACCATCCTACAAGGGACCACCCACCTCCAGAGCCATGAACAGACCTGAACAAGGAGAGAAGGGCTAGCTTTGCCAACTTCAACTGCTCTTGGGAGTAGTTAATAAACTCTAAAAAAATGAAAATCCATTGTCAAAGTCCTGAAACATGGCAAATATCAAACTGGTCGTAGCATTTTTTTAGGTAAGTTAGAACTGTGCTTTGACATAATGAATACACTGGGAAAAAGAGTTGGAGGAGATTCTCACCTCCTCCCATGGCTCTTTGGCCCTTCCCATCCCTCCCTTATCCCCAGCTTCTCCTGTCATCCCCCTGTCCATCTATGAAAAAAGAAAAAAGAAAAAAAATCCTCTTTTTCATCACATTACAACACGTTCAACTCATCCAAACAATAGATGCCTAAAAGCTACCAAAGAATCAGAATATCTACAGCCCAAAAAAGGGGGAAGGACAATCATCTGCCCTAATCCCTCTCCAAAAAATGGTTGCTGCCAGATGAAAATTTTGGTAGCATGTCAACATCTTCGAATGCATCAGATGCGTCACATGTCCTCATCGTTGCTTTACTTTCAGCATTTTCAGATAATGAATCATGACTTGAACTGGCACTGAATAAGTTACTGGCTTCACTGGTGGCATGCTGCCGGTCATCACATGCTCTGCTCTTGAAAAGTGGTTCCTTTCCCTTGCAGATTTCATGGGAAAAATCATCCTCAATTTTTGATTCCATAACCGATACAGCTCGATTGAAATGCATACAAGATAAGCAAGGAGCGGCACAAACGTTACATGTCCCAGATTCTGCTCTCATACAAACATTCTCAAAGAGAGAAACCTTGCCGAACTTTTTCTCAGCTGAAACTTCCTATAGAAATGGAAGTGATTAAAATGCAATAAAGAGATGAAAAAAACTATAGAAAGCTAAGTTTTATATTGGAGACATAATAACCCTGAGCTTCAAAATTACTGCAATACAACATAGAAAAATGGGGGGAAAAAAAACTAAGATATCAGCAGCCATGTCTTTCCAAAGTATAGTTACCCTTTACTATACAATTGCTGCTATATGAACATGAAAAAAGAAATTTACCAACTAAAGTAGAATATGAGAATCCATATCACACCATTTCAATTGAAACAGTCAAAGGTTTGGATAGGTTAAACAGGAAGAAAAGCAGACTACGAGTATTCCTTTAATATAAAAATTCCATGATTACCCAAAGATTTAAAAAAGAAAAATCTGATATTGTACATAACACATCATCTTATAATCCACAAATATGTGTGAAGGAATAATTTTTCACCATATGAAACATAAATCACTTTGAATAGCAGAGAACAAAGAAGTGTCATAATGATGCAATCTGTTTCTGGTAAATTTCCAGCAGAATGTGTTTTGGATCAGTAACATCAGTTAGGTCACTTGCAGCTATGTGATTTCAGCCTCTAAAAATCCTCAAAATACACAGGAACACCTTTGATTAGCAGGGTTTTGCCAAGTTGACTAAGCTTTCCTTTCAATCAAAATATGTTGACAACTGTCAGGGAGGTCAACTCCATTATGGATAGGGAGGTTAACTCCATTATGGATAGGTTAGAAAAGGAAGGTGTTTTTAGGTAGGTTATGCGTTGTGGATCCAGCATCTATTGCCTTTTATGAGGTCAACTCAATATGAATGCAGCAAAAAAGATGGAAAATGAAAAAAAAGTGATGGTTTATCCCTTCTTCCAATATTTACCAAAATGATCCAATCTACCTCTATTCATTGAATCCTGCTCAAATTTTTTGTTTTGATACTCAAAATAGACCTAGACCTAGTTTAAAATTACTTCCTAAGCTTCCTTCATAGTTGAAATGAAGAAGTGGAAAAAGGATAGAAAATTTGGACAAAAAAGGGGCTTTTATGGCAGTATCAGCCTATAATGGTGCCAATATGGCCCTTTTTCCCACACTGGACTTATTCACCCCGTATCGTGTACTGGGGGTGACCACGTCCTTTACATATCAACAAATACGGCCCTTCTTTTAATAACATGGGTTTCTTATCATGCAATCGAGGCGACCGTTTCCTCTGCATATCAACAAATATGGTTGATACATAACTGCTTTTTAATACTATGGGCTTAGGCAAGTTTTGCCCCAATCCTCACTTATACAGCCATCAAATTTGCTTTTTCATTTAAAAACCAAAACAGCCCATCTTTCTTTCTTTCTTCTTTTTTTTGTTTTCATTAAAGTCCCCAATCCATTTACAATATCCATGTCACTCATCAGTTTGAAATTGGATCTTCCTCTTTTTTTTTTCCAAAGGGGAGTATGAAATTGGAATCATGATATGTATCAAGTATGATCCATAATGTTCTTTGTTGGAACCCACAGATAGCCAAAGGATATTTGTCTCTAGAAAAACCCGTATGCATACAACAACCTACTGATTCAAGAGTTGCATATTTATAAGAGGGTACTTTCAAACATTTTAAGTGTTAAGCCTATGCAATGATATATCTGTCGGTATAAATTGAAGTGCTAAACAGTCATGTAAGGACACAGCCTAATATGCAACTTGTTTTCGAGAATAACATGTAACTAGCGATGCAATGCATTTCATTTGGATGACCATGAATTTCATTGTCCAGTGTAATCAATTTCATGGACCAAAGGTCCAGAACATTATTTGCCAGTGTATTCGAAGTTCGAACACTGCTGAGTTGCTAACTTCTAAGCTTGTGCATGTGAATTATTAAAGCTTGCACTTTTTTATTATTATTGAGTCTTGAGTTCTTATAAACTGGTAATTGTAATTTGCAACTCAATCCCACAACTGTGAATTTTAAAGCTTAAACTACTTCAGAGTATGCAAATTTCCATGAAACACACTTCAATTCAATACATTAAACCTGTATTTCTTATACAACTAAGGAAATTACTCTCTTTTTTTCAAGGTTCTTCCTTCATCTATATTTTCTTGCATCTATGAGAATCTCCAAAGCATCAATACAGACAAATTGCACATTAGGACTTCTAGAATTTTGGTCTTGATGTCCAAAACCGATACTAGTTTGTTGAGGATGACGAAGTTCATTAGAGAGACACATGCAAAACATATTATCAGATATATAACCTCATTAAGTGATAGATCATTCAACATACCAATTAATCCAATTGAATATGAAGTCGCAGATGATAATCCAGAGTAAAGAATGGAGACCAAGAGACGAAAGAACACAATCAGGACATTCAGTCCTAAAAGCATAGAGAATGGGAAAAAATCCTGCTATTTTTTGAAATGTCTTACTGTATTTGGCTGAAGGTCTTGATCTAACTCATCCCCAGGTCCTTGTATACGGCAACACCCTTTCAAGACTGGCGTGATCTAAAAAGCAGGTTACAAAAAACCTCATAAATTACCCTTTCCAATACAATGAACACTAAAAGGATAATAAATTCCAGTGTCAGAAAATGGAGATTCTTAAGCCATAAACTGTAGAAAGAGTTTTTATGAATGTGTAAAAACAGGCATTCTCCAAAAATAAAAAAGCTCCTTTTATTGTACAAAAATAAGAAAGTAGATGTGATTGAGAAAACGAAAGATCTGACCCATAAACCGCACATTCTACAATTCACCATTATCCAAGAATTTCAATCCGACAACAATCAGAAACCCTAACAACCAGTAACATGTATTGACCAGACTAACAAAAATCCCTAATTTGTCAAGGCAATTAATCCCAGCCAACGATCACATCCAAATATCATTCGTAAAAATCAATCACATCCAAATCTGCACCATGATCAGGCCCTTAAAAACCAAACTTCTTCCAGATCATCAAAACCAAGCGATAAATTTGACAGAAAACAAAAAACATAGAACCGAAAATGCGATCAACCAATGCAAGCACAATCAATTGAAGGATCCGGAAACCATAATTTGAGAAGAAAAAGGAAACATTTTTACATGCCTATCAGGATCTTCCTTTTCTTACTTCGCTTTTCACTTGCGAAATCATATAACAGAGAGGATACTCTTAATGAAAATATAAGATCAATGTAATAACATTAGGGTAGGGATTTGTAAATTCTATGAATTTCAAATCTCCCCTGTTTGTAAGAACCGGTACATGCATGTTCCAACAAACCATAACCTCAGTTGAATCGTCTGTTCCCGGCAGAAGCGGATTACCTGTGCCCCGGGCGCAAAGATATACTTGTGTCCTCTGTTGTTGGAAGCTATGTGGGCCCACAGACATGCCCTCCATTCATCAGTTTTTCAAGAGAAAAATAGGACAGATCTTTAAAAATCAAGCACATCTAAAACTGAGGTGGGCCACACGAAACTAGAGAGTTGGAATAGAAACGTCCACTGTTGAAACCTTCCTAGAACCGATCATGGTGTTTATATGAAATCCAAACCGTTCATAGGGTTATCACCACTCCGATAAACTGAATGAATAAATATCATCCAGAAACATAACTTATGTGGCCTCACAGTTTCCTATGGTGGACGTTCCAACCCTGCTGTTTTGTGTGGTAGGGCCAACTGAGATGTATTTCAGACATCGAACCCATCTGCTATATGAGTCCCACTTAGATGAAGAGTTAGGGTTTTTACCTTTCGAGTTCTGAGGAAGAGAACGAGAGGAGTTTGAGTTGGAGCCCCGATCACAAGTCCACGCCAAAAATTGGGTTCCCGAGCTCTGAGGAGAGAGAGAGAGAGAGAGAGAGAGAGAGAGAGAGAGAGAGAGGATGCGAGAGAGAGAGAGAGAGAGAGAGAGAGAGAGAGAGAGAGACAGAGAGGAGGGAGAGGATGCGAGAGAGAGACAGGGCCGAGAGAGACAGAGAGATAGAGGCTGCGCGAGAGAGAGGACCGAGAGAGAAGATAGAGACAGAGAGAGTTAGATACGGGACGCGGATTTCCTGCGAGGAAGTTACCGCGCTGGAAACCCAAGTGGGGCTCACCGTGATTTTTGTTAAAAATCCATACCGTCCATGCGTTTTTTGAGATCATTTTAAGGCATTGGGTAAAAAATGAGACGGATCCAATACTAAAGTGGGCCGAAAATGTGAGGATTGAACGTCAACTGTTAAAATATTGTCGAGGCCAAAGAAGTATCGAATCATTTTAATATTTGTATTTTCAATTCATCTAAGTAGGAATGACGTTAAGAACGATATGGATGGCATCTAAACATAACTGTCGACCATAAGAAGTTTTCAACGGTAAGAATTTCCTTACCCACCTTTTCCTTTAGTTGAGCCCACTTGAGTACTGGATCCAACTCATTTTCCGTCCGACTTACTAAAATGATCTCAAAAAAAGTATGAACGGGATGGATTTCACCTCATTTCAGTGGTTGAATACAAAACTGAAGTATTCAAAAAGCTCAAGTAGACCACACCACAGAAACAGTGGGAATAATGACTTCCACCGTTGAAAACTTTCTGGGGCCTACAGTGATGTTTATTTATCATCCAACCTGTTCATAAGATCTCACAGACATGGATGAAGGAAAAACGTAAATAAAATATTGATCCAAAACATACGTAGCCCCCAAGAAATTTTCAGAAGTAGAATATCTATTCTCACCGTTTCCCATGGTGAGGACCACTTGAGACTTTGATATATTTCATTTTTGGTATCGAGCCCTCAGATTACCTGTTAAAATGGATGGACGGAGTGGATAAAATATGTAAATCACGGTGGACCCCAACGTGTTTACTCAGTACGCTAACCCCATTGAGTTGCTCAGTGCCGCTTCCGTCGCTGACATAAGGCGTCTCTTGGACGTCCTACTATTTACCAAGTTTTGTGGGCCTACTATAATGTATTTGTTATATCTACACCGTACGTTCATCCATTTTGAGATATCATTTTAAGTCATGAGCCAAAGAATGAGGCAGATAAAAATCTGTAGTGAACCCCACCACAGAAAACAGCAGGGAGAGTTATTTCCACCATTGAAACTATCTAAAGGCCCATCATAATGTTTATTTGAAATCCAACCTGTTCAAAAGTTTAAAAAATACATGAAATATGAGAAAACACAATTATCATCTTCGTATCAAACTTTTGTTGGCTTTAGAAGTTTTTAATGGTGGGCGTCATTGTCCCACTATTTTCTGTGCTGGGGTCCACTAAAGCTTTGGATTTAACTCGTTCTTTGGATATTGTCCTAAAATAATCTCTCCAAATGGATGGAAGGTGTGGATATAAAACATACATCATGGTGGGGCCCAAAATTGAGAGGTATATAAATACAAGGTGGACCACACCACATGAAAACAATAGTGATTGGATATCCATCATTAAAATCCTTGTAAGGCCCCACTGTACCGTTTATTTGGCATCCAATCTGTTTATTAGGTCATACAGGCCTAGATGAAGGGGGAAAACAAAAAACATTTCGATCCACAACTTTTATGGCCCCCAAAATGTTTTTAATAGTTGATGCTCATTCAACACTGTTTCCTGTAATGTGGTCCATTTCAGATTGGGATATACCTTATTTTTGGTCTCATGCCGAAAGATGATCTTTAAAAATAGATGGACGGCATGGATTAAATACATACATCATGGTGGGGCCCACATAGTACCAACCACTAGCCATTGGCTACTATCAGGGGAAGTAGCCAATTTATTCCCCTTATTTGTGGTGCGGTCCATTTAATCTTTGGATATGATTCATTGTTTGGATAATTCTCTAAAGTGATCTCGAAAAATGGATGAACGGTGTGGGTTGATCCCAAATTTTCAATAAATCCAAAACTCAAGTGGACCATGCCACACGAAACAACGTGAAATAATGATTTCCACCGTTGATACCTTCCTTGGGCCCACAATAATGTTTATTTGTCATCCAACCTATTCATAATATCAAAAAGATATGAATGAAGAGAAAACACAAACATCGGATTGATCCAAAACTTCTATGGCCTCCACGAATTTTTCAATTGTAGAGGTTCAATCACACTATTTCTTGTGGTGTGGTCCACTTGAGCTTTGGACATGCTTCCTTTTTGTTCTTTAGACCCCAAATCATCCATTAACATGGATGAACAGAGTAGATAAAATAAATAATTAATGATAGACCCTAGAGAGTTTACTTAGGGTAATTAGTAAATCATCTAAATGGAGTGGTGAGGGGTTTCCTTTCATAATCATATATTGGGTTTGCCTAAATGTGATTCAGATATCCAACCCACTCATTATATGTGTCCCACTTGGATGAGGGGTTAGACCAAGTTTCAGCTGCATCCAAAACTCACGTGGGCCCCACCAAGTTTTTATATATTTTTTAGGGTGTGTTCACATGGTTTTAGATGGCATAACCCACTTGAGTTTCGTATACCGATGATTTTTTACATATCTCATAACCTGAAGGGGACACATTAAATTCACGGTGTTGATGTTTGACACATTATGATGGGGCCTACAAAACTTATTAACATCAACACTTAGGTTCTCACGAGGTCAATAAAGTTGGGTCACAATTTTGACCAAAATATTTGCCCCATTTTACATGTCTGGTCCATTCACACTATTTTTCTGATCAATACTCAATTTCACTAGTTACTCGTCCCGATCAGGTTACATATGAAAAAGATATTGGGCATACAAGATTGATCAACAATTTTAGTGAAATTTGATTTAAAATTTGAAGTCATTTACTCTTCAATATGGACTAATTAGATTGTCCAGAAATGATTAAAGGTACAATTAGTGGATGTGCCTAATAATTTAGTAATTTTTTTTTTCAAACATAAATTTCAATTTCCATTTTAAAATAACACTTTTATAAAATGTATATTTATGAAAACATTTTAACAAAATAACATTTTTATTATAAATTATTTCTAAAAAAAAAAATACAAATTCTGAAACTTTATTTTCAAAATTTTTCTCAAACATTATTAAATTTTTAAACTTCTCTATACTTTTTCATGTGATATTACAAATTATTAAAATATTAATTTTTAATCACAAAAAATAAAAAATTTTCACTCATATGATATAAAAACTATATATATATATATATATATATATATATATATATATACAGAAACAGTTTTTGTTCGTCGGTAACAACAATTAGCGACGGTTATCGGCCGTCGGAAAAAAATTTTATATTTATTTTTACCTACAAAAGTAATTGTCGGTAAAAACACTTTTGCTTAGTGTTTTCGGTCGTGGCAGGAATTTTTGGTACCTGGCGGGAACCTTTTCCCGACGGTTTCAGTTCGTCGGCAAACCTTGTAGGAACCATTTTCCGATGGTTTTGGTTCGTCGGAAAAACTGTCATGCTTTCGATCACAGCGAGAATCTTTGATCCCTAGTGGGAACATTTTTCCGACGGTTTTAGTTCATCGGAAAAACTGACATGCTTTGGCGGGAACGTTTTTCCGACGGTTTTAGTTCGTCGGACAAACTAATGCTCTGGCGGGAACCCTTTACCGACGGTTTTAGTTCGTCGGAGGAACTAATGTTTTGGCGGGAACCCGTTACCGACGGTTCATGCCCGTCGGGAAAAACACAACCTACGAACAATGAAATTTCGTTGGTAAAAAGTAAATTTTTTGAATTTTTTTTTTTTTTCAAAAAATAAAAATAACCATTACCAACAAAAATTGACGTTGGTAAAAGTCCTTTTACCTACAAAATTATAGTTTTCGATGGTAAAAGTAGACTTTTACCTACGAAATTAAAATTTCGTTGGTAAAAGTAAACTTTTACCATCAAAAATAATTTTCGTTAGTAAAAGTCATTTTTACCTATGAAAAAAAAATCGTCGGTAAAAGTTTCGTCGGTAAAAATTCTATTTCTAGTAGTGATTGTGGCGTATTCCCGGCCTGTATGTCATGGCCCATTTTGATATGTTTCCAGTCTAGTTATTGAGGCCCAACTTGATGTGTATAAGATCCATTAGTGCGGCTCATTGATGTAGCCCACTTGTTGGATATGAGGCCCATTGATGTGACCCAATGATGCGACCCACCTTGATGTGTATATTAGGCCAATGGTGCGGCCCAATGTATCGACCCGCCATGGTGTAGGCCCACGTGCTGCATGTGTAAGGCCCACCTGTGATAACTATTTGAGGCCACTTGTTGGATATTTGGGCCCACCTTATGTTTGACTCTATGTGAACCACTGCTTAGGAGTAGTGTTGGTTGAATGTCCACATTTTTAGGTAATGATGGTTAAACGCCCGCATGGTGACCTTCTCTTAGGCCTAGTTAGGCCCTTTCTCATCGATACCAATTGTATAGGCCGATTCTGATTACCGAGGCCAAGGATCGAGGCCGGTTCTGAGTGTCGAATCCGATTGTCAAGGCCGATTTCGATTGCCAAAGCATATTGTTGAGACCTATATGATGTATGTACGACCTGTAGTTGAGGCCCATTGAGATGTGTATTCGGCCTGTGTAATGTATGTGCAGCCCATGTTTAAGACCTAATGTGATGAGTAAGAGGTCTATGTGATGGGGCCTATTGTGATGTACTTGAGGTCCATGGGCAAGGCCCATTGTGATGTATTTGTGGCCTATGGGTGAGACCCATTGTGATGTGTATTAGGCCATGATGCATGGCCTATTTGATGTATTTGAGACTCATGTGCAAGGCCCACATGTAATGTATTTGAGGCCCATGAGCAGGGCCCACCCATTGTGTATATGTGGCCCTTGAGTAATGCTCATTGTGTTGTATATTAGGTCCTTGTGCAATGGGTCTACTATATGTTTGGCTCTATGTGGTCATTCCTTGGGGGCAATGTTGGTTAAATGTCCACATTATCGAGGTTGATTGTCAATGCCAGTTATTGATACCGATTATGAGTATGTGACCACATAACATCATGATACATGCCCATACGCATCATCTGCATGTTTGTTATGAGATGTGGTTGACCATTGCACATGTCATTGGACAGGTTGTTATGAGACTCCCTAATAGGCGGAGTTATCTCACATAAGCGCATGATATGCGCAGGATTGGTGCATGATTGGATTGTATGACTCATGCATCTTGCATTATGTGATTACTGTATGCCCTAGCGACACCAGGGCTGTAGCCTCCACAAGCATGTCGTGAATGGTCAGATGAGACATTGAAAATGTTTGTTTCGAGCATCGGGCTGCCATAGATGGCTTTGGGTGAAATCCCTAAAATTCTCTTAGTACCAGAGGACGCCCCAACATCGAGACTGAGTGGATACACATGAGCGCTCGAGTGTCGAATACCATGAGGCCACGTCTCCCACTGTGCGATGGTCGGTTGGGAGGGAGTGTGGCCTTACCCGCCAGAGAAAATAGGCATAGCTAGGTTGAGTTTGACCAGCTCAAGGAATGTGTCTGCAATCGACGAGCCGGGTAGGTATTGGCAGATTACTGGCCAAGCGGATAGTGAGGTCTCTTCCACTTACCTAGTTGTGCGCTTGATGGGGCAGTAGGTGACGTGGAGTGTATTAAACCCCGGTGATGATCCTAGAGAGAAACCGTATTGATATGTGGACTTACTGAGCAAGAATTTCATATTCATTTATTCATTCATTCACGATCCACTCAGGCTGGTAGTGCACAACTACTTGTTACGTGTACCTTCGCATGACCAGGATTTCGGTTGGACGCGCGACTAACCTGAGATCAACAGTTTACCACATTGAGTCTGACTATCCAAATTTAGGTATGGGACTGGTTTGGATAGAAGTCCGTTGTGATGGACTCCAAAGCTTGAGATACTACGTACTATCATCCCGACTTCACTCTAGCATGGTCATTTCATTCGCACCCCATATTATATTACATTCGTAGTACTTAACATTTTGAGTTTCCATGTTTCTATATTGATATAGCCATTAGCATTTATGTCTTGCATCGCATAGCCTTTATACGGCCGAAGGCACTCATAGACTTACCAGTATATTTTCGCTTATTTCGATATTGTATGATTTATGGTATTGCATCCTCGGCATCTAATATTTTTCTTTCTTTGACTCCTCATTTATATAGCTGATTTGCATTGCATACCTTGATATTGTATGACTCACAGACTGTCAGTATTTTTGCTTACTCTGATTACTCTGATATTGCTTACTTGGCACTTACCTTGTGCACACACTTTCACCACCCACTAAGCTTTCTATAATCTTATGCACGATAAATGCATGTAGGTGACATTAGGTTGCAGCAGCATTGAGCTTGGAGCGTGCAGCGGACTTATGGAGTTTTGATTTTTGTCATATGTATTTCCCTTCAGTACTGTATTCAACAGTTTATATTAGTGGATATGTGATGATGATGGTACCTTTGTGATTTGAGTATACTTGTGGTTATACTAATTACAAGTTAAACGTGTAAAAAAAAAAAGAAAAAAAAATCCTCCTTGTAGGATCCCAGGATCGGAATCTGGCGTATGGACGCTAGGAGCTGAGAATGGGGTACTACGGAGGCTGTCGGCACCAGATTCGACAATTGGAATTCCTGTGAATCCGATTTTCAGATTTGAGGTGTGACAATTAGACAGATATTCTGGATAGTAAACAGATGGACGGTGCGGATGAGATTTATACATTAGGTGAGTCCCACATGGATGGGTCACCACAGATGAACGACGTTGATAAAACACTTACATCAAGGTGCTCCAGTAGCACTGCCCTTTGCTGGACAGTATGGGAGTAACCCATACGATAGATAGGTGGGCTCCACCGATGGAGGGTACATGTAAAACACATGCACCATGGATGGGCCCCACCGTCCCACGCACAGATGGACGGTAGGGGTACAACGTAGCATCATGGTGGGGCCATACCTAGCAGGCCAAACCTACAATGATATTTTTATAATATAAAAATATTATATTATATTATAATATATATCATATTTAAAATGTATGGGAGTGTCAGCGCTGTCAATGCCCAGCGTCTAGAGACGCTGGACGGACGGCTGATGGTGGGCCCCACATGTATGGACGGTTTGGATGGAAAACATATACATGAAGGTGGGGTCCACATCCTCCAACGGATGGATGGTTAAGATGTAGCACATACATCATGGAAGGGTCCACATGGGTGGATGGTGTGGGAAAGACACTTACATTCGTGGGTCCCATGCAAGGCCCACCATAACATTTATCTGCCATCCAAACCGTTGATAAGGTCACACAGACCCTGGATGATGAGGAAAACAAATTTCATAATGATCCAAACTTCTGGGACACCTAAAAAGGGTTCCAATGGCAGCCATTGAATCACACTGTTTCCTGTGATGTAGGCCACCTGAGTTCTAGATAGAGTTGATTTTTGGAGGAGACCCACTTCAAGAAGGGGCCCACCAAATGAACGGTGTGGATGATAAAAACACATCATGGTAGGTCCCATAGCTGGGACCCATGGGTACCTGCTGTCTGTCCGCCAAAACACAGCAGTGTTCTGCTACTGCGTCAGTAGCAGTAGGCACTGCCTGTTTATGTTATTTTTTTTTTAAAATCATATTTTCTCACGGTTTTCATGCGTGGGGCCTGCATCGGAAGAATGCGCTCCAGCCACTACACTCTATGGCTCAAGACAGATCAGACGAGCCCCATATTCGACATGTTTCAGCGTGTAGAAAAAATTAAAGTGAATTTAAATGGTGAAATTCGCTATTTTCAAATGTATGGCTCACCAGAAAATCGGATTGGCTTCATTTTTCGGATCAATGCCTAAAATGATATGAGGAATGCAATGGACGATGTGGATTAAATCCATACATCAAGGTGGGGCCTGCATAAGTAGCCCACCCAAAAATCTCAACTAAAGCTGATATATTTTTATTTTTTAATTTTTTCACGTGTAGACGCCTGTTTGTTCAAGCTTCATTGAAGCACGTCTAGCGTCCAGGGACAGTGGACAGATTGCGTGAATTATCTCATCAAGGTGGGTCCCACATGGATGTGGCCACCCCACAGGGCATGGATGAAATACATCAATCATGGTGGGGTCCACACGGATGAAGCCGATATTTGTTATTTCCCTCCATCCTAATTAGCCCAAAATGGGCCCCATTCGCTGGACGTCGAGAAATTCTAGACAGTCCATATTGTCGATCAGGTGGGCCATACACACATATCATCATATCATAAAAAGAAAATAAAGAGAGGAGGGAGAGAGGGAAAGAGGGATCTAACCATAGAAGACTCCCACCTTATATCCTCGCTAATGCTCCAAAGCTCCAATGGGGCTCCTTTAACGGTGGAGATGAGTTTTTTGATGGTAGGATATGGGAGATCTAAGGTGAGAAAGGGCTGAGAATCTTGGAGAGCTTGAGATATCCAAGGTCTTACTACAATGGTAGAATGGAGAATGAAAAAGGGAAGAGAGAGATGAAGGAGAGAGAGTAATGATGATAGCTCTCTCTCTCTCTCTCTCTCTCTCTCTCTTAGCTAGGTAATAAGTGTTTTGGGGGAAAATGGAGTAATTATGGGCTAGGGTCATTATTGCTTTGGCTAGTAATTATGGATGGCTTAGAGTGATGTCACCCTAGCCTTGGAAAAAGTGTCATTGTGATAAGTGGGTCCCACCAAAACACAATTAATGGTCCAAATAGAGCGCGACCTTTATCTTTTGATGTACAACTCGGATTGCCTTATGAGATGCGGTGACAAAGCGGTTACTATAGCGATAATTTTGGATTGATCCGAGTCAGGCTTACGTGATTGAGCTTAAGGGTTATCGCAAGCAAAATCCGTAGGTCGTGGGTCATCGAAATTTGACCAGGAAGACTGCGAGAGCCTATGAGATGGTACGGGCTAGGATAAGGGTGTCACATCAAGTGTCATCTCACATATTAAAATCAATGAACAACTGATAGACTGACTAAATATTCATTCATGTTCTAATAATGATGAGTCCATCAACCATATTTTAGTTATATAGGTGATCTTTATGGTGGCACCTATCATTTTTATGGTATAGATTTTCATCACTAGCCCTATTCATCCTGGCAATGGAAGCTTTCTCTATCTCACTTTCTCATCATATGATTTCAGGTGGTTGTCAGCCTTTTAAGTTTCAACGAGGGGCCCCGCTCATATCTCACCTTTTGTACGCAGATGATATTCTAGTCTTTCTCAATGGTAGCCAGACGTCGCTGGTCGCAGCAAACAATTTCCTCGAAACTTTTCAGCTTGCATCAGGATAGAAGATTAATAAGCACAAAAGCTGCTTCATTTGCTCCAGAAACATGTAGCCAAGGAGAATCAGGAACATTAAGCGCCTTCTGGGTTTTGCTAGAGCCAGACAAAACCTCACTTATCTTGGTGCGCCTCTCAAGAGCGGAAGATTAAAAGTTTCTGATTTTCAGTTCCTGATGGACAAAGTAAATAGAAAGATTTTCGGCTGGAAAAGTAGGCAGCTAACATCGGCAGGTAGAAGGACACTCATTAGACACATCTTAAGCAGTCTTCCGATTCACTTCATGGCTTCGATGTTCATTCCAAGGCAGATCATTAATACGCTAGAGCGTAGCTTTGCCAAGTTCTTTTGGGGTGGACTGAAGGTAAAAACAAACTCCAATGGATTTCTTGGAAGAAGATTGCTAGACCGATTGAAGGAGGCTTGGGTATTAGAAGATTGAAGGAGGTAATAACAGCCCTCCACTTGAAACTAGCCTGGGTATTCAAATTCAAATTTAACTTCAGCCCTGTAAGACCCGTATCTTGGTCCGTACTTTTCCGTACACTTCCGCGGTCTTACCGGTCGAATTCCGGCAACTTTCGACCCTTAATAAATATCGACGTGCGACCCTGATTCATGTGCCGACAACTCGAGTCGACTCAACCCGAGACCAATACCATAGCGACCGCGCCGTCGTTGCGGTTCCGATACCCTGATCAAGAGATATGGGCCAACGTTCGGTGCGAGAAAACGCCGCGCGTTGCGAAAACTAAGGGAATCTCAACAATGTGTCACATCAATCACATCAATCCCATCAATCAATCACCCATCAATCCATCACATGTCAAGTACACATCACTTCCATCCATTTTCCCAAGCAACCACAAAAGTCTCCCAAACCCATACCTCTCTTACACAAAAAGCCAACAAAGTCTTCTCAACCCATACCTTTCTTACACAAAAGGCCAAAAAGTCAAGTTTTTTCTTACACCACCATCACTCACCCATCCATCCATCACTCTCTCTCTCTCCCTTTACATCACTCTCTCTCTTTCCCTCTTTCTCAATCCAAAAATTTCAAAGCAACTAAGGAATTCCAAGAGCTCCCACGTATGGAATTTTCCAAGTCCCTCTAAGCTTCAAGTGGCCCACCTTCCTACCCCAAAATCTCCCATCTCAACCCTCCATTCTTCATCTTAGCCATTGAAGTTGAAGACAAGGTGCCAAGGAACCCCTAGGAGCGAGAAGATCGGACGGTGGGTGCTTCTATAGGGTAGATTTTCTTGATTTTATGGTGGACCAAGTGATGCCCACCGATCCATGGTGTGGATCTCACTTGGGACCCTTATTTGTGGCCGATGGACCACTTGGATCATCATGATCATTCCATGATGGGGCCATTCTCCATGGACCCCATCATGATGTTTATTTTCATTTGGAAAGGTCATCTAGACCATTCATATTGGTGGGGAAGGGATCCCCACCGTTGATCTTAAATTTTGAGGGTCACATGTACAAAATGACCCAATTGATGTATGATTTCATGCATGGGAGGGCCCATAGTGACGGGGTCCCTCCATCACTAGCCGTGTCCCACTCTCCATCTCTCTCTCTCTCTCTCTTTTATTTTATTTTATTTTATTTTATTTTATTTTATTTTATTGCAACAGGAGGGTGTGGCCCACTTGAATGGATCCCACTTGAGGTATTTTATTCAAGTGGGGCCCACCTTGGCTGTTACTCCCATGCCACCCATCAGTGGGGCCCACTCCATCAGGGCCCTCCATTTTAAAAAAATAAATAAATTTAAAACCGTCCAGACGCTGGACGTTCTTAAGCAAAGGAGAAAAAGGAAGAAAAAGGAAGGGGCTTTGGTGGTTCCCTTGCATAGGCCCCACCCTGACGTTTAAGTCCTATCCAAGCCGTCCATCCTCTTACCCACGGCGTTTTAGCCGTTGGGTAGAAGTTTGGAGCTGATCCAATCACCTGGTGGACCATAGCGCCAAATGTTGCGTCCTCACCATTCAAATGTTAATTCTTGTGTTATTTCACTTTCCATGTGCCAAAAAAATTCAAACTCTAGACTTATTTGGACGGCCTCGAGCCACTGATCGCAATGGCCGGGTTGGATTTCGGCGCAGCAGGCCCCACGTGCAAAATCTCCAACAAAATCGTTTTCCTCCAAAAATTGCAAGAGGCAAGGCCTCTTGCTTCTGACAAAAACTGCACGCCAGCAGCGTGCTGGCGTGCGGGTGGGCGGTGGCGTCCAGAGAGGGACCCACGGCCCCAGCCGTGGGCCCCACCTTGATGTTTGCATGCCATCTAAATTGTTCATGAGGTGGGCCGCCCCAGTAACGGGCCCCCCTCCAAAAATGGGACAGATCCAAGACTCAGGTGGCCCACACCATGTGAAACAGTAGGAATGAGTGTTGGCCATTGAAATTTTTCCTGGGACCCACAGAAGTTTTGAATCAAGCTGAAATTTTTGTTTTCCCTCCACCTAGACCCGAGAGGCCTTATGAATGGTCCGGATGGCATTTAGGTATCATGGTGGGCCACATCCGTGGACCCCACCATTAATGTATGTGTCTTAATACACCGTCCACCGGCTGTGGATGGTGGACTCCCACCAGGACATATGTGTTGTACGCCACCGTCCAGTGGACGGTGGGGCCCCCTTGTGACATATGTGTCTTATTAGCACTGTCCACTGGACAGTGGGACCCACTATGATGCATGTGATGCATCCGAACCGTCGATCCATTTGAATGGTTTAGGCCTTTGGGTTAAGCCCATTTGCCTTACAAAGGACCTATGGGTTAGACCCATTTGATGTATGAAATGTTTATGGGCTAGGCCCATTTGATTCATCTAAGGCCTATGAACTTGGGCCCACCTGATATGTAAAGCCTATGAGCTTAGGCTAATTTGACATTTAAGGCCCAAGAACTTAGGCCCACTTGATATGTAAAGCCTATGGGCTTAACTTGATATTCAAGGCCTATGGTTTTAGGCCCAATGGATGTGATCTAAGGCCATGTGACTAGGCCATTTGATGTACTTCTAGGCCCATAAAATTGGACCTATTTGTTGCATTCTTACGCCCATGGAAGTGGACCCATTTGTTATATTGTAAGACCTATGGGACTACACCCATTTGATTAAGAAAGGGTCCATGGGATTAAGCCCACTTTGATATGCATGCAAGCTCATGGACTAGGCCCATTAGAATTGTGTAAGGCCTAGGGATTTAGGCCCATTCGACTCATATAAGGCCTCTGGGTTGAGGCCCAGTTGATATGCATTTGGGGGCCCAATTGGTGTGGCCCATTTGATGCATATTAGACTCATATGACTAGGTCCAATTGATGCAATCCAAGGCCCACGGGTTTTGACCCATTGCAATGCACATAAGACCCATTGGTGTGGCTCATTTATGTGGCCCATCTGACGAATAAAAGGCCCATAAGCTATGGCCCATTTGATATATATCTAAGGCCCAATGGGAGGAACATAAGGTCCATTGCAATGTGTAAACCCAATACCGATTATGTAGCGGTGTTCTAAGAAGATCGTACCTGGGAAACAATGTTAGTTTGACGTCCACATTGTGAGTGTAATGTTGGTTGGATGTCCACATTACGACTCTCCTTAGGGTCTATTACTGGGCCGTACTTATCGTATTTAGGCCGTCCAGGTCCATCTGCATTGTAAATAGTTCATTTTGTTATAACACGTTTAATATAGTTTCATGACTCATGATCATATGCATCATATGTATGCTTGATATGAGGACTGACTGATCATAGCATATGCCTTCGGGCAGGTTGTTTATGGACTCCTGGTTAGGCAGTATTGCCCTACATGAGCGCACGATATGCGCATGGATTGTTGCATGACTGGACAACGTGAATCATGCATTTCGCACTTGTGTGACATGGTTATTGTACGCCCTAGCAACATCAGGGCCGTAGCCTCCACAGACGCATCGTGGTTGGCAGGATTGGATACCGAAAATCTTGATCTACATGGGGTACTATAGATATCCCTGGGTGAAAGTCCCTAAACCCTTATGGTACCAAGAGGTTGCTCCAACGTCTAGACCGAGTGGGTAGATGAGTACTGAGTGCCGAATACCAGTTGGCTGTGCTCTCCACTGTGTCGTGGTCGGTTAGAAGGGGGTGTGGCCTTACCCGCCCGAGTGTAGGGGGCAATGCTAGGCTGAGTCTGACCAGCTCGAGGAATGGGTCCGCTATCGACGAGTCGCGCCCGATATTGGCGGACGGATAGTGAGGTCTCTTCCACTTACCTTATTGTACGCGATGTGGCGGCAATCTGGTTTAGAGTGTACTAGACCCCGGTGATATTCCATACTTTGAGCTGTATTGATGTGTGGACATTGATGAGTATCCGTATGCTTGAGTTGCATTGCACATTGCATGGCCTTGGGGTGGCCAATACCATTCATGTCTTGCATCGCATAAGCCTTGGTACGGCTCATGATGTTATGGTTCATCTGTATATTCCGCATCACTCTGTCATTTGCATGTTCATATTACTACCTTGCGCACACACTTTCACCACCCTCTAAGCTTTCTGTAAGCTTATGCACGACCGTTGCGTGCAGGTGACGTTGGACTGCAGCAGCACTGAGGCAGGAGCACGTTGCTGATCATTTTGGAGTTTTTGTTATTTGCCATTGTATTTCCCTTTATGCTCATTGTACTTGTAAAATTTTTGATCATAGTGGAAATGTAATGGAGTGCTTGGTTATTGTTTGTGGGTTATGCCTTTGGTTATGCTTTTTACGTATCAGACTGATGTTGAAAATCCTCCTCGTAGCATCCCAGGATCGGAACCTGGCGAATGGGAGCTAGGAGCCGAGAATGGGGTTCTACGGAGGCTGTCGGCGCCGGATTCGGCGATCGGAAATTTTGTGAGCCCGGTTTCCGAGTTTGGGGCGTGACAAGCCCCTGGGCTACTCTCATGCAGGCAAAATACCATGGGGATCTTGATAGCGACAACCCAGTCCCGTCGTAGAACCAGGCCTCTCCCATATAGAGAAGTATCAAAGCTTGTCTCCCCTTCCTGTTAGAAAATGTCCACTGGCAGGTAGGGAGAGGGAAGATTAACCTTTGGACTGCCAGCTGGTGCGATTTGGGCCCCATTCAGCAATTAATCAAGAGAGTGATTCCTGAGGCCCTGAAGGACTTATAGGTGAGAGATTTCCTAGGCTCTGCTGGCCCGCTTCCTCCATCTGTAGTGTTCTCGTTCCTCCCTTAAGAGTCCATCAATGCTATCTTTCAGGGAGGTTTCTCTACGTCCAACATTGAAGATGCTTATATATGGCCCCACGACTCGTCCGATGCCTTCACTGTCAAGTCGGTATGGAAAGTAAACAAAGTTATCTCCTGGCCGATAAGGTGGGCTAACTGGGCTGGGCATAAGAATCTTCCTCCAAAACTCTCTATCTTTATCTAGAGATTGTTCTAAGGGGTAACCCCGGTCGACGTAAGGATCCAGTCGAAAAGTATTGTGCTTGTGTCCAAATGCTATTGTTGCAATACTGGATCTTCCTCGAAGCCGGACATAGAATCCATCCAACAGCTTTTCCTACGGGGTCATCTGGCCACCTCCATCTAGAGCTACTTCTGCGTTCGATTCGGGGTGGCGCTGATTAGTCATAACACCATTGATTAGAGGCTGATGGAGTGGAGAAACGCATCGCCCCTAGGGACCGCCCTAAAAAATATTTGAAATCTCCTCCCTCTCATTATCCTTTAGGAGATTTGGCATGCTAGAAACGAAGCAAAGTATGAGAATAGGGCGATGCATATCAGATCATCCATTGCTCGCATCACTTGGTGGGGCAAAGTTATCTTCGGTGACTTCTTCATGTCCTCCTTGAGCAGCGACACATTCATTAGAAGCAAAAATTAGCGCTTCTGGCAAAGGGGTCAGAGGCTAGCCAGCTCGATCATCATAAAATGGAAGACCCCTCCTTCGGACTGGGTAAAACTAAATGTTGACAGATCTTCTCAAGGAAATCCTGGCAATTCAGGAGGAGGGGGTATTTGTCGAAATCATAACGGTGGTTTCTTGTTTGCTTTTGCTATCGGGTATGGTGTGGGGCATAATAACCTTGCTGAGGTTCGTGCAATTCATGATGGAATGGTGATTTGTTTGGAAAAAGGGTTACATAAAGTAGTTGTGAAATCGGATTTCAGGATCGTGGTCGACCTTCTTTATAACAAGATTTCGACCCCATGGTAGTGGGGCCCTTGGATAGCTAGGATAAACAATTTGAAGTAGTCGGGTACTTTCGTTTTCAATCATATCCAAAGAGAGGGCAACGGGCCAATAGATGGCATGGCCCGTGAAGGTAGCATCAGTTAGTCTGTCGCCATTCATCTCCTCATAACTTTCTCTTCCAGTCCATGTACAGGGGCTGATCTTCCTTGACCGTCTGGGACTAGGAACTATCAGAACTAGAATGGTATAGTTGTTCCCCTATTTTTTTGGGTCCTTTTTTGGTTCGTTTCTTATATGATAGGCGAGTCTCACAATTTTAATGAGGCTCTCCAAAGTGTTGTAAATTCTTGTGATTAATGAAATTGTGGCAACAATCCACTTCCTTTTTAAAAAAATGGTATAGATTTTCATCACATGTGCAATGTTGGCAATAAAAATAATGTTGCATAAGTTATCATATTACAGACTACCTAGCTGGGACAAGACTGATATTGATAGTGATGAAATAAAATTTTGAGAGAGAAAACCTTTATGCACACACCAAGCTTGCGACTGCAGATGTAGCAAATTAGCAGGTTTGTTTCCCTAGTAATAGCCTCCTAATAGAGAAGCATTACATACACTTACGAACGTCACATGAGAACAATAGTGTACCAAGTAAACAACTCCTTGCATTGCCGGTCCCAAGTCCATGTAAAGGAGGAGAGAGAATGGTCAGTAAGGTGAGTTGTGTACATTTCTATCATTTTTTGAGAGACATTTTTTAAATGCTTGATGGTTAATTTTAAGAGTTTTCCTATAAAACATATTAGTAATGGCTTCTTCTACTACCATTTGAGGACCTCAAAGGCCCAACTAACTTGAGATTTTTATATGCAAGCTAATGTATTTTTAGCCCCACAGATCAATGTTGCCGCTGCAAGGTTCAATATTGAAATGTTAAAGCTTTTAACTAATTATTTTATCTTTGTTTTTTCCTGTTCTTCATAAATAATTTGATGTCTTAGCCTCCTATCATTACCAGCTAGTTTTGTCGCTATTTGTACATGTGTCAATCTCATGAGTCTTACTTTTTGTAATTTTCTTACCCTTGTAGTGATTATCAGAAGCAGTGGGCCATCATTAAAAGATTACCCTTGTAGTGCGTCTAGGTACATGTTTGCTTCCCTTCTATTGGTATTTTCTTCTACCTTTCCTTGTAATGCTTTCGATTACATTTTCTTTCTCAGGGTTTGCTAATTTTTCCATTACAATCTGATATCATACAATATAGGAAATAGTGGCGGCAGGTGGGATGGACAAGCGTTGCAAGGATGGGCACAGAAATTGAGCTTCACAATGAGGTATAAAAATCTATCTTTATTATTGAAATACCAAAAAATGAACATATGATGTTAAACTACATCTCTAACTCATAAATCTTTTCCCCTTTGAAGTAAAAAATATACACCATCAATAAAACATAGCCTTGGAGTGTAGAGGTGAATTTCCCTTTTGTTGATTGGCTGTGTTGGTCTTGTGTTCATCTATGCATTCTGCAACAAGGAATTAAAAGTCATTAGCATAAGCCCTCTATCACAATCCACGACTCATAATCCAACTACCTAGGTAACTCTTATCTGAAGCGCTGTTACAAGCTTGAGCTCAGCCTGATGGTACTAGGATCAAACTTGATATAGCAACCCAACTCCTAGCCTCTTGCAAACCCTACTACAGTGTGCTAGAGAGATTGTAGGTAGTTCTTAGAAAGAAAATAGGAAACAAGGCTAGAATTTCCAACTCCATGTGTTAGGAGAAACAATATCCGCCCTTCGCATATTTTTTTAAACTATGATTTAAAATATAATGATGCTACAATAATGAATTAAATGGGTTTGTCTCTTTCTTATGTTTTGATTCTTCTTTATGTGAAGTTTACTCTGTTTATGATGTGGTTTTGTTCTACGAAAGGTATTGTTTGCCTATGGTGTTTGGTATTTATGAAAAGATGAGATATAAGATTGAAATTCTGTGAATTGTAGGAACCCAAGTTATTTTTTTGATGAGATACTCCATTTTGCACTTAAGGTTGTATTTGATTTATGTGTCCCTTTCTTCCATTTCTTTATATGTTCCTTTTTTTTAATCAATGGAGTGTGCTATGTTAGACCAAATGGCTTTTGGGAGATTATTTAATGTCTGTTTTTGTTTCAGTCCTGTTTTAAACCTTAGACATATGTGGGACAACATTTGATCCTCTATGCACTGTGGCAACTGATTTCGAGATACAAATTCAGAAGCAGCTCGAATAGTATCCCTCTATGAAGAAGAAAAAGCTAAGTAAAACAAAAGCAATACCAGTCAGCAGCAACATAGTAAGCAGAAACCTTCTATATGCACAAAAGCTAAAGAAGTTGAGCTCAATTATGAAGTCAATGTCATGGCTCCTAATACTTCAGTTTTGACATGGACATTGAGTTTTTTAATCATCCAATGGAATGGAAAGTCCTATTTATTTTTTCCTTCTGGGGTATAACTTCCCCATTTCATTAAAAAACATGGTATTAACTAAGTGAAAACTATGGGTTTATAGCTTCCCCCTCTTAATCACATGAATTATATCCTTGTGTAGTCACTTTTCATGTTTTTCTACGTATACATGATTGGATCTCTAGGTTTAAGGATATTTTTTGCTACTCTGCCATGTGTAGGATATCCACACAAGGCAAAAGATGGGCCACACAATGAAGATCGGGTTCCTTGAAAATCAGTCCATTCAGAATATTCAGGGGAACCCCACTTAAAAACAGTTAAAATTATGAGTTACTGCTATAGATTCTCCAACTCATGTGCAAAGTCACCAGAGACTTGGATTGGCACCATCTTCTTTAAGTTTTATAAGCATCTTATCCTCTTCTACTTGGGTTCCTCTTCTTATTCACTTCTATAGATATGTATTAGTTTCTCTCTGTTATAATTTGGGATTGATTTTTTTTTTCCTTCATTTAGTGCATCATTTGCAGATATTGGAAGGACTTCTTAAATTGCCAGAGAACAGGGAATGTGCTGACTGCAAAAGCAAGTTGGTATCTTGGTTGAATTGTGATAACGAATGATCTTTAAAGAAGCTACTTGTAACTCTTTTTGCATATATAATGTTTACATCATCAACCCTTTTTGCAATCATAATTTATTTTTTTTGTTGTTTGTGCCACAACATTAGTTGGGAATGCATGCTCATGATTGTATCCTCTATAGCTTGCAAGGCACTTGATATAGGTGATGTAGGGCTATTATAATAGCTTGCAAATGTTTCGTGCGAATTAATCCTTGTGTTTAGTTCCTACCCAAACTCCACCTGTTAGTCACATGCATGAAACAGGATTTGTAAAGCTGCCTCCAAATATCTAAGACAAGGTTACGATGATTCTGATGATGATATGGTTCCCACTTGTGCTCAGTTACCATTCTACAATGCCATTGAAAATGAAATATGAAACATTTTTTATCATGGTTTTTTGGCACTTTTCACGCTATGAAGGTACTTTTAGATTAAGTATATTGAGAATGTACTAGAAGCATGGTTAGATTCTCATCCAAGATGAGCTACCACTATAGATGTCTCATATTTCATTCTTAAAAAAGTTGTCTCATATTTTTAGTCCTACTGGGTGCATATGGATGGCTCGCCTGAGATGGTACTACTGCATCTGTAATTTTTTTATTTTTTTTTTTAATGTAATGGATGATGGCTTGTGTATTGTTACTCTCAGCCAATACTTAAGAAGTTTTGTTTCACGAGCTGCATAGTATGTGCTTTGTCACCAAGATTTTTAATCGCAACTTGATCTTCATGAAGTGCTAAACCTGTTTTAATATATGTTTCAGGATTCATTCATTGTGAATAAATTTGACTCATCTTCCGTGCAGAGGTCCGCTATGGGCAAGTGTAAATTTGGGAATCTTCACCTGCATGTAGTGTTTTGGAATCCACGGAAGTCTCGGAGTACACATTTCAAAGGTGATATCCCCTATTTCCATGGTCTACTGTAGATTAAGCCCAGTTTCACTGCATGAAAGGTTATGAAATCTTATGTTGTATTAGTTCTGCATGTTCAAAATATTGGAACTCATCTTCAATAGCTTTTCCCTTCTTTTTTTCTTTTTTTTTTTCTTTTTTTTTTTTTTTTTTTGGGTTCTTCCTTCAATTTACTGAAGCTTCTTCAATTGAAGGGAACACCAACCTTAATGCTTGCTAACTTAGCCCCTTAGGAGCTCCTAACAATGAAATCACCCACCTTGGTAGCTAAACCTAAATGTTGTTTAGGGAGTAAAGCTTCCATGAATGATTGATTCTCCTGGTAATAGCTAGTTTCTCGAATAGATACCCCTCCTAGTTGTAGCTCTTTCTGAACTCCTGTATTAAAGTTATGATTTCAAATCCACTTTGTTACATAGAGACTAAAATCCACTTGATTTCAAATCCACATTGCCAAACCAGCCTTTATAGTTTGGATCAAGAGAATACTTTGGAAATGAATTCTGATTACATGGAAATTGAGTTAGCCACTGTTAGTGAAAAAACAACTATGAATTTAATTTTCATTTCCAAGGATTTTCTCAAAAAAGGCACTAGCAAAACTCTGTTTTAAACCCGATCATCATCACAATAGTCACTCACATTCAGGTTGTCTGTTATAGTTTTGGTAATGCTACTGAAACTTCTCATAGAATGGTGTTGGAAGCTTTCTCTGGCTTCATATCCAGATACCCTGGATTCAAAAGAATTGAGAAATAGAGAAATCTTTGTAATATTTTCTGACCTAATAAATTTAAAACTTTGTTGATCGATGATTGTAATCATCATTGATTTACATTTACATTGGTGCATTGATCCAAGAACATCAGTATGTGTTTCTTATGCTTTTGTGTGCATAAAGTTTTTTTTTCTTTCTAGCATTGATGTTAAAATTTGATTTTCTAATGTTAAGGAGTTTGTAAGTGAGAAAATTAAGGATGAGGTATTGGTAGAAGATCAGAAAGATGCCTTCAAGGTATATCTATGCGATTTAGGAGTGTGTTCCTTCTGTTCCTTCCATGTCTTGTTACCAACTATAGAAAACATAATCTGTTTCTACAGGATTTCATCAAAGAAAATGTCAGGGAAGCAAAGAAAGCATAGCGGGAGGTATTTAAACTACAACTCAACTTTTAGTTTTGATTGGACAATTTACAGAACTATTCACATTCCTAAGTTTTGAATATCAATATGGTTCCTGCCCATAGGCACGGGAAGCTCATAAAAAGGCTATTGAAGAAATGGATGAGGAAACGAAAGCTGCATATGAGAACATGAGGTTTTACAAATTCTATCCAGTGCAGACACCGGATGCACCTGACATATCCCAAGTGTAGGTGAGGCTTCATTACTTGAGTTGTATATCCTTAACTCTAAGGGAAGGTTAAATCATGTGATTGATTCTCTCTTGTTCCTTGTGACCAAGGACTCGAGATCTATGTTAGTTAAAAGTGGCCATGCTATGGCTATGAGAGAGTAGGTTCTCGAATCTGATGCCCCCATACATGGCATGTGCACACAAGATCCTGGACATTGATTGGGTGGGTCCTCTATGTGTATGTGTGTTGTGGCCTATAAGGCCTATCCAATCAACAGGCCACGTGCGCATCGAATGTGTAATTCCTTCTAACCATCCTTTTTTTTTGGTATATGGTGTCCATTTGATGGTTGGACTAGCCTAATTTTCATACTGGGGCACATACATGGTGGACCAATTGATTGTGAAGGCCTTTTAAACATGCTAGATTGGAAATTTTTAGGAGAGGCTTGAGCAAAGTGAAGTATTAATTATTTAGAAATGTGAATGTAGGATGCATTGTATGATTTGATTGCAATTTGTGATAAATATATCATTTTTTTCCTGATTGCATTTTATGTACTATTTCAATCAGCATTAATTGTATTAGCTTAGATGAGTTGATCAATCACAACAAGTTCTTGCAATGGTAATAGACACTATTGTTATAATATTTTTTATTTTTTTGAACATTAGATACGAATATTACCCATAGCTATTATTCTGAAAACCATAGCTATTACTATGGATTTTATTCTACTTTTAGCTACAGTTATTATCTATATTGTATGTACATTTCGCTATAGAAAGTATAGCTATGGATATAATCCATAACGATTGATATCTATTGCTAAAGATTTAATCCATAGCCATAGGTTTTTGACCTTTAGCTACACCACCAATTGCTACAGTCATGGTATGGACTATAACCGTAACAATATACTTTTAGCTACAATTTTTATCTGTAGCCTTTACCCCTTTTTCTGGTAGTGCTCGTTCTAGGCCTTGATTATTCACTTAGAAGAGGCACTTAACATCACTTGAATTCCATGGTAGACCGAGTTGATAATCCAAATTCAAATCTGCCAGATCCAACTATATATGAAAACAGAGAAAATCAACCTAATCCTCCTCTTGAGGATGAAAATGAAGTTCATAGGAATGTTTTAAACCAACTATGGACTTTACGTGAACATCTACACCCTGAGAGATCAAGTTTACCATCTTACACAGTGTTCCCTGCTCACACAGGGAACATTGATTTTAAATCAGGTGTGATTCAATTGATTCCTAAATTTCATGGCTTAGATTTCGAAAACTCCACTATTTACACTTCAAGGACTTTGAGGAAGTAATTGTAACATTACAAGTAAACAATGACAATAGAGATGTACTTAAGCTTAGGTTATTTTCATTTTCTCTAAAGGAATGGGGCAAAGCATGGCTCAGCTCTCTAAGACCTAATACCATGACTACATGACAAGCCTTAAGTAGAGAGATTTTGAAAAAAATTATTTCCTGAGCACAAAACAAATGCACTAAAATAAGAAATCATGTCGTTCTCCCAAAAAGGGGAATGAAATGTTTTTCCAAGCTTATGAACGCTTCAAAGACCTTCTACTTGTCCATATCATGCTTATGAATCATGACACGTGATTGTTGCGTTTCGAAAGGAGCTCACTATGGATACCCGTCAGTTCATAGAGATGATGTGTGACAGAACCTTTGTTGACAAGGATCATAATGAGGCTAGAGATTTTCTAGATATGTTAGCAGAGAATACGCAGACATGAGATGTCTCTTCTAAACCAGACCAAACTAGACCCATTCCTAGAGAGAAAGCAGGGATGTATGTCCTAAGAGAGGAAGACGACCTTAATGTAAAATTTGTTACATTGGCTATAAAGGTCGAAGCCTTGGAAATTAGGAAAGTTGATATGGTTAAAGAAAAAACTTCCTTAAGTAATTTTTGTAACGTTTATGGTGGTACATACCATGATAAAAAGGATTGTCTAATAATCTCAGTTGTACAAAATATCACGTATGAGCATGAGCAAGCAAATGCTTTAAATAACTACTAAAGGTTAGTTATGCAACTAATGAGAAACACGTATAATTCAAATTGGCGTAACCATCTTAATCTTAGTTGGAGGAATGGACCACAAATTAATGCGCCCAATGCACCTCAAATGCTTCCACAAAATGATTTCTTTGGGGTACCTAACAATACACCATATGTGCCCCCGCTAAAGTGATCATCTGTGGAGGATGCATTGACTACATTCATAAACTCTCAAGCTTAAATGAATCAGTCCCTAATCCAATCAAATCAAGAATTAAAACGGTCGTGCCTAGGATTGAGACTCAACTAAATGCTAGGAAAAAAGGCACCCTTCCTTCTCAAATTGTGTCAAACCCTAGAAACACACATTTTATTGGAAACTCAAATCCAAGTGAGCTACACCATGAATAAGCTAAGGCCATCATTACCTTAAGAAGTGGAAAAGAACTCAATAACAAGTTAATGTAACCAGTAGAAATACCGGAGAATGAGCCACCATCTTAAGAGAATGATGAACTAGCTATAGTTCAAGAGCCACAACAACAAAAGGATAAAGACACTAAGTCATATGAGCCTCCAGTTTCGTTCCTATATAAACTTCGGAATCCAACTATCCCCAAGAAATATCAAGAGGTGTTGGATGTGCTCCAAAATATTATTGTCAATATTCCTCTGTTTGATGCCATTAGACAAATTTCATCATATACTAAATATCTCAAGGACTTGTGCACTGTAAAGAGGAAATTAAATGTGCACAAAAAGGTCTTCTTTACTGTGAAAGTGAGTGCTATCATTCAGCAAAGGGCCGTACCCAAATACAACGACTCGGCAAGTCCCACTATTCCTTGTATTATTGGAAATTTTCAAATTGAGCATGCTTTACTAGATCTGGGTGCAAGTTTTAACTTAGTACCTTATTCGGTTTAAAACAAATGAGGTTAGGAGAGCTTAAACCAACCACAATTATACTCCAACTCGTCGATGCTCCATTAAGGTACCAAGGGGAATTATAGAGGACGTGCTAGTCCAAGTAGAGAAATTTTACTTTTCCGTGAATTTTATTGTACTAGATACTAAACCATGTGTAAATGCTAGTGCTCAAGTTTCCATCATTTTATGCTGCCTTTTTCTAGCAACTTCAAATGTAATCATAAATTACAAGAATGAAATGATAAACTTGTCTTTTGGTAACATGATTCTGGAGCTAAATGTTTTTAATCTATATAAGCAGCCCATTGATAATAATGAAATCTTTGAACTAAATTTTATCAATTGCTTAATAGAAGAAGAGGAATTGGAACCTAGTCTGACTAAGGAATTGATTCAAGTCTTTGGGGACTTGAAAAATTTTGATTTAAAAAAAGTGTTTTGTGAAATTTATGATGATAATGAGAGCACTACCACCTAGGACATTAGTATGTACCAATGGAGACCACGCACTCAAATCTTAACTATCGAGGACTCGCGACCTCTACCATCACCAACCAATGTTCCAAAGCTTCATTTAAAACCACTACCAAATAAGCTTAAATATGTATACTTATGTGAAAATAAAACTTATACTGTGGTGATCTCTTCATTTTTAGACAATGATCAAGAGATTAAATTGTTGAATGTTATAAGGGACCACAAAAGAGCCTTGGGCTGGACCATTGTAACGTCTCGAAAAAATTCGTACAAAGACCTGAGTACCACCTCAAGTAGAAATCCTTAATGAGCGAATCCTTTAGTAATTAGATGAAAATTAATTAAGTACTAAACTCAATCACGAGTGAAATTATCTTGAACCACTTTCTATGCGAACTGTAAGACTCAAAATCATTAGAATCGCTAACTCAACATTACCTACGAACCTAGGAGCAATCTCAAAATCTAGTTGCTCTCATGAGTGCATTGAAACTCTGTATGGAACCTGGACCACCTATCGAAAGTCCGATTACCGCAAAACTATAAGGTTATGACCGTCATACTAGACTTGACAAGCATCGTGGGAATCGAACCCAAATAATATCCAGAAGCTCACAACTTGAGCCCTGAGCAAAGTGTGTAAGAAATGCGAATATCTTTAGAAAATGAATTCAAACTTAAGTGATTTGGACCATTCACTTACGAGAAAAATTTAAATTTCAGACTGTCAGTTTCTGACCAAACCTTACTCGTGGATCAAGAAAATTTCCCTACACATGTCGGTATACTTGTGGCCTTGATCGAGTCACAATGACCCTTGAACTGAAAGGGATCCTCCACGGTCGATCTACAGATCCAATCAGACAAAAACCTTAATCTGACTTAAATCCATGGTCAGAGAACTTAATCCATGACTTAGGTGAGAAATGGGTCTCCAGATGAGTCTCGTTTGCCCAAAACAACCACCCTTTGGCTATCCCTTAAGTATACCACGGCCCTGGAGCTATTGACATCACTTCTGGGCCTATATAATGCCCTTAACCCACCCTTCTCTCATTCCATATGAAGTTCTCTAACCTTAAGAGAGAGAAGAGAGAAAAGAGGAGAAAAGAGTGAGGAGAAAAGTGAGAGATCAGGAAATCGTTGCTGAGATTCACTCCCACCACTCCATGTACCAAATCATCTCTCCCATATCACCACACCGTTGATTTCAACTTCATTTTGGGCAAGAAATCGTAACCCTAATCTGTGTTAGAAATCCAACTAAAGAAATCGAGGAAATAGCTAACCTATTTCAATGTTTAGGTAGCGGTTGTGTTGTACGCGTGGACCTTGTGTACGAATTGAATTCGTAATAGGCATACCAACAAAAGGTGTAGACTATAAACATTTAGGTTATGATTTTCAAGGCTTTAAATGTTAGTAATGATTTATTCTTGACTTGATTGTTGTCATATGATATTAGTTACGACGTGTTGTTTGATAAACTATACATGTGTGAAATATGTGAGTATAAAATGCATTTTATGTGTTTGTTAAAATGTTTGAATGAAAGTAGAATTATGATTTATGCTGGCCATGCCTATTAACCTAGAATACATGTTCGTTGTATGTGAGACAACTCCTTTATGAAAGGATTTTTAATAATATATGTTATAACTAGATTGGTTCATGCATGTGGTATTATGTAGTCTAAGTGTTTCTTAAAATGTCTGAATGGGATCTTGTTGATGGATTGTACTTATTAAGTGTACTAAGACAGGATTCTTAGTCTCCTTAGTCATATGAATAGCTTCCTTCATGTATTGTAAATTGTTATTGTATGATTTATGGGTGAAATGCATATGTATGTCAACTTGTCAAATGTGTTTGATAACATGCTCAAATGAGATTTATGTTTATATTATTCATTAAATGCTGATATGAGTAACATATATGATTCCCTATTGCATTTAAGTATATTTGGGACTACCACCTAGTCCAGGCAATTGATAATGTCTCCTGATTGAGTGGCCGAACTAGTTTCACTACATTAGATACGTTCGATGAATCCGACTTGTACGGTGATTATCGACGGTGGTTAGGCCATAAGGAGTATGTGTGCACTCCATGTCAATTAATTTAGCATGCGCTCGTACTAATCAAACTTGTCAAGTAACCCGATTGGCCTAATGTGTGTTTACCATATATAGACGCTACTGCTTGAATCTTAGGTACCACTTACCAATGTACAGCCCATTTCAGCCTTGTTATTACCATCTGCTAAGAGTCATGAGCTGGGCATAGTGATATGTGACACCGTGGTCAAGCTGTCGGCCTACACTAGGGTGACAAGCCTCCCCATAGTGACTAGTGAGCAACCCAAACTCGTGAGCTGAATACGGTAGTATGGGACACTGTATTTGAGCTGTCAGCCTATGATCAGGTGATGAGCCTCTCATAGTGACCTTGAGTATAAATCAGACCTACGTTAAGGTGATGAGCCATCCATAGTGACCACGAGTGTAAACTCGTGAACTTTTCTATCCACTGCTTTTCAAATTTGGGGTGATGTTGCCCTATAACTTGCCTATCGTATGTAATTAAATAGGATGAGGACCCTAGATGGATAATCATTTTGGTAAATGATATAAAGGGAGGTACCTTAGCTTCTTGAATTTACTGTATGAATAAGCCTAAGTACTTAGCTAACACTATCATGCACCGTATTGCATGTGCTTTGGCGAGGAAGTGCACAATAGGAGTTGTCATGCGTGACCATGAGATGATGTCACTGAGGGAGTGCAGGAGAGGGCATGCGTCATTACACATATCATTCCTGTATTAACAAGAGTACTTAGGATATGATTGTTATATTGCTTTATCATTACTACTTTTTTTTCCTTTATCATTATTACTTGACTGAATTAATAACATGTTAACCTTTACCTTATAGTACCACTGAGTTGATCACTCACTCTCACTATGGGACAACATTTTAAAACACTAACCAGACTGTTGTAAATGCAGGTGGTGACGATGTCTATACTGTTGATTAGGATTTCATAGATGAGGAGGAGAAATTCTCCTATGTTCAGCTATCAGGCGGTTTTATGTTGATCATGCACTGATTGATAGGATTACAGGGACTATAAGGATTAGTTGGGCACTTACACATTGTATTTTGTAAATTTTAAAACAATACATGTGAATATTCAGCCTGGTAACATACTCATACTCTGGGGATTAAGAAACACTTATTTACTTTATATACCTATCTCAGTCTTCCTCTTGCTTCACTTAATTATCTCTTGAGTATGATATGCTGATTTAGTATAATTCCACTCATGTTTAACGCACTAATATGGACAACATTTAAACATCATTATCTATGTTGCATAAGTGATGCGTTGGAACTCGGGAGTTGAGCTTTGCTCGACCCCCAATTTTCAAGGCATTACAAGTTGGTATCAGAGCGTGATTTGGATTAAACTGGACCTGGGTTATGGTAACACGACACACACTGACGTACTTTGACTTAGGTGGGGGTGATAAAATATAGAAACATACGTAGAATTCCAAAGTTTTACTGATAAGCGAAACTAATAGTTGTAACCCACTCCGTATGCGTATGAGGCCACGGGAAATGATCTCATTCCCCTTTAGACCATCAATTGACAAGTTTGGAGAATAAGTCATTAAATCTCACGTTTGAAAAAAGTTCGAAAGGCGTGAATATGCACTTGTTAGACTCTGAAATCGCCTCAAACAGACGTGGGGATCCAAATCGCACAAAATGGAGGGAACTAGAGTGGCCCTCACACATTTTCAGAACCTCGGGGGGGAGGCCACCGCCCTCAGGAAGAGGCACCATGGCCAGCACAGGGAGGCACAACACCATCGTGCCGACCGCGGTGCATCGCGGTCGGGTCTAGCGGGCCGCGAAGGGCTCAGGGGTCGGGCAGCCCGCTGCCCCTCCCACACACATGTGGGGCCCGATTTCACGTGGGACCACCTTCTTTAGGTCCCCTTTGCCTCCTTTTGTCCATTCCACCCCTTTCCAAGCTTCCAAACCCTCCAAACCTGCATTTTCTCTTCCAAAACTCTATTCCATATACCACAAGTTTCATCTTTTTTCATCTCTTGCATCCACCTCCACCACTCCCTCAAACACACTCTTACTACCTTTTATACCATTTATTTCTTCCCATTTGAGTATACAAACCCATCTTTGTATCTCAAATTTCTCAAACCTTCCCATTCACTTCAATATCCAAGCCTTTTTCTACATTCATGGCACTCTTCGAGCTAGTCGCTGCCATATTCTTGCTTTCAACACTTTTTTCCCCCATGAGAAAGAAGAGGGCGTCTGCAGATGAAGCAGGGCCGAGTCGTCCTACCTGTCCAAGGAAGAAAATGGGCGCCGAAGCAAGTACAAGTGCCAAGAGAGAGAGAGAGAGAGAGAGAGAGAGAGAGAGAGAGAGAGAGAGAGAGAGAGAGAGAGAACGAAGGACAAAGCTGGATCTCGATCCCCAGATTCCCCTCGAAAGATCTCTTCCATCGGGCATCGGACACAGTAAGTTTCGTGGCTGTAAGGTTGTGTTTGAAGCCCATGTTGATGAAAGACTATTTGAGCTATATTTGGTAATGGACCTCCTGTTGGAATCTGGGTGGGGTCCTACATTTGAAGGCAAATTCATGCATGTACAAGTACTTTCTGAACCTTCTTTGCCCTCATACGGGGTCCATTACTAGAGCCTCTACAGTTCACTATTCCCGTAGGAAGGTGGGAAGCATAGTCAATATAGTAGTCATGGCCTGAATTATGGGAATCCCACATAGTGAAGTGCATGCTAATGAATCTCATCTCAAGAGTATGCGAGAAAGAGATCGCTGCACACGGTTTCTTTGTAGTCGACTGGTCCACTCGAAGCGAGGTAATTTCCTCCTAGCGACCGAGATGATGGTAGACTTTCACCTACTCCACCACATCTTTACGTATAACATGTATCCTAGGTGGAGTAACTGTACCGAGTGCACTTGGGTGATGATAGACTTCCTCTACAGAGATAGGCAGGGAGACAAGCTGTGTCTGCCTACCTTCACCCTATTACAGATATTCTAGACTGCATGCTCTATTAGGATAAATATTTGACTCCCATTCGACTGACTTGTATGTAAGATTGCTCATGAGTTCAGCTACAGACTTAACATGGATGAGCTTGCCCCGATCCATTTCATAAATGACATTACACTTAACAACATAGGGATCAACCAGCGACAATGGCAAGCTCGTCTTGATGAATCTGGAGATGAGATAGAGGAAGAAAGTGAAGAGGAAGAAGAGAGTGGAGATGAGGAAGAAAGTGAAGAGGAAGGTTCTGAGGAAATAAATGAAGAAGAAAGCAGTGAGGATGAGGAGGAAGACCAAGACTCGGATGGGGGACTTCTTACTACTTCACATGAGCATCGCCGTGATCGGGATGCTATAGAAGCCCACCTAGTTCAAATAGAAGAAACCAGGCCGAACTGAAGCAAAAGCTTGAAGCGAATCAGGCTTATGTGAAACAGAAATTTAAGAAGATGTCTCGTACCTTGAAGGCCCTCCTGTGCTGTATGGAGGACAAGGGCGTTCGTCCACCATCGTTAGAGTTGGACGACTAGTCACATGTTGTGGTCATATTTAATTTTTCTTTATTTCTTGTCTTTCCATGTAGTAGCCTTAGTAGGCAGGTGGTATGTTAGTTGCTTACTGTTTAAAGCTTTGTTTAGATTAGCTCACATGCATCTTCTGTCATGATCCATGGAAGACTACATCTCATGTATTATGACAATTTTGGTTAAATGAAATGCATGAAGCTCCTTTTGTTATGAAATGTGTAAAATGCTTGAGAAATTTAGTGTTTTTATGCTAAATCTTACACGTGTTGTACCCTATGTTATGTATAGGGAATGCCTCCGAAAGTCACTCGGAATACAACACATCTTGCACTTAGAGAGTCATTTAACGAGGCACCCTGAGCGATAGCCACATGGACCCTAGTTTGAGCCCTGACAGTGACACTGTGCCGGATTCACAGCCAGCCATTGGCCTCACCAATGGGCCAACACCTTTTGCACCACCAGTTCTAAAATAGAACCGTGGGCTTACCTCGACGCCACACATGCTTCAGGCAGCTTCTCCTCCTGATATGTTGGAGCAAATGATGATCCTGATGTAGCAACAACAGTAGATTTGAACCATTATCGGGGGGCCCTTACCCAGAATATGAGCGTGGTCTTGCCTGCACTACTTGTGCACCTTGCTGAGAACATGAATGCCAGCGATTTATTTGAGCACTTTTAGTGCTTCTGACCTTATACTTTTGCAGGTACTCACAGAGTTGAGGAAGCTGAGTACTGGCTGGATCGCATCTCTAAGATGCTGAAGTTGCTACGCTGCACTACACTGAGGAAGAGCAAGTTAAGTTGGTTATGTACATGTTCAAAGCTATTCTATGGTGGGACAGCGTCCTATGGATAGTGGCTGCTAGGTACGTATGGATGTGTGAAGCTTTTGAGACCCGCTTCTATGAGACGTACTTCCCCCTCACTTACCGCAATGAGGAGGGTGAGTTTCTTCACCCCCGAGAGGGAGGAATGACCGTTGCTGAGTATGAGAATAAGTTCACGAAGTTGGCTAGATATGCTCCTTTGATACTAGCAGATGAGTCGATGAAAATGTGGCAATTTTCTAAGGGTCTGCGGTCTGAGATATGTACGAAGATGTGTTATGCTAGCATTCCCAACTATGCTGAGCTAGTGAACATGTCCCTGCGAGTTGAGCATGATGGGGATAGACTATCCCTTATACGAGCACCCATAGGTTATTTGGCCTCGACCTAATTTGTTGAATAGACTGTTCCTCGGCAAGAGGCCACATCCAAATTTGCCTCCCAGGCTCATGGCTCCACCAACATAGCTTAGGCGATCTGATGTGTGGTGCACCTATAGCAAGAGGTCGGGCCATACTGAGACGTATTGCTTTACTAAGATGAGCGACAACGGCTTCACACCTCCTTAGAAGATCAACCATCAGTTACCTCGGGCCATTTTAGCTCCACCTCTATGATCAGTGCCACCTGCACAGCCATCTTACCGGCCCCCCGCACCTCGATTTAGGCCGCCTCAATTACCTATGACACCATAGCCGAACCATTCTCAACATGCACAAGTACATGTGCTTGCTGCTAAAGCGTCTAAGTCAGTAGCTCAGTGCCTTTAGCCTTTAAAGTTACTGCCCACATCAAGGTACACACGTATTTCTGTTAGTGGACACTGGGTCCACTATTTCGATAATACCATGCACAGCCGTCAAATGACTAGTATTGAAAACTACTCCTATGGTTAGGGTTAGACTCCTTACCTCCACAGGGACCTTCTTAGATACTACCAAGCTTTGTAAAGGTTGCTCGATAGACTTAGGAAACAGAACAATACTCATTGACCTTATTGTTACCCTATTATGTCATTACGATGTCATCCTCGGTATAGATTGGCTCATTGAGATGAACACTGAGATCAATTGCAATGCCAGATTGGTGACAACCCATGAACCTGAGGGCATGACTTTTACTTTCCCAGTGCAGGTCAATTGGTACTACCGCATTAGTTGTTATGCTACCTTGCTAGAGAATATTGATGGCCGATACTTAGAAACACGCCAGTAGTCTAAGACTTCACAGACGTGTTCAGAAAGATACCTGGATTACCTCTTCAGCGTGAGATCGATTTTACCATCGACCTAGTGCTAGGTGCAACCCTATATCTCTACCAATGTATCGCATGCCTCCTTATGAGATGAAGGAACTAAGGAGATAGATCGATGATTTGTTGGATGCAGGCTTCATACGACTGAGTATATCTCCTTTGGGAACACCCATGTTGTTTATAAAGAAGAAGGATAGATCGCTGCAATTGTGTATTGATTATCACAGGTTGAACCAAGTGATAGTGAAGAACAAGTATCTTTTTCCAAGGATAAATGATCTGTCTGATCAGTTGAAAGGAGCACAGTACTTCACTAAGATCGACTTACAGTCGGGGTATCACCTATTGCGCGTCAGGGATGAGGACGTTCAGAAAATAGCATCCAGAACCATCTTTGGGCACTACAAGTTCCTTGTAATGTCGTTTGGACTTACAAACGTACCAGTCGTGTTCATGGACCTTATGAACCGGGTGTTTCGGCCGTATCTGTACCGATTCGTCATCGTATTTATAAATGACATCCTGATATACTTAAAGGGTCGGAAGGATCATGAGGAGCACCTGCGAGTAGTCTTTAATACTCATAGGAAGAACAAGTTGTTTGCTCAGTACAAGAAATGTGACTTCTGGAAAGAAGAAGTAAAGTTCCTGTGACATGTGGTGTCTAGAGAAAGAATAGCTGTGGACCTTACTAAGGTGACCGTAGTTCAGGATTGGGGGCAGTCCGATTCGGATACTGAAGTGAGGAGTTTCCTCGGCCTGACAGGTTATTATCGTCGATTCATTAGGGACTTTTCAAAGATAACCAGACCGTTGTCAAGGTCTTGGTAGCGGGAGCCATCGTCGCTGCCACAAGGGAAGAGGGCACTCGCTCCTCCAATGTCGGGCCTGTCCACAATCGAAGCAAACACCGAAAAAGGGGCCAAAAGATGAAGTGGTCGGCGTTACTGATGATGATGAAGAAGCTACTCAATGTGATGCTGATGCTCTGGCGGCCCGATAGGCTACGCACCTCTGCTGCTGTTGACGCTGCCGGGAGCTACTAGAGGGGGCCTTCCTCTTCCGGCCTCTCCTCTGATCATGATCCCTTTGAGAACCGGCCCACTCAGCCTTGCCTTGAAGTAGAAATACCACCAACGGAGCTCGTTGCAGAGTCGAATCTCACAAAAGGGGGCTCGCATGCTGCTGTTCTGCCTATTTAGGCATCTCAGGAACGAGCTGACGGGTCTGAAGAACATCAGTGACGACCTGCATCAACTTCTGGAGATGCTCAGCTCATACAGGAATCATTAGATAAGCGGGGGTAACACTGGCCTCTAATGGAGACACAGGTATGGTGAGAGCCTCAGGAATAGGTAAGGCAGGCTCCAGAGGGAAAACAAGAATGTCAGATGGTGGAGAAAAGGTCGCTCGTGTCACTGGAGCGGAATGAGAACCACGTCCATAGGTATCATGGCCACGGGCATCACAATCATGAGCACCTCGACTAGACGACATGGTTTACAGAAAGAACAAATGTGATAGAAACCTTGAAGGCTAAAACGGATGAGAGAAACGCACTCGGGACACCACTTGTCCTAAGCTCACAGCAGATATGTGATACTATCCCAAGTTATTCCAAAATTACTTGCTATGCTCTGATACCAACTCCTGTCACGCCCCAGACTCAATAACCGGATTCACAAGGAACTCGATAGCCGGTTCTGGTCGCAACAGCCTCCGTCGTACCCCATTCTCTGCTCCTACAGTAGGTTCTGGTCTTGGGATCTTACAAGAAAGATTTTCATAACACTATAATCATTACTAATACGAGCATACTCAAGATCACAGCAAGTATATCTAAGAATAACAAAGGACGCACATTACAAAATTCACTAAGAATTTGAACTTTTACAAGCTTACATTAGGTCCAAAAGGACATACATAAGATAACAGAAGAAAGAAGGAAGAGGATCTGGAACACTGGGTCCTCGGCTCGCACACCTATCCAAACTTCGCTGTTAAGACACCAACTTAGGATCTCCTTACCCATCAATTGTACATAAGCTTATAAAAAGCTTAGAGGGTAGTGAAAGTTTGTGACAATGATGCTTAGAAGAAGATAGAGAATGTAGAAGGGAGTCATGATCAATGCTAATACCACTAGCCTTACCAAGGCTATCATGAACACAAGAAGCTATACCAAGGCAGTACGATATTGCAAGAAGTCATACCAAGGCTATATAGTGCAATGAGTAATGTAATGCAATATGAGGCTTACACAGCCGATGCAAATATAATGTGAAGTAATGTCAGTGCTCATATCCAATCCACATATTAAGTACATTTCATTCATAAGAAAATCACCGGGGTTTATTAAACTGGTGGATGACTGCCGCTCTACAGACCCCGCACAGTCAAACGAGCGTAAGAGACCTCACTACCCTGCCTACGGACTACCAATCACCAGCAAGGCCAGAAGGTTGCGGACCCATTCACGAGCTAGTCAGACTCAGCCTAGCAATGCCTCCTTACATCAGGCGAGTAAGGCCACACCCCTATCCAACCGACTACATGATAGTAGGAGTCGTGGACTAACGGTATAAGGCCTTCGTGCACTCATATATTCCACTTGGTCACAGTGTTGGAGCAGATCCTTGGTACCATAGAAGTTTTAAAAATTTCACCCATGGACATCTTATGCACCCGGTATGCTCAAGTAACATTTCTAGTATCCAAACATAGTCATTCACGATGTATCTGTGGAGGCTATAGTCCTAATGAAGTAAGGGCAATAATGCTCATATGTTATGCAATGCCAGATGCATGAATCACACAATCAACTATGCATCAATTCCAAGCATCTAATATGCTCAAGAGGGGATACTATGTCCCTTGGAAGGCATCATACAATGCCCAATGACATAATCATAACCACACGCACACAATGTCTTTCAAGCATACAATGCTGAACATGGGCCATGAAGATGGGTTTAGAAGCATTATGCGGCGATATACAAAGTAGTGCACTCCTCTATCCCAGAAGAGACTAAGACTAGGTATTTAGACAATATCCATAAGGAATCCTACATCTAGTGGGGGCCCATTTACCTAGGGTAGCCCATGAGACTAAGCATATAAACTATGTGTCTAAGTAATACAGAAGTGAGTCTAGCAAGAGTTTAAGATGAGCATCTAATCACATTTAGATACAATCGGGCGTAGAGGGGTCCATAATGAGGACATTTAACCACCATTCCCCAAGAGGCATCTTGACCACGGAATATATGGATACAAGGCCCAATGCCTACATTCAATATAAGAACACATGTAACTACATACATATATCCCTCATAATAGGCCATGAGAAAAGGATATAATACCACCTTTAACAACATAGACCCCAAGAGGGAAATTAAGGCCTAAGGCTCAATTTTCAATGGCCATAGAATCCATGCATTAAGTTAGACTTGGTGGGTAGCCTGCGTACACAATATACGGCCCAAGAATAAGTTTAAGTTTGGATGAAATGGGCCCACTACATCAGCCCAATGACTAGCTTTTTAAGTGGGCAACCAAGAGCCCAATACTATCCTTATCTTAGGTCACAAGTCCATCAAAATGGTGGAAGTCGAACCAATATATGGTTGGGCCAAGCTGGGATGTCCCAACCCACTCTGGGCCCATGGGATGCCCTAGAAATTTGATTTAAGATGGGGTCCTCATGTGATCACTAAAAGTGGCCCAAAAGAATGCACTGATTAATTCCAAAGATTATAAGAAAACATAAGCATGCAACACGTACACAAGTTCTCAATATGGTAGGCCCCACAGCCAAATAAAGTTTTAACTATAAAATTGTACATTTAAGGCCCCTTAATAAACTTTCGGCTCTCTCGACTTCCTGGACCTGTTAAAGTCCAGAAATTAGTCAAATAATCTCATGAAGGCCAACAATACTCACAGGGGGCCCCACCAGATAGAGAATGCATCTATATTATGAAAAGATCAAGTGGGCCTGCTACTAGATTGTGAGTCCAGCAGCAACCCAAGGCAGGGAGTGCTTCCGTGATCGGGCGATCTAAGGCTTGAATGGCTTGAACCAACAAATGTTGAGGTAGGCTCCACATACATCCATAGGCCTTTAAACATCTATAGAGAAACTCATGGGCCTACCTTAGAATCACTCAGGAGGACATTCAACCTCAACTAGCTTCCAAGAGGTAGCTCGCCACTACTCGAGCATGAAATAAGGCCCATGGCCGAAGCAATCCATGTCTTAGTGGACCATACATTGAGCCCAATACATAGGCAACCTGGTGGGCCCTTAAGCAAGGTTAGGGCCCAACCATAAAGGTCATGAATTCACTCATTGTGGTGGGCCTAATGGGCAGCTCATTATCCCAACATATGAAAAATCCTTATATTTAATATAAGTAAGTTGGGCCTCACATCTCGGCCCAAGTATGGATCTATTATAGTGCACAAGAAAGGGCCCAACTACTTGAGTATTTGGCCCATAAGACTCATCACAATGGCATGAGAAATATAGGACCCAAGGGTCCAACGGGCCTATCAAAAGTTCCGGCCCAACTAAGGCTATAAGGCTCATAATTAACTAGGAGACTAGCCCAAGAAGAATTCAATTGGAATGGGCCTTTAATCATGCAGTAATTAAGACCAAAAAAATAAAATTAAGATGGTAAGATAACTGAATTAAATCCTCCTCTAATCTAGTGGGTCATATTGCCCCAAAAGAACATTTACAGTTAACAACTATTGGGCTCAATGCCAAATTCCAACCCACCCAAATTTTTGGGTTAGTTGGAGTCTAACAATAGAAGTAGTTTTTAGTATATTTAATCCTTGATGTCCCACAAACATCACTGTGGGCCCCACCAAATGAGAGAGGATATGCAACACATCTATCAAGTGGGACAGGCCGTTGGAATGCAGGCCCAGCAGTAGCCTAAGGCAGGGATGTTTCATGTGTAGGTAGCACTATGGGCTCGGGGTATCTAGCCCAAAAATCACCCAATGGGCCCCAATTGAATACTAAAAAAAGGGAGGATGATCAATCCCCTAAGGACCCCATGTGGATGAGTGGTGGGATATACAACACATCAAGGTGGGCTCACGAAGCAGGCTGGACGGCCAGCTCAGGCTGGGGTGCCTAATGGGCCACTCCCGGCCGTACCACGGCCAGATCAAATGTCTGTTGGGTCTCAAATTTTGTAGAATTATACTTCCATGTATGAGAAACACCCCCACAAAATTTCAAAATTTTGGATATTCCTAAGTATTTTAATTAATTTAAAGAAAATAGTCTGTCTAAAAAATTAAACAGACTTGAACGTCCAACGTGGTGGGCCAGTCCAGCCCTCGTCACAATGTCCAAAGGGGTCCATTGGCCCTAAAATTTTATAACTGAGTCCCACCATAGGTGAAACACCTTCCTATAAATTTTCATGATTTTATGGTACTCATAAGTATTTTAATTAATTTAAAGAATACAATTTGTGCAGGGTAGAATATTGTTGGAATATAACTATGCTGAATTTGGGTCATCCAATGGGTGGGTTATGGGCCTCCAAAATTTATAAAATTTAAATCCAAGGTCTCTCATCAAGCCTAAAATAAGGTGAGATACATAAATATGGCCCACATTCTTAAAAATTATTTTTAAAACTTTATTTTTCATGGGACTATGCTGCTGGACTGTTTAGTAAAAATTTCTGGCAATCTAGTATGTTGGCCCACCCTTTTGGATGCCCCATTGGGGTCCATTGGCTTTAAAATTTTGTAGATAGGTCCTACCATGGGTTAGACACTCTCTTGCAAAATTTTAGAATTTTTGGGATAGTAAAAATATTTTATTTAACTCCTGCAATTTATGGACAGATAGGTATTCTTGAAGAAATCTATTGCTAAAAAAAATGTTGCTGGAAATGTCACTGTCCCTATGTTTGGGACCACATGGGGTGGGCCTGGACCCACCCAAACCCTTGAAAAATTAGGAAAAAAGTGGCCCTACATCTGAACAACAAGTAAGGTCCACTGTGGTGGCCCACTTATTTTAGAAACTTAGATAAAAATGCTCATTTCCAACTTATAGTGTTGCTGAACTGTCCAGAAATTTCATGATAGTTAGCCCACTTTGGCTCATCTCATGGGTCTCAATCATAGGAAAAATGGTGTGGGCCCCATTCCACATTAAAGTGGGGTCTATGCACTGCAAAATTTCTGAGAAAATTTGAGAGAAAAGGGCATGCAAACAGATCCAAATATTAGCTCAAAAAGTCATGTTCCAACTGGGTCTAAAGTCTGGACAGCAACATATGTTGTCCATATTTCGACCCATATAAATAAATCCAAGGGTTTAATATCCTGATCCATCAAGTGAGGTCTACCTTGATGGGTTAGAAAAATTTTGGATCCATTAGTACATTAAATCTCCATGAAAAATCAAGTTTGGAGGCCACACAACCCATGCATGCATGGTGGGCCTGGACGTCCAACAAGGTGGGCTTGGACATCCCATCTCCCTAATGGATCTGAGATGTTGTTGACCTTCTTAGTAGGCCACACCACATCAGAAATAAATAAAAGAAAAAGGAGAGAAGGGGAGAGAGAAAGAGAAAGATCCGGCCATTTATGCAAGGTCCCGCCACTAATGGGCCTTCCATACTACAATCCATGCCATCCACATGTACATATGTTACATGCAAGCTATTATTTATCAAGAAAAGTTGCTGGAGGGTGGGGACACCCTTCCCTACTATGCATGCAAAGACCTAAATGGTGTATGAGATACTAGAATGAAGAGAAAGTACATCATGGTGGGTCCATGGAGAATGGCCCACCATGGAAGGAATGAGTAAGATCTAGGCCCATGGCCTCCATCCTAAGAGCTATGTAGGATCTCCCCCATGGATTGGTGGGTCCTACATGCTTCCACACTATGCCAAAATAATGAAAAAAGGATGGTCCAAAACCGTCTCAAATGACCAAAAAGGACAGTCATGGAACGACGCATGGGCCGTCATAATTTGAGGCGTCGTATTACTTAAAAGGATGGTTGAAAACTGTCATTCTTATTGACAAAAAAAGGACGGTCATAGACCATCCTTAAAAAGGACTGTCATGAACCATTTCTTATGAGCCTTCAAAGGACGACCATGAACAATCCTTTAAAAGGACGATCATGGACCGTCCTTAAAAAGGACTGCTATGAATCGTCTCTTATGAGTCTTAAAAGGATTGTTATGAACCGTCCTTTAAAAGGACGGCTATGGACCGTCCTTAAAAAGGACTACTATGAACCGTCTCTTATAAGCCTTTGAAGGATGACCATGGACCATCCTTTAAAAAGTCTGCTATGAACCGTCTCTTATAAGCCTTCAGTCCTTAGAAAGGACGGTCATAGACCGTCCTTAGAAAGGACTGCTATTAATCGTCTCTTATGACCCTTCAAAGGACATTTTCAAATTTAAGGCGGTCAATATGTACTTGTTACAATATTTTTTATCGTATTTCTTCCTGATATACACCTGTTATATAATATATTTCATCATATTCACATTCACATCCATCTAAGCCCAAACTACGTAAATCCATCCAAAAACTAAATTCATCCAAACATAAACTACATCCATCCAAACACAAACAATCTTATCCATATTACATTCATCCGCGCATAAATACATATAAGTTTAACATCATAAATAAAAAAAGAAATAAAAAAACTTAGCAATGATTTTCTTGTTATGTCTTTCGTCTAATAAAAAAATATTCAACTAACAAAACATTATAATTCAGAATCATGAAGAACTGCAGAAACTTCTTCCAAAAAAGTGGGCACTTTTTTTAAAAATAAAACTGATCATTAAAATAAAACTAATGCAAGCAAATAATGCAAAAAAAGTGTTTCAATTCTAGTTAATAGAAACAACAACAAAAATTAAAGCTTTGTAAAAAGGGGCATGTGTTAAAAGGGATACATTCTTATTTATTGCCACGTGATTGGGCTACATTATTACATCAATCGGGTTCAGGTTCAGGATCGGGTTTAAGTTTGGATTTTCAAGTTTAGGTTTAGGTTTAGGTTAGGGAGTTAAGATTAGGATTAAGTGTAGGTCTAGGTTAAGGGATTTGAGAATACATTTAGGTTTTAGGTTTAGGTTTAAGTTTTAGGTTATAGGTTTAGGTATAGGTATAGGTTTAGGTTATAGGTTTAGGTTAAGGTTATGTTATAGGTTATAAGTTTAGGTTATAGGTTGTAGATTAAGGTTTAGGTTATAGGTTTTGGTTTAGGTTTACGTTAAGGTTTACGTTTAGGTTATAGGTTTAGGTTAAGGTTTAGGTTTAGGAAATCGGGTTCGGGTTCGGGATTGGGTTTAAGTTTGGGTTTTCAAGTTTAGGTTTAGGTTTAGGTTAGGGAGTTGAGATTAGGATTAGGTGTAGGTTTAGGTTAGGGATTTGAGAATACATTCAATTTTAGGTTTAGGTTTAGGTTTTAGGTTTTAGGTTATAGGTTAAGGTTTAGGTTTTAGGTTTAGGTTAAGGTTAGGTTATAGGTTATAAGTATAGGTTATAGGTTATAGGTTAAGGTTTTAGGTCATAAGTTTTGGTTTAGGTTAAGGTTATAAGTTTAGGTTAAGGTTTAGGTTTAGGTTATAAGTTATATGTTTAGGGAATTGAGAATAGGTTAAGGTTTAGGTTTAGGAAATCGGGTTCGGGTTCGGGATCGGGTTTAGGTTTGGGTTTTCAAGTTTAGGTTTAGGTTTGGGTTAGAGAGTTGAGATTAAGATTAGGTGTAGCTTTAGGTTTAGGGATTTGAGAATACATTTAGGTTATAGGTTTATGTTTAGGTTATAAGTTATAGGTTTAGGTTTAGGTTAAGGTTTAGGTTTAGGTTATAAGCTATAGGTTTAGGGAATTGAGAATAGGTTAAGGTTTAGGTTTAAGAAATTGGGTTTGGGTTCGGGATTGGATTTAGGTTTACATTTTCAAGTTTAGATTTAGGTTTAAGTAAGGGAGTTGAGATTAGGATTAGGTGCAGGTTTAGGTTTAGGGATTTGAGAATACATTTAGGTTTTAGGTTTAGGTTTAGGTTATAGGTTATAGGTTATAGGTTTAGGTTTAGGTTAAGGTTTAGGTTTAGGTTTAGGTTATAAGCTATAGGTTTAGGAAATTGAGAATAGGTTAAGGTTTAGGTTTAGGAAGTCGGGTTTGGGTTCGGGATAGGGTTTAGGTTTGGGTTTTCAAGTTTAGGTTAGGGAGTTGAGATTAGGTTTAGATGTAGTTTACGTTTAGGGATTTGAGAATACATTTAGGTTTTAGGTTTAGGTTTAGGTTTTAGGTTATAGGTTAAGGTTTAGGTTTTAGGTTTAGGTTAAGATTAAGTTATAGGTTATAAGTTTAGGTTATAGGTTATAGGTTAAGGTTTTAGGTCATAGGTTTTAGTTTAGGTTAAAGGTTATAGGTTAAGGTTTAGAGAATTGAGTTTAGGTTATAGGTTACAGGTTTAGGTTATAAGTTAAGTTTATGGGTTAAGGTTTAAGTTATAGGTTAAGGTTTAGGTTTAGGTTTAGGTTATAGGTTTTGGGAATTGAGAATAGGTTTAGGTTATAAGTGTAGGTTTAGGTTATGGTGTAGGTTAAGGTTTTGGGAATTGAGTTTAGGTTATAGATCATAGGTTTTTGGTTAAGGTTTAGATTATAGTTTTAGGTTTTAGGATTTGAGAATAAGTTTAGGTTATAAGTATAAGTTGAGGTTTAGAGATTTGAGAATACATTTACGTTTTAGGTTTAGGTTTAGGTTTTACGTTTAGGTTAAGGTTACAGGTTTAGGTTTAGGTTTAGGTTATAAGTGTAAGTTATAGGTTTAGGTTTAGGTTAGGTTATAGGTTAAGGTTTAGGGAATTGAGTTTAGGTTATAGGTTATAGGTTAAGGTTATGGGTTAAGGTTTAGGTTATAGGTTAAGGTTTAGGTTTAGGTTTGGGTTTAGGTTTAGGTTATAGGTTTTGGGATTTGAGAATAGGTTTAGGTTATAAGTGTAGGTTTAGGTTCAAGGAATTGAGTTTAGGTTATAGATCATAGGTTTTTGGTTAAGGTTTAGGTTATAGTTATAGGTTTTGGGATTTGAGAATAGGTTTAGGTTAATAGTATAGATTTAGGTTCAGGAATTTGAGAATACATTTACGTTTTAGGTTTAAGTTTAGGTTTTACATTTAGGTTAAGGTTACAGGTTTAGGTTTAGGTTATAAGTGTAAGTTATAGGTTTAGTTTTAGGTTAGGTTAGAGGTTAAGGTTTAGGGAATTGAGTTTAGGTTATAGGTTATAGGTTTACGTTTAGGTTTAGGAATTCGGGTTTAGGTTTAGGTTCAGGTTATACGTTTGGCTTAAGGTGTAGGTTTAAATCAAGTGAATTAAGTTTAGGTTATAGGTTTATGTTTAGGTTTAGGCTAAGGGTTTAGGGATTCAGATTCGGGTTCAGGATCGGGTTTAGGTTTAGGTTAGGGAGTTGAGATTAGGATTAGGTGTAAGTTTAGGTTTAGGGATTTGAGATTTGGATTAGGTGTAGGTTTAGGTTTAGGAATTTGAGAATAGGTTTAGGTTATAGGTTTAGGTTTAGGTTTAAGTTTAGGTTTAAGTTATAGGTTTACGTTAAGGTTAAGGTTATAGGTTTAGGTTTAGGTTAGGTTATAAGTTTTTGGTTAAGGTTTAAGTTATAGTTATAGGTTTTAGGATTTAAGAATAGGTTTAGGTTATAAGTATAGGTTTAGGTTGGGTTATAGGTTAAGGTTTAGGGAATTGAGTTTAGGTTATAGGTTCAAGTTATACGTTATAGGTTTCAGTTAAGGTTTAGGTTATAGGTTTTGGGATTTAAAAATAGGTTTAGGTTATAAGTATAGGTTTAGAGTTTAGGTTATAGGTTTAGGTTATAGGTTATAGGTTTATGTTAAGGTTTAGGTTGTAATTATATGTTTTGGGATTTGAGAATAGGTTTAGGTTATAGGTTAAGGGTGTGGTCCCTATAAATACAGATATAAACGCCGCCTACTCTAATTGGCTAGGCCCTTCCAATGTTGTCCATAGGAAATAGATAACTTCATCATGGTCATAACAGCAGTTCTCACCTTCCAAGCACCCCCACTCATCCAGATAGCTCCAAAGCACATCCGGGTCTGCTCCATTAATTTCGAGCAAATACATAAATACGGCCTATCCAAATGGCCAGGCCCCTCCAATGTTATCCATAGGAAATGGACAGCTTCATTATAGTCGTAACAGCGGTTCCCACCTTCTAGGGACCCCCGCTCAACATCCGGATAGCTCTGATGCACATCCGGGTCTGCTCCATCAATTTTGAGCTAATATATTTAAAAATAAAAATATATTTAAAAGCATCTGGATACCTAGGGAAGGCCTCCCATATTTGTATTGTTGGTTACTTATCCCTTTGTTTACAAGCCACAATTGACCAAAAATTTTTATCGCTACTTGTACTCTGAAACAAACTAAATATAACTAGGAAATAATATAAGGAATAAGAAAAAATGAATTTACCTGTACACATCATTAAATGTTTCCCTATAAGGAGGTGATATTATATCTTTGATAACCACAACCTGTATGACAGAGAAAAATGCAACCAATACAATCTATTACAATTCAAAGGAGAAAAAAGATTGTGGCTGCACCAATATTCTAGTACATTACAAACGGCTGCCTACGTACCCAAAAAGTCAGATTGGGATCAAGCCACTAAGTACTTCTTTTTAATTAACCCACCGATGTTTCCCCACTCTCACCTCTTCGTCTCTCTCTCTCTCTTGAAGCAAAAAATAAGAAGAAAAAAAAATCTCTTTTATGTTTTTTCAATCCATCTTCCATTTTCTTCTTAACAAGAAAATCCATATTTACTAATATTTCCATTTTTCTATTTTTCAAAAGAATGAGTTCGGACTCTGAAAGCGTCAGCTCCAGCACTCGTACTTTCAGATCAAACCCTAATCAAGGACTCCAAAATTGCCAAGTACTCATAAACATTCATTGCAAGCATTTTCTGTCTATATGCATGACGACCATACTATTAAGATCAATCCTCTTATTTTCATTTACAGAAACTAATGGATGACAAATTATGTGTAACATACAAAGATGGTTCAGCCACTTATGCAATTAGGGAAGGTTCAAAAGGACATACATATTTGAAAGATGGATTTTGGGTGCGGTAATGGCAACGGTGTTCCAATTTGAGGCTTTTTGGGTGTGGTTTCACTGCCACTTTTCTTCGTTGTCGAGCCCCAATCACAAACTTATGGATTTGGTCGATAAAATATATGAAAAGATTCAACCCCACAAAAGAAGATGAAAAACAAGCCATGAATGATAGAGCAATGCAATTGCCTAATCACAAGTGCAACTATTCAGCTTGGCCTAGTTCTTCTGTGGGCCACGCACGTATACATATGTTAATGGTTCATGATCATACTATCCTAATAATACACGATCAACAAAGATACCCATAGCGGCCCACTCGAAAATTAGCCTAGATGTCACTCATGTGCTACTTTAATGTTGACAGTCTGTAGTCATTAGAAAATAGCAAACTTGAAGAAATAGAACAGAGCAAAGCCTCAAATTTGAAAGAAGGATTTGTTACTATGGATTTGTTTTGTTTGGTTTTTCATCTAATATCTTTGTTCTACTCTTTAATGTCTTTAATGAACTATTTCAGGCATAATATACATCTATGCTATATATAAGAGAGCAACTCTAGGAATTGAAATTTGTAACTAGCCCACCATTTGTTAATTCCATTTCTAATGCAGGTCAGCCCAAGCAACATCTTCTTGTAACTGGATGGAGTGTGTAAGTGCAAAGAGGCTTGTTGCAGGTGATTCGGTCGTCTTTCATCTGGAATGCTCGTTCAGATCCTCATGCCACCTATCTTATGCATGTAGCATTTCAACTTGCCTTGTCATATATAATTTGCATCTAACACTAAAATATATTGGTTTCATCATCAGGAATGAAAGAATCAATTAATCCTGGGAATCTGGCATGCTAATCAGCCACAAATAGTCATGCCTTTGTCACTATATATATATATTAACTTCTTGAATTGTCTTTCATAAAAAGAAAAAAGAAAAAAGAAAGAAATAGTTACTGACCATAAGCACTGGTGGATTTCATGCATGAGGGTTTGTACTCTCAAGGTAAGGAGTGATGATGTACTCTCCTCCATCTCTTTGAGTGTCCTTAACAGTTGCATCACAATCAAATTTTCACTGGTACAATTTGGAATGTACACAATAATGGAAAGTAGATTACTGAATCACAATTTCATGTAAAATCTTTCTGCCAGCTCTAGATTCCTGAGGTATTTCAAATCTACCCAATGATAAGAAGCTAGATTTGAAGCAAAGAACATTATGGAATCAGGTCGCAATGTGCACAATGAAAATAACTTGGAAAAGGATGAAGCTTGTGGAGAAATTTTTTACAGCTCTAGCAAACTCATTTGTAAGTATTAGATCATTCAAGTGTAAAATATTAAGAAAGCTTTTTAGTGTAGTACATGTGAATTAAAACTGCACTAACAGTAAACTGTTAAGTATAAGAGGAACTAAGGCAATGGTAATTAAACGATAAACCAAAAATAACGAAAAAAAAAGATAGATCTTATCCAAATAAGTGTGTTGGCATGTGTGACAAGCAAACATATTTGGTTGAAACAGAATATAGGAGTTTTTGTAACATTGCTAGACAAGTCACAAATTCTAATAAGGTTGTAAGTACAAAGGAACATACTAGCAAAAAAGTAAGATTAAGATATATATTTAAATAAAGTGGGTGGACATAATCATCAACAATATTTAGTTCACAAAACCGCCATGGCAAGGTGTCCAGTTCTATGTATTGTAGGACTTTGGTGGTACACTTAAGACCTTTCCCATAGGAAAAATTCAAGAAATGTGTGAGTTTTAATCATATCAGCCCTATGAAAAGGTAAAAATCTCATCAATTTCAAGAAAGGTAGGAAAAAAAAATCAAAAACAAGGAAATTAGATCTATCCATCTACTTAGAGTGGTAAATAGAGGAAAAAATTAGGAAAAAATGTGTGAAATATTATCATTTTGCTATGCGTAAAAAGGAGAAAATTAAATTTATTAAGAATGCCATCCAAAAAATTCCATTATGTTAGTAAGAAAATAAATTTATTTCAGTTTGATAACCATTGATGGTTACTTTGAACAATTTCAAGAAAAAACAAAGCACCTGAGGAAATGTGTCTTCCAGTGTATAGCCCCTAGCTTTCATTCTTTCTAATAAAATTTTGGTTAGAATATATATATATATATATATATATATATATATATATATATATATATATATATATATATATATATATATATATATATATATATATATATATATATAAATCATCTCCAAGAATATAAGAAATGCCCCACCATTTGTCCTCTTCAACAACTGGTTATTCTACTATCAGGTCTTCATTGCTTTGTTTTCAACCAAAAATGCCCAAAGGTCAGCCAAAGATTGGGCTTGATGGCCACCAACACAGCATGAACACACTTTTAAGAATGAAATATGTAGAAAAAGATATGAATAACCCTACCTAATTAGTCGATGCATAAATAATCATCTATCTTGTTTAAAGGGAGGAATTTGCTTCTGACTCAGGCACTTGACTTCGAAGGCAGAAATCTTTTACATGTTGCCTTGTCACATAATGCACCCAGGAAATCTCTGTTCTTGGGAGAGTCCTAAAAATTTGATAAAAAGCATGGTAAGGGAATGTCAAGAGAAGAAAAGTGAAGAAGATGAGTACAAACATTGACACAAAATTACAAACTAACTAGATCTCACCAAACCAAGGTTGCTTAATTTGAAAAAAATGAGTCTAGATGTCTAAATATGTAGAAATGACTAGAATACAATTTTGAACCAACATTTACAAACTTGCAAATACAAACACATGCGCATATCTATAGTTCAAATTATAAATTAGTGTTGTTGGCTCCAATTATACATGATTACTATAATATGAAAGCTAAGTAGGTTGGTAATCCATTCATGTAGCCAAAAGACTGAAAATACTAGAAATTTTCATCTTGAGTCAACTGACAAAAAAAGCAATGAAAAAAAAATATTTGGTTGAAATGATAATGCAGCCAATAATTTGATTACAGTCACTAGTTGCCGTCATACAATAATAGTTCCAACTATCAATGACTTCAACCCGAAGATAGCCAGTCAATAACATAGATCCCACTGCTTCGACCTAAAGAAAACTTATGGCTATCTACAACTGAAATACCTACTTGTGACACTTGACATACATTTTCAAGCTCACCATTGGCCTTTGTAATGGCTTGCGCTAAGGCAACAACAACTTCATGAAATTTAAGAGTTTGCATTTGTTTAGAGGTGCTTTGTGCCCCTTTATAGGGAGTCCACTAAACTTTTTAGAGGGAACAAATTCCTTAACACCATTCATCTTAGGTGCAATGTGTATGCATTTGATGCTTTAGGACAATGTAAACTGCTAGCTATTGGGGCTGGAATGGCATGCACTGGCATCATAGAAAAAAAAATCATGGAACTCATCATAACATTTTAAATCCCATATTAAAGTAGCTTATAACTCACTAATATTATCAATAAAAGAAATCACAGAACTCGTCATAATATTTTAAACATGGGACTGCAACCAAAACAAACATCATCCATAAACATCAACTTTGCCTAAAACTGCAATATCATGAATGCCCAATAAACAGAAACATAAAAAATAATGACAAAATTCGCATAATCCCAATTTCGACATATAGGTGTCCGTGAATCAAAGGTTAGCATTGTTCAACTCATCCTAATCTTGGGACTATGAGTAAGTAATTGTGCAGTTAATACACGCCAACTGCACAATTTTTGAGTTCCCGCATATCAAGCGCCTTGATCCAGCCAGTGCAATTGGGCACCATTTCCAAGGAGAAATCACCAACTAATTCCTTATATTTAAGGTACCATGTTCTTTTATCTTCCGCTGTTATGTTGCTTTTTTGTAACATTAAAGACATGCACAAGGAGTGCGGCATTCATAAATATCAATTGGGATGAAAATGAGTATGGTCCATTCATATGGTGGCATGGTCTTACTTAAATTCTATGCAAATGGTTCTTCCAATCTTAGGATTGTTAGTGCACAGGCCATTGATGGCGAGGCCTGTCAAATAACATTTCAATCATTGAATCACCAGGCCCACTTTATAGGCTGAAAATCTCTAATATTATTGTACAACCTCTCCACCCCAAGCATTTTATCATACCTCTTAGAGAAACTTCGATAGATTTGATAGAAGGATTGATCACAACATGTACCACTACCGTAGTAGAAGTCGGTTGTGAGTAGAAAGGCCTGAAAAAATGTCACAGAGGATGAAAAAGATAAGGAAATTGAGGCTCAACAGAATGCAGAGCTTCTCCTAAGGACTACATTTTCTTGGACATGGTAACAAGAAATAGCAAGAGAGTAGCATGAAAATAACACAAACCATCCAGTTTCTGTCAATCAGTCGCAACAAACAAACATTTCCATATTTAGACCCGTCTCAACCGAGTCCGATTTTGCTGCCAAGTCATCTTTTGTTCATCCTCTTCCCAATTCAAACGCAACCAGTCCGAGATGAGTTAGATCACCATACCTATTGGGGTCCCACCATCAGTTATAATGATGATTAAAACCCTTGACCAAGTATGTTCTAGAAAGATTTCATCAGTGGGCAAGTTCTGCCCAAACTTCCCTTTTCTAATGCTCCCGATCTCTCCTTTTAAGTGAGAAAGAGAGAGAGAGATGGTTCCTTTTATTAGAGAAAACATCCATTCTATGAGAAAAGCTAGGGTATACATCATAGTGGGGCTACATAAAACACATCATGGTGGGTCCGATCGGCGAGGAAAGAGAAGCTCACCTTTTTGAAGAGGCTACTCGATGGCGATGGAAGATGCCGCTACTCGATGGCGATGTGATGCCGCTGCTTGAAAATGGGAGAAGCTCTTGAGGGCTGGGATGCGCTGCTTGAAAATGGAAAAGAGCAAATGGCACTCGCGGGCTGCGATGCGCTGCTTGAAAATGGAAAAGAGAAAATGGTGCTTGCAATTCCTCTTCTAAATAAGATAAACCTTTGAAATCTGAAACAGTGTGTGTTTACCATTTTTTTTATAACAAACAATCTGTTAACATTCATACATGAAAGAGGGACCATTTTCTAGATGGTTAAGATTGTATTATCTAAGAAAATTATAAATATTAAACATTTACAACTAGAAGGATTATTTAAATGGTCTGGATAACTCTATATCATTGCCACTGTTTTCATGAACTAGTTACTACTATTTTACATTTTGTACAATACTGTACAAAACTCACAGTTTTGTACAGAAGAAAAAATGATAAATTGGAAAGGGGAGGGCTCTATGGGCCCCACCATGATGGATTTGTTTCATCCAAGCCGTCCATCCATTTATCAACATTTTTTTGGGATTGATCCCCAAAAATTAACCCTAATTAATTCTCTGGTGGACCACAAAATGAGAAAACTCAGGACGGTTGGATGTCCACCATTCAAAACTGTAGTAATAGCTAAACCTACCTTCAAAACTCAGGACAGTTGGACGTCCATCATTCAAAACTGCAGCAATAGCTAAACCTGCCTGCAAAACTCAGGACGGCATGGATGAAACACATACATTATGGTGGGACCTATAGAGCACCGACCTGCATCCACCAAGTTTTGTAGGCCCCACTATGATGTATTTGTTATATCCACACCATCCATCCATTTTGAGATATCATTTTACGTCATGAGCTAAAGAATGAGGCAGATAAAAATCTGTAGTGGACCCCACCACAGAAATCTCAGGTGCACTACACCACATGAAGTCAATAGTAATTGGATATCCATCATTAAAATCCTCCTAAGGCTTATTGTACTGTTTATTTTTAGGTTATAAGTATAAACTGAACGTCTACCATTGAAAAATTTTGAGAGGCAGATTCAAAGTTCGAGTGGACCCCATCACAAAAAATAGTGGGAATTGAATGCCTACCATTAAAACCTTACTTTGGGCCGTAAAAGTTTTCAACCAAGCTAATATATATGTTTTCCCTTATTCCATGTCTCTATTAACTTATAAACAGGTTGGATCTTAAATAAACATCGCAACGAGCCCTAAAAAGGTTTCAATAGTGGGTGTCACTATCTTTTCTATGGTGGGTCCACCTGAACTTTGGATCTGCCCCGTCAGTTAGATGCACCATTCCATGGTGGCCTAGGCCTGAAGCTTAAAAATAAAGTCAGTCCATGACTTGGGTGGGCCACACCACATACTATAGTTGAGAGGGTTACCCTCCCATTAAAACATTCATAATCATTTATTAGGCCCACCTAGATGTGGTTCATAGATCCAGCCTATTCATTATGTGTGTCCCACTTAGATGAGGAGTTAGACCAAGTTTCATACACATCTAAAACTTATGTGGGCCCCACCAAATGCTTTTGTATGTTTTAGGGATGTCTTCGCATAGTTTTAGATGTTGTGGCCCACCTGAGTTTCGTATATAACTGATTTTTGGACTTAAAGGGGACACATCAAATGCATGGTGTTGATGTTCTATACACATCATGGTGGGGCGCACACAGATTAACCTCATGGGAAGTTCCCATGAGGTGACCTTATAGTACCATTTCACTATTTAGGTAACTCCTTCATAGGTGTTACTCTAACCATGTAGGGCCCACCTTGATATATTTTATGTATATCGACATCGTCCATATATTTTTCCATCATATTTTATGATGTGATTTTAAATCATAAGAACTAAATAATCTTAGGTGAGCCATACCAATCAAAACAATATGATGAATAACCATTAAAAACCTTTTGAAGGCCACAAAAGTTTTAGATCAATTTGATCTTTTTATTTTACCTTCATCTAGATCTTCTTTACATTATCAACAAGTTGGATTACAAATAAACATTACTAAAACCTTACGATGGGCTCTTTATAATTTTTAATGGTGATGTACTATATTATCATTCTTTCCAGTGGTGTGGTCCACTTAAGATTTAAATCTACACAATTTTTTATACCTGGCCCAAAAATGGGTTGGAGAAATGTATGGGCGGCAAGGATATATAACACATCATCAAAATCTCACTTTTATTGTCTAACTTTTCAATTTTTCTTGTCAAAATACAAAATCTAGTTTTCTGTTTTAAAAAATATTTTTTTTTTACAATTTGTCAATTTTTTCACAATTTTGTTTAATTTTTAATTTTTTTTTTTCAAAATATCATTTTTTTTAATCGAAATCTCACTTTTGTTATATAACTTTTCAATTTTTCTTGTCAAAATACAAAATCTAGTTTTCTTTTTTAAAATATAAATTTTTTTACAATTTGTCAATTTTTTCACAATTTTGTTTAATTTTTATAATTTCTTTTTCAAAATATCATTTTTTTAATCTCACTTTGGTTATATAACTTTTCAATTTTTCTTGTCAAAATACAAAATCTAGTTCTCTTTTAAAAAATATATTTTTTTTTACAATTTGTCAATTTTTTCACAATTTTGTTTAATTTTTAAAATTTTCTTTTTCAAAATATCATTTTTTTTTATCGAAATCTTGTTATATAACTTTTTATATTTTTTTGTCAAAATATAAAATCTACTTTTCTTTTTTAAAATTTATATTTTTTTACAATTTGTCAATTTTTTCACAATTTTGTTTAATTTTTTATATATTTTTTTTCAAAATATCATTTTTTTTATCGAAATCTTTTTTTTGTCAAAGTTATCAACATTATTTAAAGTTCTTAATTTAAAAAAAAAAAAATCCAGATTTTTATAAAATCAGTTTTTTTTAAACATTATTAATTATTTTTTCTAAGCTTCTTAACTCTTTTTTTTCGAAATTCATAATTTTTCGGTTCTTAATTATTTTTTCTAAGCTTCTAAACTATTTTTGTTTAATTTTTTGGTTCTTAATTATTTTCTAAGCTGCTTAACTATTTTTTGTTTAATTTTTTCTTAATTATTTCCTAAGTTTCTTAATTATTTATGGTGCTTCTTAACTATTTTTGGTTCTTAATTATTTTCTAAGCTTCTTATTTATTTTCTAAGCTTCTTAACTATTTTTGGTTCTTCATTATTTTCTAAGCTTCTTAATTATTTTCTAAGCTTCTTAACTTTTTTTGTAAGCTTCTTAATTATTTTTGTTTAATTTTTTCTTAATTATTTTCTAAGCTTCTTAACTATTTTTTGTTTAATTTTTTCTAAGCTTCTTAACTATTTTTGTATAATTTTTTCTAAGCTTCTTAACTATTTTTGTCAATTTTATCACAATTTTGTTTAATTTTTTGGTTCTTAATTATTTTTTCTAAGCTTTTTAACTATTTTTTTTTCGAAATTCATAATTTTCTTTTCGAAATTCATAATTTTTTGGTTCTTAATTATTTTTTTAAACATTGTTAATTATTTTTTCTAAGCTTCTTATTCAAAGTTCTTAATTTTTTTTTTTCAAAATCCTTATTTTTATAAAATCATTTTTTTTAACATTGTTAATTATTTTTTTAAGCTTCTTAACTATTTTTTTTTTTCAAAATGCATAATTTTTTTCTAAGCTTGTTAACTATTTTTTTTTTCTAAGCATTAGAGACAGTTAAGGACCGTCTCTAATGCAGACGGTCTTTGATGGTCTCAGATGACCGTTATAAGACGGTTAAGGACCGTCTCTAATAGAGACGGTAATTGACAGTCTCTAATAGAGACGGTAATTGACAGTCTCTAATAGAGACAGTCCTTGACAATCTCTAATAGAGACGGTCTTTACTAGGGCGATAAGACGGCTAAGGACCGTCTCTAATAGAGACGGTCTTTGACCATCTCATATTACAAGTAAAAGATGGTCAATGATCATCTCTAATGCAGACGGCCAGTGACCATCCCAGATGACCGCATATTTGACTGTCTCTAATGCGGACGGTCGTTGACTGTTTCAAATGATTTGTGAACGTTCAACATTTTATGACAATATTAGGGATAGTCAAGAGCCGTCTAAAATTTTAGAGACGGTTTACAGCCTTCTCTAAATCGTCTTTAAACCAAAGAATTTTAGAAATGGTCTACAACCGTCTCAAAATTTGTCATTTTTTTTTTTCATTTTTCACGTAGTGCCATGCATGTTGCAAAAGGAAAGGGAGAAAGGGAAAAAGAAGCACCAACCTTAATGGATCCTACTCTAAAGTTACATCAATCTACTCTTCATGATCCAAGGGACATGTTTCAATGGGTGACATGGATTGTTGAAGGTTAAATGGGAGGGGAGGATTAAAGGGAGAAGGGGCTGGATAGAAGGAGAAGGTGGGGACATTTGGAGGTGTTGCTAGGAGAAGAGAGGAGACTAGAGAGAAATGTAAGGGAGAGGAGAAATTGCTAGAAGAGAGAGAGAGAGAGAGAGAGAGAGAGAGAGAGAGAGAGAGAGGTCATCATGAGTTCTCTCCTAGGATAGGAAAATCCATCATGAAACTAGGGTGATATAAACAATGCTCATAGACTCATAGGCTTGGGGTAGGGATGGGTAGTGTGTGGGTAGTGGGTGGTGTAGAGGATGAGGTTTAGGTTGTGTGTGGGTAGTGTGTTGGAACTTGCATAAAAGTGGGTGGCCATCTTGAAAAATATGCCCTCCACACTAAGTGGGCCACATGATCATGATCAAGGGCTAGAAATGAAATGTCTACATATTATGATCTATACGTTGGATGGATGTACAAGATGTAATGTTGGAACCGCAAGGACGAAGCAGACAAGATGGCATAGGTCTCGGCTCGATCTGAGTCGGGTTTATATGACCGGACTTAAGGATGAACACAAACACAATCCAAGGGTTGCGGGTCGCCGAAATTCAACCAGTAGGACCGCGAGACCATTATGAACAAGATGCACACCCACATACAGACATGCACACATGCGAACTTGCGTCGGGTCTCACATCTCCTACCATACTGGTAAGGCTAACCTTGTGGCAGATGCGTTGAGCCGTAAGAAGACAATAGAATTTATGGCTCCGCTAATGATAAAAGATGGAACATGGTAGAATTTGTGTGAGACTTTGAGCAGAAACTTATGGTAGTGGAGTCGTTCGAGAGCATCGCGAATATTCGTGTACAGCCACCTATCGACGACCAAATAATTGTGGCTCAGACGGAAGATGAATGATTGTTGGAGTTGAGAAAACAAGCTAATGATGATGAATACTCCAGATGGAGAGTTGGTTCGGATGGGAGTTTACGTTATCATGGCCACCTTTGCATCTCATATCTTCATGACTTGAGAAGGGAAGTTCTCGAAGCTGCTCACAATTCAAAGATGGCGATGCATCTTGGTAGTACAAAGATGTATCAAGATATGAAATGTTTATATTGGTGGGATAACTTGAAGGCCCACATAACAAATTATGTGTCTCGTTATCTCATGTGCCCACAGGTCAAGGTTGAACATCACTGACCTCATAGATTACTTCAGCCCATGCCCATAGCTGAATGGAAGTGAGACTTCATATCAATGGATTTCATTTTTGAATTACCAAAGACGAGGAAGGGGCATGACTCCATTTGAGTGATTGTTGACTGATTGATGAAATTGGCTCAATTCCTCCCGATTAAAGTTTCAAACTCAGTAAACGATTTGGCCAGGTTATATATCAAGGAAATAGTACGTCTTAATGGAGTGCCTATGGAGATTGTGTCGGATCGAGACACGATTCACATCTATCTTTGGGACTTGAATCCAAGAAACAATGGGAGTTCAACTGAAGCTCAGTACCACGTTCCACCCACCAACGGATGGATAAACAAAATGAGTAAATCAGGTGTTAGAAGATATGTTGCGAGCATGTGTGCTCGATTTCAAAGACAATTGGGATGACTGTTTTCCCTATGTTGAATTCAATTATAATAACAGCTTTCAAGCAAGTATTGACATATCTCCCTACAAAGCATTGTATGGGCATCCGCATTGAGCACCGCATTGTTGGGCAGAAGTTAGTGAGAAGAGTTTGATTGGCTCAGATTTAGTGCAAGCGACCTCAGAGAAGATCGACATTATCAGGCGTTAACTCCTTGCAACACAGAGCAGACAAAAGAGTTACGCTGATACAAGACGATGACAGCTAGAGTTTGAGGTTAGGGACCACGTATTTCTGAAAGTTTTTCCAATGAAGGGAGTCCTTCGCTTTGGTAAGAAAGGGAAGCTTATTCCTCGATTTATTGGTTCAATTCAGATTCCAGACCGAGTGGGTGTAATAGCTTACCGCCTTACTTTGCCCACACCACTTGCAAGCGTACACAACGTATTTCATGTATCGATGCTGAAGAAATACATTCCTAATCCGTCCCACATTATTAAATGGGAGCAAGAACAGTTGAGTGAAGATGTTACCTATGTACTGCGACCAATGCGTATTCTAGACAGGAAGGAGCAGATGCTATGCAGTAAAGCGATTCTGCTTGTACAGGTATTGTGGACTCACCATACTGATGAAGAGGCTACTTGGGAAACAGAAGTCGAAGTCCATAAGAACTACCCTTAGATTCTTGAGGAGTACGAAATTGTATTAATTTTGAGGATAAAATTTTTCTTTGAGAGAGGTAGATTGTAACGTCTAAGAAAAATTCGTACAAAGACCCGAGTACCACCTCAAGAAGAAATCCTTAATGAGAAAATCCTTTAGTAATTAGATAAAAATTAATTAAGTACTAAACTCAATCACCAGTAGAATTAGCTTGAACCACTATCTATATAAACTGCAAGACCCAAAACCATTAGAATCGCTATCTCAACATTACCTAAGAACCTAGGACCAATCTCAAAACCTAGTTGCTCAAGGGAGCGCATTGAAACTCCGTGTCGGACCTAGACCGCATATCGAAAGTCCAATTACCTTGAAACTATAACGTTATGACCGCCATACTAGGCTTGACAAGCATCATGAGAATCAAACCTAAATAGTATCCAAAAGTGCACAACTTGAGCCCTGAGCAAAGTATGTGAAAAACACAAATATCTTTAGAAAATGAACTCAAACTTAAGTGATTTGGACTGTTTGTTTGCGGGTAAAATTTAAGATTTCAGACTGTCAGTTTTTGATCAAACCTTACCGGTGGATCAGAAAAATTTTCCTACACATATCAGTATACTTATGGCCCTGATCGAGTCACGATGCCCGTTGAACTGAAACGGGTCCTCCACGGTCAATCTATAGATTCGATCGGATCAAAACCTTAACCTGAATTAAATCCATTGTTAGGGAACTTACTCCATGACTTAAGTGAGAAATGAGCCTCCAGATGAGTCCCGTTTGCCCGAAACAGCCACCCTTTGGCTATACCCTAAGTATACCATGGCACTGGGGCCATTGACATCACTTCTAGGCCTATATAATGCCTTTAACCCACCCCTCTCTCATTCCATACAAATTTCTCTAGCCTTAGGAGAGAGAAGAGAGAAAAGAGGATAAAATAGTGAGGAGAAGAATGAGAGATCAGGAGATCGTTACTGAAATTCACTCTCACCACTCCACGTACCAAATCATCTCTCTCATATCGCTATACCGTTGATTTCAACTTCATTATGGGTAAGAAATCATAACCCTAATCTGTGTTAGGAATCCAAATAGAGAAATCAATGAAATAGCTAACCTATTTTAATGTTTAGGTAGCCATTATGTTGTACACGGGGACGTTGTGTACGAATCGGGTTCGTAATAGGCGTATTGACAAAAGGTGTGGACTATAAACGTTTAGGTTATGGTTTTCAAGGATTACAATGTCAACAATGATTTATGCTTAACTTGCTGGTTGTCATATGATATTATCTACAATGTTTTGTTTGCTAAACTATACATGTGTAAAATATGTGAGTATAAAATGCATTCTATGTGTTTGTTGAAATGTTTGAATGAAAGTGAAATTATGATTTATGCCGGCCATACCTATTAACCTAGAATACATGTTCGTTGTATGTGAGACAATTCCTTTATGAAAGGATTTGTCATAATATATGTTATAATAATATTGGTTCATGTTTGTGGTATTATGTAGTCAAAGTGTTTGTTAAAATGTATAAATAATATTTTGTTGATGGATTGTACTTATTAAGTACATTAAGACGGGATTCTTAGTATCTTTAGTCATATGAATCGCTTTCTTCATGTTTTGTAAATTGTCATTATATGATTAATGGGTGAAATGCATATGTACGTCAACTTGTCAAATGTGTTTGATAACATGCTCAAATGAGATTTATGTTTGTATTATTCGTTAAATACTGATATGAGTAACATATGTGATTCTCTAATTCATTTAAGCATGTTTGAGACTACCACCTAGTCCAGGCAATCGGTAATGGCTCCTGATTGAGTGGTCGAACTAGTTTCACTACATTAGATACGTTCGATGAATCTGAGTCGAATAGTAATTATCAACTGTGGTTGGGCCATGAGGAGTGTGTATGCACTCCATGTCGATTAATTTAGTGTGCGCTCGTACCTCTTGAACTTGTCAAGTAACCCGATTGGCTCAATGTGTGTTTATCATGTATAGACGTTAATTGTTGAATATAAGGTACCACTTACTAATGTAAAGCCTATTTCAACCTTGGTACCACGATCCGCTAAGACTCATGAGCCAGGGATAGTGGTATGGGACACCGTGGTCAAGCTGTCAGCCTATGCTGGGGTGACGAGCCTCCACGTAATGACCAGTGAGAAATACAAACTCGTGAGCCGAATATGGTAGTATGGGACAATGTATTTGAGTTGTCGGCCTATGATTAGGTGACGAGCCTCTTGTAGTCACCTTGAGTATAAATTAGGCATATGCTAAGGTGACGAGCCTTCCATAGTGACCTTGAGTGTAAACTCCCGAACTTTCCTATCCACTACTTTTCAAATCAGGGGTGATGATTCCCTATAACTTTCCTATCGTATGTAATTAACTAGGATTGACGACCTTAGATGGATCATCATTTGGATAAATGATATAAAGGGAGGTACCTTAGCTTCCCAAATCTATTGTATGAATAAGCCTAAGTATTTGGCTAATACAATCATGCACCCCACTGCATGTGATTTGGTGAGGAAGTGCACAGTGAGAGTTGTCATGCACGACCGTGAGATGATGTCACTGAGGGAGTGCAGGAGAAGGCGTGCATCATTCGCATATCATTCCTGCATTAACAAGAGTACTTAGGATATGATTGTTGTATTGCTTTATCATTACTGCTTGACTAAATTGATAGCCGATTTTTAAGGCGTTACAACCATTTTTGACATTAAGGGTATAAGCCCTTCCATATGCACCCATCAGATCCACCTCGATTAGGATACTAAACAAATTAGACAACCTCAAAGGCATCTCAATCCAAACATGATGGAAGTTGTAAAAAGTAAGGTGTTCAAATTATTGGATGTGGGAATAATCTACCCAATATCTGATAGTGTTTAGGTGAGTCCAACTCAAGTAGTTCCAAAGAAATCTAAAATAAATATTGTACAGAATTCTAATAATGAACTTGTACTAACACGTGTCACCACTAGTTATCCTATTTGCATTGATTATAGAAAATTGAACCAGGTCACAAAAAAGACCATTTTCCTCTACCATTCATTGATCAAGTTTTAGAGAGGGTAGTAGGTCACTTCTATAATTTTCTTGATGGATATTCTAGATATAACCAAATAGAGATAACCCTAGAAGACCAAAAGAAAATCACGTTTACTAGTCCATTTGACACTTTTACTTTCAAACAGATGTCATTTGAATTATGTAACGCTCCAGTAACTTTTCAACGGTGTATGTTAAGTATTTTTTCAAATATAGTTGGAAAGTTTCTTGAGGTTTTCATGAACGACTTCTCTGTATTAGAGAGTAGTTTTGAGGAATGCCTCAACAATTTATCTCTTGTCTTATTTAGGTGTGAAGAGAAGCACCTTGTCTTAAATTGTGAGAAATGTCATTTCATAGTTTAAAAAGGAATTGTTTTGGGCCATGTTATCTCCAAAAAATGGAATCGAGGTAGATTGCTCAAAATTTGACATTATTGCTAATACACATATCCTCTGAACTGTTAGAGATATTAGATCACTTCTAGGGCATACTGATTTTTATGAAAGATTCATCAAGGACTTTAGTGTCATTACTAGACCCTTGACTAATCTTCTTTAAAAGAATGTTCCATTTAAGTGGATAGATAAGTGTGCAAGTGCCTTTAATAAATTAAATCATCTCTAACCACTACATTTATCATGCATCCATCAGATTGGACACTTCCTTTTGAACTAATGTGCGATGCAAGTGATTATGCCATATGGGCTGTTTTGGGCCAAATGAAAGATAAACGGCCCTACGTTATTCATTATGCGAGTAGAACTCTAAACTCAGTCCAAGTGAACTAGTTAACAACTGAAAAAGAGTTACTTGCAGTAGTTTTTGCTTTGGATAAATTCAGGTCCTACTTGCTGGGATATAAAGTGGTTAATTTTAAGGACTACTCGACTTTGAAATATTTGCTATATAAGAAGGATACAAAGTCTAGACTTTTGAGATGGATCCTCCTACTCCAAGAATTTGACGTGGAAATAAAAGATAAGAAAGGAGTAAAAAATGTAGTGGCTGATCACCTTTCCAGATTAGTGTCAGACAATTCCACTGAGGAGATACATATCCAGAACACTTTTCCTGATGAACAATTATTTTCAATCTCCAAATTTCCTTGGTATACGGATATAGTGAACTATCTTGTAACGGAAAAAATGCCATATCATTGGAAGTCAAAAGATAGGAAGCGTTTTGAAACTGAGGTTAGGAACTTCTTATAAGATGACCCGTATTTATATAAATATGTGACTGATCAAATTTTTAAACGTTGTGTCCCAGAGGATGACGTTCAAAGTGTTATTTCTTTTTACCACATGGAAGCATGTGGTGGCCATTTTTCTACTAAGAAAATAACTGCAAAAATCCTGCAGTGTAGTTATTACTGGCCTACCATGTTTAAAGACACTCATGATTTCTGTGTTGCTTGTGATAGATGTCAAAGGTTGGGAAGAGTGTCCCGACACAACATGATGCCTTTATCCCCAATTTTACGATTGAAGATTTTTTATTGTTGGGGTATTGATTTTATAGGCCCATTTTCATCTTTTTTTTGGGATTTCTTTATATATTGGTTGGTGAGGACTATATTTCAATGTGGAATAAGGAAGTTCCAAGTAGGACCAATGACAACAAAGTGGTCATATAATTCCTCAAGGAAAATATTTTTTCTAAATTTGGAACTCCAAAGGCCATCATTAGTGATGGCGGGTCTCACTTTTGAAATTGAACATTTGAGGCATTGATGAAGAAATATGACATTAAGAATAAAGTGAGCACCTCATACCACTCACAAATGAGTGGGCAAGCTAAGGTTTTTAATTGGAAAATCAAACACATTTTAGAGAAAACTATAAGGCTGGATAGGAAGGATTGGTCCCTCAGACTATTCGACGCTTTATGGGCTTATAGGACCGCTTATATGCCCCGATTGGGATGTCCCCATACAGATTGGTGTATGGGAAGGTTTACCACTTGCCTATGGAATTGGAACATAAAGCCTACTGGGTAGTAAAGAAATTAAACTTTGATATAAACTAAGTAAGTGGACAAAGAAAATTAGAGTTAAATGAATTACATGAGCTGATGAGAGACTCTTATGAAAATTCTAAAATCTACAAAAAAAATGACCAAAGCTTTTCATGATAAAAACATTTGGAGAAAGAATTTTAAACCTCAGTAAAAGGTCCTATAGTATAATTCTTGTCTTCAGTTCTTTCCGGGAAAGTTAAGATCAAGATGGACAAGCCCCTTCATTGTGACGAATGTTTATACTTATGGGGCTGTTGAAATTGAGAATCCACGTAATGACAATGTACACAAGGTTAATGGTTAGAGATTAAAGCCTTATGTAGAAAACTTTCATTTTGAAGAGTCATTCCCTCTTCATGAGTCAGAATATTCAGATTGATGCTCCTAGTCTAACGGAACACTTATGTAGGATCTATATCATATTCAATTTGTTTTAATGTCATCTGGCAGGTGAGTTTTTCATGGTAGGTACTATCCACCATTTCTTTTATTTTTATTGTTCTCTACATTACATTTTCATTACATTAGGGATAATGTAGATTTTAGGTTGGAGGGTGTTGATAGTCATCCATGTGAGTATTTTTTTAAGGTTTATGGAAAATTTTTTCAACATTTTCAAAATATTATATACAAGAATATGAACATGATATTATGCGAATTCCAAAGGTAAAGTTAATACTTAGTCTAGGTCGATAGTAGTCAGAATTCTGATAATTGAAAATTATAAACTTAATTTCAGTTATCTAATCACTAGTTTAAAGTGAGTTGTAATTTGATGTATTGAATTCGCAATACACCCTAGCTAACTAAGGAATATGATATGTGAACTAGAATAACAACTTTTGATTCAAACAAGGTTGAATGAACTGGTATCATTGATATATGCTTAAAAGAGAGAATATTGAAGGAAAAAGAAAATTTTATTATAAAGCATGAATGCAATGACAACAATCGTGTCAGTAATCCGGAGAAAGGATACCTAAGTATCCATTACTATTACCATTACAAGTATGATACCTTATGTTATAAAGTAAACCTAATGAACATCTTCATCTAAGGGTGATCTATAATAATGAGGATATGATGATAAAAGAAGAAATGTCATGAAGGAAATGAGATAGTCAGAAATTTCATATTTTTAAGATGATTGAGAGGAGTTAAGATAGGGAACATGCAAATTTCTCAAAGTTAGCTGTTGTCATAGAGCACCTAAGTATATTGGATCATAATTATTCTAAATTTTAATTAGGTCTGTGAACTCAAGGATGTAATGGATTAAAAAATTGAGATTCTAACTAACTTCAGGCTTAGGGTAAGTATTGTTTTGTTTTAAAATTCATATAATGAATGGTGGCATAATTGTATAAATTTCTGAGTGTTGAACTATTTTTCATGTTTTCAATGTTTGTGGGTGACAATTCTAAAAACCCTCATGAGACTATAACTCGTCCACTAGGGAAAACCTAGGAGTTTAAAGGTTTATTGCATATGTTAAATGCAATCGAGATTACTTACTAAAGTGGTGTAGTTAAAATTTTTATTTTTGTTTTAATTTTAATTTTAGAATTAGTTTTTTTTTTCTTCGCTTATTTTGCTCGTGACTAGCAAAATGTTAATTAGGGAGTGTGTTGAGACTCAAATATTACATAATTTTTCCTATTTATATCTGGGTTTTATAAACATGAATCAATTTAATGTTCTATTTTACTCATGTATGTATTGCAAGGTGAATTTAATAGTTTAGATTAAAAAAGGGTGCTAAAAGCGTGAATTTGATGCACAAGAATCACCAAGGAAAGGGATGGATCTTAGGATACCAAGATTGAAGAATTCACAAGCCAATGATCCAAGAAAATCAAGTAAAGAATGGAGAGAATCGAAGATTTGAAGTGAAGAATCCTGAAATCGTCCTAATTGTATTTTAAAACTCTGAAGTCTATTTTGGGAAACTGTGTAACGGGAAGACTATTTTAATTAAACTGTGCAGCGAGAAGTCTATTTTGAAAAACTATATAAATTTAAGGCAGTTTCTAGAGTTTTTCAACTTTGTACGAAAATTGAAATTCTCCACTTATAAATAGGGTTTCCTAGGGCATTCCTAAGCATCATTTAAGACATCTCAAAGCAAGATTTAGAATTTTTAAAGAGTTTTTAAGTTTATTAAAGTTTTATAAGTTGTTTTTTTTTAAAAAAATTTAGATCTTTTTTATTTACATTTATTTCTTTCTTGTTTTTTTTTTAATTTTTAAAATTTAATTATGTTTTTCTAAGTTCCCTCTAGCCCAAGCTAGAAGAGAAGCACATAAGTTTAATAATTTTTTAAGTTATGATGATCGATTATTTTAATAATAAGAATAATAGTATATGCATGTTATCTATTGTTTAGGTTTTATTTTTTATCCTCTTGTGAGATCCATATGTTTCCATCATATGAGATCCACATTGATGGATAGGCTTACCCTAGATCAATTAGATTTCCTAGATATGAGAGGTTCTCAACCTGTTATATTTCTTTGATTTTCATTATTTCATTGATATTGAATTCTTAAAATCTCTAGCGCTTGAGAATATATATCAATGGTACAAATCCATAATTTTTTAATCTTTTATATCATTTATTAAAATATTTAAATTGTTTTATTTTTTTATTAGGACGACTATAGTGCTTTGATCCTAGTTGTGTTATCCAAGTCATCATGATTTTTGAACATTAACTTATGTGTGGAACTTTGAAGCTAGATGTTGTTTTAAATCAGTTGAATTACATTCATTCAAAACTACTAAAATCAAATCATCAGTTTAGGTTTTTTATTACTTAGTTTGGTTTGTATTTAATTTTCTCATTCTCACAATTCATCCTATGAGATTGACCTTGCATTCACGAGATATTACTTACGAACCTCTGCACTTGGAGGCAAGCAATCAAGTTTTTGGCGCCGTTGCCGGGGAGTGACTGAGATAGATTAAATCTGTGGAAGATATCTAAGGTAAGTTCTTTTTTAAGGTAAGTTCTCTTCTTAACCATCCAAAATTTCTGTAGATTTTTTTTCTTTAAAAGTAAATTCAGTTGGGTCTTTCAAGCACTAACTATGACATCCAGAGGGAACCTATGGCCACAGTCATGGCTTGTCCTAACGGATATTTTAAAACACTAAATTATTTTAAAATAATTTAAAATACAACAATCCTTCACTTTGTTTCAAGACTTTTGACATTTCGAGTTAAGATGGAAGAGTAGTGCAATAGTCTCGGTGTTACCATAGACTTAAACAGACATTAGAGTAAGCATGATAGGTGTAAAGAAATCAGGTGACACCATAGTTTTGAACCTGATTCCTTTTGATGTAAATTGCAAGTACGTGCCACTCACACAACTTTTTCATTACATGTGATTTTGTAGTTCATTGCATTTCAGTCATGCACCATTACCTGAATTTCAAGAGTGCTCTAGAGAATTTGTCTAGATTCTCATAAGAAGCTGCCTCCACCTCCACACCCATATAGGTGAATTCCATCAAGTGTACGCAAGAATTAGGTACACCGCCAAATATATGGCTATGGATTCATTAAGAGTTCAAAAATTCATCCTTCTTCATTGCTGCTCGCACTATATATTATAAAATATGCTCATTTATATCAGTGCAATCGTCTACCTCGTGTCTTGTTGTTTACCCATTGAACATATCGCATACGATCTCTACTCGTATAAGTTGGGTTACCAACACTGGTAGCTCATATATTAGGCTCAGCCTCATTCCCTTCGATGTATCATTGACTAATATTTTAGATAGTCATTTGGTCCGAAGATTTATGACCCGTTGGCCTTTTACCTTTACCTGTCATTTATCCGTTAGGCTTTCACCTATTACGAAAAATTAACCATTGTTACCTTCCTTATTAGTTAGGCCATGTCTTACTCCCAATATGGTTAATTATCCTTTCGGACTAGTTATGGATCATCACCTTGATAAGTTATTGCTTCACTAACTAGCTACACAAAAATGATCCTCTGTTTAGGCAGATTCCTCCTTTTGCTTCTTAGTCAAGTCTTCGACAGTCAGCCGCATCCTCTTTGACTATTCATATCTTAAGCCAATGCATATCAAACTCATTTCTAACCTCACAGAGTCAATAGTTACGACCTTATCAAGCAACAGATATTGAGCATCACTTTTATTATGATAGTTGTCGTATCAGTGGCTCTAAATACAACCAACTTTCTTAGCCTTGAATGTACTTTTACTATTTAACCAACAAGTGAAAAATTCAATTAAACTTATTTTATCTACAAAGAGGCTAGAGTAATCTGTCATGCATAAACATATGACAACTAAAATAGAGTATAACCTTCATGTAATTATATTGCAACATTATTATGTTATCACATATTTCTAATACATGAAAGGTTGACCAATTTATCAATTAGTAATTAGAATTCAATACAATTAATGGATATTTGACAACTGAATATGGAGAAGAAATGTCCAAGTTCATTATCAAGTATCTTGATCAACAGATTGAACAATAAGTTCCATATGTGCATAAGTTTGGCCATTAGATATATTTGTTGATAGTAAAACAACACAGTTCATCACATAAACTTATAGTCTCATATGAATACCAATTCCAAATATCCAAATCTAGCCTCCAATGAGAATAAAATATAACCTAAAAATTTTATTGATCCAACAATCATCTTTTTTTTTAGTGTAAGCTTTTTTTTTTTTTTTTTTAAAAAGATTTTTCCATTCCAAAAAGAAGCCATGTACATTCGAGCCACCCTTTACATAAAATAGCGGGCCTATCGTACAAAACAGGAAAAACTTCACAATTGCACTAAAAAGGACTCACATGATCCTTGTCGATCCCAATCTGATTTTATATAGAAAAATAATTCCTCTAACCTATTTTGGAAGCTTAGAATGGTTGTCAAACCTCGAGTTCGCCTGAGACGCACTACCAAGCCTCGCCACGAAATCTGCACCTTCGTTCCCTTCCCTTAGGACATGCTTAAACTGAATTAAACCTTTCCTATTTAGTTAATTTATCCTTGAAATCCAAGCCCACCATTTCCACCCAGGCTTTACAACCCCCTTTATCATGTCTACCACCAACCTTGAATCAGATTCTATTATGATTCTCGTGATACCCCTTTGAAGGCCAAAGAGAAGCTCGTCATGTACCTCCCTAAGTTCTACAATGGTGTTAGATCCGACGCCATAATCGGTGGCAAAAGCAAAGATGAACTCCCCCTTCCCACCTCTACAAATACCACCCCCACTTGCTCTCCTCGGGTTTCCTCTAGCCGAACCATCTACATTAATTTTAACCCAACCTGCTGCTGGCCTCTCCCATCAAATCACAAAGGCTCGACCAGAATCTCTTCTATTTAAATTGAAGCCACCCACCCTAGTCTGTCCACCCTTTCATACCTCATCCAAAGAGCCATTGATCTGAGCCACCCACCGCCCTATCCTAGCAATTATTATAGATTTAGATATGGGCTTACCTTCAAAAATTATTATATTACGAGCTCTCTAAATTTCCCATATAATAATACATGGAGTAATCATGTGTTTCACCGATTTCATGTGCTTAGCACTTACTGCCACCCACCACTGATTTAATTTCGCCTCTACTGACATTGCCATCATAACATTGATCTCACACCATCTGCCAACCGCACACCACACCTGTTGCGCTAACCTACTAGCAACAAGCAAATGATACAGCGTTTCTTGGGCATAAACCTGAGAATCCTAAAGAACACAACAAACACATCTTGAAGCTAAGTGAACTACTCGGGCTTGAACCAACAATCATCTTTGAATTTAAACCACTAATAATTTTCTTTCTGACCATTTATTTGATGGCTACCAATTAGATCATTAAAACATGTAATATATTTAATTCTAAACACCTTGTCTCGAAGACCTACACATCAACATAAAACATGTGCATATTAATCCATAACATTCATCATATAGCTTTCTTGGTACAAACCTTCAATTATTATGTCAACCCATTTATCAAATACTTATTGACTAAACTTATACTCTATGGGTTAAATAGTTTATCTAAATGCATCCAAGTGCACCCCCACAATTTTAGATTTAGCCTCGATAGATATATCTATGACCTACCTGATAAACCCATTAACCAAGAGTTAAAAAAATCTTTCGAAGGAACTTTCATATGAATTGACTGGATCTAACACATGTCATAGGTTGCCACATGATCGGATGGAATTAAAATTTTCTCTACCTTTCTAAGTAGGCAATATTGTCTAGAAAGTATAGTGAACGATGCCAAAAGTGAATATAACTTGTCTCATAAATTAAGTATGTACATTCATTACCCTATTAACAACTTTATGTGTAAGAAGAATAATATGAAAAAAGTAGCAATAAGTATGTCAGATAGTTAAGTGATATGTGTTGACGGTCCATTTGTTATTGGACTCAATATTCTATAATATCACTTTCTACATAATAAAATGTAAATCAAAATTAACATTGAATTAAGGCACATTCACTAGTAGTCCACTTAAGAAACTCAAGTCACCATTTGCTTCATGGTAAGTGAAACTTCAGGGAGACAAGCAGTCATATATTATGATTTATCAAGTACTTAATATTTAAAAAAGTAGTACACATGCAAGATTTAGACTTTTCATCTATTGGTCCCATAAAAGGTAATATTTTAAAAATATACCAGCTTAATCACACCACATGAGCCAATATAACATCTATATAGATCTATAACCTTCTAAGTATATAACCCTCACAATTTAAAATCTTTATAAATGAGATCTTTTTTACATATATAAAATTTTTGAGTTTTTATGTATCAAGAATCATACATTGTTTAATATTTCATATTATAATGGGAAGAATATATTTTGTATATGTAACGCATGAATACAATACTCGAACATATTAATCACCAACCTACATAGAATGGATCAAAGGTCATAAGATACATGCAATAATACAAAATAAATAATATGCGTTATCTATAGATACACAATAATAAGTGGGCCCATGGTTTGATAGACTTGATCATTGATTTGATCAAGTTTAATATAGCATACTGATTTATTCCTTGTATGAACTCATTATCAGAAAGGTTATTCATACCAATGGTTAGAGCTGGGCATCGGACCGAGTCAGATCAGATTGGGTCCAACTTGACTAGGCTCCGATTCTACATGGCCCAACCCGAACTCGGACTGATTCGGGACCGAGTCTGGGTCATCTGACTTAAACTGACTCGAACCCCTATTGGAATGAACTGATCCGAGTCCGACTCGATCAGGAAACCAAGTCAAATCAAATTGGGCAAGGATCGGATCACCATGGACGAAACATGCCCAAACCACCCCATTCATGGAAAAATCATAAGATGCAAAATGGATGGTTAAGAAAATACGTCAAGGCTCCATATTCAACTGGATGTACTAAAAAATGTCTAACATGGCTAGGATCTTCCAATCCATAAGAATTTTTTGGGCATGGTTGATTCTTAGTGGAAATGAGACCCTTGTCAGAATTGAAAACCAACATATAACATTGGTATATTGTTAAAGAACACACCTACCGCTTTTCTTTCCATTAAATGGAAGATCATCGCCCGTTGGGAGTAGCCAAAAGCAGATATCTTGGCCATGGAAGTGTGGGGAGAGGTGGTGTGAGACCCATATACTAGCCCGGACCGTTCCGTAGGCTTCTGTGGTCCTTTCAGTTGAATTCTAGCGACCCGAGATGCATAGATAGTAATTGCCCGTGATCATGAGTTGTATCCCATATTCCAGAGTCAGCTCAACCCGAGACTTCTACCATGGCGACCGCACCGTCACCGCAGTTCCAACGCTGTGTATTAGGCGCCGATGCGATACCCAGGTCAGGAGATGTGGGCCCGTTTTCAGTTCGAGGAAAATGCCATACATTTGCAAACCCAAGACAATCTTTCAAATCAATCACATCACATCCCATCAATCAAGTACATATCAAAGGTCAAGTACATATCCCATCACTCCCTTACCAAAGCAACCCCAAACTTAATGCAACCCATCCCTTACATGTCAAGTACACATCACACGGTACCCCATCACTCACCCATCTCTCTCTCTCTCTCTCTCTCTCTCTCTCTCTCTCTTACAACCTTTCTCTCTCATTCTCCATGCAACCCAACCGTCCAAGCTCTCCATGAGAAGAGCTTGGTGTGGCCCATCTTCCTACCCCCACATCTTTCATCCTAACCCTCCAAACTTCCTCATCCTCCATCAAAGTCAAAGCCGATGAGCTAGGGATTCCATCGGACCAAGAAGATCGAATGGTGGGTGATTTTATGTTGTGATTTTGTGACTTAAGGGCCTACATTTGGTGGGACCCATCTCGATGTATGTGATTGTAAGTTAGAGGGGCCCATAGTGGCAGGGTCCCTCCCCTTCTTACGTTTCTCTCTCTCTCTCTCTCTCTCTCTCTCTCTCTCTCTCTCTCTCTCTCTCTCTCTCTCTCTCTCTCTCTCTCCCTCCCATATATTCCATGGCCCACCTAGTGTATATATCTATGGCCCACCATGATGTATCATATCCGTGCCATATACCCATGGGACCCACCTTCCTAGACTATCCAGCGGACGGGACTACTGACCGTCCGTTTGGACAGGCCCGCATGAAGGGAAAACACACATAGCAGCTTGTACCCAAGCTGGTGGGCCCCACGTGGACCCACCTTGATGTGTGTGTGTGTGTGTGTGTGTGTGTGTGTGTGTGTGTGTGTGTGTGTGTGTGTGTGTATATATTCTCCACCGTCCAGTAGCTAGACGGTGGAGCCTACCTTGATTAGCGTGGGATCCACACCATCCAAGTGGATAGTGGGACCTGCCCCACTTGATGTATATGTTATCTACACACCGTCCATTGAAAATAGTCCCCACCCATATATTGAGCTATCCAACCATTAATTTTGAAAATAGCCCAATTCATATCAATCAAATGAAGACGTTCGTGATAATCTAAAGCATACAAATAGTTGGTTAATAGACCTAGATCTTGGTGTAACTCGCAATCATCCATTCAATTGAATTAATAAATAGGACTACAAACCCTCATGACCGTTGAAGATTTAGATCAAAGGTAATCTAACCAACTAATACAACCTCTTGCTATAAATCAGGTCATCCACCGTTAGCCCTTAAAGACAAGAAAATGTCTCTTCACAAATCAACATTGGCCTTCAGAAACTCATTGCATGGCTGGGATTCCAATGGTGATAAAAGCCTAAACCCTACTTTATTAGACAACATCCAATTTAAAGGTCCATCACTTATGCATCACACCTAGGTCATTAGACCACTAATTTAATCATTGGATCTCATCTAGGAAGACCCTAGGACCATTACAACCATGAATGATCAGATTAAATGCAACTTGGCCATCGGATGGATGAAGATCTACAATTAAAGGACCCAACACATGAATTTATGGCCCATTTGACTTTGGATCTACTGGAGAAATAGTCTGATGGACTTAACAGATGTGGTAGAGCAGAATGTACGGAGTAGATTTCAGTAAAAATCAGGGTGGACCCCAGTATTGAGTTGGTTGTGCACACAAACCCCGTGCACCCGCGGTGCACCTGAACAATGACTCGGGTCAACAAGCTGTTGACCCGACGAAATCCTGAAAAAAAAAGAGAGGATTTTTCCTCTACGCTTTCCTTCTTTTCCCGCCTGAGACGAACGAAGTCCGTCCATTTGAAATTAGGCCTACCATCAGACCACGGATCGACGATCTGAACTGTCCATCTGACGTGGCATCGACCTCAGACAAAACCTTAGTCTTTCCACTTGTTGGAACTCACCGGCTTTCGCACAGGTTAGGACGCAAGCAGGATGTGCTGGTGAAGTTTTCCAAAATCGAAAATCCAATTCCATCTTACCACACTGGAAATCGCAGCAGGAGTTTTTCAGCAAATCCCATCCCTCTATTACCACAAATATCAGCCCTACATGCAACTGCGAAACGAGTTTTAAGGCATATATATATATATATATATATATATATATATATATATATATATATATATATATATATATATATAAAATTTTAAAAAGAGGTGGAAGGAATCTTATCTGTTTTGGTGCTGGCACTATCCCAGCCGTTCCTTGGATTTTAGGAACTTTGTAAGAGCATATCAGACGTTCAATCTATGGCTTCCTAGAACCCTTTAAAAGTTGGTTCGGTTATCTTGCAGCCACATGAGATACCGCTGCAGCTCGAAAACTCGCACACCACAGAGATTTCTGTGATATCCTTCCCAAAAGGTGGACCCCACAATGATCCTAGGACCAATCTGGACCATTCATGTGCCTCAGCACGAAGGATGGCCCACCCGATCGTAATTCACCATGAACAGCCCACCATCTTCTCCATTAATCTGAAAAACCCATCTTTCTTAAGTGGACCCCACTGACCGATCAGATGCGTTCATTTTGAGGGCCACAATGTTAGAAGTCCCCTTTCATCTTCGGATTGCATCCATGTAAGCAAATCTGAGGTCCCCCGTCTCGATTATGGATCGGTTAAAGGGAAAAGATACCACAACTAATCACCTGATTAGTTGTTTTCAAGAGTTATAAAAGCTCTCTTTCTATTTTGGGTAGTCGGCCCTAAAAAATTGGAAGAGAGAGAGAGAGAGAGAGAGAGAGAGAGAGAGAGAGAGAGAGAGCATGGAGTGGCTCTGAGTCATGACGGACCCACCCGTTCGAGTCATAGCAGAGCCAAGCTTTGTCTAGATGCAGGAAGGTTGAATAGCAGAAGAAAGGAAGGAGAGAAGAAGAAAAAGAAGAAATAAGAGAGAAACGGCGGCGCTCCGACCTCGACATCAAGTTGGGTCGACTCGGTTTGAGTCGCTGGACATTCGGGTGAGTCCAAGTCCACTCCCATTAAGCTGAAGAGGAGATAAAGTAGGAAATGGGAAGAAATAGATGAGCAAAAGAAAGAAGGAAAAAGAAGAACGAGAGAATAGAATGGAGTTGATGTGCATCAACTCGCTGCCGAGTTCACTCAGGCTAGTTGGGTTTCATAATCTCACTCATTTGCAAAGTCTCGGATATGGTTCGAAGCTAGATATAGTGGGGACCATTCGAGGAGAGAAGAAATGTAGAATAAGAGTGGCTGACGAGTCAAGTTGGGTGCTGACTCATTGGGCCGGACTTGCAGACGTTCTTGGCTAGGGAAAGAGAGACATGGAGTAGAAGAACAGTATCGAAGGAAGAAAGAAAGAAGAAAGGAGCAGAGTGGTCGCTGCCGAGTTGAGTCGACTCATTCGCTCGATTCAGGGCCGAGTTATGGTCTGATTTAATTTAAACCTGGCTAGTTGAGTTGAGAGAGAAATAAGACAAAGAAAAGTGAGAAGAGAAGAGAAGAGAAGAAAAATAGGAAGTAGGATGTGCTAACTCAACTGAATTAACTCGCTGAATCAGTGAGTTGGGGCCAAGTTTGAGATTGGGGATGTCGGGCTTGAGTAAGAAAAACCCATGGTGTGGATTGATCATGCAATAAGAGTTAATGGAGCGTCCAAAGTTCAACCGAATCGACTTGGATTTGAGGTGCCTATCAATCAAGTTGTTGTGTCTTGAGGTGAGTCGACCTCAATTCTTCTCATTTGGAATGTGAATTATGACTTAAATTATGTTATTAACGTTTAGATTTGATATTAAATGTAGGATTTCATTTCTTCATATATTCCCACAATTAGAGTTTATTCGATTCAAGGGAACCTCTCTTGAGAGGTGAAGATCACCCTTCAAGCCTTTCTACATCATGATAGTTAGCATTGTTTAATTATATTCATTCATTTATTTAATTGATTTCTTGATACCATATCATATAGAAATGATGATAAATGTTAGTTCTAATTGAGTGATACTTTATAAATATTTGATGACTGAATTAAATTTCATGATTGGACATGTTATATATCACAAATATTCCTGTTTTGACTTTAAATGTATATATTGCATGTGCGAATACTATTGACATTGTACATGTCTCATTTTACTACTTGTGATGATATGACGGTGTTTATGGAGGTCCTCTAACTAGTGGTCATTCTATCTAATAAATTAAATAGAAGTTTATTGTGAACTTACCATTTAATGAATTGTTGTGCCCTTGTGGCTTTTGGGGTCAATCCCTTTCACCGTATCCTTGAATGAACTATTTGACATATGTGGCTTCAATTGGCTAGTTGCCCTATGTGACTTGATCGTATGTTTGCCCTTTATGGCCTTGATGGAATAATTTCCCTAAGTGGCCTTTATGGATGATTTTCGTACAACCTCATGATGGTAAGTTCCATTTGTTTAATTAGTACTGGCCACTAGTTAAATAGGTTACCTTTAAACATCTTATTTATTAGTCTCATAAGCCAGGGATGGTTGAATGAGACACTATGCCTGAGCTGTCGGCCTATGTTGGGTGACAAACCCTCATAGTGACTTTTGAGCTTCCTTAAAATGATCGTGTGAAATTGGAATAATAATAGTTTGGCTAATCATGTATTTCATGGCACATATTATGGTCTTTTTCGAGTGGTTAGTTCTCTTTGGGCGTACCTTGTCATACTTTTCCGTGTGACAAATTCTCCTTGGGAGATTTATATATTATTATGGTCTTTTTCGGGTGATTAGTTCTCCTTGGGTGTACCTTGGCGTACTTTTCTGAGTGACTAATTCTCCTCGAGCGATCTATATATTATTATGGTCTTTTCTGGGTGATTAGTTCTCCTTGGGCGTACCTTCGTATAGTTTTCTAGGTGACTAGTCCTCCTTGGGCGATCTATACATTTGTGTACTTTTCCGGGTGGCTAGTTCTCCTTAAGTGACTTTTTATCAACTAGATGTACATCCCTAGGTCTGAGAGCATGTGCATACATCCATGCCTTTAAACAAGATTATTTTGTGTGATTTATTTAATGAATGCGTATCTAATGAACCTTATCTGATTCCTATGATAATCATGGTGTAATATTTGTTATATACTATCTCTGATAACAATGCTTAATTATCTTGATGATATGATAAATATTGGGGCTTATACCTCACTAGATAGCCATTGACGTTATTGAACTGTACTCAGTGTGTAGGAGACGTAGATGATGTGTACACTAGTGTTCAAGAGGAATGGGATGAGCCAAATGATCTTGCGACTCTCCATTCCAGATTTTATTTGTATCTAATTTATATTGTCTTGTTTGTAAAGGTTAAGACATTGGTTTGTATAAGTTTTTGGGTAATCACTTGAAAATCTTTGTTATGTATATTTGGACTCCCTCTCATACTTTATTTAATTATATTCCGCTAGTTTACTAACTTTGATAAAAAGAAAAAAAAAATTATATACGTGAAATTTGAGTTACAGTTAAAGGTTAGCACTCAGGTTTTTAGAAAACGAGTAGTGTACTCGGGTTTCAAGAACTGGGGTGTTACACCCCACTTGATGTATATGTTATCTCCACACTGTCCATTGCCTTGACGGTGGGACCCACCCTACACAAGTGTACATGTAGGGTGTGGGGCCTACCATGATGCATGTTGTATCCATCCCATATTGGCTGGTGTACCTCCTACCAGCAGCAACAAGCTGCTATACTGACGTAGCAAGCTCTGCGAGCCCCATCATGAGGTATATGTTACATCTCGTCCATCCCTCAGTAGCTCGTGGGCCCACCCCACACATGTGACATGTGTGGGTGGGACCCACCTCGATGTATTTATTCTACCCCACACCATCCATCTAAACGGTGCAGGTGTGGGGTGCACCATGATGTATGAGTTTAATCCCTATTGTCCGTCTGTTTGAGGACGTGGGCCACACCACTATTATGTGTTTCTCCATCCATCCATCTGTTTTGGGACGAGGGGCCATCCCACACGTGTGGGTAGGTGGATCCCACGTTGATGTATTTGTTTTACATCAATGCTGTCTGCCCATTTTGGGTTGTGTGGGCCCCTACCTTGATGATGTGTTGTATGCCACACCTTCTATCTGTGTGTGGTCCACCTTAATATATGTATTTTATTTACACGTTGTCCATCCGCCGCCCACCTTGATGTATGCATTCTACATCCATGTAATACACCTGTTTGCTGCATGTGAAGCCTACCTTGATGTATGTTTGTATATCCAGCCATCTGTCCAGTTGGGCTGGACATGGGCCACCATGCTGCATGCATTTCACCCTTGCCATTTGGTTCAGCTGGATGTGGACCCCACCATGATGTACATCTGTATAGTCCATGGGATGTAGGGCCACCATGATCCATGTGCTGGATACTCGCAATGCCCAGGACAATGGTCCACCCAGGCTGCCCATCCATTTTTCTCAGATTATATGCTGGCCATTAGGCCCATTTTGATGGTGCATTAGGCCCACCTTGAGGCATGCATTTTAGGCAATCTGTCCACCTAATTTCCTGGTTTATGGGCTGCCCCATTAGGTCCACCTTAAGATGCAATGGGCCCATCTTAATGTATGTGTTATAACCACGCCGTCCAGTCTGTTAGACATGCAGCCCACTGTTATATGTGTTGTTCATCCATGCCGATCATTTGGTGGGCCCATTTCGAAGGTGCAGGCCCACTTATTTTGAATTTAAGGCCTATTGGTGCGGCCCACTTGATGAATTTTCAGCCCATACGATGAGGACCATTGAGATGGATTTTCGGCCTATATGATGAGGCCTGACTTGATGTGTATGAGGCCCATTAGTGTGGCCTAATGATGCAGCCCACTTGATATGTATGAGGCCCAGGTGCAGGGCCCACTTGTGATGCATATTAGGCCCATGTGTAGGACCCACCTATTGCGTATTTGAAGCCCATGGGTTGTGACCCATTGTGATATATTTATGGCCCATATAATGAAGCCAATTATGATGTATTTCCTACCCAGGTCATGCAACCCATTGTGATATGTGTTAGGCCTAGGTATGTGGCCCGTTTTGACGTATTCATGGCTTATGGGCAAGGCCCATTGTGATGTATTCGAGGCCCATGGTTGAGGCCCAATGCGATGTATATATGGCCCGTTACGTTGTATATGAATCCCTTATGTGGGCTACTCCTTAGGAGCAATGTTGGTTAGATGTCCACATTGATGGGCAATGATGATTAGATGTCCTCATCATGACCATTCCTTAGGCCTTGTTAGGCCCATTCTCTAAGTGGGTTAAGTTAAATGAGTGGGCCCCATTTGCCATAGACGAATGGCTCCGTGCCATCAGATTTGATATAACCATGGCCGTGGGACGATCTTTATATTATGGTTAATCGGTCGTCCATCTATGGACTTCGCCTTGTTTATATGCTGATTGTTGAGGCCGATTTCGATTGTTGAGGTCGATTGTTGAGGTTGATTCCAATCTGATTATCGATTCTGATTCCGATTATCAAGGCCGATTTCGATTTTGACTATCGAGGCCGATTCTGATTATTGAGGCTGATTCTGATTCCAATTTTGATTGTCGAGGCCGATTATTAAGGCTAATTCTGATTGTTAAGGCTGATTATTGAGGCCGATTCCAATTCTGATTGTCGTGGCCGATTCTGATTCCGATTATCGAGGCCGATTCTGATTGTCGAGGCCGATTGTCGAAGCCAATTTTGATTCCGATTATCAAGGCCGATTCCGATTATCGAGGCCGATTCTGATTGGGGCCTATTCCGATTGTCGAGGCCGATTCCAATTCTGATTGTCGAGGCCGATTGTTAAGGTTGATTCCGATTCTGATTATCGATTCTAATTCCGATTGTTAAGGTCGATTCTAATTATCGAGGCCATTTCTGATTATCGAGGCCGACTTCGATTCCAATTATCGATGTCGATTTCGATTGTCGAGGCTGATTGTTGGGGCTGATTTCTATTCTGATTGTCGAGGCTAATTCCGATTCTGATTATCGAGGCCGATTCCGATTATCGAAGTTAATTCTAATTTTAGAGGTTGATTGTTGAGGCAGATTCCAATTCCGATTGTCGAGGCAGATTATTGAGGTCGATTCTGATTCTGATTGTCGAGGCTGATTGTCGAGGCCAATTCTGATTCTGATTCTGATTGTCGAGGCTGATTTTTGAGGCCGGATATCGAGGTCGATGGTCGAGGCTCAATGTGATATATATGTGGCCTGTATTTGAGACTCATTATGATGTGCATTCGGCCCGTGTTTAAGGCCTAATGTGATGTATATGTGGCTCGTATTTGTGGCCTATTGTGATGTGCATTCAACCTATGTTTAAGGTCCAATGTGATGTATATGAGGCCTATGTGATGAGGCCTATTGTGATGCATTTAAGGGTCAGGCGATAGAGTCCATTATGATGTATGTTAAGCCCATGTGAAAGGCCCATCGTGATGTGTATTAAGCTCTTGAGCGAGGCCTATGGTGTTAAATATTTAGCCCTTGTGTGAGGTCATGGGTCCATTATATATTAGGCTCTATGTGGGCCATTTCTTAGGAGCAATGTTGGTTAAATGTCTACATTGTTGAGGACGATTGTCAATGCTGGTTATTGATACCAATTATGAGTACGTGATAACATAGCATCATAATACATGCCCATATAGAAGATTTTACTAGAAATCCAAGCAACACAACAACTCCTTTTCCATCACATGTTACCATAAAAGTAGAATAAAATTATATACACACAAATACAAATAGGCATTATAGGATGATCAACAGAAGAAACATCATGTCATGTTCTGCCCACCAATGGTATAAGTGTAGCCTGTCATTCAGTTCAGTTAAGCATCCGAAAAGCTCCGTAAGCTCATCTAACAGAGGAATGAAGATGCAGATTTGGGGGAGAATTCCAGAGGAAAAGGGGAGCTTCACATTACCTGTTGCATTATTTTGGAAAATTCGGAGCATGGAGCTTTTTGTCCAGACTCATCAAATATCTTATCCGGTGTTGTGTCCTGTAAAGCCAACAGTGTTGTCTCCAACATGTCCAGGCCTTCTTGATTGGCAAAGGTGAAGACCAGTGGTGACTGCCAAACAAAAGCAAAAGAAATTCATCTCTTAGCGATCTCTCATAGACCTTGACAGATTGATATCAAACTAACGACAAATGAACAATTAAATGAAGCATTTGTTGTGCCAACTTACCAACTGATAAATGAGAAAATAAAAAAGGACAGGCCCATTTTAATGGCCAGCAATAATGTTCAAACTAACCTGAAATTTATTGCCTTCCGCCACAACTGTGAGCTCTGTCAGACAGGAATTTATTGCATGTACAGGATTGTTGTATTTCTATGTGCCTGCATAGAAATCTTGTTACTTTGATGAGATTGACATTAAGAAAATTTTCATAAAAAGGGAATTCAAACAAGCACTCTGAAGCAAAAGTTGGTCAATAGTGTTGGGGTCTAGTTTTCTACTCTTTTTCTTTCCTTCTTATTTCCTTCAATTAGGCTTACCAGGAAAAGAAAAAGAAAAAAGAAATGTGTATGTAGCTCGGTTACCTAAATCTCAATCCCAAAATGAAAATCTCTTACGGGTTTGTTTGCAAAATTGAAGAAATGGGTATTGAGAAAAGGTTCTTAAGAATCTCAGTTGCTACAGTTCTCTAGTGTGTGTATTTCTACTAGAAAAGTGTGTTTTTTTGTTTTTTTTTTTTTTTTTTTAAGTTGGTTTTTATTTTTTTTATTTTTTGTAATGTTTATTTGAAAGAGTCAAGAACCTCAGAATCAAAACAACTGCTAATTTATTGGATTGGGTCTCATTCACTCTTTTCTTTCGGTCTTTTTTATCTTCCAAACAAAACCCAGAAAGAGAAGTGCAAAAAATGGATATTTCCACTCATGAAGTAGAAATCCCAATCCCAATAAGCAGCAGCTATGCAGGTGGTGGACATGGACCTCATGTTCATGCCCACATGATCCATGACCCCCACCACATCCATATAAACAAATCAAATCAAGAAAGGCTGTTATATACAAGAAAAGAGTACAAAACCAAAGCTCAATTTCATTAATCCAGCACTTCGAATGTTACTGTTGGAATGAAATTCGAAAACATTTTGTGCATTGGAAGTCCAAAAACAAACTTACCTCATATAGCCCATATGATGTCCGTGTTTGCCACATTTACAGCTTCTTCTTTTTTTATGTGAACCGCTGTTTTGTGGCCATGGCAGACAATGAAAACAAACTAATATTGAAAACTTACCATTTTCCAAGTGAATGTGTTCGTTTCATTTAAAGGGAAGATCATGTTTCCAATAAATACCAAATGTTCATCAAAATACTGAGTGGAGAGAAAAAAAGGAAGAATAGGAAAAAGAAGCAAACCTTTGGAATTGAAAAATGTATGTCAAGTTTTCGACGCCTCAATGGCTTGTTTTGAAATGCTCTCATCACATTACGGGCCGCCCTTATATCATAGTAAGAAATCATGACGAAACCACGATGCTTGCAGGCAGTATAAAGTGTGCGAATATCTCCGTATTGCTGAACACACACAATACAATCATCAAGATTCAGGAAACTCAAAGACCCGATAATACAAAAAACCAAATGAAATCCACTAACTACAAGTTATATAAATACCTCAAAATCCCAGAAACTATCATTGACCTGGTGGCATCCAATGCCACTAACATGCCATCTGAAACAAACGATGTTTCACTGGAAAAGACACGAGGAAAGGCTGTGCTGCTATGGTTTATTATGTCCCCACTTTTAGCACTACGTTGATATATATCAAACTGTGTGGAACCAAAGAATCCTACAACAAGTATAACATCACTGTAAAGAGGCTGAAAAATTCTCTAGATCTCTAAGATGCAAGAATAGTAGACACAAGATATCGAGATTAGAGAATCTGTTGGGAAAGGAGAATAGCAAAGAGGTGTAAACATCAAAGGCATGGCAACTTATCCTTGAGGAAAAAAAAAAGCTATAGCAACTTTCAGGAAGGAAGAACAACATCAACATATTAGTTTTTGAATTTCTAACCCCAACCTTTCATCAGCAAAATCCTTCCTCCAAAGAACTTCACCATCAAAGCACTTCACCATCAAAGCATGGAGCCACCCTCTACCAAAAACGACAATTATGTTGTCCTTCTTGATTATAGTTCTTGTCTGAAAGGTCGAGATTTGATTGGTATTATATTATAAGATTATGGAAGGTATATAGGACTAAGTTAAGAACAATGGGCCAAAATAAGAGAGATAAAAGAAACAACCACATAAAATCAGCAGCCACAGAAATCTTGTCCACTAACCGGAATAGATAACAAAGACTTTTGAGGACTTTGAACCTTGAAGGAAAGACTCCCACACCATTTGCCCATCAGCAACCACATAAATCTTGTCTACTAATGATTGATTCAGGCATTCAATGAGCTAATACATTTTGAACTTAGGTTCCTCAACAAGTTGTCAGTCCACATTGCTCATGCCCTCCAATAATTGCAAAAAGCAGAAAGTTAGATCAGACAATGTCGCACCAACATCCAAGGAAAGGAGAGGAGCTCATTTCTGCCTAATGGTCCAAACTCAATCACGAATTTCAGGCAAATGTTTTTGAATCTACGAATCTTTTTTCTCCAAGTTACCCAAGACTACATGTGATAATCTACATGTCTACACATGCAATAGGCCCTTTTATAATTCTACGACAATGAACTGATCTCAGTTCATCACTGCTCCAATGTACCGTTGGCAATATCAGTGAAAAGTGAATTAGACAGCTCAGCTAATGGCCTTTACTATTGTGGACAAGCACATTGAAAGTGAAAGTGATCCATGAAACAAGTTTTAATGGTTCACATTTGGGATGGGAGTGTCATGTACCTGATCACAGATTATTGCAGCAATTGTATTCAGAGATGGGTCAATTTTACAGGCCTCATTTCTTCTCCAAGTCTGAGATATTACCAAAAAAAAAAGGGTTCAAGATGAACTTATTTGGCCTATGCAATATTGTATGCAAAAAGAATCATTTTCAATGAGTACTTTGGAGTACCTTTTAATACCTTCAGAAGGAATCATAAGGCATTCTGCTGCAGATGTTATTATCCCCATCACAATAACCATTCTCCTGTTTTCTATTTGATATAGCTTTTGACATCGAGTAAAATACTCCATGCCGCTAAAATAGCTCTTAATTTTGAATGGCAGAGACATCAAATTTCAACCCCTTTCAATCCTGCAAAATTACTTGAAACAGAAAAATCAATTAGAGAGAAACAAGAAATGCAACTATATTTAAAATTTTCAAAGAATTCTTCAGTCATGTTTGTGCTGATTTTGATCTACTGATTTAATGGCAGAGTGATGTTGTCACTATCTTTTTTTTTTTCTTCGAACGGTAACGCCTCATCACCACTATTAAGTGACAATTTTTTTGATTCCCATGCCAATATCATTCTAGGTTTTCTCTACGCTCGCCATTCCTATAAATCTTTGGCTCCACTTTCAGTTAACAATTCATTTGTTGCGAGTGATCATTGGATGGCTACCGTTGTCTAATTGTTCTTTTATTTTCTTTTTTCTTTTTTTTTTTTTTTTTTGGACGATGGCCCATTTACATGCTAACCCTGCAAATAACTGGTCTTCTTACTGAGCTCTGTTAATTGGGACCATTGTTCTGGTTGGCTACCATGTGGATGGGCCATAATCCAGAAGACAGTGATTGGACAATTCTGACCATTTAATGGTTGCCAGTTTTGCTTGTTGATTGTGGGCCATTGTTCCGTTTTTCTCCACTGAGTTAACTGTCAATTTGCAACCTGTGACTGGTTGACTACTGAAATCTGATTCCCTTGATTATTTCGGGCTATGTGGCCTGTGCGCATAACGCTACAGCAAATATAGGGTTCTGATCAACATGGACAGATACCATAAATTTGGTGGTCTTGTGGTGTGCTCTTCATTGAACTCTGCGGCATCAGGGGTGTTTAGTGTTGTCCAGTGTAAACTTTTACTTCTCGACCCATTCTTAGTTCATATCTTTGTTCTGGTAAAGTTTCTGTCTGTCTGTGTGGAGAAAACCAATGGATGATCTTGGTTGCTCTGAGCTAAAACTTGAAGTTCTTTCGTCTTGTTTCAAGTGTCAACATCAAGTCGTCAGCACTTTGCATATCTTTGTGCACCCATTTTGTTTTCTTGCATGATGTAAGATTTCAAAACTTTTTGACTTGTTCTTTGTTCACATCTTTGTTTTAGTAACTGTTTTGTTTTTTCAATGGAAAAACTTAAATACATGATCTTGGTTGATCTAGTTTTTTAAATTTGGATTGGGGTAATTTGCTACTGAAGTGAAATCCTTGCTTGTCTTTCTACCTTTGACAAAATTATTTTGACCGAGGACAGAAATGCCAGGCATATATTTTGTATATATAACTAATTAATTTATTTTCCAATGACATTTGAGCAAGCCTATTTGCAAGTGTATGGTGTACCTGTCCTCCAATGGGAGATATATGTCCATCTAAAGTAAAAGTCATATAAATTGACCATGTCTTTTGGCATGCAAATTTACCTCGTCCGCACAAATGGTTTGTCTTTTTCCGATTCTAACTCAAGCTCCCTTGCTTCAGCTTCCCACTTCTGAGCTAAGCCTTTGCCCCACTCCGACTTCTTCTCCTGGCCAAGAAAATAGTGGAGGAATATCAGTTGCTAAGGCCCGTGAAAGAGATGATCATCCGACAAATGAAGGACAAATAGCACTCATGTACCATGAGAATGAATCTTCCAATTAGAGAAGAAATGCACCAAAGGTAGATGAGCAAGCCAATTTGGCAACAATATTTCTTACTGCATTTCAATTTCTAAAGGAAATGGAGACAAGCCCCTTCTCTTTAATAAAATAAGATTTTGTTCCACTCCTTATTTCGGGACTAGGTTTGGGCTAGGTTGGCAATCAACAGACATAGTTGAACTTGCACCAGACGTGGCTAACCCCAGCCCAGCCAAGCCATTGACACCCTATAAGTAAAGGAGATTGAGGACTAGGGTGTAGGTTAGACAGATAAAATTGGAAAGCATCCATACAAAAGTGATAGTTCTCATTTCACAGGTAGAACTTCAAGCAATACCTTGAGCTTTTTTTATACTTTTTGTAATTTGAAGAACTCATCCTTTGACAAACGATTACCTGCAACAATGTTAAAATAGAGCCAAGTCATTGTGAAATAAGCATGCTAGAATATTAAATGCTTCAACTTAACCTCACTAGCATCATTTACAAATTACAACTCAAATCACTGTATAAGAAACTTAAAACACTGTATAAGATATGGCTACGGATTATAACGGTAGACGTTTTGTTTAGTCACGGATCTAATCCGCAGTGATTGCTACAAAAGTAATGGCTACGGTACAAATGGCTATGGTCATGCTACAAATTTTAACTGTAGCCATAGATATTTAGTTACGACTTTTATCCATATCCTTTGACCATTTTCTGGCCCAAAACCAACATCCTATCGGTAAAAAGCTGCACTTTTTAAAATTGAGATACAACTTGCTTTTAGGGAGCACTTGAAGGGCTTGCCTGAGGTGCTCCATATGGCCTGTTTTGTCCTAGTTGTATCTCAAGATTCCATTGAAGTAGACCATGACGAACCGCTCAATTCAAAATTTGATTTGTCAACCTAGCTCATAAATGTACCAGGTGCATTCGGAAGACTGAAGGGCATGGCCATCCACTCATACAACCCTTGGTCTTAAAGGTCGTCTTCCACTCATCACACGATTGTATCTAAATATGATGGTAGCTGCTCATTAGATCTAATTTAGAGAATAATTTTACGCCATCAAGCATGTCCAACATATCATCTAGCCATGATATGGGAAACCTATATTTATGGTTATTTTGTTAATGGCCTAGCTGTTGACACACACCAACTCCCATATTTCTTGTGAGTTAATAAAGCAGGTACAGTGCATGAGCTCATGCTTCCACGGATAAGACCCTTACGGATTAGTTTCTCCACTTGCCCCTACGGAATATCGCACTCTTTTAGATTCATCTGAAAGTGAGGACAATTGGGTAAGATAGACCTAGAGACAAGGTCAATATGGTGTTGAATATCTCGTATGAGAAGTAAAACATCAGAAACTTCATCGGACCAAAATTCTTTGAACTTACGCCGCAAGGATTTTAGTTTCTCAGGAATGTTGGTGGGCTCGAGTTCCTTCCCCTTTATAATTAATGCAAAGGCATGTCCCGTTTCTTTGGATTCCTCAACAAAGTTTCATATGGTTAATAGAAAATGATCCTCCACTTTAGTAGTTTTAGGTGGCACCTTTGAATCCATAGGGGCTAATATGATTTTTCAGCCATCTTTGATGAAAATATACACATTATGAGTGGCGTCATGATCGGATTTTCAAGGCCGACCGAGTAGCGTGTGACAAGCCTTTATATTAACTATTTTACATACTACTTCGTCCTTATAATGCTTACTAATTGAAAAAGATATAGTGAACTGTTCAATTACCTTTATATCAATGATCTTCTTAATCTAACTAATCATATATGGGGAAGGATGATGCTCTGTTTTTAATTGTAATTTTTTTACAATGACCTTGGAGATGATGTTCTTTCTGCACCCACTATCGATGATGACATCACAAACTTTTCAATTCATGGTACACTTAGTTCGGACGATGTTATGTCGCCTCATGATGAGCGACTTGCCATGATCCTTTTAATCAACTCAAACTGTCTCATATACCTCGTCCTACATGGCATGCTCCAGTTCCTCAACATCTGGGTCATCATTGAAATTCTCAGCACTACCTTCATTGATGGTGAGTTTCACCTCTTGTCGTTAGGGACAATTATTTGATAGGTGACTCAATTGGCCACAAAGATAGCAATGGTCAGGCCTTAGCCGACCATAGGGCTTCGGGATCTTCCTTTGACCAACAACAGTTGTTACGCCCCTTTGGGGCTTGGCTTTCCTTCTTCCCTGATCTCGTTTCATGGATGTAGGAGGTTGAGTGTGTGCTCCCACAGGAACTTTTCCTTTCGTCTGTGAAGCTCCCTGAGATGGACCTCTTGCGGTGACTCTGATGTTAGGATAGGCTTATGAGCTAGGGAGTTCAAGTTGTGTTTCCGCTTATGTAGCTAACTTGATTGCATTATTCATCATTCAAATGGGTTTCATTTGAACCCGATCTTGGATTGTCATCTGCAATCTTCCATTGAATGGGGCAACTTGTTGCGATTCAATCTCGACCAAATCGTTACACGCCGTTAAATGGTGGAATTCTTCCGCATAATCTCTCTCCAACCGACTACCCTACCGACAATCTGATATTTTTGAAATAGTATCGGATCGTAGTCGTTAGGGTGGAATCACGAGCGTAGTAGCTTCCATGTACAGATTGGTGCTTTTGTTTGTCTTGTCCGTACGAGTTATAGTTGGTCTCACCAAGCTAAAGCTCCGCACTTTAACTTGAAGGCCACAAGTTTGACCTTCTTTATTTCAAAGATTTTCATATAGTTAAAGAATTACTCAACTTCAGAAAATCAATTGAGGAAATCCTCAATGTGAAGTTGGCCATTGAAGCTAGGGATATCGATCTTCATCCTGAACTCTTGATCTGAATGATCTACTTGATCACCAACTTTTCTGGGATATTGGAGGATCATGTCATCGACCACCTCGTTGCTGGATTTCCCTTCCTCAGCAATGAGCCTTTGGTTCACCGCAGGTACCATCCTTCGATCTGGGTGATTATGAGTTCTAGCAATTGCAGGCGATGGATCACAGCCAGGAATACGGGTTTGCCCTATGGCTTCCGTCATGCGATCAATGGAAGCCTGTAACCCTTACATGGCTTGCCAATTTGATCCGCTGCACTGCTTCAAAAGTTGTTTCAAAAGTTGTTAAAAGACGATTCCAATTAGCAATGTTCATGGGATTATTGCCTGACCCATCGTTAGAAGCTATCGATCCGAGAAGAAGAGCTGACTTTGATACCAAACTAACGCAGGGGAGGACGTGTAGAGGTCGAGCACCGTCTTAATAATATGCTTTCAAATTTAATTTGCTTCCCAATGTTAAGATATAATACCACTTGTTAGGTAACCACGGAAGCACATAGAGATGAATTAAGCAAAGTACTCCAATTGCACAACCAATTTCAAACACAAACAAATCAAATTTTACGTGGAAAAACTCTTGTGGGAAAATCCCACGACACAAAGTGACAATAATTTACTACGAAAGCAGAAAATTACAAGAGATAGAGATTACCTATTCGACAAGCCTCAAATATTCTTCACAAGCCAAGCTATGCCCTTGAAACCCCTAGGAATGAATTTAAAAAATCTATAACACCTCTCTTAATATACAAATCCCTAACACACCAGATATATATATATATATATATATATATATATATATATATATATATATAACATAAAATCGTATCTGTAACACCCTAAATTTCGAGGGTTGAGTAAAGCTCGACTCCTGAGATTCCGAACATCACTTATGTCTTGCGAAAGTCAATATCCTGATTTCTTTTACATTGGGCATTTGAGCATGCATAAAATTATACTAAACAACGTATCATACTCTAAGTTTAATGTAATTAAAACAGATGCGTAAATCAAAACATATATATATATATATATATACAATTTTAAAAAAATAAACAAAATGTAGTAATGTAACATCCAACTAAGCCCATATGCTCAGCGCTCCCTGTTTAGAGGTACATGACTTATATCGGCTCATCCGAGACTGGAAATAGAAGAATTCCTCCTCCTCATCCATGAATGCCTGCTCGAGTGTATCAGCATCAACAGTGCTTGCATCTACACTAGCATCTAGTTTGTGTTTTAAAACACCATCTCAAAGTGAGAGTGAGTGATCAACTTAGTAGTTCCATAAATCAAAAGTTACATATGTTATCAAGTCAATCAATACAGTAATGATAATGTAATAGAAAACAATCACTTCCTAATTACTCTTTTTAATGTGAGAATAGAGTTTATGTGATGATGCATGCCCTCACTCATCCACACTCCCTCAACATGCGACTCTGACCACCTATTTTGCACATGACAACGCTTCCTCAAACATGCGACTCCAACGCCTGTTTCGCTCCATTCTAACTAATGCAATGTGGTGCATGATCATGTTAGCCAGGTGATTAATTATACCTTTTCATCCAGTAATTTTGAGAAGCTAGGATACCTCCCTTTTAAACATCGATCCTAACCGAATCACTAGGTATTGGACAATTGCAGCGATCCTACTCCTGTGTTCTTGATCCGTTTAAGTTTGTCACTCCTGGATAAATTCATACGATAGGCAAGTTGTAAGAAGCGGTGCTCGCGGTCACTATGGGGAGACTTGTCACCCCAGCGTAGGCTGACAATATAGACACGGTGTCCCATACCACAATGTCCGGCTCACAAGACTTGAGGATTATGGTACCATGGTTAAAGATGAATCTTTACAATAGTGAGGGGGGTACCTTAGATTCAAACAATTGTGCTCATACATGGTGAACATATAATAGGTCAACCGGTTCTTTAAGCAATTTTGATTGGTACGGGTGCACACTAATATAACTGGCATGAAGTGCATGAGTGCCTCTCGTGGCCTAGCCACTGTCGATAGTCAATGTCTGACCCGTATCTTTCGAATTTACCCAAAGTGGTCAACCCAATTCGGTCACCCAAATGTAGAAGTTTACTGGTTACCTGGACTACACTCGTAGCCTCATTCCTATCTAAATCATGTTAACAAACATTCATAACATTTGAGTTAACATTTGATAAAGAATTTTAATAAACTATTCATTTAGGCATTTTATCAAACACATGCAAAACATTTCACTGCCACTTGTAATTCATTCATTTGTTAAATAGGGTATAAGTATACCTAGGGCCATAAGAAGTTCTACATTAATGATCATAAATCATTAACCAAAATGAAAGCATTGATAAATTGTAATCTAAGCATTTATAGTCCACACCTTTCGGTAGAATGCCAGACTCGGACTCATTCCTAGGAATATGTTTCAAAGGAAGGATCGTGGGCCACCTAAACGAGCATATGGCTTAGTTAGGTTTGGAAAAAACCTATTTGGAGACCTATATCTTTAAAGGAGTTTGTATTACTTATCCTAGGTTGTAGTCGGAGGAGTTCCGATAGCGGGAGTTGTGGTGGTTAGGCTTATGAGTCAATAGAAGAGGATTTCCTTTCATGGCAAGCACTACTCCAATTTCTCTCTTCTTCTCTATCTTTCTCTTTTCTCTTCTCTCTCTCATCTTAGGATTTTTAAGTTCGTTTTTGAGAGAAATGGGGTGAATTGGGAGCCATTTATAACTCAAGATGGTGTGTAAATAACCCTAGGGCCACTTTATACGATACTTATACCCTATGGGCGGTTATTTCTGACTAACGGGGCCCTTAGGAGGGCCCGCAGGCTCATCTATGCCATGGGATAAGCTCTTTATCAATGGATTAACATTAGGACATAGTTTCAGTGCGATCGAATAAACAGATCGGCCGTGGGAAGCCTGTGTCAGATCAACGGTTATAAATGTTCAATCGGGACCACAGTTATATGAATGTGTGTAGGAATTTTTCCTTACTCTACGTGTGAAGTTTGGTCATAAATAGATGGTCCGAAATCCTCAACTTTGCGTAAGAATGGACGACGTAATTCACTTAAGTTTTAGTCCATTCCTTTATAATATTTGCACTTTTTATGCACTTGTCTCTTAGCTCAAGTTGAGCATTTCTAGATACTATCAAGGCTTGACTCTTGTGATGGTCATTGAACCCAGTCAAATGGACATTGTTCTATAATTTCAAGGCTAACGGACCGCCGATATGTGGTTTAAGTCCTTTACAGAATTTCAGGGTACTCTCGAGAGGGGTGGGGCCTCCGAATTTCCCTTGAATTTTCGGATGGTGTTGCGCTAGTGCACTTGTGATCCTGAGATATATTTATTTGTAGGAATAGTGACCTGAACTTAATTTCTTTAATGGTATGTGCTATGTATTAGCGTACACCTAGTCGTATATAGCTAGTCGAGTATGCCCCTTGGGTGGTCCCATCCGTGTTTGAACTCGGGTCTCAATACGGACTTTTCCAGGACGCTATAGTATCACGATCGAATTAGGAAACAAATCCTACATTTATGCAATTTAGCGCATGCTCAAAGGCACATTCGATGAAACTTTAATGGCATCGACGATTTGTTGATGGCATCGAGAAAACACCAAAACGTGCCAACAATAACAAAATGATTTTTCTATATTTTTTTGATGCCATCGACATCCGCTAGATAAAATTGAGTGATCTATCAATAGCATCAACAGATCCTGTTGTTTGCATATTTAAAACATAAACAACACTTATGACTATTTCCGTTTTCAAATATGGTCGTTGTTCAGCAGATGTGCATAGCAATTTAAATAGTCCATCCGGCCCTATTGGATAAGGAATGCCAGGGCCTTTTAAGGTAACGGTGCACCGACCTGATGATCGGTCTGGCTTCATGCATTTTTATTTTTTTCGTCCGAACACATGCATTTTTTTAGCATATTCTTTTTCCAACCCTAGAGTACCTCACGTAGGTACCTGCAGCCAACCTTGCTTAGATACCTAGCAACCCAAGCGCCAAGTGGGTGGAATTTTCATGCGATCCACCCTTTCCATTAGGTACTCCACCTTAAGGACCAAAAAATCATGATGATTCAGTACTCAGGTTGGCCACCTCATAGGAAACAGTTGGGATGGGATGCCCACTGTTAGTTTTTTGTGAGCTCATCATGGTATTGCCCCTCATGAGAATGACAGGATTACTCAAAAATCTCATTATTCAAAGTGGGCTATATGTATAGAACATGATAACGAGCACGAAGGTTTTTATGTAACTTGAAATTGAGTGAATAATATTGCATCAGCTTAATTTTTAGAGTGAAGGCCAAACATGGGTAGAACTGTACACGAACTGAGTTAGCCCGTTTAGCTCTCTCGACTCGACTTAAAAAAGCTCGATTCGACTCAGATCGAAATTGAGTTCAAGCCAAGTCAAGCTGATTTTTTTAGCTCCAAAAAATTTCCAATTAAGTTTGGGCTTGCCTGAGCTCGACTCAACTCTAATCGAACCCCAACTTGAATTGAACTCGGATCGAACTAGTTTGGTGACTCAGTTATTTTGATATTGATGTTGCTCATCAAGTGTTTAATGAAATGACTTAACAAAGTGTCAGCTAGTGGCGAGGAAGATATGGATATGAAACTAATACCCTTATATCTTGATTTTGATGTTGTCTGCTGAGTGTTTGATGAAATATTTAGAAACTATTGCTACTATTTCACATACCATGAAAAATTGAAGGTGCACTCCATGTGTTTGTGAAAATGCCGCATAGGCGAGCTCGACTCAATCTTGGCTCCAACTCGGCTCGAACTAGCTCAATTTGCTGACCAAACCAAGACAAGTTGGACAATCAAGCTCGAGAACCAAGCCGAGCAAAGTTCGAGATGGGGTCAACTAGTGGCCTAGCTGAGTCGAGCAGTGCCAAGCTTAACTTGGTTCGACTCATGTACACTTCTAAACATGGGTTGGTGTACTTGATGGATGGGGTGGACCTCATGCACTTTAGATTGTTCTCCTTAAGTTAGAGAAAATCATCGTAAGTACATGCACAATGTAACCAAGCATTTCCTTCCCGAATTAGTTTATTCGAAAAGCTAGCCTAACTACTAGCAGTAAAGAAGGTACGAGCCTACCAGCAACTAAGATGCACCCAGTATATCAGGTGAATGGCCTCGTGTTCCCTCGTATCCTCAAATCGAAAAACTCAGTGGGCCACGTAGGAGGAAAGGGTAGGGATGGGACACCTCATTAGTTGAGTCTGCAGCACATAGTCATTTGTATATGCCATCCAATCCATTTATTTGACAGAAATCACCAGGATGATAATACTTTTCGAACATACAATATTCCCAAACTTAGTAGGTCGTACCAGGTAAATTAGAGGTCTTAATCATGATTTTACGCAGTTTCCTGTCGTTATGCTCACCCAAGTTTTGGATCTGTGTGGTCTTTCGGGTCAAGGTCAAACATTAGGTGGCACAACTAATGGATGGTGTGGATCTTATCCACAGAAGCTGTCGCCACGCTCGTGCCTTCGGATGCAAGCAAGTGTTTTCTCTCCGGAGAAATCTAGGCCTGCGGAGAGTCACACCTCTTTTATTATTCCGCCTGCTAGTGGAAGATTTGAATGATATTCTGGAAAATATTTGTTTATGGGAAGGGATACAACTGACTTTACACCTACCATAAGCGGCCACACAGAGACGTTTCATACCAACTTCAAACCTTTCTTGACATGTGGCATGCGTGGATGTCAATCTAAACCATCCAAATCATGGTGCCCTCTATTCTGTGTGTAATTGAAAAGTTTCCTTGTTTGCGTGAATTTCAGCTGCTAACTTTCATTTAATCTTTCAATTGCGAAACGCCCGGCAAAAAAAAAAAAAAAAAAAAAACATTTCAATTGCGGAACGCCCAACAGACAATTAGCCCCAAAACAGTGCGCCCGTAATTTTGACTGTTTCATCTTTCCATCACATCTGTCCGTTAACCTGCCATATGTACTGTGGCAATGTAAGGTATATAATTCCTCTTGTAAACCAATGGGAAAATGCAGGTAAACACTTAATATAACTGTCGTTATCTGCACACGATTACACAATTCAATGGCCAAAATATTCCTTTTAATTAGTCCAACTTATTATTATTATTATTTCAATACCATCCTTCCCTCGCCAGCTGGACTACCTGGCTAGGCATGCCCACATGGAGCATGACTACATTTTGAGCCACATCATGTAGGGGAACAATATGCATAAGATCCTGCGGTCCTTTCTCCGTGAATTGTAAAGTGCAGACTGATATGAGCCCTTTTAGGGCAACCGTAAGAAGCGATGTAAAATCATGCCTGAAACTTCTAATTTCTCAATATGGCCAATTTGAATGTTGGAATGTCATGATTTTCAGGGGATTCCTTCATCATGGTAAGAACGGCTGTTGAATATATTAGAACGCATATATACACCTCATCTCAAATAGTCTTAGTGTGTAATCTAATTGAGTTTTTAACGGGAGTGGTTTTTCGTCCCCCTCCAAACGCAGGGTGGTACAACTGATGGATGGAGTTGATCTAATCGATGTGAAATTATTCCATCCATGTGAGTGAAATTCACGATTCAATACAAAAGTCAACGTTTCGTTAGGAAGGGGCTCTCCAAGAGGAGGCCTGCTCAAATACATCTGGATGTACAGAAATGCAGTACACCGAGACTTTAGCCTTTGAATTTATCTTAATTTCTGATGATCTAAACCGTTTATATACTTTGCATGATTCAAAAAAAGAAAAAGAAAAAGAAAAGGCTCACAATCTGATTATTTCACTATGTTAATCTGGATCTATTTCTTTAAACATGAATGGTCACTGTAACTTTGCGTAATCAATGGATTAAATAATTTAATATCACAGTTGTTTCTGGGGATTTTCCATGCAAGGGAGTTTCTATCAAACATGAAACAACCATGTGAAGGTATTGAGGTCAAAATCTGGTCGGCCCTCTTTCCACGTCACCCTCTACGTATCATTCCTAAAGCCTACACCAAGAAAAGGGGTAAAGGTGACCCTGACTAAACCGGGGGACCCTCCGATGCCTAAGTCAGGACAAGAGAATCGGGGTCTAGGTAGAGAGTAGAGGAGAGCTTGATATCGCGTACCTGTAGATATGACACTATGTGCTATTTATACTTGCCTGTGAGGTGGTCTGGTCTCGATAATCTCGGCATGATCAAAGGGATTCCCGGATCGTGGAGATACCATCCGCAATCTATTGATCATGTAGCATATCCAATGAATAGTGTGTATCTGCGAGCGACGTTATCGGTCACGTTTGGTTATGGCAGTTTCCATGTTTAGCGAATGAGATATGCGCATCTGAATGTCTGTTCGGCTCAGCTCGTCAGACCATAGTAAAGAACATTCTCCAAGTCACACGACGTCCGACCCGACCCGTCATGCCGAATCCGATGCGGCCGGCTTGAGTATATCATGGTTGGAGAATAATAGGCAATCCGATCGGATTGTTAGGATCCCTCCAAGTTGACCCTCATCCAAAGACGCTCGCGTGTCCTTGTTGCGATGTTGAAGTCTGGTCAGATGGGTCGTGCCTCGGGCGCCTTGGCTCGGACTTACAGTCAGATTGATGTTCTACCATGAGCTCGGATCTCCCCGTAACAGAAGGTATGATATTTTAATCATGAGGACGTAATCGAGCAAACCTCCATCTAAAGAAGTTCAACTATTGGAGTTTCAACTCTCGGTCAAGAGTTCGAGTACCCATAGGTTGGTGAAATTCCACCAGGGTGGGTGTGTGGGGGTGTGTGTGCGTGTGTTAAAAAAAAAATAGCTTTAAAAATAAATAAATAATAATAATAATAAGTTCAACTATAGGAAAGAGACTTACCACCTTTATTGCATGATACCATGGCCATGGGATGTGCTTATAACTAAATAGAGGATCATATGGAGAGTGCACATGATATTCATGCTGTTCATCAGGTGTACTACCTCATGTTCAGCCTTGGAATCAAAAGTGAGGTTAAAGTAGTCCACAGCATTAAAAAGAGTTGGGACATGGGCCCACTGTTGTTTATATGAGTGCCGATGAGTCTATGTCGAAGGCATGGGCAAATTCAGTGCCGTTGCTTCCATGTCTGTGCATACTACATAACACAATTTTCTAGGTTACCTCATGATTTATGTGTTAGATTCACAACACCCATCAATTAGTCCAAATCATTCTAGAGCATAATCAGCAAAATGAAGTACATCCAAAGAAGGTTTCAACTATAGTTTTTCAATCACCACGGTAATCAGCGGAGATTGAACAACTATAGTTGAAACCTTCTTGGGGTCCACCTTAAGCTCTCTCTGTTTGTTTGTTTTTTTTTTTTTTTTTATCTAACCTTTTTATAGCCCACATAAGGCTGCATACACCTCGATGAAGGGAAAACACAAATATCAGCTTGAATTGAGCCTTTTGTTGCTCCAAAAGGTTTTCAACAATAAGCATACAATTCCTACCGTTTCTTTTAGTGTGGTCACTTGAGTTTGGATTCTACGTTAATTTTTATTTCAAGCCCTAAAATAATTAGGAAAACTGAATGGATGATTTTTATCTGAGACAATCATCATGATGGGACCACATAAGTTCCACATGTTACAACTTAAGGTTTTCTTCTCTCTTTCCAAAATGTGTTGCACCACATAACAACTAATAATTTCATAATGTGTCAAATTTATGTGGGTCCCATCATGACGTAAGTCTTAGGTTCATATGTCCATCTATTTTTTTTAGATCATTCTAAGATATGAGCTAGAGAAAAATAATAATAATAATAATAATAATAATAAGGTAGATTTATAGCTCAAGTAGAACAACAACCCCGAAAAAAGTAGGAATTGAACGCCTATTGTTGAGAACTTCTTATGGCCACGGAAGGCTCTAATATAATGATCAAGTTGATATTTGTATCGTCCTTTCATCATGTTCTTTGTGAGCTTATGAGCCAGTTAGATGACTGATAAACCTAAGGCTAGCCCTGAGAACTTTTCAATAGTAGTTCTTTCAATGCCCACACTTTCAGTGGAGTGGTCCAATTGAGCTTTGGATATGCCTCATTTTACACTCATGTTCTAGAATGATCTGTAAAATTTGATGGATGGTGTGGATCTAGCACATAAACCTTAGCTGGGCAAAGATGAATTGTATGTGTTAAAAGTTGTGTTGTCGTGGTAGATAATCAATTTGAGAGAGAATGTCAGTGTTATGTGAGTTGATGGTAGGCAATGCTCTTGTTTTTTTTTTTTTTTTAAATGGTAGGGAATAGCTTGTACCACTGAGAAGTGATGGCCTTCAACAAAAAAAAATAGGCACTCAGTTTAGCTATGCCATCCAATCACTTCAAATAAGTCTCCTCAAAAGATGAAAGGTACTTCCATATATCACTGGATACGACTCTTCTTGGGATGACCTAGGTACTTCCATATGTTAGGCAGTTCTAAAACTAAAATAGCCTGGCCATATGAATTTAGAGGTTTTAAACAGGTCTCATAGATCAAGATCAAGGCAATTATATGGCGTAGGGAACGACGTAAGGTTGAGCATTGTCTTCCTCAAGGGGATAACTGTTCCGAATCCACAGAACTTCTTTATACTCCTCACAGAGACTTCTCAAATCCACGAGAAAAAGAACAAGAAAATAGAAAATAAATTCTATAAAATTCAAAATTGATTAATGATGGATATAAATGAATTCACAACCCTTTAAATAGGGATACTAAGCAATGGAAGAAAATTCAGAATCAAACTACAACTAAAACTCTTAGAATTCGCAACTTATTATAAATAGTAAACTTGTTATTTATAGATGATCGTGATGTCTGCTTGTGCGTAAGGTTTTCAGATAAAATTAGTAAAAGTCCTATTTGTCTTCACCAATCAAACTAAAACTTACTATTTATAGTAAAAACGAAATTAAAATAGGGAAACGATCGTCGATCTGATGGCATTTCGTAAACTCATCTTGCATAACCCGGCATAGCTGGGTTGGGCGGCTAAAGTTGCTCATCCTACCCCAAAATCATATATTTTACATCTGATAACTCATTCCAGTTCGTAAGATGCGTCCGTTTTAAGTTCTAACGGGCCGGATCATCTCCCGTCTCTGATTGGGCCTTTTTTGGTCTATCTTGGCCATGAAATTATACACGAGCCGCTGTACATCATTATAGATGAGCTTTCCCAGTGTGCAAGGATTGGGTTCACCAAGGTGGAGGAGTCTAGGGTCTCGAAATCGACGGTGGAATCCTTTCCAACAATTCCCTTGGCTCATCGCCTACGTGGTATTGGTGGGCTCGGTTCCAATATCTCAAGGAAAGTACGGAGGTTTGCTTGACCCACATCCCGTGGGGGGCCAACTCTTCTGTGGATGGCCTAGCCCGATAGGGGAGTGGCGGCCAAGAGAACCAGTTTTTCAGCTAGTTGGAAGACCTTCCCCCTACAACTCGTGGTACTCTTTCTTAGACAGAGTCAGGTTGGGCAGCATACGAGTGGCCTGACCTACTCCCCTTTCGGTTTTCTTCCATTTTGTTCTGTCTTTCCTTTCCTACAATAAGTGGGCCCGTGGGCATTTTTGTTGGCCCTCCCAAAAATTTAGCCTTGTATGGTGTTGATGTGTTTCGTATCCTTTTCAACATAAACTCCCGTTGGTTAAAGAAATAATAGATAAATAAATAAATAGATCAAGACCTGCATGGGTGGTGCACCTTACGGACAGTTTAGATCTTATTTACATAATTTTGTCCATCCACGGGAGCGAATAGTGCTGCCCACTAAAGCTAGGGGTGTTAATTGGGCAGGCGTGGCCGGCTTAAGGGTCAACTCAAGCCCAAACTAACCTCTGTGGGACCCAATCCGAGATGACTACCAGAACTCAAATTGGGTTCCTCTACACTCAACCCAGCCAGACCCAAACCCTACCCAACCCAAGTACATGTGGTTATTTATCAACCAAACCCAACGCAATATGAATTTGCTCAACCCAAACAAAACCTGAATCAAAACGGCTAGGCATTTTCCAACCTAAACCTTGAGGACCTTGACAACCCGATCCAACCCAACCCAACCCAACCCAACCCAATCCAGACCTACGTTGGGTCAATCGGGTTGAGGCTAAACCGAACCTAACTCGCAGCTCTGCCTCAGACTGCGGTCGCGCAAGCATGCTCCTTGGAAAGGGTATTTTGGTCATTTAAATATATTCTATTAGACCAAGTGTCTCGAATACAGTCTTGTAGATTCTTTCGGGTGAAATTGTAAATGGTCTCGTAATAATTTCATATCAGAACACTCAAAATTATCATCTCTCTCTCTCTCTGCAGTGCATCTTCTTCAATCTAAAACCATCTCTCTCTGCAGAATGCTTCTTCTTCAATCTAAAACCATATTCCTATACACTTGCTTATTCTTGCTCTTTCCAAGCCCCATCAGGACCCAAGTCTTGTACTCCTTCTGTCCGTCGTCTGAAGGCAACTACACCAATGGGAGCCAATACCAAACCAACCTCAACCTCCTCCTCCAATCTCTAAATACCACAACTCCTTCCAACGGCTACTACAACACCACCTCCGGGGTAGACCCCAATCAGGTCTATGGCCTCGCCCAATGCCGGAGCGACGTTTCATCTGATACCTGCCGAGAATGCTTAAATACTTCAATGGTAGATATCGTCCGCCTCTGTCCCAACAAGATGGCAGCATTCATATCATACGACATGTGCCTTCTACGTTACTCCAACCAACGCTTCTTTTCCGAACCTGATATTGTCCCCCAGTATTCCCTTCCAAATCCAAATAATGCTCGGAATCCAGATCTTTTCTATGAACTGGTAAGAGAGTTGTTGAACAATCTGTCCACTATAGAGCTGTCTCCGTCCATGTTTGCTGCTGGCTCAGTGAGTTCTCCTGACTTTAACATATATGGATCAGTTGAGTGTGTTCGAGATATATCAAGAAAGGATTGCCAGTCATGTCTGCAACAAATGATCGGCTGGCTTCAGAATTGTTGTCATGGAAATTTAGGAGGGCAGGTTCTGTCAATGAGTTGTCTAATTAGATATGAGGTATATTCCTTTATTGAAGCCACATCACCTCCACTGCCTGTTGGAACTCCTCCAGTTCTTTCTCAGCCGCCGCCGCCACCACCACCAGGTGAAATGTTCCTAACACAACTAAAACTGATGGTAGGATTATTTCTTCTTTAACTATTTTTTCTTCCATTCCTTGTTTGCATTTCACTCAAAAATTATATCGAGGAAGACTGGGGATTCACTTGCTTAATGTCATGGATCAACTGCACAATATCACGATGCACACAGTGCTTCCTGCGTCCTCCCCAGACGCGGTTTGGCTAGTGATCGGTGCTATATGGACCCCACCATGATGTATGCGCCGTCCATCCATTTTTAAATATAATTTTAGTGCTTGATTCGAAAAATGAGGTAGATCTAAATCTCATATCGACCACACCATTTGAAAACAGTAATGATTGAATTCCCACAATTAAAAACCTCCTAGGGCCCACTGTTATGGTTATTTGACATCTAGCCTGTTGATTAGTTCAGAAAGACTTGGATGAAGGATATATATATATATATATATATATATATATATATATATATATATATATATATATATATATATATATATATATATATGCAAAACTGTTGTTCCCCCGAGAAGTTTTTAACCGTGGGTGTTCAATCAAAACTGTGCGGTCTACTTGAGATTTGGATCAATCTCATTTTTGGGCTCATATAATAAAATGATCTTGAAGAATGGGTGGACAGCATGAATGAAACACATACATCATGGTGGGGTTAACAGAACACCGATCACTAGCCATTAGCTAGTGGCAGGGTCAGTGGCCGACCCGTTTCCGTCTTGTCCCTGCCTGGACAGACACAGTCCAGGCAGAAACCGTGATTTATGGGTTTTACCCAAGCCGTCCAGCCGTTTTTCCAAATGGAAGGGACTCGGCTGGCAACTTCCTCTTCGCCTTGTAGGCAACTTATGGTGTCGGATCCAATACCAGGGCTGAGATCAGAGTAATTTTGGAGAGCCTTGTAGAGTACTTGCGGCGTGGTTTCACGGAGGTGGATGTGGCGAGTGATTCAAATTGTGTGGTCTCCGCCCTCTCCAAGCAGTCCCGTCCCTCATGGTCGATATAGTATTGGATGGTTAGGATCATGGATACTACGTGCAACATGGATGTTTGGCTCGCCCACACCCTCTGGGAGGCCAACTCGGTTGCAGATGACCTAGCCCGTTTTGGGAACAATGAGCAACAAGACAGGATCTTCAATTCCTTGGGAGATCTCCCCTCCTCCATTCGCGGCCTGCTGTTCTTGAATAGAGTGGGCCTGGGCAACTTTTGGAAAGCCTAACTATTTTGCTTTCTGCTTGCTTCCTAGCTTTAGGATAGTGGGCCTGCTTCATTTTGTTAGAGGGCCCGCTGGAAATTACCCTGCTATATATGTTTATTCTTGCAATGGAAAGTTTCTTTAAAATTTTTTTTTTTTTTTTTTTTTAAAAGCCCATTTTTCCAAATTATTCTAGGAGGAAGTGCATTGTGGCCTGACCCGACTGGAGGACACGGCCTTTTGGGCCGACTGTGATGTATATAGCCATTTTGCTGGATCATTCTAGGGTTTGAGTCCAAACATTAGGCAGATACAAGGCTCAAGTAGACCACACCACAGAAACAGCAGCGTTAATGAGGCCTACCGTTGAAACTTCCCTGAGGGCCACCGTTATATTTATTCCCCATCTAACCTGTTGATACGGTCACATAGACTGGGATGAAGGGAACACAACCATCAGCTTGTTCGAAACTTCTAAGGCACCAAAGAACCATTTAACAGTGTGTGCTCAATCACACCGTGTGGTCCACTTGACCCTTGGGTCTGCCACAATTTTGACCCACACGTTTAAATGGATGGCAATTGGGGAGCACTGTGATTTATGGGTTCTATCCACACCGGCTATCCATTTTTTCATTTCATTTAAGAATAAAAAGCCAAAAAATGAGGCAGATCCTGGGCTCAAGTGAACTAGATCACAAGGAAGTAGTGGTGATAAAAACTCCCACTGTTGGAATATTCTAGGCCCACCGTGATGTTTACTCGCCATGCAATATTTCCATAAGGTCACAAAGACCTGGAAATAAAGAAAACACAATCCAAAACTTCGGTTGTCACCTCTAAGTTTTCTACTGTACTTGTTTAATCCCCACTCTATGCTTCACCTGCGCATTGTATTTCCATCATTTTTTAGCTTATATTCTAAAATAATATGGAAAAATGGTTGGATGGTCTGGATAAAACCCATAAAGGACAGTGGCCTGAATGTTTGTGTATCCCCCTTCTCGGTGAATAAAACAAAAAAAAAAAAAAAAAGTTGGTAAGATCTTAACTTGATCATCTGTTAAATTAGGGCAAGATATATTCCACATGTGCATGCATCTTAATATACATTACTCTTGTGGTACACACCTACAAAATAGTATATCTTGTACAATGAATATTGGTCACACCTTATCTAGAGGTCAACAGTCGGAGTTTTTATCATTTAAAAAAAAAAAAAAAAAAAAAAGCCAATTCATACGTGCATGCATCATCATAAAATAATTACACCCATATGTGGATATAAATTCAAGCAATGCATAATCTCAATATAACCTAATAACTATGTCTCTCTGTGTGTGAATAATGGTTTAATGAGCCATACAAAGTCTATCTTCTGTCGTTTAAAAAAAAACAAAAAAAAAAAAAAGTCTATCTTCCGTCTCTAATCAATGAAAATAGAGTTACTTTAGGAAAAAAAAAAAAAAAAAACAGAACAAGAAAAAGGGAGAGTCTATCTCCCGCATGCTCGCACCATTTGGTAAATGTAAAAATAAATAAATGAACATAGACCTAGCTAATGATGTGCATGCATTGCATTGAAAATGACTAATCATTTTCTTTTACTACAGGGAACAAATCAAGGGTTATAATCATAGTCGTTGTTACCTCAATTTTGGGAATGGCTCTCTCTAGTTTTTGCATTTGCTCTTATCTACGAGGAAGAAAGAGAATACACAAAGGTAAAGAAACTAAATAAACATGATGTCATTAGCTTGGGCCGGGCCATAGTTTCCTTTTGGCAAATCCCTCATGGGTTAGGCTTGAGCTTAACATTCAATGGGCTAGGCTCAGAGTATTTTTGGACTCAAAATATGAAGAGGAAGCACTCATATTTGAATTTAACAACAGTTTCTATTCAAGCCTGACCCAAGTTTGAACATAAGCCCATTTACATCTTCCTAGCCCAATGTTTGGCCACTCTTAAGCATATATTAAAATTTAGGCCTGAAATTTCAAGCCTGGGCCAAGTTTGAACCTAGGCCTGCAATTTTATGGGCAGGCGTCATGTACTTTTGGCCTGATGGTTTTACCAGCTACGGGCCTTAGCCATAGTAGTTAGAATTCACCTTTGAAATATCATATTTTGACTTATTGTGCTTGTCGTCATTTCCACTCGGCATATCCACGATTAGGCCCACTCAACTGAAAGATGGGTGATCAGTACCATCAATGTATTGGGTCCTTCCATGAATGCACACTTACTTGAAAACGTAGGACCGTAAATCTAACCAATTTTCTCCTGTAAATAGACCGTTAATTGTCATAACTTTTTGAAAGTCCAATTCAAAGCACAAATAAGTTTGACTGTCATATGAATGGTCTGGAACATCTGAGCATGTAGTCATGGCACATGGATAGGGCAAGCAAGGGACCTCAATCACCATCTAGTGAAATTGTCATCTTTTTGTTTCGAACAAGAAATAAATATATTTGATTTGGGAGATTATCTTATTCAAATGTAATAAAGAGAGTGTATGAAGAACAATTATCGTATTATTGATATCGAGTTCATTTATATCCTCGAATATCTCTTGATTTTGAGATAGATTATTTAAAAATATAAAAATTAAAAGAATTCAAATATTGAATCTGAATATCAAATTCGGCAGCATTTCGACTTGTGATTTGATCATCCCTTTAAGAGGAATATTATATAGATTCGATCATCTGATCTCTTTCTCTTGAGCTTATATCATTGTGCGAATAAAGAATTGAAGATCAACGATTTTAGCAGCATAACAAACTTTAATCATCACAGTCCGCACAAAAACTCCTTTGTGGCGACCTGCGCAATCGATTTGTCTTTTGTACCTTCAATCTTCTCTTCTTCTCCTGAGCTCTGATCTTCTTCCAAAATCTTTAACCTGCTCAAATGAGAGGGGGAGTGAGATATTTATAGGCCTCCACACGTAAGAACTCTCGATCCTTGTGCCATGGGGCCCACCTTGTATCAGATCTAACCGTTCATGCAAATCAACACATCTTCCTTCTTGCACAGCTTGTGCAACTACTGTGGTTATTTGCGCAGACCCACGTAACCAATATAATTTGTGCAGACTCACACAATCACATGATTAATTACAAAACTTCAATTCTCCTTTTCTTGACCATTTCTTCTAATTTCAGTCTATATATATATATATATATATATATATATATATATATATATATATATACATACATACTTGTAAAGACTAATGCGACTGTTTCACATCTTTACATCAGAGAAAGAAGAACAACAAGCATTATCACATTATTTGAGGACTCCGGATGGTTCAGAATTCGTGGATGCTGGTATGCAAGGTCATCAAATTCTAGAATTGCCAATCATCGACTTAGCTGCAATACAAGTTGCTACAGATAACTTCTCTAATGAAAATAAGCTCGGAGAAGGTGGATTTGGACCTGTATATAAGGTAATGACACTTCTCTAAAGGTGCATGTTTATAGATGCATAATCAAAATTATTATAGATTATTAGCCTAATGTAAAACAAAAGTTATCAAAAGAAATATCATACAAGAAACATATATAATTTTCCAAGAACCTGTAAGGCACATTTGGATTGGGAAAAAACAAAAGTTAGGAAAACAAATCTATAATGATTATCCAGTGATGGATTCTTAAGGAAGTGATGGCCCTATTAAACCATATATTCTAGTTTTAGAGTTATTGTTTGAATATTAAATGAAAATCTTATTTCTACGAGACAATCCTTAGATCATATCTTGTGTAGGGAAATTGACTATGGAAAATTAATGATTGTACATGGAATTTACCGCTGTTTTAGTTATCCAAACATAGTTAAGCGTTTATATATAAACGTTTAAGTGTTTACTTTTACTTTCTTTCATTTTCCCTTGATCAAAACATGCCCTAAAATTAATGGCAATAATTTAAGGGTTGTTACCTCATTACGAATACTCAAAAACCTCGTTAATTTAATTTTCTTAACTTAAATTTTATGTTTGGAGTTTAAGCTGCTTGGGCATCCCAACGTAAGATTACTTATTGAGTAGTTAAATAATGCTTAAACAAAATAGGATACATGGTTTTTTTTTGAATTTTAATTTTTATAATTAACCAACATTACATTGAAAATCATTTCAGGGAATGCTATCTGATGGAAAGGAGATAGCAGTTAAACGGCTATCAAGTTGCTCAGGGCAAGGTTTGGAGGAATTCAAGAATGAAGTTACATTGATTGCTAAACTCCAACATAGGAATCTTGTGAGGCTCTTGTACTATTGCATAGAGAGTAGAGAGAAACTGCTCATCTATGAATATATGCCAAATACAAGCCTCGATGCCTTCCTCTTTGGTTTGGACCTTTGTTCTTTTCTTCGGTTTCTAAATCTTACCACAGACACACATGACATGTCTACAACACACTCACACTTTAAACAAAGCTAACCAAAGCTAGAGACTAATGGTATGAGGCCCAAATTTTAGCACAACACACTAGTACTGTTTAAAATTTTACTAGTTCGCTCAGTCAAATTGAATTGTCACATGTCTCACAATCTCCACTGTTGTATTATGATTAGAACCAATCATATTCTAGCAGGACGTACAGTGTATGTGACAAAATGTTGTACCAACTTAAATACTATTAACTTTTAAACAAATGGACTTTTGGCAATTTCCTTACCCTTTAATTGTGTGCCAATGACTATATGATGCCATTTTATTTTTTTATTGCTAATTGAGGTTTTAACTACTAATTGATTGGTTTTCATCACTTTAGATGCCCATTTGAAAGGTTAATATAGCGATGGAATATATAGGCCAAAATCAACTGATATCATGGGATTTTAGATTCCATGAATAACATAAATTATCCAATAATTAAAGTCATTGATTTTAATCAACCTATGTAATAGGCTATTATAGAGTTTATGAGTTTTGTGCTCTCATTGTCAATCCCAAGCAAAGAAAAATGAGGAGAGTTGCATCATATTAGAATCTTTTGCTACAATTACATGTCATTGTAGAAAATATTGGACTCTAAAATTAAGGGAGTTGTTTGTATGCAAGTGGAAATCCTAATTTTACAACACAACAATTACTTTGTTCTTTTGCCAAGAAATTGGCACTACTGATAACTACAATTATTATGGCATGGAATCTATGATCTCCCATTTATACAAACAACCCTGGATGTCCTAAGTGGATTCCATATATCTGAACATCCCCTTGATTATATTTGCATTTCTAAGATACGCAACTAAAGGTTTCTAATTACACTTACATTCTAAAAAACAAGACTTAAACATGTTCTAACTCAATTTATTTGTTCTTTTTAGATCCAGTCAAACGTTCTCAATTAGGCTGGGAAAGACGCCATAACATCATAGGTGGAATTACAAAGGGCCTTGTTTATCTCCATGAAGATTCAAGGCTCAGAATCATTCACAGGGATCTAAAAGCCAGTAATGTTTTGTTGGACTATGAGATGAACCCTAAAATTTCTGACTTTGGTATGGCTCGATTTTTATGCGGAAATCAAAGTCAGGTCAATACCAATAGAGTCGTCGGCACGTAGTAAGTTGTCATGACATGTGCTATTTTTCCAAATAAATTTAATGGCCCATGAGCTCTACTAGCAAAACTTATCTCTCACATGACCATGTGGTACATGGTTTTGAAATTGAAGACACTCATCTAAAGATCGTACATGTCTAATTCAATGTAACTGTGCGACACAACAACTGATTGTACCCATCTGATTTCCCAAGTAGGACATTGATACAACGTGATTCAGCCGATGAGTGGTAAGATGCGTTTGCCACATTGTCACGTGTGAGTGAATCCAGTGCCCATTTCCCCTTAGCTAGTTATAATGCTTCTAATCCATGTTTGCATTTGCTCGTCCCCTACAGTGGCTACATGGCACCAGAATATGCAATGGGAGGGGTATTCTCTGTGAAATCTGATGTCTACAGCTTTGGTGTTCTATTGCTAGAGATCATAAGTGGGAAAAGGAACAGTAGTCTACATCTCCCCGAAGATGCTCAAAGCCTCCCAATTTATGTAGGATTCTTCATAAAAATCAACTTTTTTTTTTTTTTTTTTTTCATAAAAATCAACTTACATCCATCTTTATCTCATTTTCTAACATGAAATTTGACATTACAGGCATGGGGATTATGGTGTGATGGAAGAGCAATGGAGTTAATTGATCCTTTGTTAGTGGAGTCATGTCCCACTAACCAAGTGTTCAGATGGATCCACATTGCGCTGTGATGTGTTCAACAAGATCCAACAGATAGGCCCACCATGTCTTTGGTCATTCTTATGCTCAAAAGTGAATCTATGAAACTACCCCAACCTACACAGCCAGGGTTTTTCTTTGCAAGGGCTGTCGTTGAATCGGATAAATCTTCTGCAAGTGCTAAATTTTGTTCAAACAATGATGTAACTATTTCTTCCCTTGAACCTCGGTGAATGGGCCCAACATAGGGGTCAGCCTCATGCACAGATGGATTGGATCTAAAGGAGTAGCATGGTTCAACCTCAGCTCGCGAAAAAAGGAAAAAAAGTAAAAAAAGGAAAACTTCTCCATATATGTTTCCATTTTGTGATTAATACATGTTGCTTCTTGATGGAATTGAAACAGTGGGAGGTATGTTTCTTGAAGTTAGCGTTGTTGATAGGTGCTCAGATCTACTAGTAACCAAGTTAAACGGTGTGATTTAAACGAGTCTATAACCATTTTTGCACTCAAGGTTTTGGGTCAAGTTCAGATCTACTTCCAACATTTTTAGAAATTAAGACAGGTTGGCTACCCATGTAAACCTTGTTAATGCTCAATATGAACATTATGTACATAAATGGAAGATAATATAATGCACTCCATGCCTGGAAGTCATGCGCTAGTGATCTAGTCAAAAGTAAGACAACATCTTATGAGTGGAAACATAACTGATGTTATTTTCATATTTAATAACCTATTTTCTAACAAAATGGTACCTTTTTATGCATTTGTAGGAAGTTTCCAAAGATGGAAGAGCAAAGGTTTTTAGAAACTTATCTTTTTACTGAGTGATGGATTTCCTATCTAGATATAATCAAATTTCAAATATTAAATTTTAATAGTTAAGATTTTTACAAGTTAAAGATGTAAAGAAAAGCCTGAAGAAGAAGAGCCATCGATGGGTGGATTACAGAGGAGATGGGAAGAGATTGGGGGTGAAGATCTCCCCCCCTTCTCTCTCTTTAAATTTTCTTCGCCTTCTCTAAGCCTCTCTCTCTACGTAGACGTGTGGATATCCAATCCCTGGACAAAGAAGGGATACTTCTTAACATTAGTCCTATTCCCCTTGGGATTATGATTTATATGTAAGATGAGCTCAAGAATTTTGCTGCAGCATCCTTTTTGGTGCTCTGTCACACTTGACTTCGCTATTTCCTATGTCATTAAGTGTTTGTCTTCATTTCCAATCCATACACTTGCAAGGTTAAACTATATAAAGTCTTTCCATAAAGGTACAGGGGCATGATGCTACCATGTCTGGCAGCTTGCTTCCAGTCTGCAATCATTGGAGTAGCAGTAGACCGAAGAAAGGATGCTAGGAGGATAGGATGGGACTTGCAACTGCTAACCATTTTTTACTCAGGGTGATACTGATGAGGTAGACATTTGGGTCTTAGCGTCTGGAAAGAATGGGATGCGATGTGATTGGCTTGTTTGCGCCAGCTAGACAGGAATTGTTGTGTAAGTTTTGGATTATTGTGGTTCCTCTTTAGTTTTTTTTTTTTTTTTTCCAAAATACGCAATTCATTGATTTGGCAAATGATACACAACTAGGCTATTTGGGCACGGACCAGAGACAAAAAGAACTGGCCCACCGATCATATCTTATACAGAAGAATTCCTATGAAACTCTCTTACAGAGGACAATCCCACTTATCATATCCTTATATAAAAAAGAACCGGTTCCTCTTTAGGCTGTTTTTTATGCCGTGCTTACCTGTATAACCCTGTTTATGGATTGTCTATATGATAGGTGTGGTCGGAATTCTTTTTGCCGGACCTGCCCAAATGTTTGTAAATAATAATAATAATAATAATAATAATATCCATGCACTTAAATAAACTGCCTTCCCCTTATTGTGGCATCAAATCTTGGCCTCTAAAATAAATGTAAAGTTGTCAAATAGGCATTAGAAGATCCATCTACATAAAAATAAATTTTATTATTTATTTATTTATTTATTTAAGAGAAAAGAATCCAACAATTGAAATTCATCATAAAATCTTTTGAAAATATCTATTGACGCTGGCGAGATATTTAACATGATGGATAAGCCTGATAATGAGCAGTGCGCAGTCTTAGATTTCAAACTAGATGAGCTAGGACTTCAAATTGACCGCATTCATGAATTTTATTTTATTATTATTTTTTTTTGGGAGCCTAAACCAAGCTCATTGTAAGCCTTGTTGATGGATTTTTTTTAAAAAAAAATTTGGGAGCCTAAACCTAGCTCATTGTAAGCCCTACTGATGGAACATCTAAAATATAAGATCTAGTCACTAATTATGGTTCTGGGTGATAAGTGGATTCCTTATTAAAGTATATAAAGACAACTGAATCTTAATGCGTCAGTCCAATAACACTATATCAAATGATTGAAAAGATAAGGTAGTGCGTGATCAAATCATTTCAATCAAAGCATGCATACTCATGATTAGAAACTTCATGTGATCCATCCAATATGAATATTCAATCTGACGCAAGGATGAACGTGATGAGGTCGATCACTGTCTTCCTCAAGGATAACTACTCCGAATCCTCACAGAGACTTTTCGAATCCACGAGGAAAGAAAGCAGGAAAATAGAAATAAATTCTAATAAAATTCAAAATTAATTGATTAATGAATAAAAATAAGTTTACATCTCTTTAAATAAGGAAACTAAGCAATAGGAAAGAAATCAGACTCAAACTACAACTAAAACTCCTAGAATCCGCGACTTACTATAATAGTAAACTTACTATTTATGGACGGTCGTGATGTCTACTAGTGCGCAAGGTTTTCGGCCAAAAATAGTAAGTGTCCTATTTGGCTTCACCAAATCGTTCTCCTATTATCCTAAGCACTTTTCATGTTGGACACAACTCCTAAAGCCCAACGGATGAAGAGTTATAATAAAACTAAAATTTACTATTTATAGTAAAAAATAAAAATAAAACGGAAAAATGACCGTCGATCACGGGGTTTCTCGTAAATCCGGACTGCACAACCCGACGTAGCGAGGTTGGTTGGCTAAAGTAGCTCACTCTATCCCAAAATCAAATATTTTACGTCAGATAACTCATTTCGGATTATGAGATACACCCGATCTAAGGTCTGATGGTCCGGATCACTTTTGTCATCGACCGTGCCTTTTCTGATCCATCTTGGTCATGAAATTTTCTGCAACCCGCTCTACATCAGTCCCCTCCACTTCAAAAGAATCCATCCTCGAGTTCACATCCTGATCTGGTTCATGATACTCGGTCAGGTCCGCGACATTGAAAGTCCGTGAGATCGCCATGTCATCTAGAAGATCAACAACATAAGCGTTGTCATTGATCTTTTGAATGATTGGGACGGGTCCAATCTTCTTATTTTTCAGCTTATTGTACATCTCGGTCGAAAATCTCTCTTTATACAAATGGACCATAACATGATCGCCCACCTCAAACACCTTTTGTCGCCGATGCTTGTCCACTTGTTCCTTGTACTTCTCGGTTGAGGTATGTAGCTTGGCCTGCACTTCTGCATGGATACTTATGATCTTATCTGCCATATGTTCTGCTGCAATGCTCATGCCTGGGTGCTTGGGTAGAGGGACTAAGTCAAGTGTGTAGCGAGACACTCATCCGTAGATAATCTGGAACGACGATTTTCCTGTCAAGTGGTTCACCATGTTGTTGAATGAAAACTTCACTTGAGACAAGGCCAAGTCCCACTGCTTTAGCTTTTTTCCTGTAATACTGTGAAGGAGGTTTCTTAACGTGCGATTCACAACTTCGGTCTGCCCATCAGTCTGTGGGTGGTAAGCACTGCTGAATTGAAGTCGTGTATCGAATCAAGTCTACAAAGTCCGCCAAAAGTGACTAATGAACTTCGTGTCACGATCAGAAGTAATGATCTTAAGGACCCCGTGTAACCGTACGACCTCCCTGAAGAATAGATTCGCCACATGTGTTCCATCAAGGGTCTTCTTGCATGGGATAAACTGCGTCATCTTGGAGAAACGATCGACCACCACAAACACCGAATCCATGCCCCGTTATGTTCGTGGGAGACCAAGCACGAAGTCCATTGATAAATCCTCCCAATGGCCGTCAGGCACAGGTAACGGGGTGTAGAGGTCCGTATTCTAAGATTGCCCCTTGGAGGTCTGACAAATATGACAACATTGTATGGCTCTTCCCACATCACGTACTAATTGCTGCTAATAATACGGATCTTCCACAAGAGCTCGTGTCTTGTCTCGCCCAAGGTGTCCACCAAGGCCACTTCCATGTAGCTCCTGAATAATCTGCTCCCTTAGAGAACTTTGGGGGATGCACAATCGATTCCTTTTGAAGAGAAAATTGTCCTGTATATGAAAGTCACTGGGGTGACCTTCTTAGCACTTTATCTAAGAATCTTTGAAGTCTTCATCCTTTGCATACAGTTCCTTGAGATAGTGGAAGCCGACTACCTCGTTGATCATCGTAACGAGTAGTGATGTACGACGATTAAGTGCATCAGCCACCTTATTCTGCTACCCTAACTTGTTATTCAGAATGAACGTGAATTCCGGTAAAAACGTAACCCATCTAGTATGCACACGATTCATGTTAGCCTGACTATTAATAAACTTTAATGCTTGATGGTCAGTATACAGAACAAACCCTCTTTGAATCAGATAATGCCGCCAATGTCGCAGCTCCTGAACAACTGCATACAACTCAAGCTCATAAGTCAACCACTTTTTTCGAGCTTCGCTGAGCTTGTTGTTGTAGAAGGCTACCGGCCTGCCTTTTTGTGATAATACTCCCCCAATTTCGACGTATGAAGCGTCACACTCAATCTCAAATAATTTGTCAAAATTAGGAAGCACCAAGACTGGTGTTGTAGACAAACGATGCTTGATCTCGTGAAAGCTCTTGTTAGCTTTATCGGTCCACTGAAACGGTCCCTTTTTCATACAATCTGTTATAGGCGCGACTATGGTGTTAAAATCTCGTACAAATCGACGATAGAAAGTCGTCAACCCATGAAAACTTCTCACCTTATGAATATTTATCGGGATCGGCCATTCCCTAATAGCTCTCACATTTTCATCGTCCACCCGAATACCTGTGGATGTTATAATAAATCCTAAAAACAATAGGTTGTCAGTTAAAAAACTACACTTTTTGAAGTTGAGGTACAACTTGTTATCATGTAGGACCTGCAGCACCTGCCTGAGATATTTCTTGTGCTCTGCCTCATCCTGGCTATATATTAGTATGCCATCAAAATATACTACCACAAATTAGCCAATGAACAGTTTTAGAAAGTGATTCATCAAATGCATAAAAGTGCTTGGTGCATTTGATAGGCCAAATGGCATGACCAACTACTCATACAACCTTTCCTTTGTCTTGAATGTTATTTTTCACTCATCACCGGATCGGATACGAATCTGATGGTACCCGCTCCTTAGATTTAGTTTAGAGAACACCTTGGCCTCTCCTAATATATCGAGCATGTCGTCTAACCGTGATATTGGAAACTGATATTTGATGGTAATTTTGTTGATTGCTCGGCTGTCGATACACATGCGCTAGCTTCCATCTTTTTTGGCGTTAATAATGCTGGTACAGTACATGGGCTCATGCTCTCTCTCAACAGACCCTTACGGATCAATTCCTTCACTTGCCCTTGAAGTATCTCACACTCCTTCGAACTCATCCAATAATAATTGCGTTTGGGCAGGCTAGCCCTAGGGACGAGGTCTATGTGATGTTGGATGTCCCTCATGTGGGAGGGGGGCAATCCATCAGATAAATCTTCAAGCTAGACTTCTTTGAATTCGTTTAGTAATAGTATTAAACTTGGAGGGATGTTTGAGGGTTCATTTTCTTCGCCCTTCACCAATACGGCTTATACCTTGTCGGTTTCCTTAGATCCCTCCATGAAATTTCGAATGGTCAAGAGAGAACTCCCCTCCACTTTAGAAGCTTTAGGGTGATTCTCTTGTGCCATAGGAGCAAGGATTATTTTTTGACTATCCTTGACGAATATGTAAACGTTGTTTTGTCCCCGATGGGTCGCATCACAGTCCAACTGTCAGGGTCGTCTAAGTAGCATATGACAAGCTTCCATATCGACCACATCACAAAGTATTTGATTCTTATAATATTTACCAATTGAAAACGAGATAGTGCATTGTTTAGTTACCTTGGTCTCATTCACTTTTTATCCAGCCAATTAAGTACGGGAAAGGATATCTCGTCGTTGGTAGCTGCAACTTGTCTACCGTCACCCTTGAGACGATGTTCTCGCTGTTACCACTGTTTATGATCACATCACAAACCTTTCCGCTGACAGTGCACCGAGTACGAAATATATTGTGTCACTGTGGATGTAATTCCGTTCGTGGGGTATACAGTAGTCGCCTCACAACTAGAGATTCGCCACGATCCTCGCTCGTCAATTCATCGCCACCTACTATTTCTTCAGTGGTTTGTTCATATTCATCAAAGTCATGATCTCCTTCTGCGGCCTCATCTTCAATGCCCGCCTTATTTATAGTCAAGTGTGTTGTGGGACGTTGAAGACAAGTGTTTGAAAAGTGGCCTGGTTGGCCACAGCGATAACAATTGTTTGGCCTTGACCGAGCATAAGGATTTGGAATCCTACTCGGGCCCGCTTTCGTGGGTGCTGTCCGTTAAGGCGTAGATGTTCCGCTCCCCGTATCACGGTTTGCAGGTGGAGGAGGTTGATGATGTTCTCCTACCGGATCTTTTCCTTGAACCAGCACTAGATCCTGTGTGAGACCCGTCATGGGGGGTCGATTTGAAGGATAGGGACTAGTAGGAGCTCTTGCAAGTTATGTTTTTGCCCTCCCTACCAATTGAATTGCTTCATCCACAGTCCCAACTGGGTACATCTAAACTTGGTCCTGAATTGTCAATTGCAACCCACCTAGAAATCGTGCTACCTTCTGTGCCTCAGATTCTGACAGATCGTTTCGTATAACCAACCGTTGGAATTCTTCAGTATAATCTTTAACAGTTCGATTTCCTTGTCGGCAATTCTGGTATTACTGGAATAATATTTGCTCATAACCAATGGAAAAAATTCATGATCAAAGAAGACGTCTCATCCAAGGCCATGATGTGATGGACGCCTTGTTCTAGCGGGCTCGTGAGAGTTGTAATTATTCCCACCATGCAGAAGCACCAGATTTTAATTTAAACGCTACCAATTTTACCATTTTATGATTTAACACGTTCATATAATCAAAATATCTCTCTACTTCGACTAGCCAATCGAGAAAATCTTCGATACGTAATAAATCGTTAAAACTAGGAAATTCAGCCTTACCTTGATAGTCTCTTTCAGCACAATCTAGATGATTGCCTCTATGGATTGGTCGTTGGACAAAACCCTCATTAATGTTCTCGTCGCTGGAACTAGAATCATCTGGTGTTACCCTCCGGTTTGCTACTGGTAGTACTCTATGATAATCGAGGTCACGTCATACAGCAACCACGGGTGGTGGAGCGACCATAGGTGGTGGAGTACCGCCTAGGGCTCGGGGAGGAAGTAGCACATCTGTAAGACGGTCGAGGGTTGCCTGCAGCCCTTGCATGGTCAATTGACTCTCCCGATGGAAAGCTTTCATTCTTTCTGAAAAATAACGAATCTCTTGATTACCATCCACAAGATTCTGATTCATACCTTCGTCGTTTGTCATCGGCCTGAGAAAAAACTTCGCTCCGATACCAAATTGACGTAGGGATGAATGTGACGAGGTCGATCACCGTCTTCCTCAGAGATAACTACTCCGAATCCACGGAGCTTCTCTAGAGTCCTCATAGAGACTTCTCAAATCTACAAGGAAAGAAAGAAGGAAAATATAAATAAATTCTAATAAAATTAGAAATTAATTGATTAATGAATAAAAACGAGTTTACATTCCTTTAAATAAGGGAATCAAGCAATAAGAAAGAAATCAGACTCAAACTACAACTAAAACTCCTAGAATCCGCGACTTACTATAAATAGTAAACTTACTATTTATAGACGGTCGTGATGTCTACTAGTACGCAAGGTTTTCGGCCAAAAATAGTAAGTGTCCTATTTGGCTTCACCAAACCGTTCTCCTAATTATCCTAAGTACTTTTCATGTTGGACACAACTCCTAAAGCCCAACGGATGAAGAGTTATAATAAAACTAAAACTTACTATTTATAGTAAAAATGAAAATAAAACGGGAAACGACCATTGATTAGGGGGTTTCTCGCAAATTCGGGCTGCGCAATCAAGCATAGTTGGGTTGGTTGGCTAAAGTAGCTCGTTCTACCCCAAAATCATATATATTTTACGTTAGATAACTCATTCTGGATTGTGAGATATGCCCGATCTAAGGTCTGATGGTCCGGATCACTTCTGTCGTCGACCGTGCCTTTTCTGATCCATCTTGGTCATGAAATTGTTCACGACCCGCTCTACATCACAATTAAACCTAATGGTAGGTCCCGGTGTACAGACGAACTTCGGTACTCCCATGTGAGAAGGGGAAGTGGATTGGCTGGTGTACCACACACCAGATACATAGCTAGTGTATTGGCATCAGCAAATTTTGTGGGTCCCATCATGAGGTATGTGTTATATCCAAAATGGCCATCCATTTGGCGAGCTCCTGGTAAGGCTTGAGAAGAAAAATAAGACAAATCTAACTATTAAGTGGACCACACTGAAAAAAGAACTAGGGGATTGAATGTCTACCAATGAAACCCTTTTGGGGTCACAAAACTATTGGATCAATATGAAATTCGTTTTTCCTTTTCATCCAGGTCTTTGTGACCTTATGAGCAGATTAGATGAAAAATAAATATTATAGTTGGCTCTATGAATTTTTTAACGGTGAAAATCTTTATCCTTGTGGGTATTTGTGGTGTGGTCTATTTAATCTTTGGATATTATTTATTTTTTGGATGATATTCTAAACTAATCTTGTCAAATGGATGAACCGTATAGATGTAATAAATACATTAATGTGGGGCCATGTAACTTTGATCTTCTTTGAACCGTTCGTATAACTCGGAGCTCAAGAAGCGTAAGCGCACGTCTTCGCACGACAGGTACCTACACCAGATACATAGTTGGTGTGTGGTACACCAGCCATCCCGTTTCCGTGGGAAGCGCACTGGGAAATAAATGCTTGATGGTAGAAATCAATCCATCATAACACATCATCGGTCCATAGCACATTTGATGACCACTAACATATCGAGGTTACCCAACCTTGTTTAGGGTCGTTAAACATTTTGAGTACTTTAGAATAATAGAATACCAACGTTTCCGTAGTCCGTCTAGGGCATTATTTCCATTGGATTCTTTCCCAATGCATTGAAGGGATTCTATAGGAAATCTCTGACCCAACGGTACATTTGTCAGTCGTAGATAGGAAATAAATTTATTAATGTGGGCTCCATGCGGTGATGGTAACGCACTAAGTTGTTAGGTGTGTTATGGTCCCTTTAAAATAACCAATGGTTTAAAATCCATACCCGACAGAAAACATATCCAACCGGGTCGCTCAACGTTACCTAATAATCAAGTTAAAAATACTATAAAATCTGAAAATTTAAATAGATTAATAAGATAGCCTGTCTGACACGGCAATTTGAATACAGCGATCCGGATGCCCCAGGAGTGGATTAGCCGCAGCCCAGGCCATACCCAACACGGTGCGGCCCTAACCGTGGCAGCAGCATTTATTTATTCATGTGGACGATACCACATGAAACATTGGTGATCGAGGCCCACCATTCAAAACTTCCTAGGGCGCACCTTAATTACTACCGTATTGTTTATTTGTCATCCAACCGATTGATAAGACCACATGGAACTAGCCGAATGGGAAATATATACTATATTAATCGTTTTTAGAATAAGCTCATTGTGTCATATCTTAGAATGTTGGTTTCATGAACTGTGTAGAACATTTTAAGGAGTGAAGTCAGATTTGTCTTTCTCCTTTAGTGAGATTGGAAACCATTTTAGTCTAATCACATTAGGAGGAATATTGTGAAAATATCTGGTGCTGACAATCTCTTTGAATTCTCTAATGTGTAAATATGAAGTTTCTGAATAAGTCCAGAAAATTTAGCCTCTGAATTTATCTCATTTTCTAATTATCTAAACTGTTTGTATACTTTGCATGATTGAAAAAATAAAAAATAAAAAATGAACGCTTACAATCTAATTATTTCACGTTGTTAATATGGATCTATTGCTTTAAACATGAGTGGTCAGTATAACTTTTGCATAATTAATGGATTAAATAATTTAATCTCATAGTCGTTCTAGGAATTCCCCATACAAGGGAGTTTCTATCGGATAACCGATTGCAGGCATCATATTTTAATCATGGCAACATAATCGAGCAAACATCCATCCAAAGAAGTCCAGCTCAGCCTCGCCATCTTTATTGCATACTGCCGAGGCCATGGGATGTGCTTATAATTGCTAGAGGATCACGTTGAGAGTGCGCATGAGATTCAGGCAGTTCATCAGGTGTACTGCTTCATGTTCAGCCTTGGAACCAAAAGTGAGGTTGGAGTAAAATAAAGTAGACCACACCAAGAGTTGGGACAGGAGCAATGGGTCCACTGTTGTTTATATGAGTGCCAGTGCATCTATATGTTGAAGGCACGGGGGAAATTCAATGCCGTTGCTTCTCATTTGTCCATGTTATCGCTGACGACACCTGCTCACAAAATGCGCCAATTTTGGCTCTTCTCAAGAGAGTGCATAGTACACAACACAATTTTTTAGGTGTAAAAACCTTTTAAGGTACCTCATGATTTATGTGTTAGATTAACAATACCCATCAATTTGTCCAAATCACTCCAGAGCATAAGCTGCAGAATGAGGCACATCCAAAGCACAAATGTACACACCACGGAAATCAGTGGGGATTGAACAACCATGGTTGAAACCTTCTTAGGGTCTATGGAGAGCTCTCTCTCTCTCTCTCTCTCTCTCTCTCTCTCTCTCTCTCCTTCTTCTTCTTCTTCTTCTTCTTCTGTTTTTGTTTTTGTTTTTTTTTTTTTTTCATCTAACCTTTTTATAAGCCCACATAAAGCTCCGTACGATAGGATGAAGGGAAAACACAAATATCAGCTTGATTTGAGCCTTTTGTCGCTCCAAACTTTTTAACACTAAGCAAACAATTCTTATTGTTTCTTATAGTGTGGTCACTTTGTTGGGGCCCTTGTACAAAACCTTAGGATTTAGCCTCCCAAAACAAACTAGAATTATGGGATAATAAAGCAATGAAATAAATCAAAGTAAAAACCACACGACACAAGAAAATTTTATGTGGAAAACCCTCAAAGAGGTAAAAACCACGGGACCTCGTCCAGATCAACAATCCACTAAGAAGTAAAATATTACAACTAATCAAAAGCACACACTACTTGGATCAAACCTTCTTCACTCACGCAGAAGTGGATGAACAATAAGAGAATAATTGAAAAATGGAGAGATCTCACCGATCACGAGGACGTAAAAGCGCTTAAATGTCGGCTGAGCAGTAGATCACCTCTACGAACAGAATTCTCCCTTCCACAAGCTTCTTCTCTCTCTTTTTTATTTTTCTCTTTCTCTTTTTCTCTTTCTTCCTCTTTTTTTTTTTCTTTTTCTCTCTCACCTTGGAGGTGAGAACCCCTTAAAATAGAATGCCCTAATCCCATTTTGGAACCCCTTGAATAGAGAACCAGAGAAATTAGACTCAAATAAGGAAACTGCGCATAAGCGAAGGAATTAGAGTCAAATAAGGAAACTGCGCTACCTCTCATCTGAACTGAGGAGGAAAACCTCATCAAATCTCCCCCTTTCCGACTTAGGAGGAATTCGCATTCTTCAATTCAGTCAGGTTTCTACAAACCTCAAAGTTGCCCTTGAGCAATGCCTGGTCATTATGTCTAACCCATTATCGTCCATGTAGACCTTCTCAAGCTGTAACACATTCTATTCCAAAGTATCCCTGATCCAGTGATACCGAATTTTTATGTTCTTCGACTGAAAGTCCTGACTTAGATTCTTACTCAAGTGTATAACACTTTGACTATCGCAATAGACCACGTGCTACTCCTACTTCAAGCTAAGTTCATATAAGAACATCTTCGTCCAAAGCATCTCTTTACGTGCCTCTGTGATCGCAATGTACTTGGCCTCTGTCGTTGACAATGCTACGACCTTCTGTAGCTTTCTCTGCCAAGAGACCGCTCCCCTTTCAAATGTGAACATGAACCCCGATGTAGACTTCCTAGAGTCTATGTCACATATCATATCTGCATCTATGTAGTCCTCTAACACAAGTTTTCCATCATCATAGCATAGGCTCAACCTGGATAAACCTTTTAGATACCGCAGTATCCATTTCACCGCTACCCAATGCTCTTTGACAGGATTGACAAGATACCGGTTAATAATACTAACCATATATGCCATGTTTGGGTGCGTACACACCATAGCATACATCAAACTTCCTACCGCTGACGCATGGAGTATCTTTCTCATCTCATCCACCTCTGCCTTCGTCTTAGGACACTGCTTATTGCTCAATTTGAAGTGACCATCCAGTGAAATACTGACCGGCTTCGCTACATTTATATTGAACCGATCTAGTACTTTCTCAATATACCGCTATTGTAACAACCAAAGCTTTCTGTTGTTTCTTTTACGGGTTATCTCTATTCCTAAGATTTGTTTAGCCAAGCATAAGTCTTTCATAGTAAATAAGTAGCCCAACTCCTGTTTCAGCCTGCCAATCTTCTTGATGTCTTTACCCATGATGAGTATGCCATCAATGTATAATAGCAAAACTAAGAAATCCCTTTCTTAGAACTTGTACGTGAACACACAGTGGTCCAACTCCATTCTGTCATATCCATGCTTTAACATGAATGAGTTGAACTTCTTGTACAATTGTCGTGGAGCTTATTTCATCCCATATAAGCTCTTCCTCAACCTACACACCATATGCTCTTTACCCTTGACTTCGAACCCCTGTACTTGGTGCAGATCTCTTCTTCCAGGTCATCATAGAGAAAGGCAGTTTTAACATCTAACTGCTCTATCTCCAGATCTATACTAGCCACCAACCCAAGCAACACCCGTATGGATGTCATCTTCACTACCGGTGAGAATATCTCCTCGAAGTCTATACCTTTCTTCTAACCAAATCTTTTCACCACAAGTCTGGTCATGAACCTCGTCTGTGAATTGTTCTACTCAACCTTCTTTCTAAACACTCACTTGTTGCTCAGAGCTTTCTTGCCCTTAGATAGTTTCACAATATCATAGGTGTGGTTCTAATGCAAAGATTACTTCTCCTCTTGCATAGCTTTCAACCACTCCCCCTTATGCTTATCGGTTAGGGCCTCAGAATAATCTTCTGGCTCTTCCCCATCAGTCAGCATAATGTACTTATATGGTGAGTACTTCTTGGATGACTGTCTATCCGTATATGACCTCCTCACATGTGGCTCAACAGGTGAATTAAGTGGGCGCTGCTCCCCTGGTCCATCTTTTGAAGGAACTCTCTGGTCTTCTGCACCTTACTGTACTTCCTCATTATCAGGCACCAAAGGAGGAATAATCGGATCCATGTCCTCTAGCTCACCTGAACTATGCTGGTTCTTCTCTAGCTTACCAATGTCTTCTATATACCGATCTTCAAAGAAAACCACATCTTTGCTCTTGATGAGCCTCTTCTCGGTCGAATCCTACAATCTATAACCAAACTTTTCATCACCATATCCCAAGAATACACACTGTCTGATCTTCATATTGAGCTTGGATCTCTTGTCCTTTGGTACGTGAATGATGCCCTGCATCCAAACACCCTGAGATGACTATACGATGGATCTTGTCTAGTCCACACCTTCTCAAGTACTTCTCCATTCAACGGGGCTGATGGAGACCTGTTTATTAAATACACTGCTATGTGCATTACTTCTCTCCGGAACATCTTGCACAATTTCACATGGTATAACATGCATCTGATTCTCTCTATAATAGTGTGATTCATTCGCTCAGCTGCACCATTATGCTGGAGGGTCATGGAAACTGTCTGTTCATGCTGTATACCTAAGGACATACAATACTCAAGGAAGTTACCAACGTATTCACTTACATTATCAATGCGGATGCATTTCAATGATCTACCTGTCTCTCTCTCGACTATAGTATGAAACAATTTAAACACACCAAAGACCTCGTCCTTAGATTTCAAAGCATAAATCCAAACCTCCTACATGCATCATTGTTCACTCCCCAAGTGCAAGGTTATGATGTAGTAATAAACTCGGTAAGACCGAGGTCGAATCCCAAGAGATTAAAACTTGTACGTAATCTAAAATTAAGTAGAACTAGAACTAGATTAAGATGAATTCTAAATCAATTAGCGATTGTGGAATAATTGTGAAATAGTTAATCTAAAACTTAAGAAAATTCAGAGGTAGGAAACCAGGGTTCAAAGGATCCACTTGTAGAGATCAGGGAGATCTTACGCCTGCTTCAAGAATCATGGAAGTTAACTATCACGCCCATAACCCGGGGACGGACAGCTACCATGATGCCCCGAATTCGACACTCGATTTTCATACACCAAGTCCCGAGTTCGGCGCACCACAAGGAAGATTTTGACTGAATTTTATTTTTTTTGTATATACATATAAAATAATACCTGAGTATAAAGATCATGATCAAATTACCAAGCGACACTTTTCAATAGAAATCCTGATGGTTACAAGTACAATGCTTTTCAAAAGGTACACAACGTCAACATTGCCAAATCGAAAAATAGATGCAATGCCATTGCCAAATCAAAAAATAGATGCAATGCATCGAGAAAGTAAAGCCTTCCAAGCTACTCCAGCCCTGAAAAATTGAGAAATAGGAGGCTTAGGCAAAAAGCCTAGTGAGTACACACGTGTGTGTAATGTGTCTTACATGCAAGCAAGATAAATATGTTACAAGAAAATCATATATGTGAAAGGCGTGTAGCACGTAAGGTATGATGTCAATGCCAATACAATGCATATGCATCATAATAATAATCCAAGTCAATGCCACCAGCATTACCAAGTCATATTTTCATTTCTCCTATACCATAGCCATAACCGTATTATACGCATCTATAATCACATCATCATCATCATATTGTCATGCGATAGTTATAAAATATCAAAAAAATACTAACAAGTCCATGAGTCAAATAATATCAAAATACGCAATACAGATCAACTGTATAAATGAGGAACAATATCAAGATACGCGATACAGATCAATTATACAAATGAGGAGTCATAAAGAGTCAAATATCAAGTGTCGTATCTAAATCATATAAATGCAGAACCATAAGTAACTCAAAATGCCATATGCCGCGAATGTAATGCAATATGCGGTGCGAATGGAATACCATGCTGGAGTGTGAAGTCGGGATGATAGTACGCAGTATCGCAGGCAGTGGGGTCCATCACAAGGAATATCTATCCAAACTAGTCTCATACCTAAATTTGGATAGTCAGACTCAATGTGGTAAACTCTTGATTTCAGGTTAATCTCACGCCCCAACCGAAATCCTAGCCATTGCGAAGGTACACGTAGCAAATAGTTGCGCACCACCAGCCCGAGTGGATAGTGAATGAATGATTAAATGGGTATGCAATCTCCTAATCAATAAGTACATATATCAGTACAGTTCTCCTTTGAGATCATCACCGGAGTTTAGGACACTCCAAATGACACTATTGCTCTCCAAGCCGCATAGTCCAAGTGAGCGTAAGAAACCTTACTATTCGCCTGGCCAATAGTCTGTCAATACCTATCCGGCACATCGATAGTGGACCCATTCACAAGCTGGTCAAACTCAGCCTAGCAATGCCCCCTACCCTCGGGCGGGTAAGGCCACACCCCCTCCCAACAGACCACGACACAGTGGGAGACTTGACCTCCTGGTATTCGACACTCTGGCGCTCATGTATCCACTCTGTCCCGACGTTGGGGCGTCTCCTGGCCCGGAGGTTTAGGGGTTTTCACCCAGGGACATCTATGACACCCGTATACTAGAACCAAATATTTTCGGTGTCCCATCTAGCCATCCACGATGTGCCTGTGGAGGCTATGGCCCTGATGTCGCTAGGGCATATAATAATCATGATACAAGATGCATGAGTCATTCAATCCGGTCATACATCAATCACATACATATTGTGCGCTCATATGAGATAATCTCCACCTATCAGGGATTCTCATAACAACCTGCCCAATGATATATGCAATGGTCAACCACATCTCAAAACATGCAGATGATGCATATGGGCATGTATCATGATGTTATGCAGTCACATACTCATAATCAGTATAAAAAAATTGGCATCAATGAGGATGGGCCTAACAAGTCCTAAGGGGAGGTCACAATGTGGACATTCAACCATCATTGCCTGTCAATGTGGACATCTAACCAACATTGCTCCCAAGGAGTGGCCCACATAAATATCAATACATACGTCATGGCAAAATCACACATCACATCAGTCCTCATATACATCGCTTTGGGTCTCACACAAGGGCCACACATTCATAGCATTGGGCCTCACTCATGGGCCGCATATACATCACGTTGGGCCGTATCATATGGGCCTTACACATCGCAGTGGGCCTCGGCACATGGGCCATGAGTACACCACATCAGGCTTCACAACCCACGAGCTTCAAATACACAATAGGTGGGCCCTACACATGGGATTCAAGTACATCACAACGAGCCACAACCTATGGGCCTAAGATACATCTCAATGAGCCACACCCATGGGTCTCAAATACATCACATTGAGCCTCGCCCATGGGCCTCGAATACATTATAAGTGGCCTCAAATCTATTTCACAGGTAAGCCACATACCTGGGCCTAATACACATCACATGGCCAGGAAATACATCACAATGAGCCTCATCGTATGGGCCGAAAATATATCTCAATGGGCCTTGCCTATAGGCCACGAATACATGGCTATACCAATTATAAAAAGTCTTATCTACAACCACTTCACACATCACTTAGTTAATGGCTCATATTTGGTGTCGCATGGTTAAGGGCCAAGAGCCGCATTTCATCGTACCATTTACGGTTTAGAGATCACAGTGTATAGAATCCATGACCTTGATAGCATTAGCTTGGGTAACATAACCCTACATCACATTCAGTTTAGTATACAACTTAGTTATATGTGATTCAATTGGCGGTATCTATACCGATAAGCACAAACCTACATTTTTGAATGGCCATCAGTGCCACTAGATTTCATATGGTTAGGTGGCCTTGTACGCATTTCACATTCATACAATTAGATGACTACATAAACTCCACCATTGCCTATGATTAAGTGGTGATACATATATCAAATACCCACATGATTAATGGGCCAAACAAGTATATCACAGCCTCACACCACTAGAGTCTACGTATTTATTATAATTAAACATGTTTAAGGGTTTGAACACAAGTCACATGATCCTATTACTTAGGGCCACTCTCTAACCAAAGTGCAAAGTGGTGAAGGGTTGTGCACTCATTATAAATTTAGGTAATCTAGGGCAGTAACCCAATCTTGCACAATTTTGGTCCGACTGCAGACACCGCACAATTTCACATGATTTAGTGGTCGTTGAGGTACCACATGATCATGTTGTTTAGACCACACATACACTATAATCACACTTGTCTAAGTGGATACACACATAGATCACAATTATTGATAATCGAGTAGCCATATGCCCACCATAATTTGACATGATTGAGTGGCTACATCCACATAAATGATCACATGAGTTTAATGGTTACAAAAATCTCGAATTCACGTAAATGAAAGGTCACAAGGAAATCACAAGTTCATAAAGCTTAAGTGGCCTTACAACCTCACAATCCTCCATAGGTAAGTGGGCTACTCGAAATTACAAGATCACATCGCTTGGTGGCCATTAGTATATCACACATCAAAGTTCATATGATTGTACATATGTCATATGGAGTCATAAACATTTGCTAAAGGAGTTCATACATTGGCACATGTAAGACTACCACTAATGGTTTCACAAGACATATACTCAAGGTAGGCCTGGGACTTAAAATCAAGTCAATCTGTGGCTCTTATGAGCCACTCTGCACACAAAAGTTGAGAGGGTTTCCTTCCATTAAAGCATTCATAATCCTTTGTTGGGCCACAAAGGCGTGGTTCATAAATCCAGCCCATCCATCATGTGCGTCCCACTTGGTTGAGGGTTCAGTCCAAGTTTCAGATGCATCTAAATTTCAAGTGGACCCCGCCAAGTGCTTTTATATGCTTGAGCTCCAAGTTGTTTGAACGGTTTAAGGAAATCAAAGTTACATGGGTCCAAAGTGATGTATTTATTACATGTACACAGTTCATCTATTATCATTATCATTATTATTATTATTATTATTAGAGATCATTTTATAGCATCATCCAAAAATGCATCATATCCAAAGATTATCTGGACCCCACCACAAGCAGCAGTGAAGATAATGATTTTACCGTTAAACAATTTAGACGGCCCACCTTAATGTTTATTTTCCATCCGATCTGTTCATAAGGCCACAATGACCTGAATAAGGGAAAAATAAATTTCATATTGGTACAAAACTTCTAACCCAAAAAGGGTTCCAATAGTAAATGTTCAACTCCAGCTGCTTTTGTAGTGTGGCCCATTTAATAGTTAGATCTATCTTTTTATTTATTTATCTAATATATATATATATATATATATATATATATATATATATATATATATATATATATATATATATAACCTCAAAACGAGCTCAATAAATGGATGGACGGTTTGGATATAACACATACCTCATAATGGGATCCACAAAACTTTTGACGTCCATTCTTCAAATAATTTTAGATGGTATGGGCCATTTAAGTTCCATGTACGGTTGATTTTTGGCGTACCCCATTTTTAAGAGGGGACCCATCAAAGCCACGGTACTGATGTTTGACATACATCAAAGTGGGGCCTGTGGTGTTGTTCCCTCCCCAAGTGCAGGGTTGTGATGTAGTAATAACTCGGTAAGAGCAAGGTCGAATCCCAAGGGACTGAAACTTGTACGTTATCTAAAACTAATTAGAACTAGAACTAGGCTAAGATGAATTCTAAATCAATTAGTAATGGTGGAATACTTGTAGAATAATTAATCTAAAACTTAGGAAACAAATCAGAGATAGGAAACTAGGGATTCAGAGGATCCACTTGTAGAGATCAGGGAGAATCTATGCTTGCATCAAAAATTATGAAAATTACTGAATTGCCGTTGATCTAGTTTTCAAAGAGATGAAAGGAAGATAAATTAGAATGGATTCCATCACCAAACCATGCCCAAAGACTATGGCAAACAACAGAATCAAACTAATTACCACCCAATCACATGTATGTAAGTTAGGAAGGGTACCGTCATCCAACCATGCCCAGGAGACTATGGTGAACAACAGGGCTTCTTGACATCATAAACATTAAAGAGAACGAAAATATTCAAAGCCATTGCAGACCCATTGTAATTTCAGTCACAACAGACCATTAAAAACCTAAAACATTCCCATATTAATTAACTAAAATCAACGTCAATTCATGCATTAAAATTTAAATAAAATCAAATCTCCCATCTCACTACAAGCTTCACCTCTTAGCCCTATCTAGGAGGATTTAGCCTGCCATGGATGGGCTCAATCCAAATAAATACAGAGAAAAAGAAAAGGAAAAGAAAAGGGAAAGAAAAAACCAAGCTCCTCTCTCTCTCCTCTGCCCACGTTGAAACCCAAGCTCGAGCCCTCTGTTCTTCCTCCCAAGACCTGAATGAATGCTCCCCACGTCCAAAAACCTCCTTTTATAGCTGCTGGAAGGCTGGAGTCAGTGACAGAGTTGTAGCAGGACACAGTGGAATTTTCGCAGCCAAGTTCGGTGCCTCGAAACAAGCCATTTTTCTCGCTCAAATTCTAAAGAAACACCGTCCCTTAGTACTTTATTGGGTCCTCTACATGATAGACGGTTCAGATCTGCCATATGATCAAAGATGGTGGGCCAAAACTGTCCGAAAAAGTCAGTTTTCGCGGATGTGCGAAACCTTTCGCACCATTTCACTGTTGTGGTCGGTGGGCCCCACAGAAGCATTTTCTGGAAAATCTACCCCGTCCATTGGATTCAGAATGAAATTTCAGTCAAGAATGGGTGGTTTTGAACGTCCATTGACGTGGCCCAGAGAAGAAATCATAAAAGAATCAGTTTTGAACGTTGCGGGGCAGCCATTTTGTGGCCTCTGTATATCACACGTGTGCGCGCATGGATGAAAAGTGTAAACATGATTTTGTAGTGCTCGCGGCTGTCTATACGGTGGATGGTTTGGATTGAGCTTACGGGGCACGTGTGGGGCCCACAACCGTTCACAAAATGGACGCAGGCCGTCCGTTCGCTGCTCCTTACGCAGAGAGGGAGAGAGAGACGGGTCAGCGCTTACGCTGACCCGTTGGTTGCTCCGGTGCGGCTCGTGTACGAACGTGCTGTGTACACGCACGTCGCACATGGGGTCCACTGTGATGTTTATGTGAAATCCATTTCATCCATCCTCTTCAAAATCTCATTTTAACCGTGCAGAACACTTATCAAGCATATCCAGCTGCCGGGTGGGCCCCAAATTGAAGATTGATGGGCTGATCTGCCCGTTAGGCCACTTCCGCAATGATCCAATGGATGATTTTTGACGTGTATGGTTAATTTATGGTCCTCAGGCCACATATGAAGTTTCGAGCTGAACGGATGGTGGGAACCTCGTGATCTTGCATTCTGGACGTCCTTCAGGCCACTTGAGCTTCAATTTCTTACTTTTCTCGGATTTCTGACCGTATATATTTGTCAATCTTGGTCTCCTGGAGTGTGTCCCTTGCCTTTGGCGTCATCAGATCGTTAAATCTCAACTTTTAACGTCATTTTTTCATCCATGCTCATAAAATCACCTTGCAACACAAGAATGAGAAAACAAGCCATTAGATAGCATTATATTCATAAATTCAGATAATATCTGGGGTCTAATATGCAATATTTGACCCTCAACACAACCCCCAACCAGCATTTTGCTAGTCCCGAGCAAAATATGCGAAAAATAAGTTGAGAATTATAAGAGAACTTTCTATGAAATCGAGTGAGATTTTGAACAAAATACGTGAAATTTAATATCCATGAATGTTAGAAATTGATTTCTCCTGAGCTCAAGCGCACCGTAGACTTCATAATCAAGTGTAAAGCATTAATCCATCAATTAGAAAAATTTTAAACATTGAGATCCATGGATGTATAGTGTAATCTCAGCTAATCACATTAAGATTGAATTTGTTATTTCAGGATCTCATTGGTAACCAGCAAGAGAATTCATGATAACCAAACTTGCCTCATAAATTTCATATTTTGATCTTTTCAACTTTTTATTTTTCCATTAATAGTCATGCCAAAAAGAGGAATCAAATCCTTACCAATAGGGAGTAAACCTATGGCAAAAGACCAATTACCTAATAAATTTTTTTTTTTGAATGTTTAACCTTGGGGAATCAAACCTTCACCTGTAGGGAGCAAACCCATGGTGAAGATTAATTGCCCAACCTGTTCAATTTTTATACCCTGATGGCAAGATATTTCAGACTGGTTCCTTTCGTGCTTAGTGATTACCAAATTAACCATTCAATATCAAACTGAAACCTTAATGTGAAAGCGAGATGTGACATGTGAAGCCATGACTCAATCAATGTTTAAAATCTCTAATCATGGATTGATAATTCAAACTCAACTGTGGAATCTATCAAGTAGCTAAATTCAAGAGTCATAAATCCACCATTATGTACCTTGAAAATCTAAATTAGGGATATCTGTCAAAATCAAATTTTAAAAAAAAATTTCACAATTTTTGCTCAAGACTAAGAAAATACTGATTAGAAAACCTAATCTCCCACCCCCAACCTAAAATCTACATTGTCCTCAATGTAAAAGATATGAGCATGCAATGCACATGGGACAACGAAAGTAAATGAGAAGTGATGGGAAGATAGTACCTGAATAACGAATCAAGAGAGTTTTCAATAGATCACGGCATGGAAGCTTGTCAGCATGAGAGAGAAAGCAGAACAAAAATAACAAAAATAAAATCCTACCTATACCACTTTCGCAGGTGCTCTCGATTGCATTTAGCGTATGCAACAAGCCTTTAAACCCCTAGGTTTTTCCAAGTGGAGGAGTTGTAGTCTCGTGAGGGTTTACAGTAATGTTACCCACAAACATTGAACTAACTAACCTATGAAAGCGACTACCCTAAACCTATGAAAGCGATAAACCTACCTATACCTCCATCAGACTAGGAGATTAGTCTTGGTAAACAGGAGTAATCAGAGGCATGGACATGTTCTCTGAATCAAATGTCTCAACAAATGGCTTTAATCAATATCCATTTACTTTAAACTCCTTGCCATTGTCGGGATCTCTTATCTCGACGACCCCATGAGGATAAGCAGTGACAACAATGTAAGGGCTGGTCCAACGAGATCGAAGCTTACCCGGAAAGAGATGTAGTCGAGAGTCATAAAGAGGACTTTCTGACCAGGCGTGAATGATTTTCGTAGAATATGTTGATCATGAAATGCCTTCATCCTGTCCTTATAAATTCTCGAGTTCTCATATGCATCGTTCTGGATTTCTTCAAGTTCATTCAACTGAAGTTTGCGTAGCGAGCCAGCGTTGTCCAGATTGAAATTCAGATTTTTGATCGCCCAGTATGCTTTATATTCCAATTCTACAGGCAAGTGACAGGCTTTCCCATAGACAAGTCTAAAGGGAGATGTTCCAATAGGAGTTTTGAAAGCAGTACGGTATGCCCATAAGGCATCGATCAATCGGATTGACCAGTCCTTACGATCAGGGTTAACCGTTTTCTCTAGGATGTGTTTGATCTCTCTATTGAAAATCTCAGCTTGTCCACTTGTTTGTGGATGGTATGGGGTGCTCACCTTATGAGAGATACCATATTTCTTCATTAAGCTCTCAAATGGTCTATTATAAAAGTGTGAGCCCCTGTCACTAATGATGGCTCGAGGTGTTCCGAACCGCGACAGGATATTTTCTTTTAAAAATTTAATGACCGTGCGATGGTCATTTTTGCGGCACGGAATTGCTTCGACCCATTTAGTGACATAGTCTACAGAGAGAAAAATATACAGATTTTCAAATGATTGGGGGAATGGTCCCATGAAATCAATGCCCCAACAATCAAATGCTTCTATAATAAGGATGAGATTCAAGGGCATCATATTTCGACGGGACAATGCTCCCAATTTCTGACAACGCTCACAAGCCTTGCAAAACTCATGAGTGTCCTTGAACATAGTGGGCCAGTAGAAGCCACACTGTAAAATCTTGGCCGTGGTCTTTTTAGCAGAAAAGTGACCACCACAGGCCTATGAGTGACAGAAGGAGATGACACTCTGATGCTCATCGTCTGGTACGCATCTCCTTAAAATTTGGTCTGGGTAATATTTAAACAAATATGGATCGTCCCAGAAAAAGTTACGCACCTTGGTAAAGAATTTCTTCTTATCTTGTGAGGTCCAGTGTGTCGGTATGGCACCTGTAGCAAGAAAATTAGCAATATCAGCGAACCAAGGTGAATGGGAGACTCTAAACAGTTGTTCATCAGGGAACATGTCATTGATATGGGTCGCCTCAAGGGAATCAGAGGTATTAAGGTGAGAAAGATGATCGGCCACTACGTTCTCTACTCCCTTTTTATCTTTAATTTCCAAATCAAATTCTTGGAGTAAAAGGATCCATCGTATCAGGCGGGACTTAGAATCATTCTTAGAAAGAAGATACTTAAGTGCCGTGTGATCTGTGTAGATGATGATCTTGGATCCGATCAGGTAGGACCTAAATTTGTCCAAAGCGAACACTACGGCTAAGAGTAGTTCACTTGGGCAGGATTTAGAGTCCTACTTGCGTAGTGAATAACGTAAGGCCGCTTATCTTTTCTCTGGCCTAGAACCAATCCAAGAGCATAATCAGAGGCGTCGCACATAAGTTCAAAAGGAAGACTCCAGTCAGGTGGCTGCATGATAGGTGCAGTGGTTAGCATGCCTTTAAGCTTAGTGAAAGCTTCTTGGCACTGCTCAGTCCACTCGTATGGTGTATCCTTTTGAAGAAGATTACATAAAGGACGAGAGAGGAGACTAAAGTCCTTTATGAATCGTCTGTAAAAGCCTGCATGTCCTAAGAAGGATCGCACGTCCCTGATATTCTTGGGTGGAGGTAGGTTAGAGATAAGATCAATTTTTGCCTTATCTACCTCGATTCCTTTGGACGAGATGATATGCCCAAGGACAATTCCCTTTTGAACCATAAAATGGCACTTCTCCCAGTTAAGTACCAAATTTTTTTCTTCACATCTTTTCAGCACACATTTAAGACTTGCTAAGCACTCACTGAAAGATGAACCGAAAACAGAGAAATCGTCTATGAAGACCTCTAGATATTTCTCCACCATATCAGAAAAGATACTCGTCATGCATCGCTGAAAGGTGACAGGGGCATTACATAGCCCGAATGACATCCTTCTGTAAGCAAAGGTGCCATATGGACATGTAAATGTGGTCTTTTCCTGATCCTCAGGGGCGATTTCAATCTGATTATAACCTGAATACCCGTCAAGGAAACAATAATAGGAATGACCAGCTAGACTTTCTAGGATTTGATCAATGAAGGGCAAAGGAAAGTGGTCTTTCCTTGTGACGGTATTCAGCTTTCTGTAGTCAATGCACATTCTCCAACCAGTGGTAACTCTAGTCGGCACGAGTTCATTATTGGCATTGGCTACGATGGTGATCCCGGACTTCTTAGGAACCACCTGAGTTGGACTCACCCATTGACTATCGGATATGGGGTATATGATCCCCACATCCAATAGTTTGAGAACCTCGGCCTTAACCACTTGCTTCATGTTTGGATTTAATCTACGTTGTGATTGCCGAACAACCTTTGTATTATCCTCAAGATATATACGGTGAGTACAAATCGATGGGTTAATTCCCTTGAGGTCCGCTATCGTCCATCCAAGAGCTCCCTTATGCTCAATGAGAGTAGATATCAGCATACTCTCCTGTTCTTTCTCCAGGTGGGCAGAGATCACCACCGGGTATGTCTCATCTTGACCTAAATAGACATATTTTAAATCAGAGGGCAAAGGTTTTAAGTCAAGCTTCGGTGGCTTGAGGTTAGACGGTAGAGGCACTACATAAGTTTGGGGCAATTCTTCAATGTGTGGCCTCCACAGGTTAACTTCAAGTACCGGTGCAGTATCAAGTATGGCACACGTCTCCCTAATTATATCATCATCAAGATCATGGGAGTGAGCCAGGCACGTCTCTAGAGGATCAGAGGATAAGGTGAGAGGTGTTCTATCTTCCACAAAAGAATCAATCATGTTAACATCGTGGAAATCGTCATCATCATCTGAGTTGCTGCCGTTATTGAAAAACATATTCGATTCCAATGTCAAATTTCCAAAGGACATAGTCATGACACCATTCCTGCAATTGATAATTGCATTTGAAGTAGACAGGAATGAGCGACCAAGAATGACGGGAATCTGAGTGCTCGTGTCATTGATGGGTTCAGTGTCAAGATGATAAAATCAACAGGGTAGTAGAATCTATCCACCTGGACCAACACATCCTCGATGATCCCTCTTGGTATACGAACAGAATGATCAGCAAGTTGTGGTGTGGTTCGAGTGGGTTTTAATTCATCCAAACCTAACTGTTGGTATACCGAGTAAGGAATCAGATTGACGCTTGCTCCTAAGTCAAGAAGTGCGTGATCAATTCGATAGTTCCCGATCACACATGATATGGTTGGGCAACCGGGATCTTTGAATTTTTACGGCACATCTTGTTTCAGGATGACACTCACTTTCTCAGTCAAGGAGATCTTCTTTTGAACACTTTTCCCTCGTTTGGTAGTGCATAAATCCTTTAGAAATTTAGCATATGAAGGAATCTGTTTTACAACGTCAAGCAGAGGAATGTTGACTTTCACTTGTTTCAACACCTCTAGGATATCCTGAGAGTTAGATAGACGTTTTGGTTCAACCAATCGTTGGGAAAACGGAGCAACTGGCTTTTCTAGAGGTTCCAGTTCAAATTTTTGTAGGGCGCCACTAGATCCATCCTTGTTGTCCTCTTCTGGTTCTTGAGATTTTTCGGGCCTAACCGGAAGGGTTTTGTCAATAATCTTCCCAGTCCTGAGAGTGGTGATGGATTTAGCGTGCCCCATTTGATTTGAAGAGCTAGGATCACCTGTCTCGTATTGCGGTTTCGGATTAGGGAGTGATTGTGCAGGGAGCATCCCTTTTTCCATAGCCGTCATACGTGAATCTATTTTTTGCATAAAATCTAAAATTCCTTGCATTGTCCGCGCCAGCTCTTGTATGGAAATTTGAACCGATTCTTCTTGAGGTTTCTCCTGATTTGGATTTTGATTGAAGAAACCTTGAGGGGTAGCAGTTTGTCCGTTCCTCCAACTAAAATTCGGGTGATTTTTCCAACCAGGATTGTAAGTATTAGAGGGTGGTCCATTGAAAGGTCTTTGATAGTTATTTACGGCATTAGATTGTTCATTCAATACATCTCGAAAGGTAGGTATTGAAGGACAATTTTCAGTAGTATGAATGTTGCAATCACAGATGCTGCAAACACTTTCATTAACCTTTTCCTTCCTTCCTTCCATGGCCTCAAATTTTCTGGTGAGATTGGCCACCTTAGCGTTAAGATCATTATCCTCTTTTAGGAGATATATTCCTCCTTTTTCCCTTGAATGAGTCGACCTAGACGTGGTGGTCGTTCTTGGGTAATAGTCCCATGATTGTGTTTTTTCCGCGAGACTATCGAGGTAATCCCATACCTCGTCGACATTTTTATTAATAAAATCTCCGTTACACATTGTCTCGACCATTTGGCGCATGGAAGATGTTAGCCCATCATAGAAAAAATTTATAATGCGCCATATTTCAAAGCCATGTTGTGGGCATGCATTAACCAGATCCTTGAACCTTTCCCAACATTGGAAGAATGTTTCATCTTCCTTTTGGGCAAAGTTCATGATTGCTCTCCTGAGGGTAATTGTCTTATGATGTGGAAAAATTTTCTTTATAAATTCCCTCTGCATATCATTCCATGTGCCAATGGATCTAGGACGCAGTGAATATAACCACGTCTTGACTTTTTCTTTCAAGGAAAATGGAAAGAGTTTCAACCTAATAGTATCCTCAGATACATTAGGAAAGTATAAGGTGCCTATGATTTCATCGAACTCTTTCAGATGCAAGTATGGTTCTTCATACTCAAGCCCATGGAACTTAGGAAGGAGTTGGATAACCCCTGGCTTGATGTCCATATGTCCTGTATTCTCAGGAAAAATCATGCATGAGGGCGTACTCACCCCCGCCGGTTGTAAATAATCTTGTAAAGTACGAGGCGGGGGTGCCTGATGCACCTCATTCTCATCATGTACTTCCTCAACCCTTGGTTGGGGTAGTGCTTGAGGTTGATTTTCAGCCATAACGTCTTCTAACTCAGGAGAATTCAAGTGGTGTCTAGTCCTGCGATGGACTGTCAACCCCTCAACTAATCCTCCTTCAGTCACGAGACGTCGAGTGTTGTCGCGTGCCCAATGAGGCATAAAACACACTCAGCCCTCAAATTCTAACTTAAACCTAAAAAAGAAAATTAAAATCTAGGAAAAGGGAGGGTTGGAGAGAAGTTACCAAATCGGAGTTCCTAAGTTAAAAACCTGCAAAACAAACCAAAATAAGTTAGTTTTTAAGAGTAGAAAGTCCTAATTAAAAATAAACTAATTTCTAGGGAAAAGAAGAAATTCCAAAGAAAGAAGAATTAGAAAGAGCTTACTAAATTAGAAGCTTCCTACAAAACAGAAAAATTGAGTTAGTTCTAAAAATCAGATAGAATGAAGAATAGAAAGTTTCTAAAGTTAGAAAAAATTTCAAATAAGGAAAATAACTAAGCTTCTAAACCTAGAATTAAAAATTTCTAAAAAGAAAATCTAATCCTAAAACTAATTAATTTCAGAAAAACGTAGCCGACAGTCCCCGGCAACGGCGCCAAAAACCTTGTTCACTCCCTAAGTACAGGGTTGTGATGTAGTAATAACTCGGTAAGACCGAGGTCGAATCCCAAGGGACTGAAACTTGTACGTTATCTAAAACTAACTAGAACTAGAACTAGGCTAAGATGAATTCTAAATCAATTAGTAATGGTGGAATACTTGTAGAATAATTAATCTAAAACTTAGGAAACAAATCAGAGATAGGAAACTAGGGATTCAGAGGATCCACTTGTAGAGATCAGGGAGAACTTATGCTTGCATCAAAAATTATGGAAATTACTGAACTGCCGTTGATCTAGTTTTCAAAGAGATGAAAGGAAGATAAATTAGAATGGATTCCATCACCAAACCATGCCCAAAGACTATGACAAACAACAGAATCAAACTAATTACCACCCAATCACATGTATGTAAGTTAGGAAGGGTACCGTTATCCGACCATGCCCAGGAGACTATGGTGAACAACAGGGCTTCCTGACATCATAAACATTAAAGAGAATGAAAATATTCAAAGCCATTGCAGACCCATTGTAATTTCAGTCACAACAGACCATTAAAAACCAAAAACATTCTCATATTAATTAACTAAAATCAACGTCAATTCATGCATTAAAATTTAAATAAAATCAAATCTCCCATCTCACTACAAGCTTCACCTCTTAGCCCTAGCTAGGAGGATTTAGCCTGCCATGGATGGGCTCAATCCAAATAAATATAGAGAAAAAGAAAAGGAAAAGAAAAGTGAAAGAAAAAACCAAGCTCCTCTCTCTCTTCTCTGCCCACGTTGAAACCCAAGCTCGAGCCCTCTGTTCTTCCTCCCAAGACCTGAATGAATGCTCCTCACGTCCAAAAACCTCCTTTTATAGCTGCTGGAAGGCTGGAGTCAGTGACAGAGTTGTAGCAGGACACAGTGTAATTTTCGCAGCCAAGTTCGGTGCCTCGAAACAAGCCATTTTTCTCGCTCAAATTCTAAAAAAACACCGTCCCTTAGTACTTTATTGGGTCCTCTACATGATAGACGGTTCAGATCTGCCATATGATCAAAGATGGTGGGCCAAAACTGTCCGAAAAAGTCAGTTTTCGCGGATGTGCGAAACCTTTCGCACCATTTCACTGTTGTGGTCGGTGGGCCCCACAGAAGCATTTTATGGAACATTCACCCCGTCCATTGGATTCAGAATGAAATTTCAGTCAAGAATGGGTGGTTTTGAACGTCTATTGACGTGGCCAAGAGAAGAAATCACAAAAGAATCAGTTTTGAACGTTGCAGGGCAGCCCTTTTGTGGCCTCTGTATCTCACACGTGTGCACGCATGGATGAAAAGTGTAAACATGGTTTTGTAGTGCTCGCGGCTGTCTATACGGTGGATGGTTTGGATTGAGCTTACGGGGCACGTGTGGGGCCCACAACCGCTCGCAAAATGGAGCAAGCCATCCGTTCGCTGCTCCTTACGCAGAGAGGGAGAGAGAGACGGGTCAGCGTTTACGCTGACCCGTTGGTTGCTCCGGTGCGGCTCGCGTGCGAATGTGCTGTGTACACGCACGTCGCACGTGGGGTCCACTGTGATGTTTATGTGAAATCCATTCCGTCCATCCTCTTCAAAATCTCATTTTAACCGTGCAGAACACTTATCAAGCATATCCAGCTGCCGGGTGGGCCCTAAATTGAAGATTGATGGGCTGATCTACCCGTTAGGCCACTTCCGCAATGATCCAATGGATGATTTTTGACGTGTATGGTTAGTTTATGGTCCTCAGGCCACGTATGAAGTTTCGAGCCGAATGGATGGTGGGAACCTCGTGATCTTGCATTCTGGATGTCCTTCAGGCCACTTGAGCTTCAATTTCTTACTTTTCTCGAATTTCTGACCGTATATATTTGTCAATCTTGGTCCCCTGGAGTGTGTCCCTTGCCTTTGGCGTCATCAGATCGTTAAATCTCAACTTTTAACGTCCTTTTTCCATCCATGCTTATAAAATCACCTTGCACCACAAGAATGAGAAAACAAGCCATTAGATAGCATTATATTCGTAAATCCAGATAATATTTGGGGTCTAATATGCAATATTTGACCCTCAACAGGTGTAGCCCACCGTCCCTGCCAAATACAAGCACCAGGACACTGCGTGCAAGCAGCGTGCTCTGGACGTTGACTGCAAGTAGCATGCAACAATTTTTATTTATTATTATTATTTTTATTTTTAATCTTCGATTTTTCATATATGAGGCCCACATAAAGAAAATCCAACCCGTCTGTTGTATTCTATGGCTCTTGACAGATCAAACGACTCCAATATTCAATTTGTTTTAGCATATAGAACATCACAGTGGGCCCTAAAAGTTTATTACTATTAAAATAGTTTTGTTTTGATGGTGTGGCATACCAGAGATTTTGAATGGCTTCACTTTCCGACTCAACGCCTGAAATAATCTGAAAAATTGAATGGACGGCATGGATTTAATACATTCATCATGGGTGGGGCCTGTTGTGGGCCATAGCCCCCTGCCCCTTTTACAATGCAGTTGGGACGCTGCAGCAGCGTCCACTAGACACTAGCAGTGGCGTCTCAATCCCTCCCTTCTTTTCTTTTTATTTATTTATTTATTTTATTTTTTTTACACGTATGTGCATGGGGTGTATGTGTGAGGGTGTGTGTGGCCAACCTAATGGGCCACACTTGGATGATTTGAATGTCATACCAACATGTTTGTGGGGCCCACTACCAATGGGTCCCACATGAACTCTATAATAAATTAATTTTATTTCATTTTTATATGTTTTTTCCTATCTATCCACACCATTAATAACATCATCATCATTATTACAATTTTATTTACCATCAATCATACTATTTTCATCATCCACACCATTCCTAACATTTATTGCAATTATCATCACCATCAATCATACTAACTTTATCATCCGCACCATTAATCACATCATTATGATTAACATCATCTCCATCATACAAAAACACAACAAAACAAAATAAGAATAAGTAGGGTGGGTGTACTCACCTTGATGGATTAGATGGATGGTTGAGATAGATGGATGAGATGGAATTGATGGTGTTGATGGCCCACCAAGATCTCTCTCTCTCTCTCCATGAAAAAAAAATGGTGAAATGCTTAGGGGTGGAGGAGTATATGTAGGGAAATTATAAAAATGTGGTTAGATTCACTTAGTGTGATCTTGGTTAGCTTAGAGTAGGATTATATCAATTAATTCATGATTTGTAATTAATGGTGGATTAAAGGAGCATTGGATGGCATAGTGTGATGATGTCATGCTTAAGGAATGGCATGGGAAAGAGTTGACTTGGGGAGACATGAGAGATGGGAGGTATGGGTGGGTGACATCACACACATGGTAGAGATTCTCTCACCCATGTGTGGCATGTGCATGTGTGTATGACATGTGTGGTGCACATGTGTGGAATGGAATACATGGCGCCTTGCGTACATGATACATCAATAATTCTTCACGGCGTATTTCACTAACAGAGTATCGTATAAATGCACGGGTGGTACCTATGCGATCGTAGCGACGGGACGGTCGATATGAGATAGGTTTTGAGGTCTTAGGGTTTCGGTCAGTCGGGTGTGTACTATAAACGGTCGATCTAGGTCTAGCTAAGCGTATCGATCATCGTGTACATATGCATCGAAAATGGTGTGGGAGGGATGAGGTGTTACAATCTACCCTCTTAATAAAAATTTCGTCCTCGAAATTTCTAGTCATAATACATTAACAAACTCATAACATGCAAAGTCAAGCATACGTGTCATCATACGTATATACTACAATCATCCATCCCATAAGTGAGGGTATTAGTCGCGGCTATCTCCCACATGCCTAGGTGCTAAGTATATTTTCTAAGTTCTCAAATAAAGGATCCTGTTTTGACTAGGTTCTCAAACCGGGAATTTTAGATTCATGTCTCTAGATTTATACACATTAGGGTACTAATAGCATCTAGGTTCTCGATCAATGACATTGGGAGACCTAGTTTAAGTTATTCTATGTTTTCCATGTTACTAACATTGCTCGTAAGTGATCCCAAATCTAATGCTCTGATACCATCTTCTGTCACGCCCCAAACCCAGGGACGGACAGCTTTCGTGATGCCCCGAATCCGGCACTCGACTTTGTTGAGGGTCAAATATTGCATATTAGACCCCAATTATTGCCTAGATTTACAAACATTATACTGTCTAATGGTTTGATTTAACTGTGTTTGTGCCGCAAGGTGTAATTATAAGCTTGGACTGAAATTAGATGTAAAAGCATGAAATTAACGCTCAAGATTCACCAGAGCAAGGGACAGACTCCAAGGGACCAAGATCGACGAAATCTACATGGAAAAAAATCTGAGAAAATCAGGAAACTGAAGTTTAAGAGGCCAGACAGTCGTCCAGAACGCAAGATTGCAAAGTTCTCACCATCCGATCGGCTCTGAATTTCATACATCACCTAAGGACCACAAATGTAAAATTTCAACTCTTGGATCCCTACAAAAGTGGACGAAAGGACAGATCAGCCTATAAATCAACGATTTGGGGCCCACATGATCTCTGTATTTGCCTCAATTTAGGACTCAACGCCTAAAATAAGCTGCGAAAACGGATGGACGGAGCAGATTTCGCATGAACATCACAAAGGACCCCACTGGAGGATCTACGTGCATATAATGCACGTACGCTGGAAGTGCACCAAAACAACAGCTCGGTCAACACCCGTAAAGACCGTGCCTTCTCCTTCATGCAACCAGTGGGTGAGCGCTGGTTATCGGCGGATCTCAGTGGACCTCACACATCAGGCAATTTCATGATCTAGACCGTCCATTGGTATCCTGTAGAGCCTTTTATCACTACCTAGGTGGAGGAATTGCAGAATATCGCAAGGATCGAAATTCAATCGTTAAAACGGACGATAAATGGTGAGTTAACTTAATATTGTGGGCCACACTGAAAACATTTAGGTCTCAGCATTTCTGGAGGGTTTTTAGTCCTGAAGACAATGGACGGTGTAGATTTCTCCATCACCGTCAATCTTGGGTTCACCGATCATCACAGAGCTTCTGCGGAAACTCTGTTTCGCGTAAAAAGCTGCGGGTGATCTCAGTGGGCCACCATCAGGGCCCATCAGCCTAATCCAGGTCGTTCATTCACTCCAGACGATGGTCATGATTCTCACCTAGGTGATCTTCTGGTCCCATGCAATCTATTGGAATATCCTGGCTGTTGAAAGCAGGATGGACGGCGGAACAAAAGATCGAGTGGGCAGCACCGATTTCGCACAAAAATACACCTTCCTGGACAATTTTTCTTGGCTAACCTCTTGGATGGCATAGATTTCTTCGTAGCTGTCAAGGTGGGGCCCACCGACCTTCACAGCGAGGACAGTGCGTGCCCTGTTTCGCAACCCAAGTTGCGAAAGATTTGGATGGGCCACTCTCAAGCTTGTTCAAGATGATCCACTCCGTCCATCTTGATCAGAACGGAAAACATTCCGTAGGAACGTTCTTCTCCACACCGTTTGTGGATGCTTTGCACACCAGGAAAAGACGGAAGATCTACTCATTAACGCTGCCTTTTTCCTTTACGCAGGCTACAGCTGCGTAAACAACTGTTCACGTTCTGTTCCGTAACCTACTCCATCTCGGACTCTTGTAGCCTCTCACCGACCTAGCCATTCTCCTTGCTCTATAAAAGGGAAGAAGGGCTGGAAGAATGGGGATATATACGGCTGGAGACATCAAGGCTTAGGGAGAGCATTAGACGTGGAAGACAGGGGGTTTATTCTTTTTGGTTATTCATTCAGCCTATGTTTTAGTATTAATTTTTGAGAGATGTTGAGCCTTCCCATGTTAGGCTAAACCTCTTAGCTAGGGCTAAGAGGTGAAGCTTGTAGTGAGATGAGAGATTCTATGATTTTAATTTAATCTTAATACATGAATTGAAGTTGACTTTAGTTTGATGAGTATGGAAATATTTCTGGTCTTTAATGGTCTGTTGTGATTGAAATTACAGCGGGTCTGCGATGGCTTTGAGTACTTCTCTTTTCCTTTATGTTTATGACGTCAGGAAGCCCTGTTGTTCACCATAGTCTCTTGGGCATGGTCGGATGATGGTACCCTTCCTAACCTTCATACATGTGATTGTTTGGTAATTAGTTTAATTCTGTTGTCTGCCATAGTCTCCTAGGCATGGTTTTGTGATGGAATCCATTCTAATTCATATACCTTTCATCTCTTTGAAAACTAGATCAATGACAGTTCAGTAAATTCCATGATTCATGAAACAGGCATAAGATCTCCCTGATCTCTACAAGTGGATCCTCTGAATCCCTAGTTTCCTTTCCTCTGAAGTTCTTAAGTTTTAGATAATTAGTTCACAATTATTTCCTCAATTCCATTCAGTTTAAATTCCATTTTAATCTAGTTCTAGTTCTACTTAGTTTCAGACAGCGTACAGGTATCAGTCCCTCGGGATTCGACCTCGGTCTTACCTAGTTATTAGTACATCACGACCCTGCACTTGGGGAGTGAACAGACTTCCATACACCAAGTCCTTCCATACACCAAGTTCCGAGTTCGGCGCACCACAAGGAAGATTTTGACTGATTTTTTTTTTGTATATACATATGAAATAATACCTGAGCATAAAGATCATGATCAAATTACCAAGTGACACTTTTCAATAGAAATCCTGATGGTTACAAGTACAATACTTTCCAAAAGGTACACAACGTCAATATTGCCAAATCGAACAATAGATGCAATGCATCGAGAAAGCAAAGCCCTCCAAGCTACTCCAGCCTTGAAAAAATGAGAAATAGGAGGCTTAGGCAAAAAGCCTAATGAGTACACACGTGTGTGTAATGTGTCTTACATGCAAGTAAGATAAATATGTTACAAGGAAATCATATATGTGAAAGGCATGTAGCACGTAAGGTATGATGTCAATGCCAATGCAATGCATATGCATCATAATAATACTCCAAGTCAATGCCACTAGCATCACCAAGTCATATTTTCATTTCTCCTATACCATAGCCATAACCGTATTATACGCATCCATAATCACATCATCATCATCATCATCATCATATTGTCTTGCGATAGTTATAAAATATCAAAAAAATACTGACAAGTCCATGAGTCAAACAATATCAAAATACGCAATACAGATCAACGGTATAAATGAGGAACAATATCAGGATACACGATACAGATCAACTATTCAAATGAGGAGTCATAAAGAGTCAAATATCAGTTGTCGTATCTAAATCATATAAATGCAGAACCACAGGTAACTCAAAATGCCATATGCAGTGAATGTAATGCAATATGCTGTGCGAATGGAATGACCATGCTGGAGTGTGAAGTCAGGATGATAGTACATAATATCGCAGACTATGGGGTCCATCACAAGGAACTTCTATCCAAACCAATCTCATACCTAAATTTGGATAGTCAGACTCAATGTGGTAAATTTCTGATCTCAGGTTAGTCGCGCGCCCCAACCGAAATTCTAGCCATTGCGAAGGTACACATAACAAACAGTTGCGCACCACCAGCGCGAGTGGATAGTGAATGAATGAAAGAATGTATATGCAATCTCCTAATCAATAAGTCCACATATCAATACAGTTCTCCTTTGGGATTATCACCGGAGTTTAGTACAGTCCAAATGGCATTGTCGCTCTCCAAGCCGCACAGTCTAAGTGAGCGTAAGAAACCACACTATCCGCCTGACCAATAGTCTGCCAATACCTATCCGGCACGTCGATAGCAGATCCATTCACGAGCTGGTCAAACTCAGCTTAGCAATGCCCCCTACCCTCGGGCGGATAAGGCCACACCCCCTCCCAAGCGACCACGACATAGTGGAACCCGGTCTCCTGGTATTCGGCACTCTTGCGCTCATGTATCCCCTCGGTCTCAACGTTGGGGCGTCTCCTGGTCCTAAGGTTTAGGGGTTTTCACCCAAGGACATCTATGACGCCCGTATGCTAGAACCAAACATTTTTGATTTCCCATCTGGCCGTCCACGATGTGCCTGTGGAGGCTACAACCCTGATGTCGCTAGGACGTATAATAATCATGATGCAAGATGCATGAGTCATTCAATCCAGTCATGCATTAATCATGCACATACTGTGCACTCATATGAGATAATCTCCACCTATCAGTGTCATAACAACCTGCCTAATGATATATGCAATGGTCAACCACATCTCAAAACATACAGATGATGCATATGGGCATGTATCATGATGTTATGCAGTCACATACTCATAATCGGTATAAAAATCGGCATCAGTGAGGATGGGCCTAATAAGGCCTAAGGAGAGGTCACAATGTGGACATTCAACCATCATTGCCTGTCAATGTGGACATCTAACGAACATTGTTCCCAAGGAGTGGCCCATATAAACATCAATACACACATCATGGCAAAATCACACATCACATCAGTCCTCATATACATCATTTTGGGTCTCACACAAGGGCCACACATTCATAGCATTGGGCCTCACTCATGGGCCGCATATACATCACATTGGGTCATATCATATGGGCCTTACACATCGTAGTGGGCCTCGGCACATGGGCCATGAGTACACCACATCAGGCTTCACAACCCATGAGCTTCAAATACACAATAGGTGGGCCCTACACATGGGCTTCAAGTACTTCACAACGAGCCACAACCTATGAGCATAAGATATATCTCAATGCGCCACACCCATGGGTCTCAAATACATCACATTGGGCCTCGAATACATTATAAGTGGCCTCAAATCTATTTCACAGGTAAGCCACATACCTGGGCCTAATACACATCACTATGGGCCACATCACAATGAACCTCATCGTATGGGCTGAAAATATATCTCAATGGGCCTTGCCTATAGGCCACGAATACATGGCTATACCAATTATAAAAAGTCTTATCTACAACCACTTCACACGTCACTTAGTTAATGGCTCATATTTGGTGTCGCATAGTTAAGGGCCAAGAGCCACATTTCATCGTACCATTTACGGTTTAGAGATCACAGTGTATAGAATCCAGAACCTTGATAGCATTAGCTTGGGTAACATAACCCTACATCACATTCAGTTTAGTGTACAACTTAGTTATATGTGATTCAATTGGCGGTATCTATACCGATAAGCACAAACCTACATTTTTGAATGGCCATCAGTGCCTCTAGATTTCATATGGTTAGGTGGCCTTGTACGCATTTCACATTCATACAATTAGATGACTACATAAACTCCACCATTGCCTATGATTAGGTGGTGATACATACATCAAATATCCACATGATTAATGGGCCAAACAAGTATATCACACCCTCACACCACTAGAGTCTACGTATTTATTATAATTAAACATGTTTAAGGGTTTGAACGCAAGTCACATGATCCTATCACTTAGGGCCGCTCTCTAACCAAAGTGCAAAGTGGTGAAGGGTTTTGCACACATTATAAAATTAGGTAATCTAGGGCAGCAACCCAATCTCGCACAATTTTGGTCCGACCGCAGACACCGCACAATTTCATATGATTTAGTGGTCGTTGAGGTGCCGCATGATCATGTGGTTTGGACCACACATACACTATAATCGCACTTGTCTAAGTGGATACACACATAGATCACAATTATTGATAATCGAGTAGCCATATGCACACCATAATTTGACATGATTGAGTGGCTACATCCACATAAATGATCACATGAGTTTAATGGTTACAAAACTCTCGAATTCACGTAAATGAAAGGTCACAAGGAAATCACAAGTTTATAAAGTTTAAGTGGCTTTACAACCTCATAATCCTCCATGGGCAAGTGGGCCACTCGAAATTACAAGATCACATGGCTTGGTGGCCATTAGTGTATCACACATTAAAGTTCATATGATTGTACATATGTCATATGGAGTCATAAACATTTGCTAAAGAAGTTCATACATTGGCACATGTAAGACTACCACTAATGGTTTCACAAGACATATACTCAAGGTGGGCCTGGGACTTAAAATCAAGTCAATCTATGGCTCTTGTGAGCCACTCTACACACAAAAGTTGAGAGGTTTTCCTTCCATTAAAGCATTCATAATCCTTTGTTGGGCCACCGAGGCGTGGTTCATAAATTTAGCCCATCCATCATGTGCGTCCCATTTGGTTGAGGGTTCAGTCCAAGTTTCAGATGCATCCAAATTTCAAGTGGACCCCGCCAAGTGCTTTTATATGCTTGAGCTCCAAGTTGTTTGAACGGTTCAAGGAGATCAAAGTTACATGGGTCCAAAGTGATGTATTTATTAAATGTACACAGTTCATCTATTATCATTATTATTATTATTATTATTTTTTTAAAGATAATTTTATAGCATCATCCAAAAATGAATCATATCCAAAGATTATCTGGACCCCACCACAAATAGTAGTGGAGATAATGATTTTACCGTTAAACAATTTAGAGGGCCCACCTTAATGTTTATTTTCCATTCAATCTGTTCATACGGCCACAATGACCTGAATAAGGGAAAAATAAATTTCATATTAGTACAAAACTTCTAACCTAAAAAGGGTTTCAATGGTAGATGTTCAATTCCAGCTGCTTTTGTAGTGTGGCCCATTTAATAGTTAGATCTATATATATATATATATATAGATCTATATATATATATATATATATATATATATATATATATATATATATATATAACCTCAAAACGAGCTCACTAAATGGATGGAGGGTTTAGATATAACACATACCTCATAATGGGATCCACAAAACTTTTGACGCCCATTCTTCAAATAATTTTAGATGGTGTGGGCCATTTAAGTTCCATGTACGGCTGATTTTTGGCATACCCCATTTTTAAGAGGGGACCCATCAAAGCCACGGTACTGATGTTTGACATACATCAAGGTGGGGCCTGTGGTGTGGCCCACCGTCCTTGTCAAATGCAAGCACCAGGACGCTGCTTGCAAGCAGCGTCCTCTGGACGTTGACTGCAAGTAGCGTGTAGCAATTTTTATTTATTATTATTATTTTTTTTAATCTGCAGTTTTTCATATGTGAGGCCCACATAAAGAAAATCTAACCCGTCTGTTGTATTCTATGGCTCGTGACAGATCAAACGACTCTAATATTCAATTTGTTTTGGCATATAGAACATCACAATGGGCCCTAAAAGTTTATTACTATTAAAATAGTTGATGGTGTGGCATACCAGATATTTGGAATGGCTTCATTTTTTGGCTCAACGCCTGAAATGATCTGAAAAATTGAATGGATGGCATGGATTTAATACATTCATCATGGGTAAGGCCCGTTGTGGGCCACAGCCCCCTGCCCCTATTACAATGCAGCAGCAGCGTCCACCAGACACTGGCAGTGGCGTCTCAGTCCCCCCCTTTTTTTCTTTTTATTTATTTATTTATTTTATTTTATTTACACGTATGTGCATGGGGTGTATGTGTGAGGGTGTGTGTGGCCAGCCTAATGGGCCACACTTGGATGATTTGAATGTCATACCAACATGTTTGTGGGGCCCACTACCAATGGGTCCCACATAAACTCTATAATAAATTAATTTTATTTTATTTTTATATGTTTTTTCCTATCTATCCACACCATTAATAACATCATCATCATTATTACAATTTTATTTACCATCAATCATACTATTTTCATCATCCACATCATTCCTAACATTTATTGCAATTATCATCACCATCAATCATACTAACTACATCATCCGCACCATTAATCACATCATTATGATCAACATCATCTCCATCATACAAAAACACAACAAAACAAAATAAGAATAAGTAGGGTGGGTGTACTCACCTTGATGGATTAGATGGATGGTTGAGATAGATGGATGAGATGGAATTGATGGTGTTGATGGCCCACCAAGATCTCTCTCTCTCTCTCCATGAAAAAAAAATGGTGAAATGCTTAGGGGTGGAGGAGTATATGTAGGGAAATTATAAAAATGTGGTTAGATTCACTTAATGTGATCTTGGTTAGCGTAGGGTAGGATTATATCAATTAATTCATGATTTGTAATTAATGGTGGATCAAAGGAGCATTGGATGGCATGGTGTGATGATGTCATGCTTAAGGTGTGGCATGGGAAAGAGTTGACTTGGGGAGACATGAGAGATGGGAGGTATGGGTGGGTGACATCACACACATGGGTAGAGATTCTCTCACCCATGTGTGGCATGTGCATGTGTGTATGACATGTGTGGTGCTCATGTGTGGTGCACATGTGTAGAATGGAATACCTGGCACCTTGCGCACATGATACATCAATGATTCTTCACGGCGTATTTCCCTAACGAAGTATCATATAAATGCACAGGTGGTACCTATGCGATCGTAGCGACGGGGCGGCCGATATAAGATAGGTTTCGAGGTCTTGTGCACTATAAATGGTCAATCCAAGTCTAGCTAAGCGTATCGATCATTGTGTACATATGCATCGAAAATGGTGCGGGAGGGAAGAGGTGTTACATTAACTGAACTGTTATTGATATAATTTTTAAGAGACTTGGATTGACCAAACCATGCCCAGGAGACAAAGCAAACAATAGAATTAAACTAATTACCAACCAATTAACATGTTACGAGGTTTAGGACGGGTACCGTCATCCGACCATGCCTAGGAGACGATGATGAACAACAATGCTTCCTGACGTCATAAACATGAAAAGGAGTAGGAACATGCTCAAAGCCATCGCAAACCCATTGAAATTTCAGTCACAACAGACCGTTAATAACTAAAAACATTCCCTTATTATCAACTAGAATTAACATCAATTCAATCTTAAACAAAAGGCACAGGCAGCAGGTCCTCCCATCACGCTACATGCTTCACCTCTTAGCCCTAGCTAAGAGGTTTAGCCCAGCATGATTAGGCTAATTCTCTTAAAAGAAAAAAAAAAAAAAAAACAAACTCTCATAATCTCTCTCTTATGCAGATGGTCCAACCTAAGCCTCCACGGCTGCTTGAAAAATTCCCCCTAATTCTCTCTTTTTCGTCTCCTTTATACCCGCTGAGAGTCGGTGGAATGGAGGCCAGCTTTTTACGCAGCCCGTCCTACAGCCCAGAACGCAAGTCCGTGTTTGGTGCGGTATATCTTGGAAAAATCTTGCGTAAAAACTGAATTTAGAGTGGCTGACTGTCTAAAAACTTAGTTTTGGCTCCATGGTTGGAATCATTCCTAGCTTGGGCTCCACTTGGACGGTTCGGATCATTGATCCGATCATGGTCTGAGTCACACAACTCCCCTGAATATTCAGTTTTTTCGGACGTGCGTAAAGCCTACGCACGCTGGCTGACGTGTTCGGTGGAGCCCACTTAGCTATTTTTTTGAAAATCCACACCGTCCACCAGATTCCTATCAAAATTTCGGTCGGTAATGGTTGGTCTCAGATAGGCTTTGGTGTGGCCTACAGATTTTTTATTCAGCCGTCCATCCTACATTTGGACGGTTGAAATCATATCTCTACTGTCTTTCGCAAATTCGCCACCTAGACGAAGGTCTTGGCCACCTCACGGAGCAAATGAACGGCTTGGATTATTAAACCAGACGATAAGTGGGGTCCACTATTCAAATCTGCGTCTGGTTTCACATCTGCGCTGAAACAAAAATTTCTATTTTTGAATGGAAGTCGGGTCCGCTTACACTGACCGACTCCCTTGGTTCAGTGCACCTCAAGAGTTTATGCACGGTGTGCACGTACCTCTCCATATGGGATCAACTGAGATGGTTCTAAGAAATCCGCTCCATCTATCCATTTTTCCATCTCATGTAAGCCGTTGAGACCAAAATTGAAGCACATCCAGATATCAGGTGGGCCTCAAATCTCTGTTTTATGGGCTGATCTGTCCATTGGGTCACATACATAGGGATCTAATAGCTGAATTCAACGTGTACGGTTAATTTATGGTTCTCAGGCCATGTATGAAGTTTCGAGCCGAGCAGATGGTGAGAACCATGTGATCTTTCATTCTGGACCAATTTCGGGTCACTTGAGCTTCAGTTTCTCGATTTTCTCAGATTTCTGGCGTATAAATCCGCCGATATTAGTTCCCTGGGGTCCGTCCCTTGCTTTGGTGACTTCGTAATGTCAATTCCATGCATTCAGCATCATTTTCAATCCAAGCTTCCTAACTTCACCTTTCACGACAAACACGATTAAAGTAAGGCATTAAACAATATCATATTCGTAAAAGTAGGTAATAACTGAAGTCTGATATGCAATATTTGACCCTCAACAATTATCTATAAAAGTGACAAAATACAATGCCCCACCCAAGGTTTTTGTCCTCATAGGACCACAAACATCAAAATAAACCAAATCTAATACATGTACTTTATTAACATGAGAAACAGTTTTAACAAATGAAACTCTACGATGTTTCCTTGATAAATAATCAATATAGGTTTTGAGAGGTATACATATCATGTCTAAAAGGAGCCACTTCCTCGCTAGTACCTGAAGCCCTTTTTTCACTCATGTGGCCTAGACACTTGTGCCACATGTTAATAGCTGAATCTTCTGCTCCGTTTAACCCGACCTTACACACACTGAAACTTTCCTTATAAAGGTGCAACACTTCTTTCCTTTGACTTCGATCAACGAATCCTTGATGAGCTTCCAGCGCCCAACAGCAAATCGGCTTTCATAGCCATCATCATCTAACCTTCCCGTCAACATCAAGTTGAGACAAAGGTCTGGAATGTGCCTCACATCCATAAGAACCAATGTACAGCCCACATCGGTCTTCACACAAATATCACCGACTCATACGATCTTCGATACATCAGAATTTTTCATCTTCACGGTCCCATAGTCACCTGACTTGTAGCTTATGAAGAAGTCCTTGTTTGAAGTCGCATAAAAAGAGGCTCCCGAGTCAATCACCCAATTGGTGTCTTGACTAGTAGCCGTGAGACAAACATCATGATCTGCTGAAAGAATAATTACAACATCGCCATCTAAAGCGATCGCAGTAGAATCTGATTCATCTTCCTTCTCCTTTCCCTTTCTTTTCTTGTCGTTCTTCTTATTACGACATTCATGCTTGTAGTGACCCTTCTTGCTACAATTCCAGCATTCAACATCCTTCATGGTACTTGACTTGCCTCTTGATTTATCTCTGGTCTTCCTGCCCTTTCTATTCTTTCCTCTCCCCCGTTCTTATGTCACAAGGGTCTCTTGTTGAGTAGACCCTTAAGACTTCCTCCTTGTCTCTTCATTGAAGAGACATCTAGTTACCTGTTCTATGAACACCTTTTTGTCTGGCACGGAGTTACTTAGAGACATCACTAATGTCTCCCAACTATCGAGCAATGAGCTAAGCAATAGTAAGGCTTGCAGTTCATTGTCCACAACTATCTTCATAGCGGAGAGCTAGTTTAATATATTGCTGACTTCATTCATGTGTTCAGTCACAGAACCACTGTCTTTGAACTTGAGATTAACAAGTCGTCCTATCAGAAAAATTTTATTGCCAGTTGTCTTCCTCTCATACAGCCCTTGCAATTTCAGACATAGGTTAGCGGCTAAGGTCTCCGTAGACACATGGTGGAATACGGAATCGTCCAAGCATTGTCTAATAAACCCTACCATCTTTCGGTCTAACTTCTTCCAATCACTATCAGCCATATCCATTACCTTTCAAGATATACCTAGAATTGGAGAATATAAGTCATTGTAGTAAAACAAATCCTTCATCTTAGCCTTCCATATTGTCCAGTTAGAACCATTGAAACTGATCATCCTTGATGAGCCACCTTCCATAATTCAGATCTAATCCCATTATGTTCAACCTCGCTTTGATACCACTTTGTTGGGTGCCTTGCACAAAACCTTAGGATCTAGTCTCCTAGAACAAACCAGAATTATAAGATAATAAAGTAATGAAATAAATCAAAGCATAAACCACACAACACAAGAGATTTTCATGTGGAAAACCCTCAAAGAGGTAAAAATCATGAGATCTTGTCCAGGTCAACAATCCACTCAGAAGTAGAATGTTACAACTGATCACAAGCACATACTACTTGGATCAAACCTTCTTTACTCACACGGGAGTGGATGAACAATAAGAGAATAATTGAAAAATGGAGAGATCTCACTGATCACGAGAACGTAAAAGCACTGAGACGTCGATTGCGCAGTACATCACCTCTACGAACAGAATTCTCCCTTCCACAAGCTTCATCTCTCTCTTTTCTATTTATCGCTTTCTCTTTTTCTCTCTCTTCCTCTTTTTCTCTCTCTCTCTCGCCTTGGAGGTGAGAACCCCTTAAAATAGAATGCCCTAATCTCGTTTTGGAACCCCTTAAATAGAGAACTGGAGGAATTGGACTCAAATAAGGAAACTATGCATAAGTGGAGGAATTATAATCAAATAAGAAAACTGCGCTACCTCTCCTCTGAACTGAGGAGGAAAACCCCATCCCACTTGATTTTGGAATCTGCCTTAATTTTTATCTCATGCCCTAAAATAATTTGGAAAACTGAATAGATGATTTTAATCTGAAATATTCATCATGATGGGACCATAGAAGTTCCACATGTTACAACTTAAGGTTTCTTCTCTCTTCCCAAAATGTGTTGCACCACATAACAAGTAATAATTTCTTAATGTGTCAAATTTACGTGGGCCCCACCATGATGTATTTCTTAGGTTTATATGTCCATCTATTTTTTATTTTTTAAAGATGATTCTAAGATATGAGCTGGAGAAAAAAATAATAATAAGGTAGATTTATAGCTTAAGTTGACTACAACACCGAAAGAAGTAAGAATTGGACGCCTATTGTTGAGAACTTCTTGAGGCCACAAAAGGCTCTAATCAATTTGATATTTGTATTGTCCCTTCATTATGTTCCTTGTGACCATATGAGCCGGTTAGATGACTAATAAACCTAAGGCTGGCCCTAAGAATTCTTCAATAGTAGTTTGTTCAATGCCCACACTTTCAGTGGAGTGGTCCAATTGAGCTTTGGATGTGCCTCATTTTACGCTTATGTTCTAGAATGATCTGTAAAAATTGATGGATGGTGTGGATCTAACACAAACCTTAGCTGGGCAAAGATGAATTCTATGTGTTAAAAGTTGTATTGTGTAGTAGATAATCAATTTGAGAGAGAATGTTAGTGTTATGTGAGTTGATAGTAGGTAATAGTTTTTTTTTTTTTCCTGTGAACAACTTTTTTTAAAAAATTTATTTTATTGTAGGCAATAGCTTGTAACAATGAGAAGTGACAACTTTCGAAAAAAAAAATAAAAAATAGGCACTCAGTTTAACTATGCCATTCAATCACTTGAAATGAGTCTTCTCAAAAGATGAAAGTATTTCCATATATCACTGAATAAGACTCTTCTCGCGATGGCGTAGGTACTTCCATGTGTTAGGCCATTCTAAAACTAAAATTACATAGCCATGTGAATTTAGAGGTTTTAAACAAGTCTCATAGATCAAGATCAAGACAATTTTATGGTGCAGGAACGACATGAGGTTGAGTAATGTTTTCCTCAAGGGGATAACTATTCCGAATCCATGGAACTTCTCTAGACTTCTCACATAGACTTTTAGAATCCACGAAGAAAAGAATAAGAATATAGAAAATAAATTCTATAAAATTCAAAATTGATTGATGATGGATATAAACAAGTTCACAACCCTTTAAATAGGGATACTAAGCAATGGAAGAAATTTCAAAATCAAACTACAACCAAAACTCTTAAAATTCGCAATTTACTATAAATAGTAAACTTGCTATTTTTAAACGGTCGTGTTGTGCTGTAACACCCCAGTTCTCGAAACCCGACTACACTGCTCGTTTTTCGAAAACTCGAGTATTAACTTGTGAAATGTCCTAAATTTCAAGTACATTTTTTTTTTATTTTTTATTTTTTATTTTTTATTTTTATTATCAGAGTAAATGAACTAGCGGGACAGAAGTAAATCAAGTATTAGAGGGAATCCAACTATACATAACCAAGCTTTCAAGTGGTTACCCAAAAACTTATACAAACCAATGTCTTAACTTATTACAAACATAGCAGCATAAATTAAAGTGAACTAAAGTCAGGAAAGAGAGTCGTGAGGTCCTCTAGCTCCTCCTAATCCACATGAATGCCAGTATGCGTATCATCTATGCCTCTTGCACACTGAAAACGGTTCGATAGCATCAATGGCTATCGCAGTGAGGTATTCCCCTCAAGATTTATCGTAACATTAAGATAATTAATCATAGTTAACAAAGGCAGTGTATAACAAATATTACACAATGATTATCATGGAAATCAGATAAGGTTCATCAGCTACACATTCATTAAATAAATTTCATAAAGATGATCTTGTTTAAATGCATGGATGCATGCACATGCTCACAGATCTGGGGATGCACATCCAGCTGGTAAAAAGTCGCCCAAGGAGAATTAGTCTCTCGGAAAAGACTATATAACAAAGTTGCCCAAGGAAAATTAGTCACTCGGAAAGGTACACAAAGGTACATCCAAGGATAACTAGTCTCCCAGAAAAGACTATGCAATAAAGTCTCCCAAGGAGAATTAATCTCTCGGAAAAGACTATATAAAGAAGTCACCCAAGGAGAATTAGTCACCCGAAAAAGTACACAAAGGTACGCTCAAGAATAACTAATCTCCTGGAAAAGACTATGCAACAAAGTTGCCCAAGGAGAATTAATCTCCCGGAAAAGACTATATAATGAAGTTGTCCAAAGAGAATTAGTCTCCCGAAAAAGACTACATAGCGAAGTCACCCAAGGAGAATTAGTCTCCCGGAAAAGACTATATAATAAAGTCGCCCAAGAAGAATTAGCCTCCCGGAAATACTATATAATGAAGTCGCCCAAGGAAAATTAGTTACCTAAAAAAGTACACAAAGGTATGCCCAAGGACTAACCTCCCGGAAAAGACTATAAAAATTGTACAAAGATAGTGTCATATTCCACCATCCCTGGCTCATGAAACTAATAGTTAAGGTGTTTAAAGGTAACCTACTCAACTAGTGGTCAGTACAAATTAAACATGTGGATCTTACCATCGTGAGGTTGTACCAAAAATCATTCATAAAAGCCACTTAGGGCAAATAGTCTATTCCAGAATACAGTGATAAGGACTGACCTCGAAAGCCACAAAGGCATGATAATTTTATAGATGGTAAAAGTTTAATTTAATTTATTAGATAGAATGGCCACTAGTTCGAGGACCTCTACAAACACCGTTGAGTCATCGCAAGTAGTAAAGCGAGCCATGTATCATCTCAATAACACTTATACATTTAAGATGTCTATCTTAACCTAGAACAAATGTAACTAAATTTCATCGCACTTTCAAATATATGAATTTAAATCCAATCCATCAATCATCTATAAAGGACTAAAATCAACAAGAGAAATTCACTATTTAAGCAATCAATGAAATAAATGTTCAAAAATAAATAACTAAGCTAACTATCAAGATATAGAAAAGCTTGAAGGGTGATCCTCACCTTTCAAGAGTTGGTCCATCTCCAGATGATGCTAGAGTTAATTGTACACGCCCTTGTGGCAAAACTCGACCCGCCAAGGTCTGGAATCAACCAGATTCACATCCAACTCAAGCTAATCTCGGTGTAATGACTCTAAATCAAACAAAATGAAATAGAAAATGTGATATTAGACTACATCTAAAATGAGATTAAGACTTTAATTAATCAACTAAAGGTTTAATAAGATACTCAATCAAAGGTTTGAGAGAGAGACTCACCTAGTTGACTCGGTTGAACTCAACTCGGCCCTGTTAGACCAAAAACATTCCCGAAGTGGCCTAACTCGGCAATTCACTGAGTCGACTCGCTTAGACTCACTAGTCACGTGTCATGCCCCAAGCTCGAAAATCGGATTCATAAGAATCCTGATCGTCGAACCCGGTGCCGACAGCCTCCGTAGTACCCCATTCTCGACTTCTAGCATCCATACGCCAGGTTCCAATCCTGGGATCCTACAAGGAAGATTTTTCAACATACATTTGTTTCATAAGAAGCATAACCACAAGTATACTCAATTCACAAAGGCAACATCATCATCACATATCCACTAATATAATCATTTGAATACAATGTTGAAAGAAAAATACATATATCGAAATCAAAGCTCCAGAAGATAGTTGCATGCTCTAAGCTCAACGCTGCTGCAACCTAACGCCACCTGCACGCATCTATTGTGCATAAGCTTATAGAAAGCTTAGAGGGTGGTGTAAGTGTGTGTAAGGTAAGTGCCAAGTATACAATAAAGCCCATAAATCATACATCATCGAGATAAGCATGAAAAATGACAAGATCATGAATCATATGATATCAGAGTAAGCAGAAATATACTAGTAAGTCCATGAGTGTTATCAGCCGTACCAAGGCTATGCGATACAAAACATAATAAGACAATAACAGATGCTAAGGATGTAATGCAATATGTAAATCCTGACGGACCACGAATACCATCAACCTTATCTAGGCCATATAAGTACAAAAACATAGTAACCCAAAATGCTAAGTACTGCGATGCAATGTAATATGAGGTGCGAATGAAATGATCATACTATAATGTGAACTCAGGATGATAGTACGAAGTATCACAAGCTATGGGGTCCATCACAAGGAACTTCTATCCAAACCAGTCCCATACATAAATTTGGATAGTCAGACATAATGTGGTAAACTCTTGATCTTAGGTTAGTCGCACGCCTAACCGAAATCCTAGCCATGCGAAGGTACACATAACAAATGGTTACACACCACCAGCCCGAGTGGATAGTGAATGAATGAATGAATAAATATTCAATTCCTGCTCAATAAGTCTACATATTAGTACGGTTGCTCTCTGAAAAAATTACCGGGGTCTAATACACTTCGCACTGACTGTCTCCTCCCTAGCTAAACAGTCAAGCAAGCGGAATAGACCACACTATCCGCCTGACCAGTAGTTTGCTAATACCTACCCGGCTCGTCGATATCGGACCTATTTACGAGCTGGTCATACTCAGCCTAACTTATAGCCCCCTTACTGTTCACTCCTCAAGTGCAGGGTTGTGATGTAGTAATAACTCGATAAAACCGAGGTCGAATCCCAAGGGACTGATACTTGTACGTTATCTAAAACTAACTAGAACTAGAACTAGGTTAAGATGAATTCTAAATTAATTAGCAATGGTGGAATACTTGTAGAATAATTAATCTAAAACTTAGAAAAAATCAGAGATAGGAAACTAGAGATTCAGAGGATCCACTTGTAGAGATCAGGAAGATCTTATGCCAACTTCGACAATCATGGAATTTAACTGAACTGCCATTGATATAGTTTTTAAGAGATGAAAGGTACATGAATTAGAATGGATTCCATCACCAAACCATGCCCAAGAGACTATGGCAAACAATAGAATTAAACTAATTACCAACCAATCATATGTATGAAGGTTAGGAAGGGTACTGACATCCGACCATGCCCAGAAGACTATGGTGAACAACAGTGCTTCCTGACGTCATAAATATGGAGAGAAAAAGAACATGCTTTAAGCCATTGCAGACACATTGTAATTTTAGTCACAACAGACCATTAAAAACTAAAAACATTCCCATTAAATAACTTCAATCAATATCAATTTAGTTTCAAACAAAAAGGCACAAGCAGGGGATCTCCCATCATGCTACAAGCTTCACCTCTTAGCCCTAGCTAAGAGGATTTAGCCCGACAAGAATGGGCTAATCATCTTAAAGCGAAAAATAGAATTAAATAAATAAGAAAGAAAAGTAAAATCTCCAGACCTCCTCTCTCTCTCTCTCTCTTCCTCTGTCCACGTCCACAAGCTCCAGTCGTGAATGATTCCCCCTTCCTCCCACGTTTTCTCTCTTTTTATAGGTAGCAAAGGTAGTAGAACGCTGTCCTGGTTGGAGTCAGTGGCTCCTTATGCAGCACAGCAGCATGCGTAAGCTCTTACACGGCAGAGAGTCGGTGTCTCTTACGCTGAAGTGTTGGTGGGGCCCACTTTAGTTGACGGTTGAGAAATCCACTCCATCCATTGTCTGACCCTCACAATTTTGACCAGAGAAGAGTGGTTTTAATTGCCTGTTAGCGCGATCCAGGTACGGAATTCCACTGAAATCGATGCAGGACTGTCCGTTTGTGACCGTTGCACCGAGTACGTGTGTAAGCATGCATGCACACGGTCAACATGGGTTTGACGAGCTCATGACCCTTTGCATGATGGATGGTTCGAATTGACCTTCTGGACCATGATGATGGCCCACTCACTTCATCCGCAGCCCTTGTGCGAAACAGAGCTTCCGCAGAAATTTCTGATGATTTCGTTGGCTCGATTATTGAAGCCAGATGAACAATCCACTCCATTCATTCATTTCTTAGTGAGAAACCAATCAGGAACATGTATTTTTCTTAAATTTTAATGTGGTCCACCGTCTCAAACATTTCCACCGTCAACCTTCCGTTTGAACGATCAAAACCCAATCTTTGCTGCTATTTGAAATACTGCCAACTAGGCAAGGATTGCGGCTGCCTCAGGGAACTAATGGATGGACCATGAATGGGGCCCACTAAGAAAAAAAAATGGACGGACAGCGTAAACACTGTCCGTTCTTTTGTCGTAGAAAGAGGAAGATGGGTCAACAACGCTGACCCGTTTTTGGTTTTTTTCCGTGCACAACGAGTGCATATGCACTATGCACATTCTGTATATGTGGGGTACATGATGATGTGTTTCTGAAATCTGATCCAGTCATTCATCTTCTCATATTATTTAAGCCGTCAATACCAAAGTTGAGGCAGTTCCAGATATCAGATGGGCCCTAAATTGAAGATTAATGGGCTGATCTGTCTGTTGGCCCACTTCCTGAGATCTTCAATGGCTAAAAATTGATATGTACGGTTAATTCATGGCCCTTATCACGTGTATAAATTTTTGAGTCAATCGGATAGCGGGAACCATGTGATCTTGCATTATACACCAATTTCAGGCCATTTGCAAGTGAACGGCTGGAATTTCTCGGGTCCCTAGCGTGCATATTTATCGATTTTAGTCCCTGGAGTCCGTCCCTTGTCCTGGTGATTATCAGAACGTTAAATCTAAGCTTTTGGCATCCTTTTTCAGTCAACTCTCTTAATCACATCCTGCAACAAAACACGATTAAAATCGGGCGTTAAACGGTATTATGCTCGTAAATCTAAGTAATAAATGGGGTCTAATATGCACTATTTGACCCTCAACACAACTCCCAACCAGCATTTTGCTAGTCCCAAGTAAAATATGCGAAAATTAAGTTGAGATTGATATAAGAGATTCTGTAAACCCGAGTGATATTTGAAAAATAATCCAAACATTAGAATTCTAAGATTCATGGATGTTGGGCATTACTTTCTCCTGGACTCGAGTGTGTGATAAACTTCCTAGTCCAGTTCAAAATATTAATCCACTAATTAAAAAATTTCTAAACATTAAGATCCATGAACGTATAGTGTAATCTCGGCTTATCATCATTAAGAGATCCAACCGTCAATTTCATGATATCCTTGATAACCAACAAAAGAATTCATGATAACCAAGACTTAAACCAGAACTCGCCTCACAGGTTATCTTTTCATTTTCTTTCTGCCTTTGATTTTAAAAGTAACGTCAATAAGAGGTATCAAATCCTCTCCTACAGGGAGCAAACCTATAGTGAAGACTGTACACCCAACTCTTTTTCATATATCATTTAAGGAGTATTAAATCTATACCTATAGAGAGCAAACCTATAGTGAAGACTGTACACCCAACTCTTTTTCATATATCATTTAAGGAGTATTAAATCTACACCTATAGGGAGCAAACTTATGGTGAAGATTATTCGCCCAAATCTTTCCAAAGATATCTTTTTTTTTTTTTTTTGTATATCGATCCTGTTAGGCCTTTTTTCTTTAATTGATCATGACGGGCAATTTTCTAGGCTGGTTCCTTCCATGCTTAGTTATTACCAAGTTAACCATTCAATATCAAACTGAAACCTTAATGTGAATGCGAGATATGTGAAATCATGACTCAATCAATGTTTAAAACTTCTAATCATGGATTAATAACTCGATCTTAACTACGAAATTTAACAGATACTGAATCCCAGAGTCTGAAATTATCAACATCATATATCTCACAATTCTAAATCAACGATATTCGTCAAAATCTCTTCAAATTCACTTAGAATTTCTAGAAAATTTTAAAATTTTTTACAAAAAAATTTCACAATTTTTGCTCAAGACCAAGAAAACACTGATTAGGTTGCCTAATCTCCTACCCCCAACCTAAAATCTACATTGTCCTCAATGTAAAAGATATGAGCATGCAATGTACCTGAGATAACGAAAGTAAATGAGAAGTGATGGGAAGATAGTACCTGATTAATGAATCGAGAGAAATTTTTTAAGAGATCACTGGGAGAGAGCAGGTTAGTACGAGAGAGAAAGTAAAACAAAAATAACAAAAATAAAATTCTACCTATACCACTTTTGCAGGTGCTCTCGATTACATTTAGCGTATGCAACAAGCCTTTGAACGCCTAGGTTACCCCTAGTGGACGAGTTGTAGTCTCGTGAGGGTTTGCAGTAATGTTACCCACAAACATTGAATCATCTAACTAGAAAAATGAAATGAAAAGCTGGGTTGCCTCCCAAGAGCGCTAAATTTACCGTCTTCAGCCAGACAAATAAAGTAAAATACCTTAGTCCTATGAAAGCGATAAACCTACCTATACCTCTATCAGACTAGGAGATCAATCCTGGTAAACAGGAGCAATCAGAGGCATGGATATGTCCTCTAAATCAAATGTCTCGACAAATAATTTTAATCGATGTCCATTGACTTTAAACTCCTTGGCATTGTCGGGATCTCTTATCTCGACGGCCCCATGAGGATAAGCAGTAACAACAATGTAAGGACCGGTCCAACGAGAACGAAGCTTACCCGGAAAGAGATGTACTCGAGAATCGTACAAACGGACTTTCTGACCTGGCGTGAATGATTTACGTAGAATATGTTGATCATGAAACGCCTTCATCCTGTCCTTGTAAATTCTCGAGTTTTCGTATGCATCGTTCCGAATTTCTTTAAGTTCATTTAATTGAAGTTTGCATAGCGAGCCAGCATTGTCCAGATTGAAATTTACATTTTTGATCGCCCAGTATGCTTTATGTTCCAATTCCACCGGCAAGTGACAAGCCTTCCCATAGACAAGTCTAAAGGGAGATGTTCCAATAGGAGTTTTAAAAGCAGTACGGTATGCCCATAAGGCATTGGTCAATCGGATTGACCAATCCTTACGGTTAGGGTTAACCATTTTCTGCAGGATATGTTTGATTTCCCTATTGAAAATCTCAGCTTGTCCACTTGTTTGTGGATGGTATGGGGTACTCACCTTATGAGAAATACAGTATTTCTTCATTAGACTCTCGAATGGTCTATTACAAAAGTGTGAGCCCCCATCACTAATGATGGCTCGAGACGTTTCGAACCGCGACAGGATGTTTTCTTTTAAAAATTTAATGACCGTGCGATGGTCATTGCTGCGGCATGGAATTGCTTCGACCCATTTAGTGACATAATCTACGGCGAGCAAAATACATAAATTTCCAAAGGATTGGGGGAAAGGTCCCATGAAATCAATGCCCCAACAATCAAATGCTTCTATGATAAGGATGTGATTCAAGGGCATCATATTTCGAAGGGACAATGCTCCCAAATTTTGACAACGCTCACTAGCCTTGCAAAACTCATGAGTATCCCTGAATATGGTGGGCCAATAAAAGTCACACTGTAGAATCTTGGCCGTGGTCTTTTTAGTAGAAAAGTGACCATCATAGGCCTGTGAGTGACAGAAGGAGATGACACTCTGATGCTCATCGTCTAGTACACATCTCCTTAAGATTTGTTCTGGATAATATTTAAACAAATATGGATCATCCTAGAAAAAGTTATGCACCTTGGTAAAGAATTTCTTCTTATCTTGCGACGTCCAGTGTGTCGGTATGGAACTTGTAGCAAGATAATTAGCAATATCAGCAAACCAAGGTGAATGGGAGACTCTGAACAGTTGTTCATTAGGGAACATGTCATTGATATGAGTCGTCTCAAGGGAATTAGAGGTATTAAGGCGAGAAAGGTGATCGGCCACTACGTTCTCTACTCCCTTTTTGTCTTTAATTTCTAAATCAAATTCTTGGAGTAGAAGGATCCATCGTATCAGGTGGGGCTTAGAATCATTCTTAGAAAGAAGATACTTAAGTGCCGCTTGATATGTGTAGATGATGATCTTAGATCCGATCAGGTAGGACCTAAATTTGTCCAAAGCGAACACTATGGCTAAGAGTTCCTTTTCCCTAGTCGAGTAGTTCACTTGGGCAGGATTTAGAGTCCTACTTGCGTAATGAATGACGTAAGGTCACTTATCTTTTCTCTGGCCTAGAACCGCTCCAAGAACATAATCAGAGGCATCGCACATAAGTTCAAAAGGAAGACTCCAGTCGGGTGGCTGCATGATCGGTGCAGTGGTTAACATGCCCTTAAGCTTAGTGAAAGCTTATTGGCATTGCTCAGTCCACTTGTATGGTGTATCCTTTTGAAGAAGATTATATAAAGGACAAGAGAGGAGACTAAAGTCCTTTATGAATCGTCTATAAAATTCTGCGTGTCCTAAAAAGGATCGCACGTCTCTAATGTTCTTGGGTGGAGGTAGGTTAGAGATAAGATCAATTTTTGCCTTATCTACCTCAATTCCTTTGGACGAGATGATATGCCCAATGACAATTTCCTTTTCAAAAGACTCTCTAAGCACTCGCTGAAAGATATAAATGTCATGTATATGTGGAGTACATGATGATGTGTTTCTGAAATCTGATCCAGTCATTCATCTTCTCATATTATTTAAGCCGTCAATACCAAAGTTGAGGCAGTTCCAGATATCAGGTGGGCCCTAAATTGAAGATTAATGGGCTGATCTGTTTGTTGGCCCACTTCCTGAGATCTTCAATGGCTAAAAATTGATATGTACGGTTAATTCATGGCCCTTATCACGTGTATAAATTTTTGAGCCAATCGGATAGCGGGAACCATGTGATCTTGCATTATACACCAATTTCAGGCCATTTGCAAGTGAACGGCTGGAATTTCTCGGGTCCCTAGCGTGTATATTTATCGATTTTAGTCCCTGGAGTCCGTCCCTTGTCCTAGTGATTATCAGAACGTTAAATCCAAGCTTTTGGCATCCTTTTTCAGTCAACTCTCTTAATCACATCCTGCAACAAAACACGATTAAAACCGGGCGTTAAACGGTATTATGCTCGTAAATCTAAGTAATAAATGGGGTCTAATATGCACTATTTGACCCTCAACACTTACTCGGGCGGATAAGGCCACACCGCCTTCCAATCGACCACGACATAGAAGGAGACACGGCCTTATGGTATAGGCACCGACGCTCATATGTAAATAACCTGTCCAATGGTGTATGCTATGATCAAACATTCTTCATATCAGACATATATATGATGCATATGGGCATGAGTCATGGAGTTATACTAAGCATTTTATGAATTATCTTCATAATGAAGATAGGCCCAGACAACCTGTAACGCCCGTGAAAAATCCATACTTGGGCTCGAGTACCAACTCGACCCGAAATTGCGTAGAATTCATTCCTTTGGAAAATTTGACTAGGTTAGCTAGTGCAACGTTAGAATAGCTGGGAAATGGTCCCTGATCACTTTAAATACGTTCTACAAGGCCCGAAGCGAGTGGAACTAAGGGTGCTATAATGCTCTAAAGCCTCGGATCAAACTCTAAGCCGGTTTGTTCTCTGGACCACTTTGAATCTTTGTATTGGATCTAGACCGCACGTTGAAAGTCCGATACCTCCTATCTTAGACCGTTAGGACCGTCTAGCTGGGCTTGACACTCATTCCAAAAATCAAGTCAAACCGATTATCACAGGCTATTTCATTGAGCCCGGACCGAAGAGAGTGTGAATAGGGACATAGTTGGAATTTCAAATTCAAATCTGGCACACAAATTTGACGCATCAGTATTAAGCATTCTGACCGTCAGAATACAGCCAAATTACACCCTTGGATCAGGAAAAATATCTATTATATATCACGAGACTTATAGGCCTGATCTTGGTGCGGTGACCGTTAAACTGAAACTGGGCCGCCACGTGCGATCTGGGAACCCAACCGGTCTGAAAACTGGATGTGTGCTAGATCCAGTATGCATGAGCTTAAGTCCGACCGCATTTGGCCTGGGGACCTCCAGAAATGCCCTTTTGGACCGAAACGGCCCCGATTTGGTTAGGCACCAAGTAAACATTGTTCCCAAGCCTATTTTGGGAATGTTTTAGGCTATAAAAGGGGTTGAAACCCTCACTCCTCTCTCCCATCCGAATTTGAGAGAAGCCCTAGCTTGGGAGAGAGAAAAAGAGTGAGAGATTGTGAGAGAATGGGAGAGTTCTTTCCGCCACTTGTGCTACGTGTTGCACGTGCTTAAGCAACACTCCTCTACCGCTTTCCCGGCGATTCCACCGCAATCCTAGGTAAGTAAAAACCCTAAATAGATGTTGATTTGAGTTTTCCTTGTTTCCATAGCGATGTAGCTTATGGATCTTATGTATTAGGCTCCTTACTCGCCGTAGACGAAGCATATACACTCCGCTTCAATTCCCGAGTCTACAAGACACTAGGTGAGGATTTTAGACGCTTTGATTGACGGTCCCCAACGCTTTCAATGTCGTTTAATAGTAGATTCTTGACGGCATCGCCGTTTGACATGTACAAAATGCTCTCCGTTTCCCGTTTCGTAAGCTAACGAAGAATATGAGATTTAGGGCATTTTTAGTCATTTGTAGGAAGTACTGTTTGCATTCATATTTTGCTGATGTGATTGACATGGTTTGTTGTCGCATTAGGAAGTTAGGAATGCGTGCATAATTAGTTTGGCGAAGAGATTCGCCTAGTTGCACACTTTGGGTCGACATACTATATGTAGACTTAAGTGTGTAGTGTATGTGTTTGTATAAATGCTTGTATTAGTATGTATTGAATTAAATGATGTTATTTGATAGTTTGTGATTGATTTTTCAATTATTATGCTGACCTAAATGATTTTCTACATGTTGACAAAATGCATGATTTCATTACATGCATGGAATGTATGTACTTGAGGATTTGCTTAAGTTGAATATGCATGGGAAGTATGCCTTGAAGATTTGCTTAAGTTGAATGTTATAACATGTGCTAACATGCTCACATGATGTATTTCAATTCCAATACCTTTTTATAGTGTTAATGTAATTCCATAGATGTGTGGGACTTGACTTAGTCCAGGCAGTCGGTAACCGAGCGAATTCGTGGCTGACTGGTCATAGCCACGAACGACGCGTCGATGAATGTGATTCGTGTTGAGAGTTGGCGGCAGTGGTTAGGCCACGCGAAGTGTTTTACGCACTTCATGTCGTTCAATTCGATATGCGATCGCGCTAGTCGAGCCCGTCAAGTAACCCGACTGGCCGATGTTTGTTCACCTTGTATGTATCATAACTGCTTGAACCTAGGGTACTGAACTTACCATTGTAAACCCTATTAACCGTGGTACCTTGATCCACGAAGACTCATGAGCCGGGCATGGTGGTATGGGACACCGTGGTCGAGCTGTCGGCCTACGCTGGGGCCACAAACCTCCCCGTAGTGACCAGTGAGCACCTTGACTCGTGAGCAGATTATGGTCGTATGGGACACTATATTCTAGCTGTCGGCCTACACTGATCAGGCGACGAGCCCTTTGTAGTGACCGCGAGCGTATTCTGAGTTCACGGGAGGCGACGACCCTTCCGTGCAGTAGAGTACAGTAGGCCTGTATTGATAAGGTGATGGGGGAGCGGTGCAACGAGTGCGAGCAACAGCCCTGGCAGCCCTTGCAGTGACCTACGAAATGTACATCGTATGAGATTACTAGGAGTGACGACCCTAGACAGGATCCGTGTTGGGATTGATACAAGGGAGGTACCTTAGTTTCCCAATCCTGCTGTTTGAATGGACTAATAACAACTTGGTAATCATATCACCATAGCATTGCATGTGCCTGGAAGATGTGGAGCACTCTAGGGAGTGTGGCATGCCGCGGTCGTAAGATGTTGCCGTATGAGGGTGATCGTCGGTGAGGGCATACATCACGTCATATCATCTTGCATTAACAATAGTATTAGGACTTGTCTGATTTACTGCTTTACTATTATCGCGTGACTGAATTGTGAACATGCTAATCTTTGCTCTATGATTCCACTGAGTTGATCACTCATTCCCACGTTACGGGATGGTGTTTGCAACACCCACCAGACCCTGTTGTAGTTGCAGGTGACGATGAGATCCAGGAGGTGGAGCTAGATGATGACGAGGACCAGGATGAGTTCTCGTATATGCAGTATCATGACGGCTTCCCGTAGGCGACCTGGATCGAGGGGACATCAGTGGGACTTTTCTTTTTGAGCTTTATTCTTTTGTTATGTACATGTATATGAGACTCAGAGATGTAGTCATACTTTGGAGACAGTTGAGATTACTTTGTTTTTCCATACAGTGATATATATCTTGTTTAGTCTTCCGCTTGCTTTTATCACTGGATCTGAAGTATGAATTGCAGTTTTGGTATACTTTTACTCATGTGAATGCTTTAAATCAGACAACATTGAATCATAACCATTTTTGTTGCATAAGTGACGGTCTGGAACTCGGGAGTTGAGTTTATTCACGACCCCCGATTTTCAGGGTGTTACAAGTTGGTATCAGAGCATGAATGAGAGTATACTGGGCCTGAGTTATGGTCTTGCGACGTACGCTGTCGCTTCTTTTGACTTAGGTGGGTGCGAGAAGGGTCTAGAAACACTTCTAGGATCACAGATTCGCCGATAGGCGAAGTCTATAAGGATCGATCGGAAGATCGAGTCTGTAACGTATCTCGGGTCGCGTAAAGCGACCCGAATCACTTCTAAGCTGTAGGAAGTCGGGTGGAGACGTCCTATGAGCGGTTTTAAACCGCAAAAGTGAATCTTTGGGCCGTGGAATGACCACGACTCCAGTAATCAATCGCCAGGGCTTAAAAACCCCGTTTTGCCAAAAATTCTCAAAATTCCTTCTCTAAACACTTCAACCTTCAGTTCTTTCTTATCCATTTCATGTTAGGCATCAAACCTAATGTGAAAATAACACAAATTAGTACATTCACCAAATTTTACAGTGAATAGTAAAATTTCATGAAAAATGGCCATAAGGCCATTCTAACTTCACTTTCTTTAGCAACTAAGGAGCTAGAAAGATGTACTGGATCCTTATACCCCAAATTCATATGCTGCATCATATGGTTTGGTATTCGAGATTGCGATGTGGACCCGGAAAGCCCCGAACACATGTTTGGGCTCATAGGGACCAAAATATAATGAACCAAGGGGTGGGACCAACTTTTTTGGGGCCCTGGGACCATGGGGGACCAGACCCATGGGGTCCCGCTGGCCAACCTGAAGGTTGGCCGGCGATGCCATCGCCGGCCGGGCGATGCATCGCCGGCCGGCCACCTCCGATGGTGCTGCCCTTTGGGCGCACCCACTTAAATATACCCCCCATCACTCCTAGCTACCTCCCATCCCACGAAAACCCCTAAAACACCCCTCTCCTTCACAAACAGCCCCCTTGCATGCCCTAGATTTGATTTTCAGCGCTCCATTCCAAACCCCGGCGACCCAAACCCCTCCTAAACCCTTCCTTGGCCAAAACCGACCACCACCCATCGATTATTGGGTGTTGGCAGCCCCTTTCCTTGAAGATTTTCCCATTTGGAGCTCCAAAATTCCCCAAATAGTGCTGAAATCGTGAGCAGCTCCATTCCATCTTTTTGTTCTTATTTTTCCCTGAAACTACAGCCTTGGGAAGCTTGAAGCATCCCTCTACGATGCCTAGATTTCTTTTTGTCAGATTGGGCAGCCATTTCTCCGCATTTTCGGCGTTTTCCATGGCTTTCGTGGGACCTATTTTGGGTCTTTTGTCACTCTCATCCATCCTGTCTTTGATGGGTAAGAGGAAAACTGCAACAGACGAGGCTGGGCCGAGCCGCCCTGCTCGATTGAGAAGACCGCGGGGTGGTGCCGCAAGTTCAAGCGCCGCCGCAGGTCCAGCGGCAGTCCTGGAGTGCCGTACAAAGCGGGATTTGGATCCCCATGCACATCTTGGACGAACCATCCTATCAGAGATGCCTCATGGTGAATACACTGATCGTAGAGTGTTATTTGAGGCGGACGTAGATGGGCGATTGTTCGGCGAGTATCTGTTGTTCGAACGCATTGAAGCTGCGCACTGGGGACCGATCTTTGAAGCTCGCGCTCGAGCTAATGTGAGCACTGTTCGTGCCTTCTATGCTAGCATCCAGAGTCCTACCTTGGAGCCCTTGCAGTTCAAAATCCCTTTTGGTAGAGATCGGATGGCTACGATCGACGTCCGGTTGGTTGCGCGACTTCTCAATGTGCCTCTAGGTGATGTACATCCAAGTGAGAAGAATTTGAGGACTAGACGTGAACGAGATCGCCGCACCAGGTTTCTGTGCGGTAAGTTGGTTCCATGGCAGCCTAATAATAGCCTCAAGGCGACGTACATGTCTGAGGATTTGCGTCTGCTGCATCATATCTGCACGTTCAATGTTTATCCTAGGTCGACGAACCGCATTGAATGTACACGTCTTATGGTCGATTTCTTATTTCTGGTGGCCCAGGGAGAGAACGTATGTATGGCCACTTTCATCTTACGGCAGATAGTTCTCATAGCCAGGTCGAGAAGAACATCCGAATCCCTTCCCTTTGGCCGACTCATTTGCAAGATTGCGCTTGAGTTTGCCTATAGACTTGGACCCGAGTTGCCGGTATCGATTCACACCATCGATGAGTCGACGATGGTTAAGATGAAGATTGGGTCGCAATATCGTGAAAATCAACTTGAAAGGGATAGTGGGGACGACTTTGATGAAGAGGAAGATCAAAGCGAAGGAGAACCTAGTGCAGAGATTCAGGAAGAGACTCAGGAAGAAGCAGAAGAGGAGGCTCAGGATACTGATGAGAGCCCTCCTCCTCCTGCGCAGGCTACTATCGACGATCGCATTGCTCGGATGGAGGAGAGCCAGACTGCTTTGCGAAGGGAAGTCCAAGGACTTCGAGCAGAGGTCGCTGATGCCAAGGCCGTTACGAAGAAGAAGTTTGGCAAGGTGACTCGCACCTTGAAGGCAATCCTGTGTTGCTTATAGGATAAGGGTGCTCCTCCTCCGTCGCCAGACTCCGACTAGCGACGCGATCTTTGATGTTGTTATGAGTAGTTAGCCATTTTCTGTTTCATGTGTGTAAAGCCTATTAGGGCTAGTGCTTTGCTTATGTTGCTGTTGCTTAACTGTCTTAATTTCCATGTCATTCTAGTCATGATGCTTGTAAGGATATATCCCTTGTATTGTGACAATTTTGATTAATTGAAATGCATGGAATGCCTTTGACTCTTTAGTGAATGATTGTGGTGTATTTGTGCAATTGAGACTGACAAGGTTGCGCCCTATTTTGAATATAGGGAATGCCACCTAAGACTACGAGGAGCGCGGTTCGGCTTTCATTGTCAGAGCAGATGGATCAGGCTCCCTCTCAGTCTGGCACTCGTCCGGACCCTGCTGTGGGCCCGATTCCTGAGACTGTTCGATCGTCTCAGCCTGCTACTGGTCCTACAGATGGACCACCGCCATTTACACCATCAGTTAGAGAGCCACAGCGTGCATCTACTTCCGCACCTCATCCGCCACAGCCTGCTCCGCCACCTGATAGATTTGAGCAGATGATGGCTATGATGCTACAGCAGCAGCAGTTATTGACTACCATAGTCGGGACGTTAGCCCAGGGTGGGGGTGCGACTGCATCTACTCCGCCTGCACCACCTGCGCATCCAGCTGAGGATGCCTATGCTTACGCCCAGGATGAGGGCATAGCACTTCCTGCGCAGCCTGCTTTCCCTGCGGGGAACCCTGCCGACACACGGGGCCTTCTGGAGCGATTTCAGCGCTTGCGGCCTCCTACTTTCACGGGTTCTCACAGACCCGAGGAGGCTGAGTTTTGGCTCGACCGAGTGTCGAAGATTCTGCGCATGTTGCACTGTACTGAGGCAGAGCAGGTAGAGCTGGCTACCTTCCAGTTTGAGAGAGAGGCCAGTATGTGGTGGGATAGTGTATTGCGGACTGTTACCGCAGACTTCGTATGGACATGGGCAGCATTCGAGTTTCGCTTCCATGAGAAGTATTATCCTCAGACCTACAGACACGAGAGGGAGAATGAGTTTCTCCGTCTCAGGCAGGCAGCGATGACGGTTACCGAGTATGAGCATCGGTTCACAGAGTTGGGCAGGTACGTCCCGACGATTCTAGCTGATGAGCAGATGCGCATACGGCGCTTTTTGGAGGGCTTGCGACCGGATATTCGGTCGAAGATGTGCTGTATCAGTTTCTCCTCCTATGCGGAGTTGGTTCACATGTCCATGCGGGCAGAGCAGGACGTGGATCGACTTGCGCGAGCACGAGGCCCGACTACTTCCAGGCCGCGACCGGAGTTGCCAGATAGGCCCTTCGCGGGCAAGAGACCTCGCGTTGATCCTCCTACCAGGACCACGGCGCCAGTAGGACCGTTTAGGCGCCCTGATTTATCATGCACATACTGTGGGAGGACGGGCCACCTAGCGCCGAGTTGCTTTTCGAGGATGCGGGACAGTGGGTTCTCGCCGCCGCAGAAGATTGATCGTGTACGTCCACAGGCGATATCAGCGCCGTCTATACGGTCAGCTCCTGCGCAGTCCTCTTTCAGACCCACAGTATCGCAGATTCGACAGCCCCCACGGCCCTTGACACAGCGGCCGAACCGGCCACAGCAGGCTCGAGTTCATGCACTGACCGCTGAGGCATCTACGACGCCGACTTTCCAGCATTCAGCCTTCGAGGTCACGGGCCATATCGGAGGTACTCCCGTTCTTGTCATGGTGGACACTGGTTCCACGATTTCCTTGATATCGCGTGCCGTAGTCAGACGTCTTGGGTTACAGACTATCACTATGGATAGCGTGCGAGTCCTTGCAGCTCATGGAGATTATTCGGATGTCACCCAGATGTGTGAGGGTTGTTTAGTTGATCTGGGAGGCAGGACGATGACTCTTGATCTGGTCGTCGATCCCTCGCTCGTATATCTCGACGTCATTCTTGGCATGGACTGGTTGACTGCAGCGAGAGCCGAGATTGACTGCGAGGCTCGTGTGGTGATGGTGTACGAGCCTGAGGGCACGCCTTTCACATTTTCAGTGCGGGTAAATCTTCCTTTCCGCATTCTTAGCTACGCCACTCTATTGCGCGACGCTGGTGCCCAGGTACTTGAGCAGACGCCAGTTGTTTCTGAGTTCGGAGATCTGTTCAGGAAGATCCCTGGTTTGCCGCCCCGACGTGAGATCGATTTCACTATCGATCTGATTCCTGGTTCTACACCCGTCTCACTGCCGACGTATCGCATGGCACCATGTGAGATGGAGGAGTTGAGGACGCAGATTGATGGTCTACTAGAGCTTGGCCTTATACGGCCTAGCGTATCTCCTTGGGGGGCACCGGTCTTGTTCGTGAAGAAGAAGGATGGTTCGCTGCGATTGTGTATTGATTATCGCAGGCTGAACCAACTCACAGTGAAGAACAAGTACCCTTTGCCCAGGATCGATGACTTGTTTGATCAGTTGAGAGGAGCGCAGTACTTCTCGAAGATTGACCTTCAGTCAGGATATCATCAGCTGCGCGTCAGAGATGAGGACGTGCAGAAGACAGCGTTCAGGACCAGTTTTGGTCACTACGAGTTCCTCGTGATGTCGTTCGGTCTCACGAACGCACCGGCCGTGTTCATGGATCTGATGAACCGGGTATTGCGGCCTTTCCTCTATCGATTCGTCGTTGTCTTCATCGACGACATTTTGGTATACTCTAGGAGTCGAGAGGAGCATGAGGAGCACTTGCGTTTGGTCCTTGATACGCTCAGACAGCATCAGTTGTTCGCACAGTATAAGAAGTGCGACTTCTGGAAGCAGGAGGTGAAGTTTCTGGGACACGTGGTGTCCAAGGATGGCATGGCAGTTGACCTGTCTAAGGTAGCTGCGGTGCAGGACTGGGAGCAGCCTGGTTCTGTCACTGAGGTGAGGAGTTTCTTGGGTCTCGCTGGCTACTATCGGCGCTTCATTCAGGATTTCTCGAAGATCGCGAGACCCTTATCTCAGTTGACACGGAAGGACGTGAAGTTCGCCTGGAATGATAAGGCGGAGTCAGCTTTTCAGGAGCTGAAGGACAGACTTACGTCCGCCCCTGTGCTAGTATTGCCAGAGCAAGGGGTTAAATACACTATATACACTGACGCGTCTAGCGTTGGTTTGGGTTGTGTCCTTATGCAGAGGGACAGGGTAATTTCGTATGCCTCGAGACAATTAAGGAAGCACGAGGAGAATTACCCTACACACGACCTGGAGTTGGCAGCCGTGATATTCGCACTGAGACTCTGGAGACATTACCTCTATGGAGAGGAGTTCGAGCTCTTTTGCGACCACAAGAGCCTCAAGTATATATTCACACAGCGGGACTTGAATATGAGGCAGCGGCGATGGATGGAGACGCTGAAGGACTTCAAGTTTGAAGTCTCTTACCATCCTGGGAAGGCGAACCTTGTGGCTGATGCGTTGAGCCGCAAGAAGGCGATAGAGTTTGCGGCTCCGCTGATGGTTGCCGAGTGGGATATGGTTGAGTTTTTGCGAGACTTTGAGCAGAAACTCACCGTAGAGGAGCCATTTGAGTTCATCGCACATGTTCAGGTGCGATCCCCGATCGACGACCGTGTCATCGAGGCGCAGAGGGACGACGCGCATCTTACTGAGCTTCGAGAGCAGGCCAGTGATGATGCTGACGCCGACTGGCGAGTTGGCATGGATGGGGGCTTACGTTACCGTGGCCGCCTATGCGTTCCTGATGTCCCTGACTTGAGACGAGAGATCCTCGAGGCTGCGCATTCTACTAGACTCGCGATGCATCCAGGCAGCACGAAGATGTATCGTGACGTGAAGAGGACGTATTGGTGGGAAGGTATGAAGACCCACATTGCTGAGTTCGTGTCCCGTTGTCTCACTTGTCAGCAGGTGAAGGCAGAGCATCGCCGACCACCTGGACTTTTGCAGCCTATGCCGATTGCAGAGTGGAAGTGGGATTTCATTTCCATGGACTTCATTTCTGGGTTGCCGAAGACGAGGAAGGGGCACGATTCCATTTGGGTGATCGTCGACCGATTGACGAAGTCGGCGCACTTCCTACCGATCAGAGTTACGAACTCTGCAGACGAGCTGGCTAGATTGTATATTAGAGAGATCGTGCGTCTGCATGGAGTTCCGTTGGAGATCGTGTCAGACAGAGACATGCGGTTCACTTCTATTTTCTGGACTCGCATTCAGGAGGCTATGGGTGTGAAGTTGAAGTTCAGTACTGCCTTCCACCCACAGACGGACGGACAGACGGAGCGAGTGAACCAGATCCTGGAGGACATGTTGCGAGCTTGCGCATTGGACTTCAAGGACAGTTGGGATGACTGTCTTGCATATGCGGAGTTTGCGTACAACAATAGCTTCCAGGCGAGTATCGGCATGGCACCTTATGAGGCGCTGTACGGGCGACCTTGTCGCGCACCGCATTGCTGGTTAGAGGTCGGTGAGCGCAGCTTGATCGGCCCAGAGTTGGTGCAGGCGACGTCAGAGAAGATTAATATTATTCGACGTCGGCTTCTTACAGCGCAGAGCAGACAGAAGAGCTACGCCGATACGAGACGGAGACCACTAGAGTTCACAGTCGGGGATCATGTGTTTTTGCGAGTTTCCCCTATGAAGGGAGTCCTTCGGTTCGGGAAGAAGGGGAAGCTGGCACCGCGATACATTGGTCCATTTCAGATCCTCGATCGTGTGGGAGCAGTGGCTTACCGATTGGCTTTACCCACGCCCCTCGCGAGCGTCCACAACGTATTTCATGTTTCTATGCTGAAGAAGTACGTTGCTGATCCTTCTCATATCATCAGATGGGAGCAGGTGCAGTTAGGAGAGGATGTTACTTATATCCTGCGACCGACACGCATCTTAGACCGGAAGGAGCAGGTACTGCGTAGCAAGGTGATTCCCCTTGTGAAGGTACTATGGACGCATCATACTGAGGAGGAGGCTACTTGGGAGACAGAAGCCGAGATCAGAAAGAACTACCCACAGCTTCTCGAGGAGTACGAAAAGGTACAAAATTTCGAGGACGAAATTATTTGTTAAGGGGGGTAGATTGTAACGCCCGTGAAAAATCCATACTTGGGCTCGAGTACCAACTCGACCCGAAATTGCGTAGAATTCATTCCTTTGGAAAATTTGACTAGGTTAGCTAGTGCAACGTTAGAATAGCTGGGAAATGGTCCCTGATCACTTTAAATACGTTCTACAAGGCCCGAAGCGAGTGGAACTAAGGGTGCTATAATGCTCTAAAGCCTCGGATCAAACTCTAAGCCGGTTTGTTCTCTGGACCACTTTGAATCTTTGTATTGGATCTAGACCGCACGTTGAAAGTCCGATACCTCCTATCTTAGACCGTTAGGACCGTCTAGCTGGGCTTGACACTCATTCCAAAAATCAAGTCAAACCGATTATAACAGGCTATTTCATTGAGCCCGGACCGAAGAGAGTGTGAATAGGGACAGTTGGAATTTCAAATTCAAATCTGGCACACAAATTTGACGCATCAGTATTAAGCATTCTAACCGTCAGAATACAGCCAAATTACACCCTTGGATCAGGAAAAATATCTATTATATATCACGAGACTTATAGGCCTGATCTTGGTGCGGTGACCGTTAAACTGAAACTGGGCCGCCACGTGCGATCTGGGAACCCAACTGGTCTGAAAACTGGATGTGTGCTAGATCCAGTATGCATGAGCTTAAGTCCGACCGCATTTGGCCTGGGGACCTCCAGAAATGCCCTTTTGGACCGAAACGGCCCCGATTTGGTTAGGCACCAAGTAAACATTGTTCCCAAGCCTATTTTGGGAATGTTTTAGGCTATAAAAGGGGTTGAAACCCTCACTCCTCTCTCCCATCCGAATTTGAGAGAAGCCCTAGCTTGGGAGAGAGAAAAAGAGTGAGAGATTGTGAGAGAGTGGGAGAGTTCTTCCCGCCACTTGTGCTACGTGTTGCACGTGCTTAAGCAACACTCCTCTACCGCTTTCCCGGCGATTCCACCGCAATCCTAGGTAAGTAAAAACCCTAAATAGATGTTGATTTGAGTTTTCCTTGTTTCCATAGCGATGTAGCTTATGGATCTTATGTATTAGGCTCCTTACTCGCCGTAGACGAAGCATATACACTCCGCTTCAATTCCCGAGTCTACAAGACACTAGGTGAGGATTTTAGACGCTTTGATTGACGGTCCCCAACGCTTTCAATGTCGTTTAATAGTAGATTCTTGACGGCATCGCCGTTTGACATGTACAAAATGCTCTCCGTTTCCCGTTTCGTAAGCTAACGAAGAATATGAGATTTAGGGCATTTTTAGTCATTTGTAGGAAGTACTGTTTGCATTCATATTTTGCTGATGTGATTGACATGGTTTGTTGTCGCATTAGGAAGTTAGGAATGCGTGCATAATTAGTTTGGCGAAGAGATTCGCCTAGTTGCACACTTTGGGTCGACATACTATATGTAGACTTAAGTGTGTAGTGTATGTGTTTGTATAAATGCTTGTATTAGTATGTATTGAATTAAATGATGTTATTTGATAGTTTGTGATTGATTTTTCAATTATTATGCTGACCTAAATGATTTTCTACATGTTGACAAAATGCATGATTTCATTACATGCATGGAATGTATGTACTTGAGGATTTGCTTAAGTTGAATATGCATGGGAAGTATGCCTTGAAGATTTGCTTAAGTTGAATGTTATAACATGTGCTAACATGCTCACATGATGTATTTCAATTCCAATACCTTTTTATAGTGTTAATGTAATTCCATAGATGTGTGGGACTTGACTTAGTCCAGGCAGTCGGTAACCGAGCGAATTCGTGGCTGACTGGTCATAGCCACGAACGACGCGTCGATGAATGTGATTCGTGTTGAGAGTTGGCGGCAGTGGTTAGGCCACGCGAAGTGTTTTACGCACTTCATGTCGTTCAATTCGATATGCGATCGCGCTAGTCGAGCCCGTCAAGTAACCCGACTGGCCGATGTTTGTTCACCTTGTATGTATCATAACTGCTTGAACCTAGGGTACTGAACTTACCATTGTAAACCCTATTAACCGTGGTACCTTGATCCACGAAGACTCATGAGCCGGGCATGGTGGTATGGGACACCGTGGTCGAGCTGTCGGCCTACGCTGGGGCCACAAACCTCCCCGTAGTGACCAGTGAGCACCTTGACTCGTGAGCAGATTATGGTCGTATGGGACACTATATTCTAGCTGTCGGCCTACACTGATCAGGCGACGAGCCCTTTGTAGTGACCGCGAGCGTATTCTGAGTTCACGGGAGGCGACGACCCTTCCGTGCAGTAGAGTACAGTAGGCCTGTATTGATAAGGTGATGGGGGAGCGGTGCAACGAGTGCGAGCAACAGCCCTGGCAGCCCTTGCAGTGACCTACGAAATGTACATCGTATGAGATTACTAGGAGTGACGACCCTAGACAGGATCCGTGTTGGGATTGATACAAGGGAGGTACCTTAGTTTCCCAATCCTGCTGTTTGAATGGACTAATAACAACTTGGTAATCATATCACCATAGCATTGCATGTGCCTGGAAGATGTGGAGCACTCTAGGGAGTGTGGCATGCCGCGGTCGTAAGATGTTGCCGTATGAGGGTGATCGTCGGTGAGGGCATACATCACGTCATATCATCTTGCATTAACAATAGTATTAGGACTTGTCTGATTTACTGCTTTACTATTATCGCGTGACTGAATTGTGAACATGCTAATCTTTGCTCTATGATTCCACTGAGTTGATCACTCATTCCCACGTTACGGGATGGTGTTTGCAACACCCACCAGACCCTGTTGTAGTTGCAGGTGACGATGAGATCCAGGAGGTGGAGCTAGATGATGACGAGGACCAGGATGAGTTCTCGTATATGCAGTATCATGACGGCTTCCCGTAGGCGACCTGGATCGAGGGGACATCAGTGGGACTTTTCTTTTTGAGCTTTATTCTTTTGTTATGTACATGTATATGAGACTCAGAGATGTAGTCATACTTTGGAGACAGTTGAGATTACTTTGTTTTTCCATACAGTGATATATATCTTGTTTAGTCTTCCGCTTGCTTTTATCACTGGATCTGAAGTATGAATTGCAGTTTTGGTATACTTTTACTCATGTGAATGCTTTAAATCAGACAACATTGAATCATAACCATTTTTGTTGCATAAGTGACGGTCTGGAACTCGGGAGTTGAGTTTATTCACGACCCCCGATTTTCAGGGTGTTACACAACCTACGCACAATAAGTATGGGCTTATCAATGGGCCCTAAGGAGAAGTACAATGCGGACATTTAACAGACATTGTCCTTACAATGTGGACGTCAAACCAACATTGCTCCCAAGGCTTGGATCGCCGTAAATATCATTACACAAACCATGGTGGAATCACACAAACCAATAGACCTTGTATACATCCCATTGGGCCTCGACCCATGAGCCTCCAATACATCAAACGGGCCTCATAACTTGGGCCTCATATATATCAAGGTGGGCCTCAGCAATGGGCCACAAATACATCAAGGTGGGCCTAATCACTTGGGCCTCATATATGCCAAGGTGGGCCTCAAAAGATGGCCACAAATAAATCAAGATGGGCTTCTTACATAGGCCTTACATTCATATCAAGGTGGGCCTCAACAACAGCCCCATACACATCAAGGTGCGCCTCAACAACGGGCCATACACATCAAGGGAGCCTCAATAACGACCTTGAATACATCACAATGGGCCTCAACCCATGGGCCCTAATACATCACAGTGGGCCTTAACCCATGGCCCCTAATACATCACAATGGGCCTCAACCTTTGGGCTACAAATACATCTCAATGTGCCTCATCAAATGAACGGTATAGATATTCAATACATAAACCATGGCGGGCCGCATAAATGGATGGATGGATAAAACACATATATATCGTGGTGGGTTCCACCTCATGATAGACGGCATGAATGAAACACATACCATAGTGGGTTCCACCTGAACCTTAGATTTGACTCATTTTTACTCTCAAGCCCTAAAATGGGCTTTCAAAATGGTTAGACGGTGGGGATGCAACACATGCATCATGGTGGGTCCCACCATCCAAGCAGTGGACAGTGTGAATAAACACATAGATCACTTGGGGGTCCCACCGTCCAGTGATATGGACGGTGGACAGAACACATACTTCATGGTGGGTTACACTGTCCACTGCCGTGGACGGTGTGTATAAAACACATACATCATTGTGGGTCCCATGTGGGGCCCACCATAACGTTTGTTTCCATCCAATCTGTTGATAAGGTCGTACAGACCTGGATGAAAAGGAAAGACAAATTTCATCTTGATCCAAAACTTCTATGGCCCAAAAAGAGTGTCAATGGTAGATGCTCAATTCTCACTATTTCTTATGATGTGGGGCACCTGAGCCTTGAATGTGGCTGAAATTTAGAGGGGGCCCACTGCAGGAAGGGCCCCACCTTATGAGCCGGTTGGATGACAAATGAACATTACGGTGGGGCCCATGGCTGGAGCTGTGGGACCCTTGCTAGCCGCCAGTCCAAAACGCAACAGTGTCCTGCTGTTGTGTTAGCGGCAGCAGGCGCTACCCTTATTTTTTTTTTTATTCTTTATTTTTTGTCTTTTCTTTGAAAGTTGAATTTCTGGGGTTTTTGATACGTAGGGCCCACATCAGGGAAATCCAACCCTACCATTGCATTCCATGGCCCGAGACAGACCCATCAAGCCTAATATTTGATATGTTTTGGGGTACAAATACATCCGGGTAGGTTTCAACGGCAGAAAATACTGTTTGTTATGCTATGGCCCGCCAGAACATCGGATTGGGTCCATTTTTCAGCTCAATGTCTAAAAAATGAGCTAAGGAATGGAATGGATGGAGTGGATTGAATACATGCATCAAGGTGGGGCCTGTATGAGTGGTCCACCCAAATAGTTTCAAAAAATCTATTTTAAAGTTGTTAGAACTCCCACTTCCTTCACAGTGTCCAGCGTCCAGGGATGCTAGACGTGGAAATAAATATAAAGGTGGGTCCCACGTGGACGTGGCCCACCTATATCAATCAGATATTTGTGTTTTTTCCCCCATCATTAAGGTAGGGCCCACATAGCTTGGATGATATAGATAAGACATACATTAAGGTGGGGTCCAATACATGTGGACCACACAACCCACATCATCATACACCAAAAACAAATAAAAGCAAAGGAGAGGGAGAGAAGGAGACACGCATGTGATGGAGCGACCCCGACACTATGGGCCCTCCTTTGCAATCAATATACATCAAGCGGGTCCCATTACACATGGGCCCACCAAATCAAGAATTAACGGTGGAGATTACTTTCCCACTAAAATGGAAGGTCTAGATGACCCTTATCAAACTACAAAGTAAGCATCATGATGGGGTCCATGGAGAATGACCCCATCATGGAATGATATTGATAATCAAGATGGGTCATCGGGCACATCTTAGGGTCCAAAGTGAGATCCATACCATTGATCGGTAGGCCTCACTTGGCCCATCTTAAAAACATGAAAAACTATCCTATTAAAGCACCCACCGCTTGATCTTCTTGGTCCATTGGAAAGCCGATCTCTTAGAGCTTCACTTTGATGGTGGAGATGGAAAATGGATGGCTAAGATGAGAGCTTTTGGAATGAAAAGGTGGGCTACCAAAAATTACTTTTCTCTCATATGGGAGGGCTTGGACGTGCACCACTCTCTCTCTCTCTTGAAAATGTTACTTGAAAATGTGTTGAGAATGAGAGAGAGAGAGAGAGAGAGAGAGAGAGAGAGAGAGAGAGAGAGAGAGTTGTAAGGAAAGAGGGATGGGTGATGGAGTGATGGGTGAGGTGAGTGATGGATGTGGTACTTGACATGTAAGGTGGTGTAAGAGAGAGTGTGAGAAAGAGTTGACTTTGGAGAGAGAAAGCATGGGTTGCTTTGTACTTGACATGAGGTGATTGATGGGATGGATGGGACATGTTGTAGAGATTCTCTTGGGATTTGTAACGCGTGGTATTTTTCCTCGTACTGAACGCGGGTCTGCATCTCCCTGCCAGGGTATCGGATCGGTGAGCGAGTCACGGTGTCGGAACCACGACAACGGTGCGGTCGCAATGGTACAAATCTCAGAGTAAGACGATTCAAATATACAGGACAACACTTATGGTCGTGCGCAAATGTCAATTATCGATCGCAGGTTGTCGGAATTCAACGGGAAGGATTGCAGAAGTTGACGGAATAGTACGAATTAGGATACGGGTCTTACATCACGCCCTTACTCTCACAATTCTTCTCTTCGTTTCCTTTCCCTTTTCCCTCTTTCTTTCTTTCTCTTTCTTTCCTTCTCTCACTCTCTTTCTCTCCCTACCAAAACGTCCAACAGTTACCTAAGTCAACCGAACACAACCTAACTCACCAAAATCTGGTGAGATGAATTGAGTCAGCTCAGGGGCGAGTCGCTGACTCAACACCCCAATTCCTTTCTTCTCCTACTTCTTCCATTTTCTACATTGCTTCTCTACCTAAACGGCTTGCACCAGGCTCAAATTTGAAGCAGGTCTGTGACTTAGAAATCCAGCTCGCTTGAGTGAACTGGGCAGCAACTCAAATCAGTGAGTCAAGAACTCGACCCGACAATGACTTAGACGAGCACAATGGGCGGCCGATCTCCTCTTCTCTCGATTCCCTCTCAATTTCTCTCCTATCCATCTTCTTTTCTTTCTTCCACTTCTCTCTTTCTCTGACTCTATCTGGTCTTCACTGGAGTGGGTCTGGACATGGCCCAGACGCAGAGATTCGGCAGTAGCCTCAACTAGATCCGAGTCGTCTTGACTCAATGCAGGACCAACATGCCCTTTCTCACAAATCTTCTTCTTTCTACTTCTCCTCTCTTCTTCTTCTCTTCTTCTACCTTTTTGCTCCTCTGTTTCTCTCTCACTCTCACCATTCGTCCAGACAGACTCTGGACTCGACCACGACTCGAACTGAATCGACCCAGCTAGATGTGGCACTCGAAACAGAGGTGACTCTCTCTCTCTCTCTCTCTCTCTCTCTCTCTCTCTCTCTCTCTCTCTCTCTCTCTCTTTTAGGTTTTCTATTTTTGGAAAGGGGTTGCCCTAAAAAATGGACTTTAATAGGCTTTGCTAATCCTCTTCTAGAGGATTTGAATGCAACTAATCTAGGGGATTAGTTACGGGTTCTCGGTCCCAAACCGTGAGATTTTTGGATGGTCCAATCGAGCTTTGATTACATGGATTTGATCAAGTGCCATGGATGCACTTCTGGGGACATGGTCCATTAGTTGGATGGCTCTTATTAAGAGATGGGACCACTGCAGATGGTGGGTCTTTTTGAGTGGATGAAGAAGATGATGGGTTCGATCATGGCAATTCCTGATCCATGGCCCCATCCTTCGATCCATAGCTCTTGGATGGATCGGATGGGTCTCAAAGATCGTGTGGGACCCACCATTGAGGTGGTTGTCCACCATTTCTTGGTGGGTTTGAAGATTCTCAGCTGTGGCCACAAACTCGTGCGCTTGCGAGTTTTTGGCGAGAAATCTAGATCGGCGCAAGATAGCCTCGTTAATTACCCTAAAATTGACGTCTGAAAGGTGCTAGGCAATTCATAGATGGAAATGAGCGGTTGGAATCGTGCCAATGCAAAGCAGGAAGATTCCTTACACATCTCTCTCTCTCTCTCTCTCTCTCTCTCTCTCTTACTTAGCTGGACGCCCTAGAGTGGATGGTTGGGATGATTTTCATCCAACGGCCAGGGTTGTAAGTGCTTTGCACTTGCCAACACAGCAGGGAGGAATGGAGTTCCGTTTTTAGCAAAATCGTGTACATGAGGTGTTGTTTGCGGATGAGGCTGTTCACCCATGTGTGTGGAACTCGTGTGGAAATGCCAATGATCTTGGTCAGATTCATCTGTTCATCACGATGGATGGTTCAGATCTACCCAATGATCACTGTGGTAGGACCTATCTTGAACAACAGACAACCGTCCAATTGAAACAGGCTTTGGCGGGAAAATCTAGAGAAAGGAATGAAAAGGAAATCATCTTTTTCCAGAATTCATTGGGCCAATGGCTTGTTGACCCAAGTATTATTCGGTGCCCTGCGAGTGCACCACTCGTAGGTGCATGTATAGTCTTAGAGTGGGGTCTACAGAGATGCATGCTCCAATTCACTCTGACCATTCGATGTTACACGCCCAATAGGGACCTCTGACTCAGGATCAGGTAGATCTAAAGTTTGGGTGGGCCATATCAATCAAAACTTGTGGTCTTCAGGTGTCGATCACGTCGATCCGATGATCAGATTATTTGTCAATGGTAGAAGGGTTCTAGGGCTCACTTAGATGAAAGTCTTAGTTGGATTAATGATAAGATGGTCTAATATGCATTTAAAATTTTATATATTTTTGTTACAATATTTTGAATAACATTATTTTTTTATTATTAAATTTATTATTATTATATTTTAATCATTGAATATTTATATTCAAATAGGATGGTTCTGTCTTTAGGAATTGTATTATAGGCTCTTTTTTTTTCAACCTAATTTATCTATTTATTTATTTATTACACTTACTTTATTTTATTTTATTTCGGATTGATGGTTGGATGTGACAATAAAAATAACCTATGTTATCAACCTTGACTATCCACTGACTATCCACCGAGCAAATAACCTATATTATCAACCTATTTATTTATTACACTTACTTTATTTTATTTTATTTCGGATTGCTCGGTGGTTTCGGTAGCTTCCCCATGTAGGCCGTCCTGGGTCTGTTGGAATAGATCGAGCACTTCTTGGTTCAAATTAAACTTAGATGGGTCATCGCGTTGCAATCCAGGGCTGTCAGGTGGGGGCGGTATTTACAGTGATGATAAGGGTGATGTCTTGTTTACTTTCTCTGTGGCGCATGGTCGAGGTACCAACACATGTACAGAGCTTCGGGCTGTCCATGACGGCCTAGCCTTGTGTCACCGTATAGGTTTGTCCAAGGTTATCTTGGAATCGAATTCGTAATTTGTGGTAGATTCTCTCAATGGGGAAGTGAAGCCGAGATGGAAATGGCATTTTTGGCTTAGCGGGATAAAATCTCTCATAGATTTGGGCCATGCTAGAGTTGTACATATTTTTCAAGAAGCAAACTTTCTGGCCGATGAGCTAGTGTGGTGCGGAAGTGAATCACAGACCTATGAATTTTTCTTTTCCCAGGCTGAAATCCCGTCTACGATCAGAGGGTTGATTTTCCTTGATAAGGTGGGGTTAGACGCAACTAGGGGGCATGATCCCTGCCATTAGTTTTTTCTTTCTTTTTGGGTCGTAGCAGACACATGTATTTAGTTTCTTTTCTCTTCAGTTCTTTCATGATAGGTGGGCCTAGTCCTTTTTCCTGGGCCCTCCTGAATGTATATCCCCATTTTGGAATTGAATAGATTCAGGGCCGTCGATTGCCCCTTTTTTGAAAAAAAAAAAAAAAAAAAAAAAACTCCTAAAGTCTGATGGATGAAGAGTAATAATCAAGCTAAACCTTACTACTTACAGTAAAAATGGAATTAAAATAGGAAAACAATCATCAATCTGATGGTCGGCTTACGCAAGCTAAAGTAGGTCATCCTACCCTAAAATCATACATTTTACATCCGATAATTCATTCTGGTTTGCGAGATATGTCTGTTTTAAGTTCTGACGGTCCGGATCATCCCCATTTACAATCAGGCCTTTTCTGGTCCATCTTGACCATGAAATTATCTGCGACCCGCTCTACATCATTATAGATGGGCTTTCCCAGTGCAAGGATTGGGTTCACCAGGGTGGAGGTGTCTAGTGACTCGAAATTCATGGTGGAGATCCTTTCCAACAATTCCCTTGGCTCATGGCCTACGTGGTATTGGAGGGCGCGGTTCGAATATCTCAACAAAAGTATGGAGGTTTGCTTGACTGACGCCCCAAGGGTGGCCAACTCTGCCGCGGATGGCCTAGCCCAATTAGGAAGTGGCAGTCAAGAGAACCGGTTTTACTGCTCATTGGAAGACCTCCCCCCTACAACTCGTGGTACTCTATTCTTAGACTACAGTCAGGTTGGGTAGCATACGAGTGGGCTGACTTGCTCCCTTATCCGTTTTCTTCCATTTTGTTCTTTCTTTCCTTTCATACAATAATTGGGCCCGTGGACATTTGCGTTGGCCTTGCCCAAAATTTATCCTTTTATAGTGTTGATGTGTTTCATATTCTTTTCAGAGTGCAGATCCTCGGCCTCCTGGAGGCAGGAACTCCCTGCCTCCAGCATTTTCATTGGTCAATGTCACTATAAGTGCCACGTCATCAGATTTTTTAAATATATACAAAAATGTACATTAAATAAGAAGAATAACAGAGACGTTAAACGGAAGTGGTTTGTGTGCTGAGTAAATCATTAAGGTAAGCGTACTGGTAAAGTCTATGGAGCCCACCATCATTTGTGCATTATATCAACTCCATCCATCTCTTTTATCATCTAATTTTAGGGTTTTACGACAAAAATTAATCATATCCAAAGATCAAGTGGACCACACCACCTGAAACAGTGTGAATTGAATTCTACCGTTGAAAAGTTGTTGGGGGCCCACAGAAGTTTTATATCAAGATGATATTTGTTTTTCCCATTCATCCATGTCTTTGTGATCTTATGAACAGTTTGGATGAAAAATAAACATCATTGGGGGCTTAGAAACATTTCAATGGTGAAAATCAATACTTCCACTATTTCCTTTGGTATGGTCTACTTGAGCTTTTGATATACTTCAGTTTTGGGCTTAACCCCTAAAATGATCTGAAAAAATGGATGGACGGCATGGATAAACCACATGAATTCATAGTGGGCCCAACAAAGTTTACTTAGTACGATAAGACTGGGTACGTAATCTGATTTCACGTGTCTAATGGGGATGCAGATTTCCTGCCAAAGCCTTTTGCAGTAAGATCCTGCACAAGGATTCCGGATGGGCCCACTGCGATGTTTGTGATAAATCCAACCCGTTCATCCATTTTTAGATATCATTTTAGGACATAATACCAAAACTAAGGTGTATACAAAACTCAAATGGGCCACATGAGAGGAAACAATGGGGATTTACTATCCACAGTTGAAATATTTATATGGCCACAAAAGTTTTGCATCGGTCTAATATTTTAGTGTTTTCACTTCATCCTAGTAAAAATGACCTTATAAATAGTTTGGATGGCATACAAACATTAAGACGCCTAGGAAGGTTTCAACTATGAGAATTTCTTTCTCCACTGTTTCATCTTGTATGGCTCAGTTGAGTTTTTGATCATCCTAATTTTTAGTTACATTTCTTAAAATGAGCTTTAAAAATGGATGAATGGATTGAAATTCTTATAAACATCATGGTGGACCCCACCATACATCCCAACGCTGGAACTTCATGTAAAAGGCTTTCCCCGGTGAATCCGCGTCCACAGTTTCCATTGGAAATGGACTGGCTACTCCCTTACCACTCGGTGCTATGTGGGCCCACCATGATGTATATGTTTCATCCATGCCGTCCATTTATTTTTCTAGATCATTTTATGGTCTGAGACAAAAAATGAGGTATAACCCAATCTCAAGTGGACCACATTACATGAAATAGTGTTGAATTAACGATGACCATTAAAAACTTTTTGGGGGCCATAAAAGTTTTGGATCAAGCTGATCTTTGTTTTTCCCTTCATCTGGGTTTTTATGACCAAACCAACAGTTGGATGTTAAATAAACAGTACGGTGGGCCTTAGGAGGACTCTAATGATGGATATCCAATCACCATTGTTTTCCTGTGGTGTGGTCCATATGAGATTTATATCCCCCTCATTTTTGGGATCAACCCATAAAATTATACATAAAAATAGATTAATGGAATGAATGAAATACATACATCATGGTGGGCCTAAAGAGTACCGACCACTACCACCACCGGGTTGGTCGTGGGGGGAGTAGTCAATCCGCTTTCATTTTCATTTGGGATTTAGTACCACATTGATCAGTGTGATTCGCTATTGAAGTGATGTCACCTATTTATATGGGTTCCACTATGATGTATGTTTTGTATCCATACCATCCATTCATTTGGAGAGATCATTTTAGGGCATGAGCCAAAGAATGAATCAGATCCAAAACTTGAGTGGACCTCACCACAGAAAATAGTGGAGAGAGTCACGCCCACCATTTATTACGACTGAATTCAATTCAAACCTCGTCACTTTGTCTACTGAACCTCGTCACTTTGTACTGCAACCACGTCACTTTATCTACTGAACCCTGTCACTTTCTTTTGCAACCTCATCACTTTATCTAGTGAACCTCGTCACTTTGTACTGCAACCCCGTAACTTTGTCTATTAAACCCCATTACTTTGCACTATAACCCCGTTACTTTGTTTACTGAACTCCGTCTCTTTGTCTACTGTACCCCGTCACTTTATGCTACAACCTCGTCACCTTGTCTACTGTATCCCGTCACTTTGTTCTCTAACCTCGTCACTTTGTCTAGTGAACCCCATCACTTTGTAATGCAACCCCATCACTTTGTCCACTGAACCCCATCACTTTGTACAGTAATCCCGTCACTTTGTCTACCGTACCTCGTCACTTTGTACTGCAACCTTGTCACTTTGTCTACTGAACCCTCTCATTTTGTACTGTAACATCATCACTTTGTCTACTAAAATTATATATAAAATTAGATTAACAAAATAAATGAAACATACACATCATGGTGGGGCCCATAGAGTACTGACCACCACCACCACCGGGCTGGTGGTAGAGGGAGTAGCCAATACGTTTTCATTTCCATTTGGGATTCAGTGCCACATTGATCAGTGAGACTCGCTATTGAAGTGATGTCATCTATTTATATGGGTCTCACTATAATGTATGTTTTGTATCCACACTGTCCATCCATTTGTAGAGATCATTTTAAAGCCTGAGCCAAAGAATGAATCAGATCCAAAACTCGAGTGGAGCCCACCACAGAAAACAGTGAAGAGAGTCAAGCCCACCATTTATTACGACTGAATCCAATCCAAACCTCGTCACTTTGTCTACTGAACCCCATCACTCTATCTACTAAACTCTGTCACTTTGTACTGCAACCTCGTCACTTTGACGAAGTTGCAGTACAAAGTGAGGAGGTTGCAGTACAAAGTGATGGGGTTCAGTAGACAAAGTGATGAGGTTGCAATACAAAGTGACTGGGTACAGTAGACAAAGTGATGAGGTTGCAGCACAAAGTGACAGGGTATAGTAGACAAAGTGACGGGGTTGCAACACAAAGTGACGAGGTACAGTAGACAAAGTGCTGATGCTGTAGTACAAAGTGACGGGGTTTAGTAGACAAAGTGACGGGGTTGGAGTACAAAGTGACAGGGTTCAAAATGATGGACGGTGTGGATACGAAACATACATCATAGTGAAACCCATATAAATAGGTGGCATCAATTCAGTAGTGAGTCACATTGCTCAATGTGGCACTGAATCCCAAATGAAAATGAAAGCGGATTGACTACTCCCCCACCACCAGTCCGGTGGTGGTGGTGGTCAGTACTCTGTGGGCCCCACCATGATGTATGTGTTTCATCCAATCTGTTAATCTATTTTTATATATAATTTCAGGGGTTGATCCTAAAAATGAGAGGGATATAAATCTCATATGGACCACACCACAGGAAAACAATGGTGATTGGATATCCATCATTAGAGTCCTCCTAAGGCCCACCGTATTGTTTATTTGACATCCAATTTGTTGGTTTGGTCATAAAGACCCAGATGAAGGGAAAAAACAAAGATCAGCTTGATCCAAAACTTTTATGGCCCCCAAAAAGTTTTTAATGGTCAACGTTAATTCAACACTGTTTCATGTAATGTGGTCCACTTGAGATTGGGTTATACCTCATTTTTGGTCTCAGACCATAAAATGATCTAGAAAAATAAATGGACGACATGGATGAAACATATACATCATGGTGGACCCACATAGCACCGAGTGGTAAGGGAGTAGCCAATCCATTTCCAATGGAAACCGTGGACGCGAATTCACCGAGGAAAGCTTTTTGCATGAAGTTCCAGCGCTAGGATGTATGGTGGAGTCCACCATGATGTTTATAAGAATTCCAATCCATTCATCCATTTTTAGAGCTCATTTTAAGACATGTAACCAAAAATTAGGATGATCAAAAACTCAACTGGGCCATATAAGATGAAATAGTGGAGAAAGAAATTCCTACAGTTGAAACTTTCCTAGGCGTATTGATGTTTATATGCCATCCAAACTGTTTATAAGGTCATGTTTTACTAGGATGAAGTGAAAACACCAAAATATTAGACCAATGCAAAACTTTTGTGGCCATATAAATATTTCAACGATGGGCACTAAATCCCCACCGTTTCCTCTCGTGTGGCGCATTTGAGTTTTATATACACCTTGGTTTTGGTATTATGTCCTAAAATGATATCTAAAAATAGATGAACAGGTTAGATTTATCACAAACGTCGCAGTGAGCCCATCCGGAATTCTTGTGCAGGATTTTACTGGAAAAGGCTTTGGCAGGATATCCGCATCCCTCATTAGACATGTGAAATCAAATTGCCTACCGAGTCTTATCGTACTGAGTAAACTCTGTTAGGCCCACTGTGAATTCATGTGGTTTATCCACGCCGTCCATCTATTTTTTCAGATCATTCTAGGGGTTGAGCCCAAAACTGAAGTATATCAAAAGCTCAAGTTGACCATACCAAAGGAAACAGTGGAAGTATTGATTTTCACTATTGAAATGTTTCTAAGCTCCCAATGATGTTTATTTTTCATCCAAACTGCTCATAAGATCACAAAGACATAGATGAATGGAAAAAACTAATATCATCTTGATATAAAGCTTCTATGGGCCCCCAACAACTTTTCAACGGTAGAATTCAATTCACACTGTTTTAGGTGGTGTGGTCCACTTGATCTTTGGATATGATTAATTTTTGTTGTAAAACCCTAGAATTAGGTGATAAAAGAGATAGAGTTGATACAATGCATGAATGATGGTGGGCTCCACAAACTTAGAACTTAGTACACTTACCATACTGATTTACTCAGCACACAAACCGCTTCCGTTTAACGTCTCTGTTATACTTGTTATTAAATGTATTGTTTTAATATATTTTAACTTACAGTGACATTGACCAATGAAAACGCTGGAGGGAGGGAGTTCTTGCCTCTGGGAGGAGGAGGATCCGCCCTCTTCTTTTCAACATAAGCTCCTTTTGGTCAAAAAAAATATAATAATAATAGATAAATAAATAAATAGAGAAGGCCTGCATGCGGTGGTGACGGCAGCGAATAGTGCTGCTCACTAAGGCTAGGGGTGTAAATTGGACAGGCGTGGCCGGCTTAAGGGTCAACTCAAGCCCAAGCTAACCTCTGTGGAACCCAACCCGTAACCTAACCGAACTTGAATTCCAACCCGAGATGACGACCAAAACTCAACTTGGTGTCCTCTACACTCAACCCAGCCGAACCCAAACGCCGCCCGACCCAAGTACATATGGTTATTATCAACTAAACCCAACGGAGTATGAATTTGCTCAACCTAAACAAAACCTGAATCAAAACGGGTAGGCATTTCCCAACCCAAACCTTGAGGACCTTGACAACCCGATCCAACCCAACCCAACCCAACCCAACCCAACCCAGACATGCGTTGGGTCAATCGGGTTGAGGCTAAACCGAACCTAACTTGGAGCTCTGCCTCAGACTGGTCACGCAAACATAGTCACCTTGGAAAGGGTATTTTGGTCATTTAAATATATTCTATTAGACCAAGTGTCTCGAATGTAGTCGTGTGGATTCGATCGGGTGAAATTGTAAATAAACGATCTTATCGTCTCATAATAATTTCATATCAGTACACTCTTAACGTCTCTCTCTCTCTCTCTCTCTCTCTCTCTCTCTCTCTCTGCAGAATGCATCTCCTTCCATCTAAAACCATCCATTTATTCCTATACACTTGCTTATTCTTGCTCTTTCCAAGCCCCATCAGGACCCAAGTCTTGTACAGCCTCTGTCAGTCTCAAGGCAATTACACCAACAGGAGCCAATACCAAACCAACCTCAACCGCCTCCTCCAATCTCTAAATACCACGACTCCCTCCAACGGCTACTACAACACCTCCTCCGGCGCAGACCCTAATCAGGTCTATGGCCTCGCCCAATGCCGGAGCGACGTTTCATCTGATACCTGCCAAGAATGCTTAAATACTTCAATGGTAGATATCGTCCGCCTCTGTCCCAACAAGATGGCAGCATTCATATCATACGAGATGTGCCTTCTACGTTACTCCAACCAGCGCTTCTTTTCCAAACCTGATATTGTCCCCAAGCATTCCATTCCGAATCAAAATAATTATCAGAATCCAGATCTTTTCGATCAACTGGTAAGAGAGTTGATGAACAATCTGTCCACTATAGAGCTGTCTCCGTCCATGTTTGCTGCTGGCTCAGTGAGTGCTCCTGACTTGCCAATACATGGATCAGTTATGTGCGTTCGAGATATATCAAGAAAGGATTGCCAGTCATGTTTGCAACTAATGATCGAAGGGCTTCAGAATTGTTGTCGGGGAAAAATAGGAGGGCAGGTTCTGTCAATGAGTTGTCATATTAGACATGAGGTATATACCTTCATTGAAACCCCATCGCCTCCACTGCCTGTTGCAACTCCTCCAGTTCTTTCTCAGCCACCGCCGCCATCACTACTACCTCCACTGCCACCGCCACGAGGTGAAATACTTCTAACACAACTAAAACTGATGGTAGGATTAGCTCTTCTATTACTATTTTTTCTTCCATTCCTTGTTTGAATTTCGGTCAAAAATTATATTGAGGAAGAATGGGGATTCATTTGCTTAATGTCATGGCTCAACTGCACAATATCACGATGCACACAGTACTTCCTGCGTCCTCCCCGGACGCGGTTTGGCTAGTGATCGGTGCTATGTGGACCCCACCAAGATGTACTCGCCGTCCATCCATTTTTAAATATAATTTTAGGTCTTGATCTGAAAAATGAGGTAGATCTAAGTCTCATGTCAACCGCACCATGTGAAAACAGTAATGATTGAATTTCCCCATTTAAAACCTCCTAAAGCCCACTGTAATGGTTATTTGACATCTAACCTGTTGATTAGGTTATGAAGGGGAAAAATATATATCAGCTTGTTCCAAAACTTTTGTGGTCCCAAGAAGTTTTTAATGGTGGGCGTTTAATCAAAACTGTGCAGTCCACTTGAGATATGGATCAACTTCATTTTTGAGCTCATAGCATAAATTGATCTTGGAGAATGGGTGGACGGCATGTATGAAACACATACATCATGGTGGGGCCAACAAGCACCGACCACTAGCCATTGGCTAGTGGCAGGGTCAGTAGCCGATCTGTTTCGGTTTTGCCCCTGCCTGGACAGACATTATCCAGGGGGCAACCGTGATTTATGGGTTTTACCCAAGCCGTCCAGCCATTTTTTCAAATGGAAGGGACTCGGCTGGCAACTTCTCGGCAGCCTATGGTGTCAGATCCAATAGCAGGGCTAAGATCAGAGCGATTCTAGAGAGCCGTGTAGACTGTGTGCGGCGCAGTTTCATGAAGGTGGAGGTGGCGAGTGATTCAAGTTGTGTGGTCTCCCCCCCCCCCTCTCCACACAGTCCAGTCCCTCATCGTTCATGTGGTATTGGATAGTTAAGATCATGGATCCCAAGCGCAACATGGATGTTTGTCTCGCCCACACCCTCGCGGAGGCCAACTCGGTTGCGGATGGCCTAGCCCGTTTAGGGAGCAATGAGCAACAAGACCGGATCTTTAATTCCTTAGGAGATCTCCCCTCTTCCATTGGCGGCCTGCTGTTCCTGGACAGAGTGAGCCTGGGCAACCTTCGCGAAGCCCAACTCTTTTGCTTTCAGCTTTCTTCTTAGCTTTACGGTAGTGGGTCTGCATCATTTTGTCAGCGGGCCTGCCTGAAATTACCCTGCTGTATATGTTTATTCTTGCAATGGAAGTTTCTTAATTTTTTTTTTTTTTAAAAACCATTTTTTCCAAATCATTTTAGGGGGAAATGCATTGCGACCTGACCCGACTGGAGGATACGGGCTTTCGGGCCGACCGTGATGTATATAGCCATTTTGCCGGATCATTCTAAGGTTTGAGCCCAAACATTAGGCAGATTCGAGGCTCAAGTAGACTACACCACGGAAACAGCAGCGTTAATGAGGACTACCGTCGAAACTTTCTTGAGGGCCACCGTTATATTTATTTACCGTCGAAACTTTCTTGAGGGCCACCGTTATATTTATTTCCCATCTAACCTGTTGATACGGTCACATAGACTGGGATGAAGGGAACACAACCATCAGCTTGTTCACAATCACACCGTGTGGTCCACTTGACCCTTGGGTCTGCCACAATTTTGACCCACACGTTTAAATGGATGGCAACTGGGGAGCACCGTGATGTATGGGTTCTATCCATACCGGCTATTCATTTTTTCATATCATTTAAGAATAAAAAGCCAAAAAATGAGGCAGATCCTGGGCTCAAGTGAACCTGATCGCAAGGAAGTAGTGGTGATAAAAACTCCGACTGTTGGAATATTCTAGGCCCACAGTGATGTTTATTGGCCATGCAATATGAAACAAGGCAAACACAAATATCGGCTTCATCCAAAACTTCTGTTGTCACAAGTTTTCTACCGTACTTGTTTAATCCCCACTATATGCTCCTTTTAGCTTATATTCTAAAATAATATGGCAAAATGGTTGGATGGTCTGGATAAAACCCATACAGACAGCGGCTTGAATGTTTGTGTATTCCCCTTCTCAGTGAATAAAACTTCTTCCAAAAAAAGAAAAAAGAAAAAAAGTGGTAAGATCTCAACTTGATCATCTGCTAAATTAGGGCAAGATATATTCCCTATGGACATGCATGCATGATCTTAATATACATTACTCTTGTGTGGTACATACCTACACAATAGTATATCATGTACAATGAATATTGGTCCCACCTTATCTAAAGGCCAATTCATACGTGCATGCATCATCATAAAATAATTACATCCATATGTACATATAAATTCAAGCATTGCATAATCTCAATATAACCTAATAAATATGTGTCTGTGTGTCTGAATAACGCTTTAATGAGCCATACAAAGTCTATCTCCCACATGCTTGCACCTTTTGGTAAATGTATAAATAAATAAATGAACACAGCCCTAGCTAATGATGTGCATGAATTGCATTGAAAATGACTGATCATTTTCTTTTACTACAGGGAACAAATCAAGGGTTATAATCGTAGTCGTTGTTACCTCAATTTTGGGAATGGCTCTCTCTAGTTTTTGCATTCGCTGTTATCTCCGAGGAAGAAAGAGACTACACAAAGGTAAAGAAACTAAATAAACATGATGTCATTAGCTTGGGCAGGGCCATAGGTTCCTTTCGGCAAGTCCCCCTTGGGTTGGGCTTGAGCTTGACATTCAATGAGCTGGGCTCAGAGTTTTTTGGACTCAAAATATGAAGAGAAGCACTCATATTTGAATTTAACAACATGTTCTATTCAAGCCTGACCCAAGTTTGAAGATAGGCCCATTTACATCTTCCTAGCCCAACGTTTGGCCACTCTTTAACCTATATTAAATTTTAGGCCTGAAATTTCAAGCCTGACCTAAGTTTGAACCTAGGCCTGCAATTTTATGGGCAGGCGTCAGGGTGTACTACTTTTGGCCTGATGGCTCTGCCAGCTACAGGCCTTAACCATAGTAGTTAAAATTTACCTGTGAAATATCATATTTTGACTTATTGTGCTTGTCATCATTTCCACTTGTCATATACAAGATGAGCCCCACTCAACTGAAAGATGGATGATCAGTCAGTACCATCAATGTATTGGGTCCTTCCATGAATGCACACTTACTTGGAAACACAGGACCGTAAATCTAACCAATTTTCTCCTGTAAATAGACCATTAATTGTCATAACTTTTTGAAAGTCCAATTCAAAGCACAAATAAGTCTGACTGTCATATGAATGGTCTGGAACATCTGAGCATGTAAGCATAGGCACATGGATAGGGCAAGCAAGGGACCTCAATCACCATCTAGTGGAATTGTCATCTTGTAAAGACTGATGCGACTGTTTCACATCTTTACATCAGAGAAAGAAGAACAACAAGCATTATCACATTATTTGAGGAATCCGGATGGTTCAGAATTCGTGGATGCTGGTATGCAAGGTGATCAAATTCTAGAATTGCCAATCATCAACTTAGCTGCAATACAAGCTGCTACGGATAACTTCTCTAATGAAAATAAGCTCGGAGAAGGTGGATTTGGACCTGTATATAAGGTAATGACCCTTCTCTAGAGGTGCATGTTTATGGATGCAAAATCAAAATTATTATAGATTATTAGCCTAATATAAAACAAAAGTTAGTGAAAGAAATATCATACAAGAAACATGTATAATTTTCCAAGCACCTGTAAGGCACATTTAGATTGGGGAAAAACAAAAGTTAGGAAAATAAATATATAATGATTGTCAGTGATGGATTCTTAAGAAAGTGATGGCCCTATTAAACCACATATTCTAGTTTTAGAGTTATTGTTTGAACATTAAATGGAAATCTTATTTCTACGGGACAATCCTCATATCATATCTTGTGTAGGAAAATTGACTATGGAAAATTAATGATTGTACAATATATAAACGTGTAAGTGTTTACTTTTACTTTCTTTCATTTTCCCTTGATCAAAACATGCCCTAAAATTAATTGCAATAATTTAAGGGTTATTATCTCATTACGAATACTCAAAAACCTCATTAATTTGTTTTTCTTAACTTAAATTGAATGTTTGGAGTTTAAGCTGCTTGGGCATCCCAACATAGGATTACTTATGAGTAGTTAAATAATGCATAAGCAAAATAGGATACATGGGGATTTATTTATTTATTTATTTATTATTATTATTATTTTTTAATTTACAAACCAACCATTACATTGAAAATCATTTCAGGGAATGCTATTTGATGGAAAGGAGATAGCCGTTAAACGACTATCAAGGAGCTCAGGGCAAGGTTTGGAGGAATTCAAGAATGAAGTTACATTGATTGCTAAACTTCAACATAGGAATCTTGTGAGGCTCTAATACTATTGCATAGAGAGAGGAGAGAAACTGCTCATCTATGAATATACGCCAAATACAAGCCTCGATGCCTTCCTCTTTGGTTTGGGCTTTTACTCTTTTCTTCATATCCTCTACTTTGGTTTGGACCTTTATTCTTTTCTTTGGTTTCTAAATCTTACCACAGACACACATGACATGCCTACAAGACACTCACACTTTAAATAAAGCTAACCAAAGCTAGAGACAAATGAAACGCAGCCCAAATTTCGGCACAACACAACTAGTGTTTAAAATTTTACTAGTTCGCTCAGTCAAATTGAATTGTCACGTCTCACAATCTACACTGTTGTATTATGATTAGAACCAATCATCTTGCAGGACGTACAGTGTATGCGACAGAATGTTGTACCAACTTAAATATCGTTATAAACAACTGAACTTTTGGCAATTTCCCTACACTTTAGTTGTGTGCCAATGACTATATTGTGCAATTTTTTTTATTGCTAATTGAGGTTTTAGCTACTAAATGATTAGTTTTTCATCACTTTAGATGGCCATTTGAAAGGTGAATATAGCGATGGGATATATAGGCCAAAATCAACTGATATCATGGGATTTTAGATTCCATGAATTATCTAATAATTAAAGTCATTGATCTTAATCAACCTATCTAATAGGCTATTATAGAGTTTCTGAGTTTTGTGCTCTCATTGTCAATCCCAAGCATAGATAAATGAGGAGAGCTGTATCAAGTTAGAAACTTTTGCTACAATTTTATGTCATTGATGTAGAAAATTGGACTCTAAAATTAGGGGAGTTGTTTGTTTGCAAGTGGTAATCCTAATTTTACAACACAACAATTAGTTTGTTTCTTTTGCCAAGAAATTGACACTATTGATAGCTACAATTATTATGTCATGGAATCTATGATTTCCCGTTTATACAAACAACCCTAGATGTCCTAGTGGATTCCATATATCTGAACATCCCCTTGATTATATTTGCATTTCTAAGATACACAACTAAACGTTTCTAATTACACTTACATTCTAAAAAACAAGACCTAAACATGTTCTAACTCAATTTGCTTGTTCTTTTTAGATCCAGTCAAACGTGCTCAATTAGGCTGGGAAAGACGCCATAACATCATAGGTGGAATTACAAAGGGCCTTGTTTATCTCCATGAAGATTCGAGGCCCAGAATCATTCACAGGGATCTAAAAGCTAGTAATGTTTTGTTGGACCATGAGATGAACCCGAAAATTTCTGACTTTGGCATGGCTCGATTTTTAGGTGGAAATCAAAGTCAAGTCAATACCAATAGAGTCGTCGGCACATAGTAAGTTGTCATGACATGTTTTATTTTTCCAAATACATTTAATGGCCCGTGAGCTCTACTAGCAAGGCTTATCTCTCACATGACCATGTGGTACATAGTTTTGAAATTGAAGGCACTCATCTACTGATCGCACATATGTAATTCAATGTAACTGTGCGACACAACAGCTGATTGTACCCATCTGATTTCCCAAGTAGGACATTGATACAACGTGATTCAGCCTATGAGTGGTAAGATGCTTTTGCGACATTCTCACGTGTGAGTGAATCTAAATGCCCATTTCCCCTTAGCTAGTTATTGTTGGGAGGCCGTTGCACAAAACCTAAGGATCTAGCCTCCCAAAAATACTAGAATTATAGGATAATAAAGCAATGAAATAAATTCAACTTTAAACTACACGACACAAGATTTTTACGTGGAAAACATTCAAAGAAGTAAAAGCCAAAGGATCTCGTCCAGAACAACAATCCACTATGAGGTAGAATGTTACAACCGATCATAAGCACACCTCGCGTGGATCAAACCTTCTTCACTCACGCAAGAGTGGATAAACAATAAGAGAATAAAGAAAAATGGAGAGATCTCACCGATAACGAGGACGTAGATGTCGAGTGAAGAGTAGATCACCTCTGCAAGTAGAACCTCCATTCCACAAGCTTCCTCTCTCTTTTTCTCTATCTGTCTCTCTCTCACCTTTAATAGCTATAAACTCTTTAATAAACCCTTACAAAGTTTTAGGAAACTCTCTTATATTACCTAGAACCACCGTAGGGACCCATATTTATACTTTAGGCAAGTCCCTTTTGCACCTCTTGCGAAGTTGCCTCAAATTTATGCAGTTCGCACCAAATTCGGACATGAATCTGCGTAACCTCACCCGGTCAAGTGGCCCACTCAACCGGTCGAGCACCTCCCTTGACTGGTCAAGCACCTCGGAATTTCCAAACAATTGTTTGCTAGACTTTGAATCGAGCAAACCATCGACCAATTGAGCAGCTGACTCAACTAGTTAAGTGATGCGGTAAAACATTCATTTTTTTTAACGAAATACACTTCCTTTCATCTGAACTGAGGAGAAAAATCCTGTCAAATCTTTTCTTTTTCGATTCAGGAGGAATTCGCCTTCTTCAAGTTAGTTAGGTTTCTACAAACCTCAAACTTGCCCTTGAGTAATGCGTTAGTCATCATATCTGACTCGTTATCGTTCGTGTGGACCTTCTTAAGCTGTAACACCTTCTGTTCCAAAGTATCCTTGATGCAGTGATACTGAATCTCTATGTGCTTCGACTTGGAATGCTAACTTGGATTCTTGCTCACGTGTATACTATTTTAACTATTGCAATAGACAACGTGCTGCTCCTACTTCAGGCTAAGTTCCTATAGGAACCTCTTCATCCAAAGTATTTCTTTACATGCCTCTGTGACCATAATGTACTCAGCCTCTATCGTTGATAATGCTACGACCTTATTTAGCTTACTCTGTCAAGAGACCGCTTCCCCTACAAACGTGAATATGAACCCCGATGTAGACTTCCTGGAATCTATGTCACCTGCCATATCTACATCTATGTAGCCCTCTAACATAGGTTTTCCGTCACCATAGCATAGGCTTAACATGGATGAGCCTCTTAGATACCTTAGTATCTACTTCATTGATGCCCAATGTTGTTTGTTAGGATCAGCAAGATATCGATTGACAACATCAACCGCGTATGCTATGTCTGGGCGCGTACACACCATAACATACATCAAACTTCCTACTACTGACCCGCAAGGTATCTTTTGCATCTCATCTACCTCTATTGTCATATTAGGAAACTGTCTGTCACTCAATCTGAAGTGACCATCTAGTGGAGTACTGATCGTCTTTGCTGCAATCAGATTAAATCGCTCTAGGACTTTCTCAATATACCGCTCTTGAGACAGCTAAAGCTTCCTACTGTTTCTGTCACGGGTTATCTTCATTCCTAATATCTGCTTAGCTGGGCCTAAGTCTTTCATCGCGAACGACTTGCCAAACTCTTGTTTCAGCCTGTCAATCTTTTTGATGTCTTTACCCATGATGAGCATGTCATCAATGTATAATAGCAGAACTAACAAATCACCATCTGAGAACTTGCGCGTCAACACACAGTGGTCCGACTTCGTTTTATCATACCCATGCTTTAACATAAACAAGTCAAACTTTTTATACCCATACAAGCTCTTCCTCAACCTACACACCATATGTTCTTTACCCTTGACTTCGAACCCCTCAAGTTAATGCATATAGATTTCTTCATCCAAGTCACCATGGAAAAAGATATTTTTAACATCTAACTGCTCTATCTCTAAATCCATGTTAGTCTCCAACCTAAGCAACACCCGTATGGATGTCATCTTCACCACTGGTGAGAATATCTTCTCGAAGTTTATGCCTTTCCTCTGACTAAAACCTTTCATCACAAGTCTGACCTTGAACCTCCTTTGTGAATTCTTCTACTCAATCTTCTTTTTGAACTCCCACTTGTTACTCAGAGCTTTTTTGCCCTTAGACAATTTCACCATATCAGAGGTGTGGTTCTTATATAAAGATTTCATCTCTTCTTGTATAGCTTTCAACCACTCACCCTTATATTCGTCAGCTAGGGCCTCAGAATAATCTTCTGGATCTCCCCCATCAGTGAATATAATGTACTTATGCGGCGAGTACCTCTTGGACGGCTGTCTGTCCCTAGATGACCTTCTCACCTGTGACTTAACAGGTGGATCAAATAGGGTCTGCTCCTCTGGCCCATCTTCTGTAAAAACTCCATCATCCTCTGCACCTTGTTGTATTTCTCTGGCTTACAAATGTCTTCAATACATTGATCTTTAAAGAATACCACATCTCTGCTCCTGATGAGCTTCTTCTCTATCAGATCCCACAATCCGTAACTGTACTTTTCATCACCGTACCCCAAGAACACAAACTGTCTGATCTTTATATCAAGCTTGTACCTCTCATCCTTTGGTACGTGAATGGATTCCCTGCAGCTAAACACCTTGAATGATTGTATGATGAATCATATCTAGTTCACACCTTCTCAGGTACTTCTCCATTTAATAGGGCTGATGAAGACCTGTTTATCGAATACACTGTCATGTGCATTGCTTCTCCCTAGAGCGTCTTGCACAACTTTGCATGGGATAACATGCATCTGATTCTCTATATAATGGTGCGATTCATTCGTCCAGCCACATCATTATGCTGGGGGTCTTGAGAACCGTCTGTTCATGTCGTATACCCTGGGACTTGCAATACTCATGAAAGTCACTGATGTATTCACCACCATTATCAGTGCAGATGTAGTTCAATGATCTACCTGTCTCTCTCTCTCTCTCTCTCAACCATAGAATAGAACAATTTAAATACACCAAAGATTTCGTCTTTAGATTTCAAAGTATAAACCCAAACCTTCCTAGATGCATCATTTATAAAAATGACAAAATACAATGCTCCACCTAAGGTTTTTGTCCTCATAGGACCACAAACATCAGAATAAACCAAATCTAATGTATGCATTTTATTAACATGAGAAGCAGATTTAACAAATGAAACTCTATGTTGTTTCCTTGATAAATAATTAATACAGATTTTGAGAGGTATACTTATCACGTATAGAAAGACCATCTTCCTTACTAGTAGTTGAAGCCATTTTTCACTCATGTGGCATAGACGCCTGTGCCACGTGTCAATAGTTGAATCTTGTGATGCGTTCAACCTACTCTTGTATACACTGACACTTGCCTTATAAAGGGTATAACACTTCTTTCTTATGCCTACAATCAATGAATCCTTGATGAGCTTCTAGCGCCCACGAACAAATTGACTTTCATAGCCATCATTATCCAACCTTCCCGTCGACATCAAGTTGAGGCGAAGGTCTGAAATATGCCTCACATCCCTAAGAACCAATGTGCAGCCCACATCGGTCTTGACACGAATATCACCTACTCCTATAATCTTCGATATGCCAGAATTTTTCATCTTCACGGTCCCATAGCACTTGACTTGTAGCTTGTGAAGAAATCCCTGTGTGGAGTCGCAAGAAAGGAGGTTCTCGAGTCTATCACCCAGTCAGTGTCCTGACCGTAGCCGTGAGACAAACATCATGATCTTCTGAAAAAATAACTACAACGTCACCATTTGAAGTGACTACAGTGGAGTCTGATTTATCTTCATTTTCCTTTCTTGTTGTTCTTCTTCTTACAACATTTATGCTTGTAGTGGCCCTTCTTGCCACAATTTCAGCATTCAACATCCTTTCTGGTACTCAATTTGTCTCTTGATTTATCTCGGGCCTTCCTACCCTTTTTATTTTTTTCTTTCCCCCACTCTTGTGTCACAAGGGCATCTTAATGAGTAGACCCATAAGACTTCCTCCTTGTCTCCTTATTGAAGAGACAGCTAGTTACTTGTTCAATGGATACCTTTCTGTCTGGCGTAGAGTTACTCAAAGAGAGCACCAACGTCTCCCAACTATCAACAATGAGATAAGCAATAGTAAAGCTTGTAATTCATCGTCCAGGACCATCTTTATAGTGGAGAGCTGATTCAATATATTACTGACTTCATTCATGTTCTTAGCCACAGAACCACCATCTTTGAACTTAAGATTCATAAGTCGTTTTATATATAAAAAAATTTTATTGCCACCTCTCTTCCTCTCATGCATACCTTGCAGTTTTAGCTATAGGCTAGCAGGTGAGGCCTCCGTAGACACGTGGTGGAATACAGAATCGTCCAACCATTGTCTAATAAACTCCATCGCCTTCTAGTCCAACTTCTTCTAATTATCATCTGACATATCCTTTGACTTTGCTGATATGCCTTGAATTGGAGAATACAATTTCTTACAATAAAGCAAGTCCTCCATCTTAGCATTCCATATGGTTCAGTTAGAACCACTGACATGAATCATCCTTGATGAGCCACCTTTTATAATTCAGAATCGATTCTATTCCGTTCAACCAACCTGAACTCTCTGATATCACTTTGTTGGGGGACCATTGCACAAAACCTTAGGATCTAGCCTCTCTAAAACACCAAAATTATGAGATAATAAAGCAATGAAATAAATCAAAGCACAAACCACATGACACAAGAGATTTTTACGTAGAAAACCCTCAAAGAGGTAAAAACCATGGGACTTCGTCCAGATCAACAATCCACTATGAAGTAGAACGTTACAACCAATCATAAGCACACATTTCTTGGATCAAACCTTCTTCACTCACGCGGGAGTGGATAAATAGTAAGAGAATAAAGAAAAATGTATAGATCTCACCGATTATGAGGACGTAGAAGCGCTGAGATGTCGAGTGCACAGTAGATCACCTCTACAAGCAGAACCTCCCTTTCACAAGCTTCATCTCTCTCTCTCTCTCTCACCTTTGATAGTCCTAAACTCTTTAGCAAACCCTTGTAAAGCTTTAGAAAACTCTCTTGCATTATCTAGAATAGCCCTATGGACTCCTATTTATAGTTTAGGCAACTCCTTTTCGCACCTCTTGCAAAGCCGCCTCAAATTTATGCAGTCAACACCAAATTTGGATATGAATCTGCATAACCTCAACTGGTCGAGCAGAGTCTTCAACTGGTCGAGCGACCCACTCGATCAGTCGAGCACCTTCCTCAACTAGTCAAGCACCTCAGAATTTTTAATAAATTGCTCACTGGACTTTGAGTCGAGCGAACTCTCAACCAGTCGAGTAGACTACTCGATCGGTCGAGCAGCGCAGTAAAACATCCGTTTATTTTTCCTTTTTTTATTAAAAAAAAAGAAGAAGCGGGATACGCTTCCTCTTCTCTGAACTAAGGAAGAAAACCCCATAAGTTATAATGCTTCTAATTCATGTTCGCATCTGCTCATCCCCCACAGTGGCTACATGGCACCAGAGTATGCAATGGGAGGGGTATTCTCTGTGAAATCTGATGTCTACAGCTTTGGAATTCTATTGCCAGAGATCATAAGTGGCAAAAGGAACAGTAGTCTACATCTCCCCGAAGACGCTCAAAGCCTCCTTATTTATGTAGGATTCTTCATAAAAATCAACTTACGAAGTGTTTCCACCTTAATCTCATTTTCTAACATGAAATTTGACATTACAGGCATGGGGATTATGGTGTGATGGAAGAGCGGTGGAGTTAATTGATCCTTTGTTAGCGGAGTCATGTCCCACCAACGAAGTATTCAGATGGATCCACATCGCGCTTTTATGTGTTCAACAAGATCCAACGGATAGGCCCACAATGTCTTCGGTCATTCTTATGCTCAAAAGTGAATCTATGAAGCTACGCCAACCTACACAGCCGGGATTTTTCTTTGCAAGGGCTGTCGTTGAATCGGATAAATCTTCTGCATGTGTTAAATTTTGTTCTAACAATGATGTAACGATCTCTTCCCTTGAACCTCGATGAATGGGCCCAACATAGGGGTCATCCTCAAGTTCCAATGGATCGGATCTAAAGGAGTACCATGGTTCAACCTCAGCTGGTGAAAAAAAATAAACAGAATTTGTCGATAAGGAAAACTTCTCCATATATGTTTCCATTATGTGATTAATACATCTTGCTTCTTGATGGAATTGAAACAGTTCGAGGTATGTTTCTTGAACTTAGTGCTGCTGATAGGTGCTCAGATCTACTAGTAACCAAGTTAATTAACGGGGTGATTTAAACGAGTCTATAACCATTTTAACACTCAAGGTTTTGGGTCAAGTTCAGATCTACTTGCAACAACATTTTTAGAAATTAAGACAGGTTGGCTACCCATGTAAACCTAGTTAATGTTCAATATGAACATTGTGTACATAAATGTAAGATAATATAATGCACTCCATGTCTGGAAGTCATGCGCTAGTGGTCTAGTCAAAAGTAAGACATCTTATGAGTGGAAACATAACTGATGTAACTCTCACATTTAATGACCTATTTTCTAACAAAATGGTTTCTTTCTATACTTTTTGTTGGAAGTTTCCAAAGATGGAAGAGCAAAGGTTTTTAGAAACTTATCTTTTTACTGAGTGATGGATTTTCTATCTAGATATAATCAAATTTCAATAGTTAAGAATTTTAAGTTAAAGAAGTAATGAAAAACCTGAAGAAGAAGAGCCATCAATGGGTGGATTACATCGGAGATGGGAAGAGATTGGGGGTGAAGATCTTCCTCTCTCTCTCTCTCTCTCTCTCTCTCTCTCTCTCTCTCTCTCTCTCTCTCTCTCTCTCTCTATGTAGAGGTGTGGATATCCAGTCCCTGGAGAAAGAAGGGATATTTCTTACCAATAGTCCTATTCCCCTTGAGATTATGATTTATATGTGAGATGAGCTCTAGAATTTTGCTGCAGGATCCTTTTTGGTGCTCTGTCACGCTAGACTTCGGTATTTCCTATCTCATCAAATGTTTGTCTTGAATCCCAATCCATACGCTTGCAAGGTCAAACTATATAAAGTCTTTCGATCAAGGTACGGGGGCACAATGCTACCATGCGGCTTGCTTCCAGACTGCAACCATTGGAGTAGCAGTAGACCGAAGAAAGGATGCCTGGAGGATATGAGGGGACTTGCAATTGTTAACCATTGTTTACTCCGGGTGATATTGTTGAGGTAGACATTTGGGTCTCGGCACCCGGAAAGAATGGGATGCGATGTGATTGGCTTGTTTGTGACAGCAAGACGGGAATTGTTGTGTAAGTATTGGATTACTGTGGTTCCGCTTTCGGTTTTTTATCTGTCATGCTTACCTGTATGACCCTGTTTTTTGGATTGTCGATACGATAGGTGTGGTCCGAATTTTTTTTGCCGGATTCTGCCTGAATGATTGTACAGAAAAATAATAATAAATCCATACACTTAAATAAACCAATGGCCTTCCTGTTATTGTGGCATCAAATCTAGGCTTCTAAACTTAATGTAAAGTTGTCAAATAGGCATTAGAAGATCCATCTACATAAAAATATTTATTTATTTTATTTATTTATTTATTTATTTTTTTAAAGGGAAAAGAATCCAACAATTGAAATTCATCGTAAAATCTTTTGAAAATATCTATTGATGTTGGCGAGATGTTTTACGTCATGGATAAGCCTGACAATGAGATGTGCGCAGTCCTAGATTCTGATCTAGATGGACAGTTAGGACTTCAAATTGTCCTTAGTTATGATTTTTTTTGTTATAAATTTTAATTATTATTTATTATTATTATTTTTTTATGGGAGCCTAAACCTAGCTCATTGTAAGCCTTGTTGATGGAACATCTAAAAGATTAGATCTAATTACTAATTATGGTTCTGGGTGATAAGTGGATTCCTTATTATAGTACATCAAGCCTCAACTGAATCTTAATGTGTGAATCTAATAACACTAAATCAAATGACTGAATAGGTAAGGTAGTGCGTGATCAAGTGATCATTTCAATCAAAGCATGCATGCTAGGTACTCATGATTAGGAAAGTTCATGTGATCCATCCAATATGAATATTCAATCAAGCCTAATAGTAGGTACCGGTGTACAGACGAACATTTGTACTCCCATGTGGGAAGGGCAACAGGAACTGTTGAGGTCAAAATCTAGATGTCTCTCCCCTCAGTCTCTGGTTCTTTGAATCACTTTAACGTCTTGGTCCTGTACAATGAGAACAGGCAAAGGAAAACCCTGGTTAAGCTGGGGGACCCTCCGATGCCTAAGTCAGGACAAGGGAATCTGGGTCTAAAGTTGAAGGGCAGAGTGGGAGTGCAAGATGTTGCGTACCTATAGCAGTAAGGTCCCATTATATTTATACTTGACCGTCGGGCGGTCGGGGTTCGTTATTGTCGGCACGATTTACTCAATCACCGGGATAATGAGATCGTGGAGATATTGTACGCAATCCAAGGGTCATGTAGCATATCACGCGGATAATGTGTATCTGGGAATAAAGTAATCAACCACATTTGTTCATGGTAGTTTCCAAATCTGGCAAATGGAGCTCCCACCTTAATGTCTAGCCCCGGCTCGATTCCTTGACGACTAGCCTTTGCCATAAACTTGTTGAACAAGAATGCTTTCTTTGTCCGAGCTGAGCTCTGGCCTGAGCTAACAGACCCGGCCTCTCTCTTATCAAGCACTCCGAAATGCCTTCTTTTTGAGGTCTAAGGCAGGGCGTCGAATTTGTCTTGTCGAGTCGGGTTTCTTGCAATTGATGTTAGTAGTTGGATCACTCATTTTTCGTCAAACGGCAGATGGACAGCCTAGCATATCCAATCGGAGTGTGACTCCTATCTTTTCCTTAGACGGCGTTAAGTCGCTCCGATCCACAGCCTCGGAGTAGGAGCACCCTCATAACTTATGACTTCTTCAGTGACGCACACATCACGTTGGACGCGCATTGCCTTGGACATTCATGCCCTTGATTGAATCAGACTGATACTTACCCTTGGATCTATTAGGGGCTTGGATCTTCCCATAACAGAAGCCCCCTACTCTTCGAGGTCATTTATGGACTCGGAGAGTAATTATATAGAAGATCGCCCACCCCTGTTGGTGTAATTATGATTCTCGAATTCGAAGCGTCATATCCCCAGGATCGCACCCGTGGGCTGTTCTCTAGCGGACACGTGGCGATGGTTACGATTCTGAATAATTTCTTAACCTATGATAAGTCGCCACGTAAGCCCGAGGAAGAGTCCATGTGACGATTCCACTTGCTCGAGTGTCGTTTCGTATATCAGAGCACGCTGTTCAATGTCAAAACTGTACTATCTGGTACGGGCTCATCCAATGGTAGACAGCCACGATTCGGTTGTAGCTATCATTCCTTACCATTAATGTAGAGATTCTCTGAGGCTTATTTAAGCTCCTTTCGGACCCGCTCTCCTCACTTGGGTTTAGAATTTGAACGCGTGTCGGAGGAGGCAATTTCCGGTGAAGGTGATTCCGGTCGACTAGAAGTTCCCTGCATGCGTTTCTAACCAATCAAGCATTTTCAACAGAGGCGATTGCCTGTCACCATCTGGTGAGTCTCTCTTGTCACTCCCTTTACTTCTCTTCCTAACGTCATCTGATTTTGAGACCGTTCGAGATTATGGTGATGACTCCGAGTCGAGGAGCTCTGATAGCGGGAGAGGGGACTCTGAAGGCCCCTTTAAAGTTGTACCCTTATTCCCTCCGCCCCGAAGATAGAAGGAGGCAGATGCTCGGACTCAATGGGCTGGCAAGAAGAAAGTTGCCCTAGCCCCCTAGACTACCACCACCAAGGCCGCTGAAATGCCCACGAGTGGGTGAGCCTTGGAGGTAGTCCATGGAGGCTTCGTGCTGTCGAAGTCTCAAATGGAATGGATCCATTCAGAGTTCCACATCCCGAACTCCATTCAAATTACGGCCCCTAGGCCCCTTGACACCATTGGCACCCCTACTGAGGGGGAAGTTGCAATTTTCCTCTACGCGCTGTAATGTAGGCTTCGGCGCCCCTTATATCCTTTCGTCCGAGCCATAACGGCTTTCCCCAGGCTTGCTCCGGGACAATTTACCCCCAATGCTTGGAGGGTGTTAATCTCTTCCTTTATCATTTGACGCTTAGTCAGGAATCCAGAGCTGACACCAGAAAAGTTGATAAGCTTGTACCTAGTTAAGCACGACAGCCAAGAACTATGACACTACTTTGTGACCCGAGGTAGCAAAGGGTCGGGGTTGATGATGAACCTCCCATCTTCCAACAAGGATTGGAAAAATAAGTAGTATTGGGTTGCGAGCGAGTGGGAGGTGCTAACGACGGAGCTTAGGACTCTGTCGACTCAGGTCCCCACCTGATTTTCAAAACCAGGTAGGACTTCAAACCCTTTCTCTTTCTCTTTTTTTTTTAAAACATCATTCTACTTCAATCAGAACGGAGCTTTTTCCTTATTCTTTTAGATTTCCCAAGGGGCACGCCTCTCCTCGACTTGGTCCAAAAGAACCATATCGCCAAGGCTAGGGCGTGATCAAGGGAACTTCGCTCTTAGATAGACCTGATCATTGCAACCAACTTTCACTGGTCTGGGCTTTGTAAGTCCCAGCCTCTTCCTACATCCTTCAATAAGTAGCTCTCTCATTATTTTTGGTGAAATCAAACTCATTCGTTTGGTTGCTAATCCGTTATTTTCTGTGCAGGCATGGCCAAGGTATCTGGTTCTCGGAGGAGGAAAGCCACTCCTACGGCGGAGGAGATGTTGAGGGCCGAGTCTCGGACAAAGACCACAGTTCAAAGAAGGTAGGCCGCCCCTCATGGGGAGGGCCCCTCTGGTCCAGTTCCGGTTACTGCAGCTCTAGCTATGGTGCCTACCGAGACTCTGGTTCCAGCAATTATTGTTCCCACTCTAGTAACCATAACTCCTTCACTTCCACCTACCGTCATTCCCCCCATCGCGGAGGCTCCTCCCATAGCCTCCTAGCCCTGTATTGTCATTCCCTCTTCCTCCGAATGGGAGGAGGCCATTAGGATGGCCAATGATATGCTTTCTCCTCCCGACACTGGGAATGATTTTGGGGCCGAGGCTCAAACCTCGGCAGGCAGCTGAACCGGGGCAGGGGAAGTAGTAGGCTCAACCCAAGTGGGGGTAAATGGTGGATGGTTCAAGCTGGGATACCACTTGTCTTGCCTAACACCTTGGGCTGCCAAACATACCCCTAAGGAGGAGATAACCAAGCTTCTCACCAAGTCCGACAGCTCCTTAAACGACACGGCTTCTGTTTTCTACACGGTATTGTTTGTTGCTTTTCTGCTTCTTTTTATTTCTTTCTCATCCGCATGCTCATTTTTCTATCTCCATTTAGACTGTCTTGAAGCTCCTTTCGACTCGGGAGAGGATACGGGAGCTCAAGAGGAGGGATGCCGAGGTGGAGGCACTCCGTAACGAGGTGGGGATTCGTAGGGATGAGGCTACCCTTTTCCAACTCGAGCTGGGCAAGCTGCATCGACAATTTGAAGATGGAAAGGTCAGAGAGCTCCAACTGTAAAAGGTTGCAGGTGACCTAGAGGTCCGATGTGGGGCAACGGAGGCAGAGCTGACATGGGCTAGGGCTCATGCGGATTCGTTAAACAAGGAGGTTACCCGGCTGGGAGAAGTCCTGGAGCGGACTAAGGTCGAGGTGGAAGAAGAACAGAGCCGAGTTGTCTCTCAAGCAATGGAGGTTCAGCAGGCTGAAGAATTAGGCTTCCCTGGTAGGAGCAGTAGCTGCTGCAATTGATGCCTTCAAGGCTTCAAAGGAAAAGGATGTCGAAGCCACCAAGTTTTGTAACTGTGGCTTTGATGCCTGTATTGAAGCGGTCCAGGATTTGTACCCAGACTTTAACCTTGAGCCCTTATTGTCTGACAATGCTGGAGAGAAGCCTGCTAAAGACGTCCGCCTGGACTAAGCCCCAAAATCCCAAGTGCCTCCGACTGCATAGTTCTTTTTTATTTTTATTTTTTTAAAATGGATAATGTCTTTTTGACCCTCTGAAGAGGGCATTCGGATGATGATTTTTCCTTAAGCTAATTTGTAGTTAATTTTTTGAGTGCTGACTATTGATTATTGATTGCTGAACTGATTCGTCGACAGGTTGGCTTATTTCAAGGCATGGTCGAGCTCACCCTTGGACAAGTTAGCCCTCTCCATTTCCATCTAGTAGACCTTTTGAGCCTTTATGGCTTAATCATTATTGAATCTAAAACCCTAGGGGGTTGGCTCGTCCCACAATTGGCAAGAAACCTCTGCTCTGTCCATTAGTCGGATGATGAGCCGATTACTCCATTGGAGAGTCAGGTCATCTTTTAGCTTTTTTCCTGACTTGGAGGGGATACCATGTTGAGTTTTTGTGGGATTATGCTTTGATCCCTTCTTTAAGGGATTAGCTCGTTCAGTTCGCCTCTGCATTTATGAGTCAACTTTTACTTAGTATATAACCTATTCATGTAGAAGAAAAATCATGAATTTTATTGAAAGCCTTAAAGGTTGGTCGCTCGGAGGTGTACACCTTATTTGGGGTCTTAAAGGCCAGTACATCAAGGATAGTAGATCTTCAGATGTTCAGCGTTCCAGGGGTGAGGGAGATGACAGCCCTCAAGGTCTTCTATGTGGTAAGAGCCTAGTTTAGTTGATCAGACCATACGGTATGACTCTTTCCAGTTAGGCCTGAGTGCTCTAACCCCCGACTCAGCAGTGTTCTGGAAGACTCGGCGAAAGACTAAGTCCCCTGGGTGGAACCGCTTGACCCTAACTTTAGAGTTGTAGAAGAGTGTCACTTGTTGATGCCGAGCGGCGACTCGGAGTCTCAAGATGTCTCTAACTTCCTCAAGCATATCCAGGTTAGCCGTGATCTGTTTGGAGTTCTGGCCTTCTTAGTAATTCTCTACCCACACGGTAGGAAGGCTAATTTCTACTAGCACCATTGCTTCCGAGCCATAGGAGAGAGTGAATAGAGTTTTCCCAGTAGAGGACTGAGCTGTGGTCCTGTAGGCCCAAAGGACAAATGAAAGCTCCTCGGTCCACTTGCCCTTTGCTTTTTCTAATTTTATTTTGATATGGTGTTTGATGACCTTGTTGACTGCTTTTACCTACCCATTGAACTGTGGGTGCCGAGGCGAAGAATATGCATTTGTGATGCCGAGCTCTTGACACATGCCACGAAACTTGTCGTTGTCAAATTGTCAGTCATTGTCTGATACGATGGTGCGTGGGATTCTAACCCGACAGATAATATTTTCAATCACTTTATATTCGGTAATTTTTACGATAGGCTCGGCCTCAGCTCACATAGGGAAGTAGTCAACTGCGACGATGGAGAAATTGACTTGCCCCTTTCCTGTAGCTAGAGGGCTGATGATGTTGATCCCCCACTGGGCGAATGGCCACGGTCCGCTCATGGGAGTCATTTCTTTCGCTGGTCACCTCGACATGGCTGCATAACGCTGGCATTTGTCATATTTTCGAACGTAGTCCTTCGAGTCCTATTTGATGGTTGACCAGAAGTATCCTTGACGAAGTATCTTCAGGGCCAAAGCTTAACTACCAGAACGGTTCCCACAGATTCGTTCATAAATCTCTCAAATCACATAATCAGCTTCGTTCGGTTAGAGGCACATGAAGTAAGGCTAGGAATGTGCCTTCTTATATAGCATACCGTCCAGGATGGCATATCGAGCCGCTCTGACTCTCAATCATCTTACTTTCAATTTATCTGAGGGGATTTTGTCGGTCGTGAGGTGGTTAAAGATCGGGTCCATCCAGCTTGGAGTAGCATGCACTGAATTGACTTTCTCTACCTAGCCGATGCTCGGATGTTCTATAAATTCAACGAGGATGAATTGTGGGATCTTCCCCTCTGCGGCCAAGGTGAGCCTCACTAGAGCATCGACCCATGAGTTTTTCGTTCTTGGGATTTGCTGGATAGTGCAACTCCAAAAATTTTTAATCAATTTCCTTGCCTCATTGAGATAAGTGATCATCCTTATCTCTTTGGCTTCATACTACGTGGAAATATGGTTTACCACTAGTTGGGAATCGCATTGGACCTGGAGAGACTGAACGCCCAGACTCGCCGCTAATTTGAGTCCGGCTAGTAGGGCCTCATATTCTGCCTCATTGTTCGAGGCTTTGAACTCGAGTTTGATTACATATTGGATGGACATAGAATCGGGTGCAACCAGTACGATTCTGGCTCCGGCTCCTTTGGCATTGGATAACCCGTCAACATAGAGAATCCACCCCGGGTTCGACATCGCGTTTTGGTCCCCCAGGGGGACAGGCGGGTTCATCTCGACTTCAATGCTAATCTCATCTACACTCAGAGTGGTGAATTCATCAATGAAATCCACCATGGCTTGGCCCTTAATTGTTGTCCTTAGAAGAAATTGGAGGTCGAACTCACCGAGTTCATTGGCCCACTTGGTCATTCAACCTGAAACCTTGGGTCTCTGGAGAACTTATCTAAGAGGAGAGTCGGTCAATACAATGATGCAGTGAGCTTGGAAATATGGACGTAACCTTCGGACTGAAACAACGAGGCTGAGTGATAGCTTCTACAGGGACGAATATCTTATTTCTACAAGCACTATTGCCTTGGTCACGTAATACATGGGGTATTGCTTGCTCCCAACTTCTCTAATTAGGGCCGAGCTGATGGCCGAGGCCGAGACCGCGAGGTACAGGTACAAGGGCTCACCTTCTTTAGACTTGGATAGGAAGCAGGTGAGCCCAGATACTGCTTTAGCTGCTCGAAGCTTACTCGCATTGTAACGTCCATTCTGCCTTTTTATGACCCTTCAATTATTGGAAGAAGGGGAGGCATTTATCTGTTGCTCTAGTTATGAACCGTCCGAGTGCGGCAACTCTTCCTTTAAGGCATTATATTTCCTTGATGGTCCGAGGTGAACTCATACCAAGGAGTGCCCTGATCTTGTCGGGATTTACCTTGATGCCCCACCGGTTGACCTGAAACCCGAGGAACTTTCTTGATTCAACCCCTAAAACGTATTTTGTGGGGTTCAACTTCATCCGGTACTCTCGGAGGACATCGAATGTCTCCTTGAGATTTGTCAAGTGATCGGACGCTTTGATGCTCTTCACCAGCATGTCGTCGATGTATACTTTTATGGTGCATACGATCTGTTTGGCGAACATTTAATTTACTAACCTTTGATATATCGCCCCAGCATTTTTCAAGCCAAATGGCATGACCAGGTAATAGTAGAATCCCTTGTCCGTGACAAACGTAGTCTTCTGCCTGTTCGGAGGATGCATCCCTATCTGGTTGTATCCGGAATAGGCATCCAGGAAGGAGAGTAATTCATGACCGGCAGTACTTCTACCAGTTGATCAATCCGAGGCAAAGGGAAGCTATCCTTGGGACATGCCTTGTTCAGATCTGAGTAGTATACACAAACCTGCCACTTCCTATTGGATTTTCTGACAAGCGCCACGTTTGCAATCCAGTCAGGATAATACACTTCCTCTATGAATCCGGCATTGAGTAGGATGGAGACCTCGGTAATGGTCTCATAGCATTCGACGTCGAATGGTCTTCTCTTTTTTTTTACTAGTTTGTGATCTGGGTCCACATTCAACCTATGAACCAAAACATCAGGAGAGATACCTAGCATATCTACATGTGACCATGTGAAGAAGTCCCTGTGTTGCCTTAAAAAGGTCGGTATTTCAGACCGTTAGTTGGGACTTAATGACGTTCCAAGCTAAATGGTTCTACTCGGGTCTGCTTCGTCGAGGGGCACCTTCTCCAAGTCTTCTACAAATGAGTCCCTTGTAAGTCCTCGAGGATCCAAGATGTTGACAACAAGCGCTTACTTGACAGATCATTTTTTGACCACTATCGCGTAACATCTCCAAGCCTTGCTTTGGTCGCCTTAGAGGTAGCCTATTCCTCCCTCAACTGGGAACTTCATCATTAGGTGATAAGTAGAGACGACCCTCATTGCATTGAGGGAGGGTTTACCTAGGATGACGTTGTGCACCGATGGTACATTGACAATAAGAAAGTCCACCATAAGGTGCCTTAGTCTTGCCCTTCTCCCGCAGTTACTGGGAGGGAAATAGCTCCTTCAGAGATCTCGCTCTCTCAGGAAAAACTATACATGGGGGTCTTCACGAGTCGGAGGAGCGACCAGGGAACCCCCATTCTTTCGAAAGGTTTGAAGTAGATTACATCGACTGAGCTTCTGATGTCAACCAGGATGCGGTACACCTTGTGGTTTGTTATGGTCATCGTAACCATCAAGGGGTCATTGTGCGGATGCTGAATTTCTCGCGAGTCGTCTTCTGTGAAGGTCAAACTGCATGGGATGACCCGGAGTTCCTTGTTAGGTCGCTCGGTTAAATGGATGTAATGTTTCGGATCAGACTTATGAGAGTAGGTTTTTCGAGCCCTGTTTGAATCTCCTCCACCAGCCAAGCCCTCAAAATGGTGTGGATTTCAGCTGGCTCTTCTGTGGGGTTATTCGGTTGCCATTACTCCCGTTCTTCCTTTCAAGCAGCTCTCTCCCTTTTAGTGTATCGACTCAAATGTCCTTTGTGGATAAGGGACTCGATTTCATCCTTGAGATCCATGCAATGATCTGTGTTATGGCCATGGTCTCGGTGGAAGTGGTAGAACTTACGTTTGTCACGTTGCTCTGGGTCAGCCTTCATACAGACAAGCTAATTTATAAGTTTTTCTCCTCAGATATCTAACAGAATCTGTTTGACAGACGTATTGAGGGGGGTGTAGGAACTGAATTTTCCTTTCGGTCTTTGGCTCAGTCGATGATCGTGAGGGGCGCGGTCATCCGACCCTTTGCCAGTCGGCTAAGACTCTTCATTCCTAAGCCTCGTCCCTTTACCAGTTACGTCGGTTACTTGTACACTTTTATGGGTGTTAGTGAACTCCTCAGTATTAGTGTACTTTTGAGCCCTTGCGACGAAGTCTGCTAATGTCTTCGGCGGGTTCTTCCCAATGGAGAAAGTGAAGCTTCCTTCTTTCAGACCGCTGAACACTACAGTGAGCGCCATTTTATCTTCGTAGTCCTCTACCTGCAACGCTTCCTCATTGAAGCGAGCAATGTAGTCCTTCAACGACTCTTTTGGCCCTGGCTTAGTGGTGAGTAGGTGAGTGTTGGGTTTTCGACTTCTCTTACCACTTATGAACTGGGTAAGGAATAGTCGACTCAACTCTTGGATTTGAGCTTACGATACCAACTCCAAGCGGATCCTGTAAGGGTGATAGAAAATCCCTACTCATCATTGTGTCCATTGTTGTCTGGATCTGCATCCATGAATGATAAGCTTCTACATGCTTAGATGGGTCACCGGACCTAGAATATTAGATGACGGGAGGTATCCAAAACCTCTGCGGCATTATCTTATCCATGATGGTGGGGGTGAAAGGAGGTTTAGTCTCTTCCATCATTACCTGAACCGTGACAGGAACCATCGACAACTGTTGCTTTCTTTCTTGGGTTAAGAACTTGTCGTTGAGTTCCGCAAACCGTGCTTCCTAGGGATCTTTGTTCTCAGCGACTGTCTCTGGGGCATTTTCCATTTCTGGAATCCCTCTTTCCCTCCTTCGCTCTAGCTGATGACGGAGGTCAGTAGGTGCCAAGGCTGAGGTGACTGAGTTGTTAGTAGGAGCTCAAGTGGCGGTATTCGGTGCCGAGACTCCAATTTGGACCAGAGAAGGATTCTGAATCGAAACCAGCACCTAAGAGTGCTGGGGTGCCTCGAGCCTCATACTCCTCGGGACAAAGTGAGTCTTCACGAACAGACCGATCGGCTTGGGAATAGGATTCTCTTGAATCGGGTGTAGCTGTGGCTCCTATCGCTGCTTCATTCTGTTTACTTCATCACGTAGGGCCTAAATCTCATTTTTCATGGCTCGATACTTACTTGCCCGATTGTGAGAACGCTGAGAAAGCCCCGGAGCTGACTCGGCATGAAGTAGTGATGAAGAGCGATTTTGCTCATTTGGTTCTGGTTTGACAGCTACCGCTTTCTTCTTTCCTCTTGCCATTGTATTTGAAAATAAGAACCTGACCTTTAGTATAAAATTCCCATAGACGGACCAAAAAATGTTGAGGTCAAAATCTGGACGGCTCTCCCCTCAGTCTCCCAATCCTTGGATCACTTTAACGTCTTGGTCCTACACAATGAGAACAGGCAAAGGAAAACCCTGGCTAAGCCGGGGGACCCTCCGATGCCTAAGTTAGGACAAGGGAATCTGGGTCTAAATTTGAAGGGCAGAGTGGGAGTGCAAGATGTTACGTACTTGTAGCAGTGGGGTCCCATTAGATTTATATCTGACTGTCAGGCGATCAGGGTCTGTTATTGTCGACATGATTTACTCAATCAGCAGGATACCGAGATTGTAGAGATATTGTACGCAATCCAAGGGTCATATAGTGTATCATGTGGATAATGCGTATATGGGAACGAAGTAATCGGCCACGTTTGTTCATGGTAGTTTCCAAATCTAGCGGACAGAGCGCCCACCTTAATATCTGGCCTAGGCTCGATTCCTTGCCGACAATCCTTTGCCATAATCTTGTTAAACAAGAATTCTTTCTTTGTCTGAGTCGAGCTCCGACCTGAGCTAATGGACCTGGCCTCTCACTTATCAAGCACTCCAAAATGCCTTCCTTTTGAGGTCCAAGGCGGGGCGTCGGATCTGTCTTGGCGAGTCGAGTTTCCTACAATTGATGTTAGCTGTTATATCGCTCGTTTTTTGTCAAATGGTAGATGGACAGCCTAGCATATCCAATCAGAGTGTGACTCCTGTCTTTTCCTTAGATGGCATTAAGTCGCTCCGATCCGCAGCCTCGGAGTAGGAGCACCCTCATAACTTATGACTTCTTTAGTGATGCACACATCATGTTGGACGCGCATTACCTCGGACATTCATGCTCTTGATTGAATCAGTCTGATACTTACCTTTGGATTTATTAGAGGCTTGGATCTTCCCAGAATAGGAACTAAATGCTTGATGGTAGTAATCAATCTATCCCATGGCACCATGGGTTCATAGCACATACGATGACCACTAAAATTCCCAGGTTTCCCATCCTCATTTAGGGTCATTGAACATTTTGAGTACTTAAGAATAATGGAATATCAACTTTTCTCTAGTCCGTCTAGGGCATTATTTCCACTAGATTCTTCCCCAAGTCATTAAAGGGATTCTATAGGGAATCTCCAACCCATCAGTACATTTGTTAGGTGTGGATATGAAACAAATTTATTAATGTGGGCTCCACGCGGTGTTGGTAACACACACGAAGTTGTTACGTGTGTTCTGTTCCCTTTAAAATAACCAATGTTTTAAAATCCATACCCGAGAGAAAACCTATCCAACCGGGTCACTCATCGTTACCTAATAAACTAGTTAAAATATTATAAAACTCAAAAATTTAAATAGATTAATAAGATAGCCTGTCTCACATGGCAATTTGAATCCAGCAACCAAGATATCCTTTATTTATTTATTGTATATCCATGTTGTATATTATTCATTTTTCCAGCTTATTTTAGTGCTTGAGTCAAATAATGAATTAGAACGATTACATAAGAAACATTGGTGATTGAATGCCCACCATTAAAAACTTCCTAGGGCGCGCCATAATGACAATCATATTGTTTATTTGCCATCCAACCTATTGATAAGGTCACACAGAACTAGCCGAATGGAAAATATATACCATATTGATCATTTTTTAGATAAGTTCATTATGTCATGTCTTAGAATGTTAGTTTTATGAGTTATTAAAAACTTTTTAAGGAACTTTTGGTTCATCTTGGCCCAATGCTAATGGATCTTGGTCTTAAGGAGTGAAGCCAGATTTGGCCTTCTCCTTTAGAGAGAATGGAAACAATTTTAGTCTAATCATATTACGAGGAATATTGTTAAAATATATGGTGCTGACAATCTCTTTGAATTATTCCCTTATGTGCAAATATGAACTTTTTGAATCAAGTCCAAGGAATTTAGTGAGTAATTGGATCGTTTTAGGTTTAAAATCCAAGTTTCATGTCTTGGTTGGGAAAATCATATAGGAATGTGTACTTGTTCCCACCGGCTATAGCTAATCACATAAAGTTTAAACTGGTAAAACTCGGTGTACCTCATTCTCATCATGCACCGTCCTAACTGTGGTGTGTTTTGCATCATATTCTCATCAAAGTGTTGTTCTATTTTGTCTATAGTTTAAGATGATAGTTCATGAGTATTTAAATGTTTTTTAACTGATCGATGGCTCGTGAGCCCGTCAACTAAACCTCCTTCACTCAAAATCTTTGATGTATGTTCTCTTATCCACTTGGGCATGAACCACACAAAGTTCTAATTCTAACCCTAAATCATAAGTCATACAACAATTATGAAAACGAATAAAGGGAGAGAGAAAGGATGTTACCCGAAGTGAAGAACTAGAATTAAGAATCCTACAAAACGAAAACAATGTTAATAATGTTTGGATATCTAAATCAAAACAAGCTCCTAAAATTCATAATTATATATATATATATATATATAACCCAATGAAAAATAAAAAATAGAAGACTTAAACCTAATTGTGTTCGTGCCACGCCCAGGCAACGACACCAAAAACTTGTTAATCAACCTCAAGTGCAGGGTTGCGAAGTAATAATAACTCGATGAGACCGAACTCAAATACACAGGGAATGGAGAACACAACCTATAACTAATCTAAGTTTAACTGTCTGCATTTTTAATCCAGCATGATAAAAAGAGTTTTGAAATAAATAATTAAATGACTAAGGATCTAGGAATCCACTAATAACAATCTTTATTTATTTACTAATTCAATTTATATCACAATTGGAATCGAAGTCCTAATCTATCCAATCAGAGGATCACTACCAAAGAAAGGACTAAAGCCGACGGTTGTGCAGTGGTATCCCCGACGGCTTTTAACCGTCGGATTAGCTGAGGGCTAAAAGCCGTCGGTGAATCACAGTAACTCGTCGGAAAAATTATGGAGCTTCCTTTTTTTTTTAACTATGGAGCTTTTAATGGAGGACGTTCAATCACTACTAATTTTCTATGGTGTGGTCAACTTGAGATTTAGATCTAGTCTATTTTTTGGATCAAACACTAAAATGATCTTGAAAAATGGATGGACAGCTGGATAAAACAAATACATCATGGTGGGGCTCACAACACCGACCACTAGCCGTTAGGCTAGTGGCAGCGTCACGAACCAAACCGCGTCTGGGGTAACACCAAATCGGATTACGTGCTGAGTTAGTCAGTACGCTATTATCATACTGGGTAAACTTAGTTGGACCCACCTTGAATGTATGTGGTCTATCCACTCCGTCCATCTGTTTTTCCATCTAATTTAAGGGGTTAATCCCAAAATTGAAGCATGTCCAAAGTTCAAGAGGATCATACCGCTGGAAACAGTGGGGATAATGATTTACACCGTTGAAACCTTTCTAGGCCCCACAGTGATGTTTATTTGTCATCTAACCTGTTCATAAGATCATATAGACATGGATGAAGGGAAAACAAAAATATAATCTTGATCTAAAATTTCTGTCCCCCAAGATTTTTTCAACAGTTGACATTCAATTTAACTGTTTCATGTGGTGTGGTCTTCTTGAACATTGGATATGCCTCATTTTTGGGCTCAAGCCCTAAAATTATCTGTTAAAATGGATGGATGGAGCGGATGAAATACATAAATCATGGTGGACCTCACAGAGTTTACTCAGTGCGCTAAGCGTAGTTAATCGCTACGCAATCCGCTTCCGGCTAACACCCACTCCATACGCCCTCCTCTCCCTCCCTCCCTCTCCTAGCTTGTCCCTACCTCGCAGATCTCGATGCCCCAGTACGCCATCTATTCCATACATGATCCGCTGCAAGTGGGCTTTTAGCACTGTCTTTGCGGAGAAAATGGGAAAGGGTTTTTATTAAAAAGGAAAAGGGAGGGAAAAACTCCACTTTTTCTCAGATCTGAGTGATCTAAAGAGCCCAACTTCTACACGATGCTGTGTCAGGTCGAGCATTCGTCCGCTGAGGTTGCTTTCGATTCGCTCTCCAATAGAGGGCCCTCGCATTCCGATAGGTCCGAAAAGAGAAATTAAGAGACAGAATCATTGCGCTCCAACAACTGGTTTCACATTTCAAAAAGGTAAATTTGAAAAGCTCCCATTTACTTCCACAAAGATTTCTACTACAGTTTCTTATTTTTGAATTCAAAAAAGATTTGTTTGGTTGAATTGAATATAATTGTTCTATCTTATTTCAAATGGATACCGCATCCGTTCTATTCAAAGAAATTGAATACATCAAGTTCCTCCATGAACAAGTCAGTGTAAGTTCCATGGAAACCAAATGTAGAAGTTAAGAAAAAAATACAAGAAAGAGAATAATATATGCCTAATTTCATCTTTTTCTTCTATAATTTCAAGTTTTAACTACATACATGGAAAATGTTTCCATTCAACACTAGCAGGTATATTTCTTTATTGTGCAAAATGCTAACAGTGTGAAGAGGCTTCCAACTATTTATTAGATTGGGCCTAACGTAAAATTCATTGGATGGGCCACACATTTACATGAAATATGGACTATTAGTTGCTTTCTTCTAACCATCCATTTCATTTGTTCATGTGTGGCCCACCTAATGAGTAGACCAACCTTTTTTTTTTTTTTTTCATCCAACTTGTTCATGGCATGTGGCCTGGTTATGGTGAAGATCTTCATCAATCTGATAGTCATTGTTATGATCTTTGAAATACTTGTTATGATTTATCTCAAGAAGTAAAAGATTTGTACCGTGTTATGTAGAATTTCGATAAATTGAATGGCTCAGATGGACCGAAACAAGATCTTCGAAACTGCGGGCCGTGTTTAGTTCCAATTACAAGCACCTTCTCAGTTACTAGGGAGGTTGGAGCTAAATTTTTGACACCTATGTTCAGAGGAATTTCATGGTTTCGAGGACCTGATTGCTGCAATTTAACCAAACCCAATGACATTTAGCATAGATTTAATTACTCTAACAGCATTCTTCTTAAGATTTCATTTATATGGAGTTGGGTGTCATATATAGAATTAATTTTTATGAGAATACAAATTTCGTATGTTTGGAATTTGAATGGCAAATCTGATTTTGATTTCCTGTGTAGCCTTACCTTTTCAAATAGGTTGATTGGTATGTGGCTTTGGAGAACATGTTTTTGAAATGGGTATTCAGCGAGTTCTGAATGTGTGCATTAATTAGGAGATCGATTTTCATTTATTTTTTTGAAAAAATTAATGAGAAACACCGACAGTTAAAAACCGTCGGCCAATGGCTCTCTAGCTCACACTTTGACCAGTCGGAAACAGCGATGGTAATGGCCATTGAAAATGCCGACAGCCAAATCCGTCGGATTTGACCGGCAAAAACACCGATGGTTTTGGCCGTCGAGAACACCGACGGTTTAAATCCGTCGGCGAGCAACGCCCAGGCCCCCTTTCCCGACGGCCTGTCCGACGGCTAAAATACATCGGCGAAGTTCAATGCCGACGGTTTTTGACCGTCGGCATTGCCCTGTTTTTTTGGTAGTGGTTGATTTAGTTAAGCCATTCCTAACATCAAGAGGGATATGATTTCAATTGGTAGGTTCGCTCATGGAGCACTCAAACATTAATCACATGGAATTAAAAGCATCCAACACACCCTTACGCATCATGGAATTAAAAGACTCCATGAAGCATCACAACTCCTCACTCTACTCATATCATAATTTGTACTCAAATGCTCCTAAAACACCCCTTTATATAGGCTTTGATCATTCCGACTTTAAAATCACCTCAAACTTATGCACTTCAGTTACACTTTGATCGCATCAAACTCAACTTCAGTCACACCGAAGTTGCAATCAGTCATACCAACTTAACTCTCGATTACAACTAAATTTCCTTAGTTTGCATCTGAAGTCTCTATCTTTCTTCAGTTGCACCAAACATATCTTCGATCACACTGAACCTCTCTTCGATCACACCAAAGTGACCTTCGGTTGAAATTGAATTAACTCTGAGAATGATAGTTTATTGTTGTACTATATTGTGCACTTTCATTCGGACCAAACCGACCTTAGGTGGGACCCAACAGTCTGTTGTTTCTACTATTGGACTTGTGATTCAACTTATTTTTTCTCTCCTTTTCACTTAGGGCATGTTTGATTTTCCAAATCTAATGTAAATACACGATAAATGAGTAATGATTACTCTTACATCCTGTTTGAAAATTCATATGTGTTTCTACTTGAAAAACTGGTCCAAGTAGACTAGTTTAAATTTGTGGACCCCACCGTGATATATATGATGTATTTGTGTCGTCCATCCATTCTAACATAACATTTTGAGGGATCAGCCAAAAAATGAAGTCGATCCAACACTCAAGTGATCCACACCAAAGGAAACAATGGCCCCAAAAAGTTTTTAAAGGTAGGTGTTTGATTTCCTAAATCCTGTGGTGTGGCCCACTTGATCTTTGGATCTTCCTCATCTTTTTGGATGATTCCCTAATTTCAGCTGGGATAATGGATGAACGGTATGGATAAGCCACATATATAACCGTGGGCCCCACATATTTCACAGCGTCATCGATTTTAGTGCCAAAAAAAGCAAGCGTCAAATCTATCACTGCTGTAATTACTCAAGGAAATCATTATTACCTATTTCCCATGTATTTACCATTGGTTTGTAAATTCAAATAGGCCCTTAGTTTACTTGGATCTTTGGCATGTTAATTCTTCATTAACCATCTCCAAATCTCAAAGTCTTCACTTTATCATTCTTTGACCATTAAATCTTCTCTTTAATCATTCTTTTCTCCTTACCTCTCATAATCACCTTGTAAGAGAAAACATGTCAAAATAGATTGATTAAGCGCATTCATGTTCACAAAACTAATGTATAATAGGGGAAAATATACAATATTTTACACTCAACATCAACTCACCCAGTCAGCCTACCCAGGTCCACAACCCAGTCCACTCACCTAGTTAAGCACTAAACCAAGTCCAAAACCAAGCCCAAAACCAAGTCCAATAGGAGAAACGGTCAAAACATCAAAGCATCAACCTTCACAGCAAAGCCTCTACACGCTTGGAGGATGCTGCTTGCCAAAGCAATGAGTCTAAGTGGGGATCGACGACATCAAGGTTTCCACCAACCATGTGGCACTCCCCTTCTTTCGGGTAGCACCCCTCAAGCATATGTGTTTCTCCTTTTTCAAACCTTAAGTGTGCGGTTGAGGTGCATTTACTCGGGCGTTCATCTTCTTGCCCAAAGTTACTATTTTACCATTTCGTCCAATCCATGAGATCGATGATGCCATGTGCCAATCTCCAATCTCAGCCCCCCCTTTTAAAAAAAAATTAAAGTGGGATCTTGTCACGATTTCATTTATCGCCGAAACATTTACAGACCTTTAGGCGCCCCTCGTCCAAAAAAAAAAACAAAAAAAAAATAAAAAAACAAAAAAAAAAAAACAAAAGGCCCCACCTATCATGTGAATAAAAAACAGAGAAGGGGGGGGGGGGGGGGGGGGGGGGGGGGGTAGCGACCAAAAGCTTCTCGAGCAAACAAAAAAAAATCGGTGGCCAAAGTCGAGGGCAAACCGCCCTCAAGGAATGCAGAAAGATCCTACCCCTACATTGTTAAGAAGAAGCAATCTCTTAACTAACCTCGGAAGAAGAGAGCGGGAATTAAAAATTCTATCTGAGCACCCTTCACTCGCTTGCCTCGCTAGAGCATCAGCCACTGAATTCCCTTCTCGAAAAGTGTGGTTGAAAATAAGATTTAGAGTCCACCTTTTCTGCTGAATTTCTCCCATGATGTACCAAATATTCCAGCCCCTATAGCTTCCGCAATGAGCTTAGAATTTGATTCGACAGAAATATTGGCTAAACCGAGGTTAGAACAAATGATCAGCCCATCTAGCATTGCCTGAGCTTTCACTAGTGAATTGGATGTTATACCATAGTTTCTTCAAAATGCAAATATGAATCGACCTTGGCTATCTCTACAGACTCCCTCACCGCCACTTTGGCCTGGAATATCTCTCGACGATCAGTCGATGTTAAGCTACAGCCAGTCAATAGGTGGCTTTGCCCACATAATGAGAATGGGCAACCCTCTAATCGATGGAGAATGGTTGGCTATTTTAAGCTACTGGAGAGAGATGGATTCAAAGAAGGAATTCTTATCGGGGACTGGGATGGATGAGTCGATCTCTCTCAACCATTTCGATACTTTGAGGATGATCATTCTCGCTGACATGACATGGCCCTCATACCGGGCTGAATTTCAGCTAAGCCAGGTTTGCTAGATGATGAAGGAAGGGGCGATGCTAATAAGAATCTTGAATCTTGAATTTGTGCTTGCCTTTGCGGTCCATTGCTGAAACCTGAGGGGGAGAGATTGGTTATAGACGAAGGGTATATCGAACAGATTGTAGAAGAAGCTCTAAATAGTCGTCGCGATGCTCCCATGACAAAACAGGTGGCCAGCTTCCTCCACAGAGGGGGAGGGCTGGTCTAAAACAGAGCGAGGATTATGTCTCGTGGGGGACCTGATGACGCCATTGAGACTCCAACGTTTTGCACCACGACATCAACAGGAACAACACTGTGAATGGCTTTCCATGTAAAAATTGCCACTTTCGATAGGAGGAATTTGTTCCAAAGCCACTTCGCCCATTGTTTAATCAGGTTGTGATCATAGACCCGTTCCACACAGATTTTATGGTGAATTTCACTAAGGAAGAGAGATCCCATATTAGCCTATCTGATCTTCCTGATAGAGCAACTGAGCTGGCTAATAAGGACTGAAACATTGAATCTTGGATAAAAGGGAGAGTGTTAGAAAAGCATCACCACCCTGCAGGGGAGAAGAAATCATGGACTAGGGCTTGAAGACTTGCTGAGGAATAGGCCCAACTACTACTTCAGCCAGGAACCCCCAACTCGACCAATTTATGAACCAAAAACTAATGTCACCTTCTCCAACGAGCCATCTTGAGTGAAGCAATGTGAATGCCAATGATCTGGATATTTCCTTCCAACCTAGGGAAGTGACCGGGCCTATGAGTCCTTTGCTAGAGATAAGCTTCTTGAAATATTTAGCTGAAAAGTATTTTGCCTAAAGCGGCTTTCCCTACAACATATTCTAGCCCATCTTAACTCTGAAAGCACGCATTACATCATCTGAAGTCTTGAAACCCAATCCTCCTTCATGCAAAGGAGTACATAATTTTGACCACCTGATCCAATGTCTTTTTATGCTACCTTCCAAACTTCCCCAGAAAAAATTTGCAAGGGCCCTGTCAAGAGATTTACTCATAGATTTTGGAATTAAGATGGCTGACATGAGGTGAATTAGAAAGCTGGTTAAAACGTGTTTGATAAGCACTAATTTTGCCACCGGGTTGAGGAGCTTGGCCTTCCATCCTTCAATTTTATTGGATACTTTTTGGATGAGAGGATGCAAGAGGGGCCCTTTGATCCTTCCTTCAGTTAGGGGGACGCCGAGGTAAACCGTGGGGAAGAAAACTTCGTTGAATCCTGTTAAGTTGCGCATCCTTTGAGCTTTGGACATAGACATCGCCTTGGGAGCAATGAAAGATGTTTTGGAGGCATTGAGTTTCTAGCCAGAGGCAATCTCATAATCACGGATAAAATTGAGAAGAATACGCACATTGGATTGTCTTCCATTAAGAAATAAGATGGCATCGTCAGCAAAAAAAAAAAAAAAGGTGGGCGATATTGGGACAATTTCTGGGAAGTTTGTAAGGTTGACAGCTCCCCGAATGGAAGAGGTTGGAAATGTCCTTGCTTAGGACTTTAGCTGCAAGGATGAAGATTGACGGCGAAACTGGGTCACCCTATCTTTGCCCTCTACTGGATTTTAAAAATCCAAAACTTCTTCCATTGGTCAGAATGGAAAACCAGGCATCGTTCTAACATCGCTACAAGGAAGAGATATAAAGGGGATGAAAACCGAATTTTTTAAGCACCTGAGATATGAAGGCCCATTCCATCCAGTCATATGCCTTTTCCATGTCAAGTTTGATGATCAAATTTCCCCCATATACCTTATGATCGATTTCATAGGCCATCTCTCTAGCTAATGATATATTTTCTGAGCACCTTGCTGATTTGAGATGATAACTGGAAGAATGCAAGCCAGCCTAGATGCCATGATTTTGGAGAAGATCTTCTTTATGCAGTTGTAGAGACTGATCGGCCGGAAGTCTGAAATGGAAATCAGGGTGTTTTTCTTTTGGATAAGGCATATTAGAGTACATTAGAATGATCTCGGGGTCACCCCTCCATCAAGAAAGTCTTTGGCCACTGCGAATCGATCATCCTTGATCACTTCCCAATAAACTAAGTAGAAGGCTCCCCCAAAGCCTTCCGGACCTAGAGCACTATCGACCAAAATAGAAGACGTGGCTTGTTTTACTTCTTCCTGCAATAGGGGTTGCATGAGTCCAACATTTATCTACTCGGTAACCAATGTGGGAATGCATTGCAGGATATGTTCATTTAAGTTGCTTCCACCTGAGGTGAACAACGCCTTAAAATAGCTCTCAGCTTCAGCCCCCATTTCTTCTGCCTTTTATGTGATTTCGCCTGTGGCTCTCATGAGCTTCTTGATTGCCAGCCTCCTTTGATTATCAAGGACAGAGTCATGGAAAAACCTCGTGTTTCGATCTCCTTCAGATAGCTACGAATTCCTCGATTTTTGTTTCTAGAAGATTTCCTCATGAAGATAGGCTTTTGTGAGCCTCGCCTGAGATTGGTTGAGGGTGGAACTATCTAAAACTGACTGAGAAGTTAGAAGGTTGAACTCTGCCCTATTTACCTCATCCTCTGCCTCTTAAATGTTCTTATGAATATCGCTAAAAACCTCTTTATTCCAAACTCTAAGCATAGCCTTCAGATTCTTCAGCTTGATGTGAAACTTGTACATGGGAATGGCTACAATATTGATGTCCCAACTGGTCTTGATTGTCGTCATAAAGTCGTCATGTTCTTTCCACATCCTCCAAAATCTAAATGGACGAGGAAATTTCTCCACTTCTTGGAGAAAGGAGAGCAAGATGGGAGAGTGATCTAAGAAGGATCTAGTGAGGTGATCGACCTTAAAGGTAGGAAGATATCTCATCCAGTCCACGTTGATAAGCATCCTATCCAACCTTACCCATCTACGGCTCGTACATGCCCTATTGTTACACCAAGTGAATATGGATCCTGAAAAGCCTGCGTCCATGAGGCCTGTCTCATTGATCGGGTCCTGAAAATCTAACATCGCTGCTACCAATTGCTGATTTCCTTCAAGCCTCTCGCCCAGAATTATAGTAAAGTTGAAGTCTCCATAGACAAGCCATGGGCCCTGGATGATAGCAAAGATCCTCCTCATTTCTTCCCAAAGGTGCTTACTCTACTCTCTGCTATAACTGCCATACATTGCAATGATATAGGCCCTGGATGTTGAATGTGATGCTCTAACTAGATGCTCGAATTGATTGGATTTGGAAATGGTCTTTTGCCAAGATCCAAATTCTACTGTTGACAATGTTGTGCACTATCTGCCGTTAAAATCCCAACTTAGCTGCCAGGGCAAGTCTCTTGGATTCCCTGATCATCGACTCCTGAATGACTAAGACTGTAATGTTGTGTTTTCTGACCAATCGTTTAAAGTGGCGGGTGGTTAGGGAATTACCAACACTACGCCAAAACAGTGAAAAAGGACGATCCAAAACCGTCTCAAATGACCAAAAAGGACAGTCATGGACCGTCGCATTGGCCGTCAAATTTTGACGTGCCGTATTACTTAAAGGACGATTGAAAACCGTCATTCTTATTGACAAAAAAAGGACGGTCATAGACCGTCCTTAAAAAGGACGGCCATGGACCGTCTCTTATGGGCCTTTAAAGAAAGGACGGTCATGGACCGTCCTTAAAAAGGACTGCCATAGACCGTCTCTTAGGAGCCTTCGGCCATGGACCGTCCTTTAAAATGACGGTTGTGGAATGTCCTTAAAAAGGACTGTCATAAACTCTCTTAGGAGCCTTCAAAGGACGGCCATGGACCGTCCTTTAAAAGGACGGTCAGGGCCCGTCCTTAAAGTGGACTGCTATGAAACGTGTCTTATGAGCCTTGAAAGGATGGTCATAGACCATCCTTAAAAAGGACTAATATCAGCTATCTCTTATCACCCTTGAAAGGACATTTTCAAATTTGACCTGTTACAATATATTTCATCGTATTCTTCCTGATATACACCTGTTATATAATATATTTCATCATATTCACATTCACATCCATCTAAACCCAAACTACGTAAATCCATCTAAACATAAACTATATTCATCCAAACATAAACTACATCCATCCAAACACTAAACAATCTTATCCACATTACATTCATCCACGCATGATACATATAAGTTTAACATCATAAATTAAAAAAGGAAAAAAAAATCAGCAACAATTTTCTGTCTTTCATTTAATAAAAAAATATTCAACCAACAAAACATTATAATTTAGAATCATGAAGAATTACAGAAACTTCTTCCAAAAAAGTGGACACTTTAAAAATAAAAATGATCATTAAAATAAAACTAATGCAAACAAATAATGCAAAAAAGTGTTTCAATTAATAGAAACAACAACATATTTTAAAGCTTTGTAAAAATGGGCATGTGTTAAAAGGGATACATTCTTGTTTGTTGTCATGTGATTGGGCTATATTATTACAGCAATTGGGTTTGGGTTCGAGTTCCGGAGCGGGTTTAGGTTTGGGTTTTCAAGTTTAGGTTTAGATTTAGGTTAGGGAGTTGAGATTAAGATTAGGTGTAGGTCTAAGTTTAGGAATTTCAGAATACATTTAGGTTTTAGGTTATAGGTTTAGGTTCAGATTTAGGTTTTAGGTTTAGGTTAAGGTTAGGTAATAGGTTAGAAGTTTAGGTTATAGGTTATAGGTTTTGGTTTAGGTTTAGGTTAAGTTTTAAGTTATAGGTTTAGGTTAAGGTTCAGGTTTAGGTTATAGGTTATGGCTTTAGGGAATTGAGAATAGGTTAAGGTTAAGGTTTAGGTTTAGGAAATCGGGTTCAGGTTCGGGATCGACTTTAGGTTAGGGTTTTCAAGTTTAGGTTTAAGTTTAGGTTAGGGAGTTGAGATTAGGATTAGGTTTAGGTTTAAGGATTTGAGAATACATTTTGGCTTTAGGTTTAGGTTTAGGTTTTAGGCTTAGGTTTAGGTTAGGTTTAGGTTTATGTTGGGTTATAGGTTAAGGTTTGGTTTAGAAAATCGGGTTCGGGTTCGAGTTCGGGATTGGGTTTAGGTTTGGGTTTTCAAGTTTAGGTTTAGGTTTAGGTTAGGGAGTTGAGATTAGGATTAGGTGTAGGTTTAGGTTTAGGAATTTGAGAATACATGTAGGTTTTAGGTTTAGGTTTAGGTTTTAGGTTATAGGTTAAGGTTTAGGTTAAGGTCCAGTTATAGGTTATAAGTTTAGGTTATAGGTTATAGGTTATGGTTTTAGGTCATAGGTTTTGGTTTAGGTTAAGGTTATAGGTTTAGGTTTAGGTTTAGGTTTAGGTTATAAGCTATAGGTTTAAGGAATTAAGAATAGGTTAAGGTTTAGGTTTTAGAAATCGGGTTCGGGATCAGGTTTAGGTTTGGGTTTTCAAGTTTAGGTTTAGGTTTAGGTTAGGGAGTTGAGATTAGGATTATGTGTAGGTTTAGGTTTAGGGATTTGAGAATACATTTAGGTTTTTGGTTTAGGTTTAGGTTTATATTATAGGTTATAGGTTTAGGTTTAGGTTATAGGTTTAGGTTAGGTTATAAGTTATAAGTTTAGGTTATAGGTTATAAGTTTAGGTTAAAGGTTATAGGTTAAGGTTTTAGGTCATAGGTTTTGGTTTAGGTTAAGGTTATAGGTTTAGGTTAAGGTCTAGGATTAGGTTAAGGTTATAAGCTATAGGTTTAGGGAATTGAGAATAGGTTAAGGTTTAGGTTTAGGAAATCGGGTTCGGGTTCGGGATCGGGTTTAAGTTTGGGTTTTCAAGTTTAGGTTTAGGTTTAGGTTAGGGAGTTGAGATTAGGATTAGGTGTAGGTTTAGGTTTAGGGATTTGAGAATACATTTAGGTTTTAGGCTTAGGTTTAGGTTTTCGGTTATAGGTTAAGGTTTAGGTTTTAGGTTATAGGTTAAGGTTTAGGTTTTAGGTTTAGATTAAGGTTTTGTTATTGGTTATAAGTTTAGGTTATAGGTTATAGGTTAAGGTTTTAGGTCATAGGTTTTGGTTTAGGTTAAAGTTATAGGTTAAGGTTTAGGTTTAGGTTTAGGTTAAGGTTTAGGTTTAGGTTATAAACGATAGGTTTAGGGAATTGAGAATAGGTTAAGGTTTAGGTTTAGGAAATCAGGTTTGGGTTTGGGATCGGGTTTAGGTTTGGGTTTTCAAGTTTAGGTTTAGGTTTAGGTTTAGGTTAGGGAGTTGAGATTAGGATTAGGAGTAGGTTTAGGTTTAGGAATTTGAGAATACATTTAGGTTTTAGGTTCAGGTTTAGGTTTTAGGTTATAGGTTACGGTTTTAAGTTTAGGTTATAGGTTTAAGTTTTAGGTTATAAGTTAAGGTTTTAGGTCATAGGTTTTGGTTTAGGTTAAGGTTTAGGTTATAAGCTATAGGTTTAGGGAATTGAGAATAGATTAAGCTTTAGGTTTAGGAAATCGGGTTCGGGTTCGGAATCGGGTTTAGGTTTGGGTTTTCAAGTTTAGGTTTAGGTTTAGGTTAGGGAGTTGAGATTAAGATTAGGTGTAGGTTTAGGTTTAGGGATTTAAGAATACATTTAGGGTTTAGGTTATAGGTTATAGGTTTAGGTTTAGGTTTAAGTTAAGGTTTAGGTTTAGGTTATAAGCTATAAGTTTAGGGAATTGAGAATAGGTTAAGGTTTAGGTTCAGGAAATCGGGTTTGGGTTTAAGTTTGGGTTTTCAAGTTTAGGTTTAGGTTTAGGTTAGGGAGTTGAGATTACGATTAGGTGTAGGTTTAGGTTTAGGGATTTGAGAATACATTTAGGTTATAGGTTTAGGTTTAGGTTATAAGTTATAGGTTAGGGTTAACGTTTTAGGTTTAGGTTAAGGTTAAGGTTAAGTTATAGGCTATAAGTTTAGGTTTTAGGTTATAGGTTAAGGTTTTAGGTCATAGGTTTTGTTTTAGGTTAAGGTTATAGCTTTAGGTTTAGGTTATAAGCTATAGGTTTAGGGAATTGAGAATAGGTTAAGGTTTGGGTTTAGGAATTTGAGAATACATTTAGGTTTTAGGTTTACGTTTAGGTTTTAGGCTTAGGTTTTAGGTTTTAGGTTTAAGATTATGTTATACGTTATAAGTTAAGGTTTTAGGTCATAGGTTTTGGTTTAGGTTAAGGTTTAGGTTATAAGCTATAGGTTTAGGGAATTGAGAATAGGTTAAGGTTTAGGTTTACGAAATCAGGTTCGAGTTCGGGATTTGTTTTAAGTTTGAGTTTTCAAGTTTAGGTTTAGGTTTAGGTTAGGGAGTTGAGATTAGGATTAGGTGTAGGTTTAGGTTTAGAGATTTGAGAATACATTTAGGTTTTAGGTTTAGGTTTAGGTTTAGGTTTTAGGTTATAAGTTTAGGTTTAAGTTAAGGTTTAGGTTTAGGTTTAGGTTTAGGTTATAAGCTATAGAATTAGGGAATTGAGAATAAGTTAAGGTTTAGGTTTAGGAAATTGGGTTCGGGTTTAGGTTTGGGTTTTCAAGTTTAGGTTTAGGTTTAGGTTATAAGCTATAGAATTAGGGAATTGAGAATAGGTTAAGGTTTAGGTTTAGAAAATTGGGTTAGGGTTTAGGTTTGGGTTTTCAAGTTTAGGTTTAGGTTTAAGTTAGGGAGTTGAGATTAGGATTAGGTGTTGGTTTAGGTTTAGGAATTTGAGAATACATTTAGGTTTTAGGTTTAGGTTTAGGTTTTAGGTTTTAAGTTACGGTTTTAGGTTTAGGTTAAGGTTAGGTTATAGGTTTAATTTTAGGTTATAGGTTATAGGTTAAGGTTTTAGGCCATAAGTTTTTATTTAGGTTAAGGTTATAGGTTTAGGTTAAGGTTTAGGTTTAGCGAATTGAGAATAGCTTAAGGTTTAGGTTTAGGAAGTCGGGTTCGAGTTTGGGATCGGGTTTAGGTTTGGGTTTTCAAGTTTAGGTTTAGGTTTAAGTTAGGGAATTGAGATTAGGATTAGGTGTTGGTTTAGGTTTAGCGATTTGAGAATACATTTAGGTTTTAGGTTTAGGTTTAGGTTTTAGGTTTTAAGTTACAGTTTTAGGTTTAGGTTAAGGTTAAGTTATAGGTTTAAGTTTAGGTTATAGGTTATAGGTTAAGGTTTTAGGCCATAGGTTTTTATTTAGGTTAAGGTTATAGGTTTAGGTTAAGGTTTAGGTTTAGGGAATTGAGAATAGCTTAAGGTTTAGGTTTAGAAAGTCGGGTTCGAGTTTGGGATTGGGTTTAGGTTTGGGTTTTCAAGTTTAGGTTTAGGTTTGGGTTAGGGAGTTGAGATTAGGATTAGGTGTAGGTTTAGGTTTAGGAATTTGAGAATACATGTAGGTTTTAGGTTTAGGTTTAGATTTTAGGTTATAGGTTAAGGTTTAGGTTAAGGTTAGGTTATAGCTTATAAGTTTAGGTTATAGGTTATAGGTTATGGTTTTAGGTCATAGGTTTCGGTTTAGGTTAAGGTTATAGGTTTAGGTTTAGGTTTAGGTTTAGGTTATAAGCTATAGGTTTAAGGAATTGAGAATAGTTTAAGGTTTAGGTTTTAGAAATTGGGTTCAAGATCGGGTTTAGGTTTGGGTTTTCAAGGGAGAAAAAAGATTTGTGGGTGCACCAAAATTCTAGTATATTACAAACGGCTGCCTACATACCCGAAAAGTCAGATTGGGATCAAGCCACCGATGTTTCCCCAAGTACTCATAAACATTCATTGTAAGCATTTTATCTATGTGCACGATGACCATACTGTTAAGATCAATCCTCTTATTTTCATTTACAGAAACTACTAGATGACAAATTATGTGTAACATACAGAGATGGTTCAGCCACTTGTGCAATTAGGGAAGGTTCAAAAGGACATACATATTTGAAAGACGGATTTTGGGTGTAGTAATGGCGATGGTGTTCCAATTTGAGGCTTTTTGGGTGCGATTTCATTGCCACTTTTCTTCATTGTCAAGCCCCAATCACAAACTTCTGGATTTGGCCGATAAAATATATGAAAAGATTCAACCCCACAAAAGAAGATGAAAAACAAGCCATGAATGATAGAGCAATGCAATTGCCTAATCGCGAGTGCAACTGTTCAGGTTGGCCTAGTTCTTCAGTGGGCCATGCACGTATGCATATGTCAATGGTTCATGATCAGACTATCCTGATAATACATGATTGACAAAGATACCCATAACGGCCCACTCGAAGATTAGCCTAGATGTCACTCATGTGCAACTTCAATGTTGACGGTTTGTAGTCATTAGAAAATAGCAAAATTGAAGAAACAGAACAGAGTAAAGCCTTAAATTTGAAAGAAGGATTTGTAACTATGGATTTGTTTTGTTGGGTTCTTCATCTAATATCTTTGTTCTACTCTTTAATGTCTTTAATGGACTATTTCAGGCATAATATACATCTATGCTATATATAAGAGAGCAACTCTAGGAATTGAAATTTATAACTAGCCCACCATTTGTTAATTCCATTTCTAATGCAGGTCAGCCCAAGCAACATCTTCTTGCAACTGGATGGAGTGTGTAAGTGCAAAGAGGCTTGTTGCAGGTGATTCGGTCCTTTTTCATCTGGTATGCTCGTTCAGATCCTCATGCCAGCTATCTTATGCAAGCAGCATTTCAACTTGCCATGTCATATATAATTTGCATCTAACACTAAAATATATTGGTTTCATCATCAGGAATGAAAGAATCAGTTAATCCTGGGAATTTGGCATGCTAATCAGCCACAAACAGTCATGCCTTTGTCACTATATATATTAACTTCTTGAATTGTCTTTCATAAAAAGAAAAAAGAAAAAAGAAAGAAATAGTTACTGACCATATGCACTGGTGGATTTCATGTATGAGGGTTTGTATGTGGATTTCATAGGGTTTGTACTCTCAAGGTAAGGAGTGATGATGTACTCTCCTCCATCTCTTTGAGTGTCCCTAACAGTTGCATCACAGTCAAATTTTCATTGGTACAATTTAGAATGTACAAAATAATGGAAAGTAGATTACTGAATCACAATTTCATGTAAAATCTTTCTGCCAGCTCCAGATTCCTGAGGTATTTCAAATCTACCCTATGATTAGAAGCTAGATTTGAAGCAAAGAACATTATGGAATCAGGTCGCAATGTGAACAATGAAAATAACTTAGAAAAGGATAAAGCTTGTGGAGAAAGTTTTTGCAGCTTTATCAAACCCATTTGTATGTATTAGATCATTCAAGTGTAAAATATTAAGAAAGTTTTTTAGTGTAGTACATATGAATTAAAACTGCACTAACAGTAAACTGTTAACTATAAGAGGAACTAAGGCAATGGTAATTAAATAATAAACAAAAAATAACGAAAAGAAGATCTTATCCAAATAAGTGTGTTGGCATGTGTGATAAGCAAGCATATTTGGTTGAAACAGAATATAGGAGTTTTTGTAACATTGCTAGATAGGTCAGATTCTAAGAAGGTTGCAAGTACAAAGGAACATACCAGCAAAAAAGTAAGATTAAGATATTTATTTAAATAAAGTGGGTGGGCATAATCATCAACAACATTTAGTTCATAAAACTGCCATAGCAAGGTGTCCAGTTCTATGTATTGTATGACTTTAGTGGTACACTTAAGACCTTTCCCATAGGAAAAATTCAAGAAAGGTGTGAGTTTTAATCATATCAGCCCTATGAAAAGGTAAAAATCTCATCAATTTCAAGAAAGGAAGAAAAAAAAAACATCGACTTTGCCAAAAATGCAATATCATGAATACCCAATAAACAGAAACATAAAAAATAATGACAAAATTCGTATTATCCCAATTTCAACATACAGGTGTCCGCGAATCAAAGGTTAGGATTGTTCAACTCATCCCAATCTTGGGACTATGAGTAAGCGATTGTGCGGTTAATACAGCCAACTGCACAATTTTTAAGTTCCCGCATATCAAGTGCCTTGATCCAGCCAGTGCAATTGGGCCACCATTTCCAAGGAGAAATTACCAACTGATACCTTATATTTAAGGTACCATGTTCTTTTATCTTCCGCTGTCATGTTGCTTTTGTGTAACATCAAAGATATGCACAAGGAGTGCAACATTCATAAATATCACCTGGGATGAAAATGAGTATAGTCCATTCATATGGTGGCATGGTCTTACTCAAATTCTCTGCAAATGGTTCTTCCAATCTTAGGATTTTTGGTGCACAGGCCATTGATGGCGAGGCCTGTCAAATAACATTTCAATCATTGAATCACCAGGCCTACTTTACAAGCTAAAAATCTCTAATATTACTGTACAACCTCTTCACCCCAGGCATTTTATCATACCTCTTAGAGAAACTTCGACAGATCTGATGGAAGGATTGATCACAACATGTACCACTACTGTAGTAGAAGTCGGTTGTGAGTAGAAAGGCCTGAAAAAATCTCACAGAGGATGACAAAGACAAGGAAATTGAGGCTCAGCAGAATGCAGAGCTTCTCCTAAGGACTACATTTTCTTGGACATGGTAACAAGAAAATAGTAAGAGACTAGCATGAAAATGCTCATGACATCTCACAGAGCATCTTCCATTTTCATATGCTAACCCAACTAGGACGATTGACTATTCTGCCCATGTGATATTAGTATTACAGTAATGCAAACAACTGATTGCAGGGAAAATTAAGTAGAAACCACTAGAAATTTCAAATGATGCAAGCATAATACACCTACAAGCATATGGAGGGAGAAAATGCAGAGCATTTTTTTTCATATACTTTGTGCTCTCTTTTTAATGGGTATTCTAATCAAACAAAAAGGGAACCTTAGCCTTATGAAGACAAAAATAAAAAAAAATAATAAAATAAAATAAATCAAACAAACAAGGAACCTTTCCAATGTGATGGAACAACAAAAAATCAGGCGACTGCATATGCATGCACCAAGAAAACCATATCAATTTCAACATGCATGACCCTTAACATGAGTGATGTAGCAAAAGCAGAAAGGCTATTGTGGATGAGCACAAAATCCAAAGCAATTTGAATAACAATTTAGTTGGCAACTGGACACCTGATCCTCTCACTGCTTAACAATTTAGTTTTTTTAAATGTAACTACTTAGCAAAATAAACAGATACATAATACAATGCAGAATCTGCATCTTTGCACAACATACATGGACTTTCAGTTCTGACAAGTAGGACCTATGGTTTTGTATGGCCCAAACCTTGCTCTGTTGCATGCCATTGTGAATGGATCATGATCCAAAAGACTTCCAGATTAGAAGATCTCAGTGACCAATCATGAGACTCTTTTTTGTCTTTTTTCAGTTTGAATTGGATGATTGTTTCATTTCTCTTCTTAACCATCAATACATATCAAGAAATCAAAAGGTTAAAATGTCCTATTGAGTATATATCTGGTACACAGCTCATCAATGGCAGGATGCAGCAGACAATATTCTGGATTACCAAAAAATGAGTCCCACCTGATAGAAATGGAAACCATGCATCATATAATTCCTCATGAGCAATATCATCCCATTTTCAAATTGACCAAACAACCCCAACAAGTGACTCTCTTATAGTATTGATCAAAAAACTCTAAAAAATAACACAAATCATCCAGTTTCTATCAATCAGTCGCAACAAACAAACATTTCCATATTCAGACCCGTCTCACCTGAGTCAGATTATGGAAATGTTCTCCCTTAACGGTTAGCTCCGACGCACATCCAGATACATAAATGGGTACAGTTTCAAAGAACATTATTAGCAATGTTTCAAATGCATACCTCCCTTGGAAAGTCCTTCAGATGATCCTCATGAAAGTCCTAATCTATAAGAACCTTAACGGCAACATCCTACATTCCATGATTGAATAAATAAGAAGATGCATCACCTTTACTTTCAAGTCAAACAAAAATGGGACAGAGAACCATGTAAGAAACATGAAGAAAAATGTGGATTTCTTTGAATATGATAGAGAGATTGGTTCAGGAACTGAACCACAAATTATTCTCATTAGGTTAGTTATCAGAATAACATTTCCAGAGAAGTTCCCTACATTAAACACTTGCCTATGTAATTCAATTGTCTTCAGTAAAATCAAACATGGCAGGGTGATTCCACTCCAACACAAGAGCCCCATCATGTCTTATATAAAGAAGAAAGAAAATAATTGAGGCAATTTGCTAGAGGAAAGACAAAAGAAAAGAAAAGGAAAAAAAGAGTCATTGCACATACGACATTCAGCGTCGCACACAATGATCTGGGCCAATCATCAAGTGTAGTCCACCATAAACATGCACTTTCCAAAAATCAGTCGGACCCACCCATCAGGCAACACTTGTACAAGAAAAATGGACACACTACGAGAAAAATGCATGAGATCTACCAATGTTAGTAGATATTAACAATGTTAGTAGCAAAAGAGGACCTCCAAAACCTTAAGAACTGATGAAGGTGTTCAGATCTAGTAACCATAAGAATGCATTGTACTTTAAATGGTTGAATTAACGTTCATTACTATCAGCAAGAGCTACCTCCCAATGATGGATTCATTTGTTGCAAAAAATCTCCCTAATATCATACATGAAATCTACCAACAGTAGTAGTATTGAAAAAACAAAGAAATCAAAGAAATATTCAGCTTCTATACTTTAAATAGGCACGAAGAAAGCCAACTTTGGTATCTCCTAATCAAAAGTTTGGTCCTTAAAAGTTTAAAGAGGCATGAAGTGAGGCTGTGCCTTAGTAACCACCTCTGTAAATACAAAGGGAAAGTTAAAATAAAATAAATAATTGCATGGCTGGAAGAATGGGCACAAGACACAGTCCCAAGGTTTCCTCGGGTTCATATGCCATGTAAAAGGTCAATGCTTTCTAAGAAAAATATGAAATGGCAGTATCGCTGAGTTACAGACAGTTGAAATTCCTAATGGACAAAACCTCAATTTGACAGCGAAGTTAGTAACCACCTAACCTTGATTTCATAAACAAGAATGATTAGTTCTGCAAAACTTGATATAAATAAATCCCAATAACACCGGACATAAGAAATAAAGAAGAAAAAAAATAAACAAGGCAATTTGCAGCAAGTTATATGCAGATTTATATGTTGTATCAACCACGATTTTATGCATTGACTTTAAACAATAATAATTAGTTCCATAAAACTTGAAATAAATAATCCCAGGAACACCATACCTAAGGAAAAAGAAGAAGAAGAAGAAGAAGAAGAAGAAAATCAACAAGGTAATTTACAACAAGTTACATGCAGATTTATCATGGAATAGCAAATGTAAATGCGATAAACAGTTCCATAAATTGACTTGACAAATTATCTGCCGCAAATGCTATCAGTATCAAGCTCCAGTAAAAACATTTCAAGACATCCTACGTAACATGAAAACCAATTACTAATAAGAAATTTAACCTCAAGAAGTCCAATCTAGATCTGCATAGGCTGAAATGAAATAATTGAGAGAGAATTCATGTGAGGATCGAAATTGTAGAAGCAATACAATAACCATGTCCCAATATGCCATAGAAAAACATATTTCAATATCATGAATGAAAAACCCACCCAAAACATATTTCAATATCTGAATGAAAAACCCACCCTTGCTGAAAGCCATGAACAAAATTACTTTTTTTAAAAAAATAAATAAATTATATGCTCCCAATTGCATAGGACTACCTAGACAGACCAATCAAACGATTTTGACAGTCCCTTTGACCCAACCCACCCTTCGTTGGGGCATGAATCAAGCCATCCAATTAATAGAACCATAAAATGGAGAGTCGAGATTGCTATGAAAAAGGTCCAATTAACATATTAACCACCGATTTGGTGGGGCACATTTGTTAATGATTCCAAACAATCACCTTGCCCAGATGACTTTGACCAACACATCCATGTTTTGGAAAATAGAATGTCAGCAAATGAAAGTTCAACTTTTGGACAGTTATGATAATCCAATCAGTGTATTTTGCATGGTGGCCCGTGAAGTGTGGCTGAACCTAATGGACAATCCAGATCTATTGATTGGATAATCCATGTCTCTTCATTCAACTAGGAGTTGCCTTATCTTATAGTGATACATGAACAATGGATTCTCTTTAAAATAATTACCTCTGTATATAAAATTATTTCCATGTATAATTTACCTACAAGACAATTCATATAAAATTTATAAACGAAATAGTACTCCATTTAACTGAGTATGATAAACTGAGTGAGAGGAACTAACTGCTAAATGTGTATGATAACCATAAGTCATATTTCAGCGATGATCTAGAATAAGAAAGAAAGAACAAGCAATGTACAGAGGTGAAAGAGGGTGAAAGAGAAGGAATAAACATACACAGATGTAAGACGTGCAAAGTTGTAGGATATAATGAGTAATCACACATTAAACTAATGAAAATTGATGGTGTCCTCTGAGGAGAATGCCAATGGAATTATTGCACTACATATTCAGTTCAGGAGAGTGCCAATGGCACTGTTGCAGTATATATTCAGTTTTGCATCCATCAGTAACAAGAATTTTGAGAATTACATATCTCCATTCTTTATGGGACTTCATTTATGCTACTCATCAGATATTTCCATATAAACTTGAATATGGCAAAGCCAATTCACCAAAGCAAACATGGCAGGGTGATTGGATGATTTCAAACTACACTTAGATTGAATACCCATCTTCTCCGTGGCCTTCAGAGCAAGGTTATAAAGCAAATAAGCAGTCAACATTCGGTGTAGGAAAGTAAAGAAAAATGATGGCTAGGAATGTCTAATGTGTTGGTTGCCCACAAGTGTTTATGTTGCTTAAACTATATTTTCTGTAGATTTGACTTAGAGTTTTGAAAAGGGTGATCCAAACTGTCAAGTCAATGGCATGCAGAAATGGATGGAATATCTAACTACACCTGGTGCAATGCAGCTGCTGGTCCCCGGCCTGGGTAAACGAGAAAGTCCCACTGTGACGTTCTAAAAATGTTTCTTGTTGCCTGGGACATGTTTGGTTCGAGCGATTGAAAGGGATTGGAAGGCTTAATCCTAGGATTGGCAGGGCGTGCCAAACAGACCGGATACAGCAATCCCGAGATATAGCAATCTCATAGATCTTTCACCAATCCACTGACGCAGCTAGCATTACCTTGAAATCCGTGCAATCCACTCTAATACCATCCAATTTGCCAGGCCAAACAAGCCCTTATTGTACTGAGTAAACTCAGTAGGGCCCACCCTAAACCCTAAATCGCTAAATCCCCAAATCCTTAAATCCCTAAATCCCTAAATCCTTAAATCCCCAAATCTCTAAATCCTTAAATCCCCAAATCCCTAAATCCCCAAATCCCTAAATCCTCAAATCCCTAAATCCCTAAATCCCCAAATCCCTAAATCAGTATTGAGATTGAGAGAGACTAAGAGAGAGAGAGAGAGAGAGAGAGAGAGAGATACCTCACTGTCGTGAATGACCTTCAACCGAGCTTGAGAGAGAGAGAGAGAGGGCGTGCGTGCATGGGTAGGGCATTCGACAACAGACCGCAAGAGAGATCAGAGAGAGAGGAAAAGAGACAGAGAGAGAGAGGAGGGAGAGGATGCGAGAGAGACAGAGAGAGGAGATGGTGGAGAGATCAGAGAGATAGGAAGAGAGAGAGAGAGCGAGAGGATGGAGAGGGTGCGAGACAGAGAGTGAAAGTGAGCGAGGGAGAGGGCGCGCGGCTTAGGTCGAGTAGCGAGTTGGCTACTAAAGTGACGTCACCAACTTCTGTGGACCCCACTATGATGTATGTGTTGTATCCACACTGTCCATCCATTTTGAGATATTATTTTAGGGCATGAGCCAAAGAATGAGGCAGATAAAAATATGTAGTGGACCTCACCACAGAAAACACTAGAGAGTGTGATTACCACCATTGAAACTATCCTTAGGCCCACCATAATTTTTATTTGAAATCCAACCCGTTCAAAAGTTAAAAAAGACATGAAATAAGGTAAAACACAAATCTCAGCTTGATATAAAACTTTTTTGGCCCCCAAAATGAAAACAATAGTGATTGGATATTCATCATTAAAATCCTCTTAAGGCCCATTGTACTGTTTATTTGGCATTTAATCTGTTTATTAGGTCATACAGGCCTAGATGAAGGGGGGAAACAAAAATCATCTCGATCCAAAACTTTTATGGCCCCCAAAATGTTTTAAATGGTTGATGCTCATTTAACAGTATTTCCTGTAATGTGGTCCATTTCAAATTATGATATGCCTCATTTTTGGTCTCATGTCATAAGATGATCTTTAAAAATAGATGGACGACATGGATTAAACACATACAACATGGTGGGGCCCACACAGCACCAACCACCTGCCATTGGATGGTGTAGGGGGAGTAGTCAATTTGTTCCCATTATTTGTGGTGTGGTCTATTTAATCTTTGGATATGATTCATTTTTGGAATAATTCTATAAAATGATCTCGAAAAATGGATGAACGGTGTGGATTGATCCCAAATTTTAAGTAAATCCAAAACTCAAGTGAACTATGCCACATAAAACAGTATGGAATAATGATTTCCACCGTTGATACCTTCCTTGGGCCCACAGTAATGTTTATTTGTCATCCAACATGTTCATAATATCAAAAAGATATGAATGAAAGGAAAACACAAACATCAATTTGATCCAAAACTTCTATGAATGTTATTTTTAATGGTGGATGTTCAATCCCCACTTTTGTAGTCCACTTAAGCCTTGGACCCGCCCCATTTTTTAGTTAACATGTTAAAATGATTCGAGAAAGCGTTGAATGGTATGAAGAATGTTAGTCAATGACATGGGTGGGCCACACCACATAATATATGTGGATAGGGGTTTCCTTAAGGGCCTGTTTGATTTTCTGGCTCAAACATAATTACCTTGTAAATGAGTAATCATTATTTACCAAGGTAATTACTTGCATCTTTCCCAATGCTGGCTTGATCGGTTACTTTTTAAACACTTAAATTGAGGAATTTGTAAAATAAATATGGGGTCCACCATAATGTCTACGGCTTATCCACACCACCCATTCATTATGCCAAATGAATTTAAGGCATGAGCCCAAAAATTAGGCAAATCCAAAGCTCAAGTGGATCACAACACACGAAATCATGAGAATCAAATGCCTACCATTAAAAACTTGTTGAGGCCCTTAGAAATTTTACATCAGGCTTATATTTATATTTTTCCCTTATCCATGTCTATGTGACCCTATGAACAGGTTAGATGGTGAATAAACCTCAATGTGGGCCCAGTAAAAGATGGTGGACAAATTAAGTCTATCGTTTCCTTTCATGTGAGCTAATTAAGCATTAGATCTTCTTAATTTTTTTGGATCATGTCCTAAAATATTCTAATAAAACATATGGATGACATAGATATATTATATACATTATGGTGGGGAACATGGATTTAAGTCAACATTTTTGGACCGATTTTCTAAGTGAAATCACAAACTCATTTTCAAACAAGTGAAAAAATAATAATTACTTCTTTACTAAGGATCATGGAAAATCAAACAGGCCTTAAAACTTTCATAATCATATATTGGGCATGCCTAAATGTGATTCACATATCCAACCCACTCATTATGTGTGTACCACTTGGATGAGGGGTCAGACCAAGTTTCAACCACATCTAAAACTCATGTAGGCCCCACCAAGTGCTTTTATATATTTTAGGATGTCTTCACATAGTTTTAGATGGTATGGCCCACTTGAGTTTCGTATACAGATGATTTTTGAGATATCTCATAACTTAAATGGGACACATCAAATCCACGATGTTGATGTTTGACACACATTATGATGGGGCCCACAAAACTTACTAACATCAATTCTTAAGTTCTCACGAGGCCAGTAAGTTGGGTCACAATTTTGACCAGAATATTTGGCTCATTTTACATGTCTGGCCCATTCACTCTATTTTACCGATCAAAACCCTCAATTTAACTAATTACTCGCCTCAATCAGGTTACATATAAGAAAAGATATTGGGCAAACAAAATTGATCAACAATTTGAGTGAATTTTAATTTAAACATCTGAAGTTATTTACTCTTCAATCTAGACTGTAGAGATTGTCCAAAAACAATTAAAGGTTCAATTAGTGGATGTGCATAATAATTTAGTAATTTTATTTTTCATAGATAAATTTCAGTTTCCTTTTAAAAATAACATTTTTTTTTTTCAAAATGTATATATTTTCTCTTTTAACAAAATATCATTTTTATTAAGAAATATTTCAAAAAATATTTAAAATACAAATTCTGATTTTTTTTTTTTTCAAAATCTCAAAAAATTTCTCATATTTTAATTTTTTCTCAAAAATTTCAAAATGCCGATTTTTTTCTTCAAAAGAATCATTTTGTTCTCAAAATTTTTCTCAAACATTGTTAAAATTTTTAACTTCTCAATATTCTTTTTCATGTGATATTAAAAATTTTGGTCCACTTAAGATTTAAATCTACACAATTTTTTATTCCCGGCCCAAAAATGGGTTGGAGAAATGTATGGGCGGCAAGGATATACAACACATCATCAAAATTTTACTTTTGTTATCTAACTTTTCAATTTTTCTTGTCAAAATACAAAATCTAGTTTTCTTTTTTTCTTTTTTCTTTTTTTATTTACAATTTGTCAATTTTTTTCACAATTTTGTTTAATTTTTTAAATTATCTTTTTCAAAATATCATTTTTTATCGAAATCTTTTTTTTTTTCAAAATTATCAACATTATTCAAAGTTCTTAATTTTCAAAATCTAATATTTGGCCCATTTTACATGTCTAGTCCATTCACTCTATTTTACTAATCACTACTCTCAATTTGGCTAATTACTCGCCTCAATCAGGCAACATATGAGAAAGATATTGGGCATACAAGATTAATTAACAATTTCAGTGAAATTTGATTTAAACATCTGAAGTTATTTACTCTTCAATTTGAACTTATTAGATTGTCAAAAAACGATTAAAGGTTCAATTAGTAGATGTGCCTAATAATTTAGTAATTTTATTTTTCACAAATAAATTTAACATTTTTTTTCAAAACGTATATTTTTTTTACTCTTTTAACTAAATATCATTTTTATTATAAATAAATTTAACATTGTATTTTATAAAATTTAGTTTTCTTTTTTTAAAAATATATTTTTTTACAATTTGTAAATTTTTTCACAATTTTGTTTAATTTTTTAAATTTTATTTTTCAAAATTTCATTTTTTTAATCTCACTTTTGTTATATAAATTTTTAATTTTTCTTGTCAAAATACAAAATCTAGTTTTCTTTTTTAAAAAATATATTTTTTACAATTTGTCAATTTTTTCATAAATTTGTTTAATTTTTTAAATTTTCTTTTTCAAATTATCATTTTTTAAATCTCACTTTTGTTATATAACTTTTTAATTTTTCTTGTCAAAATACAAAATGTAGTTTTCTTTTTAAAAAAATATATTTTTTTTACAATTTGTCAATTTTTTCACAAATTTGTTTAATTTTTTAAATTTTCTTTTTCAAAATATCATTTTTTTATCGAATTTTTTTTTTTCAAAATTATCAACATTCAAAGTTCTTAAATTTTTTTTTTTCAAAATCTAGATTTTTATAAAATTACAGTTGTTTTTTTCAAAATTTAAAATTTTCTTAAACCTTGTTAATTATTTTTCTAAGCTTCTCAACTATTTTTTTTTCGAAATTCATAAATTTTTTGAGCTTATTAATTTTTGACCTGAGCATTAGAGACAGTCTTTGATAGGGCCATAAGACGGTTTAGGACAGTCTCTAATAGAGATGGTTTAGGATCGTCTCTAATAGAGATAGTCTTTGACAGTCTCTAACAGAGACGGTCTTTGGCAGGGATATAAAACAGCTAAGGATTATCTCTAATAGAGACGGTCTTTGACAGTCTCAAATTACAAGTAAAAGACGGCCAATGATTGTCTCTAATGCAGACGGCCAATAACCATCTCGGATGACCACGTATAAGACGGTCAAAGACCGTCTCTAATGCGGACGACCAATGACCGTATCAAATGGTCGCATATAAGACGGTCAATGGCTGTCTTAAATGATTTGTGGACATTTAAGTTTTTAAGACAATATTAAGGATGGTCAGGGGCCATCTAAAATTTTAGAGATGGTTTACGGCCGTCTCTAAAGCGTCATTAAACCAAGCATTTTTAGAGACGGTCCAGAACCGTCTCGAAATCTGTCCTTTTTTTTTTTTTTTTTTTTCACGTAGCGCAACCCCTCTCGCATTCCATGAAAGGATGTTAGTCATCCGTAATCCATCCTCTCTTCTCTGCCCTCCTCTGTATGCTCTTGAGTCTCTGGCTTTTCCTACTGTTGATATTCCGCTTTGAGAGCTTTTCCCTTTTATTATTTTCTTTTGTTCTGTTCGAGCATTCTTTCTGGGAGCTGATGTTCAGCCCTTTAATGCTTGTCTACCCTTGAATGTCCACCCATAGGGCTAGAGCTTCCTTCTGAGTCTTGTTTGCTCTCATCTCGGTAGCCTGGGCTCCTTGACTGGCTAATTTTGTGACCTTTGTATCTGGAGGGATACCTCTTGCACCAACCTCCTCAGCTGAGTCTTTGATGGATGATTGATGCCCCCTACCTGAGGACATTACTAGAGAAAAGTGAAGATTACTTGCATGGAATTCTAGTAGAGGGGGAGCTTGAGTAATTAGGGGGTTGATCTGCATTTTGCTGGTGCTATCTCTGAATAGGTCTTTCATACCTAAGTGTCATCTATCCTAGTCCATCATAACCACAGGCGTTGGGACTTGGCACTCACTAAACTGAATCGAAGGAGTGATGATCTGATTGCTGTTCTGATGGATAGTACGGGGTTCTTCCATGTGACAGTTTTGCTGTGGAGGAGAGATATGCTACACTATTCTTAAGACTGAATTAGGTTGTTAGGTGGCAATGGAGGGGTGAGTCTTCTCCTGTCTAGGGAGAGTAAGGGAAGGATTTGGCACATCCAGGGTCTGATGGTCTAATGAGCAAGATGGTTCAGCAGGGGTAAGTTCCTTTGGGGGGGGGGGGGGGGGGGGGGGGGTGCACTTCACTCTGTGCTGTCTGATGGGCCTGCATTATCTGTTGCTCCCATATTATGAGAGTAGTAGGAGGATTAGGCACATCCAGGGTCTGATGGTCTAAAGATCAAGTTGTTTCTGCAGAGGGAAGTTTCTGAGGGGATGGGGTGGGGGAGGGAAGGGGAATCTGATTTGTCACATCTCTCTACAGTCGGTTGGGCATTTTGTCGAACAGGTTGACTGCATATCATTTGATTGTATCTCCTAACGCAAGTTTCTGGATGGAGGTGACCATGACCATCATCCTTCTCTCCCTGATGGTTAGCAAAGGACCTTTCCACCCATTGCCTGGTGCCTTCAGTCTTTTTGGGAGTTAGGTGGTCATTGAGAGGTTTTACCACTCCTGACTAAGCGTTGGTTTCGAAAAATATAAAAATATGATATGATCTCCCTTCCACCAGCAGGTTGAACGTTGCAGAATGAGGGGACTTTGAATTTGGAATGATCATTACTCTGGCATACCACTGGTTTGGCCCGGCCAATGACCGCCTATCAATTTCCTGGACAAAGCCCATTTATTCTGCTATCTGTCCTATTGTGTGTTCATTCCAAGCGTGGAGGGGTATTCCATCTATCTGGATCCAAATACCCCTTCCTGGCATCGTCATTGTTGGGCCCCATGCTTTGGTATTCTTCATAGCTATTTTTTGCTGGATGATTTTGTCTCTGGAGAAGGCCAAGATAGCCTCCCTAGATGAGAACTTTAGAATGTATGAAGTTCCAGAGGCTCTTAGAATTTCTACCTGATTGTGCTAGTAATTAGAGGACCTGATTACTACATAGATGTCGTCTGATACATCTGTTTCCCCTAAGACTTCTCCAACTAAAGCATAGAGTAGGGACGCTCTACCCTGATCTGAAATCCATTTTGGGTCGATGATGGTATTGGAAGATATAGGTGATGAGGGGGGGTGGAGAGCTTCCGCATAAGAGAGAATGGGCCGGGAGTGGATTGGCTGGTGTTGAAGGGGTGGGGACTAGATAGATTGGGGTACTTTTTTAGAGGGGCCGGGCGGATCCAGTCATCCTGGTTGGAGCTCAACCTGTCCTTCCAAAGCTTGGATTTGGGGGCCGAATATCCTGCTGGGATTTGCCTGTGGAAGGCTTCATTAATCATCATTCTTCACCGGCCCATGAACCGATTGTTGAGGTTTTTTTTCGCATCTTGAGCCTCCTCCTTTCGTCGGAATCTAATGAAGGCAAAACCCCTTATTCTTCCAAATGGAACAGAGGTGGGAATGTAGACATCGGAGATGTCACCAAACTGCCCAAATCTTTTCTTCAAATCCTCCTCTATGGTTTTGAAAGCTAGGTTACCTACAAAGAGGCTACATTCTTCCTCCTGACGCCTCCTATTGCGAACAAACTTCCAGTCTCCCTCTTTAGGGTTCGATTCAGTTATGATCTGTTGATTGATGGTCATACTAGGGAGGCAAAGTTAGAGTCCATTGCTAGTCGAGCACATTCCTATCAAGATCGAAGGGTGTTATACTCGCCTATCGAGTCGCTCTCCGCTCGCCTGCTTCAGATCGCTCTCCGCTCACCTGCTTCAGATCACTCTCCTCCAATGTCAGCCCTTCAATCACCTTTTGTCCCTATGATCATCATGAATTACAAGAAAACCAGGTTGGGAGGCTATAAATAGACCCATTCCCTTCTCATTTCACACACCCTAAGCATCAGGAAGAGGGATCCTTAGCCTTAGCCATCCCTTCACCTTGGAGAGTGAGAGTGAGAGTGAGAACCTAGCCAGAGTCCAAGCCTTCTAAGCTACCCAAGTTCAAATCTAAACCACTCAACCTAACCTTGTAACATTACCATTCACCCAACCATTGAAGCCTTTATCAACTTCATCCAACTAGTGCATTAGCATCGTACAACATTCATTCCATTCTCAACCCACTTTCTCCTCATATATATTAACATCATAGTACATTTTCATCATTTTTACACTCTAATTGTCAAGCGTATGCTTTGTGGCTTACCAATATTATTGGATCTTATCCATTAAAAACCTTAATTAGTTAGTCATCGTTTAGCATATATATTGCATTTTATCATTTTCACGCATATCCGACTGGTGCGCATACGCTCTAAGATCTGCCGATATAATCATAGCAGGTCCACCAGAAACCTTAGCCGGTCGGCCGTCATTTTATTATAAGTATCTCATACATACATGCTTTACACCATGCACCTAATCATTTTGAATGTATGCTCTGCGACTTGTAGATATAGTCGGATCCTGCCTGTTAGAAATTTAGATCGATTAATCACTAATATCATTGCATTGCATTACATTTTTTTAAAGCGAGAACTACCCTTATTCTTTAAAAATTAGTAAGATATTGTAAAGTAAATACCTTAGATCCGTATGGGCAAAGTGGTTTCATAACACCCTCCATTTCTATAACCGTGGTTCCTTACTCAAAATCTCTGAAACCTAAACTCATGAGTCATCTTAGGGTTAAGGATCTTCAGATTCACAATCTTAAACATTTCTATGAGCTTTAAATGACTGTAGAATCATAATAATTGGTTAGTGGTGACTCTGTTCAAATATCATTTCTTTTACCCACATCACAAAAGACATTGGGTGAGGCAAACCAATGGAAGGAAGAGAGTAGATCTCTCCTACCCTCGATAAATCCACCCTCCAACGTCCACAATAATTAGCAGCGGTGACACTCACATCCACCGTAAAAATCTTCATAGGGGCCAACGTTGTGTTTATTCACCATCAAACTTGTTCAGATCATATAGTCATGGATGAAGGGAAAATACAAATATTAGCTTGATTTAAAATTTTTGTGTTTCCTAAGAAGCTTTTAATGGTGCGAAGTCAATCCCTACTATGGTCCACTTAAGCCTTGGATCTACCTATTTTTCGATCAGTACGCTAAAATGATATGTAAAAATGGATTGATGGAATTGATAGAACCCATACATTACAGTAAGCCCCACATAGCACTACCTGGACGGATTATCGTCTAGTGGTGGCAAGAAGCCATCCACTTCCGTAACCATCATATCAGTCGAGCTAGGCACAAACCATGCCAGCTCGAAGGCTTTACTCAAATTATTTTTAAAAAGCTCGGCTTGGATTGGTTCGAATATAAGCTCAAACCAAACCAAACCTCTCAGTCAAGCTTGTTTAAAAAAACAAGCAAAAATAAACCACAATAGTATAGGCTCGGCTCGGCTCGGCTTGATTAAGCTCGATTTGATTTGGCTTGATTTGGCTTGTAGATTATATGCACATTGTTTCCTATGGTGTGATCCACTTGAGCTTTGGATATGATTCAATTTTGGCATCACGTCTTAAAATGATATGTAAAAATGAATGGATGGCATGGATAATACATATACATGACGATGTGAATAACACAAAATACATGTACATGAATGTACACTATTTCCTGTGGTTTCTTCAAACTTGGCTTGGCCAAGATATTTTGACCAAACCAAACCAAGCTCAAACTCATAAAAGTTAGACCAAACCAAGCTCAAATAGTAGGAATAGGCTCCAAGTGAGGCTTGTGCAAAAGCGCAAAAAGGGGTGTCGCTTAAACAAGTCAAACCAAACTTGGGTCGAAGATTGTTTGACTCGGCTCGTGTACAACTCTAGTCAAACCTTTCCATTTGTTCCTGGCTTTGAAATACTTCCCTCTAGCTATTATTAAGTGGCATCAATCAGATAGTTCTACAAAAGAGTGTGATTACTTAGGGTGCATTCAACCACAATCAAACGACGCTCTTTAAAAGCATGTGAGCTCGATTTAGAGTATCCCATCCATGTAAAAGGTGGGACATATAGTGATGATCACATATTATGAAAGCTGGGTTGATTCACTCATTAGGTGGGCCACAAACTAGAAATGTTTGTCAAATGATGACATGTTGTAATGGTGTGGCCAACCTGATCATACTACATCAAAACAGTGAAAAAAGGAGAGATGAAAACCGTCTCAAATCTTAATAAATGATGGTTTTGAATAGTCGCATGGGCTTTCCTATTTTGCCGTGTCGTATTAGTTAAAGGATGGTCATGGACCACCATTAAAGATGGACGTTAAAAGGACGATTATGGACTATCTGTAAAGAAGGACGGTCATGGACCATCATTAAAGATGGACAATAAAAGGTCTATTATGGACCGTCTCTGATATTAGACGGTTACAAACTGTCTAAAACACTGATGGTCTGTGGCCATCGCTAGCGTTCATTTAACGTCTTTTAAAAACACTACCAGAAAAAGGGGCAAATGCTATGGATAAAAGCTGTAGCTAAATATCTATGGCTATGGTTATCGTCTGTAGCACGTCCGTAGCAATTAGTACATAGCTATAGGTATCGAAACTATAGCTACAGATTTAATCCGTAGCTATAGAGCATATGTCTACAAATTAAATCCGTAGTCATACTTTCCATATTTCAAATGTACATACAGCTACAGATTATATTTATAGTTAAAACTAAAACAAGAGCCTTAGCAATAGGCCGAAGTTAGCACAGCTACAATTTCTAAATCAAGAGCTACGATCAATGGTTGTAGCAATGTCTGCTTTTAAAAAATAATAAAAAAAAATAAAATTATAATACTATCGAACACATTTGAATCCAAAAATCCAAAATTGGATTTGGGTTTTGAATTTCTACATTTGAGGCCCTATGAATTTAAAAACCCAAAATGAAAGTTACCGTTTTCTAGCATTGGAGAGCCAAATTCAAATAAACAAACCAACCAAATGGTATTTCAGAGTCATCTTCCAGAAAGAAAGGAAAAAACGGAAAGTGAAAAAGAAAAACCCACTTGAATTCTTTGGAATCCATATCATCAAACTTGAGTTATGTTTCAAAATCATGGCTCCGACTCAAATTACCTCCATTACTGTTATCGGGCTGTTTATCAATCAACCACTGCCTTTTTTAGGTCATCGCTTCTTTAATAATTCAACTCAACAAACATCAAAATACTATCAAATAGATCCCAAACCAATTTCCAAAGAAACCCAACTTCAATTCAATGAAATCATCAATGAAGACAGGAGAATTCCGCATGAAAAAACATTAAAAACTGAACCTTTTTCTATAGCACTCTTTCTTTGCACGAAGGCCTCAACTCTTCCGGTAAGCTTCCACATCAAATAATGAAATATAAATAAGCTTGAAAACCAATGAAGGGTGTTGAGATGTGTAGCCACATCTGAGGGTCGTACGACCAGTCGTTGCCCCTGCTCGACCAGTCGTGTAGTCCATTCGACCAGTCGTGAGCAGTCGTGGACTGGCTCGACTCAAAGTCCAGCGAGCATCAACTTTTGGGTTCTGAGGTGCTCGATCGGTCATGCAGCCTGCTCGACCAGCCGAGGTTACGCAGATTCGTTTTTCGAATTTGATACGGACTGCGGAAATTTGAGTCAGTTTTTGCAAGGGTGCGAAAGGGAGTTTCCTAAATTATAAATTAGAGTTTCTAGGGCTTTTCTAATAATTCTAAGGTATGGGCAAAGGATTTTCTCTGTACTTCCAATGGAGAGGTTAGTATATTGCCTTGTAATCTTCATTTTTCTTCATAGCGAAAGTTTGCATCCATGGTTTTATAACCTTGTTGGGATTTTTTCACATATATCTTGTCTTGTGGTTTGTTTGGAATGCTTTGATTCTATTTCTAGTCTATATTTCTTCTTATTTATTATTTTTGGGTGAGACCAGGGATTGAATTTTAGTTCATTGTGTTGTTGGTGTGCTGTGCAACAACTGGTATTAGAGCTATTGGTTTAGTTCTATTGGGAGCGATGATGGAAGAAGGGAAGACTAAAATTGAGAAGTTTAATGGTTTAAACTTTTTCTTCTAGAAGATGCAGATTGAGAATTATTTGTATTAGAAAGACCTCTATATTCCTCTAGGAGGAAAAAAGAAGAAACCAGAAAAGATGACAGATGATGAATGCTTTTTATTGGATCGGAAGGCTTTAGGAACAGATCCGACTCTCTTTGTCTAAGAGTGTCGCCTTCAATATATCCAAGATGAAAACTACAAAAGAATTAATGGAAGCTCTAACCACCATGTATGAAAAATTCTCAGCATCCAACAAGGTTCATCTTATAAAATAGTTATTCAACATGAAGATGTCAGATGGTGGGAGCGTGCCTGAACATCTAAACAAGTTCAATATAGTCACGAGCTAGTTGGAATCCATTGGCATTATTTTTTAAGATGAGGTCAGGGCGTTATTGATCTTATCCAGTTTGGCAAACAGTTGGGATGGTTTGGTGATTGTTGTGAGAAATTTTTTAGGGTCGACAAAGCTAAAATTTAATGATGCATCCAGTCTAATTCTCAACGAAGAATCTAAAAGAAAGACATCAGGAGTTTCAGGGAATTTTCTAAATGTTAAAGGAAGAGGAAGATCACTGAACAAGGGAGGCAATAAAAATGGACGTTCTAAGTCAAGGAAGAAGTATAAGGGATCGAAAGATAAAGATGGGTGTTGGCATTATGGCAAGAAGGGGCACATGAAATGTGATTGCAGGGTGCTCAAGAAATAAGAAGGAAGCTCTCAAGGTGGGAAAGATTCAGTGAATCTATCTGAGGAGAGTGACATAAAGGCGCCGATCTTGTCTCTTAACGTAAGGAATGAGTCTTGGATTATAGACTCGGCTGCTTCGTTTCATGCCACTTCATATAAGAAAGTTCTGCATAATTATGTATCAGGTGACTTCGAAAGAGTCTACCTAGGTGATGATGAGCCGTGCAGTTTCGTTGGAAAGAGGGACATTCATGTAAATCAGAAAGACGGAACGACTTTGAAATTGAAGGATGTCAGACATATACTAAGTTTGAAATATAACTTGATCTCAGTGGGGTAGTTGGCAGATCCGATTATGTGACGATATTCACTAGTGATTCCTAAAAGATCATAAAAGGTGTCTTAGTAATATCTCTAGGCAAGAAGGAATGTACTTTATATGTGACTTCAGGATCATATAATTCACTCGCAGGCGCATCAACTGGAGTAAATGGTCAGTTATGGCATCAGATGTTAGGACATATGAGTGAGAAGGAGATGAAAGTGTTATTTTCAAAAGGGAAGCTACCAGGGCTGAAGTCTATTGACTTGGAATTTTGTGAGAACTGCGTGTATGGTAAGCAGAAGAAGGTAAGCTTTAAGAAAATAAGATGCGCTCCAAAGACGCATCTGTTGAAACTTGTACACACTGATGTGTGGGAACCGACACAGGTATTATCTCTTAGTGGCTCATGTTATTTTGTTTCCTTTATTGATGATGCTAGTAAAAAATTATGGGTCTATTTCTTAAAATATAAATCTGATGTATTTGATATATTTAAGAAGTGAAAAGTTATAGTAGAAAATGAGACAGGTAAAACAGTAAAATGTGTCAAATCTGATAATGAGAGAGAGAGTACTGTGATAAGAGATTTGAAGAATATTGTGCAGCAAATGGAATCAAATATCATAAAATGATTCTAGGGACACCGCAGTAGAATGGTGTGGCTGAGCGCATTAACAGGATCATCCTTGAGCGCACCAGGAGCATGAGGTTACATGAAGGGTTGCCCAAAACCTTTTGGGCATATACTATAAATACTGCCACATATCTCATCAATAGAAGTCCTTCAGAACCCTTGGATGATGAGCTACCAAAAGGAACTTGGATTGGGAAAGAAGTGAACCTTTCACATCTCAAAGTGTTCGGTCGCACTTCATATGTTCACATTGATGCATAGTACAGAAATAAGCTGGATGTGAAATCCAGGAGGTACACATTTATAAGTTACGGGTAGCATGATTTTGGCTACAGGTTTTAGGATATAAAAAATAAAAAAATCATTAGAAGTAAGGACATAGTTTTCAATGAAAAAGTGATCCATAAGGACATTGTACAGGAAAAAAAATGACAGTGTGTAGGAAATTAAGGCCGAAGAGAAAGAATTCGTAGAGTTGGAAGAATTACGGGGAATTTATAGAGTTGGAATAATTATAGGACACGGGTATTACAGCGCCACAAGATGATCATGCACAGGAACATTTTGAGGCAGATCCGCAAACACCGATTGTGAGGAAGTCTACACAGGAGAGGAGACCCATGGTCTGATACTCACCCTCCTTACATTATCTATTGATGACAGATAATGGTGAACCAGAGTGTTTTGAAGAAGCATTACAGTCGGATACACAGGTTAAGTGGGAGCAGGCCATAAATGATGAGATGGACTCTCTTGAGTCTAATCATACATGGGAGCTAGTCACTCTACCCAAGAGTAAGAAAGCTCTTCATAACCAGTGGGTCTACAGACTGAAGGAGGAGCATGATGGTTCGAAACAGTACACGGGTAGACTGGTTGTGAAAGAGTTTCAATAAAAGGCAGGTATCGATTTTACTGAAATATTTTCACCGGTAGTGAAAATGCCTACGATTCACATGGTCTTGATTATAGTGGCTACAGAGGACTTACATCTAGAGTAGTTAGATGTTAAGACAGTCTTTCTTCATGGGGACCTTGAAGAAGAGATATATATATGCATCATCCAACAAGATACATGGCACCAGGAACAGAGAACAAAGTGTGCAGACTGAAGAAGAGTTTATATGGCCTGAAGTAGACCCCGAGATAGTGGTATCAGAAGTTTGACAGTTTCATATCGGGAAACAGTTTTAGGAGATTTCATGCAGACCACTGCTGTTATTTGAAGAAGTTTGATACATCGTATATTATCCTTCTTTTGTACATTGATGATATGCTTGTGTCCGGTTCAAGCATGAAGGACATCTCAAATCTAAAAAAATAACTGTCTAGAGAATTTTTCATAAAGGATTTAGGAGCTGCAAAACAAATCCTAGGCATGAGGATAAAGCATGAAAGGAAAAATAAGAAACTGATTTTGTCACAGGCAGAGTACATATCCAAGGTACTTGATCGATTCATTATGGGAGGTGCTAAGTCAGTTAACACTTCATTAGCCAACCACTTTAAGCTATCTAAGGAGTAAGGTACAAAGATGCAGGAGGAATGAGACTACATGGCTAAAGTCTCATACGCGTCAGCTATTAGAAGTCTCATGCATGTTATGGTGAGCACGAGGCTGGACATTGCTCAAGCAGTGAGAGTTATTAGCAAGTTCATGAACAACCCCAGGAAGGAATATTGAAAAGTTATGAAGTAGATCCTTAGATACCTGGTAAGTACTAAGGATGTAGGGTTGTGCTATGGTGGATTAGAAATCAAGCTACAAGGCTACGTAGATTCAGATTTGGCAGGAGATATCGACAGCAGAAAAAGTACTACAGGTTATGTCTTTACTTTAGGTAATGCTGCAGTTAGTTGAGTCTCTCAGTTATAGAAAATAGTATCTATCAGTATGACAGAAGTGAAATATGTGCGGCTACAGAAGTGTGCAAGGGGATAGTGTGGATGTAAGGTTTCATGGAATAGTTGCGTAAGAAGCAAGCATATTGCAAGTTATACAGTGATAGTCAAAGTGCAATGCACTTGGCTAAGAATTCAGCCTTTCATTCATGGGCCAAGCATATTGCCATTAGATATTACTTCATACATTCGTTACTGGAAGATGGATCGATTGCTTTGGAGAAGATTCATACAAGTGAGAATCCTACTGATATGCTAACCAAGACGATCACACGGGAGAAGGTGAAACTCTGTTCAGCTTTGATTAGTCTTCAGGCTTAAAGATGGGAATGTGGTGTACTCCGAATGAAGAAAATGAAGGCTTATGGTGATGTGTCTCTAAGTGGGAGATTGATGAGATATGAAGCCACATCTAGGGGTCACACGACCGGTCGTGGGCCTTGCTTGACTGGCTGTATAGTTCAGTCGACCAGTCGTAGACTGGCTCGACTCAAAGTCCAGCGAGCATCAACTTTTAAGTTCTGAGGTACTTAACCGGTTGTGGCCCATGCTCAACTGGTCATTGGGACTGCTCGATCGGTCGTGCAGCCTGCTCGACCAGTCGAGGTTATGTAGATTCATTTCTGGATTTGATGAGGACTGCAAAAAATTTGAGTCGATTTTCATAAGGGTGCGAAAGGGAGTTGCCTAAACTATAAATAGGGGTTCCTAAGGCTTTTCTAAGTATCATGGGAGATAATTCTAAGGTGTGGGCAAAGGGTTTTCTCTGTACTTTCAAGGGAGAGGTTGGTATATTGCCTTGTAATCTTCATTTTTCTTCAAAGTGGAAGTTTGCATCCGTGGTTTTTTACCCTTGTTGGGGTTTTTCTATGTATATCTTGTCTTGTGGTTTGTTTGGAATGCTTTGATTCTGTTTCTATTCTATATTTCTTCTTGTTTATCATTTGTGGGTGAGATCGGAGATTAGATCTCGGTTCACTGCATTATTAGCGTGCTGCGCAACAAAGGGGGCAAGATAAAGAGGGTTCGAATGGCTGCTACAACAATTGCCTTCACTGCCAACTTCAATACAAATGAATGCAATTGACTAAATTAAAAGTATTTTGTTTGATGCAATAATAGAGAGGGTATTCATAAATGAGTAGTTTTCATTGCCCTCCAAACAGCAACCCATGAGCATAACAAGATTCCTATGTTGAAGCTGAGCCACTAATGTGACCTTGTTCGTGGAAAAATATTTAAAATTTCCCAAAAGTTTGGTGAAACATGGTTATCACCATATACACTGCAAATGGTCACAATATAATTTATATGGAGCACATAGATAGGCCACATCCCATAAATTGTGTTATGTGAATTTTTCCCGTTGAATGTGGAATGAAGGCAACCATGGTAGCCATCATTCCACATTCAACAGGAAAGAAAAAAAAAAAAAAAAAAGTTGGGATCAGGCCACCACCAATTTATAAATGAACCAGGATATACAACCTTTCTGGCTGGGCCGAACAAAAAGGATATGGACCCAGCCTACCATGGTCCATGTGCCTTGATGATTGAGTTATATGAACCATCCATAAGACGACATCAAATCAATGGCCCCGATTATGGATTCTTGGTAATGCTTTTTTAGTGCTTGAGAATATGCAATGTGTGCATGGAAACCTAAAAAATATTGAGAAAATTACCTTGCAAACAAAGCAGTTATTCCCAACAGACATGTCAGCGAGGGAGCAACACCTAAAAATAAGTTTCGAGCTTCTTTCTCAAAGTATCGTGCTCTTTCTTGACTTGCTGGAATGTCCTCGGGCATCTGCATACATGCATGGAAAGGCAATAGCCAAACATTTGCGTACAATTTTTTTTTTCCAGAAAAGAACATATAATTATCAAGAAAACAACAACATAGTGACATATGAAACAACAATTTCAGGAAGTCATATTCTTGAGAGAAAGATCTGGTTACCTGATTACGACTTGTTTGAAAACATAATGCAATGAAAGGGTGTTTAATGACTAGAATGCTGACAAAAGTTCCATGAAACTGCTTGACTAGAGCTTGTGGGCATGAATCTGGCTGTGATACATCTTCTTTTTCTCCTGATCAACTGATCGGAATTTGGCATTCTCTTATCTCTCTGACTGTGAAGCATATGAACTACATCCATCACCATTTTCGATTCTCGTACTCGCATACAAAACCATTGTTTCAGGAAATTCCATGATGGACTCTCATTTCTCATCAAAACCTGTAAATCTTTACTATTTTCCTCTGAAAAGCAGGCATCTTACTAGAATCAGCCACTACTGCAGAAGGTATGGTTGAATGAGTCGGCTTAGAATTATCCTGATCCGTGTTTTGACTGGGTTTCAGTATATGCTTTGCATACATGCATGAAAAAGCAATTGCCAAACATTTGCATACATGCATGCAAAAGCAAAAGCAAAAGCAATTGCCAAACATTTTAGATATAGTACAAGATAAGGAGAATCTCATGGATGGTTAGGATTGACAGAAATTGGGCTTGACACAATAGCTTTCACTCTCGGCTGTCTATTAAATGGTCATGATCCACGATTTTGCAAAACAAAATAGCAACCACCTTGCCTAGATGACTCTCAGCCGTCTATTAAATGGTCATGACCCATGTTTCCAAATTTCCATAAACAAGACAATTCATGAACCCTGTCAGCAACGCAGACATAAAGAAAACTTAAACAGACACCTATAAGGCAGGATATATTGATAAACAAAGACTAATGGATAAAAAAACATTTCAAGATAGAAAGATTCTTAGCTCTCTAGTTGCCTGCGATGTGGCTCGATAGTAGCAGAGATAATTTCTTAGTAACAAGAATCTCCTTCAGCCTTTCTTTCTCTGTCCAATTTCCTGTCATTCTCTTCAAAGGCTCTCTTTGCTTCTCTATCTTTCTCCCACTCCTTTTTCACAACTGCTTGGCTCACTTTTTTTTTTTTTTTTTTTTAACGGAAAGTGGGTCCATGCCACCAATTCATTAACCCCAGGAATTTACAGACTATCGGGTGGGCCCCAACAAAAAGAAACGAGGCCTCACCTATCATGTACCCCTAAATGAGCTCTAATTCTTAAAAGATATCCACTCAGACGGGAAAAAAAACTAAACTAATACCCACTACACTCGAAGGTGACCAAAAGGACATCTCCCCTAAGCCTTCGGAGAACCTAACCCCAGCTTGTTGAGAAAAATCTGCCCCCTGACCTCCTAGGTAAGATCCGACCTAGCTAAGAGAAAAGCTGAGAGTTGCGAGGAACTACCCAACCTAGCCAAGGCATCCGCCGCCCATTCCCTTCCCTGAGAGTATGAAGAAAACTGACTTGGACCATGACCATCAAGCCCTTAATCCTACAACACCAATAATTCGATTTCCAACCTAGCATGGACTTCCCAGATAACGCGGCCACTACCTGGAGAGAGTCCGATTCAATAATAATCTTGGTCAAACCCCTTCTCAGACAGTGCAACAACCCATCGTGGACCGCTTTGACCTCTGCTCCGGTGTTCGACAACACCCCATACCCTGTAGTGAACCCAAAAATAAAATCACCCTGGTCATTTCTACAAATACCTCCTCCTCCCGCGTTCCCTAGGTTTCCTAACGAGGACCCATCCACATTAAGCTTCACCCACGTGGTCAGGGGCTTAACCCACTTCACGACTTGGGCCCTCTTAGAGAGATAAGCAGGGACCAGGATCCCAAGACCATGAAGGACGCGACTATGATCCCACACTCTGGCAGGGGTGGGGACCCACGAGTGGATGATCCCATGAGCCCACCCAATGACCCTCACAACTTGCTTCTACCAAGGCGGATACAAACCCTCAAATTTCGCTTCGTTTCTTCCCCTCCAAATCTCCTAGAGAATGATGATAGGGATCAGCTTGCTCAAGACCCCACCCCAGCCCCCAAGAGTGGGCTCGCTCCACCATTGCTGCAGCCGATCTGAGATGGAGGTCGTTAGAAGCAGGTTTCTTCCGAAAATGGTCCCGAAATGCGACCAAATCAATGTCGCATTGCCACTGCTGAGAAATAGGTGGGAAGAGGTCTCACACTCAGTGACCAGGCCAGTCGCCCGATCACAGTAGACACACTGGGACGCCAAAGTGACCCCTAGGAACCGCTCCTTGAATGCATTTTCAAGAAAAGAGGGAGATTTTCGGAGGCAAGAGGGTGTGCCACACTTGTTTGGCCCAACCGACTCGAGGCGAAGATGAACGGCTGGCATCCCAAGCAGTCTTAACTAAGAAAAGGCCACCAGGGGAAAAGGGCTAAATTGGCATGGCTGGCTCTTCGGATGTACAGAATCCTCTTTGAAAAATGAAGTTTACGATCTCCTGCGAGAGGAATAAGGGCACCGCAGATGGTGGAAGAGGCCCAGCATTGCCAAGAAAATTGAGGATCTGTAAGCCCTGTAGCGCCGCTGGGATGGTAGCCGAGACTCTGTTCTGCAAAGGACCTAGGCCCGTCCAGTTGGTCTTCCATAAGCTCCCGTCACCATTCCCAATCTGCCAAAGCACCTTGGAGTCCATGAAAGGAAAAATGCCACGAATTTTCCTCCACATAGGGGAGGCTACGGAGGCTCCCTTCCTAGTGCCAGCACCACCCGTTAACTCTCTGCCATACTTTACTGCCATGTAACCACCCCAAAGACTGCAGACCCCCTGAAATTTAACTGACTACACCAGCTTTAGACACAGCGCCATCATTACATCAGCCATCTTCCTAACTCCTAGACCCCCTTCTGATTTGGGGGTGGTAACCACTAACTAGCTTCTCCAATGGAGCTTCTTTCTACCATCCTTCCAGCCCCAAAAGAAATTCGCAAACCTGCTCTCCAAAGCCTTGATCACACCCGAGGGAACCAAAGCTGCTGCTAACATATGAACTGGGATGCTGCAGAAAACATTCTGCGGGAGGATAACTCTGCCAGCTTGAGAGAGGAACCAAGATTTCCACCCACTAATCTTGCTGTCCACCTTATCTATCAACCACTGAAAATCTCCAACTTTCCTTCTCCCTGCACCAACCGGACCCCCACATACAATAAAGGTTCCGAGGCTATCTACATCCCGAGGGCTCGCTGAGTTGCGGACGTCCTGCCAGTAGAAGTACGCCCAGAACACAGGAAGGAACTCTTGCGCAGGTTGATTTGCTAACCAGAGCTCCTCTGATAGTAGTCCAGGAAATGCTTCATTGCCCAAATGGACTTCAGACCCCCGTTGAGGAATAACAGTGTGTCATCTGTGTACAAAAGATGGGAAATCCAAGGAGTCCCCCTACCGAGGTGAAAGGGGTAGCATGTACCCTTATCCATCAGATTTTTGATTCCCCAACTCAAGACCTCCACACCCAATATGAACAAACTAGGAGATAATGGGTCTCCTTGCCTTAGGCCTTTGGTAGACTTGAAGAAACCCACTGGTTCTCCATTAATGAGCACCGAGAACCAACAGTTGGACCAACACCGCTTTATCATCTGCACCCACTGGCCCGAGAAACCAAAACTCACTAGAATTTTCTTGAGAAAGCCGCACTCGACCCTATCGTACGCCTTCTCCATGTCCAACTTGATCGCTAAATTTTCCCCTCGCACTCTCTTATTTAAATCACGAAGAACTTCCTACGAAAGCATAATATTTTCGGCCATAGACCGCCCTTGAATAAAGGCTCCTTGCTCGGGGGAGATGACCTTTGGAAGAACCTTACTTAGCCTAGTCCCAATGATTTTAGCAAAAATCTTGTAGACATAATTACAGAGGCTTATAGGTCTGTTATCAAAAAACTTCTTAGGCGCTGCCCTTTCGGAATGAGACAAATAAGTGAAGCAGAGAAGGCCCTGGGAAAAGAGGCTCCAGTGAGGATGGCTGAAGCTGCCTTCAGGAGGTCCTCGCCGATGAGGTCCCAGCACCCAGTGAAAAAGGCCCCTGAAAAACCATCAGGGCCTAGCGCTCCATCCCTAGGGAGAGCAGCGACTGCCTGCTTAACTTCAAGCAGGGTCGGGGCAGCTATAAGATCGGCATCGTCTTCCATTGTCACCAATGAAGGGATGGAAGAGAGGAGGGCTTCCTCCTAGTCCACAACACCGGCCGAGAATAGCTTGTGATAGAATGTAATAGCCGCCTCTTTGATTTGCTCTTAAGAATCAACAACCCTTCCCGAGTCAAGTTCGATGGAACTGATCAGTGATCTCTTTTTCTTCTCCGTGGTTGAGGCATGGAAGAATTTGGTATTCTTATCTCCCTCTTGTAGCCAATTATTCCTAGCTTTCTGCTTCCAAAAAATTTCCTCCATGAGCTCCAGGCGACTCAGGGAAGCTTTAGCCTCACTCAGCTCCAACTGTGCCTGAGCTTCCTCAGTAGGAGACCCCTGAAGAAACTAGAGCTTCTCATCAAGATCCCTTACATTGCACTCCGCCTCTTTAATCTGAGTAAAGATATTCCGGAAAACTTCCTTATTCCAGACTTTAAGAGCAATTTTAACAGCACAAAGCTTCACGTGAAGATTTCTCATGGGGTCTAGCGAGCTCTCCGAATCCCAAGCCGCTTTCAACAGAAAAGAGTCATGCAGCAACCACATCCTTTGGAAATGAAAAGGCTTGGGGCCCGTAAAATTCTACTTAGGAAGGACCAACAGCAAAGGAGCATGATCAGAATTTGAACGAGTAAGATGGTCTACCTGAAAATTAGGGAAAGAGGATTGCCAAAGGCCGTTCATCAGGACCCGGTCCAACCTGGCCCACACCCTGGAGGTACCCTGCTGGTTGTTACACCAGATGAAACGGCTCCCGAAAAATCCTGCATCAATCAGCCCCGCTTTGTTTATAGCTTCCACAAACTCCCTGGAGCTAGCAAGATCCTGTGGTCTCCGACTACTTCTTTCTGCCGCAGCAACCACCGTGTTGAAGTCCCCGCTAATGACCCAGGGGCCATGAATAGCTCTGGCCATGGACGTCATCTCCTCCCAAAGAGCCTTCCGCTGAAGTCTCTCGCACTTAGTGTATACAAAGGAGAGAATAATCGGGGTTAGATGTGGAGGTAAAGAGACTGAAAGGGAGATGGTCTGATTAGATCTAGACCACAACGCAATATCAGATAGATCCTTGCAAAAAACCCAAATCTTCCCCCCGTCCTCACCATTCGAGAAAGGGGTATGGAAGCCCAGCTTAAGTCCTACTACTGTAATCCTGGAGTCCCTGATCATGGGCTCCAGAATGACTACCATCCATGGGTTGTGAGCCCGAATCAGCCTCTTGAGAGTCCTGATCGTGGGAGCATTGCCCACCCCTCGGGCATTTTGCACCAAAAGCTTCTCCGGTATGGGGAACATCTGGTTTCGCAATCCTTTTCTGGAGGAACCTCAATTTGGACACCCAATCTGACCTGGAGGAGGCTTTGACCTGAGTTTTCTGCGTAATCGTGGCCGCCTTATTGCACCTGATCTTCTCCTGCAATCCGTTGGCTATTTCTAACAATGTAGGTGTCATGCCCTGAACTCGAAAACCAAGCTCATAAAATCCCGATCGCCGAATCCGATGCCGACAGCCTCCATAGTACCCCATTCTCGGCTCCTAGCATTCATATGCCAGATTCCGATCCTGGGATCCCACAAGGAGGATTTTTTTTTGTACATTTAACTCGTAATAAGCATAACCACAAGATTACCCAATTCACAAAAGTAACATCATCATCACATATCCACTAATATAATCATTTGAGTACAACACTGAGAGCGAAATACATAAATAAAAAAATCAAGCTTCAAAAGACCACTGCACGCTATAAGCTCAACACTACTGCAACCTAACATCACCTACACACATCTATCATGCATAAGCTTATAGAAAGCTTAGGGGGTAGTGTAAGTGTGTGCACAAGGTAAATGTCAAGTATTCAAAATAATGTCATAATCCCACAATACCAAAATTACTGATAATCCATAAATCATACATTATCGGAATAAGCAGAAATAATGATAAGATCATGATCATACGATAACAGAATAAACGAAAGTATAGATAAGTCCATAAGTCAATCAATATCAGAATACGTAATATAGAACAGTTATGCAATAAGGAGTCATAAAGAGCTAAATATCAGATGTCGAGGATGCAGAAACATATAAGTGCAGAAACGTAGCAACCCAAATGCCATATGCATGCGGATGTAACGTAATATGCGATGTAAATGGAATGACCATGCTGGAGTGTGAAGTCGGGATGATAGTACGTAGTATCGCAGGCTACGGGGTTCACCACAAGGGGCTTCTATCCAAACCAGTCTCATACCTAAGTTTGGATAGTCAGACTCAACGTGATAAACTCCTGATCTCAGGTTAGTCGCGCGTCCAACCGAAATTCTTACCATAACGAAGGTACACAATAATTAGTTGCGCACCACCAGCCCGAGTGGATAGTGAATGAATGAATGATCATGCAAATCCTACTCTAAGTCCACATATCAGTACGGTTCCTCTCTGAGAAATCACCAGGGTCTATTACACTCCAAACCAGATTGCTGCCCCATTGCACGCAAGAAGGTGAGTGAAAGAGACCTCACTATCCGCCTGCCAATATCGGGCTCGGCTCGTCGATAGCGGACCCATTCCTCGAGCTAGTCAGACTCATCCTAGCATTGCCTCCTCCTCTTGGATAGGTAAGGCCGCACTCCCTTCCAACCGACCATGACACAGTGGGAGACGCGGCCTAACGGTGTACGGCCCTCATGCGCTCATGCATCCACTCGGTCTAGACGTTGGAGCAACCTCTGGAACCAAAAGGGCTTAGAAAATTTCACCTAGGGATATCTATAGCACCTCATGTAGAATAAATTTCTGATGTTCCATCTGGCCATCCACGATATGCCTGTGGAGGCTACGACCCTTATGTCTCTAGGGCATATAGTAATCACAACACACAATACAAGATGCATGAGTCATACAATCCAATCATGCATCAATCCTACGCATATCGTGCACTCATGTGAGACAATCTCCGCCTATCAGGGAGTCTCATAACAACCAGTACTATGACATATGCAATGGTCAATCATATCTCATAAGAGACATGCAGATGATGCGTATGGGCATGTATCATGATGCTATGCAGTCACATACTCATAATCGGTATCAATAACAGGCATTGACAATCGACATCGACAACGTGGACATTTTACTAATATTGCCCCCCAAGGAATGGCCCACATAAAGCCTAACATATAGTGAACTCATGGCCTCACACAAAGGCCAAATATACAACACCATGGGCCTCACTCAAGAGTTTAATACACATCACGACGGCCCTTTCACATGGGCCTAACATACATTACAATGGGTTCTATTTCCTAGCCCTCAAATGCATCACAGTGGGCCTCATCACATAATCCTCATATACATCACATAAGTCTCATATACATCACATTGGGCCTTAAACACGGGCTGGATACACATCACAACAGGCCTCAAATACGGGCCGCATATACATCACATTGGGCCTCTACAATCGGAATCGGTGATCAGCCACGACAATCGGAATCGACAATCGGCCACTATAATTGGCCTCGATCGATAATCGACCTCGATAATCAGAATCGGTCAATCGGCCACGATAAGAAGAATCGACAATCGGCCATGTCAATCGACAATCGGCCACGATCGATAATCGATCACGATAATCGGCCTTGATCGGTAATCGGTCAATCGGTCACGGCAAGCAGAATCAGCAATCGGCCACTTCAATCGATAATCGGTCACGATCGGTAATCGGTCACGATAATCGACCTCGATCGGTAATCGGTCAATCAGTTACGATAAGCAGAATTGACAATCGGCCACGTCAATCGACAATCGGCCGCGATCGGTAATCGGTCAATCGGCCACGACAAGCAGAATATGTAATCGGCCATGATAATCGACCTCGATCACTAATCGATCAATTGTCCACGATAATCAGAATTGGAAATCGGCCTCGATAATTGGCCAAAGAAGGCCTAAGGAAGGTCATAATGTGGACATTCAACCATCATCGCCCATCAATGTGGACCTTTAACCAACATTACTCCCAAGGAATGACACACATAGGGTTAATTGTATAATGGGTACACGGTATCATACAAAGGTCTAATATACATCATCATGGGCCTCTCTTATGGGGCATATATGCATCACATTGGGCCTCACTCATGGGCCAATATATATATAACATCGGGCTGTATCAAATGGATTGAATCAAATAGTCAGAATCAAATGGGCCAAATCAATGGGCCGAGTCAAGTGGGCTGAGTCAAACGGGTCGAGTCAAATGGGCTAATCAAATGGGCCTAATACACAACATTATGGGCCTTTACCCATGGGCTAAGTATACATCAGAAGGGTCACACGTCATGGGCCTAATACATGTCACAATGGGCCTTGCCCGTAGGCCTCAAATTCAAGTAGGTGAGCCCCATCATATGGGCTGCACCAATGGGCCAATATGCATCGAGTGGGCTACATCAATGGGTCGTACAAGTGGGCCATATACACATCAAGTGGACCGCATCCACGGGTTGCACCAATGATCATTTCAATAGTGGTAGGTGTAACATGTGTATCACTGTACCCTATCATTTCATGGGGCACATGGCCCACTAACGATGATCAGCACTATCCAAGCATTGTCCAGGTAAATCAGCACCATCCAAACATGTCCTGCACTATCCAGCACAATCAAGACAGTGTGGGTGAAATAAATGCATCATGATGGGTTACACGGGTTGGCCACACAACCCAAAAAATTGGATGAACAGTGTGAATGAGGTACAACATCAGGGTGGGGTCCAGCTCACATGGCAGAATAATGTGGAATAAAATACATATCATACAGAGCCCACCGTCCATCTGGTCAGCATAGATACAACAAATAAGTCAAGGGCCTCACCGTCCAGGGATGGACGGTGCAGGCATAACACATACATCAAAGGCCTCACTGTCAAGATATGTACAGGCAGGCACATCACATGCATTAAGATAAGTCCCACCTGCCACACGTACCATACGTGTGAGCAGGGCCATACGTCAAAACAAATGGATGGTTGGTGTGGATAATCACATACATCATGGGAGGTTTCCACGTGAGGGGCCCACACTGCAGGGTAGCATGGTCAAACACTTACATCACTGTGGAACCCATGCATGTAGCCATCAGAGATTTGGATCTGATGGACGGTCTGAATTGTAAATGAGTGAACAATGTGGGTTGCTTGCCTATCCCAAACGGTGGATGGTGTGGATAATACTTTCATCAAGTGGGCCACAACACCGTCCAAACATGTCCAGCATTGGCCAAACATGGTCCAGCACTGACCAAACATTTGGACAGTGTGGATGAAACAATACACTGCGGTGCGGCCCACATAGTAAAACAGGTGGACGGCTTGGGGATCCCATGCACCAAATGGGACCTATAGAACTTGCTGACAGCAAGTACAACAGCCATGGGTGCTAGTGTGGGGGGTACTCCAGCGGACCCAGCCTCTCACCGTCTAGAGGTTGGACGGTGAGGATGCAACACAACCATCATGGTGGGGCCCCACGTGTGGCCCACCATATCGTCTATTCTCCATCCAATCTATTAATAAGGTCACAAAGAACTGGTATAAAGGTCCAGGGACGCTGGACGGTGTTAACATACATTTCATCGCAGTGGGTCCCACATGGACGTAGCCCACTTGAGTTGGATCAAGCTGCTATTCATATTTTCCCATGCCCGGCCTATGGGTTATGGGATGTCAGGTGGGCCCACTTGATGGACCGCATAGATAAGATGTATAATTCATGGTGGGGTTCATTCGGGTGGGCCACACGGCCAAATCAACTCAAAATGAAAGAGAGAGAGAGAGAGAGAGAGAGAGAGAGAGAGAGAGAGAAAAGAAGCACCCACCTTTGATCTCTTCTTCCTTCTTCCGTCAACATGATCCAGAGCTCTAAGGGGACGATTTCAACGGTCGAGATGTTCTTTGAATGGTGGAGATGAGAGGTAGGAAGTGGGCCACACATAGCTTCTATCCCATGAAAAATGCTTGGATGTTGGCTTGCTTGTTGTTTGCTTGAGAAATGGAGAAAATGAGAGAGAGAGAGAGAGAGAAAGAGAGAGAGAGAGAGAGAGAGAGAGAGAGAGAGAGAGGATGGGATGGGTGTGAGTGATGGGTGAAGTGTACTTAACATGTAAGGGATGGGTTTGTAAGAGAGAGTTGACTTTAGGGGAGGGGTAGATGTACTTGACATGATGTGGTGATTGATGGGATTGATTTGATGAGTTCTCTTTTGGGTTTTGCAACTACACGACATTTTTCTTGAACTGAACACGGGCACATATCTCCTGGCCTGAGTATCGCCTTGATGCATAATACGCGGCGTCAGAACAGCGCCGATGATGCGGTCACAATGGTACGAGTCTCGGATTAAGCCGACTCAAATCTACGGGATACGACTTAGAGCTGCGCGCAAACGTCGATTATAGGTTGCAGGTCGCCGGAATTCATCGAGAAGGATTGCGGGAGTCGACGGAACAGTACGGGCTAAGTTACAGGCCTTACAGTAGGATCCTGCCCCGTATCTCCCAAGCCCTGATTGGAGATGAGGGCTTGAGCATCTGACCCAGACTTACTGTGGTGCGGGAGAAAATGTAGACCAGCATTGCCACAGAACTGACTATTTTCCTTTCTGATCTGGTTGGGACTAGAGAGAAGGGTATAGTAGCCCGGAACGTCATCCGGGTTGTGTTGCCCTCGCTCCGGTAGCATTTCATCCTGATCACACTCCTCGAAAGCCTGACACTGGATTTGTCGAACACCTGGTGCACTAATGCGACAACCTTCTCTTTCAGAAGAAACCCCTGTAGTTCCTACCCTGCAAAAATAGGGGGAGAGATCCACTACTAGATCCTCCCCTGTGGCCTGATCGCTCCTAGATAAGAAGTCAGGGGAGATGGGGGCCGCTGAGAAAAGGCTCTTGGCTGACGAGCCAGAAGCTAAGGGGGAGGTGTCAACTTCCTCTCCCACTCCAAACTTGGAGGAGAGAGGAAGACAGCCAACCGATCTCGACCTGTGAGACCTACCTCCCCGCAAAGCATCTGGGAAGGGCAGCCCCGCCCAGGAAATCTCATGAGACAGATCGAAAGAGCCGGGAGGAATACGCGAAGGATTACTTACCGCAAAGTGTGGGCAGCAAGGGGAGAACTCTCTAAAAGCTTGTTGCTCAGCATGGTGAAAAGGAACAATCTGCAGATTGTTGCCCCTTGAACTGTCCTAAAAATCGTCATCCCTGACACACCCTACCATCTATAATATGGAAGGAGATTGAGACCCTTGTTTACTGTTGCACGTCCTTCCAAACGCTGGAGTGGTCCTAGAATGGTTGCCGCTAGAGACACCCAACACCTCAATCATAACGCCCCTGTTAGGCTCCGAGGAAGAAACAGGAGGTCGGAGAAGCAAAGAAGAATTTCTGTGATCCGAAGCTGCAGAGCAGAGCGGTCCTTGCACCTTCTGAATTCCCACGACCCTCTCCTGCGAGATCGGGTCCATTACTCCGGGGGAACTGGGTCACAAATTTCTATAAACAGTTGCGGCACCTACGGTTCCTGGATTGGAACCAAACCTCTCCGACACCCATTGCTTGGTGGATTGGGGTACCGACGATTGTGGTTGGCTACTAGATGGGCCACCCCACGAACCTGCCTCCATCACCGTATAGACATGATACAATGCATTCATCACCTGAAGCCTCAACACCCGTCGCAGATCCACCCCAGGAAATACTTAAATCTTGACTCTGGTGAATCCCTGGAAGAGTCCAAATCTGTTGTTCGGGTCTATTCCCACCACCTAACCGAAATGGTTAGCCAGGTCCAGAATCACTGATTTGAACCATGTGTGAGACTCAATCCCGAAAATGCAAATCCACACCCCTGCTCCTAGTTGTGCAGCAACTGGTGACCACGGCATCACCTCGACGAATCCCATTAGTCGATGAAGCTCCTTATCAACTGCAAACAGGGAGAACTCTTCTTCTAACTTAAGCCTGATGAGGACCAACGACGCGGATAACCGGACCACCTCCGTGGCTGAGGCACCAAATCTAGAACCCCTGAGCACCCTAATCGGTTGGAGGATAGAGATCTTCGAATCAATCACCCTACCTACGAGTCCAAGCCTGAGTTCCTCCACCTTTTCTCTAACTTTGGAAGGATCTACCACCGTAATCGCCTCTGGCTGGGGCTGAAGTGTAGAAGCCGACCCTTGGGAATTTACCTTATCAGCAAAGGAAGGCTTGGGGAAAAAGGGACGAAGGGGCTGGCCATCATTGCGAACATGGGGATCCACTCTGGGCTACCCTCAAGGTTTAGAGAAATGAACAGACACCGTTCAGCCATCGATCTGGCGCCCATTGAGAACATCCCTAGCTGCTCTTGCATCCCCAAGGCTGAATGGTCCCTGGACGAAGAGGAACGAAGACATCCAGCAGCTTCCCATAACAGTCGAAAATGGCGTAGAGAACCTGCGCAGAACAATCGAAAGGAACGTTCCCGATGAATAGGCTGTGGTCTATCGCTCCTCGAATCCTTGCCTGAACGGATGGGAATGGGCTTCGACGAATCCGAGGGCCATCATCACGCCTGACGACTCGAGGACCAAGGCTCGGAGGGTCTCTCTGGGGAGATCTACCCCTGGCTTCTCCCCCTTCGATCATCCTTAAAACCCTAAGAGATGCACATCCTCCGAAGCTGTATTAGCTTACCCAAAACCTAACTCTGCTGGCTCACTTCACTCCAAACCAAAGGAGATTCACTTGGTAACAATCCTTGTACTGAAAAACCACACATACCTCTTATGTTCAAAACCATAATTCTAAAACTAACTGACTTGATTCAAAACTCTGTTGAGTCAACTCGATTCAAGCTGAATCAAGAGGAAACTCAGTACTATGCATTACTCGATTGCAACTCGGTAAGATCGTCGAGTTGCTTAATCACTCACTCAAATTGTAATTCAATTCATAAAGACTACCAAACACCAAATTGTAATTCAAAACATATTGGTTTTGTACTATCTTTCCCCCTGGCATGCCACTTCTACAGGATATTCTAGCTAAGAAAATTGTATACCAACTATAAATAATATACCCAAAAAAGAAATCAGGTTGATCTACTCACCAAGTGGGCCACACCTGGATGTAGAGTTAGATCGACAATTGTCCATTGATTCCAATGGCCTGGCACATCTGATGAGTGGCCTAGCCTAATTTTAGGGCCAGGTGATCTTCATGGTGGGGTGATTTGGGTGTGTGCCATCGAATCAAATTGCAGTTATTCACATTGAGGGTCTGATTTCCAAATTGCAATTTGTTACCTTAAAGTCAGATTAGAAAGAAACCCAACTGCAATTTGAGGGCTATTTCCTTACAATGATAATTTGATTCGCTTATGCATCTAAACGGTGAACTGTTTAGCACAAGGACCACCAAAAAAAAAAAAGCAATTAAAGGAAACAAAGATTAAAGACTTCCGGGACATGCATGGACTATAGATTCAAACGTGCTTGATCAACTTCCACCTACAAAATAGAAAATATAAGAGTTCCAAAAAAAAAAGATCATACAAACGAAGGTTAAATTTTAAAATAAAAATAAAAAACTTACAGTTATTTCCTTCGCAAATTCAAAATAACCTAACTTTTCCTCATAGAATACATCCTTCAAATCTAACAAATTTTGAAAGCAAGGATCACTCCTAAGAATTAAGTTTGAGAATATAAACAACTTGAGCAGTAGAACAAATTTAAATGAGTATAAAAAATTGGAATTCAAACTCCACCTTTATGCTATCCATTGTAATCAAGGGATCTTTACTCTCTCTCTCTCTCTCTCTCTCTCTCTCTCTCTCTCTCTCTCTCTCTCTCTCTCTCTCTCTCTCTCTCTCTCGGATAGTTGTTGGAAGGCCATCAACTTGCTTCCATTCTTTCTATCCACTGCAACTACCCAACAACCAAAAAAAATAGACGGATTATTTATTACTACAATTTACTCCAATGTATACTCTATTTTAAAATAATAATAATAATAATAAAATAAAATAAAAAACAAACTCTAATGCAGTAATTTCAAATCGAAGACTCCAAATAGAACTAAAGAGCACATCCAAACTTTTATTTATTTATTTATTTAAGGAAACGCCACGAAAATTCCATTAAAGACAAGAAATTTACAACCATTCAGGAGGGACCGTACAAAAAGGATGGGGTCCACTCCTATCATATAAGACTAGCTACACACAGGCGGAATCCGAGCTAATTGGCGAAGAAGAGCTAAGAGCCAAAAAACCTCAGAAAGGCGGAGCAAACCATCAGGCTCGCCTCAAATTCCCGAGAGCACATCCAAACTAAATAATATGTTACCTCTGCATCTAGTATGAAAGTCATGGCAGCAAGCTTACATTTCCTTGACTATATTCACCAAATTTAGAAATCTAGATGTTGTTTCTTCGCCATTTTATGAAAAGACTTGCACAAATCCGCATCCATTAATTTTTTGAAACTACTTGTACTGATATGGGCAAAATATACAAGTAAACCGGGGGCCCCACAAAAAACTGGGGCCGCACCGAATAGGGGCAAACCAAACAAAAGGGGAGGGGAAAAATGGGCCAAAGGGACAGCCCCTCAGGGAATGGAAAAGAAACGCCTAGTTTCACTCCCTAATGGCACCGAGACCAGCCTTATCTATCAAGAAACAACCCTTAACAACCCGGGGGAGGGACGGGACATCGATGAAGAATTTGTCCAAATGCCCCTGGCTGTCCTCTTTTTCCAGACCATTCGCTGCTCCGTTCACCTCCCTCGGGATAAGGGAGACATGAAAGGAACCCTGATTGTTGAGCTTCCTAATCCTAGAGACCCAATACTTCTATTTTCGGATGCAAGAGGACCTCCCTTGGATACACTCAACCACCCACTTCGAGTCAGACTCAATAAGGACATTCCTCGCACCACGAGATAGGCAGAATTTCATTTCATCAAAAATCGCCCTGTGCTTTGCACCGTTATTGGAAAAGCACCCATACTAGCTAATAAAAGTAAAGATCAGATTGCCATTGTGGTCCCTGCAAAGGCCTCCACCACCGGCAAGCCCGGGATTAGCGAGGGCCGACCCATCTACGTTTAGTTTCCACTAGCCCTCCTTCGGCCTGACCCATTTAACAATCATGAAACGAGGGGAAGGGCGAGACAGGCGATTATAGCAAATGACCGAAATCATGGGAGGGGTATCTGCCAGATGAAGGAAGGGGGGGGGGGGGGGGGGTTTGAAGAGGCAGAAAGCATGATCCGAACCACCAGATGACCCGGTTGAAAACCCCATGACTCGAAATGCGACGGCCGTCGAATCTAGCCCCGCTCCTGGCTTTCCAGACTTTTCACAGCAAGAACACTGGGGCCAACTGGAGGGCAGGGGGCGTATGATGGAGAGGAAGATCCCACTGCCACCACCAAATGAGTCATCCCTGGACGGAGGAGTTAGGGACCAACGACACCCCAAAGAACACGGCTAGCTTTCTCCAACTGTCCACGGCCAGACGACTCGACAGGAAAAGGTTGACCTATTTTCGGATGCGCCTTGACACGAAGTTCATGTGACACAGGCCCCCAACACAGTTAGAGTGACTGCAAGAACCTCCGATTGATAATATGTGCGGACTATTACCTTTAGGTGATCGATTATCGTGCTTAGCCTAAATCGTAGTGATTGTGTAGAAACTATGTGTGCATGTTACTGAATTTTATGTATTGTTTGGTTTAGGACCCATGCATAGAATTTTCCTAAAATTGGGAGAGGGATTTTGGCCCTGAGCTTCCTTAATATGTAAATTATTGAATTTTTGGTCAATTTAGGGAATTGCACGTGCAATTCCCCAATGTTGTTGATTTTGTACCTTAAATTTTGTCAGTTACAATTGATAAATGTAATTGGGTGAATTGTTGTCCACTTGTTAAAATGCTTAATTATGTTGCAATTGACTTCCCCTATGTTGTTGATTTGTATGTTATATGTTGGCACATGCAATTGAAATGGTGTAAGTTGGGTGTATGACTGTCCACTTTGTTGAATTGCTAAAATATGTTGAACTTGATCTCTAATGTTGTTGATCTTGTAAGATTGACCTTGTTGCATGCGAATGGCTTATGGAAATCTAGTATATTTCTATCCATATTGTCAAAATTCTAAAATATGCTAGTGTCCTGCTGGAATTATTCATGGAATTGTTGAATATATGCTATACACTTCCGCACATACCCCTTTGTGGATCAGCCAATCAACCGGAACTCTTTTTGGGCAACCTTTCTATTGGGTCAGCCCAATGGCATGTTTGGCCCGACTAGCCAAACTGCGAGTTATCAGCCGTAGTTGGACTACATGAGACGTTGTTCTCATGTCGTACAGTCAGTGGTTTGTCTTATGGGGTAGATTGGTCTACTGGTTGGTCATCCTTATACGTTAACCATGTTTGCACACGCCTGCTGAAAACTAGGGCACCATATAACCTTTGCACCCACTGATAATCGTAATTTGTGGCCCACAAAGACTCATGAGCTGGAGATGGTGGTATGGAACACTATGCCCGAGCTTTCAGCCTGCACTAGGGTGATGAGCCTCCCCATAGTGACCAGTGAGCACCAAAGATTCATGAGTTGGGGATGATGGTATGAGACACTATGCCTGAGCCGTCGGCTTATGCTGGGGTGATGACCTCCCCATAGTTACTGCTAGTAAGACTCTAATGTCTTAAACATTTTCGTATGAGCTAAATCTATGGGAATGACGAACCCACAAGGGCTAAGGATCATGAGAGTCATACGGCCACGGTCATTAGAGTCGCGCTATTAGATTAGAGCATCGATCTGTCGGGATATCTCAATTTCCCTAACCTGCTGGATGAATGAACTTAACTAATCAACTCAGCTAACATGTGCATTAAATGCATTGGTTACTTTGCGATTTGGCAGTCGTGGTCGTTTATGGGAGTGTTAGTTCGCAAACATTAGATGGTGTCACAAGAGGGAGTGTTGTAGTGAGATGCATGCATCATATCTATGAATCATGCATTTTCATTGTTGAGGGTCAAATATTACATATTAGACCCCAATTTTATTTGATTTTATGAGCATGATACCATTTAATGCCCTATTTTAATCCTGTTTGTGATGCAAGGTGAATTTAGGAGCTTAAACTGAAAAGGGTTCTAAACGTATAGATTTGACACTCTTCAATCACCAAAGTGAGACACGGACCTCAGGGGACTGAGATCGAAGACATTACATACCCGAGATTTGAGAAAATCTAGTATGTCACGTCAAAAAGGCCTGAAAATCGTCTAGAATGCAAGATCACGGGGTTTCCACCATTCGTTCAGCTTAAAACTTCACATATGGCCTGAGGGCCATAAATTAACCATGCACGTCGAATTTTAGCCCCCGCATCCCTGTGAAAGTGGCCCAATGGACAAGATCGGTCAACACGCATTGATCGATCCTTCTTTAAAAAATAGAGACGAAACTCTATTTCTTCCAACATCCGCACCAACAAATTCACTAGGCCTTATTCATCATCTAATTCGATGATCTAAGCCGTCCAATGCATCCAAGGGAGGGTGTCGACCATAGTCATGGCGACCATCTGCAACAATGCATGCACACACAGGAAGAGAGCGTTCAAATGCAGGTCGGACGGCTGAAGCACGGATTCAGTGGGCGCAATGTTGAAAATCTAAAACCATCCATATCCGAATGGTTTTTCGAGGAGAAACTGATGGACGAGGTGAATTTCTCTGAAAATTCCAACCATGGGCCCCACCAAATTATCAGCACAAAAAGTTGGCGTAAACTACTGCGTCCGTGAAAGCCGGATGATTCGGCTTGATCAACGGACGATCCACACCCCCCAAAATCATAAGACATGAGTCCCAATCTCGGCCAAGACATCAGATCAGGAAGGCCTGATCATTGGGCCCCATAATAGCCACTACGCGTGAACTGTTTTCGCATTTTCACTGCACAGAACAGAGTGCGCAGACTGGGTTACGCACACACTGGCCTCCGCTGGGAACTGTTGTGGCCCATTTCTACGATCTGAGTGTGGGATCCGGACCATCTAGATGATAGGGAAGGAGATTTAGTCTGCCCCCATGCTAACAGATGGGATCGAAAGTACATCAGTGGACAACAACAAGCATCCGATCGCCCCTGTGTAAAAAAATTAAAAAAAAAAAAGGATACACAGGAATGGAATCTAACTCCTGGTTAGAACATGACTTGTGCATGAATTCTTTCTATAAATGACACCTTTCCATTCGACTGAAGGGGCATCAAATCATCATTCAAGTGGTAGATGTGGAGCAGAGGGAGCAAGAGCTAAATGTGGAGTTGTTCTACACAGAGTTTCTTTCCTTTATTTTTTTTTTAATATTGATTTATGTTTTTTTATTAGAGGATAGCCTAATCATGGTTGGCTAAACCTCTTAGCTAGGGCTAAGAGGTGAAGCTTGTGGCATGATGAGACTAATTCTACAGCTTAGATTCATACTTTTGAATTAATATTGATTCTAGTTTGATTTTAGGGAATGCTTTCAGTTTTTAATGATGTATTGTGACTTAAATTACAATAGATTTGTGATGGCTTTAAGTATGTCCTTTCCCTTATTGTGATTATGCAGTTAGGAAGCCCTGTTGTTTACCATCACCCCTTAGACATGGTTTGATGATGGAATCCTTCTTAACATTCATACACCTCTCAGATTGGCTATGTATTGGTTTAATTTTATTGTTTACTTTGTCTCATGGGCATGGTTTGGTGATGGAATCCATTCTAATTTACATCCGTCTTATCCTTTGAAAACTAGATCAAAAGAAGTCCAGATTGTCCTTTAGTGATATATTTTCCAACTAAATGAACATGGGACTTGAAGTCTAGTTGAGTTCGTGAATCAAGTGTAGACCTCCCTGATCTCTACAAGTTGATCCTCTGAATCCCTAGTTTCCCACCTTTGGTTTCTATAAATTTTAGATTAATATTTTCACCATTATTCGCTTATATTCATTCAATTTAGATTTCATCTTATTCTAGTTCTAGTTCTGGTTGTTTTCAGATTACATATAGGTTTCAGTCCCTGTGGATTCGACCTCGGTCTTACCGAGTTTATTACTATATCACAATCCTATACTTGGGGTGTGAACATGCATTAATCAGAGCATATAAGATTCTGTGAATGCATATTTTCACTAAATTTACTCTTGTGTTTGATAACTTTTGTAACTTATAGTTAATGGTACCATTGAGTTGATCACTCACTCCCACTCTAGGACGATGTTTTAAAACACTAACCAGAACCTATCATAGATGCAGGGTTGATAGAGCTGGATGCGGTGGAGGATGCGAGCATGGACGATGAGGAGTGAGCATACTATCAGACTTTTGGCGGTTTCTTCTATTTTATGTTTGGATGGTCGCAGGACATGGGTCAGGGCCCTAGTCATTTTATGATATTTATCTAGGTGGGACCAGTTCTAGATTTGGATTTTCTTGGTACTGTATTTTAGAAATCTTAAATGTTCAGTGGCTCGTATTTACATTTTATGTTATTCTCATGCTTTGGTTTGCTAAACTCCTCATTACTTTTAAATAAACCCAAATGCATTGGAATCTGGAGCCCATTAGGGAATACATGGCACCTGGGAATTCGGGAGCCAAGTTCATTCTCGGCCTTTGAAATTCGAGGCGTTACATTAGATCTTAAGCGATCTCTCCTAATAGGGCATGAAGAAGATGTTCGTCATGTAGATGTTGGACCACTCTATTCATCCCTATTGTCACTAATTGATCGAATCCAGGGATTGACAACCCCAAGTGTAGGGCAGCGATGCACTAACAAATACTTGGTGAGACTGAGGTCAAACTACAAGGACTTTAGTGAGAATACATTAAGTACTTAAGTTAAAAGAAACAGTTGGTCCGAGTTTTTAGTCTAACTAAAAGAAGGTTTTCAACAATTAATAAAAAGATACTACGAATCCAGGAATCCCCAATCAATGGAATCTGCATCTAATTCGTCTTCTCAAGTTGATAATCATAAATATCCAAAATATATTAGAATTGTAATAGGTTTGATCTCTCATAAAGATATAGGTAATCACATCGTAAGGAATCAAGAGCAATCATCTTTTCAAATTTTAAGGCCAGGGATTCGCTGCTCCTCAGCAAAATAAAAAAATAAAAAAAATCAGGCGAAGCTCCTACACGTTATGTAGGTGAGTATATTTGATGACCGAATTCCTAGGATCCGGTAACACCGGACCTCCTTTCGAATGGCGGACTCCTCGCAGTAAAGGTAAGTCTGCCGCAACAATGGGCAAATCTATTTCATTTCAAAAACCTGCCACAAATGTCTCTTCAGATTTCAACTCACGATAGAGGGAAAAGGTGCACCAATCCAGAAAATTCAGCTTATTTATCCGAAATATTACCTTCGACACAAGCAGTGAAGATTTATTCTGGATATTTGGCAGATTCGAGAAGGTAATCAATGTATATATATTCCATTCTTCCCTGATTCCTCGAAACCAAGGGGCTATGGATTTATCAGATTTAGGTACGAGCAAGATGCTAAAAACGCCATGAATGTCCTAAACGGCAGAAGGATAGATGACAGAATAGTTGAGGTGAGATGGGCCAAACAGAAGAAATTTTCGGATAGATCTACCCCATCCTAGTACAGCACAGGACAGGGGAAGCAACAACATATGGCCCCTACCACATCCTATTTGGAAGCTCTCAAAAGGGTGTCTGTAAACTGACTAAGGATGACTGATCTAAAGGAAGACAATGTAACTGTAGCAGATCCAAGAGTGGTAGAAACCAGACTCCAAACTCTAAAACTAGGTGTAGTCATCTCTATGTCCAGCCCGAACATTTCCATCTTGAGGATCTACAACGCGCTGCAATGCTCCTGTTATGGTCCCTCTGTTTTGGAACTCACGAGACTAACCCCCATCAAGTTTCTTCTCGTCTGGAGATCGAAACAGGCTTTTGACGAATTCCTTCTTGATTCTAAGCTGCACAAATCCTCCAATATTACATCAGCTGTCAAATGGAGCCCAAAGGAGACATTTCGACATGAAGGTATTTGGGTGAGACTTTTCGAGGTACCAGCTCATGCCTGGATGGAGACGGTCCTATTGGATTTAGAGAATCAACTGGGCAGTGTAATACAACTCGATCCCATCAGTGCACACGGTATCTTCCAATCCTTTGCTCGAGTAAAAATTGCCATTAGCCCTGGGATGAATCTACAGAGAACCCTCAATCTCAAAGTTCTTGGTAAATATTTCCCAATATTCATGGAAGTGGAATCGTTTCAATTTAGGTCACGGCAAAGAAGAAGGCCAGCAAAGAGAGCACGAAGGATTGGGTTTTGAGAAATTTCAGAATTGCTCTGCCCACTTTTAAGGAATGCCTGGCAACTGTTTGTGAAAATGCTGAAGTGACAACCTTAGCCAGCGAGACTCCTATTGCAAAGGAGGCTCTTGCTCAGCCGTCTGATGTCCTCATCCCAATGGTAGGAAGCAATCTATATGGGGTCGCTAGCATTCATGGGGCAGGAAACAAGGACATTGCAGAGGATAACACTGGGAGGGACTACACTTAAAACGCATCCAGGGGTGTCGCCTCAGATCTTTACTGTGTTCAAGTCGATAGTAGAACAGGGTTGGATTCAGGCACAGTTACAGCACCTCTCGATTGCCCCAACCCATCAATGCTTCAGGTTCAGGGAAAAACTCCAGCTATTCAAAACTGTTAGCTCTCGACCGACATAAACACGGAGGAGCCTTTAGCTCTGCTTCCTAGCGGTTGCACCAATGTTCAAGTAGAGGAATAGGTGAACATATCATCTACTCATCCTAGTATGGATCTTCAAATCTATGATCCAGGTGCTGGCTTTGGTATGAGGAATCTTGCAATGGTCCAAGACAGAGACAAAATAGCAGCAGATAGCAGAAATACAGAAAATGAAGATAGGCCTACTACCCTAATATCAACTGTCCCCCTGAGGTTGAATAGCCTGCACTAACAACCCCCTTCTCAAGAGTGCACAACTCTCACTTTTGGGCCTATGGGTGGTTTTCAGCTGTACTACAACACGTCTCGCAATAGGAAGAAGCGCTCAATGCCTTACAACCTTATTTCAAAATCGGTAGACTTAGGGGAGCATGTAAGACAACAAAACAGGAACGTTGCACCTTCTAACAGGCCCTTAGAAGATCGTTTCAAATCCAGATCGATGGGGGGTCCAACAGAAAGAGCTACCTCAGAGACCTCTTCCCACACATCTGAGGGGGAGACTTCCCCAGCCCCTCTCTGTGGATTGATGTTTAGTTCAGCAGAACCACCAGGTTGTACAGACAGATTGGTGGTAGATCTATCCCCATTCTTCTCTCAAGTTGGAGAGGACTTTGAAGATCCTAGCCCTGCCCACCAACTGGTGACTGTCACATGCCCTTCACCCTTCCATGACTATGACGAGGGAGAGATGAAGGCCCTAGACAATGATTAGGAGGCTTCCAAGGAACAAAGTTCACCCAAAAAAAGAGCTGCATATGCTTTACAAATTCGGCCAAGGAAGAAGGGTGCTAGCAGACCTCTCAAAAACTCCTTAGGGACGGCTTCCAGGGATGAATGGATATCTAGATTGAGGCATTTACAGACAAGGGCTGCAACAAACAATGTTTCCCATGACGGATAAAATATTGGTGTGGAATGCCCGCAGCGTGGGTAATCAGCCCACCATTAGGACACTGAAGCGTCTAGTCCAAGAACACAACCCATGGATTGTTGCTATCATTGAGCCGATGGTTAGGGACTCTAGGAGAGTTCAGATCGATCTTCGAATAGGCTTCCATTCTTCCTTCTCAAACCTGGAAACTGGTGGTAAAATTTGGATCTTTTGTAAACACCAGGCCTATGTTCAGGAAATAACTAAATTGGCCTAAATGATAACCTTATCAATTGCTCTTCAGCAGAAAACAGATCCTATCTTCTTGTTAGTGGTATATGCTAGTTGCTCAAGAATTTTGCGGAGAAGGCTATGGGAGGAAATTGTTGTTTTATCCACATCTTTTCCAGGGCCATGGGCATTGTGCGGAGATTTTAATGTCGTCATTGGAGCTGTTGAATGTCGTAGCAGGGGTAGTTTTGATAGCGGCAGCATGGGAGAATTTTTGGAAGCTATCAATAAGGCGGGTCTTATGGATGCTGATTTTCTAGGTAGCAGATTTACGTGGTCAAACAATTAGACTAGTCTAACTAGAGTGTGGGCTAGGCTTGATCAAGTGCTGATGAACTCTGCATGGAGCACTGCTTTCCCTTCGTTCCAGGTACATCACCTCCCTCGTCATAACTCTGATCATGCTCCCCTATTGTTGGCTTTTCCTAGGGATCAATTTACAGGTACAAAACCTTTCAGATTTCAACACATGTGGACCCATCATGATGCATTCGTTCCACTGGTGAAAGATACTTGGTCCTCGGCTTCCGACTCGAATCCCATGAGAAATATCTTGGTTAAAATGAAGGCTGTAAAGGATAAACTGAGAAGCTGGAATAAGTCAGAATTTGGAAATATTTTTTGTGTAGTCCAACAGGCAGCAAAGACACTTGTAGACTTGAAGGATCAGATTCAGCTAGGAAACATCTCGGGTCCAGTTGACAACTCTCTTCAGCTTAACCTCCTTGAAGCTAGGTCGTTGCTCTCCAAGTTGGAACTTCTTGAAGAGATTTTCTGGAAACAGAAAGCCAGGAATAGCTAGCTTAATGAGGGGGACAGGAACACAAGCTTTTTCCATGCGTCTGCAATGGAGAGAGCCCAGAAAGCCGCCATCGCGTCCATCCGTTTAGAATCAGGGTGGACTATGGTGACGCAAGCTAAAATAAAAACGGAAGTAGTCAGATTTTTCCATTCCTAGTTTTCTACAGAGGCAATTGAACAAGGGGGAGAGGTATGGGATGTTATCCAGCCTTCGATTACGGAAGAAGACAATGCCCTCCTGATGAGCAAACCGTCTATCCACTATCCATGAGATTAAGCAGGCGGTTATGAGTATTCCTGGGGACAGCGCTGCTGGCCCGGACAGTTTTTCTGCTGTTTTTTTCTCTACTTGTTGGGAGATTGTGGGTCACGACCTCCTATGTGCGGTTATTTCCTTCTTTGAAGGTGCCGCCTTACCGAGGGCCTTCACGTCCACACTCCTTGCCCTCATTCCAAAGAAGGAAGCTCCAAAGTGCTTCATGGATTATAAGCCCATCATCCTTTGCAACATCATATACAAGATCTTTGCCAAAGTCATTGTCAACCGTTTGAACAAGTTACGCCCTGCTATTATTGCGCCTGAGCAAGGAGCTTTTGTTAAAGGTCGTTCCATATCAGAAAACATTACTCTGTCTCAGGAAATGCTTAGAGTGACTAATAAAAAAGTGAGAGGTGGAAACATTGTTATTAAGCTCAACATGGAAAAGGCATATGATAGAGTCAATTGGCTCTTCTTGAAGAGAGTCTTGACTCATTTTGGTTTCTCAACCCCGTGGATCAGGCTTCTGGAACGTTGTTAGAGCAACTGTTGGTTCTCGGTCCTCATCAACGAGGAGGTGGGTGGTTTCTTTAAATCAACACGGGGGCTCAGGCAAGGCGATCCGTTGTCCCCCAGCCTCTTTATCCTCGCTTCTGAGCTCCTTAGGAGAGGCTTCAAACATCTGGTTAATCAAAGATACTGCCTCCCTTTTAAAGGATGGCAACACAGCGTCCCGGTGTCTCACCTCCTGTTTGCTAACGACACGCTTCTATTCCTCAATGGAGGGATCCAGTCGGTTCGAGCAACCAAGGAATTCTTAGACCTTTATCAATAGGTATCAGGCCAAAAAGTGAACTTCCACAAGAGTGTATTCATGCATCCTGAAAATATGGGGCCTTCCAAAATTGCTAGCATCCAAAGAGAGTTGGGTTCAATCAATCTGGTAGAGAACACAGTGTATTTAGGGGTCCCAATTTCAGCGGGGAGATGGAAGAAAGATGCATTCCAGAGACTAGTGGACAGGGTGGATGGGCCAATTAGCGGGTGGAAAGCAAGATTTCTTTCCATGGCGGGTAGGGCCATTTCGGTGAGTCATGTATTGGCCACCATTCCAGTTCATACGCTTGCTACAACCCACATCCCAATAGATGTTCTTAAATTTTTGGAGAGTCACTTTGTAGACTTTCTTTGGGGCTAGGCGGATGTAGGAAAAAACTCCATTGGCGGAGTTAGCGATATATTGCTCTACCCAAGACCGAAGGGGGCCTGGGGATTAGGCGGCTTTAGGATGTCATGACTGCATTTCGCATCAAGATGGCTTGGACAGTTTTGAACACTGCAAAAACTAGCTTATGGGAAATATTCATGCGGGTTGCGTATAGTCAGGACCTTCAGACAGCTGGTCAGCATCAACTTGCATCTACAGTGTCTCCCTTATGGAAGAGAATTAGAGCTCTTCTCCCTCACGTTAAGGCTACTAGCCATGGCAGATTGGTGAAGGTAATTTACGCCTTTGGCAAGACAACTGGACCAGGCTGGGTCCTTGCAAGATAAGTTGACGGTAACTATCCCTCCCTCTCTACTTTCGTTTAAAGTCAAGGACTTTTTGGGAAGATGGGTCCTCTTCCTCCTTCTGTCATTTTCTCTGTGCTTTCTTAAAAGCAAATAGACACTATTTTCCATGGGGGCTTTTGTGTGGCAAATTGTGCTGATATTCCCTTCCAGCCACATACTCCTTCTGGAGAGTTTTCTGTAGCTTCGGCATGGGAAATCTGTCATGTGCGCTGTCCACGGATTGCTTGGGTTGGTAAAATTTGGAATGCATTGATTCCTCCAAAACTGTCCACGTTTGTATGGCGAATTCTCAGAGGAGCAGTTGCGATAGATTTTGCTGTTCAATCCTGACGGGTGCAGATGGCCTCGAGATGCAACTGTTGTGAGCAGCCCAATAAGCAGAGGCCCTCCATGGAATCTGCTAATCATATCTTCTTCCACAGTGTCAAGGCGAGATTGGTCTAGGCCCACTTTACCAATATCTATGGAGTGCACATGGTACACAGTTTTACGATAGGTGAATGGCTCTCCCATTGGTGGGGTACTTGTTCAGCTTTCGGACCTTCACCTCCATTCAAAAACCAGGTGTCATGTTTTATATTGTGGGAGCTTTGGAAGTATAGGAATACCGCTAGGTTTGACGGGATCTTGGTGCATGACGAGATTTTGATTTCCCGAATCACTGGATGGTTGAGAAGGATCGCTAATAGTCGACCCTCTACGGCTATTTGCACCACCAGCCAAAGTAGGGTTCTTTCTTCTTTGGGGATTAATCTTCAGCCCCAGCACAATGTATCCCACATGGTTCGTTGGTCGAAACCGCCAAGTGGGTGGGTCAAACTCAATATCCACTACAAGAATTCCTACTTTTAGCAATGAAAATTTTCATCTCTAAACGTCAACATTTCGTAGCTAAAGGTTTTTAGTGACAAAAATTTTCGTTGCTCATTTCGTTGTTAATACACCGTCACTACAAACTTTCAGCAGCCAAAAAGTTAAAGTCGTTGCTAAATGTAAGCTTTTTAGCAACGAAAATTTCATCGCAACAAAAACTATAGAGGACTTTTAGCAGTGAAATGTTTCGATGCAAAAAATAATTGTACCACTTTCGTTGCTAAAAAAAGTTGTAGAGGACTTTTAGCAGTGAACCATTTCGTCCCTAAAAAACTATAAAAAAAACTAATTATTCCACTTTTATCAACGAAAAGTTTCGTTACTAAAAAATCTTTGGAAAACTTTTAGCAGTGCAAATTTTTGCTGCTAAAAGTATATTTTTATTTTTTATAGTAAATAATTTCGCAGTGAAAAATACTTTACAAGACTTATAGCAACGAAAATTTTGTCCCTATAATATTTTAAAAAACTTTTAACAACGAAAATTTCGTCCCTATAATATTTTAAAACTTTTAGCAACGAAAATTTCATCCCTATAATATTTTAAAAAACGTTTAGCAACGAAATCTTTCGTCCCTATAATATTTTAAAAACCTTTTAGTAACGAAAATTTCGTGCCTATAATATTTTCAAAATCTTTTAGCAACGAAACATTTCATCCCTATAATATTTTAAAAACCTTTTAGCAATGAAAATTTCGTGCCTATAATATTTTCAAAATCTTTTAGCAACCAAAGGTTTCGTCCTTACAATATTTTTAAACTTTTTAACAACGAAACTTTCGTCCCTATTATATTTTCAAAAACTTTTAGCAACGAAAATTTTTGTCCCTATAATATTGTAAAAATCTTTTAGCAACGAACATTTCATCCATATAATATTTTCAAAAACTTTTAGCAATAAAAATTTGGTATTTTAAAAAACTTTTAGCAACGAAATTTTTCGTCGCTAAAAACATATAGCAGCGAAAAAATTCGTTGTTAAAAGTCTCTTTTTTTTAACAATGTCCAATTGAAAATTTCGTGCAAAATACCTAATAGACACCTGTTGCAATATATTTCATCATATTCACCTGATATACCTGTTATATCATCATATTCATATTCACATCCTGATATACACCTGTTATATCATAAGACATCTATCAAATTTCATCATATACACATTCAAATCCATCTAACCCAAACTAGTAAATCCTTCCAAATATAAACTACATACATTCAAACACAACCAATCTTATACGCATCACGGTCATTCACGCATAAATACATAAAAGTTTAACATCATAAATGAAAAAGAAAAAATCATAAAGCTTAAGGCGAATGTGGTGGGGCATCGGTAGGTAAGCGTGCAGCGAAAGCTTGAAACATCTCCATCATCCGTCGCTCATGCTCCACTCGCATATCCTCTATCTTCCTCTCCTGCTCCTCCTTCTGCCTTGCCAGTTGATCCTCCATCTTCCTCTCCTGCTCCTCCTTTTACCTCTCCAGCTGATCCTCCATCTTCCTCTCCTGCTCCTCCCTTTGCCTCGTCAGCTCCTCCATCATCTTCCTCTCCTGCTCCTCCCTCTACCTGTCTAGTTAATCTTTGATGTCATCGACGACAACCCGTAGCTGCTAAACCTCTCTCTCTCTGCGGTATCAGCTCGGCATACGGCGCTGTCGTCAACTATGACGAATCGGCTGGAGGCAGCTCTAGCTGGTGCCATGAGCTTAGCACCATGGCCAAGCCCACGAACATATCCAGAATGGGTGCCAAGCACCTGACTCAGGATCTCTGGCTCACTTCACTGAGTACCATTGGGAGTGGGCTGACTGCGTAAGGTGTCCATCTCCTCCTGTAATGAAAACATATGAATTTTCATAATACATGATGTTATTATAATTTAATACAATTAAATTTTATAATGTAATGATTTTTACCCAAATCTCACTGGCTTTAGGATGTACCCAAGATCCACTCGCCTGCTGACAGTGAGTCCCTTCGTAAAAGTCTACTGGTCCGGGCTCCTGGCCAGTGACAGAATCTCGCTGCGCAATCGAAAGGAAAATAGAGTTAATATAAATGCATGGAAAGAATATAAAAATTACCAGTAATTTCTTACCATGTCATGACGAAGTCGTACAAATGACTTTGAACCAACTACGTGGTTCACTTCTAACTTTCTCCTATTGTCGGAATTTATTTTGCTCCACTTCTAAACATATTATACATAATGCATTGTTATTAATTGTGAATTTAATTATTACGTCAAGATATCATAAATATGTAAATATTACCTGAAAAGTATCAGACGAAAACCTATCGCAGAGTATCTACTAGTCCTCACGGGTCACGTGAAGCGGTGCGGACTGTGCGGGCTCCTCATGGCTCCCGGACCGCTTGTACTGCTGGTATAACTTACCGCGGTAAGCCTTGAACCGCTCCTTCATCATGTCGTCGACGGCATAGGATATGTATGGAACACTCAAATCCAAGTGAAATTTATCCTGCAGTTTCGTAAATAATAGATTAAGGAAATAAACTTATTAAGAAAATAACTTGGTCGTAAATGAACTTTTATAAAATAAATTAGAATTCATAAGATTAAGGTTAAGGTTAAGGTTAAGGTTAAGGTTAAGGTTTAGGTTTAGGATAAGGTTTAGGTTAAGGTTATGGTTTAGGTTTAGGCTATAGGTTATAGCTATAGGGAATTGAGAATAGGTTAAGGTTTTAGGTTTATGAAATCGAGTTTGGGTTCGAGTTTAGGTTTGGATTTTTAATTTTAGGTTTAGGTTTAGGTTAGGGAGTTGAGATTAGGATTTGGTGTAGGTTTAGGTTTAGGGATTTAAGGTTTAGGTTTAGGAAATCGTGTTCGAGTTCGGGATCAGGATTAGGCTTGGGTTTTCAAGTTTAGGTTTAGTTTAGGGAGTTGAGATTAGGTGTAATTTTTGGTTTGGGGATTTGAGAATAAATTCAGGTTTTAGGTTTAGGTTTAGGTTATACGTTATAAGTGTAGGTTATAGGTTTAGATTTAAGTTACGTTATAGGTTAAGGTTTCGGGTTTAGGAAATCGGGTTCAGATTTGGGATCGGGTTTAGGTTTGAGTTTTCAAGTTTAGGTTTAGGTTAAGTAGTTGAGATTAGGATTAGGTGTAGGTTTAGGTTTAGGAATTTGAGAATACATTTAGGTCCTAGGTTTAGGTTTAGGTTATAGTTTTGGTTTTGGTTATAGGTTATAGGTTTAGGATAAGGTTTAGGTTATAGGTTTTGGAATTTGGGAATAGTTTTAGGTTATAAGTATAGGTTTAGGTTAGGTTATAAGTTTTGGGATTTGATAATGGGTTTGGGTTTATGTCATAGGTCTTGGTTTTGGTTTAGGTTATAGGTTTTGGTTTATGTTATAGGTTATAGGTTTAGGATAAGGTTTAGGTTTAGGTTTAGGATATAGGTTTTGGGATTTAAGAATGGGTTCGGGTTTATGTTTAGGTCTTGGTTTTGGTTTAGGTTATAGGTTTAGGGATATGAGAATGGGTTCGGGTTTAGGTTATAGGTTCTGGTTAATGTTATATGTTATAGGTTTTAGTTTTGGTTACGGTTAGGTTTAGGTTATAGGTTTTGGGATTTGACAATAGTTTTAGGTTATAAGTATAGCTTTGGGTTAGGTTATAGGTTTTGGGAATTGAGAATGGGTTTGGGTTTAGGTTATAGGTTTTGGTTTTGGTTTTGGTTATAGGTTTTGGTTTATAAGTATAGGTTTAGGTTAGGTTATAGGTTTTGGTTTTGGTCTAGGTTATAGGTTTTGGTCAAGGTTATAGGTTATAGGTTTAGGTTTAGGTTAAGGTTAGGTTTAGGTTATAGGTTTAGGGATTTGGGTATAGTTTTAGTTTATAAGTATAGGTTTAGGTTAGGTTATAGGTTTTGGGATTTGATAATGGGTTCGGGTTTTGGTTATAGGTTTTGGTTTTGGTTTAGGTTATAAGTTTCGATTTAGGTTTTAGGTTTTATGTTATAAGTATAGGTTTAGGTTAGGTTATAGGTTTTGGGATTTGATAATGGGTTTGGATTTAAGTTATAGGTTTTGGTTTAGGTTATAGGTTCTAGTTTAGGTTATAGGTTTAGGATAAGGTTTAGGTTTAGGTTTGGGTTATAGGTTTTGGGATTTGAGAATGGGTTCGGGTTTAGGTTATAGGTTTTGGTTTAGGTTTAGATTATAGGTTTTGGGATTTGAGAATGGGTTCGGGTTTAGGTTATAGGTTTTGCGATTTGGCAATAGCTTTAAGTTATAAGTATAGCTTTAGGTTAGGTTATAGGTTTTAGGAATTGAGAATGGGTTCGGGTTTAGGTTATAGGTTTTGGTTAAGGTTACAGGTTATAGGTTATAAGTATGGGTTTAGGTTAGGTTATAGGTTTTGGGATTTGGGATTTGATAATGGGTTTGGGTTTAGATTATAGGTTTTGGTTTTTGTTAAGGTCATAGGTTTAGGTTTAGGTTATAGGTTTTCGGATTTGAGAATGGGTTCGGATTTAGGTTATAGGTTTTGGTTTTGGTTTTGGTTTAGGTTATAGGTTTTATTTTAGGTTATAGGTTATAGGTTTAGGATAAGGTTTAGGTTTAGGTTTAGGTTATAAGTTTTGGGATTTGAGAATGGGTTCGGGTTTAGGTTATAGGTTTTGAGATTTGAGAATAGGTTTGGGTTTAGGTTATAGGTTTTGGTTTTGGTTATAGGTTTTGAGATTTGAGAATGGGATCGGGTTTGGGTTATAGGTTTTGGTTTTGGTTTAGGTTATAGGTTTTGTTTTAGGTTATTGGTTATAGGTTTAGGATAAGGTTTAGGTTTAGGTTTAGGTTATAGGTTTTAGGATTTGAGAATGGGTTCGGGTTTAGGTTATAAATTTTTGGATTTGAGAATGGGTTCGGGTTTAGGTTATAGGTTTGGTTTTGGTTTAGGTTATAGGTTTAGGGATTTGAGAATGGGTTCGGGTTTAGGTTATAGGTTTTGGTTTTGTTATACGTTATAGGTCTTGTTTTGGGTTATTGGTTATAGGTTTAGGATAAGGTTTAGGTTTAGGTTATAGGTTTTGGGATTTGAGAATGGGTTCGGGTTTAGGTTTAGGTTTTGGTTTTGGTTTAGGTTATAGGTTTACGGATATGAGAATGGGTTCAGGTTTAGGTTATAGGTTTTGGTTAATATTATAGGTTATAGGTTTTGCCATTGGTTAAGGTTAGGTTTAGGTTATAGGTTTTAGGATTTGGTAATAGTTTTAGGTTTTAAGTATAGCTTTGGGTTAGGTTATAGGTTTTGAGAATTGAGAATGTGTTCGGGTTTAGGTTATAGGTTTTGGTTTTGGTTTTGGTTATAGGTTTTGATTAAGGTTATAGGTTATAGGTTATAAGTATAGGTTTAGGTTAGGTTATAGGTTTTGGGATTTGATAATGGGTTTGGGTTTAGGTTATAGGTTTTGGTTTTGGTTTGGGTCATAGGTTTAGGATAAGGTTTAGGTTTAGGTTTAGGTTATAGGTTTTCGGATTTGAGAATGGGTTCGGGTTTAGGTTATAGGTTTTGGTTTTGGTTTTGGTTATAGGTTTTATTTTAGGTTATAGGTTATAGGTTTAGGATAAGGTTCAGGTTTAGGTTTAGGTTATAGATTTTGGGATTTGAGAATGGGTTCGGGTTTAGGTTATAGGTTTTGGTTTTGGTTTAGGTTATAGGTCTTATTTTTGGTTATTGGTTATAGGTTTAGGATAAGGTTTAGGTTTAGGTTTAGGTTATAGGTTTTGGGATTTGAGAATGGGTTCGGGTTTGGGTTTAGGTTTTGGTTTTGGTTTAGGTTATAGGTTTAGGATAAGGTTTAGGTTTAGGTTTAGGCTAGGTTTTCAGATTTGAGAATGGGTTCGGGTTTAGGTTATAGGTTTTGGTTTTGGGATTTGGCAATAGTTTTAGGTTATAAGTACAGCTTTGGGTTAGGTTATAGGTTTTAAGAATTGAGAATGTGTTCGGGTTTAGGTTATAGGTTTTGGTTTTGGTTTAGATTATAGGTTTTGGTTAAGGTTATAGGTTATAGGTTATAAGTATAGGTTTAGGTTAGGTTATAGGTTTTAGGATTTGATAATGGGTTTGGGTTTAGGTTATAGGTTTTGGTTTTGGTTTTGGTCATAGGTTTAGGATAAGGTTTAGGTTTAGGTTTAGGTTATAGGTTTTCAGATTTGATAATGGGTTCGGGTTTAGGTTATAGGTTTTGGTTTTGGTTTTGGTTATAGGTTTTGTTTTAGGTTATAGGTTATAGGTTTAGGATAAGGTTTAGGTTTAGGTTTAGGTTATAGGTTTTGGGATTTGAGAATGGGTTCGGGTTTAGGTTCTAGGTTTTGAGATTTGAGAATGGGTTCGGGTTTAGGTTATAGGTTTTGGTTTTGGTTTTGGTTATAGGTTTAGGGATTTGAGAATGGGTTTGGGTTTAGGTTATAAGTTTTGGTTTTGGTTTAGGTTATAGGTCTTGTTTTAGGTTATTGGTTATAGGTTTAGGATAAGGTTTAGCTTTAGGTTTAGGTTATAGTTTTGGGATTTGAGAATGGGTTCGGGTTTAGGTTTAGGTTTTGGTTGTGGTTTAGGTTATAGGCTTAGGATATGAGAATGGGTTCGGATTTAGGTTATAGGTTCTGGTTAATGTTATATGTTATAGGTTTTAGTTTTGGTTAAGGTTTGGTCTAGGTTATAGGTTGTAGGATTTGGCAATAGTTTTAGGTTATAAGTATAGCTTTGAGGTAGGTTATAGTTTTTGGGAATTGAGAATGGGTGCGGGTTTAGGTTATAGGTTTTGGTTTTGGTTTAAGTTATAGGTTTTGGTTGAGGTTATAGGTTATAGGTTATAAGCATAGGTTTAGGTTAGGTTATAGGTTTTGGGATTTGATAATGGGTTCGGGTTTAGGTTATAGGTTTTGCTTTTGGTTTAGGTCATAGGTTTAGGATAAGGTTTAGGTTTAGGTTTAGGTTATAGGTTTTCAGATTTGAGAATGTGTTCAGGTTTAGGTTATAGGTTCTGCTTTTGGTTTAGGTTATAGGTTTTGTTTTAGGTTATAGGTTATAGGTTTAGGATAAGGATTAGGTTTAGGTTTAGGTTATAAGTTTTGGGATTTGAGAATGGGTTTGGGTTTAGGTTATAGGTTTTGGGATTTGAGAATGGGTTCGGGTTTAGGTTATAGGTTTTGGTTTTGGTTTAGGGTATAGGTTTAGGGATTTTAGAATGGGTTTGGGTTTAGGTTAAAGGTTTTGGTTTTGGTTTAGGTTATAGGTCTTATTTTAGGATATTGGTTATAGGTTTAGGATAAGGTTTAGGTTTAGGTTTAGGTTATAGGTTTTGGGATTTGAGAATGGGTTCGCGTTTAGGTTTAGGTTTTGGTTTTAGTTTAGGTTATAGGTTTAGGGATATGAGAATGGGTTCGACTTTAGGTTATAGGTTTTGGTTAATGTTATAGGTTATAGGTTTTGCTTTTGGTTAAGGTTAGGTTTAGGTTATAGGTATTGGGATTTAACAATAGTTTTAGGTTATAAGTATAGCTTTGGGTTAGGATATAGGTTTTGGGAATTGAGAATGGGTTCGGGTTTAGGTTATAGGTTTTGGTTTTGGTTTAGGTTTAGGTTACAGGTTTTGGTTAAGGTTATAGGTTATAGGTTTAGGTTATAGGTTTAGGGATTTGGGTATAGTTTTAGTTTATAAGTATAGGTTTAGGTTAGGTTATAGGTTTTGGGATTTGATAATGAGTTCGGGTTTAGGTTATAGGTTTTGGTTTTGGTTTAGGTTATAGGTCTTGGTTTAAGTTATAGGTTTTAGGTTATAAGTATAGGTTTAGGTTAGGTTATATGTTTTGGGATTTTATAATGGGTTCGGGTTTAGGTTATAGGTTTTGGTTTTGGTTTAGGTTATATGTTCTGGTTTAGGTTATAAGTTTAGGATAAGGTTTAGGTTTAGGTTTGGGTTATAGGTTTTAGGATTTGAGAATGGGTTCGGGTTTAGGTTATAGGTTTTGATATAGGTTTAGGTTTTAAGTTTTGGGATTTGAGAATAGGTTCGTGTTTAGGTTATAGATTTTGGCTTTGGTTTAGGTTTTAGGTTTTGGGATTTGAGAATGGGTTCGGGTTTTGGTTATAGGTTTTGGTTTTAGTTTAAGTTATAGGTTTTGTTTTAGGTTATTGGTTATAGGTTTAGGCTAAGGTTTAGGTTTAAGTTTAGGTTTAGGTTATATGTTTTGGGATTTGAGACTGGGTTCGGGTTTAGGTTTAGGTTTTGGTTTTGGTTTAGGTTATAGGTTTAGGGATATGAGAATGGGTTTGGGTTTACATTATAGGTTTTGGTTAATGTTATAGGTTATAGGTTTTGCTTTTGGTTAAGGTTAGGTTTAGGTTATAGGTTTTGGGATTTAGCAATAGTTTTAGGTTATAAGTATAGCTTTGGGTTAGGTTATAGGTTTTGGGAATTAAGAATGGGTTCGGGTTTAGGTTATAGGTTTTGGTTTTGGATTAGGTTTTAGGTTTTGGTCTAGGTTTAGGTTATAGGTTTTGGGATTTGAGAATGGGTTCAGGTTTAGGTTATAGGTTTTGGTTTTGGTTTAGGTTATAGGTTTAGGGATTTTAGAATGGGTTTGGGTTTAGGTTAAAGGTTTTGGTTTTGGTTTAGGTTATAGGTCTCATTTTTGGTTATTGGTTATAGGTTTAGGATAAGGTTTATGTTTAGGTTTAGGTTATAGGTTTTGGGATTTGAGAATGGGTTCGGGTTTAGGTTTAGGTTTTGGTTTTGGTTTGGGTTATAGGTTTCGGGATATGAGAATGGGTTCGGGTTTATGTTATAGGTTTTGGTTAATGTTACAGGTTATAGGTTTTGCTTTTGGTTAAGGTTAGGTTTAAGTTATAGGTTTTGGGATTTGGCAATAGTTTTAGGTTATAAGTATAGCTTTGGGTTAGGTTTTAGTTTTTGAGAATTGAGAATGGGTTCGGGTTTAGGTTATAGGTTTTGGTTTTGGTTTTGGTTATAGGTTTTGGTTGAGCTTATAGGTTTTAGGTTATAAGTATAGGTTTAGGTTAGGTTATAGGTTTTGGAATTTGATAATGGGTTCGGGTTTAGGTTACAGGTTTTTCTTTTGATTTAGGTCATAGGTTTAGGATAAGGTTTAGGTTATAGGTTTTCAGATTTGAGAATGGGTTGGGGTTTAGGTTATAGGTTCTGGTTTTGGTTTAGGTTATAGGTTTTGTTTTAGGTTATAGGTTATAGGTTTAGGATAAGGTTTAGGTTTAGGTTTAGGTTTTAGGTTTTGGGATTTGAGAATGGGTTCGGGTTTAGGTTATAGGTTTTGGGATTTGAGAATGGGTTCGGGTTTAGGTTATAGGTTTTGGTTTTGGTTTAGGTTATAGGTTTTGCGATTTGAGAATGGGTTCGGGTTTAGGTTATAGGTTTTGGTTTTGGTTTAGGTTATAGGTTTAGGGATTTTAGAATGGGTTTGGGTTTAGGTTAAAGGTTTTGGTTTTGGTTTAGGTTATAGGTCTTATTTTTGGTTAATGGTTATAGGTTTAGGATAAGGTTTAGGTTTAGGTTTAGGTTATAGGTTTTGGGATTTGAGAATGGGTTCGGGTTTAGGTTTAGGTTTTGGTTTTGGTTTAGGTTATAGGTTTAGGGATATGAGAATGGGTTCGAGTTTAGGTTATAGGTTTTGGTTAATGTTATAGGTTATAGGTTTTTCTTTTGGTTAAGGTTAGGTTTAGGTTATTGGTATTGGGATTTGGCAATAGTTTTAGGTTATAAGTATAGATTTAGGTTAGGCTATAGGTTTTGGGAATTGAGAATGGGTTCGGGCTTAGGTTATAGGTTTTGGTTTTGGTTTAGGTTTAGGTTATAGGTTTTGGTTATGGTTATAGGTTATAGGTTTAGGTTTAGGTTTAGGTTAGGTTTAGGTTATAGGTTTAGGGATTCGGGTATAGTTTTAGTTTATAAGTATCGGTTTAAGTTAGGTTATAGGTTTTGGGATTTGATAATGGGTTCGGGTTTAGGTTATAGGTTTTGGTTTTGGTTTAGGTTATAGGTTTTGGTTTAGGTTATAGGTTTTAGGTTATAAGTATAGGTTTAGGTTAGGTTATAGGTTTTGGGATTTGATAATGGGTTTGGGTTTAGGTTATAGGTTTTGGTTTTGGTTTAGGTTATAGGTTCTAGTTTAGGTTATAGGTTTAGGATAAGGTTTAGGTTTAGGTTTGGGCTATAGGTTTTAGGATTTGAGAATGGGTTCGGGTTTAGGTTATAGGTTTTGGTTCAGGTTTAGGTTTTAGGTTTTGGAATTTGGGAATGGGTTCGGGTTTAGGTTATAGGTTTTGGTTTTGTTTCAAGTTTTAGGTTTTGGGATTTGAGAATGGGTTCGGGTTTAGGTTATAGGTTTTGGTTTTGGTTTAAGTTATAGGTTTTATTTTAGGTTATTGGTTATAGGTATAGGATAAGGTTTAGGTTTAGGTTTAGGTTATAGGTTTTGGGATTTGAGAATGGGTTCGGGTTTAGGTTTTGGTTTTGGTTTTGGTTTAGGTTATAGGTTTAGGGATATGAGAATGGGTTCGGGTTTACGTTATAGGTTTTGGTTAATGTTATAGGTTATAGGTTTTGCTTTTGGTTAAGGTTAGGTTTAGGTTATAGGTTTTGGGATTTAGCAATAATTTTAGGTTATAAGTATAGCTTTGGGTTAGGTTATAAGTTTTGGAAATTGAGAATGGGTTCGGGTTTAGGTTATAGGTTTTGGTTTTGGATTAGGTTATAGGTTTTGGTTTAGGTTTAGGTTATAGGTTTTGGGATTTGAGAATGGGTTTGGGTTTAGGTTATAGGTTTTGGGATTTGAGAATGGGGTCGGGTTTAGGTTACAAGTTTTACTTTTGGTTTAGGTTATAGGTTTTTAGATTTGAGAATCGGTTTGGGTTTAGGTTAAGGTTGTGGTCCCTGCAAATACAAATACAAATATAAACACGGCCTGTGCAAAATGTCAGGCCCTTCCAATGTCGTCCATAGGAAATGGACAGCTTCATCATGGTCATAACAGCGGTTTTCACCTTCCACGGACCCCCTCTCTTCCGGATAGCTCCGACGCCCATCCGGGTCTACTCCATTAATTTCGAGCAATTACATAAACACGGCCTGTCCAAATGGCCAGGCCCCTTCAATGTCTTCCATAGGAAATGGACAGCTTCATCATGGTCATAACAGCAGTTCCCACCTTCCAGGGACCCCTGCTCTTCCGGATAGCTCCGACGCACATCCGGGTCTACTCCATTAATTTCGAGCAATACATATATAAATAAAACACATAACATATAAATGTACCTGAAGGCGCTGACGGATGAGGTGCCGCACATCATCTGTCTCGTCTGCCCAACGGGAGGTGATGGTGTGGATCATAAATCGGCATAAGACACCGACCTCCGACGTAAACAATCTGGCAGTGTTCCTAACAGGTCTAATACAGTCCTGTGGGAACTCTACTGTCACCCTACCCTCGCTTGTAAGTTATTGTAAAAGCAACCCACGCGTGGGTCCACGTCCTCGTCGGCTGGTCAATGACGCTGCTGCAAAAAAAATATGTAAGTATAAACATAAACCAAAGTCATTATATATATATATATATATATATATATATATATATATATATATATATATATATATATATATATATATATATATATAAACTTACATGTAGTGCCCGGTGTATGCATGACTGAGGGATCTGAGGACTGCGATGCAACATGTGGTGGCGATGCTGGCTCCGTCCCATCACGGGTAGAAGGGGTAGATCTAGTGCACGAACAACATACTCTCCCACCTGGTGTCATCACTGAATATGTGCGAAATATGAACTTATAAATTTAAACAATATCAATACAAGTGAAATATACTAAAACATTATACAAGTAGTGTTCACGGTACAATGCATTTATGATTATGCTTAGAGAGATGATTAAAATATGATTAGACCATTACACTATAATGCAAGAAGAATATATTAAAACTGTAAACTTTAATCTATAACCCTATTAAATTCCATTATACATTGTCATTCTATATTAAAAGTACATATTCGAATTAAAAATGACATGTAAATCATGTGTACATTTGATAATCGTCGTCTATATCACTATCGCTTAGGACTATTTCTTCTTCACCATCACTATCGCTGATCAGTATTTCCTCTTCATCGTCTACAATAGATCTCTCAATGAAAACGCTATCATCTCTAACAATGTCACGTACTATTGAGGCATCAACATGATCAGGTGGCACATCATCTCTGTCCAGTTGCACCACATCAATATCAACACTTGAATCAGTCCTTGTATCCGCAGACGGCACGTCTTCTTGATATGCTTGTTTAACCCTAGACGTGTCATTTCTCTCATCCTCGTTATCGTCAACTTCTGGTTCGGAGACGTCAAATACGTTCCTGGGCTTTTTTTTCTACACCACGTGCCAAGAGCCGCCTAACTTGGTGTCAGCGAGGTAAAATACTTATTCGGCTTGGCTGGCGAGGATAAATAGGTCGTCCTTAAACCACTTTCGAGATAAATTTAAGCTCGTAAAGTAATTATCAGTATGTATTTCCAACTTCTTATTTCCAACGTCTCACCAATCGCATCTAAATAAGTACACCTACTTTCTCATACAATAATTCAGCTCAATAATATCCGTCAAAATACCATAAAAGTCAATTTCATCCTCCTCATTCGTTCCCTTCACAACCACCCCACTATTTTGTGTGGACCTGTACTTGTCACGTTCTTCGGTGTGGAATCGAATCCCGTTTACAATACAACCTGTATATCTAGATACACGCCTATCAGGGCCACACGCTAGCAAGTATAGTGCATCAGACGCATTCGTAGAGTTGCTTGTGCGCAACGTCTTCATCTATTATCATGTACAGAATATAATTATTTAGGGATTTTCTTAAGTTCAAATAATGTGCAATACAACGAAAATTCTAAGTGTGGAGAGATACAATGTGAAATCTTACACATTTTTCGAACCATTGTGGAAACTGATCCTGATGCATTCGATTATAACTTGTGGGGAATTTGGACTTCATCTCATCTAGGTGTTCGCTACACATAAATGACATGCCATCAGTAATAAACATTAAGGTTCTGAGTTTACAGAGAAAATAATAATCAGGTGGAAGACTTACTCCAAGTACGATTCTATTTCTTCACAATTATGCAACACATACCACCTCGCCTTTGCTAGATCCCCAACGTCCATATCTTGAAACGTCGGGGATCCTAAAGGATGAACGTTATGTGCAAACACAGATATGAGTCCTTGTTCATGCTCCTACCCTTCATCGTCATTCCGATCTTTTCGGTTGAATCGAGTCTCAATGCCACGAAGATACAAGGAGCAAAATGTAAGGCATTCATTATCAATGTACGCCTCAGCTATGGATCCCTCCGGGCATGCCCTGTTTCTCACAAATCGTTTAAGTGTGCAAAGGTATCTGTACACAAAACTAATATGTTAACAGGCTTTTAAACATAGATATATGTAGTTTACGGAATGAAAAAAATAAATTTAATAGGTTCTACCACCTTTCGATCAGATACATCCAACGATATTGTATTGGGCCTGCAAGCTTCGCCTCGTGTGGTAAATGAATCGCTAGGTGTACCATGACATCGAAAAATACAAATGAAAATATTTTTTCAATTTTGCAAAGGATTACGACAATGTCCTTCTCCATTCGTTTAATAACATCTATATTTAACAATTTCGAACACGAATCCTTAAAGAATATTCCCAACTCAATCAACGTAGCACTGATATCCTTGCTCAGGAATCCACGAATTGCAACCAGCAGTAGGCGTTGGACAATCATGACTTTTCAGGCCTGTTACCTTACAGTTTGTAACGTTTACGCGCCGAGATATGTTTGACACATACCCATCAGGAAACTTCACCAATCTCAACCATTCACATAAACGTTTTCTCTCTAATTTTGTCAACGTATAGCAGGCTGCTGGTATAGTATACGAATTTTCATGTGGTTGCAAGTGTAACTCTTTCCTTAAACGCATTTCTTGTAGATCCAATCGAGCCTTGACACTGTCTTTTGTTTTCTTCTCTATGTTCATCAATGTTCCGAAAACATTATCACATATATTCTTCTCAATATGCATGACATCTAAGTTGTGTCGCAATTTCAGATCACTCCAATAGGGCAACTAAAAAAGATGCTCTTCTTCCTCCAGTTATATTCCAGTACTGTACGTTTCCTCTTCTTCAAGTGCAATGCCTTACCACATGTAACTTCTCCAATGTTACTCAGTTGTTGTATCACATCTTCTCCAGATAGCTCTTTCAGGGGTGACCTATGATCTTGTTTGCCATCAAAGATCATCATCTTTCTGCGCCAACTATGATCACTCGGAAGGAAGCGACGATGGCCCATATAACACGTTTTTCTACTATGCTTCAATGACAATGAACAGGTATCAATACCACATGTAGGACAAGCCAACTTGTCCTTCGTACTCCACCCAAATAAATTTTCATACGCAGAAAAGTCATTTATTGTCCACAAGACTGCTGCGTGCAATCGAAATGTCTGTCCTGCAAATGTGTCATGCGTTTCTACACCTTGACTCCACAACTCATTTAAATCATCTACTAACGGTCACAAATACACATCAATGTCATTCCCAGGTAACCTGGGTACAGGAATAAGCAATGACATCATGAAAAATGACTCCTTCATACACCACCAAGGAGGTAAATTGTAGGGCATAAGTACCACTGGCCACATACTGTACGAGCTACTCATATTACCAAATGGATTAAAGCCATCACTTGCAAGACCTAGTCAAACATTGCGAGAATCCTCTGCAAACTAGTCATGTTGCTTGTCAAAATTTTTCCAGGCTTAACAGTCCGCAGGGTGCCTCAGGGTACTATCATCATGAACACGTTTCTCTTTATGCCACCTCATATCTTCAGCTGTCTTACGAGACATAAACAATCTTTGCAATATGGGTTTCAATGGAAAGTACCTTAACACCTTTTGTGGGATTTTCTTACGCCCGACTTTGTCATACTTCGACCTAGACTCTCCACATGTTTGACACTGATCATCCTTATCATGCTCTTCCCTATACAATAAACAATCATTTATACATGCATGGATTCGTTCATAACCAAGGTCCAAGTCTCGCATCAAGGATTTTGCCTCGTAATGAAACTTGGGCAATGTCTCACCAGCCGGTAATGCTTCTTTCAGCAACTCAAGCAACATGTCGAACGATTTGTTACTCCAATGATTTATTATCTTCAAATGAAGTAACTTTGTAAGAAAATTCAACTTGGAGAAGTTCTCACACCCTAGATAAAGTGGACGTTGCGCATCCCTCAACACAACTTACTAAACTTATCTGATTCGACATCACCTATTGGAGGAATATCTTGGCTACTGCTTGTCGCTGCAAAATCAGTATTCGCAGTTATTCCCCTGAACACATCACCTATAATATCTTACATTTCGTCAACGTCTTCACCCTCGTCATCCGGCATAATTGGGTCTTCGTTGACTTTAGTGGCCTCATCTCTATGGGTCATATCTTCACCATGATGGACCCACCAAGTGTAACCCGGGTCAATCTCAACTATGAACAAATCATCCTCTACTTTGTTTAAAGTCTTGTATATCAAGTTCATGCATTTTCGACATGGACACCTAATCCTATTCCCTGAATCTGCCCCATTTCGTGCAAATTCCATGAACTCTTGAACCCCTTATTTATATTATGGGTCAAACCTATTCTTAGCTCGCATCCAACTCTTATCCATCTCTACAATGAAAAGACTAGAGTTAGTCTACGAAGATAGCTTTATGATTAGGCTATGTTATAGGTTTAGCTTATACGTTTAGGTTTAGGTTAAGGTTATGAGTTTAAGTTAAGGTTATAAGTTTAGGTTTAGTTTATAGTTCTAGGTTTTGGGTATGGGAATAGGTTATAGGTTATGGGATAAGGTTTAGGTTATAGGTTATAGGTTAAGGTTCGAGTTTAAGTTATAGGTTATAGGTATAAGTTTAGGTTTAAGTTTTTAAGTTTAGGGTTAGGTTTTTAAGTTTAGGTTTAGGTTTTGGTTAATGTTTAGGTTTAGGTTATAAGTCTAGATTTAGGTTAAGGTTAAGGTTATAGGTTTAGGTTAGGGTTATAAGTATAGGTTTAGGTTATAAGTATATGTTATAAGTTTAGGTTAAGGTTATAAGTATAGGTTTAGGTTATAGGTTTAGGTTTAGGTTATAAGTTTTAGGTTTAGGTCATAGGTTTAGGTCTAGGTTATAGGTTTAGGTCATAGGTTTAGGTTTAGGTTATAGGTTTAGGTCTATGTTTAGGGAATCAGGTTCGATTTCGAGTTATGGATCTGGTTTAGGTGTTCTCTAGTATTATCTACTATTGAACCTAGTATTATCTACTACATACTAGTACCATACAACTTATATTGGGGCATCATACCATAAGTTACAAGAATTTCATGTCCCCCTAACCAAGGTATCCTCCATTGATATATATATATATATATATATATATATATATATATATATATATATATATATATATATATATCATAAGTTGTTTATTTTCATTTATATTTGCAAATACATTCATCATCCATCTACGAAAATTGAAACAAGTACTGTCAGTCCATGACGAACGGTTGAAAAGGAAAATCATGCATCTTATCTTACCCGAACATAAGTAGCGGTTCCCACCTTACAGGAACCCCCGCTCAACATCCAGATAGTTCTGACGCACATCCGGGTCTACTCAAACATTTTCTAAGCTAATACAATGAAATCCTAAATTAGTTACTCATCCAAGATTGGATAGATTGTAATACTTTCATATTCTCATTTAAACGTCCACGCCGAAAATCCGGCAGCATCTCCCCATGTCTCTCCAGATAAGTTTATCTTACATTACATTCTGATGCCAAATATCTAAAGCAATATAAAGATATTTGGCATTAGATACGGAATGGAAGAAACATATCCAGAGAGAAATGAGGAGATGGACCACGGATCAGGCATGAACATTGAAATAGATTATATGAAAGCATACTATCCATCTAACCTTGAACTGTCCAAAATGGGACAATTTGAGCGATTTCTATGCCACCAAAAACACACCATATCATGTATGGCCCCATAGAAATCCTCAAATGAGTAACTAATTATCTAACTTACAAGTTGGACCTGAAATGTAACTAGTAGCAATTTCAAGCAAGCTTATCCATTTAAGAAGTAGAAAATGTCATATCCTATTGAATGAACTAAATCAATTCAGTTGTTTATCCAAACACATCCTAAACAAATAAACTATGCAAGAGATATGCTGGCAATTTTAAAAAGAAACACACCCCACTTCTTAATTTTATAGAAAAGAATAGAAATGAATTCTCTTTGATGGTTAGGATCATCCAATAGGAGAATCAGATAGAGCAAAAGCAAACAAGAACTCTAGACAATAGTAAGATGCTATACCAAGATTGTTGCCCTCTAACAGTAACACTAACAGGTTAAGTCGACACACATCTCTAGACATGGCGATACATTCAGCACATGAAGGAGACATAAACAGGTCAAGTCAGCTACCATAATACATGTACCAAAATAATATGCTGAATGTGGACAGTACCATAATACATGTTGTGTGCACAGTAGTCCACCTGATGAGTGGGACCAACCCAATGGTCAGATCTCCTTATATACACATAAAGATCTTTTACTGATACTTCCATCGAGGCCTTGCAACAGTGCCTGTTCATGATAATGATGTATCAGCAACTAGGATATGATCAAACCAATCACTTATGGAGTATGGGGTACAGATTCTTTGAGGATGAAAAACATTTCCATTTTTCAGAGGTTGTACAGATTACATTTAGAAGATTTGAGCAGGAGTCATTCATGGAGCTTAATCCAAGGTTCTAGTTACAAACAGACAGTCCATTTTAGAGGGGACACACCCATGCTTCGGTAGGATCAAAAGATGTACATATGCAGGGGATGGTATCATGATTCATTGTAGTTTCCATCTTTTTCATTATTTCATTCAAATTCCATTTTGTTTGAAAGGGATGATCACCTACAAACGGTCATAATTTCGGTTAAGCTAGAAGCGACAACAGGTTCCAACATATAAAGTTATACCACATCCAGGCCATGCAAAATCTGGGCCCTACCAGTGAGATCACTAGATGATAGAATACAGCCTATTTGATTATTAGGAAGGCTGAAAACCTCTAATCACTGCCAGGAGGCCTGATCACTAGCTCTAGGTAACCTGCAGATGGTTGTAGGTGATCTCTAGCCTTTTTTTTTTCTTAAATAAATAAATAAATAAATAAATAAATAAATAAAGCTGTGCAGAGAGGCCACATTGTAGAGTGCTAACATCTAACGGAAATTGTAATTACTTGGGATATAGAAAATTCATTGCTTGCTGAGAGTTTAAGGTCAAAGTACTTTGTATATGTTTTTTAGAGAGAAATAAGAGAATGATTTTTTTAGTTGTATGAAGGAAATATACAAGGGCTCCATGTGTGTTTAGGAACTGAAGTTTGTGCTGCATAACCTGGGTTAAATGCTTTCTAAGTTCATATTGAAATTACAATTTAGAGTGGCGTTTGTATGGTACACCAAAATCCAATTTTGGTGGAGTACATCAGGGGGTGGCAGCTTCATTTTAAGCAAGGGATGGTTTAAAAACTGATTTGACTCGAAACATTGTTGTGTTGGATTGACTCAGTGAGTTCCACTAACTCAGCTTGATTTCTGGTCGAATTGAGTCACCAAGTTTTAGAACTATGGAGCAAGGTTTAGAGAAAGAAGGTCACTCTATATGGTGTTGTATAATGAAGAAATGTTGTTGCTCTCGAAATAATGGCAGCTATTTTCAATTTTCTAGTTATGTCCATTGAAAGGTCTTTTAATTGAATGGCCCTAATCGTCTTACAGAGTTTATGTGATTCTAAGGAATCCTTCAAGCCATTGCCCAAAAACTGCAATCGTTGGATGACTCTACCATTCTAAGATTGTTCAACGAACATGATTTCAGGCATTAATGATATTGTGGGTCACAAAACTTCAATTGCAACGAGTTTTGAATGGTGACTCAGTTGAACCGACTCGTAAAACTCAACTGGGTCAACTCACCCCAGTTTTAAAAGGGTTGGTCCCACTCATCAGGTGGACTACTGTCCACATTCAACATACAAAAAGGGTCTGCCTGATGAGTGTACCATCCTGAATTGGACCATGTTATCTCCATAGCTAGGCCAATCTAATGCACAGCTAGGATGGTTGTGTACACAACTCCAAACAGTAAATTACAAAATCAAAAATCCATAAATTACTAAATCCCAAAATCCATAAATCGGCATTAAGAGAGAGAGAGAGTAACCGTTGTTTTGAGGAGCTAGAGATCGTAGATGATTCGCAGGATAGATGTCTGAGATGTCTGGATTTCCTCTCCTTCTTCTTCTTCTTCTTTTGAGTGCTCTCCAAGTCTCTCTCATAGATCTATGGTGGATTTGCGGTGAATGGGGGATTTCGAAACCCTACCGAGTGAGAGAGAGAGAGAGGTGTTGGGAAACAGAGGGCCGGGCGCATTTGCTTGTGGGAGAGGGGTTGGAAACCGATGGCAGAGAGAGAGAGAGAGAGAGAGAGAGAGAGAGAGAGAGAGACGGTTTGGGAGAGGGGCGGGCGTGGGATTTGGGTTTTGAGGGATTTGGGTTTTGGGAGGGGCGGGCTAGGAATGTTTTTAACTTTTGGTTCGGGCTCGTTTTTAGGAAGCGGATTGCGTACTGATCTGTGGGCTCCACCTTGATTTATGTATTTTATCCACTCCGTCCATCCATTTTACCTGATAATTTTAGGGCTTGACCCAAAAAATGAAGTATATCCAAACCTCAATTGGACCACACCACAGGAAACAGTGTGAATTGAACATCTACCATTGAAAATTTCTTGGGGGCCACAGAAGTTTTGGATCAAGCTTGTTTTTGTGATTTGCCTTCATCCATGTTTTTGTGATCTTATGAACAGGTTGGATGAGAAATAAACATCACTGTGGACCCTATAAAGGTTTCAACGGTGGAAATAATTATTCCAACTGTTTCCTATGGTATGGTCCACTTGATCTTTGGGTATGCTTAAATTTTTGTCTCAACATGTAAAATAAGATGGAAAAATGGATGGATGGCATGGATGGACCAGATACATTCACGGTGGACCCAACAGAGTTTACTCAGTACGATAAGAGTGTACTGAGTAACTCGGTACACAATCTGATTTCCGTTTTTAAGTCTTGTGGGACCCACTGTGATGTATGTGGATTAGTCCAGGCTAGACCTAAACTCAGATCGGGCCAGGCATGCTGGACTTGGTACCGAGTTGGGTCGAGTTCAGACAAGGTCTATTTCAAAACCGGGTCGAGTCAGGTCAACCTTAACTTAGGGTTTTCTTTTCTTTTCTTTCTTGCACTGGAATCGAGATTGGTTCTGATTCGGGGAGGCCGTGACAGTGGGGCCCACCTGATGTTTTGATATATCCACGGCACCCATTGGGTATGCCAGCTCATTTTAGAGCTTGTGCCAAAAAATGAAGCAGATCCAAATCTAAGGTGATTGATGGTCCACCGTTATAAACTTCTTAAGGTCCACCATTACGTTTATTTGTCATTTAACAAGACACACAAACCTATATCAACCTTGATCCAACTCTTCTGTAGACCACAAGAAATTTTATTAGTGGATATTAATCACCACCGTTGCTTATTTGTGTCAAGGTGTTGTAGGCCCACCATGTTGTGTGTTTTATCCATGCGGTCTATCCATTTTGCCAGATTGCTTCGGGACATGATCAAAAAAATGAGGCAGATCCTTAATCTAAAGTGGACCACAACATAGGAAATTAATGTTAAGTGTAGGTACACTTTCTTAGGGCTCACTCTAATGATTTTTTTAGCATATGACATGAATGAAAGAAAACATAAATATAATCTTAATCCAAATTTACACTTGGATTAGCTACTAACATGAGTAGCGAGATTGGCTACTAAAGTGACGTCACTGACTTATACAAGCCCTACCATTAATTATGTATTTTATGCACACCATCCATCTATCTTGAGATATCATTTTAGGGCATGATCAAGAGAATAGAATGAGAGAGTGATGCACCATTGAAATCTTCTAAAGGTCCACCGTGATGTCTATTTGAGATTCAACCTGTTCATAAGTTAACACAGACATTAAATATGTGAAAAGAGTAAAAATCAGCTTGATCGAAGACTTTTATAGCCCTTAGAAGTTTTAAATGGTGGGTGTCACTCTCTACATTATTTTCTGTGGTCGAGTCTACTAAAGATTTTGATCTGACTCATTCCTTGGCTGATGTCCTAAAATGACCTCTCCAAATAAACTCGATTTGTTTCAAGTGTGGGAAGGTTGGACACTCGAAGAAAGACTGCACCAACTGGATAAATATGGACTTTCACATACATCCCCATAAGTAAAAAGTGGGCCACTTATGAAAATCACCTGTGGCAAATCAGGTTGGTCCCCTCAATAGATGGGCCGCATCGTTGAAATCAATCGAAAGCCAATGGTCCTACTCAATGCAGGTGTGTTACTCACCTAGTGAGTCAATGGACCAAATTTTGATGGCATGAAATGATCATGGTGCGACGCATATTTTGTGCGGCTGGGATGTCTTACCAGCATGATGTATTGGCATGAAAGGTGGTGGGCCCTTATGTGATATTTTCTCATGTTTATGGTCTATATCTATGTGTGAAAGATAACTAAGCATGCTGTTAGTTTATTTACATGTTTGTGTATAGATCAATAGGCATTTTACCTGTTTATAAAATAAAAAAATAAAAAAATAATAAAAAAGCTCCTCATACCCAAATGTTAAACAGAAAAAAGACCTCAAGTTTTTAGTTCGTAACTTATGATTGATTTAACAAGGAATCAAGGCATGGTTTATTAGTCAAAATGCTCCTTATACAGCTTTTAACCAGAGATGCAGCCAGATCATAAATAGGCCTTAAGCTTGAGGTGACAAAAGAAACTAAGTTCAGGATTTTCATATCTAAAATATGAATTGGCACCAAATTATTTGAAAATGTTATTGAGAACTACCGACTTGACAATATCTGTGCTAAGCTCAAAATAAAGAAAATATAAAGGATCCATGGAATGCTTACCCTTGAAAACTTCTAAAGGATGCCAAATAAACAGTACAGCCTTAGGTCTGCTTCGTTTAATAGGATTGGATGCCAAATAAATGGTACAGCCTTATGAGAATTTTAATGATGGATATCTAATCACTATTGTTTTCATGTGGTGTGGTCCACCTGATATTTTATGTACTCTCATTTTTGGGCCCCACCATGATGTAAGTTTTATATCCACACCTTCCATCCATTTGTAGAGATCATTTTAGTTCAGTATCCAAAGAACGAGTTAAATCCAAAGCTCCAATGGGCCCCAACACAAAAAACAGTGGGACAGTGATGCCCACCATTAAAAACTTTTAACGGCAACAAAAGTTTTATATCAAGATGACATTTGTGTTTTACCTTATTTAAGGTATTTTTTAACCTTTGAACAAGTTTGATTTCAAATAAACATCACGATGGGCCTTAACATAGTTTCAACGGCGAGAATCACTATCCCCACTGTTTTCTGTGGTGGGGTCCACTACAGATTTTTATCTGCCCTAGGTTTAGGCTCCTCACTTAAAATGATATCTCAAAATGGATGGACGGTGTGGATATAACAAATACATCATGGTGGGCCCACAGAATTTGGGGAAAGTAGAGCGTTCAAAAGATGCCCTAGACCCAAACGACACCCCTCCCTACGACTCTCTCTCTCTCTCTCTCTCTCTCTCTCTCTCTCTCTCTCTCTCTCTCTGCTCTCTCTTCCTCCAGCGCTCTCTCCCTCTTCTCTCTCGCTGACTCTCTCTTCCTCTCTCTCTGATCTCTCCTCCTTGTCCCCTCTCTGTTTCTCTCGCATCCTCCACCTCCTCTGTCTCTCTGTATCTCTCTTCCTCTCTCTCGCGGACCGTTGCCGGACGCCCTACCCACGTACGCTGAGACATCCTCTCTCTCTCTCTCTCTGAAGCTTGGTTGACCATGAGGTATCTCTCTCTCTCTCTATCAATCTCTCTCAATCTTAATACTGATTTAGGGATTTGGGGATTTAGGGATTTGGAGATTTAGGGATTTATGGATTTGGGGATTTAGGGATTTGAAGATTTGGGGATTTAGGTTTGGATGGCAAATAAACCTTACATTGGACCCTAGGAAGTTTTTAATGGTGTCTATGGACCCCACGACTATCAATGGAATGGACCACGGTGGGGCCAATACTTGTATACTCTATGGGGCCCACTATCCCACAGAAGTTTTTTGTTCTTGCTCTCTTTTTCCAAGGATTTCTAGGAGATAACAGAGGTTTTTGCATGGTGATGTTCTTCATTTCTATAGAAATTGAACTGAAATTTCTGCTGGAATTGAGTGAAAGTTCTTATTATTTTTCATAGTATTTATATGTTTGATTTTTAATTCTTTTTATTCTACATTAGAGATCATAAGTGTAGAAAGTTAATTTGATTTTTCATTAATTGCATTTCATAAAAATGGATTTATTTATTTATTTATTTTTGAAGAATGCTCAAATTGGATAATTTGGTATTATATGGGTGCTGACTATGGTAATAGTTTGTCGTGATTTTCATAATGGTGGTGGTTTGATCACCGTGCACGTGGCATGGATCTTAACCGTCTAAATTGTGGAGCAGGTTGTGGATGGTGCATAGCCTCAAAGTCAGATTAATCAAACAACCATAACCATTTGATGTCAGCCAGATAATGGTTGGAATCAGACATTTGGGACTGTTTGATCAGTGTGATTTTTCAGGCTATGTTGATCCATCCACAATGGGCTTGCCTATTTGGACGGTCTGGATTGTAGTACATGCTGGGTCTAACTTCAACAGCCGGAATAAGATGATTGTGATTGTTTGATTGGTGTGATATGTTGTATATGGGCCCATGGGGCCCTCTTATGGGCAACCATTAGAGGATGGGTCCCACTCAAGTTTCCTTCTAATTAATTTCTCCACTCTATTATTTGTATTTTTGAGTTGAATTTCATATTCAACATAAATATGATTGGGAAGAGGGGAAGATTAGGATGAAATGGGATAATCTCTCTCTCATCCAAAGCCTCCTAGGTGGCAATCCCTCATATAAGGTATATAAATTCCAAGAAAAATACCTGAGAGAGATCATACTCATATGTTCATTTGGCCCACCTTTGGATGATCTAAGCCATTGATCATTATCTGGGGGCCATCTCAACCGTAGAATCAGAGGAATGATTAAGATCCTCTTGCTAGTGATTAGGCGGATCTCTAGATGGAAAGGTCCCAAGATTGTGTAGACTGTTGGATCGCCCACTCATCTGAGCCATCTTTTGTGATATTTAGGCACCGTTTGTTAAATCTAAAGTCTAAAGCCTGAATCTAAAATCTGAACATGAAATCTAAATTTGAAGCCGAAAAATTTGTTTGATAACTATTGTTGAAGTCTAAAATTACGTATTTGCCATCCAACCTGGGATTTTTTTCCTGTTTATGACACTGGAGTAGAAGCTCAGAATGGTGAAAAGGGTGGGCTGCACCAGGATGAAAAGGTCAATTGCCTGCAGCACCTGAAATTTGAATATCCATGGACCGACATAGCCCAAACTTTGTAGGGCCCACCATGATATATGTGTTTCTATCAGATTTTCCAGCTCATTTTAGAGCATGAGCTCAAAAATAAGGCATATCCAAAGCTCAAGTGAACTGCACCATGAGAAATAGCTGGGAAAATGGAGCTCACTGTTGAAACCTTCTTAGGGTGCACCATGATGTTATTTTCCATCCAATCTGTTTATAAGGTCATACAGACCTAGATGAATGGAAAACACAAATATCAGCTTGATCGAAAACTTTTATGGCAACCAAGAAGTTTTTAATGGTGGGCGTTCAATCACCCTTGTTACTTATGGTGTGGTCCACGGAGAATGGATTGTACATTTCCTGGCCATGCCCTGTAATGAGCTGGCAAAATGTATATACAGCCCAGACAAAACACATTCATGGTGGTGGGATTACAAGTCCTTTCCAGAACTGACCAGTAGTGTCCGAAACCCACGCCATGCTTCATGGATATATTTGAAGGCACGTGCTGCAGGCAGCTTTTATTATTATTATTATTATTATTATTATTATTATTATTATTATAGAGAAAAGAAATAGTTGAGAAATGGTTAATTATTTGGGTAATAAGGATTGGTTGGTAAACAAATGAAATCTCAGGTGTTGAGCAATGTCAATCATAAGAGCATCGAGCATCGCGTGATTGCGAATGCGTCTGAAGAACGACTGTCCCTGGGTTTCTTTTACAACCCCAAAAGCGATATGCTTGTGGCCTATCATTGAAAGAGAAGAAAAAAAAAAGAAGAGAAAAGAAAAAAACCCTTTTGGCATCATACCTTCAGAGTAAATTTGAGAAGATGATCTATGATATATATGTACCAAACATATTGAAAACACAACAAAGACATATACACAGACTTATGCACTAAACACAACAAAGACATGGATGCTTACCTTTGCGCGGAATATTCAGTACACCCAAATCGAAGTACATCAAAACAGTGCCTTATGCTGTCATTGTTTTCTAGGTAGGGATGAACATCAGGAAAATTCTCACTCCATTATGAATTTCCTTGCGCTCTTATACTTGTTTTTTACATTATTAGACAGGATGAAGTGTCACATCAGTAAACATACAGTTTGAAGGGATTCATTTGATATGCTTTTGGCAGCTATTCACATCCATGCATATGTATGATTATGTGAAAGCACAATTTGAAACAATTCATTCCATACGCTTACAGGGTGTTAAAATCCATGCATGTGTATACCCCTAGCCAGGCATTTATGTTTCTGAATTGAAACCATCCAAATAAACATGGCCCATTATAAGTCAGCAACAACTTGAAAATCATACCAACTGAATGATCCTAGGTGTCAAACTGTGGAAATCAAAAGGAATGGTAAATGAAAAAGAATAAGTGGTCTAAATTAGACAAACAAATGTCCAATATTGGTGAGTATCTGAAGAGATAGTGAGTATCTGTCATCCAAAATGAGGATTGCTATGGTAAGTAGAGGGTTTCCTGTCATAGTAGGCGGGAAGCAAAGGGAGAACCGTGATGTTTGTGAGAAATCAACGGATTGGGTTAAGACATGGATTAAAAAATGATACCTTATTTTTTTTCCTTATCTTGTTTCTTTATGACTTGTATGAATGTAGTTTGATGGTTGTTATAGTTTGTGTGGTTGTTTGGCTAGGGGTAGATCTTCTTTATGGGTTTTACTTCCCCTATGTGCTGGTTCAGGATCACCATCATGGGCCCACATGTACAGATGATCCAAAGATTGGAACCGTTCATCATATGTGTAACTATCATATATGAGCTAATAGTGGAATGACAACACCCCAAGACTGACCTTGACATTTGATTTTGTCGAGTTAATGTGATCCATTGAAATTTAGCTTCACCAATCTCACATACGTATGTCTTAGCATGTGTGTCCATATATAGTCAAGACATGTTCTTGTATAAATGATAGTACACAACTACACATTATCCACAAATACTACACAAGGAATTTATATATATATCTTACTACATATAGATTGTCACACCATTTTAATCCTTGGTTTTCAATGATAGGTGGGGTCCATGGTCTAATAATCCAAACTCATGCGTGTTTGTCCCAACAACAGATGGACTACACCTAAGAATCTCCTCGATAGGACAATCCCAACCTATCAATTTCTAGCTTCTATATAAAAGGTTACGTTGTCTTCTCTCACTCATGTACTATTTCATGTTATAAAATTTTCAAGTAAATTGTACGAGGTTTACAGTAATCTTGGAGATTAGAAAATTTTCAAGTATGTGCATTTCAGTCTGAGTTATTTCTCTAATGACGATAGCCTTGGGAGGGTTGATACGAGGGATGGGTTGATTGCAAGAGGCCGATTAAAACTATATTGGGTTATCTTGCTGGTCTAGAAATGATTATGTCTGGAAAGATGACCCAATACAGTTTTAAACAGGCCTCTTGTAATTAACCCATCCCTCGAATCACCCCTCCCATGGCTATCATGATTAGAAAAATTACTCAGATTGAAATGCACATACTTGGAAATTTTCTAATCTCCATGATTACTGTAAACCTCGTACAATTTACTTGAAATTTTCATCAGTTGTAGGTCCTATGGTATAAAGAGCTTGTCCGTCTCTACTAACCGAACATAAAACACGAACTCAATGGCAGTTTTCCAGCCTATGAATCTTGTGTATATGCAGAAAAGCAACAGAAATGGTTAATGCTTTTAATCATTCAATGTCTAACTACTATACATTATTGGGACTGCCTGATGAATAGTCTTCAATATTGGTTTTTATCCATAAAAAAATAGATGCCTATCCTGTTTTTAAATGTATTTACTCGAAATTGATGGAGCAGACCTGGATGTGCGTCGGAGCTATCCGGATATTGAGCGGGGGTCCCTGGAAGGTGGGAACCGCTATTATGACCATGATGAAGCTGTCCATTTCTTATGGACAGCATTGGAGGGGCCTAGCCATTTGGACAGGCCATGTTTATGTATTTGCTCGAAATTGATGGAACAGACACAGATGTGCGTCGGAGGCATCCGGATGAGCGGGGGTCCCTGGAAGGTGGGAACCGCTGTTATGACCATAATGAAGCAGTCCATTTCCTGTGGATGGCATTGGAGGGGCCTGGCCATTTGGACAGGCCGTGTTTATGTAATTGCTCGAAATTAATGAAGCAGACCCGGATGTGCGACGGAGCTATCCGGAAGAGCGAGGGTCCCTGGAAGGTAGGAACCACTGTTATAACCATGATGAAGTTGTCCATTTCCTATAAACGGCATTGGAAGGGCCTAGCATTTTAGACAGGCCATGTTTATATTTGTATTTATATTTGCAGGGACCACACCCTTAACCTATACCCATAACCGAAACCTAAACCTAAACCTTATTCTAAACCTAAAACCTATAACCTAAACCAAAACTAAAACCTATAACCTAAACCTGAACCCATTCTCAAAACTCAAAACCTACAACCAAAACCAATACCAAAACCTATGACCTAAACCCGAATCCATTCTCAAATCCCAAAACCTATAACCTATCCCTAAACCTTAACCTATAACCTAACCTAAACCTATACCTATAACCTAAAACTATTCCCAAATCCCAAAACCTATAACCTAAACCTAACCTTAACCTAAACTTAAACCTATAACCTATAACCTAAACATAACCTTAACCTAAACTTAAACCTATAACCTATAACCTTAACTTATAACCTATAACCTAAACCCGAACCTATTCTCAAATCTCAAAACCTATAACCTAAACCAAAACCAAAACCTATAACCTATACCCGGACCCATTATCAAATCTCAAAACCAATAGCCTAAACCTAAACCTAAACCTTATCCTAAACCTATAACCTATAACTTAAACGAAAATCAAAACCTATAACCTAAACCCGAACCCATTCTCAAATCCCAAAACCTATAACCAAAACCAAAACCTATAACCTAAATCCAAACCCATTCTCAAATCCCATAACCTATAACCTAAACCTAAACCTAAACCTTATACTAAACCTATAACCTATAACCTAAACTAAAACTAAAACCTATAACCTAAACCTGAACCCATTCTCAAATCCCAAAACCTATAACCTAAACCAAAACCAAAACCTATAACCTAAACCCGAACCCATTCTCAAATCCCAAAACCTATAACCTATCCCTAAACCTTAACCTAAACCTATACTTATAACCTAAAAGTATTCACAAATCCCAAAACCTATAACCTAAACCTAACCTTAACATAAACCTAAACCTATAACCCATAACCTTAACCAAAACCTATAACCTAAACCAAAACCAAAATCTATAACCTAAACCCGAACCCATTCTCAAATCCCAAAACCTAAAACCTAAGCCAAAACTAAAACCTAAACCCTATCCTAAACCTATAACCTATAACCTATAACCTAAACCAAAACCAAAACCTATAACCTAAACCCGAACCCATTCTCAAATCCCAAAACCTATAACCTATCCCTAAACTTTAACCTATAACCTAACCTAAACCTATACTTATAACCTAAAGCTATTCCCAAATCCCAAAACCTATAACCTAACCCTAACCTTAACATAAACCGAAACCTATAAGCTATAACCTTAACCAAAACCTATAACCTAAACCCGAACCCATTCTCAAATTCCAAAACCAAAAACCTAAACCAATACCAAAACCTATGACATAAACCCAAACCCATTCTCAAATCCCAAAACCTATAACCTATCCTTAAACCTCAACCTATAACCTAACCTAAACCTATACCTATAACCTAAAACAAATCCCAAATCCCAAAACATATAACCTAAACTTAAACTAAACCTAAACCTAAACCTATAACTTATAACCTTAACCAAAACCTATAAGCTAAACTAAAACCAAAACCTATAACCTAAACCCGAACCCATTCTCAAATCCCAAAACCTATAAACTAAACCAATACCAAAACCTTTGACCTAAACCCGAACCCATTCTCAAATCCCAAAACCTAAAACTAAACCAATATCAAAACCTATGACCTAAACCCGAACCCATTCTCAAATCCCAAAACCTGTAACATATACCTAAACCTTAACCTATAACCAAACCTAAACGTATACCTATAACCTAAAACTATTCCCAAATCCCAAAACCTATAACCTAAACCAAACCTTAACCTAAATCTAAACCTATAACCAATCACATTAACCAAAACCTACAACTTAAACCAAAACCAAAACCTATAACCTAACCTAAACCTATACTTATAACCTAAAACCTATAACCTAAACCAAAACCTATAACCTAAACCAAAAACAAAACCTATAACCTAAACCCAAACCCATTCTCAAATCCCAAAACCTATAACCCGAACCAATAATAAAACCTATGACCTAAACCCAAACCCATTCTCAAATCCCAAAACTTGTAACCTATCCTTAAACCTTAACCTATAACCTAACCTAAACCTATACCTATAACCTAAAACTATTCTCAAATCCCAAAACCTAAAACCTAAACCTAAGCTTAACATAAACCTAAACCTATAACCCAATACCTTAACCAAAACCTATAACCTAAACCAAAACCAAAAGCTATAACCTAAACCAAAACCCATTCTCATATCCCAAAACCTATAACCAAAACCAAAACCTATAACCTAAACCCGAACCCATTCTCAAATCCAATAACCTATAACCTAAACCTAAACCTAAACCTATAACCTATAACCTAAACCAAAACCAAAACCTATAACCTAAACCTGAACCCATTCTCAAATCCCAAAACCTATAACCTAAACCAAAACCAAAACCTATAACCTAAACCCGAACCCATTCTCAAATCCCAAAACCTATAACCTATCCCTAAAACTTAACCTAAACCTAAACTTATAACCTAAAACTATTCACAAATCCCAAAACCTATAACCTAAACCTAACCTTAACATAAACCTAAACCTATAACCCATAACCTTAACCAAAACCTATAACCTAAACCAAAACCAAAACTATAACCTAAACCCGAACCCATTCTCAAATCCTAAAACCTATAACCTAAATCAAAACCAAAACCTAAACCTTATCCTAAACCTATAACCTATAACCTAAACCAAAACCTATAACCTAAACCTAAACCAAAACCTATAAGCTAAACCCGAACCCATTCTCAAATCCTAAAACCTATAACCTATCCCTAAACCTTAACCTATAACCTAACCTAAACCTATACTTATAACCTAAAACTATTCCCAAATACCAAAACCTATAACCTAAACCTAACCTTAACATAAACCTAAACCTATAAGCTATAACCCTAACCAAAACCAAAACCTATAACCTAAACCCGAACCCATTCTCAAATCCCAAAACCTATAACCTAAACCAATACCAAAACCTATGACCTAAACCCGAACCCATTCTCAAATTGCAAAACCTATAACATAAACCAATACAAAACCTCTGACCTAAACCCGAATCCATTCTCAAATCCCAAAACCTATAACCTATCCCTAAACCTTAACATATAACCTAACCTATACCCATACCTATAACCTAAAACTATTCCCAAATCCCAAAACCTATAACCTAAACCTAACCTTAACCTAAACCTAAACCTATAACCTATCACCTTAACCAAAACCAAAACCTATAACCTAACTTAAACCTATACTTAAAACCTATAGCCTCAACCAAAACCTATAACCTAAACCAAAACCAAAACCTATAACCTAAACTTGAACCCATTCTCAAATCCCAAAACCTATAACCCAAACCAATATCAAAACCTATGACCTAAACCCAAACCATTCTCAAATCCGAAAACCTATAACCTATCCCTAAACCTTAACCTATAACCTAACCTAAACCTAACCCTATAACCTAAAACTATTCCCAAATCCCAAAACCTAAAACCTAAACCTAAGCTTAACATAAACCTAAACCTATAACCTAATACCTTAACCAAAACCTATAACCTAAACCAAAACCAAAACCTATAACCTAAACCCGAACCCATTCTCAAATCCCAAAACCTAAAACCTAAACCAAAACCAAAACCTAGAATCTAAACTCGAACCCATTCTCTAATCCCAAAACCTATAACTTAAACCAAAACCATAACCTATAACCTATACCTGAACCCATTCTGAAATCCCAAAACCTATAACCTAAACCTAAACCTATGACCTATAACCTAAACAAAAACCAAAACTTATAACCTAAGCCGGAACCCATTCTCAAATCCCAAAACCTATAACCTAAACCAAAACCTTTAACCTAAACCCGAACCCATTCTCAAATCCCATAACCTATAACCGAAACCTAAACCTAAACCGTATCCTAAACCTATAACCTATAACCTAAACCAGAACCAAAACCTATAACCTAAACCCGAACCCATTCTCAAATCCCAAAACTTATAACCTAAACCTAACCTTAACCTATAACCTAAACCCAAACCAAAACTTATAACCTAAACCCGAACCCATTCTCAAATCCCAAAACCTATAACCTAAACCAATACCAAAACCTATGACCTAAACCCGAACCCATTCTCAAATCCCAAAACCTATGACCTAAACCTAACCTTAACCTATAACCTAAACCAAAACCGATAACCTAAACCAAAACCAAAACCTATAACCTAAACCCGAACCCATTCTCAAATCCCAAAACCTATAACCTAAACCAATACTAAAACCTATAACCTAAACCCGAACCCAATCTCAAATCCTAAAACCTATAACCTATCCCTAAACCTTAACCTAAACCTATAACTTAACCTATAACTATACCTATACCTATAACCTAAAACTATTCCCAAATCCCAAAACTTATAACCTAAACCTAACCTTAACCTAAACCTAAACCTATAACCTATAACCTTAACCAAAACCTGTAGCCTAAACCAAAACCAAATCCTATAACCTAAACCCGAATCCATTCTCAAATCTAAAAACCTATAACCTAAATGAAAACCGAAACCAAAACCTATAACCTAAACTCGAACCCATTCTTAAATCCTAAAACCTATAACCTAAACCTAAACCTAAACCAAAACCTGTAACCTAAACCAAAACCAAAACCTATAACCTAAACCCGAACCCATTATCAAATCCCAAAACCTATAACCTAAACCAAAACCAAAACCTATAACCTAAACCTGAACCCATTTCCAAATCCCAAAACCTATAACCTAAACCAAAACCAAAACCTATAACCTAAACCCGAACGCATTCTCAAATCTCAAAACCTATAACCTAAACTAAAACCAAAACCTTTGACCTAAACTCGAACCAATTCTCAAATCTCAAAACTTATAACTTATCCCTAAACCTTAACCTATAACCTAACCTAAACCTATACCTATAACCTAAAACTATTCCCAAATCCTAAAACCTATAACCTAAGCCTAGCCTTAACCTAAACTTAAACCTATAAGTTATAACTTTAACCAAAACCTATAACCTAAACCAAAACCAAAACCTGTAACCTAAACCCGAACCCATTCTCAAACCCCAAAACCTATAACCTAAACCAAAACCAAAACCAAAACCTATAACCTAAACCCGAACCCATTCTTAAATCCCAAAACCTATAACCTAAACCTATACTTATAACCTAAAACTATTCTCAAATCCCAAAACCTATAGCCTAAACCTAAACCTTATCCTAAACCTATAACCTATAACCTAAACCAAAACCTATAACCTAAACAAAAACCTAAACCTAAACCTAAACCTAAGACCTAAATGTATTCTCAAATTCCTAAACCCAAACCTACACCTAATCCTAATCTCAACTACTTAACCTAAACCTAAACTTGAAAACCCAAACCTAAACCCGATCCCAAACCCGAACCCGATTTCCTAAACCTAAACCTATACCTTAACCTGTTCTCAATTCCCTAAAACTATAACCTATAATATATAACCTAAACCTAAAACCTAAATATATTCTCAAATTCCTAAACCTAAACCTACACCTAATCTTAATCTCAACTACTTAACCTAAACCTAAACTTGAAAACCTAAACCTAAACCTGATCTCGAACCCAAACCCGATTTCCTAAACCTAAACCTTAACCTATTATCAATTCCCTAAAGCTATAACCTATAACCTATAACCTAAACCTAAGCTAAACCTATAACCTTAACCTAAACCTAAAACCTAAATGTATTTTCAAATTCCTAAACCTAGACCTACACCTAACCCTAATCTCAACTCCCTAACCTAAACCTAAACCTAAACCTAAAATTGAAAACCTAAGCCTAAACCCAATCCCGAACCCGAACCCAATTTACTAAACCGAAACCTTAACATATTCTCAAATCCCTAAACCTAAACCTACACCAAATCCTAATCTCAACTCCCTAACTTAAACCTAAACCTAAACTTAAAAACCCAAGCCTAAACTCGATCCCGAACCCGACCCGAATTCCTAAACCTAAACCTTATCATATTCTCAAATCCCAAAGCTATAACCCATAACCTAAACCTATAACCTTAACCTAAACACAAAACCTAAACCTTAACCTATACCAAAACTTATAACCTTAAACCTAAACCAAAAACTATAACCTAAACCTTAGCCTAGGTTAAAGTTGTTTTTCTTTTCATTTGTCTGGAACATCTCTCATATGTTCTCTCTCTTTTCATTTATTTTTTACCATAGGATTGTTTACGTTTGGATGGATGCAGTTTATGTTTGGATGAATGTAGTTTAAGTCTGGATGGATGCAGTTTATGTTTGGATGGATTTACGTGGTTTCAGTTTAGATGGATGTGAATATGAATATGATAAAATATTTTATATAACAGGTGTATATCAAGAAAAATACAATGAAAGGAAATTTGAGACGAAATAAAAAAAAAAAAAAAAAAAAAAAGACTTTAGCGACGAAAATTTTCGTCGCTAAAAGCTACAGGCACGTTTTTTAATTACAAAAATTTTCATAGCTAAAAGCCCTTTGCATTTTCTTTCAGCTCATTTAGCGACCAAAATTTTGGTTGCTAAAAGTCCCAGCCACGGATTTTTAGTTACGAAAATTTTCATAAAGCAATTTTTTAGCTACGAAAATTTTCGTAGCTAAAAGTAAACCTTGGGATTTTATGTCAAAAACTATTCACACATTAGTGACGCTAATTTCGTCGCTAAAAGTCGTAGCCCCGTTTTTCAGCTTTTCAGCTACGAAAATGTTCATAGTTAAAAGTAAAGTAGCCAGACATTTAGCGACGGAGCTTTCGGCGCCAAAAGTCCCAACCAAGTTTTTAGCTAGGAAAATTTTCGTTGCTAAAAGTAAACCATTGCTTCCGTTCCCTTAAGTTTAAAAAATTGTTCACAACATTTAGCGACGAAATGTTTCGTTGCTAAAAGTGACTTTTAGCTACGAATTCACGATTTTGCTGCTAAAAGTAAAGTTTTAGCAACGAATTTTTATTTCGTTACTACAAGTCACTTTTAGCAACGAAAAAAAATTTTGTCGCTAAAAGTTTCGTCACTAAAAACCCCTTTTCTTGTAGTGATCGATGGGTCGTCTTGGGGCAAACCAGAATCGATTATGAAACTTGATCATGCCACAAGGTTCCTCTTCCGGCCAATATCTTGATAAGTTTCTCAGTAAGTTTCTCAATAGGATCATCCAAAAGCCCTTTTTACAATAGGCTTGGATGCCCTGGAGTTTGACTTTCCAGAGAAACTTATTTACCTCATTAAAAATGTGTTGATGATTCGCCTGAGGTATCCAAAGTATAAATGATTCACCTGTGTCAGAAAAAGTTTCAGAGTTAGTATCCCATGGTGAATCAAAGACTACAGATAGATCAAGTTGAGAAAAATTTCCAAGAAGTGGTGGTCTCAACACTTTCCGAAGTATCAGACTTCGGTTCAATTTTCATCTCCTCCTCCCCTAATGGTAAACATTCAGGATCTGTGGAAGAAGAAGCTTTAGAGTAAGGGTTCTCTTGGTCAGTGTTGACTGCCGAGATGTTGTCTTGCAAGGCATTCACTATGTCTCTCATCATGGGATCATTTGAATCTGCAAAGTGTGCCAAGCAATCATCGAATGATTTGGGGCATTCAGCTGAGAGTGACTTATTTTCCACCTTGGAGCTCGTGATAATCTGCCCAAGGAATCCATTATCCTTGATAGTGGACGGATGTATGCTCTCTTGCTCCAGCCCTGCACAGACAGATTGAGGGTCAATATGCGAAGCATTGATATGATCACTCTGTTCTTTGAAATTACTCAGAAGAGGCATTGAATCATCAACATTCAACAGTTCAGATGGTGGCCTCAACTGGGTAGTTTCAAATTCCAGAGTCGTAGCACGCAACTCGTCCATCTCCCGAATCATATCATCATTTAATTCAGGGGAGTGGTCCAAACATATCTCACAAGAGATAGAAGGGTCGGTTATAAGGAGCTCCTCCACTTTTAGATCAGACATATCGGATGAGTGAAGTATCTCATTATGACCGTTCTCTTCGCGTACTTCTTGATCATTGACTTGGACCAAACTTGAGAGTAATTTCAAGGAAATTGTGGTTACACATTCAGGATCGTCATCCCAGTACTCATCATATTTTGGTTCAGTGCAGTGCACATTTGGGATGGAATCACTTTCCTCATATTCTTCACCTAGAATGGGTTGAGGTTCGCATAAACTAACATCTTCTTCATCATTAGAATCTAATGTGTCATGTGATTGAAGTGTGTCATCATCATTATATTTAAAAGACACCCATGTATCTTCACCATTATTTCGAACAGTCATCGAGATCAACTCATCGGGAAATTGAACCACATGCTCATTAACGGAATCCAACTCCTCATTCCAAATTCCAGATTCTTTCAAAAGTGAATGCGGATCACTTTCCTTGCATTGTATTTCTGGATTGGGTCGTAGCTGGGATGACCGATCCTCCTCTATCCTATCAAGTCACGCATTGAGTCCTTTCATTGCTTTTCTGAATTCCGCAAACCACTCCATGTTATGCTGAATTGAATTTTCGTGTATCGTTTCTGGTTGGATCTCAATGTTAGGGTATTCAGGAGGATAATCCTTATAACATGTTGTTGGTTCATCTTCCCAGCTTTGATGTTTCCACTGGTTATAGTCATACTGATCATACATGAGAGAATATGATAGCTGATAATAATCCTCATTCCCATAATTACGATCGTATACAGCCCTATTAACCGATGGAAGATAACGTTCTGCTCGGTTCTCAATGTCTGTTTGTGATGGAGAAAAATCTTGAGGTATACGTTGAATTCCACAACCCTCGGGCATTCCCCAATATCTCCTATCCATCTCAGCGTATGCACGCACCCACGATTCCATGGTAGAACCCTGACTCTAAGTCTAATTCTATAACAAAAGAAAAGTCCTATAGCAATATAGAAAGTAAGAGAAGAAGTTAGAAGGATGTTACCAAATAAGAAGTTTCTATGTTAAGATCTTGCAGAAGAGAACAAAACAAGTTAGTTTCTAAAACAGTTAGTCTAAGATTAGAAATTTTCTAAAAGCCCTAATAGAGAAAAAATAAAGAAATTAGAAAAGATATCACCAAATTAGAAGTTTCTATCTCAGAATCCTACAAAACAGGAAGAATAGGTTAGTTTCTAAAAATTAGGAAAATAAAAATAAAAATCTACGGTTAAAATAATCCTAATCTTAACTAATCTCAAAACTAATTAATTTCAGAAAAACGTATCCGACAGTCCTCGGCAACGGCGCCAGAAACTTGTTCACTCCCCAATTGCAGGGTTGTGATGTAGTAATAACTCGGTAAGACCGAGGTCGAATCCCAAGGGACTGATACCTGTACGTAATCTAAAATTAACTAGAACTAGAATTAGAATGAGATGAAATTTAAATCAAATAGAATTTAATGAAGAATTATGAAATTATTATCTAAAACTTAAGAAAAATCAGAAATAGGAAACTAGGAATTCAGAGGATCTACTTGTAGAGATCAGGGAGAACTTATGCTTACATCAAAAATCATGAAAATTACTGAACTGCCGTTGATCTAGTTTTCAAAGAGATGAAAGGTGTATGAATTAGAATGGATTCCATCACCAAACCATGCCCAGGAGACTATGATAAACAATAGAATTAAACTAATCGCCAACCAATCAACATGTATGAAGTTAGGAAGGGTACCGTCATCCGACCATGCCCAGGAGACTATGGTGAACAATGGGACGTCCTGACGTCATAAACATAAAAGTAGAAGGACATGATCAAAGCCATTGCAGACCCATTGTAATTTTAGTCACAACAGACCATTAAAGACTAAAACATGCCATTAATTAAACTAACATCAACATTAATTCAATTCATAAATTAAATAAAAAATTCATAAATTAAACTCTCTCATCTCACTACAAGCTTCACCTCCTAGCCCTAGCTAGGAGGTTTAGCCCAACATGAATAGACTAGATATCTCAAAACAAAATAAAATAAAAGAAATAAACAAACTCAACTCTCTCTCATGCAGACGTCCGACCTGAGCCTTCCTTCTCAGCTCTGAATCTTCCTCCCCAAGACCTGAATGAATGCTCCCCACGTCCAAAATCTCCTTATATAGTTGCTGGAGTGGTGAAAATCGGATTTGAATCGAATTTGGAAAGCTATGCATGCTCATTGAAAGCTTTTTCATAGCCAAGTTCGGTGCCTCGAAACACGCCACTTTCCTCACTTAAATTCCAAAAAAACACTGTCCCTTAGGACTTTCTTGGGTCCTCTACATGATAGACGGTTCAGATCTGCCATATGATCAAAGATGGTGGGCCAAAACCGCCTGGAAAAGTCAGTTTTCGCAGATGTGTGAACCTTTCACACCATTTCGCTGTTGTGATCTGTAGGCCCCACAAGCATTTTCTGGAAAATTCACCCCGTCCATTGGATTCAGGATGAAATTTCAGTCAAGAATGGGTAGTTTTGAATGTCCATTAGCATGTCTCAGAGAAAAAATAACTAAAAGATTAGATTTGAATGCTACAGGATAGTCCTTTTGTGGCCCCTGTAACTCATACGTGTGCACGCATGGATGCAAAATCTCAGCATGGTTTTGTAGCTCTCGATGCCCTCTACAAGATGGACGGTGTGGATTATCCGTACGGGGCATGTGTGGGGTCCACTATCGACCATAAGTCGGACGCAGTTCGTTCGCTCGCTGACGTGAAACGGCTATTGCCGTTTTGGAGAAGCAATCACTGTTTTGGAATTGGAAGGTGCGCTGACCGCATCAGCGGTCCTGTGCACGTCGCATGCATGTACATGTGTAATTACACACCATGCAAATAGGCCCCATTGCAATGTGTTTCAGAAATCTAATCCGTCCATCCCTTTTCTCAAACTAATTTAACCATCCAAACCAAAGTTTAGGCAATTCCAGATATCAGGTGGGCCAAGAATCAACGGTTTGTGGGCTGATCTGTCAGTTGGGGCACTTTCATAGTGATCCAATGGCTGAAATTTTACGTGTACGGTTAATTTATGGCCCTCATCCCATGTATGAAGTTCTGAGCTGAACGGATGGTGGGAACCTTGTGACTTTGCATCCTGGCTGACTTTCAGGCCACTTAAGCTTCAGTTTCTTAGTTTTCTCGGATTTGTAACCGTGTATATCTGTCAATCTTAGTCCTCTGAAGTCCGTCCCATGCCCTAGTGATCATCAGAACGTTAAATCCAAGCTTTTGGCATCCTTTTTCAGTCAACTCTCCTAATCACACCCTGCAACAAAACACGATTAAAACCGGGCATTAAATGGTATTATGCTCGTAAATTCAAGTAATAAATGGGGTCTAATATGCACTATTTGACCTTCAACACAACCCCCCGCTAGCATTTTGCTAGTCCCGAGCAAATTATGCGAAAAATAAGTTGAGAATTATAGGAGAACTTTCTATGAAATCGAGTGAGATTTTGAACAAGATACGAGAAATTTAATATTCATGAATGTTAGAAATTGTTTTCTCCTGAGCTCAAGCGCACGGTAGACTTCATAATCAAGGGTAAAGTATTAATCCATCATTAGAAAAATTTTAAACATTGAGATCCATGGATGTATAGTCTAATCTCAGCTTATCATCACTAAGAGATCCAATCGTCAATTTCATGATATCATTGGTAACCAACAAGAAAATTCATGACAACAAAAACCTAATCCAAAACTTGCCTCATAGATTAACCTATTAACTTGTGATTTTTCTATTCAAAGTAATGCCAAGGAAGGGGAATCAAATCCTCACCTATAGGGAGCAAACCTATGGTGAAGATCGTACACCTGACTCTTTTTAGATATCATTTAAGGAGTATTAAATCTACACCTATAGGGAGCAAACCTACGATGAAGATTATTCGCCCGAATCTTTCCAAAGATATCTTCTTCTTCTTCTTCTTTTTTTCTTTTTTTTTCATATCAATCCTGTTAGGCAAATACTCCAGGCTAGTTCCTTTCATGCTTAGTGATTACTAAATTAACCATTCAATATCAACTGAAACCTTAACGTGAAAGCGAGATGTGACATGTGAAATCATGACTCAGTTAATGTTTACAACTTCTAATCATGGATTAATAATTCACTTAATAATGAAATCTAACAGATACGGAATTCAAGAGTCATAAATCCAACATTATTTATCTTGAACTTCTAAATTAAGGGTATCCATCAAAATCACTTCGAATTCATAAAAATTTTCAGAAAAATTTTAAATTCAGAAAAATTTTAAAATTTTTCACAATTGTTGCTTAAGACTAAGAAAATACGGATTAGGAAGCCTAATCTCCCACCCCCAACCTAAAATCTACATTGTCCTCAATATAAAAGATATGAGCTTGCAATGCACATGGGACAACGAAAGTAAATGAGAAGTAATGGGAAGATAGTACCTGGATAACGAATCGAGAGAGATTTTTCAAGAGATTGTTGAGATAGAGCAGGTTAGTATGAGAGAATAACAAAAATAAAATTCTACCTATACCACTTTCGTAGGTGCTCTCGATTGCATTTAGCGTATGCAACAAGCCTTTAAACCCCTAGCTTACCCCTAGTGGACGAGTTGTAATCTCGTGAGGGTTTACAGTAATGTTACCCACAAACATTGAATCGATTATGAAACTTGATCATGCCACAAGGTTCCTCTTCCGGCCAATATCTTGATAAGTTTCTCAATACGATCATCCAAAAGCCCTTTTTACAATAGGCTTGGATGCCCTGGAGTTTGACTTTCCAGAGAAACTTATTTACCTCATTAAAAATGTGTTGATGATTCGCCTGAGGTATCCAAAGTATAAATGATTCACCTGTGTCAGAAAAAGTTTCAGAGTTAGTATCCCATGGTGAATCAGAGACTACAGATAGATCAAGTTGAGAAAAATTTTCAGGAAGTGGTGTAGTCTCAACACTTTGCGAAGTATCAGACTTCGGTTCAATTTTCATCTCCTCCTCCCCTAATGGTAAACATTCAGGATCTGTGAAAGAAGGGGCTTCAGAGTAAGGGTTCTCTTGATCAGTGTTGACTGCCGAGATGTTGTCTTGCAAGGCATTCACTATGTCTCTTATCATGGGATCATTTAAATCTGCAAAGTGTGTCAAGCAATCATCGAATGAGTTGGGGCATTCAGCTGAGAGTGACTTATTTTCCACCTTGGAGCTCGTGATAATCTGCCCAAGGAATCCATTATCCTTGATAGTGGACGGATGTATGCTCTCTTGCTCCAGCCCTGCACAGACAGATTGAGGGTCAGTATGCGAAGCATTGATATGATCACTCTGTTCTTTGAAATTACTCAGAAGAGATATTGAATCATCAACATTCAACAGTTCAGATGGTGGCCTCAACTGGGTAGTTTCAAATTCCAGAATCGTAGCATGCAACTCGTCCATCTCCTGAATCATATCATCATTTAATTCAGGGGAGTGGTCCAAACATATCTCATAAGAGATAGAAGGGTCGGTTATAAGGAGCTCCTCCACTTTTAGATCAGACATATCGAATGAGTGAAGTATCTCATTATGACCGTTCTCTTCGCGTACTTCTTGATCATTGACTTGGACCAAACTTGAGAGTAATTTCAAGGAAATTGTGGTTACACATTCAGGATCGTCATCCCAGTACTCATCATATTTTGGTTCAGTGCACTGCACACTTGGGATGGAATCACTTTCCTCATATTCTTCACCTAGAATGGGTTGAGGTTCGCATAAACTAACATCTTCTTCATCATTAGAATCTAATGTGTCATGTGATTGAAGTTTGTCATCATCATTATATTTAAAAGACACCCATGTATCTTCACCATTATTTCGAACAGTCATCGAGATCAACTCATCGGGAAATTGAACCACATGCTCATTAACGGAATCCAACTCCTCATTCCAAATTCCAGATTCTTTTAAAAGTGAATACGGATCACTTTCCTTGCATTGTATTTCTGGATTGGGTCGTGGCTGGGATGACCGATCCTCCTCTATCCTATCAAGGCGCGCATTGAGTCCTTTCATTGCTTTTCTGAATTCCGCAAACCACTCCATGTTATGCTGAATTGAATTTTCCTGTATCGTTTCTGGTTGGATCTCAATGTTAGGGTATCCAAAAGGATAATCCTTATAACATGTTGTTGGTTCATCTTCCCAGCTTTGATGTTTCCACTGGTTATAATCATACTGATCATACATGGGAGAATATGATGGCTGATAATAATTCTTATTCCCATAATTACGATCGTATACAGCCCTATTAACCAATGGAGGATAACGTTCTGCTCGGTTCTCAATGTCTGTTTGTGATGGAGAAAAATCTTGAGGTATACGTTGAATTCCACAACCCTCGGGCATTCCCCAATATCTCCTATCCATCTCAGCGTATGCACGCACCCACGATTCCATGGTAGAACCCTGACTCTAAGTCTAATTCTATAACAAAAGAAAAGTCCTATAGCAATATAGAAAGTAAGAGAAGAAGTTAGAAGGATGTTACCAAATAAGAAGTTCCTATGTTAAGATCTTGCAAAAGAGAACAAAACAAGTTAGTTTTTAAAACAGTTAGTCTAAGATTAGAAATTTTCTAAAAATCCTAATAAAGAAAAAATAAAGAAATTAGAAAAGATATCACCAAATTAGAAGTTTCTATCTCAGAATCCTACAAAACAGGAAGAATAGGTTAGTTTCTAGAAATTAAGAAAATAAAAATAAAAATCTACGGTTAAAATAATCCTAATCTTAACTAATCTCAAAACTAATTAATTTCAGAAAAACGTAGCCGACAGTCCTCGGCAACGGCGCCAAAAACTTGTTCACTCCCCAAGTGCAGGGTTGTGATGTAGTAATAACTCGGTAAGACCAAGGTCGAATCCCAAGGGACTGATACCTGTACGTAATCTAAAATTAACTAGAACTAGAATTAGAATGAGATGAAATTTAAATCAAATAGAATTTAATGAAGAATTATGAAATTATTATCTAAAACTTAAGAAAAATCAGGAATAGGAAACTTGGGATTCAGAGGATCTACTTGTAGAGATCAGGGAGAACTTATGCTTACATCAAAAATCATGGAAATTACTGAACTGCCGTTGATCTAGTTTTCAAAGAGATGAAAGGTGTATGAATTAGAATGGATTCCATCACCAAACCATGCCTAGGAGACTATGATAAACAATAGAATTAAACTAATCGCCAACCAATCAACATGTATGAAGTTAGGAAGGGTACCGTCATTCGACGATGTCCAGGAGACTATGGTGAACAACGGGACGTCCTGACGTCATAAACATAAAAGTAGATGGACATTATCAAAGCCATTGCAGACCCATTGTAATTTTAGTCACAGCAGACCATTAAAGACTAAAACATGCCATTAATTAAACTAACATCAACATTAATTCAATTCATAAATTAAAAAAAAAAATTCATAAATTAAACTCTCCCATCTCACTACAAGCTTCACCTCCTAGCCCTAGCTAGGAGGTTTAACCCAACATGAATAGGCTAGATATCTCAAAATAAAATAAAATAAAATAACAAACTCAACTATCTCTCATGCAGACGTCCGACCTGAGCCTTCTTTCTCAGCTCTGAATCTTCCTCCCCAAGACCTGAATGAATGCTCCCCACGTCCAAAACCTCCTTATATAGTTGCTGGAGTGGTGAAAATCAGATTTGCATCGGATTTGAAAAGCTATGCATACTCATTGAAAGCTTTTTCGCAGCCAAGTTCGGTGCCTCGAAACACGCCACTTTCCTCACTTAAATTCCAAAGAAACACCGTCCCTTAGAACTTTCTTGGGTCCTCTACATGATAGACGGTTCAGATCTGGCATATGATCAAAGATGGTGGGCCAAAACCGCCTAAAAAAGTCAGTTTTCGCAGATGTGCGAAACCTTTCGCACCATTTCGCTGTTGTGATCGGTGGGCCCCACAGAAGCATTTTCTGGAAAATCCACCCCGTCCATTGGATTCAGGATGAAATTTCAGTCAAGAATGGGTAGTTTTGAATGTCCATTAACATGTCTCAGAGAAAAAATAACTAAAAGATTAGATTTGAATGCTACAGGACAGCCCTTTTGTGGCCCCTGTAACTCACACGTGTGCACGCATTGATGCAAAATCTCAGCATGGTTTTGTAGCTCTCGATGCCCTCTACAAGATGGACGGTGTGGATTATCCGTACGGGGCATGTGTGGGGTCCACTATCGAGCGTAAGTCGGACGCAGTTCGTTCGCTCGCTGACGTGAAACGGCTATTGCCGTTTTGGAGAAGCAATCACTGTTTTGGAATTGGAAGGTGCGCTGACCGCGTCAGCGGTCCTGTGCACGTTGCATGCATGTACGTGTGTAATTACACACCATGCATATAGGCCTCATTGAAATGTGTTTCAAAAATCTAATCCATCCATCCCTTTTCTCAAACTAATTTAACCGTCCAAACCAAAGTTTAGGCAATTCCAGATATCAGGTGGGTCCAGAATCAACGGTTTATGGGCTGATCTGTCAGTTGGGGCACTTTCATAGTGATCCAATGACTGAAATTTTACGTGTACGGTTAATTTATGGCCCTCATCCCATATATGAAGTTCTGAGCTGAACGGATGGTGGGAACCTTGTGACTTTGCATCCTGGCTGACTTTCAGGCCACTTAAGCTTCAGTTTCTTAGTTTTCTCGGATTTGTAACCGTGTATATCTGTCAATCTTAGTCCTCTGAAGTCCGTCCCATGCCCTAGTGATCATCAGAACGTTAAATTCAAGCTTTTGGCATCCTTTTTCAGTCAACTCTCCTAATCACACCCTGCAACAAAACACGATTAAAACTGGGCGTTAAATGGTATTATGCTCGTGAATTCAAGTAATAAATGGGGTCTAATATGCACTATTTGACCCTCAACAATTTACAAACATAATATTGTTTAATAGCCGATTTAATCGTGTTTATGGTGTAGGTTGAATTTAGGAGCTTGGACTGAAAAAGGATGCTTAAAGCACGGATTTAACGCTCTGATGACACCAAAGGCAAGGGAAGGACCCCATGGGACCAAGATTGAAGAAATTATATGCCAGAGGTACAGTGAGCAACATTAAAGAGGCCTGAAAATTGCTAAGAACGCAAGATCACAGGGTTTTCGCCATCCATTTGGGACGAAACTTCATGCATGGCTTGAGGACCATAAATTAACTGTACATGTCAAATTTCAGCCATTGGATCATTGTGTAAGTGGCCCAACGAACAAATCATCCCATAAAATCTCGATTTGGGGCCCACCTGATATCTGGATATGATTCAAATTCAGTTTTAACTGTTTAAATTGGGTGATAAAACGATTGAACGGAGCGGATTTCTTAAATACATCACCTTCAGACCCACATAGGTGATGCGTGGGTATAGCATATACACCCCCACTGCATACCAATTTTATAAAGGTCAGTCAATGGGCGCTGACCGACTATTTCTAAACGAAGTTAAAGATGCAACAGCGTCTTTGCATGCGTTCGCCGATTGATCATTGTGGACCCCACTCATCATCCTTTTAGATGATCTGAACCGTTAAATTGTCTTAGGAAATAGCCAAGACTAATGCCTAGGTGTCCTTTTGCCACCATGCAAGCGTCTGCACATTCTCAGCCGTTAAATGCAGGATGGACGGCAGAGTAGAAGATCTTGTGGACAGCACCAATTTCACTCAAAACCACCATTCCCAAATGGTTTTTCGATACGAATGTAATGGACGGTGTGGATTTTTCAACCAACGAGGATCATGGGCTGCACCAACATCACAGCGAAGAGAGGAATGACCTCTGTTTTAAACGTCTGGATGCTGTGGTCTATTTGAGACGCTTGGCGAGGATCGGTCCATCCATCTGGACCATCCAAACTTCTCCTACAGCATAGCCAACCACTCTCAAGATGTCTGTCTGAATTAGATTCTGGACAGGATTCCCGGATCTCCGTTTCTACCATTTGCTCAATAAAAAACTCCTCTCCTTACGCATCTCTTTATGCAAGACAGTGCATATCCTGGAGTCCATTTCTGCTGCGGAACTGGAGTCGATCCTCCACTGACTCTTTACACATGACCCTTGCTGCCAACTCCAAGCCCTTATAAAAAAGGAAAAGAGAGAGAGAACGAGGGCATCTTTGGAGGCTTGGCTTGGGCTTCAACGTGAGGCATGGAGCAGAGAGAAAGTTTATTTCTTTTCTTTTTCTTTTTATTTTATTTTTGTTTAAGGGATTCAGCCTATTCATGTTGGGTTAAACCTTTTAGCTAGGGCTAAGAGGTGAAGCCTGTAGCGTGATGGGAGACTTTGTTTGAGCTTTTTATTTATACTGAACTGATTTTAATTATAGTTTAATTAATGGAATGTTTTTAGTCTTTAATGGTCTGTTGTGACTAAAATTACAATGAGTTTGCAATGGCTTTGAGCATGTTCTTTTCCTTTTATGTTTATGACATCAGGAAGCCCTGTTGTTCACCATAGTCTCCTGGGCATGGTCGGATGACGGTACCCTTCCTAACCTTCATACATGTGATTGGTTGGTAATTAGTTTAATTCTGTTGTTTACTTTGTCTCCTGGGCATGGTTTGGTGATGGAATTCATTCTAATTCATATACCTTTCATCTCTTGAAAACTATATTAATGGCAGTTCAGTTTAATTTCTATAAAGTAGGCGTAAGATCTCCCTGATCTCTACAAGTAGATCCTCTGAATCCGTAGTGTCTTTTTCCTGAATTCCTAAGTTTTAGATAATTATTCCATCATTATTCCTTTAATTTCTAATTGATTTAGATTACATATTATTCTAGTTCTAGTTTTAGTTCTACTTAGTTTCGGATAACGTACAGGTATCAGTCCCTTGGGATTCGACCTCGGTCTTACCGAGTTTATTACTACATCACAACCCTGCGCTTGGGGTGTGAACAATCCACTGTACCCAGAGGCAACAATGGGTTAACTAATTTTACGGATTGATTTCTTCTCTAATCTAAGAATTCAAACACCTCGAATTAAAATTCAACATAAAGAATTAAACTTTCATTGAAAATGAATCTAAATATCAAATATCCATTAACAGGTTTATCCCTTAGCCTTAACTAAGAGATTAGATTAACATGGCTAATATCTCAAATAAAAGAAAAGAAAAGCATGAAAAAACAAACTAGAACCGAAGATTGAAATGGAAGGATGGTTATCAAGAAGCTCCACCACCTCTAGATCTCACCCCTGAGCCCTGATTACCCTTTAAAATATCATAAAACATCCATTTAAATAGGGGAAATTCACATCGACAACATGGCTTGAGAAACTGATCAAAGGAAGTTTATGAGTGTTTAGATTTTCCTTTTCACTCTATCATTTATTAAAGACTCTATTGAAGTGAGTATATTTATGTCTCTTATATGCCTCTTCCATCTCTTAAGAATATTTTGAATGTGGAATACCCAGCCAGAATTTCGTTCTGAAATATTTTTCAAATTCTACAATAGTTTTAGCCAAAGAAGAAATACCTAGAGTAGATCGACCAGAAGCTACAGGGAGTATAGGGCGAGGAGCTGAGAGAGGCCCAAGCTCGAAAATCCATAAAATAATTGAAGAAGTTGTAGGCAAAGGAATTCAAGCAGTAGCTAGACTTTCCACTGTGGTTTTCGGATGCTTCAACTTAGGTTCTTTAACCATTTTTATCAATGTGAAAGAAGGCTCGATTGTCTTTATTGGTGTTGGGGATGGGATGATCGATGCGACCGAGGTCGTCTTCCTTGATCATGTTTTCTTCTTGGCAGGAGACATGTCTGATAGAGGAGCAGTCGAGTTCTTGGTGCTTTTTTTATTCGTCTTATTCTTCTCGGTCCTAGGTTTGTCCACCTTTAATGAAAAAGAAAGATGGTCATTGATCAATTCATGGGACTCGTTGATCAAAGTCCCGTGGTAGTTTTCTCACCAAGAGTGGAATAACTTCAGATGTTGTGAGTAGTTAGTAAAGAGAGGGAGTGTGAAAGAAGAGGTTATGGAATCAAATCCTTTGTAGAAAGTTTGAAAGGTAATGATCAAGTTTGCAATTGGTCGATGAGACGAAGGTCGGTTGCAAGTTCGGTAGATAAATGGAAAGGGGTGAGAACAAGATGATGTCATTGAGTGAGCTCCTTAGCTAGATGGATATATTCCTTGGGGATTCGTTGGGCGCTCACACATAGCATGATTCAGAAATCAACATCAAAAAGAAATTCATGTGTTCTTGATCATCCACTTCATCCAGAGATTTGCATTGTATAGCCATGAAGGTAGAATAGACCTTGTTGGTCTTGTCCGAAAGGGTGAATGGATGTTGATTGTTTAAAGCGAATCCCAGATAGAAAGGCTCCCCAAGGACAATAGGTACGTGAATGCACATACATCTATATTTGTTGGACTCATGGGGCCACCTCCAAAATGGAATGTATTGGTCAACCGCCTATAGAAGGTTGATACTGCTAGAAGGAGGAAGATATTGGCTGAATATTTGTGCAATGAGAGTTTGATGCACTCATAAATTCCTGCCGGCCTCCATGTCTCACCATATTCTACTTCAACGTGTGAGAACTATTCGGCCCAACCATTCATCAGTTTCGATCATGCTTGTAGAGATTTAAATACATTAGAAGGATGAGAGAATTTTTTTAGATTAACCAATAAGAAGGACTTCATCAAGGAACTTTGGAAAACTGGGTGAGATCTCACAAAGTTATTCATGAGTAACTGCAGGGTGAAAGGCTGAACCAAGTGTCAATAATTCCTTGTATGGTTAAATCGAAGTATTGAACAAAAGATCATTAACTACTCATGATGATAGGACATGTAAATTTTTTTATGAATGTTTCTAGATGTAATGCTTGTACAAAAGAAGATGAAGAAGAAGCCATGATAATTGAAAGAGAAAATTGGAAAAAGGGAGCTTGACGAATGAGACATGAAGCAAAAGGGTGAAGGAAGAGAACCAACTTAGAAGATTTGTTTATGTATCGGTCGTGACATGTGTGCATTTATAAAAGGATAATCATGACTCCTCGTAAGCTACAGTTTTATGCGATGTGTCACATGGACAACCTAGAAGGGTAAGGAAATGATATCTTTCGGTATGGCTTCAATCGAGTAGAATCAATGGGGAAATAATACTTCGACCAACAACCTATTGCATTTAATGCATTGGGCAATGGAACAATGTTGCTTTCACCTTTTTTCGAAAGGTGAAGCGATGTGCGGGGTAATGTTGTACCCTATTTTAAGCTATTATGAGGAAAAGCAAATATGAGGGCGACATGTGGCATTATATGAGAAATAGAAGAAGAACAAAAGGATCTTCAAGATATATAGAAAACTTTGTTTGGAATCATAGCTGACATAAATACAATTTTACACATCAACAGGTGGTCAACTAAATGATGTGGTTGAGTTACCTAAAAAGTTTAACGGGCAAAGAGAGAATGCAGTCGGGTAGTTTAGGATATAAAAGGCGACCGTGAGGAACAAAGTTTGTCAAACAAAAGAGAAATTGTCATAAAAAGATACGTAAAAAGAAAAAAATTTAGAGAAAAGAATGATCTATAAAGGCTTTTCGACTACAATAATAGTAGTAATTAAAGAAGAATTTGGAAGAACAAATTGCAATCCAACAACAATTAAACCAATCTATCAATTTATCCTTTATCTCAGCTTATTCTAAGAGTATTGGTAAATCTTTGCTGTAAGTTTTAGTTGTAATTTAAATCTATATTAATACATTAATTTTTTCTATATTCAATATCATGTAGTTCTTTTAAGAGATCCATTCATGCAGTTGTTTTTAGCTGAGTTTTCCTGTTTGTTTGATTGCATTTGTATATTGAAAGTAATTTCCTGTGAAAAGTATATAGCAACCCATCTTTGGATGAAGAACTTCATCCTCCAATTATTACCTCATCATTATAAAATTATGCAAGTGTAGCCAGCAATACGCTCAACTACACGCAACTGTTCATTTGGAACGCATCTCACCAGGGGATAATCCAAAGCGTCGATTAACATATAGATACCATCGTGTTCGTTAACAGGCCCAAAAAATGAGGTCATTCAACTAACGAAGCAAGCCCCATTTGTAAGAGAAAATGAATGGTAAAAAGAAATGTTCGGATGCCCATAACGAAGCTAGCCCACTTGCAATGATGCACACCGTTTGTATGGTGTGCCTCACCATGCATGAGCGATGCCCATAACAAGCTTCAATAATAGTCTTTTTGGATATTTCATCCATCTAGAGCGGGAGTCCCATCATATAAACGGTTTGGATCCTAAATCTAGGATATCGATCGTTTGTTTCCTCCACTTAAGACGTGGTTGTATGGTTGGTGATTCTTGACCGTCCATCGGATCAGCAACACTTTAGATGACTCATCATAGAGAAAATACGATCAATCAGACGGAGAAAACTGCTTTGGATTTATATCTTCCAAATTGCAAAAGTATACATGTTCAATCAGAATTATCACCGGGCGTTAAACGACAAAACATGGTTCATCGCGTGCAACGACATAGAAACCTCCATGCTTATTATAATACTCTTAACATTCCCCGCCTCTATAAACTCCTGTCGAGAATGCATTTTCTTATATCAAAATCCATCAATTTACTTCTTTTTTCATCCCTACTACTTTCTCAAGACCCCACCTCAGCCGAAGATCCAGTCTTCACAGTCTGTCCACCGGAAACTTCAAATTACACTTTGGGGAGCCAATTTGAAACCAATCTCAACCGTCTACTCCCTTTGTTATCTCCAATAAATGGGTCCATCAATCTCAACAGCTACTATAATTACACCTCCGGCAAAGACCCCAACATAGTCTACGGCTACTCTCAGTGCATGTCTAGTGCAACTGAAGAAGAATGCAAAGAATGCCTCAAGAATTCAACAGCTGAGATCATCAGTCGGTGTTCCAATAGAATGGAAGCTGTCATCCGATACTACAACTGCATCTTACGTTACTCGTACCGTCCATTCTTCTCCCAAGATGACGGTACCATTAGGACTGAGATTATGTTAAATGAAGATGCTGCCAACACAACCATTTTTAATCAGCAATTAAGAAGTCTGATGAGAGGTATGACGTTAGAGGCTGCTTCAAAGGCTTCCAAATTCACGACTGGGACCAACGATGTAAATGACTTCCAAACCATATATGCTCTGGCTCATTGCACTTGAGATTTATCGGTTCTCGATTGCACCGCATGTCTGAATCTGATGGTCGAGAGAATTCCGCAATGTTGTAAGAACAAAAACGGAGGGAATATCTATAGTGTGAGTTGCAACATAAGGTATGATCCATATCTTTTCTTCGATGATTCGCAGCAGACGTCTCCACCACAGCCAATTGCAGTTCCTCCACCTCCTTCACCGCCTGTTGGCAAAATTGATGGTAAATGTAATTTTCTGCTGTTAAGATAATTTACATTTGCACGGAAGCAGATTGGCTGGTGTACCACACAGCACCGATGTGGCTGATGTGTTGATGTCACCAAGTTCTGTGGGTCCCAACATGATGTATGAGTTATATCCAAATCGTCCGTCCACTTGGTGAGTTCGTCATAAGGCGCGGGAAAATAAGACAAATCCAAAATTAAGTGGACCACACTGTAAAAAGAATTGGAGGATTGAACGCCTGTCATTGATACCCTTTTAGGGGTCACAGAAATTTTAGATCAATGTGATATTGGTTTTTTCTTTTCATCCAAGGTCATTCTGACCTTATAAACAGAATGGATGGATAGTAAACGTTACGGTGAGCTACTTGTGGTGTGGCCCATTTGAGAGTTGGAAATTACTTATTTTTGGGATCAAGATCTAAAATGATCTATCCAAATGGATGAACCGTGCAGACGAGCGCTGCCGGCCATTTGCACCCAGATTCATTGTTTTCAGTATTACAGTTTTGTAATATTGACTATTTAATATAGTAAAGTGGGGGATGATCGGATGGACGGTGAGGATCATCGAAACATTTTCCCTAGATGTATGGGAATCAGGGCAGCACCACATTCCTAACCCTTCAGAAATTAATGGCCGGCAGAAAAGTCCACTTAACTTTTCGTGTCGTATAGTGCTGCAGAAGCAACGTGTGCATTGAATGAATCTTTCCTTGTAAAAGAGAAATTTCCAACTGTACGACCACTATATGGCCCATTTCCGAGACGAAGCCCACCCCTTTTAACTTTCCACTAATACTCCCCAGGTGTACGGACGCCTTGCAAAAGGTCAAAAATGCCCCTGCTTTTTCCTTCAAGCGTTGACGCTCCTCAAACTCCCAGTTGTACGAACGGTTCAAAGGAGATCAACGTTTCATGGACCATCAGTTACGTATTTATTATATCCACAACGTTCATCCATATTTTGAGATCATTTCAGAGCATTATCCAAAAATAAAAAGCATATCCAAAGATCAACTGGACCACACCACAAAGAGCAGCAGAAAATTGATTTTCACTGTTGAAACTTTTGTAGGGCCCACCATAACATTTAGTTTCCATCCAATCTATTCATGACGTAACAAAGACCTGGATGAGTAGGAAAAATAAATTTTGTAATGATCCAAAACTTCTGTGATCCCTGAAAGGGTTTCAACGATGGACGCTTAAAGCAGAATGGCGATGTCAATTGCTACAGTTAGACGTATGGCTACGGATTATAACCGTAGCCATAGATACAATAATCTATAGCAATAGAGTCCATCCGGGGTGGGCGCGCCAAACTAGCGGCACCCCGCACTACTTACTAGCCCGTCCGGCGCGGCCACGTCGATTTGGCGGGGCCACGCCCACAGGGTGGTCCCTATTGCTACGGATAATAACCGTAGATAAAATCCGTAGCAATAGGTTCTTTGGTTTTTTGGATTTTTTTGTGTTTTTTTTTTTTTTTTTTTTAAAAAAAGAAAATTTATTGGGGAGAACTTTTTCTCCCTTGCATTTTTCTCAAATACATAATTATGTAAATATGTATATATAAGTAGATAAAAATATTTTTATATCTCTTAATTCATTTCTTTGTCTATTTATTTAACAAGCATATCTCCTAAACCAAAATGAGTTACATAACGTACCATATGATTTTGGGGTAGGAGAAGCTAATTTAGCCAACTAACATAGTAATTTTTGTAGAATCCATCGGATCGATAGTTAAAAATATACTTCACGGTCAATTCACTTCACTTCACGACCATTTTCACGCACTTCGTGGTCAATTCACTTCACTTCACCATCATTTCCATACATTTCACGATCATTCCTAGCAATTCCGTGTTCAATCACGGTCTATTCGACGCACTTCACGGTCAATTCACTTCACTTCACGGCCATTTCCATGCACTTCGCAGTCAATTCACTTCACTTCACCGTCATTTTCATGCATTTCACGATCATTCCTAGCGATTCCGTGTTCATTCACGGTCAATTCGACGCACTTCACGGTCAATTGACTTCACTTCACGGCCATTTTCATGCACTTCGCGGTCATTTCACTTCACTTCACTGTCATTTCCATGCATTTCACGGTCATTCCTAGCGATTCCATGTTGATTCACGGTCAACTCGACGCACTTCACGATCAATTCACTTCACTTCACGGCCATTTCCATGCACTTCGCGGTCATTTCACTTCAGTTCATCGTCATTTCCATGCATTTCACGGTCATTCCTAGCGATTCCGTGTTCATTCACGGTCAATTCGATGCACTTCACGGTCAATTCACTTCAATTCATGGCCATTTCCACACACTTCGCAGTCAATTCACTTCACTTCACCATCATTTCCATGCATTTCACGGCCATTCCTAGCGATTTTGTGTTCATTCACGGTCAATTCGATGCACTTCACGGTCAATTCACTTCAATTCATGGCCATTTCCACGCACTTCGCCGTCAATTCACTTCACTTCACCATCATTTTCATGCATTTCACGGCCATTCCTAGCGATTCCGTGTTCATTTACGGTCAATTTGACGCACTTCATGATCAATTCACTTCACTTCACGGCCATTTCCATGCACTTCGCGGTCATTTCACTTCACTTCACCATCATTTCTATGCATTTCACGGTCATTCCTAGTGATTTCGTGTTCATTCATGGTCAATTCGACGCACTTCACGGTCAATTCACTTCACTTCACGGCCATTTTCACGCACTTCGCGGTCATTTCACTTCACTTTACCGTCATTTCCTTGCATTTTACGGTCATTCCTAGGGATTCCGTGTTCATTCACGGTCAATTTGACGCACTTCACGGTCAATTCACTTCACTTCACGGCCATTTCCACGCACTTCGCAGTCAATTCACTTCACTTCACCATCATTTTCATGCATTTCACGATCATTCCTACCGATTTCGTGTTCATTCACGGTCAATTCGACGCACTTCACGGTCAATTCACTTCACTTCACGGCCATTTCCACGCACTTCGCGGTCATTTCACTTCACTTCACCATCATTTCCATGCATTTCACGGTCATTCCTAGAGATTCCGTGTTGATTCACAGTCAATTCGACGCACTTCACGGTCAATTCACTTCACTTCACGGCCATTTCCATGCACTTCGCGGTCATTTCACTTCAGTTCACCATCATTTTCATGAATTTCACGGTCATTCCTAGCGATTTCGTGTTCATTCACGGTCGATTCGACGCACTTCACGGTCAATTTACTTCACTTCACAGCCATTTCCATGCACTTCGCGGTCAATTCACTTCACTTCACCGTCATTTCCATGCATTTCACCATCATTCCTAGCGATTCCGTGTTCATTCATGGTCAAGTCGACGCACTTCACGGTCAATTCACTTCACTTCACGGCCATTTCCACGCACTTCGCGGTCATTTCACTTCACTTCACCGTCATTTCCATGCATTTCACGGTCATTCCCGACGATTCCATGTTCATTCATGATCAATTTCCAAGCTATTGTACCATCGCTTGCAGGTGATCAGTTCACAGTTGAAAAGAGAAATTTCCAACTGTACGACCACTATATGGCCCATTCCTTGATTCACGGTCATTTCGAGGCATTTCATGGTCAAATTCCTTCACTTCACGGTCATTTGCATGCATTTCACGGCTACTTCGCTTCAATTCATCATCACTTCCATGCATTTCACGGTCATCCGAAACAATTCCTTGTTGATTCACGATCATTTCGAGGCATTTCACAGTCAAACTCCTTCACTTCACGGTCATTTACATGCATTTCAGGGTCATTTCGCTTCAATTCATTATCACTTCCATGCATTTCACGGTCATCCGAAACAATTCCGTGTTGATTCACAGTCATTTCGAGGCATTTCACGGTCAAACTCCTTCACTTCACGATCATTTGCATGCATTACACGGTCATTTCACTTCAATTCATCAACACTTCCATGCATTTCACGGTCATCCGAAATAATTCGTGTTGATTCACGGTCATTTCGAGGCATTTCACGATCAAACTCATTCACTTCACGGTCATTTGCATGCATTTCAGGGTCATTTTGCTTCAATTCATCATCACTTTCATGCATTTCATGGTCATCCGAAACAGTTCCGTGTTGATTCACGGTCATTTCGAGGCATTTCACGATTAAACTCCTTCACTTTATGGTCATTTGCATGCATTTCACTGTCATTTTGCTTCAATTCATCATCACTTCCATGCATTTCACGGTCATCTGAAACAATTCCGTGTTGATTCACGGTCATTTCGAGGCATTTCACGATCAAACTCCTTCACTTCACGGTCATTTGCATGCATTTCGCGGTCATTTTGCTTCAATTCATCATCACTTCCATGCATTTCACGGTCATCTGAAACACTTCTGTGTTGATTTACGGTCATTTCGAGGCATTTTAAGGTCAAACTCCTTCACTTCACGGTCATTCGCATGCATTTCAGGGTCATTTCGCTTCAATTCATTATCACTTCCATGCATTTCACGGTCATCCGAAACAGTTCCGTGTTGATTCACGGTCATTTCGAGGTATTTCACGGTCATTTGCATGCATTTCACGGTCATTTCGCTTCAATTCATCATCACTTCCATGCATTTCACGGTCATCCAAAATAATTTCGTGTTGATTCACAGTCATTTCGAGGCATTTCACGGTCAAACTCCTTCACTTCACGGTCATTTGCATGCATTTCAGGGTCATTTCGCTTCAATTCATTATCACTTCCATGCATTTCACGGTCATCTGAAACAGTTCCGTGTTGATTCACGGTCATTTCGAGGCAATTCACGGTCAAACTCTTTCACTTCACCGTCATTTCCATGTATTTCACGGTCATTCCTAGCGATTCCGTGTTCATTCACGGTCAATTCACTTCACTTCACGACCATTTCCACGCACTTCGCAGTCATTTCACTTCACTTCACCGTCATTTCCACGCACTTCGCGATCATTTCACTTCACTTCACCGTCATTTCCATGTATTTCACGGTTATTCCTAGCGATTCTGTGTTCATTCACGATCATTTTGACGCACTTTACGGTTTTGGTTTAGGTTATAGGTTTTGGGATTTGAGAATGGGTTTGGGTTTAGGTTATAGGTTTTAGTTTGGTTTAGGTTATATGTTATAGGTTTAGGTTAAGGTTTTGGTTTAGGTTTAGGTTATAGGTTTAAGTTATAGGTTTTGGGATTTGAGAATGGGTTCGGGTTTAGGTTATAGGTTTTGGTTTTGAGAATGGGTTCGGGTTTAGGCTATAGGTTTTGGTTTTAGTTTAGGTTATAGGTTTTGGGATTTGAGAATGGGTTCGGGTTTAGGTTATAGGTTTTTGTTTTGGTTTAGGTTATAGGTTATAGGTTTAGGTTTTGGTTTAGGTTTTGGATTTATAGGTTTTGGTCTTAAATCCCAAAACCTATAACTTAAACCTAAACCTAAACCAAAACCCGAACCCATTCTCAAATCCCAAAACCTATAACTTAAACATATAACCTAAACTCGAACTCATTCTCAAATCTCAAAACCTCTAACCTAAACCTAAACCTTAACCTAAACCAAAACCTATAACCTAAAGCAAAACCAAAACCTATAACCTAACCCGAACCCATTCTCAAATCTCAAAACCTATAACCTAAACCTAAACCAAAACCTTAACATAAACCTATAACCTATAACCTAAACCAAAACCTATAACCAAAACCTTTAACCTAAACCATAACCCATTCTTAAATCCGAAAACCTATAACCTAAACCAAAACCAAAACCAAAACCTATAACCTAAACCTGAACCCATTATCAAATCTTAAAACCTATAACCTAAAGCAAAACCAAAACCTATAACCTAAACCTGAACCCATTCTCAAATCCCAAAACCTCTAACCTTAACCTAAACCTAAACCAAAACCTATAACCTAACCCGAACCTATTCTCAAATCTCAAAACCTATAACCTAAACCAAAACCAAAACCTTAACCTAAACCTATAACCTATAACCAAAACCAAAACCAAAACCTTTAACCTAAACCCAAACCCATTCTCAAATCCCAAAACATAAACCTAAACCTTAACATAAACCTATAACCTATAACCAAAACCAAAACCAAAACCTATAACCTAAACCCGAACCCATTCCTAAATCCCAAAAGCTATAACCTAAAACAAAACTTATAACCTAAACCAAAACCAAAACCTATAGCCTAAACCCGAACCCATTCTCAAATCCCAAAACCTAAACTTAAACCTTAATCTAAACCTATAACCTATAACCTAAACCAAAACCTATAACCTTTGGAATTTAAGAATAGGTTTAGGTTATAGGTTATAAGTTAAGGTGTAGGTGTAGGTTAAGGTCATTGGCTATAGGTTATAGGTTTACGTTAAGGTTTAGGTTTAGGTTTAAGTTATAGGTTTTGGGATTTGAGAATAGGTTTAGGTTATAAGTATAGGTTTAGGTTAGGGTATAGATGAATGTTTAGGGAAATGACCATGAATCAACACGAAATTGCCGGGAATGATCGTGAAATGCATGGAAATGACCGTGAAGTGAAGCGATTGGACCGCGAAATGCATGAAAATGACCATGAAATGCATACAAATGACCGTGAAGTGAAGGAGTTTGACCGTGACATGCCTCAAAATGACCGTGAATCAACATGGAATTATTTCGGACGATGGTGAAATGCATGGAAGTGATCATGAATTGAAGCGAAATGACCGTGAAATGCATGCAAATGACTGTGAATTGAAGGAGTTTGACCGTGAAATGCCTCGAAATGACCGTGAATCAACAAGGAATTGTTTCGGATGACCGTGAAATGCATGGAAGTGATGATGAATTGAAGCAAAATGACCGTGAAATGCATGCAAATGACCGTGAAGTGAAGGAGTTTGGCCGTGAAATGCCTCGAAATGACCGTGAATCAATACGGAACTGTTTCGGATGACCGTGAAATGCATGGAAGTGATAATGAATTGAAGCGAAATGACCCTGAAATGCATGTAAATGACCGTGAAGTGAAGGAATTTGACCGTGAAATGCCTCGAAATGACCGTGAATCAACATGAAATTGTTTCGGATGACCGTGAAATGCATGGAAGTGATGATGAATTGAAGTGAAATGACCATGAAATGCATGTAAATGAAATGAACGAAATTGACCGCTAAGTGAATGAAATGGATTTTTGATCATCGAGCTGATAAAATCTTGGAAAATAACTAAGTTGGTTGGTTAAAGTAGCTTCTCCTACCCCAAAATCATATAGGGTACATCAAGTAACTAATTTTAGTTTAGAAGATATTCTTGTTAAATGAATAAAGAAAGAAATGAAAAAAAAAAAAAGAGAAACAAAATTTTATATGCTTATATATACATATTTATATAGATATGTGTTAGGAAAAATTATAGGTAGAATAAAGTTCTCCATTAAAAAAAAAAAAACACAAAAAAACACAAAAAAACCTATTGCTACAGACTTTAGCTACGATTATTAACCGTAGCCATAGGGCCCACATTCATCCCCATCTATCTTTTACAACTGGCTTCACTCTAGTTCTAAAACAAGCTGACTTGATTGCTTTCTAAACTTTGATATTGTCTCATCCTTATGAGCCTGTTTGGTAATAGTATACAAAATATCTTTTGGAGGCACATCTACTGAAAAAATGCAATAACTACATCTTCGTACAGTTTGTTTGGCTTCTAGCAATAACACTTTGGCATTAAGATGAGTAGCAGGGTATTGTTGTAAGAGCAAGAACAACTTGTGTAAGATGAGTTCCTTGTAAGAGTGCATTTTCATCCAGGTGTAGTATTAAGAAAATGCTTCGAAAGCTTTGATTATAATTGAGTTGATTGCAAGTGTTTAGCAATAAGTTTCTTGGGGTATGTTGTTTGCAGTTACGAGGTTCTGGTTGACTAGACTAGAGAGGGTAAGAATGCTAAATTGAAGGCCCTAGAATCTAGAGTTTTAAAAATGAGAACGAAGTGAAGAGTATTTGGTGCAAGTTCATTACGAATATTATAGAGACAAGACTTTGGTTAGAATTGGACATGAAATTTCTCATTTCGAGGCATCTTTTATTAGAAGGATGGACTGATCATAAGAGCGGCTCAAAGGGTATTAGAGCCGGGTGAATGAAAGAGCTCAATGAATAAGTAGGGATATGCTTTTGAGTGTATGCCAATGAAGTTCAAGTGAAATTTCATTAGACTGCTATTTGACAAGCTATACTAGGTGGGGTAGACATTTGTTCAAGGCAACATGAGTAGATGACCATTTCATAGTGAAATTTGTATTTCACATTCATTCAGGTCCTTGTGACCTTATGAATATATTGGATGGAAAATAAATACATTTTAATTGCCCTCTAAGGGCCTGTTTAGTATGTTATGGTTTGAAGCGAATATAACCTAAACCAAAACCAAAACCTTAACCTAAACCTATAACCTATAACCTAAACCAAAACCAAAACCTATAACCTAAACCTGAACCCGTTCTCAAATCCCAAAACCTATAACCTAAACTTAAACCTTAACATTAACCAAAACCTTTAACCTAAACCAGAACCAAAACCTATAATCTAAACCCGAACCCATTCTCAAATCCCAAAACCTATAACCAAAACCAAAACCAAAACCTTAACCTAAACCTATCACCTATAACCTTAACCAACACCTATAACCTAAACTTAAACCTTAACCTAAACCAAAACCTATAACCTAAACCCGAACCCATTCTCAAATCCTAAAACCTATAACCTAAACTAAAACCAAAACTTATAACTTAAACCCGAACCCATTCTCAAATCCCAAAACCTATAACCTAAACTAAAATCAAAACCTATAACCTAAACCCGAACCCATTCTCAAATCCTAAAACCTATAACCTAAATTAAAACCAAAGCCTATAGCCTAAACCCGAACCCATTCTCAAAACCAAAACCTATAACCTAAACCCGAACCTATTCTCAAATCCCAAAACCTATAACCTAAACCGAAACCTATAACCTAAACTAAAACCAAAACCTATAGCCTAAACCTGAACTCATTCTCAAATCCCAAAACTTATAACCTAAACCAAAACCAAAACCAAAACCTATAACTTAAACCCGAACCCATTCTCAAATTCCAAAACCCTAAACCTAAACCTTAACCTAAACCTATAACCTATAACCTAAACCAAAACCTATAACATAAATCCGAACCCATTCTCAAATCCCAAAACCTATAACCTAAACTAAAACTAAAACCTATAGCCTAAACCCGAACCCATTCTCAAATCCCAAAACCTATAACCTAAACAAAAACCAAAGCCTATAGCCTAAACCCAAACCCATTCTCAAAATCAAAACCTGTAACTTAAACCCAAACCTATTCTCAAATGCCAAAACCTATAACCTAAACCAAAACCTATACCCTAAACTAACACCAAAACCTATAGCCTAAACCCGAACCCATTCTCAAAATCAAAACCTATAACCTAAACCCGAACCTATTCTCAAATCCCAAAACCTATAACCTAAACCAAAACCTATAACCTAAACTTAAATCTTAACCTAAACTAAAACCTTTTAACCTAGACCAGAACCAAAACCTATAACCTAAACCCGAACCCATTCTCAAATCCCAAAACCTGTAACCTAGACCTAAACCAAAACCTTAACCTAAAACTATAACCTATAACCTAAACCAATACCTATAACCTAAACTTAAACCTTAACATAAACCAAAACCTTTAACCCCCGAACCCATTCTCAAATCCCAAAACCTGTAACCTAAACTAAAACCAAAACTTATAGCCTAAACCCGAACCCATTCTCAAAACCAAAACCTATAACCTAAACTAAAACCAAAACCTATAGCCTAAACCCGAACCATTCTCAAAACCAATGACCGTGAAGTGAAGGAGTTTGACTGTGAAATGCCTCGAAATGACCGTGAATCAACATAGAATTGTTTCGAACGACCGTGAAATGCACGAGAATGATCATGGTTTGAAGCGAATTGACCGCGAAATGCATGCAAATGACCGTGAAGTGAAGGAGTTTGACTGTGAAATGCCTCGAAATGACCGTGAATCAACATAGAATTGTTTCAGACGACCATGAAATGCATGGGAATGATCATGGTTTGAAGCGAATTGACCGCGAAATGCATGCAAATGACTGTGAAGTGAAGGAGTTTGACTATGAAATGCCTCAAAATGACCGTGAATCAACACGGAATTGTTTCGGACGACCGTGAAATGCATGGGAATGATCATGGTTTGAAGCGAATTGACCGCAAAATGCATGCAAATGACTGTGAAGTGAAGGAATTTGACTGTGAAATGCATCGAAATGACCATGAATCAACACGGAATTGTTTCGGACGACCGTGAAATGCATGGGAATGATCATGGTTTGAAGCGAATTGGCCACGAAATGCATGCAAATGACCGTGAGGTGAAGGAGTTTGACTGTGAAATGCCTCGAAATGACCGTGAATTAACACGGAATTGTTTCGGACGACGGTGAAATGCATGAGAATGATCATGGTTTGAAGCGAATTGACCGCGAAATGCATGCAAATGACCGTGAATCAACATGGAATTGTTTCGAACGACTGTGAAATGCATAGGAATGATCATGGTTTGAAGTGAATTGACCGTGAAATGCATGTAAATGACCGTGAAGTGAAGGAGTTTGATTGTGAAATGCCTCAAAATGACCGTGAATCAACACAAAATTGTTTCGGACGATCGTGAAGTGCATGGGAATGATCATGGTTTGAAGCGAATTAACCGCGAAATGCTTGCAAATGACCGTGAAGTGAAGGGAATTGACCGCGAAATGCCTCGAAATGACCGTGAATCAACAAAAAAATGTTTCGAATGACAATGAAATGCATGGAAGTGATCATGAATTGAAGCGAAATGATCGTGAAATGCATGTAAATGAAATGAGCAAAATTGACCGCTAAGTGAATGAAATGGATTTTCGATCATCGAGATGATGAAATCTTGAAAAATAACCAGATTGGTTGGTTAAAGTAGCTTCTCCTACCCCAAAATCATATAGGATACATCAAGTAACTAATTTTAATTTAAAAGATATTCTTGTTAAATGAATAAAGAAAGAAATGGAAAAAAAGAGAAAAAAATTTTATATGCTTATATATACATATTTATATAAATATGTGTTAGAGAAAATTATAGGTAGAAAAAAGCTCTCCATGTTAAAAATAAAAAAAAATAAAAAAATAAAAAAAGGAAAAAAATCACAAATAAAAATAAAAAATCTATTGCTACGGATTTTATCTACAGTTAATGTCCGTAGCCATATGAAGCACCCTCTGGGTGTGGCCCCGCCAAATTGGCGTGGCCACGCCGGATAGGCCAGCAAGTGGCGTGGGGGGCGCCAGTTCGGCACGCCCACCCTGGGTGGGCTCTTTTGCTATGGATTATGGTATCTATGGCTACGGTTATAATCCGTAGCCATAGGTCAGACCGTAGCAAATGTCGTTATCATTCTGCTTTTAACGTCTACCGTTGAAACCCTTTCAGGGTCACAGAAGTTTTGGATCATCACGAAATTTGTTTTTCCTATTCATCCATGTCTTTATGACCTCATGAATAGATTAGATGGGAAATAAATGTTATGGTAGGCCCTACAAAAGTTTCAACAGTGAAAATCAATTTTCTGCTGGTCTTTGTGGTGTGGTCCTTGATCTTTGGATATGATTTTTTTTTTTTTGAAATAATGCTCCGAAATGATCTAGAAATATGGATGAACGTTATAGATAGAATAAATACATAACTGTGGGGCCCATGTAACGTTGATCTCTTTTGAACCGTTCGTATAACTCGGAGTTCGATGAGCGTCAGCGCTCGTCTTCGAGCAGCGCCCGATCCGCTTGAAGGAAAAAGTAAGGGCATTTTCGACCTTTGGGAAGGCGTCCGTACACTTGGGGAGTATATGTGGAAAGTAAAAAGGGGTGGGCTTCGTCTCGGAAATAGGCCATATACTGGTCGTACAGTTGGAAATTTCTCCTTGTAAAAAAGAAAGGTTTCAACTCCACTTAGATGGACCGAAATCTATGGTCCACCAAGCTCATAGTTTCTAACCTATTTAGTGCATGTGAAATTCAGCCCTTCCGGTAGATTGGTTCCAATGTGACGATCACCTAGTGGAAAAATCAATCCAATGTATTCAACAGGTGGACCACACCATAATAAATAATGTACAACGATTGATAAACATCAAAATATATAAATATGCTCCACTCCCATTTAGTGAATGTACTTTCACGCACATCAAAGGTATCTGCTGACCAGGACCATACCTTTGCCTGTTTGGGGCGGAATTAAAGGGCGCGGATTGGGAACTTCCCCGCCTGTCCCGAGCTAGGGATAGGCTAGGCTCGGATGGTCCACCGTGATGTATGGATTTTATCACACCGTCCACCCATTCTAACATGTCATTTTAGGTCATGAGTCCAAAAATGAGACAAACAAAAGGTTTAAGTGGGCCACACGACCGAAAACAGCATTCCTAATGATATTCACCGTTGAAACCTTCCTAGCACCCACCGTCATGTTTATTTGACATCCAACCCGTAACAGAGTCATAGATACGCGGATGAACGGAAAATTTAAAAAAAAAAATAATTAAAAATTAAAAAAATAAAAAAATAAAAATAAATAAAAAAATAAAATAAAATCAGCTTGATACAAAACTTCTTTAGCCCAAAAGATGTTTTTAACTATAAGTATTTAATTCCCATTTTGTGGTTCATTCGAGCTTGGGATCTGGCTATTTTTGAGCTGGTTAGGTAATATGAGACGGAAATTGGATGGACAGTGATAATACCCATGTATCACAGTGGCCCCTCCAACTCCCAGCATATTCGGAGCTCTGGAGAGGCTGATCAATGGGGACATGGGATTAAATGGCATGGAATTGGATTAGATGAAATTAATACTATTATACGCAATGATTACAAGTATAGAAATGCGATGGTAATTTCACTTTCCAACTCCACATAAATTGCTTCGGTGGGAAAATACACTATATTAAGTAAAGCCAATGTAAGCCAATGTTTAGTGCAGCATGTAATCGTAACCAACGAACTACGTTGGACAACTGATGCCGGCCACCTGTACATATATGGGTCGTAACCAACGAACTACGTTGGACAACTGATGCCGGCCACCTGTACATATATGGGACTTAAGTGCCATGGGTAAAGGGCGCCTATGGATGGATGTCATGATTCAATGTGGGGCTACAAATATAATGGATTTCAAAAATCTACTGAAAATCCCATAATATCATTTCTTCCCGAGGTATCCAAATATTGGATGGAAGTTTTTTTTTTTTTACCCACACACACACTAACTCACAACATATGGGCATTCACCCTGGTTGGGACTTGCACGAGACAAAACACAATTCCATATGACCTAATTCCAGCTAATACCATGCATGAAGTAGGCCCTGGTCTTGCCGATCGTACTTGGAAGTGTTCTCTTTAAAAAATGGGGTGAAGCATGGAGTCCACACACCCGAGTACTCACACTAGAGTGGGATTTCACTACAGTTAGTCGACACACCCGGTTTTATACACACACACACGTAAACGCTCACTTGTGAACCAGTTTGTACATATAGTGTGAACTTTTTTGAGAACCCATCATATGTGATGTGGATCCAAACTCTGAACCGTTTATGTGAAGCAGCACCTCGTGAAACCCCCCGGGCCCAAGTTTTACTTTGATTTAAAACTTTGATGGGCCATGAAAAATGAAACAGTTTTCTCTCTTGATTTGCATTTCTCTTTGCTATGACCCACCAGAATCTTAGATCATGGTGAAAATTCACCTCCTAAGGTTTCATGGGATTCCGCATCTTATGGACCGTTTGGATTCGACTCTCATGACGCGTGTGCAAATGTGCACGCGTATGTAGGTGCATAGGGGAGCATGCCCCTCTCTCTCTCTCTCTCTCTCTCTCTCTCTCTCTCTCTCTCTCTCTCTCTCTCTCTCTCTCTCTCTCTCTCTCTCTCTCTCTCTCTCTCTCTCTCTCTCTATATATATATATATATATATATATATATGCAACCATTAACTAAATACATCAAGATTGAAGTTAAATATGACCATGTAATTCAACACTCCTTTGTGTAATGCTCGAGCTTGCCAAAGACAAAACACTAAACCTTAGTCTCGTCAAAGGGATGCTTCACTTTTAGCTTGTGCTTAATTCTACCACGGTTTGGTTCAATTTATTTTGGCCATTCCCATACATGAAGTTATGTTTTCTACTCTTCTACTTTTTCATACCATGGTGAGGCACAACTATGATTATTATGGTTAATGCTTTGGTAATGCATCTACTTGCGGCCTTCTCCAAATGGTGTAAGTTATACTTGAGTCTTAAGATGGTTGTTGTACAGGAATATGCCCTTCCCTTGAAACTACAAAGGGCTGTTTAGCCAGTTGCATTGGCAAGAATTAGGTGGGATGGGATTCAAAAAATAAAATTATTACCCATGGCATGGATTATCCCTATTAACATGGGACAAGCTTAGATCCCTGCTTTCTTTGTAATACAGTAGTACATTATAAGGATATACCCAGCATCATTAGAAACTATTGAGAATAACATACATGTGTTATATCTAAATTGTTCATTTGTTTTGTGACCTCATTTTATGGCATGAGCCTAAAAATGAGGTGGATCCAAAACTTATGTGGCCCCAAAGAAGTTTTCAGCTGTAAGTATTCAATCCCTGTTGCTTTCTATGGTGGGGTCCACTTGAGCTTTAGATCTACCTGATTTTTTGGCTCATGCTCTAAAATGATCTCAAAAAATGGGTGGACGGTGTGGATATAGCCCACACATTATGATGGGACCTATACAACTTGCTAACATTGAGTGAAATTGGCACAAGACCCAATACAATTCCATCTAACCTACTTCCAAGATTTTCCACTCTTCCCAAACATGGACTGGAATCTTTTGTTGATCCACGAACGGTTATCTTTTGGTTCCATTAGTTAAGAGATCATACAATATACTTCCAATTGTATCTTGGGAAATTGCATCCTCGAAGTGGACATGCCCAGAATTTTTTTATAAGGGTACTTATCAACACTTTGGCAGTATCAATCTTGTCAAATGTCCAATCTATACTGTTGGATTGTTAAAATAAGGCTTTATATCTTAGTTTGTGGCAGTTCAACCATTTGATTATCAACACAAAGAATAAGCACACGCTCGCACCGTTTTTAAAATAAATAAATGTTGCTCTAATAATGTGCATTTCATCGTAAATGACTAATCATCTTATTTTACTATAGGGAACAAGACAGGGTTATAATCATCATTATTGCTACATTAATTTTCGGATTGACTCTCTCCAGTTCTTGCATATGCTACTATTTAGGACAAAGAAAGAGACCACACAAAGGTAAAGAAACTAAATAAACCTGATGTCAGTGCCATGGAATGTTAAAGGGCCAATTTGGGCCATAGGTTTTTCTTGACAAAGTGCCCATGAACTGGGCTTGGGTTTATGACACAGGGATGAACGTGATGAGGTCGATCACCGTCTTCCTCAAGGATAACTACTCCGAATCAATCCACGAGGAAAGAAAGCAGGAAAATAGAAATAAATTCTAATAAAATTCGAAATTAATTGATGAATGAATAAAAACGAGTTTACATCCCTTTAAATAAGGGAACCAAGCAATAGGAAAGAAATCAAACTCAACCTACAACTAAAACTCCTAGAATCCGCGACTTACTATAAATAGTAAACTTACTATTTATAGATGGTCGTGATGTCTACTAGTGCGCAAAGTTTTCAGCCAAAAATAGTAAGTGTCCTATTTGGCTTCATCAAACCATTCTCCTAATTATTCTAAGCCCTTTTCATGTTGGACACAACTCCTAAAGCCCAACGGATGAAGAGCCATAAGCAAACTAAAACTTATTATTTATTGTAAAAACGAAATTAAAATGGGGAAACGATCGTCGATCACGGGGTTTCTCGCAAATCTGGGTTGCGCAACCCGGCATAGCGGGGTTGGTTGGCTAAAGTAGCTCGTTCTACCCCAAAATCATTCCGGATTGTGAGATACGTCAAATAACTCATTCCGGATTGTGAGATATGCCCGATCTAAGGTCTGATGGTCCGGATCACATCTGTCATCGACCGTGCCTTTTCTGATCCATCTTGGCCATGAAATTGTCCGCAACCCGCTCTACATCAGTCCCCTCCACTTCAAAAGAACTCGTCCTCGAGTTCACATCCTGATCTAGTTCATGATACTCAGTCAGGTCCGCAACATTGAAAGTCCGTGAGATCGCCGTGTCATCTGGAAGATCAACAACATAAGCATTGTCATTGATCTTTCGAATGATTGGGATGGGTTCAATCTTCTTATTTTTCAACTTGTTGTACGTCCCGGTCAGAAATCTCTCTTTATGTAAATGGACCATAACGTGATCGCCCACCTCGAACACCTTTTGTCGTTGATGCTGGTTCGCTTGTTCCTTATACTTCTCGTTCGAGGCATGTAGATTGGCTTGCACTTCCACATGAATGCTCACAATCTTATCTGCCATATGTTCTGCTGCAATGCTTGTGCCTAGGTGCTTGGCCAGAGAGACCAAGTCAAGTGTGTGGCGAGACACTCGTCCATAGATAATCTGGAACGACGATTTTCCTGTCGAGCGATTCACCATGTTGTTGAATGCAAACTTTGCTTGAGACAAGGCCAAGTCCCACTACTTCGGCTTTTCTCCTGCTATACTACGAAAGAGCTTCCCCAATGTGCAATACACAACTTCGGTCTGCCCATCAGTCTGTGGGTGATAAGCATTGTTGAATTGAAGTCTTGTATCGAATCGAGTCCACAAAGTCCGACAAAAGTGGCTAATGAATTTCGTGTCACGATCAGAAGTAATGGTCTTAGGGACCCCGTGTAGCCGTACGAACTCCCTGAAGAAGAGATTCGCCACGTGTGTTGCGTCGAGGGTCTTCTTGCACGGGATAAAGTGCATCATCTTAGAGAAACGATCGACCACCACGAACACCGAATCCATGCCGTATTGTGTTCGTGGGAGACCAAGCACGAAGTCTATTGATAAATCCTCCCAAGGGTCGTCTGGCACAGGTAACGGGGTGTAGAGGCCCGTATTCTGAGATTGTCTCTTGAAAGTCTGTCAAATATGACAACGTTATACGATTCTTCCCACATCACGTATTAATTATGACCAGTAATACCGTTCTTCCACAAGAGCTCGCATCTTGTCTCGTCCAAGGTGCCCACCGAAGCCACCTCCATGTAGCTCCTGAATAATCTGCTCCCTCAGAGAACTGTGGGGGATGCACAATTGATTCCCTTTAAAGAGAAAATCATCTTGTATATGAAAGTCACTGGAGTGACCTTCTTGACACTTTATCCAAAAATCTTTGAAGTCCTCATCCTCGGTATATAGTTCCTTGAGACAATCGAAGCCGACTATCTCGTTGCTCATCGTAACAAGTAGTGATGCAAGATAACTAAGTGCATCAACTACCTTGTTCTGCTGACCTGACTTGTGCTTCAGAACGAACGTGAATTCCTGTAAAAATGCAACCCATCTAACATGCACACGATTCACGTTAGTCTGACTATTAATAAACTTTAATGCTTGATGGTCAGTGTATAGAATAAATTTCCTTTGAATCAGATAATGCCGCCAATGTCGCAGTGCCTGAACAACTGCGTACAACTCAAACTTATAAGTTGACCACTTCTTTCGGGCTTCCTTAAGTTTCTCGTTGTAGAAGGCTACTGGCCTGCCTTCTTGTGATAATACTCCCCCAATTTCGACGTATGAAGCGTCACACTCGACCTCAAATAATTTGTTGAAATTAGGAAGCACTAAGACCGGTGTGGTAGACAAACAATACTTGATCTCGTGAAAGATCTTGTCAGCTTTATCAGTTCACTAGAATGGTCCCTTTTTCATGCAATCTGTTATAGGCGCGACTATGGTGCTAAAATCTCACATAAATCGATGATAAAAAGTTGTCAAACCATGAAAACTCCTCACCTTATGAATGTTTGTCGGAATCGGCCATTCCCTAATAGCTCGCACCTTTTTATCGTCCACCCGAATGCCTGTGGACGTTACAACAAATCCTAGAAACAACAGGCTGTCAGTTAAAAAACTACACTTTTTCAAGTTAAGGTACAACTTGTTATCTTGTAGGACCTGCAGCACCTGCCTGAGATGTTTCTTGTGCTCTGCCTCATCTTGACTATATATCAATATGTCATCAAAATATACTACCACAAATCGGCCAGTGAACAGTTTTAGAACTTGATTCATTAAACGCATAAAAGTACTTGGTGCGTTTGATAGGCCAAATGGCATGACCAGCCACTCATATAATCTTTCCTTTGTCTTGAATGTCGTTTTCCACTCATCATTAGGTCGGATACGAATCTGATGGTACCCGCTCTTTAGATCTAGTTTAGAAAACACCTTGGCCCCTCCTAGCATATCGAGCATGTCATCCAACCGTGGTATTGAGAATCGATATTTGATGGTAATTTTGTTGATTGCTCGGATGTCGACACACATGCACCAGCTTCCATCTTTTTTTGGCATTAATAATGCTGGTACAACACATACGCTCATGCTTTCTCTCAGTAAACCCTTACGGATCAATTCCTCCACTTGCCCCTGAAGTATCTCACACTCCTTCGGACTCATCCGATAATGAGGGTGGTTGGGCAGGCTAGCCCCAGGGACGAGGTTTATGTGATGTTGGATGTCCCTTATAGGGGGCAATCCATCAGAAAAATCTTCAGGCCAGACTTCTTTGAATTCATTTAGCAACAGTCTTAAACTTGGAAAGATGTTTGAAGGTTCCTTTTCTTCGCTGTTCACCACTACGGTGTATACCTCGCCGGTTTCCTTGAATTCCTCCATGAAATTCTGAATGGTCAAGAGAGAACTCCCCTCCACTTTAGAGGCTTCATGATGATTCTCTGGTGCCATAGGGACAAGGATTATTTTTTGACTATCCTTGACGAATATGTAAACGTTGTCTCATCCCCAATAGGTCGCATCACGGTCCGATTGCCAGGGTCGACCGAGTGGCATATGACAAGCTTTCATATCGACCACATCATAAAGTATCTGATCCTTATAATGTTTACCAATTAAAAATAAGATAGTGCATTGTTTAGTTACCTTGGTCTCATTCACCTTTTTTATCCAGTCAATTGAGTACGGGGAAGGATGCCTCGTCGTTGGTAGCTGCAACTTGTCCACCATCACCCTTGAGATGATGTTCTCACTGCTACCACTATCTTTGATCACATCACAGCCTTTCTGCTGACAGTGCACTAAGTACGAAATATATTGTGTCGTTGTGGGTGTAATTTCATTTGTGGGGTATACAGTAGTCACCTCATAACTAGAGATTCACCATGATCCTTGCTCGTCAATTCATCGCCACCTGATATTTCTTCAGTGGTTTGTTCATATTCATCAAAGCCATGATCTCCTTCTGCGGCCTCATCTTCAGTGCCCCCTTCGTTTATAGTCAAGTGTGTTGTGGGACGTTGAGGACAAGTGTTTGATAAGTAGCCTGGTTGGCCACAGCGGTAACAATTGTTCGACCTTGGCCAAGCATAAGGATTTGGAATCCTACTCGGGCCCGTTGTCGTGGGTGCTTCCCGTTGAGGTCTGGCTAATCCACTCCCTGTATCACAGGTTGTGGCTGGAGGAGGTTGAGGACGTTCTCCTACCGGATCTCTTCCTCAAGCCAGCACTAGATCCTGTGTGGGACCCGTCATGGGGGGTCAATTTGAAGGGTATGGACGAGCAGGAGCTCTTGAAAGTTGTATTTCTGCCCTCCCTGCCAATTGAACTGCTTCATCTATGGTCCCGACTAGATACATCTGAACCTGGTCCTGAATTGTTGGTCGCAACCCACCTATAAATCATGCCAGCTTCTGTGACTCAGATTCTGACAGATCATTTCGTGTAGCCAACTGCTGAAATTCTTCAGTATAATTTGTAACAGTTCGATTTCCTTATAGGCAATTCTGGTACTGCTGGAATAATATCTGCTCGTAATCACTGGGGAGAAATCGTAATTGAAGAAGACGTCTCATCCAAGGCCATGATGCGATGGCCGCCTTGTTCTGACGGGCTCGTGAGAGTTGTAATTGTTCCCACCATGCAGAAGCGCCAGATTGTAATTTAAACGCTACCAATTTTACCTTTTTATGATCTGGCACGTCCATATAATCGAAATATCTCTCTACTTCGGCTAGCCAATCGAGAAAATCTTCCATACGTAATAAACCGTTAAAACTAAGAAGTTCAGCCTTACCTCGATAGTCTCTTTTAGCACAATCTGAATGATCACCTCCATGGATTGGTCGTCGGGTAAAACCCTCATTAATGTCATTGTCGCTAGAACTTGAATCATCTGGTGTAGCCCTACGGTTTGCCAATGGTAGTGCTCTGCGATAATCGGGGTCACGTCGTACAGCAACCATGGGTGGTGGAGCGACCATAGGTGGTGGAGCACCGCCTAGGGTTCAGGACGGAAGTAGCGCATCCGCAAGACGGTCGAGGGTTACATGCAGCCCTTACATGGTCAACTAACTCTCCTGATGGAAAGCTTCCATTCTTTCTGAAAGATAACGAATCCCTAGATCACCGTCCACAGGATTTTGATTCATACCTTCGTTGTTTGCCACCGGCCCGAGGGAAAACCTCGCTCTGATACCAAATTGACGCATGGATGAATGTGATGAGGTCGATCACCATCTTCCTCAAGGATAACTGCTCTGAATCAATGGAGCTTCTCTGGACTCCTCACAGAGACTTCTCGAATCCACGAGGAAAGAAAGCAGGAAAATAGAAATAAATTCTAATAAAATTTGAAATTAATTGATGAATGAATAAAAACGAGTTTACATCCCTTTAAATAAGGGAACCAAGCAATAGGAAAGAAATCAGACTCAAACTACAACTAAAACTCCTAGAATCCGCGACTTACTATAAATAGTAAACTTACTATTTATAGATGGTCGTGATGTCTACTAGTGCGCAAGGTTTTTGACCAAAAATAGTAAGTGTCCTAATTGGCTTCACCAAACCGTTCTCCTAATTATTCTAAGCCCTTTTCATGTTGGACACAACTCCTAAAGCCCAACGGATGAAGAGCTATAAGCAAACTAAAACTTACTATTTATAGTAAAAACGAAATTAAAACGTGGAAACAACCGTCGATCAGGGGGTTTCTCACAAATTCAGGTTGCGCAACCCAGCATAGTGGGGTTGGTTGGCTAAAGTAGCTCGTTCTACCCCAAAATCATATATTTTACGTCAAATAACTCATTCCGATTTGTGAAATACGCCCGATCTAAGGTTTGATGGTCCGGATCACTTCTGTCGTCAACCGTGCCTTTTCTGATCCGTTTCAACTTAGCATCCAAATGAGTTTGATGTGTAGACACAATCTCAAAAACTCATGTTTCTAATGCAGATACTAATGACAACATAATTACATCTCACTCTGATGTCACCCCTTCTATTGATCAGCATAACGCTCCTCTTGAGCAGATGGAATCCATTCAGAATTCAGGAACTGCCCTCCCCAATCACTAGAACTTGATCGATGGCAACATTGAGCCTGTTAGACTACTAAATAAAGGCAGTTGCGAAATATCCCATTCTCCTCCTGAAGATCGCAACCATCTATAAATACAATGCCCGCGTTGGTCACAATAGCTCTAACTCTGTCAGATGGTACCACCAACCATGCCCAGCTTTAGCCCACAGAACAACCCTAGATTCAAGATGATTCCAAGCAAGGCCAGGTGCACTCGACACACACCAATACAGTAGAAGACTTGGACCATCTTTTCATCTCGGACAAGTCACGACCAAGATATGAGCTTACTTTGCTTGATTATTTGATATCTCATTTATTGCTGAACAAGCTATTAAGAATCGAGTTAATCAATGGAGCTCGTTGGGCGACCACTCCTTGAGATGGCAACACCTCTAGGGACTAACTCTTTATTTCATAGTTTGGGAGTTGTGGAATGGTCGAAATATGACCAAATTTGAATGTCAGAATCTAACAAGGTCACGGATGATTCACAAGGTATATATCTAGCTAGCTAAAAGAGGTAGGCAACAGGTTGCCTGAGCTGGGCAAAATCTCCTTCCTAGAAAAAATCACCGTATAGGTCCTAGGGATAAACACTAACACTTTGGAAGCAGGTGGTGAAAAAGCTTTAATTGTGAATGGAGGAAACTAGAAAGGGATTGGTTGAAATTAAATGTCAATGGGTCTTCTAGAGGAAACCTGAGAGGAGGAGGAGAGGGAATGTGTGGAGATCAACTAGGTTGCTTTATCTTTGTTTTTCACAAAAAAACTATGGTTGGGTCTTTAATACCATTGCAGAAGCTTAAGTAATGGTAGATCGGTTGAAATATTGTGAAAAAAATGAGGTTGTCCAACATTGTTGTTGAAAAAAACTCCTGCATTATAGCTTAAGTATTTTCTAACCCCCTGGATGCAACATGCTGGAATATATGGAACAAAATGGGAATTATTCTGCATATGAAAGCTTCCTCAACTTTGTTTCTAACCACACCTTCTGATAAGGTAACTTAATAGTAGATGGCCTTGTGAAGCTCATAAACAATGGGCGTCCCAACAAGAAATATTGAAATCGAGCCGACCTCGCTAAACATGTTAGGGGTTCTTTATCTTTAGACAATGCGGGCGTGGAGATGATCAGGAGCTGGGAAATCAAAAAGGGAGAGGGTTGATTCCTTCCTGTTAGATGCGGTTTGGGCTACTTCCTTTGTTTTGGCTTCTTTTCTTTTTTTCTTTTTTTTGAATTTTTTTTATACGTGAGCTCTTACTATAGGTAGGGGTGTACACGAGTCAATCCAAGTCAAACTAGGCTCAACCCAATCCCGCCCGGTCACCAGCCACACCCAGTCTGAACCCGGCCTGGCCTGGTCACTGGGCCAACATGTCCAACCCAAATTCGGCTCGGTCAGCAATTGGACGAGTTCAGGCCAATTTCGGGCCTGCTCCATCTACAAAGGGACGGATGGCGTTTTCACTTCTCTATCTCAAATAATTAGGATAAGGATTTAGGATATATATATATATATATATATATATATATATATATATATATATATATATATATATATATATATATATATATATATATATATATATAACACCCGAGTCGGGTCAGGTCGAGTTGGGTTTCAGACCGAGTCGGGCCAAACTGGGACATGTTTGAACTCGGCCCGAACTCAGTTTCGGGCTGAAGAAAATGGCCCGTCCCTACCTGAACTCAGTTCTGGGTCAGGCCGAGTCGAGCGAGTTAATCGGGCTAGCCCAGTTCGTGTATAGCCCTAACTATAGGCAGCACCCTATCTTTTTGTGGGGCCAGGCCAAAATATCTTGTTTCCTGATTTAATAAAATCCTCTTTAAAAGGACCTTTATTGGGTCTACCATGAGCGTGTGCGGTTTATCTATGCCATACTTCTCTCTTTCCAGATTCGTTTTAGAGATTGAGCCAAAATTGAAGCATATTCAAACCTCAAGTGGACTATACCACAAGAAACAGTGGGGATAATGATTTCCACCATTCAAACCTTCCTAGGGCTAAATGTGATGTTTATTATCATTTATCATGTTCATAAGATTGGAAAGACATGGATGAAGGTAAAGCAAAAATACCAGCTTGTTACAAAGCATCTATGATTGCTTGCCTCCAAGTACAGATGTTCGTAAGTAGTATCTCGTGAATACGGGGTCGATCCCACATGGAGATGAATTGTGAGAAGAAAAAAAATCAAATGAAAAACTAAGTAATAAAAACTAAACCAATGATTTGATTTTAGGATTTTTGAATGGATGTAATTCAATGAATTAAAATAATACCCAAGCTTCAAAGTTCCACACATAGGTTAATGTTCCAAAATCATGATGACTTGGATAACACAACTAGGATCTGAGCACTATGGTCAGCCTAGTCAGAAAATAAGACAGTTTAAATATTAAAAAGTGATATAAAATATTAGAAAATAATGGATCTGCATCATTGACATATATTCTCAAGCGTCAGTGATTCTAAGTATTCAAGATCTATAGGATAATGAATATCAAAGAAATATAACAGGTTGAGAACCTCTTCTATCAAGGAAATTTGATTGATCTAGGCTAAGCCTATCCATCAATGTGAATCTCATATGATTGAAACATATGGATCTCACAAGAGGATAAAAAAAATAAAACCTAAATAATAGATAACATGCATACACCATTCTTCTCATCATTAAAACAATCAATCATCATAATCTTAAAGAATTATTAAACCCATGTGTTTCCCTTCTAGCTTGGGGTAGAAGGAACTTAGAAAAACATAATTAAATTACAGAAAAAAAAAAGCAACAAGAAAAAAAATACAAAATAGAAAAGATCTAAAATAAAAAGAACAACTTAAAAGTTTTAATAAAACTAAAAAAAACTCTTTAAAAACCCTAAACTTTGCTTTGGGATGCCTTGAATAATTTTTTTAGAATGCCCTAGGAGGCCCTATTTATAAGTAGGGAACTCCAATTTTCGCACAAAGTTGAAAACCCTAAAAATCGCATCAAATATACGTATTTTTTCAAAATAGACTTCTTCCTGCTTAGTTCGTTTAAAACAGACTTCCTGCTACACAGTTTTTCAAAATAAACTTCACAGCTTCAAAATACACTTTTTCAAGACAATTTCAAGATTCTTTACTTCAAATCGTCCATTATCTCCATTCGTCACTTGATTTTCTTGGATATTTAACATATGAATGCTTCAATCTTGGTCTCCTAAAATTCATCCCTTTCCTTGATAAATCTTGAACATCAAATCCATACTTTTTAGCACCCTTTCAATCCAAGCACTTAAATTTACCTTGCAACATATGCATGAGTAAAATAGAATATTAAAATGATTTATATTCATAAAATCAAGAGATAAATAGAAAAAATTATACAATATTTGAGTCTCAACACACCCCCCAACCAGCATTTTACTAGTCCCGAGTAAAATAAGCGAAGAAAATAAAAATAAAAATAAAAATTAATTCTAGAAATAAAATTAAAATGAAAATAAAATTCTAACTACACCACTTTCGCAGGTAATCTCGATTGCATTTAGCATATGCAACAAGCCTTTAAACCCCTGGGTTTCCCCTAGTGGATGAGTTATAGTCTCGTGAGGGTTTTCAGAAATGTTACCCACAAACATTGACAACATGAAAAATAGTTCAACACTAAAAAATTTATACAATTATGCCTCCATTCATCACATGAATTCCAAAACAAACCAATACTTACCCTAAGTCTGAAGTTAGTTAGAATCTCAATTTTCTAATCCATTACATCCTTAAGTTCAGAGACCTAATCAAAATTTAGAATAGTTATGATCCAATATCCTTAGGTGCTCCGTGACACTAATCTAACTTTGAGAAATATGCATGTTCTCTATCCTAACTCCTTTCAATCATTCCAAGAATATGAAATCTCTAGTTATCTCATTTTTTTCATGTCATTTCTTCTTTTATCATCATATCCTCATTTTTATAGACCACCCTTAGATGAAGATTCCTATAGATTTGCTTCATAATCTAAGGTATCGTACTTGTAATGGCAACAGTAATGGATACTTAGGTATCCTTACTCCAGATTACTGACACGATTGTTATGGTCATTACATTCATGCTCTATAATAATAATAATAAATTTCAGTATTTTTTTCCTTCAATATTCTCTCTTTTAAGCATATATCAATGATACTAGTTCATTTAACCTTGTATGAATCAAAAGTTGTTATTCTAATTCACATATCATATTCCTCACTTAGTTAGCTAGGGTGTATTGTGAATTCAGTACATCAAATTACAACTTACTTTAAACTAGTGATTAGATAATTGAACTCAAGTCTATAATTTTTTTCGCTGTCAGATTTCTGATTACTATCAACCTAGAGTAAATATTAACTTTGTCTTTGGAAGTCGCATAATATCATGTTTACATTTTTTTATATAAAAATATTATTTTGAAAATGTTGAAAAAAAATTCATAAACCTAAAGAAAATAAAAACTGAAACCTAAAAATTAAAAAAAATAAAAATTGAAACCCAAAAAAAAAAATAAATAAATAAAAATCACATGGATGACTATCCACACCCCCCAACCTAAAATCAACATTGTCCCCAATATAATGATAATGTAATGCAAAGAACAATAAAAATAAAAGAAAGGATGGATAATATCTACCTTGAAAAACTCACCTGCTATGTGACACTAAAAAGAATTGAATATGATACAGATCTACAATTGCTCTGTCAGACTAGGAGTATCATTCTGCATATTCTGACTCATGAAGAGGGACGGACTCCTCTCCCAAATGAAAATTTTCCACATAAGGCTTCAATCTTCGACCATTAACCTTGTACACATTGTCATTACGTGGATTCTCAATTTCAACAGCCCCATGAGTATAAACATTCTTCACAATGAAGGGGCCTATCCATCTTGATCTTAACTTTCCGGAAAGAACTAGAGACAGGAATTGTACAATATGACCTTTTGCTGAGGTTCAAAATTTTTTCTCAGGATATTTTTGTCATGAAAAGCTTTGGTCCTCTCTTTGTAGATTTTAGAATTTTCATATGAGTCTCTCCTCAGCTCCTCTAATTCATTCAATTCTAATTTTCTTTGTCCACTTGCTTGGTCCATATCAAAATTTAATTTCTTTATTGCCCAATAGGCTCTATGTTCCAATTCCATGGGTAAATGGCAAGCCTTTCTATACACCAATCTGTATGGAGAGATTCCAATTGGAGTTTTATAAGCAGTCCTATAAGCCCATAAAGCGTCGGATAGTATGAGGGATCAATCCTTCCTATCTGGCCTTATAGTTTTCTCTAAAATGTATTTGATTTCTCGATTAGAAATCTCAGCTTATCCACTCATTTATGGATGGTATGGGGTGCTCACTTTATTCTTGATGCCATATTTCTTCATCAAAGCCTTAAATGTCCTATTACAAAAGTAAGACCCGCCATCACTAATGATGGCCTTTGAAGTTCCAAATCTAGAAAAAATATTTTCCTTTAAGAATCGTATGACCACTTTGTTGTCATTGGTCCTACTTGGAACTGCCTCAATCCACTTTGAAACATAGTCCACACCAACCAATATACAAAGAAATTCAAAAGAAGATGGAAATGGGCCCATAAAATCAATACCCCAACAATCAAAAATCTCTAATGGTAAAATTGGGGATAAAGGCATCGTGTTCCGCCGGGACACTCTTCCCAACCTTTGACATCTATCACAAGCAACACAAAAAGCATGGGTGTCTTTAAACATGGTGGGCCAGTAAAAACCACACTGCAGGATTTTTACAGTGATTTTTTTAGCAGAAAAATGGCCACCACATGCTTACATGTGACAAAAGGAAATAACACTTTAAACTTCATCCTCTGGGACACAACGTCTAAAAATTTGATCAGTCCCATATTTATATAAATACGGGTCATCCTAGAAGAAGTTTCTAACCTCAGTTTCAAAACGCTTCCTATCTTGCGACTTCTAATGATATGACATTTTTTCCATTGCAAGATAGTTCACTATATCCGCATACCAAGGCAATTTGAAGATCGCAGATAATTGTTCATCAGAAAAAGTGTCCTGGATGGAATCTCCTCAGTGGAATCATCTAACACCAATCTGGAAAGGTGATCGGCCACTACGTTTTCTACTCCATTCTTATCTTTTATCTCTAAGTTAAATTCTTAGAGTAGGAGGATCCATCTCAAAAGTCTCGGCTTTGCATCCTTCTTAGATAACAAATATTTCAAAGCCGAGTGGTCCGTGAAAATGACCACTTTAGATCCCAGTAAGTAGGACCTAAACTTATCCAAAACAAAAACTACTGCAAGTAACTCTTTTTCAGTTGTTGAGTAGTTCACTTGGGCCGAGTTTATAGTTCTACTCGCAAAGGGAATAATGTAGGGCCGTTTATCTTTCCTTTGGCGTAAAACAGCTCCTATGGCATAATCACTTTCATCGCACATTAGTTCAAAAGGAAGTGTCCAATCTAATGGAGGCATGATAGGTGCAGTGGTAAGGGATGATTTAATTTTATAAAAAGCACTTGCACACTCATCTGTCCACTTAAATGGAACATACTTTTGAAGAAGATTAGTCATGGGTCTAATAATGGCACTAAAGTCCTTGATGAATCTTCTATAAAATTCAGCATGCCCTAGAAGTGATCTAATATCTCTAATAGTTTGGGAGATAGGTAGATTAGCTATAATGTCGAGTTTTGAGCGATCTACCTCGATTCCATTTTTGGAGATAACATGGCCCAAAACAATTCCCTTTTGAACCATGAAATGATATTTCTTTCAATTTAAGACAAGGTGTTTCTCTTCACACCTAGACAAGACAAGAGATAAATTGTTGAGGCATTCCTCAAAACTACTACCAAATACAGAGAAGTCGTCCATGAAAACCTCAAGAAACTTCCCAATCATGTTTAAAAAAATACTTAACATACACCGTTGGAAAGTTGCTGGAGCGTTACACAATCCAAATGGCATCCGTTTGAAAGCAAACGTGCTAAATGGACAAGTGAACGTGGTTTTCTCTTGGTCTTTTAGGGCTATCTCTATTTGGTTATATTCGGAATATCCATCAAGAAAACTATAAAATGAGTGACCTGCTACCCTCTCTAAAACTTGATCAATGAATGGTAGAGGAAAATGGTCCTTCTTTGTGACCTGATTTAATTTTCTATAATCAATGCAAACACGTCAACCTGTGATGACACATGTTGGTATGAGTTCATTATTAGAATTCTGCATAATAGTTATTCTGAATTTCTTTGGGACTACTTGAGTTGGACTTACCCAAACACTATCGGATATTGGATAGATGATTCTCACATCTAACAATTTGATCACCTCATTTTTTACAACTTTCATCATGTTTGGATTGAGATGCCTTTGAGGTTGTCTAATTGGTTTGGCGTCCTCATCGAGGTGGATCCGATGAGTGCATATGGAAGGGCTTATACCCTTGATGTCAGAAATGGTCCACCCCAAGACTCTTTTGTGGTCCCTTAGAACTTTCAACAATTTAATCTCTTGATCATTGTCTAAAAATGAAGAGATCACCACAGGATAAGTTTTATTTTCACCTAAGTATACATACTTAAGCTCATTTGGTAGTGGTTTTAAATCAAGCTTTGAAAAATTGGTTGGTGATGATAAAGGTCCCGATTCCTCGATAGATAAGATTTGAGGGCGTGGTCTCCATTGGTACATACCAATGTCCTGGGTGGTAGTGCTCTCATTATCATCACAAATTTCAGCAAGCACTTTTTCTAACTCAAAATTTTTTAAGTCCTCAATGACTTGAATCAATTTTTCAGTCAGACTAGGTTCCAATTCCTCTTCTTCTATCAAGAAGTTCATGAAATTCAGCTCATGGATTTCATTATTATCAATGGGCTGCTTACATAGATTGAAAATATTTAGCTCTAAAGTCATGTTACCAAAAAACAAGTTCATCATTCAATTCCTACAATTTATGATTACATTTAAAGTTGCTAGGAATGGGCAGCCTAAAATGATAGGAACTTGAGTGCTAGCATTTACACATGTTTCAGTGTCTAGTATAATAAAATTCACGGGGAAGTAGAATTTCTCCACTTGGACTAATATGTCCTCTAAAATTCCCCTTGGTACCTTAATGAAGCGGTCAGCAAGTTGGAGTGTAATCGTGGTTGATTTAAGCTCGCTTAACCCTATTTGTTTGTAAACTGAATAAGGTACTAAGTTGACACTTGCACCCAAATCTAGTAAAGCATGCTCAATTTAAAAATTTTCAATAATACAAGGAATAGTGGGACTTCCCGGGTCTTTGTATTTGGGTACAGCCCTTTGTTAAATGATAGCGCTCACTTTCTCGATAAGGAAGGCCATTTTGTGCACATTTAATTTTCTCTTTACAGTGCACAAGTCCTTGAGATATTTAGCATATGATGGAATTTGTCTAATGGCATCAAGTAGAGGAATATTGATAGTAACCTTTTGAAGCACATTCAACACCTCTCGATATTTCACAAGGACAGTCGGATTCCAAAGTCTAGATGGGAATGGAACTGGAGGCTCATATGACTTAGTCTCTTTATCCTTTTGCTGTTGTGGCTCTTGAACCATAGCCGGTTCATCATTTTCTTGAGACAGTGGCTCATCCTCCAGTATTTCTACTGGTTGCATTATTTTGTTATCAACTTCTTTTCCACTTCTCAAGGTAATGATGGCCTTAGCTTGTTCATGATGTAGATCATTTGGATTTGAATCTCCAATGAAATGTGTATTTCTAGGGTTTGCCACAGGTTGAGAAGGAAGGGTGCCTTTTTTCCTAGCATTTAATTGAGTCTCAATCCTAGCCACAGTTGTCTTTAATTCCTGATTTGATTGGATTAGAGACTAATTCATTTGAGTTTGAGAGTTTATGAATGCGGTCAATGCATCCTCCACAGATGATCGCTTTGGCGGGGGCACATACGGTGCATTGTTAGGCGCCCCAAAAAAGTTATTTTGTGGAGGCATTTGAGGTGCATTGGGCACATTAATTTGTGGTCCATTCCTCCAACTAAGATTAGGATGGTTACGTCAATTTGGATTATACGTGTTTCCCATTGGTTGCATAACTGATCTTTGGTAGTTATTTATAGCATTTGCTTGATCATGTTCATGCGTGATATTTTGTACAACTGAGATTATTGGACAATCCTTTGTGTCATGGTCTATACCACCACAAATGCTACAAAAATTACCTAAGGAAGTGTTTTCTTTAACCATATCAACCTTCCTAATTTCCAAGGCTTTAACCTTTCTAGCCAATGCAGCGAATTTTGCATTAAGGTCGTCTTCCTCTCTTAGGACATACATCCCCGCTTTCTCTCTACGACTGGGTCTAGTTTGGTCTGATTTAGCAGAGACATCCCATGTCTGCGTATTCTCTGCTAACATATCTAGAAAATCCCAAGCCTCATTATGATCTTTGTCAAGAAAGGTTCCACCACACATCCTCTCTTTGAACTGACGGGTATCCATGGTGAGCCCCTTTGGGAAAGCATCAATCACATGTCATGGTTCATAACCATGATGTGGACAAGTAATTAGAAGGTCTTTGAAGCGCTCCCAAGCTTGAAAAAATAATTCATTCCCCTTTTGGGAGAATGACATGATTTCTTATTTTATTGCATTTGTTTTGTGCTCGGGAAAGAACTTTTTCAAAAACTCTCTACTTAAGGCTTGCCATGAAGTGATGGTATTAGGTCTTAGAGAGTTAAGTCATGTTTTGGCTCGATCCTTTAGAGAAAACGAGAATAACCTAAGCTTAAGTGTATCCCTATTGCCATTATTTACTTGTAACGTTGCAATTACTTCTTCATAGTCCTTGAGGTGCAAGTAGGGGCTTTCAGAATCCAAGTCATGAAATTTAGGAATTAATTGAATCACACCTGGTTTAAAATCAATGTTCCCTGTGTGAGCAGGAAATACTATGCAAGATGGTAAAGTTGATCTCTCAGGGTGTAAATGTTCACGTAAAGTCCGTGATTGGTTTAACACATTCCTATGAACCTCATTTTCATCCTCAAGAGGAGAATTAGGTTGATTTATAATTGGATCTGGCAGATTTGAATTTGGATTATTAACTGTGCCTGCCATGAAATCCAAGTGATGTTGAGTGCCTCTTCTAAGTAAATGATTAAGGCCTGGAACTAGTCCGCCTTCGGAAGAGAGTCGATTATTTTGATCCCTACTCCAACGGGACATAAACCATCCACACCACACAATAAATATCACTAATTTAAATAGCAAGTATGTAACGTACAATAAAAATAAAAACTTAATCAACAACCCAGGCGGCAGGGCCGACCATAAGGGTTCAGTCCGCAAAGCAAAAATAAATCAACAACTCAGACGGCAGGGCCGACCATGAGGGTTCAGTCCACAAAAATAAAAAAATAAAAAAATAAATCAATTAAAGGAAAACTACTGCAGAAATTAAACTATGCTAATCTGAAAAATAGATTCAACGGATGATCTGTGTGATCAAACAGCAACTATAGGACAACCGTAGCACTTGGGTGATGAAATCCCAAGCAGGGCAACCTTATGTCACAGTTAGTGCTTGAAAGACCCAACTGAATTTATTTTCAAAGAAAAAGAAAAAAAATCTACAGAAAATTTGAAGGGTTTAGAAGAGAACTTACCTTAGAAAAAATTTACCTTAGGTATCTTGCACAGATCTGATCTATCTCAGTCTCTCTCCGGCAACGGCGCCAAAAACTTGATTGCTTGCCTCCAAGTACAGAGGTTCGTAAGTAGTATCCCATGAATATGGGGTCGATCCCACAGGGAGATGAATTGTGAGAAGAAAAAAAATCAAATGCAAAACTAAGTAATAAAAACTAAACCAATGATTTGATTTTAGAATTTTTGAATGGATGTAATTCAATGAATTAAAATAACACCCAAGCTTCAAAGTTCCACACATAGGTTAATGTTCCAAAATCATGATGACTTGAATAACACAACTAGGATCTAAGCACTATGATCAACCTAGTCAGAAAATAAGACAGTTTAAATTTAAAAAGTGATATAAAATATTAGAAAATAATGGATCTGCATCATTGACATATATTCTCAAGCGCCAGTGATTCTAAGTATTCAAGATCTATAAGATAATGAATATCAAAGAAATATAATAGATTGAGAACCTCCCCTATCTAGGAAATCTGATTGATCTAGGCTAAGCCTATCCATCAATGTGAATCTCATATGATGGAAACATATGGATCTCACAAGAGGATAAAAAAATAAAACCTAAATAATAGACAACATGCATACACCATTCTTCTTATCATTGAAACAATCAATCATCATAATCTCAAAGAACTATTAAGCCCATGTGCTTCCCTTCTAGCTTGGACTAGAAGGAACTTAGAAAAGCATAATTAAATTGCAGAAATAAAAATCAATAAGGAAAAAGAAAATAGAAAAGATCTAAAATAAAAAAAAATAACTTAAAAACTTTAATAAAACTAAAAAAAAACTCTTTAAAAATTCTAAACTTTGCTTTGAGATGCCTTGAATGATTTTTTGGAATGCCCTAAAAGGCCCTATTTATAAGTAGGAAACTCCAATTTTCGCACAAAGTTGAAAACCCTAGAAACCGCATCAAATATACGTATTTTTTTAAAATATACTTCTTGCTGCTTAGTTCGTTTAAAACAGACTTCCTGTTGCACAGTTTTTCAAAATAAACTTCACAGCTTCAAAATACACTTTTTCAGGACAATTTCAGGATTCTTCACTTCAAATCGTCCATTCTCTCCATTCATCACTTGATTTTCTTGGATATTTGACATGTGAATGCTTCAATCTTGGTCTCCTAAAATTCATCCCTTTCCTTAGTAAATCTTGAGTATCAAATCCATATTTTTTAGCACCCTTTCAATCCAAGCACTTAAATTTATTTTGCAACACATGCATAAGTAAAATAGAATATTAAGATAATTTATATTCATAAAATCAAGAGATAAATAGAAAAAATTATACCATATTTGAGTCTCAACAATCTATGGTCCCTAGAATTTTTCAATTGTAAATGTTCAATTTACACTGTTTCGTGTGGTGTGGTGCACTTTAGATTTGGATATGCTTTGGCTAAAGTCCTAAATTTAAATTTTAAAATGGATGGACAGAGCAATTTAAGACATAAATCATCCTGGCCGCAGAGTTTACTCGGAATGCTTAGCCGACTGATTTACTCAATGCGCGAAAGCCTTCTGCTACATGATGGATGCTAACATATAGATATCAAATGAGTCCGGATCCTTTGTTTGCCAAAACTACAACTTTTCTGCTTTTTTCCTCGTTTGCTGTATAGTGATTGGTCCATCTCAGTCACCATGCATTACTCAATGCATTACATAATCACACGGTCTAATTAGATTGCAACAACCTTAATGTTACAGGTTCCTTACTGTTGCTTGGATGGTAGACTCTCAGGAGTTTCAACACCTGGTCAAGGGTTCGAGTATCCATTGGTAGTGAAAAACCTCTACGGCGTGAGTGTGTGGTGGTGTGTGTGCGCGTGCGCATGAAAAAAAAAACCTCAATACACATAGGATCCGTATTCATTAGTTGACTTATTTTTGTGTGAATGATCTTGACCATCCATATTAAAGGCTACTAATGAAATGGTTATATTTGATGGATTAGCTTAGTGTTTACAGGGTATACCGTAAATTGCGCTGGAGGCTACTAATGAAATGGTTATATTTGATGGATTAGCTTAGTGTTTACAGGGTATACCGTAAATTGCGCTGGACCTAATGAACAGCCTGGATCGATGGATTGAAGTGCCTAAGTGTCCAATACAACTAGGAAGACTATAACTTATAATACTACTCAGAGAGCACTAGAGCATTTTCCAAATTAGGTACTCCATCTAATGTCCATCTCGAGACAAAAAATTACAATGGTTCAAAACTAAGGTAGGCCATACCATAGGAAATAGATGAGATAAGATGCCTACCGTTAATTTTATGTGGGCTAACCGTGGTCTTTATAAAGCATAAAATTCGTTTGTCTACAGCCGTAAGGATTGCAGTGTTGGTGTACCTGTTGGACGGGGTGATCTCATGCACTTTAAATCCTTTTCCTACTTCCGAGAAAATCGTACCTTGAGACATGCCAATGTACGCATTCATTTTCCTTTGGGAATTAGATTATTCAAAGAACCGCATTTGTTTAGTGATAAGCTAGTTTATTGTAAGAATTGTGCCAGCCTGACTATTAGTTTACTGGAAGAACCGCATTAGTTTACTGATAAACTAGTCTATTGAAAGAACCATGGCCGCCTGACTATTAGTAGTCAAGCATGACCGGAGACGGATTGGCTACTCCCCCCGCTGCAAGCCCGGTGGCTGGTGGCCGGTTCTCTGTGGGTCCCACCATGATGCATACGTTTCATCCATTCCCTTCGGATTGATCCAAAAATGAGAGGAATTTAAATCTCAGGTGGACCACACCACAAGAAAACAATAGTGATTGGATTTCCACCATTAAAATCGTCTTAAGGCCCACTGTACTGTTTATTTGCCATCCAATCTATTGATTAGGTCATTCAGACCCAGATGAAGGGAAAAAAACAAAAATCAGATTGATACCAAACTTTTATGGCCCCAAAAAAGTTTTAATGGTCAACGTTCGTTCAACCTTTTTCCCTGTAATGTGGTCCAGTTGAGATTCGGATATACCTCATTTTTGGTTTCGTAAAATCAAATGATCTATAAAAATATATGAACGGCATTGATGAAACACATACATCATGATGGGGCCCACAGAGCACCGAACACCAGCCCAGAGTAGCCAATCTGTTTCCAGCATGTCCATGCCTACTAGCAACCCAGATACACCCTGTACATCAATACCCTGGAATCCTAAAATCAGAAAGCCACAGGGTAGGAAAGAGTTGGGATGGGACACCCACCGTTAGATCAGGGTGCGGCCCACAGTGATTTGTACATGCAATCCAATCCGTTTATCTGACATAAATCTTCATGATTTTGGGACTTCTCAAAAATTCAATGTCCTGAAACTTTGGTGGGTCACACTTTGTACGTTAGAGCTCTTAGGCATGACTTTACACATTTTATCATCGTGAGGCTCACCCAAGCTGTAGATCGTCTTGATGTTCGGCGTGAATCTTGTGAACATGAAGACATCCATCTCCTCAGTTGGTGGGCACTCCAGTGCCTTTGTAGTCAAGCAAGAACTGTTTTCCCTTCCGAGAAATCTTGGCCTGCGAAAAGTTACACATCTTTTACCATTGCTCCTTCTAGGGAAAGAATTGACCCATACTTAAAAATATGGGTTAGTGGAGAGGGCCACATTTGAATATTGCATCTACAAGTTGAACAATTGAACCGTACATGGCCGGACTTGTGCGTTTCATACCATGTCCTAACCTTCTTGACATTTGGCATGAGTGTACGTCAATCTAAGCCATCCAAATCATCGTGCACTCTACGATATTTGTGTAAATTAAAAATTACCTTCTTTGGATTACCCTAAAAATATGATCATTTCGCATTGTCTGGCTGAATTTCAACCGTAAAGTTTCCTTTTACCTTTCATTTGAGAACTACCCAACAGTCAGTTAGGCCCAAACAGTGGGCCGTTGATTTTGGCCGTTTCATCTGACCGTTAACTCGCTGCATGTACTCTGGCAGAGTAAGGTATGTAATTCCTTTTGAAAAAACTAGTGGAAAGATACAGGCAAACACCTACAACTTTTCCAAAAAAAAAAAAAAATACAATACAAATATATAAGAGTTGGTATGCTTGGTCAAGAGTAAATATAAGAATTATTTTAAATGACCGAAATATTCCTTTCGCTACGTCCAACTAAATTATATTTTTAATAATCCTTCCCTTGCCTACCAGACTAGCCTAACCATGCAGCGACAAGACTAATTACTTCTATCCAAGCAGCGTGTGGGGAACAATGTATATAAGATCCACACCGTACATTAGCTGTGCTTCCATATTTCCATCATGAAATCAGACCAATCCAAGCCTTAATAAAGCTACACCATCATGGATAATGTAAAATCATGACCAAAACTTCTAATTAACTTTGTGGCCCATGTGGGTGTTGGAATGTCTTGATTTTGAGGATGTCCCTTCATCCTGGTAGGCATATATAATCAAGGACGTCCCTTCATCCTGGTAGGCATATATTACTCAATCCTCCCTCTTTCTAAAGAAACATACTAGCTCGCTCTGTGAATGATCCGCCCTACCTTTATTATTATATAATACTTACGGTCAAGCATGGCGTGCTTACACGTAACAGAGCATCACATGGAAAGCATGGAAAGCGTACATGATATCTATGCCATTGATCAGGTGCCCTACCTCACGGCATAAGGAAGAGTTGGGACGAACGCCCATTATTAGTTATGTATGGGCTCTACTCATGTAATTAATATATAAAATTCAAACTTTTCATATGACTCTTCTCAACCCAAACACAACGCAAGGACCTCAACAACCCGATGCAACCCAACCCAAACAAGGGTGGGGCCGGGCAATCGGGATTAGGTTAACCCAAACCTAAGTTGCAGCTCGACTCAAGACTGTCTGGTCAGGGAGGCATCTTGGTCTCCTTAGAAAGGGTATTTTGGTCATTTAAATGCATTCCATTTGACTAAGTGCATGAAAGAAAGTCTTTATTGATATTTTATTATCATTATATGTGTTCGACTGTAGCTTCTCTTAAACAAATCTTGCCGTCTCATAATAATTTCGTATCAGAAAACACGAAATTATCATTTCAATCCTCTCTTTCACTGTCTCCATCTCTGCAGAATGCAGCTTCTTCCATCAAAAACCATCCACTTATTCCTATACACTTGCTTATTCTTGATCTTTCAAAGCCCCATTAGGGCCCAAGTCGTTTATCCCTGTCAGTCTAAAGGCAATTATAGTGACGGTAGCAAATACGGAACGAATCTCAAACTCCTCCTCCAATCTCTACATACCAAAACTCCCACCAACGGCTACTGCAACACCTCCTCTGGCGTAGACCCTGATCGTGTCTATGGCCTCGCCCAATGCCGAAGTGACCTTTCATCTGATTCCTGCCGAGAATGCTTAAAAACTTCAATGGACGAGATTATCCGACGCTGTCCCAACAAGAAGGAAGGGTTCATAAGATATGACGAGTGCCTCCTACGTTACTCAAACCAGAGCTTCTTTTCTCAACCTGATATTGTCCCAGAGTATTCCATTCCAAATCGAAATAGTGCACAGGATCCAGATCTTTTCAATCAACAAGTAGGAGTGTTGATGAACAATCTGTCCTCTACAGAGCTGTCTCCTTCCCTGTTTGTAGCCAGCTCAGTGAATGCTCCTGACTTTCGAATATACGGATCGGTTGAGTGTGTTCGAGATATATCAAGTAAGGATTGCCATTCATGTCTGCAATCGATGATCAACTGGATTCAGAATTGTTGTAGAGGAAAATTGGGAGCGCGGGTTTTGTCTCTGAGTTGTTATATAAGATACGAGGTATATCCCTTCATTCAAGCCGGGTCACCTCCCCTGCCTGTTGCAACTCCTCCTACAGCTCCTCCTACAGTTCTTGCTCCACCCACGCCGCCACTGCCAGGTGAAATGCTTCTAGTGTAACTAAAACTGTTGGTCGGATTTAGTTTCTTCATTCATTATTTGCAATTCACACTAAAATTATAATGAAGAAAGAATGGGGACTCATTTGCACCATATCATGATCCACCTAAATGATATCACGATGCACAGTATGTAAATTATTCATAAAGAGACTGTGATTCCTTCCACTTGTCGACGTGGTTGCCAACATGGTGTGTGTGCAAGTGGTTCACTAGGTCGGTCCCACTTTATAGAAACCATGATTAAAGAACCAGGCTCGTCTCCTCATCAGGTGGGCCACAGCGGACAAAAGAAATAAATTGAGAAAAAAATATTCTATGTTTATTTTAACTGTTCATTTGTATTAGAAGAGAGTAAGAAATGGAAGGAGATTGGAGAAGCTCGAGTCAAGTTACACCGTCTTTGCGTTTGAAGTAGTATTTTCTGTTCATTGATTGTTAAATCGGTTTGCAAGAGGAGTCACAGAAAATTTTCTTCAAGGTCTAACTCAAGACTTTATCTCTGTTAGAGAATTGTTCTATGGCTTGCAATATTGAAGCAACACTGCCAAATGCTTGCAATATCAAAGTGCCACTAACCAAATGCAAGTGACTTACTATTTTGCCCAGATTTAGAGAAAAGCTGATCCGTAATATAAAACTCACTTTTGCAAAATAGCACATTAAAGGGGCTTTTAAAAGATTACGAGACAGGATTGGGAGAAAAGAGAAGTTTTGTAGAGTGAATTGAAGTGATTTCAGAATTGTTGAAGTAAATTAGGGTAATCTTTTACTAGGGAGGACTTCGTTAACCTTTGTGCATATTTGGAAAATACTTTATATAATCCCTTTTTGTCGAGATTTCATTATGGTATAATCCAATTAAACCTATTAGATTAGATTTTATATTATTGTATTATTTAATATTTGGGGCCATCTCTCATATATATACTTCATTATCGGTGTTGAATTCGAGACCTTACACTCAATGAAATCAAATAATTCTTCCATCTTTGTTCTTTTTTTTAATGGTATCAGAATAGTTCAACTAGCTCGATGATTATTAAGCCCATTTTCTGCAACCTACCTCCACTCTACCCGTCAAAATTGTCTACTTGCTCCACTACTTATCGTCATAGACTTTTGCCCACACCCATCAACCATGTCATTGCCCTATCCACAACTGATGCAAGGAGGGATGTGATGAGGTCAAACACCATTTTCCTCAAGGGATATCTACTCTGAATCTATGAAGCTCTCCGGTCTCCTCACAGAGAATTCTCGAATCCATGAGGGATAAAAGTAGAAATAATTTCTAATAAATTTTAAATAAATTGATTGATTATAAAAATAAAATTACAATCCTTTAAATAATGAGCTCAAACCTAAGACGAAGTTTTACACTCAAACTACCTAAACACATGACTTATTATAAATAGTAAACTCACTATTTATAGACGGTCTCCATTCTTACTAGACTTCATGATTTTGGTCCAAAAATAGCAAGTGTCTAATTTGGGTGAACCATGTGATTCCCCTAATTTTTCTATGCATTTTCCTGTTGGGCACGACTCTTAAGTCAAAGGATCAAAAGTTAGTACTCCAACAAAAACTCACTATTTATAGTAAAAATGAAAATAAAATGGACTTTTGATCATTGATCTAATGCAATATTGCAAATTTCATGTGTGTAACTCGGCATAGTAGGGTTGGTTGGCAAAAGAAGCTTATCCTACCCCAAAATCATATATGATACGTCGAAAAACTCATCCCGGTTTGCGAGATACGACTATTTTAAAGTTCTAAAGGTTAATATCATTTCCACCTCCAATTGGGCCTTTTCTGGTCTATCCTTGCCATGAAAGTGTCTGTGACCCACTCTAAATCAGCACCCTCCACTTCAAAAGAACTCGACCTCGAGTTCTCGTCCAGATTTTGACCTGGTTTCATTTGTAGCCTTTAAATAATGGTGATCAAAGATCATCGCTTTTTATGGGCCAATGTGATTGGGTCTAACATAATGACTGCATCCACACCATCAAACTAGATATATGCCTCACTATCCAATCAAATGATTAATGATCCCTTAAGTCTCAAATGCAGGCCTAGTAATTAGTCTATCACTATATATTTCCCAAACCCATTTTTGGTTTAAACACCTCCATGAATCATACCCTAAGACAAACATCATCGCCGCCTCTACCACTCATAAGGTTTGGTGACTGCATACCTTTCACAAACCCTTTAAAAAAAAAAAAAAAAAAAAAAAAAAAAAACAGATTCCATTCATAACAACAGCCAAGATACAGAGGAACCCGCATTCGGGAGCACACAGGCTGACAAAAAAGAAGGCCCGCAGCTGCCTATCATGTGGCTATACAACGAAGGAAAAAAGGAGAGGGTTATGATTCCCTAATCGCACCTATGCCCGCTTTGTCAAGACAGCAGCAACCTCTAATCAGACTAGGAAGAGAAGCCATCGAATTTTCCAAAAAGGGGGTCTGCTTGGCTGCTCCCAAGCGAGCAAGGCCATCCGCCGGCCCATTGATTTCGCAGGGAATAAGAGATATATGAAAATTACCTTTCCTTTGAAGGTTATGGATTCGAGATATCCAATAGTCCCATTTCCAATGAAGGTGCGACCGCCCCTTGAAAGCATCCACAACAAAGGAGGAGTCCGATTCAATGATCACGTCTCGCAGTCCACGCTCTATGCAGATTTGCATCGCATCATGTAGCGCCCTCAGTTCCACCCTGTTATTTGAGGCGTGCCCGTATCCCATGTAAAACGCGAACACCATGTCTCCATTGGCATTTCTTCAGATGCCGCCACCTCCCGACGGGCCAGGGTTCCCTGATGCGGCCCCGTCAATGTTTACTTTGACCTTGCCTGGCAGCGGTCGGGACCATCTAACAAACTAAGCAAGGCGAGATGGGATAGGGCACTGCGCTAATCCTAGGCAGGAGGCGAAAGGATTCAGAATTTGGGCCCCAAGCCATTTAACGTTACCGATCGCCCTACTGCTAGCAGCCTTGACCCATCGTACATTTCACAACCCCTTGAATCAACGTCAGATCCCTCAGCTATTAATCCACGCCCATTAAAACTTGCCATTTTCTACTATGAATGGAGCATCTCCTTTTAACATGGCCACAAGTGCCACCACAAGATTGTCAATTCAAATGGTTTTGTGATGCCAATCATCAGTTTTGACAATCATGTGATGTCGATCATTGTGGGCAAAGGTGATAGTTGTGAGATGTTAGTGTAAACCCCTCTAATCCCTTCGTTCATCCGATCTAGCGTCTTAGATAAGTTTCTTATGCATCATCATCATCATTATGTGATCATTTGCAAAATCTAATTATACCATCTCCATGACCTATTATTGATTTGTTCGCTTTCACAGCATGCTTCATGCACAACTAAATCGATCAACATGACCTTAAGAATACATAACAAATAACGCCACCTCATCACGACCTTTCCTAATAAAGAGTAATAAAAACATAAGAGTCACCTACATGACTAGCACACTCGCATAATTATCGAACATTGAACCTATTCATCACTTGGAGGTAATTGGTCTCGTAGCACGTGTGGCTCAATTCACATATTGTAAATGATCAAGCATTCGTCGTCTATGTGATCGTCATATAAGTCCATCCAATCAACCAATGAATCGTCCACACTATTATACATAGAATTACATGATCTGACTAAGTATGGAGCCAATCATACTGATCTATGTGAAATCTTGTACCAATCATCTTCTAAATCAGGGTGGATGTAAATTTCATATGTACATGCATCTCAATATGCATCACTCATGTTGTGCATACCTGCACAATGTCTGCAATAAAGATTAACTACACCTCATCTGACTGCCAATCCCAATATTTGTGCATATATCATCATAAAATAATCACATCCATACTTATAAAATGAAACATTGTAATATCTTAATATAATCTAAGAAATAAATACATACACATGTTTATAACAGTTTGATGAGCCACAAAAAGTCTAACTGCCCATCATACTTGCATGATTTGGTAAATAAATAAATGCAACCCTAACAATGTGCATTGCATTGGGAATGCGCCTAATCATTTTCTTTTACTACAGGAAACAAATCAAGGGTTATAATCATCGCCATTGTTACCTCGGTTTTCATATTGGCTCTCTGTAGTTCTTGCATTTGCTTGTATTTACGAAGAAGGAAGAGATCAAATGAAGGTAAACAAACTAAATGAACTTGGTGTTATTGCCTTAGAATGTCAATGGGTTGGGTCTGGCCATACGGATTATCAGTACAATCAATGTGTTAAGCCACACCATTAATGCCACCAAATGGAAACATGGGATGATAAATCCAAGGCAACAATTTCCTATATTACATAGATCATTGACTATCATCATTTTTTGAATGTCCAATTCAAAGAGTTATATGAGTGGTCTGGATTATTTGATCATGTAGGCATTTGCCCATGGATAGGGTAAGCAAGTAACCCCAATCACCATTAAGTGGAATCATTATACTTTAAAGACTAACATGATAGTTTCACTTTTGTATATCAGAGAAAGAAGAAGATCATGCATTATCGCATTATTTGGGGAATCATGATGGTTCGGAAATCGTCAATGCTAGTATGCAAGGTGATCAAGTTCCAGAATTGTTGATCATGAACTTCGCCACAATAGAAGCTTCTACAAATAACTTCTCTAATGAAAACAAACTCGGAGAAGGTGGATTTGGACCTGTATATAAGGTAATGACACTTCTCTAAAGGTGTGTTTGGATACACAATCAAACTCATTATAAATTAGTAGTCTAAGGAAATAGAAATAAGCTATGTTTTAATATCCTGAGCAGCTAAAAAACATATTTAGAACGAGGGAAACAAAATAGAGGAAAATGATTGTAAATGATTATCTAATAATGGATTCCTAAGAATTCCATGTCACTTTTGAACCGTGGATTCTAGTTTTTAATATCTTGTTTGGATAGTAAGCATAAATCTTACTTCAATGAGGCAATCCTCAGTTCATATCCTAATGACTGTTATGTGGAATGCATTACTATTTTTGTTATCCAAACGTAGTTAAATGTCATATAAATGATAAACAAAAAAAAAAAAAAAAGTGCTTGTTTTTCCTTTCCATTCTTTTATTTTCCCTTGATCCAAATATGAACTAAAAGTAATTACAATAATTTAAGGGTTATTACCTCATTATGAATACTCAAAAATGTCAATAAATTTGTTTTTCTTAACTCAATTAAAAATTTTAAATTCAAGCTGCTTGGGCATCCAAATATATATAGGATTTCTTTATTCATAAACAGATTATGGTACATAGTTTTTAATTAACCAACGATTGCATCAAAAATCATTTCAGGGAACTTTATTTGATGGGAGGGAAATAGCAGTTAAAAGGCTATCAAGGAGCTCAGAGCAAGGACTGGAGGAATTCAAGAATGAAGTCACATTGATTGCCAAACTCCAACATAGGAACCTTGTGAGGCTCTTGTATTGTTGCATTGAGAGAGGAGAGAAATTGCTCATCTATGAATACATGCCAAACACCAGCCTCGATGCCTTCCTCTTTGGTTTGGACAGTTTCCCTCTTCTTCAGTTTCGGAATTTCACCACACACACACACACACACCACATGTCTACCACACACTTGTACTTTAAACAAATCTAACTAAAGTTAGAAACAAGTGAAATGAGACAAACTTCAGCTTAACATGGTTAGTGTTTAAAAAATCTCTAGTATGCGCAGATAATCTGAATTGTCACGTCTCACAATCTTTGCAGCAGTATTATGAATGGAACCAATCATCTAATAAGACCCTTTGCGTATAGGACAAAATGTTTTATCAACTTAAAGATCCAAAATCTTTAAAGAGATGAACTTTATGCAATTTCCTTAGTCCCCATTTGTGCATTAATGACTCTATGATGAAATTTCTTTTGGTCACTAATTGAGGTATTAGGTACCAAATGATTGGTTTCGATCACTCTAGATGACCATTCGAAATGAGGATATATAGTAGTAGAATATACTGGTACATATGACTTTGGATTATGTGAATAATGTATGATTATCCACTGATATAATTCATTGATTTTAATCAAACTATGTGATAGACGAATACATACCGTCTATGACAGTTTTGTGCTCTTATTGCCACTCCCAAGCATGGAGAAATGAGGGTTGTACCAAGTTCTCTTACCAAAAAAAAAAAAAAAATGCGATAATTTTATATCATCAATGTAGAAATTTTGATTCAAAAATTAGGGGAGTTATTTGGATATCATTGGAAATCTATTACATAACAATTAACTTGTTTGTTTTGCAGGGAATTGCCACTATAGATAATTTCAATTATTATGTCTTGGAATCCATGGTTTTTCATCTATGTAAACAACCCCAATTGTCATGGTGGATTCCACATATTCGAACATGCCCTTAATTCAATTTACATTTCTAATATACACAGCTAAAAATGTTTAACTAAACTTGCATTTTAAGAAACACAACCTAAACATCTAACTCAATTTGCATCTTGTTTTCAGATTCAGTCAAGTGTGCTCAATTAGGATGGGAAAGACGCCATAACATTGTGAGTGGAATTGCAAAGGGCCTTGTTTATCTCCATGAAGACTCTAGACTCAGAATCATTCATAGGGATCTAAAAGCAAGCAATGTTTTATTAGACGATGAGATGAACCCGAAGATTTCTGACTTTGGCATGGCTCGATTTTTAAGTGGAAATCAAAGTGAGTTCAATACCAATAAAGTCGTTGGAACATAGTAAGTTGTCATCCAATGTTCTACTTCTCCAAATACATTTAATGCCCCATGAGCTCTAATAACAAGACTTGCCTTTCACATTACAATGTGGCACATGGTTTTGAAATTCAAGACACTGATCAGTTGATTGTACACGTGTGATTCAACGTAAATGTGTGACACACTAGCTGATTGTACACGTCTAATTTTCCAACAAGGTTATGGAAATAGTGGGATTCACCTGATGAGTTGTGTGACGCTTTTACCACATTGCCATGTCTAAATGAATCTAATGTGCATTCCCTTTTGCTAGTCATAAGGCTTCTAATCCATGTTTCCATCTGGTCATCGCCAACAGTGGCTACATGGCACCAGAGTATGCAATGGGAGGGTTATTCTCTGTGAAATCTGATGTCTACAGCTTTGGAGTTCTACTACTAGAGATCATAAGTGGAAGAAGGAACAAGAGTCTCCATCTCCCTGAAGACGCTCAGAGCCTTCTAACTTATGTAGGATTCTTCCTAGCAATCAAATTAAACCTACCTTTCTTAATCTCATTTTCTGACATGAAGTTTGATATCACAGGCATGGAGATTGTGGTGTAGCGGAAGAGCAACAAAGTTGATTGATCCTATATTAATAGAGTCATGTCCCAACAACAAAGTGATTAGATGGATTCATATTGGGTTGTTATGTGTTCAACAAGATGCAGCAGATAGGCCCACAATGTCTTCGGTCATTTTCATGCTCGAAACTGAATCTATGAAACTTCCTCAACCTAAAAAACCAGTATTTTTCATCGAAAGGGCTATTGTTGAATCAGATAAATCTTCTGCAAGTGCTAAATTTTCTTCTAAAACTGATGTAACTATCAAAATCTGCTCTAACAATGATGTAACTATCTCAGCTCTTGAAACCCGGTGAGTGAGCCCAACCAAGGGGTCAACCCCATCCTCTGATTAGTTTGAATCAAAGCAATACCATGGTTCAACCTCAACTTACCAATAAGAGTATGTTTGTTAGGATAACTTCTCTGTATATATTTCCATTTTGTGATTGTATGTTGCTTCTTAATGGACTCAAAATGTTTGGAGATATATTTCTTGATGTTAAAGCAGTGATGGGTGCTCAGATATAATGCTAATTGAGTTAATCAACGTAATTTATAAACAGATCTACAACCATTTTTGGACTTAATGTTTTGGGTTGGGCTCGGACCTAACACTTGTGACATGTTTAGAAATCAAGTCAAGTTGGGTACCCATGTAAACCAACTTAATATTCAATATGAATATTACGAACATAAATACAAGATAATATAATGCACTCCACATCTTGAAGTCAGGCACTAATGGTTCAGTCAAACATCAACCAACATCTTAAGAGTGGAAAATCTCACCCTCAATAACCTATTCTCTAACAAAATGGTATTGTTTCCTAATTTGAATTTTGTAGAAATTTTTTAAATATGGAAGCGTTGAAACTGTTAAGAGCTCATTTTTTATTAATGAGAGATAGATTACATATCTAGATATAATTAAATTTCAAGTAGACTACAAAGGAGATGGGTAGAAATGAGAGGTGAAGATCTCTCTCTCTCTCTCTCTGGGTGTGGATGTCCAATCCTTGGCCAGGGAGGGGATGTTTCTCTCTACTGGTGTCATGCCACAAAATCCGGCACCGGGAATATAATAACTCTGATCTTTGAATTCAAGGATGTGAGGCAAAGATGTATGAATGCTTAAACATTCCGCATTGCTTTTACGTATATTTTCACATCCACATTCACCCATTACTTAATATATATTAGGAAACTAATATATATTAAATCATCATCAATAATAATAACAAAGATTAAATTATCAATCACCACTCACTAATCTACTTGTCTAGTACTCTTTGACAATTAAATTAAGTGGTCACTAAGCAGACCTTATTACATTGATTTCTCCCTTAAGAAAAGATAAACTACAAAGTAAATCTCTAACATTCTTCCTCTTCTTAGAGCTCTCATCTAATTATACACCTAAAAATGAATAACCTCAAAGAGTGAGCCACAAAGCCTAGTGAGACAACCTTGCATAGTTTGTCACATGAATCAATGCTCCGAAATCACGTAAAGAGTATTTTTACAAAAATAAAAGTCTTGAAAATATTTGAATAGTCTTTTTATAAAAATAAAAGTATTGAAAATATTTGAAGTGCATGTGGGACAGTGACGCCTACCTCTGAAACCTTCGTAGGGCCCACCATGATGTTTTATAAGTTAACAGTACAAACATGGAATAAGGGAAAACACCAAAACCAGCTTGATTGAAAACTTATGTGGCTTAAAAAAATAAATAAATAAAACACCAAAACCAGCTTGATTGAAAACTTATGTGGCTTAAAAAAATAAATAAATATATAAGCGTTCAATCCCCACTGTTTTCTATGATGGGGCCACTTGAACTTTGGATTTGCCCCATTCTTTTGCTCATGCCCTAAAATGATATCTCTAAATGAATGGACAGCGTATATACAACAAATACATCATAGTGGGGGCCATAGAATGCAGTGATGTCAATTGAGTAGCCAGTACCTACTAGCTAATGTCGAGTTCAGTGGTTAATCCGCGTCACACGAAAATTCAGTGTCATCGCTTGTCATTGGTCCACATCAATGATGACGCTGGCTCACAAAGTGCCGGTTTTCTCTCCCACTAATGGATTGCATACTAGGCAATCTAACTTTTAACGCATGTAATTTATTTTAGCCCACAATGGTTTGTGTTAGATCTACACAGTCCATCAATTTTTCTACATTATTCCAGTGCATGAGCCCAAAAATGAGGCATATCCAAAGTTCAAGTAGACCACACAATAAAAAGCAGCAAAGTTTGAATGACTAACATTGAAACCTTTGTAGGGTCTACTGTGAAGTTTTTTTGCCATCTAAACTCTTCATGGCAAACCTCTAATCTGGTCACACGTACTGTATGAAGGGAAAATATAAATATCAGCTTGATCTCTGTGGCCCCAAGAAGTTTTCATTAGTATGCATCCAACTCCCATTGTTTCTGGTAGTGTGGCCCATTTAAGTCTTCTTAGTTTTTGGTCTAATGTCCTAAAACATATGGAAAATGGATGGACGGTGTGGATCTAATTCATATATCATGATAGGGTTTATGGAAGTTTCATATGTCAACCCTTCTATTTTCTTCTCCCTCCCACAAGCAACGGAATTTATTGAGGTGTGGAATTTACATAACCCCCGGTGATATATTTCGTAGAGCCACACCATCTATCTACTTTTTCATATCATTGTAGTATATAATCCTAAAATGAAGGCAGATAAGCTCAAGTCGACCACTACATAGGAAACAATAAGAATTAACACTATTGTGGAAAACTTCTTGGGGCCACTGAAGGCTCTGATTAAGCAGATATTTGTGTTTTACGGTCATCCAAGTAGGGGTGACCTTATGAACAGATTAGATGCCAAATAAGCCTCATGGTTGGCCTTAAGAAGGTTTTAATGGCAGTTTGTTCAATCCCCCACCTCTCGCTGGTGTGGTCCCCATGGCCTAAAATAAGGTTTTACTTGAGCTTTGAATGTGCCTTATTTTTGGGCTCATGACCTAAAATTATCTTTTAAAAAAATTTGATGGACAGTGTGGATCTAGCCCAAAAATCCTGGTGGGGCTTAGAAAAGTTCCATACATTAAAAATTGTGTTGCAGCACGCATTCTACCAGAGATAGAATTTCAGCGTATTTTGTGAGCTAGAGTCCTGGAAATGAGGTAGATCAATGAGAAGCGCAGTTATTAGAATTTCATGTACTTGCAACACCGACGATCCACACTATTTCTTAATTTGTATTTTTAATTTGAGTGTGGATCGTCTTAGTTGAAGGGACAGGGGAATCCAATGCTGCTGCTTCTCATTGGTCCATGTCATCACCATTTTAAAGGTGTTAAACTTTAAACTTCTCTAGGCCACACTACGATGTATGTCTTAGATCCAATCCGTCCATCCATTTTTTTCAGATCATTCTAGGGCATAATCCCAAAAGAGAGGTACATCCAAGGCACAAGTTGACCACACCACAAAAGGCAATGAGGATTGAATGACTATCACTGTAATCTTCCTAGGATCCACCACCAGATTTATTTATTTTTTATATACTAAATCTGTTCTTAAGGCCACAAAAGCTTAGATGAATCGAAAACATAAATATCAGTTTGATCAGAGCCTTCCAAGGCCCTAAGAAATTTGCAATGCTAGGAGTCCAATTCTCACTGTTTACCATATTGTGGACCCATTGGGCCTAGGATCTACCTTGTTTTTGGGCTTGTGACCTAAAATGATATGAAAAAATTGAATAGACGGTGTGGATCTGAACATAGATCAAGGTGGGGCCACGGAAGTTTTTCAAATCTATGCTTCCTGCTTTTCTTCTCTCGGGATGTGCTGCACAACGCAGAGAGGGAATATCTTGATGTGTGAAATTTCCTTGAGCCATCCTGATGTATTTTTCAGATCCACGTCAACCATTTATTTTTTAAGAGCCTTTTAAAATAAGAGCTAAAAATAGAAAGGTGGAACCAAAGTTCAAGTGGACCACACCGCACCACAGGAAATAGTAAGAATTGATACTTGATTTTTACCCTCATCCAATTCTTTGTGCCCTTTTTTTCACTTATATTAGGATTTCACTACAATGGGTACTCGAAAATTATGACTTAATGTTAAAATATTTGATAGTATACCACTGATGCATGGCTAATGGCAATATGATGGGGAATTCACGTGGTAAATAAACCTCACATTTAGCCATATTTCATGGGGATTTGCCACCTTTGAGGACAGTGACCGCTGCATCTGGCCCCATGATCGGTCTGGAAATTTCTCGCTGAAATCCACCTGGGACTTATGCAGATAGAGATCCAGTGGTAAGAGCTGGTCTAGATGGATCAGGCAAACTAAACTTCCTCCAAAGATCTTTGTTTTTCTTTGTAGGTTGTTCCAAAATGCAGTTCCGGTGGACTCAAATATCCAAGCGAAAGGTATCCTAATCGCTTCCAAGTGCGTCTGCTGTGGAGAGGAGCATACTTCTAGGCCAAATTCAGAGTCAATCAGTTACCCATTTTTGGATGGCACCCTGGCTGGAAAAATCTAGGCTCATTACGGAAGAATCTTTGGGATCCATTTCCTTCAAGCTCAATCGGTGGGAGCCAGGATCAGGCAGTGGTGGTTTTCATCCGCTGTTGAGGGGAGGGGGGGGCACACTGCCCACACCCATAGGATTATCCCCAGTCTCGTCTCATTCTTTCAGAAATCTAGTGTGCGAGAAATGGCACCAAGTTTGACCAAAAACCAAGTAACGTTGCTACATGCATTGCAAAAATTAATTGGTGGATTCAGTCCTTAGCTCATAAGCCAGGGGCTTCTGATTTGCTGAATTTGGGCAGGGCACCGGTATGGGACAATCTGCCCCCCCTTCCCTCCTTGCGTAGAAAGGAGCGAGTTGAAATTATTCATTGGATCAGGACCGCTAAAGATTTGGTTAAGCTGAATGTGGACGACTCTTTCAAAGGAAACCCAAGGTTGTCTAGCGGTGGTGGGTTTGTCAGAGGCGAGAAAGGAGATTTCCTGTTTGCCTTTGGGGCAGGCTATGGGTATGGGACAAACAATAGAGCAGATCTGAGGGCGGTGCAAGATGGGATCCTGTTGTCCCTAAACAAAGGCTGCTTAACATCATCATTGAAATGGACCCGAAGCTACTGGTTCACAACATCTTGGCAGGTCGGCTCTTCCTTGGAAGTGGCATCCTCGGTCTTCTCGGATCTCGATCCTCATGCGCAGAGGCAGGGTCGTTATCTGGCTCATCCAAAGAGAGGGCTATGGGCCAGCTAATGGCCTAGCCCGATCAGTTAGCGAGAGTCAGGCTTTCTCAAATAGCAGGATCTCCCCGATCTTGTCCGGGGCAGGTGTTTCTTAGATAAAGTGAAGCTCGGTCCTATTAGAGTCATCCCCATGGGTCCCTAGGTTGGTCTTTTTGTATAGGGATGGACCTTGTGGCCCCTGTTGATGATGGGAACCCCCTGTGTTTCAGGGGCTCCTGAATGTGTGCCGTCGAGATGTATAGCTTACTTGCCGTATATGAAAGTTTGCTCTTAAAAAAAAAACTCACAGATAGCCCTAACAGATATAACGCAAATCATGATGGTGCTAGAGAAGTTTCACATATTAAAATTTATGTTGTGAAAAATTACGTTGTGCAGTAAGCAAGCTATTCAAGAGAATTGATGTATTTTGTGAGCTGATGTCACTGCAATGACATGAACCAATGAATAGCAATGGCACCGGACTCCCCTGTGCCTTCCACACAGACGATCCGCACCCGTTCAATTTTGCTGATGAAGCATGCTCTGTTGTAATTGCACCTAACCGCTGGGAAGCATTCTCATGCATATCAGGAATAATTCTTCAACTCCGTGGGGCTCATTATGTTTTGTTCGTGAAATCCAGTCCGTCCATTAGGTAAGCCCCTTTCTATCATCCAATGGGAAAAAAAATTCTAACAGGACAGTGGCGGGGTACAATAACAAACAGATTGTTAAGCAATCGTTTGTGTGTGCAGTCCAAGTAAGTTGGGATACAAAATTTTCTATGCAAGTACGGTAAATATTATGTGCCCCATTTGATTGACGGTATGGATTGTATACGCCCATAACGCAGGTCCTAAAAGGCACAGGGTGTTTTACATGCTGCCTACAACAGGCGTGGCACAAGGCACACAACCTAACGGTGCATCCATATGTGTTGTTTGTTAGGAGCCGGTGAGCGGCATGAGAAGTCTGCGAGTAACCCTTTCCAAGTCTATGTTTGTGGAAGCACATATCTTGATTACTACACTGATCACTAGGGAAATAATTGAATTTTAAAGCCTGTTGACTATTTCTATTTCCCTGCATGGCCGTTGCTCGCCTAATGAGCATTTCAGTTTATCGGTGCCCCAACCTGATGAACGGTCCGATCTCACTTATGGATAAAGGGTCCAATCTCACTTATATTTCTTGTTTGGCATTTTCTATTTCCAAGATTTGCTAGCGTACCTTGCGTGCTGAGTACCATGTGGGTGGAATTTTCCTTAGACCCTTCCTATTCATTAGTTAGGTACTTCAATTTTTTTGAAAGGTGGAAGCACACTAACTATGTTGATTGGAAAAAACTACATGTACAAAAATCATGATAATCTAACAGTAAAACTTGGCCATAGCGTGAAAGACAGTTGAAATAGGATGCCCACACTGTTGGTTTTGTGTGAGTTCGTTGTGGTGTACTGTTAGATGTCTTCAATCTTATTGGAAAAGAGGTATGTTTGTTGTGTTTTTATTTCTTAAATCAATTCAGAAATAGGGCATGTCAATGGCATTGAGTATTGTTCGATGGCAATGAGCACTGTTCATGCCATTGAACAAAATTGCTCGATCTCGTCAAGAATTTTCAGATTTTCTCTAATTGGTTGTTGGATATATTGGGCGTTATTTCAATACCATCGAAGAGGGTTCGATGACATCGAAGCTTAAGTTTGATGAACAACTACTCGATCCTATCTAGAATTTTCAAATTTTCTCTAGTTGGTTTTTGGACATATTGGGCGTCATTTCAATACCATCGAAGAGGGTTCAATGACATCGAAGCTTAAGTTTGATGCAATCGAACATGGTTCAATGTAATTGAGAAAATTCGTTTTTCACGTTTTGTCTCCAGACAATTTTGGCGTTACTTCGATGACATTGAAGTGAGTTTGATGCCATTGAAGGTTAAGTTCGATGACATCGAAGACTCATCAAAGGTATCATCTAACGTATGCGCAGAATCACAGATCTGTGGAATTTGTTTCCGATTTCGATTGTAATTCTTCCAAATGTTTTATATTTGGGTGTAATCGTGATTGTGATGTATCCAAGGTTTTCTAATTCGTTCTAAGGTTTCAAGGGTGTAGCTAGGGATTGATTCGAGGTTGTTCAGATTGAGCAATCTCTCTTCTCTTGTAATTTCTGCTTTCATAGTGATTACCTATCACTTTGTGCCGTGATTTTTTTTAAAAAAAACTTTTTCCAAGTAAAAATCAATGCGTTCTCTTTGTGCTTACTTGGTGTGATTGGATTACTTCACTTAATTCATCTATGTGTGCTTCCGTGGCCCCCCAATAATGTTGATGCCATCGACAAATCACTTGATCTCAACGAGTGTTTGTCGATCCCATCGACAGACTACTCGATTATATCGAGAAAATTTTCTTTTTACCCCTATGCTCGTTAGAAAAAAAAAAAAAATTTAAGACATTTTTTATCCCATCGAAGGTAGCTTCGATCCCATCGATAGGCCTCAATGACTATCGATCATATCAAAGGTCTTATCAACATAATTGCAGGATTTTACAGAAGTACGTATTTTTTCCTTAATCGATTGTAATACATTGTAAGTGGATGTAATCAGAATTAGGGTATGGTAAGACATTTTCTAAGATGTTCTAGAGTTTTGTAAAGGAATTTTGAGGTTTTTTGGATCAATAATTCCATCAATCTTTTGTAAAATCGTTTTCATATTGGATTCTTGTGACGTGGTTTTTTTCCGTGAGTGTTTTTCTACAAGATTGTGCGTTCTGTATGTACTTTGTGTTCATTTGATTTTTATTTTATTTTTTGCTTTTTAAAAAAAAATTCAAATCCAAGTTTACTTCCGCAATTCCCCAACATGATGTTTATAAACCATCTAATACATTCATCTACTATCCTTGTCAAAGGACAGATTGCTTGCGCGCAAAGTTCCTATAGTCAGGCGTTGTCTGGGTCAGAGAGGTGCCCAAGAAAAATCTAACGTCCATAACTTTTATAAGACCTTAATAGGAAAGGAGTCTAAAAAGAAGCAAGAAAATCCAAAACTCACATGGCCCATTCCAAAGGAAACAACTATGATTGAATGCCCACCAATAGAAACTTTGCAGGGGCATTAAAAAATTTATATCATGATGATATTTGTGCTTACAATTTATCCATGTGGTAATAACCCCATCAGCGGAATGGCTCATAAACATAATGGTGGATTCCCAAGAGGGTTTCAGAAGTGAAAGTTTCTGTTACCACTGCTTCATTTGGTGTGCCTACATGGGTTTTGGATCTACCTGAATTTTTTTATTTCTAGATGCTATTGTGGTCCTGTGAAACTGATGGACGGAGTGGATTCATCATGGGCATCTCTATAAGCCCTACATGGCTGGAGTCACTACCAACAAAGGAGTAAAGGCTACGCTAAGGGGGTTTTGGCTACAGATATAAACCATAGCTACATGAATAAGCTTTAATAGCTAATAACTATTGTAGGTAGAGTGATGTAATGGTCCCAAAAGGGCTCCATGGGGGGCCATTACAATGTGTGTGCTTTATCTAATCCATCCATCCATTTTGAAAGTTCATTTTATGGCACGGGCCCAAAAAAGGAGGAGATTGAAGGTTCAAGTGGACCACACCATATGAAATAGTGGAGATTAAGTACCTACCATTGATTTGTGGTGTGATCCCCTTGAGCCTTCGATTTATCTCCTTTTTAAGATGGTACCTTAAAACTAACTTTCAAAATGAATGGATATAGTAGATACACCACATACATTACGATGGGCCCACAGAGCCCCTCACATGATCGTCCATCTCTACCTCAGCATGGGGGTACAACCCAATGCGCCCATTCTCTGAGAGCCCGGGAGATTTTTTTGATTCTCTCTCTCTCTCTCTCTCTCTCTCTCTCTCTCTCTCTCTCTCTCTCTCTCTCTCTCTCTCTCGCTCTCTCTCTCTCTCTCTCAGCGGAACCGCCATCATCACCAAACAAGGAAGCGCCCATCGTCATCGAATCAGAGAAGATGACTAGGTCAGAAGGGTATTGGCGATAGGGGTTGATTGCGGTGGAGATGGAAAGAGGCAATGTTGAAGAAGATCGCCAATTCAAAGCAAAGGGAGCTCTTGAAGGTCATGCCAGATGAGATCTTCGCAAAGAAGAATTAGGTCAAATTGAATTACAGTATTTTATTATTATTTGTTTATTTATTTCTTTTCTTGATGATTTTATTGTGAGCTCGATGGATTTGGGAATTAGTGTTTTGATCTCAGGAGTTGCTATTACCAGTATCGAATTTATGGATTTGGAAAATAGCTTTTTTTAAAAAAATTTAAAAAGACCCTTCAGATTTTTAGTGCATGGACCATCATTTTAACAATGGCTCCACTAGTAAAAACTAAAAAGCCTGTTGTGTAATACCTCCTATATTTCATGCATGCAAATTAAAAAGCCCATGTCCAACATCCTCCGCTGGATCCATCTTGTGAGCCCCAATCTGCTAAGGCACAAATCACTTAGGGCCTGTTTGGATGCCTATAAGTTCTTTTAAGTTGACTTACAGGTGAAAGTTACTTACAGGTAATCTGTTTAGATGTAAGTTGTAAGTCACTTACAGGTAAATTAGTTTTTCTATTTGGATCAACTGTAAGTTACTTACAAGTAAAAAGTTGTATATTCACGTCAAGCAAAGATTAGATTAGGGAATTATTATAAAATGTTATAATCATATAAAAAAAACATGGGATCAAATATGTTATTTTGTTAACCCATCAAGATGAATATTTGAGATAATTATTAAGCTAAACTAATCATCAAGTAGACTATAAAAGTGAGCCCACGAATTCAAAATATCCATAATATAGAGTAATAACTCAATTTAAACATTGAGAATAAACTTTCTTAGTGAAAAACTCGGCAACACAAACAAGGTGGGCCTAAAATCCCCGATGGAGAAACGGTTGGGCGGAGTGGATATATAACACATCATCAAGGTGGGCCCATGGCAGGGGTAACACCCACTACCGTGTTACCTGTAATGCAATCAGACTGTGTACTAAGTTGCTGGTATACTTTTATTAAACTAAGTAAATTCAATTGGGCCCACTGTAAATGTATAAACTTTATCCAACCAGTCCATCCATTTTTTTAATCTAAATGTAGACGTTGAGCCATAAATTTAAGCATATCCAAAGCTCAAGTGAACCATACCACAGGAAATAATGGAAATACTGATTTAGGCTGTTGAAACCTTTCTAGCGCCCGTAGTGATCTTTATTTGTCATCCAACATGTTCATGAGATCACAAACACCTGGATGGGGGGGGGGGGGGGGGGGGGGGAATCAGCTTGATCCATAACTTCTGTGGCCCCCCAGAAATTTTCAATGGTATACACTCAATTCACACCATTTCTTGTGGTGTGGTCCACTTGATATTTGGATATAGCTAATTTTTAGGATCGGGACTTAAAATTAAGTATTAAAATGGATGGACAATGTGGATCAAATACAAATATCATGGTGGATCCCACAGAGTTTACGCATTACTCAACACTCAATCCCTTCCCGCGGAATACTCCGCCGCGCACAAGTTGGCAGGAGTTCTCTTGAGAACTCATCATACGTTACTTAAGTCCAAAATCTGAGTGGTCCACATGATGCAGAACCCCATGAAACCCCTATGACCCAACTGTTACTTTGATCTAAAACATTGGTGGGCCATGACAAAAGAAAACATTTTCCTACCTTGATTTGCATTCTATGGCCCACTAAAGTTTTAAATCAGGGCCAAGTCTCTAATGGTTTCATGGGATGTTGCATCACATGGACCATTCGGATTAGAGGTCCATGACACATGTGAAAAAACGCACACATGCATTGGTGCAAGCTTGCCTTATTGAGTAACGTCAAGCCACTACCGTTTTCAAAGAGAAAAACAGGGTTGATGAAACCCTACCATTCTAGGAGGGGAAGAGATGAAAGGCAATAATTGCAGAGAGAGATTGCAGAGATGGAGAGAGATTGTAGAGAGGGAGGGAGGGGGAGAGAGATCGCAGAGACGGAGGAGGAGAGAGCTTGGGATGGAGAGACGAAACCTTCAATCTCCTTTGGTGCGTTTCTCTCTCTTCCCCTCTTTTTAAAAATCCAACCATTAAGCCTGTAAGTGACTTACAGGGAAGTGACTTCTCACCCCCACCCTCTGCAGTTTTTTGGTAGATTTGTCTGTAAGTAACTTATAGGTTGTAAGTTACTTACAGGTGATTTTTCTCCCCCAAACACCACCTGTAAGTGACTTCCCTATAAGTTACTTCCCACTTACCCAACTTACAGGCATCCAAACAAGCCCTTAAACTCTATCTTCTGCTCACTCTCAATATTTTAGGGATCTGAATCCCTCCGCTCAAGCTGCCTGTGCCAACTATGGTGAAGTCTAGGCCCCATCAGGGCTAGGCCAAAGTGAACGTCGATGGCTCTACAAGAGGGAACCCGGGCCCATCTGAAGGGGGAGGAGTGGGGAGAGATTATAATGGAGATATCCTATTTGCTTTCGCCTTTGGGTGGGTGTGTGTGTGTGTGTGTGTGTGTGTGTGTGTGTGTGTGTATATCCAGCGATTCAAGTTCGGTTGTAGCGGCCCTCTCAAAAGAGACCCACAGTTCTTAGTCCTCGTGGTACGAGGAAGAGGATAGAAGCCCTTAGACGATCCATGGAAGTTTGTATCACCCATACACCAAGGGAAGCCAACACGGTTGCGGATGGGCTGGCCCGTCTGGGTAGCAAGAGCCAAATGGGATCAATCTTCCAATCTAAGAAATCCCTTCCAACTAGCGTCAAAGGCCATCTCCTACTGGACAGAGTAGGACTAGGCTACCTACGTGAGGTCTAACCCTCCCAAGGTCTTTTGCTTTCCTTAGTCACACATGATAGGCGGGTCGACCCACTTTTGTCATTGGCGCAGCCCCAAAAATAGCTCTGTACAGCCTTGTGCTATCTTTCTTAAGGAATACAAATTACTTCTTCTCAAAAAAAAAAAAAAAATACACGCAAGCTCAACAAGTAGTTTTTGTGGATGGTGTTTTACTTGCACCCAACTGGTTTAATGTTTTAGGTCACTTGAAACCTCCTATAAACATATACTACAACACGCACGTTTAAAGTGTTTTTTCTCTTTTCCTGAACCCCTTTGCTTGGCCTTTGGTTTCACAGATCAGAGGCTTGTTAGCCCCAAAATCATTGTTCCACGTGGAACACATGTACCAACCTGGCAAGCAGATGGGAGATATGAGTAGTGCATAAGTTGGCTTTGACTGTGAAGATGATGTTACACACAAACCAGGCTACTCAGCTTAACTGACAAAGATGATTGGTCTAACAAAATTGTAAATTGTTCACAATCAATGTACATGTGTGGCGCACAACTTATAAGACCAGCCTGATTTTGGTTATGTATGGTCATCTTGATAGTCAGTGCCAGCTTGTGCAGCCTCAAATTTGCCAAGTTGGCACAAGTTGTATGTAATCATCCATGTGGGGTGCATGGACCTCTTGTACATCATGATTCTCTCTTGCTTTCCCTGTTTATGGATGCCTCTTGAAGGAACAATATTTTTTTTCTAGCTTTACGTTACTTTCTGAAATCATATTTTCTTTTCGCAATATCCATTTTTCAAAACTAAATTTGGTTCAATCATTTGGAGAGGTCGAGTTGACATTGAAATTTTGTATTTCTAGTTATGTCCGTCAAAAAAAAAAGAAAAAAGAACAAGAACAAGAAAGGCCTTGAGGGGCTTATTATGATTTTCCATTGCTAATGCATTTAAAAGAGTGGTATTTGTTATTTTGGATATGTTCCCCTGATCTTGAGGCTCCCATTATAAAGATAATTCCCACATTGTATCTCTACCTGAGTGTCACAGAAATTTACTTTTTTCCCTTACATCTCTGTGGATAATAATCCTTTTTGGATATGTTATTTTGGACATGTCCATTGAATATGCACCGTTGGTTCTTTTCTTTATAATCATCCGTTTCGTTTGATACATGTAGAATGATTTGATGAATGTGCAAGGGCATGTCTGCAGCAGGCTCCCTCTAGTGATTGGTCTGGATGTCACACACGTGTACCACGCTGGCGTCTGTGCCACGATTCGCTTTTTCAATGGTTCCTTGTGCGAATCGCCGTGGCGTCTCTCTTGGTAAGGAACGTGGATCTTGCCCAGATGCCTGCGAGTAGATCATGCAAGTCGAGGAATGCCAAAAGGTCACTGGTGCCAAAAAAGTAAATGAAGTTCTGTGGATAAGTCACATATATCATGATGTGGCCCACATTTAAATAGGTAATGACATGGTTTTTATGGACGAATTTCAAAACATAATTCCTGGCAATTTTCAAACAGGTGGAGTAAGTGATAATTCCTTATTTCCATGAATTTAACAGGGAAATTAAAAATCAAAAAGCCCCTAATAAACAGGGTAGATTTTATGCACATTAGGTTGTTTGCCCCATATAATTGAAAAAAGACCCAAGTCGTTGCTTAAAATACAAAGTGTTTTTCGACTTTCCCATCACCGCTCTTCATTTTCATCCAGTGTGTGTCTATATATGTGTGTGGGTGGGTGCAAGAATGGATCAATTGAAACTGTTCAATGAAACACATCTACAAATGTAGATATGTATGCATATGTAACATGCGTGGCCCATGGTTTTTTATCCAAGCCATTGATCTGATGGACCATGCGCAAAAAACAGATCTCCAAAAGAGGAAGATCCTAACCATCGCATCTTTGGTCTTTCGGTGCATTTTTTCTCAACCATACGTTGCATGCCGACAATGGAAAGGCTAGAGCTGAACAATTGCAATTACTTCGTCGACCCATTAGAGGTGCAATCAAATCAATGGGTTGGATAAAGCAGCCATGGCCTCACGTACACAAACCAAGTGCACATCAGGAAATTTCATGGTTCATAACAAACAGCAGATTTGGCCTCATCTGATAACATTAACAAAACACTAATCGGATTACTAAGATCGAATTGACCTGAGCATTTCATCCGACAGGTGGACTCTTCCATCTATATCATGTATGTCCCTAGTACGAAAAATAGCACACGCCTTTGAATGATCTGAGCCATCTGATTGCTAGACTTTGCCCCTCCAAGTCATCACTCCATCTCGCATAACCTTCTTATTTTTCCATATGTTCGTTTGTCAGCCATGAAAAAAGAAGAATATGCAGGACTGTCCAAACCTTCAATTTTTATTTTAAGCAAGCAAGGCCCATGCAACTCACAGGGCAAAACGTGTGGAGATCGAGACTGTCGATCTGGAGGGCCAATGCTTCTATCAAAATAGGCAGTGATTAGAGAACTTTGAGCATTTAGTCCTTGTGGCATTTGCTGATTGAATGTGCACCATTTCTCTGTCTTGATCTAACCACTCTTTTCCTTTCCGGGCCTTACTTGATAGAGCCTATCAAAGTGGTGTCCCACCCATCAACAGTCCTGATCAGCATGCATGTTTGACATGTTTACTGTGTACCATGGGTGACAGTAGTACGCTGGCCATAGGAACTTATATTGGTAGCATGCATGGAAATATAAATGAGAAATGATCCAACTTTAACAAAGTACTGTAAGTTATTGTACTAGCTCCTTGTTGCATTGGGACGACGCTTGAATGGTCTATTTAATTAGTTCGACATGCATTTTGTGCACAAAAATAATATTGATAAGAGCGATCAGCATCGACGGGATGTTTAAGATTACATGGAAAATGTAAATATTTTAGAACCATACATGATGCCCGATGGCCCTGCAAATAGATTATTCAAATTATCCATAGGACCTATTCTTTTGTAAGCGATTTAGACTATTCATTTATATGATGTTTAGGATCACTTGATCACTGCGACGCTTGCATGGAAGCCTATGAAATGTGTACGAGACCTAATGAACAGTTGAGATTGATCAATTGGATTATTAGAAAGCATCCCAATGCAGGTAAGATAAATAGTTTATATTGTTTTTTTTATATGGGTCATTTCCAAAAAATAAATTAAAGAAATGGCAGCAGCCATGTAAGAGAGTGGAATCTATATCAGAATAGGGTGGAAATACAACACCTTCTATGTTGTTGAAATGGTTGTTTCTTGTTTTTCAGATTCATCATCGTCGTCGTCGTCGTCGTCATCTTCGTCGTCTTCTTCCCCTTCTCCTTCTTCTACATCATTATCATTGATGTCAGTGTCATCATCGTCATCATCATTGTTGTTGTTATTGTCCCTGTCGTTATCATCAGCATCATCTTTTCCTTTCACTTCTTTGAAAAGGGGAAGGAGGAGAGGTTTAGTAGCAGGATCATCCCATTGCAATTTATACCACCACTTTCCTGTTCCCCTAATCTCTCCTTAAAAAGACACATGAGGTGCCATGGAGAATGGGATCTTCTGCAGCTTAGGACAACCTTTTATTGTAATGAAGACTATGGAAGTGCACGCAAGTACCTTGCCGCAAATCTTCTTCAATTTATTTACATCTGAAACATTGTTTCTTTAACATAGGTAATGTCATGGTGATGTCATTATTGCTGCTGTATGCTGCTGCAATTATCTCTTCTGCTTCCTCCTCAGCCACCAACTCTTCCATCTCATTGCATTATTCGATGTAAGTTTTTTCAAGGTTCTGGAGGTTCTTGAACCACCCAACTGAAAAGAGACTCTTCAGCCTGTGGCATTCAATGATGATTATGGTCTTCAAGCTTTGAAAGGTGTCAGGTGTCACAACTCCCTGACAAACAGTACGCAGATTTGGTAGGTCTCCAAGGATTAAGTGCTCTAGGGTGATGAGGAAAGAGGCATTATCTTTGACTGACAAAACAGACTTCATGCAGCTGCACTCATCCATAATGCAATACTTCAATCCCCCAACATTCGATAATGAGAGAACCAAGAGTTGAGAGAAATTTCTGCATTTGTAAATGACCAAATCAACTGTGTTGGCAGGCAACAAGAGAGGACTTCTTTTAGTGCCAACTCGCAGATTTTCGAGAAATACCAAACGCTCCAACTCATATAAATAGTTGATTTCAACTACTTCATGGTAAAAAGGCTGCCTAAAATTTGTCGATACAGTCTTAACTCCCACCATGAAAGAGAATTTCTTCAACTTTCCCCACTGCCCAAATTGGACATAGTGTGAGAAGGTGACAAGGTTCAAAAAGGAGAGTCTAAGATCAATCAACAGAGTTAGACTCGCCAACTCATCTAATACCTTTCTTTCTAGGGGCTTTACTGGCTGAAAAAATTCGTGGTTCAATGCCATAAACTGTTCAAGACGGAGAAGCTTAGATATTACTCCTTCCTCAATCCTTTCCAAATTCCACATTCCCGATAAGTCAAGGAATCTTATGTTTGTGAATCCCTCCATTCCATGCGGAAGTACCTTGATGCCTGTGGATGACAGGTCCAACAGCCTCAGCTCTTTCAATTTTGCTAGTGAATGAATCGTGGATAAATCGTGGCAGTCTCTTAGTACCAACGCACGGAGGTTCACCAAATCAGAAAGTGAGTCGGGGCAGGCACTTGATATTAGCATCGGAGAGATCAAGAACTCTGAGGCCACACATATGCTGAAACAAGGATGGAGAGATATTACCTTGCAAAAACAAGGCAGTGAGTTTACGGCAGTTCGGCGTTGCTAAGAGGCTGTGGATTCTGTTCCTCATCAATGAAACCCTTTCAACATCTTCTAACCATTCCTCATCTTTTAGAGGCTCTTCCATTTGGTTCCCAGCATTGACTATGAAGCGATGGTTATGCTTTGTTATATCGATTGCCATATCTCTAAGTCATGCATCTTTACAAACTTAACGCCATTGATGTCACTTTCTAGCATGCAAGCACGTACGAGTCTGTTCACTATGGAATGCCCGTAGTCAATTTCGGCTTCGATATCCCCCACTTCATCTATTAACCCCTCACAAATCCAATATTTAATCACCTCTTCTACAGAGATCTTGTAAACCTTTGCATACAATGAGCAGTACAAGAAGCATGCACGACCCTCAACACTCAAGCGATCATAGCTGAACTTTAGCAGCCCAAAGACTTCGTCCTGCATGCCTTCGATTTCAGCCGTTGAGTCTTTCAATTGATTCAATGCATCCCTCCATTCATGAACATACTAAATTTCTCTAAGAGCCCCAGCAACCGTAATGAGTGCCAGTGATAGACCTCCACATTCTTTAGCCACAAGCATTGCTTTTTCTTGTACATTTGAAGCCAACACCACGTCACTATCGATATGGTCTTTGAATAGAACCCATGATTCCTCTTCAGAAAGCACTTCTACTCTAATGGCTTTGTCGCTCTTCATTCCACGCAAACATCCCATGACTGAGTCGTCAATGCTATCTTGCAACCATTTTCTTCACTAGGCTTAGGAATTCTGACTTTTTCTAGTGAAAATGCCTTCCACATATCATCTAGGATCAGCAAAAACTTCCTCCTCTTCATTAATGCTTCATATTATGTTGCTGCTCTACTCACTTCATCACCACCCTCTTGCAAGTCCAATTCAACTTTCTTGGCAATATCTGCTTGTATCCTATTCAAGTTAAGATCTTGGGACACAATCACCCAGATAATACTATGAAAAAGCTTGGCATCCTTGAGACGATTGTTAATGTTCATCATGATGGTCATCTTTCCGAACTCTCCCATCCCATATACGCCAATCATTCCTATTTTTGCATCCATTATACAATCCAGAATCTGCTCTAAAGCTTTTTCAAGCTGATATTTTGCCTTCTAGAGATGTTGTGGGTAAGGTATGTACTGTTGCCAGTAGCTGATAAATGGCAACTCCACCCTCAAATAAGCTTTTTTTCTTGAGCTCGTCCACTTCAGAAGCTTTTTCCAGAGCTCTTTTGCTTTAGTTTTCGACCTGTGTAACAATTGGGCGCACATCCTTTGCAGCCTCTCATGTTCAACAAATTCTTTCTCAATGACCATCACTTCGTTTTTAACATTTTTGACATCTTTCAACCAATTGTTCACTTCTTCCAGGGGAACCCTCCATTGCAACTTAGCTCTCTCAATTTCATTACTCACATCATTTTCTTTACTAGTTAGTTCATCCGTCTTCTTTCTCAAATCCTCCACATTTTTATTCAGATTCTTCACAGAACTTATCTGTCAAGCAAGAGGATCCCACAATAACTTCAATAACAGCCATAAAAAAATCCATAGTTACTGCAACATACAATGAAAGTGGTATCATACCTTGAAAGTTGGAACAACTAGAATAAATGAAAAAAAAAAAACGAAGAAGAAGAAGAAGAAGAAGAAGAGAGTGAAACAATTCAAATTGCAAATAAAAACAAAAAGATAAAAGAAATGAGTTTGACTGTAAGTTATTTATAGCAACTAGCAATTGACATAATAAGTTATCAAATAGAGTCATTTTCATTTCATATAGACATAAATTTATCACAATGTATATATATACTGTCAGGCCGTGTTTGGAGTCCAGCTAAAATTCAGTTCATCTCATTTTATTTGACATCAGTTTCATAATAATTAGAGATTATAATTAATACAAATTGTTGGCTATATTTTTAACCCCTGTAAAATGATCTTTAATACATAACTAGCACTAAAAAAAATCACATGAACTCATTTTTAAGTGGCATCCTAACAGGTCCATAGGCCCTTAATTCTTAATTTTTAAAATAATAATCTTATAAATTAAATTTTCATTTTATTTTTATGAAGTAACCAAAGCATACAACATGTTTAGAATATTATCCACTCTTTACTATCTTAGCTTTTTGCATGCATCTTCACCTCTAAATGAACAAGAGTTGAAGAGCCTTCATAGTGCACCAGCACGGGTACAATATCCATTTTATCTCCATTTTGTAGGCCATGGATGGAATGATTAGGGTTATCAAATCAGAATGATTCTTTAAAGGAATGGAAGACAGAGGTGGGGCCTAGAAGATGGACTATCTGGATCCATGATTTCAGATATTTTCATAAACTATCTAGAGCATCTATTTTGCTGGCCGTTGATCTAATGGCTAAAGATCATCATATTGAAGAGATTCTTGAGACACAATGGAATTGGAGGTGAGGCCACAAGATTAATGGTATAATCCTGAGACAGGGTAGTGCCAAGATCATAGTGGATCACAGCACATGAAGTAGCAGAGATTGAACACCCACTGTTGAAAATTTATCGTGGGCTATAAAAGTTTTCGATCAAGTTGATTTTTGTTTGTTCCCTTCATCCAAGTTTATGTGACTTTATCGACAGTTTAGATGTCAAATAAACATCGCAATGGGCCCTACGAAGTTTCAGTGGTGGGACTCATCATCGCCACTTGCTATGGTGAGGTCCACTTGAGCTTTGGGGCCCACAAAGCTTACTGACAAGTACTGAGCTTGGTACTGGAGTCACTACCAAATACAGGTCCCTAATTGAGGATCAAATGACTTTTTCTAGTAAATAATTGGGAATTGAAAAAAAAAAAAAAAAAACCTACCTACTTAATGTAGAATTTACATTTTGGTACCTCTTTGGAAAAGGTTTTCAACAAGCTACCCTATTAATTAAAGTAATTACCATTGGTCTAGTTTTTATTAGAGTTGTACACGAGTTGAACCAAGTCAAGCTTGGCACAGCTCGCCTCGGCTCGGCCACTAGCTGATGCCAGCTCAAACTCGACTCAGCTCGGTCCTTGATCCGGACTAGCTGACTTGGCTCGATTCGGTCAGCAGCTCGGGTCAGTTCGAGCCAGTGCGACATTTTCTTAAACGCATGGAGTACACCTTCAATTTCTCACAATATGCAAAACAACAGCAGTAGTTTATACGTATTTCACCAAATACTGAGTAGGCAGTATTAAAATCAAGATCCAAAGGTAGTTTTATCATTTAATGTTTTTCCTTTGGTAGAGATTTGTTTCATATTCATACCTTCCTCACCACCAACTAATCCTACAGAGAATGTATGCACCCGAAACAACACTTCGTTGAGTCATTTCATCAAAAACACTTGGTGAGCAACATCAATATCAAAATAACTGAGTCACCGAACATTCGATCCGAGTTCGATTCGAGTTAAGGTTTAATCCAAGTCTATTCAAGCTCGGCCAAACTCGAACTCGGCTTGAAATTTTTTCAAGCTCCAAACATCAACTCAACTTGGCTCGAACTTAGTTTCGAACCGAGTCGATTTGAGCTTTTTCGAGTCGAGTCGAGCGAGTTAACCAAGCTAACTCAGTTCGTGTACAGCTCTAGTTTTCATTAGATTTTGTTTATGGAAGTTGGCAAGGGGTCCGTAGCTAATGTGGTCCCCAACCATGATGTTTATGTAAAATCCACCTGGACTAACGGGTGTCACACCCCATGTTTTGTGTTGGTCTCAAAAACCAGCCCCAACCATGATTCAAGTGGACGACATGATTGGAAAAAGTATATAGAGCAACGCTCACCCTCTAAATTGTTTCCTTCTATGTGGCCCACCTAAATTATGGATGAGTATGATTTTTAGGTCTCATGCCTAAGTTTTGGTGTGGCATCTGATGGTTGGAATGAATTTTATATAATCATCACAGTGGGCCCTTTAAAGATTAATGGTGGACGCCTCTCTATTAACCACTTCCTTTGTCATGGCGTACCTGAATCATTGATGAGCCTGATATTTTGGCCCTGAGCCTGATATGGGATTACACATCTAGAGTTTACTTAGTGCATCTTGGTCCCAAAAAGAAAAAATAAATATAAAAATCAAGTGTGGGCTTCCCCACCGTTCTAAGTGATCTCCACTAATATAGTAAAAACATTATAGGACATGCACTCATGATTTTTGAGGAGGCCCACCATTATGCATGTGAGATCTATCTTGACCAATAGATGTGTGTAATCATACATTAGGCATAGGGCCAAAAAATGAGGTTGACTTGTGATTCAGGTAGGCCACACCGAAGAAAGCAGTTGGGAGAAAGACATCTACCCTTGATTTTTATCAGGCCCACCATGATGATTATATAAAATCCACTCTAACTATTATCTGCCACACCAAAAATTAGGTATAGGGTCCAAAAATCAGGCCCATCCATAATTCAAGTTATACACTATTTCCAACTATGTGGTCTAATTGAATCATGGATGGGGCTGATATTTGAGGCTTGATCTTGACATAGGGTGGCACACTAGGTGATCCAGGTGGATTTAACATAAACATCATGATAAGTCCCACCCAAGCCACCGAAGCTGCCAACCCCTTTGATAGAAGGTACTCCAATGAAATTACATAATTTAATGGGGTAGCTTAATGAGAACCCTTTTGAAAAAGGTATCGGAATGTAAATTATATTAAATAGGCAGTTTATTATTATTATTATTATTATTATTATTGTAAAATTCCCTAAATGCTTTGTTCATTTTGTTGGCCTTTGATTCAAGGGCTAAGAACATCAAATCAATGTGATCATTGAGAGTAACAGAGACAATAGAGACTGGGTCTACCAGATGAACAGACCAAATCCATGTTTAAATATTTTCTTATAAATGATGTGAATCATTCAGTTTGATGGCCAATGATTGTATGACTAGAACAAGCAGGTTAAAGTGATTCTTGGGAGGAATGGGAAGTAGAGGTAGGGCCCATAGGATTAACAGGCGAATCCATGATCAAACACTAGGGCCTATAGGATTAATAGTCGAATCCATGATCAGACACTATTTATCATGATTGTTCTGGACCGTCCACTTTGTTAGCCATAGATCAGATGTTTAGGATCATCAGATTGAAGTTATTCCTGAGAGGAAAGGGAAGTATAGATTAGCCCACAAGAAGGATCCTCCCAATGCAAAAACAGAGCTTTTCTGTCATAAATGCTTTGGACTATCCATTTTGGTGGAGATTGACCATGCCTTGCATTTTCACATCAAAGTGATTCTTTAAAGCTGCCTAGCGGATGGTCCAAATCCATGTTCGGGCCATTTTTGCCAAAAGTGATTTGAGCCATCCATTTCATTGGCCATTGATTAGATAAATAGGATCAATAAATCATAGCAATTATTGGGAGGTAGGAGGAAGCAGAGGTGAGACCCCCATGATTGACGACCTAGATCCAAAGTAGTCATAGGTAGGAAGACTTCTACATTCCCAGGAAACATGGTGAGTTTAAAACCCCTTTTTAACTTATATTTAGAAAGAATAGTTTAACCATGTGAGTGATTGGGTTCATGTAACCAAGAGTTACATTGAATGGACTCAGCAAATCTTCCTAAAGAGCACCTTTTCCAATGACTTAGCTGAATTACCAAACCTCCAATTACTTGACTGAATTATGAATTATGAAACTAGTACTCAAAGAATTTTACAGCTATTTTGTGAAGTATGGGATGTTTCACTCTCTTTTTTCTTTTCTTTTTTTCTTGAGAAAGGTAGGAATTTTTTTTTCTTTGGATAATGTCTTACAAATAGGTTTTTTTTTTAAAAAAAATTTTTAGTTAATTTACTTTATCATTCGAATGCTAGTGACTGCTAATCAGAATTCTTATTGATCAAATGATCTACCACGAAGTAACAATCAACACTAAAAGTTATATAACTGTTTTAACAATAATCAACATGCAACATGCTCGAGACATTATTCAATATGCAGTTATATCCAAATGTTGAACATGCTTCATTGAGTTAGTTTTAGGGTCTACCTCAACTTCTTGTTGTTGATTGATGTCTTAAATTTGTAATTCAAAAGTTTGTCGATGACAGGTTCGATGCCATCGAAGTTAGCTTGATGGCATCGAGAAAATCTGGAATTTATATGTTTTATCTTTGGACACTTTGGGTGCCCTATTCGATGCCATCGAAAGTCGCTCGATGTTGTTTGATGTCATCAAAGGCCTGATTGATGCCATCGAAATAATCTGAAATTTCCATCTCTGGTCACTGGAAAGTTTTGGTATTAATTCGATCTCATCAAAGTGGGTTTGTTGCCATCGACGGTCTAGTCGATGCCATCGAAGTCCCGTCAAATGTGCAATTAAACTGTCGCGTGGGAAATACGCGGATTTGCGTGAGTGTGAAAATTTTGTGGGATTTCTTGCAGATTTCTTTCCAATTCCAATTGGGATTCTCCTATAGGTTATAATTGGGATTAGGGAGCATCTTAGAGCTTTCAAATTCATTCCTAGGGTTTCAAGGGGCTTGTATGGGGAGATTCAAAGCTCGTTCGAATCAGGTAATCTCTTGTAATGTCAACTTTCATAGTGATTTGCCACTTTGTGCCGCAGTTTTTTCCTGCAAGGATTTTTTCCACATTAAATTTGGAGTCTTTGTAATTGTGCTTGATTGTGCTATTAGAATTCTCTACTTGATTCATCTCTATGTGCTTCTACAGCCCCCCAACACCTGTAGGTTGTAGCAGAAAATTGACATGTGCGTTATCGACTGTTGATGTGAAAATGATTGATTAACAACAGTGAAATCCAACGGAGTCAGATGATTTGTATTCACATGAGAAATGTCACGGATAATTTGTCTTATCGCCCACGACAATGGTGATGAACAGAGACTGCTAGATTAAAAAATAATTTAGAAAAAAAAAAAAAAGGAGAAAGAAGTAATGTCAAGCATGCAAGAAATAAGCCAAGAACTTGAAAAAGGACTTTAGAATCTAAAACAATTATATGGAGATGGCTCTTGTACATGAAAGTGAAGATATTTAGAATAATGGATCTCTCCTAACACTATCACCATGTTATGTCCTTTAATTACTCAAGTGAGTCTTAAAACAATTGCTTTGTTTATCTATTTAATGACTAATGCCACAGTCTCAAAATACATCATTGGGATTAGGCTTGCCAATATTTCGTTGCCCCATGGGGGCACACATGTAGAAATGGCCGTGTCATCAGAGTTGGGCGCTACTGTGAGGGATTAAGGTTGAATAATTATGGTGAAAGGATTATCCTAATCATCGGTTTGTGGACTATGTGTGAGACTGGATCTGACTTAGATTATCTGTTTATTCCCTACCACCATTCACAGGCTATGATGCAAAGGATGATATTGATAATTGGCTTGGGAATTATGTGAAATCCGTTTAAGATTTTTCTTTCTAAAGTTCCATACTAAACATCTAATGATAACTATCTCCCTCTCCAATTAATAGAAAAATGCAAATACAAGTCTAGAGTAGTCTATCAGATTTAACATGGGTTCTGTTTGTTCCGTACCACCATTCTTTGGTTATAATGCAAAGGACGTTATTAATCATTAGTTTGTAGATTATTTGTGAATTCATTTAAGATTTTCTTCCAATGCTCAATATTAAACAAGTATTCAAAATAATCTAGTTCATAACTCGTAGAAAAATACAGGTACTAGTCTAAACTAGTAGACTGAATTTGACATGGATTGTCTGTTTGTTCCATACAACCATTCATTAGTTATGATGCAAAATTACATAGATCTAATCAATAGGTTGAAAGATAGGTTAGCAAGATGGAGCAAAAGAAGAAAATAGGTTTAGCCATTTTCTTGAAACATTAATTCGTAGGCCCCAACATGGATTGCTAATAGGTACTCTATGGTTAGCATTAACCATCTGATTTATGGCTTCTAAAAACAAGTATTGAGAATAACAAGTCTAAGATTAAAAAATTCAGGTCATCTAATCAACATGATTTTTTGTATCGTTTCTGGCCATAGTGGTTTGGAGTGAATGGAGAGTCGAAATCAAAGATTGACTGCCCTTGTATCATATCAGCCATCTCACATTTGATCACTTGAAGGGTTATGATCATCTGATCAACATGATTTTTGCATCATGGCCCGCCCTAGTGGTTTCAAGTGAATCAATCGTCCAAATCAAAGGTTGATCATTGCATGTGTCATTTAAAGGCTTCAGGTAATTGCAGACATTCACGTGGAGATGGGGACTACCATTCTCCATACTGGCCATCTCAAGTTCAACCAGTGGCTGTGATTTTATATATCAAAACTACTGATCTTTTCCAAAAAGTCCAGTGGCTAGTCAATGCAGCCTGAGTCCACACGGACAAGCCCATTATGGTTTGCAAGGGCAGTTTTGTAACATAGACTAGATGTGAAAATTCCAATTTACTCCTCTTAAGGGATGCCCCATCTCACTCTCGTTGGTTGGGGTAGGCCCCACCTTGATGTATTTCTAAAAATCACTTTGGCCATAAGATTTCTCATGTTAGGTACATGGCCCAAAACTCAATCACATCCATGATTCAGGTGGGCCACACCAAGGAAAACATGGTTGGTCCCACCGTGATGTGAATGTAGAATCCATTCCGACCATCAGTCACATCATCAATTGACAGGCACAGTGCTTAAAAATCAGGTTGGCTCATGATACAGGTGGACCACACCAAAGGAAATAGTTCGGAAAGGGATGTCCATACATAAAAATTTTATCAGGCCCACTGCGATGATTTTGTGAAATCTACTCCAACGATCAGCTGCTTCATTAAAAGTTACGACTGGGGCCAACCTAATTAGGCCTGTGCGTGATTTATGACAGCCGAATCAAGCGAAACAGTTTGGAGGGTGGTCGTCCTGTGCACACGGTTCCACTCTATGGCCCACCTGAATCATGAATGTGATTGAGTTTTGGGCCTAGGGCCTAACATGAGCTGATGCATCTAATGGTCAGAGTAGATTTCAGAAAAAACATCACAGTACGGCTCACCCAAGCTTACCACTGCACACAGACTAGACAAAGACTCCAACCGAACCAACCATTCAGCTTGGGCTCAGGCTCACACACAGTATAAACATTTTGGGCTTGGTTTGAGCTAAAGCTTCCACCCAACAAAAACATTTTGAATCGAGCTCTGGCTGAACTATTTGGGCTCATCACTGCTCGGGTCTCGCTCAGGCCTATATTGAACCTTGTGCTAACCTGAGAAGATGCCTCTCTCTCTTCCCTAGTCCATCATAAAAAGTGGCTTGCTAGTGGACACGGATTGCTTGCAACCATGGTAAAAATGCTATTTCTCTAGTACGATATTTACTTTTTAATGCAGGGCCTGCATTTGACAGATGCACATGAAGCTCTTTCATTGGGCAACATCGAGGATGCAAGCACTCTTTCATTGCGCCACATTAGAGGGCTTCAGATATCTTCTTGTAGCCCTCAATTGGCAATCTGTCTCATGCCAAACTATTGCTCTAGATCATCCAAGTCAATAGAGAACATTATGTATGAATCACAACTCAAAAGCCATAGTGACTAAAAGATCTTATCCAACTAATTGACTACTATAAAATGGTGAATTTAAAATTATACAGTCCATGAGCCAAATTATACTAATTAAATTTGATGCTTAGATGTTCAATGAGTGGGCAACTTTACCTACTATATCCACAATGCAAAACTCAAACTGGAATGTTTTGGATGGTAATATATATTAGTCATGCTCTGTCCACAAGGTAAGATAAAACAGGGGATGGTATGGATAACAATACATATAAATCATGCATGCATGGTGGATGAGACATCACAACCTAATAGGTGGAGGGGAATCGATCGCCTTAGTTTCCACTCTTTTTACCACCCTTGACGGTGGTTCACTCTTCATTTTTAAATTTAATAAGTTTGTTTGCCATTATTATACTTAAAATAAAAATAAAAAATAAATAAAAATCGCCGAAGCACCCTTCCAATCTGGTGAAGTTTGGAGAATTTCTCATCATGATCATCTGAATTACCAAGTAACGGAATCTTTTCATAATAAAATTATTTTGTGAAGTATGGGATGTCACATATTTCATTTCTTGAGAAAGTTGGGATTTTTATTTTTTATTTTAAAGAATGTATTACAAAAATTACAAGTTTTGGTTAATATATTTCATTGTTTCCATGCCATCATGTTGATCTGAATTCCCAAGTAATAGGATTTTCTCATAATAAAATTATTTTGTGAAGTGACGTCACATATGTCATTTCCAGAGAAAGCTAGGATTTTTTTTAGATAATGTACTACAAAAATTATAAGTTTTGGTTAATTTCTTTCATTGTTTCCATGCCACCAACCAATCATCAAAATTTACTGAATGAAATACAATGAAGTAACATTCAACACCAAAAGTTACACAATAGCATAAGAACAATCAACTTATAATATAATGAAACATTAGTCAAGTGATACCCAAATGTTGAACATGCTCCATTAAAAAAAGAAAAGAATATTAGGGTCTACCTCAACTTCCTGTAGCAGTGCACTGGTACGTGAGTATGTCTTTGATTGTTGATGTGGAAACTGTTGATTAGTAATGGTGAAATTTGATGGAGTCACGTGATTTGCATGCTCAAAAGAAATGTCACGGATGACTTGTTTCTTAACATCAACAAAAAAGGCAATGGATTAGAGACCATTGTATACAGGAAAAAATATTTTAGAAAAAAGAAGTAACCTCAAGTAGGCAAGGAATAAATTAAGAACTTAAAAAGGACCTTTGAATAAAAAACAATTAAATGTTGATGGCTCTCATGCGTAAAAGTAAAGATATTAAGAGTAATGATCTCCTATCACCATCATCATGTTTCTTTATTTATTTACACAAGTCGTCTTAAAATAAATGATTAGTTTATTTATTTACAATGTTTCATATTAAACACCTACTCACAATTATTCCCCACTAGGACCTAACTCGAAATTGACAGTCCTATCAGGGGCTCTAAGAGACTCACCATGATATATGCATTTTATCCAAGCCATTAATCCATTTTGAAATATCATTTTAGTGCATGAGTCCAAAAAGGAGGTAGATTGAAGGCTCAAGTGGGACACACTACAGGAAGCAGTGATGATAATGACCCCCCACTGCTGAAACCTTCCAATGCCTGACCGTGATGTTTATTTTCCATCCAATCTATTCATAAGGTCACATAGACCTGAATGAAGGGTAAAAATAAATATCAGCTTAATCCAAAACTTCTATGGCCCCAAGAGGTTTTTGTTGGAGGCCTTGCACAAAACCTTAGGATCTAGCCCTCCAGAACAAACCAGAATTATGGGATAATAATAACAATGAAACAAATCAAAGCAACAATCACACACCACACAAGAGATTTTTACGTGGAAAACCCTCAAAGAGGTAAAAACCACGGGACCTCGTCCAGATCAACAATCCACTATGAAAGCAGAACGTTTACAACCTTCGTCACTCATGCAGGAGCGGATAAACAATAAGAGAATAAAAAAAAAACTGAGAGATCTCACCTATCACGAGGACGTAGAAGCGCTGAGACGACGGCTCCCTTCCACAAGCTTCCTCTCTCTCTTTTCTCTCACTCTCTCACCCTAAACCCTTTAGCAAAACCCTTGCAAAGCCTTTAGGAAACCCTCTTGTGTTTTTCTCATACATACAAAAACCCTAGAAAACCTTAGGAATCCCTTTTTATAGTTTTAGGAAACTCCTTTTCACATCCCTGTTGCGAAAGGACTCAAATCCGCAATTTTTCGCAAAAACTGCGTAACCTAGGACTGGTCCTGGAAATTCCAGGACTGGTCCTAGCCGCACAGGATTGGTCGTAGCTCACCTGCGACTGGTCGTAGACAGCGGAGAAAATTAGTAATAACTCGCTGGACTTTGAGTCGTGCTAGGGCTCGAACCCAAGACCGGTCGAGCGCCTCCCACGACCGATCGAAGACCACCTATGACCGGTCGAGCAGCGCAATGAAATCCTCTGAAATTTCAACCACTGCATCGTCTCTCCTCTGAACTGAGGAGGAAAAACCCCATCAAATCTCTCCCTTTTCGACTCAGGAGGAATTCACCTTCCTCAAGCCAGCCAGGTTTCTACAAACCTCAAACTTGCCCTTGAGCAAAGCCTTGGTCATCATGTCTGACCCATTATCGTCCGTGTGGACTTTCTCAAGCTGTAACACCTTCTGTTCCAAAGTATCCCTGATCCAGTGATATCGAATCTCTATGTGCTTCGACTTAGAATGCTGACTTGGATTCTTGCTCAAGTGTATAGCACTCTCACTATCGCAATAGACCACGTGCTCCTCCTGCTTCAGGCTAAGTTCCTGTAGGAACCTTTTCATCCAAAGCATCTCTTTACATGCCTCTGTGACTGCAATGTACTCGGCCTCTGTTGTCGACAATGCTACGACCCTCTGTAGCTTGCTCTGCCAAGAAACCGTTCCCCCTGCAAACGTAAACATGAACCCCAATGTAGACTTCCTGGAGTTTATGTCGCCTGCCATATTTGCATATGTGTAGCCCTCTAGCACAGGTTTACCGTCACCATAGCATAGGCTCAACCTGGATGAGCCTCTTAGATACCGCAGTATCCATTTCACCGCTGCCCAATGTTCTTTGCCAGGATTGGCAAGATACAGGCTGACCACACCAACCGCATATGCTATGTCTGGGCGTGTACACACTATAGCATACATCAAACTTCCTACAGCTGACGCGTAGGGTATCTTCTGCATCTCTTCCACCTCTGCCTTCTTCTTGGGACACTGCCTGTCGCTCAATCTAAAGTGACCATCCAATGAAGTACTGACTGGCTTCGCTGCATTCATATTGAACCGCTGTAGGACTTTCTCAATATACCGTTCTTGTGACAGTCAAAGCTTCCTGCTGCTTCTGTCACGGGTTATCTCCATTCCTAGGATCTGTTTAGCCGGGCCCAAGTCTTTCATCGCAAAAGACTTGCCCAACTCCTGTTTCAGCCTGTTGATCTTTTTGATGTCTTTTCCCATGATAAGCATGTCATCAACATATAAGAGAAGAACTATGAAATCACCATCTGAGAACTTGTACGTGAACACACAGTGGTCCGACTCCGTTCTGTCATACCCATGCTGTAACATGAACGAATCAAACTTCTTGTACCATTGCCGTGGAGCTTGTTTCAGCCCATACAAGCTCTTCCTCAGCCTACACACCATATGTTCCTTGCCCTTGACTTCGAACTCCTCTGGTTGGTGCATGTAGATCTCTTCTTCCAGGTCACCATGGAGAAAGGCAGTTTTAACGTCCAACTGCTCCATCTCCAGATCCATGTTAGCTGTCAACCCAAGCAACACCCATATGGATGTCATCTTCACCACAGGTAAGAATATCTCCTCGAAGTCTATGCCTTTCCTCTAACCGAACCCTTTTACCACAAGTCTGGCCTTGAACCTCGTCTGTGAATTCTTCTGCTCAATCTTCTTTCTGAACACCCACTTGTTGCTCAGAGCTTTCTTGCCCTTAGGCAGTTTCACCATGTCATAGATGTGGTTCTTATACAAGGATTCCATCTCCTCTTGCATAGCTTTCAACCACTCCTCCTTATGCTCGTCGGCTAGGGCCTCAGAATAGTCTTCTGGCTCTCCCCCATCAATGAGCATAATGTACTCATGCAGCGAGTACCTTTTGGACGGCTGTCTGTCCTTAGATGACCTCCTCACCTGTGGCTCAACAGGTGGATCAAGTGGGGGCTACTCCCCCGGTCCATCTTCTGTAGGAACCCCCTCGTCCTCTGCACCTCGCTGTACTCCCCCGTCATCAGGCACCACGGGAAGAATAACCGGATCCATGTTCCTAACTCACCTGAACTAAGCTGGTTCTTCTCTTGCTTACTAATGTCTTCAATACACTGATCTTCAAAGAAAACCACATCTCTGCTCCTGACGAGCTTCTTCTCAGTCGGATCCCACAATCTGTAACTGAATTTTTCATCACCGTACCCTAAGAACACACACTGCCTGATCTTCATATCGAGCTTAGACCTCTCGTCTTTCGGTACGTGAATGGATGCCCTGCATCCAAACACCCTGAGATGATTGTACGATGGATCCTGTCCAGTCCACACCTTCTCGGGTACTTCTCCATTCAACGGGGCTGATGGAGACCTGTTTATCAGATACACCGCTGTGTGCATTGCTTCTCCCCAGAACGTCTTGAACAATTTCGCATGGGATATCATGCATCTGATTCTCTCAATAATGGTGCGATTCATTCGCTCAGCTACACCATTATGCTGGGGGGTCTTGGGAACCGTCTGTTCATGCCGTATACCCAGGGACTTGCAGTACTCATGAAAGTCGCCAATGTATTCACCACCATTGTCAGTGCGGATGCACTTCAATGATCTACCTGTCTCTCTCTTGACCATAACATGAAATAACTTAAACACACCAAAGACCTCGTCCTTGGATTTCAAAGCATAAGCCCAAACCCTCCTAGATGCATCATCTATAAAAGTAACAAAATACAATGCTCCACCCAAGGTTTTTGTCTTCATAGGACCACAAACATCAGAATAAACCAAATCTAATGCATGCACTTTATTAACATGAGAAACAGTTTTAATGAATGAAACTTTATGCTGTTTCCCTGATAAATAATCAAGACAGGTTTTGAGAGGTATACCTGTCACGTCTGGAAGGAGCCGCTTCCTCGCTAGTAGCTGAAGCCCTTTTTCACTCATGTGGCCTAGACGCCTGTGCCACATGTCTATACCTGAATCTTCCACTGCCTTCAACCCACCCTTGCATACACTGACACTTGCCTTGTATAGGGTGCAACACTTCTTTCCTCTGGCTGCAATCAACAAACCCTTGATGAGCTTCCAGCGCCCACCAGCAAACCGGCTTTCATAGCCATCATCATCCAACCTTCTCGTCGACATCAAGTTGAGACGAAGGTCTGGTATATGCCTCACATCCCTGAGAACCAATGTGCAACCCACATCGGTCTTCACACAAATATCACCAACTCCCACGATCTTCGATATGCCAGAATTTCCCATCTTCACGGTCCCATAGTCACCTGACTTATAGCTTGTGAAGAAATTCCTACGTGGAGTCGCATGAAAAGAAGCTCCTAAGTCAATCACCCAGTCGGTGTCCTGACCCATAGCCGTGAGACATACATCATGATCTGTGGAAAGAATAATAAGAACGTCGCCATCTGAAGCGACCGCAGTGGAATCAGATTCATCTTCCTTCTCCTTTCCTTTTCCTTTCTTGTCGTTTTTAGCCTTACGACATTCATGCTTATAGTGGCCCTTCTTGCCACAATTCCAGCACTCAACGTCTTTCCTGTTATTCGACTTGCCTCTTGATTTATCTCGGGCCTTTCCGCCCTTCTTGTTCCTTTCTCTCCCCCGTTCCTGTGTCACAAGGGCCTCTTACTGAGTAGACCCTTGAGACTTCCTCCTTGTCTCTTCATTGAAAAAACAGCTAGTAACTTATTCCATGGATATCTTTCCATCTAGCGCGGAGTTACTTAGAGACACCACCAATGTCTCCCAACTGTCAGGCAATGAACTAAGCAATAGTAAAGTCTTCAATTCATCATCCAGGACCATCTTCATAAAGGAGAGCTCGTTCACTATATTGCTGACCTCATTCATGTGCTCGGCCACAGAACCACCATCCTTGAACTTGAGATTCACAAGTCGCCTTATCAGGAAGATTTTATTATCGGTTGTCTTCTTCTCATACAACCCTTCTAGTTTCAGTCATAGGCTAGCAGCTGAGGTTTCCGTAGACACATGGTGGAATACAGAATCATCCAGCCATTGTCTAATAAACCCCACCGCCTTTCGGTCCAACTTCTTCCAATCATCATCAGTCATATCCTTAGATTTTGCCGATATGCCTAAAGTTGGAGAATATAGATCCTTGCAATAAAGCAAGTCCTCCATCTTAGCCTTTCATATGGTCCAGTTAGAACCATTGAGGCTGATCATCCTTGATGAGCCATCTTCCATAATTCCAAACCGATCCTACCCGTTCAATGAACCTAGCGCTCTGATACCACTTTGTTGGGGGCCTTGCACAAAACCTTAGGATCTAGCCCTCCAGAACAAACCAGAATTATGGGATAATAATAGCAATGAAACAAATCAAAGCAACAATCACACACCACACAAGAGATTTTTACATGAAAAACCCTTAAAAGGGTAAAAACCACGGGACCTCGTCCAGATCAACAATCCACTATGAAAGAAGAACGTTTACAACCTTCGTCACTCACGCAGGAGCGGATAAACAATAAGAGAATAAAAAGAAAACTAAGAGATCTCACCGATCACGAGGACGTAGAAGCGCTGAGACGACGGCTCCCTTTCACAAGCTTCCTCTCTCTCTTTTCTCTCACTCTCTCACCCTAAACCCTTTAGCAAAACCCTTACAAAGCCTTTAGGAAACCCTCTTGTGTTTTTCTCATACATACAAAAACTCTAGAAAATCCTAGGAACCCCTTTTTATAGTTTTAGGAAACTCCTTTTCGCATCCCTGTAGCGAAAGGACTCAAATCCGTAATTTTTCGCAAAAACTGCGTAACCTAGGACTGGTCCTGAAAATTCCAGGACTGGTCGTAGCTCACCTACGACTGGTCGTAGCTCACCCAGGACTGGTCGTAGACGGCGGAAAAAATTAGCAACAACTCGCTGGACTTTGAGTCGTGCTAGGGCTCAAACCCAAGACCGGTCGAGCGCCTCCCACGACCGGTCGACCAGCACGATGAAATCCTCCGAAATTTCAACCACTGCATCGTCTCTCCTCTGAACTGAGGAGGAAAAACCCCATCAGTTTTTAACGGTAGGCATTCAATCCCCTTCCTATGGTGTAGTCCACTTGAGCATTCTATCTGTCTCATTTTTGGACACATCACCTAAAATGATATGTCAAAAATAAATGGCAGTGTGGATATAATACATACATCATGATGGGCGCCATAGAGCCCCTGACAGAACCATCCATCTCTAGTACCCAATCCCCTTCCAATGGTTTGAAGTGAATGGACAGTCCCATCTTGTGCATCATCGGAGAGCATTTGGGATGGTTGCTAACTTCCACGGGAAGTAGGGATATTAACATAACCAATATCAGCCATCTCATATTTGAACATATAAAGGGTCAGGATCATTTGATCATCAACATGATTTTTGAATCTTTGCCTGCCCATCATCCCCGTAAGTCCCATATAATGAATTGATGGGATGGAAACGGATTGGCTACTCCCCCTACCACCAATTCAATGGTTGGTGCTCTGTGGGCCCCACCATGATGTATGTGTTTCATCCATTTTTACATATCATTTTAGGGCTTGATTCCAAAAAATGAGACGGATATAAATATCAGGTGGACCACACCATAGGAAAACAATAGTGATTGGATATCCACCATTAAAATCCTCATAAGGCCTACTATACTTTTTATTTGACATCCAATTTGTTAATTAGGTCATGCAAACCCAGATGAAAGGAAAAAACAAAGATCAGCTTGGTCCAAAACTTTTATGCCCCTAAAAAGTTTTTAATGGTCGACATTCATTCAACACTGTTTCCTGTAATGTGGTCCAATTGAGATTGGGATATACCTCATTTTTCGTCCCATATCATAAAATGATCTCAATAAATACATGGATGGCATGGATGAAATACATATATCATGGTGAGGCCCATAGAGCACCGACCACCAACCAATCCGTTTCCTAATTGGATAACATATACACACTAACCTTTGGCTCCACAAATAAGTTTAGAGGTTTTAATTGTGGTTGCGAGGTCTACTTAAGTTCCAGATCAACCTAATTTTGGGGGTTCATGCCAAACATGGAGGGCAAACCTGATCGGTGGAGTAGATATCGTGCATCCAAGCCGTTGATTTCCATTAAGAATTAAGATGTTCTGCAACTCAGATGCGCCCTAGTGAAATCATCAAGGGTGAGCCTACGTATAACCTTATTACCTGTTTGGTAGCCCCATTAGAGTTTTGAATGGAGCCAATTTCCAAACTTTAGGTTAACCTAATTGTGAATGCATCTGATTAGAGGTGGGCAGGATCCGACCTGACTTGTCAGATCCGACTCGACCGAATCGTTCGAATCTGATCCAACCCAAACTGAAAGCCAGGATCTGACGCCAAACCAAGTTGAGTTTGGGTCATGTAGCAACTCGATCCGATCTGGATCGAAATCGGGTAATATAAAGTCAAATTTTTATTTTTATTTTAACATTTACCATTCTTCTACCCAAACCCTAACTCTACTCGAGCTGGCGCTACCAAATGACCTATGCAGCACCGCAGCCCGAGCCGACTTCTTTCCGATTTGACTCGACTCGGTGGCCACCTATGCAGCACCGCAGCCAGATGACCTATGCAGCACCCCTACCCGAGTCGGACTCAGTTTGGGTCAAACTAGCAAATAATCGGTTCGGATCGAGTCAGCCCTGCTGGACTTGGTCCTAAATTGGATCAAGATCGGGTCAGGTACTTGCATAAACCGAATCGAGTTCGGGTTGGACCTAATCCGATTTGACTCGACTCGGTGGCCACCTCTACATTTAATGGAGAGGTTGGATGTAATACATAGACCACTTTGGCCCCATCCCATGATATGTGCCACTCGAGGGATGCAGATTTCCCCTTAAAGCCTTTCGAAGGTAGTTCCTTTGCAAGGATGTTGGGTGGGGCCCACTGAGATGTTTGTGAGAAATCCACAACATTCATCCATTTTTAGAACTCATTTGAAGACATTTGACCAAAAATGATATGTATCCAAGATTTAAGTGGGTCAAACGGGAGGAAAGAATGGGAATCCACTATGAATCATTGAAACATTCTTGTGGCCATAAAGTTTTCGTCTCAAGATTTTATTTATTTATTTATTTATTGGGTATTTTCAATTCATCCCAGTGGTAATGACCTTATAAACGATTTCTGGATGGCATATAAACATTAAGGTGAGGCCCAGGAAAGTTTCAATGGTAAAAAATTCTTTCCCCAATTTTTCTTCTCGTGTGACCCACTTGATTTTTGGATCCACCTCATTTTTTGGACGCATGTCCCAGAATGCGCTCTCAAAACCAATGGATGGGGTAGATTTTTCACAAACATATCGATGGGTCCCAGCCAGCATCCTTGCGCAGGAACTACCTGCGAAAGGCAAATCCATGTCCCCGCTGGAGCACACCTCTTTAATGATTTAGTAGATTTACCAGTGATTATGCTTAGCAAATATGCTTGATTGGAGCTTATATTTGAATCATTGACATGGGGCAGATAGGGAATTGGATATAGGCCTCTAATATATTAGGCTCTCTTTCTTTATGACCTCTGTTGACAGATGATCCCAGCCATCAGTTTCTCTTGTTGAGTCAAATATTCATTTTTGACCGTTTATTTGAAAAACACCAATTTATAAAGATGGAATCATGTCTTCGCAGTGGTTTACGGAAACGGATTGGTTACTCCCCTGCCATTGGCTGGTGGTCGGTGCTCTGTGGCCCCCACCATGATGTATGTCTTTCATCCATGCCGTGCATCTATTTTTCCAGATCATTTCATGGCATGAAACAAAAAAGGAGGTATATCCCAATCTCAAGTGGACCACACTTTGGATCAAGCTGATCTTTGTTTTTTTCCCTTCATCTAGGTCTGTATGACCTAATCAACAGATTGGATGTCAAATAAACAGTGCAGTGGGCCTTAGGAGGATTTTAATGGTGGATATCCAATCACTATTGTTATCCTGTGGTGTGATCCACCTGAGATTTATATCCCTCTCATTTTTGGGATAAATCCCTCAAATGATATGTAAAAATGGATGAACGGAATCGATGAAACACATACATAATGGTGGGGCCCACAGAGCACCGACCACCAGCCACCGGGCTGGTGGCAGGGGGAGTAGCCAATCCGTTTCCGTGGTTTACATCCATGGGCGATCCATTAACATGGGCATTTAGACAGACTCAGTGGATCCACCTCTCCCAACTAGCCAGATCTCCGGTAACGAAACTTAACAAAGGCAAAACCTCGAATCCTAAAAACAATTAAGAAGGAAAAGAAAAAATAAAAAATAAAAATAAAAATAAAAATCCATACGTTAGAAACTAAATAAGCCATACCTGAGGTTGAAGAAGCCTCAACAAGCAAAGACGCACGCAAGCAAGAGAAGGTGGGTATGCTCAAACAAGATGCCGATTCATGATATTCAGTGGGCTAGAGACCTAGAGTGTTACTGAGGGAAAAAGCAAAAATGCTTTGGAATCTCTTTTTCCAGATCAAGAATACCGTGATAGTTCACCACTACTATTATGACTACCGTGATAGTTCGTTCACCACCACCCCGTGGCCCGTGGCACGTAGATATTCCTGTGCCCAAGCCTGTGTAGGACCCATAGAGATGTTTGTGACAAATCCAATCTGTCCATCTGTTTTTCAAGACCTCTCAGGTAGATCTAAAACTCATGTGAGCCCTACCATACCAAACAGTAGCGATTGATCGCCGGTGGGTGGCAGAAGTTTTTTATCACGATGATTTTTTATTTTATTTTATTTTATTTTAATTTTTTCAGTGAAACGGTCGAAGTAAGAGTCTCTGCTCACTTCTCATCTGTATGGTCCAGCTAAGCAAGCAGGGAAAGGCAACGTAACGTCAATTCAATCCGTGTCTGTACAGCCTTTCGCACTAGTTTCCTTGCGTTGGGATGCTAGATGGGACTCACTTTGATATTTTTGACAAATCCACTCCGTTCATCCGTTTTAAAAGATAATTTTAAGACATTCCACCAAAAATTAGGCTGATCCAAACTCCAGTGGGTCATACGAGAGGGGAAATTGAGGAAAGAGTTTCCCACCATTGAAAACTTCATGGGCTCCATCTTAATATTTATATGCCATACAAACCTTTTATAAGTTCATTATGACTGGATGAATTGAAATCATAAAAAATTTAGGTGATAGGAAGCTTTTGTGGCCGTTTGAATATTTCAACGGTGGTCATTAAATCTCTACTTTTTCCTCTACCGTGGCACTATCGAGTTTTGGATCCATCTTATTTTTTTATAGAATGTCCTAAAATGATCTTATAAAATGGATGAATGGGATGGATTTATCACAAACATCATTTGTCCCATGGTAGCAAAGTGACGTTTACGGGATCCAAAAACTCAAGTGGCATATGCGGAGGAAAAAGTGGAAAAGAGGTTCTTACTGTTTAATCCCTGCATATACGTTCATGGTCATCGAAGTACCGACACGTGGAGCAACCCTGTACATGCATTCAATCCTTATCCAGGCGAGAGAAGCGGATTGCGTCCTACCCTCGCCCGGACGATAATCCGTCCGTGCAGCGATATGTGGGGTCCACAGTGATGTAAATACTTTATCCACGCTGTTTATTCCATTTTTTAGGTGATTTTATAGCTTGATCGTATAAGAGAGCATGTACACAATTCCAATGGACCACACCAAAGGAAGCAGCATTGATAATGAATCCACCGTTGAAACCTTTGTAAAGGCCACGGTTATGTTTTTTTTACCATACAACCTATTCAATAAAAATCAGCTTAATAGGAAACTTGCTCCTAAGACGTTTTTAACGGTGAGCGTTCAACCTAGTTCACTTAAATATTGATTCCACCTAATTTTTTGATTCACGTGCTAAAATGATTGGTAAATATCGATGGATAGCGTGGATAAAACCCTTGCATCAACGTGGATCCCACGTATCACTACCCGGAGGTAGGATGCAATCGGCCTCCGTTAGGTGAGACCCGGACACCCAAAAGTGTGTGGCCCTTACCGTGGGGCCCACGTGTATGAATTCTAGATCCTCACCGCTAATGATCTACACCGTCCATCCGTTTTTCCAAATATTTCAGGTCATTAGCCAAAATAATAATAATAATAAAGCAACAATAATTACCTGCCAGGTAAACCATACCTTTAATGGTCACAAGAAGTTTCAGATTAAACTGATATTTGATTTTATTTTTTTTTCCTCCTTCATCGAAGCTTATATGACCTCATGGATAGGGGTGTATACGATTCAGTTTGGTCCGATTTTGGAGTGAAATCAGAACCGAACCATTCCTAGCGGATCTACAATTTTTAGAACCGGAATCGAACCGTTAGCACCCTAGAACCGAACCGGAACCGGATCATGAAAAACAGTTCGGTTAGTTCTTGGAGCAAAATGAGAGAGAGAGAGAGAAAGCAAACATCGATATGAATGATACCTTTAGAGAGCGGAAGAAGGAGAGGAGATCCGACGCAGAGCTTCCATGGCGGAAAAAAATCACAGAGAATGAAAGGGAGAGAGTAGATCGTCTCAAACCCTAGCTAGGTTTTCAGATATGGAAGAAGATGCGACGGAGATCCGCATGAAATATAGATAGACAGCCAGTAAGAGAAGGTAATTCTAAAATGTGCCTCAAGTGGACTAGCCCACTCGCTGTTTGGGGAAGTCGGTAAGCTTTTTTTTCACTATCAAGTAGTGAAAATATTTGATGCTCTAGCAGGGTGTTATCATCATACGCACGCACTAGATATTGAAAACAGTAGCATATAATTAATCCAAATAAAATATTCAAATTATATATCATACTTTAGATGCATTATTATTATTATTATTATTAATAACCTTCTTTGAATATATTACTATCAGATTGGTGGACATTTATTGGACAGTTAAAAATGAAATTATCCTACGGTCTCATTTCAATAAACAAGTGTCCACCAATCAGAGGTTAGGATTGATCAATCAATCTGATTCTGGGCCTGTGATTTAGAAACACTGGGTTACATAATTCTGTTGGTTAGTTTTTATTTATCATACACCAAATGCGTAATTCCTTAGTGCTGGAGTATAGAGCAACACGCACAACCAGAGTATCAAACAAACTACTCTTTTTAGGAATGAGAAATGTTCGTCGGTCTGGATTCGTTAAAAAGCTAGGCCCGCTGTCTCCGGCACCCGAATTCCCTACTAACTGTTGAAGGAAATTCAGGAAAGGTGAGACGAAAATTTGAAGAAATATTGGGATTTTTTTCATTTGGGTTTTTCATGGAATTGCGGGAAAATGAGAAGAATCGTGTTTTGGGTAATTTGGAAGGAAATGCATGTCAGGGAGATGGAGATTTGCAGGGAATTGGGATTTTTTAATTTTTTTTTAAAATTTGGGGGTTTTTCTAAAATTGCAGGAGGATGAGAAGAATCCTATTTTTGGCAATGTAAGTCCTCTGGATTGATACAAAAGGCCAAAAATAACGGAAATTACATTGGATTTTGGTTCAAATCTACTGTTTGGTTCGATTCTGCAGGATTTTAAACCGGAACGATCCGTATCCAACGGTTCTTAAATTTTTGGAACCGGAATCGGAACCGGTACTCTCTGGAACCGGACCAAACCGTACCGATCCAACGGTTCCGGTCCGGTTCCACAGTTCCTACGGTTCGATGTGCACCCCTACTCATGGATGGCAAATAAACGCTACAGAAATATTAGGATGCACCCTAAGTAGTTTTCAATGGCTGGCGTTTAATAACCATTGTTTCTCAAGATATGGTCCATCCGGTAATTATATCATTTTATTTTTTTTTTGGATAATGCCCTGACCTAAAAAAATGGATGGACTAAGTGGATAAAAAATACATATATCAAGGTGGGCCCACGGTAAGGGCCCACATTGGGTGAGTCCGTGGTTTTACTTATTTCACTCCATATAGGCATACTTTGGTGTGACATATAATGGTTTGAGTGGATTTTACATGATCATTATAGTGGGCCTTATAAAAATCAACCGCGAAACATCTCTTTCAATTGTATTTGTGGCGTGGCCCACTCAAATCACAAATTAGTTTTTTTTTTTTTTTTTTTTGGTTCATCCTATCTAATGTGGGATGGAAAATGATTAGCCTGATTTTTTTTCATTGTATCTAACGTGGGATGAAAAATGTAATGGTTAAAGTATATTAATATACTTCAGGTAAACATCGCGGTGGTCCCACTAAAAACTAAGGTGCGTGACCGACATGGCGTAGATGGCTCACTTGGGTGTGCACCTTCTTTGGAGGACTTATGAGGTGTGACTAACGAGGAATCAAGGATTTGAGAGAGAGAGAGAGAGAGAGAGAGAGAGAGAGAGCTGGTGGCCTCCCTTGTATATTTGTAGAGAGAGAGAGAGCTGGTGGCCTCTCTTGTATATTTGTAGGCCAGTTTGTTTAGTGTCTGTTGCGACTCAGGAACCAGCGTTCATTCCTGTCCAATGACTCAGGATCCACCTAGTCCATGCTAGAAACAACTTTGGTCCCAAATCTGGTCTATCTTTCACAAAGTATGTTGGAATTCTCTTGGTCAATTCCTAATGACACACAAAGACTGGTAGTCCAATTTGGCAATTGATTCATACACCACCTCAACACATGCTTCGAACTCTAAATTAATCCTAATTTATCCTAATTTTCTAAAATTATTCAGCTTTGTTAAGCAACCATATATTCAATTCCAAGCCCTTACATATCTCATAGTCTTGAGGTTACTCATTGAGTTGAGTCATCGATACCCTTGGATGAGATACCCTCCCAAATAAGGGAAGTTATATTGTGGCCTGCACGTAATGAGCAGCTTTGATCATCCACCCATTTAAACTACCGGTGAAGCATTGCAACCTTTTCCCTAGCCTACACTCTAAAGAACTGTTTTTTTGCTTTGAATAAGCATATTACATCCAAATATAGATAAAGTAATAGATCTCAAGCATTGCAAAAATAACTTATTACATTGAACTATTGAAAATTAGAAGCCAACCCAAGAAAAAAGAAAAGAAAAGAAAAATAAAAAAGACTACACACTTCATCATGTCTGACGCAGGGATGAACGTGATGAGGTCGATCACCATCTTCCTCAAGGACAACTAAAATGAATTCACGGAGCTTCTCTGGACTCCTAACAGAGACTTCTCGAATCCACGAGAAAAGAAAGCAGGAAAATAGAAATAAATTCTAATAAAATTTGAAATTAATTGATAAATAATTGATAATCATCTAATGTATCTCCTTACACTATTAATATAGAAAAAAATAAACTAAAATTTGTAATTACCAAAAATAGCAAAATCCTAACTCTCATAAAAATCTTAATTGTAATAAAACTCTTTTAAGGTCTAATTTCTAAAAATAAAAATTATAAATAAACTTTCTCTAGAAGAGTCCTAGTATAACTAAAAGTTATTTCTAAAATGAAAGAAAATCTAAAACTCTAAAAAATCGAAATTACTAAAAATAGTAAAAAAATTTTAAAAATTTATTTTGGAGCTAAAAGCGCACGTTTTCTGACGAAACAGACAGATGGGACCCACATAGTGGGTCGATTCACCTCGGATGGCCTGTTTCAGTAAAGATTAATAGGTTGTGTGCCCCATAACATACCCGGATCAAAAGTTACGGCCAATTTACGGCCCACCTTCTTTTGGCCCAACCATGCCAGGAACGGATCTGTGACACGTTCTACATCAGATCTCTCTACTTGAAAAAAATCCGTCCTCAAGTTATGCAAGAGACTAGGCACATGAGTCTGGGATAACTTTTGAGATAATTTCTGATGTCAATGTTTATTAGCCCTTTTTTTTATACTTGGCATTAAGCTCTTGAGCTGACACAATACATGTAATCATGGTTTCCTTGACTTGACTAATATCGATTAGTTCCTTCACATCTGCCTTCAAGATCTCATATTTTTCCTGATAATGTGGGCAATTAAGCAGACTTACCCCTGAGACGGGATTAACGTGATTTTGTATATCTCGTATGGGAAGCAATTTATTGGGGGGGTTCATTGAGCACAATCTCCTTGAACTCCTGCAACATTAGCTTCAAATCTTTTGAGATATTCACAGGTTACATATATTCTTTCTTTTCAACTAATGGATATATCTCTTGTTTTCTCAGATTGTTTAACAAAAGTCTGTTCAGTTGTAAGAGACTCTTCTTCAACTTTAGAAGTCTTGGGTTAGTTCTCCCTTCCCATAGAGGCGAGGATAATCTTTTTACCATATTTAATAAAGACATATAGGTTATCCTGATCCCGATGTGTAGCATTAATATTATTTCTCCTTATTGACCTCCTCTATTAATATTAATAGAGGTAACTGAACGATGTCTTTATTAATGCTACACATCCATTCGTGTATGGAGTTGGGTGTCCTTCTATTTTTAGTTGTAGTTTTTTCACCGTTATTTTCGACACGAAATTCTCATCGCTCCTGACATCGATGTTCACATTGCAGACTTTTTTATATGCAGTGCACCTTGTTCGAAAGATGTTGTCTCGCTGTAATTCTATTTCTACCTTTGACATGTATAACGGCTTCCTCATAATCGAAGTAGTGGTCTGTGATTTACCATCATCTGATGGTGCTTTGTAGAAATTGGAGTTGTGTCGTACAGCGACAACAAGCGGTTGAGCATCACTTTGAGCTCAGGGCGGAATTAGCGCATCCGCAATACGGTTAAGAGTTGTTTGCAGCCCTTGCATGGTCAACTGATTCTCCCGATGAAAAGCTTCCATTCTTTCCAAAAGATAACGAATCCCTGAATCACTGTCCACAGGATTTTGATTCATACCTTCGTTGTTTGTCATCGGCCCGAGGGAAAACCTCACTCTGATACCAAATTGGCGCAGGGATGAACATGATGAGGTCGATCACCGTCTTTCTCAAGGATAACTACACCGAATCCACGAAGCTTCTCTGAACTCCTCACAGAGACTTCTTGAATCCACGAGAAAAGAAAGCAGAAAAATAGAAATAAATTCTAATAAAATTTGAAATTAATTGATGAATAATTGATAATTGTCTAATGTGTCTCCTTACACCATTAATATAGAAAAAAGTAAACTAAAATTCGTAATTACCAAAAATAACAAAATTCTAACTCTAATAAAAATTCAAATTCTAATAAAATTTTTCTAAGGCCTAATTTCTAAAAATAAAAATTGCAAATAAACTTTCTCTAGAAGAGTCCTAGTATAACTAAAAGTTATTTCTAAAAGGAATGAAAATCTAAAACTCTAAAAAATATTTTAAAAATCAGAATTACTAGAAATAGTAAAATTTTTCTAAAAATTTGTTTTTGAGCTGAAAGCGCGTGTTTTTTGACGAAACGGACAGATACGTGGGTCGATTCACCTCGGATGGCCCGTTTCAGTAAAGATTGATAGGTTGTACGCCCCGTAACAATACCTGGATCAAAAGTTACGGCCAATTTACGGCCCACCTTCTTTTGGCCCAACCATTTTAGGAACGGATCTTTGACACGTTCTACAACAATGTCATAGTTTGAAAGCTCATACAAGTATCTCACACCATTCATCTAACGTTTTACCAATTGGAAGTGGGGCTGATTTTGCACTACTTTATCCTCAAAATGGGGCCTGCCTATTGGAAGGGTCCAACCAGTTGGATTTGAGACCCTTCTCTTTTAAACGGTGCAAAGTTAATAGAAGCCTACCTCTTAGCATATACAATATTTTAATACTAAGATCATGTGTTCAAGTGCCGGTGCTTGAATTAAAAAAGAAAAGAAAAAAAAAAAAAAAAAAAAAAAAAAAAAAAAAAAAAAAAAAAAAACTTATGCTCATTTCCACTGAAAAGAATAGAATACAAAACAAGAAATAGTTTGGAGAGAATCAGAGTCTCATTGTTTCATAGGTTTCCAAAGAGATTTGAATCATATTATGTCATTTTTTGTTGCCTTGTGCTTAATTTCTTTAATATTCATGCATTTTGATGTTTAAAAGAGTTTATATATATATATATATATATATATATATATATATATATATATATATATATATATATATATATATATAAAGTGTCCAAACAGGTTCTTTTAGGGAAAAACTGCAAATGAATTCCTGTAAAGAGGGCCCCACATCATAAGTTGCAAATCTCTCTCAAGCTAATAGAAAAAGCAAGTCACTATTCCACTCTTTTCTATGGTGGGGTCCACTTGAGCTTTTGATCTGCCTCATTCTTTCTCTCATGCCTTAAAATAATCTCTTCAAATGGATGAATGATGTGGATACAACAAATATATCATGGAAGGGCTCAAAGAACGTGGTGACGTCGTCCAGGTCAGGAATGAGAGCATATTAGCTACTACTTGGTAAGTCCGTGGGTGTTATCCTAACCGTGTAGGGCACACCTTGATATATTTTCTATATCATTTATATGTTTTTTCATCATATTTTAGGATGTAATTCCAAATCATAAAAAGGTTCAAATCTCAAGTGAGCCATACCAATTAAAACAGTGATAAATAACCATTTAAAACCTTTTGCAGGCCAAAGAAGTTTTGGATCAATTTGATCCTTGTAATTTCCATTCATCCAGATTTTGTTGACACTATCAACAAGTTGGATTGCAAATGCACACTACTAAAACTTGACTAATGACCCTTTGTAATTTTTAATGGTGAGGCACTATATTACCTTTTCTGACACCGGTCCACCTAAGATTTAAATCTGCACAATGATTGATACCCCGCCCAAAAATGGGCCGGAGAAATGGATGGATAGCATGCATTTACAACACATCATCAAGGTAGGTCACACAACCAAGGCCACACTATGTTGGGTGAGGTCAGCGCCGCACCTAATCCACTCTCCCTTAGTAGGTGTTACGTAATCATGTAGGGCCCACCTTGATGTATTTTATGTAAATCCACACCATGATGTTTTACCATGTTATTTTAGGAAGTGATCCCAAAAATTGTGAAGCTCCAAATCACAAGTGGGCCATACTAATAGAAATAGTGATAAATAACTGTGTTGGTGTATTTTATGTATATCAATCTCGTTCATTTGTTTCTAAATCCGTTTATATGTAGATAAACTAATCATACCCTTTTAAAAAGTGTTTTGCATGGATGTGATTCGTTTCATGTTAGATCGGGATGGATTTTATTCTCCATCCTAATTAGCACATTCCAAACATATATGACCGTTCAAATTAACTTTAGGATGGATTGATCATAGAATTTAATCAATCTCATCATTATAAGTTATTCTTGTAATTTCACTTCTATTATACTTGGGCTATTATATCAGTTTTTCAACAACTTAGTTATATATATATATATATATATATATATATATATATATATATATATATATATCAATTCTTTACAAAATCTCAATTTATTTCAAACTTTATAACTTTTTTTTTCAAAATCACAATTTAAAAAAAAAAAAAAACTTTTCTTTTTTTTTTTTTTTTTTAATCTCAAAATTATTCAGAATCACAAAATTTCTCAAATCATATCTTTTTCCAAACTTCTGAACTTTTTTTTTTTTTTTTTCAAAATCATATATATATTTTTTAACTTATCAATTTTCATTTTCAAAATGTTAAAATTTTGTCAAAATCTCATTGTTTTTTAAATCTCTTTTTTTAATCATTGTCAAAAAATTTAACTACTTAATTTTCTTTTTCAAAAATTCATTTTCTATCAAAATCCCCATTTTTTAATCTAACTTTTTTCAAAATTTTAAACAAAATCTCATTTTTCTTATAAAAAATTTCAATTGTTTTAAAAATACGCTTTCTGATTTTTTTTAATTCAAAATCTCAATTTTTTTTCCCAAAATCCTTTTTTTTTCAAACTTAAAAATTTATTCAAACTTAACAAAAATTTCAAGATGCCAATTTTTTTAATATTTCAGAAGCAACATTTTTTTTTAAACTTTTCAATTTTCTTTTTCAAAATGACAATTTTTTAACCATAATCTCGGAGTTTTTTTAAATCAGTATTTTTTTTTTTTTTTACAATCACTATTTTTTAACTTCTCAATTTTCCTTCTCAAAATGTCAGTTTTATGTCAAAATCTCGATTTTTTAATTTAATCTCATTTTTCTTCTAAATTTCTATTTTAAAATGTTTTTTTTTATTACTTATCAATTCTTTATTCAAATTCTATTTTATTTTTTAAAAATCTCACTTTTGCTATTCAAACTTAACAAAAATTTTAAGATGCCAATTTTATTTTTTTCAGAAGCAACATTTTTATTTTTTTTTCAACTTTTCAATTTTCTTTTCAAAATGACAATTTTTCAGTCATAATCTCGGTGTTTTTTTAAATCAGTATTTTTTTTTTTTTTTTTTTTTACAATCACTATTTTTTAACTTCTCAATTTTCCTTCTCAAAATGTCAGTTTTTTTGGTCAAAATCTTGAATTTTTAATTTAATCTCATTTTTTCTTCAAAATTTCTATTTTAATTTTTAATTTTTTTTTTACTTATCAATTCTTTATTCAAATTCTATTTTATTTTTTAAAAATCTCACTTTTGCTATCGAATTTTTCAATTATTTTTAAAAATAGAAAATCTCAATTTCTTTTTCATAATATGAGAATTTTTGAAAGTTGTCAAAATTTTCATAATGATTTTAGTCTTTTAAATTTTCTTTTTCAAAATATCACAATTCTTTTTTAAACTTCCCAATTTTATTTTTTTCGAAATCATAATTTTTTTTAACTTTTCAATTTTCTTTTTCAAAAGGTCAATTATTTATTAAAATCTCGATTTTTTTAATCGCAATTTTTTTTTGAACTTCATTTTCTCAAGTCTTGATTTTTAATGAAGTACCAAGGATGTAGAGTGTGATTTTTCACATGATATTTCAAAATATTTAAGTAACAGTTTTAAAGACAAAAATAAAATAAAATTTCCACTCAATTGATATAAAACAAAACACAAACAATGCATTCAATCAATTGATGCAAAAATAGCATTCGATACAAATAAAAACAATTAAACCACTGCAATTCTATTAAAAAACACTTCTTAGACTACAATTGTAACACCTCGTACTTTTCAGTACTCGGGTGTTACCGTATAACCAAATTTTGAATAAATGCAAGCCTAGCTTAAGCAAACGATCACGTGCATTTCAGTCAAAATTCAACCATTGAAAGTAATCCCTATCTATATATTAAACCATCTATTTTAATTGATTCTTGAAATGGTCCACCACAACTTTAAAGACATCTATTTTAAGATCTCAATCGTTGTGGTAGACTAATTATGCCATTCATCATCGATTCCAGGACATAAAATAAAGGTTCACCAGTCATTAGATCCACAACATCCTGTTGATCGCTATAATACCCGATTTCCTTAATCCAACCATTAGATTATAAAATAAATCTCCAGGTTACAAATAGACAACCCTCGAAACCATTTAAAATAGTTTAATGTGGACAATAAAAAGCCCTGACCTTAGATCATCTTAAATCAAGATCCAAATAGCAAGATCTATAACTCATCAGGGCCTACAACACTTGGGACACATTACTCGTTTATCGGGATATTATACCTATCTTGGGATTTTACTTAAAACACGCCCTAGGAACCTTTGTCAACAATGATTTAACATGAGCACATCCAACTGTTGAATTATTTGAATCATTAGGATGTCGAGATTCGTTAACTAGACGTTCACTTAATATGACTCACTTAGCAATCTAAAATGATTAATCTTCCTTACTAAATCCCTATAAGGGGCTCATTGAGTAAATCAACGGCATTGATCAAGATGCAAACTATAAACAACTTAGAAAGTAATAATAACAATAACAATAATAATAATAATCTATAATAAAGTAATAACAAACTTTATATTAAAACTATTAATTGGTTACTAACATATTTTGGAGGCCTTGGGCATATACAATGGCCCATTAATACCTTTTAATCGTTGATAATCGGTTTGGAATTAATCCAACTGTCGGATTGCTATAATAGACACTTGAAAGCCGTAGTTCATTTAGTAGGGCCCATCTAACCTTTGGATATGACCGATCTTCTGTCACAGGCCCTTAGTGGGGCCTCTGAAGGGAATGGACGGTGGAGATCTCACGTCAACATCATGACTCGAAGAAACTTCGAGTCGTGCGTGTGCGCCGTTCACGTGTACCAGCGGTGCATTGGAGTACACCTCCAGTCAAAATCGGGATGACCCGACAATTCTGAAGAAGGAATTTCTCTTCTTCTTTTCGATTTCTCGCCAGCGAAATGGACGTACGTCCATTCTTTGATCAGCGGCCCACAAAAATTGTCCATCTGGACAATCCAAACCATCCATCGTGTGAGGAATTAAATTGTTATGGAATCCTGGGTAGTTTCACCCGTTGGTATGCACCTGAATGCACACAATCCTTTCCGAGAACAGACCCTACAAGCACTTGTTTCAAAAAAACGGAAACTGTTTTTCGGACAACACGCTGGCAATCCGCGTGCCCTGGCGTCCGTCCATACTAGCCGTCCATTTGTACGGATCATCCATTGCTCCCCCTGGTTTGAGGTGTTCCTAGCAAACCAAAGAAAACCGACGGTTTCCTACCCACTGTTTCATAGGCGGTTTCGGTTAGAGAAGATCCGGACCGTTGCTATCGATTTGACGGCTTGAAAGTGTTGGGGCAGCCATATAAGGTAGGCTGCAATAGAGAGAAAACCAATCCTACCGCCATTCTTTCAAGAGCTCTAGAAAACCGGCCGTTTTCTCCTTCGCTCGAACCCAGCACCTGAAACCCCTCCGAGCTTCAATCCCTCCATTCCATGAGCTCCCCACGACCAAACCTGAGCATCCACAAGAATCAGATCTTGAGGATGCCCCTCCGTTTGCGATCTGCCATGAAAACTGGGTCTTCTTCCTCGTTTGAAGATGAGCCGCACCACACCGAGTCGCTCTGACTCATGATGGGTCCTGGTCGGGTTGGATTTACGTCTAGCCAGAGAAGAAGAAGAAGAAAGGAAAAGAAGGAAGAAGGAAGAAGAATAGAGAAGCGAATGAGAGAGGAAGAGGCGTTGCAGCGTGGTGGTGCACTGAGTCACCACCTGACTCGCTGGTGGTTCCAGGCGTTGAGTCCGGACAGTTGTGGTGAGTCAGGGATAACCGAGTTAGGTCTGGGCTGGACTGCAAGCTTGGTAGATTGACGCAGGAGAAGAAACAGAGGGAGAAAGAGAGAGAAAGAGAATAGAGAGAGAGAGAGAGAGAGAGAGAGAGAGAGAGAGAGAGAGAGAGAGAGATGGATGGTGGAGTTGCACCACATCACAGTCAGCGGACTGAGTCGCTGATTCGGTTCAGGTTCGAGGCAGGCCTGGTTCGGTCGTGCTGTTGCTGACCAGAAAGTGAGAGCAATGACAGGGAAGATCGAGTGAGAAAGAAGAGAAAGGGGGAAAGAAAAGAGAAAGCAGGGAGTGGCTATGGGCCTTTATTAGCTGAGTCGACTCGGTGGACTTCCATCGAGTTGTCGAGTTTTGGTGAACTCAGCCAAATCCAGTTATATCAGCTTGGTAGTGAAGTTCGACTCCACGCCTAGACCGTGTTATTTCAGCCAAGTTACCAAGTTTAGTGACTCATTTGGGTAGGTAAGTTGACCCAACATATTATAATGCTAATTTGAGTTTAATTGGGAATTATTTCTATTATAAGGAGATGAGAAATCTTAAATTTCCCATGTGCAGGATCTTCCATATAAGAGATTGACTATGGTGGTTCAAATCGAATTGAAATTAGGACTGGTTCAAATCGAATTGAAATTAGGACTGGTCAAGGGTTTGGAATCCCCCAAATCACCCAAATAATTACCACTCTTATTATTGGGATCGGTAATGTTATGCACGATTAGACATTAGTAGGTCATCTATGACTTGTTATTATACACAAATTTCAATTATTAAATAATAATATTTTATTTATCATTCTTGAATATTTGTATTGGATTGTACTAATTGGTATCATCATAACAATCATTATGGCTACATAGCTAGTATTAATTATAACACTCATATTAATAAATACTTTATAATTATTAAATTAATATTGAAATTAATTACACAGCAACTAGGGTTCAAACCCTAACCTAGATCTAAGTAATCTAAACCATAAGTTATGATCTTAACCATTAGTAGATTATCCATACCTATATTAGTTATTATAAATAAATAAGAAAATTTATGGTTATTAAATATTAGCATTTTATTCATCATGCCTGAGTATTATCATTGATAGTAGATTGTACAATTTGATACCATCACGATGATTATCGTTGCTGCGATAGCTAACGTTAATTGCAACATTGATATTAATAAATATTTTATAACTGTTAAATTAACATTATAATTAATTATACACCGTTAGGGTTCAATCTTAAAAACCTAGCCTAAACCTAAACTCTAGGATAAAACCATAGACCTAAGCAACCTAAACTATAGGACAATAACCTAAACCTAGATAGTGTGTGAGATTTGGATCTAGAATGGTATTTGAGTCATCGTACAATAATAATAATAATAATAATAATAATAATAATAATTCAGGATTCAAATCCTAAAATCTAAGTTTAGGACTAAACTCAAAGATGAAACCTTAATTATACATCAAATCCTAAATAATAATCAATTCAAACCTTAGGCCGTGAGTGCATGGAACTCGAATCTAATTGTACAATTTTATAACTTGTGGTAGGGTCGACCTGGTTCAAAACATCAGGCGGTGATTTCTTCTCCTTGAGCTTGCCATTTTCCCATTAGCTTAAATTATAGTTTTATTTTAATTTATAAATGATATCTCCATTCTATAACAACATGTATTGATTGTTGGAATTGAGTTGCTACATCACATGTTTAATGTTTATCCTGTATATTTGATTTATGCTATTGGATTACTTGTGGATTGCTTCTGTGATTTAAACTGGTACATCAGTGGAAAACCCCTACTTATAGATATATACCCATACTTCGGATGTAACTCGAATGATGGTGATTGCAATGAACTTTTAACCTAGTGGTTATTGAGTAGTGGTATAAATGGATCATTGATGTGGGTCTACCATCCAGGGTTGTTGTATCTAAGTAGTTTTCAAGGATGATATTTTATCGCATGGTTTTGATACTCGTCTTACGTGGCTTATTTTGATATTTTCCCTATGTGACTTGTTTTGATATTGGGCCTACATGACTTTGTTTTGGTATTTTTCTTATATGGGTTCAATGTTTTGTACTGTATAACCATGCGATGGTAAGCCCCATATACTATAATATGATTAGCCACTAGTCACTGAGTTTCTATTAAGCATCCTAAGATGGTAGTCTCATGAGCTGGGGTTGGTGGTATGGGACCTATGCTCGAGTTGTCAGCATATGCTGGTGACGAGCCCCCGTAGTGACATTGAACTTATTTAAAACTGGTTTATTGTAACTGGATTAATAATGGTTTGGCTAATCATGCATACATGGCACGGACCGACGTCTATCGCTAACGTACGTGATGTATGATAGACAGTCATTACGCCGCACATAGTATGCTTTCGCTGACGACTAACCTCAGTCTGACTGGATGTTTTTTCCAGGTCGATGATTGCATGGGCGACAAGCCCAACTTCCGCATGGATGTGCATCTCAATGGCGATGATTGTATTTATGCATCCATGCATCTGATAAGACCTGCATTATTGATGCAGGGATGAACGTGATGAGGTCGATCACCATCTTCCTCAAGGATAACTACTCCGAATCCACGGAGCTTCTCTGGACTCCTCACAGAGACTTCTCGAATCCACGAGGAAAGAAAGCAGGAAGATAGAAATAAATTCTAATAAATTCAAAATTAATTGATGAATGCATAAAAATGAGTTTACACCCCTTTAAATAAGGGAACCAAGCAACAGGAAAGAAATCAAACTCAAACTACAACTAAAACTCCTAGAATCCGCGACTTACTATAAATAGTAAACTTACTATTTATAAACGGTCATGATGTCTACTAGTGCGCAAGGTTTTCGGCCAAAAATGGTAAGTGTCCTATTTGGCTTCACCAAACCGTTCTCCTAATTATCCTAAGCACTTTTCATGTTGGACACAACTACTAAAGCCCAACGGATGAAGAGCTATAAGCAAACTAAAACTTACTATTTATAGTAAAGACAAAATTAAAATAGCGAAACGACTGTCGATCAGGGGGTTTCTCGCAAATCCGGGCTGCGCAACCAGGCATAGCGGGCTTGGTTGGCTAAAGTAGCTCGTTCTACCCCAAATTCATATATTTTACGTCAGATAACTCATTTCGGATTGCAAGATACGCCCGATCTAAGGTCCAACGGTCCGGATCACTTATGTTGTCGACCGTGCCTTTTCTGATCCATCTTGGCCATGAAATTATCCGTGACCCGCTCTACATTAGTCCCCTCCACTTGAAAAGAACTCGTCCTCGAGTTCTCCTCCTGCGCTGGTTCATGATACTCGGTCAGGTCCGCGACGTTGAAAGTCCGTGAGATCGTCAGGTCATCTGGAAGATCAACAACATAAGCATTGTCATTGATCTTTTGGATGATTGGTACCGGTCCAATCTTCTTATTTTTCAACTTGTTGTATGTCCCGGTCGGAAATCTCTCTTTACGCAGATGGATCATAACGCGGTCGCCCACCTCAAACACTTTTTGTCGCCAGTGCTTGTCCACTTGTTCCTTGTACTTCTCGTTCGAGGCATGTAGCTTGGCCTGCACTTTTGCATGAATTCCCATGATCTTATCTGCTATATGTTCTGCTGCAACACTCGTGCCTGGGTGCTTGGGCAAAGGGACTAAGTCAATTGTGTGGCGAGGCACTCGTCCGTAGATAATCTGGAGCAGCGATTTCCCTGTCGAGCGGTTCACCATGTTGTTGAATGCAAACTCTGCTTGAGACAAGGCCAAGTCCCTCTGCTTCAGCTTTTCTCCTGCAATACTGCGAAGGAGGTTTCCCAATGTGGGATTCACAACTTTGGTCTGCCCATCAGTCTGTAGGTGGTAAGCACTGCTGAATTGAAGTCGTGTATCGAATCGAGTCCACAAAATCTGTCAAAAGTGGCTAATGAACTTCGTGTCACGATCAGAAGTAATGGTCTTAGAGACCCCATGTAGCCGTACGACCTCCCTGAAGAAGAGATTCGCCACGTTGTTGCGTCGAGGGTCTTCTTGCATGGGATAAAGTGCGCCATCTTGGAGAAACGATCGACCACCATAAACACCGAATCCATGCCGCGTTGTGTTCGTGGAAGACCAAGCACGAAGTCCATTGATAAATCCTCCCAAGGACCATCAGGCATAGGTAACGGGGTGTAGAGTCCCGTATTCTGAGATTGCTCCTTGGAAGTTTGACAAATATGACAACGTTGTACGGTTCTTCCCATATCACATATTAATTGCGGCCAGTAATATCGTTCTTCCACAAGAGCTCGCATCTTGTCTCGCTAAGGTGTCCACCGAGGCCACCTCCATGTAACTCCTGAATAATCTACTCCCTTACAGAACTTTGGAGGATGTACAATCGATTCCCTTTGAAGAGAAAATCGTCATGTATATGAAGGTCACTGGGGTGACCTTCTTGACACTTTATCCAAGAATCCTTGAAATCCTCATCCTTGGCATACAACTCCTTGAGACAGTCGAAGCCGACCACCTCGTTACTCATCGTAATAAGTAGTGATGCACGACGACTAAGTGCATCAGCCACCTTGTTCTGCTGTCCTGACTTGTGCTTCAGAACGAACGTAAATTCCTTTAAAAATGCAACCCATCTACCATGCAAACGATTCACGTTAGTCTGACTATTAATAAACTTTAATGCTTGATGGTCAGTGTACAAAACAAACTCTCTTTGAATCAGATAATACCGTCAATGTCGTAGCGCCTGAACAACTACGTACAACTTAAGCTCATAAGTCGACCACTTCTTTCGTGCTTCGCTGAGCTTCTCGCTGTAGAAGGCTACCGGCCTGCCTTCCTGTGATAATACTCTCTAAATTCCAACATATGAAGTGTCACACTTAACCTCAAATAATTTATCGAAATTAGGAAGCACCAAGACCGCTGTTGTAGACAAACGATGCTTGATCTCGTTAAAGCTCTTGCCAGCTTTATCGGTCCACTGGAACGGTCTATTTTTCATGCAATCTGTTATAGGCGCGACTATGGTGCTAAAATCTCGCACAAATCGACGATAGAAAGTCGTCAAACCATGAAAACTCCTCACCTCATGGATGTTTGTCAGGATCGGCCATTCCTTATAGCTCGTACCTTTTCATCATCCACTCGAATGCCTGTGGACGTTACAACAAATCCTAGAAACAACAGGCAAATCCTAGAAACAACAGGCTGTCAGTTAAAAAGCTACACTTTTTCAAGTTGAGGTACAACTTGTTATCTTGTAGGACATACAACACCTGCCTGAGATGTTTCTTGTGTTCTGCCTCATCCTGACTCTATATTAATATGTCATCAAAATATACTACCACAAATCGTCCAGTGAACGGTTTTAGAACTTGATTCATCAAACGCATAAAAGTACTTCGTGCATTCGATAGGCCGAAGGGCATAACCAGGCACTCATACAATCCTTCCTTTATCTTGAATGTCGTTTTCCACTCATCGCCAGGTCGAATACGAATCTAATGGTACCCGCTCTTTAGATCTAGTTTAGAGAACACCTTGGCCCATCCCAGCATATCGAGCATGTCGTCCAACCGTGGTATTGAAAACCGATATTTGATGGTAATTTTGTTGATTGCTCGGCTGTCGATATACATGCGCTAGCTTCCATCTTTTTTTAGCGTTAATAATGCTGGTACAACACATGAGCTCATGCTCTCTCTTAATAGACCCTTACGGATCAATCCTCCACTTGCCCTTGAAGTATCTCAAACTCCTTCAGACTCATCCGATAATGAGGGCGATTGAGCAAGCTAGCCCCAGGGACGAGGTTTATGTGATGTTGGATGTCTCTCATGAGGGGCAATCCATCAGGTAAATCTTCAAGTCAGACTTTTTTGAATTCGTTTAGCAACAGTTTTAAGCTTGGAGGGATGTTTGAGGGTTCCTCTTCCTCGCCCTTCACCACTACGGCGTATACCTCACCGGTTTCCTTGGATTCCTCCATAAAATCTCGAATGGTCAAGAGAGAACTCCCCTCCACTTTAGAGGCTTTAAGGTGGTTCTCTGGTGCCATGGGGGCAAGAATTATTTTTCAACTATCCTTGATAAATATGTAAACATTGTCTCGTCCCCGATGGGTCGCATCACGGTCCGACTGCCAGGGTCGACCGAGTAGCATATGGCAGGCTTCCATGTCAACCACGTCACAAAGTATCTGATCCTTATAATGTTTACCAATTGAAAACGAGATAGTGCATTGTTCAGTTACCTTAGTCTCATTCACTTTTTTTATCCAACCAATTGAGTACGGGGAAGGATGTCTCGTCATTGGTAGCTACAACTTGTCCACCATCACTCTTGAGATGATGTTCTCGCTGCTACCACTGTCTATAATCACATCACAGACCTTTCCGCTGACAGTGTATCGAGTACGAAATATATTGTGCCGCTGTGGATGTAATTCCTTTCGCGGGGTATACAGTAGTCGCCTCACAATAAGAGATTCGCCACGATCCTCGCCTGTCACTTCACCGTCACCTGCTATTTCTTCAGTGATTTGTTATTATTCATCAAAACCATGATCTTCTTCTGCGACCTCATCCTCAGTGCCCCCTTCGTTTATAGTCAAGTGTGCTGCCGGATGTTGAAGACAAGTGTTTGATAAGTGACCTGGTTGGCCACAGCAGTAACAATTATTCGACCTTGGCCGAGCATAAGGATTCGGAATCCTACTCGGGCCCGCTGTTGTGGGTGCTGCCCGTTGAGGTCTAGATGGTCTGCTCCCAGTATCACGGTTTGCGGGTGGAGGAGATTGAGGACGCTCTCCTACCGGATCTTTTCCTCGAGCCAGCACTGGATCCTGTGCGGGACCCATCATAGGGGGTCGATTTGAAGGATAGGGACGATCAGGAGCTCTTGCAAGTTGTGTTTCTGCCCTTCCTGCCAATTGAATTACTTCATCTAGGGTCTCAACTAGGTACATCTGAACTTGGTCCTGAATTTTCGGTTGCAACCCACCTATAAATCATGTCACCTCCTGTGACTCAGATTCTGACAGATCGTTTCGTGTAGCCAACCGCTAGAATTCTTCAGTGTAATCTGTAACAGTTCGATTTCCTTATCGACAATTCTGGTATTGCTGGAATAAGATCTGCTCATAATCACTGGGGAGAAATCGTGATCGAAGAAGACGTCTCATCCGAGGCCATGATGCGATGGGCGCCTTATTTTGGCGGGCTCGTGAGAGTTGTAATTGTTCCCACCATGCAGAAACACCAGATTTTAATTTAAACACTACCAATTTCACCCTTTTATGATCTGACACATCCATATAATCGAAATATCTCTCTATTTTGGCTAGCCAATTAAGAAAATCTTCGATACGTAATAAACCGCTAAAACTAGGAAGTTCAACCTTACCTCGATAGTCTCTTTTAGCACGATCTAGACGATCGCCTCCATGGATTGGTCGTCGGTCAAAACCCTCATTAATATCTTCGTCGCTGAAACTAGAATCATCTGGTGTAGCCCTACGGTTTGTCACTGGTAGTGCTCTGCGATAATCGGGGTCACGTCGTACAGCAACCACGGGCGGTGGAGTGACCATAGGTGGTGGAGCACCACCTAGGGCTCGGGACGGAAGTAGTGCATCCGTCAAACGGTCGAGGGTTGCCTGCAACTCTTGCATAGTCAAATGACTCTCCCGATGGAAAGCTTCCATTCTTTCGGAAAGATAACGAATCCCTAGATCACCATCCACAGGATTTTGATTCATACCTTCATTGTTTGCCATCGGCCCGAGGGGAAACCTCGCTCTGATACCAAATTGACGCAGGGATGAACGTGATGATGTCGATCACCGTCTTCCTCAAGGATAACTATTCCGAATCAACGGAGCTTCTCTGGACTCCTCACAGAGACTTCTCGAATCCACGAGGAAAGAAAGCAGGAAAATAGAGATAAATTCTAATAAATTCGAAATTAATTGATGAATGCATAAAAATGAGTTTACACCCCTTTAAATAAGGGAACCAAGCAATAAGAAAGAAATCAGACTCAAACTACAACTAAAACTCTTAGAATCCGCGACTTACTATAAATAGTAAACTTACTATTTATAGACGGTCGTGATGTCTACTAGTGCGCAAGGTTTTTGGCCAAAAATAGTAAGTGTCCTATTTGGCTTCACCAAACTGTTCTCCTAATTATCCTAAGCACTTTTCATGTTGGACACAACTACTAAAGCCCAACGGATGAAGAGCTATAAGCAAACTAAAACTTACTATTTATAGTAAAAACGAAATTAAAATGGGAAAACGATCGTCAATCAGGGGGTTTCTCGCAAATCCGGGCTGCGCAACCCGACATAGCGGGTTGGTTGTCTAAAGTAGCTCGTTCTATCCCAAATTCATATATTTTACGTCAGATAACTCATTCCGGATTGCAAGATACGCCCGATCTATGGTCCAACAATCCAGATCACTTATGTTATCGACTGTGCCTTTTCTGATCCATCTTGGCCATGAAATTGTCCGGACCCGCTCTACATCAATTATGTACTGTTTTGTATGCTTTGTTTTATAATTATGCTTACCTAATGCAGCGACATGTAATCTTGAGGGGAATTCACATTGAGTTGGTCACTCATCCATCAAATATACAACTATACAAGTAGTACAGGTGATTTAAGTGATATACAGATTCAGATTGTTAAGGAGCCATTATGATGGTCAAGGAAGCGTGGTTGTACTTGTCAAGGAAGCTGCCCGATCTTACGACTTTTGTTTATATATTTTCTTTTATATTGCTCATGTATGTAAATCTTATAATTATTAACGTTGAAACATTGGTTTGTATAAGTCATAATGGGAAATCTCTTGTATATTCTAAATATAATTGTAATTTTTCCTTTATGCTTACTTGTTCATTTTACGCTTATTGTTGAGGGTCAAATATTACATATTAGACCCTAGTTATTACCTGGATTTACGAACATTATACTGTCTAATAGCCTGATTTAATCGTGTTTGTGATGCAGGGGTCTTTATGAGCTTGAACTGGAAATGGGTGTTAAAAACATGGTTTTAGCGCTCAAGATGCACCAAGGCAAGGGACACACTCCAGGGGACTAAGATCAACTAAAATTACACGCTAGGGATCCGAGAAAATCAAAGAACTGAAGCTCAAATGGTCTAAAATTCATTCAGAATGCAAGATCACATGTTTCCCACCATTCGTTCAGTTTGAAACTTCATACATAGTCTTAATGCCATAAATTAACCGTACACGTCAAAAATCATCCATTAGATCATTGCGGAAGTGGCCTAACGGGCAGATCAGCCCATCAATCTTCAATTTGGGGCCCACCCGCCAGCTGGATATACTTGATAATTGTTCTCAACGGGTAAAATAATGTGAGGAACAGAATGGGCGGATTGGATTTCTTGAAAGCTTCATAGTGGACCCTATATGTACAGCGTGTGTACATAGTGTACACACCCCGCCGTGCACGAGATTTCCCAAAAGTCGGTCAGCGCAGCTGACCGACGTTTCCGTCTACAATTCAAAAAAAAAAAAAAAAAAAAAAAAAAAAAAACGTGCAGCGGACGCACGGCCGCTGGCCGTTTTCACGGACGTTATTGGGCCCCACACAAGCTCCGTACGTCTGATCCAAGCCGTCCATCTTGTAGAGGGCTTCGAGAGCTACAAAATCATGTTGTCACTTTTCACCCATGCATGCACACGTGTGAGATACAGAGGCCATAAAAGGGCTGCCCGGTAGCGTTCAAATCTGATCTTTTAGTTATTTCTTCTTTGGGACACGTCAATGGATGTTCAAAACTACTCATTCTTGACTGAAATTTCATCCTGAATTCAATGGACGGGGTGGATTTTCTAGAAAATGCTTCTGTGGGGCCCACCAATCACAACAGCAAAATGGTGCGAAAGGTTTCGCACATCCGCGAAAACTGACTTTTTCGGGCGGTTTTGGCCCACCATCTTTAATTATATGGCAGATCTGAACCGTCTATCATGTAGAGAACCCAAGAAAGTACTAAGGGACGGTGTTTCTTTGAAATTTGAGCGAGAAAAGTGGCGTGTTTCGAGGCACCGAACTAGGCTGCGAAAATTACACTCCGTGTCCTGCTACAACTCTGTCACAGACTCCAGCCTTCCAGCAGCTATAAAAGGAGGCTTTGGACGTGGGGAGCATTCATTCAGGTCTAGGAAGGAAGAAAAAGAGAGACGTGGAGGCTCGGGAAGGGACGTGAAGCAGAAGAAAAAAAGAGTATTTTCTTTTTATTTTTTTTTAGTTTATTTCAATTGTGGAGATTTAGCCATCCATGTCTAGCTAAACCTCTTAGCTAGGGCTAAGAGGTGAAGCTTGTAGTGAGATGGGAGATTTGATTTTATTTAAATTTTAATGCATGAATTGAAGTTGATTTTAGTTAATTATTATGGGAATGTTTTAGGTTTTTAATAGTCTGTTGTGACTGAAATTACAATGGGTCAGCAATGGCTTTGAATATTTCCGTTCTCTTCAATGTTTATGATGTCAGGAAGCCCTGTTGTTCACCATAGTCTCCTGGGCATGGTTGGATGTCGGTACCCTTCCTAACCTTCATACATGTGATGGGTTGGTAATTAGTTTGATTCTGTTGTTTGCCATAGTCTTTGGGCATGGTTTGGTGATAGAATCTATTCTAATTCATCTTCCTTTCATGTCTTTGAAAACTAGATCAACGACAGTTTAGTAATTTTCATAATTTTTGATGCAAGCATAAGTTCTCCCTGATCTCTACAAGTGGATCCTCTGAATCCCTAGTTTCCTTACCTCTGATTTCTCCTATAAGTTTTACATTAATAGTTTACAATTATTCCTCAATTTATAATTCAATTCAGATTTCATCTCATTCTAGTTCTATTTCCAGTTAATTTTAGATAACGTACAAGTTTCAGTCCCTTGGGATTCGACCTCGGTCTTACCGAGTTATTACTACATCACAACCCTGCACTTGGGGAGTGAACACTTATCTGCTTACTCTGATACTCAAATATATATATATATATACACACATACGAATTTGACCATCCTTTAAGGTCAACATTCGGATTTTTGAGAAACGAGTCATATACTCGAGTCTTGAAAAGTCGTAGCGTTACAACAATAATGTACAAATTTCCACTAAATTCTACAAAAAAAAACAAGTCGGGGCAAAAATGATTTTACAACATACCATGATCGATTGCAAAAGCAAATACGTCGCTAAATGGTTTGTTTTAAAGGTTGTATTTTGCAATAGACCAAAATACGTCACAAAATCTTTGTTACGGACCAAATCCATTGCAATTCTCAATTTAGGGACGAACTTCAATTTCCAATAAAAAGTTGTGCCCGACGGAAATTTTCCGGTAGAAACGGATATAGTCTGCCGAACCAATCCTTTTTTTCCAACCAACGATGTCCGTCACAAATTCACAATTTTAACATAGTGCTGGGTCATCCATTTTGTTGGCCATTGATTGAATGGCTAGATTTCATCATATTGAAGTGATTCTTGTGCTGAACAAGGGAATTAGATCGGAGGGGCCCAAAGAATAACGATCTAATGTAGGATGACTTTCTCATAAATGATTGGAAATTTTACAAAAAAAATATTTAATATATAATTTATATTCTAGTGATTTTTTCAAAAAAGGTTTTTAACAAGCTACCCCATTAATTAATTTTCATTGAATTATTTGTTTAGGAAAGTTGGCAAGCATATGGTTAACCGATCAGGTGGCTTCACTGTAATGTTTACATAAAATCTACCTAGAACACTAGGTGTGTCAAGCCATGTTAAGGCCTAGGTCCAAAAAACCAACACCATGCATCCATGATTCAAGTGGACCGTTCCGATTGGAAAAAGTGTATAGGGCAATGTTCACCCTCCAAACTATTTCCCTTAGTGTCGCTCATCTGAATCACATATAGGTGTGATTTTCAGGCCTCTTACCTAAATTTTAGTGTGTCAATTAATCGTTGTAGCTGATTTTATATAATCATCATGATGGTCCTTATAAAAATCAAGGTGTATATATTTTTATTGACTTCTTCCTTTGTTGTAGCCCCTCCTGGCTTGATTTTTTAGTCCAAAGACTAACATAGGATCACACATCTAATGGCTAGTGTGGATTTTATATACTGCATCATGGTGGCCTCAAAACAATCAAGGGTGGAATCCTCACCTAATGTTCAGATTAACAAAAGTAAATTTTACAAATAACTAAATATTATGAAATTTACGTTTGGTACCTTTTTCAAAAAGATAACTCATTAACAGATATTAGCATTCCAATACCTTATTTCACCACTGGTTGGTGGGCATTTTTTTAAAATTTTAAAATTTTTAATTTTTAAAATTTAAGAGCTTTTCATATATCATAAAATAGCCAATTACGTTCGGGGATCCCCCAGGAGAAAAAGAACCTGGGGGAAGCCTATCATAAAAATCAGAAAAACTATGCATAGCACTTAACAGACCGGAGAAAATGAGGCCCAACAGGCCGCTCAAAGAAACCAAAACTGCTTAGCCTCAGCCCCTCTCAACTCTTGAACCTTCCCTAATGGAACTAAGCCCCACTTTGTCAAGAAAAAAGAGGCCTCTAACCTTGGCCAGGAGGCTAGCCTGACGCAGAACCAACGAGCAACCTTGCTCCACACTCCCCGCTCGGGCCATTGCGTTGGCCACTGAGTTGCCTTCTCTAAAGATATGTGGGAACTTAAAATTCCCTCTACGCCTAATGCAATTGATCCTATGGATCCAGTACCCCCGGTACCAAGCAGGAAGTTAACCACCAATTGGGAATCCGATTCCACAACCAGATTATGAAAGCCTCTGCCTTGACAAAGTTCCATACCATCAAGGATAGCTCTCAACTCTGCGTTAACATTAGACCCCACGCCATAACCTAGGGAGAATGCGAATTGAAACTCTCCCTTGTCATCTCTACAGATGCCTGCCTCACCGGAGTTACTTGGGTTGCCTATCGATGAACTGTCCACACTGATTTTCACCCATCCTGGCTGCAGTCTGACCCATCTCACCACCTTGGGGAGGGGATTGTGGCCATGAATGGAGCTCCATCTACAAGCTGGGGGGAGAAATGGATTGCCTTCTGTGGTTGATGCCAGCACTGGCCGCTGAACGAGCAGGCAAAGCCGGGATACTACGAAAGACAGCTGGTTGGTGGGCATGCATGCAAATAAGTCGGTTCCTTGGGTGGGCCCCAGTGTGATGTTTTTATAAAATTCACCCCAACCATCAAGTATGTTACCTTATTTTAGTCCAGTGGCTGAAAAATCTCTCCCATCTGTGATTTAGGCGGACCATATGATTGGAAACAATATACAGGGCAACGACCATCTTCCAAGCTGTTTTCCTTGGCATGGCCCACCTAAATCACAGATGAGCCTGATTTTTTGGCCTCAGGCTTAAATGTTGATGTTACATCTCACGATTTGAGTGGAATTTATATAATCATCATAGTGGGGCTTATAAAAATCAAGGATAAAGGTCACTCCTAGCAGCTTTCTTTGACGTGGCCCACTTAAATCACTAGTCATACCGAATTTTTTTTAAAATTTTTTCTCTAGGCCTAACTTGGGTTTATGATGGTTGGAGTGGATTTTGCATACACATTTCAATGGGTCCAGCCAAGGGGTCGTTTGAATGCCTGTAAAGTCAGTAAGTGGGAATCTGTTTACAAGTTATTAGATTACAAGAGGCATTTGTATGTTTGCCTGTAAACAAATTACATGCCATAATCTGACTATAGCTTTTAGCTGTAATCAGAAACATGAGAAACAGTTATGTTTCAAATTATAAGTAAAGTGATTTCAGGAATGGCTATAAATTTTGAAAAGTTTCAAAGCAGGGAGAGTTGTGGATCATTTTTCAACTGCTATAAGGACCCAAATTGAAAGAAGAAGAAGAAGGCATACCTTGGATGGTAGTGTGACAATGGCGAGTTTGGGAGCGATCAGGAATGGGTTTGGGCAGGTGTCTGCTCCGATTGGCGAGGGTGCATCACACAGTGATGATCAGCAAGGTGGGTTTGTTTTGATGGTACGGGTGATGGCTGGTGGATTTGAGCAGTGATGATGGTAGGGGTGATGTTGTGTTGGGGTTTTTTATGGGGATTTTTTGCCGGATGGGGTGGGGCGGTTGCTAGCAAAAATGGGTTCACAGCAGATGGTGGATTGTTGGATGGTGGGTGGCGGTGATGGGGATTTGGGTTCACAGAAGATGGAAATATGGGTTTGATAGATGGTGGATCCGAATGGATTAGAGCTAGTGGTCAGTGGACCATGTTTGATGAACAGCTGGCTGGATAATTCATCTAGTCAATAAGACGCTCAATTGATGGGAATGGTGGACCACACGTTATAAAAATAGATAATCTCATTCATTGCAACTTTGTGGGCTATAAATCTAAATTTTATGATATTAAATCTTATACTTTCTATTTTTTCTCTTACTATTTTTTTGCTAGATGCTTTTCTAAAACAAATTGTATTTGTGCTGTGAACTGATACTAGGAAATTAAACCGAGTCAAGAAAAATTTCCATTAATCACATGATTTTGTTTTACAAGTTCACTGCCTCTTAATGCTTTCATTACTAGGGGATTGTCTCTCAATAAAGATGTTGGTTAATTACTTATACTCAATAGTTTCTCATCCTAAAAAGAGAATTCAGGCTATGACATGTGACAACACTAGAAGAGCTAGAAATCGGTAATTATGAAAGTCTAACTATTGTTGTCCCCAATTAGAGAAGCGATGTAAGAAGGAGAAAGGCAAGGATTGGAACAAGATAGCACACATCCCATATATTGACATTGGATATATACCGAATCTGAATCCCGGAGAGGAGGCGAATGGTGTCGACGTCTACTAGAGTTGAAGAGGAAATGCATCAACACTCTCCTTCCTACCTCTTCTTCCAATTGTAAGTACTACATCAGCAGAAAACTCCTTTCCACACGTATTTTTAGAAATCCACCAATCCAAATAGGCAAGCAGATCATCCTTATAGAGGTTGTTGGATGAGCCAAATTGCATGCTCAACAATCATACATTGAAGGATGTTATTATTCAATAACACATTTACCTTGATTATACATACCAAGTAATGAAGTAAATTCCAAAGAACTATGGGTCCATTTATGCAAATTGAAAACCTATACATGCCATATAAATTCTATTTGAGCATTGTCAACTAGCTCCATTTTTGTTACTGGATTGCTTTCTATGGTTGGCTGATTTATTTGGCAAACAGAATGTCACGCCCCAAACTCGGAAACCGGGCTCACAAAATTCCCGATCGCCGAATCCGGCACCGACAGCCTCCGTAGAACCCCATTCTCGGCTCCTAGCTCCCATTCGCCAGGTTCCGATCCTGGGATGCTACGAGGAGGATTTTTAACATCAGTCTGATACGTAATAAGCATAACCAAAGGCATAACCCACAAACAACAACCAAGCACTCCATTACATTTCCACTATGATCAAAAACTTTACAAGTACAATGAGCATAAAGGGAAAATACAATGGTAAAGAACAAAACTCCAAAATGCTCTACAACGTGCTCCTGTCTCAGCGCTGCTGCAGTCCAACGTCACCTGCACGCAACGGTCGTGCATAAGCTTACAGAAAGCTTAGAGGGTGGTGAAAGTGTGTGCGCAAGGTAGTAATATGAATGCAATGTCAGAGTAATGCGGAATATACAGATGGAAACAAAACGTCATGAGCCGTACCAAGGCTATGCAATACAAGACATGAATGGTATCGGCCATCCCAAGGCCATGCAATGTACAATGCAACTCAAGCATACAGATACTCATCAATGTCCACACGTCAATACAGCTCAAAGTATGGAATATCACCGGGGTCTAGTACACTCTGAACCAGATTGCCGCCACATCGCGCGCAATAAGGTAAGTGGAAGAGACCTCACTATCCGTCTGCCAATATCGGGCGCGACTCGTCGATAGCGGACCCATTCCTCGAGCTGGTCAAACTCAGCCTAGTATTGCCCCCTACTCTCTGGCGGGTAAGGCTGCACCCCCTTCCAACCGACCACGACACAGTGGAGAGCGTAACCGTCTGGTATTCGGTACTCAACGCTCATCTACCCACTCGGTCTAGACGTTGGAGCAACCTCTTGGTACCATAAGGGTTTAGGGACTTTCACCCAGGGATATCTATAGTACCCCATGTAGAACAAGATTTCCGGTATCCAATCCTGACAATCACGATGCGTCTATGGAGGCTACGGCCCTGATGTCGCTAGGGCGTACAACAACCATATCACACAAATGCGGAATGCATGAATCACGCTATCCAGTCATGCAACCAATCCTGCGCGTACCGTGCGCTCATGTAGGGCAACACCGCCTAACCGGGAGCCCATAAACAACCTGCCCGAAGGCATATGCCATGATCAGTCAATCCTCATATCAAGCATGCATATGATGCGTATGATCATGGGTCATGAAACTATACTAAACATGTTATAATAAAATGCATTATCTTACAATGCAGATGAGCCTGAACGGCCTAAATACGATAAACATAGTCCAGTAATGGGCCCTAAGGAGAGTCGTAATGTGGACATCCAACCAACATTACACTCGCAATGTGGACATCAAACCAGCATTACTTCCCAGGCACAATCTTCTTAAAACACCGCTACATAATCGGTATTGGGTTTACACATTGCAATGGACCTTATGTTCCTCCCATTGGGCCTTACATATATATCAAATGGGCCATAGCTTATGGGCTCTTATTCATCAGATGGGCCACAGAAATGGGCCAAACCAATGGGCCTTAAGTGCATTACAATGGGTTAAACCCGTGGGCCTTGGATTGCACCAATTGGACCTAGTCACATGAGTCTAATATGTATCAAATGGGCCACACCAATTGGACCCCAAATGTATATCAACTGGGCCTCAACCCAGAGGTCTTATATGAGTCGAATGGGCCTAAATCCCTAGGCCTTAATCAAATAAAATGAGCCCAATCTCATGGGTCTCAAATAAATCCAGTGGGCCTAATCCCATGGGCCCTTTTTGTAATCAAATGGGTTTAATCCCATGGGTCTTACAATATACCAAATGGGTTCACTTACAGAGGCTTCAAGAATGCAACAATGGGTCTAGTTACCTGGGCCTGGAAGTGCAACAAATGGGCCTAGTCCCATGGACTTGAGACATAACAAGTGGGCCTAAACCCATAGACCTTTTTCAAAGCGAATGGGACTAGTCCATAGGCTTTAAATAGTCCAAATGGGCCTAACCCATAGACCTTGCATGCCTAACAAAGTGGGCCTAAACCCCTAGGCCTTAAATGAATCGAATGGGCCTAGCCCGTAAGCTTTTCATACATCAAGTGGGCCTAACTCATAGGCCTGTTACACATCACATGAACAAGGTGGGTCCCACTGTCCAGTGGACAGTGCGGATATCACACATACAATCTAAGGGCCCCACCGTCCGCTGGACGGTGGGAGTGCATATACCCAACAGTGGGTGCCACCGTCCACTGGACGGTGGACTTAAAGATACATGCATCAATCGTGGGTCCCATGTGGGGCCCACTCTGTAATGTTCATCTGCCATCCAACCCAATCATAATGTCACTCAACCTGGATGAAGGGAAAACGTAAAATTTCAGCTTGATCCAACACTTCTGTGGGTCCCAAAATCCTTTCAACGGTAACATTCAATTCACACTGTTTCTTATGGTGTGGGCCACCTGAGTTTTGGATCGACCTGAAATTCGGAGGGGGCCCACCTGAGAAGGGGACCCACCTAATGGACGGGGTAGATGAAACATGTACATCATGTGGGGCCCACGGCGGCAGCCGTGGGTTGCAGCACGGTAGCCGCCCGCCCGCCTGCACGCCAGCAGCGTGCTGGCCGCTGACAGGAGGCAGAGGCCATGCCTCTTTAACGTTTTCTTTTTTTAAAAAAAAAAAAAATTGCTTTTTCCCCGGGTTTTTGTGCGTGGGGCCCGCTACACCAAAATCCGTCCCGACCATTGCATTCAGTGGCTCATCGCCGTCCAAATGAGTCTAGAGTTTGAATTTTTTTGACGCTAGAAAAAGGATAAAATGAGAAAATGGATCCTTTAATGGTCGAGGTGCATTAATTGATGCTATGGCCCACCAGGTGATTGGATCAGCTCCAAACTTTTACCCAACGGCTAAAATGCCGTGGGTAAGAGGATGGACGGCTTGGATTGGACATAAACATCAGGGTGGGGCCCATGCAAGAGAACCACCCTAAACCCCTTCCTTTTTCTTTTGTTTTTGTTTTTTTGTGTCCAGGAAAGTCCAGCGTCCCAGACGCTGGACGGTGTCTCAAAAAAAATAAAATAAATCGTGATGGGCCTCTTTGAAGTGGGCCACCACTTACAGATGAGAGGGAAACACATGCAAGGTGGGCCCCACTTGAAGGACTCTTGGGCCAAAATAAATACCTCAAGGTGAGGTCCATTCAAGTGGGCCACACAACCCAAAAAAATAAGATCAAATAAAATAAAATAAAATGAAATAAAAGGACTGAAAGAGAGAGAGAGACATGGAGAGTGGGACACGGCTTGTGATGGAGGGACCCCGTCCTTATGGGCCCTCCCATACATGAAATCATACATCAACGGACCCCTTTGAACAAAGGACCATCAAAAATGTAAATCAACGGTGGAGATCCATTCTCCACCGTTATGGACGGTCTAGATGACCTTTTTGCAATGAAATAAACATCATGATGGGGTCCATGGAGAATGGCCCCATCATGGAACGATCATGATGATCCAAGTGGTCCATCGGCCACAAATAAGGGTCCCAAGTGAGATCCACACCATTGATCGGTGTGCCTCACTTGGTCCACCATAAAAATAAAAAAATCTACCCTATAGAAGCACCCACCGTCCGATCTTCTCGCTCCTAGGGGTTCCTTGGCACCTTGGCTTCAACTTCAACGGTTAGGATGAAGAATGGAGGGTTGAGATGGGAGATTTTTGGAATAGGAAGGTGGGCCACTTGAAGCTTAGGAACTTTGGGGAAATTCCATACGTATGGAACTCTTGGATTTCTTGTTGCTTGGAAGTTTTGGAATGAGAAAGAGAGTAAGAGAGAGAGTGATGTAAAGGGAGAGAGAGAGAGTGATGGATGGATGGGTGAGTGATGGTGGTGTAAGAGAAACTTGACTTTTGTGGCTTTTGTGTAAGAGAAGTATGGTTTAAGAAGACTTTTGTGGCTTTTTGTGTAAGAGAGGTATGGGGTGTGGAGACTTTTGTGGTTGCTTGGGAAAAGGGATGGAGGTGATGTGTACTTGACATGTGATGGGTTGATGGGTGATTGATTGATGGGATTGATGTGATTGATGTGACACATCGTTGAGATTCCCTTGATTTTCGCAACGCGCGGCGTTTTCTCGCACCGAACGTTGGCCCATAACTCTTGATCAGGGTATCGCCTCGGCGCACGAGTCACGGTATCGGAACCGCAACGACGGCGCGGTCGCTAAGGTATTGGTCTCGGGTTGAGTCGACTCGGGTTGTCGGTACATGAATCCAGGTCGCGCGTCGATATCGGTTAAGGGTCGAAAGTGGCCGAAATTCGACCGGTACGACCGCGGAAGTGTACGGAAAGGTACGGACCAAGATACGGGTCTTACACAGAACATTTAAACACCATAATTTCATCAAGGAATGTAAGTGGGACTCAAACAAATGAGATGGAGAAGAGGCCTAACAGCACGTGTCATCCTTGTACAGTTATAGGAAAACGAGCAAATGGCAGTTGGTGGTTGAACTAAAAATCAAGCCGGCCTGCTTATCAGGTGAGCGACAAGCTTACATCGAATGTCAATCAATACCTATTTTCTTTGCAAACTTTTTATTTTTGTGCTACAAATGTGGTTAAGTGGAGTGTTTACCATCCAGGTCGCAACTTAACAAACTTTGAATGTCTACAAATCTATAGTTGTCTCCATTTACAGAGGGTATGTGAGAAGGAGAAGGACGACGATTGGCACAAGATTGTACACACACTACAAGAAAATGGAGCATTGCCAGCACATTTTTACCGGCGGCCAACATTTATCGTTGGCATATATAAGAATCACCAATGGTTGGTGTGGCTAGTGCCGATTGAAAGAAACAAGCGCCCGAATGCACTTCCAAAAAAAAATCAGGCTGATTAACAAAATAGGTGGGCCACAGTTAACAAAACCTGTTCACGGCCAATAAAAAATGGTTGCCTGCATTTTGAGTTGTTAGGCCCGAGTCTTGTGACAGAGCATGGTGGGATCCTCAAGATGGACAGACTGGGTCTGACTTGCAGCATGGTGCATGTTTCAGTCCACTTACCTTCAGCTAGATTTCAAGCCTAGAGCTGATCCATTGGCCATATGGCTAGTACCCAGCAGGCTAGATTTCAAGCCTAGAGCTGGTCATGTGATTGTTTGGATCTTGGATAAATTTTGACCTAAGGCAGATTTCTACACCGATTCTAGAATTCATGTGATATTTCTAATTTGTTTGGGTATATGTACAGAGGGAAAAAGAAGTTGCTCTGAATAAAATACTTCAGTTGAAAAAGAAATTGGACCATCATTTTGGACTGGCATTTCCCGACCCGCTCTCTTGGGAACGACTGCGGAATGATGAGATACATTTGATGGCCAGAGATATAATTGGCCAAAAGCATTTGCTGGAGATTCTGGAACAAGGAGACATTGTAGCCACGCAAAACATGCTTGGCGCGACTCTAGGATCCATGGATGAGCTTATGGCCCACGAATCTGGAAATAAACTATTTCAGAATCTCTTGGATTCTTGCAATGTGAGCCAAATATTTGAAATTGTTCTCAGTGTTACGATACAAGATAGGGCGTTGATTAATGCAGCAGAAGAAAGATATGGGTGTGTATGGGTATGCATTCTTTTCTATTTTTGTATCATATCTTGTCTCTTTGTTCGTCTCTTTTAAATTTATCTGACCTTTCGGGTTCCAAGCTGTCCATTAGGTAAAATAGGTTGGTCCACTGACAAACAGGTGGGTTATAGTTTATGAAAATGGATAGCAAGAAAAGATAACTTGGTCGAGTTTCTCCAAGCCATCCATTTGTTTTTAAATATTATAGTCCATGTGATGAGAAACCATCCTATTTTTTGGGCCATGGAACACAACAGGACCCACCTGGAGGTGGCTTGGACCATGTGCAACACGTGTTCGCATTTAGATGGACCATCTTACACACTTCTTCACTTAATATTCTCTCCTTCTCTGAGCAGCTCTTTCTATTCATAGGCTAATTAAAAAGGTGTAGTGATACTCTCCACTTGTTATAAGTGTTACATCAGCTCTCGCTCCAGGAATCGTGTCTTGATGATCCACCCTTTCGGGTTAGATGTTTTCTAGCATTGTTTAATCCACCTAGACAATCACAAAGTACGGTAAACCAAGATGTCAAAATGACATTACGATGGGAAGATTAAGGCAATTCTCAAACGTAATCTAAGATGTAATATGCAGACTATCGTATATTAATCATCATAGACTGTGTGTGTGCTTCCATTACATTGCTCTAATCTGAACTTCTAAGCTAGTAACATTTCAATATTTGGGTTTTGGGCCACACCGTATTTGAACCTCTTCGCATGCATGAAGTTAAAAATCTTATTTGATATCATAAGGATTTAGGGGTGTTACCTGATTCAATTATCTAATCCTTGAAGCATATCTCGTTTTCTTTTTTACACTTTTTGAGCCAGTTGCATTTTGGACTGTTGAATTTAGTGGCTCAATCAATACTATGATGGAATGTAGGACAAAATTGCAGCAATTGGACCGCTCTGCGCATCCTGTTACTATGATTTTTTTCTGGTTGAACATGGACTTCTGCTCCAACCAATCCACTGATCAGATGGCTGCCACATGAACCTTGATTTTTGGATGTTTATTTATTTATTTATTTTTGAAAGATGACAATATTTTTTAAACAAAAAGCTAAAGGATAAACATGATACAAGATGGCTTAAAACAGCGCTTGGTTTTTTTTTTTGATATTTCTATAGACATGATGGCCCTTAGAACAAGAGTACCAATTCCCTGACGTGTTTGCAACATGTACCGTGAGGGACAGCTCGAGTGGGTAAAGTGACTCAAAGGAGCAAGGGTCAGAGAGTGTCCGCCTTCCGCCTTCTGCGCAAGACGTCTTTGCACGCTATACGTCTCCACCTTCCGCGCAACACCTTCCGCACAAAGCTTGTGTGATACATTGAAGTCCGCCTTCCGCACAAGGCTTGTGCGATACTTTGATGTGAAGTCCGCCTTCCACTCAAAGCTTGTGCAATACATTGAAGTGTAGCCCGCCTTCCGCGAAAAGCTTGTGCGATACATTGTAGTCTGTCTGCCTTCCGCTCAAAGCTTGTGCAATACATTGAAGTGTAGCCCGCCTTCCGCGCAAAGCTTGTGCGATACATTGTAGTCTATCTGCCTTCCGCTCAAAGCTTGTGCAATACATTGAAGTGTAGCCCGCCTTCCGCGCAAAGCTTGTGCGATACATTGTAGTCTGTCTGCCTTCCGCTCAAAGCTTGTGCAATACATTGAAGTGTAGCCCGCCTTCCGCACAAAGCTTGTGCGATACATTGTAGTCTGTCTGCCTTCCGCTCAAAGCTTGTGCAATACATTGAAGTGTAGCCCGCCTTCCGCGCAAAGCTTGTGCGATACATTGTAGTCTATCTGCCTTCCGCTCAAAGCTTGTGCAATACATTGAAGTGTAGCCCGCCTTCCGCGCAAAGGCAAAGCTTGTGCGATACATTGTAGTCTGTCTGCCTTCCGCTCAAAGCTTGTGCAATACATTGAAGTGTAGCCCGCCTTCCGCGCAAAGCTTGTGTGATACATTGTAGTCTATCTGCCTTCCGCTCAAAGCTTGTGCAATACATTGAAGTGTAGCCCGCCTTCCGCGCAAAGCTTGTGCGATACATTGTAGTCTGCCTGCCTTCCGCTCAAAGCTTGTGCAATACATTGAAGTGTAGCCCGCCTTCTGCGCAAAGCTTGTGCGATACATTGTAGTCTGTCTACCTTCCGCTCAAAGCTTGTGCAATACATTGAAGTGTAGCCCGCCTTCCACCAAAGCTTGTGCGATACATTGTAGTCTGTCTGCCTTCCGCTCAAAGCTTGTGCAATACATTGAAGTGTAGCCCGCCTTCCGCGCAAAGCTTGTGCGATACATTGTAGTCTGCCTTCCGCTCAAAGCTTGTCCGATACTTTGAAGTGAAGTCTGCCTTCCGCGCAAGACGTCTTTGCGCGCTAGATATCTTTGCACGCTAGAAGTCTCCGCCTTCCGCGCTACAAAGATCGCCTTCCGCTTCCGCCTTCAGCGCTACGAGCTACCGTCTTTCGCACTAGGAGTCTTTGCGCATGGGGAGTTTTTCCGCCTTCTGCGCTAGGAGTAGTTTCGCGGTAAGAGTATTTGCGCAGTAACACATCTAAGGAATGAAGCCACCTTCCCTCTATTGCGCGGTAGCTAGGTGCCGTTGTGCGGTATCACCTTCCAGCTGGTTGTTGTTGCGCGCCAGCCGTCTTTGCGCAAAATCCTCTTGTTGAATTGTGTAAACAATGAAGAGTTTCCCAGCACGATGATTCTAACAGGCTTCCCATGAGAAGGAGGGACCGAGCCCCTTCGAGAGGGGTTGAGCGGGAGATGGGGGAAAGAATGGGAAGATCTCCAAGGAAATCGCTCATCTCCAGATTTTCAGGAAATACACTAGGGGTTTCAGCTAATTTGTTGGAAACCTTCCCTACGATTGCCCACAGGAAGACTTCTCACCACTTTCCAAGGATTCGGGAAAGTAATCTACGTTTTCATTCACAAGTTCTCAGGCTCAATATCCCCCAGGGGCTATGCTTTTTTACGATTCCATTATGAAACTAATGCAAGAGCAGCGTTGGGGGTCCTTGATAGCAAAAAGATCAACGGTAGAGAAGTCTCTGTCAAGGTAGCAAAACCCAGACAGCCGTCGTCAGCCCCTCGTCATCCCTCAGCTATGCGTCACGCCTCCGGCTTTTTGATATTGTCAAATGGATCAGGCTAGCGAGGGACTGGTTCAAATTAAACATGGATGACTTCGCTCTTCACAATCCAGGGCCAGCAGGTGGTGGAGGCATTTGTAGAAACAGCAAAGGTGACATGGTTTTTACTTTTTTTCAGTGGGTATTGGACTGCGTCCAATAACATGGTAGAAATTCGAGCAATTTTTGACGGTATGGAGAGGTGTGTGTCTTCCGGTCTGGACTGCATTCACGGGAAGTCAACCTATGCTTGAAAATGAAAATATTAGCTAACTAAAATCAGAACTCTCGGCGCCCGGGGAACCTTTCTCTTCTCCCCACATTCCTTGCGAAGTAAATGGGCCTGCTGATGGGCTAGCTAAAAAGGGAAGTAGGTTGCAATCTGTTAGAACATTTTGGGAGGTTTCCTCCCTCCTCCGGCTAATCAAGGGCCATTTTCTTTTGGATAAAGCAGGTTTGGGCTCCATTAGAGAGCTTAAGAGACACCCAAATGTATAGGATATGATAGGGGGGCTGCTGTGTAGCTAGGGCCCCTGCCCGAATATCTTAAGCTGTAACTTTGTTTGACAATTCAATGAAGCTCTTAGTAAATTTATTTTTATTTATTTATTTATTTATTTTTAAAAAACCCCAGTTCTGGTCCCTACAAGGATGCCATACCTTCATCCAAGGGTTATCGACCGCAATGGAGCCCTCCTCCTCTTCAACCCAAGGTGGGATCCTTCGCTGATGCAGTCAGACAGGGAGCAAGATCCCCAACCATTAGGAGGCAGCGGCTCAGGAAGAGCCTCAGGCCTCCTTCATGACAACGGCAGATCCGGAAGTGGTATCCAGAAAACTCAAGGAGCTACAATTAGGGCTGGTTGGTGAGGCATCAAACAGAGCAGTATCCATCTTGCAGCTGATTTCTTCTATCAGAAATTCTAAATTCGTGGCTTCAGCAATTGATGTTATCAGGTTAACACCATTTCAATTCCTCATCCTCCTGAAATCAGAAAAAGAACTAAAATAGTTCATAGCAGATACTGTCCTACACAAGGAGATGGGCCTCAAGGCAGTTACTCCATGGTTTCTAGATACTACAGAAAGTAAGGAAGGAACTTGGATTAGGATTTTCGGTATTCCATCACACGCTTGGTTTAAGGCAGTAATCGTGGACCTAGGAAACTATTTCTAGAAGGTGATGCAATTGGACTCGAACAACAGATATGGCTTGTTCTAGATGTATGCTTAAGGTACTTCTTCGCCTAGGGGTAAACATGAGTCAATCGCTTAATCTCCAGGTATTGGACTCAAATTTCCCGATATTCGTGGAGATAGAGAACTCGATTGAGAAAGGGAGAGGAAAAATTCAGCACATTGCTACGGGAAGTCTCCGGAGAGACGAGGAAAGCACGGGACAATGGGTTGAAAAAAACTTCTACAACACAACAAATGGCACCTTAGCATGCCCAACACCGGTTTGTCAAAATGTCGTTGAGCAGCTCCCAGGCTAGACAAGCCTTGTAACTGAGAATCTCTAGGCCTCAGTAATCTTCGATGCTACAGGCCCTGCCTGCCCACATGTTGAAACCATGGGTCAGTAGGAGGCCCCAGCTCCAGACCAAGATACTACGTCAGTCCCTCCTATCGTTCCTAATAGGGATGCAGGAAACAAGTCACGAGATTCCAGACCAAAAACTTCAACAAGCCAGTAGACTAGAGAGACCCAAAATTGGGCACCTAGCAGAGAGACACCTTCTAAAATCCCAATGCAGCCCATTAGAGAGGAGGCAGCCTCTCCTTTATTGCAATCCATTGTCACTCAGGAATGCCAGTCTCTCCAGCAGGGTAGGAAGGTGCCTCCCACTCCTTCCTTCTCCATTCCAACAGTTAGCTGAACAGGAGACTTCAGAAGGATAGACACGGAAGCAGCGTCATAGATCCAAAATATTCCGTGCAAGTGCATAAATTGGAACATGAGAGATATCTCCAAGGGTCGGGCGAAATCAGTTGGTAGCTCCCCTTTGAGACCACTTGAGGACATCTCTAAGAACCACCCTTCCCTATAAAGGAATGGCCTCAGTCCTCTCTCCCCAGCCAATGATCAGGCAACTGCTACAAACTTCACTCCCTAGGGGAATCTACAATTAGCAGTAGACCTTTCTCCTTTCTTTAATCAAGCTGCCCTTCCTCAAGCTTCCCAAGCTCTGTCTGTAGAGGTAGAAGTGCAGAATACTGTTGTAGAGCTTGTTCCCTCCCCTAGGGAGCTGGCCTACCCGAGTTCAGCAGCTCAGTCCTAGCCAGTCCTTCCTCCAGATAAGATATCTGAGTCATGCGATCCGACAACCATACCAGTGGAAATCCATAGGAAGGCTAGAGGGAGGCCTAGACAGATGAAATGTAAAAAAGAATAAAAAACACTGGAGAGAGCAAATGGTGTTGCAGGCTCGGAAGACTTAAGAGAAGGGCCGTGAATTCTGGCTGTGTTACAGATGGATAACATCCTAGTGTGGAATGCTCGAAGAGTGGGGAACAAATCCACGCAATCTTCCCTATTGAAATTGGTTAGAAAATTCAACCCGCTAGTAGTAGCGATTCTAGAGCCAATGCTCAGAGATGATAGGAGAGTTGGTATCAGGCTTAAACTCGGTTTCCACTCCTCTCTATCAAACGATGCGGAAGGAGGAAAAATTTGGGTATTCTTTCAAAACCACCTAAATATTTCTGTTGCTTCTATGTTAAACCAAATGATTTATATTAATATTTGTATACAGAATTGTACAGAGCCTGTCCTTCTTTCGATTGTGTATGCTCATTCCTGCAGGCTGCAAAGGAAGACCCTCTGGGGTGAGCTGTCTGCCATCAGCAGAACCACCCAAGGCCCTTGGGCAGCAACGGGTGATTTCAACGTGGTGTTAACAGTAGATGAAAGACTGGGAGCGTCAATTTCTACTTGTGCTGGTTTTTCAGGAAACTGTTTCACCTGGAGCAATAATAGGGCTGGTCTTGCTCGAGTTTGGGCGAGGCTAGACAGAGGTTTTTTCGTTCTTCAGGGTTGAACACTTGCCCCGGTCTAACTCGGATCACGCTCCTCTCCGACTATCTTTCTCGAGGCAAGTGATTTCTTCTCCTAGGCCCTTCAGATTTTTAAGAATGTGGACCCTCCATGATTCTTTCCTGTAGGTAACAAAGGAAGCTTGGACAGGTCAGCTATCCCCTCAGCCTCTTATAAATGTGCAACTGAAACTAATCAGAGTTAAGCCGGTCCTAAAAATCTCGAACAGAAATGTGTTTGGAAATATCTCTCAGCAGGTCCATCTAGCTGAAGAAGAACTGTCCTCCATTGAAGTTAGAATGCAGACTTCGAGAAGTGAGAACTTGCAGTAGGAAAGTGCAACAGCTAGGCAAAAACTAGTGCAGCTGGAGCTTATGGAAGAGGTCTTCTGGAAACAAAAGTCCAGAAACTCATGGCTCGATGAAGGAGATAGGAATTCCAAGTATTTTCACGCCTCGGCCTCGGAGCAAATCAAGCGATCCAGGATTTCCTCCATTGCTGATCCCAATGGTCAGATTTTTACTGGCCAAGAAGACATTAGCAGTGGTCGCCTTCTTCTCAAATTTGTTCCAAGCAGGAGAAACAGTCCCATCTGAAAATCTATTGCAGGAAATCCCTTCCCTTGTATCTGTAGAAGACAATTACAAACTTCTGGCCCCTCCGTCCTTAGAAGAGGTTCGACAAGCAGTGTTGTCGATCCCGAAGGATGGGGCGTCAGGCCCGGATGGGTTCTCAAGTGCACTCTTTTCTCATTGCTGGCAGATCGTAGGTGAGGACCTTCTCAAAGTAGCGTCCTCCTTTCTGGAAGGTGGCCTCCTTCCAAGAGCCTTCACTGCTTCCTTGATCTGCTTGGTCGAAAAATCTCCAGCGACCGCTTCATTCGCTGACTACCGCGCCCATCAGCCTGTACAACATTATTTATAAGATATTCGCTAAGATGCTGGCTTCCAGGCTTAGTGAGTTTCTCCTGATTTTAGTCTCTCCTGAACAAGGCGCGTTTGTGCGGGGTCGGCTTATGGCGAAGAATATTGCCTACGCCCAAGAGATCCTTAGGGACCTGAATAGAAAGGTGAGAGAGGGCAACCTACTCCTAAAGCTGAACCTCGAAAAAGCCTACGATAGAGTAGATTGGAATTTTCTTAAGCAAGTATTCTGGAAATTCGGTTTGGGCGACAGATGGATCGCTCTTATGGAGAGTTACTGGGGTAACAACTGGTTCTCCATTCTGATCAATGGCAAAGCCGCGGGCTTCTTCAAATCTTCTAGGGGATTCCGCCAGGGAGAACCCCTCTCCCCAGGTCTATTCATTTTGGCAGTGAAAGCTCTCTCTAAAAGCTTCAAAGCTTTGATGTTTAGAGGATGGTGCTAGCCTTTTCAGATCTGTAGGGGATGTCTAATTGCCTCTCACCTGTTTATAGATGACACTCTCCTATTCCTTAATGGAATTAGAGCATCGATTTCGAGGGTCAAAGCCCTCATAAATGAGTTTCAAGTGGCTTCGGGCAAAATATCAATCTTAGGAAAAGCTTGTTTGTCTGTTCAGACAAATTGCCAGCAGGGAGAATCAAATCAATTGAGCATCTTCTTACGATTAATAGATCCACTTTCGGGATCCGCTATCTAGGAGTTCCTCTCACCCTAGACAGAATTAGGAGTACAACCTTTCAGTTCCCATTAGATAAAGTGGAACATATGATTAGTGGAAAGCCAGACATCTCTCACAAGCGGGTAGGGCAACTCTTATCCGCCACGTCCTCAATAGTGTTCCCCTTCACATCATGGCTGCAGCTATAGTTCCTGCTCAGGTGATTACTAAGCTGGAAAGAATCTTTGCTAGATTTTTCTGGGGTTGGGCGGATGGAAAGCAAAAACTTCACTGGGTTTCTTGGTCCAAGATTACTAAGCCAATCGACTAAAGCAGGCTAGACGTCAGGAAGCTGACAGATGTTGTTAAAGCTTTCAGGATAAAAATGGTGTGGGACATGAGATTTGACTCTGACAAAGCGTCATGGGTGCAGCTCATCAGGGCGAAACACCCCTTGGATTTAGATCCCAACTGTAGGGACTCCTCTTCCCTTTCTGTCCCCCCGTTGTGGGCCAAAATCAGATCATTGCTACCCTTGGTGGAGGAGAAAGCGAAGTGGCTGGTGGGCCAGGGTTCCACTAGTCTTTGGAATGAAAATTGGTCAGGGCTGGGCCCATTGCTGCGTAGGACGATCAGGCCAGTGCCAGTAGAGCACTCCTATGTGAGGGGGCTATGATCAATTTATTTTTGTGTCCAGCCCATTTGTCACCCATTTATACAGATTTATGCAGATTGACTTATTGTTGGGTTGGGCTTAGTGAACCGTCTGGACAACCTAATCCACTAGCACTCCTATGTGAGGGGGCTATGATATGGTGATTCATTCCAACAGTTAATTCGATGGGCATGCTAAAAAAACCTCACAGATCAGAAGATCCCAGACATCCAACAAGGAATAGAAGCTAACCTTGCTGCAGGTCTGTGAGTTGTTCACTCTCTCTCTCTCTCTCTCAACTATGTAGAAGGCTAGAATTACTAGACGCTCCTATTTGTTATTTTACTTTCTCTAGGCCATCGATGTTAGGGATGTGTTAGCAAAATATATCTATGCTAGCTTGTTTGACTGGATTGTGGAATAAATCAACATGTCTCTAGAAGTAGGCGGCGTACTGGGAGATTCATAAGCATCCTAGACATCTACGTATTTGAATCTTTGCATGTATGTCTTTTGTGCTGATTATGCAATATTATTTATTTCCCTGGTGTTTCCATTTCTAACATTTCTTTTTTGCTCATCTCTAGAAGAAAAACTTTGAAAAGTTTTGTATAAACCATGCAAATGAGAGACTGCAACAAAACTTCGGTCGGCATCTGTTTTAAATTTCTTTGATTCCTTCAGGTACGTTTAAATTGACACTTCAGGTACATTTAAATTGACACTTCGTTCACCTCTAGCACCAACCATATAAACTATCCTTGCTGACCACAATCATTGGATGCTTACTCTGCAACAAGACACAGCAAGAAAAGCCAACTTCTTTGAAGCAGGCCACCTTTGAAACACTTGGTTATGTCTGTGAGGAGATCTCTTCACAAGACCTCAAACAAGATCAGGTGAATTCTGTCCTCATCACCCTTTGATTTTTGTTGGTGAAAAGGAAACGGCCCTAGCCTTACATGTTACTGATATGCTTAGGATTTGATCTTGCTGCTTAATTTTGATCATTGCTTGTTGATCTCCCTCACCCACCCACTCACATCTTTATCTCTGTGCTTAAACACTCTGACTTTGCTTTGTTTCATAGATTGCGAGGTTAGCTGGTAATAGAATCAAGAACTTTGTGCTATTTGAGTCTAGAGGTTCTTTTATATTATTTTTTAATTGCATACATCTTTCTCTTTGTATTCAATGTTTATATATCTCTTCTGAGTTTGAATCCGAGAAAAACATGCATGTCTATGTTGTTTCAACAGAATCCCCATCTACTTTTCCTCCATCTTTCTTTCATGCTAGAAATGCCCATCAGCCCAGGATCCTTGTTTTGCAAAAAAGAGAAGAAAAAAAAATGCTCCTTTCTTGATCAAAATCACATTTTTGCTAAAATGGACTGAAAATTTAGAGTCCCTTTTAGAGTCTTTCCTTGGTGCAATCCTTCTATACCATTGTGAATAAAGACCCTCATCTGCACCTTATCTTTAAGTGGACCTTAGTTTGTAATGATCGATATCTCTTATAGCAAACCCAGCATAGATTTCAGATAGACTCATTAATGAAATACACATTTTTTTTCAGTATTTTTACATATAATTAATTGTAAATTAATCACAATTATTTATTTTGAAAATTTCTCATTAGAAGATGTTTTCGGGTTATAACATCCATATCAAACTGGTTTGTGGGTATGTTCGACTTTTTTCTGGATTTTATTACTAAAGAGAAGGTCTCAAGTCCAACTGGTTGGACCACAAGTAATTTGTACTTTAAATTATTGTTTGGCTGTTGCACTCAGTAAGTAATCTGTTCAATCAGGGTGAGGTTCATGATGCGAGCAAGAAAATGGAGCTAGACCTTCTCAAGCTGTATAATCAGATTTTGTTACTTTTGCTTGTATCTTCCTTGAATTAGTTTCCCCCCTCACACTTGTCTTTTAATTTCTCGTTAAAAGACAACCAGCTTGTCTTTTAAGACAATGTGAAACTGATTTTCTGAACCCCACTCAGCAGACTATGCATTTACCATAGCTAAGGTACCAATAGTTACGGTCGTACTGTGGGGTAGTCATATTTAGCTACGGATTTTATCCGCAGCTTTTGGCCATTTTATGCAACAAAACTGACGATTTAGCGGCGTCCAGCACTACTGTCAGTAAAGGTCCTGGCCGTCGGTAAAGCCTTTACCGACTGAGGCTTTCCAGCTGTCAGCTAACTGCAGGCAAAGGATTTTCCGGCGGTTTTATTCTCCTTTGGCGGCGGTTTTGACCGCCGGTAAAGTCCAGTTTTCTTGTAGTGCTATGTCAATAAGTTTAGATCATGGTTCTCTTCTCGTAGTGCATGGATCGATTTCATGGTCTGAGTCCCGAATGTGTTCATCTCTTATCATGCTCTTAATGATTTGAGTTTGATCAATTCCAGGGTGGATTTGGTATTTCCATTGGTCCATGATATTTGTTCCATCATTCCTTGACTTCCTTTGTTCTGAGATTAAAAAGATGAGAAGAGAATTGCTTCTTTTGACTGGCTGTGTAGATCCATAAACCTGCTTGTATTGTAGCTACTTTTCGTGGTGACTAAAATAAATGATGAATGCTTCCTTGTGTATAACATATTTCAGTGAAATTCATATTAGCAAACTTTTCATTACATCTTGATTTTTTAGTGCCATATCCAAAGTTATGACCTGTTGTTTAAATTTTTTGTTCTGATAAGTTTCACCCATTTCAGTGAAATTGTTTTGTTCGGAGGATTCTTTTTCTCAATCTGATAGATCCTTCGAGAAGAGCTACTTGTTTTATCTCGTGATAGGTGAATAATTAATTTTAGATTGTTCTGTTGTAAAATATGGTTATAGAAACTATGAAATTGTTAGCTAATCTATTGTGGAATATCATATCAGAACTATACCAACCAAATCTACTACTCATTGTAAAACTTTCTGTTATTTTAGTTGGCATTTCTTGCTTTTGTTTCCCATGTCGATTTTGGTTCATGATTCAAAATTGAGCATTGTAAACAACATCCCCACAATGGAGAATGACCATAGAAAGATATTTCCACATTGAAGAAAGCTCTCATGACTTGCATTGGGTAATGATTGTATTCTCTCTTCATCTTTCTTTTTTTTTCTTGTTCACATATTCCATGCTTGGTTGCAAATGCCTGGAACTTCCCTTCAAATTGCATTTTTAATGACATATGTAAGTTCTTTCATATGTATCTAATATTGAATTGACTCGCGAAGTTGTTCCAGTGTTGATATATCATCATGCAGGAACTGGACACTTAGAATGCCTAAGATGAGAAGCAACAATAGCTGGTGAATGCAGGCATGCTACAAGCATGCATCTGCAGACACCCAATACAACTGTCACACATAGAGAGTCAACACTTGAAACACATGTTGGTGATCCAAACCCTTCAACATACTGGCGTCATGATGAATGTCTCTTCACCTACTATCAGTTTTTGTCCATTCATAAGGTAAGCGACACTTCTATTGAGAAAATGGATGCTTAAAAGATCGATAAGATGATAACCGATGGTACATGAGTGGATCAGTATTTCACCATATTAGTGGACCGACCAAACTTTTACACTAAGACACTTTCACCAAGGGTTAGACCTGATGAATTGAATGGATCTCACATGCATATGTGGTATACCACACTGGCACATGTGGGGGCCCTTATATTTGTCCTCTATAGAAGTGCATCCACAAGAAGGACTAACTCCTTCAAATGTAAAATTTTTATCCACTTGCTAATATTTTTTATCCTATGTTTACTTTATTTAAGTAATATCTCCACAACAGCCAAGGAACCGGGGTATGTTCATAGGAATGCATCTATTGATGTATTGTAAACATAACATTCTCTAGAAGCTCAGTTAATAGTTATAGCATCATTAATATGTGCACAATTTGCAAAACCAGTTACAACTTTTGCATGAAATTATGTTCATAGATGAGAACTATAGATTGAGGTGGAGTTTTGTCTATAACCATAGTTTCTTGGACTTCAAATTTGTTGTATTGTTTGTGTTTGTATTTCACGCATACAAGCAAAACACTAGCTTATAGCCTACATGTTTATGTGAGCAAAGTGTTTTTTACCAACCATTCCTTATCAACTTGGCATGAGAACAGACTAATGGAACTTTGCTATTACATTTTTATTTATTTATTTATTTTGATAGCTGCTTTTTTTTTTTTTTCCAGGCACAAAAATATTCGACATTTGGAATATTAACGAGTTCAATTAAACTTTTCAAAAAATGACTATGGGTCATAGATTAGAAGTTACACTAATTTTCTTTCCTAAATAGAGGAAATGGTAAACATTGACTCCGGGTCATTGATTAGAAGTTACACTGATTTATTTATTTATTTTGACAGCTGTTGAAGCATGCCAAGAAATGTCAATAATGCGGCCCAATTCAAAGTAATGGAAGAATCTCTGATGAAATCTCTTTATTCATATTGAGAACACTAGGTAATTCTACTTTCTTCCAGGGATTATTGCTAGTCTGCTGAGGAGTTCTCAAGATATTGAAACTCTCATTATAATGACAATCGTCGCAGTCCATCTCAATGTGAGTATCCCTGACTCAACTAGCTTCAACTGTTGTCTTTTGTGGTTTATATAGGTTCCAGCATACAATATCCTGGTTTTGTATTACTTCACAAAATCTTGAGGAAATTGCACTTAACTTTCAGTTTGAAGAAAAGCCTACAGAAAATTTTTAGGGGTCCATGGTCTTTGGTGAGGCCCATGAGATCAATGGTTTGTATACTAAACCATGAGCTCCACTTGTACTGAATGGCATATTAGGACTTTGTTCACACCCGATTGAGATCAGACCACTAGCCCAACACCATTGTACAAATCTATGGCTTTCCAAATTGCTGTCAGTTTGGAAATCAATTTTTCATACGTGGAAATCGATTTTCAGGCATTGCAGCTGCTCATGCTCTTCATGATGCCCATTTTCAGGTTACTTAGTTTCTTTTTTAAAAACTATATCATTCATCTCTTGGTGAAATTGGTTCTTGTTAGTATACGAAAGACACCATTATTATAAATTCTATCAGTGCATGTACTACAATGTAAAGAGATACCATTACAATAAAAAAATAAATTTTAAAAGATAGTAGCTACGGATTTTGACCGTAGTTATTTCTAATTTCAGCCTATCCTTACGGATGTTGTTTTATTTTTAGTTACAAATATTATCCATAACTGTACGTACATTGGCTTACAGAAACTATAGCTACGGATTAGATCTGTAGCCATTAGTACTATGTCTATGAATTGTTGCTCAAAAAGCAATTACCATGGAACCAATGGCTATTCTCATGCTACGGATTATAACCACAGCCTTAGGTTTTTAGCTACGGCTTTTGTCCATAACGTTTGACTCATCTCTATGGCCGTACAGAGCTCCAATTACAACAACTCTGGCGTTCCAGTGAGGATGAAAGGATTAACAAAATATCCTAAATATTCCAAAACTCCTATGCAACATGAACTTGGAGGTTTTTGGATAATTTTATACTACGTGCATGAATCTTGACTCGCCTTGATTTTTGGGATCAAGGCCTTACAAGGGTTAGTGTAGTTGATGGATTGGGTGGATTTCATGCTTCTTCCTAAGTCAGAGAAAGTTGTCCCCCGGGTGTTTTCTGGACGTGCTTTTTCCTTTCTAAGAGGTGCCAAACAGCCGTGATAATGCTATTCTATTTCTTAATGGCAGGCAATCAAACTCCCCCAATCTTGCCCCAGAATTTCCCACCTGTTTTTTCACTAATGATGCTATTCTATTTCTTAATGGCATGCAAGCTAACGTGAGAGTTCTTCTCAGTTTTATTCGCAAGTACGAGAATGCATTAGGCTAGAAGGTTAACACCTCCAAAACGTCCTTCATCACCCCGAAGAAAATAGCCAACGGCAAGGTCCAACGGTTGATCAACCTTACGGGATTCAGACAATCGTTCCTGCCATCAGTGTACCTTGGAGTTCCCTTGACCAAAAGTTGAATCAGCAGCTCCCTCCTCCAGCAACTCATCCAGAAAATCACGGGCAAGATTGAAGGGTCGAAGGCAAGGCTTCTCAACCTAGCAGAAACTGGTGTTGATTAAACACGTGCTGACCAGCATCCCCATTCACATCCTGTCTGCAATCAACATCCCCAGGTCGGTAATCAGAATAGTTGAAAGAGCTCTTGCTAACTTCTTTTGGGGTAGCTCGGATGACGACTACAAAAGACACTGGGTCAGGTGGTCGAGGCTTTGTACCCCTACCTAAGAGGGAGGCCTTGGTATCAGAAGTTTTGAAGACATGATGCACATGTTTAGAGTGAAAATGGGCTGGCTTATGCTGCAGGGGTCGTCCTTATGGGCCAACCTAAGGGGGGCAAAATATTTTTAGAAAACTATAATCAACAAAGGCGCGATTGGAGCTGCTGTGTCGGCAGATTGGAAGGAAATTTTCAGAGCATTACCTTTTGTCTTGCAGCACTCTAGATGGCTCGTGGAGAAAGGTAACATCAGCTTTTGGAATCAGAACTGGTCCGAGGGCGGTATTCTTGCAGGAGTTGTAGTGGGGCAAATCTCAAATCACATGTTGAATGCAAAGGTGAAAGACTTCAGCCCCTCTACTGGCACATGGAACTTGGCTGATATTCAGCCCTTCATCCCTCCCACTGCATTACAGTCCATCGCGGATGCCGGATAGCGTCATGTCCCTGTCAAACAGAGCTGACAAGCTGATCTGGGACCTTTCCTCTTCCGGTAAATTTTCATTGAAGTCCGCCTGGAATGAGATCAGAAATCATCAGCCTCTTCTCCCCTGGACTAAGTGGCTGTGGAACGACCTTCTTTCTCAATTTTTGTTTGGAAAACAATTCACAGGGTTGTCCTTGTTGACGTAGTTGTACAGCTTTTTGACGTCTCCTTGGCTTCCAAATGTGAGTGTTGCCTCCCTGCCATTATCTAACAGCCGGTAAAGCCTCAGTCGGTAAAGGCTTTACCGACGGCCAGGACCTTTATTGACAGTTGTGCTAGACGCCACTAAATCGTCAGCTTTTGCTACACGACTAGAAAAGTGGCCAAAAGCTATGGATAAAATTCGTAGCTAAAGATGACTACCACAGTACGAGCATAGCCAAAGAGCAAATCTTTCTCATTTAAAAAAAAAAAAAAAAAAAAAAGAAGTGAAATTGAAGACAAATTTCTGGCAGAAATGTACAAGAAACACAGATTGCAAAATAAATTTAATGGATTCACTTACCGAAGGAGTAAAGCCATTAAATGGATTTTTCCCTGCTTTTGAATCTGCTAATAAATTCCTTAGCATTTCGAATATATGATGCCAAACCACCTAGATAGCTTGAATTAAGCCAAGTTACCTATAGAAAAGAGCTACTTGACATCAATAAGCAGATATGTGCAGAGTATTAACAATCTTGCTGACAAGTACAAAGCAATGTAGATTTCTAGAAACCCATCAAAATCAGTTTGTTTTACCAGAAATTTGTGGTCAGCATGGCTTCCAAAGATAAATTTCAAAATAATCATAATAATAAGAAAAATAAATGTTTGAGTGAGGAAAATGGAAGGTTAAAAGTTGAAACCAATGTTAAACTTTAGCTGCTTGGACTTGGAAATCAACATAGACCATTTAATATTTTCAAGGATACAGCAGCTGAGTTGTAAAAATATACTGAGAGAATACAAGGTTCTTGTACTCGTAAGAACCAAAATAATAATAACAAAAAAAAAAGTGTCATGAAAATGAACCTGATCAAAGAAACTTTTCTTTTCTTCATCTTCCACACCTTGTTCAGGCAATGTACAAACAGATGACTTTGTCCCTCCGCCAACAACATTTTTGCAAGCTCAATCTGGCAATCAACAATCAAGATAATGAAGGCAATGAGAATGTTATCAAAGTAGAACTTTTGAAAATGGTGCCTGAATCTTGATGATGGTTTAATGGAAAGCCAACATTGAGGGTTATCCAAAAGCAAAGAGCTAGAACATGGTAAGCTGTTGCTCATTCAACATAACATGGTAAGCTGTTGATAGCATGATACTCAAGTGGAACCCACGACTGAAAAGCATTTCAAGCAACCAGTAAGATAGAATCTATATTTTGTAAAGAGGTGATAGTTAAAAGAAGAACAAAATTCAGTCACCAACATCTGCTACAAAGAAATCTGCGATGTAGAATGCCTTCACTCCTGAAAAGCCCATGAAATGCAAATATAATCAAGACCCATCTCTCATTTTCTGCAGGTAAGAGATTCAAATGAAAAAAGACTGAATTGGAATGCTTTTGATGTTGAAATCTGCAGTGATAAACTGATAATTAAGAGGATGCAAGTTTATTAGTTCATCAAACTACCCAAAGTTGTAGTCTCCCACTGTACATTGAGTACATGTTCATCCAGTGGGCTCATGTACTGCAGATGATCACAGCTAATTCATTTGTTGAAGATTATTAGATAATGGGCCACACAACTGATAGACATTAGTTTATGATTCAAAAGATAATAATTAAAGCCAGCCAACAAAAGTCAATTTGAATGGTCTAGAACCTGCACAAAGGGAGATTACAATGGGTTTATGTCGTTCTGCACATCACAAGATTTAAATAATTTGGGGGCTTCAAAAGACAGGGCTGCATGGAGGACACTAATCTTGGCATTCTGTCGATTTGAAGCACCCTGCAGGAGATTCATTATGAAGTTCAGTTGACAGTGGTTAAACAGTGTTAGCTGTAAGTGTCCAATTGAGAGCATTCATTATGTCTGAATATGAAATTCGGTGAAGTAAATGCAAATGAAGCATCTCTTCATATTTGATGTGAATAGCAGAGAAAAAGTAAACTAAATTAGACTAATGACTTCTGCATATAAGAAGTCATAGTTTCCAGGCTAAGAAACAGATGTCGTTTTTCTTTGTTAGCTCTTTGTTAGCTGCTGGTTGAATTGGTTGTTGCAGGAGGGAAGTTTGAGCCAGAGGTGTGGTTTCCGGATTGGCTTGTTCGATTTGGGGTCCCCTCGTGTTTTCATTAACGAATTGAAGAAGAACCAATCATAACTTTCAGCTGTGAACTTTGAAGCTACAGTACATATGAACCAAAAGGTAGTTGAACTTTGAAAAAACTCTGGTCCAATCAAACACAAGAATTAGTTTGGTGAACAACACATCCATTGTGCTAAAACAAAGCCAAATCCAAGTCGGATAAGCAGAGAAAACTATACCACATTCCAATATGAAACAACTTTGAGATATTCAGTGATCATTCTTTTAAAACCTGTAAGAACCAGACAGTCAAACCAGTTATCGACTGGAACCATCCACTAAAATATGCCAACTCGGTAGGAACCCAGCTCAACTACGTGGGCAACTGTTTAAAAAGGAAAAAAAGTCATGAGTCAAGGGTCAAACTCATAATTTTATAGTATAAGATGTTTTGTAACCTTCTTAAATTCACATTCAATTTAAAAGATGATTTTATTTGGCCCACGCATTGCATACAAAAAGAATCATTTGTCAGAAAGTGTTCTACAAAAACAATGAAACATTTTGCAAAGAATCCATACTTCATGAACCAAAGTAGATCTCATAAAACTGAAACCAACTTACCCAACCTGAGTTTGGGTCATATTGGACATTTGCATTGGAAGATTGCATCAAGTCTCCTAACCAAGAGGCTCATCATAAAACAATAATGCATTTCAAATGGGAGGTCTTGAAGCAACAATAATCTATAAATAGTACTAAAAGTATGATTTTAGATTAGTGCAAATTTCCTAGTAATAAGAATCTTAGATGAAGAAATATCCATAAAAATGAAACTATTTGGTAAAATAAAGTTCTAGCTAACAAAATTTATGGATAATGCCAACATAAATCCCAAGGAGACTGGGAGAATGGAACAACCTGGAACTGCCTGTTGGCAGTAAGTTCAAACACCATCATCATTTTGCTGTTGAGGAATGCTTTCAAAGAAAATGGTGGAGGTCCATCCTGCCAATTCACAAGAAGAAAGTTTTGACGGAGAAAGTAAGTAGGCACTTGCAAAGTCGCATATTCCATGATTCTGAGAATCCACTAACTAATGGCTACAACATTTTGTCAAACAGAACTTAATTTAGCAATAGCATCAGAAAGAATAAAACACAGATAAATTCACTGTGATTAACATAAGGATGATCACTTACCATTTAGCCAAATAATTTGACATTTTTTCTCCTGTTGGTCAAACTTTTAATAAAAAGATCCCATTCTACTGGTATACTAAAATTCTCACAAATTGCTTCTGTAGAAGCATTCATTGAAGGTCTATTAGAATCTTTCTTCGAGTCATTGAGGATTGTTCTTGTTGAAATCATCTCACATTTGACCTCTAAATGCAAGACCCAATTGAGAATACCAGCAATAGCCAATTTCCAAAAAGCCAGATATGAGAGTATCCAAGTGCATGTAGAAGTTCATAATGAGACCCAATTGAGAAGACAAGCAATACCAAATATTCAAAGAACAAATGAGAGAGTCCAAGTGCATGTACAAGTTGGAAGGTGCAGCTTTACATGAAAGGTTGCAGGTCATGTTCTCTGTCAGCTGCACACCATAAAATAGTGAAAGTTTGATCCTCTGTCTTGCATCCATACTACATGCTATATATACTACAACGGTTGAAATGTAAGCTTCTGAAAGTAATTGTATTTTCATTGGAGTTGGGAACATCACCGATTACTCTCATTCCAAAGAAAAAAGGAGTGGGTCCTTGAGGGATTTCAGGCCAATCAGATTGATTGAAAGTTCCTACAAAATCCATGCTAAAATACTACCATCCACTTACAAAAGGTGCTAGGAAATGTATCTCCAAGGTGCATGGAGCTTTTGTATATAGCAGACAGACTATAGATGGAACTTTGATTGCCCACAAGTGCATCAATTCCCAGTATAGCAGAAGATCTGCAACCAATTTCTGGCTCAATTAGTAATTCGGCATAAATGTCCATTAGATCCAGAACAACAGACCGAGGAGTCTGGAGTCTGGACCCAAGCCTGAGTGGGCCTGACTGTTCACACCCTTAACAATGAAATAGGAAATAGATATTAAAAGAAGAAAAAGAAAGGCACACATGTACTATATAGACATCTGCAGTTTGTTTTGATTTGGCACTTGAAGAAGGAAATTAAAGCAAATAAACATCAGAATAGTATAATAAGCTTGCCAGTAAAAGCAATAAGAGAAATGAGCCCGGAAATACCTCAATATTGCAACATGGCACCATCAAAATCGAGCTATACAGGCTTCAGTCCGAGGTGCAGCAGGTTTTGATCATAAAATCATTGAAATGTTAGTATATGAAATTAGAACCTCTCAGATTTCGGACCATTTGGATGGAGCCCTGACTGGCAGAACAGGTGGGAAATGGTTCCACTGGAGACTGAGGCAGAGCGAAAATCATCATCATCTACGCCTTATATGGGGTCAGCTACACGAATCAAGTTCCACCATTCCATTCTAACAACGACCATGGGGCAGAGCAAAAACAAGAGCAAAATTAGGCAGACTTTTGCTTTTTTTTTTAACTTTCCCACACAAACTGAGATTTAGTTTATTTCAAGTCTGACTAGGAATGCATCTATTTGGGCAGAAAAGCATCCCGGCCACAAACTGCAATGAAGGGGGACATCCAAAAATGCCACAAAGCGTGTATTTGATAGCAAAAAAGCAAAAGAAAAAAAATTAAAAAAAAAAGGCCAGTCATTAGGCAGCTATTAGATGAGCAGAACCATCTCTTCAAACTGAGATAAATGAAAGCAATTATATAAGCAATTTGATAGATCCTAGTGAAGAAACCCACGTCAATTCATAAGCTAAAATGCCATTTAGATGCATTTTTTTATAAAGAGCATTCCATATCAGAAGCCATCATGATCTACTTGCACTTCTGATAAAGAACTTGCCACCATTTTAGATCCGCGAGTTTCTACAAGATGAGAACATGGATATAAAGTACTTGCAGAATACAGACAAATCATAACTCTGACTTCCTGGATATTAAAGAGGTTTTACAGACTATCAAGTACAATACAAATGCTTGAATATCCCCCGAAACAAGTTAAAACCCGAGAAAAGATGGATGCACAGAGAGATTCTCAGGACATCAGAGACATAAGTGCATGATTGTTGAATCATAAATGGGAAGAGAACGAGGGTTGTAACTCATCTGATGTCATTCTGATGCACATGGATACTTAGATTGGTGAAGCAGCTAACAGAATTTCCAATGGTTGTTGCAGTTTACACATGTTACAAACGTCGTCATTGGCTCATCCGCACTCCGAGTCTGCAATTGTTAGTAGGTTGTCTTCTGCTGTCCGCACCGGCCGCACTTGAACTGATCAGTCGTGGCTTTTGGGGGCCCTCCGCGCTCACAGTCAAATAAAGCTTTATCTTTGATCTGCTTATTCTCGTTTTTCCTCTTGTCGCTAGCCATCTCTTCAGGGGTCATATTAATAAGTCTCTCTGGTTTGATTTGCCCAAGAAGAACTTTTCTCCGCAAATCCGGGTTGTTCGCATCCTTCAGGTTGAACTTCTGGGCACCATTAGATCTGCCTAACTTTTCAAACATTACAGACTCCACCATTAGATCTGCCTAACTCATTGTGTACTAAAGATTTTAACACATATATTAGGGCCTTCATGCATCTCCCTTCCACATCAACTTGTCCACATCAACTTGTACAAGGACCATAATCCACAAAATAAGTGAACAGTGAATTAACTAAACAAATTTATGAATCTGTTACCATTGTAAAATCACAACTGCATGATGTCAAGAAACATGAATTTCACCTGTCCAGAAAGTTTAAAACTGTGTCCGCATGTATTCCATTCCAATATATAAATTTGGTAAATGGCACCTGGAACAAGAAAATGTCAAGATTCAATCAGTAAAGAGACCACACTCTCAAGAGAAATTTCAGTTGCTGATAATTCCCATAGCAACAAATTAAACAACAGTACGATCATTTGAATATAGTGCCACTACCAAATCAATGATAAAGTTGTGGAAAACGTTTCACGCTGGCTGCCAACCTGATGCAACCATTCTCCTTTAACGGGGCCTAGGACTGGCAATGTGAGCACAAAACTCCCACAGCTGCTATGTAATAATCAATTACATAGTTTCATGTTGGATTCTTAAGATATTTGATGATTTTGGCATGACTTGTGATTTTGATTATTTAATTTAATTTGTTGATTGATCTCACTTCACTGTTTATCCACATGCATCCATCCTACATTAGGAAAATCGGAACAGGACTGATTAGGAATGGGAGTGATTGGGTCTGATGGGTATTAGCAGACAAAGGATTAGGGTTTAAAGTTAAAAATAATAATAATAATTGGGATTTGGAAGTGATGTGATAAGGGTTTAGGGTTGTTTGACAGGACCTCGAGTGTTGCAAGTGGGTTTTGGAATGAATGACTGCATTTAGTGGTTTGGAGTGATTTAGGATTTTTGAATAGCATATGCATGAGGGATTACATGTGGTGAGGTGTAGGTTTGTGTGGTTTAGTTTAATTATGACCAGTCCAATGAGGTTCATAGTTGTACAATAAGAAGGATATGAAGAGGAAAAAAAATGGACACAAAGACAAGTTAAACTTTTAGATGTACACCTTTTAGGACCGACGCCCAAGTTGGCCTCTAATATCATGAAGATCAGAACTCTCTCACGTCTCACCTAACAACTAGTGAGAGTGGGTGCATTCTCCATACATAATAGTTAGCAAGATATTAACATCAGAAACAAGTTAAGGTTATTGGAATAGGCAAAACATCAATAACAGAATACAAACAAAAGCAAGCAGAGGTTTACCCATGCAATTCATCATTAGAATGAAAGCAAGATCACTCTAATACAATCAACAGACTGAAAATTTCTGGTGATAAAATCAAGACAAATGAGTACATCATTCATAGATGCAAGGATTTTCCACAATTTAAACTCCTAAAAGGTTCATAGTTGTACAATAAGAAGGATATGAAGAGAATGAGTACATCATTCATGGATGCAAGGAGTTTCCACAATTATCATCCAGATTATTTTGTGATTGATTCATATTCTACAAATTAAAAGGCGAGAGAGTGCACAAACAGCACCGTGACGTGGCATGGAGCAATTGTTGCTGAAAGCCGCCAATCCACATCATCTCCAATTGGTGAGTGTACAAAATTAGCAGCTAATGCATTCACCTTTCTCTCACTGCTGACACTCTGCAATACAAATCATGTAACATGTATATAATGGAAATAAGAAAAGAAAACAACACAAGCAGAAACATCCAAATAACGAAAACAACAAACCTCTGCCAGTGATCCTTCAGGAGCAGATAAGCCATAGAACCTCAATGACACATCACCGTGGGTGCTCCTATGATAGAACTTAGTGTTGACTTGAAGCTGTTCAAATCTACCACATAAAATCTCCGTCTGATTGATACTGATGATCCTAGTAGCAGCCTGCTGGATGGAGACATTTACCAAGAACTGTATCATATTTTGCATATCCTTTCCTGAGAGAAAAGTCGTTTCCTCATCATGCTGGTAACTCAATATTTTATTGATAGTATGCCATTCTTCTTTAGTTAATCTTTCTTCTTCCAACTGTGATTCCTCAGAATCATTCACAGTTAATGGATCTTGAGAAGTTGACCCTTATGGCAGCATATAAATGAAGCGATAAAGATATAAAGGATTTTCTATGTTTTGTTTTCTCTTGCCGATACTATTGATTTTTATAATTCTAGTTTAATTTCTGTTGAGTTCCATGCCTTAAAAAAAAAATCAATTTTTAGAGAAGAATTCTCATTTGGTTTATGTGAAAGTATATGCATTCAATGGCTAATGATATTCACAAATTAAGATTTCTTGTATGCCTATTCTACTATGTATAAGAAATTTTAGATCTAACATTTCCATACAGTTATAATGATACCAAGACTATCGAACACTGCTATTGTCTATATCTAGCATAAGAGGAACATCACAAACTGGTGGATATTTGATCACTCAATTACCATAACAGCCAATATTTTGTACTATGTTTGGATAGTGTGCTTCCAATTATATAAATGAATAACTGCAGATAACATTTATAAAAAAAAAAAAGGCAAAGGACGAGATCAATTATATAAATGAATAACTGCAGATCACATGTACTCTTGTAACCATCTTCCTGATATAACAAATATACATCCATATGAGATCTAGACAGCTCATCTGTTGTGCCATAAGCCAACAGTCAGGTTGATTGGAGCCCCTTATGGGAGAATTTCTGCTCATTGTATGTAAATCATTGGTCAGACTTTTTTCTAACCATCGGTTTCTAATCAACAAAAATCATCAAATCAGAGGATAAATTCATCCCACCGGCGTAAGTTTATAGGTGTAGCCCATCTAAACAGGGGCCTAGCAGATGAACGATCTCGATCCTATACATCTTTGCCACTGTCATATGAATGAAGATGGAGAGCTCAATAACTATTCTACATATTAGTCATTATGTTATTGGTCAGATTTTCTTATCACGCAGGCATTATCTCTGAAATAAACATCCCAAACCGCAATGGAAATCAAATACTGCACATATCGGTTTCTCAAATGCTACCTATTACCAAAAAAGGCATTATCTCTATGCTTTTCTTTTTTCTTTTTTCAATTTCTCTGTTTTTCCTCCCAATCAAAGAACTACACCAAAAAACGATCTCCTCCCCAGAAATTTCAAATCCCTCAATTAAAAGAAAATTTTAAAAAATAAATTAATTAATATTCAAAAGATCTACATCATCAAAGCACAAATGAAAAACATCAGACAAAATTTTTTAAAAATAAAAACAAAAATCCTATGAAACGATCTCAACATCAAAATGCAGCTCCAGAAACCCCCAAAAATCATTGCAGAACACAAATGTGACTCAAAAAACCCTAGAAAACATAATGCAGTTCGATGAAACCCTAACCTTACAATGCGGGAAGATGAGATCGAAAAGATTGCGTTGCTCTTACCTTAAATCGATAAAACGGGAAGCGAGAAAGTAAAAGAAACCCTAGATCCGATGCGAACGTGATAACCAAACGGGTCCGCCTTTGAAAACGTGAGCTCGTTGAGATCTGCGAATCCAAAGGAGAGCTCTCTCCTCCAGCATTTAAAGTGAGTGAGAGAGAGAGATAGAGATGGAAAATCGGTAGTAGGGTTTTCTGAGAAAATCGAGGGAGCAGGTCGGAGAAAAAATCCAGAGCTTTTACCTTTATCGCTGCTGCCGGCTGTTGCAAGAAGAAAGATCGAGAGAGGGTGAGGGAGCGTGGGAGATCGAGAGAGGGCAAGGGAAAGGGAGAGGCTTTTGGGTTTTGGGAGATGGGCGCGCGAGAGAGGGATTTGTTTTCAGAGATGTGCGCACGGTATTAGGTTTTGGGGAGTGACGGACGGTATTACGTTTTTTTAAAAATGCAAAGGGTAAGCCCATCAGTCGGATAAGCCCTATTTTGTTGTAGTGGGCCTGTGTCATCTCTCCTGCGATAGGTACGAGCTCTTCACCTCCATCAATCGCAAAGGACCGTGGCTTGTCGTCACCGTACCATAGGTACCACGGCGACGTGGAGTGGTGGATCCTGCGGCACCTGTAACGATGATGACGGCTCAAGAAATGGAAGGTATGTTCTGAAATAAGTATTTATAGTTTTTTTTTTTAATAAGTGTTTATAGTTACATTTCAAGTGGTAGTGACAATAACATTTACAGTAACAATTACATTTGTAGTTATATGTGTAGTGGTGGAAGTATAAGTGGTAGTGATAGGGGTGTTCTAACATAAGGAATAGCTATAAGAGGAAAATCGAATGATTTTGATGTAAGTGAAAAATTACGGACACTAGTCTTTTTTTAAGGCTTCAACATGATAACTAAATAATCTTTCTTTGGCTGTCCTTGAAAAAGAGGGACCCCAAGATACTCGGATTGTTCCTCCTCCCTCTCAATCTCCCAATTCGTTTTTTTTTATTTTTTTATTTTTGTTTGGATTCGATTGCATTGTGTTTTGGTGTGCGGTTATTGTTGCCTATTGAGAATGCTAGGTATGGTTACGAGTTTAGGGCGCCTTTGGATGTCGAATTGCAACTGAATCATGATTTCCTCCGTCAACAATCATATTGTAGGTATTATATAGGGCTGAAAGTCCTGCAATTGGGTTGGGTTGGTGCTCAACCCTAGCCCAATCCAAGGTTTCTGTACCTCAACCTCAACCCAACCCAACCCAACCCAACCCAACCTAAAGTTGAAAATTATCAATCCAAGCTCAACCCAAGCGGGATCGATCAGGTCGATCGGTTAGTCGGGTAGATACATGCTAATATTTTCATTATTACATTATAGCACATTTATGTGTTCCATTCATAACTTAAGCAATCATAATACAAGTCAATAACATATTTCAAGCACGTGATGCATGTAATCCGTGTAGGGTTCATGAATAAACATTTCATCAAGTAAGCTATGATAAGATCCAATCTAAGATGTATATTCTTATATTAAACAAGGGTAGAAACAAGAGTGACCACCGTTTGAAAGATTCATATTAACACAAGTTTAACCGTCAAGCTATATTTTTGGTGTTTCCACTTCATCCCAGTGGGAATGACCTTCTAAATAGTTTGGATGGAAGATAAACATCGAGTACATCCCAGGAAGGTTTCAACGGCTGGAAACTTTTCCCCAGTTTTTCTTCTGGTATCACCTACTTGGGTTTTGGATCCATTTCATTTTTGGTTGCATGACATAAACTAAGCTTTCAAAACGGATGGACAGTGTGAATTTCTCACAAACATAACAGTGGACCCCACCTAGCATTCCAGTGGAAGTATTAACGTAATCTGAAACTTCCACACCTCAATGGTAGTCATTCAATCCGCACTTTGGGGTCCACTTGAACCTTGATTCTGCCTTTTTTTTTTGGATCATACTATAAAATAATATAAAATGATATGAGAAAAGGGATGAATGGCAAGGATGAAAACCTTACATTATAGTGGGCTCCACATAGCCCTGCAATTTACTTCCATTCCACATGGAGGAATAGTTTAAAACCATTCACATACAGTGGTTTCTTAAATAAAAATAAAATTAGCCGCTCCTAATTAGTATTTTTGGTATAGTGTTGAGACCAAAAGGGAGCAGGATCTTAGACTAAAGTGGGCCGCACTAAGGGGTTGTTTGATTTTTAATTTCCCCTAGTAAACACACGGAATTACCTGATTATTACGTACTACACCTGTTTGAAAGTCATCAGGAATTATGTTTCGAAAATCAGTTCATACAAACGTTTTTATTACTGATTTAAATATGTGGGCCTCACCATGATATGTATGAGTTATCCACACCATCCATCCTTTTTAAAAATATATTTTAAGACATGAACCCAAAATTGAGAAAAATCAAAAGTGGACCACACCTTAGGAAACAAGGGTCATTAAAACATCAGTGGTTGAAAGTTATTTTCTCCCTAGGGCCCACAGTGATGTTTATTTGTCATCCAACCCGTTAATAAGGTCACACAGTCATGGATAAAGTCGACAGTCATGTTTACCTGTCATCCGTACTGTTCATGATGTCATTCACCTTGGGAAGAGCTAAAAATACAGACGGTAGACTGATCCAAAACTTACGTTGGCCCCACGATTTCAAGACGTTAAATCTACACTTTCTCGATGCACATGAGTATTAGATTCGGTTCGTTTTTTACCCATGTCCTATGATGAACTCATAAAATGGGTAGTCAGATCACAGTGGGCACCACCTAGGTTTCGGTCACGTAAACTTTCTACCAAAGGCTTTTGCAAGAAATCCGCGTCCGGAAAGATGTATCACAGGATGCACGTTAGGGGAAATGGATTGCCTACTCCCCCTGTCAGTAACCCGGTTGCTGGTGGTCGGTTGCTCTATGGGCACATACATCTGTTAGTAACCCGGTTGCTGGTGGTCGGTTGCTCTATGGGCACACCATGATGTATGTGTTTCATCTATGCCGTTCATCCATTTTTACGGATCATTTTAGGACTTGATACCAAAAATAAGAGGGATATAAATCTCAGGTGGACCACATCACAGGAAAACAATAGTGATGGGATATCCACCATTAAAATCCTCCTAAGGCCCATTATACTGTTTATTTGACAGGAATGTGCGCAAAGACTTGCATCCTGTGGGAAGCGGATTAGCTGGTGTACCAGCCACCAGATATACAGCTAGTGTACTAACGTCAGCAAGTTTTATGGGTCCCTTCAATTGTTACGTATTATATCCAAACCGTCCATCCATTTTTCTAGCTTGTCATAAAGCATAAGACTAAAAATAAGATAAATCTAAAGATAAAGTGAACCATACTATAAAAAGCAGTGGGAGATTGAACTTATACCATTGAAACCCTTTTGGGGGTTACAGAAGTTTTGGATCAATATAAAATTTATTTTTTCTCTTCATAAAGGTATTTTTGACCTTATGAACAAATTGGATGGAAAATAAACGTTATGGTAGGCCTTACAAATTTTTTACCAGGGAAAATCATTATTCCACTGCTATTTTTGGTGGTCCATTTGAACTTTGGATATGATTCTTTTTTTTGGCTAATGCTCTAAAATGATCTCAAAAAACGAACGAATAGTATAGATATAATAAATACATTATTGTGGGTCCCATGTAACTTTGGTCTCTTTGAACCATTTGTATAACTTAGAGCTCGAGGTGCATCGGCACTCGTTTCACATGACATGACACGAAACGAAACGTATCTACACCAGCTATATAGTTGGTGTGTGGTACACCAGCGTGATATATTTTTCGGAAGTGGATTGGCTAGTGTACCACACACCAACTATATAGGTCGTGTATTGATGTCAGCTAGTTGTGGGTCTAATCATGGGGTATGTGTTATATCCAACCTGTTCATCCATTTTGCAAGCTTGTCTTAAGGCTTGAGATGAAAAATAAGACAAATTCAATTATCAATTGGACCACACTGGAAAAAGCAATAGGGGGATTTAAAGTCTATCATTGATACCCTTTTAGGGGTCACAGAAGTTTTGGATCAATATGAACTTTGCTTTTCCTCTTTCACTCAGGTCTTTGTGACATTATGGATAGTTTGAATGGATAATAAATGTTACGGTGAGCCTTATGAACTTTTTAAGGTTGAAAATCATTATCCTCCCTTATTTGTGATGTGGCCCAGTTGATCTTTAGGTATGATTATTTTTTGGATAATGCTCTAAAATGAAATTGAAAAATGGATAAACAGTGTGGTCATAATAAATACATTACGGTGGGCCACATAACTTTGATCTCCTTTGAACCGTTCGTACAACTTGGAGATCGAGGAGCGTCAGCGGTCGTCTTCGCACAACACGTGACTACACCAGCTATATAGCTGGTGTGTGGTATACCATCCAATCCGCTTCCTCATCTGTCACTCTTGTGTCAGAGGATCTGTTTTCAGCTTGAATAGGTATGGTCATATACTGAGTTTCATCTACTATTTTGTTTTTTTGTTATATTTAATTTTTGAGGACAAGATGGGATTCGAAGATTCAATTCCCACATCTCATTAGGATCATAAATTAGGGCTTCTTTGATTTTTGGCTCAAGTATAATTATTGTGGGTAACATTCGGCTTTTTTTAATGAGAGTTTTATGAAATTAATGTAGGACCCATCGTGAAATCCAAAAGCTCAGGTAGACCATACCAAAGAAAATAGCGAGAATCAACCCTACCATTAAAAACTTCTTAGAGCCATTTTAAGTGATATTTACGTTTTCCTCTTATTTATGTCTTTGTGACCCTACGCATAGGTTAAATGATATTAAATAAATAAATAAATAAAACTCCAGAATAGGGTTGGTGTAAAAAATAACTTTCAATAATGAAAGAATTAAGTCCACGATTTTCTTGGATTTGTCCATTTTTTCTGCTCATGATATAAAATGTTCAAATAAAATAGATGAGGTACTGGGCGCCCGACCTCACGAGTCCATCCCATGAGGTCGAGCTGTGTGGGCCCCACCGTGATGCATTTCAAACATCTACCCCATCAGTCAGATGCACCATTCCATCGTGGGCCTATATCTCAAAAATCAATCAATCAGTGACTTTTGTGGGCCACACCACATACAGAAGTGTAGAGGGGTTGTGCACCATTAAAATATTCATAATCATTTTTTGGGCCCACCGAGATGTGTTTTGCAAATCCAGCCCATCCATTATGTGTGTCCCACTTGGATGAGGGTTCAGACCAACTTCAGATGCATGCAAGTTTCAGGGGGGCCCCCACCAAGTGCTTTTATATGTTTTAATGGTGTCTTTGCATGATTTTAGATGGTATGGCCCACCTGAGTTCCGTATACGGCTGATTTTTGGAGTATCCCATAATTTAAAGGGGACCCATCAAATTCACGGTGTTGATGGTCGACATGCATCACGGTGGGGCCCACACAGCTCGACCTCACGGGAGCTTATCGTGAGGTCGAACGCATAGTACCTTTTCTAAGATGGGGTCCACAAACTTAAGTGGACACTTTTATACCCACCTCGGAGGTGGAATTACTCTCACATTCAAGCCAGGTGAAAAACTAATAATTACGTTTTTTACCAGAATCTACATGTACCGTTCAAATGGACGAAGAAATCAGCGAGAAGACAGACCAATTCCCTCCTGCCATCCGAGCCATTGGCAATTCACCGTACACTACCGAGAGAAGTCAAATTGAATTTGCCTGCCGTCCTGGCCCTGACCTGCAAACCTTCGAAACCGCCCTCCACGCCCGCACAAACCCCGGAATATTGCTCCGGTCCCTCTCTTCCGATTCCTTTAGACAAGTCAGCAGCTCCCTTCTGGATATAAATCATCAAGTAGACCCGACGATCATCCTAGAATTCATGAAAGACATATGGGAAAACCCACAACTCTTCAACCTCGTTAAAGACTACATCGATAGGAGCTTGCACAAGTCTGATTTCTGCATGACATTGGAGAGTTGCCTAAAGTGGGCCCGCGAAGCCCCGCTCCAACATTTTGAAGCGGAGGAGAGTGGAAGCACCAGCAACAAGGAGAAATATTCGAGGATGTTGGAGGAATTAAAGAATTTCAAGGCTGCTCGGGGCCCGTTTACGAAAGATTTCCTTGAGAAATTGCAACTCTGCAAGACCAATATCAATAAACGGCTGAAATCCGCAAAGAGGAGGCGCAAGATCTCTTCCATTATCTTTGCATCAGTGTTCCATGCAGTTGTGATTTTTGCAGTCGTGACATCTGCTGTGGCACCCCCACGCGTTGGGGCCGCACTGGCAGCCGCCACAACTTTTCCTTTGGTACCAATGATTCAATGGTTACATTCACTCTGGAAGGATTCCGAGGTTGCTCTGGAAGGGCAGATGGAGATAATTAGTTCAATGTGGGCAGGCACTTCTGTAGCAATTGAGCACATGAACAGCATTCAGCCACAACTGGACAAGTTGAAGATTGAGATTGAGCAGTTGCTACAGGTTGCTGACGATTCCCCAATAGATGAGAAGGCGGCCAGGTTTGAAACAGAGGAAATTAAGAAGAAGCTGGGAGTGTTTAAGAAAAGTCTTGAAGATTTCGGCAACCACATCAACTGCTGCATCCAAAATATAGGGATAAGGAGCAAGCAGATCGTGCAGAAGATGATCAAAGATCCAAAATGAGTGAAGAGGAGTGATAGCTGTCATTAGCTTTCTTGTGTATTTTTGTGCCATGTAATATTCATACTAGGGCCCACTGTTTTAATGGTGAAGATGTCCTGCATAAGTTGCATTTTGAGGAAAAGACTGCAAAATGCTATTGTTTTGGGTTTTTATACGGTGGATTTTGTCAGAGTGCCTTTAATCCGTGCAGAGAAGGAATTTTCGGTCACACGAAGTCTATTTCAGTTACATTCAGTCCAACCAAAGGTCCATTCAGTTCAAACGGACCTAATATGAAAGTGCCAGTTTTGTCTCCAGTTCTATATGGGTGATGTAATGCTTTATTAATATGAAATTGCATTAATTAGAAAACATAGTTTAAGAGTTTTGAAGGAAGCTAGGGTTTTCAACTCTAAAGTTTTAATCTATAAGAATGAATTTGTTGTTACTTGGTGCTGTTTTTTCTGGTAAGGGATTTTCACATAAAGTTTATATATTCTCGATGTTGTTTGGATTTTTTTTTCCTTTTTCTTTGGTGTGTTGAATTCATATCTAAGGTTGCTTAACACCTGATGTGTGGCGGATCCATACACCTGTGTGCTCTATATTTCACTAGCCAAAACCATTAATCTAACAACCCAGGCATCCATGGACCATGCTAAAAAAAAAAAAAAAAACCACTTGGAGTGAAAAATCCTAACCGTCTGCATGAAGGCCATGGGTTGAAAGTTTAGTATTATCATATCAGGAAGACTGCTGGAGAATGGCCCTTCAACGGTTGGGCCGAACATGCCATTAGAGTGGATTACCGAAATCCACGCTCCTATGTCCTGCGAAATGCACATGGCAGGGGTAATGTAGTAATTTTATTCAATTCTTTCTTCGCCTCTCCGTCTCCTTCACAGTGCTTATTGCCTAGAAAGGGGGAGACCTCTCTCTCTCTCTGTGGCAGAGTTTGATGCTTACGCCGGCATCGAAAGAATGTACACATGGTAACGTAAATAACGAAAATTCAACTATCTTTTAGAAAAAATAACAAAAATTCAAACGTGGGTCGTAGTTCAGATGTATAATTTGGCATAAATAACTCTCCAGTGATGTTCTAGACGTCCAATAGATTTTGTTCTTATGGATGGTTGAAATTGAAACTCCTGATGGTCCTTGTTCAACATGCAAATGTCCCACTAATCATATCGTTCAACCATATTTCTTTACGTACAAAACGGTGAGTGTATGAACATTATACTCTGCCATGGTATAAAAAGCCGCCCTTTGGACAGAAACATGTCATCTCCACAACCGGCAAATGGGGATAACATGCATGAGTCGAGGACCTCACTGCGGGTGCCGATTGGGTACTTCTCCGCCCGTCCCAATCTCAGGCACAAGCTAGGGCTTTGAGGGCCATTGTTGTCGGTGATTGGTTTCGGCCATAAATGTACGGGTGTGCCAGAATTGAAATTACGGCTCAATTTGAACTAAACAACTATGACTCTGAGAGTCAAAATAGGTGAATATGCAATATATAATCAAGATATGATGAGATTGGTTGGCTGTTTAGCAAGTCACTCAATGTGTAAATAGGATCATGCGATATTTAGAGGGTAGGGTTGATCCTTTGATGATGGCTTACACCTTTGCATATTATATGAAAAGACTTTTCAATGTGAATAAAGTAAAATAAGAAATTGATTCTTATAGTCGATTGCGAAAAATATCTACAAAACACCTTTTCGAGTAAGGAATTAAATCCAATGCATGAGCATAAACTCAAATTACAATTAAAATTATTGTTACTTGATTAACGTTACGGATTACACTTCAAAATGTAAACAACAGGTTGAAAGTAAAATATTATTTAAGAAATGTAATTTGCTTGAAGAGAAATGTAAATGATTACACTATAAAATGTAATTTGCTTAATAGGAAAAGTAAATTATTACACTATAGAATGTAAATTGATCGGTAATTGAAATATAATGTTTGGTTTGATTAGGTTGATATGACATGAAATTTTCCTCTTGTATTTCTCTTCTATTTATAACTTTAATTTGACATCTAGATTTTTTTCACATTCTGACAATTGTTATAACTGTTCAACATTACTTGGCTTTCAAGATGGTTCCCGCATTCTAACAGTTGTTATAACTGTTCAACACTACACAACTTTTTAGAGACTTCCTTGCCCCTATTCCTGTAACCACTCTAGGCCTTCTTGCTTACTCAAACCTCATTTTACTCAGCTGCTTGATATAGCTCCTTGATGATCATTTGTTGCTTGATTGAGCTCTTAGATAACCATTGACCACTTAGTTTACCATTTGAATTACTATTAGCTGCTTAATCGACCTCTTATATGGGTATCAACCGCTTAATCGACTTCCTGGATGATAATCAGCCATTTGGTCGAGTTCTTGGATGACCATCGATCACTTAATCGATATTCTGAATGAATATCGGCCACATGCTCGAACTCCTGAATGGCTATCAGTTGCTTAGTTGATTGTTTTATTTGTTTTTGAATTCCTCCCCACTACTTATCTTATCATCATGTAAGCTGTGATTTCATAAAAAACATTCCAAGCATTCTCGTACATTTTTAACTTGAAATATATTTTCATTATTATAACATATATCCTTTCCAATTAAATTTTTTAAGAACAATGAAAAATACAGTACAACAACTATGATATATGGATTTATCCATACCGTCTATATATTTTTTCATGTTATTTAAAATTACGATATAAAACATAAGATATATAAAAGACTCAAGTAGGCTATGAAATAGGGATTAAACTCTCACTGTTAAAAACTTATTAGGTGCCATGTAAGTTTTGAATCAAGCTAATATTTGTGTTTTTCCTTCATCCAGGTCTCTATGACATTATGAATAAGTTGGATGGCAAATAAGCATGAAGGTGGGCCCAAGAAAAGTTTCAAAGGTAGGCGTCATTAGCACTGCTACTTCCCATCGTGTGGCTCACTTGAGCCTTCGATCTGGGCTCATTTTTTGGCTGATTACCTAAACTGTCATGGACAAATGCATGGACAGTGTGGATAAATTCCATACATCACGGTGGCCCTCAGAGACCTAGCCTGTCTCGAGCTTGGGATGGGCGGGGGAAGTACTCGGATCCGCCGGTCTTTTAAAACTGAAAAACTTTGATACTTTGGTAGAGTGTGATAGATGATACACACGCACTTAAAAATCACTTACCAGTTGCATACGTGTGGGACATGAGTAATTAAAATTAAACTTTTGAAATTATGTTTCGGATAATAAATGTACCATGAACAAAATTTGGGTCACTGGAGCATCGTGATTGGTGGGTATTTATTGGACGGTCAAAATTGAAGAAATCAAACAGTCCCACTTCAACAAACATGTGTCCAGGAATGAGAGGTTGTGATTTTTTATCCAATCCAAATTTTGGATTATGACTTATAGCCAGTGGGCCCAACAAATTTAATCAAATTAATCTAAGTTAATGCAAGCATGGCTTCAATGGATCCATGACCGTGGGGCCCACCATTATGTTTGTTATTCATCCATTTTCTCATCTCATTTTAGCGAATGATCCAAAAATAAAATAATGCAAATCTCATATAGATCGTACCAAAAGAAACAATGATTGCGGGCCACAAGAGTATTGAATAAGGTTGATATTTGTGTAGGATCCTTACTCTTGGACGGGTGGTAGACTCTTTAGAGTTTCAACACCCGGTTCGAGTATCATAGGGGTTGAATTCCCAGGTGTAGGGAGTGAGTGTGTGGGTGTGTGTGTTCGTGTTTTATATATATATATATATATATATATGAACCAGTTCTTACCTCTTATGTACTAATTTTTTTGAGATCCTATCATACGTGATGTGTATCCAAAATTTGAACCGTTCATGTGAAACTACACCTCGTGAAACCCCCTAAGCCTAAGTTTTACTTTGATCTAAAACTTTGATGGGCTATGGAAAATGAAAATAGTTTCCTCTCCTGATTTGCATTTCTCTTTGCTATGGCCCACCAGAATTTTAGATCGGGGTGAAATTTTGTTGCATTGGGTTTCATGGGATTCCGCATCACATGGACCGTTCAGATTAGACAGCCATGACACATGTGCAAAGGTGCACACGTATGTAGGTGCGCCGGGGAGCCTCACTCTATATATATATATATATATATATATATATATATATATATATATATATATAAAGTTTCCACCTAAGATATGAATCTATGTTATTTTTGGACCATGACTAAAATAAGCTTCCAAAACAGATGGATAGCATGGATGTCAGGTAGCTACATTACAGTAGGTCCCGTAGTCAGGTATCCACCCAGTGGATCTGGGGATCCACCGAAGCCTGCGTCCAACTAATGCATGCCAAGTGTACAGTTTATGAGTGTGGTTGTGTATCAATCATCAGGATATGCTGGAGATGGATTTCCTAGTATGGAAGCTAGGTGAGGCTCATCATGATATTTTTGAGAAATCCACCATATTCATATATTTTTTGAATTCATTCTAAAACACGAAACAAAAAATGAGATGGATCTAAAACTAAAGTACACCACACTACCAAAACTTAAGTACACCACACTATCAGAAGTAGTAAAGATTGAACATCTACCACAGAAACATTTATAGGGTTATAAAAGTTTTGGACCAAAGCAGATATGTTTGTGTTTTTGGTTCATCCCAGTAGAAATGATATTATGAATATTAGATGGCATATGAACATTATGATGGGCTAGAGAGATTCCATCAATAGGCATTTTCCTACTTATGTTCAGAGGTGTACAAAAGTTGACCTTGAGCTTGATTGGCTAGCTCGACTCGGTTCAGTTAGCAATTTAGGCTAGTTTAAGTGGAGTTCAAGCTAAGATTAAGCATTTGCAGCATTTTCTCAAAAAACATGAAGTGTACTTTCAATTTTTCATGGAATATAAATCAGTAGGATCAGTTTATAGGTATTTCATCAAACACTCAGAAGGCAGCATAAAAATCAAAATACAATAGTATTTGTTTCATATCTATACTTTCCTCGCCACCGGTCAATACTTGGTTAAGTTATTTCATTAAACAATTGTTGAGCAACATCAATATCAAAATAACTATGTCATCGAGCCATTCGATCCGAGTTAAGTTGAGCTTAGGCAAAAAAATATTTGAGCTCAAAAATCAGCTTAACTCAGCTCAAATTCAGTTTTGAATAGAGTCAAAACGGTCTTTTTCAAGTCGAGTCAAGCAATCCAACCAAGATAACTTGGTCCGTGTACAGCTCTACTCATGTTTCTTGTCATGGCCCATTTGACTTTTGAATTGGCCTTAATTTATCCCATTTATTAAATTGATGTGAAAAACAAAATGTATAAATGAGGTGGATTTCTTACAAACATTTCCATTAGTCCACCTAACTTCCTTAGTCGTAACTTCTCTCATGAGAGGCTTTCTACACGTGTGGAATTTACCCATGGGACACAAAAGCTAGGTGAGGGATGTTTGTAAGAAATCAATCCCATCCATCTATTTTTTTCATCTCATTTTAAGGTATGTAACTAAAAAATGAATTGGATCTGAATCTCCAGTACCCAACATGAGGGAGGGGAAAAGTAGGAAAAAGGAAATACCTACATTTGAAATCTTCTCAAGGTCCACCTTCAATGTTTATATATGCCATCCAAACGGTTCATATGGTCAGTACCACTGGATGAACTGAAAACATAACTAAGCTTAATACAAATCTTCAATGGTCCTGATGAATGTTTCAAAGGTGATTGTTCAATTCCTACGGTTTTCTTTTGCATGGCTTAAGAGTTTTGCATCTGTCTCATTTTTTTTATACCTAATACTCTAAAATAATCTGGAAACTCTGTTGGTCAGATTGGATTTCTCACAAACATCATGTGGGCCCCATCTAGCTTGGGAGGGGAGGAACCTGCGACAGGCAAGCCGCTTTGATTCCATTCCCTGACTTAAATCCTTTCGAGTTTTGGTCAAATGACGGCAAGGGCGAGAGAGTCGCTGGACAGAAAGGTCGTCAGTAGCGGACATCAGTAGAGCTACAGCAGTCGAATTTTGACCATTGGCCATTTATTTAACTGTAATGCCTAAGATCAGAGCCATTCATCTGGTGGACCCATCGTTTAGGTACCATGGACCAAAATCCCGGCCGGTCTGATTATCTTCTGACTACACGTATGAAACAATGGATTGCAGAAGGCCTCCTGATAACCAGGTCATCATGATTTCTGGAATACAGTACGTACCAGGTTGAGCCCACTCAATCAACGGCCCTTATTCCTAGCAAGATTACAATTCATCAAAATGTAGTTTTATTCTGAGCTTTGCCAAGTGCTAACCCCACACGCGTGCAAGGCATCCCATCCACATGCCACCACCTGTTACAGTGAGATTGACAGGTGCAATATCCAAGCCGTCCATCAGGTGGGTCACACCATGTAGGTGTCCTTGCAAAAAATTAAAGCTGGTCCATCCAGACATTGGACCGCAATGATTATACTAACATTCGATATTACACCAACAACAACAAAAAATAAAAAAAATAAAAAAATAAAAATAAAACATAGATAACACTAATTAAATAGTTATTGAACTATTTTCTAAGAAGGCGTTATATGATACTCAGGCTTAGTATGACACTTGATATGCAGGCACTCAGAAAGTATACAAGTGACATATACTAACTCAAATAAAAATGACTAGATTGTGCATCCCACTGTCATCAAGTTACAAACCCTAGATTAGATTCGTTGAATAATCCTAGCCTTTGAATCCTGGACACTTGTTTGTATAAATAGGACCGTTGGATTCGTTTCATTATTAACTGTCTAATAAATGTCCAACAATCTGATATTTTGATTATCAAGCAAGCTTAATTTTTTTGTCCACGATATATATACAATCCTTAATATAATATTGATGGTGTAATTTAACTGATTTTATGCTGCTTGTGCGCAATTTCTAAGTAATTCGTAAGTGCCTGTGTATCATCCATCACACTCTACCGAGTATAAAAGTATTTCTGACTTCATCTGATACTGTATTTTTTTATGAAACTAATGTCCTTGTTGGATGTTAGAAAGTCGAGTTGAATATTCAACCTGACCACGTTTCCAATACGAACTGAATTCCGGAAACCGAACCTCACCAAGCCTCACCACACCTCGGATGTCCATGGATCCGACTAACCATATCATGGTCTGGATATAGGCTCTGGCCCAGCATAGCCCAACCCATTGGTATGACTATGGCTGTCGATTGGTGTAGGGAACCAATGGTCCAATCCTATTGTAATGGGTTTGGGTCCAATTTCTTTGACCCATTAAGATGAAGGGTTGGGTTCATGGTTCAGCTTTCCCTGACCAAGTTAAAAAATCAAGTTTAATTGAGTTAAGGTAGGGCCCACCTACTTGGTCTAGGTTAATGTTGGGAGGGTGCGACTGAGTTTATCTATTTGAGTTTAATAATATTATTATATATTAAATATATTTTCAACATCCCAAAATCTTTTAAATGACACACAGGATGACCTATCGTTGATTTGAACCATTCATTCATTCATATTAAGAGTTAGCCAACATGTAAAAATCATACAATTGGATAATCTTAGTCGTGGGGCCAATTTGTTATAATAATTCATGTTCTATTAGTCATAAATTACATAATTAACATATCTAATCAAAGTGTCACTTTAGAATTATAAGAAATAGAAAAGTAGACTACAAGAAAACTGGACTTTACCGGCGGTCAAAACCGCTGGCAAATCCTTTGCCCGCGGTCCACTAACAACCAGTAAAGCCTCGGTCGGTAAAGGATTTACCGGCGGTCAGGACCTTTACTGACGATTGTGCTAGACGCAGCTAAATCGACAGTTTTTGCTAAAGAAAATTGGTCTAAAGCTACGGTTAGTGTCCGTAGTAAAAGATGCCTAGCCCAACAATGCGCCGTAGCCATTAGTATCGTAGCTTTTTAGATAGTACTACGGATTATATCCGTAGCTATGTCACCGACAATCCGTAGCATTTGTGTGAATCTTTCTTATTAAAAAGAAAAAAAAAAAAGAAAAAGAAAAAGAAAAGGTGATCCACATGCATCCTAGTTTTTTTTTAATTTTTTTTTTACACCAGTCTAAGCAGCTAACATACCTTGGTAAATGTCAATGATCTCCTTGTTGCCAATGATTGCCATTGTTTCTAAGGGACTCGTTTCTTCCGCCAGTCTTTGGTGAGCTGTGTAGCAGTAAAAGGCATCAGCACCAGTATTTCGGAGTCCTTCAACAGGTTCAGGCCCTCAATGATATTTCAGAGTCCTTTAGCAAGTTAAATAAAAGACCAGTTATAAACATTACCGTGGGCCCTACCTGTGGAAGTATGGAGCTTCCAATAGAGAAAAGAATGGTTACCATTCAGTTCTAACCTACAAAACAAATCTTAGCCATTAGCCACTGTTCCAGGTTATTCCATAGATACATATGCTCCAAATATCAATCTTATGGTAAGAGATGATTACAAACTTGAAAAAAGTGGACGAAGCTAGATAGAATGAGGTTTAGATACACATGTTATCTGAGGTACTACTAGAGTAGCATTCAAAATCCATGCAACAACTGCATATGTTATCTGAGGATGGAGAAAGGTTGTGAGTTCGACAAGGGAAAACAAAAAATGAAAGAACATGTGAGAAATTATAGTTTTATTCCACAAAGCAACAATGTTAAATATAACAGTATGAAGGCCATTTCTCACTTGTTCCACTTTACTACCATTTTCACATCCAGCTCCAGCCATGACTATTTTAACTGCTGCTGCATCAACATTCGCCTTTCATGGGTTTTGCTCAAGCTTGTACTTGTGCACTTGGAGCATCTTACAAATTGAATATGATAACAGATCCTTAATGTATAAAATCAAGCAAGAGACACCTTAATAACAATGACTTACTAGCTGATGTCGAAGCACTTGGTCATTTCCATAGCAGGCAAAGTGGCATTCACCCTATCCATGGAGAAGTAGACATCAAACCCAGTCTTCTTGGATGAATCCAAATGGTTTTCTTTTCATGAGAGGCAAGTTGTAACAATGTTGCACCATCCTTCTCCCTAAGAGAGAAAAAGGAACATGATTTTAATCATGCAACATCTGCACCTACTCTATAAGTGAATTAAATACCTCCACAGATGAAATACACAAGAAATTCAAACCAATTTTCAGGAAAAACAAAAACAGTTGGACTGATAAAACAGTATAGCATCGACAAAATAATGTGAAATTCCCTGAAATTTTCACAAGCACAATGGTCATGACAAGCTCCAGTATACTATATATTACCAGACATAGCTACATCTAATTATCTAGATATGGATTTCGCTAGAGTGACATCACAAACACCAGGAAGAAACACTAATTACATCAATTATATCAAATTTCTTTACAAAGTATCAATCTTATTAGCATTTATGCAGTGAAAACTCTCAACTAATCCAGTTAAGATCAATTACAAATGGCAGGGAAGAAATATAATGGATTAAAACTGTGAGAGAGTACAGAATTCAATCACAAAACTCTTCAATGGGAATATATACAACTTGCAGTTTCCATGGAACTGGAAGGAGATAGGAGCGTGGAAGTTCAATCACCTCAAGAGGCAGTGCATCTGCTGCCAAAGCACGATCATCAACAAGGAGGGGATTCAGACCATCTGAAGAAGTTCATGAATACCTGCCAAAAGTGGCTACCAGCATCTCAGAATGGCAACAAATGGAAGTAAAATAGTCACTCTTTTGCTGATGGATGAGCCACTGCAGAATTAACCATAAATAATCGATTTCCCAATTAACAAGGACTTCAAATTCGAGCTGATATCTACAAATGCATCAAATAGATACCTTCGGGAGGGCAATGGGAATTGCTGGGCCTTTTCCTTTTGCAAAGCCCACAACTCCATGATAGTTGCCACAAGCTAACATGGCAGTGTACTTGATCACTTGTCCTCCCTGAAACATGAAGTGAAGAGAAAGATCACATACAATAGAGAAATGAATTTTATTCCTAAGAAAGAACCCAAATAAAAGAGAAAGGAGCATCACCTTTGTAACTTTGCAAGTCCGATTTACATTGATTAGTTTCATATCAAAACCCTGCCATTATTCCAGAAAAAAATTAGAAGTTCTCAAGAAGAATGAAGTACACAAAAGGTTGGTGCAACAAATGAATGACTTGCAGCTTAGATAAAAGGTTTCACAAAGAATTATAGAGAAAAATTCTGAAGCAGAGCTTGTAAGCACAGGTGAAAAAGAATCATAACAACATTCAACATATAAATCCATGTTTCTAAAGTTACTTAATCAAGCCTATCACGATGGTCCTTTCCCATTCATGCAACTCATTAGCTCATCTTTATTTCATTATACAGGTGAAATACCATGCCTCATAAATCGAGAGTCATGGTATGAACATTTACAGATATCCCACAAAAAAAATAAAAATAAAAAAAAAAAATTGGACAGCAGTCATCAGTTGATCATACAAGTAAAATACCATGTCTCAAAAATCTGAAGTCAGAGTTTGAATATTTACAGATATCCCACTAAAATAAAAAGAAAGAAATTTTGAAAGGCAATTACTGGTCAACAACTTCTCTAGAATCAGGTGAACAATACTCAACAATATACATCAAGAAACTTCACAAATTGCTCCCATTAGACTTGCAGAGTAATGTCATAATCATTATCATCTCATAATGGCAAAGAATTATGAAAAAGATGATACTGCTGGAGAGAGAGAATTACAGTAATGTCATCTTTCTCATATTTCTTTGCCATGTTCATCAGCTCTCTTAAATTTGGCAGCTGTATCCAAAACCATAAGCAATAGTGAAATGAGCTCCCTCTAAATCTGGTCTGAAACACCACATGCCTATCTGGTGTTTCAGAGATGGAAACAGACGTATGAGAGGAAGAAATATAGTAAATGATTTCCTTTTAATTTGACAAACATAAAAAATTCGAACACTAAAGATTACATATGAACCATTTTAACTTCCAAAGTCCACTACCTCAGATATGTAAAGTGGCACAATGGCAGATGAGTGCCTATCCCAATCCCAGCAAGTAAACGACCAATTATCATCGTTTGTACACTATGGGCTGTAGCACTGCAAAAATTTGCTAAGCACATTGCACAAAATACCTTGCTACTAAATCCAATTTTACAAACTTACAGTCAAAGGATATGTCATAGACCAGAGAAATGCTCAAACTGCAAATGGGATTGCATCTAGTTGAAAGTCCTTGTTCTACCGAATTTATCACTTGGTGGAGTGGAACAAAATTTAAACATTACTTAATAAAAAGCACTTTAAGTTAAGAGGTTTGTATACATTCTACCTGAAGGAACGGTGATAACTCAAGCATCTGATGTTGCTTTATGCAACAATGACAATAACAATTCTGTCATAGCAACGATTCCCGACAAGAATTTTACATCGATATATATTGATGTTGCACAAAAGTAACAGATCTTGATTCCATTCTCTCCGGCTTCAGAAAAACTCTATTATTGTCAAGACAGTAAGGCACCATTAGGAGAGGGGCACAAATGACAACTGCATCATCTTGATTCATAGTAGATGCACCCACTTTAAATTAGATCGGTGCCTTGTTTAGAAAGTGCAGAAACCCCACTCCCCATAATGGAGAAAGTCCATCAAACTGGCTCCAAGTGGCAAGTGTGTGCTCATTTTTAGATAAGGCCAACATTCCACTAATAACCAGTGTTATTGTGTACCCAAATGTGGTTTGATTTTATTTTTTATTTTCCAAGGAATGAGTTGGCCTCAACCTTGTCAGAATCTGCTGCGACAATGACCAAAACTCCTACAGATTCAAAGATCTTTTACTGATTGGATTCCCTTGAGAGTTTTAGGATTTTTTTTCTTTTTCTTTTTCTTTTTCATGGGTGTGGTAACTGGAAAACTGAGTTGGACTTTTCATAAATGGAATGCCCGAAAGACATGTTACAGTCTGTCAGCCAATGAGATCTAAGTCGATGCCACGGTCTGGGTCTAGCTTTATTCCAGTGGTTACGCTTTATCTAAAGAAATGTTTTCTTGCCCTTTGGCCATTATCATTGTTATTATTGTAATGACTGAGGAACGTCAGGGGGTGAGAAAGTGAAAAAGACAGAAAAATAAGAAGCGGATAAAATCCAAGGTGTTCATTGACACAGTTTAAATCTACTTCATTCATTTATAAGGATGTATATTTTTAAATTTTCAGAAATACCACTAATTTATATTAGAAATATCATTTAATATCTAGTCGAATCTCTCCTAAAATAAATTGCAAGGGCAAAAATGTCACAACTCTTTGCTTTATACATTGAAGAGATTAACTATTATTATAATTATTGTTACTGGTGTATGCAATGCAGTATAGAGAAAGACTTAAGGGAAAAGGTGAGGCTACAGGCAAACGATTATGCTTTACAACAAGCATATGATGTGATCCTTTTAAAGGCCAAGTGGAGATATTTTAGCCAAGAGCCAAAACCTGTTTGCAATCAAGAAATTAAGGCAAAGGCTAGAAATGTAGCCACTACTGTCCAAGAGAAAGGTAGCCACTACTTCAACTTCACCTAGACATTTTCTCCTTAATGACCTTGTTTAGTTTATGGTAGTAGCAGGCCTGAATCAAGTTTCAGACCTTGTTTAGTTTAGTTTAGTTTTATTAATATTATCATTATCATTTTCGGAAGGTAGTTTCATGGCAAGTTGATTCAGATGATCAATTATCTCGCTGATCTGATCTTCTAACTAGCTGATTCATTTGCATCAATTGTATGGCTAAAGTGAAAAATAATCAAATTCATCTAGCAACCATAAGAGGGGAAAAAAAATCACATTAAACTCACTTGATCAATGAGGAGCTTCCGGTTTGATGAGCCTCATCAATGGCCGGTGTTTACTTACCTGGAATGCACCAGACTGTTGGATTGGTTGGGATCAGAACTCATCACTGAAACAGGATGGATTTTGGCTGGGACTGAAACTCCTCAGTGAATGGGTCAGTTCAGTAAAAACACAAGAATACCATTTTATTAAGAACATGCAAGTTCACCAGGCTAAAGAAAACACAGCTCTGTTCATGTTGCCTTTCAACCATCACATGATTAGAAGCGAACAAATCATCACAACGAAATGAAAATTAATGAAAAAAAATAAAAAAATCACATAATTACCAAAATATGAAAACCAAATTCACATCATTAAGCAAACGAAATTTTCTGTTTCAGTAGAAATTGCTTTTTTTTTTTTTATCTTAATCATCTTTCGGTCGACCAAATTGAAATCACTGGAAGAGCTTACCAAAGAAGGATCTTTCATCATGTTCGGTTGCCCCATAGATGCCGAATCCTTGGATGCATGTAGTTGTTGCAACCAATAATCAGTTTCAGGTCGACGACAGATTTTTCTTAGTGGTACTATTTCCTACAATAAAAAAGAGAGGAAACAAGTATTGAATAACTGCCTCAAGACTACAAGGTTACCAAATGGAATTTTGGTTTAGCATATGTAGCAAAACAATCAGCTTTAACTGACTTGAACAATTGAATTGGTCCATAATTGTATATCTTCTCATATATAACTTTTTCAAATGAGAGAGGGGGGGAGGCAGGGATGGAGAGGGCAGAATTTCAAGATGGAAGCATGGAATGAAAACAGTAAAAATGATGATGATGATGAACAAGAGATGCACACCTCAACATGTGCAACTGTCTTTCTTTAATAGTAAGAATAATGTTATTAGCACCTAACGAAAGGGGATGGTGAGGGTCCACTACTCCCCAACCCAACTGCATCAAACTAGCCCAATCATCCATGATAGCTTCCCTTCTATAACTCACAAACAGCTTATGACCCAAATACCCATGAAATAGATATCCATGTATGCTAAGGCACATACTCGTGCATTCTCATGTATCTACTGAACATCAAAGTAAAGTAATTAAAAAGCAGATGTACCGATTGAAGAAGAAAACCGGAAATGCAGCCTGCCCTAAATCTTCCTGCAAAACAGAAACAGTCATTTTTAAACAACAAAAAGAAAAAAGAAAAAACAGCAAATGACTATTAGAGGACATGTAATGCTGGAATTAAATGTATGGAAGTGCCAATAAGTTCTAGTAGCCTAGTCTGAGAAGTAGGGTCAGCATCCATATCCCTGGTTACTTGAATCTTAGCTCCTGACTAAGGAGAGTAAATATTAAAGAAAAGAAAAGAAAAGAAAAAAAACAGAGAATGCTTCTAATACCTATGTAAACGCTTAATCAATTATATGAGGGTTTTTTTTTTTTTTTCTTCAAAAATACAGAGTTTTGCTACCTATGAGATGACTTGGCTAAAAATTAAGCGGGTCAACGGGGTAGTAAATGTATGAAAATGATGGCTGGTTTATAAGAACTTGCCAAATTCTTTTGGACCGTCCATTGTTTCCTTACATGTGTGGCCTACCTGGTGATTTTTTATGGCCAGATTACTGGGCTAGTTCATCAAGATAGAAATCCCTCCCGTTACATGGCCCAGGTGTCCTACAGATGTTAGCCACATACAGAGTGTAAGATCATAAAGAAATGATTGTCATTGGAATGGAGTACGGATGAAATGACCTGAAGCCCAAGCGCCCACTTCTTTTCTTCAGAAGGAAACTGCAACCGTGGAGATATTTCATTCAGATTCATATACTCATTTTGTTGTATACTGTGCACAGGGACTGAAGTTGTGGGACCACCGCAGTTCCAACTAGAATAAATGCTTCCCTGGAGAAACATTGATTGAGAAGAAATGATTCTTGAAACTGACTCAAAACACTTGAAGATTTATATATCCAACAAAGATTAAAATGCCAACTGCCTAATCTCGTGACTGCAATTCAAGACATTGTAGTTGCAACATTAGCAAAAACGAACAAAACTGTCAAGACGACAAGTGACGCAATTTGCAGGCCAAGGACCAGATGGTTAGAATGGTCAGAATGGGGTGACGTTTTTTGGCTCATGGCCCATCCATGTCTAGATCACCAAACCATGTGCCCCTCTTGTAGAGACTCAAAAGGCCTGAGGATACTTTAAATATCCTTGGGTTCGAGCATTGAATCATTCTTCTGAAGATATTGCCAACTACTTGAATGTCAACTAAGCATTTTGTAACTGCATTTTCAGATTTTGAAATTGTAATGATATCAGAATTTAATGGAAACTATCACAACAGTAGCAAGAGCATCAATCTAAAACTTAATTTGCAAGCTTTGACAAGAAAATTGAAGTTAATTTGCAGGCACACAGGCCACCACATTGACAACAACAAAAATTTCCAGCAACGCTTCAAAGCAGTGACTTACAAAATTCTCATTGATCATTTACATCTATAAAAACTCTCATTGATAGGTGAGCCACTAGGGCACGTTTAGATGGTAAGTTACTTATGCCTCAAGTTCCTACTTATGTATCTCTTCTATGAGGAATTTCATCAAACTTCTGGTAGGCATCTCCAATTGCTCCACAAACACAATAAAATGAAGAATAGAATAACAAAACATTTCATCCACTCCTTTTATAAAAAATATGGATTTGGAAACATGCAATTTGTATGAATTCGGTGTAACAGTACCATATATTCCTTGTGATCATTAATCACATTTGTATAAAATCTTCAAGCAGTAGGTACTACAGTTGAAGTTCGAATTCCGACGCTGAAAGCTCAAAATAAGAAAGAAAAATGCCCCAAATCTAGATATCTTCACTAGCATTCCTTTAAAATACATGGCCGTAACAAGACAAAGGAAGAACAGAGGAACATACCTTTAAAAGAAGCAACGAGGGATCTGAAATCTGCAAGCATTTCCTTCAACAAACTGCATAAGGATGCTGCAGGTCCGCCATTAAAGCCGCAGAGAGCTTCGCTACACAGAAACTCGTTGAATCTCTAAGTTTCTCTCACAAATCCCAATTTCAAACCTCTGGATTCTCCATTTCGGCCAAAAACAATGCAAAAGGAGCTCAAAATCTGCAGATTTCTCCCAAAATCCCCTGTAACTCTTCTCGTAATCGAACGACAGAGCTTTCTGATTTTTCTGTGAGAGCGAGGGAAAGCAAGAGCGAGAGCAAGAGGAGAGGGAGAGCGCGCGAGAGGGAGGGAGAAGGAGCGGCAGAGAGAGGGAAGGAGAGAGAGAGGGAGATGGAGAGGAGAGAGTCGGCGACATGTGAGAGAGGGTATTAGGGCTTGTTTTGATATATATACATATAGGGACCTTTGCTTGCGGCCGTTAAAACCGGCCGCCGGCAAGGGGTAGCCCCATCGGTCGGCTAAGGCACAATTTCTTGTAGTGTGCCGATAGGCCTCTTTCCCTCCCCTTCAACCCTGCCCATACTTCTGCTCGTCATGGGTTCGGTACCACGGCCAAGGGGCCTACCAGTTCTATCGTCAGCCCATTGGGTATTTCGCCCAACAAGGGTCAGCAGCCCTGCCCTGGTTCCGCTCTCCAAGCATCAGTGGAGAGCCTCGATCATCTCTTTTGTCACGGCAGGGTTGCAGCTAAAGTCCGGAGCCATTTTAGCAGCCTCTTTGATATTTCCCCTATCCTCAACCAATCATTTAAAAACGGATTCAGCAGTGGACCTCCAAGGCCAGTCGAAAGTCCAGATTCACATGCTTAATTGGTATTGCCCTATGTTTCATCATCTGGGAGTTATGGCTCAACAGAAACTCAGCCAGATTTGAAGGTCATAATATGTCAACCAGTCGCATCATCTCGTCTGCCTTCCGCTGGCTAAGAGAAGTGGGCTCAGCTATCCTAGGCCTTGACAGGAACTCTTTGGCAGAGAACATCACTCTCAAGTCCCTGATGATTGACATTCCCTTCTCTCCTCCTGTCGGTAGACCCCCGTTGGTCAAATGGTCCAAACCTCCTTAAGGTTAGTTGAAGCTTAACTCTGATGGCTCCTTAAGAGGTAATCCAGGCAAGAGCAGAGGAGGAGTTTGCAGGGATCATCTAGGTAGGATGATTTTCGCCTTCCACAGGTACTATGGGATCGCTTCCAACACAATTATGGAAGCCCAAGCTGTTCTAGATGGATTGAACATATGCTCCTCTCTCAGTTTATCCAATATCATTGTTGAAACTGACTCGAAACTCATTGTGGGCTCAACAATCAACCCGCATGGCCCTCTCCCTTGGAAAATCTGGTACAAGATGGGTGCTATTCAGCTCAGATGGTGGCCCGTGAACCTTATCTTTAATCACATATTCTAGGAGGGAAACTCGGTTGCAGATGCATTGGCTACGTTGGCTAGGAAGGGTCGCCCGGATCTCATTTATAGCAATCGTTTAGACATGCCAATCGAAAACTGTTAGGGGTGCTCTAGTGTTAGATAATGATAGTTTAAGAGCTCTCAAATTTCCTTGATTTCCGCCCCATCTGCTTCTCTTGTTTTGATGTAGAGCGGGTCGCGGACAATTTCATGGCCAAGATGGATCAGAAAAGGCACGGTCGGCGACAGAAGTGATCCGGACCATCGGACCTTAGATTGGGCGTATCTCACAATCCGGAATGAGTTATCTGACGTAAAATATATGAATTTGGGGTAGAACGAGCTACTTTAGCCAACTAACCCTGCTACGCCGGGTTGCGTAGCCCGGATTTGCGAGAAACTCCTTAATTGACGGTCGTTTCCTCATTTTAATTTTGTTTTTACTATAAATAGTAAGTTTTAGTTTGAGTATAACTTTTCATCCATTAGGCTTTAGGAGTTGTGTCCAACATGAAAAGTGCTTAGGATAATTAGGAGAACGGTTTGGTGAAGCCAAATAGGACACTTACTATTTTTGGCCGAAAACCTTTCGCACTAGTAGACATCATCACCATCTATAAATAGTAAGTTTACTATTTATAGTAAGTTGCGAATTCTAAGAGTTTTAGTTGGAGTTTGAGTCTGATTTCTTTCTTATTACTTGGTTCCCTTATTTAAAGGGCTATGAACTTAATTTTAGGATTTCATTAATAAATTTTGAATTTATTAGAAATTATTCTTATTTTCTACTTTCTTTCCTCGTGGATTCGAGAAGTCTCTATAAGGAGTTCAGAGAAGTTCCGTGGATTCAGAATATTTATCATCTTGAGGAAGACGGTGCTCGACCTCACGTCCTTCCTGCATCATGTTTGGACCCTCTGTTTAGGCTAGTAGCTGTTTATACTATAGGTGTGGTCGAAAAATTAATGATATCTTGTGGCAGGAGTCCACTTTCCTTTTTAAAAAAAGAAAAACAAAAAGAATAAAAAAGGAGGCATACAGTTGTGACAATATGAAATTGACAAACTCTTTTATTGGAAGAACCGTGTGACTGTGAACGGGACAAGTTCGTTTATTGAAAGAACCGTCGACCCCCAGCCACCAGTGGTCAACCAGCTAGCGCCTGCCTACCAGCAATCAAGATACGGCTAGTACATCAGGTGCGTTGTCACGTGCTCTCCATAGGATCCTAAAATCAGGCCAATAAAAAACTCAGGTACACCACAACGTTGGGAAGAGTTGGGATGGAACGACACCCCATTAGTTGAGTGTGAGACCCACAGTGATTTATATATGCCATTCAATCCCTTCATCATGATGATGGGACTCTCCAAAAATCAGTGTTCTTAAAATTGGGAGGGTCACATCACTTAGAGGTCTAATTCATGATTTACACATTTGCCTATGGTGAGGCCCACCCAAAATTTGGATGTGCGGTGTTTTCGGTCAATGCCAAACTTTAAGTGGCACAACTACTGGATGGTGTGGATCTTATGCACATGAAGTATTTCATCCTTGTCTGGGAATCAAGCAAGTGTTTTCCTTCGGAGAAATCTATGCTTGCTAAAAGTCATACCTCTTTGATTATTACGCCCGCAGGTCGTAACATAATGTGAAAAATATATTATTTTAGGGAAAGGTCCCTGCTCTTCCCGGCCCAATGTCATTTTTTTTAATCGCTAATCTCCATATGATAGGTGTGGCGATATCCTCTGTTGAGCCCTCCCATTCCAAAAAATAAAAAAATAAAAAAAATTTAGGGAAAGGACGCCTTTGATTAATTTTCTTTTCACCACCTACAAGCGAAACAATTCTACCCTCATCGACCAGATTAAGGCACTTCATACCACGTACAAAACCTTTTGAGGGACGCGGCCATTCCCACTAGTTACTGCACGTTGCTCTCTAGGCCCCACCATGATGTATGTGTTTTATCTACACCGTCCATCCAAATTTCCAGCTCATTTTAGGGCATGTATCCAAAAATGAGGCAGAAGAAAATCTCATGTGGGGCACACCACAAGAAACACTGATGATTGAATGCCCACCATCAAGCTAATATTTTTTTTTTTTTTTTCCTTTTCATTCGGGTTTGCATGACCTTATCAATGGGTTCGATGGCAAATAAATGTTGAAGTATGCCCTAGGAAGTTTTTAATGATGGGAGTTCGATCACCACTGTTTTACCAAGATGTGGTCCACCTGAGATATGGATGTGCCTCATTTTGGGGATGATGCCTGAAATAATGATCCAAAATGAATGGACGGCGTGGATAAAATACATACATTATTGTGGGGATCACAGAGTACCATCTGAGGTCCTACCGGTGGTGTCGGTAAGTAGTATGCTACCTTTTTGACATGTGGCATTCACTTACGTCGAACCATCCAAATTAAGGTGCGTGCCTCTGTGCTTTCCGTGTAACTCAAAAGCTTGACTCATTGAATTACCCTTAGGATGTTTGATTTTTCATTTACATAAGTAATTACTAATAAATAATGATTATTTTACATATAATTACGACACGGTGACAGTGAGCTGGTTGGAAAAGTTTTCTATCTTCCACTACTGGATTAGTAAATTTCTTATAAAAACTGTGGAGTCCACCATGATGTTTGTATCTTATCCATACCTTCCATATGTTCAGCAAGATCATTTTAGGGCATGAGCCCAAAAATGAGGAAGATTTGAACCTCAAGTGGACCACACCACAACAGACTAATGTTAAAAACTTTTTGAGGACCATGAAGTTTTGGATCAATCTGATGTTTGTGTATAACTTTCATATATGTTAGCATGATCTCATGAACCGGTTGGATAATAAATGCATATTCTCGTGGGACCTATGAAGGTTTTAATTTTAAACGATGGACGCCATTAATGTGCTTATTTCCTGTGGCATGATCCATTTGAGCGTCCAATCTACCTCATTTTAGGGCTCATTTCCTATAATGAGATTGAAATGGATGGATGGCGTAAATCACATACATCACTATGAGACTCACAAATGTTGATAGTACTCAAGCCTACTTGATTTTGTACTTTTGGCATTGCTTTCGAGACTTAACTATGAGTAATATTCATCTTTAAACAAACATCCTTCAAAAGTAATTATTAACCATTGTCCCTTATTTATATATGTAATAGAAATAACAAACATACCCTAAATATCTTATCATATTGCATTGTTTACCTGAATTTCATCTGCCAAGTTTCATTTAACCTTTCATTTGGCAACCACCCAACTTTCAATTAGGCTCGAAGCGGTCCACCATAGTTTTAGCTGTTACACCTTGCCCCCAGATTGTTCACTTGCTAAATGTACGATGTAAGAATAAGCTATATAATTCCTCTTGTAAAACGATGGGAACAGAGAAACACCTTTAATTGCAGTATAACTATAATTATCCACGAACTTATCTTTTTATTACGATTAAACAATACAAATGGTTGACATTTCTTATGCTTGGTCAAAGAGTTAGCAAAAATGTTCATTTAAATAACCAAAATACTCCTTTTAAGAAACTTTTCTTTTGTGAGTACAATCTTTACCTTGCCGATTGATTAAACACCTACAATCATAGTCTCTAGATCTTTTTAAGGAGCACAAAATGAATAGATTGGTGATATATATGCACCAAAGCGGACCACACACAATTTGGACGATTTTCATGACAGGTGTCATCATCTCAAATGTTCCGTAGTGTGGTCCAATTGAATTTTAAATTTGCATGGTTCTTTTACCTCCCTCCAAACACTGGGTGGCACATTCGATGGAGGGAGTGGATCTAATCCATGTGAAATTATTCCATGCCCATGAGTGAAACATAAGAGAAATTCACACTTCACGGTGAATACGAAAGTTACAGGAGTGTTTTCTGCAAGGAAAGGCTCACCAAAATGAGGTTTGCTCGAATACATCTGGATGTATTGCAATGTGATATGATATGCTAAAACTTTAGCCTTTGAATTTAAGTGACCCTCTGATGATCCAAACCGTTGATACAATTGAGTCTTACTTTGCATGATGCAAATACCATGAATAAAAGCTGTCAATCAGATAATTTCACTTTGAATATTTAGATCTTTTCCTTTGAAAAATAACGGTCACCATAGCTTTTGTACAATCAATGACTTCAATTATTCAATCTCACAGTTTTTTTAGGGTTCCACATCCAAGGGAATCCCTATCAAATGCGCAATTTCCCATGTATCGTATTATAATCATGGGGATGTAATCGAGCAAACCTCCTTCTAAAGAAGCACAACAGCTCTTTGAAAGGACCGCACTACCTTAGTACATGATACTCAGTCGTTTCAGGTGTGCTTACAACTAACAGAGCATCACATGAAGAGCGTACATGATATCCATGCGGTACAACAGGTGGGCTGCCTCGTGCTCACCCTGGAAACCAAAGATGGTGTTGGCACAAAATTAAAATAGGCCACACCAGAAGGATTTGTTAGGACGGACATCCATTAATAACTGTGTATGGGACCCACGGTGGTTTATATATGCCAATTAACCAGCCTCTTCGTGTGACTCCTCTAACCAATGAAAAAGCACTTCCATAAATCAAACTTTCCAAACTCAAATGGACTAGACCACGTGAATTTAGAGGATTTAGGCAGGTTTTACGGTGTTTTCTATAGTGAGGCCACCTAAGTATTAGAGCAGTGTGATGTTTAGAATCAACGAATACATGGGGTGGCGCACTTGATGGAGAGGGTAGATCTCATCTACATGAAGTCGTCCATCCACATCAGGAAATGGTCACGCCCTGGTGCAACTGGGGCAGGTTGGGTAATGTTTAGAATCAATTCAATCCCACCTGGACCTTATGAGGACCCAACCCATAGTCTAATCTCATGAGGACCAGACCCATAGTCTAACATCCTCCTTTGGAACGTTCGTGGCATTGGGAATGCGAGGATGATCAGATCGATCTCTCATGACTCCTGCATTCTCGTAATTTTGGAACCCATGCTATCAGATGAAAAGCGAGTTCGCATAGGTTTGAAACTTAACTTTCATGCCTCCGTCTCTAATGCATCCGATGGCGGAAAGATATGGATTTTCTTTAAAAACTATATTTCTCTTTCAATGCATGCCACTTCCTCTCAGTCTATTATTGTCATGTTCCACTATTGTAATTTCCCCTCTCCTATATATTTGACATGTGTCTATGCTAGTTGTGATAGCCGAATTAGGAGATTTTTGTGGCAAGAAATGACAGATCTTGCGTCCTCATTATAGGGACTTTGGGCAATTGGAGGATATTTTAATGCAGTAGTTTCCGCCAATGAGAGGAGAAGTAGAAGACCGCCGGCCACCCACAGTTCAGAGGACTTTGAAGAGGCCATCAATAGGGAAAATCTCATCGATGCGGGTTTCTCAGGTCCTAGGTTCACCTGGTGTAATAATGGGAGCTACCAGAGTCTGGGCAAGACTCGATCGCGTCCTCATCAATGATTCTTTCATGACAGTCATGCCATCCTTCTCGGTTCAGCACTTGCCGCGGGTAAACTCGGACCATGCCCCTCTTCTTCTCTCTGCTCCTCCTCAGCCTGCTTCGGCTCCAAGGCCGTTTTGGTTTCAACGCATGTGGGTGCTCCATGAAGGCTTCCATCAAACTGTTTCCCAAGCCTGGAATGAATGCGGTTCTGACCATCCCTTGTTCAATTTTCTGTTCAAACTGAAAGCAGTTAAAAGAGCCCTTAAATGAGGGAACAAAGATTGTTTTGGTAACATATTCCAGCTAATTAAGGAGGCAGAATCCAAACTCAGCGCGTTGGAAGTCTAGATGCAGGACAGGGCTAATCTATCCTCCTCGTCATCTGCCTTGCAGTCCGACATTGATGTGGCTTCAGAAAATCTTAAAAACCTGGAACTGAAGGAGGAAATCTACTAGAAACAGAAAGCCAGGATCAACTGGCTGGAGGAAGGGGATCGTAACACTAAGCTCTTCCATTCCGGAAAGACGGTCGGAAGCTGGAAAATCTGTCTGATATCAAAGTTGCAGCAATTGAGCATTTCTCCTCCTCTTTCTCGATAGGGGTCTCCACTCTACATCCACAATTGTTGGATGTGATCCTGCTAGCAGTTCGGCCTGATTAGAATGTTAAACTCACGACCCCTCCAAGTCTCCAGGAAGTACTCGTTGTAGTCAAAGCCATCCCTAAAGATGTGGTTCTAGGCCCCGACGGATTCGCTGCAAGTTTCTATTCATCGTGTTGAGACATTGTGAATCAGGACCTGCTCATGGCTGCAGTTTTCATTTTTCGGGGTGGTGTTTTTCTGCGGGTTGTCTCATCCACCCTGCTCTGTCTTATCTCGAAATCCTCCTCCCCCAGATCGTTTTCAAATTTTCGCCCCATCAGCTTATGCAACTGCCTATACAAGATCATCGCTAGTATTATTGCGTCCAGGCTGACAGAGGTGCTCCTTGATCTCATTTCCCTCGAACAGGGTGCTTTTGTTAAGGGTCGTTCAATGGTAGAGAACATTGCCCTCACTCAGGAGCTAGCAAGGGATATCAATAGGACAGTACGTGGTGACAATATTCTTTCGAAATTAGATATGATGAAGACTTATGATCAACTGGAATAGTCTTTCATCAAACAAGTGCTGATTCGGTTTGGTTTTGCCTCTTCCTGGATCCAGATGGTTGAAAATTGCTGGAGCAGTGCCTAGTTCTCTGTGATTATCAATGGTGAAGCCTTGGGTTTCTTCAAGTCTTCAAGAGGTATACGTTAAGGAGACCCTCTATCTCCCAACCTTTTCATCCTCGCGGCTGAGGTGCTAAGTAGAGGTATCACCCGTTTGTTGAACACGGGTGACCGTACCCCATTCAAGCTCAAAAGGGGCTGCATTCCAGTTTTCCATCTGTTATACATAGAAGATATGCTGAGTTATACATAGAAGATATGCTGATCTTCACAAATGGTGGTCAAAAGTCTCTTCGTTCGTTCTCCAACTTCCTCGAATTATATCAACAATCCTCTGGTCAAAAAATCAACTTCACCAAAAGTGCTCTAATATGCTCCAACAAGATCCCTACCTCTAGAATCAGATCCATAGAAAGAACTTTGGGCATTCCTTCTATCCGCTCCTGCCTGGTGTATCTAGGTGTTCCGATCTCTTTTGGTAGGATCCGGTCGTGCTCTTTCCAACCCCTAATCAATAAGCTTGCTGCAAGGATTAATGGCTGGCACACTCGATTTTTGTCGTAGACAGGCAGACTCGTTCTTCTTCAGCATGTTCTTGGTAGCATCCCTGTTCACTCTTTGGCAACAACCCAAATTCCAATCAAAGTCATTGCTGCCTTAGAATGTCAATTTGCGAATTTTCTTTGGGGTTGGTCTGAGGGAAAGAAGAAACTTCACTGGGTTCGATGGAAGTGCGTTGGTACCCCGAAATCAGAAGGCGGATTGGGAGTTAGGATGTTGCAAGATTTCATGACGGCCCTTCGGATGAAGCTGGGCTGGTCGATCACTAATGAAGCTGAGGTTAACCTTTGGAAAAGTTTTATGACCTCCAAGCACAGTCCAGCTCGACCGCAGCAGAACATTTCTAGACCCACTGTTGCGGCTTCCCTTATGTGGAAAAAGGTGAACGAGCTGATCCCCACTCTGAATAGATATGCACAATGTATATTGGGCTCGGTAATTGTAATTTTTGGACTGATAATTGGTTGGGTTTAGGTCAGCTACTAGAACTTGCGATTTCTCAGGTGCCCTCAGATCTCCTCGCCACCCGAGTTAATCAGGTACTAGGTAAATCAGGCCCCCTCCCTCCTCCTTCCGTCTATGGCTACCTCCCCCTGCAAATAGTGGATTTTATAAGGCAGGTTTCTGTGTATCAGATAACCCGGATCACAGGTTTTGTCCATTCACCCCCTCTGGTTCCTTCTCAGTTAGATCGGGATGGGAGTTATGTCGAATGAGCAACCCTCGGAGAGTGTGGTCCAATTGGGTCTGGCATCCCAGCCTGCCGCCTAGAATGTCGCTTCTCGTCTGGTGGCTGTTGAACAAAGCTATATCGGTTAATGTGGAAGTTCAAAAACGTGGTATTCCTATGGTGTCTACCTATGATTGCTGCTCCTATCTCCCAGATGCGACTCGATCGATGGAATCGTTGGAACACATCTTTATTTCCAGCCCTTTAGCTCGGTCTACTTGGAACTACTTTGGGGGTGCTTTCGGGATGGTTTTTAACTCTATCCCCTCCATCAACGGAATGTTGTCAGCTTGGTGGAATGCCCCTAACCGCAACTCCCCTCTCCAACAAATCACTCCTTGCGTGATTGTATGGGAAATCTGGAAAGCCCGTAACGCAACCAGGTTTGAGGGCATCAGGACCTTTGCATCCTCCATCCACTCAAGTATATCTCGATGGCTTTCCACACTTGCTTCCCATTTCCCGGCTCTTCTCCACCCTCTGCCCTCTCTATTGTTCATGGCTGAATTGTGCCTTCGCCCCAACTTAGGTTGCTTCAAACCTCCTTTGGTAGTCAGGTGGCAGAGACCGGATCGAGGCTAGCTCATGCTCAATGTGGATGGATCTGCATGAGGGAATTCGGGCCCTTTAGGTGGAGGTGGGATTTGTAGAGACGATAAGGGACTGTTCATTTTTGCTTTCTCCTCAGCTTACTGTCTGGCATCTAATGTAAATACAGAACTCAAGGCAATCCACGATGGCCTCGATCATTGCATTTAGCTAGGCCTAAGTTAGATTATTGTGGAATCAGACTCTAGGTTGGTCATTGGTTTTTGGAATGGGTCAAGCACTCCCAGTTGGAAATGAAAATATTGGATTGCACGGATTGCTAGATTCAACTCCGCCACCCAATTCATTTTCTCACATATCTTCCGAAATGAGCCGGCTGATGGCATGGCGAAATTGGGTAGCTCCTCTCAGATAAACTCTCTGGTCATGTAGTAAGCGCTCCTCCATATAAATGTAAGGGGAAGCCTCTTCCTGGACAAGGTAGGTCTGGGGGCTATCCGGCTCAGCACCTAGATCTCAGGCCTGTCTCGTTTGCTCTTCTCTCCTTTCTCATTTTTCTGATTCTTCTTGTATCAACTCCAAGTTCCTCTATCACTCACAAGATAGGTGAGGCCTGTCCTTTTTGTAGGGTCCCACCCAAAGGTATGTAAAATTTTCATTAGGTATGTAAAATTTTCAAAGTAATGAAATCATGGCAGCAACCCACTTCCTTTAAATAAAAAAAATAAAAAAACTTACTGGATTTCCAACCCAAGGTGCCAACCCAAACTCAGCTTGGGGTCTTCTATTCTCAACCGAACCTGCACAACAAGAAACATTTGATTAATACCTACCCAACCTAATCTAACCTGAAGTCGCTCAACCCAAACACTAACCCAAACCCAACCCGAATTAAATAAGGTTCGTATGTTCCAACCTGAACCCAAGGACGTTCACAGCCCTATCAAACCTAACCCAAACTTAGGTTGGACGCTGAGGTTAACCCGAAGCTGTATGTTGCAGCTCCAACTAAGACGGCCGTCATGCTGGCATTTTGGTTTCCTTAGAAAAAGTATTTTGGTCGTTTAAATGCGTTTGCTTTGACAAGTGAGCGGGGATCGTCTTTATCGAAGGCACATGGGATTGGAAACAGATTGGCTGGTGTACCACACTAACGATCTAGCTGATGTGTTGACGTCAGCAAGTTCTGTTGGTCCCATCTATGTTATATATCCAAACCGTTCATCCATTTGGAGAGATTGTCATAATGCTTGAACAGAAAAATAAGATATATCTACAGATTAAGTGGACCACACTGCATAAAGCAGTAGGGGATTAAAAGTCTATCATTGAAACTCTTTTGGAGATCAAAGAAGTTTTGGATCAATATGATATTTGTTTTTCCTCTTAACCTAAGTCTCTGTGACCTTATGAATAGATTGTATGGAAAATAAATATTATGGCATGCCCTACCAATAAAGCAGTGAAAATCATTATCCCCCGCTGCTATTTGTGTAGTTCAGTTGAATTTTGGATATGATTCAATTTTTGGCTCTTGCTCTAAAATGATCACAAAAAATGGATGAATGGCATGGATACAATAAATACATAATTTTGGGGCCACGTTACTTTGATGGAAGTGGATTGGCTGGTGCACCACACACCACTTATAGAACTGCTATAGTTACTGTAGTGGGAAGACGAGCAGTGACGCTCCTCAAGCTCCAAGTTGTACAATCGGTTCAAAGGAGACCAAAGTTACATGGCCCACAGTAATGTATTTATTATATCTACACCGTTCATCTAATTTTAGAGTATTATTCAAAAAATGAAACATATCTAAAGATCACTTGGACCACACTACAAATAGCAAAAATTCATAGGGCGCACGGTCATGTTTAATTTCCATCAAATCTGTTCATAAGGTCACAAAGACCAAATGAAGAGGAAAAATAAATTTTATATTGATCCAAAACTTCTGCAACCCCAAAAGAGTTTCAATGGTAGACTTTTAATCCCCCACTTCTTTTTGGAGTGTGGTACACTCGATAGATCTGTATTGTTTTTCGCCTCAAGCCTTGAGACGAGCTTGCCAAATGGATGGACGGTTTGGATATAACACATACCTCATGATCAAACCTACAAAACTTGCTGACATCAATACACCAGATATATAGCAGGTGTGAGTTACACCAGCTAATCTGCTTCTAACTTTGATGGGCATGAATTAGGTAATACCCCCGCCCGTGTAGCCCCTGTATTAGCGAAGAGTGGTTACGTTAGAAGGCAAGAGGACACATCAACATACAAAGGTGTTAGCTAATCTTTGTTTTTAGTTTCATCCGGGTCTTTATGACCTAATTAACATATTGGATGTCAAATAAATAATACAGTGGGCCTTATGAGGATTTTAATGGTGGATATCCAATTACTTTCATTTTCTCGTGGCATGGATGATTTGGAAAAATAGATGGACGGCATGGATGAAACACATACCGACCACTGGCTACTGGCGGGTGGCAGAGGGAGTAGCCAATTTGTTTCCTACTTAAATGGGGAAAAGGGGACGTAGATTCCCTGCGAAAGCCTTTTGCATGAAGTTTCTGTGCAAGGATGGTGGGTGGGGCCCACCGCCATGTTAGTGGGAATTCTACTCCGTTCATCCGTTTTGAGATCTCATTTTACGACATTATACAAAAAATGAGGTGGATTCAAAACACAAGTGGGCCATACAAGAGAAAAGAGTGGGGATTCTGTGAAAGCCATTGAAATATTTTTATAGCCATAAAAGATTTATTTCAGGCTAAATTTTATGTATTTCCATTTCATTCCAGTGTTAATGACCATATAAATGGTTTGGATGGCATATAAACATCAAGGTGTAGCCTAGGCAGGATTCGACAGTACGTATGTCTTTCCTCAAATTTTCCTCTCGTGTGGTTGACTTGAGTTTTGGATCCACCTCATTGTTAGTCTTTAGTCCTAAAATGAGATCTCAAGAGCTTCTTCGTGACATGGATAAGAAGATCAGGGGTAGTAACATGATATTCAAGATCAATCTTGAAAAGGTCTACGACTTAGTGAGTTGGCCTTTCCTTAAGGAATTTCTCGTAAGTTTCGGCTTCAACCAGTCATGGATCTCGATTGTTGAGAAGTGCTGGACGGGCCCCTGGTTCTTGGTGTTTTTGAATGGCGAGACTGTGGGCTTCTTCAAATCGAAAAGAGGGCTCCGCTAGGGAGATCCTCTCTCTCCCAGTCTCTTCATTTTAGTCATGGATGTGCTCAGCCGAGGCATTAAAAATCTGATTGCATCCAACTTATGTCAGCCCTGCTAGAGTAGAAGAGGTGCCCAGACTATTTCCCACCTACTTTTCACAGACGATACAACAAACTTCATCAATGGAAACACTGCTTCTGTTAGAAATCTAATGGCATTTTGCAGAAATTCAACAGCATCTCGGGATTGAAGATAAACTTTGCAAAAAGCAGCTTCGTGGCCTCCTTTAAAATGGCCATGAGTAGGATCAGGGCTACTGAAAGGCTGTCCGGGATAGCTAGATCGTTATCAATCTTTTCATATCTTGGTGTGTCGTTGTCCAAAGGAAAAATCAGAGCTTCCTTGTACTAGCCCCTGGTTGAGAAGATTAAGTCCCCCATATAGGGTTGGAAGGCCCGTTTTCTTAACCAGGCCACCAGAATCACCCTCATTAAACAAGTTCTCTCGAGCATCCCAACTCATACTCTAGTGGTGATAGAAGTCTCGAAGAAAACTCTTGTGGCCCTTAATACCACTTTTGCAAACTTCTTTTAGGGGTGGTTTGAAGGCAAGAAGAACCTCCATTGGATTAGTTGAAGGAAAATCTCATCCCCAACTAAAGAGGGAGGCTGAGAATTAGAGCCTTAAAGGATGTTTCGGCGGCCCTGAGACTAAAAAGGGCTTGGGCCATCTTCTTCGGCCATGCGAGTTGCCTAAGGGGGACATTCATGCGCTCTAAGTATGAGATCAACAAGGCCGGTATCGCCTCCATTCAGCAGCAGTCTAATTCCCCATCGTGGAAGAAGGTGGCTAAGCTTTGTGACCTCCTAGTCGCTAACTCTTGCTTGCTTCTAGGGGATGGAAACAACAATTTTTGGGAGGATAACTGGACGGGGCTAGGCCCCCTAAAGACGCGGATTCCAGGCAATATTCCTTAGCTTTACCACAACCTGAAGATTAACAACATTATAGGGCTACAGGGCCTAAAAGATCCTCTGTCAGCCGCTCTTCTAGACTCAGTGCGGCTTCATGTTATTACAGAAGGTCTGGTGCTTAACTCGGACAAAGATAGGGATGTTTGGGCCAGAGAGAAGCCAGGGATATGTACCATTAAATCAACATGGCAGCTCATCCAAGCCAGGGCTAGAACCGTATCTGGGCTAAGTGGGCATGACACTCCCACCTTCCTCTAAAAATTGGTATATTTTCTAGAAAAATTCTGAACAACACCATCCCAGTCGACTCAAATGTGAAGAAAAAGGGGGTCCACATGGTCTCCTCATGCATCTGCTGTAAGCCGTCCACCCGAAGGGCGGAATCCATTGATCATCTTTTCGCTGAAGGGGAGCTAGCTTCAGCCATTTGGAGCCACTTCTCTTCCATTATCTCGGTTACATTCCTCCCCAACCAATCCACCGGAGGAAGAGCTTCCCAATGGTGGGCCATGGCCAACATCCCTTCTCCTTTGGGCGTCCTTAGAGGGCTGGTCCTAGACCTGATTCTCTGGGAGATATGGAAGTCTAGGAACGCCCAACGCTTCGATGGAGTCAAGTCTAGTGCCTCGCAGGCCATTCGCCAAGTCCGAGCTTGGCTAATTCTCATGTCCAATGAGTTTTCCCTCCCTCCGAGTAAAAATCAGGCTGATAGAGATGTCCTGTTGGATCTCCAAGTCCATAGGGATACTCCCCATCACCAATCGGTACATTTTGTGAAGTGGTCAAGGCCAAATCAGGGGAGCATGAAGCTGAACGTGGACGGGTCTTCTAGAGGCAATCCAGGCCCATCTGGTGATGAGGGAGTTTGTCATGGCGATAAAGGTGAGTTCATTTTCGATTTCTCAAAAGCTTGTGGCCTGGGATCGAGCTTTCTCGCAGAAGTAAAAGCCGTCATCGATGGGCTTCTGATTTGTAAAGAAAAAGGGTTCTTCTCAGTTGAGGTGGAAAGTTATTCGCGCGCCATTATTGATATGTTATCCAGCCCGGACGATGCTCCCCGGTGTGTTTATTATTGGAAAAGACAATTTGTATCGATTCGGTCCTCAGGTTGTATTTCCATCAAGCATTCCCCGAGAGAGGCTAACAAGGTAGCCAATAGCCTAGCTCGCTAGGCAAGCTCCAATCAACATTCCAGAATCTTTGAAGAAGTTTCAGGCCTCCCCTTCCTCTCCCGTGGGGACCTGGTTCTAGATAGGGCTGGTTTAGGTTTGATGTGGCTTTCTTAAGCATTTTTTGTCAGTTTTTTTGTGTCCTTTCCTTACGATAGGTGGGCCCCTCTTGTGTTAGGCCCTCCCGAATGTGAATGTGTTAGTCTGCTAGGTCTCAGGGTGCTTTTTGTTAGCTTGTGTGCCCCTCCAAATATGTATAGTCAGCTCTCTTTAATGGAAAGTTCTCCTTTTTGAAAAAAAAAAAAAGAGTTTCCAACAGTGGACATCCATCCCACTGCACCTAGTCCACTTAAGCTTTTCATTTGCCATCTTGGTGGATCATGTCCTAAAATTATCTATCAAAATGAAGAGGTAGTGTAGGTTTAACACATACTTCATAGTGGGGCCCATTGAAGTTTCGTATGTCTTAACATTCACCTTTGCAACTCTCTGAATCAGATTAAGTACTGCCAACTCAATTTTAAGCCATCTGTTTTGGACGTGGTTTGTCTGGTAATCCATCATTAATAAGCTAACTGGTTTTAAAGTTATAGACTCAACCATGATATATATTTTTCATCTATTTTGGAAGCTTATTTTAGGCAATGATCCCAAAAATGTGGCAGATCTAAATCTCAGGTGGCCCACACCAACCCGAAATAGTGGTAATTGAATTTCCACTATTAAAACTTCCTAGGTCCCAATGTAACGTTTGGTTGCTATCCACTTGTTGATTAGGTCACATGACATTGGATGAAGAAAAAATACAAATATCAGCATGATCCAAAACTTCTTCATCCACTGGAAGTTTTCAAGGTTATGAATAAAGCCATGGGAGGGTGTCTTTTGCCCATCCGCAAGCTGGTTCCTTGCTTGGTGTTGTGGGAAATCTAGAAGGTAGGAACAAAGACAGATTCGAAGGACGTTGTATATCGACAAACGCAATGGTGGGCTGGGTTCATTGGTGGCTGCATCATATTGGAAAGTCTCTCTCCCTGCCCTTGCTTAGTAATCATATGAACGAGCTGACCCTTCAAGCGTTGAGGATTTCCCTCTCTTCCCCACACAAATGTTAGGCTCAGATCATCAGGTGGGCCCGACCTCCATTTGGATAGGCCGAGCTGAATGTAGATGGGTCCTCAAGAGATAATCCTGGCCTGTCAGGAGGTGGAGGTATCTGCAAGTTTGAGAGCGGGAATGTAATTTTTGCCCTCGTAGTGGATTGCGGTGCCGGGTCAAACAACCTTGCAGAATTTAGAGTGGTTTGGGATGGGCTCGTCCTTTGTTTTGCTGAGGGGCTGACCAGCATAATTGTGGAATCAAATTCCAGATTAGTTGTGGACATTCTCAATAATTCCTCCAACCGTTCTTGGACTTTACAGAATTGGAGCTCAAGGATTGCTAATTTGGGGAATCTTGGGCAACTGATTTTTTAGCATGTGCTTATGGAAGGTAACGCTCCGGCGGATGGTTTAGCTAAACTAGGGAGTGCTTCTCAATCCTCCTCTTATTTTGTTGGCTCCTTGTCGTTGCCCCACGAGATTCGTGGGTTGGTCTTCCTTGATAAGGTGGGGCTGGGGTCCATCAAATCTTCCTAGCCCCTTGGCTTTACGGCTTTGGTTTTGGATTGTTTTGTGTTCTTCTCGGCAGATATGATAGGCGAGGCCTGGATATTTTGTGGGTGCCTGCCCGAATGGTTGTATAGTCCCTTTTCTTTTAATGGAAATGGGGACAACCCCTCCTTTAATTTTTATTTATTTATTTTTAAGTTATGAAATCAATCCCCACTGATTTCCGTAGTGTGATCCACTTGAGATTTTGATCTATAATAAGATTTTTGGGCTCATGAAGTAAGATGAGCTGGAAAAATGAATGGACGGGGTGGATAGAATACCTACATCATAGTAGGGTCCACAGCTCCGATAGTCCTTTGTTTGCTGGCGTTGAAGCCGTAGCACGGGAGCCTTCTTTTGATGCCAGACAGCTGGCTCATGTTGGGGTCATCAGCCAAGCAGTGTCTTCCGCTTGTGAGGACTTATGGGACCCAACATGGGTCGTGGTGAAGGACTCTACGAGAATTATCGTGATGTATGTGTTTTATCTACATTGTTAATATATTTTACCACTTAATTTTAGTACGTAACCCTAAAATTGAAGGACATAGAAAGCTCAAGTGTGTATTGAATGCCTACCATTGAAAACTTCGTATACCTACAAAAGTTTAATTAATATTTGCGTTTCATTTTCATCCAAGCTCTATGACCTTATAAAAAGGTTAAATGGCATACAAATATCATTGTAGGCTTTTGGAAGGTTTCGACGGTGGGCGCCATTGTCCCCACTGCTTTCTGTGAGGTGGTGTATTTGAGCTTTAGATTTACTTAGCTTTTTCTGGCTTATGCCCTGCAATGATCTTGAATAATGAATGAACAGTGTGTATATAAAACATATATTATAGTGGGGATTACAAAAATTTGCCACGTCAGCATATTCATTGTTAGTTCAATGCTACACAATTCGAGTAAATAGAGATGGAGGGAAGCAAATGTGAAAGTACGTATATGACTATAGTCTAAATACGAATGTATTTTTAATTTTTAATTTTTCACCTGACGTCATAAACAGTGACGTCACGTCGATCAAAAAGATTGGGCAGTACAGTTATTATCTGTGCCTTCAACAAAGACGATCGGCACTCGTTGCGGTAAATTTCCCGGAAACAATCTAATCGATTCGTAATAATTATATACAAGAAACCGAAAACTATCATTTCCTATCCCCTCTCTCTCTCTCTCTCTCTCTCTCTCTCTCTCTCTCTCTCTCTCTCTCTCTCTCTCTCTCTCTCTCTCTCTCTCTCTCTCTCTCTCTCTCTGCAGAATGCATCTTCCATCAAAAAGCATCTATTTATTCCTATACACTTGCTTACTCTTGCTCTTTCGAAGCCCCATTAGAGCCCAAGTCGTTTATCTTTGTCAGTCTCCAGGCAATTACAACAACGGTAGCACATACCAAACCAATCTCAACCTCGTCCTTCAATTTCTAAATACCAAAATTTCCTCCAACTACTACTGTAACACCTCCTTCGGAGTGGACCCCGATCAGGTATATGGCCACGCCCAATGCCGGAGTGACGTTTCAACTAGTTCCTGTCAAAATTGCCTAAAAACTTCAACGGTCCAGATCATCCGAGACTGTGCCAACAAGAACGAAGCATTCATTACATACGACGAGTGCCTTCTACGTTATTCTCAACGACGCTTCTTTTCCGAACCTGATCTTGACGCTGAGTTTTCCTTTCCAAATCCGAATACTGCAAAGGATCCCGAACTTTTCGATCAACTGGTAAGAGAGTTGATGACCAATCTATCCTCTACAGATCTGTCTCCGTTCATGTTTGCGACCAGCTCAATGACTACTCCTGAATTTACAATATACGGATCAATTGAGTGCGTTCGAGATATATCCAGTAAGGATTGCCACTCATGTCTGAAATCGATGATCGACTGGATTCCAAATTGTTGTAGTGGAAAATTAGGAGGGCAGGTTCTGTCGCTGAGTTGTCATATAAGATATGAGCTATATCCCTTCATTCAAGCCTCATCGCCTCGACCACCTTTTCCAACTCCTCCTCAAGTTCTTGCTCCACGGCCTCCACCACCTGTTGCAACTCCTCCAGTTCGTGCACCGCTGCCCCGGCCTCATCCAGGTGAAATGGTTCTAATGCAACTAAAACTGTTGGTCGGATTAGTTTCTTCTACTACTATTTTTCTTCAATTCCTCGTTTGCATTTCACATATAAATTCTGTTGAAGAAATAATGAGGACTCATTTGCACCAATTTTTTTTTTTTCAAAAGAAGGGCAATGCCCCCCCTCCTTTTTTTTGGCCATGCCCCTATTTCATTGATCAAACAAGCTGAAGATGTACAATGTAGAATTTCGGGTGGGTCCCACACAAGTTTTGGGTAACACCTATCATTTCAGCTAAACAGAAATAAAAGCCAGAGCAGAAAGCGGGCCAAAAGAGATGCCCCAACCTCCCTGGAGAAAGAGAGGACTCATTTGCACCATACCATGGCCCACCTACACCATATCACGATGCACAGTATGTATATGTATAAAGAGATTTTGTGGATTCCTTTTCGCTCATTTACGTGGTTGAATAACCAGACTTGTCCACTAAGTGAGTGGTTTACTAGGTGGGTCCCACTTTATAGAAGCCCTGTTTGAAGAACCATGATTGTCCACTCCTCAGGTTGGCCACGGTCGACAAACGGTCGACAAAACAAATAAGTGGTGAAGATAAAATTGTAAGTTTATTTTAGATATCCATTTGATTTATACACTACTGGAAGAGAGTATGAAACGGCAGGAGATTGGGAAGAAGCTGAGTCATCTTACATAGTCTTTACCTTTGAAGCAATATTTGCCCTTAATTGATTTTTAAATTGGTTTCTTTTTGTAGGGACCCACCCGAATGGATGTAATTTTTTTTTTTTTTACTATTATTCAAATTCTCGTGGCAAGCGTCCACTTTCCAAAAAAAAAAAAAGGATTTTTAAATTGGTTTGCAAAAGGATTCACAGCAAATTTTCTTCAAGGATTTACTAAGCCTTCCTCTTTTTTAGAGAATTTTAGTTGGCAATATTGAAGCAACTCCACCAAATGCTTGTAATGTTGAAGTAGCACCCACCAAACGTAAACGACATACTATTTTACCCAGATTCAGAAAAAAAAAAAATATGATATGACATGTAAAACTCAGTTTTGCACAGTAGCACACTGACCGGGTCTTTTATAAGATCGTAAGAAAGGATTTGGAGAAAGAGGTTTCGTGGAGTAAATTGAAATGATTTTAGAATTATTAGAATAGATTATGGTAATGTTCTAGCTTAGAATACTTTGTCATTTGTTAAAAATGTGTATTGTTAAGATCTCTTTAAATTTCTAGAAATCTCCTATCTCTTTTATATATTCTCCATGTTATTTGTGAAATAAAATTTTACAATTTTCACAATGTAGTATACCATGCTTTACCATTGTATCACAGCAACACCACGCACCTCAACTTGCTTTTGACCTATAAAAGAAAGTTTCTTGGCCTTTTCTCTCTGTTCCAACCCTTTCCTTCTTTCTCCATTGCAACTAGAGTGGCTCTTCGTTGCACACTGTGACAGTGGTCATCGTTGCTGATCAGGTGCTGCTCTTGGTAGATCCCCTTTGCATGTTGTGACAACATCCTCTTCCAACAAACCCATAACAGCACCATTGTCCTCATCTCCGTCATTTAACCATCAGCAACCATACCGTAGTCTTTCTGCTCATCGCTGCCATCTCTATTGCACTCCTGGGACCATATTACATCATCAATATCGTAGAAAACCCCAATCCGAATGCCTTGTTTCCATATCCACATCATCCAAATCCACATCATTGATAGATACTGACACCTCTACCTCTCTGATATGTATGTGTTGAAATATTTAGTTGAGTTGAATAAACAATTTAAAATTGAAAACTAAAAAGAAAATAAAATTAAGATAGAAGACTTAAAGAGTTGAGTCGAGGCATGACGTGTGTTACTTAGCTTAACATCTCGAATTTTCTCCACTTGGACAGCATCCCAAGTGCTACATGTTTCTAGAGCAATCGACCTCCATGATACAATGACTATAACCCTGTTGTGTATGTAGATGACATATTGATCACTAGTCATAGCATGTCTGAGATCGATATACTGAAGACACAACTATCAGGGATATTCAAGATAAAAGATCCGGGGGTCGCAAAGAGAGTTCTCAGCATTTATATATATATAGACGGGAAGAGCATGCTTTGGTTATCTTGGGCAGAATAGCTTGAGAATGAATTGATTAAGTGTGGGATGGGTAAAGCAAAGTTGGTGAATATTCCCAATGCATCTTACTTCAAGCTTTCTTCAGAGCAGTGTCTTAAAATAAATGAAGAAGAGTAGGATATGTCTCGTGTGCCTTATTCGAGTACAGTTGACAGCTTGATATACGTTATGGTCTGTATGAGACCAAACATTTCACATACGGTAGATGTTGTTAGCAAATACATTTCTAACCCCAGAAAACAACGTAGGAAAGTAGTGAAATGACTACTTCATTCAATTCAAGGTACACAAGACTACGTCTTATCTTTTGAAAAATTAGGGACAAAGTTAGTAGGTTATGTGAATTTTGATTACGTGGGAAGTGGAAACAATAAAATGTCAACTTCTTCTTACTCGTTTATACTAGCAGGTGGAGTGATTAGTTGAATATCGAAGCTTTAGTCTGCGGTGGCTTTTTTCACAACTGAAGCTGATTATATGGCAATGATGGAGGCATTGAAAGAAGGTGTTTGGTTGAGAGGGATGATAAATTAGATGGGGCTTCAGAAGAAGGTCGTGTCAGTTAATTGTCACAGTGAAAGTGTGATCGATTTTACTAAAAACTTTATTTATTACTCATGTACTAAACATATTGATTTACATCACCATTTTATCCAATAGGTGCTTAAGGAAGGAGGTGTGACTTTAGAGAAGATTCACAACAGAGTGTATCCGACAAACATGCTCATTAAGGTGGTTTTCAGAAAGAAGTTCAAGTTTTGTGCAACTTCTCTGGGCTTGATGAAGGTATAAAAGAAGACAGAGTGTGCACGAGAAGTGATGGTGGAGTTATGATGTAAGGTAACATTAGAGCTGATGAAAAATGAGCTATGAAGACTGACGATTGAAGACATGATAGAGATTGTTGTTAATGTCTTTAAATCTGGAAATCAATAGGTCCATTGATGACAACTCGATGCCATTGAGTAGACTTCGATGCCATCGAAGTGGCATCGAACGATTGCGTAGAGTTATATAGAGTTGCGTAAGTGCTGGATATATTTCCTATTTTGATTGTGATTCTCATAAAGGCTATAAATGTGAGTGTAATTAGGAATATGGTGCATCTTAGGGCTTTCTAATTCATTCTAAATGGTTTTAATGGCTTGTAAGGGACATTGTAGGCGTGTTCGAGTCAGGTAATCTCTATCTCTTATAATATTCTACTTTCATAGTACATTACTGTCACTTTATGTCATGGTTTTTTTTTTTCCGATATAGTTTTTTTATATTAAATTCAGAGTGTTTGTGATTGGACTTGATTGTGCGATTGGAATACTTTGTTTTTTTTTTTTTTTCAAAAAGAACATTTCATTGAAATTGATGAAGACTATACAAATTTGGGAGCTCAGGCTAACAAAAAGATCCTAAGACCCGGTCGAAAAACTATGGACATTCGGGGAGGCCCAACACAAAGGCAGGCCCACCTATCATAAAGGAACTAAACAAAAAAAAAAAGCCTAGGAAAGTTGCACCCCTCCCAAACCAGCCCTCTCTAGGACTAGCTCTCCGCGGGACATGAAGGGAAGTTCGGAATCGCTGTCGAAAATTCTAAATTGTTGGTTGGTGCTGGCCCAGTGGGCTAGATTATCTACTTGATTGGAATACTTTACTTGATTCATCTCTATATGCTTCTGTAGTCTCCCCCCCCCCCCCCCCCACACACACACACACACACGAGTCACTAAGGTGAAGACTGCTAAAACGACTAACTCCAAGGGAGTCAATGCATGCCATAGATACACCTGTGTGTGGTCAGAGAATGCACGGGCCTGTGTCTATGCACGACTTACTTACCACTAACGAATGCCCTTGTGCCCACATGCCCATGTCTGGTGTGTAGGCATTCAACCTTTTTTTTTTTTTTTTTTTTTGTGCTTGTCAAGGCCCATCCATGCTACCCAACAAAGGGGATATTTCGCCAAAATTTCTATCTTGGAAAACCCTAAAATCCTCTAGGTCTTTAAGTGCTAGCGAATGGGGCAAACTTGCCTATGTGTAGGCCACCTTGTGCATTACACATCATGAGCCATCACATAGTTTACACATAGGCTCCGAAGCCTTCCTTCCACCATGTTCTCTAGTGTTGATATGCCCATTTCAAGACATTACTTGACAAACCAAATGATATTCAATCCAGGCAAATGATAGCTTGTTGGAAAAATTAAGGAAAACCCTTCCTAAAAAGCCCTGAATCACTTCATTGTGACTTAAAAAATAAAGTTGATGGTTTTAACAAAGTTGCGGTGAAGATCACTTGAGTCGAAGTAGGAATATGCCAATATGTCCTAGAGGGGGGTGAATAGGACTTTTTAAAGTTTTATGATATATTTAAAATCCTATTGCACTAATCCTATCAGATATAAAATTATTAGGATTACTCAAATGTAACTCTACTCTCTTTCAAGCCTCGTAGAGGATCCAATCACAAACTATTTAAAAAGTAAATAAGTTGCATATAAGATTGTGATGGATAAGACTGTGTGTGTATATGAAGTGTGATCTTGGACAATCAAATATAAAAGCATGTAAGAAATATCACATAATGAAAAACAATATCAAACTCAAACACAGTCATTTTTATAGTGGTTCGACTACTTGTCTACTCCACTCCCGGCTGTCGCACTCAACCCTTGAGTGTACCGAATTTCACTAAGGAGGTTTTCCAAGGTTCACCTCAAACCTAAGGTTTTAAATCAGGTTCACCTTCAACCTTTACACGGAGGTTTCTATTCGGTTCACCTCTAACCCTGGAGTTTTACTGGTGCACTCCTAACCAGATATTTATGCCCACACAGAGTATGGGTCCACACAACGCACTCAAATGTTTATGCTCTCCATAGAGCAAGGGTCCACACAACGTACCCACAGCGTACACTCCTGCCGGAGGCCTCCTATGAGGACTTCAAAGGGTGAACAACACTTAAGACCTAATCCTAAAAAGGAATGATCACAAGTGTCCTCTGGACTCTAGGTACTTATAGATAAGTTGATGAGCCCCTTTAAGCACAGTGATGAAGATCTCTTTCTTGTTATTAAAGAGTCTTCAGCTCCCTTGATCCGTAACACAAAAGATATACTAGTACTTGGCTACGGGTTAGTCAAGGTTAGGATGGAAATATACTCTCTTAGAATTTTCCTATAAGGAAGATAGAGTGATTCCCATCATCTATTCATTCAAGGCATCCCAACTTAATGATATGTTGTTAAGATAGTTGCTGAAGGATCCTTGAATGCGGAAGTTCATTTCTTAATCCACTCTATTGAATGTCAATGAATGAGAGTGGATTGGAAGATGAGCTCCCGTGAGAGAAAGGGCTTTGGGTATATGATTTAGAGGTAAAACACACAAAAGCACTCTCTTATTTCTCTACCAGCAATATGGACAAGTCTCTCTTTATATAGGCAAAAGGTTCCAACGAAAATAAAATGGTCATATTTATGACAGAGTTCGATATCATCGAACAGGGTCGATATCATCAAGCGTATACTCTCGATGGGATCGACTATCCGCTCGATAACAAAAACTTAAATGTTATACGCTTTTGAAACATTTTGACAATTGATCAATGGGATTGATACATGTGTCGATGTTATCGAATTTTGAATTCCGATTCCATCAAGACTGGGATCGATCTATCGACATTTGAAAAATGAGAGAGACTAGCAAGAAATATTTTAAGTTTTTAGGATATGATCAAGGGTCAACCTATGTCATCAGAATTTGAATATCGATGATATCGAGGCTGTGTCGATGGGATCGATAAATCGTATAGATTTACCTATAAGCACGTTGGACAGTTTGTGTCTAATCTTGATCCAATCGACCTGGTCTCGATAGCATTGACATAAGAATATCGATTTTCTCGAGTGGCCCCCGATCAAAGTTAAGAACATCCTGAAATATTTTGTTAGAAGAAATGAGCGCCCACTATCGATATGATCGATGGACTTCCGAAATGATTGATATTTGAATTCAGATTGAATCGGAACAGTCATTGATATATCGAAGCTCATAGTAGTTTTCTTTAGAAAAACAGGGACACCGAAAATCTGCTTGTCGATATTATCGACCCACTTCCAATGGGCTCGATTTTTGAATATCGATGATATCGATGGTTGTATCGATATATCGATAAATCCGTCCAGACGAGTATGCGGTTGCTGGAAACTTTTAGTCCTCTTATCGATAGTACCAATCAAGAGTCGAGGACATCGACAACGCAGATCGATCATATCGAAATGTGTATCGATACAATCGACAGGGTAAACAAACTTAGAGATTTTCTGCTGTTTGAAAAAGTTTACTTACCCAAAAACTCTCATGTGTTCTAAGTTGATTTTAAGGATTTTAATCACATGATTTTTTGGGACATGGGATGTGAGGCTATAATTTACCTATTATGAGCTTCCACACATCTGGTTGAGGTAGATGCTTGAATTGTTCTTCTTGTTTAAGCTATGTAGTCTGACTGACTCAACTCACACTGTAATTGACAAACCAGGGCACTAGTAGGTGCACTTTCAATCTCTCCCTTTGTCTATTACGTGACAAAATACCCAAAACACCCTAGGATAATATCTAGACAGACACATCCTAAATTGTGTGTACATGTGTTTACGCAATTTTATAAATTCTAAGATATTCATGTACACAACTAGAATTTGTTCCCCCTTACTGTAAGCTCCCTTTTCTTGGTGCAGCTGTTCCCCCTTACACTTGCAATATATCATAGCACATATATCTAATTTTTCACATGGGGTGTTTTAACTTTTCTCTCCCTTTTTGTTAGTCATTGGCAAAGGCATAACAAGTGATATTAACTGAAGATTTTAAGCATATGGGAGAACTTCAGATAGAGATGTTTAAAGATGAGATCATTGTAAACCATACATCATCGTGAGAGAATATGAATGCATATTAAACAGGTAAGGTAAGATAGTCATGAAAATCACATGCATTCATAGCAGAAACTCCATTTAACTAGGGGACATCATGTATTGCTATGGCAGTAAGAATAGAATTATATGTATCCATTTTCAGCAAAAACATTCATTAGTCAAACACACGTACTACCCCAGACAACAATATACTAATCAGATAGAGATATCAGGCCCATGTGGTAATACTAAAAAAGAATAAACACGAATGACTGCAAAAAATAAAAAAATAAAATTCATAGCTAGATACAATTCCTTACCAAAAATAACTATCATCTTTTAACACATAGAAGGCTCGCCGGTCGTTAGTAGCTCAAGAATCTGTTGCACAGAATGTTGGAGAGCTTCCATCCTGTTTTGTATTCCCGATAGTCGTTGCTCGCAGTAATGGAGCCGCTCATCAATTCCAGTGAGATTGTTTAAAAATTGGCGCTCAAGCACATGACGTTGGCGATTTGTGATAGAAGCAGGACTATATTCAGGAGTTCGATTAGATCCCCAGAGAGTTTCTTCATTAGGCACGGGACTACAATCTTCAACAGGTGTAGGGATCTTAATATGCGATGAGAGAGAGACATACACCTATTGGGCTATATTATGGTCAAACCATACTTCAGGATATATCTTATCAGTTGTTTCTGGCAGACCTGCCCAGTGTGCAATCTTACATACATGGATCTTTTGATAGACATCATACAGGACATTGAGCATAAAGGGGGTCAGGTATGTGTCATTGGTATCACATGGGTACACATTTGTACTGAAAATACTGTGAAGGAGTCAAAACAAGGTTCCTAAATATTTAGCCTAAAGAATATTGTCATCATTTCTATGAATTGTCATACCCTAACACAGTGCTCAAGTAATTTCCCCCCATCTACCCAATTCGTTTAGATTTCTACTAGTGACAGGAATTTGGTTACCTCAATATTTAGAATATGACTAAGGATTGTTGGAGTAATTTGCTTGGTGTGTTGCATGAATTCTAGACGCATACATGGTGGATAAACTTGAACAACATGACAATAGTTGAAGAACTGTTGGATCATTTCAAACTGATATGGACCACCCATAGCAAGCATATTCTTCCACCCAATAGATTCCATCATGAGATCCACCCCATAGGGCTTGATAGCACTAGGTAGAATGGTACGGTCGACGATCGTAACTTGTTCCCAATCGGATTGATTTTGAGGTGGTCTAATATTTTTCCCTTTCTTAGTCTTAGAAGATTTTACTGAGAGAGCCTTACCTTTTCCTTTATCCATCTTTCTTGCTTCATTTGGATGCTGAGATTTTCTCATCAGGGCTTCGAGTAAAGAAACAAAGAAACTGATCACGAAAGCGAGACCGGACTGGCTCAAATAAGTAAAATTTTTGCTTAACAGCCTTTTATTGGGCGCCATCTGTCGATCATATCGACCATTGTCTCGATGATATCGAGAAGTTACTGATCGATTCTATCGATTCTGTCTCCGATGTCATCAACGATCATACGACTTTTCACATTCTGAAGGGCCATCGATTGTATCGATCCTTGTTCGATGTAATCAGAAAGTCATATCCAAGGTGAATGATTTTCTAGTTTCAAAATTCAGATGATTTTTCAAGCATACTCTTAGGATTTCCAAGAGACAATGATATACTTAGCAAAATAATATATAATCTCTGTATATACACAAAAGTATAAACATTTGACTGTTTATATACAAAAGGAGGTTGGAACCTTAGGTATTTAATCTGGAGCTCAGCAAAATTGCATCATTTCAGCAAATATCCAGATTTCGATGCATAATCTGGACATATTCCTTCCTTCTTAATGCTCCTTTATATCAGTCCTCTCTTCTCCTTTAATAATATAGCAGTGGTTGTTTGTGCGATGACTCTTAATTACTGATTTTTCTGATTGATCTGGGATATTGCATTCTTCTTTGTTGAACTTGACCACATGCCCATTATCACAAATTTAAGAGATGCCTAACAGATTATGCTTCAATCCTTTTATGCAGTAAGTAATCTCATTTTTGCGCAAATCAATTCCTCTTATCATTCCTTGTCCAATTACATTGGCAGTGGCTCCATCTCCGTAGGTGACTATCCCTTTTTGAAGATCCGTATATTCTGAGAGAAGGGATTTATTGCCTGTGACATGTCTTGAGTAACCACTATTTAGATACCATTTAGCCTCATTGCCTGGTAGATGTTTTGAATGTATAACAAGGTAATTCTTCTTTTCCTTAATTACCCATTTTGTGACAGGATTCTTACTTGTGGCAGATTCATTTTTCTTATCTGATTCAACCACTTGATTCACTAAGTCTTTCTTTCTGTCAGATAGTTTGAGTGGTGATGGTTGTATATATCCTTTGTTCAACACATCCTCTGAATCACCACTTGTCTGATAAGCTGGATTTTTGCCTTTGTTACTAGTGGAACTATCAGATTTTCCATGTGTTCCATATCCAGTTCTTGTTCTAGCTTTTTCATAGCCCAAGCCATACTTGTTGTTTCCAGATTTTCCCATACCCAAAAGTTTTTCTAACCTCTCACCACTCTGGGAAAATTTATAGTTTAGTTAGGCTAATTTCAAGGATTCTTTTAATTCATTTTGAAGTGTATATTTTTTATTTTGAAGAATTAAGTGTTTCTCATTTAATGCTTTAACTTGTTTCTTTAATTTTTCCGACTCAGATTTTAAGGAAATGTTAGTTCTTTCAAGTTTATCATTATTTGAGTGACATTGTTACAAATCGGTAATTAGATGGGCATTAATATTTGAAGCTTTATCCAGATCTAATTGCAGTAATTCCTTTTTGGTCTCAATTATACCAAGTCTTTTGACAATGTTAATGCTATGGATGTAAAGTTGATTATAAGCGTCTTGTAATTCATTTTATTCTTGTTATTCTTCTTCTTCAATTTACTCATTGTTAGATGGAAATGATTTAGTGGCTGACAGTTTTGTCACAGATTCAGTCTCAGTGGGAATGATTGAAGTAGTGGTGACCATGAGAATTTTTAGTGATTTTTAATCTCCATCACTCTCTGAGTCACTAGATTCTAAGTTTGACTCTTCTGTATCATCCCATATGGCGGCCATTGCCTTGCCCTTAGTTTTTCTGTTTGGGCATTTAGTAGATAGGTGTCCATACTCCCGACAGGTGTAGCATTGTAGTTCTTTGGTTCTTTTCCTAAATTTGCCCGTAGAAGGTTTGTCATCCACCTTTCTCCCTTTAGAGGGACGGTCGTGATTCTTTTGAAAGAATCTTTTGAATCTCTGTGCTAACAAAGGCACTTCCTCATCTTCATCTTCTTTTTCACTCGCATTGTCCCCATGTTTTGTTTTCTTAGAAGTTTTTAGGACAGTGTTTTTAGATTTTTGGGATTGAGTGAAGTGTAGTTCAAACGTTTTTAGAGAACCTACCAGTTCTTCTACTTTCATTTCATCAATATTTCTACACTCCTCAATTGCTGTAACCTTGGGATTAAACCGTTTCGGTAGGGATCTTAATATTTTTCTACAAATTTTTGGTACTGGAACTTTTTCTCCCAATCCACCCATGGAGTTACAAATAATATTCAATTTGGTGAAAAAATTCATAAATGTCTCATGCTCTTCCATCCTAAGATTTTCAAACTGTGAAGTCAGTAGTTGGAGTTTAGATCACTTCACAGTGCTTGTGCCTTCATGGGTTGTTTCCAGTAGATCTTATGCTTCCTTGGATGTCTCACACATGGTTATTTGATTGAATATATCCTGGGACATGGCACAGTAGATGGCGTTCATAGCTTTAACTTTAATAGTTTGTTTTTCTTTGTCGAATGCCGTCCACTTTTCTTTGGGTTTGGGTTTACTGGTGGTAGTTTCATCTTCAAGTAAGGTTTGTTCAGATGGTACCACATATCCCTTTTCAACTACATCCCAAACATCATGATCTAAAGATCTCAGGAAGTAATGCATTCTAGCTTTCCAGTATGCTTAATTTGAACCATCAAATACTGGAGGTCTAGTGATTGATGAGCCCTCTTCTTTGGCCATATTCCTAAACTTCAGTCAAGATCTGTCACGCCCCAAACCCGAAAATCGGATTCATAAGAATCCCAATCGCCGAATCCGGTGCCGACAGCCTTCGTAGTACCCCATTCTCGGCTCCCAGCGTAGCATACGCCAGATTTTGATCCTGGGATCTTACAAGGAGGATTTTTAGAATGAATTTTCTTTTGTAATGGAGCATAACCATAAGCATAACCAAGTCACAAAATAACAACACCACATATCTACTATATCAAGGCTTTAAGTATAATACGGAAAGGGAAATACAAGATGAACAAAAAGCTCCAAAATATCTAGATGCGTACTCCTGCCTCAACGCTGGTGCTGTCCAATGCTACCTGCACACAACTGTCGTGCATAAGCTTACAAAAGCTTAGAGGGTGGTGTAAGTGTGTGCGCAAGGCAAGTGTCAAGTGTACAATATCAGAGTAATGCAAAAATATGTGGTAAGTTCATGAATAAAATCAACCATACCAATACTATGTGATGCAAGGCATGAATGCTATCGGCCGTACCAAGGCCATGCGATGCGAAACATGAATGCTATCGGACACACCGATGTAAATGTGAGGCTTATATAGCCGAATGTCATATGCGAAATGCAATCCAAGCAAGTCGGTACTCATCAAGTACACATATCAGTACAGTTCTTCTCTGGATATCACCGGGGTCTAATACACTCATACTGACTGCCTCCTCCCTAACTGCACAGCCAAGTAAGCGGAATAGAACTCACTATCCGTTTGACTAGTAGTCTGCCAATACCTACCCGGCTCGTCGATAGCGGACTCATTTACGAGCTGGTCAAACTCAGCCTAGCTTATAGCCACCTCACTTAGGCGGATAAGGCTACACCCCCTTCCAACCGACCACGACACAGTGGGAGACGCGGCCTACTGGTATTCGGCACTCGGGTGCTCATGTATCCACTCGGTCTAGATGTTAGAGCAACTCCTAGTACCAAAAAGGTTCTGAGATTTTCACCCAAGGACATCCTACATGCCCGTATGTTAGAACCAAATATTTTCGGTATCCGATACAGCCATCCACGATGTGCTTGTGGAGCCATGACCCTGATGTCGCTAGGGCGTGCAGTGATCAAGTCACACATATGCGAGATGCATGAGTCACACCGTACAGTCATGCAGCAATCCTGCGCGTACAATGCGATAATGTGGGGCACTTCGTCTCATAAGGAGTCCCGTAATGTCTCAGCCTAACGGCTTATGCTATGATCAAAAAATCCTCATATCAAGCATGCATATGATGCGTATGAGCATAAATCATGGAGTTATACTAAGCATGTTATAAAGTGATGAACTATCAAAAAGTGTGAGCTTATCAACAGGCCCTAAGGAGAGTCGTAATGTATACATTTAACCAACATTATACTTACAATGTGGACGTCAAACCAACATTGCTCCCAGGGCTCGACCCGCCATAACTATCATTACATAAACCATGGAGGAATGACACATTATAATGGACCTTAGGTACATCCCATTGGGCCTCAACACGGCCTCATACACATCAAGGTGAGCCTCAACAATGGCCCATAAATATAACGAGCTGGGCTCACTTGGGCCTTATATATACTAAGTGGGACACATCAATGGACAGCCACAAATAAACCAAGATGGGCCTCATACATATACCAAGGTGAGCCACATCAATGAGCCTTATATTCGTTGTAATAGGCCATAACTCATGGGCCTTAGAGTACATCATAATGGCCTTGCTGACTGGCCGAAAGTATATCACAATGGGCCTTTACCCATGAGCTCTAAGTACATCATAATGGGCCTCAACCCACGGGCCCTAATACATCACAATGGGTCTCACCCCATGGGCCCTAATACATCACAATGGGCCTCATAAATATGAAGGTGGGCCTCAATCAATAGGCCACAAATACATTAAGGTGAGCCTAATCATATATTAAATGGGCCTACTTACAAGGGCCTTAAGTATATTAAATGGGCCTGCTCACATGGGTTTTAAATATATCAAATAGATCACAACATATGAGCCAGAAACACATCACAATGGGCCTCAACCCATGAGCTTCATATATGTCAAATGGGCCTGATCCCATGGGCCTTATATGTACACCAAGGTAGGCCTCAATGAATGGCTACAAATAGATCAACATGGATCCTACACACATACCAAGGTGGGCCCAATTGAACCATAGATTTGACTCATTTTTAGCTCAAGCCATAAAAAAAAGAGCTTATAAAATAAATGGACGATTTGGATGTAACACATGCATCATGGTGGGGGGTCCACATAAAGGCCCACCATCATGCATATATAATATATATAATATATACAATATTATAATATATATATATATACACACACAAACACACACACACACACATCACACACAGTCTGACAGAGTGAATAGAACACATAGATCGTGGTGGGTCCCACTGTCCAAACAGCGGACTGAGGACATGTGTACATTACAGTGGGCTCCACCGTCCACTGGATGGTGGCAATACAACAAATACATCACTATGGACTCCACTGTTTGCCTGGACGGTGGTGGTACAACACATACATCACTATAGGCTCTCACGTGGGGGCCCACCCTAATGTTTACTTACCATCCAATCTGTCTGTCACAAAGGCCTGGATTGAAGAGAAAAAGAAATTTCAGCTTGATCCGGAACCTCTGTGGGCCCAAAGAGGGTTTCAATGGTAGAGTTCAATTCACACTGTTTCCTCTCACGTGGGCCACCTAGGCATTAGATGGGCTTGATTTTTGGAGGGTGGCCCACTGCGTTGAGGGCCCACCATATGAGTGGATTGGATGATAAATAAACATCAAGGTGGGGCCCATGACTGGAGCCGTGGGGCCCTGCTCGTATGCCCCCCCACTCACAACGCAGGCGCTGCCTGCGCCTCTGGCAGCAGCAGCCCTGCTGCTTTCCATTCTTATTATTATTTTTTTAAAAAAGTAGTTTTTTCGTGGTTTTTCCTGTGTAGGACCCACTTCAAGTCAATCCAATCCAGCCATTGGATTCCACAACTCGTAAGAAATCCAACAAGTCCAATGTTGGGTATTCTTTTGGTGCATTGAAAAATCAGAGAAGATTTCAATGGTGAAAATCACTGTTTCCTGAAGTATGGCCTGCCAGAAGATTGGATCAGCCCCATATTTTGGCTCAATGCCTAAAATATTATTAGGAAAGGGATGGACGGCGTGGATTGAATACATTCATCAAGGTGGGGCCTATGCAAGTGGCCCAACCTATAGGCTTGAAAGCAAGTTCATATTTGTGCTTTCTGTCCAGTAATGTCCAGACGCTGGACGTTTTTGAGCTTAACAATTTATTCAAGGTGGGCCCTATTTAGGTGGGCCACGACATGATGGATGGTATGAGTACAATACTTATAAGATGGGCCCCACTTTTAGATGGCTTGGGTCAATACATACCTAGTGGTGGGGTCCATCCAAGTGGGCCACACAGCCATTACATCACACACATACAACAAAAATACATAAATAAATGAAAAGAGAGGGAGAGAAAGATAGAGTGGGACACGCATGTGATGGGGGGACCCCGACACTATGGGTCCTCCCTTGCAATCATTCCTACAATAAGTGGGTCCTAATTCATGTGGGCCTATTAATTCAGAATCCAACGGTGGAGATCCCTTCTCCACTAGAATAGACAGTCTAGATGACCCTTTATGCAAAGAAATTAAACATAATGATAGGGTCCATGGAGAATGGCCCTATCATGGATTGATCTTGAAATCAGAGTGGGCCATTGACCACATTTAGGATCCAAAATAAGATCCATACCATTGATCGGTAGGCCTCACTTGGATCATCATCAAAACAAGAAATCTACACCTATAGAAGCACCCACCACTTGATCTTCTCGGTCCGTTGGGAAGCCACTCTCCTTGTGTTTCTCTTTGATGGTGGATGATGAGATTTGGATGGCTAGGATGAAGGTTTTAGGATGGGAAAGTGGGCCACCAAAAATCACATTTCTCTCATATGGGAGGGCTTGGACGTGCACTTCTTTGGTGCTTGGTGTGGCTTGGAATTTGTGAAGAGAAAGAGAGAGAAAAGGGTTGGTTGTAATAGTGATGGATGTGAGGTGAGTGATGGGTGAGGTGATGGATTGGTTGACTTGTGGAGAAAGAAAGTATGGGTGCTTTGTACTTGACATGAGAGGTGATTGATGGGATTGATGGGACATGTTATAGAGATTCTCTTGGGATTACAAACGCGCGACATTTTTTCGAAATAAATGCCGGCTCACATCCTTAGTCAGGGTATCGGATCAGTACATGAGTCGCGGCATTGGAACTATAACGACTGTGCCGTTGTAATGGTACAAGTCTCGGATCAAGCCAACTCAATTCTATAGGATACAACTTAGGGTTACGCGTAAACATCGATTATTAGTCGCAGGTTGCCGGGATTTGACAGGAAGGATCGGGGGAGTTGACGGAACAGTACGAATTAGGATACGGGTCTTACAAGATCACTCTTTAGGCGGTGAAGCCCTTAAAGAGAGACCCGCTCTGATACCAATTTAAATTGTAGTGAAGACCGCTTGAGTCGAAGTAGGAATATGCCAATATGTCCTAGAGGGGGGTAAATAGGACTTTTTAAAGTTTTATGATATATTTAAAATCCTATTACACTAATCCTATCAGATATACAATTATCAGGATTACTCAAATGTAACTCTACTAGCTTTCAAGCCTCGTAGAGGATCCAATCTCAAACTGTTTGAAAAGTAAACAAGTTGCATACAAGATTGTGTGTGTATATGAGGTGTGATCTTGGACAATCAAATATAAAAGCATGTAAGGAATATCACATAATGAAAAATAATAACAAACGCAAACACAGTCATTTTTATAGTGGTTCGACTACTTGTCTACTCTACTCTCGGCTGTCGCACTCAACCCTTGAGTGTACCGGATTTCATTAAGGAGGTTTTTCAGGGTTCACCTCAAATCTAAGGTATTAAATCGGGTTCACCTTCAACCTTTACACGAAGGTTTCTACTTGGTTCACCTCTAACCCTAGAGTTTTACTGGTGCACTCCTAACCAGATGTTTATGCCCACACAGAGCAAGGGTTCACACAATGCACCTAGATGTTTATGCTCTCCAAAGAGCAAGGGTCCAAACAACACACCCACAGCGTACACTCCCGCCGGAGGCCTCATATGAGGACTGAAATTGTGGTGAAGACCACTTGAATTGAAATAGGAATATGCCAATATGGGGGTGAATAGGACTTTTTAAAGATTTATGAGTTATATTAAAAATTCTATCACTCTAATCCTAACAGGTATGCAATTTTCAGGATTACTAAAATGTAACTCTACTGGCATCCAAGCCCAGTAGAGGATCCAATCACAGAACTATTCAAATAATAAGCATGAAGCAATTATAGTCTATGATGGATGTGACTGTGTGTGAAGTGTGAGCAGATATGAATGCAATTAACATAATCACATAAATGATCAAGCACAAGAATCAATCACAGACACAGTCATTTTTAATAGTGGTTCGACTAATTGTCTACTCCACTCCCAGCTGCCACACTCAACCCTTGAGTGTACCGGATTTCACTAAGGAGGTTTTCCATGGTTCACCTCAAACTTAAGATTTTAAATCAGGTTCACCTTCAACCTTTACACAGAGGTTTCTACTTGGTTCACCTCTAACCCTGGAGTTTTTCTGGCACAGTCCTCACCAGATGTTTATGCCCATATAGAGCAAGGGTCCACACGATGCACCCAGATGTTTATGCCCACACAGAACAAGGGTCCACACACCGCACTGAGATGTTTATGCCCACACAGAGGAAGGGTCCACACAACGCACCCAGATGTTTATGCCCACAAAGAGCAAGGGTCCACACAATGCACCTAGATATTTATGCCCACATAGAGCAAGGGTCCACACAACGTACCCACACGTACACTACCGCCGGAGGCCTCCTTCGAGGACTTCAAAGGGTGAGCAACACTTAAGACCCAATTCTAAAAAGGAATGATCACAAGTGTCCTCTAGACTCTAGATACTTACAGATAAGTTGATGAGGCCCATTCAGCGTAATGTCGAAGATCTCCTCCTTGTTGTTGAAGAGTCTTCGACTCCCTTGATCCGTAACACAAAAGGTGTACCAGTACTAGGCTTTGGGTTGGGTCAAGGTTAGGATGAAAATTCACACTCTTAAATTTTCCTATAAGGAAGATAGAGTGATTCTCGTCATCTATTCATTCAAGGCATCCTAGCTTAATGATATGCTATTAAGATAGTTGCTGAAAGATCCTTAAATGCGAAAGTTCATTTTCCAATCCACTCTATTGAATGTCAATGGTGAGAGTGGATTGGAAGATGAACTCCTGTGAGAGAAAGGGCTTTGGGTATATGATCTGAAGGTAAGACACATAAAAGCACTCTCTTCTTTCTCTACCAGCTATATGACTAAGTTTCTCTTTATATAGGCAAAAGGTTCCAACGGATATAAAACGGTCATATTTATGACAGAATTTGATATCATTGAGCATTATTGATATCATCGAGCGTATACTCTTGATGGGATTGACTGACCGCTCTATAATATGAACTCTAATGTCATACGCTTTTGAAACCTATTACCAGCTGATCGATGGGATCGATACATGTGTAGTTGTTATCGAATTTTGAACTCCGATTTCATCGATACTTGGATTGATTTATCGACACTTGAAGAATGAGAGAAGCTGGCTAAAATATTTCAGGATATAGGATATGATCGAGGGTCAACTGATGTCATCAGAATTTGAATGTCGATGATATCAAGACCTTGTCGATAGGATTGATAAATCATATAGATTTACTTATAAGTACGCTGGATAGTTTGTGCCAGACTCGATCTAATTGACCAGGACTGGATGGCATCGACATAAGAATATCAATTTCCTCGAGTGACCCCTAATCGAAGATAAGATCATCCTGAAATATTTGCTGGAAGAAATACACGCCCACTATCGATATGATCGAATGACTTCCGATATGATCGATATTTGAATTCAGATTGAATCGGAACAGTCATCGATATATTAAAGCTTATAGTAGTTTTCTTCGAAAAAACAGGGGCACCGGAAAACTGCTTGTCGATATTATCGATCCACTTTCGATGGGCTCGATTTTTGAATATCGATGATATCGATTGAAACTTCGATATATCGATAAATCGTTCAGATGAATGTGTGGTTGATGGACGCTTTTTGTCCTCACTCGATTGTATCAACTGAGATGCCGAGGACATTGATAGAGCAAGTCGATCATATCGAAAGGTGAATCGATATAATCGACAGGGCAAGCAAACTTAAAGATTTTCTGCTGATTGAAAAATGTTCATTTACCCAAAAACTCTCATGTGTTCTAAGTTGTTTTTAGAGTTTTTAATCACCTGGTGTTTTGGGACATGGGATGTGAGGCTATGATTTATTTAAGGCGAGCTTCCACACACCCGGTTGAGGCAGACGCTTGAATTGATCTTCCTGTTAGGCTCTGTAGTCCGACTGACTCAAATCACACCGTAATTGACAAACCAGGGCACTAGTATGTGCACTTTCAATCTCCCCTTTGTCAATTACATGACAAAATATCCAAAACACCCTAGAAAAATATCTTGACAGATACATCCTCAATTGTGTGTACATGTGATTTATACAAATTTATAAATTCTAACACATTCATGTACACAATCATAATTTACTCCCCCTTACTGTAAGAACCCCTTTCTTGGTGTAACTGCTCCCCCTTACACCTACAACATATAAGAGCACAAATATCTAGTTTTTTCACATGGGGTGTTTCTAACTTTTTCTTCCCATTTTTGTCGATCATTGGCAAAGGCATAACAAATGATATTGACTGAAGATTTTAAGCATATGAGAGAACATAGACAGATATATGTATACAGATTTTCAATAGGATAAGCATACATTAATTAAGTCAGGAAGTAAATAGATAAAATAATCAGCATAGTCATTTCATAAGCATCAAGAATGGTAATGAAATATGAATTGAATTCAGCCATATCAACTAGTATCCTTAAAAAATATGTATACTGCCACAGACAGCAGTATTATAATTATCCAAGATAACATAACATCAGATAAAGATATCAGCCCTAAACCAAAAACAAGTAAATAGAGATGGGTGCAAAAGGAAGTGTTGATGCCTAGATACACAATTCTACCAGATCTGTTTCCTTCTAACACATAGAAGCCCCACTAGTCATTAGTAGTTCAAGAATTTGCTGCACAGAATGTTGGAGAGCTTCCATCCGGTTTTCTATTCCTGATAGTCGTTGTTCGCAGTGTTAGAGTCGCTCATCAATTCCAGCGAGATTGTTTAAAAATTGGCGCTCAAGCACATGACGCTGACGATTTGTAACAGAAGCAGGACTATATTTAGGAGTTTGATTGGATCCCTAAGGAGTTTCTTCATTAAGCATGGGACAACTATTTTCAACAGGTGGAGGATTTTTAGTACCCGATGAGACAGAGACATACACTTGTTGCGTTGTATTATGGTTGAACCATACTTCAAGATATACTTTATCAGTTGTTTCCGGCAGACCTGCCCAATGTGCGAGCTTGCAGATAAGAGATGGAAAAGACAGAATTTCATGATGGTCACTTTTGACTACCTTAATTAGCTGATCTAAAATGAGAGTAGGTAGACATACAGGGACCTTTTGATAGACATCATACAGGACATTAAGCACAAAGGGGCTCAGGTATGTGTGATTGGCATCACATGGGTACACATTTGTACTAAAAATACTGTGAAGGAGTCAAAACAAGGTTCCTAGATGTTTAGCCTGAAGAATATTGTTGTCATTTCTAGGAATCGTCATACCCTGACACAGTGCTCGAGTAATTTTTCCCCATCTACCCAATTCGTTTACATTTCTGCTAGTGACAGGAATTTGGGTTACCTCAATGTTTAGAATACGTCCAAGGACTATCGGAGTAATTTTCTTAGTGTGTTGCATGAATTTCAGACGCATACATGGTGGATAAACTTGAACAACATGACAACAGTTAAAGAACTGTTGGATCATTTCAAACTGGTATGGACCACCCATAGCAAGCATATTCTTCTACCCAATAGATTCCATCATGAGATCCACCCCATAAGGCTTAATAGCACTAGGGAAAATGGTGCAGTTGATAATCGTAACTTGTTCCCAATCGGATTGATTTTGAGGTGGTCTAATATTTTTTCCTTTCTTAGTCTTGGAAGATTTTGCTGAGAGAGCCTTACCTTTTCCTTTATCCATCTTCCTAGCTTCATTTGAGTGCTGAGATTTTCTCATCAGGGCTTCGAGCAAACAATCAAGGAAGCTGATCAAGGTAGTGAGACGGGACTGGCTCAAATAAGTAATTTTTTCGCTCAACAGCCTTTTATAGGACGCCATCCGTTGATCATATCAACCATCGTCTCGATGATATTGAGAAGCTATAGATCGATTCTGTCTCCGATGTCATCAGCGATCATACAACTTTTCACATTCTAAAGGGCCGTCGATTGTATTGATCCTTGTTCGATGTAATCGGAGAGTTATATCCAAAGTGACTGATTTATTGGTTTCAAACTTCAGATGATTTTTCAAGCATACTCAGAGGATTTTTTAAGAGATATTGTTATGCTTAGTAAAATAATATATAATCTCTGTATATACACAAAAGTATAAACACTTGACTATTTATATACAAAAGAAAGGTCTGAAACCTTAGGTAATTCATTTAGAGCTCAGCAGAATAGCATCTTTTCAGCCATTATCTAGATCTGGATGCACAATCTAGACAAGTATTTCTACGCCCAGTCCTTCTAGGCATTAGTTTGTTCTTTGTTCCCGATAATGTAGCAATGGTTGTTTGTGCGATGACCCTTAATTACTGATTTTCCTGATTGATCTATGATATCGCATTGCTTTTTGTTGAATTTGACCACATGTCCATTATCACATATTTGAGAGATGCTTAACAGATTATGTGCTAATCCTTTTATGCAAAAAATATTCTCATTTTTGAGCAAATCAATTCCTCTTATCATTCCTTGTCCAATTACATTGGCAGTGGCTCCATCTCCGTAAGTGACTATCCCTTTATGAAGATTTTTATAATTAGAGAGAAGGGATTTGTCACCTGTGACATGTCTTGAGTAGTCACTGTCAAGATACCATTTAGCCTCATTTCCTGGTAGATGATTTGAGTGTATAACAAGGCAATTTGTCTTTTCCTTAATTACCCATTTTGTGACAGGATTCTTACTTGTGGCAAATTTATCTTTCTTATTGTCAGATAGTTTGAGTGGTGATGGTTGTATATATCCTTTGTTCAACATATCCTTTGAATCACCACTTGTCTGATAAGCCAGATTTTTTCCTTTGTTGCTACTGGAGCTATCAGATTTTTCATGTGTTCCATATCTGGTTCTTGTTCTAGATTTTCCATAGCCCAAGCCATATTTGTTATTTTCAGATTTTCCCATACCCAAAAGTTTTTCTAACCTTTCACCACTCTGGGAAAATTTACAATTTAGTTGGGCTATTTTTCAAGATTCTTCTAATTCATTTTGAAGTGAATAATTTTTATTTCGAAGAATCAATTGTTCCTCATTTAATGCTTTGACTTGTTTCTTTAATTTTTCTAACTTAGATTTAAAGGAAATGTTAGTTCTTTCAAGTTTATCATTATCTGAATGACATTGCTGCAAATTAGTAATTAGATGAGTATTAATGTTTAAAGCTTTATCCAGATGTAATTGCAATAATTTCTTTTTGTTCTTAGATATACCAAGTCGTTTAATCACTTTAATGCTATGAATATAGAGTTGATTATAAGCATCCTGCAGTTTATCTTTTTCAACTTCTTCATCTTCTTTAAATTTCCCGTTATCAGATGAACATGATTTAGTGGTTTGTTGCTCTTCCTTGCTTTCAGATTCCATTGGAATGATTGAAGTAGTGGAGACCAAAAGTATTTTCAAGGATTTTTGATCTCCATCACTTTCTGAGTCACTATTTTCTGAGTTTGACTCTTCCGTATCATCCCATGTGGCAGCTATTGCCTTGCCCTTAGTTTTTTTGTTTGGGCATTCGGTAGATAGATGTCTATACTCTTGATAAGCGTAGCCTTGTGGTTCTTTAGTTCTTTTACCAAATTTTCCTGTAGGAGGACCTTTCTACCTTTAGAGGGGCGGCCGTGATTCCTTTGAAAGAATCTTTTGAATCTTTGTGCTAGCAGAGCCACTTCCTCATCTTCATCTTCCTTTTCACTCTCATTGTCCTCATGTTTTATTTTCTTAGAAGTTTTTAGAACAGTGTTTTTGAATTTTTTGGGGTTGTGTGAAGTGTAGTTCAAAAGTTTATAGGGAACCTACCAGTTCTTCTACTTTCATTTCGTCAATATTTCTACACTCCTCAATTGTTATTACTTTGGGATTAAACCGTTCTGGTAAAGACTTTAAAATTTTCCTACATATTGTTGGTACTGGAACCTTTTCTCCTAATCCACCCATGGAGTTACAAATGATATTCAATTTGGTAAAAAACTCCATAAATGTCTCATGCTCTTCCATCCTAAGATTTTCAAACTATGAAGTTAGAAGTTGTAGTTTAGACCTCTTCACAGTTCTTGTGCCTTGATGGGTTGTTTCCAATAAGTCCCATGCTTCTTTAGATGTCCCACACATGGTTATCTGATTGAAAATATCTTGGGACACGACACAGTAGATGGCGTTCAGTGCTTTTTCTTCAGCAGTTCGCTGTTCTTTGTCAAACGCCGTCCACTTTTCTTTGGGTTTGGGCGTAGTGATTGTGGTTTCATCTTCAGGTACAGTTTGTTCAAATGGTACCACATATCCCTTTTCAACTACATTCCAAACATCGTGATCTAAGGATCTCAGGAAGTAATGCATTCTAGCCTTCCAGTATGCATAATTTGAACCATCAAATACTGGAGATCTAGTGAAAGATGAGCCCTCTCCTTTGGCCATATTCCTCAACTTCAGTCAAGATCACTCTCTAGGCGGTGAAGCCCTTAAAGAGAGACCCGCTCTGATACCAATTGAAATAGCGGTGAAGACCACTTGAGTTGAAGTAGGAATATGCCAATATGTCCTAGAGGGGGGTGAATAGGACTTTTTAAAGATTTATGAGTTATATTAAAAATCCTATCACTCTAATCCTAACAGGTATACAATTTTCAGGATTAGTTAAATGTAACTTTACTAGCTTCCAAGCCCAGTAGAGGACCCAATCACAGAACTATTCAAATAATAATCATGAAGCAGTTATAGTCTATGATGGATGTGACTGTGTGTGTGAAGTGTGAGTAGATATGAATGCAATTAACATAATCACACAAATGATCAAGCACAATAATCAATCACAGACACGGTCATTTTTATATTGGTTCGACTACTTGTCTACTCCACTCCCGGCTGCCACACTCAACCCTTGAGTGTACCAGATTTTACTAAGGAGGTTTTTCATGGTTCAGCTCAATCCTAATATTTTAAATCAGGTTCACCTTCAACCTTTACATGGAGGTTTCTACTCGGTTCACCTCTAACCCTGGAGTTTTGCTGGCGCACTCCTAACCAGATGTTTATGCCCACATAGAGCAAGGGTCCACATGACGCACACAGATGTTTGTGCTCACACAGAGCAAGGGTTTACACAACGCACCGAGATGTTTATGCCCACATAGAGGAAGGATCCACACAACGCACCCAGATATTTATGCCCACATAGAGCAAGGGTCCACACAACGCACCTAGATGTTTATACCCACACAGAGTAAGGGTCTACACAACGCACCCAGATGTTTATGCCCACACAGAGCAAGGGTCCACACAACGTACCCACACGTACACTCCCACCGGAAGTCTCCTTTGAGGACTTCAAAGGGTGAGAAACACTTAAGACCCAATTCTAGAAAGGAATGGTCATAAGTGTTCTTTGGACTCTAGATACTTATAGATAAGTTGATGAGTCCCATTCAGTGCAATGTCAAAGATCTCCTCCTTGTTGTTGAAGAGTCTTCGGCTCCCTTGATCCGCAACACAAAAGGTGTACCAGTACTAGGCTTCGGGTTGGATTAAGGATAGGATGGAAATCCACTCTCTTAGATTTTCCTATAAGGAAGATAGAGTGATTCCCATCATCTATTCATTCAAGGTATCCCAGCTTAATGATATGCTATTAAGATAGTTGCTGAAGGATCCTTGAATGCGGAAGTTCATTTCCCAATCCACTCTATTGAATGTCAATGGTGAGAGTGGATTGGAAGATGAACTCCCGTGAGAGAAAGGGCTTTAGGTATATGATCTGAAGGTAAGACACACAAAAGCACTCTTTTCTTTCTCTACCAGTTATATGACCAAGTTTCTCTTTATATAAGCAAAAGGTTCCAACAGATATAAAACGGTCATATTTATGATAGAGTTCGATATCATCGAGCATTATCAATATCATCGAGTGTATACTCTCGATGGGATGAATGTGTAGTTACTGGACGCTTTTTATCCTCACTCAATTGTATCGATTGAGAGGCTGAGGACATCGACATAGCAGGTTGATCATATCGAAAGGTGAATCGATATAATCGACAGGGCAAGCAAACTTAAAGATTTTCTACTGATTCAAAAAAGTTCACTTACCTAAAAACCCTCATGTGTTCTAAGTTGTTTTTAGAGTTTTTAATCACTTGGTGTTTTGGGACATGAGATGTGAGGTTATGATTTACCTAAAGTGAGCTTCCACACACTCGGTTGAGGCAAACGCTTGAATTGATTTTCCTGTTAGGCTCTGTAGTCCGACTGACTCAACTCACACCGTAATTGACAAACCAGGGCACTAATAGGTGCACTTTCAAAGATTTTAAAGGGTGAGCAACACTGAAGACCCAATCCTAGAAAGGAATGATCACAAGTGTCCTCTGGACTCTAGGTATTTACAGATAAGTTGACGAGTCCCATTAAGCGTAGTGATGAAGATCTCCTTCTTGTTGTTGAAGAGTCTTCAGCTCCCTTGATCCGCAACACAAAAGATATACCAGTACTTGGCTACGAGTTGGGTCAAGGTTAGGATGAAAATCTACTCTCTTAGAATTTTCCTGTAAGGAAGAGTGATTCCTGTCATCTATTCATTCAAGGCATCCTAACTTAATGATATGCTGTTAAGATAGTTGCTGAAGGATCCTTGAATGTGAAAGTTCATTTCCCAATCCACTCTATTGAATGTCAATGAATGAGAGTGGATTGGAAGATGAACTCCCATGAGAGAAAGGGCTTTGGGTATATGATTTAGAGGTAAAACACACAAAAGTATTCTCTTCTTTCTTTACCTGCAATATGGACAAGTCTCTCTTTATATATGCAAATGGTTCCAACGGATATAAAATAATTATATTTATGATAAAGTTTGATATCATCAAGTAGGGTCGATATCATCAAGCGTATACTCTCGATGGGATCGACTATCCGCTCGATAACACAAACTCAAATATCATACACTTTTAAAACCTTTTGCCAACTGATCGATGGGATCGATACATGTGTTGATGTTGTCGAATTTCGAACTCCGATTCCATCGAGACTGGGATCGATCTATCGACATTTGAAAAATGAGAGAGACTAGCAAGAAATATTTCAGGTTTTTAGGATATGATCGATGGTCAACCGATGTCATTGGAACTTAAATATCGATGATATCAAGGTTGTGTCGATGGGATCGATAAATCGTATAGATTTACCTATAAGCACGCTAGACAGTTTGTGTCCAATCTCGATCCAATCGACCTGGTCTGGATAGCATTGACATAAGAATATCGATTTCCTCGAGTGGCCCCCAATCAAAGTTAAGAACATCTTTAAATATTTTGCTAGAAGAAATGTACGCCCACTATCGATATGATCGATGGACTTCCGATATGATCGATATTTGAATTCAGATTGAATCAGAATAGTCATCAATATATTGAACCTCATAGTAGTTTTCTTTAGAAAAACAGGGGTGCTGAAAATCTGTCTGTCTATATTATCGATCTACTTCCGATGGACTCGATTTTTAAATATCGATGATATCGATGGTTATATCGATATATCGATAAATCCGTCTAGATGAGTATGTGGTTGCTAGATACTTTTAGTCCTCTTATCGATAGTATCAATCAAGAGTCTAGGACATTGACAGCGTAGATCGATCATATCGAAATGTGTATCGATACAATCAATAGGGCATGCAAACTTAGAGATTTTCTGCTGTTTGAAAAAGTTCACTTACCCAAAAATCCTCATGTGTTCTAAGTTGATTTTAAGGGTTTTAATCACCTGATATTTTGGGACATGGGATGTGAGGCTATGATTTATCTATGATGAGCTTCCACACATCCGGTTGAGGCAGACGCTTGAATTGTTCTTTCTATTTAGGTTCTATAGTTTGACTAACTCAACTCACGCAGTAATTGACAAACTAGGGCACTAGTAGGTGTACTTTCATGTTTTGACATTCGCAGGGTTCAAGATACTATGAATGCTCTTAAATGCAAAGTGGCTTGGAGGCTAATTCAGGGGGACTCGTTATGGGCCAGGTTTTTCGCAGCAAAGTATCTACACAAATTCCTCTCTTCGAATTACCCAACTAGATACACAGGCTCCAGCCTATGGAAAGATATAAGAAGCATCCTTCAATTCACTATTCTCAACTCCCAATGGCTCATTGGAAAAGGGGAAGTTTCCTTCTGATTCCAAAACTGGATTGGCAATGTTCTTCTTCTTCATGCAGCTTCTTTAGCTCCCCAGGCTTAAGTCAGCCGCGTTCGCCTCTCAGAATTATGGGATCCAACAAATTCTTGGAACTTCTCAGTGGTTGCACATCTTCTCCCACCTTCAGAAATTCAGCATATCCTATCCAACAGTATCTTTATCAGTGATAGAAGAGATAGGCTTATCTGGAAGCTCACCCCCAATGGCAAGTTCACCACTAGTTCAGCGTGGAACATGCTCTGTAACCAGAAAAATGAATAGCAGTGGGCTCGTTGGATTTAGAACAAGATTGTCCCTCCCAAAATGGCTATCCTGTTATGGAAGATCATGAATAATGCGATTCCGATAGACTTAGCCTTGCAGTGGCTCGACAGCAGCTGCCGACTTGCAGCTTGCTCAGGCTAACTCTATAAGAGTCACTCAGCCTAGCTCTCCGCTTTTCCCTCCCCTCGTCCCCCCTCGTCCCCCCTCAGTCGACTCTACCCCTTTCTCAGCCCCCCTGCTCAGCCCCTCTCTAACGCTCCCACTACCTATCAGCTCCATATCCAGCAGCTCTCTTCCTTCCCTCCTTCTGCCTCACCGGGTCCTCAATGCAAGGATGTAAACCACTTGTTCATCCAAAGCACAATAGCTAAGATAATTTGGAATCATTTTTCTCTCCTTCTCCATGTCCCATCTATCCAGAACCAGCTCATTAAAGACCGTATTCAACTCTGGTCATCAACAGTGTCCTTCTCCTCCTATAAGAAACTCATTCGGGGGCTGGCCTTCCCAGTTATTCTATGGGAGATATGGCTTGGCAGGAATGATGCTATCTTCGAAAATCGGGTTATCAATCCAGGCCTCATTACATCCAAAATCACCAAATGGCTATTGGATCTTAGAACTCTTATTCCAGGCCTTGACAATGCAGTTTGGACCAATCTGGTGCATCAGGGTCTCAATGTCTGAGCTCCCCAATTCGACCCCACCGGGTTATGCTCATTAAATCGCTTATGCCCCCAGCTCCTTGGCTCAAACTCAATGTTGATGGTTCATCCTTCGAAATCCCGGGACCTAGTGGTGGAGGAGGTGTTTGCCGTGACTTTAAAGGAAACCTTCTCTTCGTCTTCTACTCCAGCTATGGCATTCTATCCAATATGCAAGCGGAAGCCCATGCAATGGCTGATGGTCTTACCTTTTGCAAAGCAATGGGGCTATCAACCATTATTGTTGAGACCGACTCCAAGGCCTTGCTTAAGGTGGTCACATCTCCAGTTGTCTGCTATGGATGGAAGCTATGGACATCTCCAGTTGTCTGCTATGGATGGAAGCTATGGTACACCCTCCAATCCATACACCACTTAGCCATTTCTATCTATGTTAGATTCAGTCATACTTTCAGAGAGGGAAACTCTGTAGCCGATGGTCTCGCAAAGATGGCTTGTAGCAGAGCTCCACACAAATTCTTTACCTGTCTAGCAGACCTTCCCATCATTGTGTATGGTTCCTTAGTTCTTAACAAAGTAAGAGTGGGCTCTATGAGACACAAAAAATATAGATCGGGCATTAGTTAGTTTCTCTCAGTTGGATTCCTCCCTGCCTCCCCATTTTCTCTGTTTCAGCCCATTTTCTCTTTGCCTGCTTCTTTCCTTTTCTTTTTTCCTTGTACATGAGTCATATGATAGGCGGTCCCGACTCTTTTTGTTTGGCCCGTCTGAAAGTTCCGTACACCTTTCTCGAAGTTATAAATTTTCTGGTGGCTCTGTTTCACCTTCTTTTACACAAAAAAAAAAAAAAAACTTAGAGGGGCTTTCTCCCTGCCATGGGTAGCTTGTGGAGATTTTAATGTTGTACGTCTTGGAATCTTCTAAAAGGAGAGGGGCGTCTCCCTTCAACGCAATTTGTGGAAGGGTTATTAAATGCAGGCATATCAGACACTCTTTTCTCCGGAAACAGATTCACTTGGTGTAACAATTAGGGAGGCCAAGCCTTGGTGTGGGGTAGATTGGACAGGGCCTACTGCAAAAGAGGGTGGTTCCAAGCTTTCCAATCTTTCCAAGTTAAACATCTATCAAGGCTCAATTTGGATCATGCCCCACTGCTGTGAATTTACCCCCTCCTCGAGTGTCATTGCCTAAGCCGTTCAGATTCCAACATATGTGGACCATAGAGGGCTTGGGACCCTGGCCTCCACGATAATCCCATGTTGTGCCTGCTATCCAACATGAAGAATGTTAAACACATCCTAAAGGCCTAGAACTATAGCACCTTTGGTAATATATTCCATAACCTCCATCAGGCGGAAGAGAATCTCCTCTCAGCTGAAACTGATGGCTAAAACCCCCCCTCCATCTCTACTAAGCAACAACAAGTGCAGTTGGCCATGGACGAATTGGTGTGGTTGGAACTGTGCCAGGAAATTGTCTGGAAATAAAAGTCGTGTAACAACTGGCTTCTTGAAGGTGATAGAAGCACCTCTTTCTTCCATGCTTCAGCTTCAGTGAGGGCCAGAAAATCTAGAATTCTAGAGATCAAGCTAGAAAGGGGAGAGGTCCTATCGGACAACAACTACATCAAGTTTACTGCCTTTCAGTTCTACGAAAATCTCCTACAAGCTAAGACAACCCCCAACTAGAAGGCTTCCTAGACGTGATCCCTCCCCTTGTCTCCAATGAAGAGAATAGATGGTTACTTCTACAACCCTCGTTGGATGAAGGGCAGCTACAAGTGTTCGCCCTTCATTCACACCCCTAGAGAGTCCAACACGGTGACGGATGGGTTCACAAGGCTCGGTGGTGTTACGTAAGGCAACTACAAATATTTTTCGTTCGGAGATCTTCTGCCCTCTATCTAAGGCCTCTTATTCCTCGATCGAGTGGCCGTCGGCTTGATTTGTGAAACCTAGGCTTCTTCATTGCTTTTTTCTTTTCAATAGGAGGACCTGCCCCTTTTCGTGGCAGGCTCTCTTGAATTAGGTGCTTCATTGCTATATTCCTTCTGCTATTATGAATATAATCAATTTTGAAAAAAAAATTATGAATTTTTGTACCAAAAAAAAAGAAGGCAACAGTTGACCCATGCATATAACCATACGAAGAGTATGTTAAGCACACTTTGCCCATTCAACAATTAATTAAATGAACTTCTTAATAAGATTGAATCCATCTCCTTTCTATTATAAAAGAAAGGGCTTTCAGCCATTTATTGCAAGTGTGTCGGATTGATATGGCATTGTGCGCAGGCTACTTTTTAAGTGATTTATCACTGATTCTCTATAATGCAATTAGCTCATGATTGAAATGATTCAAAGAATGTTGAGGTTGGTCAGAATGAAAGAGAAAGATGAACTAGCTTATTTGGAATAATATTGCAAGGCTTAAAGGTAAGGGAGGTCTGGGTATTAGAAAGATGAAAGAGGACATGAAAGGCTTTTGGCTCAAGATGGCATGGGCTATGAAATATAGGAATGGAGATAGTCTATGGGCAACATTCATGTGAACAAAACACTACTATGACTTGTCAAGCATAGGGGCAAGTGGATCTACTGCTGCCCCTTCTCGTCTCTGGAAAAGCATTAGGAAGTTACTCCCACTGCTGGATGAAATAGTGCAGTGGCTCATAGGCCATGGTAGTTGCAACATCTAGCATGTAAACTGGACAGGGCTAGGCCCGCTAGAGCAACGGGCTAAGAGGTTGATTCCAGATGCGTTGTTGTCACTGAAAGTGCAGGATTTCCTAAGTCCTGAGGGACCCCTCCCCTTGTTGTTAGTTCCTGATTTTCTTCCTCAAGTAGCTTTAGATCATATCTTTCAAGGGGGTTTCTGAACATCGAATTAAATGGACTCTTGCATATGACCCCTTAAACCTTTAAGTAAATTCTTGGTGAAATTGGCCTGGGAGGTTGTAGAAATAAGGGGATCATAGGGGTTTTGGCTAACTGGGTGTGGCACTTTAAAATTCTACCCAAGATCTCTTACCTTTGTTTAGAGACTACTATAGGGGGTGATCCTGATTAACGAAAGAGTCTAGGTAAGTGTGCTTACTGTGGAGATGAGTTAGACCAATGACCTCACACGGAATCACTGAACCACCTATTCGTTGGAGGTAGTCTGGCTTTTAAGGTATGACATCATTTTGGTAATGTCCTCATGGTTGGCCAATTGGTCTCGGAAAGAACAAGTCAATGGTGGCTCGTGGCTTCTTTGTGGGGCAACATAATTGTGTTGTGTGCGGTAGCCCCATGCTTGATTCTATTGGAAATCTGGAAGGCTAGAAATGCAATTAGATTCGATGATAAGAAGGTTTCGCCTGCTGGCCCGATATCTCGAGCCAAGTGGTGGCTGGCGTCGGTTAGTAAGGTAATTCTAACCTTCAAAAACCTTGTCGACGGCCAATCGGCTAACCCTCAAGGTTTTAGGGGTTGCGGCTAAAAGCCCTACTAGGAAAGAGTAATGCTCTAGTAAAGTGGATAATCCAGAGAAGGGTTAGGTTAAATTGATTGTGGATGGGTCAGCTAGAGGGAACTCAGGGATTTCAGGAGGTGGCAGTAATTGTAGAGGAAAAAGTGGAGACCTCCTTTTTGTGTTCTCTCAAGGGTATGGGGTGGGTTCCAATAATAGGCCAGAAGTGTGAGTGGTGCATGATGGCCTCTCCAATTGCTTGAACCAAGGGCTCTCCAAGGTAGTGGTTGAATCTGACTCCAAGTTCATGGTGGAGTCTTTGAATCGCCTGTCCTAGATGGCTGAATTGGCAGTATTGGACCACTAGAATTGAAGGCTAAAGAAGAGGGGGTAAGTTCATTTTGTTCACGTATTAAGGGAAGGTAATTCCATGGTAGATGCACTGACCCATTTGGGGAAAGAGCTTTAGGGTAGGCTCTTCTTCCGCGAGGTTTCGGATCTCCCCCTCCCCATTCGAGGGCTCTTTCTTTTAGATAGAGTGGGATTGGGTTCTATTAGAGAATCCAACGCGAGGGAGTAGTTGGAGTTGTCCTTGGTCGCCTTAGAGAGGGTTTATGATAGGTTGTCCCAGGTGTTTTTTTATTCATGGGGTAGCCAAAATATCTATTGTCTTGTAAAGTTCCCCTTGTGAAATGAAATTTGGTCTTTTGAAAAAAAACTACCAGTTCTACTTTCCGACAATCAAGTAATGCCTAAATCTGATACTAGTCAACACATCTAAAAGTGACTTATAGAGATTATTTAGATGCAATTGCCTTTAAATGCAGGCTTAACTCACTCATCTATGTCAATCTGTACTACCAGTGCACCATTCATTTAAGATCATGCATTAACTCCTTCTAGTGACATCTAGAGCACTCTTTACGCACCAGTGCTTGGCCTTCTGAAGCCTTAGATGTGTCCTCAAGTCACCTGAGTCACTTCTCAAGGTCATTACAACCATTGAGTTCGTCGATGCTATATAGTTGGCTTTCTTTAGAGTTGATTGAGAAGTTGTGCTACACCACATAATTCCTCAGCAGAAGAAGTCCCCGTAATGCAACACTCTAACTGGCTTCATTTACACACAATCCTCGGCTACCTAGAATATTTGCGTCACTTTATAACTTTTTGAGATAGTATTATGTGTTGTTTTGCGTTCATATCATGTACTTGCTCATGTGCATCTCATTTCATTCATCATCTACAGGCTAGATCTGAATAAAGATGAGATCACTCACCCTGTCTCTTAAGGCTATCTCATTTCTTTTATTTAACTATTTGATTTATGCCCATTGCTTGGCTTAATAGCAAATAAACCTCTAGAAATCCGTGATCACTCGATAGCCTTATTCATATACTGTATTACACTATATGTCTACTCTCTCTCTCTCTCTCTCTCTCTCTCTCTTTTGTTATTGTTGTTGAGCACTTCTCCTTTTTTATAGTTGAACACTTCTCCAGCAGTCCTGAAATCAAATACTTGTAAATGCAATCAAATACAGCAACAATGTGCTTTCTAGAGATCATGTTTTAAGACCCTTGAGAGAGAGATCACTTCTCACTCGATAGCCTTATTCATATACTGTATTACACTATATGTCTACTCATATCATATATTGATAACAACAAACTCTTAAGATATATTCTTTAGCTTTTGAGATCAGACTCACTTTTATAGGGCATTTAAGTGTACCTGATTTGATATACCTATGAGCTGCCTTTCCACCGTGCTGACATAGTCATTTGTATATGCTATCATTTGAGACTCTCAAAAGATTAACACCACCGTAGCTAATTTCGAGAACAAGCCAACTCGCATGAGTTGATAATAATTCTGTCCATACTGCTCACAGAGTGATCACTTATCTTTCAGGTATTGTCCAATACTATTGGCCCAAGTAGTACATATTGTAGCACATGCTATGAAAACCATGCACTCGATAGCCTAAAGTGATGCATTAAACAACTAAGGCTAGCTTCTTTTTTTTTTTTTTTATTTTTTTTTATAAAGAAGTAGGGTCTTGCCATGATTCCATTAATCACAAAAATATACAGCCTTTCGGGTGGGTCCCAATAAAAAGAGACAGGCCCCACCTATCATGTAGCTTCTAATTGAGCTAATTACACTGAAAAACAGAAAAAAAAGGATGAAAGGCTAAGGCTGATCTAATTACTATGCGATTCAACTCGAACCGCCCCAAGACCCAGCCTATCAAGGAAAAGGTTACCTCTAACATGCCTTAGGAGGAGTGAGGAAACCTGAGAGTCACTGCCCATATGAGCCATTCCATCTGTCGGCCTTTTTCCTTCATGATAAATGTGGCCAAAAATGATTTGACCAGATGAACACCATCTAAGGATTCTCTTAATCCAATAGGCCCATTTCTAGGAGGGGCACACGGTGCCATTAAGGAAGTTAACCACCAGCTTTGAGTCTGACTCTACCATAATTTGAGAGATGCCAAAACTGAAATAATAGGCGATCCCATCATGGACTGCTCAGAGCTCCGCATATGTGTTAGAAGCTATCCCATAGCCTACTGAAAATGAAAAAAATAAACTCACCATTACTGCCCCTACAAACACCTCCACCTCCTGCCGGCCCTGGGTTTCTCCTAGCCGAGCCATTAATGTTAAGCTTAGCCCAACCCCTGTAAAGTTTCTCCCACCTGACGACTATTGGGAGAGAGTGGGGGCAAGGAGAAATAGATATGCCCAAAAAGGATCGAGAAGATCTGGAAGGAGGCAGACATAGTAGGTTAGGGGCGCGCTCAACAAGCGAGAAAATTCAGTGCTTCACCTTGAAATAGCGGTGAAGACCGCTTGAGTTGAAGTAGGAATATGCCAATATGTCCTAGAGGAGGGTGAATAGGACTTTTTAAAGTCTTTACAGTTTATTTAAAAAATTCTATTTTACTAATCCTATCAATATGCAATTATTAGGATTATTAAAAAATAACTCTACTGGATTCCAAGGCCCGTAGAGGATCCAATCACAAACTCTTAAAGAAATAACAATTTGTAACCTAGTTTATGATGGATATGACTATGTATCTGTGTAAGGTGTGATCTCAGATGTATAGATATAAAAGTATTGAAGTAAATCACACACACAAAAGAATAACAATCGCAAACACAATCATTTTTATATTGGTTCGACTACTTATCTACTCCACTCCTGGTAACCGTACTCAACTCTTGAGTGTACCGGATTTCACTAAGGAGGTTTCACAGTGGTTCACCTCAAACCTAAGGTTTTAAATCAGGTTTACCTTCAACCTTTACAACCTACACTGAGGTTGACTGTTTATGCTCTCACAAGTAAGGGTCAATACATCGCACCCACTTTTAGGTACACTGGCCAAGGATCTTTCATAAGACCCTAACGGATGTTTTACGTGGTTTACCTCTAACCTAAGATTTCACACGGTTCACCTCAAACCTAAGGTTTTGACTGGTTCACCTTAAACCAAATATTTATGCTCTCCATAGAACAAGGGTCCACATAACGCATGCACCACATACACTCCCGCCGGAGGCCTCCTTGAGGACTTGTAAGGGTGAGAAACACTTTAGACCCAATCCTACAAAGAAATGATCAAAGGGTCCTTTGGACTCTAGATACTTATAGATAAGTGGATGAGTCTCATTCAACACGTTAACGAAGATCTCCTCCTTGTTGATGAAGACTCTTCTGCTTCCTTGATCTGCAACTTAAATGATGTACCAATATATGGCGACGGGTTGGGTCAAAGTTATGATGGAATCCTACTCTCTAAAAGATTTCCTATTATGAAGATAGAGTGATTCCAATCATCTATGCATTCAAGGCATCCTAGCTTAATGATTTACCATTAAGGTGGTAGCTGGAGGATCCTTGAATGTGGAAGTTCATTTCCCAATCCACTCTATTAAATATCAATGATGAGGGTGGATTGGATGATGAACTCCCTTGAGAGAAAGGGCTTTGGTTAAATGATCTAAGGTTAAACACTCAAAAGCATTCTATTCTTTCTCTCACAACAACTAAAGCTAAGCTCGCTTTAAATAGGCAAAAAGTTCTAATGGATATAAAACGGTCACATTTATGGCAAAGTTCGATATTATCGAGTAGGGTCGATATCATCGAGCGTATACTCTCAATTGTATTGATGGTCCGCTTGATGACATAAACTCAATGTCATACGCTTTTGAAAACTTCTTACCAGTTGGTCGAGGGAATCAAGACTCGTATCGATGCCACTAGATTTCGATCTTCGATATTATCGATACGAGTATCGACTCCTCGACATTTGAAAATGAGAGAGACTTGCTTGATATTTTTCAGGTCATAAGATATTATCGAGGTCATAAGATATGATCGAGGGATACTCGTTGTCATCAGAATTTGAATGTCGATGATATCAAAGATCGTGTCGATGCATCGATAAATCCAAAGATTTTATCAGTGAGCTTGCTAGACAGTTTGTGTCCATTCTCGATGCAATTGATCCGGCCTCGATGTCATCGATATTTGAATATCGATTCTATCGAGTGACCCTCGATCGGAATTAAAAACCACTTGAAAAAAACGTTGCTGGACAACTTCGCGCCCATGACCGATATCATCGAGAGCCTTTCGAAATCATCGAGATTTGAACTCTGATGGTATCGATGATGGCTTCGATATAAGTAAAAATAGGGGCGCCAAAGATCTGCCTATTGATGTTATCGAGTCACTTTCGATTGACTCGAGATTCAAATATCGATGATGTCGATAGGTATGTCGATACATCGATAATTTCGTCCAGATATGCATGTGGTTGCTGGACACTTTTGTCCTCATTATGATATAATCGATTTATTATCGAGGACATTGACAGCACAGGTCGATCATATCAAGACATGGATTGATACAATCGACAAAGTAAGAAAAACTTAGAAAGTTTTTATTTTTTGAAAAAAGTTTTCTTACTTATAAACCCTATAATGTTCTAACTTGTTTTAATGGTTTTATTCACCTGGTGTTTTGCGACATGGGATGTGAGGCTTAGATTTTACCTATGGCGAGCTTCCACACATCCAGTTAAGGCAAACGCTTGAATTGATCTTCCTATAAGTCTCTGCAGTTTGATTAACCCAACACTCACGTTAATTGACAAACCAGGGCACTTGCAAGGGCACTTTCAATCTCCCCCTTTGTCAATTACGTGATAAAATATCCAAAACACCTTTAGACAGTATCTAGACAAACATATGCTAAATTGTGTGTACATGCATTTTACACAATTTTACAAATTCTAGTGAACCATGTACACAACCTAGTATCTGCTCCCCTTAACTGTAAAAACTCCCCCTCGCTTGATGCAGCTGCTCCCCCTAACACCTGCAACACCATTCAAGCAAATATGTAATTTTTCGTTCAGGGTGTTTGAATTGTTCTCCCCGTTTTTGTCAGTCATTGACAAAGATATAACAATTGATATTGACTGAAGGCTAATGGCATGTGGGAGAACACACAACAGAGATATAATCAGTTTTGAGCATACATCATGTTTAGAAGGTATGGATGCATATTGGATCAATTAAGGCAATGATAGAGACAGATAAAATAATCATTAAGATCACATGCACACCATATCAGAACCAAGAGAAACCAGGGGATCATATATCAGATTGGCAGAAAAGATGAGAATTACATCCAGCCACATTCAACAAAATATCCAGCACTCATACTACCCCAGACAGCAGTAGAACATTAGTCAAGCAAAATGCATCCAAAAAGTAGTAGAAAAAGCAACACAGCAATAGACACGCTTGGTACTCCAATGACAACAAAGTGTCTTAACTGACACTCAATATCTGCGAGGATTGCTATGTGTGAGCAAATCTACAACTTGCTGAGTTGTTTACTGAAGGACGTCGACCTTTCTCTTTAATCGCAGTGAAATGCCTTTCACAATTGTTCAGTCGTTCCTCCATCCCGGTCATCCCATTCAGAAGATGGTGTTCTAAGTGATGGGGACTGGCGATTTGTGATCAACTCTGGTCTAACCATCGTTGTGCGATTAGATCCTCCATATGTAGTTCGAATTGATGGTTGAGAAAATTTGACGGCTCGTGGTATGGGAAGACTCGGCCTAGGGAGAGACGAAGATGGACACAATTGTCGAGCCTCCTGAGGTGCACTACCGTCAAACCATGCTTCAAGATATACTGCGTCAGTTGTGGCAGGGATCCCCGCATGATGTGTGAGTTTGCATATGAGCACCGAAAAGGACAGTGTCTCCCTATAATTGCCTTGGATTACATGAATGACTTGCTTGAGGAGAAGAGTCAACAGGTACACTTGACTTTCTTGATAAACAACATAAAGCACATTTATCACAAACAGAGGAAGATGATTACCTCTAACATCGCAAGGATATACATTAGACCCGAAAATGTTATGAAGAATTTTGAAGGTGGGTCCGAGATAGTTGATGTGCAGTAGATTTTCATCATTTCGCGGAACTGTAGTGCCTTGACATAATGCACGAGTTATTTCTCCCCACACACCCAGACCGTTGAGATTCCTGTTGGTCACTGGGATTCTAGTGACAGGAAGATCTAGAAGGTGTGCCAGAGTAATTGGAGTGATAAGATTCGAGTATTGTGCGAGTTCAACCTGAATGCTGAGGGGATTATCACTAATGACACGACAGAGATTGAAGAATTCTTAGATCACACCCAGTTGATATGATTCTCCAAGATTTAAAATATTCTGCCAACCCATTACTTCCAAAAATAGGTCCACTCTAAAAGGTTCTATGACACTATGGAGCACTAGACGTTCAATAATGAGGGATGGATGTGCTTCCATAGGTTGACGCATACTTGACTCTGATTGTATGTTCTTTGATTGCAGAGAGAAGAGAAGACTTACCTTTTCCCTTGATCATATTTTGTAGATGAGAGAGGTTGAGAGGAAGTACTCAGAGAAGAAATGAATATGAATTCGAATGCAATCTTTTCTTAATATAGCCAATCCGTCGATTGCATCGATAGAGTATCTCGATGGAGTCGATGTTCAAATCATGATGGTATCGAAACTGCCTAGATATCATTGGAAGTGTAAAAATCTTAACATTTATATCCTTCAGTAGTTTAGCTACGAGTATCTCAGACTTAAGATTTACCTATATGGATCATTGTACCTGAGATATTATCAATGAGTACGTATGCCAATTGATTTTTGAAGGTCACAGAACCTATTTGTGTCAAGTGGCTTTGTGAGGATATCGACAAGCTATTTTTCAGTAGTTACATAATCCAATACAATGATCTTTTCCTCAAAAAGTTTCCAGATGAAATGATGATGAATGTCTATATGCTTGGTCCGAGAGTGTTGAACTGGATTTTTTGAGATGTTTATAGCACTTGTATTGTCATAAAAAAGACTCATTGTAGGTTATACAATCCCATAGTCCAATAGCATCTGTTTCATCTAAAGGAGTTGTGCACAACAACTACCCACAACTATATATTCGACCTCCGCAGCGGATAATGAGATTGTAACACCCCGAAAATTGGGAGTCACATAGAAACCCAACTCCCGAGTTCCAAAACGTCACTTATGCAATATAGATATTGATAAATGCATGTTCTCTGTAGAATGGAATTAAACAAGATTGAGACTAAGCCAAAACAGCATATCATACTCCGGAGACAGTTAAATTAGCAAGCGAAAGACTGTGATAAATACATAAAATATATAATTGATAGTAAGTCTCCAGAGTGTGAACATGTTACCAGGTTAATTCAATACATGTATACTCTAAAAATGGAATGAAAAGAATATACATGAGTGCTCCAAAAATATAAAATGACAAGTGTCAAGGCGTCTAATCAACCTCCCTGTAATCCCGTCGATCAGATCACGCATAAAGGAGGGATCCTCCTCATCATCATCAAGTCCGGCTCCGCCTCGCAGGCCGTGCCATCATCTGTAATTACAAAAGGGTCTGGTGGGTGTCCGGAACACCGTCCCGTAACGTGGGAGTGAGTAATTAACTCAGTGGAATAATAGAGCAAAGTTTAACATGTTATCAAATCAATCACGCATTAATAATAGTAAAGCAAACAATCAAACATTCCTAGATACTGTTGTTAATGCAAGCATGAAATGACATGATGGATGCCCTCACCGACATTCTCCCTCATACGACACCATCTTACGCCCGCGGCATGCTTTCTTCCCACAGTGCTCCACATCTTTCAGGCACATGCAATGCGATGTGGATATGATTACCGAGTTATTATTAATCCTTTTCATACAGCGGAATTGGAAAATTAGGGTACCTTGCTTATATCAATCCCAACATAGATCCTGTCTAGGGTCGTCACTCCTAGTAATCTCATATGATGTTATATTTGTAGGTCGCTGCAAGGGCTGCCAGGGCTGTTGCTCGCACTCGTTGCTCCGCTCCCCCATCACCTTATCAATACAGGCCTATTTATCCTTAAGACTGCATCAGGACTCGTCGCCCCCATGCAGTGTCAGGATAAACTCAAGGTCACTACAAAGGGCTCGTCACCTGATCAGTGTAGGCCGACAGCAAGAATATAGTGTCCCATACCACCATAATCTGCTCAGAGTAGGGTACTCACTGTTCACTACGGAGAGGTTTGTGGCCCCAGCGTAGGCCGACAGCTCAACCATGGTGTCCCATACCACCATGCCTGGCTCATGAGTTTTTATGGATCAAGGTACCATGGTTAACAGGGTTTCCAATGGTAAGTTCAGTACCTTATGTTCAAGCAGTTATGGCTTATACATGGTGAAAATACAATGGCCAGTCGAGTTACTTAACGGACTCGACTAGTACGATCGCATCTCAAGCTGAGCGACATGAAGTGCATAAAACACTTCGCATGGCCTAACCACTGCCGCCAACCTAAAACACGACTCGCGTTCATCGACGCGTCCTTTGTGGTACATAGAAACCAACCACGAATTCGATCCATTACCGACTACTTGGACTAGGTCATAGCCCCAAGCATTTGTAAACCAACGTCAGTAAGCATATGAGAGTAACAGAAATGAATATAAACAATACAAGCATGTTGACACATGTTATAACATACTACGTAAACAAATAAACCAACTCATGCCTTCCATAAATATAATGAAATCAATTCATATAGCCAACATGGTGGAAACCATATATGTCAGCATATTAATTGAGAAATCAATCTCAAAACTAATTCACAACACCATTTACTTGATACATACTAATACAAACATTTACAAACACTTAGTCTACACACTTTAGCCTACATAGCGTATGTCGACTCAAAGTGCGCATTAGGGCGAATCTCTTCGCGAAACAGATTATGCACGCATTTCTAATATCATAATACGACAAATAAACATGAACATTATTTTTGCAAAATACGGACGTATACAGTATTTTCTATAAATGCCTAAAATACCCTAAATCTCATATTTACCGTACGTTTACGAAACGGAAAACGGACAGCATGTTGTACATGTCAAACGGCGTTGCCGTCGATAATCTACTATTAAACGACATTGAAATCTTTGAAATCAGTCAATCAAAGCGTCTAAAATTCTCACCTTTTGTCCTAGACGTGTACGTTTTGAACGGAACGTATACGCTTCGTGAACAGCGTACAGGCGACTTAATGCACAAGATACATAAGCTATGTTGCTATTTGAATTGAAAGAATCCTAAATCAGCAAGTAGTTAGAGTTTTTCTTACCTAAGAGTGTGTTGGAATCACCGAAAAAGTGATTGGAGTGCGGTGCTTTGGCACGTGCAAAAGATGCAGCAAGTGGCAGGAGAATCTCTCCCACACTCTCTCACAATCTCTCACTTTCTCTCTCTCTTTTCCTAGGGTTTCAAGTAAATTCGGATGGGAGAGTTGTGAGAGGGTTTAAAGCCCTTATATAGGCTAAAAGTTCACCGTTTTAGACTTAGGAACAAAGTATACTTGGGTTATAACCAAATCTGGACTGTTTCGATCTAGAAGAATATTTCTGGAGGTCCCCTGGCCGAACGCGGTCGGACTTAAGCTCATGGTCACTGGATGTTGTTCACACCAAGTTTTCAGTCCGGTAGAGTTCGCAGATCGCACGTGGTGGTACAATTTCAGTTCAGTGGTCATCGCACCTAAATCAGGTCCACAAGTCTCAGATATGAAAGAGAAAATTTTCCTGATCTGAGGGTGTAATTTGGCTGAATTCTGACAGTCAGAACGCTTAATAATAACGCGCCAAGTCACCAGCCAGATTTGGATTAAAATTTTCAAATATAACCCATTTCTCACTCTCTTCACTCCAGGCTCAATGAAATAGCCTCCGTACATCGGTTGGGCTTGATTTTTGAATTTATGTTAGGCATTAAACCTAATGTGAAAATAACATAAAATGATACTTTCACAAGATTTTACAATGAATAGTAAAATTTCATGAAAAATGGCCACAAGGCCATTCTAACTTCACTTTCTTTAGCAACTAAGGATCTAGATGGATGTACTAGCTCCTTCTACTCCAAATTCATATGCTGCATCATAGGGTGTTGTATTCGGGATTGTGGAATGGTCCCGGAAAGCCCCGAACACATGTTTGGGCCTATGTAGGTCAAAATGCAATGAACCAAGGTGGGGAACATGCATTTTTGGAGTCCCTGGACCATGGGGGACCAGACCCATGTGGTCCCACCGGCCACCTAGAGAGTTGGCCAGCGATGCCATCGCCGGTTCGGCGATGCATCGCCGACCTGTGCGGCCCACTTGGTCTGATTTCCGGGCGCACGCCCTCATGTGGCCTGTACACCCCCCCCCCCCCCCCCCCCCCCCATGGGTGGTTCGTCCATAGAAAACCCCAAATAGGGGTACTTCCTTCACAAACAGCCCTCTCCATAGCTCCATTTTCATTTTCCAGCAACTATCTCCAAATTTCATGATTTCAAACCACCCCTAGATCCATCTTTGGCCAAAAACGACCACCCTCCATCGTTCCTTTGAAGTTGGCAGCCCTCCCTCTTGAAGGTTTCGTCCGTTGGAGCTCCTAAAACCCCCAAATCGAGCTGAATTCGTGAGGTGCTCCATTTCCCTTTTTCATTTTCATTTCTTTCTGAAAATACATCCTAGGGGAGCTTGAAGCATCCCTCTACAACGCCTAGATTTCGTTCTGTCCATTTGGGCAACCATTTCCCTGCATTTCCTCCTCCTTCCATGGCTATTGTTAAGGCTGTTTCAGCCTTTTCCTCACTTTCCATCGTCCTCTCTCTCATGTCCCTTTTATTTGACCCTCAGACTCGTGAAAACCTGCTTACCTATCCCATTTCTCCACGTTATTCGCTTGTTTGATTACTGTTTTGAAATTTCTGTGTTTTGTGTTGTTAGGTAGAAAATGTGTTTGTGTTGTGGTTTGAGCTTAATATAGCTAAAACTTGTTGAATGGAGTGCATGCCGTTCATTTTTTTGTTAAGTATTGTCCCTAGATTGGGAGTATTATAACTCCCGAGATTCAGCCTACAAATTAATTTTATCCCAACCCACCCTCCTACAAAGCATGCCACTCCCGATCCCAACATGGAATTAGGAATGTAGTTTCGTTTCATATACCCTTGGCATTTTGGACCTAGTGTTAGCACTCCTAGATTTGAAGGATCTGACGACATAAGAAATCCAATTCTAGTTAGACAAATCTTGACCCTAAGCAATAGAAGAATTCCCTGTAGTAGAAATGGAATGGAAAGCCATTTACCGTATAATCTTAGGCTTTGGATTATAGCTACAGAGTTACAGACTAGGCTACTGGTTGTCTTAGGCAGTGTAAGGCCTATATATGCTAAGGGATAGTAGGTTAGATTTGGTTGGAATGGGACTTCCTTCCTTCGATAAATCCCCTTATGACTTATAGACTTCTGTTATTACCCATAGGAAGGAACCATACGCTCTCAGGGAACATTTATAACTCCCTCGGATTGAACTTAGAATGTACTAGCACACCCCTTAGAATTGCCTTCCCCAAGGACTTATTGCATTCGGGAATGCGGAATAAAGGAACTACATGTAAGCGATGTATTCGCGGTTTGAATCGACTTCTTAATCCTAGTGGTTACCAATAAATCCAATGCTCTGATCAAGCAGAGGATCGGCGTCGACTCGGATTAAGAACTGATACAACGCATTTTCTGTCCTGATTAGACAGAAGGTTCAACGTATCCGGCTTAGACCCACTACACAACCTTTCTTCTGTGATGGCCCAACCACCTACAACCAAACAGGATCACATTGTCTTTAGGAAATGGCGAGGACTTAAAGCAAGTAGAGAATTAGACATCTTGCCACCAACTCATACCTACCCCTGAACTCAACCACTATAGAGCTTAGGCTCGTCTCTATCACCATAGATACCAATGCCATAGAACGCATCATTAGCAAGGAAAACCATGTAGAGAAAGGTTGTTTCCATTTTAGGTCAAGGATAGCTCCTAAGTTGCGCCTCGTTCTGATATACGGATCGATGCTAAGATTCTTCAACCTTAAGTAAAACTAAGTTTTAAGGGGGGTAGAACGTATTGAGTCCAATCCAGTTAGGTTAGTCAACGCTACCGTTTGATCAGAGTGGCGCAGCGGAAGAGTGGTTGGCCTCTTTCCCACTGGCCCAAGATCGAAACCTTTGAGTTCGGATATACATACGATTAGGTTATTAAATAGGATTTGAACCTTCCTTAGAGAAAGTACTCCTTGCCCTTTGCCAATGTCGGGGACGACATTGTGTTTTAAGGGGGGTAGATTGTAACACCCCGAATTTTGGCCAATTTGGGATTTGACGTCCTTAAGCAATGGGTCAACTAAAACACCTGAAAAATCGCTCAGAACCCAATTTCATAGCCAAAGAAACCACTTAGGATTAATTCCTATGAAAATTTAGCGTAAGTTAGCTAGCGCAACGCTGGAGTAGCTGGGAAACAGTCCCTGATCACTTTAAATACGTTCTACAAGACCCAAATCGAGTAGAACGTATGACTCCATAATACTCTATAACCTCGGATCAAACTCTAAGCGGTTTTGTTCTTTGGACCACTTTGAATTCTTGTATTGGATTTAGACCGCGCGTCGAAAGTCCGTTACTTCCTATCTTAGACCGTTAGAACCGCCCAGCTGTACTTGACAATCATTTCGAAAATCAAGTCAAACCGATAATCACAGACTATTTCATTGAGCCCGGACTGAAGAGACCGCGAATAGGGACAGAATTGGAATTTCAAATTCAAATCTGGCACACGACTTGACACGTCAGTATTAAGCGTTCTGACCGTCAGAATTCATCCAGATTACACCCTCGGATCAGGAAAAATTTCTATTTATTATTATGAGGCTTCCAGCCCTGATCTACGTGCGGTGACCGCTGAACTGAAACTGGTCCGCCACGTGCGATCTGCGAACCCTGCCGGACTGAAAACTTAATGCGCGCTAGATCTGGTACGCATGAGCTTAAGTCCGATCGCATTCGACTAGGGGACTATCAGAAAGCATCTTTTGGACCGAAACAGCCCCGATTTGGTTACCCCTCAAGTGAAACTTGTTCCCGAGTCTATTTCGGGCAAGTTTGAGCTTATAAAAGGGCTTGAAACCCTCACTCCTCTCTCCCATCCGAATTTTACAAAAACCCTAGATTAGGAGAGAGAAAAGGTGAGAGTTTGTGAGAGAAGGTGGGAGAGCTTTCCCTGCTGCTGCTGCACGTGCTTAAGCGGCGTATTCCAATCACTTTGTCAGTGATTTCTCCGCATTTGCAGGTAAGAAAACGCCCTAGAAAGTTGCTGATTTGATGCTTCTTTAGTTCCATAGTTTGTTAGTTGATAAATCTCATAAATCAGGTTCCTTAGTCGCCGTAGACGAAGCGTATACGCTCCGTTCGAATCACTTCACCTATAGGGCAAAAGGTGTGGATTTTAGACGCTTTGATTGACTGTTTCCAAAGTTTTCAATGTCGTTTAATAGTAGCTTCTTGACGGCAACGCCGTTTGACATGTACAACATGCTGTCCGTTTCCTGTTTCGTAAACTAATGAAGAATATGAGATTTAGGGCATTTTAGTCATTTGTAGGAAGTATAGATTTCATTCATATTTTGCTGATGTGATTGACATGATATGTTGTCGCATTAGGATGTTAGGAATACGTGCATAATTAGTTTGGCGAAGAGATTCTCCTAAATGCGCACTTCGGGTCGACATACTATATGTAGATTCAAGTGTGTAGTGTATGTGTTTGTATAAATGCTTGTATTAGTATGTATTGAATTAAATGGTGTTATGAATTAGTTTGAGATTGATTTCTCAATTAATATGCTGGTGTGAATGGTTTCCTACATGTTAGCCATATGCATGATTTCATGATATGAATGAAATGCATGTGCTTGACGATTCGCTTAAGCTGTATGTTATAACATGTGCTTGATGATTTCCTTATGAGTTACTTTGAGATTGAATTCTCAATTAATATGTTGATGGAGAGGATTTCCTATATGTTGGCGACATGCTTAATTTCATTATATGTGTGAAAGACATGTGTACGATGATTTGCTTAAGTTGTATGTAATAACATGTGTTAACATGCTCTCATGGTTGTATTTCATTTCCATTACCCTTACACAACTGCTGATGTGATTCTATGATTGTCGGTATCAGACTTTCGACACGCGGTCTAGATCCAATAGAAGGTTTCAAAGGGTTCCTGAGAGCAAACGGGTTTGGAGTTTGATCCTGGATTTTAGGGTATTATAGCGTCCTTGTTTCTACAAGTTTTGGGTCTTGCAGAACGTATTTAAAGCGATCAGGGACAATTTCACAGATACTCTAGCGTAGCGTTAGCTAACTTACGTCTAATTTTTAAAGGAATTTATCCTAAGTGATTTCTTTGGCTTTGGAATTGGGTTCTGAGCGGTTACCAAGGTGTTTTGGTTGACCCATTGCCTAAGGACGTCTAATCCTAGGTTGGCAAAAATCTGGAGTGTTATAAAGATTGAATTTTATTTCTTGCTTTGCTAGGAGACCAGACAATTTTCAATATAAAAACATTCTCCACTCGTGAATTTTCGATCATCCAAGTTTCTAGTCTAATCTGCATCAGAGTAACCAGTAATGATGGTGGATGTTTCATATGGATATCATAGTCCAAAGGTGGTAGTTTCTGCTACATATTTGATAATCCTTTTAACTGTTGTTAGGTGAGATTCCTTAGGATCTGCCTGATACCGAGCATAGACTCCTACACTAAAGGATATATCTGGATGACTAGCAGTGAGGTATAGTAGGCTTCCGATTATACTTCGATAGAGATGTTGGTCCATACTTTTTCCGTTATTATTTTTAGAAAGTTTAAGTGTGGTACTCATAGGCGTGTGATAAGTGCGACCAGACTTAAGCCTAAATCTTTGCACCAAGTCTTTTGCATACTTGGTCTGATTTATAAAAATTCCATCATTTAGTTGCTTGACATGTAATCCTAAAAAGAAGTTTAATTCACCAACCATGCTCATTTCAAATTCTGATTTCATGAGGTTGGCGAATTTGTATGCCTCATCTCCACATGTTGACTCAAATACTATATCATCCATATAAATTTGTGCAATAAGTAATGAGTTCTTTGTTCTTTGGGTGAATAATGTCTTGTCTACACTTCCTCTGTAAAATTCATGATCTAAAAGAAATTTTGTTAATCGTTCATACCATGCATGTAGTGCTTGTTTGAGACCATACAGAGCTTTGTCCAAACAATAAACATGATGAGGGTGCTTAGGATTTGAAAATCCTTTTAGTTGTTCTACATAGACTTCTTCAGCAATATCCCCATTAAGAAAAGAATTCTTAGCATCCATTTGAAATAGTTTAAACTTTAGTGCGCATGCAATGGACATAAGAATTCTAATAGACTCAAGACGAGCGACAGGGGCAAATGTCTCATCAAAATCAATCCCTTCTATTTGTGAGTATCCCTGAGTAACTAGTCTTGCTTTGTTTTTAATCACACATCCTGACTCGTCAGATTTATTCTTGAAGACCCATTTAGTTCCAATGACATTTGTATCAGTTGGTCTAGGAACCAATTTTCATACCTCATTTCTCTAGAATTGTTTAAGTTTTTCTTGCATAGCATTTATCCAGTGTTCATCTTGAAGAACTTCTACAATATTCTTGGGTTCAATCTTTGAGGTAAAATAGAAATGATTATAAATACTGTCTATCTGCCATCTAGTTCTTACACCATCATTAGGATCTCCAATAATTTGCTCTCGAGGGTGATCCTTAATGATGGGTATATCAGATGACGGTTGGGGTTCATTCAATGATGGAGATTTATTATTTGATTTATCTAGTATGTATGAATCTACATCATCTTCTAATTCATTCACAGGGGTATCCTCATCATGAGGATGATCATTAATTACCACATTGATAAACTCTTGAATAGTGAGGGTTCTTAGGTTGTATACTTTATAAGCACGACTATTCATGACATACCTTAGAAAAATACCTTCATCAATGTTATACTCAAATTTCCCTAGGTGATCTTTGTCTCTCAAAAATATAACATTTACTGCCAAAGATCCGAAAGTATTTCATACTAGGTAGCTTCCCGTACCATAGTTCGTATGGACTTTTGTTCAGACTTGCTCTAAGATATACTTTATTTATGATGTAGTAGGCGGTATTGATGGCTTCTGCCCAAAAACTTTTTGTCATATCTTTCCCATTTAGCATAACCGACCCCATTTCCTGTAATACTCAATTTTTCCTTTTCAACAACTCCATTTTGCTGTGGGGCTTTTGGGGCTGAGAATTCATGACGAATTGGTTTTTCATTGCAATATTTTTCAAATCTTTCAATTTTTAATTCTCCACCATGATCACTTCTGATGCGATTGATGCCATATCCTTTTTCATTTTGAATTTGTTTTACCAAGATTACAAATTCTTTAAAGGCATTTAATTTCTCTCGAAGAAATGCGACCCAAGTAAATTTGGTATAGTCATCTACTACCACCAGGAAGTATCTTTTCTTCCTATGACTTTTCACTTTGGTTGGACCAACCAGATCCATATGCAGTAGATCCAAAGGTTTTGTTGTTACTATGGTGGTTGTCTTTTTGTGTCCAACTTTTATTTTAGACATTCCCCACACATAACTTTTTCTTCTTTTCAAATCTTGGGAAGACCTCTAACCAAAATTTTGGAGCTAAGCTTAGCTAAATTCTGGTAGTGAACATGTCCCAATCTTTGATGCCACAATTTGAATTCATTCTTTACAGCCGTATTACACTTTGTGGATAACACATTCTCATTTGTACTTTCAATGACATAACAGTTATCACTAGTACGTAAACCTTTTATGAGAGATTTTCCTGTATGATCTAAAATTCTACACACATCTTTTGAGAAGCTGACTAGATGTTCCTTATCACAAATTTGGGAGATACTGAGGAGATTATGTTTCAGGCCTTCTACACAGAAGACATGTTTGATTTTTGGGAGGCCTGGTACAACTATTGTTCCTTGTCTAACAATTTTGGCCGAGTTACCATCTCCAAATGTGACTGATCCTCCATCAAAGCTCGAGTATTCACAAAAATGAGTTTGATCACCAGTCATGTGTCTGAAGCATCCACTATCAAGGTGCCATTTTGAACTATTGCATGCTTTCAGAGCAGTATGAATTACAAGGCACTTGTTTGACTTGTCACATCATCTGAGACCTTCTTGATCATGATTCCAACTTCAGTCAAGATCACTCTCTAGGTGGTGAAGCCCTTAAAGAGAGACCCGCTCTGATAACATTTGAATAGTGGTGAAGACCGCTTAAGTTGAAGTAGGAATATGCCAATATTCCTAGAGGGAGGTGAATAGGACTTTTTAAAGTTTTTACAGTTTATTTAAAAATTTTTATTTTACTAATCCTATCAATATGCTGTTATCAGGATTATTAAAAAATAACTCAACTGGATTCCAAGCCCGGTAGAGGATCCAACATAAACTATTCAAGAAATAACAATATGTAACCTAATTATGATGGATATAACTGTGTATGTGGGTAAGGTGTGATCTCAGATGTATAGATATGAAAGTATTGAAGTAAATCACACACACAAAAGAATAACAGTCGCAAACACAGTCATTTTTATAGTGGTTCGACTACTTGTCTACTCCACTCTTGGTAACCGCACTTAACCCTTGAGTGTACCGGATTTCTCTAAGGAGGTTTCATAGCGGTTTACCTCAAATCTAAGGTTTTAAATCAGGTTCACCTTCAACCTTTACAACCTACACTGAGGCTGACTGTTTATGCTCTCACGAGTAAGGGTCAACACATCGCACACACTTTTAGGACACTGGCTAAGGATCTTCCATAAGACCCTAACGAAGGTTTTATGCGGTTACCTCTAACTCGAGGTTTCACATAGTTCACCTCAAACCTAAGGTTTTGACTGGTTCACCTTCAACCAGATATTTATACTCTCCACAGAGCAAAGGTCTACACAATGCACCCACCACGTACACTCCTGCTGGAGGCCTCCTTGAGGACTTGCAAGGGTGAGAAACACCTTAGACCCAATCCTACAAAGGAATGATCAAAGTATCCTCTGGACTCTAGATACTTAAAAATAAGTGGATGAGTCCCATTCAGCATGTCGACGAAGATCTCCTCCTTGTTGATGAAGAATCTTCTACTTCCTTGATCCATAACTCAAATGATGTACCAATACATGGTGACAGGTTGGGTCAAGGTTATGATGGAATCCTATGCTCTAAAAGTTTTCTTATTAGGAAGATAGAACAATTTCAATTATCTATGCAATCAAGGCATCCCAACTTAAGGATTTGCCATTAAAGTGGTAGCTGGAGGATCTTAAATGTGGAAGTTCATTCCCTAATCCACTTTATTGAATATCAATGATGAGGGTGGATTGGAGGATGAACTCCTTTGAGAGAAAGGGCTTTGGTTAAATGATCTAAGGTTAAACATTTAAAAGCACTCTCTTCTTTCTCTCACAGCAATTAAAGCCAAGTTCTCTTTAAATAGTCAAAAAGTTCCAACGGATATAAAATGGTCACATTTATGACAGAGTTCGATATCATCAAGCAAGGTCGATATCATCAAGCGTATACTCTCGATTGTATCAATGGTCAGCTCGATGAAACAAACTCAATGTCATACATTTTTGAAAACCTCTTGTCAGCTGGTCGAGGGAATCGAGTCATATCGATGCCATCGGATTTCGAACTCCGATATTATCGATACGAGGATCGACTCCTCGACATTTAAAAATGAGAGAGACTTGCTTGATATTTTTTCAGGTCATAAGATATGATCGAGGGATACTCGATATCATTGAAATTTGAATGTCGACGATTTCGAAGGTCGTGTCGATGCATAGATAAATCCAAAGATTTTATCAATGAGCTTGCTGGATAGTTTGTGTCCATTCTCGATGTAATTGATCCGGCCTCGATGTCATCGATATTTAAATATCGATTTTATCGAATGACCCCCGATCAGAATTAAAAACCACCTAAAAAATGTTGCTGGGCAACTTCGTGCCCATGACCAATATCATCGAGAGCCTTCTGATATCATGGAGATTTGAACTCTGATGGTATCGATGATGGCTTCAATATATTGGAGCATAAATGAATTTCTCAAGTAAAAACAGGGGCGCCAAAGATCTGCCTGTCCATGTTATCGCATCACTTTCGATTGACTCGAGATACAAATATTGATGATATCGATAGGTATGTCGATACATCAATAATTTCATCCAAATATGTATGTGATTGCTGGATACTTTTCTCCTCATTCTGATATAATCGATTTGTTATTAAGGACTTTGACAGCGCAGGTTGATCATAACGAGACATGGATTGATACAATCGACAAAGCAAGAAAAACTAAGAAATTCTTTATTTTTTGAAAATAGTTTTCTTACTTATAAACCCTATAATGTTCTAACTTGTTTTAAGGGTTTTATTCGCCTGGTGTTTTGGGACATGGGATGTGAGGCTTAGATTTTACTTATGGCAAGCTTCCACACATCCGGTTGAGGCAGATGCTTGAATTGATCTTCCTATAAGGCTCTGCAGTCTGATTGACCTAACACTCAAGCCAATTGACAAACTAGGGTACTTGTAAGGGTACTTTCACACCTTGAACACAATCTCAGCCACCTGCATAGCCTTTCCATTGAATTTAGCTGAGTTCCTAGACTTCCAGATCTCCCACGAAATCAAAGATGGGAAAATCAAGAGAACCAGGGAGAGATGTTGTTGCAATCCTATAGGGTTCTACCAAAGCTCAAGGGAGTCTTGAATCGACATATTGACGATGAAAGGAATTTTGAAAGCTTGCCCAAAAACATCCCAAATGGCTGAAGTAGTCTCGCTGCTGAAGAAAAGATGATGCAAGGATTCAATGTTGTGGCCACCAAATGCAATGCCATCACAACAGATGCACTTAGAGGCCAACGATACACCATGCCTCTGAACGTCAACATCAGTTGGAATTTCCCACTGCAAAATTCTCCATAGGAAAAGGGAAATTTTGGGTGACAATTTTTCATGCCATACCCACCTCGACCAGGCCCTAACAAGAAGGCTTACTTGTTGAGCTTCCATGCTAACTTGACCGAGAAAACGCGTGACGCAGTGAACGTCTAGATGTAGCTATCGACTCTAGCTGACAGGTAAAAGCCACCCTAAAAAATAAAATCAATAATATGTTGAGGAAGAAAGGTGAAGGTTGACGAAGGCAGGAGAGGCCCATTCTATCCAATCACATGGTTAAACAAGGTTGAAAGCAGAGAGGCAGGGACATGGCTCAAGGAGTGATTGATCAGTGGGCCCAAACCTAACTAATTGTCAACCTAGAAGCTACAAGATCCTCTACCAATCTGCCAACACACATTGCAGTCTAGAATAGGAAGCAACACATGAATCTGCTTCTAGAGGGAAAAGTGAAGGTTGACGAAGGCAGGAGAGGCCCATTCTATCCAATCACATGGTTAAACGATGTTGAAAGCAAAGAGGCAAGGACACGGCTCAAGGAGTGATTGATCAGTGGGCCCAAACCTAACTAATTGTCAACCTAGAAGCTACAAGATCCTCTACCAATCTGCCAACACACATTGCAGTCTAGAATAGGAAGCAACACATGAATCTGCTTCTAGAGGGGAGAGGTAAAAGCTGGAGGGCTGTCAAGGCCAGCCGCAGGCTGAAGCAGCTTATATTTTGCCCAAATGAATCTCTTCCACAGGCTATTTCCCTCTTGATAATTGGCCGCCTAGCCCAACTTCAACTAAAGAGCCTTCATGAATTCCAACAAATTCCTTACACCCATTTCGCCTTCTGCTTTAGGCAAACCAACCGTTTGCCAACTCTTCCAATGAAGCTTCTTCTTACCCTCAGACCAACCCTAGAGGAAGTTAGCAAAATGATGCTCCAACGATTTGAGGACATTGGAGAGAATGTGAGTGGCAGCCATGGAGTGCATTAGAATACTCCCAAGAACATGCTTAACCAGCACCGGCCTTCCCGCCTGAGAAAGGAAACGCGCTTGCCACCCACCAATCTGATTTTTGATCTTCTGGGTAAGAGGGAGAAAAACATTGGATTTCAATATGCCAAATGCCAATGGGATGCCCAGGTAAGTCAGGACTGAAGTGCACTGCGAGATGCCACGAAATCTCACGATTCTCCTGACTTTAGTTGGAGGGAGCTTGGCTAAGTAGATAAGGACGCTTTTATGGAAATTGATCTTTTGACATGAAGCTTGTTGATAGGATTCCAAGAAAGCTTTGGGCACGCGAAGAGAAGCTATGCCCCCATTGAAGAAAAAAAGAGTGTCATCAACATATAAAAGGTGAGAGATGACTAGGCATCCCCTTCTGAGCTTGAAAGGAGCACACTTGCCTTGATTGATCAGGCCCTTAATCCCCCTATTGAGAGCTTTAGCTGCAAGAATAAACAGACTAGGGGAAAGCGATCACCTTGGCGAATGCCTCTCGAAGATTTGAAAAAATCAGTGGCTTCACCGTTGATGAGGATAGAAAACCAGGCATTATTCCAACAAATTTCATCCATCTTCACCTAGGAATCACTGAACCAAACTTCAATAACACTAGCTTCAAGAAATTCCAGTCTAGCCTATCATATGCTTTCTCCATGTCAAGCTTAATCACTATATCTCCCTCCCTCTAAGTTTTTCGGTCTAGCTCTCTAGCCAATTCTTATGCCAGTGCAATGTTCTCAGCCATCGATCTGCCCCTAATAAATGCTCCCTATTCCAGAGAGAAGCAAAGGGAGCACGAAATTCAGCCTCGCCACGAAGATGCTGGAGATGATCTTGTATATAAAATTACACAGGCCAATTGGCCTGAAATATGAGGAGGAAGGGGCTGGTTTCTTCAGAGTAAGACAGACAAGGGATGTTGACATGGTCCTAGGAAAAAAGCCACCCTGAAAAATGTGGGTGGCAGCCTTGACAAGATCGTCATTGACAATCTCCTAGCACGAGGAGAAAAAACTACCTGCAAAGCCATCTGGCCCAGGGGCAGCATCGTTGGGGATGTTTTTCACCGTCAAATGAACTTCAAGGAGAGTGCGGGGTAATAAACTTGCATTCATATCCTGAGACACTATGGAAGGGATAGGGGCCAAAATAGACTCATCGATCTACACATTATCAGCTGCAAACTGGTTCGCAAAATGGCTTTCAGCCAGTTCTTCCAACCTGCAGCCAGAATCCAACTTAATAGATCTAATAGATGCCCTTCTCTCTCTCTCTCTCTCTCTCTCTCTCTCTCTCTTAAAGGTATCATCATTCATGAAAGGCGATATAAAGACTGTACTTCGGGGAGACCCAAGGCGACAAAATAATGCCTCAGGGAAACCTATTGTGAGAGGAAGCAAAACTATACAGGATCCACCATTCTAATAACACCAAAATCTGCTTCATATAAAACCACCAATCCCTGAATTTCAAGGGGAAGGTCCTCTGAGGTGTGAAAGTCCATGTTGCTCTGGTTGGTGTTGCCTAGGTGGGCAAGAGCATCGACTATCATGTTCCCCTGTCTAAGAATATGAGTGAAGCGGAACGATCCCTTCGAATTGAGGGAGGAAATACGAGCCACATAGTGATGCCATTTCCACCTCACCTTAGAGATTCCATTAAGCATATTCACCACCAACTTTGAGTCTGACTCGACCATCACATTCCAAAGCCTGGGGCTCATGCAAATAGAGAGGCCCTCAAATACCACCATTAGTTCCACCTTGTTATTAAAACTGAGACCGAATTCATATGAGAAGGTAAAAATCAGATCACCATTATCATTCTTGCAAATTGCCCCCCCCTCCCCCCCCCCCCCAAAAAAAAAGGTCCTGCATTGTGAAGGGCCAAGCCATCAACGTTCAACTTGACTCAGTCATGTGCTGGCCTACTCCAAACCACCACAACAATTCTTCTATTCACCAAAGGTGCCTCAGTAATGTGAAGGTTCTATAGGACACCTATGAAGCACCTGAGTGTTCCCACTGAAAATCCTCCCCAGCCACCAATTAGTTCAAGTGATCACAGCCCCAATATTTAGCTTCATGTTATCAAATCTGGATGAGTTGCGAGCCTTCCATATTTCCCAAAGAAGGAAGATGGGAGTGAGAGCTCGGATATGACGAAGCTGACCCCCCACAGGAGAGGCCCCCCACCATTGAGTTAACCTTTCCAGTGGAGAGGCGTGCTCCTTGAGGGAAAGACCAAAAATGCCATTGTAATGGCACCAAACAATAGAAGCCAGGTGACTCCAGACAAAGAGATGCCCCAGAGATTCCTGATGGCCGGCAATGGGACAACACTCACATTGAGAGGCCATTGATATACATTTAGATTGGACATGATTGTCAACCGGGAGTGCCCCTGCTAACAGCCTCCATAGGAAAACTGACAATTTGGGCAGGACCTGAGGGTGCCATACCCATCTCGTCCAGTCTCTCCTATCCCATGTCAATCTAAGATTGAGCCACGCTGACTTTACAGTGAAAGTACCTAAAGGTGTGAGAGGCCAGACATAAGACTCATCAGCGCTGGTCGTACAAAGACCACTGTGGAAGATGAAGTGGATGGATTCGAGCGAGAGATAATCCAGGACTGAGGAGGGAGGGGATGGGCCTTGGCTGCCAATAAAGTCTTTGACCTTCATGCTATGCAGGGCGTGAGGGATGTGCCTGATAACAACATCTTGCAAAGGACCCAAACCTGTCCAATCAACCTCCCAAACATTGCAATCACCTCTCCCAATAAGACATCTGGCGTGGGCCTTCAGGAAAGGGAGAAAATGAAGGATGCTGTTCCAAATGGGGGAGAAGACTGATCTGTTGCACCTGGAGCTAGGAGAAATGTGGTCGAAATCAGTGGGCACCTCATATTTGGCCCTCATATACGTCGCCCAAATGCTCCTACTATTACCATGAGTGATCGCCCAGGCCATCTTCAGTCTAAGAGCCTTCATCATGTTGCATAACCTTCTAATTCCCAAGCTGCCTTCCAAAATCTGGGCCGCAATCTTCTTCCACTTGATCCAATGAAGCTTTCTCTTACCATTGTCCAACCCCAGAAGAAATTAATAAAATATTTTTCGATATCTAAAAGGCACTTCGCTTGCATAAGAGATGCAACCATCGTGTGGACCGGAATGCTTCCAAGCACGTGTTTGATGAGCATGGCCCGACCATCTTGCAACAGAATTCGGGCCTTCCAACTGTCCACCTTAGCTTTGATCCTATCCGGAAGAGGCTGGAAAACATCCCTAGTGAGCCTGCCCTTCACTATAGGGACTCTCAGGTATTATGCAATCGAGGATGCCCTGAGAATGTTGAGGAGTTGCCAGTGCGTCTGACTCTACCCACAAGAATTTTGGAGGAGCAGAAAAAGGAACTCTTGGCGTGGTTGATCTTTTGGCCCGACACCTATTGATAAGAGGTAAGAAAATCGTTGATCGAGGCCAAAGAGGCTGCACTACCATTAGCGAAAAGCAGAGTATCATCTACATATAATAGGTAAGATACGATAGGACAGGCCCTCTTAAGCTTGAACGGCTGACATATTCGAAGATTGAACATATCTAAAATACCCCCGCTGAAAACCTCGGCTGCAATGATGAATAGGCTGGGGAAAAGAGGATCGCCCTGCCTCTGCCCGCACGATGATTTGAAGTACCCCTTCACTTCACTGTTAAGCAACACCGAGAACCAACAGTTATTCTAGCATTTCTCCAAAAGACAGACCCACCTACTGCTGAAACCAAAGACTAGCTTGAGGAATCTCTAATTAACCTTGTCATAGGCTTTCTCTATGTCAATTTTAATTGCGATGTTGCCACCTTACACTTTTCTATCTAATTCCCTGAATAACTCTTGAGCTAACGCAATGTGTTCTGCAATGTTGCGGATCAAAATGAACGCTCCTTGTTTTGAGGAGATGAGGTTAGGCAAAATTGCTGCCAATTGAGAGGTAATCACCTTGGAAAATTTTTTATAGATGCAATTACAAACATTTTTAAGCCTGAACTGATCGAAGAATGACTGGCTTGTTGTCTTGGGAATGAAGCAGATTAAGGTCAATGTGAAGGCCCTTGGGATTGGTCCTCCGTTAAACAGGAAGATGGTGGCCGCAAGAATATCAGGCCCAACTGTCTGCCAGCACTCCTTGAAGAAGGCACCATTAAATCCGTCTCGGCCTGGGCCGCTGTCAGTAGGCAGCGAAAAAATTGCCTGATGGACCTCCTCCATGGTAGGTGTGTTCAGCAGCATGGCATTTTTTTCATCGGAGACACTGCGGGGGATGTGGGACAACATACATTCCATCTGGTGGGCGATGGCTTAATCAGTGTCATCCGACTGATCAGCAGACAACAGCTTACTGAAGACTAGGATTGTGGCATTTTGAATCTCTTTCGGGTTAGTTAGAACCGTAGCGTCATCCAATTTGAATTCCTTGATGTTTGCTCTCCTAGCGCGATCCATGGTTGATAGGTAGAAAAATTTCGGGTTGCAATCTCCCTCCTTCAGCCAGTTGTTACGTGCTTTATGTTTCCAAAAAAATTCCTCTGCTAGTTCCCACCTAGCCAGGGAATTTTTAGTAGGCAGGATCTCCTCTTCCGAGCAAGGAACGCCGCCATCCTACAAATTACATTCGAACTGTTCAATTTTTTGTTTTGTTTCCTTCCACTTTGTAAAAACATTCCCGAACGATTCTTTATTATAGATTATTAGAGCCTACTTCACCTTCCTAAGTTTGAGCATAACTGAGATCATCGAAGAATCAGAGACTTCGCTGTCCCATGTTTCCTTAGCGATATTCTGAAAATCTTCAAGAAGAAGCCACATACGTTGAAAGCGGAACGGTTTTGCTCAAGCTGGAGGCGGGCATGGGAATGTAATCATTAAGGGGGCGTGGTCAGAGTTCGTACGGGGCACGTGAGCTACCTGGAAGAGGGGGAAAGACCTTAACCAGTCAGCATTACAGAGTGTCTTGTCAAGCCTCGCCTAGATTCAGACATTTTCGCCCTGGTTGTTGCTCCAAGTGAATCTGTTGCCCAAGAAACCGGCGTCAATCAACCTTGCATCGTCAACGGCCGCTATAAAATCTTCCTCCCTTGGGCTGAAATGGGATCTGTTACCCCGTCGTTCTGCTGCATTTGTGACGGCACTGAAATCAACAACAATCAGCCACAGGCCACCAACCACTTTACTGACAGCTGCCATCTTAGTCCATAAACTTCGTCTAGCAGACCTATTACATTTGGCATAGATGAAAGAGAGAAGAAAGGATTCCTGCATGTTCATCATTGAGCGTCTAATAAAAAGCATTTGGTTAGAACAAAATTCAACATTTACAGTAAGGGAAGAATGATAAAAGACCCAAATTTTGCCACCAGCGTTCCCATTTGACAAGGATGAGTGGAAGCCAAGCTTAAGATCTGTAGTCACCCTCCTTGCATCCTTAAGCATAGGCTCAAGAATAGCAACGATCCTAGGCTTCTGAGCAGCAACCAGCCTTTTCAGAGTTATGATGGTAGGGGAGTTACCTACACCTCGGACATTCCAAACGAGGCAGCTATCCATTAATGATACATCCGGTATTGACAGCCCTTCTCTTGAGATGTCTCAATCGATCTCTCCAAGCAGCTGGACAAGGGGTATGTGTGGGAAAAACTCCTGCCTTAATTCTGCCTCTCAGCCTTCCTCTAACTGCATTAACTCTAAACTCCCCCCCATTGGTGGTTTTCAAGTTTTCCACTTGTTCAAGGGGCCGAATCGTGGGGATCTCATCCTCAGTATCTGGAATGGCATCATGCTTTTGATGAAAGGAGAAATCTGCCTCCTCTTGGAGGGGTCTGTCAGGCCCTGCATCAACAATTAGGTAGTGATCTGACCTAACTTGCATTGTTGTGGTTGAATAAAGGGATAGGTCCACCATGATATTAATATCCTCAGTAGTCAGAGCCGCAGTCTGAGGTGACCCTCTATTCTCCTGCTCTAAGTGAGGGGAAATTGGCGGAAACACCCAGGTATGTTTGTCATTGTCACCATCGCTATCATCACTGGGGTATGAGAGGGAGCTTCCAACTGATTTCTCTCTGGATTTTCAACCCATTCTCAAAGGAGGAGGAGGAAGCGTTAGGGGCTGCATTTCTCCCCCTACAACAACTTGATCCCGCCTCTCCATCCTAATGAGGTCATCCCTACCTAGGATGGGCATAGACGTTGTCACGACATTTACAGTATGAAGAGTAATGGAGAGTGGAGGGTCTGGGGCAGGTGGTGAAGTAGCTAAATTCGGCAAAGTGGTAATGGCCAACGCTAGGTTTCCCGCATGTTCTTCCACAGATAGAACCCGATTCGTCTCCTGTGCATTTCTACAAACAGGTTAACTGTGGTCTTTGTCCTGGTTAACAGCTGCTACAAAACTTCTTTCCTCCTGGGCATTTCTACAAACAGGTTGACTGTGGTCTTTGTCTTTGTTAACAGCTGCTACAAAACTTCTTTCCACCCATTCCCTAGTGGTCTCCGGAGGTTGACGAGTACTGATGAGCCTTCTTGTGGGTCTTTGCAGATTGGAATGAGGTTCCATTTCCACACCCACATAGAAAGGAATCCTGTCAATGATCAATTTCTGGGTCTAGCTAAATCAAGTGTCAGGATGTAAAATAACCCTTACTCGGGCAAAAGCCTGAAACAATCCATATCTACCATTGGAATCAATCTGGGTAACAATCCCGTATTTGTTACCAAGTTCTCAAATGACTTGTTCCTCCCAGGCATGCGCTGGGATTCCGAAGAACCTAAGCAAATGTTCCTCGTAAATTGGGGTATTTTCAGGTGTCTAGCGAACCACTTCACATAACCTCATAGAATGGTGTAAATCGTGATCATTGGAGAAATGGACCGTGTATTGCTCCTCCTTGAAGCCGAGTAGAAATGAGTCCCTAGATAACCTAGTGACATCCACCGCAGAGGACTGGAAGTTGGAATTCTCGATTATCTCCATTAGATGGAGGATGGAAGTGTCAGGCTCCATAGCTCTCCTAATGAAGGTCATCTGGAGTTCCGCTCTAGCCTTCTGAAGGGTGTTCTAGTTGACCCTTATACATTCTTCAGGCGAAGGTGGAGGGACTAGATGTTGTAGGGGGGAACGAGATTTCATGCTTCGAATTGTTAATTGTGCTATGCGTGGAATGGAAGGGAAGGACGCTGGCCTTAGAGGGACTGCTGAATGGGAAGGGCTTGGATACGCACTTCATTTCTGGCTGCTTGCACTGTCACAATTCTTTCGTCAATCCGCTTTCCATGGAGAACACCAATCGCTGCTCTTGCATCATCCTCATACTGAAACCTAACGAAAGCGAAACCTCTAGGCTTAATCACTCTCGGGAACAAAGGGATGTACACATCTACCACCCTTCCATATCTCTGGAAAATCTTTACTAAATCCTCATTAGAGCATGAGAAGGGGAGATTCTCTATAAACAGATTGAAAACTCCCCTATTGCTTGCTCTGTTTTGGGGAGCGAGAGGTCTACCCCTCTCTCCGGTGCAAATATCCACCCATCGTCGGAAGCCGTTGCCTCTTGATGGAGCCCTGCTTCGGTGGCGCCGATCACCTTCCCTATGTGACCAAACCCTAGGCATGACTACGATGGAAATTGTCAAGATGTTGCAGGACACTCATTAGAAATTGTCAAGATGTTACAGGTTGATGTCCTTCTCTGTATATCCTTGGCTGATGCATGGAAAAGTTTCATGTTTTTATCCCCCTCATCTAACTAACTGATTCTGGCTTTCTACTTCCAAAAGATCTCCTCTAGCATCTCCACTCTCCCGGGGTTGTTGATTGCAACAACAAGATGAAGTTGGGAATTGTTATCCAAGATGGGATCCAACTGCAAATTCTGCAACTGCACCTCAAGGGCTAAAACATTGCACTCAACAAGCTTAACTTACTCAAAAATGTTTCCAAAACTTTCCATGTTTCAAGCTTTAAGAGCCTTTTTACATTTTTTTTAACTAGATAATCAGGTTGAACATGGGGTGAGAGGAGGCGGATGAGTCCCACGCTGCTTGCACTATCTGCTGGAAATCTTTATAATGGGTCCACATTCATTGAAATCTGAACGGCTTTGGGCCTGTAGGAATGCTATGGGGGAGGACCATCAATAATGGGGCATGGTCAGAATTTATATGGGGGAGGTGCTTCACATTGAGGAAAGGAAAACCTGAGGACCATGAACCATTGATGAGGGCCTTGTTGAGCCTTGCCCAAACTCTAGCGGAACCAACTTGATTATTACACCACGTTAATCTTGGGCCCATGAAAGCTGCATCCAGCATGTCGGCGTCGTTAATCACTTCAATAAACTCTTCGGAACTGGGGCTATCTTGATGTCCCCTTCTCCTTCTTTCAGAAACATCAGTCATAGCATTGAAGTCTCCACTTACTGCCCACAGGCCCTGCAAAGATCTGGATAAGACTGATAACTCCTGCCATAACAGTCTTCTATGAAGTCTGTCATAGCTAGCGTACACAAAAGTGAGATAAATAGGGGAAGGGAAATGCTGAATATTAACTGAAACTGTCAGGGACTGGGAGGAAATAAATATTACAGATAGGGAAATATCATTCGGGCAGAACAACCAAATCTTACTACCTTCCTCCACATTAGAGAAAGAGGAGTGAAAATCGAGTTTAAGACCGGTTCTGTCTCTCTTTTCCTCTCCAATCATAGGCTCTAAAATGGCAACGATTCATGGCTTATGAGTTTTGATCAGCCTTCTAGCCGATCTGATGGATCTCTAATTACCAATACCCCGAATATTCTAGACAAGAAAGCTACCCATTGACAAGTCTCCCCCGAAACTATAGCCGCTGTTTTAGTCTTCTCAGCCTGGGCGCATCTGAGTTTGTGATGCCACTGACTAAAGGTTGCTGATCACAAGGGCTGGTAACTGAAGCTGATGGAGCGTCCTCTGCAGAGAAGAGGGGTTGGACAGCGGACTGAAAAGGAGGCACTCTAATCTCAGACACATCACCTTCCTGCCGAGCATTGACATCCTCCTCTGGGCTTGCGTATCTAGCCTCATTGAAATATGGGGATAAATCAACCATTAATCTCGAGCTCCGGTCGCACGACTTCAACTCTTCCCGAGATGGACTAGGAACAGGCTGCTGGGGGAGGGGTGTGATGCTCGAGGAAAGGAGGTTGAAGAGCTCCTTAGGAGGTTTGTGGGGACTTGTTGGTGTGAGGTAAGGGACAATTTCCATCCCATGGAGAGTATCTAAAGAAGGGGAGTTACCAGAAGATCTCGATTTGGTGATTTTCCTAGCTGTTCTGAAAATGTTTTCCTGATGATCCATTAAGTTGGTCTGCTGGCTACCAGATAGTGGGGAGGGAGGAGAATGTTGTGGGTGTACCTGATCACTTCTACTACTGATCGCACCCCCTGAGATACGGGTGAAGGGTTGCCGAGAGTTTATGATCTTAGCTGAGCCTATAGGAATTTGAGTGGAGCTTGGTGATCGGTGATGAGGGTCGAATATTACATATCAGACCCCAGTTATTACCCGATTTTACCAACATGATAATGCTTAACAGACTATTTTAATTATGTTTTTGTTGTAGGGTATAATTAGGAGCGTGGACTGAAAAAGGTACTAAAAGTGTGGATTTGATTCTCTGAAGTAACCAATGTAATGGACAGGACTCCATGGGATCAAGACTGAAGAATTTACACGCCAAGGATCCAAGAAAATCAAGCCATTTAGGTTAAAGAGGCCCAAAAGTAGTCCAGAATGCAAGTTCATAGGGTTACCACCATCCGTTTATCTCAAAACTTTACATCTGGCCTGAGGATCATAAACTAACTGTACACGTCAAAATTCAGCCCTTGGATCAGTGTATAAGTGACCTGATGGGCAAGATCAGACAATAACTATTAAGAAAGCATCTTGGACATCCTTGGGATATTAGGACCCAAACTAAGCTGATGGAAAGAGCATGAAAAATGGGAGATATCCGCCAAATTTCAGAGAATTTGGACAGTGCACTCTGATATAATAGATGTCGGAAGATAATTGAAGAATTGATGACAAATCCGTAAATAGAGCTAGAAACATGCATGCCACTAATAACTATTAAGAAAGCATCTTGGACATCCTTGGGAGATCTAAACCCAAACTAAACTGATGGAAAGAACATGAAAAATAGGAGATACTCGCCAAATTTCAGAGAATTTGGACAGTGCACTCTGATATAACAGACGTCGGAAGATGATTGAAGAATTTAAGTGTCATTGCCAATTTCCATGGTACGGCCCACCTGACTTATGAAACTTCCTCATCTTTTACCCTGTATCATAATATAGTGGGACCAAAATGGTGAGTGGAGTAGATCCCTGAGAATATACCAGAAGTGGGGCCCACCTAGTTTTTGAAGAAAGCATCCATATAGTTCAGGCAAAACGTCCAACGACGGACATGCTTACTGGGTTTTGATAGTGGACCCCACCCTTCATCAAAAACATTGATCCGGACCGACCATTACATCTAAAGAAAAATTCTGACCAAAACCTCCTATTACCTTGCAACCATCCATACAGATAAGAGTGCTAGGGTTGGATCTTTTACCAGACGTTGATCCACATGGTGGCCCATAGAAAGCTCTGATCCACTTCAAATTTAGAATGATCTCCTAAATTAGTTTCACAGAGCTAGTGGACGTAGTGGATTTCTAAGATACCGAGTATGTGGACCCCAGCGACTCCCATTCAAAAATGGAAACTTCCGTTTCCAGCTTCGCCAAAATGTGAAACAAGGGCGTCGTTTGATGTGCAGTGGGCCTCCATCATTACCCATTTGAATAATCCAAGATATCCATCATACAGAGGGGATCGAACTAATCAAAACCATGCTGATCGTTGTCAGCCATGTACGCGCACGTGTTGATCATTGTAATCACAAGAAATTCATTCACATTCGTTGGAGCAAGATCACTTCAATGAGCCACATCTATGGACATTCAAAAATGACCATTCTCGACCGAAATTCTGAGAGGAATTCGGTGGACGAAGTGGATTTCTCAAAATTACAATGAAGTGGGCCCCACCAACATCATAGCGTAAGTATGGTCATGCAGGCCCTGTTTGAGCGTTCGAAACCAACCGTTTTTGGGATTATTGCACGATCATGTCCATGATCTGATGGAAGATCTAATCCGTTCATCATATAGGCCACCCCAAAACATTCAAGGGTACATTATTTCTTTGAGAAAAGAGCAAGGAAAATGAGTTATTTTAGGACCATCTCCTTGAATGCGTAAATAGAACTCACATAGGGGAGTTCTCTGTTGTGTAAAGACATCTAGCTTCCATCCACATTCTCCATGCATCGACTCCACTGCACCATTCTCCACTACCTTGGGTCTTCTATAAAAGAAAGAAAAGTGGAAGAGCCGGGGGGAGAGTAGATTTAGAGCCGAGGAGAGTTTGGAAAAGAGAGAAGAAAGAGAAGAAAGAGGGGAGAGAGAGAGAGAGAGGAAGAGGAAGAAAGAAGGGCCAGAAGGATATCTTCTTTTATCAAATTTTATTTTTTCTTCTTTTTATTTGAATTTATGTATTGCTAATTTTATTTTTTATTTTTAGCTAGGGCTTAGATGAAAACCCTAATTTGAATAACTCTTGTTCTGTGTTGATTTTATCTGGATTTGATTAATTTGTTTCTTTCTCTAGTGTGCTTAACTGAAAACTCCGTACGTCTCCATTCTATGAGCTTAACTAAAGTCTAAATGTGGATGTTGTTTGGAATCTTATTCTAGGTGCTTGTGTCTGACCATGAATAGGTTTTCTATAGAGAAAGAAATAAGAATTTACATCTTTTAATGCCTGACCATGGATGAAAAAGATGTGATCCTTATGCTTTAAGGGATTGTACATTTTGTGTGCCCAACCAAGGACATAGAGTGTGCTTTATTTAGTAAATTTATATCAATCTGAATTAGGGTGAATCAACAGGTAAAACAAGGGTCAGGATAATTAGGGGTGGATTCGAAAGTCTTAATATTCCCTTTGATTGAATTTTTCTTATTGCTCTCAGTTATTTTTCATAGATTTGTGTTAGTAGTTCGCTAAACTAATTGTTGGATTAGTTAAGAAGAATCGTAAATTTCAAATTGTGACAACTAGTCATTGTGGGAACGATCTCGTAATACATACCATATCTATATTTGATTCGTATACTTGCAAGTTTAAAATCATTTAAATTAGGTTGGTTTAAATAAAACATCATCTGGGCTACATTATCTAGCTTGTCTACTTGTTGTCGTAGTAGCACGTTCTCAGAGACATTGATGCAAACACCTAGACAAGTGTCTAGAGGGTCAGCTTCTTTGTTTGGGATTGTTGGGGCAGGTCACAAACATTTGATGTGGAGCATATCTGATGCATGTGCTCCAGTTGAAAATGGGCTTCTACCCATTCTTTACTGGTAGCAGGCCATTCTGAGGCTTGGCTAGATGACCTGCTAGTTAGGATGGCCCTGAATGCAGAGGGCTTTTCCAACTCCGCCTGAACTGGGAATGTTCTGTCGCTGACTCTGAGATCAACGATGTGCTAAAGATCAGCTCCCAAGTGCAGAATAACTTTGATCTTAGTGAAGACTTGAAAAATTCCATACCCACTAATGGTATCTAACTGAACAACTCTTCCAAGAGCTCACCCAAGATCTAGGAGGACGGATTCAAACCAGGCATGAGATGGAATGCCATAAAGTCTGATCCAGGTTCCTGCCTGTTGAGGGTCAAATATTGCATATCGGACCCAGTTATTGCCTGAATTTACAAACATTATATTGTTTAACAGCCTAATTTAATCGTGTTTGTGATGCAGGGTGCTTTTACGAGCTTGGACTGAAACAGGATGTTAAAAGCATAGATTTAACGCTCATGAGTCACCAAGGTAAGGGATGGACCACATGGGACAAAGACCAACAGATTTACACACCAGAGATCCAAGAAAATCGAGAAACTGAAGTTCAAGTGGCCTAAAATTGGTCTAGAATGCAAGATCACCGGGTTTTCACCATCTGCTCAGCTCGAAACTTCATACATGGCTTGAGGACCATAAATTAACCGTACACGTTGAATTTCAGCCGTTCGATCCCTGTGGAAGTGACCCAATAGGCAGATCGGCCCATAAAACAGTGATTTGGGGCCCACCTGGTATCTAGATATGCTCCAATTTTGGTCTCAACGTGTTAAATGATCTGAAAAAATGGTTGGACGGATCGGATCTCTAGAATACATCACTGTGGGACCCACACAAGCGATGCGTGTGCATAGTTTGTACACGACCCGCCGCGCATCACAAGAATCCAAGTCGGTTAGCGTTGCGCTGACCGATGAATTTGTAAAAATCTTAAGACGCAACAACGTCTTCAATACGATTGGCCGGATGATGCTAGTGGGCCCCACTCGTCATCCTTTTGTAGAATCTGGACCGTCCATTGCATCACCAAGGGGGGGGGGGGGGGGGGGGGGGGGGGCAAGAAAAAAGCTTGGAGGCTGGAGCGTGAACGTCAGTGAGAAAGAGAGTTTAGTTTTTATTTGCTTTTTTTTTTTTAAATTAATTTATGAGATTAGCCTAATCATGCTAAGGTCAGGCTAAACCTCTTAGCTAGGGCTAAGAGGTGAAGCTTGTAGCTTGATGGGGGACTTGTTGCTTGTACAATTTGTTTAGACTGAACTGATGTTGAATTCGGTTTAATTAAGGGAATATTTTTAGTCTTTAATGGTCTGTTGTGACTGAAATTACAATGGGTCTGCAATGACTTTGAGCATGTTTTTTTCCTTTCTATGTTTATGATATCAGGAAGCCCTGTTATTCACCATCGTCTCCTTGGCATGGTCGGATGACGGTATCCTTCATAACCTTCATACATTATTCATTGGTTGGTAATTAGTTTAATTCTGTTGTTTGCTTTGTCTCCTGGGCATGGTTTGGTGATGGAATCCATTCTAATTCATTTACCTTTCATCTCTTGAAAACTATATCAACGGCAGTTTAGTTAAATTCCAAGATTCTTGAAGCTGGCATAAGATCTCCCTGATCTCTACAAGTGGATCCTCTGAATCCTTAGTTTCTGACATTTGATTTCTCCAAAGTTTTAGATTAATATTTTACAATTATTTCCTAAATTTGATTCGATTTAGTTTACATCTTAGTATAGTTTTAATTCTACTTAATTTCAGATAACGTACAAGTATCAGTCCCTTGGGATTCGACCTCAGTCTCACCGAGTTTATTACTACATCACAACCCTACACTTGGGGAGTGAACACTGCCTCTCCGCAGGCTGAATCTTGAGACCAAGGAGTCACTGATTGAAGGCCCATCTTGTCGTGAAGCTTCTTATCTTTCATGAAATCAGAGATTTTGACTTTGGGTTTGAAAGTTATGAGGAACGAACTAGCAATTACCCTAGAAATGTCAATAGCTGAAGTATTGAATTTGGAGTCTCTGATGGCATCTAGAAGCCTGATAATAGACGTTTTTGGGTCTGCCGCTAGCCCGACTAATACTAGCTTGAGTTCGTCCAATTTTAAGTTCACCAATGCCGGGTCGGCTGATATAGAAATATGACTCCTGAGGTCTGTCCGGATGGCACGACCTTGTTTTCCAGCCGAGACAACTGCAACAAAGGATGATGGTGCTGAAATGGGGGGCCCTGCCTGCTAGGACTAGGCTCCAACACCTAGTGGGCAATGTTGCTGGCCGTGTAGTTTTTCTGGTTTTTCTATTTTACTAAGATGATTCTACCATCCACTCTTTTGCCGTGCAACGTATCCATGGCATTCTTCGCCTCTTGCTCATAGAAAAACCGGACAAATGCATAACCCTTTGGCCTGAATGAATCTGGGAAGACCAGAGTATAAACATCATACAGTTTTCCAAATTTACGAAATATCTTCCACAAATCTTCATATGAGCAGTCGTAAGGAATGTTCCCCACGAACAAGCTGAATCCCTCTGACGGGTAAACCTTTCTCAGCCTCGTAGGGTTGCCTGATCTTCTACACGACGTTCCCCTGTGCTGTTGAGAACTTGCAATCGAGCCCCTTCTAGATGGGGCCCTCTCCCTCCCCGCGGGAAACGCCCTACCATCGTCTTACCATTCTCTTCCAGATAACTAAGGCTAGCTTGCATACCATGCAAACAAGCATCATGCATTGCATTATAGCTCACTGAGCTTTGCTTCAAAATTAAGGGTTATTCCCCTCAAATGTAATTAAGGGTCATGACATGTCACAACCGGATATATATGAATCGAGAGAAATAAAATAGCCATTGTCTACTTCGATCTTATCTCTTATATATTAGTAAAATATCTCAAAGAAATATTACCCAATCCATGTACGAATCCAAAAATTGGTCAACAGTCCTAGACTGCCGATTTAATCACACTCAATCAAGCATGTTTAATTGAATGCATGCATGCGATGCACACTTATCCACTTTTGACATCGAATGGATTTTATTTTGATGAACTTGATTAATCAAAACCTGTTAAAATATTAATAACAATATATAATATATTTTAAAAAATTCATAATGAAACCCAATCGTTGGATTTGTCCCTCTAAATAGGTTTCTTGTCATCATCACCATTGTACAATTATTCTCGACAGCTTTTGACCTAACCAAATTTATACTCCTGGCATTGAAAAGTAGTGCCACATCGTTGTGACCTTACCTCATAGTGTAACTGATAAGTAGGCTAGCATAATTGAAGAGTGACTAGGCTGGAATTGATCCACCGCTTGTAGGTAAGTGGTCTCACAACACGTGGTGTGATTTTCATAATACGAATGACTGAGAATTTGTCGTATGAGTGATCCTCGTATGGGATCTGTCTGATCTATCAATGATCCATCCACACCACTATAGATAGGCTTACACGATCCAACTGGGTACGGAATTGATCATGCGAATTTGCATGTGAGATCCAACTGGGTACAGAGCTGATCATCCCAATTTATTTGTGATCTCATCCTAATCATCTCATAGATCAAAGTAGAGGTACATTTGTATGTACACACATCCTAATATGCATCACTATATGCATCACTCCTTTGTTGTATATTTATATAATGGTCTTTAGTATGCATGAAGTGAATCAAGCCTTTGTCCTTCCTGGACAAGGTTGGTCTTGGGTCGATCAGAGCGAGGAGAAATTAAGGCCTATGTCCTTTCTTTTTTTTTTTTTTTTTTTTTTTTGAGGTTCCTTGTTCTGTTTATTTCGGCCAGAGGGTCCCGGATCCTTACGATAGGTCTTCTGCAGGTCCTTTTTTTCCTGTGAAGACCCGAAGAGCTATAATCTTTTGTCTAGAAATGATATATACCTTTTTAAAAAAAATAAAATAAAATGGACAAGGGATGTCTGCCTTGGACAGCTTGTGCCAGAAACAACTTTGCTTGCCAAAAAAAAAGAAAAAGAAAAAGTGAACCAAGCCTTTAATCAACAAATCATGGCCACACCTCGTTGCGAAGGCCAACTCAAATAACATGTGCATACATCATCATGGAGCAATAAACTCAAATATTGAAAATTTCAGTATAATCCAATTAATAAATTTCTAGATGTGTGAATAAGAATCTAGTAGAACATAGATGGTCTGATACCCATGCTCCCACCATTCACTGAATAAATAAATGCATCTCTAACAATGTGTATGGCATTAGAAATGACTAATCATTCTCTTTTACTACAGGGCACCGATCAAGGATTATAATCATCATCGTTGTTGTATCGGTTTTGGGATTGGCTGCTCTTTTTGGTTCTTGCATCTACTGCTATTTACAACGAAGAAATAGAGGACTCGAAGGTAAAGAAACTAAATAAACTTGAAGCCATTGCCTAGGACTATCAACGGGCTAATTTGGGCCATAGCCTTTTTCAGCAATGTTACCATGGGTTGGGCCTGGGTTTAACATCTTTCTGAACCGGCCTATTTTAAATTTTAGGCCTAAAATTTAATGAACATGCATTAGGCTGTACTTGACCTGATTCATTCTTCAGCCTATGATAAATGATTTTTTAAATTTTGGGCCCGAAGCTTTACCAGCTAACAACCTTAAGCAATAATAGTTGGAATGCACTTGAAGGATCGTATTTTCTCTTGATTGTGCTTGCCATCCTTTCAACTTGGTCTGTCAATAATGAGGCCAATCCAACTGAAATACGAATGATCAATGCCGCTGTTGTGCCCTGCAATGAATGTATAACTGTATAGAAACATATGATGGTAAATACAAGGCACCAATTTCCTATTGTAAATAGAGCTTTGACTACCATCATATCTTGAATGTCCAATTCAAAGCGCACCAATAAAATTGAGAGTCATCATTTGATCATATATTCAACGGCCTGTTGGCTTCTCGCTGCCTCCCTTTTGTTTTTCATAGTTGTTTTCAGTCTCATGATGGGTTCCCTCAAGGTCCTTTTCATCCTGGGGAACCCGAGTTGTATTTAAAAAAATGTACTCTTCATTATATATGGGATACATATGAGTTGTGTTGAGTTAAAAAAAAAAAGAAAAAGAAAAAGAAAAAGGGAGCACTATCGCCATCTAATGGAATCATCATCTAGTAAGGATTAAGTAACAATTTCATATTTTTACATCAGATAGAGGAGAAGAAAATCATGCGCCACTGACTCAGAATGGTTTCGAATCCATTGATGAGAGTATGCAAGGTGATCAAACTCGAGAAGTACGGATCATTGACTTGGCTTCAATACAAGCTGCTACGAATGACTTCTCTGATGAAAATAAACTCGGAGAAGGAGGATTTGGACCTGTATATAAGGTAATAATACTTCTCTAAAGGTGTGTTTGTATGCATAATTAAAATCATTATACATGACTAGTCTAGAAAAATAGAAATAAGCAAAGTTTTAATTTCCTGAGCACTTGCAATGCTATTTGGATTAGGGGAAGACAAAAGAAAGGAAGCGAAAAGTAATTTTATCTAATGATGGATTCACAAGGATTCCAAGGCACTGTTGAATCATAGATTCCAATTTGAGAGACCTTGTTTAGATAGTAAGTGGAAATCTCATTTTTTATGAAACAATCTTAACCTCATATCTTGGGTTACGAAAATTAAATTTGAAAAAGTGGAACAATTGGTAGGTGGAATCCATTGCAGTTTTGCTATCCAAGTATAGTTAAACATCTTATAAATAGAAAATGCGTTTAGTTTTCATTCCTTATGTTCTCCCTTAATCCAAGTAAGCCCTAAATGTATTTGCAATAATCTAAGGGCTACTCGCTCATTATGAATACTGAAAAACCTTATTAATTTTGTTATGTCATCTTAATGCAATTGAAAATTTGCAGCTCAAGTTGTTTGGTCATCCAAATGCAAGATTACTTTTGGAGTAAGTGAATAATGTTCAAACAAACTAGGACTCATTGGTTTTTGATTAACCAACCATTGCAGATTGGGTTCCAAAAATCAGTCCAGGAGCCTCTTCAACCAGGTGAAGGATCTTCCCATTATTATTAGGGGATTATTCTTGTTAGATAAGGTAGGTCCAGGTGCTATTAAGGAATCCGTTTAAGCAGATCTTCGTGGGTGGGTCTTGTACATGGATATGATAGGTGCCCTGTAGATCTTTTTGTTGTCCAGGGCCACTCGAATGACTTTAATTTCTCTCTTGTTTCAATGGGAAATGCTTCTTTAAAAAAAAAAAAAAAATTTTAAAAAAATAAATAAAATAAACTAACCATTGCATCGACAATCATTTCAGGGAATGCTATCTGATGGAAAGGAAATAGCAGTTAAAAGGCTTTCAAGGAGTTCAGGGCAAGGTCTCGAGGAATTCAGGAATGAAGTCACATTGATTGCTAAACTCCAACATAGAAACCTTGTGAGCCTCTTGTATTGGTGTGTTGAAAGTGGAGAGAAATTGCTTATCTATGAATACATGCCTAACACCAGCCTTGATGTCTTCATCTTTGGTTTGGACCCTTTCTCTCTTCTTCATTTAATGAATTTCACCACATATGCATATGCACGCATGCATACACATCCACAATATGTTCCCACCATAAACAAAGCCAGAGATTAGTGGAATGGGGCCAAATTTTAGTTTGTGTGTGTGTGTGTGTGTGTGTGTGTGTGTGTGTGTGTGTGTGTGTGTGTGTGTGTGTATTGCCAGTTTGCCAAGATCATCAAAATAGTTGCATGTCTTGCAATCTTTGCCATTGGATTGTGAATAGAACCAACCATCCAGCGGGACCCACAGTGGATGCGGCAAAATGCTGTACTGACTTAAAAGTCATTAATCTTAAAGTAAATGGACTTCAAGCAATTTCCTCAATTCCTTTTGTGTGCTAAGGATTGCATGATGCAATTTCTTTTTGTTTCTAATTGAGGTATTAACTACTAATTGGTTCCGATCATTGTAGATGGCTTAGCAAAGGGTAGATGTAATGGGGGAATACATCAGCCAAAATCACCAAAAACATCTGACTATGATTTCTATGAATAACATAAATCGACCCATGTATTAGACAAGTAAATGTCCACTCTCACTGGGGATCCCCTCTAAGATATGATCCCAGAGGGGAGAAATGATATGACTAGATATAATACGACCGGGCCCAAGCCTAGGAGAGGAGGGTTGTGTTATGTTAGAAACTTTAATGTAGAAAACTTAAGTGTGTTCTTTGGATATGAGTGGAAATCTCGGTTTTATTACACAACAATCACTTTGTTTCTTTTGCAATGGAATTGTCACTATAAATAAGTGTAATGGCTATGTCAAGAGATATATAATTTCTTATCTATCCAAACAGTGCCATCTAAATAATAATAATAATAATCATAATCATAAGGACATTGCCATCTATCCTAGTGGATTTCACATATCCAATCACACCCTTAATTCAATTTGTATCGTAAAATACAGAAATTCAAATGCTTGATTAAACATGCATTCTAAAAAACACAACCTAGACGTGATATAACTCAATTTGCATGTTATTTTCAGATCAAATTTGATTAAACATTCATTCTAAAAAACACAACCTAAACGTGATCTAAATCAATTTGCATGTTATTTTCAGATCCAATCAAGCGTCGTCAATTAGGCTGGGAAGGACTCAATAACATTGTAGGTGGAATTGTAAAGGGCCTTGTTTATCTTCATGAAGACTCGAGACTCAGAATTATTCATAGGGATCTAAAAGCCAGTAATGTGTTGTTGGACCATGAGATGAAACCAAAGATTTCCGACTTTGGCATGGCTCGATTTTTGGGTGGAGATCAAAGTCAGGTCAATACCAATAGAGTTGTTGGAACACTGTACGTTGTCATGCAATATTCTACCTCTGCTAATACACTTAATGCCCCATGAGCTCACATATCAAGACTCATTTCTCACATTACAAAGTGATACATGGTTTTAAAATTGAAGACACTCATCAGTTGATCGTACTGTTTGATTCAATATAAATGGGTAACACACCAGCTGATTATACCAGTCTGATTTCCTAACCAGGGTATTGAAACAGTGGGATTCGCCCGATGAGTGGCAAGAACCTTTTTGTCATGTTGTAACGTGTGAATGGGTCTTAGGTCCATTTTTCCTTTGCTAGTTATAATACTTCTAATCCGTGCTTGAATTTGGTCATCACCAACAGTGGTTATATGGCGCCAGAGTATGTAAGGGAAGGGTTATTCTCTGTGAAATCTGATGTTTATAGCTTTGGAGTTCTACTGTTAGAGATCGTAAGCGGAAAAAGAAACATCAGTCCACATCTAGCTGAAGACGCTCAGAGCCTCGTAACTTACGTAGGATTCTCCCTAAAAATCAAATTAAATCGACCTTCTTAATCTCATTTTCTTACATGAAGTTTGGCATTGTAGGCATGGGATTTGTGGCGCAACGGAAGAGCGACAGAGTTGATTGATCCTTTATTAGCAGATTGTCCCACCAATAAAGTGTCCAGATGGATCCACATCGGGTTGTTATGTGTTCAACAAGATGCGGCAGATAGGCCCACCATGTCTTCTGTCATTGTCATGCTTGGAAGCAAATCTACAACAATTCAGCAACCTAAACAGCCGGAAACTTACTTTGGAGGGTTGTTGTTGAATCAAATAAATTTTAATGCAAGTGCTAGAAACGGTTCTAACAATGATGTAACTATTTCTGCTCTTGAACCCCGGTGAGTGGGCCCATCTTAGGGGTCAACATCATGCTCTAATAGGCCAGTTCCAAAGGAATACCATGGCTCAACCTCAGCTAGTGGATTTTATTTATTTTAATTTTTTTAAAATGTTCGGAAGGATACCTTCTCCATATATGTTTCCATTATGTAACCTTGTAAGTTTCCATTGTTACTACATGTTGCTTCTTGATGCACTCAAAACATTTGGAGGTATGTTTCTTAAAGTTAGTCTACCAACGAGTAGTCAGATACTCTGATCTGCGGGTAGCCAAGTAAATCCACATGATTTAAACTGATCTAGATACATTTTTGGACCAAAGGTTTTAGGTTGGGTTCAGATCTAATATCCGCGACATGTTTAGAAATAAAGTCAGGTTCAGTACCTATATAAACCTACTTATTGTTTAATATGAATATTATGTAAATGTAAGAAAATATATCCCTATATCATTATATTATGTAAATGTAAGAAAATATATCCCTATATCAAAGTAATGCACTGATGGTTTAGTAAAACGTCAGCGAACATCTTGTGAGTGGAAACACGATTCAATATGTTCTTGCCATCAACTACCTTTTCTCGAACAAAGTGGTATTTTTTCTTAATATGATTCTATAAGAATTTTTAAAAGATGAACACATATAAGAACTTTAAGAAATTAATTTTTTATTAATGAGTGATGGATTTCCTATCTAGATATAATTAAAATTCGAAATCCTAATTTTAATTGTTCGAATCTTTAAACCACAGGGAAATAGAGAAAAACCTGTAGAAGAATAGTCAATCAAGCGGACCACAAAGTAGATGGGAAGAGATGAGAGTTGAAGACGCTGCCCCGTATTCTAGTCGCTTTTTGCTTCCTGGACGGTCTCCTCACTACATCCTTCGACATGTGTTGCGTTCTCAACTAATATGAAAATCCGATTCAAGTATACCAAAACTGGTTCTTGACGTGGCCTGCTCCATGGAACATGGACTAGTGAAAAAAAAGAAATCATCCTATTTCCAGAATATGCTACAGGATACTGATAAGGATCTCCATAATACAACCACACTGAACAATTGCATGTAAAAAAGAAACAAAAAAACTTTAAACATTCCGAAGGGAATAAAGAAACACAAACCTTGAGCTTCACAATGAGAATTGTGTTTAGTATGAACTCAATTCCAAAGCACATAAATGGGAAAAGCGATGCTGCGAGGACCATTGACTTTATCCAGTTTTTACTTGCAAAAGATATAATATAAGGCTTCAGATAATGCATGAGCAATGTTCTTACAAATTGATCAAAACCATAACTGTATCCAAAAACATTGGAGTTCAACCAAAGTTATAAATTCATCCAAATGAAAGCAAACCACCACAGTATCCAAATCCAAACGACCATGGATTCATCCAAAACCTTATATCTGATCAAAACTCGTTCCTATCTGAAAATACAAGCTCCACCAGCAATCAACGTGTCAGAAAACACACATATTTGAATTGCAGCCTCTTGAGCGTGCGTCTTTGATTCGGCTCAAGTATGTGATTCTGCATCTTTTGAACAGAGGTTCTGTGAGATGGGACGGAAGGTTTTGAGGTGGCAATGGGTCGATTTGGCCCCTAGGTAACCTATTTTTTTTATTTTTATTTTCTTTCTTTCTTTCTTTGTTATTTTATTTTATTTTATTTTAAACATACGCACACACACACCGCCACACACTCACTCTGTAGTGGGATTTCACCACCTATGGCTACTCGAACCCTTGACCAGGTGTTGAAACTCCTGAGAGTCTAGCACTGGAGCAAGAGCAAGGACCCTGACCCAACCGGCTTTTGAGGGGGTCGTGGGCCACGCTAAACGGGTAGTGGGTCAGATGACCCACTTTAGCAAGTGTGTCAGACACAGGTTGAACCCTATCAAACCTGACCGGATGTGGATTGCATACTACCCCACACCACCGCCCCCGCCCCCCCCGCCCCCCCCCCCCCCCCCCCCCCCCCCCCCCAGCTCTGAATGAGTAGTTCTGTGGGTGGGCTCACCGTGATGTATTTGTACATCCAAACCGTCTATCCCTTTTCTCAGATTATTTTAAGGCATCAAAACAAAAATGAGGCAGATCCAATGATCAAATGGAACACACCACAGATGACTCTTGTATTTAATGCAACTGACATTTAATGCTTTGTGCATTTTAATGCAACCAAGCTTATTATTTGGTGTGGTCCACTTGAGCATTAGATATGCCTCATTTTTGTGTCCATGGCTTAAAATAATATGAGAAAAGGGATTGACGGTTTGGATGTACAGATACATCATGGTGGGCCCGCCCACAGACCTGCCCGTTCGGAGCTACGGACGGGCGGAGGTAGTTCGCAATCCGCGTCCAACTTGACCACCCCCATCCAGATAGAACCTAACACAAAAAATTGAAACAAAGTAATAACAAACTAGTATAGATCCATTCACATGATGAATGAATATTTGCATGTACATGTACTCAATAATTTGATTGGGTTAGGCACACATTTGGCCCCATATTCCTGTCTTAAGCCCATGTTTGGTCATGTTGGTTTTGGATCAGGTCAGTCGACCCTGACCCGATTAGGATTAAATGGCTTGGGTCAGGTCGAGAGTCTTGGGCGTGATGAATTTTAAGAGCATGAAACCAAGGTAATAGGTTTTAGCACTATCTTCCTCGGGGGGATAACTGTTCAAAATCCATGGAACTTCTCTGGACTCCTCACAGAGATTTCTTGAATTCACAAGAAAGAAAACAAACAAAATAGAAATAAATTTTATAAAATTCGTAATTGATTGATGAATGAAATAAATGAGTTCACAACCCTTTAAATAGGGGTACTAAGCAATGAGAGAGAAATCAGAATCAAACGATAACTAAAACTCCTAGAATTTGCAACTTACTATAAATAGTAAACTTACTATTTATAGATGTTCTGACGTCTACTAGTGCACAAGGTTTTCAGTCAAAAATAGTAAGTGTCTTATTTGGATTTCCTAATTATTCTAAGCACTTCTCGTATTCGGCGCAACTCCTAGAGCCCAATGGATGAAGAGTTATACTCAAAGTAAAACTTACTATTTATAGTAAAAGTGGAATTAAAATAGGAAAATGACCATCAATCTGGTTGTATTTTGCAAATCCGCCTTGCACAACCTAGCATAGAGGGGTTGGGTGGCTGAAGTAGCTCGTTCTACCTCGAAATCATATATTTTACTCTTGATAATTCATTCCGGTTTGCGAGATACGCTAGATTTAAGGTCTGACGGTCCGGATCACTTTTATCGTTGACCGGGCACTTTTTAATCCATCTTGGCCATGAAATTGTCCGCGACCCACTCTACCTAGACATACCTAAACCCAATGGGATCTGGGTCCATATCCTCAAAATCAAGACCCAAGCTTAAACGGACCGAGACCTAGCAAGACCTACTGGGTACGGATCCTCTTAAGGATCTAACCCCTTGATGCAGCATCATAAATAGGCATATCATGAAAATTTTGGGTGTTGGAAAAAACCAACCCCTATTGATGGTACACCATACAAATGATCAATAATGAAAGGTCACTGTGGACCGTAAAAACCTAAAAACATGGTTCACATTTTCATTTTTCTCATATTTTTTTTCCCTTTAAATTACTGTGGACCCTACAAACCCAAATGCACATCCACAAGGTAAATTGTGTCAAATTAGGCCAACGTTCAATGGGGAAAGTGCATTGCTTGGAAGCCATTAAAATTCCATCAGTGTAATCTTGCCAAATGGGCTAGCCACCACTACACGAAATTCCACTTTTACCGACGAAAAGTTTTGTCAGTAAATGATATTTTTTTGTTGGCAAAAAGTTTTACCGACGAATTTTTTCATCGGTAAAAGACCGTAGGTGTAGGCTTTTACCGACGAAAAATGCCATTGTGGGCAACGATAAGACTTTTACCGATGATTTTTTCATAGGTAAAAGATTCGTAAAAAACGTTGACGAATCTTTTGCTGACGAATTTTTTCATAGGAATAAATGTTGATAAAACCCTACCCATGTGAAGACTTTTACCTACGAAATTGGTCGTAGGTAAAAATGATGACGAAACTTTTCCCTCGGGAAATTGTCGTTGGTAATGCCAATGGTAAGACTTTTACCTGTGAAATTGTTTGTAGGTACAAAATGTTGACGAAACTTTTCCCTACGAAAGTTTTAGTAGGTAAAAATTGTGTAGATGGTTAAGAATTTTGCCACTAATGGAAGGATTGATCTCACAAGTATATGCCGTGCTGGCACGTGTGTGACTTGTGCACGATCTTATTCCACATGTGTGTGCACTCATCGAAGCTCAATATCCTCTCATCACTAGAATACAAAGCAAGGGATCTCTGCATTTTTCGTTATCATTTGTCTCGAACCTACATACAACGCCTAACATTGGAATATAAGAGTATTTTCAATGTATTTAATGGAGCTAAATCCTATGAAAGCGAACTGATCACTTCTCCCACCTTCCCTTCTACCATCAATATCTATAAATCTCCATGCATTTTCACAAGCTCAAGCCCACCCACTTACTCAAAAACAACAACCATAGACGTTTATATCCATCAATAGTATTGAAATCATGGTTGCTGGAACAGTGGGTCATGAAATCTTGTCTCCAATCTCACCATCAAGACTCTGGAAGGCAATGGTGAAGGACTCCCACAACCTCATGCCCAAGCTCATGCCTGAAATCATTTCAAGCATTGTTATTCTCAAAGGTGATGGTGGGGTTGGCACGATCAGACAGTCCAACTTCACTGATGGTAACAAGCATAATTTCTATTTTTTAATACTTAATATATATGCCTTTAAATAAGTTTGATATAACAACATTATACTTAAAAATAAAAAAAAAAAAAAAAAATAAATGTGTTTGATTTGTTAATGTGTAGCCATCAAGGACTTCAGCTACTGGATGGACCGCATAGATGAGATCGACGACAATAACCATTTGTTCAAGTACTCAGTGATTGAAGGTGGCCTACTTGGGAAGAAAGTGAAATCAACTACATTTACACTGGAGTTCAAAGATGGCGTCAATGGTGGAAGTGTATGCAAGTTTCATGGAGAGTTTGAGACTGTAGAAGGTAACCTGCTAAAAGAAGATGAAACCAAGGAGATGATAGGAAACATGGAGGGAATGTTCAAGGCAGTAGAAGGATATCTCCTTGAAAATCCAAATGCATACATATAGCTTTGGTTGATTGTGAGGCTTTCACCTGTGATTTTGGTTGATTGTTGAATAAGTTCCATTTCCTTGGACCGTGTTTGCATGGGAAGAGGAAGCTCTACAGTTTGTTTTCCAGTAATAGTTAATGTCTTGCTAAGTAATAATAATAATAATAATAATAATAATAATTGTTTCTCCATATTGTGACTCTAGTGGTACAACTAAATAAAGAAAAATAGTCTTAAAGAGATTGTCACTTGGTTGGTTTAGGTTTACGTTTAGTTTAAGTTATAGGTTAAAGGGTTTAGGTTTAGGTTTAGGTTATAGGTTATTGATTTAGGTTTAGGTTATAAGTTTAGTTTATAGGTTATAGATTAAAGGTTATAGGTTATAGATTTAGGTTTAGGTTTGGGTTTAGGTTTAAGTTATAGGTTTAGGTTTTCAAGATTAGTTTTAGATTAAGATTATAGGTTATAGGTTTAGGTTTAGGTTTAGGATTAGGTTATAGGTTATAAGTTTTAGGTTTTAGGTTTAGATTATAGGTTTAGGTTATAGGTTTAGGTTTAGGTTTGGGTTTAGGTTTAAGTTATAGGTTTAAGAATTCGGGTTCAGGTTCGGGTTTATGTTTGGGTTTAGGTTTTAGGTTATAGGTTGTGAGACCCGACTTGAGTTCGCATGTGTGCATGTGTGTGTGAGTGTGCATTTCATTTCTTATAGCCCCGCGGTCCTACCAGTCGAATTTTGGTGACCTGCGACCTTTGGATTGTGCTTACGGTCATCTTTCAGTCCGGTCACGTAGACCTGACTCGGATCGAGCTGAGACTTATGCCATCTTGTCCGCTTCGTCGTTGCGGTTCCAACGCCGCGTCTTGTACGTCCATTCGACGTGTAGATCATAATATGTACACTTTTCATTTTTAGTCCTTGATCATGATTATGTGGCCCACCTAGTGTGGAGGGCACATTTTTCAAGATGATCACCCACTTTTATGAAAGTTCCAACACACACCATCCACACACTCATAAACCCCATCCTCTACACCATCCATTACCCACACACTACCCATCCCTACTCCAAACTTATAAGACTATGAACCTTGTTTATATCACCCTACTTTTCATGATGGGTTTCCCTATCCAAGGTGAGAGAGCTCTTGATTACTCTCCCTCTCTCTATTTTCTAGCAAATTTTCATACTCTCCCTCTCATTTCTCTCTCTCTCTCTCTCTCTCTCTCTCTCTCTCTCTCTCTCTCTCTCTCTCTCTCTCTCTTTCTTCTCATTTTCTCTTCCATTTGTAAAAAATTCAGTAATTTCTCATTCCATCCAGCCCCTTCTTTTCCTAATCTCTCTAAATCTATCCATTTCAAGATCATCTCATCCATTGATTTTCCTTCCTTGGAGCTAGAGGAGCAAGGAGACCTAGATTTTTGTAAGGATCAAGGTGGGTGCTCTCCATATTATGTAGATTTCTTATTCTTAATGTAGATCCTTCACTCCTTCTCATTTTGGATGTGTAAGACCCACCAATCAATGGTGGAGATCCTACACAACCATTAGATGTGGCCATGAGGCCCACATTGTACATGCATGTCCATGCATGAGATTCTTCCCTTGATGGACCCCTTGTATGTGAATTTTTCCTATTTCTCTAGGTATGATGGGTCATTTAGACAATTGCATGTAGTTGGGATGCCATCCCAACCATTTATCTCAAAGATCTAGGTCATGCATCATAATATCTTTGTTGTACAATGTGTTTTAATTGTTATTTGTGCTTATGATTGTGTGGAGATAGTTTAACAGTGGCGGAGCCCTCCCCTGATTGTCGGATGCTCTTCCCTCTCCTTCCTTCTTTCATAATCTGATGATATTATGTGTGGTCCACTTAGTTGGCTTGGATTGCCCAGAAAAGCCTAGTAAGGAAGGGACATCTATACTCAACTTGCACCATGGTTTAAATGCCCTTTTTTTTCCACCTTAAATGTTCTTGTAAGGGTGAAAATTTAGAAGTTTGTTCTGGACAATTGTGGGACCCACTAGGGTGGGCCATGACACCCAACTTATAGGCTAATCCCTTTCTTAATAGGCCCATATACTTATTTTATTTCATACATGCATTGCTGTCCAAAAATTTCTGGATAGATTTTTGTTGGATTTTGGGCTTGAATTTGAGACTGATTAGGGGACCTTTTGTACCCATAAAATATATTTTTCTAAAAGATGGGGATCTCATTTTAATGTCCCCCAAATTTCAGCCCCAACTGACCTTCAATGGGGTTCCAAAGGTGTGGTCGAAGTGAGGTGGATAGTCTGGGTTTTCTACACAGTTCTAGCAACATTCTATCCTGAACAGGTTCAAATTGCAAAATTTATTAAAATACCCTTGAGTGTCTAAAAATTATAAATATTAACAGGGAGGTGTCCCACCCATGGTAGGACCCACCTACAAAATTTTGGAGCCAATGGACGCCTGTACACACCATGGTGGTGGCTGGATCGGCCCACTATAATATGGTGTCCAGATCAGTCCGATTTTTAAGATAGATTGATTTCTTTAAATGAATTAAAATATTTATAAATGTTAAAAAATTTTGAAACTTTATAGTGCTGTGTTCCACTCATTTTAAGACCCACCTACCAAATTTCAAGGTTAATGGACTCCTGTACACACCGTGGCAAGGGCCGGACTGGCCCACCACGTTGGAATGTCCAGGTCTATTCGATTTTCTGGACAGACTGTTTTGTTTAAATTAAGTAAAATACTTAAGAATATCTAAAAATTTTAAAAGTTTGTGGGGGTGTGGCCCACCTATGAAAGTATCACTCTGTAAAATTTCATCCCCAAATAACCCCATTTGGGCATTCAAAAGAATGGCCCAAGATGATTGGACTGCCAGATTCTTCTGCTGTGCAGTCCAGCAATATACCTTGATAATAACCATAATTCAAAAATATTTTCTCTGATGGTGGGCCACCTTTTTGGGTTTCCTCTTATTCTATGCATGATGAGGGACCTTGGTCCTCAATTTTTAAAATTTTAGAGGCCCTGGACCCACTCTAATGGAGTGTCCAAATTTGAGATAGCAACATGCATTGTAGAAATTTCCTGTACATTATTGTCCCTTATTATTTCAGAACTTTTGGCCCCCTGTCCATTGGGCTTTGTGTATGATTAGTTGGGGACCCATCCTCGATGTTCTAGGGCTCATTGAGGCCATGATTGTGGGGCCCACCATATTGAGAAAATTGGGTATTTATTGCTCCCATATATTTTAGAATATTCTTGGGCCTAATTAATGCCTTTTTGGGTCTCCATTGATAATAATTTATGGGATCCAAATATAAACCAGATTTTAGGACTTCCTAGTGGGCCCAGATTGGGCTAGAACATCCTAGCTTGGCCTAGCCATATGTTGGGTTGACTTCCACCATTTTGATGGACTTATGGGCTGAGATAACGGTGGTATTAGGCCTTTTGTTATCCACTTAGATTGTTAGTTGTTGGGCTGATGTAGTGGGGCCCATTTCACCCAACTTAAACTTATTTTGAAGCCATATTTTTGTGCTCATGGGCTGCCCATTAAGTTCAACTAAATGTATGAGTCCTATAGCCAGTGGAGCTTGGGCTTTGGGCCTTGATTCCTCTCCTTGGGCCTATGTGGCTGAAGGTAGTATTGGACCCTTTTTCTCATGCCTTTTTATGGGGCTTATGTATATGGTTTGGATGTGGGCCTTGGGCCTTATAACTATATGGATTATGGTTGGTTATGCCTTGGAAAAATGGTTGTTAAATGTCCCCCTTATGGACAGCTCTAAGTGTGGTTGAATGCTCACCTTAACCTCTTGCTAGGCCCATCTCTATATTGTTTAAGCTCGTAGCTTGTATGCTTAGTCTCGTGGGCTACCCTAGGTAAATGGGCCCTCACTAGAGGTGGTATTCCTTATGAGGAATTGGTTAAGTACTTAGACCCTTCATGCTTAGGTAGAGAGTTCATCTTCACCCCATTGACACTCCTATTCATTTCATGGCCCACTCCCATACGCATCATATGCATGCTTGGTTGAGGCATGATTGGTCATGGTTTTCCCATTGTATAGGACATGTTGGTATCTCCCCAAGGGATGGAGTTTTCTCCTCTGGAGCACGATGGATGCTTGGGATTAATGCATGGGTGATTATGTGAATCATGCATCTAATATTGCATGACATGTAGATATCTGCCCTTGCTTCATAAGGGCCTTGCCTCCACAGGGATATTCGTGGATGGCTGTATATGTATACACCGAAAATATTAGTTGAGCATACCGGGTGCATAGGATGCCCATGGGTGAAATTTTTAAAACTTTCATGGTACTAAGGATCTGCTCCAACGCCGTGACCAGGTGAAATACATGAGCTCACGAGGGTCTTATACCGTTAGGCTACGACTCCAACTATCGTGTAGTCAGTTGGATAGGGGTGTGGCCTTACCTACTTGGTGTGTATGGGGCATTGGTAGGCTGAGTCTGACCAGCTCATAAATGGGTCCACTATTATCAGGCCTCGCTGGTGATTGACTATCCACAGGTGGGTAGTGAGGTCTCTTACGCTCGTTTGACTATGTGGAGTCTGTAATGCGGTAGTCATTTAGTAGTGTAATGGACCCCGGTGTTTTTCTTATGATTGGAAATGTACTTGACTTATGACTTGGATATGAACACTGACATTACTTGCATCGCATTAGCATTGGCTGCACAAGGCCCTTCATGAATTGCCTTAGTATGGCATCCAGTACTCATCACATTGTATTCATGATAAGCCTTGGTAAGGCTAGTGATTTTCTCATTGAGCATATTTCCCTTCTTGCATTTCCTACTACTCTTCTGTGCACTATTGTCACACACTTTCACAACCCTCTAAGCTTCTATAAGCTTATGCACGATTGATGCATGCAGGAGACTCTAGGTAGGCTTCGTAGCTACAGGGCGCAGAGTTGAGTTGAGTTTGAGGACACGATGTTACTGTTCTTCCTTTCCTTCTCTTATCATCTTATGTATGCCCTTTGGATCTTCTGAAAGTTGTAAAAGTTTAAATTTATAGTGGATTTTGTGATGTGTGCCTTTGTTATTTTCAGATATACTTGTTGTCATCTTAGGTATGCTCGTATTGGTAATGATTATACGGTTATGAAAATCTTCCTTATAAGATTGCAGGATCGGAACCTGTCTTAGGAGCCGATAATGGGGTACTATGGAGGCTGTTACAGCCAAAACTGGCCATCGGGTTCCTTGAGATTCTGATTACCGAATCTAGGGCCTGACAGAAGTTGGTATCAAAGCAAAGCAAGTAATTCTGGAATGACTCAGGAGAACATCCCATGTCTGCCAAGAACATGAGACAAGTAGTGTCTCGAGATCCTTCCTTTCGCTCCGTATTGAGCCTATAATTATCCTAATTCCTTGCGTAGTTATTATTTTGTAGACGATGCTGTGTGGTCGTGGCACCCGTAGTCATGGTGCCCGTGGTTGTGGTACCCGTGGATGAGGCACCCGAGATACCCGTCCTACTCGAGCACCTCCTGCTTCCATTATTGAGGATTTGATTCCTGAGGTCCCGATCCAGCCTGTTCCTCCAGTTGAACCTATAACACCCGTACCTCCAGATGCTTCGGTTCCCCCACCTATTCCCCCTTCTTAGCCTGCTGTTTTAGTTACTGAGGCTCCTATCCTGTCGGTCGCACCTGTGCCTCCGCTTGAGGCGAGTGCCGCCTTTCCTTTTCAACGGTACCTATAGGAGCTGAGAACTTTCAGCAGTTGATGCAGCTTGTTGCCACTGCATTGCAGACCCATCAGCCAGTTACCGCTGAGGTTTCTAGGCTGTTTGACTTATCGCATGCTAATGCCATAGCCCGAGAATTCTGACAGCATGATCCCCCGAGGTTTAGTGGTGACCCTAACCCTTTTGTTACCGAGGCTTGACGCATTGAAGTTGCAAAGATTTTTGACATTATACAGTGTCCTGCAGGTCAGAGAGTATCCCTTACGACCTATCTTCTTCAAGGTGAGGCCCATCACTGGTGGTCATTTGTATCTAGGATGGTCGGGCCTCGGTTTGTTTGGACATGGGAGGAGTTCGTGGTCCGTTTCGACCAGAAGTTCTTCCCTGAGCATATTCAGATTCAGCGGGTGATCGAGTTTGAGACCCTAGTGCAGGGTGATATGAGTGTATCTCAGTATGAGGCCCGTTTCTTGGCTCTGTCTAGATTTACTCCATATCTCACCAGCGATGAGAAGATGAGGGCCAGTAGTTTTGTGACTAGGTTACGTCCTATCCATCGTAGTCGTGTGGTAGGGGATTGTTTGAAGACATTCGACTAGGTTGTTCATCGAGCACTAGTTTATGAGGAGGATTAGGATATGACCCAGAGGTTGAGAGAGCAGAGTTCCGGTGGAGATCAGAAGAGGAGAGTGTCAGCCGGTAGTTCCATGCAGCACCGTCAGTAGAGATGGAGGGGCAGATCAGGATTTCAGCAGCCCGCGGTTTAGACAGTAGTTTCTTCCTCATCATCAGCATCGTTAGTCGCTTCATCTTCTGGCCCCTTTTCTGGTGTATGCTTCGACTGTGGATAGGCCAGGCATCGGAGGTGTGAGTGCCCTCTCCCCATTCAGTGGGAGAGGCTACTGCAGTTACCCCCTCCTCGTCCTCCTCAGTAGCAGCAGAGAGCACAGCTTCCACCCGCCACTCTTAGGGCTCCTCCTCAGCAGTAGAGGCAGCCAAACAGACCTCCTTAGTAGAAATAACAACAACAGAGACAGCAGCAGCAGCAATAGCAGCAGCCGCAGCACCAGCAAAGGGGATATTCATATGTTATTCGTAAAAGTGCACCTACTAGTGCCCTGGTTTGTCAATTACCATGTGAGTTGAGTCAGTCGGACTACAGAGCCTAAACAGGAAGAACAACTTAAGTGTCTGCCTCAACTGAATGTGTGAAAGCTCATCATAGGTAAATCATAGCCTCACATCCCATGTCCCAAAACACCAGGTGATGAAAATTCTTAAAATCAACTTAGAACACATGAGGGTTTTTGGGTAAGTGAACTGTTTCAAACAGAAGAAAATTTCTAAGTTTGTTTTCCTTGTCGATTGTATCGATACACATTTCGATATGATCGACCTGCACTGTCGATGTCTTCAACTCTTGATCAATACTATCGATAAGAGGAATAAAAGTGTCCAACAACCAGATTACTCATCTGGACGGATTTATTGATATATCGATACAACCATCGATATCATCGATATTCAAAAATTGAGCCCATCGGAAGTGGGTTGATAATATCGACAAGTAGATTTTCAGCGTCCCTATTTTTCTAAAGAAAACTACTATGAGCTTCGATATATTGATGATTGTTCCAATTCAATCTGAATTCAAATATCGATCATATCGGAAGTCCATCGATCATATCGATAGTGGGCACGCATTTCTTCCATCAAAATATTTTAGGATGTTCTTAACTTTGATTGGGGGTCACTCGAGAAAATCGATATCTTATATTGATGCTATCGAGACTGAGTCAATTGGATCGAGTTTGGACACAAACTATCCAGCGTGCTTATAGGAAAATCTATGCGATTTATCGATCCTATCAACACAGCCTCGATATCATCGATATTCAAATTTCGATGACATCGGTTGACCTTCGATCATATCCTAAAAATATGAAATATTTCTGGCTAGTCTCTCTCATTTTTCAAATGTCAATAGATCGATCACAGTCTCGATGGAATCGGAGTTCGAAATTTGATAACATCGACACATGTAACGATCTCATCGATCAGTTGGCAAAAAGTTTCAAAAGCGTATGACATTTGAGATTGTGTTATCGAGCGGATTGTCAATCCCATCGAGAGTATACAATCGATGATATCGACCCTGCTCGATGATATCGAACTCTGTCATAAATATGACCGTTTTATATCCATTGAAACCTTTTGCCTACATAAAGAAAGACTTGTCCATACTGCTGGTAAAGAAAGAAGAGAGTGCTTTTGAGTGTTTTACCTCTAAATCATATACCTAAAGCCCTTTCTCTCACGGGAGTTCATCTTCCAATACACTCCAATTCATTGATATTCAATAGAGTGGATTGGGAAATGAACTACCACATTCAAGAATCCTTCAGCAACTATCTTAACAATACATCATTAAGCTAGGATGCCTTGAATGAATAGATGACGAGAATTACTCTATTTTTCTTATAGGAAAATTCTAAGAGAGTAGATTTCCGTCCTAACCTTGATCCAACTTGAAGCTAAATACTGTATATCTTTTGTGTTGTGGATCAAGGGAGCTAAAGACTCTTCAACAACAAGAAGGAGATCTTCATCACTGCACTAAATGAGGCTCGTCAACTTATCTATAAGTACCTAGAGTCTAGAGGACACTTGTGATCGTTCCTTTCTAGGATTGGGTCTTAAGTGTTGCTCACCCTTTGAAGTCCTCATAGGAGGCCTCCGGTGAGAGTGTACGCTGTGGGTGCATTGTGTTGACCCTTGATCTATGGAGAGCATAAACATCTGGGTGCATTGTGTGGACCCTTGTTCTGTATGGGCATAAACATTTTTTAGTGCACCAGTAAAACTCCAGGGTTAGAGGTGAACCGAGTAGAAACCTCCGTGTAAAGGTTAAAGGTGAACCTGATTTAAAATCTTAGGTTTAAGGTGAACCTTAAGAAACCTCCTTAGTGAAATCCAGTACACTCAAGGGATGAGTGCGACAGCCGGGAGTGGAGTAGACAAGTAGTCGAACCGCTATAAAAATGACTGTGTTTGTGATTGTTATTGTTTTTCATTGTGTGATATTTCTTATATGCTTTTATATCTGATTGTCTAAGATCACACCTCATATACACACATAGTCATATCCATCACCACTTATATGCAACGTGTTTATCTTTCAAGAAGTTTGTGATTGAATCCTCTACTAGGCTTGGAATCCAGTAGAATTACATTTGAGTAATCCTGTAAATTGTATATCTGATAGAATTAGTGCATTAGGAGTTTTAAATAAATCTTAAATCTTTAAAAAGTCCTATTCACCCCCTCTAGGACATATTGGCATATTCCTACTTCGACTAAAGCAGTCTTCATCGCAATTTCAATTGGTATCAGAGAGGGTTTCTCTTTAAGGGCTTCACTGCCTAGAGAGTGATCTTGACTGAAGTAGGAATAATGTTCAAGTAACTCCCAGAAGATATGACAGATCATAACAATTGCCTTGTAATTCATACTGCTCTGAAAGCTGACTATAGTTCGAAATGGTATCTTGATAGTGGATGCTTCATACACATGACTGGTGATCAAACTCCTTTCTGCGAGTACTCAAACTCTGATGGAGGATCAGTCATATTCAGAGATGGTAATTTAGCCAAAATTATTGGACAAGGAACAATAGCTATACCAGGTCTTCCAAAAATCAAGCATGTCCTCTGTGTAGAAAGTCCGAAACATAATCTTCTTAGTATTTCTCAAATTTGTGACAAGGAACATCTTGTCACCTTCTCAAAAAATGTGTGTAGAATTTTAGATCGCACAGGAAAATTCCTCATAAACGGATTATGCACTAGTGATAACTGTTACATCATAGAAAGTGCAAATGAGGATCTGATGACTACAAAGTGTAATATAGCTATGAAAAATGAATCCAAATTATAACTTCAAAGATTGGGACATGTTCACTACTGAAATTTAGCTAAGCTCAACTCAAAAAATCTGGTTAGAGGTCTTCCCAAGATTAGAAAAGAAGAAAAGGTTGTGTGTGGAGAATGTCTAAAAGGATAATAGATAAAAACATGATACAAAAAGACAACCACCATAGCAACAACAAAACCGTTAGACCTGCTGCATATGGATCTGGTTAGCCCAACTAAAGTGGAAAGCCATGGAAGGAAGAGGTACTTCCTTGTTTTAGTCGATGACTACACCAGATTTACTTGGGTTGCATTCCTTCAAAAAAAATTAGATGCTTTTGAAGAATTTGCAATCCTGACCAAACGAGTTCAAAATGAAAAAAGGATATGACATTAATCGTATTAGAAGTAATCATGGTGGGGAATTTGAAAATGAAAAATTTGAAAGATACTGCAATGAGAAAGGAATTCATCATAAATTCTCATCTCAAAAAACCCCACAGCAAAACGGAGTCGCTGAAAGGAAAAATCGTGTGTTGTAAGAAATGGGGTTAATTATGCTAAATGGAAAAGATATGGTAAAAACTTTTTGGACAGAAGCTGTCAATACTACCTGCTACATCATAAACAGAGTTTATCTTAGAGTAGGTTTGAATAAAACTCCATACGAACTATGGTATGAAAAGACACCTAGTGTGAAATATTTTCGAGCCTTTGGGAGAAAATGCTATATTTTGAGAGACAGAGACCACCTAGGAAAATTTGAGACTAAAAGTGATAAAAGTATTTTTCTGGGGTATGCCATGAATAGTCATGTGTATAGAGTATACAATCTAAGGACCCTCACTATTAAAGAGACAGTCAATGTGGTAATTGATGATCATCTTCATGAGGAAGAAAGCCTTGCAAATGAATTAGAAGATGATGTAGACTCATGCATTCTAGAGAAATCAGAGAACAAAACCCCAGCACCAAATGAACTTGGACCATCTTCTGAAATACCCAACATGAAGGATCACTGACAGGAACAAGTCATTGGAGATCCAAATGATGAAGTAAGAACACAACCGCAGATAGAATACATTTACAGTCATTTCTGCTTTACCTAAAACATTGAACCTAAAAGTGTTATGGAAGCTCTTCAAGATGAACACTGGATAAATGTCATTGCAAGAAGAACTTCAACAATTCCAAAGAAATGAGGTATGGAAATTGGTTCCTAGACCAACTGATACAAATTTCATTGGAACCAAATGGGATTTTAAGAATAAATCTGATGAGTCAAGAAATGTGATCAGAAATAAAGCAAGGTTAGTTGCCCAAGGATACTCACAAATAGAAGGGATTGATTTTGATGAGACATTTGCTCCTGTTGCTCATCTCGTATCTATTAGAATTCTCATGTCCATTGCTTACGCATTAAAATTTAAACTGTTTCAGATGGATGTTAAAAGTGCATTTCTTAATGGGGATCTTGCTGAAGAAGTTTATGTAAAACAACCTAAAGGATTTTCAGATCATAAGTTCCCTCATTATGTTTATTGTCTGGATAAAGCTCTGTATGGTCTCAAACAAGCACCCCGTGCATGGTATGAACGGCTAACAAAATTTCTGTTAGATCATGATTTCTGTAAAGGAAGTGTAGATAAGACAATGTTTACTCAAAGAACAAAGAACTCCTTGCTTATTGCACAAATCTATGTGGATGACATAGTGTTTGGATCAACATGTGGAGATGAGGCACACACAATTGCCAACCTCATGAAATTAGAGTTTGAAATGAGTATGGTTGGTGAATTAAACTTTTTTTAGGGCTGCAAGTCAAGCAACTACCTGATGGAATTTTCATAAACCAGACCAAGTATGCAAGAGATTTGGTGAAAAGATTTGGGCTTAAGTTAGGTCGTACCTATCACACACCTATGAGTAACACTCTTAAACTCTCCAAAGATATTAATGGCAAAAGTGTGGACCAACACATTTATCGAAGCATGATTGGAAGTTTACTGTATCTCATAGTTAGTCGTCCAGATATATCCTTTAGTGTGGGAGTATGTGCTCGATATTAAGTAGATCCTAAGGAATCCCACTAACAGCTGTTAAAAGGATTATCAAATATGTAGCTGGGACTACCACCTTTGGTCTATAGTATCCATATGAAACATCCACCATCATTGCTGGTTATTCTGATGCAGATTGGGTTGAAAATTTAGACAATCGAAAATCAACAAGTGGAGGATGTTTTTATATTGATAACTGTTTGGTCTCCTGACAGAGTAAAAAGTAAAATTCAATCTCGTTATCCACTGCAAAGGCTGAATATATAGCTATAGGTATCTGTTGTGAGCAACTCCTGTTGATGAAACAAATGCTGTTGGACTATGGGATTGCACAACCTACAATGAGTCTTTTCTGTGACAATACAAGTGCTATAAACATCTCGAAAAATCCTGTTCAGCACTCTTGGACCAAGCATATTGACATTCGTCATCATTTCATCCGAGAACTTGTTGAAGAAAAGATCATTACATTGGGTTATGAACTACTGAAAAACAACTTGCTGATATTATCACAAAGTCTCTTGACACCAATCGTTTCTGTGATCTTCAAACATCGATTGGCATATGCTCTCATTGATAAGTATCACAGGAACAATGGCTCACATAGATACATTTAAAGTCTGAGATATTCCTGGCCACACTGCTAAGTGAGCGAATGTCAAAATTTTCATAGCAACGATACTATCCATACTACCTTCGATTTCATCATCGATGCCATCGAAATAGTATATCGATCCAATCAACAATTGTGGGAAATACGATGCTTCAACTATAAATTCCTTCCCACAGTCAGACTACATTCAATTGTCTTCCTGATTTCCAACGACCATTCGCACATCTCTTGATGAAAGACATAACGATGGTATCATCGATAAGGGTGTTATATTAAGAGAAGAATTCATGTGAATTCCTAATACTTACTTTCCAGTATTTCATCTCTTCACCATGATCAAGGGAAAAGTAAAGTCGTCTCTCCATCCTCTGAAATCTAAGAATGTACCATCGAAAACCAGCAGGCATCAACCTATGGAAGGACATCCATCTGTTATCATTGAATGTACTATGCTTAATAGTGTCATAGAATCGTTTGGTGTGGATCTACTTCTGGAAGTAATCGGTTGGCAGAATATCCTCAATCTTGGAGGATCATATCAGCTAGGGGTGATTTGTAAATTTTTTAATCACTGTCATATCATTAGTGATGATCCTCCTAGCATTCGGATTAACCTTACACACTACTCAAAACTAATCACTCCAATCACCTTGGCTCATCTTCTTGATCTAGAGGTCACTCACATTACAGTGACTTCTTGAAATCTCTACGATTTGGGTGTATGGGGAGAAGTAACTCGTGCACTCTGTCAAGGCACGACTGTTCCGCGGAATGATGAAAATCTGCTTCATGTCAACTATTTAGGCCCCACATTCAAAATTCTTCATAGCATTCTTAGGTCTAATGTATATCCCTGCAATATTAAAGTGGATCATCTTCCTCCTTTTGTGATCAATGTCCTCTATGATATATATCAAGAAATTCAAGTCTATCTGCCAACTCTTCTCCTCAAGCAAATCATTCGTGTAATCCAAGGCAATCATCGGGAGACACTATTCTTCCCTGTGCTCATATGCAAACTAGCACATCATGCGGGCCTACCTGCCACCTTTGATGAAGTATATATTGAAAAATGGTTTAACAGCAATGCAGCACTGACAGCACAACAGTTGTTATCTCGGCCAAGTGCTTCCATTCCAAGGGGTGTTCCACATGCTTCACCGTTCAATCGACCTATACATGCAGGGTCAAATCCCATGCCATTGCTAAGCCTCGAGTCAATTACAAATAGTTAATCTTATCACCTCGAACATCATCTGCTAAATGGGATGGCAGGGTTGGAAGACTGATTACATCTCTGCGAATGGCGTATTACTGCGATTGAAGATAAAGTCGACATTCTCAAGTACACCACTCAGCAAGTGATGGATTTATTCACGCATCACTCTTCTCAAGGACATTAAGCAAGTGCAGTCCTTCTCTAAATATCAAATGCATTTGATGTTGTGATTTTTTTTTTTTTTTTGATTATACTACTGCTGTCTGGGGCAATAGATCTTTTTGATGACTTGGCTGAACTCAATTTGCATTTTGTTGTCATCCTCCAATCTCCTTCCTTAAGAAATGTCTGTGCTGATTGCATTATCTATTTACCTTCTTGCCTTATTTGATGTATGCTTACCAGTGTTACACATCTCTATACATGTATCTGCAGTTCTCCCATATGATTAAATCTTCAGTCAATATCACTTGTTATACCTTTGCCAATGACTAACAAAAAGGGGGAGAAAAGTTAAAACACCCCATGTGGAAAATTGGATATTTATGCTCTGATATGTTGCAGGTGTAAGGGGGTGCAGCTGCACCAAGAAAAGAGGGCTTACAGTAAGGGGGAACAAATTCTGGTTATGTACATGAATGTGTTAGAATTTGTAAAAATGTATAAACACATGTACGCACAATTTAGGATGTGTCTGTCTAGATATTATCATAGGGTGTTTTGGGTATTTTGTCACGTAATTGACAAAGGGGGAGATTGAAAGTGCACCTACTAGTGCCTTGGTTTGTCAATTACCATGTGAGTTGAGTCAGGAGGACTGCAGAGCCTAAACAGGAAGAACAATTCAAGTGTCTACCTCAACCGGATGTGTGGAAGCTCATCATAGGTAAATCATAGCCTCACATCCTATTTCCCAAAACACCAGTTGATTAAAACCCTTAAAATCAACTTAGAACATATGAGGGTTTTTGGGTAAGTGAATTGTTTTAAATAGCAGAAAATCTTTAAGTTTGCTTACCTTGTCGATTGTATCAATACACATTTCGATATGATCAACCAGCACCGTCGATGTCCTCGACTCTTGATCGATACTATCGATAATAGGACAAAAAGTGTCCAGCAACCGCATACTCATCTAGACAGATTTATCGATATAACCATCGATATCTTCGATATTCAAAAATCAAGCCCATCGAAAGTGGGTCGATAATATCGACAGGCAGATTTCTGACGCCCCTGTTTTTCTAAAGAAAACTACTATGCGCTTTGATATATTGATGACTGTTACGATTCAATCTGAATTCAAATATCGATCATATCGATAGTGGGCACGCATTTCTTCTAGCAAAATATTTCAAGGTGTTCTTAACTTTGATTGGGGGCCACTCGAGGAAATCGATATTCTTATATCGATGCTGTCGAGACTGGGTCAATTGGATCGAGTTTGAACACAAACTGTCCAGCATGCTTATAGAAAAATCTATACGATTTATCGATCCCATCAATACGGCCTCGATATCATCGATATTCAAATTTCGATGACATCGGTTGACCCTCGATCATATCCTAAAAACCTGAAATATTTCTGGCTAGTCTCTCTCATTTTTCAAATGTCGATAGATCGATCCCAGTCTCGATGGAATCAGAGTTTAAAATTCGATAATATTGACACATGTATCGATCTCATCGATCAGTTGGCAAAAGGTTTCAAAAGCATATGACATTTGAGTTTATATTATCGAGTGGATAGTCGATCCCATCGAGAGTATACACTCGATAATATCGACCCTGCTCGATGATATTGAACTCTGTCATAAATATGACCGTTTTATATCTGTTGGAACCTTTTACCTATATAAAGAGAGACTTGTCCATACTACTGGTAGAGAAAGAAGAGAGTGCTATTGTGTGTTTTACCTCTAAATCATATACCCAAAGCCCTTTCTCTTACGGGAGTTCATCTTTCAATTCACTCTCATTCATTAACATTCAATAGAGTAGATTGGGAAATGAACTTTCACATTCAAGGATCCTTCAACAACTATCTTAACAGCATATCATTAAGTTGGGATGCCTTGAATGAATAGATGACGAGAATCACTCTATCTTCCTTATAGGAAAATTCTAAGAGAGTAGATTTTCGTCCTAACCTTGACCCAACCTGAAGCCAAATACTTGTATATCTTTTGTGTTACGGATCAAGGGAACTGAAGACTCTTCAACAATAAGAAGAAAATCTTCATCACTGCACTTAATGGGGCTCATTAACTTATCTGTAAGTACCTAGAGTCCAGAGGACACTTGTGATCATTCCTTTCTAGGATTATGTCTTAAGTGTTGCTCACCCTTTAAAGTCCTCGTAGGAGGCCTCCGGTGGGAGTGTACGCTGTGGGTGCGTTGTGTGGACCCTTGCTCTGTGGAAAGCATAAACATCTAGGTTCATTGTGTGGACCCTTATTCCGTGTGGGCATAAACATCTGATTAGGATGCACCAGTAAAACTCTAGGGTTAGAGGTGAACCGAGTAGAAACCTTCGTGTAAAGGTTGATCGTGAACCTGATTTAAAACCTTTGGTTTGAGGTGAACCCTGGAAAACCTCCTTAGTGAAATCTGGTACACTTAAGGGATGAGTACGACAGCCGGGAGTGGAGTAGACAAGTAGTCGAACCACTATAAAAATGACTGTGGTTGTGATTGTTATTGTTTTTCATTGTGTGATATTTCTCACATGCTTTTATATTTGATTGTCTAAGATCACACCTCATATACACACACAGTCATATCCATCACAACTTATATGCAACATGTTTATCTTTCAAGAAGTTTGTGATTGAATCCTCTACTAGGCTTGAAAGCTAGTCGAGTTACATCTGAGTAATCTTGTAAATTGTATATCTAATAGGATTAGTGCAATAGGAGTTTTAAATAAATCTTAAATCTTTAAAAAGACCTATTCACCCCCTCTAGGACATATTGGCATATTCCTACTTCGACTCAAGCGGTCTTCATTGCAATTTCAGTTCGATCCTTGGGTGTAGTGCGTATAGTAGCCCAGCAGGCTCAGACTCAGGACCCTCAGTCTTTCAGAATGCTTCCCCTACTAGCTCAGGGCAGTTTTTATTCTGTGCATAGGCCAGGACCCGTAGTCGTCAGCCAGTGGAGTCGTTGAGGGTATTATTCTTGTTTCTGCTTGCATTGCTCATGTTTTGTTTGAATCTGGTGCTTCCTATTCCTTTGTGGCCAAGCATTTTTGCCGATCGACCGGTATTCTGTCGGAGTTTGTGTCTGAAGCCTTGACCATTTCGACTCCCATGAGGAAGTCTGGAGTATTGTCCCGTCGGTGTCCTTCTTGCTTAGTGTTTGTGGGTGAGATGTTCCTTCCTGCCCGATCTGTTCGTGATACCGATGGCAGGATTTGATGTGATTTTGGGTATAGTCTGTTTTGCGGAGTATCGTACCATCTTAGACTGTGCTGCAAGGACAGTTACATTTCGTATTCTAGGCTTGCCAGTGTTTCAGTTCGTCGCTGAGCCCAGAAGAGAGCCGTTATCTCGTTTCTTGGCTTCAGTCATTGACGATTCTGTGGCAGAGAGTATTAAGCAGCTGCCTATTGTTGGTGAGTACGCGGATGTGTTTCAGGAGATTTCAGGTTTAACCCCGCATCGACAGCTGGAGTTCCAGATTGATCTGGTGTTCGGTACTGCGCCTATCTCAAAGGCTCCCTACCGGATGACACCGATAGAGTTGAGGGAACTGCAGGAGCAGTTGGATGAGCTTCAGGAGTTAGGTTTTATTCATCCCAGTAGTTCACCTTAGGGTGCCCCGATATTGTTTTTAAAGAAGAAGAATGGTTCGTTGCGACTCTGTATGGACTATCGCGAGCTCAATAGAGTCACCATCAAGAACCGATACCCGTTTTCCTGTATTGATAATTTGTTCTTTGGTCACATCATGGGGAGGAAGAAGTGACATGGGAACGAGAGACAGAAGTTAGGGAGAAGTACCCTCACCTGTTCAGTGGCACACCGCAGGGAATTTCGAGGGAGAAATTTTTTTTTTTAGGGGGTAGACTGTAACACCCTGTACTTTCAGTACACGGGTGTTACCTTCTAAACCCACACTAAACTAAAATGATATTGAGTTAACCAAAGATTTGAACTCCACATACATAGGATGGGGATTCCAGTCAACGTTGAAGCCATCCATCGGGGTCTCCAAGAGTCAAAACACGTCCTACGACAGTCAGGAAGGTGAGACTACTCGAATACTCTAAAATGTGGAGCCATTATGTTAGTTAATGCTGGGGCAAAATGCTTGTCACTAACAACTGAGAATTTTTTGACAATAAACAAAACATTCATCATGACTAATACCCTATATTAACCATTGAAAAAGATTATCAGTCCCACCTGATCGACAGATCATGGCATATAAGCCAATGACGGCCCAATGGTGCATATAGCAAGCCACCTAGGGCTCACCATCGACCCAACATAAGCCAAGGGCCCTAGATGATGTCCTCCAATACAAATGAACGGTATAGATTATGGTAACAACATTCCAGTGGGTCCCAACATGGGGCATGCACACAAGAACACGTGTATGAGGTGCACCAAGTCATCTCCTCGATCGAACACGTCTTGCGAATACAAATATCTCCCGTCTTTCTCTCTCTGTTTCTAACCGAACACGTGTGCGAGGTGCACCAAGTCCTCTCCTTGACCGAACACATCTCGACCGACTATTGCAAATACCAATATCTCCCACCTTTCTCTCTTTGTTTCTAACCAACCTACTTCAATCTTATAAGTGGGCCACCACGATCGCTTTCTGAGCATTCTAAACCGTTCAAATCCTTCGTGGGACCCACACGAACAAAACAGTATAACCGTTTGATCCCTCGTAAACGGATGATAGAGATCGATTACCACCGTCCAATCCATGCCAAATATAGCCCGACCCGAGCCTGTGAAGGACAGAGAGAGTCAGAGACTGACTTCGAATCTCAGCCATCCAAAAGGAGAAACAATCTCAGCCTTCGTCATCTCCCTCTCCCTCTATAAGACAGGACGTTGTAGCCCTTAAAAATTCGCACCAAGTAAGAAGGAAGAGTGTGAAAGAAGAGGAAGAAACAGAGACTGTTGTGGCTAGAACGTTAGGTCAGCATCCACCCACCTTAGGTAATCCATCTTCGTTCTCCTTTTAAGTTGATTCTTAGGTTGCTACCAAACCCTGCATAGATTGAAACCACGACCAAACAATGGCCGTGTGTTACGTCATTTGCAACCCTGTTTCAGTCCGAGTCCAAGCCAAACTATGGCTGTGATATGGACTGAGATATCAGCTTGACAAGGGACCCTGTTTGGGACCTAGGCTGAGCAAATCCACAGCCCCATTTAAGTCTGGAATCAAACCTGGAGTAAGGCCGAGAAAATAAGTCGGTTTGGAGCTCGGTCTGGAGTTGATGCCAGACTGTTCGAAAGACCCTCAAACGGCCCTCTTTCGACCACTGTAGGAACCACATGTATGTGCATGGACAAGAAGGATCGACGTGGTCTTGCACGATCTTCCTCCCTCTACCTAACGAACGGTTCAGATCCACCGTTTACTCCACGATGGTGGCCTGCAGCGAGGAAACGATACCTCTGTTACAAAACAGAGTCGATGTGCGTCGACTCTGAGTAATGAAAAGGAGTGGTGGGCTGGTCCTGGGCCCTGCAAAAATGCAGGTGGACCCTACCCATTTCCAAGTAGGCTGCCCTGTGTTGGGCCTCGCCTAGCATCTCCCTGTGGGCCTCACACTGATGCCAGGTGGGCCACACTAGACTATAGGGGACCGTCCCTCCAGGGACGTTAAAAACCCTGACCATCCAGTGATAGACGTTAACTGCCAATCAGCTTACCATGCAAAAAGTTGAGATCTCATCATACCTGATGAGTCTCGAAAATATGAACAGTCCACCTGGAACAGAACCTCAGGAAACCCTCTGGTCTCAATTTTTACATTGAACCGAAACTTTGGTGGGCCCTGATAGGTGCAAATAGTTTCTTCCGTTGATTTGAAGTTATCTTCGTTATGGGCCACCAGAATCTTAGACTAGGGTGAGAGTTCACCCCCTTGGGTTTCTTAGGATTCCACATCTTATGGACCGTTCGGATTCAACACCCATGCTCACATGGGACCCATATGTGAAGAGAATACTCGGTGCATATGTGCGCTAGGACGTGAAACCGAGGACACTGTATAATGCCAATCAATTCACGTGAAACGCATGCAAAAGATTTGAGATTTCAAAAAAATTCGAGATCTCATCATACCTGATGAGTCTGGAAGATCTGAACGGTCTACATGGAGCAAGACCTCATAAAATTCCCTGGTGCCAATTTTTACCTTGAACTAAAACTTCGGTGGGCCATGATTAATGCAAACAGTTTCTGCCCTTGAAATTACATTTTCCTTGCTATGGCCCACCGGAATCTTAGATCAGGGTGAAAATTTAACCCCTAAAGTTTCTCGAGATTCCACATCACATGAATCGTTCAGATTCGACACACATGTTTATATAAGACCCACCTACCTACAAAACCAACTTGTACTCATGGTTAGGCACAGCCAGGGCCGTCCATTTGTTAATTAAATGAGCCAACGGACCACATCGGCATGTGTTCGTTCACACCGTCCAAAATAGTGGGCCACCCATACTAATAGTTGGGTCCCACCTATTAGGACTGACGGGTGTACTCTCCAGTATGTATAATATATGAACGTCATACGTGGGGCCCACAGTTACGTGGGAACCACCAGGCATATGTATATATGTAGTACATACGTGAATTTTTATGCTGGCCACACGGGTTCGCCACTGAGGGACGTGCTCCATCTGAGTCATCTGTCTGTTTGACGAACACGTCCTTATGACGGTGGGTCGCATAGAAGGTTTCCCCACCTGGATGATGGGGTCATCTAGGCCGTCCATCGACTGACATTCGGACCCTGGACAGTTGAAACTGAGAATAGTATTATATATCCATATGGTGTATGTATTTCATGCCATGGGTTACATACACACTATATATAATGTAGGCATGTACATACTAGGTAATACGTAGATAATATATACAATGTACACATATACACCTTATTGTATATAATATAGGCATGTATATTATGTGATGCATACACACTATGTATGCAATGTATGCATATTGTGTATGTAATGCATGCATAATATAAATGCTATGTGGCAATTGAATGTAGCAAGTGGGTGCTGATTGGGCCCAATTCACACTAATATAGGTGGCACATATTGCCAGGCCAATTGCCTTTGGGTTCAGCCCAAGAAAACTTGGTCTAGGGCCTTCCTATCCTCCACCTGTTCTCATATGATCAACTTGGTGACTCGTTATTTATTATGAAGAAACTTGTGCAGGGAGTCCCGTGAGTGGTGTAAGTGCACCATCTCCTCAAGGAAACTTGCCCCTTGGAGCAGTCTACGAATTGATTGGTGATGATTCTTTCCCCTTAAGCTTTCCACCCTTAACTAAACTAGAAATAACAGCTTTATTAGCATAAATGGCTAACTAGACTAATGATAACTATGTGTAGAAATAAACTGTATTCACTTGATTTATCTGTTTAACATGATAATTCTCACGCTTACTATTATTAGATTCTTGATCTCTTTAAACTGCCTAAGTGAATAATCTAGTCCTTCCTGTCATGTAAATTCAGTTGATGTATATTAATAGAAACACATGTGTCATTCTTTATTCTCCTTTCATATCGTGATATATGTCGATATGATACACACATTGCTAAAATCTCTCAATGGGAAATCCTAATAAAGGAGAGTCCGTGCTTAGGGTGTAACTAGATTGGTTATGACATAAGTAGGCCCCTGACATGGAGGTTTTGGTGGTGGTGCTTAACCATAAGGTTTACCATCCATGTGTGTTTCACCTAACTGACTTGGGATGGACTCCATAACCCTTCCAAATACCGTTGTTTACTTGCTTTTGAATCATTCATGCCGACACGTTTAAATTGCCACTTTTGGTAATTTCAATATTTCACCCCTAGTCGGCATTAGTGGTAGCCCCTTTATGTTAAATTGATTGACCACATGTTAGTGGTTGCTACATACACCCTAAGATGGTAATCTCATGGGCTGGGGATGGTGGTAATGGGACACTATGCCTAAGCCGTCGGCCTACGCTGGACCATGTGCTCCCCGTAGTGATCGTGAGCTTACTTAAATTGGCTGGTTTCAAATGAACTAATAATGGGCTGACAAGTCATGCATACATAGCATATTTTGATGACTTGGATCACTTTGCCCTACGTTTACACTGTGTGTTGCGCTTATGACGAGTCATTGATTGTGATTTTGACTCGGATTATCATACCCTGCGATTACGCTGCGTGTTGCGCTGATAACCAGTCTTATCCCTGGGTGACGACCTCAATGTCCATCAGGATGTTTTTCCCGAGATATAAGCCGTCTAGATATTTTACTCGGGCCGATGATTGCATTCATACATCCATACACTTAATAAGACTGCATCTACGTGTTTTGGATTACCTGTATGTTTTTATGTTATTCCTTATTTAGGGCGGCAGTGTGTAATCTTAGTGGGAGATCACACTGAGTTGGCCACTCATTCATCAATATTCAACTGTACAGAGGACATAGGGACAGAAGAACTTGCAGAGGAGCTGGAGGCGATTGAAGTCTAGGAAGAGGCTTACAATGAGGAGTCGTACCAGGAGGTGGCTGCCTATTTTGATTTAAATCAATAGTCTACTTGCTTATTAAACATTTCAGTAGCATTTTGGAATTAAGGACTTTTGTATATGGCCCCCAGCTGAGTGGCCCAAGATGTTATTACTGTTGGGTTTTATTTAATACTACGCTTGGTTCTGTTAATTGCACTTTGATTTGGATTTGATTATCCTTTTGCTTACCAGTTAACACTTAGGTTTTCAAGAGACGAGTGATATACTCGGGTCTTAAAAATTAAGGCGTTATAGGAGGGCACGTTTTTCAAGATGATCACTCACTTTTATGCAAGTTCCAACACACACCATCCACACACTACCTAAACCCCATCCTCTACACCACCCACTACCCACACACTACCCATCCCTACCCCAAACCTATAAGTCTATGGACCTTGTTTATATAACCCTACTTTTCATGATGGGTTTCCCTATCCAAGGTGAGAGAACTCATGATTACTCTCCCTCTCTCTCTTTTCTAGCAAATTTTCATACTTTCCATCTCATTTCTCTCTACTCTCTCTCTCTCTCTCTCTCTCTCTCTCTCTCTCTCTTCTCATTTTCTCTTCCATTTGTAAAAAATCCAGCAACTTTCTCATTCCATCCAGCCCCTTCTCTCCCTAATCTCTCTAAATCTATCCATTTCAAGATCATCTCATCCATTGATTTTTCTTCCTTGGAGCTAGAGGAGCAAGGAGACTTAGATTTTTGTAAGGATCAAGGTGGGTGCTCTCCATATCATGTAGATTTTTTCTTCTTAATGTAGATCATTCCCTCCTCATTTTGGATGTGTAAGACCCACCAATCAATGGTGGAGATCCTACACAACCATCTAGATGTGGCCATGAGGCCCACATTGTACATGCATGTCCATGCATGGGATTCTTCCCTTGATGGACCCCTTGCATGAGGATTTCTCCTATTTTTCTAGGTATGAGGGGTCATCTAGACCCTTGCATGTGGCTTGGATGACATCCCAACCATTTATCTCAAAGATCTAAGCCATGCATCATAATATCTATGTTGTACAATGTGTTTTAATTATTGTTTGTGGTTGTGATTGTGTGGGGACGACTTAATAGTGGCGGAGCCCTCCCCTGATGGTCAGAAGTTCTTCCTTCTCCTTCTTTCTTTCATAATCAGATGATATTATGTGTGGTCCACTTAATGGGCCTGGATTGCCCAAAAAAGCCTAGTAAGGAAGGGACATCTATATTCAACTCACACTATGGTTTAGATGCCCTTTTTTCTCCACCTTAAATGTTCTTGTAAGGGTGGGAATTTGGGAGTTTGTTCAAGATAATTGTGGGGCCCACTAGGGTGGGCCATGGTACCCAACTTATGGGCCAATCCTGTTCTTAATAGGCCCATGCACTTATTTTATTTCATGCATGTATTGCTGTCCAGAAACTTTTGGACAAATTTTTGTTGGACTTTGGGCTTAAATTTGGGACTAATTGGGGGATTTTTTATACCCATCAAATATATTTTTCTGAACGGTGGGGATATCATCTTGATGTCCTCCAAATTTCAACCCCAACTGACCTTCATTGTGGTCCCAAAGGTGTGGTCAAAGTGAGGTGGACAGTTAGGATTTTCTACACAGTTCCAGCAACATTCCACCCTGGACAGGTTGGAATTTTAAAATTTATTAAAATAGCATTAAGTGTCTAAAAATTCTAAATATTTACAAGGGTGTGGCCCACCCATGGTAGGACCTACCTACAAAATTTCAGGGCAAATGGACCCCTATACACACCGTGCCAAGGACCGGATTACTCAACTATGTTGGGACGTCCAGGTCTGTCCGATTTTCTTGATAGACTGTTTTGTTTAAATTAAGTAAAGTACTTAAGAATATCCAAAAATTTTAAAATTTTGTGGGGATGTGTCCCACCTATGAAAGTGTCACTTTGTAAAATTTCAGCCCCAAATGACCCATTTGGGCATCTAAAAGAATGGGCCAAGATGGTTGGACTGCTACATTTTTCTGCTGTGCAGTCTAACAATATGCCTTGATAAAAACTATAATTTAAAAATATTTTCTCTGATGGTGGGCCACCTTTTTGGGTTTCTTCTTATTGTATGCATAATGAGAGACTTTGGCCCTCAATTTCTAAAATTTTAGAGTCCTTGGATCCACTCCAATGGAGTGCCCAAATTTAGGACAGCAACATGCATTGTAGAAATTTCCTGTATATTATTGTCCCTTGTTATTTCAGAACTTTTGGCCCCCATCCCATTAGGCTTTGTGTATGATTAGTTGGGGACCCATCCCTGATGTTCTAGGGCCCATTGGGGCCATGATTGTGGGGCCAACCATATTGAGAAAATTGGATATTTATTGCTCCCTTATATTTTAGAATATTCTTGGGCTTAATTAATGCCTTTTTGGGTCTCCATTGATGATCATTTGTGGGACCCAAATATAAACCAGATTTTGGAACTTCCTAGTGGTCCCAGATTGGGCTATAATGTCTCAGCTTAGCCTAGCCATATGTTGGACTGACTTCCACCATTTTGATGGACTTATGGGCTGAGATAAAGGTGGTATTAGGCACTTGGTTGCCCACTTAGATTGCTAGTTGTTGGGCTGATATAGTGGGGCCCATTTCATCCAACTTAAACTTATTTTTAAGCCATGTTTTTATGCTCATGAGCTACCCATTAAGTTCAACTAAATGTATAAGTCTTATGGCCCTTGGGGCTTACTGTAAGACCCGTATCCTAATCCGCACTGTTCCGTTGATTCCCGCGACCCTTCTCGCCAGATTCCGGCAATCCGCGACTTATGGTTGACGTTGCGCACGACCGTAAGTCGTATCCTATTCATTTGAGCCGGCTTAATCCAAGACTTGTATCGTTGCGACCGCACCGTCGCCGCGGTTCCAACGCCGCAACTCACGCACCGATCCGATACCCAGACGATGAGATACGGACCCACGTTCAGTTCGAGCAAAAACACCGCGCGTTGCAAATCCCAAGGAATCTCTACAATATGTCCCATCAATCCCATCAATCACCCATCAATCACCTCTCATGTCAAGTACACACACACCCATGCTTCCTTTCTCCACAAGTCAAGCAACCACCCAAGTCAACTAACACATCACCTCACCCATCACTCACCTCACCCATCACTCACCTCACCCATCACTCACCTCACATCACTCCATCTCTCATTAATCACACCTCTCTCTCTCATTTCTCAACACTTCAACCCAAGCAAGGGAGAGCCCCAACGTCCAAGCCTCCCCATGGAGAGAAGTGCATATGTGAGGCCCACTTTCCACTCCCAAATCTTCCATCCTAGCCATCTAATTCCCATCTCCACCATCTAAGTAAAGCTCTAGGAGACCGGCTATCCAACGGACCAAGAAGATCTAGAGGTGGGTGCTTCTATAGGGTAGATTTATGTGTTTTTATGGTGGACCAAGTGAGGCCCACCGATCAATGGTGTGGATCTCACTTGGGACCTTTATTTGTGGCCGATGGACCACTTAGATCATCATGATCGTTCCATGATGGGGCCATTCTCCATGGACCCCATCATGATGTTTATTTCATTTCAAAAAGGTCATCTAGACCGTCCATAACGGTGGAGAATGGATCTCCACCGTTGATTTACATTTTTGATGGTCCTTCGTTCAAAGGGGTCCGTTGTTGTATGATTTCATGTAAGGGAGGGCCCATAATGACGGGGACCCTCCATCATAAGCCGTGTCCCACTCTCCATGTCTCTCTCTCTATTTTATTCTTTATTTTTAATTTATTTTATTTTATTTATTACAAAAGAATGGGGTGGCCCACTTGAATAGATCCCATCTGGATGCATTTATTTTATCCAAGTGGGGCCCACCTTTCACACCACTTTCATGCCGCCCATCAGGTGGTGGCCCACTTCAACAGAGCCTGCCATATATAAAAAAAAAAAAAAAAAAAAAAAAAAAATAAATACATAAATTTATTTAACCGTCCAGCGTCCCAGACGCTGGACGCTGTGAAGAAAAGAAAAAGAGAGAGAAAAAGGGAAGAAGGAAAGAAGAAAAGAAAAAAAAATGGGGTGGCCTCCTTGCATAGGCCCCACCCTGATGTTTTAGTCCGATCCAAGCCGTCCATCCTCTTGTCCATATAGCTTTAACCGTCAAATAAAAGAATGGGACTGATCTGAATGTCATGTGGGTCATAGCAAGGGAAACATTGGCCGTTACCGTTGGATAATTTTCTGGTATTTCTATGCTACCAAAAAAATTGAACTTCGGACTCATTTCAATTGTTACGGGCCCCTGAAACCAATGGACGGGGTGGATCTGTTGGAAGTGGGCCCCAAATGCCAAAAACCCCAAAAATAAGGGATTCCATTTTTTCTTTAAAAAATTTGCAAAGAGGCTAAGCCTCTGACGTGCAGCAGGAGCTGCAGCAGGCGGGCGCGGGCTGACGTGCAGCCACCCACGGCTGCTGCCGTGGGCCCCACCATGATGTATATGTGAATCCACGCCGTTCATAAGGTGGTCCCCTCCTCAGGTGGGCCCTCCTCCTAGTTTCAACCAAATCCAACGCTCGGGTGGCCCACATCATATGAAACTGTGTGAATTGAGTGTCTACCATTGGACTCTTTTGTGGGCCACAAAAGTTTTGAATAAAGGTGAAATTTGTGTCTTCCTTTCTCTCAGGAACGTGTGACCTGGTCAACTGGTTGGATGAAAAATATATGCTATGGTGGGCCCCACATGGGACCCACAGAGAAGTGGTGTTTGCAATCCACCGTCCGTACGGACGGTGGAGCCCACTGTACATATGTGTAGGCGTGCGTGGGTGTGTACGCATGTGTGTGCATGTGTGTATGCATGTGTGAGTGCACATGTGCGTGTGCATGTAGGTGTGTGTATATACAATATTATATATATTTCCTATAATATGGTGTATATATATATATATACATATATATACTTACCTATGTATATATATTGTATATGTATTATATAGTATATTAAAATTTTGGTGGGCCTTCATGTGACCCCCGCCACGATGCATATGTTGCATCTAAACCGTCCATTTATTCGTTTTTATAAAATTATTTTATGGCATGGGCCAAAATGAGACAGATCTATGGTTCAAATGGGCCACCATGACACGTGTATAGGGCCCTTTATTGATTTAACCTTGGCCATTTATTGAGGCCTACCTTGGTATATATATGAGGACTAAATGGTCACCCATTTGGTACATATAAGGGCTACGGGATTAAGCTCACCTGGCATTATAATGCCCATGGGTTTGGGCCCATTTGACATATGCAATACCCATGGGATCCGGCCCACCTACTCTATATAAAGCCCCTGGGAACAAGCCCATTTGATGTGTATGGGGCACAAAGGGAGTAGCCTAGTTGATATATTTGTGTGCATAGGCCCATCTAGCATGTTTAAAGCCCAAGTTGTGAGACCACTTTAATATACTTCAAGGCCCATGGATCGTGGACCCTTGCAATGTACATAAGGCTCATTAGTGAGGCCCATTAATGCAAACCACTTAGTGAATGTGAGGCCCATATAATACGACCCATTTGAATATACCTAAGGCCCAGGAATCAACGCCTAATGGATGTCCTTAGGGTCCATTGCAATGTACGTTTCTCATGGTTCGTGAAATGATATTTATGGCAAACCGTGCCTGGGAAACAATGTTGGTTTGACGTCCACATTGTATGTACGATGTTGGTTAAATGTCCGCATTGTAATTCTCTTTAGGGCCCATTGATAGGTCTATACCTGTTACTATTCATTGCCTAATAACATGTTTAGAATAATCTCACGACTCATGCCCATACGCATCATATGTATGCTTGATATGAGTAATGACTGATCATAGCATACGCCATTGGACAGACCATCTATGGGGCTCGTTAGGTGACTGAGCACCCCACATGATCGCGCAGTACGCGCTGGATTGCTGCATGTTCTGACAGCGTGATTCATGCATCTCGCATACGTATGACTTGATCACTGCACGCCCTAGCGACATCAGGGCCATGGCTCCACAGGTACATCGTGGATGGCCGTATGGGATACCGGAAATGCATATTCTAGCACTGTGGGCACTTAGGATGTCCTTGGGTGAGAGTCCCAGAACCTTTTTGGTACCAGGAGATGCTCCAACGTCTAGACCGAGTGGATACACGAGCGCCCGAGTGCCAAATACCAGTAGGCCGCGTCTCCCACTGTGTCGTGGTCGGTTGGAAGGGGGTGTGGCCTTATCCGCCTGAGTGAGAGGGCTATAAGCTAGGCTGAGTTTGACTAGCTCGCAAATGAGTCCGCTATCGACGAGCCGGGTAGGTATTGGCATACTACTGGTCAGGCGGATAGTGAGGTCTTATCCGCTTGCTTGACTGTGCAGCTAGGGAGGTGGCAGTCTCTGCATGTGTATTGGACCCCGGTGATATCCAGAGAGGAACTGTACTGGTATACGCATGTGAGGAATACCGACTTGCTTGGATTGCATTTCGCATATGACATTTGGCTATGTAGGCCTTGCATCGCATCGGTGTGGCCGATGACATTCATATCTTGCATCATGCCTTGCATTACACAGCCTTGGTATAATCATGGACTTACCGCATGCTTCCGCATTGTTCTGACATTGTACACTTGGCGTTTGCCTTACGCACACACTTGCACCATCCTCTAAGCTTTTGAAAGCTTATGCACGATAGTTGCGTGCAGGTAGCGTTGGACGACAGCAGCGCTGAGACAGGAGTGCACATCAGGACTTTTTTTGGAGCTTTTGATCACCTTGTATTTCCCTTTCTGCATTGTACTTAAAATTGTTGTTATAGTGGATACGTGGTGATGTTGTTTTGTGACTTGGTTATGTCTGTGGTTATGCTCCTTTACAAAAAAAAATTCATTCTGAAAATCCTCCTTGTAGGATCCCAGGATCGGAATCTGGCATTAGATTATCAGAAGCCGAGAATGGGGCACTATGGAGGCTGTCGACACCGGATTCGGCAATCGGGATTCATGTGAATCCGATTTTCGGGTTTGGGGCGTGACAGAAGTTGGTATCAGAGCATAACTTGGGAATACCTGAGTAATACATCACATATCTACTATAAATAGGTTCCGAGTCTGAATGATTTAACGATTTTTTTTCGACGTAACGCTTAATGTATGTGCCTTCGAGGATTCTCAAGACTGATAGGCCATTGTTCCTTCCTGTAGGAGACATTATGGCTAGAAGAACAACCCGAGCGAATCCCGCTCCACCACCCGCAGCTCCTGCTTTACCAGCCGCTACTCCTACTCCACCACCAGATAGTCCTGCCTTTGAGCCTGAGGATGCCACTCATTTTCCTGAGACAGGTGCGGATCCTACCGTACCTGTGAGTGCTACTCAGCTGCAGCAGATGTTGCAGGCGATGACCGCCATTCTTCAGGGGCAGAGCAGGCGTCCCACAGTGTCACCGGCCGAGGCTGAGCAGGAGCGTGCGAGCGCTCTTCTCAAGGATTTCCGACGGCACGATCCCCCACGTTTTCGGGGTGAGCCGGACCCTACTGCTGCAGAGTTATGGTGCTCCGAGGTGGAGAAGATATTCGACACCATGAGATGTACTACTCAGCAGCGAGTTCCATTGGCTGTATTCCTCCTGCAGGGCGAGGCTCAGTATTGGTGGGCATCTATAGCCCGATCAGTAGCCACCGATTTTGAGTGGACCTGGGAGGACTTTATAGACCGGTTTGACCGGAAGTTCTTCCCCGAGCATGTGCGACAGCAGCGCGCACTTGAGTTTGAGACGTTGGTCCAGGGGGACATGTCTGTGTCTCAGTATGAGGCTCGGTTCGTCGCACTATCCAGATTCGCGACGTATCTTGTTGATGATGAGGGGCGGAAAGCCCGCCGTTTTGAGAACGGCTTACGTCCTGCCCTCCTGAGCCGTGTGATCGGACATATGCTTCCGACATTTGAGGAGATAGTAGAGCGAGCCTTGATATATGAGACAGATTGGGCCAGTGTGCAGAGAGCCCGTGATCAGAGGGGAGATCAGAAGAGGAAGGCACCCTCTAGTAGCTCCCATCAGCAGCATCGTTCACAGCAGCGGCGCACGACCCGCCCAGCATTCCGAGCACCAGCAGTACCCCCAGCACCATCTTCGGGATCGTTTTCAGGTACTTGCTTTGGGTGCGGTCGTACAGGGCATCGTAGGCACGAGTGTCCCCATCCGCAGCAGCAGCAGCAGCCGAGGGCACCACATCCACCTCCACGACAGCCGCCACAGCAGCAGCGACCGCAGCACCAGCCTCCTGTACCTCCTCCACAGCAGCTGAGGCAGCAGACTAGGCCCCCACAGCGACCACAGCAGCAGCAGAGACCTCAGAGGGGACCTGCACCTCCTCAGCAGGCTCAGGGCAGATTTTATGCCGCCCAGCAGGACCCTCAATCATCAGGAGGGGTCGTCGAGGGTACTCTTCCTGTCTCTGCATGCATTGCACGTGTACTATTTGATTCTGGTGCATCGCATTCATTTGTCGCCGATGGTTTCTGCCGATCGACCGGTTTGCCGTTAGAGTCTGCCCGGGAGGATTTGGTAGTATCGACGCCATTAGGGAAGACCGCAGTGTTGGGCCGATTTTGCGCGTCTTGCCCTATTTTGATTGGGGATATCTTCTTGCCTGCCGACCTATTTGTTTTGCCGATGTCCGGTTTTGATGTTATCCTGGGCATGGACTGGCTTGCCGAGTACTACGCCATATTAGACTGCTCTGCGAGGACAGTCACGTTCTGCATACCCGGCGTGCCAGAGTTTCAGTTTGTTGCCGAGCCCAGAGGAGGGCAGCTTTCTTGCCTGTTATCGTGTGCCGTTGAGGAGCCAGCTGCTTTGAGTATCGACCAGCTGCCGGTTGTTTGTGGTTTTCCTGATGTGTTTCAGGAGATTCCGGGATTACCACCTCGTCGGCATACCGAGTTTCAGATTGATCTTGTGCCTGGTACTGCGCCTATTTCGAAGGCCCCGTATCGTATGGCACCACTAGAGTTACGGGAACTGCAGAAGCAGTTGGACGAGTTGCGCGAGCTAGGCTTTATTCGTCCGAGCAGTTCGCCGTGGGGAGCGCCGGTACTCTTCGTAAAGAAGAAGGATGGCTCGTTGAGGCTTTGCGTAGACTACCGCGAGCTCAACAAGGTCACGATCAAGAACAAGTACCCGCTTCCGAGGATCGATGACTTGTTTGATCAGCTGCAGGAGGCGCAGTTCTTTTCAAAGATAGACTTGCGGTCCGGTTATCATCAGGTTCGGGTTCGAGATGAGGATATCCCGAAGACAGCCTTTAGGACGCGATACGGTCATTTTGAGTTCCAGGTCATGTCCTTCGGACTGACCAATGCGCCCGCAGTATTCATGCAGTTGATGAACGAGGTCTTCCGTCCGTATCTTGATCAGTTTGTCGTGGTGTTTATTGACGACATCCTGATATATTCAAGGACTCGTGAGGAGCATGAGCGACATCTTGAGATTACATTGCAGACCCTCCGTGCACACCAGCTTTACGCGAAGCTGGAAAAGTGTGAGTTCTGGCAGGAGGAGGTGAAGTTCCTCGGCCATGTAGTGACGAGGCAGGGTGTCGCTGTAGACCCCTCGAAGATAGATGCCGTGCGTCAGTGGGATCAGCCCACGAACGCATCCGAGATCCGCAGTTTTCTTGGTTTAGCGGGCTACTACCGACGTTTTATTGAGGGATTCTCTCGCATTGCAGCCCCGTTGACCAGATTGACCCGGAAGGGTGCCGAGTTCATTTGGGGCGACGCTTGTGAGCAGGCATTTATGGAGTTGAAGGACCGCCTCACGTCCGCTCCTGTCCTCACTCTTCCCTCAGGAAGTGATGGATTTGTTGTATTTACTGATGCCTCACGAGTTGGCTTGGGTGCTGTCCTGATGCAGCACGGGAAGCCGGTAGCTTATGCGTCCCGACAGCTCAAGGTCCATGAGCTGAACTACCCTACGCACGATCTAGAGCTGGCAGCGGTTGTCTTTGCATTGAAAGTGTGGAGACACTATCTTTACGGGGTGAGATTCGAGCTCTTTTCCGATCACAAGAGCTTGAAGTATTTGTTTTCTCAGTCCGAGCTGAACATGAGGCAGAGGCGTTGGATGGAACTCCTGAAGGACTACGATTTTGATCTTCAGTACCACCCGGGCAAGGCGAACGTGGTGGCGGATGCCCTCAGTCGTCAGCCACGAGGCCTGGTGGCGCATATGATGATTCAGGAGTGGAGGATGCTCGAGGATATAGCAGAGTACGACTTTGAGTTTGGTTTGCAGTCATCTATCGTTCAGCTATCGAGCTTGTCGATTCAACCCTCTCTTGTCGCAAGGGTGATCGACGCTCAACAGACAGACGAGTCGTTACAGGATTACCGAGCAGAGGCAGCATCTGAGAGTCAGACAGATTGGCAGATCGGTTCTGACGGTGGACTTCGCTTCAGAGGCCGATTGTGTGTCCCGGATATTCCTGATTTACGCCGAGATCTTATGACCGAGGCACATCGATCGCGCTTCTCTATTCACCCTGGCTCGACGAAGATGTATCGCGATATGAGACGCCAGTATTTTTGGTCAGGGATGAAGCGCCAGATAGCCAGTTTTGTGGCCGAGTGTGACACCTGCCAGCGTGTCAAGGCCGACCACCAGAGACCCCCTGGCCTATTGCAGCCGCTGTGCGTCCCGATGTGGAAGTGGGAGCATATATCTACCGATTTTGTCTTGGGTTTGCCGAGGACTCAGCGCGGTCATGACGCCATCTGGGTTGTTGTGGACCGTCTGACGAAGTCGTCACATTTTCTTGCGATTCGTGAGACTTGGCATACAGATCGGCTCGCCAGGATGTTCATTGATGAGATCGTGAGATTGCATGGTGTTCCTGTCTCGATTGTTTCAGACCGAGATCCGAGGTTCACGTCTCAGTTTTGGAAGAGCTTCCAGAGAGCGATGGGCACTGATTTGCAGCTCAGCACCGCGTATCATCCGCAGACCGATGGACAAACCGAGAGGGTCAACCAGATCCTTGAGGATATGCTTCGGGCTTGCGCGATTGATTTCGCGGGTAGTTGGGACGAGCACCTGCGATTGGCTGAGTTCGCGTACAACAATAGCTATCAGGCGACCATTGGCATGGCTCCTTTTGAGGCATTATATGGCAGACCGTGCAGATCTCCGAGTTGTTGGACCGAGGTTGGAGAGCGGCGTCTCCTAGGTCCCGAGCTTGTGCTGCAGACGTCAGAGGCTATCGACATCATCAGACAGAGGATGCGCACAGCTCAGAGCCGGTAGAAGAGTTTTGCTGATCGTCGGCGTCGTCCCTTGGAGTTTGCCGTTGGGGACTATGTGTATCTCAAGGTCTCACCCATGAAGGGTGTAGTTCGTTTTGGAACGAAGGGCAAGCTTGCCCCGAGATTCATAGGACCTTTCGAGATCACTGGGCGCATTGGCGCTGTGGCTTACCGGCTTGCCTTGCCATCGCAGTTGTCTGGCGTCCACAACGTCTTCCATGTCTCTATGTTGAGGAAGTGTGGGTCAGACATCGTCCCTGTTATCGATTGGCAGCCGTTGGAGGTTCGTGAGGACGCTTCATATATTGAGCAGCCAGTTCGTATCCTCGATCGAAAGGAGCAGGTCCTCAGAACCAAGGTCATTCCCTTGGTGAAAGTACAGTGGGGCCACCATAGTGTGGATGAGGCATCTTGGGAGCGCGAGGCAGAGATCCGCGAGCGTTATCCCCATCTCTTTGACGATTGATTGTATGATGTATCATGGTGCTTGATTACATATGATGTTATATTCCCTATTTCCTCTTCGAGATATGGTCAGTTGCAATGGTAGTGTAAATTTCGAGGACGAAATTTTTATTAGGTGGGGAGAGCTGTAAGACCCGTATCCTAATCCGCACTGTTCCGTTGATTCCCGCGACCCTTCTCGCCAGATTCCGGCAATCCGCGACTTATGGTTGACGTTGCGCACGACCGTAAGTCGTATCCTATTCATTTGAGCCGGCTTAATCCAAGACTTGTATCGTTGCGACCGCACCGTCGCCGCGGTTCCAACGCCGCAACTCACGCACCGATCCGATACCCAGACGATGAGATACGGACCAACGTTCAGTTCGAGCAAAAACACCGCGCGTTGCAAATCCCAAGGAATCTCTACAATATGTCCCATCAATCCCATCAATCACCCATCAATCACCTCTCATGTCAAGTACACACACACCCATGCTTCCTTTCTCCACAAGTCAAGCAACCACCCAAGTCAACTAACACATCACCTCACCCATCACTCACCTCACCCATCACTCACCTCACATCACTCCATCTCTCATTAATCACACCTCTCTCTCTCATTTCTCAACACTTCAACCCAAGCAAGGGAGAGCCCCAACGTCCAAGCCTCCCCATGGAGAGAAGTGCATATGTGAGGCCCACTTTCCACTCCCAAATCTTCCATCCTAGCCATCTAATTCCCATCTCCACCATCTAAGTAAAGCTCTAGGAGACCGGCTATCCAACGGACCAAGAAGATCTAGAGGTGGGTGCTTCTATAGGGTAGATTTATGTGTTTTTATGGTGGACCAAGTGAGGCCCACCGATCAATGGTGTGGATCTCACTTGGGACCTTTATTTGTGGCCGATGGACCACTTAGATCATCATGATCGTTCCATGATGGGGCCATTCTCCATGGACCCCATCATGATGTTTATTTCATTTCAAAAAGGTCATCTAGACCGTCCATAACGGTGGAGAATGGATCTCCACCGTTGATTTACATTTTTGATGGTCCTTCGTTCAAAGGGGTCCGTTGTTGTATGATTTCATGTAAGGGAGGGCCCATAATGACGGGGACCCTCCATCATAAGCCGTGTCCCACTCTCCATGTCTCTCTCTCTATTTTATTCTTTATTTTTAATTTATTTTATTTTATTTATTACAAAAGAATGGGGTGGCCCACTTGAATAGATCCCATCTGGATGCATTTATTTTATCCAAGTGGGGCCCACCTTTCACACCACTTTCATGCCGCCCATCAGGTGGTGGCCCACTTCAACAGAGCCTGCCATATATAAAAAATAAAAAAAATAAAAAAAAAAAATAAATACATAAATTTATTTAACCGTCCAGCGTCCCAGACGCTGGACGCTGTGAAGAAAAGAAAAAGAGAGAGAAAAAGGGAAGAAGGAAAGAAGAAAAGAAAAAAAAATGGGGTGGCCTCCTTGCATAGGCCCCACCCTGATGTTTTAGTCCGATCCAAGCCGTCCATCCTCTTGTCCATATAGCTTTAACCGTCAAATAAAAGAATGGGACTGATCTGAATGTCATGTGGGTCATAGCAAGGGAAACATTGGCCGTTACCGTTGGATAATTTTCTGGTATTTCTATGCTACCAAAAAAATTGAACTTCGGACTCATTTCAATTGTTACGGGCCCCTGAAACCAATGGACGGGGTGGATCTGTTGGAAGTGGGCCCCAAATGCCAAAAACCCCAAAAATAAGGGATTCCATTTTTTCTTTAAAAAATTTGCAAAGAGGCTAAGCCTCTGACGTGCAGCAGGAGCTGCAGCAGGCGGGCGCGGGCTGACGTGCAGCCACCCACGGCTGCTGCCGTGGGCCCCACCATGATGTATATGTGAATCCACGCCGTTCATAAGGTGGTCCCCTCCTCAGGTGGGCCCTCCTCCTAGTTTCAACCAAATCCAACGCTCGGGTGGCCCACATCATATGAAACTGTGTGAATTGAGTGTCTACCATTGGACTCTTTTGTGGGCCACAGAAGTTTTGAATAAAGGTGAAATTTGTGTCTTCCTTTCTCTCAGGAACGTGTGACCTGGTCAACTGGTTGGATGAAAAATATATGCTATGGTGGGCCCCACATGGGACCCACAGAGAAGTGGTGTTTGCAATCCACCGTCCGTACGGACGGTGGAGCCCACTGTACATATGTGTAGGCGTGCGTGGGTGTGTACGCATGTGTGTGCATGTGTGTATGCATGTGTGAGTGCACATGTGCGTGTGCATGTAGGTGTGTGTATATACAATATTATATATATTTCCTATAATATGGTGTATATATATATATATACATATATATACTTACCTATGTATATATATTGTATATGTATTATATAGTATATTAAAATTTTGGTGGGCCTTCATGTGACCCCCGCCACGATGCATATGTTGCATCTAAACCGTCCATTTATTCGTTTTTATAAAATTATTTTATGGCATGGGCCAAAATGAGACAGATCTATGGTTCAAATGGGCCACCATGACACGTGTATAGGGCCCTTTATTGATTTAACCTTGGCCATTTATTGAGGCCTACCTTGGTATATATATGAGGACTAAATGGTCACCCATTTGGTACATATAAGGGCTACGGGATTAAGCTCACCTGGCATTATAATGCCCATGGGTTTGGGCCCATTTGACATATGCAATACCCATGGGATCCGGCCCACCTACTCTATATAAAGCCCCTGGGAACAAGCCCATTTGATGTGTATGGGGCACAAAGGGAGTAGCCTAGTTGATATATTTGTGTGCATAGGCCCATCTAGCATGTTTAAAGCCCAAGTTGTGAGACCACTTTAATATACTTCAAGGCCCATGGATCGTGGACCATTGCAATGTACATAAGGCTCATTAGTGAGGCCCATTAATGCAAACCACTTAGTGAATGTGAGGCCCATATAATACGACCCATTTGAATATACCTAAGGCCCAGGAATCAACGCCTAATGGATGTCCTTAGGGTCCATTGCAATGTACGTTTCTCATGGTTCGTGAAATGATATTTATGGCAAACCGTGCCTGGGAAACAATGTTGGTTTGACGTCCACATTGTATGTACGATGTTGGTTAAATGTCCGCATTGTAATTCTCTTTAGGGCCCATTGATAGGTCTATACCTGTTACTATTCATTGCCTAATAACATGTTTAGAATAATCTCACGACTCATGCCCATACGCATCATATGTATGCTTGATATGAGTAATGACTGATCATAGCATACGCCATTGGACAGACCATCTATGGGGCTCGTTAGGTGACTGAGCACCCCACATGATCGCGCAGTACGCGCTGGATTGCTGCATGTTCTGACAGCGTGATTCATGCATCTCGCATACGTATGACTTGATCACTGCACGCCCTAGCGACATCAGGGCCATGGCTCCACAGGTACATCGTGGATGGCCGTATGGGATACCGGAAATGCATATTCTAGCACTGTGGGCACTTAGGATGTCCTTGGGTGAGAGTCCCAGAACCTTTTTGGTATCAGGAGATGCTCCAACGTCTAGACCGAGTGGATACACGAGCGCCCGAGTGCCAAATACCAGTAGGCCGCGTCTCCCACTGTGTCGTGGTCGGTTGGAAGGGGGTGTGGCCTTATCCGCCTGAGTGAGAGGGCTATAAGCTAGGCTGAGTTTGACTAGCTCGCAAATGAGTCCGCTATCGACGAGCCGGGTAGGTATTGGCATACTACTGGTCAGGCGGATAGTGAGGTCTTATCCGCTTGCTTGACTGTGCAGCTAGGGAGGTGGCAGTCTCTGCATGTGTATTGGACCCCGGTGATATCCAGAGAGGAACTGTACTGGTATACGCATGTGAGGAATACCGACTTGCTTGGATTGCATTTCGCATATGACATTTGGCTATGTAGGCCTTGCATCGCATCGGTGTGGCCGATGACATTCATATCTTGCATCATGCCTTGCATTACACAGCCTTGGTATAATCATGGACTTACCGCATGCTTCCGCATTGTTCTGACATTGTACACTTGGCGTTTGCCTTACGCACACACTTGTACCATCCTCTAAGCTTTTGAAAGCTTATGCACGATAGTTGCGTGCAGGTAGCGTTGGACGACAGCAGCGCTGAGACAGGAGTGCACATCAGGACTTTTTTTGGAGCTTTTGATCACCTTGTATTTCCCTTTCTGCATTGTACTTAAAATTGTTGTTATAGTGGATACGTGGTGATGTTGTTTTGTGACTTGGTTATGTCTGTGGTTATGCTCCTTTACAAAAAAAAATTCATTCTGAAAATCCTCCTTGTAGGATCCCAGGATCGGAATCTGGCATTAGATTATCAGAAGCCGAGAATGGGGCACTACGGAGGCTGTCGACACCGGATTCGGCAATCGGGATTCATGTGAATCCGATTTTCGGGTTTGGGGCGTGACACTTAGGCCTTAGGCCTTGATTCCTCTCCTTGGGCCCATGTGGTTGAAGGTAGTATTGGACCCTTTTTCTCTTACCTTTTTATGGGGCTTATGTATGTGGTTTGGGTGTGGGCCTTGGGCCTTATAGTTATATGGATTATGGTTGGTTATGCCTTAAGAAAATGGTGGGTGAATGTCCCCATTATGAACCCCCTCTAAGTGTGGTTGAATGCCCACCTTAATCTCTTGCTAAGCCCATCTCTATATTGTTTAAGCTCGTACCTTGTATGCTTAGTCTCGTGGGCTACCCTTGGTAAATAGGCCCCCACTAGAGGTGGTATTCCTTATGAGGAATTGGTTAAGTACCTAGACCCTTCATGATTAGGTGGAGAGTTCATCTTCATCCCATTGACACTCTTATTCATTTCATGGCCCACTCCTATACGCATCATATGCATGCTTGGTTGAGGCATGATTAGCTATAATTGGGCCATTATGTAGGACATGTTGGTATCTCCCCGAGGGGTGGAGTTTTCCCCTCTAGAGTACAATGGATGCTTGGGATTGATGCATGGGTGATTGTGTGAATCATACATCTGGCATTGCATAGCATGTGGATATTTGTCCTTGCTTCATCAGTGCCTTGCCTTTACAGGGATATTCGTGGATGGCCATATATGTGGATACTAAAAATATTAATTGACCATACAGGGTGCATAGGATGCCCATGGGTGAAATTTCTAAAACTTTCATGGTACCAAGGATCTACTCTAACGCCGTGACCATGTGGAATACATGAGTGCACGAGGGCCTTATACCATTAGGCTAAGACTCCCACTGTCATGTAGTCTGTTGGATAGGGGTGTGGCCTTACCTGCCTAGTGTGTAAAGGGCATTGTTAGGCTGAGTCTGACCAGCTCATAAATGGGTCCACTACCGTAAGGCCTTGCTGGTGATTGGCTGTCCACAGGCAGGTAGTGAGGTCTCTTACGCTTGTTTGACTGTGCGGGGTCTATAGTGCGACAGTCATTCAGTAGTGTAATCGACCCCAGTGATTTCCTTATGATTCGAAATGTACTTGACTTAAGGCTTGGATATGAGCACTGACATTACTTGCATCACATTAGCATTGGCTGTACAAGCCCCTTCATGCATTGCCTTGATATGACATCCAGTACTCATCGCATCATATTCATGATAAACCTTGGTAAGGCTAATGATTTTTCCATTGAGCATATTTCCCTTCTTGCATCTCTTAATATTCTTCTGTGCACTGTTGTCGCACACTTTCACCACCCTCTAAGCTTCTATAAGCTTATGCACGATTGATGCATGCAGGAGACTCTAGGCAAGCGTCGTAGCTGTAAGGCACAAAGTTGAGTTGAACTTGAGGACCCAGTGTTGTTGATCTTCCTTTCCATCTCCTATCATCTTATGTATGTCCTTTAGACCTTCTGAAAGTTATAAATGTTCAAATTTATAGTGGATTTTGCGATGTGTGCCTTTGTTATTCTCAAATGTACTTGTTGTGATTTTGGGTATGATCGTATTGGTAATGATTATACGGTTATAAAAATCCTCCTTGTAGGATCCCAGGATCGGAACCTGTTTCAGAAGCCGATAATGGGGTACTATGTAGGTTGTTATGGCCAGAACCGGCCATCGAGTTCCTTGAGATTCCAGTTATCGAGTCTAGGGCGTGACATAAGTTTAGGTTTAGGTCTAGGTTTATGTTTCTGTTCGGTTTTAGATTTAGGTTATATGTTTAAGAATTTGGGTTCGAGTTCGAGTTTGGGTTTGGGTTTAAGTTATAGGTTATAGGTTTAGGTTTAGGTTTAGGTTTGGGTTTAGGTTATAAGTTTAGGTTTTCAAGATTAGGTTTAGATTTAGGTTTAGGTTTAGGTTTAGGTTTAGGTTTTAGGTTTTAGGTTTAGGTTTAGGTTTAGGTTTAGATTTAGGTTTAGGTTTAGGTTATAGGTTTAGGTTTAGGTTCGGGTTTAGGATTAAGTTATAGGTTTAGGAATTCGAGTTCAGGTTTATGTTCGGGTTTAGGTTATAGATTAAAGGTTATAGGTTATAGGTTATAGGTTTAGGTTTAGGTGTAGGTTTAGGTTTAAGTTATAAATTAAAGGTTATATGTTTTTTGTTCTAGGTTTAGGTTTAGGTTCGGGTTTACGTTTAGGTTATAGGTTTAAGAATTCGGGTTTGGGTTCGGGTTTAAGTTTAGATTTAAGTTATAAGTTTTAGGTTATAGGTTTAGGTTTAGGTTTAGATTTAAGTTATAGTTTTAGGAATTTGGGTTTGAGTTCGGGTTTAGGTTTAGGTTTTCAAGATTAGGTTTAGGTTTAGGTTTAGGTTATAGGTTATAGGCTTAGGTTGTAGGTTTAAGTTTAGGTTATATGTTTAAGCTATAGGTTATAGGTTTAGGTTTAGGTTTAGGTCTAGGTTATAGGAAAATGTTTAGGTTTACGTTATAGGTATAGGTTTAGGTTTAGGGTTTAGGTTATAGGTTATAGGTCTAGGTTATAGGTTTAGGTTTAGGTTTAGGGTTTAGGATCGGACTGGGCACAACATGGTTCAGACATCGAACATTGCATGAAAATTGAAATATCAAAACGTGATGAAGTGTTGATTGAACACCCACCATTAAAAACTTCTTGGGGCCATGAAAGTTTTGGATCAAGCCGAATTATATTTTTTCACTTCATCTAAGTCTGTATGACATAATAAATAGGCTAGATGTCAAATAACCATTAAAATTTGTCCTAGGATTTTTTAATGGTGAAAATTCAATCACAACTTTTTCCCATGGTGTGGTCCACTTGCAACTTAGATTTACCTCATTTTTGGGATAAAGCCCTAAAATTTTCATAAACATGGGCCTGCTCTATCAATTTCGAGCTAATACATAAACACGGGTCTGTCCAAATTGTCAGGTCACCCATATTGTTATTTATAGGGAATGGAAGGCTTCATCATGGTCATAATAGCGGTTCCCACCTTACAGGGACCCCCGCTCAACATCTGGATAGCTTCGACGCACATCTGGGTTTGCTCCATCAATTTCGAGCTCATACATAAACACGGGCCTATCCAAATGGATAGGCCACCCATATTGTTGTCCATAGGAAATGAACAGTTACTCATCATGTTCATAACAGTGGTTCCTACCTTCCAGGGATCCCCACTCAATTAAATCCTAAATTAGTTACCCATCCCAGGTTTGATAGATTGTAATACTTTCATATTCCTATTTAAATGTCCACACCGAAAATTCGGCAGCATCTCCCCATGCCTCTCCAGATAAGTTGATCTTACATTGCATTCCGATGTTAAATATCTAAAACAATGTAAACATATTTGACATTAGATATGGAACGAAAGAAACATATCCCAAGAGAAACGAGCAGATAGACCGCGGATCAGGCATGAATATTTAAATAGATTATATGAAAGTATACTATCCATCGAACTTTGAACAGTCCAAAATGGGACAATTTGAACGATTTCTATGCTACTAAAAATATATCATATCTATATATGGCCACATAAAAATTCTCAAACGGGTAACTAATTATCTAACTTACAAATCACAATCATAAGTCACAACTATAAACTAACAAGTCATAATAATAAAAGGTATTATAAGGACATATGTAATGCAGTAATCATCTCACCAGTATTCATACTACCTCCACAACTAATTTTTTACTTCATTCTCTGAAAAAATACAATAAAAATAACCAAATATACTTACAGTATTCATACTACCTCTACAACATAAACATATGTTATGCAACAATCATCATATAATAAAGAATTCGACAAAATCGGAACAAGGTATTATTATCTCTAGCAGATTAAAAACAACATAAGAGGCCGCTGCTAATAAGGTATTATTATCTCTAGTAGATTAAAGACAACATAAGAATTCGACGAAACCGGAACAAGGTATTATTATCTCTAACAACTTCTGATCTAAGGAAATATTGATGATGGCCTAAATCTTTAGCTAGGAAGTGGCGTTTGAAGATACTTCTTAACATCCTCAATTCCTTTACAATCAGACAAGATGTGCCTCTTTGAATGAAGAAAAAATTACTTATAAATTACTTAGATATTGCACATGTGGCATAGGCACAACTTATGGTATCTAGTGTAGATGTGTCATGAACCAAAAATAAAGCTTGACTGATTATCTGGTGAAAGAAAAAAAAATATTAAAGAAAGAAGCATGTAAAATTCCCCTTTATAGTTAAAAGACCAACTCACCTGAAGCTTTGAAGCATTGTACATTGATATGGTGAAATTCATGCTTACACATCCAACTTCCTTTATGATGTTTCTTGATAAGGGAAAGGAAAAAAGAAAAAAAGGGTGCAATGAAAGCATTAATACAATGAGTCTTGCTTTGTATCATGGATAGAAAACAATAAAAATCTTTTAGTTGGATTATCTTAACACTTCAAAATTCGGCTCTTTTGCTTTGAAATAAGAAAAGCTAGACTACTGTTGGTCAGTTTCTATCACTTAACTTATTGTGATTCACTTTCTGTACAAGTGGTATGCACACAAGCACCCTCCAATAGAATGGTTAAGATTGCCAAGGTTTTTGATTTGATTTTGAGTATGGCCCATCCAAGGTATGGCCTACTTGATGATTGGATTCAATCTCATACACCGCACTTACAAAAGTCAAATCACTGATAAGTTGAACAAAAAGAAGTCACAAACACCATAATCTAGATACTTGGTATTGCTACTAATTTCAGGCTATTGATTTGTTATCTTTTCCTATGAATTGGATAAGAAGTAGAAGATGGGAATTCCTTAAGTCTTCTCATTGAAGGTATATGATATGCAATGAACGTATTCGACTTCGAAGATATTAGTGTTTTGGAAAATCCCACCTTGAGACAAGAATTCCCCCATAGTCAATGGTTGGGATTTTGGTCATAAAAGGCTTGACTACAACTAGTAGAAAAATTAGCCATCTACATTCTATTCTTCCCAAATTTGCCACATTAGGTGGGCCCCACCATGTATAAGTAGTAGCCTGATACTGTTTGGGTCATGAAGTAGGCCCCACTATGTATGTACATTGAATGTGGACCATTGTCACTCCTTAATAGTTGCTTTCTCATACATGGCTGGCCTACCTGATGAGATTTTCAGTCCATGGCACATGTAGATGAGCAAATATCTAACAAACACATACATTAGCTAATGTTGGGAGGTGGGATTTCCTTCAATTCAACAGGGGCAAGCCCATTCCTTTTTTTCTTTCCACCCTTGCTCCCGCCAATAGGAAGTTCCTACAGGAAGAAGGTGAGGGGCCCACTGAGATTCCTATGAAAAATCCAATCTATCCATCACTTTCACAAGCTCAAAATAGGACAAGAGTCCAAAAATGAGGCAGATACAAACTCAAGCGGGCCACATGACAGGAAACCGCCATGGTCCTGGAACCCACCATGTTGTTTATATGTCATCCAGATCATTCATAAAGTAATTGCTTCTGGACGAACTAAAAACACAAATATCATCCCGATTCGCAAAATTTCCAATGATGTCTTTCAACCCCAACTATTCCGTGTCACATGGTCCACCTCATTTTTAGATCTTCCTCACTTTGGACTCCTATCCTATACCGAGCTTGTGAAACTTACAAACAGAGTGGATTTCTCATGGACATCCCAGTGGACCCCACATCTTATGCCTATAGGAACTTCCTGTTGTTGGGGCACAAGCAATTCGCACCCCGTTTAGATGGCCCGAAAGTTGAATTTCTATTAGAAATCTAATGAAATTGAGAGAAAGGAAAAAAAAAAGGCATTTTCCTTGCCTACACTTTACATATCGTCATTATGAATGGTGAATAATAGGAAGCATAAAGAAGAAAATGTAAGGTTAGCTATTCGGTTCATTAGTGCATCCAAACGCATCCAAGAAACGAGAACTACAAAACATCATAAACACCCTAGATCTCGTATTAGCTTTCACGACAGAAAATGGAAATGCAATTCTAAAGAGATGATTTATAAGAACCTAATATCTAATTAGCGAAGGAGTGTATGAGGAAAATGATAATCCTACCCTAATAAGAAGAAAATGAAGCTCACCTACGCCGTCTGCTTGCCTATCGTCTCAGCCCTTTGCCCAAAAACCCTACCTAGGGTTTATATGGAGGCCTTAATCTATCGTTTGTGGTTCTTATAGGCATCAAAGATGGTAGACATGAGATAGAGCATGGAGGTGAGGATAGGGCATGGGGACCTTCTTCCAATTTAGAGAGAGAGAGAGAGAGAGAGAGAGAGAGAGAGAGAGAGGTGGAGGTGTGGCTAGGGTGTGGGGACCTTCTTCCAATTCAAGAGAGAGAGAGAGAGAGAGAGAGAGAGAGAGAGAGAGAGAGAGAGAGAGAGAGAGAGAGAGAGAGGTGGAGGTGCGACTAGGGCGTGGGGGTGAGGTGGAGGCGTGAGAGGGATGTTTGAGAGGGAGGGAATGAAAAAAAAAGGACCCGCGTCAAAGGAGATCAAAGTTACATGGGCTGCACGGTGATGTATTTATTATATCTAAAACGTTCATCTATTTTTAAAGTTCATTTTAGAGCATTATCCAAGAAATGAATCATATCCAAAGATCATCTGGACCACACCATAAATAGGAGCGGAGATAATGATTTTCACCGTTAAATAATTTTTAGGGCCCACCATAACGTTTATTTTACATCCAATCTGTTCATAAGGTCACAAATACCTGAATGAAGAGGAAAAACAAATTTCATATTGATCTAAAACTTCTGTGACCCCAAAAAGGGTTTCAATGGTAGACGTTCAATCCCCTACTGGATTTTACAGTGTGGTCCACTTGATAGTTAGATATGTCTTATTTTTCGTCTCAAGCCTTAAGACGAGCTTGCCAAATGGATGGATGGTTTGGATATAACACATACCATATGAAAACAATAGTGATTGGTTATCCATCATTAAAATCCTCGTAAGGCCAACTGTACTGTTTATTTGACATCCAATCGGTTTATTAGGTCATATAGGCCTAGATGAAGGGGAAAAACAAAAATCATCTCAATAGAAAACTTTTATGGACCCAAAATGTTTTAAATGGTTGACGCTCATTCAACACTGTTTCCTATAATGTGGTCCATTTCATATTGGGATATGCCTCATTTTTTGTCTTATGTCATAAGATGATCTATAAAAATAGATGGACGACATGGATTAAACACATACATCATGATGTGGCCTACAGAGCACCAACCACCAGCCATTGGATGGTGTCAATGGGAGTAGCCAATCTATTTCCCTTATTTGTGGTGTGGTCCATTTAATCTTTGGATACAATTCATTTTTTGGATAATTCTCTAAAATTATCTCAAAAAATGGATGAACGGTGTGCGTTGATCCTGAATTTTGTGTAAATCCAAAACTCAAGTGGACCATGCCACACAAAACAGTGTGGAATAGTGATTTCCACTGTTGATACCTTCCTGGGGCCCACAATAATTTTATTTGACATCCAACTTGTTCATAATATCAAAAAGATATGAATGAAGAGAAAACTCAAACATCAGCTTGATCCAAAACTTCTATGGCCTCCAAGAATTTTTCAATGGTAGATGTTCAATCACGTATTATTTCCTGTAGTGTGGTCCACTTGAGCATTTGATTTTCTTTCTTTTTCTTCTTTATACCTCAAATTATCTATTTACAAAGATTAATGGAGTGGATAAAATAAATAAATAATGGTGGACCCCACAGAGTTTACTGTAGTAAGGGTAATGAGTAACTCACCTAAATGTAGTAGAGAGAGAGGTTTCCTTGAAACTTATATGGCCCCCACGAAATTTCCACCATTGAAACTTTTCTATGGCCCACAGTAATGTTTATTTGTCATCCAACCTATTGATAATATCACAAAGACATGGATGAAGTGTAAAACACAAATATCATATTGATCTAAAACTTATATGGCCCCCACAAAATCTTCAATGGTAAATGTTCAATTCACACTCTTTTCGGTGGTGCGGTCCATTTAAGCTTTGGATATGCTTCATTTTTTTGGATAAAGACCTTAACTTATCCACTAAAATGTATGGACAGAGTGGATAAAATGTATGAATGACACTGGAACCCACAGAGTTTACTCAGTACACTTTACTTATTGAGTTACTCATTACGCAATCCACTTCCTTCCAAATGATACCCCTGCCCTGGACAGATTAGTCTAGGTAAGGTTCTGTGGAGCCCACTATGATGTAAGTGTTTTATCCATGCCGTTCATCATTTTTCTCAGTTCATTTTAAGATATGAGTAAAAAAAAGAGGCAGATAAAGGGCTTCAGTGGACCACACCAAAGGAAGCTGCAATGATAATGACACCAATAGTTGAAACCTTTGTAGGGGCCAGTGTGATTTTTTTTTTCCATCAAACCTATTCATAAGGTCATGTAGATGTGGATGAAGTGAAAACATATAAATTAGCTTCATCTAAAACTTTTTTAAAAAAAAATAAATTTTTGAAGCTTCTCTAGCTCCCGAGAAGTTTTTAATGGTGGGCGTTTAAACCCCACTTTGTAGTCCACTTAAGCTCTAGGGAATCCAAGCAATTGCTCAATCGATCTCACCCTCCTTTCAGGGATCTTGTCATAACACAAAAAAGAACTTTTTCTAAAATTTATTTTCTTACCTGAAGCTTCTTGGAAGGAGAGAAGGAAGGACATGGCCCCCTGAATCGATGCACACCCACCGTTGAGAAAAAGGAGAGTATCGTCAGTAAACACTACCAAAAATTTGAGCAAAGGCTATAAACTTTGGAAGCCTTTAGCTACGGATATAAACCGTAGCAAAAATGCTACAAATTTTATCCGTAGCTAAATCTTACTTAATCTGTAGCTAAAACCTGTATTCCACCATAATCTTATTAGAGATTGGTGGTGCTTAAGGGACTCCATGGGGCTTATTAGAATATATGTGTTTTATCTAAGCCGCCCATCAATTCTGATATATAATTTCAGTCGATGATCCCAAAAAGTAGATAGATTGAAGGTCTAAGTGGACCACACCATAAGAAATAATAAAAAAATAAATTTCTATCGTTAATATTTTATGTGGTCTGCTTACAGCTTCGATCTGACTCATTTTTTGGATCAACTCTTAAAATGATCCGTTAAAATGAATGGATAGAGTGGATAAATAACATACATCACGATGGGCCCCACAAGACCTAAAACTAAGCGGTGAAAAGTGTCGTTCGTCACTCCTGAAACACCATCCCGCGCTATTCCTCCCGTGCATGCGTCAATCTCCCAAAATCCAAAGGAATGAAATCACTCAAGCTCTCTCGCACGCCCGCCCCTCTTCTAAAACCCAAACCCTCTATCTCTCTTATGCGCCCATCCCTCTCCCAAAACCCAAACCATCTCTCTCTCTCTCTCTCCCGTGCGCGGGCGCGCGGGCGCCCCTTTGTTTCCCAACCTCTCTCTCTCTCTCTCTCGCTAGGGTTTTGAAAACCCCCTTTCACCGCAAACCCACCTTAGATTTGTGAGAGAGACTTGGAAAGCACTCGAAAGAAGGAGAAGAAGAAGAAGAAGGAGAAGAAGAAGAAGAAGAAGAAGAAGAAGTCCAGACATTTTAGACATCTATCCTGCGAACCATCTACGATCTATAGCTCTTCAAAACAATGGTCAGTCTCTCTCTCTCTCTCTCTCTCTCTCTCTCTCTCTCTCTCTCTCTCTCTCTCTCTCTTCGTTTCTGAAATCTATGGAGTGGGTTTTAAATATTGAAAGGAGTTGTTGTAACACCCTGAAAATCGGGGGTCGGGTAGAAACCCAACTCCCGAGTTTCAGAACGTCACTTATGCAACATAGATGATGATAAATGCATGTTGTCTATAGAATGACATTAAATAAGATTGAGACTAAGCCAAAATAGCATATCATACTCCGGAGACAGTTAAATTAGCAAGCGAAAGACTGTGATAAATACATAAAATATATAATTGATAGTAAGTCTCCAGAGTGTGAACATGTTACCAGGTTAATTCAATACATGTATACTCCAAAAATAAAATGCAAAGAATATACATGAGTGCTCCAAAAATATAAAATGACAAGTGTCAAGGCGTCTAATCAACCTCCCTGTAATCCCGTCGATCAGATCACGCATAAAAGAGGGATCCTCCTCATCATCATCAAGTCCGGCTCCGTCTCGCAGGCCGTGCCATCATCTGTAATTACAAAAGGATCTGGTGGATGTTCGGAACACCGTCCCGTAACGTGGGAGTGAGTAATTAACTCAGTGGAATAATAAAGCAAAGATTAGCATGTTATCAAATCAATCACGCGTTAATAGTAAAGCAAACAATCAAACATTCCTAGATACTGTTGTTAATGCAAGCATGAAATGACATGATGGATGCCCTCACCGACATTCTCCCTCATATGGCACCATCTTACGCCCGCGGCATGCTTTCTTCCCACAGTGCTCCACATCTTCCAAGCACATGCAATGCGATGTGGATATGATTACCAAGTTATCATTAATCCTTTTCATACAGTGGGATTGGGAAACTAGGGTACCTTGCTTATATCAATTTTAACACAGATCCTGTCTAGGGTCGTCACTCCTAGTAATCTCATACGATGTTATATTTGTAGGTCGCTGCAAGGGCTGTCAGGGCTGTTGCTCGCACTCGTTGCACCGCTCCCCCATCACCTTATCAATACAGGCCTATTTATCCTTAAGACTGCATCAGGACTCGTCGCCCCCATGCGGTGTCAGGATAAACTCAAGGTCACTACAAAGGGCTGCCAGGGCTGTTACTCGCACTTGTTGCTCCACTCCCCCATCACCTTATCAATGTAGGCCGACAGTAAGAATATAGTGTCCTATACCACCATAATCTGCTCAGAGTAGGGTGCTCCCTGGTCACTACGGGGAGGTTTGTGGCCCCAGCGTAGGTCGACAACTCGACCACGGTGTCCCATACCACCATGCCTAGCTCATGAGTCTTTATGGATCAAGGTACCATGGTTAACAGGGTTTCCAATGGTAAGTTCAATACCCTAGGTTCAAGCAGTTATGACTCATACATGGTGAACATACAATGGCCAGTCGGGTTACTTGACAGGCTCGACTAGTACGATCGCATCTCAAGCTGAGCGACATGAAGTGCATAAAACACTTCGCATGGCCTAACCACTGCCGCCAACCCAAACACGACTCGTGTTCATCGACGCGTCCTTCGTGGTAAATAAAAACCAACCACTAACTCGATCCATTACCGACTGCTTGGACTAGGTCATAGCCTCAAGCATTTGTGTATCAACATCAGTAAGCATATGCGAGTAACAGAAATGAAATACAACATTGTAAGCATGTTGACATATGTTATAGCATACCACATAAGTAAATCCTCCAACACATGCATTTCATATATATAATGAAATCAATACATATAGCTAACATGATGGAATTCATATACATCAGCATATTAATTGAGAATTCAATCTCAAAACTAATTCACAACACCATTTTACTCAATACATACTAATACAAACATTTATACAAACACTTAGTCTACACACTTTAGTCCACATAGCGTATGTCGACTCAAAGTGCGCATTAGGGCGAATCTCTTCGCCAAACTGATCATACACGTATTTCTAATATCATAACATGATAAATTTACATGTCAAGCATTTCAGCAAAATACGGACGTATACAGTATTTTCTATAAATGCATAAAATACCCTAAATCTCATATTTACCGTCCATTTACGAAACGAAAAACGGAAAGCATGTTGTACATGTCAAACGGCGTTGCCATCGATAATCTACTATTAAACGATATTGAAAGCTTTGAAATTAGTCAATCAAGGCGTCTAAAATCCTCACCTTTTGCCCTAGACGTGTATCGTTTCGAACGGAACATATACGCTTCATCAACGGCGTACAGGCGACCTAATGCACAAGATACATAAGCTATGTTGCTATTTGAATCGAAAGAACCCTAAATCAGCAAGTAGTTAGGGTTTTTCTTACCTAAGAGTGCGTTGGAATCACCGGGAAAGTGATTGGAGTGCGGTGCTTTGGCACGTGCAAAAGCTGCAGCAAGTGGCAGGAGAATCTCTCCCACACTCTCTCACAATCTCTCACATTCTCTCTCTCTTTTCCTAGGGTTTCACGCAAATTCGTATGGGAAGGTCGTGAGAGGGTTTAAAGCCCTTATATAGGCTAAAACTTCACTATTTTAGTATTAGGAACAAAGTATACTTGGGTTATAACCAAATCTGGACTGTTTCGATCCAAAAGAGTATTTCTGGAGGTCCTCTGGCGGAACGCAGTCAGAATTAAGCTCATGGTCACTGGATGTTGTTCACACCAAGTTTTCAGTCCGGTAGAGTTCGCAGATCGCACGTGGAGGTCCAATTTCAGTTCAGCGGTCATCGCACCTAAATCAGGTCCACAAGTCTCATTATATGAAAGAAAAATTTTTCCTGATCCGAGGGTGTAATTTGGCTGAATTCTGATAGTCAGAACGCTTAATAATAATGCGTCAAGTCACATCCCAGATTTGGATTAAAATTTCCAAATCTAACCCATTTCTCACTCTCTTCACTCCAGGCTCAATGAAATAGCCTCCATACATCGGTTGGGCTTGATTTTCAAAACGATTGTCAAGTCCAGCTAAACGGTTATAACGGTCTAAGATTGTTGGTATCAGACTTTCGACGCGCGGTCTAGATCCAATACAAAGTTTCAAAGGGTTCCTGAGAGCAAACGGGTTTAGAGTTTGATCCTGGATTTTAGGGTATTGTAGCGTCCTTGTTTCTACAAGTTTTGGGTCTTGCAGAACGTATTTAAAGCGATCAGGGACAATTTTGCAGCTACTCTAGCGTAGCGCTAGCTAACTTACGCCTAATTTCTAAAGTAATTTATCCTAAGTGATTTCTTTGGCTTTGGAATTGGGTTCTGAGTGGTTACCAAGGTGTTTTAGTTGACTCATTGCCTAAGGACGTCTATTCCCAGGTTGGCAAAAATCCGGGGTGTTACAGTTGTTCTCTCTTGTGGTATGGCTAACACAAGTTTTGAAATACTCTGATTTTCATGAGGTAGATGAATGGATTGGCTACTCCCCCTGCCACCAGCCTGGTGGCTGATGATCGATGCTCTTTAAGCCCCACCATGATGTATGTGTTTCATCCATTTTTACAAATATGTGCCTATACATTTTATAAGATATTTTCATCTACTGTTTTCTTATTTTTTAATGACCATGCATAGATACTTCCCCTCCTTTAATTCGATCTCCACCATGTAGAATCCAAGCATGATGTGTTCGATATTTGGATTTTTTTTTTTAAACTCCACCAAATTGCTAATAGGGCTAGTATTCTTGAAGTGGAAGTTATTGTGTAATTTGATAAAACTCAACTGGAGGCATTTTCAATTGTTCTATATTGTGGTACCATTCATTATAATCTACAACCGATACACTCACGAATCAACCCAAAGCAGTCTTTACTCAGTTTGCTTCTTCACTTCTATAACCAAGTAAATGGGATTAAGTCGGTTTGCCCCAATCTTTAAAAACCTAACATATAACATATTTGTATACATGGAAATTAGTTGAAAGAGTAAAGAGAAGTTGCATTCTCTAATGTTGCTGCCTAAGGAACTTCAACCATGACATCCCAATTGTTGTCCCGAAAGTAAGGCTATAAGAGGTAGCATTCAATCAGTCGCTAAAACTTGGACACAAAAGGCTGGAATTTTCCTCAGAACATTTTTTCACGAGTCGACGAACTAAAGTTAACTGAGTTGACTTTGCCGTCCAACCACACAAAGACGAGAAATCTCAAATTATAGATGAGTAATCCCTTCCATCACAGTCAAGCTGTGAAATCCAAACCTTATGAAGTAGATGAAGAGGTTTGTAGCAATACCTTCCCATAATTCAGGATATGTTAATGCAATTGTGGAGCAGGCATACTTGGCTAATAAGACATTTGGATGACGTGTGTTGAATTATGCAGGGATAAAGCATTTGCCCTTTTATTTGAAGAAGGAATTGCTAAAGGCATCTGTAGAATAATGGTTGCTACAACCAAATGCACTTTTAAGGCGTTGAAAACATTCTGGTCTCTTGAGTGGGAAATAAATGATGTGTATAATGTAGAAAGAAGAATGCCGGCCTAGGTACCTGCCAACTATTTCTTCTATGTTCCTGAAAAATAATAATCTAGGAAATCATTTCCATCACTAGAAGACTTATCGTTGCCTTACTAGTTTGATTCTACTAGGATACATACTATTTATATGATGTGTTGAGTTGAAATTGGTATTTTTCAACTTATAGGTAACTTTCTTACAAGCAACGACTACATTTTCTTACTTCAAAAACATCTAGCAAAGTGTACTTGCTTCTCACTTTCCATTTTCATCACACTATGTCAAAATGGCAAGTGGATTGCGGGCTATCGACACCCTTATCTTTATTGTATGCATTTGTTCAAGCTAACCTATGTACTTTTTGAATGTTATCATTCTAATGAAATATTATAATTTAATATTTTCCCCCTATTGATGGACAGTTCTTTAGGCTGGATCCAACGAAACTTCTTTTGGATCTGTCCACTCAGGATGATGCATTCACTTTTCTTTAATCTTTATTGGTTTATCATGGTTGTGAGTTGAGAATGGTTATTTTTGGATCTAAATTTTCACTTATATTTCTCCAATACTGTCCTTGCCACAGCTGACATGTTTGTTTGTTTTTTAGTCAATGTACATTCTTTTCAAGTATCATCCTAAGAAAAGTTTGTCAATTCGGATGAAGGATTTAACTGCATTCTATTTCCCAGGAGGATTAAGGTCTGGTCTAACTAATTTGTAGTTACATTTTTCAAGCTATGTTTCCAGAAGGGACTGAAGTAGTGCCTTAAACAAAGTAATGTGAATGTCTTGATGGTGCTCCCTTAATTGTAACAAACTCACCATTTACATTGTTTTGTGGAGACTTATGTGATAGCCTTGTTGAATCTCTTCAATTATAAGATGGGATGTACCGGTTCAACTTGCTATGAATATAATTGCTATATTACTTTGAACATGGATTCTTTTGGTGGAATCATAGGTATGAAGAAATGGCCACAAAATACAATGTGGAGTACATTACAAGAGGGAAAATAGATTATATTGATCGCAGGGTTCTATGAAGTCATTACTGTTATATATATATATATATATATATATATATATATATATATATATATATATATATATATATAGAGAGAGAGAGAGAGAGAGAGAGAGAGAGAGAGAGAGAGAGAGAGAGAGAGAGAGAGAGAGAGAGAGAGAGAGAGACTAACATTTCAGTTTTATCCTACTTTGATATATCCAGGAGCTACTCATAATTCAATCAAGGTTGCCTAGGTATGACTGATTGTGTTTTTTTTTTTTTTTTTTTTTTTTCTGCTTATTATTTTGTGTAATTCATTATTCAAATAGGTTGAGTTTTTAATGTGTTTCATAGCGGATGCTACAAATTCCTAGTGTGACTAGACATATGGGTTGCATTGGGAAGGACAAGTTCGAGGAGGAAATGAAGAAAAAGTCAACTTGCAGGTATTAATGCAAGTTTGTTTTTTTTTTTTTTCTTTTTCTTTTTTGCTTTTTTTGCTCCAACTTAAATCTATGGAGATTTTTTATTTGGGTATCTTTATCTCTTTAAAATCTGTAAATTCACTGATTTGGTGGTTAGGTTAATTCTATCCTTCCTCGTCTCGCCGCTGATCATCAATCTCAATATCCTCATTTCAGCCATGCTTATCCTTAGAACATGTTGTTCCTTAACTGACTAGCATTTTTATTTTTATATTGGAAGCTGAAGGTTCAAAGCTCTTTTCCTCTAAATGAATGTTAAAATTGTTGGGAGAAAACTCCTTACAAAACATAGCTTTACTTTCTATAGACACAGCTCTATAAGTCTCCATATCACCCAACCATTCACCAGAGATCTTCCTGATATCTTAAGTCTGTTGGGTTCGATATTTTTCTAGTCTTGATAAAATCTACAACAATCATGGTTGTTCGCTGCAAGTTCTATGTGTTAACTAGAACTGTTTGCATTTCTTCAACCACATTGTTTATATGAATAATAGATAACAACAGGCCAACTATTAACTTTCCTTGCATTAAGGAACATACTGTGGATGATAATTGAATGCCTGCTCCCATTCTCTCAATATTGAAAAGAGTCAATATTGCCTCTCCTTTGGCAAATAAGTCATTGAGGTTGCCTTCTTTGGCAAACGAAGAATATATTGGTGGCCTTGTTGTTCTCGCTGCAATAACTACCATTCCCTTTGCAAAATTTCCTAGGCCATCCATTTCAAAACATAGATGTGGACATAATGGAGAAAGAACTTCCAGACCAGTACCAATGTCATAGATCACATCCGTCAGTATCCTCCAACTTTTTGGTTCCGAATCCATTCTTACACCCATATTACTACATATGAGCTTTCCCATGTGCTGCATTCCATCCTTCAGTTTCTAGCTCACAGCAGTTACCAGTGCAAGGGTCGGTCGTAAGCTTGCAGCAAATAACAGTGATTAAGTTGACAGGACAGATAGTGTTGCACTAGTAAAATGTTGCAGTGCGCGAAATTGAGGCACGACTGGTCCATGAATGCTAAAATGAAGAAAATGAAGGCTTTAAATGAGCAAAAATGTAATTAGCAGGTATCCTCATATCCTTAACTTGACAGCTTAGTGAAATTAATCTAAACTAACATGTTATGTGTATGTTTTGATGCAGGACAATTTTTACAAAGTTGGACCAAGAATTCAAACTTAAACCATTAATGATAGTGTTTTCCTAGCTCCATATTTTAGGTTGAATAACATAAATTTCCTACTAAATATTTTTTATTTGCTTTGTTTTGTAGGGATTTCCAGAATAATTTACTTTTAAATATTTCGGGTACTCTTGATCCTCATGCAAACGTTGCCATCATGTAAGCTTTCATTTACATATACAAACTTAAACCTAACTAAAAACCATTAATGATAGTGTTTGCCTAGCTCCATATTTCAAGTTGAATAACATAAATTTCCTGCTAAATATTTTCTATTTGCTCTGTTTTGTAGGGATTTCCAGAATAATTTAGTTTTAAATATTTTGAGTACTCTTTATCCTCATGCAAACGTTACCATCATGTAAGATTTTATTCACATATGACCTCTGAGGGTTATTATAACACGGATAGGCAAGATGAACGAAAAAACACCCGTCTAAACTATATGCACTTCAGATGAATTGGTTGATATCTACAGTAGGCAGCCTATTGGCTGATTAAAGATATGCTTGTTACCTCTGTGTTTTTGAGGGTATATTAGTTAATGTGTTGGACTACTATGTGCATTTTCCACCATTTCTTAAATGATGGTGCCTCATCTGCCACAGTAGTAGCATATATGCTAGTCAATTTAGACTATCCAATTTGTGGGCCTCAATGTGGTTGAAATGCATATATGCATTGAGATGGCCCATGCATGTGAAGATCTAGTTCTCCAAACCCAACCAATTGGACTGTGGGCCCCACACATTTAAAGTTTGGGAATCACAAATTTACATTGCCTGTTTATGGAGAGGGAAACCCATGTAGAACCATGGAAAATAAAATGAATTCCCCTTCTGTGACAGATTCTTTGTTTAAGAAAAACATAACAACAACAACAACAAAAGGAAGGAAAGAAAAATGAGAGGAGATATCAATTTCCTTTTCATAGCTTTTCCTAAAAAAAGAAAAATGAGTAAAACCATTTCCTCCCTCAAAAAACCTGTTAAAAGATCTAGTTTCCATGTGTACAAGGGACATCTCCTGTTAATGGACCTTTGACCTTTGACCTTTAGCATTTTCATTAAAATTTGCAAAGCAAACAGCCATAAGGAAATCCTTTTCCTTTGCTGATGTCATTTTCCACAATTAAGGGTTACATGAAGGGTTACTAGAGTAAAATATGAATTCCAATAAAGTGAGGGCGTCGATGCATTTTTCATTACCTTTGCAAAGGATTGATTTTTCTTCTTATGCTTGAGCTTGTGAATAACATTTACTTTTCACATTTAGGATTGATTACTCATGCATGACGGTTATGCGCATTCTTTCAAGTGGATGTTGCATATGGGAGGATTGAAGCTATATATTTCAGATTCAAGCATCTGGTATGTCTCTTGTTAAGAATGCATATGTGTAGTTCTTCAAACAATACATTATGCGATATCGTATACATGATATTTATGTTGTAATTAATGGAGGGGCCTAGCTATTTGGACAAGCTGTGTTTATGTATTTTCTCAAAATTCATGGAGCAGACCCGGATGTGCGTCGGAGCTATCCGGATGAATAGGAGTCCCTGAAAGGTGGGAACCGCTGCTATGACCATGATGAAGTTGTCCATTTTCTATGGATAGCATTGGAGGAGCTTGGCCATTTGGACAGGCCGTGTTTATATCTATATTTGCAGGTACCACACACTAAACCTATAACCTAAACCTATTCTCAATTCCATAAAGCTATATCCTTTAGCCTATAACCTAAACCTAACCCTAAACCAAAGCCTATACTTATAACCTATACCTAGATCTTAACCTAAACCTTAGCCTATACTTATAACCTATAACCTACAACCTAAACCTTAAACTATAACCCAAACCTTAACCTATAACCCAAACCTAAACCTATAACCTAAACCCAAACCTAAACCCGATCCCGAACCCGAACCCTATAACCTATACCTAGACCTTAACCTAAACCTAAACCGATACTTATAACCCATAACCTATAACCTATAACCTAAACCTTAACCTATAACCCAAACCTTAACCTAACCTAAACCTTAACCTATAACTCAAACCTAAACCTATAACCTATAACCTATAACCTAATCCCAAACCTAAACCCGATCCCGAACCTGAACCCAATTTTCTAAACCTAAACCTTAACCTATAACCTATACTTATAACCTTAACCTAAACCAATTCTCAAATCCCCAAACTTATACCTATAACCTAAACCTAGACCTTAACCTAAACATAAACCTATACGTATAACCTATAACCTATACTTAAACCTATAACTTATACTTATAACCATAACCTAAACTATAACCATAACTTATAACCTTAACCTAAATCTATTCTCAGATCCCAAAACCTATACTTATAACCTAAACCTAGACCTTAACCTAAACCTAAACCTATACTTATAACCTATAACCTATAACCTAAACCTTAACCTATAACCCAAACCCTAACCTATAAACTAAACCTATAACCTATAACCTAAAACCTAAACCCAATCCCGAACCCGAACCCGATTTCCTAAACCTAAACCTAAACCTTAACCTATAACTTATACTTATAACCTTAACCGAAACCTATTCTCAAATCCCAAAACCTATACCTATAACCTAAACCTAGACCTTAACCTAAACATAAACCTATACTTATAACCTAAAACCTAAACCTAAACATAAACCTTAACCTATAACCCAACTTAAACCTATACTTATAACCTAAACCTATTCTCAAATCTCAAAACCCATAACTTAAACCTATAACCTATAATCTAAACCAAAACTTATAACCTAAACCCGAACCCAAACCAGAACCTAAACCCGAATCCCTAAACCTTAACCTAAACATATAACCTATAACCTATAACCTAAGCCTATACCTAAACCTAAAACCTAAACCCCAAACCTAAACCTAAACCTATAACTTATAACCTAAACCTATAACCTAAACCCTATAACATTAACCTAAACCTTAACCTAAACTTATAACCTAAACCTAAACCTAAACTTATAACCTAAACGTATTCTCAAATCCCAAAACCTATAACATAAACCTAAACCTCAACCTATAACCCAACCTAAAACTAAACCTATTCTCAAATCCCAAAACCTATAACCTAAACCTAAACCTTAACCTATAACCCAACCTAAACCTAAACTTATAACCTAAATTTATTCTCAAATCCCAAAACCTATAACCTAAACCTAAACCTTAACCTATAACCCAACCTAAACCTATACTTATAACCTAAACCTATTCTCAAATTCCAAAACCCATGACCTAAACCTAAACCTTAACCCAAACTTTAACTTAAACATATAACCTATATCCTAAACCAAAACCTGTAACTTAAACTCGAACCCAAACCCAATTCCGAACCCGAATCCCTAAACCTTAACCTAAACATATAACCTAAGCCTATACCTAAACCTAAACCTATAACTTAAACCTAAACCTATAACCTATAACCCAAACCTAAAACCTAAACCCTATAACCCATAACCTATAACCTAAACTCAAATCCCTAAACCTTAACCTATAACCTAACCTAAACCTATACTTATAACCTAAAACTATTCTTAAAACCCAAAACCTAAACCTAAAACCTAAATGTATTCTTAAATCCCTAAACCTAAACCTACACATAATCATAATCTCAACTCCCTAACCTAAACCTATAACCTAAACCTAGACCTTAACCTAAACACAAACCTATACTTATAACCTATAACCTAAACCTTAACCTAAACCTATTCTCAAATCTCAAAACCTATACCTATAACCTAAACTTAAACCTATAACCTTAACTAAAACCTAAAACCTAAATGTAAATGTATTCTCAAATCCCTAGACCTAAACCTACACTTAATCCTAATCTTAACTCCCTAACCTAAACCTAAACCTAAACTTAAAAACCCAAACTTAAACCCGATCCCGAACCCGAACCCGATTTCCTAAACCTAAACCTTAACCAATTCTCAATTCTCCAAAACTATAACCTATAACATATAACCTATAACCTAAACCTATAACCTAAACCTAAAACTAAACCTAAACCAAAACCTATAACCTAAACCTTAACATATAACCTATAACCTATAACCTAAACTTATAACCTATAACCAAACCTAAACCTAAACCTAAACCTATAACCTAAATGTATTCTCAAATCCCTAAACCTAAACCTACGCCTAATCCTAATCTCAACTCCCTAACCTAAACCTAAACCTAAACTTGAAAACCCAAACTTAAACCCAATCGAACCCAAACCCGATTTCCTAAACCTAAACCTTAACCTATTCTCAATTCTCAAAAGCTATAACCTATAACCTAAACCTAAACCTATAACCTTAACCTAAACCAAAACCTATAACCTAAACCTTAACCTATAACCTATACCCTATAACCTATAACCTAACATTGACCTAAACCTAAAACCTAAACCTAAACCTAAACTTAAAACGTAAATGTATTCGTAAATCCCTAAGCCTAATCCTAATCTCAACTCCCTAACCTTTTTTTTTTCAAAAGGCAACCTTCATTTCATGAGAAGAAATTACATGACTGTACTTTGGGACGGCCCGAGGCTATCAAAAAGATATAGCCTAAAGTTATTCTCAATTCCCTAAAGCTATAACCTATAACCTAAACATATAACCTAAACCTAAACCTATAACCTAAACTTAAAACCTAAATCTAAACCTATAACCTAAACTTAAAACCTAAACCTAAACCTAAAACGTAAATGTATTCTCAAATCCCTAAACCTAAACCTAAACCTATAACCTACGACATTAACATAAACTTATAACCTAAACCATATGGTGAGACCATTCCTTACGAAGTGGGTACTTGTAGCTACCGATGGTCCTCCTTGCGGAAATCGTCCAGACGTTTATTTTGGCCCTACAAACCATTTGGTGAGACCATTTCTTTTGTGTCAATTTCATTCATCTTTAAGATTTTATTAATTCATTAAGAAAAAGAAAAGAAAAGAAAATGGTTATACATGATGAACTTCTTTCACTTTGTTTTTCTTTCCCCCAATGGTCATTCTGATTTATGAATGCCATGACTATTTGTAGGATGATGGAATATACAAAGCTGTTGCAGGAAGTGACTTTATCATTACTACAGTTGCATTTTGAGACAACTCTTCAAAGTACTATATAAATGACAGTGGAAGTAATTTTACAGAGGTCACTAAGAAATTGAAAGGAAAAGGAGTGGACTTGGACAACAATTAGTTTTTTATTCTTTAGGTGGGTGAAGGCTGAAAAAGGCCTATTTACTTGTGAAAAAAAATCATACTGTCAAAATATATCTTCTCTTTTAATTCTTTATCATTGAAATTTCAGGGTAAAATCGAGCAAATTTCTCTAATGAAGCCAAAGATTTGTATTTTCAACATTATTGTAATTGATTGAATGAAGGATTGTAATTGTAATTGATTGAATGAAGGATTGTAATTGTAATTGACTGAATGAAGGATTATAATTGATTGTAATTGTAATTGATTGAATGAAGGATTCTAATTGATTGTAATTGAATGAATGAATGATTGTAATTGATTGTAATGGAATGAATGAATGATTATGCAGGTGGTAATTGAATGAACAAATGATTATATATTTTTTTAATGTACGAAATAGCTACGGATATTGACCGTAGTTGATAATACGACATCTGTAGCCATTATTAAATTTGGCATATTGTTACGGACTTTTACCTACAAATAATATCTGTAGCTATTTATACTTACCGCTACAAGTATAATGGCTACGGATTATATCCGTAGTTGTTGTAACCTATAGCTACGGATTAAAACTGTAGCTATAGGTTCCAGACCTATTGTTACGGCACCTAAGACTACGGTCGTGCTACGGACTAGCTACAGACAAGAACCGTAGCCATAGGTCTAAGGCTACGGATTTTATCTGTAGCCTTTGCCCCTTTTTTCTGGTAGTGAAAGTGTAGGTGCAAGACAAGCGGGCAACCCTGTTTGAGGTGGAACCGCTGACAAATACCTCTCTCCACGAGTTGTTTAAATCCTTTGCTTAAAGCTTTCGCAGCGATGATGAATAGACCTGGTGATAAGGGGTCGCCTTGGCGAATTCCCCTGGAAGATTTGAAGTAACCTGCTGCTTCCCGATTGACTAAAATAAAAAACTAGTTGTTATTCTAGCAACCTTCTAACAAATTGATCTATCTGCTATTAAACCAAAATTTCCTAAGGATTGCTTTTAGAAAATTCCAATCAACTCGGTCATAAGCCTTCTCCATATTAATTTTTTAAAAAATGTTTCCCCTCCTAATCTTTCTATTGATCTCCCTAATCATTTCCTGCATCAGGATAATGTTCTCTGTAATGGAGCGGCCACGCGTGAAAGCACCCTTCTCGGCTGATATGATTTTGGGCAGGACGCTGCTAAGTCTGGTTACTAGGATCTTCACGAAGATCTTGTAAGCACACTTGTAAAGACTAATTGGTCTGAAGTCGGTGAAGGAGGACGCTGCTGCTAATTTTGGGATTAGACAAATTAGGAATGAAGTGAAAGATTTTGGAAGGGCAGCACCTTGGAAAAAGGATATCACAGCCATGTGAATATCGTGCCCAATAATCTGTCAGCAAGAAGCAAAGAAACCCCCCGAGAAGACGTCTGGACCTGGAGCCCCATCTTTTGGAATTGTGTAGATGGCTCGATGGACCTCCTGCAGAGAGGGAGGGGCTAGAAGGGCCTCATTATCGAAACTAGACATGAGCTGAGGAATGGGATCCAGCATGTCAGAATTAACAGTGGAGTTTTCTGCCCTGAACATTTTGTCATAAAAGGAAACTGCTTCCTCTTTAATGGCCTGGACGTCGATAATTCCTTGCCATTAACAGTTGTAATTGTAGTTATCTCTGTTCTCCTGATTCCCTCTTGAGCTGAGGCATGAAAATATCTTGTGTTTCTGTCATCTTCATTGAGCCAAGAGTTTCTAGCTTTTTTCTTTCAGAAGGCCTCCTCCAATAGCTCCACTAAAGCCAGTTTATTCCTAGCAGTCGATAATTCATTGGGGTGGTCTGGGTCCTGAGAATCTTGCATCCTGTGCTCCAAGCTCTCTACCGACTTTTCTATTAAGTTGACCTGATGAAATACATTACAAAAAATGTGTAGATTCCAGAGTTTTAAGGCCCTTTTAACGCTTCTCAGTTTTAGCTGGAAGTTCAGCTAGACTGAGAGGAAAGCTGGCCCTCCCAAGCCACCTTAACCACCTGTTGGAAGGATTTGTGGAAGGTCCACATTCTTTGGAATCTAAATGGTGATGCCACTTTAGGTGTATTCGAGGGAAATACTAGTAAGAGGGGAGAGTGATCAGACCTCACTCTAGGAAGATGCTCCACTCTGAATCACCTAAATTTGTTGGCCCAATCTCCATTGATTAACACCCCATCCAATCTTGCCCATGATTGAGCGTTGCCAAACTAGTTATTACTCTAGATAAACTTGCTGCTTGAGAAACCCACATCAAGCAGCCCTGCACTGTCCACCACATCAGCGAATTCTATCGAACCTGGGTCAGTACCTCTTCTTTTGCTCAGTCTCTTCGATGCTTCAATAACCGCATTAAAGTCACTGTAAATTGCCCATGGGCATTGAACAGATCCATTACTGACAACCAAATCTTCCCACAGTACCCAACTTGTCACTCTCCCGCAGCTCGCATATACGATGGACACGAGAATTGGCGACGAGTTAGCTTGTAAGGAAATATTTAACGAAATCATTTGGTTAAAGGAAGAGATAACCGAGACTCGGATCTAGTTTTTGAAGAAGATCCATATTTTTCCTCCATCTCCCACATTGGACAAGGAGGAGTGGAACCTGAATTTGAGGCCAATGCCCACCCGACGATCCTCCCTAGCCATTGGTTCAAGAATAGCCAGCAGCCAGGGATTGTGTTTATTGATGAGCCTTACTGTCATCCTGATTGTGGGCGCATTGCCCAACCCATGGGCATTCCAAACAAGTATCTTATCCATCCGTTACACACCTTGAGTTCATAGTCATCCTCTTTAACCTTCTTAGCCTGCTGTACCATTCTTTGTCCACAGTCTTTACTAGCCCTATCCTCCTGGTTCTCTTAATTTTTGGTCTTTGAACACTGTTTAAGCTCGGTTTGAGCAGTTGGTCTAGGAAGGAAATATCCACTCATTACCAGAAAACTAGGAAAAGACTATGGATAAAAGTCGTAGCTAAATGCCTATGGCTACGGTTAAAGTTCGTAGCACGACCGTAGTCATTGATACCCTAGCCATAGGTCTAAAAGCTATGGCTATGGATGTAATCTGTAGCCATAGAAACATTGGGTACGGATTAAATCCGTAGCCGTAGCTTCTGTAGCTCTAATGTATTTACATCTAAAGATTATATCTATAGCTAAAAGTAGAGTGAGAACCGTAGCAATAGGCTGAAATCACCAACAGCTACGGTTTTCAGATAAAGGGCTACGGTTAATAGCCGTAGCTATTGAAACAATAGGTATGGATTAAATCCGTAGCAATACTTTCCATAGCTTAAATTATATACAACTACGGATTATATTTGTAGCTAAAACTAGGGCGAGAACCATAGCAATAGGCTAAAATTAGTAAGAGCTACGATTTTCTGATAAAAGGCTATGGTTAATAGCCGTAGCTAATGCAAATTTTTTTTAAATTTTTTTAAATAATAATGGCATCTCTTACCATTGTAGTACATGCCCTGATAACTCATACAAGCACAATCATTCATTTATTATTTTTCTTTTTTTCAAAACATTCATGATTCATATATAATTTCTAAACAGAAGCTTACAAAACTGGGTCCTCCCAGAGAAAAAGGACCTGGCGAGGACCAAACGAAACAACAAAACTGGGCCACACCAATCCCATTACTCACAAAACCCGGAACAAACCAAAACAAAAAGGAAGAAACAACCTCCCACCAAGTACGTCATTCATTCAATCCCACTATTCACAATCATTCATTCATCCAATCAAACACAATCATTCATTCATTCAATCATATACAATCATTCATTTCCATTCACAAAAGTACAATGCCAACATAATAGTTATGTCTATTTAAAGTTCTCATTAACAACAAGATCTAAAGCCTTCTCGCAGCCAAATAGCTTCTCAACAATCGCAAGCGAAAACTCCATGGATGTGCCTCTACTGGTTATCAATTTGCCATCGCTTTGATTCGAAAGCTTACTGCACATGGTTAAAAATCAATTTCATCATACAAAATGGAAGAAATTGCATGTTATGACATTATACGTAAGAGGCTGAAAATGTGTTTATGTGTGTTTTGAAGATTGAGCTGAAAATGCAATGGACCCACTTGAACAATGGACACTCTAAGGATTGTGCCTCTAAGGCCAAACCCAACAGATGCGATCCCCATGACAGCCAGGCCAGTGAGGAACCTCGTAACCATTTCGTATGCAGCAAGTTTAGTCCCATAGGCTATGATTCTTGGCTGCAAGGCCATGAATAGTCCTGAAAATTTGAAAAATTTTAAGGCAGTTCAAGTCAATTCAAAACACTTGAAAAACAAGGACTAAGAATCATGATGAGCATATCAATGATCTTACCAAGACTGAACATGGTCATCCCAAGACATGCATTTGAGAAGATCGTGATAAAATTTTCCATGATTTGAGGCTTCTTAACATCCCATCTATAGTAAGAATGATGTTAAAAGAAAATAAGATTCAAGAGATATAGATTGAAAGAAATTTGAAATTCAAGACCTATGAAAATCACATGCAAGATACAAGAGCCCAGCTCTAACCCAAGCTTGCATATGAATTCGGGTTCCTGACAAGCTTATACCAGACCATATTCAACATTTGCCTCATCATCTTCGACAAAACCGAAGAAGGATTCTCCTTTGGCTTTTGGCCTTTTATTTTCTCATTGCTTTCTGCCATTTCTGCAGCAGTATCTTCTTCTCTGCTACATACTTGCATTGACTGCTCACAAAATCCTATAATTCCAAACACCCATTTTAAAATTCATGGGAAGAGAGTGAAAGAATGCGTCCCAACTCAAATCACTCTCCAAAAAAACCTATAATTCCAGATACCTATGTCCAAATTCGTTAAGAAAGAGCAAAAGAACAGGTCAAAATTTAAATCCCCCTTTAGAAGAACCTGTAATTCCAAGCTTCCATCTTTGTTTTCGTACAAAAAAAGTAAAAGAACATATTAAAACTGAACTCTATTTCTATAAAAGCACGAAATCCTAAACACCCATTTTCAAATTCACATGCAAAGAGCAACACATCTAAAATCAAATCTCTGTTGGAAAAAAAGAAAACTATAATTCCAATTACCCACTTCCAATTCATGAAGAAAGACTAAAGATCACATCGAAATCCATCGCTCTCCCCGAGGACCTGAAATTCCAAACTCTCAACCTCAAATTCAAGAAAAAAGAGCAAAAGAACAAAGCTAAATTCAAATCTCTCTCTGAAAATCTGCAAAACCCTTCACCAACTGTTCTATACAACAACAACTGTTCAACTAAACCCTTCATACCCCAACAACTGTTTCACAAACTTCAAAAATCTGCTACCATTATTCTATACAAAAATAACATTAAGATATATTTAAACAACAACTATCAGTTTGGAACAACAACTTCCATTGTTCCATTATTCCTTAGAAAATCTGCAAAAGGATTTTCAATGGTATTTAATGTATAGAAAATCTACTACCATTGTTGTGTGGAACACAACCCTATCTTTGTAATTCTTCTATATGCAACGCAACCCAACCCAACCAAAATTTAGGTTAATACAAAATTCAAGTTGATAGTGAAACATTTTCGAGATTAAAAAAAAAAAAAGAAAAAGAAAAAAGAAACAAAAGAAAAGAAAAGAGGAAGAAGATGTATACCGAGTTCTGTTCCTAGCAAGGTTCGCAAAATTCAGGTTTATAGTGAAACCATGTGATCCTCCATTAATGACATTAATTGCAGGCACATGCAAAACTAGATTTTTGTTCCTCAATTATTCTTATTAATGGGGGTGTTTGTTCCTCAATTATTGCCAATACATACCATAATAGCTAGGGTTGTCAACAAAGAAGACATGGATTGGTTTAGGCTCCATTGGCAAATGAGAAGCTTAGACTTTTGAAGGAAATTACTAATGAGTACAACCTGGAATGGGACTCATCAAGCACTGAAGAAGAATTCAGTAAAAAGCATAAAGATTTGTTGGTATTCCCATTTGGTGATTGATAAGGTTACGTATCAGTGTTCATTTATGTGTGCGGGTTAGGCTACATCTTGAAAGTGCTCAGCTGACACTTCACTCAATACTCACATATCCCACCTGTGATTTGAAAGGCGTTGTTTGGAAAATGCAGAAGGTGCATTTTGCATGGATTTCACATTGGATGGAAAGTGAGCTCATAAGAAATAAGTATGATGGCCATTCTATCACCAATGGAAATTTAGTACACCCAAAAGCAAGATTGCTTGATGGCTAAAATTGCATTCTAAACTTTTCATCTTCTGTGGCTATTGATTTTCTCAACAGATCTATCTGATTCCTAAACAACTCTAAACATGCACCACTACAAGCCATGCTTACTAACCTACCATCATTGTTGGACATCTTAGCCATGCATCATGTGGACCTGTGTAGATGACCTTGTTTGAAAAGAAGGCCTCTCAACTCATCAGGTGAGCCACACATATGAAACCAATAAGGCAATGAGACTGTTTGAGAGATTGCCACTAGTCCACATTCAGTATGCACATATGGCGTGCTTGGTGGGTGGACCAACTTGAAATTTGGGTTAAGTAATTGACACATCGGGGCCCTCCAGATGCACAACTTTGATTCCTCACACAAAGCATGTATATGTTTATGTGGGTTTAGAAAACTTCCATCAAATAACTTCAAAAACCAACTGCATAAGATGACTAATAGTTAAAACTAATAAAGAGGATTCCCATTACAATGAGGAAGATGTCAAAACTCTTTGCCTGGTGGGTGCTTGCTACATGCATAAGAAGTGAGTCATATAAGTGAAAGAAATTACTATATTCTTGGTTTTTCATTTTAGTAGTTGCGGTACAAAAGAAGGCCAAAGATACTGAACAACTTGAATCTTCTACTCTAACATATAGCCAAGCTAACATATGGTGATGGCATGAGCCAAAATCCAGCACAATCAAAACACAGCTAAAGCAAAACATATACTGAGACTTTACCGCCCTCATTAATCAGAGCGTTTACCGCCCAAGAATGTCTCTGGATCAAGGTAATTTCCACTAAACTGGGCTTGTGAGAAGTCAAAGCCTGGGTTCTGCTTACTAAGACACTATTAGAATCTGGAAAAGACAGAGCGTTTTTTAAAAATGGGATGAATGCAAAATCATTAGATCCTACCGAGAAAAAATAACAAAGTAAAATTGTAAGAGAGTTGAAAGGCCATACGATGGAATGTAAACTCATCAGATCCAACATGAATGAACTTATTGGCCAATGATCCTGTTAAGTTCCATGAGTACTTCTGAGAATTGTAAGGCCATATGCCAACATATATATATATATATATATATATATATATATATATATATATATATATATATATATATATATATATAAAATCTGCCAGCCTGCAAGCAAAAATAAACTCAAAAATTATAACATCTTTAAAAAATGGAAAAAAAATGATAAAACTCACCTTTAAGCCCTTCTCCCTCCTTTACTCGAGCTTGGGACCGACAATGCAAGGAGTTGCATTGGCAAAGTTAAAAAAGGGCTTTGATATAAATTTACATTCATAAACACCAATGTGATGACCAAATGGAGCCTAAGACTATAAATATATTTTAATATATAGTGCAAAATTCATGTAGACTATAAATATCGATGAACTACAGAGTACCAATAAATTTAAAAATAAAAATAAAAAAGCCAAACATCATATACAGTAACTAGAAAAATGCAGACTAGAAATATGTTGAACCATAGAGTACCAAATTAGTTCAAGATTAGGAAAGGAACAAGCCAAACATCATATAGAGCAACTAGAAAAATAGAAAAAAAAAAAAAAAAAGCACCATATAAGCCCCAACCAAAACCCACTTTAGCCAAATTACTATATGTTTAATTATATAGTACTATATTTGTTCAAATTATTGAAATCTCATTGATTACTTCCGCCATTGCACAAATGATCCCGGACCGGCCTCTTCAAATGTAGATACAAATCCATCTTCTTTCCACAAAGGAGCATCCGGGTGTATAATCTTAGTTAGGATAACAATAAAAGCTCATAATAGACAACTGCATTTGGACTAACTTCGTGTACTTGACCACGAGTAACAACACCACATAAGCCCCAACCAAGAAACTCGCATCTCTTACCGATATATATCGTATCCGACTACATGTACACATATAAAATGGCATTAGTATTATTAGCATTTATAATATAATTGTAAGCTTATTACATTAGTGAAATTATAATTGTATACCGACGATGCTTGAGTTTTGAAATACTCAGCTAAAATGCTAGTCAGAAATGGTTCATTGTTGTTATCAATGGATAATGAAAAAAGATCATCTATTTGTTGGGGGCCATTGCACAAAACCTTAGGATCTAACCTCCTAAAAATACTAAAATTATGGGATAATAAAGCAATGAAATAAATTAAAGCACAAACCACATAACATAAGAGATTTTTACGTGGAAAACCCTCAAAGATGTAAAAACCACGGGACCTAGTCCAGAGAACAATTCACTATAAAGTAGAACGTTACAACTGATCATAAGGACACCTCTCTTAGATCAAACCTTCTTCACTCACGTTGGAGTGGATAAACAATAAGAGAATAAAGAAAAAAAGAAAGATCTCACCGATTATGATGACGTAAAAGTGTTGAGATGTCGAGTGCACAATTGATCACATCTCCAAGCAGAACCTCCCTTCTACAAGATTCCTCTCTCTCGTTCTCTTTGTCTCTCACCTTTGATAGCTCTAAACCCTTTAGCAAACCCTTACAAAGCTTTAAGAAACTCTCTTATATCACTAGAAAAGCCCTAGGGACCCCTATTTATAATTTAGGAAGTTCCCTTTCACAACTCTTGCGAAACTGTCTCAAATTTACGCAGTCCGCACCAAATCCAAAAATGAATTTACATAACCTCGACTGGTCTAGCAGCACCTTCGACCGGTCGAGTAAACTCCTCGACTGGTCGAGTAGCGCAGAAGAATTACCTCAATTACTCGCTGGACTTTGAGTCAAGGTAAGCCTCAACTGGTCGAGCATCACCCTCGACCGGTTGAGCAGGCTACTCGACTAGTCGAGCAGTGTGGTGAAACATTTCGATTTTCACCTTGCTGCACTATCTCTCCTCTGAACTGAGGAGGAAAATCCCATCAAATCTTTCCCTTTCCAAATTAGGAGGAGTTCACCTTCTTTAAGCCAGCCCGGTTTCTACCAACCTCAAACTTTCCCTTGAGCAAAGCCTTGATCATCATATCTGACCCATTATTGTCCGTGTAGACCTTCTCAAGCTGTAACACCTTCTGTTCCAAAGTATCCTTGATCTAGTGATACCATATCTCTATGTGCTTCGACTTAGAATGTGACATGAATTCTTGATCAAGTGTATAACACTTTGACTATCACAATAGACCACGTGCTGCTCCTGCTTCAGGCTAAGTTCCTGTAAGAACCTCTTCATCCAAACATCTCTTTATATGCCTCTATGACTGCAATGTACATGACCTTTTTCGTCGATAATGATACGACCTTCTGTATCTTTCTCTGTCAAGAGATCGCTCCCCCTGCAAACGTGAACATGAATGCCGATGTAGACTTCTTAGAGTCTATGTCACCTGCCATATTTGCATCTGTGTAGTCCTCTTACACACATTTTCCATCACCATAGCATAGCCTCAACCTGGATGAGCTTCTTAAATATCGCAGTATCGATTTTACCACTGCTAAATGTTTTTTGCAAGGATTGACAAGATACCGACTAACAACACTAACTACATATGCTATGTCTGGGCACATACACACCATAACATACATGAAACTTCCTACTGCTGATGGGTAGGGTATCTTTTGCATCTCGTCCACCTCTGCCTTCGTCTTGGGACACTGTCTGTTACTCAATCTAAAGTGACCATCCAGTGGAGTATCGACTGGTTTCGTTGCATTCATATTAAACCACTCTAGGACTTTCTTAATATATCGCTCTTGTGACAGCTAAAGCTTCCTGCTACTTCTATCATGGGTAATCTTCATTCCTAGGATCTGCTTAGCTGGGCCCAAGTCTTTCATCGCGAACGACTTGCCCAACTCCTATTTTAGCCTGTCAATCTTCTTAATGTCTTTTCTCATATGAGCATGTTATTAACATATAATAACAGAACTAAGAAATCACCATCTGAGAACGTGCGCGTGAATACACAGTGGTCCAACTCCATTCTGTCATATATATGCTTTAATATGAACGAGTTAAACTTCTTGTACCATTATCGTAGAGCTTGTTTCAGCCCATATAAGCTCTTACTCAGCCTATATACCATATGTTATTTACCCTTGACTTCGAACCCTTCTGGTTGGTGTATGTAGATCTCTTCTCCCAGGTCACATGGAGAAAGACAGTTTTAACATCTAACTGCTCTATCTCCAGATCTATACAAGCCACCAACCCAAGAAACACCCATATGGATCATCTTCACCACTGGTGAGAATATCTCCTTGAAGTCTATACCCTTCCTCTGACCAAAACATTTTACAACAAGTCTGACCATGAACCTTGTCTGTGAATTCTTTTGCACAATCTTCTTTTTGAACACCCACTTGTTGCTCAGAGCTTTCTTGTCCTTAAGAAGTTTCGCCATATCATAGGTGTGGTTCTTATGCAAGGATTCTATCTCTTCTTGCAAAGCTTTTAACCACTCCTCCTTATCCTCATCGGCTAGGGCCTCAAAATAATCTTTCGGCTCTCCCTCTTTAGTGAGCATAGTGTACTCATGCAGCGAGCACCTCTTGAACTGTTGTTTGTCCCTAGATGACATCCTCACTTGTGGCTCAATAGGTGGATCAAGTGGGGGTTGCTCCCCTGATTCATCTTTTGTAGGAACTTTCTCATCCTCTGCACCTTGTTGTACTCCTCCATCATCAGGCACCACGGGAGGAATAACTAGATCTATGTCCTCTAGCTCACCTGAAGTGCGCTAGTTCTTCTCTAGTTTACCAATGTCTTCTATAGACTGATCTTAAAAAAAAACCACATCTCTGCTCCTGACGAGCTTCTTCTCTGTTGGATCCCACAATCTGTAGCAGAATTTTTCATTATTGTACCCCAAGAACACACATTGCCTAATCTTCATATCGAGCTTGGACCTCTCATCTTTTAGTATGTGAATGGATGCCCTACATCCAAACACCCTGAGATGACTGTACGAAGGATCTTGTTCAGTCCACACTTTCTCAGGTACTACATTCAACGGAGCTGAATTTAAACAATGACCTTGTCCATAACCTGATACAATTTAAACACACCAAAGACCTTATCCTTAGATTTTAAAGTATAAACCTAAACCCTCCTAGATGCATCATCTATAAAAGTGATAAAATGTAAGACCCAAATCCTAGTCCGTACCGTTTTATAGTATTTCGCGGTCCTCCCGGTCGAATTTTCGCAACTCTCGACATGTATCCAACGTTTGCGAGCGATCCTAAGCCAAGTCCTGCATACCAAAGTCGGCTGGACCCGAGACTTATACTAGTGCGACCGTGCTGTCGTCATGGTTCCAACGCCATGTCTTGCATGCCGAGGTGATACCCAGGCCAGGAGATGTGGGCCTGCATTCAGTTCGAGGAAAACGTCGCATGTTGTAAACCCCAAGAAAAATGTCCCATCAAATATCAAGTATACACCCCATCACTCCCATCACTCACACCATCCCCAAGTATAACTACCCTCCCCAAAGTCAACTCTTCCCATCACCCATCTCTCTCTCTCTCTCTCTCTCTTTACATCACATCTCCCATCTCTCTCATCTCTCTTACCTCTCATTTCTCCCAACCAACTCACGTCCAAACCTCCATAAGAGAGAGTTTAGTGTGGCCCACCTTCCTATCTCCCATCCCCACCATCCAAAGCCCATTTCAACCATTAAAAATGTTCCCTTGGAGCTCTAGAGGCTATAAGCGAAAGAAGGAAAAGGAGATCTTAAGATGGGTGATTCTCTCTCTCTCTTTCTCCCTCTCTTTTTTATTTATTTTTTGTGTGAAGATGTGATTGTGTGGCCCACTTAATGAGTTGTGAGATGTCTAAACCATTCATTAAATGGACCTCACTTTTATGTGTGTATTATCCACATCATCCAATCATTTGGGTGGCCCACCTGGACAGCAAGTCCGTAGGTGGGGCCCACTTTAAATGTATGTTTTAAGTAGCCGTCCAGTGTCTATGGATGCTGGACGTTGCAACTGTGAAGTGTGAGCTGACAATGGGTTTACTAACATCCAAAAAAGGGGGGTTTTGGGTGGGCTGCTCATGCAGGCCCCACTTTGATATATGTTTCCAATCCAAGTTGTCCATTCTGTTACCTAGCTCATTTTAGGCATTGAGCCAAAAAATGGGGCCAATCTGACTTCTGGCGGGCCATAGCATGGAAAATGGTGGTTTTTGCTGTTAAAATACACTCTGATGTTTCTGTACCCAAAATATATCAAACATTGGGCTCGTTTAGCTTGTCTTGAGCCGTAGTGACCAATGGTTGGGTTGGATTCCCCTGATGCAGCCCCCACACATGAAAAACCTCAGAAAACATATTTTCAATAAAATAAAAATATAAGGGCAGCAGTAATGCCCTCAGGATGCGTAGGCATCCTACGCTGGACATGAATGGGCAGGGACGTGGGTCCCTACTGCGGGCCCCACTGTGATGTGTGTCATGTCATCAACACCATGCATTTGGGTGGGCTGCTTAGGGTAGTGGGCCACCCCAAAAATCAACCATATACATGGCTCAGGCGACCCACATCATAGGAAACAACGGGACTAAACGTCAGCCATTGAAACCATGTTTGGGTGTTACAGAAGTTTTAGATTAATATGAAATTTGTTTCTCCCTTTCATCTAACCCCGTGTGATCCTATTAATGGGTTGGATTGCAAATAGACATTGCAGTGGGCCCCACGTGGAATCCACTATGAATTATGTGTTTTATTCACACCGACCATGGCTGTGGATGGTGGAGTTACATCGATGTATGTGTTTTATTTACACCGTCCACAGCTGTGGACGGTGGAACCCCATCTTGGCCTACGTGTTTTATCCGCACCGTCCACCCCTGGACGGTGGGACCCACCCCTGTGCATGTGTTTCACTCACACCGTCCCCTGTTTGGACAAGATTATCACCTAGACACTAACACTCCATCCCACACACTCACACGTGTGTGTGTGTGTGTGTGTGTGTGTGTGTGTGTGTGTATATATATATATATATATATATATATATATTTGATATATATTATTATATAATATAATATTTTATAATAAAATAATATATGTGCTATGGTGGGCCACTCCCATGTGGGACCTACCTTTAGCGCCTGTAAGAGATGCCTGCACCGTCCAGATCCATCTGGACGATGCCATAAAGGACTAGTAGATGTACATGGACGGTGGGCCACTGCAGTGTTGGTATTAAATCCACACCAACTAGTGGGATACCACCAGCTGTTCATCTGGGACCCACGGCTGAAGTACGTGACTCATCCAAACCATCCATCCTTTTAGCAAGCTCGTTTTATAGTATGAGCTAAAGAATGGAGTTGATCTACATTCTAGGTGGGCCACATTCTTGGAATTGGTGTACAGAAATGTCCACCATTAGACCTTTCACATTACCTCAATTATATTGATGGTCATGTGCTCTCCATACTGTGGAAACCACAGGAAGAAATGAGGGCTGCCATGGGTTGCTGGGCATCACCATGATGCATGGGTTTCATCCTCATTGTTCATATGAGGGTCCCATTTGGGACCACCATGACCTATAGGCTTTCACCAATACTGTCTATCTATTTCTTAGAATTTGGTGGGCCACAATTTGTGTTTGGCTGCACTAAGGAAATGAGGTAGATCTAAATTTCAATTGGATTCTACCACAGGAGATAGTGTTGATGATTGAACAACCATTGATGGAAAGTCTTCCAAACTCATTGTAATCGTGTCATTTGACCACGTTGTGTGGCCCATTGTAGGCCCTGTCCTGATGTATAAGCAGTATATACACTTAGTCTGTACTGGGCCCTACTGAGATGCATGTGCCACACTAAGATTCATGTGCTTAACCCATGTTACCTGTCCATTTTTAGGGCCCAATGGTTTAAAATCTTACACTGTTCAGGGGTCCATTGGCCCTGGACACAATCAGACCTGTTGGGCCTTAGGGACATGCTACCATCTGAGAGGCTCACCTTTATGTATTTCGTGGGCCATCCGTCAGGCCCACTTTGATATACTTGTGGCCCACCACGTGGACACCACCATGATGTATTTATTTTATCCACACCATCCAAATTATGTTGGACGGTGCTACACAATGTTTGGATGGTGTTGTCCAATGGTTGGACAGTGCTAATTTACATAGATAATGTTTAGACGGTGTCGTGGGCTCCACCATGATGTATTTGTTATCCATGTCGTCCATCATATGCAATGCGGCCCAGCTTGATATATGTATTCTATATTTACACCGTCCATCGTTGGATAGTGCCATGTGGGGCCTACCATTGATGCATGTATTATATCTCCGTTGTCCGCCCCTTGGACATGTGGCTTACCTTAAGGTACGTGTTGTATCCAAATCATCTAGCGATCTGGGTCACACAAAACATCTAGATCAAGGGGCCTACCTTGATGTGTATGTGGCCCATTTAATGACGCCCGACGAAATGTAATTGGGGCCCAGGCATGAGGCCCATTGAGATGTGTTTGCAGCCCATATATGAGGCCAAATGTGATGCACGTATGGCCCATTAGTGTGGCCCATTAATGCAGCCCGCTTGTTGTATATTAGGCCCATTGGTGTGGCCCATTGATGCAGCCTGCTTGTTGTATATTAGGCCCATTGGTGTGGCCCATTAATGCGGCCCACTTGTTGTATATGAAGCCCATTGGTGTGGACCATTGATGCGACCCACTTGATGTATATGAGGCCCATTGGTGGGACCCATTGTGATGTGTATTAGGCTCGTGTGAGTGGCCCATTGTGATGCATATTAGGCACGTTGTGTTGCATTCAGGGCCCATGGTTGAGGCCTAATGCGATGTATGTATTGCTCGTTACGTTGCATATGAATCTCTTGTATGGGCCACTCCTTGGGAGCAATGTTGGTTAAATGTCCACATTGATGGCCAATAATGGTTGAAAGTCTTAATTGTAAACATGTGATGTTGTTCTTGATTATTCCTAAGTTATGCTCTGATACCAACTTCTGTCACGCCCCGAACTCAGAAATCGGGCTCACAAAATTTTTGATCACCGAATCCGGCGCTGACAGCCTCCATAGTACCCCATTCTTGGCTCCCGGCACCCATACACCAGGTTCTGATCCTGGGATACTACAAGGAGGATTTCTAATCATCAATTTGATTCATAATGAGCATAACCACAAGCATAACCCATGAACATTAACCACAAGAACATCATCACACAATTCACTATGATCAAAAAATTTTGAGTACAATGCACATGAAAGGGAAATACAGGATAATGAAAATGACAGGAAACTCCAGAAGCTCGACTGTGTACTCTAAACTGCAGACTTTATGCTCTAACTACGGTTACATCCTGCCGTTGCCTACACGCATCGATCGTGCATAAGCTTATAGAAAGCTTAGAGGGTGGTGTAAGTGTGTGCGTAATAAGAGCGTGCTTATAATGCAAGGTCAGAGAAATGTGGAATCATGCCGGTGAATACATGAATGCAATCAGTCGTACTAAGGCTATATGGTGCAAGGTATGAATGCTATCTGCCATAACACGGGCATGTGATACAAGATGCAATTCAAGCATACAAATCCTCATCATAAATCAGTATAGTTTTCAATCTGGATAATCACCGGAGTTTAGTACACTCCAAATGGCACTGCCGCTCTCCTAGCCGCACAATCCAAGTGAGCATAAGAAACCTCATTATCCGCTGGGCAATAGTATGTCAATACCCATCCGACATGTCGATAGAGAACCCATTCATGAGTTGGTCAAACTCAACCTAGTATTGCCCCCTACCCTCGGGCGAGTAAGGCCACACCCCTTTCTAACCGACCATGATATAGTGGGAGATACGGCCTCCTGGTATTCGGCCCTCGTACGCTCATATATCCACTCGGTCTCGACGTTAGAGTTATCCTCTGGTACCATCGGGTTTTTAGGGATTTGCATTGTCCAATCCCGAAATAGCGATTTGCATTGTCCAATCCCGAAATAAGGATTTCCATTGTCGAGACCCTTTTTGGGGTTAACATGCTTTTATTTCCAGGTATATTGTCAGATAGTTTCCAGTTGCCCTGACTTGAAACAGTTTGACCATCAGTTTGGGACAGATAATGGGAGCCTGTGAAATGCAGTTCCTGTTTGTGCAGTCTCAAGTGCTCGATGGACCACCAAAAAGAAGATGCAGTTGTGATTTTAAGGTATACCCAAACAGTTCTTAAAGCATGCCAAAGTTTAGTGCTGTTTTGTTTTTTATATGAATTCTGTTTTCTACGGATGACTATATAGATTTGGATGACTTTATAGATTTTATATGAATTATGTTCAGTGTTATTTTGTTTTTGTTTTTTGTTTTTGTTTTTTTTCTTTATTCACTTTTAACTTAGAAGGAAAAAAGCTATTCTCAAGCTAGAATGTTACAATTTTTTCTTATATTTATGCTATGGCTTTCTAATCATGTAATAAATGCTGGCCTAACATTACCAATAATCTCAGTCTTAAAAGATGTTAATTCTCATGCTTCTTTATATTAGGAACAAATAGACTAAGGAATTCTACTTCATATTTTCTGTTTAGTTGAATATGCAATTTTATTTGACATATTTAGTACCTGTTTGGTAGATCCAAAACTATCTTCATCTCATTTTAGCTAACAATAATTATGTATTAGAGATTGTTATCTGTATCACATAATCACTTTTAACATGAACTCATTATCTATTAGAGATCAAGTTTAATGCATGGTTTCTGTTAACCAAAATGAGATCAACTCATTATCTTTTAGAGATCAAGATTAATGCATTTTCATGGGTATTTATATATTTCCAACACTATCATTTTTGACTTGCCATCTGCTAATATCCAACCTGTTTTGATAAAATTAGATCCAAAACTTTTGGGACCCATAAAAAAAAATGTTTATAATGGTCTTCCACCACTGTTTTGTATGTTGTGGTCCACCTGAAATTTGTATATAGTTCATCTTTTGGCCCATGCCATAAAATTTGTATATTGTTTACACCATTAAAAACCATAAACTGAAATGGATCTGCTGTAGATGTTGCTGTTAAAGAAGGTGGTATTCATGAGGCTCTATTTTGGAATTATTTCCTCCTTGATTATCTCTTAATAAAAATCTCTTGTTATATCTCATCATATTGTCAGGATTCTTGATAAAAAGAAGGAAAAAATAAAAATAAAAAGATTGTTGTGTATCTTTTCTCTATATTCCTTAGAAGGCTAATTGCTTGACCTGCCTGGAAAAGGGTGTGTCTCATTAGCATCTGAATATTGGGAGTTCTGGTCCATCATAGTTTGATGACTCAAAAAATTCATGGTCTTCAAGAATCAATAAAACTTAGCCTACTCTTTGACTCAACTCTAGTTTGACTTTTCTGGTTTTTAAACTATGATTCCAATATTATAGTTTTTGTTTTATCTGTTTTTAGTCTGAATTTTTAAAATAAAAATAAAAATTAATTATGATTAATTCTGAATTTTCTTTTCTTTTCTTTTCTTTTCTTTTCTTTGGATGTTTGGGACATTTCTTGGAAGAGTTCAAGTGGTTGTAAGACTACGACCTCAGAATACAGAGGAGTTGGTTGCAGATGCTGATTTTGCTGATTGTGTAGTATTGCAGTTAGAGGTTTTTCTAATTGCACTTCTCTTTTGTTTGTAATTGCATATGCCTAAATTTACACCAGATGTGCAGCGTGTAATGCTTTCCAAAAATAAATGAGAAATGTAAGTCAATCCATGAGCACCAATCACTTGGCCATTCTCATATTTTGCGAAATGTTATATTGATGTTCTAGCGGAGGATTATAAGCCCTTGTATAATGTTAATGTGCAAGCTTAGGCCTGAAATCAAAGGCCCTATGTGCTTTTAGACCTAATGACTTAAATGGGCCAAACTCGTGCTGATCTACAATAAGGTTTTATTGTAGGTAATATGCATATTCCATATAAGAGGATCCAATTAGCTTCTTTTTTTCTCATGTACAACCAAGTTGATTTAATATTCCAACTTTCTTCTTATCCTTGATTTGGTTGTCTGATAATCAGATAATGACCACCTGTTAGGCACATGATGTAATTTCTTTGGTTTTGTATAAAGTATGCTTATATTTGGACAACACATAGTTTTACTGTTCTCTTATAGGTGCTTTTTTCTCAGTTTCATGTTGTTTTACTAGTGGTTGCTTGTTAACTTTTAGGACTTGATCAGGTTGGTTAATGGTGCTACTTCTTTATTTAGTTCAATGATATTTTGTTAAATATGAAATTTATGACCTTTAGTAACTTGGTTAATTAAAAAGAACTATGTAGTGGCTTGATCCCAGTCTGACTTTTTGGGTACGTAGGCAACCGTTCATAATGTACTAGAATATTAGTGCAGCCACAAATCTTTTCTCTCCTTTGAATTGTAACAGACTGTATCGGTTACATTTTTCTCTGTCATACAAGTTGTGGCTATCAAAGATATAATATCACCTCCCTATACGGAAACATTTAATGATGTGTAAAGGTAAATTCATTTTTTCTTATTCCTTATATTGTTTTCCAGTTATATTTGTGTTAGTTTTAGAGTACAGGTAGCGATAGAAATTGTTGGTCGATTGTGGCTTATAAACAAAGAGATGAGTAACCAACAATACTAATATGGGAGGCCTTCCCTAGGTATCCAGATGCTTTTAGATATATTTATGTTGTTTTTAAATGTATTAGCTCAAAATTGATGGAGCAGACCCAAATGTGTGTAGGAGCTATCCGAATGTTGAGCAGGGGTCCCGGGAAAGTGCGAATCGTTGTTATGACCATGATGAAGCTGTTTATTTTCTATGGACAACATTGGAGGGGTCAGGCCAATTGGACATTCCGTGTTTATGTATTTGCTCGAAATTAATGGAGCAGACCCGAATGTGCATCGGAGCTATCCGGATGAGAAGGGGTCTCTAAAAGGTGGGAACCGTTGTTATGACCATGATGAAGCTGTCCATTTCCTATAGGCAGCATTGGAGGGGCCTGACCATTTGGACAGGCCATGTTTATATTTGTATTTGTAGGGATCACACCCTTAACCTAAACCACACTCAAACCTATAACCTAAACCTATTCTCAATTACCTAAACTTATAACCTATAACCTAAACCTAAACCTATAACATAAACTGATTCTCAAATTCCAAAAGCTATACTTATAACCTAAACCTAAACCTTAACCTATAACCTAAACTTATACTTATAACCTTAACCTAAACCTATTCTCAAATCCTAAAAAATATACTTATAACCTTAACCTATAACCTAAACCTATACGTATAACCTAAACCTAAACTTATAACCTTAACCTAAACCTAAAGCTATTCTCAAATCTTAAAACTTATACTTATAACCTAAACTTAAACCTTAACCTATAATATAATCCTATACTTGTAACCTTAACCTAAACTTATAACCTTAATCAAAACCGTTTCTCAAATCCCAAAAGCTATACTTATAACCTAAACCTATAACCTATACTTATAACCTAACCTCTACTTCTAACCTTCACTTAAACCTATTCTCAAATCCCAAAACCTAAACTTATAACCTAAACCTAAACCTTAACCTATAACCTAAACCTATACTTGTAACCTTAACCTAAACTTATAACCATAACCAAAACCTATTCTCAAATTCCAAAACCTATACTTATAACCTAAACCCAAATCATAACCGAAACATATAACTTATACTTACAACCTTAACCTAAACTTATAACCTTAACCTAAACCTATTCAGAAATCCCAAAACCTATACTTATAACCTAAACCCAAACCTTAACCGAAACCTATAACTTACACTTACAACCTTAACCTAAACTTATAGCCTTAACCTAAACCTACTCTCAAATCCCAAAACCTATACTTATAACCTAAACCTAAACCTTAACCTAAAACCTAAACCTATACTTATAACCTTAACCTAAACTTATAACCTTAACCTAAACCCATTCTCAAATCCCAAAACCTATACTTATAACCTAAACCTAAACCTTAACCTAAACCTATAACCTATACTTACAACCTTAACCCAAACTTATAACCTTAACCTAAACCTATTCTCAAATACCAAAACCTATACTTATAACCTATAACCTAAACCTAAACCTAAAACCTAAATGTATTCTCAAATCTCTAAACCTAAACCTACACCTAATCCTAATCTCAACTCCCTAACCAAAACCTAAACCTAAACTTGAAAACTCAAACTTAAATTCGATCCCGAACACGAACCCGATTTCCTAAACCTAAACCTTAACCTATTCTTAATTCCCTAAACCTATAGCTTATAACCTATGCCTAAACCTTAACCTAAACCTATAACCTTAACCTAAACCCAAACCTATGAACTATAACCTATAACCTAAACTTATAACCTACAATTTAACCTTAACCTAAACCTAAAACATAAACCTTAAACTATAACCTAAAACCTAAACCTAAACCTAAAATATAAATGTATTCTTGTCCCTAAACCCAAACCTACACCTAATCCTAATCTCAACTCCCTAACCTAAACCTAAACATAAACTTGAAAACCCAAACCTAAACCCGATCCCGAACCCGAACTCGATTTCCTAAATCTAAACCTTAACCTATTCTCAATTCCCTAAACCTATTGCTTATAACCTAAACCTAAACCTTAACCTAAACTTAAACCTAAACCTAAACCTAAACCTTAACCTAAATCTAAACCTAAACCTATAACCTATAACCTAAATCTAAACCTAAAACCTAAATGAATTCTCAAATCGATAAAACCTAAACCTACACCTAATCCTAATCTCAACTCCCTAAACAAAACCTAAACCTAAACTTGAAAACCCAAAACTAAACCTGATCCCAAACTCGAACCCGCTTTCCTAAACTAAAATCTTAACCTAATCTCAATTCCCTAAACCTATAGCTTATAACCTAAACCTAAACCTATAACCTTAACCTAAACCAAAACCTTAACCTATAACCTATAACCTAACATTAACCTAAACTTAAAACCTAAACCTTAACCTATAACCTAAAACCTAAACCTAAACCTAAAACCTAAATGTATTCTCAAATCCCTAAACCTAAACTTACACCTAATCCTAATCCCAACTCCCTAACTTAAACCTAAACCTAAACTTGAAAACCCAAACCTAAATGTAATCCCGAACCTGAACCCGATTTTCTAAACCTAGACCTTAACCTATTCTCAATTCCCTAAACCTATATCTTACAACCTAACCTAAACCTTAACCTAAACCTAAACCTAAACCTTAACCTAAACCTATAACCTTAACCTAAACCGAAACCTATAACCTAAACTTATAACCTATAACCTAACCTTAACCTAAACCAAAAATCTAAACCTTAACCTATAACCTAAAACATAAACCTAAACCTAAAACCTAAATGTATTCTCAAATCCCTAAACCCAAACCTACACCTAATCCTAATCTCAACTCCCTAACCTAAACTTGAAAACCCAAACTAAACCCGATCATGAACCCGAACCCGACTTGCTAAACCTAAACCTTAACTTATTCTCTATTTCCTAAACCTAAACCTAAACCTAAACCTATAACCTTAACCTAAACCAAAACCTATGACCTAAAACCTTAACCTATAACCTATAACCTAAACCTAAGCCTAAAACCTAAATGTATTCTCAAATCCTTAAACCTAAACCTGTACATAATCCTATTCTCAACTCCCTAACCTAAACTTAAACCTAAAATTGAAAACTCAAACCTAAACTCGATCCTGAACCTAAACCCGATTTCCTAAATTAAACCTTAACCTATTCTCAATTTCCTAAAGCTATAACCTATATACTATAACTTATAACCTAAACCTATAACCTAAACTTAAACCTTAACCTAACCCTAAACCAAAACCTATAACCTAAACCTTAACCTATAACATATAACATAAACTTATAACCTATAACCTAACCTTAACGTAAACCTAAAACCTAAACCTAAACCTATAACCTAAATGTATTCTCAAATCCATAAACCTAGACCTACACCTAATCCTAATCTCAACTCCCTAACCTAAACCTAAACCTAAACTTGAAAACCCAAACCTAAACCTGATCTCGAATCCGAACCCGATTGCTGTAATAATGTAGCCCAATCACATGGTAACAAACAAGAATGTAACCCTTTTAACACATGCCCCTTTTTACAAAGCTTTAATTTTTGTTGTTGTTTCTATTAACTTGAATTGAAACACTTTTTTTACATTATTTGTTTGCATTAGTTTTATTTTAATGATCAGTTTTATTTTAAAAAAGTGTTTCTACAATTCTTCATGATTCTAAATTTTAATGTTTTGTTGGTTGAATATTTTTTTATTAGATGAAAGATACGAAAAGAAAATTGTTGCTGATTTTTTTCCTTTTTTTATTTATGATGTTAAACTTATATGTATTTATACGTGGATGAATGTAATGTGGATAAGATTGTTTATGTTTAGATGGATGTAGTTTATATTTGGATGAATGTAGTTTATGTTTGGATGGATTTATGTAGTTTGGGTTTAGATGGATGTGAATGTGAATATGATGAAATATATTATATAACACGTGTATATCAGGAAGAATACGATGAAATATATTATAACAAGTGTATATCGACTGTCTCATATTTGAATATTTCAAACGGCTCTAGGTCGTTCATATTTTTCTAAATATTCAAATATGAGACGGTCGATGACCGTCCTTTTAAGAGTCATAAGAGACGGTTCCTAGCAGTCCTTTTTAAGGACGATTCATGACCATCCTTTTTAAGGACGATTCATGACCATCCTTTTAAGGTTCATAAGAGATGGTTCATAGCAGTCCTTTTTAAGGACGGTCCATGACCATCCTTTTAAGGCTCATAAGAGACGGTTCATAGTAGTCCTTTTGAAGGACGGTCCATGACCGTCCTTTTAGGGGTCATAAGAGATGGTTCATGACAGTCCTTTTTAAGGACAGTCCATGACCGTCCTTTTTACAGATGATCTGAAAGGACGGTCCAAGACCATCCTTTTTACAGATGGTCCATAGTCGTCCTTTAAAAGTCAGTAAGAATGACGATTCACGACCGTCCTTTAAGTAATACGACGCCGTAAAATATGACTGCCCATGTGACGGTTCAAAACTGTCCTTTTTGATCATTTGAGACGGTTTTCAATTGTCCTTTTTTCCCTATTTTGGCATAGTACCTAAACCTTAACCTATTCTCAATTCCCTAAACCTTAACCTATAAACTAACCTAAACCTAAACCTATAACCTACACTTATAACCTAAACCTAAACCTAAACCTATAACCTACACTTATAACCTAAACCTAAACCTAAACCTATAACCTTAACCTAAATGTAAAACCTAAATCTAAACTTAAAACCTAAATGTATTTTCAAATCCCTAAACCTAAACATAAACCTAAACCTATAACCTACAATATTAACATAAACTCATAACCGACAACATTAAACTAAACCTATATTTATAACCTAAACCTATTCTCAAATTCCAAAACCTATAACCTAAACTTAAACCTAAACCTAAACCTAAACCTATTCTCAAATTCCAAAACCTATAACCTAAACTTAAACCTAAACCTAAACCTAAACCTATAACTCAAAACTAAACCTTAACATATAACCTATAACCTATATAACCTAAACTCAATTCCCAAAACCTTAACCTATAACCTAACCTAAACTTAAACCTATAATCTACACTTATAACCTAAACCTAAACTTGTAATCATAACCTAAACGTAAAACCTAAACCTAAACCTAAAATGTAAATGTATTCTCAAATCCCTAAACTGGAACCTAAACTTAAACCTATAACCTACAACATTAACATAAACTTATAAAATACAACATTAACCTAAATCTATTCTCGAATCCCAAAACCTATAACCCAAACCTAAACCTTAAACTAAACCTAAACCTATAAGCTAAACCTAACCTTAACTTACAACCTAAACCTTAACCTATAACGTATAACCTATAACCTAAACCTATAACCTATAACATATAACCTAAACTCAATTCCCTAAACCTTAACCTATAACCTAACCTAAAACTAAACCTATAACCTACACTTATAACCTAAACCTAAATCTATAACCAAAACCTAAACCTACACCTAATCCTAATCACAACTCCTTGACCTAAACTTAAACCTAAACTTGAAAATCTAAACCTAAACCCGATCCCGAACCCAAACCCGATTTCCTAAACCTAAACCTTAACCTATTCTCAATTTCCAAAAGCTATAACATATAACTTAAGTCTAAACCTTAACATAAAGCCTAAACTTAAACTTAAAACCTAAATGTATTCTCAAATCCCTAAACCTAAACCTACACCTAATCTTAATCTTAACTTCCTAACCTAAACCTAAACCTAAACTTGAAAAGCGAAACCTAAGCACGATACCGAACCCGAACCCGAACCCAATTTCCTAAACCTAAACCTTAACCTATTCTCAATTCCCTAAAGCTATAACCAATAGCTAAAACCTTAACCTAAACCTATAACCTAAACCTAAACCTAAACCAAAACCTAAACCTATAACCTTAACCAAAACCAAAACCTATAACCTAAACCTTAACATATAACCTATAACCTATAACATAACCTTAACATAAACATAAAACAATAACTTAAACCTATAACGTAAACTCAATTCCCTAAACCTTAACCTATAACCTAACCTAAACTTAAACTTATAACCGAAATCTAAACCTATAACCTATAACCTAAACCTAAACCTAAAACCAAAATGTAATCTTAAATCCTTAAACCTAAACCTACACCTAATCCTAATCTCAACTCCTTAACCTAAACTTAAACTTAAAAATCTAAACCTAAACCTAATCTCGAACCCGATTTACTAAACCTAAACCTTAACCTATTCTCAATTCCCTAAAGCTATAACCAATAACCTAAACCTAAACCTAAACCTAAACCTATAACCTAAACATATAACCTTAACCTAAACTTAAAACCTAAATGTATTCTCAAATCTCTAAACCTAAACCTACACCTAATCCTAATCTCAACTCCTTAACCTAAACCTAAACCTAAACCAAAGCCTATAACCTAAACCAATAACCTAAACCTATTCTCAAATCCCTTAACCTATAACCTAAACGTAAACCGAAACCTATAACCTAAACCTTTAACCTATAACCTATAACCTAAACCTAAACCTATAACCTACACTTATAACCTAAACTTAAACCTATAACCTAAAACCTAAAACCTAAATGTATTCTCAAATCCTTAAACCTAAACCTATACATAATCCTAATCTTAACTCCTTAACTGAAACCTAAACTTCAAAACCCAAACCTAAACTTGATCCTGAACACGAACCCGATTTCGTAAACCTAAACCTTAACCTATTCTCAATTCCCTAAGGCTATAACCTATAACCTATAACCTATAACCTAAACCTAAACCTAACATAAACCTATAACCTAAACCTAAACTTAAAACCTAAATGTATTCTCAAATCCCTAAACCTAAACCTACACCTAATCCCAATCTCAACTCCTTAACCTAAACCTAAACTTGAAAACCCAAACATAAGCCTAAAACCTAAATGTATTCTCAAATTCCTAAACCTAAACCTACACCTAATCCTAATCTCAACTCCTTAACCTAAACCTAAACTTGAAAACCCAATCCCAAACCCGAACCCGATTTCCTAAACCTAAACCTCAACCTAATCTCAATTCCCTAAAGCTATAACCTATAACCTGAACCTGAACCTAAACCTAAATCTATAACCTAAACCTATAACCTTAACCTAAACCTAAAACCTAAATGTATTCTCAAATCACTAAACCTAAACCTACACCTATTCATAATCTCAACTCCTTAACCTAAACCTAAACTTAAACCTAAGCCTATAACCTAAATCTATTCTCAAATCCCTAAACCTAAAACCTAAATGTAAACCTAAACATATAACCTAAACCTTTAACCTATAACCTAAACCTAAACCTAAACCTAAAACCTTAACCTAAACCTATAACCTACACTTATAACTTAAACCTAAACCTATAAATTAAAACCTAAATCTACACCTAAAATCTAAATGTATTCTCAAATCCGTAAAAATAAACCTACACCTAATCCTAATCTCAACTCCTTAACCTAAACCTAAACTCGAAAACCCAAACCAATACTCGATCCCGAACCCAAACCCGACTTCCTAAACCTAAACCTTAACCTATTCTTAATTCCCTAAAGCTATAACCTATAACCTAAACCTAAACCTAACCCAAACCTATAACCTAAACCAAAACCTAAAACCTAAATGTATTCTCAAATATCTAAACCTAAACCTACACTTAATCCTAATCTCAACTCCTTAACCTAAACCTAAACTTGAAAACCCAAACCTAAACCCGAACCCGAACCCAATTTCCTAAACCTACACCTTAACCTATTCTCAATTCCCTAAACCTTAACCTATAACCTAACCTAAACCTAAACATATAACCTACACTTATAACCTAAACGTAAACCTATAACCTAAACCTGTAACCTTAACCTAAATGTAAAACCTAAACCTAAACTTAAAACCTAAATGTATTCTCAAATCCCTAAACATAAACATAAACCTAAACCTATAACCTACAACATTAACATAAACTTATAACCTACAACATTAACCTAAACCTATTCTCAAATTCCAAACCCTATAACCTAAACTCAATTCCCTAAACCTTAACTTATAACCTAACCTAAACTTAAACCTATAACCTACACTTATAACCTAAACCTAAACCTGTAACCATAACCTAAACGTAAAGCCTAAACCATAAATGTATTCTCAAATCCCTAAACCTAAACCTATAAACTAAACCTATAACCTACACCATTAACATAAACTTATAACATACAATAATAACCTAAACCTGTTCTCAAATCTCAAAACCTATAACCTAAACCTAAACCTTAACCTAAACCTAAACCTAACCTTAACTTATAACCTAAACCTTAACCTATAATGTATAACCTAAACCTATAACCTATAACCTAAACTCAATTCCCTAAACCTTAACTTATAACCTAACCTAAACCTAAACCTATAACCTACACTTATAACCTAAACCTAAACCTAATACCTAAACCTAAACCTAAAACCTAAATGCATTCTCAAATCCCTAAACCTAAACCTGCACCTAATCCTAATCTCAAGTCCCTGACCTAATCTTAAACCTAAACTTGAAACCTAAACCTTAACCTATAACCCATAACCTAAACTTATAACCTATAACCTAACCTTAACCTTAACTTATAACCTAAAACCTAAATGTATTATTAAATCCTCAAACCTAAGCCTACACCTAATCCTAATCTCATCTCCCTAACCTAAACCTAAACCTAAACTTGAAAACCCAAACCTAAACCCGATCCTGAACCGGAACCTGATTGATGTGATAATGTAGCCCAATCACATGGCAACAAACAAGAAAATCTTGCTTTGCTAGCAAGCATACTCGAACTTAAGCATCACAATGCATTTATTTCCATCTACACTATCTCTTATAGCACAGATTATTTAAGATTTGTATTTATCTCATTTTTAGAGTTATGTCCTAACACAATATGATAATTTTAATAGACAAGGTGGATTTGTCACCAACATTATTCTAAGACCCATATAACTTCTCCTTATACGAAGTTGGGTAGGGCACATGCAGCTTGAATCCATCAAAGGAGATAAGGATCACCTCTCATATGTTCTCTCTCTTTTCATTTATTTTATTCCATAAGATTGTTTATTTTGTGGTGTCTGCTCACGTACAACATTTTATCATGTTAATATAATTACAAGTGGCCTAATGTGAGACCCGACCCGAGTATGCACCTCGTCCATCTTGGTCCCTCAGTCCTACCGGTCGAATCCCAGTGACCCGTGACCCTTGGATAGTTTTTGCACTCATCCGTAAGTCTAGTTATGAAGACCTGACTTAGATCGAGTTAAAAACAGTGCCATCTTGCCCGCTTCGTCATTGCGGTTCCAACACTGAGTCTTGTGCGTCCATTCCACATGTCCATCAAAAGTTGTAGGCCGCGTATTATTTGGGCAATTGATTGCAATGTGGGACCCACCAGGTGCTTGTACACATTTTCATAGGTGAGACCCACCCTGGAATCCCATCATTACTTAACTTAACCTACAAGCTACCCTACACCCTTTTTATAGCTAGTATGATGGATTTACCTAATCTAGCCAATGATTACTCTCTTTCTTAGAAAACCATGATGCATTCCTCTATCCTAAGCCCCTCTTTTCTAGCAAAATTCTAATTTTTTCCCTTCTTTAGGAGAAACTCATCATTGCTTTCCTTAAAAATCCTTTTTTTCTCTTTTTCCCTCTCTCTCTCTCTCTCTCTCTCTCTCTCTCTCTCTCTCTTCTCTTCTCTTCTTCTCCAGCAACTTTCCTCCATTTTTTTAGATGACTTTCACTCATTTATCCCCCCATCTAACCCTTGAAGAAAGATCTCAACCTCAGATCCATGTACCTTGGAGCTTGAAGACCATCTTGGAGGTGTTTGCTTGAAGACCTTGTTGGTGGGTGTGCATGCACTTAGAATCTCAGGATCTGCATTTCTTCTTCTTGTTTCTCTTCTTCACCTCATGTTTGAGTATGTGAGGTCCACCAAGTGATGGTGGAGGCCCCATGCCTTCTTAGGTGTGGCCATTGGCCCATCCTTTTGTGCATGCATAACTCATGGGTGGGGCCATTCTCCATTGACCCCACCATGGTATTTTTCTTAGTTAGAAGGATCCTTAGGCCCACTCCCATACGCATCATATGCATGCTTGGCTGAGATGTGATTGGTCATGGTTATGCCATTGCTCAGAGGGATGGATTTTTTCCCTCTGAGCACGTTGGATGTTTGATCATGGCTGTTTGTGTGATTCATGCATCCGACATTTCATAGTATGATCGACATTCGCCCTTGCTTCATCAAGGCCTTGCCTCCATAGGGATATTCGTGGATGGCCGTATGTGTGGACACCAAAAATATTAGTTGAGCATACCGGGTGCATACGATGCCCATGGGTGCAATTCTCAAAACTTCCATGGTACCAAGGATTTGCTCCAACGCTGTGACCGAGTAAAAATATGAGCGCATGTGGGCCTTACACCTATAGGCCGCGACTCCCACTGTCATATAGTCGGTTGAATAGGGGTGTGGCCTTACCTGCTTGGTGTGAGGAGGCATTGCTAGGCTGAGTCTGATCAGCTTGTAAATGGGTCCGCTACCGTCAGGCCTTGCTGGTGATTGGTTGTCCACAAGTGGGTAGTGAGGTCTCTTACGCTCGTTTGACTATACGAGGTCTATAGAGCGGCAGTCATTCAGCAGTGTAATGGACCCCAGTGATGTCCTTATGATTGAAAATGTACTTAACTTGTGGTTTGGATATGAGCACTGTGTTGAGGGTCAAATATTGCATATCAAACCCTAGTTATTACCTAAATTTACGAACATGATACTGTTTAATGGCCTGTTTTACCGTGTTTGTGATGCAGGGTGTAATTGAGAGCATGAACTACGAAAAAGGTGCTAAATGCATGAATTTAACACTCCAGACTCACTAAGGTAAGGGACGGACCCCAAGAGACTAAAATTGACGGATTTACATGCTGGAGGTTCGAGGAAATTCTAGAAACTGAAGCTCAAATGGCCCAAAATTGATCCAGAATGCAAGACCACAGGGTTCCCACCATCTGTTCGTCTCAAAACTTCATACATGGCCTGAAGACCATAAATTAACTGTACACGTCGAATTTCATCTGTTTGATCCCTGTGAAAGTGTCCCAACGGCCAAATCAGCCCCTTAATCCATTAAGTGGGGCCCGCCTGGTATTTGGGAATGCTTCAATTTTTTTCCCAACGCATTAAATGATATGAAAAAGTGGATGGACGGAGCAGATTTCCTACAAACATCATGAGTGGACCCCATTAGAGGTGGTTGTGCACAGTGCACAAGTGCCCTCAAAATACATTGGATCGCTTGAGCCGGCCAAACCTAGTTTTGACCGAGTCTTCTTCCCAAAGTTTCCTTCTCAATAGTGTCTACACTGTCTTCCATCAGATTTGGTTGTGGGCCCCAGCCATTGTCCGTATGGACAATCCAACCCGTCCAATGGGACTAGAGGGGGGGCATGATGCTCACTTAAGTGTCATCTTGACCTCATACAAGCTATCGGAGGATCTTAACCATTGAATGCAAGATGGACGGTGGAAGAAATAACTCATGAGCCACCATGTTTTGGATCCTAAACTATCCCTTCTCGAACGATTTTTTGAGGAGATTCCATTAAACAGAGTCGATTTTTCTTACAGATCTAATCAGGTGCCCATCGAGCATCACAGCGTACTCTGTTTATGCATCCCCTGCATCCAAGAAATCCAGATTTTTCGGTCGTTTGTGGTCCATTATCTTTGATTATCTTGGTGATCCAAATCGTCCATTGTGTAGCTCGTCCAAAAATACCCAAAGGGACGTTATCTTCTTGGAAAAAATGTGAGGACAGTGGGGAAGTTTCGGCCCATTTTCTTGGCTGCGTAAACAACCTTACGCAGGGATGTGTTTGTTATCTTGTTGGTTACGTAAAACATTTCCGCAGCCACCGACTTTCTCCTAACTATATATAAGAGAGGGGGGGATTGAAGAGCAGATACACACCTGGAGGCTAGAGCGTGGACGTGGAGCATTCTCTAACAAGAGTTTTTTTTTTCTTCCCTTTGTTTTATTTATCTATTTATTTATTTATTTTTTCTTTCTTTTATTAGAGATTAGCTCAATCGTGTTGAGCTAAACCTCTTAGCTAGGGCTAAGAGGTGAAGCTTGTAGCGTGATGGGAGGACCTATTGCTTGTACCTTTTGTTTAAGATTGATCTGATGTTGATTTTAGTTTATTAAAGGGAATATTTTGTCTTTAATCGTCCGTTGTGACTAAAATTACAATGGGTCTGAGATGACTTTGCATATTTTCTTTTTCCTTTTGATGTTTATGATGTCAGGAAGCCCTGTTGTTCATCATAGTCTCCTGGGCATGATCGGATGACGGTACTCTTCCTAACCTTCATATATGTGATTGGTTGGTAATTAGTTTAATTCTCTTGTTTTCTTTGTCTCCTGGGCATGGTTTGGTGATGGAATCCATTTTAATTCATATACCTTTCATCTCTTGAAAACTATCTTAACGGCAGTTCAGTTAAATGATTCTTAAAGCAGGCGTAAGATCTCCCTGATCTCTACAAGTGGATCCTCTGAATCCCTAGTTTCTCACCTCTGATTTTCTTAAGTTTTAGAATAATTATTCCACCATTATTCCTTAAATTCTATTTGATTTAGATTTTATCTTAGTTTAGTTCTAGTTTTATTGAGTTTCAGATAGCGTACAGGTTTCAGTCCCTTGGGATTCGACCTCGGTCTTACCAAGTTATTACTACATCATAACCCTGCACTTAGGGAGTGAACACACTGGCATTACTTGCATTACATTAGGCATTGGTTGTGCAAGCCCTTTCATGCATTGCCTTGGTATGGTGCCTAATACTCATTACATGGTATTCATGATAAGCTTTGGTAAGGTAGTGATATTCTCATTGAGCATGTTCTTTCCTTGTGCCTCCTGTTATTTTCTGTGCACCATTGTCACACACTTACACCACTCTCTAATCTTCTTTAAGCTTATGCACGATTGATGCATGTAGGAGACTCTAGGCAGGCGTCGTAGCACCAGGCGTGGAGTAGAGTTGAGAAGTGAGGACCCCAGTGTTGCTGATTCCTCTTTCTTTTTATATTACCTTATGTATGTTCTTCTAAACCTGATGTAACTTATAAAAGTTCAACTTCTTAGTGAATTTTGTGACGCGTGTCCTTTGTTATTTTCAGATATACTTGTTGTGATCTTGGGTATGCTCGTCTTGGAATGATTATACTACTGTGTAAATCCTCCTTGTAGGATCTCAGGATAAGAACTTGTCTCAAGAGCTGAGAATGGGGTACTACGGAGGCTGTTGCGGCCAAAACTGGACATCGGGTTCCTTGTGAGTCCGGTTACCGAGTTTGGGGCATGACAGGAGTTAGTATCAGAGCCAACAAGTAATTCTGGAATGACTCAGGAGAACATCGCATGTTTTCTAAGAACATGGGACAAGTCGTGTCCTAAGATACTTCCTTTCACTTTGTATTGAGCCTATAATTGTCCCGATTCCTTGCATCATCAATATTTTGTAGACGATGTCACGTGGTCGTGGCACCCGTGGACGAGGCGCCCGAGATACTTGTCTTACTTGAGCACATCCTGCTTCTTTTATTGAGGATCCGATTCCAGAGGTCCCGACTCAGCCTGTTCCTCCAGTTGCTCCGGTTCCCCCACCTATTCCTCCACCTGAACTTGTTGTTCTGATTACAATGGCTCCATTTGCTCCGGTTCCCTCACATATTCCCCCTCTGAAAGGGACCTAGCTATATGCCCTAGAGGGGGGTGAATAGGGCAATGCCAAATAAAACTAATAACAGCAGAATAATAAAAGATATAAAGCACAATGCTGAATATAAAACAATCACAATAGCCTAAAAATAAAGAGATTGATACTTTATCAGTTCTAAGGACAACCTTACACCAAAAACCAGAGGTTTAAGGTAGGACAACCATATTTCTAGAACGTCCTTTGTATCACAAACTAAAGAGGAATAATAAGCAATGAAATCAAAATAACTTGCGAAAAATAAATTCTAAGTTATTACAACATTCATCCACACTTGCTTGAAGTGATTACAACATTCATCCACAAACACAAACCACAAAACTGAAGGAATAAAGGAATGAAAGAATAAAGCACATCCACAACACAACGATATATTGTGGTTCGCCTGTGTGTACACCAACTGTTATCCAACAGCCACACAGATTGCTACTCCACTCCTAATATCCTCACACAGGGGATATTAGCATGCACTATCAAAATAGGTTTCACAGGTTCACCTAAAACTTTCACAATTGTGTCTTTGATCTTGTGCTTACATAATCCAAAAACCCCACAATCTAAGTTTTCTGGCTCTCCTCAAATAACTACTACAATGAGATTTTTTTGGCAAGTCTCAAACAAAAATAAGAGAAAGTAAATTACAAAACATGTAAAATACCTGAATCACCTTTTGAAGAAGCCCGGTAGAACCAATCGGAGTAGAAGTTCGATTCGACATTCAAAGTCCAATACTCACTTTAAGAATGGTTCTAAGTCTAATTGATTTTAAATCAAACGGGCTAGATCTATTTGATTTTGAATCCAAGAAGAATGAATATCAGAAATTCTCCTTTTCTAATAAGATTGGAATGTAGATCAAAATCAAATAAAAATAACCTAGCAAAAGGAATATTAAATAAGCACAAAGTATCTTAAAATAAACACAAACTTATCTCAAAGAATAGCCTAAAGAATGCTTAAATAGAATTGAATTGAAGTACTAAAACTCTGAAGTTCGTGCTCTATTTATAGCCTGAAAAATCCCGTCTACAACTAGTCTTAGGATCCTAGGACTGGTCGTAGCATCAAAGATTTTTGAAAGATTTTCGCGGGATTAGATTTTCTGTTCCACGACCGGTCTTGGGTGGTCTACGACCGGTTGGGGGCCACCTACGACCGGTCGTAGGTGCCGGTCGTGGGACACCTGCGACCGGTCGTAGGACTCCAAAAATGGTTGTTGGAGTTTGAGTCGTAGGGCTACGACCGGTCGAAGGATGAGTCGTAGAACTCACAGGACTGGTCGTAGGATGTTCGGGACTAGTCGTAGGACAGCTAGAAAGATCCAAAAATCTTCAACAACTTAGGACTGGTCCTGAAAAGCTTAAGACTGGTCTTGAAGTCCCTAGGACTGGTCTTATAACACTCCAAACAAGCATATTAAAATATATGAGTTATGTATCTAGAATGACCTACAGTAAAGCCCATCCTAAGGTCAATCTAAGGTCAAACAAACCTTAAAAGTGAGATGGACATTGAAAGTCTGTACACTCAGATGACCTTTAAGAGAAGCTTGTAAATATACAAAACTTGTAGTAGGCCTTCATGAGCTTGATCTTGACTTGACATAGTCTTCTACTAAACTTGAACTTGATTGAATCTTGAGCTTGCAAACTTGAAGACTTCAATTCTTGAATGACTTGAAAACTTTCTTCATTTAAGATCTTGTCTTGAAATGCGATGTCTTGATATGTCTTGATTGCAATGACTAGTCTTCAAACATAAAACACAATATATACAAGACATAAATATAGGTTTTGACACCACAAAATTTGACCACGAAAGGGATATTAAATCATAGCACTTACAACCTCCCTCTTTGTCAAATTTGTGACAAAACACATAGCATCAAAGATAATAAGGAATGATAATCCGTGATATGAAATCACAAAATACTCTACTCCCCCTGAGTAACACGAGTATTGCTCATATAATCAGTACACAATATGAACACCTCAAGACTTCAATCCACATATCCTTCTCAATCAATACAAACAAATTTACTCCCCCTATCTGTATTACTCCCCTTATTAGCATTACTACTCTCCCTTTTTGTCACAAAATGACAAGGAAAAGGTACAATAGGAAGGAGAACATAGAGAGCAGATAATGAGAAGGTAATATGAAAGGACATAAAATAAACTTGAAGTGTCAAGCCATAATCCATAATCCAAAATACAATATCTAAAAGACAATGTTATCAAACCATAATCCATAATACATATCCAAAAGAAAAGAAATGTTATACTTTTCAGAAGATAATTCACCTAATCTGATCCAGAGGAGAGAGTAGAGATAGTCGGATCAATCTGGTGTAAACCCTTATTGATGCGACAAAGATATTTTCGCATGTACTTAAATCGCATATCGTGGGCTATATTCATATTATCAACTTTTTCCTCCAATGCACGAAGGCGTGCATCAAAACCAGAAGGATCATAATCTGGACCATTAAGTGAATCAGTTTCTATATCATCAAATATTTCATCCATATTAACATCTTGTTGTGGAAGATCGTCAGCTTCCCCTTCGTTTCCAACATCACCACCAACACCTCCATCACCACCTTCCTCAACTTGGCCAGGAAGTAGATCCAATTTCATCTTATTCAGATTGGAATTGTTAAAAATAAGATGATGAATTGGTGCCTCATTAACAGGTTTATCGACAAGCATGTGAGTGGCTAAAACAGTCATAAGATAACCGAATGGAATATCACTATGACCCGGATGGAGATGAAACTGAATAATGAAATGGAATATCAAAGAAGGAAGACAGACCTTAGTACCAGAAGCAATAGAATGTAACACACGAACCATGAAAGAAGTCAACTCAGTTTTATTACTGGACCGAGGATATACATTGGAAATGAAGAAATGATGTAATATTCTGTAACTGGGTAACAAATACTTTGCAGGGAGCGCATTCGCTTTGTGAGTCCATTGTACATCAATTTTTCATAAATCTCTGGTTAACACGTATTTTTTCGATTCAGAAGGTTTATCGTTTAAAGTATGAATCGGTATTCCTTCATCATTAACAGGTATATCCATAATACTTGATATATCAAATGACGGTCAACTTCAAATTTTACTTCTCTAGTATCAATTGAGAAAGTTAAATTATCAAGAGAAAAATCTGAAATGCATGCAACCATTGATTGGGCAATGGATTAGTATGCAGGCCCACCCCAAAGCAAAATATTAGTCCAGCCAAGAGATTCAAGGAGAGGGATGACACCATATGGAGCAATGTGATTGAGATTAGCGGTATGCTCAATGATAATGTTACGGACACGTAAATCTCTTACATCTTGAGAATCATCTTCGGGTGACCGAAGGTGCCGTTTAGTTATCGGTGCAGATCTGGATGAAGATGGACCACGGGATGTTCTCTTTTTCCCTCTAGCATCCATATTCAAAAATATATACAAAGAGCAAGCAAGATGCACAAAAGAAAGATGGGTTTTCTCTAGATCAGAAAAAAGAGAGAAAAAACCCTTGAAAAACCCAACAAGAGATGAAATCAAGCTATACTATGAACAAATCAAAGCATAAAGAGCATGAATCTTCAAGAAAAAATGATGAAATAGGACTTACCTTGAAGAAAAACAAGAAATCCTATGACTGGTCGAGCCACGACTCGTCGTAAGTCGGTGTGAAAATGAAGAAGAAGGGGATTTTCCCTAAATTATAACATGCTCACGAGCTCCACGACCGGTCGAGTGCTGTGCATAACCGGTCGTACCACGACTGGTCGTGTACATCCACGGCCAGTCGAGTATCGACCAAAAAATAATTTTTAATGCAAAAATTTAAAATTTAAACAAATTTAATATGAAATATAATATACTATGATACATGTAAGCAAGAATATTCAATGTAAAATGCACATACCAAGATCAAATTTCAGTTTATTAAACCTGCTTTTGTCGAGCAGTTTAGTAAATATATCAGCAAGTTAATTTTCGGTTGATATATATTCCAAAGAAATAACTTTTTCTTCAACCAACTCACGTATGTAATGATACCTAATGTCAATATGCTTAGTACGTGAATGCTGGATTGGATTTTTAGAAATGTTTATAGCACTGGAATTATCACAATGTAAGATCATTGAATCTTGATTAATTCGATAATCGCTAAGCATGCGTTTCATCCAAACTAGTTGAGTACATGCATATCCAGCTACAATATACTCAGCCTCAGCAGTGGAGAGCGATATTGAGCTTTGCTTTTTGCTGAACCAAGAAACTAAGCAATTTTCAATGTAAAAACAACCACCACTAGTTGATTTTCTATCATCAATATTTTCGGCCCAATCAGCATCTGAGTACCCGGCTAATTGAACATTAGTATCAAAAGGATACCAAAGTCCCAAATTTATAGAACTTGCGACATATCTAATAATCCGTTTAACAGCAGTAAGATATGATTCCTTAGGATTAGACTGATATCTCGCACAAATACCAACACTAAATGCGATATCAGATCTACTAGCAGTTAGATACAACAAACTACCAATCATACTGCGATATAGTTTAGGATCTATATCTTTACCTGCAGAGTCTTTTGAGAGTCTTAACGTTGTACTCATAGGAGTATCAAAGTTCTTACCATTCTCAAATTCAAACCTTTTAACCAAGTTTGAAGCATATTTGGACTGAGAAATGAAAATTTCATCAGGTTGTTATTTTACTTGCAACCCTAGGAAATAATTAAGTTCGCCAACCATGCTCATTTTGAACCTTGATTTCATTAACTCTGCAAACTCAATAGACATATTAAAATAAGTAGATCCATAAATAATATCATCAACATATATTTGAACCATCAAAATATCATTGTTATTCTTCTTAACAAAAAGCATCTTATCGACACTTCCTACTTAAAAGCTATGACTAAGTAAGAATTTAGTCAATTTCTCATACCATACCCTGGGTGCTTGTTTTAGACCATAGAGAGCCTTTTTGAGACGAAATACATGGTCAGATAACTTAGGATCTTCAAACCCTGAAGGTTGTTCAACATACACTTTTTCATGTAAATCGTCATTCAAGAAAGCACTCTTTACATCCATCTGATAGATTTTAAATTTTCTAAAACATGCGATGGAAATAAAAAGTCTGATTGACTCAAGGCGAGCGACTGGAGCAAAGGTTTCATCGTAATCGATGCCTTCAATCTGAGTGTACCCTTGTACAACCAGTCTAGCCTTGTTTCGTATAATATTTTTGAGTTCATCAGACTTATTTTTAAATATCCACTTTGTTTCAATAATGTGTTTATCTTTAGGTCTAGGAACAAGATACCAGACATCATTACGAACAAATTGATTAAGTTCATCCTGCATAGCAACTATCCAATTTTCGTCAAAAAGTGCTTCTTTTACGTTGACCAGTTCTATTTGGGATGTAAAACAAACATAATTACATATGTTCTCAAGTTGTTTGCGAGTACGAACTCCAGTGAGAGGGTTTCCAAGTATTTGATTGGTTAGATAATCTTTAACAGTCCTTGGTTCAAATTCTTTTTGACTTGATGAGATATCTTGATTGTCAATAATAAGAGCTTCATCATCATCTGAACTTGAGGCTGGTGTATTCAAATGATCATCAATGACCACATTGATGGATTCTTGAATTACACCAGTTCTCTTATTTAGAACCCTATAAGCTTGACTGTTCAAAGAATAACCAAGAAAAATACCTTCGTCACTTTTGGTATCAAACTTATCCAAATTTTCATGATCCCTTAATATATAACACTTGCTGCCAAAAACTCGAAAGTATTTGACAGTAGGTTTCTTTTCAAACCATAATTCATAAGTAGTCTTATTATCAGATTTACTGGTATAAACCCGATTAATAATATAACATGCGGTATTAACTGCTTCAGCTCAAAAATTTCTAGAGAGCTTCATGCTATTCAACATAACATTAGTCATATCTTGAAGCACTCTATTTTTTCTTTCAACAATACCATTTTGTTGTGGTGTTTTGGGCGCAGAGAATTCATGTGATATTCCCTGATCGCTATAGAATTTCTCAAAACTACTATTTTCGAATTCAGATCCATGATCACTACGGATCTTACTAACATGAGAACCTTTCTCAGTTTGGATTCGTTTGATGACCTTTTTCACTTCTTCCAGGGTTTCAGTTTTGTCTTTTAAGAATGATACCCAAGTGAATCTGGTATAGTCATCTACGATAACCAAGATGTATTTTTTACCTCCGCGACTCTCCGATCTGGTTGATCCAATAAGATCCATGTGGAGAAGCTTGAGTGGTCTAGATGTGGTATTGGAGTTCACTTTCTTGTGAGAGCTCCTAATCTTTTTGCCCAACTGGCATTCACCACATATTTTATCTATTTTTTTACAATTTAGGTAGACCTCTAATTAGTTCTCTTTTGCTCAATCTAAATAAGTTCCGATAATGTACATGTCCAAGGCATTTATGCCATAATTCAGTCTCATCGGTATGGACCATGTAACATGATTGAGTAGATGAGCTTGCATCACTAACTATGTAGCAGTTTTCAGAAGTTCTGAGACCAGTTAATATAACAGAACCCTTTTTATTAACTATCTCACAACCTTGATTAGAAAACTTTACACTATGGTTGTTATCACATATCTGAGAAATGTTTAGAAGGTTGTGTTTTAAGCCCTCAACATATAAAACATTCTTAAATAAGGGAAGGTTATAGAGTTGAACTGTACCTTGGCCAATGATTTTACAATTACTTCCATCACCAAAAGTGACTGACCCTTCAGTCATATCTTTAAGATCGGTGAATAAGGCTTTGTCACCTGTCATATGCCTAGAGCAACCACTATATAGGTACCACTTTAAATGGCTTGTTGCTTTAAAAGCATTGTGGGCAACCAAGCTGGCAACTTTAGGAACCCATTTCATAACTGTTTTGGGTTTAGGAGTATAAATGGGCTTTTTCTATCTATTATTATAGGAGAGACCTATAGAGTTCGACTTTAATAGCTCCTTGAGAAGATCAATAATTTTTTCAGCTAATTGATTTCATTTTTGAAAATTAAAGTTGACATGGCTACTTTTAGGTTTTTGAAAAGTCTTTGAATTTTTGAAAAAACCTTGAAAAGTATTCTTTTCTTTTGAGTTTGAAGACTCTCCTTTTACAAATTTAGGAGCAATATTCTTTTATTTTGGAGATGTATCCTTATCATAGCCCATCCCGGATCGATCGCCACATTTTCTTGATCCGAACAATAATTTTTTCAATTTAGGATCACCATGGGCATATCTCCATGTGTCTTTCAAACTCTGAAGAGAAGCTACCTCATTTTTTAGTTTCTCATTTTCGGATCTCAAATCTTCAATTTTGGAGGTTTTGAAATCCAAATCACTTTTAGTTTTTTCAAAAGAATTGGAAATATGAGACTTTTCTAAAACAAGAGACTCATAATCTTCCTTAAGCTTAGAAAATTTTTCTTTTTGTAATTTAAGCTTGACAACAATTTTACAACTCTCTTTATAAAGGGCATTATAAGCATCCTGAAGATCATCTTCATTATCACAATCACTGTTCAGATTTTCTTCACTAGATATATCATCATTATCTGAAAGAGTGATCTTGGCTAAAGTCATAAGGGCTTTAACATCTTCGCCTGACTCGGATTCAGAATCTTCTGATTTAGAAGAGGATTCAAAATCAGACGATTCATCCCAAGTAGCCATCATGCTTTTCCTTTTTGATTTGTCTTTTTTAGGACATTTGTTAGCTAAGTGCCCATACTCTTGACAGTTGTAACATTGACTATCTTTCAAGGATTTTCGAGTTCTAGGTTTAGATCGTCTCTTATCATTTGATTTTTGAAAATCAACCTTTTTTTTGGTTTTGAAAATTTTGTAAAACTTTTTTGCTAAAAGCGTCATATCATCTTCGAAATTTTCTGTATCCGAAGTGCTCTCTTGTGAAACATTTTTAGATGATTTGAGAGCTATTGATTTTCCTTTAGGAGACTTAAAAGATAACTCATAGGTTTGAAGTGAACCAACTAGTTCCTCAACCCTCATGGTATCCGTATCACGAAGTTCCTGAATAGCGGTCACTTTAGAATTGAACCGTTCAGGAAGTGAATGTAGTATCTTTGCGCACACTTTACTTTGTGGGATTCTATCACCAAGACCCCACATAGAGTTCACAATGTCATTCAATTTAGTGTAGAAGTCCATAAACATCTCATTCTCCTCCATATGAATTTCTTCAAATTTGGTTGTGAGGAGTTGGACTTTAGATTTCTTGACAATAGATGTACCCTCGTGTGTCATTTCTAATATATCCCATGCTTGTTTTGCATTTTCACAAGAGATGATTCTTTTAAATTCATCTGGTGATAATGCACAAGTAATTACATTTAGTGCTTTTGCATTGGCACTACTCTCACTTTTCTGAAGTATGGTCCAAAGAGAATAAGTCGTTACTTTCATTGTTTTTAAACCATCAACATTAGTTACTTCAGTGATGGGAGGGTTCTATTCATTCACTGTGGCCAGCCACACACTTTCGTCCAAGGATTTGAGGAAGATCCTCATCCTGGCTTTCCAATAGGCATAGTTTGTGCCATTAAAAGGTGGTGGCCTAGTGACTGATAGGCTCTCAAAATTTGACATCTTAATATAGCTTAGATCGTTAGCTCAAGAAATAAATCCAATAAATAAACAATAAGCACGAGCTATTAGTCTCTGATACCACTTGAAAGGGGCCTAGCTATATGTCCTAGAGGGGGGGTGAATAGGGCAATGCCAAATAAAACTAATAATAGCGGAATAATAAAAGATATAAAGCACAATGCCGAATATAAAAAATCACAATAGCCTAAAAATAAAGAGATTGATACTTTATCAGTTCTAAGGACAACCTTACACTAAAAACCAGAGGTTTAAGGTAAGACAACCTAATTTCTAGAATGTCCTTTGTATCACAAACCAAAGTGGAATAATAAGCAATGAAATCAAAATAACTTGCAGAAAATAAATTCTAAGTTATTACAACATTCATCCACACTTGCTTGAAGTGATTACAATATCCATCCACAAACACAAACCATAAAACTGAATGAATAAAGGAATGAAAGAATAAAGCACATCCACAACATAACGATATATAGTGGTTCGCTTGTGTGTACACCAACTGTTATCCAATAGCCACACAGATTGCTACTCCACTCCTAATATCCTCACACAGGGGATATTAGCATGCACTATCAAAATAGGTTTCACAGGTTCACATAAAACCTTCACAATTGTGTCTTTGATCTCGTGCTTACACAATCCAAAAACCCCACAATCTGAGTTTTCTGGCTCTCCTCAGATAACCACTACAATGAGATTTTTCTGGCGAATCTCAAACAAAAACTAGAGAAAGTAAATTACAAAACATGTAAAATACCTAAATCACCTTTTGAAGAAGCCCGAAAATCGGTCAAAGGATGAGTCGTAGAACTCACAGGACTGGTCGTAGGACAGCTAGAAAGATCCAAAAATCTTCAACAACCTAGGACTGGTCCTGAAAAACTTAAGACTGGTCGTAGGAAAGCTAGGACTGATCTTGAAGTCACTAGGACTGGTCTTAGAATACTCCAAACAAGCAAATTAAAATATATGAGTTATGTATCCAGAATGACCTACAGTAAAGCTCATCCTAAGGTCAATCTAAGGTCAAACAAACCTTAAAAGTGAGATGGACATTGAAAGTCTGTACACTCAGATGACCTTTAAGAGAAGCTTGTGAATATACAAAACTTGTAGTAGGTGTCATGAGCTTGATTTGACTTGACATAGTCTTCTACTAAACTTGAACTTGATTGAATCTTGATCTTGCAAACTTGAAGACTTCAATTCTTGAATGACTTGAAAACTTTCTTTATTTAAGATCTTGTCTTAAAATGCGATGTCTTGATATGTCTTGATTGTAATGACTAGTCTTCAAACATAAAACACAATATATACAAGACATAGATATAGGTTTTGGCACCACAAAATTTGACAACTAAAGGGATATGAAATCATAGCACTTACACCCTCCTTAACCTATTGTTCCAGTTACTGAGGCCCATACTCCGCCAGCCGCACCCGTTCCTCCGCTTGAGTGACTGTCGCCCTTGCCTTTCCGACAATACCTATAGGAGCTGAGCATTTTCAGAGTTGATGCAGCTTGTTGCCACAGCATTGCAGACCCTTCAGTCAGCCACCGCTGAGGTTTTTAGGCAATCTGACTTACCGCGTGTTAATGTCATAGCTCGAGAGTTCAGGTAGCGTGATCCTCTGAGGTTTAGTGGTGACATTGACCCTTCTACAGCCAAGGCTTGGAGCACTGAGGTTGCGAGGATTTTTTACACTATTAAGTGTCCTGCGAATCAGAGAGTATCACTTGCAACCTATCTTCTTTAGGCTGAGGCCCGTCATTAGTGGTCATACATATTCAGGATGGTGAGGCCTCAGTTCATTTGGACATGGGAGGAGTTTGTGACCCATTTCGACTAGAAGTTCTTCCCTGAGCATGTTCAGATCCAGCGGATGATCGAGTTTAAGACCCTAGTGCAGGGTGATTTGTCCATATCTCAGTATGAGGCCCATTTCTTGGCCTTGTCTTGATTTTCTCCTCATCTCACTAGTGATGAGAAGATAAGGGTCCATCATTTTGTGACTGGTTTATGCCTTGCCCTTTGTAGCTGTGTGGTAGGGCATTATTTGGAGACATTTGACCAGGTCATTCATCGAGCACTAGTTTATGAGGAGGACTGGGCTATGACTCAGAGGGTGAGAGAGCAAAGTTCCGGTGGAGTCTGGAAGAGGAGGGCACCAGCCGGCAGATCCAGGTAGCACCGTCAGTAGGGATGGAGGGGTAGATCGGGGATTCAATAGCCTGCGGTTCAGACAGTACCTTCATCATCATCTTCAGCATAACCAGCCACTTAATCTTCCAGCCCCTTTTCTGGTGTCTGTTTTGGTTGTGAACAGGCTGGGCTTCAGAGGCGTGAGTGCCTTCTCCCCATTCAGCAACAGAGGCCACTGCAGTTGCCCCCTCCTCGTCCTCCTCAGCAGCATCAAAGAGCACAGCTTCCACCTGCCACTCCTAGGGCTCCTCCTCAGCAGCAAAGGCAATAAGGCAGATCTCCTCAGTAGAGACAACAGCAGCTGCAACACCACCAGAAGGAATATCCCTATGTTGTCCAGTCCCTGGGTCCATTGTGTATAGCACCCCTGTAGGCTCAGACTCAGGACCCTCAGTCTCCTGGTTTGCTTCCCCTACCAGCTCAGGGCCATTTTTATTATGCATAACAGGTGCAAGCCAGGGTCCGTAGTCATCGATCGATGGAGTCTTTAAGGGTATTCTTCTTATTTCTGCTTGCGTCGCTCATGTTTTGTTTGATTTTAGCACTTCCCATTCTTTTGTGGCTGAGTAGTTTTGTTGATTGACCAGTATTTCATCCGAGTCCATGTCTGAGGCCTTGACAGTTTTGACTCCCATGGGGAAGTCTATTGTGTTGACCCGTCGCTGTCCTTCTTGCTCGGTGTTAGTCGGCAAGATGTTTCTTCCCGCCGACCTGTTTGTAATGTCGATGGTAGTATTTAAGGTGATTCTGGGTATGGACTGGCTTGCGGAGTATCGTGCCATCTTGGACTATGCCACGAGGATAGTTACATTCCACATTCTAGGCTTACTAGTATTCCAATTCGTCGCCGAGCCCAGAGGAGAGCCGTTATCTAGTTTCTTAGCTTCATTTGTTAAGGATTCTGTGGCAAAGAGTATTGAGCAGCTGTCAGTCGTTTGTGAGTACACGGATGTGTTTCAAGAGATTCCGAGTTTACCGTCGCGTCGGCAGGTAGTGTTCCAGATTAATTTGGTGCCCGGTACTACGCCTATCTTAAAGGCCCCCTACCGGATGGTACCATTGGAGTTAAGGAAACTGCAGGAGCAGTTGGATGAGCTCCGGGAGTTAGGTTTCATTCATCCCAGCAGTTCACCTTGAGGAGCCCCGGTATTATTTTTGAAAAAGAAGGATGGTTCGTTTCGACTCTGTGTAGATTATCGTGAGCTTAACAGAGTCACCATTAAGAACTGAAACCTGCTTTCTCGTATTAATGATCTGTTCGACCAGTTGTAAGGTGCACGGTATTTTTCCAAGATAGACTTGCGTTTCGGTTACCATCAGATTTTGGTCTGAGTGGAGGACGTTTCGAAGACGGCTTTTCGAACACATTATGGTCACTTCGAGTTCCTGGTCATGTCGTTTGAACTGACCAATATGCCAACTTTATTCATGCAGTTGATGAATGAGGTTTTTTTACTATTCCTCGATCAGTTCATAGTGGTATTTATTGATGATATTCTTGTATATTCAAGGACCTATGAGGACCATGCCGAGCACCTGTGGATTGTGCTTGAGACCCTCCGTGCCCACTAGCTGTATGCGAAGCTGGAGAAGTGCAAGTTTTGGTAAGAGGAGATGAAGTTCCTCAGTCACATAGTGGTGAAGGAGAGTGTCGTTGTGGACCCCTCGAAGGTTAATGCAGTACGTCAGTAGGGCCAGCCCACGAACGCGTCTGAGATTCGCAGTTTCCTTAGTCTAACGGGATATTATCGATGGTTTATCAAGAGTTTCTCCCGTATTGCAGCATCGCTGACCCGGTTGATGCGGAAGGGGGTCAAGTTTGTCTAGAGTGACGCCCACGAGAAGGTATTTTTAGAATTGAAGGACTGCCTCACGTCCACTCATGTTCTCACCCTTCCTGATGAGAGTGAGGGTTTTGTTATTTTTACTGATGCCTCTAGAGTTGGCTTGGGTGTTGTACTGATGTAGTATGAGAAACCAGCAGTGTATGCCTCACGCCAGCTCAAGGTCCATGAGCTGAACTACCCCACTCATGATTTGGAGCTTACAGCAGTTGTCTTCACACTGAAGGTGTGGAGGCATTATCTATATGGGGTCAGGTTCGAGCTCTTCTCAGATCATTAAAACTTGAAGTATCTATTTTCGCAGTCTGAGTTGAACCTGCAATAGAGGTGATGGATGGAGTTGTTAAAAGATTATCATTTTGACCTTCAGTACCACTTGGGCAAGGAAAACATGTGGCAGACGTGATCAGCTGTCAGCCACAAGCCTGGTGACACAAATGATGGTGCGAGAGTGACAGATGCTCGAGGATGTTTCAAAGTATGACTTTAATTTTGTCCTGCAGTCTTCCATTATTCAGCTTTCGAGCTTGTCGATTCAACCCTCTTTAGTTGTTAGGGTGATCGAAGCTCAGCAGACGGATGAGTCACTTCAAGAGTACCGATTAGAGGCTGCCTTCGTGAAGCAGTTAGACTGACAGCTTTGTTTCGATGGTGGATTGTGCTTTAAAGGCCAATTATGTGTCCCGAACGTACTCGAGTTGCGTCGTGACCTGATGACTTAGGCACACTGATCGAGACTTACTATCCACCCGGGCTCCACAATGATGTATCATGATATGAGGAGGCAGTACTTCTGACAGGGGATGAAGCGCCAAGTGTGACATATGCCAGCGTGTTAAGGCTGATCATCAGAGACCCCCTGGTCCCTTGGAGTCGTTGAGCGTTCCAGAGTGGAAATGGGAGCACGCATCAATGGACTTCGTCACAGGCTTGCCGAAGACTTAGCGTGGTCACGATACCATCTGGGTTATTGTTGATCGTCGGACAAAGTCGGCTCATTTCATTCTAGTACGTGTTTCCTGATCTATGAACCGGCTTGCTAGGGTGTTCATTGAGGAGATAGTGAGACTGCACAGCGTCCCAGTTTCAATCGTTTCAAACCGAGACTCCAGATTTACGTCTCAGTTTTAGAGGAATTTTCAGCAGGTACTAGGGGTCACTTTGCATCTCAGCACCACTTATCATCCGCAGACGGATGGGCAGACCAAAAGGGTCAACCAGATCCTTGATGATATGCTCAAGGCTTGTGTGATCGACTTTGCGGGGAGTTGGGATGAGCATATGCGCCTCGCCGAGTTCGCGTATAACAACAGCTATTAGGCGTCTATCGGCATGGCTCCTTTTGAGACACTTTATGGCAGATCATGCAGATCTCTTAATTATTGGACTGAGGTTGGAGAACACCGTCTCGTAGGTCCTGATCTTGTGCAGCAGACGTCGAAAACTATTGATGTTATTAGGAAGATGATGCGCATAGCTCAGAGCTGGTAAAAGAGTTATGTTGATCGTCGGCGTCGACCCCTCGAGTTCGCAGTCTGGGACATGGTGTATCTTAAGGTCTAGCCTATGAAGGGCGTTTTTCACTTTGGTGTGAAGGGCAAGCTCGCCCCAAGATTTATTGGACCTTTTGAGATCACCGAGCGCGTAGGCGTTGTGACCTATAGGCTTGCCTTACCTCCTGAGTTATTCGCGATCCACGACGTGTTCCATATTTCTATGTTGCGAAAATGTGAACCGGATACTATTCCTGTGATTAATTCACAGCCACTTAAGGTCCGTGAAGATGCTTCCTACATTGAGCAGCCGATTCGTATTTTTGATCAGAAGGAGCAAGTCCTCAGGACTAAGGTCATTCCCTTAATAAAGGTGTAATGAGGTCATCATTCTGAGGTCGAGGCGTCTTGGGAATGTGAGGCCGAGATTAAAGAGCGTTATCCCTATTTGTTCGATGATTGATTGCTTATATTGCCTTCTCTTATGATTGATGATTGAGATATATATATATATATATATATATATATATATATATATATATATATATATATATATATATATATATATATATATACATGATGATGTTTATGTATTTTTTTGTTCCAGTTTTGTCAATTTCGAGGATGAAATTTATTTGTTGGTGGGGAGGATTGTGGGACTCGACTCGAGTATGCACCTCGTTCATCTTAGTACCGCAGTCCTACCAGTCGAATCTCGATGACCCGTGACCCTTGGATAGTGTTTGCGATCATCCGTAAGTCTAGTCATGAAGACTCGATTCGGATCAAGTTGAAACCAGTGCCATCTTGTCCGCTTCATCGTTGCAGTTTCGACGTTGTCTTGTGTATTCATTCGACGTGTCCATTAAAAGTTGTAGGCTGTGCATTATTTGGGCCATTGATCATGATGTGGGACCCACCAGGTGCTTGTACATGTTTTCCTAGGTGACACCCACCCTGAAATCCCATCATTACATAGCTTAACCTACAAGCTACCCTACACCCTTTTTATAGCTAGTATGATGGATTTGCCTAATCTAGGCAATGATTACTTTCTCTTTCTTAGAAAACCATGATACATTCCTCTATCCTAAGCCCCTCTTTTCTAGCAGAATTCTGATTTTTTCCCTTCTCTAGGAGAAACTCATCATTGCTTGCCTTAAAAATCCTTTTTTCTCTCTTTCTCCCTCTCATCTCTCTCTCTCTCTCCCTCTCTCTTCTCTTCTTCTCTAGAAACTTTTTCTCATTTTTCCAGCTCACTTTCACTCATTTATCCCCCCATTTAACCTTTCAAGAAAGATCTCAACCTTAGATCCATGTACCTTGGAGCTTGAAGACCATCTTGGAGGTGCTTGCTTGAATACCTTGTATGTGGGTATGCATGTACTTAGAATCTTAGGATGTACATTCCTTCTGCTTATTTCTCTTCTTCACCTCATGTTTGAAGCATGTGGGGCCCACTAAGTGATGGTGGAGGCCCCATGCCTTCTTATGTGTGGCCATTGGCCCATCCTTTTATGCATGCATAACTCATGGGTCGGGCCATTCTCCATGGGCCCCGTTATGGTATTTTTATTAGTTAGATCCTTAGGTCATCTAGACCCTTGATCCTTGGTGGAGATGGCATCTCCACCATTGAATTTTGATTAGAAGATGCATGCGTGGGTAGATCTTGTAATACCATCAATATAGTGAGATGTGTGGTTTGTGATGAAGGGAAGAGCCTCAATGTGATGGAGCCCCTTCCCTTGTGGCCGATTCTCTCTTCTCTTAATAATCTTTTATTTTCTGAGGTATGTGGCCCACCACTTGGCTTGAAAATATCTAGACCGTCCAAGGAGAGTGGATGGCCATGACAGTCCACTCTATGGATGGTGATGACTTGTTGCCCTTTTTAGGTGCATATGCATGTGAGGAATATGTTTGAATATTTTTTTGGCCCACTAAGGTGGACCACAACTTAGGTTTCATGGAGTATTTTCCCTTTAATTTGAATTATATACTCAATTTATTTCATAAGCATGTTACTGTCCAGAAAATTTCTGGACAGTTTCTGGTGGGTTTTGGGTCAGATTTTTCGACTGATTAGGGAATTGTGTCTACCCATTTGATATACTTTTCTTGAAGGTATACACCCCACCTAGATGTACCCCAAATATTACCTCCATCTGACCTTAATTGAGGTCCCAAAGGAGTGGCCCAAGTGAAGTGGTCAGTCCAGATTTTCTGTACTATCCAGCAACATTGCAGTTTAGAAATCCATAAATACATAATAGTTTTTATAATGGTGGGCCACTTTTGTGGACCCTACCTTGTAGTACACTAGTATGGGGAGGTTAAAATTAATTTTTCCTAATTTTTGGAGAACTTAGGCCCACCCCTTTGGGGTGTTCAAAACAGAGACAACAATGTTTATATTTTAATTTTTTCTATTACATGTTGCTGTTAAAATCCATCTGGACAAATTTTCGGGCCGACTTGAGGCCAGGATTTTGAGATTTTGGTGGGGAATTGTATAACAAGTGAAATATGATTTTTGAAGATGGGTATCTCACCTATAATCATGCCAAATTCCAGCCCCAATAGACCTCATTTGGGTCCCCAAAAGGGTGGGCCAATATGGGTACTTGTTGGGTTTTCTGTTGTAATTTCAACAAGGTTGTAATTTGGTAATGTAAAATTTTAAAATAGTTTTTGATCAAGTGGACCACTTTGGGGAACCCCACCTTATACTACATATATGAGAGAATGTTTAAATTTAATTTTCTCAATTTTTGGACATTCAGGGCCCACCCCATTGGGTGCTCAACCATGATCTATCAAGAATTCTGTACTTAGCAAAATTTCTGGACAGATTGAAATTCCAAATTTAAATAAAACAAATGGTGATGGCCGGACTGGCACACCGTGGTGATGGCCGGACTGGCCGACCACGTTGGGACGTCCAGGTTTGTCCGATTTTTTGGACAGACTGTATTTTTTAAATTAATTAAAATACCTAGGAATATCTAAAAATTCTGAAATTTTGTGGGGGTATGTTCCACACATGAAAATATTACCTTACAAAATTTAAACCCAACAGACATTTGAGCTGGCTATGGTGCGGCCTGGAGTGGCCCATCAGGCAGGGACGCCCAGGCTGGGGCGTCTAGCCTTGACTAGCCCTTCAGCCTGCCTTGTGGGCCCACTTAGGTGTGTTGTATATCCCACCATATTGGAGTAATGGGCTACCCACTATGCCCACCACAATGTATGGACTTGGTCGCCCTTATGTTTGGGCCCCAACCTTCCTTATGAGCCCATATTATTGCATGTGTATTTGGCTGTATATTGCCCTTATTGGGCCTATGAGTTATGTATAACCTTGGGCCACTTTACCAAGGCTCAACATGTGATGTATCTATATGTATATAGCTGCCCATCTCTTTCTTATGGTGATGCTCAGGCCACGGGCCTTGATCCTTGGCAAATTATTATTAGGTCACCTTTAGGGGACAATGGTGGTTGAATGCCCACCTTGATGTACCCCTCTAGGTCATTGTTAGGCCCATCCTTGCTTCTATAGGTGGTTAAAGGTCCACCATAGACCATCGCTAGGCCCATTCTTATTATTTAGGCCCATATCATTATCTATCTGGTCTCGTGGTCTACCACAGGCTATTGGGCCCCCCACTAGAGGTTGTGTTTTTTTTTTGGAAAACTATCTAATTACCTAGACCCTACTGGTTAGGAGGGGCGAACATCTTCATCACATTCGTATTTTTGTTTATCTTTATGACCCACTCTCGTACGCATCATATGCATGCTTGGCTAAGATGTGATTGGTCATGGTTATGCCATTGGGCAGGATATTATGAGGGATGGAGTTTTTTCCTCTGAACATGTTGGATGTTTGATCATGGATGTTTGTGTGATTCATACATCTGACATTCCATAGCATGATCGACATTCACCCTTGCTTCATTAGGGCTTTGCCTCCATAGGGATATTCATGGATGGCCGTATATGTGGACACCGAAAATATTAGTTGAGCATACTGGGAGCATAGGATGCCCATGGGTGAAATTTTTAAAACTTTCATGGTATCAAGGATCTGTTCCAACGCCGTGACTGAGTGAAAACATGAACGCACGAGGGCCTTACACCTGTAGGTTGTGACTGTCACTGTCATGTAGTCGGTTGGATAGGGTTGTGACCTTACTACCTGGTGTGAGGAGGCATTGATAGGATGAGTCTGACTAGCTCAGAAATGGGTCCGCTACCATTAGGCCTTGCTGGTGATTGGTTGTCCACAGGCGGGTAGTGAGGTCTCTTACGCTCGTTTGACTGTGTGGGGTCTGTAGAGCGACAATCATTTAGCAGTGTAATGGACCCTTGTGATGTCCTTATGATTGGAAATGTACTTGACTTGTGGTTTGGATATGAGCACTGGTATTATTTACATTACATTAGCATTGGCTGTGTAAGCCCCTTCATGCATTGCCTTGGTATGGTGCCTAGTACTCATTACATGGTATTCATGATAAGCCTTGGTAAGGGTAGTGATATTCTCATTGAGCATGTTCTTTCCTTGTGCCTCCTGTTATTCTTCTTTGCACCATTGTTACACACTTACACTACCCTCTAAGCTTCTATGAGCTTATGCACAATTGATGCATGCAGGAGACTCTAGGCAGGCATCGTAGCAGCAGAGCGTGGAGTAGAGTTGAGAAGTAAGGACCCCAGTGTTGTTGATTCCTCTCTCTTTTTATATTACCTTATACATGTTCTTCTAAACTTGATGTAACTTGTAAAAGTTTAAATTCTTAGTGGATTTTGTGATGTGTGTCCTTTATTATTTTCAGATATACTTATTGTGATTTTGGGTATGCTCATCTTGGAATGATTATACTGCTGTGGAAATCCTCCTTATAGGATCCCAGGATCGGAACCTGTCTCAGGAGCCGAGAATGAGGTACTACGGAGGCTGTTGCGGCTAGAACTGCTTGTGAGTCCAGTTACCGAGTATGGGGAGTGACACCTAATCTCACCTTTATAAAAATAACTAATAATAATTTTTACTTGATAAGAAATCACCAAGTACCATTAGGCTCAACCCAAAAGATAAATCAACATTTTCTTTCTTTCTTTTTCTTTTAACACACACTCACACACTAGAGTCACTTACGACCACAATGGGTACTTGAACTCATGACCTTGTATTGAAACTATTTTGAATATATCACGAAGGAATGAGTAAGGACCTAGGTATGTGTACACAGTCAGTGGTGTTCACCACACTGAATTTTGTGACCCTCACTAGGAAATAAGTTATGAATAATTTTTTATATTTTGTTTATGATGTTACACTTATATATATTTATGCGTTGATGAATGTGATGTAGATAAGATTGTTAGTGTTTGGATGGATGTAGTTTATGTTTTGATGGATTTACGTAGCTTGGGTTTAGATGGATGTGAATGTGAATATGATAAAATATATTATATAACAGTGTATATCAGGAAGAATATAATGATATGTATTGTAACAGGTGTATATCAGGAATTTTGTGCTGGAATATTGAAAAAAAAAGGAAGAGACTTTTACCTACGAAATATTTCGTAGGTAAAAGTCTCATCCACGTTTTTTACCTATGAAACTTTTTGTAGGTAAAAGTCTCATCTACGTTTTTTACCTACGAAAATTTTTGTAGGTAAAAGTATAGTGAAATACTTTACCTACGAAAAAAATCGTCGGTAAAAGTTTTTTACTTATTTTTTACCCACGAAACAATTCGTTTGTAAAAGTTTTGTAAATATTTTTACCTACGAAAAAAATTGTAGGTAAAAGTTTTACAAATATTTTTACCTACGAAACAAATCGTCTGTAAAAGTTTTTTACTTATTTTTAAAAGTTATTTATTTATTTTTTACCGACGAATAAAAGTTTTGTAAATATTTTTACTTATGAAAAAAAAATCGTCGGTAAAAGTTTTTTACTTATTTTTTATCGACGAAAAAATTCGTCGGTAAAAATCTTGCCATTGCCGACGATTTCAATTTTCATCGATAGAAATCTTTTTCGTCGGTCTTTTAACGATGAAAATTTTCGTCGGTAAATCCTTTTACCTACGAAAAAAGCTCTTTTAGCAACAAAAATTTTCGTCGGTAAAAGTGATTTTTCTTATAATGTCTAATGCATGTAACTTATTAACATAAGCAGTTTTAACAAATGAAACTCTATGCTATTTCCTTGATAAACAATTAATACCAGTTTTGATAGGTATACATGTCACATATAGAAGGATCTACTTCTTTGCTAGTACCTGAAGCCTTTTTTCCCTCATGTAGCCTAGACGCCTGTGCCACATGTTAATAGTTGAATCTTCTGCTGCGTTCAACTCACTCTTCCACACACTGACATATGCCTTGTAAAGGGTGTAATACTTCTTTCATCTGCCTACGATCAACGAACCTTTGATGAGCTTCCAGCGCCCACCAATAAATCGGCTTTCATGACCATCATCATTTAACCTTCTTGTTGACATTAAGTTGAGGCGAAGGTCTAGAATGTGCCTCACATCCCTGAGAACTAATGTGCAACCCACATCAATTTTCACACAAATATCACTGACCCCTACAATCTTTAATACTGCAGAGTTTTCCATCTTCACGGTTCCATACTCCCCTAACTTGTGGCTTGTGGAGAGGTCTTTATGTGGAGTCGCATGAAACAAGGCTCCTAAGTCTATCACCTAGTCGGTGTCCTGACTCGTAGCCATGAGTCAAATATCATGAACTGCTGAAAGAATAACTACAATGTCACCATCTGAAGTGACCACAGTGGAATCTGATTCATCTTCCTTCTCCTTTCCTTTTCCTTTCTTGTTGTTTTTCTTATTACGACATTCATGCTTGTAGTAGCCCTTCTTGCCACAATTCCAGTAATCAATATCTTTCCTAACACTTGACATGCCTCTTGATTTATCTCGAGCCTTACCGCCCTTCCTATTCTTTCCTCTCCCTCAATCTTGTGTCATAAGGGCCTCTTACTGGGTAAATCCCTGATACTTCCTCCTTGTCTCATCATTGAAGAGACAACTAGTTGCTTGTTCCATGGACACTTTTTTATCTGGCGCGGAGTTACTTAGAGACACCACTAATGTCTCTCAACTATCAGGCAAAGAATTAAGCAATAGTAAATCATATAATTCATCGTCCAGGACAATCTTCAAAGCAGAAAGCTGGTTCAATATATTGCTGATCTCATTCATGTGCTCAACTACATAACCACCATCTTTGAACTTGAGATTCACAAGTCATCTTATCAGAAATTTTTTATTCCCAGCTGTCTTTCTCTCATACAGCCCTTGTAATTTCAATCATAGGCTAGCAGCTGCGGTTTTCGTAGACACATGATAAAATACAGAATCGTCCAGCCATTGTCTAATAATCTCCATCGCCTTTCGGTCCAACTTCTTCCATTCATCATTAGACATATCCTTTGATTTCGCTGATATGCCTAGAATTGGAGAATACAAGTCCTCCATCTTAGCCTTCCATATGGTCCAGTTATAACCATTGAGAATGATCATCCTTGAAGAGCCACCTTCCATAATTCAGAACCAATCCCACTCCATTCAACCAACTTCGCTCTGATACCACTTTGTTGGGGGGCGTTGCATAAAACCTTAGGATCTAGCCTCCCAAAATCACCAGAATTATGGGATAATAAAGCAATGAAATAAAGTAAAGGACAAACCACATGACACAAGAGCTTTTACGTGAAAAACCCTCAAAGAGGTAAAAATCATGGGACCTAGTCTAAAGCAACAATCCACTATAAAGTAGAACGTTACAACTGATCACAAGCACACCTCGCTTGGATCAAACCTTCTTCACTCATGCAGAGTAGATAAATAATAAGAGAATAAAGAAAAATAGAGAGGTCTCATCGATTATGATGATGTAGAAGTGCTGAGATGTCAATTGCATAGTAGATGTGACGCCCCGAACTCAGAAAATGGGCTCACAAAATTCTCGATCACCGAATTCAGCGCTGACAACCTCCGTAGTGCCCCATTCTCAGCTCCCAGTGCTTATACGCCAGATTTCGATCCTTGGATCATACAATGAGGATTTTCAGTATAATTTTTTTTGTAATGGAGCATAACCACATGCATAACCAAGTCACAAAACAACATCACCACATACAAGGTGATCAAAAGGCTCCAAAATGATCTGATGCGTGCTCCTGCCTCAGCGCTGCTGCGATCCAATGTGACTTGCACACAATGGTCGTGTAAAGCTTGTAAAAGCTTAGAGGGTGGTGTGAGTGTGTGCGCAAGGCGAGTGTCAAGTATGTAGTATTAGAGAAATGCAGAATATGCTGGTAAGTCCATGAATACTCTCAGCCGTACCAAGGCTATGCGATGCAAGACATGAATTCTATCGGCCATACTAGGGCCATGCAATGCAAAGCCTATGTAGCCAAATGTCATATGCGAGATGCAAAACAAGCATGCTAGTCCTCATTAAGTACATATATCAATACAGTTCCTCTTTAGGATATCACCGGGGTCTAGTACACTTCACACTGACTGCCACCTCCCTAACCGTATAGCCCAGTAAGTGGAATAGACCACACTATCCTCCTGACTAGTAGTCTGCCAATACCTATCTGACTTATCAATAGTGGATTCATTTGTGAGCTGGTCAAACTCAGCCTAGCTTACAACCCCCTCACTTGGGCGGATAAGGCCACACCCCCTTCCAATCGACCACAACATAGTGGGAGACGAAACCTACTGGTATTAAGCACCCTACGCTTGTGTATCCACTCAGTCTAGATATTGGAGCATCTCCTAGTACTAAAAAGGTTCTAGAATTTTCACCCAGGGACATCCTACATGCCCACAATGCTAGAGTCAATATTTTCGTTATCTAATTCGGCCATCCACAATGTGCCTATGGAAGCCATGGCCCTAATGTTGTTAGGGTGTACAATGATCATGTCACACATATGTGAGATGTATGAGTCACACCATCAGTCATGTAGTAATCATGCACATACCACGCGCTCATGTGGGTAACTCCTATTAGTGAGTCCTATAAATAATCTGCCCAATGGCTATGCTATGATCAGTTACTACTCATATCAGGCATACATATGATGCGTATGACATGAGTCATGAAATTATACTAAGCATGTTATAACGTGATGAACTATCCACACAATGAAGATGGGCCTAGATGGCCTACACACAACCAGTATGGGCCTATTAATGGGCCCTTGGGAGAGTCCTAATGCAGACGTTTAACCAACATTCTCCTTACAATGTGGAAGTCAAGCCATTATTGCTCCCAAGGCATGGCCCGTCATAAACATCATTGCATAAACCATGGTGGAATCACATATTGCAATGGACCTTATATAAATCCCAGTGGGCCTCGACCCATGGGCCACATCACATGGACCTCATGTATATCAAGGTGGGCCACAACAATGGGCCTCATACATCACATCAAGGTGGGCCTCAACAATAGGCCTAATATATCACATCGGGCTTAATCAAATGGGCCGAATCAATGAGCCGAATTAAATGGGCCAAGTTGAATGGGCCAAGTCAAATGGGCCAATTCAAATGGGCCAAGTCGAATATTCATCTATTTTTAAAAATCAATATAGAGTATTATATAAAAATAATTCATATCAAAAGATCAACTGGACCATACTATATTTAACTATAGTGATAATGATTTTCACGGTTAAATTCCAGTGGGCCCCACCATAGGGTTTATTTCCCATCCATCCTATTCATAAGGTCACAAAGACCTGGATTTAGAGGAAAAAAAATATCATATAGGTCCCAACTTGGTAGCTCAAGGGATTTAATGATGGACGTTCAAACCCACTGTTTTTTGAAATGTGGTCCACCTAATCCTAGATCTGTCTTATTTTTAGTCTCAAGCCTTTAAATTATCTTTCAAAATGGTTGGACAATTTGGATGCAACACATGCATCAAAGACCCCATATAGATGGACGACATATATAGATAAAGCACATACCTCAAGGTGGGGGCCACACTAATGGAATGTGTGGAATACATACATTAGTGGGTCCCACGTGGGACCTAAATGAAGAGGAAAAACAAATTTCATTTTAATCTAAAACTTCTGTGACAACAAAGGGGTTTCAATGGCAGATGTCCAATCCTCACTATTCCTTGTAGTGTGGACCACCTGAGTGCATATACGGTTGATTTGGGGGGGGGGGGGAACTGCCCTAAAGGGGCCCCTCAAATGCACGGTGTTGATGCCTAACACACATCATAGTGGGGCCCATGGTTAGGACCTACGGTCCCTACCTTTTTTGCCAACGATGCAGTAGGACGCTGCTACAGCGTCTTCTGGACATCCAGCAACAACGTCTATTGCTTGTATTTATTTATTTATTTATTTATTTAAAAAATAATTTTTTTATGGTTTTTCCTAGGTGGGGCCTGCATCCGAAAAATCCAACCCACCCATTGGATCTCATGGCTCGAGATCATCCAAAAGAGTCTAATATCCAGTATGTTTTGGTGAGTAGAAACATCATGGTGGGCCCTAATGAATTTAAAGGTAAGAATCACCATTTCATATGATATGGCCCACCAGATAATCGGATTAGCTTCATTTTTCGGCTCAACATCTAAAATTAGTTGGGAAATAGGATGGACGGTGTGGATTTGATTTATACATCTAGGTTGGGACGGTATGAGCGGCCCACCCCAAGCCTTTAAATCAAACTGATATTTTTATTTTCTGGTGGTCAGTACACCACACCGTCAGTTCACACTTCACTGCATGGCCACGTCCAGCGTCCCTGGATGCTGGATGGTTTGAATGCAACACATTTTCAAGGTGGTCCCCACCTACAAACGTGCTACAGTTGGGCCACCAAATGGCAGGATGGTGTAGACAAGACACACATCAAGGTGGGGTCCATCCGGGTGGGCCACATGGCCACATCATCACACCAAAAATATGAAAGAGAGAGGGAGAGAGAGAGAGAGACGTGTGATGGAGGGATCCCGACACTATGGGCCCTCCCTTCCATGCATAAAACATTCATCATGTGGATCCCTTTACATGTGGGTCCACCAAATCAAAATCACTGGTGGAGATTCCTTCTTCACCAAAATGGAAGGTCTAGATGACCCCTTTTCATACTAGAAAGTAAACATCATGATGGGGTCCATGGAGATTGGCCCCATCATGGAGTGATCATGTGAATCATACTGGGCCATCGGCCACATCTAGGGTCCAAAGTGAGATCCATACCATCAATTGGTAGGCCTTACTTGACCCATTATCATAAGAATGAAATCTAGGCGTATAGAAACAGCCACCGTTCAATCTTCTTGGTCCGATGGAACACCGAACTCCTTGTGTCTCACTTTGATGGAGGGTGATGAGAATGAAGGGCTAGGATGATGGATTTTAGGCTAGAAAGTGGGCCACACACAACACACTTTCTCTCTTAAAATTGCTTGGACGTCCACTCTTTTTTTTACTTGGAAAAATGTGAAGAGAAAGAGAGAGAGAGAGAGAGAGAGAGAGAGAGAGAGAGAGAGAGAGAGAGAGAGAGAGAGAGGGTGGTTGTAAGAGAGGTGATGGGTGTGAGTGATAGAGTAATGGGAAGTGAGTGATGGATGATGGTTGTGAACTTGACATGTATGAGTGTGTAAGAGAGAGAGAGAGAGAGAGAGAGAGAGAGAGAGGGAGAGAGTTGACTTTGGGGTGATCTTGTACTTGACATGAGGTGATTGATTGATGGGACATGTTGTAGAGATTCTCTTGAGATTATAAACTTACGATGTTTTCTCTAACTAAACACAGGCCCACATCTCCTGGCCAGGGTATCAGATCGGTATGCAAGAAGCAGCATTGGAACTGCGGCGACAGTGCAATCGCAATAGTACAAGTCTCGGATTAAGCCGACTCAAATCTACGGGATACGACTTAAGGTCATGCGTAAACGTCGAACATAGGCCGTAAATTGCCAAAATTCATCGGGAAGGATTGCGAGAGTCGACAGAATAGTACGGACTAGGATATGGGCCTTACAGTAAATCACCTCTACAAGCATAACCTCTCTTCCATAAGCTTCCTCTCTCTTTCTCTCTCTCTCTCTCACCTTTGATAGCCCTAAACCCTTTACCAAACCCTTGCAATGCTTTAGGAAACTCTCTTGCATCACTAGAAAAGCCCTAGGGTTCCCTATTTATTGTTTAACGAACTCCGCTTTGCACCTCTTCTGAAACCACCTCAAATTTATGCAGTCCGCACCAAATCTGGAAACAAATTTGCGTAACCTCGACTGGTCAAGTAAAGTCCTCGAACGGTCAAGCGGCACCTTCAACCGATCGAGCAGACTCCTCAACTGGTCGAGTAGAGCAGAAGAAATACCTCAATTGCTCGTTGGACTTTGAGTCAAGGCAGGCCTCGACCTGTCGAGCAGGCTACTCGACTGGTCGAGCAGAGCAGTGAAACACTCCGATTTTCACCCTGTTGCACTATCTCTCCTCTGAACTGAGGTGGAAAGCTCCATCATTATTAGCATCCATACGAGCACAATAAGTTACCCAAGGCAAAAGTTCCTTCGTTGCCATGAAAAGAGATCTTTGAAGACTTAAAACACAGATGATGCACCTAGAATGCTATTTCAATAGTATAAAATATTAAAAGCTACTAAATATGCATTTTTTGGTAGGTAACAAATATGCTAGTTCATCAATGGGATAAGATGTTGACAATGATAGCTATGTTTAGTTCCTACCATAAACAAACAAGTTATCTATCCCCTTTCACCATCTGTTAAAGTAACAGGTTCTACATGTCCTGGAAAACTGCTAGCAGCTATAAAGACCTTTTCATACCTAAAATGCAGTTTATCAACATGGATCATTAGATCTATGACATTCAAACACCTAATTAGGGTCATCATGCACATGCACTAGTAGTTAACATCATAAATTCCTACATCTCATATTCTCTTATTGTAAACAAACAAGTTATCCACCACCTCTCTCCATCTGTTAACATAAAAGGGTTCTAAATGTCCTGGCAAACTGCTAGCATCCTTAAAGCCTTTTTTCATACCTAAAATGCAATTTGTCAACATGGATCATTAGATCTATGATATTCAAACACCTAAGGTCATCATGCACATACATTGATACTTAACACCATAAATTCCTACATAGCTAATACTCTCTGTTAAATGAATCATATTAAAAACAAGATCAGTGGGAATTAGCATTTTAGAGTGAATGCTGCAGGAAACAAGCAATAAACAACAGACCTTAAAGGATATCCCGACCAGAAAATAAAAGTTGGGTGAAAACCTTAGCTCCCCACCTTTTCTGGCACTATGAAATCTAGAGGTCAACCAGTCTCCCTATCATAGTTCACTTGTCGAATGGCTTAAATAAATAAAAGCTGGATCCCTAACATAAAGTGTTTTTTTGCCACAGGTTATAAAGGGGCACTAAAATAAAAGAAATGATTGACATACCGCCACTAACTAAATTTGTCGTAAACAAAAATCAGCCCTAGCTTAACCTTCAAGAACCATACCTAAACATTTCCAACTGAAATCAAAATTTAACCACTAATTGTCCTACCTATAGTTACACAAAGTGTGCATTGGCAACATAATTAGCTGTGGGAGTGGGGAGGCATCTGTTTCAAAATGTTATCAAGCATAAATGGCTAAGTGGCAATGCAAGTCCAAGCAGTGCCTAGTTAGAAGGATCCTGTAAGTCTGCAAATAAGGTCCTTCCATTCCTTGTGGATCAAATTTCATCCTAAGAGAACTCACTTGGACCTATAATAGTTTGATGATCAGTCTGGACACAAACATGTACTGTTGGGCAGAACTACGCTCTGTTCATCATCTTCCTCCATTCATTAGGTATGGTGCAATTTGAGCATGTGTCGAAGAAATCACATTGGTCCACTTGACAAGTATACTAGACATGTAAATTTGAATATGAATAGCTGGTCTTTTGTTCTCATCATCCATATTTCACATACTACTACTGACCAATTAATGACTGCACCAATCTAATTCCTATGACAGGGGATCGTAAGAGCAGGTCTATCACGCCCCAGACTCAGTAACCGGATTCACAAGGAGTTCGATAGCTGGTTCTAGTCGCAACAGCCTCGATAGTACCCCATTCTTGGCTCCTGAAGCAAGTTCTGACCTGGGATCCTACAAGGAGGATTTTCATAATATTATAATTATTACCAATACGAGCATACCCAAGATCACAACAAGTATATCTGAGAATAACAAAGGGCACACATCACAAAATCCACTAAGAATTTAAACTTTCACAGGCTTACATAAGGTACAAAAGGACATACATAAGATAATAGAAGAAAGAAAGGAAGTCTGCAACACTGGGTCCTCAAGCTCAGCTTTAATCCAAACTCTGTCACTACGATACCTGCCTAGGATCTCCTGTACGCATCAATCATGCATAAGCTTATAGAAGCTTAGAGGGTGGTGTAAGTGTACGATAATAGTGCATAGAATAATAATAGGAGATAAAGGAAGGAAACGTGATCAAAGCCAACACCACCAGCCTTACCAAGGCTATCATGAACGCAAGAAGCTATACCAAGGTAGTACAATAATGCGGGAAGCCATACTAAGGCTAGATGATGCAATGAGTATTGGGCGTCATGCCAAGGCTTAATATGAATACTATGCAATATGAGGCTTACACAACCGATGCAAATGCAATGCGAAGTAATGTCAGTACTCATATTCAAATCCACATATCAAGTACATTTCTAATCAAAAGAAAATCACCGGGGTCTATGACACTACTGGATGACTACCACTCTATAGACCCCACACAGTCAAACGAGCGTAAGAGACCTTACTACCCGCATGTGGACAGCTAATCACCAGTAAGACCTGAAGGTAGTAGACCCATTCATGAGCTGGTCAGACTTAGCCTAGTAATGTCTCATTACCTTAGGCTAGTAAGGCCACACCTCTATCCAACTGACTACACGACAGTAAGAGTTACAGCCTAATGGTAGAAGGCCCTCGTGCGCTCACATATTTCACCCGGTCACGGCGTTGGAGCAAATCCTTGGTACCATGAAAGTTTTAGAAATTTCACCCATAGGCATCCTATGCACCCGTTATGCTCAAGTAACATTTTCGGTGTCCAAATATGGCCATCCATAATGTATCTGCGGAGGCTACAGCCCTGATGAAGTAAGGGCGATAATACTCATATGCTATGCAATGCCAGATGCATGAATCACACAATCAACCATGTATCAATCCCAAGCATCCAACATGCTCAAGTGGGGATACTAAGTCCCTCGGGGAAGGTATCATGCAATGCCCAATGACACAATATGACCACACACACATAGGGTCAACCAAGCATACAGTGTTGTACATGGTCATGAGGATAAATTCAATCACACTATAGGGTGATATACAATGTATATTACATTCCTCCTATCCAAGAAGAAACTAAGACCAAGTACTTAGATAATATCTTTAAGGAATCTAACTTCTAGTGGGGGCTCATTTGCTTGGGGTAGCCCACGAGATTAAGTGTATGAGTTGGGGGTCTAAGTAATATAGAAATGATCCTAACAAGAGTCTAAGATGAGTATCCAATCACTCTTAAATACAATCGGGCCTAGAGGGGTCCATAATGGGGACATTTAACCATCATTCCCCAAAAAGGCATATCAACCATGAATGATGTGGATAGAAGGCCCAAGGCCTACATTTAAGATAAAAATAAAGGTAACCATATACATATATATTCCTCATAATAAGCCATAAAAAGATATAATACAACTTTTAACAACATGGGCCCTAAGATGGGAATTAAGGCCTAATGCTCAATTCCCAATGGCCATAGAATCCATGCATTGAGTTGGACTTAGTGGGCAGCCCGCGTACATAATATACGACTAAATAAGTTTAAGTTTGGATAAAATGGGCCCCACTATATCAGCCCAATAACTAACAATTTAAGTGGACGACCAAGGGCCCAATGTTATCCTTATCTTAGCCACAAGTCCATCAAAATGGTGGAAGTCGGTCAAATGTATGGTTGGGCCAAGATGTGATAACCCTACCCACTCTGGGCTCACTGGATGTCCCACAATTCTGATCTTAAGATGGGGTCCTCATAAGATCACTAAAAGTGAGCTAAAAGAATACACTAATTAAGTCTAAGGATTATAAGAAAATATAAGCGTATAACATGTACACAAGTTCTCAATATGGTGGGCCCCATAGCCTAATAAAGTTTTGACCATAAAATTATACATTTAAGGCCCTTTGATAAACTTTTGGCTCGTTTGACTTCCTGTATCTATTAAGGTCCAGAAATTAGTTAACCATGTGGAAATAATCTCATGAAGGCCAACTATACTCACTAGGGGACCCCACCAGATGAATAGTGTGTATATATCATGAAAAGATCAAGTGGGCCTGTTATTGGATTGTGAGTCCAACAGTAACTTAAACCAGAGAGTGCATCCAAAATCGAGCGATCCAAGGCTTGGATGGCTTGGACCAAACATGCGTTAAGGTAGGTTCCACATACATACACATTGAGCCTTAAACAAATGGCCTAGGGTCTATGGTGGGCCTTTAACCATCCATAGAGAAACTCATGGGCCTACCTTAAGATCACCCAGGAAGACATTCAACCTCAACTGGTTTCCAAGAGGTAGCCCGCCACTACTCATATAATATAAGGTCTAAAGCCCAAGCAATGCATGGCCTAATGTGCCATACACCAAACCCAACTCATAGGCCATATAGTGGACCCTCAAGTAAGGTTTGGGCCCAACTATAAGGATCATGGGTTCACTTATTGTGGTGGGCTTAATGGGCAGCTTATTATCCTAACATATGGGAAATCCTTATATTTAACACAAGTAAGTTGGGCCTCACATCTCGGCCTAAGTATAGATTTATTATAGTGGGTAAGTAAGGGCCTAACTACTTAAGTATTTGGCCCATAAGACCCATTACAATGGCAAGGTAAATGGGACCCAAGGGTCCAACGGGCCTATCAAAAGTTCCAACCTAACCAAGGTTAGAAGGCCCATAATTAGCTAAAAGACTAGCCCAAAAAGAAACCAATTGGAATGAGCCTTTAATCATGCACTAATTAAGCCTAAAAAATACAATTAAGATGGTAAGATAACTTACTTAAATCCTCCTCAAATCGAGTGGGCCATACTGCCCCAAAAGAACATTTATAGGCAACAATTATTGGGCTCAATGCCAAATTCTAGCCCACCCAAATTTTTAGGTTGGTTGGAGTCCAACAATAGAACTATTTCTTAGTGTATTTAATCCTTGATGATGGTGGGCAAATTCCAGCCCACACTCATCATTGTGGGCCTCACCAGATGAGAGGGGATATGCAACACATATATCAAGTGGGTCAGGCCATTGGAATGCAGGCCCAACAGTAGCCTAAGGCAGGGATGTCCCATGTGTAGGCAATTCTATGGGCCCGGGGTATCAGGCCCAAAAATCCACCCAATGGGCCCCAATTGAATACCAAAAAAAAAAATGAGAGGATGATCAATCCCCTAAGTACCCCACATGGATAAATGGTGGGATATACAACACATCAAGGTGGGCCCACGAAGCAGGCTGGACGGCCAGCCCAGCCTTGATGTCCCTGCCTGGTGGGCCACTCCTGGCCTCACCACGGTCAGCTCAAATGTCCATTAGGTCAAAAATAATTTCAGGATGATACGTCCATAGGTGGGTCACACCCCTACAAAATTTTATAATTTTTAGATATTCCTAAGTATTTTAATTAATTTAAATAAAATTATCTGTCCAGAAAATTGGACTGACCCGGACGTCCCAACGTGGTGGGCCAGTCCGACCCTTGCCACGGTGTGTACAGGGGTCCATTGGCCTGAAAAAATTATAGATGGGTCTTACCAGGGTGGACCACACCCTCACAAAATTTTAAAATTTTTGAACATGGAGAAATATTTTAATTCATTTAAAAAAATTAATCTATCCTGAAAATCGGACTGATCTGGACACCACATTATAGTGGGCCGGTCCAGCCACCACCATGGTGCGTACAGGTGTCTATTGGCCCCAAAATTTTGTAGGTAGGTCATACCATGGGTGGGTTACCTCCTTGTAAATTTTTAAAATTTTTAGACACATAAAAGTATTTTAATAAATTTTGAAATTCCAAACTGTCCAAGGTGAAATGTTGTTAGAACAGTGCAAAAAATCCATACTGTCCACCTCACTTGGACCACACCTTTGGGACCCCAATGAAGGTCAGATGGGGTTGAAATTTGGTATGATTGTATGTGGGTTATGAGGCTATAAGAATCACATATTATTTTATTTTAGTATTTCTACCAAAGATCCAGAAATCAGGCCCCAAAGTGGCCCAAAAATCTATCCAGATAGATTTGGACCGCAACATGTTGCTATCCGGACAGATTTGGACCGCAACATGTTGCTTTCCACCCCAAAAGATAATTAAAAGGGAAATAAAACACCATTTCCTCAAGGTGGGGTCCACCTAGATGGGTCACACAACTCTCAAACCCAAGCCCTTTCCAAGATCATCCATAAAATCAAGCATAAAGGTTGTCCAAAACATGCTAACAATATAGGGCAACAAGGTGGGCCTGGATGTCTAACCACTTAGGTCTAGTTACATGACACATCAAGTAGGCCACACATACATCATATTTACTATAAAGAGAAGAAAGAAAAGATGGAGAAGAAACACAATCCAGCCATGGGGTAGGGCCCCGACACTAATGAGCCCTCCCAAGAATGAATCATACCCAAACAACTACATTGATTGTACATGTAACATAAAATCACTACATGCATGATCTATAATTGTTATGAATGATTGGGATGTCATCCCAATATGATCCTTAAGGTTTAAATGACCTTAAGATGGAGTGGATCATTAAATATATCATGATGGGGTCCATGGAGAATGGCCTCATCATGGATCATGACATGCATGTAGGATGGGCCAAAGGGCCATATCCATGGGATCAAATGGGATCCCCACCATAGATTGGTAGGTCCCATGTGATCCATCCATAAAGAAATAGTGAGATTAAAGAAATAAAGGAATTCAGCAAAAGAATAGTCACTCACATCAAAGATGATCACCAAACTTCTACACTAAGATTCTCTAGTACCATGAAAAATGGATCAATGGTGGAGATAGGGTTTCAAAGGTTAGATGGTGGAGGATTAAGGAAGACGGGGGCTAGAATATGGCAGGAAGATGAGGAGAAGGTTGCTGAATTTTTTTTACAAAAGGAAGAGAAAGTGAGAAGAGAGAGAGAGAGAGAGAGAGAGAGAGAGAGAGAGAGGGAGAGAGAGAGAGAGAGGATTTGTAGGGAAGTAATGATTATGTTGTAAGAAAGCAAATGATGGCCTATGGTGATACAGACAATGTTTACTAGGTTAGGTTAGGTGTGGGTAGTGTTTAGGGTGGGTAGTATTTATTTCATGGGAATTATATAGTGTGTGTATAGTGTGCACGGGAAATTGTTCCATGGAGGTGGTCCATATGCATTTGTATAAAAAGTGGGTCACATGATGAAATGCTCATAACTTTTGATCCATAGGTCGGATGGATGCACAAGACGCATCATTAGAACCGTAACGACAATGCGAACATGATGGCGTAGATCTCCTATCAATCCGAGTTGGGTCAACATGACCAGACTCAAGGTTGACCGCAAACACAATCTAAGGGTCTCAGGTCGTCGAGATTTGACCGGTAAGACTGCGGGACCAAGATGAACGGGATACATACTCATACATGCATGCACACATGTGAACTCGGGTTGGATCTCACAAGGTCCTACCAGATGAGTATTCTAGATCTTTCACTTGTTTCATGTTTGCTACATTGGCAATGTACAGGCAACAAGGCAAAACTTCACTTAGCATTCCTCGAACAAAAGATAAGAATACTTTCTTTTACAGGTAAGTTGGGCTCAAATCCAATTCCTCAATGTTGAACCCACCTTTTTTTAATTAATTTTAGAAGGAAAGATCTCATTTTATATATCAAAAGGAAGGTGGATGTACATCTTAGAGCTTTCAGGACGACCCCGCAAAAAAAAGGGACGGGTCACCTATCGTATAGAACCACTGTACATCAAAGTAAAGGAGACTTATAGACAAGGTAGAGGGAGGGCTATGTGATGGTACAAATCAAACCAAGGCCGACCTTGTCGAGAAAAATCAAGCCCTTAGTTTTCCTGGGAAGGGAAGTGATATGGTTGTGAAAGTTTGTCGACTGGGTCTCGCCCCCTACTCTTGCTAAACTATCTGCCAGACCATTACCTTCGCGAAAAATGTGCTTGAAAGAAAATGTACTGAACTTCTTCAATGTTGAACCCACCTATCTACTAGGAAGATACAAGCTTGAACCTAGATGACAGGACTACTAAAGTGATAGTTCACCACCATTTAAAATGGTATGACCCATCCACCTCCACAGGGCATAAACATATGAAGATTCTTACATGCAACAAGAACCATCCAAATCATGATGACCATGGTGAATGCAGCATAGCCCCAAAATTATGTGGATCAAATGATTGTAATCATCCTATTGGTGCCTATCGCATAGATGGTTTTTTGAAGGATTATGAAAAAACTTGACAGAAGCCAAGATAAAATATATAGCTACCAGGAAACTTTTACAATTCCAACGTAGAGCAAACTATAATCAAATCTACTTTAAGGCACCCATTAACTCATTCAACTACATCCCTTTTCACTCTTCTCACAATTTGCTTCAAAGATGGAGCGCTTGTTGTCGAAGCACCACGCATTACTTTCCTTCCAAAAATTCCATATACCAACCATAAGTAGTAGCCACCAAACAGATTATCTATCTTTCACAAAATGGACTCCATATAGTTTATATTATAGTAAATATATATATAATATATATTATAGATTTAAATATAATGTATATTTACAACACACACACACACACACACACACACACACACACACACACACACACACACACAGCCTGGATTGTAATAACAAGAGAATCGTTGTTAGGAAAGATCAGACAAGAACTTGTCACTCTAATATGGACAACTCTTTTTTATGCTTCAGATGCCTTCAGCAGATTAGATTCTGAATGGGCAGCAAAAAAAAAACATGCAAATGCCTGCAATGCAACAACCATCTGCATGAGGATCACGCTAAGTAATCATATATCAGTGCCTAGTCTACCATTCTCTTTACCATTAGTAATATCATCGATTACCTTTAGATCATTCTTGAAGGAACTGGTTGATGACTAGCATAAAAGATGGCAAAGGAATGAACACCAGCAAAATGTAGTTCTTTCATGTGAGCTAGAATGCAGTTCTTTTAATGTGAAGTGGCAGACCACTGGCAATCGGAACTCCACATTTCGGCTTCTCCTATATTCTAAGTTTGCAGGGGAAGTAAAATGATGCATTATATATATTTATATATATATATATATATATATATTATCCGGTAATCAGAAAGATCCCACATACACAAATCTGAAAGGAAAAAAAGCTCATATTCGAAGCTTACCAAGTTCTAAATTCACTACTGAGATGTCTTATGGAGCGAGAGAGAAAAGGGGCGCGGGAGATCAAGAGAGAGAGAGAGAGAGAGAGAGAGAGGGACGGCCATGAGAGGGAATAGGGTTGAGTGGAGGGAAATCAAACCTTTCGTGAGAGGGGGAAAAAAAGGGAAGCGTGGCTTTTCACTTTTTTGCCTGTTATGGTTTTAAACTGTAGCTAAAAGCCAACATGGTCATAGCCATTGTACCATACGTAACAGGCCCTCCACGTTCGCACATCTCATGGGATCTGGACGGACGACCTTGTCAAGGGCTTTGTGGGGTCCATCTTGATGCAATTGATATATCTAATCCATCCATTAATTTTGTAATTTTTTTATAGGGAATGACCCCAACATCTAGGCAAATCAAAAGTCTAATTGAACCACACCATCGATTAATGGTATGTATTAATCTCCACTCTTTCCTACCATGCGGTCCACTTGAGCTTTCGATCTACTTCCTTTTTTGGGCTCTTGCCCTAATATGCTCTTTAAAAATGGATAGACGTATTAGATGGAGTACACACACTTTAATGGGCCTCATAGAGTCCCTTGTTGGGCTATCCAAGGTTGTATGAACGTCTGGCAGAGTTAGCTTTTAGCTACGGTTTGGGCATTTTTAGCTACGGTTTTAAGCTGTAGCAATTTAGCTACGGTTTATATCCGTAGCTAAAAACCAAAATAGTCTGTAGCCATTGATCATTGTTTTGATAATGACTTGGTCCCCAAGATTAGGCTAGCAGAGCACCTATCTGGGAGATCGTTTCTTGGTTCTGGGTCATTAAATTCATGGGTATGAATCTGATCAAAAATTACTAATCTCAAAGCTGAGTCAGCCTGAATCGAGGATGGTCTTGATGTAGGTTGATCCCCTCCTGGATTCCGTTGAATGTGGGCTTCTTCTACTTCTAGATTTCCCTACATAGGCTGTTTTTGAGCGTTGCATTCCTCTGCTGGATCAGTCACTAGGGCAAAGAACGAAGACAGGTCCACCTCTAGATCTAATTTGTTGTTATTCAACCAACCATTTCTGACCGGGGTCAATGGGAGATCCCTTTGACACCTCTGGTTGTCAATAGGGGTAGTGGCCCTGAGTTTTGTCAAGCCATTGAAATGTGGGAGGTCATTTCCCATTGGGGAGCAACCCTCAGACCTTGCTGTGGCCTGACCAATCCTTCTTCTGTTTCCTTCTTCTAAGGTATAAAGATTTGCAAATTTCAATCCTTCCCTGAAGTCTGGATTAATCCCTGACTTGGGTGACACACACATTTCGGCTAGTTGGGTAACATTCTCTGGTTGATTTACATTGTGATCGTGGGCGGGCAGGATGAGGTTATCTCCTTGTTGACTGGTAAGTTTTTTGTGGTAGTCTTATTCTGCCTCTCTTCTTTGGTATCAACATCTGGGATGGGTTCCTCAAGAAACATCAAAATGTGTTCTCACGAATTGGAAGCCCCATTTTGATAAATAGGTTCAAAGATCACTATCCTGTTTTCTGCCACATTTTGTCAAATAGGTATTTAGCATTCTGTAGATTTCCCAAATCTTCTGTTAACCCATTCGGTTGTGGTTTCCTTGGCTAGGAATGGGATGCCTTAGGTGGTCTCCCAGGAACACTAAGTTACTTCAATAAGGGCATGGATTGGGAGAAACTTACCCCCCCTCCCTTACCTGTAATTTCAAAACCTATTTTAGATTGACACCTGGGCGCAGCTTGATCTTGATTCTAGCATACATCTAGAACAGACCAAATTTGCTAAAAGAATTAATCTGAACCACCTTCCTGAAAGAGTTGTCAAGGTCTAGAAGAACCGATTCGAACTAGGCATGAGGAGGGATTCCAAAGAGGCGAATCCAGTTTCCCTCTCCTGATTCTGCCTCACTCGGAGACTATGGAAAGAGTCTATCGATCGCCATCATAGAATGTAACTGACTGTCTTCTATGAATTCCCTGAATTCCTCCCTTGTTTTGATGACTATAAGGAATTTGATTGGGAATATTCTCACCACATCAATCGCCGCCGCTAAGAATTTGGAAGCCTTGATGGTTGTTGTTAGCTTCAATATCGAAGTGGACTCATCAGCTACTACTCCGACTAGACCTAATTTTAGTTATTCAAGCTTGATTGCCACCGCGTTTGCATCCGCACCCACCACTGTTAGGGTGCCTGCTTCTCCTAAGAACATGGACCGGCTCCACCACCATCGATCATGCCCCTATTATGGACCACTTCAGCATAGGTTTTTTTTTAAATGTGTGTGGGTTTGTTCCAAGGGTGGTCGTCTGGGGTGGGGGCGAGCATTATGAGTGGGAGTCCTAGCTCTTGCCTCTTTGACCAAGGCAATCCTGTCATCGATCCTTTGTCCATCTAACACACCCATAGCAACTCTACCTTCAGATACATAGAGGAATCTAATGAATGCATATTGAAAGTGCCCTAGTTTGTCAATTAGTGTGAGTGTTGAATTAACTTGACAGAAAAAGCTCCATAGGAAGATCAATCAGTTGTCTGCCTCAACCGAATTTGTGCCTGAACTCACCACAAGTATATTTAAACCTCATCTCCCATGTCCCAAAACACCAGGTAAAAAAAACCCTTAAAATTGGTTAGAACATCATAGGGTTTTTGGGTTAGAAAACTTTTTTACAAAATTCAGAAAATCTTTAAGTTTTCTATCTCTGTTGATTTATCGATATCAGATTCGATAAAATCAAGAAGTGTTGTCGATGTCTTCAATGATCAATTGATACCATCGAAATGAGGACTAAAGATGTCTAGCAACCACATATTCATCTGGATGGAATTATCAATGTATCTATACCCCTATCGATATCATCAATATTTGAAACTTGAGTTTATCGAAGTAAACTCGATATAATCGACAGTAGAGCATTTGTGTCCCTATTTTTTATAAGTAAATCATATAAACCTTCGATATATCGATGTACCCCTTGATTTCCTCGGAAAGCCATCGATGATATCGGTCTTAGACAGAATTTTTTCAGTAACATTTTTCAGGTGGTTTTTATCTTGGATTGAGAGTCACTTGATAGAATCGATATTCAAATATTGATGATATCGAGTCCGGATCGATTGCATCAAGAAAGGACATAAACTGTCCAGCAAGCTCACTGATAAAATCTTTGGATTTATCGATGCATCGACACGACCTTCGATATCATCGACATTCAAATTCCGATGATATCGAGTATAGCTCGATCATATCTTTTGATCTGAAAAATTTCAAAGCAAGTCTCTCTCATTTTCAAATGTCGAGGAATCGATCCTTGTATCGATAATATCGGAGTTTGAAATCCAATGATATCGATGCATGTTTCAATTCCCTCGACCAGCTGGTAAAAAGTTTCAAAAGCATATAACATTTGAGTTTGTGTCATCGAGTGACCAGTCGTTGCAATCGAGAGTATACGCTCGATGATATCGAGCTCTATCATAAATATGACCGTTTTATATCGTTGAAACTTTTTACCTATATATAGAGAGCTTGTCTTTAGTTGCTGGTAGAGAAAGAAGAAAGTACTTTTGAGTGTTTAAACCTTAGATCATTTACCCAAAGCCCTTTATCTCAAGGGAGTTCATCCTCCAATCCACCCTCATCATTGATATTCAATAGAGTGGATTGAGGAATGAACTTCCTCATTCAAGGATCTTCCAACTACTACCTTAATAGCAAATCATTAAGCTGAGATACCTTAAATGCATAGATAGTTGGAATCATACTATCTCCTTTATAGGAAAATATTTGAGAGTAAGATTTCATCAGAACCTTAACCCAACCCGTCACCATACATTGGTATATCTTCTGAGTTACGGTTCAAAGAAGTAGAAGACTCTTCATCAATAAAAGGAGGAGATCTTCATCAACGAGCTAAAAGGGACTCATCTGCTTATCTGTAAGTTAACAGAGTCTAGAGGACCCTTGTGATCATTCCTTTATAGGATTAGGTCTAAGGTATTTCTCACCCTTGCAAGTCCTCTAGGAAGCCTCCAGCAGGAGTGTATGTGGTGGGTGAGTTGTGTTAACCCTTGCTCTGTGGAGAGCATAAACAGTTAGGGTCTTATGGAAGATCCTTGGCCAGTGTGCCTAAAAGTGGGTACGATGTATTAACCCTTGCTCGTGAAAGCATAAACAATCAGCCTAGGTGTAGGTTGTAAAGGTTAAAGGAAAACTTGATTTAAAACCTTGAGTTTTGGGGGGATCATGAGAAACCTCCTTAGTGAAATCGGGTACACTCAAGGGTTAAGTGTGGTTACCGGGAGTGGAGTAGACAAGAAGTTGAACCACTACAAAAATGATTGTGTTTGAGATTATTATTCATTTGTTTGTGTGATTTCCTTTAATATTTTCATATTTGATTATCTGATATCACACCTCACACACACACAGTCATATCCATCATAAACTATTTTGCATATTGTTCATCTCTTAAATAGTTTATGATTAGATCGTCTACGAGGCTTGGAAGCCAGTAGAGTTACTCTTAAGTAATCCTAATATATTCTTGTTGTTGGGATGTGTGATAAGATTTTAAATTATCATAAAATTATTAAAAAGGCTTATTCACCCCCCTCTAGGACATATTGGCATATTCCTACTTCAACTAAAGCGGTCTTTATCGCAATTTCACATATCTCCTAGAGCATTTGGAATCCGCGAAGGTAGGGATGTATACATCAGTAACTTTCCTATATTTTTGAAAGATGGCTAACAGATCTTCCTTTGTGCAATCGAATGGGAGGTTTCCTGTAAAAATGCTGAAGTCATTCTTCTTATCGCCTAATCTTCACCTTCCCTCTGTCCACCCTATCCCCAGAGATCTTCCTCTGTTCGCTCGATCTAACTGATTTGTAAACTCCTCCCTATTTCCTCTTGTAGATTCTCTACCTATGCCCCTGGAAGGGGCTCTCTCGATTTTCATACTTTTGGAATCATGAGACCATTGTAAGGTTAGCAAACATTGAATGCATATTTTAAAACTAGAATACTATGTGATTACTAGAAAATAAAATTTCATACTTCACATGGTTAGTCATTAAAACAGGATCAATGTCACAATAGACATCCTTTAAATCTGGGACCATTTTTCTTACAAAATTCCTGTAACAATTATGCCATCTGAAACAACCAGGTATAAGTGAAACCTAAATAACGAACATTGAACAATATACAAGCCAAAAGTAGGAAAAACCCCATTCGATATTGTTAAAACCAAGAACATTACTAAACAACACTAAATTTCCAAGAATAATTAAAAAAACATAGAAAAAATGGATTGCAACTAGATATGAGCGTAAGAAAGGAAAAGTACATTACTAGAATATATTATTGGGGGACCGCAGAAGCACACGGAGATGAATCAAGCAAAGTATTCCAACCGCATAACCAAGTCCAATCACAAACAAACCGAATTTAACGTGAAAAAACCCTTGTGGGTAAAAACCATAACACAAAGCAATAGTAATACACTATGAAAGCAGAAAATTACAAGAGAGAGATTACCCAATTCGAACAAGCCTCAAATCACCCAAGCTACACCTTTGAAATCCTAAGAATGAATTAGAAAGCTCTTGGATACCCCCTATTCCTTATTACACTCATATATATAACCTTTATGAGAATCACAATCAAAATAGGAAATAAATCCCGCACTTACGTAACTCTACATAACTTTGTGCAATCGTTCGATGACACCTTCGATAGTACTTGGAGGTCATTGAACAACCTTTAATGGCATCGAACCTCTTCGACGTCATTGAACTAAACATCAAAATGTTCTAGCGACTAAACATGTATTTTCCAAATTTTCTCGATGGCACTTAAATGGGACTTTGATGTCATCGACAGCTCATCGATGGCATCAAAGCCCTTTTGATGGCATTGAACAGGACACCTAAAGTGTCCAGCAACCAATCATGATATTTTTAGATTTTTCCAATAGCATTTAGTAGCCTTTGATGGCATTGAGCCATCATCGACATACATGTTGATTTACATATTTAAGACATCAATCAACAATCTTGACCATATCTTCAATCGCTAATCTCCATAGCCCATTTTTTCTCATCTCTAATTCTACCTTGGATCAGAGCTCCACCATCACTTCACATGCACACTCTGTCCTCCATTTATGCCTTCTTCAATCCCAGAGAAGTTGCATAAAATTTGAACTTCTTGGTAGGAACCACCTTAGTGAGCATGTTTGTTAAATTCACGCTCGTGTGAATCTTCTTTAATGCCATGTCTCCTTCCTCAAGCACCTGTTGGATAAAATAGTGATGCACATCAATATGTTTAGTACGTGAGTGATAAATAAAGTTTTTAATGAAATTGAACGCGCTTTCATTGTCACAATTAAGTGGCATGACCTCCTACTGAAATCCCAACCGATTTATCATACCCCTCAACCAAACACCTTCCTTGAATGCCTCCATCACTACCATATACTCATCCCTTGTTAAAAGAGCCACCATAGACTGAAGCTTTGACATCCAACTGATCCCTCCAGCTACTAGCACATATGAGTTATTAGAAGTCAACCTTCTAATATCAACATTTTTTACGTAATCAAAATTCATAAAACCTACTAACTTGGCCCCTGATCTCTCAAATGTCAAGACGTACTCTTGCATACCTCAAATGTATCAAAGTAGTCATTTCATTATTTCTCAGTGTTGCTTGCTAGAAATAGACATGTATCTACTGACAACACTCTCCACATGTGAAATATCTAGTCTCGTACATACAATGGCACACATCAAACTGTCAATCGCATTTGAATAAGGCACACAAGACATCTCCTGCTTTTCTTCATCAGTTTTAGGACACTGTTCAGAAAAAAGATTAAAATGAGCCACGTGAGGAACATGGACCAGCTTTGCCCTATCCATTCCATACCATCCATATGATTCATGCTATCCTAGGCAATCTGAGTATCGTCCATGACAGCCACCTATAAGAGAAAATGGTTGGTGGCTCGGTGGGCTCCACTATGATATTTATGTAAAATAAACCCCAACCACTAAGTGTGTCACCCCATGTTAGGCCATGGGCCTAAAAACTAGTTCCATTTATGATTCACGCTGACTTGAAAATAGTGTATGGGGCCTGTTAAACTATTTGCATTGGTGTGGCCCAAGTAATTCTTGTCTACTTACAATTGTCAGAGCACATTCCTAAGGCCTTTTTTTTGTTGCAATCTAGTGGTTGAAGTGGATTTCATATAAGTATCATGGTGAACCCTTTAAAAATCAAGGATAGACATCTCTCTCCCAACCATTTCCTTTAGTGCGACCCACGAGAATCACGGGTCAATCTGATTTTGTATTTAGTCCAATATGAGACCTAATAACAAATGGTCATAGTGGATCTTACAAAAACATCATAGTAGGCCCTATCTATGTTAGTAGTTGTGTCTCATATAGGGTTGTACATGAACCAAGTTAGATCCGTTAGCTCACTCGACTCGACTCGAAAAAAGCTTGATTCAACTTGTTTTGAAACTGAGTTCGAGCAGAGTCGAGCTAATTTTTTTAGCTTGAAAAAATTTTGAACCGAGTTCGACTCGACTCAGATCGAACCCCAACTTGAATCGAACCAGTTCAGTGACTCAGTTACTTTGACATTGATGTTGCTCACCAAGTGTTTGATAAAATGACTCAATGAAGCATTAGGTGGTGGCAAGGAAGGTATGTATTCGAAACAAATACCATTTTTTTCATGATTTTGATATTGCCGACAAGGTGTTTGGTGAAATACCTGTGAATAGATGTTGTTGTTTTACATACAGTAAGAAATTAAAAGTGCACTCCATATGTCTGTGAAAATATCGCACAGGCTCGATCTTGGCTCGAACTGGCCCAAGCTACTGACTGAACCGAACCGAGTTCGAGCTGGGGTCAGCTAGTGGCTGAGATGAGTCGAGTTGTGGCAAGCTCGACTCTGTTCGACTCATGTACACCTCTAGTCTCATACAAATATTTTTTTATGTAAACTCTGCATATAGGTGAAGAAGTTCTACTGGATAAAGTGATGGGTTCCAATCGAAAAAGTCAATGAATTGCTAGAAAAAGTGACAGAGTTCTACTAAACAAAGTAACAGGGTTCAACAAGATAGTAACAAAATTCAGTAAGACAAACTGACGAGGTTGCCAGAAAAAGTGATGGAGTTTCACTAGCCAAAGTGACAAGGTTCCACTAGACAAAGTGACAGGATTATGAGACAAAATGATGGAGTTCTACTAGATAAAGTGATGAGGTTCCTAGAAAAAGTAACATGGTTCCACTAGACAAAGTGATGGAGTCTTAAATAAAAAAGTGACGTGATTACTAAACAAAGTGACATGACTCACTAGACAAAGTCATGGAGTTGTTGGACCAAGAGACAAAATTTTACTAGATGGTGATATGATTGTGAGAGAAAGGGACGTAGTTACACTAAACAAAGTGATGGTTTTTTTTTTTAAAAAAAAGGAAGAGACCGGGTTGTCCGACAAAGTGATGGGGTTGTAGGATTATGTGATAAGATTCTACTAGACAAAATGACGAGATTACTAGACATAGTGACCAGGTTCCACCAAACAAAGTGATGAAATTGCTAAAGAAAGTGGCGCAATTACAATAGCCAAAGTTACGGAGTTCTATTAGATAAAATGACGAGGTTTTACCAAACAATTTGAGGGGGTTCTATTAGGTAAAGTGATGGACCGGGTTGAGGGACAAAGTGGCATGATTGTGGGACAAAGTGACAAGGTTATTAATGCTCATCCCTGTCATCACTATTCCGCATGAAAACTAATTAGAGTAGGTTGTTATGATATATACAAATTCACATGGTGTTTATGAAAATCTGCAGAGACGTACAAAGAGGATTTCCTGATAACATAGCTTGAGTGCATTGAATAATGCCACATTGCTATAGAGATGGTCAATTGTGAAAGAGTAGTGTACTCGGGTTTTCAAAAAACAAGTAGTATACTGGGGTTATGAAAATCGGGGTGTTACATAAGGCATTAGGAGATGGCATAATTTTAATTACACTAAATGGAAATGAACAGGAGTTTGCATTCCAATTGGAATTTGACTACATGAATAATCAGGCTCAGTATGAAGTTATGATAATCTTCTTAGAATTAATGATGGAGTTAGGTCCAAGAGTTATGATGGTGATAGGAGATTCACAATTAGTGATCAATTAGATGGCAGGTCTCTTTAAATATACCAGTACAACCTTATTGCCATTCTATGCATTAGTAACTCAAATGATGGATAGTTTTGAAGAAGTGGAGTTGATGCACATAACTAGGGATCACAATATAGATGCCAACGAAATGGCCCAGATAGCTGCATGACTCAATGTATTGAGAGGATTGACCGAAAGGATAATTTCTATCCGAAGAAGATCCTTACCATCTGTTTTTTAAAGAGGAAGTGTTATGGAAAAATTCCAAGTAGAGTTGGGGGGAAGAAGATTGGAGGGCTCCTCTCATGGGTTATCTTCAAAGTTCGTGTACTAAGGTTGACATGAATTTGAGGAAGTTGGCAGTAAACTATGTCATTATTGATAACAAACTCTACCAAAAAGGAGATGATGGAGTCTTACTCCGATGACTCTCTAAAGCATATGCTTTGTTGGCAATGGGTGAGGTCCATGAAGGGATATGCAGGGCTCATCAAGCAGGAAGAAAAATAAGACTCACATTTAGGTGTTATGAGTAATTTTAGCTGACAATGATTGTTGATTGCATATGTGTAAGACTCGTACCTTAGTCCGTACCATTCCGTAGACTTCCGCGGTCTTACCGGTCGAATTCCGGCAACCTTCGACCCTTAACCGATATTTACGCGTGACCCTGATTAATATTCCGTCAACCTGTATCGACTCAACCCAAGACTATTACCATAGCGACCGCACCGTCGTTGCGGTTCCGATGCCGCGACTTGCGCGCCGAGCTGATACCCTGGTCAAGAGATGTGGGCCAACGTTCGGTGCGAGAAAAATGCCGCGCGTTGAGAAACCCAAGAGAATCTCTACGATGTGTCACATCAATCCCATCAATCCCATCAATCAATCAATCCATCAATCCATCACATGTCAAGTATATGTCAAGTACACATCACTTTCACCCTTTCCCAGGCAAGCCACAAAAGTCTTCCATGCCTATACTTACACAAATGCCTCAAAAGTCTTCCAAAACCATGCCTTTCTTACACAAAAGGCTACCAAAGTCAACAAAGGTATCTTACACACCCATCACCACATCCATCCATCACTCACTCTCTCCCCCTTTATAACTCTCTCTCTCTCATTTCTCAAAGCCTCAATTCCAAGCAACAAAGCTCCATACGTATGAACTCTCCAAGCCTCTCCCTCTCTTTCAAAACTTCAAGTGTGGCCCACCTCTCCATCCCAAGATCTTCAATCTTAGCCATCCATTTTCTCATCTCACCCATTAAAATCAAAGCTAAGGAGCTAAGGAGCCCATAGTAACAAGAAGATAGGACGGTAGGTGCTAATTAATACTAGTTTTTCATGTTTTTGAGATGGGCCAAGTGAGGCCAACCGATCAATGGTTTGGATCTCACTTGGGACCCTAAGTTGTGGCCGATGGCCCACTTTGATCATCATGATCATTCCATGATGGGGCAATTCTCCATGGACCCCATCATGATGTTTATTTCTTGTATACTTAAGGTCATCTAGACCGTCCATTTTAGTGGAGAAAGGATCTCCACTGTTGGATTTTAATTTAATGGGCCTATGTGTAAGGGACCTACTTGATGTATGTTTCAAATCATGCAAGGGAGGGCCCATAGTGGCGGGGTCCCTCCATCACTCGATCACTCTTTCTTTCTCTCTCTTTCTCTCCTTCTCTATTTTTGTGGTCCACTTAAAAGGTTGTGGGATTGTCTCTACCGTCCATCAAAGGGGCCTTACCTTGATGTGGGCCTCATGCACACCATCCAATCATTTGGTGGCCCACCTTGGTAACATGTATGAGGGTGGTGCCCACCTTAAATACGTGCTATATACAACTATCCAGCGTCCAGGGACACTGGACGTTGCAAATACGTGAGGTGTGCGCTGCCAGTGGGCGTACTGACGCAGCAGGTAAAAAAAAAAAATTTTAATTTTCGGAAGGGGTGTACATGCAGGGCCCCACTTTGATGTATGGGAACAATTCAAGCCGTCCATCCTATTCTTTGGACCATTTTAGGCGTTGAGCCAAAGAATGATGACAATCCGATGATCAGGCAGGCCATACCATAGAAAATGGTATTTCTTACCCTTCAAAGGCTATTAGGGCCCATCTTGTTGTTTCTACATGCCAAATAAATGCCAAACATTGAATTTTTATGGCATGTTTGTGCCCTAGAATCTAATGGGCGGAGTGGATTTCCTAAGAATGGGCCCCACATGGGATTTTTTTTAAACAATAATAAAAAAAAAAAACAAAGACGCTGCAGCAGTCAGCGCTGCCAACGCCAGGCGGACGGACAGCAGGGTCCCACGGCTCTAGCTGTGGGCCCCACCTTGATGTATATGTTATATCCACGCTGTTCATATGGTGGGCCACCCCCTGAGGTGGGCCCCCTCCAAAAATGGGCCCCGTCCGTGACTCAGGTGGCCCACACCACATGAAACAGCGGGTTTAAACCTTTACCATTGAAACCCATTATTGGGCCACAGAATTTTCTAATCAATCTGAAATTTGTGTTTTCCCTTCATCCAGGTCTGAGTGACCTTGTGAACGGTTTGGATTGCATCTAAACATTGAGGTGGGCCCCACATGGGACCCACAAGTGATGTGTGGGTTTTATTCCCACCGTCCAGGCGGACGGTGGAACCCACCAGTTATATGTGTTTTATTCCCACCGTCGAGCGGACGGTGGGCCCTGGTGCATGTGTTCTACGTGCACTGTCCAATGATAGTGAGCCCCACCATGATACGTGTGTTAAATCCAAGCCGTCTATCCACTTTACAAGCTCATTTTGGGCATGAGCTTAAAATGTTGAGCCAGATTTATATTCCCAGTGGACCCCACCTTAACCTGTTTTAAGGCCCATCTTAATAGAGTGATAATAGTCTTTTGGGGGCCCACTTTGTTGTGGATGTAAGATACATTTGATTGGTATAAGGCCTATGGATTTAGGCCCATTTGATTTATAATGCCTATGGATTTAGGCCCATTTGATATATAAGGCCTATGGATGTAGGCCCACTTGATAGATAAGGCATATAGGATTAGGCCCATTTGATATGTATGAAACTCATGGGTTTAGGCCCATTTAAGACACACAAGGCCCATGTGATTTGACCCATTATGATGCACTCCGAGGCCCATGGGTTATGACCCATTGCAATATACCTGAGGCCCAATGGTGTGGTCTATTTATGTGGCCCATTCGATGAATAAAAGGCCCATTTGACGTGTCCCATCTGACATATTTAAGACCCAATGGGAAGTACCTAAGGTCCATTGCAATGTGTGACCCCAACACCGATTATGTAACGATGTTTACGACAATCGTGCCTTGGGAGCAATGTTGGTTTGACGTCCACATTGCGAGTGTAATGCTGGTTGGATGTCCACATTACGACTCTCCTTAGGGCCCAGTGTTAGGCCCGTACTTATTGTGTATAAGCCGTCCAGGCCCATCTGCATTGTAAGGATAGTCCATCTCATTATAATATGTTCAGTATAGTTCCATGACTCATGATCATGCGCATCATATGTATGCTTGACATGAGGATTGACTGATTATAGCATATGTCTTCGGGCAGGTTATTTATGAGCTCCCGGTTAGGCGGTGTTACCCTATATGAGCGCATGATATGCACAGAATTTGTTGCATGACTGGATAGCGTGATTCATGCATTTCGCATTGTGTGGCATGGTTATTGTACGCCCTAGCGACATCGGGGCCGTAGCCTCCACAGGCGTATCGTGGTTGGCAGGATTGGATACCGAAAATCTTGTTCTACATGGGGTGCTATAGATATCCCTGGGTGAAAGTTCCTAAACCCCTATGGTACCAAGAGGTTGCTCCAACATCTAGACCGAGTGGGTAGATGATCGTTGAGTGCCGATTACCAAACGGTTGCGCTCTCCACTGTGTCGTGGTCGGTTGGAAGGGGGTACGGCCTTACCCACCCGAGTGTAGGGGCAATGCTAGGCTGAGTCTGACCAGTTTGAGAAATGGGTCCGCTATCGACGAGTCGAGTCCGATATTGGCAGACAGATAGTGAGGTCTTTTCCACTTACCTTATTGAGCGCGATGTGGCGACGATCTGCTTTAGAGTGTACTAGACCCCGGTGATACCCCAGAGTTGAGTTGTATTGATATGTGGACTTAAATGAGGATTGTATGCCTGACTTGCATCTTGCATCGCATAGCCTTGGTATGGCCGACATCCTTCACCTTTACATTGTATAGCCTTGGTATGGCTTATGGTTTTCATGGATCCATCTGCATATTTCGCATTACTCTGATACTACGTGATCATATTACTATCTTGCGCACATACTTTCACCACCCTATAAGCTTTCTATAAGCTTGTGCACGACCGTTGCATGCAGGTGACGTTGGGGCGCAGCAGTGTTGAGGCAGGAGCTCTTTGCAGATCGTTTTGGAATTTTTTATTCTTCATCATTATATTTCCCTTTATACTCATTGTACTTATAAAGTTTTTGATCATAGTGGAAATGTAATGAAGTTCTTGGTTGTTGGTTGTGGGTTATACCTTTGGTTATGTTTATTACGAATCAAACTGACGTTAAAAATCCTCCTCATAGCATCCCAGGATCAGAACCTGGCGAATGGGCGCTAGGAGCAGAGAATGGGGTTCCACGGAGGATGTCGGCACCGGATTTGGCGATCGGGAATTTTGTGAGCCCGGTTTTCGAGTTTGAGGCGTGACAATATGGTATGCCAAAGGTTATGAGGCTTCTCAGAAGAATAAACCAATTTAGTATGTGCTCGCCACATAAATAAATTCGATCATAAAGTCTTGGCATTTCTAGGGATGGGCGATCAATTTAATAGGCTATATTCATCCATCATCATCACTGTGGTATTTATTCATCATTGTGGCGACCAATTATTTCACTAAATGGGTACAAGTGAAGCCTATAAAAGGGGTCAGTCATTGAAAAATCATAGAATTCATTGAAAGTGGTGTCATCCATCGATTTAGAATTCCAAAATCCATAACGATGGATCGAGGTGCAATATTTTTGTACAAAAGAGGTATAAGTGATGGAGGACAAATATGGTATAAAAATCCTACATTCAACGCTATATTGTGCATAGGCCAATGGCTAGGCCGAAGCTAGTAACAAGGTAATTAAAACATTTTAAAGAAGATGATCGAGAAAAACTCTTAGGAATGGCATACGAGGTTATCATAAGCATTGTAGGATTATAAAAACTCACCTCGGACAAGTACTATGGTGAGTCTATTCACATTAACTTATTGACATGATGCGGTAGTGGCCCTAGAGGTTATTGTGTCATCCCTAAGGATTACTTATTAGGCTGAGTTGACCCCCCTTGAGTTTACAGAGACCATGCTGTTCGAATTCAAAAAACTAGATGGAGTGTGAATGAACACCCTTGATTTGATTGTTGCCCATAAAGTGGTTGTTACTCATGCATATAACAAAAGGGCGAAAGGAAAATCCCTTAGAGAAGGGGATATGGTTTGGAAAGTTGTACTATCGACTCATGCATGTAGATCGTGCTCTAGGTAAGAAGTGGTCTCCCAAATAGGATGGACCACACATTATCATTCAAGTCCTCAAGGGTGGATCATATATTATGAAAGATATGAATGAAAAATTAGTAAACACTCTAATTAACGATCAATTTCTGAAGATGTGTTACCCTTCATTGTGGGAGATAATTTAGGAACATGCAAGATAAGTTTAAAGGATTTACAATTATCGCCAAGAGAATAAAGGTAAATAATTTGTATTGCAAGAAAGAAAGCCTTAAAATAATAGGTGGTTCGATTATAACACACACACACACACACACACACACATGCAAAAAGAGAGGCTGCGGCACTACAACTTGCTTTTCCACGGCCGATAGCTTTCCGATAACTATAAAAGAAGGGTACAATTAATCAATAAAAAAATAAAGAAAAATGGCATAATAATTTCACATGTAAGTAATTTTCACTTAAATTAGAATGGACAATTTAGGTGATGAATTAGTTATTTATAGGCAGAGTGTTTCTAGTAGTCATTGCCATCTCTTGTGTTAAAGTAGGGAATGGTGGTGGATTATGATGATAGGGAGTAAGATATTTTTCATCAAATGAAAGATCAGGATTATTCAATCTCACATTATCCTGCCACCATTTGTTTAATCATTTATTATAGTGAGCTTCCTAGTGACGTTTCAAAGCTTCCTTGATTTCTTTATAATATTCTTTGGCAACGAGTCCTAGCCAATATATATATATATATATATATATATATATATATATATATATATATATATATATATATATATATATATATATATATATATATTGAAGTATTTTTCAAATGAAACTACAACCTTGGCCGAGGAAATACCTGTTTGCTGTCGTCCTTTCGATGATATTAGCAATGGTCGATCTGCATTGATCAGTTAGGAAGGTGGATTAATACGCTTAAGAATTAGAATATTTGATTGAGGAGGTGGACCAAGAGGAACTCCCATATCAAGAATTTTCTCTAGACCTGATGTTGACTGGTGAGCTGATGGTGATGTGTAAATAACAGGTACCTTCACCGCAACTTTCTGGCATTTTGGACAAACATTTGCTGTCTTGGTTGGTGTAGTTTATAGAGTGGAAGAAGTGGTCGATCTGGTCTCCATCTTATTAGTTCTTCGAGTGGATGCAGTAGCTGATGTGGGCGTTGCTCTTTTCTTTTCTATAGGGTCCATGGTATAGGAGAGTTGGGTAATGATGTCTTATGGGGATTTATTAATTAACTTCTAACAATGGCTTTCCCACCAAACAGTGAATGTGTCCATTAATTGAGGTTGATTTTGATAGTAGGGAAGGATAGGAAGTAGGCTAGACTGTTGAAAAGAAATCAGGAGAGAATGATAGAGTTTGACTTTATTAATGATCGGCCGATTGTAAGGAGGCTAATTGCAAGTTATTTGAATAAATGGATAGGGGATACATTGGACCAGGCCAAATTGGCAAGCAAGTTAGGGAAATATTATTTGACCCTAGCTTTAGCATTTTTGTTGGAGTTAATCATACCGTCATAAGGAAGATCCTTGCAGGTGAGGTAGCTTTTCCATGCTCTCTACAGCTGGGACGCTTCCTCGTCATTAGCCGCTTACTCACATCAGCCGGTAAACCAAGAAGGGCCATATTCTCTGCCATGGAATGGGATGAATGACCGATTCCCCTTTCCTTGATCTAGAGGAAAGAATAAAGTGTTCATATATATAGAAAATTATTGGACTTCTTAAGGATAGTTGATGACGCATTTGCCATATATATATATAATAAGTGATACCAAAGTAGATGGAGTTATGTACAAGGGTCGCCCAAAAGTACTCATAAATCCACATCTAAAGAAGCCACAACAATCATCCTCCATGATATAGAGCCTCAGTGGTGACTTCGTCGATGCCTCCATACAGTTGACCAAGTACAAAGGGTGCTAGATCAAGCTTCCAACCTTAAGTGAGTACCTCAGCCAATGGAACATACTCGTTTGTAATTTCTAGAGCATTCACACAAAATGAATATCAGCAAATCCAAAGCAGTAAAAAAGCCATGCGCTCTTCATAATCAAGCAATCAACTTTGCTTGCGATAGGTCTGCATGAAGTGAGAATAGGCTTTAATGGCCTTATTCGTGAAGAGTCCGAGCATCTTTTCTGTAAAACCTAGAAAGATTGCTTCACCAAAAGGAAGGAGTTGAGTAAGGGCTGCAACGTCCAGGATAGTCGAACTCATAGGGCCACAACCAAAGAATAATGTGTTGGTAGAAGAGCTATAGAACTTCGAAGCAGCAGCGAAAAGGCAGGATTTGATGGATAGTCATGGATGAATAATTTAATACATTCGTAGATGTCCAAATTACTCCATGTTGTATCATATCAAAGAAGAAACGCGGACAAACAAAATATCCCATTCTGATAATGGTTTCATCTATGACCTATGATCAGGGATGGATTCGGATTGAATCAACAAAGGTTCATGAGGACAGATGGGAAACAAGGAATCCATCATGCTAACTTCACTAACGTCTATTGTTGGAGCAAATGCTAGACCCATGCAATGACATTCTCCAGTGGGCTTTTGGAATACTATTTTATTGAGCATCTCTTAGAAAGGGTGTCCACCATGGTAATAAGATCATTTAAATGGAATGAGGTAGTCATTGATCGAGAATGAAATCAAAGTTCTGGTTTGAATGTTCGGAAAGGAAGATGGAAGTGTAAGAGTTTACTAGAGCTAAAATGACAATTTTATCGGCCAAAGTAGTAAAACATTTATTAGGGTATCATGACGATTTTGTGGGGAACGAAGTGTAAAACACATGTCAAAATGTGGTTTGATCCTTGTTTTGATAAAGGGAAATTTCCTATGACGTGTTGCAATGAGTCGACCGGAGATGGCTATCGGAGTGACGACGCGTGTAAGTAATTAATGTCGTATTAATGAGGGGTTATATGTCGCCTTCACCTTTTTCCAAAGGCGAAGCGACATGTGGACAATGTTCATCCCCATGGTTGCTAGTCCTCATGAGAACCAATCGGAGTAAGTTATGTGTGATCTGTACAGATTTCCTTAGTGTTTTGAAGATCTGTAGAGATGTACGTAGATGATTTCTCGATAACATAGATAAAGTGCATCGAATAATGCCATGTCGTTATGGAGACATTCGATCATGAAGGAGTGGTTATAGGATAGATGATAGAAGGAGGAGTAGAAGGCCAATTAGTGTTGAACGATTATAGAAATTGTCAGAACGTGGGAAGGATCCAGTTGGCTAGATTAAGGCTAGAAATAGTAAAGAAATACAGTATAAAATTTTTCTCTCATACAAAGCAAACCAACCCAAACATTATCTTTCAATTATTCTTTCAAATATTAGTCAATTACATTTCTAACTGTACTCACTTTCTACTTTTCTGCCAAGTAAATTACATTTCTTAGTGTAATCATTAACTTTTTGCATGTTCTTTACATTCTGTAGTGTAATCCATAGTGTTAATCAAGTAGCTGATAATCTTAGTTGTAATTTAAGTCTATGCTCGCATGCTAGATTCAATTTCTCTCTCAGAATGGTGTTTTTCAGCTTCTCTTCGTGACAAATTGTAATAATTCCTTTCTCAACTTTTTATCTGTATTGAAAAGTCATTTCTCACGAAAGGCAAATGTATAACTCATCATCTACCCTCTGAATATTACCTGATCATATTTACACATTGAGCGAGTGGCTGAATAGGCAAATGATCTGATCATATCTTAGTTATACACTACATGTCTACCTATCTCGGCGCTTGTGATATTAGTTTTATTGTTTAACTTGAGCTGGAAATCCAATTTTGGCACACTCGCATCTTCAGCCGCAACAATAATTAGATAAGGCAATGGAGTTCCACTTAACAAAGTATGTGATTATTAGACGAAGTGATATGGTTCCATTAAACAAATTGACAAAGTTCTATTAGACAAAATGATAGGGTTCTTCTAAGTAAAGTGACAAGGTTCTATGATACTTCTATATATGAAATCCACTCCAACCACTTAGATCATCATGAAAAAAGGTATGTCATCGAAAAAATACATCAATACACAAATTACTTTGGCCACACTAATGAAACAGTTCAAAGGCAAGCATTGCCTTGTGCACAGTTTCCAATCAAGTGGTCAACTTGAATAATAGATGGAACTGAATTTTGGGCCTTCGACATGACATGGGGTGATGCACATGGTGGTCAAAGTCGATTTTACATGAACATCATGGTAGAACCCACCCAAGCCAATGACCTATTTGCTGGTATAGGTTGTGACAGAAGAGCCTTGGATTGGTAGGGTAGCACACACTACAAACGATGCTATTGTGTGCTACTGGAAAAGCTCTATGGGCCCCACCATGTTGTATATATTTTTATCAACGCCATCAATCCATTTTTAGGGTTCATTTTATCATATGAGCTCAAAATTGAGGCAGATCCAAATTGCAAGAGGACCACACCATAGTATACAGCGGTGATCTGAGGCCCATCGTTAAAAACTTCTTGGGGGCTAAAAAAAATTTTGATCAAGTTGGGAGATCTGGAAGACAGATTGCGACAATGGTGGCATTCCCCCTCTCCAAGGGGCCCAATCTCTGCCATGCGTGGGCTGGTCCCTAGCATCATATGTTGGGAGGTCTAGAAATGAGGCCAGATTTGAAAATATCAAAACTCCGACCCAACAAGCGATTTCCAGGATTAATTGGTAGTTCAAGGCCTTGTGTAAAGGTATACCTTCGCTTTCCTCCCCTTCTTTGGTCTCAGATCTCATCTTCAAGGCTCTGGGGTAGTATCCCCGCCAACTCGGAGGATGAAGACTGAATTAGTGAAGTGGATGCAGTCGACAGCAGGCTGGTCCAAGCTGAATGTTGAGGAGTCGACCAGAGGGAACCCAGGGCTCTCGAGAGGAGGGAGTATTCGAAGGGAGTAGAATGGGAACTTACTGTTCGCATTCTTGGTCGGACATGGAGTGGGTACAAACAACAGAGTTGAGTTTAGAGCGGTACAGGATGGTTTATCGCATTGTCTGAATCTGGGCCTCTCCAAGGTAGAGGTGGAATCTGATTTCAAGTTTATGGTGGAGCTAATTAATGGGAGATCCGACCAGGCGTGGTGCTGGAAATACTGGGCTACTAGAATGGACAAGCTAAAGCGCAGAGGTCAATTTTATTTTAGCTATATTCTGAGAGAGGAAACAACCCGGCCGATTGGTTGGCCTAACTAGGCAATGATAAGCAAGATTTCTCCTTTTTTAGGCAGGCCTCTGACCTCCCAGCTCGGATTAGGGGTCAGCTGCTGCTAGATTAAGTCGGGCTGGGTTCCATTAGGTAATTTTCTTTGGAAGCTCAGTGTGAGGCCCGTTACTAGTCATTTTTCTTTTTCAGGCCCTTATGATAGGGCTTCCGCCAAGTCATTTTCTTTGCGGAAGTCTGAAATATTGTCCGAATATTTGTACGATTTTGTGAACGAAATGAACATAGGCTTTATATATATATATATAGTTTTGGAACAAGTTAAGAATTGTATTTATTATTCTTCATTCATATCTTTATAACCTTATCAACAGGTTTAATGGCAAATAAACATTACAGTTAACCTTAGAAATTTGTTAATGGTGGGCAATCAATCACCACTGTTTCCAATAACGTGCTTCACCTGAGATTTAGATCTGCCTCATTTTTGGGCTCATGCCCTAATACGAGGTGGAAAGAGAGCATGGACAAAATACAAAAATGATGTTGGGCCCACATACTTTTTAGTAGCATACGGTATCAAAATGGGTGCCTTGTGCTGCCTAAGGCAGTTGAGTCTAGAAATGGGCATGCCCCTTTGTTGGAACCCGTCCCGCCATGCACGTGGGACCTGACAGCAGGGACAAAACACAGCAATCATGGTACGCCCACATACATTTTAGTAGCGTACAGCATCAACATGGGTGCTGTGTGCTACCTTAGGCGGTTGAATCTTGAAATGGAAATGCACCTTTGTTGGAATCCATCCCCATGCAGGTGGGTCCTGACCGGAAGGTCAACCTATATAGGGAGCGTATTGGATAATGAGCACTTCAGTAGCCAAAAGACTACTCGAGTGACATGGTGAGACACAATTGATTGAATATTAATAGCATGCTCCCTTATAATTAATGCTCGTTTCCTTGGGGTTCCGTTAGACGACTCTCTCTGTTTCCCGGTGCACGCACTCGACCACATAATGGCAAACTTTATTTTCCTGTCATTTTTTTTCTTTGCTCCCTGTTGAAGTGACGTCACCACTTTCCATGGGCACCAACCTAATGTATGTATTGTATCCACACCATCCATCCATTTCGTGATATCATTTTAAGGCATAATCTAAAGATCAAGAAAGATCCAAATTTCAAGTGCACCCCACTGTAGAAAACAATGGAGATTGAATGCCCATCATTAAAACTTCTCTGGGCCACAGAAGCTCTTGATCAAGTTAATATTTATGCTTTACCTTATTCCATGTCTTTTTTAACTTATAAAAAGGTTGGATCTCAAATAAATATCATGGTCGGCTCTAGGAAGGTTTCAACGGTGGCCATCGCCTCCCACTGTTTTCTGTGGTGGGTCTACTTAAACTTTGGATCTGCCTAATTCTTTTGCTTACTCTCTAAAATGATCTCTCCAAATGGATGGATGGTGTGGATACGACACATACATCATGTTGGGCCCAAAAAACTTGGTGATGTAACATCCGTCTGCTTAAGAAGTCAACCCGCTTTCGTTTCCAATTGCGGCCAAAGCCATCCGTATGAACTTTCTTGGACGGCAAGCTAGGTGGGGCACACAATTATATTTGTCATAAATTTGCTCTGCCCATCATGTGTTCTGTATCATTTGATAACGTAGGCTAAAAATTGAGACAGTTCTAAAACTCATGCGGGCCGTATGGCTTGGAAACAGTAAGCGGGGGAATTCCTGTGGTTGAAAATTTCCTAGGTCTACCGTGATGTATATATGTCATCCATATGGCTCATGAGGTCATTCATACCCGGATGAATTGAAATTATAAAAATATAAACATAATTCTAAACTTTTGTGGCCACTTGGATATTTCAATGGCGGAAGCTTAATCCTCACCTTTTTCCTATAACGTGGCCTACTAACAGTTTGGATCAATATCATTGCTAGGTCTATGTTGTAACACTGGTCCGTACTATCCGGGTGGTAAACTCTATAGAGTTTCAACACTGGGTCAAGGGTTCGAATACCCACGGTGGTGAAATCTCATGGCGTGCGTGTGGGGTGTATGCGCGCATGTGGTGTGATTGTGTGGGGTGTGTGCATGTGTAATAAAAACAATATTTAAAAAGGAAAAAAAATAAAAAATAAAATTCTATGTTGTAACATGATCTAGAAAACCTGATGGTCAGATTGATTTATGAAAAACATTTCGGTGGGTGCCACTTAGACATGTTACTACTTATAGAACTCATGTGACCGCATTTTTTAAATTCGCAGAGGATGGGACTTTTAATTCTTTAAATTAAATAAGGTTGGGACGCCGGTTGGCGACTGAACCAGACGGTAACTAGCCTTGCTACCGATGTCACGTCATTGCGTTCTTTGGGCCCACCATGATGTGTGTCTTGTATCCACACCATCTATCCATTTGGAGAGATCATTTTAGTGAGTGAACAAAAGAATTAGGCAGATCCAAAGTTCAAGTGGACCCCACCACTGAAAACAGTAGGAGGTGATGGCTACCGTTGAAACCTTCCTGGGCTGACCATGATGTTTATTTGAGATCCAACCTTTTTATAAGTTAAAAAAGACAAGGAATAAGGTAAAGCATAAATATTAGCTTGATTGAAAGCTTCTACAGCCTAAAGAGGTTTTAATGGTAGGCATTCAATTTCTATTGTTTTCTATGGTGGGGGTGCACTTGAAATTTGGATCTTTCTCACTCTTTGCATTATGCCCTTAAATGATATCACGAGATGGATGGGCGGTGTGGATACACTACATACATTAGGGTGGTGCCCATAGTAAGTGGTGATGTAACTTCATTAGGAGGGGGGGGGGGAAGAAAAAGATACGAGTTGAAAATAACGTTTACCTCTCATTGGATCGAGTGCGTGCGCAGGCAAATGGCGAGTCGTCAAACGGAACTCCAGAGAAAAGGGCATTAATTGTGAGGAACCAATTGAATTTCATCACGTCACTTCAGTAGCGTTTTGCCTTCTGAAACGTTCAGTATCCAATCCGCTCGCATGGATACATTGTATACATAGGGAATGGACAAAATGATATTCATCCAAGACTACATGAGAAACAGTAGACATTGAATGTTGAAAACTTTTTGGGCCACAGGGGTTTTGAATGTTTTCCCTTTATTGGTTTCCATGTGACTTATTAACATCAGGTTAGGTGGCAAATTATAAACATTGATAGTAGAAAACTTCAAATGGTCACCCTTCAATGATCACTTTCCTGTGGTGGGGTCCACTTAAGATTTGTATCTCCTTTTTTGGATAATGCTTTAGAATCGTCTTAAAATAAAATAAAATAAAAAATAAAAGGCAGACACATGCAACACATACATTGAGGTGGATCCACGGTTAAGGTCTCACGGACATCATTGGATCCTAGTCACAGCTAGGACGGGCCATTGAATAAGGTGCTGGAAGTGGGCCCAGGGTCTAAAAACATCACCAAATCCTGGGTCGCAGCTAAGACGCGTCTTATGATAATGTTCTCGACCCTTACCTCATGGGTTAATCAGGCAGTATTTTGAAATAATTCTTTATTTCATCATAATACTATGCTGATATCAGCATAGATGATGTGAACCAATTAAATTCCCTGTGCGATGGAAACAGATGATCGGCACTCGTTCCACGGATTAGGTACTACCCCGCCTGTCCGTGGAGGCCCCGTGGACAACTGAGGGGCCACCGTGATGTATTACTTTTAATCCACACCGTCCATCCATTTTTACCTATCATTTTAAAATATTGTACCAAAAATAAGACTAACATAAGGCTCAAGTGGACCACACCACAGGAAGTAACCATGCTAAGGACACCCACCATTGAAGCCTTCTTACGGTCCACCGTGTCATTTATTTTCCATCCAACCTGTTGATATGGTTGTTGAGGTTCAAATCTGGTCGGCCCTCCCCTTCCAACTCCCACACGTTAGTATTCGCATCTTGGACCTGCACAGTAAGAACAAGCAAAGATGACCCTGGCTAAGCCTGGGGACCCTCTGATGCCTAAGTCAGATCAAGGGAATCTGGGTCTAATTAGGGAGTAGAGGAGAGGGTGTTCAAAATTGCATACCTGTGGCGATAGAGTATCAATGTATTTATATCCTTCAATAGGATGGTCTGGGTTCGCCATTATCGGCACGAGTTGATCAATCAGCGAGATTCTCAGATCGTGGAGATATTGAGCATAATCCATGGATCGCGTAACGTATCATGTGGATAGTGCGCATCTGCAAGCGAAATAACCAGGCACATCCGGTTATGGCAATTCCCGCATTCGACAGATGGGACACCCGCATGTATCACCTCGGCTCGACTTGATTACCTCGGGTCGGCTCGTTCAGCTGTCATCCGCATTTTCTATTACCAATAACAGCCTCTTGATCCGAGCCGAACTTATGGACCCACCCCGAGGTGGTGGACCTGTCTGTAAGCAAACCCTCTTTGCCTCGGACCTCGGCGCGGAACATCCGATCGGCCTCGTCAAATCGAACTTATCGTAGTTAATGGTATTGGTGGGCGGAACATTCGTACATGAGGTGTAAAGTATGTAACTCTCAATATCCGACCCGAGTAGAACTGTTCCGTCTCGTACCCCTGTTATGAAGGCGTTCCCACACTGCCTGTCCTTCTCCAAGGATACATCAGATTGGACAGGTAGGTGGCTCAGCTTGGTATTTTACTCTCGGATCTCGTATGGGCTCGGATCTTCCAACAATAGAAGCCCCTTACTCTTCGAGTTTACTTGTGGGCTCGGAAAGTAATCATGCGAAAAATCTCTCGCCCATACTGAGTAATAATGGTTCTCGATTTTAAAGCGTCACGTCTCGGGATTTCGTGCATGCGAGTTATTTTCAGACGGACGCGTGGCGACGGTTACGATTCTGGATAATTACCGACCAATGAGAGGTTACCATGTAAGCCCGAGGAAGAGTGTATGCGATGACTCCCTCTACTCGGGCATCCTTTCGTATCAGGAATTGCGTTGTTCGATGTCAGCGCCTTACAATCCAACAGGAATCTTCCCAACAAAGGGAGAAACACATAGGCTCGGGAGTCGGCTTGTGACATTTCGACTGTGAACTGTATCGTTCGCCATTAATGCAGAGATTCCCTGTATATTATATAAACGACCTTCGGAGCCATCCTCGTTACTTGCATTGCGTATTTGAGTGTATATCGGAGGTGGCGATTTTCGGCGAAGGCAATTCCGGTCAACTTGAGTTTTTCGGTGGGCGATTCAGATCGATCATACTTTCCCTGGAGAAGGCGATTTTCGGTGACCGCTCGGTGAGTCTCCCTCGTTAATCTTCAATCTTCTTTCAACAATGTCATCTGATCTTAAGACTATGCGGGATTATAGTGAGAACTCTGAGTCGAGGAGCTCGGACGATGGAAGAGGGGCCTCTAAAGGCCCCTTTGAGGCCGTACCGTTATATCCCCCACCTCGGAAGCAGAAGAGGGTGGGGTCTAGTACTCAGCGGCCTGGCAAAAATAAAGCTGCTCGAGCCCCCCAGGTTACCATTATCGAGGCCACTGAGATGCCCGCAAGTGGGCACGCCTCGAAGGTGATCCCACGAGGCTCCGTTTTGTCAGAATCTCAGATGGAATGGATCCGCTCAGAATTTTAGATTCTGAGCTTCGTCTAGATAACGGCCCCTGCACCCGTTAACACCACCGGTGCCCCTACCAAGGGAAAAGTCGTGATCTTCCTCTGTGCATTACAGTGTGGGCTTCGACTCCTCTTCCACCCTTTCATCCGAGCAATTGCCGCTTACCTCGGACTTACTCCGGGACAATTTACACTTAATGCCTGGAGGGTGTTAATCTCTGTATTCATCATCTGGAAGCAAGTTGGAAATCCAGAGCTAACCCTGGAGGAGCTGATGAGCTTATACCTGGTTAAGCACGACAACCAAGAATCATGGTACTACTTCACGATCCGAGGTAGCAAATGGTCGGGGCTTGTGATGAACCTTTCATCCTCCAACAAAGATTGAAAGAACAAATGGTTCTGGGCGGTAGGCGAGTGGGAGGCACCGGTGGCTGAGCTTGGGTCCCTATCTGTTCGGGTTTCAAGCCGCTTTGCAAAACCAGGTTGGACTTTAATTAATTCTTGTATTTTTCAACTCCCATTTATATTTACTTCAATCGGGATAAAGTTCTCTCCTCCTTTTTTTTACAAACTTCCAGAGGGGTTTACCTCTCCTTGATTCGGCCCAGAAGAATCGTATTGTTAAGGTCAAGACGAGAGTAGGGGAACTTCGTTCCTGCACGGACCTGATCACCGCGACTAACCTTCACTGGTCCGGGCTCTCCAAGTCTCAGCCGCTGCCTACATCCTTCAGTAAGTTGTCTTATTTTCTTTGTTGAGATCAGTTTTGCTTGCTCGGTCATTGATTTGTTATTTCTTATACAGGCATGGCCGAGGCATTGGGCACCCGGAAGAGGAAGGCTGCCCCGACGGCGGAGGAGATGTTGAGGGCTACACCCCGGATGAAGACCGTTCGGAAGAGGCAGGTCCCACCTCAGGGGGAGGTTGTTGGGGCCTCTGGTACAGCTCCATTTCCTGCCATCACGACTGCTGCTACCGCACCAGTTACTAAAATCTTTTCGAGCCCCATTCCAGCCTCAGTAGCAGTCGCTACTCCTTCCCCTGCACCCTTGACACATATCCCCCCTCCCCCCGCCGCTCCTCTGAGTGCGGGGGCTCAGCCGGCAGCCCCTTGCATATCAGTCGCTTCATCCTCCGAACGGGAAGAGGTTATCCGGATGGCTGAAGCCATGATATCTCCTATTAAGGTAGGGAATGCCCTTCCGTTCGAGGGCATATCCCCTATTGAGGTAGGGAATGCCCCTCTGTCCGCAGCTCAGGCATCGGCTAGTATCAGGACAGAGGCGCAGAGGAGGGAGGCTCGGCTCAGGTGGGGACGAGCGGAGCAAGGTATGAGCCAGGCTTCCACATGGCCTGCTTGACTAACTGGGCATCTAAGCATGCCCCGGAAGAGGAGATCGTCAGTCTGCTTTCTAAGTCGGATGACTCTTTTCCCAGTTGAGGACTGAGCTGTAGTCCTGTAAGCCCAAAGGATGAATGGGAGCTCCTCGACCCAATTGTCTTTTACCTTTTTCAACTTTGTTTTGAGATGGTGCTTGATGATCTTGTTAACTACTTCCACTTGTCCATTGGACTGTGGATGTCGAGGGGATGAATATGCATTTGTGATGCCGAGCCCTTGACACATACTGCGGAACTTATCGTTGTCGATCTGTCGGCCATTGTCGGACATGATTGTTCGCGAAATTCTGAACCGACAAATAATATTTTTCCAAACGAAGTCGATTACTTTTTGTTCAGTGATCTTTGCGACGGGCTCGGCCTTGGTCCACTTGGTGAAGTGGTCAACTGTAACGATGTCGAACTTGACTTGCCCCTTCCCTTTAGGTAAGGGATCAATAATGTCGATTCCCCACTGGGCGAACGGCCACGGACTGCTCATGGGAGTCATTTCTTCAGCCGGTTGCCTCGGCACAGCTGCGTAATGTTGACACTTGTCGCATTTCCGGACATAGTCCTTTGCATCTTGCTTGAATTACCCTTGGCGGAATATATTCAGATACAGGGCTCGACTTCCTGAATGGTTTCCACAGATTCTCCCATGAATTTCTCGAATTACATAGTCGACCTCATCCGGCCGGAGGCACCTAAGATAAGGCTAGGAGTGCCCTTTCTTATAAAGCACCTCGTTTAGGATGACGTATCGAGCCACTCTGACCCTGAGTCGTCTCGCCTCCAGTTTATCCGAGGGAATTTCACTGGACGAGAGGTAGTTGAAGATCAGATCCATCCAGCTCAAAATTGTGTGCACGAGATTGACCTTCTCTGCTTGGTTGATGCTGGTATGTTCAATGAAGTCGACGGAAACGAATCATGGGATCTTCCCTTCCGATGCCGAGGCAAGTTTTTCCAGGGCATCAGCCCATGAATTTTCTATTCTCGGTATTTACTGGATAGTGCAGCTCTAAAAATTTTCGATCAGTTTTCTTGCTTTGTCGAGATAGGCGATTATTTTGGTTCCTTTGGCTTCGTATTCCGAGGAGATGTGATTTACTACCAGCTACGAATCACATGGACCTGGAAGGTTTGAACACCTAGACTGGCTGCCAATCTGAGCCCGGCTAATAGTGCTTCATATTCAGCCTTGTTGTTTGAGGCTTTGAATACAAGCCTGATCGCGTATTGGATTGACGTAGAATTGGGTGCAATCAAGATGATTCCGGCTCTAGCTCCTTTGATATTGGACGACTCATCAACATAGAGAACCCATCCAGGATCTATCAATGACTCTTGGGCATTCAAAGGGGGAGGCGAGGTCATTTCGACTTCCGCGCTGATCTCCTCCGCGCTTAGAGTAGTGAACTCAGCGATGAAGTCGGCCACGACTTGGCCCTTGATCGCCGTCCTTGGACAGAATTGGATGTCGAATTCCCCAAGCTCAATAGCCCACTTGGTTATCTACCTTGAAACATTGGGTCTTTGGAAGACTTGTCTCAGAGGGAAATCAGTCAGCACAACAATGGAATGAGCTTGAAAATACAAACACAACCTATGAGCTGAGACGATAAGGCTAAGCGCTAACTTCTCCCGAGATGGGTATCTCGTCTCTGCAGGTACCATCACCTTACTGACATAATAAATAGGATTTTGCTTGCTCTCGACTTCTCTAATCAAGGCCGAGCTAACAGCTAAGACCGAGACCGCGAGGTAGAGGAATAAGAGCTCTCCTTCTCCTGGTTTAGATAAGAGAGGGGGTGTACCCAAATACTGTTTAACTTGTTGAAAGACTTACTCGCACTCCAGTGTCCATTCTGCCTTCTTATGACCCTTCAGTTGCTGAAAGGGGAGGCATTTATCTGTTGCCCGGAATATGAAGCGTTCGAGCACGGTAACTTTTTCCGTGAGGCACTGTATTTCTTTGACAGTCCGAGGCGAGTTCATGTCGAGGAGTGCCTTAATTTTGTCGAGGTTGGCCTCGATACCTCGTTGACTAACTTGGAAACTAAGAAACTTCTCGGATTCAACTCCGAATACACACTTAGTAGGATTCAACTTCATCTGGTACTCTTAGAGGATGCCGAACGTCTCTCTGAGATCTGTGAGATGATTGGATGCTCTGATACTTTTCACCAGCATGTCATCGATGTATACCTCCATAGTGCGTCCGATCTACTTGGTAAACATCTGATTCACCAATCTCTGATATGTTGCCCCAACATTTTTCAGGCCGAATGGCATGACCCAGTAACAGTAGAGCTCCCTATCTGTGACAAAGGTAGTCTTCTTCCTGTTTAGGGGATGCATGGCGATCTGGTTATACCCAGAATAGGCATCTAAGAACGAGAGCAACTCGTGTCCAGCCGTGCTGTCCACTAGTTGATCGATCCGAGGTAATAAGAAGCTATCTTTGGGACATGCCTTATTCAGATCTAAATAATCCACAGAGACCCGCCACTTCCCGTTGAATTTTCTGACTAACACCATATTCGCTATCCAATCGGGATAATATATCTCTTCTATAAAACCTGCATCGAATAGGACGGAGACCTCCTCGACAATGACTTAATATCGTTTGACATCGAATAACCTTCTTTTTTGCTTCACTGGTTTGTGATCTGGGTCCACGTTCAGTCTATGGATTAAAATATCAGGGGAGATCCCCAGCATATCTGCTTGCGACCATGCAAAGACATCTTGGTGTTGCCTCAAGAAGACCAACATTGCGGTCCTCTGCTCAAAACTCAACGATGATCTGAGCTGAACAGTTTTACTCGAGTCAGTTTCATCAAGGGGCATCTTTTCCAGGTCTTCCACTGACGAGCTCGCTGTTGATCCTTGGGGGTCCAAGACGTCAACGACGAGCACCTACTTGGCAGCTCCTTTTTTACTGCAATTGCATAACATCTCGGGGCCTTTCGTTGGTCGCCTCGGAGGTAGCCGATTCCACCTTCGACTGAAAACTTCATCATCAGGTGATAAGTCGAGACAACTGCCCTCATCGCATTGAGGGAGGGCCATCCTAGAATCACATTGTGCACTGATGGAATGTTGAAAACCAAAAAATCCACCAGGAGGGTGACTTGATGTTGTCCTTCTCCCGCCGTTACTGGGAGGGAAATGGTTCATTCGAAAATTACCCTTTCTCTAGCAAAGCCGTGTAGGGGGTCTTCACAGGTGGGAGTTACAATCGTGGAACCCCCATCTTCTTGAAGGATTCGGAATAGATCACATCGGCTGAACTTCCGGTGTCGACCAGGATACGATACACCTTATGATTTGCTATAGTCATTGTGACTACTAATATGTCGACATGCGAATGCTGGATTCCGCGTGCATCATCCTCCGTGAAGGTTAGACTACACGAGTTGACTTGGAGTTCTTTATTGGGTCGCTCTGCCAGGTGGACATAATATTCTGGCTTAGAGTTCTGAGAATAGGTTTTTCGAGCCTTGTTTGAATCCCCCCTCCAGCTGAGCCCTCGAAGATAGTGCGAATTTCAGCAAGCTCTTCCGTAAGATTATTCGGCTGCTCTTGCGGTCGTTTATTCCTCCGAGAAGACCTCTCTTTCTTAGTGTATCGACGTATGTGTCCCTTGTGGATGAGGGACTCAATTTCATCCTTGCGATCCACGCAGTCATCCGTATTATCTCCATGATCTTGGTGAAAGTGACAGAACTTCCGCTTGTCTCTATGCTCAGGTTTGGCCTTCATGCAGATTGGCCAATTTAGCATTTTGTCTTCTCGGATGTCTAACAAGATTTGTTCGGCGGAGGTATTGAGGGGGATGTAGGAACGAAATTTTTCTTCTGGTCTCCAGCTCGGTCGACGATTATGGGGGGCGCGGTCGACGATGGCGGGGGGCACGGTCGTCCACTCCTTTGTCAACCGGTTGGGATTCCTTGTTCCTAAGCCTCTTCCCCTTGTTGGCCGGATTGGCTACTTGCACATCCTTGTGAGCGTTAGTAAACTCCTCGGCATTGGTGTATTTCTGAGCTCGTGCCGCGAAGTCTACGAACATTTTCGGTGGATTTTTTCCTATGGAGAAAGTAAACTTTCCTTCCTTCAAATCACTGAGTATTGCGGCGAGGGCCATTTTGTCATCATAGTCCTCGACCTGCAGCACTTCTTCGTTAAAACGAGCGATGTAGTCCTTCAGCGACTCTTTTGGACCTTACTTGATAGTGAGCAGATGAGTGTTGAGTTTTCGACTTCTCTTACCGCTTATAAACTGAGTAAGGAATAGCCGACTCAGTTCTGCAAAGGACTCGACGGAGTTAGGTTTGAGCTGACGATGCCAACTTCATATGATACCGTAAGGGTGATGGAGAATCCCCTGCATATCATTGTATCTGTTACCTTCTGGATCTGCATCTATAACCGGTAGGCCTCAAGATGCTCGGATGGATCTCCGAAACCTGAGTACTGGATGACGGGAGGTATCCGAAACCTTTATGGCATTACCTCGCTCATAATGGTGGAGGTGAAGGGAGGTTCGGTCTCTTCTATCATTGCCTAAATGGTGGTAGGAACCTTTGATAACTGCTGCTACTTTTGAAGAGTTAAGAATTTATCATTAAGTTCCGCGAATCACACTTTCCAAGGGTCTTTACTGTCAACAAAGGTTTCTGGGGCATCCTCCATATCTGGATTTCTCATTTCTCTCCTCCGCTCTAGCCGATGGCGAAGATCCGTCAGTGCCAGCGCCGAGGTGACTGAGTTGTTCGTAGGAGCCCGAGTGGCGGTGTTCCGTGCCGAGACCCTAACCTGCACCGGAGGAGGATTCACACCCAAAAGCGGCACCTGAGAATGCTGGGGTACTTCGAGCCTCATACTCCTTGGCGCAGAATGAGTCTATACGAATAGATTCACTAGCTCGGGAATTGGATCCTCCTGAATCGGGTGTAACTGTGGATCCCTTTACTGCTTTATTTTGCTTATTTCTTCAAGTAGGGCCTGAATTTCATTCTGCATGACTCGATATTTATTCGACCGATTGCGAGAACGCTACGACGGCCCTGGCGTGGATTCAGCGTGAAGCGATGATGACGATCGAGTCTGTTCATTTGGCTCTGGTTCCACAGCTACAGCTTTCTTCTTTCTCGCCATTGGGTCGAACAACGGGAACCTGACTTTTTGTACCAGATTCCCATATATGGCGCCAAAAAATGTTGAGGTTCAAATTTGGTCGGCCCTCCCCTTCCAACTCCCATACGTTAGTATTCACATCTTAGACCTGCATAGTGAGAATAAGCGAAGATAACCCTAGCTAAGCCGGGGGACCCTCCGATGCCTAAGTCAGGTCAAGGGAATCTGGGTCTAAGTAGGGAGTAGAAGAGAGGGTGCTCGAAATTGTGTACCTGTGGCGATAGAGTATCAATGTATTTATACCCTTCTGTAGGATGGTCTAGGTTCACCATTATTGGGACGAGTTGCTTAATCAGCGGGATTCTCAGATCGTGGAGATATTGAGCGTAATCCATGGATCGCGTAGCGTATCATGTGGATAGTGCGCATCTGCAAGCAAAATAATCGGGCACGTCCGGTTATGGCAGTTCCCGCATTCGACAGATGGGACACCCGCATGTATAGCCTTGGCTCAACTTGATTACCTTTGGTCGGCTCGTTCAGCTGTTGTCCGCATTTGCTATTATCAATAACAGCCTCTCGATCCGAGCCGAACTTACGGACCCACCCCGAGGTGGACCTGTCTTTAAGCAAACCCTCTTTGCCTCAGACCTCGGCGCGGGACATCCGATCGGCCTCGTCAAATCGAACTTATCGTAGTTAATGGTAATGGTGGGCGGAATGCTCGTACATGAGGTGTAAAGTATGTAACTCTCAATATCCGACCCGAGTAGAACTGTTCCTTCCTTTAGCCCTGTTGTGAAGGCGTTCCCGCACTGCCCGTCCTCCTCCAGGGATATAATAGATCGGACAGGTAGGTGGCTCAGCTTGGTATTTTACTTTTGGATCTTGTATGGGCTCGGATCTTCCAACAACAATGGTCATATATACTTCGATGAAGTGAAAATTAAATATCATCATGTTCCATAACTTCTGTGGTCCTCGAGAAATTTTCAACGGTAGTAATTTAATCTCCACTGTGTGGTCCATTTAAAACTTGAATATGCTTTATTTTTGGTCCAGTCTTCTAGAATGATATGGAAAAATGGATGGACGGTGTGGATAGAAGTCTTAAATCACGGTGGTCCCTCAGTTGTACACGGGGCCTCCCCCTGTCCCGAGCTCGGAACAGGCGCGTGTAGTACCTAATCCGTGCCCCGTTCCTTCTTCCTTTTTAAAATGCAGAAGGCCACGTGAGCATGCAATTGACAAACTATTCTGAAAAGAACCGCCCAAGTATAAACTCGACAAACTATTTTATTGAAAGAGCCGTCCTAGCTTAACTACTGGTAGTCAAGTAGGGACGTGCCTACCAGCATCGCTGATAAACCTATTACAGCAGTTGCCTTGCCTAGTCCTCAGCCTGGAATCCTAAAATCAGACCAATAAAAAATGCCAGTATGTCACAACGTTGGGAAGAGCAGGGATGTGTCGACACCCATTAGTTGAGTGTGAGGCCCACGGTTATTTATATATGCCATTCAATCGGTTCATCTGACATAAATCACCATGATAATGGGACTTTCCAAAAATCAATGTTCTCACTTCTCATCCTCCTAGGTCAGACCACAAGAGGTTCAGCCCGTGATTTACACAGTTTCCTATGGTCAAGCCCACCCAAATTTTGGATCTGTGTGGTGTTTGGGGTCAAGGCCAGCAAAATTGATGGACAGCGTGGATCTTTTGCTCATGAATTTGATCATCCTTGCCTATGGACCCAAGCAAGTGTTTTCTTTCAGAAAAATCTAGGTTTGCTTAAAGTCACACCTCTTCGATTATTAATTACACCTGCAGGCGAGAGAATTGTAACATACTATGAAAAAAAAATGCCAAAAGGCATGCCTTTTGAGTTTTTTTTTTTTTTTTTTTCACCTACAACTGGAATAATTGTTCGGTTGTCAGACAAATCAGGGCATTTCATACCATGTACCAACTTCCTGGGGATGCAGATTGCGTACTTGTTGGAAATAATAAATCATAATATTTTTTGTGTAAGAATGTGGAAACCCAAAAAAATAAATTGGATTGAAAAGGACGGGATGAAGCACATTTGGGACGCTGTCCTTAAAACATTATTTTCCCCTACTCGAGTGAATTGAATATACTGATAGGTTACAAGAAAACCACTTCTAGGATACGATGAGACTGATGTGTATCTGCGTTTAGCAAACACGAATGCCCACCTTCTGGAACTTTGTTACACTTAGCCTAGCAAAAATACAGTAAAAGAAAAAATCTCAAAAAGAAAAAGAGAGAAGAAGATGTCTGTAAGTAAGACCACTGCACTGGTCTATTCATCTTGTTCTTCAGCTATTGGTTCAATTGAACTGTTCTAGACCACATTGCTGGTCTATTCTTTAAGCAATGGTTCAAACTTGTTGTCTTGCTAGAGTCACTGGAATATATGAGAGGAGTGTTTGTCCTAGTTCGTATGGGTTTGCTGGAGAGGGTTGAGTGATGGTTTGGAAACCCATGCAGGCCCTGTTTATATGGGCTATGATGGCTAGGGGTTATGGTTCAGGGAAATAAATCCCATTGACCATTTTCTAGCTGTTGGAGAAACTAGCTATTTATGGCCATTTTCTGACTGTTGTGCATGAGCCATAACCAGTGCTGCATGCTGATTGTTGTGAGACAACAACTAGCCATTTTCTATCTGTTGGGCTAGTCATGCAGCAGTTACAGCATAGTTTCTACACTAATGGCACAACAGTTACACTTTTGCTACAATAACCATATTCAGCCTCTTTATACATACTGGAGGAGCTCTCTCTCAGTCCTTTAGTCTTCCTTCCAACTAGCCACTCGCCTTAACCACCTAGTCGTACCGCGATTCACATACATCTCGCTCTGGTTCACGAAGGGAGGGATCGTCTGCGACACGATGCGCATGTGCGAAGTGCAAAGTGCACCACTAGTACCTCTCAACCACACCGCCTTACATGCCCACGCCCTTATACCGAGCCCGTGATTGAGACCAAGACCGAGACCAAGACCGTGCCCGTACCTGTACCCGTGCCTATGCTTGAGCCCGAGCGCGAGCGCGGGCACAGTTGTTCCAGTGCGAAGCAAATATTATAGTACCCCACTATTTTCATTTAAACCCCAAAAAGTTCTCCGCTTTTTTCAATGTGAGATTATTCCAAAAACCTACAAAAAAAGGTGTTTTTTTAAACTTTTTTATATAATATATGTATATTATATTTTATTATTAAAATATATTTTAAAATCAATATTATCCATAATCCCCCACTTGATTTTTTAAAATATATTTTTCTTGATTAAACATTTTTGTCAGAATAATCATCTTATATGCATAAAAAAAGATATTTTTCGATTTTAATCTTCCCTTAGTTTAAGTATTTCAAAACTCTATCAAAATGACTGGTAGCCGCAGCTTTGAACTAATTATTTATAGATAACAGAGTTGGAGAAATCACACACATATTCGTTATGTGTTAATTAGAGTTCCCACAATCTTGCTCAGCACAATTAATAGCCATGTGCTTATCCTAATTCGTGAACAATCCTGAGAGAAAATTTCTAACTCTTATGAGAGACGACACCATCTCTACGTTCATATAGGTGAAATCATTTCAATGTCTTCGTTACTATAAGACACTTATCATTTAGACTGGATTTCGTAAGAGTTCTAAGACTCAACCCTCTTTCGTAACGCTCAACACTTATATATTATGGATGTGGTTTTATAATTTTAGTGCTGAAAAACTTTCCACATATCAGTGACTTGTTCTTACCTATTAAACTCAAAATTATAAATTTTCTGACTTTAGGTTGGGTTACCATCACTGGTGGAACTTTTTTTGAAGAGTTTCAACTTCATCCCTCTAGATGTAGCCTTTACTACCTCTCTCGGTAGAAGTTTAGTAAAAGGGTCTGCCAGGTTATTGCTTGATTTCACATAAAAAATAACAATGATTTCATCTCGAATCAACTGTTTGACATAATCATGTCAAAGACTTATATGTATAGACTTATCATTATATGCGCCATTATAGGCTCTAGCTAATGTGACTTCATTATCACAATGTGGTGACACAGCCAATATAGGCTTTACACATAAAGGGATTTCTAATAGAAGATGCCTTAGCCACTCAGCCTCTTTTCCTGTTGTAACTAGGCTATAAATTCAGACTTCATAGTCAAGTGCGTTATACAGATTTGTTTCTTGAATCCCCAAGATACAACTGTACCTCCTAGGGTGAATACCCACCCTGTAGTAGATTTGTTGTCCTCTGCACTCGATATCCAGCTCGCATTGGTATATCCTTCCAATATGGAGGAAAACTCTGAACAAAATAGTCCTAAGTCTTTTGTTGTTTTTATGTAACCAATGACTCTACTGATTGCATTCTAGTATTCAGTACTGGGGTTACTAGTAAACCTACTAACTTTACTCATATCATATGCAATATCAGGTCTAGTTCATTGCATAGCATATATAAGACTCCCTATAGCACTCGCATATTCCAATTGTGCAACTGTTCTTCTATTATTCTCTTTTAGCTTGATACTTGGATCAAATAAGGTTTTTTTTTCTTTTATATTTAGATGGTTAAACTTGCTTAGTATCTTCTTAATATAATGAGATTGATACAAAGTATAACCCCACAATATTTTTTAACTTTGATACCTATGATGGTATCAACTTGTCCAAGATCCTTCATTTTGAATACGGAAGACAAACCCCTTTTCGTTTCAGTCACACATTTTATTTTATTACTTATTATTAACATGTCATCAACATACTGAAAAATAATAATCATATAGCTACCTTCTACTTTAGAATATATGCATTTATCAGCTACATTATGCATAAACCCATGAGATAGTATATTGGAATCAAACCTCTCATGCAATTATTTTGGTGCTTGTTTTAATCCATACAGAGATTTGATTAACCTACATACTTTATTTTCATTTCCTAGTAGAACAATCCTTCTGGTTGTTGTATGTATACCTCCTCATTGAGGTCACCATTTAGAAATGCAGTCTTCACATCCATTTGGTAGATGTGAAGATGATATATGGAAACTAGCGCAAATAATATCCTAATGGATGTTATCTTAACTAAAGGAGAGTATGTGCCAAAATAATCTATCCATTCTTTTTATTTAAAACCCCTAGCTACTAATCGAACTTTAAAGGTTTGGATAGTCCCATCAGTGTGATATTTCTTTCTAAATACTCACTTACAACCTATGACTCTATAGGTGGTGAAATTCCACCAGTGTGAGTGTGTGAGGTGTGTGTGCGTGCTTAAAATTTAAAAAAAAAACCTATGAGTCTAGAACCTGGAGGTAAGTTTACTAGTTTCCATGTTTGATTTGACATTATGGATTTCATTTCGTCGTTTAAAGCTTCTTTCCAGAAAGCTAAGTCTTTAGAGAATACAACTTCTTTATATGTTTTAGGATCATCTTCTATAGTCATTACTATAGATAATTTCTTATAACATTTTCTCTATCTCCTTCTATAAGATGGAAAATGACGCGTTGTGAGTCTATATAGTCATCTCATAGACTCTTCTTTATTCTTATCCTTTGACTCTTACGAGGTTTAATAGGCGTTTTCACTACTTGTGGAGCTATACTATCTGGTTCTCTATCAGGAGTTTGGATTTCATTATCCTTTGACTTCAAGGATAGTGAGTTTTCAAAGAACTCAATGTCTCTTGATTCTACTATAGTATTAGACTCTAGATCTAGAAGTTTATAAGCTTTACTATTTTGTGCATACCTTACAAAGGCCTACTTAATAGCTTTAGGTCCTAACTTAGTTCTTTTTACATTAGGGGTTATACAGTATACAAGACACCCTCACACTTTTAGATATCCTAAGTTATGTTTTCTTCCTCTTCATGTTTCATATGGAGATATTTTATATTTTTTAGATGAAATTCCGTTTAGTATATGACACGTTATAAGCAGTGCCTCACCACATAGACTTAGTGATAACTTTGATCTTATTTACATTAAGTTGACCATCTCTACTAATGTTCTATTCTTTCTTTTAGCTATTCCGTTTTGTTGAGGTATATATGGCATAGTACATTGATGTATTAGACCATGTTCTTCATAAAAGTTATCGAATTCATTGGAGAAGTATTTTCCTCCTCTATTGCTATGAAGAATTTTTATCTTCTTATTAAGTTGATTCTCTACTTCTGCTTTATATATTTTAAACATATTCAATACTTCATCTTTTCTCTTTAACAGATAAATATACACATATCTAAAGCACTTATCAATAAAGGTTATAAAGTACCGTTTACCTCCACGAGTAAGAATCTTGTTTAACTTATAAATATCACTGTGTATAAGATCTAATACCTAAGATAATCTTTTAACATTTGAAAAAAAAAATTTCATCTTTTTGGTTCGTATGCACACTTTAAATTTATCAGTTTCATTATCTGTGTATGAGATTAAACATTCTTAACCATGAACTTTAAGGTACTATACCCTATATGGGCTAGTCTATCATGCCACAGACCAACAGATTCAACCATATACGTAAAAGTGATACTTTCGTTTAGAAAAGCTTGACTATTCTGTTACAAGCATATCCATTTTCGACAAAGTTCTCATTCTTGGACAGAATCAGTTTTTCCGATTCATACACCACCCTTATCCCTGGTTTACTTAAAAGGTCCCTAGAAACTAAGTTTCGCCTCATGTCTGGGACATGCAGAACATTTGTCAGAATCACTCTCTTTCCATATGTGAATATTAATTTGATGGTTCCTTTACCAACAACCTTCAATCGGACTTCATACCCATTTGGACTTCTTGACCATCGGTTAATTCCTCATAGGCTTTGAAGGCTGATCTGTCGTAGCACACATGTACGGTAGCGGCAGTATTATACTACCAACCAGGAACCTTTTCTTGGATAGTATTCACCTCAGTGATCTTGGCCACAATATCACCTTCTTCTACTACACTTACCTCTTTTTTAGATTTGTCATATCGGCATACTCGAGCATAGTGTCCAGTTTTTTCACAGACATGACATGGGCCTTCGAACTTTTCATTCTTCTTTTGGGCATTTTTCTTAAATTTTTCTTTATTGGGTTTCAGGGAATCGTCCTTCTCGGGATTCTTGTTATTAGTGTTATCTACTACATGTACCTTGGATAAGGCATTCTTGTTGTCATTCTTTTTTATCATGATTGAGGGATTTTTCCTCAATTCTGAGATGTTTCTGGATTCTGGTGTATAATCATCAGTTTTATGCAGCAACTTCTTTTTATAGTCTTTCCACATCGGTGGCAATGTAGTGATTATAGCCTCGACTTAGAATGATTAAGGAAGATTAATTTTGATGGCTTTGATTTTATTTACTATTAGCTGCAGTTCTTGAATTTGAGGTAGCTGCGGTTTGTTATCCACTATGTTGAAGTAAAAATACTTGGCATTGAGGCATTTGTTGGTGCCTTCTTCTTCAACCTTGTATTTGAATTCTAGAGCGGTCCAAATTTCCTTTGCTGATGACATCTCTTGGTAAAGATCGTACAGGAGGTTGGAGAGTGTGTTCATAATGTGTGCTCGATACAAGAGTTTGTCTTCAGCTTGTTTGGTGCAGGCAGCTACTTGTTCAAGTGTGTCTTTGTCAATTGCTTTAGACAATGGCTGAAGATTAGGATCTAAGATGTAGTAGATCTTCAACGCTGTTAAAAGAAATTTCAGTTTATCTTGCCATCTCATGAAGTTGGTTCCATCGAGCCAGTTAAGACGAATCAAATCCTGATTCATCAACTTGATGGATGATAAACTGTCGGCTTCCATCAAATAACACTTTAAGATTGATAGAAATTATACAGAATAATATTTTTTCTATAAGAATGTGGAAATCAAAAAAATTAATTGGTTTGAAAAGGACAGGCTGAAGCACGTCTGGGACGCTGTCCTTAAAGTGTTATTTGCCCATACTAAAGTGCATTGAGTATGCTGATAGGTTACAGGCAAACCACTTCTAGGATACGTCGAGCCAGATGTGGGTTTGCGTTCAACAAACACGAAGGCCCACCTTCTGGAACTTTGTTACACTCAGTCTGGCAGAAATATAGTAAAAGAAAAAAAAAATCCCAAAATGAAAAAGAGAGAAGAAGATGTCTGTAAGCAAGACCACTGCACTAGTCTCTTTGTCTTGTTCTTCAGCTATTAGTTCAATTGAACCATTTTAGACCACACCGTTGGTTTCTTCTTCAAGAAATGGTTCAACCTTGCTGTCTTGCTTGAGTCACTGGAGTATAAGAGAGGAGTGACTATCTCAATTCGTATGGGTTTTCTGAAGAGGGTTGAGTGATGGTTTGGAAACCCATCCAGGCCCTATTTATATAGGCTGTGGTGACGGAGAGTTATGGTCCAGGGAAATAAATCCTATTGATAGTTTTTCAGCTGTTTTAGAAAACTAGCCATTTATGGTCATTTTCTGACTGTTGTGCATGAGCCATAACCACCGCTGCATGCTGACTATTGTGAGATAGCAGCTAGCTGTTTTCTATCTGTTGGGCTAGCCATACAGCAGTTACAACATGGTTTCTACACTAATGGCATAGCAGTTACACTTTTATTGCAACAGCCATATTCAACCTCTCTATATATACTGGAGGACCTCTCTCTCTCTCTCTCAGTCCTCTAGCCTTCCTTCCAACCAGCCACTGTCTCACATGCCCCCGCCCTTGCACTGAGCCCGTGACCGAGCAGAGACTAAGCTCGTTCCCATGCCCAAGCCCGAGTGCGAGCACACATAGTCCTTGGACTAGGTAAGCAAATATTATAGTACTCCACTATTTTCATTTAAACCCAAAAAACTTCTCCTCTTTTTCCAATGTGGGACTATTCCCAAAACCCACAAAAAATGTATTTTTTCAAACTTTTTTTATAATATATATATATATATATTATTTTATTATTAAAATATATTTTAAAATCAATATTATGCAACACTATTGACATTGTTAGTAGCCAATGACACTTACCAGTGCCCTTTTAGGCCCGCCATGATGTATATGTTTTATCTCGGCTGTGCATTACTTTTTCAAGCTCAAATCTAGAATAAAAAACTCCCCAACAAAATCTCTATTTTCACTTGGAGGTTGTTTCATTGGGCTGTCCCCATGGATGATAGGATTCAATCGAAGGGTATCTCCCTTGCATCCAAGTGCATTTGCTGCGTCAGTGAGAAAAATTTCTCTCCTTAGCCAGAGACGCTGGACCACCTTTTTTATTCTGGGGCAATTGCCACCACCGTCTAGATAGAGGTCATGGATATTTTCGGTATCCATCTTTCTTCTCCTTTTTCAACTGTGGATCTCTTCGCTTCATGGTGGAATCCCTCTCATTCTGGTAGAAAATCTCATCTTATTTGTCGCATAACTCTGTGCATCATTGTTTGGGAACTCTGGAAGATGAGAAATTCAGCCATGTTTGATGGGACTGTCCCTTCTAGCAACAAGGTCATCAGTAATGTCAAATGGCTACTAGGAAGGATGTTCTATGATTCCCATGTTCCGAACCCGATTGCTCTCTGCCTTGGTCTCTGTCACAGACCCATTGCGCCTACTTCAAGTCTTGTATTTAAGTGGTCCAAACCACAAGAATGTAGGGTGAAAGTTAACATTGATGGGGCTACAGTTGGTAATCCTGGCCCGTGTGGGGGTGGGGGCATTTGCAGAAATGCCAATAGCAATCTCATTTTTGTGTTCTACTCGGGCTACGGACAAGCTTCAAACAACAGGGCCAAACTTTGAGCCCTTCATGATGCGATGCAGCTTAGTATAGCACGGGGTTTGCAAGATGTGCTCATTAAGTCAGATTCTTCCTTTGTGGTGTATGCGTTCAAGGGGAAGTTGGTCCTTCACTGGAAGTGGGATTACTGGATATCGAGAATAAAAAATCTGCAAAAGGAAGGTAATTTCTCTATTTCTCTTATTCCTCAGGAAATCAATGGTCCGGCTAGCCCGACTGATCTCGCTTGGGAGCGGCCAATCAGGGATCTTTTCGGGTGGATAGGTGGGCTAACCTCCCTAGGCTAATCAGGGGGCTCTATTTCTTCGATAGAGAAAGTATAGGAGCATTAAGGGAGAGATAATTTCTGACATATATTCCTTTCGTTCTTTTATATAGCCACACGATAGGCGGTACAGGGACTCTTTTTGTCTGCCCGTGTGCGCCTGAAATTCTTTCCTATAATTGTGTTGATGTTATGAATGGAATAATACTTTAAACCAAAAAAAAAAGCTCAAATCTCTAGTGGAGCATACCACAGGAAATAATGGTGATTGAATGTCCACTATCGAAAGCTTTTTAGGGCTATGAGAGTTATGGTTCAAGTTGATATCTATGTTTTCCTTTCATTTATGATTGTATGACGGAAGATTTTAACTGTGGGTGTTCAATCACCATTGTTTTCCTATCATGTGGTCAACATGAGATTTGGAATTACCTTAGTTTTGCACTCTTGCCCTAAAATAATGATCCAAAATGGATGTATGATATAGACAAACTACATACTTCATGGTGGGGCTCAGAAAGCACCATCCATTAGGGGTGTTCCTACTAGTAGTGTAAGTGTGTAGTCTATGTTCCTTTTTGACATGTGGCATTCATGAACTATTGTTCAAAAAAACCCACACACGTTCAATGTGGGCTAAACAAAAATGCCAAATTAAAAATAATAAACGAGAGACACATGAATTTATGTGGTTTAGCAATATGCCTACTTCATAAGGAAATAACACAACTTCATTTTTCACTAAAATAAGAACAATATAAATATAAGATTTATTTCTCTCACCCATACAAGAATTTGCACAGCAAGGAGTAACTTAGAAAATGATCTGAGTGGAATAGATCTCTCTACTTGTGCATCTCCTTATATAGACCACACAAGAGAGAGCATTACTCATAACATTAGAGAAATAAACTTCACATGCACATACTTCTCTAAGAGTTCTTTCTTATGCTCATGGAAATTATCAGTGGGCCGGGTTAGGAGTATTAAGCATCTCCTAGGGATCCCAAGGTCTTGTTTTGGGCCGCGTTACCTGGAAGTCCTGATTTCGAGAGGCAAAATAAAAAAAGGTAGATTTCCAATTCTTGCTAGACAAAATTCAGACCAACATTAGTAGCTAGAATACAAGATTCCTTTCGCAAGAAGGGAGAGCCACTCTGATTCAGCATGTCTTAGGGAGCATCCCTATCCATGGTATCATAGAGACGCAAGTCCCAAAGCAAGTCCTTTAAGAGCTTGAGAGGAAATTTGCCAATTTCCTTTGGAGGTGGGTAGACAACAAAAACAAACATCACTGGATCAGCTAGAAGTTAGTTACAAATCTAATTAGCAAAGGTGGGCTAGGGATTAGCCCCTTAAAGAAGTTATGTGGGCCCTTTGGATGAAGCTAGCCTGGGCAGCGAAATTTGGGGAAGGGACCAGTCAATGGTCATTGCTGATGAGATCGTTACACACGCTCAATTTCAACGTCTCCTTGGAGGGCCGCCTCTCCTCATTCCCCTCTCCCCTATGGAAGAGTGTTGGAGCCTTGTTTCCCCTTTTGGATGATAACATTCAATGGAGTGTGGAGTGAGGCGAATTAAATCTATGGAGAGACAATTGGACCGGCTAAGGTCCGCTGCTCCCTCGAGTCATCAAGCCTATCCCGATTGCTCTTTCCTCCCTACAAATCAAAGATGTTGGGGATTTTGACCTGTGAAATCACACAGATCTAGATCTAGGATAGCAATTCAATGGCACCAAGCACACAAGAGAACACAGGGAACACCCAGATTTAATGTGAAAAACCCTTTCGGAAAAAAATCACGGCACAAAGCGACAGATCTCCACTATGAAAAATAAAAATTACAAAGAGCGAGGACTTACCCGATTCGAACAACTTCGAATCTCACCCTTGCTACACCCTTTAATTTTCCTGGAACCCCTTGAGAAAACTTTTTCATACCCTAGAAAAGCCCTAGGAACACCTATTTATAGTTTAGGCAACTTCCCTTCCACATCCCGGTTGCGAAAGGACTCAAATCCGCAGTTTTGTGCAAAAATTGTGGAACAAACTGCATAACCTACGACTAGTTTTGAAAATTTTAGGACTGGTCTTAGCCTCCTTCTAATGGTCGAAGCCCACCTTCGACTGGTCGAAGCTCACCTACCACAGGTCGAAGACCGCGGAGAAAAATAGTAAAAACTCGCTGGACTTTGAGTCGTGCCAGGGTTCGAACCTACGACCGGTCGAGCGCCTCCCACAACCAGTCGAACCTGTCCCACGACCTGTCGACCGACCTCAAAAACTTTAGATTTAAGACTTTTCTCAACGATCTTCACCAAGTCTTCAATCTTCAATCGCGTAGCTCCTTGACCTCTTCTCTTATCTCTGCATCACATCATAGCTTCTCGTGCACACTCCGTCTTCCTTTTACACCATCGTCAAGCCCAAAGAAATTATACAGAACTTGAACTTCTCTACAGAAATGATCTAGGAGAGCATGTCTGTCGGATCAAAATCCATGTGCTCAACCACTTTTACTCCTGTCTTCTTAAAAAGAAAAAATGTAGTCTTCTTACCATCTCACCGCTACCCAATATTACTTGTCGAGGTACTTGCTCACAACACTGATAGCCTGTGAAATAACCAGTCTAATCCAAACCATGACATACACTGCCTAGCGCATTCGAATAAGGCTCATGAGAAATTCTGCTTTTCCTCATCTGTTTTGGGATATGTCCTGAGAAAAACTTGAGGAGAGACACATAGGGAACGCTCTTCAGCTTTACTTGGCCCATCACATCCTGAATCAATACCTACACACAAGGTATTCCACCTGTGATTACCAAAGCCTACTCCTCCTTCAGTCTCAACGCCGAGAACCATCTTTGTAACTCCCCGATCCTTCATTCTCAATGTTCCAATTGACCGAGTATTTAGTACATTGATTTTAGACATGTCACAATTGGTGATCCACACGTCATCAACATACAATAACTGACCCACTATGAAGGAATCAAACCATTGCCTAGGCGACAGGCCGAATAATGACCTCCTGCAAAGTCTTTTTTCAGCTCCTTTCACTTCGAACCGCCCTGGTTGCTTCATGTAGATCTGCTCTTCACTTTTCCTTACAGAAGTGTAGACTCCACATCCTTCCTTCCAGCTTAAGATCACATTGGCTAACCAGCGCCAATCACTGATCTAATAGACACCTGTTATACCGTCGACACGAATATCTCTGAGAAGCGATCCCTTCTCCCTGAGCATAACTCATCGCCACCAACCTTGCTCTGTATCTATGTTGTATTCTCTTGAAGATCTACCTGCATCCAACCACTTTCTGGCCCACTGGAAGCTCCACCTGCTCCCATATGTCGGTCTGGTACAACGAATCCATCACATCGCCCATAGTCACCTTTCACTTCTCAGCACCAGCCTCACCTGGAGTCATTTGAATAGAAGATGAATACTCCTGCGATATTGGAGTCGTCCATGTATCTCGCCGATATCCCGCGATCATGCTGTATGTTTCTTCTCACAAGTGGCTGCTCCACCTGCTCTGTATCCCTGTCCCCACGTCTCAGCCTTCCTACCCTGCCCGCTCATGTGGCCATGCCCAACATGCCACACACTTGCAGAGGTGGAATCCGCTACATCCACCATAGCTCCACCTTTTGTAGTGAACCCGATTAAGTTGTACAAGTTATCGAGTCGTTGCGCTTTCATGATTACCCGTGCCCCCTTTGATACTTTAAGAGCACCATCAATACCTATGTACTTGCATCCTTTTGCCTCAAGCACACCAAGAGAAATCAGATTCAGCTTCAAATTAGGAACGTGCCTCACATCTGTCAAGGTACGCTCCACCCCATCAAACATCTTGATGTGCACAAAACCAACAGCCACAACATTACAGGCAATGTCATTGCCCATAAATACATGTCCACCATCGCACTCCCTGTAGCTGGTGAACCAACTCCGATGAGGAGTCATGTGAAAAGATGCCCCTGTGTCTAGCATCCACTCATTCTTACGATCATCGTATGACCGTCTGAGTAAAAACACAGATAAAACATCACCATCACGTCCACTCGATCCATCTAATATGGCAACATTGGCCTCCCTGTATGAAGCCTCTGAATCTTTCCTCTTCGATTTAGGATTTTCACAATCCCTCTTCACATGTCCTTCCTTCACACAATTCTAGCACTTTACCTTTCCTTTGCCCTTGCCCCTGGATTTAGATCTAGAACAAGAAGAACCTGTACCTTGTCCAGAATTCCTACCCACTGTAAACAGTGTGTCAGAAGACATCCCCATGTCACTTTTTAGTTGTCTCATAGCCTTCCCTTGAAGGGTTAAAATAACTATGTCAACACTCAGGGTTTTATTCATGCTGCACATAGTGTCCTTGAATGCCTCATAGGATGCCGGGAGAGAATTCAACAACATACATGCTTATTCTTTATCTTTCATCACTTCCTCCATATCCAGTAATTTGCAAACCAATTTATTCAAGTTTTTGATGTGAGCCTCTAGATCTTCACCCTCTGCCATCTTGAAGTTATACTACTGCCGCTTCAAGTGTAGGCGATTTTCTGAGGATTTCTTCGCATTGACATCCTCTGACTTCGCCCACAAACCAGCCGCAGTTTTCTCCCTCATGACGTTGTAGAGAACCTCATCCGTGAGACATAAACAGATCAATGATAAAGCTTTCTTATCAAGAGTATTCCAATCAACATCAGTCATAGTCGACTTCCGCTCCTCAAGAGAACCATCCTCGCCTTGCTTGGTTAATAGGCTAATCATCTTAACCTTCCATAACTCAAAATTATTTTTCCCTAAGTACTTCTCAAACTCATACCTGGCGCTTGCCATTATTACTAATCCCTCAGATTCAGATTTGTGCCCCAACGATCGCTCTAATACCAGTTGTTGGGGATTTTGACTTGCGGAATCACACAGATCTACATCTAGGATAGCAATTCAATGGTACCACGCACACAAGAGAACACAGAGAACACCCAGATTTAACGTGAAAAACCCTTTTGGGAAAAAACCATGGCACAAAGCGACAGATCTCCATTATAAAAAATAGAAATTATAAAGAGAGAGGACTTACCCGATTCAAACAACCTCGAATCTCACCCTTACTACACCCTTTAATTTCTCTGAAACCCCTTTAGAAAACATTTTCATACCCTAGAAAAGCCCTAGGAACACCTATTTATAGTTTAGGCAACTTTCCTTCTGCATCCCGGTTGCGAAAGGACTCAAATCCGCAGTTTCGCGGAAAATTGCGAAACAAACTGCGTAACCTACGACTAGTCCTGAAAATTCTAGGACTGTTCTTAGCTCCTTCGACCGGTCGAAGCTCACCTATGACTGGTCAAAGACTGCGGAGAAAAACAACAAAAACTCACTCGACTTTAAGTCGTGCTAGGGCTCGAACCTACGACCGGTCGAGCGCCACCCACGACCAGTTGAAGCTGTCCCACGACCAGTCGAACGGCTTCAAAAACTTCAGATTTAAAACTTTTCTCAACAAAAGATTTGATTAGTGAGGCAGGTCCTCTTCCGCCATCCTCAGTTTTCTTGTACCTTCCCCAAGAGGTAGTGGATTCCATCTTCTAAGGAGGGTTCACCACCTCTAAAGAAAAGGATGTATGCTTCTGGCCCCTAGAGCCGGCAGGGAATTTCTCATCGAAATTAGCTTGGAAGCTATGCGGATTGGCTCGTCCACTTAGAAACTAGGCAAGTTTTGTATGGCATATAGGAAGATGCCACCAAAGATAGTTACATTAGTGTGGCGGGTGCTGAATAGGACCGTTGCAGTGGATGATTTAGTGTAGTGCAGGGGGGTCTCCTTGGCATCAAAATGAAGCTACTGTGAGGAGATTTCTGGTCAGCCTCCATCAATCGAATCACTAGACCAACTCTTTCTTTTTAGCGGGTTAGCAGTGAAGATATGGAGTCACTTTAGGTCTTTCTTCGGGATCCCTCTCCTCTCGGCCCTCTCGTTGGAAGGTAGAACGCGACAATGGTGGAATGTGGGCTCTTCCCTAGGCAAATTTTCATCCCTGAGAAATCAGGTTCCCAGCCTGGTGATTTGGGAAATTTTACGCTCCAGGAATTCCACTAAATTCAATGGAAATCCCATAAGTGCAGCAGCAGCAATCAAGAGCGTTTCGTGGTGGATCAGGGTGATGTATAACAATTTTAAGCTGACCGATTATTAGAGCATGTCCCACGTTTTGACTTTCAAGTTGTTGGGCCTGCCGTCCCCTCCGCCAGCTAAGGTCTACATTGAGAAGGTGAAGTGGGTCAAGCCAAGTCCTGGATGGGTAAAAATCAACACTGATGGGTCGGCTTGTCACAACCCAGGCCTTTTGGGCGGAGGTGGTATTTGCAGAGGACCCAATGGCTCATTCTTGTTTGCATTCTTATGGGATATGGGCTGAGTTCAAACAATATGGCCAAAAGAGGGTGATTTGGGATGGGCTTTCACTGTGTTTGAGTCTGGGGTTGCTCAAGGTGGAGGTGGGGTTGCTCAAGGTGGAGGTGGAGACAGATTCGAAATTGGTAGTTGAACTGATCAATGGGAAAGCTTAGTCGGCTTGGTGTTGGAGGCATTGGATTAGCAAAATTGCCAAGTTTAAACAGAGAGGCCATCTATCGGTTAGTCATGCCTTTAGAGAATGTTACTCCCCAGCCGACGATTTGGCTGGCATGGGAAGTGTGAACCAATCTTCGTCCATCTTCAGGAGCCTTACTGTCCTCCCGTCTTAGACCAGAGGAGAGATCTTCCTAGATACAGTGGGGCTGGGTGCCGTTAGGGCCAATAGAAAGGCTTAAACTTCCTTGTTAGCTTTTGGGCTGAGATTAGGCTTTACAATAAGCTTTCTCGAGGAGATTTTAGCCCTGGAAATCCTAAAATTTGTACACATATTGTACAGTTTATACATGAATGAAATGGTTTTGCTAAAATAATTTTAAAAAAAAAAAAAAAACTCACATGCAGATAAGAGAAGAGTGTCGTATGCACCAGGGGGAGAGGTGAGCCTAGATATGTAGAGATGGGTAACTAAGGGGAGAGGGGAGCCTACATACGTAGAGAGGGGTAACTGACATCACCTCTCCCTCAACCACTACATCAACATTCTCTCATGTGAAGACTAGATTTTCTAAAAGTTAAAAAAATAAAATAATAATATATAAATAAAAGTTAAAAAAATTTAAAAAATAAAAAAAAAATTAAAATTTAAAAAAAAAAAAAAACACTTGCAATAATAACTATCAAAACATTACCAGAATTCTTGCACCAAATAAGCTTCTCTCTTATAATACATCATTGTTGTTAGTATGAATCTTCTGTAAGGAGATCGGTTAATCTTTCACCACATCACGAAGAAAGTAATACTAAACATCAATGTACTTAATCCGAATATGAAATTCCAGTTTCTTACCCAAGTGTAATATGCTTTATCTGTTGTGATAAATCACAATCAATTTCTACTTGAATTTTAATTCTTCTAACTACCTCTTCAACCAAACACTTTTCTTGCATGCCTGTGTTGTTACCATGTACTTTACTTTTGTAATAGATAAGGCCACCACTTATTATAGTCTTAGCATCAACTAATCAGATAATCGACAAAAGAGAAAACATAACTTGTGATTGATTTTCTCATGTCATAATCTCCTACGGAATTGATTGCTCCTAATGCTTGTGTAATGTTTGGTTTGGCACAAACCATAGTATCTTTACTAGTACATGTAACAAGTATATCATCTACATTTAATAATAAAAGAATGAAGTTACCATTACTATAGTTACGAACATAAGTATAATGGTTTTCCTTTCATCTCTGGAGTTCCAAGCTCACAATGACGGAATTAAACCGCTTGTACTAACACCTTCGCACCATCTTTAAACTATAATCCATTCAGTTGATAAACTCTATTCTTCTTGTTTTCTATATAAAGCATTTGTATTGAATCATAGAAATTTCTTTATTAAAATTTTCATATAAAAAATAATTTTATAAAAAATTGCTTAATCTCCATGTTAAGGTCCACTGCCATATTCAACTCAAGATAAATAGTACTCATTCAGATAACTGAAAAGAAAAATTTATTATAGTTAGTACCTAATTTCTAAGCATACCCATTTACTACTAATTAAGTTTTATATCTTTCAACATTCTCATTAATATATTTTTTATTAACTAGCAAACAAAAGCATTGACATTTATTTCATTAATTATTGACACAAATTATCATTTATTCATAATCATTAAACATTAAGTGTTTAAAACTATTAATTCTCGTTAATATATTTCTTTAGCTTATAAATCCGTTTGTAACCAACAACTTTCCTCCCTTTGGGTAATTTAACAAATTCCCGAGTTTTGTTCTCTATGAACATTCTCTATTTTCTAGTATCCAAAGATTTACGTGCCTCTTGGTATGAACAGGTCTCATACTTTTCTATGATACAAGCATAAGACATAACATAATTCTTGAGCCAATCAGAATTATGCTGAACTTGATCAATCTGAGTTTTAGCACTTAGTATCCCATGTACATGCTCTTCATCAGCTTCCTCTTTAAGAATATCATCAACTTGTTAATCTTCTAATCCATACATTGATATTTTTACATCGTTTAAAGATTTTAATTCAATGATGTCTCACGACGCTAAGCTTGGAAATTCCTTATCTCTCTACAACGAAACTTCATTAAAAATGACTTCTCGACTAATTACCAACTTGTGAGTAGTAGGTTCCCACAATTTTTGTTCCTTTGTTCTACTTGCATAACCAAGAAGAATACACTTTCTAGACCTCACACTTAGTACAATCCTTTGGTCTTTAGAATTCGACACATAAGCGCCATAATCAAGTGACCAAAGGAATGTATAATTAGCAAGTTGTTGTTATTATTATTATTATTTATTTTAAATTTTAATCCATACCTTCTCAAGAGTCTTGTAATCTAGTGTAGTCATGGGAGAACAATTGATCCAGTAACAAAACATATTATCATCTCTTGTCTAAAAATATTACTTGAGCTTAGCTGAACTCAGGGTGCTTTTAGCACGATCCACAATCATACTGTTCATATGTTTAGTGACTCCATTATGTTATTGAGTACCAAAGACCGTGTAACACCTCTAAATACTATATATACCACTACAAAATTTCTTGAATTATTACGAGATATATTCTCCTCCGTTAATCAATGCCTTAAACTTGATAACAGAAGAAAAACATATCACTCTTCCTCTTCAATATGTAAACTAATGCATTTCTATATAAAACATCAATAAAAGAAACAAGATATTTTAAACCACCTAAGGATTCAACAAGAGCCTCACTTGTGGCCATTTGATAGGGAGTTAGGGCTCATAGGCCATAACTTTGTAGCTTTTCTAGAGAGAATCATTCTCAAATTGTCACATGAATAGCCATACGTGTAAGAAATGATGAAACGATTAACGTGATTGTGTCGAATGATCACAAACTTTTGAGGTTCGTGCGTTATCAGTACTAATATAAGACATAAGTGAGATGAATAGGGCTATAAGAGGCCCTAGATTTTTTTTAAGGACAAGGGAAAGAGATCTCATCCTTAAGCAGCTGAAGAACTACGGATGAGATGAGGTATGATGTGATACATGTGGAAGTGAGTGCATGAGATGGCATGACATTCATAATAATGAATGTAAGCGGGTCATAGGGCTCTAAAGGAGATGAGAGTTGTCCAAGTAGTTCAAGACGATGTCCACACGGAGTGTGAATTGTTGCCCTAGGATGGTGCTTTTGGTGTCAATGGTCATTCGTAGGGAAATTCGTCCTCTTAGTTGAATCAAGAAATAGGCACCCATTAAGCCCAAGATGCACGTGGAAATTCATCCTCTCAGTTCTGCGTGGAACCTCAGCCGTCAGAGGCTACCATCCAGGCAATGGTCCAACTGGATTTGGAAGAAAGAAATTTAACCCTGAATTTCACTCTTCACGTGGAAACCGTTATAAGGTGCTATTCCAGTGGACGACAAGGTTTAAGCCAAGGGGATTTTGCTAGCTTCCTGCTGTAATTGTTGCAAAGAAAGTCCAGCAGATCGCCTTGTTAGTGAGACCATCTCTCATCTCTTTCAGGAGGGGAAGCAGGCCTCCTCTATTTGACGGCATTTCAATGCTCTGTTTGGCACCCCATGCCTCCTCCAGCAGTCTTTTGAGCAGCGCTTCCTTCAATGGCGGAGCACTGAAGCCCCTGGTATGGCTTCCTCTCATGCTCGCATAATCCTCCCTATGCTAATTGTGTGGGAGATTTGGAAAGCGAGAAACGCAATGAGGTTTAACGGTATTCCCATGAAGACAACCAATATCATTGCTCAGGTCATTGGTACCGCTTTCAATCAGGCCTTAAGCCAGCCCTTGCTGGACCCACCGCTGGGGACCTCGAGGTTTGTCAATCACTCCCATCACTATGACATTATTAAATGGGCTAAGCTGGCCTTGGGCTGGGTAAAACTGAACGTGGATGGCTCTGCGCAAGGTAACCCAGGCTTGTCGGGTGGAGGGGGGTCTGCAGGAGTGACAGTGGTAACCTCCTATTTACTTCTTGACCAAGTATGGGGTGGGGTCTAACAATGAAGCGGAACTACGTGCGATCCATGACGGCCTGGCCCTGTGCCTTGAGAGAGGGCTGGACAAGATTAAAGTGGAATCAGATTCCAAAGTCATTGTTGATCTGCTTGTGGGGAAGACATGTATCGCCTGGCGCTAGAAACCAAGGGTCACTAGGATTTGGAGGATGTCTCGAAGGGCCTTTATATCCTTCTATTTCATTAGGCGTGAAGGTAACGGCCTAGCCGACAGGATGGCCAAAGAAGGGAGTAGTGGCCAATCTTCCTCCCTCCTTTTTCAGGTGAAAGACCTGCCTATGGAGGTGAGAGGCAGGATTTTCCTGGACAAAGTCAGTTTGGGAAATTTTAGATCAGTCCAGTCAGCAGGTTAGGGGCTTCTTTTCGGTATTCTCATTGTCGAGTGGTCCCCTTTTTTTTTTGTTGGGGGGGGGGGTGGTGGTGGTGTTGGGGGTTGGGGTTGTGCACTTGTGGATACTTAGATTAGCGAAGGATGGGAGGGTTCCTTAGGGACGGCCCTCCCGAATTTACATGTACATTCCCCCTTTTTTAAAAACAAAAATGAAACGGGTTTTCCTTAAAAAAAAAAGGAAAAAAAGAAAAACAGAAAAAGCCCGAGATTCATAAAGCTCAGTATGTGTTAAGAAGCTTGTAGGGTATTGGGTCATCGAGAAAGGAATTGCTGACCTCATTGATGTTCTTAGGACTCAAGCGAGGCTAAAGATGTGTATAATGAGTTTGAGATGCCATTGAGCTAGAACGTTCCATTAGGCTCAGGTCACAAATACACTAATCACATAGGTGATCATATAAGTGTGGGCATATTCCTCTACTACTTAGTAGGCCATCCATTCTTACAAATTTTAATTTTGTGGGATCTGTTTCCTTCTCCACTGTGAAGCCAGATTCACCATTATTGTGAGCTAATGTTTGTTTGGGGGCAGGCAATTAGTATTTGGGTACTTTCAGGTTGTGGGGTTGGGATGTTTAAATACTGAAGGTCAGGATGTCCCTATGTTCTTTACAGATGGGAACTAGCAGTCAGTTGCGTGTCGGGTTTTATTAGAATGTGAAGGGGCTTTATTCTATATTTAGTAAATTCTGCCTGGTTGGGGTATACGGTAAGTGAGGCATGATATTTTGTTATGCCTGCCTAAAGGTGTAAATCTCCTTCAACATTAAAAAAATTACAGATGGTATGCTCCCACATTTCTTTAAAAAAAAAAGTAAGAAAGAAAGGGTTATCATATGAGTATTTGTATTCCATTTAAACAGACTACATTAGGGTTATGTAAGGATTACCATAAAAGCTGGGTGTATGATGTCAGACTTAGACATGTCTTGCTGTATAGCAAGAGGAATACTTTCATCTCCTCCTGACCTACCTTAGATTGTCCTTGAAATACATATTTTTCCTTGGTGAGATCAATGATGGAACTAACTACACTCCTTGCCATATTTTATTTTATTTTATTTTTATTTTACGAGATAGATTAAGAACTCTCCCTTTTGGATTTTATTTATTTTTTAAAAAAAAAAAAACCCTCCATTCATGATGATACACTTTTCTTCTTTTAAAAAATTAAAAATTAAAAATTTATCTTCAAGAGATCGCTAACCTTTTTTTTCATGAGAAACTATACAACACAAACTACATTCAGGCTGCCCTAAGAGAAAATTAGACCAGGGGAAAGCCTATGGTAAGAGACTACAAAATGGAAAATTAGGAAATAGAAATCAAGGGCCAACTATTTGGGCCCTCCCTTCGAGGACTATCTGATGGCGCCCAATCCAACTTTGTCAAGGAAAAGAAGGCCCTTGATATGGGAGGGAAGGAGCGATGTAGGGCGGATGAGCGAGTCGCCTTGGAGATCACTCCCCTGGTGTACCATCCCATCTGCCAAAGCATTCCCTTCCCTCAGGAAATGACTGAACCTAAATTGGCCCTTACGCTTCTAGTTATCTATCCTAAACAACCAATACTTCTAGTTCCAAGCTGGATTTGAAGCTCCATTCAGCAAATCCACCACCAGTTTAGAGTCAAATTCTACCTCAACCTTAGAGAATCCCAGGTTCAGGCAATGATTCAGACCATCATAGACTTCTCGAAGCTCAGCGTTTGTGTTGGAGCCCAACCCGTAACCTGTTGAGAAAGCGAAAGAGAAGTCTCCATTATCACCTCTACAGATCTCCCCTCCTCCAGACCAACCTGGGTTACCCTTAGCTGAGTCGTCAATGTTCATTTTAACCCAATCTTTATCCGGCTTCAACTAATTAACAAGCACTAGTGATTCCCTTGGACGGTTGGAAGCCACAATCCCCAGCTCCCTAAAAGTCGACTTAGAGGACAAGGAAAGAAACCTAGGAGTGTGCAAACCATTAGTCAGGGAGGAAAGCCTCCACTTCACCCTAGCTATCATGTCCGAGGTGGAGATGGACTTCCCATCGAATTTTGCAGAATTTCTAGATATCCAAATCTCTCATAATATAAAAATGGGCATCAGGCCCCATAGAGCCACCAAACTAATCCTAGGATCGGTGGTGATCTACCATTAGCACATTCTGCCCTACACCAAAAGAACCCCTGTGAAGGTTAAGCCGAATTGAGCCCTGAAATAATTCTAGACCGAGCACGAGAGATATTCGGAGAGGAATGGGTGGGTAAGGGATTCTTCTGACAGACGCTGGACATGGTCTTCATCATAGCAGACGCATCTGGATGCTAGCTGAATGGCACGAGATTTGATTGAGCTCTCGACTGGGATTGTGTTCTTCCTCAGTCTCCACGCAAACATGGAGATTTTTTATGGCAATTTCGAGTACCACACCCATTTCGCCCAGCTCCTGCGCTACCTACCATCTCTGGAAAGTTCCCAAGCTGATTTGATTGTGAATCTTCCCGAAGGCTCCAAGTGCCAGATACAGGAGTCTGGTTCTTTAGATAAGCAAAAAACCCACCTGAAATATGGAGTCGAGAACTTCCTGGGGGAGATAAACGAATACAGAGGATGGAGGGAGAGGGTCATCCTGACCTAGGAAGTGTAATGCCCCGAACTTTTTGATACTCGAGCATCAAAAGTTCTCGAGCGTTACCATAAGATTCAACGTAATATATACGTGTGCTAGATGTCAATCCGTCTATCCTAGCCTTACACCTTGCCATGACATAAACCTAACCATTGAGAATGATCTCCAATCATATATTAAGCCATTTGACCATTGATTTTACAAACAAGACCATCCATCATATGGTTTGATGCATATACGTCCCCTTGATTAACTTAGTGAATAATTTCTTAGTCATAATGATTCAGATACAAGTTCTTTTATAAAAATTATTTAGAAAGGTGTATATAACCACGTAGACCCATTAGATTTTACAAAAATCTTAGATCAGAAATAATTATGAAATGCCATTAACCTAGACCCTAATTACTCCAAAAACCCACTTTATGTCCATCCATTTACAAAACTGACCGTACATCCACCTACATACGTGATCAGAGTGTTAACTGTCAAGTTTTCTTATTTTTAGCAAGTCATTTGACCATCCGTCATGTTTGGATTCACCAAACGGGCTACACCAATATTATGGTAAACCAATCATCACGAAGATCTCAGATTATAAGCCCAAAACCACTTAGTAACTCGTCGATTAGGTGAGTCCAAACGTTATATTAAAATTTTGAAGTGTATTAACCATTAAAAAGAGTATCTTAGTCATCCTCAAGAGATCAGGTCTCAAATTTGGGTGACAAAAAGAGCGTAAAAAATAAAGACCACGCGTCAAATTTCATCACATTTAGACGGTGGAGTCGTGAGCTACAGACGGGCGAAGTTTGGACAAGATAAATAGTAGAACTATAAATAAGAGGATACCATGTGCATGGCACTGTGCGGACGAGAATTCTAATTAAGTTTTCAATGGTGACTGTTTTCAAGGCTTAATCGGACCGTGTGGCCCACCTGATTAACAGAATTATCTCAATTTTGACCCCTATATCCTAAAATGATGTAACAAACAGGATAGACGAGTGGATTCCTCTAAAAATCATCATAAGTGGGCCCCACACTATTCAAACAATCCAACGTGAGTGAGAGTGAGAATTTTAAGTGGTGAGCACCACCTGCATCTCAACTGATCATGTGGCCCATCCAAAACTCAGTTTCGCTTCATATTTTGTCCATGGCCTAACACTACCCTACAAAATAGATGAATGGTGTGGATCCGTCGAGAGACCACCACCAATGGACCCCACTGACACCAGCAGGTGAACGACAAAACTAGTAAACTGTAAGACCCGTATCCTAGACCGTACCGTTCCGTAGACTTCCGCGGTCTTACCGGTCGAATTCCGGCAACCTTCGACCCTTAACCGATATCTACGCGTGACCCTGATTCATATGCTATCAACCTGTATCGACTCAACCCAAGACTATTACCCTAGCGACTGTGTCATCCCTGCGGTTCCGATACCGCGACTCGCGTGCCGAGGCGATACCCTGGTCAAGAGTTGTAGGCCGACGTTCGGTGCGAGGAAACGCCGCGCGTTGCGAAACCCAACGAAATCTCTAGAGGTGTCCCATCAATCCCATCAATCCATCAATCAATCAATCCATCACATGTCAAGTACATGTCAAGTACACATCACTTTCACCCTTTCCCAAGCAAGCCACAAAAGTCCTCCATGCCCATGCTTTTCTTACACAAAAGGGCCATAAAAGTCAAAAAGGTCTTACACACCCATCAACACCACATCCATCACTCCATCACCCATCACTCTCTCTCCCTTACAACTCTCTCTTTCTCATTTCTCATCTCATTCTTCTCAAGCAACAAAAATTCCATATGTATGAGCCTCTCCCTCCCTTTCCCAATATCCAAGTGTGGCCCACTTTCCTACCCCTTCATCTCCCATCTTAGCCATCCATTCTTCATCTCATCCATTGAAGTTGAAGCTAAGGTGTTAAGGGATTCATAACAGCAAGAAGATCAACGGTGGGTGATCTTAGATCTTTGATTTTCATTCATTTTGTTTGATTAAGGTCCATGTATGTGGGACCCACCTTGATGTATATTTTGTATCAAAGAGGGGCCCATAGTGGCGAGGCCCCTCCGTCACCTCCATTGTTTACTATATCTCCTTTCTCTTTTTCCCTTCTCTTTCTATGATCATGGCCCACCTATATTGTGTGTTTTGTACTTAAGCCATTTACATAAATGGGCCACCTTGATCCCTTTTGGGGTCTGCATGACCGGAAGGTCACAAAGGCCTAGATGAAAGGGAAACACAAATATCAGGTTGATTCAGAGCAGGTGGACCATGTGGGACCCACCTTGATGAGGTGTACACCCACACCGTCCGTTGAGGTGGACGCACTAGTGGGAGTAGCCATCAGTGAAGTGTGCTGTCAGTGGATGTAGTTAACAGTGGAGTGTGTACGGACGGTGGGGGACCCATTCACGCCCTCCACCCCACGTGTGGGGCACACCATAGTGCATGTGTTCTATCCAAACCGTCCACCCACTCTGCGCATGGGGAATCACGTCCGTGTGGGGCCCTCCTTGATGGGTTATCCATGCCAGATCCAATGGCTCACGTGACAGACTGAGTAGAGATACCTCGTTTCAAACACTGAGGTTATGGCATCGATTCCTTGTGGCGGTGGCTAAACAGGGAGGTGTGAACAGCGGTGGGGTCCATGGGACCCACTCCCGCCCTACACCCCTCCAAATGGGCCACACTAAGATGTTTGTGTTCTATCCAAACGGTCCACCATTTTAGACGGTGAACCATGACCATGTGGGGCCCACTTCCACACCCAAATCCATAGCTCATGGGCAGACTGAATAGAGGTACCTTGTTTCAACACTTGAGGTCGTGGTATCGATCCCTTGTGGTGGCTAACATGAGTGTGTGTACCGACATGACATGGGAGTGTAACTGACGGTGGGGTCCAGGGGACCCATCCACGCCGTCCATCCGTTTGCAATGACCCCACCGTGTTGCATGTATTGGGTCCACCGTCCATCTAACGGTGGGACACACCCCATGTGTGGGGCCCAACCTTGATGTACGCGGTCGTCCAGGCCACGGCCTGGACGTTTCTCATATTATATATATATATATATATATATATATATATATATATATATATATATATATATATATATATATATATATATATATATATATATATATATATATATATATTATATAATATGTACTAATATATATATATTCTATGCTGGTGGGCCCTACGTGGGACCCACCTCTATTGTGTCAGGGAGGAATAGAAAAAGAAAAGAAAGAAAAAGGTGAGAGGGGCCACGTGCCCCCTCTCTCTCTCTCTACCTCTCTCTCTCAATATATCTCTCTCGCTCTCTCTACCTCTCTCTCAATATATCTCTCTATCTCTCTCTCTACCTCTCTCAAAATCTCTCTCTATCTCTGATACGTTCAGAGAGTTGTGGGTCCCACCTTGTGGCACGTGTTATCTAATGGTGGGACCTACCCCACATGTGGGATTATGTATGTGTGTACGTGTATATATATAATATTATATGTAATATTGTATATATATACTATATATAGTTTATATATTATATTACATATAATATACATGATAGTGGGCCTTCATGTGGGCCCCCACCATGATGTATGGGTTGCATCCAATCCATCCATCCATTTGGACAGCCCATTTTATGGCGTGGACATAAAGAATGAGCCAGATCCATAGTCCAAGTGGTCCCCACCTTGGTATGTTATGAGGCCTATCTTAAATGTATCTGTTTTAGTCCATTGGGGCCCACTTTGATGTGGATGTAAGGCCCAGGTTATGAGGCCATTCGATGTACTTGTGGCCCATGGATGAGGCCCACTTTGATATATCTGTAAGGCCCATGGGTCGAGGCCCATTGGATGTATTAGGGGCCCATGGGTTAAGGCCCACGGAGATGTGTTAGGGCCTATGGGTTGAGGCCCATTTGATGTACATATGGGGCCCAATGGGTGTGGCCCATTTAATCTACATAAGGCCCATTTGATGTATTCAAGGCCTAACGGGTTATGGCACATTGCAATGTACATAAGGCCCATTGGTGCGGCCCATTGATGTGGCCCACTTGATGAACATAAGACCCATATGATATGGCCTATTTGACGTATTTAAGGCCCAATGGGATGTACCTAAAGTCCATTGCAATGTGTGATCCCAACACAGATTATGTAATGATGTTCACAACGATCGTGCCTTGGGAGCAATGTTGGTTTGACGTCCACATTGCGAGTGTAATGTTGGTTGGATGTCCACATTACGACTCTCCTTAGGGCCCATTGTTAGGCCCGTACTTGTTGCACATAAGCCGTCTAAGCCCATCTGCTTTGTAAGGATAGTGCATTACTTTATAACATGTTTAGTATAATTTCATGACTCATGATCATACGCATCATATGTATGCTTGATATGAGAGGTGACTGATCATAGCATATGCCTTCGGGCAGGTTGTTTTTGGGCTCCCGATTAGGCAGTGTTTCCCTACATGAGCGCACGTTACGTGCAAGGATTACTGCATGATTGGATAGTGTGATTCATGCATCTCGCACTGTGTGATATGGTTACTGTATGCCCTAGCGACATCGGGGTCATAGCCTCCACGGACGCATCGTGGTTGGCAGGATTGGATACCGAAAATCTTATTTTACATGGGGTGCTATAAATATCCCTGAATGAAAGTATCTAAACCCTTATGGTACCAAGAGGTTGCTCCAACGTCTAGACCGAGTGGGTAGATGAGCTTTGAGTGCCGATTATCAGATAGCTGTGCTCTCCACTATGTCGTAATCGGTTGGAAGGGGGTGCGGTCTTACCCGTCCGAGTGTAGGGGGCAATGCTAGGCTGAGTCTGACCAGATCGAGGAATGGGTCCGCTATCGACGAGTCGAGCCCGATATTGGCAGACGGATAGTGAGGTCTCTTCCACTTACCTTATTGCGTGATGTGGCGACAATCTGGTTTAGAGTGTACTACAACCCGGTGATATCCCAGATTTAAGCCGTATTGACATGTGGAGTTAGATGAGAATTGTATACTTGACTTGCATCTTGCATCGCATAGCCTTGGTACGGCTTATGATATTATGGATCCATCTGCATATTCTGCATTACTCTGATATTGCATTATCATATTACTACCTTGCGCACACACTTTCACCACCCTCCAAGCTTTCTATAAGCTTATGCACGACTGTTGAGTGTAGGTGACGTTGGGGCGCAGCAGCGCTGAGGCAGGAGCACTTGCAGATCATTTTTGGAGTTTTTGTTCCTTACCATTGTATTTTCCTTTATGTTCATTGTACTTGTAAAGTTTTTTATCATAGTGGAAATGTAATGAAATTCTTGGTTATTGTTTGTGGGTTATACCTTTGTTTATGCTTATTACGAATCAAACTGACGTTGAAAATCCTCCTCGTAGCATCCCAGGATCGGAACCTGGTGAATGGGATCTGGGAGCCAAGAATGGGATTCTACGGAGGCTGTCGGCGCCGGATTCAGGGATCGAGAATTTTGTGAGTCCGGTTTTTGAGTTTGGGTATGACAGAAGTTGGTATTATAGCATAACTTAGGAATAACCGAGAACAACATTACATATCTGCTATGAGTGTAGAATGACCAAGTCCCAAAGTTTGGATAGCTTCGTGATCTCCGTTTACAGACCCTTAACGTGCGTGCCTTTGAGAGCTTTCAAGTTGATAGGCGCCTTCGTTCTTTCCTGTAGGACATGCCGCCCAGGAGAGTGACCCGATCGACTCCCGCACCACCACCTGAGGATCTCGCACCACCCCCTACGGCTCCTGCATTACCACCTGCGATGCCCGTTCCACCACCAGAGATTCCTACTACCCATCCTGAGTATGCTGCTCCTCCACCAGAGACCGGTGCGGAGCCGACCGTATCCGTGAATGCCTCACATTTATAGCAGATGTTACAGCTGTGACGGCTGCACTTCAGGGACAGGGCAGGCAGCCAGTTGTTTCACCAGCATAGACAGAGCAGGATCGTGCGAGTGCTCTCCTTCGTGAGTTTCAACGGCTCGATCCCCCACGTTTTTAGGGCGAGTCGGACCCGACTATAGCTGAGAGATGGCGTGCCGATGTGGAGAAGGTATTTGAGACGATGGCATGTGCGACAAAGCGGCGAGTTCGACTAGCCGTATTTCTTCTCCATGGTGAGGCTGATCACTGGTGGACATCAGTTTCCCGAGCAGAAGGCGTTGATTTTGTGTGGACTTGGGAGGATTTTTTAGATCGGTTCGACCGACAGTACTTCCCTGATCACATCCGACGACAGCGAGCGTTGGAGTTCGAGGCCCTGGTGCAGGGCGATATGACAGTGGCCCAGTACGCGGCTCGCTTTATTGCACTGCCCAGATTTGCACCATATCTGGTTGATGATGAGGATCGGAGAGCCCGCCGCTTCGAGGAAGGCTTGCGTTACGGTCTTCGCAGCCGTGTTATTGGGCATGAGCTTCCGACTTTTGAGGAAGTGGTGCGGAAGGCCCAGATTTTTGAGACTGAGTGGGCCGGTTCTCAGTCTGATCACTGTCAGAGGAGAGACCGAAAGAGGCAGGCTTCTTCCAGTGATTCCCATCTGCGTCGACCACAGCAGCAGAGGCGTACAGGTCGTCCAGCCTTCCGAGCACCAGCAGCACCTTCAGCACCTCCACCACCACCTCCGAGACAGTTCACCGGCACTTGTTTTAGGTGCGGTGCGACTGGACACCGTTCATGAGAGTGTCCCAGCCCCCAGCAGTAGCAGAGAGGTCCACATCAGCAGAGGGCTCCACAGCAGCCTCCACCACAGCAACAGAGACCCCCACAACAGCAGCGACAGCAGCCCCCACCACCTAGGCCACCTCAGCAATAGCATCAGCATTAACATCAGAGGCCGCAGCAGCAGAGACAGCAGTTTCGACCGCCTCAGCGACCCCATCAGCAGCAGCAGCACGCTTAGAGGGGACAAGCACCTCCCCAGCCAGCTCAGGCTAGATTCTATGCGGCTCAGTAGGATCCGCAGTCATCTGGAGGAGTTGTTGAGGGTATACTTCCAGTCTCTGCGTGCATTGTATGTGTGCTGTTTGATTCCAGTGCATCGCACTGTTTTGTGGCCGAGAGCTTCTGTCGATTGACTGGATTATCGTTGGAGTCTTCTGGTGAGAGCCTATCAGTATCGACTCCCTTGGGGAGGACTGCAGTGTTGGGCCAATTTTGCTCATCTTGCCTCTTTCTAGTTGGGGATACCTTTCTACCTACCGATCTATTTGCATTGCCGATGTCTGAATTCGACGTTATCCTGGGCATGGATTGGCTCGCCGAGTACTATACCTTATTGGACTGCGCCGCGAGGACAGTCACGTTCTGTATACCCGGCATGCCTTAGTTCCAGTTCGTTGCTGAGCTCAGAGGAGAGCCCTTGTCTTGCTTGCTGTCCTGCGCCATTGAGGAGCCTGTTGTCGCTTGCATCGACTAGTTGCCCGTAGTTTGCGATTTTCCTGATGTGTTTCAGGAGATTCCGGGATTACCGTCTCGTCGACTCATTGAGTTTCAGATTGATCTCGTGCCCGGTACCGCGCTTATTTCGAAGGCCCCGTATCGTCTAGCACCGTTGGAGTTACGGGAACTGCAGAAGCAGTTGGACGAGTTGCGAGAGTTGGGTTTTATCTTTCTGAGCAGTTCGCTGTAGGGAGCGTCGGTACTTTTCGTGAAGAAGAAGGATAACTCGTTAAGGCTCTGCGTTGACTATCGCGAGCTCAACAAAGTCACAATCAAGAATAAGTACCCCCTTCCGAGGATTGATGATTTGTTCGATCAGCTGCAGGGTGCACAGTTCTTTTCAAAGATTGACCTGCGTTCCGGTTATCATCAGATTCAGGTCCGAGATGAGAACATTCTGAAGACGGCATTCAGGACACGTTACGGTCATTTTGAGTTTCAGGTCATGTCCTTCGGACTGACCAATGCACCCGCGGTCTTCATGCAGTTAATGAACGAGGTCTTCCGCCCTTATCTCGATCAGTTTGTTGTAGTCTTCATCGACGACATTTTGATCTATTCGAGGACCCATGAGGAGCATGAGCAGTACTTGGAGATTACCTTACTGACCCTCCACGCACACCAGCTGTATGCGAAGCTGGAGAAGTGCGAGTTCTGGAAGGAGGAGGTGAAGTTCCTTGGTCATGTGGTGATGAGGGAGGGTGTCGCAGTGGACCCCTCGAAGGTCGAGGCAGTGGGTCAGTGGGGCCAGCCCACCACTACGACAGAGATCCGTAGTTTCCTTGGTTTGGCGGGCTATTACTTGCATTTTATTGAGAGTTTTTCTCGTATTGCAGCTCCGCTAACCAGGTTGACTTGGAAGGGCGCAGAGTTTATTTGGAGTGACGCCTGCGAGCGATCATTTATGGAGTTGAAGGATCGTCTGACGTCCGCTCCTGTCCTCACTCTTCCCTCTGGGAGTGATGGATTTATTGTATTTACTAATGCCTCGCATATTGATTTGGGTGTTGTCCTGATCACAAGGTGTGGAGGGACTATCTTTATTGATCTGAGTTATCTTCGCACTGAAGGTGTGGAGGCACAATCTTTATGGGGTCAGGTTCGAGTTCTTCTCTGATCACAAGAGCTTAAAGTACCTCTTCTCGTAGTCTGAGTTGAATATGAGACAGAGGCGCTAGATGGAACTCCTGAAAGACTATGATTTCGATCTCCAGTACCACCCGGGTAAGGCGAACGTGGTGGTAAATGCTCTCAGCTGTCAGCCACGAGGCCTAGTGGCTCATATGATGATTCAAGAGTGGCGGATGCTTGAGGATATTGCAGCGTATGATTTTGAGTTCGGCCTGCAGTCTTCCATTGTGCAGTTATCGAGCCTGTCGATTCAACCCTCTCTTGTCGCAAGGGTGATCGAGACTCAGCAGGCTGATGCGTCGTTGCAAAGTTACATGGCTGAGGGGGCATCTGAGAGTCAGGCAGATTGGCAGATTGGTACAGACGGTGGACTTCGCTTCAGAGGCCGATTATGTGTCCCGGATATTCCAGAGTTGCGCAGAGATCTTATGACCGAGGCACATCGATCGTTGTTTTCTATCCACCCAAGCTCGACGAAGATGTACCGTGACATGAGGCGACAGTATTTTTGGGCGGAGATGAAGTGCCAGATCACCAGTTTTGTGGCCGAGTGTGACACATGCCAGTGTGTCAAGGCCGACCATCAAAGACCCCCTGGTCTATTGTAGCCGTTGAGCTTCCCGATGTAGAAGTGGGAGCACATGTCGACTGATTTCATTATGGGTTTACCGAGGACTCAGCGCGGTCATGACGCCATTTGGGTTGTTGTGGATCGTCTGACGAAGTCGACACATTTCCTTCCGATGCGTGCGACTTGGTCTATGAACCGGCTTGCGAGATTATTCATCGAGGAGATCGTGAGACTGCATGGCGTTCCAGTCTTGATCGTTTCTGACCGAGACTCGAGGTTCACGTCTTAGTTTTGGAGGAGCTTCCAGCGAGCGATGGGGACTGATTTGCAGCTCAGCACCGCGTACCATCCCCAGAATGATGGCCAGACCGAGTGGGTTAACCAGATCCTTGAGGATATGCTTCGGGCCTGCGCGAGTCATCTGCGATTGGCTGAGTTCCCATACAATAACAGCTATCAGGCAATCATCGGCATGGCTCCTTTTAAGGCACTATATGGCAGACCATGCAGATCACCGAGTTGTTGGACCGAGATTGGAGAGCGTCATCTCTTAGGTCCCGAGCTTGTGCAAGAGACGTCAGAGGCTATTGACATCATCAGGCAGAGGACGCGCACAGCTCAGAGCCAACAGAAGAGTTTTTCTGATCATCGGCGTCGTCCCTTTGAGTTTGATGTAGGGGACCATGTGTATCTCAAGGTCTCGCCCATGAAGGGCGTAGTTCGATTTGGGGCGAAGGGCAAGCTTGCCCAGAGATTCATAAGACCTTTTGAGATCACTGGGCGCGTTGGCGCCATGGCCTATCGGCTTGCCTTACCATCTCAGTTGTCTGGCGTCCACAATATTTTTCACGTCTCCATGTTGAGGAAGTGTGGGTCAAACATAGTTCCCGTTATTGATTGGCAGCCGCTGGAGGTTCGAGAGGACGCTTCTTACATCGAGCAGCCAGTCCATATCCTTGATCGGAAGGAGCAGGTCCTCAGAACCAAGGTCATTCCATTGGTGAAGCTTCAGTGGGGTCACCATTTTGTAGAGGAGGCTTCTTGGGAGCGTGAGGCTGAGATTCGAGAGCATTATCCTCATCTCTTTGATGATTGATCATGTGTTGTGTTTTGTATGTTACCTTTGATATTATATAGTATTGTTATGTCTCTTCTTCTTCATGAGTTATGCCTAGTTATGATGATTGTGTAAATTTCGAGGATGAAATTTTTATTAGGAGGGGAGAGCTGTAAGACCCATATCCTAGATCGTACCGTTCCGAAGACTTCCGCGGTCTTACCGGTCGAATTCCGTCAACCTTCAACCCTTAATCGATATTTACACGCGACCCTGATTCATATGTTGTCAACCCGTATCGACTCAACCCAAGACTATTACCCTAGCGACCGCGCCGTCGCTGCGGTTCCGATACCGCGACTCGGGCGTCGAAGCGATACCCTGGTCAAGAGTTGTAGGCCGACGTTCGGTGCGAGGAAACGCTGCGCGTTGTGAAACCTAAGGGAATCTCTACGAGGTGTCCCATCAATCCCATCAATCCATCACATGTCAAGTACACATCACTTTCACCCTTTCCCAAGCAAGACACAAAAGTCCTTCATGCCCATGCTTTTCTTACACAAAAGGGCCACAAAAGTCAAAAAGGTCTTACACACCCATCACCACCACATTCATCACTCCATCACCCATCACTCTCTCTCCCTTACATCTCTCTCTTTCTCATTTCTCATCTCATTCTTCTCAAGCAACAAAAATTCCATACGTATGAGCCTCTCCCTCCCTTTCCCAAGCTCCAAGTGTGGCCCACTTTCCTACCCCTTCATCTCCCATCCTAGCCATCCATTCCTCATCTCATCCATTGAAGTTGAAGCTAAGGTGCTAAGGGATTCATAGAAGCAAGAAGATCAACGGTGGGTGATCTTAGATCTTTGATTTTCATTCATTTTGTTTGATTAAGGTCCATGTATGTGGGACCCACCTTGATGTATATTTTGTATCAAAGAGGGGCCCATAGTGGCGGGGCCCCTCCGTCACCTCCGTTGTCTACTATCTCTCCTTTCTCTTTTTCTCTTCTCTTTCTATGATCATGGCTCACTTATATTGTGTGTTTTGTACCCATGTCATTTACATAAATGGGCCACCTTGATCCCTTTTGGGGCCTGCATGACCGGAAGGTCACAAAGGCCTAGATGAATGGGAAACACAAATATCAGGTTAATTTAAAGCAGGTGGACCATGTGGGACCCACCTTGATGAGGTGTACACCCACACCGTCCGTTGAGGTGGACGCACCAGTGGGAGTAGCCATCAGTGAAGTGTGATGTCAGTGGGTGTAGTTAACAGTGGAGTGTGTACGGACGGTGGGGGACCCATTCACGCCCTCCACCCCACGTGTGGGGCCACACCATGGCGCATGTGTTCTATCCAAACCGTCCACCCACTCTAGGCATGGGGAATCACGTCCGTGTGGGGCCCTCCTTGATGGGTTATCCATGCCAGATCTAATGGCTCACGTGACAGACTGAGTAGAGATACCTCGTTTCAAACATTGAGGTTATGGCATCGATTCCTTGTGGCGGTGGCTAAACAGGGAGGTGTGAACAGCGGTGGGGTCCATGGGACCCACTCCCGTCCTACACCCCTCCAAATGGGCCACACTAAGATGTTTGTGATCTATCCTTTCCGTCCACCATTTTAGACGGTGAACCATGACCGTGTGGGGCCCACTTCCACACCCAAATCCACAGCTCATGGGCAGACTGAATAGAGGTACCTTGTTTCAACACTTGAGGTCGTGGTATCGATCCCTTGGGGTGGCTAACATGAGCGTGTGTACCGACATGACATGGGAGTGTAACTGACGGTGGGGTCCACGAGACCCATCCACGTCGTCCATCCGTTTGCAATGACCCCACCATGTTGCATGTATTGGGTCCACCGTCCATCTGACGGTGGGACACACCCCATGTGTGGGGCCCAACCTTGATGTACGCGGTCATCCAGGCCACGGCCTGGACGTTTCTCATATTTTATATATATATATATATATATATATATATATATATATATATATATATATATATATATATATATATATATATATATATATATATATATATACATATATATATATGCTATGGTGGTGGGCCCTACGTGGGACCCACCTCTGTTGTGTCAGGGAGGAATAGAAAAAGAAAAGAAAGAAAAAGGTGAGAGGGACCACGTGCCCTCTCTCTCTCTCTCTACCTCTCTCTCAATATATCTCTCTATCTCTCTCTCAACCTCTCTCAAAATCTCTCTCTATCTCTGATACGTTTAGAGAGTTGTGGGTCCCATCTTATGGTAGGTGTGATCTAATGGTGGGACCTACCCCACATGTGGGATTGTGTATATGTGTACGTGTATATATATATATATATATATATATATATATATATATATATATATATATATATATATATATATATATATATATATATAAAATATTATATTATATGTAATATTGTATATATATACTATATATAGTTTATATATTATATTACATATAATATACATGATAGTGGGCCTTCATGTGGGCCCCCACCATGATGTATGGGTTGCATCCAATCCATCCATCCATTTGGACAGCCCATTTTATGGCATGGACATAAAGAATGAGCCAGATCCATAGTCCAAGTGGACCCCACCTTGGCATGTTATGAGGCCTATCTTAAATGTATCTGTGGTAGTCCATTGGGGCCCACTTTGATGTGGATGTAAGGCCCAGGTTATGAGGCCATTCGATGTACTTGTGGCCCATGGATGAGGCCCACTTTGATATATCTGTAAGGCCCATGGGTCGAGGCCCATTGGATGTATTAGGGCCCATGGGTTAAGGCCCACGGAGATGTATTAGGGCCTATGGGTTGAGGCCCATTTGATGTACATATGGGGCCCAATGGGTGCTGTAAGACCCGTATCTTGGTCCGTACCGTTCCGTAGACTTCCGCGGTCTTACCGGTCAAATTCCGGCAACCTTTGACCCTTAAATATGTACATCAAATGGGCCCACCTTAAATATGTGCCATTTACAACCGTCCAGCGTCCAGGGACGCTGGACGTTACAAATACACGAGGTGTGCGCTGCCAATGGGTGTACTATCGCAGCAGGAAAAAAAATAATTTTTGGAAGGGGTGTAAAAGTAGGTCCCACCTTGGTGTATCGGTACAATCTAAGTCGTCCGTCCTCTTTGCCATATCATTTTAGGCGTTGAGCCAAAGAATGGGTTCAATCCGATGATCAAGCGGGTCATACCAGAGAAAACGGTACTTTTACCCTTCTAAGGCTTTTAGGACCCATCTGGTCGTTTCTACACTCCAATTAAATGTCAACCCTTGGATTTTTACGGCATGTTTGAGCCCTAGAATCTGGTGGGCGGAGCGGATCTCCTAGGAGTGGGCCCCACATGTAAAATATATATATATATAAAATGAAGAAAGGAAGGTGGGCGTTACAGCAGCAGCTGCTGCTGCTGCCAGTGCAGGCAGCCTGCATGCGGCTTTGACGCACGGGCGGGCGGACAGCCACCCATTGCTCCAGCCATGGGCCCCACCTTAATGTTTATGTGCCACCTAAACAGTTCATATGATGGGCCACCCTCTGAAGTAGACCCACCCCAAAAACGGGCATGATCCAGATCTCAGGTGGCCCACACCACACGAATCAGTGTGAATTGAACTCTACCATTGAAATCTTTTTGGGGCCCACAGAAGTTTCAGATCAATTTGAAATTTGTGTTTTTACTCCATTCAGGTCTAAGTGACCTTATGAACGGGTTGGATGACATCTAAACATTACAGTGGGCCCCACATGGGACCCACAATGATGTATGTTTTTTAAGTCCACCATCCAGTGGACGGTGGCGCCCACCTTGACGTTGTATTGACTCCACCGTCCAGCAGACGGTGGAGCCCTCCGTGATGCATGTGTTATCCCCACTGTTCCGCGGCAGTAGGACCCGCCATGATGCATGTGATGCATCCAGACCGTCCATCCACTTGGTAAGATCATTTTTGGCTTGAGTGATGATTGGGTGGGCCACCTACGTTTGGGAAAGGCCCATTTAATTTATTTAAAGGCCTATGGGTTAGACCCATTTAATTTATTTAAAGCTTATGGGTTAGGCCCATTTGATTTATTTAAGGCCTATGGGTTTAGGCCCATTTGATTTATACAAGGCCTAGGGGTTTAGGCCCATTTGACTCATATAAGGCCTATGGGTTGAGGCCCAATTAGTGTAGCCAATTTGTTATATATTAGACTTATGAGACTAGGCCCAACTGATGCAATCCAAGGCCCACGGGTTTTAACCCATTACAATACACTTAAGGCCCATTGGTGTGGCCCATTGATGTGACCCATTGATGAATAAAAGGCCCATATGATAGAGCTCATTTGATGTATTTAAGGCCCAATGGGATGTACCTAAGGTCCATTGCAATGTGTGAGCCCAACATGGATTATGTAACGATATTTGCGACGATCGTGCCTTGGGATCAATGTTGGTTTGACGTCTGCATTGCGAGTGTAATGTTGGTTGGATGTCCACATTGCGACTCTCCTTAAGGCCCCTTGCTAGGCCCGTACTTATTGTGTATAGGCCGTCCAGGCCCATCTCCATTGTAAGGATAGTTTATCTCATTATAACATGTTTAGTATAGTTCCATGACTCATGATCATACGCATCATATTTATGCTTGATATGAGGAGTGACTGATCATAGCATATGCCTTCGGGCAGATTATTTATGGGACTCCGATTAAGCGGTGTTGCCCTGCATGAGCGCATGATACGCGCAGGATTTGCTGCATGATTGGATAACGTGACTCATGCATTTTACATTGTGTGACATGGTTATTGTACGCCCTAGCTACATCGGGGTCGTAGCCTCCACAGACGCATCTTGGTTGGCAGGATTGGATACCAGAAATCTTGTTCTACGTGGGGTGCTATAGATATCCTTGGGTGAAAGTCCCTAAACCCTTATGATATCAAGAGGTTGCTCCAATGTCTAGACCAAGTGGGTAGATGAACACTGAGTGCCGAATACCAGTTGGCTATGCTCTCCACTGTGTCGTGGTTGGTTGGAATGGGGTGCGGCCTTACTCGCCCTAGTATAGGGGGTAATGCTAGGCTGAGTCTGACCAGCTCGAGGAATGGATCCACAATCGACGAGTCACGCCCGATATTGACAGACGGATAGTGAGGTCTCATCCACTTACCTTATTGCGCGTAATGTGGCGGCAATCTGGTTTAGAGTGTACTAGACCCCGGTGACATCCCATATTTGAGCTGTATTGATGTGTGGACATAAATAAGGATATGTATGCTTGAGTTGCATTTCACATCGCATGGCCTTGGGATAGCCGATACCATTCATGTCTTGCATCGCATAGCCTTGGTACGGCTCATGATATTATGGATCCATCTGCATATTCCGTATTACTCTGACATTGCATGTTCATATTACTACCTTGCGCACACACTTTCACCACCCTCTAAGCTTTCTATAAGCTTATGCATGACTGTTGCGTGCAGGTGACGTTGGTTCGCAGCAGCGCTGAGGCAGGAGCATGTTGCAGATCATTTTGGAGTTTTTTATTCTTTACCATTGTATTTTCCTTTATGCTCATTGTACTTATAAAGTTTTTTATCATAGTGGACATGTAATGGAGTTCTTGGTTGTTGTTTGTGGGTTATGCCATTGGTTATGCTTATTACGAATCAAACTGACATTGAAAATCCTCCTCGTAGCATACCAGGATCAGAACCTGGCGAATGGGAGTTAGGAGCCATGAATGAATTTCTACAGAGGCTGTCGGTGCCGGATTCGGCAATCAGAAATTTTGTGAGCCCGGTTTTCGAGTTCGGGGCGTGACAGGTGTGGCCCATTTAATGCACATAAGGCCCATTTGATATATTCAAGGCCTAACAGGTTATGACCCATTGCAATGTACATAAGGCCCATTGGTGCGACCTATTGATTTGGCCCACTTGATAAACATAAGGCCCATATGATATGGCCTATTTGACGTATTTAAGGCCCAATGGGATGTACCTAAGGTCCATTGCAATGTGTGATCCCAACACGGATTATGTAATGATGTTCACGACGATCGTGCCTTGGGAGCAATGTTGGTTTGACGTCCACATTGCGAGTGTAATGTTGGTTGGATGTCCACATTACGACTCTCCTTAGGGCCCATTGTTAGGCCCGTACTTGTTGTACATAGGCCGTCTATACCCATCTGCTTTGTAAGGATAGTGCATTACTTTATAACATGTTTAGTATAGTTTCATGACTCATGATCATACGCATCATATGTATGCTTGATATGAGAGGTGACTGATCATAACATATGCCTTCGGGCAGGTTGTTTATGGGCTCCCGATTAGGCAGTGTTGCCCTACTTGAGCGCACGTTACGTTCAAGGATTGCTGCATGATTGGATAGTGTGATTCATGCATCTCGCACATTGTGATATGGTTACTGTACGCCCTAGCGGCATTGGGGTCATAGCCTCTACAGACGCATCGTGGTTGGCAGGATTGGATACCGAAAATCTTGTTTTACATGGGGTGCTATAGATATCCCTGGATGAAAGTTCCTAAACCCTTATGGTACCAAGAGGTTGCTCCAACGTCTAGACCGAGTGGGTAGATGAGCGTTGAGTGCTGATTACCAGATGGCTGCGCTCTCCACTGTGTCGTGGTCGGTTGGAAGGGGGTGATGTCTTACCCTCCCGAGTGTAGGGAGCAATGCTAGGCTGAGTCCGACCAGCTCAAGGATTGGGTCCGCTATCGACGAGTCAAGCCCTATATTGGCATACGGATAGTGAGGTCTCTTCCGCTTACCTTATTGCACGATATGGCGACAATCTGGTTTAGAGTGTACTAGACCCCGGTGATATCCCATATTTGAGCCATATTGACCGTGGACTTATATGAGGATTGTATGCTTGACTTGCATCTTGCATCGCATAACCTTGGTACGGCTCATGATATTATGGATCCATCTGCATATTCTGCATTACTCTGAAATTGCATGATCATATTACTACCTTGTGCACACACTTTCACCACCCTCTAAGCTTTCTATAAGCTTATGCACGACCGTTGCGTGTGCAAGTGACGTTGGGGCGCAGCAGCGCTGAGAATCAAACTGACGTTGAAAATCCTCCTCGTAGCATCCCAGGATCGGAACCTGGCGAATGGAATCTGGTAGCAGAGAATGAGGTTCTACGGAGGTTGTCTGTACCAGATTCGGTGATCGGAAATTTTGTGAGCTCGATTTCACAGTTTGGGGACTGACAGAAGTTGGTATTAAAGCATAACTTGGGAATAACCGAGAACAACATTACATATCTACTATGAGTGTAGAATGACCAAGTCCTAAAATTCGGATAGCTTCGCGATCTCCGTTTACAGACCCTTAACGTGCGTGCCTTCGAGAGCTTTCAAGTTGATAGGAGCCTTCGCTCTTTCCTGTAAGACATGCCGCCCAGGAGAGTGACCCGATCGACTCCCACACCACCACCTGAGGATCCCGCACCACCCCCTGCGGCTCCTGCATTACCACCTGCGATGCCCGTTCCACCACCAAAGATTCCTACTGCCCATCCTGAGTATGCTGCTCCTCCACCAGAGATCGGTGCGGAGCCGACCGTATCCGTGAGTGCCTCACAGTTGTAGCAGATGTTACAGGCTATGACGGCTACACTTCAGGGACAGGGCAGGCAGCCAGTTGTTTCACCAGCACAGAAAAAGCATGATCGTGCGAGTGCTCTCCTTCATGAGTTTCGACGGCTCGATCCCCCACGTTTCTAGGACGAGTCGGACCCGACTATAGCTGAGAGATGACATGCCGATGTGGAGAAGGTATTTAAGACGATGGGATGTGCGACAAAGCGGCGAGTTCGACTAGCCATATTTCTTCTCCATGGTGAGGCTGAGCACTGGTGGGCATCAGTTTCTTGAGCAGCAGGTGCTGATTTTGTATGGACTTGGGAGGATTTTGTGGATCGGTTCGACCGACAGTACTTCCCTGATCACATCCGATGACAGCGAGCGTTGGAGTTCAAGGCCCTGGTGCAGGGTGATATGATAGTGGCCCAGTATGCGGCTCGCTTTGTTGCACTGTCCAGATTTGCACCATATCTGGTTGATGATGAGGAGCGGAGATCCCGCCGCTTCGAGGATGGCTTGCGTTACGGTCTTCGCAGCCATGTTATTGGGCATGAGCTTCCAACTTTTGAGGAAGTGGTACGGAAGGCCGAGATTTTTGAAACTGAGTGAGCCGGTTCTCAGTCTGATCGCGGTCAGAGGAGAGACCGGAAGAGGCAGGCTTCTTCCAGTGATTCCCAGAAGCGTCGACCACAGCAGCAGAGGCGTACAGGTCGTCCAGCCTTCCGAGCACCAGCAGTACCTTCAGCACTTCCACCACCACCTCCGAGACAGTTCACCGATACTTGTTTTAGGTGCGGTGCGGCGAAACACCGTTCATGGGAGTGTCCTAGCCCCCAGCAGCAGCAGAGAGGTCCAAAGCAGCAGAGGGCTCCACAGCAGCAGAGACCCCCACAGCAGCAGTGACAGCAGCCCCCACCACCGAGGCCACCTTAGCAGCAGCATCAGCATCAGCCTCAGAGACCACAGCAGCAGAGATAGCAGTTTCGACCGCCTCAGCGACCCCATCAGCAGCAGCAGCACGCTCAGAGGGGACAGGCACCTCCCCAGCCGGCTCAGGCTAGATTCTATGCGACTCAGTAGGATCCGTAGTCATATAGAGGAGTTGTTGAGGGTATACTTTCAGTCTCTGTATGCATTGCACGTGTGTTGTTTGATTCCGGTGCATCGCACTCTTTTGTGGCTGAGAGCTTTTGCCGATCGACTAGATTACCGTTGGAGTCTTCTGGTGAGAGCCTATCAGTATCGACTCCCTTGGGGAGGACTGCAGTGTTGGGCCGATTTTACTCGTCTTGCCCCGTTCTAGTTGGGGATACCTTTCTATCCACCCGGGCTCGAAGAAGATGTACCGTGACATGAGGCGACAGTATTTTTGGGCAGGGATGAAGCGCTAGATCGCCAGTTTTGTGGCCTAGTGTGACACATGCTAGCGTGTCAAGGCCGACCATCAGAGACCCCCTGGTCTATTGCAGCCGTTGAGCGTCCCGATGTAGAAGTGGGAGCACGTGTCGACTGATTTCATTATGGGTTTGCCGAGGACTCAGCGCGGTCATGACGCCATTTGGGTTATTGTGGATCGTCTGACGAAGTCGGCACATTTCCTTCTGATGCGTGCGACCTGGTCTATAGACCAGTTTACGAGATTATTCATCCAGGGTGGACCATGTGGGACCCACCTTGATGAGGTGTACACCCACACCGTCCGTTGAGGTGGACGCACCAGTGGGAGTAGCCATCAGTGAAGTGTGCTGTCAGTGGGTGTAGTTAACAGTGGAGTGTGTACGGACGGTGGGGGACCCATTCACGCCCTCCACCCCACGTGTGGGGCCACACCATGGTGCATGTGTTCTATCCAAACTGTCCACCCACCCTGGGCATGGGGAATCACATCCGTGTGGGGCCCTCCTTGATGGGTTATCCATGTCAGATCCATGGCTCACGTGACAAACTGAGTAGAGACACCTCGTTTCAAACACTGAGGTTATGGCATCGATTCCTTGTCGCGATGGCTAAACAGGGAGGTGTGAACAGCGGTGGGGTCCATGGGACCCACTCCGTCCTACACCCCTCCAAATGAGCCACAGTAAGATGTTTGTGTTCTATCCAAACCATCCACCATTTTAGACGGTGAACCATGACCGTGTGGGGCCCACTTCCACACCCAAATCCACAGCTCATGGGCAGACTGAATAGAGGTACCTTGTTTCAACACTTGAGGTCGTGGTATCGATCCCTTGGGGTGGCTAACATGAGTGTGTGTACCGACATGACATGGGAGTGTAACTGACGGTGGGGTCCAGGGGACCCATCCACGCCGTCCAAATGTTTGCAATGACCCCACCGTGTTACATGTATTAGGTCCACCGTCCATCTGACGGTGGGACACACCCCATGTGTGGGGCATAACCTTGATGTATGCGGTCGTCCAGGCCACGGCCTAGACGTTTTTCATATTATATATATATATATATATATATATATATATATATATATATATATATATATTATTATATATATATATATATATTATTATATTATATATATAATATGTACTAATATATATATATGCTATGGTGGTGGGCCCTACGTGGGACCCACCTCTGTTGTGTCAGGGAGGAATAGAGAAAGAAAAGAAAGAAAAAGGTGAGAGGAGCCACGTGCCCTCTCTCTCTCTCTCTACCTCTCTCTCAATATATCTCTCTCGCTCTCTCTACCTCTCTCTCAATATATCTCTCTATCTCTCTCTCTACCTCTCTCAAAATCTCTCTCTATCTCTGATACGTTCAGAGAGTTTTGGGTCCCACCTTGTGGCACGTGTGATCTAATGGTGGGACCTACCCCACATGTGGGATTGTGTGTGTGTGTACGTATATATAGTTTATATATTATATTACATATAATATACATAATAGTGGGCCTTCATGTGGGCCCTCACCATGATGTATGGGTTGCATCCAATCCATCCATCCATTTGGATAGCCCATTTATGGCATGGACATAAAGAATGAGCCAGACCCATAGTCCAAGTGGACCCCAACTTGGCATGTTATGAGGCCTATCTTAAATTTATCTGTAGTAGTCCATTGGGGCCCACTTTGATGTGGATGTAAGGCCCAGGTTATGAGGCCATTCGATGTACTTGTGGCCCATGGATGAGGCCCACTTTGATATATCTGTAAGGCCCATGGGTCGAGGCCCATTGGATGAATTAGGGGCCCATGGGTTAAGGCCCACGGAGATGTGTTAGGGCCTATGGGTTGAGGCCCATTTGATGTACATATGGGGCCCAATGGGTGTGGCCCATTTAATCTACATAAGGCCCATTTGATGTATTCAAGGCCTAATGGGTTATGGCCCATTGCAATGTACATAAGGCTCATTGGTGCGGCCCATTGATGTGGCCCACTTAATGAACATAAGGCCCATATGATATGGCCTATTTGACGTATTTAAGGCCCAATGGGATGTACCTAAAGTCCATTGCAATGTGTGATCCCAACACAGATTATGTAATGATGTTCACAACGATCGTGCCTTGGGAGCAATGTTGGTTTGACGTCCACATTGCGAGTGTAATGTTGGTTGGATGTCCACATTACGACTCTCCTTAGGGCCCATTGTTAGGCCCGTACTTGTTGCACATAAGCCGTTTAAGCCCATCTGCTTTGTAAGGATAGTGCATTACTTTATAACATGTTTAGTATAATTTCATGACTCATGATCATACGCATCATATGTATGCTTGATATGAGAGGTGACTGATCATAGCATATGCCTTCGAGCAGGTTGTTTTTGGGCTCCCGATTAGGCAGTGTTGCCCTACATGAGCACACGTTACGTGCAAGGATTGCTGCATGATTGGATAGTGTGATTCATGCATCTCGCACAGTGTGATATGGTTACTGTACGCCCTAGCGACATCGGGGTCGTAGCCTCCACGGACGCATCGTGGTTGGCAGGATTGGATACCGAAAATCTTATTTTACATGGGGTCCTATAGATATCCCTGGATGAAAATCCCTAAACCCTTATGGTACCAAGAGGTTGCTCCAACGTCTAGACCGAGTAGGTAGATGAGCGTTGAGTGCCAATTACAAGATGGCTGCGCTCTCCACTGTGTCGTGGTCGGTTGAAAGGAGGTGCGGTCTTACCCGCTCGAGTGTAGGGGGCAATGCTAGGCTGAGTCTGACCAGCTCGAGGAATGGGTCCACTATCGACGAGTCGAGCCTGATATTGGCAGACAGATAGTGAGGTCTCTTCCACTTACCTTATTGCGTGATGTGGTGACAATCTGGTTTAAAGTGTACTACAACCCAGTGATATCCCAGATTTAAGCCGTATTGACATGTGGAGTTAGATGAGAATTGTATGCTTGACTTGCATCTTGCATCGCATAGCCTTGGTATGGCTCATGATATTATGGATCCATCTGCATATTCCGCATTACTCTGATATTGCATGATCATATTACTACCTTGCGCACACACTTTCACCACCCTCTAAGCTTTCTATAAGCTTATGCACGACCGTTGCGTGCAGGTGACGTTGGGGCACAGCAGGACTGAAGCAGGAGCACTTGCAGATCATTTTTGGAGTTTTTGTTCCTTACCATTGTATTTCCCTTTATGCTTATTATACTTGTAAAGTTTTTGATCATAGTGAAAATGTAATGAAATTCTTGGTTGTTGTTTGTGGGTTATGCCTTTGGTTATACTTATTACGAATCAAACTGATGTTGAAAATCCTCCTCGTAGCATCCCAAGATCAGAACCTGGCGAATGGAAGCTGGGAGCCGAGAATGGGGTTCTACGGAGGCTGTCGGCGCTGGATTCGACGATCGAAAATTTTGTGAGCCCGATTTTCGAGTTTGGGGCGTGACATAAACTCTCGCTGGAGAGAGATTTCCTCCTCTCTGCCACAGTGGACGAATACCATCCGTTATGAGGACTGTTGTGGGCCACCATCACCATCGTATGGGTTAATCTACATTGTTCATCAGGCTGGAAGGTCAAGAGGATCAAACCCTAGGTTTTCATCTCCCAAATTGACCAAGAAAACCAGAAAAAATCTCGTCCAAAATTCATCCGCAAGAAGCAGAAGTTAGAAACCTTATGCAAATCAAACAAGTCCATTCGTTGGTCGAAGTTGTGGCCCACCACCCGTAATCGGATGGCTAATCCAAACAATCCAAATGCAGTCTGGTCTAAAAATGATCTCCTCTACGTTGATAAGGAGGGACGAAGCAGGGGTATCTCTTTCCTTTCGCCGCACATGCGAGTTGCGTAAAAGGAGTTTCGCAGTCCTAATTGCTTAAGAACTACGTAAGACAGACTTGTTTCATTGGTTACATTCAGACAGTTTATAAAAGGCTCTACCACCCTCAAAAATGAAGGCAGAGAAACGTGTGTGTGTGTGGGAGAGAGAGAGAGAGAGAGAGTGAGAGAGAGAGAGAGAGAGAGAGAGAAGACGTGTAGCCGAGCAACAGTTTTCATCAGCCAGGCCTCCTATCGTCCAGCAGGGGAGGAAGAAAAGAAAGAAAAGAGAAGAAGAAAGAAAGAAAGAAGAGAGAAGAAAAGAAAAGAGAAAGAAAGAAAGAAAGTTGGAAAGGAAAGAAAAGAAAAGAAATGAAAAGGGAAGGAAAGGAAGAAAGAGAGGTAGAGAATTTGGGTGCCGAGTTGATTATTGGATCCCTGAACTAAGTCTGGGTGAGGTTTGAGTCGAGTTCGAGGTGAGGGTTTTATCCTTTGAGCTTACATTAATTTAAGCCATTAAATTCATCTTGCTTTTATGCGTGCCTTCATGAACATAATATTACCTTTACATGTACTTTATCTGGCCTTTTACATATCACTTTGAATCTTCCATGCTATTATATATTTCACCATCAATTATGCCTCTTTCGTGCCTTTTATGATGTGAATTATCCAACCTTTTCTTATCTTTAGAGATGCGAATTGCTTCGCCTTCCATATTTATATTTTTCTAGGAATTATCTTATCAATTGATTCAGTTTTTATTATTACAATTATTGGCCCTGCTGGAATTATGACATCACGTCAATATAAGGAATTTCTCTAAATTTATGTGAGGCCATCGACAAAAGCCTTACCCCTGCCTTATCAACTTATTTGAGTTGGCCTTGCCAGTCGTCTCTTTATTTAAGATGGCTACTGCCACTATCCTTATTATAAAGTTGACCCTTATCACTCTTCTTTGATTATGATTGGCCATTGCCACTTGTGTTGAGTTGACCCTCGTCGCTCTTCTCTTTATTATTTTAGCCTCATGCCGTCTATCTTTATAGTTCGGGCTTGTGTCTTGCTATTCCAGAACCTCTATAATTCATTTGATATTCTTTATGATTCGGATTCAGTTATATTCGTTATGATTCAGTTTATATTCTCTATAAGTGCAAGTGATGTGTAAGATGTATCACAACTAGTGATTCAAATATTCTATCATAGACGTAATGTGCTCCAGGTAGAGACCCTTTTAGGGCACGTAAGTCCTTGAACCTTCAGGTAGTGGTGCACAAATCGATGTGTGTAACTCACAAATGTAATGTCACATCACTCCAAAATTGGATGTCGCAAATAGTCTCTCCTTGAACAAATCGTGTCACATAATTCATCACATAATTCACCATGCCCATATGTTGTGCGCTCTGAAGAGTTCTCATAAATCCACGGTAGCATTGGCTATGTCGGCGAATATCCGTATAGTGAGGGTGCGGGTCGAGCTGGTTATCTATAAATTGTATTCCACATTATAATGATCACTACGTATGATGAGCCCCACATACTTTGCTAGGCATGTATCTCATGTAGGTTGTTTACGCATGCTGATACCCTCGTGTTAGTGGAGCACGGGACGTATCAGAACCTTACTTTACCTATTATTAATCTTTCGAATAATTGTTAATCTTAAAAGATAACCTTCACTATGAGTATGGTATTGATCCTCTCCCAACCGTATAGATTATACAAGTGATGTACAAGTTTAAAGACTTAGAGGGCCCACTTCCGGTAGAAGAGTACGGTGAAAGAATTCAAAGCTAGATTATTTAATTAGATTTATACTTCCGCTGCGAACTCAATAAATGTAATAAGCTTCCATTGGGAAGGCCTTTGATTATTCTTTTTACATTGATAAAATATAATCAATATAGTTAGTGTTATTCTTGTGAATGCTACCTTCTGAATGTAATTGGTTGTGATCCAAATGAAAAATAAAATAAAAATTAGAGTGCAATTTTCAAAAGAATCCAAGTTATACATTATTAACACCCGTCTTTCTTGGTCACAATTATGAACTCTGGTCGTGAAATCTCAGGCTGTTACAGGAAGTCATGAGCTTGCAGGAAAACTAAACTCTCTGGGATTAGCCTGTCAGCCCTGTTTTCCAAAAGGCCCAGATCCGACCAATTCTCCTTCCAAAGGTTGCAGGAACCCTGTCCCAGCAACCATTGAACTTTGTCTTCTAACATAGGAATCAACGCCTTAATATTTTCTAAAGTGGGGATGAGAAAGTAGATAGATGGCCCGACCCAACTGAGGAGAGGTCAGCTCTATATTTTTCTTTGGAGAACGAGGTCCAAAGGCTGTTGTCATTTCCAAATCTCGCTGTCCATGCCATTTTTAAATGAAGGGCTTTCATAACCTTCTTTCCATGTCTCACTGCCCTTGCTATATCTTATTCTTACTCTTACTCTTTTTTTTTCGGGTATTACTTATTTGTGATTCATAATTCAAATTTCTCTCTCTTTCACAATAAAGATGAGGTGAGAGAATATTGATCTAATGGTCCTTTGATGATCATTGACTCCATATTGGGGTGTGGTCCAAGACTAGTGCCATAGTAATTGTCGTTATGACTGAAGTCTAGAATGATCGTGTTCATGTGTGGGTTGTATTTGAGCACGGACCATAATACTCAGTATCTCACGACCATATTTAGTGACTTTTGTAATGGTTCTGTTGGGGAAAAATAGTTCCAAGTACAAAAACTCGGCTATGGAATGGACCGACTCTACTGACATCACTCGTGCTCCTAAGGCATTAAGGTTGACCGAGACATGATGCCTAAAGGATAGAGGAGACACATGGCTTGGATCTTAGGGATTTATACCCAACCAAAGCCCACATGTCCTGAGCCATAAGGAAAATCTCTAAGGAGGTCTTGGCATTATATGCATACAATCAACTCGACACATAAGACAACGACATCTAAATAGACCTACAAGGTCTAGGCTCAATGCCCTACGTCTGACCTTATTTTGACCTATTGCTCGAGTGACTCATTCGATCGGCTAGCTATGTATCAATTACGGGCTGGATAAGTCCTACCCTATAGAAGATACGTAGCTCAACCTTTTACAGCCAGCCCCAGTCTTACTCATCAAGTGCCTCAGCCAAGCCCGATTCAGTCGGTACTATCCATATATCGGGAAAGGAACGGTATAATATAAAATACCTTCCCATAGATCTCAGAAGATAATCTCTGATCTCAAAGATCTCAAGATCAGCCAGATTATAGATTGTATTGATATCAAATCGTCAGAATATCAGGAAAGAGTCCCTGTACAGCGGGATCCTCCCTTTCCTTTAAATAAGAGAGATTCCAAGGGTAAAATGGACGCAAAAACTCTATCCTAGAACCTCTCAATACTATAAGACCCCGATTCCTAGCCTGACTTTAGCATCAGAGGGTCCCCTGCTCTAGCCAGGGTCTCCTTTGTCTTCTTCCTGTGCAGGTACTCGAAGGTCTAAAGAAGGTGGACTAGATTTTTGCATGAACAGTTTGGTGTCGTCTGTGAAAAATCGATACGAAAAGTCATTTTCCTAGCTCTATCAAAAAGCTTTAAATAAACTACCATGGTGAGAACATGAAGAACTGTTTAAGAGGATCCTGATGAAGTTCCAGTTACAGGACCTCAAGCGATCAACCGGGCCCAAAGACAACCAGAACAACAGGAGAATCGCCAGGGCTCCGTAGCCCGCCAAGCGACCTTTGGTTCCTCCAGGCGTACTCAGAGGAACCGAGGGAACGGAAGACTAGAAAGAGAGGTCCAAGAGATCCAGAACGATATGAACTATATGAAGCAAATGCTAGAACAGTTGTAGCCCCATTCGGTGCAAGCCCCTGATCCGGAAAATGCTTGGTCGCGTGCTACCCGATAGCCGGTCAACCCTCAACCAACCGCTCTGCCGATTGCTCCTCAGCTAACTCAACATGTGGTGCTGGCTAAACCTGCCCCATCTCATTTTTCAGTAGTGGTCCAGCTACCAGCCTCAGATCTACGACATGAAATAGACCGCAGAAGGCGGGATAGACCTCTGGTCGAGGGAATAGACGACAGTTAAGAACCTTGTAAAGCTAGGATCCAAGATTTATGAAAAAAATTCTCAGACTTTAAGTAGAGTCGCTCAGCCGGCCAGATGGGACTTGACGAAAAGGAATCTCTGTTCGTACATTCGATATTACAGGTGCGACTACCCAAGCGATTCCGCCTTCCTCAGATCACGCCATATACTAGAAAGACTAACCCAACTGAGCATATTGAGTCCTTCCAGACTTACATGGAGTTACATGATGCTTCGGATGCTATTATGTGTCAAGCATTCTCCCTTACATTGGCGGATGTTGCTCGGCTTTGGTTCAAACAACTGAAACTAAGGTCTATTAGCTCGTTCATCGAGCTTAGCGACATCTTCATGGCCAATTTCATCGGAGGAAAGAAAAGACTCTAGGTGTAAGCACACCTGAAAAACATAGTCCAAAGAGAGGGAGAGCTCCTCAAAGACTATATTAAGCAGTTCAATCTCGAGGCATTACAGATTCAGAAACATTCCGATGAAACGACCCTCAATCCTATCATGCAAGGGGTAAGAGATAAACCATTCATTTTATCTTTTGACAAAAATCCTCCATCTACCCTTGCCGAGTTTATGGCTTAGTTGGAGAAATATACCAACGCCGAAGAAACCCGAATCATGCGAGAAGCCGCTCAGAACGCCAAAAACCCAGTGAAACAGTCATCCAAAAAGGAAATTGACTCGCCCAGCAGTAAGAAGTGGAAAGATGAGCACCCTCGAGACAATCGCAAGTCAGGCAAGCAACCCGACAACAAATTCTTAACTTACACCCCACTCAATAAATCGCAAGAGCTGGTCCTCATGGATTAAAAAAAAATGAAAGGTTCATAAACTGGCCCGACAAGCTCCGCGGTAACCCTAATCGTCGGAGTAAAGATAAGTACTACCATTATCATCGTGATCATGGGCACAATACAAGTGATTGTTATAACCCGAAATAGAAAATCGAGAGGCTCATCCAAGAAGGTCATCACAGAGAGCATATCGACCAAAGAACCAGGATGACAGAAAAATGGTTAGGTGACAATCAACCTATGAAAGAAATCTGAACCATTGTCGGTGGTCCCCGAGGTGGAGGCGACTCGAACAATGCTAAAAAAAATCACGCGATTGACAATCTGGATGATACTGACAATTCTAAGACCATCCAGATTGGTTTATAATTGGTGTCACCTTTGAAAGATAAACTGATAGCCTTGATGCGGCGATACGCCAATATATTCGCGTGGTGTCATGAAGATATGCCCAGGATTGACCCTTCGGTCATCACCCACTGCCTCAACATCGATCCGACCTACAAGCTAATCTGACAGAAACGACGCGCTCTCGATCTCGAGAGATACGCCATAATTAAAGAAGAGGTTAACAAGCTCCTCAAGGATAAATCTATCAAGGAAGTATACTATCCTGACTGGGAAGCTAATGTAGTACTTGTCAAAAAATCCAATGGAAAGTGGCGGGTCTCTATAGACTATACCAACCTAAACAAAGCTTGCCCAAAAGATAGTTTTCATCTTCCTAGGATTGATCAGTTAGTCGATAGCACTGCGGGGCATGAACTTCTTAGTTTTATGGATGCTTATTCTGGATATAATCAAATTATAATGCATCAATCTGATAAATCAAAGACCACCTGTGTTACTGACAAAGGTCTTTACTGTTACTGTGTGATGTCATTCGGCCTAAAGAATGCAAGGGCAACTTATCAACGGCTAGTGAACAAAATGTTTGCTTGGCAAATCAGTCGAACCATGGAGGTGTATATCGATGACATGCTCGTCAAAAGCATCGAAGAAAATGACTACATTATCGATCTTGAGGAGACGTTCCTTGTCCTTCACAAATATCGAATGAGATTAAACCCGAGCAACTGCGCGTTCGGCATGAGTTCGGGTAAATTTCTCAATTTTTTGGTTAGCCAACGGGGGATCGAGGTAAATCTCAAAAAGATCAGGGCATTACTTGACATGGAATCCCCAAAGATGATCAAGGACATACAAAGGCTGACTGGAAGAGTTGTCGCGCTCAACCGCTTCCTTTCCCGAGTTACCGATAAATGTCTTCCATTCTTCAAACTGCTAAAGGGCCGACAGATAGTATATTGGATGGAAGAGTGCGAGGCAGCCTTCCAATAGTTAAAAGCATACCTCGGATCACCACCCTTATTATCAAAACCCGAGCCAGGAGAAGTTTTACTACTTTACTTAGCAGTATCCAACGCAGCCATAAGCTCGGCATTGATCTGCAAATATGAAGAGAAACAGTTACCAGTCTACTATGTGAGCAAAGTGGTCGTTCTAGCAGAAACAAGGTATTCGCCTTTGGAGAAAGTGGCCCTCGCATTGGTGGTCTCTTCGCAACGATTACGACCGTACTTTCAAGCACATTCAATCGTCGTGTTAACCGACCATCCATTACAGCAAGTCCTTCAAAAACCAGAAGCCTCGGGATGCCTCACAAAATGGGCAATTGAGCTTAGTGAATTCGACATTCACTATAAGCCAAGAAGCCAGGCTGTGGCCAATTTTATAGTTGAAGTCACCCAGCAACCTGAACTAGCTGTCAATCATGGCTCAACTGAATCCAACATAGAGTTAGCTAATCACAAGTCAGCTACCACAATTCCCGCTGCATTGCCCGACCCACCCCATCAGCGTCTTTATGTTGATAGCTCATCCAGTCCAAGGTTAGCGGGGCAGGGGTCATCTTAGAAACTCCAGACCAAACTTACATGTAGTATGCCTTGAGACTTGGATTTCAAGCATCCAATAATACGGCAGAATATGAAGCCCTACTACTCGGACTCCACCTGGCGGCCAGTTTGAGAGTCACCCATCTCGAAGTATTCAGTGATTCACAATTGGCCGTCAATCAGATAACCAACGTCTATCAGACCAGTAAGGAGCAACTAAAAGCTTACTTACACAAGACGAAAGAACTGATTGATGGTTTTTAGCGATGTACCATTATTCAGATCCCGTGAGCAGAAAATGCCAAGGCTGACTTACTAGCAAAGCTCACCACCACCGATGAAGATGATATCCCCAGGTCTGTTCTGATCAAATACGTAGCGAAACTGAGCATCGATGACCCACTCGACTCGACAGTGCTACTAATCGACTTGGAACCCACTTGGGTTGATCCAATCATCCGTTATCTCAGAAACGGAGAGCTGCCTGAAGATCGGGCATAGGCTCGACGACTAAAAATTCGATCCTCCCGCTACACCATACTTAATGAGATACTATACAAGAAGGGGTTTTTTTGCACCTTTACTACGTTACTTATGAGGCTGATTACATTTTGAGAGAGATTTATGAAGGTGTCTGTGAAAATCACTTGGGAGTGCGGTCTCTAGCCCACAAAGTCTTACGACAAGGATACTACTGGCCGACCATTCAACTCAATGCTCGGAAGCTCGTCCAAAGCTATGATAAATGCCAAAGGTTCACGACTATTCCACGACAGCTGCTCAAAAAATTGACTCCTATGGCCGGCCCCTGGCCTTTCGCACAGTGGGGGATAGACATTATCGGACCATTCCCTAAGGGCAAGGGCCAAACTAAATTTTCTGTCATAGTGGTGGATTATTTTACCAAATGGGCGGAGGCTGAACGATTGGTCAGGATAACCTAACAGAAGATTATAGACTTCATTTGGAGAAACATTATCTTCCAGTTCAAAGAGCCTCGGACCATTATTACCGACAATGGAAAGCAATTCGATAATAGACAATATCGAGAAATGTATCAGAACCTCGGCATCAGGAACATTTACTCTTCTCCCCATCATCCTCAAGAAAATGGGCAAGTTGAAGCTGTCAACAAGATTATCAAACAACATCTTCGAACTAAACTTGATCAAGCTGGGCTGAGGAGCTTCCTAAAGTCCTAGGGGCTTACCGAACTATGGCTCGGATCGCAATGAGAGAGACCTCGTTCTCTCTCGCCTATGGATTGGAAGTAGTCATTCTAATCAAAATTAGCATGCCCTCCACCTGAGTAAGCTCATTTAATGAATGAGATAATGAAGAACTGCTAGCACTCGACTCGACCTCCTAGAAGAACGAAGGGAACGGGCTCGTCTTCGGATGACAGTCCGACAACAACAAGTGTCTCGATTCTACAATGCTCGAGTCAAAGTCAGGCGGTTCTGAGTGGGAGACATGGTCCTCCAAAAAACTTTCCAAAATACCTAAGAAGTTGGTGCGGGTACACTAGGACTCAACTAGGAAGGACCCTACATTGTTTCAAGCACCATGTGACCTGGGGCATATTGGTTAGAAGACCTAACCGGCCAACTACTCTCTCATCCATGGAATGCTGAGTATCTAAAGATTTATTATCCTTAGATCAGTTACTAGAGATTGTTCGAATTCTATTGTCGGACATGCACAAAGTCGCAACTATGTAAATTGGACAAAGGAGTACGAAAAATTGAGATATATTCATTACAATAAAGTTTACATTGGATTACATTAGTGTATACTTCAATGTTACATTAGTGAAGTGATAGAGACAAGCACAAAATAATAAATGATGAGGATCGACGAATATCAAGGATCGGGGACGCACCCCGGTTGTAGATGCTCTCAATCTCAGCCTGACGGCTGGTGCACTTAAAGTTTAAAAAGGGAGCAGAGAAGAATTTTGTTTGGTAAAATTTACTTCAAAGCTCGTCCATGATGCACCAGAAGCTAACTCAGGAGGTGGCTTAGGATCAACTGCTACTACCACTTAGAGCAATTTCGGGCGCCGCTTTGGGAGCAACATCAGGAGCTACCTCAGAGTCAACTACAATAGCACCAGAAGGGCCAGCTTCCTCAGCATCTGAACCACTGGACCCTGATCCGCTCTCGTTAAAACCTGAAAGATCGAGTTGACGGAAGTTCGCCTTCATCACCACCACGCACCGAGCATAACCACCCTGATACAAGTGGTCCCGCTCATCCTCAAAGGCGAGAGATTTAAGGTAGGCCTCTACAACTCCCCTCCAAGAAACGACCTTAGTTTTAGCCCTAATCTAATTCTGAATCGCCAGGGTCGAGACATAATCTTAGTGGCTCTTGTTACCGACCTCCTTACCAGCCTCCCGATCCTCTTTCAATTGCGAGGCCAACCGCACATTCTCTGCGGCAAACTCATCGAGGGTTCGCGTTACGGAACCCAAACATCCATCATCGTGGAAAGTCAAGCCCCAGTGGTTACAAGTTAAGCTTCCACCTCCTCCGCCCATCTGTTAGAATCGGCCAAATCGGAGCAGGCTCTTAGTGCGCAAGGCGCAAGCTGTAAAAAAAAGAAGAAAGAATAAGGTCGGTTTCATGTGAGAAAGTTTATTAAAGAACATGAAATATGATGACTTATCTCTAGAAACATCCTCACCATTTTACCAAGTGTCTACCTCGCAGGAGCGTTGAAGAGGTTGTCAAATTCCTCCTCACTCCCATGGCGGGTCGCCCAGGGTAGCATCTCCTCGATGTACCAACGGAAGCCCTACGCCTCCTCTTGAGTTGTCTCTCCTCTCAAGGGCTCCTCCATTCTCTCCTCCTCCCCCTGCTCAAGGACCTGTTCTGCAACGGATCCTGGCTCAGCAGTCTCCTGAAGCTCGGGAGGTACTGCGTTCACCGCTTCTACCCCTTCATCCGAGACTTCAATGACGGTTGGAGCGATTAGGGCGGCCTTCCCTTTACTCTTTAAGACTATCTTCAACTTCTTCGCAGGGCAAAGCTCAGTACTCAGGGGAGCTTTCATTTTGGAGGGCGGGCGAAGGGTAGGTCGAGCTTCAGACATTTCTATGACAGGCAAAAAATGAGTTAGACACAGTAAACAGTGCAAGGCATCAACTGGAAGTTATACCTGTCAAAGCGGAATCCAGACCCGACTTAAAAAGGCGTTCTGGTTGAAGAAGCCTCTTCTAAGACCTCTGCTCCAGACTCAGAGCTCTCAAGTCCTTGATCTGGGCCAAGGAGCCGAGTCCGAGCTTCGGTTGCGTCTTAAGAATATCTGCAAGGCATACATAGTTAGACTCTGCAGATAAGAAGTAATAAAGGCATATAAGAAATAATAAAGGCATAAGGAGGAAAAGGGCATGTTGAGTCACTTGCCCGAGAAAAAGCCCGAGGAACAAATCGTACAAAAGATCCAGGCTCAGCTGTCTTCTAGCGTCGCATGCCCAGAACCACCGATCTCTTCAGTGCTTATTAGAGGAAGGGGGGTCGGTTATCAAAGATTCACCCTTATTCCGCCAGGCACATAAGAAGTACCAGCCAAGTTGCTGCGGGTTCGGCCGCACCTGATATAGATAGAGAAACTTGTCGATGGACAATGCGGGGTGCTCCGTCTCAGCCCATAATACTACACACCCAAACAAGTTTCTCCACCCGTTCAGAACTACCTGCCCCGGAGCTATGCAGAGTCGGGCAAGCAGATCTCGAGCGATCCCCTGGAGAGGTAGACTTAAGCCGCATTGCATGGTGACTTGAAAAATCACAACCATCCCAACAAGAGGTTGGTCGAGCAGTTCATTCTAAAGAGGGAGACATAAAATGACTAAGTCAAGGATGTGATACCATCCAAGTCATTCTCAATTAATACAGAGGGTCCAGGTCTCTTTTGTTCATCTTCGGCCATTTCTCCCTCCGCCATTGACTCGCCGGCTTCATCAGCCTCATCATCCTCTACCTCTTCCGGAGGGTTGGGCCTACTAGGAGCAGTTTCCAATATTGTTCCCCTCCAAGAAAAGGGACCCATTGTACTAGACGGGGCCACCGGACGTTGTGCCAGTGATTCCACCATCCTTTATAAATGCCTGAATGTAGCATCGGCGTCTATGGCCATCTCTGCCAGCAATGAAGGTGATTCTGAAATGGCTCAGAAATGGTTCACTTCACCTTCGTCACCAGAAACTGTCTCCCGAGGGCTTGCGGAGCCTTGTATTATCAAAATAAATGAAAGAAAAGGGAGGGAGAGAGTTAAGGAGCTCACCAGAGATTTCAGAAATGGCCAGGAAGACGAGGAGAGTAGTGACAATAGAGAGCAAAAGGGGAAAAAGAAAAGGTCCGCGAAAATGGGAAAGTGGGGTCAGGCTCCTCCTCTTATAGTCGTGCAACAACATTTAAGGAGAAGTCGAATGGACACTTGCGTTGACTCCCCTTCCCAACACCAGGCATACCCCCATGCGCCGTATGGATCTCCTCCACCACGTGTCCGCTTCTCATAAGTCACAGCAACGAAACGACGGCTGCACTCCCATGTGACCTCGATAATCAAACCGCCACATGTTTTGGATGGGGTAACATGCCTCGATAATTGTGCTGACCACCATGCGGGCAATAAATGCTCCATCATAAAGTCGGTCCAACTGTAATCCGACCCAATACCATTTTACTTGGTCTTAAGAGGATCGACGCAAGGAGTAAGGGGGCTTACTGTTGGGGAAAAATAGTGCCAAGTACAGAAACTCGGCTATGGAATGGACCAACTCTACTGACATGACTCGGGCTCCCAAGGCGTTAAGGCTGACCGAGACATGTATGCCTAAAGGCTAGAGGAGACACATGGCTCGGATCTTAGGGATTTATACCTAATCGAAGCCCACATGTCCTGAGCCATAAGGCAAGATCTCTAAGGAGGTCTCGGCATCATATGCCTACAGTCAACTCGACACATGAGACAACGACATCTAAATAGACCTACAAGGTCTTAGGCTCAGTGCCCTATGTCCGACCTTAGTCCGACCTATTGCTCGGGTTGGTCATTCAGTCGGCCAACTATGTATCAATTACGGGCCGGATAAGTCCTACCTTATAGAAGATACGTAGCTCAAACTTCTACAACCAGCCCTGATCTTACTTAACAAGTGCCTCGGCCAGGCCTAATTTAGTCAGTACTATCCATATATCGGGAAAGGAACGGTATAATATAAAATATCTTTCAGGAGATCTCGAAAGATAATCTCCAATCCCAAAGATCTCGGGATCAGCCAAATCATAGATTGGATTGATATCAAATCTCCAGAATATCGAGAAAGAGTCCCTGTACGGCAGGATCTTCCCTCTCCTATAAATAAGAGAGATTTCAAGGGTAAAAGGGACGCAAAAACTCTCTCCCAAAACCCCTCAATACTATAAGACACCAATTCTTAGCCTGACTTTAGCATTTAAGGGTCCCCTGCTCTAGCCAGGATCTCCTTTGTCTTCTTCCTGTGCAGGTACTCGAAGGTCTAAGGGGGAAGGGATTTTTGCATCAACAGGTTCCAAACAAAAAATTTGGCAGCATGATCCCTTAGATCAAGGACATGCACAGGCCTCATCAAGCACTATCACTCAAACTTCCAATAGCATTTCCCTAATTGGAGGTCATGCGTGGGACTCATCTACCATTAAGAGGGGATGTCCACAAATGTATGACATGTACGGAGCACGATAACCGTCAAAATGATGGAGAATAGGGTGAACAATGTGCGATTTGGGCTCAAATATCGATTGGGGAGCGTGGTGCAAGTGCATGAAAGTAACCACCCCGTGTGTCAGAATTTGCAAGGTGGTGCTCGACCTGGGCATTAGAAAAAGAGAATCGTGCACACTTTGGATGCTTACAAAAGTGCACCAGCAGGGTGTTGGCACTTAGGGTCTACACTGGTGCACATCAGTGCTCTTCATATTCATTTAGTTTTCTATTAAATTTTACCTTTTCAGGGAAATCCGATAAAAAGTGCTTAATGATGAGGATTAAAGGGGTATTTAAATGCAAAAATGGAGGAAAACTGAGTCACTTGTGGCCTATGATTGGTTCAAAAGATGCTAGGTCACAGCTATTGCACACTCCATGGTGGTGGGTCGAGTCAGACTAACCGACTTGATTTTAACACCTTCAGTAGAAATGTAAGACTTTAGTAGAATTGTTATATCTCTCTCGTTACAACTCAGATTTAGCTGATTTTAGAGCTGTTGGAAAGATAATTCAAAGGGCTATCAATCCATACCAAAATAAGAGTCATTTGAGCTCAAAGGGCCCACCAAAAGTTATCACAAAGTGATTATATGTTGCGATTCCTTTCGGCTTCACAACTAAGTCTATAGGTGTACGAAGGGGAAGTTAATTTTTTTTTTCAAAAAATTTCCTCTTTGTTCATCTCAAAAAAACCTTTATAAATGGGAACTCCTCTACATAAAATAGGAGACTCATCCCGAAGTAAGATGAAATAATTACAAAAACACCCAAAGGGGCTCAGACGATTTTAATCGCACTTAAACCCACTTTGTGTAGAAAAATGTTACCTCAAAATTGACGCGAAGATTGGAAAGATTCTTGAAAGAAACATGAGACTAAGAAGCACTACCAAGACTAGCCAAAAAATCTGCTGGCAGGTTCCCTTCCCTTTGTACGTGCACCACCCTGCCGTTTCAACTGACTAATTCTAAACAGTCATGCCTTCCATTTCCAGCCTGGCTGCACCAGCCCATTAATCACATCAACTCCCAGCCTCGAATCTGATTCAATAATGATGTGATCGAAGCCCCTCTTAATACCTCTAAGAAGGCCATCATGTACCGCTCGCAGCTTAGCAACCGTGTTAGTCCCAAAACCATAACCATCTGAAAAGGCAAAAATGAAATCACCCCTCCCCTTTACATATTCCACTTCCACTAGAACTCACAGGATTACCCCCTAGCAGAACCATCAACATTAATTTTGACTCAACCAGGCATTAGCTTTTTCCACATTACCACTTCTGGTCTGTCGCCGAGATTGGCAATTGACAGGGAGAATTTATGAGGCCCCCGCGACCTTGGCGCACCTCCACCGTTATGAGTAACATTAAGCAAGGCATCCCACCGTCTGATTTTAGCAACGACCCTATCAAGGGACACCGTTCGACCCTCAAAAATGGCTGCATTACGAGCTTTCCACAATTCCTAGATAATTAAGCAAGGAAGTAACATGAAACTTACCGAACATCAATGCATGACATTAACAGCTGCCCACCATTGACCCAACCTTGCTTCAATCAAAATTGCTGGCATGACGTTGATACCAACCCAACTGCCAATGGCTCGCCAAACAATCTGTGCCAACCTGCTGTTTACGAAGAGATGAAGTGGAGATTCGGTGTCAAAGGACTGACTGTTGCAGTAAACACACTTCGACGCAAGCTGAACTCCCTGGGATTGCACTGCATTATCCACCAAGACTGTATTTTGAATCACCTTCCAGATGAGGAGAGAGATTTTGGGGGGAAATTTCATGTACCACACCCATCGAGACCAGCTACGACTCAGACTTGACACCCTGGACAATGGCCAAGCAGATTTAATAGAAAAAACCCCTGATGGAGTTAGTGGCCAAAATGGCAGATCAACGTCGTCTGTGGTGCAAAAACCTACCTAAAACACGTGATCGATGATAGATTGAGGAAGAAAAAGAAGCGCTACAGAGGGAGGGAGAGGACCAGATGGTTCAATCACCTAACAAACTTGAGTATCCTGCAAACCAACAGGCACTTCTGCTTCAACCAGCAGGTGGAGAGGGCCCAGACCCGTCCAATTCGTAGTCTAAAAATTACGATATCCTGCATCAATTTTCCATTGGACATGAGAATCAACAGAAGGAAACAGGTCCCTTATACATTTCCATAGGGGGGAAGATTGCCAGCTTGTCGTATTGAATCTGCCTGCATACACATCTCGATGATACTTCGCTATCATGAACACCTTCCACACATTTTCCTCGATCCCAAATTTAATAGTCCAAGCCATTTTAAGATGGAACGCCCTCATAATGTCAGCAAGTTTCCTGAATTCAATGCCCCCCTCCTCTTTTTTCATAGACAATAGCTTCTAAGACTTATAGTGACACTTCATACTCCCCTCAGACCAGCCCTAAAAGAAAATGGCCATATGTTTTTCAATTGATTGAAGCACCTGAACATGAATATGGACCGCTGTCATAGAATGGACTGGAATGCTAGAATGAATGTTTTTAATGAGTACCACTCTCCTTGCTTGTGATAAGATACAACCCTTCCACCCATTGATATGCCCCACTACTTTATCCACCAAAGGCTTAACCTCACTTGCTTTGAGCCTCCCATCAATTATAGGAACACACAGATACTTTAAAGCAGACTGCGATTTCCTAAAACTGAGAATTCCTTCAATTAATCTTAATCGAGAACGGGACAACTTTTTGGAGAAATAAAAAGAACATTTCTGCTGATTTATCCTTTGTCCCGAGGAAGCTTGGTAGGAATCCAGAAATATCTCGAGCTGTTTGAGAGAACGTTTGCTCCCATTCGTGAAAAGTAATGTGTTGTCAGCATATAGCAAATGAGAAATGATAGGGCACCCCCGCCCGAGTGCAAATGGAAGGCTGATTGAGCTAATTGAGCTAATTCTTGGTGTTTTGAAAAGGCATTCGAATGACCTCTAAACACTTGGAGTAATATTTTGGCTCCTAGACCTTGAATTAAGAGTTTTGGACTCGTTTATCTCAAATGCATGCTAGAATCTATGAGTAACATTTGGGATCATGCAGTTTGGGGGGGTTTGCCTGTTTCTTACCTTTTTTTATATATTATTAAATATATAATTTTTAAAAAATGATTTTGAAGTTTCTTTGGCCTGTATAGCTGACCCATGCTCGAGCCTCTGAGTTAGTCTATGGGTTGGCAGCTCATTCTGATTTCAATAACACGTATTGATGTATCTCATGGTCATGGCTCTTCCAATTTAGTTATGTCCTATGCTATGGAACATTAAGAATTTTATTTAAGCCTGGTGGAATTCTCCTGGAAAAAATAGAAGAAGGCCCCGTTTGTTAAATCTGAAGTCTAAAGCCTGAATCTGAAATCTAAAGCCTGAATATGAAATATGAAAGCTGAATTTCAAATCTGAAGTAAAAAACTTGTTTGGTAATTATAGCGGAAGTCTGAAAATTAAGTACTGAATTTGAGACAATATGTTTGCTAACAAACATCTGAAATGTCTAAAATACGTTAATTTGATGCATTTGCCCCTATCTCCTAATTGGAAATGTTTTACATTATAAAGAAGTTATTTTTTATTAAATGAAAATAAAATTATTCTATTTAATTCAAATAAACTATAGTAATTAAGAAAAAATTAAAATATCATTATTCATAAATATACAGGTAAATTCCTTATGAGGAGTATCCAAAACTCAGTTTAGGACATTAGACCAAAATGAGGAGTATCCAATACTCAAGTAGGATATATAAGATGAAACAGTGAGAAAGAAATGCCTACAGTTAAAACCTTCCTAAACTCTACCTTGATGTTTATATTCCATCCACAACATTTATAAGGCCATTTGACTGAGATGAAGTAAAAATACCGTGAACTTAAATCGATACAAAACTTTTGTGGCCATATAAATGTTTCAATGGTGGTCACAAAATCTCCATTATTTCCTATCGTGCGGCCTATTTAAGTTTTGAATACATCTTATTTTTGTTTGCATGTTGTAAAGTAAGCTCCAAAAATGGATGGATGGACTGTTTTCTCATGAACATCACAGTAAACCCCACACAAAATCTTTCCTAGAAAGATCGTGTGGAAGGCTTTCAAGGGAGGAGGCAAATTAGATACTAACAGGTTGAATAGGAGACTCGCTACTGAAGTGACGTCACCAAATTATGTGAGAGCCATCATGATGTATGTGTTGTATCCACTCCATTCATCCATTTGGAGATATCATTTTAAGGCATCAAATAAAGAATGAGTTAGATCCAAATATAGAGTGGACCCCACCACATAAAAACAGTGGGAAGAGTGACGCCCACCAATGAAACCTTCTTAAAGTTTACTATGATGTTTGTTTGAGATCTAACATGTTCATATGTTAAGACAGACATTAAAGAAGGTAAAAAACAAATTTCAGCTTGATATAAAACTTTTATCGCCCATAGAAATTTTTAACAGTGGTTGGCACTCTCTCCACTGTTTTTTATTGGGGGGTCCATTCGAGCTTTGGATCTAACTCGTTATTGGGCTCATACCCTAAATTTATATCACCAAATGGATGGATGGCGTGGATACAACACATTATTATTTTGGGTCTCACATAACCTGGTGACGTTACTTCAATAGCCGCTAATCCAACTGTGAAACCCTGGTAACGGATTGGCTACTCCCCCTGTGGTCGGTGCTCTGTGGGGCCACTATGATGTATGCTTTTCATCCATTCCTTCCATCTATTTTTACCTATCATTTTACCGTATGAGACCAAAAATCAGGTGTATCCCAATCTCGATTGGACCATATTACAGGAAACAATGTTGAATGAGCATCGACCATTAAAAACATTTTGGGGGCCATAAAAGTTTTGGATCAAGCTGATTTTTGTTTTTTTCCCTTCGTCTGGGTCTGTATGACCTAATCAACAGATTAGATGTCAAATAAACAGTACAGTGGGCGTTAGGAGGTTTTTAATGGTGGATATTCGATAACCAATGTTTTCATGTGGTGTGGTCCACCTAAGATTTATATTCCTCTCATTTTTGGGATCAATCCCTAAAATGATATTTAAAAATGGATAAATGGAATGGATGAAAAACATAGATCATGGTGGGGTCCACGGAGCACCAACTCGGGCGGGTGTCAGGGGAGTAGCCAATCCATTTATGGAAATCCACCTCCCTGCGAAAGCCTTTCGCAAGGTCCTGCGCTGGTAACTTAGGTGGGGCCCACTGTCACATTTTTGAAAAATCTTCTCCGTCCATCCTTTTGTTGAGTTCATTTTAGGATATGAGACCAAAAATGAATCGTATCCAATGTTCAAGTAGGCTGAAAAAGTGATAATTGAACGTCTACAGTTAAAATATTCGTGGGGCCAAAAAAGTTTTGAATCATGATATTATTTGTGTTTTCAGTTCATCCCATTACAAATGACGTTATTAATAGTATGGATGGCATTTAAATATCACTGTCAAGCCTAAACCTAGGGAGGTTTCAATTGTAGAAATTTCCCTAACCACTTTTTCCTCTAGCACGACCCAATTGAGTCTTTTATCCTGTTCAATTTTGATTTCATCTCCTAAAATCAGCTCACAAAATGGATGAATGGAGAGGATTTCTGAAAAACATCACGGTGGACCCTGTCTAAGTTTCAAGCGTAGGAACGAAAGTGTTTTGCAAGAAATCCTCGTCCGTACGACATGGACATAAGCGGATTGGCTGGTGTACCACACACATATGTAACTACTAGTGTATTAACATCAACAAGTTTTGTGGGTCACGTAATGAAGTATGTGATATATCCAAACCGTCCATCCATTTTTAGAGCTCGTCTTAAGGCTTGAGCAGAAAATTAGGACAGATCTAAAGGTCAAGTGTACCACGCTGCAAAAAGTAGTGGGGGATTGAACATCTACCATTGAAATCTTTTTGGGGGTCATGAAAGTTTCGGATCAATATGAAGTTTGTTTTCCCTCTTCATCCAGATATTTTTGACCTTATGAACATATTGGATGGAAAATAAACATTATGGTGGGCCCTAAGAATTTTTTAACGATGAAAATCATTATCCGTGTTGCTATTTTTGGTGCGGTCCATTTGAGCTTTGGATATGATTCATTTTTTGGCTAATGCTCTAAAATGATCTCGAAAAATGGATGAACGGTGTGGATATAATAAATACATCATTGTGGACCCATGTAACTTTGATCTCGTTTGAACCGTTCGCACAACTGGGAGCTCAAGGACCATAGGCACTCGTCTTCCCACTACACGTACATACTCCCCCTACCACCCAGGGTCATGCTCTGTGGACCCATCATGATGTATGTGTTTCATCCATTTCGTTTATCCATTTTTCCTTGGCATTTTCGGGCTTCATACAAAAATTGAGAGGGATATAAATCTCAGTGGACCACACCACAGGAAAATAATAGTGATTGGATATCCATCATTAAAATTCTCTTAACGCTCACTTCACTATTTATTTGACATCCAATTTGTTGATTAGGTCATACAGGCCTGATGAAGGGAAAAAACAAAGATCATCTTGATTCAAAACCTTTATGGCCCAAAAAGGTTTTTAATGGTCTACTTTTATTCAATTTCCATTGGTTTTTATGGTGTAGCTCACTTGAGTTTTACACATACCTTATTTTTGGCTCATGCTCTAGAATGATCTGAAAAAGTTGATGGACAGTGTGGATTAAACACATAAATCATAGTGGGGCATAAAGAAATTTCACAGGTTAAAGGTTGATTTTGTATTTCGCAAACAATTTAGAAGAAAAAAAAAATTACCGTAGTAACTTGAAAAATGGTACTTTTGAAAGCAAAAATTTTTGTTTAATGAAAAATCATGGAAGCAAAAATTTTTGTTTAATGAAAAATCATGAAGCGCATTCCGCGTTCACCATTAAGTCTTACTCCTATCACGGAAAGAATTCAGTGAAAAACCACTTAGCACTTTTCGTCTTCCGCGTTAACAACGCATTAACAAACACCACTAAATACAAATTTTTTTTCCAATTCCACGTTAAGTACAAAAATTAAGCATTAACAAAAACGGCCAAAGTGTGGAAGTGGGTCTCTAACACTACTATTGAAACGTAAGATATGTTAGATAGTATGGAGATGTGCAGTGATATGAAATTGAAAAGCATTATTGTCGCAACGGATTCCCACATTATTGTGGAAGTGGTCTCTAGCCAAACACTCATCTAGCCTTGGATCATCGTATTGTGCTGGGTCCATCTTAAATAAGAGAGAATCCGTTGGTCTTATTTTTTTCTCACTCTGCGTGAAGGCAACTCAGTTGCCGATTTGTTAGCGAAGACGGCTAGTGGTGATCGTCTGAATTAGATTTTCAAAAGAAGAATCGACCTTCCTTGAGAGATCAGGGGATCTTTGGTCCTGGATAATGCAGGAGTCGGGATGCTAGGGAGAAGTAGAAAATCTAAAAGGGTGGAGGGTTAACCTAGTTGTGAGGGCTGCTGTCCAACTTTCTTCCTTTTGTTCTTTCAAGGGTGTAGGCTTTTTGCTTTACGATGGGAGATTTTAGGGAGATGCCATAACTAGGGGAAGTTCTATAGAGGTTGGAGAAGCTTTAAGCTCAGCGCTCTTTTTTCTTTTTTTTTTTTGGTAGAGTTTGTTGTTTAGGGGTATATACAAAAACAGGGGGCACCACAAAAAGGATGGGCCTCACCCCAACGAAGCCACATTCGGGCAGCCATAACACCCTATACAAGCCGCCTATCGTATCCAAAATGCACATCTAAGCTAAGACAAGAAAAACACCCCCTGAGAACTGACTAAGAAGATGCTAAGGGGGGGAAAACAAACCGAACTGCACAAACTAAAACTGAAATAGAAACGACTACCGCAGCCAGACCTATTTGGTACGTTCCTGATAGCCCCTAGACGTGTAATATCAAGCACCAGGAGGCCCCTCACCTCCTGGGGGAGGGCCACAAAGAAGGAGAGAAGGGCAGACTCTTGTCTCCCACAGCCTAAATTTGCCATGCCATCCGCTGGCCCGTTTCCTTCTCTGTAGATATGCTGAAATACAACATTACAGGAGGAACTAAGAAGCCTCATTCTGTCAATCCAACTCTTCTATTTCCAACCTGTACAAATGCTTTCCTGCAGAAACCTGACCACCGATAAGGAGTCTACTTGTAGTCTTTAAATTTCATCCAAATTTAACAAAGTTTCAAGTTGTGTGCTCCCACATTTCTTTAAATTAATTAATTAATTAAATTAAATTAATAATAATGAAAGTAGTGTGAGTCTGAATTTGTGCTGCTTGTCATGCCAGTTGTAAAGTCCCTGATATCTGTTACGGAAGGGGACTTGTAGGGGGTGCTTCTTCACTTTGGCAACTAGGGATTTGTTTTGGGGTTAGTTGATGTAGTTTCATTTTTATTTATTTATTTATTTATTTATTATCTCCTTTTCTTTTCTAATCTGTACAGGGCTGTCGTTGCGTGGGCTATACTATTGGTGAGGCCCAAACCTTGTTATAGCGCCCTCCCAAATGCATGCGCAGATATGTTGGAAAAAAAAAAAATAATAATCCATATGGAATGATTCCAGATTCCTTGGAAGGTAATCCTGACGTCCTTTCCAATGGATTCCGACTTGTTTCGTTCTGCGTTAGTTTGACCTCTTGTCTATCGATCCTGAATCAGGTCCAATCTCAAAGTGAATTCTTTGATCAGTGTTAATATAAACAAAAATGGGACTGCAGAAAAATTATAGGCCATGCCATAATGAGGTGTTACGGCGGACACCCAACCCAACCTGAATTTTCTCGACCCAAACCCAACCCGAATCATATCAGGTTGGCATTTTCCAACCAGAGCCAAATCAAAGGACCTTATCAACCCGATCCGACTCGGGTTGGATCAATGAGGTTGGGTTTAGCCGAACTTATTTTCCAGCTCTACCTAAGACTGCGGTCATACAAGCATTTTGGTCTCCTCCAAAAGGGTAAATTGGTCATTTAAATGCAATCCATTTGACGAAATGTATAAAATAAATCCTTGTAGAATTTCTAGGATGCAACTATAATCAGACAAATGAAAGGCAGAAAACTCTAATTATACAATAAATTTATGTGCGTTACTGTAATTTTTCCTGGAACAATCTTATGGATTAGTGATCATTTCCTGGAACATCGTCCTCTCTCTCTCTCTCTCTCTCTCTCTCTCTCTCTCTCTCTCTCTCTCTCTCTCTCTCTCTCTCTCTCTCTCTCTCTCTCTCTCTCTGCAGAATGCATCTTCTTCCATCAAAAACCATCCATTTATTCCTATACACTTTCTCATTCTTGGTCATTCAAAACCCCAGTAGGGCCCGAGCCTTTCACCTTTGTAAGTCTCAAGGCAATTACATCAACGGTAGTGCATACGAAACCAATCTCAACCTCCTCCTCCACTATTTAAATACCAAAACTTCCTCCAACGGCTACTACAACGCCTCCTTTGGCGTAGATCCCGATCAGGTCTATGGCCTCGCCCAATGCCGGGGTGACGTTTCCTCTCATTCCTGCCAAGAATGCGTAAAAAATTCTAAGGGTGAGATCACCCGACTCTGTCACAGCAAGAAGGATGCATTCATACTATACGATGAGTGCCTTCTACGTTATTCACAGCGACGCTTCTTTTCCGAACCTGATATTGATCCCAAGTTTTCACTTCCAAATCCAAATCATTCACGGGATCCAGATCTTTTTGATCAACGGGTAAGAGAGTTGATGAACAATCTGTCCTCTACAGAGCTGTCTCCGTCCATGTTTGCGGCCGGCTCAGTGAGTTCTCCCGACTTTCAAATATACGGATCAGTTGAGTGCGTTCGAGATATATCAACAAAGGATTGCCACTCATGTCTGCAATCGATGATCAACAGTCTTCCGAAATGTTGTCATGGAAATTTAGGAGGGCAGGTTCTGTCGATGAGTTGTCATATAAGATATGAGGTATATCCCTTCATTCAAGCACCGTCCACTCCGCCGCCTGTTGCAACTCCTGAACTTCTTGCTCCACCACCATGGACCCATCGACCACCTGTTGCAGCTGCTCCGGTTCTTGATCCACTGTTGCTGCCCCCATCGCCAGGTGAAATGCTTCTAATGCAACTAAAACTATTGGTTGGATTAGTTTCATCTATTACTATTTTTCTTCCGTTCTTCTTTCCATTTCACATAGAAATTATTCTGAAGAATGAGAGGGAATTTATTTTCACCCTATCATGGCCCTAGTGCACCGTATCAGGATGTTGTTGGGGACCGTGGAGAGATGATTCAAGCAAAGTATTCCAATTACACAATCAAGTCCAATCACAAACACTCGGAATTTAATGTGGAAAAACCCTTGCCGAAAAAAACTACATCGCAAAGCTACAGTAACGTACTATGAAAGCAGAAAATTAGAAGAGAGAAATATTACCTGATCTAAACAAGCCTCGAATCAACCCAAGTTATGCCCTTGAGACTCTAGAGATACCCCAAATTCCGATTACACGTATATATAGCTTATATAAGAATCACAATTGAAATTGGAAACAAATCCACACTTATACAATTCTGTGAGTGCTCGATTGCATCTTTGATGAGACTTTGATGGCATCGACAGATTGTCAATGACATCGAGAAAACACCACAATGTTTCAGCAAGAAAAAATGAATTTTCTGAATTTTAGATTTACAAATTTTTGACATCAACAACTGATGCACTGTATTTATAATATGCATAAAGAAACTCTTTTTTAAAAATAAAAATTAAAATTAAAAATTAAAAATTAATTCCTTGCACCTGTCTACGTGGCTGCGAACCTGCTTGAGTGGTTCACTAGGTGGGTTGAACTTTATACGAACCTTGGTTGAAGAACCAGTCTCGTCCACTCATCAGTGGACCGAAACAGACATATGGAGAATATAAAATTGCAATCTTATTTTAGCAATCCATATTTGGTTTATACACTACTGTAAGAGTATGAAATAGTAGATTGGAGAGGCTTGAGTCATCTTAGACAGTCTTTGCCTTTCAAGCAGTATTTGCCCTTCATTGATTGGTAAATTGGTTTGCAAAAGGCTTCTCATAAAATTTTATTGAAGATTCAACTTAGTCTTCCTCTCCGTAGAGAATTTTATTCTTCGGCTTGCAATATTGAAGCAACACCCACCAAAATGCTTGTAATATTGAAGTAATACGCATTAAATCTAGACCATAGATTATTTTACCGAGATTCAGAGAAAATCTGATATATAATGTAAAACTCAGATTTCCACAGTAGATTTGTAGGAAGAAATAGGTTTTGTGGAGTTAATTGAAGTGATTTAAAATTTTTTAGAGTTGATTATATAATCTTCTTGATTGAAATATTTTCTCATTTGTTAAAGAGACCTATCTGTTATGGTCTGTACAAATTTCCAATCTCTACTATATATTTTCCTAATAATTTGTGAAATAAACTAATTGCAAATTTTAAAATGTAGTCCCTTATGGTTTACTATGGTACCAGAGATGTACCACACACCTTTGATTGCTTTTGATCGCAACAAGAAAGCTTCTTTGGCTTCTCTCCCTCTCATGACTCTTTCTTTCTTCATCGCAATGATGGCGGCTCTTTGTCACATACTGCAACAATGGCCACCATTGCTGATGTAACACCCCAGACATTTCATTACTCGAGTATTGAAAGTTCTTAGAAATTACAATTAAATTAAATTTAGAATATACATGTGTATATTATCAATTTAGTATATCATAACCTTACATCTATTCTTTAACATAAATCTGACTGTTGTGAATAATCTCCATCCATAAATCAAGTCATCCAACCGTTGATTTTTAAGACATGATCATCATAAATCCAAATATTCTCACCTGTCTGTAATAATCATTGATTTTTAAGATATGATTATCATATATCCAAGTATTCTTACTTGTCCATCATAACCAACTATTCAGTTAACTATTCACCACTAGGTAAAAATATCTGACCATCCATAATGAGTTTGGACCACTCAATCATAATAAATTAACCACCTAATCTCTAAATCTGCTCATACATGTATCGAATCGAGATGTTGATTCATTCATCTTTTTCATTACTTATGAATATGCTTAACTAACCATCAAAATTACAATATGGGGAACTTACATATGTGAACAAGTCACTTGAATCTAATGGTATACATGTTCTAATTTTTTATCACTAGAAAAAACCTACTTTATGTTTATCAGTTTACAAAACTGACTGTACATCCACCTGCATACATGACTGGATTACTAACTATCAAGTTTTCTTATTTTTAACATATCATCTAACCATCCATCATATTGTTTGACATAGGATCGGGCCTTAATTAATGATAATTTTAACTTATTTTGGGAATAATTCTTTTTTTTTTTTAATGATTTATATATAAGTTATTTTGTAATAATTGCTTATAAATGTGCCTATTATCATATAGAATCATCAATTTTTCAAAACTCTCAAAACAACAATAATTATAAAAATGTCATTAATCTAGAACCTTGAATTCTAAATCACACGGTTCTCATATTTCAATTGATATGAAAATTTATACCATACCTATGTATCTTAAATTAAAAATGATGAATTTTAGCTCTTAGATTATTGTAAAAGTAGCCCAATTGACAAATCAGCCCCTTAACCATTAATTTTTGTGTTCATCGAGCGAGGAAAGATCGTGGGTAATCATAATAGTATATTTCCCTTCATATGAACAACTTAGATTACCCATCATATGAACCGAGTGTGAAATGTGAGAATGCCACCTTGGTGAGCTTTTCATAAGATGTGAAGTTAGCTACTTTAGGTTTACCAAATATTTATAAATCTGGATATTTTGATTGACCCACTTTACACCATCAATTGTAACTTAATATAGACCATGATTTATGATCCTACACTATTAAATGATGACCGCCTTAAAGCCAATTCCTTCATTTTTGGCGCAACAAGTGAAATTTCAAATTCAAACCTTTTTTCACTTTCGATTAACTACTAAATTTTATCCAATCATTTGCTTATCTTGACTACACATTTCTTTCATAATTGAGCACTGATCATATAATGTGGACCATTAATTGAAATCAAGTTCATTTTAGCACATGTTTCGAGAATTTTCATGATAAGCCAATCTAAATTTTGGATCACTAGAAAAATATTGTACCCTAACCCTATTTGTCGATCACGACGTCATGAATGAATTAGATTTACAGGAAGATCACTAGAAAAGACAAATTTGAGAAACATAATTCGAATGTGATGAGAAATACCCCTCCCACGCCCACCTGTAACACTTCTCCACTCACAAACCCATGCATGCCCGCCTTCCGAAACATCCAAGGAAGAGAAAGAGATAGAGAGATATATATGGAGAGAGAGAGAGAGACCTCCAAACCTATATGCTCATCCCTTATCTTCCTTCTCCACACGTGCGGTCTCCGTCTTACTCGAACAACATCGTGATTCATGTATAAGTTTTCTTATATCGAGATCTACCGTGGGTTTATATCTAAGGTTAATGTGAGGGATTCCTTTAAGCTTATAACAATTTAAGTTGAGTTTATACATAGTTGTCTTACTTTCACGTTAAATTATGTATAGTTTGATTTTACAATGATTTTCATGTTAATAAGTTGTTGGATTATTATAAATTATTAATTCATGTTGAAATTATATTTAATATATGATTTTAGTCATGTTGGACATATTTTATAGGTAAAATCACAAAATTATGCCTTAAATCGTAAAACTACATGCGTTCGGGTCCCGAACAGTGCATAGTTTCTGCATTAAATAAATCGGATAGTTATGTTAGCATATACTATGAATTTAATAATATTAATATGACTTAAAATTCATATTTTAAATCTTATACGAGTACTACTCACTTTTAAAGTAATTTGGACTTATCATGTGACTCCTCTGACTTGAAATCACAATGTTATAACTATGGATTCACTTTAAAGTGTATGGATTATGTTCTATCCTATTGGGATTTATTTTATTATAATTTTAGATTACTTATTTCATGAAAAAATCACTGTATTTTTTATGAATTAATAAGAAGTGATAGATTCAATCCTAACCATTTGCTAATTTTGAGAGCGATGCACGTTTTAACTCTATATGAGTTTGTTTTTTTTTTTTTTTTTTTTTTTTTGAAAGATTGCCTCGAGAGCTTCTCATATATCCACAAAAACCAATTACATTTGAGGGACCCCTAGGAATAAAAGACCCTAGGGGAAGCCTATCATAAAGCAATCAAACTGTGCATAACTATAAAAATAAAAAAAAATAAAAAATAAAAAAGACCCGAGAAGTTGTCAAGACAAGCAATCGACCTCGGTCAACTCCTAACCTCTCTAGCCTCTTCCCTTAGGGCACCTATCCCCACCTTGTCAAGAAAAAGAAGCCCTCTAACTTGGGTTGGGAGGTCCGACAAGTTACCCAACATCATGGACGTTTGCTCTTTACTTCCCTAACAAGCCATAACATCCGCCACCCCATTGCCTTTCTTGAAGATATGAAGAAACTGGAACATCCCTCTACGCCTGAGCCGATTTATCCTAGCGATCCAATACCCCCATTTCCAATCGGGGCTGTATGAGTTGGCTTTTACTCCTATCTCATTATTTTTGTTGAGTCCCTTATGCTACTCTTTTTTATTGAGCTAAATTATTGCTACTTTTCTCCTTCATTAGGATAATCTTGTATTACCCCCCTTATTTTATAGCTTATGCATTTGTCTTGAAAATTTGAAACTCTCATAGTTCAACTTATTTTCCTATTGATGCAAGTGATGTGTTGAAGATCTCAAAAATAGTGACTTATATGTATTTATTGAAGTCGTAATAAATTCTGAATAGTGACCCTCTTGGTCGATGTATAAATCCTTGGATTTGGGAAGGGGTACATGTATTGATCTAAGCAATCCACGACATGTATTACATGACCTTTATAGGATTAGATGTCATAATTAGTCACTTCATGAATAAATAGCGTTGCACAATTCATCCAATCCATATGTTGCATCGTCTCAAGTTGTTATGTAAATCCACGGTAGATTAGTACACATTGACAAATCTCCACAGTTATGAGATGTGAAGCAAGGTAGATTTTTATGAATTATATTGTATAATGTAGTGGTCACTATATATGATGAGTCAAACACACTATGCTAGGCAAGCATTCATGTAGATTAGTTGCACATATCTATACCATTTGTAATAGTGGAATAAAATACATCCTTATATTATTATTATGATGAATAACTTGAATTATTGTTAATCTTAAAGGACAACCATCACTATGAGTAGGACGTTGATCCTCTCCAACTATACAGATGATGCAGGTGATGCACATGTTGAAGATATGGGCGACGTATGATCTCCTTACGAAATTCTAGGAGTGATGTGGGATTATGATGTTGATGATTTTATTATAGTTTAGCTTTATTTACATTTCATGCTGCAAACTTGTATATTTGTAATAAGCTCCTATCTAAGTGAGCATTAAATGTTTCGTTGAACTTTTCTATTTAAATGGAATAAAATTTATAATATAGTTGGTTTTATTCTTGTAAATCTAAAAAGTAAAAATTAAAATTTAAAAAAAAAAGTGCAATTATGAATTATTCATTCATTCATTTCACTAACACCCGAAATTCATGGGCACAAGAACTTATGGTTTTATAGTTGGTATCACAGCATGAGAAATAGATTAAATGGGCCTAAAGGCATAGACCATCATAAGCTTTATGAGACTAGGAAAGGATTATGAATTAGATACCTATACTTAGGTAAATTCTCAAAGGAACTAGGACATGAAGAAATTAGAAACCCATATTTAGGTTCCACATTGAAATTGTTAAGTTAGACAGAGAATTTAGAGACTGAATTTAGGTACCTTTGGAACAAAGTTCCAAACTCCCAAATAAATTTATTGCATACTGAAAATTTTCTTCTAATGGAGTTCCATGCAATAAAAACAAGTTTCCCAAACCAGAATTGGAGATTTTTATTTATTTATTTATTTCAAAATTTCTGTTCATTTCGGTGAAAATTGACATGTTAGTAAACTTTCGCTGGTTTCAATGTATAGAATTTTTAGAAAAAATTGAAACTTTTCTAGTAGGTCACTTAGTTCTCTAAAAACATCTTTTTTAAATTTCAACTCAATTTAATTTGTAAAGAATTCTATAAAAATAAAATAATGACAAAATTTTGCAAAATATGTTGTTGGATAGTAAGCCTTTTTGCACTTTACAGGGATGAAATACAAACCAAACTATAGAATTTTACTTGATTTTTTTTTTTTTAAGTCTCTAGGATAAGTCTAAAAGCCAAGTTTTAAATTTCATCTGCTTCAGATACATGACCTAGTAATTAAAATTCTGGGAGTGAAAGGCTATTGAGATAAAATATTTTTGAGATATTATAACTTTTCACCAAAATGTTAACATTAAAGCGTATTAGATTCAACAAGGGATGGACCATTTGATCCTATCCTTTATGAAATCTATGGTACTTTTATGGTCGAATGAAAAAGTAAATGATATTCTCCAAGGATCTAAAATGATCGAGACAACGGACTTACTAAACCATATTCAAGCAAGTTATAAGCAGATTGATCTAAATACCAAATCCAGGATGTGTACCAATGAACTCAATGCCCTCTTCAAGAGAAGTTCAATACTCACCCGGATTGGATGATGATACCAAAGAACTCACCGCCTTAGCCATACCATAATCGTTTTTCCATGTTGCTCTGAATACACAAAAAAAAAAAAAAAAAAAAGCTAGATAGTGGGAACTAATGTGTGAAATACTATAAAATTAAATGTACAAATAAATAAAATAAATATATGCATAAGAGCCATGGCACTAGCATTAGAAGTTTCCCTTATATGCTAATTGACACCTAAACAAATTCCAACTTATTTTAATTGTAGAATAAACCGAAAAAATCTAGTATAACTTACCTAAGGAAAAATTATGAGAAATTAAAAACCTAAGTATCTTGATCCTTTCTAGGCTTGAAAAGAGGTTTTCACCAAGCACTAGCATGTGGAATGACTAGAAATAAAACAATCAAATTTATCCACGAGTTTTCACTAGTGGGACTACAAATCTCGGATAGATGAATGTTCATGATTTATACCAAAAAAAAAAAAAAAAAAGTTCAAATAGTTTTAAAAATTTTCTGGAAGTTATATGCATACCCTTAGACAACTCAAAAAAATAAATAAATAAAAATTTAAGAGAAATCCGATGTTGGATGGATATCGATATCGATTTTGAAACTAGGATGTAGCCACTGATATAAACTCAGAATTATTGTAACATATGAGAACTATTAATGATTTTTACTAGGCTTCCAATCTTATTAATGACTGAAACAATCCTTAGGCACATTAAACTTTAATTTTAACTTAGACTAGAGACCCTAAGTTTCAATATTAGATAAATTCATTGAAGAAAGAACGCACCTTTAATATAAATTTGACTATGATATTAGCATTAAAGATATACACTTATAAATCTCGGGTTCGAGATTTTCATTGAGAGAGAGAGAGAGAGAGAGAGAGAGAGATTATAGTTCCCTGATTTCGTATAGTCAGTTAAACGAACTTGTACACATCTTGAAATACATATTTATCTTATAAGGAATATAGTGGAAACTTAGACATTGTGAGCTAGTATATCATCACTCGTATACATGATCTAAGTAAATTTTGGGGACAAAATTTTGTTCAAGGGGGGTAGATTGTAACACCCCAAAATTTTGAATACTCAAGTATTGAAAATTCTTGAGTGTTACCATAAAAATTAATGTAGTATATACATGTCTATGTCACCAATTTAGACTATACCTAATTATGGATTTATTCTCCAAATTGAATCTTGTTGTTTGATATATGTATATTCCCCTTAATTAATGACAATTTTAATTTATTTGGTTAATAAATCTTTATCTGTAATGATTTTGATATGAGTTCTTTTGTAAGAATTATTTAAAAATATGCCTATAACCATATAGAATCATTATATTTCCCAAAATTCTCAAATCAGCAATAATTATGAAAATGTGATTAACCTAGATCATTGAATTCTGGATCACATAGTTTTCATGATCCATTTGATGTGAAAATTTATACCATGTATATGTATTAGAAATCAACTATACACGTTGAATTTTAGCCCTTAGATTGTTGTAAAAGTGGCCCAATTGAAAAATCAGCCCCCTAACTGTTGATATTGGTGTTTATTGAGTGAGGAAAGCTTATGGGTAGTCGTAGTAGGATATTTTCCTTCATATGAATAATTTGAATTTTTCATCATATGGACCGAGTGTGAAATGTGAGAACCCTACCTTGGTAGACCTTTCCTTATGTGAGTCATTTTTAACCAACTCTTTTTATATCTGGACCTTCTGATTGATACAATTTACATTGTCAATTGCAACTCAAATTTACACCAAACTTTGGCCTTTTTTTTTTAAACCATATTTTGACCTCATACAACTATGAGATTATGCAAAATTTAGACTCCGACTTATGATCCTATAACATCAATTGATGACCGCCTTAAAGCCAATTCCTTCATGTTACTACAACAGGTGAAATTTCATATTTAAGCATCTTCCAACATCGATTAACCTCCCAATTATGCCCAATCATTTCCTATCTTAACTATACATTTCTCCCAAAATTAAGCCCTGATCATTAAGTGTGTATTGTTAATTGAGATCAAGTCTGTTTTAACACCTGTTAAGAGAATTTTCAAGATAGACCAATCTAAATTTCGGACCACTAAAAAATTTATGTACACTGGCCCTATTCGATGACCTCTACAACGTGAATGATTTACAATTGAAGAAATATTTCTAATTGAAGGAAATTTGAGAAAACCCAATTCAATTAAGATGCGTTATACCCCCTCTCACGCCTATTTCTTTACAAAATGGTGTGTTTGCCCCTTCTCACCTGAAAAACCCATACACCAACTTCCCATGACCAAGGTAAAGAGAGAGAGAGACATCCAAACCTAGACGCACATCCCTTCTCTTTCTTCTCCACATGTGTGGTGTCCCCATCTTACTCAAGCGGTGTCGTGGTTCGTATAGAAGCTCTTTAACATTGATATCTACCTAAGGCTTAAATCTAAGGCTAATATGAAGTATTCCTTTAAGCATATTCCAATGTAAGTTGAATTTATACATAGTTATCTTATTTTCATGTTAAAGTTATGTATAGTTTGATTTAAATTGTGACTTATATGTTAATAAGTTATTGGATAGATGTGAATTGTTTATCTAGCTACGTTGAAATTATCTTTAAGATATAATTTTAATTAAGTTAGACATATTTTGTGGGTCGGATTATAAAACTATGCCTTAAATCGTGAAACTACACGCGTTCGGGTCCCCAACGGTGTACAGTTCCGTATCTAATGACTCAAATAGTTCTACCAATAAATATTATGATTTTATTGACATTAATCTGACCTAAAATCTATATTTTAAATCCTAGGGTATCATTTTTGGAGTAATTTAGACTTATTGGGTAACCCTTTGACCTAAAATTTGCATGATTGTGTTTATGGATTCACTTTAAAGTCTATGGGTTATTTTTTACCCTACTAGGGTTTATTTTATTGTACTTCCAAATTAATTACTCCATGAAAAACAGCTGGACTTTTTATGAATTCATGAGACACGATGAATACAAGCCTTGTCCTTCATCAATTTTGAGAGCAATGCGTGTTTTCACTCTGTATGAGCTGGCTTTTCCTACTCTCACCTTATTTTTCGTTGAGTTACCTTAATATTACTCTTCTTTTTCATTGAGTTTGCTTATTGCTTCTTTAATAGGTTAACCTTGTACTACCACCCATAATTTTTATGGCTTGGGTATTTGCCTTGAAATTTGAAAACACTTATGGATTAACTTATTTTCCTATTGATGCAAGTGATGTATTGAAGGTCTCACAACTAGTGACTTACATGTATTTATCATAGACATAATGCACTCTAGGTAGTGACCCTCTTGGTTGATGTGAAAATTCTTAGATTTGGGTAGTGGTGTTTACATCGATGTAAGTAATCCATAATGTGTGTTACATCACCTTTTTGGGATTGGATGTCACTAGTGACTCCATGAACAAATCACGTTACATAATTAATCCAATCCCTATGTTGTACCGTCCCGATATCTTATGTAAATCCATGGTAGTGTAGGAGACACCAACGAATCTTCGTAATTATCGGATGTGGAGTGAGCTGGATTTTTCTAAATTATATTCCATAATGTGGTGGTAATTATGTATGATGAGTCACACATACTATGTTAGGCATGCATTCATGTACATTAGTTGTACATATCCATACCACTCGTATCTGTAGAATATGGGGTGTATCGAAACCCTTATATTATTATGATGATGAATCATTTGAATTTTATTAATCTTAAAGAACAACAATCACTATAAGTATGGCGTTGACCCTTTTTAATCATATTGATATTGCAGGTGATGCACATTGAAGATGTGGGCGATGCATAATTTTTCTATGAAAGACTACGAGTGACATGGGATTATGATGTCATTGCTTTAGCTTTATTGATATTTCATGCTGTAAATTTGGATATATGTAATAAGCACTCACTTGAGCGAGGATTAAATGATTAGTTGAACTTTTATATTTAAATTGAATAAGATTTATAATATAGTTGGTTTTATTCTTGTGAATGTGTACCTTCATTAATGTGATCTTAAAGGGAGAAAAAAGTGCAATTATGAATTATTCATTCATTCATTTCACTAACATGCAAAATTCTCAGGCATGAGTATGTATTAGGGCCGCAAAAACTCAGGATGTTACATCCCTAATGGAGATGACAAGTAGCTGGATACATTTCAAAATCATCTTACGATAAAAAACCCAAAGGAATATCACTTCCAAAGTGGGTTGACTTTCAAAATCGGAAAACAATTTCAAGGTAAAGTGTTAGACTTTTGAGGCACTAAGAGATCTTCAATATCTCTGGGTGGGAGTTAGTGAAAAATCCAATATCTCACGATTTCCACGGAGATTATTAGATTCGAATGCACATCAAAATACGATCGGACTGAACTCTAGTGTCAGTTCCACTATATCAAATGCTAATGCTCTGGAAAAAACGATAGGCCAAGACTGGTCAAAAGAAATCATCCAAATAGTGAAAAAGATAAATTGTAACCTAAATATTAAAACCAGCAAATTACATAGAAAAAGGTCACCTACACATACCTAGGAATGGATGCTTACGAAATTTGATTGAGTCCAAGTCGGCATAGTGATTTCCCTATAGCGCCGCAAAAATTGAAGGGAAACTAATCACTTTGATGATCAAACAAAAGAAGTACTCCTGGGATAATATGGTAAGCAATAAACAATTCGGTATAGGGTCAATATCCTCGTAAGACTAAAGAACGTGCATTGACTCTACTATGCTTTTTTTTTTTAATGTTAGTAACGATCAGGAGTGGAAGTGTTGCGATTGGTGACCGGTGCAGGGACAATCGCAATGTTTTCCTCAAACCCTCGTGATATATGGAAATTATCTATTTCCAGGCAATCGGTTGACAAAGATACAAAGGCAGACAATGAATCTTGATTGCAATTAGGGTGTTCACTCTCTTTTGACATTCGGTTGCATATAACATCTACCAAAGAGGGTCATTTATAAACACCACACCCAGGCTGATAAACTAATTGAGTTTGAACTAATGGATGAACGACTAAAACTCAATACTATACCCCTAACTCTATAAGCCTAAACCCTAGGAATCCCAGTCTTAAACCCTAAACATAGCCCATTCAACCTAGTTAACCCAGTTAACCCACTCAACCTAACTGTAAGCCTTAGGAACCTAAAGCTTAGAATCATGAGTTAGCTCAGTAAGTCAACTCACCCAGTCACCCTACCTAATCGAATAACCTAGTCAACTCACCTAGTTAAGCCTAAAACCAAGCTCAAAAGCAAGCCAATCAGAGAAAAAAGGTAAAAGCTCAAAGTAAGAACCCTTATAGCAAAGCCTCTTAAAGTTTGGGGTAGGCTGCCGGCCAAAGCAAGGAGTCCAAGTGAGGATTAAAGAAAATCAAGTTACCACTAGCCGCATGGCACTCCTCCTCTTTTAGGGTAACATCCCTTGATCATGTGGAATTTTCATATCTGACTAGCCGGTGTGTACTCTGAGGCCTGCTGATATAATCAGAGCAGGTCCACCAGAAATCTTAGCTAGTTGGCCTTCATTTTATCATAAGCATTATTACAACATTAAGCATACCACACATGCATACTTTGCACCCTACACTCGATCATTTTGAACTTATGCTTTATAGCCTGCCAATATAATTGAATTTTTCCCATTAGAAATCCAGATCAATCATCACCCTTACTATTGCATCGCATTACATCTTCTGCATACAAGAACAAGTCCCATTCCTCATAAATTAGGCAGATCTTAGGAAGTAAAGACTGTACATTTATACGGGCAGTGTGGATGCCTAACACGTTTTGTGTCTGTAACCGCGATCCCTTACTCAAAATTTTTGGAATGTAAACTCACGAGGCATCTTAGGGCACTCAAATTTAAGCATTTTTATAGGGTCCAACTGATTATAAGATCGTAATAATTAGTTAGTGGTGAATCTGGTCAAATATAACACCATTTTACCTTCAAACGAAAGCCCTCGAGAAAGGTAACCAGTGAAAAGTAAGAGTCAATCTCTCATCCCCTTAGGAAGTCCTCCATCTAGAGTCCACAATACCTTCTCAAGGTATTTCGCCTGAGATAAGCATAGCCTACTCTTCTTCCTGTTTCAATGTATGTCAATGGCGAGAACCCTCTTTGCAACTCGAGATCATTCACCTTGAATGTCCTTGATAGCTAAGCCTTCAGTATGTCAGTTTCATACATGTTATGACTGGCAATAAGCATGTCATTAACATACAATACTTATATAATGAACTCCACGTCACTCAGTGTCTTATCATAGATACAGTGATTGTACTCACTCCTGCTAAACTTCTTACTCTCCATGAAATAATCAAATTTCTTGTACCATTGCATGGGCAAATGTTTCAAGCTGTACAATGACCTCTTTAACCTGCATACCTTGTTATCTACCCCTTGTTTTTCAAAAATCTCATGGTTCTTTCATGTAAATCTGTTCTTCTAATTCCTCATGTAGAAAAGCAGTCTTTACATCCATTTATTCCAGCTCAAGATTGTATTAGGCAACCAGTGTCAATCCGAATCTGATAGATACTTCACCACAGATGAAAATATCTCAATGAAGTCAAAACCTTCTCTCTGAGTATATCGCTTCGCTACCAACCTTGTATTGTACATATCTTTTTTTTTTCTTAAAATATCACTTAGATGATTCTTACTATTTAATTTATAACTTAAAAACAATAAGTAGTTGTAACAAATTGGCTTAATTCAAGGGCTTAGGATCAATCAATTGGAGTGATTCTTGTACCATGGCTTGTTCTTAGTTACATGAATGAATCAATGGTTTATATTGATGAGAGGTCATCCTGTGTGTTGTTTTTCTTTTCAAAACAAGGAATTTCATTGCTAAAAATAGGGGGGATGTACAAGTAATTCAGAAGGGCTGCCCCCAGCAAACCTCACCTATCGTGAAGGAATCACATATCCATAAAGGCACCCCCAACCCTACTCGGCAGTTTGCAACGATCTAAAGATCCACTTATTTCTTGTTTCTTCTTAAAGATCCACTTGTACACGATCAATTTTTTTGCTGATGGGAAGCTCCACCAGATCCCACGTCTGATGCTTATAAAGGGAACCCATCTCATCATGTATTACTACTTTCCACTTTTTGACATTTATATCATCAATAGCATCCTGAAAAGTAGACGGATCCCCCTTATTCAAAATGAGGGAAAATACAACATTCAAGTCGTTTATGTATCTTGTTGGTAACCTAGAATCCCTTGACAGATTCCTTTTCACAGGTGGCTAGTCCACCTACTTTTGCACCTTTATCTACGTCTCTGTATCACCTTGTGCTTCATCTCTTTTTATCTGAATGTCCATAACTGAATTTTTGCTTCCTTATGCTCATCCTTACGAATTGAGGTTGGTGTCGAGTCGAGTCGGACTAGATTGGGTCAAACTCGACTCGATCCGATTTTTTCAAGTACGTGACCAGAACTTGATCTGATCCGGGACCGAGTCCAGCAAGGCTGTAACACCCTGAACTTTCCAGTGCTCAGGTGTTACCATTTAGAACCTGAACTAGCATGATCATAAACCTAACGTTAAACGATACCTAACTTAAATTAAGACAAAGGAAACTTAACACAACCAACACACACACTAAGGACAAATCCTGATCATACGTAGATGCCACTAAGATACTGAATGTCAGACAATAGATGGACCTAAATTAGGATTTCAACCACCGAATCAAAAAGGGGCCTTATATCATCTTTCATCTAAACCTAGGATGCTAGTCACTACAAGTCTCATCAATATGGATTAAAATCCGTTAGATCAATCGCTTGATGTCAGTGCCAACCACCAAATTTCTGCTAAGGTCAACCGAGGACCACTAAGGATCAGATCTAAGAATGATCTAACCACCAGATTAACAGAAATCCACCAGTGTAGCCCCAAATCAAATTATAGGCCCCACCTAGACCTTAGAATGGGCTGACCTTTGACTTACGTTCCTGATTTGAGACCCTGGAAAGGATGGATGGTGTGGATTTTCCCTTCAAAGATCATAATGGGGCCCACACGAGTGCACGTGCACCTCACCTATCTGTGCACGACATGCACTGGTCGACCTGATCGGTCAAGAGGGCACTGACCTGACTAACTCCCAAAAAAGAGAGGAAAACCTCCTGCTACGCCTTGGCCAAATGTATGGGCATCCACCCTCACGAATCATGGCCCATCTCTGGCCACCATCCAAGCAATCCGGATTGTCTATCAATCTTGAACCATCAGGACGGCCAAATCCATGTCAGTCTCCCTAGCCCATGAAACCACCTGAGGGTATAAGAAGGGAATGACTGTGAATGGATCACTGTGGACATACTGTGGGCCACCTAGAGCCATCCCCCAGCCAATCTAAACCGTCTATCAGAAAGGGGAGGTCCGAACGATCGAGACCAAGGTGTTCAAATCATCCCATGTACTCGTGCATGTAAACGTGTAGTGGACGACCTCGAATGGGCTGCTATATTTCTCAAAATGTGACCATTGAGGAGTCCTCCAAATTAGCAATTTGTGCCTTTGACCCCCTCTCAATCTCAACCGCTCCATAGAGTAGAAATCTGGGCTTTCCATCCATTTCTGGAAATAGACAGACAATGGTCTGTAGAAGCGAAAGGCGTGGGAGACATTTCCTTCCTAGGAAATCGCAACTAGAGCGATCCGATCAGTTCTCTGGGCTCCGTGGGTGAATTTCAGCCATTCCATCTAGGGCTGCGTTCGCTCCCTTGCCAGAAACATCTCGTCTCACTAGAATTTCGGAGCAGGCGGAATATATTGCTGAAGAGGGACAAATGGCTGTGATAAGTGACAAAAATGGGCACAACCGTGACCAAAGGCCATATCTGACCCATTTAAGTGGATCAAATCATAAGGAAACACCGTCAATAAAAACTGGCCATGAACGACCATGTCATCTTCCCCGTCAGGACAAAAACCAATCATCAAAGCATGGGTCCCACGATGAATAGAAAACTGCTTTTCCTATGGATCTCAGCATCAGGAACCCATCCCTAGCATCGGATGGATTCCATGCATGCAGAAAATCTGAGAAAAATGTGTGCGTCTGGCCATTGAATCATGACCGTCAGATGAAATGGTCTGCACGTGTTTAGCCCTATAAAAGCTAACCACTGGCCTCGAGATTCACACCGTAAGTTCATAGGGAGAGAGAGAGAGAGAGAGAGAGAGAGAGAGAGAGAGAGAGAGAGAGAGAGATAGAACTAGGGAGAGATTTGAGGAAGGTAGACTTGGTGCCACACTGAGTCGACCCGGTCTGTGCGGGTTAGGTTAAATCAGTGCAGTCCAATTGAGCTAGTTTAGGAGAGGTTCAAAGAAGGGTAGGAGAGGTGGGAAAGATCGAAGCTTGAGAGCAAGAGTACCTGACACCCGCACTGCACCAGCTCAACCCGACCAAGCTTGGGTCAAGTTGGGTCAATTCGGGCCTAGGGAATCTCATTTCCAAGCAAGAAGGGGAGCCCAGATAACTCCAAAGGCCACCTCCTTTTGTCCGTTAAATTCCAGGGCCATTGCTAGCCGTTATTTTGCTAGGTTCCAGCTGCAAGACCGAACCATCCCAGGGCCGAAAATGCCCGAGATCAGGCCATCTGATAAGCTGTATTGCTGAAATAAATATCAGTCCACCTGATGGATCAGAAACAAGGCTCTAAGACAGTTTAAGATGGGCCAAGAACCAACCAAAAATATGGGCCAGAAATCAGACAGTACAGGGGCTGAGTGATGGGTTGAAGGTCGGGCCGTGAACGGCACTGAAAACAACTCTATCTAAGCCAAAACGAGCCTTCAAACAATCCCAAAGAAACTGAGCCAACACTGGCTCAGAGGGCCTCATTTCGAATACCTGGTAGGCCGCACCATGTTTCACCAGGTGGGTCTCACACTAACCTACCGTGGGGCGCACCTCCTTCTACAATGTGGGTTGCACTCGTAGCTCCAGTCCCAGTGGGCCGCATCACCTCTAGGGTACGTATGGGCCTCACTTAAGATCCCAGCCTAGCGGTGGGCCACATCCTTGTGGACCTCACCACACCACAGCAGTATTGGGGTTGCCAAGTCGGGCCAAGCTAGGCCCAGTCTAGCCCAAAATCTTGAAACCTTCCATGACCAGATTATGAGCCCCGATCGGGTCCAGATTAAATTACAATTGGGTTGCCAGGCTTGGGCTAAAAAAAGCCATGGTGGGCCCAGTTTGGCCTTGCTTAGGGATGAGTCCTGGGCCAGAAATCTGGACCATTTTTGGGGAATAAAATCTGATGGGCCTGATCACTCCGATTCGGGCTCAATTGACTTTATTCATGGGTTTTCAAACCACCGCATAATAGTTAGCTAAAGCCTTGCAAACGCTAGTTAACACAAATGCTTGGATCGAAAATAATCTTAGGTGACCAATCATACAATGTCAAACCATTGGATAATCGTAAAAATCCAAATCAAGAGAGGATCTACAAACCCCTAGGGGATGATTCTTCCCCTTGAGCTTTCCATCGTTCCATTAGCTTAAGTTATAGTTTTTATCTAAATTTATAATTGATACCTCTCTCTTATAATGACATGTGTTAACTAGTGGAAATTGAATTGCTATGTTGCCTGCTTAATGTTCATCCTGTATATTTGTTCATGAATTATTTGTGAATTGCTTATGGAACTTGAACGGGTACATCAGTGGAAAACCCCCACTTATATATGTACACCCATACTTGGGATGTAACTGAATTAACGGTGATTGTAATGGACCTTCGATCTGGTAGTTATTGAGTGGCGGTCTAGATGGATCATTGACATGAGCCTACCACACAGGGTTGCTGTGTCTAATGGTTTTTAAGGATGGTCTTTATCGTATAGTTTTAATATTCGCCCTATGTGGCATATTTTGATACCCGACCTACATGATTTTATTTTGATGTTTTCCCTATACGGGTTTGATTTTTTATATTGTGCAACCATGCGATGGTAAGCCCCATATACTGTAATATGATTGGCCACTAGTTGATAAGTTTCCATTAAACATCCTAAGGTGGTAGCCTCATGGGCCGGGGATGGTAGTAATGAGACACTATGCCCAAGCCGTCGGCCTACGCTGGGCCATGTGCTCCCCATAGTGACCTTTGAGCTTATCTAAATTAGCTGATTGTAAATGGACTAATAATGACTTCACTAATCATGCATACATGGCATAGTATCGACACTTGGATCATTATGCCCATGCGATTATGTTGAATGTTACGCTAATGGCCAGTCATTCGATTTATGATGATGACTTGGATCCTCATGCCCATGCGATTATGCTAAATGTTGCGCTGACGACCAGTCACATCCATGGGTGACGACCCCAATGCCTGTCCAAATATTTTACCCAGGGCACAGACTGTCTGAATGTTTTACCCGGGTCCATGATTGCATTCATGCATCCATGCATCTAATAAGACTACATTTACTCTGTTTTGGCTATTTGGTTATTTTATAACTATGCTTACTTAATGCAGTGGTGTATAATCTTGAAGGAAATTCACTCTGAATTGGCCACTCATCTATCAAATATACAACCGTATAGGTAATACAGGTAGCTTAACTAATATGCTTGTTCAGACTTGACGAGGAGTAGGGTATGCTCGCCAGGGATGCACGACTGTATTTACTTGGAGGAGCTGCATGATCTCGCAACTTATGTTTATATGCTCTCTGTTATTCTTCATATATTAAATTATGTAAATCTTGTACTTGTTTAAATTCAGAGGCATTGGTTTGTATAAGTCATTATGGGCAGCTCTTATACATTTCAAATGTAAATGAAATTTTTCTTTATGTTGATTTGTCCATTCTACACTCATCTTCTTACTCTGATAGTAAAAATAAAAATAAAAAATGTACACTCAAATTTGATTATCCTTTAAGGTTAACACTCGGGTTTTTGGGACAGGGGTCATATACTCGGGTTATGAAAAGTCGGGGCGTTACAAAGGCTAACTTGATCTGATCCGATTCCTTGATAGCTTGACCCGAACTGAGTCCAACTCGGTCAGGGAAACCAAGTCAAATCGGTTTGGTATGGTTCGAATCAAGCTAGGGCCAGACCACCTGCGACCCTAAGCCAGACAACTAGCGACCCATGGCGGGAACATTAGCGAGTTAGGGCTGGACCAACAATGAGCCAGGGCCAGACCACCAACGATCCAGCGCGGGATGCTACAGTTGAGCCAATGAGGTCCCGACCTCAACTGGAACACTAGCGATCGAGGGAGGGACCCACCATGAAGTGCAGTTCACCCGCGAGCCAAGGCGGGCCACCGCTCGAAAATACACAGAAATTTTTTTTTAAAAATGGAAGCTACCTGATGAATGGAGGAGGATGAATGGTGAAGACGGGTTGTTGGGCTGCTGAGTGGCCTGGATTCGGATCAAGATGGGTGCGGCCTTGCTTGGGTAGGGATGGGTTAGGGTTCTCGTTCAGGTAGAAAAGAGGGGTAAAAGTTATTTTTAAAAAAAAAAGAAGTAAAAATACACTTTATGGTATCCAACCAGATCGGATTGGCCACTGACTCGAACTCGACTCATTGTGCGGTTGGATCTAAGTGGGTCTACTCAATCCGACCCGATCTTGACTTTCGGTTCGGGTCGGATCAGATCCGACCGGTTCGATCGAGTTGGATCTGTCGGTTCGGGTCGGATCATGCCCACCTCTACTTACGGAATAAGGATCCCTCATTGAATTTGATGTCATGGCTAATGATGATTTTTCGTGTGACCTAGACATATAGTCATACCCCTTCACAGCATTAACATAGCTAATAAAGATGTACTTTTTGTCTCTTTTATTCAACTTATCTCTCTTAACTAAGATATATGAGAGTAAGTATTATAACTAAATAGTTGCACCCTTGAGTAGTCTACTTGTTGACTACTCAACAGTTCTTTTAAAATTTTACAATCAATAGCTGTAAAAGATGACTAATTTACTAAGTAAAAAAAGTTGTGTTAGCAGCCTTAGTCCACATTTTCTTACCAATCCAGTATTAATGATCATACATTGGGTCCTCTCTAAGAAAGTCTGATTCATCTACTTATCCACACCGTTATGCTATGGTGTATGGCACACTATGTTGTGACTCACCATCCCTTCATCCTTATAAAATCGATTGAATTCCCCAAAAGTGAATTCCCCATCATTATCTGTCCTTAACACTTTCACGTTTCGCTCTAACTATTTTTTCACCATCGTCTTCCACTGTTTGAAGTTGGTGAAAAGTTTGGATTTATTTTTTAAAAAATAAACCTGCACTTTTTTTGGAATAGTCGTTAATGAATATGACAAACCATAAAAACCCTCCACCAAAAACCACAGGGAACAACCTGAACACATCAAAATGCATATAATTTAGAACTCTATTACAAACATATTTCCCAAATTTAGAAGACAATCTCAATTGTTTACCACATATACAATGCTCGCACATACTAAAATGAATATTTGTAAAATCTAGAATTAAACAATGTTCATAAAATACCTTCATGTCCAGCTCACTCATGTGGACCAAGTGCGCATGCCAAACATGTGTAGACGTGGAATCCTCTCCAGACACTACAACTCCACAAGCGGAAGTACTCCCGATCCACCTATAAAGGTTTCCATTCCTCTATACCTTTCTGACCATGAGTTCCCCATTGAAAACTTTAAGGATATGATCAAACCCGATAAATTTACACCCCAGAGCCACGAGTGCACCAATAAATATCAGGGTATTCCTCAACTCAAGAATATGTCTTACTCAGTCAAGATACTCCATACCATTAAACATCTTAATGTGTATCAATCTAACTCGAACCATATTATAGGAAATGTCATTGCCCATAAAAAGTTAGCCACCATCATAGTCACTATAATTGGTGAACAAACTCCTATAAGGCGTCATATGGTACGAAGCCTCAATATCCAAAATCTATTCTCCATCGAAGAAACCTGATTTGAAGCGTTCAACATGTCACTACCACTTGTCTCCTCACTAGATTTAGTAGTGTTGGCATCCTTAGAAGAACTCTCTCAATTCTCCTTTCTCGACTTAAGATTCTTACAATCCTTCTTCATGTATCCGGTCATGCGATATTCCAGTACTTCAAATTTATTTGCCCTTGCCCTTGGATATGGACCTCAATCATGAAGATTACTATCCCACTTAGAATTTCTCCCCCTCATAACCAATGCATCTATAGAAGGACATGCCACCGTTTTCCTTTTCTCATTGCCTTCGACTGAAAGATTAAGATAAAGGTCATAATGCTAATGATCATTTAACCAGTGTACAAAGAGTCTTTGAATAACTCATGCAATTCTAGAAGAGAGTTTAACATTATACATGCATGATTTTCATCTTTCATCATTTCCTCCACGTCTAATAGCATGTGAATAATCCAAGTTATTAATGTGGGCCTCAACATCAACCCCACTGTCATCTTCATATTGAACAACTATAGCTTCAAATACAATTAAGAGACTTTATTGCATAAATATTCCCTAATTTTGTCCATCTATTCGTTGTAGTTTTTTCTCTCATAACATTATAGAAGACCTCATTCATAAATATATTAGCTTTCTTATCTAACTTGTTCCATTCTCATTTTTGACATAGTTTTTGGTCACTTTCCAAAGAGAGCTTCATTCAATCAGTGTCAAACTAAGATACTGTTCATCATAACTTTTCATAGTTTAAATTTATTTTTATAAAAATATTTTTCTACATCGAACTACATGTTAGATGCCATTGATACCTTACTTTTAGATTCGATCTACTTTCCAACGTTATCTCTGATGGCACTTGTTGGGGAACCATAGAAACATATAAAAGTGAATTAAGCAAAGTACACACAATTGCACAATGAAGCCCAAAAAAGAACTATCTGAATTTTATGTGAAAAAACCCTTAAGGGAAGAAACCGTGATACAAAGTGACGAGTAATGCACAATGAAAGAAGAAATTACAAGAGATAATTGGCTTGCTCAAAACCTAGCTATGCCCTTAGACCCGTTAGGACTGTTTTAAAAAGCCCTAATACACCTTATTCTCACCGTAATCCCGATTATAGATGATATATATATATACATACATACATACATACATACATACATACATATATACACACACACACTAGCACAATTGGAATAGAAAACAACTTACGCACTTACTCAATTCTATGCACATCTTTGATTGGACCTTCGATGACATCAACACCCCATTGAGAATCTGTCAATGGCATTAAACGTTCCATCAACCAATAGTGACTTTCTGGATTTTCTCAATGGAATTGAGTACCTGTGAATGACATCGACATCTTCTCAATGGCATCGACAAACCTTGTTAGTGACAGATTTAAGACATTAACATTGACTACCGAAAAAAAAAAAAAAAGTTTATTTGAAAGAACCGTCCTGACCTGATTGTCATTAGTAAAGCAGGCGTCTCCCTACCAGCAACCAACCCAATACATCAGGTGGGTTTCCTTGTGTTCATGCTAGAATCCAAAAATCAGATGGTAAAAAACATAGGTATGACAAACCGTAGGGAAGAGCTGCAAGTCGACAACCACCATTGGTTAAGTATGAGGACCATGTTGATTTATATATGCCATCGAATCTTTCACCAGGATAATGGGACTTTCCAAAAATCATTATTTTAAAACTTAGGTAGGTCACACCACTTAAGATCCAAGGCATGACCACAACTAGATGTGGCACTAGTACAAGAAGTTTCCATGTCGAAAGATGTTTGGGGCCACACAGATGATTGTGATAATCCGCTCCATCCTTCAGTTCCTAAACACTGCAATAAGATAAGAATCTAAAAATAACATAGATCTAAAACTCATGTGGGGTCATAATACCACACGGATATAACAAAAATCTCCACATTTGAAACCTTGATGGAGCCGACATTGATGTTTATATACCATCCAAAATCTTCATATGGTATTACTAGTAGGATAAGATGCAACAACAAATATCATCTATTGATTGATGTCTTAAATATGTAATTGAACGGTCCGTTAATGACAAGTTCAATGCCATCAAATAGGTTTTGAAGCCAACGAAGTCAACTCGATGCCTGTTCACCGCCCTACGTATAGGGTTGCGATGTAGTAATAATCTCGATAGGACCAAGGTCGAATCCACAAGGACTGAACCTTGTACGTAATCTAAAAGTAACTAGAACTAAAACTAGAAGAAGATGTAATCTAAGTCAGGAAAATTTAAGAGAATAATGGAGAATTGTTAAACTAAAACTTGTAAAATTCAAAGGTGAGAAACTAGGGTGCCAAGGATCCACTTGTAGCAATCGGGAAGTTACCTTACATGATTCAAAGACACAATTGGAATCAGAGTCCTATCCTATCCAATTGGTAAGAAGAGATTTGTTAGATCTTTGAACTTCTCATGGATCTAATCATCAAAGAATGAGAGTGGTGAAGATTAGAAATGATTCCGTCACCTAATTATGCCCAAGAGACAAGGTAAACAACAACGATTTACCAAACCCACAACCAATCATAAGAGAATTGTGAAAGTAGGAAGGATTCTATCACGCTACCATGCCCAAGGGACGATGGTGAACAACGGGACTGCCTAATTTCACAATCTCAATTCAAGAAAAAGAAGATATTCAATGCAATTGTAAATCCATTGTAATTTAAGTCACAACAAACCATTAAATATTAAAAATATTTCGTAATAATCAAATTAGAATCCAATGGAGTTCAATAAAACATGAATCAAAACAAGCACCCATCCTAATCACGCTACAAGCTTCACCTCTTAGCCCTAGCTAAGAGGTTTAGCTCATCATAGACATGATGATCTAAGGGCTCTTAAGGAAAGACATAAACAAAGTTAGGGAAAGGGTAGAAAAATAAAGAGGAAAGAAGAAGGAGAACTCTTGGTGTCGGCTTCACACTAGAGATCTCTCTCACCTTTGCTCCCACACTCCCAGATTCCTCCACGTCTAAGGATGGTCTTGCTCTCCACGTCTGCCTCCTTTTTATACCCATAGGTAGTCGGTTGTGTGTAGCTAGAGGCGATGGAGAACTTTCGCAGCAAAAGCCGTGTGCATAAGAAAAGCATATAACATGTTGCATATGAATGCAAGTTTTGGGATGACGGATCATCCCAAAACCTTTTTTTTTCATGGCTGGGGTCGGACTGGGCCTGTGCATCATCTGGATGGTTTGGATTGGCCAACTGATCAGTGATGGTGGACCACAACCTCCCAAAAATCCTGATTTTTTCGGACGCAGGCCATGCGAATCTTCTTGCGCTGTGATAATCAATGGGCCCCACAGTGATGTTTTCGGAGAAATCCACCCCGTCCATTAGATTCGTGGTGAAATTTCAGTCATGAATGGATGGTTTTACTCGAGTTTGGTGCGGCCCAAGGGATTAAATCTTGCCGCTATTCATCCTTCATTTGAAGGTGATCTACGTGTGTACACATGCATGTGAGCAAAAGGACTTCATGGGTATGATCGGCCCCACCCCCTAAATAGAATGGACGGCTCAGATCAGTCATCCGAGTCGTGATGGTGGGTCATGACATGCCACAGTGGATGCACGTCTGCTTGCTGGTTGCGTAAAGGAGATGGGTCGATTCAACGACCCTTGACCGAACTCCTTGGTTCGCTGCGGTGCGGGATCATGTGTGCCTTGTGCGCACGTAAGCTCAGGTGGGGTCCACCGTGATGTTCATGAGAAATCTACTCCTTTCTTTTGGTTTTTCATCTAATTTAAATGGTTGAGCACAAGTTTGAAGCATATCCAAAGATTAGGTGGGCCCTAGAGTAATGATTTATGGTTAATCTTGTCTATTGGACCACTTTCACAAGGATCCAATGGCTGAAATTTTACGTGTACGATTATTTTATGGTCCTCAGGCCAGATATAAAGTTTTGAGCCAAACGAATGGTGGAAACCCTTTAATCTTACATTCATGACGATTTTCAGGCTTATTTATCGTTAATCACTTAGTTTCTCAGATCTTTGGCGTGTGAATTTTTCAATCTCGGTCCCCCAAGATTCGTCCCTTGCTTTAGTGATTCTTGAGCATCAAATTCATGCTTTTAGTACCCTTTTTCAATACAAGCCCTTAAGTTCACCTTGCAGCAAAAACATGATTAAAATTGAACGTTAAGCATTATCATATACGTAAAATCAAGTAATAACTGGGCTTTAATATGCAATATTTGACCATTAACAATGCTATAAAAAAATCTAAAATTCTCATGTTGGTTGTTGGACACTTTGGGTGTCCTGCTTGATGTCATCGAAAGAGGTTCGATGCCATCGAAGGTTGTTCGATGACATTAAAGGATTGGTCAATGCCATTGGAAAAATCCTGAATTATTACTGCAATGTTTTGGTGCTAATTCAAATCAAAGGGGGTTCGATGCCATCAATAGTCCATCAATGCCATCGAAGTCCAATCGAAGGTGTCATCGAATTGTTGTACAGAGTTACACAGAGTTGCATATATGCATGATTTGTTTCCAATTTCGATTGAGATTCTCTTTAAGGCTATAAATAAGGGTGTAATTGGGATTGGAGTACATATAAGAGCTTTCTAATTTGTTCCTCGAGTTTTTAAGGGCTTGTAAGGGGAGATTTGAGGCTTCTTTGAACAATGTATTCTCAATATCTTGTAATTTTCTAGTTTCATAGTGATATATGTCGCTTTGTACTGTGGATTTTTTGTGCGAAAGGGTTTTTTCCATGTTAAATTTTGAGTGTTTGTGATTGGACCAGGTTATCGCTATTGGATGACTTTTCTTGATTCATATTTGTGTGTGTGCTTTTATGGTCCCCTAACAAGTGGCATTAAAGCAAACAAGTGGCTTCAAAATCCTAAGTTTGATGTTGAGAAATACTTTGGGAAAAGTAATTTTATATTATGGAAGGTCAAGATGATTGGCTATTAGTTCAGCAAGGATTGGATGATGCACTCCTTGAGAAATAACTGGATTCTATAACTGATGATGATTGGAACAGGATGGATAAGAAAGCAAGAACCTCCATCCAATTATGCCTAACGGATGAGGTCATCTACAATGTCATGAGAGAGAAAACTTTAGAAAGTTTATGGAAAAAATTAGATGATATCCATGCTAAGAAATCCCTTGAAAATTGCGTATACTAGAAGCTACAATTAGTCAACATGAAGATGACAGAAGTAGGAGATGTTTAAGCCCACATTAGCAACTTTAACAAGATGATTTGTAAGTTGATATATGTGGAGGAAATAATGAAGGACAAAGATCATGCATGCATCCTACTAAAATCTCTATGGGCTTCGTAAGAGTCATTCAAAGACTTGTTGTGCACTGGTAAATCGACCCTAAGTGTCGATACCGTTACTCAACCCTTCAAGGAAAGGCAATGAAAAAGAAAAACAGTGACATTGGCACCTTTACTGATACATTGGTTATGAGAGGGCGAAATTCTGAATGGAACAATGGATCTTCTCAATCAATATCTAAATCCTGAGGAAAAGGCAAGGAAAAGTTGAAGTGATGGAACTGTGGGATGTCAGGGCACCTCAAGAAGGATTTTACAAATCCAAAGACAAGAAAAGATAACTCAAAGGCTTTTTCGCAGGAGACCAACACTGTAGAGTCCGATGTAGGTATGAGTGGAAGTGATGTGTTTTCTATCTCTATAATCAGACATTTATACAATGAACACAAGGACGAGTGAATTTTGGATACAAGGGCATCATATCACATGACTCTTCATCGAAGTTGGTTCACCAATCATAGAGAGTGCGATGGTGGCTATGTATTTATGGATAATGACAATGCTTGTAAAGTTGTAGGTATTGGATCAATTTGCATCAAAATGTTTGATGGCATGGAATGTACCTTGACAGAGGTGAGACACATTCCTGACATGAGGAAGAGCTTGATATATCTTAGAGCACTCGAGGTGTTTGGGTATAAATTCACTGATTTTGATGGTGTCGTTAAAGTTTCAAAGGAGGCACTCATTGTCATGAAGGCATAAAGGAGCGGGAAGCTTTATAGGGTGATCAGGAGCACTTCAGTAGATGGAGCTGCAGCAGCTATAATGGATTCCACATCTACACATATGTGGCATGCATGTTTGGGCCACATGAGCGAGCAGAGCATGAAGGTACTTTCTAAGCATTTTTTTTTTTAAAATAAAATAAAATTCTAGCTTTTAAAAGTTTTGATTTAAGTATATGTGACCATTGTATATATGGTAAACATTCGAGGTTATCTTTAAAATTTGATAAACTTATACGTAAGGGTGTACTTTATTATATGCATTCTGATGTATGGGGGTCGTCAATCTTGATTTCTGCTGGAGGGTTGTCATAGTTTGTCACTTTTATTAACAACTAATTTAGGAAGGTTTAGGTTTATTTCTTAAAAAATTAATTCGATGTTTTCATGAACTTTAAATAGTAGAAGACCATGGTAGAAAAAAACGGTTTGGGCGAAAGGTGAGATTCCTAAGGCAAAACAAAACTGGTGATTTCACTTCAGATGAATTTAATCAATATTGTAATAATGAAGGGATCGTGACATACAACATAATGCGCCACACACCTGAGCAAAATGGTGTTCCTGAGCGAATGGATCGGACTTTGTTGGAGAAGGCCTGATGCATGATTAACAGTATTTGGTTGGGTAAGGAATTGTATACTGAGGCCATTAACATGGCTTGTTACTTGGTGAATCGATCCTCTTTTATAGCCATCGATTGTAAAATTCTAAAGGAATTGTGGAGTGTTCAGCAGGTAGACTACTCAGGACTGCATATATATATGGGTCTGATGCTTACTCTCATGTACTGTCAGTTGAGAGAGATAAGCTGGACCAAAACACTAAGAAATATATCTTTGTTGGCTATAGTGGTGATGTGAAAGGATATAGGTTATATGACTGGGTCACACGAAAAATCATCATTAGTCATGACGTCAAATTTGACGAAGGATCATTATTCCATAAAGATAATTAAGAGAAGCAAGAGGAACCAGAAAAATTTGTCGTGGACGTCTAGGTAGACAAGAATGAGACTTAAGCTGAGACAGAGACGTAGATAGAGATATTGGAGTAGGTGGAGCAGCCACCTTTGAGAAGGAATCCGCCACGGGATCACAGATTACTAGCGAGATACGAGGATGATTTTAATATCACATATGCCCTCGTTATGGATATTAGGGATCTATATACTCTTCAAGAAACTCTTGATTAGCCGGATGCCAAAAAGTGAAAAGTGAAAAGTTACGTTGGATGATGAAAAGCGGTCGGATGCAGGGGGATCTTCAAGAAGAAACAAGATAAGTACAAGTCAAGGTTGGTTACAAAGAGGTATGCTCAGAGAGAAGGGGTCGACCTTAATGAGATATTCGCGCTTGTTGTGAAGCAGTATATATTAGATTCGTGTTAGCGCTAGTTGCCCAATATGATCTTAAGCTGGAACAGATGGATGTGAAGACTGCCTTTCTGCATGAGGTATCGGAAGAGCATATCTACATGAATCAAACAAAAGGCATTAAAATTAAAGAGGCAGAGAATGAGGTTTGTAGGTTAAAGAGATTGTTGTATGGCTTCAAACAGTCGCCTAGGTAGTGGTCTAAAAAGTTTAATTCTTTCATAGTGAGTCAGAAGTTCACTAGGAGTGAATTTGATTATTGTGTCTACTATAAGACACTGGGTGATAGGAATTGCTCATTATCCGGATGTTGTATGTCGATGACATGTTGATCACCGATCATTACATGTCTGAAATTAAATTATTGAAGACTCAATTATCAGGGACATTTGAGATGAAACATCTGAGGACTGCAAAGAAAGTTCTCTTCATTGATATACATAGAGACAGAAAAATGAACAAGCTTTGGTTATCTCAGAAGAATTACCTTGAAAAGGTAGTACGGGATGGACAGGGCAAATCCAGTTAGTTTTCCTCACATTTTCATTTTAAGCTTTCTTTTGAACAGTGTGCTAAAACTAATGAAGAAAAGCATGAGATATCTCGTGTGAATTATTCGAATGCGGTTGCCAGTTTGATGTATATCATGGTTTGTACAAGACCGAATATTTCACATGCAGTGGGCGTTATTAGCATATACATATCTAACCCCAGAAAACAACACTGGAAAGCTATGAAATGGCTACTGCGACACATTCGAGGTGCGCATAACTACATCTTTACATTTGAGAAATCAGTGGCCAAGGTAGCAGGATATGTGGATTCAGAATACGTAGGTAGTGTGGATACTAAAAGGTTAACTTTCGGTTACTCATTTGTGCTAGCGGGTGAAGCGATTAGTTGGATTTCGAAGCTTTAGTATATGGTTGCTCTTTCTACAACCGAAGTTAAGTATATGATAGCGATGGAGGCATTAAAGGAAGGTATTTGGTTGAAGGAGATGATAAATTAGTCAGTATTTCAATAGGAGGTGCTAGTTAATTGTGACAACGAAAGTCCCATCAATTTGGCAAAAAATTCAGTTTATGACTTTCATACTAAACACATTTATGTTCATTGCCATTTTATCCTGATATGTGCTTGAGGAAGAAGGCATGACTCTGTAGAAGATTTACACCAGAATAAATCAGGCAGACATGCTCATTAAGGTGGTTCCCTGAGAGAGAAGTTTAAGTTATATGCAACTTCTCCGGGCTTACCAAAGGCATGAATGGAGGATGGAGTATACAAGAGAAGTCATGGTGGGGCTATGATGCAAGGCAAAATTAGAGAAGGAGAAAATTATAGAAGCTAAGAAGAATAGAAATTGAAGACATGGTATGGATTATATATTGATGTCTTAAATTTTTAATTCCACAGTCTGTTGATTACAAATTTGATGCCATCGAGCAGGCTTCGATGCCATCGAAGTTGGCTCGATGCCATCGGAAAAGTATGGAATTTATCATGTTGGTTATTGGACACTTTTGGTGTCATGCTTGATGCCATTGAAAAATGTTCAATGCCACCAAAGGTTCTTCGATGACATTAAAGGCCTGGTCAATACCATTGGAAAAATCTGAAAAATCCATGTATTATTTTTGGAACGTTTTGATATTAGTTTGATGATATCGAAGGGGGTTTGATGTCATCTAAGTTTCATCGAATGTGCCATCGAACTATCACGTAGAGTTATGCAAAGTTGCGTATCTATGAGATTTGTTTCCGATTTCGATTGATATTCTTCTTAAGGCTATAAATAAGAGTATAATTGGGATTGAGGTGTATCCAAGAGCTTTTTAATTCGTTTTTACGATTTTCAAGGGCTTGTAAGGGGAGATTTGATGCTTGTTGGAATCGAGTATTCTCTATCTCTTGTATTTTTCTACTTTCATAATAATACTTGTCACTTTGTGTTGTAGTATTTATTTATTTTTATTTTTTTTTCAAAAGAGTTTTTTTTATGTTAAATTATAAGTGTTTGTGATTAGACTTGGTTGTTGCTATTGAATTACTTTTTTGATTTATCTTAATTTGTGTGCTTTGCCGCTCCCCTACTCATCTTTGAAAAAAAAAAAACAACTGTGCCCACCACAAAATATACACCGGTGGGTGTTCAATCCATATTGTTGCGTCTGGTGTGGATAGTTTGGTATCCGTCTGATTTTTGGACTCATGAATTACTGTAATATGTATAGACTGATGGATGGATTGGTTTGACACGGCATCTCTGTGGGTCCCACGCAGATTACCACAGGAACTTCCTCTACGCGGGGAACAGGCAATTCACATCCCTATTGTAATGCCCACCCAAAATTGGGATCTGTGTAGTGTTTGGCGTCAAGGCCAACCATTAGGTGTCACACCTGATCAAAGGTGTGGATCTTATGCAGACGAAGTCATCAATCCCTGCCTACGGTGTCACGCAAGTCTTTTCTTTGAGAGAAATCTAAGCGTGCTACAAGCCACACCTCCTTCATTACTAGGCCTGCAGGTGAGAGAATTGTACCATCTATTGAAAAATATATGATTTTGTGGAAAGCGACGCCTTGGACTATTGTACCACGTAATGAAAAATATATGATTTTGTGGACAGCGACACCTTGGACTATTTCAACTACAGAGGAATAATTGTTACCCTACTCGGCCGGCAGTTCATGCCCATCCAAATGACGTGCCTTCTATGCTCCATGTCTAAATGAAAATTTTACTTTGCTGGATTGCCCTAAATATTTGATAATTTAGCATTGACAAGGTTGATCCTATCTAAATGAAGTCGTCCATCTATGTCAGCAAATAGCTGCGTCCCTTAAGACTACACGTACAAATCAGGCATGTTCGGTCCGTTGAGGGTCTAACCAAGCCCGACCTGACGAAGAAGGACATTACCGATAACTTAACCGGACTAGAATACTAACCCTAAGGTGTCCATCCGGGAAACAAATTGAAATCTTGTATATGCAACCCAACCCAACAGGATCCAAATGAAATTCATAACCCAATTCTGCTCAATCCAGACTCAACCGGAATCAAATCAGGTTGGCATTTTCCAACCGGAACCAAAACCAAGGATTTTGAAAACCTGACCCAACCAAGACCTTTGGTCTGTTGGTCTCCGGTTAACCCAAAACCAAGCTACAATTTTACTTATAACATATTCCATTTGACTAACCATATGAATAAAGTCTTAAAGAATTTTTAAGGTATAATTATAACCAGACAAATGATAAGTGAATAATTATACTATAATTTTAAGTGTATTACTGTAATTTTCCTGAATCAATCTTATAATTTCCTAATGATCATTTCGAGTGCAGATGGTATATGTTGAGGGCACAGGGATTTCCTGTGCCCTGGAATCTAATTGACCATGTCGTTTTCACTGACAGCAGCATAGCAATATAATAAGATACAGAAATGTTTGCAGAATACTGCCGGATTAACAAGGAGTTTTACATTCCAGTACTTTTTTCAGTGTCCCATCTTAACTGCAACCCAGGATCCAGTAATGTGGGTGGGAAACTGTGGGGCCCGCCTCAATATATACATGTTATATTCACACACAGTCTATCTTTTTTTCCAATCATTTTTTCACATTGTCCCAAAAATGAAGCACATACAAATCTCTTGTGGCCCACATGAACCAATGGTCATTGAACACCCATCATTGAAAACTTCCAAGGGTCCACTGTAATGTTAATTTGCCATCCAACCTGTTGATAAGGTCACACCAACCCACGGGAGATACATATATCACTTTGATCATAAAACCTTTGTGGCCCACAAAATGTTTTTAGTGGTAGACTACCACTGTTTCTTGTGGATTGGCTCACGTGATGTATGTATTTTTACCTAATCCATCCTTTTCGAAACGTCATTTCAGGACATGAGCCCAAAATGGTTGACGATGAACCCTACCGTTGAAACCATCCTAGTGCCAATTAACTTTGATGCTTATCACATGAATATGAGTAAAGGAATATATATATATATATATATATATCTCTGCTTGCTCCAAAACTTTTGTAGCCTCCAAGAGGTTTTTCAGTGGTAGGCATTTAAACCCCCCTATTTACTATGGTGTGGTCCACTTGAGCATTGGATCAACTATATTTTAGTGCTGCTCATCTACGATGATCTTTCAAAATAGATGAATGACATTGATAAAATACATACATCACAGTGGGCCCCACAGAGTTCCCGACAAAGCGTCCATGTCCAGGCAGGTCCTGGTAGGGGTAGTACCGGATCCCCGCCCAGCCCATTTAGATCTGCGTCTTTTTTTGGCTCATTCCGTCAAATGAGTTGGCGGAATGGGTGGAGAGCATTGATATACAATGTATAATCAAGGTGGGCCACACCCACGGCGCCGGATCTGAGGTCACGGCGAATTTCGAAGCGGACTAGATGGTGTACCACACCACCGACTTTGGTGGTGTATTAACGTTACCAAGTTCTGTAGGACCCACCACGGTGTATGTGTTATATCAAAACCGTCCGTCCATTTGGTAGGCTCGTTCTAAGGCTTGGCCCAAAATAAGACTGATCCGAAGATCAAGTGAACCACACTGCATAAGGCAGTGGGAGATTAAAGGTATGCCTTTGAAACTTTCTCAGGGTCACAGAAGTCTTAGATAAATCTGATATTTGCTTTTCCTCTTCATTCAGCTGTCTGTGACCTTATAAACAGATTGGATGTAAAATAAAAATTCCAGTAGGCCCTGTGAAAGTTTTAAAGGTCGGAATCATTATTCCATTGCCATTCTGAGTCGTGGTCCACTTGAGCTTTTTATATGATTCATTTTTTGGATGATATACTAAAATGATTTCTCCAAATGGATGGGTGGTGTGGATATAATAATTACATCATTGTGAGGTCCAAGTAACGTTGATCTCCTTCCAACGGTTCCTATCCGAGGGTTTGAAGCGCTGACGCCCTCCTCTTTGAGGGCCACGTACCACACCAGCCAGGTTAGTGGTGTGTTGTACACCAGAAAATCGATAGACTCCACCATAATGGATGTGTTATATCCACATCGCCCATCCATTTTTTCAACTTATATTAGGGCACGGGCTAAAAAACGAGGCAGATCTAAATCTCTATTGAACCATAGTACAACTAACCGTAGTAATTGAATGCCCACCATTAAAATCTTCTTGGTCTAATGTTTATTTTCCATCCAATCCATTGATAAAGTCACACATACATGAATGAAAAGAAAATACAAATATCATATTCATAAATATATATATATATATATATATATATATATATATATATATATATATATATATATATATATAAATTAAAAAAAAACAAAAAAAAAAAAAAAACCTTTAATTTGTAGCTTCAAGGAAGTTTTCAATGGTGGACATCTAATCACTATTATATTCCTGTAGTGTGATCCACGTGTATCTAGGCATAAACTGAAATTAGGCATCTGATGGTCACAGAGGTTTACGCGTACAAATTACAGTGACCCTGGATCTGTCGATGTTTGTGGAACATGACTGTGGGCTCCACCTCACTCAATGCATTGTATATCTACGCTGTCGATGGATTTTTCCAGTTCATTTTAAGCTGAGGCCTAAAATGTAGCAGATCCAAGTCTCAGGTGGACCACACTGCAATAATGGTCATTGAGTGCCCATTATTAAAAACTTTTAATGGTTCACCATAAATATCAATTTTTAATCCAACCGGTTGATAAGGTTACATCCAAATTGATGAAGGGAAAACACAAATATCAGCTTTATCCAAAACTTTTTTAGTCCACAAAAAGATTTTAGTGGTTAAAGACCACTATTTATTATGGTGTGGTGCACATGAGATTTGGATCTACTTAATTTTTGAGGCCACGCCCTAAAATGAGATGGCAAAACAAAAAGATGGCTTCGATGTAAATTGCATACATTCACATAGTGGGGCCCAAGGTAAATATCCGACTCACATGGCTGAATGAAGTCCGGTTCCTGTACATGAATGCTGCTCTTTGATTTTCATAAGGTCCACCATGATGTTTACTTAAGATTCATTTTGACTATTAGATATTGAGTCACGTTTGGGCCAGAGACAAAAAAACAAACTGATATGTGATTGTGGTGGCCCACACTAAAGGGAAAGAGTTGGGAGAGACATTCATTTTGAATTTTACAGGTGAGCAGGACCAGCTGTGACACAAATATGAAATCCATTCCAACACAGAAATTTAAACCTGGGCTCAAAACGCATACACATATGTTAATCACTTGGGTCACCCTAATGAAACAGTGAGGAGGGAGGGAAACATATACTGTTTTCAATCATGTGGTCTATAATTCTTATAGATGTGGCTGATTTTTGAGCCAATCATCTATATTGGAGTGATACAACCGACGGTTGGGGTTGATGTTACATGAACATCACGGTGGGACACACCTGAGCACTGACCCATTTGCTTCCACCGAGGCTGTGAGCTGAAGGTAACGAGTCTGTAATGTAAAATTCCACGCTAATTAAGTTTTATATATATAGGGAAAAGGTGCGTATATGCTCGACCTTACCATAGCACTCCATAAGGTCGAGCGCTGTCAGCATGCTAGCTGTCAGATGGAGGTGGTTACATCCAACGGCTGATCTTTTAACGTCACTTGAAAGAGGGAAACCGGTGATACCGGTTTCATTGTAGCCAAGCCTGTAACGGCCATTTAAAAGGGTATTTTTCCCTGGCCATCCAGCCCTCTTTCTGTCCCTAAATTTTTGCGAGCAGCCCTCTCTCCCTCAATCTGTCACCAGACGCCCAGTGTAACCTCTCTCTCTCTCTCTCTCTCTCTCTCAATGCAACCCTGGCCGTGCAGCCCTCTCCCTCCCTCCTTCAATCTCTATCACCACAAGTAGGGACAACCCGCCCGCCGTCACTCCTCTCCCTCAATCGGTACCACCAGCCGCAACCGCCTCCACCCCTCTCTCCCTCATTCCCTACCACCACACTGTGCAGCCTCGGATTGAGCATTATACGTTATTGGCTTCTTTATTTATTTATTTATTTATTTATTTATTTATTTATTTATTCCAGATTGAGATGCTCTGGATCAAGTTTTGGACCTGGGCATAGATCAAACTCTGGCTGATCTGAATCCAGGTTCTGGGTTTGGGCAGTGATTTGGGAAGATATCAAGCAGCAAGTCCATAAGGCCCTGTTCAAATACTAGAATGATCAGGTATGGGATAAGTCATGAATAATGTGTCAGATCCAAATTCAAGATAAATACTATCGTTTTTATTAAGTTTTAATAGCAGGTTTCATAATATCGAGAATATCACAAGCGATTATTATAGTTCCAACTGTCGGTGGGCAAGACTTAGGCCTAAATATTGAATTGCCCGGCTGGACGTGTTCAAAATTTTGTATTTGCTTGGCCTAGGCCCAGCATATCTACAACCTCAATTATACATGTCAACATTTGAAACTGAAGCTTCCCTAATCCCAAACCCAAATCAATAACAATTTTTGCATGTAAATAAAAATAATAATAATAAAAAAAAAAAGGTTTGTTTTATTTGTGTTTGTACATTTCAAAATTTTTTTTTTTTTTTTTTTTTTTTTTGTAAAATTTACTTTTGTATTTTTAATTGGTGAAGCCAATAACCTTGTTCACTAAATATAACAATCCAATAAACAATTGTATGATGTTAAGTTCTATTATTATTGTTGTTATTGTTTTGTTTTTAATTAAAACAGAATAGTTATTGCTTTCTCTTGATTAGTGATTAATTGGGCTGATTCTTGTCCTAGGAGTTCAATGTTGTCAATGAATGGAATTCAAATAAAGCTATGGTTAAATAAAAGTTTCTCTCAAACGAATACGTAATTGGAGTATCACTTTGAAATGTAAAGATGGGAATATTCTTGCCCTTATTTTCCGTTGTAGGGTTGCAATATGGATTACAAGCTGAGCAATACTACTTTCCCATGAGAAGCTGTACTTCCACTAGTTTTTATTTATTTATTTATTTATTTATTTTAAGTAATTACTTTATTAATCTAGTAGCTATCTTTACTCTCGTATACTGGTTTGCAGATACCATGCACGTGTATAGCCCAAGCCCAATTTATGTGGCAAGATGTCATGCTTGGTCTAAGCCATCCATTACGGGGGTCCTACCATGTAGTTGCCATAGGCCAAAAACAAGCTGGTCCATTCATGGGTGGGCAATAGTGTACACAATAGCCAGATAGCTAAAACAAAAATTTCCTTGTTTTCTATTTGTTTTAAACATCGTGATCCATTGATGAGTGAGCCAGCCTAATTATTGCGCCTGTGCATCTACACAATGGGGGTCACATGATAGATGGCTTGGATCTCACACACGTACGGTACATTAGGACATGTGCTAGATGTAGGTTTGGCTTATAAACTCATGCCACTACAAGAAATATGGTTTTTACCTACGAAAATGATTTTCGTAGGTAAAGATGACTTTTACCGACGAACATCATTTACGTAGGTACAAGCCAACTTTTACCAACGAATTTTGATTTCGTAGGTAAAACCCATCTTTACCTACGCAACTTTTCGTAGGTAAAGAGTGTTTTCCTTGACAACATTACTTTTACCTACAAAATTTAATTTCGTAGCTAAAACCCACTTTTACCGACGAACATATGCGTAGCTAAAGGTTGTTTTAACTTGTTTACCTACGAACTGTAATTTTGTAGGTACAAACAAATCTTTAGCTACGAAAATATTCGTAGCTAATGGGTAATCAAAAAATCTCTTCTTTACCTACAAAAATATTAGTAGCTAAATGATGTTTTGAATTCTAAAAAATCGAAAACTTTACTTTTACTTACGAAACTGTTAGTAGCCAAAGGGTGTTTTGAATAATCTAACCCATCTTTACCTATGAAACTGTTCGTAGCCAAAGGGTGTTGCGTAATAAAAAATCCGATCTTTACCTATGAAAATATTCGTAGCTAAATGATGATTTGAATTCTAAAAAATCGAAATCTTTACTTTAACCTACGAAATTATTTCGTAGGTAAAACCCTCTTTACCTACGACAATATTCGTAGCTGAAGGGTCTTTTGAATTTCCAAAAATTAAAACATTACTTTTATCTATGAATTCTAATTTTGTAGGTAAAACTCAACTTTACCTACGGAAATGTTCGTAGCTAAAGGGTCTTTAGAATATATAAAAGATCAAAAATTGAAAACCTTACTTTTACCTATGAAATTTAATTTCGTAGGTAAAACCTATATTCACCTACGAAAATAGTCGTAGCTAAAAGGGTCTTTTGGGCATTTCATTAAACTAAAAATTAAAACCACTCCTTTTACCTACAAAATATATTTTCGTAGAGAAAACACAATTTTGCCTACGAACATATTCGTAGCTAAAGGGTCCATTCAACACTTCTTAAGTAAAAAATTGAAACCACTCCTTTTACCTACGAAATAAACTTTCGTAGGTAAAAAACTATCTTCACCTACGAAAAGGTTCGTAGCTAAAGGGTCCTCTATATCCTTCATAAGGAAAAAAATTGAACCCACTCCTTTTACCTACTAAATAAACTTTGCTAGGTAAAATCCTTTCTTTAACTCTTCATAAATAAATAAATTGAAACCAGTCCTTTTACCTACGAAATAAACTTTCGTAGGTAAAATCCTATCTTCACCTACGAAAATGTTCGTAGCTAAATGATCCTTTAAACGTACATAAAAAAATTGAAACCACTCCTTATACCTACGAAATAAATGTTCGTAGGTAAAAAACCATCTTCGCCTACGAAAATGTTCGTCGTTAAAGGGTCCTTTGTCTCTCCTTTTACCTACGAAATAAATTTTCATAAGTAAAAGATTATCTTCGCCTACGAAAATCTTCGTAGCTAAAGGGTCTGTTAAGTTTCAAAAATGGCAAGCTTTACTTTTCCCAACGAATTATAATTTCGTAGGGCAAACCCCTATTTGCCTACGAAAATATTTGTAGCTGAAGGTATGTGAAGGAAAAACCGATATTTGCCTACGAAAGTATTTGTAGCTGAAGGGTATGTGAAAATTTTCAAATAAATACAAAATGCAAATTCATCCTTTTGCCCACAAAACCAAATTTTGTAGGCAAAACTTATACTTTTCCCTACGAATTATAATTTTGTAGGTGAAAAACGTCTTTAGCTATGTAACTATTCGTAACTACAAGAAATATGATTTTTACCGACGAAACTTTTGCCGACAAAATTAATTTTCATAAGTAAAGGTGTTTTGAATTTTTGAAAAAAACAAAAATCGAAAAGGTTACTTTTACCTACCAACAATTTCAGAGGTAAAAAACGTGTCTGAGGCTTTTACCTACCACTATTTTCATAGGTAAAAACATATATGAGAGACTTTTACTTACGAACTATTGTGTAGCTAAAAAACGTGTATGAGACTTTTACCTACACAATGGTTCGTAGATAAAAATATAATCTCTAAATTAAATTTCAAACGTAGTTGAGACCTTTATCTACAAAAATATTTGTAAGTAAAAAATATGTATTAGACTTTTACCTACACAATGGTTCGTAGGTAAAAATATAATCTCTAACTTAAATTTCAAATGTACTTACCTTTACCTACGAAAATGTTCGTAGGTAAAAAATGTGTATCACACTTTTACCTACGAAATTTTTCGTAGGTAAAAATCTAATCCCTAACTTTACTTTCAGACGTAGTTGAGACCTTCACCTACTAAAATGTTTGTAGTGTATCAGACTTTTACCTACAAGATGTTTCGTAGGTAAGAATATAATATTTAACTTAAATTTGAAAATTGTCGTAGGTAAAAAACAATTATGAGAATTTTACCTACGAAATATTTAGTAGGTAAAGGGTTTTTAGTCAAAGTCATTTCTTTTTTTTAACTTTTCCAGCTCGAAATTCCTGATATACACCTGTTACAATATAATTCATCATATTCTTCCTGATATACACCTGTTATATAATATATTTCATCATATTCACATTCACATCCATCTAAACGCCGCTAAAAGTACCGATAATAGAAATTCCTACTGATTCTTTACTAATCCTTTCACACAAATTCCTGTTGATTCTGACTAATCCTTTCCTATAATTGCTATACTACAATCAAATCTCTATCTACATAACTATCAAAAACCTATGATTGAATAACAAGAATTTGAATTACCCAATAATCTAACATTCATCTAGACAACAATTAGCACAATATCAACAAAACAATTAATGGTCTATTTAAAGTTTTCAAAACAAACTACTAATGTCTTCCTTTCCTAGCCTTTCACATGAACTGTTTCAGTAAAGTCCCCTTCTGGACCAATCATATGTCTTCCTTTCCTAGCTACATTTTCTGGCAAATGTCTACAACACCAACCTCACTGGCCATGATCATATGTCCACGATGTGTGATGTAGGCCCCTTTCTTGCAATGAGCCTAAATTCCTCCCTGAGAAATTTCCTTGCAATGGACTGAGAAGCATAGCTGATTCGATAAGTGGCACAACATTGAGATTATACTACTTGGAGCCATAGAGAGCTGATCATGTGCTCCTCACCTGTAGACAAGAATAGATAGTTATGAAAACTTGATTCATAGCACATTTGATGTATACATGTGTTCCACCAGATAGCAGGTCCATTTTACAAATTCCAAGTCGGGATGGAAAACAAGTTATTTTAGACTACTAAAGCTAGGATGGACAATCCTCGAATTGGAAAAAAGAGAATTAAAGTAAACTAAATCAGATTTGAAAGTTGATCAAATCATAAATAAGTATATTATGGACAGAGACATTGTTTTCATTAATAGGCCACTTAGTACTCATAAATATTCATTACAAGCATTTTCTGTCTATGTGCATGATGACTATACTGTTAAGATCAATCCTCTTATTTGTGCTCCCCTAGGTGCAGATTTTGATGGGGGTTGTGTTCATATATTTTATCCAGTCTCTAGCAGCAAAGGCAGAAGTTTTGGAGCTGTTTAGTGTTGAAAAGCAAAATCCGTAGTTCTCATGGTGGTAGTCTGAATTTACAACTGGTGCATGATTCATTATTGTCACTTAAACTCGTGTTTAAGACTTTTTTCTTGAACAAAGCGACTGCACAACAATTGGCTGTGTGTGTTTCACCAGTTTTACCATAACTTGCTTTGCGGCTCACCGTACAGGTCCTTTGTGGACTGTTTTGCAAATAGTAGAGAGTGTTTTACCTGCATTTTTTGACTGCTTTAAGGAGAGGCATTTGATCAGTAAAAGTGAAATGGTGAGCATTGATTTCAATAGAGATTTACTGCAGTCATCATTCACAGAGATTGTTACTTCTGTTCTTAACAAGAAGGGAATAGAAGAGGCTGTTAAGTTCTTTAAAATGTTGCAGCCATTGCTAATGGAGATTCTCTTTTTAGAAGGATATAGTGTTAGCTTGAATGATTTTGACATTCCCAAGGCTGTTTACTAAAGATATAAAGAAGAAGATTCAGAACATATCAACTTTGCTGCTTCACTTGAGATCAAATTACAATGAACTTGTAGAGTTGCAAGTGGAAAGCTACCTGAAAATTGTAAAACTGTCTATCGTGACTCGTATTCTAAAGTTATCTGCTTTGGGTAATTTGATAGATTCTAAAAATGATTCAGCTATCAGTAAGGTTGTTCAACAACTTGGCTTTTTGGGGCTTCAACTTTATGATCGAGGGAAGTTTTATTTAAGGCGTTTGGTTGAGGATATGAGTTTGCACTTCCAAAATAAGTATTCTGTTAATGGTGTTGACTATTCTTCTGAGGCATTTGGGTTAGTTAAGAGCTCCTTTTTTCAAGGTCCGACCCCCTATGAAGAATTGGTCCATTCCATATCATCCAGGCAAGTGTTGATCCGTTCTTCCAGAGGACTTACTAAACCAGGAATTTATTTAAAAATCTAATGGCCACACTTAGAGATGTTGTTATCTGTTATGATGGGACAGTGAAAAACCTTTGCAGCAATTCTATAATTCAATTTGAGTATGGACAGGTGGACGAAAATAGTCCTGGAAGTTCTCTTGCTGGTGAACCAGTTGGTGTATTAGCGGCTACTGCAGTATCAAATCCTGCATATAAAGCAGTTCTTGATTCTTCTTAGAGCAACAACTCTTCATGGGAATCGATGAAGGAAATACTTTTGTGCAAAGTTAACTTCAAGAATGATATTATTGACCAGAGAGTTATTCTATATTTAAATGAGTGCAGCTTCTGTGGAAAAATGCATTGCAAGGCGAATGCAGCATATTTAGTTCAGAATCGTTTGAAAAAAGTCACTTTAAAGGATGTTGCTTTTGACTTCTCCATTGAATACCAAAGGCATCGACAAATCCCTGAAAGTTCAGAAGCGGATACAGGCCTTATTGGCCACATTCACCTCGATAAGATGCGCTTGAAAGGACTCAACCGGGCTTCAAGCTACACGTGAAAATTTCACAGTAGCAATTATTTTCCAGTATAATAAGACAGAATGAGAGAAGAACATATCATGGCTGAGGGTTCGTATGCTTCACCTTCAATCTATTCTCAAGTCCCATAGTGTTGTCTTAATCATCTCCCAAAGCATCATATCAAATAGCAAGTGCAGTCTTTGCAGCAACATCGATAAATTTTATCCTTGAGTTTAGGGATGTATGGAAGATGAGCCCGTATATTGGAGTAGCATGCTTTGTCTTCAAAGCTCTGAAAAGTGCCTACAGAGAAGCAAAATTAACCAACATTACAAACCTTGATAAAAGCAGAAAAGATCCAGAGGCATATTTAAAATCCATCAACTAATGATAATTATAAACAAAAATATGTTATTCTCAAGCATACAACCAAAGTAAAACACAGCCCATGTAATTTACATTACAATGGCATTTCATGATAAGTGTTTACATGGCTCGGAGAGGACAAGAAAATCTAGAGCACTGCACTAGCTGTTAGTAATATGATCCTTACTTTCCCTAGTTACTTTCAACCATGAGCCTTATGTGATGGACCACAATATATTGGTATTCCCTCACAAAATAAGTCAGTGGATTGATCTTAATGGCCAGCATATCTGTGCACATTTCAGTATCCCAAGGGAGATTTATAACTTTATGCAACTGTGTTGTACCCATGCCTGTATCCAATGTCTGATGCATGTATGTAGGCCAGTTGTTACCGTAAGGATAATTATAAAATTTTAAAAAGAAAAGAAAGATATAAAAAATCAAACATGAATCAAATCCCTCTTTAGACCTGAAGAAACAGTCCATGAGGTTCAAGCAGGGAAGTTTTCAATGATCAGTCAAGAAACTCGCTTTGCACGACAAACTATACACGTGGCCATCTTTGGTGATCCAAACCATTCATATGAGTGGACCACTCTCCTGGCCATCTAACTGAGCCACACCATAAATGTCAACATCTATAAAAATGGTTGGAAAAGACATGCTAAAAGAACATCTGATGCTTGTGGCAAATAGCATGACATGCAGTGGAAATCTTATTGGTTTCAATACTGCTGGCTACAAGGCCCTGTTTCACTCTTTGAATGTTCAAGTCCCATTTACAGCAGCCACATTATTTAGGCCAATTAAATGTTTTGAGAGAGCAGCTGAGACAGACTGCGATTGGATGTGTGTGTTTTTTTTTTTTTTTTTGGTGTATTATAGTTTTATAAGATTGCCTACCAGATGGTTGGATGAGCTGGATTGAATTTTTGGGTGATCTGGTCAAGTTGGTCGTGGTGCAACTATTGCAGGGGTTGGATCTCATAATCACTGTCTGGGCTTTAACACTAATATCAGACTGATCTGAAACTTCTGTGGCCCACAAGAAGTTTTGATGGTGGTTGTTCAATCACCACTGCTTCTTGTGGTGTGGCCCATTTGAGATTTGAAAATGCCTTATTTTTGAAATGACATCCTAAAATGAAATACAGAAACATCCAAAAGTAAGGAAAAATAATTCAAGAGTTTAGATGTGCCCTCTATAATTAAACTAAGATAAAAATAAATTGTTTAGATGTGTCTAACTCAATCCAAAAGTCTGAAACCACAGATCCCTACTACCCCCACTTACAAAAGATGTTTATAGTTCCTATAGCTTGCTGTTTTTTCTCTCTTGCCCTGTAGGTTTTGTTTCTATTTGTTTCTTTCAACAAAATTTTCATCTTTCAAAAAAAAAAAGTGTAGAACAATTTCTTGCCATTACTATTTTTTTGTTGACATTACTATTGAAAACCTAATCTTTAAAAATTGGATTCTGGTTTGATCTAACTTGGAAAATTTCTCAGCATTTCATGGTTTGCTTTTGTTTCCTTCATTGCCAGGGCTGTCAATGGACAGGATGGCCAAATGGCTTCTATCCTATCTTGCTATGGGCTGGGCACAACTCTCATTTTGAACCTGTGGAACAGAGCATGGCCAGGTTACCAAGCCCAAAAAATGGGCCAGTCTTGTGCCTGGATTTTACCAAGTTTTTCTTTCTTTCAATTGACACAGTCCTGAGCTTGCATGCTTGCTTCCAAAAAAGGGGCTGTCAATGCTTGCATGTTGATGACAGGAGACAAATTGCAGATACAGATGTGCACAGTCCTAGCATAGATCCTACAGATATGGATTTTAGGGTACATTGCTTTGTTAAGTTACATGTTTACATACCTGAAATTCGAAAGCTCGGCTGACAAGGTTAAGACCAAAGCTTACAAGGTGCTGAAGAGGTAAAACAGTGTGCTGCAACAAATGAGAATGCTACATTACAAATCAATGCTTTCAAGAAAAGAAAAGAAAAAAGGAAAAAAAACAAAAAAAAAAGAAAGCTGGAGATCAAACTGTTCACCCTGCAATTTCAACCACCAGCTTGAACTGTGATATCATCCCCATGTCTATAGATTTACATGTGTTTACATATGTAATTATGGTAAAACCTAACAGTTGATATGTGTTCAACTGCAGTTTGTACAACTTTTTAGCGGTTCAACAGACAGCTCACAATGGTTCAGACAGTTTTTGAGTTTCTAAGTAGTTTGGATTGAACTTGTGAAGCAGGCCATACACATCCACCACCTGACAAACGGCCACAATAACTTATCTCTAAACCCACTTCATTTATACATCATACTTCACTTATCTCTAAACCCACTTCATTTATACATCATACCTCACTTATCTCTAAACCTACTTTACAACTTATTAGGCCAAACCCTCAAGCAATGATCCAGACTCTTTATTTAGAGGGTCTCACCATAGGTGGACCGCGTGAAAATATCTCACCCATCAGAGATCCCACTGTCCATATAGAGGTCAGCTGGAAAACAGCAGCCAAGAAGAGCACTTCCTAACTTACCTTTTGCATGGAAGTTGTACGGAAGTGGAGGATCTCTAATCAGTGAGACTTCAGCGCCTATGTAGCCCATAAACAATGATACCTTCTAGATGATTGTTCGGATCATCACATGGACCTCCAGTTCGTGACCTTCCTTATCATTTCCCAATGATAAAATAAGTAAGCAGCACTTACAGCTTTAGGATCCTTGGATGCAACACAGGAGGGTTGATTGTTTGATATATCCCAGAGTTTCACCTGAAAGATACACACGTGAGGTGCAGTACCATAATAATAATAAAAAGTCTATGCATAAATAAAGGATGTTAAAAAGGTAAGTCTACCATTTTATCGGTTGACCCAGATGCAAGCAGCTGCTAAAAGAACGACGGTCATTTCAATAAATTACCATGGAAATTTTTTACTTTTTTTCTCAGAACTGAAAGTGGTCTACAAAAAGCTTATGTTGAGAATGAGAAGGACATACGTTAGCTGCTGATGGATTATAGGAGATTGTACAAACAGCTTTATCGTGTGCATGAAGAGTGAAACTTGGTTTGGAAAGGGAACTTGAGTTGGAAGCAGCTGCTCGCATGTCGAAACCTTGAATTGTACCATCTTCAGGGCTGACCTGAGTACATTCAGAGAACTATTAGCCCAAGCCCATTCATATTTTTCCATCTAGAACGTAATAAAAACTCATACTCGGCTCAGGAATTAGGTCCTTCAGTTATCCAGATTTGACTGGCCAAGTCAAAAAGCTAGTACACAATTTTTCATTTTTTGTATAATTGGGATTTGTACAGTGCCAGACTATAGCGAATTGACTTGGTAGAGTTCCTAGTCAATTTGCAACTCTTGCCCGGGTGGTAGACTCTCAGGAGTTTCAACTCCCGGTCAAGGGTTCAAGTACCCATAGGTGGTGAAATTCCACCAGCGTGAGCGTGTGGGGTGTGTGTGCGTGTGTCAAAAAAAAATAATAATAATAAATTTGCAAGTCTTCAAATGAGAAAGTATGTTGATGAACAAATTGTCTATAAATCAAACAGAATTATGTAGCAAGGAGCTTTTTAGAAATGGTGCCATGTCAACAAGTGGAAACACGACGATGCGTGTATGTGACTCCTGGGCACCACACAAAGTATGTAACAGATATTTTTTGGTTGGTAGAGAATTAACTTTGATGCCGTTCTGAAGGTAACCTGAGACCATGTGCAAAGGACTACAGAATCCTGAGGGATATTAGAATTTAAATTCATATATGTCACTTCCAAAACCACGGATGGGCTGAATCCATAGAAGCAGAATTTGTGGTAAGGAAGACTTTAAATTATTATTTTAAGCGTAAGATTCACTAGGGTCTATTGAAAGTAGAGGGAGACTAAAAAGAATCACCTACTGGGTGTCCACCAGGTGGTCTGAGCTGTGAAGGTCATCTTATATACTCAAAATCAGTAACTTTTTTTTTTTTTTTGGAATATAACCTGCTCATTTTCAGAAAGAAGAGCTAGCTTTTAGGTTTATCACTTTTTTTTTTTTTTGAAAGGTATCACCATTTCAAATTAATTTGACAAAAATAATTACAAAACCTATCACTCATAATATACGTGGGATGTTTGCAGATTGGGCTTCTAAGAGTTTCCCATGTCCAACACCCAGATTTTTATTTTTGTCTAATAACAACACATTTCCATGTCCAGGTTATATACCGATGTTGTGAAATTTCAAATGAAGTCAAGCCAGTGAAATTCATCTATAACTTGTATTGAAATGGTTAGAAAGATTACCACAAAAGAGTGTTCATTGTGCGGATCCCATTCCAAGCTTTCAACATCAGCTGCAACCTCCCATTTAGTACCAGCTTGTGAGGGTGCCCTCTTTTCCATCTGCAGTTCATAGACATAGGAGACAATTCAGGTTAAGGTGTCTGTGCGCATATAAAAAATACTTGAGAGCAACGCAATGCAGATTTGGAAGCATAATAGCCCTTAGATTGTTTAATGGGGTATAACTAATGTGGATAATATTTAGTTGCACTAGAAATCCTCATAAACAACTTGTAAGTGAGAAGTACTTTCATAGAGGAACCAATAACTTGAGTGACTTGTGAAAATTTTAAGTAAATTCACCTCCTGAAAGATGCATGAACTATCGCTATCTTCTCTTTACCTTCAATTTGATATATTAAATCACATCCTAGAAGCATGGGAGCTAGCAACCTCCCATTTAGTACCAGCTTGTGAGGGTGCCCTCTTTTCCATCTGCAGTTCATAGACATAGGAGACAATTCAGGTTAAGGTGTCTGTGCGCATATAAAAAATACTTGAGAGCAACGCAATGCATATTTGGAAGCATAATAGCCCTTAGATTGTTTAATGGGGTATAACTAATGTGGATAATATTTAGTTGCACTAGAAATCCTTCTCATAAACAACTTGTAAGTGAGAAGTACTTTCATAGAGGAACCAATAACTCGAGTGACTTGTGAAAATTTTAAGTAAATTCACCTCCTGAAAGATGCATGAACTATCGCTATCTTCTCTTTACCTTCAATTTGATATATTAAATCACATCCTAGAAGCATGGGAGCTAGCAATATTCAACTCAGAACTTGGGCCAGTCATGCTTGGCTGAGCCTCTAGTAGGGGATTGCTTTAATATTAATACATATATAATGCACATTCATATATTTTTCTTTTTCAAAATACCAATACGATACATGTCAGCCGATATGTAACGGCCAATATTTGAACCTCACTAATATTTAGAAATGAACCTGCATCTGTCACTTCTCATGAATAGAATGCACCATCCTCCTGGTCCTAGGAAAAATCACATACATCTTTGTTTTTACAAATGATCTAGAAAAGCATGTTGGGAAGAGAAAAAAAGAAGAAGGGAGAGTTCAAACCTTTAATTAAGTTCGCAACAGGTAGTGTTCTCTTACCATGACCACTGAGTGAGCAAAAGACCCACTAAGAAGAACTTCTGGCATTCCTGTTCCATGCAACTGCTTGGACCTGTAACAAGATCGAGAGACATAGGAAGAGGTAGAAATCAACAATTAAATTATTTCTATAAATTTATGCTTCACTAGAACATGCTACAAAAGATGTTGGCTATCGAGGCTCACGAGCCTAGCAAGAGATGGGGATTGGGATGCTAAGTGAGCTTCTAGGGGAAGATGGTTGGCAGTGAAACATGTATTTCATGGAGGGGAAAAAATAACAGGGATTACACTAGTTTCTTTTCTTTTCTTTTTCATTTAATAAACAGAAACCACTATTTAAAAGATCATATATACAAAAATATTTGCTAAGAGGAACTATATGATCCGCAACTGGTATAATCAGGTTTTCAGTTTGCACGAGCAGGACCCATGGTCCAGTAATCCAGACCACTGGACAGTTGAATTCCCAGATTGGATGATCCCACTGATATTGGGTGTTTCAGTTGTTTTACAGCTCCTCTTGACCATCAATGTGCTGGCCACGAGAAGTCAGCTTGCGATTGTTCTATCAAGGAGGCTTTCAGATATCATCTATCCAAGAGATCAATCGTCTGGATCAGTTAAACATGACCCCAACTGAACAAACTGAAAACCCAAATATACCCTGCATATGCATATCTCTGGTTGAGGTTCATGTAACTACGCTTTACATAAAGAGAAATAATGACTTCCGAATACAAATCAACCACCATGAAAGTCAAAACTCCTTCCAAGCAATCAGATTTGGGTTTGCGGCAGGTACAGTGAGTATATAACTTAGAGAGAAAAGGCGTCTAGTTAGAGAAAACTGATGTGTTTCCATCATCCGATCAAGGAGCTTGATAAATGGGATACCTAAGATATAACTTGTTCAATAAGATTGAGTCAAACACATGAACCAGAGTAGTTATAAGGGAAGAAGAATGATAACATAATCTCAGCCTTTTAAACAATAAGAAATAGCACTGATGCATTGCATTTGCATTCTAAAAAAAAAAAAAAACAGTTCTCAAAAAAACACTATGGATACCGTTGGTTAAGAGAACATTACCTTGTCTGTATGATGTTCCATTGTGAGAGAGCATTTCCCTGTAACCACATCCCAAACCTTGACAGACTTGTCTGCACTTGCACTGGCTAGGACATTCCGGAATTTATGAAGCAGCAGCAACAATTAAATCATCATAAGAATGAGGGGAATAACATTATACTTGACCCAGATATTAACTGTATCCTCAGGTCTTGAGTTCATATAACTGGGGCCCATGGTTTGCCGGTCCAGATCTTTCACAATGCCATGGGCCCAGTCATAGGAACTGAAGACATAAGGACAGGGATCACAAAGTACAGAATCTAAACTGTAGACTGTTATGGGCACCAAGCTCCAATAATCTAGACTGTTGATCTGATGGGGAGCTAGAATACATCGTATCATCCTAGCATTGTGCACTCACCTGATCTCCTTGTTCCAGGCAAGACCGAGTACAGAATCTTGGTGGCTGTCCTTTTTGTACCTGACCGATGTTGACAGTAATCAAATTCCCACATTTAGTAAGATCACATGTTAGAAAATGTGAACGCATCTATATCTAAGTATCTAATAAGCACTCAAAACATTGCTGTAAGGACAACTAAAACAGCTATAGAGTTTATGGGAAAACTACTGAAAACACCCTGCTTTTTTTTCTTTAAAATAATACATATATGTATACATGTAGTTTCAAAATGTCTTTTTATTAATACCCCAGAAACATTCTTTTCCAGAACATTACCTGTTTAAATAAGCCATATATCAATGCAACGTGTCCAGAGAGTATTCTTGAGGTTATTTCGAATTTCACGCATTAAAAATATAATTACACATATTTGTTTCAGGAATTTCACCAAACACCTGACATGTTTGTTGCTCACTGGAATTTTATCAAACAAAGCAACACAAGGAAAAGGATAACTAAGCTAAAGCCGAATGTTACCAAGGTAGGAAGGTTCGAAGGCTTCCCTGATTACTCGTCTTGGAGATATTCTGCTAGAGGATGGACTCCTGCGAGATGCCGCATTCTCTCCAGGAAATCGTGCCACATCAGCAGGGCCATCAACAAACCAAACACTCAAAAGATCAAGAATGGACCTTTCTGCTAAACATTTGTGTGCTTGCAACATCACAAGAAGAAAATAGAAAGAGCAATGACAGATGGAAGGGATTCTAGAATAAAAACAGCAAGAAGAGGAACAAACGGCGAGGAAAATAAGGGATTTTGAGAGAAGCTCACCTATTTGAGATGAATCTGCACGGCGTTTGGAAATCCCTCAGCAGGAAGAAGAAATTCTTCAAGGAATCAGCGCTCGGGCGAGGAAGCCTGCGTTGTTTGGAAATCTCATCCACCGCTTTTGAAGGAGAAGTGCCGTGCGTTTGGAAATCCCTCGTCTAAAATGAGAGGATACTTTCAATCCGATAATCGTGTGTTTAACATCATTTATAACACACACCATATTAACAACCGTACATATAAGGGCTCATTTACTGAATGGTTAAAATATTTTTATGTAAAAAAATGTACATATTAACCATCTACAACTAGACTCATTATTTGGTTGATGTGGATAAGCCTATATCATTGCCACTATTTATATAAACGAGTCACCACAATTTTACAGAAAATATAAAACTCACATACATTTATACTAAAAAAAACTACCGTGAGCATTGGATCTGGTAGGGATCTATGGGCCCCACCATGATGTTTGTGTTACATCCAAGCCGTAAATCAAATTCTAAAAATTATTTTAAGAATTACAAAAAAATGAGATCGAAATAAATCTCGGGTGAACCACACCACAGGAAAACAGTAGCGATTGGACGTCCTCCGTTTAAACAAGATATTTAGCTACGGAGAAATTGGTTTTAGCTACGGATTTTATTCGTTGTAATAGGGACAGTTTTTAGCCGTAGCCAAAAGCTCCCACTATCCATTGGTAGTGCCTGCCCAAAAGCCATTGACACCCTATAAGTAAAGGAGACTGAGATCTAGGCTAGGTTGGTAATCATAAAGATAGAACATTTATGAACAACGACAACATTAAATAAAAACAAAGGAAGAAAATAATGAATTATAGCAAGTATATAGTTGGTAGGATATCAGAACTCAAGCTATTCCAAAACTCAGGTGGGCCACACCTTATAGATATGTATATAGTTTTTAAGTATGTTTGTACATTACTCCTATGGTGTATCCTACACGAGGTTTGATAAAATGAAAATACATGATTCTTGAAATATACAATGAATATAGGTGGGCACACCAGATGCACCATTTGGGTTCTGCTTAACATAACACATGCCCTTAAGCCTTAGTTCTCTAATTTTGGTTCTTGTTAGTTCTTTTCCATATAACTAAATTTCAATCCAGAGGCACACTAAAAAGCAAATGCGTAGTAAAGAAAAAACTTTAAAAAAAGATGCGAATGACAACTTCAAAAAGTGGTGATTCGACCCTCGTATAAAGGGGCGATGGAACACTTGTCCCAGGTCCATGGCCTTCATCAAGTGCAGGAATGGAGATGATATGAACCTGTCGTGTACCATAAACCAAAACAAAAGAACAAAAAATGAAAACAAGGGGTGTTAAAGCATGATTTCGGTTGTGACAGATGTGGTACCTAAAACTGATTTTGAATCCTTGATTTGGGGCTGTTTGGATGCACCACCCTCAACAATGTGAAGTAATGCGCCCTAAAATCCCCAAATCCCTAAATGAGGGTCCACATCGAATCATTGATATGTGGAGTTAAATTCCTGAACTCATATGGTTGTGAACATCGTTAGTCATTGTTCACATATTTTTGATATTATGAACAACATTTTTGATATTCTTGAGTATTGCACATGACATCTATGCGTGTAAATGGGCTAGGCAATCATGCTTGTAGCATTAGGAAATTGTACAAGAAGTGAATTTCCTATATTTGAGTTGATTACAAGTCAAGGTTACACTTAGACTGTAGTTCAAAAATAAGAATGTAACTTAAACCAATTCAAGCCAGATACTTCACTGACTAAGGGAAGCAACACCCTTAGTCACTGACGATAACCTAGATACTTCACTAGCTAAGGGTGTTGAATCGATAACCCATGTGTTCTCAATCGCAATTTCCTACCTATAAAGAAACAAACATAACGAGAAATCCAAACAATGAAAGAGTCAAACTAATCTATAAAGGACTATAATTGAAACCCACATCTATTTTACGCAGCTACATTAAACAATGAAAGCAGTTTTCGATAAATCAAACTAGTCCATAAAGGACTATAATTGTCTACAAGACCTATTTTATGCAGCTACATTAAACAATGAAAGCGGTTTTCGATAAATCATCCTAGAAATGGGTTTTACCCTACATCTCCACAATTTTGTTGAAAAAATTAATGCAGGTAATTTCAAAACTATGCAATAAATGAAAATAAAAATTAGAAGCAGGTCAATTAGATATCGACAATCGGCCCACAGATTGATCTGATTTTAGATGAATTTATATAGGAACATGTTCCGATTGCATACTGACAAAATATATTTATCAATATGGGCCGCACAATCAAGATGACACCACGTTAGATGAGATTGAGGCAACATGTGATCCGCTCGCTTAAAAAGCATGCATTCATTGATGATTGATCAATCAATAGTAATTAAATATACAAAATTTTTCCGGTGGATGGACTCGTATGGATAAGATCCAATCTGTATATAATATTCCGAACATGTTGGATGTCAAATAAGCATTACTGTGAGCTTTACGAGGATTTAAATGATGGATATCCAATCACTATTGTTTTCATGTGGTGTGGTCCACCTGATATTTATATACCTCTCATTTCTGGGCCCCACCAAGATGTATGTTCTATATTCACACCTTCCATCCATTCGGAGAGATCATTTTAGGGCAATATCCAAAGAACGAGTTAAATCCAAAGCTCCAGTAGACCCCAGCACAAAAAACAATGGGATAGTAACGCCCACCATTAAAAACTTCTAAAGGCAACAAAAGTTTCATATCATGAGTTTATTTTCCATCGAAGCCGTTGATTTGGTTACATAGACCTGAATTAATGAAGAACGATAAGATCAGTTTGATAAAAAAAATTGGATGGGCCCCACATAAAAAATGGTGAGCAATTTATTATTGAAGACCAGGAATCCAATGTGATGTATATGTTCTATTTATGATGTTCACTGCTGAGATCCATCCAGTGGGTGGACCACAAACAGGAAACGGTGGTGATTAAATGAGCCCACAGAACTTGGTCCCTTAGAAGTTCTATGAGGCCCATCACAATTTTGTGTTCAATCTAAGCCGTCCATCCATTTTGACAAATCATTTTAATACATTAGCTCGAAAATTAGGTAAATTTAAAGCTCAAGTGGACCACACCATAGGAAATAATGGAGATTAAGTGTCTCTTGTTGATTTATGGTGTGATTCATGTGAGTCTTCTATTTGCCTCTATTTTTAGAATAAATTCCTAAAAAATTCTTTGAATTGAATGGAAGGCATGGATAAATGACATACATCATGGTGGACCACACGCAGCCCTAACATGAGGGTTCATCTCAACTCGGCACGCGCCCACAAAAAACAAAAAAAAAAAAAGGCTGCTTGCCTTTTTCATTCTCGCGCCCACACAGATTTTAGATCTCCCTCTCGCTCCTATCTTCTCCCCACCTCTCTCTCTCTCTCCCTCCCTGCCCATCCTTGACTGCGCGACGGACTCGCTTGGACGGCTGACGTTGGCCGAGTGGTGGTCCAAGGCCCTCCCTACCCGTGGAAACCCTGATTTGAAGAAGAAGAAGAAGAAGCAGAAGGTAATGCGATTTTGGACCAAGAATCCCGGTGAGACTCCGCAGAGATCCTTCTCGAGGCGGATTTCTAGGTTCTCGACCATGCTTAATACCCTCGATGACGAGATTCCACAGAGATCCTCCTCGAGGCGGATTTCTAGGGTCCCAACCATGCTCAATACCCTCGAGGACGATCCTGTCGACAGTGAGCTCGTCCCTTCATCCCTCTCCTTCATCACCCCCATCCTTCGTGTTGCCAATGAGCTGGAGCACATTAATCCCCGTGTCGCCTATCTATGTAAGCTCTACTCTGATGCATGCACGCACGCATTTCAATAATCTATACACGCACCAAATGCACGATGAGAAATAGCAAAAGAAGGATGTCTTGTTCTTTACTTGAATACTGTTTGTTTTGTTTTATGGATTCTATTATTTATTATTTAGAACTCCCAATGCATGTTTGAAGCATATTTCAAAATTATGAACAGAATTCACAGTTGTTTCTGTTTTAAGTCGATGATTTAAGGATGAGATTGGACACTCAACTGAATGAATTCTGATGAATTAGATCTGTAAAAGAGGAAATGGATAATGTGGGGCTGGTGCCACTCAATTTTTGAGTCCAATTTGATTTTCTTCTTCTTTTATTTCCTTTTATTTGCAATTGTGGTTTGAGTCATCAGTAGGAATTAAGTTGGGATTGTTCCTGCTTTTGAATTGATTTTCTGTAGTTTGATTCAATTAAGAATCCAAACATACCCTAATTTTGGTGATATCTCTATAGATGATACTAAGTCTACTTGCTTAAAATTCGTCTTACAAAGGACAAGAAATCTATATGAAACAAATTGGATTAACAGATGGAACTATTTGAAAATGACTGAGTAAATCATAACCAATGAGAGCATGGTAGAGGTCACTTCACAATAAGAAAATCACACAAACTTTGAATATTGAGGTACATCTACCAACTTCAACTATTTATTTGTCTCCAACTATCCATAAAAAGAATTTGGCCACCCCCAACTGGTGCATGCATGTTAAAGCTTCTGGAGGTGGGACTCAAATGCATGCTAGTGGACATTTATCTTGGAGCATAGCAACCACGATTTGGTGGGGATTGAGGGAGACTAAGTGTATAAAAGTTGCAGGGCTTCATATCAAAGGAAGATGGGAACTTGAGACATAGACATTGAATTTATAACTACAAGTTACAATTGATCTTTACAATCAACATCAAAGAAGCTTTAGTGTTAACGGAAAACAAAATGAAAAATTACAACAGTGGGCTTACGTTCAATATCATTAATGTGCTATACCAAGATTTTTTTTACCCATTGGCTTCAGGACGCACAGTTTGATTCTTTTCATGCCAAGTTTGAAGAATGCAATCACTAGATTTTCTGAAACTTAATGTGCAACCAGTGAGGGGTCAATTATTTCTTTTAGCCATTTGATGTAATCCAAGAAGTCCCTTTTCATCGAAACCATCACTAATGTGAATTTTAATATAAAGCCTTATACTGGCCACAAAGCAAGCATCTTTGCCTTGATAATTGTCATGATTGCATTCTGTGCCGCAAATTCTAGATGACTTGATTGATCTTGTTGAAGTTTGCTCCGTTTCTTCAATCAAGTAGCTATTATTTTTTTCTTTTCTTAATTTTCTTTGATTTTTTTTTTTTTTGGGTGAGGATGAAGAATAAGAAGGTAATATACTCATAATTATTTTATTTATATATATATTTTGTCTGATTTTGCGTTATGACAAAAAAATTCGGTATTTTCTTTTATTTGGGGTTATTTTTTAGTATTTTTTTTTCTGAATTTTGGTATTGGGAAGGAGGATGAGGTAAGCTCAACGGCCAGCTCCTTGGCCATGTTTGGAAGTACAATTGCCTTAGATTGTGATGGCTATCAACTTGTAATGTTCCATTTCATCTAGTACTAGTAAAATGGATTTTGGAGTAGTGTTACGAAATATTATCGGATTGGTATTGGGAAACAAGCTGCGGGTTCATTTACGTTTGCAGTTTAGGCATGTTGGCTTTCAGAGGAAGTATGGGATTATGCCCCCTTTGATGCTTTGGTAATCTAGACTTTTGTTTTTGTTGTGTCTGATTGTGAATAGGCCATGCCCCAAAAACCTTGGAAGGTCCTAGTTGCTGATCTCTTAATGTTTTTTCCTGTTGAATTTAGAGCATTGATGTATTGCTGTCATTGACTGTCTATTTGTAGGCCACAAGTTGACAGTTTGCATATGTTAATTTTATTTTTTGGGCTTGCTCCATCCACAACTGAAGTTTATTAGACATCCAAATGCACCCTTAGTGTTTTTCTTTTGTATTTTTATTTTTAATTTACATAATGCGTATCCTCTCTTTCAAGAGGAATCATATGATTATGCCTCCTGTTTTTTGTAGTGTATGCTTCAGTTGTCTGGACCATTGTTATGTTGTGTCTCATCATGGATAAATCATGTATGTTGTGTCTCATCATGGATAAACCATGCCACAAATATCTCTCTGATCGAAATATCCTAGCCACCAATCTTTCGACATTACTTTTTCCAGTTGAATGTGGACTGGAGGATTGATGTATTTCTGTTACACTATCTACTTGTAGGCCACAGGCTGGAACTTCACGATTCCTGAGATTGATTTTTTTTTTTTTGGGCGTGGTCCATCCACAGTGGGACACAATAGACCAATGATCTGGATTACGAAAGCAAGTGTCTCTGCCTATTAGAATTTAAAACCTACCTGTACCATGTAAAGGTCAAAATTATGGGCTCCATTATGGATGGAGCATTGTCTAAGAACCACGGTGATCAGATGATTTGATAATCTGATTTCTGAAATCATTGAATTAGGACCATAACTCATTTCTTTTTAACTGTTTCTTTGATGGTTACTAATACATGTATCTAGACATGTATCCAAGTTATGAAGCACTCCATCTACATATCTATGCACCGAAATACAAGGTCTCAACCATTAATTTGTCATGCCCTACTCCAGATGGGTTATACCCCAAAAACCACTGATTGGAACAACTTTGCCACCAATTGGAAGGCTTCTGTCAATTGAATGTTGACCATTGGTCACTCAATTGGATTGAATTGCAATAATTTAATTTATAAAACACATTCCATTTATTGTTGGGACTAACACCCATATCGCAATCACTGACCTATCACATCCAACTTGCAATCACTAACCTACCATGTCCAACTTAAAAGGATAGACATATGCAATATAGGGGCCAGGCCATCACTACGAATCAGTTGGCACTAGCCCCAGTTTGGATTGAATGAGTGGAATGGAATGGTATTTATAGGCTTCTCAAATCTACCATGGAAATTCTAGAAATCTTCTCAAGCTTATCTAGAGAAATCCTGCGAGAGAAGTCATCCTGGAGAACTTCTGTCTTATCTAAAACAGCTATATAGCGTACTTGAACACCCTCTTGTTACATTGAATTAACAAAGAATGCCCTGTATGGGCTGCAATTTATAGGTTAATGCACTTCAGCATGGCAAATGTTAATCCTAATTCATGAGTTTCTCGTATGTAACATATGATCTGTTGTGAAACCACCACTCTCCATTAGAGTGGGCCATTTTGAAGCTACTTGATCTCATCCAGGTGAACGCACAAGTTCATTGTGGTACTTCATGTTGGATTTGTATGTGTGCGCATGCGCGTGTTTGCTACCAATGCTTGTAATACCATGGCTGCTCTTTGCCATTTAAGCTCATGCACTGTTCATGTTGCAGGATCGATGAGAACATGGAGGACACATTGGCAAATGTGGAGGGAGCACAAGGGGCGCTGCTGAAGTACCTCAATGGGATATCCTCCAACCGGTGGCTGATGATCAAGATATTCTTTGTATTGGTAGTATTCCTAATGATCTTCCTATTTTTTGTTGCATAAAGATGGGCTGCAAAGGTAACAATGTCTTCTATTTTTTCATGTAAGTGTGCATTTATATAGTCTGTTTTTTCTGGTTCCCCTTTGGGGCCTTTAGTAGCTGTGGCAGTGCTTAGGTGTCCTGTTTTTATTGATTGAGAATTGCAATCTCATTGGCCTAGAGTCTTTTGATGCTCTTAAGTGTTCTTATGAGTGAGTACTGATTCTGTTAGCAATTCTATAGTTTTAAGGATTTCTTGAAACTTATAATGGAGGGATTAGTAACTGTCTAGTACTAATGGGGTGATTTTGGATGTATGTTGTTACTTGTTCCATATTTATGTTTTCATAGCTTACAATATTTGTGTGAGGTATTATCTGATGCTGACTGAACAAAGTGACAATATTGTTCGGCACAATAGTGATATAGGTGCATCTTTCTGTAATTTAGATTGCTCATCTGGTTTGCCATCGTGCAAGCTAATGTACAAAAATCTCCTTTTCCTTGCAATTCTAAACTTTTTTCCCATTGATGGGCTGCAAAGACAGTTTACCTATGGCTCACTTTCAATGGGGAAACAATTCCACTGATCGTATAGGAAAGTTTTTCCAATTGGGGAGATTTTTGCTCTTGCAATTTGAACCACTCACTATATCATTTTTATCCATCTATTTGATAACCCCCATTTGGTTAGTTAGGATTGATTTATCATTTTGATTTCCAACATGCACCTTTCAAGATGTGCCTTACAATTTGAATGGTCTAAAAAGCAGTACTTGTGTGCCACGTGAGGAGTAACTGCCAAGTTCAGAATGGTAAAAACTCTTCCAACAGAACATGGAAAAGTTATTTGACAATCTAGATCGTACAAATAACTTAACTGATTGTGCTTTGAGCATAAAACAGAATTTCACCAACCACATGAAATTAATCGTTTGATTTTGCCTTGGAATTTAAACCATTCACTGTTAACCATCCATTTGATAACCATCAATCAAATGATGATTATCTTTGATTTATTAATGTGAATTTTGAAATGATAAATAGCCATGCATGAGTGCCACATTTGAGGAAGATGACTCACTAAACTACCATTTTCATTCTCTGATTATTTTATTTTCTGTTTCTTTGACCAAATTTCTTATACCATCTTTTTAAGCGTTGATACCGAATTAAATGTGAACATTTCCGGTACAGTCTTTTGCTGTATAGCATTTTGCTAACTATGTTTGTAAGACTGTATATGAAATTTTGGGCCGTATCTGCTACCATCTCAGTACCTTTTTTGTTGATGAAATTTTCTGCATCGTGTTCTTGATGCCCTGTTCCCCTCAGTACTTGGCGGAACTTGTGCTATACCTGGAGCGTTTGGTAGTGGGAAAACAGTGATTAGTCAAGCCCTTTCGAAGGTAAACTCATCAGTTCTTTTTTCACTTGGAGTCCTTGTTGGACATTCAAATGTTGGAAAATTGTTCTGATTGATGAAGTTCTTGAGCCTAATTTTTGTGTGCAGTACTTTAATTCTGACACTGTTGTATACGTCGGCTGTGGAGAAAGAGGAAATGAAATGGCAGAGGTATGCAATTATATTGTTCTTTATTATCCTTTGTCAATGATTTCATTTTCTATTGGCATATTGATTTGATTACTTATTTATCCAATTTCAGGTTCTTATAGATTTCCCTCAATTGACCATGACATTGCCTGATGGCCGTGAAGAATCTGTCATGAAGTGTACAACACTTGTTGCTAATACTTCTAACATGCCTGTCGCTGCTCGGGAGGCATCCATATATACAGGTATACGCTGGTGTTGCTGCCTGTGGAGGTGTAACTTACTGGGTGTTTCTTTTATATATGCTTAGAGTGGTTTTCTTCTGGATTGCATACATGCAAGCAATATCTACTGTGATATCTTGGGAAGACCAGTCATAGAGCCAAGACTTTGTGCTACGAAACAATGGCAATTAACATCATTAAGAATTCTAGAGGCCATTTTTATGCTTGATAATATGTGGCTGAGTCTAAAGACCAAATAGGAGACAATAATGTGTTCAGACTTCAGATAGCCGTGTATCATGATGGTCTATTTTTATTTCAGGATAAGCAGACAAGCCATGAATCTTACTGGTTCCACAAGTTTAAGTAGTTGATATTGATACTTCTAAGGGGGTTTTCATGCATACCGTTGTGCTTACTATAGTTCTTCATGATTTCACTAGAACTTTTATATAAACTTGATGCAAATGGCTTCATTGGAGGATTTCGCTACTTGTTCTATCTGATCTCAAAATGTACTGAAGCTTAGCTTCAATTCTCAAAACCACACTTCAGATCCCCAAGGCACTGGGCTGTAGCATCTCCATTGTATCATTGTGCACATTTGACTTTGTACTAAACTTGCTGATGCTCAACTGTTCTCATGTGTCAGTTATTTTCTGATGCTGGAATTTCTTTTCTCTAGTATTGTGGTGGCCCTTCTGTTTTTGCAAATATAATGCTTTATGTTCTATTGACATGATATTTCAGGCATCACAATTGCGGAGTACTTTCGAGATATGGGTTACAATGTTAGTATGATGGCTGATTCGACATCTCGCTGGGCAGAAGCATTGCGTGAAATATCTGGGCGGCTGGTAATTGCCTCTATCTTAACATATCTATGCAAAGTTTCCTATCATGATCTCTTTTTAATTTGAATTACTTGTATGCCATGGGCTCTCACAGTAAATTTCTAATTTTTAGTGACCACGAATCATCTTTTCAATTACACTTCATTAGAGTATGAAAGTTTTCCAAAGCAGAACTAGCAGCATTAGAACTGGTGGCCTTCTTTCCATGCCCTTTGCTGCATTCTTTCAAATTTGTAATACAGACCAGAAATTATCTAGTGCTTTCAAAGAACCGTGAGTTATGGTCATCTCTTATACCACTTTTTAAAAGAAGTACAAAGTAAAGGATTAGCAATCAATCCCTGTAGCCGTAGATATCGATTCTCTTTGTACTCTGTTGTAACTATCTCATTTCTTTCCTAGACTTGTAGTTGTAAAACAATCTGCTTGTGTTGTGTAGTTTGTTGAATATGGGAATGAGGGAAGCATTGCACTGCTCCAAGCCTGCTTAGATCAAGTGAAATTTCAGAGAGAAGACTTTCAGTCAAAGCCATATCTTCTATCAGCTATCTTTATATACTTTTTGGGTAGACCAAATTTCGCCACAGTTTTCTGTGAAGCACTAAGAAGTGATGAGTGAAGGATTTCTAGGTCTCTCCAAGCAATTGCATTTGTCTACACCTGAAAAAATTGCTGTTGGTCTTGCTCTGTCAGATTCAGGAAATACGGATTTCAGAATCAGAGGTAAGTTGAGTTGCTTGGAGGAATGTATCACAAGCTCCATGAATGACATGGTGTATTTGTATGACATGAGTTGTGTTTTTAGCATTCCTTGAGTTGCTTGATTTGGAGATAAGTTTTGAAACATCTGTTCTAAGATACCTTTGTACAAAGATTCCTATTACATTTGTTTTCTCCCATGGTGTTTTGCGTTTAAATCTTGGTCATTTTTCCAGGGCAAAATTTCTGCATGACACATATTGAGGAATTATGTACAAAGCCTGCTTCTGTTTCTCATGAGCAAATTCAGAACATTGTTTTATTTCTCTCTCAGTCCAAGGGCCTGGCAAAGCATGTGGATTCTTTTACAAAGACGTTGTCCTTGTTACAACTAAAAGAGAGGACTCATTTTGTACTAGCCCCAGTACTGGTGGATGATTCATCTGATGTCAACTCATTGAGGTACTTTTTAAGGACCACATTCTAGTTGATTAAATATTCATGTTATTGGTCATTGTATTCTCCAGTTAGAAAGTCATATTTTTTTACTTCTATTTTGGTCAATTTTTCTGCAAGTATTTGGAATCATTCTTTGAGTGCACTAAGAATGATTTTGATGCTGTTCTAGCTGATGGAGTATTCAGGAGGTGATGGGAAGGCCACTTTGATTTCCAAGGAGGCACAGAAGCTTGGATTTAAGACTCAGCGACTTGGACCGACACATTCAGTCTTCGGACAAAGTGCAACTCGGTCGACACAAGTCACTCTCACTCCATATTTTTTATGATGACTCATGGTGTTGATTTGGATCAAACTTGATTGAGTCTGAGTCAGCTCAAACGAGTTGTCAATCCATGATCGCTAGTCTCTCTACTGGAAGTTCATCATTGAAGTTTTGAGCAGCCAAAGTTCAGCAGACTATGATTGTTTCATGCTTTTTCTTGGTTTGCAATATTCTCTAGCAATGGGCATAAGTAACTCAGTATGGCTTTCATGATTGATTGCTCCATGAGTGGATTGAATGAATGGATTAGTAGTTTAAATAAATATTATAACAGGTGTATATCAGGAATATTATAACAGGTGTATATCAAGAATATTGTAACAGGTGTATATTAGGAATATTTTGTTGAAATTTTTTTTTAAAAAGGGACACTTTTACCAACGAAATTTTCGTAGATAAAAGTATCATATAGGTTTTTTACCTACAAAACTTTTCTTAGGGAAAAGTTCAGTAAATTTTTTTAGCTAGGAAAATATTCGTAGGTAAAAGTTTTGAAAATATTTTTAGCTACGAAAGTATTAGTAGGTAAAGGTTTTCAAAATATTTTTAGTTACGAAAGTATTAGTAGGTAAAACTTTTATAAGAATTTTTACCTACGAAAAACAATCGCAGGCAAAACATTTGTAATATTTTTGGCTACATAATGATTTGTAGGTAAAAGTTTTGTCATTATTGTTACCTACGAAAAACTTTCGTAGGCAAAACTTTTGTAAATATTTTTAGCTACAAAATTATTTGTAGGTAAAAGTTTGTCATAATTTTTACCTACGAAACAAACGGTAGGTAAAAGTTTTATAAAACTTTTTGGCTACGAAAATAATCGTAGGTAAAAGTTTTTTAAATCATTTTTAGCTACGAAAATAAGGTAAAAATATTTGTGAATATTTCTTACTACGAAAAAAAAAACGTTGGTAAATTTACCTACGAACGAAAATCGTTGATAAAAGTATTCTCCCTCAATCTTTTAGCAACGAAATTGCCAACGAAAATTTTCGTCGGCAAAAGTGTTTGCCTACGAAAAATAGGCTTTTACCTACGAAAAGTTTCGTAGGTAAAAGTGTCTTTTCTTGTAGTGTGCTAGATTAACAAACCCTTACTGTATCTCTGTGTATATATCTGTGTAGTGCTTATGACCACTTCTCCATCATTTTTTGCTTTCTCTAAGTTGTTTTTATTATATCATATATATCTGCTTTTATTGACACAATAGTACCGGTGCCTGTTTGCCATGGGTGAGCCTACAAGCATCCGATCTACAATTTGGGTGGGTGATGGAATGGGGTCCTGCACACATCACCATTGCAAATGTAAGATCTGGGTTGGCGGGTGCTTGAACAATGGAAACCAACTCGTAGGGAAGGTGTAGATAAAATCATCCGACTAAAGTATCTAGAGTTATAAAGAAAAAGGAACAAGTTTCAAATTTTTAAGAAAAGAGGTCCTACGCGAGATCGAGAATTAAATGAGAAGACTTCATTGAAGAGAGTCATTACGACTAATGAATTTGGGCAACCGAATGTGGGGGATAAAAATCAGAATTTGCTAGTCCAAAGAGCAGGTTGGTCCATTCATCAATTTGGCAAGATCTGCACAGACCCAATGGATGGCTTACCGGAAACGTAAAATTGATGAGACACATGTTGAGGTATGTGTAAATATATGCTACGGTTTAGTTGTGTTACTGTAGTTGACTATTTGTTTTTATGATGGCATTCTCGTCACCGATAAAAGAAATGTGATTTCATTCCAGATCCGTTCTTTTACGTACATGTATACGTTTTCTTCTCTTTTCTTAATTGCATTCCATATCCGTTCTGCACACTGGGAAAATGCTTCAATGCACTTGGTATAGATAATGTCAGAAATAAAGACTCATCTTTTTTGTTTTTCTTTTTTCGGCCTTGCAAAATTTGTTAGCCTCTCTTCCCTGGAGAGAGTGGAGTTCACTAACTTGTAGATATAATCAAGGTAAGTGTTTTTGGAGTCTAAGCACTAGAAAAAAAAAAAAAACTAATATTATTGGATGAGAATGTTGTTATCTTCAGGAAATATTATAAGTTCATTTTACTTGTGTCTGTAGGTTCTGGGTACACCTACTCAAGAAGAAATCAAATGTATGAATATAAACTACGGAGTTTAAATTCCCTCAGATGGTGAAGATTGGCAGATTTAGGATCCTAATCCTAACTGAAACAGCTACAAAGCTGTCATTTCAGGATGTTTATGGTAGCAGTAGGCCTGACTCAAGTTTAAAACCTTGTTTAGTTTAGTTTAGTTTTATTAATATTATTATTATCATTTTTGGAAGCTAGTTTCATGGATGTGATAAGGATATGAAAAACAAAATCAAAGTAAATAATATCGAATGGAAGAAATGTTAAAGAGCCAGGTACCTGTGCTAATACTACATGTGCATACAAATGCATCTTTAGTGTTAAAGAGCCAGGTACCTGTACTAATACTGCACCAACAGCATCACCAAAGAGGATACAAGTACCTCTTTCTTTCCAATCCACATATCGGGAAAGCACATCAGCACCAATTACTAGAACATTTCGAAAGCCACCTGCTGTAATTAAAAGCAGTACTGTTTAGTTGATAAATCATGAGAAACAGCATAGCAACCCACTTAAGGCAAGGAGCCCTTCCCATATCTGGGATTTCTTTTTATTTCTGGTTCTGTGTTCTTCTTGATGGGATGAATACAACACTTCAGAGGGAACTGAGATCTTTCCAAATGGGTTGTTTGGGTTTTTAATTTATGTTTTTTACTTTGCTTTGCCTACAAGAGAGTCACCGAATTTTCCAAGAATTTATTAGACTTGGCACTTTTAAACTGTTTCATGGATTTTGTAGGTATGCTTGACTATTGCAATTTAAAGTTTCATACTGCAAAATGTGATTTGTGCATTTTAGTTTGATGCCTAGATTTATTTGGTACTGAAATAATGATATTTTATTTTTTTCATGTTATCTGGAGCAGATAGGGAGTGGACTCTCTCAAAGTAATTCAAACAAAGAAACCCCAAACTTACAAAACACTTTGCCTCTCTCAACAAGCCAAAAATCCCAGTTCTGTTGCTTGGTCATGCATCATGACATGCTCTGTGGTCTGCGCCATGCATCATGCATTCTTAAAAAAGGAGTGGTGCATAGAGGATTTATTTATTTATTTTTCATGTATTCAGGCCATTGTAAACTTATTGTTGTAAATATATTTAATTTTTATTATAAAGTTGTACAATAATTTTGGAGAAACTGTGCTGGAATTGTAATGGAGAAATGGGTCCGGCCATTTTTGGGCGTGCCTCCTGATTGTATGGGGAAACTTTTGGATGTTTCGTCAAGTGACCTTGGTAGTCCTATGTATGTGCTTCAAAATCGGTAAGGTAGGGCATGCTTAATGTGCATGTATAAATTTTTGCACAGAACTTTTGTGCACAACTTCAACGCGTCCAATTTTGGGATTTGATTCTCGATCACATGGGACCCATTTTAGCAAAGGTAAAATATCAAATTTCCAGAAATATGTATAGTTTAGAAATTTAAAGTGGTGGCCCCCAACATATCAAGTAGCGAAATGTACATATGGCTACGGATAATATGTGTAGCTAAAAGTAGAATGAAATCCTTAGCAATAAGCTCACAGCTTCTAGAAATAAGGCTACGGCTAATATCCGTAGCTATTTCCTTTTTTTAAGGAAAAAATTATAAAAATGTGACATCTCTTACCATTGCTAGTAAATGCCTTGATTGATCAGCTCATCTAATCTAATACAGATAAATACTCCATGGCTTTCAAACCCATGACAGTAAGGAAGAACTTGAGAAAAAGTTAAATAATCCACGAAAAAAGAAAGAAAAAACCACAACAAAAGATAGGGAGTAGACAACTTAGTGTTTATTTTTATTCTTTTTAAACTTTTCCTTCTTTTCTTCTCTATTTAATCTGCCAAAACAAAGAAGAAGGGATTGAGAAAACGGAAGTAACGAAGATAGAAGAAAACTCAATCAATAGACTAAAGAAATGTACAACAATGGAATTAAAATTCCAAATGAAATCAGAATTCCAATTGGAACTGAACTGATTACCTGAATCACTGGCAGATAAAATGGCTTAGAGCCCAGATAAAGCCTCATGGAATTTTCATGATTTTAGTAATCCTTCTTGATGTGCTTGTAGGGTGAACTGCTGGATCAGCTTGGTCTACAATAGTGCAAATGATCCATCATCTTGGTGGCTAGGATCTCCCAATCCATGCAATTTGCGAAAAGTGATCTATCAAAGATATCCAACCAAAAAAATGGCTGAATGATTGGGTGTTTTGCCTTGTCCAATAGAAGTGCAGCTCATCATGTAGGCAGCTCATCAAGTAGGCAATTTCATCAAGGTTTCCTCTTGGTGTGATATGCCTGTTGTCACAGGAATAGCTGATGAAAGCACACAAGTAATGTTGATCACAAATGATTTGATACTGTTTTCACAATAAAAGATTCTTGCCTGCAGTTCATGTCAAGCTTCTTTGAAAACTTTACAAATGGATGTAGTGATTTGTGTGAAGCATTTTTTTTTTTCAAATTCTAAAAAGTTTCAAAAAATTAAAAAAGACCAAAAAGTAGATTTTGAAGAACTCTTTTGAGGAACCTCTACAAGAAATGACATTTATCAAATGGCACAAAATCAAGTAGATTACCTGTTTAAATGTGATGGATCAAGTTTCTCAACATCAATGAAAGCAAAGACCTGTTTCTGCATTCTCCACTTCTCTTCTTTCCCATAATCATCAATCTGATTGTATATAGTCAACCTATAACCAGTAACTTCTAGAAAATGAGTTCGAACTGGATATGTAAAACCCTGAAAATAGAACAGAAAGCCTCAGTTGAACATCGCATTCCATAGGACCATCACCAGGTTCATACTGACAAAACTATTTTTCTTTTTTTTGGAAAGAAAGTCATACTGACAAAACTCTAGATCCAAGAAGTAAAATCTAGAATAGCATAAAGACTTCTGATTTGCAAATAACTGATGAAAGCATTAATTACTTCTACCACGAATAGGGGAGAATCCTATATTAAGATTCCTGACCAATGAATTGCTGCTGTCTTGGTATGTGCTGGTCCTAGTCATTAATAACTCCATTTGAATTATAGTTGCACAAGGCAAGAAGTGACGTGGCAATGGATTTGGTGCGGGAGCAGGGAAGCGTCTGTTTTAAAATGTTAGCAGGTATAAACAGCTATGAAGCTGGAGTAGTAGCACAATTTCAAAGCATGATTTGAAGCAAGAATGGAACCTTGTTGGAAGGATCACAACTAAGATTTGGATATTGCATTTTGAATAGTCTTGAAAAAACAACTAACACTCCAAATTCTAATGATAGACTTTCCTTTATAATGTTGATTTTAATATGATATAAATCGCACCAGTAGATACTAGCATCACTCTCCAAGGCTAAAGCCAATCAATATTCAAAATATTCACATCATCCATAGTATCATATGTATGGCCTGTAGCCCATATATAGGCTTCAATCCATAGTAACCAAAATAAGCTACTTGAGGCATAAGTAGCTTATGTAAATTAACTTGCAATCCAAACACCCCCTTGTTGTCTATTTCCAATCTACCTTGCCAGATTAGAGTAGTCTGATTGGATTGAATAGCACAATTAATATAGATTTGCTGCTGGCTTAGAGTAGTCTCATTAGATTGAGTAGCACAATTAGCAAAGATTTGCTGCTGGATTAGAGTAGTCTGATTGGACTGAGTAGCACAATTAGCATAGATCACAGACTAAGAACAATTCCCCTAGGGGTTTTTATTATAGGAAGGATACAAGCTTAGGATTTTGGAGGAAAATGACATTAGGAGAACAACATAAGGATAGAAGAATTGAGTGTCCCACCCTATCATGGATGGGACCTACCCATTGCAGCATAATTAATACAAGCTTAGCATTGAATAGCACAATTAATACAGAAGCTAGATTTCATCACCTTTTCTAACCTGATATGGAAAGATATGACTGCCAACAAATCAAGGTACCAGTTAATCATTCGAAGCATAAAGAAAAAAATAAAAATAAATAAATATATAATAATAATAAAAATCCATTTTTATAGCAATAACTATTCTGTTTCAATTAAAAACAAAACAATAACAACAATAGTAACAAAACTTAACATCATACCAATAGGAATTACTAAGATTTTGTTGAAACTCTAGATTCCATCAAAAATTTCAATCTGGCCATTACGACACTAAACACAATTCAACTATTTGAGAGCATATATATCCATTTCCAAATTTTTTTTTAAAAAAATGATTACTTTGCTCAAATGCTACTTGCACAATGTTACCAATCCAACACTGAAAATCATAATCTTCAAAAAAAAAAAAAAAAAAAAAAACGCTTGACCCGGATCCGCATCCAGATCCAAACCCAAACCCATATCCGAACCCTGAGCCAGATCCTAAACCCTTACCATAGCCTGACTTATAACCACTACCTAATCCTGAGCCATGTCCTAATCCCGAGCCAGAATCGTTGAATCTAGATCCAGATCTGGACACATGCTATGGTTGCTTTGTTGAAGGAGGGATCGAAGAAGGGAGAGAGAGGGCTGCACGACCAGGGTTGCATTGAGAGAGAGAGAGAGAGAGAGAGAGAGAGAGAGAGAGAGAGAGAGAGAGAGAGAGAGGCTGCACAGGGCGTCTTGTGGCAGGGATTGAGGGAGACAGTTGCTCGTAGAAGTTTAGGGAGAGAAAGAGGGCTTGACGGCTAGGGAAAAACACCCTTTGAAATGGTCGTGTACACACTCGGCCACAATGAAACCGGTATCACAATGAAAGAGGGCTGCTCGTAGAAGTTTAGGAGGAGAAAGAGGGCTTGACAGCCGTATGGGCTTGCTGCTTGATATCTTCCCAAATCACTGCCCAAACCCAGAACTTGGATCCAAATCAGCCAGAGTCTGATCCATGCCCAGACCCAAAACCTAATCCAGAGCATCTCAATCTGGAAAAAAAAAAACTAAAAAATAGAGCTCCAGTAACCTGTAACGTTCAATCCAAGGCTGCACAACGTGGTGGTAGGGAATGAGGGAGAGAGGGGTGGAGGCGGTCGCGGCTGGTGGTACCGATTGAGGGAGAGAAGGAGTGATAGTAGGTGGGTTGTCCCTACTCATGGTGGTAGGGATTGAAGGAGGGAGAGAGAGGGCTGCATGACCAGGGTTGTATTGAGAGAGAGAGAGAGAGGCTACACGGGGCATCTGGTGACGGATTGAGGGATAGAGGGTTGCTCGCAGAAGTTTAGGGAGAGAGAGGGCTGGACGGCCAGGGAAAAACACCCTTTTAAACAGTTGTGTACACGCTCGGCCACAATGAAACCGGTATCACCGGTTTCCCTCTTTCAAATGACGTTAAAACATCAGCCGTTGGATGCAATCTCCTCCATCCGACGGCCAGCAAGCTGACAGCGCTCGACCTTACGGAGTGCTATGGTAAGGTTGAGCGTATATTACCTTTTCCAATATATATATATATATATATATATATATATATATATATATATATATATATATATATATATATATATATATATATATATATATATATATATATATCTGTCTTTTTTCTTAATTGCTGTGCTGAGATCATCACAGATAACGTGGCATGATGAAATTATGAGGCACGGGAATTCCCTGTGCCCCCAATCCAAACGATCTACACCTAATCATTTCTCTAAGTAACATGAAATTATCATTTCACATCGTCTCTCTACCCCAAGAATGCATCTTCTTCCCTCAAAAACCGTCCATCCATTCTTATTCACTTACTTATTCTTCCTCTTAAAAAACCCCGTTAGGTCCCAAACCTGGTACATCTGTGCACCTTAGGTAAATTATACAATCGATAGTGCATACGAAACCAATCTCAACCTCCTCCAATATCTAAAAACTGCAACTGTCTACTACGGCTACTACAACACCATGTTTGGTATAGACCTAGATAAGATCTATGGCCTAGCCCAGTGCCGGGGTGATGCTTCATCCAATTCCTGCAGGAATTGCTTAAACCCTTCAATGGTCAAGACTAAACGACTCTGTTGTAACAATAGGGAAGCATTCATACGTTATGATAACTGTCTTCTACGTTACTCATTCAGGCGCTTCTTTACCATAGCTGCTCTTATTCCCGGGCATATTATTCCAAATTCCATTAGTGCACCCAATACAACTCTTTTTGATAAACGGGTAGGAGAATTAATGAACAATCTATCATCTACACAGCTGCCTGTGTCGATATTTGTTGCGAGGATAGTTACTTTTTCAGACTATCCCCTGATATATGAAACTATTGAGTGCGTTCGAGATATATCGAGTAGTAATTGCCACTCATGTCTGATATCAATGATCAACTCGCTTCCGAATTGTTGTCATGGAAATATAGGAGCACAGGTTATGTCGCTGAGTTGTCACATAAGATATGAGGTATATAATTAAGTTCTTTCAAGACAATTTGATTTGAGTCGAATCAAATCGAGCGAGGGAAACTTTTGAAGTGTTGATGGGAGATCGGGAAGGTCGGGAAGATCGTGAAGAAGGGTGTGGGAGAGAGTTTCTCCCCACCGGATACGCAAACGGAAACCACCGTTCACCATTTTTGTCGCAAACCTCTCTTTCGACACCTCGGAGGAAGATCTGCTCCGGATCCTCGGCAAGTATGGCATACTCGAGGGTGTTTACATCCCAAGGGACTTTATCTCCAGGCGATCAAAAGGGTATGTGTTTGTGACATTCAGATACGAACAGGAAGCTATTAACGTGGAAAACTGTCTCCACGGGAGGAGGATTGATGGAAGGATCGTTACCCTTGCTTGGGCCAGAAGCATAATCGGGAAGGCAGAACAGACTTGGAGGAATGTCGCGAAGCCTAATCAGAGGGCAATTTCGAGGGGGATTCTTGGCGCCGTTCCTCTCGATTCGTTGACTGCAAATCCCCGGCGCTCATTTGCTTGGTCATAGTTGGATCCCCATGGAAAGCTCCCCAAAAGTCATTTTGCAGCAGAGGCGAAGGACATCCACCATCGAGGTAAGTCTCCCTCTCATCTCCAAAAAGCAGAGGACCCTCCTCTCAGAGGAGGTGCAAATGCTTTATTTATTACATCCGACCCTAAGAAGGTTCATCAGTTAGAGAGCCAGCTAGCCTTAGCATTAATCGTCCAATGCTCCCAAGAGGTCTCAGTGCTTCACCTCTTAAACGTCTTCCAGAGTTCATTGCAGGAGTCGGCTCTGGTGGAATTTGTCTGAATGGGCCCCCAAAATTTCCTGGTGAAATTTATTAGGCGCCAAGAGATGGAGAGTTTTGAGAGAGATCGAGATCTGCAAAGGAAGATGAACATTGCAAAGGTCACTAGATGGTCTAATTGTGATACCCCTCTTCACCGTGGAGTATGGATCAGGTTGTTGGGGATTCCATCCAATGTGTGGTTTCCCGACACCATAGCCAGGATTGTCGAATCGTTTGGAGAGGTCGTGGAGATTGATTCGATTGCGGCAAAAGGATTATTCCAAGCATTTGTGAGAGTAAGAATAAAACTCTCCTCCTATTCAGAGCTTCAGCGAGTGCGGGTTCTCCAGGTGAAGCGCCGCGATTTCTCAATATTTGCAGTCTTGGAGGGTCAATTTTGTGAGAGAGGTCGATCTGCTCCCACCAAGGCCCTTGTGGCAGCCAAAGAATCGATGAGAGCTTGGGTGGAAAGGTCATTTTTCCAAGCGCAAGTGAGTAAAAATCCATGCCCGAAAGCTGTTTGTGAAAAGGCAGCAAAGAAGGTTGTTCGGGATGTTACTATATCCTGTCCTCAGACAGTGCAGGGGATCCAACTATGACCAAGCAAATGCGGATTGAAGAATAGACCAATGCAGCCCCTCAGCTAAGCAGCAATCCCATGGAATTGTAGGAGGAGTGTGTGTCTGTAAGAGGGAGACAAGTAACTCAGGGGGAGAAGTGCAGGGGTGCAGGTCGCTTGTCAGACTAGCAAGGAAAAGATGACAGCCCTCAGCAGCCTGGAAGAGAAGTCATCTCCAAGCAGCTGGGAAGAGATATCAAGGCTAACTAAACTAGTACAGCTAGCCAGGAAAGAGACAACAAGGACTAGAAAAGGGGTACAGGGAGGGGTAAATGCCCTGAATATATCTTCTGAGCCTAGCACAGAGGAAACCGATCAAAGATCCCCACAGCCAGAGAGCTTCAGGAAGGCCTATAGATGGGGTCATCTCAGGCGATTTTTAGAAGACCAATCCAGAAAAGCTAGATCTGAAGGAAGCTCCCCAGCTCACCCCAGCCAAATGGAATGGGGATCTCCTAGACTCAAAGAGCACCTTCTCTGTTATGAGGCCCCTCAGAGTGTTGAAGCACAACAGTCCTCTATAGCCCAGCCTCCAGACCTAGTAGTTGAGCAATCAGACCAACTTCAAGTAGATATTTCGACATACTTTCAGCCAGGGATTCCATATGCAGACCAGGCCCATCAGTTAACTCAGTTGTATACAGACAATCCAGCTACCCAGCTAGGAAGCCTTGATCAAACAGCCCAGCAAGGAGGGATAAGAGAGGCAAAGGAAAAGCAAAAGAAAGAAAAAAGCAGAGGGAAGAAGCCAGCTCGTAGGACCCCTACGAAAGACCAGAAGGAGTCCTGTCTCAAGCAGGAAAATGGCCAAACTGATGGAAGAAGGTGAGTGGTTCTGTAGGCTACAGAAAATAAAGAGAAGGTCAGTTAATTTAGGATGTGTTATGAATGGATAGTGCCATCATTTGGAATGCCCGGGGGGTAGGTAACAAAGCAACCATCAGGTCCCTAAGAAAACTAATTCACAGACACGACCCTACGCTGGTAGCAATATTGGAGCCCATGGTTATGGAAGAAAAATGAGTAGTCATTGGTCTTAAGCTGGGATTTCACTCCTCTCTCTCAAATGGTGAAAAGGGAGGTAAGATTTGGGTATTCTTCAAGATCCAACTCTCTATAACTTTTCAAGCTTCTTCCAATCAGTGGATTTCTTTGAATGTTCCTATTCAGCAAGGTAGCTCATCAGGCACTCTAACAATTGTCTATGCTAAGTGCTCTCACATCCTTCGTAGACAGCTGTGGCAGGATATCCTCTCCATAAGCTCCATTGTGACTGGTCCTGGGGCTGTGGGGGGAGACTTCAATGCCATTGCAACCGCTAATGAAAGATGAGGCTTTAGTGAGGGAGGCAGAATCAGTATATTAGAATTTTCGGTAGCAATTCACAATTCGGGGCTGCTCGATGCGGGATTTGTAAGAAATCCCTTCACGTGGAGCAATAACAGGGCGGGTTTAGCTAGGTCCTGGGCTCGCTTGGACAGAATCATGGTCAATGATAGGTGGGTGGCTACTTTTCCTTCTTTCAAAGTAAAACACTTACCTCGTGTCAACTCGGATCATGCGCCTCTCCTTCTTTCATTTCCAGTAATCCCCCAGCCGACCATTAAACCTTTCAGGTATCTTCGAATGTGGTCCATGCATGAATCTTTCCACACTACAGTTAAGAAAGCTTGGGAGGGATTAAGCGCATTCGACCCCATGTTGAATGTCCAATTAAAATTGAAGAAGACTAAGTAAATTTTGAAAATGTGGAATAAAGAAGTGTTTGGTAATGTCTTCTCCCAGCTAAAAGGGACAGAGTCAGAGCTGAATCAGTTGGAAGAAAGGATGCAGTAGGACAGTTCGGAGGCCCTTATGCTCCAAAGCATGGCTACCAGAAGAAAATTGCTCATCTAGAACTCATGGAGGAGCTTTTCTGGAAGCAAAAAGCTAAAAATTCCTGGCTTCAGGCAGGTGACAGAAATATGAGGTATTTTCATGCTACAGCGCAAGAGCGCACCAGGAAAGCTAATATTACAGAAATACAGGACAACAATGGGGTTCTCATTACAGATGCTGCGAGTATGAAGGTTGAAGCAGTAAATTATTTTTCTGCTCTTTTTCGGGCAGATTTCCCCTCCTTCAGATTCCGCCTCCCTATTGGAAGATTTTCTACCTGCTATCCCGGAGGTTCTTTCCCATCAGGAAAACTCCATTCTTCTGGTGCCTCCGACCCTATTGGAGACTTTTCAAGCTCTCAAATCTCTCCCCATGGACAGTGCGCCTAGGCCAGATGGATTTCCAGTTTCATTCTATATAGATTGTTGGCCGATCGTTGGAGAATATATCCACAAGGCTGCTTGTTCTTTCGTCGAAGGGGGCCATATGCCGAGAGCGTTCACAACAACTTTGATCAGCCTAGTCCCAAAGAAGTCGGCTACGTTTTCTTTCACGGACTACCGGCCTATTAGTCTCTGCAATGTTATTTACATGATCTTTTCTAAGATCTTAGCCTCCCGATTGGGTAAGACTCTCCTTAAGCTCATTTCCATGGAACAAGGTGCATTTGTGCAAGGCAGGTCTATGACTGAAAATGTTGCCATGGCTCTAGAAGCGATGCAGAACATTGATCAGAAAGTTAGAGGTAGTAACCTCATTATCAAGCTTGATCTGAAAAAAGCCTATGATAGGGTGGACTGAGTTTTCCTCAAAAAGGTTATGAGGCGCTTTGGTTTCAGTGATCGATGGGTTTCTTTGATGGAAGCTTGCTGGGGCAATTGCTGGTTCTTTATCCTATTCAACGAAGAGCCTTCAGGCTTCTTCAAATCATCTTGGGGACTTTGCCAAAGGGACCCTTTATCCCCAGGGTTGTTCATTCTTGCGGCAGAAGTCTTCTCCAGGAACTTTAAGCAGTTGATGGAGAGAGGCTGGTGTAGACCCTTCAGTTTGCCACGAGGTAGTCCTATTCTCTCTCACCTTCTTTTTGCTAATGACACTTTACTGTTTGTGAATGGCAGCCTTGAATCCTTGAGATCGGTTAAGGCTTTCATTGGGGCCTTCCAAGTAGTGTCAGGCCAACGGATCAAATTTCAGAAAAGCAACTTTCTTTCTCCATCCAAAATGAGTGAAGGAAGAATTAGACAAATGGAAAGAGTTTTGGGTATCTCTAAAGCCAGCATGGGGGTGCAATACTTAGGCATCCCTCTGATCAAGGGTAGAGTGACCACTGCCTCCCTCAAAGCATTGGTGGACAAGGTGGGAAACAGAATCTCAGGCTGGAATGCTAGATTTCTGTCTTAGGCAGGTCGGCTGACACTCATCAAGAATGTCCTAGGAAGCATCCCTCTGCACACTATGGCAGTGATTAAAGTTCCCTCGAACCTAGTGGGCGAGTTGGAGCATAAATTTGCCCATTTTTTCTGGAGCTAGGCAGAAGGTAGAAGAAAGATGCACTGGGTGGCTTGGCACCAGATTTCGAAGCCAAATGAGGAAGGTGGCTTGGGCATTTGAAAGCTAAGAGAAGTGTTGAAAGCGCTGATGATGAAACTCGCTTGGAATGTTAAATATGGGGAAAAGGCTAGCCCATGGGTGTTATATATGCGTTCTCAGTATGCCTTGGATTTAGAAGAGGGTAGACCTCCATCTTCTACCTCCTCGGCTTCTCCCTTTTGGAAGGAGGTTAGATCTGAGCTCCCAATGCTTGCAAATATAGTTCAATGGAATATAGGGAATGGGAAGTTAAATATTTGGTTGGCTAACTGGACAGGGAACGGTCCTCTTCAGTCACTAGTGACCACTCCAATTCCTCATGAGCTGCAGTCCCTTCAGGTGAAAGATTACATCGGAACAGCTGGCCCCAGTTTGCCCTCTTCTATCAACCTGTTCCTGCCTCTAGAAGTCTTCAGCTTCATTGTTCACAGTGGTATTGTGACTTCTGCTATCCCTCCATCATGTTTTTGGCCTCTTCATCCCTCGAGTCAATTCACTACTAAATCTACATGGCACCAAATGGACTCTAGCCAGGGAAACTGGTGGACTAGCTGGATCTGGCACTCAACTATTCCGCCGAAGATGTCGCTGCTTTGTTGGCGACTCTTACAGGGAGCTACTCCTGTAGACGACAGGGTGCAACACAAAGGAATTCACCTGGCCTCAAAATGTTCCTACTGCAAGTCTGGCCCCTTCTCGAGTCCGCAGGTTGAAACTCTTGCTCATCTTTTCCTGAACGGTCAACTGACGATCGATGTTTGGCGTTTCTTCTCTACAACGTGCGGTGTCACTGTCTTAAGCCACCAATCAATTGACGATCGTCTGCGGCAATGGAGGAGAGCGAATGCTCCAGGCGCTGCATCTGCTTCTATCAGGCGTATGATCCCTATCCTCATCTTGTGGGAATCTGGGTGAGTCGAAATGGGGCCAGATTCAATGACCGCCTGATCCAGGGTAATGCAACAATTGCCCGCATCAGGTGGTGGGTGGGGAACCTGCTGGGGGGCCAAGAAGAAGTGGGTCAACGTATCTCTCGACAAACTTCCCCTGTTCACTTGTCCACACAGACGCCCTCCTTCCTCTAGGAGGTACGTCAGCGTTTTACAGGGCCTTCTCCGATGGTCCAGCATCCATCCCGTCTGTCTTCTTGCTATCAGGTAATTCGATGGATTAAACCTGCTTTAGGGTGGGTTAAATTAAATGTAGATGAGTCTGCTTGTGGTAATCCAGGCCTCTCTTGAGGAGGAGGCGTCTATAGGAATGAGGAGGGAAATCTTTTATTTGCTTTCTCAGCTGCCTATGGTGTGGCCACTAATAATAGGGCGGAAGTGAGAGCTATTTATGATGGAATTGTTCTATGTCTGGAGCGTCATTATGCGAAGATCATGGTGGAGTTGGACTCCACGGTGGCGGTGGGACTTTCTTCCTCGTCCTCAAGCATTCCATGGCAATGGCGCTCTTGGGTAAGCAGAATCAAGAGGCTGGCGCAGAGTGTGTCTTTACAGATTTCGGTGATCCCTAGAGAAGGGAATGGCCCTGTAGATGGTATGGCTAGAGAGGGCAGCCAGGCCCAAATTTCAGCGATTTTTGAGAACGTCAGGGATCTTCCCCCACAGGTTAAAGGGCTCCTTTTCCTGGATAAAATTGGTCTAGGCACGGTGAAGCCTTTTTCTTCAGCAGCTTCGATCTTGCGCCCCCCTCCTAGGACTCTTGTCTGGGGTCCGTCTACGACTGAGAGGGGTTGAGGCCCTGCTATTGCTGCTTTCTTCTTTTCTAGTTCTTGTCGGTCCTCTATTATAAGATAGGTGTGGCTCTCCCTTTTGTCGGGGCTACACCCGAAAGGTTGTACAGGTTCTTCTTAGTTTAATGGAATTATGGCATGAGACCACTTTAGTGAAAAAAAACTGCCCTCCTGCCTCTATTGCTATTTGTCACCATCATTGCTATTAAGGATGTTGATTTCAACTCCCTCGTACTCATGTGGCCTGGATCGTATTGCAAGCAAACCAGCGACGGGTGTTGCCTCCCAAAGACGGGTGAACCTGAACTCGACTTCTTCGTCAGTGGCTTGTTTCCCTACTCTAAGGATGGAACCGCTCTCACACGGTGCAAGAAGATCCGATTCTACATCAATGAGCTTGCTGATCTAATAGACGACTTACATAACTATTGGCCCAGCATCGAGTGTCCAAGAAGTGATGGGCACAGCATGTGGAGGAATACATGGAAAACGTACGGTGTATGCACTAGGCTAAGTGAACATGACTACTTCAAGAAGGCATTGGATCTTAGGGCTAAGATAGACATGCTCTCAATATTCAAGAGAAACGGTATTATCTCCACCGATGAAGCCGACTACAGCATTTCTGACGTGTTGAAAGCGAATGGGATTAGAGCAAATGCTGTGATCCAATGCAGTAAGAACGCTTGGGATGAGTCGATCATCTACAAGATCTACATGTGTGTGGACAAAGAGGCCACAAAATTGTGCAATGCCTAGTACTGCCGACGTTCACATGCGCGGAACGTGTGGTTTTCGGTTCTTTCACCTATGACATGCTCAGCAATGTTACTAACGTAGCTACCAACCCAATCAAGATGAGGGTCTTCAATCAGTGATTTCTATGGTTGTGATGGATTGTGTTTTGTGTTAAGCTAGTTTCATGTATTTGGCAACTATGGTCTTTTGTGTTGTATTGCATGGATTGTAGTAGATGAGTGTAAGCTTCTTCTCTAGGTAAGGTCATGCATGAATAAGATGCTGTATTTGTATGGATTGTGATGGATAGGAATGCAAGTCTATGCAATTTCTTTAAAAAATAAAGAAAGTTCTTTCACGACCCACTGCCTCCAAAGACTGTTGCAGCACCTTCTCCAGTTCTTGCTCCGCCACCACATGGGGCAGGCGAGTATTTGAATGCTATTACTAGCTAGGGTTGAAAGTTGGGCAGGTTCTACCCGTGATCGACCCAACATTGGGTTGGGCTCGGTTAGGATGTATCGGGTTTGGCCTTGGGCTTGGGCTATACAAACACCAACATGATAAAAGTTGGGTCGGGCTCGGGTTGAGGTCTCAGGTTGCCCAACCCAATCTGAACCCAATCGATATATTTGTTACTTATAAATTATAGTTAAGTGTGGATAGTTTGTGTTGAAGGTACAGGAAACTCTTGTGTTATCATGTTTCATTGGTCCACGCCATTTCTAATGACTCAAGCTAACAAGATACGCCAGATTTCTATCTCCGAAATAGATTGGGTGCTAAACAACATGACTTTTAAAGTAATAGTTGTCTATATTTTATCTTGTTTCTTTAGAAAATTTGAAGTTTTTGATGATAAATAACTACATATATAATTAATCAAATCATGTGTTATGGGAAGATCCAAGCCCCTTATAATTCCGAGGGCAAATGGCGTATTGACCCAATCGGGCATGCAAATGTCTGATGCGATGCGTGCAACTGAAAGGGTTACCGATAAGTTATAAAGGTACTTCTACTCCGAGGCTAGTGATCAGATCGACGTGAAACAGAATGAGATCAAGTTGCAGGAAACCTGACTCGACAAGATAAGTTCGACGTCCCACCTCGGACCTCACAAGAAAGACTTTCGGAACGCCTGGCGGGTAAGGGGCTAAATCCATCATTTAGGATTGGACCCAGAATATGGTCTTTGTACAACAATGTAGTGATGAAGGCTTGCAAACACACTGATTGAAGGCTCGACAGCCAAAAGGATCGAGACGAGGCCAGATCTTAAGATGGGCGCTCCACGTGATTAACTTAGAAACTACCATAAGTGAACGTGACCAATTACTTTGTTCGCAGATACGCATAATGCGCATGATACGCTACATGATCCTTGGATGACATACAATATCTCTATGATTTTGGTATCCCACTGATGGAGTAAATCGTGCCGACAATAACGGACCCAGATCGGCCAATGTTAAGGTATAAATATAATGAGACCCCATTGCTACCGGTACGCAACATCTAGTGCTCTCTTGATACTCTTCAACTTAGACCCAGATTCTCTTAACTTGACTTAGGCATCAGAGGGTCTCCCGGCTAAGCCAAGGTCTCCTTTGCTTGTTGCAAGTATACAGGTTCAAGTCATTGAAGTGGTTCAGAGTTCGAAAGACAACATGGAGAGCCGTCCAGATTTTTTTCTCAACATTTTTTGGCACCATATGTGGAAATCTAATACGAAAGGTCAAGTTCCTATTTTTAGATACAATGGTAAGAGGAAAGAAGAAAATAGTGGTTGTGGAACCAGAGCAGAATGAGCAGACTCGTTCCTCTTCCCTACTTCACGCCGAATCGGTACCATAGCCTTCCCAGTGTTCTCGTAATCGGGCGAGTAAATATCGAGCCATGCAGAATGAGATACAGGCCCTGTGGGAGGATATTAACCAAATGAAGCAACATCAAGATCCATAACCACATCCTGCTCAGGAAAATCCTATCCCCGAACCAGTTGGTCTAGTCATGGAAGCTCACTCCATACCGAGGAGTGTGAGGCCCGAGGAGCCTCAACGCCCTCGAGCTCCAGTTTCAGTCCAAAATCCTCCCCCAACCCAAATCCGGGTCTTAGCTCGGAACACAACTATACGAATTCCGACAAGCACCTTGGTCCCCTTGGCTCTGGTACCTACGAATCTTTGTCACGAGCTAGAACAGAGAAGGGGAAGAAGGATACCCGAGGTAGAAGACACCCAAGAGATAGTTGCTGAAAATAAAGATCCTTGGGAAGCACTATTTGTGAAACTCAAAGAGAAATTCCTGACTCTAGAAAAGAAGTATTAACCATCGTCAGTCCCCACCATTGTTCAAGTTATGATGGAAGAGGCCGAACCTACCTTCACCTCAGCAATTATGAATGAGCTGATGCCGCAAGGGTTCCAGATACCTCTTGTTATCAAATATTCTAGGACTGGGGACCCATCCGAGCACATGGAGGCTCATCATTCGTGGATGCAAATTCAGAAAGCAACAGATGCAATGATGTGCAGGGGGTTCTCAATCACTCTCACAGGGTCCGCTCGGAGCTGGTATCATCAGCTCAAACCTAACTCCATCAGAACCTTCGTAGAACTTAGACAATTATTCCTTACCCAGTTAATAAGTGGTAAGAAGGGTCGAAAGCCAAATACTCACTTGTTCACTATCAAGCAAGGACCCAAGGAGTCGCTGAAAGACTGCATTGCACGCTTCAATAAGGAACACTACAGGTAGAAGATTATGATGCTAAGATGGCACTTGCTGCCATGTTCGGTGGCTTGAAAGAGGGAAGGTTCACCTTCTCTATTGGGAAGAATTCACCTAAGACTTTAGCCGACCTCATCACCAGAGATCAGAAATACACTAATGCCGAGGAGTTCACCAATGCCCGTAAAAACGTTCAAGTGTCTGACCCGACCAGCAAAGGAAAGAGGCCAAGGAACGACGAGGCCTAGCCAACTGGCAAGGGATCTGAAGACCGCGTCCCTCACGATCGTCACCCGAGTCGGAGGCCGGAAGGAAAGTTTCGTTCCTAGACCCCCCTCAATACGTCCACCGAGTAGATTTTGTTGGATATTCGAGGAGAGAAACTTCTGAATTGGCCTGTCTGCATGAAAGCCGACTCGAAACATGGTGATAAAGGCAAGTTCTGCCGATTACATCCGGACCATGACCATAATACAGATGATTGTGTGGATCTCAAGGATGAGATCGAGTCCCTTATTCGTAAGGGGCATCTGCGCCGATACACCAAGCAAGAAAGGATCGCCTGGAAGGAAGAACAATGGCAATAACGACCAAATAACCCCATGGAAGAGCCAGCTGAAATCCACACCATTTTTGGGGGCTCGTCTAGTGGGGGAGATTCGAACAAGACTTGGAAAGCCCACTCTCGGAAGCCAGATCCGGAACATTACGTTCACCTGACCGAGCAGCCTAGGAAGGAACTCCGGGTCAACCCGTGTACCCTAACCTTCACTGAAGATGATGCATGTGGAATCCAACATCCGCACAATGATGCCCTGGTGGTTACTATGACCATAGTTAATCACAAGGTATACCGTATCCTGGTCGACATCGACAGCTCAGCTGACGTAGTTTACTCTGAGGCTTTCGAAAGAATGAGAATTCCACGGTCATGCCTCTGACCTATGAAGACCCCCCTGCATGGCTTTGCCAGAGAAAGAGTGATTTTCGAGGGAGCCATCTCCCTCCCAGTAACTACAGGAGAATGACAACGTCAAGTCACCCTTATGATGGATTTCCTTGTCGTCATGTACCATCTGTACACAATGTTATCCTGGGCAGACCCTCTTTCAACGCAATGAGGGCGGTCATCTCCACCTATCATTTAATAATGAAGTTTCCAACCGAGGGTGGAATAGGCTACCTCCGAGGCGATCAGCACGAAACTCAGAGATGTTATGTCATGCATTAAAAAAGGGATCCGTGAAGCAAGCCGTTATCATCAGCGTCTTGGATCCCCGAGGGCCTGTGGGGAACTCATTTATAGAAGATCTAGAGAAGGTGTCGCTTGATGAAGCAGACTCGAGTAAGACTGTCCAGCTTGGGATGTCATTAAGTTTCAAACAACGGACCGAAATACTGTCCTTCCTGAGACAATATAGGGTTGTCTTCACCTGGTCACATGTGGACATGCCAAGAATCCTTCCTGAGGGCTTGGTTCACAAGCTGAATTGAACCCAGACCATAAACCAGTAAAGCAAAAAAGAAGACCATTCGATGTCGAGCGGTACAAGGCTATTGCTGATGAGGTCTCTGTCCTACTTGATGCAGGTTTCATAGAAGAGGCGTATTTCCCGGACTGAATTGTAAACGTGATGCTTGTCAAGAAATCCAACGGGAAATGGTGGGTCTGTGTAGACTATTCAGATCTGAATAAGGCATGCCCTAAGGATAACTTCTCACTATACTGAATTGATCAACTGGTAGACAGCACAGCCGGCCATGAATTACTTTCCTTCCTGGACGCTTACTCTGGTTACAACTAGATAGCGATGCATCCCCCAAACACGCAGAAAACTACCTTTGTCATAGACAAGGACTCTACTGTTACCGGGTCATGTTGTTTGGCCTAAAAAATGTTGAGGCCACGTACCAAATATTGGTAAATCAGATGTGTACCAAATAGATCGGACACACTATGGAAGTGTACATCGATGACATGCTAGTGAAAACCATCAAGGCATCTAATCACTTAACAAATCTCGGAGAGACATTCACTGTCCTCTAAGAATACTAGATGAAACTGAGTCCTGTGAAGTGCGCCTTCGAGGTCGGTTCAGAAAATTTTCTTGGTTTCCACGTCAGCTAGAGAGGCATCAAAGCAAACCCCTACAAGATCAAGGCACTCCTTGACATGAGTTCACCTCGGACTGTCAAGGAAATACAATGTCTCACAGGGAGAGTCGCTGCACTCGGACGTTTTATATCCAGAGCAACAAATAAATGCCTCCCCTTCTTCCAACAATTGAAGGGTCATAAGAAGACAGAATGAATGTCAAAATGAGAATAAGCCTTCTAGCAATTGAAACAATATCTGGGCTCAGCCCCTGCTATCCAAGCCCAAAGAAAGTGAGCCCCTATTCTTGTACCTCGCGGTCTCACGCTCGACTGTTAGCTCGACCCTGATCATTCAGTCGTGGTGTTAACCGATTCTCCTATCAATTAAGTTCTTCAAAGGCTCGAAGTTTTGTGTCGGCTGACCAAGTGGGACATCGAACTTGGTGAGTTCGACATCCAGTTTCGTCCGAGGACAGCAATTAGAGGCCAAGCTGTGGCCGACTTCATTACCGAATTCACCACTCCGAGTGGAGAAGAAATCAATACTGAAGTTGAGATGGCCCCGTGCCTGTTCCCCTAGGTGACCAAAAGGTGGTGTCAGAACGAGGATGGGTTCTCTACGTAGATGGGTCATCTAACACCAAAGGAGCCTGAGCCGGAATTGTCCTGATCGCACCCGATTCCGCATCCATCCAATACATGATTAGACTCGAATTCAAGGCCTCGAACAATGAAGCGGAGTACGAGGCTTTACTAGTTGGACTCAAATTGGCCGTGAGTCTGGGTGTCCAGTCTCTCCAGGTCCGATGTGACTCTCAATTGGTAGTAAACCACATCTCCACCGAGTACGAAGCCAAGGAGATAAGGATGATCGCTTATCTAGACGATGCATGAAAATTAATAAAAAGATTTTGGAGTTGCACTATCCATCAGATCCCAAGAGTAGAAAATTCATGGGCCGACGCCCTAGCAAGGCTCACCTCAGCCATGAAAGGGAAGATCCAGTGAATCATTCCCGTCGAATTCATAAAACATCTGAGTATCAACCTGGGGGAGAAGAAGGAAGTCAATCCAGTGCATGTTATTTCGATTTAGATCGATCTGATCTCTAACTACCTCACGACTGGTGAGATTCCCTCGGATAGATTGAAAGCCAGGTGACTGAGAGTCCGAGTGGCCCGGTACGTCATCCTGGACGGTATCCTATATAAGAAAGGGCATTCCCAACCCTACCTCGAGTGCCTCCGACCCGACGAGGCAGATTACGTGATTCGGGAGATTCATGAAGGAATCTGCGAAAACCATTCGGGCGGGCGGGCGAGCCGTAGCCCTAAAGATACTCCGACAAGGGTGTCACGCCCCAAATCCAGAAATCGGATTCACAGGAATCCCGATCGCCGAATCTGGTGCCGACAGCCTCCATAGTACCTCATTTTCGGTTCTTAGCATTCATATGCCAAATTTCGATCCTGGGATCCTACAAGGAGGATTTTTTTTTGTACATTTAAATAGTAATAAGCATAACCACAATATTATCCAATTCACAAAGGTAACATCGTCATCACATATCCACTAATATAATCATTGGAGTACAACATTGAAAGGAAAATATATAAATAGAAAATCAAGCTCCAGAAGACCACTGCACGCTCCAAGCTCAACACTGCTACAACCTAACATCACCTGCACGCATCTATCGTGCATAAGCTTATAGAAAGCTTAGAGGGTGGTGTAAGTATATGCACAAGGTATGTGTCAAGTAAGAAATATCAAAGTAATCAGAGTAAGCAGAAGTACTGACAAGTCCATGAGTCATACAATATCAGGGTAGGCAGTGAAAATCAGTTATGCAAATGAGGAGTCAAAGCGAGCCAAATATTAAATGCCGAGGATACAATGCCATAAATCATAAAATATCGAAATATACTGACAAGTCTATGAATGAGATCAGCCATACCAGGGTGATGCGATGCAAGGCATGAGTACTATTGGCCATATCAATGTAGAAACATGACAACCCAAAATATTAAATACTGCAGATGCAACGTAATATGCGGTGCGAATGAAATGACCAAGCCAGAATGACGTCGGGATGATAGTACGTAGTATCGCAGGCTATGGGGTCTATCACAAGGGACTTCTATCCAAACCAATCCCATACCTAAATTTGGATAGTCAGATTCAATGTAGTAGACTCCTGATCTCAGGTTAGTAGCGCGCCCAACCAATAATTAGTTGCGCACCACCAGCCCGAGTGGATAGTGAATGAATGAATGAATGAGCATGCAACTCCTACTTAATAAGTCCACATATCAGTACGGTTCCTCTCTGAGAAATCACCGGGGTCTATTACACTCCAAATGGAGCTGTCGCTCTCCCTAGCCGCACAGTCCAAGTGAGTGTATGAAACCTCACTATCTGCGTGGCCAATAGTCCGCCAATACCTATCCGGCACGTTGATAGCGGACCCATTCCTCGAGCTGGTCAAATCAGCCTAGTAATGCCCCCTGCGCTCGAACGGGTAAGGCCACACCCCCTCCCAACTGACCATCGCACAGTGGGAGACGCGGCCTCCTGATATTCGGTACTCGGGCGCTCATGTATCCACTCGGTTTCGACGTTGGGGCGTCCTTTGGTACCAAGAGGGTGTTTAGGGATTTTCACCCAGGGCCATCTATGGCAGCCCGATGCTAGAACAGATTTTCTGTGTCCCATCTGGCCATTCACGATATGCCTGTAGAGGCTACGACCCTGATGTCACTAGGGCGTACAATAATCATAACACAATGCAAGATGCATGAGTCATACAATCCAATCATGCATCAACCCTGTGCATGCCGTGCACTCATATGAGATAACCTCCGCCTATCAGGGAGTCTCATATCATCCTGCCCAATGACATATGCAATGATCAATCACATCTCATAACAAACATGCACATGATGCGTATGGGCATGTATCATGATGCTCTGCAGTCACATGCTCATAATCGGTATCAATAACCGGCATTGACAATCGACATCGACAATGTGGACATTTAACCAACATTGTCCCCCAAGGACTGGCCCACATAGAGGCAAACACATAATGGACACATGGCCTCACACAAGGGCCAAATATACACAACAGGTGGGCCCTGTTCATGAGCCTAATACATATCACAATGGGCCCTGCCCATAGGCCTCATACAATCTCAATGAGCCACATATACATCACATCAGGCCTTGCCCCTGGGCCTCGAATACATTACATTGGGTCTCGCCCATGGGCCTCGAATACATCGCAAGTGGGCCTCAACTATACTTCGTGGGTGAGCCACATACCTGGGTCTAATACACATTAGTATGGGCTACATCACATAGGCCTAATATACATCATTATGGCCACAACCCATAGGATTTAAATACACAATAGGTGGGCCCTACACATGGGCCTCAAATATATATCACGGGTGAGCCTCAATGGACGGGTCACCAATACGACAGGATGGGCCTAATGACATCGACCTCATAAATATATCGAATACGCAGCACCAATTGGGCCTTACATACATTGCAATGGGCCATGACCCATGGGCCTTGCATACATCACAATGGGCCTTGTAACATGGGCCTCATATATATTTAAGGTGGGCCTCAACAACGGGCCTCATACACATCAAGGTGGGCCTCATACAAGGCTTAAGGAAAAGTCACAATGTGGATATCCAACCATCATTGCCCAACAATGTGGACGTTTAACCACATTGCTCCTAAGGAATGATGCTCATAGGATCAATCGTATAATGGATTAACGGTCTTATATAAGGGTTTAAAACACATCATCATGGGCCTCACTCATGGGGCATATATACATCACATTAGACCTCACTCATGGGCCAACATACATAATGTCGGCCGTATCAACGGGTCGAACAAAATAGACCAAATCAAAAGGGCTGGTACAAAGGAGTCAAATCAATTGGGCCGATCAAATAGACTGATACAGATGGGCCGAGTCAAAGGGGCCGACTCAAATGGGCAAAGTCAATTGGGCTAATCAAATGGGCCGATACAATTGGCCGAGCTAATGGGTTGAATCACTTGGCCGACTCAAATGGGCCGAATCAGTTAGGTTGAATCACTTGGCCGAGTTAAATGGTTGATAAAATTGGTCGAGTCAAATGGGCCTCACATGTGGCCTTATATATACAACAAATGGGCCACACTACATGGTTTAACAATACCATAAGAGGGAAGCCAACCTGACCGAACAACACCATCAGGTGGGCAGAGCTGAGCCGAGCCGACCTGACCGAGCAATCAACATCAGGTGGGCCGAGCCGAGCTGACCTGACCGAACAACAACATCAGGTGAGCCGAGCCAAGCCGAGCCGAGCTGACCTGGCGAACAACAACACACAAGTGGGCCGAGCTGAGCTGGCCGAACAACAACACACAGGTGGGCCGAGCCGACCTGACTGAACAACAACACACAGGTGGGCCGAGCCGAGCTGGCTGAACAACAACACGCAGGTGGGCCGAGCCGATCCGACCTGACCGAACAACAACACACAGGTGGGCCGAGCCAAGCTGACCTGGCGAACAACAACACACAGGTGGAGCCGAGCCAGTTGGCCGAACAATAACACACAGGTGGGCCTAGCCGAGTTGGCCGAACAACAACACATAGGTGGGCCGAGCCGATCCGACCTAACCGAATAACAACACACAGGTGAGCCGAGCCGAGCCGAGCTGACCTGGCGAACAACAACACACAGGTGGGCCGAGCCGATCCGACCTGACCGAACAACAACACACAGGTGAGCCAAGCCGAGCCGAGCTGACCTGGCGAACAACAACACACAGGTGGGTCGAGCTGATCCGACCTGGCGAACAACAACACACAGGTGGGGCCGAGCCGAGTTGGCCGAACAACAACACACAGGTGGGCCGAGCCGAGTTGACCTGACGAACAACAACATCAGGTGGACCTAACCGCACAATGTCATCAGGTGGGCCGAGCCGAGCCGACCTGACTTAACAATAGCACCAGGTGGGCCGAGCCGAGCTGACCTGACTTAACAATTACATCAGGTGGGCTGAGCCGAGCTGAACTGACTCTTTAGTCAGGCCACTCTTACCCATAACATGAATCCTCATACACAATAGTTCCATGGGGCTCATGGCACATTAGAGAGGATCAGCACTGCTCAGACATTGTCCTCATAGCCCTGCACCTTTCAAACTTGTCCAGGTACACCAGCACCACCCAAAATGGATGGATGACATGGGTGGGTCCCATAGTCCCCATGCCAGTTTACACTTCACTGCTACCACTGCTACTAGGAATGGATGCCAAGATCACTGTTGAAATGAGATAACTCCGCTCAGCCTACCAGTTGAGCTATGGAACTGGGTGTCCATGATAGCCACCCCCACTAGAGATGGATGCCAAGACCTCAGTGTTGAAATGAGGCATCTCTCACTCCGTCTACTACCTAAGCTGTGGAGCTGGGTGGGTCCAGCGTTGAAACAATGTATCTTTCACTCAGTCTACCACCTGAGTTGTGGAGCTGGGCCCATGTCAAATCACACTTCACTGGTAGCTACAACCACTATTTACTAAGTTATGGCTCATCAGATGCTCCGATCAACCTCATTTTCTGGCTCAATGCCTAAAATGAGTTGGTGTATAGGATAGACGGCGTGGATCTAACACATACATCAAGGTAGGGTGTGTATGAGTGGGTTACCCCACAAGCTTGTAACCAAGCAAATATTTGGGTTTTCACAGAGACGTCCAGCGTCCCTGGACGCTGAACGGTCCTCACAGTAAAGGTGGGCTATATTCAAGTGGGCCACCACATGATGAATGGTATGGGTACAACACACATAAGGTGGACCCCACTCATAAACGGCTTGGGTAAAATACTTACTTCATGATGGGTTCCATTCAAGTGGGCCACACGGCCAAATCATCACACAAAAGAAAAATATATATAAAAGAAGAAATGAAGAGAGAGAGATAGAAGCACCCACCGATCGGCCTTCTTCTTGGACTTTCTTCTTCCATCAACGCACCCGTGAGCTCCAACGGTTGAGATTCAATGGTCGCGATTAGTTTTGGAGGGTGGAGATGGGAGATAGGTAGTGGGCCATACGAAGCTCTCTCTCATGGGGCTCTCATGGACGATTTCTTGCTTGGAAGAAAATGAGGGAGAGAGATGAGAGAGAGAGAGGTGTAAGAGAGAGGGATGGGTGATGGATAGGGTGAGAGATGGGTGATGGGTGATAAGTGTACTTGGGTGTAAGAGAAAGTTGACTTTGGGGTTGCTTGGGGAAGAGTGAAAAGTGATGTGTATTGCCATGAGATGGGATTGATTGATGGGACATTGAAAGAGATTCTCTTGGATTTCGCAACGCGTGGCATTTTTCTCACACCGAACGTTGGCCCACATCTCCTGACCAGGGTATCGCCTCGTCGAATCAGTCGCGACATCGGAGCGACGACGTGGTCGCTATGGTAAAGGTCTTGGGTTGAGTCAATACGGGTTGACAACATACGAATCAGGGTCGCGTGCAAATATCGGTTAAGGGTCAAAGGTTGACAGAATTCGACCAGGAAGACCGCGGAAGTTTACGGATGGTACGATTTAAGATATGGGTCTTACAAAGGGTATTTTTGGCTAACCATCAAAGAAGATTCAAAGAACTACGTTCGGAAGTGTGATAAGTATCAATGCTATGCGGCTGTATAAAGGCAACCTGCGGAGGAGATGACCCCCATGAGTGGCTCGTGACTGTTCGCTCTGTGGGGAATTGACATCATCGCCCCTTTACCTACTAAAAAGGGGCAAGTCAAGTTCGCCATTGTTGCGGTCGACTACTTCACTAAATGGGCCGGGGTCGAGCTCGTTGTTAAAATCACAGACTAGAAGGTGATTGATTTTGCTGGAAAAACATCATCTGCCGATTCGGGATTTCGCGTACCATCGTGTCAAACAATGAAGCATGTGTCAAGGACTCGGCATCACAAATGCGTATTCTTCTCCTCAGCACCCCCAGTCCAATGGACAGGTGGAGGCGGTCAATAAGGTCTTCAAACATCACCTTAAAATAAAGTTATAAAAAGCAAAAGGTAGTTGGGCCGAGGAGCTCCCATTCATCCTTTGGGCCTATAGGACCACAACTCAGTCCTCAACTGGGGAAACTCCATTCTCACTTTCCTATGGTTGGGAAGCAATGGTGTCAGTTGAAATTGACCTCCCTACCGCTCGGCTTAGGAGTTAGCAAGAAAACCAGAATTCCGAGCAGATGGTGGCTAACCTTGACTTACTTGAAGAAATCAGAGATGTCTCAAGGCTCCGAGTTTCTGCTTGGCATCAACAGGTGGCACGATTCTACAATTCCAAGGTCAAGATCAGGAGATTTCACCCCGGAGACCTGGTCCTCCGGTGTGTATTCCAGAATACCGCTGAGCCGAGGTTGGATCACTCGGGCCTAACTGGGAAGGACCCTACCGTGTGGTCTGATCGACCAAACAAAGTTCTTACCACTTAGAAGATCTCGAGGGCCACCAGCTCCCCCACCCTTGGAATGCCGAGCACTTGAAAACTTACTATCATTGATGTATTGGCCTTTAAGGCTCTCAATAAGCATACGCTCCCGAGCGACTAGCCTTTAAGGCCTTTAATAAAATTCACACCTCATCCTTCCTTTTCTACATAAATGGGTTATTTACTAAGTAAAGGTCGCTCCTCATAAGCAGGGTGGGCTAAACATGCTAATCCCTTAAAGAAGGGGTTAGAATGTTATCCCATGAAAAATCAACAAGGCATCCCCTCTCAGTCTGGGGAAAAGCCCAAAAGATGACCCGACTCCCTAACGGATGACTCGGCTCATTTCCTGACTAACAGATGAAGCGGAGGCTTCTCGGCAATCGTGGGACGAGCCGACTCCCTAAGGACTCGGACTTAACAATGATAAGACCATGAAAGTTCTAAAGTTCTATAAGACGGCGTTGGAATGGGCTGACTTGTCAAAAGAGTCGGCTCGGTCACGCCTTAGAGCAAGGCGACCTGTTGACGAATCAGTTCAACAATCGTCAATTAATAGTTAACATCTAAAAACTAACTACGGATTAATATGTAAAAAAAAATCATCATCCACACACCCTTACTAGAGGGTAAAAAAAAATATTATCCAAAAATAACTATCATGAAAGAAATATTAAAAATTATGCAGTTGGGGGAGGAGCTTGGGAGTCAAGGGCTTGATCCGGGCAAACCGCTTCAACGGGCGTCTCTCTAATGTCTTTAGACAACAAAGGTTCAAGGTTAAGGTCCGGGTATAAATCCTAGACCACCTCAATACAAGCGTCGAAGTCGCAGTCGTAAAACTTAGTGGCTTCGATTTCCCTTTCCTCTGAAGCCTTGAAAGCGTCTATCGCAGCGGTCACCGTTATGGCCTTGGAGGCCTCATCTGCAACTCGCTATGCCTTCGTCACTTAAGAGATAGCTTGGCTCTGTTCTTCCGCCGCCTCGGCCTTAGTCTACTCTAAGACTTCGTCTAATTAGGCATTGGCCTCCTCCAAACGGGCATTCTCCTTCACGAGTAAGTCCACTTGGGCCCTAGCTTGGATCAGCTCAATGGCAGCAGCACCACACCAAGCTTCAAGATCGTCTATGACTCCCTAAAGCCGTAGTTCTTAGCTTTTCCCATCCTCAAGCTGCCTGCGCAGCTCACCCTGCTCCAATCGGAGGTAATCAGCCTCACCCCGTAGAATCCCCGACTCGTTCCTGAGGGCTTCCAATTCGGCGTCTATCTTCCGGCGCTCCCATACTGTCTCTCAAGCTAAGAGAAGTCTCGGAACAGACTGGACATTAACAGAACAATAAGCGTATAAATGTAATAAGAATGGAAGCTAAGAAATACGTAAGAAAACAGGAAATACGTTGTAGAAGATAGAAGGCAAGTCGTTCAAAAAAGAATGATCTAACTTGGTAAGAATGCTGGCAATCTCCTCCTCTAGGGCGTGTTTAGATGCCCAGTGAGACAGGCAAGACATATGGTAGCCTGGCTTGAACCTTTCGCCGCTCGTCCCCACTTGGGCCAAACCCATTACTTCCCTAGCCCTGGTTTAGTTGCTTGCCGAGACTTGAGCCTCGGCCCTGAGATCATTCCTGGAGTTGGGAGGAGAAAATATGTCATCGGCCATATGAATGGCCTCCTCTTGTTTGGAAGAAGAGGGCATGGCAATGCAGGGCTCGGGGGCTACATGAGGAGCCTCCATAGTAGGGGGAGAGATAGTAGGCGGGAGGGAAGGAGTCAAAACAATGATTGCTGGAACTCTAGCCTCGATGGACGCCACAACCAGAGATGAGGCAATAGAAATCAGGGCTGCAGCAACAAAAACTGGACCTGAGGAGCCCTCCCGGCGAGGAGCGGCCTACCTTCTCCGAACGGTGGTCTTCGTCCCAGACTTATCCCTCAACATCTCCTTTGTTGTTGGAGTGGCTTTACTCCACCGAGAACCAGATGCCTCAGCCATGCTTGCACAGAGGGTAACGAATCAGAGACCAAATGAATGTCTGTCCTACCCAAAGGGAACGGAAGAGAGGAACTTACTGAATGACATTGGGAGAGGCTGAGACTTGCAAAGCCCGAACCAGTGAAGGTTGGCGGCTGTGATCAGGTCTGACCAGGAGCGAAGCTCTCCCGATCGCGCTTTAGCCTTGGCAATGCGGTTCTTCTGGTCCGTGCCAAGGAGAGGCAGGTCCCTTGGGAAATCTATAAGGAGAAAGAGAGCTTCAGTTTGACTGGAGTAAACAAAAGAGAGAGGGAAGTTAAAGTAAAGGGGAGAAGATGCTTAAAGTCCGACCTAGTTTTGAAAATCGGGTCGGGACCCAGGTCATCAGAGTCCCAAGCTCTGCCACTGGCACCTCCCATTCGCCCGCAGCCTAGAACCACTTATTCTTCCAGTCCTTATTGGAAGACGGAAGATTCATCATCAACCCCGACCCTTTGTTGCCTCAGGTCGCGAAGTAGTACCATGGTTCTTGGCTATCGTGTTTGACCAAGTACGGGCTTATCAACTCCTTTGGTGTTAGCTCCGAATTTTCGATTTAGCGCCAGATGATGAAGGAAAAAATTAACACCCTCCAAGCGTTGGGGGTGAATTGCCATGGAGCTAGTTCAAGGTGGGCAGTTATGACTCAGACGAAGGGGTGTAAAGGGAGTTGGAGACCACATTGTAGCACACAGAGAAAAATGGTGACTTCCCCACAGTAGGTGCGCTAGCGGTGTCAAGGGGCTCTAGGGCCCTTATCTAAACGGAGTTTGGGATCTAAAATTCCAAACGAATCCATCCATTTGAGACTCTAATAGCACAGAGCCTCCAGGGACTACCTCCGAAGCCCGCCCACTCATGAGCATCTCACACTACCAGAAAAATGGGTAATGGCTACGGATAAAATCCGTAGCCATAGACCTATGGCTACAGTTTTAATCCGTAGCTAGTCCGTGGCACGACCGTAGTTGTAGGTGCCGTAACAATAGGTCTGGAACGTATAGCTACGGATTTAATCTGTAGCTATATGTTAGAACAGCTATGGATATAATCTGTAGCAATAAGCATAAACAACTACGGATATTATTTGTAGCTAACAGTCCGTAGTAATATGTCAAATTTAATAATGACTACAGCTGTCAGATTATTGGCTACGGTCAATATCCGTAGCTATTTTGTACATTAAAAAAATATAATCATTTGTTCATTCAATTACCACCTGGATAATCATTCATTCATTCTATTACAATCATTCATTCATTCAATTATAATCCTTCATTCAATCAATTACAATTACAATTACTATTACAATAATGCTGAAAATACAAATCTTTGGCTTCATTAGAGAAATTTGCTCGACTTTATCCTGAAATTTCAATGATAAAGAATTGTAAGATAAGATATATTTTGACGGTATGATATTTTTTCACAAGTAAATAGGCCTTTTTCAGCCATTAGCCCATCACTCACCTGAAGAATCAAAAACCGATTGTTATCCAAGTCCACTCTTTTTCCTTTCAATTTCTTAATGACCTCTGTAAAATTACTTCCAATGTCATTTATGTAGACATTCGAAGAGTTATCTCGAATTACAACTCTAGTAATGATAAAGTCACTTCCTGCAATAGCTTCGTATATTCTATCATCCTACAAATAGTCATGACAATCATAAATCGGAGTGACCATTGGGGGAAAGAAAGACAAAGTGAAAGAAGTGCATCATGTATAACCATTTTCTTTTTTATTCTTAATGAATTAATAAAAACTCAAAGATGAATGAAATTGACACAAAAGGAATAGTCTCACCATATGGTTTGTAGGGCCAAAATAAACGTCTGGACGATTTTCACAAGGAGGAATATTGGTAGCCATAAGTACCCACTTCCCAAGTGGAAGAGATACTGACCTCGAGTATCTATAACCTAAAAAATGTGCAAGCAGAGTTGACCATCATGAAAAGAAAATCTCCATTTGCTTGTCAATTACAAGTAGGACATGTCAGTGATTAGTGGCAATGCCTCGAGTTCTAGATAGTTTATAGGTTTTGGGATTTGAGAATAGGTTTAGGTTATAAGTATAGGTTTAGTTTAATGTTGTAGGTTATAGGTTTAGATTATAAGTTTATGTTAATGCTGTAGGTTATAGGTTTAGGTTTAGGTTTTACGTTTAGGTTAAGGTTACAGGTTTAGGTTATAAGTGTAGATTATAGGTTTAGGTTTAGGTTAGGTTATAGGTTAAGATTAAGGGAATTGAGTTTAGGTTATAGGTTATAGGTTAAGGTTTAGCTTTAGGTTATATAGGTTAAGGTTTAACTTTAGGTTATAGGTTTAGCTTTAGGTTATAGGTTTTGGGATTTGAGAATAGGTTTAGGTTAAAAGTATAGGTTTAGGTTAATGTTGTAGGCTATAGGTTTAGGTTATAAGTTTATGTTAATGTTGCAGGTTATAGGTTTAGGTTTAGGTTTAGGGATTTGAGAATACATTTAGGTTTTGGGTTTATGTTTAGGTTTTAGGTTTAGGTTAAGGTTATAGGTTTAGGTTTAGGTTTAGCTTTAGGTTTAAGTTATAGGTTATAGGTTATAGCTTTAGGGAATTGAGAATAGGTTAAGGTTTATGTTTAGGAAATTGGGTTTAGGTTCGGTATCGGGTTTAGGTTTGGGTTTTTAAATTTAGGTTTAGGTTAAGGAGTTGAGATTAGGATTAGTTGTAGGTTTAGGTTTAAGGATTTGAGAATACATTTAGGTTTAGGTTTTAGGTTAAGGTTAAGTTTATAGGTTTAAGTTAGGTTTAGGTTTAGGTTATATGTTATAGCTTTAGGGAATTGAGAATAGGTTAAGGTTTAGGTTTAGGAAATCGGGTTCAATTTTGGGATTGGGTTTAAGTTTGAGTTTTCAAGTTAGCTTTAGGTTTAGGTTAGGGAGTTGAGATTAGGATTAGCCGTAAGTTTAGGTTTAGGTATTTGAGAATACATTTAGGTTTGAGGTTTAGGTTAAGGTTATAGGTTTAGGTTTAGGTTTAGGTTATAGGTTATAACTTTAGGAAATTGTGAATAGGTTAAGGTTTAGGTTTTGGAAATCGGGTTCGGGTTTGGGATCGGGTTTAGGTTTGGGTTTTCAAGTTTAGGTTTAGGTTAAGGAGTTGAGATTAGGATTAGGTGTAGGTTTAGGTCTAAGGATTTGAGCATACATTTAGGTTTTAGGTTTAGTTTAGGTTTTAGGTGTAGGTTAAGGTTATAGGTTTAGGTTAGGTTTAGGTTTAGGTTTTAGGTTTTAGGTTATAAGTTATAGCTTTAGGGAATTAAGAATAGGTTAAGGTTTAGGTTTAGGAAATCGGGTTCAGGTTCGGGATTGGATTTAAGTTTGGATTTTCAAGTTTAGCTTTAGGTTTAGGTTAGGGAGTTGAGATTAGGATTAAATGTAAGTTTAGGTTTAGGAATTTGAGAATTTATTTAGGTTTTAGGTTATAGGTTTTGGTATAAATAAATAAATAAATAAATAAGTTATAGGTTTAGGTTATAGGTTTATGTTTAGGTTAAGGTTAGGTTATAGGTTATAAGTTTAGGTTATAAGTTATAGGTTATAGGTTAAGGTTTAGGTTATAGGTTAAGGTTTAGGTTATAATTTTTGTTTTAGGTTAAGGTTATATGTTTAGGTTTAGGTTTAGGTTATAGGTTTAGGTTAAGGTTTAGGTTATAGGTTATATGCTATAGGTTATAGCTTTTGTGAATTGAGAATAGGTAAAGGTTTAGGTTTAGGAAATCAGGTTCGGGTTCGGGATCGGGTTTAGGTTTGGGTTTTCAAGTTTAGGTTTCGGTTAATGAGGTGAGATTAGGATTAGGTGTAGGTTTAGGTTTAAGGATTTGAGAATACATTTAGGTTTTAGGTTTAGGTTTAGGTTTTAAGTTTATGTTAAGGTTAGGTTAGGGAGTCGAGATTACGATTAGGTGTAGGTTTAGGTTAAGGGATTTGAGAATACATTTGGGTTATAGGTTATAGGTTTAAGTTTCGGTTAAGGTTAGGTTATAGGTTATAAGTTTAGGTTATAGGTTATAGGTTAAGGTTTAGGCTATAGGTTAAGGTTTTGGTTTACATTAAGGTTATAAGTTTTGGTTTAGGTTAAGGTTTAGGTTTAGATTATAGGTTCAGGTTAAGGTTAAGGTTTAGGTTTAGGTTATAGGTTATATGTTATAGGTTATAGATTTTAGGAATTGAGAATAGTTTAAGGTTTAGGTTTAGGAAATCGGGTTTAGGTTTGGGATCGTATTTAGGTTTGGGTTTTTAAGTTTAGGTTTCGGTTAAGGAGGTGAGATCAGGATTAGGTGTAGGTTTAGGTTTAAGGATTTGAGAATGCATTTAGGTTTTAGGCTTAGGTTTAGGTTTTAGGTTTAGGTTAAGGTTATAGGTTTAGGTTATAGGTTTAGGTTAGGTTTAGGTTTAGGTTATAGGTTATAGGTTATAGCTTTAGGGAATTGAGAATAGGTTAAGGTTTAGGTTTAGGAAATTGGGTTCAGGTTCGGAATTGGGTTTAAGTTTGGGCTTTCAAGTTTAGGTTTAGGTTTAGGTTTAGGTTTAGGTTATAGGTTATAGGTTATACGTATAGTTTTTGGGATTTGAGAATAAGTTTCGGTTAAGGTCTAGGTTTAGTTTTAGGTTATAGGTTATAAGTATAGGTTTACGTTTAGGTTTAGGTTATAGGTTAAGGTTAGGGAGTTGAGATTATGATTAGGTATAGGTTTAGGTTTAGGTTGGGTTATAGGTTAAGGTTTAGGTTTAGGTTATAGGTTTTGGGATTTGAGAATAGGTTTAGGTTATAAGTATAGGTTTAGGTTGGGTTATAGGTTAAGGTTTAGGTTTAGGTTATAAGTATAGGCTCTCCAGAGTGGAGATTGAATCTGATTCCAAACTCCTGATTGACGTTCTGGAAGGGAAAACCGATCCTCACAGGAGGTGTTAGCCGTGGATTAAGCGAATACATTTACTTAGATTGTCAATTTCCTGTCACATTTAGCATATCTACCGCGAAGGGAATGGCCCGACTGACGTGTTAGCCAAAGAAGGAAGCAGAAATCAGAGGGACTTGGAGTATGATCATCTGAGGGAAATGCCTACCTAGGCCCGGGGCCTCATCTTCCTCAACAAGATCGGCCTAGGCTATGTTAGAACGGACTAGTGCGAACTGTAGAGCCTTTCTCCTATTGATCTCCATGTTTTCTTTTCCTTTTACGTTGCTTTACGATCGACGCCTCTGATTCCTTTTTGTACTAGGGGCTGCCCGAATACAGAGGTCTTTTGTACATTCCCTCTTCAAATCAATGAAATGCTCCTTTATTAAAAAAAAATGTTTAAGTTATAGGTTTTGGGATTTGAGAATAGGTTTAGGTTATAAGTTTAGGTTTAGGTTGGGTTATAGGTTAAGGTTTAGGTTTAGGTTATAGGTTTTGGTAATTGAGAATAGGTTTAGGTTATAAGTTTAGGTTTAGGTTTAGGTTATAGGTTTAGGTTAAGGTTATAGGGTTTAGGTTAGGGTTTATTTTATAAGTTTAGGTTATAGGTTTAGGTTTAAGTTATAGTTTTAGGTTTAGGTTTATGTTTTAGGTTTAGATATAGGCTTAGGTTATAGGTTATAGGTTATATGTTTAGGTTAAGGTTTAGGGATTCGGGTTTAAGTTATAGGTTTTGGTTTAGGTTATAGGTTATAGGTTTAGGTTAAGATTTAGGTTTAGGTTATGGGTTTTGGGATTTGAGAATAGGTTTAGGTTATAAGTATAGGTTTAGGTTGGGTTATAGGTTAAGGTTTAGGTTTAGGTTTAGGTTATAAGTATAGGTTTATGTTTAGGTTAAGGTCCAGGTTTAGGTTATAGGTATAGGTTTTGGGATTTGAGAATAGGTTTAGGTTAAGGTTATAATTATAGGTTATAGGTTAAGGTTTAGGTTTAGGAAATCGGGTTCAGGTTCGAGATCGGGTTTAGGTTTGGGTTTTCAAGATTAGGTTTAGGTTAGAGAGTTGAGATTAAGATTACGTGTAGGTTTAGGTTTTGGGATTTGAGAATGCATTTAGATTTAGGTTTTAGGTTTAGGTTAAGGTTATAGGTTTAGGTTTAGGTTATAGGTTATAGGTATAGGTTTTGGGATTTGAGAATAGGTTTAGGTTAAGGTCTAGGTTTAGGTTTAGGTTATAGGTTATAAGTATAAGTTTATGTTTAGGTTAAGGTCTAGGTTTAGGTTATAGGTTTAGGTTAGGGAGTTGAGATTAAGATTAAGTGTAGGTTTAGGTTTAGGTTTAGGTTGGGTTATAGGTTAAGGTTTAGGTTTAGGTTATAGGTTTTGGGATTTGAGAATAGGTTTAGGTTATAAGTTTAGGTTTATGTTGGGTTATAGGTTATGGTTTAGGTTTAGGTTATAGGTGTTGGGATTTGAGAATCGGTTTAGGTTATAAGTTTAGGTTTAGGTTTAGGTTATATATTTAGGTTAAGGTTATATGGTTTAGGTTATAGGTTTAGGTTTAAGTTATAGGTTAAGGTTTAGGTTTAGGCTTAGGTTTTAGGTTTAGGTATAGGCTTAGGTTATAGGTTATATGTTTAGGTTAAGGTTTAGGTTATAGATTATAGGTTATAAGTATAAGTTTAGGTTTAGGTTAAGGTCTACGTTTAGGTTATAAGTATAGGTTTTAGGATCTATGAATATATTTAGGTTAAGGTTATAAGTATAGGTTATAGGTCAAGGTTATAGTTTAGGTTTAGGTTATTAGTATAGGTTATAGGTTTAGGTTTAGCTTATAGGTTATAAGTATAGGTTTATGTTTAGGTTAAGGTCTAGATGTAGGTTATATGTATAGGTTTTGGGATTTGAGAATAGGTTTAGGTTAAGGTTATATGTATAGGTTATAGGTTAAGGTTTAGGTTTAGGAAATCGGGTTCGGGTTCGAGGTCGGGTTTTGGTTTTAGGTTATAGGTTTTGGTTTAGGGTTATGTTTAGGTTATATGTTATATGTTATAGCTTTAGAGAATTGAGAATAGGTTTAGGTTATAGGTTTAGGGTGTGGTTTAGGTTAAGGGTGTGGTACTTGTAAATACAGATATAAACATGACCTGTCCAAATGGTCAGGTCCCTCTAATGTTGTCCATAGGAAATGGACAGCTTCATTATGTTCATAACAGTGGTTCCCACCTTCCAGGGACCTCCGCTCATTTGGATACCTCCGACGCACATTCGAATCGCTCCGACGCACATTCGGATCTATTCCATTAATTTCGAGCAAATACATAAACATGGCCTGTCCAAATGGTCAGGCCCCTCCAATGTTGTCCATAGGAAATGGACAGCTTCATCATGGTCATAACAGCGGTTCCCACCTTCCAGTGACCCCCACTCATCCAGATAGCTCCGATGCACATCCTGGCCTGCTCCATTAATTTCAACCAAATACATAAACACGGCCTATCTAAATGGCCAGGATACTCCAATGCTGCCCATAGGAAATGGACAGCTTCATCATGGTCATAACAACGGTTTTCACCTTACATGGACCCCCGTTCAACATCCGGATAGATCCGACGCACATCCGGGTTTGCTCCATCAATTTTTATGAAATTATGCATGTCCTGCTCATGAGCATGCCTAATATTGACAATGCATGGGATTCAACACAAATACCTTTTCATGATTCAAAGAAGGGAACTCGAGGGTTTTTTTTACCTTCCATTGTATGCTTCCAAGGTGCAAATGGCCCCTGTAACACGCATACATCCTGGGAATCGCTTCTCAAAACCGCAGATTTTTTTATTTTAAAACTCGTTCATCTTACCTAAAAACTTGTCACATAATGAATAGCTGTAACCACAATGATAACTATTGTGAATGCACTATAATGAATAAATTATTATTATTATACGTAACTGTAATTACAACATAGATATCATGCACACAATATCACATAATGTATTGTTTGATGAACTACACATGTGCATTCTTGACAAGAGACGTACCAAATGCTTGAATCTGAAATATGCAGCTCCAATCCTCCCACATGTAACATCTACCTGAAAGAATGCGCATAACCGTCATGCTTGAGTAAATGCGCATAACCGTCATGCTTGAGTAATGAATGTAGGAATGTACAGGTAAAACTATAAAACCAGAGATACTCACTGCATTTTCAGGATCTCCTCTATAGTTAAAGATCTCATTTTAAAGCCCTTTTCTCTCCTCCTTTACCCGGGCTTAGGACAGGCAATGTAAGGAGTTGCATTAACGGAGTTAAAAAGGGGCTTAAGCTCCATTTGGTTTTCAAAAAAAATGTTTTCATAAATACTAATGTAATGACTAAATGGAGCCTAAGACTATAAATACGTTCAAATGTAGAGTACAAAATTCATTCAATATTTTTTTTTAAAAAAAGTGCCAAATTAGTTTAAAATGCACACTACACGTTCAAAATTAGTTCAAAATGTACACTACATATGTTCAATTATAGAGTACCAAATTTGTTTAAATTATTGAATTCTCAAAGCCTCTTTTCCCCATTGCACAAATAATCTCAGACCAGCCTCTTCAAGTGTAGATGTGAACCTATCTTCTTTTCACAAAGGAGCGTGAGGTTGTATAACTTCAGTCAGGACAACAACAAAAGCTCCATCCTCCAACAGTTCGCCATGGACAGTTGCATTTGGATTAACTTTGTGTACTTCACCACAAGCAACTACATCATGTTTTTCAAAACCAAGCAAGTCGCATCTCTTACCGATATATATAATATCTATCTACATTTACACATAAAATGGCATTGGTATTGTTAGCGTTTATAATATAATTGTAAGCTCAATAGAGTAAAACAATTATACTTGCATACTGATGATGCCTGAGCAAATTTAGCGGCTGTTGGTGATGACAGATTTTGAGTATACTGTCTCTCTTTCTGCATATCCACCAATGTTTTCTTCATCTCAACTATATCTTGAGTCATATGATCAAATTTTTCTTTACTTGAAATAACTCTTGAGTTACGTTCTCTTTTTCTTTTGTCACATTCTCTACCTTTGAACGAGCAAGGCTGATTTCTTCAGTCCTAGCTTGCTTATTGAGCAACCTAGATCCCCCATTCTCCCTCTATTGTCAGAACTAACCAACTATAAAACATTGTAAATCAAGTTACTAGGATATTCATAATTACCACAAAACTTAAGTAATTTTTAAATTTTATTAGTACCTCTGTAAGGGCATCATCCATGCCAGTCATTCTAGAAGCAGAATTGCTACTATAGAGCTCATCTAGTTTTTCTTGTGAAAAAATACAAATGAATGTAATATAATTCAAAGTTATACATACGCTTTTCATAAGGGTACTAGTTAGTGGTACGAGGGATGCACTTACAATAATGTCAGGATACTAGACAACTTTGTCCTTTCTTGTATGGGCTCTTAAGAAGACTTCACATCTACCTATCTCGGCATCAGAGGTAAGATTCTTCTCCATCGCTTTTGGCACATTAAATATCATTCAATTACAAATCATTAATAGATTTAGATGAATGATAATTCAAATTTAAATTCAATTTTAAACATAATATCTATTTTTAAATACATATCATCTTATGGCGAGTAACAACCATGTTGTGCCTCCCAAGACAAAGAGGTCCTTTTAGCTTGGCCCGATTGACTTTATTCTTTGCACTTGCCCTCTGGAATTCTTTAGTGGTACGTTGATCCACGAAGACCCTCCAATCCTCCATAGGGATACCTAAGGGGGGGGGGGGGGGCAGGACCATCTCTCACAGCAATAAGATCCTTATTTTTAATATATTTTGCAGTCAATCTTCTCTTGTAATTTTTTCACACTTCATTGATGCGTTTTGTAACATAATCAAGACTTGCATCCCAACTTTGACTCTCAAACTCAAAAAATTGTGGTAATCTTTCTGTGACCATATGAATTTGTTCATGAGGCACTTGTCGAAAGTCTAGGAATATGATCGGGATATGAGAACGGGTGAGGACACCGACATGCGATGGAAAGTCTCTGTGATCGGAAGAGTCCTCATTTAGTTGCTCGAATTCATTCATCTTTAAGACTTTTTTCCTATCAAGTTGCACAAGTAAAGAGACCTCCCTAGTAATGCCTCTCTTTTTAGATGAAGCAGAAGCTGACACAATTATATAAAAAGAATAACAGTTATATATACACATCATTGATTACCGCCAATATATAAGAAAAAAAAAATTTACATATATAATTAAGGAGAAGTATCTTATTACCTTTGGTGTTGCTTGAATCTGTACTCCCTAGCACCTGCGCACCCAATTCCTCCAGTTGTGAATCTATGTGCCTATTTCTTCCCTAATATGAAAAGAAAAAAAAAATCAATGGTTAATAAATAATTTAGATCACAGATAAAGTACAAAAAATTCACTATATTATCCAAACATTGATTAGATTTTCTCCAATAAATATCATTTTGTTACACGTTTTGAAAATATAAACAAATCAGTAGATTCTCTTTGATTGTTTTCTCGACCACAACACTGATGTCTTCAGATTCATTAAATATCAACTCATCAACCATTGCTAATGAGGTAAGATCAGGTCATGCATCGGCATTACTTACAGCCTTTAATCGTTCCGATAGAATGCACATCTCTTCTTCGACAAAAAAAATAAATTGAAACCTCCAAGACCACATGCCAGTTAGGATTTTTTGGATCTCTAGAGTAGAAAACTTGCTTGGCATGCTCTGCAAGAATGAAGGGCTTGTCACTGACTTTGTCTGAACTGTAAAGACTAGACAAATTTACTAATCTCAAATTTGCTTCGACATCAAAAGAAACACCATGATGTGTCACTTTCACCCAATCACACTTAAATAGGACGGGCTTGTACCCTATTTGGCACTCCAATTGGATAATTCTACGAAGGACTCCATAGTAAGGTTGATTTTCATCCACTGTATTGATATCCTTAGCACTTGATCGAAAGGTTGTCATACCCTCTCTCCTAACCCCATTGTTTTGGTTCATTTTATTTTCCTCATAGTCCTTAGTGACAAGAGGAAACCATTAATACAATACTTATTGTATTGCATAGAAAAAGTTAGAGGTTCTCTCACTACATCTTTAAATTCATTATCATTAGATTCAATGAACTTTGGTTGCCTCTTCAACCAAGATATGAATTCGTCCTCGCTAGGCACCCTATTGGTCCTCTTATAGCATCGCTACAAGAAATCTTTGTGCGTCCTGTGTGATATTCGATAACATTGTTATATTGAAATTGCATAAAATATATATATATATATATATATATATATATATATATATATATATATATATATATATATATATATATATATATGAGCTTATTGTACATACCCTTCCCACTCGTTGTAGCTGGGATGACTCTTTAGTACCCATGTATGATCTTGTTCATATTCGATACCCGTTAGGATAACACTTTGACCCAAACCTACTGGACCAACGTCATCATTATTAGGGTCATCATCAATGATATCTTCCAACTTACGTAGTCCTGGAATGACTCCGTTAAACCATTTTTCCAGCTTTTCCAGTAGGCTTGTTTTCTGTTTTCCTTTTTATTAGTTGCAGAATATAACTATCTCCTCTTGGATGTACTGCTCTGTAATACAACCCTCAGGTCATGTCTTGTTACAGACATAGGCCTTGAATGTCTTCATGAACCTGACAAAGTTAATGATACATTATATATACATGCAAATGTAGATGTTATGCCAATTTATTCTTATTAAGCTCACAGCATACCTTTCGAATGGATACATCCATCGATAGTATACAGGACCACATATGCGAGCCTCGTAAGCCAAATGGATCGACAAATGCATCATAATGACAAATATCGATGGCAGGCATATAGTTTCAAGCTGACATAACGTCCTAGCCATGCCCCTCTCGAGAGTAAGGAGTGTTTGAAAGTCGACGGTTGTCGGCCACAAGGCATTAAAGAAGGTACAAAAGCTTGTAATTATAGGACGAATGACCTTCTTATCCCTGAATGCATGTTGGATGAGAATTGAGAGCAGATGTTGCATCAACACATGGTAAGAATGAGACTTCATTCCCTTTAAATTCACCCAATCTTCCTTTATGATGGTCCTCCAATTCGCACTAAAACTGATTGGAACACACGGCTCATGTAAAGTTTGGATGAAAAGTTTTTTCTCTTCTTTTCTTAGACAGAAAGGACCTTGTTTCTGAATCACCTTGCTATTGTTCTTTTTCAGCCATAGACGCTTCTTAATTCCCAATTGTTTTAGGTCCTAACGTGCATTAGCATCATCCTTGGTTTTGCCAGGCGTCTTCGACATCAAGGCAACAAGGATTTCACATATATTTTTCTCAATATGCATGACATCAAGGTTATGACGCATGAGAATATCTTTCCAATACTCCAGATCAAATAATATAGACCATTTAAAGAACCACGGTGATTCAACATCATCCGCTAGATCTTGTCGGCCTCCATCAATACCCCTTATATTACTCTTCTCAGTCTTCCGCCATTGCATATTCAACTTTGCGGTTTGTCTTTTGACCTCAATTCCATTCAGACAAATTGGTTGATATCGTATCTCCACCTTCTTGTTGAATGTGCCAGCACTTGTGTCCTTCCTAGCCTATTCTGACATTGGAAACCATCATCCGTGACTCATATAAACATGTTTCTTTTTATATTTGAGTCGCAAAGAATCTGTGTTGGGACTACACACAGGACAACCACACTTACCCTTTGTCCTACAACCAGAAACATTATCATATGTTGGAAAGTCATGGATTGTCCAAAGCAAAATAACATGCATGTTGAATTCGTTTTCATGGTATGCATCGAACATCGTGACCCCTTCTCACCATAAATTTTACAGTTCATCAATCAATGGCTATAAATAAATGTCAATATCTTTTCCTGGTTGTCACGGTCCCTCAATGAGCAAAGTCAACATAGTAAACTGAGGTTTTATGCAAAGCTTTGGTGGAAGGTTGTACGTCACACACATAATGGGTCATGAACTATGCGACATAATGAAAGCACCAAATGGGTTAAAGCCATCTGTAGCCAAACCCAATCGAACATTGCCAGGCTCAGCTGAAAAATCTGTATACTTGTTATTAAGATTCTTCCAGGCAATAAAATCAGCTGGATGCTCCATCTTTTCATGTTGAAATTTCTTGATTGAGTGCTAAGACATTTCTTTCACCAACCATGACACACTGAACATTCTTTATAGCCTTGGTTTTAATGAAAAATACCTTAACACCTTCCTAGGTATTTGAGATTGTTTTCTCTCAGAATCCATTTCAGTCTTATACCTAGAAGTTTTACAATTTGGACAAATGGTTTTCATCTCGTTCTCTCTCCAATATAAGATGCAATCATTTGAACAAGCATGGATTTTCACATAATCAAAACCCAACTTTGTAATGATCTTCTTTGCTTGGTAGGTATTAGTTGGGGCCTTGTTACTGGAAGGTAACACCTTTTTTAGTAGTTGAAGGAGCTCTGTAAAGCTTTTTCCACTCCATCCATGATTCACCTTTAATTTGAAAAGTTGTACAATGAAAGTCGGCAAGGTGAAATCTTGGGCCCCAGGGTATAGCTCAGTCATTGCGTCTCGTAGATTTACTTCAAAGTCATTGATTTCATTTTCTCCAAAGACGCCTTCAACTATAGGGGTCACATTCGGCTCATCCTGTACAACTTCATCTAGGTAATTACCACCAAGTTCTTGAACGATCACATTGTCAACCACATTTAAGTTCGGGACACTATGGTATTATTGGGAACTTAATTCACGTACAGTACACTTAGGCGATACATGCTCCCCATGCATGTTCCAAACCCTATAGCTTGGGTCGAATCCATTTTTCATTAGATGTATTTCCATATCGTCATAAGAAACCAGAAAACGTGCACATCTGTAAGTGGTGCATGGACAAGGAACGGATTCTCTACCAGGAAGGTTTTCTTGTGCAAACTTTGAAAAACTTCTTATTCCAGAAATAAAACTTGGGTCTAGGAAACTTAGTGTCATCCACTCCCTATTCATTACAGTCGAATCTCGATTAACCAAGGGGTCCATTTTCAACCTGCACCTTACTAAAAATTAAAGTTGGAAATTAGCCTTACCAAAAACATGAGTATTCACACCCATAGATATGTGTATTTTTTAAATACCTAGTATGTCCAAGATTATTATTTTTTCATGCATACTCATACTCTTCACATGATCTTTAACAACTTCACAAGTAAATACCACATTTAGTAGCATCTCAAGAAAGAGATTGGCTGACAATTATTTTAAGGAAAAAACCATGTAAAGGAAATTAAGAATCAACATTATCCAATTTGTATTACATTAGAAACTTTCAAGCAATTCCCTTCATCAGGGGAAAACTATATATACATGTTTATTGGAAGATATAGATAGTTGTAGGTGCTAACTTGGTTGAAATGTGAAAAAACAAATTCCAAACAAATGAATTAATTCCATATATTATCGAATGCTGAGAATTTATCAAAGCCAAACAAAAGGTTTTTTTTTTTTTTTTAAAAAAAAAAGAAAAAGAAAAAGAAAAAAAGGGGTTGGCATATTAAGAATTTAGTTAAAAACTATCCAAGAAAATCATCTCACATGCAAATCCATACCTAATAAAATAACATTAAGTTTCATAAGAGGGAAGTATTTCAGCATTCAATGAGTATATCCATAAGATCTTTCCAGTTGTGCAATGAACAAAACTCATGGTCCATTGCCAACTCGACAGTAAATGTGGCTATATAGTCAGTGAATCCTGACTGTCCAAATGGTTGGCACTAGTATGGATGGCCCCATGGTATAAAGGCCAATCTAATTGAAAAAATAATAGAAAGCAGTTAAAAAACTTCCCCCTTTCTAATACAGAGTTAAAAGGACTTTAATCAAGGATACAATATCCTCAGATACTATTACCTTCATGGACTTGAATTATAAAAAAAATAAAAAAATAAAAAAATAAAAAAATAGAAGATACAATGGAATATTGTTTTTTGGTTGAATGTAACCATGGTTATACTTTCCTTCTTCCCTTTGTAATTGTTGGCCACCATCTTTCCATCTTGGAGATTTTGGTTCATGCTAATCTAAAGTGTGGCCATATATCAGCAGTCCAGATTACTAAATCATGGGCCCCAATTGTACGAACCAAAACCTAGAACAATATGGTGTAAGCATTCTTTAATAAATCAAGTAATAACCCCAGCCAGCATGCACACAATGAATGGAAAAACATAGTAAATAGAAGGCTAGTTATATGAACAAAGAACCAATGTCATCTCTTACTTAAATGGACAGGCCTTAACATCTAAAATACACCATTCACATGATCCTGACCATTGGATTGAAGGACTTCCAATGGTTACAAATGAACAATTGCAAAAGATCCGACCAAGGGTCCACATTCAATAGATAAAAGTCACCAAACAGGCACTTGGAAAAATCTTCTCTTTATCCATGAGATTCCCACCACCTCTCTTCTCCGCATTTCTTCAAAAAACCACCGTGCATCATCCATCTTCCCACAACTTGTGTATAGTTCAACTTGTGTATACTTAATTACCACTAGCATTCTTATGGTAATTATGCAGAGTTTAAAAAGTAACTCATACTCCTCATTTGTGGCACTATGTACGGGTTTCTGCATCAAGTGGTGAATCCATTGGAAATGTGCATATTTAAATTCACATTGATAGAGCAATCCCAACCAATGAGAACTAAATACTCAAAATAAACAATGGGGGCCTCAAGTACAATTCCATATACAACAAGAAATAACCCAAGGAAATAAGCAAAAGTAATATTAAAGTAGCACCAGAACAAGAGCATTAAAAAAAAATCTCATGAAATGCACGGAGATATTAGATGAAAATTGTAAGTGCAATGATTTCATATCCCTTTAGTTGTCAAATTTTGTGGTGCCAAAACCTATATCTATGTCTTGTATATCTTGTGTTTTATGTTTGAAGACTATTCATTGCAATCAAGATATCGCATTTCAAGACAAGAACTTAAATGAAGAAAATTTTCAAGTCATGGATGAAGAATTCAAGAATAGAAGTTTTCAAGTTTGCTTGTTCGAGATTCGATCAAGTTCAAGTTTAGAAGAAGACTATGTCAAGTCAAGATCAAGCTCAAGAAGGCTTACTACAAGATTTGTATATTCTCAAGCTTCTCTTAAGGGTCATCTGAGTGTACAGACTTTCAATGTCCATCTCACTTTTAAGGTTTGTTTGACCTTAGATTGACCTTAGGATGGGCTTTACTGTAGGTCATTTTGGATATATAACTCATATATTTTAATATGCTTGTTTGGGCTGTTCTAAGACCAGTCATAGGGACTTCAAGACCAGTCCTAGCTTTGCTACGACCAGTCTTAAGTTTTTCAGGACCAGTCCTAGGTTGTTAAAGATTTTTGAATCTTTCTGGCTGTCCTACGACCAGTCCTGAGAGTTCTACGACTCATCCTTCGACCAGTCGTAGACCTACGACTCAAACTCCAGTAAGCATTTTAGGGGTCCTACGACCAGTCGTAGGTGGCCCACGACCGGTCGTAGACCACCCAGGACCGGTCGTGGAACAGAAAATCTTATCCCGCGAAAATCTTTGAAAATCTTTGAAGCTACGACCAGTCTGGGATCCTAAGACCAGTCGTAGATGGGATTTTTCAGGCTATAAATAGTGCACGAACTTCAGAGTTTTAGTAATTCAATTCTATTATATTCAAGCAATCTTTAGGCTATTCTCTGAGATACGTTTGTGTTTGTTTTAAGCTACTTTGTGCTTATTTAATATTCCTTTTGCTAGCTTGTTTATTATTTGATTTTGATATACATTCCAATCTTATTAGAAAAAGGAAAATTTCTGATATTCCTTCTTCTTAGATTCAAAATCAAATAGAACTAGCCCTTTTAATTTAAAATCAATTAGACTTAGAACCATTCTTAAAGTGAGTATTGAACTTTGAACGTTGAATCGAACTTCTACTCCGATTGGTTCTACCGGGCTTCTTCAAAAGGTGATTCAGGTATTTTACATTTTTGTAATTTACTTTCTCTGGTTTTTATTTGAGATTTGCCAGAAAAATCTCATTGTATTGGTTATCTGAGGAGAGCCAAAAAACTCAGATTGTGGGGTTTTTGGATTGTGTAAGCCCGAGATCAAAGATACAATTGTGAAGGTTTTAGGTGAACCTGTGAAACCTATTTTGATAGTGCATGTTAATATCCCCTGTGTGAGGATATTAGGAGTGGAGTAGCATTCTGTGTGGCTGTTGGATAACAGTTGGTGTACACACAGGCGAACCACTATATATCATTGTGTTGTGGATGTGTTTTACTCTTTCATTCTTTTATTTATTCTGTTTTGTGGAGAGTGCTTGTGGATGAATGTTGTAATCACTTCAAGCAAGTGTGGATGAATATTGTAATAACTTAGGATTTATTTTTTGCAAGTTATTTTGATTTCCTTGCTTATTATTCCTCATTGGTTTGTGATACAAAGGTCGTTCTAGAAATAAGGTTGTCCTACCTTAAACCTTTAGTTTTTGGTGTAAGGTTGTCCTTAGAACTGATAAAGTATCATTCTCTTTATTTTAGGCTATTGAGATTATTTTATATTCAGCATTGTGCTTTGTTTCTTTTATTATTTCGCTGTTATAAGTTTTATTTGGCATTGCCCTATTCACCCCCCCTCTAGGGCATATAGCTAGGCCCTTTCAAGTGGTATCAGAGCCTAATAACTCGTGCTTATTGTTTATTTATTGAATTTATTTCCTGAGCTAACGATCTAAGCTATATTAAGATGTCAAATTTTGATAGCTTATCAGTCACCAGGCCACCACCTTTTAATGGCACAAACTATGCTTATTAGAAAGCCAGGATGAGGATCTTCCTTAAATTCTTGGATGAAAGTGTGTGGCTGGCCACAGTGAATGAATGGAACCCTTCTATCATTGAAGTAACTAATGATGATGGTTCAAAAATAATGAAAGTAACGACTTATTCTCTTTGGACCACACTTTAAAAAAGTGAAAGTAGTGCCAATGCAAAAGCACTAAATGCAATTACTTGTGCATTATCCCCAGATGAATTTAAAAGAATCATCTCTTGTGAAAATGCTAAACAAGCATGTGATGTATTAGAAATGACATGAGGGTACATCTATTGTCAAGAAATCTAAAGTCCAACTCCTCACAACCAAATTTGAAGAAATTCATATGGAGGAGAATGAGATGTTTATGGACTTCTATACTAGATTGAATGACATTGTGAACTCTATGTGGGGTCTTGGTGATAGAATCCTAGAAAGTAAAGTGTGTGCAAAGATACTATGCTCACTTCCTGAACGGTTCAATTCTAAAGTGACCGCGATTCAGGAACTTCGTGATACGGATACCATGAGGGTTGAGGAACTAGTTGGTTCACTTCAAACCTATGAGTTGTCCTTTAAGACTCCTAAAGGAAAATCAATTGCTCTCAAATCATCTAAAAATGTTTCACAAGAGAGCACTTCGGATTTAGAAAATTTCGAAGATGATATGGCGCTCTTAGCAAAAAAGTTTTACAAAATTTTCAAAAATAAGAAAAAAGTTGATTTTCAAAAGTCAAATGATAAGAGACGATCTAAACCTAGAACTCAAAAATTCTTGAAAGATAGTCAATGTTACAACTGTCAAGAGTATGGGCACTTAGCTAACAAATGTCCTAAAAAGGACAAATCAAAAAGGAAAAGTATGATGGCTACTTGGGATGAATCGTCTGATTCTGAATCCTCTTCTAAATCAGAAGATTCTGAAATCGAGTCGGGCGAAGATGTTAAAGCCCTTATGACTCTAGCCAAGATCACCTTTTCAGATAATGATGATATATCTAGTGAAGAAAATCTGAAGAGTGATTGCGATAATGAAGATGACCTTCAGGATGCTTATAATGCCCTGTATAAGGAGAGTTATAAAATTGCTGTCAACCTTAAATTACAAAAAGGAAAATTTTCTAAGCTTAAGGAAGATTATGAGTCTCTTGTGTTAGAAAAGTCTCATATTTGTGATTCTTTTAAAAAAATCAAACGTGATTTAGATTTTAAAACCTCCAAAATAGAAGATTTGAGATCCGAAAATGAGAAGCTAAAAAATGAGGTATCTTCTCTTCAGAGTTTGAAAGACACATGGAGATATGCCCATGGTGATCCTAAATTGGAAAAATTATTGTCCGGATCAAGAAAATGTGGCGATCGATCCGGGTTGGACTATGATAAGGATACATCTCCAAAACAAAAGAACATTGCTCCTAAATTTGTAAAAGGAGAGTCTTCAAACTCAAAAGAAAAGAATACTTATCAAGGTTCTTCCAAAAATTCAAGGACTTTTCAAAAACCTAAAAGTAGCCATGTCAACTTTAATTTTCAAAACCGAAATCCATTGGCTGAAAAAATAATTGATCTACTCAAGGAGCTATTAAAGTCTAACTCTATAGGTCTCTCCTATAACAATAGATAGAAAAAGACCATCTATACTCCTAAACCCAAAAAAGTTCTAAAATGGGTTCCTAAAGTTGTCAGCTTGGTTGCCCACACTGCTTTCAAAGCTACAAGCCATTCAAGGTGGTACCTAGATAGTGGTTACTCCAGGCATATGACAAGTGACAAAGCTTTATTCACCGACCTTAAAGATATGACTGAAGGGTCAGTCACATTTGGTGATGGAAGTAATTGTAAAATCATTGGCCAAGGTATGGTTCAACTCTATAACCTTCCCTTATTTAAGAATGTTTTATATGTTGAGGGCTTAAAACACAACCTTCTAAGCATTTCTCAGATATGTGATAACAACCATAGTGTAAAGTTTTCTAATCAAGGTTGTGAGATAGTTAATAAAAAGGGTTCTGTTATATTAACTGGTCGCAGAACTTCTGAAAATTGCTACATCGTTAGTGATGTAAGCTCATCTACTCAATCATGTTACATGGTCCATACCGATGAGACTGAATTATGGCATAAATGCCTTGGACATGTACATAACTTATTTAGATTGAGCAAAAGAGAACTAATTAGAGGTCTACCCATATTACAAAAAGTAGACCAAATATGTGGTGAATGCCAGTTGGGCAAACAGATTAGGAGCTCTCACAAGAAAGTGAACTCCAATACCACATCTAGACCACTTAAGCTTCTCCACATGGATCTTCTTGGACCAACCAGATCGGAGACTCGAGGAGGCAAAAAATACATCTTTATTATCGTAGATGACTATACCAGATTCACTTGGGTATCATTCTTAAAAGATAAAACTGAAACCCTGGATGAAGTGAAAAGGTCATTAAACAAATCCAAAATGAAAAAGTTTCTCATGTTAGTAAGATCCGTAGTGATCATGGATCTAAATTCAAAAACAGTAGTTTTGAGAAATTCTGTAGCGATCAGGGAATATCACATGAATTCTCTGCGCCCAAAATGCCGCAACAAAATAGTATAGTTGAAAGAAAAAATAGAGTGCTTCAGGATATGACTAATGTTATGTTGAATAGCATGGAGCTCTCTAGAAATCTTTGGGCTGAAGCAGTTAATATCGCATGTTATATTATTAATCAGGTTTATACCAGTAAATCTGTTAATAAGACTGCTTATGAATTATGGTTTGAAAAGAAACCTACTGTCAAATACTTTTAGATTTTTGGTAGCAAGTGTTATATTTTACGGGATTGTGAAAATTTGGGGAAGTTTGATACGAAGAGTGATGAAGGTATTTTTTTCGGTTATTCTTTAAACAGTCGAGCTTATAGGGTTCTAAATAAGAGAACTGGTGTGATTCAAGAGTCTATCAATGTGGTCATTGATGATCATTTAAATATACCAGCTCCGAGTTTAGATGATGATGAAGCTCTTATTATCAACAATCAAGATACCTCATCAAGTCAAAAAGAATCTGAACTAAGGACTGTTAAAGATCATCCAACCAATCAAATACTTGAAAACCCTCTCACTGGAGTTCGTACTCGCAAACAACTTGAGAACATATGTAATTATGTTTGTTTTACATCCCAAATAGAACTGATCAATGTGAAAGAAGCACTTTCTGACGAAAATTGGATAGTTGCTATGCAGGATGAGCTTAATCAATTTGTTCGTAATGATGTCTGGTATCTTGTTCTTAAACCTAAAGATAAACACATTATTAGAACAAAATGGATCTTTAAAAATAAGTCTGATGAGCTTGGAAATATTATACGAAACAAGGCTAGACTGGTTGTACAAGGGCACACTCAAATTGAAGGCATCGATTACGATGAAACCTTTGCTCCAGTTGCTCACCTTGAATCAATCAGACTTTTTATTTCCATCGCATGCTTTAGAAAATTTAAAATTTATCAGATGGATGTAAAGAGTGCTTTCTTGAATGACGATTTACATAAAGAAGTGTATGTTGAACAACCTTCAGGGTTTGAAGACTCTAAGTTATCTGACCATGTATTTCATCTCAAAAAGGCTCTCTATGGTCTAAAACAAGCACCAAGGGCATGGTATGAGAAATTGACTAAATTCTTACTTAGTCATAGCTATCAAGTTGGAAGTGTTGATAAAACACTCTTTGTTAAAAAACATAACAATGAAATTTTAATGGTTCAAATTTTTGTTGATGATATTATTTATGGATCTACTTGTTCTAATATGTCTATTGAGTTTGCAGAGTTAATGAAATAAAGATTCGAAATGAGCATGGTTGGAAAACTTAACTATTTCCTAGGGTTGCAAGTAAAACAACAACTTGATGGAATTTTCATTTCTCAGACCAAATATGCTTCAAACTTGGTTAAAAGGTTTGGATTTGAGAATGGTAAGAACTTTGATACTCCTATGAGTACAACGTTTTGACTCTCAAAAGACTCTACAGGTAAAGATATAAATCCTAAACTATATCATAGTATGATTGGTAGTTTGTTGTATCTAACTGCTAGTAGACCTGATATTGCATTTAGTGTTGGTATTTGTGTGAGATATCAGTCTAATCCTAAGGAATCACATCTTACTGCTGTTAAACGGATTATTAGATATGTCGCAAGTTCTATAAATTTGAGACTTTGGTATCCTTTTGATACTAGTATTCAATTAGCCGGGTACTCAGATGCTGATTGGGCCGGAAATATTGATGATAGAAAATCAACCAGTGGTGGTTGTTTTTACATTGAAAATTGCTTAGTTTCTTGGTTCAACAAGAAGCAAAGCTCAATATCGCTCTCCACTGCTGAGGCTGAGTATATTGCAGCTGGATATGCATGTATTCAACCAGTTTGGATGAAACGCATGCTAAGCGATTATGAAATTAATCAAGATTCAATGATCTTCCATTGTGATAATTCCAGTGCTATAAACATTTTCAAAAATTCAATCTAGCATTCATGTACTAAGCATATTGACATTAGGTATCACTACATTCGTGAGTTGGTTGAAGAAAAAATTATTTCCATGGAATATATATCAACTGAAAATCAACTTGCTGATATATTTACTAAACCACTCGACAAAAGCAGGTTTAATAAATTGAAATTTGATCTTGGTATGTACATTTTACATTGAATATTCTTGCTTGCATGTATCATAGTGTATCATATTTCATATTATATCTGTTTAAATTTTAAATTTTTGCATTAAAAATTATTTTTTGGTCGATACTCGACCGGTCGTGGATGTACACGACCAGTCGTGGTACGACCGGTCGTGCACAACACTCGACCGGTCGTGGAGCTCGTGAGCATTATATAATTTGAGAAAAATCCCCTTCTTCTTCATTTTCACTCCCACCTACGACGAGTCATGGCTCGACCAGTCATAGGATTTCTTGTTGTTCTTCAAGGTAAGTCCTATTTCATCATTTTTCTTGAAGATTCATGCTCTCTATGCTTTGATTTGTTCATAGTATAGCTATATTTCATCTCTTGTTGGGTTTTTCAAGGGTTTCCTCTCAATTTGCTGATCTAGAGAAAAATCATCTTTCTTTTGTGCATCTTGCTTGCTCTTTGTATATCTTTTTGAATATGGATGCTAGAGGGAAAAAGAAAACATCCCGTGATCCATCTTCTTCTAGATCTGCACTGATAACTAAACGGTACCTTCGGTCACCCGAAGATGATTCTCAAGATGTAAGAGATTTACGTGTCCGTAACATTATCGTTGAGCATTCCGCTGATCTCAATCACATTGCTCCATATGGTATTGTCCCCCTCCTTGAATCTGTTGGCTGGACTAACATTTTGCTTTGGGGTGGGCCTGCATACCAGTCCATTGCCCAATCAATGGTAGCATGCATCTCAGAATTTTCTCTTGATAATTTAACATTTTCAATTGATACTAGAGAAGGAAAATTTGAAGTAGACCGTCATTTGATATCAGGTATTATGGATATACCTGTTAATAATGAAGGAATACCGATTCATACTTTATACGACAAACCATCTGAATCAGAAAAATGCATGTTAACAAGAGATTTATGCAAAATTGATGCACAATGGACTCACAAAGGGAATGCGCTCCCTGCAAAGTATCTGTTACCTAGATACAGAGTATTACATCGTTTCTTCATTTCCAATGTGTATCCTCGGTCCGGTAATAAAATCGAGTTGACTTCTTTCATGGTTCATGTGTTGCATTCTATTGCTTCTGGTACCATGGTCTGTCTTCCTTCTTTGATATGCTATTTCATTATTCAGTTTCGTCTCCATCTGGGTCATAGTGATATTCCGTTCAGTTATCTTTTGACTGTTTTAGCCACTCACATGCTTGTCGATAAACCTGTTAATGAGGCACCAATTCATCATCTTATTTCAATAATTTCAATCTTAATAAGATGAAATTGGATCTGCTCCCTGGCCAAGTTGATGAAGGTGGTGTTGGTGGTGAGGCAGGAAACGAAGGGAAAGCTGGCGATCTTCCTCAACAAGATGTAATATGGATGACATATTTAATGATATAGAAACTGAGTCACCTAATGATCCAGATTATGATCCTTCTAGTCATGATGCACGCCTTCGTGCATTGGAGGAAAAGGTTGATAACATGAGTATAGCCCATGATTTGCAATTTAAGTACATGCAAAAATATCTTCGTCACATTAATAGGGGGTTACACCAGATTGATCCGACTATCCCTGCTCCCTCCTCTGGATCAGATTAGGTGAATTATCTTCTGGATAGTATAACATTTTCTTTTATTTTGGATATGTATTATGGATTATGGTTTAATAACATTGTCTTTTGGATATTGTATTATGGATTATGGCTTGATACTTCAGGTTTATATTATGTTCTTTCATTATTTCTTTCTCATTATCTACTTTTTACTCTCTATGTTCTCCTTCCTATTGTGCCTTTCCCTTGTCATTTTGTGACAAAAAGGGGGAGTAGTAAGCTAAAGCTAAAAGGGGAGTAGTATGGAAATGGGGAGTAAATTTGTTTGAATTGATTGATTGAGAAGGATATGTGGATTGAAGTCTTGAAGTTTTTCATGTTGTTTACTGTTTATATGAACAGTACTCGTATTACTCAGGGGGAGTAGAGTAATTTGTGATTTTATGGCTCATCATTCCTTATTATCTTCTATGCTATGTGTTTTGTCACAAATTTGACAAAGGGGGAGATTGTAAGTGCTATGATTTCATATCCCTTTAGTTGTCAAATTTTGTGGTGCCAAAACCTATATCTATATCTTGTATATCTTGTGTTTTATGTTTGAAGACTATTCATTGCAATCAAGATATCGCATTTCAAGACAAGAACTTAAATGAAGAAAATTTTCAAGTCATGGATGAAGAATTCAAGAATAGAAGTTTTCAAGTTTGCTTGTTCAAGATTCGATCAAGTTCAAGTTTAGAAGAAGACTAGGTCAAGTCAAGATCAAGCTCAAGAAGGCCTACTACAAGATTTGTATATTCTCAAGCTTCTCTTAAGGGTCATCTGAGTGTACAGACTTTCAATGTCCATCTCACTTTTAAGGTTTGTTTGACCTTAGATTGACCTTAGGATGGGCTTTACTGTAGGTCATTTTGGATATATAACTCATATATTTTAATATGCTTGTTTGGGCTGTTCTAAGACCAGTCCTAGGGACTTCAAGACCAGTCCTAGCTTTGCTACGACCAGTCTTAAGTTTTTCAGGACCAGTCCTAGGTTGTTGAAGATTTTTGAATCTTTCTGGCTGTCTTACGACCAGTCCTGGACATCCTACGACCAGTCCTGAGAGTTCTACGACTCATCCTTCGACCAGTCGTAGACCTACGACTCAAACTCCAGCAAGCATTTTAGGGGTCCTACGACCGGTCGTAGGTGTCCCACGACCAGTCCCCGTCATAAACCACCCAGGACCGGTCGTGAAACAGAAAATCTTATCCCGCAAAAATCTTTGAAAATCTTTGAAGCTACGACCAGTCCTGGGATCTTAAGACCAGTCGTAGGCGGGATTTTTCAGGCTATAAATAGTGCACGAACTTCAGAGTTTTAGTAATTCAATTCTATTATATTCAAGCAATCTTTAGGCTATTCTCTGAGATAAGTTTGTGTTTATTTTAAGCTACTTTGTGCTTATTTAATATTCCTTTTGCTATCTTGTTTATTATTTGATTTTGATCTACATTCTAATCTTATTAGAAAAGGGGAATTTCTGATATTCCTTCTTCTTGGTTTCAAAATCAAATAGAACTAGCCCTTTTGATTTAAAATCAATTAGACTTAGAACCATTCTTATAGTGAGTATTGGACTTTGAACGTTGAATCGAACTTCTACTCCGATTGGTTCTACCGGGCTTCTTCAAAAGGTGATTCAGGTATTTTATATTTTTGTAATTTACTTTCTCTGGTTTTTGTTTGAGATTTGCCAGAAAAATCTCATTATATTGGTTATCTGAGGAGAGCCAGAAAACTCAGATTGTGGGATTTTTGGATTGTGTAAGCCCGAGATCAAAGACACAATTGTGAAGGTTTTAGGTGAACCTGTGAACCTATTTTGATAGTGCATGTTAATATCCCCTGTGTGAGGATATTAGGAGTGGAGTAGCATTCTGTGTGGCTGTTGGATAACAGTTGGTGTACACACAGGTGAACCACTATATATCATTGTGTTGTGGACGTGTTTTACTCTTTCATTCTTTTATTCATTCTGTTTTGTGGAGAGTGTTTGTGGATGAATGTTGTAATCACTTCAAGCAAGTGTGGATGAATGTTGTAATAACTTAGGATTTATTTTCTGCAAGTTATTTTGATTTTCTTACTTATTATTCCTCATTGGTTTGTGATACAAAGGACGTTCTAGAAATAAGGTTGTCCTACCTTAAACCTTTGGCTTTTGGTGTAAGGTTGTCCTTAGAACTGATAAAGTATCATTCTCTTTATTTTAGGCTATTGAGATTATTTTATATTCAGCATTGTGCTTTATTTCTTTTATTATTTCGCTGTTATAAGTTTTATTTGGCATTGCCCTATTCACCCCCCTCTAGGGCATATAGCTAGGCCCTTTTAAAAATGCACAAAGATATTAGACAGAAATGCACCAAATATCATGATTAATCATTCTAATTTCAGTACAAAATCTCATGAAATTTTATGATATTTAAATCAACCCAAAAATTGAAGCAAATTCAAAACTCACGTGGGCAGATTGAACGCCCACCGTTGAGACATTCTTGAGGCCACAAGTTTTTCATCATGCCAAAGCTATTGTGTTTTAAATTCTTGCCAATGAGAATGACCTTGTGAACAGTTTGAATGCACATAGACATTACAATAGACCTCAGAAAGGTTTCAACAGTAAGCTACTATCTCCCACTTTTTCCCATTGAAACCTCAGTTTTGGGCTCATGTATGGCATTGTAAGAAAAGTCCATATGGTAATGCCACCAGCCTGACTGAGCCACGAAAGTTTTCGATTGTGAAGATATATTTTTTTTTCTTCCATCTTTTATCTCATGAATAGGTTAAATGGCATATAAACATCACAATGGGTCACTGGAAGTCTCCCTTGGTGTGGTCCACTGAGTTGTGGATCTGCATGATTTTAGTGCATCATGTGGCTCACAATCCAAGATAAAAGCTGTGAAAATGGGGAACTGATTTAGGAGGAATTACATATGTGGCACCATGTGTCTACTGATGGTTCTATAATCTAGACCATTCATGTCCATTTCGTCCATGGTTAAAAAGACTGATCAGTGACTCCCATCAACTCATTTGGCCCTGAGTCCAGTTCCCACTTGCCCAAGTCAGAGCTGACTCAGCCTGTCTTGCTTGAGTTAAGGGTAACTCAAATTTGACTTATATTGTCAAATCGGATTGGGTCCAACTGAGTCGGCGTTGACTCGTCAAAGTAGCACTCCACACAGAAGATTCCTAAAACCATGATTCCACAGGTGGGATTTGAGCTAGATATATGCAAAATTTACAGACATTATGTCTACAGTTCATTTGAAGAGCTCTATGACAGATCAACCACCATAAATAAATAGAAGAAAATGGAATAGGGTTTAGACATTTAATATTTGAGAGAGAGAGAGAGATACCAAGGACGACGAGGGGCTGACGGGAAGAAACCGTTTGTTTTTACCTGACGGGAAGAAACCCTCCGTCCACAAGGAGAGTGGCAACGAGATGGGAAGAAATGCTCTATTTTTTCCTGACAGGAAGAAGGTCTTCCGTCCACAAGGAGAGTGGTGGCGAGATTGAGTGAGCGAGCACGAGAGGGAGACGGCGAGGGAGAACGAGAGAGCGAGAGCGAGAGCGAGAGGGAGAGGGAGGGTTTTTTTTTTCTTTTGAAGCGAGAGGGAGAGGAGAGAGAGAGAGGGTTTAGGCGGCCAAAATTCCAATGACCGCTAAAACAGTTTCAAAGGTAGGTGTTTAATCCTCCACTGCTTTATACAGTGTGGTCCACTTGATTTTTTAATCTGTCTTATTTTTTATCTCAAGCCTTACGACAAAGTCGCCAAGTGGACAGACGGTTTGGATATAACTAATACGCCATGATAGGACCCACACAACTTGGTGACGTCAACACACCAAATCACGTGTGTGCGACAACAGCCAATCCGCTTCTAAGCTTGGGCTATATTTTGGATGGTGATCTTTGGGGCTACGTGGGGGCCACCATGATGGATGTGTCTTATCCCCGCAGTCTATTCATTTATGCAACCATGGATAGGACATGAAACCAAAAATGAGGTAGATTGAAGGCTTAAGTCAACCACACCACTCCAAAATAACTTTCAACAATATGCACATAATTTCCAGTGTTTACTATTGTGTAGTCCACTTGAGGCTTCAATATGCCTAGCTCCTTTTTTGGGCTCATACACTAAAATATGATATCAAAACAAATGGACGGCTTAGATAAAACAAATACATTACGATGGGCCCCCTTGAGACCTTTATGAGACCGTAAAGTGTGGTGGTGGGTTGTAGCCTATAGCTACGGATTAAATCCGTAGCTATTTAGCTACGGATTAAAGCCATAGCCATAGACCTCTATAGTCTGTAGCCTTTGCTCATTTTTTTGGTAGTGTCAGCGGGCTCGGTGGTTGTAGTTTGGGGGGTTCGAGCGGCTTTCTTCTTGCCAACCCGTTGAGTCCGAGTCCCCGCCTCCTTCTATCTTCGAGGCGGAGGGAATAGAGGTACAACTTCAAAGGGGCCTTCTGAGTCCCCTCTCCCGTTATCAGAGCTCGCCGACTCGGAGTCATCGTCATAATCCCAAATGGTCTCTAGATCGGACGACATTTTGAAGGGAAGTAAAAGAAACTCACTGGACGATTACCGAAAATCGCTTTTGCCGGAAATGCTTAGTCAGTCGGAATTGCCTGTCGAAAACTTCAAATCGACCGGAATCGCCCTCACTAGAAATCGCCTCCTCTGGCATGCGCCCGAATTCAGAATACAAGTAGGGAGGGAGGTTTCGGAGGGAGGTTATATAGGCCATATAGAATCTTTACATTAATGAGGAGGAATGATGACCACATCCAAATCATCACGAGCCGACTCCAGAGCACACGTGGCCATTCGCTACTGGCTCGATCCCCATCAGGTGGTATGGTTATGATATCGAATAGCGTGCTCCGGTATACGAAACGACGCCCAAGTAAAGGAAGCGTCGCTTGGACATCTCCTCGGGCGTATGTGACAAGCTATCATAGGATCGATCATTTTTCAGAATCGTAACCGTTACCACGCGTCCGCCGGAGGACAACCTGCAGGTGTGAAATACTGAAGTGGCAGTGCTTCAAATGCTGGAACCATAATGACATCTATATGCTAGGAAAGTCCAGCAAATGAGGCTTCTAATCTTCCTTGTGATTACTCTCCAAGTCTGAGGCCAACCTCGAAGAGTAGGGGGCTTCTGTAATGGGAAGATTTGACCCCCTTATAATTCCCAGGGCAAATGGTGTATTGACCCAATCGGACATGCAAATGTCCGATGTGATGCGTGCAACTAAAAGAGTTATCAATAAGTTATAAATGTGCTCCTACTCCGAGGCTAGTGATCGGATCGATGCAAAATAGAATGAGATCAAGTTGCAGGAAACCCGACTCGACAAGATACATCCGACATCCCACCTCAGACCTCACAAGAAAGACTTTCGAAATGCCTGGCGGGTAAGGGGCCAAGTTCATCATTTAGGCTCGAACCTGGAATACGGTCTTTGCTCAGTAATGTAGTGATGAAGGCTTGAAAACAACTGATTGAAGCCTCGTCAGCAGCCAGAAGGATAGAGCCGAGGCCAGATCTTACAATGGGCGCTCCATGTGATTAACTTAGAAACTACCATAAGCGGACGTGACCGATTACTTTGATCGCAGATACGCATAATGCGCATGATACACTACACGATCCTTAGATGGCATACAATATCTCGATGATCTTGGTATCCTGCTAATTTTGTAAATCGTGCCAACAATAACAGACCCAGACCAGCCGATGTTTAAGTATAAATACAATGAGACCCCATTATAATAGGTATGCAACATCTAGTGCTCTCTTTCTACTCTTCAACTTAAACCCAGATTCCCTTGACCTGACTTAGGCATCGGAAGGTCCCTCGACTAAGTCAGGGTCTCCTTTGCTTATTGCAAGTTTGTAGGTTCAAGTCGCTAAAGTGATTTAGAGTTCGGAAGACAGCGTGGAGAGCCGTACAGATTTTGACCTCAACAATATGTACAAAAAATAAGATGTGTATTGAAAATATAATAGATTAATGTAATAACAAAAATATCGGCATGTATCTACCTGACCGAATAACCTGACCAAGTTGAAAATTCTCAACCCAAGGTTGGGTTGGGTTGGGTTAGGGTTGAGGTACATAGGAACCTTGGGTTGGGCTAGGGTTGAGCACCAACCCACCTGACTTTTATCCTTAATCATGGCCCACCTGAACTAATATCATTATGCTAAGTATGTATATGCACATGAAGAGATTTGCTGATCCATAAAGTGATTTTCTTATTCAGTGTGCTTGTTGACGTGGTTGCCATCATGGTGCTTATGTGAGTGGTTTACTGGGTGGGTCCAACTTTATAGAAGCCTGTTTGAAGAATCAGACTCATCTATTCATTAGGTGGGCCATAGTGGACCAAACGAGTAGATGGAGACAATCGAAAGGCCACAAAGCCAAAGAAGAACAACTTATGTCTCGTAGTCTAACTTACTACCTCTAAAATAGCAGAGAGGAGGATCCTTACTCTTACTCTGGTGGCAGGGTCTCAGAAGTTTCAACACTTGTTCAAAGGTTCGAGTATCCGTATGTGGTGAAATCCCACTACGACGTGAGTGTGTGCGTGTGTTAAAAAAATAATTAAAAAAAAATAATAGCAGAGAGGATTTGATCACCTCTTTGATTGTTTGGTTAGGATGGCCCCCTGACAAGATCAATGATTTAGACCGTGTAAAGGGGCCCTAATGGATAATGGGAATATACATATCATGGTTTCTCTATAAAAATTCTTGCCTATGATACCATTAAAGAGGGCATGCTTCCTTTCTTTTTTCCTTTTATATAAAAGGAGAAATTGAGAAAATTGAGGAGGAATTTGGATATAATAAGACTAATCATTATCTCATCCGATCTTTCTCCCCTATCTTAATCTTCGTCCTTTTATTTAAAATTTAAAATTTATACTCCAATCGAAAAGAGGGATACATGAGGGGAAATCACATTGGAGTCTCGTACTAATGATCGCAGGCAAGTGGGCCCCACCAACTTAGATCCAACATCTCTCACTCAATCACATTATAAGACAGACATAATATATATTATTCATCTAACTTGTCTTATAACAAGAAAAAAAATTCACGATAATAAGAATCAAATGTGGGACTAGTTAGAATATCGTTATCTTCTCATTAGTGTTTGAGTACGATTTGACATTCTAAGTAGCATTCGATAACTCAAGTTTTGTTACGCTTGTCCTACTTCACAATATTTCTTTCACGTAGATGTATAATTTGTAATAGGCTAAGCTACTTTTCTTGTATAATCAAGTCTGACTAACCTTCTTTAGGGAAGGTAATGAGTCTACAGATGGTATGGCCCAAATGGGCAGCGACACTCAAGCATCATCGATGGTCCGTCAAATCTCTCTTCTCCTGCACTATGTTAGGGGTAGCCTCTTCCTAGATAGGGTGGGTCTAGGGCTATCAGGCTGGGCTTGGGCAAAGACTTTCAGTGACCAGCGCAGGAGATCAAGGAGATAAGCCTTGACTCCATTTCCCTCCTCTAGGTGGCTTCCTTTTAGTTTCTTTTCTTCCCTTTGCTTGCTTGATTATGATAGGCTTCGCTCAGGTCCTTTTTTTACTGAGGAAGCCCGAATGTCCATTGTCGTGTATATTTGCCACTAAGATGAATGCAAGAGAGTTATATATATATATATATATAAAGTATGACTATTCTAAGGACCTTCATCATTATATGATAAAGTAGTAATGCTTAATTTCATCATCTTGTACACAAGAGGAGAGTATCCAAGGACACAGATTTAATTACAAAATTGGTTACTCACAGGATGAAATGATTAGAATCAAATCAAAATATTATGTAGGTAATAGGTCAATGCACGTAGCTACAATCTACTCTATAATGTAGATAGTACTGAGCATATGTTTTGTTTACAATATGCGGGTCATCACGCATCAAGTATGACTAATCTCATGTTTTCATGACATGACTTTTATTTAGACCATAACATTAGTCACATATAAGAGCATTTGAATGATTATGTTATTTTAACTTGGTTTAGTCTCATTTTCAGTTTCTGTAAGAAACATGAAATCGAATCACAAGCATAATACAATTGCAAACATATATAATCACAAATACAATGATGTACAGTGGTTTGGCTATTTGTCTATTCCACTCCCGGTGGATGTACTCCCCTTGAGTATAATATATTTCACTATCTTAGGAGTTTTCAATAGGTTCATACATATCCTTTACAGTCCTATACAACTACCTAATGTACACTCTCGTTGGAGGTTCCCTAGAAGACTTCAAACATTTTCTATAGGCTAACCAATAATTTCAATACTAATCCAAGGACCAATGTTTACTCATGCCTGAGGCTCTCACGGAAACTAACACACGCACCCGTGTTCAGTAAATTCAGTCATACACAAGGACCTATTCAAGTTTGGATTACAAACTCTATAATCAATTCCATACAAAAAGGAGTGTATGGACTTTAAAATGACAACATTTTCTTTTAATATTTTAAAAGGACAACTTACTTGTCGGATTGAGCTCGATTGTAGGGCCTTGCTTGATAGCTTCTCCAATATTCAATAGGCTTCTCAATTGCTCCCCTGAACTTTGATGGTGATCTCTTTCGGCTTCAAATGATCTACTACCTTGCACTTTATTCTCCAATGAAGCTACCAAGGTAATGGGAGAGAGATCGAATATCTGACAACTGTGGGATAGTTAGTTTCAAATCAGGATTCACATAGATGGACACTTTAGAGGTAGATAGACATTAAGATTTATCTATAGGATTGATGTCTACAATCTAAAGAAGGCCTAAGATCATGTTCATCTTGTAATGGAGCTTCAAATGCTTATTAGAGTGAAAAATTATTAAGAAGATAGCATAAATCTCTTTGTGATGGAGCCTAAGAGGTTTGGTAGATATTGGGGTATAATAGGGCCTCTAAATCACAAAATCCATCATCTACACAGATTCATTGGCAAATTATATAGAAAAAAGGCTCCAACAGATCTATAATATATAGCTAGCTTTGATTGATAGTGTGATATTGCAGTCAATTAAATTTAGTTCAATTTAGGGAAAAACTCATTGGACATTTTAATGCAACTTTGATGGATGGAGCGATGGGCCTTCAATTGATCGATTGATTGAAGATCGATCAAACTTGTGCATATGGGCTATCTTCTTTTGCACATGATCAAGACAACAAAAACCTAATGGGTGAGGGTTTTTTTTATTTTAACCAAGTCATCTAGGGTATGTTGTTTTAGAATTAACAGGTCTAGGGTTAGAACTACCAAGGTACCTCATGATTTACCTACTGTTTTCGAACATGATGCTTTGAGTCTTTGAGTAATTGGTTTTCAATGTCCTCCTATGAAAGCCCAACTGACTTTAGACACCCTAACTCACGTCATTGTAAAAAATCAAGGCACTAACACATCAATCCAACAATATATCCTTCACTAGTAAAGGGGTTCATCAGGCTGGGATTTATAGACCGAGGATACCTAGCTAGAGAGGCAGAAATAGTCACCCAAGGCCTAACAAAAAGATCAGATCGATGGACTACGACCAACAAGTGCAAAAAATATCTATAAAGAGGCTTAGATTATTGAGGCCCATTGAATCCATTCCCAGAGGATGGGCTAGAATATAGAAAGAAAAAAATCCTACTTCTATAAGGCCCAATTGGGATAGCAATGAGCCTAGAAATTGGCCTGGAAATAAGAGAAATAGTTCCTATATTCATTCCAACTGTCTAAATAATGACTATTGAAATAGGGATTCCCTGATTTTATCTTAATAAACTTAATTGATCAAAACCCACTAAAAATATTAATATAATATATAATTTTTAAAATCCTAATGAAATCCAATCATTCGATCCGGCGCTTAGATAAGTTTCCTGTCATCATCACCATTGTATGATCATCTACACTATTCTTTTATGCCATCTATGTGACTCAATCTTGATTTGTCTGCTTTCCCAACGTGAATTTGACCTAGCAAAATTTGTATGCATGTCCTTGAGGAGTAACCCCACATCATCGCAACCTTTCCTGCTACACAGATACTTAATGCAAGCAAACAAAAGACGGAAATCCCATAAGTTAGGATTTCTTGATATTCCCAAACCCCACCTTATCAAGGAAGATTTCTTCCTAGATATGGGGAGGGACTTGAGATACGGAGCTGAACGTGACGGTCTCTCGCAAGCCACTTCCTTGTTTTACGAAGGAGTCAGCCACTCCATTTACCTCCCTGACTGTATGGTGGACAATCACCTCGACTCTCTGAAGGAAAAGCTTGAGACCAACACTCCAGTACCACAGTTGCGGGGAGCAGTAGAACCCCTTAGCCGCCATGTCGACCATTCCTTTAGAGTCACTTTCTAGTACAATTCTTCTGTATCCCCGGTATAAGGTGAGGGCAAGGCCCCCAATCATCCAGAGCGCCTTAGCTTGATTGTTGGAGCCTCGTGCCATAACCTGCCACGAATGCAAAAATGAAGTTCCCGCCGTTGGATTAGTTTCTTCTACTATTTTTCTTCAATTCCTAGTTTGCATTTCACATGTAAATTCTATTGAACAATTAATGAGAACTCATTTGCACCATACTGTGGCCCACCGACTCCATATCACGATGCACGGTATGTATATGCATAAAGAGATTTTGTGGATTCCGTTCGCTCATTGAGGTGGTTGCCAACAAAGTGTGCATGTGTGAGCGGTTCATTAGGTGGGTCCCAATTTATAGAAGCACCGTTTGAAGAACTAGGCTTGTCCAGCCATCAAGTGGGCCACAGTGGACGAAACAAATAAGTGGAGAAAATAAAATTGCAAGTTTATTTTAGGTATACATTTGGTTTATACACTACTGGAAGAGAGTATGAAACGGAAGGAAATCGGGGAGAAGCTGAGCCATCTTACATTGTCTTTGCCTTTGAAGAAATATTTTCCCTTAATTGATTGTTAAATTGGTTTGCAAAAGGATTCACAGTAAATTTTCTTCAAGGATTTACTTATGCCTTCCACTTTCTTAGAGAATTTTATTTGGCAATATTGAAGCAACTCCCTCCAAATGCTTGCAATGTTGAAGTAACAGGCACCAAACCTAAACGACATACTATTTTACCCAGATTCCGAAAAAAAATAAAAATAATAATAAATCTGATATGACATGTAAAACCCAGTTTTGCACAGTAGCACAACGACAGGGGCTTTTAAAAGATTGTAAGAAAGGATTTGGAGAGAGGATTTGTAGAGAGAATTGAAATGATTTTAGAATTGTTAGAATAGATTATGGTAATATTCTAGCTTAGAATATTTTTTCATTTGTTAAAGATGTGTATTGTTAAGAGCTCTCTAAATCTCTACGAATCTCCTATCTCTTCTATATATTCCTCTTATTATTTTTGAAATAAAATAGTTAGCAATTTCCATGATGTAGTCCATTGTATCGGAGTAATACCATGCACCTCTGCCTGCTTTTCACCTATAAAAGATATATTCTTTGCATTCTCTCCCTGTTCCAACCCTTTCCTTCTTTCTCCATTGCAACAAGGGCGGCTCTTCATCGCACGCTGTGACAGTGGCAATCGTCGCTGATCAGGTGCTGCTCTTCGTGGACCCCCTTTGACAACATCCTCCTCCATGGGACCCATAAAAGCACCCTCATCCTCATCATTGTCGTTTAAACCATCAGCAACCAAACCTCAGTCTTGTAGCCTGTCGTTGCTATCTCTATGGCACTCCTGTGACCATATTGCATCGTTACTGTCGTGGAAAACACTGATCCGACTACCTTTAAAAAAGAAAAAAAAAATTAAAATCAAATTTCATTGAGGAGAAGCTAAACACTTTATAGCATGAACATTTCGGGCAAGCTCAATGACAAAATGGAGTGGACCCACCTATCGTAAGACAGAAAGAAGCAAAAGATTTATTTTATTATTATTATTATTATTTTAATAAGGGCAGAAGTTGGGCTTCCCTTGGGTTGCCTAGGCCCACTCTATCACGGAACATCAGTCCTCGAATGGGAGTTGGGAGATCTCCTGGAAGAGCCTGTCCTGTTGACCATCGCTCTCCAATCGGGCCAGGGCGTACGCAACCAAGTTAGTCTCCCTATGGGTGTGTGTGATGTGAACGTCCATATTGCTCACGAGAGCGCAAATCCCGGTCTTCCAGTACCACACAGGCCATGAGCGCAAAGCATGATTTAGGATGGCAGAAACCACATATTTTGAGTGGCTTGTCACCTTCACCTCTGTGAAACCCAGCCTCACACACCCCTCAAGGCCATCCAGAGTAGCTTTATTAATCATTGCCCTCGTATTGGATCCGAACCCGTAGGCTGATCTGACTGCCTTATTTCCAAATCTACATCATTCCTAGATACCAACCTCTCTGATATGTATGTACCACCAACAACTTTTGTCAGTGACTGCCATGTAGAATAGCTGTCATCATTGTAATTATCTTCTCTATTGGATCTCACTGTCCCTGCCACACCCACCATCATGGCGCTGCCAGAACACTAAGTCCTTTGCCATGGCCACAACCATCGTCTCATTGTGTGCTTCCTCGGCACCACCGTTGATCTAGCCTTATGTGCACTACTAAAAAAATGGGCAAAGGCTACGGATATAATCCGTAGCCATAGGTCTATGGCTACGGTTTTGTTCCGTAGCATGACCGTAGTCGTAGGTGCCGTAACAATAGGTCTGAAAGCTATGGGTAGAGATTTAATCCATAGCTATAGGTTATAACAGCTACAAATATAATTCGTAGCAATTATATTTGTAGCGAAAACTTCATACAACTACGGATATTATTTATAGCTAAAAGTCCATAGCAATATGCCAAATTTAATAAAAGCTACATCTGTCAGATTAGTGGCTACGGTCAATATTCGTAGCTATTTTGTACATTAAAAAAATATATATAATCATTTGTTATTCAATTACCACCTATATAATCATTCATTCATTCAATTACGATCATTAATTCATTCAATTACAATCAATTACAATCCTTCATTAAATCAATTACAATTACAATCCTTCATTCAATCAATTACAATTACAATCAATTACAATCCAATTCATTCAATCAATTACAATTACAATTACAATAATGCTGAAAATACAAATCTTTGGCTTCATTAGAGAAATGTGTTCGACTTCACCATGAAATTTCAACAGCTTCGTATATTCCATCATCCTACAAACAGTCATGTCATTCATAAATTAGAATGCCCATTGGGAAAAAGAAAGACAAAGTGAAATAAGTGTATCATGTATAACCACTTTTTTTTTTCTTAATGAATTAAAAAAAAATAAAAATAAATAAAAACTCAAAAAGGAATGAAATTGACACAAAAGAAATGGTCTCACCATATGATTATAGGTTTTGATTTAGGTTTAGGTTATAGGTTTAGGTTAAGGTTAGGCTATAAGTTATAATTAAGTTTAGGTTATAGGTTATAGGTTAAGATTTAGGTTATAGGTTTTGGTTTAGGTTAAGGTTACAGGTTTAGGTTTAGGTTAAGGTTTAGGTTTAAGTTTTAGGTTTAGGTTTAGGTTATAGGTTATAGCTTTTGAGAACTTGATTATAGGTTAAGGTTTAGGAAATAGGGTTCGGGTTCGGGTTCGGGATCGAGATCGGATTTAGGTTTGGGTTTTCAAGTTTAGGTTTAGGTTAAGGAGTTGAGATTAAGATTAGGATTAGGTGTAGGTCTAGGTTTAAGGATTCGAGAATACATTTAGGTTTTAAGTTTAGGTTTAGATTAAAGGTTTAGGGAAAGGTTATAGGTTTAGGTTTAAGTTTAGGTTTAGGTTTAGGTTATAGGTTATAGCTTTAGGGAATCGAGAATGGGTTATGGTTTAGATTTAGGAAATCGGGTTCAGGTTCGGAATTGGGTTTTCAAGTTTAGGTTTAGGTTTAGGTTAGGGAGTTGAGATTAGGATTAGGTGTAGGTTTAGGTCTAGGGAATTGAGTTTAAGTTATAGGTTTAGGGAAAGGTTAGGTTTAGGTTATAGGTTTTGGGATTTGGGAATAGTTTTAGGTTATAAGTATAGGTTTAGGTTAGGTTATAGGTTAAGGTTTAGGGATTTGAGTTTAGGTTATAAGATTAGGTTAAGGTTTAGGTTTAGGTTATAGGTTCTGGGATTTGAGAATGGCTTCGGGTTTAGGTTATAGGTTTTGGTTTTAGTTTAGTTTATAGGTTTTGATTTAGGCTATAGGTACTACAAGAAATATGGTTTTTACCTACTGAACTTTTACCTACGAAATCAAATTTCGTAGGTAAAGATGACTTTTGTCAACAAAAATTATTTTCGTAGGTAAATGACAACTTTTACCAACGAAATTTTATTTTGTAGGTAAAAAACATCTTTACCTACGAAGATTTTCGTAGGTAAAGGGTCTTTTGCCTTTTTCAAATAATAAAAAATTGAAAACATTATTTTTACCTACAAAAGTTAATTTCGTGGGTAAACCCCACCTTTACCAACGAAAATATTCGTAGCCAAAGGATGTTTTGAATTTTTTACCTACGAACTGCAATTTCGTAGGTAAAAACCAATCTTTAGCTACGAAAATATTTCTAACTAATGGGTAATCAAAAAATTCGATCTTTACCTACGAAAATATTCGTAGCTAAATGATGTTTTGAATTCTAAAAAATTCAAAACTTTACTTTTCCCTACGAAATATACTTTCGTAGGTAAAACCCATCTTTCCCTATGAAACTATTTGTAGCCAAAGGATGTTTTGAATATTCTAACCCATCTTTACCTACGAAACTGTTCGTAGCCAAAGGGTGTACTAAACTTGCTAATACGTAATCAAAAACTCCGATCTTTACCTACGAAAATATTCGTACCTAAATGATGTTTTGAATTCTAAAAAATATAAAACTTTACTTTTACCTGCGAAATTATTTCGTAGGTAAAAACCATCTTTGCCTACGAAAATATTCGTAGCTGAAGGCTCTTTTGAATTTTCAAAAAACCGAAACCTTACTTTTACCTACGAATTCTAATTTTGTAGGTAAAACCCATCTTTACCTACGGAAATTTTCGTAGCTAAGGGGTCTTTTGAATATTTAAAAGAACCAAAAATCGAAAACCTTACTTTTACCTATGAAATGTAATTTTGTAGGTAAAACCCATCTTTACCTACGAAAATTTTCGTAGTTAAAGGTCTTTTGAATATTTAAAAAAAAATCAAAAATCGAAAACATTACTTTTACCTACGAAATGGGTTTTGAACCCTTACTTTTACCTACGCAAATGTGATTTCCTAGGTAAAACTCATCTTTACCTACAAATATATTCGTAGCTGAAGGGGCTTTTGAATTTTCGAAAACCTTACTTTTACCTAGGAAATGTAATTTCGTAGGTAAAACCCATCTTTACCTAGGAAAATATTCGTAGCTGAAGGGTCTGTTGAACAACTAATAATTCAAAAACGTTACATTTACCTACGAAATGTAGGTAAAACCCATCTTTACCTACTAAAATGGTTTTCGTAGGGAAAAGTAAACTTTTAGCCGCGAAATTTAATTTCGTAGGTAAAAGACATTTACCTATGAATATTTTCGTAGGTAAAGGGTGTTTACAATTTTTCTTCCCGATAACAAACAAAAAGTTTACATTTATCTACGAAATATAATTTCGTAGGTAAAAGCCTTCTTTACCTACAAAAGATTTTGTAGGTAAAGTTAAAAAAATCGAAAAGTTTACTTTTACCGACGAAATATAATTTCGTAGGTAAAAGTCTTCTTTACCTACGAAACTTTTCGTAGTTAAAGGGCTAAAAGCTAACTTTTACCTACAAAATTATATTTCGTACGTAAAAGCTATCTTTACTTACGGAACTTTGCGTAGGTAAAGGGTGTTTTCAATTTCTTTAAATACAAAAAAATGAAAAGTTCAATTTTTAGGTAAAAGTTATCATAGGTAAAGGGTCTTTTCAATTTTTCATAGTACAGAAAATGAAAAATTTACTTTCATCTATACAAGCTGACGAAAAGTTTACTTTTACCTACCAAAGTTTTTGTAGGTAAAAAACATGCAGGAGACTTTTACCTACGACTATTTTCGTAGGTAAACAAAAAATATAAGACTTTTGCCTACAAAATATTTCGTTGGTACAAATATAATATTTTACTTAAACTTCAAACATAGATGAGACTTATTTCGTAGCTAAAAGACGAGTATGAGACTTTTACCTACGCAATGGTTCGTAGGTAAAAATATAATCCCTAAGTATATTTCAAACATAGTTAAGACCTTTACCTACGAAAATTTTCGTAGGTAAAAAACGGTTATCAGTACTTTTTTACCTACGAAATATTTCGTAGGTAAAAGTCTTTTTTTTTTAAAAAAAAAATTTCACTCAAAATTCCTGATATACACCTGTTACAATATTGTTCATCATATTCTTCCTGATATACACTTGTTATATAATATATTTCATCATATTCACATTCACATCCATCTAAACCCAAACTATGTAAATTCATCCAAAGATAAACTACATTCATCCAAACACAAACTACATTCATCCAAACACAAACAATCTTATCCACTTGACATTCATCTACGCATAAATACATATAAGTTTAACATCATAAATAAAATACAAAAAATTATTCATAGCGTTAGGGATTTGAGAATAAGTTAAGGTTTAGGTTTATCAAATCGGGTTCGAGTTCGGGATAGGGTTTAGATTTGGATTTTCAAGTTTAGGTTTAGGTTTAGGTTTAGGGAGTTGAGATTAGGATTAGGTTTAGGTTTAGGGATTTGAGAATACATTTAGGTTTAAGGTTTAGGTATAGGTTAAGGTTTAGGTTTTAGGTTTAGGTTAAGGTTAAGGTTAGGTTATAGGATATAAGTTTAAGTTAAGGTTTAGGTCATAGGTTTTGGTTTAGGTTCAAGTTATAGGTTTAGGTTTAGGTTTAGGTTTAGGTTATAGGTTTATGTTATAAGTTATAGCTTTAGGGAATTGAGAATAGGTTAAGATTTAGGTTTAGGAAATCGGGTTGGGGTTCGGGATCAGGTTTATGTTTGGGTTTTCAAGTTTAGGTTTAGGTTTAGGTTAGGGAGTTGAGAGTAAGATTAGGTGTAGTTTTAGGTTTAGGTAGGATTAGGGATCGGGTTTATGTTTGGGTTTTCACTCATCCGTATATTATTAATTGAAAAGTTTGTCAAAATGCCGTAAAGAAATGAGGCCACAAGGAGGGAAGTATGATATGACATCGCTGCCATCACAACTGGTAAAGACAGTAATCCAACTTAACAGAGTTTCTTCTGCTGCCCAGGCAATCATGACAGCAAAGAAGTTCGAAAAACAAGCTATTATAGCTCGATTATGGTTATCCACTAAATTGCTGAATCAGAATGGCTATGGTTATCCACTAAATTGCTGAATCAGAATTTCCAATGGTTGTACATCAAAAAATTTAAATACTCCAGGGCATCCAATATTTTAAATTTAAAAAGAGACCAAGAATCATAACAGTTTGATGGAAATTTGGATGTTTTCACTCTTTTCAGGTTCTAAAACTCTACTCATGGCTCAGTGGTAGACACTGTGTTTCTACTCTGAGGTTGTGGGTGTAAAAGTGTGTGTATATTCACTTTTCATGTGGTGTTTGTGTGGGTGTAAGAGTGTGTGTATATTCACCTTTCATGTGGTGTTTGTGTGGGTGTAAGAGTGTGTGTATATTCACCTTTCCAAAAAAATAAAAAAATAAAAAGAAACTCTGCATCTGCCATGTTTGGAAGTTGATAAATTATAGGGGTTTTGCCCAACCATGGAGTATGGTGTGTAGATTTTTGCTGGAGTGCTTCCCGTGGTTTGCTATAAATTATAGTTACATCTGTAAACACACCTCAAAAGGCATCAACGTTACCACCTACTATATGCAGACATAGTGTAATTTTTGTTGTCGGCAGGGAACTTAACAAGGAGAAAGTACATTTGGATTTGGAGGAGCAACAGAGGAGGATGGAGGAGCCGACGAGGCAGAGGGATGAGCAGGAGAGGAGGATGGAGGAGCAGGTGAGGCTGAGGGAGGAGCAGGAGAGGAGGATGGAGGAGCAGGCGAGGCTGAGGGAGGAGCAGGAGAGGAGGATGGAGGAGCAGGTGAGGCTGAGGGAAGAACAAGAGAGGAGGATGGAGGAGCAGGTGAGGCTGAGGGAGGAACATGAGAGGAGGATGGAGGAGATGTGGGTGGAGCATGAGCGACGGATAGCGGATATGTTTCAGGCTCTCGCCGCACACTTACCCATCGATGCCCCATCACCTCTGCCTCCATCTTTGTGATTTTTTGTATTTTATTTATGATGTTAAACTTATATGTATTTATGCATGATATAGTTTATGTTTGGATGAATTTATTTATGTGCTTTGGAGTTAAATGGATGTGAATGTGAATATGATGAAATATATTACATAACAGGTGTATATCTAAAAATATATTGTAATAGGGGTATATCAAGAATTTTGTGTGGGAAAAAATAAAAAACCTTTTACCTACGAAAATTGTACCTAACCTTTTACCTACGAAAATATTCGTAGTTAAAAGATTTTGTAAATATTTTAGCTACAAAATTATTCGTAGGAAAATGTTCGGTAAATATTTTTACCTGCGAAAAAATGTGTAGGTAAAAGAATTTTTAGCTACGAAATTGGTGGTAGGTAAAAGTTTTCTAAGTATTTTTAACTGCAAATATATTCGTGGGTAAAAGTCTTATAAATATTTTTTAGCTACAAAACTATTGGTAGGTAAAAAGTGTTTTCAATATTTATAGTTACGAAAATATTCATAGGTAAAAAGTCTTGTAAATATTTTTAGCTACGAAATTGTTGATAGGTAAAAAGTGTTTTAAATATTTATAGCTACGAATTTGTTGGTAGGTAAAAAGTCTTGTAAATATTTTTAGCTACGAATTTGTTGGTAGGTAAAAAGTCTTGTAAATATTTTACCTACAAAAGTATTTGTAGGTAAAAAGTTTTGTCATTATTTTTACCAACGAAAAATAGCGTTGGTAAAATGTTTTGCCTACGCAAACTTTCGTCGGCAAAAGTCTTACCTTTGCCAACAAAATTTTTTTTCGTGGGTAAAAAGTTTTCCCCTCGGACTTTTAGCAAGAAATTTGCCAACGAAAATTTTCGCGGGTTAAAATGTTTTGCCTACGAAAATTTTCGTTGGTAAAAGTGGCTTTTCTTGTAGTGTAGCTACGAAGATATTCGTAGGTAAAAGTTTTGTAATAATTTTTACCTGCAAAAAACTTCGTAGGTAAAAGTTTTGTCATAATTTTTACCTGCGAACAAATTCGTAGGTAAAAGTTTTGTAAATACTTTTAGCTACGAAAATAATCATAGGTAAAAAAGATTTGTCAATATTTTTGCCTACGAAACCAACGTTGGTAAAAGCTTATACCTATAAAACGAATTCGTTGGTAAAAGTCTTATCTTTGCCAACGAAATTTTTTTTTCGTTGGTAAAAGTTTTTCCCCTCGGTCTTTTTGCAACGAAATTGCCTACGAAAATTTTCGTCGGCAAAAGTCTTTACCTACGAAAAAAAGGCTTTTGCCTACGAAAATTTTCATAGGTAAAAGTGTCTTTTCTTGTAGTGAGGTTATAGGTTTTTGGATTTGAGAATGGGTTCGGATTTAGGTTATAGGTTTTGGTTTTGGTTTAGGTTATAGGTTTTGATTTAGGTTATAGATTATAGGTTTATGTTAAGGTTTAGGTTTAGGTTATAGGTTTTGGGATTTGAGAGAGTTCAGGTTTAGGTTATAGGTTTTGGTTTTGATTTAGGTTATAAGTTATAGGTTTAGGTAATGGTTTAGGTTTAGGTTTAGGTTATAAGTTTTGGGATTTGAGAATGGTTTCAGGTTTAGGTTACAAGTTTTGATTTTGGTTTGGGTTATAGGTTTTGGTTTAGGTTATAGGTTATAGATTTAGGTTAAGGTTTAGGTTTAGGTTATAGGTTTTGGAATTTGAGAATGGGTTCGGGTTTAGGTTATAGGTTTTGGGATTTGAGAATGGGTTCGGATTTAGGTTATAGGTTTTGGTTTTGGTTTAGGTTTAGGTTATAGATTTTTGGATTTGAGAATGGGTTATGGTTTAGGCTTAGGAAATCGAGTTCAGGTCCGGGATTGGGTTTTAGTTTGGGTTTTCAAGTTTAGGTTTAAGTTTAGGTTAGGGAATTGAGATTAGAATTAGTTGTAGGTTTAACTTTAGGGAATTGAGTTTAGGTTATAGGCTTAGGGAAAGGTTAGGTTTAGGTTATAGGTTTTGGGATTTGGGAATAGTTTTAGGTTATAAGTATAGGTTTAGGTTAGGTTATAGGTTAAGGTTTAGGAATTTGAGTTTAGGTTATAGGTTTAGGTTTAGGTTTAGGAAATTGAGTTTAGGCTATAGGTTTTGGGATTTGAGAATAGTTTTAGGTTATAAGTATAGGTTTAGGTTAGGTTATAGGTTAAGGTTTAGGGATTTAAGTTTAGGTTATCGAATTAGTTTTAGGTTTAGGTTTAGGGATTTGAGTTTAGGTTGTAGGTTTAGGTTTAGGTTTTAGGTTTAAGATTAGGTTTAGGTTTGGGTTTGGGTTTTGGGATTTGAGAATGGGTTCGGGTTTAAGTTATAGGTTTTGGTTTCGGTTTAGGTTATAGGTTTTGGGATTTGATAATGGGTTCGGGTTTAGGTTATAAGTTTTGGTTTTGGTTTAGGTTATAGGTTTTGATTTAGGTTATAGGTTAACGGTTTAGGTTAAGGTTTAGGTTTAAGTTATAGGTTTTTGGATTTGAGAATGGGTTTGGGTTTAGGCTATAAGTTTAGGTTTTGGTTTAGGTTATAGGTTTTGGGATTTGAGAATGGGTTCGGGTTTAGGTTATAGGTTTTGGTTTTGGTTTAGTTTTAGGTTACAGATTTTTGGATTTGAGAATGGGTTATGGTTTAAGTTTAGGAAATCGAATTCAGGTTTGGGATTGGGTTTAAGTTTAAGTTTTCGAGTTTAGGTTTAGATTTAGGTCAGGGAGTTGAGATTAGAATTAGGTGTAGGTTTAGCTTTAAGGAATTGAGTTTAGGTTAAAGGTTTAGAAAAAGGTTAGGTTTAGGTTATAAGTTTTGGGATTTGGGAATAGTTTTAGGTTATAAGTATAGGTTTAAGTTAGGTTATAGGTTAAGGTTTAGGGATTTGAGTTTAGGTTATAGATTTAGGTGTAGGTTTAGGTTTAGGGATTTGAGTTTAGGTTATAGGTTTTGGGATTTGAGAATAGTTTTAGGTTATAAGTCACTACCAAAAAACAGGACAACATCGACGGCTAAAAACCGTCAGCAATGGCCTTCTCCGACGGGTTTTAGCCGTCTCAAGGTCCGTCGGTAAAGGGTGCGTTGGCGTTGCTCACCGACGGATAAAAACCATCGGCTTTGTCGACAGCTAAAATCCGTCAGCATTTTTGGCAGCTAAAACCCGTCAGCTTTGTCAGTGGCTAAAACCCGTCGGCGTTATCGGCGACTAAAATCCGTCGGAGTTTTCAGCGGCTAAAATCCGTCGGCGTTTTCGATGGCTAAAAACCGTCAGCGATTCTCATTACTTAAAAATATTATAATAATAAAAATTAAGAATTTGAATGATATATTTGATTTCGATTTCTTCCTTTTGCTATTGTGTAGACATTTCCTTCAAAGGACTTTAGAGAATTGGGTATATTTAGAAATTGATGTGTGCATTGATTAACACATCCATTTATAAATATACCCATTTCTCCAAGTCCTGAACGAACCAACCTATTTGAGAAGGCAAGTCTACACAATATAAAAGCACATATATAGTATACCAAAAACTTTTAAAGGCAACAAGAAGCAAAAACTAGCATGGCATACCAAAAACAACTTACATCTCTTTCAGCTTGTAAGAAGAACATGAAAGCAGACATGGTTCTTTAGTGCATTAGGATCCTTTTTCTTCTTTGCTTTTCTCTTCTTTAAACCATCTTCATCTCCATCCTTGGATTTCCTCTTAGAAGAAGATGCCTTAGGAGCAGCTGCTTTCATTTATAAGAGTCTAAAAGTACTTCGCCCATATCCACAATTCATTTCTCCTCTTGCGGAGCAAGCACCAAATAACAGGTAAGAGCTGATGCTTTTGTAACTGTGAACACATTCAATTAGAGATTTCTAAAAAAAAAAAGAGTGTATATTGAAGATCTGGAGGAAATGAACAACTTTCCTATCCAGATAACATCTTAAATACATGCATATTCAAGATCATGGCTTAAAATAATCATTGGCATATTAAAAATTTTGACCAATCTATGGATATCCAAGATCAAGAGATCTATAATGGCAATCTGAACCCTAAAACAGCATTAATGCCTGAAGTCATAGCCATTCTTAGAAAATCAAAGATTAAGAGCATGCTCTCCACAATATAGAGACCGAGTAGATAAGGAAAATTACACCCACACCATTAGTCTTTGGAGAGTCGTTAACTTTATCTTTTAATAGGACATTGGAAGCAATTTCAAACTTTTTTTTTTGAATGATGGAAGCGATTTCAAACATATGAAAGGTTATTTAGGTAACTTGGATGTCTAGATGCCTCTCTGTACATTGCATGTGCAATACCTACTAGTAAAAGAAATAAAAACTAAAATCCAGCACACAACCATAAAACCACTTGCATTCAACTTCAAAACAGTCTCAATTACCCGAAAACAACAATTTTGCTCAAATTTTTGTTTAAAACTGCAATGCCTATAAAAATAGCATACATCAGCAACTTGATCTTAGAAACAACACATAACATCTTAAGTTGTATGCTTTGAACTTCAAAAATAATCCCATTAACTAAATACGCAAGAGTCTGCTCTGATTTGCATTTGGAAAATGTAATTCGTAAGAAAATCAAAGATGGGGAACTTAATATTGGGAATATGATCTTAGAAACTGCAGAAAATTCCATAGATCCTTAAGAAAAGAACCAAGAATAATGTGACAGATAAATGAATTAGCAGACAACCAACACTTCCATGCCTTTATAAAGCAGAGGCCATACCCGAGCCAGTTGAACCCATCAACAATACATTGCTTTCTCTAGCTCCACTGAATCATCATCCTCAGTTTCTACCTTGGGACTTCCCAAATCTCCCTCAATCCTGAAACAGGAACCAACATATCTTATCAACATATTCTGGATTACATTGCCAAGAAACATGTTTTAACTGCTTGCAAATGCATGCCAACTCAGGGGACAGAACCTTGCAATGTGGATATGAAACAATGTGTTATGAAGAGTGGAGGTGGAGAACAGAGTAGATGGGTGGGTTCACAAGAACTATTCCTTTCTGTATAGATGAGTGATAGATCCTTTTGTAGTGGTTAAAGACAGCCATGGAAAGGACCTAGAATGTGTGATAGAGGCAATTACATAGGAAGAATTAGGAACAAAATCAGAAAAATCAAAAAAGTATTCAACAAGTCCAAAACATGGCTGTCATCACCCATGTTTTGAAGTTCATTATTATCTTTTTCTTGATCAAGGGAAAAGACTTCTAAAACATTTTGCTCTGATCAAGAGCCATAATTTACATAATTCATTATGCATAAAGATATAACAGCATATGATTTCCCAATAAAAGCATAGAAATCCCCAAGAAAAAGATATGAGTATGTATATAATAATTGTGGGACAGTTCACTTGATCATACCAATTGGAGCAACTATCGGTGCAAAAATCACGCCTGATCGGATGATCTTAACCATCAATCAATTTTATTTCTTCATATCTTTTGCAGATTTTTTTCAATTGAGGACTACTTCCTCGTCATGAATAGTAAGGCATTGCACAGGTGCCATGAAATGAGCACCAAAAGGACCTCCACTGTAACGTCGAGCCTGTGCATGGTGATTAGGAATAATGTTGATTTTTCGACTTAGTGGCTATCTTTTTCTAGTTCAATCAACAAAATCCTTACACGATTCCAGCTATTTCTGAAGAACTCATTCACTGCAATCGCATTTTATGCATACATCAGGGGCGAGGCCCAGCATCCCCATTTCCACCATTTCTTCACATGAGCTGCAGCCAAAACATAAGGTTTGGTTAGTCAATAAACCCCTCACAAGTCCCAATGCTCTCTGAACTCTTAATCAGAAAATGAAAGCTTGGCATTCAATTGCAATAAACCCCTCACATCAGTTTTTTGGGAAATGAGATTTTAATGATTGATTACAATGTGTTTGGGGATGGTATGCTTTAACACAACGTATAAGGCCAATAAATATGCATTGTCATGTGCTCATTTTGTTAATGCGAGACATCATCACATAGTTGTATCCGGACACCATTGTTCCCTTTCCTCATATGCTTCAGTGCAGTAGTGATTTTTAAAACAGTGAATTGTAGTGTCCTGGGCTACCTTGTTCCTAAATGGCGCTCCCTGTTCAATGATCCAAATTGCATATATAATGAGCCTAGCATTGGATTGGGGGATGCTCCAAAAATATTCAAGATTGAATAACCCCAACCATTTTGTCATTCACCTGTCCTTTTTCTGTTGGATTTGGATTGTGTTTGAGGCAATTTGGGGCAACTCCCTTCAATGGCATATCCACCAGATAAATGATGTGGATCACTAAACATGCATAAGGTGTATTCAGTGGCATGTGGGGAAGATGATAAGCATTTCCCATTTGTCATCTAATTTTTTCACTCCTATTAGACAATTGCATCCATATGATAATATTGTGGCCATTAAAGTGATGGCAGTGATGACAACAAATCAAGCAAATAATCTACAAATAATAGTAACAATAAGTTGTCCATTTTGAAGTACAAATTGACCCAAATAACATGCCTACCATTTTCAAAGAAATAAGAGGTCATTTTAATCCAATGAATGCATACTGGAGACTGTCGCTTGCACATTGAAAACATTTTTAAAATTTTAAAAGAATAAGAACAATGACATGTTCTTCATGTAGAAAAATCCAATAAATGAATGCCAAACCATCTCACAGTACTTAAATGATAGCAGAGATAATAATCAATGGGTAAATATATCGACAATCCATGCATTTATAACCATATGTTTCTAGTGCATGTTTATATCATGACCAAATTCAACTGCCTCAAAGCTTTCGGGGGTACTTAAAAAAATCCAAGTAGGAATTTATCCATAACCCACCTATGTTAATAGCACCATACATATTCTAAAGTAAAATGCCCAAACTAGCTAGCCCATACCTGAGTACTGAAGACCCAACACAACTCTCTGGACACTAAAACCCACCAACCTACAGTGTCTTTGATATCAGCACCAACTTCCAGCTTCTGAAGTTACTTTTTGCATGTTCCAGCCTTTCGCTTTCCAGATTGCACCCAACAGACATGATGAAACCAGGAGAGAGAGAGAGAGAGAGAGAGAGAGAGAGAGAGAGAGAGAGAGAGAGAGAGGCTGTCTTACCTGCTAAGAACCAAGGTGCTAATTGGCTCTTGGAGAAGGGGAGCTGCTGCTGCGGCTGTTGCTAGTGCTTCTTCCTCTTGCAGGCCTACACAACAAAGCCAAAAAGGAGTAAAAGCTATAGAAAACCAAAGGAAGCAGGTCTTATTTGGGGCATAGAAAAAATGGTAGTGTTCCATCAACAACACAACAACAACAACAACAACAACAAAAAACATTTGGTCTGAGCAAATGAACTGAACATATGAGGCTTGCCTTTGGATGATAAAATGACCCATATGATGGGCCACATGGCTTATGGGTGATCCCCCATAAAAAGCACATGACTACAATCAAATAAATGTAAACATCAGATCAGGCCCCATTACTTATTAACCATCAGTTGTAATTGCACATTCATCAGGTAGCGAAGATCGTTTGACAGGAGAGAGATTCATGCCGTGATGTGTGCACCACACCAAAAGCTCCAGTTACCAAAATTTGGCCCCACACATACCATTACTGGATTAAACCAAAAACATCTCCATTGATCAAGCACCATGTTTCTTTTGGTTCTTAAGAAGTGATTTTTCATGAAGCCTTTAGAGAATCCAAGGCAATGAGAACGCAAAGGCACAACAATTTCAAAATTTTACAAAAGATTGTGTGGTTCAAATTGGATAGGATAGGTGGATAATTCAAACGTTTGCAAAGAAATCAAATGAAGAACAACAGACTACCTTCTCGGGCTACAGCTTCTAGAAATCTTTCGTACTCCCTGTTGCACAAAAATTGAGTTAGAACATCACCCTTTTCAAGAACATAGGGGTGAGATCCAATCATCCATCAAGTTGGTACGACCTTCTATATGTTTTCCCAAAAATTAATCTGGAGAAAGGAATGCTTTTTCTTAAATCAAGAAGTCATCTTGTTCTTTTCATAATAGATAGAGTATCACAATAAAATATCTCATCCTAACATATTGAAGGGTACAAATCAGTAAAATGCAATTTTTGAGGAATGGAGTCGAACTCACCTCAGTGTATTTGAATTGTTGTTCAACATTCCTGATGACAAAACTGCATTCCAAGCACTTGAAGGTCTCTTGTAGAAGCTCTGGCTGTCAAATATAATGTCCCAGTAATGTAAAAATCAGCTTATGAAACTAAGGGTTATTCATAAGATTTTTCTCACCTTTTCATCACCATATACTGAGCAAACCATGGATAGTACTGCTCTTTCAGGATATCAGTAAATTATTTTTCTTTCACATCCATATTTGAAGATGAAATATTATTAATCATAAATAAAATCTTGTCCTGTATCTCTGATGCAGGTTCCTGCATGAAATAAACAACAAACTCAAAACTTTCAAAATAACGGCCTGGCTCGAGTGGGAAGTGAGTCCCAATCTTCATCCTTTTTCCCCTGCACCAATGTCCTGCCTCGACAGGTGCGGGGCGCCCTTTTTCTTGACAGGGTGGGGCTTGGAGCGATTAGAAAGGGGAAGTCTTAATGCGTGCCGCGTCCCTTGTTTCCACCCTTGTTTTCTTTGCTTCTTTCTTTGTATGGTCTTTAAGATAGGTCTTCCTTGAGCTTTTTTTCGAAGGAAGACCTGAAGCGTTGTAAATTTCGCCCAGAATGAATATATTGGAAACAATTGTTCTTTTTTTTTATATATATATATAAAAAAAAACTTTCAAAATACAATCGAGATAATGCTTGAATAGTCAAATAACATAGAGTAAACACAAAACATACAGAGACACGACTTTTGTCAATGCCACAAAGAACTATTTGCCAACATGCTAATTGTCATAAAAGAATCCAAAGAAAGAAGATACAACAGTGAAAATCGCAAAAAAATAAAATAAAATAAAATCTGCATACCTGAAGTAGCTGCTACTGCACCATCGCAGCAGCCAGAAATTCCTACAGATTGCAGCTGTTCAGCAGCCTTTGCAACTACCCTGTCATTTTCTTTTGAAAACACAATAAGAATAAAAAATAAATCAGGAAAAAAAAAAAAACAATTCATTGAAGATAGTTATGTATATGTCATCCAGGCCATTTAAACCCTTCATTTACAGAAACTAGTGGATGACAAATTATGTGTAACATACAGAGCTGGTTCAACCACTTGTGCAATTAGGTAAGGTTCAAAGGGACATATATATTTGAAAGTTAGTCAAATCACAAACAAGCGTATTATGGACGGAGACATTGTTTTCATTAATAGGCCACCTAGTACTCATAAACATTCATTGCAAGCATTTTCTGTCCATATGCATGACGACCATACTGTTAAGATCAATCCTCTTATCTTCATTTACAGAAACTAGTGGATGACAAATTATGTGTAACATACAGAGCTGGTTCAGCCACTAATGCAATTAGGGAAGGTTCGGTTCAAAAGGTTCAAAAGGGCCAAATTTCCACATCAAGCATCAGTTGCATGCATATATATGTTTGTACAGTTAAATTACCCATAATCCTTTTGATGAACTTCCTCCTATCCAGATAACAATTCAGGCTTTGCTGAGCCCACATGTGTACAAGTCTGCTAATGCACATGCCATTCGCCAGTGTGGCATAAAGGCACAGTATCCAAGCCATCCATTAGACAGTAACACAACATGGATTACCTATCCCAAGAATCAGTTTGCTCCACTAGTCAGGTGGGCCACAACTAACTGAACAAATGTACAATTGTCGAAAAATTAGCCAAAGTTTTCTAAACCATCCACTTATTTCTAATATCATGGCACACTTACTGAGTTAACAACCTTTATCTCTCAGCAACGCAGTGAGGTCCACATGATGGATGGTTTGGATTATTTGCCTGTGTGCCACACTAGCATATGTGGTGGCATGTGCGTTAGCTTACTTGTACACGAATGTGGGCTTTGCAAAGATGAAACAATTCTATTACTTCAAGGCCTGAGAAACATTGACACGAATTTAGTAGTCGGCTTCAATACTTCAAATAAGATGATATTGAGCAGCAGAAATTCTAATGACAGGTACATGTGATAGCTATCATATTATATTAGATCAATTTCTAAACATCTGTTCACTGTAATATAGAAAATCAGTGAATGGTTCAAAAAAGAAAAAAGAAAAAAGTAAAAAAGAAGGAAAGACAGATGTAGTATAAGAATCTTCTGTCTACTGTACAATCAATAACATAAGCTAGAAACCCAAGAAAGAAAAAAGGCCAGAATAACAACCTCCTGACTTTCGAAAGATGATTTTGGACTTGTGGATTTGTCCACTGCAACAGAATAATAAGCTAGGACTTCCACATCAGGTCCTGCTTCCAGGATTGCAGGCGCACGAATAAATACTCCACGAAAACTGGTAGGGCCACCTTCCTTTGCTGCAAGCTCAGGCAATAAAAGCTCTGTTTCAAAGCTTTGAAGCTGCGAAAATGATTGGGTTGATCAAACACCATATGCGAGAGAGAAGCTTCACTTACTGCTGTCAGAAATTGAAAAAGACAGGCTGCTAATACCAAAATCTCCAAGACAAATATGTGAACATCCAAATGGATATTTGCATAGAAACTTGCCAAAAGGATCAACAACAGAATTTGCTTATTCTGAATACCTGAACTTCGAACACGCTCTAATATATAAGCATATATTAAAAAATAAATAAAGTATCGGAAAAAATTACCACCTGAATAACGACTCTGAACTTCCAACACGCTCTAACTTGTTGCCGAGAGTGCTGTAAAACGAATGGACCTCATTATCTTATATGAGGCCTGCTGCAGCTGCAGTAAGACCTAAGACACTGTCAATGGGTATTGCAGAAGTCATCCAATCTGTTGAACCCTCCGTTATAGGGGAATCACAGTTCTCAGTCATTTGATCTTGGATTCTAATCACTGATGGAACATAATCTGAGAGAGCCATTTCGCTAACAAACTCAGTTATCCTTTCCAGACACTCCTGTGCAATTATACTAGGTCCATGAAACAAAATTGTAATGAATAGAATAAATTATAGAAAGAAGACGCCAAGTTCTTTCCACAAATCTAAGAAGACACCAACCACCCATCCCATGTAGCCTGTCTAGACCAATCTCAACACTGATAATGGTCCAAATCAAATTTCATCCAATGCATGGGTGGATTAGAAAGATCCTATCAAAACTATTATTCTTGGTCTATGGTCCAACCAAAAAATGCCTCATCAATTGAGTGGTCCAGATCAATGAGAAAATGTGCAATTTGTAGAATGGGCTTGAGTGACACACCGAGACTGGCTTTGGACCCTTCTTGGGACTTTTAGTACCATAAGCTGAGCTTGGATCTGGCATGTAAGGCCTGACATACATGCTTAGCTAGGTAGGCTCGGGCTTAGATTATTTTAGCCCAATTTGATCTCCACAGCTAGTGGGGCAATTTCTTTCCACAAATCTAAGAAGACGCCAAGGATTTAAAACGAAGGACATTTAGGTAATTGCAAGACACCCCAGAGGAACTATGTCAATTTAAAATTTTGAGGAAGTTGATGAGCATACAACTACGGGTACAACTAGGGGTGTACACGAACCGAGCGAGCTAAGTTAGCTCGCTTGACTCGACTCAAAAAAGCTTGATTCGACTTGGTTCGAAGCTGAGTTCGAGCCAAGTCTAGCTGATTTTTTTAGCTTGAAAATGAGTTCGAGCAAGCCCCAGCTTGACTTGACTCGGATCGAATCCAGCTCGAATCGAACCCTGATCGAACCAGTTCGGTGACTCGGTTACTTTGCCATTGATGTTGCTCAACAATTGTTTGATAAAATGACTCAACAAAATGTGGTTGGTGGCAAGGAAGGTATGTACATGAAATAAATACCTTTCTTCTCTTTGTTTTTTTTTTGTTTTTTTGGTTACTTGGAAGGTTTTTGAGAAAATACCTGAAAAACCATTGTCTCTATTTGTAAAACAGTGGAGTTTTGAAGTTGCAGTTAAGGTGTTTGTGGAAATGGTGAACTCGGTTTGATCTTGGCTCGAACTTGGCCCAAGATGTTGATCGAACCAAGCCAAGCTGGCCAGTCAGGCTCGAGGACCGAGCTGAGCTGAGTTTGACCTGAGGTCAGCTAGTGTTCGAGCCGAGTCGAGCTGGCAGATCGACTCAGTTCGACTCCATGTACACCCCTACATACAACACCAGAGTTCTCTGACTACTGTTGTTTATGTGACACCGTACATCATGTGAGGTCCTAACCACGTGTATCAATCGAGAATTCCGGTGGGCCACACCACAGGGAGAATTTAAAATCATACTTGAAGCTCAAGTTAATGTGGTGGGTCCAGTCTAGGCCCAATTGTAAATTTTCAGGCTTGAGCTTGGGCCTGTAAGTCAATAGCTTAGATTTTATAAGTCAGAGATCTAGCAACCTAATCATGGATGGCTTGCATTCCAAATACCATACCTACATAATGGGTGGGTTTTCTTAATTGCGGAAGGGTAAGAAAGACGAGAAAATGACATTAGAGCAAATGGAGAGGGAACCACAAGTCTACGTTACTTTTTTTTTTTCTTAAAAGAGAATGTTACAATAACAAAAATCAATCAATGGGGTGCTTATCAGTTTGGTGAGATGTGTAATTTGCAGAAAGCAAGAGCAGTGAGAGGAAAGCACTCGCCACAAATATCACATCAAACCAGTGATGGTAGAAATCAAATTGAATGTCTCCACCCAAAACATCGGTGATTATTATCCTGCCATGAGAATTTAAAATAAAATAAAAAAGGATTAAAACAATATACTGGAACATAAATTTTCAACAGGCCAAGCCTGCCTTAGCAGTTATAAGTTGTTATGTGGAGATAAAGGCTAGAATCATCTGTTTCATGAGAGCTCCATCCCAGCTAATCCACAAAAAGACATCAAACAAAAAACTAAATACATTGGTTTGAAGATAGTACTTTTCAAGAGAACTCTTGAAAATATCTTGAATGGGGAAATATTGGATGAAACAAGATAAACTGAGAAGGTTATGACTGGCAAACTTTGGAAATTAGAACTGCTATTGAGAGTCGAATCATAAACTGAATAGTTTAAACATCTGAGGGGGGGGGGGGGGGGGGGGGGGGGGGGGGGGTGGTGGGTGGGGGGGTGGTGGTGCAAAAAACATTTTTTTCATGGTTTTTGCTTTTACTTGAACAGGGTAACCTATTACGGATGCCTGTGAAGCTCCATCTCACTCAATTGTTGTGTTTTTTTTTTTTTTCTCTTTGATGAATGAGGAAATTTCATTTAACGTACCCAAGAAAATTTAAATGCAAGAGAGTAAAACCCTTGGAATATCCCACCCGTTAACACACATGCTTAACATTATGCATGCATGTATATGTGTACAGTAGTAGAAGGAAACATGTGCATTACTTGATGAAGCTCAAAAAGCAAATAAAAATGAATCATTGCAATTTAAAATACATGAAGCAATCAGTGTATGGTCTATACACAATGGGATCAGTGATTCCAATGGTGTGGCCCACATGATGGATGGATAGATCTGATTAGCTAGAAACGGTAAAAGCGGAATATACCCAATGATCTTCCTTGGAATGAGAAAAGCAAAGGCATACATCATAGCGGGGCCACATAAAACACATCATGGTGGGTCCGATCGGTAAGGAAAGAGAAGCTCACGTATTTGAAGACGCTTCTCAATGGAAGATGGAAGATGACGCTGCTCAATGGCGATGGAAGATGGCGCGGCTCGAAAATGGGAAAATAGCAAATGCCGCTCGAAATCCCGAATCCTCTTCCGTATCACATAAACTTTTCAAATCCGATATAGTGTACGTTCACCATTGTTTATAACAAAAAGATCTGTTAACAGTCGTACATGCAAGAGGGACCAATTTATGAATGGTTAAGATTTTATTCTATAAGAAAATTATAAATAGTAAAAACTTAAATGTAGAAAGATTATTTGAATGGTCTGGATAACTCTATATCATTGTCACTATTTTCATGAACGAGTCACCACTATTTTACATTATGTACAAAACTCACAAGCTTTTACAGAAGAAAAAAATAGTAAACCAATCTTTGGAAAGGGGTGGGCTCTACGGGCCCCACCATGATGCATGTTTCATCCACGCCGTCCATTCATTTCTCAAGATCATTCTAGACTCGATCCCAAAATATGAGCCCCAAATAAGTCTTGGTGTAACCACAAAATGAGAAAAATCTGGACGGTTGGACATCCACCATTCAAAACTTTACTTACGAGGACGGATTAGTGACATTCGCCGACGGATTTTAGCCGTCGAAAAATCCGACGGATTTTAGCCGTAGCTAAATCCACCCCAAGTCCGTCGGCCTTGCCCAGTTTTTTAGTAGTGAGTATAGGTTTAGGTTGGGTTATAGGTTAAGGTTTAGGGATTTGAGTTTAGGTTATAGGATTAGGTTTAGGTTTAGGTTATAGGTTTAGGTTTAGGTTTTAGGTTTAGGTTTAGGTTAAGGTTTGGGTTTTGGGATTTGAGAATGGGTTCGGGTTTGAGTTATAGGTTTTGGTTTCGGTTTAGGTTATAGGTTTTGGGATTTGATAATGGGTTTAGGTTTAGGTTATAGGTTTTCATTTTGGTTTAGGTTTTAGGTTTTGATTTAGGTTATAGGTTAACAGTTTAGGTTAAGGTTTAGGTTTAGATTATAGGCTTTTGGATTTGAGAATGGGTTTGGGTTTAAGCTATAGGTTTTGGTTTTGGTTATCGGTTTTGGTTTAGGTTATCGGTTTTGGTTTAAGTTTTAGGTTTTAGGTTTAGGTTTAGGTTTAGGTTATAGGTTATAGGATTTGAGAATGGGTTCGGGTTTACGTTATAAGTTTTGGTTTTGGTTTAGGTTATAGGTTTTGATTTAGGTTATAGGTTATAGGTTTATGGAATTGGTTTAGGTTTTAGTTTTGATTAAGGTTATAGGTTATAGGTTTAGGTTAAGGTTTAGGTTTAGGTTACAGGTTTTGATTTAGGTTATAGGTTTAGGTTTTGGTTTTTATTTAGGTTATAGGTTATAGTTTTAGTTTATAGGTTTTGGTTTTGGTTTAGGTTATAGGTTATAGGTTTAGGTTAAGGTTTAGGTTTAGGTTATGGGTTTTGGGATTTGAGAATAGGTTTAGGTTAAAGGTTATAGGTTAAGGTTTAGGTTTAGGAAATCAAGTTCGGGTTCGAGATTGGGTTTAGGTTTTAAGTTATAAGTTTAGGATTGGGCTATAGGTTAAGGTTAAGTATAGGTTTAGGTTTTAGGTTATAGGTTATAGGTTTAGTTTATAGGTTAAGGTTTGGGTTATAGGTTAAGGTTTAGGTTATAGGTTATAGGTTATAGGCATAGGTTTAGGTTTAGGTTATAAGTATAGGTTTTGGGATTTGAGAATAGATTTAGGTTAAGGTTATAAGTATAGGTTATAGGTTAAGGTTATAGTTTAGGTTAAGGTTATAATATAAGTATAGGTTATGGGTTTAGGTTTAGGTTTATGTTTAGGTTAAGGTTTAGGTTATAGGTTTTGGTTTATGGTTAGGTTTAGGTTATAGGTTATCGGATATAACTTTAGGGAATTGAGAATAGGTTTAGAGTCTGGTTTAGGTTAAGGGTGTGGTACTTGCAAATACAAATATAAACACGGCCTATCCAAATGGTCAGGCCCCTTAAATGTTGTCTATAGGAAATAGACAGCTTCATCATGGTCATAACAGCGGTTCGCACCTTCCAGAGACCCCTGCTCATCCGGATAGCTCCGACGCACATCCGAGTCTGCTCCATTAATTTCGAGCAAATACATAAACACAGCCTGTCCAAATGGCTAGGCCCCTCTAATGTTGTCCATAGGAAATGGACAGCTTCATCATGGTCATAACAGCGGTTCTCACCTTCTAAGGACCACCGCTCAAAATCCGAATAGCTCTGACGCACATCCGGGTCTGCTCATTTAAATAAAATAGATTATCAAGATCATTTAAATAAAATAACATGATAAAAACAAGAACTTCACCTATAGGGAGTGATCTCAGTTTCATCAAGTGAAATCCATATGAATTTTCAGCTTTTAAATAGACTGAAACTAGATGGTACTGAAAGATTGATGATCCTTGCAAGTTCCTAAAGCAGATGTAGTTTCCATCGCTAGTGGAACAGCCTTTGATCAAGATCATATGGTTGTTCTGGAAAAGGAATGAAAAAAAAAAAAAAAAAAAAACCTCACCAACAAAGAATAATGATTCAGAACTCAAATCCTCCTAAAACCAAGCAAGCAAGCACAGGATATGAAAGAATGCAAGCCTTACTAATAGAATGCTCAATAGTTTCCACTCCTTGAAAGTGTGGATATGCAATATGTCTCAAACTGTATGGTCTTCATGACTTACCAGCAAAATAATAAGGTCATATTGCAGCTTGTCAGCCTCCTTGAGGAGCATATCAACCACTAGTTTCACTTTTCTAGCTGCCACTATTTCTAATTTATCTTCGATAGATGTTACCACCACATTTGCCTTTGCTCCATAGAATATCAATTATCATAACAACTTCCATCTCCACTGAGCCATTGGCAATTGGTACCAAAATCTGCAAGAAAGTGCCAACTGTTCAGAACACAGGAAATCTGTGAATCCATCAAATCACAAGTACAAAGAGATGACATATGAGTAGCAGCTGCAGATGAAATCATAGTTCTAAAATTTGCCAAATCAACCCAAAATTCAACCAAGTCAACTAGACTCAGCAAAATTTCTAGCCAAGTCATCAAGAAACCCAGTAGTAGGAGCAACTCAATGCGACTTGCTGTGGCTCTCTGTTTGGTTTTATAAAAAAAAATAAAAATAAGCAAAGAGCAAGAATTGAACCCCGTCTTCCCTTTAACTAAGTAGAACTCCTAACCAGCAAAGCACACATCCTCAATTGTGGTTACACATTATGTTTTATACTACTTATGCTATATGAATTTATTTTACATATTTATTAAATTTTCTGATAATAATTTATAAAGAATGCCAAGGAGGTGGAGACTTATTTCCTAGTCAACATGTTGCTAAGGGCCATCTTCTTCAATCCATATCAATGGAAGAAGTGTGCAATTGGACATCTTTCTCCATGCCAAGATTTTAGTTTCAATTGCATGAAAGTTACAACCTGGATGTGCATGTGCAAGAACAATGTCACATCAATCATTAAAAAGTTGCTCCACTAAATCATTCTCTATCAATCATCCCACTTGAAACTTGCTTCCTTTAGAATTGAGTTTTAACCACCACTACCAGAAAAATGGGCAAAGGCTACAGATAATTCAGAGGGAAGAATCAGATGATTAATAGAATTAACTGAGATTACCTGATCATGAAAGCCAAGTTGACTCAACTCGATCGTGACACCATTTAAGGTCTTCTCCTTTTCTTAATCAATAATATTTGGGTAATGCTAATAGGGAAATTGGTTTAGCTGAAACCAAAAAAGAGAAATGCAAACTTGAAGAGTTGATCCATGGCTTCATAAGTTGATAAATCATACTGCATCTTCCTTTTCTTCCGATGGGTAGGAGAGAAGATTGCACCTTCATAAACTTGAGGCCATCAGCCATGGAAGAATGGCTTTAACTTCAAGAAAATCATACTCCATAGCTAGTTGTTTAGTCTCAATTTAGAACTTGAGCAAGTATCAACTAGATATGGCTCTAACTTCAAGAAAATCATAGTCCATATCTAATAGGGAATTTAAAGATTGATAGAAATGAAATAAACAGTTGCACTGTAATGATTGTAAAACTCATCAAAAATACATTAATTTTCAGAAGGAAAGCTACAGGCATTAGGGCATTTGGAAATGCCACCAAAGTTAATTTACCTTAGAAGCAAATCCGTTAATACCATGCCTAGCGACGCTGTATGGTATGACTGACCAGCTCTCACATACTTGAAAAGAGTATTTTTCTGTATAACAAATACCCTTTTACCAACAACATACAAGAAAAAAAGAAAATGGTATTTCTATTGGCTAGTGTTTTGAATGCTTGCTAAGGAAATCAACCATTTTCAGAAGAGTGGAAAATAAAATGTTGTAAAATGATGTAGGTAAATGATCATTTTGCTAGCACATCATGATACATCTCAGTCACAAAATCAGAACATTCCAATGCACAAGAACAACCAAACTGTTGAAACAATAGGGTCACGTGGGGTCCATCCATCCGACCCATCTAATAGGGTCATGCCACTATGAAAATGGGATGCCCCAAACATAGGTGATCCATCCGTATTGAAATACATACGCCTGCATATTGAAATGTTCATATTGATGTACACCTGCTTATTGAAATGTTCATGATTGATATACACCTACAGATTGAAATATATGAATAAAGCATCTGCCCATTTCCAAATAACAAAACTATATACCTCATTCAAGCATGGCCACGAAGGACACTAGAAATCTTTCAGTTTACTGCAAGAATCCAAAACATCATAGGAACTTGCTATCTTAGGAGTCTCCTGCAAAGGCACATCCTGAATAGGTCAGATTGAGGGCAATGATGAAAAAAAATAAAAATAAATAAGCTTCAAAAATCTTGAGGGCAATGATCAAATAGTTAAAATATTTCTACTTTATAGGAACCGAGGAAACCTTTTCTCCTAATACATGCAATTAACTGCCACAACCAAAAGATCATCACATTGACGACCTAGATAAATTTGGATAAGCGAGACAAGAAAGTCAAGTTGAAAATTTTTAAAATGCCCACCATCAGAACTAGCACAAGTGTTTTCAAAAACCATCAGTCGTAATCCCAAACATTTCAAAAACCATTGTTGGGTATTCTAGAAAAAGGCACAAAGAGAAGAAAAAATGCCTACCCTCTCAGCCAAACTGTGACTATCGGTAGCTTGACCCCTTCTCGTTCTCACATGGATGAAATAAATAAATAGGTTCAAGATCATGGTAAGCCCAATGATCTAAATGAGAGCAGATGAGGAATAAATTGTCTAAACAAAGACTTCCTAAGACACGTCGCAAGAGGATGATGCCACTGATATGAACAGGGACAATTCAGTTTATGCTTGAGCTATAACATTCTAGTGTTAGATATCATTTGCAGCACCATTACTCTTTAGAGGCAAAAAGTACAATTAAAAAAAAAGCTTTTTTTTTTTGAAAGATTCTATTACCTTTCCATTTATTGCATGATTCCCACCTTTTCTATAGCAGTTATAAATAACCAGCCAATCTAGTACCATATTGGGCAACATCCAATATGATTTTTCAATCTTGCATGATTACTAAATACATTGCTGCTGCATATAGTCACGCTATAAAGATTTAGTCATTAACTATATTAGGCAATTGCATGCTTTGTAAGCAACTAGACTGCTTCTAGACCACAATCTAATCCGGAGTCTAAAAGAAATTAAATGAGTACACAAAAGAACTCACCTTTCAGTCCGTCTGGATCAGCATAAGGTTGTGAACGATAACCAATCTCCATAGTCCCACCCTGTTAGTGCTGTCAAGTGCTTCCATCTCTTCATCCACAAACGTATAAAAGCAAGCATTTCTACTTTGTAGCCTCACTAATATTTCTTGGCTGTTGTATTATGTCATAGTTTCCTGGTAAATGACATATTCATGAGGAAAGAAGAAAATTTATACTCGCTTGAAGACAGCCAAACAATACAAGGAACATATATTAACAAGAATAAAATAAATAAATAAAGAAGACTTCTAGTGCTCATATCAGTACCAAATACAGCTGATGCAACAACTATTCCACGACATTGCTCCATTTCAAGAATCTCAACATCATTAATCCCTTAACAAATCTAATGACAAAATGTGTCAGTTTAAACACAACATGAGTAATCAATCAATTGAAAGAAATCCCTGAATAAACAAAAGAGCTCAAATGAATTCCTAGCTACCTTAACCCCAGAAAGCATCCAGCTCTACAGTCGAGCTGCATAATCCACACCCCACCTGCAATCATATCCTGACAACAGGGATTTACCAAAATCCTAGACCCAAAAAATAATAATAAAAAAAAAAATTGCCTCCACCAGTCTTCACATCCATGTGCAGGCCAACACATTTAGCACAAGTAAGATGAAATGCAGTTTGACAGTCATCATGATTACACTGAAAGACAATTGAAGTTTGGGTGAAGCAAAGCAAACAGCATAAAGTCTACCTCTCATTTTTGGAGTCAAACCTACAGAATTTTAAAGAAGAAAACAAATGATTAAGCAAGCCAAACCTTTATGCAGACACCGTGTCATTTTGATTAAGGCGGTACACCCCAGGGCTACCGGCCTTCTCCTTGGCATTTCCACAAACATCTACTAGGCATTCTTATGAACTCATTAAACACTACCAGAAAAATGGGCAAATGAAATATGTTCATACCAGAAAGCAATACACAAATGTCATATGGAAGATTTCAGATCCTCAGCATTTTTAATGAAATCAGCAATACCAAAACCCATCAAATTCTTAATGAAATCAGCAATACCAAAATCCTAGAAAACCCAAATAGGCTAGGAAACTCAATCAAAAACAGCAAGAGCATTCGAAAGAACAAAGGGGATACCATTTTTTTTTTCATAAAAAATGAAACTTTCTTCATTCACGTATCATGATCATCTGAAATCAACATCCAAATCCCTAACCCTAAAAGCCCTATTTTCAAACACAAAAAAGACCAAAATACCCCCAACGGAATGACTACAATCCCCCCCAAAAAGAAGAAGAATCGAAACCCTACCCAACAAAGCCGTACAGAGTCCTGCCCTGGCGCTTGAGGACGTAGACGACATCCATGGCAGTGACGGTCTTCCGGCGAGCATGCTCGGTGTAGGTGACAGCATCATGGATGACATTCTTAAGGAATATCTTGAGGACACCTCTTGTCTCCTCGTAGATCAGACCACTGATTCTCTTGACCCTACCAAGACGAGCAAGACGATGGATGGCAAGCTTCATAATTCCTTGGAAGTTATCTCTTGACCCCACCATGACGAGTGAGACAATGGAGGGTTTGGGTTATGAGAGAGTTGTGGGCACGAGAGAGAGAGAGAGAGAGAGAGAGAGAGAGAGAGAGAGAGAGAGAGAGAGAGAGAGAGAGAGAGAGAGGTTTTGGGTTTTGGGAGAGGGGCTGGCGCGCGAGAGATATTTGAGGGCTTGGGTTTGGGTTTTGGGAGGGGCGGGCGCGGGATTCTGTTTGGGGAGGGGGGTGACAGACGGCATGTTTAAGTGCATGGTTTTAGGACTTGTGGGGCCCACCGTGATGTATGTTATTTATCTACTCTGTTCATTCATTTTAAAATATCATTTTAAGAGTTGATCCAAAAAATGAGTCAGATTGAAGTTGTAAGTGGACCACATAAAATTTTAACGATAGAAATTTATTTTTTATTATTTCTTATGGTGTGGTCCACTTAGACCTTCAATCTACCTACTTTTTGGGCTCATCGAATGAAATTATATATCAAAATTTATGGACGTCTTAGATAAAACAAATATATTCCAATAGGCCCTATGAAACCCCTTAAACACCATCAATCCCTACTAAGATCCTAGTGGAATATAGCTTTTAGCTACAGATTAAGGAAGCTTTAGCTACGGATTAAATCCGTAGTAGATTAGCTACGGTTTATATGCGTAACCAAAAAGTTCCAAATTCCGTAGCCTTTGCTCGATTTTTTGGTAGTAGTGGAAAACCAATGTGGAAGGAGATGGCACTCGAACCCTTTTGTTTTCTTTCATTTTGTGTGTTCTCTCTAAGTGCAAGAAATTTTGTGCATCCTTATCCTTTTGGTGCTCTAAAGGTGCACCTAGGTACATATGGTCCTTGGACCTCTTTTACATAGGTCGTTGATGTAGAGTGGGTCATGGACAATTTCATAGCCAAGATGGATCAGAAAAGGACCGGTCGATGACAGAAGTGATCCAGACCGTCAAAACTTAAATCGGACGTATCTAACAAACTAGATCAAGCTATCGGACATGTCAAAAATGATTTTGGGGTAGGACGAGCTACTATATACAACCAACCCGGCTTTACCGGGTTGCACACGCCGAATTTGTGAGATCCATCAGATTGATGGTTGAATTCCCTATTTATTTTTGTTTTTACTATTTTTAGTAAGTTTTACTTTGATTGTAACTCTTCGTACGTTGGGCTCTAGGAGTTGTGTCCAACACAAAAGGAGCTTAGAAAAATTAAGGGAACATCTTAGTACGATCAAATAGGACACTTACTATTTTTTGGCCAAAAACCATGGGCACTAGGATATCATGACTGTCTATAAATAGTATGTTTACTATTTATAGTAAGTCACAATTTCTATGAGTTTTATTTATAGTATGATTCCGAAATTTCTCCCTAGGGTCGTATATTTATTGAAAGAGTTGTAAACTCATTTTTCATCATCAATCAATTTATTCTGAATTTTCTAGAATTATTTCTAGTTTCTTATTTTGATTTTGGAATTGAGGCATCTTTATGAGGAGTCCAGATAAGCTCCATGGATTAGGAGTAGTTATACCCCCGAGGAAGACGATGCTCGACCTCATCATGTCCATCCTTGTGTCAGTTTGGTATTAGAGCAAGGCTTTTCATCAAATATATAACTTCTAAGGACGGGTCGGGCAATAATCCCATTAATGGTACTCCATTGAATTAGCTTTTAAAAACTTTTGAAGCATCACAATGAGAGAATCGACAAGCCATGTAAGGGCTATAGACTTTCATTGATCGCATGGCAGAGGTCATAGGGTAACTTCATGTTCATTACAATTCGCCACTAACAATTGCTTAAGCTCGTAATCGCCCTGATCGCAGGATGGTGTCAGCAGTGAACGAAGGGATCATTCATGAGGAAGGAGAATCTAGCGATGAGGAGGTCAATGACATGATCCTCCAACATCCTAGAGAAGGTGGTGATCTAGCAGATCAGTTAGATCGAGAATTCAAGATGAAGGTTGATATTTATAGCTTCAATGGTCAACTTCATATTGAGCATTTTCTCAATTGGCTTTCTAAAGTTGAGTGATTATTAAACTATATGAAAATCCTTAAAATGAAGAAGGTCAAACTTGTGGCTTACAAGTTGAAGGGCGGATCTTCAGCTTGGTGGGAGCAACTACAACTCGCACGGACAAGACGGATGAAGGCACCAATCCGCACTTGATAGCCGATGAAGCAGCTGCTATGCGCGTGATTCCTCTTTAGTGACTACAATCAGGTACTATTCCAATAACACCAGAGTTGTCGGCAGAGTAGTCATTCGATGAGAGATTATGCAAAAGAATTCTATCGCTTGGCGGCGCATAATGATTTGGTCATGACTAAATTGTAACAAGTCAACTAATTCAACGGTGGATTGTGTATAACAATCTAGGATCGGGTTCAAATTTAACCTATTTGGACGACGAATGATGCAATCAAGTTGGCTACTTGAGCGGAAGCAATCTTTAACAACCCAACCCAAGGACCTATCTTACCACCAGGGTTGCTACAGGAGGTCCATCTTAAGGAGCATCACAGCCCAAAGGGAAAGACCCTGTATGAGCACACATTTAATGTCATACACCCGCAAATCGAGAATAGGGAAGTGGGCAAGATAAGCCCCAAAGGGGCATATTGACTACTCTGGTCCAAGTAGGATCCTGAATCCATATTCTTAGCCAAGGCCTAACAATTGCAATCATTGTGGCCAACTGAGTCACTTATCAAATACTTATCCCCAGCGACAAGTGACAAACATCGCCATCAATGATAGTAGTGCAGAAAATTTTGATGAAGACCCAAATGTTGAGGAATTAGTGCACACTGTGGATGACGAGGCGAATGAGATAGGTTGAGTTCAGCAGGATCATGGCGAGTCGCTCATCCTGAGGCGACTATTGCATGTGCCGAGGAAAGAAGTGCACCCACAATAACATAACATCTTATAAACTAGGTGTACGATGAATTGAAAAGTTTGTGACATGATCATTGATAGTGGTAGCAGCGAGAACATCATCTTCAAGGTCATGGTGGAAAAGCTACAATTAAAAACAGCATCATCCCTCCCCATATATGATCGGTTGGATTAAGAAGGTTAGCAAAATGAAGGTATTTGAATAATGTACTATATCTTTTTCGATTGGTAAATATTATAAAGATGAAGTTGAATGTGATACTTTATATATCGAGATTGGGGAAGTTTTGTCTCAAGAAGGTCGACTAGTAGCCTTCTACAGTGAAAAGCTTAGCGATGCATGCAAGAAGTTGTCAACATATGAGAAAGCGACTTGAAAACAAATGTGACTGCATTGACAAATACAAGTCCAATTCCATGGAACATCTTTTATTGGAAGAAGAGATTAGAACATATGCAAGGGACAACTACCATCTTAATTCAACACATCCTGAGGGCAGTGATAACCAATTCAACAGGGACTCTGAGCACCTTGAGGACCTCCCACTCTTGACCAAAGGGGAGCTCTTCCTCGACCGAGTGGGCTTAGGTATAGTTAGAGAATCATAGAAAGGGTCTGCTCAGTTTTATTCTAGGATATGATAGGTTGAATCCTCTTCTCTTTTTTTTTTTGTATTGAAGGTCTAGCCCGAATTGTGTCTCATCTGTAAAGCTGCTCTATAGATTAATGAATATAAGTGTTCCTTTAAAAAATAAAAAATAAAAAATAAAAGGGCTCTTGCATTGACTCCTTCTAGTGACACTTACAACACTCTTTACACATTAGAGCACAGCCTTCCGAAGCGTCAGATGTAACCTCATTACACCCATCCAGCTCATTGGTGCTATATATTTGCCTTTCTCTAGAGTCGATCATGAAGCCTTATTGCCCCATATAATGGCCCAGTAGCAGAACCCCCATATTGGAGCACTCTAACTTGCTTCATTTAGACAATCCTCGGCTACCTAGAATATTCTTATCATTCTATAACTTTTTGAGACAATATTATGCGAAGTTTTGCATTATATTGTGTACTTATGCTCATGTGCATCTCATTTCATTCATCGTTTACATTCTAGATACTAATAAAGATGAGATCACTCAGCCTCGTCTTTTAAAACATAGAAGCCATCTTATTTCTTTTATTTAACTATCTGCTTTATGCCCATTGCTTGGCTTAATAGCACACAAACCTCTGAGAGTCCATGAGCACCAGACAACGTTATTAGTATACTCTATCTCACACTATATGCTTACTCATATCATACATACCGAGAATGACAAGTTGTTAAGATATATGCTTTAGCTAATTTTGAGCTCGGACTCACTCTTATAGGGCCTTTAAGCCTAGCCGATTTGATATAGCAATGAGCTCATTGTCTACCGTGTGACATAGTCATTTAATTTGTGTACACTATCAATCGAGACGCTTAAAAGGTTAATACCACCATATCACATGAGTCGATAATAATATAAGACATATTGCTCACTAAGTGATCACTTATCTATCGGATTTTGCCCAATGCTATTAGCCCAAGTAACACATATTGTAGCTCATGCTATGAAAACCATGCCCTCGATAGGCTTAGGTGATCCATTAAACAAATAAGGCTAGCTTGCATACCATGCATATAAGCATCATTCATTGCATTATAGCTCACTAAGCTTTACTTCAAAATTAAGGGTTATTCACTATAAGAAATTCCACCTTTACCGATGAAAATTTTCGTCGCTAAAAGCCAAATTTTAGTAGTTAAAAGTGTTTTGGCGACAAAAATTTTCGTTGATAACTTCGTCGCTAAAAGATCGCCACAAAAGGTTTTTATCGACGAAAAAATTAAATCATCACCAAAAGGTAAGCCCTTTAGCGATGAATTCTTTCGTTGCTAAAACCACTTTTAGTGACGGAACTTTTCGTCGCTAAAAATCATTACACTACTTTTAGCGACGAAAAGTTTTGTCGATAAAAAATCATTACAAAAATTTTAGCGACGAAAAGTTTCGTAGCTAAAAATCATTACAAAACTTTTGGCGACGAAAATTTTCGTCGCTAAAAATCATTACAAAACTTTTCCAAAACATTTAGCGCCGAAAAGTTTCGTTGCTAAAAAATCTTTTTTTTTTTTTGGAAAAAGATGATTTGCCATTAACAATCAACACGACGTAAGTACAACTACCATGATTCGGGAGGGTAGCCACAAAAAAAAGGGCCTCTCCTATCATATGCTCTACACTATGCACAAGGAAACCCAAAGAAAACACCCCCATTAATCACGAAAGGATCGCAAGGCCCCCAATCCAGTCCTGTCCAAACAGATCAGACCCCGCATATGCTAAGGGAGGGAATTCTGATGAACATGGAAGGAGGCCTCTTGGGTCTCGCTGCCCAGGCGGGCCATGGCATCCGCAGGTCCGTTCCCCTCCCTAAAGATATGGGAAAAAGAAACCGAACAACCCTTAAGGAGGGAAAGAGACCGCAAAACCCAATGTCTCATATTCCATGGGGTATGGGCTTTCTGGCGGATGAGATTTAGGGCAAAATTGGATTCAAATTCAACAACAATATTCTTTAATCCCCTCGACCAACAGTAATAAATTCCGCCATGCGTAGCCCTCACCTCAGCGATATTATTGGAGCACACCCCGTAGCTAGCAGAGAAAGAAACAATCAGCTTTCCATTTTCTCCTGGCAAACACCCCCTCCTTTGGCCAACCCCGGATTGCCTCTCGAAGACCCATCCACATTAAGCTTAACCCACCCTTCTAGAGGTTTGTTCCACCTAATTATACAGTAATTCAAAGGTCTAGTCCAGGGTGGGGGAGAATCCAAAATCTGACTGCACCGTCAATCCCTCACCCTCAAATTATCCGCCTCTTCCATACGCAAAATAAAAACAGCCCACCATTTAATCCGAGCTATGGAAGAGGCTAACCTCATCTTTTGACCCTCAAATTTTGCTGCATTTCTCGCTCGTCAAATTTCCCAGCAAATTAGAATAGGGAGAAAGTACCTGATACTTGTTGGCGCACCATCCACAGTCTCCATGAGATGCCACTGCATCAGCCTCCCTTCAATGGTCTGATTCGACATGGAAGGAATGTCATAACGCCTCCCAAAATGGGCCGAAATTGCAGCCGCATGCTGACCGAAAAGGAACAAATGTTCTATAGACTCCGCATTGTGCAGATCCCGATGATCATCAGCTGAGTCGTAGGAACAGATTGACACCAATGAAATTCCTTTGGACTAAACCCACTCGTCCGCCGCAATTGCCCCATTAAGCAGCCTCTAGTAGAAAATCGATATTTTTGGGGGAATACCTTTGTACTAGGGCCAGTTGTTCCATCTGATTGCTGGAGAGCAAGCTCGGCGCACTTTTCAAGCCGATTTCAAAGTGAATTTGCTTGATGGATCAAACGGCCAGAACCGTTCATCCACACTATCATCCGAGACTGTGAAACCAACATTAAAGATGTGGTTAACGACCTGATTCGGGAGAAAATTGAGAGCTGACGATGGAGGGAGGGGGCCTGTTGCTCCCAAAAGATCTTAAAGCTTCAGACCTCTCAGCTCAACTGGAATTTGGACGGAGAGGAGGCATAAAATAGGGCCTAATCCAGACCAATTTTCAGTCTACAGGTTTATGTCTCCATGTCCAACCTTCCATTGAGCAGTGGATATAATGAACTAGAAGTGCTGCCTGATTTTCACCCACAACTGGGAAGCGGACGATGAGGTGTTGGCCGGGGGGTCCCCACTCAAGTCCCTAAAGTGTTTAGCCCACATAAGGGAAGCCCAGGGACTAACATTTTTCCCAAACAAAACTTCCCAAGCCATCTTCATCCTAAGCACATTCATAACTTTTGAAAGCTGCCGTATCCTTTACCCACCTTCCTTGGTCGGTCTAGCAATTCTGTCCCAAGCTACCCAGTGAAGTTTTCTTTTGCCATCTGTCCAACCCTAGAAAAAGCTAGCAAAGAGGCTTTCCAATTTACCAATAACCTTCCCTGGCACATGCATCGTAGACATGGTGTGAATGGGGATAGATCCCAGAACATGCTTAATGAGGGTCAATCTACCAGCCTGGGATAGAAACTTTGACTTCCAACCGTAAACCCTTCACTTGATCTTATCAACGAGAAACTGAAAATTAGCCGCTTTGGTTCTACCTTGCTGAAGAGGCACTCCTAGGTACCTAACTCCAGCAACAGCCATTGGGAAACCCAAAGTGCGCTCAATGTTGGCAGTCCTCCCAGGAGGAAGGCCCTTAGGCCCGAAAAAGCAGCTCTTACGACAGTTAATTTTTTTATCCTGAAGCCTCTTGATATTTTCCTAAGAATTGTTTAGTTGCCATGAGGGATCTTCGGCTCCGATTAAGAAACATCAAAGTATCATTTGCGAAGAGAGGGTGGAAGACGGTGGGGCAACCCTGTTTAAGCTTGAACGACTAAACTTTATTGGCCTCCACCATTCTCTTTAGATTTAAGAAGAAAGCTTCTGAAGTGAGGATGAAAAGAGCAGGCGATATAGGATCACCCTGGCGCAGCCCTCTTGACGATTTGAAAAAATCCTGACACTTCACCATTTATCAAAATCGAGAACCAGTTATTGGCCGAGCACTTTTAAACCAGCTTTATCCATCTAACCTAAAGTCGAATCTAGAGAGGACTGCTTTCAGGAATTTTCAATCCACTCTATTGTACGCTTTCTCAACATCCAGCTTAATGATAAAATTTCCTCCACGCACCTTCCTGTTGATGTCTCTCACGACCTCTTGAGCCATTGCGATGTTGCTAGAGATATCCCTGCCTTGCACAAAGGCCCCTTGTTCTTTGGAAATGAGCTTAGGCAGGATCTTAGATAACTTTGCAGCAATAACTTTAACGAAGATCTTGTAAATCATGTTACATAGGCTAATGGGTCTGAATTCTAAGAACTTGGTTGCTGAAAGGCATTTGGGAATGAGACAGATTAGTGAAGCAGAGAAGGATCTCGACATTTCACCTCCTTCAAAGAAGTCCACTGTTACTGTTGCTTTGAAAATATCAACTCCTACCGCATCCCAACATTCCATGAAGAACGCAGTGAAAAAGCCATCTGGGCCCAGCGCACCATCTCATGAGATCGAGAAGACCGCCTCTTTAACTTCAAGGAAGGATGGAGCAGCCATCAAAAAATTATTGTCTTCATCAGTGACTAGGCAGGGGATATTTTGTGTGAACTCAGAGTGACCAGCAGTTTCTTCTTCTGAGAATAGCTCCTGGAAGTATTTCACTGCTTCAGCCTTGATATCGTCTTGCAATGAGAATACATTGCCGACTGCATCCTGGATGGTCGAGATTGTCGTACGTCTAACCCTGTCTCTTACCGACGCATGGAATAAGCTAGTATTCCTATCACCTTCCAATAACCAGTAATTTCGAGCCTTTTGTTTCCAAAAAACTTCTTCCATCAAGTGAAGCTGATCTATCCATTGTTTAATGGCCATGCTTTGTTAAATCAGTTGATCTTCTACCTCTTCTTGCAACCGCGCATCGATGATCTCCAGGTCCTCCTCCGCCCTTTGTAACTGATGGAAAATGTTGTGAAAAGTTTCTTTGCTCCATACCTGTAATAGCTGTTTACATTTCTTCAACTTAAGCTGGACGTTGGTCATGGGCATATAAGAACAAACCCCTTCCCAGACTCTCTTGATCAGCAGCTGAAAAGTCTCGTGAAGCGTCCACATTCTTTGAAAACGGAAAGGCTTCACCTTGGGCTGGAATTGGCTAGGGAAGGAGAGAAACAACGGCGCATGATTAAACCTATGTCTCGGTAGATGCTGAACTTAGAAAGATGGAAAAATAGTTCCCCAACTGTTATTGAAAAGAACCCTATCCAGTATGGCCCAAACGCTCGCGGCTTCCTCTCTATTGTTACACCATGTGAACTGATTTCCAGTAAAACTAGCATCTTGCAAAGCAAAGGACTAGATTGTCTCAAAGAAATCGTTTGAGCTAGTCCTGTCAGCGATCCGAGTACCAAGTTTCTCATTCTCATTCAGAACTGCAATAAAATCCCCTCCGACTGCCCATGGACCTGAAATGGAGCTAGCCAGGTTGGAGTTCTCCCTCCAAAGATCTTTCCTCTGCAATCTATTACAATTGGCATAAACTATGGATATGTAGATGGGCACATTTTGGACCTGCAAGGACAAACTTAGCGAGAGTATTTGATCTGACGAACTGATTAAAGAAACATTAAGGAAATGATGATGAAACACCCAAACTTTACCCCCTTCCTCATGGTTAGATAACGAAGCATGAAAGCTAAGCTTTAAACCAAAAGCAACTCTTTTGTCTTCTCTCATCATTGGCTCCAAAATTGCCAAAATAATAAGGGTTATACTTCCTATTCAGATCCTTGATCGCTCTCATGGTAGGAATATTTCACACCCCTCGAGCATTCCAAATGATGGCTCTATCCATTCGTAACGCATCCGGAGTTCACGGCCTTTCTCTTCAGTCTTCTTAATCTGCTAGTCCATATACCTGTTTTAATGACCCTGGTAGATATCTTGGCAGAGGGTTTCTTGACTTTCTTTTTCATCAGAGCATTGGTATATAGAGAGGCTAAAACTGTAGCATCGTTTCCACTTACTGTATCCTGGGTCTAGAGGGCCCTCTCTTCCAAATCCCTGACAGGGCCTGAATTAAGTTCTAACTTATCAGTATACAGGTTTGGGAAGAATGGCGAGAGATCTACAACCAGATGGGACCGAGCTTCTTCATCACTGGATAGAACATCATGCTGAACATGGATCCCCTCATCAGCTTTAGCCAGATGATCTTTGAGCTAAGGAGGATCGGTCCAGTTATCAAGATTTCGATGACGGAAAAGAGGGGTAGCTCCTACAGACCTAGTTCTGATCCTGTTTGGGGAAGTGGCAACTATGCCTGCTCTATGGCTGGAGTGGGAACTAATTAGGTCACCTGCTTCAGGCTATTCAAGTAGTTGTCCACTCCTCTGTTCATCACACTCCAATCTCTGTAATAATCTGCACAAAATACCCTCTTCACATTGTTGTTCTGCTATTCTATCCAACGAATTGCTATAGTGGCCATTCTCACTAATCTACATATTCATCCTTGTCAACTGATCTGCACTATGTATACTGGGGACTTCCTTTTCAGTGATCTACATATTTATCCCTATCAACTGATCTGCACAATCTATATTGGAGACTTCCTTACAGTGATTAGTTGGAATTGTCTTCATTGGACTCAATTTAATAAGGTTTTGTATCATAAGGTGGGCCTGTGTGGATGCCGATGTATTGGGTGCTGTCTGGGGAAAAGAGCAGATGGGTTGAATGTCTAATAAAGAGGGGATGGAAATGAGGTTAATGGGGTCAGTGCATGAGTGGTTGTTTACGACAATCTGGCCATTAGGACAAGATAATGGGGGACCAGGGAGAGGAGGAGTAGGGTCTAGAGGCTATTTGTGTATACCACAAGCATGAGACGATGAGGTTTGTCTGGCATCCCCACAAACTGGGCCGTTGAGATTATCTGATTCGTTGACATTCCCACAAGCAATACCGGGGGGACCGGGGAGTGGAGTAGGGTCTAGGGGCTGTCTGTGTATACCACAAGCTTGAGGCGATGAGGTCTGTCTGACATCCCCACAAACTGGGCCGTTGAGATTGTCTGATTCGTTGGCATTCGCACAAGCAGTACCGGGGGGAGCAATCTCACACACAAGAGGTGAGGATAAAGTTGTTTGATTTATAATGCCACACACAGAAGGTGAGGATAAAGCCTGTCTTATATTACCTCAAGCAGGAATTGAGGGGGGATTCTAACTGTCTTTTCCACAAACAGGTGATAGGCCAGTAATAGTGGGCAACAGAGATGAGTTGTGGAAAGACCTCATTACCCAGTTCCTTGTCGATGGCTGGATTGGATCCTCCTGAGGACCTTCCTCATTAGATCGATGATAGTGTGTATCTCCTGAAAGTTTTACCCCAGCATCTTTAATCGACCCCACAATGGGATATGCCATACCATTCACTCGAAGCGATCGAGCTCTGTTGAAGCAAGAGTCAGGGGTAGGAATTACCTTTACTCTAGCAAAGGCCTGAAAAATACCTAGGGAAGTCACCCTATCAATTTCCTCCACAATACCAAATGTGGATGCCAACTTTTCAATGGCCTCTGGATACCACACATGAGGAGGAATGTCATGCAGACTGATCCAAACTCCTTGACTAAAGGATAGGGACTGTGGCGACCAAGGTTCTACTCTCAATGGACCCATTTTATGGATTAATGGAGAGTTTGATTCCAGAGTCTCCATTTCCTCCTTTGATTAGAATTTCAGGAGAAAGCGGTTTGGAGCTATCCGAGTGAAATCAACCTGAGAGGCTGAAAGATCTGACGCATGGAAGGAGTCAATGAACTGTAGAATCGAAATGGACTCATTTTCTGTTGTTGCAATGAGGGCGAGAGAGAGCGATTTGCACAGATTATCAACCTTCACCTAATCAGCTTCCACGGTAAGGGGATCCTCAGGTTCTCCTGCACTGTGGCTCTATTTGGTGTATGGATACGCAAGGTTGGATGCATTCTTCAGTCTATCCGCATAGGATGGGGGCTTGAAGAGAGATGGATTCATTTTGGGAGAAAGGGGTTTCGATTTTAGTAGGATTGGCAGCGATACAGATGGGTTTGGTTTAGATCTAGAAGGGGGTACCTGACGTTTGGCTCTCTGGATGGAAAGAATACGCCCATCAACTCTTCTGTCATTCAGTATGTTAGCTGCATTGAAGGCATCCTGCTCGTAAATGAAGTGGATGAAAGCAAAACCCTTCGATCTGTTGTAGCTATGGTCCCATGGGATGTATACATCCGAGAGCTTGCCGTACTTCCCAAATATCCGACGCAGGTCATCCTTGGAGGTATCATATGTGAGGTTAGCAACGAAAATGGAGGTCGGCGGGCTTGATGGAGACGAGGGTTTTGAAAGATTTGAAAATTACAGGTGGGCGAGGTTCCGTGTTCATTCTCTTTCCTCCATTCAATTGAATCCAAGACCTGTAGCTAAAAAATCATTACAAAACTTGTAGCGACGAAAATTTTCGTTGCTAAAAAATCATTACAAAACTTTTAGCGATGAAAAGTTTCGTCGCTAAAAATAGTTACAAAACTTTTAGCGATGAACTGTTTTGTCGCTAAAAAATAGGTGTACAACTTTTTACGACGATAGTTTTCGTCTCTAAAAATAATTACAAACTTGTAGCGACGAACATTTTCATCGCAAAAAAATACGTAAAAACTTTTACCTACAAAAATTTTCGTAGGTAAAAGTCTCTTTTTTAAAAAATATTCCGGTACAAAATTCTTGATATACACCTGTTAACAATATATTTCATCATATTCATCCTGATATACACCTATTAACAATATATTTCATCATATTCATCCTGATATACACCTGTTATATAATATATTTCATCATATTCACATTCACATCCATCCAAAAATAAAACTACATTCATCCAAACACAAACAATCTTATCCACATCACATTCATTTACACATAAATACATATAAACTTAACTTCATAAACAAATATACAAAAAATCAAAAAGATGAAGGCGGAGGTGATGGGGCATTGGAGGGTAAGCGTGCAACGAGAGCCTGAAACATCTCCCTCATCTGTCGCTCATGCTCCACCTGCATCTCCTCCATCCTCCTCTCCTGCTCCTCCCTCATCCATCGTTCATGCTCCACCCACATCTCCTCCATCCTCCTCTTCTGCTCTTCCTTTTGCCTCGCTATCTGATCCTTCATTCTCCTCTTCTGCTCCTCCCTCTGCCTCGCCAGCTCCTCCTCCATCCTCCTCTCTTGCTCCTCCGTTTGCCTTGCCAGCTGATCCATCATCTTCCTCTCCTACTCCTCCATCTGCCTATCCAGCTGATCTCTGATGTCATTGACAACGACCCATAGCTGCTGAACCTCTCTCTCTCTCTCTCTGCGGTATCAGCTAGCATATGGCGCTGTCGCCAACAATGATGGATTGGCTGGAGGCAACTCTAGCGGGTGTCATGAGCTTGACACTATGGCCAAGCCTATGCACATATCTAAAATAGGTGTCAAGCAGCTAACTCAGGATCTCTAGCTTACTTCGCTGAGTACCATCAGGAGTAGGCTAATTGCGTAAGGTGTCCATCTCCTCCTGTAATGAAAACATATGAATTTTCATAATAAATGACATTATAATTTAATGCAATTAAATTTTATAATGTAAGAAATTTTACCCAAATCTCGCTAGCACTAGGATGTACCCAAGATCCCGTCACCTGCTGACAGTGAGTCCCTCTGTAGAAGTCTACTAGTCCAGGCTCCAGGCCAGTGATGGAATCTCGCTGCGTAATCGAAAGGACAATAGAGTTAATAAAAATACATGGAAAGATTATATAAACGTAATAATTACTAGTACTTTCTTACCATGTCGTAACGAAGTGGTATAAATGACTTTGAACCAGCTACATGGTTCACTTCTAACTTTTCCCTGTTGTCAGAATTTATTTTTCTCCGCTTCTAAACACATTATTCATAATACATTGTTATTAATTACGAATTTAATTATTACGTTAAGATATCGTAAATATGTAAATATTACCTGAAAAGAATCAGACAAAAAACTATCGCATAGTATCCGTCAGTCCTCATCGGTCAAGTACGGCGGTGCGAACTGTATGGCCTCCTCATGGCTCGTACATCGCTTATACCGCTAGTGTAACTTACAGCAATAATCCTTGAATCGCTCCTTCATCATGTCATTGACAGCATGGGAGATGTGCGGAATACTCAAATCCAAGTCCAATTTATCCTGTAGTTTCGTAAATAATAGATTAAGGAAATAAACTTATTAAGAAAATAACTTAACCGTAAATAAATTTTTATAAAATAAATTTTAATTTACTAAAATTTACCTAAAGGCGCTGACGGATGAGCTGCCGCATATCATCTGTCACGTCTCCCCAATAGGGGGTGGTGGGAGGATCAGAGATCGGCATAAGATACCGACCTCTGACATAAACAACATGACATTGTTCCCAACAGATCTAATGCAGTCCTGTGGGAACTCTACCGTCACTCTACCCTCACACTTAAGTCGCTCTAAAAGTAACTCACGTGTGGGTCCACATCCTCGTCGGCTGGTCGACGACACTGTTGCAAAAGAAATATGTAAGTCTAAACATAAACAGAAATTATTAAAAGAAATATATGTATAGACTTACATGCAATGCCCGGTGTATGCGCGACTGAGGGATCAGACGTCTACGATACAACATGTGACGGCGATTCTGGCTCCAGCACATCACGGGTAGAAGGGGTAGATCCAGTGCGCGAATGATGTGCTCTCCTACCTGGTGTTATCACTGAATATGTGCGAGCTATGAACTTATAAATTTAAACAATTTCAATACAAGTGGAATATACTAAAATATTATACAAGTAGTGTTGACAGTACAATGCATTTGTACTTATGCTTAGCGAGATGATTAAAATATGATTAGACTATTACATATAATGCAACCAGAATATAATAAAACTGTAAACTTTAATCTATAACAATTAAAAATTTCATTACACATTGTCATTCTATATTAAATACACATATTTTGTTGTAATACGAAATAACTTTGAGGTAAACTATTCGAAGTACTCCCTACGTAAGTTATCGTATGCTTCAGAAGCATATGTCATGTTGTGTGAAGCACTTGAGATTTTTATAGCCAACATGTCAGTCACAATAGGAGAAATCTGGTCTCTCGGGACTCTATTCAGATGTACAAGTGACAGAGTCGCATCTTCCATATCTTGTTTCCCACGGTTATATATCTCCATCAGCCCCGAAATTTCTTTGAGATGGTATAGTCTTTCCTCTAAGTTGTCGTCGATATATTCCGCTCTAAACTCATTGACTAGACCGGTATCTCTATGGCCATACCAGAGGAAGATAAGACCAAAACGTCCATTTGCAACAGCTGATGAAGTATGTTGTGTGCTTCTGCTATACTCCGGTTTGAGGAGGACATGATCAGAAATTGACTCAACTGCAAATGTAGATTGTAAACAAGTTAATAAAAGGAATTAATCATGACTTGTAATTTTCACGTATATATGGAATACATAAATTATTCGAATTGAAAAATGACATGTAAATCATGTGTACATTTAATAATCGTCATCTATATCACTATCGCTTAGGGCTATTTCTTCTTTACCATCATTATCATTGATCAGTATTTTCTCCTCATTGTCTGCAACGTCGTCATCAATGAAACCACTATCATCTCTATGTATTATTAAGGCATCAACATGATCAGGTGACACATCATGACTGTTTAATTGTACCACATCAATATCAATACTTGAATCAGCCCCTGTATCCTTAGATGGCATGTTTTCTTGATATGCTTGTTCAACCCTAGACGTGTCATTTCCTTCATCCTCACTATCTTCAACTTCTGATACAGGAACGTCAAATACGTTCCTAGGCTTTATTTTCTACACCACGCGCCAAGAGCCGCCTAACTTGGTGTCAGAGAGGTAAAATACTTATTCGACTTAGCTGGCGAGGACAAATGAGTCATCCTTAAACCACTTCTGAGATAATTTTATGCTCGTAAAATAGTTATCAGTCTGTATTCCCAACTTCTTATTTTCAATGTCCCACCAATCACATCTAAATAAGTACACCCACTTTCTCATACAATAACTCAGCTCAATAATATCCATCAAAATGCTATAAAAGTCAATTTCATCCTCCTCATTTATTCCCTTCACAACTACCCACTATTTTGTGTGGTCTTGTACTTCTCACGTTCTGGTGTGAAACCAAATCCCGTTTACAATACAACCTTTATATCTAGATATACGTCTATCAGGGCCACACGCCAGTGAGTATAGTGTATCAGACGCATCCGTAGAGTTGCTCGTGATCAATGTCTTCATCTATTATCATGTACAAAATATAATTGTTTAGGAATTTTCTTAGGTTAAAATAATGTGCAATATAACGAAAATTCTAAGTGTGGTGAGATACAATGTGAAATCTTATACGTTTGGTGAAATATTCTGGAAATTGATCCTGATGCATTCGATCATAATTTGTGGGGAATTTGGACTTCATCTCGTCTATATGTTCGCTACACATAAATGACACATCATCAGTAAGAAATATTAAGATCATCATATGTAGAGAAAATAATAATCGAGAGAAGACTTACTTCAAGTACGACTCTATTTCTTCACAATTATGCAACACATACTACCGTGCCTTTGTTAGATCCCCGAGGTCCATATCTTGAAATGTCGGTGATCCTAAAGGACGAACATTATGTGAAAATATAGATATGAGTCCTTGTTCATGCTCCTGCCCTTCATCGGCATTCCGATCTTCTCGGTTGAATCTAGTCTCTATGCCACAAAGATACATGGAACAAAATGTAAGGCACTCATTATTAATGTACGCTTCAGCTATGGACCCCTCCGGTCGTGCCTTATTCCTCACAAATCGTTTAAGTGTGTGAAGGTATCTGTACACAAAACCACAATGTTATATGTATGAAAATATGGATATATGTAGTTTATGGAATGAATAAAAATTTTAATAGGATCTACCACCTTTCGATCGGATACATCCAACGATATCGTACTGGGCCTGCAAGCTTCGCCTCATGCTATAAGTAAATCGTTAGGTGTACCATAACATCGAAAAATGCACACTACAAAAATCATAGATTTATGACGGACCAAATCTGTCATAAAATCAAATAAACAAAGAATTTTGTCCGTCACTGTTTACTGGGTCTTTTTTTGTTCCGACGGATAAAATCTGTCATTTAATCTGCAATGGATAAGGTCCGTCGCAGATTAAAAAATTAAAAAATTCATCGTTAAAATTTGAAAAAACCACCTGAATTATTCGTTAGTTAAAATATTGGCGATAGATAAGGTCCGTCTCTAATATGACGAGCGACGGACCTCAAATTTGTCTTCCATTGTCAACTTGCTGATAAATTAGCGACGGGTTTGGTCTATCACTAAAATATCTGTAAATTTAAAAAAATATCATCAAATTTTTATTTATTTATTTATTATTCTTATTTTTTAATCTTACACCTGATAGTCATTCAAAAAATAATTCACACAATTGTTTAATAAGAATCCTATTCACAAAATTGGTAACAACTCAATTCAATAAAGAGGAAATGGCCTAAGTGAAGCTAACCCAAACAACTAAAAGTCTAAGCCATCTTATTCATGAATACAATTACATGTGTATGCCTAGTGGATTTCTCATAAGTACACATGAAATAAAATTATAAATGAATAAAATTAAAAGATGGACAAAGAACAAAAATCATTTTAGTACTCCAACAAAACCATAGAGCTCACCTTTTTTAGCTTCTTATTCAAGGCTGAAATAGAGCGCCTACAAGAAAAATAGAGGGTCCTATCACTTATTGGGTGGATCCTATGTCTTCCACCAATGACAAGGCTAAAACTATAATGGACTACCAATCCAAAACACCATCTGAGTCGACAATCAACTCACCCATTACCAGCTAAAAATGCTTGCGTTAGGTACAAGAGCTGATATAACCATGGATTCTTTCTGCTGCAGGTAAAGACAACCAACACTGATCTGCTACAATAGAGAACTATCAATGTCATCTCTATTTCTAGAGGGGCAAGAACATGTGGAGTGAAACAATGGAACAACATGAAAATGAAATTTAGGTAAATGCTAGGAGCAAACTTGGTTGGGCACCAAGTTCAATCACATGCAACTTAGATGTAATCTATCCTGCATTGGTAGTCTTTGATGCAAAGCAAATAAGAGTCGAAAAGTTTTCATTTCTAGCAACCTTTGTACAACATACAATAAAGTAGTTAGAGGATGACAAGTCAAATAACAACAAAAAATTAAATGGCAACTAACCGGCATATAAGAAATGGCAAGGCCAAATTGAGAGTTTTAGTGAGTGTTAGGTTGTTGGTTTCTATATTTCTTGGCTTCAGTAATTTCCTAGTTATTACAAAGAAAACATGTTTGGTTTACACTTTTTTATTGGTTTACATTCCCTAAGAATTCCATTCCCCAGATTTTACTCAAAAACTTGCCCCAGATTTTACCTGATGTTTGAAACCATATAAGAGTTGGAAAGCATGCACATGCATCTATGAACGTGTACATCAACTTTCAAACTCGAATAGAAACTATGCACAAGATAATAACACATCAGGAAAAAAATGATATCAACACATGGACCCTCAATAAAATGAGACCCATTCAACTCATAAGTACATAGAACATGTAAACCACACTAGAAAAATGCATCTAAACAAATATATCTAGCAATCGTTTAGTTTCACCAAACAAAAGCACATTTGCCTAAAGGGTGCAGTATATGAAAATGGATGCATTTAGAAGAGCATACCCGAAAACTGTCAAGACTGCACAGTTATTTGCCGAGTTGAACTGCCACCTTCAGCAATTTGATGATGGAAACCTTTATGCATCGGATATTATCAGCTGCTAGGACAATGAGTCCAAGCCATATACAATAAGGACCCTCAATGCATCTTTTAAATCCAAGTTCCACCTTTTATTTACTCTCTGGTTCGCAAATTTGCACAAGCTTTTAAATTTGCAAGGTTGGCAAACCTGAATGCATGAGAAATGAAAGAATAGTCAAAAGACGGAAAGGAGAAAGTAGATAGAGACTTCATTTATTTGTTTGTTTATCTATTTATCTATGAACCAAGGGCCTATTTGGGTGCCACTCAAATAATAGACCTAGTTTCAATTCCTCTTGCCCAAAAGTTAGCCAATTTTAGATTCGAGATAAGAACCAAGGGTCTATTTGGGTGCCACTCAAAATAGTTCATCTCATTTTAGTATGATCTTGAATCCATAATTACAATTAACTAAAATGAGGTAAATTCATTTTTAAGTGGCACCTAAACAGGCTTTAACATTTAAATTGAAGCGTAATCCATTCAGAACTTACCCTCTAAGATATTGTCAAGTTCTCTTGACCCTGAAGTTATCTAAATGATTTTGAGCCTCTGTGCATGGAGTTGGCTAGCACTGGTAAAACGCATAGGAACCAGCTCTGAGGCTGTCGATAGATCAAGTAAATCAGCCCATATATTTTTGTTATTTATTGATAATGAGTAGTGTTGCTAAAGAAATTGAAAAGGAAATTAGTTTATATCAATTTTATGTGAATTTTAAAGTTTTTAAAGTTTGACAAAGAGCATCATCATTAGCCCCATGTAGCAGGGCCAACATGCATAAGTTACCTATCTTGTTTGTGCATGAGGCTATGGTTATGCAGTAGCATCAACATCCCCAATAAATGGTTAAAGATTCTATATGAGGCGTTCGTCAAATGTGTATGCTGAAAAGGAAATTATCATGTTCTGATGTCCCAATCAATGAATAATTACTTACCCTGCGGATATAAGCAAACCAGCCAACTGCCTAGATCCTACATGTTCAAATGTCGTTCCTTATTCGAGGGCCTTCATGATAGCATCCAACCACCATTGTCCATTAGCACTCCCCTCAAGTCCTACCTATAATTAGCAGAACAGTCAATACCTGTAACTAATTATGAGTACAGATTACAAGTGAGATAAAGTTATGTTGCTCCTCCAATGCTCCAATACACATTGGGTAACACTTATCATATTAGAAAATATTTTCAAGCTATGCTTAAAGTGAAATGAAATTATGTTAAAAAAAATAATTAAAAAAAAATCAACCAAAGATACAGCACCAAGAACTTCCTAATGTAGATGTTTCTCAGTTACAAACATTGTAGCAGAAAGCAAAGATTGGGTCGTCCTGCAGTCATGGAAATGGTTGACATAAGATATTTTCCAAGACATTAATTACTTTGCAAACTAAAATACATAATGTGCCAATGCTCAGCCAGAACCTTGAAACATCAGTTTCATTCAACTCATTGCCTCTCCTTGTAATGAACTCAATGATGGCCTGAATTGCACCTCTGCTGACTGCTTCACTTTTATCACATATAGTAGCAGTGCATCCATGCATGGTGATTACAAACTGCACAAAATCAATAAGAGATATAGAGCTGCTCAAACTGAACTTCATGCAAATCAACGGAAACAAAAATAAAATAAAATAAGATAATGAAATAAATCCTTACCTCATCTTTGGTTAGCAAAATGCAAACCGAAGACACAACCCTGTTGAAGACCTCCAACTGATCGATAAAAGCATCCTACAAAAGAAAATTTGAAAGATATTTTCATGCATGATAATGTTTCTCTGCAACATTAGCAGAATGAGCTTATTCTACAACTAGGCAGATTCCTCAGTGACATTTGTAGAATAAGCTTATTCTACAATATGTGTGGAGCCCATCATGATCTGTGCAAGGTTCCACTGTCCATCATGTGTACCCCCTTCATTTTCCTTTTGGAGGACAAAATTCAGGCTAACCCAAAACTCGGTATTGGACATGCAAAGAAACATAAAGTGCCCTACCACCTGATGTACATTGGGATAGAACTCAAGTGTCCCGCAATTTGATGCACATTGGGATAGAATTCGTCCATCCACCACAGCCAAAACACTCAAACATACCAATTCATAATATTTTTCTAAAAATTATACTGCTTAATCATTAAATATCATGAAGTTTCTTGATGATAAAGATTTTGAAAGGAAAAAGACTTACCAAAAAAATGAAGAAATTCTGATTCTTCATTCTTACTCCCTCCAACTAACAACAGCTGAAAAAAAAAAGAGGAAGTGCATATGGGTCCCACATGTAGATGTAAAATAAGCTTATTCTACAATAATTGTAAAGGAACAAGCTCCAATGAAAAACAAAATTGAATCAATCAAAACACTATCTTCAAAATACCTGCAGCAAAAAAATGTTCACACATTCTTTTTTCTCCTTTCACAATCACAATTGTGCAGCAATCATACATGCAAGTGTAGAACAAATGTTGGAAATAATCCGATAAAAAACCTATTTTCCTCGATTTTAATCTTACAGCAATGTACAACAATGCTCCAGCTCCCATTTGAGTTATAGAATTTGACTCGAGCTCTCGCCATAATGGGTGAGGTACTCACTTAGAACCAGGTGCATGCTTGCCATTTGAGTTAAAGAATTTATCCCCATTTCAACCATGTGCTTGGATAACCAAGCATGATAACTTGACCTTTCCACCAAGCATGATAACCAAAAATCTACCATTGCACCAAGCAACCTTAGGAACACGTTGATTCATGTGTTTTAAATTTGACAATTCCATAATTTTCTAACCATGGTCTATCCGTGTTGTTGCCCACCACACGAACAGTTTGGATTTTTTAAGCACCAGTCAGTTGTTTGTCCCATTGGAACACGTGTGCAGTCAGGATTCCTCTTTCGAAATTTCTACTGCTTCTGGACATTGAAAAAGAAAAGTTGAATATGGTACTTCTGGATGTTGAAAAACTAAATGAGCACGGTGGCTTTAGATTATCAGTACCTGATGTGCTATTTTTATCCTGGCAATATATTTTTATTTTTGTTTAGTAAAAGCCACATTTCATTAAATCAACTGGAGGCTGTGCAATATGTCAAGTGGGCCCCGACAAAAAGTTTCGAGCCCCACTCCTCGTGTAAAGCATGAAAGCAAAAGGGCACTAAAGATAACCAAAACCGGGTCCAGGTCAAGGATGTCTAATGCACCCGATTCTGGCGTTGTCTAAGACGGTTGCACCCCTAACCCGTCTGGGAAGAGACGACTAAGAGTCAAAATTTCTGTTTGGGCTGCCGATGCTAGCCCGTTTTGCCAATGCATCAGCCGCCGAATTCCCCTCCCTTAGAATGTGATTGAATTTGGTGTTGAGCCTCCCTCTCAGAAGCCGGATCACACCTAAGATGTACCAAACATTCCAGGAGCAGTTGGCTTGAGGATCGACAATCGCTTTCGCCAGAATTTCAGAGTCAGTCTCAACCAGAATGTTTGGCAGTCCCAAATTGTGGCATAAGGTTAATCCATCTAACATGGCCTGAGCCTCCGTTGCCATATTGGTGGAGCGGCCATAATATCGATGGAAAGAAAATACAATTGTTCCGTGGTGGTCCCTGCAAATTCCACCACCACCACTCTCCCTCGGGTTGCCTCTGGATGAGCCATCAACATTAAGCTTCAACCAACCTGGGGGAGGTTTCGACCACTTAACAATAGTAGGCTTACCTAGGGGTTTGGGGTCAGCAGACGGAATATAAAGAAAACGGAGAAGAGTCGTATCAGCTAGAGAGAGTCTGTCAGGTGCTTGAATAGAGAGGCCGAGCTCTCTTAGCCACCGATGGACAATGAAGGTAATCTGATTGGCCGACATTCCTCGGGCGTCAAAACGGGCAGAGTTTCTGCTTTTCCAGATTTCCAAGGAAATGAGGCTGGGAACGAGGCCTGTGAGATAGGGAACTATGTTGTTGCGGTTGGCTCTGTTGTACCAAGAGAAGAACCGCTGAAGAATGGAAGGACTTACCATGGATGGAACATCAAAGAATCGTTCAAAATGGCCCCACACTTCAGACGCAACTCTGCCCCGGCTGAAAAGGTGGTCTAAGTCCTCCACTATCCAATAGTCCTAGCCCAAAATCAAGGTTGGCATCTGATCGGAAGATTGCAGTTGAGGAGAGGCAACAGAAGGTGTTGGAGAGGCTGGCCCGCAACATTCGCATTTAGACGCCAGAGCAATACCAGTATTACGAACAGTCACATCAACAGGGACTGCACCATGGATGATCTTCCAGCTTAAAAAACCCAGTTTCGGAGGGAGCACTTCATTCCAAATCCATTTTGTCCAAGGGAGGGTGGGTTGTTGAGAGTGGGTGGCATTCCAGGCCGATTTAAGGGAGAATGACCCATTAGTGGACAGGTCCCAAATCAGTCTATCCTTCCTATTTGTAATGGAAATATTGGCTGATTGGACAATGTACAAGGCAGCAGGGGTGAGAATGTTCACAATTGTAGTGGTGAGATTGACGTCAGGAGGAAGGAAGAACTTCCTAAGCGAGAGGTTCAGCAAAGGCGAGGGGATAGAGATTGCAGACGTGCCAAGGAGCAAGCCTCTCCCTGTCCAGTTTGAAGTCCAAAAGTTAATGGAGCCTTCTCCAACCAGCCACCTGGAGTGCTGCAGGGTAAATTGGAGGTTTCTAAATATAGGCTTCCAAATAGACGAGCTGATGAATCCATCCAATCCTCTGTTATGTAATAGCCTTTGGAAATATTTGGCTGAGAAGAACGTGGCCCATAGGGACGTACCTTGAAGCAATTGCCAACCCATTTTGATACGAAAAGTGCGCATGACATCGCCCAGACACCTAATACCCAGGCCCCCTCCGAGAGAGGTGTGCAAACTGAGTTCCAGTTGACCCAATGCCTTTTGTTTCCATGTTTAGAACTACCCCATAAGAAATTTGCAACTTCTCTTTCAATCGCCTTAATGACCAATTTAGGAATAGGGATGGCCGAAAGCATGTGCATGGGGATGCTGGAGAGGATGTGTTTAAAAAGGACGAGCTTGGCTGCTGGGTTGAGGAGTTTGGCCTTCCATCCCTCAATCTTGTTGGTGATCTTTTGAGAAAGTTAGTGAAGCTGCGGGCTGCTGACCCTACCTTTTGTTAACGGGACGCCCGGGTAAAAGGTGGGGAGAAGGACTTGTTTAAATCCAGTTAGTTTGCTCAGCTTTAGGACCTTTCTTCTAGTTGATTTCTTCAGTAAAATAAACGAAGCCTTGGAGCAGTTCACCTTCTGGCCAGAGGTAGATTCATAGCTCCTAATGAATGAGAGCAACGATCGAACGTTTGTCAACCTGCCATTGAGAAAAAGGACAGCGTCATCAGCAAAAAACAAGTGGGTAATCGAGGGACAGTTCCGAGGGAGCTTGTAGGGCTGGCATCGCCCAGAAGAGAAAAGACTTGATAAGCCCCTATTGAATACTTCTGCTGCCAATATAAAAATGGAAGGAGAAAGCAGGTCACCCTACCTAAGACCTCGGCTTAATTCAAAGAAACCGAAGCTTCGACCGTTTATGATAACCGAGAACTAGACGTTCGTCCAACACCTTTGGATGCAATTAATCCACCTCTTGTCAAAACCAAAATTCTGAAGGACTTGGATAATGAAGCCCCATTTAAGATGATCATAGGCCTTTTCCATGTCAATTTTAAGGATAAGATTGCCCCCATAGATAGGTCTATCAATTTCGTGAACCATCTCCCTAGCCATGGTAATATTTTCTACGATTGATCTGCCTTTGACAAAGGCTGCTTGCTCAGGGGAGATCAAGCTTGGAAGGAGGGGAGCCAGCCTGTTGGCCAAGATCTTGGAAAAAATCTTCATGATGCAGTTGCATAGACTTATGGGCCGAAAATTAGTGATGTATTTAGCAACCTTCTTCTTCGGGATGATGCAGATAGAAGTGCATTGGAAGGCTTGTGGTATCGGACCACCTGAGATGAATTCTTTGGCCGCTTCGAAGAGGTCATTGGCAATCACGTCCGAGCAAGACGAAAAGAATGCTCCTCTAAAACCATCTGGGCCAGGGTACTATCGATAGGGATGGAGACAACATCAACTTTTACTTCCTCAATAGTTAGAGGGAGCATCAGCCCCCTGTTCATCTGGTCAGTAACAAGGTGCGGGATGCATTGCAAGATCTCAGCATTGGAAGAGGATCCGTCCGAAGAGAATAGGGAGTTGTAGTATTGTTCTGCTTCTTTGGCAATCTCTTCAAGATTGTCCAAGATTATCCTAGCAATATGTATACATGAAAGAACTACTACTTGTGGGGATGGATTTCACGTTAACACCACTATGGGCCCACTGAATCCGTGGACCCTTTTGAAAGACTTTTTCAAATAACTCCTCTCACTCACTCAAAAATTAGGTCCTTACGTGATTCAAGTGAGCCACACAAAAGGTAAACTATTTCGAATAGGATGGTCCACCTAAACCACCACGGATAATATGATTTTCGATCTTGGGTCTAATAACATGAGGTGACATACCTGATGGTTAGGGTGGCTTTCACATTAACACCTGATCCGCACTCTGTTGAAAGACTTTCAAATAACTCATCTCTCTCTCTCTCTCTCTCTATCTATCTATCTATCTCTCTCTCTCTCTCTCTCTCTCTCTCTCTCTCTCTCTCTCTCAAAACACTAATAATGTATGGGGCCCACCATGATGTGTATGTGAGATCCACTCCCACATCGAATCCAACATTAGGCCTAAGGCCAAAAAATCATGATTCCTGTTATTGAAGTGGGCCACACCAAAGGAATAGTTTGGGAGTGAGATATCCACCCTTGATTTTTACAGGCCCACTGCCATTATTATATGAAATCCACTCCAACCAAAATTTAGTCCTGATCCCCATACATAAGGCCCATTCATAATTCATGTGGGGCCTTACCAAGGTAATTACTTAAATTAATAGGATGGCTTATTGAAAATCTTTTGAAAATGGTAACGAAATGTAAATTCTACACTACGTTGTTTATCATTATTATTATTATTATTTTGATGATACGGATGGGCATTGAATTCCATGGTTTGTGTTGGATATAACCACATTCGGGTTGGGCTGTAGACGGTGTACGTGCAGCCCGTTGGAAAAAGGGACCTGCATTTTAATTCTGAGCCCAAACATATCACAGCCCAAATCTGACCCAAGGATATCGAGGACTAAAAGACCAACAGTGTAGGCCAACCCATATTATATACCAACAAGCTTCAATTAATAAAAGGAAAGAGAAATTTACAAAATACCTTAGTAATACTGTATTTATAGGTAACTTTTTCAAAAAGGTTTTTAATAAGTTACCCCCCATTAATTAATTTAAGCAATTATTATTGGAGGCTAGGGTGGGCCCCACCATGATGTTTATGTGAAGTCCATCCCGACCACCACCAGATGCGTCACCCCAAGCCCATTGCCCAAAAATACGCCCCATTATGATTAAAGTGGACCACATGATTGTCCAACATCCACCATCCAAATCGTTGACATCATGTAATCATCACAATGGGCCCTCTAAAAATCAAGAGTGGATGTCTCTCCCAACTGTTTTCTTTAGTCTAGCCTACCTATATCATATGTCAACCTGATTTTCTTATCCCTAAGCCTAACGTGGTATTACACCTCTAATGGTGGGAGTGGATCTTGCATCACTAGGTGAAAAATCAGGGTGAGCATTTTTTTTATTTATTTAAATATATCAGCAAAAATTTAGAAATAGTTGGATGATGTCATCCACTATTGATTTTTTAGGGGGCTCACCGCATCGTATAAGTAAAATCCACTCTTAGATATGTAATCCCACATTAGGCCCTAGGACAAAACATCAGGCTGATCTGCAGGCCACGCCAAAGAAAACAGTTAAAAGATACATTCACCCTTGATTTTTAGGCCCACTGTGGTGACAATATAAAAATCCAACGTTCATCTACCTCACAACAATTTATACCAGTATGCATACCTTCCAATCACAGGCCAGTCCAATAGAAGTTTTCCCATATCCAGTAGAGAAACAGATTATTTTGGCTTTGCTTTTCTTTTCTCAGAAGCAAAAGCATCCTGAAATAAGCAGGCAAATATATGATATAAGGTTTTTTTAAAAAAAACTAATAAAAAGAAGAAATCATTACTAAGAAACAGAAGTAGCATAACCTAATTAAAATATGTTCACAAATATTTTCAAACCTTACAGGTGTGCTTGGATGGACTATTTGAATTCAGATGACAATAACTATTAGTCTAGCATTGACTCATACATATAGAGCACAAAATGAAATATCTATTTAAATAGAAAAACAAAATGAAGGATAGAGTATGTTTGGGTGTCCGTAGAAACTAAAAATGTAGGTAGGCAGGATGCTTTCTGCCAAATAACATCATTTTGTCTCAGATCCTAACTGATGTACAATGGATATGATTTGTGGTACGTAATGTAGTTCTGGGTTTTCATGCAGCCACAAATGCTCAGTGGAATGGACCAAAATATTCATTCCTGAAATTTCGTGTACATCCAAACACACTTTGGGGGACAAGGGTAATTTGGTCAGTAAAGAGATTGTTAAAAGCACTCATAGGAAAAAAAAATCCAGTTAGGGTGGAAACATTCATTTTTGGGGCTGAAAATAAAATGTTGATTACATAATATAATATTTTGTGAATTTAAAGAAAATTAGAGAGGAATGGAGTCCTTGTAACATAGATTACATACTATTTGTGGGCGATGTGCTAGAGGTTTTATCTTTATAATAATGAATTCAATGTCAGCTTCACTAAATGAATGCCCACCAACAGTGTAAGATGCCTGCAATTAGTTATGAGGTCTCCAACAGCTCCTCTTATGTTTTTGGAAGAGAAAAGTGAAATCAAAACCCATCTCTTTGAAGACCAAACCTAAAAGAATCAAACATTTGTCATCCAACCTGTTCATAATATCAAATAGATATGAATGAAGAGAAAATAGAAACATTAGCTTCATCCAAAACTTCTATGGCCTCCAAGAATTTTTTAATGGTAGAGGTTCAATCACACTATTTCCTTTGGTGTGGTCCACTTGAGCTTTGGATATGCTTTCTTTTTGTTCTTTAGACCCCAAATTATCTGTTAAAACATGGATAAATAGAGTGGATAAAATAAATAATTAATGGTAGACCCCACAGAGTTTACTCAGAGTAATTAGTAAATCAAAATGGTGTGTAGAGAGGTTTCCTTTCATAATCATATATTGGGGTTGCTTAAATGTGATTCACATATCTAACCCACTCATTATGTGTGTCCCACTTGGATGAAGGGTCAGACCAAGTTTCAGCCGCATCCAAAACTCATGTGGGCCACACCAAGTACTTTTATAATTCTTAGGATGTTTTTACATTGTTTTAGATGGTTTGGCCTACTTGAGTTTCATATACGGATGATTTTTGAGATATTTCATAACCTAAAAGGGACACATCAAATGTACGGTGTTGATTTTCGACACACACCATAATGGGACCCTATAAGACCCGTATCTTAGTCCGTACCATTCCATAGACTTCCGCGGTCTTACCGGTCGAATTCCAGCAACCTTCGACCCTTAACCGATATTTGCGCGCGGCCCTGATTCGTATGTCGTTAATTTGAGTCGACTCAACCCAAGATCTTTACCATAGCGACCGCGCCGTCGCTACGGTTCCAATGCCGCGACTCGCGCCCCGAGGCGATACCCTAGTCTGGAGATGTGGGCCAACGTTCGGTGCGAGAAAATGCCGCGCGTTACGAAACTCAAGGGAATCTCTACGACTTGTCACATCAATCCATCAATCCATCAATCTTAACATGTCAAGTACATGTCAAGTACACATCACCTTTCACCCATACCCAAGCAACCACAAAAGTTCAAAAGTTCTTACAAGCCCATACCCTTCTTACACAAAATGCCTCAAAAGTCAAAAGTTTCGTACACAAGCCATACCTTTCTTACACAAATGGCCACAAAAGTCAAAAAGGTGTCTTACACACCCATCACCACCACATCCATCACTCCATCACCCATCTATCTATCTCTCTCTTTACAACTCTCTCTCTCTCATTTTCAAACTCAAATCCAAGCAAGAGAAACCCCATACGTATGAGCCTCTCCCATCTCTCCAAGAGAACCATAAGTGTGGCTCACCTTTCCATCCCAAGACCTCTCATCCTAGCCATCCATTCCTCATCTCCTCCATTGGAATCGAAGCTAAGGAGCTAAGGAACCCATAGGAGTAAGAAGATCAAACAGTGGGTGCTTGATAATAGTAGTTTTTCATGTTTTTAAGATGTACCAAGTGAGGCCAACCGATCAATGGTTTGGATCTCACTTGGGGTCCTAAGATGTGGCCGATGGCCCACTAGGATCATCATGATCATTCCATGATGGGGCCATTCTCCATGGACCCCATCATGATGTTTATTTCCTTACATTAGAGAGGTCATCTAGACCGTCCACATTGGTGGGGAACAGATCTCCACCGTTGATTTTCGTTTCGGTAGTCCCATGTATAAAGAGATCCATTTGTTGTATGATTTCTTACAAGGGAGGGCTCATAGTGGCGGAGCCCTCCATCACAAGCGTGCCCCACTCTCGATCTCTCTCTCCCTCTCTATTTCATTTTCTTTTCTTTTTTGATCATGATTTGGTTGTGTGGCCCACTTGAATAGACCCCATCATGAGGCATGTATTCTATCCGAACCATCTACATGTGGGGCCCACCTTATGTGTGTGGTACCTACACCTTTCATCATGAGGTGGTTCACTTGAATAAAGCCACAGAGGACCGTCCAGCGTCTAGGGACGCTGGACATCTCTGTGAAACACAAAAAAATTAGCTTACTTTCAAGCTTTAGGGGTGTCCCACTCTCATAGGCCCCACCTTGATGTATGTATTCAATCCATGCCGTCCACCTCATTCCCTGGGACATTTGAACCGTTGAGCCAAAGAATGAGGCTGACCTGATCATCTGGTGGGCCATAATATAGGAGACTTGGTGGTTACCGTCGAAAATCACCCGATGTTTTCTATACACCCATAAATCTGGAACTTTGGACTCATTTCGTCTGTTATAAGCCATAGAATCCCATAGCTGGGATGGATTTTCTAAATATGGGCCCCACCTGTGAAAAACCACAGGATTAGTTTTTTTTTTCAAAAAAAATAAAATACACATATAAGGGGAGCGCCTGCTGCCCCTGACAACTGCAGCAGCACGCTGCAGCGTGCTTGAAGCGGGCGGACGCCAGGGGCCCACAACCCCACATGTGGGCCCCACCATAATGTATGTTTTGCATCCACACCTTTCAAGAGGTGAGCCACTCCCAGAAGTTTCAGCTCCATTTATGGATCGGATGGCCCACACTACAGGAAACAGTGGGATTGAACCTCTACCATTGAAACCCATTTCTGGGTCCACATAAGTTTTGAATTAATGTGAAATTTGTTTTTCCTCTTTGTCCAGGTATCTAGAACCATATGGGCAGATTGGATGTAAAACAAATATTGTGGTGGGCCCCACGTGGGACCCATAATGATGTATGTATTTCATTCACACTGTCCACGCCCGTGGACGGTGGAACCCACCATAGCATTTGGGTTTTATACACTCCGTCCGCCTGGACGTTGGAGCTCTTGATGTTTGTGGTTTATTCACACTGTCAAATGACAGTGGGGCCCACCATGATGCATGTGTTGCATCCTGTCCGTCCATCCATTTTGAAAGCTCATGATATGGGCTAAAGCATGAGTCAGATCCTTAGCTCATGTGGACCCCACCAATTCTTTTTCCACTTCATCTATAAATGTGTAAGTTATGAAAAGGTTGGATGGGGAATATATTTCAGTTTGGGCCTTAGGAATGTAATGGTGGAAATTTTACCAACGCTTATGGTTGAGAGTAGGCCATTTGATGTATTCTAAGGCCCATGGGGTTAGGCCCACCTGATGTTTTAGGGGCCCATGGGTTAAGGCCCATTGAGATGTACTAGGGCCTATGGGTTGAGGCCCATTTGATGTACATATGGGGCCCAATTAGTGTGGCCCATTTAATACATAAGACCCACGTGCTTAGGCCCAATTGATGCATTCAAGGCCCAATGGGTTATGACCCATTGCAATGCACTTAAGGCCCATTGGTGCGGCCCATTGATGTGGCCTGCTTGACGAATGAAAGGCCCATATGATATGGCCCATTTGATGTATTTAAGGCCCAATGGGATATACCTAAGGCCCATTGCAATGTGTGATCCCAACCTAGTTCAGGTAATAATATTCACTACGGGCTACGCCTTGGGAGTAATGTTGGTTTGATGTCCACATTACAAGTTTAATGTTGGTTAAATGTCTGCATTACGACTCTCCCTAGGGCCCATTAATAGGCTCGTACTTGTTGCGTGTAGGCCATCTAGACCCATCTGCGTTGTAAGGGTAGATCATTACTTTATTAAAATGTTTAGTATAGTTCCATGACTCATGATCATAATTCATATGCATCATATGTATGCTTGATAGGAGAGGTAACTGATCATAGCATATGCCTTCGGGCAGGTTGTTTATGGGCTCCCGATTAGGTGGTGTTGCCCTACATGAGCGCACGATACGCGAAGGATTTACTGCATGATTGAATAGTGTGATTCATGCATTTTACATTGTGTGATATGGTTACTGTATGCCCTAGCAACATCGGGGTCGTAGCCTCCACCAACGCATCGTGGTTGGCAGGACTAGATACCGAAAATTTTATTCTACATGGGGTGCTATAGATATCCCTGGGTGAAAGTCCCTAAACCCTTATGGTACCAAGAGGTTGCTCCAACGTCTAGACCGAGTGGGTACAGGAGCGCTGAGTGCCGATTACCAGACGGTCGCGCTTTTCATTGTGTCGTGGTCGGTTGGAAGGGGATGCGGCCTTACCTGCCCCAGAGTAGGGGGCAAAGCTAGGCTGAGTCTGACCAGCTCGAGGAATGGGTCATCTATCGATAAGTTACCCCGATATTGACAGACGGATAGTGAGGTCTCTTCCACTTACCTTATTGCGCGCGATGAGGCGGCGATCTGGTTTAGAGTTTATTAGACCCCGGTGATATCCCAGAGTTTAGCTGTATTGACATGTGGACTTAGATGAGGACTGTATGCTTGACTTACATCTTGCATCGCATAGCCTTGGTACGGCTCATGATATTTATGGATCCATCTGCATATTCTGGATTACTCTGATATTGCATGATCATATTACTACCTTACGCACACACTTTCACCACCCTCTAAGCTTTCTATAAGCCTATGTACGACCGTTGCGTGCAGGTGATGTTGGGGCACAGCAGCGCTGAGGCAGGAGCACTTTGCAGATCATTTTAGAGTTTTTATTCTTCATCATTGTATTTCCCTTTATGCTCATTGTACTTGTAAAGTTTTTGATCATAGTGAAAATGTAATGGAGTTTTTGGTTGTTGTTTGTGGGTTATGCCTTTGGTTATGCTTATCACGATTCAAACTGATGTTGAAAATCCTCCTCGTAGCATCCCAGGATAGAAACCTGGCAAATGGGCGCTAGGCGCCGAGAATGGGATTCTACGGAGGCTGTCGGCACCAAATTCGACGATCGAGAATTCTGTGAGCCCGGTTTCCGAGTTTGGGGCGTGACAGGCCCACAAAACTTACTAACATTAATTTTTAGGTTCTCGCGAGGTTAATAAGTTGGGTCACAATTTTGACCATAATATTTGGCCCATTTTATATGTTTGGTCTATTCACTCTATTTTATAGATCAATACCCTTAATTTGACTGTTTACTCTCCCCAATCAGGCTACATTTTTTTTTTCGCAGATAAATTTTAATTTCCATTTAAAAATAACATTTTTTTTCAAAATGTATATTTTTTTAGGCTTAATTTTTCTTTAAAAATTTTTAACAAAATATCATTTTTATTATAAAATATTTTAAAAAAATTAAAATACAAATTCAGAATTTTTATTTTCAAAATCTCAAAAATTTTCTTTAATATTGTTTAATTTCAAAATTTTCAATTCTTTCTAACTTCTCCATTAAAAAAAAAAAAAAGAAACTTTTCAGAACTTGCCAACTTTTTTTGAACTTTCCAATTTTATTTTATTTTTCAAAATACAAACTCTTATTTTCTTTTTGCAAAATATTTTCATTTTTTAACATCGTCAACATTTTCACATTTTTTAAAATCTTTTTAATTTTCTTTTTTAGGATATTATAATTTTCTCCAAATCAAATTCTTTTTTTCAAAATTATCAAAATTATTCAATATTCTTTTTTCTTTCACACAAAATAGATTTTTATTAAATCATAAAATTTATATTTTCAAACTCTCAATTTTTTCTCAAACATTTTTAGTTTTTTCTGCTCAATAATTTTTTTTCATGTCATTTTACAAATCATTTAAATACTAGTTTAAAAATTTTTAAAAATAATAATTTTCACTCATTTGATATAAAAACAACATATATATATATATATATATATATATATATATATATATATATATATATATATATATATATATATATATATATATATATATATATATATATATATATATATATATATATCTATGTATGTATGTATTCAATCAACTGTTAAGTATAATATTAGATAAAAGTATGTACAATTAAACCACTTAATTTGTATTAAAAATAATTCTTAGACTAGAAATAAACATAATTTTCCACCATATTGTAAAAAACAATTAAAAAATAAATGTTTTAGGCAAAAGTCCATTAACGACGGACCATGATCCATCGCAAAAGCAACTTAAAACCATTGGGCATTGCTCTTTCGAGAGGGAATTTGCGAACTATAATATTACGTCGCAAAATTCAAATTTGCGACGGATTAAGTCCGTCGCCAGTTTACGACGGACCAAAATCCATCGTAAATACGTCGTAAATCTGATTTAGCGACGGATTTTGGTCCGTCACAAAATTTGACGATGTTTGTACAACGGATTTTCGAGAAAGACGGGCTTAGCGACAGACTTTTTCCCTTAGCGACGGATTAAATCCGTCGTTAAACCAGATCGTTGATAGATCATTCCCCAGTTCTGCTTTCATAAACTCCTTTGAGCTCTTCAAGGATGAATGTCCGTCGCAAAAATATATCGTAAATTCAAGATTTTGGGGTAGTGGGAGGTGCATATATTCTTTCAAGTTTGCAAAGGATTATGGTAATGTCCATCTTCAGTCTTTTAATAACATCTACATTCAACAATTTCGAACACAAATTCCTACAGAATATCCCCAACTCAATCAGTGTCGCACTAATATCCTTGCTCAGGAATCCACGAATCGCAACTGGTAGTAGGCGTTGTACAAGGACATAACAATTATGACTTTTCATTTCTATTACCTTACAGTCCGTAACGTTTATGCGCCGAGATATATTTGACGCATACCTATCGGGAAACTTCACCAATCTCAACTATTCACATAAACGCTCTCTCTAGTTTTGTCAACATGTAGCAGGCTGCTGGTATAGTATACGTATTTCCATGAAGTTGCAGGTGTAACTCTTTCCATGAACCCATTTCTTGTAGATCCAATAGAGCCTTGAAACTGTCTTTTATTTTCTTCTCTATGTTTATCAATGTTCCGAAGACATTGTTATATATTTTTCTCAATATGTATGACATCCAAGTTGTGTCGCAATTTCAGATCACTCCAATAGGGCAAATAAAAAAAAATGCTTCTTCCTCCAGTTATAGTCCAATATTGTACATTACCTCTTCTTCAGGTGAAATACCTTACCAAATCTAACTTCTCCAATGTTGCTCAGTTGTTGCATCGCATCTTCTCCAGATAACTCTTTCGGGGGTGGCCTATGATCTTATTTGCCATCAAAGATCATCGTCTTCTTACGCCAACTATGATCGCTCGGAAGGAAGCGACGATGGCCCATATAACACATTTTTCCACCACACTTCAATGACAATGAACAAGTCTCAGTACCACATGTAGGACAAGCCAACTTGCCCTTCATGCTCCACCTAGACAAATTTTCATACGCGGGAAAGTCATTTATTGTCTACAAGACCGCTACATGTAATCGAAATGTCTGTCCTGCAAATGTGTTATACGTTTGTACACCTTGACTCCATAACTCATTTAACTCATATACTAATGGTCGCAAATACACATCAATGTCATTCCCAGGTGACCTGGGTCCAGGAATAAGCAATGACATCATGAAAAATGACTCCTTCATACATAACCAAGGAGGTAAATTGTATGATATAAGTACCACTGGCCACATACTGTATGAGCTAATGATATTACTAAATGGATTAAAACCATCACTTGCAAGACCTAGTCAAACATTTCGAGAATCCTCTGTAAACCAGTTATGTTGCTTGTCAAAATTTTTTCAGGCTTCAGAGTCCGCAGGGTCCTCAGTGTACTATCATTATGAACACGTTTCTCCTTATTCCACCACATATCTTCAACCGTTTTACGAGACAAACAATCTTTACAATTCGGGTTTCAATGGGAAGTACTTTAACACCTTTTGTGGGATTTTCTTACCCCTGACTTTGTCATACTTCCACCTAGACTCTCCACATTCTTAATACTCTTCAACCTTTTCATACTCTTTCTTATATAATAAACAATCATTTATACATGCATGTATGAGTTCATAACCAATGCCCAAGTCTCGCATCAAGGATTTTGCCTCGTAATGAGACTTAGGCAATGTCTCACCGTCCGGTAATGCTTCTTTCAACAACTCAAGTAACATGTCAAACGATTTGTTACTCCAACGATTTATTGTCTTCAAATGAAGTAACTTTTTAAGAAAATTCAACTTGGAGAATTCTCACACCCTGGATAAAGTGGACGTTGCGCATCCCTCAACAACCTACTAAACTTTTCTGATTCGACATCACCCATTAGAGGAATATCTTGGCTACTGCTTGTCGCTGCAAAATCAGTATCCACAATTGTTCCCTTGAACACATCCCCTATGATATCTTACATTTTGTCAACATCTTCATCCTCGTCATCCGGCACAATTGGGTCAGTAAGGACTTCAGTGGGCTCAACTATATGGGTCATATCTTTACCACGATAAATCCACCAAGTATAACCCTAGTCAATCCCAACTATGAACAAAATTTCCTCTACTTTGTCTAAAGTCTTATATATTATGTTCTTGCATTTTCGACATGGACACCTAATCCTATTCCTCGAATTTGTCCAATTTCGTGCAAATTTTATGAACTATTGAACCCCTTGTTTATACTCTGGGCCAAACCTATTCTTAGCTCGCATCCAACTCTTATCCATGTCTATAATGAAAAGACTTAAGTCAGTTTATGGAAATAGCTTTAAGATTAGGCTAGGTTATTGGTTTAGGTTATATGTTTAGGTTTAGGGAATTGGGAATAGGTTAGGGTTTAGGTTTAGATTTAGAGAATTGGAGTTGAGATTGGGATTAGGTGTAGGTTTAGGTTTAGTGATTTGAGAATACGTTAAGGTTTAGATTTAGGAAATTGGGTTCGGGTTCGGGTTAGGTTTAAGTAATAGGTTAAGGTTTACGTTATAAGTTTAGGTTAAGGTTATTAGTTTAGGTTATAGGTTTAGGTTAAGGTTTACGTTTAGGTTATAGGTTCAGGTTCGGGTTTGGGTTTGGGTTATAAGTTAAGGTTTAGATTTAGGTTATGGGTTTTGGGTTCGGGTTCGGGTTCGGGGTCGGGTTCGGGTTTAGGTTATAGGTTTGGGTTTAGGTTATAGGATTAGGTTAAGGTTTAGGTTTAGGTTATAGGTTTTGGGATTTGAGAATAGGTTTAGGTTATAAGTTTAGGTTTAGGTTTAGGTTTAGGTTATAGGTTTTGATTTAGGTTATAGGTTTAGGTTTAGGTTAAGGTCTGGGTTATAGGTTATAAGTATAAGTTTATGTTTAGGTTAATGTCTAGGTTTAGGCTATAGGTATAGGTTTTGGGATTTGAGAATAGGTTTAGGTTAAGGTTATAAGTATAGGTTATAGGTTTAGGTTTAGGCTATGGGTTTTAGGATTTGAGAATATGTTTAGGTTAGGTTATAGGTTAAGGTTTAGGTTTAGGTTATAGGTTTTGGGATTTGAAAATAGGTTTAGGTTATAAGTTTAGGTTTAGGTTTAGGTTATAGGTTTTGGTTTAGGTTACAAGTTTAGGTTTAGGTTTAGGTTATAGGTTTTGGTTTAGGTTATAGGTTACAGGTTTAGGTTAAGGTTTAGGTTTAGGTTAAGGTTTGGGTTATAGGTTATAAGTATAGGTTTATGTTTAGGTTAAGGTCTAGGTTTAGGTTATAGGTATAGGTTTTGGGATTTGAGAATAGGTTTAGGTTAAGGTTACAAGTTTAGGTTAAGGTTGTAAGTATAGGTAATAGGTTATAAGTTTAGGTTATAGATTTAGGTTTAGGTTATAAGTGTAGGTTATAGGTTTAGGTTTAGGGATTTGAGAATAGGTTATAAGTTTAGGTTATAGGGTTAGGTTAGGGTTTAGGTTATAGGTTCAAGTTTAAGTTATAGGTTTAGGTTTAAGTTATATGTTTAGGTTTAGGTTTAGGTTATAGGTTTAGGTATAGGCTTAGGTTATACGTTTAGGTTAAGGTTTAGGGATTCGGGTTCGGGTTCGGGTTCGGGTTTAGGTTATAGGTTTCGGTTTAGGTTATAGGCTAGGGTTTAGGTTAGGGTTTAGGTTTAAGTTATGGGTTTTGGGATTTGAGAATAGGTTAGGTTATAAGTATAGGTTTAGGTTCGTTTATAGGTTAAGGTTTAGGTTTAGGTTATGTGTTTTGGGATTTGAGAATAGGTTTAGGTTATAAGTATAGGTTTAGATTAAGGTTTAGGTTTAGGTTATAAGTTTTGGTTTAGGTTACAGGTTAGGTTAAGGTTTAGCTTTAGGTTTAGGTTATGGGTTATAGGTTTAGGTTTAGGTTTATGTTATAAGTATAGGTTTTGGGATTTGAGAATAGATTTAGGGTAAGGTTATAAGTATAGGTTAAGGTTAAGGTTATAGTTTAGGTTAAGGTTATGAGTATAGGTTATGTTTAGGTTTTGGTTTATGTTTAGGTTTAAGTTTAGGTTATAGGTTTAGGTTATAGGTTATAGCTTTTGCAACTTTGAGAATATGTTTAGGTTATAGGTTTAGGGTGTGGTTTAGGCTAAGCGTGTAGTCCCTACAAATACAGATATAAACATAGCCTATCCAAATGGTCAGTCCCCTCCAATGTTGTCCATAGAAAATGGACAGTTTCATCCAAGGACCCCCGCTCATCCGGATAGCTCCGACGCACATTCGGGTCTGCTTAATTAATTTCGAACAAATACATAAACATGGCCTGTCCAAATGGTCAAACCCCTCCAATGTTGTTCATAGGAAATGGATAGCTTCATCATGGTCATAACAGCAGTTCCTACCTTTCAGGGACCCCCGCTCATCTGGATAGCTTTGACGCACATCCGGGTCTGCTCCATTAATTTCAAGCAAATACATAAACACAACATGTCCAAATGGCCAGGCCCCTTCAATGTTATCCATAGAAAATGGACAGTTTCATCATGGTCATAACAGCGGTTCCCACCTTCAAGGGACCCCCGCTCATCCGGATAGCTCCAACGCACATCTGGGTCTGCTCCATTAATTTTGAGCAAATACATAAATACGGCCTGTCCAAATGATCAGGCCCCTCCAATGTTGTCCATAGGAAATGGACAGCTTCATCATGGTCATAACAGCGGTTCCCACCTTCCAGGGACCCCCGCTCATCCGGATAGCTCCAACGCACATCCGGGTTTGCTCTATTAATTTCGAGCAAATGCATAAACACGACCTGTCTAAATGGCCAGGCCCCTCCAATGCTGTCAATTCTAAGCTAATACAATTAAATCATAAATTAGTTACTCATCTAAAGTTGGATAGATTGTAACACTTTCATATTCCCATTTAAACGTCCACGTCGAAAATTCAGTAGCATCTCCTCATGCCTCTACAGATAAGTTGATCTTACGTTACATTCCGATGTCAAATATCTAAAATAATATAAAGATATTTGGCATTTGATACGGAATGAAAGAAACATTTTCAGAGAGAAACGAGGAGATGGACCGCGGATTAAGCATAAACATTTAAATAGATTATATGAAAGCTTACTATCCATCTAACCTTGAACCGTCTAAAATGGGACAATTTGAGCAATTTCTATGCCACCAAAAATACACCATATCTATGTATGGCTCCATAGAAATCCTCAAACGAGTAACTAATTATCTAACTTACAAATCTATAAATTACAAGTTACAACTATAAACTGTAATATGAATAATTTATGATAAGAAAATGATATATGAATAATTTATCCTTAAAATATTCTGCTACAAGAAATACATTCTTCGTATCAACAATAGCCTAATGAAAAATAATGTAAATTCAAATTTAGATGCAAGGCAAGCCTTAGATCAACAAGCAAGAAGGGAAACACGCATGGAACTCAGCAGAGAACATTTACCTGTTAAACTAAAAACTAACAAGAAGTTGTTCACTCATTTGTTATATTTATGCCAAAAAAAAAAAGAGACAAGGTTCCCTTGTTTTCAGTGAAGGAAGCACACTAGCTCCCTTGGTACTTTTCGGGTTCTCCTTGTCTTTTCTACAATGCATTTAGACATTAGATTTTCATCTTGCCTTTCACATTCCATCAAACTGCCATAGTTTTGCTTAATTCACATCTAAGACATCTATGACAAAAATCAGCATTCTTTTCTTGTATTTTTCTTTATTATGAGGATACTTAGTTTCCCAGAATGTGTTTCAGTTGGACTTGAGTGAGGACGCAAATGAGGCTTTGTCTACTACATTGCAGCTAATAATAAACAAAAACTATGCCATGGTGTTGGTGAGCTACATCAGGCATCCATCTCTCACTTCTCATATTAAAGGAACATGCCAAAAGGAGCGAAGCGATGACCGAGTGATGATACTAAACAACCCCATGATGGAGAATGATCATAGAAAGATCTTTCCACATTGAGGAAAGCTCTCTCAACTTGCATTAGGTAACCTTAACAATTACATTCTCTCTACATCTTGCTCTCCTATTCCCATATTCCGTGCTTGGTTGTAATGGAGCATTAATGACAGGAACTTACTTCCCTTCTAATTGCATTTTTTAATAACATTTGTAAGTTCTCACATATGTATGTAATATTGGACTGACTCTCCAAGTTCTTTCACCCATGGATGCAGTAGAAGCTGTTTACAAGACAAATTTTTATAGTATAATAATTAATAACAGTGTATATTATATCATGTATAAGAATAAGGTTTGAAAACTCAAAATTTAGCTTATAATTGGCAAAGGCTTGAATCCTAGTTGAATTGAAACTCTACTTGGTTGCCTTTTTTAATTTCAAAGGCACGTCATCTACTCTGGTTTTTGGGATTGCTGATCACTCAATTTAGATTTTCTTTTTTCTTTTTCCTAAAAAGAAAAATTAAATTACCTCCACTAACTCAACCCAGGTCATGATCAAGTTAAATCAGTGAGTTTTTCAATGACTTTCTCTAGTTTTGGATGAGAAATTCATGAGAATGTCGATACTTAAACAGGAAATACACAAATGTTTGAACTAACATTTACTCATCCTAATCAACATTATATGTGGGCCACCTTTTGGTGATCATATTTGTTGCTATGTGCGGGCTCCATGGTGGGTCAGAGGCACTGTAAAAAATCATCCCCATTGGATGATATCTGTCTAGGCCCACAATACCAGCAGCTTATAAGTAGCTAATGTAACATGAATGGACTAATGGTCATGCTATATACCTCTTGTGCAGTGGTCTTCTGTGAGGATCGACAGTCAGAAGACTGGAAATCAACTGCTTCGTAGATGAAGAGACTGGAAATCCTAATTTAATATTAAAATTAGGATTTTTTTCGAATTCCATACCTTAATATTGGGGATTTCAGTCTCATAACCCCAAAATCCATCAAAGAATAGGGATTTCAGATTTGAATCCCCAAATTGAGAAATTAGGGATTTCAAATTTTAAATCCCCAAATCTGAAAATTAAGGTTTTTAGATATAAATCCCCAAAAAATCAGAAAATCGGGGATTTTCGATTCGGAATCCTCAAATTCATTAATTAGGGATTTTCTAAACTCATACAGGCAAATTAGGGATTTTGAATCCCAAATCTAGAAATTAGGGATTTCAAATCCCAAATCTAGAAATTAGGGATTTCCGTCAACCATTGAATACCATCAACGGTGAGAACGGTAGAGAGAGAGAGAGATACCTGTTTGAGTTGGAGCCCTAATCACGGTCCACCGAGAGAGATAGAGAGAGAGAGAGAGAGGATACGCGAGAGAGAGAGAGCACTGAAAGAAACAGAGAGAGACAGAGAGACAAAGAGAGATAGGGCACGGTTGAGAGAGGGACCGAGAGAGAGAGAGAGAGAGAGAGAGAGAGAGGTTGAGAGAGCGAGAGACTGAGAGAGGTTGAGAGAGTGTGGTTGAGAGAGTGAGAGACTAATAGAGATTGAGAGAGTGAGAGATTGATAGAGGTTGAGAGAGTGAGAGATTGGCTCTCTCTCTCTCTCTCTCTCTACTCGCGCTGACATTAGCGCCCGTGGCTGATGGTCAGTGTTGTGTGGACCCCACCATGTTGTATGTGTTTCATCCTTGCCGTCCATCTATTTTTCCATATCATTTTATGGTATGAGACAAAAAATGAGGTATATCCCAATCTCAACTGGACCACATTATAGGAAATAGTGTTGAATGAGTGTCAACCATTAAGTCACTTTTGGGGGCCATATACAGTTTTGGTTCAATCTGATATTTTTTTTTCCCTTCATCTAGGCCTGTATGACCTAATCAATAGATTTGATGTCAAATAAAAAGTACAGTGGGCCTTAGGAGGGTTTTAATGGTGGATATCTAATCACTATTGTTTTCATGTGGTGTGGTCCACCCGAGATTTATATCCCTCTCCTTTTTGGTATCAAGCCCTAATTTTTTTCTTTTTTTTTGAAATTTTTTTTATGTGAGGAAACACCAACACATCTCCCATGAATGTTGTTGCTCCAGAAGGACTCTTTTATTTATTTATTTAGAAATGCTCCAGTGCCTACGTACACAATTAGTTATAGTGCTCCCATTTTTATTCAGAACCTAGATGGTCCAAACCATTGATCAATACGGTTCATCAGGTCTAATCCATATTTCAAGAGCTACCATGAAAACATCATACTGATTTAGTAAATCTGACCATTTTGTAAATAGAATTAAAAATGGACGGTCAAGATCATTTACACAAAAATAGGTCCAATCGACATTTTGATTCATCCATTTGTTAGGATTATCATGGTTTTCTTATAATTGTAAAGAATCACATTTGTTAGCCAATTATAACCATCCATCCATGGCTTTGGATACGTATGGCTACAAAAAATAAGACGATATTAATGATGGATTAGATCACCTTATCAGTGTATTTTATTACTTTGCATTGTGGACTATGAAATGTGTTATGAACCTATTGGACAGTTTCGATCAATCAATTGGACTGTCCAAGTGTTATAATGCAAGAAGGGCCACTATAACTTGTTGTGCTCTCAAAGCACTGGAGCATTTCTTTAATTAAATAATTGAATAATTAATTATTGTTATTACATTTCTGATGTTACTATTATTTTAAGTTGTACCTTACACGTATGCCCTCTTTTATCTCTTTTGTAGTGTGCCAATTTTTAGATGGTGGTGAACCAATCACCCCACGAGCGGCACACATGTATGTCAATCGAGAGGGCCCAAATCTGTGGACCATCTTTGATGGAGCATAGACCCAAAATAGTACCAATTAGTGGCAATGAAAAGGGATCGTTAAAAATGAAACATGATCTAACCCACTCAAAATTGTGTTATGCAATAAAAAGACACCATTTTATGTGCATCTTCTTGGCGTAGAGATCTGTGTGAGATACCTTGATGTGTGGAATCTGATCCGAATGAATCACATGATCGGATGAAATCTTAGGTATTAAACAATGTATTATAACCTTTGTGAAGTCATTGGACAGATCGGATCCAATCTCCACAGTTGAATATTTTGTAAGGGTGAGTAGCCAATCTCCTCCCCTTATTTGTGGTGTGGTTCATTTAATCTTTGGATATGATTCATTTTTTAGAAAAATCTCTAAAATGATCTTGATAAATAGATGAACGGCGTGGGTTGATCCCGAATTTTCGGTAAATCCGAAAGTCAAGTGGACCATGCCACTTGAAACAGTGTGGAATAATGATTTCAACTGTTGATACCTTCCATGGGTCCATAGTAATTTTATTTGATATCCAACATGTTCATAATATCAAAAAGATATGAATGAAGAGAAAACACAAACACATCAGCTTGATCTAAAGCTTATATGGCCTCTAAGAATTTGTAATGGTAGATGTTCAATCACACTATTTCCTATGGTGTGGTCCACTTGGGCTTTTGATATGCTTTCTATTTCTTCTTTATACCTCAAATTATTTGTTTACTCTAGTAAAAAAATATTGGACCCAATAGATTTTACTCTAGTAAGGGTAATGAGTAGCTCACCTAAGGGCCTGTTTGATTTCTCATTGCAAGTGTAAATACCAAGTGAATGAGTAATTATGACCATTTCATCCGTTTGGAAATTCTTGCCTTGGAAACCGTTCAAAAGTGCTAGTTGGAATTTTTGGGCCTCACTGTAACATATATGACATATTTGTTCTGTCCATCTGTTTTACCACAAAATTTTGAGACATGAGCTGAAAATTATGTAGATCCAATACTTAAGTGGCCCACACCAAAAGAAACAATGACCCTAAGAAGTTTTTAATGACAAGTACTTGATTCACTTTTTTTCTGTGGCGTGATCCACTAAAGCTTTGGATATGCCAAATTTTTTGGCTCATGCCATAAATTCATCTAGCATAATGGATGAACGATGTGGATAAGCGACATGCATCACGGTCGATATGTGAATTTTGACTAGTTACTCACACCGATCATGCTACATATGAGAAAGATATTAGACAAACAAAATTGATCAACAATTTAAGTGAATTTTAATTTAAACATCTAAAATTATTTACTCTTCAATCTAAACTGATCAGATTGTCCAAAAACAGTTAAAGGTTCAATTAGTGAATGTGCATAATAATTTAGTTTTTTTTTTTTCACAGATAAATTTCAAATTCCTTTTAAAAATAACTTTTTTTTTTCAAAATGTATATTTTTTCTCTTTTTACAAAATATCATTTTTATTAAAAAATATTTCAAAAAATATTTAAAATACAAATTCTGATTTTTTATTCACAAAATCTCAATAATTTTCTCCTATTTTAATTTTTCAAAAATTTCAAATTGCTGATTTTTTTCTTCAAAAGCATCATTTTGTTCTCAAAATTTTTCTCAAACATTGTTAAAATTTCTAAACTTCTCAATATTCTTTTTGATGTGATATTACAAATCATTTAAATATTACCTTTTAATATATATATATATATATATATATATATATATATATATATATATATATATACTGACAAAAATTTGTAAAAAGTATAACATTTTTACATTAGTGAAAAATATTTAAGAAAAACACTTTTATCAACGAAAATTTTCATCGATAAAAGTCTTACCGCGAACATTTGCAAGACAACGCGAAATTATTTGTGAAAATTCAAATCACCCTTTAACGATGAATATTTTCGTCACTAAAAGACACCTTTAGCTACGAAATGAATTTCGTCGCTAAAAGGAAACTTTTTAAAAATTCGAAACACCCTGTAGCGACAAAAATTTTTGTCGCTAAAGGTGACTTTTAGCTAAACTTCAAAACACCCTTTAGCGACGAAAACTTTTGTTGCTAAAGAAGCAAAAAATTCAAATCACCCTTTGGCGACAAATATTTTCGTCACTAAAAGACAACTTTAGCTATGAAATTAATTTCGTCGCGAAAAGGAAACTTTTTAAAAATTCAAAACATCCTTTAGCAACGAAAATTTTCATCGCTGTCGCTAAAGGTGGCTTTAGTAAAAATTCAAATCACCCTATAGCGATGAATATTTTCGTCGCTAAAAGACACCTTTAGCTATGAAATGAATTTTGTCACTAAAAGGAAACTTTTCAAAAATTCAAAACACCCTAAAGGTGGCTTTTAGTAAAAATTCAAATCACCCTTTAGCGGCGAATATTTTTGTTGCTAAAAGACACCTTTAGCTATGAAATTCATTTCGTCGCTAAAAGGAAACTTTCCAAAAATTCAAAACACCACCCTTTAGTGACGAAAATTTTTGTCTCTGAAGGTGCAAAAATTCAAATCACCCTTAGCGACGAATATTTTCATCGCTAAAAGACACCTTTAGCTAAGAAATTAATTTCATCCCTAAAAGGAAACTTTTGAAAAATTCAAAACACCCTTTAGCGACGAAAATTTTCATCGCTAAAGGTTACTTTTTAGTTAAAATTCAAAACATTCTTTAACAACGAAATGTTTCATAGTTAAAGGTGCAACATTCAAATAACCCTTTAGCGACGAATATTTTCATTGCTAAAAGCCACCTTTAGCTACGAAATTAATTTCGTCGCTAAAAGGAAACTTATCGACTTTTTATTTTTTTTTCAAAAATTCAAAACACCCTTTAACGATAGAAATTTTCGTCGGCAAAAACGCTATTTTTTGTAGTAATTCCCCTCCAATGTAATTAACGGCCATGACATGTCACAACCGGATGGATATAAATCGAGAGAAATAAAATGGTCCTTGGTCTACTTCTCTCTTATCTCTTATATATTAGTAAAAGATCTTTAAAAAATATTACACAATCCATGTACGAATTCAAAAATGGGTCAATAGTTCTAGACTATCGTTTTACTCACACTCAATAAAGATTGTTCAATTCAATACATGCATATGCACAAAACTCAATGTTTCAATCATGATGTGCACTTATCTACTTTTGAGATCAAATGGATTTTATCTTGATGGACTTGATTAATCAAAACCTGCTAATATATATATATATATATATATATATATATATATATATATAATATATATATATATATATATATATATATATATATATATATATAAAATTCACAGTGAAATCGACACCTTAGATAGGTTTCTTGTCATCATCGCCAGTGTGCAATTATTTATCATTTTCATATATCCCTTCTATCTGTCTTGATCTTGATTTGGTTGCTTTCTCACATGCTTCTGACCTAACCAAATTTATACTCATAGCATTAAAAAGTAGTACCACATCATTGTAACGTTACCTCATAGTGTTAAGTAATAAGTACACGGCTCACGAAAGGGGTTGCATAGTCGAACAGTGACTAAGATGTAATTGACCTACCCCTTGTAGGTAATTGGTCTAAGAGCACCTGTGGTGAAATTTTCATACTGTGAATGATTAAGCATTTATTGTATGAGTGATCCTTACATGGGATTCATCTGATATACCAATGATCCATAGGCATTGCTATAGATAGGCTTACAACATCCAACTAGGCACGGAGTTGATTATGTGGATTTGCATGTGAGATCCAACTGGGTACAAAACTGAATCATCCCAATTTGTATGTGATCTCATCCTAATCATTTCATAAATCAAGTAGAGGTACATTTATATGTACATACATCATAATATGCATATCATGTGTTTTATGTATATTTACATAATGGTCTACGCTATGCAAGAAGTGAACCTAGCCTTTATTCAACAAATCATGGCCACACCTAGGATAATTCAAATAAAATGTGCATACGTCATCAAGGTGTAAGAACTCTATGTAGTGGGCCTTACTGATCAACGTTTTGGATTGTACTCTAGTTGGACTAATTGATTAAGTTAATCAGTGGGCCCCACTTAAGGTGATACGCTGCGTAATCTATCTGCGCAGCACTGCGTATTTGGGGTGGACTACTATAGCCTTACGCAAAGCAATTTGAGTCGAACTAGGACATGGCAATGTGGAGCGTGGGAGAGAGTGTTTTGATGGGTTTCCAACTCTCTCTCCACAGTTTCTGTAATAGAGAGCTGGGTCCCCGATCCTACACCACAGCAGAATTCAAGTCTCATCTATTGTATTGCAGAAAGGGTATAAAGGAGAGGAAGATCTTAAGCTCTACAGGAATTCTGGTATTCTGGTATTCTTATCCGGCTTCCATGGCGGCATCTCAGCTAGGTAAGTTATCTAAACCCTTGATCGCCATGTCCCATACACAGACAGATCTGTGGGCCTATTCCGCATACATCTTAAGTCCCACGGTTAGTATCAGAGACATCTGTGCATAGGTATGGATGATCAAATTTAGCTATATTTGATTAGATCGGGAATTTTTGAATTCTGAAACAGATCAACAATAGGGATTCTGAATCCCATATCAGATCAACATCAGGGATTTTTGAATTCCTGAAACAAGATTTCGAATCCCAATTTCAGAATTGGGGAATTTAGTTAAATAACCCCTTAAATCCAGTGAGAAATTAGGGATTTCAGCTTCGAATTCCCAAATCAAAAATTAAGAATTATTCAAAACCCTAAATCTAGAAAATTTGAGATTTTCAAATCGGAATCCCCGATCCATTAATTAGGGATTTCGAATCCCAAATCTAGATTAGGGATTTTAGTTCCAATAGCCCTAAAATCTGGGATTTTGGATTTGAACCCCAAATCCAGACATCCAGATTAGGGATTTTGAATTCAGAATCCCCAAACCATGTAATTAGGGATCTAAATCCAAATCCAGAATCTACGAAGTTAGGGATTTCAATCCCATCAGGGTCTTCAAAATCCACATCCACCTCATCCAGAACCCTTACCTGCCATTAGACAAGGCTGGTAGCCATTATCGACCTCTGATTTAGCAGTCAAAGGTGATGACTCGTAGCCACCTTTCTTCTTTGTCTTGGAAACCGTTGCCAGCGTGTCATGCTCGCATGTCCATCGCCGCTGGCCACAACCGCAGTTTTCGATGACGTTAGAAGCGTCAGAACCAGATCCCGTCGGGACTGCTGGTAATCTAGGCAGGAGAGATGGCGGCGGACTTATCTCCGCTCGTCATGGAGACCAGCTAGAGAGCTCTCTCTCTCTCTCTCTCTCTCTCTCTCTCTCTCTCTCTCTCTCTTTCTCTCTCCCTCCTACAAAGAAACATTCGAGCCTTAGGCATGCGACCCTGATGGAAGAAAATCTGACGGGTAAGTAGACCCGATTGATATCCATTCAGGTCTGCCTACTGGACCCGATTTCATTAAATCATATTTCTTTCTTCTACTGGGCCTGGCGGGTCTGACGCTCTCTCCAGGGCCCATTTCTGTCTATGAATCCACTTAATTTTTGTGTTGGGCCTGACACCTGCAATAGGCCCATTACATATACTCTAGGACAATGGATCAAGTTTTACTTTTTATCACTAGTGGGCTCACCAAGAGACTTTAGGATGGATGTTGATTGGGCCCATTTATATGGACCATGTGTTTCACATTAAATTCACATCTCATCTAGGCCCACATCTGATCCATGTGTGTACTTCATAATGAGAAGTTGATCTGGCTCGTTCTCTAGATAGATAAATACCGATCATAGCTTTTATAAATATTCGGTATATAGGCTGATCCGTTCATAGTTATACACGCCCATGAATGGATCTACACATCTAGTTATTAAAAGTTAATGTTTCCTATCTATCATGAAATTGATATAGGCTATATCTATTTTACTCATTAATGATGACTTGATCATATGGAGTTTTGACGCGGCCCAGCTGTAGGCCCACTACCCATCCTTAAAGGTCTCATATAGACCATTGGATAATAGAGAGCGAAACATGTCCGTCTGTTTTCATCCATAGTTAATTTCTCTATCCTCCAATGATCAATATTGACCATCTTGTGGGTCGTATCAAACTAATTTAAGTATAATTCATTGAGGCAGAATTATAATCGCGATCCTAAGTCAATATTTGTATTATTGGATTGGTTGTGTTAGCCACCATAGTGACCTTAATAGATGAAAATATTATAAGTACAGAATTTTAACATTAGGATAAGAGGATTGCATACAGTTGCGTTCACATTTTTTCATGCATGCGGTAATGAAAACATAGACGATTACCACTTTGGCAGTCATGTGAACGGGTGAAGTAAATGGTGTTGGTAATGTAAAGCTGAAAGACTCATCTCATCCACAGGTGTTGAGTGTCTCAGATTTACATGACTGACATCACTTAGTTTCATGTTTAGGAGAATCACTAGCATATTATTATTACCACCCACAGGAGAAATAATGATGATGTAACAAATTCTCACCAGGATGAGATGGTTGGGCCCATCATCATCCTGGATGATTCAGTTGATGCCTCCCTTAACAACTGAATTGATTAATTTTTCCTGATATTTGTTTACATTCACTATATTGCTTTGTGAAATTATGAACTAATGTGAGTATAAATGCGTCTCTTTTATTTCAGTTTCAATTCCAACTAATTAGAATCAAGTCCCTGCCCTAAATAGATCTAATTATGCTCAATGATGTCTTCAATTAGATCTGGCCCTGATAACACCAGAACCACCAGAGCCAATCTGATAATGCCACTGAAGCTGAATATAATCGATGGGTTGCATGGTTTAGATCAAATGATACTTGCCTAAAAGTAATTAAGTATTCAATTTTTGAATCTATGAAGGGCGTCATGCCTGATACAGACAATGTCAAAACTTTCCTGACTGAAATGGAAAAAAGGTTCAAGAAATCTGATAAATCTGAAGTAGGCATCCTTCTGAATAAATTGACTCGCTCATCCTACGACGGAAAAGGTAATATCCGTGAATACATTATAGAACAAATCGAAGTTATTTCTAAGATCCGTTCTCTAGGGCTTGTACTCATTGATGATCAGCTAGTTCATTTGATCATGAACGACCTTCATCCCCAATTCGGCACGTTTTTAGTTAACTATAACACTCTGAAGGACATGTGGACATTGGATGAACTCATCACTCAGTGCGTCCAAGAGGAAGACAGGATCAGGCAGATGGGCAGAGTTCAAAATTTTAATATGGTGACCTCAGGTCATAGGCATGGGCAAGGGAATAAAGGTAAGAGGAAAAAGGAAACAAGGTTCTAATAATAGATTCTCTAGTCCTCCATCTGGAAACCATGAGAATCAATCTAAAAATGGATCTAAATATAAACAGGTTAAAGGTAAACCGTGTTTCTTTTGTAAAAAGATGGGTTATCTAAAGAAAGACTGCGAAGGTTTCCAGAATTGGCTCATAAAGATAGGTAATTATTCTATTCTTGTCTATTTTGAATCTAATCTAACTGATGTGTCAGCGGATTCCTAATAGATAGATTTAGGAACTACTATTCACATATGCACTTTTATGCAGGGATTACTAGAGGTTAGGCCACCAACTGATGCAGAGCGCTTAGTATACATAGGTAATGATGTCAAGGTAGACGTGGAGGCAATAAGAGTCCATAGGATTAAGTTGAAGTCTGGTTATTTTTTGGATTTAGTAGATGCATTCTGTATGTCGTCTATAAAATGCAATCTAGTTTCAATTCCTGTTTGGATAAATTTGGATATTCATTTCAATTTGAAAATAAAAGTTTTAGTATTTACTTTAATTTGATCAAAGTTGAGACCGACTCTATGCTAAACAACTTATACTAGTTAGACTTGATTGCCTCTCATGTCTATAATATTAATACCTTGCATGGAAATAAAGTGGGATCCAAGTGAAGGCTAGACTATGAGAATTCCTTCATGTTGTGGCACAGGCGGCTATGCCATATATCTCGTGAGAGAATAGACAGGCTTGTGAGAGAAGAAATTTTACATTCTCTAGACTTCTCTGACTATAAGTGTGCATTGATTGCATAAAAGGAAAACAGACCAGAACTAAAAAGAAAGGTGCAACCAGGAGTGTAGGTCTATTAGAGGTGATACATACAGACATTTGTGGACCATTTCCTACAACTTCATGGAGTGGACACAAATAAGGGCCATTCGCTAGATACCTGCAAGATTGTGGCATTGTTGCTGAGTACACTATGCCTGGTACTCCAGAGCAGAATGGTGTGGCTGAGAGACGCAATCACAACCTTATGGATATGGTGCGGAGCATGGTCAGTAATTCGATATTGCCAGAATCTCTGTGGGGTGATGCAATCAAAACTGTAGTTCATATACTAAATAGGGTTCCCAGCAAAGCAGTAAGCAAAAATCCTTTTGAGTTGTGGAATAGGAGAAAACCAAGTCTCCGATATCTACATGTTTGGGGTTGTCCTGCTGAGGCTAAAATCTATAACCTGCATGAAAAGAAGCTTGATCCTAAAATTGTAAGTTATTTCTTTATTGGATATCCAGAAAGATCAAAAGGATATCGATTCTACTGTCCTTCCCACTTTATAAGGTTATTGAGACTGAGAATGCCAGATTCATTGAGGACACTAAAAATAGTGGGAGCACGAACACTAGAAACTTTGTATTTGAGGAACAAAGAACTTTGACTCCAGTCATAGTCAATTCAGATCACGTGGATATTGATAATGCAGTTAATCCTGCAATCACTGCAGAACACCACGTCGAAATCATGTACAAACCATTGATGAGGAAAATCAAAATCAGACCCAACAAACAGAGCTATTGAGAAGATCTGAAAAAGAGAGAAGGCCTGTAAATCGAGACGATTACATCGTATACTTACAGGATCACGACTTTGACATAGGGGTAGAAAAGGATCCTGAATCCTTTACACAAGTTAAATAAAGTGTTAATCCTTATCATTGGTTTGATGCCATGAAAGACGAGTTGAAATTCATGAAAGACAATAAAGTATGCGATCTTATAGAATTATCCACTGGAATAAGGCCGATTGATTGTAAATGAATATTTAAAACCAAACAGGACTCCAAGGATAATATTGAAAGATATAAAGCCAGATTTGTTGCTAAGGGTTTTAACCAACGTGTGGGCATTGACTTTAAGGAGATTTTCTCACCTGTATCCAAGAAAGACTCATTCAAGATCATAATGACTCTTGTAGCTCATATGAATTTAGAGTTACATCAGATGGATGTAAATACTGCATTTCTCAATGGGGATCTTAATGAGAATGTGTACATGTTACAGCCCAAAGGTTTTGTAGTTACTGGCTCAGAACATTTGGTTTGTAAACTTAAGAAATCCATCTATGGGTTGAAACAGGCATCGCGACAGTGGTACCTTAAGTTTCATAAAGTAATTTCCTCATATGACTTTGTAGAAAATACTATAGATGAATGCATCTACATTAAAACCAGTGAGAGTAGGTCGTTATGATGATTTTATATGTTGATGACATTCTATTGGCTAGCAGTGATACCAGGATGTTGAGCGACACCAAGAAATTCTTATCTCAAAGATTTGAAATGAAAGACCTTGGTAAAGCTTCTTACGTCATCGACATTGATATTCGCCGTGACAAAACACATGGACTGCTCAGCCTGTCACAGAGGGCCTATATTACTAGGGTACTCGAAAGGTATGGCATGCAAAAATGTCCTTCCGGACAGCCGCCCATTGTGAAGGGCGACAAGTTTGGCCTATTTCAGTGTCCAAAGAATGATTTGGAAAAGAATTGAATGAAAGAATTTTCGTATGCATCAGTATAGGGAGTATCATGTATGCTCAAGTCTGTACGCGACCGGACATTGCCTTTGTCACTGGAATGTTGGGAAGATTCCTATCTAATCCAAGAATGCAACATTGGAGAGCTGCAAAGAAAGTATTACGGTATCTACAGAGAACAAAAGACTTCGGACTCACATACAGAAGATCTGATCAGTTGGAGTTGGTCGGATACTCAGACGCAGATTTTGCAGGCTGCGTTGATACTAAGAAGTCTACCTCAGGATACATCTTCATGATGGTTGGAGGAGCTGTATCGTGGAAAAGCGTGAAACAGTCTACCACAACCTCGTCCACCATGGAAGTTGAATTTATCGCCTGCCACGAAGCATCCAATCAGACACTATGGTTACAAACTTTCTTCTCAGGTTTGCAGGTACTGGAGCATATCCCGAAACCCTTAAGAATATTTTGTGATAATTCGACTACTATTTCTTTCTCTAGTAACAACAAGCATTCGTCAAGGTCGAAGCATATCGACATCAAATATTTTGTTATAAAGGAAAGAGTTCAGAATCATCAAGTGTCCGTGGAATTCATCGGCACTAAGCAGATGATTGCATATCCGCTCACTAAAGGGCTCCTTATCACGCTATTTCAGAGCATGTGACTTCCATGAGAGTCATTGATCCCACAAATGTTTTCAGTTAGTGGGAGTTGAGTGTATTTTGATTTTCACAGACATTTAGAAATCTCATTTTTTACAGTTTGTTTTAGGATGATTTTGATATAAAGATTTGTTTCTGCATCTCTATATATGTGCGCAAATTTTGAGTAGGTAGAACTGCAATCATGTCTCATTGGAGACAAGTAAAAGCTTCAGGACCTCTTAAGGATAGACACATATTATCACACTAAAGTATATAATCCTTATACCACATTTCTAGTTCGTGATCTATGTCGTTAAGATTGAATGTACTTGTAATTGCGCTTAGCCCCACTTCGCTTAAATTAAATGTTGTGATGACTACCGCATTTCGATACTGGCAGTCTTGATGGACCAGATTGAATAGCATTACTCATATTGTCCAACTATTTCATTGATTAACCATTTAGATGTTTTCTCAATATCAAAACTTATTTTCAAAATATTATTTTAAATGACAATCATTGACGTTGCTCAATGAGGCCCAAGTGGGAGAATGTAAGAACTCTATGTAGTGGGCCTTACTGATCAACGGTCTGGATTGTACTCCAGTTGGATTGTTTGATTGAGTTAATCAGTGGGCCCCACTTAAGGTGATACACTGCATAATCTATCTGCACAACACTGCGTATTTGGGGTGGAATGCTATAGCCTTACGCAAGGCAATTAGAGTCGAACTAGGACATGGCAATGTGGAGCGTGCGAGGGAGAGTTTTGATGGGTTTCAAACTCTCTCTCCACAGTCTCTATAATAAAGAGCTGGGTCCCCGATCCTACACCACGGTAGAATTCGAGTCTCATTTATTATATTATAGAAAGGGTGTGAAGGAGATGAAGATCCTAAGGTCTACAGGAATTCTGGTATTCTTATCTGGCTTCCATGACGGCGTCTCAGCTAGGTAAGCTATCTGAACCCCTGATCGCCATATCCCATGTACAGACAGATTCATGGGCTTATTCCGCATACATCTTAAGTCCCACACAAGGAGCAATAAACTCAAACATATGAAAAATTCAATATAATCCCATTAATAAATTTGTACATGTGTGAATAAGAATCTAGTCTAAGACCCGTGCTCCCACCATTCAGTCAATAAATAAATGCAGCTCTGACAATGTGTATTGCATTAGAAGTGACTAATCATTCTCTTTTACTACAGGGAACCAATCCAGGATCATAACCATCATCGTTGTTGTATTGGTTTTGGGATTGGCTCTCTTTGGTTCTTGCATCGACTGGCATTTTGGTTTTTGCATCCACCGGCATTTACAACGAAGATCTTTTTCGTTCTTGCATCTACTTGCATTTTGGTTCTTGCATCTACCGGCATTTACAACGAAGACAGAGACAACTCGAAGGTAAAGAAACTAAATAAACTTGAAGCCATCACCTAGGACTATCAACGTGCTAAGTTGGGCCATAGGCTTTTTTTGGCAACGTAACCATGGGTTGGGCCTGGGTTTAACATTTAGGACGAAAGCCTAGGATCACGTCATATTTTTTAACTCAAAACATAAATAGAAAGCATTCTAAGAAGGGCAATGGGGTAGGCTTAAAGCCAAGCCCAAGCCGAAGCTAAGGCCCATTTAAATCTTTCCAAGCCAATCTTAGGCCAATCTTCAGCCTATATTAAATTTCAGGCCTAAATTTTAATTGACAGGCATGAGGCTGTTCTTGACCCGATCCATTCTAGCCTATAATAAAGAAATAAATTCTTTAGCCTATATTATTTTGGGCCCGAGCGTTAGTGGGCAGGCCTCAGGCTGTACTTGGCCAAACCAAGCTTTACCAGCTAACAACCTTAGCAATAACAGTTGGAATTTACCCGTGAAAGATCTTATTTTCTCTTAATTGTGCTTCTAATCTTTTCAACTTGGTCTGTCAATGGTGAGGCCCACCCAACTGAAATACGGATTATTAATGCCATTGTTGGGCCCTTCAAAGAATGCATACCTGTATAGAAACATACCATGGTAAATACAAGTCACCAATTTCCTATTGTAAATAGACCATTGACTATCATCATATCTTGAATATCTAATTCAAAGCACTATTAAGATTGAGAATCATATGAATGGGCTGGATCATTTGATCATGTAGCCAAAGGCCCATGGATCGGGTAAGCAAGGGACCACGATCACCATTTAATGGAATCGTCATCAGGTACGGATTAAGCAACAATTTCATAGTTTTACATCAGACAGAGAAGAAGATCATCATGCATCATCACATCGTGTGGGGACTCAGAATGGTTTGGAATGAGAGTATGATTAAAGCCTTTTTATTTTTGATTTTTTATTAATTTTTTTTTCTTTTTATTTATTTATTACTTTTTCTTTCATTCTTTCTAGCTCTTTTGATTTCTATTTTCCTTTGTTTTCAACAATAGAATTTTCGTGTACTATTATTGTCTTGATAGAGCAACTGTGATTTTTTTTAAAATTTATTTATTTATTTGCATTTCAGTTTTAGTAGCTTGGATAAGTATATAGCCTTATTCTAAGAATACAATAATTGCCAGTTATTTGTTTGCCATCCTTGCAACTCATTCATTACTTTTTGTGTTTTAGGATGCATTGCTCAAGAAACTTCTTGATGATGACTACTTATCAGAAGAAGGTTAGTATTAGATTGTTACCCTTCCAAATGCCATTTAAAGTGGCCTTTATAAAGCATTTTTAGAAGCTTTGGTTTTAGATTTTTATTATGTCCCTAAACATTATATTATATTTTAGGTTTTATTCGGTAGTTTGAAATATTGGGTTTTCCAATTTATTTGGACCTAACTGGAGTTTTCCAATCCTAATCTGTCCCAACCTGACCTGAACTCAGGTTGTTTAAGTCGGGTTTGGGTCAACCAAACCCAAGTTGCAGCCCTCAACTCAGACATCTAATAAGGTTGCGTCTGAGGTCTTGACTGCTGGTTAATACATGTTTACTTTCTGACTGAGCCTGTCAACTATGAGATTTTGCTACTCTTGGTTCATACGGCTGTTAATACAATTTGATATTATTATCATTATAATTATGTGTCTATGTATTACAGAATTATATGATCCTCAGGTCCTGAGTTCCTACCTGTGGGTCTTGTAGTCTGATGATCCAGACCTTTGATTTGATGGAGCTTCCTAGGTATAGTCGTATAGACCATGCCTCAGAAATATCTCGACTGGCAGTCCTAACCCCTCGCTCTGTTGTCGGCAAATAGGTGGTTAGGGAAACTGTTATAATGATCCAGATTCAACTGAACAAGGCAAAAGATTGGACGGATGCCTCAGAAATATCTCGACTGGCAGTCCTAACCCCTCGCTCTGTTGTCAGCAAATAGGTGGTTAGGGAAACTGTTATAATGATCCAGATTCAACTGAACAAGGCAAAAGATTGGACGGATACAAGGGGGTCCATGTACGATAGGGCCCTTCCACCAATGATCTGGATAGCCAGATCCTGCACACCACTTCTAGGAAATCAGGATTTGAGGATAATACATATTCTGAACCAACTAACATATAATTCCTCAAACACATGTACTTACACTTGTCATTTCTCTCTTTGGAATTCTTCAGGCATTGGAGCAGATGGGTCTTGTGGATGAAGTTGTCAATGATCCAGAGTATGTTGCCGTCTTTGTGACTATGATATCCACGTTGCTTTTGTTTTCATGACTAATCAAAACATGTTTATCACAATGTTTAAAAATTTAAATTAAAAAGAAAAAAAAAAAAAAGAAAGAAAGAAAGAAAGAAAGAAAGAAAATCATGTCTAGCACACATCGTTGGGAATTTTTTAAACGTCTCTCTTCATTTGGTCTTTATTTTTAGCTTCATGATGGCTAATGACCTTTACTTGTTTTTTGCTGTGCAACTACGAGTTCGAGTTCCGTACTCGTGATGATAGACCAAACCTTAAGTTTCAGTTTTTTAATTTTTTATTTTTTTTACAATATTTCTTCCGGAAGATTGAGATTGTTTATTGCTTACCTCAGTGGTAGGGTCTGAGCCTATTCCTCAATGGTTGGCAGCCTCCATCTCAACATTGAGTTCTTAGGTTCAAGCTCAAGTTACCTATAAAAAAAAAAACCATTGTTTATTGCCTACATTTAGTTCAGTTCAAGAAGATAACTAAAAGTTCAAGTTCATGCTCCTACGGGTGTATTTACATGTTTGTGTACACATACATATATGTATAGTGTTACTCACAAATAATCCACACGTGCAGATTGTGTATGTCTCATGACGTATGATCCACTCATTGGTTTGTTGTGTAGGCTCATGTCGTTCGTTTTTGCAATTTGTCTAATTCATGTACCATACTCAGCAAGTTTGATTGAGCAGTGCAATGTTTTTAACATGTTGTATTATGCAGAATTAATCAACTGATTCACAATTAAGGCTGCAACTTGGGTTTGGAGCAATTGGAATTTGACCGATCCAACCTGAGTTTGGGTTGCTTCAGTCCTCGGGTCAGGTTAGGGTTGAAAAACTGCAACCCGATTGAAATCGAGTTGGGCTTGGGCTGACTAAATTCGAGTCGGATTAAGTCAGGTCGGGAATAATCTCATGTTTTTGGGTTGGGTCGGGTCAGTTTTGGGTTGAATATAGAGGATTGGGTTGGAATGTGGTTGGGTCGGTTACATCGCATCAAACTGCAACTTAGTCCCCTTAGTTGACTCATGGTTCCATCATGTGCCAAGTGAATTGGGTAACTATCATGGTTTTATGACTCGTACGAGTCTGATGCGACTTTTTTTTTTTTTTTTTGATTGCGCATTTTCTCCTCGTATTTACAGGTAAAATTTCCTCTTTTGATGGCTAGAAAATTGGGCAGCAACCGTGGCAACGACAGCCATATCCGCCGCTGTCTATGGCCACTTGCATGTTTGAAGAAATGCTTCAACCAAGAATCTTCCGCAAAACTGTCAATCATTGCTGGTTACTGTAGCAATCTATTTCTGACATTCCATTGCACTATATTGATGATGCATGTGAGTGGCAATGGTAAATGGTAGTGATGATATGGAGAAAGAAAAAGAGAAGGGCAGATGCGAGAACAAGAAGCCGAGCGAGCTCCCCATGATGACTTTGATGCAGAACACGACAATGACGAAGATTTCGAGAAGCTCGCCAGGAAACTCAGCTACACCTCCGTTTGTTCTACAGAGGCTGATTTTGAAGTCGACGAAGATGACAAGAATATCGACCTCGGTCCTCAGTTCTCTCTCAAAGAACAGCTCGAGAAGGACAAGGTCCACCTCAAAAATCCACCACATTGCTTTTTCATCCTTTTTCTTTCTGGTTTTTTAAAATAGATTAGTACATTTATGTACTGGTTTTATGAGGAAAAGGGTGTCTTTTTTCTTTTTCTTTTTTCTTTTTTGTAAAATAGAGGCTCCTTGTCTTCTTAATTGATTTTTTGAAAAAATGGGTTTTTGTGGGAATGGGTTTTCTGTAGCTACTTTTCACCCAGTAATGTCGGCATTGATGTAGTATCACATTACTTAGGACTCGAAATGTTTTGAAGGCTTCAAATCTAGCACAAATGCCATAGCTATTGTTGTTGTCTTTTTTGGCGAACATTTCATACAATTAGAGGTGCAATTGTTAAGGCCCCTTGTTAGACATTTGGTATCGGCCAAATTTTTACTAATTTTCAGTTTAACCTTCTGTTGTTTCAATCTGAGCATTAGGATTTCTATGTCAGTTGTAATGACCTTTGCATCTTGTGTGGAAATCACAAACTAGGAGTATTATCTAACTCTCTTTTCTTTTTCTTTTTTTCCTTTTTTTTTTTTGATTTTTGATTTTTGATTTTTTTTTTTTTTTTTTTGAAAAACATAAGGTCCCTTGTTAGATGTTTGGTATCAGGCAAATTTTGAGTAATTTTCAGTTTAACCTTTTGTTGTTTCAATCTGAGCATTAGGATTTCTATATACCTTTGCATCTTGTGTGGAAATCACAAACTAGGAGCATTACCTGACTCTTTTTTTAATTATTTTATTATTTATTATTTTTTGCAAAACATAGCTTCAGGAAAAAGGACCCCCACTCTATGTGAAGTTGTTGTTATAGTAATGAGCATTTGAGCTCTAGAAAAATCAAATTATTATATCCCCTTCGTTTGTTTTCTTCCATGTCTCTAAGTTTTAGTAGAAATGATATGATGATATGATATGCATGCATGCATGAAGTTCTTTTTTTTTCTTTTTTCTTTTTTTTTTTTCTTTGTTTTTTTTTTTTTTTTTTTTTTTTTTGAAGCATGCAAAAGAAAGAAGCCATCTCTTGGATGCTAGCTAAAGATGCATATATTACCATCATGGATATGTTTTCAAATAATTACATATACTATAGCTCACGGTCACCTCCATTAATACAGAACAAAAAGATCACCGATCAGCGATGTACCATCTCAAAGAAGCATAGCTCCCACGCTGTGACAAAAGAAAAACTTGAAAGTCTTGACAGAATCACATACTACATACATCAACCAGAGCAAGTTTAGCTGTCTCCAACATGATACATGGCATTCTTCTGACCAAAATCAGGACTTGTCAAAATAGAATAGACCTAAAAAGAAGCTTCTCAACTAACCTGTTGCCTCAGAAGTCCAAGATCAAAGAAAAAAACTTCCTAGGGCAGAGCTTGAACACTTCGAGATTACACAAACTGACTTACAACAATCACTCGCACCTTACAAAGCATTGAATTACTTATACTTCAACATCTTAAGTTCCAACACAAGGATGCATGCCTGAAGTTCATTTTGTAGTCAAGCCCTGTAAAATCCCTGTCATCAGTTCTCATAGAATTGTTTGATTTAGAACTGCATGCTATTGGGAGTGAAGTTTTGTGTCTAGGTAATGGGTTGTATAAATCAGGGCTATATTAAGTTGTGCCGACCCATTTAAGTCACTTCTTGTTTTGTTTCTCCTTACCCTTCATTCCCATTCTTGATCATTATGTAAGTTCAATTTGACTGAATTGTCTCACATCTATATATGAAATGGGGATAATCTTGCAATATTTTGGTCTTAAGTTTGTAATTTCAAGTTCTAGGAGGTTAATCTACAGAAATTAGACTGCTCCTCATCCAACAACGAGCAAGCTATGGTGCAAAAAAAAACATGCCAATCAGGTGATCCTAAGCTTCTGATCAATAGCCCGAAAATGGACAGTCAAGGTCGACCGGAGAAACAAAATAGATCCATCATTTTGAAGCATCTAGTAATAGATCACTCTTTGTGTTTTTTATGATTCTAAAATAACACTTTGATTTGATGATACTAACCATGTGATTTATGTCTCATAAGCCATGGACAGATGTAACAAATTAACCCCACTCAAGGGGTTAGGTTCATCAAATCGGCATGATTCGTTGCAACATGGCTTCCTTCTAGTTGAATGAATGAATGCATGGTTCAGATCGACAATAGGTCACCTTGTGTCCCGTTTAAAAGGTATGGTGATTGTATCGCAGGTTGTTGAAGCCCATCGTTCAAACACTATCATGTCTTGATTCTCTCCAGAATCTTATTTGAAAACAAAAAAGTATCAGCGATCTAAGCTAATGTTTACCAACTTTGAGAGTGCAAGTCAGGCACCCAAATCCAGCACATTATCAATGGTTCTATAGGCTGTACTGGCATGGGCTTCCAGGTGCATTATATGATTATTCCACATTTTCTATGTGTAATTATAAATTTTGTAATGACTGCTTTGTGTAACTGGTGGCATGATGATGTTTGTGTACTTACTACTTGCATGTATCCAGTAAAATTTTCTAATTGTAATATAAGTCTAATGGATTATCATTGAAATCAATTATGCTTATAGCATATGAAATTGGTTGGAATGGTCAGTTATTTGACAATGTGATTTTGTTTGTTCAGAACTGTGTATAGTGGTATATGGTATGTTTACTTGGGAGCTTTGGATCTAGTTGAATCTTACTAATGTCACAGTTTCTTCAATGTGTTTATTATCATATTTCTTCCGTACTCTAAATGGTTTTGGACTTATTTTATTAGCTTTTGACTGGAGTACCCTATCCAAAACAGTCAGGTAATTAACACAATACTGAAACCAATTTGAAAAAGATTGGTAGCATGGCCTCCTCGGCTGCTGCTGCTAATTCATCACCTAAGGGAAAAGGCATGGTTCCCTTGTATGGACATTACTCTGGAGGCTCTGACTTTGGCAACAACAGCCCCAAGCTTGATCAGCTGATTCAAGAAGTGGCACATCATAGCATAGATGCTGCAGAAGATGGTGCATGGGAGGTCTGTGGTAAGAAATCTAAGAACTGAACTGGGAATGATGTTGAGATACAGAGAGGAGCCTCAACTGCTGCCCCAAAAGCCTGGGGGCATCCAGAAATGTCTCAAAAGTTGTCCATGTCTGATAATGGTCAAACAGGATGGGCTTCTGAAATTAATTGGCAGACACAGACAGTTGATTCTAAGAGACAAGCTGGCAGAGTAAATGCAAAGCCAGTGTAATCTACTAGGTCTGGTTCCTCAAATGTTTCTGAGTCTAAGACTTCAAAAGATGTCTGAATCAAGAATAATGCTAGTTCAAAGCTTCATTCTCAGGGATCTCCTGCAGGAGAAGACTCTGGGTCTGACAAAGGCGACCAACAACCTGACGATGCTTCTGATGATGATGAACATGTGGTGGACAATGATGAGGATCTGGAAAGTGATGACTATGATTCTGATATGAGTCAAAAGAGCCATGAGACAAGTGGTTCATGGCATTCTTTAAAGCATTGGATAGTTTGACTGTTGAGCAGATAAATGAGCCATCAAGGCAGTGGTACTGCCCGGCATGCCATGATGGCCCAGGTGCTATTGATTGGTATCGAGGTCTACAACCTCTTATGACTCATGCAAAGACAAAAGGTGCCTAAAGGGTGAAGCTACATCGGGATCTTGATGAACTCTTGGATGAGGAACTGCATATAGGAGGGGAACTTCAGTAATTCCAGCTGGTGAGTTATTTGGTAAATCGAAGGGTCTGCGTGAGACTACAACTGGCCATGATATCGTCTGGCCTCCAATGGTTATTGTTAGAAATACAATACTTAAGCATGATGAAAACGGAAAGGTATATTCAACTTTGTTACTTTCATGGTACTACTATTAAATCGTCGTTTAGCCATTGCATGCAGTTATAGTGTTCACTAAAGAAATAGCTGTTCTGGTTGCATATGTATCCCATCATGATGTTTCTCTGAAAACAGAATCATGCCATTTGCATTGAGATCTTTTTTTGAGTCAAAATTATCATTATCCTTGCTGGTTCTGTGGTTCTCTTGTTGTAACTATGATCCTTTTGGTGGCCAGAGTCTGAATTCACCAATACTAGTGTTTGTCCAAAGCAAGGAAAGAGCAAAGGATCTATACAAGGAATTAGCATTCGACAACATAAAAGCAGACGTTATGCATGCAAATTTGACTCAGACACAGGTAACTTTGTGCCTTGCATTATCAAATGGTTAAGGTCAACCAACGCTAGTAGATTATGAATAAATGATAGCTCTAGGACTACCATCTGCATTGTTGTATATCACAGTAGCTTGAATAGTTTGTTTCTTCTTCTATTGTATATTTTTCAATAGTTTAAAGTGAAATATGTGCACTATTAATTTAAAAAAAAAAAAAAAATTGTTTCCACAGCAAGAAAATGCAGTTGAAAGTTTCAGGGCCGGAAAGACGTGGGTTTTAATTGCCACATATGTTATTGCTCGGGGTATGGACTTTAAGGGCATCAACTGCGTAATAAATTGCGATTTCCCTGAATCAGCAGTAGCTTATATTCACTGGATTGGTAAGGCTACTCAAATGATTCCTGTCCTAAACTGTGCACCAGTAAAACATCTTTTGTGCTTCAATTTTGTTCTTTTTTCTTTTGGCCCAACCTCTGGTGTGATGAAAACCCCAATCATGTCATGGAATTCCATATAATTTCTGCTTCAATATTGATTCTATTGACACCCAACACAGCCATGTTGAAGTCTTTTAACTTCCTAGGAATACATTGATTTGGCATTTTAAGGATTGAAAAAACAACCCCCAAATATTAATATTAATTGTTCATTCTTAATTCATGTTTATCTGTTTGTGCACACAAAAATCTAGGAGATATAAGTTCGACTGTTTGAAATTTCATGATTAGTGATGCTAATTTTAGTTATTTAGTGGGCAGAGTTAGTCCTCAGTACTGCTCGAAGTAAGTTCGCTTGTTGTCCATCCACTTCTGCTGGCCCACAGATTTTTGTGCAGCTTCCATCCACTTCTGCTGGTCCACTTAACAAAAAGATTAAAATTGTAGTAATTGCCTATTCTTTGCTGATCTTATAAACCATGTAGCTGTTCGTGATTCATGGTTCTGCCAGTGTTTTGGTTATTAACTCTTTAATGATACTGTTCTGCCAGCTCTTGCTGACAAGAATGTTTTAACAAGTACTCCACTTCCAAGAGGTCAGGTGCTTGCTAAAAAGGTGGTTGAACCCAATGGTGATCATGCCAGTCATCTTTACACATATGCAACTTGACCGTCCACATATGGATGAATGGCATGGATAAAACATATGTATCAATCTTCATTTTGTCTTTTCTGTCTTCGTTTCCCAGGGTGCTTTTAGTGTAGCAGGGGTATATAGCCGAGGGTTGTTTTTCTTTCCCTGCCCAAAAAATCTCATGTACAGCGTTGATCCCATGTTAATAAAATTTATATATTAAAAAATAATAATAATAACATATGTATCAATCTAGAGCCCATTTATGTAGTGGATTTCGAAATCCACCAAAATTCCTAAGTATTAACTATTGAGCATGGATGAAATAATAACTGGACTAATCCAATATTTCACATCGTTTCGGATATATGTGAGAAATATAGTGGTAATGTTATCACCACAAAGGTAAAAACCGCCATGGGCCCATTTGTGATATGCCGAGGACATCTTCACCAACCATTATGCATGCCATCATGTTTAGGTATGACCATCAGGCCAATCCAAGACTCAGGAGGGCCAAACCGCAAGCAAAAAGAAAAAAAGAAGGGATGACTATCCTTGATTATTACTCTACCTGTGCAGCTTGCCAGGCAATATGGCAAAATCAGTTGAGGTTATTTTCCGATCACTACCAAAAAATTGAGCAATGGCTATGGAGGTTGAAAGCTTTTAGCTACGCAAATAATCCACAGCAGTATAGCTAGGGATTTAATCCATAGCTATATCCTAAGTGCTCTATAGCTAAATCGTACCTCCCCACCTAAAACATATTAAATATAGATGGTGCTTAAGGGGATCCATGAGGTCCATTGGAATATATGTGTTTGATCTAAACCGTTCAAAAATTCTGATATATAATTTTAGTGTATTAGCCCAAAAATTATGTAGATTAAATGTCTAAGTGGACCACACCATAAGAAATAATATAAATTAAATTTCTACTGTTAATATTTTGTGTGGTCTCCTTATAGATTCAATCTAACTAATTTTCTGTATTACACTTAAAATAATAATTTAAAATTAATGAACAGAGTGGATATATGAAATACATCGCAGTGGGCCCCATGGTTCTAAAACCATAAAACGTCCCGGAGCCGTCCGTCACCCACCCCTCCAAATCCCAAAATCCCAAACCCCTCTAAAAACAAAACCTTCCCGTCCGCCATTTTATCCCGTGCGCTGACGAAACCCATCTCTCAAGCTCTCTCTCCATCTCCATTTCGTCATTTTCCAGTGGCGGGGTTGCTGCGACAGCCGCAGATCTTCTCTTCTTCCTACCCCAATAGGAAGAAGAAGAAGGAGATCCTGAAGATGTCATTAGAGCCGCAGATTCCATTCCCTTCTGGTCCACCGACTTCGATCACGATGAGATCTACGTCCCAGATCCATTCTCCCCTGATGTCCATGATTTTCCTCCCTCCCAACCCCCCTCCAGCCACCACCCCATTCTCATCTCCGATACAAGCAACGAAGAGGACATCGACATCGACATCGAGATTGACACCCGCATCCGAGAATTTAAAGAATCTGGCTCCGATTCCGAATATTTAGACGGTGGAGATGAAGAAGAGGAGGAAGAAGATTAGGTAAGTCTCATCTTTGATCTATTCGATCGATGCCCGCAACAAATCCAAGACGTTGATTATGATTCTGTTATGAGCCCATTACCGGAAATGAATGAACCCGTTGATGTTATGATTGGTGAGGATTTTGGGGACGGGTTCTTCATCGGCCAGCGGAATTCGGTGTCTGAACCTGGGGAATCGTTTGGGGTTCTTGCTGTTGAGCCGGACGGTCTCCGGATTGTTGTGATCGGATCGGATTCTGATTCGGATAACTGCCCGATGGTTGGGGCGAATTGGAATTCTGATGGGGAAGATGCGCCAGAGTATCCTGGTCTGTTTGGGACGCTCGGCCAATCTCGGGATTAAACCTTCCAATCCCTTTTAATCCCTTGAACCAAACACGTCCCAAGCAATTTTGAAGGGATTAGGGTGGATTGGATGGAATTTAAAGGTAATGATGGTGATGTCAGTGGATTGTCTTAAGATCCATGGGATTGCAACATCCCAGGATCCAGACTCATTTGCAATTGAATTGTTTATTATTGCCCTGAGAATTGCAACATCCCGGGATCCATGGGATTGCAACATCCCGGGATCCAGACTTAAGGAACAAATGGCTTAAAGTAGGGGACAGAAATATGAAATTCTTTCACGATTCAGTTTTGGACAAACAGAGAAGAATGGTTATTGGGAAAATGAAGACTTCTTCAGGGGAAATTCTAGAAAAAATTAAAGATATCTTTAGGGAGACCGAAGGATACTATAAAGTCCTTTTCTCCTCAGAAGGCAGAGATGTCAATGAAGACATCATTTCTAGCATTCCGATGATAGTGACCGAGCGGATGAATGAAAACCTTCTGAAGCCTCTTTCAATCGAAGAAGTTAAGGTCGCGACTTCCTCAATCCCGATCGATAGAGCTCCTGGGCTGGATGGTTTTGGAGGAGCCTTTTACTCTTCCTGCTGGGAAGTTAATGGCAACGACATCTTTGAAGCAGGAAAAAATTTCTTTGCAGGAGGGCCTCTGCTCAGATCATTCCAATGCACCAAATCTGTCTCATCCCAAAGACGAGCAATCCTAAAATCATTGCAGATTATAGACTTATTAACCTTTGCAATGGCATTATGAAGATCTTCTCTAAGATTATAGCATCCAGGTTGGCCTATTTTCTCCCCTCCATTATCTCGGAAGAACAAGGAGTGTTTGTGAGAGGTAGATCTATAGTGAAAAACATCTCCATCGCTAGAGAGATGATTCACGAGCTGGACCACAAAATATTTGGAGGCAATATTATTCTTAAGCTTGATGTAGAAAAAGCATATGACCGGGTTGAATGGAGTTTTCTTGCTCAAGTGCTTAAGAAGTTTGGATTCGACCAGAGATGGATCCTTCCAGTGCAACGCTACTGGATACGGAGCTGGTTTTCTATTCTTATCAATTGTAGAGCTTTCGATTTCTTCCAATCTACCAGTGGATTAAGACAGGGGCACCCTCTCTCTCTATCCCTATTCATTCTTGCAGCTAAAGTTCTTAGTCGAGGCATCCGAAACTTATTCACTACAAGGTTTTGCCAAGCGTTCAAGCTTCCCCAAAATTGTCCCATGGTAACTTATTTTTCACTGATGATGCAATTTTGTTCCTGAATGGAAGGATAGCTATAGTGCGTGCGCTCCTCAAGTTCATTGGAGAATATAAAAGTGCTTTAGGCCAAAAGGTGAATGCCAGTAAATCCTCCTACATCGTCCTGAAGAAAGCATCATCAACTAAAGCTCGCAAAATCAGGCAAATGACAGGATTCAATCAGGCTTTTCTCCCATGCACATACCTAGGTGTTCCTCTCATCAAAGGCAAAACCCAATCCCCTCTCATGATGCTGCTCATCCAAAAAATCTTAAGCAGAATCGAGGGTTGGAAAGCCAAAATCCTCAACCCCGCAGCAAAGGTAGTCTTGATTAAACACGTATTGACGAGTATCCCAATTCACGTAATGTTTGCAGTGAACATCCCCAAAGCTATTTACAAAACGCTGGAGGTGGGCTTCACCAATTTCTTTTGGGGCAGTGCGGAAGGAAAGAAAAAGAAACACTGGGTGAGGTGGTCTAGGATATGTTTTCCCATCGCTAAGGGAGGCCTATGAATCAAAAGCATGGAGCGTGTAATACGAGCCTTTAGAATCAAAATGGGCAGGAATCTCTTGGAAGGGAAGCCTCTATGGGCGAGATTCATGTCGGCAAAGCATATCAACAAAGTTATTAGCTCCAGAGGCAGGAATATCACAGCAGCTTCAACCGTATGGAAGAACGTGATCAAAGTGTTACCTTTTGTGATTCTCTATTCCAAATGGCTCATTGGTGAGGGAAGAGTCAATTTCTGGAATCACAACTGGTCAGGGGGAGGTTTCTTAGCTGGAGCAACCTTAAGCCCTATCCCGCATCGCCTTTGGGACGCAATGGTGAGGGACTTTAATCCTCTATCCGGTAGGTGAAATTTGTCAGATCTTCTGGAGATTTTTCCAACAACTACCCTTCAGTAAATTAAAGACAGCTCTGTGGCTCTTTCGTACAAGGAAGATATCATGGTGTGGGACCTGACAGCCTCAGGCAGATTTACACTGAAGTCTGCTTGGAATAGATCTCGTCAACAGTAGCCAAAGCTCCAATGGGCCACGTGGGCTTGGAATAACACTCTTCCGCTGAGGATTGGTTCGTTCCTTTAGAAGATTATGCAGAATGTTGTTCCTGTGGACATTGCTATTCAAAATTCTGGTGTGTGCTTGGCCTCTAGGTGTGAATGTTACAGGGTAGAATATGGGTGTTCTCTAACTAGTCAGGCCATCAATCCTAGAGCAGTGTAGAGCCAATTGTTATTATCACACTAGGGGATCCATAACCCTTTGCATTCTCTATCCCAACAGACTACGACATCTGTCTTGGCAGCCACTCCTCATTTCAGGGCAGCTCCATTAGCATGACACGCTTCCAACCAGCAGACTCTCCACCATTGCATAGAACAATCGGCCCTCCCTAGACGCAGATCACCTCTCCTAGGCAGCCTCATCCTTCTACCACCTCTTCTCCTCATAAGGAAGATCTTGATCACCTATTCTGTCAAGGGATCATTGCTAGAGAGGTATGGGCTCATTTCTCCCGAATCTTTGATATTCCCTTTATTCCCGATAAGACCATCCATCTCAGAATTAAGTATTAGTCCTTCAAGGCGTCCCACTCCTCCCGCCTCAAGCAGTTGTTGGGGCTGACTCCCTGTTTCATTTCTTGGGAGTTATGGCCGAGCCGCAGCGCTTCCAGATTTGAAGGTGTCAAGATGTCAGTCAGTCAGATCATCTCTAGAGTTTCCAAATGGCTACAGGAAGTTGGAAACCCAATGCCTAAGAAAGAGTCCAACTCTTTAAAGGAAACCGCCACTTTTCAATCCCTTCGTTTGGAAAATATCAATTTTATTCTAGTCGAAAAACCCCTTGTTGTCAAATGGACAAAGCCGAGATGTGGATGGCTCAAGTTGAATGTTGATGGCTCTTCGCGTGGGAACCCAGGGGAGAGCAGAAGAGGAGATGTTTGCAGGGACTCCCAGGGGCGTCTCATCTTTGCTTTTCACAGGAACTACAGTCCCACTACGAACACGATCGCGGAAGCCCAGGCTATGCTTGATGGCATCGTCATCTGTTACAAGTTGGGCCTTTTGAACATTTCTATTGAATTTGATTCCAAGATTGTAGTGGAAGCAGCCAACGACCCCTCGGCCCACTACCCGTGGAACATATGATATAGGATGGGTAGCATCCATCATATGAGTTGCCCGCTCAACCTCAATTTCAGGCACATCTTCCGTGAGGGCAATTCCATGGTGGATGCATTGGCTAGGTTGGCCAGCAATCGGTGTGCCAACAACCTCTATAGATCCCGTGCTAATCTTCCGAGGAGCATTAGGGGGTCTATAGTTCTAGACAAGGTCAAGATTGGTAGCCTGAGAGTCTAATGTTTCCCTTTCTAGGCATAGTCAGAAAGCTTACTCCCGCTTGGTCTGGCCCTGGCCCTGTAGTTTGTGGCTAGCCTGCTAGCCTTTTTTGTCCATAGCTTTGTGTGAGCTTTGGTAAATGATAGGCATGGTCTGAAATGTTTTTGTTAGGACCTGCCCGAACGGTTGTATATCTTTTACTATTAATAAAATTCTGGTGACTTCGCCCCACTTTTCAAAAATAAAAATAAAAAAAAACAACACTATCAATAAGTTCCGCTTCTGTTTGGTATTTTGGCTCATGATTTTTCTTAGATGAGATTATTATTATTATTATGTTTTAATTTCTTGGATGAGAAACTATTTGGTATTTTGGCTCATGATTTGGATTTTTGCAGGGATGGTGTCAGTGAAGGCTAGTTCAATCAAATTTTGCTTTATGAGTTGGATGCAATTAGGAAGGTGATTTTCCATACTTGGGTCTGAGTTGCGTTGTCCTTCTATATGAATATGTGGGAGCGTGTGCACCCAAACTGATTGACCCAATTTAATTAAATTTGCTAATTGGGGTTGGATTTAGGCCCATGAAACCTGAACTGACAATAAATCATGCCGAGATCAAATATATGAATTTGTAGTCTTTTCCTTTATTTGATTATATTTATCATTTAAATCATAAAAAGGCAATCTTTAGGTGAGGGATTCTAATTCTGAACCTCTTTGTATTCAAAGCCATTTTGATTCTAATTCTGAACCTCTTTATATCCAATTCTCTTACTCTTGTCCAAATACGGATGCACCCTCACAAATACTTTTGGTATGGGTTCTTAGTAGTGAATTATTTGTTAAGCTATTTATTGAGTATTTATTATTTTTTATGTTGATACACCAGGATGTAGCTACCTTGTAGCAGCAACCAAGCTGCACATTGTCCCTAAAAACATCCCTTTCAAAGTAGAATGTATAAACTGTAAAATTAAGAGAGTGGTTTGGTCTTCGATGATTTAGTAGTTTATATGTGGCAGAGTATACAGTGAAATCAGGCAGAAATTCGTCAACTGTAAGATCTCATGCCTTTTTTTATATATATTTCTTTTTTGAAGTAAATCACATCATTGAGTGGGCCCCTCCTTTCATTGACTTGTATGAGAAGGAACGCATTCTTACTAGGCCATTGAAAGTCATAGGATATGCTATCCAAATCATAGAAAATTGTTGAAATGTAATTAATTTATTTTTATTATTTTTTTTCTTATAGGTTGCAGGCAAAGACAGATGATGGCTAGATGGAGGGATTTCTTTTATATGTATTTAGAACATTTTTTTAACATATTCTTGAAAATATTATACAATTTTCATTGTAAAGTAATACAATTTATTTAATATTCATTTTTAATTGTGTTGTGCAACATTTTTTAGGTTCTAAATATTTAAAAACAATACAGGTTTCAATTAAATATAAACAATCAAATGGATTAAGAAAAAAAATTAACTCACGGTCAACACCTTTACAAGCGGCCACCAATTTTTACCGATGCATATTTAAAGGTTTTCCAAGCATTTTCTATGGCATATATCAGTGTTTCATGATATTTGATAGATTTGTCGAGAGCCTTTTATTAATGTCTTGATAGATCCATATCGACGTATACCAACGCTTAAATATGTCTAAACAACACTTAAATATACTTTTACTGCCGCTTTGATATGTTTAAATGACGCTTATGCAGGCCTTTACTGGTGTTTCTGTAGATCTTTATCGGTGTTTTTATAGTTTTTACTAGTGTTTTTTACAGTTTTTATCAGCACTTTTTACGTCTTTTACTGGTGCTTTTACTATTTTTTACCGGTGCTTCTTTAGACTTTCAGGTGGTCAGCATAAACGCCTATAAATGACAATAACCGCCGGTAAAAGTCTCCATTATAGTGGCGGCCATAAAAAATGCCAAAAAAAAAACACGACCACTGGGAAAAGATACATTGACGCCCCCCTAGCGGCACATGTACGACTACCGATAAAAGCATTACCGGTGGTTTTTTGGACTTTTAGGGGCGTTTTTGGCCGCTGGTAAAGGTCCATTTTATTGTAGTGTTAATGTGTAGGCCGGTAACTGTATGTGCAGCTCTCTCTATCTATAAGCTACTATATGTGCAAAATTGGCATATGCCCAGTATCCAGCTCCTCCACATGATAAAATGCTTAATAGCTAAGATATATATCGGTTTCATTATTCAATAAAGCCAAACATAGATATATATTCTTGTCGTTGAGGCATCCACAAGAAACCTGGTTGTTGATGCATAACAAGATACAACAAGCCCCATCTTCTAAAGTGGAATAGGGTCCACAAACAGTGACGCAATATGTTCTTTGGTCTCAACGCTTGCATCGGTATATCCATCTCGATGCTGGTATATGATTTCGAGCTCACGTGTAAAATTCAGGATAACATTGATCACAGCCGTAGGTACCGGAGTCGGTTTAAGACATTCCTTGTTGATGTCTCTCCATCCACTTGCAACCATTTCTCGGAGCTTTTGAATACTTTCTTGGTAGGAGGTTTCATGCTCTTTCATGTAGCACTCTACTGAGGATGAAACATGCTTCCTTTCTTGCTCAAGCTTCACACATATTAGAAGAAGGGAAAAAAAAAATCATTCATCTCTATTAAACAAGTTTGTGAAATTGTAAACATCCCATTAAAATAGATTATTATTATTTACAAAAATGGACAAAAGGTTTCACAGCTAGAGCTTATTGTCTTTTATAATCAAATTGGGCCATCTATATTCTTTGCTAATGGCTAGATGTTGTTATTGGCCAATAAAAATTATTGTTAAAAAGACAAAAAATCTCCAAGAAGAGCCAATGAGATTAGTGGTCATCGACTGAAGATTAGCTTTTTATGCTATAGTTAATTTGAATAAATTTTAGTGTATATTATGTCATCAAGGAAGTAGTCAAATAAAAGTGTTGAAGTGGAGATCTAGAATTTTAAATTTTCATGAAATTATCATTTTAACAATTTTTTTTATCAAATTGGCAAACAAGCGCGTGCGCACACACACATAGATACACACACACACGCACACACACACACACACACACACACACACACACATGCAGGCCTCGAGGGAAATTATCATTTTAGCAAATTAAAATTTTCAAAAAATCTTTTGAAGAAGAGACTTATTTGAACCTCCCATAGAAAAATTCAGATAAAGGCATGGGCTACCTTCATAACATGTATATGCAGGCTTTGTGGAAAAAAAAAAAACAGAAGAAAGAAAATAGTTGTGACTACTAAATAGTCCGATTAAGGCATGCATCACCACGTAACAAATGCCTGGTCTAGTAGAATCATTAGTCAGAAAGATCCCTTATAGAATAGATGGCAGAGTTGTATTTGTTAAGGAGGCAAGGACTAGGTCCATCCTAGCTACCAAATCATGCAATGTGCAGTGGCTGAGCAGATATCAGTTATCCCTAAGGGCAACAAGAATAAAAATTTCAAGCGGGGCCCGAAGACAAAAAGATCTAGGGCCTACCTATCATATGAGAAGCAAAACAACAAAAATAAAAATTAGACTTCCCGAAGGTTGCCTAGGACAACTTTATCTAAAAAGAGGCCCCGCTCAACTGCCGGGAGATCCGCCAAGGAGTTAAAAAATCAGTCCATCTGACATTCACTACCACTACAGGCAAGCTATCAGCTATGGAATTGGCCTCTCTAGGAGTGTGAAATCAGGACCTCCATGATACTCATCAAGGCCTCGATTGTCACCTTCCAATACCACATGGACCAAGAAGGGGTGTTGACGTTGGAGAGGACCTCCACCATTGAAGAGGAGTCACTAGCCACCTCGACTCTATTATAACCGTGGTGGTTACATAGCTTCAGACCATCAACAATGGCCTTGATTTCAGCTCTGGAGCTAGATTCGAAGCCATAGCCCCTCGGCTTCCCAATTGAATAAAATCTCCTCTTTCAAAAAGAAAAATAAATAAATAAAATCTATCCCTAAGGGCATAACGTATGCAAAAGCAGTCAAGCATAGTCCTCTCAGCCTGAGCCCTCAGTAAGTAGTAGACGAGGGAATAACGATAGTGGATCCAGTAGTGGTCGCGATTAGACTCTGGGAGCTGAAATTAGGGCTAGTGGGAGAAGCTGCAGACCCTAAAACCTCCATAATAAAATTAACGTGAGCCATAAAAGAATCGAAGTTCGCGGCCTCCACGATGGATGTGGTAAGACTATCCCATTCCCAGTTATAGTTCTTAAGTCTAAGGTAGATTTCTCCAATTTCTTGGGGGATCTCTAATTACATCAGCGAATGGGTCTGGTCGAGGTATCCCCATGGTCCTCGGATTCACTCCTAGGTGGGGAAGGGTCCTGAATCCACCTCTATGGCATTCCGCCACATGCGTGGATGGAGGTGGTGATCATTGATTTAGGAAATTTCTTTGAAAAAGTGGTCCAGATCGACACAAATAGCAGGTTTGGGATTTTCCAAGTGTTCACAAGGGTTAAAGTCCACCTCCGTCCAGGGGTGGATTTGAAGAGGGTGCTCAATCTAATTATGGTAGAAAAGGCGTACCCAGTCATTATTGAGATAGAATCATCCAAGCAAGTGCAACCCCTATCCTTCGACCCCAAACACCTTAACAGTACCATTCAGCACCAAAGCTTAGGTAGAGAGAAGTTTTGGAAGAGAAAATGGAGACAACATGAACTATCAATGCAATGTTTCTCAATTGACCACTGAGGAGAACACAGAGAGTCCTGCTAATGTTTGACAAAATGCCGCTAACGAGATTGAAGAATGCCCGCTAACTCCTCTCCAAAATGCCTATGCAAATCATCTTCAATCCTTTCAAATTATACCCTCTTTCTCCCTTACAAAATTGAGACAAGAGCGCCCCTTCTTAGGAAATAGACTGAAGTCTATAGTGGTAGTGGAACCAGTCCAGACAGGGCCCTCGGTGAATCTCCAGCTACCGGATCAAATGTTCTCGACAGAGATAGAAACCTGCGATTACCACAAGGATAATGTCCTTTCCTTTCTCCCACATAGCTACCCAGTGGCTTCCATGGCTGTTTAGCTAGGAGACATCAATGAAAAGGCATCCCCATCCAGGCCAGTGATTGTTGTGGAGGTGCAGAGACCTTACTTGCTCGGTAGAAGAGGAGGCCAACATGGGCGCTCCAGATCGGCTGATGGCTCCCCTAAGCATCTCTTTATCAATAATGGAAGTAGGGAGAATATCTCCCAGTGGAACTCTCCCTCTTCTCATATCTAAGACTCAGAAGATAGGTGGACCCCTACAACAGAACAACCCCCTATGGCAGACAGGAGACTGGACCTGGAAGTGGACCTCTCCCCTATTTCAACAAAAATCTTGATATAAGGGAGCAGTCTTCAGACATATCCGTGGAGCAGCTGCATAGATAGGTGCGGAGGTAGGAGGATATACCTCAGAAGCCCAAGCAGAATTTTCAGGAGGAGCCCCCTGATGTTCTAAAGAAATAAGCCCACCCCAACCTTGATCTGGTTCAGTTTGGGAACCCCATGGTCTTTTCTCAAAATGGGAACCAGTGTAGGAAAGGGCCTAATATGTTCCTTAGGAAGTTAGATGGAATCCTAGCAGTGAGTGAATGGGAATGAAGGCTGAGAAGACTAAGAAGAGGGGTTATGAACTCATGATGTGTTACTGATGGATAACGCCCTTGTGCGGAACACCCGTGACGTCAGCAACTCGCCGACCATTAGGACAGCTAAGCAAATTATTAGAAGTCAGAACCCGTCGATTGTGGTGATCCTTGAAGCTATGTTGAGGGACGAGAAGAGAGTTGGTATTGGTCTTAATTAAGCTCGGATTTCACTCCTCCTACTCCAACGGAGAGGTGGGGGAAAGATTTGGGTCTTTTTCAATAATATATTAAATGCTTCTATTACAGTAATGTTTAACCAAATGTTATCTATCAAAGTATGTATATTGAATTCTCAGGTTCCTTTGTGTTTCACCTTCATCTATGCTAGTTGTGCTAGAAGCAAGAAAATGGAATTGTGGGAAGATTTGGTTGTCCTATCTAGAAGTTCTCAAGACCTTTGGTCGGCGTGCAGGGACTTCAATGCGGTAGCTGCTACTGCTGAAAGAAGAAGCAATAGGTCTCCTGACATAGCTAGCTCTATGGAGTTTGCAAAAGCTCTCAACAATTTCGGGCCGATTGATGCGGGTTTCTCAGGTAACAGATTTACATGGAGTAACAACCAGGAGGGTAGGGCACGGGCGTGGGCCAGGATGGATAGAGTCCTCCTCAATGTAGGATGGGTGAATGCATTTCCCCGGTTCCATGTGGAGCATCTTCCTCATGCCAGCTCAGACCATGCGCCAATTTTGATGAGTTTCCCCGGTCAGCCCTCTTCCTCTACAAAACCATTCAAATATCAAAGGATGTGGGAACTTCATGATTCCTTCTATCAGGTAGTAAAATCAACCTTGGAGAAAGATTCAACTCCTCACCCTATGTTCAATTTGCAGTTGAAGCTTCAAAATGTCAAGACAGCTCTTAAGATCTAGAATAAGGATGAGTTTTGGTAATGTGTTTGTTCAGATTGAACAAGAGGCAAGGTCCTTAGAAGAGATAGAGCTCATATTGTAAAATTCAGCTTTAGCCATCGATGCAAGGACCCATTAAGAATTCGTGGAGACCAAAAGCCTCCTTGCCCATATGGAGCTTAGAGAAGAGATATTCTGGAATCAGAAGTTTAAGAATAACTAGCTAGATGAGGGGGGACAAAAATACCAAGTTCTTCCACTCCTTAGCATCGAAAAGGCAAAGAAAGGCGGTTATTAAATTGATCAAGCTGGACTTGGGCTAAAGGGTTGATGACTAATTAGCTATCAAAGACGCATATATCTCTTTCAATGAATCTCTACTAAAGGTAGAGAATTTTTCTCAAGCTCCAGACCTTCTCTTGTCCATCCCTTCGCTCATATCTATGGAGGACAACGAGCAACTGATGGCCACTCTTTCCATTCAAGAGGTCCTCCATGAGACTAAATCTCTCCTGAAAGATGGGGCGCCCGGCCCTGACAATTTTAATAGAGCTTTTTTCGTGGTGTGTTGGCACATAATGGGCCTAGATATTCATAAAGTAGTGGTATATCTGTTTCAGGGAGGAAATTTTCCTATGACCTTCACCACTTCCCTAATTTGTCTTATGCCAAAGTCCCCTGCTCCAAAAATAAAAAATAAAAAAAAATTCCAACTATCACCTTGTTAGCCTATACAATTGCATTTACAAAAAATAATAATAATAATAATAATAATAATAATAATAATCATAAATAAAATTCAAAGCTAAAGGTGTCTAGATTGAAGAGGTGTTGCCCAAAAATATTTCTCCCGATTAAGGGGCTTTTGTGAAGGCCCGTTCCATTGCAGAATATATCGCCATAGCCTAGGAAATGCTCAGGAAAATTAACAAAAAGACTATAGGTGGAAATATGGTCCTAAAGCTAGATATGGAAAGGGTCGACCGGAGCTTCCTTAAGCAAGCTTTGAGGCAGTTTGGTTTCACTGAGTCTTGGATTTCTTTTGTTGAGAAATGTTGAAAGAACTGCTGGTTTTCGGTTCTAATTAATGGTGAGCTAGAAGGGTTTTTCAAATCCTTCAGAAGGATACATTAGGGAGACCCCCCTCTCCCCTAGCATATTTCTCCTGGCGGCGGAATGCTCGGTATGGGGTTGGTCTTTGCAACCCCTACAAATTGATCTCGGAATGCCCGTTAATCTCTCACCTTCTATATGCAGATGACACGCTTTTGTTCCTCAATGAGGCTACACCTCTCTTCAAGTGGTGAGGCCCTTCCTCTTAGCCTACCAAGAAGTATTAGGGCAGAAAGTTAACCTCCACAAAACCTCCTTCATGTGCTCCTCTAAGCTGTCCCCTACACGGGTCAAGGCCATAGAGAGGACTCTGGGGATATCCAAGGGCAGCTATGGGCCCATCTACCTGGGAGTCTCGCTGATTAGGGTAGAGTTAGAAGAGCCCATTTTCAATCTTTGGTGAATAAAGTGGAAGCATGTATAAGTGGCTGGAAGGTTAGGTGTTTATCTCAAGCCGGTAGATCTTTTCTAGTCCAACATGTTTTAAGGAGTATCGTAGTCCATTCCATAGCTGCCTGCTAGATTCTAGTCCTTGTCCTAGCAAATCTGGGGAAGCGGTTAGCATATTTCCTGTGGGGCTGGGCTGATGGTAAGAAAAAGCTTCATTGGACCAGCTAGAAAGAGATTACAAGGCCTAAGTTAGAAGGTGGTCTAGGGATTCACAATCTGAAAGAGATTATGAAAGCACTTCGTTCAAAAATAGCTTGGGCAGTAAAATATGGTAATGAGGTTAGTCTATGGGCCTTTTTCACTAGAGCCAAATACAGAGAAGACCTTTCCTTGGTAGGGTTAAGCCGCTCTTCTACTTTTACATTCCCTCTCTGAAAAAACATCCATGCTCTTTTTCCTACATTAGAGGAAAGATCTCAACGTTTGCTGCGCCACAGTTCTTGCAGCCTTTGGCTGCACAACTGGTCGGGGCTGGACCCTTTGGTGAATAAGGCACGTAGCCAATCCCAGAGTAGTTACGCGAGCAGCAGGTTCGAAATTTCCTAGGCCATAATGGTCCTCTTCCTCCATCCTTAGTTTTCAACTATCTCCCCCAGGATGTTCTCGACATCATTTTTCAAATGGGTTTTTGCTTATCGGATGAACCAGACTCTTGGATCTGGCCATTGGAACCTTCAGGCAAATTCTCATTTAGATCAACTTGTGACTTTCTCAGAGTTTGTAGGTTTCGCAGGGGTTGGGCGAAGTGGGTGTGGCACTAAAAAATGCCTCCAAAAACTCTCTATTTTTGTGTGGAGACTAAGAAAGAACTCTCTCCCGGTCGAGAGCTCGATCCAATCCCGTGGCATTCAGCTTGCATCCAAATGCATCTGCTGCGATGAGGGCCATGACTAGCATCCGTCAGAAGAATCCATCTCACACCTATTCCTGTCTGGCAAGCTCGTGGCCTTACTGTGGAACTATTTCGGGGTTGTCTTCGAATAAACTCTCTCAGGGGTTCCTTCAGTGGACGGAAGAATGAGCCAATGGTGGTCCAACATCGACCCTAGAAGTAACTTGGTAGTTTTTCGGGGCCTGCTACCCAATCTCATTTTCTAGGAGATTTGGATTTCTAGAAATGCTGCTAAGTTCGACGAGAAGCCAATCTTTACCTCCAACACGATTGCTAGGGTGAAGTGGAGGCTCTCCATGCTTTCTAAAGGCCTTAATCATCCTACGTTTCTATCCTTATCCTCTCAATCAACGCTCAGGGGGTTAGGAATCACGGTTTCTCCTTGGCCTTTTCAGTCTGTGGTGCTGGTCAAATGGTTGAAGCTGGAGAGAGGTTGGGCCAAATTGAACATTGACGGGTCTGCTAAGGGCAACCTAGGTTGGTTAGGTGGAGGTGGTATCTGCAGAGGAGAAGATGGCAATTTTATTTTTGGTTTCTCGGTAGGATACAGGGTGGGTTCAAACACCAAAGTCAAGCTCTGTGCGGTCTATGACAGTCTACATCACTGTCTTAGCTTGGGACTATCCAAGGTGGAAATTGAATTGGACTCTAAGCCGGTAGTTGATTTGCTTAATGGAGTTTCTAATCTAGCTTGGATCTGAAAGTTTTGATTGTCTAGAATTGATATCTTGAAGGGGAGGAGCCTGTTCAGATTTGGTCATGTCCTGAGGGAAGGAAATGCTCCGGCTGATGGGATGGCCCACAGAGGGAGCGATCTCTAGTGTAGCTCTTTTGTCCGTCTCCCCCCCCCCCCATATTAGGGGGCTTCTTTTCCTCGACAAAGTACGCCTGGGCGCCATCAGACAATCCTCTAGGGGAGGGCCAAAATAGCTAGCTTTCTACCTCCTCTTTCCAAGGAAACGTTTTTGTCTCCTTTTATTTTTGTTGCAGGGTCAAGCCTCATGTGATTTTTCCGGAGGTCATATGCTAAGTGGGTGTTTGGTTTGGGCGTTTTCGATGTAGGGTTCTCTGTTTTTTCTTCTTCTTCTTTTTTGTTTTCCTTTTTTTTTTTTCTTTTTTTTTTTAAATTTAATATAAATAAAATATTTTTTTTTTTTAAAAAAAAAAACCCATAAGCTACAAAATGTGTTCACCTTTTGGCATTGAGTTGCTTGTTAGAATAGCAAAAAGCCTAGTGAGATGAAAAGACTGGTGAGAACTGATGGTCCAACAAGGTTTAGGCATATATACTTGTAACTCAAAATGAATCATCTAAACTGTGGGCCCGCTTTGTATAGGTTACAAAAACAGTTTTGATTATTTAGATGATCCTAACCTATGGTTAGTGAACTTTTTATTGGCTGCGGCCGATCTGTTCACTATTTTCATCTTAAATAATGTGAATTAGATGTCCATCAATCATAGCCTGTTCTTAGTTTTTTATTTTTTTATTTTTTAAAAAAACATGGCCATTCAAAAATAAATAAATAAACAATCAGCTACTTAAGACAAACAGCTGATTATAATTTATGGATAATGACCCATTTAAAGTTATACCCAAGAGTTGGATATATAGTTCAACTTGAGTTACACATATGCCACAAAAGTTTCAACATAGGTTTTTTTTCATCCAAGCAAAATGCATAATTTTTATGGTTGGACAAGGGTAATGGTGTGTGTTTTTTTTTTTTTTTCAAACATATATATATATATATATATATATATATATATATATATATATATATATATATATATATATATATCGAATATATCATACCTTGTTTGATGGGATGTCATCCATCAATCGGGCCACAATAGAACAAGTCCTCAGCATCGTTGGTATGTGTATGGCCCACTCAAGGACCTCCTTTGTCACGACTTCATCCATGCCAATGAGAAATGCAACAAAAAGCATCGGATAAACGGCGCTCATTAAGGCAACCTTCATGTACTCCTCTGAGGTGGGAACATACCCCGAGCTGGCCCATCTTGCTTCAGCTAAGTAGGCTTTGGCCAGATCCTTAACCTAGAAGAAAAAAAATAAAAAAAATAACACAATAAGAAAGTTGTAGCTCGTGCAAATAGGGCTGCCAATGGGCCAGGGTGGCCCTTCGAAGCTTGGGCAGGGCTCGGGCTTGATTATTTTGCCCAAAGAAGAGGGTTGGCTCATGGACCAAGTTCTACAACATCTTCAAATTGAAGCCTACAAGTAGCCGGCTCTAGGTCCATTTATATGCACTACAGGCTACACTTTAGTGTAATTTTCAGCCCCACACTGTAATCTAACCTTGCCCGACCTATTGACAGGGCTAATTCAAAACAGAAGTGTACATCCTTCCACCATTTTTTTTTTTAAAAAAAAAAAAAACAAAAAAACAAAAAAACAAACAAAAAACAAAACAAAACAAAACAAAAAATAAAGACATTGGTATTAGTGGGCTATCTTTACTGTTAAACCAGTGCAAAGTGTCCATTAATCCATGCCATACAGCTGATGGGTCATAACCATCAGATCAAAACCCAACCTTTGAACGGTTTAATCAAAAGAATTATGGTAACTTTCTCTAACGTGGAGAAATGATTTATTGCTTCATGAAATCCAGCCCCACCATCAAGCACACCATCTTGTTTGGCTTTCATCCCAAACGACGGGTATATTTGAGACTCAGCTCGGCCACCCAGTTTATAATTTTGAAAAAATCTCATATATGGCCCACATGAGTTTTGGAATACTCTTTTCATCTTTATGAGGTGGATGGGATGGCATAAAAACACCACAAGGGTAAATATCATGAGGCAGGAGACCTGATGGATGGGTTGGATCTCATGAAAGTTCTATTCACGTGGACTTTAGTGGTAGCTTCTTACCTAAGTTTGCATGGTTCTAATTTTAATGGAACGACAACATACCGCTTCCTTTAGGTAGTGTATCCGGTATGACTTTCCCTCCCCAGTTAGTTCATCCTCAATTGCATCGACCCCATCTAAGAGTGCAATAAAAATCACTTTCATGTAGTCTGGCAGTTGATCCATATCTCCACGATTCCACCTGAAAATTTAAGTAACCAATTGCAATTTTTTCAACTAATTGCAAACCATCTGCCATTATACACATGTACCATTAATCCACTTACAAAACATAGGCATCATCGTAGATATTTCATGCAACAAATTACATTGATCAAATGATCTCATCATCCAATTTGGAACCATGGATGACCAATTTTGAGTTAGGCATCCATTTTGGGGCCACAATTTTCACAATTTTGGATGTTCTGGATTGGGACAAGGATATGTAATTGCATGTATCAAACCTTTCGATCGTAGCAGTAAGTAGTTCAAGCTCCTCCAATGTACCATATACGTCATAGGTGTCATCCATAACTGTTGCAAATGCTATCATTTTTGTCATTATCATTCTAGCTCGGGAATAATGGGGTTCAAAGTACACTCCTACTGTCCAAAAGTAGCCTTCCAACACTCTATCTCTGGTGAATGGAAGCTTTGCTAAGAGGTCCATTTCTTTCCACCACCTGATAAAGAGAAAGTAAGATTCAAAGATAGCAATAGGAATCCACTTCTCGTCCTCACATGTGACACTTGCATGTCTATCAAGACCATCCAAATTGGGCACATTATGGATGGAGAAAATCTCCAAAATCATACTGACCAAGAAATTCTAACCATGCATTTGATGGCTATAAAATGGATGGTTAAAAGAAAGTGGTCCTGCACATGTTTGTGTAGCAAGCAGATGTCATGACGGGTTGATGCAATATTACAAATGTAGGCCCCTCAGTGATGTGTGTTAGAAATCCACACCGTGCATTTGGTGGATCCCCTGTAGGTTATAACAAATCAAAAAAATCAGCTGTATCTAAAACTTAGGTGGGCCACACCATTTGAAACCATGCCTAAAATAACCAAAAGCACTTGGTGGGCGCTCACCTTAAGTCTTGGAATGGCCTAAAATTGTTGGACTCCTCATCCAAGTGGGACACACATTATGGATGGGCGAGATGTTTGAACCTTTTCTAAGTGGGCCCCGGGCCCCATAAACAATCACCAAGGTTTCAATGGGTTGACATCTACTCTTAATTGTTGTATGTTGAGTGGCTCACCTAACTCCACCTTGATTAATGGAGTAGATATTCCCCACATACATTTAGAGAGATTTAAAAGGTCTTAATTCCAATCAGTTGGACCAGGTTCTGGTCCACTCATTGAATAAATTCTAACTTATTAAGTGCAAGTTCTGAGTGGACTGACCCACCCACCCTATGGAATACTTTATGCAAACATCATCACTGCCCACTCATCAAGTAGACCACACTTGTATACTGGTATTTATCGACGGCTATACACTGTTTTGTATGTGTGGCTCACTTGATTAGTGGATAGGGCTGATTTTTGCACTAGGTGATTCTGATAGTGATGCCACCTATTAGTAGGATTGGATGCCACAAGTGTTTAATAGGTTAGATGTTATCCCTTGAGTGGACTGTAAATTGTGGTACAATCAGTTGGACTTGAGACCTCAAATATTCCATGCTCATGCGCGCGGGCAGAGAGAGAGAGAGAGAGAGAGAGAGAGAGAGAGAGAGAGAGAGAGAGAGAGAGAGAGAGAGAGAGAGAGAGAGAGAGAGAGAGAGAGAGAGAGAGAGATGTTTTTAGAGAAAAGTAATGTGCGTCTGAGAGAACCGACAATGATATGTCTCTGAGGTCCCTCTGGTGCAATGACTGCAGCCTATGAAACTCTAACTTTGCAAACTCCAGTAGCACATCATTTCGTTCCTCGTCTTCCTTATATATCGAGATATAACTCCTTGTCTGTAGCCTCTCTACGCGCCTGTGAAGTGGTATTTCTAAGGCAAGTTCAACTAGCTTTGTGTGGGGAGCACTCAGATGCGGCAATGCAGATTTGAGGTGCACTGTGGTGAAAGAAATGGCTTCATCCAGTATATCGTCCCCATGTATACCAAGGAATGCGGCTTCATATAAACTCAATAAACCGCGTGTGTCGCTGCTTAATATTGCACTGAAATTGCCCTCATCATCCTTAAACTTTGTAAACACACCTGTTTCCCAACCAAAACATTTGATGATAGTGATAACCCATTGATAGACTTGAGTAAGGTCAATCATAATAGATATATGCAAATGCTATGGTACTGTTTATATACGAAATTATATGCATATGTTTCCTAACATATAAGTTTTTTGTCCATGTCACGACTCATGATCATCACCATGGGTATCCTATGGGGCCCACAAGCAGATTTTACTAGAGAACTGGAACCGTTTGTCATTTGGAAAATTCGAATAATGTTGCTTAAAAGGATGAATCTTAACATTTATTTGTGGAAGAGAACCCATGGAAAATTATTTTCAATGATCAGCATTCACACAGGGGTATGTTTGGATACGTGGATCCTATTTGGATTATGTGGGATAACATAATATGACTTGATAATGATGATTTCCATGGTCGTTATCTAAAATAGGATTCTGTTTCAAAGTTGGGTGCATGTTTGGATAGCGAAAGGAATCCTCAAATTCATTAGAGAAAACTTACCCGATTTATTATACTAGAGAATTTTGATTATAAAAAGAGTAATAGTTGCTGTGTACAAAATAATAATAATAATCTACATATTCAAACAGACCAACAGTCTTGTCGGTGGAAAACAATTTCTATTTTTACGAAGTAGATTCCATGTATCTAAAAATGCCCAAAGTTCCTTTCTTGTGCTCCTTCAATGGTAAAAGTATGGATGCAGGTTCTGATCAAGGTGGGCCCCATGGGAAAAAAAATGTGAGTCATGTGGCTGACACAAATAAAATGAACTCTTTCTACATTTATTAAACAGAAACACATATGCTCTTCTTAAGAACGACTGGAGCATTGGCACGAGACTTACTGGATGAGACATTATAACCTTGTTGCCTTAGTAGTCGAAATTGAAGAGCAAGGGTTTGGAGGTCAAAACCATCATCATTCCCATTGATGTGGTCGTCATAAATCTGGCGCAATGCCTTCTCCATGTCCATTTCAAAGTGGTAAGCTACACCGAGGCGTTGAATCGCATCAATAAGATTCATTTTGAGCAATGGATCATTGACCGTGCTAAACATATTCCTTATTACTTCCTTCAGTTCTTCACCCCGTCCTTTATGTGCGTTGAGCCTCTGCTTTAACATCATGGTTAGAAAATAAATAAATAAATAAAATCATGGCAAATATCACATCATTTTGAAAAGGAACAAAAATTTGGCATCTTTTCATGGCTTATGGAGAAACTATAAAGCACATCATTTTCAGAATACCTAGAAAATAGACTATTTAAATGAACACCAACAAAGATTATTAAGGTGTTTTGAAATAATTCTTGAAAGAATATTCATACAACACATTTTGATATTACTTCGGATTTAAACCCCAAGTGCATGTGCAAACAAAAGAAAGCCTAATTAATCCATAAATCAATTAATTAAGATAAATATTGTTCGAAAAGCATGTGTAATGATGTTTCAGAGGAGAATTGGTTTCACCATTTTAGCATCTCAGGATTACCATATGCTGAGATGGTCTGATAATTGAAACAGCCACAGTAAGATTTTATTTTTAAAAAAAATAAAAAAATAAATATATAATTTAAAAAAAAAAAAAAAAAAAAAAGAAAAAAGAAAAAGAAAGAAACGATAAAAAGATGATTCCCAGAAAATTAAGGTTAGGAAAACTTCCAAGGTTATTGCACAATAGCTCACTCATAGTTTCACTGAGAAGGAAAGTTTGGCTCATTGAAATGCTATCCTGAGTCACAATATAGGCGAAACACACTCTTTGGATATCTTTCTCTGTGTACATGGATTTCCACACCTAATTTTTTCCGAGAAGTGTATACCGTAGTTCTAAGTTTACATACAATGTCATCTGGAGAGGCTGTAATGAAGTGGTCGCCCCAGATACTAGGGTGATAATCAACACAAGCACGACCAATCTCCTTGTTTGGCTGTTGAGTAGTGAGACTATCCATGGATGAGACAGAGAAGGTGGCAATGGCAATGAGTGTTTATTTGTAAGTAGGTTAATGCTAGCTGTGGGTTTGAATGCTAACATGGTTTCCTATTTATAGGATTGGTCCATTTGTATATGTGCCATGCATTGAAGGCGTATGGTTTCTACACGCGTGCGGGCTTAGCATCCACTTAAAGTCTTGCATACGTGGGAAGACATTTTTCTCCTTTCGGTGGAGTTATTTGACGCTCTTGCTAGCTTCCGTATGTCGGCTGCTTGTTCCGTTTCTAGACGTCTCTCTTTTCTTTTTCTTTTTCTTTTTTCTTAATTTTAAAAAAAATAATAATAATAATATTAAAAGAAGAAGAAGAAGAAGAAGAAGATTTTCATATCATAGTGGAAACCATACAAGACAATAGACAATTGAGCTGCCCCGGACACAAAACTCCTGGTCGGCCTATCATTTCCCAACTGTACACGGCGCCCACGGCCGAGCCAAAATACCAATGAAAAAAACAAAAAAAAAAACTACTCTCCTATGGGAGATTCTCTAATAGATCTCAACCCTACCTTATCTAACAAAAATAGTCACTCTTCCAGCTTTCCTATGCTTCTCAGCTGTTCGTTCTGTTTCTATTTGCCTCTCAGCTGCGCGGTTTGTTTTTGGACACCTGTCGAATGCCTCCTAGATGCCTCTCAACTGCTCGGTCTATTTTATCATCCTAACAACCGTGATTCTGTAAAAGCGTTCTAATTATCTTTAACATATTATATGTTTCTCTTACTATAATATGTGTCATTTCCAATTAGGTTTCTCAAGAATGGTAAAAAATATGGTATAATATTATCCCCCCCTTCCCCCCCCCTCCCCCCCAAAAAAAAAAACATGTCACTTCACCTTTCATAAAAGGTGAATACGGTGCTAATTCATTGTTTGGTGTAATAAATGTGACTGTTTGGCCGTGTAAAAAAATCAATTTTGATAATCTTAATCTGAAAACATCAATGTTAATTTACTTGGTTGAACTCGGCTATCTTGGTCAAAAAACAACGATTTCGACCATCTTAGTTGAATTCTGCAATCTTGGTAAACACCAAATTTGGTCGTCTTGGTCAAACTTGACCATCTTGATCGAAAAATGGCAAAGTCAGGTAGTATTGATCGAACTCGGCTATCTTGGTCAAAAAATAACAAATTCAATCATCTTTATCGAACTCAGTGATCTTAATTGAAAAATAACAAATTCAGCTGTCTTATTCGAAAAATGGTAAACTTGGTTATTTTGCTCAAAAATGGCTATCTTGATTGGAAAACATCAAAGTCAACCAAATTTTAATTTTAATTTTAATTTTTTAAAAAAAAAAAAACATTTTCTATTGAAACGGGGGAGAAATTACAGTAATTTAGGTAGCCCTGGACAACAAAAGATCCACAGGGAGTATGAAGATCTTCCTAAACGGATTCCCTAATGGCACCTATATCTAATAAGAATAATCTCCTAAAAGTCAGCCAACTTGACCGAACTTAACCATCTTGGTAAAAAAAAATAATAATAGCAAAGTCGACCATCTTGGTTGAACTCAGCTAGCCTTCTTAGTCGAAAAAGATAAATTCATTCATTTTGGTCGAACCTAGCCATCGTGGTCGAAAAATTTTGAATTCTGCCATCTTGGTTGAACTGGGCCATCTTAATCAAGAAATGACAAATTTGGCTGTCTTGGTCAAACTCGATCATCTTTATCGAAAGATTGCAAAGTCGGTCATCATAGTCAAACTCAGCCATCTTGATCGAAAAATGGCGAATTTAGTCATCTTAGTCGAACTTGGCCACCTTAATCGAGAAACAGCAAATTTAACTGTCTTAGTCGAACTTGATTGTCTTGATTGAAAACATAAAAAATTCAGTCATGTAGATGGAACTTGACCATCCTGATCAAGATATGAAAAATTTGGCCACAGCAATGAAAATTGCCGGTCAACCCATTTCGAAAAAAGTTTAGGGTAGACCAAGTTAGTAGTACAACTGAGAACTTGGCCTGCTATCTCTTAGACCATTTGAATAATTTGGTCATGATTCAAACTGTGGTTCAACCACTTGTGACAGTTTCAGACCTTCCTGCTTTTGTCTTCTATGATACGATTGATTTCTAAGGAATGATTGGCCCCCAGTTATACCCTGGTTTCTTTATTTAGGAACTATGTTTCTTTCCTCCCATTCCAGTCGCTTAAACTCATCAGATGACTAAAGATTTTACACTTCTTTTATTGGAGTAGAAGTTTGTTCCATTGTAGAGGAGGTGCTTGTGGCAATATTAGCTATACCAGCACCAAATTTCTGACTAAAGCAATATCTATAATTGGTTTAGGCACATTTTGTTGCGACACGATAGGTGTTTTTTAAGTAAATATCTAATTTAGGCTTTCGACTTGGCTAGTTATCCACTTACCTGAATTCATGACTATTTGACCTAAGCTTGTAACTGCTCTGCCATAAGTTGATTCCTCATTTGCATATCACGTAACCCGTCGATCACAATCTCAAAAAGATCTGCCGAGCATCTCTTTTTCTTTTTTACTTTCATATTGTCTCATGTTATTAGTCCCACTAGGTATATTAAAAATTATTGACTTTTGCATGGCCGGTAAAAAAAACATGAATATTTACGATAACCAAGTTAATTTGTAGTTCCAACGAGCATGCCAAAAATTTTTGGCACTCAATTTGTTTTATGCCACGTGTAGTGTGTGTGCATGCTAAGCAGCTCGATCCAAACCAATCAACTTATAACCTCAAGCGTTGAAATAAGTAAATATGTTAGATGTGAACATATATAACCATATTCTTAAAGGATCAGTCTCTTACCCAATCACTTGCGTAATTTGAAATGATTAAGCAATAATCGGAGGTGGGGTTTTTCCTTTGAAAATGAGGAGTATGTTGCATTTCACAATAAATGACTTTTAAGAATACTAGTGTAATCAAATAAAAAGAAAAACTTATAATCGATCACTATAAGTGACTACAATAATGCATCTCTTGAAAAAACTACGTGACATTGGATAAAAGACAAATATAACATACGAGCATAGATTTGAATTACAACTAAAAGCTATATGTAAGAATTACCACTACTATATTATTGCTACTCATAAGATAAGTTGAAATAAAAATAAATAAATAAATAAAATTTATTTTTGTTTTGATTGTTTTGTATTAAACTCAGTTTAATTATGTTGATTTTCTCTCATATTTATAGAGGTCTGTTATGACTTATTCTTTCAAGTGCTTCTTTTATTACTTTAACAGTTACATTAGTTGAACGGTCTCTTGTTAGATATCTCTTGTTATATTTATTTTTTTGTGATTGTTCTTCTTTTATTGGACCGACTTTATTTCATTTTTCAACCACTTATACTATTATCCTATATCTCTTGGTTGCTCCATCAGATAATAAATGTCTCCTCAGCCACTCTTCTTACTTTTATACTCTTCTTGGCCCTCATTTTGCATTTGGGTTAGTTTGTTTTTGGACATCTCTCCGACTGCCTCGTGCATGTTTTATCTTTTTCTTACGTGTTATATCTTTTTCTTACGGGGGAGAATCCCAACAACCATTAGGGGGACGCAGATTTCCTGCGGAAGGCTTCATGCTTGTCCTGGGATGCTACCTGAGGACACCATGAAGTTTATTTAAAATCCACCCCGTCCATCTGTTTTTACAGATCATCTCAGGACATGTAACAAAAAAGTCGGATCCAAAACTCAATTGGACCGCACGAGAGGAAACAGTGGAGATTCAGTAACCACCCTTCATCAGGCTAAGTGTTTTTAGTTAATTTTCACTTCAACCCAGTCGGAATGAACTTATAGAGGGTTTGGATTACATATAAACACTAAGATGGAGTCTAAGAACGTTTCAAAGGTAGAAAACTCTTTCTCCACTTTTCCTTCTTGTATGAATCCACCTGATTTCGCGTCTCATGTATTAAAATGATATGATAAAACGGATGTACGGATAGATTTTCAGAAACATAATGGTGGCCCCACCTACATCCCAGCTAACAGGAAATCCGTGTCTTTTTTTTTTTTTTTTAATAAATAAAAATAAAAATTAAAAAGCCCTGGATTTTCATTTTTAACCATGTAGCAAATGTCCATAAATCTAATAGCTAACTGGACGCATAAATGTAATATTTTGTTCGTTATACATCTCTACTGGTACCCATAATTTGGACGGTTCCTTTTGAATTACTTATATTCCACACATATGCAATTTCAAAATACTTCTAACTGCCTACGTATCATCCACCATACTCTACCGGAGTATCAAGATGAGCTTTGGGATGAGTTTGAACTACCCCCGGTGGAGAGAGACAAACAAATAAAATAAAATAAATAAATAATGAGAGGAAGACGTCCTGAATCTCGACAATCCAATTCGTGGACCGCAGACATAGACCGCAGACATGGATTGTGCAGCGTCAGCATTATATATATATATATATATATATATATATATATATATATATATATATATATATATATATATATATGGGAAAAGTACTATGCGCTCGAGCTCACGGCTCCTTTCCGTGCAGTCGAGCTGTGTGGGCCCCACCGTGATGCCTTTTGAACATCTACCCCATCAGTCAGATGCGCCATTCCACCGTGGATTAGGTCTCAAAAATCAAGTCAATCTGTGACTTGTGTGGACCACACCACATACAAAAGTAGAGAGGGGCCGTAAAACCATTAAAACATTTATAATAATTTTTTGAGCCCACAAAAGATGTGGTTTGCAAATTCAGTCCATCCATTATGTGTCTCCCACTTGTATGAGGGTTCAGACCATGTTTCAGCAGCATTCAAAACTCAGGTACACCCCACCAAATGGTTTTATATGTTTTAACGGTATCTTCACATGATTTTAGATGGTATAGCCCAACTCAGTTCCGTATACGGATGATTTTTGTCATATCCCATTGTTTAAAGGGAAACCATCAAATTCAAAGTGCTGATGGTCGACATGCATCACGGTGAGGCCCACACACCTCGACCTCACGATAAGCTTATGATGAGCTCGAGCACATAATACCTTTTCCATATATATATATATATATATATATATATATATATATATATATATATATATATATATATATATATATATGATTCAGATCTGACCAGATGGACGGTTTTAATTCATAATACATGCTTACGTTGGAATGACAACTGATGTGAGCCGGTATCCCTCGATTCCTCGAACAGTTAAAGATTAATGTAGCGAAGCTACGTAGTATTGATGTTACATCCTCATTTGCCAATTTAACGGACTTCAGTGGTGTGTTCCCACCTTTTTTAATATATATTTTTTTTTTTTAAAAAAGAACGAAAAGGGGAAAAGGGGAAAAGAAAAGGTAGCATTGATGTTTACCTTCCCCTGTAGAAAATTTCTTAGTGTTTTTTTTTTCCCAAGTAACTGCCTGAAAATAGAATATTTGTACGTGACATATCAAGCTGATTGGAGGCCCTGTTTCCTGTTTCTTCTTGCCTCCTGTTTCTTCTTTCTTATTTATGGGTTTGCTGATTAGGAGATATGAGAGGTGAGGCCCAATGTTATTGTGGAGCCTACCTGAAAGTTCGGTTTGTACGTCCCTGTTTCAAATTAACAAAGTTACTGGGTGCTTGTCCCATTTTTAAAAAAGGAATTGTTGATGCAAAAACCTGATGCGCCCCTCACCGACCTCTTACCTGCACAGAAGGAAGACAACGGAGACCTTGGCTAGAGCCAGGGACCCTCGGACGCCAAAGTCAGGACTAGGATCATAAGAGATGGTTTTTGAGAGAGGTTCTTGCATACCTTTCACCTTTGCAATCTCCTGTATGTATAGGATGGGGAGGATCCCATCATGCCAGGACTATGTTCCTGATATCTTGGAGTTGCACTAAAGGTCAAAGCTAAACAAGAATCAGACACCGTCTACCCAACTTTGTAGCTTTTCCAGAGAGATAATCATTCTCAATTTGTCACATGAGTAGGCATACATGTAAGAAATGATGAAACGATTAACATGATTGTGTTGAATGATTACAAACTTTTGAGGTTCGTGTGTTATCGATACTGATATAAGACAAAAGTGAGACGAACGAGGCCATAAGAGGCCCCGGATTTTTTTAAGGACATGGGCAAGAGATCTCATCCTTAAGCAGCCCAAGAACTACAGATGAGATGAGGTATGATGTGCTGCACATGGAAGTGAGTGCATGAGATGGCATGGCATTCATAATAACGAATGTAAGTGGCTCATAGGGCTCTAAAAGATAAGAGAGTCGTCTGAGTAGTCTAACACGATGTCCTCGCAGAGTGTGAAGTGTTGCCCTAGGATGGTGCTTTTGGCGTCAATGGTCATTCATAGGGTAATTCGTCCTCTCAGATGAATCAAGAAAGAGGCACCCATTAAGCCTAAGATTCATAAAGCTCAGTATGTGTTGAGAAGCTTGCAGGGTATTGGGTCGTGATGAAGAAAGGAATTGCTGTCCTCATTGATGTTCTCGGGACTCAGGGGAGGCTAAAGATGGTGTATAATGACCTTGAGATGCTATTTAGCTAGAACGGTGCATTAGGCTCAGGTCACAAGTACACTAAAGATATCATCACTACCAAAAAATTGATCAAAGGCTACGAACTATTCAAACTTTTTCTACGGCTATAAACCGTAGCTAAAACTTCAAAACCGTAGCTAAAGGTTAAACCCGCCAGACGTACATACAACCTTGGATATCTCATAAGGGACTCTACGAGGCCCATTAAAATGTGCGTACTCTATCTAATACGTCTATCTATTTTTTAAGAGTATTTTAGGGCAAGAACCCAAAAAAGAAAGTAGATCAAAAGCATAATGGACCACACAGTAGGAAAGAGTGGAGATTAATTCATTGATCGATGGTATGGTTCAACTAAACCTTCAATTTTCCTAAATTTTGGGTTCATTCCCTATAAAAAAATTATAAAATTAATGGAAGGAGTGGATATATCGATTGCATCAAGATGGACCTCACAAAGCCCTTGAGAGGGCCGTCCGTCCAGATTCCATCAAAAGTGAACCGTGGAGGGCCCGTTACGAATTGTTCAATGGCTACGGTCATATGAGCTTTTATCTACGGTTAAAAATTGAAGCAAGCAAAAATGCAAAAAACCACGCTTCCTTTTTCTTTTCCCCCTCTCACGAAACCTTCATTTCCCTTCACTCAACCCTATTCCCTCTCAGGTCCGTCCCTCTCTCTCTATCTCTCTCTCTCTCGATCTCCCACGCTCCTTTTCTCTCTCTCGATCTCCCCTCTCACGAACTCCTCTTCTCTCCCTAACCATCCCCTCCCACTCGATCTCACGAACTCCTCTTCATCAATGGATGATTTCGAGTTATTACACTCCCGGTCGTGAAGGATCTAAAACCTCTCTCTGCTGAAAGATTCGGAACCCCTCTCTCACTCCCACTCATAAAAAATCAAAAACCCCTTTCCGTTGATTGATCTTCTCTCTGCTACTTGTCGCAAAAGTCACAGGTAGAGCACCAAACAAGCTCTTTAAGGAAAGGTTGGTTTATGTAGAAACAATTTTCAATCAATTTTTTGTTGTTTATTTCCAGATTTTGGATGTTTAGATTTAGGGGTTTCTGATTATTATTTTTTTAAATTTATACTTTTTTTTTACTGAAATCGAATGTTGAGATTAGAGTTTCTAAAATTTATCTGTAAATTTGTTGTATGATGATGTAGAGGGGGATTTCCCTTGGAAAATGCATGGTGTACCCTATTGTGAAACTTAATATGGTGTTGTGGGCTGCGGCATGGTTCGATCCTGAGCCAATTGATCATTGCTTCACTAACATCAATCTAGTGTCTAGGGACAAGAACATGTGGAGGAAGGGATGCCAACTGTTTGATGAAATTCCCAAAGCCCATGTTGCACAGGCATGCACCTCTTATGTATTTATCATAACTTCTTTCCATTAATATTTCAAATATATATTATAATAGTTATTATATGTTTTGATTTTGTTGTTGCATTGATTTGAATTGCAAGTGGGTTTTGTTGGGCAGGTGCATGCTTTAGATGCACAACACTAGCAAGCTTAAAACATGCATATATGGTTATACAACCACCACCTTCAGGTATATACCCTACCTCCTCCTCCAAACATGTGGAAGTGTAACCACTGAAGTAAGTTGTAATGCATTTGTGGACTTATGGAATTGAAAATATAGCCCAGGGAGTAGGGACGAGTTGCCTTAGCATGCTGGCTGCTATGCTAAGGAAACACTCTTTTATGCAAGCCTAGGCTTGGCAATAAGAACACAAAACTCTTACAGATGCTATGAGCATGCAATCAATTACAAAGGTTTATTAAAATCAACCAGTTGCTTTGAGAAATAAAATTATGGTTCCTATGCCTATGCAATTCAATTGTTTTGCTAAGCTATGGTTTTGGGAAAAGTGTGCCATGATTAAGGGAGGTGATTCAATAATTTTGTATGGAAAGAACTGTTGCTGTTGTAATTGGCCATGAATATTTTTGTCATAGCAAGGTAATGCGGTTTTTTTTTTATCGTTCTATGGTACATTTTGAAGGGCTTTCCTTGATGTGATGCAGTCCCAATTTATTCATTTTTGCAATATGTGTGGGCTTGTCAATGTTCATAATTGCTAGCGTGTTTAATGATCTTTAATTTAGTGTTTTGATGGTCCGATACATTGGTTTTTCCTTTGCCCAAAATAGCATTTGGATGTCTGCACTCTACAGTATGCAGCATGATTTTTATTTTTATTTTTATTTTTAATTTTTTTGTTTTGTTTGCTTTGTTTTTGTTTTTTGTTTTTATTTTTTGTTTTTTAGTTTCTTTTAAGAACTTCCCATCCCACTTAGAAATTTTAGAAAGCGCTTGTATATATAAAAATATTGTTTTAACCTTGCTGTCCATATGTGCTATGAGTGATTTAGTAGAAAGAGACATGGAGCTGTTGGTGAGAAATGAACATTCATCATGGCCTGAGGGTAAACAGGAAAATGCTTTGTTATGGCTAACCATATCAGAAATCTCCATTTTGCACGTTGCAAATGCAAACAGAATGTAATCAAATTCCTTTCAAGTTGGAGATCCATTGCTTGACAAAAGAAAAAAAAAAATAAAATGTATTGGCCCTGTAAGTATTTTTGGATTGACACCTATCTCTGTTGGTGCAAATTAGCTGGATTGTCCAAATCATCTTACCATGAAGCTAGATATCTATGGTTTTTAGCTCATTGTTTTGTTTTTAAAGCTAATATTCTTACTCACGGTTGTCTCTTGGACAGACGTAAATCCCTAATTATATGCATCTTGATGGTTCTTTCCTCTATTAATGCATTTTGTACTTGGGTTTTATTAGCTCATGATCTGCTCTCAATGGTAATTCCATGTTCTTAGTCATATTTTGGACAGCTATAAATCCCTAATTCTATACAATTTGATGTTTTTTCTTTTTAATTATATTGATGTACTTTATGATTTGGGTTTTTCGTTTTATGTTCTTTACCTGATGAGTTTGGTTTGAAGTGAATTTCATGTTCATGGTTGCCTTTGCCTGATAAGTGTACCAGTCTGATTATTGAGTTAAGGCACGTTAATGGCGGTATCACCTTTGATTTAAAATTGTGACTATTTTTTATACGTCTTCTCCATTCTTACATATGTCATATTGCCTTTGCCTCTACAGGAATGGTGTTGGGGCTGGTATATGCTAAGACGTGGAACCCTCTCACCTCAATAACCATGCATGAATGCTGGAACTTGGGTGTTGTCCTCAAGCCTACGTTTCTTCAAGTAAGTGATTTGATTTGCCAATAATACCAAACAATTCATTGGTCTTTTTCTTTTATTTTTTGGTCTACTTATTCCTAATTCTAATGAGACTTTTGCTTTAAGTCTCTCAGAGGTGTTTTTTTTTTTCAATGGCTTTTTAAAGATACTCTTGGATTTTTACTCACAAGCATGGCATCCATGTGTGGTAGGCGGTTCATCAAAATGGCATCTAAGGAAATGAAAAATAGCCTGCATTCAAAATACATGCATGGCCCATCTGATTAGAAGTTGAGATTATGTCCTTCTTTCTCGGCCAAGGCAGGTACAAAGTAAGTTGATTTTACGGATGACAGGGATCTTTCTGTTCCATGTCTATGTAGTATGGCTAGGTGTATGGAGGCAAGTTTTTATATGTTCATTTTTGCACATCGAGTAGATTCATTTCTACACATCTTTTAGTTCCATGTTTTTCTAAAGTCATCCTGGTAGATATCTAGCCTACTTATTTCTTCTTTTGATAGCGGACTTCTACTTTATTGAATATGAATACTAACTAATTGCAATTTGGTCATGTCCACTTTATTGAACTTGTTATTGCAATTTTATTGGATAGTCCATCCAAATGCTGCCTAAATAGTCAGTTCGTGTTGGATTAGAAGTATCTCAGTCGCGAGAACATACAACCTAAACTGATTCTACCCAAAAAAACCATTGGGCTAAAACTAAGAAGACAAAACAGAATCATGTAATGAATATAGCACAGTCTCTCTCTCTCTCTCTCTCTCTCTCTCTCTCTATGTATGTATGTATAAATTTGTATAGGTCCACATGCATTTATGCATAGCCCATTTATGTAGGTTTAGATGTGTTTAGATGGGCTATTTGTGGCTTTCTTTGCGGGGTACTGGGATACCGTGGGTTGGGATATCCACCAGGCAGTCACGCAGCTGTTTCGGGGAGGCGATTTTCCCCGTGCGTTCACCACTTCCTTGATTTGCTTGATCCCAAAGGTGTCAGGTCCCAAAATATTCTCTGATTTTAGACCGATAAGTTTATGTAACTGCGTGTATAAATTTTTCGCTAAGGTGATTGCCTAGACTCGCCACCCTTCTCCCCAAACTAATTTCACTTGAGCAAGGGGCGTTCGTTAAAGGTAGATCGATTGCAGAATGTATCGCTCTGGGCCAAGAGATGTATCGTGATATCGGTCGCAAGTTTCGTAGCGGAAATATAATTCTAAAGCTTGATATGGAAAAGGCATATGACAGAATCCAATGGGACTTTCTCAAACGGATTTTGGAACGCTTCGGCTTTGGTAGCTCTTGGGTTAATATGGTGGAGAAATGTTGAAACAACGTTTGGTTCTCAGTTTTGATCAATGGGGATAGTGCGGGCTTTTTCAATTCTTCCAGGGGCCTGCGTCAGGGAGACCCTCTTTCCCCCAGTCTCTTCATTCTACCTACTGAAGCTCTTGGGAGAGGTTTTGCAAACCTGGTGGCCAGTGGTGCTTGTTCCCCCTTCACTCTCAAGCGGGGCTGCAAACAACTAACGCATCTTCTATATGCGGACGACACGATGTGTTTCCTTAACGGCAGCAGATCTTCCGTGGCTGCTACGACCTCTTTCCTCTCCACTTACCAATCTTGCTCAGGCCAAAAGATAAATCTATCAAAGAGTTGCTTCTTCCACGCTCCCCCCCTTCCTCCTGTTCGTGTCAAGCGGATTGGCAGGATCCTGGGCATTGGTGGTTCAGCGGATCCCTTCATTTATCTGGGCGTTCCCCTCTTCAATGGAAGAAACAAAAGCTCACATTTCCTGCCCCTAATTGCTAAGATCGAGTCCAGAATTCTTGGATGGTCAGAGCACTATCTGTCCCAGGCTGGCCGCTGTACTCTGATTAACCATGTCCTACGCAGCATCCTTATTCATGCCTTGACAGCAACAACTATCCCCTTGTAGATTTTAGAGAAAATTGAAATAAAATTGGCTAATTTTTTCTGGGGCTGGCAGGACGGTAAAAAGAAACTTCATTGGCTCAGATGGAACCGGATTGCTGGCCCGAAGGAAGAGGGTGGTTTGGGCATCCGCAGGCTCAAGGACGTCCTCAAAGCGCTGCGCCTCAAGCTGGCCTGGACACTCCTCTGTCACAGCGCCCCTAGTCTGTGGGCTGATTTTGTTTCCTCGAAATATGGGCTGCAGTAGATGAGTAACTCTGGATCTGGTTCTCGGTTTGGCGTTTCTCCTTTTTGGAAACAGGTTACATGATTATGCCATATTGTTGAAACTGCCTCTCAATGGTTCGTCGGGTAAGGAGAGATTAACTTATGGAGTAGTAACTGGTCAGGGATCGGTCCTCTCCTAAATTTCAGCCTTCACCCCATCCCTATACAGCTCCTTTCGCTGTCAGTGAAAGAGGTTCTTACTCATGATGGTCCTCTCTTTCCTAATCACGTATCAGCGCTTCTTCCTGACGACATTCTTCAACACATAGCTGCAAACGGTTTCTGCATTTCCTCAGCTCCGGATGAGCGGTTTTGGCCTCTTGAGCGCACGGGTAGGTTCACAGTTTCTTCTGCTTGGAACCTCACCCGATCAAGGAACCACGAGATGGTGGGAGCAACCAACTTCTGCAACCACCTGCTCCCTCTTAAGATTTCCATGTTTGTTTGGAGACTAGTTCTTTATGTGGTTCCTACTGATGATAGGATTCAGCGGAAGGGTGTCAGCCTAGCTTCGAAATGCTGCTGCTGTGGTCAAGACTCATCTGTCACTTCTCCCCATCCGGAAACCATCGATCACCTATTTATCAACGGTCGTCTCGCCAAAGGCGTGTGGGCCTATTTCAATGTCATTTTCTGTTTCCACTTTCCGCAACAACATTCTGTGTTGGACCATTTGTCATCTTGGTGGTTCGGCCACCCCTTCAATCGTAGGCCCTCCAAACTTCAGCGTGCCATACCTTGTCTTATTTTATGGGAGCTTTGGAAGTCTTAGAATGCGGCGCGTTTTGATAATGTGCGGCCTTCCATTCAATCGATTGTTAACAAAATTCTCTGGTGGCTCTCTACCATCAGCCATGGCGCCTCTGGTTTCAGCCCCCTCAGCTGTTCAGATAATTCTCCTTCAACGGCTCGACATTCAACACTGCAACCTCCCATCTAAATCGTTTCTCGCTGTCAAGTGGACCAGGCCAAATGAGGGGTGGATTAAGGTGAACGTTGATGGCGCTGCTAAAGGTAATCCTTGCCCAGATGGGGGCGGAGGGATCTTCAGGGACGCATCCGGCTCCCTGCCTTTTACGTTCTCCCATGGCTATGGTATGGGTACCAACAACAGAGCTGAACTCCGTGCCCATTACGATGCTATGGTGATTTCCATTAACCGGGGATATAATCGGATTTTCCTCAAATCTGACTCTAAATGTGTGGTGGACGCTTTCATTGGCAAATCCTCCCCCACCTGGAAATGGAGATATTGGTGGACGAGGATTACAGCTTTAAGAACCAGAGGCACTTTTATGATTTTCCATATCCCGAGAGAAGTTAATGGTCCGGCTGATGAGCTGGCGAAGACAGCTGCTTAGTCCCAACAAAACTTCACCTACCTTTCTTCCTCGGTGCTTCCGACTCGAGTCAAGGGCCTTTATCATTTAGATTAGATGGGTTTTGGCTCTGTTAGAGAGATCTGAGGGCCGTGCTCGCTCTTTTGCTCCTCTGTGTTTCATTTTCCTGGGTGCTCCTGGTTCCTTTTTGTCCCCAGGAGGCCTTCCTATTATATACATCTTTTTCATATCAACAATGGAAAAATATTATTATTATTATTTTTTTTTTTTTAAAAAGTTCATTGAGGCTGCATTTGGATGCTTAGTTGAATTCAATAGCAAAATTTCAATTCACTAAAATGGAAATGACTAATGGAGTAGCTCCTTTTCAGCTATGAAGTGATATGAAGGATTTTTCACTTTCTGAGAATAGTAAGATTAGCGAAATAGGGTTCGTAACGTGTTCTTCCTTCTTCGATCTCTCTCCAACAATCAAAGAAAATTGAAGAAAGAAGAGAAAATCGAAGGTACTCTCTCTCGATCTCTCTCCCTTCTCTCTCTCTCTCTCTCTCTCTCTCTCTCTCTCTCTCTCTCTCACTTCCCCTTTCGATTATCAAGCAGTGGCAGCCATATCCACCACTGTCCATGGCCACTGACATCTGCAGGTTAGTTGTTTGAAGAAATGCTTCAACCAATAACATGTACCACTGTTGTACATTTAATCTCTCTGTTTCTTTCATACTTTTTTGGCCCATCCATGAGTGGACTAACCTGATATATGGGAGGGGAACAATCAACATAGATCCACCTCATTAGGAAGGGCTTTTGCAAACTCATCATCTCTTTCCTTGAGGTGGGAATTGAGTGGTTGTGAGAAGCTGGCATATTGGAAAGAGAGTGACAGTTCGGAAAGGTCTGAGTCCTTTTGGGAGTGGTTTTTGGTTTTGCAAAATGCAACAGGACTAGTAACAAAAAATTAATCCTTTTGATGTCCATCTTTAATCATTTGATTTTTATATGATTTTTCTTTGTTTTAATGAATTCAATAGTTGGCTTCATTTGTAGTATTGTTACAAAGGTTTAGCCTCACGAGGATATTTACTGTGTTCTGGAACCTATAATGATGTTGTAGCCCTATTCTCAAATTGTTTCACCTGGACTTGTGTAAAGCATTTCTCTAACCTGTAGGGAAAAACACTTGTGATTTCTTAACTACTGTTTTAAACTGATTTTTGGTGTAGCTGATTGGAAATTCAAAAGATTTTATTTTTGGAATTTTTTATTTATTTTTAAAGTTTGAGTACTATTTCTGTGATGGGATTGGTTGAATTCGTATGTTGTTGGATTTTTAGTAACAAAGTTTGATTTAGTTTACTTTGATTCTCTTTTTTCCAATTCGGTTTTGAAATTTTCAATGTTAGAGAAGTGCTACTGTGATTTGTTTGGATGTATTTAAGTGACTGTTTTGTGTGTTCTCTACACCATAATGAAGGACCACAACTGGTCAAAGAAAGTTGTAAGGTGCATTGGACACAGAAAGCTGAAGGAGATCTAATAGTCCAATGCTCTTGAGCTTTCACGAAGACCATTTTTCCTGGAGAGTTGAAGAGTTGATTGGGAGCCTCTCCGCATTTATGTATTTTGTTATATAGGACACGAAGATGGAGCAGGAATTCTAACAGTTCACTTGCAGGATTGTCCATTTTAGCTTTAGTAGTCTAAAATAAGTTGTTATATATATATATATATATATATATATATATATATATATATATATATATATATATATATATATATATATATATATATATATATATATATATATATAAACTTGTTAGTAAAGAAGCAATTTGATTTGGATTTTTGCTTCTTCTTCTTCTTTTTAGTTTTTGGATTATTGTGAAACAAGGCTGCAAAATAGAGGTTTGTTTATTTTTTAATTTTTATTTTCAAGTGGTTTGATTTGGGTTTTCTCTAAAATAGAGACCCTTTGTCTATTTTATTAGTTAAATGATTGTTAGGCCATATTATATCCATGATAGGTCTGCAATTTAACCGCTATGCATAAGACTATGCAGTTCATGATTCTCCACCATAGAAACAATCATGTTTTCCATGCCAACCTGGAATTTGTAAAACGGACCTGCTATGTAGTGGAACACATGTATACATGATAAATGATAATTAATAGCTGTTTTGAACATGCTTATAATTGGGAAAAAAAAAAAGAAAGAATAATTTTCATCTTTAAAAAGAGAATAAATTTTTAGGCATATTTTCAATTTTCTTTTTTTTTCTTTTTTTTTGGTTTTTCCTTCTTATTATTTAATCCTATTTTAACATTTAAAATTTTGAAGTATTGTGTAACTTATGTTACGTGCTTATAGAGGGCTGAACGCTACACAGCATGCTATTGCTATTTAAAACATAGCTTCCAGCAAAGAGCTAAGGGAAGTATCCTCCACTTGAGCCTTTCATAAGATGTAAAAAGATTCTTGTTCCAACTAAGGAATGTTTCCCTGAGGCCCACCCTCATTATCCACTTGATGCTGATCAACTAATAAAAAAATTTACTCCACAGGGCTGAGTAATGTGGAGCTACAATTTATAAATTAAATGGATGATTTCTTTGATCCCATGACCTACAATGCCCTTTTTGGTATGTTGGATGATTGCTTTGATCCTGTGTGCTACAATTTATAAATTAAATGGATGGAAAAGAAAATTGCAGAAATTATTCTGACATTGTGACCAATTTGAGTGGACTTGGCTTACTTCTTTTGAAGTAGTATCTACATGTTGGGCTCAACCTAATGGATAGTTTGGATCCCACACGTGTTGAGGTGCATATGTGCTTTCTTGTACATGCATGTGGGTTTATCAATCCTCATATTATTGAGTTAAATTTCTATGATACTTAGCCAACATTTAAAAAAAATTGGTGCTTTCATTAACTGTACGCATGTCATAGTTACACAGAAATTTTGATGACTAAATTGCTGAGAAAATTATTGATGACCAAATTAGAAATTTTCATCTTGAGTGTTTATCATGCGTTTTCGAGTAACCAAAGTTTTTCCAGCAGACTTGCCTCAACAAACTTTCGAGTTTCTAAACTATGTTTCCACCATGTAGATACCTTTGGCTAAATAGTGAGCAAGTCAATCAATGGACAAAAATACTCTTGGGTTGAAATATTAGAACCATTAGCCAAATATGTGCATGGCACTTTCTGACCGTCAATGCAAATATATGGTTACATGTTATGAAAATAAGCTATTTAATTTGGGATACTTTTGGGGCACAACCTGTCTGCACTTGATTCCAACAGATCAACAACTGGCATCATTGAATCATGATGTGCCCTACTTGAAATAACAAAAATGCGAGGATATAATATTATAAAGCCATTCCCTCAGGCTTCGAGAGTTAGAATATTAAGTGCTACTGCTTGCATTATAGTGATGGGTGTGAGTTGTGAAGGCTAGAATACTTCCCAAATTGCGGTAAGATACTTCAAAACTTTAGTTCTTCAGTCAAGATCCTTTTCAATGACCCATATTGTATAAAAGTCAAACTTTAGTAATCTGCCACTGCTTTGCTGCCGTTGCTGTCACTGTCGTATTCTACGAACAGAAAGAAATATATCTAGAAACAAAACCATCAGCTTCCCATGGCTTACTCTAAAATGATTGATGAAGAAGGCCAAAATAGAATTGCACTCTTGGTCTCCCTTCCTCCTTAAATAGCATCTCTCTTTCAGCCTTGTGCGCGCTCTCCAGATGGCTGAGATAATGCCGCCTGACATTTCCCATAAACCACAACAGTTTTCAAATGGCTGAAATCATTTGTATTATGGGCTTGCATGTGAATACATAATATCCTCAAAATTCAAGATTGTAACATCCTTTCAATGGCTTAGAAAACGATGGTTAAAGGGGATGGTTTGCATTTAAATGCAAAGAGTCAAAGACTAAAGGATAGATGGTTTAAGGAAGGTGATGGTAACATTGCATATTTTCGTAGGATGGAAAATGCAAGGAGACTGTTTAATTTCATAGGATGGTTTAAGGAAGGTTTGTATTCTTGAGTTGGGATCTTTGAATATCATGTCTAGACATCTTCACAAGTTCACATTTTCTTTTTCCTTTTTGTTCTATTTTTCTTGTGTGGATTCATATTTTTACAGATGAATGTGAAGTTTCCTATTAATTGTTGTCGGTGTTTTTGGTGTATGGGTTGTTGTCCATCACAAAGCATACTGAAGCATGGACGTTTTCTGCATGTAGTACTAAGTGTAGGAAAATTCTATATCATGCTCAAGACAAAAAATAAAATAAAATAAATAACCAATGTACTGCTTGTTGATTTATTTGTATATATTTATTTTCTAAGTCGTCGTCATCATCTAATCTTAAGCCTTTATTATAGCTAGTTGTGTTAGGCTTTGTCACGAGCTGAAATATGTTCGACTAATGCTCATCATGACTTGCAAATGTAAAGCATGTAACAATTTTGCTATATAACATTGATTTCTTTGTGACATTCATGAGGAAGTAGGACTTATTTACATGAACAGATCAACTGAGTTGTTGAACATCTAATTCAATTTATAGTTGTTAATTGATCTTACTTAATAATATTTTTATTGCTTTATTCAGGTCACTTGACTAATTTTCAAGTCACTTGACTAATTTTCAGGTCACTTGACAAAGTCGGCATGGCCCACGCTCTGTTTGGTTGTAAGTGAAATTGATCTATGTACTTTCATATGTACTTTTCCTATTTCAAATGTTATGATCAATAAGAATAGAGCAACATGAATGTTGGGACATGGATTTCTTGATTGCAACTTGTGTTTGCTATCATGCAAGGCCTATGCATGGATAGGACTGGGCATGAATATGGATTAAGAAATAATGTATTTTAATAAGGGAGTTTGATGTATTTTAAGAAGGGAGTTGATATCGTCCACACCCACCATTTTTCCATTGTGAGAATTGAAATATTATGCTTTTGTACTATTTCAATTCCCAAATGGAAAAATTGACTGTATAGTAGTGACAAAGGTGGGTGTAAATTGTGGTTGCTCCCTTTTTAAAATTATTGCTTGGTAGCTTCATCTGTCAAACATACTTCCTTAACATGGGTTTTATAAGATAGTTCCAGAATATACTTGTACTATACTACATTCGGTTCCACATGAAAGAGGCGTTCAACTATCGGGCCTATCTTGCTCTCAGTTTTGATGTGTTAAAAATTGAATCAGCAAACTGAAGAATGCAACCAGTGCAATAAACTGCAGTTAATTTGAATGGAAAAAAAATATATCTATTTTGTATATAAGAATCCAGGTTGTATCACTAAAATGATTATAAAAAATAAAAATAAAAATCTTTTCATGCACTAGATGATAACTAAACCAACCAATATTCTACAGTCCTGTATCCAGCCTGTGTACAATGATACTACAGTTCTCAATTTAGTTTGTGTTGTCTTTTATTGTGCAACCATTGATCTCTAATTTGCATCCAACAAAAATTGCCTATTGCGAAGGAAAGAAATCTTTTGATTGCCCAATGTGAATGCAGGTATCATGGCACTTAAGTTTAAGTTTTTTGCAGGTATCGTGGCACTTAAGTTTAAGTTTTTTTGGGTATGCTTATGTCTTTTGTGATAGTATTCAATTAAGTTTAAGTTTAATACACTCATAAAATGTTTCTTCATGGCAGCCTTACGTTGACTTGGTGAATAGCTATGACACTGGGAAAATGTCGGAATTAGGGAGTTCTCTTGAGACAAACATGGAGAAGTTCAAAACTATGTGTTCTCTATCTTGAATTATTTTTCCTTTTTGCCAAAGCTTGGTAATCAACATGTTGCTGAGCTTCTCTTTGTATAACCTGCCATACTCATGTGAGATAGGGTTGCTTTCCATTGCCAACATGTTAAGGCTTGTTTTCCTAAAGTTTATGTTTGCCACTTGCCTAGGGCATTGTGCACTCTTAGTATTGATGGAAAAATATCAATGCAAGAAGTGCCCCTTAGGGCCTATTTGGTTGTCAGGGAATTCATTCCCTAGTTTTTATGTTTCCTGGGAATGGTAGAATTGGTATTTCTCTCCACAAGTACCTTTAAACACAGTGAAAGATGAGAAACTTTTAGTTGGTGAAAACATTTTCCATGGGCGATGATGTGAACAAGCTTTGGTCCACGTGAATAACTTTTGCATACAGTGTTGCAGAGATGGCCCCCATATGGTGTGCATCATGGAGATGCGGCTTGGTTAGTGACCCAATCACCAGTCAACTAGCTGGTGTCAAAGCTCCATGGACCCTACCATAATTTATGTGTTTTTATCTAGGCAGTCCATCAATTTTGCCAGCTTATTTTAAGGCATGAGCCTAAAAATGAAGCAGATCCAAACCTGAAGTGGGCCACACCACAGGAAACAGTGGGGATTGAATGCATCCAAAACTCTAATGGGCCACAAAACAATGGGGATGGAAAAACTCACCATTGACACTTCCTTGGGCCCACCATGATATTTATATGACATCCAAACTGTTCATACAATTTCAATTATACCCGTAAGGATGAACAGGAAACACAAATATTAGACTGATACAAAACTTCAGTGACCTTAGGGAATATTAGACTGATACAAGCCTTTCATTCAATCATCACTTTTTCTTGTGGCATGGCCCACTTCAGTCTAGGGTTTGTCACATTTTTGGGTGAGCTGGCCAAAGTCTTGGCCCATGTAAGATGGCTTCTATAAAGGAATGGATGGTATAACTTCAAGATGCACAAAAAGGAGCAGAGGTCACTTCTAAAGCAAGTGAGAGGGAGCTTGAGCTTGAGGCTCAACTTGTTGAAGCCAGGAGCATCATTCAAGAGTAGGCATCCATAATGTCTAAACATCTCGCGAAGTCCGAGAAGCCAAGGAGAGCGAGTGGCCATCTAGATGCTGACAGGGATTCGGTCCTTTTAGTGTCAGCTGAGGTGGTGTAAAATCTCAGATTGTGATATGATTTCTGTAGCAATTGTTGTAAATGTTCTAGTTCAACTCTCTTGAACTGAAGTCAGCATTGCTGAGTTCAACAGCAGGAGTAGCAGTGGGCAAGAGTGTAACTTTTGTAAGTATAATCTGGTTAAAATGGACTAGGCAGGATGATTGATTTGTTTGGGATGTTTGGACAGCCTAATCAAAATATGAGACTGCAGCCTGAGATATTTGTTCAATGTTCAAATCTCAAACTTTTGGAATTAAAGTTAGTTATTTATGTGCCATCAATCAGGTAGGAGCAGTATCTAAAGAATTGTGCAGTGTATAAGCATTTTATTTTTCTGTGTCTGTCAAAATCAGGTTGCTTGTTTTGAAAACCAGTTACTTCCATTTTCTATTTTTTTAAGACCGAGAATTTATTCCTCATTGTGGCAGGCATACACGAACAAGCTGGAGAACAAGGTTTCACATCTAGAAGAAGAGAATGAAAGGCTCATGAAGCAGGAGGTCGGCATTTCATCTCTCCTTGTGTTTTTTTTTTTTCCTAAATGGGGTTGCAGGACCATGCAGAGTTGGTTATATCTAAGTTTTGGTTGGATATTACCTGAGAATTAGATTGTGTTTGTTTTCCTTTCGGTTACATTTTAAGGCATCTTATGTTAAAAAAGCTAGGATTCAGTGGCCTTATTGTTGTTTTTTGTTTATTTTTCATTAGTTTCTCATAGCAAGTTGCGATTTTGGTTCGTTTCCTTTTACTATTGAAATGCTAGGAATTTTCTTAGCATTTAGAAACTGCGGACTGCTCCTTATTTATTTTTCTTTGTTAGATAGACTTGGTAGAAGAGAAGTATCTTGTTCCATCTTCTTAGGGTCTACTTCAAGGATCTTTTTTTTCTTGGTTGCCAAAATTCCTATTTAGGACCCTATCTTGTGCGAGTGAAAAAGCCATCCTGTCCATTATCAGCACCTCGATCAGGGTCCTGTTAGAGTATCTAAGGTAAATTAATGGAATCTTACGAATATGAATGAACTGAATGAATCATATTTATCATCTACATTCTGACTATTGAGTTTTCTTATTTCTTCAGGTTTTGGATGCTTCCTATACATGCTTGACTTTTTAGCGGCGCTTTTACAGTTTTTACCGGCACATAGTCACCAGAAGCGCCAGTAAAGTATAGTAAACGCTGGTAAAAGTCGATTTTTGGTGGCAGTCGTTAAAAACAATGGTAAAAAGGGGCAACCACCAGTAAAAGATACAGCGATGCCCCCTTTTAGTGGCACGTGCCCGACCACCGATAATTCTTCTACCGGTGGTTTTTTAGACTTTTAGGGGCAGTTTTAGCCGCTTGTAAAGGTCATTTTTCTTGTTGTGACATTCAATACCATTGAAAATCCTTTTACAGATTTTCTAAGGAATAATAGAACAATGGAAGTTGTTGTTCCAAACTGACAGTTGTTATTTAAATATATCTTAATGTTGTTGTTGTATAGAACAATGGTAGCAGAATTTTGAAGTGTGTGGAACAGTTATTGGGGTATGAAGGGTTTAGTTGAATAGTTATTGTTGTATAGAATAGTTGGTGAAGGGTTTGAGCTGGGCCCTTGTATCTTGCAGGTAATTTTCACAGGTTTTTAATTTCAAATTTCTTTCAATCTCTATCTCTTGAATCTGATTTTCTTCTAACATCTTTCTTACTGTAGATGGGGTGTTAAGAAGCCTCAAATCATGGAAAATTTTGTCACGATCATGTCGAATGTAGGTCTTGGGATGGCCATGTTCAGTCTCGGTAAGATCATTAATATGCTCATCATGATTCTTAGTCCTTGTTTTTCAAGTGTTTTGAATTGACTTGAACTACCTTTGAATTTTTCAAATTTTTAGGACTATTCATGGCCTTGTAGCCAAGAATCATAGCCCGTGGGACTAAACTCTCCGCATACGGATTGGTTGCGAGGTTCCTCGCTGGCCTGACTGTCATGGCGATCGCATCTGTTGGGTTTGGGCTCAGAGGCACAATCCTTAGAGTGTCCATTACTCAAGTCGGTCCATTGCATTTTCAGCTCAATCTTCAAAACACACACAAACACATTTTCAGCCTCTTACATATAATGTCATAACATGCAATTTCTTCCATTTTGTATGATGAAATTGATTTTCAGTCATGTGCAAGCTTTCGAATCAAAGCGAAGCTAAGAATATGGTGCTAGTTGATGGCAAATTGATAACCAGTAGAAGCACATCCATGGAGTTTTCACTTGCGATTGTTGAGAAGCTATTTGGCTGCAAGAAGGCATTGGATCTTGTTGTTAATGAGAACTTTAAATAGACATATAACTATTATGTTGGCATTGTACTTTTGTAAATGGAGATGAATGATTGTATATGATTGAATAAATGATTATATTTGATTGAAAGAATAAATGATTTAGTGAAGAAGTATTTATCTATATTAGCTTATATGAGTTATTAGGGTGTACTACAATGGTAAGAGCTACTATTATTATTTAAATTTTTTATTAAAAATAGGCATCAGCTATGGCTATTAACCATAGCCATTTATCTGAAAACCGTAGCTCTTGCTAATTTCAGCCTATTACTACGGTTCTCATTCTACTTTTAGCTACGGATATAATCCGTATCTGTATATAATCTGGAGCTACGAAAAATATTGCTACGGATTTATTCCGTACCTATTGTTTTAATCGCTACGGCTATTAACCGTAGCCCTGTATCTGACAACCGTAGTTGTTGCTGATTTCAGCCTATTGTTACGGTTCTCACTCTACTTTTAGCTACAGATATAATCCGCAGCTGTAAATACCTTAGTGCTATAGAAGCTACGGCTACGGATTTAATCCGTACCCATTGCTTATATGGCTACGGAGGAAATCCGTAGCCATAGCTTTTAGACCTATGGTTACGGCACCAATGGCTACGGTCGTGCTACGGACTTTAACCGTAGCCATAGACCTTTAGCTATGGTTTTTATCCGTAGCCTTTGCCCTATTTTCTGGTAGTGATAGGTGATCACACAAGTGTGGGCATATTCCTCTGCTACTTAGTAAGCCATCCATGCTTACAAATTTTAATTTTGTGGGATCTGTTTCCTTCTCCATTGTGAAGTCAAATTCACCATTGTTGTGAGCTAATGTTTATTTGGGGGCAGGCAATTAGCATTTGGGTACTTTTTCGATTATGGGGTTGGGTTGTTTGAAGGCTGCAGGTAAGGATGTCCCTATGTTCTGTACAGATGGGAACTAGCAGTTAGTCGCATGTTGGGTTTTATTTTCTCGTCTGTTTTATAGCCGTTGTAGTATAGAGTGTGAAAGGTCTTTGTTCTATATTTTTTTGTGCCCGCCTAAAGTGTAAATCTCCTCTAACATTAACAAAATTACAAGCGGTATGCTCCTACATTTCTAAATTTAAAAAAAAAAAGGGTTTTCATATGAATATTTGTATTTGCATTATGGCTATCGAAGAATTACCATAAAAATTTGGCGTACGATGTCTGACTTAGATGTGTCTTGGTGTATAGCAAGAGGAATACTTTCATCTCCTGACCTACCTTAGACTGACTTGGAAATACTTTCAATAGATACCATGGTCTCTTTTAGTGCTTAAGATCAAATGACCCAAACCTCTCTCGTATTCCTTTTTAAACATCTGACTTTATCTAAAATCAGGAAACACAGTGGCAAGAGTCGATACCTCGACCTCTCTCTCAACCAAGAGTGTCTCTACTAACTCAACTATTGACTTATTTTTTCTTTTTAATTAAAAATAAAATATTTAATTATTTATTTTAATTTTCAGTGCACCAAAATTTAAGGTTGTTACAACCGAAGTTGTCTCCAGCCAAGCAGCCACCTAGCCGGGGAACAGCTAGTATTGTGTGGGGTCCTTAAATAAGAAAGAATCCCTTTATCATCCCAGAAAAAGACCCTCTAGGGTTTGCAGGTAATGGGTGAAAACGGGCCGGAGGCCTTGGCAAGAGGTCCGTCGCAAAGTTTCACCGCCACCCTCTCTAACGGTGTTTGCCAGTAATTTGACATTCGACACTTCTGCAAAAGACCTTCACTACATCTTCAGTTGATATGGAAAGGTAGCCGAAGCTTTCATCCCTTGGGATGTGTCCGTAAACAGATCCAGAGGCTTCGGATTTGTGAAACGCGATCCGATGCTTGGATGGAAAGAAGGTGGACGGTAGGCTAGTCATGGTAGACTATGTTAAGACCCAAAGACAAGGGCAGAGGGCTCCATTGAAGAATATCTTTCCAATGCCGCAACCGCGTCTGCAGTCCCTTACTAAAAAATCGCACCTCAGTATGGCTCCAAACCCTCCAGCTCCTCCCCCAGCCCCTTCTGCCCCATCTCATCCCCCCGATAATTACCTTCCTGTCCTGCCACAGACAAGGATGACTAGCAGAGAAGGTAGTCTAGTGGTGACGGCTGATAGAGCTAAGGTTGCGAGACTATAATCTTCTCTCTCCTATGCCCTCGTAGTCAAGGTTGGAGATGCTACGGTTCCCATTACTCATCTGATTGATGCTTTCCACAGGTCAAGAAGGTTAGGGTCCTTCACTGATTTCACCAGGGTCTCTTCAAATAGTTTTCTCATCAAGTTCCAATCTAGGGTTGAGATGGTACTATTCAGGGAGGATTCGGATCTCCACTCCCAAATGAAGTTGACTTGGATCAACGATTGGTCTCCATTATCCATTGCTCTGTCCCAGGGAATTTGGATACGTCTATTGGGTATTCCGGCCCACGCCTGCTACCCTGAAGCCATTCAGAAGCTTGCTACAATATTCGGCGTGGTGATTGAGATTGATAGAGTAGCTACGCTCAAAACATTCCAAGTATTTGCGAGGATTAAGATTAGGCCTAACGTTCATTCAGGCTTCAACAGGGTCAGGAATCTGTCTACTAATGGGGTGCTCTTCCCGATCATGGGGCTCTATGAAGGTTTCTCAATGATATCGGATAAGAGATATTTGATCAGGCCAACCTCCAAAACCTACGCCACCACTAAGGAATGGGTGGTTAGCACTTTTCAGAGGGAGACGGTTCTAGTTGTGCAGTGCCCTCCAACTGTTTGTCCAAATGTCACAGAGAATTGTCCCTCCTCTCCCAATACACATCATCCGGCTTCTGAGCAGGATGATCAGGCCCAGCACAACCGTCCATACCCTCACCCAATCCTTCAGATGGCCTGCAAGTCTCTGACTCCAGGAGCCCATGCTCTCAACCTTGCAACCATCCCAACCATCATGCCTCAACATCCACACCCACCTCTCTACCAATGGCCAATCAGCTACAAATCCCATACGTCCAACCTGTGCCAAACTCCTCCCCAGCTAGTCCAAGCACTGATGTCCCCTGTCAAACCTACCTTATCCATCAATACCACATAACCAAGAGTCCTATGGACATTATCCCCTTCCTTTCGTGGCAGCTTGCTTCGCCAACTGATGACCAGTTCCGTCATATATCTCTAGCAGAACTTCAGGGCCCTTTAAACTGTCCCAATCCAACCTTCACCCACTCTCTGGTACCCCCTTCCCCTCCCCAACACATAGTCCCTCAATCCAACCTTCAGTCTCCCATCAGACATTTATCAGACCCTAGGGCTAGACCTCATTGCCCCTCAGGAAGAGATTGGAGTATAGGAGACAATCCTTTATCGTCCAGATCCATGAGTGACTCTCCACTCAACCTCTGGAGCAGAGGTAGGCCCCCTGAGTTTTGTAACCGAGTGCTGCACAGGCTGTAAGAGTCAGATCAGATTCCTCAGGGAGATTTGAACTGCGGTTTTGGGAACTCCTCATTTAATTTGGAAGTCATTCTTCCGACCATTACAGCATGAAAGGAAGTGGAAGTGGACGAAAATCTCTAACCTGAAGTCAACAATGTGGATCCTGGCGCTGATGAAGAGCAATATATTTTGGCTGATCTTGAACATAGACTCATCCAAAATGAGCTAGACAGTGAAGACCAAGTTACTGATTTGGATATGGACCCCTCAGTTCATCAGGAAACTCAGCCCATATCCACATCCAATCTCTATAGAATCCTCCCTAAAACCTGGTAGGTTCCTATTAGAGGCAAGAAGAGGATGGGAGGAAGGAAAGCAGCTATGGTCAGGGATACAGTGAACTTACTTGAATGGAAAAGCAAGCTAAGAAGGATCAACATGAGAGCAATCAATTCTGGTAAATTTACAGATGGATAAAGCGATCATATGGAACCCGAGGGACGTTGTCAACTCAGCGACGCTGCGATCAGTCAAGAGGCTTATCCGTGTTCATAATCCTTGGTGGGTGGCCATTTTAGAGCCTATGGCAAGTGACGAGCATAGAACGATTGTGGGATTAAAGCTAGTATTCCAATCCTCTCACTCAAATGTGGCGGCCGGGGGTAAGATCTGGTTCTTTTATAGATCTTTCCTTTCTATCACCCTATTTCAAACTTCCTCTTAAATGATATCTTTTGCTCTAAATGATAACAATTCTACTTTGCAATTCCTACTTTTCATAGTCTATGCTAAATATTCTACGGTGCAAAGAAGAGAATTGTGGATAGATATTTCAGATTTGGCTAGCTACTCAGGCCCGTGGGTTATTGGTGGAGACTTCTTGTTGTCTTAGCTACCTCAGACAGGAGGGGTAGTAACTCCTTTGACCGGAATAGCTTCCTAGATTTTTCTTATGCAATTAACAATGCAGCACTTATCGATGCGGGTTTCAGTGGTAACAGGTTCACGTGGTGCAACAACAGGGCGGGCAACGCTCGTATCTGGGCTAGGTTGGACAGGATATTCTGCAATGGTAACTGGTTATCCAGATTTCCTCGCTTTCAGGTCGATCATCTGCCCCAAATAAACTCAGACCATGCTCCATTATTGCTGAGTTTTCCTTCAATCTGTCAGTCCATTCCAAAGCCATTTAGATTCCAGAGAATGTGGATGATTCACTAGGGCTACAATCAGCTAGTTAGAGATACCTAGACCAAAAATCTTTCTAATCAGCCCTTGATTAACCTCCTGCTGAAAATGCGTAAGCTGAAAAATGCGTTGAAGGAATGGAACAAGAACACCTTCGGGAACATCTTCAAGCAACTTAAAATGACAGAGGAAGAACTTACGAGGTTGGAAAACTAAGCCTAATTAGGCTTGGTGGAGGTCAGTCAGTGTACCCTAGCAAAAGCGAAATGGCATCTGGTGCAGATGGAATTAGCTAAGGACATTTACTGGAAGCAGAAAGCGCGAAATAATTGGCTAGTTGAAGGTGATGGCAAGACAAAGTTTTTCCATATATCAGCCACGGAGAAAGCAAGACATGCAATGATTAGGGAGATTCAGGAGGATTCAAGTGCCTTTATTTTAGAACCAGCACAGATCAAAGACGTTGCTGTGGCATTCTTTTCTTCTCTTTTCCAGGAGGAGAATCTGGCCCATTCCGATCATCTCCTAGCGGCTATCCCTCGCCTGATGAATGAGAATGATAACAGCTCTCTTATGGCTCCCCCGTCTCTGGTTGAAGTTAGAGAAGCTATTGCAGCTATGCCTAAGGATGGGGCCCCGGGTTCGGATGGTTTCTCGGTAGCCTTTTTTTAGAGTAGCTGAGATATAATTGGCCCTGATATCCTCAAGGCAGTCACATTCTTATTTCATGGGGATAACTTACCGAGAGCCTTCACCACCACTCTCATCTGCCTAATCCCGAAAGTGGCTGCCCCTAGAGATTCTCTGATTTTAGACCCATAAGTCTATGCAATTGCGTGTACAAGATTTTTGTAAAAGTAATTGCCTCTAGGCTTGCAAAGGTGTTGTCGAAGCTGATATCACCACAACAAGGGGCGTTCGTGAAAGGTAAATCTATCGCCGAGAGTAGTGCACTGGGTCAGGAGGTGTTCAGAGACATCGAGTGCAAGGTTTGAGGTGGGAACATCATCCTCAAAATTGACATGGAAAAGATATATGACAGAATCAATTGGGATTTCCTTAAGCAAGTGCTTCACCAATTGGGTTTCAGCTTGCCGTGGATCAGGATGGTGTAGAAATGTTGGCAAAACAACTGGTTTTCGAACTTGGGTAATGGGGAAAGTGCAAGATTCTTTCAATCATGCAGAGGCCTCCGCCAAGGACCCTCTTTCCCTAAGCCTTTTCATCCTAGATATAGAGGTCCTTAGTAGAGGATTCTCAGATCCGATTGCTACTGTGTCCCCGGTCTGCCTGAACTCATGTAATCATCTGGTTCTTTTTGGAATGGAAAAAAGTTAATCCAAAAAACAAATAAAAAAAAATCCCTCAAGTCTTACTTTTTGCTCATAATATGTGGCAGGGCAACTCAGTTGTAGATGCATTAGTGAAGATGGCTAGTGGCGATTGTCTGTATTAGATTTGTAGAAGAGGAATTGACCTTCCTTGAGATATCAAGAGATCTTTGGTTCTGGATAATGCAGGAGCCGGGATGCTAGGGAGAAATGAAAAAGCTAAAAGGGGGGAAGGGTAACGCAGTGGGGGTTGCTATCTAACTTTCTTCCTTTTGTTCTTTATAGGGTGGAGGTTTTCGATTCTGTGATGGGAGATTTTAGGGAGATGCCATGAGTAGGGGAAAGTGTATAGAGGTTGGGGAAGCTTTACGATTTTAATTTCTCTTCTTCTTTTTCTTTTTTTTTGGTAGAGTTTGTTGTGTTGGGGTATATAATAAACAATGCATTATCCTTTTTTGTGATGTCTACCCGAAGGCTAAATTTAATAAAGTTGGGGTGGTGTGCTCCCACCTTTTAAAAAAGAAAAAAAAGAAAAAAGAAAAAAAAGAATAAGAATAAGAAGTGTTAGTGTGGGTCTGTGCCGCTTGTCTTGCAAGTTGGAAAGTCCCTGATATCTGTTATGGAAGGGACCCTATGGGTGGTGCTTGTTCCCCTTTGCAACTAGGGATTTTCTTTGGGGTTAGTTGATGCAGTTTCCTCCTCTTCTTTTTATATCTGCACGAGCTGGCTGTCTTTGTGTCAGCTATACTACTGGTGAGGCCCAAACCTTGTTGTGGCGCCATACTCAATACATGTGTAGATATGTTGAAAAAAAAAAAAAAGGGGGGTTTGGAGAGATTCCAAATTTCATGGAAGGTAATTTTGACGTCCTTTCCTACGGATTCTGACTCGATTCGTTCTGCGTTAGTTTGACCTCTTCTCTATCAAAATAATAGGCCATGCCATTAGGAGGTGTTACGAAGGACACCCAACCCAACCTGAATCATATCAGGTTAGGCATTTTCCAATCCGAGCCAAAGCAAAGGACCTTAACGACCCTATCCGCCTCGGGTTGGATCAATGAAGTTGGGGTTAAGCCGAACTTATTTGACAGCTCTACCCAAGACTGTGCGGTCATGCAAGCATTTTGGTCTCCTCCGAAAGGGTAAATTGGCCATTTAAATGCATTCCATTTGACCAAACGTATAAAATAAAGTCCTGTAGAATTTCTAGGATGCAACTGTAATCAGACTTATGATAGGCGGAAAACTGTAATTATACAATAATTTTATGTGCGTTACTCAAACATCCTCTCTCTCTCTCTCTCTCTCTCTCTCTCTCTGCAGAATGCATCTTCTTCCATCAAAAACCATCCATTTATTCCTATACACTTTATCATTCTTGGTCTTTCAAAACACCAGTAGGGCCCAAGCCTTTCACCTTTGTAAGTCTCAAGGCAATTACATCAACGGTAGTGCATACGAAACCAATCTCAACCTCCTCCTCCACTATTTAAATACCAAAACTTCCTCCAACGGCTACTACAACGCTTCCTTTGGCGTTGATCCGATCAGGTCTATGGCCTCGCCCAATGTCGGGGTGACGTTTCCCCTCATTCCTGCCCAGAATGCGTAAAAAATTCTTAGGGTGAGATCACCCGACTCTGTCCCAGCAAGAAGGATGCATTCATACTATTCGATGAGTGCCTTCTACGTTATTCACAGCGACACTTCTTTTCCGAACTTGATATTGATCTCGAGTTTTCACTTCCAAATCCAAATCGTTCACGGGATCCAAATCTTTTTTATCAACGGGTAAGAGAGTTGATGAACAATCTGTCCTCTACATAGCTGTCTCCATGCATGTTTGCGGCCGGCTCAGTGAGTTCTCCCGACTTTCAAATATACGGATCAGTTGAGTGCGTTCGAGATATATCAACAAAGGATTGTTGAATTAATGCACTTTTGTGAAAAGGTTCATGTCTCTTTGTTGAAGAGTTACATGTCCCTTAGTTGAAAAGGTTCATGTCTCTTTATTAAAGAGTCATGTCCCTTGGTTGAAAAGGTTCATGTCTCTTTGTTGAAGAGACATGTCTGTTAGTTTTTATGTTATAAATATGTGTATCGATTTCATTTTTATATGAAGAAATACTACAACAAAAATTAGTTTTCTCCTATTCCTTTATAAGTTTTTTTTTATTAAGTAAAACGGCTACAATAGCCTACAAAGTGGTATCAGAGCCACGTTTCGGGTCTTGACTGGGTGTTAGAAACTTCTAAAGAAGTAGAATCGATGGCAACGAATGGTGCAACGATTCATCCCGCAATTCCCATTTTTGGAGGGGAGAACTTTGATCATTGGAGCATCAAAATGAAGACCTTGTTCCAATCTCAAGGGCTATGGGACATTGTTGAAACTGGTTATCCAACTACAACTGATCTCACATCTCCCTCAGCCATACAACAAGAACAACTGAAGGAGAATAAGAAGAAAGATGCGAAGGCCCTCTTCTTCATCCAACAAAGTGTCTCTGATTCTATCTTCTCTAGAATCATTCCTTCTCAAACTTCAAAGCAAGCTTGGGACACTTTACGATAAGAGTTCAAAGGTACGTCTAAAGTGATTGCCATCGAGTTACAAACTCTGCAGAGGGAGTATGAAAATCTGAAAATGAAAGACTCGAAAAAGATGAAAGAAAATCTGAAAATGAAAGACTCGAAAAAGATGAAAGATTATCTTTCACGAGTGATTGAAGTGGTGAATCAGATTAGGATCTATGGAGATTCTATTTCTGATGAAAAGGTGGTTCAGAAGCTTTTAATAAGCCTCCCTGCAAAATATGATGCAGTTGTTGCTGCAATAGAGGAATCTAAGGACCTTTCAACCTTATCATTGGTTGAGTTGATGGGCTCTTTAGAATCACATGAACAAAGATTGTTCAGGCATGAAGAAAAATTAATTGAAAGTGCGTTTCAAACAAAACTTTCAATTGGTTCACAAAGTTCTTCCGAGAAGACACAAGCTGGTCCCAGAAAGAATCAAGGCAATTACAAGAAAGGTAAAAATTTGATGCAAGGGAAATGACAAAATCGAAACAAAGGAAAAAATTCAAATCTTACTTGTGATTTTTGTAAAAAGTCTGGCCATAATGAAAGTGAGTGTTGGAATCGAGGTAAACCTCAGTGTTTTAACTGTAAAAAGTTTGGACACGTAAAGAAGGATTGTCATTTCAAGGACAATCAGCATGCTGCAAACTTCTCTGAAGAAAAAGTTGAAGAAAACATGTTTTTTGCATGTCAGTACTCACTCACTCAAATTGAAGACATATGGTACTTGGATAGTAGATGCAGCAATCATATGACAGGTGATGATCGGATATTCATAAATATCGACTCATCCGTCAGATCTCAAGTCCGTATGGGAAATGGTGCTATTGTGGAAGCAAATGCAAAGGGGACAATTTCCATTGAAACCAAGAAAGGGGTCAAGTATATAAAAGATGTTTTACTTGTTCCTGACTTGGATCAAAACTTACTAAGTGTTGGGCAACTTGTTCAAAATGGGCACTCTATATTCTTCGAAAATGATTCTTGCATTATCTATGACAAGAATGGCACAAATCAAGTAATTGCTAAGGTGAATATGGAGAAAAATCGTAATTTTCCTATTAAGTTGCGATATTCGATCGATTGTGCACGGAAAGTCAAGACACTTGATGAATCTTGGCTTTAGCATAAAAGATTGGGGCATTTGAGCTTTTATGGATTGAAGTTGATGGATCAGAAGAATCTGGTAGATGGTTTACCGTCTATCAAAATTAAAAATGACATTTTCTCGGGTTGTGCATTGGGAAAACATCATCGTGCACCTTTCTCAAGAAGCACGTGGAGAGCAAAGGCACCCTTGGAGTTGATCCACATTGATATTTGTGGAAAAATGAAAACTCCATCACTTAGTGGAAGCTTGTATTTTATCATCTTTGTTGATGATTATACAAGAATGATGTGGGTGTACTTCATAAAGCAGTCAGAAGCTCTTTCGATCTTCAAGGGATTCAAATCACAAGTTGAGAGACAAAGTGGTCTCAAAATCAAGACACTGAGAAGTGATCGTGACGGCGAGTATGTCTCTAAGGAATTTGAGACATATTGTGAAGAAGAAGGAATCGAGAGGCAACTGACTGTTACTTATACACCTCAGTAAAATGGCGTTGCAGAATGGAAGAATAGAACAATTGTCGAAATGGCTCGTTCTATGTTGAAGGAGAAAGGTATCCTAAATACTTTTTGGGCTGAAGCTGTGTCTACAACTGTTTACTTGCTTAATCGAAGTCCTACAAAAGTTGTGGATGGAAAAACACCGATTGAAGCATGGTCAGCTCACAAGCCTTCTGTAAAACATCTCAAAATTTTCGGTTGCATTGTTATGTTCATATTCCATCTCAAAAGCGTCAAAAACTTGATGAAAAATCTGAAATTTGTATTTTCATTGGTTATAGTACTTCGTCGAAAGGTTATCGAGTATATAACCTTGAGACGGGGAAGCTAATGATTAGTCGAGATGTTTTGTTAAGTGAAAGTACAGGATGAGATTGGAAAAAGAAAAATATACAAGAACAAGCCGTTCTTATACAAGAAGATGAACCAAAAAGCACTCAAGATGTGGAAGAAGAAATAGAAGCAGAAAATGATGAAAAAGATTATGGACCCACAACTCCATTCTCTTCACCAGAAGCTACAACATCCGCATCATCAAGTTCTCCATCAACAAGTTCAAGTATTTCATCCGAATCGCCCCCGAGAAAAATGAAGAGTCTGAGAGACATCTATGAGCGTTGCAAATTTTCGATTGTAGAACCGAAAAGCTTTGAAGTTGCAGCTCAAGAAGACAATTGGGTGAAAGCTATGGAAGAGGAAATTTGCATGATCGAGAAGAATTCTACTTGGGAGTTAGTTGATCGTCCAAGTGGCAAAGATGTTGTTGGAGTAAAATGGGTTTACAAGTCTAAACTCAATACAGATGGTTCAATCCAAAAATATAAGGCAAGACTCATTGCAAAAGGTTTTACATAACAACCTGGCATCGATTATAATGAAACATTTGTACCGGTTGCTTGATTGGAGACTATACAAACTCTCATTGCACTTACAGCTCAAAGGAAGTGGTCCATTTTTCAGCTTGATGTCAAATCAGCCTTCTTGAATGGTGTCCTCGATGAAGAAATTTATGTTGCTCAACCATAAGGATTTGTGGTGGAGTGCAAAGAAGATAAAGTCTATCGGTTGAAGAAAGCATTATATGGACTAAAGCAAGCGCCGCGTGCTTGGTATAGCCAAATCGATGGTTATTTTTCCAAGAATCATTTTTATCGGAGCAAGTGTGAGCCTACCTTATATGTCAAGACTGAAGTAAATGAGAAGCTGATAAAAGACGATGGTTCAAAAAAGGTGGATGAATCATTGTACAAAAGTATCGTTGGAAGCCTCTTGTATCTCACTACTACAAGGCCTGATATTATGTTTGTTGCGAGTTTACTCTTGAGATTCATGAATTTTCCAAAGCAAACTCACTTAGGAGTTGCAAAAAGGGTGTTACGGTACATCCAAGGATCATTGGATTATGGAATATGTATACTCCTATTCCAAACTCAAAATTGGTAGGATATACAGATAGTGATTGGGTAGGATCCATAGATGATATGAAAAGCACATCGGCATACACTTTCTCTCTTGGATTCGGGATAATTTCTTGGGCGTCAAAGAAATAAAGTACCGTTGCTCAATCTACAGCAGAAGCAGAGTATGTAGCGGCATCTCTTGCAGTTTCTCAAGCAATATGGTTACGAAGAATTCTTGAAGATATTGGCGAAAAGCAAAATGAAGGAACTACTATATATTGCGACAACATGCCAACCATTTCAATTGCAAAAAATCCAGTATATCATAACAAGACGAAGCATATTGCAATCAAGCATCACTTCATCCGCAAAGTTATTGAGAGTGGTGAGATCGAGTTGAAGTATTGCAAGACGAAAGAACAAATGGCTGACATGTTCACCAAAGCACTCCCTAAAGAAAGTTTTTGTCATCTTCGAGAGATGTTGGGAGTAATTCAGAAAGTGCATTAAGGGGGAGTGTTGAATTAATGCACTTTTGTGAAAAGGCACTTTTGTGAAAAGGTTCATGTCTCTTTGTTAAAGAGTTACATGTCCCTTAGTTGAAAAGGTTCATGTCTCTTTGTTAAAGAGTCATGTCCCTTGGTTGAAAAGGTTCATGTCTCTTTGTTGAAGAGTCATGTCCGTTAGTTTTTATGCTATAAATATGTGTATCGATTTCATTTTTATATGAAGAAATACTACAACAAAAATTAGTTTTCTCCTATTCCTTTCTAAGTTTTTTTTATTAAGTAAAAAGGCTACAAGAGCCTACAAGGATTGCCACTCATGTCTGCAATTGATGATCAATGGTCTTTCGAAATGTTGTCATGGAAATTTAGGAGGGCAGGTTCTGCCGATGAATTGTCATATAAGATATGACGTATATCCCTTCATTCAAGCCCCGTCCACTCCGCCGCCTGTTGCAACTCCTGAACTTCTTGCTCCACCGCCACGGACCCATCGACCACCTGTTGCAGCTGCTCCGGCTCTTGATCCACCGTTGCTGCCCCCATCGCCAGGTGAAATGTTTCTAATGCAACTAAAACTATTGGTCGAATTAGTTTCTTCTATTACTTTCTTCCGTTCTTCTTTCCATTTCACATAGAAATTATTCTGAAGAATGAGAGGGAATTTATTTTCACCCTATCATGGCCCTAGTGCACCATATCACCGTTGGAAGTCCAAACCAAAAACCAGTACATCTTCCATGTCCATTAGAAATTCCAGATGGTGGAGGAAGCTTCCAGCAACTGGTGTTCTCCAGGCAGTGGAGGAAGCTTCCAGCAACTTGTGTTCTCCTCCATGCGTCTGTTCATTTCCTCCAAGCGACAGTTCAGTTCCAGATGCCTTGAAAATACATAAGCGATTTAATATTTCTTTTAATATTTGTTGTAGCAGTTATTACTATGGCCCTGTAGTGTATTTTAAATGGGCATTTGTGTCTTTTCACATTGGTGAGAAATGTCTATATAAGGGAGTGGTTGTAGTTCGTTTGTAAGCCAACTCAGTCAGCTTGTAAGCAATTGAAATATACAAAGTTCTTCTCTTCACGTGTCCGTGTCCAGTGAGCTAGAAGCTTAGGCTTTGTAAAGCCAAGAGAAGCTTTGGCTAGTACAGCCATCAAACTGGTATCAGAGCCACTGTGTAGTTATAAAAAGTTAGCAGGCCCAACGGCAAGCTCCTTGCTTTCTATAACTACTTCCTCTTTCCCTATTGCAGCCATCTGTGATATTTTGCAGTCAGATCTCGTCTCCTCCACTCACGCAGATCAAACACATTCATCCCAAAGGCCCACGTGCATGCCTTGGCATCAACATTGAGTTATAACTCAGTGGGTGCCAAGTCTTTTGCTGCGTAAAGTTGCCAGCGGTTTTTTGTTTTTTCCCAGCCAAGGAAAGAAAAAGTTATTTCAGCAGTTTTTTTTTTCAGCCGAGAAAAAAAAAACAGATTTCAACAGTCTGTTTTCAGCCAAAAAAAAAAAATCTGTTTAAAAAAAAAAAAATCATATTTCAGCAGCTTTTTTTTAGCCAAATCTGTTTTTTTTAAAAATCTGTTTTCAAAAAAGGAGAAAAAATCTATTTAAAAAAAAATCAGATCATTTATTTCATTCTTCTCTCCCTTCATTAAAAAATCGGTCATTCCTTCCTTAAAAAATAGAAAAGATGGCCAGCACAATCCAGCCACAAGTTCCTAAGTTGTCTAAGGACAACTATGAAATGTGGTGCATCCAAATGAAGGCTTTGTTCGAATCGTAAGAACTTTGGGAGATCGTCACCAATGGGTATGTAAAACCCACTATGGAAGAAGAAGCTGCCTTCACCAATGAAGAAAAGACGACTCTGAAAAATCAAAGGAAGAAAGACAACAAGGTTTTGTTCCTCCTCTATCCAGGGTTGGATGAATCAACCTTTGAAAAGATTGCTTAAACAACATCAAGCAAGGAAGCTTGGGATACTCTTGACACCATCTTCAAGGGTGTAGATCAAGTGAAGCAGTTTCGTCTTCAAACATTAAGGGCCGAGTTCGAAGCAACGCACATGAAGGAAGGTGAGAGTATCTTTGACTACTTCTCACATCTAATTGGTATCATTAACAATTTAAAAAGAAATGGTGAAAAAATTGAAGACATACGTGTCATTGAAAAGGTACTGCGATCTCTCACAACCAAGTTTGAGCACATGGTTTTGGCGATCGTAGAATCAAAGGAGTTGGAAAAGCTTTCCATTGAAGAACTGATGAGATCGATGCAAGTGCATGAGTAATGAATGCAAAAGAATGCTGGTCCAACGCTTGAACATGCCTTAGAGTCTAAGTTGACTCTAAAATAACAAAAGAATGTCCATACACAACGAGGGGGTCGTGGTGCTAGCAATCGTGTAAGAGGCAGAGGGCATGGATATCATCCAAGCCATCAACAAAATCAACAAAAGTCTACCAGTTTCCCTGGAAGGGGAAATGGTAGAGGCCAATTCACACGTGGTCGTGGAAATACAAAGAACGTTCAATGCCACAATTGTAAGAAATTTGGCCATTATGCATCTGAGTGTTGGAGCAAAGTGGATCAAGATGAACGATCCAACTATGCTGAAGCATCACACCATGAACAAGAAGACTCCACACTCCTCCTTGCATAAGAAAAGGTATGCGAACAACCAGATGTGTGGTATCTTGACACGGGTGCAAGTAACCACATGAGTGGTAACAAAGAATTGTTCGTGGAACTCACAGAAGGAGTTCATGGCGACGTGAGTTTTGGCGACTCATCAAAGGTACCCGTGATAGGCAAGGAAAAAGTTAAAATCTATCAAAAGAATGGTGAGCCAAATTGCATCTCCAATGTGTATTACGTACCAAATATGAAAAATAACATCCTTAGTATCGGCCAACTCCTTGAGAAGGGGTATGTCATACACATGGAGAACTGTTCTCTCTCTATAAGAGATGCTCACAAGAGACTTGTGGCTCAAGTCAAAATGGCGAGGAATCGCATGTTTCCGCTTCATATTAACATAAAGGCTGAAAAGTGTTTCTATGGACTCGTAAAGAATGATTCATGGAGATGGCATCTTCGCTCTGGGCATCTCCATTTCAGTGGCCTGAAACTCTTATCCTCATCAAGCATGGTGCATGGTTTGCCGGCTATTGAAGCTCCAAAACATGTGTGTGAGGCGTGCACACTCGGCAAGCAACAAAGGAACTCGTTCCCAAGTGGAGTATCTAGAAGAGAAAAGGAACCACTTCAGTTGGTTCATACTGATATTTGCGGACCACTTGAAACACCCTCTCTTGGAGGTAATAAATACTTTATTACCTTCATTGATGATTTCAGCAGAAAACTTTAGGTGTATTGCATCAAAGAAAAATCTTCCGCTTTCACTATATTTAAAATTTTCAAAGCCCATGTTGAAGTCAAAAGTGGTCACAAAATTAAAGTACTCAGATCTGACAAAGGTGGAGAGTACACCTCAAATGCATTTCGAGATTTTTGCAGGGAACAAGGCATCAAGCAGCAATACACTGCAGCCTACACACCACAGCAGAATGGCATTGTAGAACGGAAGAACCGCACTATCCTCGACATGACAAGGACCATGCTGAAGGAGAAAGGTCTACCAAAGAGCTTCTGGGCAGAGGCAGTTGCATGTACTGCCTACCTGTTCAATCGGTGTCCAACCAAGAGCGTCAGCAACATGACACCACAGGAGGCATGGAGCGGCTACAAACCAAGCGTAGCGCACCTAAGGATCTTTAGGTGTGTCACCTACGCTCAAGTTTCAGAAGCAAGAAGAAGTAAGCTTGATGATCGGGGCAAAAAATGCATCTTTATCAGCTACAGTGAAGGATCTAAACCCTACAAGCTCTAAAATCCACTAACCAATAAAGTAGTGGTGAGTAGAGATGTTGTCTTTAGCGAGGAAGAAGCTTGGAAATGGAGCGATGAAGAATCGACTAAAGATATTCTAGTCGAAACAGAAGAACATGAAGAAAGACATGACCGTCAAGAGCAAACGCCCACAACACCTTCTTCGACTACATCAGTTCAAAGAAGTCCAGGAGTACATTCCATCACTCCTGAAATTACTCCATCAAGTCAAAATTCGGCTAGCTCGTCCTCACCCATGACACCTATAAAAATGAAAAGCTTAAGTGACATCTATGAGCAAACTGAAGAGATCAATCTTTTCTGCCTGTACGCAGATCATGAGCCTCTGACATTTCAGGAGGCCATAAAAGAAGAATGTTGGAGAATTGCTATGAAAGAAGAAATTCATGCCATTGAGAAAAATGACACATGGGAGCTGACTACGCTTCCCAAAGGCTAGAAAACTATTAGCATCAAATGGGTGTACAAGATCAAGAGAAATGCTGATAGTGAGATCGATCATTACAAGGCAAGGCTCGTAGCAAAGGGCTACAAACAGAAGTATGGGGTGGACTACGAAGAAGTCTTCGCTCCTGTTGCTCGCCTTGACATTGTGAGGATGATTATCTCCCTTGCAGCCCATCACAGTTGGAAGATCTACCAACTGGATGTAAAATCTACATTCCTGAATGGAATTCTGGAAGAAGAGGTCTATGTTGACCAACCTGAAGGCTTTGTGATGCAAGGGGAGGAGCACAAGGTGTATCGACTGAAGAAAGCCCTCTATGGGTTAAAGCAAGCTCCATGTGCTTGGAATACACGCATTGACAACTATCTTCAAGAAAACGGCTTCGCCTAATGTCCATATGAACATGCAGTTTACATCAAGAAAAATGCTCATGGCGAAATGCTTATAGCATGCCTGTATGTTGATGATTTACTGTTTACAAGAAATAGTCGGCCGATGTTCGATGAATTCAAGAAGGCCATGTTTAAGGAGTTTGAAATGACCGACGGAGGTCTCATGTCCTTTTTTCTGGGCATCGAAGTAAAGCAACAACATGGTGACATCTATATATCTTAGAAGAAGTATGCCAAGGAATTGCTTAAAAAGTTCAAGTTGCCAATTGCAATGTCGTAGGCACGCCTGTAGTAATGGTCTTAAAACTGACAAAGGACGGAGAAGGAAGAAGCATTGACTTGACTATGTTCAAGAGTCTGGTTGGAAGCCTAAGGTACCTCACAATCACAAGGCCGGATATCGTATACAGTGTTGGGCTTCTAAGTAGATACATGGAAGCACCAAAAGAATCACACTAGCTAGCCGCAAAAAGAATACTCAGGTACATCAAAGGAACAATAGAATTCGATCTTTTCTATCCATACAATGATGAAGCAATGCTATATGGATACTCAGACAGTGATTGGGGAGGTGACCAAGATGAAAGAAAGAGCACCACTGGCTATGAAGGAATTCAAAGAAGCAAAGTCAAGTCGACGCTTTCACATGGAATTCAAAGAAGCAAAGCAAAGCACCACTTGACTATGTTCAATAGTATTCTATCTCAGAACGACTGCTTTCACATGGAATTCAAAGAAGCAAAGTGTAGTTGCATTGTCCACATGTGAAGCAGAGTACGTAGCAGCATCGTTCACTGTCTGTGAAGGAATTTGGTTGAGAAATCTACTAAAGGAGTTAAAGCATCCACAGGAAGGATCCACAATCATATATGTGGATAACAAGTTGGCAATTGAACTAGCCAAAAATCCGGTACAACATGGAAGAAGCAAACACATTGATACCAGATATCATTTTCTGAGAGATCACGTAAAACAGAAAATGATAAAATTAGAATATTTTCATTCTACGGAACAAGTGACAGATATTTTCACAAAGGCATTACCGACAAATGCATTTAAACGAGTAAGAACGATGCTCGGAATGAAGCCGGTTTTGATTTGAAGGAGAGTGTTGGAAGTCCCAACCAAAAACCAGTACATCTTCCATGTCCATTAGAAATTCTAGATGGTGGAGGAAGCTTCTAGCAACTGGTGTTCTCCAGGCGGTGGAGGAAGCTTCCAGCAACTGGTGTTCTCCTCCATGCGTCTGTTCATCTCCTCCAAGCGACAGTTCAGTTCCAGATGCCTTGAAAATACAGAAGCTATTTAATATTTCTTTTAATATTTGTTGTAGCAGTTATTTTTATGCCCCTATAGTGTATTTTAAATGGGCATTTTTGTCTTTTCACATTGGTGAGAAATGTCTATATAAGGGAGTGGTTGTAGTTCGTTTGTAAGCCAACTCAGTCAGCTTGTAAGCAATTGAAATATACGAAGTTCTTCTCTTCATGTGTCCGTGTCCAGTGAGCTAGAAGCTTAGGCTTTGTAAAGCCAAGAGAAGCTTTGGCTAGTATAGCCATCAATCACAATGCTGTTGGGGGACCGTGGAGAGATGATTCAAGCAAAGTATTCCAATTACACAATCAAGTCCAACCATAAACACTCGGAATTTAATGTGGAAAAACCCTTGCCGGAAAGAACTACATCGCAAAGCAACAGTAATGCATTATGAAAGCAGAAAATTAGAAGAGAGAAATATTACTTGATCTGAGCAAGCCGCGAATCAACCCAACTTATGCCCTTGAGACTCTAGAGATACCCCAAATTCCAATTAAACTCGTATATATAGCTTATACAAGAATCACAATTGAAATTGGAAACAAATCCACACTTATACAATTCTGTGAGAGCTCGATTACATCTTTGATGAGACTTTGATGGCATCAACAGATTGTCAATGACATCGAAAAAACATCAAAACGTTCAGGCAAGAAAAGATGAATTTTTTGAATTTTAGATTTACAAATTTTAGACATCAACAACCGATGCACTGTATTTATATGCATAAAGAAACTTTTAAAAAATAAAAATAAAAAAATTCCTTGCACCTGTCTACGTGGCTACAAACATGCTTGAGTGGTTCACTAGGTGGGTTGAACTTTATACGAACCTTGGTTGAAGAATCAGTCTCGTCCACTCATCAGTGGACCGAAACAGACATATGGAGAATATAAAATTGCCATCTTATTTTAGCAAGCGATATTTGGTTTATACACTACTGTAAGAGTGTATGAAATAGTAGATTGGAGAGGCTCAGTCTTTACCTTTCAAGCAGTATTTGCCCTTCATTGATTGGTAAATTGGTTTGCAAAAGGCTTCTCATAAAATTTTATTGAAGATTTAACTTAGTCTTCCTCTTCGTAAAGAATTTTATTCTTCGGCTTGCAATATATATTGAAGTAACACCCACCAAATGCTTGTAATATTGAAGTAATACGCACTAAATCTAGACCATACATTATTTTACTGAGATTCAGAGAAAACCTGATATATAATATAAAACTCAGTTTTCCACAGTAGCATAGTAGCAGGCGCGTTTAGTGTTGGGGATTTTGGCCTGCGGAATCACACAGATCTAGATCTAGGATAGCAAATCAATGACACCAAGCACACAAGAGAACATAGAGAACACCCAGATTTAACGTGGAAAACCCTTTCGGAAAAAAACCACGGCACAAAGCGACAGATCTCTACTATGAAACCAGAAATTACAAAGAGAAAGGACTTACCCGATTCGAACAACCTCGAATCTCACCCTTGCTACACCCTTTAATTTCCCTAGAACCCCTTTAGAAAGCTTTTTTCATACCTAGAAAAGCCCTAAGAACACCTATTTATAGTTTGGGCAACTTTCCTTCTGCATCCCGGTTGCGAAAGGACTCAAATCCGCAGTTTCGCGCAAAATCACGGAATAAACTGCATAACCTACGACCGGTCCTAGCTATCCTACGACTGGTCGTAGAACCCTACGACTAGTCCTAGCTTTCCTACGACCAGTCCTAGACCCCGAAAAAAAACAGCACAACTCGCTGGACTTCGAGTCGTGCCAGGGCTCGAACCTACGACCGGTCGAGCACCTCCCACGACCGGTCGTGGCTCCCCCACGACCGGTCGAACACCTCCCACGACCGGTAGTAGCTCTCTCACGACCGGTCGAGCAACATGAAAACTTGAAGATTGAGGACTTCTCCTCAACAATCTCCACCAAGTCTTCATTCTTCAACCGTGTAGCTTTTTGACCTCTTCTCTTATTTCTGCATCTCATCATAGCTCAAGATCACATTGGCCAATCAGCGCCAATCATGGATCTAATAGATACTTGCTATACCGTCGGTGCAAATATCTCTGAGAAGTTGATCCCTTCTCTCTGAGTATAACCCTTCGTACCAATCTCGCCCTGTATCTATGTTGTATCCTCCTGAAGATTCACTTGTATCCAACCGCTCTCCGGCTCACTAGAAGCTCCACCCGCTCCCAGCTGTCGGTCTGGTACAACGAATCCATCACATCACCCACAGTCACCTTTCACTTTTCAGCAACAGGCTCACCTAGAGCCATCTGAATAGAAGATGAATATCCTGCAATATTGGAGTTGTCCATGTACCTCGGCGATGTCCTGCGATCATGCTGTGTGATTCTTCCCACAGGTGGCTGCTCCACCTGCTTTGTATCCCTGTCCGCGCGTCTCAGCCTTCCTACCCTGCCCGCTCATGTGGCCATGTCCAACATGCCACACACGTGTAGAGGTGGAATCCGCTACATCCACCATAGCTCCACATTTTGAAGTACTCCCGATCAACTTGTAGAAGTTACCGAGTCGTTGCGCTTTCATGATTACCCGTGCCCCCTTGGATATATTAAGAGCATCATCATTACCTGTGTACTTGCATCATTTTGCCTCAAGCACACCAAGAGAAATCAGATTCTTCTTCAAATCAAGGACATGCCTCACATCTGTCAAGGTACGCTCCACCCCATCAAACATCCTGATGTGCATAGAACCAACAGCCACAACATTACAGGCAATATCATTGCCCATAAATACCTGTCCACCATCGCACTCCCTGTAGCTGGTGAACCAACACCGATGAGGAGTCATGTGAAAAGATGCCCATGTGTCTAGCATCCACTCATCCTTACGATCATCGTATGACCGTCTGAGCGAAAACACAGATAAAACATCACCATCACATTCACTCGATCCATCTGACGTGGCAACATTGGCCTCCCTACATGAAGCCTTAGAATCTTCCCTCTTCGATTTAGGATTTTTACAATTCCTCTTCACATGTCCTTCTTTCCCACAATTCCAGCACTTTACCTTTCCTTTGCCCTTGCCCCTGGATTTGGATCTAGAACCAGAAGAACCTGTACCTTGTCCAGAATTCCTACCCACTGTAAACAGTGCATCAGAAGACGTCCCCATGTCGCTGTTCAGTTATCTTATAGCCTTCCCTTGAAGGGCTGAGATAACAGTATCGACACTTAGGATTTTATTCATGCTGCACATAGTGTCCTTGAATGCCTCATAGGACGCCGAGAGAGAATTCAACAACATACATGCTTGTTTTTCATCTTTCATCACTTCCTCCATATCCAGCAATTTGCAAACCAATTTATTAAAGTTGTTGATGTGAGCCTCTAGATCTCCACCCTCAGCCATCTTGAAGTTATACCACTGCCGCTTCAGGTGTAGATGATTTTCTGAGGATTTCTTCGCATAGACATCCTCTACCTTCGCCCACAAACCAGCCGCAGTTTTCTCCCTCATGACATTGTAGAGAACCTCATCCGTAAGACATAAACGGATCGATGATAAAGCCTTCTTATCAAGAATATTCCAATCAGCATCATTCATAGTAGACTTCCGCTCCTCAAGAGCACCATCTTCGCCTTGCTTGGTTAACAGGCTAATCATCTTAACCTTCCATAACTCAAAATTATTTTTTCCTGAATACTTCTTAAACTCATACCTGACACTCGCCATTATTACTAATCCCTCAGATTCAGATCTGTGCCCCAACTTTATCTCTGATACCACTTGTTGGGGATTTTGGCCTGCGGAATCACATAGATCTAGATCTGTGTGATTCCGCAGGCCAAAATCCCCAACATTTAGAAGATTTTGAGAGAGGATTTGTACGAAGAAAGAGGTTTGTGGAGTTAATTGAAGTGATTTAAATTTTTTTAGAGTTGATTATATAATCTTCTTGATTGAAATATTTTCTCACTTGTTAAAGAGACCTATCTGTTATGGTCTGTACAAATTTTCAATCTCTACTATCTATTTTCCTTATAATTTGTGAAATAAACTTATTGCAAATTTTAAAATGTAGTCCCTTATGGTTTATTATGGTACCAGCGATGTACACACCTTTGATTGCTTTTGATCGCAACAAGAGAGCTTCTTTGGCTTCTCTCCCTTTCCAGACTCTTTCTTCCTTCATCACAACAATGGCGGCTCTTTGAAGAAATGGGCCTATCAACCATTATTGTGGAAACTGATTCCAAGATCCTCTTTGAAGCAGTCTCGACCCCAGATTTATTTTATTTATTTATTTTTTTTGTGGATGGAAGCTTTGGTACACTCTTCAAACCATTCATCTCCTGTCTCAAACCCTCACCATCCACTTCAATCATTCCTATAGGGAAGGTAATTTCGTAGCCGATGGCCTCCCAACGCTACTAGCAGCGGTGCTCCTGACAGATTGTTCCTTTCTCCTCTCCTCCTTCCCAAGCATGTGAGAGGGTCTCTGGTCTTATACAAAGTGGGAGTGGGCTCGCTGAGATGTTGCATCCCCAAGACAGGGATTGGATAGATGACCCCCCTCTCCCTGTTTGGGAGCTCTCCAATCGTAGCTGCCCGCCCCCGTGCCTGGACCATTCTCACTTCATTGTCCTCCCTATCTGCATCTGCCGCTGTAAGACCCCGTCCATTCCGTACCATTTTCTATGCATATGTACATGATGACGATGCGCTTAGCTAGACCTGGATTGACCGTTTATAGTATACACCCAACTGACCGGGATCCCAAGACCTCAAAACCTATCTCATATCGACCGCCCCATCGTTACGATCACGTAGGTATCACCCGTGCGTCTATACGATACTCTATTTGTGAGATATGCCATAAAGAATAATTAGCGTATCATGTGCGCAAGACGCTATGTACTTCACTCCACACATGTGCACAACACATGTGATGCACACATGCACATGCCACACATGGGTGAGAGAATCTCTACCCATGTGTGTGATGTCACACACCCATACCTCTCATGTCTTATTTCTCCCTAAAGTCAACTCTTTTCCATGCCATACACTATGCATGACATCATCACACCATGCCATCCCATGCTCCTTTAATCCCATATTAATTACAAAGCATGAATTAATTACCATAATCCTAGCCCAAGTTAATATTAATCACATTAGCCTAACTTAACCAAAGATTTATCCATTTCTTTATAAATACCCATCTATCCCTTAACATTTCACCATTTTCCATGGAGAGAGAGAGAGAGAGAGAGAGAGAGAGAGAGAGAGAGAGAGAGAGAGATAGAGATGAGTGATCATGGTGGGCCATCAACTCCATCAATCCCAACCCTTCTATCTATCTCAACCATTGCATCTAATCCATCAAGGTGAGTACACCCACCCTACTTATTCTTATTTTGTTTTGTTGTATACTTATGTATGGTGGAGATGATTTGATGACAATAATGTGATCAATGGTGTGGATATAAAGGATGATACATTTTAAAAACAAATGATGATAAAAAAAAATAAAATGGTGATGATATGATGACAATGATGTATTTAATGGTGTGGATTAATGAGAGGATACATATAAAAAGAATAATAATAATTTATATATATGTGGACTTTATGTGGGACCCATTGATTGTGGGCCCCACTAGAATTTTGCAAGCCATTCAACCATCCAAAGTATGGCCCTTTGTGTTGGCCAAACACACATACACACCCATGCACACACGTTTACAAAAAAAAAAAAAAAAAAAAAAAAAAAAAAAAAAAAAAGGAAAGAGGGGTTGGGGCTCTAGGCCCACAACGGGCCCTACCCATGATGTATAATTTTAATCCATGCCGTACATATGATTCTGCAGCTCATTTTAGGCATTTAGCCGAAAAATGAAGCGAATCCAGTCCTCTGGTAGGCCACACCATCAAAAAAACTCCTGTGAAGATATACTAAAACATATAAAGTACTTTCTGGGGCCCACTTGTAGCTTTTATTATATGAAACTTGGATTGAACGGTCCACTACGTGGGACACATATAATAGATGGAACGGATCATCCTTTTGTGGCCCTATAATTGAAAAAAATAATAATTAAAAAAAAATAAAAATAATACATACTTGGGACGCCGCTGCCAGCGTCCCAGCTACTTAAATAAAGGAAGGGAGATGTGGGCCCACAACACCCTCTCCCTGATGTATGTATAGAATCCACGCCGTTCATTCATTTTTTTAAATCATTTTAGGCGTTGAGCCAAAAAAAAATGGAACTAATCCAGCTCCTGTCAGGCCACACCATCAAAATGCCTGTGAAGACATACTTAAACGTATAAAAATCACTCATTGGGCCCACCTGAAATTTGGATGCATCTGAAACTTGGAATGACCTGTTTACCACATGGGACACATACAACAGACAGACTAGATCTTCCTGTCGTGAGGCCCATGTACATAAAAAAAATGTAACGCTGCTGCTGCAGTAGCGTGTGCTGCTGAAGCTGGAAGAATGTGGCCCCACCATAGGCTCCACCTTGATGTATCTTGCACATCAACACCATGCATTTGATGGTTCCCATTTAAAAATGGGTCACCCCCAAATTTCAACCGTACACAAAACTCAGGTGGCCCACACCATCAGAAATCATGTAAAGACATGCTAAAACATATAGAAGTACTTGCTGGAACCCACCTGAAACTTTGATGCATCTGAAACTAAGATGGACCCCTCCACCAAGTAGGACACACACAATGGATGGACCGGATCTCTCAAGTGACCCACCTTGATGAGAAAATATATATACAATATAATAATAATAATATTATTAAAATAAACTAATGGCGTGGAGGAGGTGACATCCTCCCTGGACATCCACATTTTTGGGAAAAGTTTTGTGGGGCCGATCATGGCCACACCATGATGCCTATGTTAAATCCACACCATTCATCCACCTTACTAGCCCCATTTATTCTATAGTCCTAAAAATCAGGTTGATTAGAAGTTCATGCAAGCCATGCCACTTGGACAATGGAAATTGTACACAAAATACTTAGATTTTTCTGGGGGCTACCTTGGTGATGAAAGATATATCTAGGCCATTTATCCCCTCCTTCAGACCATTTTAAGTCATGAGTAAAAGAATGAAGCAGATCCACACCTTAGATGGACCACATTATAAGAGATAGTATGAATAAAAAATCCCTACTATTAAATCCTTTGAGTTCTACGGTAAGGTGTGACTGCCACCAATGTTGGGTCAACCATTAGACCATGGAGCTAACTCGTTACATGTATATTACATCCAAGTCGTCCATCATTGAGACCATCCATGTGTTATGAGCCCCGCCTGACGTACGTACCTTCTATCCACGTCATTCATGTAGTGGGTGGTATCGGTTACGATGCTATTTGTTGTACAAATTGTTCATGGGGTGAACCCCACCATGTCAATGGGACCCAGAATTATACAAAATATAATAATAATAATAATAATAATAAAGAAAGGGAATTGCATGCTTACCAATCAAAGCTTCCTTGGACATAATGTGATGCATGTGAAGCCCACCTAGGTGCATGTGTTGCATACCCACACGGCCTATATGTTTTCCAGTCACTTAGGAAGTGAGCTCACCTCCTGTCCATGGACACAAGATGAAGTAGAACTCGATTTTAGGTGTGCCACGCTACATGTAGAAACAGTAGTAATAACCATTGGAAATTCTTAGGCTTTAGTGTGCCCCTATATGCTGGGATGCTTCCTTAACCATGGACTCCATCCTGTAGTATGATGTAGATTCATGTCATTCATCAGTTTATCCTTATCATTTTAGGGTATGGTCTCATAGACTAGTCAGATCCAAATCTTATGTCACGGGAGCAATATTGATCACTTGTCCACCGTTAAATATTTTATAGAGCTGCAGTAATGTTTGTGAGAAATCTATCAATGTATTCTTTTTAACCAATCATGGGACACCTAATATACATGTTTTACTAGCCATTCATCTATTTTGATTAGATCATTTTAGAGTGTGGGGTTGCCTATATATTTACTGCAATTCAAGTCGTTTTCATGATACCCATTGTAATGGTTATTCCCCATTTAGACCGTCAGTTAGTAGGAATCATGTGGATCACTACACTATAGGAATTTGGGATCTTGGGTGGCCTAACTAGTAGTGTGGATTAGTGGAAGTTGTGTAGACCACCACATGTGAGTGCTTGATTTTTATAGCTCACCTAACTGTATGAAAATTGGGGCAATCGTGTGACTACTTTTCTAAGTAGATTTATAATTGTTGTGGCCCTTAACCATGCGACACCGAATATGAGTCATTATCTATGTGACATGTGAAGTGGCTGTAGTATAAGATTTATCATAATTAATGAAACCATGTATTCGTGGCCTATGGGTAAGGCCCATTGGGATATATTTTCAGCCCATATGATAAGGCTCATTGTGGTGTATTTCCAGCCCATGTGATGTGGCCCATAGTGACATGTATTAGGCCCAGGTATGTGACCTACTTGTGAAATAGATTTAAGGCCACTTGTAATGTATTTGAGGCCCATGGGCGAGGCCCAATGTGATGTATTTGAGGCCCATGGGCGTGGCCCATTGAGATGTATTTTAGGCCCATGGGTTGTGGCTCATTGTGATGTATTTGAGGCTCATGTGTAGGGCCCACCTATTATGTATTTGAAGCCCATGGGTTGTGGCTCATTGCAATGTATTTGAGGCCCATGTGTAGGGCCCACCTATTGTGTATTGAAGCCCATGGGTTGTGAAGCCTGATGTGGTGTATTCATGGCCCGTGTGTCGAGGCCCATTGCAATGTGTAAGGCCATATGATACAACCAAATGTGATGTATATGCGGCCCATAAGTGAGGCCCAATGTGATGAATATGTGGCCCTTGTGTGAGGCCATGGGCCCATTATACGTTTAACTCTATGAGGGCCACTCCTTGAGAGCAATGTTGGTTAGATGTCCTCATTGACAGGCAATGATGGTTGAATGTCTACATTGTGACCTCCCCTTAGGCCTTGTTAGGCTCATCTTCACTGATGTCGATTTTTTATACCGATTATGAGTATATGACTACATAAGATCATAATACATGCCCATACGCATCATTTGCATGTTTTGAGATGTGGTTGGCCATTGCATATATTGTTGAGCAGGTTGTTATGAGACTCCTTGATAGGTGGAGATTATCTCATATGAGCGCACAGTATGTGCATGATTGATGCATGACTGGATTGTATGACTCATGCATCTTGCATTATGACTACGGTACGCCCTAGTGACATCAGGGTCGTAGCCTCCACAGGCATATCGTGGATGGCCAGATGGGACACTGAAAATATTTGGTTCTAGCATGCGGCGCCATATATGTCCCTAGATGAAAATTCCTAAACCTCCGTGGCCAGGAGATGACTCCAACGTCGAGACCGAGTGGATATATGAGCGCACGAGGGCCGAATACCAGGAGGCCGCGTCTCCCAATGTGTCGTGGTCGGTTGGAAAGGGGTGTGACCTTACCCGCCTGAATGAGGGGGCAATGTCTAGGTTGAGTTTGACCAGCTTGAGGAATGGGTCCGCTATCGACGAGCCGGGCCTAATATTGGCAGGCAGATAGTGAGGTCTCTTCCACTTACCCAGTTGTGCACTTGGATAGGGGCGGCAAGCTGGCGTAGAGTGTAATAGACCCCGGTGATGATCTCAGAGGAGAACTGTACTGATATGTGGACTTATTGATTAGAAGATTGCATACCCATTCATTCATTCATTCACTATCCACTCGGGCTGGTGGTACGCAACTGTTTGCTACGTGTACCTTCGCAATGGCCAGGATTTCGATTGGGGCGCGACTAACCTGAGATCAGGAGTTTACCACATTGAGTCTGACTATCCAAATTTAGGTATGGGACTGGTTTGGATAGAAGTTCCTTGTGATGGAGCCCATAGCCTGCGATACTATGTACTATCATCCCGACTTCACACTTCAGCATGGTCATTCCATTTACACCGCATATTGTATTACATCCGTGGCATATGGCATTTTGGGTTACCTGTGGTTTTACATTTATATGATTTATATACGACATCTGATATTTGACTCTTTATGACTCTTCATTTGTATAGTTGATCTGTATTGCATATTCTGATATTGTTGACTCATGGACTTATCAGTATTTTTGATATTTTATAACTATCGCATGACAATATGATGATGATGATGTGATTATGGATGCGTATAATACGGTTATGGCTGTGGTATAGGAGAAATAAAAATATGACTTGGTGATATTGGTGGCATTAACTTGGAATATTACTATGATGCATATGCATTGCATTAGCATTGACATCATACTCTAAGTGTTACATGTCTTTCACTTATATGATTTCCTTGTAACATAATTATCTTGCTTGTATGTAGGACACACTGCACACGCGTGTGTACTCACTAGGCTTTTTGTCTAAGCCTCCTACTTCTCATTTTTTTTCATGACTGGAGTAGCTTGGAAGGCTATGCTTTCTCGATTCATTGCATCTATTTTTCGATTTGGCAATGTTGACGTTGTGTACCTTTTGGAAAGCATTGTACTTGTAACCATCAGGATTTCTATTGGAGAGTGTCGCTTGGTAATTTGATCATGATCTTTATGCTCAGGTATTATTTTATATGTATATACAAAAAAAAAATAAATTCAGTCAAAATCTTCCTTGTGGTGCGTCGAACCCGGGACTTGGTGTATGAAAGTTGAGTGCCGGATTCGGGGCATCACGAAAGTTGTTCGTCCCAGGGTTTGGGGCGTGACAGCCGTCGGGTTTCCAGGCCTCTCTTTGGCCTTTAACTTTCTGTCTTTTCTGTTGCACTTGTAATTGCTCCATATGATAGGCGGCTCCGGTCCCTTTTTTGTAGGAACCGCCCGAAAGGCTGTACATCTCATCTTTCATATATACATGGTGGCCACGATCCACCTTCTTACAAAAAAAAAATGATGGCAGCTCTTTGTTGCATACTGCCACAATGGCCACCATTGCTAATGTAACACCCCAAACTTTTCAATACTTAAGTATTGAAAGTTCTTAAGTATTACAATTAAATTAAATTTAGAATATACATGTGTATATTATCAATTTAGCTTATCATAACCTTACATCTATTCTTTAACATAAATCTGACTGTTGGGAATAATCTCCATTCATAAATCGAGTCATCCGACTATTGATTTTTAAGACATGATCATCATATATCTAAATATTCTCACGGTCTATGATAACCATTGATTTTTAAGACATGATCATCATATATCCAAGTATTCTCACTCGTCTATCATAACCAATCATTCAGTCAACTATTCACCACTAGGTAAAAATATCTGACCATCCACAATGAGCTTGGACTAATCGATCATAATAAACTAACCACCTAATCTCTACATTTGCTCATACATGTATCGAATCGAGATATTGATCCATTCATCTTTTTCATTACTTATGAATATGCTTAACTAACCATCAAAATTACAATATGGGAAACTTACATATGTGAACAAGTCACTTGAATCTAATGGTATACATGTTCTAATTCTTGATCACTAGAAAAAACCCAATTTATATTTATCAGTTTACAAAATTGACTGTACATCCACCTGCATACATGACCAGATTACTAACCATCAAGTTTTCTTATTTTTAACACATTATCTAACCATCCATCATATTGTTTGACATAGGATCGGGTCTTAATTAATGATAATTTTAACTTATTCTGGGAATAATTCTTTATTTATAATGATTTATATATAAGTTATTTTGTAATAATTGCTTAGAAATGTACCTATTATCATGTAGAATCATCAATTTTTCAAAACTCTCAAAACAACAATAATTATAAAAATGTCATTAATCTAGACCCTTAAATTCTAAATCACATGGTTCTCATGTTCCAATTGATATGAAAATTTATACCATAGCTATGTATCTTAAATTAACAATGTTGAATTTTAGCTCTTAGATCATTGTAAAAGTAGCCCAATTAACAAATCAGCCCATTAACCATTGATTTTGACGTCCATCGAATGAGGAAAGCTCGTGGGTAGTCATAGTAGTATATTTCCCTTCATATGAAAAACTTAGATTATCCATCATATGAACTAAGTGTGAAATGTGAGAACGCCACCTTGGTGGGCTTTTCATTAGATGCGAAGTTAGCCGTTTTAGGCATACCAAAAATTTGGACATTTCGATTGACCTACTTTACACCATCAATCGTAACTTAATTTAGACCATAATTTATGATCCTACACCGTTGAATGATGACTGCATTAAAGCCAATTCCTTCATTTTTTGCGCAATAAGTGAAATTTCAAATTTAAACCTTTTTCCACTTTCGATCAACTACTAAATTTTTTCCAATCATTTGCCTATCTTGACTACACATTTCTTTCGTAATTGAGCACTGATCATATAGTGTGGACCATTAATTGAAATCAAGTCCATTTAGACACATGTTACTAGAATTTTCAACATATAAGCCAATCTAAATTTTGGATCACTAGAAAAATATTGTGCCCCGACCCTATTCGTCGATCACGATGTCATGAATGAATTAGATTTAAATGAAGATCACTAGAAAAGAGAAATTTGAGAAATAAAATTCGAAGATGCGAAATACCCCTCTCACACCCACCTGTGACTCTTCTCCACTCACAAACTCATGCATGCCTGCCTTCCCAAACATCCAAGGGAGAGAAAGAGATAAAGAGATATATATGGAGAGAGAGAGAGAGAGAGAGAGAGAGTGAAAGAGACATCCAAGCCTATATGCTCATCCCTTATCTTCCTTCTCCACACGTGTGGTCTCCGTCTTATTCGAACAACATCGTGATTCATGTAGAAGTTTTCCTATATCGCGATCTACCTCGGGTTTATATTTAAGGTTAATGTGAGGGATTCATTTAAGCTTACAATAATTTAAGTTGAGTTTATACATAGTTGTCTTATTTTCACGTTAAATTATGTATAGTTTGATTTTACAATGATTTTCATGTTAATATGCTGCTGGATTATTATAAATTATTAATTCATGTTCAAATTATATTTAATATATGATTTTAATCATGTTGGACATATTTTATGGGTTAAATCACAAAACTATGCCTTAAATCGTAAAACTACAAGCGTTCGGGTCCCGAACAGTGCATAGTTTCTGCATCAAATGAACCGAATAGTTATGTTAGCATATACTATGAATTTAATAATATTAATATGACTTAAAATTCATATTTTAAACCTTATGGGAGTACTACTCACTTTTAAAGTAACTTGGACTTATCAGGTGACTCCTCTGACTCGAAATTGCAATGTTATAACTATGGATTCACTTTAAAGTGTATGGATGATGTTTTATCCTATTGGGATTTATTTTATTATAATTTTAGATTACTTATTTCATGAAAAAATCACTGTATTTTTTATGAATTCATAAGGAGTGATGGACACACACACACACACACACACACACACACACACACACACACACACACACACACACACATATATATTTGAAAGATTGTGTCGAGAGCTTCTCATATATCCATAAAAACCAATTACATTCAGGGGACACTTAGGAATAAAAGACCCGAGGGGAAGCCTATCATAAAGCAATTGAACTGTGCAAAACTTAAAAAAAAAAAAAAAAAACAAAAGACCCGAGAAGATGCCGAGACAAGCGATCGACCCCGGTCATCTCCTAACCTCCCTAGCCCCTTCCCCTAGGGCACGTAGCCCCACCTTGTCAAGAAAAAACAGCCCTCTAACTTGAGTCAGGAGGTCCGATAAGTTACCCAACATCATGGATGTTTGCTCTTTACTTCCCCAACGAGCCATAACATCCACCGCTCCATTGCCTTCCCTGAAGATATGAAGAAACTGGAACATCCCTCTACGCCTGAGCTAGTTTATCCTAGCGATCCAATACTCCCATTTCCAATCGGGGCTGCATGAGTTGGCTTTTACTCCTATCTCATTATTTTTGTTGAGTTACCCTTATGCTGCTCTTTTTTATTGAGCTAAATTATTGTTACTTTTCTCCTTCATTAGGATAACCTTGTGTTACCCTCCTTATTTTATAGCTTATGCATTTGCCTTGGAATTTTGGAACTCTCATAGTTCAACTTATTTTCCTACTGATGCAAGTGATGTGTTGAAGATCTCAAAAATAGTGACTTATATGTATTTATTGAAGACATAATACACTCTGAATAGTGACCCTCTTAGTCGATGTATAAATAATTGGATTTGGGAAGGGGTACACATATTGATGTAAGTAATCCACAACATGTATTACATGACCTTTATAGGATTAGATGTCGTAATTAGTGACTTTATGAATAAATGGTGTTACACAGTTCATCTAATCCATGTGTTGTACCATCTCAAGTTGTTACGTAAATCCATGGTAGAGTAGTACACATCGACAAATCTCCATAGTTATGAGATGCAAAGCAAGATAGATTCTTATGAATTATATTCTATAATGTAGTGGTCACTATGTATGATGAGTCGCACACACTATGCTAGGAAAGCAATCATATAAATTAGTTGTGCATATCGATACCATTTGTAATAGTGGAATAAAATACATCCTTATATTATTATTATGATGAATAACTTGAATTATTGTTAATCTTAAAGGACAACCATCACTATGAGTAGGACGTTGACCCTCTCCATCTATACAGATGATACAGGTGATGCACATATTGAAGATATGTGCAATGCATGATCTCCTTATGAAATCTTATGAGTGATGTGGGATTATGATGTTGATGATTTCATTATAGTTTAGCCTCATTTACATTTCATGCTATAAATTTGTATATTTGTAATAAGTTCCTACCTGAGTGAGCATTAAATGTTTCGTTGAACTTTTCTATTTAAATGAAATAAAATTTATAATATAGTTAGTTTTATTCTTGTAAATCTAAAAAATAAAAAAAATAAAAAAAAGAAAAAAAAAGGTGCGATTATGAATTATTCATTGATTCATTTCACTAACACCTGAAATTCATGAGAACGAGAACTTGTGGTGTTATAGTTGGTATCACATCATGAGAAATAGATTAAATGGGCCTAAAGGCATGGACCATCATAAGCTTTATATGACTAGGAAAGGATTATGAATTAGATACCTATACTTAGGTGAATTCTCAAAGGAACTAGGACGTGAAAAAATTAGAAACTCATATTCAAGTTCTACATTGAAATTGTTAAGCTAGACATAGAATTTAGAGACTGAATTTAAGTACCTTTGGAACAAAATTCCAAACTCCCAAATAAATTTCTCACAAACTAAAAATTTTCCTTTAATGGTGTGCCATGCAATAAAAACAAGTTTCCCAAACCAGAATTGGAGATTTTAAATTATTTTTTTTTTCAAATTTTCTATTCATTTCGGTGAAAATTGACATGTTAGTAAACTTTCGCCGGTTTCAATATGTAGACTTATTGGAAAATTTTGAAACTTTTCTAATAGGTCACTTAGGTCTCTGAAAACATCTTTTTAAAATTTCAACTCCATTTAATCTATAAAGAATTCTATAAAAATAAAACAATGACAAAATTTTACAAAATATGTTGTTGGATAGTATGCCGTTTTACACTTATAGGGATGAAATACAAACCAAACTATAGAGTTTTACTTGAATTTTTTTTTTTTTTAAGTCTCCAAAATAAGTCTAAAAGCCAAGTTTTAAATTTCATCTCCTTCTGATACATGACCTAGAAATTAAAATTCTGGGAGTGAAAGGCTATCAAGATAAAATATTTTTGAGAAATTATAACTTTTCACGAAAATGTTAACATTAAAGCTTATTAGATTCAACAAGGGATGGACCATCTGATCCTATCCTTTATGAAATCTAGGATATTTTTACAGTCGAATGAAAAAGTAAATAATATTCCCCAAGGAACTAAAATGATTGAGACGACGGACTTACTAAACCATATTCAAGCAAGTTATAAGCAGATTGATCTAAATACCAAATCTAGGAATGCTTACCAATGAACTCAATGCCTCCTCAAGAGAAGTTCAATACTCAACCGGATTAAATGATGATACCAAAGAACTCACCGCCTTAGCCATACTATAATCGTTTTTCCATGTTACTCTGAATACCAAAAAAAAAAAAAAAAACCTAGATAGTGGGAACTAATGTGTGAAATACTATAAAATTAAATGTACAAATAAATAAAATAAATATATGCGTAAGAGCCATGGCACTAGCATTAGAATTTTCCCTTATATTCTAATCAACACCTAAACAAATTCCAACTATTTTTAATTGTAGAATAAACCGAAAAAAATCTAATATAACTTACTTAAGGAAAAATTATGAGAAATTAAAAACCTAAGCATCTTGATCCTTTCTATGCTTGAAAAGAGGTTTTCACTAAGCACTAGCATGTGAAATGACTGGAAATAAAACAATCAAATTTATCCATGAGTTTTCACTAGTGGGACTACAAATCTAGGATATATAAATGTTCATGATTTATACAAAAAAAAAAAAAAAAAGTTCAAACAATTTTAAAATTTTTTTGGAAGTTATATGCATACCCTTAGACAACTCAAAAAAATAAAATTAAAAATTAAAAAAAAGAAAAGAAAAGGAAATCCGATGTTGGATGGATATCAATATCGATTTTGAAACTAGGAAGTAGTCACTAATATAAACTCGAAATTATGGTAACCTATGAGAACTATTAATGATTTTTACTTGGCTTCCAATCTTATTGAATGACTGAAACAAACCTTAGGCACATTAAACTTTAATTTTAATTTGGACTAGAGACCCTAAGTTTCGATATTATATAAATTCATTGAAGAAAGAACGCACCTTTAATATAAATTTGACTGTGATATTGGCGTTAAAGATACACGCTTATGAATCTCGGGGTCGAGATTTTCATTAAGAGAGAGAGATTATAGAATTCCTCGATTTCGTGTAGTCAATTAAACGAACTTGTACACATCTAGAAATACATATTATCTTATAAGGAATATAGTGGAAACTTAGAGCTAGTATATCATCACTCGTATACATGGTTTAAGTAATAAAATTTTTGGTACAAAATTTTGTTCAAGGGGGTAGATTGTAACACCCCAAAATTTTCAATACTTAAGTATTGAAAATTCTTGAGTGTTACCATAAAAATTAATGTAGTATATACATGTTTATGTCACTAATTTAGACTATACCTAATCATAAATTTATTCTCCAAACTGAATCTTATTGTTTGATATATGTATTTCCCCTTAATTAATGATAATTTCAATTTATTTGGTTAATAAATCTTTATCTATAATGATTTCGATATGAGTTCTTTTGTAAGAATTATTTAAAAATATGCCTATAACCATATAGAATCATTATATTTCATAAAATTATCAAATCAACAATAATTATGAAAATGCCATTAACCTTGATCATTGAATTCTAAATCACATGGTTCCCATGATCCGTTTGATGTGAAAATTTATACCATGTACATGTATCAGAAATCAACTATACACGTTGAATTTTAGTCCTTAGATTATTGTAAAAGTAGCCTAATTGAAAAATCAGCCCCTTAACTATTGATATTGGTGTTTATTGAGTGAGAAAATCTTATGGGTAGTTGTAGTAGGATATTTTCCTTCATATCAATGAATTGGATTTTTCATCATATGGACCGAGTGTGAAATGTGAGAACCCTACCTTGGTAGACATTTCCTTATGCGAGTCATTTTTAACCAACTCTTTTTATATATGGACCTTCTGATTGATACAATTTACACTGTCAATCGCAACTCAAATTTGTACCACACTTTGACCTCATACAACCATGAGATTATGCAAAATTTAGACTCTGACTTATGATCCTATAACATCAATTGATGACCACCTTAAAGCCTATTCCTTCATTTTACCGCAACAGGTGAAATTTCATATTTAGGCATCTTCCAACATTGATTAACCACCCAATTATACCCAATAATTTTCCTATCTTAACTATATATTTCTTCCAAAATTAAGCCCTGATTATTATGTGCGGACCGTTAATTGGGTTCAAGTCCGTTTTAGCACCCATTAAGAGAATTTTCAAGATAGACCATTCTAAATTTCAGACCACCAAAAAATTTATGTACACTACCCCTATTCGATGACCTCTACACTGTGAATGAGTTAGAATCGAAGAAATATTTCTGATTGAAGGAGATTTGAGAAAACCCAATTCAATTGAGATGCGTTATACCCCCTCTCACGCCTATTTCTTTACAAAATGGTGTGTTTGCCCCTTCTCACCTGAAAAACTCATACACCACCTTCCCATAACTAAGGTAGAGAGAGAGAGACATGCATCCAAACTTAGACGCACATCCCTTCTCTTTCTTCTCCACATGTGTGGTGTCCCCCTCTTACTCAAGCGGTGTCGTGGTTCGTATAGAAGTTCTCTAACATTGATATCTACCTAAGGCTTAAATCTAAGGCTAATATGAAGTATTCCTTTAAGCATATACCAATTTAAGTTGAATTTATACATAGTTATCTTATTTTCATGTTAAAATTATGTATAGTTTGATTTAAATTGTGACTTATATGTTAATAAGCTATTGGATAATTATGAATTGTTTATCTAGCTATGTTGAAATTATCTTTAAGATATAATTTTAATTAAGTTAGACATATTTTGTGGGTCAGATTACAAAACTACGCCTTAAATCGTGAAACTACACGCGTTCAGGTCTCCAACGATGTATAGTTTCACTTTCGATGAATCAGATAGTTCTATCACTAAATCTTATGATTTTACTGACATTAATCTGACCTAAAATCTATATTTTAAATCCTAAGGTATCAGTTTTGGAGTACTTTAGACTTATTGGGTGAACCTTTGACCTAAAATTTGCATGATTGTGTTTATGATTCACTTTGAAGTTTATGGGTTATTTTTTACCGTACTAGGGTTTATTTTATTGTACATCCAAATTATTACTCCACGAAAAAAAAAGTTGGACTTTTTATGAATTCATGAGACGCGATGAATATAAGCCTTGTCCTTCATCAATTTTGAGAGCGATGCATGTTTCCACTCTGTATGAGTTGGCTTTTCCTACTCTCACCTTATTTTTTGTTGAGTTACCCTAATATTACTCTTCTTTTTCATTAAGTTTGCTTATTGCTTCTTTAATAGGTTAACCATGTACTACCACCCATAATTTTTATGGCTTGGGTATTTTTCTTAGAATTTGAAAAAACTTATGTATTAACTTATTTCCCTATTGATACAAGTGATGTATTGAAGGTCTCACAACTAGTGACTTACATGTATTTATCATGGATATAATGCACTCTAGGTAGTGACCCTCTTGGTTGATGCGAAAATTCTTAGATTTGGGTGGTGGTGCATACATTGATGTAAGTAATCCACAATGCATGTTACATCACCTTTCTGGGATTGGATGTCACTAGTGACTCTATGAACAAATCACGTTACATAATTAATCCAATCCCTGTGTTGTACCATCTCGATGTCTTACGTAAATCCATGGTAGTGTAGGACACACCAACGAATCTTCGTAGTTATCGAATGTGGTGCGATCTTGATTTTTCTAAATTATATTCCATAATGTGGTGGTAATTATGTATGATGAGCCACACATACTATGCTAGGCATGCATTCATGTAGATTAGTTGCACATATCCATACCACTCGTATCTCTGGAATACGGGGTGTATCGAAACCCTTATATTATTATGATGATGAATTATTTAAATTTTATTAATCTTAAAGGACAACCATCACTATAAGTATGGCGTTGACCCTCTCTAATCATATTGATAATGCAGGTGATGCACAAGTTGAAGATGTGGACGATGCATGATCTCCCTATGAAAGACTACAAGTGACATGGGATTATGATGTCGATGCTTTAGCTTTATTGATATTTCATGCTGTAAATTTGGATATATGTAATAAGCACTCACCTGAGTGAGGATTAAATGATTAGTTGAACTTTTATATTTAAATTGAATAAGATTTATAATATAGTTGGTTTTATTCTAGTAAATGTGTACCTTCATTAATGTGATCTTAAAGGGAGAAAAAGGTGCAATTATGAATTATTCATTCATTCATTTCACTAACATAAAGAATTCTCAAGCACGAATATGTATTAGGGCAAAAAAAACTCGGGATGTTACATCCCTAATGGAGATAACTAGTAGCTAGATACATTTCAAAATCATCTTGTGATAGAAAACTGTTGAGGGTCAAATATGGCATACTAGACTCCAGTTATTACCTGAATTTACGAGCATGATACTGTTTAATGGCCCGTTTTATCGTGTTTATGTTGCAAGGTAATTTTATGGGCATGAACTAAAAAGTGATACTAAAAGCATGGATTTAACGCTCAGGCATCACCAAGGCATTGGACGAGACTCCATGGGACCAAGATCGAGGATTTACACGGCGGAGATCAGAGAAATTCCGGCCGTTCACGTTAAAGAGGCCTGAAAATCATCCAGAATGCAAGATCACAGGGTTCCCACCATCCGATTGGCTTGAAATTCTATATTTGGCCTGAGGACCATAAATTAACCATACATGTCAAATTTCAGCCATTTGATTTATGTGAAAATGGCCCAACGGACAGATCATCCCCTTAAATCCTGGTTTGGGGCCCTCCTGATCTCTGGATATGCCTCAATTTTAGACTCAATGCCTTAAATGATATTAAAGAATAGATGGACAGAGAGGATTTCACAAATATCACAACGGACCCCACCTGTGCATTACACGTGCACAGTGTGTACAAAGACTCGCCGTGCGCCGCAACCACCAAAGTCAGTCAGTGTTATGCTGAACGACAGTTTTATTTTTTATTTTAAAAAAAATAAAATAACAATCGACCAGCGTCTTTATGCACAAAGGCCGTTTTTGGCTAGTGGGACCAACCTATCACATATTTTGATAATCAGAGTCGTCCATATGATCCTTATGGTAGCCAAAACCCTAGCCAAGCTTTCATTTTTGTCCAATTCACGTGATCACGTGATTTTAACCGTTCAAACGCAGGATGAACGGTGGAAGCAAAGATTCAATGGACTGCATCATAATACATAAATAAATATCGTTTTCCAACCGGTTTTCCAATTATAACGCAATGGAAGGTGTGGATTTATCATCTAACGCTGATCATGGGCCCCACCAGCAGCATAGTGGAAGAAATTCGCTTTTCAATCCATTTACACAAGAACCGGGCGCTGATTTGAATAGTGGGCCCCACTCATTGCTCGGTTTGATGATCCGAACTGTTCACTTTTTCTAAAGGTGTCCAAGACCTTCTCTGAGGTGTCTGTACATTTCCATGCAAGAAAAAGTGTAAAGATCTTAGCCGAACGGAGGATTGACGGTGAAATGAAAAGTGCGGTGGACCACACCTAATCCAAGCCAAAACACTCCACTTCTGGATGTTTTTTCGTCCTGAAACCACTGGACGGAATTGATTTCCTTTCTGACCTCAATCAAGGGCCCACCAAGCATAAGGCAAGTACGTGCGTAATGCACGTCCAGAAATCATCGGCCACAGTGTGATCATGGCTGTGATGGGCTAGCCAATTCGGACCATCCAGATGGAGCCCAAGTCCAAACCAAATGTAGTCATGGTGTCAGATTTGGGAGGAAAACTCGCCAACCTCTCTTCCCTACAAAAGGGGTGGACGTGAGCAAAGGGGCAGCCGTGGAGGCCTGGGTTGGATGTGGAGAAGAGAGAGAGTAGTGTTGTTTGTTTTTCTTTTTCTTTTTCTTTTCCTTTTTCTTTTTGTTTATTTTGGATTTAGCCTAACCATGTTGGGTTAAACCTCTTAGCTAGGGCTAAGAGGTGAAGCTTGTAGCATGATGGGAGACATGTTATTTATGCCTTTGATTAATTTTTTAATGACGTTGATTATAGCTTGATTAATGAGAATGCTTGTAGTTTTTAATGGTCTTTCATGACTGAAATTACAATGGGCTTGCAATCGCTTTGAGCATGTTCTTTTTCTTTTTTATGTTTATGACGTCAGGAAGCCCTGTTGTTCACCATCGTCTCCTAGGCATGGTTGGATGACGGTACCCTTCCTAACCTTCATACATGTGATTGGTTGGTAATTATTTTAATTCTGTTGTTTAGTTTATCTCCTGGGCATGGTTTGGTGATGGAATCCATTCTAATTCATATACCTTTCATCTCTTGAAAACTATATTAATGGCAATTCAGTTTAATTTTCATAAAGCAGGTGTAAGATCTCTCTGATCTCTACAAGTGGATCCTCTGAATCCCTAGTTTCCTTTCCCTGAATTCTTTTAAGTTTTAGATAATTATTTCACTATTATTCCTTAAATTTCATTCACTTTAGATTTTATGTTAGTCTAGTTCTAGTTCTACTTAATTTCAGATTACGTACAGGTATCAGTCCCTTGGGATTCGACCTCGGTCTTACCGAGTTTATTACTACATCACAACCCTGCACTTAGGGAGTGAACAAAAACCCATAGGAGTATCACTCTCAAAGTGGGTTGACTTTTAAAATCAGAAAACAATTTCAAGGTAAGGTGCTAGACTTCTGAGGCATTAAGAGATCTTCAAAATCTTTGGGTGGGAGTCAGTGCAAAATCATATAAGATCCGATATCTCACAATTTCCACAAAGATTATCAGATTTGAATATACATCAAAATACGATCGGACTGAACTCTGGTGTCATTTCCACTATAGCAAATGCTAATGCTCGAAAAAATGTTAGGCCAAGACTGGTCAAAAGAAATCATCCAAACAGTGAAAAAGACAAATTGTAACCTAAGTGTTAAAACCAACAGATTACATGGAAAAAAGGTCACCTACACATACCTTGGAATGGATGCTTATGGAATTTGATCGAGTCCAAGTCGACATAGTGATTTCTCTATAGCGCCGCAGAAATCGAAGGGGAGCTAATCACTTTGATGATCAAATAAAAAGGTACTCCTGAGATGATATGGGAAGCAACATACAATTCGGTATAGGGTCAATATCCTCGTAAGACTAAAGAAAGTGTATGGGCTCTACTGTACTTTTTTTATGTTAGTAACGATCAGGAGTGGAAGTGTTGCGATTGGTGACCGGTGCAAAGACAATCGTAATGTTTTCCTTAAACCCTCGCAATATGTGGAAATTATCTATGTCTAGGCAACCGGTTGACAAAGATACAAAGGCAGACAATGAATCTTGATTGTAATTCATGACTAACTAGCAAAGGTAGGGTGTCCACTCTCTTTTGGCATTTGGTTGCATATAACATCTACCAAAGAGGGTCATTTGTAAACACCTCACCCAGGCGGATAAACTAATTGAGTTTGAACTGATGGATGAACAACCAAAACTCAATCCTATACCCATAACTCTATAAGCCTAAACCCTAGGAATCCTAGTCTTAAACCCTAAACATAGCCCATTCAACCTAGTTAACCCAGTTAACCCACTCAACCTAACTGTAAACTTTAGGAACATAAAGCTTAGAATCATGAGTTAGCTTAGTAAATCAACTCACCCAGTCACCCTACCTAATCGAATAACCCAGTCAACTCACCTAGTTAAGCCTAAAACTAAGCTCAAAAGCAAGCCAATCGAAGAAAAAGGTAAAACCTCAAAGTAACAACCCTTATAGCAAAGCCTCCTAAAGTTTGGGGTAGGTTGCCAGCTAAAGCAAGGAGTCCAAGTGAGGACCAAAGACAATCAAGTTCCTGGTAGCCACATAGCACTCCTCTTTTAGGGTAACATCCCTCGATCGTGTGGAATTTTTGTAAGACCCGTATCCTACCCCGTACCATTCCGTGTGCCTTCGCGGTCCTCTCGGTCGAATTCTAGCGACTCGCAATCTGTAATCGGCATCTGCCCGCGATCCTGAGATGGATCCTGTCAGTCTGAGTCTGCTCGACTTGAGACTTATATCATTACGACCGCGCCGTCGCTGCGGTTCCGATGCCGCGTATTACGCGTCGAGCGGGTACCCAGGCCAAGAGATGTGCACCTGCGTTTAGTTCGAGGAAAAATGTTGTGCGTTGCAATCCCTAAAAAATCCATCACATCAATCACTTCACTTATCAAAGTATACCCATCAAGTCAAGTACCCTATCCATCTCCCAAGTACACAACACCATTCCCAGAGTCAACCTTTCCATCTCATCTCTTACACACCCCATCACTCCTTTCCCATCATCTCTCTCTCTCTCTCTCTCTCTCTCTCTCTCTCTCTCTCTCTCTCTCTCTCTCTCTCTCTTTCTCTTTCATTCTCTCTCATTTTTCCTCCCAAGCAACCCACTTCCATGAGAGCTCCATGAGAAAACCTTGTGTGGCCCACTTCGTACCTCTCATCTCTACCATCCAAAGAACATCTTGATCGTTGAAATCATCTCCTTGGTGCTCTAGATCGTGTTGGCGGAAGAAGGAAGAAGAAATCAAAGGTGGGTGCTTCTCTCTCCCTATCTCTTTCTCATTTTGTGTGATGTGTGGCCCACTCGGATGGATCCCACCTTAATGTATGTCTTATCCAACCATCCAAGTCATGTGGACCCTACCTTATAGTGGTGGAAAAATACAAGTATCATATTGATACAAATCAGGTGGGCTAAGTTCATGTGGGACCCACCTTGATGAGTTGTGGGCCAAGTCCATGTGGGACCCACTCGGATGCCTCTATTTATCCATGTCGTCTAGCGTCCCTGGACGATGGACGTGGTGGCTAACATGGAGTGCATGTATTGACATGGGCGGGTACTAACAGCTAATAAAAAAAAAAAAAGGAAATTTCTTTTAAATGTTTGGGGTGGGCTGCTCATGTTGGCCCCACCTTGATGTATGTAGATAATCCACGCCGTCCATTCCATTGCTCAACTCATTTTAAGCGTTGAGCCGAATATTGAGTCCAATATGATAATCGAGTGGGCCATACCATAGGAAATATTGGTATTACCATTAAAACTTACATTAATTCTCCTATTCATCAAAAATACATCACATATTGGTCTCATTTTGTCGATCAGGGGCCGAAGAATCCTATGGCAGGGTTGGATTTTTCAGATGCGGGACCCACCTATGAAAAACCATGGAAAAATTCGTTTCTAAAATTTTTTTTTTTTAAAAAAAAAAAAAAAAAAACATAATAATAAGCAAGCACCTGCTGACATTTGGACGTCAGTAGCGTCCTCCTGCTGCGGTTGATGAAAGAGACGGGGACGTGGGTCCCAGTTGTAGGCTCCATCGCGATGCTTGTTGCGCATCCATGTCGTACATTGGCAGGCCCCTTAAGGCAGTGGGCCCCACTCCAAAAAAATTAGCCCTATCCAAAGCTCAGGTGGCCCACATCATAGGAAACAATGGGATTGAACGTCAGCCATTGAAACCTTTTTTTTTGTCACAAAAGTTTTGGAACATTATGAAAATTCTTTTTCCTATTCATCTGGGTCCACGTGACCTTATCAACAGATTGGATGGCATATAAACATTATGGTGGGCCCTACGTGGGACCCACAGTGATGTATGTGTTCTATTCACATTGTCCACTGCTGTGGACAGTGAAGCACACCTTGATGTACATGAACCTACACCGTCCAAAGCATGGACGGTGGTACCACCTAATACACGTGTTGTATCCTAACGTCCATTCACCTGGACATGGTTAGCTGGTACGACCAGCTACTTAGCTGCTGTAGTTGCATGTGGAGCCCACCTTAGAATATGTGTTTTATTCACCTCCAGCCACGTGGGGACCCAGCAGCATGTGGCTGCCATTAACGTCAGCAAGATCTATGGGACCCTCGTGATGTATGTAAGATCCACACCGTCCAGTATTTTTCAGACAGTGGGGCCCACTGACGCGTGCAACCTCCACACCGTCTAGATCATGTGGACCCCACCTGATGCATGTACCTTTCATGCCGTCCACCCAATTAGCCCAGCAAGTGGGGGCCTTCATTAGTGATGTGTTGTAAACACACCGTCCCTGCATGGGACATCACGACCCATGCACGTGTGGACTCCACATGATGCATGTGCTCATCCCAACCGTCCATCTGTTCATCCAGCGGATGGGCGTGGGTCCACCATGATACAAATGTTTTATCCACTCTGTCCAGTCCCTAAACATGGACCACCACCATTGTGATATATGAGTTTCATCCTACCATTCATCTGTGGCCCACCATGATATGTGTTATATCCTAACTATCCATCTGGACAGTGCAGTCACATAGCTGCTGGTTGACGCCAGCCAACTCTGTGGGATACCATGATGTATGCGCTATTTCCATGCCGTCTATCTGAAGGGCTACGTGGGGCACACCATGATGCATTTGTGATCCACACCGTCCATTGATCAAGTAGACCACACTGCATAGGCAGCAGGAGATTGAATAGAAGATAAATGTTATGGTGCGCGCCGTGGATTTTAAACAGTGAAAATCGTTATCTCCAATGCTAATTAGGGTGTGGTTCAGATGATCTTTCGATACGATTCATTTTTGGGTAAATGATCTCTAATAATAGATGTAGGGTGTAGATAGTTCACCTAAAATGGTAGGCCTGATTGGATGTATTTGAGGCCACCTATTGTGTATTGAGGCCCATTGGTGCGGCCCACTTGATGTATACGAGGCCCATTGTGATATATCTCCTCCCCACGTGATGAGGCCCTTTGTGATGTATTTGCGGCCCATTATATTGTATATCAAGGCCCATTGGTGCGGCCCACCTGTTATGTATATTAGGCCCATTTGAGCGTCCCATTGTGAGGTGTATCAAGCCCCTTTGGCGAGGCCCACATTATTGTATATACATGGCCCACGTAAGGAGGTCCACCGTGATGCGTTCGCGACCTTTGGCGAGGCCCATCATGATGTATATTTGAGACCCATGTGCATGACCCACCTGTGATGTATATTATGCCCACGTGTAGGGCCCACCCGTTGTGTATTAAGGCCCATGGATTGTGGTCCATTGTGATGTATTTCCTGCCCATGGGCAAGACTCAATGTGATGTATTTATGGCCCATGTGCAGGGCTCTCCTGTTATGTATTGAAAGACCATATATTCTGACCCTTGAATGAAGCCCGACTTGATGTATTCGTGGCCCATTATGATATATTTTCAGCCCACATGATGAGGCGCATTATGTTGTGTATGAGGCCCTTGTGAGAGGCTAGGGGCCCATTATATGTTTAGCCCTGTGTGGGCCACTCCTTGAGAGTAATGTTGGTTAAATGTCCACATTAATGGGCAATGATGGTTTAATGACCACATTGTGATCTTCCCTTAGGCCTTGTTCGGCTGATTATTATTAACATGAATGATTTATTGATTCCGATTGACAGACCAATTTATCAATTCCGATTGTCTTAACCGATTTTCGATTCTGATTAACGTGACCGATCTGCATATTTCGATTATCGATCGATACCGATTATCATGATCGATTGCTGATTCCGATGGACGGATCGATTTTCTGATTTCGATTGTTGTGACCGATTGCCGATTCTGATTGACGTGACCGATTTACCGATTCTGATTATCGATCGATTCCAATTGTTGTGGCCGATTGCCAATTTCGACTAACGTGACCGATTTGCCGATTCTGATTATCGATCAATTCCGATTGTCTTGATCGATTATCGATTCTGATTGACGTGACCGATTTGTCGAGGTCTATTATCGAGGTTGATTCCGATTATCGACACTGGATAACGAGGCCGATTGACGAGGCCCAATGAGATGTATATTCAGCTCGTGTTTAAGGCCCATTGTGATGTATTCGTGCCCTATGGGCAAGGCCCATTGGGATATGTATTAGGCCCATGAGTAGGGCCCACCTGCTATGTAAATGTGGTCCTTGAGTAAGGCTCATTGTGTTATATACTAGGCCGTTGTGTGAGGCTGTAGGCCCATTATGTATTTGGCTCTATGTGGGTCATTCCTTGGTGACAATGTTGGTTAAATGTCCACATTGTCGAGGCCGATTGTTGATACCGATTATAAGTATGTGATAACATAGCATCATGATACATGCCCATACACATCATCTGCATGTTTATTATGAGATGCGATTGACCATTGCATATGTCAATGAGCATGTTCTGATGAGACTCCCTAATAGGCGAAGGTTATCTCACTGAGTGTGGTATGCACAGGATTGACGCATGACTAGATTGTATGACTCATGCATCTTGCATTATGTATTGTGACTACTGTACGCCATAACGACATCAGGGCTGTAGCCTCCACAAGCATATCGTGGATGGCTAGATGGAACACCGAAAATGTTTGGTTCTAGCATACGGGTGCCATAGATGTCCCTGGGTGAAAATCTCTAAACCTCTGTAGCCAGGAGACGTCCCAACGTCGAGACCGAGTGGATACATGAGTGCCCGAGTGCCGAATATGTTCACACCCCAAGTGCAGGGTTGTGATGTAGTAATAAACTCGGTAAGACTGAGGTCGAATCCCAAGGGACTAAAACCTGTACGTTGTCTAAAACTAACTAGAACGAGAACTAGAATGATATAGAATCTAAATCAACTAGAATTTAAGGAATAATTGTGGAATAATTAATTTTAAACTTAAGAAAATTCAGAGATAGAAAAATAGGGATTTTGAGGATCCACTTGTAGAGATCAGGGAGATCTTATGCTTGTTTAAGAATCATGGAAGTTAACTGAACTGTCATTGATATAGTTTTCAAGAGATGAAAAGTATATGAATTAGAATGGATTTCATCACCAAACCATGCCCAGGAGACAAAGCAAACAACAGAATTAAACTAATTACCAACCAATCAACATGCTATGAGGGTTAGGAAGGGTACCATCATCCGACCATGCCCAGGAGACTATGGTGAACAACGGGGCTTCTTGACATCATAGACATGAAAAGGAAAGGAACATGCTCCAAGCTATCCCAGATCCATTGTAATTTTAGTCACAACAGACCATTAAAAACTAAAAATATTCCCTTAATTAAACTAAAATCATCCTCAGTTCAGTATAAATAAAAGGCATAAAAAAATCTCTCATCATGCTACAAACTTCACCTCTTAGCCCTAGCTAAGAAGTTTAGCCCGACATGAATGAACTAGATCTCTCCATAGTCAAGAAAAAATAAAAAAACAATAAAAGAAAAGACAACTTCCCTAATCTCTCTTTCTTCTCTCACTTCTCAACCTTCTAGCCATCGATCCCCCCCTCTTCTCTCCTCTCTCACTCTTTATAACATCTGTCAAAAGGCGGTGGAGAGGAGTGCGTAGCGAAATCGGTGCATAGCTGGAGGCGGTGGAATGCTTTAGCTAGTCGGTTACTCTGTTTACGCAACCGTTATTCCTGAAAATCTCTTTTACGCATCTGTGATGATTGGTGGGCCTAAGATTGCTGTCAGATGAGAAATTTGACCCGTCCAGTGAATTACTCTCGGAATTCCAGTCGGGAAGGAGTGTTTTTGTTTGGGTTTAGTGTGGTTCATCGAATCAAATCTTTCTACCATCTTTTCGTCGTTTGGACGATTGAAAACTGATCTCTGATGTATCTTAACATTTCGCCGCCTAAGCTGAAGTAAGAAGGTCCTTGGGCTTCTATTAGATAGTCCGGATCGTCCTGTTAATGCCCGATGGAGGCCCACAAGGATTGGCCGCACGTTCCTTCCATGAAGCAGGGCCGACGCTGTGATGGATGATGACCCATGATCAGCATCGGCTGACAAATCCACACCGTCCATTAGTTTTATCTCGAAAAACCGTCCAAGAAGGACGATTTATGGATTACCAGTATTTTCGGTATTGTATGATTATGACATTGTATTGAATACTTGACACTTACCTTGTGCACACACTTACACCACTCTCTAAGCTTTTTATAAGCTTATGCACGATAGATGCGTGTAAGTGATGTTAGGTTGCAGCAGTGTTAAGCTTGGAGCATGCAGTGGTCTTCTGGAGCTTAATTTTCTATTTTATTTCCCTTTTAGTATTGTACTCAAATGATTATATTAGTGGATACGTGATGACGATGTTGCCTTTGTGAATTGGGTAATCTTGTGGTTATGCTTATTATGAGTTAAATGTACATTGAAAAAAAAATATATAATAATAATAATAAATCCTCCTTGTAGGATCCCAAGATCAGAATTTGGCATATAAATGCTAGGAGCCGAGAATGAGGTACTACGAAGGCTGTCGGCACTGGATTCGACGATCGAAATTCCTGTAAATCCGATTTTCGGGTTTGGGGCGTGACAATTTTCATATCTGACTTGTCGGTGTGTGCTCTGAGGCCTGCTGATATAATCAGAGCAGGTCCACTAGAACTCTTAGCCAGTTGGCCTTCGTTTTATTATAAGCATTATTACAACATTAAGTATACCACATATGCATACTTTGCACCCTACACTCGATCATTTCGAACTTATGCTTTGTGGCTTGCCAATATAATTGAATTTTTTTCATTAGAAATTCAGATCAATCATCACCCTTACTATTGCATCGCATTACATCTTCTGCATATAAGAACAAGTTTCATTCCTAAGAAATTAGCCAGATCTTAGGAGGTAAAGACCGTACATTTATACGGGTAGAGTGGATGCCTAACACGTTCTGTATCTATAACTGTAATCCCTTACTCAAAATCTATGGAATGTAAACTCATGAGGGATCTCAGTGTACTCAACTTTGAGCATTTTTATATGGTCCAACTGATTATAAGATCGTAATAATTAGTTAGTGGTGAATCTGGTCAAATATAACGCCATTTTACCCCTAAACGAAAGCCCTCAAGAAAGGTAACCAGTGAAAAGTGAGAGTCGATCTCTCATCCCCTCAGGAAGTCCTCCATCTAGCGTTCACGATACCTTCTCAAGGTATTTCTCCTGAGATAAGTATAACCTACTCTTCTTCTTGTTTCTATGTAATGTCAATAGCGATAACCCTCTTTGCGACTCGAGATCATTCACCTCGAATGTCCCTAATAGCTAAGCCTTCAGTATGTCAGTCTCATACATGTTATGACTAGCAATAAGCATGTCATTGACATACAATACTTATATAATGAACTCCACATCACTTAGTGTCTTATTATAGATACAATGATCATACTCACTCCTGGTAAACTTCTAACTCGGCGTGAAATAATCAAATTTCTTGTACCACTGCATGAGCAAATGTTTCAAGCCGTACAATGACCTCTTTAACCTGCATACCTTATTATTTACCCCTTGCATTTCAAAACCTCATGGTTCCTTCATGTAAATCTGTTCTTCCAATTCTTCATGTAGAAAAGCAATCTTCACATCCATTTATTTCAGCTCGAGATTGTATTGGGCAGCCAGTGTCAATACGAATCTGATAGATACTTGCTTCACCACAGATGAAAATATCTCAGTGAAGTCAAAACCTTCTCTCCGAGCATATTGCTTATTTCTTCTTAAAGATCCACTTGTACACGATCATTTTTTACTGATGGGAAGCTCTACCAGATCTCACATCTCATGCTTGTACAGGGAATCCATCTCGTCATGCATTACTGTATTCCACTTTTTGACATTTATATCGTCAATAGCATCCTGAAAAGTAGACGGATCCCCCTCATTCATAATGAGGAAAAATACAACATTCAAGTCATCTATGTATCATGCTGGTAACCTACAATCCCTTGACATATTCCTTTTCACAGGTGGCTACTTCACCCACTTTTGTACCTTTATCTGCGTCTCTGTATCATCTTGTGCTTCATCTCTTTTTATCTGAATGTCCATAACTGAATTTTCGCTTCCTTGTGCTCATCCTTATGAATATAGGTAGGCATCAAGTCGAGTCGGACTGGATTGGGTCAAACTTGACTTGATCCGATTTTTTCAAGTACATGACCCAAACTTGATCCGATCCGGGACTGAGTCCAGCAAGGCTAACTCAATCTGATCTGATTCCTTACTAGCTTGACCCGAACCGAGTCTGACTCAGTCAGGGAAACCAAGTAGAATCAGGTTGGTACGGTTCGAATCAAGCCAGGGCCAGTCCACCAGTGCCCTAGGGACGAACCACTAGTGACCTAGGGCAAGACCACCATCGACCCAGGGTCAAACCACCAGCGACCCAGGGCCGGACCACTAACGTGCTAGGGTTGGACCAACAGTGAGCCAGGGCTGGACCACCAGCGAGCCAGTGCGAGACGCTACAGCTGAGCCAATGAGATCTCGACCTCGGCTGGACCACCAGCGATCAAGGGAGAGACCCACCATGAAGTGCGGTCCACCCGCAAGCCAAGGCGGGCCACCGATCGAAAATACACAGAAAATTATTAAAAAATGAAACCTACCTGATGAATGGAGGAGGATGAACGGTGAAGATGGGTTGTTGGGCTGCTGAGTGGCCTGGATTCAGATAAGATGGGTGCGGCATTGCTTGGGTAAGGATGGGTTAGGGATCTCGTTCAGGTAGAAAAGAGGGGTAAAAGTTATTTAAAAAAGGAAGAAGTAAAAATACACTTCATAGTATCCAACCAGATCGGATTAGCTACTGACCCGAACTCGACTCACTGTATGGTCAGATCTGAGTGGGTCTACTCGATCTGACACGATCCTGACTTTTGGTTCGGGTCGGATTGGATCCGACCGGTTCGATCGAGTTGGATCCATCGGTTCGGGTTGGATCATGCCCACCTCTACTTATGGAGTAAGGACCCCTCATCAAATTTGATGTCATGGCTAATGATGATTTTTTGTGTGACCCAGACATATAGACATACCCCTTCACACCATTAATATAGCCAATAAAGAGGTACTTTTTATCTCTTTCGTCCAACTTATCTCTCTTAACTAAGATATATCAGAGTAGGTATTATAACCAAATAGTTGCACCCCTAAGCAGTTTACTTGTTGACTACTCAACACTTCTTTTGAAATTTTACAATCAATAGCCGTAGAAGAGGACTAATTTACTAAGTAAAAACTTGTGTTAACGGCCTTAGTCTGCATTTTCTTGCCAATCCATTATTAATGATCATACATTGGGCCCTCTCCAAGAAAGTCTGATTCATCTACTTATCCACACCGTTATACTATGGTGTATGGCACACTGTGTTGTGACTCACCATCCCTTCATCCTTATAAAATCGATTGAATTCCCCAAAAGTGAATTCCTCACCATTATCTATCCTTAACACTTCCACGTTTTGCCCCAACTATTTTTCCACCATCGCCTTCCACTATTTGAAGTTGGTGAAAAGTTTAGATTTATTTTTCAAAAAATAAACCTGCACTTTTTTTGAAATAGTCATTAATGAATATGACAAACCATGAAAATCCTCCACCAGAAACCACAACGAATAACCTGAATATATTAAAATGCATATAATTTAGAACTCCAGTACAAACATATTTCCCAAATTTAGAAGACAATCTCGATTGTTTACCATATATACAATGCTCGCATATACTAAAATATATATTTGTAAAATCTGTAATTAAACAATGTTCATAAAGTACCTTCATGTCTAGCTCGCTCATGTGGACCAAGTGCGCATGCCAAATATATGCAGAAGTGGAATCCTCTCTATACACTATAGCTCCACTAGAGGAAGTACTCCCGATCCACCTGTAAAGGTTTCCATTCTTCTATATCTTTATGACCATGAGTTCCCCATTAAAAACTTTAAGGATATGATCAAACCCGGTAAATTTATGTCCTAGAGCCTCGAGTACACCAATAAATATTAGGGTCTTCCTCAACTCAAGAATATGTCTTACTCGATCAAGATACTCCATATATACCATTAAACATCTTAATGCGTATCGATCCAACTCGAACCATATTATAGAAAATGTCATTGCCCATAAAAACCTAGCCACCATCATAGTCACTATAACTAGTGAATAAACTCCTATAAGACGTCATATGGTACGAAGCCTCAATATCCAAAATCTATTCTCCATCGAAGTAACCTGATTTTGATGCGTTCAACATGTCACTACCATTTGTCTCCTCACTGGATTTAGTAGTGTTGGCATCCTTAGAAGAACTCTCTCAATTCTCCTTTCTCGACTTAAGATTTTTACAATCCTTCTTCATGTATCCGATCATGTGATATTCCAGTACTTCAAATTTCTTTGCCCTTGCCCTTGGATATGGACATCAATCATGAAGATTACTATCCTGCTTAGAATTTCTCCCCCTCGTAACCAATGCATCTGTAGAAGGACATGTCCTCGTTTTCCCTTTCTCATCACCTTTAACTGAAAGATTGAGATAAAGGTCATAATGCTAATGGTCATTTAACCAGTGTGCAAAGAGTCTTTGAATAACTCATGAGATGCTAGAGGAGAGTTTAACAGTATACATGCTTGATCTTCATCTTTCATCGTTTCCTCCACGTCTAATAGCATGTAAATAATCCAAGTTATTAATGTGGGCCTCAACATCAACCCCACCGTCATCTTCAGATTAAACAACTGTAGCTTCAAATACAAACGATTTTCAAGAGACTTTTTCGCATAAATATTCCCTAATTTTGTCAACCATCTATCCGTTGTAGTTTTTTCTCTCATAGCATTATAGAAGACCTCATCCATTAGACACAACAAGATAAATATATTAGTTTTCTTTTCTAACTTTTTCCATTCTCATTTTTGACATAGTTTTTGGTCACTTTCCAAAGAGAGCTTCATTCAATCATTGTTGAACTAGGATACTGTTCATCATAACTTTTCATAGTTCAAATTTGTTTTTACAGAAATATTTTTCTACATTGAACTACATTTAGATGCCACTGATACCTTACATTTAGATGCCACCGATACCTTATTTCTACTTGTTGGGGAACCAAAGAAACACATAAAAATGATTTAAGCAAAGTACACACAATTGCACATCGAAGCCCAAACAAGAACTATCTAAATTTTATGTGTAAAAACCCTTGAGAGAAGAAACCACGATACAAAGTGACAAGTAATGCACTATGAAAGAAGAAATTACAAGAGATAATCGGCTTGCTCAAAACCTAGCTATGCCCTTGGACCCGTTAGGACTGTTTTAGAAAGCCCTAATACACCTTCGTATCGTAATCCTGATTATAGATGATATAGATACACACACACACATGCACACACACTATCACAATTGGAATAGACAACTTACACACTTACTCAATTCTATGCACATCTTTGATTGGACCTTCAATGACATCAACACCCCATCGAGAATCTGTCGATGGCATTAAACGTTCCATCAACCAACATGGATTTTCTAGATTTTCTCAATGGAATCGAACACCTGTGAATGACATCGACATCTTCTCAATAGCATCGACAAACCTTGTTGGTGACAGATTTAAGACATTAACACTGACTACCCAAAAAAAAAAGTTTATTTGAAAGAACCATCCTAACCTGACTATCAGTAGTAAAGCAGGTGTGTCCCTACCTGCAACCGAAATAAACCCAGTACATCATGTGGGTTTCCTTGTGTTCATGCTAGAATCCAAAAATCATATGGTAAAAAACATAGGTATGACAAACCGTTGGGAAGAGCTGCAATGCGACAACCACCATTGATTGAGTGTGAGGACCACGTTGATTTATATATGCCATCGAATCTTTCACCGGGATAATGGGACTTTCCAAAACTCATTGTTTTAAAACTTAGGTGGCTCACACCACTTGAGATTCAAGGCATGACCACAACTAGATGTGGCACTAGTACAAGAAGTTTCCATGTCGAAAGAGGTCCAGGGCCACACAGATGACTGTGATAATCCGCTCTATCCTTCAGTTCCTAACACTATAAGAAAAATGGGCAAATGCCACGGCCAAAAACTGTAGCTAAAGATCTTTTGCTATGGATATAGTCTGTAGCACGTTCATCGCTATTGATGGGGTAGCTAAAGGCCAAAAAACCTATTGCTACGGATTATATCTGTAGCAATAGATATCAGTAGCTACAAATAAAAGTCGTAGCTGAAATTTCTGTAGCGGCGGACATGTACAGGCTACAACCAAAAAAGGGCAAAGGCTACAGCCAAAAACCATAGCGAAAGAAATTTTGCTACGGATATAATCCGTAGCACGTCCGTCGCTATTGGTGGGGTAGCTAAAATTCAAAAAACCTATTGCTACGGATATAATCCATAGCAATACATATCCGTGGCTACAAACAAAAGGCGTAGCTAAAATTTCTGTAGCGAAATGTAGCCAGCATTAGTTACGGTTTTCGGATATAAAGCTACAGCCAAAATTCGTACTATTTTAAAAAATTGTAATAATGGTGCTAGTTTCCATTGCAAGAACTTGCTGTGATTGATAACTCATTTGCTTAAGAGGAATAGCACATAAAATACAATTAGGAAAAAAATGATGCATTTATTACAAATTGCAGCCCTTTCTTCAATTCTGTCCGAGGAATTCTAAATATCTGGTGGAACAACTCGCGCCCTCATAGTAGCCCATCCCAGCTTCAGAAGATTGCCCCATGTATCATCCTATGGAAAATCTGGAAGGCTAGGAACGCTGCTAGATATGACGGTCACCGTATCCTGGCTCGGGACATCAAGGATAAGGCAATGAGAGAGCTTGGCGCGCTCATCTCTCTCTTCCCTGCCACGCTCCACCACGCCCCTTGCTGTGTCCCCTCGGTTGTTGCTCGAATCGCTTCAGTCCGACGAGTCGTTGCCCCGCCACAGCTGGTCAAATGGCTCCTCCCACCTCCGAGATGGTACAAACTCAATGTTGACGGTTCCACGTTGGGGAACCCAGGACCCTCTGGGGGTGACGGCATTTTCCAGAATCACAGAGGAGAGTTCATATTCGGTTTCACGGTAGCTTTCGGTACTGGGTCTAACGTCTTTGTTGAATTACGGGCAAGCTATGAAGCTCTCTCCCACTGTTTTCAACTGGGTCTCCTCAATATAATCTTGGAATCAGATTCAAAGCTGGTTTTTGATTTCATCAGAGGCTCAGCTAAGCCCAGGTGGAAGTGGGCTCATTAGATCTCTCGCATCAATAGGCTCAAGGAATGTGGCCAGGTTCACTTCACTCACATTTTCCGCAAAGGGAATGAACCGGCTGATGGGATGGCCCACCTTGCCAGCGCATCTCAGTCGACCACTCTCTTCACTGAGTTCTCCCTTCTGCCTCGCCGGGTCAGAGGCACTTTTCTCCTTGACAAAGTTGGTCTCGGTGCTCTCCGTTAGACGCTCGTTTCGTTACCTATCATGACTCCCGTTCCTTGCTCTTTACCCTTCAAGTTCTGCTTTGCTACAAAGTTGTATAGGTGTTCCTGTTGATATTTTGCTGCTAGGGACCGAATTCTTGTAATCGGTTCGATTTAATGAAAAAATCTTCTACTAAACAAAAAGAAAAAGAAAAAGGAATAGCACATAAAATACAATTAGGAAAAAAATGATGCATTTATTACAAATAGCAATCAAATCATACAATGCATCTCACATTCACATTTCTAAATAAACAATACTTTACTTTGCTCAACCTATCATAAGAATTACAACTAAGGCATGCCCTCATGTGCAAGAAACAAATACACTCCAACACAGTAAACACCCTCCATATAATGCAATAATGCTCACGTTTTTACAGAATTTTCTTCCTTCAGACAGTCAATTTCAGCAAATGCAGAAGATAGAACTTCTTCTTTCCCTAAAACTTCAGATGTAACTTCTGTGGACTTTAACACAAGATCACTTTCAAGTTTTGAAACCCTTCCCTTGAGAAAATGAATTTCATCCTCTAATGACTTCTTTAGCTTGTTAGCCTGCCTGTATAAAATAGCATTTGTAGACACAATCAAACAAGCATGCCTTTGTACACATCTCAAAAGAAAGAAAGACAAATAAAACACTTACATAGGAAGAAATAAAAAATGTACCTGCTAATCTTCTAAACTATGGCAAAATCCAACATGAATAACATGGTTTGATGAACTATTGGTTTGTGTAACATTATATAGGAAGAAATCAAAATACAGTGAGAAAGAAAACTGCTATGATTGATCAACTCATCTAAGCTAATATAATTAATGTTGCTAGGAATAGTACACAAAATGCAATCGGGAAAGAAAACGATGGATTCATATTACAAATAGCAATCAAATCATACAATGCATCTTACATTCAGATTTCTAAATAAACAAATTTCAAAATAAAACGTACAACACTAAAGAGTTTGAAAAAGATGATTGTGGGCTGTGTTACTCACCACACCTCCAAGATGATTGACAGCTTTGACAAACTGCCTGTGCAGTTCCCTAGTCCATCTAATTCTCTATTTGCTGGACGCAGCCACTGTGGACTTCATCAAAGTATGAGCAACAGAGGTACCTACCGAAGGACTAGAACATTGATACATTACCTGTGAGTAATCATCAACTATTTCTAAGGCAGCAAAATGGAAAACTGAGAAGTACCATATAGCCCAAAAACAGAAATCTTATAAAGAAGACTAACTAAAGATAGGGACGCTCACCCCAGAATCTGAGAAAGCACAAAAAGCACATACATGTGCTTTATACATTAAAATAGGAAGCATAAAAGAAATACAACTAATGAATGAGCTATTATTGGCTTATTGTCGAAGGGTGTAACTTTTAGTAGAACATGCACTTACCATTCACATATAGAAACAAAATGGGTCGGCCAACCTTTCATAATGTAGAACTCATCCTTGCATACCTGCAAGACATGATGGATATGCATGGCAATGTGGCATTTGCCGATTGAAATGGACAATTTAGTCAAATCCATTTCTTTAAAAATGAATTTAAACTGTTTTAGATATCCCAATGAACTTCACTTGTTGGACATCCTATTTTGTTTATACAACAATGAAGCACTTTGGCCTCTACAAAAAACAAAATGACAAGTGGAATTCTGCATATTTACTAGTTTGCATTGGAACAAATAACCAACCAATTAAAAATCAGACACTTTCAACCAATTAAAAGAACAAAATTCTTGTCAATTACAAGAGATGAACTGATAATTTGAAAATATACCTTCCAACAGGTATTTAACGATGTTCAACTTAAAGTACACTTCCAGTTAGCAGCAATTTCTGCACGTGAAAGCATCTGGACCCAGAATGATGCCAGTTGCAACCATTGTCACATCCATAAGTTTTGGCGGAGACCTGATTTTTGGAAAGAAAATAATACAATAATAATTCATAAAAATAGATAACTAGACTAATTGATTTTATTTTTTATGACAACAAAACAATAAGGGGAATGTTGGTTCTTTGGCATTGTCGGAGCTGGTTGCTTCCTTGCAAACCCATGTTGCAATTCTGATTAAAGTTTAAGTAAAATACCACCGAAGAAATGTTGTGGCCACAACAATCATGTACATAATTCTTCCAGAAAATACAGATCATTGACAAGTAGAGGACTGATTTCCACATTCATCACCTGGTTTGCCAAAAGAATAAGAAAATTAAAATGAGTCCATGCAATCCATGATGGATGGAAAGAAATTTCAGCAAAAGTTGTTTGTGAAGTGTCTGTGTGCATTCAAAAATGAGAAGATGATGTATTATCCTTTCTTCTTTTTTGAAATATATTTTAGTGATTCATGAAATAAAAAAAAAAAAAATCTACTTGAAGTGTCCCTCACACTAACAGCTAGCTGGAAGCTTGTATCTTTGTAATTCTAATGTGTTATATATTTATGTATTTGATGCTCAACTTTATGTCATTTGCCCAAAAAAAAATTTGATTGATTACTGCAGACTGAGGTTTTCTAATCCCACATGTGCATTACCCGACCCATCTATATGCAGGCATGTATGGTGAGCGTCCAAGTCATCAGTAGGTGGACCCTGCTATGTACATTCCCTTGCCCACAAGTCATGACAGTCTGTTCCTCATTGGGGCATGCCTAAAAAACAAGTTTCTTTGACAGTGACATCCATTTGTGTGCTCTGGCCCACATGATGAGTGGACTGGCCTGATTATTGGAGCAGAGCATCTATGACATGGTAAACACGTCAGGTGTACTTGGATCTTGAGTATTGCACATGACATCTTTACATTCAAAAACAAGAATGTAACTTAAACCAATTCAACCCAGATACTTCACTGACTAAGGGAAGCAACACCCTTAGTCATTGACGATAACCTAGATACTTCACTAACTAAGGGTGTTGAATCGATAACCCATTTGCTCTCAATCGCAGTTTCCTACCTATAAAGAAACAAACATAACAAGAAACCCAGACAATGAAAATGGTTTTCGATAAATCATCCAAGAACTGGGTTTTACCCTATATCTCCACAATTTTGCCGAAAAAAATTGATATGGGTAATTTCAAAACTATGCAATAAACGAAAAGAAAAATTAGAAGCGGGTCAATTAGATATCAATAATCGGCCCAAAGATTGATCTGATTTTAGATGAATTCATATAGGAACATGTTCCGATTGCATACCTAAAAATATTTTGATGAAGAGGGTTTGCATGAACTAATCCAAGCTTCAAATCCTGATTGCTTTCACCATTGCTGCAAACTGAATTTGCCCATGTTCAGTTTAGAAAGAAGGAGAAGAAGAGGTGAGGTGACTAGTATAGGGACAAGTGAGTGAAGTAGATATTAAGTAAACTACATGACACACACATATATGATTGTACCTAAGTTGAATTCAACATTGCTCATGGGCAGATTGGTCAGTAACAGAATGAAATATAAAGTCACCTTCCTCGTGAATATTGCTGCTTTCAGCGGCATATCTGTCACTAGGAGTTGGGGTCTCAGGTGCTAAAGGCAGCGCTGCTGGCGCAAGCGATTGCTGCTCTGTGCTTGCAGGTGCCATCCAGACAGTGGCGGTGGGTACATACACTGCTCTAGGCGCTGCACTCTCCTTCATAACTTTAACCAGTAGGCAAAAAATTCAATCTCACTAAAAGCAATACATACAGGAGGATTTGAGCTAGGATATAGCTCAAATATCCTATAGCTGCATTTAAGAGTGCACGTAGAGAGCAATGGTTTATCTAGCAAACAATTATATATGTACACACACACACAGAGTTTACCAAATGCTGAGTAGCAGATGGTATCATTCTACAACACCAACCAAATGCAGACCTATGGAAATATAATCCAGAAATGGGCCTCCAAAAAAAAAAAAAAAAAAAACTTTTCCAAAAATAATAATAAGAACATACCGGAAAATGATTATCTGGTCAGGCTTCTTTTTCCCCGAACTGATATAGAAATCTAGTAGAAGTTCCCTAGATACCAACATTTCATTGAAATGCGTTCACACAGAAATTAGTGGAAAAGGAAATGGAATGCTTTATTTATTTATTTATTCCATGTACTTGGTTGACACTTTCAAGTGCTCAATTGAATTTTAAGAAATGAAATTACAACTTCAACACTTGACCAAGGTTTTTTTTTTTTTTCCATGTACTTGGTTGACACTTTCAAGTCCTCAATTCAACCACAGTTTCCCTAGAGCCAAGACAAGTTCACTTTCTTTATTTTATAAAAAAAAAAAAAAAAAAACTGATAGAGCCAAGTTGACCCTGAAATGTTCTTGACTGCTAATACACATTTTGTACGATTTTTTTTTTAAAATAAATTGTATTATCATTTTTTTTTTTTTAAAAAAAAGAAAGAATGTTTTGTCAAAATAAAAGGGTGATCAACAGATCTCCCAAGTAACAAATCTAAATTAAACCTACTCCTGAAAAAGGCTTGTCATGTTCCAACCATGACGACCTAAATGTGAGTGACTTGAAATCAATTTCAAAGGTGCAACAAATGAGAAGCAGCCAAAACACCTAAGGGATGATATGCAGCCAATGAGAAGTAGCCTAAGGGAATGTGTAGCACAAATCTTTAACTGTTAGCTAGAAATCAGTTTCAAATGTGCAACAAATTCAAAGTAAATTGGCGGGGGTGAGTAGAATGTACTCTTTCTCCAATCTGCACTCCACGCCAAAACGCTACAATCAAGATATAATAGCACATCAACTGTACTCAACCATACTAATGTATCAGTAATTCATTATCCTGAATTAGTAAGGAACTGGCCTGCGAAGTAGCCCAATAAAGTAGTTAGCCTAGATCACAGAGAGAGGGACAAATGCATGTAAAGGATGCATGTTTTAGTAGAAGAAATAGACAGACACAAAGGAAGGCTTCTTGGTCAGATACATGCTTGACTAGCTAACTTAACTGGATATGACTTGACAAGAAAAGAAAAACTATCACATAGAGCTATCTTAGAAAAAACAAACAAGTGTTTAAACGTTGCACCATACACATGAAATAGGGACCAAAAGAAGAAGAGAGGTTTCAGGTTTCTCATCAGCCATGGATAAACCTAGTTTCAGCTAATCTACCCATGATTTTTGCGAGGGTAACATTTAGCACACTCTATTGCATGAACTCCATGCAATGACTTAAAACCATGATCAAGTTTTTGTTACAGCCTATTTATAAGTGTTCCATATGCCTGCCATAATTATTGTATGGCTCCAACAGTCCATTGGCATTATAGGCTATCACAGGTTTTTATAGGGATGGGAGTCATCCAATCAAGTGACTTAAGCACACCCCTGGGTGGTTTCACATGATTATTGGCTGTGGTGGTTTCATGATGTTAGAATGGTCTTACTGACAAAAGTATTTAGAAATGCTAAAAGCTTCAAGTCAATCTCAAACTACAATTTGCTTTCCAATTTCAAGATTGTACTCAAATCGAAAATCATAGGATTTTGACAACACTGCTACCACCTAACATCAACCGTCCACCTTAATTGGGCTAGGTTCTAGGGACCAGCAGACACAGAAACTACAAGATGGAATTTGCATTAGACTATACATCGATATATAAATAATAGCAAAGACAAAGGAAAAACAAATTCATCATAACATTTATCATGTTTGCATTGGCAAAATGTAATTCAGAGATGTTCACATTGATAATATGTAATTCCAATGTAAATGAGGTTACTAACCAGTCTGTCCCTTAGTAAAGGAATAGCCCCTTGAACTAACATAGGTCCGAGGATTTGGCAACTGGTGGTTACCTCAAGTACTCAGTGCACCCCTGTACATCAAGATTTGACAAGAATAACTAAAGGTCCATGGAAACACCAATAACAATATAATGTTTCATCAAGTACGGACCTTGGTTATTACGCAGACGTCAACATTGCTACCACTTCCCAAGTCATTGAAAATTCCAAAGCATATCGCCTCAGACACAAGCTTTATTCCTTCGTCTCTCAACAAAAGAAATCCCATCACCTTATATTTCATGTTAACAGTATCCAGAGATCTAGTATTAAGGACACACGTTTCTATCTTCATCAGTGAAGGCATGAGAACTCACAATTGTGCAATTCTAACTAAAAGATGGCAAAGAGAAACACATCCAAAAAAATAAACTACTTCTACAGTTCCACTGTCATGTCAAATCTTCTATGGTAAGAGATGTATGGAATGGTTTCCAAGAAATCAAATAAAATAAAGACCAGAATAGCTTCTACCAAGAAATCATGTTCAATGGTCTAATTTAGTCTCAGACTCCTGTTTGCTATCCTTCTCGAAAGGTTAGCTTGGTTCATGAGGATGTGTCACTCTTTCTTAAAAGGATCTCAGCAGCTACAGGCTACTTTGTTCTAGAAAAGCATCCATGCAAGCCCTACCTCTTTGCAACAGCCTTCTGTGTTCTTTCTCAATGACAACATAACATTGATGATGCAAAACATTGACTGAGGAGAAAAATGCAAATCTTGCAAGCAAACTTATAGTCAAGCCCTCTCTGTATTTTGACTCAAAGATGGCCATTGCAGCAAGAGAACTAGAACCTATGGTTGCAAATGGCAGAGTGTCAGTTGAACCGTGAGGGTATATCTGCATAAGATAATTGTTCAATCACAAAAATTTATGCAAAAAATGTTGCATGCTTCATATGCCTATATGCAAAATCAAACTTACAGTGCAAATGCGGTCCAGTAAAATCAACACCGCCAAGCACCAAAGTAGCACTAACATAACCTTGGTAACTGGCCAAGAGTTAAACATTGTCAGTCTCATCTAAAGTATCATGAACAAAAAGCTCCAATATTACAAATATAACATTTTTGAGGTCTAGAAAAAGATATATTTACCTAAAAAGATGAGATTTCAAAAGGGTAAGAGCAGTAATGACCCTTGATTCATGGCCGGTTGCATAACGGTGTAGCTGAAGCTGAGAGCTTACCATATCTAGATAAATACAAACAGAAATCAAGATGGAAACCAATATCACTATGAATAGTACAAGTGACGGAAAATGTGAATGGCAGCTACAAACAGAAATCAAGATGGACAGGAACTGCAAAATTGAAATGGAAGATAGAGAAATAGGAGATTAAGGGGTTTTATTTTTTAGGGTTTTTGGGGGTTATAGGGTTTGGCGGAAGGAAGCTTACAAGGAGGATTCGATCGGTGTGGAAATCCCAAGAATCAGAGAGGAGATTGAGGGTTCCGACGGGCGAGAGATAGGACAGAAGAACTATCGTTCGACTTCCCTGCCGCCGCTTCAAACGAATTTGGAGATATGGCCAGAGAGAGAGAGAGAGAGAGAGAGAGAGAGAGAGAGAGAGAGAGAGAGAGAGAGAGGATTGGGGAACAAAGAGTGAAAGGATTAGGGAAGGGAGAGAGAGAGGGAGGAAGAGAAGGGGTTAGGGAATGGAGTGAGGGAGAGAGAGAAATGGGGGGAGTTTTGGGTGCGGCTACATTTTGAGCGTGCATCCATGCATCCATTTTTGGGCGGTGGGACCCATGAACGCTCCTGGAAGGGGCTCCTTGGGGCCCACCATGATGTATTTTCATTATCCATTCCATCCATTAATTTTAGTAAATAATTTTAGCAAATAATTCTAAAAATAAAGTAGATAGAAGGCCCAAGTGGACCACACCATAGGATGTACATGTGATTTAATATCTATGTTTCCTACCATGTGGTCCACTTTAACCTTCAATCTGACTAATTTTTTGTTTCCGAGACGTTACAATTATGCTCTGATACTAACCTATAAGGCCCTAAAAATCGGGGGTCGAGCAGAAGCTCAACTCCCGAGTTTCAATGCATCACTTATGCAACATAGATAATAATGATTGAATGTTGTCCATATTAGTGCATTAAACATGAATGAGATTATACCAAAACAGCGTATCATACTCCAGAGAAAGTTAAATTTCCCAAGCGGAAGACTGTGATATGTGTATAAACTATTCAAAAGTAATAGCAAGCCCTCAGAGTATGAATGTCACTAGGTTAAATAATTACAAGTTTAATTCAAAAATGTACGAAATCAGAAAGTGTAATGTTCTCTATTCAAAACCCTGTATCCCTGTCAGCACAACTCCAGGTCTAACTAGACCTGCCAGAGAGTTGCATATAGGAGAACTTCTCCTCGTCATCGTAATAGTCCGGCTTTGCCTCATAAGCATCGCCATCACCTGCAGCTAAGACAAAGTCTGGTTGGTGTTTAAAACATCGTTCCAGAACGTGGGAGTGAGTGATCAACTAAGTGGAGCTATAAGGCAAAGGTTAACATGTTATCAATTCGATCAAGCAGTAATGATAAAGCAATACAATTAAGCATCCCTAAGTACTCTGGTTAATACAAATATGATATGTATTAATGATGCATGTCCTCACTTGCACTCCCTCTGAGATCTTCCTCTATACACTTCCTCGCCAAAGCACCGCGTAATGTGATGCATGGTCGTTTTAGCCAAGTTCTTAATTAGACATATTCATACAGCACGATTGGGAAGCTAAGGCACCTCCCTTTATATCATAACCCAAACATGATCCATTTTAGGGTCGTCAGTCCTAGCTAGTCTCATATGATATTATGGTTCTAAGTCGCTATAAAGTGCTTGTCACCTCAATACAGGCTTAGCTTATACTCTAGTTGCTACGGAAAGGCTCGTTGCCTCAGTGCAGTCTGTGAGTATGCTCGAGGTCACTACGAATGGCTCGTTACCTAGTCGTAGGCCGACAGCTCGAATACAATGTCCCATACCACTGTATTCAGCTCACGAGTCTGGGTTGCTCACTGGTCATTACGGGGAGGATCGTTGTCCCAGCATGGGCCGACAGCTCGACCACGGTGTCCCATACTACCATGCCCGGCTCATGAGTCTTAGCGGATCGAGGTACCAAGGTTAACGGGATTTCCACTGGTAATTTTGATACCTTAGATTCAAGTAGTAGCGTCTATACATGGTGAGTATACATCAGGTCAACCGGATTGCTTGACAAGCTCGACTGGTATGAGCATACGTCGAGCTGATCGACATAGAGCGAGTAAGCACTCCGTGTGGCCTAACCACTGCCCACAAGCAGCGTATGACTTGGATTCATCGGGCGTGTCTGTCGTGGTTAAGCAGTTCAACCGCCGTTCATAGACATTTATCGATTACCTAGACTACATTGTAACTTTAATCACATTTCAAACAATAGCATTCACATATAGTAATCCAAAACAACATGTGACAACTGAAATCAAATATAAATCTTACTTGAGCCATTTAACAAACACATACTACAATATTATCATACATACGCATTTCATCCATACAGCACATAGTAGTAAGATAGGTTATATAAAGGATACTAGAACCATAATTAAGGGAATTGAGAATCCTATCTCAACACCCTCAATACACGCATTTAAACAAGCATTTTTACATTCAGACATTTTATCAAACACTTAGGCTATACATATCATATACATGTAATAAAGTAATTATAACAGATATTATAGCAAATCCCTTTACAATAGGTTCATCATACGTACAACAATCATGTATTCTTAGTCAATAAATATGGCAAGCATAAATAACAATTCCATACTCATTCACACATTTCAACAAATACATGGAATGCATTATAAAGCAATATAGTTTATATATATGCATAATACATGAAAACCCTCGAATTTAAGCACATGTGATAGCAATTAAGCTAGTTATAAATCATTACTAACATTGAAAGCCTTGAAAACTATAACCTAAACATTTATAGTCCGCACCTTTCGCCGATATACTCATAACGAACTCAGTTTAAATGTTAAGTCCTCGTCTACAGCACAACAACAATCTATAACATTGAATAGGTGAACTATTACACATTTTACTCTATTTAGATCCTTAAAACAGATTAGGGTTAGGATTTCTTACCTAAGTACAGAGTCGGAATTGCTGAATCACGATATAGACGTGGTGGTTAAGCGCGAGGAGTGACAGAGATCGAATCTCAGGAACAACTCCAACTCTCTCTCTTACTTTCTCTCTCTTTCCTTCTCTTTCTTCTCTTCTCTCTCTAGGGTTTAGAAATTCGTATGTGGAGGGAGAGAGAGGGTTTAAGGCCCTTATATAGGCCCAGAACTGATGGGAATGGCCCCAGGGCTATGGTATACTCAGGTTATAGCCAAATACTGGCCTTTTCAGTCCAACGAAGCTATTCTGGAGGGAGGCCCCTTTTTCTGAATGCGGTCGGACTTAAGCTTCTTGACATTAGATCTAGGTCAAGATAAGTTTTTGGTCCGATCGGATCAGTGGATCGATCGCGTGGGACCTGTTTCAGTTCAACGGTTACCCTACTCGATCGGGGCCATAAATACCCTGACATGTGTTGGACATTTTTCCTGATCCAAGGGTGTAACTGAGTCAGATTCTGAAGATCTGAATCCTTAGATTTAGCTTGTAAGTGAACAACTCAATTCACTTAAGTTTCAGTTCACTTTCTAAAGATATTCGCGTTTCTCACACACTTCGTTTCGGGCTCAACTTATGCGTTTCTGAGTACTATTAGGACTTGATTTCCAAAGTGGTTGTCAAGTCTAGCAATGCAGTATTAACTGTATAGTTTCGTAGTAATCGGACTTTTGACGTACAGTCCAGGTCTGATACGGAGTTTCATGGTGCTCCCAAGAGCAACTGGATTTTGAGATAAATGCTAAGTTTTTAGGTAATGTAGCGTTAATGGTTCTATTCTTTTTAAGTCTTACAGATCATATTTAAAGTGATTAGTGCTAATTTCACAGATAATCTAGTTTAGCACTTAGTTAATTATCGTCTAATTTCTAAAAGATTTGGTCCTCAGTGATTTTTGCCTGAGGTGATACTCGGGTCTTTGTACGGATTTTTTCGAGATGTTACACACAACTAATCATAAGAGAATTGTAAAAGTTAGGAAGGATTCCGTCACCCTACCATGCCCAAGGGACGATGGGAAACAACAGGACTGCCTAATTTCACAATCTCAATTCAGGAAAAAGAAGATATTCAAAGCAATCGCAGATCCATTATAATCTAAGTCACAACAAACCATTAAATACTAAAAATATTTCATAATAATCAAATTAGAATCCAAGAGAGTTCAATAAAATATGAATCAAAACAAGCACACATCCCAATCACGCTACAAGCTTCACCTCTTAACCCTAACAAAGAAGTTTAGCTTATCATAGACATGATGATCTAAGGGCTCTTAAGGAAAGATATAAACAAAGTCAAGGAAAGGGAAGAAAAATAAAGAGGAAAGAAGAAGGAGAACTCTCGGTGCTGGCTCCACACTATCTCTCTCCCACTTTGTTCCCATGCCCTCGGATTCCTCCACGTCTAAGGATGGTCTTGCTCTCCACTTCTGCCTCCTTTTTATAACCATAGGGAGTCAATTGTGCGTAGCCAGAGGCGGTGGAGAACTTTCACAGCAAAAGCCGCATGTGCAAGAAACGCATATAACATGTTGCGTTTGGATGCAAGTTTTAGGACAACGGATCATCCCAAAACCTGATTTATTTTTTTTTCATGGTTGGGGTCGGATTGGGCCTGTGCATCATCTAGACAGTTTGGATTAGGTAACCGATCAGAGATGGTGGGCCACAACCTCCCAAAATTCTTGATTTTTTTGGACGCAGGCCATGCGAATCTTCTCATGCTGTGATGATCGGTGGGCCCTACAATGATGTTTTTGGAGAAATTCACCCCATCCATTAAACTCGTGGTGAAATTTCAGCCATGAATGGACGATTTGCTCGATTTTGATGCGGCCCAAGGGATCAAATCTTTCAGCTATTCATCCCACATTTGATGGTGATCTGCGTGTGTACACATGCATGGGAACAAAAGGACTTCATGGGTACAGTCGGCCCCACCCCTAAATCAAATGGACGGCTCGGATCAGTCATCCAAGTCGTGATGGTGGGCCACGACATGTGACAGCGGATGTACGTCCTCTTGCTGGCTACGTAAAGGAGATGGGTCAGGTCAACGACCCTTGACCGAACTCCTTAGTCTAGTGCTGTGTGGGATCACGTGTACCTTGTTCGCACGCAAGCTCAGGTGGGGTCCACCATGATGTTCAAGAGAGATCTGATCCATTCTTTCGGTTTGTCATCCAATTTAAATGGTTGAGCCCAAGTTTGAAGCATATCCAAAGATCAGGTGAGCCCTAGATCAGTGATTTATGACAGATCTTGTCTATTGGACCACTTCCACAAAGATCTAATGGCTGAAATTTTACGTTTATGGTTACTTTATGGTCCTTAGGCCAGATATAAAGTTTCGAACCAAACGGAAAGTGAAAACCCTGTGATCTTGCATTCATGACAATTTTCAGGCTTATTTATCCTTAATCACTTAGTTTTCTCAAATCTTTGGCGTGTGAATTCTTCAATCTCGATCCCTTAGGATTCATGCCTTGCTTTGGTGATTCTTAAGCATCAAATCCATGCTTTTAGTACCCCTTTTTCAATCCAAGCTCTTAAATTCACCTTACAACAAAAACATGATTAAAATGGAACGTTAAGCATTATCATGTATGTAAAACCAAGTAATAACTGGGGTGTAATATGCAATATTTGACCCTCAACAATGTCATCAAAAAAATCTAAAATTTCTCATGTTGGTTGTTGGATACTATGGGTGTCCTGCTTGATGTCATCGAAAGAGGTTCGATGCCATCAAAGGTTGTTCAATGACATCAAAGGCTTGGTCGATGCCATCGGAAAAATCCTGAATTATTACCGCAATGTTTTGGTGTTAATTCAAATTGAAGGGGGTTCGATGCCATTGATAGTCCATTAATGTCATCGAAGTCCCATCGAAGGTGTCATCGATATGTCGTATAGAGTTACACAGAGTTGCATATTTGCATGATTTGTTTCCAATTTCGATTGAGATTCTCTTTAAGGCTATAAATAAGGGTGTAATCGGGATTGGAGTACATCTAAGAGCTTTCTAATTTGTTCCTTGGGTTTTCAAGGGCTTGTAAGGAGAGATTCGAGGCTTCTTCGAATCAGGTATTCTCAATATCTTATAATGTTCTAGTTTCATAGTGATATCTGTCGCTTTGTGCTATGGATTTTTTTCGCGAAAGGGTTTTTTCCATGTTAAATTTTGAGTTTGATGTTGAGAAATACTCTGCAAAAAGTAATTTTAAATTATGGAAGGTCAAGATGATTGTCTATTAGTTCAGCAAGGATTGGATGATGCACTCCTTGAAAAATGACCGGATTCTATGACTGATGATGATTGGAACATGATGGATAAGAAAGTAAGAACCTCCATCCAATTATGCCTAACAGATGAGGTTATCTACAATGTCATGAAAGAGAAAATTGCAGCAAGTTTATGGGAAAAATTAGAGGATATTTATTCTAAGAAATCTCTTGAAAATCGCCTATACTTGAAGCTGCAATTATTCAACATGAAGATGCCAGAATTAGAAGATGTTGAAGCCCACATTAACAACTTTAACAAGATGATTTATAAGTTGATAAATGTGAAGGAAATAATGAAGGACGAAGATCATGCATGCATCCTACTAAATTCTCTATGGGCTTTGTATGAGTCATTTAAAGACTTATTGTGCACTGGTAAATCGACCCTGAGTGTCGATATCGTTATCTCAACCCTTTAAGGAAAGGCAATGAGAAAGAAAAACAGTGACATTGACGCCTCTACTGATACATTGGTTACGAGAGGGCGAAATTCTGAATAGGTAATGGATCTTCTCGATCAATATCTAAATCCTAAGGAAAAGGCAAGGAAAAGTTGAAGCGCTAGAACTATGGGATGTCAGGGCACCTCAAGAAGGATTATACAAATCCTAAGACAAGAAAAGATAACTCAGAGGTTTCTTCGTAGGAGGCCAACACTATAGAGTCTAATGTAGGTAGGAGTGGAAGTGATGTGTTTTCTATCTCTATAGTCGGACACTTATACAATGAACACAAGCACGAGTGAATTTTGGATACAAGGGCATCATATCACATGACTCCTCATCGGAGTTGGTTCACCAATTATAGAGAGTGCGATGGTAGCCATGTATTTATGGGTAATGACAATGCCTATAAAGTTATGGGTGTTAGATCGGTTCGCATCAAGATGTTTGATGGCATGGAGCGTACCTTGACAGATGTGAGACACATTCCTGACATAAGGAAGAACTTGATATCTCTTAAAGCACTTGAGGTGTTTGGGTATAAATTCACTGATTTCGATGGTGTTCTTAAAGTGTTAAAGGAGGCGTTCATTGTCATGAAGGTATAGAGGAGTGGGAACCTTTATAAGGTGATCAGGAGCACTACATTAGGTGGAGCTGTAGCAACTATAATGGATTCCACATCTACACATATGTGGCATGCATGTCTGGGCTGGCTACATGAGCGAGCAAGGCAAGAGGGTACTTTCTAAGCATTTTTTTAATTCCAGCTTTTAAAAGTTATAATTTAAGTATATATGACCACTGTATATATGGTAAACATTCAAGGTTATCTTTAAAATCTAATAAACTTACATATAAGGGTGTACTTGATTATATGCATTTTGATGTGTGGGGGTCATCGACCGTGATTTCTGCTGGAGGGTTGTCATAGTTTGTCACTTTTATTAACAACTATTCTAAGAAGGTTTAGGTTTATTTCATGAAAAATTAATCAATGTTTTTATGAACTTCAAGCCGTGGAAGGCCACGGTGGAAAAAAAAAACAGTTATGGCGAAAGGTGAAAGTCTTAAGGACAAACAATAGTGGTGAATTCACTTCAGGTGAATTTAATCAATATTGTAAGAATGAAGGGATCGTGAGTTACAACACAATGCACCACACACCTGAGCAAAATGGTGTCCCTAAGCAGATGGATCGAACTCTGTTGGAGAGGGCTCGATGCATGATTAACAATGTTTGGTTGGGCAAGGAATTGTATACTGAGGTCATTAACATGGCTTGTTACTTGGTGAATCGGTCCACTTCTATGGCTATTAATTGTAAAATTATAGAGGAAGTGTAGAGTGTTCAGTAGGTAGACTACTCGGGACTGCGTATATATGGGTCCGATCTTACTCTCATGTACTGTTAGTTAAGAAAGATAAGCTGGACCAAAGCACCAAGAAATATATCTTTGTTGGCTATAGTGGTGATGTGAATAGATATAGGCTGTATGATTGGGTCACACGAAAAATCATCATTAGCCGTGATGTCAAAATCGACGAAGGATTCTTGTTCCATAAAGATAATCAAGAGAAGCAAGAGGAACTAGAAAATTTTGTCATGGACGTCTAGGTGGACAGGAATGAGACTCAAGTTGAGACAGATGTAGATAGAGATATTGGAGTAGGTGGAGCAGCCGCCTTTGAGAAGGAATCTGCCACGGGATCGTAGATTATTAGCGAGATACGGGGATGATTCTAATATCACATATGCCCTCATTATGGATATTAGGGATCTGTATACTCTTCAAGAGACTCTTGATTAACCGGATGCCAAAAAGTGAAAAGCTATGTTGGATAATGAAAAGCGGTCAGATGCAGGTGGATTTTCAAGAAGAAACAAGATAGGTACAAGTCAAGGTTGATTGTAAAGGGATATGCTCAAAGAGAAGGGGTCGACGTTACTAAGATATTCGCGCTTGTTGTTAAGTAGGCATATATTAGATTCATGTTGGCGCTAGCTACTCAATATGATATCAAGCTGGAACAGATGGATGTGAAGATTGCCTTTCTGCTTGGGGTATTGGAAGAGCATATCTACATGAATAAAATAAAAGACATTAAAATTAAAGAGGCAGAGAACAAGGTTTGTACGTTAAAGAGGTCGTTGTATGGCTTCAAACAGTAGCCTAGGTAGTAGTACAAAAAGTTTGATTCTTTCATTATAAGTCGGAAGTTCATTAGGAGTGAATATAATTATTGTGTCTACTATAAGACACCGATTGATAGGAATTGTTCATTATTCTCGTGTTGTATGTCAATGATATGTTGATCGCCAGTCATTACATGTCTAAAATCAAATTACTGAAGACTCAATTATCAGGGACATTTGAGATGAAAGATTTGAGAAGTGCAAAGAAAGTTCTCTTCATTGATATACATAGAGACAGAAAAATGAATAAGCTTTAGTTATCTTAAAAGCATTACCGTGAAAAGGTATTGATGAAGTACGGGATGAATAGGCCAAATTCAGATAGTTTTCCTCACATTTTCATTTTAAGCTTTCTTTTGAACAGTGTGCTAAAACCAATGAAGAAAAGCATGAGATATCTCGTGTGACTTATTCGAATGCGGTTGGCAGTTTGATGTATATCAAGGTCTGTATAAGATCAGATATTTCACATGCGGTGGGCATTGTTAGCATATACATATCTAACCTTAGAAAACAACACTGAAAAGCTATGAAATGGCTACTGTGACACATTCGAGGTACGCATAACTACGTCTTTACATTTAAGAAATTAGTGGCTAAGTTAACAAGATATGTGGATTCAGATTACATAGGTAGTGTGGATACTAAAAGGTTGACTTTCGGTTACTCGTTTGTGCTAGCGAGTGGAGCGATCAGTTGGATTTCAAAGCTTTAGTATATGGTTTCTCTTTCTAAAACTGAAGCTAAGTATATGATAATGATGAAGGCATTTAAGAAAGGTATTTGGTTGAGGGAGATGATAAATTAGTAAATACTTCAACAAGAGGTTGTGTTAGTTAATTGTGACAACGAAAGTCTTATCAATTTGGCTAAAAATTCAATTTATGACTTTCGTACTAAACACATTTATGTTCATTATCATTTTATCCCGATAGGTACTTGAGGAATGAGGCATGACTCTGGAGAAGATTTACACCAGCATAAATCCGGCAGACATGCTTATTAAGGTAGTTCTCTCAAAGAAGTTTAAGTTTTATGCAACTTAGGGCTTGGCGAAGGCATGAATAAAGGATGACATATACAAGAGAAGCCATGGTAGAGCTATGATGTAAGACAAAATTAGAGATAGAAAATTAAAGAAGCTAATAAGAATAGAAATTGAAGACATGGTATAAATTATTGATTGATGTCTTAAATCTTTAATTCAACAGTTTGTCGATGACAAGTTTGATACCATCGAGCAGGCTTTGATGCCATCGGAAAAGTCTGGAATTTATCATGCTGGTTGCTGGACACTTTCAGTGTCATGCTTGATGCCATTGAAAAATGTTCAATGCCACCGAAGGTTCTTCGATGACATTAAAGGCCTAGTCGATACCATTAGAAAAATCTGAAAATTCCATGTATTATTGTTGGAACGTTTTAGTATTAGTTGAATGATATCGAAGAGGGTTCGATGCCATCTAAGTTCCATCGAATGTACCATCGAACTATCACGCAGAGTTATGCAAAGTTGCGTATCTATGAGATTTGTTTCCAATTTCGATTGATATTCTTCTTAAGGCTATAAATAAAAGCATAATTGGGATTGAGGTGTATCCAAGAGCCTTTTAATTCATTCTTAGGGTTTTCAATGGCTTGTAAGGGGAGATTTGATGCTTGTTTGAATCGAGTATTCTCTATCTCTTGTATTTTTCTACTTTCATAGTGATACTTGTCACTTGTGTTGTAGTTTTTTTTTATTTTTCAAAAGAGTTTTTTCCATGTTAAATTACAAGTGTTTGTGATTAGAATTGGTTGTTGCTATTTGATTACTTTTTTTGTTTATCTTAATTTGTGTGCTCTGGGGATCCCCTGCATCATCTTTGAAAAAAAAAAAAAAAAAACAACAACTTTGCCCCCACAAAATTTACACTGGTGGGTGTTCAATCCATATTGTTGCGTGTGGTGTGGCTAGTTTCGCGTACGCCTGATTTTTGGACTCATGAATAACTGTGATATGTATAGACTGATGGATGGATTGGTTTGACACGGCATCTCTGTGGGTCCCACGCAGATTACCACAGGAACTTCCTCTTCCCAGGGAACAGGCAATTCACAACCCTATTGTAATGTCCACCCAAAATTGGGATCTGTGTAGTGTCTTCCTCTACCCGGGGAACAGGCAATTCACATCAATATTGTAATACCCACCGAAAATTGGGATCTGTGTAGTGTTTGGTGTCAAGGCCAACCATTAGGTGTCACAAGTGATCAATGGTGTGGATCTTATGCAGATGAAGTCATCAATCAGTGCTTACTGTGTCACGCAAGTCTTTTCTTGGAGAGAAATCTAAGCGTGCTAAAAGCCACACCTCTTTCATTACTACGCCTGCAGGTGAGAGAATTGTATCATCTATCGAAAAATATATGATTTTGCGGAAAGTGACGCCTTGGACTATTGTACCATATAACGAAAAATATATGATTTTGTGGAAAGCGTCACCTTGGACTATTTCAACTACAGGAGGAATAAATGTTACCCTACTCGGCCGGCAGTTCATACCCATCCAAATGACGTGCCTTCTATGCTCCATGTCTAAATGAAAATTTTACTTTGTTGGATTGCCCTAAATATTTGATAATTTAGCATTGACAAGGTTGATCTGGTTTACATGAAGTCGTCTATCTATGTCAGCAAATAGCTGCGTCCCTTAAGACTACACGTACAAATCAGGCATGTTGGGTCCGTTGAGGGTCTAACCAAGCCTGACCTGACCAAGAAGGACATAACCGATAACTTAACCGGACTAGAAATCTAACCCTAAGGTGTCCATCCGGGAAACAAATTGAAATCTTGTATATGCAACCCAACCCAACAGGACCCAAATGAAATTCATAACCCAATTCTGCTCAATCCAGACTCAACCCGAATCAAATCAGGTTGGCATTTTCCAACCGGAACCAAAACCAAGGATTTTGAAAACCTGACCCAACCAAGACCTTTGGTCTGTTGGGCTCCGGTTAACTCAAAACCAAGCTACAATTTTACTTATAACACATTCCATATTACTAACCATATGAATAAAGTCTTATAGAATTTTTAAGGTATAATTATAACCAGACAAATGATAAGTGAATAACTGTAATTATACTATAATTTTAAGTGTATTACTGTGATTTTCCTGAATCAATCTTCTAATTTCCTAATGATCATTTCGAGTGCAGATGGTATGTGTTGAGGGCACAGGTTTCCTGTGCCATGGAATCTAATTGTCCATGTCATTTTCGTTAACATCAGCATAGCAATATAATAAGATACAGAAATGTTTGCAGAATACTGCCGGATTAACAAGGAATTTTACATTCCAGTACTTTTTTCAGTGTCGCATCTTAACTGCAACCCAGGCCCAGGGTCCAGTAATGTGGGTGGGAAACTGTGGGGCCCGCCTCAATATATACATTGTATATTCACACTGTCTATCCTTTTTTTCCGCTCATTTTTTCACATTGTCCCAAAAATGAAGCACATTCAAATATCTGGTGGCCCACACAAACCAATGGTCATTGAACACCCATGGTTGAAAACTTCCAAGGGTCCACTGTAATGTTAATTTGCCATCCAACTTGTTGATAAGGTCATACCAACCTATGGGGAATACATATATCACTTTGATCTAAAACCTTCGTGGCCCGCAAAAAGTTTTTAGTGGTCGACCACTATTGTTTCTTGTGGATTGGCCCACGTGATATATGTACTTTTATCTAATCCATCCATTTCGAAAGATCATCTCCGGAAATGAGCCCAAAAGGGTTTGACAATGAACCCTACCGTTGAAACCTTCCTAAAGCCAACTTTGATGCTTATCACATGAATATGAATAAAGGAATATATATATATATATATATATATATATATATATATATATATATATATGGAAAAGGTACTATGTGCTCGGCTCCGTCCCATGTGGTCGAGCTATGTGGGCCCCACCGTGATGCGTTTCGAACATCTACCCCATCAGTCAGATGCACCGTTCCATCGTGGACCTAGGTCTCAAAAATCAAGTTAATCTGTGACTTTTGTGGGCCACACCACATACAGAAGTGGAGAGGGGCCGTGTACCATTAAAACATTTATAATCATTTTTGGGGCCCACACAAGATGTGGTTTACAAATCCAGCTCATCCATTATGTGTGTCCCACTTGTATGAGGCTTCAGACCAAGTTTTAGCAGCATTCAAAACTCAGGTGAGCCTCACCAAGTGCTTTTATATGTTTTAACGGTGTTTCACATGATTTTATATGGTATGACCCACTTGAGTTCCGTATACAGCTGATTTTTGGCATATTCCATAATTTAAAGGGGAGCCATCAAATGCATGATATTAATGATCGACACGCATCACGATGGAGCCCACACAGCTCGACCTCACGTTTGCTTATCGTGAGGTCAAGCATAGTACCTTTTCCTATATATATATATCTCTGCTTGCTCCAAAACTTTTGTAGCCTCCGGGAGGTTTTTCAGTGGTAGGCATTTAAACCCCACCATTCACTATATTTTATTGCTGCTCATCCGCGATTATCTTTTAAATTAGATGAATGACATTAATAAAATACATACATCACAGTTAGCCCCGCCCAGTCCGTTAAGATCTGCGTCTTTTTTTGGCTCATTCCCTCAAATGAGTTGGCAGAATGGGTGGAGAGCATTGATATACAATGCATAATCAAGGTGGGCCCCACCAACGGTCGAAGTCCCACCCACGGCGCCGGATCTGAGGTCACGGCAAATTTCGAAGCGGACTAGATGGTGTACTACACCACCGACTTTGGTAGTGTATTAACGTTACCAAGTTCTGTAGGACCCACTACAATGTATGTGTTATATCAAAACCGTCCGTCCATTTGGCAGGCTCGTTCTAAGGCTTGGCACAAAATAAGACTGATCCAAAGATCAAGTGAACCACACTGCATAAGGCAGTGGGAGATTAAAGCTATGCCTTTGAAACTTTCTCGGGGTCACAGAAGTCTTAGATAAATCTGATATTTGCTTTTCCTCTTCATTCAGCCGTCTGTAACCTTGTAAACAGATTGGATGTAAAATAAAAATTACGGTAGGCCCTGTGAAAGTTTTAAAGGCTGGAATCATTATTCCCATTGCCATTCTGAGTCGTGGTCCACTTGAGCCTTTTATATGATTCATTTTTTGGGTGATATACTAAAATGATTTCTCCAAATGGATGGGTGGTGTGGATATAATAATTACATCATTGTGAGGTCCAAGTAACGTTGATCTCCTTTCAACGGTTCCTATCCGAGGGTTCGAAGCGCTGACGCCCTCCTCTTTGAGGGCCACGTTCCACATCAGCCAGGTCGGTGGTGTGTTGTACACCAGAAAATCGATAGGCTCCACCATAATGGATGTGTTATATCCACATCGCACATCCATTTTTCCAACTTATATTAGGGCACGGGCTAAAAAACGAGGCAGACCTAAATCTCTATTCGACCACTGTATAACTAACCGTAGTAATTGAATGCCCACCATTAAAAACTTCTTGGTCTAATGTTTATTTTCCAACCAATCCATTGATAAAGTCACACATACATGAATGAAAAGAAAATACAAATACCATATTCATTAAAAAAAAAAAAACTCTAATTTTAGCTCCAAGGAAGTTTTCAATGTATATTCCTGTAGTGTGATCCACGTGTATCTAGGCATAAACTGAAATTAGGCATCTAATGGTCACAGAGGTTTACGCGTACAAATTACAGTGACCATCTGTCGATGTTTGTGGAACATGACTGTGGCCTCCACCTCACTCTATGCATTGTATATCTACGCTGTCGATCAATTTTTCCAGTTCATTTTAAGCTGAGGCCTAAAATGAAGCAGATCCAAGTCTCAGGTGGACCACACTGCAATAATGGTCATTGAGTGCCCATCTTTAAAAAAATTTAATGGTTCACCATAAATATCAATTTTTAATCCAACCGGTTGATAAGGTTACATCCAAATTGATGAAGGGAAAGCACAAATATCAGCTTGATACAAAACTTTTTTAGGCTACGAAAAGATTTTAGTGGTTAAAGACCACTATTTCTTGTGGTGTAGTGCACATGAGATTTGGATCTACTTAATTTTTGAGGCCACGCCCTAAAATGAGATGGCAAAACGAAAAGATGGCTTCGATGTAAATTATATACATTCACATAGTGGGGCCCACGGTAAACATCCCACTCACATGGCTGAATGAAGTCCGGTTCCTGTACATGAATGCTGCTCTTTGATTTTCATAAGGTCCACCGTAATGTTTACTTAAGATTCATTTTGACTATGAGATATTGAGTCACATTTGGGCCAGAGACAAAAAATCAAACTGATATGTGATTGTGGTGGCCCACACTAAAGGGAAAGAGTTGGGATAGACATCCATTTTGAATTTTACAGTTGAGCAGGACCATCTGTGACACAAATATGAAATCCATTCCAACACAGAATTTAAACCTGGGCTCAAAAAGCATACCCATATGTCAATCACTGGGGTCACTCTAATAAAACAGTGTGGAGGGTGGGAAACATATACTGTTTTCAATCATGTGGTCTATAATTCTTGTAGAAGTGGCTGATTTTTGAGCCATTCATCTATATTGGAGTGATACAACGGACGGCTGGGGTTGATGTTACATAAACATTACGGTGGGACCCACCTGAGCACTGACCCATTTGCTTCTACCGAGGCTGTGAGATGAAGGTAACGCGTCTGTAATGTAAAATTCCATGCTAATTAATTTTTTATTTTATTTTTTTGTTTTTTTTAATTGCTGTGCTCAGATCATCACAGATGACGTGGCACAATGAAATTACGAGGCACAGGAAATCCCTGTGCCCCCAACCCAAACGATCTGCACTCAATCATTTCTCTAAGAAACACGAAATTATCATTTCACATCGTCTCTCTACCCCAAGAATGCATCTTCTTCCCTCAAAAACCGTTCATCCATTCCTATTCACTTACTTATTCTTCCTCTTAAAAAACCCCGTTAGGTCCCAAACCTGGTACATCTGTGCACCTCGGGTAAATTACACAGCCGGCAGTGCATACGAAGCCAATCTCAACCTCCTCCTCCAATATCTAAATACCACAACTGTCGACTACGGCTACTACAACACCACGTTTGGTGTAGACCCAGATCAGATCTACGGCCTGGCCCAGTGCCGGGGTGACGCTTCATCCGATTCCTGCAGGAATTGCTTAAACACTTCAATGGTCGAGATTAAACGACTCTGTCGCAACAATAGGGAAGCATTCATACGTTATGATAACTGTCTTCTACGTTACTCTTTCAGGCGCTTCTTTTCCATAGCTGCTCTTATTCCCGGGCATACCGTTCCAAATTCTATCAGTGCTCCCAATCCAGCTCTTTTTGATAAACGGGTAGGAGAATTAATGAACAATCTGTCATCTAGACAGCTGCCTGCGTCGATGTTTGTTGCGGGGACAGTGACTTTTTCAGACTATCCCCTGTTATATGGAACCGTTGAGTGCGTTCGAGATATATCGAGTAGTAATTGCCATTCATGTCTGATATCGATGATCAACTCGCTTCCGAATTGTTGTCATGGAAATATAGGAGTGCAGGTTATGTCGCTGAGTTGTCATATAAGATATGAGGTATTTAAGTTCTTTCAAGACCCGCCGCCTCCAGGGACTGTTGCAGGTCCTCCTCCAGTTCTTGCTCCGCCACAACAGGCGGCAGGTGAGTATTTGAATGCTATTACTATTTTTCTTCCATTCCTTATTTGCATTTCACACAGATATAATATTGAAGAAAAAAAAAATCGGGACTCATTTTACACCATATCATGGCTAGGGCTGAAAGTTGGGCAGGTTCAACCCGTGGTCGACCTGACATTGGGTTGGGATTGGGCATAATGTATGTCGGGCTTCGCCTCAGGCTTGGGCTATACAAACACCAACCTGATAAAAGTTGGATCGGGCTTGGGTTGAGGTCTCAGGTTGCCCAACCCAACCCAACCCAATCAATATATATGTTACTTATAATTATACTTGAGTGTGGATCGTTGGTGTTGAAGGTGCAGGAAATTCTTGTGTCATCGGATTTCATTGGTCCAAGCTATTTCTAATTACTCAAGCTAACAAGATACGCTGGATTTCTATCTCCCAAATAGATTGGGTGCTAAACGACATGACTTTTAAAGTAATAGTTGTCCTATATTTTATTTTGTTTGTTTAGAAAATATGAAGTTTTTTATGATAAATAACTACACATATAATTAATTAAATCATACATACAAAAAATAAGACGTATATTGAAAATATAATAGAGAAATGTAATAACAAAAATATCGGCATGTATCTACCCAGCCGAATAACCTCACCAAGTTGAAAATTCTCAACCCAAGGTTAGGTTGCGTTGGGTTAGGGTTGAGGTATAGGAAACTTGGGTTGGGCTAGGGTTGAGCACCAACCCACCCGACTTTTAGCCTTAATCATGGCCCACCTGCACTAATATCATTATGCTATGTATGTATATACACATGAAGAGATTTGTTGATCCATAAAGTGATTTTCTTATGCGGTGTGGTTGTTGACGTAGTTGCCATCATGGTGCTTATGTGAGTGGTTTACTAGGTGGGTCCAACTTTATAGAAGCCTGTTTGAAGAATCAAACTCATCTATTCATTAGGTGGGCCATATTGGACCAAACGAGTAGATGGAGACAATCGAAAGGCCACAAACCCAAAGATGAACAACTTATGTCTCGTAGTCTAACTACCACTAAAATAGCAGAGAGGAGGATCCTTACTCTTGCTCCGGTGGTAGACTCTCAGGAGTTTCAACACCCGATCAAAGGTTCAAGTATCCATATGTGGTGAAATCCCACTACGGTGTAAGTGTGTGGAGGTGTGTGTGTGTGTGTGTGTGTGCGCGCGCGTGTGTAAAAAAAATAAAAATAAATAAATAGCAGAGAGGATTTGATCACCTCTTTGATTATTTGGTTAGAATGGCCCCCTGACAAGATCAATGATTTAGACCATGTAAAGGGGCCCTAATGGATAATGGGAATATACATATCATGGTTTCTCTATAAAAATTCTTGCCTATGATACCATTAAAGAGGGCATGCCTCCTTTCTTTTTCCTTTTATATAAAAGGAGAAATTGAGAGAATTGAGGAGGAATTTGGATGTAATAAGACTAATCATTATCTCATCTGATCTTTCTCCCCTATCCTAATCTTTGTTTTCTATTTAAAATTCAAATTTTATACCCCAATAGAAAAGAGGGATATATGAGGGGAAATCACATTGGAGTCTCCTACTAATGATCACGGGCAAGTAGGCCCCACCAACTTAGATCCAACATCTCCCACTCAATCACGTTATAAGACAGACAATATATATTATTCATCTAACTTGTCATATAACAAGAAAACAAAATCACAATAATAAGAATAAAATATGTGGGACTAGTTAGAATATTGTTATCTTCTCATCAGTGTTTGAGTACGATTTGACATTCTAAGTAGCATTCGATAACTCAGGTTTTGTTACGCTTGTCCTATTTCACAATATTTCTTTCATGTAGATGTATAATTTGTAATAGGCTAAGCTACTTTTCTTGTATAATCAAGTCTGACTAATCTAGTTCCTATCTTTAAAAAAGGTAATGGGTCTTCAAATGATATGGCCCGAATTGGGCAACGACACTCAAGTGTCATCGATGGTCCGTCAAATCTCTCTTCTCCCGCACCATGTTAGGGGTAGCCTCTTCCTGGATAGGGTGGATCTAGGGGCTATCAAGCTCAACTCGGGCAGAGACTTTCAGTGACCCGGGCAGGAGATTGGGGAGATAGGCCTTGGCTGCATTTCCCTCCTCTAGATGGCTTTCTTTTTAGTTTCTTTTCTTCCCTTTTCTTACTTGATTATGATAGGCTTCGCTCGAGTTCTTTATTCTTGAGGAAGCCCGAATGTCCATTGTCGTGTATATTTTCCACTAAGATGAATGCAAGAGAGTTACACACACACACACACACACACACACACACACACACACACACACACACGGAAATGCTCACCTGTGAACCAGTTCGTACGTACTACGTACGCACTTTTTTGAGAACCCAACATACGTGATGTGGATCCAAAATCTGAACCGTTCATGTGAAGCAGCACCTCGTGAAACCCCCTAGGCCCAAGTTTTACTTTTATCTAAAACTTTGATGGGCCATGAAAATGAAAACAGTTTCCTCCGTTGATTTGCATTTCTCTTTGCTATGGCCCACCAGAATTTTAGATCAAGGTGTGAAAATTTGTCACATAGGGTTTCATGGGATTCTGCATCACATGGACGGTTCATATTAGACACTCATGGCACGTGTGCAAAGGTACGCACATGCGTAGGTGCGTAGGGGTGCATGACTCTCTCTCTCTCTCTCTCTCTCTCTCTCTCTCTCTCTCTCTCTCTCTCTCTCTCTCTATATATATATATATATATATATATATATATATATATATATATATATATATATATATATATATATATATATATATATATATATAAAGTCTAACTAATCTAAGGACCTTCGTCATTATATGCTATAAAGTAGTAATGCTCAATTTCATCATCATGTACACAAGAGGAGAGTATCCAAGGACACAGAGTCAATTACAAAATTGGTTACTCACTGGATAAAATGATTAGGATCAAATCAACATATTATGTAAGTAATAGGTCAATGCACGTAGCTACAATCTACTCTATAACGTAGATTGTACTGAGCATATGTTTTGTTTACAATATGCGGGTCATCATGCATCAAGTATGAGTAATCTCATGTTTTCATGAAATGACTTTTATTTAGACCATAACACTAGTCGCATATAAGAGCATCTAAATGATTATGTTATTTTAACTTGGCTTAGACTCATTTTCAGTTTATGTAAGAAACATGAAATCGAATCACAAGCATAATAGAATTGCAAACATATAAAATTATAAACACATTGATGTATAGTGGTTTGGCTAATTGTCTATTCCACTCTGGTTTACGTACTCCCTCGAGTATAATATATTTCACTATCTTAGGAGTTTTCAATAGGTTCATCCATATCCTTTACAGTCCTACACAAGTACCTAATGTACACTCTCGTTAGAGATTCCCTAGAAGACTTCAAACATTTTCTATAGGCTAACCAATAATTTCAGTACTAGCTAATTCAAGGACCCATGTTTACTCTTGCCTGAGGCTCTCACGGAGACTAACACACACGCACCCGTGTTTAGTAAATTCAATCATACACAAGGACCTATTCAAGTTTGGATCACAAACTCTGTAATCAATTTTATACAAAAAATGAGTGTATGGACTTTAAAATGACAAATTTATATATATATATATATATATTAAAAGGACAACTTACTTGTCAGATTGAGCTCGATTGTAGGGTCTTGCTTGAGAGCTTCTCTAATCTTGAATAGGCTTCTCAATTGCTCTCCTGAACTTTGATGGTGATCTCTTTCAGCTTCAAATGATCTGCTACCTTGCACTTTATTCTCCAATGAAGCTACCAAGGTAAAGGGAGAGAGATCGAATATCTGACAACTATGAGATAGTTAGTTTCAAATGAGGATTCACATAAATGGACACTTTAGAGGTAGATAGACATTAAGATTTATCTATAAAATTGATGTCTATAGTCTAAAGAATGTTTAAGATCATGCTCATCTTGTAATAGAGCTTCAAATGCTTATTAAAGTGAAGAATTATTAAGAAGATAGCATAAATCTCTTTAAGATAGAGCATAAGAGGTTTGGTAAATATTGTGATATAATAGGGCCTCTAAATCACCAAAATCCATCATCTACACAAATTCAGTGGCAAATTATATAGAAAAAAGGCTCCAACAGATCTATAATAGCTAACTTTGATTGTTAGTGTGATATTGCAATCAATCAACTTTAGTTCAATTTAGGGAAAAGCTCATTGGACGTTTTAATGCAACTTTGATGGATGGAGTGAAGGGCCTTCAATTGATCGAGACCGATCGAAGGTTTGCTCAATTGATTGAAGATCGATCAAACTTGTGCATATGGGATATCTTCTTTTGCACATGATCAAGCCAACAAAAACTTGATAGGTGAGGGTTTTTTTTTTTTTTTTTAACCAAGTCATCTAGGGTTTGTTGTTTTAGAACTAATGGGTCTAGGGTTAGGACTACCAAGGTACCTCATGATTTACCTACTGTCTTCGACCATGATGCTTCGAGTCTTCAACTAATTGGTTTTCATTGTCCTCCTGTGAAAGCCCAACTGACTTTAGACACCCTAACTCGCGTCATTGTGAAAAATCGAGGCACTAACACATCAATCCAACAATATATCCTTCACTAGTAAAGGGGCTCATCAGGCTGGGATTTATAGACCGAGGATGCCTAGCTAGAGAGGCAGAAATAGTCACCCAAGGCCTAACAAAAAGATCAGATGGACTACAACCGACAAGTGGAAAAAATAGCTATAAGCATCATAGGTCTAGAGAGGCTTAGATTATTGAGGCCCATTGAATCCATTCCCAGAGGATGGGCTAGAAAATAGAAAGAAAAAAAATCCCACTTCTATAAGGCCCAATTGGGATAGCAATGAGCACAGAAATTGGCCTTGAAATAAGAGAAATAGTCCCTATATTCATTCCAACTGTCTAAATAATGACTGTTGAAATAGGGATTCCTTGATTTTATCTTAATAAACTTAATTGAGCAAAACCCACTAAAAATATTAATATAATATATAAATTTTAAAATCCTAATGAAATTCAATCATTCGATCCAACACTTGGATGAGTTTCCTGTCATCATCACCATTGTATGATCATCTACAATATTCTTTGATGCCATCTTTGTGACTCAATCTTGATTTGTCCACTTTCCCCACATGAATTTGACCTAGCAAAATTTGTATACATGTCCTTGAGAAGTAATCCCACATCATCACAACCTTTCTTGATAGCACAAGTAATAAGGATGCAAGAGTGACCTACGAGGCTAGTATACTTGCACAATTATTAGACTAGAACTGATTTGCCGCTTTCAGTTAATTGGTCCCATAATACATGTGGTCTAGTTTGCGTATTATGAATGATTAGGCATGTTCACAATCTAATTGGTCCAATCAACCAATGATCCATCCCCATACTATACATGTGCATACACAATCTAATTAGGTATGGAACTAAGCATGCGGAACTAAGTGAGATCTAATCCTAATCATCTCATAAATTAAAGAAAAGCTACATCTCGCATGTACATGCATCACAATATATATCACTCTTATGGTATATGTCTACATGATGGTCTATGCTGTGCAAGAAGTGAATAAAGCTTTTAATCGATTACTATTGGTTACACCTCATTTTGAAGGCTAATACAAATAGTACGTGCTTATGTCATCATGAGGCAATCACATCCACATATATAAATCCGAAAAATCTCAATATAATACGTGAATAAATATGTACACGTGTATAATAATCCGACAAGCCATATAAAGTCTAATACACGATGGTCACACCATTCAAAAAATAAATAAATGCGGACTGCATTGCATTGAAAATGACTACTTGTTCTTTTTTTTTTTTACTACAGGGAGCCGATTAATTATTATAATCATCATTGTTATTGCATCCATTTTAGGATTGCCCCCCCTCGGTTATTACATCTGGCAAGGAATAAAGAGACGGCAAAAAGGTAAAGAAACTAAATAAACTTGTTGTCGTTGCCTATGACTAGCAACAGGTTCAGTCTGGCTATAGTTTTTTTTGGCAAAGCACCCATGGGTTGAGCCTAGGTTTAACATTTAGCTTAATGGGCCAAGCTCACGCCATATTTTTCAACTCAAAACATACATAGAAAGCATCCCGAGAAGCCTAATTAACCAGTCTTAAGACAGCCCGATTCTAAATCTAAGGCCCATTTACATCTTTTAAACCAAATCTTGAGCTTGCATTAAATTTTAGACTTAAAATTTAACGGAAGGCTTTAGGATATACTAGGCCTGATCCTATGTTCAGCCTATATTAAATTTCAGCCCTGAACTTTAATCAGCAAACCTTAGGTCCTACTCCGTCCTACTCAAGATGTACCAGCCGACGGGGCTGAAGGATTGAAAGAGGAAATGAAAGACTTTGTATGTAAACTTAAGACTGGCTTCTTTGGCCTCAAACAGGCGCTGCAAGCTAACTGACAGACTCTGATGGGCTGCCATAACAGTTGGAATGTACTTGTGAAAGATCATATTTTGCCTTAATTGTGCTTGTCATCCTTTCCACTACCCTTTCCATGATGAGGCCCACCCGGCTAAAATACGGGTGATTAATACCATAAATGTGCTACGCCCTTCCATGAATGCACACTTGTATGCAAACATACGACAATAACTATAGGGCACCAATTTCCTTCTATAAATAGACCGTTGCCTATCATCATTTTTGAAGGTCCAATTCAAACCACCAATTGTCATATAAATGGTTTAGCTCATTTGATGATGTTGCCACAGGCCCATGGATAAGGTAAGGGATAACAATCACCATCTAGTGGAATCATCATTTTATAAGGACTAATGTTGCAATTTCCTATTTTTACATTAGAGAAAGAAGAAGAACGTGAGGAATTACATTCTGTGGGGACTCTGGATGGTTCGGACGTTGTGGATGGTAATCACACTCCAGAAGTGCTGAACATCGACTTAGCTAAAAAACAAGCTGCTATGGATCTTCCATTAAGATAAACTTGGAGAAGGCAGATTTGGACCTGTATATAAGGTAATAGCTAGCACTTCTCTAAATGTCCATTCGGACGCAAAATCTAACTCATTGTAGATTATTAGTTTATGGAAATAGAAATAAGTTAAGCTTTTATTTCTTGAGCACTTGCAAGGCATATTTGGATTGCAGGAAAACAAAAAAAAAAAAAAAAGGAAAAGAAAACTATAATTATTATTTCTCAATGATTCCAAGCACTATTAAACCATAAATTCCAATTTTGGAGATCTTGTTTGGATAGTAAATGAAAATTCATTTGTACGAGACAATGCTGATTGGTATGTTGGGTTAGGCAACTCCCCGCTCCACTCAGGCCGCCCAAGACCCTCTCCCCCGCCCCCGTCCCACCCCCCCAGCAGGGCCGCAGGCCCCCTTTCAGTACTGCTAACCATTCTAACTCCCCCAATATCCCCCAGCCGCAGACGCACTTCAGCAGCACCTGGCCTCTTCCTCCCTCCCACCCTTTCCAACCACTTGCCCCAAATCCCCTCCCATCCTTTTCCGCAAATCCATCAACCCCAATCCACCCCAACAACATTATCACCACGGCCCCCCACAGCACAATTTATGCCTTTTCTAAACCTCACATTGAAGACCTTGACCATCTTCTAGGTCTTGGTCGAGTAGCATCTCAAGTTTGGGACCATTTCGCCCGCCTATTCCATACCCCCATCATCCCCAACCAGTCCATCCAATCCCGTGTTCAGCATTGGACAACAACGGCTTCCAAATCTTCAGGCCCAAAAAAAAAAAACAAAAAAAAACAAATTTCAGCTCAAAAATTCCTCTAAGGCCTGGCCCCTTTCATCATTATCTGGGAAATTTGGCTTCGCAGAAATAGAGTCAAATTCGAGAGTAAGCAACTTTCAGCTGGGCCCATCATCAGCAATATTTCCAACTGGCTTGTGGAAATTGGTTCTAATCTCAAAAGGTTGACAGACTAGTTTGGGAAGGGATAGCCCTTCGGGACTCCACCCAGGCCCCGCCAGCCCCCCACTCTTCATCAGCTATGAACAGGGTTGTTCAGTGGGAAAAACCGACCGGGAATTGGATGAAACTCAACGTTGATGGCTCTGCAGGAGGCAACCCGGGTGTTGGAGGTGGTGGAGGTGTCTGCCGTGATTACACAGGGAACTTGATATTTGCCTTTCATAACAGCTACGGCCTCGCCTCCAACATGGTTGCTGAAGCCGGGATGGGATCTCTATATGCAAGGATGTGGGTTTATCCTCTATCATTGTCGAAACTGACTCGCGTATCTTCTTTGAAGCCGTTGTTAGATACTCTCCATCCTGCGGTTGGAAACTCTGGTACTACCTATAATCTATCCATCAACTCTCCCTCTCCCTAAATCTCAGATTTAGTCATATTCTTAGGGAAGGAAACACAATGGCAGACTATCTTGCCCACACAGCTAGCAGCGGCGTCCCAGACCAAAATTTCCTCAACCTTGCTGATCTCCCTCGGGCTGCCAGAGGTTCCCTGGACTTAGACAAATCAGGGGTGGGGCAGATTTGGCACTACCGGCCCAAAACCGGGATTGGCTAAGTCGGCCAGAGCCCTTCCCTCCTGTTGTTTGCCCTCTTGGACTGCAGTTGGGCTCTGTCTTTGCAGCCTTTCCGCAGCCCCCTGGCCCCCTATCCCAGTTTTTCTTCCCATCTTCTCTCCTCTTCTCTCATATACGATAGGTTGTTCCCGCTCTTTTTGTTCCAGGCAGGCCCGAATGAATGTACATTTTGTCCATCTTATATACAAAGTTAGTAGCTTGTTCCAAAATAAAAATAAAAAATCCTGTGCTCTGCCCCAGCTGCCTCTGTTTCAGAACCTCTAGCAGCTGTCCTTGCTCTGTTTTGGTCTCTGGTTTGTTGCTGGAAGTTGCTGCTCTCCCCTACTCTTCTTTGAGCTCTGGATTGCTGCTGGAAGTTGCTGCTCTCCATTGCTCTGTCGCTCCTTGCTGCATCTTTTGTGCTTGTCACTTTTATGGGATGCTTGTCCCCACGCTGTGTTTTTCATTTAGGTGGCCTATTGTATCTCTGTAATAGGACTCTAGCATATGATAAGTGAGGCCCAGATCCTTTTTGTTAGGGCCCACCCGAATGGCTGTAAATCCCCTATTTTCTTAGGGCGTGTTTGGCCAGTTGCATTGGGAAGTATTAGGAGGGATGGGATTCCAAAAACATAATCATTATCCATGACATGACAGGTGTTGTTCCCTAATAACATGGGATAAACTTAATTCCCTATTTTATTTATAATACAGTGGTGCATTGAAAGGATATACCCACCATCATTTAAAATAATGAGAATAACACACATAAGTTATATCTAAACCGTTCATTTATTTTGTAACCTTATTTTATGGCATGTGCTTAAAAATGAGGCAGATCTAAAACTTATATGGCCCCAAAGAATTTTTCAATGGTAAGTATTTAATCCCTATTGCTTTCTATGGTGGGGTCCACTTGTACTTTAGATCTATCTGATTTTTTGGCCCATGCTCTAAAATGATCTCAAAAAATGAGTGGACGGTATGGATATAGCCCACACATCATGGTGGGACCTACACAACTTGCTACAGTTGAGTGAAATCGGCACACGACCCAATACGATTCAACGTAACCTAATTCCACTCTTCTCAAACATGGAGTGGAGCAATTCCATCCCACCTAAGCCCGTCTAATCCAGCCGACCAAATACGCCCTTAATGTATATTTCTGGTGGCATGCTACCACCTTGGAAAAAAAAAAAAAGGCTAATTGACTATGGAAGAGTGCAACGACTACTAGGTAGAATCCACTATTTTTTCAATCCAAACTTAGTTCAATGTCCTATAAATGATGTTTCCAATTCCTTTATTTTCTTCCATTTTCCCTCAACCCAAATTGGTCCTAAACATGATTGCAATAATCTAAGGGCAGTTCTCTTATTCTGAACACTCAAAAACCTCACTAATTTTGTTATGCCTTCTTAACCCAATTGAACATTTGTAGTTCAAGCTACATGGGCATCCCATGCAGGATTACTTGTGAGTATGCAAATGATGATTAAACAAAATGGGATGCCTAGGTTTCTGGTAATCTATCCATTGATTTTTTATTCCCTAACCATTGCATCAAAAATCATTTCAGGGAATGCCAGCTGATGGGAAGGAAATAGCAATTAAAAGGCTTTTAAGGAGTTCAGGGTAGGGTGTAGAGGAATTCAAGAATGAAGTCACATTGATTGCCAAAATCTAACATAGAAACCTTGTAAGGCTCTTCTATTGTTGTATCCAAAGAGGAGAAATTGCTCATCTACGAATACATGCCTTGATGCCTTCCTCTTTTGTTCGGAGCTTTTCTCTCTTCTTCATTTTATGAATTTCACCACCCACCCACACACACACATCAAAAACATATTTGCACAATAACCACAAAGCTATGCAAAGTCAGAGACAAGTGAAATGGGGCCCAAATTTCAGCTCAATAATGTTATTTTTTAAAAAAAATTGTTAGTTTGCTCAGATCGTCTTAACTGTCACCATGTCTTGTAATCTCTGCCATTGGATTGTCAACAGAACCAATCATGACCCACAATGGATGTGAAAAAATGCTGTACTGACTTGAAAGTAGTTAACCTTTCAATAAATGGACTTCAGGCAATTTCCTTTGCTTCCATTTGTGCACTAACTACCAGATGATTAAAAAAAAATATATTGCTAATTGAGGTATTAGCTATGAAACAATTGGTTCCATTCACTATAGATGGCCTTGCGAAAGGTGGAAATAGTGGCGGAATGCCCTAACCAAAATTAACCCATGTAATATTAGACTACTACATAGTGTCTATTCTTATTGCCAATCCCAAGCTTGGATAGTGGAGGGTTATATTAAGCTGGAAACTATTGCCATATGTTTTTATCATTCATATAGAAAATTGGATTCTAAAATTAGGGGTGTGGTTTGGATACTGGTGGAAATCCTAGTTATATTACACAACAATTACCCTGTTTCTTTTGCCCACGAATACCACTATAGATAAGTGCGTTGACTATTTCATGGAATTCATGGTTTTTCATCTATCCAAATAGTCCCCATCGTTCCTGGTGGATTCCACCATCATGCCCTGAGATTGGGCGCCTAGGTATGCTCAACCCCAATCCTAACCCGGGGCGTGACTTAAAATTTCTAAGTTAAGATTCTGAAATCCAATCAACTAACCATTACATAGCATCCATCTATGAGGTTTTTTTTTTTTTTTTTTTTTTATAGATATGAACACCAACATAGAGAAATAATCATCCATATCTTTGAATACTAAATCATCATGACTCATCAATCAAAGTTATATATAAACTAGGGTTGAAAGTTGGGCGGGTTCAACCCGACCGACTCGTGACTGACCCGACATTGGGTTGGGCTCGGGCAGGATATATTGGGCCCAATCTTAAGCTTGGGCTATACAAACCCCAACCCGACAAAACTTGGGTTGGGCTCGGGTTAAGGTCTCGGGTTGCCCGACCCAACCCGAACCCGATTATGATATATAAGTTACTTATAAATTATAATTGAGTGTTGATCGTTTGTGTCGAAGGTACACTAGTGATGTTGAGTCTCATTTGTCCAAGTCATTTCCAAGGACTCAAGCTAACAAGATATGCCAGACTTCTCTCTCAAATAGACTTTGCGCTATACTACATGACTTTTAAAGTAGTTGTCTTATATTTTAGCTTATTTTTTTAAAGAAAAAAAAATGAAATTCTTTATAATGAATAATCACATATATAATTAATAAAATTATAGATACAAAAAATAAGTCCTATATTGAAATATAAAACTAATGTAATAACGAAAATATTAGCACGTATATACCCGACCAACCCGATCAACCCGACCGAACCCGCTTGGGTTAGGCTTGGGTCGAGAATTCCCAACCCAAGATTGGGTTGGGTTGAGTTAGGGTTGAGGTATAGGAACATTGGGTTGGGTTAGGGTTGAGCACCAACCCGACCCAACCCGCCCGACTTTCAGCCCTAATATAAACATGCCATTCTAAGTCTAATACATTTATTCTGAAATTTTAAATAAATAACAACTAATAATCTTCTCCTCATGCATTCTTGTGAGGTCTTACTATTGAAAGTGCATTCATAACATGAGTGAGCTAAAAATCCCAGTAAGTATATTTCAATGGAAGTTTTTGAAATAAGGCATGTCCAACCCAAGTAAACTATATTTAATAAAAACATTAAAAAATTATATGTATTACTTTAAAATATAAGAATAATAAAATTCAATGCAATTAATATAGGACAAGATTATGAATAAATATTGCAAACTGTAATAAAGGTAGCCACAACAATAAGTACAATTTAACTTTTGATCACGAGTACCATTTTACACCTATTAGCCGAAACACTGCTTCCCAACCAATTTGTATACCGTTGGTTGGTAAAACCACTACTCTACCTGCCCTTAACCTTTCTGACCACAATGGAGGTTCCCAATGGCATTTATTTGGGCATTAGAACTCTCAACCAAAGTGTCTCAATTGCCACACTCATACTTTATAAATTTTCAATTCAAGGACTCAATCACCCTATCTATTTCGTAGTGTCCTACATGAATCAATCCTCACATAATTCATCTAAATTCGAATTCCAAAGTATCCTTCAATCAATTTCCATCCTTATCAATAAAATTAAAATCATGATTCGGTCCATGATTCTTACAAGATGTCCCAATCATTTTTCTACTATTATAAATTTAAAAGAATCACAAATATCTATAAACAAGTGAAAACTTGAGAATACAAGATAAACTTTTTTTTTTTTTTCAAAAACAACCTTTCATTGAATGAAAAAAGGAGCTATACATGGCCTTCGGGCAGGCTCCAGCAAAAAGCAACGGAGCCCACCTATCATATACAAGACTGCACACAAGGACAAACAATGAACGGAAACAGAACACACTCAACAGAGACTGAAAGGCTCAAACTCTGAGATTTCCTAGACCTGCATTGTCAAGGACCAGAGACCCCCTGACACGCCGAGGCAAGTTCAAAGAGAGGCAAAAGAAGGAATTAGAGCAGCCTTCACTAGCCACTCTTGCCAGTGCATCCGCCACAGCATTTCCCTCGCGGAAGATGTGGCTGAAAGGGATGTTAAGGGATCGGCTGAAATGTAGCCCCCATCCTGTACCAAGTATTCCAAGGGCAATGCCTAGAGGGGCAGCAGCTGCGTCCACAACTAACTTCGAATCGGATTCTATGTCCACGCTGGAAAAACCCAATTTGCTGCAAAGAATGATGCCATTAAGCATCACCTGGGCCTCCGCAATCGTGTTCGTTGCATTTTCATAGTATCTATGAAAAGCAAAGAGGAACCAACCGTGAGAGTCCCTACATACACCCCCACCACCACTCTCGCTTGGATTACCTCGAGACGAACCGTCAACGTTCAATTTGACCCTCCCCGGCAACGTTTTTTGTGCACAACTACATGACTTAGATGACACATATTCTATGTACAAATGAATGATTAGATTTACACAGTTTGTTTACAAAAATGAACGGTGATAAATTTTCAATTCGGATACACAATTTTGGGTTCGACTTACACATTTTTTGTTCGCAAGGTACAATTCTGATTTGTACAATTACAGTGTACAAAATAGGAATTAGATTTGCATAAATTTAGTGAACAAATCAATGGTCAGATTTGGACAGATTATTTTATTTTATTTTTATTTATTTTTGATCGAAAGTCTACTTCCATTATATTGAAAACTTAACTAGAAGAATTAGTCGTTCGTGAGGGGGTTGACAAAAAAATTCTGCCCCCACCTATCATTTTCCATCATGTACAATTCCCAAACCTAATTTAAAAATAAAAAAAAAATAAATAATAATAAATAATAATAAAAGAAAAAACCTATATATCATCTAAGAGAGAAGACTGGGCCACAAAGGGGATTGTAGAAGTAAACACGACCCCAGCTCTACGAGACCCACCTGCTCCAGAGAGCTGGAAGCAGAGCTACAATGTAGATAAGGCAGCCAAAACAGAACGCAAAACACAAAGCCACAACAGCAGCCACTAAGGATTATACCACCATCATGATCGGCCCTAACATGATCGGCATAATCATACCAGCAATAGCCACTGCAGCAAACTCACTGGATCATACCACCAACATGATCTTCCCAGACAATCCAGACTAGTTTCAGCATCCAGCTCCCACCCTGAGGAGCAGCAGACGGCCATTCTAACTAACAAATGCCAACTCAATTGCAGAAAACCCCTGCTCCTTCCCTCGAAGAGATTGCAAGCTCAGCCAAAACATCCACCACATCACCGAACAGCCTGGGCAATTGAAGCAGACCTATGCAGGGCTAGCATCAGACAAAGCGGCTGAACAGGGACCATCTCCAGCAACCAAGAGCAGAATCCCCAGCTCCTCCCTGTTGGGGAATATACTCTGCATCCACACTGCAACTAGGCAACTGGGCAGAGCTGAAGATCAGCTACTGCCGACTCATAGCCAAAACACACCTCATACAGAAAGGCCTTCTGAAATAGCCCCCACGCTGGGCCGGCATATGCAGAAGTAATTGATAGCGGCACCAGCCATTGTGCAACGACAGGGCAAAGAGTACACAAATCAATGATCAAAATAAAATAGATTTAATATAAAAACCAACGGTCAGAATTGGATATATTTAATGCAAAAATCAACGGTCAGATCTAGATAAATATAATGCATTAATCAGCGGTCAGATCTAGACAGATTTAGTGAACAACTCAATCGTATTTTATTTTATTTTTATTGCACAAATCAATTGTCCGAACTAGATAGATTTAATGCACAAATCAATGGTGAGAATGATAGATTTAATGAATTTAGTTTACAGTCCAGCTAGTGTATTTTATACACTGACGTGTACTGTCCAGATTTGTGCTCGATTTGCCCAATGTCATACCGTCCAATTGTGCATTTTACACATTTAATTTACACAAAATAGAACTTTGCAAATTGTACATGATTTTTACAGGATCTCACCATTCAATAGTGCACAGTTTCCCAAACACCAAAACTGGTTCAGTTCTGAACACTCAAAGTAAACAGAAAATGGTCCAATTCTGTATTATTTTAATGTGTAGAAAGTAGTGTAAATTCATGTGCAAAAAGCCCAGCTGCCTCGTAGCGGGTGTTTGGGTGCCGGTTTCCATTGCCCAGCCGCCTCGATGCACCAACCCTGAGAAGATGCCTCTTCATTTTGTGAAGTATAGATCTGGATTTATTTTTTTAGTTTTGCACCTGTTTGGCTGCTGCTTCTTGGTCTTATACGATAGGCCAGGTCCTGCTTTCTGTGACGCTTCAGGTGGTTGCTCCCACCTTTCCGAAAAAATAAAAATAAGAAATTTAAGAAGAAGAAGAAGAAAGAAAGTAGTGTAAATTCGTAGAATTTTTTTGCACCAAAAAAGTTCAAAATCTGTACTTTTTCATTCAACAAAATATTATGGAAATCTGTCCATTTTTCAGCATACAAAACATGGAAACATGGTGTAAATTTTTATATTTTTAAGGTACTCTTCTTTCTCCCTTTCTTCCTTCCTTTCTCTACTATTTCCTCTCTTTCTCTGTCAATTTTCACCGCCCCAAACCTTTTTTTTTTTTAGTTGTTGTTGTTGTTGTTTGGATGGCTAAGGTTGCAAACACGTCCAACCTTTACGGAGATATTATTGTCCCCATAATTCACATACAGAGTGTACACCCTCATACCCAATTAATTTTTTTTTTTTTATTTATTTTTATTATTATTTTAAATGACCATATAGATATTATATACCAAAAAAGTGGGGGATATACAAGACCTTCGGGCAGGCATCATAAAATGGACGATGCCTCGCCTATCATATAGCATAGAGGGAGACGCTAGGCCTCCCTCAGTTAACCTAAACCCACCCTATCCAAGAAAAGAAGGCCCTTAGTAATTGAGGGGAGTTTAGCCTGCGACGCATTGAAGAAGGTAACTTGAGATGTGTTCCCTCTTTTAGCTAGGTCATCCACAACTACATTTGCTTCCCTGGGATTGTAGGAGAAGGATATGTCCAAACTTTCCGTCAACAATCTAACCTTCGCATACTGGTAACTCATGGACCAAGATGGATTTGAGTTCTTTGAAAGAATACCTACAATGGATTTAGAGTCGCTTGCCACTTCTACTTTAGAATAACCCAAATCAGCGCACTTTGCTAGGCCCTCCCAGATGGCACGAAATTCAGCCCGGGAGTTTGATCCAGTTCCATAGCTTAGGGAGAAACCGAAAACAAAATTTCCATCACAATCTCTCCCAATGCCTCCATCTCCTGATGGGCCTGGATTATCCAGTGCAGACCCATCAACGTTGATCTTAATCCAGCCCCTCTTGGGTCTGTTGTTAAACAGATGCCTTAAATCTTGAGTCCGAGATCCTTGACTAGTCGAGAGACTGGCTCAACTAGTCGAATGTCCCTTCGACTGGTTGAAGCACTCCTTCGACTAGTCGAGGGTTACATAGACGATGCACAGTTTATACGTGAACTGCGTAAATTTGAGGTGGTTTCTAGGGGTGTGCGCAAGTAAGAGTTCCTCATCTATAAATAGGAGTCCCTAAGGCCATTCTAAGATATTTTAAGACTTCCTAAAGGCATTTTAAGGGTTTCTAAAAGGGTTCTAGGTTTATAAAAGGATGTATCAAGGGTGAGATTCGAGGTTGTTCGAATCGAGTAAGTCTTTTTCTCTTTGTAATTTCTATTTTCATAGTGAAGATTTGTTGGTTTGTGCCATGGTTTTTTTCTCAAAAGGGTTTTTCATGTTAAATTCTTGTGTTCTCTTGTGATTGCTTGGTGCTCTTGGATTGCTATCCTAGATCCATATCTGTGTGATTTCATAGCACAAATCCCAATAAGTGATATCAGAGCTATCGTTGGGGCACAGATCTGAATTTATAGGATTAACAATAATGAGAAGTACTAGGTATGATATTGAGAAGTACTCAAGCAAAAATAACTTTGAGTTATGAAAGATCAAGATAATCATTTTCTTAACCAAGCAAGGTGAAGATAATACTCTTGAGGTGAAAAAGTCTACCATGACTGATGATGAATGGAATACCCTTGATAAGAAGGCTTTATCCTCAATCCGTTTATGTCTCACAGATGAGGTTCTCTATACTGTTTTGAGAGAGAAAACTACGACTAGTTTATGGACGAAGTCAGAGGATATTTATGCGAAAAAAATCCTCTGAAATCACTTACACTTGAAGCGGCAGTAGTATAACTTCAAGATGACAGAGGATGGAGATCTGGAGGCCCACATTAGCAACTTTAATAAATTAATTTGTAAATTGTTGGATATGTAGGAAGTGATCAAAGATGAAGAACAAGCATATATGTTGCTGAATTCTCTTCCGGCATCGTACGAGTCATTCAAGGACACAATGTGCACTATAAATAAAACCCTAAATGTCGACGTCGTTGTCTTAGCCCTTCAAGGGAAGGCCACGAGAAAGCTAAACGGCGAGACATCTTTCAATGCACTGATTACGAGAGGTAGGAATTCTAAGCGAGATACATGATCTTCAAGACCTAGATCCAAATCCAAGGATAAGGGCAAAAGAAAAATAAAGTGCTAGAACTGTGGGATGTCTGGACATATGAAGAAAGATTATACCAATCCTAAAGCGAAGAAAGAAAATTCAACGGCTTCTTCCAAGGAGGCCAATGTTGTCACATCTGATGAAGAGACAAGTGGTGGTGATGTATTGTCTGTGTCAATGGTCGGACATTTGCATGACAATCATGGAGATAAGTAGATCCTCGACACAGGAGTGTCATATCACATAACTCCTCATTGGAGTTAGTTCGCCAGTTACAAAGAATGCGATGGTGGACAGGTCTTTATAGGTAATGACAACGCATGTAATCTTGTGGCTTTTGGTACGGCGAACATCAAGATGTTTGATGGGATGGAGCGTACCTTGACTGATGTCAGACACGTTCCTGATATGAAGAAAAGTCTTATTATCTCGGTGCACTAGAGGTAATAGGGTACAAATTCATTGATATTGATGGTGTCCTCAAAGTTTTAAAAGCGGTATTAGTGATTATGAGTGCGCAAAGGTATAGAAACCTTTATAAGTTGATCGGAAGCACTTCAAAGGGTGGAGCGGCAGCGAACGTTGTCGATTCCACGTCAGCACGTATGTGGCATGTTCATCTAGGCCACATGAGCAAGCACGGTATGAAGGTACTATCTAATCATTGTTTGATTCCAGTTTTTAAAAATTCTGATTTAGATATATGCGAGCAATGTATGTATGGTAAATAATCTAGATTATCTTTTAAAACTAAAAAACATGTATGTAAGGGAGTGCTTAATTATGTACACTTTGACGTATGGGGACCATCGCCAGAGATTTTCATTGGGGGATTGTTAAGGTTTGTTTCATTTATTGACGACTACTCAAGAAAAGTTTGGGTTTACTTCATGAAATGTAAATCTGAAGTTTTCATTATATTAAACAATGGAAGGCAATGGTGAAAAAACAGTCAGGGTGAAAAATAAAGGTTTTAAGGACTGATAATGGTGAAGAATTTACTTCTACTTAATTTAATGAATATTGTAAAGATGAAAGGATCATTAGGCACAACACGGTATGGCACACGCCAGAACAAAGCAGTGTGACTAAGCGAATGAATCAGACTATCTTGGAGAGAGCCTGATGCATTTTAAGTAATGCTGCGTTGGACAAGGACTTATGGACTGAGGTCATTAACATGGCTTGCTATTTGGTGAATTGGTTTCCTTCTACGACAATTAAATATAAAATTCTATGGGAAGTATGGAGTGATCATAAGGTCGACTACTCAGATTTTTGCATATTTAGTTGTGAAGCTTACCCTCACGTACTATCAGTTGAGAGCGATAAGCTAAACCATAGAGTCAAAAAGTATATTTTTGTTGGTTATTGTATTGGTGTGAAAGGTTACAAGTTATTCGACAAGATCACACGCAAGGTCATTACTAGCCATGACGTCGGATTCGATGAAAGCTTTCTATTTCGCAAGAATGATCAAGAGGAGCAAGATGAACCGCAAAGGTTGATCGTAAACGTCTAGATGGATACATATAAAACTCAGGCAAAGACAGATGCACAGACATAGGTATAGAATCAAGTAGAGCAGCCACCCGTGAGAAGAAACTCATCGCGTGATTGCAGGTTACCGGTAAGATATAGGGATGACTCTAATATCGCATATGCTCTTATTACAGATGAGGTGGACCTGTCAACAATTTAGAAGGCTCTTGATGAGCCTGATGCAGAAAAGTGTAAGGCGGCTAAAAATGATGAGATGACTTCGTTGCATAAAAATCACACATGGGAGCTGGTAGGGCTTCCAGTGGGCCGAAAAGTAATTGGGTGTAAGTGGTTATTCAAAAAAAAACAGGATAGATATAAAGCTAGATTGATAGCGAAGGATTATGCTCAGAGAGAATGAATCGACTTCACAAAGATATTCATGCCGGTGGTTAAATAGGTGTTTATCAGATTCATTTTGGCACTAGTTGTCCAATACGATCTCGAGTTGGAATAAATGGATGTCAAGACTGCATTCTTGCATGAGAGTTGGAAGAGCAAATATATATAAAGCAACTAGAGGGCTACAAAATTAAAGGGACAGAGAAAAAGGTTTACAGGTTAATGAGGTCGTTGTACGACCTAAAACAGTCGCCTAGGCAGTAGTATAAAAAATTTGATTCTTTCATGTTGAGTCAAAAATTTACTCGGAGTGAATACGATCACTGTGTCTATTACAAGACACTGAGTGACAAAAAATTCATCATCCCAGTATTGTATGTCGATGATATGTTGATCGTCAGTCATGATATGTCTGAAATCGACATACTAACGACTCAGTTATCAGGGATATTCGAGATGAAAGATTTGGAGGTTGCAAAGAGGGTTCTCGGCATAGATATTCATAGAGACGGAAAGATGTAAGACCTGTATCCTAATCAGTACTGTTCCGTCGCTTCCCGCGATCCTGCTCGTCAAATTTCGGCAGTCCGCAACCTGTAGTCGACGTTGCGCATGACTGTAAGTCGTATCCCATACATTTGAGTTAGCTTAATCCGAGTCTTGTATCATTGCGACCGTACCGTCGCCGCGGTTCTAACGCCGCGACTCATGTACCGATCCGATACCCTGACTAAGAGATGTGGGTCGGCATTTATTTTAAGAAAATACCGCGTGTTTACATTTCCAAAAGAATCTCTACAAAGTGTCAAATCAATCCCATCAATCAATCACCCATCAATCACTTTATGTCAAGTACAAGCAACCATACCTCTCTTACATCACCCTTACCTAAAGTCAACTTTCTCCCTCTCTCTCTCTTACACCACCTTGAGTGGTACTTGACATGTAAGGTGGTGGGTGCTTCCATAGCCTAATTTTTTTCATATTTTTAAGATGGGCCAAGTGAGGCCAACCTATCAATGGTTTGGATCTCACTTGGGACCCTAAGATGTGGCTGATGGCCCATCTTGATCATCAAATCATTTCATGATGGGGCCATTCTCCATGGACCCCATCATGATGTTTACTTTTCTTACATTAAGAGGTCATATAGACCGTTCATTTTGGATGGGGAGGGATCTCCACCGTTGATCTTTTATTTGGATGGCCCATATGCAATGGGACCCATTGATGTATGATTGGATGGTTGAAATGGAGGGCCCATAGTGGCGGGGTCCCTCCATCATGCGTGTCCCACCCACTCTCTCTCTCTCTCTCTCTCTCTCTCTCTCTCTCTCTCTCTCTCTCCCATTGTATGAGATGTTGTGGCCATGGGGCCACTTGGATGGACCCCACATTTATGCATGTTTTATCCACACAATTCATGTGTATGGTGGCCCACCTGGATCGTTAGTGGCCCACCTGGATCGTCTGAAGGTGGGGCCCACCATAAGGTGGGCTGTGTTCATATAGAAGAGGAACAAAAAAAAAAAACAAAATAAACCGTCCAGCGTCTCTGGACGCTGGACGTCACCTGGATAAAAATAAAAATAATAAAAAAAAAAACATCAATTTTTGTTGTTAAATTTGGGTGGGCTACTTGTAAATGCCCCACAATGATGTATGTATTCAATCAAGGCCATCCATCCTCTTCCACAACTTATTTTAGGCGTTGAGCCGAAAATTGAGAATGATCCGAGTATCTGGTGGGCCATAGTGTTGAAAATAGTATCATTATCATTGAAATTCACCCAGATCTTTCTTACACACTCAAAAAGGACCAATATTGGTCATGATTGAATGGTTATGGGCCGTAGAATCTAACGGCTGGAGTGGATTCTTCATATGCGGGCCCCACATGAGTAAAAACCCATAAAGATGGGTTCTTTTTAAAAAAATCATAGAAGACAAGCAACAGAGGCTGCTGCCTCTGACCTATCAGACACGCAGGCGTCCTGCGTCTCAACGGTCGGACGAGCAGCAGCCCACGGCCCTAGCCATGGGCCCCACCTTGATGTTTATATTCCATCTGAGCCGTTCATAAGGTGGTCCCCTACCTTAATCATGGCCCACCCAAAAATCATCATGATTCAGATCTCAGGTGGCCCACACCATAAGAAATAATGTGAATTGAATTCTACCACAGAGGCTCTGAATCAAGCTGAAATTTGTTTTTACCCTTCATTCAGGTCTGCGTGACCTAATGGACGGGTTGGATGGCATGAAAACATTATGGTGGGCCCCACATGGGACCCACAGTGATGTAGGTGCCTCATTTCCCCCTATAACGTATGTATTATCCACACCGTCCAACCATTTTTGGGGCTGCTGGACGGTCAGTGGACCCCATCCTTGATGCATGTGTTACATCTCAACCCTCTAGCTTTCGTGGACCTCCACTATGATGCACGAATTGTATCTTAATCGTCCATCTATTTTGAGAGCAAAAAAAAATAAAAAATAAAAAAATGAGGCAGATCTATGGTTCAAATGGGCCTACCTTGGTATGTGTATAGGGCCCATGTTAGCCTGTTTGTAACCATTCATTAAGGCCCACTTTGGCACACATAAGGCCTATGGGATTATGCCCATTTGGTATGCATAAGGCCTATGGGATTAAGCCCATTTGGCATATATAAGGCCCATGGGTTTGGGCCCATTTGACATATGCAATACCCATGGGATCCGGCCCATTTATTCTATATTAAAGCCCATGGGATCAAGCCCATTTGATGTGCATGGGGCGCAAATGGAGTGGCCCATTTAATATATTTAAAGCTCATGTGTGTAGGCCCATCTGATATATTTAAGGCCCAAGTTGTGAGGTCCACTTCGATGTATTTCAAGGCCCATGGATCATGGACCATTGCAATGTACATAAGGCTCATTGGTGAGGCTGATTAACGCAGCCCATTTAATGTATCTAAGGCCCGTGGGTCGAGGCCCAACGGGATGACCTTAGGGTCCATTGCAATGTGTGACTTCCCATGGTTCATGTAATGATATTTATGGCGGGTCGTGCCTAAGGAACAATGTTGGTTTGATGTCCACATTGTAAGTACAATGTTGGTTAAATGTTCGCATTGTAACTCTCCTTAGGGCCCATTATTAGGCCCATACTCATTACTATTCATCGCTTTATAACATGCTTAGTATAATCCCATGACTCATGTTCATACACATGATATGTATGCTTGATTTGGGTAGTGACTGATCATAGCATATGCCATTGGGCAGACCACTTATGGGACCCGTTATGAGACGGAGTGCCCCACATGATCGCGCAGTACGCACTGGATTTCTGCATGATTTGACGGCGTGATTCATGCATCTCACATATGTGTGACTTGATCACTGCACGCCCTGGCGACATCAGGGCCGTGGCTCCACAGGTACATCATGGATGGCCATATTGGATACCGAAAATACTTGATTCTAGCACTGTGGGCACTTAGGATGTCCTTGGGTGAGAGTCCCAGAACCTTTTTGGTACCAGGAGATGCTTCAACATCTAGACCGAGTGGATACACGAGCGCCCGAGTCCCAAATACCAGTAGGCCGCGTCTCCCACTGTGTCGTGGTCGGTTGGAAGGGGGTGTGGCCTTATCCGCCTGAGTGAGGGGGCTATAAGCTAGGCTGAGTTTAACCAGCTCGTAAATGAATCCGCTATCGACGAGCCGGGTAGGTATTGGCAGACTACTGGTCAGGCGGATAGTGAGGTCTATTCCGCTTTCTTGATTGTGCAGCTAGGGAGGTGGCAGTCACTGCGAAGTGTATTAGACCCTGGTGATATCCAGAGAGGACCTGTACTGATGTGTGTACTTGATGAGTACCGACTTTCTTGGATTGCATTTCGTATATGACATTCGGCTATGTAGGCCTTACATTACATCGGTGTGGCCGATGGCATTCATATCTCACATCGCATGGCCTTGGTATGGCCGATAGCATTCATGCCTTGCATTACATAGCCTTGGTATGGTTGATTGTATTCATGGACTTACCCGCATGTTTCCGTATTACTCTGATACTGTATACTTGACACTTTCCTTACGCACACACTTACACCACCTTCTAAGCTTTTGTAACCTTATACACGAAAGTTGCGTGCAGGTAGCGTTGGACAGCAGCAGCGCTGAGGCAGGAGCGCGTATCAGGCCATTTTGAAACTTTTTAATCATTTTGTATTTCCCTTTCCGTATTGTATTTAAAGTTTTTGATATAGTGGATATGTGATGATATCGTTTTGTGACTTGGTTATGCTTGTGGTTATACTCTATTACAAAAAAAAATTATTTTGAAAATCCTCCTTGTAGGATCCCAAGATCGGAATCTAGCGTACGTTTTCCAGGAGTCGAGAATGGGGCACTACGGAGGCTGTCGACACCGAATTTGGCGATCGGGATTCCTGTGAATCCGATTTTGGTGTTTGGGGCATGACAGAAGAGGAGTAGGCTTTGGATATCACAGGTAAAATACCTTGAAAATGTGTTGATCAAATATGGGATAGACCAGGCAAAGCTAGAGAGCATTCTCCATGCGGCTCACTTCAAGCTTTCCTCAAAACAATGTCCTAAATTAAATAAGAAAAAGTAGGTTATATCTCATGTGCTTTATTCGAATGTAGTTGACAGTTTAATGTATATCATGGTCTGTACGAGACCAGATATTTTACAGGCGGTCAGTGTTGTAAGTAGATACATGTCAAACCCCAGCAAGCAACATTGGAAAGTAGTGAAATGACTACTTCGATACATTCGAGGTATTAAAAACTACGTCTTAAATTTTGAGAAAACAGGGGCAAAGTTGGTAGGGTATGTGGATTCAGACCATGCAAGCAATGTGAATTCCAGAATGTCTACTTCAAGATACTCATTTGTACTAACAGGTGGAACGATTAGTTGAATGTCGAAGCTTCAGTCCATGGTGGCTCTTTTCACAACCGAACCAGAATATATGGCAGTGACGGAAGCATTTAAGGAAGGTGTTTTGTTAAAAGGTATGATATATCAGTTAGGCATTCATCAGGAGGTCGTGCTGGTTAACTGTGATACCGAGAGCGCTATTAATTTAGTTAAAAATTCTATTTATTACTCTCGTACTAAACATATTAATGTTCGTCGCCATTTTATCCGAAAAGTGCTTAAGGAAGGAGGCATAACACTGGATAAGATTCACACCAGCATGAATCTAGTAGACATCCTCACCAAGGTTGTTCCTTAAGAGAAGTTCCAGTTCTGTACAACTTCTCTAGGCTTGGCAATGGCATAAAAGAAGGACGGAGTGTGCACGAGAAGCGTTGATTGAAGATATGATGCGATGTAAAGATAAAAGAAGAGAGCAATAAGATACACGTTTGAATATTTAAGTCATGGTGGAGATTATTGTTAAACAAATGCCTTAAATCTTGAGTCTGAGATCCTCTACCAGTCGAGGGATTGACTCAACTAGTCAAAGGTCCCTTCAATTGGTCAAAGCCCTCCTTCGACTAGTCGAGGGTTATGCAGACGGTGCACGGTTTACCTGCGGACTGCGTAAATTTGAGGCTGTTTTTAGGGGTGTGCATAAGTGGGAGTTCTCCATCTATAAATAAGAGTCCCTAGGGCCATTCTAAGTATTTTAAGGCTTCCTAAAGGTATTTCAAGGGTTCGAGGGTTATCAAATGGTGTAGCAAGGGTGAGATTCGAGGTTGTTCAAATCGGGTAAGTCTTTTTCTCTTTGTAATTTCTATTTTCAGAGTAAAGATCTGTCGCTTTGTGGCAAAGTTTTTTTTACTGAAAGGCTTTTCTACGTTAAATCCTTGTGTTCTCATGTGATTGCTTGGTGCTTTTGGATTACTATCCTAGATCCATATCTATGTGATTCTGCAGACCAAACCCCAATAGGGTCTACTCCATTTCACTATACTGAGCTTTTTAGGACTTGTCGCCAAGTTGGCAATGCGAAGAAATGAGAGAAGCTAAGAAAATAACCTGTTGGGCCTCTTGGGGAGGGGCAGCGATGGGCCAATTCTCGTGATCCATGGGTGGGTTTGGGCTATGACTTTGGAAACGCTGAACAATGAGCTATCAAAGAAAGACCTATTTCTTTCCAGCCATATAAGTATGGCTCGCAAGATACTTATATGGCCAGGATTGGAGTTCGCTCTCCACAATGTGGCCCTGCCTATAGCTAAGAGATGTGACCCATCATTTACCCTGAAAAGGGACTAGAAATGGTTCCAAATGTCCCTACCTGTTGGGCCTGCTAAGAATAAATGGTCGATGGATTCAGAGATAGGTTGAAGGGGAGGGGGGCAACAAACACATCTTGAGGGAAGCTGAACACCTTTGGCTTGGATCCTGACATCCACTAGGATTGTTCTATGGAAGATCTTCTAATATAACAGAGAGATTTTCAGTGGAATAAAGGGGTGCCAAACCCATTTAGCCCAAACGTATTTGGTCCCGGCGGTCTAAGGATGTTCCATGCTGATTTCACTTCAAATTTCCCAGACATGGAGTGGACCCAAATCCTCTTGTGGTCCTCAAATGAGGTGCAGATCCCCTCATTCATAATATGGTCCACCACCACTGGCAGAGGGAGGGCATAAGCTCTTCTCAGATCGAGCCAGTCGTGGGGGCCTATGAAATCTCAAACCTTGTTATTCGGAACATGTGGGGATTGCTGAACCCATTTTGATAGAGGACCTAGCCCTAACGAGCAGTCTCTCCAGAATTAATCAAGGTCTTCTCTACCAACGATTCAGCGGGAACTGGCTGACACTGGGAGGAACAACGAGCAAATACGCTTCCAAATTGGAGAGGGGAGCTTGGATAGAGTGGAGCCATTAGCTGTAGAGAGGTCTACGTGGTATGACTTGTATATTATGTGTACCCAATTTATATGTAATGTGTAAGACCCGTATCCTAGGTCGTACCATTCCGTAGACTTCCACGGTCTTCCCGGTTGAATTTCGGCAACCTTCGACCCTTAACCAGTATTTTTGCGTGACCCTGATTCACACGTCATCAACCTGAGTCGACTCAACCTGAGACTTATGCCATAGCGACCGCGCCGTTGTCGCGGTTTCGATGCCACGCCGAGACGATACCCGGGCCAGGAGATGTGGGCCCTCGTTAAGTTTGAGGAAAACGCCGCGCGTTGCAATTCTAAGAGAATCTCTATGAAACGTCACATCAATCAATCAAATCAAGTCAAGTATAAACAACCATCCCCAAGTACAAGCAACCATCCCCAAGTACAACCACCCCTCTCCAAAGTCAACTTTCCCTTACAACAAGTACACCCATCACCTTTCACCCATCCCTCTTGTTCACTCCCCAAGTGCAGGGTTGTGATGTAGTAATAACTCGGTAAGACCGAGGTCGAATCCCAAGGGACTGAAACTTGTACGTTATCTAAAACTAACTAGAACTAGAACTAGAATGAGATAAAATTTAAATCAACTAGAAATTAAGGAATAATTGTAAAACTATTATCTAAAACTTAGGAGATATCAGAGAAGGAAACTAGGGATTCAGTGGATCCACTTGTAGAGATCAGGGAGATCTTATGCCTGCTTCAAGAATTATGGAATTTACTGAACTGCCATTGATATAGTTTCAAAGAGATGAAAGGTATATGAATTAGAATGGATTCCATCACCAAACCATACCCAAGAGACTATGACAAACAACAGAATTAAACTAATTACCAACCAATCACATGTATGGAGGTTAGGAAGAGTACCGTTATCCGACCATGCCCAGGAGACTATGGTGAACAACAGGGCACTCTAACGTCATAAACATAAAAGAGAAGAGACATGCTCAAAGCCATTGCAGACCCAATGTAATTTCAGTCACAACAGACCATTAAGAGCTAAAAACATTCCCATAATAATCAACTAAAATCAAATCAATTCATGAATTAAAATTAAATTGAAAACATACATAAAAATCTCCCATCTCACTACAAGATTCACCTCATAGCCCTAGCTAGGAGGTTTAGCCCAACATGAATAGGCTAGATATCTCAAAACAAAATAAAATAAAAATAAAAGAAATAAACAAACTCAACTCTCTCTCTTGCAGACGTCCGACCTGAGTCTTCCTTCTCAGCTCTGAATCTTCCTCCCCAGACCTGAATGAATGCTCCCCACGTCCAAAACCTCCTTTTATAGCTATTGGAAGGCTGGAGTCAGTGACAGAGTTGTAGCAGGACACGGAGTGCAATTTTTGCAGCCAAGTTCGGTGCCTCGAAACACGCCACTTTCCTCACTCAAATTCCAAAGAAACACCGTCCCTTAGTACTTTCTTGGGTCCTCTACATGATAGACGGTTCAGATCTGCCATATGATCAAAGATAGTGGGCCAAAACTGACTGGAAAAGTCAGTTTTCGTGGATGTGCGAAACCTTTCGCACCATTTCGTTGTTGTGATCGGTGGGTCCCACAGAAGCATTTTCTGAAAAATTCACCTCGTCCATTGGATTCAAGACGAAATTTCAGTTAAGAATGGGTGGTTTTGAACGTCCATTGACGTGGCCCAGAGAAGAAATCACAAAAGGATCAGTTTTGAACGTTGCAGGGCAGCCCTTTTGTAGCCTCTATATCTCACACGTGTGCACGCATGGGTGAAAAGTGACAACATGGTTTTGAAGTATTCAATGCCGTCTACACGGTGGACGGTTCAGATTGAGCTTACAGGGCACGTGTGGGGCCCACTAGCTTCTGCAAAACGGCCAGCGGCCGTGCATTACGCGGCACGTAAGAGCCGTTTTTTTTTTCTTTCTTTCGGTCAGAGACGGTCAAACCGTCTCTGACGCTTGCCATGCACGGCTAGTGCATATATGCACTATGCACATTCTGTATATGTGGGGTCCACGATGATGTGTTTCTAAAATCTGATCCGGTCATTCATCTTCTCATATTATTTAAGCCGTCAATACCAAAGTTGAGACAGTTCCAGATATCAGGTGGGCCCCAAATTGAATATTAATGGGCTGATCTGTCTGTTGACTCACTTCCCGAGATCTTCAATGGCTGAAATTTTATATGTACAGTTAATTTATGGCCCTCATCACGTGTATAAATTTTTGAGTCAATCGGATTGCGGGAACCATGTGATCTTGCATTCTACACCAATTTCAGGCCATTTGCAAGTGTACGGCTGGAATTTCTCGGGTCCTTGGCATGCATATTTATCGATTTTAGTCCCTGGAGTCCGTCCCTTGCCCTGGTGATTATCAGAACGTTAAATCTAAGCTTTTGACATCCTTTTTCAGTCAACTCTCCTAATCACACTCTGCAACAAAACACGATTAAAACCGGGCGTTAAATATTATTATGCTCGTAAATCTAAGTAATAAATGGGGTCTAATGTGCACTATTTGACCCTCAATACAACCCCCAACCAGCATTTTGCTAGTCCCGAGCAAAATATGCGAAAAATAAGTTGAGAATTACAGGATAATTTCTATGAACTCGAGTGATTTATGAACGGTGATTAAGATATGAGAAATCTAAGATTCATGAGTGTTGGACATTATTCTCTCCTAGACTCAATCACACGGTAAACCTCATAATTGAGTCAAAGTATTAATCCATCAATTAGAGAATCTTCTAAACATTGAGTTCCATGGGGGTATAGTGTCATCCCGGCTTATTACATTCAGATTTACTTCTTTCTTTCATGATATCATTGGTAATCAATAAGGTCATTCATGACAACCAAAACCTAACCTAAGTCTTGCCTCATGAGTCATTCTTCTATTCTTCCAGTCTCTTTTTTTTTCTTCATTAAAAGAATATCAAGTGGGGAATCAAATTTTCACCTATAGGGAGCAAACCTAAGATGAAACTAGTCGCCCAACTCTTTTCCAACTGTTAACCGTAGGGAATCGAATCCACACCTATAGGGAGCAAACTCATGGTGAAGATTAATTGCCCAACCTTTTCAATTTTTATACCCTGATGGTAAGATATTTCAGGCTAGTTCCTTTCATGCTCAGTGATTACCAAGTTAATCCTTTAATATCAGACTGAAACCTTAATGTGAAAGTGACATGTGAGATGTGAAATCATGACTCAATCAATGTTTATAACTTCTAATCATGGATTAATAATTTGATCTTAATTGTGAAATCTAATAGATAACTGAATTCAAGAGTCATACATTACCAACATCATGTTTCTTGAAAATCTAAATCACTTCAAATTCACAGGAATTTTCAGAAAAATTTTTAAAAATTTTCACAATTTTTGTTCTCAAGACTTAAAAAATACTGATTAGGTAACCTAATCTCTCACCCCCAACCTAAAATCTACATTGTCCTCAATGTAAAAGAAATGAACATGCCATGCACATGGGACAAAGAAAGTAAATGAGAAGTGATGGGAGGATAGTACCTGGATAACAAATCGAGAGAGAGATTTTCCAAGAGATTGTAGCATGGACGCCAGTCAGCATGAGAGAGAAAGTAAAACAAAAATAATAAAAATAAAATCCTACCTATACCACTTTCGCAGGTGCTCTCGATTGCATTTAGCGTATGCAACAAGCCTTTAAACCCCTAGGTTACCCCTAGTGGACGAGTTGTAGTCTCGTTAGGGTTTGCAGTAATGTTACCCACAAACATTGAACTAACTAACTAAAAAAAAAATAAAATGGAATGAAAAGCTGAGTTGCCTCCCAAGAGCACTAAGTTTACCGTCTTCAGCCAGACAAAATAAATCACTACCCTAGTCCTATGAAAGCGATAAACCTACCTATACATTCATCAGACTAGGAGATCAGTCCTGGTAAACAGGAGCAATCAGAGGCATGAACATGTCCTCTGAATCAAATGTCTCGACAAATGGCTTTAATCGATGTCCATTCACTTTAAACTCCTTACCATTGTCGGGATCTCTTATCTCGACAGCCCCATGAGGATAAGCAGTGACAACAATGTAAGGGACGGTCCAACGAGATCGAAGCTTACCCGGAAAGAGATGTAGTCGAGAGTCATACAAGAGGACTTTCTGACCTGCCGTGAATGATTTTCGTAGAATATGTTGATCATGAAACGCCTTCATCCTGTCCTTGTAAATTCTCGAGTTTTCGTACGCATCGTTCCGAATTTCTTTAAGTTCATTTAATTGAAGTTTGCGTAGCGAGCCAGCGTTGTCCAGATTGAAATTTAGATTTTTGATCGCCCAGTATGCTTTATGTTCCAATTCCACGGACAAGTGACAAGCTTTCCCATAGACAAGTCTAAAGGGAGATGTTCCAATGGGAGTTTTAAAAGCAGTACAGTACGCCCATAAGGTATCGGTCAATCGGATTGACCAGTCCTTACGATCAGGGTTAACCGTTTTTTCTATGATATGTTTGATCTCCCTATTAGAAATCTCAGCTTGTCCACTTGTCTGTGGATGGTATGGGGTGCTCACCTTCTGAGAGATACCGTATTTCTTCATTAAACTCTCAAATGGTCTGTTACAAAAGTATGAGCCCCCATCACTAATGATGGCTCGAGGCGTTCCAAACCGCGACAGGATATTTTCTTTCAAAAATTTAATGATCGTACGATGGTCATTTTTGCGACACGGTATTGCTTCGACCCATTTAGTGACATAATCTACGGCAATCAAAATATACAGATTTCCAAATGATTGGGGGAATGGTCCCATGAAATCAATGCCCCAGCAATCAAATGCTTCAATAATAAGGATAGGATTCAAAGACATCATATTTCGACGGGACAATGCTCCCAATTTTTGACAACGCTCACAAGCTTTGCAAAACTCATGAGTGTCCCTGAACATAGTGGGACAGTAAAAGCCACATTGTAGAATCTTAGTCGTGGTCTTTTTAGCAGAAAAGTGACCACCACAGGCCTATGAGTGACAGAAGGAGATGACACTCTTATGCTCATTGTCTGGCACACATCTCCTCAAGATTTAGTCTGGGCAATATTTAAACAAATATGGATCATCCCAGAAAAAGTTACGCACCTTGGTAAAGAATTTCTTCTTATCTTGTGACGTCCAGTGTGTCGGTATGGCACCTGTTGCAAGATAATTGGCAATATCAGCGAACCAAGGCGAATGAGAGACTCTAAACAGTTGTTCATCAAGGAACATATCATTAATATGAGTCGCCTCAAGGGAATCAGAGGTATTAAGGTGAGAAAGGTGATCGGCCACTACGTTCTCTACTCCCTTTTTGTCTTTAATTTCCAAATCGAATTCTTGGAGTAGAAGGATCCATCGTATTAGGCGAGGCTTAGAATCATTCTTAGAAAGAAGATATTTAAGTGCCGCGTGATCTGTGTAGATGATGATCTTAGATCCGATCAGGTAGGATCTAAATTTGTCCAAAGCAAACACTACGGCTAAGAGTTCCTTTTCCGTAGTTGAGTAGTTCATTTGGACAGGATTTAGAGTCATACTTGCGTAGTGAATAACATAAGGCCTCTTATCTTTTCTCTGGCCTAGAACTGCTCCAAGAGCATAATCAGAGGCGTCGCACATAAGTTCAAAAGGAAGACTCCAGTCGGGTGGCTGCATGATAGGTGCAGTGGTTAACATGCCCTTAAGCTTAGTGAAAGCTTCTTGGCACTGCTCAGTCCACTCGTATGGTGCATCCTTTTGAAGAAGATTACATAAAGGATAAGAGAGGAGACTAAAGTCCTTTATGAATCGTCGGTAAAATCCTGCGTGTCCCAAGAAGGATCGCACATCTCTGATGTTCTTGGGTGGAGGTAGGTTAGAGATAAGATCGATTTTTGCCTTATCTACCTCGATTCCTTTGGACGAGATGATATGCCCAAGGACAATTCCCTTTTGAACCATAAAATGACACTTCTCCCAGTTAAGTACCAAATTTTTTTCTTCACATCTTTTCAGCACACATTTAAGACTTGCTAAGCACTCATTGAAAGATGAACCGAAAATAGAGAAATCGTCCATGAAGACCTCTAAATATTTCCCCACCATGTCAGAAAAGATACTCATCATGCATCGTTGAAAGGTGGCAGGGGCATTACATAACCCGAATGACATCCTTCTGTAAGCAAAGGTGCCATAGGGACATGTAAATGTGGTCTTTTCCTGATCTTCAGGGGCGATTTCAATCTGATTATACTCTGAATACCCGTCAAGAAAACAGTAATAGGAATGACCAGCTAACCTTTCCAAGATCTGATCTATAAAGGGCAAAGGAAAGTGGTCCTTCCTAGTGACAGTATTCAGCTTCCTGTAGTCAATGCACATTCTCCAACCAGTAGTAACTCTGGTCGGCACGAGTTCATTATTGGCATTGGCTACGATGGTGATCCCGGACTTCTTAGGAACCACCTGAGTTGGACTCACCCATTGACTATCGGATATGGGGTATATAATCCCCACTTCCAATATTTTGAGAACCTTGGCCTTAACCACTTCCTTCATGTTTGGATTTAGTCTACGTTGTGATTGCCGAACAGCCTTTGCATTGTCCTCAAGATATATGCAGTGAGTACAAATCGATGGGTTAATCCCTTTGAGGTCCGCTATCGTCCATCCAAGAGCTCCCTTATGCTCAATGAGAGTAGATATGAGCATACTCTCTTGTTCTTTCTCCAGGTGGGTAGAGATCACCACCGGGTATGTCTCATCTTGACCTAAATAAACATATTTTAAATCAGAGGGCAAAGGTTTTAGGTCAAGCTTCGGTGGCTTGAGGTTAGACGGTAGAGGCACTACATCAGTTTGGGGTAATTCTTCAATTTGTGGCCTCCACCGGTTAACTTTAAGACCCGGTGCAGTATCCAGCATGGCACACGTCTCCCTAATTATATTATCATCAAGATCATGGGAGTGGGCTAGACACGTCTTTAGAGGATCAGAGGATAAGGTGAGAGGTGTTCTATCTTCCACAAAAGAATCAATCATGTTAACATCATGAAAATCGTCATCATCCTCTGAGTTGCTGCCGTTATTGAAAAAGATATTCGATTCCAATGTCAAATTTCTAAAGGACATAGTCATAACACCATTCTTGCAATTGATAATTGCATTTGAAGTTGACAGGAATGGGCGACCAAGGATGACGGGAATCTGAGTGCTCGTGTCATTGATGGGTTCGGTGTCCAAGATGATAAAATCAACAGGGTAGTAGAATCTATCAACCTGGACCAACACATCCTCGATGATCCCTCTTGGTACACGAACAGAACGATCAGCAAGTTGTAGTGTGGTTCCTGTGGGTTTTAATTCACCCAAACCTAACTGTTGGTATACTGAGTAGGGAATCAGATTGACGCTTGCTCCTAAGTCAAGAAGTGCGTGGTCAATTCGATAGTTCCTGATTACACATGATATGGTTGGGCAACCGGGATCTTTGAATTTTTGCGGCACATCTTGTTTCAGGATGGCACTCACTTTCTCAGTCAAGGAGATCTTCTTTTGAACACTTTTTCGTCGTTTGGTAGTGTATAAGTCCTTTAGAAATTTAGCATATAAAGGAATCTGTTTTACAACGTCAAGCAGAGGAATGTTGACTTTCACTTGTTTCAACACCTCTAGGATATCCTGAGAGTTAGATAGACGTTTTGGTTCAACCAATCGTTGGGGAAACAGAGCAACTAGCTTTTCTAGAAGTTCCGGTTCAAATTTTTGTGGGGCGCCAATAGATCCATCATTGTTGTCCTCTTCTAGTTCTTGAGGCTTTTCGAGCCTAACCGGAAGAGTTTTATCAATAACCTTCCCATTCCTAAGAGTGGTGATGGATTTAGCGTGCTCCATTTAATTTGAAGAGCTGAGATCACCTGTCTCGTATTGCGGTTTTGGATTAGGGAGTGATTGTGCAGGGAGAATCCCTTTTTCCATAGCCGTCATACGTGAATCTATTTTTTGCATAAAATCTGAAATTCCTTGCATTGTCCGAGCCAGTTCTTGTATGGAAATTTGAACCGATTCTTCTTGAAGTTTCCCCTGATTTGGATTTTGATTGAAGAAACCTTGAGGGGTAGCAGTTTGTCCGTTCCTCCAACTAAAATTCGGATGATTTTTTCAGCCAGAATTGTACATATTAGAGGGTGGTCCATTGAAAGGTCTTTGATAGTTATTTACGGCATTAGATTGTTCATTCAATACTTCTCGAAAGGCAGGTATTGAAGGATAATTTTCAGTAGTATGAATGTTGCAATCACAGATGCCGCAAACACTATCATTAACCTTTTCCTTCCTTCCATGGCCTCAAATTTTCTGGTGAGATTGGCCACCTTAGCGTTAAGATCATTATCCTCTTTCAGGAGATATATTCTTCCTTTTTTCCTTGAATGAGTCGGCCTAGACGTAGTGTTCGTCCTTGGGTAAGAGTCCCATGATTGTGTTTTTTCAGTGAGACTATCGAGGTAATCTCATACCTCGTCGACATTTTTATTAATAAAATCTCCGTTACACATTATCTCGACCATTTGGCGCATGGAAGAGGTTAGCCCATCATAGAAAAAATTTGTAATGCGCCATATTTCAAAGCCATGTTGTGGGCATGCATTAACCAGATCCTTAAACCTTTCTCAACATTGGAAGAATCTTTCATCTTCCTTTTAGGCAAAGTTCATGATTGCTCTCCTGAGGGTAATTGTCTTATGATGTGGGAAAATTTTCTTTATAAATTGCCTCTGCATATCATTCCATGTGCCAATAGATCTAGGACGCAGTGAATGTAACCACGTCTTGGCTTTTTCTTTCAAGGAAAATGGAAAGAGTTTCAGCCTAATAGTATCCTCAGATACATTAGGAAAGTATAAGGTGCCTATGATTTCATCGAACTCTTTCAGATGCAAGTATGGTTCTTCAGACTCAAGCCCATGGAACTTAGGAAGGAGTTGGATAACCCCTGGCTTGATGTCCATATGTCCTGTATTCTCAGAAAAAATCATGTATAAGGGCGTACTCACCCCTGCCGGTTGTAAATAATCTCATAAAGTACGAGGCGGGGGTGCCTGATGCACCTCGTTCTCATCATGTACTTCCTCAACCCTTGGTTGGGGTAGTGCTTGAGGTTGATTTTCAGCCATAATGTCTTCTAACTCAGGAGAATTCAAGTGGTGTCTAGTCCTGCGATGGACAGTCAACCCCTCAACTAATCCTCCTTCAGTCACGAGACGTCGAGTGTTGTCGCGTGCCCACTGGGGCATAAAACACACTCAGCCTTCAAATTCTAACTTAAACCTAAGAGAAAGGAAGAAGTAGAAATCTAGAAACTAAAAGGGAAAGATGGAAAGAAGTTACCAAATTTGGAGGCCTAGGTTAAGAATCTGTAAAATAAAATAAAATAAGTTAGTTTCTAGCAATAGAAAGTCCTAATTAAAAGTAAATTAATTTCTAGAAAAAGAAGAAATTCTAAGGAAAGAGGAATTAGAAAGAGCTTATTGAATTAGAAATTTCTATCGTAGAATCCTACAAAAGAAAGGTTAATTCTAAAAATAGAAATAAAAACTTGAAACTAGCTAAACAGGACGGCAAATCCGAATCTAGAAAAGGAATTACCAATTTTAGAAAGTATATCAGAATCCTACAAAACAAGAGAAATAGGTTAGTTTCTAAAAATCGAAAAAATCTAAACCTAATCTTAAACTAATCCTAAAACTAATTAATTTCAGAAAAACGTAGCCGACAGTCCCCGGCAACGGCACCAAAAACTTGTTCACTCCCCAAGTGCAGGGTTGTGATGTAGTAATAACTCAGTAAGACCGAGGTCGAATCCCAAGGGACTGAAACTTGTACGTTATCTAAAACTAACTAGAACTAGAACTAGAATGAGATGAAATTTAAATCAACTAGATATTAAGGAATAATTGTAAAACTATTATCTAAAACTTAGGAGATATCAGAGAAGGAAACTAGGGATTCAGAGGATCCACTTGTAGAGATCAGGGAGATCTTATGCCTGCTTCAAGAATTATGGAATTTACTGAACTGCCGTTGATATAGTTTCAAAGAGATGAAAGGTATATGAATTAGAATGGATTCCATCACCAAACCATGCCCAAGAGACTATGGCAAACAACAGAATTAAACTAATTACCAACCAATCACATGTATGGAGGTTAGGAAGAGTACCGTCATCCGACCATGCCCAGGAGACTATGGTGAACAACAGGGCTCTCTAACGTCATAAACATAAAAGAGAAGAGACACGCTCAAAGCCATTGTAGACCCATTGTAATTTCAGTCACAACAGACCATTAAGAGCTAAAAACATTCCCATAATAATCAACTAAAATCAAATCAATTCATGAATTAAAATTAAATTGAAAACATACATAAAAATCTCCCATCTCACTACAAGCTTCACCTCCTAGCCCTAGCTAGGAGGTTTAGCCCAACATGAATAGGCTAGATATCTCAAAACAAAATAAAATAAAAATAAAAGAAATAAACAAACTCAACTCTCTCTCTTGCAGACGTCCGACCTGAGCCTTCCTTCTCAGCTCTGAATCTTCCTCCCCAGACCTGAATGAATGCTCCCCACGTCCAAAACCTCCTTTTATAGCTGCTGGAAGGCTGGAGTCAGTGACAGAGTTGTAGCAGGACACGGAGTGTAATTTTCGTAGCCAAGTTCGGCGCCTCGAAACACGCCACTTTCCTCGCTCAAATTCTAAAGAAACATCGTCCCTTAGTACTTTCTTGGGTCCTCTACATGATAGACGGTTCAGATCTGCCATATGATCAAAGATAGTGGGCCAAAATTGCCTGGAAAAGTCAGTTTTCGCGGATGTGCGAAACCTTTCACACCATTTCGCTGTTGTGATCGGTGGGCCCCACAGAAGCATTTTCTGGAAAATTCACCCCGTCCATTGGATTCAAGATGAAATTTCAGTCAAGAATGGGTGGTTTTGAACGTCCATTGACGTGGCCCAGAGAAGAAATCACAAAAGGATCAGTTTTGAACGTTGCAGGGCAGCCCTTTTGTGGCCTCTGTATCTCACACGTGTGCACGCATGGGTGAAAAGTGACAACATGGTTTTGAAGTATTCAATGCCGTCTACACAGTGGACATTTCAGATTGAGCTTACAGGGCACGTGTGGGGCCCACTAGGTTCCGCAAAACGGCCAGCGGCTGTGCATTACGCGGCACGTAAGAGCCTTTTTTTTTTCTTTCGGTCAGAGACGGTCAAACCGTCTCTGACGCTTGCCGTGCACGGCTAGTGCATATATGCACTATGCACATTCTGTATATGTGGGGTCCACGATGATGTGTTTCTAAAATCTGATCCGATCATTCATCTTTTCATATTATTTAAGCCGTCAATACCAAAGTTGAGGCAGTTCCAAATATCAGGTGAGCCCCAAATTGAATATTAATGGACTGATCTGTCTGTTGGCCCACTTCCCGAGATCTTCAATGGCTGAAATTTTATATGTACGGTTAATTTATGGCCCTCATCACGTGTATAAATTTTTGAGTCAATCGGATAGCGGGAACCATGTGATCTTGCATTCTACACTAATTTCAGGCCATTTATAAGTAAACGGCTGGAATTTCTCGGGTCCCTGGCGTGTATATTTGTCGATTTTAGTTCCTGGAGTCCGTCCCTTGCCCTGGTGATTATCAGAACGTTAAATCTAAGCTTTTGGTATCCTTTTTCAGTCAACTCTTGTAAGACCCGTATCTTGGTCCGTACCTTTTCGTAGACTTCCGCGGTCTTACCGGTCGAATTCCGGCGACTTTCGACCCTTAACCGATATCGACGCGCTACCCGGATTCCTGTGCCGACAATCCGAGTCGACTCTGCCCGAGACCAATACCATAGCGACCGCGCCGTCGTTGCGGTTCCGATACCGCGACTCGCGCGCCGAGGCGATACCCTGGTCAAGAGTTATAGGCCAACGTTCGGTATGAGAAAACGCCGCACGTTGCAAAAATCAAGGGAATCTTAACGATGTGTCACATCAATCACATCAATCCCATCAATCAATCACCCATCAAGCCATCACATGTCAAGTACACATCACTCTCACCCATTTTTCCAAGCAACCACAAAAGTCTTCCTAACCCATACCTTTCTTACACAAAAGACCACAAAAGTCTTCACGTCCCATACCTCTCTTACACAAAAGCCTCAAAAGTCAAGCCTTTCCTTACATAACCATCATTCATCCATCCATCCATCTCTCTCTACATCACTCTCTCTCTTTCTCTCTTTCTCACTTCAAATTTCCAAGCAACAAGAGAGCTCCAAAAACCCCATACGTTTGGAATTTTGCAAGAATTCCTACACTCCAAGTGGCCCACCTTCCTACCCATTCTTCATCTCACCCATTGAAGTTGAAGCTAAGGTGCCAAGGAACCCTTAGGAGCAAGAAGATCGGACGGTGGGTGCCTCTATAGGGTAGTTTCTCTTTGTATTTATGAGGGGCCAAGTGAGGCCCACCGATCCATAGTGTGGATCTCACTTGGGACACTAAAAGGTGGTCGATGGACCACTTGGATCATCATGATCATTCCATGATGGGGCCATTCTCCATGGACCCCATCATGATGTTTATTTCATTGTAAAAGGTCATCTAGACCGTTCATATCGGTGGGGAATGGATCTCCACCGTTGATTTATATTTTTGACGGTCCCATGTTCAACGGGATCCGTATATTGTATGAATCATTGCAAGGGAGGGCCCATAATGTCGGGGTCCCTCCATCACAAGGCGTGTCCCACTCTCCATGTCTCTCTCTCTCTTTTATTGCTTTTATTTTATTTTATTTTTATTATGCTATAGGTTTGTGGCCCACTTGAATGGACCTCACCTTGAGGTCTTTATTTTGTGCAAGAGTCCTTCAAGTGGGGCCCACCTTGCATGTTGTAGCCCCCATCATCCATCAGTGGTGGCCCACTTCAAAAGGCCCACCACAATACCTATTTTTAAAGGAAGCCAACCGTCCAGCGTCTGGGACGCTGGACGTCCCTGTAACAAAAAAAAAAAAAAGAAAAGAAAATGAGAAGCTTTGGGGTGGTCCCCTTGTGTAGGCCCCACCCTGATGTATTGCTTTAATCCAAGCCGTCCATCCCTTTCACCATCTCATTTTAGGCGTTGAGCCAGAAAATGAGATTGAACGGAGCACCTGGTGGGCCGTAGCGTCAAAGATCACACCCTCACCATTCAAACGTCCTTTTCGTATTTTATTTCACTTCCGTAGCATTTTAAAATTTGAATTCTGGACTCATTTGGACGGCCTCGAGCCGCTGATCGCAATGGCCGGGGCGGATTTCAATTTGGCGGGCCCCACGTGCGAAAAATCCCAAAAATAAGAGTTTTGTTGGATTTTTTTTTTTATTACCTTGAAAGAGGCAGAGCCTCTGACGTGCAGGCCAGCACACTGCCTTGTGCAGCGTCCGTGCATGGGCGAGCGACCGGCCCACGGCTCCACTTGTGGGCCCCACCATGATGTATATTCGTCATCCAACCCGTTGATATGGTGGGCCACCCTCTGAGGTGGGCCCCCTCCAAAAATGAGCTTCATCCAACACTCAGGTGGCCCACTCTGCAGGAAACAGTGGGATTAGATTTCTACCATTAGAACCCTTTCATGGGCCACGGAAGCTTCGGATTAAGATGAAATTTGTGTCTTCCCTTCACTAGGATCTGTGTGATCTTGTCCACAGGTTGGACGGCAATAAACATTCGGTGGAACCCATGTGTGGGGCCCAACCTTGATGTATGCGGTCGTCCAGGCCACGGCCTGGACGTTTTTCATATACTATATATATATTATTATATTATATATATACTGTGTACTAATATATATATATATATATATATATATATATATATATATATATATATATATATGCTATGGTGGTGGGCCCTACGTGGGACCCACCTCTGTTGTGTCAGGGAGGAATAGGAAAAGAAAAGAAAGAATAAGGTGAGAAGGGCCACGTGCTCTCTCTCTCTGTCTCTCTCTCTCTCTACCTCTCTCTCAATATCTCTCTCTCTATACCTCTCTCAAAATCTCTCTATGTCTGATACGTCCAGGGAGTTGTGGGTCCCACCTTGTGGCACGTGTGATTTAATGGTGGGACCTACCCCACATGTGGGATTGTGTATGTGTGTACGTGTATATATATAATATTATATTATATGTAGTATTGTATATATATATACCATATATAGTTTATATATTATATTACATATAATATACCTGATGGTGGGCCTTCATGTGGGCCCTCACCTTGATGTATGGGTTGCATCCAATCCATCCATCCATTTGGACAGCCCATTTTATGACATGGATATAAAGAATGAGCCAGATCCATAGTCTAAGTGGACCCCGCCTTGACACGTTATGAGGCCTATCTTAAATATATCTGTGGTAGTCCATTGGGGCCCACTTTGAGGTGGATGTAAGGCCCAGGTTATGAGGCCATTCGATATACTTATGGCCCATGGGTCGAGGCCCATTGGATGTATTAGGGGCCCATGGGTTAAGACCCACTAAGATGTATTAGGGCCTATGGGTTGAGGCCCATTTGATGTATTCAAGGCCTAACGGGTTATGGCCCATTGCAATGTACATAAGGTCCATTGGTGCGGCCCATTGATGTGGCCCACTTGATGAACATAAGGCCCATATGATATGGCCTATTTGACGTATTTAAGGCCCAATGGGGTGTACCTAAGGTCCATTGTAATGTGTGATCCCAACACGGATTATGAAATGATATTCACGACAATCGTGCCTTGGGAGCAATGTTGGTTCGATGTCCACATTGCAAGTGTAATGTTGGTTGGATGTCCACATTACGACTCTCCTTAGGGCCCATTATTAGGCCCGTACTTGTTGTACATAGGCCGTCTAGGCCCATCTGCTTTGTAAGGATAATGCATTACTTTATAACATGTTTAGTATAGTTTCATGACTCATGATCATACGCATCATATGTATGCTTGATATGAGAGGTGATTGATCATAGCATATGCCTTCGGACAGGTTGTTTATGGGCTCCTGGTTAGGCAGTATTACCCTGCATGAGCGCACGATATGCGTATGAATTGTTGCATGACTGGATAGCGTGAATCATGCATTTCGCATTTGTGTGACATGGTTATTGTACACCCTAGCGACATCAGGGCCGTAGCCTCCACAGACACATCGTGGTTGGCAGGATTGGATACCGAAAATCATGTTCTACATGGGGTACTATAGATATCCCTGGGTGAAAGTCCCTAAACCCTTATGGTACCAAGAGGTTGCTCCAACGTCTAGACCGAGTGGGTAGATGAGCGCTGAGTGCCGAATACCAGTTGGCTGTGCTCTCCATTGTGTCGTGGTCGGTTGGAAGGGGGTACGGCCTTACCCGCCCGAGAGTAGGCGGCAATGCTAGGCTGAGTTTAACCAGCTCGAGGAATGGGTCCGCTATCCACGAGTCGCGCCCGATATTGGCAGACGGATAGTGAGGTCTCTTCCACTTACCTTATTGTGCGCGATGTGGCGGCAATCTGGTTTAGAGTGTACTAGACCCCGGTGATATCCCATATTCTGAGCTGTATTGATGTGTGGACATTGATGAGGATCTGTATGCTTGAGTTGCATTGCACGTCCCATGGCCTTTGGATGGCCGATACCATTCATGTCTTGCATTGCATAAGCCTTGGTACGGCTCATGATATTATGGATCCATCTACATATTCCGCATTACTCTGATATTGCATGTTCATATTACTACCTTGCGCATACACTTTCACCACCCTCTAAGCTTTCTGTAAGCTTATGCACGACCGTTGCGTGCAGGTGACGTTGGATCGCAGCAGTGCTGAGGCAGGAGTACATTGCAAAGCATTTTGGAGTTTTTATTCTTTACCATTGTATTTCCCTTTATGCTCCTTGTACTTGTAGAGTTTTTAATCATAGTAGAAATGTAATGGAGTACTTGGTTGTTGTTTGTGGGTTATGCCTTTGGTTATACTTATTACGAATCAAACTGTCATTTAAAATTCTCCTCGTAGCATCCCAGGATCGGAACCTGGCGAATGGGAGCTAGGAGCCGAGAATGAGGTTCTACGGAGGATGTCGGCGCCGGACTCGGCGATCGGAAATTTTGTGAGCCCGGTTTCCGAGTTTGGGGCGTGACAACTCTCCTAATCACACCCTGCAACAAAACACGATTAAAACCGGACGTTAAATGGTATTATGCTCGTAAATCTAAGTAATAAATGGGGTCTAATATGCACTATTTGACCCTCAACACCTCTCCCATCACTTCTCTTCCATCACCTCTCTCTCTCTCTCTCATTCTCCATGCAAGAATCGTCCAAGCCTCCATGAGAGGCCTTGTGTGGCCCACTTCCTAACTCCCATCTCCACCACCCATGATCCATCTCGACCGTTGAATCTCAACCATTGGAGCTTTAAAAGGCATTCATGGAAGAAGAAATCCAAGAAGATCAAAGGTGGGTGCTTCTTTCTCTCTCTCCCCCCTCTCTCTTTCAATATTATGGTGTGAGGATGTGGCTGTGTGGTCCACCCAAATGAACCCCATCTTGATGAATGTCCTATCCAAACCATCCCAGCCATGTGGGCCCTACCCTATGGATGGATGATGGGAAAACATATATATATATATATATATATATATATATATATATATATATATATATATATATATAAAAGATTGATTCAAATCAAGGGTACCACGTTCACATGGGACCCACCAGCCATATTCCCCACACGTGGGACCCACCATGATGTCTGTGAGCATCCACGCCGTCCAGCATCTCTGGACGCTGGGCGCTGCAAGTAGCTAATGTGAAGTGTGAACTGACATGGATGTACTAACAAGCTACCCATAATGGGTTGGGAATGGGAGTTCAAGTAGGCCCCATCTTGATGTTTATGCATGATCCAAGCCGTCCATCCCAACCCTTGCATCATTTTAGGCGTTGAGCCGAAAAATGAGACCGATCCAATTTCTGGCGGGCCATGGCATTGAGAATGCTAGTATTTTCCGTTAAAACTTGGAAAAATGATTACTGGGGTCCACATGTAGCTTGGACCCACCTGAAACTTGGTTTGGACCCCTAATTTTGTGGGACACATACAATGGACGGGGTAGATCTGGTTAATGTGGGTCCCACCCAGGAAAAAATATATATATATACATTGTATGCATTTGCTGCCTTGACGTCCAGAGGAGTCTGAACGTCTAACATTAAAAAAAGGTGGGCCCCATTAGCTCCCGTTAGGGACCCTACCATGATGTATGTTCTACATCCATGCCGTTCATTTAATAGGTCCCCTTTAATGATGCATTGGCTCCAAAAATCAGCTAGAAACATTTCTCAGATGGCCCACACCATCACCATTCATGCGATCGTATGCCAAACCACATGGAATCAAGGTTTTGGGGTCCACATGCAGCTTGGACCCACCTGAAACTCGGTTTGGACCCTTAAATTGGTGGGACACACACAATGAATGGGTTGGATTTTCCTAAGGCGGGCCCCACCTACCAAAAACCACGGGAATTCTCATTTTTAAAAAAAAGAAGAAGGGAAGCAGGGCAGCAGCACCTGCAACTGTCAGAGGGCGGGCAGACGGACGGGTTGGCCCTCACGACCCCATCTGTGGGTCCCACCGTGATGCGTTTTGTACATCAACACCATTCATTGTGGGGCCCCCCTTCTAAAAATGTCCTGCCCCAAAAATCAGCCGTATACGGAACTCAGGTGGGCCATACCATCTAAAATCATGGGAATACACGTCTAAAACATATAAAATCACCTGGTGGGGCCTACCTGAAATTTAGGTGCGGTTGAAACTTATTTTGAACCCTCAGCCAAGTGGGACGCACATAATGGTTGGGCTGGATTTGTGAACCATATCACTGTGGGCCCATGTCCACGTGATCTTATGAACAGTTTGGATTGCATATAAACATCACTGTGGGCCCAGGTCCACGTGATCTTATGATCAGTTTGGATTGCATATAAACATCACCGTGGGCCCAGGTCCACGTAATCTTATGAACAGTTTGGATTGCATATAAACATCACCGTGGGCCCAGGTCCACGTGATCTTATGATCAGTTTGGATTGCATATAAACATCACCGTGGGCCCAGGTCCACGTGATCTTATAAACAGTTTGGATTGCATATAAACATCATCGTGGGCCTAGGTCCACGTGATCTGATAAACAGTTTGGATTGCATATAAACATTTCGGTGGGCCAGGCTCACCCCTGGTCCACGTGACCTTATCAACAAGTTGTATGAAAAATAAACATTCCAGTGGCCCCCCCTGACCGTGTGACCTTGTGAATAAGTTGGGTGACAAATAAATATTACGGTGGGCCCCTGTCCCACCTCTGGTCCGTGTGACCTCACCAATAGGTTGGATGTCAAACAAACATTTCGGTGGCCCTAGGCCCACCCCAGGTCTGACTGACCTTATGAACAGTTTGGAAGTAAAATAAATATTATGGTGGGCCCCATGACCCAATCAATGGGCTGGATGGAAAATAAATATTATGGTGGGCCCCGCATGGGATCCACTGATGTATGTTTTGTAATCCACACCTTCCATTAGTGTGGGCCCCACTATGAGGCATGTACTTTATCTATGACGTCCATCCTTGGCACGCCTTGAAAATTTTAATGGTGGAAGTTATTACCACCACTTATATTGGGTGTGGCCCACTTTGATATATATGAGGCCCACGTGATGCGGCCCATTTGATGCATTTGTGGCCCGTTGAGACCCATCTTGATATATATAAGGCCCATTTAAGGAGACCCATCTTGATATAGTTATGGCCATCCGTTGAGGCCAATCTTGATATATACGAGGCCCATGTGTTACAACTCATTGATGTATTTGAAGCCCATGGGCTGAGGTCCAGTGGGATGTACATAAGGCCCATTGCAATGTGTGATTCCACCATGGTTGTGTAATGATATTTATGGCGGGTCGTGCCTTGGGGGTAATGATGGTTTGACGTCCACATTGTAAGATTAATGTTGGTTAAATGTTCGCATTGTCACTCTCCCTAGGGCCCATTGATAGGCCCAACTCATTGTGTATGAGGCCCATGTGCAGGGCCCACCTGTGATGTATATTAGGCCCATGTGTAGGGCCCACCCATTAAGTATTAGGGCCCATGGATTGTGGCCCATTGTGATGTATTTTCGACCTAGATGGCAAGACCCGATGTTATGTATGAGAGACCTAAGGGATGTGGCCCATTACGATGTGTTAGAGGACCATGGGATATGGTCCATATAATGTACATGCGGCCCTTATATGGGGACCATTATAATGCTACATATGGCCTTGTGTGAGGACTAATGTGATGTATGTGAGGCTTAGGTAATAAGGTCCACTTTAATATACTTGTGGCCCATTAGTGCGGCCTATTGATGCGACTCATTTGATGTGTATGAGGCCCATTAGTACGGCTCATTGATGCAATTCACCTGTTGTATATGAGGCTCATGATCGAGGCCCATCGTGATATATTCGAGGCCCATAGTGATGTGTATATAACCCTTGTATGAGGCCCATGATATTGTATATTAGACCCTTGTGTAAGGCCATGGGCCCACTATATGTTTGACGCTATATAGGCCACTGCTTGGGAGCAATGTTGGTTAAATGACTACATTGATAGGAAGTGATCGTTAAATGTCCACATTGTGACCTTTCCTTAGGCCTAGTTAGGTCCATTCTCATAATTCTCTAGTAGGTTAACCCAAACGAATGGGCCCCATTGATATTATTTGATCCATCATCGGTCGTCCATTTATCAACCTCGCCTTGTGTCGAGGCCGATTACCGATTTTGATTGTCGTAACCGATTGCCGATTATCGATCGATCTGATTGGCGTGACCGATTTGCCGATTCTGATTATCAATCGATCTCGATTGTCATGGCCGGTTGCCGATTATCGATCGAGGTCGATTACCAATTCTGATGGCCGATTACCGATTCTGATTCGTCGTGGCCGATTACAGATTATCGATCGAGGCCGATTACCGATTTTAATTTGTCATGGCCGATTGTCGATTCCGATTGTCGGGGCCCAATGTGATGTACATGTGATCCGTATTTGAGACCTGACGTGATATGTATTCAGCCCGTGTCTAAGGCCCAATGTGATGTATATTGAAGTCTAGGTGATGAGGCCCATTATGATGCATTTGAGGGCCAGGCGAAGGAGCCCATTGTGATGGATTTGAGGGCCAGGCGAAGGAGCCCATTGTGATGTATGTTAAGCCAATGAGCAGGGCCCACCTGTTGTGTACATGTAACCCTTGAGTAAGGCCCATTGTGTTGTATATTAGGTCATCGTGAGGGGGTCGTGGGCCCATTATATGTTTGGATCTACGTGGGTCATTCCTTGGAAAAATGTTGGTTAAATGTCCACATTGTCGAGGCTGATTTTTGATACCGATTATGAGTATGTGACTGCATAGCATCATGATACATGCCCATACGCATCATCTGCATGTTTGTTATGAGATGTGGTTGATCATTGCATATGTCATTGGGCAGATTGTTATGAGACTCCCTGATAGGCAGAGGTTGTCTCACATGAGCACACGGTATGTGCAAGATTGATGCATGACTGGATTGTATGGCTCATGCATCTTACATTGTGTGTTGTGATTACTATATGCCCTAGCGACATCAGGGTCGTAGCCTCCACAGGTATTTCATGAATGGCCAGATGGGACATCGAAAATCTGTTCTACATGGGGTGCTATAGATATCCCTGGGTGAAAGTTCCTAAACCCTCTTGGTTGTAAAGGTTGCTCTAACGTTTAGACCGAGTGGATGCATGAGAGCATGAGGGCCGTATATAGTTAGGCCGCGTCTCCCACTGTGTCATAGTCAGTTGGAAGGGGGTGCGGCCTTATCTGCCCGAGAGGAGGGAGCAATGCTAAGCTGAGTCTGACCAGCTGGAGGAATGGGTCCACTATCGACGAGCCGGGCCCGATATTGGTAGGCAGATAGTGAGGTCTCTTCCACTCACCTTGTTACGCGCGATAGGGCAACAACCTGGTTTGGAGTGTACTAGACCTCGATAATTTTTCAGAGAGGAACCGTACTGATATGTGAACTTATTGAGTAGGAGTACATGCTCATTCATTCATTCATTCACTATCCACTCAGGCTGGTGGTGCGCGACTAATTATTGTGTACTTTCGTTATGGCAAGGATTTAGGCTGGGCACGCGACTAACCTGAGATCAGGAGTTTATCACGTTGAGTCTGACTATCCAAATTTAGGTATGGGACTGGTTTGGATAGAAGTCCCTTGTAGTGGACCCCATAGCCTGTGATATTACGTACTATCATCCCGACTTCATACTCCATCATGGTTATTTCATTCGCATCGTATATTGCATTACATCTGCAGGCATATGACATCTTGGGTTGCTATGTTTCTGCACTTATATGGCCTAGACAGACTTAGCAGGATATGTATATTACATTGCATCCTCGGCATCTGATATTTGGCTCTTTATGACTCCTTATCGCATAGCTGTTCTATGTTGCGTATTCTGATATTGATTGACTTATAGACTTGTCCATACTTCCGCTTACTCTGTTATCGTATGATTTATAATCTTGTCAGTATTTCTGCCTACTCTGATAATTTCTGCTCTTGTCAGTGTTTCTGCTTATTCAGACATTGTATGGTTTATGGATTACTAGTTTTCCGGTATTGTATGATTATGACATTGTATTGAATACTTGGCACTTATCTTGTGCACACACTTACACCACCCTCTAAATTTTCTATAAGCTTATGCACGATTGATGCGTGCAGGTGATGTTAGGTTGCAGCAGTGTTGAGCTTGGAGCATGCAGTAGTCTTCTGGAGCTTGATTTTCTATTTATGTATTTCCCTTTCAGTGTTGTAATCAAATGATTATATTAGTGGATATGTGATGATGATGTTGCCTTTGTGAATTGGGTAATCTTTGTGGTTATGTTTATTACTAGTTAAATGTACATTAAAAAAAAAAATCTTCCTTGTAGGATCCCAGGATCGAAATCTAGCATACGAATGCTAGGAGCCGAGAATGGAGTACTACGGAGGCTGTCGGCACCGGATTTGGCAATCGGGATTCCTATGAATCTGATTTCTGGGTTTGGGGCATGACATTATGACTACCCAACATTCAGAAAGACATTTTTCATTCAATCATTCCAATCATAAACATATTGATCAATAACAATTTATCAACCCTCAGTACACATATCTACGTTACTTACAAAAGCTACACATTGTACTACAACCCATCCATTTAGGGTTTTGTTAAATTATTGTCTAATAATAGTATTAAATATTCAAGATTTCCTAACTATTCAACTAAAATCGGCTTAGAAAAATAACTAAAGAAAATAATATAATTCGATTAGATATGCTAATGATTTAATACGTTCAACTTATCTTCATCAAGATAGGGCCACTGCCCTTATGAATCTACTAGTTCATCTTCCTGCCCTAAAACTTTAGTAACATTTTTATCATCCACTAAATATGTATGATTTTTTCATCAATTTAATGTCAGTTGGCCAATCCCAGTGAGTGAACCCTTCATGGTTCATACACGTCATAAATAAAATAGGAATGCATGAATATCATGCTATGCTTAAATGCATCAATTGGGTTGATCAGTCTAGTTGCTTGAGTTGGATTCCATCAACCCGCATCTCTTCTTTTTCAGTAGGCTTCCACCATCTTAATAGGCTTTCACATATTGTGAGCATCTAGGAATGGTCCCCTAGGTCACTCGGTACTGTAAGCACTTACAGGTCATTTAGGGAGTGCCACGAAGTGTTCAACGCAATTACGCGAAGCATGATATGGATGCATAAGAATGTTGATGTATCATATTTACAATTGTAACATATAGTAGTATATGGTATTTCAATTCTAAGAAAATTCATCAAAGGACTAAAAATCACAGTCAACAAAACAACCAGATGACTATTTTAATCACAACGAAGTGGAAACATGTTGGGATCACTCACAAAAAATCTAGTGGTGTAGATTCTGATATGTTACGTCGATATCAATTGGTTGGCAATTACCTAATTTTGTAGCTCAATTTGGTTACTATTTTCATCTATTTAAACCTATTTGATCGATTCACCTTTGCTTAATAAATTCTTAACTCGGGACCACCCATACGGAGAATTCAACCATCAAAGTTAGGAAATTAAGAGTTATTGTTAATTTACATCACATAAATAAAATATCAAAGTTTTACCTTAATTCCTCTTATTTTAAATGATTATTTGATCATATTGAATAGATAATATGTAAGACCCGTATCCTAAACCGTATCGTTCGGTAGACTTCCGCAGTCTTCCTGGTCGAATCTCAGCAACCTTGACCCTTAATCGGCATTTGCGCGCGACCCGGATTCACACGCCGTTGACCTGAGTCGACTCAATCTGAGACTTGTACCCTAGCGACCGCGTCGTCGCTGCGGTTCCGATGGCGCGTCTCGCACGCCGAGGCAATACCCAGGCCAGGAGATGTGGGCCCGCGTTCAGTTTGAGAAAACGCCGCACATTGCTTGTATCGAGGGAATCTCTACGAAATGTCACATCAATTAGTTCCATCAATCACTTTACATGTCAAGTACAAGCAACCCTAAGTCAACTCTCTCTCTCTCTCTCCACCCATACCTAGTCAAGTACACCCATCACTCCATCACTCACTCACACCCATCACACACATCGCTCTCTCTCTCTTACACCTCTCTCTCTCATCTCTCTCTTTCATTCTCCCAAGCAACCCCAAGGGAGAGAGGACGTCTATGGCTTCCAAGGAGAGGAGTGCTTTGTGTGGCCCACCTTCCTTACTCCCATCTCCACCGTTGGAGTTCGTCTATTGAAGCTCTAGGATTCTTTGGCGAAAGAAGGAGAAGAAGATCATAAGGTGGGTGCTTCTCTTTCTCTCTTTCTCTCCCTCTTTCATTTTTCCTTGGTGATGATGAGTGGCCCACCTATAACATATGTATTGCATACATGCCATTCACCTAGTGGGCCCACCTAGTAGTCCGTTTGGATGGGCCTAATTGGAAGAAACATACGAATATCTATTTTTATCCGAGGTTGGTGGGTCCCATACGTGTGGACCCACCCCAATGTTAAGTATACAGTGCCAATGTGGGAAGCCCATTGAGGAAACATGATTCACACCGTCCATCCAGCGTCACTGGACGCTGGATAAGATTTCGTGAAGGGTGAACAGACCCTTGGATGCACTGCAACGTCTTTGCATAAACCAAGATATTAGCTTGGTTTTTAAACTTTTTGAGTGGGCCATTTATGTAGGCTCCACCTTAACGTATGAATTTAATCCAAGCCGTCCATCCTTCTCCCCAGGTCATTTTAGATGTTGAGCCAGAATTTGAGATCAATACGATAATAAAGCGGGCCATACCATAGAAAACTGTGTTTTTCCACCATTCAAGGATATTAGGACCCACCTTGATGTCTCTAGGTGCCAAACATGCCAGATATTGGACTTGTTTGGTGTGTCTTGAACCCTAGAGTCCATTGGACAGATTGGATTCTCAAGAAATGGGCCCCACCTGTGAGAAACTACAAGAAATCCACATTTAAAAAAAAAAAAAAAGATGCAGCAGCCGTAGGCGCTGCTGCTGTCAGAAGTTGGCAGGCGGTGCCTGCGTACTGGCGGGCGGACGGATGGGTGACCCATGGGCCCAGCTGTGGGCCCCACCATGAAGTATGTTGATTATCCACACCGTTATTTAGGTGGGCCACCACCTGAGGTGGGCCCCCTCCAAATATGGGACTGATCTGACGCTCAAGTGGCCCACATCACAAGAAACAGTGTTGAATTGAACGTCTGCCATTGAAACCCTTTTTGGGTTGGCACGGACGACAACAGATTGGATGAAAATAAATGTTACAGTGGGACCCACCAGATGTATGATCTTATCACTGTCCATCCACTTATAGATGGGATGGGCAGGAGCTTTGATTAGCCACTGTGATGTATGTGTTTAATCCAAACCATCCACCCATCGTCAAGATGCGTGGACGGTGGGGCTTGCCCTGACATATGGGACCACCATGATATATGTGATATCTCCACCGTCCATTGTCTGGAAGGTGGACATCACCTTGACGTATCTGTTTCTCCACGTCGTCCATTTGCCAAGGATTTGGGGTCCCCTGATGTATTTGTCGTATCAACACCGTCTGTCTATTTTGGCAGAGGCTGGGGCCCACCTTGATGTGTGCGTTCCACATCACAGTGCAGTGGCTGGGTGTGTGCACCACCGAGATATATGTTTTGTATCTCACCATCCAATCCGATGTTAGCTCGTGTGGTGCCTACCCCACACGTGTTGTACGTGTGGGATGGGACCCACCTTATATATGTTTTGGAATTCCAGTCGTCCGTTCTGGGCGGGCGGGACCCACCTTGCTGTATATTTAGTATTCACACGGTCCATTCAGTTGATGAGCACGTATGTAGAGCCCCACCTCTTATGTATGTGTTACATCTAAACCGTCCACCCATTTGATGAGAGCATCCTAAGACTAACATTGGGACGGATCTATCAGATGGACCACTCTGCGTAAAATGGTGGGGAATCAAATGCCTACCATTAAAAGGACCTTGGGGATCACAGAAGTTCTGGATCAATAAGATATTTGTTTTCCTCTTGGTTCAGGTCTTTGTGACTGTAAGATCAGACTGGATGGAAAATGCCCCCCTCCCCTTAATGGTAACAGTGGGAATCATTGTCACCACTTTTATGTGTGGTATGGTCCAGATGATCTTTATTATGATTCAATTTTTGGAAACGTGTGCGGCCCACTCGATGTGTAAGGCCCATTAGTGCGGCCCATCCTTGAGGCCCATCATGTTGCATTTTTAGCCCATAACGCGTGGCCCATTCAATGTATTCAAGACCCATATATGTGGCCCCTTCGATGCATTCGAGACCCATGAGTAGAACCCACCCGTTATGAATATGAGGCCCATTAGTGCGGCCCATCCTTGAGGCCCATCATGTTGCATTTTTGGCCCATAACACGTGGCCCATTCGATGTATTCAATACCCATATATGTGGCCCCTTCGATGCATTCGAGACCCATGAGTAAAACCCACCTGTTATGAATATGAGGTCCATTGGTGCGGCCCATTGATGCAGCTCACGTGTTGTGTATTTGAGGCCCATAGGTTGTGACCCATCGTGGTGTATTTATGGCCTATTAATATGGCCCATTGTGATGTATTTTCAGTCCCTATATAGAGACCTATCACGATGAATATTAGGCCCGTGAGGGAGGCCCATGGTTATATATGGAGGCCCGTAGATGTGGCCCACCTATTGGGTATTAGGCCCATGGATTGTGGCCTATTGCGATGCATTCAAGGCTCAACATGATGTATTTGGGGCCCATGATTCGAGGCCTGTTGTGATGTATTTGGGGCCCATGGGTTGAGACCCATTGAGATATATATTGGAGGCCCAGGTATGGGGCCCACTTGATTGTAATAGGCCCATGTGTAGGGCCACCGATTGTGTGTTTAAGGCCCATGAGTTGTGGCCCGTATGATGTATCTGAGGCCCATGTGATTGGGCTCACCTCAATGTATTTTGCGGCCCATTTGTTGGGCCCACCTTAATGTATTTTGTGGCCCATTTATCGGGCCAACTTTAATGTACTTTGTGGCCCATCCATCAAGCTCACTTTGATGTATTTTGTGGTCCGTTCGAGGTACCCACCTTGATATACTTGTGGCTTATCTGTGAGGCTTACCTTGATATATTTATGGGGCTCATTAGTACATCCCAATGATGCGGCCCAGTTGTTGTACGTGAGGCCCATTGGTGCAGCTCATTTGATTTATATTAGGCCCTTGTACGAGGCCGTGGGGCCCACTATGTGTTTGGCTCTATGTGGGCTACTCCTTAGGAGCAATGTTGGTTAAATGTCCACCTTAATGGACAATGATGGTTAAATGTCCACATTGATGGGCAATGATGATTTAATGTCTACGTTGTGACTTTCCCTTAGGCCTTGTCAGGCTCATTCTTATCGAGGCCGATTATCTTGACCGATTGCCGATTAGCGATCGAGGCCGTTTATCCTAACCGATTGCCGATTAGCGATCGAGGCCGATTATCCTGACCGATTGTCGATTAGCGATCGAGGTCGTTTATCCTGACCGATTGTCGATTAGCGATCGAGGCCGGTTATCCTGACCAATTACCGATTAGCGATCGAGGTCGGTTATCCTGACCGATTGTCGATTAGCGATCGAGGTCGATTATCCTAACCGATTGCCGATTAGCGATCGAGGCCGTTTATCATGACCGATTGCCGATTAGTGATCGAGGCTGATTATCCTGACCGATTTCCGATTAGTGATCGAGGCCGTTTATCCTGACCGATTGCCGATTAGCGATCGAGGCCGTTTATCCTGACCGATTGCCGATTAGCGATCGAGGCTGGTTATCCTGACCGATTGCCGATTAGCGATCGAAGCCGATTATCCTGACTGATTGCCGATTAGCGATCGAGGCCGTTTATCCTGACCGATTGCCGATTAGCGATCGAGGCCGGTTATCCTGACCGATTGTCGATTAGCGATCGAGGTCGTTCATCCTGACCGATTGTCGATTAGCGATCGAGGCCGATTATCATGACCGATTGCCGATTAGCGATCGAGGCCGATTATCATGACCGATTACTGATTAGCAATCGAAGCCGATTATCCTGACCGATTGACCGATTATTGATCGAGGCCGATTATCATAACTGATTACCAATCGTGGTCGATTATCGAGACCTATACGATGTATATGCGACCCATACTTGAGGTCTATTGTTATGTGCATTCGGCCCGTGTTTGAGGCCCGATGTGATGCATATTTGACCGATGTGATGAGGCCCATTATGATGCATTTGAGGTCCAGGCGATGGAGCCCATTGTGATGTATGTTAGACCCATCGTGATGTATATTAAACTCTTGAGTGAGGCCCATGGTGTTGTATATTTGGCCCTTGAGTGCGGCTAAGAGTCCACTATATGTTAGGCTTTTGTGGGCCGTTCCTTGGGGAGCAATGTTGGTTAGATGTCCACTTTGTCGAGGCCGATTGTTGATGCCGGTTATTGATACCAATTATGAGTATGTGACTGTATAGCATCATGATACATGCCCATACACATCATCTGCATGTCTGTTATGAGATATGATTGACCATTGCATATGTCATAGTGCTGGTTGTTATGAGACTCCCTGATAGTTGGAGATTGTCTCACATGAGCGCACGGTTTGTGCAGGATTGACGCATGACTGGATTGTATGACTCATGCATCTTGCATTGTGTGTTATGATTACTGTATGCCCTAGCGACATCAGGGTCGTAGCCTCCAAAGGCATATCGTGGATGGCCAGATGGGACACCGAAAATCTGTTTTACATGGGGTGCTATAGATATCCCTTGGTGAAAGTCCCTAAACCCTCTTGGTTCCAGAGGTTGCTCCAACGTCTAGACCGAGTGGGTAGATGAGCGCCGAGTGCCGATTACCAGATGGCTGCGCTCTCCACTGTGTCGTGGTTGGTTGGAAGGGGGTGTAGCCTTACCTTCCCGAGAGGAGGGGGCAAAGCTAGGCTGAGTTTGACCAGCTCGAGGAATGGGTCCGCTATCGACGAGCCGGGCCCAATATTGGCAGGCGGATAGTGAGGTCTCTTCCATTCGCCTTGTTGAGCGCGATGGGGCGACAATCTGGTTTGGAGTGTAATAGACCCCTGTGATTTCTCAGAGAGGAACCGTACTATTATGTGGACTTATTGAGTAGGAATTGCATGCTCATTCATTCATTCACTATCCACTCGGGCTGGTGGCGCGTAACTAATTGTTGTGTACCTTCGTTATGGCAAAGATTTCGGTTGGGCGCGCGACTAACCTGAGATCAGGAGTTTACTACCTTGAGTCTGACTATCCAAATTTAGGTATGGGACTGGTTTGGATAGGAGTCCCTTGTGGTGGACTCCGCAGCCTGCGATACTACGTACTATCATCCCGACTTCACACTTCAGCATGGTCATTTTATTCGCATTGCATATTGCATTACATCTCAGTATTTGATATTTGGCTCTTCATGACTCCTTGTTACATAACTGTTCTATATTGCGCATTCTGCTATTGATTTACTTATGGACTTGTCCGTACTTCCGCTTACTTTGTTATCGTATGATTCATAATCTTGACAGTATTTCTGCTTATTTCGGTATTATATGATGATGGTATTGTATTGAACATTTGATACTTACCTTGTGCACACACTTACACCACCCTCTAAGCTTTTTATGAGCTTATGCACGATAGATGTGTGCAGGTGATGTTAGGTTGCAGCAGTGTTGAGCTTGGAGCATGCAGTGGTCTTCTGGAAGATTGGTTTTTATTTATGTATTTCCCTTTCAGTATTGTACTCAAACGATTATATTAGTGGATATGTGATGATGATGTTGCCTTTGTTAATTGGGTAATCTTGTGGTTATGCTTATTACTAGTTATATGTAAAAAAAAATAAAAAATTTTCCTTGTAGGATTCCAGGATCGGAATCTGACATGTGAATGCTAGGAGCCGAGAATGGGGTACTACGGAGGCTGTCGGCACCAGATTCGGTAATCGAAATTCTTATGAATCCGATTTTTGGGTTTGGGGCGTGACATAATATATCCTAGAATAAGAATAAATAGTTGCAAGAATCAATCCTCTAACCTCACCCGCATCCAATAATCGTTGTGGCAGGAGTCCTCTCTCTCAACTAGGAGCATTTCTACCAACTTAGCTATTGACTTATTTTTATTCTTAAATTAAAAAATAATTTTTTAACTACAAATTGTAGTTCTCAGTGTATGAAAATTCAGAGTCGTTACGTTCTACCACAATTAAATAAAAATTTCATCCTTGAAATTTACCCGAACTATTCTTTAAACAAGTAGGGATACTTTTCTTGTAACTCAACTTCCTACTCCCATGAGGCTTCATCTGCTTCGTGATGATTCCATAATACTTTGACCAATAGTACAATCTAGTTTTATATCACATAATTTTTTCAGTCTGAGATGCATAATGATTTCTCTAAGTAAGAGATATCTTCTTGAAGCTCCAGATATTCTTAATCAATGATATGTGAAATGTCCCTTTAATGCCTCTGTAACATGAAAACATGGAAAATGTTGTGAACACTTGTTAATTGTGGTGGCAATGCAAGTCGGTATGCAATAGCTTCCACTTGATCTAATAACTCGAAATGTCTGATAAATCAAGGAGCAAGCTTACCTTTTGTACCAAATCGCATTAAGCCTTTCATTGGTGAAACCTCTAGAAATAAATGATCTCCCAATGAAAGTTTCAAATCACAACTTCGATTAACATCATATCTTTTCTCCCGACTTTGACCTGCTTGAAGTCTCTTCCGGATGAGTTTTACCTTCTTACTAGCTTCATGGACAACATCTGGCCCAATTGATAATTTTTCTTCATTTTCATTCCAATAATTTGGTACACAGCAGGAAAAACCATATAATACTTCATACGAAACCATTCAAATACTTGCCTAATAACTATTGTTATAAGTGAATTCTGCAAAGTGCAAAATATCGTCCTGACTTTTCTTGAAATCAAGAGCATGGGTCCGTAATAAGTCTTCAAGAATCTAATTCACACACTCCATCTAACCATTAGATTACAGATGATATGTTGTGCTGAAATGTAACGCCGTGCCATGACTTCTTACAAACTTGTCCAAAATTGCGAGGTAAAATGAGCGACATAGTCTAATACAATAGTGCTAGATACTCCATGTAGTTTCATTGCTTCTTTGATAGACAGCTTGGCTAGAACATCCATCAGATAATTAATATGGATGGGAATGAAATGCGTTGATTTTATTAATCGATCCACAATCACCCATATAGAGTTATGGGGAAGTCCAACTATGAAGTCCATATAAATACAATTTAACTTCCATTCAGGTATTTTCAGAGGCTCTAACAATCCTAATGTTTTCTAGTGACCGGCTTTTACTTACTGAAAAATGAAACACCATGTAACGTATTTGGCAATATTTTTCTTAATGTTTGTTCACACCCCAAGTATAGGGTTATGATGTAGTATTAATCTCAGTAAGACCGAGGTCGAATCTATAGGGACTGAACCTTATATGTAATCTGAAAGTAACTATAACTAGAACTCGAAGAAGACGTAATCTAAATCAAGGAATTTTAAGAGAAATAATGGTAAAACACTTTAACTAAAATTTGTAAAATTCAAAGGTGGGAAACTAGGGTGCCAAGGATTCACTTGTAGAGATCAGGGAGATCTATGCTTGATTCATGAACACAACTGGATTTAGAGTCCCATCTTCATTTAGTTGGAGGATATAACATTAAAAATCAAATCTGAACTTCCTTTAATCTAGTTTTCAAAAGATGAGAAGGATGTGAATTACACTTGATTCCATCACAAAACCATACCCATGAGACAAAGAAAACAACAGAAGTTATCCAATCCACAACCAAGCTAAGGAAATTATGAATGTTAGGAAGGATTTCATCATCCAACCATGCCCATGGGACGATAGTAAACAACAGGATTCCTAATTTCATAATCACACTAATGCAAAGAACATACCCAAAGCTATCGCAGATCCATTGTAATTTAAGTCACAACAAACCTTTAAATACTAAAGGCATTCCTTGAAATCAAACTAGAATCAAAATCAGTTCAATTTAAACATAAATCAAAAGGCATAAAGAAAAGTCTCCCATCACGCTACAAGCTTCCCCTCTTCGCCCTGGTTAAGAGGTTTAGCCTATCATAGACATGATAAGGCTAGCATCAAAAAAGAAAAACAAAGAATAAAGAAGGAAGAGGGAAGAAAATTTCCCAGCTAAAGCCAGCACACGCCCGTTCTCTCTCTCTTTCTTTCTTCTTCATGGTCCTCGCCTTCACGGCTGCCTAAGATATATGATTATCCACGTCCTCTCTTTTCTTCTCCTTTTATAGCCTACATGAGGCAATGTTATGGCTGGGAGTCGGTGTGCAATTGGAGTTTACGCAGCAGTTTGAGAAACAGACTGCGCAGCCGCAAAAAAATGCAACAGTCTTTCATTTTGATCTTATTTTTAGCAAAAGGAGTGTTGAAAAATCAAGGTTTTCTCCATGGCTAGGGTTGTGGCTGGCCTAATCTCCACTTGGATGGTTTAGATTGACCGTCTGATCACAATCGTGATCGCAGAGCGTACCACGGAAGTCGAGTGCGTCTGATTAGCTGTTTGATCGACGGTGGTGGGCCACGGCATGCCATAGCGTCCTAGTGTGTGGATGTTGTGTCAATGAGGGAGATGGGTTAGGTCAACCGACCTTAGACCAGGTGTCCCGGTCAGATGCAGTGCGCGAGTGCGTGCCTTGTGTGCACGCCCAACCCCATGTGGGGTCCACTATGATGCTTGTGAGAAATCCACTTCATCCCTCCTTTTTGTCATCCCATTTAAGGGGTTGAGACCAAAATTGAAGCATATCCAGGCATCAGGTGGGCCCAAGATCAGTGAATTATGGGCTAATCTATCCGTTGGGCCACTTCCACAAAGACCCAATACCTAAAATTCAATGTGTACGGTTAATTTAGGGTCCTCGAGCCAAAAATAAAGTTTCGAGCCAAATGGATGGTGGGAACCCTGTGATCTTGCATTCAGGATGACTTTTAGGCCTCCTTATCGTTGATCACTTGATTTTCTCAGATCTATGACATGTAAATTCTTCGATCTCGGTCTCCTGGGATCCGTACCTTGCCTTGGTGAATTATGAGTGTTAAATTCATGCCTTTAGTACCCTTTTTTTAGGCTAAGCTCCTAAATCCACCTTGCAACACAAACACGATTAAAATAAAACATTGAACATGCATTATCATGTTCGTAAAACCAAGCAATAACTGGGGTCTAATATGAAATATTTGACCCTCAACACAATTCTCAACAAGCATTTTGCTAGTCCCGAGCAAAATATGCGAAAAAATAAGTTGATAACCATAGGATAATTTCTATAAACTCGAGTGATTTTTGAAAAGTAATAGGATTCCAAGATACATCAATGTTGGGCATTACCTTCTCCTAAACTCAAGTGCACGGTAAACTTCATGGCCAAGTTCAAAGTATTAATCCATCGATTAGAACAATTCTAAACATTGAGTTCCATGGGTGTATAGTGTAACCTAAACTAATCACAATCAAAGGTACAATTCTCTATTTCATAATAACATTGATAATTAAAAGAGCATTCAGGACAACCATAACCTAAACCAAAACTTGCCTTACAGTTCAACTTTTTATTCTTCCAGCTTTTGATTTTTTCATCAATGGCTTTCACACTATGTCAACCTTTTTAAATATCTTTAATAGGTAGCCCTTTTCTACAACAACTATTTTTTTAGCTGGATATTCTCTTTTTCTCTTCCTTTCTTTTTCTCTATTTTTTTTTCTCCTTTTTTTTTCAATTCCTTTTATTGAACATGATGGATAAATTCCCCAGGTTGTCTCCTTCCATGCCTAGTGACTATCAGGTTAACAATTAAATATCGAACCGAAGCTTTAACGTATAAGTTAGGTGTGATATATGAAATCATGACTCAATCAATGTTTAAAACTTCTAATTATGGATTAATAATTCGAACTTAACCATGAAATCTAACAGATGGATAAATCTAAGAGTCATAAATTACCAACATTACGTATCTTATAATTCTAAATCAAAGATAGTCGTCAAAATCACTTTGAATTCACAAGAATTTTCAGAAAAAATTAAAAAAAATTCACAATTTTCACTCAAGACAAAGAAAATACTGATTAGGTAACCTAATCTCCCATCCCCAACCTAAAATCTACATTGTTCTCAATGTAAAGGATATAAGCATGCAATGCACGTGACACAACAAAATTGAAGGAAAAGTGATGGAAAGATAGTACCTGATGAAGGAATTAAGTGGCTTTACCAAAAGAATCGCAGCATGAGAGTGGGTCAGCCTAAGAGTAAACTATTCTAAAACACTAGAAAGCAAACTATCATAATTGCATAAAGCCGACTATCCTAAAACGACATAAAGTAAACTACCTTAGTCCTATAAAAGTAGGAGAAAAGTTACTCAGTCATGCCGCAAGGTTCCTCTTCTAGCCAATATCTTGATAAATTTCTTAGTAGGTATCTTAACAAGATCATCTAAAAGCCCTTTTTGCAATAGGCTTGGATGCCCTGGAGCATAAATTTTTAAGGAAACTTATGTACCTTAGCATAAGGTTTCCTTTTAATCTCTTGAGGTGTCCAAAATATATATGATTCAATTATGACAGAAAAAGTTTCAGAGTTAGTACCCCATGGTGAATCAGAGACGACACATAAATGAAATTCAAAAAAAATCTCAGAAAGTGATGCAGTCTCGACACATTCCGAAATTTCAGACTTCGGCATAATTTTTCGCTCCTCTTCCCTTAATGATAAACATTCAGGATCTGGGGAAGGAGAGGCTTCCGAATAAGGGTTCTCTCGGTCAGTGACAACTACTGAGGTATTGTCTTGCAAGGCATCCACTATTTCTTTTATCATAGGTTTGTTTGAATTTGCAAAGTGTGTCAAGCAATCATCCAAAGAGTTGAGAAATTCAACTGAGAGTGACTCATTTTTCTCATTAAAGTTTGTGATGATCTGCCAAAGGATTCCATTGTCTTTAAAAGTATATGTAGGTATACTCTCTTGCTTCAGCTCTGCACAGACAAATTGAGGGTCAGTAGATGAAGTATTGATGTGAGGACTCTGTTCATTGATACTACTCAGAAGAGGCATTGAATCGTCAAAAGTGTATAACTCAGATGGTGACTTCAACTGGGTGGTTTCAACTTCAAGAGTCATATCAAGTGGATCGTCCATCTCCCGAATCATATCATCATTTAATTTAGGGGAGTAGTCTAAGCATGCCTCATAAAGGTTGGAAGGTTTAAGTGAAAGTGGTTCATCCTCCACGTTTAAATTGGTCATGTCAGATAGGTGGAGTAGATCACTTTGGTCGACAACCTCCTGAACCTCTTGATCCTTGACCTGGGCCAAACTTGAGATTGATTCTAGTAGAGATTGGGCTGAACATTCATGATCGGCATCCCAATACTCATCATCTTCTAATTTCATGTAGTACACACTTGGGATGAGATTACTTTCCTCACATTCTTTATCTAAATTGGATTGAGGTTCGAATAAACTAGCATCTCCCTCATCATTGAAACTAAGTGTGTCATGTGAGTGAAGTGTGTCATCATCATTATATTTGAAAGACAACCACGTCTTTTGACTATTTCTTTGTACCGTCATCGAGATCGACTCATCGAGAAATTGAATCATATGCTCATTAACACAATCCAACTCTTTATTTCAAATTTCAAAGTTCTCTAAAAGTGAGTTAGGATCACTTTCCTCGCATTGTGTTTCTGGATTGGGTTGTGGTTGGGATGGATGAGCCTCCACTATCTTATCAATGCGCAAATTAAGCGCATCTAATGTTTTTCTAATTTTCGCAAGACTGTCCATGTTACACTGAAATGAATCTCCATAGTTATGAGAGCGCAAAGCTACGAAAACCTTTACCGGTTGATCGGGAGCACTTCAGCAGGTGGAGCAACAACAACTATTGCAGATTCTACGTTTCTATGTATGTGACATGTTTGTTTGGGCCACATGAGCGAGCGGTGCATGAAGGTACTATCTGATCGTTGTTTGATTCCACCTTTTAAGAATTCTGATTTATATTTATGCGAGCATTATATATATGATAAACAATCTAGATTATCTTTTAAAACTGAAAAGCTTATATGGGAGCTACCACCAGAGGTTTCCATTAGGGGGTTGTCATGGTTTGTTTCATTCATTGACGACTACTCTAGGAAAGTTTGGGTTTACTTCATGAAACATAAATCCAAAGTTTTTACCATATTCAAATAATGGAAGACAATAGTGGAGAAACAATCAGGGTAAAAAATAAAGGTTTTAAGAATTGACAATGGTGGAGAATTCGCTTCCACTGAGTTTAATAAATATTGCAAGGATAAAGGGATCATTAGGCACAACACAGTGCACTACACACCCGAACAGAATAGTGTGGCTAAGCGAATGAATCAGACTCTCTTGAAGAGGGCCCGGTGTATGTTAAATAATGTTGTGTTGGGTAAGGACTTATGGACTGAGGCCGTTAACACAACTTGCTATTTAGTGAACTGGTCTCCTTCTAAGGTAACTGAATGTAAAATTCCAAAGGAAGTATGGAGTGGTCATAAGCTGGACTACTCAAATTTGCGCATATATGGTTGTGAGGTTTACTCTCATGTACCATCAGTCGAGAGAGATAAGGTATACCATAGAGCTAAAAAGTATATTTTTGTTAGCTATGGTATTGATATGAAAGGTTATAAGTTATTCAACAAGGTCACACGCAAGGTCATCACAAGTCGTGAAGTTAGGTTCGATGAAAGCTCCATACTCCACAAGAATGATCAAGATGAGCAGTGGAATAAAAAATGTTCATCATAGACATCCAAATTGACACAAATGATACTCAAGCAGAGACAAACACGCAGATAGAGGTATAGGAAAAGGTGAAGCAGCCACCTATGAGAAGAAACTCACCACGTGATCGTAAGTTACCAACAAGATACAAGTACGACTCTAATATTGCATATGCCCTCGTTACAGATGAGGGGGACCCATCTACTATTCAAGAGGCTCTCAGTGAGCGTGATGCAAAAAAGTGGAAGGTGGCTATGAACGATGAGATAGACTCATTCCACAAAAATCACACACGGGAGCTGGTGGATCTTCTAGTGGGCTGAAAAGCGATTAGATGCAACTAGTTATTCAAAAGAAAATAGGATAGATACAAAGTTAGATTAGTAGCGAAGAGTTATGCTCAAAGATAAGGAATCAACTTCATAGAGATATTCACACTAGTGGTTAAACAGGTGTCTATCAGATTCATGTTGGCGCTGGCATTTACGATCAATTTCGTCATGACCATAGAAAATTCTAGTCCTTTCCTAATTATTTTTTATTGAGGGTCAAATATTGTATGTCAGACCCCAGTTATTACCTGGATTTATGAACATAATGCTGTCTAATGGCCAATTTAACCGTGTTTATGCTGCACGATGTATTTAGGAGCATGAACTGAAAATGGTGCTAAAAGCATGAATTTAACGATCTGAAGGCACCAAGGCAAGGGATGGACCCCAGGGGACCAAGATTGATGGATTTACAAGTCAGAAATCCGAGAAACTGAAGCTCAAGTGGCCTGCAGGACGTCCATAATACAAGATCACAGGGTTCCCACCATCCGCTCGGCTCAAAAATTCATACATAGCCAAGGGACCACAAATTGACCGTACACATCAAATTTCATCCATTGGATATTTGTGCAACTAGCCCAACAAACAGAACAACCCATGAATCTGTGATTTTGGGCCCACCTGAGATATGGATATGCTTCAAAGTTGGTATCACCCCATTTTATGAGGTGACAAAGCAGATGGTCGGAGTAGATCTGTCAAAATAATCACCATAGGTCCCACCTATGTGAGAGTGCATGGTGCACAAGAGTACACCAGCCGTGCACTGCACTTTCAAGACGGTCAAATTTGCTGTTGACCGACAAAAACAGAAACTCTTGTTTCTCCAGCAAACGCATAAGACCTACGGTTGGGGTGATAGATGGGCCATCACCTTTAATTATTTAGTCAATCCAGACCATTCATTTGTTCCACAAGGTAAAATCGACCGTACAAATGGTGGGGTTTTAGATCCAAGCATGCGTACGCATGGAAACGGCATCGCCACATCTAACGGATGACACATTTAAAACTCAAAGGGCTCCACTCAACTCAATCCAAAGTTGTCCATATCTGGATGGTTTTTCGACGTGAATCAAATGGACGAAGTGGATCTCCGGAACATCACCGATCACGGGCCCCACCAACGTCCTTGCGCAAAACGGCAACTGCCCTTACAGCGAGAAATCAAGCTGATTGTCGGTTGATGTTGTGGGCCCCACCCATTGTCCATATGGAGAATCCAAACCATTCATCAGATTTATAAATGCCGGTTTACCATCGCCTAGATGACGGAATTTCAAACAACAATAAAGATCGGGTTTTAATCGTCCAAATGGAAGACCGATGGTGCAAAAGAAACTTTGTGGGTCGCACCGAATCCAATCAGAAATTGACCATATTCGAATATTTTTTCGAGAGGATTCCATTGAATGGACTGGATTTCACCATTGATAGTGATCGTGAGTCCACCGACATCACAGCAAAAGCCATTCGCAGGCCCTGTTTTCACGCAAGCGCTGGGTGTTTTTGCGAGCCATTACACGAACATAGTCATGATCGGATGGAAAATCCGATCCGTTCATCGTGTATGCCACTCAGAAATGTCCCAAGGGACGATGTTCTCTTGGACAGAAGTTAGGAATAAAATTGTTAGACTATCTTCTTGGTTACGTAACAGAGCTTACGTAAGAAAACTTTCAAATCCAATGCTGCGTAAAGGAAATTGCCAACTGAAGTTTTGCAAAGACTTTCCAAAACCAACCACTCCACCGACTCAGCATGGACTACATCATCTATAAAAGAAATAGAAGAAAGGAGAGAAGGGGATTAAAAAAAAAAAAAAATGTTGGGCTTGGACGTGGAGCATAGAGGCAGCCGGCTGAGGGTGTTTTATTTATTTTTATTTTATTTTGCTATTTTTTTAATTAATTTCTGTGATTAGCCTAATCATGCCAAAGTCAGGCTAAACCTCTTAGATAGGGCTAAGAGGTGAAGCTTGTAGTGAGATGGGAGAATTTATGCTTGTGCCTTTTGTGTAAACTGAATGGATTTTGATTTAATTTCATTATGGGAATATTTTTAGTTTTTAATGGTGTGTTGTGACTGAAATTACAATGGATCTGCAATGGCTTCTAGTATTTCTATTTTCTTTTCATGTTTATGATGTTAGGAAGCCCTGTTGTTCACCATAGTCTCCTGGGCATGGCTGGATGTCGGCACCCTTCCTAACCTTCATGCATTGTTTATTGGTTGGTAATTAGTTTAATTCTCTTGTTTTCCATAGTCTCCTGGGCATGGTTTGGTGATGGAATCCATTCTAATTCATATACCTTTCATCTCTTGAAAACTAGATCAATGACAGTTCAGTTAATTTCCATGATTCTTGAAACAGACATAAAATCTCCCTGATCTCTACAAGTGGATCCTCTGAATCCCTAGTTTCCTATCTTTGATTTTCTTATGTTTTAGATAATCATTCCATCATTATTTCTCAAATCATAATTAGTTTAGATTTCACCTTATTCTAGTTTTAATTCTACTGAATTTTAGATTACGTACACGTTTCAGTCCCTTGGGATTCAACCTCGGTCTTACCGAGTCTATTACTACATCACAACTCTGCACTTGGGGAGTGAACAAGTTTTAGGATTAGTTTAAGATTAGATTTTCTTTTTAGAATTTTCTAATTCTAGGGTTAGAAGCTTAGTTATTTTTCTTTTCAAAAACTTTTCCTAACTTTAGAAATTTTCTATTTTAGTGTTGGATTCTTCATTCTATCTGATTCTTAGAACTAACCCAATTTTTCTGTTTCGTAGGCCTCTGAGATAGTTTCTAAATTGGTAAATTCTTCCTTTCTATTCTAGATTTAGATTAAGATTTATTTCTTCTTTTTAGTGAGTTTCTAATTCTAATTCTTTTAAGAATCCTAACCTTATTTCTTGCTTTAGAGTTTTTCTATAAGTTTTTTTTTTTTTTGTTTAGGAACTAACTTATTTGTTTTGTAGGAAACTTCTAATTTAGTAAGCTCTTTCTAATTTCTACTTTCTTTGGAATTTTTTTCTTTTCTTTAGAAATTAGTTTACTTTTAATTAGGAATTCTATAATTTTAGACTTTTTATTCTTAGAAAATAACTTGTTTTATTTGTTCTGTAGGTTCTTAACCTAGGACTTCAATTTTGGTAACTTCTTTCCATCTTTTCCTTTTATTTTCTAGATTTTTACTTCTTCTTTTCTCTTAGGTCTAGGTTAGAATTTAAATCGAGGGCTGAGTGTGTTTTATGCCCAAGTGGGCACGCGACAACACTCGACGTCTCGTGACTGAAGGAGGATTAGTTGAGGGGTTGACTGTCCATCACAGGACTAGACACCACTTGAATTCTCCTGAGTTAGTTGAGGTTATGGCTGAAAATCAACCTCAAGCACTACCCCAACCTGGGGTAGTGGAAGTACAAGCTGAGAATGAGGTGCATCAAGCACTCCCACCTCGTACTTTACGAGATTATTTATAACCGGCGAGGGTGAGTACACCCTCATGCATGATTTTTCCTGCGAATACAAGACATATGGATATCAAGCCAGGGGTTATCCAACTCCTTCTGAAATACCATGGCCTTGAGTCTGAAGAACCGTATCTACATCTGAGAGAGTTCGACGAGATTATAGGTACCTTATATTTTCCTAATGTATCTGAGGATACAATTAGGTTAAAACTCTTTCCATTCTCCTTGAAAGAAAAAGCCAAGACGTGGTTACATTCATTGCGTCTTAGATCCATTGGCACATGGAATGATATGTAGAGGGAATTCATAAAGAATTTTTTCCCACACCATAAAATGATTACCCTCAGAAGAGCAATCATAAACTTCGCCCAAAAGGAAGATGAAACATTCTTCCAATGTTGGGAAAGGTTCAAGGATCTGGTTAATGCATGCCCACAACATGGCTTTGAAATATGGCGCATTACGAATTTTTTCTATGATGGGCTAACATCTTCCATGCGCCAAATGGTCGAGACAATGTGTAACGGAGAATTCATCAATAAAAATGTCGACGAGGTATGGGATTACCTCGATAGTCTCGCTGAAAAAACACAATCATGGGACTATTACTCAAAGACGAACACTATGTCTAGGCTGACTCATTCAAAGGAAAAGGGCAGAGTATATCTCCTGAAAGAGGATGATGATCTTAACGCTAAGGTGGCTAATCTCACCAGAAAAGTTGAGGCCATAGAATTGAAGAAGGATGAGATTAATGAAATTGTTTACGACATTTGTGATTGCAACATTCACACAACTGAAAATTATCCTACAATACCTGTCTTTCGAGAAGTGTTGAATGAACAATCTAATGCCGTAAATAACTATCAAAGACCTTTCAATGGACCTACCTCCAACACGTATAATCATGGTTAGAAAAATCATCCAAATTTCAGTTGGAGGAATGGACCAATGGCTACACCTCAAGGTTTCCTAAACCAAAATCCAACTCAGGAGAAACCTCAAGAGGATTTGGTTCTAAAACACTTTCAAAAGCAAGAGCTTTTCAATCAGGGTATGATACAAGCCTTTCAAGACCTTACAAAAGCAATACATGAACTTAAGGCTGAAAATATGATTGGAAACATGGGGAGCTTCCCAGCTCAACCTCTTCCTAATCCTAAACCACAATATGAAGTTAGTGACCCAAGCTCTTCAAATTAAATGGGGCACGCTAAATCCATCACCACTCTTAGGAGTGGGAAGGTTATTGATAAAACCCTTCCGATTAGGCCCGAAAAGCCTCAAGAACCAGAAGAGGACAACAATGATGGATCTAGTGATGCCCCACAAAAATTTGAACCGGAACCTCTAGAAAAGCCAGTTGTTCCGTTCCCCCAACGGTTGGTTGCACCAAAACGTCTCTCTTACTCTCAGGATATCCTAGATGTGTTGAAACAAGTGAAAGTCAACATTTCTCTACTTGATGTCGTAAAACAGATACCTTTATATGCCAAATTCTTAAAGGACTTATGCACGACCAAATGACAGCAAGGTGTTCAAAAGAAGATATCCTTAATTGAGAAAGTGAGTGCCGTCCTAAAACAAGATATGCTGTAAAAATTCAAAGATCCCGGTTGCCCAACCATATCATGTGTAATCGAGAACTATCGAATTGATCACACACTTCTTAACTTAGGAGCGAGCGTCAATCTAATTCCCTACTCGGTATACCAACAGTTAGGTATAGGTGAATTAAAACCCACCCGGACCATTCTACAACTTGCTGACCGCTTTGTTCGGTACTAAGAGGGATAATCGAGGATGTGTTGGTCCAGGTTGATAGATTTTACTATCCTGTAGATTTTATCATCTTGGACACCGAACCCATCAATGACACGAGCACCGTTATTCTTGGTCGCCCATTCCTGTCCACTTCAAATGCAATTACCAATTGCAGGAATGGTGTCATGACTATGTCTTTTGAAAATTTGACATTGGAATCGAATATCTTTTTCAATAACAGCACCAACTCAGAGGATGATGATGATTTCCACGATATTAACATGATTGATTCTTTTGTGGAAGATAGAACACCTCTCACCTTATCCTCTGATCTTCTAGAGATGTGCCTGGCCCACTCCCATGATCTTGATGATGATATAATTAGGGAGACGTGTGTCATGCTTGATACTGTACCGGTACTTGAAGTTAACCGGTGGAGACCACAAATTGAAGAGTTGCCCCAAACTGATGTAGTGCCTCTACCGTCTAACCTCAAGCCACCGAAGCTTGACCTAAAACCTTTGCCCTCTGATTTAAAATATGCGTATTTAGGTCAAGATGAGACATACCCGGTGGTGATCTCTACCCACCTGGAGAAAGAACAGGAGAGTATGCTCATATCTACTCTCATTGAGCATAAGGGAGCTCTTGGATGGACGATAGCGGACCTCAAAGGAATTAACCCATCGATTTGTACTCACCGAATATATCTTGAGGATAATGCAAAGGCTGTTCGGCAATCACAACGTAGACTAAATCCAAATATGAAGGAAGTGGTTAAGGCCGAGGTTCTTAAACTATTGGATGTGGGTATCATATACCCTATATCTGATAGTCAATGGGTGAGTCCAACTCAGGTGGTTCCTAAGAAGTCCGGGATCACCATCGTAGCCAATGCCAATAATGAACTCGTGCCGACCAGAGTTACTACTGGTTGGAGAATGTGCATTGACTACAGAAAGCTAAATACCGTCATAAGGAAAGACCACTTTCCTTTACCCTTCATTGATCAAATCTTGGAAAGGCTAGCTGGTCATTCCTATTATTGTTTCCTTGACGGGTATTCGGGTTATAATCAGATTGAAATCGCCCCTGAGGACCAGGAAAAGACCACATTTACATGTCCTTATGGCACCTTTACTTATAGAAGGATGCCATTTGGGTTATGTAATGCCCCTGCCACCTTTCAGTGATGCATGATGAGTATCTTTTCTGATATGGTGGGGAAATATCTAGAGGTCTTCATGGACGATTTCTCTGTTTTCGGTTCATCTTTCAGTGAGTGCTTAGCGAGTCTTGAATGTGTACTGAAAAGATGTGAAGAAAAGAATTTGATACTTTATTGGGAGAAGTGTCATTTCATAGTTCAAAAGGGAATTGTCCTTGGGCATATCATCTCGTCCAAAGGAATCGAGGTAGATAAGGCAAAAATTGATCTTATCTCTAACCTACCTCCACCCAAGAACATCAAAGACGTGCGATCCTTCTTAGGACATGCAGGGTTTTACAGACGATTCACAAAGAACTTTAGTCTCCTCTCTCGTCCTTTATGTAATCTTCTTCAAAAGGATACACCATACGAGTGGACTGAGCAATGCTAAGAAGCTTTCACTAAGCTTAAGGAAATGCTAACCACTGCACCTATCATGCAGCCACCCGATTGGAGCCTGCCTTTTGAACTTATGTGCGACGCTTCTGATTATGCTCTTGGAACGGTTCTAGGCCAGAGAAAAGATAAGCGTCCTTACGTCATTCATTATGCAAGTAGGACTCTAAATCCTGCCCAAGTGAACTACTCGACTACGAAAAAGGAACTCTTAGTCGTAGTGTTCGCTTTGGACAAATTTAGATCGTACCTGATCGGATCCAAAATTATTATCTACACAGATCATGTGGCACTTAAGTATCTTCTTTCTAAGAATGATTCTAAGCCCCGCCTGATACGATGAATCCTTCTACTCTAAGAATTTGATTTGAAAATTAAAAATAAAAAGGGAGTAGAGAACGTAGTGGCCGATCACCTTTCTCGCCTTAATACCCCTGATTCCCTTGAGACGACCCATATCAATGACATGTTCCCTGATGAACAACTGTTCAGAGTCTCCCATTCACCTTGGTTTGTTGATATTACTAATTATCTTGCTACAGGTTCTATACCGACACACTGGACATCGCAAGATAAGAAGAAATTCTTTACCAAGGTGCGCAACTTTTTCTGGGATGATCCATATTTGTTTAAATATTTCCCAGACCAAATCCTAAGGAGATGTGTGTCAGACGATGAGCATCAGAGTGTCATCTCCTTCTGTCACTCACAGGCCTGTGGAGGTCACTTTTCTACTAAAAAGACTACGACTAAGATTCTACAGTGTGGCTTTTACTGGCCCACTATGTTCAGGGGCACTCATGAGTTTTGTAAGGCCTGTGAGCATTGTTAGAAATTGGAAGCATTGTCCCATCGAAATATGATGCCCTTGAATCCTATCCTTATCATAGAAGTATTTGATTGTTGGGGCATTGATTTCATGGGACCTTTCCCCCAATCCTTTGGAAATTTATATATTTTGCTCGCCGTAGACTATGTCACTAAATGGGTCGAAGCAATTCCGTGCCGCAATAATGACCATCGCACGGTCATTAAATTCTTAAAAAAAAATATCCTGTCGCGGTTCGGAACGCCTCGAGCCATCATTAGTGACGGAGGCTCACACTTTTGTAATAGACCATTCGAGAGCTTAATGAAGAAATACGGTATCTCTCATAAGGTGAGCACCCCATACCATCCATAGACAAGTGGACAAGCTGAGATTTCTATCCTAGAGAAAATGGTTAACCCTGATCGTAAGGATTAGTCAATCCGATTGACCGATGCCTTATGGGCATACAGTACTGCTTTTAAAACCCCTATTGGAACATCTCCCTTTAGACTTGTTTATGGGAAGGCATGTCACTTGCCTGTGGAGTTGGAACATAAAGCGTACTAGGCGATCAAAAATCTGAATTTCAATCTGGACAGCGCTGGCTCGCTACGCAAACTTCAATTAAATGAACTTGAAGATATTCGGAACGATGCGTACGAGAACTCGAGAATTTACAAGGACAGGATGAAGGCGTTTCATGATCAACATATTCTCCGAAAATCATTCACGCCAGGTCAGAAAGTCCTTTTATACAATTCTCGACTACATCTCTTTCCGGGTAAGCTTCGATCTCATTGGACTAGTCCTTACATTGTTGTTACTGCTTATCCTCATGGGGCTGTCAAGATAAGAGATCCCAACAATGACAAGGAGTTTAAAGTAAATGGACATCGATTAAAACCATTTGTCGAGTCATTTGATTCAGAGGACATGTCCATGCCTCTGACTGTTCCTGTTTACCAGGATTGATCTCCTAGTCTAATAGATGTATAGGTAGGTTTATCGCTTTCATAAGACTAGGGTAGTTTGTTTTATTTGTCTGGCTGAAGACGGTAAATTTAGCGCTCCTGGGAGGCAACCCAGCTTTCATTTCATTTTCTAGTTAAATAATTCAATGTTTGTGGGTAACATTACTGCAAACCCTCACGAGATTACAACTCGTCCACTAGGGGTAACCTAGGGGTTTAAAGGCTTGTTGCATACGCTAAATGCAATCGAGAACACTTGCGAAAGTGGTATAGGTAGGATTTTATTTTCGTTATTTTTATTCTGCTTTCTCTCTCATGCTGACAAGCTTCCATGCTGTGATCTTTTGGAAACTCTCTTGATTCGTTATTCAGGTACTATCTTCCCATCACTTTACTTTCGTTGTCTCATGTGCATTGCATGTTTATATCTTTTACATTGAGGACAATGTAAATTTTAGGTTGGGAGTGGGAGATTTGGCTTCTTAATCAGTATTTTCTTGGTCTTGAGCAAAAATTGTGAAAATTTTTAAATTTTTTTTGAAATTCTTGTGGATTCAAAGTGATTTTGACAGATATCCTTGACTTAGAATTTCAAGATACTTGATGTTTGTAATTCATGACTCTTGGATTCAGTATCTGTTAGATTTCACAGTTAAGTTTGAATTGTTAATCCATGATTAGAGGTTTTAAACATTGATTGAATCATGATTTCAGAACACGTCTCGCTTACACATTAAGATTTCAGTTCTATATCGAAGGATAGACTTGGTAATCACTGGGCATGAAAGGAACCAGCCTAAAATATCTTGCCATCAGGGTATAAAAATTGAAAAGGTTGAGCAATTAATCTTCACCATGGGTTTGCTCCCTATAGGTGTGGATTCGATTCCCCACGGTTAACAGTTGGAAAGAGTTGGGCGACTAGTTTCACCTTAGGTTTGCTCCTTATAGGTGAAAATTTGATTCCCCTCTTGACATTCTTTCAATAGAAAAAAAAAAAAAAAGACTGGAAAAAATGGAAGAATGACTCGTGAGGCAAGTTTTGGTGTAGGTTTAGGTTGTCATACATTCTCTTAGTTGTTACCAATGATATCGTAAAAAAGAGAAGTGAAGCTGAATGTGATAAGCTGAGATTACACTATACACTCATGGATCTTAATGTTTATAAATTGTCTGATTTATGGATTAATACTTTGAACTTGATTATTATGAGTCTACCATGTGCTTGAGTCTAGCAGAAGTAATGCCCAACATCCATGAGTTTTAGAATTCTAGTATCCGAATTGTTTTTCATAAATCACGTGAGTTCATAGGAATCGTCATCTAATTCTCAACTTATTTTTCGCATACTTTGCTCGGGACTAGAAAAATGCTGGTTGGGGGTTGTGTTGAGGGTCAAATATTGCATATCAGATCCCAGTTATTACATGAATTTACGAATATAATGCTGTCTAATGACCAATTTAACCGTGTTTATGTTGCAGGATGTATTTAGGAGCATGAACTGAAAATGGTGTTAAAAGTATGAATTTAATGATCTGAAGGCACCAAGGCAAGGGATGGACCCCAGAGGACCAAGATTGATGGATTTACAAGTAAGAAATCTGACAAACTGAAGCTCAAGTGGCCTGCAGGACGTCCAGAATACAAAATCACAGGGTTCCCACCATCCGCTCGGCTCAAAAATTCATACATGGCCAAGGGACCACAAATTAACCGTACACATCAAATTTCATCCATTGGATCTTTGTGCAACTAGCCCAACAAACAGAACAACATGAATCTGTGATTTTGGGCCCACCTGAGATATGGATATGCTTCAAAGTTGGTATCACCCCATTTTATGAGGTGACAAAGCAGATGGTCGGAGTAGATCTGTCAGAATAATCACCATAGGTCCCATCTATGTGAGAGTGCATGGTGCACAAAAGTACACCAGCCGTGCACTGCACTTTCAAGACGGTCAAATTTTCTGTTGACCGACAAAAACAGAAACTCTTGTTTCTCCAGCAAACGCATAAGACCTACGGTTGGGGTGATAGATGGGCCATCACCTTTAATTATTTAGTCAATCCAGACTGTTCATTTGTTCCACAAGGTAAAACCGACCGTACAAATGGTGGGTTTTTAGATCCAAGCATGCGTACGCATGGAAACAGCATCGCCACATCTAACGGACGACACATTTAAAACTCAAAGGGCTCCACTCAACTCAATCCAAAGTTGTCCATATCTGGATGGTTTTTCGACGTGAATCAAATGGACGAAGTGGATCTCCGGAACATCACCGATCATGGGCCCCACCAACGTCCTTACGCAAACCATTCATCAGATTTATAAATGCCGGTTTACCATCGCCTAGATGACGGAATTTCAAACAACAATAAAGATCGGGTTTTAATCGTCCAAATGGAAGACCGATGGTGCAAAAGAAACTTTGTGGGTCGCACCAAATCCAATCCGAAATTGACCATATTTGATTATTTTTTCGAGTGAATTCCAATGAATGGACTGGATTTCACCATTGATAGTGATCATGGGTCCACCGACATCACAGCAAAAGCCATTCGCAGGCCTTGTTTTCACGCAAGCGCTGGGTGTTTTTGCAGGCCATTACACGAACATAGTCATGATCGGATGGAAAATCTGATCCGTTCATCATGTATGCCACTCAGAAATGTCCCAAGGGACGATGTTCTCTTGGACAGAAGTTAGGAATAAAATTGTTAGACTGTCTTCTTGGTTACGTAGCAGAGCTTACGTAAGAAAATTTTCAAATCCAATGCTGCGCAAAGGAAATTGCCAACTGAAGTTTTGCAAGGACTTTCCAAAACCAACCACTCCACCGACTCAGCATGGACTACATCATCTATAAAAAAAATAGAAGAAAGCAGAGAAGGGGATTAAAAGAAAAATTTTGTTGGGCTTGGACGTGGAGCATAGAGGCAGCCGGCTGAGGGTGTTTTATTTATTTTTATTTTATTTTGCTATTTTTTTAATTAATTTCTGTGATTAGCCTAATCATGCCAAAGTCAGGCTAAACCTCTTAGCTAGGGCTAAGAGGTGAAGCTTGTAGTACGAATATAATACCGTCTAATGACCAATTTAACCGTGTTTATGCTGCAGGATGTATTTAGAAGCATGAACTGAAAATGGTGTTAAAAGCATGAATTTAATTATCTGAAGGCACCAAGGCAAGGGATGGACCCCAAAGGACCAAGATTGATGGATTTACAAGTAAGAAATTCGAGAAACTGAAGCTCAAGTGGCCTGCAGGACGTCCAGAATACAAGATCACAGGGTTCCCACCATCCGCTCGGCTCGAAAATTCATATATGGCCAAGGGACCACAAATTAACCGTACACATCAAATTTCATCCATTGGATCTTTGTGCAACTAGCCCAACGAACAGAACAGCCCATGAATCTGTGATTTTGGGCCCACCTGAGATATGGATATGATTCAAAGTTGGTATCACCCCATTTTATGAGGTGACAAAGCAGATGGTCGGAGTAGATCTGTCAGAATAATCACCATAGGTCCCACCTATGTGAGAGTGCATGGTGCACAAAAGTACACCAGCCGTGCACTGCACTTTCAAGATGGTCAAATTTTTTGTTGACCGACAAAAACAGAAACTCTTGTTTCTCCAGCAAATGCATAAGACCTACGGTTGGGGTGATAGATGGGCCATCACCTTTAATTATTTAGTCAATCCAGACCGTTCATATGTTTCACAAGGTAAAACCGACCGTACAAATGGTGGGTTTTTAGATCCAAGCATGCGTACGCATGGAAACAGCATTGCCACATCTAACGGACAACACATTTAAAACTCAAAGGGCTCCACTCAACTCCTTCCAAAGTTGTCCATATCTGGATGGTTTTTCGACGTGAATCAAATGGACGAAGTGGATCTTCGGAACATCACCGATCATGGGCCCCACCAACGTCCTTGCGCAAGACGGCAACTGCCGTTACAGCGAGAAATCATGCTGATTGTCGATTGATGTTGTGGGCCCCACCCATTGTCCATATGGAGAATCCAAACCATTCATCAGATTTATAAATGCCAGTTTACCATCGCATAGATGACGGAATTTCAAACAACAATAAAGATCGGGTTTTAATCATCCAAATGGAAGACCGATGGTGCAAAAGAGACTTTGTGGGTCGCACCGAATCCAATCCGAAATTGACCATATTTGATTATTTTTTCGAGTGGATTCCATTGAATGGACTGGATTTCACCATTGATAGTGATCATGGGTCCACCGACATCACAGCAAAAGCCATTCGCAGGCCCTGTTTTCATGCAAGCGCTGGGTGTTTTTGCGGGCCATTACACGAACATAGTCATGATCGGATGGAAAATCTGATCCGTTCATCGTGTATGCCACTCAGAAATGTCCCAAGGGACGATGTTCTCTTGGACAGAAGTTAGGAATAAAATTGTTAGACTGTCTTCTTGGTTACGTAGCAAAGCTTACGTAAGAAAATTTTCAAATCCAATGCTGCGCAAAGGAAATTGCCAACTGAAGTTTTGCAAGGACTTTTCAAAACCAACCACTCCACCGACTCAGCATGGACTACATCATCTATAAAAGAAATAGAAGAAAGGAGAGAAGGGGATTAAAAAAAATAATTTGTTGGGCTTGGACGTGGAGCATAGAGGCAGCCGGCTGAGGGTGTTTTATTTATTTTTATTTTATTTTGCTATTTTTTTAATTAATTTCTGTGATTAGCCTAATCATGCCAAAGTCAGGCTAAACCTCTTAGATAGGGCTAAGAGGTGAAGCTTGTAGTGAGATGAGAGAATTTATGCTTGTGCCTTTTGTGTAAACTGAATGGATTTTGATTTAATTTCATTATGAGAATATTTTTAGATTTTAATGGTCTGTTGTGACTGAAATTACAATGGATCTGCGATGGCTTTGAGTATTTCTATTTCCTTTTCATGTTTATGATGTTAGGAAGCCCTGTTGTTCACCATAGTCTCCTGGATATGGTTGGATGTCGGTACCCTTCCTAATCTTCATGCATTGTTGATTGGTTGGTAATTAATTTAATTCTGTTGTTTGACAGTCTCCTGGGCTTGGTTTAGTGATGGAATCCATTCTAATTCATATACCTTTCATCTCTTGAAAACTAGATCAATGACAGTTCAGTTAATTTTCATGATTATTGAAATAGGCATAAGATCTCCCTGATCTCTACAAGTGGATCCTCTGAATCTCTAGTTTCCTATATTTGATTTTCTTATGTTTTAGATAATCATTCCATCATTATTTCTCAAATCATAATTAATTTAGATTTCGCCTTATTCTAGTTCTAATTCTACTGAATTTTAGATTACGTACACGTTTCAATCCCTTGAGATTCGACCTTGGTCTTACCGAGTTTATATCTGCATCACAACCCTACACTTGGGGAGTGAACACTTTTCTGGCATTTATCGTGTCGCAGAGTATGAGGTAATGAACATGACATAGCTGCGTGAAGACGTGGCAGAGTATATTCCGCTCCTCGTTCTTCCATGCAGGGAATGCTAAAAGCCACACATGTGAAGATAAATGAAGCGTGCCGTGTTGGCATTGCTCATCGTGTGGGGCCAATAGAGAGCATACCCTAGATAAAAAGTCAGAACTTTGGTTCATTGATCAACTAGGCTGCAAGTGTATGAGAAACATAGATGGTTACAAATAAGGTTGTGTGTATATATTTGTGGCGAGACTGATCTTTGGGCCAGCGCATGTTGAAGGTTTTCTACACCTGATGATGAGTGGCTCAGATCTCACACACGGTGGGACGAGCATTTCTCTTCTATGGTGAGGGAGAGAATATATATATATGACTTCCATCACACCGACACGGTCAAATTTTTGAATCAACGGTCAAAACTTACACCAAGAGAGGCCTCAATGTCTGAGCGTTGCCGGTTAAGATGGCTCGGTCATTCTGGTGGCGTGGTTTGGGTAGGAATCCAATTGCTTCTTCTCCTGCTGACCGGAATTACCGGGAAAGGGAAGCTATACGGCTCAGTAATGTCCACGAAAATCCATTCCATCCATCAGTTTAGCCAGATTGCGATAAGTACTAGCAACGTGTGAAGAAAGTGTCGGATCTAAAACTAAAGTGATCCGGACTGCTGGAAAAAGTGGAGATGGAAATCCCACCGTCGTTCACAAGGTTGTTCTCACTGAGATGAGCTGATGACACAAATATTAGCTTTTTCCAATACTCTTGTTGCTACATAAAGTTTTAATGGTAAGCGTTCAGTTTTCACTGTTCCCATCGTATATTTTTTTACAATTTACTTTACAGCATGGTCCCAAAATTCAATGATATTCAAAAGGTTTGTAGTCTACCCATAATTTTCAACCATAGCATAAGATTTACAATTTTTACCGTGGGCTGGTCCACTTGATCTTTAAATACGCTTCAGTTTGGGTTACAGTCTGCCGACAAACTCACATGGATTTGAGTTATGTAGTCCGCATAAAAAAAAAATATCTCACCATCCTTACATCTGTTGATGTAGTTTTCCATTAGATCCTCCCCGGTTAACCCTTTAAGACCTACACAAATGGAAATAACAGACAAAAGAGACTCTAGCTTGTTCAGGAGACCTTCCGATGCCTAAGTCAGGACCTTGGGTCTTTTAAGGAGATGATCTTTAAGGAAAATAGTCACTAGTCGAGTATTATGGTATATTTTTCATACCTTACATTGGTTAGGGATACCTCTATTTATAGGAGAAGGAAGACGATGCCGTGAGGAGTCCTTCCTGATACACTGGAGACGAATCCATTTAGAGATTTTTCTTGGATCCTTTCGAGATCATCGTCGTCCGAGATGCTCGTGATCAGATTTCATCCTCCAAAGATCTTCGGGCTATTGGAGAGATTCCCATAATATTGATCCGGGATGACATCGTATAAGCCATATCGAGCTTTCCATGGAGTAGGAATTTGCCTTATCTCAAAGCTTATTCCGAGCTATGGTCAAGCTCTAGTCGAGCTATGATCGAGCTATTGGTCGACCTATAGCCTAGTTATGGCCAAGCTTATAGATGAACTATGGCCAACCTATGGGTTAGGTCGGATGTTAGCCATTTGAGTGAACTTACAGTTGTATCCTCTTTGAGTATCCTTACAGTTGCATTGACCTCCTTGAAGATCGACCTGTATTTAGAAGTAAACACCCATTAGGACTCGGATTTCAAAGGGTCCGTGCTGTTTAGTAGAGTTAGTTCATGTCACGCTCCAAATCCGAAAATTGAATTCATATGAATCCCGATCATCAAATCCGGTGCCAACATCCTCCATAGTACCCCATTCTCGGTTCCTAGCGTCCATATACTAGATTCCAAATCTGGGATCATACAAGGAGGATTATATATATATATATATATATATATATATATATATATATATATATATATATATATATTCTGTACATTTAACTTATAATAAGCATAACCACAAGATTACCCAATTCACAAAGACAACATCATCATCACATATTCATTAATATAATCATTTTGGTACAATGCTGAAAAAGAAAATACATAAATAAAAAATCAAGCTCCAGAAGACCACTGTACGCTCCAAGCTCAACACTGCTGCAACCTAACATTACCTGCACGCATTTATCATGCATAAGCTTATGGAAAGCTTAGAGGGTGGTGTAAGTGTGTGCACAAGGTAAGTGTCAAGTATTCAATACGATGTCATAGTCATACAATACCAAAAATACTGGTAATCCATAAATTGTACAATGTCGAAATAAGCAGAAATACTGATAAGATCATGAATTATCAGAGTAAGCAGAATACTGTCAAGATCAGGAATTATCAGAGTAAACAGAAATACTGACAAGATCATAAATCATAAGATAACAGAGTAAGCAGAAATAATGACAAGTCTATGAGTCATATAATATTAGAATATGCAATACGAGTCAACTATGCAAATGAGGAGTCATAGAGAGCCAAATATTAGATGCAGAGGATGCAATGCAATATTCATTCTTGATGAGTAACACAAATAGCGTTAGCCGTACCTAGACCATATAAGTGCAGAAACACAATGACCCAAATTGCCATATACCGCGGATATAATGCAACAAGCGGAGCGAATGGAATGAGCATGCTGAAGTGTGAAGTCGAGATGGTAGTACGTAGTATCGCAGGCTATGGGGTCCATCACAATGGACTTTTTCCAAACTAGTCCCATACCTAATTTGGAAGGTAGGCTGAATGTAGTAAACTCTTGATCTCAGGTTAGTCATGCACCCCAACCGAAATCCTGGTCATTGCGAAGGTACACGTAACAAATAGTTGCTCCCTACCAGCCTGAGTGGATAATGAATGATGAATGAATGAATAAGTATGCAACTCCTACTCAATAAGTCCACATATTAGTACAGTTCATCTTTGGGATCATCATCTCCAAATGGCACTACCCCTCTCCCATCAGCATAGTCCAAAAGAGCGTAAGAAACCTTACTATCCGCTTGGCTAATAGTCTGACAATACCTATCCGGAACATCGATACTGGAGCCATTCATGAGCTAGTCAAACTCAGCCTAGTATTGCCCCCTACCCTTGGGTGGGTAAGCCCACACCCCCTCCCAACCGACCATGACATAGTGGAAGACACGGCCTCCTGGTATTCGGCACTCGGGCGCTCATGTATCCACTCGGTCTCGACGTTGGGGCGTCCTCTGGTACCAAGAGGGTTTAGGAATTTTCACCCAGGGCCATCTATGGCAGCCCGATGGTAGAATAAATTTTCAGTGTCCCGTCTGGCCATCCACAATATGCCTGTGGAGGCTACAACCCTGATGTCACTAGGGCATACAGTAATCATAATGCAAGATGCATGAGTCATATAATCCAGTCATGCATCACTCGTATGCATACGATGCGCTCATGTGAGATAACCTCCGCCTATCAGGGAGTCTCATAACAACATTCTCAATGACATATGTAATGATTAACCACATCTCATAATAAACATGCAGATGATGCGTATGGGCATGTATCATGATGCTATGCTGTCACAAGCTCGTAATCAGTATCAATAACCGGCATCGACAATCAACCTTGACAATATGGTCATTTAACCAGCATTGCCCCCAAGGAATGACCCACATAGAGCCTAACATATAGTGGACCCAGGGCCTCACACAAGGGCCAAATATACAACACCATGGGCCTAACTCAAGATTTTAATACACATCATGATGGGCCTCTCTCATGGGCCTAATCTACATCACAACGGGCTCCATCGCCTGGCCCTCAAATGCACCATAATGGGCTTCAAGACATAGGCCTCATATACATCCCATTGGGTCTTAACACGGGCTGAATGCACATCACGATGGCCTCAAATTCGGCCGTATATACATTGCAATGGGCCTTGGCAATCGGCATCGATACCCGGCCTCGACAATCGGAATTGATAATTGGTACCAATAATCAACATCGATAATCAGCACCGACAATCGGCATAAGAGAAATTTACAATGAGAACATTTAACCATCATTGCCCATCAATGTGGCCATTTAACCAACACTGCTCCCAAGCAGTGGCCTACATAGAGTCAAACATATAGTGGGCCCCATGGCCCTACACAAAGGGGTAATATACATCGTAATGGGCCTCACCTAAGGGCCACATCACATGGGCTACACATACATCACATCAAGACTCATCATATGGGCCGAAAATACCTCACAATGGGTCACGACATATATGTTGGAAACACATCACAATGGCCATGGCATATGGGCCGAAAATACGTCACAAAGGGGCCACGACATATGGGCCGGAATTACATTACAATGGGCCTCGCTAAATGGGAGATGGGCCCTGCACATGGGTCTCAAATACATCAAGTGGGCCACATCAATGGGCCATGCCAATGAACCTCATATACATCAAGTGGTCCGCATCAATGAGTCGTACCAATGAACCTCATGTACATCACTATGGGTCGCAATACATGTTGTCACCTATATGTTAGTTTGGCCACAATACATGGGCCGAAAAATTCATCTCATTGGGCCTTACCAAGTGGGTCGTGCCAATGGCCTCGTATCCAACACATCAAGGTGGCCTTGCACATATCAAATGGGCCCCAACAGATGTACAGTGTGCCTAACGACATAGATGAAATACATACAACATAGTGGGCCCTGCGAATACGCAGTAGGTGGGCTTATTGCCCAGCAAGTTGGATGGTGCAAGTCAAACACATACATCGTAGTTGGCCCCACGGCACGTCCAGATAGACGGTGTTGCAATACAATACATACATTACGTTGGACCCCACCCCAGAAAAACAGATGGGCGGCGAGAATATACTTGAGGTGGGTTACCACCATCCTAGGGTAGATGGATGGATAGTATAAGACACGTACATCAAAGTGGAGTCCACTGTCCGACAAACTAGACGGACGGTGGATATGGAATATATACACTAAGGTGGGTCCCATTTATTGGGGATGGATGGTACGAATATACATCATATGGGCCATAACTACATCATGTCAGGCCTTGCCCCTGGGTCTCTAATACATCACAGTGGGCCATGACATATGGACCGAAAATACATCTCAATGGGCTGCAACACATGGATCTCATATATATCAAATGGGCCGCACTATATGGGCCTCATATACATCAAATGGGCATAATCACATGGGCCTCATGTATATATCAAGGTGGGTATAGTCACATGGGCCTCATGTACATACCAAGGTGGGCATAGTCACATGGGCCTCATATATATCAAGGTGGGCCTCAACGGATGGGCCATAACTACATCAAGATTGGCCTCCTCAAATGGGCCTTATATATGTCAAGTGGGCCTCAACCACGGGCCACAAATACATCAAAATGGGCCTAATCACACAAGCCATATGTACGTCAAATGGGCTACAACAATATGCCCCATGTATATCCAATGGGCCACACCAATGGCCTCATGTAAGATGGACAGTGTGGATATAAAACATATGGACGACATTGATGAAATACATGTATCATGGTGGGGGTCGCATATCATGGCGGGCCACCATTCCATCTGGATGGTGGCACTGGAACACATACATCAGCGGTGGGTCCCACGCACGATGGCTCACCTTTCATATATATAATATAATATAATACATCATATTATAATATAATATAATATATCTAAAGTACAAAGAGCCACCGTCCAGACCCCTGAATGTTCTGGATGGTGGAGGACCAATACATATTTACATGGTGGGTCCACACGCTGGATACAACACATACACCATTAGGTCCCACGTAGGGCCCACCATAACGTCTATTTTCCATTCAATCTGTTAATAAGGTCACATAGACCTGGATATAGAGGAAAAAAAAATTTCATATTGACCCAAAACTTCTGTAATGCCCAAAAGGGGTTCCTATGGTAGCCGTTCAATCACCATTGTTTCCTATGATGTGGACCACCTAAGCCATATATATGGCTGATCTAGGGAGGGGAGCCCACTACCCTAAGGGGCCCACCAATGCACGACGTGGATGCTCAATACACATCACGGTGGGGCCTATAATTGGGACCCACGTCCCTGCCTCTTCCATCCACGGTGCAGCAAGCAGCAGCATCCTGCGCTGCTGACGCTGCAGGCAGCAGGCGCTACTGCATGTTCTTATATTATTTTTAAAAAATAAAAATAATTTTTTTGTGGTTTTTCATATATAGGGCCCACATTTGAAAATTTCAGCTCAACCATTAGATTCTACGGCCCCTGATTGACCAAATGAGACTAATAAGTGACGTATTTTTGGCGAATAAAAAGATCAATGTGGGTTTTAACGATAATTTCACTATTTCCTATGGTATGGCCCGCCCGAGAATCAGATTGATTTCAAATTTTGGCTCAACGCCTAAAATAATCTGAGGAAAAGGATGGACGGATTAGATTAAGTATATAAATCAAGGTGGGGCATGTAGGAGTGGTCCACACATCACCCTTAGCCACCCCCACACGTCAATTCACATTTCACTGTTAGCCGCGCCCACGACTGGGTCCTGGACGCTGGACACTCTAACATGTGCAGCATGGTGGTTCCCACATGGACGTGGCCCACCTAATTGGATCAATCAGATATTTGTGTTTTCCCCACGCCCGGCCTATGGGTTATGGGATGTCAGGTGGGCCCACTTGATGGACAACATAGATAAGATGTATAGTTCATGGTGAGGTTCATTCGGGTGGGCCATACGACCAAATCAACTCAAAATGAGAGAGAGAGAGAGAGAGAGAGAGAGAGAGAGAGAGAGAGAGAGAGAGAGAGAGAGAGAGACACTCACCTATGATCTTCTCCTCCTTTCGCCAAAGTATCCTAGAGCTTCAATGGACGAACTTCAACGGTCGAGATTGGATCATGGACGGTGGAGATGGGAGTAAGGAAGGTGGGCCACACTAGCTTCTCCTCTTGGAAGCTATGTACGTAGGTTGCTTGTAGAGAGAGATGGAGTTTGAAAAATGAGAGAGAGAGAGAGAGAGAGAGAGAGAGAGGTGTAAGAGAAGTGATGGGAGAGGATGGTGAGGTAATGGGAAAGTTGACCTTTTGGATTGCTTTTGTACTTGGGAATGGGGAGAGTAATGGGTTGAGTGATGAGTGTACTTTTGACAAGTGAGGTGATTGATGTGATGGATTCTTTCGGGATTTGTAACACTCGATGTTTTCCTTGAACTGAATGTGGGCCCACATCTCCTGGCCAGGATACCCCATCAGCGTGCAGGACGCGGCATCGGAACCATGGCGATGGCGCGTTCGCACTGGTACAAGTCTCGAGTCGAGCCGACTCAAATATATGGAAAACGTATCAGGGTCACGCGCAAACCCCGACAACTTATCGCGGGTCGCCAAAATTCGACCGGGATGACTGCGGAAGCTACGGAACAGTACGGGCTAGGATACAAATCTTACAGTTCATTCCATAAGTCGACTTAAAGACTTAATTATTTTTTCACCCAACAACATCCTAGCCGCAGAGCTCCAAGCGGGGCAAATTTGTCTGAAATTTTTCTAAAATGTTTGGAGGGCCGGTTAAGGCATTTGTTAACCGTAGCTGATTTTTGGGAAATTTGGCAATACCACGGTGCTGCTTTGGCCAAAATCCCAACTATCATACGCCCACGTTTAAAAGGAAAAATAAAATATAAAAAATATACCATTAATATTCTATCGGAATAGTAACCGGTGCTAGACTCCTAAAAGTTTCAACACCAGGTGAAGGGTCCGAGTAATCACAGGTGGTGAAATCCCGTTGCAGCGTGAGTGTGCGCGCGCGTTAATAGTAACTGTGACTGGTAAATGTCGACGCTAACCGGTAAATGTAAAGCTGCAACAAACCATGACTGGTTCATAACTGGCAACTACGTGGAAACTTCCGTGCTTCTTATAAACCTCTTAACATCCCCCAACTCTAGAGACTCCTCACTCCAAAATGCATTTTCTTGTACCAAAATCCATCAATTTACTTCTTTTCTCATCCCTAATCCTCCTTTCTCAAGATCCCATCTCAGCCCAAGACCTAGTCTTCAAAGTCTGTCCGTCGGAAACGTTAAATTACACTTCCGGGAGCCAATTCGAAACCAATCTCAACCACCTACTCCCTTTGCTATCCCCAGATGGGCCCATCAATCTCAATGGCTACTACAATGAAACCTATGGTGAAGACCCCATCATCTACGGCTATTCTCAGTGCATGTCTGGTGTAAATGAAAAAGAATGCAAAGAATGCCTCAAAAATTCAACAGTTGAGATCATCAAACAGTGTTCCAACAGAAAGGAAGCCGTTCTCCGCTATTACCAGTGCATCTTACGTTACTCATACCGTCCATTCTTCTCCCAAGACGACACTAACATTTGGACACGGCTTATCTTAACTCAAGATACCTCAACCTCAACCATGTTTAATCTGAAATTAGGAGGTCTGATGACACGTCTGGCATCTGAAGCAGGTTCAAAGCCGTCCAAATTTGCTACTGGGAGCATCTCTATGAATGACTTCGAGACTATATATGGTCTGGCCCAGTGCACTAGAGATATATTGGGTGAAGATTGCACCAAATGTCTAAATGCAATGATCAACGATATTGCCGCATGTTGTGGGGACAAAAAGGGAGGAAATATTTATAGTGTGAGTTGTAACATAAGGTATGATCCATATATTTTCTTCAATGATTCGCTGGAGACGTCTCCACTACCAACACCACCAATTACAGCTACTCTGCCTCCTTCAGAGCATGTGGACAAAACGGATGGTAAGTATAATTCACAGCTAGTAATTTACATCTGCATCCCCTTTCGGAAGGAAATGGATTGGCTACTCCCCTGCCATCAGCCCGGTGGCTGGTGGTCGGTGTTCTGTGGGCCCCACCATGATGTATGCGTTTCATCCATTCCGTTCATCCATTTTTACATATCATTTTAAGCTTGATCCCAAAAATGAGAGGGATATAAATCTCAAGTGAACCACACCACAAGAAAATAATAGTGATTGTATATCCACCATTAAAATCCTCCTAAGGCCCATTGTACTGTTTATCTGACATCCAATCTGTTGATTAGGTCATACAGACCAGATGAAGGGAAAACACAATGATTATCTTGATCCAAAACTTTTATGGCCCCCAAAAACTTTTTAATGGCTTGTGTTCATTCAACACTGTTTCCTGTAATGTGGTCCACTTGAGATTTAAATATACCTAATTTTTAGTCACATAACATAAAATGATCTATAAAAATATATAGATGGAATGGATTAAACACACACATCATGGTAGGGCTGACAGAGCACCGACTACCAGACATTGGCTGGTGGGGGGGGGGAGTAGCCAATCCGTTTTGGCCGATGTACTGCACACCAGCGATACGGCTGGTGTGGGTACATGTCGTGCGAGCTACTCCTCGAGCTCTGGGTTGTACGAACCGTTCAAAAGAGATCAAAGTCACAGAATAAGCCTCAAAATTATATATTTATTATATCCACACCGTTAATCCTTTTTGTGAGATCATTTTAGAGATTTGTACAAAAATTAATTCATATCCAAAGCTTATGTGGACCACACCAATAATAAAAGTGAGACAATGATTCTCACCATTAAAACATTCGTTGGGCAAACCATAGTATTTATTTTCCATCTAACTTGTTTATAAGGTCACATAAACTTATATGAAAAGGAAAAAAAAATCCATATCAATCCAAACCTTCTGTGATCCCCAAAAGGGTTTCAATGCTAGAAGTTTAATCCCACACCGCTTTTTGCAGTGTGGTCCACTTGATCTTCCGATTTGTCCTATTTTTTCGGTTCAAGGATTAATACGAGCTCACCAAATGAAATAACGGTTGGGATGTAACACATACCTAATGATGGAACCCAAAGAACTTGCTGACGTCAACACACCAGCCGTGGTGTGTGGTAGACCAGCCGATCCGTTTCCTCCACTTTCATAGTTTTCAGTATTACAGTTTTGTACCATTTCAGGATCAGCGTTTAAAATCTCAGAAATCTCAACCTCTATTTGACTCGTTGTGAAATCGATTTTTCAAGTTTCTTGTTGAAATTTTTACAGCTAATATTAATATTTAATAAAGTGGAGACGATCAGATGGCTTCCGACGCGTGTGAATTCCCTAATGTTCGAGCGTGTGGGGCCGACTGTTATTTTGTATTTACTATCCAAGCTGTATATTAGATGCGATCCCATTTTTTGTAAGGCCCATCCTGATCGGAAGCGTATTGGCTGGTCTACCACACACCAACTATATAGCTGGTGTACGGACGTAAGCAAGTTCTGTGGGTCCCATCATGAAGTATGTGTTATATCCAAACTGATAATTCATTTTAGGAGCTCGTCTTAAGGCTTGAGCCAAAAAAAAGGATAGATTTAAAGATTAAGTGGACCACACAGCAAAACGCAGCGGGGGATTGAACTTCTACCGTTGAAACCCTTTTGGGGTCACAAAAGTTTCCAATCAATATGAAGTTTGTTTTTCCTCTTCATCCACGTATTTGTAACCTTATTAAAAGATTGGATGGAAAATAAACATTATGGTGGGCCTACCAAAACGTTAACCATGAAAATCACTATCAGCGCTCCTATTTTCAGTGTGGTCCGTTTGAGCTTTGGATATGATTAATTTTTTTATAATGCTATAAAATGATTTAAAAAATTGATGAACGGTACGGATATAATAAATACATCACTATGAGGCTACATAATTTTGATCTCCTTTAAACAGTTTGTACAACTTGGAGCTCGAGGAGCGTCGGCACGAAGACATCTTCGCACGACATGCATCACACCAGCCAATCCGCTTTCCAGTTTAGCACCACACATCGGACGCCGATTGCGTCCTCTCCCCACCCTCTCTTGCCCCGAATGGGCAGTTCTAGGGTGGGCCCACTGTGAAGTATCTATTTATTGAAGTTGTTTATCTATTTTCTTATATTATTTCAACGTATTAGCAAAAAAATGAAGCAGATCCAACGCTCTAATGGACCACACCCCAAATAAATCTTGCATTTAATGCAACCAAGCTGGGTGCTTCATTTTTGTTCTCCTGCCTTAAAATAACATGCTAAAGGAATGGATTCAGGGCTAAAGACGGGCAGCATCCCCATACACATTACTGTTCTTGGTGGAAGGTGATTACTTATCGGTACGAATTATTCTACACAGATGTGCGTGTTGACAAGAAAGATGATTTAGGAACACAAAGTCATCATGGTTGTTGGCCTGTCAGTGACTAATTAATGGTAGGAAAGATGGCGTGATAGCTTTCGCGTCATTGACTAACCAGGGTTACTCTAGGAAGAAATTGTATGGAAGAATCCTCCGTCCTCCTTAGTCGACACGACTTATTAATAGGACTGGCCGCCAGGACCGTGCCGATCGTCGGTGGACTACCTAATGGAAGGGCTATGGCTAGTAAAACTAAGTCTGCCAATGGGCTGGCCGGCCCGTCGAGATCCCAGGCTTGGCGCACTTGGACTTGGACTTGGGCTGGCTTAGGTGGGTTAGGGTCGGGCCTTTGCCTAAAAGTCAAGGCCATTTATTAGTCAGGCTCGGCTTTTGTTGTATTTAAAAGCACATCTTGAGTCCTGTCCAGCCGAGATCCATACGGTTATGATTTTAAAGGTAATTCCACGTCGGTTTTTTTTTTCGTTTTTTCAAGTATATTTTTTAAATATTTATTGGCTGATTTAAATTAGATAATTTATTGATAATAATTATCTTACAAACTCAATTGGATGGTGACGATTCTAAGTTAAGAAAGTGGCATTCATGAGTTAACTCTCCCATACACCAGAAAGCCAATAAAAAGGACCTAGGAGCCTTCCTATGTTCTCATTAATAGATTTAGCTACTCTATTAGAAATTATTAGCTACTGCTATGCGTGACTTGAAATATGAGATTCTTAAAAAGCTGTCCGTCCATTTTGAGATATCATTTTAAGGCATGAGCCAAAAAATAAGGCAGATAAAAAGTTGTAGTGGACCCCAGCACAGAAAATAGTAGGGAGAGTGATTCCCACCGTTGAAACTATCCCAAGGCCCACCATAATGTTTATTTGAAATCCAACCTGTTCAAAAGTTAAAAAAGACATGAAATAAGAGAAAACACAAATTTCAACTTGATCTAAAACTTTTGTGGCCTTTAGAAGTTTTTAATGGTGGGTGTTACTATCCCCACTGTTTTCTGTGCTAGAGATTTGGATTTAACTCGTTCTTTGGAAATTGCCCTAAAATGATCTCTCCAAATGGATGGAAGGTGTGGATACAAAACATACATCATGGTGGGGCCCACGGAACTTGGTGACGTCACTTTAGTAGCGAGTCTCGCTACTCAACCTATCAATAGCTAATCCACACCTGAAGGGGATAGAAACAGTGTGAATTGAACTTCTATCATTGAGAAATTCTCTAGGTGGTCAGGGTTACACTGTGTTCTGTCAGGGCCAACAATAATGTTTGTAAGAAATCCACCCTGTCCATCAGTTTTTGAAGATCATTTTAGGACATAGGGCCAAAAATGAGTCAGATCCAAGACTCAAGTGGGCTGCACTAAAGGAATATGTGGGTAGAGAAATTTCTACGGTTGAAACCTCCCTGGGTCGTAAGTGATGTTTCAATTGCATACATACCGTTCATAGCAATATTCATACAGAAATGATCTGAAAACTATTTTGATTTAAAACTTTTGAGGCCCAACAAATATTTCCTAAAATTATATGGAAAAATGGATGGACGGAGTGGATTTCTAAAAAAATAAAAATCACGGATGTTGCTTTTCCATGAGGTACTATGCGCTAGCTTGACCGCATGTTGCCTCTCCATGAGGTAGAATGCTGGCACCACGTTATTCGTCGGATGGTAAAAAATTTAAATAAACAGTAAGATTTTATAAGGAAACTGGACAAACAAAACGGTAAAACCCATTATCAAAATATCCCTCACCACTATCTCTCACACGCGTATTTTCTACAAAAAGTCTTGCGCAGGAAACTTAGGTGCGACCTACTGTGAATTTATATATATATATATATATATATATATATATATATATATATATATATATATATATATATATATATAGAGAGAGAGAGAGAGAGAGAGAGAGAGAGAGAGAGAGAGAGAGAGAGAGAGAGAAATCTACCCTGTCCATCCATTTTACCATATCATTTTAAGACAAGAGGCCAAAAATGATCCAGATGAAAGACTCAAGTGGGTCGAAAACATGAGGATTGAACGTCCACAGTTGAAATATTCGTTGGGCCTCAAAAGTTTTAAACCAGGATTAGTTTTCAGTTAATTTCAGTAGGAATATTGCTATAAACGGTATGTATACAATTGAAACATCACTTACAGCCCAGGGAGGTTTCAACCGTAGGAATTTCTCTACTCACCTTTTCCTTTAGTGCAGCCCACTTGAGTCTTGGATCAGGCTCATTTTTGGCCCTATGTCGTAAAATGATCTTCAAAAACTGATGGACGGGGTGGATTTCTTACAAACACTATGGTTGGTCGTGACAGAACACAGTGCAACCTGACCACCTAGAGAATTTCTCAATGATAGAAGTTTAATTCACACTACTTCTATCCCCTTCGGGCACGGATTAGCTATTGATAGGTTGAGTAGCGAGACTCGCTACTGAAGTGACGTCACCAAGTTTTGTGGGCCCCACCATGATGTATGTTTTGTATCCACACCTTCCATCCATTTGGAGAGATCATTTTAGGGCAATATCCAAAGAATGAGTTAAATCCAAAGCTCCAACACAGAAAATAGTGAGGATAGTAACGCCCACCCTTAAAAACTTCTAAAGGCCACAAAAGTTTTAGATCAAGTTGATATTTGTGTTTTCTCTTATTTCATGTCTTTTTTAACTTTTAAACAAGTTGGATTTCAAATAAACATTATGGTGGGCCTTGGGATAGTTTCAAGGGTGGGAATCACCCTTCCCATTGTTTTCTGTGGTGGGGTCCACTACAGCTTTTTATTTGCCTCATTCTTTGGCTCATGCCTTAAAACGATATCTCAAAATGGATGGACAGTGTGGATATAACACATACATCATAGTAGGGCCCACGAAACTTGGTGATGTCACTTCAGTAGCCGACTCGCTACTCAACCTGTTAGCATCTAATCTGCGTACATCTACTTCCATATTAAAGGCGTAATGAACTCCAACGCTAGTGTTTGTGAATTAGCTACGGACAGGTTATGTCACCTAGTTCTGTGGGACCCACCATGGACCCTAACAGTAGTGTTTGTGAGAAATCCACCCCATCCATCCGTTTTTGGAGATCATTTTAGGACATAAGGCCAAAAATGAGCTGGATCCAAGACTCAAGTGGGCCGCACTAAAGGAAAAGGTGGGTATGGAAATTCTTACCATTGAAACCTCCATGGGTCGAAAGTGAGGTTTCAATTGCATTCATACCATTCACAACATCATTCCTACTGAGATGAACTGAAAACATAAATATTATCCTGATTTAAAACTTTCGTGGCCCCATGAATATTTCAATTGTGGACGTTCGATCCTCACGTTTTTCGACCCACTTGAGTCTTAGATCCAGCTGGCGGCCTCGACAAGACACAAAAAGTTGGCATTCACGGTATAGTTTTGGAATCGGGTCAGGTTGTGACAGATCAGGCTCAAATCAGGGATGAAGCGGTCCTCCACTTCTCGCAACTCTTCACGACAGGGATGTGCGCCAACCCTGCAAATATTCTAGATGTCATCCCTCCCCTAGTCACGCAAGAGGTTAATGACATGCTCGTCTCCCCTCCTTCCTTGGTCGAAATTCAGACTGCAATTAAGGTCATTCTAGTAGATGGGGCCCTGGGCCCAGACGGATTTTCAGGTGGTTTTTTCTCGGCTTGTTGGAAGTAGTCAGGCAGGATTTGCTCAAGGCAGCAACCTTTCTATTCCAAGGTGGAAACCTACTTAGGGAGGTTACTGCATCCCTCATTTACCTCATTCCAAAATCTACCTCCCCATGCAGGTTCTCCGATTTTCGCCCGATAAGTCTATGCAACTGTTTATATAAGATCTTGGCAAGTGTTATAGCAGCTAGGCTTAGTCAGGTGCTTCCCTCCTTTATCTCGCCAGAGTAGGGGGCTTTCATTCAAGGTAGACCGATCTCGGAAAGCATTGCGCTAGCGCAGGAGCTTTTTAGAGACATTAACAGAAAAGTCTGTGACGGTAATATAGTTCTCAAACTTAAAATGGGGAAGGCCTACGACAGGGTGGAGAGGTCTTTGTTGAGACATAAAAAATGATAAAGGACTAAAGTAAAGGAAGATTGAAATTGAGAAAGAGAATTGAAAAAGAAGAAGAATGAAGTGACTTGAGGGTGGTTTGCGCGGGTCCACGCAACGAACCGCGCAACCAAAATAGGCGTTGCGCGGGTCTACGCAATGAGTTCCAAGAATGATTCTTTATAAAAAGGCCTTAAATACTAAAGGTTGGGTCCCATGGTGCCAAAATCAAGGTACCACACGTGCGAGGACCTATAAATACCCCCTCCCCTCCTTCATTTGGACCGATTGAAGATTTTCGAGAGGAAGCGGAGCAAGGAGGAAGATCGAAGGTGAGAGAGAGAAGGCTATGGTGGTTGTGCGGGTCCGCGTAACCGACATTCATTGTGGGAGTCCGCGCAACCAGACTGCCCCGCAGTTTGTGAAAATAAGGGGTTGTCATACTGCTGGAATGGTTGAAGTCTTTAAGTTCCTTCTGTTCAAGTTTAAAGGAGAGTAATCAGCAGAAGAGCATATTCCTCCTAAGTCCTAGGAGATGACTGAAATTACTGACGAAATGCTGCCGGATTTAATATTTGACTATGACAGTTGAACTCATAATAATTTCTTTATTCCGAGTAATCTATCTTAGAATCAAGGGATACTGGAAGGATGTAAATGAACTCAGTATTAATAAAGTGTGATGATCGTTTTAAATACTCTTTCTCTGGTATGTTTAAATAAGATAATCTCCCAAATCAAACGCATTTGTTTCTTGTTCGAAACAAAATGGCGACTTTGCTGGGAATTTTTTTTTTATATCTTATTTAACATCAGCAGTGAAATCGTTATGAAACGTTCATCATAGTTTGACATTTTTCAGATGCCAAAATGACGACTCTCAGTGGGAACATCCTCCCCTTCATATCTAAGATAGATTATTTAATTCTTCAACTACTGACTACAATCATGTTTCGTGTTCAAAGGTTTTTACATTCGATTACAACCTACTACTCATGGCAACTTCCGTAAGAAAAGTGAACTTTCGATTCACTCCGACCAGGTTCGTGATAGAACACACACCGAATCAAATGCCGAAACACATGACTCGAATCCCTACGAGTGGAAATAACATGACTGAGGTAACAACTGGGGTTGTATCTGCTTCGCCTCAACCATTGGGGGGCAATGAAGGCTGGACTATTGTAACATCTTGTAAGATGAGAACAAGAAATGCAAGAAGCTATATAATGAATCAGCTTTCGCTAAGAGTCAGAGGGCCGATAACACGTAATGCAGTCAAAAGGATTCCTGAACTCGCTCCTCCAACGATATATCCCAAATGAATACCCCGCAATTGACAACGCATGACTTCCCAGCTTTGAGTGCCCCGAAAGTCAAATGGACGAGAGAGCAGAAAGGAAAAGTGCTGGTAGTCAGTTCACCAATGTCCGTGTCGCCCCAGACAAGTTCACCAGTATTAGTATTTCTCCAATCGATTAATGATGTTGGGAGCATAGAAAAGTCCAATGAAACCCTATCCTCCGTCCTCTTCGTAAGTCCCATTACATCAACATATTCTTGCTCTAATCCAATTACTGCTTCGTTAAAGAGTAGAAAAGCTGCAGTATATATGGCCGGGATGAACCCAGAATGTAGAGCAACTACAGAGGATCATATCAATAAAATGGCAGAAGCCCAAAGCGCATTAATGGAAGAATGCAGAAACCTCAGAGAGGCCCTGAAGACCCTTGCGCATAATGTAGCCCGGATGGCAGTCCCACTGAGTACAATGAATGGACAAGAAAACCAGCCTGACGGCCTCCAACCACAGGGGGCAGGGTCACTGGGGTCCATTCCAGCAGCAAGAACCATGACACAAGATGAGGTGAGACAAGTGGTTAAAGAAGCTGTCAGAGTAGAAAGAGAACGCGAAAATACTAATCGTTTTAGATATCGAACACCGAATCTAAAGGAGGTAGAAGATATCCCCTTTTCAGCCAATTTCAAGCATCTGAATTTTCAAAAGTTTAATGGGGAAGGATCTCCAGAGGAACATTTAATGCACTTCATAACTAGCATGTAAAATTTTTCTACAATACCACAGTATTGCTTACGATTGTTCGGATCGTCTCTAACACACAAAGCATTTCGATGGTATTCTATTTTGACACCAAGGTCGAGACGTACTTGGGAACAAATGCAGAAGGTTTTTATGTCAAATTTTTTCTCTTAAGAGCACAATGTCAGTATTATAGAGTTGACTTCTGTACGGCAGAGAGGAGGAGAACTAGTAGAAAAATTTATAGATAGATGAAAAATATTGGGAGCCTCATGTAGGCAGTTACTGGAAGAAAAAGAGTAGGTCAAAATGTGTCTGAATTCTATAGGGACAGGAATCGCGTTTGGGCTCACCAGTGCCAATATCAGAGCTTTTTGCGACCTAACTACTAAAGCTCATGCTTTGAAATTGATGACTTGTAAGATGCCAGCGTTCCACCATGAGACAGCTAGGAGGGTACCCAGCAGGATGGCCGTGAATGCTATCAATCGTGACAAAAGAGGCAGAGATACAAGGGGCTTGAGGGAAAAGAGGCCGGACCAAAGAGAAGAATGGAGTCAATCAAGGAATAGATACAGTGAAAAAAGACCCAGGATGCTCAATTCTTATGAGGGATTCGTGTTTGACAAGGAAGATGTCGTCCCTATGATGAACCAACTGTTAAAAGCCGGCACGATAGAATTACTAGAACCCAAACGCCCTGAAGATGTGACAAGAACTAAGGAAAGAGATTATTGTCACCATCATCGCTTGGTGGGACATCCAACAGAGAATTTCTATACACTAAAATGTATAATATTGCGGATGATAGATAGGGGTGAAACAGTACTTGGTAAAGAAAAAGAAAGGGGCACCATGGCGATAGTGAATGTGCTTACAATCCAAGGAAAAGCTCGAGATGTGAATGAGAAGGAAGATTGTAAAATGACAAAGAAGGTAGCAGTGATTACATTACGATCGGATAAGAAGATAACAAGTCCTGTGAAGCAGAAATTAGAAATTATTTGGAAAGAAGTCATTAAAAGGCAGAACAATGATGACGAGAAAGAAAAGAAGAGCGAAGTGGCGAAAGTGACTTATGATGTAGTAAGTCATTTGAAGGGTATACCGCTCGATTAAGTGTTTGTGATGCACTTAAGTTATCAGAAGAATTTCAACAGAGCTTGGTTCAAGCGTTGTCCGATCACGACATTAGAGAAACTTTATTAGCAGAACTAGAGCACGAAGAACACGATGAACAAGAAAACTGTCTACTAGTTGTTTCCTTCTCTGATGATGATTTGATCTGCGAAGCAGAGCATAACAGGCCACTGATGATAAAAGGTCATATCCGTGGGAAGAAAGTCAAGCGGATCATGATAGACAATGGGTCTACGGTGAACCTCTTGCCACTCTCGATGTTAAGTAAATTGAATTACCGTCATTCAGATCTATGCCCTAGTGTAATGATGATATAGGGCTTTAATCAAGATGGATAACGTGCACATGGTATAAGATTACAGTAGTGCTGGATATAGGAGAACTAACTACTGATGTCATGTGTCATGTTATAAATGTAGTAACAACATACAATCTTCTCCTAGGAAGGCCATGGATACATCAGTATAGCATTATACCCTCTACTCTGCATCAGTGCTTCAAATACTGTAAAGATGGGATACAGTATAAAGTAATGGCCGATGCAAAATCATATACAGAGGCCGAGTCCTTCTTTGTAGACGCCAGTTACTATAAAAGGTTTGCTATAGAGGAGAGAAAGAATGATGAAAGCAAGGTCCTAAAGGACATTTGAGTGAATGTGATTAAAAAAAAACAGAAAGGGCAGAATCATTCGAAACTGTAGAAACGAAGAAGAAATTCTACTTTGTGCCGAAACATCTAAGGCAGCCAGGCAACCGCCATAAACCTTGTTGTCATCCGAATAATTGAAAATTTTACAGTTTAATTACATAATGCTACTGCCGTATGTTGAAAGGAATAAACCATTTTCGGCCGCTCCAGGAAGATTTCAGGTTGAGGCAAGCGTAAAATACCCTGAACCAATAGAATTTTATGTTTCAGTAGAAGTGAAGACAAGAGAGAAAATTGAGAACAATGTGTACCATGGTAGACTAATGCCGCAAGATCTTAAAAAATATAGTCCGGCAAGTAAGAAGATTATGAAAAATATAGTTTTTGATTATGAAGAACCCACCGGCTTGAACCATGGGAAGGGAATTCAAATTCTTATTGGAATCGATCAGGATAAGAGAAGAAAATTTGAAGGACCGGGGGTAGACTCACTAGTGAATATGATTACAGCCGTGCAGTCTTCTGTGGCAATGCACTACTTTAATGTCTCTAAGGAGAAAGAGTTGATTAAACAAATGAAAAGACGATTTCGTCTGGGCTTGGTTCCCCTGATAGAAGAAGTAGTGAATAAGTTGATACAGGTCAGATTTATCAGGGGGGTCAAATATACCGAGAGTACCACATTGATCCTATGGTGCATAAGCATTGATCCTGATTGAAATAAAAGTAATGTCAGTACATCAGTTCATAACAAATGATGAAAATGTGAAAATAAGGTTGGAAGAGTTGGATTTGCTTGATAAGAAATACTTGGCCGCCCAACAGTAATCTTAATCATATTAGAGGGAAAATTCAAGTCTAAATAGGATAGGCTATACATGATAAAAGAGGTATACTCCAATAGGGCAAACAGAAGCATATATCGATCATGCTTGCTTTGTCAAAAGATATCGTTCCTGAAGACACTACTGATTTTGACCCAGAATATCATCAGAATAATGATTCTGAATCAAAAGGGGGTAAGAATAGATCATGGCCATGTATCATCTGATGAATGAATAAAGAAGAAGTTCGCGAGCATATCAAGACTATGTAATAGCAAATATTGCAAAAGGAAAGTGAACATCACCATCATTGAGCGAGCCTTACAAAATTCTGTCCAAAATTGATACTGTCACTAAGCTGGTATATTATGAACAACACAGACGGACAAACGGGTATAATTAAAGATATTAGCAGAAGTGGTGATGTATCAATTTTGATCAGAGATGTTTATCATTCTCACAATAACTGATCATGCCTATCATTGTCTTTTAAGGCATTAGCCTAGTCAAGCCAATGACCAATCGCGCATAAGGCCTATCAAGATTGCTATTCGGGTAGTGGTGAGAAGCCAGTGGCCCTAAAAAGCCCGTGAAGGCCATCGTACGCATACCCATGCGGGCAACTGATGGAGCCAGTGACCAAAAGTCTAAAAACATCAAAAGTCCTCAACAGCCAGTCACGTGTAACTCCCATGCTGTTTGTATAACTTTCCGGCAGCGTCACAGGGAATGGAGAAAAATGCCATTCTGTGAATGGGCTCGACCTTGCAGACGAAGAAAATGAGGGCCGCAATGTGAGCTTTAGATAGGCCAACCGTGTGTAAGACTCCCCAAATCTATGGTTTGATTTCAGTACTAACTCATGAGGAAGGGCTTAAATCTACTCATTGACAGACTAGCGGCCCTAAATTTGGTACCCCAAAGGTTGCCTTGTGCGCCCCGTGAACTCTAGAGAGTTACTGTAGCTAACCCTTTATGTAATTCCAACCAAGTTCACGACTCCGTTGGCTTCATTGTGCCCCTCTGGTGGATCGCGGTTTGTGAACTCCCCAGGTTGTGAGAAGTCCAGTGAACTCCTAAGAGTTACAGAGGCCATCACATGAGACCCAGATCCATTAATCAAGAGTTTAAAAAACTGCGTAGGCTCTACTACTCAAGAGCTTAAACTATGTGTAACTGACTAAATTGAAATTTAGCACCGCCAATTAAAATAAAAATCATATAGGAAGTCCTGCACTGACAAGCAGAAAATGCTGAGTGTTGTAATTAGTTCCTTATTAGATGTTATGTTAAGATTACCTTACAGATAAATATGCTTGAAATTTGTCATGAATTGAAAATTTGTGAATGCTTCAATGTTGTCGATAATGTGAGTTAAGAATAAAAAAAACTGCTGCATATAAATAAACACACACACACACACACACACACACACATAATACTAAGATTATATAAGAATATATGGCCATATATTCTTATAATTGAAGTATGTTAAGACATGTCAGTCATTTAATATAATGACAAGAATCACAAAGTTTCATATGTAAAATGTATTTTTGATATGGTAAATAGAACCACAATTGTATTAAGTCAGAGCAAAATATTCAATGTTTGGTATCTTTTAATCTAAAGCCAAATATTTCAGAATATATTTATTCTTCTGAAGAAGACGAGTCTTTAATAATAATATGCTTATCCTTCCGAGGTGGATGACGATGGCCTGACAGTTCCTGCTTTTTTGTTGAAGGAGAATTATTGCGCAATATCTGCAAAGGCAAAGGAGAATGAAACTGTAAGGGATCGTCAATTGCATGGAATTCGTGAGTATTAGTCAAAGGAGTACCAAAAGCTATCCATCCTTCAAGAACATTGGCAGGCTTTGTTTCATAAATGACATCTTCTAAAGAGATCCTTGTACCAAGTTGATCTAGAAAGGGGGGAGGACTCGTTTCTTCAAAATAGCCGATGCCTAGATCTTTTTGATAATTCCTAAGGCAAGGAGGGGGAATCCACATGACATGATCTACTGGGTGATAATTGTCAACCAAGTAATGCCGGTGGACCCACCATCGCATCCAACAGTAAGAAGCGCTAATCGGATAATTATAGCCAGGATTTATGAAATGTGATCCAGTCCGAACGATCAAGAGCTGATTCCATATCAAGGCCCAATTATATGGCCCAGTGCCATAACTCCTCATCACTCTTGTGACAATGTCACGAGTTACAAGTACAGCTTGATTAAAGCCAAACTGATGAGCAAACCTACTAGGGTAGTATGGTTCGTGCCAGAATATGCTACTTTCTCTCCATGAAAGAGTACTAGATCTGATAGAAACAAGGAAAGAATGCTCATTGAATAAGATAGAATCATCATTAATAGCATCTACATCTTCAGGGTAACTGAACAATGGAAATTGGTGAAAATCGATGGGATCATAGCTTTTTATTCTCCTAGAAATCCATCCACTCGATTCCTTAATCATATCTCTCAATTGGAAATGTTGAAGAGGAAGACAATTGGGGTTTGAGTATGCCCTTCCAGAGTCAGCAAACGTCTAAGGAAAGTATACTCCTACCCAATCTACAAAGAAATGCCAAGGAGCACAGACAGAAAAGGCTTCAGGAACAGGATCTTTTGGACCAGAAATAACATCTCCGAAAGCATGATAGAGAGAACACAGAACTGAAGGAGCTAGTGAATATTTTTGGCCTTCCGTCATTGCTCCTTCAACCACGAAGAACGAAGGCCTAATGGTATTCGCTTAATCAGGATCAGGGAATATCACCAAGCTCAACTAGTAAGCAAGGAAGGCGGCTAATTCGCAGGAAGGACTGTATTCCGCAGAATGCTCTGTGTTCTTACGAATGTCCTTAAGTTTTGAATGATTGTGACCTGCAAAGCTGTCAAAATGTAGATGCAATACCTCAGCAAAAAATCATGTGAAGAATGGGATTATGAAGAAAAGAAGTTGAGAGGAAAAAATATACTGCAGTTTTTGAGAAAAGTAAGCCAACCATTCAAGAGAAGAGATGCGATCAAGATGAGGGAAGGCGGTCAGTGCACTGAAGAGTTCAAGGGTAGTTCTAGAAATTTTGGAAATACATCCTCCTACAGATGCAAGAGCAAGCTCTTCATTAGAGGGCATATATGCGTCAAAGATATTACCCATGATGGGAAGACCTGCTATGCAAAACAGATCCCATAAAGTGATGCTCATTTCACCTAAGGGAAGATGAAATGAGTTGGTGGTTGGAGACTAATGATCAAGAAAGCATCTGAGAATCGTAGCATCTGTGCGAAAGTGTTCCGATGTGTCTATGATTGAGTTAGAAAGCGTAATCTCCTCCAGTATGGTAGATTGTCTCCAAACAACAGCGCGAGCCCAAGCACTATAAAACTTGCGGATAGACAGTAGGCCTGTAGTTGCAAATCTCCCGGTACTCTAGGGCAATCTCTCAAGAAAAAAGAGTAGCTGATCTGTTTCAAAGTAGTGGAAATTGGAAGGTTGATGAGGATCACAATGTGGACGTAAAAATCTCATCTTGTGAATTCGACCTGCTCTTTGACAAAACCCATTTACTCCCAGATATCCTGTTAGTATCCTCGGTTCTTTGGTGACCCAGTCATTCGTAGAGATAAAGATATTTTGTCGGTTAAAGGGTTCACAGTGTAAAATCGACTAGTGACGCCGTAAATTGATAGGGATAATGATTTGATTACTAGTGAAAGGGTTATGAAGATCCAAGGTTTCTTCATTTATCTCCACATGATTCCAAGAATAAAAAAGAGGTTGCTTCAATCCAGAAGGGGATGAATGGTTCTTTCTTCTAGAAGAGGAAGCTGGAGAATGAGCGATGATGGATAGGGAGTTAAGGGCCTGAAGGAAGTTGAAGATAAGGCTCAAAGAAAAGTTAAGAAATTGACTAAGTCCTGGTTGGGCGGAACAACACAACCAAAGTACTTTGCACGGGACGGCGCAAAAGCTAAGAAGCTTTGCGCAAACAGGGATCTGTTGCGCTGGGTCGCATAAGTGAAGTTTGTTGCGCGGAAAAATCGCAAAGGAGCAGAGGTTCGCTATAGTGCAAAATATGTGGAAAGTAATTGAAGGGATGAAGTATTTATAGGGTGTACGGTCGAGTCCTGTACGCAGGTCTATGTTGCGCGGACCCGCGTAAATCCTGTAAAAGGGGATTATTTTGATCATTTTTCTTTGATTTTTGGAGAAACAAAGAAAGAATCAAGGGGACATCTGTTGAGACATAAAAAATGATGAAGGACTAAAGTAAAGGAAGATTGAAATTGAGAAAGAGAATTGAAAAGGAAAAAGAATGAAGTGACTTGAGTGTGGTTTGCGCGGGTCCGCGCAACAGATATCCGTTATGTGGGACCGCGCAACTAAAATAGGCATTGCGCGGGTCCGCGCAATGAGTTCCAGGAATGATTCTTTACAAAAAGGCCTTAAACAATGAAAGGTGGGTCCCATGATGCCAAAATTGAGGTCCACACATGCAAGGGCCTATAAATACCTGCTCCCCTCCTTCATTTAGATCGATTGAAGATTTTCGAGAGGAAGTGGAGCAAGGAGGAAGATCGAAGGTGAGAGAGAGAAGGCTATTGTCACGCCCCAAGCTTGGAAACCGGGCTAACAGAATTACCGATCGCCGAATCCGGTGCCGACAGCCTCCGTAGAACCCCATTCTCGGCTCCTAGCTCCCATTCGCCAGGTTCCGATCCTGGGATGCTACGAGGAGGATTTTTAATGTCAGTTTGATTCGTAATAAGCATAACCAAAGGCATAACCTACAAACAACAACCAAGAACTCCATTACATTTCCGCTATGATAAAAAACTTTACAAGTACAATGAGCATAAAGGGAAATACAATGGCAAAGAACAAACTCCAAAATGCTCAGCAACGTGCTCCTGCCTCAACGCTGCTGCGAACCAACGTCACCTGCACCCAACGGTCGTGCATAAGCTTACAGAAAGCTTAGAGGGTGGTGAAAGTGTGTGCACAAGGTAGTAATATGTACATGCAATGTCAGAGTGATGCGGAATATGTAAATGGAAACATAATATCATGAGCCGTACCAAGGCTTATGCGATGCAAGACATGAATGGTATCGGCCATCCCAAGGCCATGCAATGTATAATGCAACTCAAGCATACGGATACTCATCAATGTCCACACATCAATACAGCTCAAAGTATGGAATGTTACCGGGGTCTAGTACACTCTAAACCAGATTGCCGCCACATCGCGCACAATAAGGTAAGTGGAAGAGACCTCACTATCCGTCTGCCAATATCGGGCGCGACTCGTCGATAGCGGACCCATTCCTCGAGCTGGTCAGACTCAGCCTAGCATTGCCCCCTACACTCGGGCGGGTAAGGCCGTACCCCCTTCCAACCGACCACGACACAGTGGAGAGCGTAACCGTCTGGTAATCGGCACTCAACGCTCATCTACCCACTCGGTCTAGACATTGGAGCAACCTCTTGGTACCATAAGGGTTTAGGAACTTTCATCCAGGGATATCTATAGTACCCCATATAGAACAAGATTTCCGGTATCCAACCCTGCCAATCACGATGCGTCTGTGGAGGCTACGGCCCTGATGTCGCTAGGGCGTGCAATAACCATGTCACACAAATGCGAAATGCATGAATCACGCTATCCAGTCATGCAACCAATCCTGCGCATATCGTGCGCTCATGTAGGGCAACACCGCCTAACCGGGAGCCCATAGACAACCTGCCCGAAGGCATATGCTATGATCAGTCAATCCTCATATCAAGCATACATATGATGCGTATGATCATGGGTCATGAAATTATACTAAACATGTTATAATAAAATGAATTATCTTACTATGCAGATGGACCTGGACGGCCGAAATACAACAAGTACGGCCCAGTAATGGACCCTAAGGAGAGTCGTAATGTGGACATCCAACCAACATTACACTTGCGATGTGGACGTCAAACCATCATTGCATTCCAGGTACGATCTTCTTAAACACCGCTACATAATCGGTAATGGGTTTACACATTGCAATGGACCTTAGGTTCCTCCCATTGGGCCTTACATATATATCAAATGGGCCATATCTTATGGGCCCTTTATTCATCAGATGGGCCATATCTTATGGGCCATTTATTCGTCAGATGGGCCATATAAATGGGCCACACCAATGGGTCTTAAGTGCATTGCAATGGGTCAAAACCCGTGGGCCTTGGATTGCATCAATTGGACCTAATCATATGAGTCTAATACGTATCAAATGGGCCTAACCCATGAGTCTCAAACAAGTCTAATGGGCTTAATCCCATGGGCCCTTTTATAATCAAATGGGTTCAGTCCCATGGGCCTTACAATATATCAAATGGCCTACTTCTATGGGCTTTAAAATTTCAACAAAAAGGGGGTCCAATTACATGGGTCTTGAAGTACATCAAATGGGCCTAGTCCCATGGACTTGCAACACATCTAATGGGCCTAAGCTCTAGGCCTAAAATGAATCCAATGGGCCTAGCCCATAAGCATTTTATAAATCATTAGCCCTTTTGAAATTCGAATGGGCCTAGCCCATAGGCCTTAAATAAATCAAGTGGGCCTAGAAGTACATCAAATGGCCTAGTCACATGGCCTTAGATCATATCCATTGGGCCTAAAACCATAGGCCTTAAATATCAAGTTAAGCCCATAGGCTTTACATATCAAGTGGGCCTAAGTTCTTGGGCCTTAAATGTCAAATTAGCCTAAGCTCATAGGCATTACATATCAGGTGGGCCCAAGTTCATAGGCCTTAGATGAATCAAATGGGCCTACCCCATAAACATGTCATAAATCAAATGGGTCTAACCCATAGGTCCTTTGTAAGGCAAATGGGCTTAACCCAAAGGCCTAAACCGTTCAAATGGGTCGACGGTTCGGATGCATCACATGCATCATAGTGGGTCCCACTGTCCGTGGACAGTGCGGATATAACACGTACATTACACAGGGCCCACCGTCCGTGGACGGTGGAGGCAGCCCATGCGTCAGGTGGGTGCCACCGTCCGCCTGGACGGTGGCAACAACATATGCATCAATGTGGGTCCCATGTGGGGCCCACTCTGTAATGTTTATTTGTCATCCAAACCATTCATAAGGTCACTCAACCTGGATGAAGGAAAAACATAAAATTTCAGCTTGATCCAACACTTCTGTGGACCCCAGGAAGAGTTTCAATGGTGGATGCTCATTCACACTGCTTCTTACGGTGTGGGCCACCTGAGTTTTGGACCAACCTGAAATTTGGAGGGGGCCCACCTGAGATGGGGACCCACCCAATGGACGGGGTAGATAAAACATATGCATCAAGTGGGGCCCACGGCAGCAGCCGTGGGTGCCCGCCCGTCCGCCAGCACGCAGGCAGCGCCTGCGTGCGCCTGACACAGCGGCAGCAAGCTGCTGCCTCTCCTTCTCTCTCTCTCCTCCAACTTCAACCTTTTGACAAAAATCACGTGTGGGGCCCGCTTTCGGGAAATCCACACCAGCCATAGCGATCAGTGGCCCAAGGCCGTCCAAATAAGTCCAGAGTTCAAATTTTTTTGATGCTTGGAAGAGAAATAAAATAAGAAAATAGAGATTGAATGGTAAGGGCGCAACATTCGACGCTATGGCCCACCAGGCGATTGGATCAGCTCCAAACTTCTACCCAACGGCTAAAATGTCGTGGGTAAGAGGATGGACGGCTTGGATCGAACATAAACATCAGGTTGGGGCCTATGCAAGGAGACCACCCCAAACCCCTTCCTTTTTCTTTCTTTTTCCTTTCTTTTTCTTCTTGTCCTCATTTCCTAGAAACGTCCAGCGTCCCAGACGCTGGACGGCTGGCTCTCATAGAAATTTGTGGTGGGCCTGATGAAGTGGGCCACCACATGGTGGGCGGCATAGGAATAACATCTAAGGTGGGCCCCACTTGAGTAAAATAAGTACATCAAGATGGGATCCATTCAAGTGGGCCACACCATCCTATAGCATGAAATGAAATAAAATAAAATAAAATAAAATCAAAGAAATGTAAGAGAGAGAGAGACATGGAGAGTGGGACACGGTTTGTGATGGAGGGACCCCGTCATTATGGGCCCTCCTTTGCAATGAAACATACAATAAATGGATCCCTTGCACATGAGACCATTAAAAATGTAAATCAACGGTGGAGATCCATTCTTCACCGATACGGACGGTCTAGATGACCTTTCTAAATGAAAATAAACATCATGATGATCCAAGTAGTCCATCGGCCACAAATAAGGGTCCCAAGTGAGATCCACACCATTGATCGGTGGGCCTCACTTGGTCCACCATAAAAACAAGGAAAACTATCCTATAGATGCACCCATCGTCCGATCTTCTCGCTCCTAGGGGTTCCTTGGCACATTGTCTTCAACTTCAATGGCTAAGATGAAGAATAGAGGGTTGAGATGGGAGATTTTGGGGTAGGAAGGTGGGCCACTTAGAGCTTAGGAAGGTTGGAGATTTCCATACGTATGGAGCTCTTGGAGTTGCTTGAAAATCTTGAAATGAGAAAGAGAGAAAGAGAGAGTGATGTAAAGGGAGAGAGAGAGACTGATGGATGGATGGGTGAGTGATGGTGGTGTAAGAGAAACTTGACTTTTGTGGCTTTTGTGTAAGAGAAGTATGGAAATGAAGACTTTTGTGGCTTTTTGTGTAAGAGAGGTATGGGTTTGGGAGACTTTGGTGGTTGCTTGGGAAAAGGGATGGAAGTGATGTGTACTTGACATGTGATGGATTGATGGGTGATTGATTGATGGAATTGATGTGATTGATGTGACACATGTTGAGATTCTCTTGGTTTTCGCAACGCGCGGCGTTTTCTCGCACCGAACGTTGGCCCATATCTCTTGATCAAGGTATCGCCTTGGAGCGCGAGTCGCGGTATCGGAACCGCAACGACGGCGCGGTCGCTATGGTATTGGTCTCGGGTTGAGTCGACTCGGGTTGTCGGCACAAGAATTCAGGTCGCGCGTCGATATCGGTTAAGGGTTGAAAGTTGCCAGAATTCGACCGGTAAGACCGCGGAAGTGTACGGAAAGGTACGGACTAAGATACGGGTCTTACAGCTATGGTGGTTTGCGAGGGTCCATGCAACCGACATCCGTTGCGCGGGTCCGCGCAACCAGACTGCCCCGCTGTCTGTGAAGATAAGGGGCTGTCATGCTGCTGGAATGGTTGAAGTCTTGAAGTTCTTTCTGTTCAAGTTTAAAGAAGAGTAATCAGCAGAAGAGCATATTCCTCCTAAGTCTTAGGAGATGACTGAAATTGCTGACGAAATGCTGTCGGATTTTATATTTGATTATGACAGTTGAACTCATAATAATTCCTTTATTCCGAGTAATCTATCTTAGAATCAAGGGATACTAGAAGGATGTAAATGAACTCAGTATTAATAAAGTGTTATGATCATTTTAAATACTCTTTCTCTGCTATGTTTAAATAAGATAATCTCCCGAATCAAATGCATTTGTTTCTTGTTCGAAATAGTCTTTCCTCAAGCAAGTTCTGGTTCGATTCGGGTTCAGTTCCAGGTGGATTCAGATAGTTGAAGGCTGCTGGGCAAATGTATGGTTCTCAATGCTAGTTAATGGCATGCCGGTAGGTTTCCTTAAGTTCTTAAGCGATCTTCGACGAAGAGATCCGCTCTCTCCCAGCCTGTTTATTATTGTTGCTGAGGTCCTAAGTAGGTGCCTTAAGAGATTGGTGGATCGAGGCCTTTGCCAGCCATTCAAAGTGGCTTGGGGGTGTTACAAGGTCTCGCATATTCTGTATGCAGATGATACACTCCTGTTTTTAAATGGAGGTAAGGCTTCCCTTAGGAAGATGAAATATTTCCTTGAGGATTATCAAACGGCCTCGGGCCAAGCCATTAACCTTCGCAAGAGTTCTTTCTTCACCTCTAGCAAGCTCCCGTTGTCCAGAGTTAGAGCGATTGAGAATTTTTTGGGAATCTCCAAGGCGGTTTCTCACCTTGTGTATCTTGGAGTTCCGATGGCCGTAGGCAGAGTAAAAGTAACTTATTTTCAACCTCTTTTAGACAAGATCAAAGGTCAAATCAGTGGGTGGTAGGCTAGATGATGTAGAGCGGGTCGTGGACAGTTTCATGGCCAAGATGGATCAGAAAAGGCACAGTCGACGACAAAAGTGATCCGGACCATCAGACCTTAGATCGGGCGTATCTCACAATCCGGAATGAGTTATCTGACATAAAATATATGATTTTGGGGTAGAACGAGCTACTTTAGCCAACCAACCCCGCTATGCTGGGTTTCGTAGCCTAGATTTGCGAGAAATCCCTAGATCAATGGTCATTTTCTTGTTTTATTTTTGTTTTTACTATAAATAGTAAGTTTTAGTTTGAGTATAACTCTTCATCCATTGGGCTTTAGGAGTTGTGTCCAACATGAAAAGTGCTTAGGATAATTAGGAGAACGGTTTGGTGAAGCCAATTAGGACACTTACTATTTTTGGCTGAAAACCTTGCGCACTAGTAGACATCACGATCGTCTATAAATAGTAAGTTTACTATTTATAGTAAGTCGCGGATTCTACAAGTTTTAGTTGTAGTTTGATTCTGATTTCTTTCCTATTGCTTGCTACCCTTATTTAAAGGGTTGTGAACTCATTTTTATTCATTGATTAATCAATTTCGAATTTATTAGAAATTCTTTCTATTTACTGCTTTCTTTCCTCGTGGATTCGAGGAGTCTCTGTGAGGAGTTCAGAGAAGTTCCGTGGATTCGGAATATTTATCATCTTGAGGAAGACGGTGCTCGACCTCACGTCCTTCCCTGCGTCACTAGATGTCTATCTCAGGAGGGTAGATTAGTTTTGGTAAATCATGTCCTTGGCAGCGTCCCGATTCACACGCTAGTAGCCACACACCAGCCCAAGTTTTGTCTTAGCTAGAAAAGCGTTTTGCTGACTTCTTATGGGGATGAGCTAATGGTATTAAAAAAAAAAACTGCATTTGTGTAGTTGGAAAGTTGTGTCTCGTACCGAGTTAGAAGGCGGGCTGGGTGTTCGGAAGTTCTCAGAATCAGTTAAGGCTTTTCGCATCAAGATGGCATGGGCCATCCATTTCAGAGAGGGTCCAAACCTATGGGGAGCCTTCATGGATTCCAAATACAGTGCAAATTTGGCGAAGCCCCCCTATCGTGGCTATCTCCTGGTCTGTCTCCGATGTGGAAGAAAGTTCGAGAATCGTTCTCCTTCTTAGATACCGTTGTGCAGTGGAAACTTGGCTCTGGTTGTTGCAACCTTTGGAGTGTAAACTGGATGGGTTTGGGACCTCTTCAAAGTTTGGTTTTGGCTCCCATTCCCGCCCCCACTGTGTTCGTTACAGGTCCATCAGCTCTTGGGTGCGAACGGCCCTCTATTGCCATCTGCGTTGTTTCTTTTTCTACCCCAGGATGTCATTGACTATATATTTCAGTAGGGCTTTTGTATAGCAGATGGGCCAGAGGTTCCGGTCTGGCCTTTCACCCCGATAGGGAGCTTCTCAGTTAGCTCAGCATGGACAGCAAGAAGAGTTTCCAGTGAGAGAAAAGGTTGGACGAAATGGGTGTGGCATGCTAAAATGCCTCCTAGGATCTTCGCTTTCCTATCGAAGGTCCTTAACAGATCCATTCCGATGGATGCAGCAGTTTAGAATCAGGGCATACACCTAGCTTCAAGATGTGAATGTTGCAAGAAAAATACTACAGGGAGTTCATCAGTTGAGACCATCCAACATTTGTTTCGAGATAGTGAGATGGCAAAGTAAGCTTGGCATTGCCTGGGAGAACAGTTTGGGATCAATGTTCATACATCAATTTCTGTTGAAGCCAGGCTGTTTCAATGGTGGGGTGCTATGACAGGTAGGAGAAATTCTTCACTGGTTTATAAGCTCATCCCTGGCTGTCTATTGTGGGAGCTCTGGAAAGCGAGGAATGTAGAACGCTTTGAAGGGAAGGCAACCTCTCTGACGGCGCTGATGGGGCATGTCTATTGGTGGGCGTCCAATATTAGTGACTCTTTGGGCAGTGGTCAAAAGTATGGGCTGACGATCAGTGTTGCGCAGTAGCAGAGGAGTGCGGCTGCTGACTCTGTGGCCCCTTTCTCGATCTTCACGGGCAGGGCAAATCACTCGAGGTTTGCTGAGGTGGTCAAGTGGATCAGGCCATGTTGTAACTGAGTTAAAATCATTATCGATGGATCTTTTAGAAGTAACCCGGGATCAGCGGGAGGAGGCGAAGTTTGCAGAGGCGACAAGGGCCAATCCATTTTCGCCTTTTCTACGGGCTACGACTTTGGTTCTAACTCCTATGTGGAGCTTTGTGCGGTGTATGAGGGCTTAGCCATATGTTTGTCTAGAGGCTTCAATTAGGTGATTTTAGAATCCGATTCTTTGCAGGTCGTGAAAGTGCTAAACGGGCTAAGCCAACCGGGTTATAAGTGGAACTACTGGCTAAGACAGATTATGTACATGACGGGTAGAGGTCGTACTGAGTTCGCTCATATCTTTAGGGAAGGGAACACCCCAGTGGACGCCTTGGCCTGCCAAGGCAGTGAGACTTAGATCTCTACCTCCTTTGATAGGCTAGCTGATCTCCCACCCTGGATCCGAGGTCTTCTCTTTCTTGATAAGTTGGGGTTGGGGGTGATTAGAGAGCTTTAGAGAGGTTTTGATGTCAGTCTTGGCTTGTTAGGAGGTGCTATCTGGCCGATTTTTTTGTTTTTGTTTTTTGATATGATAGGCTTCCCCAGGTCCTTTTTTCTCCTGGGGAACCCCAAAATCAGGCCTTTTGTAATTTCCTTGCACATTAATGAAACGTCTTTTTTGAAAAAAACAAGTCTTAGATTTGGCTCATTTTTGGCCTCGTCCTAAAATGATATAGAAAAATGGATGGACGGGGTGGATTTCAAAAAAAAAAAAAAAAAAACCCGCGATAGGCCCCACCTAGGTTTCCAGCGCAAGGCTTTTACAAAAAATACGCGTGAGAGAGAGAGAGAGAGAGGTATCTAAATAACCAGTTTCACTAGTGTTGTTTATCTAGTTTCCCTATAAAATCTCTCCATTTGTTTAAAATATTTATCATCCGACGAATAACGTCCTACCAGCACTCGACCTCATAAGAAGGTACCATGCAGTCGAGCGCATATATATATATATATATATATATATATATATATATATATATATATATATATATATATATATATATATCGGGATGCTGGCTGCACTCCTGGTCCCATGAGATCAATTTTTTTTAGAACTCATCATACGTGATGTGACTCTAAAATCTGAACGGTCCTCATGAAGCAGCACCTCATGAAACCCCTTAGGCCCAAGTTTTACTTTGATCCAAAACTTTTGTGGGGTATGAAAAATGAAAATAGTTTCCTCCCTTGATTTATATTTTTCTTTTCTATGGCTTACCAGAATTTTAGATTAGGGTAAAATTTTATCCCCTGCGGTTTCATGGGATTCCACATCACATGGACTGTTTGGATTAGACGCCCATGACACATGTGCAAAGGTGCGCACATGCATAGGTGAGCATGACTCTCTCTCTCTCTCTCTCTCTCTCTCTCTCTCTCTCTCTCTCTCTCTCTCTCTCTCTCTCTATATATATATATATATATATATATATATATATATATCATCTTTGCATAACTCACTTTTGTGTGCATCAATTTGTGGTTGACTGGTGGATTAGGTTAGCTCCTACTACAATGTTTTCGATAATCTATTCTTACCATAAGAGATGTGTTAGCTCATATTAGTGCTAGGGACCAAAATCAGGCACATTTATGATTCAGGTGAGCCACAATAAAGGAATCAGTTGTACCGTTTATGTTTTTTTTATAAGGCCCATGGCAACGATTACACAAAAGTTTCGGCTTGGGTTTAAAAAATTAGATCCATTCCAGGTTTAGGTGGGCCACACTAACAGAAACAGTTTGAAGGGTGGGCGTAGCCTTATACACTGTTTATAATCACGTGGTCCACTTATTTTAGCCCTATACTTAAAATTGGCTGAATCACCCGATGGTCGGAATGGATTTTTGATATACATAACGCTGGGCCCACTTGAGCTATGCAACCCATTTGGTAAATGTCATCTACTGAGCTGATGGTGCCGGTAGGTCAATGCTGGAAAAGCTCAGTGGCCCACCATATGTATGTGTTTCATCCACACCCCCTGTCTATGTTTCCAGACCATTTTAAGGCATGAGCCCAAAAAAAGGGGTATATTCGGATCTTAGGTGGACCATACCACCGGAAAAAGTGGTGATTGAACGCCCCATTTAAACCTTGGTTGATCCAAAGCTTTTGCTGCTCCCGAAAGTTTCCAATAGTGGCCGTTCAATTACCTTTTTTGAAGTGGTCTAGTCCACCTGATATTTGAATCTACCCAGCTTTTGGGATCAAGCCCTAACATGAATTAAAAAAAAGACAGCAGCCCACTTCAGAGTCTTTGCCTTTAGATAACAAAAAGTGTCCACCCCGTCAATTATTAGGTCGCTAAACTACGACAAGAGTTTCACCTTTTGAAGCAACAAGCAACTATAACATACTTGCACAGTGTGTAATTCATCCTTGAGTTTCGCCATTAAGTAATCGGTCTCGTAGCATGTATGACTCGATTCACATATCATGAATTATCAAGTATTTGTCGTCAATGTGACTATCACACACTATACATCTAATCAACCAATAGTCCATCTCCATTGCTATACACATAGGCTTACACAGTTTGATTGGGTATGGAGTCGATGATGCTGATCTATGTTAGATATTATCTAGATCATCTCGTAAATCAAGACAAAAATATATTTTGTATGTACACCCATCTCAATATGCATCACTCCTTTTACTCATACGTGCATATGCCTGGCAACAATGAATCGAGTCTTTAATTAATAAATATTGGTGACACCTCATTTGAAGGCCAATCTAGATAAATATGTGCATACATCATACTAAAGAAATAAGATATATAAATTCAAACATCATAATATCTAAATTATTCAAATGAATAAATATGCACCTGTCAATAACAGTTTGATGAGCCACGCAAAATCTCAACTTTTCTGTACTTGCACCATTTAGTAAATAAATAAATGCATAAACGTACACTTACGTGGATTGCATCAGAAATGACTAATAATTTTCTTTTATTGCAGGGAAAAAATCAAGGGCTATAATCATCATCACTATAACATCAGTTTTGGGATTGGCTCTCTCTAGTTCTTGCATTTGCTACTATTTACGACGAACAAAGAAACGGCACAAAGGTAAATAAATAAATAAACTTGATTTCATTATCTTTGAACGTCAATAGTGAGGGCCAGGATATATGTTTTTTCACCAAAGAGGCCCATGGTCCGGGCTTAGGTTTAACATTTAGACTAGTGGGCCAGGCTTAGTACGTATTTTTTGGATTCAAAACATAAATAGAAATCACCCATGTTGAGTTTAACAAGATTCTCTATTCAAGGCCTGACCCAAGCCTCAATCTAAGCCAATTTACGTAATCCCAGCCCAATCTTGGGCCAATCTTTAGCCTATATGAAATTTTCATGGGTAGGCCTAAGGCTGTACTTTTGGCCTGATTCAAACTTTATAAAGTATAGCTAGTTAGAATGCATTTGTCAATTATCGTTTTTTGCCTTCATTGTGCTTCTTGTCCTTTCCACATGGCCTGTCCATGATGAGGCCCACCTAGCTAAAATACGAAAGATCAGTACCATCAACGTGCTGGGCCTTTCCATGAATCCATACATGTTTGGAAACATAGGATGGTAAATCTAAAGTACCAATTTCATGTTACAAGTACACCATTGATTGTCATCATTTTTTTGAATGTCCAATTCAAAGAACCAATAAAATTAAGAGTCATATGAATGGTCCTGGATCATCTAAGCATGTAGCCATAGGCCCATGGATACGGTAAGCAAGGGACCTCAATCACCTTCCAGTGGAATCGTCATCTTGGACTAACGTGACAATTTCACATTCTTATATTAGACAAAGAAGAACATCAAGCATTATCACATTGTTTTGGGACTCCAGATGGTTCAAATTTTGTGGATGCTAGTATGCAAGGTGATCAAATTCCAGAATTGCCGATCATCAACTTCGCTACTATACAAGCAGCTACAGATAACTTTTCTGATGAAAATAAACTCGGAGAAGGTGGATTTGGACCTGTATATAAGGTAATTTAACTTCATTAAAGATGCATTTGGATCCACAATTGAACTCATTATAGATTAGTAATCTAAGGAAATAGAAATAAGTTTGAATTTTTCAAGCACTTGTATGGTATATTTGGATCGAGGAAAATCAAAAGAAAGGAAAAGAAATATATAATGATCATCCAATCATGGATTCCCATGAAATCCATGGCCCTATTTAACCATGGATTCCAATTTTGGAGATCTTGTTTGGATAGTAAGTGGAAATTTTATTTCTATGAGCTAATGCTTGCCTCGTATCTTGTGTTGGGGAATTTGACTATGGAAAGTAGTGATTGCTACATGGAATCCATTGTTATTTTTATTATCCAAACATAGTTAAATAAAATATAAATGGAAAAAAAAGTGTTGAATTTTCCTTTCTTCTGTTTTTCCTGAATCCAAACAAGCCCTAAAAGTAATTGCACCAATTTCATGGCCATCACCTCATTATGTATACTGGAAAGCGTCATTAGTTTTATTATTGTCAACTCAATTGAACATTTGTAATTCAAGCTTCTTGGGCTTCCAAATGCAGAATTACTTAGGAGTAGTTGAATAATGCTTAAACATAGTAGTTTCCAATTAACTAACCATTGCATGGAAAATCATTTTAGGGAATGCTATCTGATGGGAAGGAAATAGCTGTTAAAAGGTTATCAAGGAGCTCAGGTCAGGGTCTTGAGGAATTCAAGAATGAAGTCACATTGATTGCCAAACTCCAACATAGGAACCTTGTGAGGCTCTTGTATTGCTGCATCGAGAGAGGAGAGAAAATGCTCATCTATGAATACATGCCAAACACAAGCCTCGATGCCTTCCTCTTTGGTTTGGAGCCTCTCTCTTCTTTAGTTTCTGAATTTCACCACAAACAAACACATACACATACACACAACACATCTACGACACACTTGCACTTTAAACAGAGCTAAACAAAGCCAGAAAAAAGTGATATGAGGCCCTAATTTTGACCCAATGCAGCTAGTGTTTGAAAAATCACTAGTTGCTCATATTATCTAAATTGCTATGCCTTACAATCCCAGTCATTGTATTATGAATAGAACCAATCATCCAGCAGGACTCATAGCGTATGCAACAAAATGAGCACTGACATATGGCGTTCACAAATGACTGCATGGAGCAATCTCTTTTAGCCCCTAATTGTGGCATTAACTACCAAATGATTAGTTCCAATCACGATAGATGGCCATTCCAAAGGTGGATAAAACAGGAGAATATACAAGCCAAAATCAACTAATAACAAGGAATGCAGCCAGATTTGACAATATGGCGTTCTCAGCTGGGGGTGTATTCTCTAAGGTTAAATGGTGGTTGGAGACTCTCTTCCCCCAGATTGCAAGCAATATCCAGCGGCGTCCCTCCTCCTCTGATGCCCCCGCTCACACCCCCCTCGTCGTTCCTCCCCACCCAGCCCTCTCTTTCTCTATAGTCAAATGGGTCAAGCCAAGAGAAGGATTCTTTAAGTTAAATGTGGATGGTTCAGCTCTCTCTAATCCAGGTCTAGCTGGTGGAGGGGGCATCTGTCGAGATCATCTTGGTAACCCGATCTTCACTTTCGCCTGTGGCTACGGGGAAACTTCCAACAACATGGTTGAGTTGCGGGCAGTCCTTGATGGATTAAAGTTCTGTTTGTCTCACGTCCTATCCAGAGTCCTAATCAAATCAGATTCCCGCTGGGTGGTGTCCTTTCTCACGAAGGATTCTGTTCCCTCCTGGAAATGGTCCTACTGGCTTACTAGGATCAAGTTGCACTCCTCTCGGAAAATTTTTCGAATTGCACATGTCCTTAGAGAAGCAAACAGTCCGGCAGACGGCTAGGCCAAAATCGGCAGCAAAACGCAAACTAATAGGCTCTTCAAAGATCTTTCCTCCCTTCCTCGTCTGATTAATTAGGGCCAGGTTCTTTTGGACAAATCAGGCTTAGGCTACATTAGGGAGTCTTCTAGTAACCGATCTGTATAAAATATGGTAGGCAGTCCAGGCACTGGCTCTGGTTTTCTTCTACCCGAATAGGCTCTTTTGTATAATCTTCTCTGAAACGAAAATCATCTTTCCATTTTTTTTTTTAAAAAAATCAACTAATAACATGGGAGTTTGGATTCAAAGAATAAAATAATGATTATCTGAAGATTAAAGTCATTGATTTTAATCAACCTATGTAATAGACATTCCATAGTGCCCATATTGCTTGTCATAAGCCTGTATAAAAGAGGTGGGTTGTATGACATTGGAAACTTTTGCTATAATTTTATATCATAAATGTAGAAAATTGATTTTAAAATTAGGGGAGTTGTTTGGATACAAGCGGAAATCCTAGTTTTATTACATAATAATCAGCTTGCTTCTATTGCCTGGGAATTTCCACTGTAGATAATAACTACAATTATTACATTATGAAATCCATGATTTTCCGTATTATCAAATATTCGTAGTTGTCTAGTGGATTCCACATGACTGTAATTTAATTTACATTTCTAAAATACACAACAAAAAATGTTTAATTCTAAGAAACGCAACCTAAAAATGATCTAACTCAATTTATATGTTGTTTTCAGATCCAATCAAGCGTGCTCAATTAGGCTGGGAAAGACGAAATAACATAGTAGGTGGAATTGCAAAGGGCCTTGTTTATCTCCATGAAGACTCAAGACTCAGAATCATCCACAGGGATCTAAAAGCTAGTAATGTTTTATTGGACCATGAAATGAACCCAAAGATTTCTGACTTTGGGATGGCTCGTTTTTTAGGTGGAAATCAAAGTCAGGTCAATACCAATAGGGTCGTTGGAACATAGTAAGTTGTCATGCAATGTTGTACTTCTCAAAATGCATTTAATGGCCGATGAGCTTTGATAGCAAGACTCATCTCTTATATGACAATATGACTCATGGTTTTGAAATTAAAGATACACAGCAGTTGATCGTACCTGTGTGATTCAACATTAATGTGTAACACACCAACTGATTGTACATGTCTGATTTCCAAACCAGGGTATCGAAATAGTCTGATTCACCCTATGAGTGGAAAGATGCTCTTGCCACATAATCACATGTGAGTGAATCTAAGGTCCATATCCCATTTGTTACTTATAATGCTTATAATCGTTGTTTGAATTTGGTCATCGCCTACAGTGGCTACATGGCACCAGAGTATGCAATGGGAGGGTTATTCTCTGTGAAATCTGATATCTACAGCTTTGGAGTTTTACTACTAGAGATCATAAGTGGAAAAAGGAATCGCAGTTCTCATCTCCCTGAAGATGCTCAAAGCCTCCTAATTTATGTAAGATTATCCCTGAAAACTAAAATTTAAAGCCACCTTAATCTCATTTTCTTACATGATGTTTGGCATTATAGGCATGGGAAATGTGGTGCAACGGAAGAGCAATGGAGTTGATTGATCCTTTATTAGCAGAGTCATGTCCCACCAGCGAAGTGCTCAGATGGATCCACATTGGGTTGTTATGTGTTCAACAAGATGCAGCGGATAGGCCCACCATATCTTTTGTCATTCTCATGCTCGGAAGTGAATCTATGAACCTTCCCCAACCTACACAGCCAGGATTTTTCTTTGCAAGGGCTGCAGTTGAATCAGAAAAATCTTCTGTCAGTGCCAAAATATGTTCTCACAATGATGTAACTATCTCTACTCTCGAACCTCGGTGAGAGGACCAAGCCTAGGGGTTAGCCTCATGCTCTAATGGGTCGGATCCGGAGTACCATGGCTCAACCTCAGCTTCTGAAGAAAAAAAAATTATCCATAAGGACAACTTCTACATATATGTTTCTATTTTGTGATTACATGTTACTTGTTGATGGACTTGAAATAGTTACGAGTATGCTTCTTAAAGTTAGGGTTGTTAATGAATGCTCGGATTTGCTGGTAACGAAGTTAATAAGCATGATTAAAATGAATCTAGATCCATTTTTGTCTTTAAAGTTTTGGGTTAGGTTTGGATCTAAAACGTGTGACATGTTTAGAAATCAAGTCAAGTTGGGCACCCATGTAAACCTATTTAACATTCAATATGAACATCATATACATAAATGTATGACAATATAATGCACTCCACCTCTCGAAGTCATGTGCTAATTACTTAATGAAATGTCTACTAACATCTTATGAGTGGGAACATAACTGATGATCATATAGCCTAAACAAAATGGTTTCTTTTTATAATATGCTTTTGTAGTAATTTTTGAAAGATGGAATTGTAAATTTTTTGAGAAACTTATTTTGATGAGTGATGAATTTCATATCTAGATATAATCATATTCCAAATTTCTAATTTGAATAGTTCAGATGTTTACACTCTAGGGATGTAGAGGAACTTCCTGAAGCAGGTTCTGCTAAAGTTCGGATTCAGTATTCCTTGGGTACAAATGGTAGAAAAATGTTGGAACAGTGCCTGGTTCTCGCTTCTCATCAACGGGGAGGCCGCGGGCTTTTTCAAGTCTGCTAGAGGGATCCGCTAGGGGGACCCCTTGTCCCCTAGCCTATTCATTCTTATAGCAGAGGTGCTTAGCAGGGGTATCAACCGTCTCTTGTTTCGGGGGTCGTGCGCCCATTTCAAGCTCAGGAGGGGGTGTATGCAGGTTTCTCACCTCCTATATATAGACGACACATTGCTCTTTGCCAATGGAGGACTGCAGTCCCTCCGATCGCTCACGGTTTTTTTGGATAAATATATACCAAGGTGCCTCGGGGCAAAAAATTAGTCTCCACAAGAGCGTGTTATTCTGTTCTAGCAAGATCGCTTCTTCTAGAGTCAGGGCCATTGAAAGATCACTGGGAATAGCTAAATGTAACTCTAGCTTGATTTATTTAGGGGTCCTGTTAGCTTTTGGCAGGGTGAAAAGCGAGCTTATTCCAGCCTTTGATCAACAAGATAGAGGGCCGGATTAGTGGCTGGCGAGCACGATGTCTCTCCCAGGCTGGCAGACTTGTACTTGTTCATCATGTTCTTGGAAGTATCCTTGTCCATACCTTGGCTGCTACTCTAATTCCTAGCCAAGTGTTGGCTTCGTTAGAGTGTCATTTTGCAGATTTCTTATGGGGTTGGACCAAAGGTAAGAAAAAGCTTCATTGGATTCTGTGGAAATCAGTCGGGTTCCCTAAATCAGAAGGAGGTTTGGGAATTAGAATGCTGCCAGATTTTATGAAAGCTCTTAGGTTGAAGCTAGGATGGGTTGTCAGATGTAAAGAAGGCGTCAGCCTTTGGAAGGCTTTCATGAACTCCAAGTACCATATGGACCTCTACTCACCAGGCCAAGTCAGACCCTTTGCATTCGCCTCCTCGTTGTGGAAAAAGATTTGTGACCTGCCGCCCCTGCTGGATCGTCATGAGCACTGGCAAATCGAGCAAGGCTCTTGCAGTTTCTAGTCCGATAATTGGTCAGGTGTGGGCCCGCTGATCCTGCAAACGTCTTGGCAGGTGCCTCTTCATCTCCTGGTGACCAAAGTCAACCAAGTTCTTGGGACGTCTGGCCCTCTTCCCCCCTCCTCAGTTTATGATTATCTGCCTCAACATATCATTGATTATATCTTCCAGGCCGATTTCTGCCTCTCGAATAACCAGGACTTCCGTATATGGTCGTTCACCCCAAGCGGCATGTTCTCGGTCAGTTCTTCTTGGAACCTTTGTAGAATGAGTAAGATGCATAAAGGCTGGTCTCGGTGGGTATGGCACGTTAGTCTGCCCCCGAGAATTTCATTATTCGTTTGGAGACTCTTGCACAATGCAACCCCGGTAGATGTTGAAGTCCAAAAGCACGGAGTTTCATTAGCTTCCTGCTGTGATTGTGGCCCAAATCCTTCTTCTAGATGTCGCTTGGTGGGGTCCCTGGACCATATTTTCATTAGCAACCTTTTAGCGTCGGCAGTTTGGACGTTCTTTGGTGGGTTGTTTGGGATCGTTAGCAACTCTAATTCCTCTGTGGTAGGCGTGTTGGCTACTTGGTGGAACCCCTCTCCCAATAATCTTAGAACTTCCCCGCCGTAGAAGATTGCCCCCTCCATCATCTTGTGGGAAGTCTGGAAAGCCCGTAACGCCGCCAGATTTGACGAGAAAAAGATCTCAGTTGCGTCCATCTGGGAACAAGTGAAACACTGGCTATCCTCACTTTCCTGCCACTTCACCGCTCTTCTTCGCCTACCTCCTATCAAATCGTCCACAACCATGCTTTGGGAATCACGGTATCTACTCGATACAGTCAGTCTCTTTCTGTTGTCAAGTGGAAGAAATCACATCTGGGGTGGGCCAAGCTTAACGTAGATGGATCGGCTAGAGGAAATCCGGGCCCTTTTGGCGGAGGCGGGATTTGTAGAGGCGACAGGGGAGAGTTCATCTTTGCATTCGCGTCAAGTTACGGGTTAGCATCCAATGTATATGCTGAGCTGAGAGCCATTCACGACGGTTTGTCTTTATGTTCCCAGCTGGGCCTTCGGAGAATTGAAGTTGAATCGGACTTCAGACTCGTCGTAGAATTTTTGAATGGGACAGCCAAGCCCAGCTGGAAATGGTCGTATTGGGTGGCCCGAATCCTGAGGTTTGACACGAATGGTCAGGTGAAATTTTCTCATATTTTTAGAGAAGGGAATGAGTCGGCCGACTGTATGGCGCAGTTCGCCAATAGTAATCAGGTGCATTCTCTGGTTAGGCAGATATCTCTTCTCCCTTTCGAGTTAGGGGCGGTCTTTTCCTCGATAAAGTGGGGCTCGGGGCAGTTCGGCTCGTCTCCGTTTGAAATCCTAGCAGGTAGCAGGGCCAAGCAGCTAGTTAGGCCCTGCTTTTGTCGTTCTTGGTGTTTTTTTCTCTGTACATTCCCTGTAGTTAGAGTTTTTTTTTAATCCTTAAAAGTGGACTATAAAGCAATGGGAAGAGATGAGAGTTGAAGATCTCTCCTTTTTCTCCTTATGTTTCTTCTATCTCTATCTATGTATGTGTTCGGGCTTGGACGTCCAATCCTTGGACAAAGAGGGGATGTTTCTCGCTAATTGTCATATTCTCCTTGTGTACGGTATCTATATATAAGAAGATTTTTAGGATTTTGGTGGTGCATATTTTTGGGTGCTTTGTCACCCTATGAAATTTGGTATTTCCTATATCATTAAATGTTTGTCTTCCTACCCAATCCATATATCGGAATATCAACTTTCCTCTAGCCCATCTTGGCCATTATGTCCACTTCATTCTCTCTAAGGGAATTAAAGGGGTTCTATAGGGAATCCCTATGACACATTAATACATCAAAGTTTTAAATCACAATTAATATAAAAAGATATTAAAAATGGGTCAATTATAACCCTATTGTCTTCATCAATAAATATCAATAATGACCAAGTTACAATCAACAAATAATAAATCTAGGTTATTTGACCTTTTAGGGCACATATAAAACCAACAGATTTAACCTCTTATAAAATTTAAGATCCTTTGTTGCAATAATATAGGTGTTTTCTTAATGAAATGAGTTCTTTAGCACTAGTGAAAACCTATAGGTTGGTTAACAATATTTTCATCTTTATTGCTTCCTAAGATGTTGCAATACATGCAATTTATTTAGATTCTATCAAAAAGTGAACAATAGAAATTAATTTATTTTGTGATAATAGTATGGCTCCTCCTACTAGTAAGAATATAAAGTGGACTTGATTCTATCTCCATTTTTCAGCGATGTTTTTGGGATTTTTCTAGAGGATTCCCCTTCCATCGAAGTCAGATTGGGTCAATGGTGGGGCTCTATGATGCCCAGTCAATCCTTGTTATAGCTAAGAGGGCTGGTCCCCTGTTTTATGATTTGGGAAATATGGAAAGCTAGAAACTCTGCCAAGTTTGAAGGTATCTGCATCTCTCCAGCGACGGTCATTGCTCGAACAAAATGGTGGCTGAGATGGGTAAGCAAAGAGGACAATATTCTGCCCTCCTCAGCCTGGGTGGGCCATCTTTACATGTCTATTCTGGGCATCGCCCAGCTGTCCTGGCCATCTATGAGAAGTGAGGTGGTGTCTTGGTCCAGACCTGAAGAAGATTGGAAGAAATTGAATGTAGATGGGTCCACGAGGGGGAACCCGAGTCCATCGGGAGGAGGTGGGATCTATAGGGGTGCTTATGGCAAAATGTTGTTTGCTTTCTCCATCAGCTATAGGCGGGGATCCAACAACTATATCAAACTCAGAGCCATTCACAACGATCTCCTAGCTTGCACTATGAAGGGCCTTGGGAAGGTGGTGGTCGAATCAAATCCCAGCTTAGTGGTGAATGTATTGAATCACACCTACAAAGCAGGCTGGAAATGGAAGCACTAAATCTCTAGGATCGCTAACCTCAATTGTCTAGGCATGTTCCGTTTTGTGCTCATAAAGAGGGAAGCTAATGGGTCGGTTGATGGTCTGGCGCGTGAAGGTAGTGAGATCCAAAGCAGCCTCTGGTATAGCGAGGAGGTTCGACTTCCTCTTCTGATCAAAGGGAGAATCTTTTTGATAGGGTGGGGCTAGGTTCCCTTAGAGAATCTGTCATTGTATAGGCCCTTATGATAGGTAGCCTCGGGTGCATTTTTTAGCCCTGGGGGTGTCCCGAAAACTCTATAATTTTCCTCGTACATAAATACAATCAGCTTCTAAAAAATAAAAATAAAAAAAAATTCTATCTCCATTGCTTCTCAGTCAACATCCATGCAACCATGCACTTTGAGATTAGTTTTTGAAGTAACACAAAATGAGGTTGTTTGTGAGTTAAAAGGTATTGAGAGATTCTCTAATGGCCTAAAAATTATAGGATGTGATTTTATTTTTATTTTTTTTGAGTTGATACAGAGAAGTACGAAACCACCTAATAAAATTTTGAGACTACCAATCTAGTTAATAAGTAAATTTTAACACTACCAATCTGACCAATTTTTAGCTTAGATCAGTAATCATCATCGTTTCATCTCGAAAAATAGACAAAATATTCTTATTTTACATATTCAAGTAAATATATGGGTCTTAAGCTGCTAGTGTACAATTTATTTATTTATTTTATTATTATTATTATTTGCAATTCCCATTTGGCAACCACATGCCATCCAATCAAATTGTATTACTTCATGCTTAAGGCAGAATTTAGTCCGTTTATCACATTAGCGTTTTTTTTTTTCAAAAATGTCACACCCCAAACCTGAAAATCGTATTCACAAGAATCCCAATCGCCGAATCCAGTGCTGATAGCCTTCGTAGTACCCCATTTTTAGCTCCTAGCGTTCATATGCCAGATTCCGATCTTGGGATCCTATAAGGAGGATTTTTTTTTCTAATGTACATTTAACTCGTAATAAGCATAACCACAAGATTACCCAATTCACAAAGGCAACATCATCATCACATATCCACTAATATAATCATTGAGTACAATACTGAAAAGAAAATACATAAATCAAAATCAAGCTCCAGAAGACCGCTGCACGCTCTAAGCTCAACACTGCTGCAACCTAACATCACCTGCACGCATCTATCGTACATAAGCTTATAGAAATCTTAGAGGGTGGTGCAAGTGTGTGCACAAGGTAAGTACCAAGTATTCAATACAATGCCATCATCATACAATACCGAAAATACTGGTAATCCATAACTTGTACATTATCAGAATAAATAAAAATACTGACAAGATCATGAATTATCAAAGTAAGCAGAAATAATGATAAGATCATAAATTATCAGAGTAAGCAGAAATACGGACAAGATCATGAATATCAGAGTAAGCAGAAATATTGACAATATCGTAAATCATACGATAACAGATTAAGCGAAAATACGGATAAGTCCATAAATCAATCAATATCAGAATACGCAATATAAAACAGCTATGCAACAAGGAATCATGAAGAGCTAAATATCAGATGCCGAGGATATAATGCAATATAAAAATCCTGCTAGGTCTGTCCAGGCTATATAAGTGTAGAAACCTAGCAACCCAAAATGTCATATGCCTTTGAATGTAATGCAATATGCGATGCGAATGAAATGACCATGCTGAACTGTGAAGTCGAGATGATAGTACGTAGTATCGTAGGCTATGAGGTCCATCACAAGAGACTTCTATCCAAACCAGTCCCATACCTAAATTTGGGTTGTCAGACACTATGTGGTAAACTCCTGATCTCAGGTTAGTCGCACGCCCAACCGAAATCCTGATCATGCGAAGGTACACATAACAAATAGTTATGCACCATCAGCCCGAGTGGATAGTGAATGAATAAATGAATGAATATTGCATGGTCATTTCATTCGATACTACGTACTATCATCTCCTACGAGCTGGTCAAACTTAGCTTAGTATTGCCCCCTACCCTCGGGCGAGTAAGGCCACACCCCCTCCCAACCGACCACGACACAGTGGGAAATCGACTTCCAGGTATTCGGCACTCGAGTGCTCATGTATCCACTCGGTCTCGATGTTGGGGCATCTCTTGGCCACGGAGGTTTAGGAATTTTCATCCAGGGACATCTATGGTGCCCGTATGCTAGAACTAAATATTTTTGGTGTCTCATCTGGCCATCCATGATATGCCTGTGGAGGCTACGACCCTGGTGTCGCTAGGGCGTACAGTACCCACAACATATAATGTAAGATGTATGAGTCATACAATTCAGTCATGCATCAATCATACACATATCGTGCGCTCATGTGAGACAATCTCCGCCTATCAGGGAGTCTCATAGCAACCTGCCCAATGATATATGCAATGGTCAATCACATTTCATAACAAACATGCAAATGATGCATATGGGCATGTATCATGATGCTATACTGTCACATACTCATAATCGGTATCAACAACCGGCCTCGACAATGTGGACATTTAACCAACATTACTCCCAAGGAATGACCCGCATATAGTCAAACATATAATGGGCCTATGGCCTCACACAAGGACCTAATATACAACATAATGGGCCTTATTCAAGGGCCACATATACACAATAGGTGGGCCCTACTCATGGGCCTCAAATACACGACATGTGGGCCTTGCACATGGGTCTTAAATACATCAAATGGGCCATGCATCATGGGCCTGATACATATTGCAACGGGCCTTGCACATAGGTCACGAGTACATCACAATGAGCCTCAACTACAGGTCGCATATACATCATATAAGTCTCGACAATCGACCTTGACAATAGAAATCAGCACTTGGAATCGGCGTTGACAAATCGAAAGCAGCCTCGATACTCGACCTTGACAATTAGAACCGGCCAATACAATCAGTATCGATGAGAATTGGCCTAGCTAGGCCTAAAGGAAGGTCACAATGTGGGCGTTTAACCATCATTGCCCATCAATGTGGACATTCAACCAACATTGCTCCTAAGCAGTGATCCACATAGAGTCAACATAAGGTGGGCCCAAATATCTAACAAGTGGGCCTCAAATAGTCATCACAAGTGGGCTCTTTACATCACGGCGGGTCGATACATTGGGCCGCACCATTGGGCCTAATATACACATCATGGTGGGTCACATCATTGGGCCACACCAATGGGCCTAATATACATGTCATGGTGGGTCGCATCAATGGGCCACACTAATGGGCCTTATACACATCAAGTTGGAACTTAATAAATGGGTTGGAAACATATCACAATGGGCCACGACGTACGACCGAAAATACATCATAATGGGCTTCGACTCATGGACCGAAAATACATCTCAGTGAGCCTTACCAAATGGGCCACAAACACATCATAATAGGCCACAACCATGGGCCTCAATATACATCACAATGGGTAGCAATACACGGGCCTTAGATACATCCCAATGGGCCCCAACACCTGGGCCGGGTATACATCATATTGGGCCTCGAACATGGGTCATATATACACCACAGGTGGGCTGCATCAATGGGCCGTACTAATGGGCCACAAGTATATCAAAGTGGACCTTATTACTTAAGCCTCACATACATCACATTAGTCCTCACACAAGGCCATATGTAACATTATAATGGTCTCCATATATGGGCCGCATGTACATTATAATGGACCATATCCCATGTAAGACCCGTATCCTAGTTCGTACTGTTCCGTCGACTCCCGCGATCCTTCCCGTCGAAGTCTGAAAATTCGCGACCGATAATTGACATTTACGCGCGACCTTAAGTCATGTCCCATATATTTGAATTGGCTTAATCTAAGACTTGTAGCATTGCGACCGCACCGTCGCCGAGGTTCTAACACCGCGACTCATGCACCGATCCGATACCCTGGCAGGGAGATGCAGACCTGTGTTCAGTTCGAGGAAAAACACTACGCGTTGCAAATCCTAAGAGAATCTCTACAATATGTCCCATCAATCAATCACTCCATCAATCAATCAATCACCTCATGTCAAGTACAAGAAACCATCCCCCTCTTACATCACCCTTAGCTAAAGTCAACTCTTTCCCTCTCTCTCTCTTACACCACCATACATGTTAAGTACACCATCACCTCACCCATCACTCACATCCATCACTCACATCTCCTTACAACTCTCTCTCTCTCTCTCTCTCTCTCTCTCTCTCTCTCTCTCTCTCTTTTCCTTCACATTTTCTAAGCAACAATCTCAAGCAAGAGAGTGCACGTCCAAGCCCTCCCATATGAGAGAAAAGTAATTTTTGGTGGCCCACCTTTTCATTCCAAAAGCTCTCATCCTAGCCATCCATTTCCCTTCTCCACCATCAAAGTGAAGCTTTAGGAGACCGGCTTCCCAACGGACCAAGAAGATCAAGTGGTGGGTGCTTCTATAGCCTAGATTTTGTGTTTTTATGATGGGCCAAATAAGGCCTACCAATCAATGGTATGGATCTCACTTTGGACCCTAAGATGTGGCCGATGGCCCACCTTGATCATCAATATCATTCCATAGTGGGGCCATTCTCCATGGACCCCATCATGATGTTTACTTTCTTAGTTGAATGAGGTCATCTAGACCTTTCATTTTGGTGGAGAGGAGATCTCCACCATTGATTCTTGATTTAGTGGGCCCACATGCAATGGGACCCGCTTGATGTATGATTGGATGTATGGAAGGGAGGGCTCATAGTGGCAGAGCCCTCCATGCACGTGTGTCCCTCAATCTCTCTCTCCCCTCTTTCTTTTTATGTTTTTGTGTGATGATTTGGCCGTGTGGCCCACTTGAAGGGAACCCATCATGAAGTAAGTATTTTACCCAAGCCGTCTATGAGTGGGGCTCACCTTATGTGTGTTGTACCTACACCATTCATCATGTGGTGGCCTACTTGAATAAAGTCCACCTCTGTCGTGAGGATCGTCCAGCGTCCAGGGATGCTGGACGTCTATGTGAAAATACAAATATTAGCTTGGTTACAAGCTCATGGGGTGGCCCACTCATACACACCCTACCTTGATGTATTTATTCAATCCATGTCGTCCATCTCATTCAGGGGATCATTTTAGGCGTTAAGCTGAAAAATGAAGTCCATCCGATCTTCAGGCGGGCCATAACTGGTAAAATAGTGGTTTCTACCGTTGAACGTCACCCCGACATTTTTTATGGGCAGAAAAACATCTGATATTGGACTCGTTTAGACGGTCTTGAGCCACAGAGCGCAATGGACAGGTTGGATTTACTTGATGCGGGCCCCACATGTGAAAAATCGTGAGATTACGTGATTTCAAATATATATATATATATATATATATATATATATATATATATATATATATATATATATATATATAAAGCTGCAGACCCTACTGTTGCTGTCAGAGACGCGCAGGCAGCGCCTGCGGCATTCGGACGGGCGGACGACAGTGACCCACGGCTCCAGCCGTGGGCCCCACCCTGATGTTTATTCGTCATCCAATCCGTTCATTAGGTGGGCCACTTTCTGAAGTGGGCCCCCACCAAAAATCAGGCCCATCCAAGACTCAAGTAGCCCACATCAGAGGAAATAGTGGTGATGTAAAGCCTACCATTGAAACCCATTTTTTGGTCCACAGAAGTTTTGGATCAAGCTGAAATTTGTATTTCCCCTTCATCCAAGTCTGTACGACCTTATCAACAGATTAGATGGAAAATATATGTTATGGTGGGCCCCACGTGGGAGCCCATAGTGATGTACGTGTTGTACTCCCACCGTCCAGGCAGACGGTGGAGTCCATGGTGACATATGTGTTGTATTCCCATCGTCCAGTGGACGGTGGGGCCCACTGTGAAGTATCCACACTGTCCACATTATGTGGGTGTAAATGTGTGTATATATATATATATATATATATATATATATATATATATATATATATATATATTATATTATATATAATATTGTATATATTATATATGTATATATGTATATATGTATGATGGTGGGCCTTTATGTGGACCCCCACCATGATGCATGTGTTGCATCCAAATCGTCCATTTATTTTATAAGCTCATTTTATGGCTTGAGCTAAAAATGAGTCAGATCTATGGTTCAAGTGGGCCCACCTTAGTATGTGTATAGGGCCCATGTTGATTTATTTGTGGCCATTCATTGAGGCCCACCTTGGTGTACATATAAGGCCCATGGGATCAGGCCCATTTGACATATATCAGGCCCATGGGATCGGGCCTATTTGACATATATAAGGCCCATGGGATCAGGCCCATTTGATATATATAAGGCCCATGGGATTAGGCCCATTTGACATATATAAGGCGCATTGGATCAGGTTCATTTGACATATATAGGGCTTATGGGATTAGGCCCATTTGATATATATAAGACCCATGGGATTAGGCCCAGTTGACATGTATAGGACCCATGGGAATAGGCCCATTTGATATATATAAGACCCATGGGATTAGGCCCAGTTGACATGTATAGGACCCATGGGAATAGGCCCATTTGATATATATAAGGCCCATGGGATGAGGCCCATTTTGATGTATTCCAAGGCCGTGGGTTAAGGCCCATTGTGATGTACTCTAAGGCCTGCAGATTATAGCCTATTACAATGTACATCAGGCCCATTAATGCGGCCCACTTGCTTGATAACCAGAAGGCCCATGTGATATGGCCCTTTTGATGTATTTAAGGCCCAATGGGAGGTACTTAAGGTCCATTATAATGTGTGATTCCTCCATGATTTGAGTAATGATGTTTTATGGCGGGTCGTGCCTTAGGAGTAATGATGGTTTGACGCTCACATTGTAAATACAATGTTGGTTAAATGTCCGCATTGTATCTCTCCTTAGGGCCCATTGGTAAGCCCATACTAATTGTGTATAGGCCGTCTAGGCTCATCTGCATCGTAAGAGTAGTCCATTACTTTAAAACATGCTTAGTATAATCCCATGACTCATGCTCATACACATCATATGTATGCTTGATATGAGTAGTGACTGATCATAGCATACGCCATTGGGCAGACCATTTACGGGACTCGTTATGAGACAGAGTGCCCCACATGATCGCGCAATACGCGCTGGATTACTACATGATTTGACAGTGTGATTCATGCATCTCGTATATGTGTGACTTGATCACTGCACGCCCTAGTGACATCAGGGTCGTGGCTCCACAGACACTCGTGGATGACTGTATCGGATACCGAAAATACTTAGTTCTGGCACTGTAGGCACTTAGGATGTCCTTGGGTGAAAGTCCCAGAACCTTTTTGGTACCAGTGGTATCAGGAGATGCTCCAAAGTCTAGACCGAGTGGATACATGAGCGCCCGAGTGCCGAATACCAGTAGACCGCGTCTCCCATTATGTCGTGGTCGGTTGGAAGGGGGTGTGGCCTTATCCGCCCGAGTGAGGGTGTTATAAGCTAGACTGAGTTTGACCAGCTTATAAATGAATCCGCTATCGACGAGCCGGGTAGGTATTGACAGACTACTGGTCAGGTGGATATTGAGGTTTATTCCGCTTGCTTGATTGTGCAGCTAGGGAGGAGGCAGTCAGTGCGAAGTGTATTAGACCCCGGTGATATCCAGAGAGGAACTGTACTGATATGTGTACTTGATGATTACTGGTTTGCTTGGACTGCATTTCGCATATGACATTCGGCTACGTAAGCCTCGCATTGCATCGGTGTGGCCGATAGCATTCACGTCTTGCATCACATAGCCTCGGTACGACTAGTTTTATTCATAGACTTACCGTATACTTCCACATTACTCTGACATTGTACACTTGGCGTTTACCATTCACACACACTTACACCACCCTCTAAGCTTTTGTAAGCTTATGCACGATTGTTGTGTGCAGGTAGCGTTGGACAGCAGCAGCGCAGAGGCAGGCGTGTACTTCCGACTATTTTAGAGTTTTTGATCACCTTGTATTTTCCTTTCTGCATTGTACTTAAAGTTTTTGATATAGTGGATATGTAGTGATGTCATTTTGTGACTTGGTTATGCTTGTGGTTATGCTCTATTATAAAAAAATTCATACTAAAAATCCTCCTTGTTGGATCCCAGGATCAGAATCTGGCATGCGAGTGCTGGGATCCAAGAATGGGGCACTACGGAGGTTGTTGGCGTTGGATTCGGCGATCAAAATTCCTGTGAATCTGATTTTCGAGTTTAGGGCATGATATCCCATGGGCCCCGAACACATCGTAATGGGCCACATCCCTTAGGTCTCTCATACATAACATCGGGTCTTGCCATCTGGGCCGAAAATACATCACAATGGGCCACAATCCATGGGCCCTAATACTTAGTGGGTGGAACCTACACATGGGCCTAATATACATCACAGGTGGGCCCTGTACATGGGCCTCATACACAACGAGTTGGGCCTATCAATGGGCCCTAGGGAGAGTGACAATACGAACATTTAACCAACATTAATCTTATAATGTGGACGTCAAACCATCATTGTTCCCAAGGCAAGACCCACCATAAATATCATTACACAACCATGGTGGAATCACACATTGCAATGGGCCTTATGTACATCCCACTGGGCCTCAGCCCATGGGCTTTAAATACTTCAATGAGTTGTAACACATGGGCCTCCTATATATCAAGATTGGCCTCAACGAATGGCCATAACTATATCAAGATGGATCTCCTTAAATGGGCCTTATATATATCAAGATGGGTCTCGACAACGGGCCACGGGCCACAAATACATCAAATGGGCCGCATGACGTGGGCCTCATATATATTAAAGTGGGCCTCAACAACACACTTCATACAACTCAAGGTGGGCCTCCACAATGGGTCATAACTATGGTAAGTGGGTCACATCACATAAGCCACATGTATATCAAACGGGCCACACCCAAATATATGTGGTAATAGGGATTTCCACCATTAGAATTCCTAAGGGTTTAATGGTGGACGTTCAAACCCACAATTTTCTATAATGTGGTCCACCTGATCATAGGTCTGCCTCATTTTTAGTATCAAGCCGTGAGACGGGCTTTCAAAATGGTTGTACGGTTTGGATGCAACACATGTATCATGGTGGATCCCATAGGGATGGAAAGAATGGATGGCATATATGAGGTACATACCTCAAGGTGGGGCCCACACTAATGGAAGGTGTGGGTCACAAAACATACATAAGTGGGTCCCATGTGGGGTGTAAGACCCGTATCCTAGACCGTACAATTCTGTAGACTTCCACGGTCTTCCTGATCGAATTCCTACAACCTTCGACCCTTAACCGGCATTTGCGTGCGACCCTGATTCACACGCCATCAACCCGAGTCGACTCAACCTAAGATTGGTACCTTAGCGACTGTGTCGTCTTAGCGGTTCTGATGCCGTGACTCACGCCCTAATCCAATACTCTAGCCAGGAGATGCAGGCCAGCATTCGGTGCGAGGAAAATATCACGCGTACCAATTCTAAGAGAATCTCTACGACTAGTCACATCAATCCATCAATCAATCAATCCCATCATGTTAAGTACATGTCAAGTATACATCACCTCTCACCCTTCCCCAAGCAACCCCTAAAGTCAAAAGTTTCTTACAAGCCCATACCTTTCTTACACCAAAAACTCCAAAAGTCAAAAAGTTCTTACACACACATCACTAACCTCACCCATCACTCCATCACCCATCCCACTCTCTCTCCTTACAATCCTCTCTCTCTCATTTCTCAAGCTCATTTCCAAGCAGCCAAAGTGATCACACGTCCAAGCTCTTCCATGTGAGAGAAAAGTGATTTTTGGTGGCCCACTTTCCCATCCCTTAACCTTCATCCTAGCCATTCAAAACTCATCTCCCTCCATCAAAGTGAAGCTTAAGGAGATTGGCTTTCCAACGGACCAAGAAGATCAAGCGGTGGGTGCTTCTATAGGCTAGTTTTCCTATTTTTATAATGGGCCAAGTGAGGCGCCTACCGATCAATGGTATGGATCTCACTTTGGACCCAAAGATGTGGTCGATGGCCCACCTTGATTATCCATACCATTCCATGATGGGGCCATTCTCCATGGACCCCATCATGATATTTACCTTCCTAGCTTATATATGGGTCATTTAGACTGTCTATTTTCATGGAGAAGGGATCTCCACCGTTGGATTTCAATTTTATGGGCCCACATGTTATGGGACCGACTTGATGTATGATTAAATGCTTGAAACAAAGGGCCCATAGTACTGGGGTCCCTCCATCACGTGTGTCCTACTCTCTCTCTCTCTCTCTCTCTCTCTCTCTCTCTCTCTCTCTCTCTCCCTCTCTTTTTTATTTATTTTTCTTGTGATAATATGGCCTTGTGGCCCACTTGGATGGACCCCACCATGAAGTATCATCTGGAAAACACAAATATAAACTTAGTTTAAAGCTTTGTGTGGACCATTCATATGGGCCCCAACTTGATGTATTTTTTTAATCCACGCCGTCCATCCTTTTCCTTAGATCATTTTAGGCGTTGAGCCGAAAAATGAAGCTGATCCGATGTTCTGGTGGGCCATAGCATAGCAAATGGTGGTTTTCACCGTTAAAAACCTACCTGACTTTTCTATACCCCAAAATATATTGAATATTGGGCTTGTTTGTCTTGTCTTAAGATATGAAAAGCAGTGGGTGGGGTGGATTCCTCCGACGCGGGCCCCACGTATGAAAAACCATGAGAATTCCATTTTTAAAAAAAAATATGTAAGAGAGAGAGCAATAAGCCTGCTGATGTCAGAGACGCAGGTAGCGCCTGCGCTCGTGGCGGGCGGCCAAATGGCAGGGACCCATGGTCCCAATCGTGGGCCCCATCTTGATGTTTATTTGTCATCCAATCCATTCATAAGGTGGGCCCTCAGGGCAGTGGGCCACCCTCCAAAAATTAGGCACATCCAACGCTCAGGTGGCCCACATCATAGGAAACAGTGGGATTGAACGTTTACCATTGAAACCTTTTTCTGGGCCACAGAAGTTTCAGATTAATATGAAACTTATTTTTCCTCCTCATCCAGGTCTGTGTGTGACCCTATTAATAGTTTGGATGTAAAATAAACGTTATGGTGGGCCCCACGTGGGACCCACAATAATATAAGTGTTTTATTCACACTGTGCACCGACGGTGGAACCCACCATGGTCTATGTGTTCTGTCACCACCGTCCACACCACTAGATGGTGGGACCCTGATGATGCATGTGTTCTCTCCACCATGATTTATGTGTTTTATCCTCACTGTCCACACCTGGACGGTGGGACCCACCATGATGCATGTGCTGCATCCAAACCGTTCATCCATTGTAAAAGCTCATTTTTATGGCATGAGCTAAAGAATGGGCCAGATCCGTAGTTCGGTGGGACCCTCCATGATGCAGTGCTGCATCCAAACCACCCATTTAATTGGTAGGCCTTCATGGGACCTACCATAATGCTTGTGTTGCATCCCATTTGTCCACCCATTTTGAAAGCTCATTTTATGGCATGAGCTAAAGAATGAGCCAGATCCATAGTTCGGTGGACCCCACTCTTGTTGCATGTGTTGCATCCAAACGGTCCAACCATTTGGCAAGCTTGTCTTAATAGGCTTGAGACTAAAAATAAGATAGATCCAAGGTTCAAGTGAACCCCACCATCTATGTAGACAGTGACATCCACCATCCAAAACTTTTAAGGGCCACCTGTGATGTATAAAGGCCCATGTGTAGGGCCAACATGTTGCATATTTTTGGCCCATTTAGAAGGCCCACTGGGATGTATTTGGAGCCCATGGGTTGAGGCCCATTGTGATATATTCAAGGCCCATTATTGAGGCCTACCTTGATGTGTATAAGGCCCATTATTGAGGCCCACCGTGATGTGTATGAGGCCCGTTGTTGAGGCCCACCTTGACATATATGAGGACTATATGATGAGGCCCATTTGATGTATTTAAGGCCCATGGGTCGAGGCCTAATGGGATGTATAAAAGGTCTATTACATTTTGTGATTCCACCATGGGTTATGTAATGACATTTATGGCGGGCCATGCCTTGGGAGCAATGTTGGTTAGATGTTTACATTGATGTGCAATGATGGTTAAATGTCCTCATTGTAACCTTCCCGTAGGCTTTGTTAGGCCTATTCGCACCATTCTCTAAGTGGGTTAACCCAAATAAGTGGGCCTCATTCGCCATGGACGGATGACTCCGTGCCATCAGATTTGATATAACCACGGTCGTGGGCTGATCTTTATATTATGGTTGATCAGCTGTTATTCTATGGACCCCGCCTTGTTTATATGCAGACTGTCGGTGCTGATTATCGATGCTGATTATCAATACCGATTATTGAGGCCAATTCCATTATCAAGGCCGAGTATCGAGGCCTATTTCGATTGCCAAGGCCGATTGTCGAGACCTATATGATGTATATGTAACCCGTAGTTAAGGCCCATTGTGATGTATTTGGGGCCTATGGGCAAAGCCCATTGTGATGTATATTAGGCCCATGATGCATAGCCTATTTGATGTATTCGAGACCCATGTGCGGGGCCCACATATCATGTATTTGAGGCCCATGAGTAGGGCCCACCTATTATGTATATGTGGCCCATTATGATTTATTTGAGGCCCAGGTACGAGGCCCATCGTGATATATTTAAGACCCATGGGACGTAGCCCAATGTGGTGTATTCGAGGCCCATGGGATGTGGCCCATTACGATATATTCGGGGCCCATGGGATATGGTCCATTGTAATGTACATGCGGCCGGTATATGAGGACCATTATGATGTTACATATGACCTTATGTGAGGACTAATGTAATGCATGTGAGGCTTATGTGATGAGGCCCACTTTGAGATACTTGAGGCCCATTAGTGCGGCTCATTGATGCAACGCACTTGATGTGTATGAGGCCCATTAGTGCGGCCTATTGATGCAGTCCACCTATTGTATATGAGGCCCATGAGCGAGGCCCATCATGATGTATTTAAGGCCCATGGGACGTGGCCCATTGTGATATATTTTTAGCCCATATGATGAGGCCCGACTTGATGTATATTAGGCCCGTGTGAGCGGCCCATTGCGATGAATATTAGACCCATGAGATGCGACCCACTTGAGGTATATGTGGCCCATGAGTGAGGACTATTGTGATGTGTATTAAGCTCTTAAGTGAGGCCCATGGTGTTGTATATTTGGCCCTTGTGTGAGGCCATGAGTCCACTGTATGTTAGGCTCTATATGGGTCATTCCTTGGGGGCAATGTTGGTTAAATGTCCACATTTTTTAGGTTGATTGTCAATGCTGGTTATTAACACCGATTATGAGTATGTGACAGCATAACATCATGATACATGCCCATACGCATCATCTGCATGTTTGATATGATGTGTGGTTGACCATTGCATATGTCATTGGGCAGATTATTATGAGACTCCCCGATAGGCGGATGTTATCTCACGTGAGCGCACGGAATGCACAGGACTGATGCGTGACTGAATTGTATGACTTAGGCATCTTGCATTGTGACTTATAATTACTGTACGCCCTAGCGACATCAGGGCCGTAGCCTCCACAGACATATCGTGGATGGCCAGATGGGACACCGAAAATCTGTTCGAGCATCGTGATGCCATAGATGGCCCTATGTAAAAATCCCTAAACACCCTCTTGGTACCAGAGGATGCCCCAACGTCGAGACCGAGTGGATATACATGAGCGCCCGAGTGCCGAATACCAGGAGGCCGCGTCTCCCACTGTGCCGTGGTTGGTTGGGAGGGGGTGTGGCCTTACCCGCCCGAGCGTAGGGGGCATTACTAGGATGAGTTTGACCAGCTTGAGGAATGGGTCCGCTATGCCAAATAGGTATTGATAGACTATTGGCTAGGTAGATAGTGAGGTTTCTTACGCTCACTTGGACTGTACGGCTAAGGAGAGCGGTAGTGTCATTTGGAGTGTAATAGACCCCGGTGATTTCCCAGAGAGTAACCGTACTGATATGTGGACTTATTGAGCAGGAATTGCATATCCATTCATTCATTCATTCACTATCCACTCAGGCTGGTGGTGCGTAACTATTTGTTACGTGTACCCTCGCATGGCCAGAATTTCGGTTGGGCGCGTGACTAACCTGAGATCAGGAGTTTACCACATTGAGTCGGCCTATCCAAATTTAGGTATGGGACTGGTTTAGATAGAAGTCCCTTGTGGTGGACCCCGTAGCCTATGATATTATGTACTACCATCCCGACTTCACATTCCAGCATGGTCATTTCATTCGCACTGCATATTACATTACATCCGCAGTACTTAGCATTTTGGGTTACTATATTTGTACACTTATATTTCCTAGATGAGGTTAATGGTATTCGTGGCTCGTCAGGATTTGCATATTGCATTGCATCCTCGGCATTTGATATTTGGCTCTTTAGGACTCCTTATTGCATAGTTGTTATATATTGTGTATTCTTATATTGATTAACTTATGGACTTGTCCATATTTTCGCTTACTCTGATATCGTACGATTCATGATCTTATTAGTATTTCCACGTATCCGGATGTTGAATGATTTATGTGCTTTATTGTATGCTTAGCACTTACCTTACACACTTCCACCACCCTCTAAGCTTTTGTAAGCTTATGCACAATAAATGCGTGCAGGTGGCGTTAGGTTGCAGTAGTTTGGGCTTGGAGTGTGCAGCTATCTTCTGGAGCTTTAATTTCAATATTGAAATTGCGGTGAAGGCCGCTTTAGTTGAAGTAGGAATAGGTTAGTATATCCTAGAGGGGGGTGAATAGGACTTTTTAAAGATTTATAAGTTATTTTTCAATCCTATCTCACTAATCCTATCACAGAGTATAAATTAGGATTACTCAAGAATTAACTCTATTGGCTTCTAAGCCTAATAAAGGATCCATTTACAAACTATTTAAAGGACAAACAATGTGTAGATGAGATTGTGATGGATATGACTGTGTGTGCATAGAATGTGATCATATATAAAGACATGCAAGGCAATCACATAAATGAAAGATAATATCAATCTCAAACACAGTCATTTTATAGTGGTGCGATGACTTGTCTACTCCAGTCCCAGCTTCCACACTCAACCCTTGAGTGACCGGATTTCACTAAGGAGGTTTCCCATGGTTCACCTCAAACCTAAAGTTTTAAATCAGGTTCACCTTCAACCTTTATAGAGGTTTTTACTCGGTTCACCTCAAACCCTGGAGTTTTGCTGGCGTACTCCTAACCAGATGTTTATGCCCACACAGGACAAGGGTCCACACAACGCACCCTGAGGTTTCTACTCGATTCACCTCAAACCCTGGAGTTTTACTGGCGTACTCCTAACCAGATGTTTATGCTCTTCACAGAGCAAGGGTCCACATAACGCACCCCACACGTATACTCCCGTCGGAGGCCTCCTTCGAGGACTTTAAATGGTGAACAACACTTAAAACCTAATCCTAAAAAGGAATGATTTCAAGTGTCCTCTGGACTCTTAGTACTTACAGATAAGTTGATGAGTCTCTTTCAGCGCAATGATGAAGATCTCCTTCTTGTTGATGAAGAATCTTCAGCTCCCTTGATCCACAACACAAAGATGTATATATGCTAGGCTTAGGTTAGGTCAAGGCTATGATGGAATACCACTCTCTGAAGATTTTTCTATAAGGAAGATAGAGAGGTTCCCATCATCTATGCATTCAAGGCATCCCAGCTTAATGATATGTCATTAAGGTAGTAGCTGAAGGATCGTTGAATGCGGAAGTTCATTCTCCAATCCACTCTATGAGATATCAATAATGAGGGTGGATTGGAGGATGAACTTCCTGAGAGAAAGGGCTTGGGTAAATGATAGGAAGGTTAAAACACTCTAAAGCACTCTCTGCTTTCTCTGCCAGCAATGAAGACAACTCTCTCTATTTATAGGCAAAAGGTTCCAACGGATATAAACGGCCATATTTATGATAGAGTTCGATATTATCGATCAGTCGTCGATATGATCGAGCGTATACTCTTGATTGTATCAGCCGACCTCTCGATGATACAAACTCAATTGTCATTTCACTTTTGAAAACCTTCCGCCAACTGGTCGATGGGATCGATACACACATCGATGTTATCGGATTTCGAATTTCGATTCCATCGAGTGATGGTTCGATCTATCGACAGGTGAAAAAATAAGAGAGAAGCCTTGAAGAATTTCAGGGTCACAGATATGATCAGGGAAACAGTCGATGTCATCGAAATTTGTACATCGATTATATCGGAGACCTTATCGATGGGATCGAGAAATCGTATAGATTTACATGTAAGCTTGTTAGACGATTTATGTCCTGACTCGATCCAATCGACTTAGTCTCGATATGATTGATATATGAATATTGATTTATCGACAGACACCCCGATCAACATTAAAAGCAACCTGAAATTCATGCTGGTGAGAACATTCGCCCCACAGTCGATATGATTGATTGACTCCCGATATGATCGATATTTGAGTTCAGATTGAATCGGACAGTCATCGATATATCGAAGCAAGTGTTAGTTTTCTTTAAAAAAATAGGGGCGTCGAAAAGCAGTCTGTCGATGTGATCGATCCACTTCAGATATAATCGATTTTCGAATATCGATGATATCGACACGAAGGTCGATATATCGATAAATCGTCCAGAAGATTGTTTGATTGCTGGACGCTTATTATCCTCACTCGATTGTATCGCTTGATATGCTGAGGACATCGACAGAACTGGCCGATCATATCGAAGGGGTAATCGATATAATCGACAGTGTAAGAAAAACTTCACCGATTTTTCTTTTTGATAAAAAGCTTTCTTACACAGAAACCCTAAGATGTTCTAGTTCTTTTTAAGGGTTTAATCACCTGGTGTTTTGGGACATGGGATGTGAGGCTATGATTTACCTTTTGGCGAGCTTCCACACATCCAGATGAGGCAGACGCTTGACTTGATCTTCTTGTTAGGTGCTGTCATCCGACTGACTCAACTTACAACGTAATTGACAAACCAGGGCACATAATAGGTGCACTTTCAATCTCCCCCTTTGTCAATTACGTGATAAAATCCCCAAAATACCCTAAGAACATATCTAGACAGATATATCCTAAATTGTATGTACATGTATTAACACAATTTTACAAATTCTAAACACCCATGTACACAACAAATAAATTCTCCCCCTTAATTCAAAAACTCTCCCTTTCTTGTTGCGGCTGCTCCCCCTAACACCTGTAACAAAGATATACAATTTTCGCTCGGGGTGTTTTGAATTGTTCTCCCCCTATTTGTCGGTCATTGGCAAAGGTATAAGATGTGATATTGACTGAAGATTGAAGCATATGGGAGAACCATAGAAATAGATGTATATAGATGAGAACACTGTAAAACATACATCAATGAAGACAGAAGGAATTTAGAGAAAAACAAGAAGCTTAGTCACTTTAACAGTAACAAGAATGGCAATGAAATATGAATTAGAATCAGCCATATTAACCAGTATCAAAAATATATATATATGCTGCCACAGACAGCAGTGCCGCTAGTTGTCCAAGAATAATTTCATAAGGACAGCAGAGGTATAGGATAGTCAAAGGCCAACTGGTATGATCGATTGTGTTTGAGGAATTCATGTATCACTCCCAGTTGGTATGATCCCCCAAGATGTAGAATATTTTGCCACCCAATTACTTCAAGAAGGAGATCAACACAAAAAGGCTCAACTGCACTATGGAGCACTAGTCGTTCACTGATGATAGATGGACGATTTTCCGGATGATACCGATGGAAATTTGATTGGATGCTTGTCTCTTCTAAAGATTGGAAGTGAGCTTTACCTTTCCTTGAGGTCATGTTCGAAGAGATAAAATGCTGATAAAGACTGAAGGAGCAAGAGAAGAAATGAGTTCGAGTGCGCCTTTCTCTTTATATAGCAGATTTATCGATTGTATATCGATCATATCGAGTGGTTATCGATTGCATCGTTGAACTGTCATTCCAAAACAAGCTCGATGAACAGTTTCGATGGAATCGATTATAAAGTCGATACTGTGCAGACAACATCAAGACTAAAAAGATTTTGACTTATATTAACCATGAGCAACTCAGCCCTTAAGATTTTCAATGAGTACCATGAGTTTAGACACCTTATCAATGCGAACAAACACCAATTGACTTTTGGAGGTCACAGAACCTATTTGTATCAAGAGGCTTTGTAAGGATATCGGCAAGTTGCTTTTCAGTAGTAACATATTCTAATACAATGGTCTTTTCTTCGACAAGTTCTTGGATAAAATGATGACGGATGTCAATATGCTTGGTTCGAGAGTGCTGAACTGGGGTTTTAGAGATGTTTATAGCACTAGTATTGTCATAAAAGAGACTCATTGTAGATTGATCAATCCTGTAGTTGAACAGCATCTGTTTCATCTAGAGAAGTTGAGCACAACAGTTTCCTGCAGCTATATATTCAGCTTCTGCAGTAGATAATGAGATTGAGTTTTGTTTCTTGCTTTGCCAGGAAACTAAAAAATTTCCAACATAAAAGCATCCACCACTTATTGATTTTCGATCATCCAAATTTCCTGCCCAATCCGCATCTGAATATCTTGCAATAATGGTGGAGGTTTCATGTGGATACCATAGTCCAAAGGTGGTTGTCCCTCCAACATACTTGATAATCCTTTTAACTGCTGTTAGGTGAGATTCCTTAGGATCTGCTTGATAATGAGCACATATCCCAACACTAAAGGATATATCTGGACGGCTGGCAGTTAGATATAGCAGACTTCCGATCATACTTCGATAAAGATGCTGGTCCACACTTTTGCCATTAGTATCTTTTGACAGTTTTAGAGTAGTACTCATAGGCGTGTGATAAGTCCGACCAGATTCAAGCCCAAATTTTTTCACTAGGTCTTTAGCATACTTGGTTTGATTTATGAACACTCCATCATCCAGCTGTTTGACCTGTAACCCTAGGAAGAAATTCAATTCACCAACCATGCTCATTTCAAATTCTGATTTCATGAGGTTGACGAATTTGAATGCCTCATCTCCGCATGTTGATCCAAACACAATATCATCCACATAAATTTACGCAATAAGTAATGAGTCCTTTGTTCTATGGGTGAATAGTATTTTGTCTACACTTCCTCTGTGAAATTCATGGTCTTGGAGAAACTTCGTTAGTCGTTCATACCAAGCACGTGGTGCTTGTTTGAGTCCATACAGAGCTTTGTCCAAACGGTAAACATAATGGGGATGCTTAGGGTCTGAAAATCCTTTTGGTTGTTCCACATATACTTCTTCAGCAAGATCCCCATTAAGAAATGCACTCTTAACATCCATTTAAAATAATTTGAATTTTAGAGCACAAGCAACAGACATTAGAATCCTAATGGATTCTAGACGTGCAATAGGGGCAAATGTTTCATCAAAATCAATTCCTTCAATCTGTGAGTATCCCTGAGCAACCAATCTAGCTTTATTTCTAATTACATTCCCTGATTCGTCAGATTTATTTTTGAAGACCCATTTTGTTCCAATGACATTAGTATCTGTTGGTCTAGGAACTAGTTTCCATACCTCATTTCTCTGAAATTGTTAAAGTTCTTCTTGCATGGCATTTGTCCAGTATTCATCTTGAAGAACTTCAACAATATTTTTAGGTTCAATTTTTGAAGTAAAACAGAAGTGACTATAGACATTGTCTATTTGTCGTCTAGTTCTTACACCGACATTAGGGTCTCCAATAATTTGGTCTTGAGGATGATCTTTGATGACAGGTTTGTCTGATGATTGTTGAGGTTCATCCAATAATGAAGATTTGTTATCTGATTTTTTGGGTATGCATGAATCTACATCATCGTCTATATCATTCACAGGAGAATTCATATCTTAAAGATGATCATCAATTACCACATTCGCCGATTCTTGAATAGTAAGGGTTCTTAAGTTGTACACTCTATAAGCACGACTATTCATGGCATATCCAAGAAAAATGCCTTCATCACTTTTAGATTCAAACTTCCCTAGATGATCCCTATCCTTTATAATGTAGCATTTACTACTAAAGACCCGAAAATATTTCACATTTGGCAGCTTCCCATACCATAGTTCATATGGAGTTTTGTTCAGACCTACTCTAAGATATACTCTGTTTATGATGTAGCAGGCGGTATTGACAGCTTCTGCCCAAAAACTCTTTGTCATGTCCTTTCCATTTAGCATGACAGACCCCATTTCTTGCAATACTCGATTTTTCCTTTCAGCAACCCCATTTTGTTGAGGGGTTTTTGGAGCTAAAAATTCATGATGAATTCCTTTATCATTGCAGTATTTTTCAAATTCATAATTTTTGAATTCACCACCATGATCACTTCTGATACGTTTTATATCATATCCTTTCTCATTTTGAATTTATTTTGCCAAGATAACAAATTTTTCAAAAGCATTTGATTTTTCTCGAAGAAATGCAACCCAAGTAAATCTAGTGTAGTCATCTACTATCACCAAAAAGTATCTTTTCGTGCCATAACTTTTCACTTTAGTAGGACCCACCAGATCCATATGGAGTAGATCCAAGGGCTTTGTTGTAGCTATGGTGGTTGTCTTTTTATGTCCAACTTTTATCTGTTTTCCTTTTAGGCATTCCACGCATACTACTTTTTCTTCTTTTCTAATTCTAAGAAGGCCTCTAACCAAGTTTTTTGAGCTAAGTCTAGCTAAATTTCGGTAATGGACATGTCCCAACCTTTGATGCCATAATCTTGATTCATCCTTCACAGCCATGTTACATTTTGTGGACAAACCCTTATCATTGGTACTTTCAATAATATAACAGTTATCACTAGTCCGTGTACCTTTTATGAGGAATTTTCCTGTGTGATCTATTATTTTACACACATCTTTTGAGAAGGTGACCAAATGTTCCTTGTCACAGATTTGAGAGATACTAAGGAGATTATGTCTCAGACCTTCAACATAGAGAACATTTTTAATTTTTGAAAGACCTGGTACTCCTATTGTTCCTTGTCCGACAATTCTGGCCGAGTTACCATCTCCAAATGTGACTGATCCACCATCGAAGTTTGAGTATGAACAAAAATGAGTACGAACACCAGTCATGTGTCTGGAACACCCACTATCAAGATACCACTTTGAACAATTACCAGCTTTCAGAGCGGTGTGGATTACAAGGTAATTTTGATCTGTCACATCCTCTGGAACTTTCTTGACCATGATTCCTACTTCAGTCAAGATCACTCTCTAGGCGGTGAAGCCCTTAAAGAGAGACCCGCTCTGATACCAATTGAAATTGCGGTGAAGACTGCTTTAGTTGAAGTAGGAATAGGTCAGTATATCCTAGAGGGGGGTGAATAGGACTTTTTAAAGATTTATAAGTTATTTTTCAGTCCTATCTCACTAATCCTATCACAGAGTATAAAATTAGGATTACTCAAGAATTAACTCTATTGGCTTCCAAGCCTAATAGAGGATCCAATCATAAACTATTTAAAGGACAAACAATGTGTAGATGAGATTGTGATGGATATGACTGTGTGTGCATAGAATGTGATCATATATAAAGACATGCAAGGCAATCACATAAATGAAAGACAATATCAATCTCAAATACAGTCATTTTATAGTGGTTTGACGACTTGTCTACTCCACTCCCGGCTTCCACACTCAACCCTTGAGTGACCGAATTTCACTAAGGAGGTTTCCCATGGTTCACCTCAAACCTAAGGTTTTAAATCAGGTTCACCTTCAACCGTTACAGAGGTTTCTACTCGGTTCACCTCAAACCCTGGAGTTTTGCTGACGTACTCCTAACCAGATGTTTATGCCCACACAGGACAAGGGTCCACACAACGCACCATGAGGTTTCTACTCGGTTCACCTCAAACCCTGGAGTTTTGCTGGCGTACTCCTAACCAGATGTTTATGCTCTCCACAGAGCAAGGGTCCACATAACACACCTCGCACGTACACTCCCATCAGAGGCCTCCTTCGAGGACTTCAAATGGTGAGCAACACTTAAAACCCAATCCTAAAAAGGAATGATTTCAAGTGTCCTCTGGACTCTTAGTACTTACAGATAAGTTGATGAGTCTCTTTCAGCGCAATGATGAAGATCTCTTTCTTGTTGATGAAGAATCTTCAGCTCCCTTGATCCACAACACAAAGATGTATATATGCTAGGCTTAGGTTGGGTCAAGGCTATGATGGAATACCACTCTCTGAAGATCTTTCTATAAGGAAGTTAGAGAGGTTCTCATCATCTATGCATTCAAGGCATCCCAGCTTAATGATATGTCATTAAGGTAGTAGCTGAAGGATCCTTGAATGCGGAAGTTCATTCTCCAATCCACTCTATGAGATATCAATGATGAGGGTGGATTAGAGGATGAACTTCCTGAGAGAAAGGGCTTAGGTAAATGATAGGAAGGTTAAAACACTCTAAAGCACTCTCTGCTTTCTCTGCCAGCAATGAAGACAACTCTCTCCATTTATAGACAAAAGGTTCCAACGGATATAAACGGTCATATTTATGACAGAGTTCGATATCATCGATCAGTTGTCGATATGATCGAGCGTATACTCTCGATTGTATCGGCCGACCTCTCGATGATACAAACTCAATTGTCATTTCGCTTTTGGAAACCTTCCGTCAATTGGTCGATGGGATCAATACACACATCGATGTTATTGAATTTCGAACTCCGATTCCATTGAGTGATGGTTCGATCTATCGACAGGTGAAAAAATAAGAGCGAAGCCTTGAAGAATTTCAGGGTCACAGATATAATTGGGGAAACAGTCGATGTCATCGGAATTTATACATCGATTATATCGGAGACCTTGTCGATGGGATCGAGAAATCGTATAGATTTACATGTAAGCTTGCTAGACGATTTATGTCCTGACTCGATCCAATCGACTTGGTCTCGATATGATCGATATATGAATATCGATTTATCGACATGCACCCCGATCAACATTAAAAGAAACCTGAAATTCATACTAGTGAGAACATGCGCCCCACAGTCAATATGATCGACCGACTCCCGATATGATCGATATTTGAGTTCAGATTGAATCGGACAGTCATCGATATATCGAAGCAAGTGTTAGTTTTCTTTAGAAAAATAGGGGCGTCGAAAAGCAGTCTGTCGATATGATCGATCCACTTCAAACATAATCAATTTTCGAATATGGATATATCGACACGAAGGTCGATATATCGATAAATCTTCCAGAAGATTGTTTGATTGCTGGATGCTTATTGTCCTCACTCGATTGTATCGATTGATATGCCGAGGACATCGACAGAGCTGGCCGATCATATTGATGGGGTAATCGATATAATCGACAGTGTAAGAAAAACTTCACTGATTTTCTTTTTTGATAAAAAGCTTTCTTACACAGAAACCCTAAGATGTTCTAGTTCTTTTTAAGGGTTTAATTACCTGGTGTTTTGGGACATGGGATGTGAGGCTATGATTTACCTTTTGGTGAGCTTCCACACATCTAGATGAGGCAGACACTTGACTTGATCCTCTTGTTAGGTGCTGTCGTCCGACTGACTCAACTTACAATGTAATTGACAAACCAGGGCACATAATAGGTGCACTTTCAAATATATGTATTTTCCCTTCAGCATTGTATTCAAATGATTATATTAGTAGATATGTGATGATGATGTTGCCTTTGTGATTTGGGTAAACTTGTGGTTATGCTTATTTTGAGTTAAAAGTACATGGGGCCCACCATAACGTTTATTTTCCACCCGACCCACTGTAATGTTTATTTTCCACCCAACCAGTGGGTATAAGGTCACATGGACCTGGGCCCACTATGATGTTTATTTGCATCCAATCTGTCCGGGCCCACGGTGATGTTTACTTACCACCCAAACTATTCATAAGGACACGTGGACCAAGGATCCACAGTGATGTTTGTTTGCCATCCAACCGGTTGATAAGGTCACGTGAGCAAGGGCCCACTATAACATTCATTTTCCATCCACCCTATTGAAAGGTCACCTGGACAGAGCCACTGCAATGTTTATTTACCCACCAAACTTTTGGTACGATTACGTGGTCCTAGGGTCCACCGTGATGTAGTTCACAAATCCAACCCATTCATTGTGTGTGTCCCACCAATTTAAGGGTCCAAACCGAGTTTCATGTGGATCCAAGCTGCATGTGGATCCCAGCATTTGATTCCACGTGGTTTGGCATACCATCGTATGAATGGTGATGGTGTGGGCCATCCGAGAACTATTTATGGCTGATTTTTGGAGCCAACGCATCGTTAAAGGGGACCTATTAAATGAACGGCATGGATGTAGAACATACATCATAATAGGGTCCACAACTGGGGCCAATGGAGCCCACCCTTTTTAACGTTGGACGTCCAGACTCCTCTGGACGTTAAGGTAGCACATGCATGCTATATATATATATATATATATATATATATATATATATATATATATATATATATATATATATATATATATATAAATTATCCTAGGTGGGACCCACATTAACCAGATCTACCCCGTCCATTGTATGTGTCTCACAAAATTAGGGGTCCAAACCAAGTTTCAGGTGGGTCCATGCTTCTTGTAGACCCCAGCCATCATTTTTCCAAGTTTTAACGTAAAATACTAGCATTCTCAATGCCACGGCCCGCCAGATAATTGGATCGGTCTCATTTTTCGACTCAACGCATAAAATGAGCTTGGGAATGAAATGGACGGCGTGGACTAGAACCATACATCAAGGTGGGGCCTGTATGAGTGGCCCATCCAAAAGCCTTAACATAAAGTACATTTTTTGTTGTTAATACCCCCACTGTTTGTTCGCACTCCACTACACGTCTAGCGTCCAGGGACACTGGACGGACTGTGTGGGTAGATATATCATCAAGGTGGGTCCCACGTGTGGGGACCACGGTTGGTGGGTCCCATGTGGACGTGGCCCACTTGATCAACCTGATATTAATGTTTTTCCCATCCTCATTTAGGTAGGGCTCACATGGTTTGGACGGTTGGATAAGGCATATATCAAGGTGAGGTCCATCTGAGTGGGCCACACATCACACAAAAATAAAAGAGAGGGAGAGAGAAGCACCCACCTCTAGATCTTGAATTCCTCCTTCCTCCAATAGGTCTTAGAGCTTCAAGGAAAGAATTTCAACGGTTGAGATTGGTTTCGGAGGGTGGAGATGAGAGATAGAAAGGTGGGCCACACTAGCTCCTCTCATGGAGCCATGGACGTTGGGTGCTCTCATGGGGTGTTGCTTGAAAATGGAGAGAGAGAATGAGAGGGAGGGAGGGGTGATGGGAGAGAGGGATGGATGGGTGTACTTAGGTAAGGGATATAGTTGACTTTTAAGGGTTGCTTTTGTACTTGGGGATGAGATAGATTAATGTGTGTACTTTGACAAGTGAAGTGATTGATGTGATGGATTTTTTAAGAATTATAATGCGTGGCATTTTTCTTCGAACTGAACGTGGGTCCACATCTCTTAGCTTGGGTATCGGCTCGTCGCGTAATACGCAGCATCGGAACCACACCTACGGCGCGGTCGCAATGATATAAGTCTCGGGTCGAGCCGACTCAGACCGATAGGATCTGTCTCAAGATCACACGCAGACGCCGATTACAGATCACGAATCGTCGAAATTCGACCGGGAGGACCGCGAAGGCATACGGAACGGTACGGGATAGGATACGGGTCTTACAGCTCTCCCCACCAAATAAAAATTTTGTCCTCGAAATTTACAGAACAGGCGAGGGAAGAGGAAATATCATCGAATGTATATGTCAAAGCACAATCATTCTAACAAAGGATTAAGATAGTGCCATCTAATCTCAACCTCGCTCACCCAAGTCGCATCATCAACACTATGGTGACCCTACTAATCTTTAGATTTCAGATGAGGAATGATTGAAACTGGAGTACTATACAGCCTCACAATATCTACAGTAGGGAGCTATGTCAAAAAATCTCTAAGTTATTCGAACTCGGGGATCTAACCATGCTGTCACGCCCCAAACCCGAAAATCGGATTCACAGGAATCCCGATCGCCGAATCCGATGCTGACAGCCTCCGTAGTACCCCATTCTCGACTCCTAGCATTCATATACCAGATTTTCGATCCTGGAATTCTACAAGGAGGATTTTTTTTATACATTTAACTAGTAATAAGCATAACCACAAGTTTACCCAAATCACAAAGGCAACATCATCATCACATATCCACTAATATAATTATTTGAATACAATGCTGAAAGGGAAATATATATGTCAAAATTAAAGCTCCAGAAAACAGCTGCACGCTGTAAGCTCAATGCTGCCGCAACCTAACATCACCTGCACGCATCTATCGTGCATTAGCTTATAGAAAGCTTAGAGGGTGGTGTAAGTGTGTGCCCATGGTAAGTGCCAAGGATTTAATACAATACCATAATCATACAATACCAAAAAACTAAAAACCATAAACCATATGATGTCTGAATAAGCCGAAACACTGACAAGAGCAGGAATTATCAGAGTAAGCAGAAATACTGACAAGATTATAATCATGCGATAACAGAATAAGCGGAAGTATGAACAAGTCCTCAAGTCAATCAATATCAGAATACGCAATATAGGGCAGCTATGCAAATGATGAGTCATAGATAATCAAATGTCGAATGACAAGGATATAATGTAATACACAATTCGAAAGAGCTAACAAATATCATCACTCTCATCTAAGACACAGGAATACAGAAACATAACAACCCACAATGTCACACGTCGAAGATGTAATGGAATATGCAGTATATGGTGCTAATGGAATGACCATGCTGGAGTGTGATGTCGGGATGATAGTACGTAGTATCGCAGGCTATGGGGTCCACCACAAGGAACCTCTATCCAAACCAGTCCCATACCTAAATTTAGATAGTCTGACTCAATGTGGTAAACTCCTGATCTCAGGTTAGTCGCGCGCCCAACCGAAATCCTTGCCATAACGAAGATACACAACAATTAGTTACGCGCCACCAGCCCGAGTGGATAGTGAATGGATGAATGAATGAGTATGCAACTCCTACTCAGTAGCCTGTCAGCACAGTAGCCTACCAACCACTGGTAGCTCGCCCAGTGTAGTAGCTCGTCCAGGCCTCAGCCCCACCCACATCAGCGTCCACCCACGTGCGCCCGCCCACATGCACAACAGTGACGGGGTGTCATAATATCATGTCAGTCCTCATATCAGTACGGTTCCTCTCTGAAAAAATCACTGGGGTCTATTACACTTCACACCACCTGCCGCCCCAATCAAGCACACAACTGGATAAGTGGAAAAGACCTCACTGTTCGCCTGTCAGTAATCTGCCAATACCTACCCGGCTCGCCGATAGCAGACCCATTCCTCGAGCTGGTCAAACTTAGCCTAGTCATGCCTACTCCCTCGGGCGGGTAAGGCCGCACCCCCTTCCAACCGACCACGACACAGTGGAGAGCGCAGCCATCTGGTAATCGGCACTCAACGCTCATCTACCCACTCGGTCTAGATGTTGGAGCATCCTCTAGAACCAAGAGGGTGTTTAGGGATTTTCACCCAGGGTCATCTATGGCGGCCCGTTGCTCGAACAGATTTCTGGTGTCCCATCTGGCCATCCACGATATGCATGTGGAGGCTACGGCCCTGATGTCACTAGGGCGTACAGTAATCACAACACAATGCAAGATGCATGAGTCATACAATCCAATCATGCATCAATCCTGCACATGTCATGCGCTCATGTGAGATAATCTCTACCTATCAGGGAGTCTCACATCATCCTGCCCAATGACATATGCAATGGTCAATCACATCTCATAACAAACCTGCAGATGATGCGAATGGGCATATATCATGATGTCATGATATCACATACTCATAAACGGTATCAATAACCAGCGTCGACAATGTGGACTTTTAACCAACATTGCCCCCAAGGAATGGCCCACATAGGATCAAATATATAATGGACACATGGCCTCACACAAGGGCCAAATATACGAAACAGGTGGGCCCTGGTCATGGGCCTAACACATATCACAATGGGCCTTGCCCATAGGCCTCAAATACATCTGGATGGGTCGCACCCATAGGCCTCAGATATATCACAACGGGCCTCAAATATACTTTGCAGGTGAGTCACATACCTGGGTCTAATACACAACAGTATGGGCTACATCACATAGGCCTAATATACATCACTATGGCCACAACCCATGGGCTTTAAATACACAATAGGTGGGCCCTACACAAGGGCCTCAAATATATACCACAGGTGATCCTCAATGGACGGGTCACCAATACAAAAGGATGGGCCTAATGACATGGACCCCATAAATATATTGAATAGGCTGCACCAATCGGGCCTTACATACATTGCAATGGCAATGACCCATGGCCTTACATATATATTTAATGTGGGCCTCAATAACGAGCCTCATACACATCCAGGTGGGCCTCAACAACAGCCTCATACACCTCAAAGTGGGCCTCAACAACGGGCCTCATACACATCCAGGTGGACCTCAATAATGGGCCTCATACACATTAAGGTGGGCCTCAACAACGGGCCCCATACACATCAAGGTGGCCTCAACAACGGGCCTCATACACCTCAAGGTGGGCCTCAACAACAGGCCTCATACACATCAAGGTGGGCCTCAACAATGGGCCTCATACACATCAAGGTGGGCCTCAACAACGGGCCTCATACACCTCGGTCAAGATGGTTGGCCTCGATCGCTAATCGGCGATCGGTAACCAGCCTCAATAATCGGCACTGATAATCAGTAAACAAACAATGCAGGGTTCATAAATGATCGACCGATCAATTATAGTATAAAGATCGACACTTGGTTGTGGTCATATCAAATTCGATAACACGGAGCCATCCGTCTACGGCAAATGGGTCCCACTTATTTGGGTTAACCCACTAAGGGAATGATGAGAAAAGGCCTAATAGGGCCTATGGGACAGTCACAATGTGGACATCCAACCATCATTACTCTAAGGTGTGGCCCTCCTAGGGCCGAACACACAGTGGGCCTACGGCCTCATATAAGGGTTTGATGTGCGTCACAATAAATTCTATACAAGAACTACGAATACAACAGGTGGGCCCTACATAAGCAGGAAGTGGGCACATTCATAACATACCCGTCTAAATGGATCACAAGTGTATCTAAGTGGGCCCCCTAACATGGGCCTTATATATGGCCTCAGCACCAGGCCACAAGTACACCAAGATGGGCCTAATCAATCATATGGGCCGATACAAATAGGCCGGTCAGATGGACTTATACAAAAGGGCTGAACCAAATGAGCCAAGTCAAATGGGCCTCCAAATACATCGAATCGGGCTTCATCAAGTAGGCCCTAGATACACCAAATAGCTTAAGTGTCCAGGAGTTATACTAAGCATGTTATAAGGTAAGGGATGCTGTTCATAACGAAGATGGGCCTAGACGGCCCACAAATATGGACATAATAATGGGCCCAAGGAAAATTATAATGCAGACATTTAACCAACACTATACTTATAATGTGGACATCCAACCAACATTGCTCCCAAGGTACGACCGTCACAAACATTATTACATAACTCGAGCTAGGATCACACATTGTAATGGACCTTAGGTATATCCCATTGGGCCTTAAATACATCAAATGGGCCATATCAATGTGCCTTTTACTCATCACATGGGCCACATCAATGAGCCTTTTACTCATCAAATGGGCCACACCTATGGGCCTTATGTGCATTGCAATGGGTCATAACCTAACCCGTGGCCTTAGAATACATCAAATGGGCCTAATCCCATGGGTCTCATATGTAACAAATAGGCCACCCTACTAGGTCTAACAATACCATCACATGGGGTCGAGCCGAGCCGACTGAACACAACATCAGGTGAGCTGGTCCGAGCCGACTTGACTGCACAACAACATCAGGTGGGATGACCCAAGCCGACCTGATTGAACAACAATAGCAGGTGGGCTGATCCGAGCCGACCTGACTGAACAACAACATCAGGTGGCTAGTTCGAGCTGACCTGACTGAACAACAACATCAGGTGGCTGGTCAGAGCTAACCTTACTGAACAACAACATCAGGTGGCTGGTTCGAGCCGACCTGACTGTGGCCGACATCTATACTTAGCCATAGAGGAACTCATCAGTCATGACCGGTGCTGGCCGACCTCATGTCCCACAGAGCTGTCCGAGCCGACCTCATCTCTAGTCGGACCATGCTTACACATAACATATACCCTCATATACTGGAGATCCATGGGGCTCACGGCACATCAGAAAGGACCAGTACCACTCAGACATTGATTTCAACTTATCCGGGTATACCAATACTACCCAAAATAGATGGACGACATGGATGGGTCCCATAGACCCCATGCCAGCTTACATTACTCGGTTGCCACCGCCAGTAGGGGTGGATGTCAGAACCTTCGCGCTGAGATGAGGTAGCTCCGCTCAGTTACTAGTTGAGCAATGGGTCTGGGTTTGAACATGCATCAAAGAGGGTCTACCTGGACGTGGCCCCACTGTCAAGGGGTAGTAGACGGTTTGGACAAGACCCATGCACCATGGTATGGGCCATCTGGACGAATGGAGGGAGTGGATGGGTCCCGTAGACTCCCATGGTCAGTCCACTCAAGTCCATACACACTCCAAGTTAACCACCACCACAGGAAACGTTATCAAGACTACAAGAGTTGGGATGGGGCATCTGCCACTCCGCCTACTACTAGAACCATGGGCTGGGTGAGTCCATCCAGAGTTGAAACAATGTATCTTTCCACTCAGTTTACTAATTAAACAAAAGGGGGTCTGGATGAACGATAACACCCTTACTAGGGATAGAAACCAAGGCCTCAAGTGTTGCAACGAGGTATCTCCACCCCACCTACCAGTTACACTGTGGAGCTAGGTGTCCATGATAGCCATCCCCACTAGGGATGGATGCCAAGACCTCAGTGATGAAATGAGGTACCTCTCACTCCGTCTACTAGTTGAGTTGTAAAGTTGGGTGTCCATAATAGCCACCCCCACCAGGGATGGATGGCAAGACCACAGGTGTTGAGACGAGGCATCTTTCACTCCATCTACCGCCTGAGCTGTGGAGCTGGGTGGGCTCTGCATTAAAACAATGTATCTTTCACTCAGTCCACTACCTGAGCTGAGGAGCTGAGCCCACGTCAGATCACACTTCACTGGTAGAATGGCCCATCCGATGCTCCGATAAACCTCATTTCCTGGCTCAACGCCTAAAGTAAGTTGGTGTATAGGAGGAACGACGTGGATTTAACACATACAACAAGGTAAGGGTGTATGAGTGGGTCACCCCACAAGCTTGTAACCAAGCAATTATTTGGGTTTTCTCAGAGACGTCCAGCGTCCCAGGGACGCTGGACGGTCCTCACAATGAGGGTGAGCTATATTCAAGTGGGCCACCACATGATGAATGGTATGGGTAAAACGCACATAAGGTGGCCCCACTCATAAGCGGCTTGCGTAAAATACTTCGTGATGGGTTCCATTCCAGTAGCCACACGCCCAAATCACCACAAAAAATATAAAAAAAGAAGAGAGAGAGAAGCACCCACCTTAAATCTGCCTTCTTCTTGGACTTCTTCTTTCATTAACGCATCCTAGAGCTCCAACGGTTGAGATTGGCTTGAAAGATTGGATCCTTGCTCTTGCTCGGATGATAGGGAGTGGCCACACAAGCTCCTCCCATGGAGAGCCGTGGACGAGGGTTGCTTGGAGAGAATGAGGGAGAGAGATGAGAGAGAGAGATGTGTAAGAGAGAGGGATGGGTGATGGGTGATGGGTGTACTTGGGTGTAAGAAGGATGTTGACTTTTGGGGTTGCTTAGGGAAGGGTGTGAGGTGATTTGTACTTTGATTGATGGGATGTGATGGAATTGATGGATGGGACATTGGGTAGAGTTTCCCTTGGGTTTCGCAACGCACGGCGCTTTCCTCGAACTGAACGCGGGCCCACAACTCCTGACCAAGGTATCTCCTCGGCACGCAAGTCGCGACATCAAAATCGCAGCGACTGCGCGGTCGCTATGGTAAAGGTCTCGGGTTGAGTCGATACGGGTTGACGGCATATGAATCCGCGTCGCCTGCAAATATCGGCTAAGGATCGAAGGTTGACAAAATTTGATCGGAAAGACCGCGGAAGCCTACTGAACGGTACGGTCTAAGATACGGGTCTTACACATGCTAAGTTCTCAACAATCATAGAGTGTAGGATAGCTATCAGCAGATATGTGATGTTTATCTTTAGGTATTCCCAAGTTATGCTCTGATACCAACTTCAGTCACACCCTAAACCCGAAAATCGGATTCACAAGAATCCCGATCGCCGAATCCAGTGCCAACAGCCTCCGTAGTACCCCATTTTTTAGCTTCTAGTGTTCATATGCCAGATTCTGATCTTGAGATCCTATAAGGAGGATTTTTTTTTCCAATGTACATTTAACTCTTAATAAATATAACCACAAGATTACCCAATTCACAAAGGCAACATCATTATCACATATCCACTAATATAATCATTGAGTACAATACTGAAAGGGAAATACATAAATCGAAATTAAGCTCCATAAGACCGCTGCACGCTCTAAGCTCAACACTGCTGCAACCTAACATCACCTGCATGCATCCATCATGCATAAGCTTATAGAAAGCTTAGAGGGTGGTGTAAGTGTGTGCACAAGGTAAGTGTCTAGTATTCAATACAATATCATCATCATACAATACCGAAAATACTGGTAATCCATAACTCATACATTATTAGAATAAACAAAAATACTGATAAGATCATGAATTATCAGAGTAAGCAGAAATAATGATAAGATCATAAATTATCAGAGTAAGCAAAAATACGGACAAGATCATGAATATCAGAGTAAGCAGAAATACTGACAATATCGTAAATCATACGATAACAGAGTAAGCGAAAATACGACTAAGTCCATAAATCAATTAATATCAGAATACGCAATATAGAACAGCTATGCAACGAGGAATCATGAAGAGCCAAATATCCGATGCCGAGAATGTAATGCAATATACAAATCCTGCTAGGTCTGTCAAGGCCATATAAGTGCAGAAACCTAACAACTAAAAATGCCATATGCATGTGGATGTAATGCAATATGCGATGCAAATGAAATGACCATGCTGAAGTGTGAAGTCGGGATGATAGTACGTAGTATCGTAGGCTATGGGGTCCATCACAAGAGACTTCTATCCAAACCAGTCCCATACCTAAATTTGGAGAGTCAGACACTATGTGGTAAACTCCTGATCTTAGGTTAGTCGCGCGCCCAACCGAAATCCTGGCCATGCGAAGGTACACGTAATAAATAGTTACTCACCACCAACCCGAGTGGATAGTGAATGAATAAATGAATGAATATGCAATTCCTGTTCAATAAGTCCACATATCAGTACGGTTCCTCTCTGAGATTATCATCGGGGTTTAGTACACTCCAAATGGCACTCCCCTTAAATGTTGGTTAGTACATTTAACCAACATTACTCCCAAGGAATGACTCACATATAGCCAAACATATAATGGGCCTATGGCCTCACACAAGGACCTAATATACAACACAATGGGCCTTATTCAAGGGCCACATATACACAATAGGTGGGCCCTGCTCATGGGCCTTAAATACACGACATGTGGGCCCTGCACATGGGTCTCGAATACATCAATTGGGCCATGCATCATGGACCTGATACATATTGCAACTGGCCTTGCCCATAGGCCATGAGTACATCACAATGAGCCTCAACTACAGGTCACATATACATCATATAAGTCTCGACAATCGGCCTGGGCAATAGAAATTGACACTTGGAATCGGCCTCGACAAATCGAAAGCGGCCTCGATACTCAGCCTCGACAATCAGAATCGGCCAATACAATCAGTATCGATGAGAATTAGCCTAACTAGGACTAAAGGAAGGTCACAATGTGGGCGTTTAACCATCATTGTCCATCAATGTGGACATTCAACTAACATTGCTCCTAAGCAGTGATCCACATAGAGTCAAACATAAGGTGGGCCTAAATATCCAACAAGTGGGCCTCAAATAGTCATCACAAGTGGGCCATTTACATCACGGTGGGTCAATACATTGGACCGCACCATTGGGCCTAATATACACATCATGGTGGGTCACATCATTGGGCCGCACCAATGGGCCTAATATACACGTCATGGTGGGTCTCATCAATGGGCCATACTAATGGGCCTTATACACATCAAGTCAGAACTCAATAAATGGGCCGGAAACATATAACAATGGGCCACGACATACAACCAAAAATACATCATAATGGGCTTCGACTCATGGACCGAAAATACATCTCAGTGAGCCTTACCAAATGAGCCACAAACACATCATAATGGGCCACAACCATAGGCCTCAATATACATCGCAATGGGTAGCAATACACGGGCCTTAGATACATCCTAATGGGGCCCAACACCTGGGCCAGGTATACATCATATTGGGCTTCGAACATGGGCCATATATACACCACAGGTGGGCTGCATCAATGGGCCGTACTAATGGGCCACAAGTATATTAAATTGGACCTTATCACTTAAGCCTCACCTGCATCACTTTAGTCCTCACACAAGGCCATATGTAACATTACAATGGTCCCCATATACGGGCCGCATGTACATTATAATGGACCATATCCCATGGGCCCCGAACACATCGTAATGGGCCACATCCCTTAGGTCTCTCATACATAACATCGGGTCTTGCCATCTGGGCCGAAAATACATCACAATGGGCCACAATCCATGGGCCCTAATACTTAGTGGGTGGGCCCTGCACATGGGCCTAATATACCTCTCAGGTGGGCCCTGCACATGGGTCTCATACACAACGAGTTAGTTGCGGGACATTTTTGTTGTCCTACTTAATCCCATCGAATGGGATTATATGCCATCAATGAGTTGTCGATGACATTGAAGTCCCATCAAAGTTGTCATCGAGAAAATTTGAAAAATCGATGTTTTATCGCTGGAACGATTTGATGTTGTGCTTGATGATATTGAAGGTGTTCGATGCCATTGAAGTGCCATTGAACATGCGCAAAGTTACGTAGAAACGTGTATAAGTGCAGAATTTATTTCCTATTTCAATTGTGTTTCTCATAGAAGCTATATATATAGGTGTACTTGGGAATAAGGAGTATCTCAGTGGATAGTTCGGACCGGGTAATCTCTATCTCTTGTGATTTTCTGTCACTTTGTGCAATGGGGTTTTTTTTTCCACAAGGATTTTTCCACTTTAAGATCTGGGTGTTAGTGATTAGGCTTGTTTGTGCGATTGGAATACTTTGCTTGATTCATCTCTAAGTGCTTCCGCCAGTTCTCAACAAAGGATTCTCTTGACATGTTGGAATAATGGTTTCTTTAAATTTTTGAGTAACCCAACATGATACAAACCATGTTTATGACTGAAATACCAATGAGGCATGCAAAATGTATTATTGTAGGACAATATACTCACTTAACCTTCTGGCTAGTGACAAGTCCATATTCGTCTTTTATCAAGACAACCACTTTATGTCTTATTCTAGTTCATGATTCTGTTGTCAGAATGGTACATACAATTAACATTAATAAGATTTTTTTGCAAAATCAGCATGGGATGTGTTTCGGGGCCTTTCCCGTTTTTAATGGCATCATGGGCTTTGGAATAATGATATCCCCCTTAAAGTGGGAACTTTTTTGGCCCACTTGGTGCAACTGCCTTCTTATGAATGGTAATGTGCAAAGTTAGGGAAATTGTCATTCTTTTAAGTGTTCTTGTTGTGCCACAGGCTGTTGGGGATGTGCTACAGAATCACACAGATATGGATCTAGGATATCAATGTGCTACAGAATCACACAGATATGGATCTAGGATAGCAATCCAATGGCGCAAAGCAAACATAAGAGAACACAACGATTTAACGTGGAAAACCCTTTTGGAAAAAAAACCATGGCACACAGCGACAGATCTTCACTATGAAAATAGAAATTACAAAGAGAGAGGACTTACCCTTGCTACACCATTTGGTCACCCTAGAACCCTTTTAGAAACCCTTAGAATACCTTTAGGAAGCCTTAGAAATTACTTAGATAAGGACCCCTATTTATAGTTTAGGAAACTCCACTTACGCACCGCTTTAAAACTGCCTCGAATTTACGTAGTCTGCGCAGAATCCACGCACCATCTACATAACTTTCGACTGGTCGGGCCAGGGCTTCGACTGGTCGAAGGGCACCTTCGATTGGTCGAGCCTATCCCTCGACTGGTCGAAGACTTCGAGATTTATAGAAACATTATTGCTAGACTTCGAGTCAAATGGGCTTCGAACAGTCGAAGGGACCTTCGACCAGTCGAGCCAGTCCCTCGACTGGTCAAGCATCCCGAGATTTATAAGATTTAAGACATCCGTTTGACAACAATATCTACCATGTCTTTAATCCTCAAATGTATAGCTTCTCAACCTCTTTTCTTATCTCTATATCACATCATAGCTTCTTGTGCACCCTCCGTCCTTCTTTTACACCATCGCCAAGCCTAGAGAAGTTACATAGAACTTGAACTTCTCTGTGGGAACGACCTTGGTGAACATGTTTGCTGGATCTAAATCCACATGCCCAACTAGCTTTGCTCATGTCTTCTCAAAAGTAGAGATGTAGTCTTCTTACCATCTCACCGCTACCTAATATTGATTATTGGGATATTTGCTCACAACACCGATAGCATATGAAATGCATCCACTGCCAACCACATTCGAATAAGGCTTATAAGACATATCCTGATTTTCCTTATCTATTTTGGGACATGTCCTGAGGAAAACTTGAGGAGAGACGTGTAGAGAACGCTCTCTGGCTTTGCTTAGTCCATCACATACTTGATCAATACCTACCCTAAGTATTCTGCCTGAGATAACCAAATCCTACTCCTCTTTCAATCTCAATACTGAGAACCATCTTTGCAACCCTCGTTCCTTCATCCTGAATTTCCCACTTAACCGAGTCTTTAGTACATTGATTTCAAACAAGTCATGATTAGCGATCTACATGTCTTTAACATACAATTCTTAACTCACCATGAAGGAATCAAATTTTATAGCACTGCCTAAGCGACAGGTCGTACCACGACCTCCAAAAAACTTTTTTCTTGACTCTTTTAAACTTCGAACCGCTCTGGTTACTTCATGTAGATCTACTCTTCTAATTTTCCTTGCAGAAGTGCAAACTCCATATCCATCCTTCCAGCTCGAGATCACATTAGCCAACTAGCGTCAATCATGGATCTAATAGACACCTGTTATATCGTCGGAGTGAATATCACTAAGAAGTCGATCCCTTCTCTCTGAGCATAACCCTTCACTATCAACCTCTCTTTGTATCTATATTGTATCATCCTGAAGATCTACCTGCATCCAACCACTTCCTGGCCCACTGGAAGCTCCACCAGCTCCCATGTGTCGATCTAGTATAATGAGTCCATCACATCACCCATAGTCACCTTCCACTTCTTAGCACCAGTCTCACCTAGAACCATCTTAATATAAGTCAATCCCCTGTGATATTGGAGTTGTCCATGTACCTCACCGATATCTTGTGATTATGTTGTGTGATTCTTCTCATTGGTGGCTGCTCCACCTGCTCTATATCCTTGTCCGCGTGTTTTAGCCTTCCTGCCCTGCCCGCTCATGTGGCCATGCCAAGCATGCCACACACGTGCAGAGGTGAAATCTGCTACAACCATTGTAGCTCCACCTGTTGAAGTGCTCCCGAACAACCTGTACATGTTATTGAGTCATCACGATTTCATGATTACCCATGCCCCCTTAAATACTTTAAGAGCACCATCAATATTTATGAACTTGCAGCCCATTGCCTCAAGTACACTAAGAGAAATCATATTCTTCTTCATGTTAGGAACGTGCCTCACATCAGTTAGGGTACACTGTCCCATCAAACATCTTGACACGCACCATACCAATAGCCACCACATTACAGGCACTGTCATTGCCTATAAATACTTATCCACCATCACATTCACTGTAGTTGGTGAACTAACTCCGATGAGGAGTTATGTGAAAGGATGCCCCTGTGTCTAGAATCCACTCGCCCTTACGATCATCGTATAGACGTCTGATCCTAGACATAGATAAACATCACTATCACATCCCCTCGATCCATCTGACGTGGCAACATTAGCCTCCCTGTACGAAGACTCAGATTCTTCTCTCTTAGATTTAGGATTTGTATAATCCTTCCTCACATGTCCTTCCATCCCACAGTTCCAGTACTTTACATTTCCTTTGCCCTTGCCCTTGTATTTGCATCTAGAACCTGAAGAACTTGTACCTTGCTCAGAATTTCTGCCCCTCTTAAACAGTGCATCAGAAGATATCTGCATGTCGCCGTTAAGCTTTCTCATGGCCTTCCCTTGAAGGGCTGAGATAATGGTGTCGACACTCAGGGTTTCATTCGTGGTACACATTGTGTCCTTGAATGACTCATACGACGTCGGAAAAGAATTCTTCAACATACATGCTTGTTCTTCATCTTTCATCACTTCATCCATATCCGGTAATTTGCAAACCAATTTATTAAAGTTGCTGATGTGAGCCTCCAAATCTCCACCCTCTGCCATAATGAAGTTATACCACTGACGCTTCAAGTGTAGGCGATTTTCAGAGAATTTTTTCGCAAAGACATCCTCTAACTTTGCCCATAACTTAGCCACAGTTTTCTCCCTCATGACATTGTAGAGAACTTCATCTATGAGACATAAACGGATCAAAGATAAGACCTTCTTATCAAGAGTATTCCAATCATCATCAGTCATAGTAGACTTTCGCTCCTTAAGAGCACCATCTTCACCTTACTTGATTAAGGAATTGATCATCTTGATCTTCCATAACTCAAAATTATTTTTTCCTAAATACTTCTCAATATCATACCTAGTGCTAACCATTATTACGTATCCCTCAAATTCAGATCTGTGCCCCAACGATTGCTCTGATACCACTTGTTGGGGATTTATGTTACGGAATCACATAGATATGAATATAGGAGAGTAATCCAATGACGCCAAGAAAACACAAGAGAACACAATGATTTAACATAGAAAACTCTTTCAGAAAAAAACCATGGCACAATGCAACAAATCTTCACTATGAAAATTAAAATTACAAAGAGAGAGGACTTACCCGATTCGAACAACTTCGAATCTTACCCTTGCTACACCATTTGATTACCCTCAAACCCTTTTGAAAACCATTGGAATACCTTTAGGAAGCCTTAAAAATTACTTAAAAAGGCCCTAGGGACACCTATTTATAGTTTACGAAACTTCACTTATGCACCTCTCTGAAATCGCCTCAAATTTACACAGTCCGCGCACCATCTGCGTAACCTTCGACTGGTCGAGCCAGGCCTTCGACTGGTCAAAGGGCACCTTTAACTGTTCAAGCCTATCCCTCAACTGGTCGAAGACTTCAGAATTTATAGAAGCATTGTTGCTGGACTTCGAGTCGAATGGGCTTTGACCAGTCAAAGGGACCTTCGACTAGTCGAGCCAGTCCCTCTACTGGTCGAGCATCCCGAGATTTACAAGATTTAAGACATCCGTTTGACAAAACAGACAATGTAGAACATGTTGATCATCCCGTTTGGACCTTCTTTAGTAGCCAGTTGGCTTTGTCGCCTATTCAAGAAGAATCCTTTAGTTCTTGTTGTTACCGTTGGTTTCTTCCGATTCAATTTTTTTCTCAATCTCAATTTTATATTGTCATTCTATCTTTGTTAATTAGCTTAAAATTTTGGCTATAAACAAACCATTGTAAGATGGAGGGGAAATTTTCATGCCTCAGCTTGATCTGTATTAAGATATTGGGTTGGCTTCGCATCATTTGTGCAGGAAAATGTTTTAAGGTGTGGTACCTATTTTTCTCGGGATGCTCTCTCTAACTTGCAACTTCTGATCTACCCAACTCATCAACATGAAATGTTAGCCATCAGATGGTTTCAGCTTGTTTTTACTTGCTTTAAGCTCAATGTCGATGGGGTTTCTGAATATAACTTGGCTTACACGAGTGGTGAAGGGACTCTTCAAGGCCACAATGACCAGATTTTTCAAGCCTTTTCTCATTTTCGAGTTCCGATTGTCATACATTGGCTAAGTTGAGGGCTATTTTTATTGGTCTCTATTACTACTTGGTTTGAGATTTTACCAAGTTTGGCTCGAATGTGATTCAAAAGTTTTGGTAGATCTTTGGCTCTTTGACCCTTTCCTATGTGGTATATTTCACCTAGGTGGAAGGTAATTGTGTTTTCGACACTCTAGCACATCATGCTTACCTACCAAGAGACACTTCGTTTTACCACTCTGTTCATGAGGTTCCCATTTCTACCAAGTTAGCTCTCTCATTGAATCATTTGGGCCTCACATAGATGCATTCATTAATGTTTCACTACAATTGGTTATTTCTCTTGGTTTAGTAACTTATTGTTCTAGTTTAAGATTAAGGTTTTTGTTTTCCCCTTCAATACACATCTTCTTTTCAAATAATTAAAAAAAAAGGGGGTAAACACACCCATGTGAAGCATAAGAATACTTCAATCCTAGAAATTATCCTCCATAAACCTCACGTATATTCCATACTTAAACCACCAGCATCAAGCACCAAAGTGTGGTGAACATCCTTTATGAAGGATATAGAAGGCTGGGAATGAAGCTCGATTTAAAGGAAAAGCCATAGAGTTAGGCAAGACGGTTTCTGCAATTCGTAGGTGGCTTCACATGTTAACCTGATCCTTCCACCTCTCAAAGATAGTCTGCTGTCTAGGCGGTTGGTATTCCAGGAGCTGGGCTTACAGCCTAAGGAGCAGCATTACAAAGTCTCTCATCTGAGATGGGAAAGGCCAGTTATGGGCTAGGTCAAAGTAAATGTTGATGGCTCCTCGCATGGCAACCCTAACAATTATGGAGGTGGGGACATTTGTAGAGGGCCCAATGGTGAGATGGTGTTTCCATTTTCGAATGGTTATGAACAGGGCTCCAATGTCCTAGCAGAAGCTCGTGCAATAGTGGAGGGGCTAAGGTTTTGTGTGGAGTGGGGTTTCATTAGAATCCATATTGAAAGTGAATCTAAAGCCTAAATTGAGGCCTTAAGAAGGACATGGAGGTCGACATTAGTTTTTCCCTAAGGGAAGTAAATGAGGTTGTGGATGAGTTGGGTAATCTTGGGAGCCTCACTTAAGAACAGAGGGTCTTTGAGGAGAGAATTCTTACCCTTGCTCCATTTGGATCCATCCAACGCTTTGAAGAACCCTTAATCATGGTCGAGACCTCTACAAAAATAGGATATCTGGTTTTACCATATCACCGCTCAATGCGAAGTGATATAGAGCGGGTTGCGGACAATTTCATGGCCAAGATGGATCGAAAAAGGCCCAGTCGACGACAAAAGTGATCCAGACCATCGGACCTTAGATCGGGCGTATCACACAATCCGGGATGAGTCATTAGGCACAAAATATATGATTTTGGGGTAGAACGAGCTACTTTAGCCAACCAACCCTGCTGCGCCAGGTTGTGCAAGCCAGATTTGTGAAATACCCCTGGATTGACAGTCGTTTTCCGGTTTTAATTTCGTTTTTACTATAAATAGTATGTTTTAGTTTGATTATAACTCTTCATCCGTTGGGCTTTAGGAGTTGTGTCCAACATGAAAAATGCTTAGAATAATTAGGAGAACGGTTTGGTGAAGCCAAATAGGATACTTACTATTTTTGGCCGAAAACCTTGCGCACTAGTAGACATCACGACCGTCTATAAATAGTAAGTTTACTATTTATAGTAAGTCGTGGATTCTAGGAGTTTAAGTTGTAATTTGAATCTGATTTCTTTCTTATTGCTTGGTACCCTTATTTAAAGGGTTGTGAACTCATTTTTATTCATTCATTAATGTTAGAATTTATTTCTATTTTCTTGCTTTCTTTCCTTGTGGATCTGAGGTCTCTGTGAGGAGTCCAGAGAAGCTCCGTGGATTCGGAGTAGTTATCCTTGAGGAAGACAGTGATCGACCTCATCATGTTCATCCCTGCGTCACAAAGCAACATGGAGAGAATCATGCATTTATGAATGCATCAAGCTCTTACTATACGACTACCCAATCCTACCCTCACATCAACTTCAACGTTTTAGAGCCCATCCATCAATACATTTTCTTTAGATGTGGACCGATGAGTCTCACAATTTAGGATATTATTGCTTTTACGTAGCTTCTTCTCATCGGTGAAGCAGTTTTCCTAAACTTCACTTCGAAGAATGAAAAATATTTTTCGAATAAAGATGACAAGGCCTATTCACACCTCTTGCAAATGTACAGGAAGTGTGAAGGCCCAGTCGATTATGATGAACACAAAGCCTTCCTTTTACTCTGGATTTACCGACATTTTCTCTGTGTGAATGCTCTCCAGATCACGAATGAGTACTTTTAACTACCTGAGGCTCTCACTTAAGGTCAGAAATTTTCTTTGGCACCTTTTGTGCTCGCCACCTGTACAGAAGCATCTACGTACGAAATCACCACAAAAGGTTTGTATCTTGGAGGAGGACCATTGTGGCTTCTCCAGATATGGTTATATGAATATTTTCATTCCTCCCTTTCTGATATTGTATATACTTCTTATGGTCATCGTGCCTATTCATTTCCCACAAGAGTTCCATACACTTTTTAGTTATCTGCAAAATTTTTTTTCTCTCAATAAGGACAAACTCAGCCGTTCCTTCATCCCTTTTCATCTTGGGCAGTTTGGCCTAGCTTGGTTCACTGGTCGATATGAAAATCAAGACAGTCCTACTGTATCCCCGATGCACCTTGCATGCGAGAGTTACCTCGTTTGTAAGGATCTTCCTTAATGTGGCACAATCAATACTGGTAAGAATGCTAAAGCCGGATTCAAGCAATACTGTCCTAACCGATTTGCTCACCAATTCGGCCTCATCCAATGCATCCCATGCCCATTTATCCAGAGAACTTGCAACCAACCTCCCTTCTCTCGGTTGATTGCCGATCGAATTGAAATTTATCATTCCATTCATTCTACTTTCTTGTCGGCCAGCATGACCCTCGACCTTCCAATATATCCAAACCATCCTTAGAAGATGGACACATTCTTTGATTGGTGGGAAAATCACTACATTTGACTGGTTAATAAATTTTCTCAACCCTTCTCCTCCATGGAGTTGTAATGTAAGAAGAGAGCAACACCTACAGCTGCCACAATTGTCAAACGAAGGATCAATAAGCCGCGAAGCTCTTAGGCCGTCACCCCTATCATAGCAGCTCCACTGACCAAGACAACTTCGAAGTGTGCCAAAAGCAACGGTTAAAGGACCTATTTTTACTTCATCTCAACCACCTCAACCAGCTCCTTAGAGGATTCTTGACCTAGAAACTCCTCTCGACTCAGCTTCGAACCACTTACTCTAATATATAGTCGCACTAAGCCTATTCAACAACCATTAATAAGTTGGTCGGTGCCCCTCATGACTAGAAGATGACAACCATCAGGTACTTCCTCGACCGATCAATATCTTCTTTTGAAAATTACTTCAAAACTAAATATTGACTAGGGCTCTCTGTTGAAGACTATGCTACTGAAATTGAGGAAGACCTCAAACATCATAAAGATGATCAGTACAATAAGTGCTAGCGTAAATGGTGGAAGGATAAGAAAATATTAAATAATCTCGACATTCCTTTTGATGACAAATATCTCACCCATATTGTCCTAATCTACCATCATTCCCAACTTTCACTCGAATAATGCCGACAAACTTACGAAATCCTCAATTTATAGACAATCGACTCATCACCTATGCTGTCTGTTTTGATTTAGGTGGTTTTTTCTTATTTTTGTGCATGCTTCAATCCTTTTCAATCACCTTTTTTCTAATTGTCACTTTTTTATAGTTACCCGAGAGGCGTCAGGCATAGAACAACTGATCATTCAAGATATACCACTTCAAAAAATCCCACCTGTGACTGATGCCATTGGGACAACTGAAGCTCAGACTATCAATTCAGAAGGGACGATCAACAATGAATCCCTTCAAGTGTAACCTTCAATAGAAACATCAGTTCACAATGCAGAATCTGAAATCACACAACCTGATTGTTATTATCCCAAAGAATGTTGAGATAGAAGAACAACACCTGATTGCAGCTCCTCTGAGCACAAGGAAAGACTCATCTACCCAATCGATTCCCTCATATGTTCAACCTCATGTCCCAACCATGGAGCCTACAACTGAAGAAATTAAAGAAGCTATTCAGTCGAGCGTAATGCTTAAGACCAACATCAAAATTTCAATAGTGGGAGAAATTCTAACAACTAACATTTCTCTTCTCACATCGGCATCCAATCCAACACCCTTTCCAATGTTGACTGACAGTGCCTTGCCGTTTTCTACGACAACCAAAGAGGTAATCCTAGTTGAGGACATCATCTCTTCCCTCCTACAAGCTCTCAACAACAATGTCACTGTGGTTGAACCTCACATATCTTCCTTCAAACTACAACATCTTGGAGAGGAGCTTTAGACTTTCATACATCTAAGGGCATCAGAAATTGCGTTGCCGAAAATGATTGAGAGGCTTACCGAACTGATCGATTGGTATCAATTCTTCTCTCGATTAGATAAAAGCATCTCGACCAAGCTATCATCAGTTGGAGTTTTCCTAAACCTAGTCAAAGAAAATTATGATCTCCGTACTACAATTGAACATCTTAAATCAAGTAATCTCTCACAAATGGCTTCTTCCTGAAGCCTACATGAAAGAAATCGTTGATTGTAGTTTGATCGACTTCGGCCAACGCTTTGTTTGATACTGACCTCTTTGTTAGAGAGGCGTCTAAGGCTACTGAATCGGATGTCTCTCTCAGAGAGCCTTTGGAGATATTGAAGAAACTATATATATATATATATATATATATATATATATATATATATATATATATATATATATATATATATATATATATATATATATATATATATATTGAAGAGAAGGTGGAAATCGTTTCACGTGATCATTATTAATGAAGAATTGGAAATACAGCCATTCGGGAGAGAGGAGGGAGACATTAGCGGCCAACACATCCAGGAGGACTCCAAGGGAGGCTAAGAAATCAGACAGGCACCAATAGCCGCTCCAACCTGCACTCGACAAAACAAGGCTGAATATAGGACTGGAACAGATTCCACACAACCCCAACTTCTAGCATCCACAACAACTAGACCTGACGCCAACCCTGGCCGGTCAATCTCCCACCATCACCCCTGCACAGGCAACTACCAAATAAGCAGTAGGGTGGACCCTACAGACACATTGGTATACTACTGGCATCCTCAAAATATGTTGCATCAAGACGTGTTGCAACTACTCCCGTTACAACCTGAGCGCTCTTAAACCAGCGTTATCTAGCACCAGCACACCCCTAATAGACCTCAGCAAAACTGAACGGTTGCTGTAGAGATCCAGACGCCCCTCACTAGTCAACCTAGCCAATGCATCTGCAACTAAATTCCCTTCTCGAAAGATTTGTTTAAAGATAAATTTCGTAGGTCGCCGTTTGAAATGACTAGCCCCCATCCTATACCAGATTTTCCAGGGGTCGGGATAGGGCCTGCGGGTCGCTGGCTGAGTCCACAACGAGCTTCAAATCATTTTTAACAATTATGTTGGATAAACCAAGAGAGGAGCATATATCTAACCCGTTTAGAACTGTCTGGGCTTCCGCAATTATGTTGGAAAGTGATCCCTTAGTGTCTATGGAAGGTGAAATTCATCCTTCCTTGATGGTCTCTGCAAACCCCTACTCCTCTGCTCTCACCTAGATTCCCTCTTGAGGAGCCATTAGTGTTAAGCCTCAACCAGCCTCGGGGAGGTTTGGACCAAATGACCCACCTGGGGTAAGCAACAGGAGGGGAAGAGGGAACGTCAATCTTCACAGCCTTGAGGGTGATGGTCTCCACCATTGAGTTCCTGTTGGGGCCTGGGAATGTTGAGCCCACTTCTCTTAGCCAGCGGGAGATGGACATGATGATTTGGTTTGCTAACATTCTTTAGCCCTCAAATCTAGCTAAGTTTTTGCTGAGCCATAACTCTCAGATCATGAAACATGGGGCAATCCCAATTAGGCATGTGAATCTTGATTTTCGGCTGGCCTTGGAGGTCCACTACTGAAACCGTTGGAGAATGGATTGATTAAGAATAAAGGGAATGTCAAATAGTCTATTGAAATGCGTCCAAACTATAGTTGTTGCCCTGCCTTAGCAATATAGATGGTCTAGGCTCTCCACTGAAGCTTGGATAGTGGGACTGGGTGAGGGATGTTGGCCCATGTTCAGCGAACGAACCAGGGGACTAACGCTAGAACTAGTTGGCCCTATGGACGAGGAATCGCCCCCATGACAAGCTAAAGAATAGGTAAGGAACATGGGAAGGGTGGGGAGCTGATCGGGAGGGAGGCAGCACTCACATCTGGATGTGAGAGAAACTCCAAACCACTGCAAAGTTGCTCCTAGCGAAACGGCCCTAGTAATGGTTTTTGCAGAAAAATATTCCCACTTTTGAAGGCATAAGATCGTTCCACGGTCACTTCGTCCAGGGGAGAAGAGGCTGATGAATACTAATTCCATTCCAGACAAACTTCAAAGAAAATTTGCCTGAAGAGGAAAGGTCCCAAACCAGCTTGTCAGGTCTGTTAAATAGGGACACGATGCTGGCCACAATGGACTGAAATGCAGGAGGGATGAAGGGATGAATTTCAGCCAGGGTCCTTCTACCAGAGGAAGGGATGAAATCTTTCACCTTTGCATTCAATAAATAGTTCGGGATGTGCCCTGTCACAGCGCGTATAAGAAAACTGCCCCTGGACCATTTCTGATTCCAAAAACTGATGTTTTCATCCCTCACAAGCCATCTAGGGTGCTAGAAAATAAACGGTAATGCTCTGAAAATATCCTTCTAGTCTGACAAAGTCATAGCTCCAATCAACCTTTGTTGATTAGAGATTTCTGAAAATATTTTGCCCCCATTAACTCAGCCCACATGGTCAACCCCTGTAGCATTAGCCAACCCATCTTCACTCTGGATGCTATTATAGTACCTTCAAAGCTCCTGATTCTAAGGCCTCCCTCTTGGATGGGGGTACAAATTCTCGACCACCTGACCCAATGCCTTTTATAACCGCCGTCCGAGCTGCCCCAAAAGCAGTTAGCCATGGTTTTTTCCACCAGTTTGGTAACCGACCTTGGGATATTGATGGTAGATAGAATGTGAATGGGAATGCTAGTCAACACGTGTTTAATCATCACCGACTTCACTGTTGGATGTAGGAGCCTTGCCTTCCATCCTTCTATCTTGCCCGTGACTTTCTAGGTGAGAGGCTGAAGAAGGGAGCTACTGATTCGGCCTTTGGTCAGGGGAACTCCTAGGTACACAGATGGCAGGAACGATTGTCTGAATCCTGTAAGATTTATCAGCTGTCGGACCTTACTGTTGGCTGTTTTCTTCGGGGTGATGAAGGATGTTTTGGAGGTGTTAACCTTCTGGCCTGATGCACTCTCATACTTACAAAAAAAACTGAGAAGAACTCTCACGTTAGATTGTTTACTATTAAGAAATAGAATTGCATCATTAGCAAGAAACAGATGGGAAATTTTAGGACAAGAAAGGGGAAGTTTGAACGGTTGACAGCTCCCTAATGAGAAAAAATGTATTCATCGGCTGAAAACCTCTGCTGTTATGATGAATATGGATGGTGATAGTAGATCCCCCTATCTTAGGCCTCTACTAGATTGGAAGAACCCAAAGCTTCTTCCATTGATAAGAATAAAAAACCACACATCCTACTAACAACATTGGATCTGGCTGATCCAAAAAGTATTGAAACCAAACTTCTCAAGGACTTGGGCTATGAAGTCTCATTCATTCAGTCATATGCCTTCTCCATATCAAGTTTGATGTTAAGTTCCCCCCAAAAACCTTGCGGTCAATTTCAAGAGCCATTTCCCTAGCAATGGCGATGTTTTCAGCTATCGATTGCCCTTTAAAAAAGGCCCCCTGTTCCTTGAAAATCAGATTCAGGAGGATGAGAGTGATCCTGGATGCCATAATTTTAAAAAAGATCTTCATTATGTAATTCTAAAGGCTGATCGGTCTATAGTCGGTGATACATTCTGGGTTCCTCTTCTTAGGAATGAGGCATGTGAGAGTACATTGGAAGGCTCTGTGGATTGGTCCACCTTGAAAGAAATCATTGGCAGCTGCAAATAAGTCATCCCTAATGACATCTTAGCAGGAAGAGTAAAAAGCTCCACCAAAGCTGTCCGGACCAGGAGCACTATCTGGCAAGATTGAGGTGGCTGCATCTTTCACTACTTCCATAAAAAGGGGCCTTAACAGTCCGACATTCATCTGTGAGGTCATCATTCTCGAAATACACATTAGTAGATCTTCCACGTTAGTAGAGCCTTCTGAAGAGAATAGAGTCTTGAAGTAGCTTTCTGCCTCATTCCCGATGTCTTCGATTTGATCTACTATATCACCCGCGACTGTCTTAATTTTTTAGATAGTCAATCTCTTGTGGTTGTCCAAAACAGAATCGTGGAAGAACCTAGTGTTTCTGTCACCTTCCTCGAGCCACGTATTCCTGGACCTCTACTTCCAAAAAATCTCCTCTTGAAGGTGGGCCTTCTTCAGATTAGCTTGGGCGCAGCTTAGCCTGATAGAAATCAGCTACCGATTGCGAGTTGATAAGATTGAATTCAGCCTTATTAACTTCGTCCTTAGCTTTTTGAACATAGATATTGACATCACTGAATACCTCTTTGTTCCAAGTTTTGAGTGTGGCTTTCAAATATTTCAGTTTGAGGAAGAACTTATACATAGGGGCACCAGCCACATCTTTGTCCCAATAATGTTTAACTACCCTCTTGAAGTCCTCGTGGACTGTCCACATTCGCTAAAATCTGAATGGGTGAGTGACTTTCACTGCTTCTTCTTGGAAGCTGAGGAGAATAGGAGAGTGGTCAGAGTGAGCTCTCGTGAGGTGTTCAACTCTGACAATCGGCAAAGTTCGCATCCAATCTGAATTGGTTAGCATCCTGTCCAATCTGGCCCATCAGCGCCTGCTACCAGCTCTGTTGTTACACTAGGTGTAAGGAGAGCCTGAGGATCCCGCATCAATGAGGCCCGTGTCATTAATCACGTCCTGGAATTCAATCATTGCTTGGGTCAAGACGGTTAGGCCACCAAGCCATTCACCTGGGCTGATTGTGGAATTGAAGTCTCCACAGAGCAACCATGGGCCCACAATAGCATTGTTAAGCTCTGTATCTCCTCCCAAAGGAGCTTTCTCTGGTCTCTGAAGCAACTCGCATAAACTATGGTAATGAATGCTGTGCACGGAAGGCCGTTAGATGAAATTTGGAAAGTGATGCATTGTCTATTGGCCCAACGATCTTTAAATGGATATGATCCTTAGCTAGGATCCATATTCTGTTCTCTACTACTTCTTCTACAATCTGCCTGGCAAAGCCCAGTTTGGCAGCAACTGCAGCTCTTCTGACTACCCTGATCATGGGATCCTAAAGTAGGAGGATCGTTATATTGTGTTTTTTGATCAGACAACTCAAGTAGCGGGTAGTTTGAGCATTACCTACCCCCCTCACGTTCCATGAAAGAAGACTAGTCATTGATAACCCAGCCCTTTTGCTCTGCCCTTCTCTATAAGCTCTTTAATCTTTGACTCTTTCTGTTAGTGAAGTTTATTTTGGGATGATTTTTTCATTTCCTTTTCTCCTCTAGTCTGTCTGAACCATCTTCCTAAGAGCCGCAGCTTGTGCCTGAGGTGATAGCTACCTGCGTGTTGGACTCACCTTGAATGTCCACCCAAAGAGTCAGAGCTTCACCCTTCTTCTTGTTTTTCCTCCTGTTGCAGTCCTGACAATTCTGGTGAGTTACTGTCAGCCCCTCTATTGGCACAAAGGTTTGTCTCTACGCAGGTGCCAATGTGTGGTCCCTATTGGGCGTGTGGAGCTCCTTGTCCATAGGGACTGGCGAGGTGGGGAACCGATTGGCCTGCACTACTGTTGGCCCTGTCTGTGCCTTGGTATTAATGAGATTTAAACTATCTAACCCTTCTTTGAATAGCTGCTACACCCCTGAGAGCCATGCTTCCTAGGCCACTATTAATTCTGGGGAGGGTGGAATCCATTAGTGCATTAGAGACTGATTAATTGGTTGACAGCTGGGGGTGTTCATGTCCTGGAGAGCATTTTAACATTTATCCTGTTTTTTCCTAACCTGACCAACTAAATGATGCTGGTTTGGCTAACAGTTGAAGTTGGCCACATTCTGCAAACCGATCCTGTTATCAGAGGCTCCAGGTTGCTGCAATAATCGACACTCCATGTCAAAACTGCTAGGTATAACAGCAGGGTGCGGCCGAAGGCTTCGATGCAGAGCCTGTAAAGTGGGAAGAACCGGAGAAGGCAGCATGTCCAGCGTCTGGTGGTCCAAGGCTTGAGGGGATGGAGAGGCGTTGATAACCTGGCCCTGGTGAAGCCTAAGATTGATAGTCTTCATGTTTCCTTGAATTGTGGAGAGTGTTAGCCACTGGTATAGTCAGTGGGACATTTGGTCGAGCAGGTAGGAGGCTTCTACATTGGTTGTCGGTAGTAAGCTCGTTGCCTGGCCTTCCTGCTTGAAGTTCCTCTGTGCTTTCTTTCTATTGATTTGGAAAGGATCGTATGACCCACTGCTTTGTGGTTTCTTTAGCATTGGCTAGAGGAGCTTCCCTTGTAGCCATCGATGGTCCTGTCTGACCACTTAGTTCAAAAAAAAAAACACTTGAATGGGAAATGATCTCCCATCGACCAATAGATTGGTCATTCTGAGGAGAGGGGCATCCTAGTGAGGAATGATTTTAGCCCTTGCGAACCAGCGGTTTGGGCCTTCCAGCAGATTTCGATTTAGTTCAATGACAGAGCCCATCCGTTCTGTTATGCTTCCTATTGTGTGCTCTCTCTAGCCATGAATGGGGATGCCTTCTATCCGAATCTAGGAACCTCTGCCCGGCAGCATCATTATAGGGCCCCAAGATCTGGTATTCTGTAGACCCATTTTGTGATGGAGAGCCCTATCTCTTGAGAAAGAGATGACTTCTTCCCCGGATCTGAAAATCAGGATTTAGGCTAAGAGAGATATCTTGAAAATTTCCACCCGGGAGAGGTGTCATGGAGATGAGCTCGGGAGATCTTGAATCGTGTTGATGGCATCATTTGGTCCCGCTATTTCCCCAACCAATGCATTGGATAGAGCTGCACTACCCTGGTCTGAGATCCATTTAGGGACAATGATTGAGTAGGTAGATGAGGGAGGGCAAGGAGGGTGTAGAGCCTCCATATACAAAGATGGAGCTGGGCGATTGGAAGAGTTCATGGGTTATTGTGGCCTCGGGTCTTGGGAGTTCTGGGTTCCTCGTATAGGATGATTTTGCTGAGGCTGAATAGTTGCGGTTCGTTTGCACTGCAGGGGATCCTTGATTTTGGGGGTCGTTTTTCCTGCCGGTGGGATGTTGGGCATTCTTCTCTGAATGGCTTCCTTTACAGTCATTCTTCGTCTGGCCAGGAATCGAATTTTGAGCATTTTCTTGACCAAATCAGCATCCTCCTTTCGATGGAACCTCATAAATGCAAAGCCTCTGCCTCTTCCTGATGTTGCAAATGTCGGGATGTACACATCTGAGATTTCCCCAAATTGCCCGAATCTGGTTTTTAGGTCTTCCTGAGCAATGGTGAAGGATAGATTTCCAATAAAAAGACTATAGCCTCCCTGTTTTGGATGACTGCGATGGACTGCTTTGCCACTCGTCGTCCATTGTAGGCCTCCTTATAGCGTCAATTGTCAGCCGCCATGGAATCCGTCGAAACTATATTACTTCGACATTCGGTACTTCTAACTTTCATTCGAGTCAGAGAGATGTTCACAACCCCAAGTGTAGGGTCACGATGTAGAAATAATCTCGGTGAGACCGAGGTCGAATCCACAGGAACTTAACTTATGTGTCTTTTGAAAGCAACTAGAAGTAGAACCAGAAGAAGATGAAAACCTAAAATTGGAATATTTGAGAGAGTAATTGTGATTAAAGTAATTAAAACTAGTATTTTTAAAGATAGGAACTAGGGTGCCAAGGATCCACTTGTAGCAATTGGGAAGCTACCTTGCATGATTCAAGGACACAACTGGAATCGGAGTCCTATCCTCACTACAAGAAACATCGCTTTTACCAACGAAATTTTTGTCGATGAAATAAATCTCGTCGGTAAAAGTACGTTTTTACTGACGAAATTTTTTTTCATTGGTAAAACTTCACTTTTACTGACGACATTTTTTTTCGTTGGTAATAATATTTTTTCCGCTGAAATTTTTCGTTGGTAAAAGTATTTTCGCCCCAAAGATAGAAAATTTTCGTGCCATTTCGAGAATTTCGCGGTAAGACTTTTACCGACAAATATTTTTGTTGGTAAGAAGCAGAAAGCCACTTTTTTCGATGAACACTTTTCGTCAGAAAAAGTGTTATGTTTTTAACAGAGAAATTTTCGCCCTGAGTTTTACCGACGAACTAAAACCCTCGGGAATAATGGTTTTACCGATGAAAGATTTCATCGGTAAAAGTATTTTAATTTTTAACATAGAAAATTGTTGCGGTGGATTGAAAATTTCGCGGTAAGACTTTTATCGACGAATATTTTCGTCGGTAAAAAGCAGAAAGCCACTTTTACCAACGAAAAGTTTTGTTTATAAAAGTGTTATGTTTTTAACTTAAAAATTTTCGCCCAGAGTTTTACTGACGAACTAAAACCATCGGGAATAATGGTTTTACTGACGAAATATTTCATCGGTAAAAGTATTTTAATTTTTAAGATAGAAAATTGTCGCGATGTATTGAAATTTTCGTGATAAGACTTTTACTGACAAATAATTTCGTCGGTAAAAAGCCCACAACGACTTGTACCAACAAAAAGTATTGTCGGTAAAATTGTTATGGTTTTAACTTAGAAATTTTTGCCATCTTTTGCCGACGAACCTAAACCATCGGGAATAATATATTTGCCGACGAAAATGTTCGTTGGTAAAAGTGTTGTTTTTAACTTAGAAAAATTTTCACTAAGAGTTATACCGACGAATAGTTTCGTCGGTCAAGTGTTGTGCTTTTACGTTTACCAATGAAACCTGTCGTCAAGAATAATGATAAGTTTTGCCTTGGAAAATTTCTCACTTATCTGAAAGTTTGCGCCCTGCCTTTTACCAACGAACCAAAACCGTCGAGAATAATATTTACGCCGACGAAAATAGTCGTCGGTAAAAGGGATGTATATTTTTTTAAAAAATAATGTTTACTTTTACTGACAAAATTCAATTTCATAGGTAAAAGACATCTTTACCGATGAAACGTTTCGTCGGGAATAATGATAAAATTTTTACTTAGAAAATTTTCCCGCTGCTTTAAGAATTTTCGTGCTGAATTTTACCGACGAACCAAAACTGTCGGAAATAATGTTTTTACCGACGAACATATTTGTCAGTAAAAGTGTTATTCTTTTCAAATAAAAAATTCTAGCCATGAGTTTTACCGACGAACCTTTTCGTTGGTAAAAATACAATTACATCTACCGATGAAAGGTTTCGTCGGTACAAATGTTCTATTTTCAAGTTAGATAATTTTCACGTTGAATTTTTCCGATGAACTAAAACCGTTGGGAATAATGATTTTACTGACAACAATTTTCGTTAGTAGAAGTGTTATTCTTTTCAAGTAAAAAAATTTGGTCATGAGTTTTACCGACGAAACTATTCATCGATAAAAATGCATTTACATACTTTTACCGACGAAAACTGTTATTGGAAAAATTGTTCTATTTTTTAAGTTAGAAAATTTTCGTGCTGTGTTGGAAAACTTGGTGGTAAGACTTCTACCGACGAAAAGTTTCGTCGGTAAAAGTCCTTTTCCTAAAGCTTTTTCCCGACGGCTGAAAACTGTCGGTAAAAATGTAAAATCTTCCTCAGTAAAAATGTATATATATATTTCGTTTTTATATCATATGAGTGGGAAAAAAAATTTATATATAATTAAAAGGTAATATTTAAATAATTTGTAATATCACATGAAAAAGAATATTGAGAAATTTAGAAATTTTAACAATGTTTGAGAAAAATTTTGAGAATAAAATGATGGTTTTGAAGAAAAAAAATCAGCAATTTGAAATTTTTGAGAAAAAAATTAAAATATGATAAAATTTTGAGATTTTGAAAATAAAAATTCATAATTTGTATTTTAAATTTTTTTTTGAAATATTTTATAATAAAAATGATATTTTGTTTAAAGAGCAAAAAAATATACATTTTGAAAAAAAAAATGTTATTTTTAAATGGAAATTGAAATTTATCTATGAAAAATAAAAATACTAAATTATTAGGCACATCCACTAATTGAACCTTTAATCATTTTTGGACAATCTAATCAGTTCAGATTGAAGAGTATATGACTTCATATGTTTAAATCAAATTTCAGTGAAATTGTTGATCAATCTTGTATGCCCAATATCTTTCTCATATGTAGCCTGATTGAGGCGAGTAACTAGTCAAATTGAGAGTATTGATCAGTAAAATAGAGTGAATGGATCAGACATGTAAAATGGGCCAAATATTCTGGTCAAAATTGTGATCCAACTTACTGACCTCGTGAGAACCTAAGAATTGATGTTATTAAGTTTTGTGGGCCCCATCATGATGTGTGTCGAACATCAACACTGTGGATTTGATGTGTCCCCTTTAGGTTATGAGATATCTCACAAATCATCTATATACAAAACTTAAGTGGGCCATACCATCTAAAACTATGTGAAGACATCCTAAAAAAATATAAAAGCACTTGGTGGGGCCCACATGAGTATTGGATGCTGTTGAAACTTGGTCTGACCCCTCATCCAAGTGGGACACACATAATGAGTGGGTTGGATATGTGAAATCACATTTAGGCAGGCCCAATATATGATTATGATCAATGTTTTAGGGAAACCCTTCTCCACTACATTTAGGTGAATTACTCATTACCCTTACCATCGGTAAAAACTCTATGGGGTCCATCGTTATTTATTTATTGTATCCACTCTATTCATCCATGTTAACAGATAATTTGAGGTCTAAAGAACAAAAAGGAAGCATATCCAAAGCTCAAGTGGACCACACCACAGGAAATAGTTTTGGATCAAGCTGATGTTTGTGTTTTCTATTCGTTCATATATTTTTGATATTATGAACAACCTTTAACCATTTTTGGACAATTTGATCAGTCCAGCTCGAAGAGTAAATAACTTCAAATGTTTAAATCAAAATTCACTCAAATTGTTGATCAATCTTGTTTGCCCAATTTCTTTCTCATATGTAGTATGATCGAGGCGAGTAACTAGTCAAATTGAGGGTAATGATCAATAAAATAGAGTGAATGGACTGGACATGTAAAATGGGCCAAATATTCTGGTCAAAATTGTGACCCAACTTATTGACACCATGAGAACCTAAGAATTAATGTTAGTAAGTTTTGTGGGGCCCATCATGATGTGTGTCGAACATCAACACCGTGCATTTGATGTGTCGCCTTTAGCTTATAAGATATCTCAAAAATCATCCGTATACGAAACTCAGGTGGGCCATACCATCTAAAACTGTGTGAGACATTTAAAAAACATATAAACAGTGCAATATTGGATGTCATACCATTTTGGGGCCATAAAAGTTTTGGATCAAGTTGATTTTTGTTTTTTCCCTTCATCTAGCCCTGTATGACCTAATCAACATATTGGATGTCAAATAAATAGTACAATGAGCCTTAGGAGGATTTTAATGATGGATATCCAATTACTATTGTTTTCATGTAGTGTGGTGCACCTGAGATTTCTGTGGTGGGGTCCACTTCAGATTTTTATCTGCCTCATCCTTTGGTTCATGACTTAAAATGATATCTAAAAATGGATAGACGGTGTGGATATAACAAATACATCATATTGGGGCCCACAATACTTAGTGTCCTCACCATATGATGTCCAAGAGGGAAAAGGATTGGCTACTCCCCTTACACCAGACCCGTGGCTGGTGGTCGGTGCTCTATGGGTCCCATATGTGTTTCATCCATGCCGTCCATCCATTTTTACATATCATATTAGGGCTTGATACCAAAAATGAGAGGGATATAAATTTCAGGTGGACCACACCACATGAAAACAATAGTGATTGGATATCCACCATTAAAACCCTACTAAGGCCCACTATACTTTTTATTTGACATCAAATCTGTTGATTAGGTCATACGGGCCCAGATGGAGGGAAAAAAATCATATTGATCCAAAACTTTATATGGCCCCCAAAAGGTTTTTAATGGTCGACGTTCATTCAACACTGTTTCCTATAATGTGGTCCAGTTGAGATTGGGATATATCTCATTTTTTGTCTCATACCATAAAATGATATGGAAAAATAGATGGATGGCAGGGATGAAACACATACATCATGGTGGGGCCCACAGAGCACCCACCACCAACCCTTAGCACTGGTGTCAACGCGAGTAGCCAATCTGTTTCCCGAGAGAGACTTCAAGTCTCTCTCTCTCTCTTTGTCCTCTCTCACTCTCTTAATCTCTCTCACTCTCGCACACCCTCTCGCTCTCGGTCCTCTCTCAACCACACCCTCTCTCTCTATCTCTCTGCCTCTCTCGGTGCTCTCTCTCACTCTCGCGCACCCTCTCTGTCTCTCTCTCTCTGTCTCTGGGTCCTCTCTCAACCGCGCCCTCTCTCTCTCAACCGCACCCTCTCTCTCTCTCTGTCCTCTCTCTCGTGTACCCTCTCTCTCTCTCTCTCTCTCTCTCTCTCTCTCTCTCCTCAGAGCTCGGGAACCCTATTTTCGGCATGGACTCGTGATCGGGGCTCCAACTCAAACAGGAAGAAGTTCTCTTCCTCTAAAGCTCGGTTGACCTTGAGGTATCTCTCTCTCTCTCTCTCAATCTCCATACCGATTGAAACGACTTGGGGATTTTGGGATTTAGGGATTTAGGGATTTGGGGATTTAGGGATTTAGGGAGTTGGGTCTAATACACAGCTGAACCTAAGCAGTCCAAAATAGCTGATAGAATGTTGAGGAAATATTTGATCCCCGACCCAAAGTTAATGCAGTGTAATCAGGTTTTCATTTTTTATAAGTGGGGCCATGGTTCACTGATCCAGATCATTGGTCTGTTGTGCTGTGGATGGTGCACCATGGATGCACCAAACTAAAAAAATCTCCCAAGATTGAGAGATCCTAGCCACCAATCTGTAGCCTTTTTCAATGAATGTGGATAGTTCCTCTTGAATACATATAACTTATGGATATCTTAATCACTCAAGCTGAACCTTAGCTGCTAAAAATAGTAGGAAGTGGGTGTGGGAGTGGATGCAGAAACTAGTAGTAAATAACCATTTTCAAGCCCAAAGTTTGTAAGAATTGTGACATTATGAAGCAGGAAAAAATGGTAGAAGATTTTTTTGCAACTATAGGGTGAGCTACAACACAACAGATGAATATATATATATATATATATATATATATATATATATATATATATATATATATATATATATATATATATATATATATCTTGGCAACGAACATGACATGTAGATAGGATGAAATTTCTGTTTTTGAACTAGAATGACATACTTTTTATTTTTTGGATGATAGATTATGAAATATGATAAGGTCACATAGAAGTGAATGAAGGGAAAAATATAAATATTAGCTTGATGATGTCAAGCAGTTTTAAGCAGTAGACAATCAATCCTCACTATTTATGTGTAGTCTTCTTGAGCATTTGATCTGCCTCATTTTGGGGGTAATAACCTAAAATGGATGGATGACATGGATAAAACACATATATCATGGTGGGCTCCACAGAGCTCCTAACAGGACCGTCTATCTCTAGCTAGGTTCTACTAGGAGTAGTACTCAATCTCGACACTAAGGTTGCATACTAGTAAACTCTATGTGGCCATTATGATGTATATGTCTTATCCACGCCATCCATCTTTTTACCCTTCATTTTAGGGCATGAATATGTTATTGAATCATAATCCAAACTCAATTACACCATACCACTAGAAATAGTAGGAATTGAAGGCTTACTGTCGAAAACTTATCGAGGCCAGTAGTCTTGGATCAAGCTGATATTCGCTTCATCCATGTCCCTCTATTACTAATGCAGCTTATATTGTTCCATTGCCTTCTGTTGCCTATAATTGTCCTTGTAAACCTTAATGAGCTTGTATGTTACATTTTTTTATCTTAAATTATTATTGTGATTAGTTAGTTTATAGTTGTGACTTGTAATTTATAGATTTGTAAGTTAGATAATTAGTTACTTGTTTAAGGATTTCTATGGGGCCAGACATAGATATGGTGCATTTTGGTGGAACAGAAATCGCTCAAATTGTCCCATTTTGGACAGTTCAAGGTTAGATGGATAGTATGCTTTCATATAATCTATTTAAATATTCATACCTGATCCGCGGTCCATCTCCTCGTTTCTCTCTGGATATATTTCTTCTGTTCCATATCTAATGTCAAATATCTTTACATTGCTTTAGATATTTGGCATCGGAATGTAACGTAAGATCAATTTATCTAGAGAGGCATGGGGAGATGCTGCCGAATTTTCGGTGTAGACGTTTAAATAGGAATATGAAAGTATTACGATCTATCCAACCTTGGATGAGTAACTAATTTAGAATTTAATTATATTAGCTTAGAATTGATGGAGTAGACCCGAATGTGCGTCGAAGCTATTCAGATGTTGAGTAGGGGTCCCTGGAAGGTGGGAATCGCTATAATGACTATGATGAAGCTGTCCATTTCCTATGGACAACATTAGTATACTTGAAATTGATGGAGCAGACCCGGATGTGTGTTGGAGCTATTCGGATGTTGAGCGGGGGTCCCTGGAAGGTGGGAACCGCTGTTTATGTTCAGGTAAGATAAGATGCATGATTTTCCTTTTCAACTGTTAGTTATTTTGCTACATGTATCTTCGTGGCATAGAGACTAGATTCAACCGAGAAGATCGGAATGCCGATGAAGGGTATGAGCATGAACAAGGACTCATATCTGTATTTACACATAACGTTCGTCCTTTAGGATCCCCGACGTTTCAGGATATGAACCTTAGGGATCTAGCAAAGGCGCGGTGGTATGTATTGCAAATTATGAAGAAATAGAGTCGTACTTGGAGTAAGTCTTCCCTCGATTATTATTTTCTCTACATATGATGATCTCAATGTTTCTTGCTGATGACATGTCATTTATGTGTAGTGACATGTCATTTATGTGTAGCGAACACATAGACGAGATGAAGTCTAAATTCTCCATAAATTATGATTGAATGCATTAGGATCAATTTCCAGAATGGTTCGCAAAACGTGTAAGATTTCATATTGTATCTCACTACACTTAGAATTTTCGTTGTATTGCACATTATTTGAACTTAAGAAAATTCTTAAACAATTACATTCTGTACATGACAATAGATGAAGATGTTGTGCACGAGCAACTCTGCGGATATGTCCGATGCACTATACTCACTGGCGTGTGGCCCTGATAGACGTGTATCTAGATATACAGGTTGTATTGTAAACAGGATTCAGTTCCACACCGAAGAACGTGAGAAGTATAGGACCACACAAAATAGTGGGGTGGTGAAGGGAACGAATGAGGAGGATGAAATTGACTTTTATGGCATTTTGACAAATATTATTGAGCTGAGTTATTGTATGAGAAAGTGGGTGTACTAATTTAAATGTGATTGGTGGGACATTGAAAATAAGAAGTTGAGAATTCAAACTGACAACTACTTTACGAGCGTAAATTTTTCTCGGAAGTAGTTTAAGGACGACCCATTTGTCCTCGCCAACCAAGCCGAACAAGTATTTTACCTCGCTGACACCAAGTTAGGTGGCTCTTGGCATGTGGTGCAGAAAATAAAGCCCAGGAACGTATTTAACGTTCCCGTACCAGAAGTTAAAGATAGCGAGGACGGGGGAAATGAAACGTCTAAGGTTGAACAAACATATCAAGAAGATATGTCATTTGGGGACATAAGGACCGATTCAAGTGTTGATATTGATGTGGTGTAATTAGACAGAGTTGATGTGCCACCTGATCATGTTGATGCCTCAATAATACATGACATTGTTAGAGATGATAGCGGTTTCATTGATAACGACATTGCAGACGATGAGGAGGAAATACTGATTAATGATAGTGATGGTGAAGAAGAAATAGCCCTAAGCGATAGTGATACAGACGATGATTATTAAAATGTACACATGATTTACATGTCATTTTTCAATTCGAATAATTTATATATTCCATGTATACGTGAAAATTACAAGTCATGATTAATTTCTTTTATTGACTTGTTTATAATCCACATTTGTAATTGAGTCAATTTCTGATCATGTCCTCCTCAAACCAGAGCACAGCAGAAGTACCAACATACTTCATCAGCTGTTACAAATGGACGTTTCAGTCCTATCTTCTTCTAATAGGGCCATAGAGATACCCGGTCTGATCGATGAGTGTAGAGCGGAATATATCGACGATGACTCAGATGAAAGATTATACCATCTTAAAGAAATTCTGGGGCTGATGGAGATATATAACCACGGCAAACGAGATATGGAAGATGCGACTCTATCACTTGCACATCGGAATGGAGTCCCGAGAGACCAGATTTCTCCTATGTGATTGGCATGTTGGCTATAGAAATGTTGAGTGCTTCACACAACATGACATATGCTTCTGAAGCATACGATAACTTACGCAGGGAGTACTTCGGATAGTTTACCTCAAAGTTGTTTCATATTGCAACGAAATATGTGTATTTAATATAGAATGATAATGTGTAATGGAATTTTTAAGGGTTATAGATATAAGTTTATAGTTTTATTATATTCTGCTTGCATTATAGTGTAATGGTCTAATCATATTTTAATCATCTCTCTAAGCATAAGCACAAATGCATTGTATCATCAACTGTTTTAGTATATTCCACTTGTATTGACATTATTTAAATTTATAAGTTCGTAGCTCATACATATTCAGTAATGGCACTAGGAGGGAGAGCACGTCGTTCGCGCAATGGATCTACCCCTTCTACCCGTGATGCGACAGAGACAGCATCACCGTCACATGTTGCATTGCAGGCGTCTGATCCCTCAGTCGCGCATACACCGGGCACTGCATGTAAGTCTAGACATATATTTCTTTTAATGATTTTTGTTTATGTTTAGACTTATATATTTCTTTTGAAATAGCTTCGTCGACTAGCCGGCGAGGACGTGGACCCACGCGTGGGTTGATTTTAGAGCGACTAATGCATGTGGATAGGGTGATGATAGAGTTTCCAGAGGACTGCATTAGACCTGTTGGGAACAATATCAGGTTGTTTACGTCGGAGGTCATTGTCTTATGCCGATCCTAATTCTCCCACCACCCCTCGTTGGGCAGACATGACAGATGATATGCGGCAGCTCATCCATCAGCGCCTTTAGGTAAATTTTACTAAATTAAAATTTATTTTATAAAAGTTCATTTACGGTTAAGTTATTTTCTTGATAAGTTTATTACCTTAATCTATTATTTATGAAACTACAGAATAAATTTGACTTGGATTTGAATGTTCCACACATCTCCTATGCTATCGACGACATGATCAAGGAGCGGTTTAGGGATTACCGCAGTGAGTTACACCAGCAGTACAAGCGGTGCGTGAGCCACGAGGAGGCTGCACTGTCTGCACCGCCGCAAGTGACCCATGACGACTGGCGGATACTCTGCGATAGGTTTTCGTCTGATTCTTTTTAGGTAATATTTATATATTTATGATACTTAACGTAATAATTAAATTCATAATTAATAACAATATATTATAAATAATGTATTAAGAAGAGAAACAAAATAAATCCTGACAATAGGGAAAAGTTAGAAGTGAACCATGTAGCTGGTTCAAAGTCATTTGTACGACTTCGTCACGACATGGTACGAAATTACTGGTAATTATTATGTTTATATATTCTTTCCATGCATTTATATTAACTCTATTGTCCTTTCGATTGTGCGCGAGATTCCATCACTGGCCAGGAGCCTAGAGCAGTAGACTTCTACAGAGGGACTCACTATCGGTAGGCGATGGGATCTTAGGTAAATCCTAAAGCCAGCGAGATTTGGGTAAAAATCCTTATATTGTAAATTTTAATTTCATTAAATTATAATAATGTCATTTATTATGAAAATTCATATGTTTTCACCTGATGGTACTCAGCGAAGTGAGCCAGAGATCTTGAGTCAGGTGCTTAGCACCCGTTCTGGATATGTGTGTGAGCTTGGTCATGGTTCCAAGCTCATGGCACCCACTAGAGCTGCCTCCAGCCGATCCATCGTGGTTGGCGACAGCGCCATACGCCAAGCTGATATCGTAGAGAGAGAAGTTCAATAGCTACGGGTCGTCATCCATGACATCAGAGAGCAGCTGGACAGGCAGAGGGAGGAACAGGAGAGGAAGATGCAGTAGTTGGCGAGGCAGAGGGAGGAACAAGAAAGGAGGATGGAGGAGCTTGCGAGGCAAAGGGAGGAGCAGGAGAGGAGGATGGAGGAGCTGACGAGGTAGAGGGAGGAGTAAGAGAGGAGGAGGATGGAGGAGTAGGAGAGGAGGAGGATGGAGGAGCAGGAGAAGAAGAGGGAGGAGCTGACGAGGCAGAGGGAGGAGCAGGAGGAGGATGGAGGAGCAAGAGAGACAGAGGGAGGAGTAGGATAGGAGGCTGGAGGAGATGTGGGTGGAGTATGAGCGATGGATCACGGAGATGTTTCAGGCTCTCGCTGCATGCTTACCCATCGATGCCCCACCACCTTTACCTTCATCTTTGTGATTTTTTTGTATTTTTGTTTATGATGTTAAACTTATATGTATTTATGCATGAATGAATGTGATATGGATAAGATTGTTTGTGTTTGGATGAATGTAGTTTATCTTTGGATGGATTTATTAGTTTGGGTTTAGATGGATGTGAATGTGAATATGATGAAATATATTATATAACATGTGTATATCAGGAAGAATAACAGGTGTATATCAGGAATTTTGTGCAGAATTTTGTGTTGGAATATTTTTTTTTAAAAAAAGAGACTTTTACCTATGAAAAATTTCGTCGGTATAAGTTTTTTGAATATTTTTTCCTACGAAAACAATTGTCAGTCAAAGTTCTTACTTAATTTTTATCAATGAACAATTTCATCGGTATAAGTTCTGTAATTTTTTTACTGACTCAAGTATTCATCAATATAAGTTTTGTAAATTTTTTTACCGATGAAATAATTCGTCGGTAAAAGTTCGTAAAATTTTTTTACTTACACAAATATTCATCGGTAAAAGTTTTATACATATTTTTTACCGATGAAAAAATTCATTGGTAAAAGTTTTGTAATTATTTTTACCTACGAAATAAATCGTCGGTAATAGTTTTACACTTATTTTTTACCGACGAAAATATTCGTCAGTAAAAAAATTGTAATTATTTTTAGAGATGAAAACTATCGTCGATAAAAGTTTAACATTTATTTTTTACCGATAAAAATATTCGCTGGAAAAAAATTTATAATTATTTTTAGCGACAAAACATATCGTCGGTAAAAGTTTAATATTTAGTTTTTGTCGACGAAAATATTCATCGGTAAAGAAATTGTAATTATTTTTAATGACGAAAAATCTCATTAGTAAAAGTTTAACATTTATTTTATACCGACGAAAAAAGTCGTAGGTAAAAAAATTGTAATTATTTTTAGCGACGAAAAAATCGTCGAAAAAAACTGTTTTCCGTATTTTTTACCGACGAAAAAATTCGTCGGTAAAAATCGTAGCATTACAGACGATTAAAAGTTTCGTCGGTAAAAACCTTTTGTCCCGGTATTTTAGTGACGAAATTTGTCGTCGGTAAAACCATTTACCGACGAAAATAATACTTTTAGCGATGAAAAATTTCATCGGTAGAGGTGGGTTTTCTTGTAGTGCCTATCCAATTGGTAAGAAGAGATTTGTCAGATCTCTAAACTTCTCATGGATCTAATCATCAATGGATGAGAGTGGTGAAGATTTGGAAGTGCTTTTGTCACCTAACCATGCCCAGGAGACAAGGCAAACAACAACAATTTACCAAACCCACAACCAATCATAAAAGAATTGTAAAGTTAGGGAGGATTCCATCACCCTACCATGTCCATGGGACGATGGTGAACAACAGGATTTCCTAATTTCACAATCTCAATTCAGGAAAATAAATATATCAAGCTATCACAGATCTATTGTAATTTGGGTCACAACAAACCATTAAAAACTAAAAATATTCCTTTATAATCAAACTAGAATCTAAGAGAGTTCAACAAAGCATGAATCAAAACAAAGCAAACATCTCAATCACACTACAAGCTTCACCTCTTAGTCCTAGCTAAGAGGTTTAGCCAACCATAGACATGATTGAACTAAAAGACTCTTAAACAAAACAAAAATACCAATTAAAGAGGAAGATGAAGAACTCCCAAATGGTGGCTCCACCCTTTTGCTCCAGTCCTTAAACCCTAGAAGATGCCTAGGGATGCCCAAGGAACCCCTATTTATAGTTTTAGACCTTAACCTTTCGCACCGAGTGGAAATTTATGGAAACCGTCTCAAATTTACGTAGTCCGCGCAACTTTTGCGTAACCCTCGTCTGGTCATGGGCTGTCCTCGACCAGTCGACTGGTCGTGGGATGTCATCGACCGGTCGAGGACCTCCTTTGACTGGTCGAGCAACACGAGGATTTGGAAGGTTTACATGCTGATGTTTAATTTAAACTGAAACTCGCAAGTATACGAATCAGAAGTAGATACGGTGCTTATTACGAGATCATTCCCACCAGGACTGGTTGTCACAATTCTAATTTTATGATTCCTCTTAACTAATCCGACAAATATTTTAGTGAACTACTAACACAAATCTATGAAAATTAACCGAGAGCAAGGAGGAAAATTCAATCAAGGAGAATACTAGGACTTTTGAATCCACCCCTAATTATCTTAACCCTTGTTTTACCTGTTGATTCACCCTGATTCAGATTGATATAAATTTAATAAATAAAGCACACTCTATATCCTTGGTCGGGTACACAGAATGTATAATCCCTTAAAGCATAAGGATCACATCTTTCCATCCATGGTCAGGTATGAAGAGATGTAGATTCCTATTTCTTTCTCTATAGGAAACCTGTTCATGGTCAAACACAAGCACCTAGAATAAGATTCCAAATAACATCCACATCTAGACTTTGGTTAAGCTCATAGAATGGAGAAGTATAGAAATTTCAGTTAAGCGCACTAGAGAAAGAAACAAATCAATCAAATCAAGATGAATTCAACAATAAACAAGAGTCATTCAAATTAGGGGCTTCATCTCAGCCCTTGCTAAGAAATTAACAACTCATAAATTTAATTGGAAAGAAAGAAAATATAGTTGATAAAAGATACATCCCTTTCTAAGATTTTAAAAATCCAACACTTGTCAATTTCGTCTCTCTTTTCTCTTTCTTCTCCAAGCTCTTCTCTCCCTTCCATAAGCTGCTCTGGATCTTCTCTCCTAAGCTGCTCTGGATCTACTCTCCCCAAGCTCTCCGGATCTGGCTCCCTCGAATCCCCCTTCTTTCTTCACGTCCTCCTCCTTTTATAGCTGTTGGAGGGGCGGTGGAGACGTGAAGTCGGTGGAAAAGTTGGCTGCTGCAGCAACAGCCGCGTAACTCCTTTATGCAGCCACATTCGGGGCCTCCAAACTCCCGTTTTCCTTTGCCTTCTTTCCAAAGATCAACATCCCCTGGGACTGTTTTCGATGGCCTACACGATGGATGGCTAAGATCAGCCATCTGACCATCATCCAGATCGTACAACTTCCACAAAAAGCGGGCAGCGTCCGGTCGGACTCTTTTACACGTAACAGTGCTGCGATGCTCAGTGGGGCCCACATTGATGTCAACGGTGAAATTCAGTCCGTCCATTGGATTCCTCTCAAAATTTTGGTCGGGAATGGTCGGTTTTGAATGTCCATTGATGCGGCCCAGAGAATCAATCAAGCTGTGACCATTTTGAATGTTGCAGGACAGCCTGTTTGTGGCCTCTGTAGCGAGCACGTGTGTATGCATGGGCGCAAATGGTTAGCATAGGTTTGATGGGTTTTTCCCCCTCTATATGACGGATGGTTTGGATGGTCTCCATGAGACCTGATGGTGGCCCACTAGCGTCCGCAAAACGGACGCTGTCCGTCCGTTACGCAGGAGGTAGAAAACAGAAATTTCCCTTTTTGAGAAGAAGAGATGGGTCAAAGTCGGTTTGACTCGTCCGTTCGTCTAGTGCATTTGTGCTCTATGCACACGTTGTTCGGGTGGGGTCCACTACGATGTTCTTGAGAAATCTAATCCATTCATTTAATTGATCTTCCCATTTAAGTCGTTGAATCCGAAGTTGAGGCATATCCAGATAGCAGGTGGGCCTAGAATCAACAATTTATAGCCTGATCTATCAGTTGGGGCACTTCCATAGTGATCCGAGGGCTGAAATTTGAAATGTACAGTTAATTTATGGCCCTCATCCCATATATGAGGTTTCGAGCTGAATGGATGGTTGAAACTATGTGATCTTGCATCTTAGACGACTTTTGAGTCTCTTTAACGTGAACAGCTTGATTTCCTCAGATCCTTAGTGTATAATTTCTTCAATCTTAGTCCTATGGAGTCCATCCCTTACTTTGGTGACTTCAGAGCACTAAATCCACCCTTGTAATAACCTTTTTCCGTCCAAGCTCCTAATTACACCCTACAATAAAAACACGATTAAAATAGTCCGTTAAGCATTATCATGTTGGTAATCAGGTAATAATTGGGGTCTAATATGCAATATTTAACCCTCATCACAATCCCCAATAAGCATTTTGTTAGTCTCGAGAAAAACATGCGAAAAATAATTTCAGAAATAAAAGTCCATTCCTATAAACCCAAGTGACTTGTGAACCAATAATTGAGATGCGAAAATTCTAGATTCATGAATGGGAGCAGTATGTTCTCCTAGAATCAAGCTCATGGTAAACTTCATAATCAAGTTCAAAATATTAATCCATTAATTAGAAAATTTTAAACATTGAATTCCATGATTATATAGTGTACTCTCGGCTTACAATCATTAAGAGATCCAATTGTCAATTTCATGTTATCATTGGTAATTAACAATAGAATTCATGACAACTGAAACCAACACTTGCCTTACACATTAACTTTTCATTCTACTAGCCTTTGATTTTCTTTATGAACAGTAACGCCAAGGAGGGAAATCAAATCCTCAACCATAGAGAGCAAACCTATGGTAAATATTGTACACCCAACCCTTTTCACATGTCAACCATGGGGAATCGAATCTTCATCTATAGGGAGCAAACCTATGGTGAAGATTATGCAACTTACCCTTTCAATTCTTCTTACAGAACATGATAAATTTTTATTTTTATTTTTTTTTCAGACTGGCTCCTTTCATGCTTAGTGATTACCAAGTTAATCATTCAATATCGAACCAGAACCTTAATGTGTAGACAAGATGTGATATGTGAAATCATGACTCAATCAATGTTTCCAACTTCTAATCATGGATTAATAACTCGAACTTAACTATGAAATCTAACAGACAACTGAATTTAAGAGTCATAAATTACCAACATCCTATATCACTACATGGAAAATGAAAATAAAAATGACGGATTTTGAGACGGTTGTGGACCGTCTCTAAAATTCTTTGGTTTAAAGACAGTTTAGAGACGGCCGTAAACCGTCTCTAAATTTTAGACGGCTCTTGACCATCCTTAATATTGTCTTAAAAATGTTGAACGTCCAAAAATCATTTAAGACGGTCAAAATCCGTTGTTAAATGCAGAAAAAAGACGGCTATCGACCGTCTGGAAAAAAAGACGATCATTGACCGTCTTATATGCGGTCATTTGAGACGGTCAAAGACCATCCGTATTAGAGACGGTCATTAGCCGTCTTTTACTGGTAATCTGAGACTGTCAAGGACCGTCTCTAATTGAGACGGTCATTGGCCATCTTTTACTGTAAGCGGAGACCGTCAAAACCAGCCTATATTAGGGACGGTCCTTAGCCGTCTCCATTTGAGACTGTTGCAAACCGTCTGTATTAGAGACGATCCTTTGCCGTCTTATTAGCGGTCATTTGAGACTGTCAAAGATCGTCTGTATTAGAGACTGTCTTGCTCGGGTCAAATTACGAAGTTCAAAAAAATTATAAATTTTGAAAAAAAAATTAGTTGAGAAGCTTAGAAAAATAATTAACAATATTTAAGAAAATTTTAAATTTTGAAAAAAAAAATGTGATTTTATAAAAATCTAGATTTTGAAAAAAAAAAATTAAAAACTTTGAATAATGTTGATAATTTTGGAAAAAAAAAAGATTTCGATAAAAAAATGATATTTTGAAAAAGAAAATTTAAAAAATTAAACAAAATTGTGAAAAAATATATATTTTTTAAAAAAGAAAACTAGACTTTGTATTTTGACAAGAAATATTAAAAAGTTATATAATAAGATTTCAATAAAAAAAATGATATTTTGAAAAAAAAATTAAAAATTAAACAAAATTGTGAAAAAGAAAATTTGACAAATTGTAAAAAAATATATTTTTAAAATAGAAAACTGGATTTTGTATTTTGACAAGAAAAATTAAAAAGTTATATAACAAAAGTGAGATTAAAAAAATGTTATTTTGAAAAAGAAAATTTAAGAAATTAAACAAAATTGTGAAAAAATTGACAAATTGTAAAAAATATATATTTTTTAAAAAAGAAAACTAGATTTTGTATTTTGACAAGAAAAATTGAAAAGTTAGATAACAAAAGTGAGATTTTGATGATGTGTTGTATATCCTTGTCGCCCCTATGTTTCTCCAACCCATTTTGGGGCCGAGTATAAAAAATTGTGTAGATTTAAATCTTAAGTGGACTACACCACTGGAAAGAATGATAATATAGTATCTTGCCATTAAAATTTATAAAGAGCCCATCGTAAGGTTTTAGTAATGTTTATTTGCAATCTAACTTTTTGATAATGTAAAGAAGATCTAGATGAAAGTAAACTACAAAGATTAAATTGATCCAAAACTTTTGTGGCCTTCAAAAGGTTTTTAATAGTTATTCATCATTGTTTTAATTGGTATGACCCACCTAAGATTATTGAGTTCTTATGATTTGAAATCACATCCTAAAATATGATGGAAAAATATATGGACAGTGTCGATATACATAAAATATATCAAGGTGGGCTCTACACGGTTAGAGTAACACCCATGAAGGAGTTACCTAAATAGTGAAATAGTACTATAAGGTCACCTCATGGGAACTTCCCATGAAGTTAATCTGTGTGTGCCCCACCATGATGTATGTAGAACATAAACACCATACATTTGATGTGTCCCCTTTAAGTCCAAAAATCAGTCATATACGAAACTCAGGTGGCCATAGCATCTAAAACTATGTGAAGACATCCCTAAAACATATAAAAACATTTGGTGGGGCCCACATGAGTTTTGGATGTGTATGAAACTTGGTCTGACTCCTCATCCAAGTGGGACACATAGCTGGATCTATGAACCACATCCCAATAAATGATTATGAATGTTTTAATGAGAGGGTAACTCTCTCAACTATAGTATGTGGTGTGGCCCACCCAAGTCATGGAATGGCTTTATTTTTAAGCTCTAAAACGTACCTCCCCATAGGACCTTTTTAGAGACTGACGATGCTTAAGGGCCTCCATGGGGCCCATTTCAATATATTTATTTTATCTAAGCCGTCCATAAATTTTGAAATATTATTTCAGTGCATGAGCTCAAAAAGTAGAAAGATTAAAAGTCTAAGTGGACCACACCATAAGAAATAATGAAAAATAAATTTTTAACATTAGTATGTGGTGTGGTCCATGTACAACTTCGATTTGACTCATTTTTTGGATCAACCCTAAAAATGAGTGGTTAAAATTAATGGATGGAGTGGATAATTAACATACACAATGGTGGGCCCCACAAGTCCTAAAATAATAAAAATTCAGGATAAACCCACACTGTTCATCCATTTTTCGAGATCATTTTAGAGAACTATCCAAAAAATGATTCATATCTAAAGATTAATTAAATGAACCACACCATAAATAAGGGGAACAAATTGGCTACTCCCCCTGACACCATCCAATGGCTTGTGGTTGGTGCTATGTGGGCCCCACCATGATTTATGTGTTTAATCCATGTCGTCCATCTATTTTTAAAGATCATCTTATGGCATGAGACAAAAAATGAGGCATATCCCAATATGAAATGGACCACATTACAGGAAAAAGTGTTGAATGAGCGTTAACCATTTAAAACATTTCGAGGGCCATAAAAGTTTTGGATCGAGATAATTTTTGCTTTTCCCCTTTATCTAGGCCTGTATGACCTAATCAACATATTGGATGTCAAATAAAAAGTACAGTAGGCTTTAGGAGAGTTTTAATGATGGATAACCAATTATTATTGTTCTTATGTGGTGCAGTCCACTTGATATTTATATACCTCTCATTTTTGGGGTCCACCATGATGTATATTTTATATCCACACCTTTGGAGAGATCATTTAAGGGCAATATCCATTTGGAGAGATCATTTTATGGCAATATCTAAAGAACGAGTTAAATCCAAAGCTCCAGTGGACCCTAGCACAGAAAACAGTGGGACAGTGACGCCCACCATTAAAAACTTCTAAAGGCAACAAAAGTTTTATATCAAGATGTTGTGTTTTCACATATTTCATGTATTTTTTAACTTTTCAACAGGTTGGATTTCAAATAAACATTACGACGGGCCTTAAGATAGTTTCAACGGTGGGAATCACTCTCCCCACTGTTTTCTGTGGTGGGGTCCGCTACAGATTTTTATCTGCCTCATTCTTTGGCTCATGACTAAAAATGATATCTCAAAATGGATGGATGGTGTGGATATAATAAATACATCATAGTGGGGCCCACAAAACTTCGTGTCATCACCGTATGATGTCCAAGAGGGAAACAGATTGGCTACTCCCTCGACACCATACCCGTGGCTGGTGGTCAGTGCTCTATGGGTCCCACCATGATGTATGTGTTTCATCCATGCCGTCCATCTATTTTTACATATCATATTAGGGTTTTATACCAAAAATGAGAGGGATATAAATCTTAGGTGGACCACACCACATGAAAACAATAGTGATTGGATATCCACCATTAAAACCCTCCTAAGGCCCACTGTACTTTTTATTTGACATCCAATCTTTGAATTAGGTCATACAAGCCCAGATGAAGGGAAAAAATATCAGATTGATCCAAAACTTTATATGGCCCCCAAAAGGTTTTTAATGGTCGACGCTCATTCAACACTGTTTCCTATAATGTGGTCCAGTTGAGATTGGAATATACCTCATTTTTTGTCTCATACCATAAAATGATATGGAAAAATATATGGATGGCAGGGATGAAACACATACATCATGATGGGGCCCACAGAGCACCGACCACCAGCCCTTGGCGCTGGTGTCAACGCGAGTAGCCAATCCGTTTCCTGAGGGAAGCGGATTGTGTACGGAGTAAACTCTGTGGGCCCCTGTGTCATTCATGCATTGTATCCACTCCGTCTATCTCTTTTAACACATAATTTTAGAGTTCTATCCCAAAAATTGAGTATATCAAAACCTCAAATGGACCACACCACTGGAAACTGTGTGAATTGAACATCTACCATTGAAAAATTCTTGGGGACAACAGAGGTTTTAGATCAAGCTGATATTTGTATTTTCCCTTCATCCATGTCCTTCTGATCTTATGAACAGGTTGGATGACAAATAAACATCACTGGGGGCCTTAGAAAATTTCAACGGTTGAAATCAATTGTTCCACTTTTTTCAGTGGTATGGCCCACTTGGGCTTTAAATATACATCAATTTTGGGTTGAACCCATAAAATGATCTGAAAAAAATGAATGGACAGCGTGGATAAACCATATGCATTCGCGGTGGGCCCAACTGAGTTTACTCAGTGCGATAAGAGCCTACTAAATAACTCAGTACACAATCCGATTTCTTTCCTGAGAGACGAAGTCTCTCTCTGTCCTCTCTCACTCTCTCAATCTCTCTCTCTCACACTCGTGCATCCTCTCTCTCGGTTCTCTCTCACTGTCGCGCACCCTCTCTCTCTCTCTCTCTCTCTCTCTCTCTCTCTCTCTCTCTCTCTCTGTCCTCTCTCTCGCGCATCCTCTCTCTGTCTCTCTCGGTCCTCTCTCACGCATCCTCTCCCTTCCAGTCTCTCTCACATCCTCTCTCTCTCTCTTCAGAGCTCGGGAACCCTATTTTCGATGTGGACTCATGATCGGGGCTCCAACTCAAATAGGAACTTGCTCTCTTCCTCTAAAGCTCAGTTGACCGTGAGGTATCTCTCTCTCTCTCTCTCTCAAAATCTCTCTCAATCTCAATACCGATTGAAACGATTTGGGGATTTAGGGATTTAGGGATTTAGGGATTTGGGGATTTGGGGATTTAAGGATTTAGGGATTTGGGGATTTAGGGACTTGAGGGCCACGGTTGATCAGGCTAGAGACCCAATCTCTCTTGCTTAGAAACTGTTTGATGAAATGTATGAATTTGTTTATTTCAGAATATTCTTGCTATCCAAAAAATTTCACTACAACAGAAAGCATCTGGATCTTCCATGCAGTTTTTTTTTATTTTCAGAGATAGATTTCTGGAGCTCTTTTTTCCTCTTCCTCTATATTCTATTGGGGAAGCCAGTTTCTGCACAGACAGAGAAGGTTATTTTTCCCTCTTCTTTTTCCTTTTTTACCGATTTGATGGATTTCCTGTGGAAATGACCTGTTGATGTTGTTTACAAATTAAGCCATTTGAGAACAACAACATAGATAATAGTAGGGGAGGAAGTACATTGATGCATTCATGAAAAGAAAGGGTCCAGAAGTGGACCCCACTGCTAGCAGATTGATCTTTGAGGGCAAAGATGGCATCTGATTGGACTATGAGGCCTACAAATCTAATCAGATGGTCCCAATAAAAGGATCAATCCCCACAGTCCAATCAGGAGATATTCTAGGATTTATGTACAAACTGTAGATGTAAAATAAGGGTTTTATGATGGGGCAATTTCAAAATCTAGATATGTTTACTTGCTCATCCCCAGCATCTGTCCTGTAAGACAGTCTTCAAAATCTAGATATGTTTGCTTGCTTAACTTGCAATTGGAGTTGATCTAAAATCAGCTCAAAATACTTCTCCCCAATTCATTTTCTACTCAAATATAGTTCTTTTATACACACACACACACACACACACACACACACACACACACACACACACACACACACACACACGCACACACCCACATCTGTCTTCTTTTGCAATGGTCTACACTCAATGACAACGTTGTTGATCTCATAATATCTACGCTCACCATCATGATTTGCTCATGCTCTGAACCATTGCATGCCTTCTGATTGCATCCATGAGGTAGCTGGTGGTATTTAGTGAAAGTGAACTATGAATTTCCGTATCTTTGTTATTTCGTGGGCATTCTTAGTGGCCTAGGCTTTACAGATGTGTCTAGACTTGGTAGACATCGCGTCAACTCTTATGTTGATGGATCAAAGACTAGATATAAACATGTGATTGATGAAATAGGCTCTTACTAGGGCGATGAATATCAATTTTAGGGAAAGTGAACTGTGAATTTCCATGTTTATCGACTGACATCCTGTGTTTATGTTTGTTGTCAGTTTCTATGAAAAAAATGTTTCCAACTAATCCAAGCTCTTATTATTTTTCAGTTTTCATGTTGTCTATATGCAGTCAACCTATCTCATACAAGCCACCACCTTCAGGTATATACCCTGCCTCCTCCAAACATGTGGAAGTGTAACCATTGAAGTAAGTTGTAATGCAATTGTGGCAATGATAACCAAAGAGAGAATTTTTGGTGCATCCATCCATGACTTCAACTAGAGGGCTACTTATTTATTTCAATCCTTTTTTCTTTTTTTTTCTTTTTTTTTCTTTTTTTTTTGCTTTTCAAGTTCCAAAAGCAACTTATTTCCTTCATTTTTGTTGGTGACACAGTAGGTTGATTGCAAAACAGTTAAGTCAAACCACTGACAATTAACTCAAACCACTAACAATTAACTCAAACCACAACTAAAAAAAATCTAAGGATCAATTAAAAATACATTAGTTTGTGTTTATCAAATATAAGAGAAATGTGCTCAAGTGGACTAAGACCAAACTACTAACAATTAACTTTGGTGCTTGCAAGTTATGCTGAGGATGCAGGGGATCCTTATAGAGATTAGATGGAAGATTGTATCAGTTTAATAATGGAAGAATTGAAATCTAGAGGAATTGCCAATAATCACACTCTTGCATACCAGGTAATTCATTTAAAATTTCAGCTTTTGGTTTCGAGCTTTGATTTCCAACTATTAGAAATTTCCCCAAGCTTTTGGTTTTGCAACATGCACACCAATTGAAATTACACAAATAGAAGCATGAATAAGAAAATCCTTTTATCCTTTTAGGATGCCATGAAGGCGATTTTTTTTAATGCTCCAACAAGTAAACTTGTTATAAAAATTTTAAGGGTCATTTGGATGTGGGTGAAATATCACTTGTAAACTCTTTAAACAGACAAAGAGCTTAATAGGTAAAGACTTTCATTCTATCATGTTTGGGTACTTGTGAAGTCTTTACTAGGTAAAGAGTTTCTTGTATTTGGTGACGTTTTTAAGTATTATAATTTTTTCTTTTATTTCACCATTACAGGTAAACACTTTATCATGTAAAGTGTTACTCATCAATGGATGGATGATGAATGTATTTGCGAATGTAAATGAAAATAAATTGATGAGTGATGAATGTATTTGCGAATGTAAATGAAAATAAATAACTTATGATATATATATATATATGTCACGCCCCAAACCTGGAAATAGGATTCACAGGAATCCCGATCGCCGAACCTGGTGCCGACAGCCTCCGTAGTACCCCATTCTCGGCTCCCAGCGTCCATACGCCAAGTTCCGATCCTAGGATCCTACAAGGAATATTTTCCAACATACATTTATCTCATAAGAAGCATAACCACAAGTATACCCAAATCATAAAGGCAACATCATAATCACATATCCACTAATATAATCGTTTGAATACAATGCTAAAAGGAAAATACATATATCGAAATCAGAGCTCCAGAAGATAGCTGCACGCTCCAAGTTCAATGCTGCTGCAACCTAGCACCACCTGTACGCATCTATCATGCATAAGCTTATAGAAAGCTTAGAGGGCGGTGAAAGTGTATGTAAGGTAAGTGCCAAGTATACCATAAAGCCCATAAATCATACATCATCGAGATAAGCAGGAAAAATGACAAGATCATGAATCATATGATATCAGAGTAAACGGAAATGTACTGGTAAGTCCATGAATCATTCAATGACAAAATACGCAATGTGGGTCGGCTATACAAATGTGGAAGCCAAAAAAATTAGATGCCGATGATGTAACGTAATATGCAAATCATGCTAAGTCCATCTAGGCCATATAAGTATAAAACATAGTAACCTAAAATGTTAAGTACTGCGGATGTATTATAATATGCGGTGCGAATAAAATGACTATGCCAGAATGTGAAGTCGGGATGATAGTACGTAGTATCGCAGGCTACGGAGTCCACCACAAGGGACTTCTATCCAAACCAGTCTCATACCTAAATTTGGATAGTCTGACTTAATGTGGTAAACTCCTGATCTCAGGTTAGTCGTGCGCCCAACCGAAATCCTAGCCATACGAAGGTACACGTAACAAATAGTTACGCACCACCAGCCCGAGTGGATAGTGAATGAATGAATGAATGGATATGCAATTCCTGCTCAATAAGTCCACATATCAGTGCGGTTGCTCTCTGGGAAAATCACTGGGGTCTAATACACTCCACACTGACTGCCTCCTCCCTAGCTGCATAGCCCTACGAGTGGAAGAGACCTTACTATCCACCTAGCCAACAGTCTGCCAATACCTACCCGACTCATCGATAGTGGACCCATTTACGAGCTGGTCATACTCAACTTAGCTTATAGCCCCCTCACTCGGGCAGATAAGGCCACACCCCCTTCCAACTGACCACGACACAGTGGGAGACACGGTCTACTGGTATTCGGCACTCGGGCGCTCATGTTCCACTCGGTCTAGACGTTGGGTCTACTCCTGGCCTCAGAGGTTCTAGGACTTTCACCCAAGGACATCCTAAGTACCCACAGTGCTAGAACCAAGTATTTTTGGTGTCCCATTTATCCATCCATGATGTGCCTGTGGAGGTCACGGCTCTGATGTCACTAGGGCGTATAATGATCAAGTCACATATATGTGGGATGCATGAGTCACACTATCCAGTCATGCAGCAATCTTGCACGTACGGTGCGATAATGTGGACACTCCGTCTCATAGGGAGTCCCGTAAATAGTCTGCCCAATGGCATATGTTATGATCAAATAATCCTCATATCAGGCATACATATGATGCATATGGGCATGAATCATGGAGTTACACTAAGCATGTTATAAGGTGATGAACTACTCTCACAGCAAAGATGGGCCTAGACGGCCTACACACAACAAGTATGGGCCTATCAATAGGCCCTAGGGAGAGTCATAATGTGGACATTTAACCAACATTATTCTTACAATGTGGACGTCAAACCAACATTGCTCCCAAGGCACGACCCGCCATAAACATCACTACCTATATTATAGTGAAATCATACATTACATCGGGTGCACATTCCTCGCATTAAGCTGCATGTACACCACATTGGGCCTAGCCATGCATGCCACAAATACCTCAAGATGGGCCTCATCGCATGGGCTGAAAATATATCAAATGGGTCACAACATATGAGGCAGAAACACATCACAATGGGCCTCAACCCATCGGCTCCAAATACATCACAATGGGCCTCAACCCATGGGCCCTAATACATCATGATGGGCCTCAACCCAAGGGCCTTAATACATCATGTAAGACCCGTATCCTAGACCGTACCGTTCTGTTTGCTCCCGCGATCCTTCCGGTCAAATTCTGGAAATCCTCGACCTGTATCTGATGTTTGCGCGCGATCCTGAGTCGAGTCATGCATACTGAAGTCAGCTCGAACCGAAACTTGTACCCTAGCGATCGCACCGTCGCTGCGGTTCAAACTCCGTGACTCATGGACCAACCCGATACCCAGGCTAGAAGATGTCGGCCTACGTTCGATTCGAGGAAAACACCACGTATTGCGAATGTCGAGAGAATCTCTACGACATGTCACATCAATCCATCAATCCGATCAAGTCAAGTACATGTCAAGTACACATCACCTTTCACCCATTCCCAAGCAACCCCAAAGTCAAAAAGTTCTTACAAAGCCCATGCCTTTCTTACACAAAAATCCACAAAAGTCAAAAAGACTCTTACACACCCATCACTCACCACATCAACACATCCATCACCCATCACTCCTTCTCTCTCTATACAACCTTCTCTCTCATTTTCATTTCTCAAAAAAAAAAAATTCTCTTTCTCAAGCAAGAGAAGCCTCACACGTCCAAACCCCTCCCTCTCTTCCAAGCTCCAAGTGTGGCCCACCTTTTTATCCCAAGATCTCCCATCTTAACCATCCAAACCTCATCTCCTCCATTGGAATCGAAGCTAAGGAGGGTGCAAGAAGAAGCCGGTGGGTGATCCTTGATTTTTTTCTCTTTCATTCGTTTATTTGATTAAGGGCCCATATTTAGAGGGACCCACCTTGATGCATATTTTATATCAAAGAGGGGCCCATAGTGGCGGGGCCCCTCCATCACCTCCGTTGTCTCCGATCTCTCTTTTTATGATGATTGCATCTAAGCCACCTATCGGCGGACCCCACCCATACGGGACACACCCTGATGTTATAGGTCATCCTAACCGCCCATGGCTCATGTGGTAGGCTAGGCTGAGTGAAAGATGCCTCGTCTCAACACTTGTGGTCTCGATATCGATCCCTGTGGAGGTCGCTAACATGGAGTGTGTACTGTCATGAGTGGACTGACGTGGGTGTGGACTGACCATGGGGTCCATGGGACCCATCCACTCCCTCCATCCATCCAGATGGCCCACACCATGGTATATGGGTCTTATCCAAACCGTCCACTACCTCTAGAAGGTGGGGCCACGTCTGTGTGAACCTTCCTTGATGCATGTTTACACCCAGATCCATAGCTCAACTGGTAGACTGAGCGGAGTTATCTCATTTCAACACTGAGGTCTTGGCATCCATCCCTAGTAGCAGTGGCAGCAGTGAAGTGTAACTGGCATGGGGACTATGGGACCCACCCATGTCATCCATCCATTTTAGTTGGTGCTGGTGTACTTGGACAAGTTGGAAAGGTGTAGGTGTATATGGACAATGTCTGAGCAGTGTTGGTCCTCTCTGATGTGCCACGAGCCCCATGGATTTATAGTGTATGATGATACAGGTTGTGGGTAAGAATGGCCTGAGTAAAGAGAAGAGGTCGGCTCGGCTCACCTGATGTGTTGTTAGGTTAGGTCGGCTCTGCTCGGCCCACTTGATGTTGTTGTTCGATCAGGTCGGCTCGGCCCAACCTGATGTTGTTGTTCGGTCAGGTCGGCTCGGCCCACCTGATGTTATTGTTCGGTCAGGTCAGCTCGACTCACCTGATGTGTTGTTCTGTCAGGTCAGCTTGGCTTGGCCCACCTGATGTTATTGTTCGGTCAGGTCGGCTCGGCTCGGCCCACCTGATGGTGTTGTTCGGTTTGCTCAGCTCAGCCCACCTGATGGTATTGTTTGGTTAGCTCGCCCCCCCCCCCCCCCCCCTTATGGTATTATTAGACCAAGTAGTGTGGCCCATTTATTGTATACATAAAGCCACATGTGAGGCCCATGGTGATCTATTTAAATCAGCCCATTTGGTCGGCCCATTTAAACGGCCTGATGCCAGGTATGTGAGGCCCATGAGCGAGGCCTAGTATGATGTATGTGTGGCCGTTACATTGTGTATGAATTCCTTATGAAGACCATGCCTTAGGAGCAATATTGGTTTGACGTCCACATTGTACGAATAAATGTTGGTTAAATGTCCACATTATAATTTTCCCTAGGGCCCATGGTTAGGCCCATACTTGTAGGCCATCTAGGCCCATCTTCGTTATGAACAGCATCCCTCACCATATAACATGTTAATATAGTTTCATGATTCATGATCATACACATTATATGTATGCTTGATATGAGAAGTGACGGATCGTATCATATGCCTTTGGGTTAATTGACTATGGGCCCCCTGATAGGCAGAGTTACCCTACATGAGCGCATGGTACACGCAGGACTGTTGCATGACTGGTAGTGTGACTCATGCACTTGCATTGTGTGATTGTAGTTACTGTATGCCCTAGTGACATTGGGGCCATAACCTCCACAGATACATCGTGGATAGCTAGATTGGATACCAAAAATGTTTAGTTCTAGCATACGGGCGCCATAAATGTCCTTGGATGAAAATCTCTAAACCTAATGGTACCAATGGATGACTCTAACATTGAGACTGAGTGGATACACGAGCACGCGAGGGCCGTATACCAGTAGGCCGCGTCTCCCACTGTGTCGTGGTCGGTTGGAAAGGGGTGTGACCTTACCCACCTAAGTGAGGAGGCAACTTCTAGGTTGAGTTTGACCAGCTTGAGGAATCGGTCCGCTATCGACGAGCCGGGCCTGATATTAGTAGGCGGATAGTGAGGTCTCTTTCGCTCTCCCAGTTGCGCGCTCGGATAGGTACGGTAAGCTGGTGTAGAGTGTACTTGACCCCGGTGATTATCCAGACTGAGAACCATACTAATTTGATGCTCTAGTGAGGAGCTGCATTAACATGTGGATGAGGATTAATATGCTTGACTTGCATTTGCATCGCATAGCCTTGGTACGACTGATTGCATTCATGTACTCATTAGCATGTTTTTGCATTACTCTGACCTTCCATTCTAAGCACGCTTACATTGCGCACACACTTACACCAACCTCTAAGCTTTCTATAAGCTTATGCACGATTGACGCATGCAGGTGACGTCAGGACGCAGACGTAGCTTCGTCGCCGTTGGAGTTACAGTCGAGCTTCTGGAGTTTTTTTTACTTTCAGTATATTGTATTTCTCTTACATATGCCTTGTACTCAAAATTTTTTATCATAGAGAATTTTGTGATGGTGTTCTTGTGGTTATTATTCATGGGTCATTACGAATCAAATTAATGATTAAAAATCCTCTTTATGGGATCCCAGGATCGGAACCTGGTAATGGATGCCTCGAGCCAAGAAAGGGGTTCCACGAAGGCTATCGGCGCCGGATTCGGCGATCGAGAATTTTTTGAGCCCGGTTTCCGAGTTCGGGGCGTGACACATCACAATGGGCCCTCATAACATGGGTCCCATATATATCAAGGTGGGCCTCAACGGACGGCCACAAATACATCAAGGTGGGCCTCCTCAAATGGGCCTTATAAATACCAAATGGGCCACACCAATTGGGCCATAAACACATTAAATGGGCACAACCAATAAAAGTGGTGATAATGATTTTCACCATTTAAAATTCCTAAGGCCCACCATAAAATATGTTTCTCATCCAACCTAATCATAAATTAACATAGTGATAGATGAAGTGAGAAACAAATATTAACTTAATGGGAAGCTACTATGGCCCTTAGAGATTTTTGAACGGTGAGAATCATTAACCACTACTTAAAATGATGGGGTCCACTTGAACCATGGATCCGACTCATTCTTTAGCTCAAGCCATAAAATGGGCTTTAAAAATGGTTGGACGGATTGGATGCAACGCATGCATCATGGTGGGTTCCACTGTCAGTGGACAGTGGGGATAAAACACATGCATCACTGTGGGCTGCACCATCAGCCTGGACAATGAGAATAAAACAAATATATCATGGTGGGTTCCATGTGTGTGGTAAACACATACATTGATGGTAGGTTCCACGTGTGTGGCCTACCATAATGTTTGCCTACCATCCAAACCATTGATAAGGTCGCACGGACCTAGATGAAGGGTAAAAACAAATTTCATATTAATCCAAAACTTATGTAAGCCAAAAATGGGTTTCAATGGTATACGTTCAATCCCACTATTTCCTCTGATGTGGGCCACCTGAGCGTTGGATGTGCCTGATTTTTTGGAGGGTGGCCCACTGCCCTGAGGGCCCACCTTATGAATGGATTGGATGACAAATAAACATTAAGGTGGGGCCCACGGCTGGGACCGTGGGTCCCTACCATTTGGCCGCCTGTCACGAGCGCAGGCGCTGCCTGTGTCTCTGACAGCAGCAGACCTGCTGCTCTCTTTCTCTTATATATATTTTTTAAAAAATGGAATTCCCATGGTTTTTCATACGTGGGGTCCGTGTCGAAGGAATCCACCCCACCCACTGCTTTCCATATCTCAAGACAAGACAAACAAGCCCAATATTCAATATATTTTGGGGTATAGAAAAGTCAGGTAGATTTTTAACGATGAAAACCACCGTTTGCTATGTTATGGCCCACCGGAACATCGGATCAGCTTCATTTTTTGGCTCAATGCCTAAAATGATCTAAGGAAAAGGATGGACGGCGTGGATTAAAAAAAATACATCAAGGTGGGGCCCATATGAGTGGTCCACACAAAGCTTTAAACCAAGCTTATATTTGTGTTTTCTAGATGACGTCCAGCGTCCAGGGACGCTGGACGATTTGGCATCCCAGGTGCTAAAGATGTGGGCTGCTCAAGTGGGCCACCGGATGATGGATGGTGTCGATGCAACACCTATAAAGTGGGCCCCACTTCTAGATGGCTTAGATAAAATACATACTTCATGGTGGGGTCCATCCAAGTGGGCCACAAGGCCATATTATCACAAGAAAAAGAAATGAAAAAGAGAGGGAGAGAGAGAGAGAGAGAGAGAGAGAGAGAGAGAGAGAGTGGGACACGTGTGATGGAGGGAACCCGACACAATGGGCCCTCCGTTTCAAGCATCCAATCATACATCAAGTGGGTCCCATAATATGTGGTCCAATAAAATTGAAATCCAATGGCAGAGATCCCTTCCACGAAAATAGACGGTCTAGATGACCCATATACAAGCTAGGAAGGTAAACATCATGATGGGGTCCATGAAGAATGGCCCCATCATGAAATGATATGGATAATCAAGGTGGGCATCGGCCACATCTTAGGGTCCAAAGTGAGATCCATATCATTGATCGGTAGGCCTCACTTGGCCCATCATAAAAATAGAAAAACTAGCCTATAGAAGCATCCACCGGTTGTTCTTCTTGGTCTGTTGGAAAGCCGATCTCCTTGTGCTTCACTTTGATGGTGGAGATGAGAAATGGATGGCTATGATGAGAGCTTTTGGGATGGAAAGGTGGGCCACACAACACACTTTCTCTCTTGAAAATGGCTTGGACGTGTGATGCTCTTGCTAGTTGGGAGTTGAGAGAAATGAGAAAGAGAGAGAGAGTTGTAAGAGAGATGAGGGATGGGTGTGATGGGTGAAAGGGTGAGGCGAGTGATGGATGTGGTACTTGACATGTAAGGTGGTGTAAGAGAGAGGGTGAGAAAGAGTTGACTTTGGAGAGAGAAAGCATGGGTTGCTTTGTACTTGACATGAGGTGATTGATGGGATGGATGGGACATGTTGTAGAGATTCTCTTAAAATTTGTAATGCGCGGTGTTTTTCCTCAAACTGAACGCCGGTCTACATCTCCCTGTCAGGGTATCAGATCGGTGCACGAGTCGCGGCATTGGAACCGCGGCGACGGTGTTGTCGCAATGCTACAAGTCTCGGATGAAGCTGAATCAAATCTACAGGATATGACTTAAGGTCGCGTGCAAACATTGATTATCGGTCGTGGATTGCCGGAATTCAACGGGAAGAATAAAGGGAGTTGACAGAACAGTATGGACTAGGATACGGGTCTTACAATATATATATATATATGTTATCAATGGAGGATACCTTGTTTAGGAGGACATGAAATTCTTGTAGCTTATGGTATGGTGCCCCAATATAAGTTGTATGTTACTAGTATGTAGTAGATAATACTAGGTTTAATAGTAGATAATAATAGAGAATACCTAAACCCGATCCGAACCCGTAAACAAACCTGATTCCCTAAACCTAGACCTAAACCTAAACCTAAACCTAAACCTATGACCTAAACCTATAACCTAAACCTATAACCCAAACCCAAACCTAAACCCAAACCTAAACCCAAACCCAAACCCATACTTATAACCTAAACCTTAACCAAAAACCTATAACTAAACCTTAACCTAAACCTATTCTGAAATCCCAAAACCTATACTTATAACATAAACCTAAACCTTAACCTATAACCTAAACCCATACTTATAACCTTAACCTAAACTTATAACCTTAACCTAAACCTATTCTGAAATCCCAAAACCTATACTTATAACCTAAACTAAACCTTAACCTATAACCTTAACCTAAACTTATAACCTTAACCTAAACCTATTATGAAATCCCAAAACCTATACGTATAACCTAAACCAAAACCTTAACCTATAACCTAAACTTATATTTATAACCTTAACCTAAACCTATACTTATAACCTTAACTTAAAATTATAACCTTAACCTAAACTTATAACCTAAACCTAAACCTTAAGCTATTCTCAATTTCCTAAACTTATAACCTTAACCTACACCTATTCTCAAATCCTAAAACCTATACTTATAACCTAAACCTTAACCAAAAACCTATAACTAAACCTTAACCTAAACCTAAAACCTAAACGTATTATCAAATCCCTAAACCTAAACCTACACCTAATCCTAATCTCAAACCCCTAAACCTAAACTTACACCTAATCCTAATCTCAGCTCCCTAACCTAAACCTAAACCTAAACTTGAAAACCCAAACCTAAACCCGATCCTGAACCCGAATCTGAATCCCTAAACCCTTAGCCTAAACCTAAACCTATAACCTAAACTTAATTCACTTAACTTAAACCTACACATTAACCCAAATATATAACCTGAACCTGAACCCGAATTTCTAAACCCAAACCTAAACCTATAACTTATAACCTTAAACTAAAACTATAACCTATAACCTAACCTAAACCTAAACCTATTCTCAAATCCCTAAACCTATAACCTAAACCTAAACCTTTAACCTATAACCTATAACCTAAACCCAAACCTAAACCTATAAACTTATCCTAAACCTAAACCTAAACCTAAAACCTAAAACCTAAACTCGATCCCGAACCCGAACCCGATTTCCTAAACCTAAACCTTAAACTATTCTCAATTCCCTAAAGCAATAACCTATAACTTAAACCTAAACTAAAACCTAAACCTATAACCTTAACCTAAACTTAAAACCTAAATGTATTCTTAAATCCCTAAACCTAAACCTACACCTAATCCTAATCACAACTCCTTAACCTAAACCTAAATGTGAAAACCCAAACCTAAACCCGAACTCGAACCCGAACCTGATTTTCTAAACCTAAACCTTAACCTATTCTCAATTCCCTAAACCTTAACCTATAACCGAACCTAAACCTAAACCTATAACCTAAACGTAAAACATAAACCTAAACCTAAATGTATTCTCAAATCCTTAAACCTATACCTTAAACCTAAGCCTAAAACCTAAACCTAAACCTAAAACTTAAATGTATTATGAAATCCTTAAACCTAAACCTACACCTAATCCTAATCTCAACTCCCAAACCTAAACTTAAACCTAAACTTGAAAACCCAAACCTAAATCTAATCCCGAACCCGAACCTGATTTCCTAAACCTAAACCTTAACCTATTCTCAATTCCTTAAACCAATAGCTTATAACCTAAACCTAAACCTTAACCTAAACCTAAACCTAAACCTTAACCTAAAGATATAACCTTAACATAAACCAAAACCTATGACCTAAAACCTTAACCTATAACCTAACCTTAATCTAAACCTAAAACCTAAACCTTAACTTATAACCTAAAACTTAAACCTAAACCTAAAACCTAAACGTATTCTCAAATCCCTAAACCTAAACCTACACGTAATCCTAATATCAACTCCCTAACCTAAACCTAAACCTAAACTTGAAAACCCAATCCCAAACCCTAACCCGATTTCCTAAACCTAAACCTAAACCTAAAACCTAAAACCTAAACTCGATCCCGAACCCGAACCCGATTTCCTAAACCTAAACCTTAAACTATTCTCAATTCCCTAAAGCAATAACCTATAACTTAAACCTAAACCAAAACCTAAACCTATAACCTTAACCTAAACTTAAAACCTAAATGTATTCTCAAATCCCTAAACCTAAACCTACACCTAATCCTAATCACAACTCCTTAACCTAAACCTAAATGTGAAAACCCAAACCTAAACCCGAACTCGAACCCGAACCTGATTTTCTAAACCTAAACCTTAACCTATTCTCAATTCCCTAAACCTTAACCTATAACCGAACCTAAACCTAAACCTATAACCTAAACGTAAAACATAAACCTAAACCTAAATGTATTCTCAAATCCTTAAACCTATACCTTAAACCTAAGCCTAAAACCTAAACCTAAACCTAAAACTTAAATGTATTATGAAATCCTTAAACCTAAACCTACACCTAATCCTAATCTCAACTCCCAAACCTAAACTTAAACCTAAACTTGAAAACCCAAACCTAAATCTAATCCCGAACCCGAACCTGATTTCCTAAACCTAAACCTTAACCTATTCTCAAGTCCTTAAACCAATAGCTTATAACCTAAACCTAAACCTTAACCTAAACCTAAACCTAAACCTTAACCTAAAGATATAACCTTAACATAAACCAAAACCTATGACCTAAAACCTTAACCTATAACCTAACCTTAATCTAAACCTAAAACCTAAACCTTAACTTATAACCTAAAACTTAAACCTAAACCTAAAACCTAAACGTATTCTCAAATCCCTAAACCTAAACCTACACGTAATCCTAATATCAACTCCCTAACCTAAACCTAAACCTAAACTTGAAAACCCAATCCCAAACCCTAACCCGATTTCCTAAACCTAAACCTAAACTTGAAAACCCAATCCCAAACCCTAACCCGATTTCCTAAACCTAAACCTTAACCTATTCTCAATTCCCTAAACCTAGAGCTTATCACCTAAACCTAAACCTTAACCTAAACCTAAACCTAAACCTAAACTTATAACCTTAACCTAAATCAAAACCTATGACCTAGAACCTTAACCTATAACCTATAACCTAAACGTATAACCTATAACCTAATCTTAACCCAAACCTAAAACCTTAACCTTAGCCTATAACTTAAAACCTAAACCTAAACCTAAAACCTAAATGTATTATCAAATCCCTAAACCTAAAACCTACACCTAATCCTAATCTCAACTCCCTAACCTAAACCTAAACCTAAACTTGAAAATCCAAACCTAAACCCGAACCCGATTTCCTAAACCTAAACCTTAATCTATTCTCAATTCCCTAAACCTATAGCTTATAACCTAAATCTAGACCTTAACCTAAACCTAATCTAAACTTATAACCTTAACCTAAACCAAAACGTATGACCTAAAACCTTAACTTATAACCTATAACCTAGACTTATAACCTATAACCTAACCTTAACCTAAACCTAAAACCTTAACCTTAACCTATAACTTAAAACCTAAACCTATACCTAAAACCTAAATGTATTCTCAAATCCCTAAACCTAAAACCTACACCTAATCCTAATCTAAACTCCCTAACCTAAACCTAAACCTAAACTTGAAAACCTAAACTAAAACCCGATCCCGATCCCAAACCCGAACCCGATTTCCTAAACCTAAACCTTAACCTAACCTAACCTAAACCTAAACTTGAAATGGCTAAGCTATATGTCCTAGAGGGGGGGTGAATAGGACTATGCCAAATTAAAATTAAATACAGTGGAATAAAATAACGAAATGGCCTTACAATAATAAATCAATTCACAATGCTGAAATTAAATCAATCTCAATAAGCAAGCATTGAGAGGTTGATACAAATTCAGTTCAAAGGACAACCTTACACCATAATAAACAAGGGCTTATGGTAGGATAACCTTATTTCTAGAATGTTTTTTGAATCAAGAACTCAATCTGAATAGAAATAAATAAATAGAAAGGAATTGAAATAAATTACAGAAATTTAAATTTAACTTATTACAACATTCTCCACACTTGCTTAAAATGTAAATTGTTACAGCATTCATATCCACATGTACAAAAACTGAATGATGAAAGATAAAGAATTAAGCAAGCATTCAATCCACAAGACAAGGAGTTATAGTGGTTCGCCTGTGTGTACACCAACTGTTTCACAACAGCCACACAGAATGCTACTCCATTCCTAATATCCTCACAGGGATATTAGCATTCACTATCAAAGTAGGTTTCACAGGTTCACCTAAAACCTTCACAATTGTGTCTTTTTAACTTGGGCTTACACAATCCAAAAACCCACACTATTCTGAGTTTTCTGGCTCTCCTCAGATAACCATACACATTGAGATTTTTCTGGCGAATCCCAAACAAAAACCAAAAGAATGAAAATTTTACAGAATTATAAAATACCTAGATTTCTCCTCTTGTAGTAGCCCGGAAGAACCAATTGGAGTAGATGTTCGAATATGAAAGTTCAATGTCCAATACTCACTTTATAATGGTTCTAAGTTCTAATTGATTTTAAATTAAATTAGACTGGGCTAGCTCTATTTTATTTTAATTCCAAGAAGAAAGAAAACAATATTTCCTCTTTTCAAATCAGATTGTAATATAGAATAAAATCAAATAGTAAAAAACTAACAAAAGGAAATAGAATTATGCACAATATAGCTTAAGAACAAACACAAGCTTATCTCAGAGTGGAGCTTCAAATTCACTTAATTTTTTATGAATAACTCTGAAATTCGTATGCTATTTATAGCTGCAGAAATTTATCTTCGACTGGTCCTAGGGTCACCACGACTGGTCGAAGAATAAACGGATTTTTAAATTTTTGAGCGCGATCGGATAAAATAGTTTTACGACCGGTCGAAGACAGTCCACGACTGGTCGAAGGCAGTCCACGACTGGTCGAGACCCCTCTACGACTGGTGGTGTGACAGTTGATTTAGTCGTTGGAGTTTGAGTCGTAACTCCACGACTGGTCGAAGGTCGAGTCGATACCATCCCACGACCGGTCGAGCAGACTCCAGGACTAGTCGTAGCCGAACAGAAAAAATTTGATAATTTGCAACAAAACTTCAAATGGTCTTGGAATATCTTGGACTGGTCGAACCTGTGCTAGGACTAGTCGAACAAGGTCCAGGACTAGTCTTGGAACAGACCAAAATCACTTGTAAAAGATATATGAATTATGTATCCAAAATGACTTACTCTAAAGGTCAACCTAAGGTCAATCAAACCACAATAAGTAAGGACATTGAACCTTCATTTGCTTAGATTTTGAACTTTAGGAAGCTTGAGTTCTTCTGGATGTAGCTTGAACACTTCACCAGCTTTGAAGTCAATGTCAATTTGAGTTAAGCTCAGTTCCCTAATTATGCTTGAGTCTTGATCTTGATATATGTGAACTTTGAGTCTTGAACTTGAGCTAGAGTCTTCAACTTGAACTCTTCTTTAGTCGCTTGAACTAACTTGAGGAGTTCATCTTCTTGTCTCGAAGTGTTGACGTGGTGTCTCGAACATATTTAACAAGATACAAACACAAGACACATATAGAGGTTTTGACACATAAACTTTGACAACCAAAGAGGATTCAAACCATAGCACTTACAAAACCTATAACCTACGCTTATAACCTAAACCTAAGCCTAAAACCTAAACCTAAACTTAAAACCTAAATGTATTCTCAAATCCTTAAACCTAAACCTATACCTAATCCTAATATCAACTCCCTAACCTAAACTTAAACCTAAACTTGAAAAACCAAACCTAAATTCGATCCCAAACCCGAACCCGATTTCCTAAACCTAAACCTTAACCTATTCTCAATTCCCTAAAGTTATAACCTATATACTATAACCTATAACCTAAACCTAAACCTTAACCTAAACCTAAACCTTAACCTAAACCTATAACCTATAACCTAAACCTAAACCTAAAACCTAAATGTATTCTCAAATTCCTAAACCTAAACCTACACCTAATCCTAATCTCAACTCCCTAGCCTAAACCTAAACCTAAACTTGAAAACTCAAACCTAAACCCGATCCCGAACCCGAACCCGATTTCCTAAACCTAAACCTTAACCTATTCTCAATTCCCTAAACCTATAGCTTATTCTCAAATTCATAAACCTTAACCTAAACCTAAACCTATAACCTTAACCTAAACCAAAACCTATGACCTAAAACCTTAACCTATAACCTATAACCTAAACTTATAACCTATAACCTAACCTTAAGTTAAACCTATAACCTAAACCTTAACCTATAACCTAAAACCTTAACCTAAACCTAAAACCTAAATGTATTCTCAAATCCCTAAACCTAAAACCTACACTTAATCCTAGTCTCAACTCCCTAACCTAAACCTAAACCTAAACTTGAAAACCCAAACCTAAACCCGATCCCGAACCAGAACCCGATTTCCTAAACCTAAACCTTAACCTATTCTCAATTCCCATAGCTACATGGAGTCAGACTTTGTAAAAATTGCAGCAGAAGGTGTAGAAGGGTTTAAGAAGGAAAATTGTGATCTGATACTTGTAGACACAAGTGGACGCCACAAATAGGAAGCAACTCTGTTTGAAGAAATGTGTCAAGTGTTTGAAGCAACGGTATTCATTTTCTTATCCTAAAGGTCTATCACTCTTATTCATTTATGTTGGTTACCAACATGCTGTCTATATCTAATTTAAGTTCCTTGATGTTGTAGAAACTAGATCTTGTTATATTTGTTATAGAGAGCAGTATTGGCCAAGCAGCATTTTATTAAGCTTAAGTTTTTTCTCCTTTAAATTGTAACAGACTGTATCAGCTGCATTTTTCTCTATCATACAGGTTGTGGCTATCAAAGATATAATATCACCTCCTTATAGGGAAATATTTAATGATGTGTACAGGTAAATTCATTTTTTCTTATTCGTTATATTATTTTCCAGTTATATTTATGTTGGTTTCAGAGTACAGGTAGCGATAGAAATTGTTGGTCGATTGTGGCTTATAGACAAATGGATGAGTAACCGACAATACAAATATGGGAGGCCTTCCCTAGGTATCCAGATGCTTTTAGATATATTTATGTTTAATTTAAATGTATTAGCTCGAAATTGATGGAGTAGACCCGGATGTGCGTCGGAGCTATCCGGATGAGCGGAGGTCCCTGGAAGGTGGGAACCGCTGTTATGACCATGAGGAAGCTGTCTATTTTCTATGGACAACATTGGAGGGGCCTGGTCATTTGGACCGGCCGTGTTTATGTATTTACTCAAAATTAATGGAGTAGACCTGGACGTGCATCGGAGCTATCCGGATGAACGGGGGTCCCTGGAAGGTGGGAACCGCTGTTATGACCATGATGAAGCTGTTCATTTCTTATGGACAACATTGGAAGGGCCTGGCCATTTGGACAAGCTGTGTTTATATTTCTATTTACAAGGACCACACCCTTAACCTAAACTACACCTTAAACCTATAACCTAAACCTATTCTCAATTACCTAAACTTATAACCTATAACCTAAACCTAAACTTATTCTCAAATCCCAAAAGCTATACTTATAACCTAAATCTAAACCTTAACCTATAACCTAAACCTATACTTATAACCTTAACCTAAACCTATTCTCAAATCCCAAACCTAAACCCGATCCCGAACCCGAACCTGATTTCCTAAACCTAAACCTTAACCTATTCTCAATTCCCTAAACCTATAGCTTATAACCTAAACCTAAACCTAAACCTTAACCTAAACCTATAACCTATAACCTAAACCTAAACCTAAAACTTAAATGTATTCTCAAATCCCTAAACCTACACCTAATCCTAATCTCAACTCCCTAACCTAAACCTAAACCTAAACTTGAAAACCCAAACCTAAACCCGATCCCGAACCCGAACCCGATTTCCTAAACTTAAACCTTAACCTATTCTCAATTCCCTAAACCTATAGCTCATAACCTAAACATAAACCTTAACCTAAAGCTAAACCTAAACCTTAACCTAAACCTATAATGTAAGACTCGTGCCCTAGTCCGTACTGTTCCGTAGGCTTCCGTGATCCTACCAGTCGAATTCCGGCAATCCTCGACCCGTATCCCACATTTGAGCTTGATCCTAAGCCGAGACATGTATGCCAAAGTCGGCTCGAACCAAAACCTGTACCTTGGCGACCGCGCCGTCGCCGCGGTTCCAATGCCGCGACTCGCACACCGAACCGGTAACCAGGATAGAAGATGTAGGCCCGCGTTCATGTTGCGCATGCAAATTTTGAGAGAATCTCTACGACCTATCCCATCAATCAATCAATCAATGTCAAGTACAACAACCCATACCCTATCCTTACCTCTCTCTTATACAAGCTACCCAAAGTTAACCCTTACATCACTTCATCCATCACTCAACCCATCACTCCATCACCTTTTCACCCATCACTTCCCTCTCTTTCTCATTCATTCTCAAACAATCTCCCAAGCAACACACTAACCCACGTCCAAGCATTTCCAAGCTTCACAAAATACCAAGTGTGGCCCACTATCCCTACCTTCTCATCTCCCATCTCAACTGTTCATTCGTCATTTACCACCATCAAAAGTGAAGGTAAGGAGCCTAGAAGACCAAGGAAGCAAGGTGAAGGCCTAGAGGTGGGTGATCCTTGAGTTCTACCGTTAATTTCATGATTTGAGGGCCCACTTATTGTGGGACCCACATGATGTATGCATTATACAAGGGAGGGCCCATTAGTGGCAGGGTCCCTCCCCCTTCACATCTCTCTCTCTCTCTAACTATTATGATTGAAGTGGGCCCCACAAGGTGTGTTATATAGATGTCCATCAAACGGTGTGGCCCATCCTATTACAGGTGGTGGTGGTCCACACCATCCATCATTTGGGGATGTGGAGATCCCCACACTAGACTAAGAGTATATGCTATATTATATTAATATAAATATATGTATATATACATATATGCTCCATAGTGGGCCACGGCCAAGTGGGACCCACCACGATGCTTGTGCTATATGCAGGTCGTCCAGTGTCTCTAGACGCAGGACGTGGTGTGGCAAACAGAGAAGTGTGATCTAACACTGGTGTACTATATATATATATATATATATATATATATATATATATATATATATATATATATATATATATATATATATATATATATATATAATATTTTTTTTGGGCCACTCATGCAGGCCCCACCTTGATGTATGGGGCTGATCCACACCACCCATTCCATTCTCCAGCTCATTTTAGGCGTTGAGCTGAAAAATGAAGCTGATCCCATTTTCTGGCGGGTCGTACCATGGGAAATAGTGGTGTTTACCATTGAAACGCTCCACGATCTTTTTACTCGCCAAATCATACCCTATATTGGACTTATTTTGGTCGGTCTTGAGCCATAGGGTGCAATAGGCGGGGCAAATTTCCTTGATGTGGGCCCCACCTGTGAAAATCCATGGAAAAATAAAAATTTCAAAAAAAAAAAAGGTAAACAGGCAGCAGCCGCTGTCAGTGGGTGGGCGGGCGGACGGACAGGCTAGGCCTCACGGCCCCAGCTGTGGATCCCACCGTGATGTGTTTCGAACATCAACGCCGTGCATTGGGTGCACCCTTAGGGCAGTGGCCTCCCTACCAAAAATCAGCCATATACGGAACTCAGGTGGGCCATACGATCTAAAATCATATGAGGACATGCCTAAAACATATAAAATTACTTGGTGGGGCCTACCTGAAATTTGGATGCAGCTGAAACTTGGTCTGAACCCTCAGCCAGGAGGGACACACATAATGGGTGGGCTGGATTTCGGAACCACATCATGGTGGGCTCCCTGTCCATGTGACCGAATCAATAGATTGGGTGAAAAGTAAATATTACGGTGGGTCCCCCCTCCCTGACCGTGTGGCCCTATGAACTGGATGGGTGGCAAATTCCAGTGGGCCCCATGGCCACGTGGCCCTATCAACAGGTTGTATGGCAAATAAACAGTACATTGGGCCCCCTAGTCCACGTGACCTTATGAACAGGTTGAATGATAAATAAATATTACAGTGGGCCTAAGGTCCACGTGACCTTATGAATAGATTGGATTGCAAATAAATATTACAGTGGGACCTAGGCCCATGTGACTCTATGAACAGTTTGGATGGAAAATAAACATTATGTTGGGCCCTAGGTTCAGTGGAAGATAAATATTTTGGTGGGTCCTACTTAGGACCCACTTATGTACGTATTGTGTCCACACCTTTCATCAGTGTGGACCTCCACCATGGAGTATGTGATTCATTTATGCCTTCTATCCCTATGGGACCTACCATGATGCATGAGTTTCATCCAAACCATCCAACCATTTTGGAGATTATTTTAAGGCCATGGGTTGAGGCCTATCTTGGTGTATTTGTGGGCCATCCATTGAGGCCCACTTTAATTTGTATAAGGCCACTAGTTGAGGCCCATCTCAATGTATTTGTGGCCGCCCACTAAGGCCCACTTCAATATATATGAGACCTTGGTTTGAGGCCCATTTGATGTATTGAAGGCCCATGGGTTGAGGCCCAATGGGATGTACATGAGGCCCATTATAACGTGATTCTATCATGGTTTTGTGTTGATTATTATAGTGGGTCATGCCTTGGGAACAATGTTGGTTTGACGTCCACATTGTAAGATGATGTTGGTTAGATGTCCGCATTATCACTCTCCTTAAGGCCCACTGATGGGCCCATATTTTTAGTGAGTAGGCCGTCTAGGCCCATCTTCGTTATACATAGAGGCCATCTCTATATTCATGTTTAATATAGATCCATGATTCATGATCATATGCATCATATGTATGCCGGATATGAGGAGTGACTGATCATAGCATATGCCTTCGGACAGACTGTTTATGGGCTCCCTGATAGGTGGAGTTGCCCTACATGAGTGCATGGTACACGTAGGACTATTGCATGACTGGTAGTGTGACTCATGCACTTGCATTTGTGTGATTGGAGTTACCGTATTCCCTAGCGACATCAGGGCCATAGCCTCCACAGACACATCGTGGATGGCCGGATTGGATACCGAAATTACCGTTTCTAGCATCGAGGCGCCATAGATGTCCCTGGGTGAAAATTCTTAAACCCGATGGTACCAGAGGATGATTTCAACGTCGGGACCGAGTGGATACATGAGTGCGCGATGGCCGTATACCAGTAGGCCGCGTCTCTCATTGTGTCGTGGTCGGTTGGAAAGGTGTGACCTTACCTGCCTGAGTGAGGGGGCAATTTCTAGGTTCAGTTTGACCAGTTTGAGGAACCGGTCCGCTATCGAAGCGTTGGGCCCTATATTGGTAGGCGGATAGTGAGGTCTCTTCCACTCTCCTAGTTGTGCGTTTGGATAGCGGCGGTAAGCTGGCGTAGAGTGTACTTGACCCGGTGATTATCCAGAACGAGAACTGTACTAATATTTGATGAGCTGTATAAGGATTGGCATGCTTGAGCTACAACTCGCATCGCATGGTCTTGTTATGACTGATAGCATTCATATCCTGCACCGCATAGCCTTGGTACAGCTGATTGTATTCATGTATTCATCAGCATGATTCCGCATTCCACTGACCTTACATTCTGAGCACGCTTATATTGCGCACACACTGACACCACCCTCTAAGATTTCAATAAGCTTATGTACGATTGATGCATGCAGGTGATGTCAGGACGCAGCCATAGTCTCGTCACAGCTGGAGCGTGCAGCCGAGCTTTTCGAGTTTCTGCTATTATCATTATCTTGTATTTCCCTTCATATGCACTGTATTCAAAAGTTTTTTATCATAGTGGATTTTGTGATGGTGTTCTTATGGTTATTGTTCGTGGGTTATGCTTTTGGTTATGCTCATTACGAATCAAATGGATATTAGAAATCCTCCTTGTGGGATCTTAGGATCGAAACCTAGTAAATGGGCACTAGGAGCCGAGAATGGGGTTCTACGAAGGCTGTTGGCACCGGATTCGGTGATCAGAAATTTTGTGAGCACGGTTTTCGAGTTCGGGGAGTGACAGAAGTTGGTCTCAGATCATAACTTGGAAATAATCGAGAACAACATTACATGTTTGCTATGAGTTTAGGGCGGTTGGGTTCCGAGTGTAAAACCTTCCGATTGAGTTCCCTAACGTGCGATTCTCAAGGTTAATTGTCGTCTTTATTCTTCCTATAGGACATACTGCCCAGGAGAGTGACCCAAGTGCACCCCGCTCCACCACCCGAGGCTCCAGCTTTACCACCCGCACCTCCCGTTCCACCACCAGAGATCCCTACTCCCCTGCCTGAGGAGGACGTTCCTCCACCTGATGTCGGTGCGGATCCAACCGTGCCTATGAGTGCCTCGCAGTTACAACAAATGTTGCAGGCTGTGATTGCTGCCCTTCAGGGGCAGGGCAGGCACCCCGTTGTTTCTTCAGCTCAGGTAGAGCAGGACCGCGCGAGTGCCCTTCTTCGAGAGTTCAGACAGCTTGATCCTTCGCGTTTCCAGGGTGAGCCAGATCCGATAGCAGTTGAGAGATGACGCTCCGATGTGGAGAAGATCTTTGACACTATGGCATGTACGACCCAGCAGTGAGTCCGGTTAGCAGTATTTCTCTTCCATGGTGAGGCCAAGCATTGGTGGACCTCCGTTACCCGCGTTGCAGGACCTGATTACATCTAGACATGGGAGGACTTTATTGACCGATTCAAGGAGCAGTACTTCCCTGACCATATCCGTCGTCAGAGAGCGTTAGAGTTCGAGACCCTGGTGCAGGGGGACATGACCGTGGCGCAGTACGCGGCTCGTTTTATGGCGCTATCGAGGTTTGCACCGTATATGGTTGATGATGAGGGGCGGAAGGCCCACCATTTCAAGAACGGCTTACGTTACGGTCTTTGAAGTCGTGCATTGGGCATGAGCTCCCGACTTTCCAGGTAGTAGTGTGGAGGGCTCCGATTTATGAGATTGAGTGGGCCAACACGTAGGCTAACAGAGATCAGAGGAGGGGTCAGAAGAGGCAGGCCCCCTCCAGTAGCTCCCATCAGCATCGATGACTACAGAGGTACAGGAGCCACCCATCCGCCAGAGCACCAGTAGTACCATCGGCACCCCCAGCGGCACCACCTCAGAGACAGCTTTCTGACACCTGCTATGGGTGGGGTGGGATAGGACACCGTAGGTGGGAGTGTCCCCGACCTTTGCAGAAGTAGCCAAGAGCACCACAGCAGCCTCCACAGCAGCAGTCGAGAGTACCACAGTAGCCTCTACAGCAGCAACGACAACAGATTCCACCACCGAGGCCCCCTCAGCAGTAGCACCAGCCTCCGAGGCAGCAGCAGCAGAGACAGCAGTTTCGAGTGCCTCAGCGACATCAGCAGCAGCAGCAGCACCCTCAGAGGGGACAGGCGCCTCCCCAGCCAGCTCAGGCTAGATTTTATGTGGCTCAGTAGGACCCGCAGACCTCCGGAGGAGTCGTTGAGGGTATACTTCCTGTCTCTTCATGCATTGGCCAAGTATTATTTGATTCCAGTGCTTCGCACTCATTCATGTCTGAGGATTTCTACCGATCGACTGGATTACCGACAGAGTCTGAGTGAAGGATTGACCGTATCAATGCCCTTAGAGAAGACCACAGTATTGGACCGTTTCTGTTCGTCTTACCCTATTCTGGTCGCTGATATCTTTTTTCCCGCTGACTTGTTTGTGCTACCGATGTCAGATTTTGAAGTTATCTTGGGCATGGATTGGCTGGCCGAGTACTATGCCATCTTAGACTACTTCGCGAGGATAGTCACATTTTGCATACCAGGCTTGCCGTAGTTTCAGTTTGTTATCGAGCCCAGAGGTGAGCCATTATCATGCTTAATGTCTTGCTCTATTGAGGAGCCTATTGCAGCATGTATTGACCATTTTCCGATTGTTTGTGATTTCCCCGACGTGTTCCAGGAGATTTTGGGATTACCGTCGCGTCGCCATATTGAGTTTCAAATAGATCTTGTACCCGGTACCGAGCCTATCTCGAAGGCCCCATACCGTATGACACCGATGGAGTTGCATGAGCTGCAGCAACATTTGGATGAGTTGCGTGAGTTGGGATTCATTCGTTTGAGCAGTTCTCCTTGGGGAGCACCAGTACTCTTCGTCAAGAAGAAGGATGGCTCGTTGAGGCTCTGCGTGGACTACCGCGAGCTTAACCGAGTCACAATAAAAAATAAGTACCCTCTCCCAAGGATAGATGATTTATTTGACCAGCTGCAGGGTGCAAAGTTCTTTTCAAAGATTGACCTGCATTCCGGTTATCATCAGATTCGCATCTGAGAGGAGGACATCCCGAAGACGGCTTTCAAGACCTGTTATGGTCATTTTGAGTTTCAGGTCATGTCCTTTGGACTGACTAATGCACCCGCGGTCTTCATACAGTTGATGAACGAGGTCTTCCGTCCATATCTCGATCTGTTTGTGGTGGTCTTCATCGATGATATTCTGATATATTCGAGGACCCATGAGGACCATATGCAGCATCTGGAAATCGCGTTGCAGACCCTCCATGCCCACCAGCTGTATGCGAAGCTGTAGAAGTGTGAGTTTTGGTTGGAGGAGGTGAGATTCCTCAGTCACGTGGTGACGAGAGAGGGTGTCGCAGTGAACCCCTCGAAGGTTGAGGCAGTGCGTCTGTGGGGTCATCCCACAACTGCGTCCGAGATCCGCAGTTTCCTTAGTTTAACAGGCTATTATCGACGTTTCATTGAGGGTTTCTCTTGTATTGCAACCCCGTTGACCAGGTTGACTCGGAAGGGCGCAGATTTTGTTTGGACTGATTGTCATGCCCCAAACTCGAAAACCGGGCTCACAAAATTCCCGATCGCCGAATCCGGCGCCGACAGCCTCCGTAGAACCCCATTCTCGGCTCCTAGCTCCCATTTGCCAGGTTCCGATCCTGGGATGCTACGAGGAGGATTTTAAATATTAGTTTGATTCGTAATAAGCATAACCAAAGGCATAACCCACAAACAACAACCAAGAACACCATTATATTTTCACTATGATCAAAAACTTTACAAGTACAATGAGCATAAAGGGAAATACAATGGTAAAGAATAAAAACTCCAAAATGCTCTGCAACGTACTCCTGCCTCAGCGCTGCTGCGATCTAACGTCACCTGCACCCAACGGTCGTGCATAAGCTTACAGAAAATTTAGAGGGTGGTGAAAGTGTGTGCGCAAGGTAGTAATATGAATATGCAAGGACAGAGTAATGCGGAATATGCAGATGGAACCATAACATCCTGAGCCGTACCAAGGCTATACAATGCAAGACATGAATGGTATCGGCCACCCAAGGCCATGCGATGTGAATGCACCTCAAGCATACAGATCCTCATCTATGTCCACACATCAATACAGCTCAAATATGGAATATCACCGGGGTCTAGTACACTCTAAACCAGATTACCGCCACATCATGCGCAATAAGGTAAGTGGAAGAGACCTCACTATCCGTCTGCCAATATCGGGCGCGACTCGTCGATAGCAGACCCATTCCTCGAGCTGGTCAAACTCAGCCTAGCATTGCCCCCTACTCTCGGGCGGGTAAGGCCGTACCCCCTTCCAACCGACCACGACACAATGGAGAGCGTAACCGTCTGGTAATCGACACTCAACGCTCATCTACCCACTCGGTCTAGACGTTGGAGCAACCTCTTGGTACCATAAGGGTTTAGGGACTTTCACCCAGGGATATCTATAGTACCCCATATGAAATAAGATTTCTGATATCTAATCCTGCCAACCACGATGCGTCTGTGGAGGCTACGGCCCTGATGTTGCTAGGGCGTACAATACTCATGTCATACAAATGCGAAATGCATGATTTCACGCTATCCAGTCATGCAACAAATCCTGCGCATATCGTGCGCTCATGTAGGGCAACACTGCCTAACTAGGAGCCCATAAACGACCTACCCGAAGGCATATGCTATGATCAGTCACTCCTCATATCAAGCATACATATGATGCGTATGATCATGAGTCATAAAACTATACTAAACATGTTATAATAAAATGAACTATCTTACAATGCAGATGGACCTGGACGACCTATACATAATAAGTACGGGCCTAACAATGGGCCCTAAGAAAAGTCGTAATGTGGACATCCAACCAGCATTACACTCGCAATGTGGACGTCAAACCAACATTACATCCCAGGTACGATCTTCTTAAACACCGCTACCTAATCGGTATTGGGATTACACATTGCAATGGACCTTAGGTTCCTCCCATTGGGCCTTACATATATATCAAATGGGCCATAGCTTATGGGCCTTTTATTCATCAGATGGGCCACATAAATGGGCCACACCAATGGGTCTTATGTGCATTGCAATGGGTCAAAACCCGTAGGCCTTGGATTGCATCAAATAAGCTTAGTCTCATGCGTCTAATATGTGACCAATGGGCCACACCAATTGGGCCCCCACATGTACATAAAAAGGGACTCAACCCATAGGCCTAACATGAGTCAAATGGGCCTAAACCCCTAGGCCTTAATCAAATAAAATGGGCCTAACTCATGGGTCTCAAATAAATCCAATGGGGCTAATTCCATGGACCCCTTTTATCATCAAATGGGTTTAGTCCCATGGGCCTTTCAATATATCAAATGGCCTACTTCCATGGGCTTTAAAATTTCAACAAAAGGGTCCAATTACATGGGCCTTGAAGTACATCAAATGGGCCTAGTCCCATGGACTTGCAACACATCAAATGGGCCTAAGTTCTTAGGCCTTGTATAAATCAGATGGGCCTAAATCCCTAGGCCTTAAGTAAATTAAATGGGTCTAACCCATAGACCTTTAAATAGATTAGATGGGTCTAACCCATAGGCCTTTAAATAGATTGAATGGGCCTTTCCCAACATAGGTGGCCCACCCAATCATCACTCAAGCCAAAAATGACCTTACCAAGTGGATGGACGGTCTGAATGCATCACATGCATCATGGCGGGTCCCACTGTCCAGTGGACAGTGCAGATCACACATACATTCCAAGGGCCCCACCGTCCACTGGACGGTGGAGGCAGAGTAAACAAGGGATGGGCGCCACCGTGGTGTGTGCCATCGTCCGCCTGGACGGTGGCCTTCAACACTTACATCATTGTGGGTCCCGTGTGGGGCCCACCCTGTGATATTTGGATGTCATCCGACCCGTTCATAAGGTCGCTCGGACCTGGATGAAGGAAAAACATAAATTTCAGCTTGATCCAATACTTCTGTGGGCCCAAAAAACTTTTCAATGGTAGAATCCCATTCACACTGTTTCACGTGGTGTGGGCCACCTGAGTTTTGGATCTGTCTCATTTTTGGAGGGGGCCCACCTGAGGAGGGGACCCACCTCCTGAACAGGTCGGATGATAAACAAACATCAAGGTGGGGTCCACGACTGGAGCCGTGGGTCCCTAGCCGGACGCCTGCCCGCCACTGCACGGCTGCACGCAGCAGCGTGCAGCGCTGCCACCTGCTGGCAATAAAGTAGAGGCTCTGCCTCTTATAAATTTTGGGAAAATTTTGTTTTCCCATGGTTTTTCTAGTGTGGGGTCCGCTTTAAGTGGATCCACTCCGACCATAGGATTCCTCACCTTGCAATGAATCCAACAAGTCCAAAGTTTGAATTTTTTTGATGAAAGAAAATGAAATAAAATAAGAAAAAGGTATTTGAAAGGTGAGGATGCAATATTTGGCGCTATGGCCCACCAGGTGCTCCGTTCAATCTCATTTTCTGGCTCAACGCCTAAAATGAGATGGTGAAAGGGATGGACGGCTTGGATCGAACATATACATCAAGGGGGGGCCTACACTAGTGGGCCACCCCAAAAGCTTCACTTTTTCTCTTTTTTTTTTTTTTTTTATACAGGGACGTCCAGCGTCCCAGACGCTGGATGATGGGCCTCCTCTTAAGATATATTGTGGTGGGCCCTGATGAAGTGGGCCACCACTGATGTTTGTCATGGGTTCAATCATATAAGGTGGGCCCCACTTGAATAAAAATTTGAACGAAATAAATCTCAAGGTGGGGTCCATTTAAGTGGGCCACACAACTTATCACGTAAAATAAAATAAAATAAAAAGAAATAAAAGAGAGAGAGAGAGAGAGAGAGAGAGAGAGAGACATGGAGAGTGGGACACGCCTTGAGATGGAGGGACCCCGACATTATGGGCACTCCCTTACATGAAATTATACATCAAGTGAGACATTTTGCACATGTGACCATCAAAACTGAAGATCAACGGTAGAGATCCTTTCCCCACCATTATAGATGGTCTAGATGACCTTTCTAAAGAAAATAAACATCATGATGGGGTCCATGGAGAATGGCCCCATCATGGAATGATCATGATGATCCAAGTGGTCCATCGGCCACATATTAGGGTCCCAAGTGAGATCCACACCATTGATCGGTGGGCCTCACTTGTTCCACCATAAAAACAAGAAAAACTAGAATGATCTAGCACCCACCGTCCGATCTTCTTACTCCTAGAGGTTCCTTGGCACCTTAGCTTGGTTTTCAACAATTAAGATGAGGAATGGAGGGTTGAGATGGGAGATTTTGGGATGAAGAGGTGGGCCACTTGGAGTTTAGGAAGAGAGGGGGAATTCCATACGTATGGGCTCTTGGAATTTTTTGTTGCTTGGAAATTTTGAAATGAGAAAGAGAGAAAGAGAGAGAGTGATGTAAAGGGAGAGAGAGAGAGTGATGGATGGATGTGGTGAGTGATGTTTGTGTAAGAAAAACTTGACTTTTGAAGCTTTTGTGTAAGAGAGGTATGGGTGGTGAAGACTTTTGTGGCTTTTTGTATAAGAGAGGTATGGTTTTGGGAGACTTTTGTGGTTGCTTGGGAAAAGGGATGAAAGTGATATATACTTGACTTGTGATGGCTTGATGGATTGATTGATTGATGGGATTGATGTGATTGATGTGACACATAGTGGAGATTCTCTTGGGTTTCACAACGCGCGGCATTTTCTCACACCGAACGTTGGCCCACATCTCTTGACCAGGGTATCGCCTCGAAGCGCGAGTCGCGGTATCGGAACCGCAACGACGGCGCGGTCGCTATGGTATTGGTCTTGGGTTGAGTCGACTCGGGTTGTCGGCACATGAATCAGGGTCACGCGTCGATATCGGTTAAGGATCGAAGGTTGCCAGAATTCGACCGGTAAGACCGCGGAAGTCTACGAAAAGGTATGGACCAAGATACAGGTCTTACACTGATGCATATGAGCAGGCATTCGTGGAGCTGAAGGATCTTCTGATGTCGGCTCCTGTCCTCACTCTTCCCTCTAGGAGTGATGGATTTGTTGTATTTACTGATGCCTCACGTATTGGTTTAGGTGATGTCCTGATGCAACACGGCAGACCGGTAATCTTTGCATCTCGTCAGCTCAAGGTCCATGAGCTGAACTACCCCACGCATGATTTGGAGCTGGCAGCAATCGTCTTCGCACTGAAGGTGTGGAGACACTATCTCTATGGGGTCAGGTTCGAACTCTTCTCCGATCATAAGAGCTTGAAGTATCTATTTTCTCACTCTAAGCTAAACATGAGGTAGAGATGCTGGATGGAGCTTCTGAAGGATTATGATTTTGACCTCTAGTACCACTCAGGCAAGGCGAACGTGGTAGCGGATGCCCTCAGCCGTCAGCCATGAGGCCTGGTGACACATATGATGATTCAGGACTAGAGGATGCTTGAGGATATAGCAGAGTACGACTTCAATTTTGGTCTGCAGTCTTCTATCATTTAGCTATCGAGCCTGTCGATTCAACCCTCTCTTGTCGCCTGGGTGATCGAGGCTCAGTAGACAGATTGGCAGATTGGTACTGATGGTGGACTTCGATCGCGGTTTTCTATCCACCCTGGCTCGACGAAGATGTACCATGATATGAGGAAATAGTATTTTTGGGCGGGATGAAGCGTCAGATCGCCAGTTTTATGGCCGAGTGTGACACGTGCCAGCATGTCAAGGCCGATCATCAGAGACCCCCTGGTCTGTTGCAGCTGTTAAGCGTCCCGATGTGGTCGTGGGAGCACGTGTCTACAGATTTCATTATGGGTTTGTCGAGAACTTAGCGCGGTCATGATGACATCTGGGTTGTAGTTGATCGTGTGACGAAGTCAGCACATTTTCTTGCGATTCGTGCGACTTGGCCTTTGAACCAGTTTACGAGGTTATTCATCGAGGAGATTGTACGACTGCACGGCGTTCCAGTCTCGATCGTTTCTGACCGAGACCCGAGGTTCACGTCTCAGTTTTAGAGGAGCTTTCAGAGAGTGATGGGCACTGATTTGCAGCTCAGTACCGTGTATCATCCGCAGACCGTAGACCAGTCGGAGAGGGTCAACCAGATCCTTAAGGATATGCTCCAGGCCTGCGTGATTGACTTCGAGGGTAGCTAGGATGAGCATTTGTGATTAGCTAAGTTCGCATACAACAACAGCTATCAATCGACCATCGGCATGGCTCCTTTTGAGACATATATGGCAGACCGTGTAGATCTCCGAGTTATTGGACCGAGGTTGGAGAGTGGCGTCTCCTAGGTCCCAAGCTTGTGCAGGAGACTTCAGAGGCTATCGATATCATCAGGCAGAGGATACGCATAGCTCAAAGCCGGCATAAGAGTTTTGCTGATCACCGGCGTCGACCCTTGGAGTTCGCAGTAGGGGATAGAGTGTATCTCAAGGTCTCACCGATGAATGGCGTAGTTCAGTTTGGACTGAGGGCAAGCTTGCCTCAAGATTTATAGGACCTTTTGAGATCACTGGGCGCGTTGGCACCGTGGCCTATTGGCTTGCTATACCATCTGAGTTGTCTGGCATCTACAATATTTTCCACGTCTCTATACTAAGGAAGTGTGGGTCAGACATCATTCTAGTTATTGATTGGCAACCGCTAGAGGTTCGTGAGGATGCTTTTTACATTGAGCAGCAGTTCAGATCCTTGATCGGAAGGAGCAGGTTCTCTGGACCAAGGTCATTCCCTTGGTGAAGGTTCAGTGAGGTCACCATTCTGTTGATGAGGCGTCTTGGGAGTGCGAGGCCGAGATTCGAGAGCGCTATCGCCATCTTTTTGATAATTGATTGTGTGTTGTATCCTGTATGTTGTCTCCGATTTTATATGATCATTCCTTGCTTCCTCTTCTTTAAGAATTATGTTTACTTGCAATGATTGTGTAAATTTCGAGGATGAAATTTTTATTTGGAGGAGAGGGTTGTAAGACCCGTTCTCCAGTCCGTACCGTTCCATAGGCTTCCACGATCCAACCAGTCGAATTCCAGCAATCCTCGACTCGAATCCGACGTTTGCATGCGATCCTAAGCAGAGACCTGTATGCCAAAGTCAGCTTGAACCAAAACCTATACCCTGGAAACCGCTCAGTCGCCGCAGTTCCAACGCCGCGACTCGCACACTGAACCGGTACCCAGGATAGAAGATGTAGGCCCGTGTTCATTTCAAGGAAAACACCGCGCATGAGAATTCTGAGAGAATCTTTACGACCTATCCCATCAATCAATCAATCAATGTCAAGTACAAGTCAAGTACAATAACCCATACCATATCCTTACCTCTCTCTTATACAAGCTACCCAAAGTCAACCCTTACATCACTTCATCCATCACTTAACCCATTACTCCATCACCTTTTCACCCATCACTTCCCTCTCTTTCTCATTCATTCTCAAACAATCTCCCAAGCAACACACCACCCCATGTCCAAGCATTTCCAAGCTTTCCAAAATACTAAGTGTGGCCCACTTTCCCTACCTTCTCATCTCCCATCTCAACCGTTCATTCGTCATCTACCACCATCAAAAGTGAAGATAAGGAGCCTAGAAGACCAAGGAAGCAAGGTGAAGACCTAGAGGTGGGTGATCCTTGCGTTCTACCGTTAATTTTATGATTAAAGGGCCCACTTGTTGGGGGACCCACATGATGTATGCATTATACAAGGGAGGGCCCATTAGTGGCGGGATCCCTCCCCCTTCACCTCTCTCTCTCTCTCTAACTATTTTGATTGAAGTGGGCCCCACAATGTGTATTATATAGATGTCCATCAAATGGTGTGGCCCATCCTATTACAGGTGGTGGTGGTCCACACCATCCATCATTTGGGGATGTGGAGATCCCCACACTAGACTAAGAGTATATGCTATATTATATTAATATAAATATATGTATATATACATATATGCTGCATAGTGGGCCACGTCCAAGTGGGACCCACCACGATGCTTGTGCTATATGCAGACCGTCCAGCGTCTCTGGACGTGGTGTGGCAAACAGAGAAGTGTGATCTGACGCTGGTGCACCAGCTAGCTTTTAAAAAATATATATATATAATAATATTTTTTTTGGGCCACTCATGCAGGCCCCACCTTGATTATGGGGTTGATCCATGCCGCCCATTCCATTCTCCATCTCATTTTAGGCGTTGAGCCAAAAAATGAAGTTGATCCCATTTTCTGGCGGGCCGTACCATTGGAAATAGTGGCGTTTACCATTGAAACATTCAACGATCTTTTTACTTGCCAAATCATATCCTATATTGGACTCATTTTGGTCAGTCTTGAGCCATAGGGTGCAATGGGAGGGGCGGATTCCCTTGATGCGGGCCCCACCTGTGAAAATCCATGAAATTTTTTTTATTTTTTATTTTTTAAAGTAAACAAGCAACAGCACCTGCTGCTGCCACTGTCAGTGGGTGGACGGGTTGGACCTCACGGTTCCAGTTGTGGGCCCCACCATGATGCGTTTCGAACATCAACGCCATGCATTGGGTGGGCCCTTAGGGCAGTGGCCTCCCTGCCAAAAATCAGCCATATACGGAACTCAGGTGGGCCATACCATCTAAAATCATGTGAGGACATGCCTAAAACATATAAAATTACTTAGTGGGGCCAACCTGAAATTTGGATGCGGCTGAAACTTGGTCTGAACCCTCAGCCAGGAGGGACACACATAATGGGTGGGCTGGATTTGGGAACCACATCAAGGTGGGCTCCCTATCTACGTGACCCAATCAACATATTGGGTGAAAAGTAAATATTACGGTGGGTCCCCCCTCCCTGACCATGTGGCCCTATGAATTGGATAGGTGGCAAATTCCAGTGGGCCCCATAGCCACGTGGCCCTATCAATAGGTTGTATGGCAAATAAACAGTGCAGTGGGCCCCCCTAGTCCACGTGACCTTATGAATAGGTTGAATGATAAATAAATATTACAGTGGGCCCAAGGTCCACGTGACCTTATGAATAGTTTGGATTGTAAATAAATATTACAGTGGGCCCTAGGCCCATGTGACCCTATGAACAGTTTGGATGGAAAATAAACATTATGTTGGGCCCTAGGTTTGGTGGAAGATAAATATTTTGGTGAGTCCTACTTAGGACCCACTTATGTATGTATTGTGTCCACACCTTTCATCAGTGTGGACCTCCACCATGGAGTATGTGATTCATCTATGCCTTCCATCCCTATGGGACCTACCATGATGCATGAGTTTCTTCCAAACCGTCCAACCATTTTGGAGATTATTTTAAGACCATGGGTTAAGGCCTATCTTGGTGTATTTATGGGCCGTCCATTGAGGCCCACTTTGATTTGTATAAGGCCACTAGTTGAGGCCCATCTTAATGTATTTGTGGCCACCCTGTAAGTGTTATGATTTCATATCCCTTTGATTGTCAAATTTTGTGGTGCCAAAACCTATATCTATGTCTTGTATATATTGTGTTTTATGATTGAAGACTATTCATTGCAATCAAGTCATCGCATTTCAAGACAAGATCTTAAATGAAGAAAGTTTTCAAGACATGGATGAAGAATTCAAGTATTGAAGTCTTCAAGTTTGCATGTTCAAGATTCAATCAAGTTCAAGTATATTAGAAGACTTTGTCAAGTCAAGATCAAGTTCAAGAAGGCCTACTAAAAGATTTATATATTCTCAAGCTTCTCTTAAGGGTCATCTGAGTGTTCAGACTTTCAAGTCCATCTCACTTTTAAGGTTTGTTTGACCTTAGATTGACCTTAAGATGGGCTTTACAGTAAGTCATTCTGAATACATAACTCATATATTTTAATATGCTTGTTTGTAGTGTTCTAAGACCAGTCCTATGGACTTCAAGACCAGTCCTAGCTCTGCTACGACCAGTCTTAAGTTTTTCAGGACCAGTCCTAGGTTGTTGAAGATTTTCGGATCTTTCTAGCTGTCCTACGACCAGTCCTGGACATCCTACGACTAGTCTTATGAATTCTACGACTCTTTCTTCGACCGGTCATAGCCCTATGACTCAAACTCCAGCAACCAATTTTGGGGTCCTACGACTGGTCGTAGGTGACCCACAACCAGTCGTAGGTGGCCCACGACCGGTCGTAGACCGCCCAGGACCGGTTGTGGAACAAAAAATTCAATCTCGCGAAAATCTTAGAAAATTTTTGGAGCTACGATCAGTCCTAGGATCCTAAGACCAATCGTAGACGGAATTTTTTAGCCTATAAATAGAGTACGAACTTCGGACTTTTAGCAATTCAATTCAATTCTATTCAAGCAATGTTTAGGCTATTCTCTGAGATAAGTTTGTATTTATTTTAAGCTACTTTGTGCTTATTTAATATTCCTTTTGCTAGCTTATTTTTATTTGATTTTGATCTACATTCCAATCTTATTAGAAAAGAGAAATTTTTTATATTCCTTCTTGTTGGATTCAAAATCAAATAGAACTAGCCCTTTTGATTTAAAATCAATTAGACTTAGAACCATTCTTAAAGTGAGTATTGGACTTTGAACGTTGAATCGAACTTCTACTCCGATTGGTTCTACCGGGCTTCTTCAAAAGGTGATTCAGATATTTTACATTTTTGTAATTTACTTTCTTTGGTTTTGTTTGAGATTTGCCAGAAAAATCTCATTGTATTGGTTATCTGAGGAGAGCCAGAAAACTCAAATTTTGGGGTTTTTGGATTGTGTAAGCCCGAGATCAAAGACACAATTGTGAAGGTTTTAGGTGAACCTGTGAAACCTATTTTGATAGTGCATGCTAATATCCCCTGTGTGAGGATATTAGGAGTGGAGTAGCATTCTGTGTGGCTGTTGGATAACAGTTGGTGTATGTGTTTTGTGGAGAGTGTTTGTGGATGAATATCGTTGTGTTGTGGATGTGTTTTAATCTTTCATTCTTTTATTCTTTCTGTTTTGTGGAGAGTGTTTGTGGATGAATGTTGTAATTACTTTAAGCAAGTGTGGATGAATGTTGTAATAACTTAGGATTTATTTTCTGCATGTTATTTTGATTTTCTTACTTTTTATTCCTCATTAATTTGTGATACAAAGGATGTTTTAGAAATAAGGTTGTCCTACCTTAAACCTTTGGTTTTTGGTGTAAGGTTGTCCTTAGAACTGATATAGTATCAATCTCTTTATTTAGGCTACTTTAAATTCAGCATTGTGCTTTATTTCTTTTATTATTCCGCTGTTATAAGTTTTATTTGGCATTGCCCTATTCCCCCCCCCCCCCCCCCCCCCCCCCCCCCCAGGGCATATAGCTAGGCCCTTTCAAGTGGTATCAGAGCCTAATAGCTCGTGCTTATTGTTTATTTATTGGATTTATTTCCTGAGCTAACGATCTAAGCTATTTTAAGATGTCAAATTTTGATAGCCTATCAGTCACTAGGCCACCACCTTTAAATGGCACAAACTATGCTTATTGGAAAGCCAGGATGAGGATCTTCCTTAAATCCTTGGATGAAAGTGTGTGGCTGGCCACAGTGAATGAATGGAATCCTCCTATCACTGAAGTAACTAATAGTGATGGTTCAAAATCAATGAAAGTAACGACTTATTCTCTTTAGCCCACACTTTAGAAAAGTGAAAGTAGTGCCAATGCAAAAGCACTAAATGCAATTACTTGTGCATTATCACCAGATAAATTTAAAAGAATAATCTCTTGTGAAAATGTAAAACAAGCATGGGATGTATTAGAAATGACACACGAAGGTACATCTATTGTCAAGAAATCTAAAGTCCAACTCCTCACAACTAAATTTGAAGAAATTCATGAGGAGAATGAGATGTTTATGGACTTCTATACTAGATTGAATGACATTGTGAACTCTATATGGGGTCTTGGTGATAGAATCCTAGAAAGTAAAGTGTGCGCAAAGATACTACGTTCACTTCCTGAACGGTTCAATTCTAAAGTGACCGTGATTCAGGAACTTCGTGATACGGATACTATGAGGGTTGAGGAACTAGTTGGTTCACTTTAAACCTATGAGTTATCCTTTAAGGCTCCTAAAGGAAAATCAATTGCTCTCAAATCATCTAAAAATGTTTCACAAGAGAGCACTTCAGATTTAGAAAATTCCGAAGATGATATGACGCTTTTAGCAAAAAAGTTTTACAAAATTTTCAAAAACAAGAAAAAAGTTGATTTTCAAAAATCAAATGATAAGAGACGATCTAAACCTAAAACTCAAAAATCCTTGAAAGATAGTTAATGTTACAACTGTTAAGAATATGGGCACTTAGCTAACAAATGTCCTAAAAAGAACAAATCAAAAAAGAAAAGCATGATGGCTACGTGGGATGAATCGTCTGATTCTGAATCCTCTTCTAAATCAGAAGATTCTGAATCCGAGTCAGGCGAAGATGTTAAAGCCCTTATGACTCTAGCCAAGATCACCCTTTCAGATAATGATGATATATCTAGTGAAGAAAATCTAAATAGTGATTGCATAATGAAGATGATCTTCAGGATGCTTATAATGCCCTTTATAAAGAAAGTTGTAAAATTACTGTCAAGCTTAAATTACAAAAAGAAAAATTTTCTAAGCTTAAGGAAGATTATGAGTCTCTTGTTTTAGAAAAGTCTCATAATTCTGATTCCTTTGAAAAAACCAAACGTGATTTAGATTTCAAAACCTCTAAAATTGAAGATTTGAGATCCGAAAATGAGAAACTCAAAAATGAGGTAGCTTCTCTTCAGAGTTTGAAAGACACATGGAGATATGCCCATGGTGATCCTAAATTGGAAAATTTATTGACCGGATCAAGAAAATGTGGCGATCGATCCGGGTTGGGCTATGATAAGGATACATCTCCAAAACAAAAGAACATTGCTCCTAAATTTGTAAAAGGAGAGTCCTCAAACTCAAAAGAAAAGAATACTTATCAAGATTTTTCCAAAAATTCTAGGACTTTTCAAAAACCTAAAAGTAGCCATGTCAGCGTTAATTTTCAAAATCGAAATCCATTGGCTGAAAAAATAATTGATCTTCTCAAGGAGCTATTAAAGTCTAACTCTATATGTCTCTCCTATAACAACAGACAGAAAAAGACTATTTATACTCCTAAACCCAAAACATTTATGAAATGGGTTCCTAAAGTTGCTAGCTTGGTTGCCCACACTGCTTTCAAAGCTACAAGCCATTCAAAGTGGTACCTAGATAGTGGTTGCTCCAGGCATATGACAGGTGACAAAGCTTTATTCACCGATCTTAAAAATATGACTGAAGGGTCAGTCACATTTGGTGATGGAAGCAATTATAAAATCATTGGCCAAGGTACGGTTCAGCTCTATAACCTTTCCTTATTTAAGAATGTTTTATATGTTGAGGGCTTAAAACACAACCTTCTTAGCATTTCTCAGATATGTGATAACAACCATAGTATAAAGTTTTCTAATCAAGGTTGTGAGATAGTTAATAAAAAGGGTTCTGTTATATTAACTAGTCGCAGAACTTCTGAAAACTGCTACATCGTTAGTGATTCGAGCTCATCTACTCAATCATGTTACATGGTCCATACTGATGAGACTGAATTATGGCATAAACGCCTTGGACATGTACACTATCGGAACTTATTTAGACTCTAATACCACATCTAGACCACTCGAGCTTCTCCATATGGATCTTATTGGACCAACCAGATCGGAGAGTCGAGGAGGCAAAAAATACATCTTGGTTATCATAGATGACTATACCAGATTCACTTGGGTATCGTTCTTAAAAGATAAAACTGAAACCCTTGATGAAGTGAAAAAGGTCATCAAACGAATCCAAAATGAGAAAGGTTCTCATGTTAGTAAGATCCGTAGTGATCATGGATCCGATTTCGAAAACAGTAGTTTTGAGAAATTCTGTAGCGATCAGGGAATATCACATGAATTCTCTGTGCCCAAAACACCGCAACAAAATGGTATACTTGAAAGAAAAAATAGAGTGCTTCAAGATATGGCTAATGTTATGTTGAATAGCATGAAGCTCTCTAGAAATCTTTGAGCTAAAGCAGTTAATACAGCATGTTATATTATTAATCGGGTTTATACCAGTAAATCTGATAATAAGACTGCTTATGAATTATGGTTTGAAAAGAAACCTACTATCAAATACTTTCGAGTTTTTGGCAGTAAGTGTTATATTTTACGTGATCGTGAAAATTTGGGTAAGTTTGATACAAAGAGTGACGAAGGTATTTTTCTTGGTTATTCTTTGAACAGTCGAGCTTATAGGGTTCTAAATAAGAGAACTGGTGTGAATCAAGAGTCCATCAATGTGGTCATTGATGATCATTTGAATACACCAGCTCCGAGTTCAGATGATGATGAAGCTCTTATTATTGACAATCAAGATATCTCATCAAGTCAAAAAGAATCTGAACCAAGGACTGTCAAAGATCATCCAACCAATCAAATACTTGAAAACCCTCTCACTGGAGTTCGTACTAGCAAAAAACTTGAGAAAATATGTAATTATGTTTGTTTTACATCCCAAATAGAACCGGTCAATGTAAAAGAAGCACTTTCTGACGAAAGTTGGATTGTTGCTATGCAAGATGAACTTAATCAATTTGTTCGTAATGATGTCTGGTATCTTGTTCTTAGACCTAAAGATAAACACATTATTGGAACAAAATGGATCTTTAAAAATAAGTCTGATGAGCTTGGAAATATTATACGAAACAAGGCTAGACTAGTTGTATAAGGGTACACTCAAATTGAAGGCATCAATTACGATGAAACCTTTGCTCCAGTCGCTCGTCTTGAATCAATCAGACTTTTTATTTCCATCGCATGCTTTAGAAAATTTAAAATTTATTAGATGGATGTAAAAAGTGCCTTCTTGAATGGCGATTTACATGAAGAAGTGTATGTTGAACAACCTTCAGGGTTTGAAGACCCTAAGTTATCTGACTATGTATTTCGTCTCAAAAAGGCTCTCTATGGTTTAAAACAAGCACCCAGGGCATGGTATGAGAAATTGACTAAATTCTTACTTAGTCATAGCTTTCAAGTAGGAAGTGTCGATAAGACACTGTTTGTTAAGAAGAATAACAATGATATTTTGATGGTTCAAATATATGTTGATGATATTATTTATGGATCAACTTGCTCTAACATGTCTATTGAGTTTGCAGAGTTAATGAAATCAAGGTTCGAAATGAGCATGGTTGGCAAACTTAACTATTTCCTAAGGTTGCAACTAAAACAACAACCTGATGAAATTTTCATTTCTCAGACCAAATATGCTTCAAACTTGATTAAAAGATTTGGATTTGAGAATGGTAAGAACTTTGATACTCCTATGAGTACTATGTTAAGACTCTCAAAAGACTCTTCAAGTAAAGATATAGATCTTAAACTATATCGCAGTATGATTGGTAGTTTATTGTATCTAACTGCTAGTATACCTGATATCGCATTTAGTGTTGGAATTTGTACGAGATATCAGTCTAATCATAAGGAATCTCATCTTACTGTTGTTAAACAGATTATTAAATATGTCGCAAGTACTATAAATTTGGGTCTATGGTACCCTTTTGATACTAGTGTTCAATTAGCCGGGTACTCAGATGCTGATTGGGCCGGTAATATCGATGATAGAAAATCAACCACTGGTGGTTATTTTTACATTGAAAATTGCTTAGTTTCTTAGTTCAGTAAGAAGCAAAGCTCAATATCGCTCTCCACTGCTGAGGCTGAGTATATTGCAGCTGGATATGCATGTACTCAACTAGTTTGGATGAAATGCATGCTAAGCGATTATGGAATTAATCAAGATTCAATGATCTTACATTGTGATAATTTCAGTGCTATAAATATTTCCAAAAATCCAATCCAGCATTCATGTACAAAGCACATAGACATTAGATATCATTACATACGTGAGTTGGTTGAAGAAAAAGTTATTTCTTTGGAATATATATCAACCGAAAATTAACTTGCTGATATATTTACTAAACCGCTCCACAAAAGCAGGTTTAATAAACTGAAATTTGATCTTGGTATGTGTATTTTACATTGAATATTCTTGCTTGCATGTATCATAGTGTATTATATTTCATATTATATTTGTTTAAATTTTAATTTTTTGCATTAAAATATAATTTTTGGTCGATACTCGACCGGTCATGGATGTACACGACCAGTCGTACCGCACTTGACCGGTCGTGGAGCTCGTGAGCATGTTATAATTTGGAGAAAATCTCCTTCTTCTTCATTTCCATTCCGACCTACGACGAGTCATGGCTCGACCAGTCATAGGATTTCTTGTTGTTCTTCAAGGTAAGTCCTATTTCATCATTTTTCTTGAAGATTCATGCTCTCTATGCTTTGATTTGTTCATAGTATAGCTTGATTTCATCTCTTGTTGGGTTTTTCAAGGGTTTCCTCTCAATTTGCTGATCTAGAGAAAATCCATCTTTCTTTTGTGTATTTCTCTTGCTCTTTGTATATCTTTTTGAATATGGATGCTAGAGGGAAAAAGAAAACATCCCATGGTCCATCTTCTTCTAGATCTGCACCAATAACTAAACGGCACTTTCGGTCACCCGAAGATGATTCTCAAGATGTAAGAGATCTACGTGTCCGTAACATTATCGTTGAGCATACCACTGATCTTAATCACATTGCTCCCATATGGTATTGTCCCCCTCCTTGAATCTGTTGGCTGGACTAACATTTTACTTTGGGGTGGGCCTGCATACCAGTCCATTGCCTAATCAATGGTAGCATGCATCTCAGAATTTTTTCTTGACAATTTAACATTTTCAATTGATACTAGAGAAGGAAAATTTGAAGTAGACCGTCATTTGATATCAGGTATTATGGATATACCTGTTAATGATGAAGGTATACCGATTCATACTTTATACAACAAACCATCTAAATCGGAAAAATGCATGTTAACATGAGATTTATGCAAAATTGATGTGCAATTGACACATAAAGGGAATGCGCTCCCTTCAAAGTATCTGTTACCTAGATACAGAGTGTTACATCATTTCTTCATTTTCAATGTGTATCCTCGGTCCGGTAAATAAAATCGAGTTGACTTCTTTCATGGTTCATGTGTTGCATTCTATTACTTCTGGTACTATGGTCTGTCTTCCTTCTTTGATTTGTTATTTCATTATTCAATTTCGTCTCCATCCAGTTCATAGTGATATTCCGTTCGGTTATCTTATGACTGTTTTAGTCACTCATTTGCTTATCGACAAACCTGTTAATGAGGCACCAATTCATCATCTTATTTTCAATAATTCCAATCTTAATAAGATGAAATTGGATCTGCTTCCTGGCCAAGTTGATGAAGGTGGTGATGGAGGTGTTGGTGGTGAAGCTGGAAATGAAGGGGAAGCTGGCAATCTTCCACAACAAGATGTTAATATGGATGACATATTTGATGATATAGAAACTGATTCACCTAATGATCCAGATTATGATCCTTCTGGTTTTGATGCATGCCTTCGTGCATTAGAGGAAAAGGTTGATAATATGAATATAGCCCACGACATGCGATTTAAGTACATGCGAAAATATCTTCATCGCATCAATAAGGGCTTACAACAGATTGATCCGACTATCCCTGCTCCCTCCTCTGGATCAAATTAGGTGAATTATCTTCTGGATAGTACAACATTATATTGGATATCATTATGGATTAAGGTTTGATAACATTGTCTTTTGGATATGTATTATGGATTATGGCTTGATGCTTCAAGTTTATATTATGTCATTTCATATCTCTTTCTCATTATCTGCTTTTTACTCTCTTTGTTCTCCTTCCTAGTGTGACTTTCCCTTGTCATTTTGTGACAAAAAGGGGGAGTAGTAAGAGCTAAAGCTAAAAGGGGGAGTAGTATGGAAAGGGGGAGTAATTTGTTTGAATTGTTTGATTGAAGGATATGTGGATATGTGGATTGAGAATATGGAATCTTGAGGTTTTCATGTTGTTTACTGTTTATATGAGCAGCACTCGTATTACTCAGGGGGAGTAGAGTAATTTATGATTTTATGACTTATGATTGCTTATTATCTCCTATGCTATGTGTTTTGTCACAAATTTGACAAAGGGGAAGATTGTAAGTGCTATGATTTCATATCCCTTTGGTTGTCAAATTTTGTGGTGCTAAAACCTATATTTATGTCTTGTATATCTTGTGTTTTATGATTGAAGACTATTCATTACAATCAAGTCATCGCATTTCAAGACAAGATCTTAAATGAACAAAGTTTTCAAGACATGGATGAAGAATTCAAGTATTGAAGTCTTCAAGTTTGCATGTTCAAGATTCAATCAAGTTCAAGTATATTAGAAGACTTTGTCAAGTCAAGATCAAGTTCAAGAAGGCCTACTACAAGATTTGTATATTCTCAAGCTTCTCTTAAGGGTCATCTGAGTGTTCAGACTTTCAAGTCCATCTCACTTTTAAGGTTTGTTTGACTTAGATTGACCTTAGGATGGGCTTTACAGTAGGTCATTCTGGATACATAACTCATATATTTTAATATGCTTGTTTGGAGTGTTCTAAGACCAGTTATAAGGACTTCAAGACCAGTCCTATCTCTGCTACGACCAGTCTTAAGTTTTTCAAGACCAGTCTTAGGTTGTTGAAGATTTTCGGATCTTTCTTGCTGTCCTACGACCAGTCTTGGACATCCTACGACTAGTCCTGTGAGTTTTACGACTCATACTTCGACCGGTCGTAGCCCTGCGACTCAAACTCCAGCAACCAATTTTGGGGTCCTACGACTGCTCGTAGGTGGCCCACGACCAGTCGTAGGTGGCCCACAACCAATCGTAGACCGTCCAGGACCGGTCATGGAACAAAAAATCCAATCCCGCGAAAATCTTTAAAAATCTTTGGAGCTACGACCAGTCCTAGGATCCTAAGACCAGTCGTAGACAGGATTTTTTAGCCTATAAATAGAGCACGAACTTCAGAGTTTTAGCAATTCAATTCAATTCTATTCAAGCAATCTTTAGGCTATTCTCTGAGATAAGTTTGTGTTTATTTTAAGCTACTTTGTGCTTATTTAATATTCCTTTTGCTAGCTTATTTTTATTTGATTTTGATCTACATTGCAATCTTATTAGAAAAGAGGAATTTCTGATATTCCTTCTTCTTGGATTCAAAATCAAATAGAACTAGCCCTTTTGATTTAAAATCAATTAGACTTAGAACCATTCTTAAAGTGAGTATTGGACTTTGAACGTTGAATCGAACTTCTACTCCTATTGGTTCTACTGGGCTTCTTCAAAAGGTGATTCAGGTATTTTACATTTTTGTAATTTACTTTCTTTGGTTTTGTTTGAGATTTGCCAGAAAAATCTCATTGTATTGGTTATCTGAGGAGAGCTAGAAAACTCAAATTGTGGGGTTTTTGGATTGTGTAAGCCCGAGATCAAAGACACAATTGTGAAGGTTTTAGGTGAACCTGTGAAACCTATTTTGATAGTGCATGCTAATATCCCCTGTGTGAGGATATTAAGAGTGGAGTAGCATTTTGTGTGGCTGTTGGATAACAGTTGGTGTACACACAGGCGAACCACTATATATCGTTGTATTGTGGATGTGTTTTACTCTTTCATTCTTTTATTTTTTCTATTTTGTGGAGAGTGTTTGTGGATGAATGTTGTAATCACTTCAAGCAAGTGTGGATGAATGTTGTAATAACTTAGGATTTATTTTCTGCAAGTTACTTTGATTTCCTTGCTTTTTATTCCTCATTATTTTGTGATACAAAGGACGTTCTAGAAATAAGGTTGTCCTACCTTAAAACTTTGGTTTTTGGTGTAAGGTTGTCATTAGAACTGATATAGTATCAATCTCTTTATTTAGGCTATTTTAAATTCAGCATTGTGCTTTATTTCTTTTATTATTCCGCTATTATAAGTTTTACTTGGCATTGCCCTATTCACCACCCCTGTAGGGCATATAGCTAGGCCCTTTCACGCCCACTAAGGCCCACTTCGATATATATGAGACCTTGGTTTGAGGCCTATTTGATGTATTGAAGGCCCATGGGTCGAGGCTTAATGGGATGTACATGAGGCCCATTATAACGTGATTCTATCATGGTTTTGTGTTGACTATTATAGTGGGTCATGCCTTGGGAACAATGTTGGTTTGACGTCCACATTGTAAGATGATGTTGGTTAGATGTCCGCATTATCACTCTCCTTAAGGCCCACTGATGGGCCCATATTTGTAGTGAGTAGGTCGTCTAGGCCCATCTTCGTTATACACAGAGGCCATCTCTATATACATGTTTAGTATAGATCCATGATTCATGATCATACGCATCATATGTATGCCTGATATGAGGAGTGACTGATCATAGCATATGCCTTCGGAAGGACTGTTTATGGGCTCCCTGATAGGCGGAGTTACCCTATATGAGCGCATGGTACACGCAGGACTGTTGCATGACTGGTAGTATGACTCATGCACTTGAATTTATGTGATTGTAGTTACCGTATGCCCTAGCGACATCAGGGCCATAGCCTCCACAGACACATCGTGGATAGCCGGATTGGATATCAAAAATACCATTTCTAGCATCGAGGCGCCATAGATGTCCCTGGGTGAAAATCCCTAAACTCGATGGTACCAGAGGATGACTCCAACGTCTGGACCGAGTGGATACATGAGTGCAAGATGGCCGTATAATAGTAGGCCATGTCTCCCACTGTATCGTGGTCGGTTGGAAAGGGGTGTGACCTTACCTGCCTAAGAGAGGGGGCAATTTCTAGGTTGAGTTTGACCAGCTTGAGGAATCGATCCGCTATCGATGAGCCGGGCCTGATATTGGTAGGCGAATAGTGAAGTCTCTTCCACTCTCCCAGTTATGCGTTCGGATAGGGGTGGGAAGCTGACGTAGAGTGTACTTAACCCCGGTGATTATTCAGAATGAGAACTGTACTGATATTTGATGAGCTGTATGAGGATTGGTATGCTTGAGCTGCATCTCGCATCGCATGGTCTTGTTATGGCCGATAGCATTTATATCCTGCACCGCATAGCCTTGATACGACTGATTGCATTCATGTATTCATCAGCATGATTCCACATTACTCTGACCTTGCATTCTGAGCACACTTATATTGCGCGCATACTTACACCACCCTCTAAGCTTTTAATAAGCTTATGCACGATTGATGCGTGCAGATGACGTCAGGACGCAGCCGTAGTCTCATCATAGTTGGAGCGTGCAGCCGAGTTTTTGGAGTTTCTGCTATTATCATTATCTTGTATTTCTCTTCATACGCTCTGCATTCAAAAGTTTTTTATCATAGTGGATTTTATGATGGTGTTCTTGTGGTTATTATTCATGGGTTATGCTTTTGGTTATACTCATTACGAATTAAACAGATATTAGAAATCCTCCTTGTGGGATCCCAGGATCGGAACCTGGTAAATGGGTGCCGGGAGCCGAGAATGGGATTCTACGGAGGCTGTCGGCTCCAGATTCGGCGATCAAAAATTTTTTGAGCCTGGTTTCCGAATTCGGGGCGTGACATATAACCTTAATCTAAACCAAAACCTATGACCTAAAACCTCAACCTATAACGTATAACCTAAACTTAAACCTATAACCTAAACCCGAACCCATTCTCAAATCCCAAAACCTATAACCTAAACCTAAACCTTAACCTATAACTTATAACCTAAACCAAAACCTATAGCCTAAACCAAAACCAAAACCTATAACCTAAACCTAAACCTAAACCCGAACTCGAATTCGAATTCCTAAACCTTAACCTAAACAAATAACTTAAGCTTATACCTAAACCTAAAACCTTACTTATAACCTAAAACTATTCTCAAATCCTTAAACCTTAACTTATAACCTAACCTAAACCTATACTTATAACCTAAAACTATTCCGAAATGCCAAAACCTATAACCTTAACCTAACCTTTCCCTAAACCTATAACCTAAACTCAATTCCTTAAACCTAAACCTAAACCTATAACCTTAACTCAAATCCCTAAACCTTAACCTATAACCCAACCTAAACCTATACTTATAACCTAAAACTATTCTCAAATCCCAAAACCTATAACCTAAACCCGAATCCAAACCCGAACCCGAACCCGAATTCCTAAACCTTAACCTAAACATATAACCTATAACCTATAACCTAAGCCTATAACTTAAACCTAAACCTAAACCTATAACCTAATCCTAAACCTATAACCTAAACTCAAATCCCTAAACCTTAACCTAAACCTAAACTTATAACCTTAACTCAAATCTGTAAACCTTAACCTATAACCTAACCTAAACCTATACTTATAACCAAAAACTATTCTCAAATCCCAAAACGTATAACCTAAACCTGAATCCAAACCCAAACCCGAACCCGAATTCCTAAACCTTAACCTAAACATATAACCTATAACCTAAGCCTATACCTAAACCTAAAAACTAAAGCTAAATCTAAACCTATAACTTAAACCTAAACTCAAATCCCTAATCCTTAACCTAAACCTACAACCTAAACCTAAACTTATAACCTAAACCTAAACCTATTCTCAAATCCCAAAACCTATAACCTAAACCTAAACCTAAACCTAAACCTTAACCTAAACTTATAACCTAAACTCAATTCCCTAAGCCTTAACCTATAACCTAACCTAAACCTAAACCCAAACCCATAACCTTAACCTAAACATAAAACCTAAACCTAAACCTAAACCTATACTTATAACCTAAACCTATTATTATAACATAAACCTATTCTCAAATCCCAAAACCTATAACCTAAACCTAAACCTAAACCTAAACTTATAACCTAAACCTAAAACCTAAACCTAAACTTACACTTATAACCTATAAACTAAACCTATAACCAAAACCTAAACCTAAAACCTAAACGAAAACCCGAACCCGAACCCGAACCTGAACCCGATTTTCTAAACCTAAACCTTAACGTATTCTCAAATCCCTAAACCTAAACCTACACCTAATCCTAGTCTCAACTCCCTAACCTAAATCTAAACTTAAACTTGAAAACCCAAAACTAAACCTGAACCCGATTTCCTAAACCTAAACTTATAACCATAACCTAAACCTATTCTCAAATCTCAAAACTTATAACCTAAAACTCAATTCCCTAAACCTTAACCTATAACCTAACTTAAACCTAAACTATAACCTAAAACCTAAAACCTAAATGTATTCTCAAATCCTAAAACCTAAACCTACACCTATCCTAATCTCAACTCCTTAACCTAAACCTAAACTTGAAAACCCAAACCTAAACCCGAACCCAATTTCCTAACCGAAACCTTAACCTATTCTCAAATCCCTAAACCTAAACCTACACCTAATCCTAATCTCAACTCCCTAACCTAAACCTAAACCTAACTTCAACACCCAAACCTAAACCGGATCCCGAACCCAAACCGGATTTCCTAAACCTAATTAATCCTTAACCTATTCTCAATTCCCTAAACCTTAAACTATAACCTAACCTAAACCTAAACCTAGAACCTACACTTAAAACCTAAACCTAAACCTATAACCTAAACCTAAACCTATGACCTAAAACCTAAATGTATTCTCAAATCCCTAAACCTAATCCTAATCTCAACTCCCTAACCTAAACCTAAACCAAAACCTAAACTTGAAAACTCAAAACTAAACTCGATCCAGAACCCGAACCCAATTTTCTAAACCTAAACCTTAACCTATTCTCAATTCCCTAAACCTATAGCTTATAACCTAAACCTATAACCTTAACTTAAACCAAAACTGATGACCTAAAACCTAAATGTATTGTCAAATCTCTAAACCTAAACCTACACCTAATCCTAATCTCAACTCCCTAACCTAAACCTAAACCTAAACTTGAAAATCGAAACCTAAAACCCAATCCCAATTTCTTAAACCTAAAACCTAAATGTATTCTCAAATCGCTAAACCCAAACCTACACCTAATCCTAATCTCAACTCCCTAACCTAAACCTAAACCTAAACTTGAAAACCCAAACCTAAACCTGATCCCAAACCTGAACTCGATTTCCTAAACCTAAACCTTAACCTATTCTCAATTCCCTAAACCTTAACCTATAACGTAACCTAAACCTAAACCTATAATTACCTACACTTATAACCTAAACCTATACCCTAAACCTAAGCCTAAAACCTAAACCTAAATCTAAAACCTAAATGTATTCTCAAATCCTTAAACTTAAACCTACACCTAATCCTAATCTCAACTCCCTAACCTAAACTTAAACCTAATCTTGAAAACCTAAACCTAAACCCAATCCCGAACCCGAACCCAATTTCCTAAACCTAAACCTTAACCTTAATCTATTCTCAATTCCCTAAAGGTATAACCTATATACTATAACCTATAACCTAAACCTAAACCTTAACCTAAACCTAAACCTATAACCTAAACCTTAACCTATAACCTATAACTTAAACTTATAACCTATTACCTAACCTTAACCTAAACCTAAAACCTAAACCTAAAACCTAAAACCTAAACCTAAACCTACACCTAAAACCTAAATGTATTCTCGAATCCCTAAACCTAGACCTACACCTAATCCTAATCTCAACTCCCTAACCTAAACCTAAACCTAAACTTGAAAACCCAAACCTAAACCCGATCCCGAACCTGAACCCAATTGTTGTAATAATGTAGCCCAATCACATGGCAACAAACAAGAATGTATCCCTTTTAACACATGCCCCTTTTTACAAAGCTTTAATTTTTATTATTGTTTCTATTAACTTGAATTGAAACACTTTTTTACATTATTTGCTTGCATTAGTTTTATTTTAATGATCAGTTTTATTTTTAAAAAGTACCCACTTTTTTTTTAAGAAGTTTCTGCAATTCTTCATGATTCTGAATTATAATGTTTTGTTGGTTGAATATTTTTTTATTAGATGAAAGACTCGAAAAGAAAATTGTTGCTAATTTTTTTCCTTTTTTTATTTATGATGTTAAACTTATGTATTTATGCATGGATGAATGTAATGTGGATAAGATTGTTTATGTATGGATGGATGTAGTTTATGTTTGGATTAATGTAATGTATGTTTAGATGGATTTACGTAGTTTGGGTTTAGATGGATGTGAATGTGAATGTGAATATGATGAAATATATTATATAACATGTGTATATCAGGAAGAATACGATGAAATATACTGTAACAGGTGTATATTGACCGTCTCAAATTTGAAAATGTCCTTTTAAGGGTCATAAGAGACGGTTGGTAGCAATCCTTTTTAAGGACGGTCCATGACCGTCCTTTAAAGGCTCATAAGAGACGGACCATAGCAGTCCTTTTTAAGGACGGTCCATGACTGTCCTTTGAAGGCTCATAAGAGACGGTCCATAACAGTCATTTTAAAGGACGGTCCATGACCGTCCTTTGAAGGCTCATAAGAGACGGTCCATGACCATCCTTTTAAAGGACGGTCTATGGCTGTCCTTTGAAAGCTCATAAGAGACGGTCGATGACCGTCCTTTTTAAGGACGGTTCATAACCGTCCTTTATTCGTTAATAAGAATGACGGTTTTCAACCATCCTTTAAGTAATACGACACATAAAAATTTGACCGCCCATGCGATGGTCCATGACCGTCCTTTTTGGTCATTTGAGACAGTTTTGGACCGTCCTTTTTTCGTTGTTTTGGTGTGGTGTATCTTGTAATTCTAAAATCACAACTATCCTTCAAAATCACTTCGAATGCACAAGAAATTCTAGAAAATTTTAAAAATTTTCTCACAATTTTTGCTCAAGACCAAGAAAATACTGATTAGGTAAGCTAATCTCCCACCCCTAACCTAAAATCTACATTGTCCTCAATGTAAAAGAACTAAGCATGCAATGCACATGGGATAATGAAAGTAAAAGAGGAGTGATAGAAAGATAGTACCTGGATGAAAGAATCAAGAGGCTTTTCAAAGATATCAGCGTAAGAGCGGGTCAGCACAAGAGAGAAACTAATAAAAGTAAGACAAAAATAACAAAAATAAAATCCTACCTACACCACTTTCGCAGGTGCACTCGATTGAATTTAGAGAATGCAACAAGCCTTAAAACCCCTAAGTTGCCCCTAGTGGACGAGTTGTAGTCTCGTGAGGGTTTGCAGCAATGTTATCCACAAACATTGAACTAACTAACTAGGAAAATGAAATGGAATGAAAAGCTAGGTTGCTTCCTAGGAGTGCTAAGTTTAACGTCTTCAGCCAGACAAGAATGGACCATGAATTAATCAATCTTGATAACCTAGGTCCACTAAATTTCCTCATGACTTTGATTAACCAATCCCAGACTTTGTGGGAACAACTTGAATCGTACTATCTGAAATGCGGTCAATGATACCAATGTCTAACAAGTTAAGCACCTCCGCTCGAACAACTTCTTTCATGTTAAGGTTAAGCCTCGTTTGCATTTCACACGACGTTTCCACATTATCTTCAAGATCATTACGATGCATACACACAGTGGGGCATACTCTCTTTATGTCCGTTATCGTCCACCCAATAGCTGCCTCATATTCTCTAAGCACTTTAAGCAACTTACTCTCCTGTTCCTTCTCAAGTTTAGAAGCTATGATGACAGGCAGGATTTCAGAAGGACCTAAAAATGCATACTTGAGGTTTTCAGGCAATTGTTTAAGGTCAAGTTCAGGTGGGTTCTCAATAAATGAGACCAGTATAGACTCAGAGGGTGGAAGAGGTTACACTTTCTCTTTCCATTTTGCAGTCTCCATTATAGGAGTAGAGTCGAGCAATGCATTGACTTCTTGGATGAAACTCTCTATGTCAAAATCTATGCCAAAATGTGTTAAGTAAGTCTCAAGTGCGTCTTCGGAAGATTGAAGGAAAGATTCATGCACTAGACTCTCAATCATGTCCACTTCAAATATATCATTCGAGTGTGCTGGTTATTGTGTAGCATTGAAAACATTGAGTTTAATCTTCATGTTACCAAAAGACAACTTCATAACTTCATTCCTACAATTTATGATAGCATTGGATGTGGCCAAGAATGGACGTCCAAGAATAATTGGAATTTGACTAGTACGATTCTGGACAGGCTGAGTATCTAGAACAATGAAATCCACTAGAAAATAAAACTTATCAACCTGAATTAGCACATCCTTAATAACACCATGGGGCACCTTGACAGATCTATCAGCTAGTTGTAGTGTTACTTTAATTGGTTTCAGCTCACCAAGTCCTAGTTGCTCATATACAGAATATAGTAACAAATTAACACTGGCCCCTAAATCAAGCAATGCCTTCTCAACCTTATGATCTCTTATGACGCAAGAAATGATAGGAGCTCCTGGATCCCTAAATTTAGGAGGGGCTTTGTTTTGAATCATGAAGCTGAGTTGCTCTGCAAGAAAAACCTTCTTGTGAACATGCATCTTACGCTTTTGAGTGCATAAATCTTTAAGAAACTTAGCGTAAGCAGGGACTTGCTTGATAGCATCAAGCAATGGAATGTTAATTTGCACTTGCTTAAAGATGTCCAATATCTCATTAAAGTTGTTTCCTTTCTTAACTGGTGTCAGACGTTGAGGAAAAGATACTTTAGGCACATAGGATGGCACAGGAGTGGTTCCTGAAGAGTCGGAGTGTTGTTGGACTTTGGATGTACTAGTATGTCTCTTTGCTTCATTTTGGTCTTCCGATTTGGAATTTTGATTCTTCCTTAGGCATCTCTACTTTGTTCTCGATCTGTTTACCGAACCTAATAGTAATGATTGATTTGGCTTGCTCATAATATTGTTGTTGGTTTGAATTAGAGCCAATCTCATACTGTCCTTTTGGATTTGCCACACGTTGGCTAGGAAACTTGTCATTCTCTCTCTCGCTTAATGTGGCAGCAAGTTGACCTGACTGTGCATCCAGCTTGGCAATAAATTGTGCATTTGCATGTAAGCTTTGCTGCTTAGCTAGTAAAGTCTATTGGGTGTCTTTTTGAAATTGAAGTGAATTCTGCACAAAAATATTGAGTGTATCCTCAAGAGATGGTTTCCTAGATTATGGAGGTACTTGTTGATACTGCGAAAACTACTGAAGCTGTTGACTACCAACTTGTGGGTAAGGTTGCATAGGAGGATTTTCAGATGGTCCTCCTTATTGTGGTCCTTTTGCCCAAGAAAAATTTGGATGTCTAGCCTCACCTGGGTTGTAGGTGTCTGAGTAAGGATCATTCCCATGTCTCCGAAAAGTGATCATAGCATGTACCTGTTCAGATAGAAATTCTGAAAATGCTGCACTAGATGGACAAGACTGTGTAGGATGGGCGGCACTGGAACATATGGCACATGACTCAATTTGAGTTGTTTTTGGAGGTCCATTATTTAACATCAAAGCATCAACTTTTTGTGTTAGGCTATCAATTTTGGCATAAAGATCTGGTGTGACTCCTATCTCATAAATACCACATTTCTTTTGTGGTTGGGGACTTCTTTCACCTCTACTTGAGTAGTCCCATTGCTGAAAATTTTCACACAAGGTTTCGAAGAAATTCCACGCTTCGACATCACTTTTGGTCATGAATGACCCTCCACTAGTGGCATCAACCATGCGACGATTTTGGGGTGTCAAACCATCATAGAAGTATTGAACCTGTTGCCACTTCTTAAAACCATGGTGTGGACATTTAAGAAGTAAGTCCTTCCATCTTTCCCAACATTCATGAAAGTGTTCGCCATCTTTTTGTGTGAAATTGGTAATTTCTCTACAGAATTAGTTTTGTGAATAGGGAAGAACTTGTTCAAGAACTTCTTAAACAGTTAGTCCCAAGTAGTGATAGATCCAACTCCTAGAGAATTCAACCATGCTTTCCCCTTATCCTTCCAAGAAAAAGGAAAAAGGCACAAACGGATTGAATTGTCTGAAAAGTTTTGGAACCTAAAGGTAGAACAAATGTCTAGAAATTCTTTCACATGATGATATGGATTCTCCTTGTCTAAACCATAGAAGGAGGGCAACAATTGTATGACTCCAGGTTTAAGTTCAAAGTGTGCTGCCGTGATGGCTGGCAACACTATGCATGAAGGTGCATTGAATTGGATAGGAGCTGAATAATCTCTAAGAGCTTTTATTTCATTCTCATCCGCCATTTCAAATAGGATCTTTCTAAATCTACTACGAAAGGTTCTTTCTATTTCAGGATCAAAAGGTGCTAGTTCTACGTCCTAGCATAAACTGAATTACTAAAATGTAGGAAAGAAAATTAAACTAAGATGTAACCTAAGAGAAATAAAATTAGAACTAAAAATTATGAATTCCTAAAAACAAGATAAAGCTATGTAAACAAGAATTGGAATAAAGAACCTGGAAAAGGAGATGATGGATGTCTGAAGATTTGGGTGCTCCTCCTTTTGAAAACAATCTTATTTAGCACCTTCCTTCTTCAATTTCTGTAAAAATAAAAATAAATTAAGTTTCCTAAAATAATGCAAGAAAATTCTTAAAGCTATGAATTATGATAAGAAAGAATCCTAAATCCAATTTGGACCGAAACAGTCCCCGGTAACGGCGCCAAAAACTTGATGTTTTATTTAAACCAATCTGATTTAAATGATTTTAAACTCGCAAGTATATGAATTAGATGTAGATACTGTGCGTATTACAAGATCGTTCCCACGAGGACTGGTTGTCACAATTCGAATTTTATGATTCCTCTTAACTAATCTAACAAATATTTTAGTGAACTACTAACACAAATCTATGAAAAATAACCGAGAGCGAGAAAAATTCAATCAAGGAGAATACTAGGACTTTTGAATCCACCCCTAATTATCCTAACCCTTGTTTTACCTGTTGATTCACCCTGATTCAGATTAATATAAATTTAATAAATAAAGCACACTCTATGTCCTTGGTCGGGCACATAGAATGTATAATCCCTTAAAGCATAAGGATCACATCTTTCCATCCATGGTCAGGCATGAAGAGATGTAGATTCTTATTTCTTTCTCTATAGGAAACTTGTTCATAGTCAGACACAAGCACCTAGAATAAGATTCCAAACAACATCCACATCTAGACTTTGGTTAAGCTTATAGAATGGAGAAGTACAGAATTTCAGTTAAGCACGCTAGAGAAAGAAACAAATCAATCAAATCAAGATGAATTCAACAATAAACAAGAGTCATTCAAATTAGGGGCTTCATCTTAGCCCTAGCTAAGAAATTAGCAACTCATAAATTCAATTGGAAAGAAAGAAAATATAGCTGATAAAAGATACATCCCTTTCTAAGCTTTTAGAAATCTAACACTTGTCAATTTCGTCTCTCTTTTCTCTTTCTTCTCCAAGCCCTTCTCTCCCTTCCACAGGCTACTCTGGATCTTCTCTCTCCTCTTTCTTCTCTCCCAAGCTGCTCTGGATCTGCTCTCCCCAAGCTCTCCGGATCTGGCGCCCCCGGATCCCCCTTCTTTCTCCACGTCCTCCTCCTTTTATAGCTGCTGGAGGGGCGGTGGAGAGGTGAAGTCGGTGGAAGAGTCGGCTACTGCAACAAGAGCCGCGTAACTCCTTTACGCAGCCACATTTGGGGCCTCCAAACTCCCGTTTTCCTTTGCCTTCTTTCCAAAGATCAACATCCCCTGGGACTACTTTCGATGGCCTACAAGATGGATGGCTTGGATCAGCCATCTGACCATCATCCAGATCGTACAACTTCCGTAAAAAGCGGGCAGCGTCCGGTCGGACTCTTTCGTACATAACAACGCTGCAATGCTCAGTGGGGCCCACATTGATGTCAATGGTGAAATCCAGTCCGTCCATTGGATTCCTCTCGAAATTTCTGTTAGGAATGGTCGGTTTTGAATGTCCATTGATGCGGCCTAGAGAAGCAATCAAGCTGCAACCGTTTTGAACGTTGCATGATAGCCTGTTTGTGGCCTCTGTAGCGAGCACGTGTGTATGCATGGGCGCAAACGGTCAACATGGGTTCGATAGGTTTTTCCCCCTCTACATGACAGACAATTTGGATTTCACCATGAGACCTGATGGTGGCCCACTAGCGTCTGCAAAACGAACGCTGTCCGTCCGTTACGCAGGAGCTAGAAAATAGAAATTTCCATTTTTGAGAAGAAGAGGAGAGTCAAAGTCGGTTTAACCCGTCCGTTTGTCTAGTGCACAGCTAGTGCATATGTGCTCTATGCACACACTGTTCGGGTGGGGTCCACTACAATGTTTTTGAGAAATCTAATCCATCCATTTAATTGGTCTACCCATTTAAGCCGTTGAATCCAAAGTTGAGGCATATCCAGATAGCAGGTGGGCCTAGAATCAACGGTTTATGGCTTGATCTGTCAGTTGGGGCACTTCCCTAGTGATCTGAGGGCTGAAATTTGAAATATATCGTTAATTTATGGTCTTCATCCCAATATGAGGTTTCGAGCCGAATGGATGGTTGGAACTATGTGATCTTGCATCTTGGACGACTTTTGAGTCTCTTTAACGTGAATGGCTTGATTTCCTCAGATCCTTGGCGTATAATTTCTTCAATCTTAGTCCTCTGGAGTCTGTCCCTTACTTTGGTGACTTCGGAGCACTAAATCCATGCTTGTAATATCCTTTTTCCATCCAAGCTCCTAATTACACCCTACAACAAAAACACGATTAAAATAGTCTGTTAAGCATTATCATGTTGGTAAAATCAGGTAATAATTAGGGTCTAATATGCAATATTTGACCCTCATCACAACCCCCAACCAGCATTTTGTTAGTCCTGAGCAAAACATGCGAAAAATAATTTCAAAAATAAAAGACCATTCCTGTAAACCCAAGTGTCTTGTGAACCAATAATTAAGATGCGAAAATTCTAGATTCATGAATGGGAGCAGTATGTTCTCCTAGAATCAAGCTCATGGTAAACTTCATAATAAAGTTCAAAATATTAATCCATTAATTAGAAGATTCTAAACATTGATTCCATGATTGTATAGTGTACTCTCGACTTACAATCATGAAGAGATCCAATTGTCAATTTCATGTTATCATTGGTAATTAACAATAGAATTCATGACAACTGAAACCAACACTTGCCTTACAGATTAACTTTTCATTCTACTAGCCTTTGATTTTCTTTATGCACAGTAACGCCAAGGTGGGGAATCAAATCCTTACCTATAGGGAGCAAACCTATGGTAAAGATTGTACACCCAACCCTTTTCACATGTCAACCATGGGGAATCGAATCTTCATCTATAGGGAACAAACCTATGGTGAAGATTATGCGACTTACCCTTTCAATTCTTCTTACTAAACACGATAAATTATTATTTTTTTCAGACTAGCTCCTTTCATGCTTAGTGATTACCAAGTTAATCATTCAATATTGAACCAGAACCACTATAAGAAAATAGGCCTTTAGCCATAATTTTTTAGCCTCATTTGAAAAAATAGAGGTTAAATATGTCTTTTAGCCTTGGTTGCTAAGGAATTGAGGCTAAAAGTTCATCTTTCGCCTCAGTTGTATAGGAACTGAGGCGAAAAGTCTACCTTTTAGCCTCAGTTGCATAGGAACCGAGGCGAAAAGTCTACCTTTTAGCCTCAGTTGCTTAGGAACCAAGGCAAAAAGTCTATTTTTTAGCCTCACTTACATAAGAACCGAGGCAAAAAGTCTACCTTTCAGCCTCAGGTGCATAGGAACCGAGGTGAAAAGTCTATCTTTTAGCCTCAGTTGGATAGGATCTGAGGCGAAAAGTCTACCTTTTAGCCTCAGTTGCATAGGAACCGAGATGAAAAGTCTACCTTTTAGCCTCAGTTGCATAGGAACCGAGGCAAAAAGTCTATTTTTTAGCCTCAGTTGCATAGGAACCGAGGCAAAAAGTCCACCTTTTAGCCACAGTTGCATAGGAACCGAGGTGAAAAGTATATTTTTTTAGCCTTAGTCGCATAGGAACCGAGGCAAAAAGTCTACCTTTTAGCCTTAGTTGCATAGGAACCGAGGTGAAAAGTCTACCTTTTAGCCTCAGTTGCATAGGAACCGAGGCGAAAAGTCTACCTTTTAGCCTCAGTTGCATAGGAACCGAGGCGAAAAGTCTATTTTTTAGCCTCAGTTGCATAGGAACTAAGGCGAAAAGTCTACCTTTTAGCCTCAGTTACATAGGAACCGAGGTAAGAAGTCTACCTTTTAGCCTCAGTTGCATAGGAACCGAGGCGAAAAGTCTATTTTTTGGCTTCGGTTGCATAGGAACCGAGGCGAAACGTCTACCTTTTAGCCTCAGTTGCATAGGAACCGAGGCAAAATGTCTACCTTTGTTACTCTAGCAGAATGTGATGGATGATACGCAGGCACTTAGAAATTGTATAAATGGCATGCCTGTAATTCAAATTAATTGGTGTATGGTGATATTTGATTATTTGACTAGATTGGTGGACATTTATTGGATGGTTAAAATGAAAAATATCTAACAGTCCTACTTCAACAATCAAGTGTCTATGAATGCAAACGCACCACACATGCTAACATGATACGTATGAGAGATCTCATATGTTTATAAAATGGCTTGCACTTTTCATGTGTAGCTTCATGAAATCACAATGCTCACCGACTGTGCAATCCAAGCCAGTGGATTTCTCAATTAGAGTCATGCCAAAAGTCTACTTTTTAGCCTCAATTGCATAGGAACCGAGGTAAAAAGTCCACTTTTTAGTCTCCGTTGCATAGGAACTGAGGCCAAAAGTCTACTTTTTAGCCTCAGTTGCATATCAAATAAGGCTAAAAGTCTACATTTAAGAATATTGAAAAAAAAATAAAAATCTTGAAAGAATTAGTAAATTTTAAAATTTTTGACAATTATGAAAATTTTGAGAATTTTGAAAAAAAAAATTGAGACAATTGTGAAAAAATTGAGAATTTTGAAAAAAAAAAATTGAGAGTTTTGAAGAGATTTGAATTTTGAATTTTCTAAGAACTAAGAATTTTTAAAAATTTTGAGAACTTTTAAAAAATTAAGAATAAAAAAATGATAATTATGAAAAAGTATGATTTTAAAAAAAAATTGAGAATTTTTAAAATTTTTGAAATTTTTGAAAAAAAAAAAAAAAAAGACTTTTGAATTTGAGAATCTTGAAAAAAATTGGAAAATTTTAAAAAATTGAGAAATTTCAAATAATTGAAAATTCTGAAAAAAAAAATTTAAGAATTTCTAAAACTATTAAGAATTGATTTTATTTTATTTTTGATAATTTTGAAAAAACTGAGAATTTTAATTTTTTTTGATAAATTTCAACAAATTTATAATCTTGAAAAAATTTAGAATTAAAAAAGAAAATTAAGAATCTTGATTTTTTTTTTTCCTTTTTGAGAAAACTGTTTTCTTTGGTGGGGTCCACTAGAGGTTTGGATCTGACTCATTCTTTGGATCATGCTCTAAAATGATCTCTTCAAATGGATGGACAGTGTGGATATAATACATGCATTACAGTGGGGCCCGCAGAAGTTGGTGACGTCGCTACTTGACCTGTCAGTAGCTAATCTGCGGCTACCCCACCCTATATATCTAAAATCCCCAATTTCATTTCTCAGCTTCGATCGAATTCTACAGCTCTCTCTCTCACTCTTCGTGAAACTCCATCTCTGTTAGGTTTTCTCACTCGACCTCAATTCATCCCCACCGAATCATCTCTCTTCCTAATATCTTTACCTTCCGTTCGAAACATCTCTCTCGATCGAGGTAAGTATCGTTAAAATCGGTGATCTGACGCTCTGAATCGAGGATATGGAGAAATCGGAGGCCGAGAAGCTGCGACAGAACATTGAGGAGCGGGATGAGATGATCCGATTCAAGTCGAGGAAGGCGGATGATGAGAAGGATGTGAAGGAAGCAGAGATCCGTGGGCACGGATTGAAGAACGGGGCCACGTTTGGCAGGAATGTGGAAGAAGGTGGCGATTTAGGGGAGTTTTTCATGGATTTTTCGAGGATTGGGAGAATTAGGGTTTCACAGGGGTTAGATTCGATCCCTGAGGCTTGTTTCATGGAGAGGATTATGGAAAGGAATGCTGCTGAAGCGAACGGGATGATAGTTCTTTACAAGTAGAGGAATGACTTTGGGAGGGATTTCTTGCCATCAGCTTATGTTGCTTGGATGGAACGGTCAAGTGAATGGCAACAGGTTTGTGCTTCTTCTTCTTTCTCTTTCTCAGTTTTAGGAGCGTGTATAACACACACACACACACACACACACACACACACACACACACACAGAGATTCAAACTGAAATCAGAGAAGGGAAATCCTGTTTTAGAAGTAATAGAGAAGAAGAAAACAGATTGTGTGGTCAGTTGAAGTAGCTCAAGATTCCAAATTTTGTATTTGGTGTTACTATTTCTTAGACATATGGGGCTTAAAGACAATTAGAATATATGTGTAACAGTAGACATAAGCCTAACTAGGATTTGACTAAGTAGATTCACTATTTTGAGTTATGGTATTTCATCCAATGATGTTATTATGTAAAATCTATAAAACGTGCGTGCCTTTTCCTATTTCACTGTTGTGACACCAATGGATGTACAAGACAAGGCTGCTGTTACTGCTCTCAATAGCAGAGTTTTTAGACTGTCTTAAAGCAAAAGAAGCCTGGTCCTAACACCTGATTAATGTGATGTGGAGAGAACCTTAAAGCCTAGTCTTAAAGCCTGACTGGTGTGATGTAGATATAAAAGCCTGATTGGTGTGACATAGAGAGAATGGCTTTATTGCCTTATAAAAGTTCAAGTTTCCTTAAAAACAAAGAAGCCCAATCTTAAGGCCTATGCTCTTACTTAGATATATAATTTCCTAAACTCACTCAACTTGCAATGAAGAAAGCATCTGAATTACGCAAAGATTTTCTAGCAGTCACCATGTCATGGGAATATTGTAATATTGGTCTATTATTAAAATTTTAGTTGCTTGCATTTTTTTTACCACTTGGCCATAAAAAAAATTTTGTTGTTGTTCATATATGTCTCTCCCTTTTCTTTCTCAATGTTATAATTCCAAAAGTCCTTTGGCATTGATGTTTGGGTCACAAGAGAATTTGTCCTCCCACAGGAGATTGAATAGATTCAACCTTCCAATATCATAAGTTGTATTTTGATTTTTGTTGTCTGACATGCACTAAATCTAACAGATAAATTTTAAAAGAAAGAAAGAAAGAAAGAAAGACATCTGCATAACCTGTCCTCGCAAATGAATCCAATGATGTTACAGCCTTGAATCATTTTCTTTGATGCATCATTTTCCACATCCATGTTTTAGTTGTTCTTTACTAAAAGTAATGATTTTCATTGACTGATTATATGAAACTCTCATAGGTGATAGTTTGATTGGTTTGGTTTGAGATATAACCAAATAACCTATGTTATGTTATCTGTTGTTTCATTTACCTTCTTTTGGTGATCTTAGAACCAGTTCTAAAACCCAAACCCAACTCCTAATTGTATGATCGGATTGGTTCTGGATTAGAACTAGCCGATGAAGCGGCTATATCACTATAACACCCAATTAGTTCAATACAGTTGCTTGAGAGCATTATAGTTTATCTTGATGATTTGGATGATTTTCACTGCAAGAGGCAAGAAGGCAATGAATGCAAGGATGGAAAATGTCTCAAGAGAGACACACGAGAGTAAAGGTGCGTCTGCAAGAAATCCATTTCAATCAAGAATTGAACTTAAAAGTTTCGTGTCGTATGGAGAAGGAAAAGATGCAAACAGTTATGGTAATTGCAGCCAGAAATCCTTAGGAGCTGATAGAGAAAATCTATCAGATGTAGTAGATAATGATCAATCAAAGAAGCATACCAAGTTAAGCGGATTGCATGATAAAAGCAGCACCACAGGGCATTCTGGCAAGAAGAGGAAGTCCGCGGGATGGGGGCTGAAAAATAGATCCTTATCCGAGCAAAGACAACGGTATAACAATAGCATGACATCCCCAACCAATAGCATGACTCTTCCATGCCAGTGGGCTTGAGCATGAATGATAAGGAATCTGCATTGTATTATGATGAGGAATGTGGTTGTTCTGATATTAGTTCTTTAGGTTTTCAGTGGGACAAAACCAAACCAAATGGTGTCCTTCTCAGTCATGGATACCATTGTCATTCTGTGTCAAATTTTGATAATTGAATGTTCATGACAGGAGAGATCACCCATGTAGATGGCAGGATGTTCAATAAGAAAAAGCACCGATGGAAAATTTCAGGTGAAGTATGACTTATTCATTTAGAGGCCACCATGGGAAGAAGCCTCAATCATTCCAGAGATCTTATTCTTATGCACAGGAGATAAAGGCTGAGAAAGTAGAAAACAATCTCATGTCCCATCGATGCCAATACAATAGGAGATTGGATGGCAACAACTGTGATATGGTTACTGACTGTTCTTTGGAGCATCCATGTTATTTCCTTACCAGCGACAAGAAAGATGATTGGATTTTGATACGGAGCTGCATACGGACATCCAGGTTAGTTCTTAGGGCGCGGGACACCTTAAATTGCAATTCAGATGCAATTTAGCTAAATAAAATTTCACCTACATGTTGTTTGGATGGAATAATACCACGTTTGAATGGGCCCTTCAATTTTATTTTATTTTTTTTTCCGGATTTCTATTCCAAATAGAAACTAAAATTTGGTACCTATTACATATGTAGTGTCACTCAACCTAATACGGTACTATAAAGTACTATGCTACCTAGATGATGATAACATTGCTGGTGTGTCCTTGAATGTTTACATTAGATGGCCCGGTAAAAACATTAGTGCATTTTCAGTTAAACTGATACCTTTTTTTAAAAAAAATTTTCCCTTTCTTCAGATACTGAATCTGCTAAGGCATCTAGAAGACAACTGAAAGAGAATCTACTTAGTGCTATTCCATATGAATGTTCCCGTTGTTTGTGCCATCAATCAAGTAGGGCATTTCTTTCTTACTTAATTTTCTCTTATTAATTGAAGCACTACATTTTTTAACTTACCATCCGATGTATTCAGATTTGAAGTCTCACACTTGATTCCACCAATGTGTCCTCTTTTCATGCAATCTTAGTGTCAATATTTCCCATGTCCTGATCAATTAGATTTCTTTTATATAACTGTCTGGTGGTGAATGGTGGTAGACCCACACCCAGCAATAGGTGTGCCTTCCACTCGAAACAGGACTTTGCCTCTCTGTATCTAACTTCGCAAGAAAATTGTGAATCTGTTTGCTTAAATTCATTTTTTTAACAAATTCTATATGTTCTACTTCCATTTGGTTGCAGTTGCTTCCAAGCTTGTTTGGTAGACGTCTAAAACTAAGTTCATCTCATTTTGGTTAATTACAGCTCTTAATAGAGATCTTGATTGTTGCTTATCAAGAATATCGTCTCTAGTACATGATTACAATTAACAAAAATGAAGTGAACTCATTGTTAGGTGTTTGCCAAACAGGTCCTCTGGGCTCTTTCATCTTTAAGAAGACTAGAGTAACTTACAAGAGAAGAAACATTGATGGGTAGATAAGCATTACAAGAGAAGAAAAGTGTTTCCTGGGTCTCGATGTTCCCTTTTCCTTTCTTTTTTACTTTCCTTTCTCAGCAGTCCATTAAGATTCAAACTGTAAAGTGTTTCCTGGGTTTCCATGATTTTTTTTTCTAATTCTTGTAGAGTGGAATATCAAATGGTGAAATGATTACTATGAGGATAGCTTTCAAGCCTACTTCTACAATTGCAGTAAGTTGGACTCCCTAATAGAACACTTGTACATTCAGCATGGATTGAAAAGGGAACACTATGTCAGTCTGACAGCTATTTTTTTTTTTTTTTTCTTATCGGACTTGTTATGCGACACTTGTAGAGGAAACAACATACCGACATGAGACCGAACTCATTGCACGAGGATGTCATGATCCTTGTGTGGTTGTGAGACCCGACTCGAACCCGACTCGAGTTCACATGTGTGCATGTGTAAGTATGCATTTCATTCATTTTGGTCCCGCGGTCCTACCGGTCAAATTTCGGTGACCCGCGACCTTCGATTAATGTTTACGGTCATCCTCAAGTCCGATAACATAGACCCAGCCCGAATCGACCCAAGTTTAGTACCATAGTGACCGCATCGTCGTCGCGGTTCCATCGCCGCGTCTCGTGCGGCAATCCGAGTTATAGATCATGTGTTGTGGACCGGGCTCATTCTAGGCTGTTGATGTATGATTTGGTGGGATCCACCCTAGCATTGCACATTTTTCCATGATTGATGACATCATCCTTTACATAACTTTCCAAAAAGGCTACTCTATAGCTTACCCTATAGCCTCCCAAGACTAGGTATGGGTTGCCTCTCCCATGACCATGATTACTTTAATCTTCTCTAGACCATCATTGCTAGCCTCTTTTAGAGAAACTAATCATTTCTCTTGGTTACATCTCCCTAGCAAATCCAATTTCCCTCTCATTTCTCTCTACTTTCTCCTTTCTCTTCTCTCCTTCTTTCTCTCTTGCAAAAAAAAATTCAGCCACATTTTTCCTCTTTTCCAACCCCTTCTCCTCCTTTTTCTCCTCAATCCCTCCATTGAAAACTCATCTCAACCCTTCATCTTGCTTCCTTAGATAGTTAGAAGCTTGGAGTGGAGTTTTGATAGAGATCTCAAGGTGGGTGTTCCTTAGATGAAAATTTCTGATTTCTTTGATTCCATGGATGTTCTTTCCATTCCTTTCATTTTGAAGCTTGTGGGGCCCATCAAATTATAGTGGCGGCCCCCATGTCTTCATGGATGTGGCTCATAGCCTATCCTTTGTGCATGCATGGTCCATGCAAGAGGTCATTCTCCATGGAACCCACCCCCCCCCCCCCCCTCCCCCCCCCCCCCCCCCCCCCCCCCCCCCAACATGGTTTTCTTTCCTTGATCAGGGATCCTTGGGTCATCTAGACCCTTGATCCTTGGTTGAGATGGCATCTCCACCATAGATCTTGAGTAGGACGAGTTATGCTCATATGGAACCATGTAAATCATGATATAGTGGACGATTACGTTTGTGTGATGAAGGGAAGGGCCTCAATGTGACGGAGATCCTTCCCTTGTGGCCGGATTCTTTTATTTTTCTTGTTTATATCTCTGAAATCAAGATGTGTGTGACCCACCTTTCAGCCTGGAACCATCCAAACCGTCCAAAGAGGGAGAACGTCCTTGACAGCCCGCCCTTGGACGTTAGGGCCCTAAATGTACCCAAAAAGGATACGTGCAAATGGTATTTGTTGATGGGAATGGTTTGGATGTTTGTGGGGCCTACTGGAGTGGTCCATACCACAATTTCCATGGATTGATTTTCTCTTTTTATAGTGATTATAATTATTTTAATTCAATATTATGTTGTTGTTCAGAAGCTATCTGGACAGATTTTTGAGTTGTCTTGAGTTCAGTTTTGGGGATAATTGGTGGGTGTTTGGTCCCACTTAATCTATACCTCTTGAAGGCAGGGACCCCACCTAGATGTCCCCCAAATTTCACCCTCATTCGTCCCTGTTTGATCACCCAAAAGGGTGGGCCAAGAAGGTTGGACGGTCCAGATTTTTTTGGACTGTCCAACCATTCTGCTACTGTAAAAATATAAATATCAGCTTATTTTTGAAGTAGTGGGCTACCTTTGTGACCCTGCCTTGTTGTATACTTATGTAGGGATTTTGGTCTTGCATTTTCTTAAAATTTGGTAGACCTGGGCCCACTCTAATGGGGTGCACAAATCAGGGGCAGCAGCATTGTTTCAGCATTAGAATTTTTTTAGAAATACCTTGCTGATTGTAGGAGTTAAATAAAATACTTGTACTATTCCAAAAATTTCAAAAAATTACAGAGAGGTGGCCCACCCATGGTAGGACCAACCTACAAAATTTTTGAGCCAATAGACGCCTATACACACCATGGTGGTGGCTGGACCGGCCCACTATAATATGATGTCCAGATCAATCCGATTTTCAGGACAGATTGATTTCTTTAAATGAATAAAACTATTTACAGATGTCCAAAAATTTTGAAATTTTGTAAGGATGTGGTCCACTCATGGTAGGACCCACCTACCAAATTTCAGAGCCAAGAAAAACTTGTACACACCGTGGCGAGGGCTAGACTGGCCCACCACGTTGGGACGTCCATGTCTGTTTGATTTTCTAGACAGACTGTTTTGTTTAAATTAATTAAAATACTTAGAAATATCCAAAAATTCTAAAATTTTGTGAGGGTGTGGCCCACCTATAAAAGTATAACTCTATATAATTTTAACCTCAAATGACCCCATTTGGCATCCAAAAGAATGGGCAAAGATGGTTGGACTGCCAGATTTTTCTGTTGTGCAGTCCAGCAATATGCCTTGATAAAAACCATAATTCAAAAATATTTCGTCTGATGGTGAGCCACCTTTTTGGGTTTTCTCTTATTGTATGCATGATAAGGGACCTTGGCCCTCAATTTTTAGAATTTTAGAGGCCCTGGACCCACTCCAATGGAGTGACCAAATTAAGGACAGCAACATACATTGCAGAAATTTTCTTTACATTATTGTCCCTTGTTATATTAGAACTTTTGGGCCCCAGCCCATTGGGCTTTGTGTATGATTAGTTGGGGACCCAACCCTGATGTTCTAGGGCCCATTGGGGCCATGATTGTGGGGCCCCCCATATTGAGGAAATTGGATATTTATTGCTCCCTTATATTTTAGAATATTCTTGGGCTTAATTAATACCTTTTTAGGTCTCCATTGATGATCATTTGTGGGACCCAAATATAAACCAAATTTTAGGACTTCCTAATGGGCCCAGATTGGGCTGAAACGTCCCATCTTGGCCTATCCATATGTTGGGCTGACTTCCGGTAAGCCCCGTATCCTAGACCGTACCGTTCCATAGACTTCCGTGGTCTTACCGGTCGAATTCTGGTAACCTTCGACCCTTAACCAATATTTGTGTGCGACCCTAATTCGTATGCCGTCAACCTGTATCGACTCAACCCAAGACCTTTACCATAGCGACCGCGCCGTCACTGCGGTTCTGATGCCGCGACTTGCGCGCTGAGGCGATACCATGGTCAAGAGATGTGGGCCAACGTTCAGTGCGAAAAAAACACCGCGGGTTGCAAAACCCAAGAGAATCTCTACGAGGTGTCACATCAATCCATCAATCCATCACATGTCAAGTACATGTCAAGTACACATCACCTTTCACCCATTTTCAAGCAACTACAAAAGTCAAGAATCTCTTACAAGCCCATACCTCTCTTACACCAAAAGCCCTCAAAGTCAAAAAGTTCTTACACCACCCATGCTTTTCTTACACAAATGGCCACAAAAGTTAAGATTTTCTTACACCCATCACTCACCACATCCATCACCCATCTCTCTCTCCCTTTACAACTCTCTCTCTCTCTCTCTCTCTCTCTCTCTCTCTCTCTCTCTCTCTTTCTCATTTTCAAACTCAAAAAAATCTAATGAGAGAAATCCCATACGTATGAGAATTCTTCAAGCCTCTACCTCTCTTTCAAAACTTCAAGTATGGCCCACTTTCCTGCCCCATGATCTCCCATCCTAACCATCCATTCCCCATCTCCTCCATTGGAATCAAAGCTAAGGTGCTAAAGAACTCATAGGAGCAAGAAGATCGAACGGTGGGTGCTCCTCTAGATGTAAAAAATCTAATTTCTATAGCCTAGATATTTTCTTTCTTTCATGAGGGAAGTGTAGGACCCACCAATCAATGGTGGAGATCCTACACAATCTCATGGTTGTGGCTTAATGGCCTACCTTATGCATGCATGATCCATGCATGGGGCCTTTCTCTATGGGCCCCATCATGGTAGTTTTATTTCATATCATATTATGTTTGGGTCATCTAGACCTTATAACCATGGTGGGGATGTCATCCTCACCATGCATTTTAATTATAGGCCATGCATGTGCAAGATCCATGTTGTAAATGTAAATCTAAGTATGATGTGCGGGTGTGATTGATCTTAGGAGGGCTCAATAGTGGCGGAGCCCTTTCCCTATGGTCGGATTGTCCTTCTATCTCTCTTTTTCCTCATTTTATTTCCTGATGTGTGTGGCCCATTAATATATTTCCCTTTTTATTTAACTTATATAATAAATTTTATCTAAGTACATGTTGCTGTCCAGAAATTTCTGCACAGTTTCTGGTTGTTTTTGGACCAGATTTTGGGACTGTTTGGGGGACTATTCATACCTATTAAATATACTTTTCTGAAAGGTGAGGATCTCATCTTGATGTCTCCCAAATTTCAGCCGCAACTGACCTTCATTGGGGTCCCAAAGGTGTGGTCCAAGTGAGGTGGACAGTCTGGATTTTATGTACTGTTCCAGCAACATTCCACCATGGACAGTTAGATTTTTGAAATTTATTAAAATACCTATGGGTGTTTAAAAATTATTAAAAATTTCAGGGGGGTGGCCTACTTATGGTAGGACCCACCTACAAAATTTTGGAGCCAATGGACGCCTGTACACACCATGGTGATGGTGGGACCGGCCCATTATAATATGGTGTCTAGATCAGTCCGATTTTCAGGACAGATTGATTTATATAAATGAATTAAAATATTTACAGATGTTCAAAAATTTTAAAATTTTTTAGGAGTGTGGTCCACTTATGTTAGAACTCACCTATCAAATGTCAGGGTCAATGGACCCCTGTACACACCGTGATGAGGGCCGGACTGGCCCACCACGTTGGGACATCCAGGTCTGTCCGATTTTTTCTGGACAAACTGTTTTGTTTAAATTAATTAAAATACTTAGAGATATCAAAAAATTATGAAATTTTTTGGAGGTGTGACCCACCTATGGAGGTATCACTCTGTAAAATTTCAGCCTCAAGTGACCCCGTTTGGGTATCCAAAAGAATGGGCCAAGATGGTTAGACTCCCAGATTTTTTCTGCTGTGCAATCCAGCAATATGCCTTAATAAAAAAATCATAATTCAAAAATATTTCTTCTAATGGTGAGCCACCTTTTTGGGTTTCCTCTCATTGTATGCATGATGAGGGACCTTGGCCCTTAATTTTTAGAGTTTTAGAGGCCTTGGACCCACTCCAATGGAGTGCCCAAATTTAGGACAGCAACATATTATAATTATGCTGGCCTTGGGCTGAAATTTTGAGGAGTGGGGCCCACCATATTATAAAGATCTTAGAGGAAATGATTTATACCTTTAGTTCCTTAAGTGTTGGGCTTAATGAATGCACTTTTGAGGCCCACCACAGTTGAATTTAATTGGGTCCATGAATGTAGCTAGTTGTTGAACTATTTAAGGCCCATAGAATGGACCCATTTGATATGTTCCAAGGCCCATGGGATTAGGCCCATTTGATGTAATTTAAGGCCCATAGAGTGGACCCATTTGATGTGTTCCAAGGTCCATGGGATTAGACCCATTTGATGTATTTTAAAGCCCATGGGATTAGGCCCATTTGATATGTATAAGGCCCATGGGTCGAGAACCATTTGATGCAATATAAGGCCCACAGGTTATGACCCATTGCAATGCACATAAGGCCTATTGGTGCGGCCCATTGATGTGGCCCATTTGATGAATAAAAGGCCCATATGACATGGCTCATTTGATGTATTTAAGGCCCAATGGGGTGTACCTAAGGTCCATTGCAATGTGTCATCCCAACTTGGTTTTCGTAATGTTATTCACTACGGGCTACACCTTAGGAGCAATGTTGGTTTGACGTCCACATTGCGAGTATAATGTTGGTTAAATGTCCGCATTGCGACTCTCCCTAGGGCCCATTGGTAGGCCCGTACTTGTTATATGCAAGCCGTCTAGGCCAGCTGCGTTGTAAGGATAGGACATTACTTTATAACATGCTTAGTATAACTCCATGACGCACAGCCCATTTGTATCGGTCCATTTGATCGGCCTGCTCGTATCGGCCATTTGATTGATTTAGCCCATATGATTGATTAGGCCCATCTTAATATATTTGTGGCCTGTTGCTAAGGCCAAATATGAGGCCCGTTGTTGAGGCCCACCTTGATGTGTATGAGGCCCGTTGTTGAGGCCCACCGTGATGTGTATGAGGCCTATTGTTGAGGCCCACCTTGATGTGTATAAGGCCCGTTGTTGAGGCCCACCTTGATGTGTATGAGGCCCGTTGTTGAGGCCCACCTTGATGTGCATCAGGCCCGTTGTTGAGGCCCACCTTGATGTGCATGAGGCCCGTTATTGAGGCCCACCTTAAATATATATGAGGCCTATGTTGCAAGGCCCATCGTGATGTATGCAAGGCCCATGGGTCATGGCCCATTGCAATATATGTAAGGCCCAATTGGTGCGGCCTATTCGATATATTTATGGAGTCCATGTCATTAGGCCCATCCTGTTGTATTGGTGACCCGTCCATTGAGGCTCACCCGTGGTATATATTTGAGGCCCATGTGTAGGGCCCACCTATTGTGTATTTAAAGCCCATGGGTTGTGGCCATAGTGATGTATATTAGGCCTATGTGATGTAGCCCATACTGATGTGTATTAGACCCAGGTATGTGACTCACCTGTGAAGTATATTTGAGGCCCATTGTGATATATCTGAGGCCCATGGGTGTGACCCATCCAGATGTATTTGAGGCCTATGGGCAAGGCCCATTGTGATATGTGTTAAGCCCACGACCAGGGCCCACCTGTTTAGTATATTTGGCCCTTGTGTGAGGTCATGTACCCGTTATATATTTAATCCTATGTGGCCATTCCTTGGGGGCAATGTTAGTTAAAAGTCCACATTGTCGACGCTGGTTATCGATACCGTTTATGAGTATGTGACATTATAACATCATGATATATGCCCATTCGCATCATCTGCATGTCTGTTAGGAGATATGATTGACCATTGCATATGTCATAGTGCTAGTTGTTATGAGATCCCTGATAGGCGGAGATTGTCTCACATGAGCGCATGGTTTGCACAGGATTGATGCATGATTAGATTGTATGACTCATGCATCTTGCATTGTGCTTTGATTACTGTAAGCCCTAGCGACACTAGGGTCGTAGCCTCCACAGGCATATCGTGGATGGCCAGATGGGACACTGGAAATCTGTTCTACATGGGGTGCTATAGATATCCCTGGGTGAAAGTCCCTAAACCCTCTTAGTTCCAGAGGTTGCTCCAACGTCTAGACCGAGTGGGTAGATGAGCGTCGAGTGCTGATTACCAGATGGCTGCGCTCTCCACTGTGTCGTGGTCAGTTGGAAGGGGGTGCGGCCTTACCTGCCCTAGAGGAGGGGGCAATGCTAGGCTAAGTCTGACCAGCTCGAGGAATGACTTCGCTATTGACGAGACGGGCCCGATATTGGCAGGCGGATAGTGAAGTCACTTTCACTCACCTTGTTGCGCGCGATGGGGCGGCAATCTGGTATGGAGTGTAATAGACCCCGGTGATTTTTCAGAGAGGAACTATACTGATATGTGAACTTATTGAGTAGGAGTGCATGCTCATTCATTCATTCATATACTATCCACTCGGGTTGGTGGTGCGCAACTAATTGTTGTGTATCTTCATTATGGCAAGGATTTCGGTTGGGCGCGTGACTAACCTGAGATCAGGAGTTTACCACGTTGAGTCAGACTATCCAAATTTAGGTATGGGACTGGTTTGGATAGAGGTTCCTTGTGGTGGACCCCGTAGCCTGCGATACTACGTACTATCATCCCACATCACACTCCAGCATGATCATTCCATTAGCACTATATACTGCATATTCCATTATATCTTCGGCGTGTGGCATTGTGGGTTGTTATGTTTCTGTATTCCTGTGACTTAGATGAGAGTGATGACATTTGTTAGCTCTTTCAAATTGTGTATTACATTATATCCTTGTCATTCGACATTTGATTATCTATGACTCATCATTTGCATAGCTGTCTTATATTGCGTATTCTGATATTGAGTAACTTATGGACTTATTCATACTTCTGCTTATTCTGTTATTGCATAATTATAATCTTGTCAGTATTTCTGTTTATGCTGATAATTCCTGCTCTTATCAGTGTTTCTGCTTATTCAGTCATTATATGGTTTATGGATTAATAGCTTTCCGGTATTATATGATTATGATATTATATTGAATACTTGGCACTTATCTCGTGCACACACTTACACCACCCTCTAAGCTTTCTATAAGCTTATGCACGATAGACGCGTGCAGGTGATGTTAGGTTGCAGCAGCATTGAGCTTGGAGCGTGCAGCTATTTTTTGGAGCTTTGATTTTGACATATATATTTCCCTTTCAGCATTGTATTTAAATGATTATATTAGTGGATATGTGATGATGATGTTACCTTTATGATTTGGGTAAACTTGTGATTATGCTTATTACTAGTTAAATGTTTTAAAAAAAATCCTCCTTGTAGGATTCCAGGATCGAAAATCTAGCATATGAATGCTAGGAGCCGAGCATAGGGTACTACAGAGGCTGTCGGCACCGGATTCGGTGATCGGGATTCCTGTGAATCCGATTTTAGGTTTGGGGTATGACACTTCCACCATTTTGATGGACTTATGGGCTGAGATAAAGGTGGTATTAGGCCCTTAGTTGCCCTCTTAGATTGCTAGTTGTTGGGCTGATGTAGTGGGGCCCATTTCACCCAACTTAAACTTATTTTTAAGCCATATTTTTGTGCTCATGGGCTACCTATTAAGTTCAACTAAATGTATGAGTCGTATGGTCATTGAGCCTTGAGCCTTGATCCATGATCAATTAGAGATAAGCTACCTCTTGAGGACCAATTGTGGTTGGATGTCCATATTGGTGGTCCTAAGGTAGGCTCATATGCTTCTATGAGTGGTTAAAGGCCTAACATAGACCCTTGCTAGGCCCATTTCATCTATTTAGGCCCATATCATTGTTCTCCTTAGTCTCGTGGGCTACCCCAGCTAAATGGACCCCCACTAGAGGTTGTATTCCTTATGAGGAATTGGTTAAGTACCTAGACCCTTCATGGTTAGGTAGAGAGTTCATCTTCACCTCATTGGCACCCCTATTCATCTTCATGGCCCACTCCCATACGCATCATATGCATGCTTAGTTGAGGTATGATTAGCCATGGTTGTGCCATTGTGTAGGACATGTTGGTATCTCCCTGAGAGATGGATGCTTGGGATTGATGCATGGGTGATTGTGTGATTCATGCATCTGACATTGCATAGGTTGTGGATATCCGCCCTTACTTCATCAGGGCCTTACCACCACGGGGGTATTCGTAGATGGTCGTATGTGCGGACACCGAAAATATTAGTTGAGCATACCGGGTGCATAGGATTCTCATGGGTGAAATTCTCAAAACTTCCATGGTACCAAGGATCTGCTCCAACGCTGTGACCGGGTGGAATACATGAGCGCACGAGGGCCTTATAACGTTAGGCCGTGACTTCCACTGTCGTGTAGTCGGTTAGATAGGGGTGTGGCCTTACCTGCCTGGTGTGTAGGGGGTATTGTTAGGCTGAGTCTGACCAGCTCGTAAATGGGTCCGCTACCATCAGGCCTTACTGGTGATCGGCTATCCACAGGGGAGTAGTGAGGTCTCTTATGCTCGTTTGACTGTGCGGGGTCTGTAAAGCGGCAGTCATTCAGCAGTCTAATGGACCCCGGTGATTTTCTTATGATTGGAAATGTACTTGACTTGTGGTTTAAATATGAGCACTAGCATTACTTACATCGCATTAGCATTGACTATGTAAGCCCCTTCATGCATTGCCTTGGTATGGCTCCCAGTACTCATTGCATCGTATTCATGATAAGCCTTGGTAAGGCTAGTGATATTCTCATTGAGCATGTTTCCCTTCTTGCATCTCCTACTATTCTTCTGTGCACCATTGTCACACACTTTCACCACCCTCTAGGCTTCTATAAGCTTATGCATGATTGATGCAAGCAGGAGATTTTAAGCAGACGTCGTAGTAATAAAGCGTGGAGTAGAGTTGAGCATTTGAGGACTCCAGTGTTGCCGACCTTTCTCTCTTTCCCTTTTTATCTCATGTATGTCCTTTTGGACAGTATGGATGATTGTAAAAGTTTAAATTTATAGTGGATTTTGAGATGTGTGCCTTTATTATTCTCAGATGTACTTGTTGTGATCTTGGGTCTGCTCATATTGGTAATGATTATACGGTTATGAAAATCTTCCTTATAGGATCCAAAGATCGGAACCTGCCTCAGGAGCCGAGAATGGGATACTACGGAGGCTATTGCGGCCAAAACTGGCCATCGGGTTCCTTGTGAGTCCGGTTACCAAGTCTGGGGCGTGACAGTGGTCCCTCGAGGTCTGTTCAGAAACTTCCTTCATAGGGAAACTGCCCCTTGTCATTCAATCTATCATTTGCTTTCTTGGTCTACATTTAACCTAATTAAACATCATGGAAGAAAATTCATGTTAACAATTGCTTGTTGGTGTTGCAGTTGTGCCGATGGTGGAAGCCATGGTTGCTTTGGTTATTATGGATCAACTGATGGTGCAGTATGCACAATGCCAGCTGCTACCCATCAACCCTTGCCTCCAAGAACCTGTGGAGGCACTAAAGATTGAGGTTTGGTTTACCTGAAACATTGTCTAATTGTTACTACTTTAAGGTTTCAAATTTTCTTCGGGCAATGTGCGGTTGTAATTTCACTGTTATGTCTCAGCCTTCAGAGCTTTTCAGAGTGATATTTTTATCTCGTTTTTTTTTTTTTTTTTTTTTTGAAGTCATGAAAACTTTACAAGATTATGTGAAGTAAATTTTTATGCTTCTATTTTGGTTCTTCTGTGAATCAAATATGTATTTGCAAAATGGTCTTGCTTGTACATCTTGATCATGAACTCTGAGCTTTCTACAGATTGTGGAGAAACTTCTAATTGCTGCTGTTGCAAATGCTGATGTTAGTGTTCGTCAGTCAGTCTTTCTATCTCTGCATGGAAATGGAGGTTTCAATGAAGTTTTGGCACAGGCTGATAGTTTGAGTGCTATCTTTGTTGCTCTTAATGATGAGGTATAATTTTTGGCACAACCTACCAATGGCTCTTCTATGAGCATTTGAACTGTTATCTTTATTTGAAAAATGTTTATGAACATAGGGGCATGTTCACTATCTTCTTCTTCTTTTTTTTCCATGTCATAGGATTTTGATGTTCGAGAGTTTGCTATATCAGTTGCTGGCAGATTGTCTGAAAAAAATCCAACATATGTTCTACCTGCACTTCGTCTCCATCTCATACAATTGTTGATGCATCCTACGCAAAGGTAATCTGAAAGATATCTACTTGCCAATAATATTATTGATTTATGGGGAAATGGATGCCCTTTTATTTGTTTCACATCATTATCTTTGAAATATTTAGATCAAAACTTTTCTCTTGCTATTTAAGCAGTGCAGATAGCAAATGCAGAGAAGAAAATGATAAACTCTTGGGCTGCCTAATTCGCAACCTAATGTTGCATTAGACGTAATCGAAAATCAAAAGCAGCCTTCATATAAGGAGGTTAGTTTTTTCTAGTTGAATATTTAATACAGATATGGCATTTTAGTGATGTCTCATTAGTAGGTTGTTGTCCTGCAGATGGGTAGCTATGATGCAATGATTAGGCAAAAGCTTGCTGCCATGCAGCAATTGGAACATGAGCTTGAGGCCATCTCTGCCATTGATTACCGGGGAATTATGTTATTCCTAGTGAAGTTCTTGCGGGTCTGTATTGATTTAGTTTAATCACTTCATTGAGGTTGAGTTTAAATGTTGTTAGTGGTTATCTTCCTTTGGCAGGAACATTTAGAGGATCTAGCAGGTAAAGATGCCCAAGAGAAATCTGATGCTGCTATAGAAACCCTTTTACAAGAGCTTCCGGATGAAAGAAATGTCAATAAAAGACCAGATGATTCAAAACAGACACAGGAAAAGTCAAAGAAAAAGAAAGAGAGATTATAGAAGACATAAGAAGATAAATATTTGTGGAACCTAATGTTGTGTAACAGTTTGATTGAGTTTGTTTTGAAAACTTTAAGTAGACTGTTGTTAACTATTTTGTTGGTATTATGGCTTTCATGATTGATTGTTTCATGAATGGATTGAATGAATGGATTAGTAGTTTAAATAAATATTTAAAAAAATTAAACATTTTTAGCCTCAATTTGTAACCGAGGCTTGGATTTAACCTCAGTTGTTAAGAACCAAGGCTAAAATTCCCGTGGCTAAAGGATTTAGCCTCAGTTGTTGAGAACCGAGGTTAAAAATAGATTTAGCTTCGGTTGGAAGCAATTGAGGCTAACATTTGGATTTAGTCTCAGTAGGAAACAATGGAGGCTAAAATTTTGATTTAGCCTTATTTCGTAAAAACCGAAGCTAAAAAGGTTCTTTTAGCCTCGCTTGAAGAACCGAGTCTATAAAAGTCATTTTAGCCTCGGTTGCTAAAACTGAGGCTAAAGCCTTTAGCCACGGGGGTTTTAACCTCGGTTTGGATAACTGAGGTAAAACTGAGGCTAAAAGCTTTAGCCTCAATTTTTAACCTTTTTAGCCACCATTTTGAACTGAGGCTAAAGCCCCCTTTTCTTGTAGTGAACCTTAATGTGTAGGCGAGATGTGATATGTGAAATCATGACTCGATCAATGTTTCCAACTTATAATCATGGATTAATAACTCGAACTTAACTGTGAAATCTAACAGACAATTGAATTCAAGAGTCATAAATTACCAACATCCTATATCTTGTAATTCTAAAATCACGACTATCCTTCAAAATCACTTCGAATGCAAAAGAAATTCAAGAAAAATTTAAAAATTTTCCCACAATTTTTGCTCAAGACCAAGAAAATACTGATTAGGTAACCTAATCTCCCACCCCCAACCTAAAATCTACATTGTCCTCGATATAAAAGAACTAAGCATGCAATGCACATGGGACAGTGAAAGTAAAAGAGGAGTGATAGAAAGATAGTACCTGGACGAAAGCATCAAGAGGCTTTCCAAAGATATCAACATAAGAGTGGGTCAGCATAAGAGAGAAACCAACAAAAGTAAGACAAAAATAACAAAAATAAAATCCTACCTAGACCACTTTCGCATGTGCTCTCGATTGCATTTAGCATATGCAACAAGCCTTTAAACCCCTAGGTTGCCCCTAGTGGATGAGTTGTAGTCTCATGAGGGTTTGCAGCAATGTTACCCATAAACATTGAACTAACTAACTAGAAAAATGAAATGGAATGAAAAGTTGAGTTGCCTCCTAGGAGTGCTAAGTTTAACGTCTTTAGCCAGACAAGAATGGACCATGAATTAATCAATCTTGATAACCTAGATCCGCTAAATTTCCTCATGAATTTGATTAACCAATCCCAGACTTTGTGGGTACAACTTGAATCGTGCTATCTGAAATGCGGTCAATGATACCAATGTCTAACAAGTTAAGCACCTCTGCTTGAACAACTTCTTTCATGTTAAGGTTAAGCCTCGTTTGCATTTCACACGACATTTCCGCATTATCTTTAAGATCATTACGATGCATACACACAGTAGGGCATACTCTCTTTATGTCCGCTATCGTCCACCCAATAGCTACCTTATATTCTCTAAGCACTTTAAGCAACTTGCTCTCCTATTCCTTCTCAAGTTTAGAAGCTATGATGACAGGCAGGGTTTCAGAAGGACCTAAAAATGCATACTTGAGGTTTTCAGACAATTATTTAAGGTCAAGTTCAGGTAGGTTCTCAATAGATGGGACCAGTTTAGACTCAGAGGGTGGAAGAGGTTCCACTTTCGCTTTCCATTTTGCAGTCTCCATTATGGGATTAGAGTCGAGCAATGCATTGACTTCTTGGATGGAACTCTCTATGTCAAAATCCATGCCAAAATATGTTAAGTAAGTCTCAAGTGCGACTTCGGAAGATTGAAGGAAAGATTCATGCACTAGACTATCAATCATGTCCACTTCAAATATATCATTCGAGTCTTCTGGTTGTTGTGCGGCATTAAAAACATTGAGTTTAATCTTCATGTTACCAAAAGACAACTTCATAACTCCATTCCTGTAATTTATGATAGCATTGGATGTGGCCAAGAATGGACGTCCCAGAATAATTGAAATTTGACTAGTAGGATTCTGGACAGGCTGAGTATCTAGAACGATGAAATTCACTGGAAAATAAAACTTATCAACCTAGATTAGCACATCCTCAATAACACCATGGGGCACCTTGATAGATCTATCAGCTAGTTGTAGTATTACTTTATTAGTTTCAGCTCACCAAGTCCTAGTTACTCATATACAGAATATAGTAACAAATTAACACTGGCCCCTAAATCAAGCAATGCCTTCTCAACCTTATGATCTCTTATGACGCAAGAAATGATAGGAGCTCCTGGATCCCTAAATTTAGGAGGGGTTTTGTTTTGAATCATGAAGCTGAGTTGCTCTGCAAGAAAAACCTTCTTATGAACATGCATCTTACGCTTTTGAGTGCATAAATCTTTAAGAAACTTAGCGTAAGCAGGGACTTGCTTGATAGCATCAAGCAATGGAATGTTAATTTGCACTTGCTTAAAGATGTCCAATATCTCATTAAAGTTGTTTCCTTTCTTAACTGGTGTCAGACGTTGAGGAAAAGATACTTTAGGCACATAGGATGGCACTGAAGTGGTTCCTGAAGAGTCAGAGTGTTGTTGGACTTTGGATGCACTAGTATGTCTCTCTGCTTCATTTTAGTCTTTCGATTTGAAATTTTGATTCTTCCCTAGGCATCTCTACTTTGTTCTCGATCTGTTTACCGGACCTAATAGTAATGATTGATTTGGCTTGCTCATGATATTGTTCTTGGTTTGAATTAGAGCCAATCTCATACTGTCCTTTTGGATTTGCCACAGGTTAACTAGGAAACTTACCATTCTCTCTCTCACTCAATGTGGCAGCAAGTTGATCTGACTGTGCTTCCAACTTGGCAATAGATTGTGCATTTGCATGTAAGCTTTACTGGTTAGCTAGTAAAGTTTGTTAGGTGTGTTTTTGAAATTAAAGTGAACTCTACATAAAAAGATTGAGTGTATCCTCAAGAGATGATTTCCTAGATTGTGGAGGTACTTGTTGATACTGCAAAAACTGTTGAAGTTGTTGACTACCAACTTGTGGGTAAGGTTGCATAGGAGGAATTCCAGATGGTCCTCCTTATTGTGGTCCTTTTGCCTAAAAAAATTTGGATGTCTAGCCCACCCTGGGTTGTAAGTGTCTAAGTAAGGATCATTCCCAGGTCTCCAAAAAGTAATCATAGCATGTACTTGTTCAGATAAAAATTTCAGAAATGCTGCACTAGATGGACAAGACTGCATAGGATGGGCGGGACTGGAACATATGGCACATGACTCAATTTGAGTTGCTTTTAGAGGTCCATTATTTAACATCAAAGCATCAACTTTTTGTGTCAAGCTATCAATTTTGGCATAAAGATCTGGCGTGACTTCTATCTCATAAATACCACCTTTCTTCTGTGGTTGGAGACTTCTTTCACCTCTACTTGAGTAGTCTCATTGCTGGAAATTTTCACACAAGGTTTCAAAGAAATTCCACGCTTCGACATCACTTTTGGTCATGAATGACCCTCCACTAGTGGCCTCAACCATGCGATGATTTTGGGGTGTCAAACCGTCATAGAAGTATTGAACATGTTGTCACTTCTCAAAACCATGGTGTGGACATTTAAGAAGTAAGTCTTTCCATCTTTCCCAACATTCATGAAAGTGTTCGCCCTCTTTTTGTGTAAAATTGATAATTTCTCTACGGAGAGCATTAATTTTTTGAACAGGGAAGAACTTGTTTAAGAACTTCTTAGACAGTTAGTCCCAAGTAGTGATAGACCCAACTCCTAGATAATTCAACCATGCTTTCGCCTTATCCTTCAAAGAAAATGGAAAAAGGAGCAAACGGATCAAATTTTTTAAAAAGTTTTGGAACCTAAAGGTAGATCAAATGTCTAGAAATTCTTTCACATGATGATATAGATCTTCCTTGTCTAAACCATAGAAGTGGGGCAACAATTGTATGACTCCAGGTTTAAGTTCAAAGTGTGCTGTCGTGGTGGCTGTCAACACTATGCATGAAGGTGCATTGAATTGGATAGTAGCTAAATAATCTCTAAGAGCTTTTATTTCATTCTCGTCCACCATTTCAAATAGGATGTTTTTAAATATACTACGAAAGGTTCTTTTTATTTCAGGATCAAAAGGTGTTACATCTATGTCCTAGCATAAACTGAATTACTGCAATGTAGGAAAGAAAATTAAACTAAGATGCAACCTAAGAGAAATAAAATCAGAACTAAAAATTATGAATTCCTAAAACAAGAGAAAGTTATGTAAACAAGAATTGGAATAAAGGACCCGAAAAAGGAGATGATGGATGTCTGAAGATTTGGGAGCTCCTTTTGAAGACAATCTTATTTAGCAGTTTCCTTCTTCAATTCCTGTAAAAATAAAAATAAAAACAAAAATAAAAAAAAATTAAGTTTCCTAAAATAATGTGAGAAAATTCCTAAAGCTATGAATTATGATAAGAAAGAATCCTAAATTCAATTTGAACCGAAACAGTCCCCGGCAACGGCGCCAAAAACTTGATATTTTATTTAAACCAATCTGATTTAAATGATTTTAAACTCGCAAGTATACGAATCAGATGTAGATACGGTGCATATTACGAGATCGTTCCCATGAGGATTGGTTGTCACAATTCAAATTTTATGATTCCTCTTAACTAATCTAACAAATATTTTAGTGAACTACTAACATAAATCTATGAAAAATAACTGAGAGCAAGTAGGAAAATTCAATCAAGGAGAATACTAGGACTTTTGAATCCACCCATAATTATCCTAACCCTTGTTTTACCTGTTGATTCACCCTGATTCATATTGTTATAAATTTAATAAATAAAGCACACTCTATATCCTTGGTCTGGTACACAGAATGTGTAATCCCTTAAAGCATAAGGATCACATCTTTCCATCCATGGTCAGGCATGAAGAGATGTAGATTCTTATTTCTTTCTCTATAGGAAACCTGATCATGGTCAGACACAAGCACCTAGAATAAGATTTCAAACAACTTCCACATCTAAACTATGGTTAAGATCATACAATGAAAAGTATAAAAATTTCAGTTAAGCGCACTAGAGAAAGAAACAAATCAATCAAATCAAGATGAATTCAACAATAAACAAGAGTCATTCAAATTAGGGACTTCATCTCAACCTTAGCTAAGAAATTAGCAACTCGTAAATTCAATTGGAAAGAAAGAAAATATAGCTGATAAAAGATACATCCCTTTCTAAGCTTTTAGAAATCCAACACTTGTCAATTTCGTCTCTCTTTTCTCTTTCTTCTCCAAGCTCCTCTCCCTTCCACAAGCTGCTCTGGATCTGCTCTCCCCAATCTCTCCAGATCTGGCTCCCCCGAATCCCCCTTCTTTCTCCATGTCCTCCTCCTTTTATAGCTGTTGGAGGGGCGGTGGAGAGGTGAAGTAGGTGGAAGAGTCGGTTGCTGCAGCAACAGCCGCATTACTCCTTTACGCAGCCACATTTGGGGCCTCCAAACTCCCATTTTCCTTTGCCTTCTTTCCAAAGATCAACATCCCCTGGGACTGTTTTCGTTGGCCTACACGATGGACGGCTTGGATCAGCCATCTGACCATCATCCGGATCATACAACTTTCGCAAAAAGCAGGCAGCGTCCGGTCCGACTCTTTTGCTCGTAACAACGCTGCGATGCTCAGTGGGGCCCACATTGATGTCAACGGTGAAATTCAGTCCGTCCATTGGATTACTCTCGAAATTTCGGTTAGGAATGGTCGGTTTTTAATGTCCATTGATCCATCCCAGAGAAGTAATCAAGCTGCAACCGTTTTAAACATTGCAGGAAAGCCTATTTTTGGCCTCTGTAGCGAGCACGTGTGTATGCATGGGCGCAAACGGTCAACATGGGTTCGATGGGTTTTTCCCCCTCTACATGACGGACGGTTTGGATTGTCCCCATGAGACCTGATGGTGGCCCACTAGCGTCTGCAAAACGGACGCTATCCATCCATTACGCAGGAGCTGGAAAATAGAAATTTTTATTTTTGAGAAAAGACGAGTCAAACTCAGTTTGACCCGTTCATTTGTCTAGTGCACGGCTAGTGCATATGTGCTCTATGCACACGCTGTTCGGGTGGGGTCCACTACGATGTTCTTGAGAAATCTAATCCATCCATTTAATTGGTCTCCTCATTTAAGCGGTTGAATCCGAAGTTGAGGCATATCCAGATAGCAGGTGGGCCTAGAATCAACGGTTTATGGCGTGATATGTCAGTTGGGGCACTTCCATAGTAATCCGAGGGCTGAAATTTGAAATGTACGGTTAATTTATGGTCCTCATCCTATATATGAGGTTTCGAGCCAAATGGATGGTTGGAACTATGTGATCTTGCATCTTGGATGACTTTTGAGTCTCTTTAACGTGAACGACTTGATTTCTTCGGATCCTTAGCGTATAATTTCTTCAATCTTAGTCCTTTGGAGTCCGTCCCTTACTTTGGTGACTTTGGAGCACTAAATCCATGCTTATAATAACCTTTTTCTGTCCAAGCTCCTAATTACACCCTACAATAAAAACACGATTAAAATAGTCCGTTAAGCATTATCATGTTGGTAAAATCAGGTAATAATCGGAGTCTAATACGCAATATTTGACCCTCATCATATGCTGGAGTTCAAGTCGAGACACCTTCAACCGGTCGAGCAAAGCCCATGACTGGTCGTGCGTAGCCAGGACTAGTCGATGATGACCGAATTTCACTTTAAAACTCCGATTTTCTTCATTCTTGACTTGATTTTTTTGGATCTTCAGTGTATGCATTCTTTATTCTTGGTCTTGGTGATTCTTTACTACCAGAAAATAGGGCAACGCTGACGGTTAAAAACCGTCGGCAATGACCTTCCCCGACGAATTTTTGCCGTCGCAATGTCCATCAGCAAAGTGTGCATTGGCGTTGCTCGTTGACGGATTAAAACCGTCGGCATTTTTTACGGTTTTTAGCCGTCGGCGATTTTCATGAATTGAAATATATATATATATATATATATATATATATATATATATATATATATATATATATATATATATATATATATATATATATATATATATATATATATATATATATATATATATATATATATCCATTGAATTTGGATGATATATTTCTTGCTTTTCCTATTGTGTAGACTTACCCTTCTCAAATAGGTTAGGTTCGTTCAGGGATTTGGAGAAATGGATATATTTAGAAATGGATGTGTGCATCCATTTCTCCAAAGCCCTGAACGAACCAACCTATTTGAGAAGTCTACACAATAGAAAAACACATGCATGTCATAGCAAAAACTTTTAAAGGCAACAAGAAGCAAAAACCAGCATAGCATACCAAAAACAACTTACATCTCTTTCGGCTTGTGAGAAGAACATGAAAGCAAACATAGCTCTCTTTGGTGCATTAGGATCTTTTTTCTTCTTTGGTTCTCTTCTTTGAACCATCTTCATCTCCATCCTTAGATTGCTCTTAGAAGAAGATTCCTTAGGAGCAGCTGCTTTAATTTACAAGAGCCTGAAAGTACTTGGGCCATATCCACAATTCATTTCTCCTCCTGAGGAGCAAGCACCATAACAGGCAAGAAAGACCTGACGCTTTTGTAACTGTGAACGCATTCAATTAGAAATTTCAAAAAAATAAAAATAATAAAAATAATAGAAATAAAAAATAAAAAACAATTGCAAAAGTTAAAAGAATCATGGGAAGATCATACAAATTATAAAAAAATCTAATAAGAAATTAGTGTTGTAGCATTGGAATTTCTTCATAAATTAAAGAGTTTTACAAATCACTTTCTTCAGTCATATGACAGGCCCATTAGACTCGCTTCATTTAACCTAAAGAAAACACAATGGGAAGATTTAAGGTTTTGAGGATTGTGAACCCGTCTTCTCATGTTGAAGGTTCTCCTCTCATCTTGTTAGCTTCCAAGTTCATCTAGCACATGTTAAACAGTTCTAACTATTTGAAACTTGAGATGACTGCTGGAAGTTTACTTTCAAGTACTGAAATCTAGTCACTGGAAATTCCGCTAGTAGTTGAAAATCATTTCCTCAAACAAGAACCCATTGCGAATAATCACAAAACAGATTGAATGGAAAAGAACTCAAAATTTACTCACCTCATAAAGAGGAAAGGGTGGTTACAAGCATACATAGCAACACATCGTGTGGGCTGTAAACACAAATAGAATCCACAGCAACGATCCATGTCGTTACACAAATAGGATCAAAGAATAATAACCCTAAACTAACTCTCAAAAAGAAATATTTGAATGCCAAAAAAAAAAAAAAAACAGCCAGTCACCATATCCAAGACCACACTGTTAGTAGCATCTATCTCTACATTATCTCAAAAAATGTAAACAAAATAAGCAAGTTTCTTCTTCTTCTTCTTCTTCTTCTTCTTTTTAGTATTTTTGTTTTTGAGTGAGTAAATACAGTTAGAACATGTAATGGAAGGAAACTACCATGTTAAAGTATCCATCCATTCTTTTTGGACCTGTACATTCCAAATATCTTTAGGTTTAAAGACTAGTTCCTTTCCACATTTAATGAATTTTCACTAAAAACCAGGGGAATAAAAAAGAAAACAGAAAATAAAAAATGAGAGGGCACAATGATGATAATGACCTTCTTAAGCTCTGGTTAGTGGCTTAAAAGAAAGTTTGAGATGTGTGCATGATGAATTGCAATCTGATAGAGGCTTGAGAGATGAATTGGAGGCTGCAGTTAGAGATCTTACCTCCCAATTGAATGTGAAACATGAGCAGACGCTATCTTTTGATGATCAGAATGCTTCCTTGGTCCATCTCAGGCAACAGTTATTGGATCTGGAATTGGAGAAAGTCGAGAGTGAGGAATCTCTTGTTGCATAGCGAGGAATGCAAAGAAAGGTGAATGAAGATGATTCGTCCCTTTGTCTCAAAGTTATGGATCTGGAAACTTATTTGGAAACCATGCATGCATACCTGTTAGTTGCTGAAGTTGAAGTTATTTTCGTAGAAAATCAGTTCTGGAATAGGACGCAGGAGCTTCTTGAAAGACAGCTCTTCAGAGAGGTGCAATGCGGATCTTCTTTTGAAGCACCTAGATGTAATGACCAAGATGAATGGTCACATGGTTGGTGAAGCACAATGCATTGAAGAAAATGCAAAATTGATGATGGCTCTCCAGTCACTACACCAAAATCTCTGGACAGGAATGGCTGGGATTTTGGTTTGAAAACGGTTCAAAGCCGTGTTTAATTTGAAACGGTTTTAAACCGTGTTCAAATTTGTACCTATTTTAACAACCAATGCTGTTATTTCTGATATTTTGTTGGTGTATCTTCCTTGCGTTTTGGATATTACTAATTTTTAGGATTATGTTCTGTTATTATATTTTAAAACAGATGGACGGATAGGATTTGTTTTGGAGACCTCGCTGGACCCCACAGCCCTAGAGGCACAGTTGTTTTTATTTGCCGCAGATTATCGAATCAATTTCTCCATTTTTTTGGACTGAAACCCTCATTCGCATTTTCACGCGACTTCTCTCTCTCTCTCTCTCTCTCTCTCTCTCTCTCTCTCTCTCTTCCTCTCCCGATCTCATTACCGATTTCCTCTCCCGCTTGCCCATTTTTTAACTGTTATCCGTTAGAGAGAGAGAGAGCTGCAGAAACCCTAGGTGTGGTTGTTGGAGAGCTTTAATGGCGATTTCCTGGCTGTCTGCTGCCATTTCCATGCTCTCTCCTGCTTAGAAATGGCGGAAATGCCGCTCTTCTCCGCTTTTCGCTCTCCTCACATGCAAAATGTCCCTATTTCTGCAGAGAACTGCTTTTCTTTTCCGTCATATTGTGGAATGATATGATTATTCAATTTCTCTGCATTGGATGCTGTTTTCGCAAGCAAAAACCGATCAGGGAAGTCATTTCTTTTTCCTGTTTATGAGGAGAGTCATTCCTACAAAGTAGAAGAAAACGCATCTTTTTCTTTTCTTTTTCTTTTCTTTCAAGCTCTTGGAAACCGCTCGGAAATGCTGGATTTCGGTGTATTTTTTCTTGATTTTGTGTTCTCTAGAAGTTTCAAAACCGTTTCGGGATTTGGAATTCCTGTTTCATTTTCTCCTCTTAGATGCTTAGATCTCGGTTTTTGACAAAGGCTTGTGGTAAAGCACTCGATCTTTGACGAAAATCGAAGCACACTGCTTCGTCTTTGACTAGATCTACAAAAGCAAGCCTGTTTTTCAGTTCTTACTGAATCGCTTGGTTTCGACGATCTGTAAAAGGTAAAAGGAAAAGGCAAATTAAAGCAATGCTCTTCTTTTGACTGAAACAGCCGATTTAAAGCCTGCCAGAGTCTTTGAGAGAAGTCTCTCTGGAACGGCTCGTCTTTTCATGAAAATGCCCCGAAATCTGTAGTGAGCTCAGTTGCCCTTTTATAATCCACATAATGCTATTATTTCTTTTGATGAATTCTCATACTTGTATTTTGTAACGGGTAGATGGAATGGATTCTCTTGCCGTGAAACAAGTATGCAAATTTGCTAAGGAGCATGCTTTAAAAAATGGACCTATTGTGAGTATATTTAATAGGTTCTATATTTTTATGAATTTTCTCTGTTGAAGTCCTTATTGTGATCATTGCTGCCGATTTCAAATCATTTGTTGTTTTAGTTCCATTGTTTATGGGTTCCTGTTGTTTGGAAATCATTTTGCTGATTTGCTTTCTTGATTTTTAAATTGGTGGTGCCTTGCTTTGCCATAGGCAGAAGGCTAGGCATCCAAACTGAACCTCCATACTGACACAGTTAAGGAGAAAAAATTAGAATGTGATTATTAAAGAAATCCCTCCACCTCAAGAGAAACGATCACTAAACCTCCCATTCAGCTGTTGTAGTAGCACAGGCCTAGTCTAATCATGGGCATAAAGAAGCCAAGAAATGGACTATCTCCAGTGAAGGTCTATCCTATTATGTAATCAATTTGATAGCTTCACGATTTCAAGTATTAATCTACTATTGTCAATGTCCATAAAATGGTAAAATAAATATTTGGTTAAAGTTGTTGGTTACATTGTGGGGAAAGCACAAATTGTTCAAAAAAATTCCAGAATAAAAGAAGTATGGTCTAAGAGTCGAATATCTATCAAGCTTGATGAATGTTGTTGGTCAAGCATCTAGTAAATTAACATTACAAATTAGTGGCTTATTCCTGATATGGAATATTATGCTTTCAAAGAATGAATCATTTTGGATCTGTGTTGATTGAAATGTGAGATCTGATCTTTCGTCTTTCTGTCTAGTTTTTTATCTGAGAATTTTTACTGCATTGTAGACATATAGATCTTGATCTTGATGTTGATTGTTGGATCTTTTGATATGTGGATTTTATTGAAATGCAGGGAGTGGTGTTTGCTTTTGTTATTTTGGAATGTACGTTGAATTGTGCAGGGTTTTGGATATTTTTAGAGATGAATTTGTCTGGATCTGTGATTTTGATGGAAATGTGAGATCTGCAGGGTTTTCTTTTTATCTGTTAATTTTTTAAATTATTGTTTGGAATTACCAACTGCAAGGTATGGATCTTGATCTTGACTTTGACCATTGGATCTTCTGATCTGTTAATTTTTGTTGAAATTCTGGGATTTTGAACATTGGAACTTCAGATCTATGAATTTTGCCAAACTTTTGATGTTTAAGTGAATTTTTTTTAGTACATTCAAGATTCTATATTGAAATTTGCAGATTTTGGATTCTATTGTACTCTAACATGTGGAAGTTGAATTATTTTAGATCCATTATTTTGATTTGAATGCAGATCTTTAGATCCATTATTTTGCTTTGAATGCAGATCTATTGTTATACCTTACTTTCATTAATGTGGAGCATGTATGTGCTTACAAATTTTTTATTTTTTAATATTTTTTGGCAATACTTGTATGCTTTGATGAAGTACCCAACCAAATCTCTATCTTTTCTGTTGATGCAAATCAGGGTGGAATTGGTCTGGATGGCTTGTCTGCTGAGGATCTAATTGTCTGGCTGTCTTCGAAAACAGTAGGATCTAATTCATGCAAATCTTTTCTGTTATGATCATATTGGAAAATGATCCTGCAAATATTTGGAAGGATCCAATATGCAAATCTTTTCTCTTATGATCATATCCAAGGGAGCTGCTCGCATGTCTGGCTGTTTGCTTGTTTCTTTTTGCCAATTGTGTTTATTTGATGGAAGTGGTGTTCATGCATGTAAGGTAGTTGTGCTACACCAAAAATCAGGCCTTTCAAACTCTCAAGTGGGCTCCACCTGTTAGACGGGCTACAAGTTGTCACTGGTCCAGGTTCAGTATACACTCATGGCACATGCGATGAGTGGTCTGGTAAGAGATTACACAAAGCCACAGGGGCAACAACCTGATTTTTCAGATCCTGTAGTACTTTCCACGGTAGGTTGCACATTCTTCTTGAAGAAATATACAATGTTTCATGAACATTTGCTTGGCCTGACAAACTGTATGTGTGGGGATCACTTTTGGTGATCCAAATGATTTTGTGGTGGGCCCATGGTGGATGGAAGATCTATAGCTACGGATTTTGCTCCTTTTTTGGTACTGTAAATATACTCACTATTCTCCATAAACTGTGTAGTCCTAATTTGCTTATGGCCTATGAATTTTGTAGGTATATTGAATCAGTTTTACAGACATTGCTGCTCCTCATCAAATGACTTCCGCCAAAGGTTGCTACTCTCATTTTTTAGCAGTTACAAAGGCATAAACTGTGCATAGATCTGTGTGCATAGATTTTTATGTGGGTTAAGGATGGATTGGTTTGTTACAATGCAAATGCTATTTGTAGTTCCAATGTTTGCAGGCATGTCAGCAAAACCAAGGATTATATTAAGGATGCTTATCTGAATCCATGCTCAGCACCTAATTCTCTGTATGAAGTATGCTTTTCTAGGACCAAGGCTTCATGACACCCACAACCAATCAGCTAAAGTTCATTATTTTTTTTAACATATGTTACATCTTTTAGCAATTGACTACGTCTTTTAGCAGTTCTATTTTTCTATTGAGGAACCTCACGGATTGTGTGCTAGTCTATTTGTCAAGGGAAATTCTTGCAACCTAGTTAGGTGTTAGTTTGTTATACTTTTCCCTAGTGTTCTTTCCAGAAGTTCAAAAGGTAATTGTTGTTGTGGTTTTTGTCATCATCATCTTCGTTGTTTGTTATTAATTTATATTTTATTGTTATTATTATTGTTGGAGTTTGAGTACTCTTTTAGCAAGGAATTGAGAACTCAACTATTTCATAAAGAGTTTTTGCAGGTGGTGACCATGATTCAGTGCTCCATATCATTGATCTGATGGGCCCTCATGAAGGGACCATGCAGTAAGAATCTCCCAATTTTGAAGATCCTAGCTATTGAATGTTTGATCCTTCCACTGAATCTCAACTATTGGTGTATTTCTTAACCAGCTATTTTCAGGCCAACAGTTGAAAAGGTTAGGATTATAAACTGCACCAAATCTGGAACTATCTCTTTTTTGAATGGGTAGTAGTACTCTATCAATGTGGAACATCTAGATTGCTCTCATTAATGTTACCAGTTTGAAAGGACTTTCAGGGTTTGTTGGGACAGTAGTAAAAATGCAGTTTAATTATGGTTCTGTAGTTTTACAAATTTCAAATTTAGGATTGGGCAAAAGGCTGTTCGGACACAACAAAATTATGATTTAATTGATGTTTTGTAATTTTACAATTTTCAGTTCGGACGTCGGTCCCCAAATTGGACCCAATAACCCAAAGTTTGCATTGCTATGTGTTCAAGAAGATGTGATTAATAGGCCCACCATGCCTCTGATTGGTCTGTGCTCCCTGTTGCTAGCACATTACTTTCAACTTTCAAGTTGGGAGTTGAATGATACACATCTTCAATTCGAGTAGTTCTTTGTTATGAATGCATGGATATGTCGATAATGTTTGTCATTTTCTCTTGATTGAGCTGAATGTTTTGCATCCAAATATAATGTTGCATTGAGAGTATATCAACAAATTGACTTCTTTTTCTTTTTTTTTTCTTTTTTTATTGATATATTTGGTCTCTCACCATTGATATATCAACAAATTGCTTCTTATGGCAACATTTGCTTTTGTAGGTTGATAGAGCGGCAAGCATGCTCAATTACTTCTTGTGGATGATTTGGAGGTCGCATGGATCGACGGGGAAGTGACAGAAATCCATGGCCAAGATGCCACAATCATTACAACTAATAAGAAAATAGTAAGAGCTATTGTTTTTTAATTGATGATCATTTTGGTTTTGTTTGACGTATTATCTTAAAGGATTGATTCATTCAGATCTTTAACGGAAGGGTTAGAATCTGATCATATTGATTTTCTTATTAAAAATTCTGTTAGAAACAAAGACAACTATTTATAGTTTTCTATGAGATAAATTAGAGTGATGAGATATTAATGTGTTATATATATATTTTTTGCTACTAATCTTCTAAACTTCAATATAATAAGTTGCTTATGTTTGATTTGCAGCTATTGTAAGTGATGTGGTAAGACTCGGATGTTGTTAACTCTGGTACAGGTATTGTAGGACTTGACCTGAACCCAATATGTTGACATCCAATGCTTTATCCTATCGTAGATTGTTCACTTTAGAATGCATGAGTGAGGAAGATGGTATTTGATTTTTTAGAGTCTTTGTTGTTATATACATACACAGAAACTATCAGTTTTAAACCAAGTTCATTTAACAGTTTGCCTTTCTATTTCCAGCAGTAATCCATTTCCTTTCTTTTCTTTCTTTCTTCCTTTGGCCAAAGATGTCAGAACTGTACTAATATTACTACCATACCACACGTTATTTTTTATTTACATCTTTTTTCCTTTTCCAGGAAATAAAAACTGTGGAAGTCGTGAAGCCAATTGGGTGGGTTTATATATCCTTATCTGGAACTGATCCTCGGTAAGTCATATATCCTCATGGATTTTACATACAAAGATCCCTTTCCAAGTATTCAGATATTCACATTATGTGGTCATATTAATATATGCCTGTTTTATTATTTTGGTTTGATCATTCTATCTCCTTATCTTCTAGATCTGCAAATCCAAATCATTGTGTAGTTTTTTGGGGTTTTTATGTCTAATACCATCCCTTGCACTTGCATTAAGCACTTGTGTGGGCATTTTTGAGTTTTGTATCTTTTACAACATACATGGTTGACTCCAACTGTGATGGTTATAGTAGAACTGAAGATGTTAATGCTTTTGGAACATGGCATTATGATTACAGATCTGATATGGCTGACTCCAATACTTAGGATCTTGCAATTTATGATTACAGATCTCATATGGGTTTTAGAACATTGCATCTGACTAATCGCTTGATATTGCCCTAAACCTTCACAAGAAGTGAAACCTCACACCTAGGTGCCACAAGGGCACCAAGAACAATGTGAAAGAGAAGTTTCCAAAGAAGAATGTTTCCACACGTGAGTATTTGCTTCCAATGTTTTAGAAAATCTTCAGCATGAGTCTTTAACAAGTTTTAATCTGTTTTGTCATCTTTAAGGTTCCTGTAATATTTGATAGTGTTGGATTTAAAAAACTGATACATATTACTCTAGGAAACCTAGTATGATCTGCTTTATTATAACTATTTTTCTATACACTTGCTCTCAACAATATTGTTTTACCTTTTTCATTTTAAAAAAAAAAAATTCACTAACAAGTCATGCCTTTAACCAAACATTGTCTCCTGTTTTTTTACATGTACATTGTTGAATTGTTGAGTAAGATACAAATGTTGGCAATGGATGATGTAATGACACAGGAACAAGAATGTCTTTCTTTCTTATTTGCATTTTTTGAGAAAAACTTACCTAAACTATTTTTTGATGGACTAGATAATCTATCCGTTCCACCACTCATGTCCCATCTTGAATGGACGAAGTAATGGATGTGAGGCTTGGTAATAGAATTCAACTTTTTAAATTTCTTCTTGTGATTAGTATCATTCTTTGGGAAAAACTTATTTAAACTATTTTTCCATTGCAAGGGCCATGGTGAAACTAGCACCAGGACTGCAATACACCAGTAAGCTGATGTAAGTGTAGAAGGTATATATTTTGTCTTTCCCTTTTTCTGATATTTTTACTTAAATATTTGGCTTAAAGAAAAATTTTGACTGATGCGGGCCAATACAGGCTGATGTGGTGCCCATATCGTATCATTTTCAGCTAGGCTGATGCTTCCCTTATACCTATATTTGGAACCATGGACAGTATCCTCACTTGTCATACATCCTAATTCAATTGTGATTCAAATGAATCGGACAGTATTTCCAAAGTTCTGTTTATGTTGTGAGTGGAGTTATCGGGTACGTTCTTTCTCTGCTTCCTAATCACACAACTTGAATATCTACGTACATTCTTTCTTGTGGAAAAGATTCAGCAGCAAAGCTATGGGAGGTGGGCAACGGAAGACTGGTCAAACAATATCTTGGAGTTGTCCATACACAGCTGTGTTGCTAGGTGAAGTTTAGTATTCTCTTGGCAAGCATATCATTTTGGTAATCAATCTCCCTCTCCCCATCTCAAACCTCTCTCTCTCGATCTCGATCTAAAGAACTTGGTGACGTGTGTGGATCTCATTTCTCTTTTCTATGTTACAAATGTGACTTCGATGATTTCCTCATTTGGGCTGGTAGATATGTAGGTTGAATTTGAAAGAATTTCAGGTTCAGAGTAAATTCAAGTACGTTACATGCTTACATACATAAGCCCAGATAATTTCAATCCTGCCACACCTCAATGACACACTTACTTTGTCAATTTTGCCATCCTGAGTAGTTATTTATTTATTATCTTAATGAACACAGTGTCTAGCCTATTTCCACCTTAGTCGATGAAACCATATAAGACTTGATTATTTACATAAGGCACCTTAGAGGAGTTTCAGGTTGAAATGGGTGCGTCCCACTAATTTTCATGCAGAAATTGAAATCTCTGAAACAGTTTCAGTCACTTCTACCCATTGTCAGTTGGCATCATGTGGATTTTGCTGGTTGCAATCCTGGTTGTGAATTAAATGTTGAATGCTTTTAAATTAAAGAGAATATCCTTTTAAATTCCAGAGAATATCCTTTTAAATTACTAATTTTCCAGATAGTTGAATGCTGCATACAAGTCATGTAGGTGCTTCTCCCATCTTATTTAGGATCATTAATGGTTTCATTGCTTTTAATATGTTATTCAGTTTTTCTTAGTGACGTTGGTGCACAAAATCAGAACTTTGTTGTGTATAATGGCTGTTAGTCTGCTTGTCTCTATGTAATATTAGGCTGTCACTATTTAGAATTTCACATGGTATGTTTTATCCTGTGTGTTTTCTTCTAGATATAATGCTTACCCAGATTTTCTTTCTCTAGTCTCATTATGGATATTGATTTTTTTAATCTTAAATTTATTACCAAATTGCTGTTTCTTTCATCATTTGAAGTCATGGTGACTGTTTCTTACCTCAGTTTATTTCACATGTTTATTCATGTCGCTTCTTAGGTAATGGTCATAATTGCAGATTTTATGCTTGTTTGGCTTCCTGCTCCAACCATTTCACTTAGGCCACCTCTGATAGTTAATTCTGGGCCTCTTGCTAAGTTCTTCTACAGCTACCCTGATAATGCATTTTAGGTGGTTTTTTGTTATTCTACGAGTTAAAAAATTGGCTTAAGTATTGCATCTAACATATTTAGATCTTTGTTTCCAAAACAGATGGTGTGTTATTTCGCTTAAATTTTCTGTTGGAATTCTCAATGCAGGTTGCTTTGGCAGGAACATCATACTCCTTTTTGCAAAGAATATGAGCAATAGTGGTAAAATAAAGAAAATCAGCTTATTTATTTGTGATTACTGTTAAGTCTGTAATGAATTCAATGTTTCAGTGAAGAACATCTGCACAATTGGTTCTTATTATCTCTAGGTCTGTTCTGCAGCGCAATGGATCAAAGCTTTTTGTGGTTAGAACAAGTTCATCTCTGGTAGGTCAACCCTTTCGTTGTATGGATTGTCATGAGATTTAGATTACGCCTACATGCTAGTTTAGCAGTTCTCTATGTGAAATTACTCTTGGAAACTTTTCTACTTGGTGTAGGCAAGAGCTTTGGGAGGTTTATATTGTTTAGCTGTCCAAGATAGTTTCCTGGATTATTTAGTTTAGATTCTGAGTTGCACAAGTCTTCTACCCAGCTGCTGCCCCTGCCAGTCCTGCTCCCGGTCCTGCTTCCTGGATGTTTATACTTGTTAATATAATCCCACTGGCAATGCATGCAGAAGATTAGTGTGAAGATGAAATTGTTGAAGAATATTCTCAAGGAATGAAGAAAGAATCAATTCAGGGAGATTGATGAAATTATATTCAGTGATCTGCCACTTTTGATTTTCTGTTTCTTCTTCTTGATTATCTTAGGTTTTTTAGTACCAAAATTCAGTTGGCTTCCTGGTGGCCACTTTATAAGTAGTTCAAGCAACAAGGTTTCAGTAACACAGCTGCAACTACTATGTTGGAGCTTTTCATTCTTTCTTTTAGGAAATTGGGTTTTATGCTCTTCTTATAAAGGAAAATAATTCTCTCATAGTCTAGTTGGTTTCTCTCTTTCTACATGTGGAAGGGTCTATAACTGTTGGAGATGTGTTTCTTGACAGGCATAAAATGCTATAAGGGACAAGAGCAGCAGCAGCTCTTTCTACATGTATTTTATATCCACGTCGTCCATTCGTTATTCTAGATCATCAAGAGGCTTCCAGAGATTAGAGAGAGGGAATGGCTTCACGGGTTGTGCCACCTCTCCCTCCAATCTCAGACTTTGATTCTTTATATCTCCTTCTCTCTTTTTTTTTTTTTAAAAAAAATAATAATAATAATAAATTTAAACAACAACCCTTCTTTCTCTTCTTCTTCTTCTTCCTTTTCTGCTTCTCTTCTCCTTGAGGGATTTTTCCCTATTTTGGAGTCCCAAGAAACCTTGGGTGTGTTATGCAAGCAGTGATGATTCTCGAAATTTCTCTTGATACTCAGAAATTTATGGAAATGCATTCTCTGCATTTCATGGCAGGGCATGTTTGGAGGGTCTATTCTTTGTGATTTCAGGCAACCAATACATTAATCCATGCCCAAATGCATGTCTGAAAGAAGGTGAATATGAGCCTATTTTTTTCAATTCCCTTTTTACCCTCTCTAAATATAAAATTTTTTAAAGGTGCTATTTTGGGGCTACCACTAAAACTAGGATTTATTTAGACAAAAAAATTTTTAAAAATAATAATATTTTGAAAAACGATGCTTTTTTCGTACTTTCAAGGAACCTTGGCTGTATATCCCCAAGGAATAACAAGGTGATGCTTATTATGATAGTCTACAGATAATACCATATCCTACTTTAGGAATATGTAGATATGGCGTATCCTTCATGAACCATGTTTATTTAGTTGTTGCAACCTCTGGTGATGATTTTTCTTGGCAATTATAATGAGCTGAAGCTATCTTACAATCTAGATGCATGCTCTAGTAAATGAAAGCAAATTGTAATTTGCAAGTATACAGGAGTCTTTTTTTTTGTGATGAACAGGGAGTCCAGTACATATATGAGTTTGAACCTTATTTATGGAATGTACCAATGGTGCCTTATTCTAGAAACTAATTTATTCATTTATATGATTCGTACAGTCTAGACAGTCCTAAGTTTCAACACTTATGCTCCTGTTGGTTAATTTGATTTTCTTTGTTCTTCTAACATCGCATACAATGTTCTTACTAATGATCCTTGGATGATGCATGATGTGAACGATATTCTTTGAGCAATAAAACTTTACCTTTCACCTTTGTTCTTACAAGTGGCTGCATGGAAGGATGATGATGGAGACTAGTATGAGATAGGCTTGCACATTTTTTGTAAGCTTAGTGTCTTTGACTGATTGCAATGTGGGACTTGAGAATTTACTTCTTCTAGATATTGTTTCTCAAAGATTTCTTGTTGTTGGTGTTTTAACTGCTTTTCCTATAATGGAAGAGGGTCGATGCAATGATAATCAGGTCATGCATGAGTAGTTCACATTTCAAGTACTGAATGGGCTTTCTTGCTAGAACAAAAGAAGAAATCTATATGTTAGTTGATTTCCTGAATGTTTTATTTTTGAGGTATCATGTGATGCTTTGATCGGAAGGCTTGACTTTTTTTTGTTTAACCCTGTAATGGTACTGGTGGGCCCGCCTCTTGATCTAATATTACCCATCATGGGCTGGGCCATGCCAATTTATTATTATTATTATTGTTGTGCCTTGTTGTTTTTAGGTTAAAATAACCAATCCAAAGAAACACTGTGTGCATCCTAACACAGGCATTGTTTTGCCTGGGATGATATGCAACATTATAGGTGATCCTCTAGTTTTTGTTGTTGAATAGTCACTCTTTTGCGTGTTTAGTTTTTGAATCTCTATGTTGTTTTTTAGCTAATCAAATTGCTTACGGTCTTTGTTTTGATTTTAATAGTTACAATGCAAGCTCAAAAAGCAGCTCTGCCTGATATGCAATGCAAAGACAAGTTCCTCTTTCAGAGTGTCATTGCAAGTCGTGGTGCAACCACAAAGGACCATGGGGTTTTTTGGAGCACAGCTTAGGAGGATTTTCTATTTATTTTTATTGTATTCATGCAATTATAAATTTATTGTTGCAAATATATATAATTTTTTTATTATAAAGTTGTAAGCAATTTGTTCAATATTTAATTTTTAATTGTATATAATATTCTTTGGTTTTTAAATATAAAAACAAATGTACAGTTTTTATTGGCCATTCGAAATAATGAAAAATACTGGTTCAAAAATTTAAAATTTGCCCGTTCAGAACGGTTTAAAACCGTTCCTAAAATTTTGATCCGAGAAATTACCGTTTGCAAACTTAAGAACGGTTTAAAACCGTTCCTAAAAGTTCGTTCTGAAATTTTGATACGGTAATAAACCGTTCCAGATTATATGCGACGCCTCTTTTAGGAACGGTTTAAACCGTTCCTAAATGACGTTTTTGGCGCAAGTCGAAATCTGAGTTGGAAACCAATGTCAGTGAGAAGAGAGCTTGTTGATTACGTGGATAAAAGAAGTGCTATGTGGGTTGAACTCGAGAATTGTAAGACAATGGCAGTCGTGGTGAAAGCTAAAGCTAGTCGAGAGAAGCATAGGTAGATTGAACAATTGAAAAGCATGCTGGTGAGTTCTGAAGAAGAGATGGATAATCTAGTCTTGTAGGGATGAGCTGGAAATCACAGTTATAGTCCTTAGATCCAAGTTGGATGAACAAGCTGCCCAGTTATCATTGCTGCAGGAATGAGGATGAGTTGAAGTTGTGGCATGCGCAGTGTGCTTACCTACAGCTTTCTGAGTAGATATTGAAAACAGGAGTTAGAGAATACCCATTTAAAAGAACACAAGGACAAAGCAGATGCTGAGAGTATCCAAGCCTGTGAGAAAAGAGAAAAAAATAGATGTTTGTAATACAGTAAATACAGGTAAGTTCTCTTGAAGCTGGCGATGTTGATGCATCTAAGGCAACAATATATGCTTACGATAGAAGAAAAAAAATAATCTTCCGTTAAAAAAATGAATGGATGAGCAATATCCCAAATTAACCAACAAATCAGAAGATCCTAGCCATCCATTCTCTGGACAATTCTCCCCTGAAAATGAATCTTTTGCTGCCTTTTTTTTCTAAACTTTCTATTTGCAGGGCACCAGAAGAAGGTTTAGGATTGCCCCATCATTGAAATTTTGAGGCATGGACCATTCATGGTGATGCCTATCAGATCAATGGTCTGGACTGAACTGTGGGGCTCACTTGCACAAACTGAGGACCCAGGCATAGAATTCCATGCTACTCATTTGGCTGCAGAATATGTTCCGAGGATCTGTTGTCTTATAAAAGAATGGTTAGCGATTACGTGGTTAGGATCATCCAATCAATGGCATTTCTCTGTTTGTCACCGATCCACAATGTGACCCAGAGTATGACAGTCTAGATCATGGACTGTTATGCCACATATTCAATATCAACCCAGTGCACTGAATAAAACATTTTCCAGCTGTGCTCAACAGATTTTTATTTTTATTTTTTAAATAACTATATAAAAAAAATGGAGAATTTGGTTAAATGCCATAGAAGGACAACTGAAAGAACTGCGATAGATAACAAGAATCAATCATATAACTAGTTTAGCTCCACAAAATGAAGGAAAAATAAGAATAACCATGTGAAAATCAACGTTAGAGAACAGGGACCACATCACACCATCTATCTAATCATAATGGAGGCTTTAAATTCATGGAGTTGATTTTCAACTGCAGTAGCAGCTATTCACCTTTACTATGTGAAATTCCGGTGTTGCTCTTTCATCACTGTATTTATGACCTGTTGGCAGGAAATTCGCTGCATTTCAAGATAGCAAATGGTAATCCACAACAAAATCATGGGTATCTGATGGACTTGCACCAGGTCTACCAAACAGTAGGAGAAAAAAAAAAAAACTCAGACAGCTCCTATAGAAACTTGAAATGCTCATCAATGTAGTAAGTGTACTCTTCATTACTGATTAGTTTTCTTAAGATAAGTTTTAGGAGCATTGAGTACCATTTAGTAATTGGTATTAACCTTGATTGACCTATTTTGTTATGGATCCAAACCATCCAATCAGTGGACCACCTCTTGGATGACACATAGCCCAAACAATAGCACCAATTTGATGTTCGTTACTCGCAATACTCGACCACTTTGGAAAGTCAAGAAAAATTTATAGCAGAAGTCCACAAGAAAAAACAAAACAAAAAAAGGAATCAGGTTATGAACATGAAGAAGATACTATGCAACTGCAACCAACCAGAAGCAAGATCAATCCAAGCAGATCGAACTGACTAAAAGATATTGAAGGTCGAATGGAGAAAAAAAATACCTGAACTAAGAACATTGATCTTGGCAGGATCTTCATGTAGTGTCCAAGCTTGAAATCAGAAAGGAAAGAGATGGCCTGTGTCATGCTCATATACCCATACACTTTGAAGCAAACATTGGCTATTGGCCTTCCTGGTAGTATCAAACCCAAGATGTATTCTGTGATGATGTTCAGCCCTGGCATCTGAAAATTGAAGGCACCAATAAATATAAGAGCATCCAAAAATATCCTGGTATTTTTAAGGACTCCTTTGTGACACTTTCATGCACTGGAATTTATGGCAATAAATGAAATGTCAGTATTATCTTTTGAGTGTTGATATATATTAGAACCTTAGGATATTGTTGTGATAACATGAATTGCAGTAGCATCAGCTATTCAAGTCCTCTTTTGTGATCTTGAGGTTTTTTGTGAAAAGCAAATCTATAATTCTTATAGTGGTACCCTGAATTTACAACTGGTGCATGATTCTTTATTGCCGTTTAAACTCATGTAGTGGGTTATATCTACAGCTAAATGAAATCTTTGGCTGTGGTTTTTAGGGCCATGGATGAAGCACTCAGTGACTGATTGCTTGTGTTCTTTTTATCAACAACATCGTTCTATTCAGAACCAAAGCAAATAGACAAAACATATATCCATCAAGACATTTTTTTCCTTACATTCTTTTTTGTTGGACTATGTATCAATTGGACAATCATCAGTAGGATTTGGCACCGGGCTGGCTGCTGAACCATTTAGTAGTAACTTCTATATGTAGGATTTGGCACATTCCATTGTTGTTTTACTTGAGAGAAACATTTGAGGAATTGAGATATGCAAAATATTAATTATGTAAACATTAAAAGGCATTATTAGATTTAGAATGTAATATATCTGAGTAAGAACTCATGACTCCATTAAGTGGAGTCCTGCAAACCAAGAACCATGGACAAAAATGATTGTCAGCATTTAATCAAGTTGGATGAGATATAAAATACAAAACTAATAAAATATGCCAAAAGCAAAATTGATAATCATTACTATGACAACCTAAAGAATAGAAAGCATTCCTAGATAGGTCATCCTACAAATGCCTCTTTAACAGGAGGTGAGCTGTACTCACGCAAGCACGTATGCACAGGTGCACTAAGGCCATTATGTTGTTGATCACCATGAAGGTATTTGTATACAAAACTACTAGAATGTTGTTGGCGACCATGAGGGTCCATTCATGCTTTGGATACCGCTTTGCCATATCGGTCATCCTACAAACTTCTAGAATGTTGTTGGCAACCAATGGGCAGAATACACGGTCACCAATGGGCAACCAATGTGCTAGCTGCTCATCAGACACCTTCACTTCGATGCATGCTTCTACTGCTGCTGCAAGTCGTGCTGCTAATTGATGCACTGGAAAGTCAAAAAGAAATAAAGAAAAAATGATGATATCATCAAAACAAAATTGAATATGGTAATGACTCCATTGAGTGTAAAATGAACAATAGAATCCAGATTGCAGGCATTGAGATAGGGTCATACACAGAGTTGTTCTCCCCGGTTGACAGTGTCATAAAAGAAAGAATAGCAAGTGCAATGGTGATCAGCAAAGCAAATGTACTCCTTTTTTCTCCTTGATTCTCCTACCACATGATATTCTCGAAACAACAAATAAAGAAATAGGGAAAAAAATCAGGAATTGAGGAAACAGACAGCACCAGGCTAAACAAAGTGTTCAGCCACTAATGGTGCAGGCACGCGGTCTGCCCTACTTTTCTGTGATCCCATACTGCTCTCTGGCAGGCTTCCTCAAATGGATCATGCCCCCAAAACTTACCCAGTAAAAAAATTGAACCCATCACCTTCTGATAAAATTCATTAACAGAATCTCTATTACAATTTACAAATGCTTTTACACCAGATCAAAATTCATTAAAATTCATTTTTTTCTGTAACAACTGTTACGCCCCGTAACATGTAAAGGTGGGGAAACATTACACAACTATTTTTGAATACCCTGTTTCGAGTATCGGAAGAAACCAAGTCAACTTGCCTGTTTCAGTCTTGAACAAGATAGAGTCAGTTTCTTCTTGATTCAGCCTGTTTCATTTTTGGTTCAGCCGAGTTTACGCTTTTGACTACTCCAAGCCAGAACCAAAACCCAGTCTACATATGTTGACCCCATCTATCTCACGAAACTAGTAGTAGAACCAATACTGGGATTTACAACCATTACATACAATATGCTTACAATCAACAAACGTACACATTACGCCACACATGAGACGTAATAATCGAAAATGAAGATGTTTGATCAAATACATCCCGACATATTACAATAAGATACACCAGGACATTAGCTGTTGGATTTGGGCCTTTTTCAATTACACAAACATTTATTTGATAGAGCTACCCTCGGATGGGGGGATGCCCAAGAAAACTTCAGATTGAATATTTCAAACCATTGATTATACAAAGGTAATCGTGACCGTTCATGTTCAAAGCAAAACAGCCAAATTATCAAATGGTTGAAGTAATCCAGTCGAGAACTTTTATTTGTCAGCTTTCCACCACGAAGCGAGACTTGTCACATCAATGGTTTTTATCATTGGAAGATGATCCAGATTCAAAGTCTAAGGTCCCAATGTATCATATTGCAATACATCAAGATGTATTTAATCAAACTTCTCTAGAGAAAACAAATCAACAGATGGCAGTATAGCACCCTAGAAGAAAGGGGAAAAAAATTAACAGCAGAACAATTAATCATTAGATTACAGTATCTAGCATGAGTAGAATGTGTAAGCATGTGCTTCACCATGCATATGAAAAATATTCATCATAATGCAATGATGAAATTATATGATGGTGATGTGATACCTTGGCAGCTCTAGTACTGCTGGGAATAATGTTAAACCCAGCAGCTCTTCCACCCCTCCAGTCCTTCATTGATGGTCCATCAACAGTTTTCTGCGTCGCTGAATAACAAGCATACAAATTAGCAACACTCTTAACCCCAAGATTTTAGCAGGAAATGAGAGAGAGAGAGAGAGAAAGAGAGAGAGAGAGAGAGAGAGAGAGAGAGAGAGAGGACAAGTATAGATGAACAAGAAACTGTGAAGACAGTGGACGGTGGTCATCAAACCCTCAATGATACCAAATTTATCATTGATCACCTGCCAGATAACCAAGGGTAAAAAAAAACACTTATCAGTACTGTCACTTCAAAAACTACACTGAAATTACATGCCAAAATTTTGTTTAGAGAAAAGACCTTTGCCAGGGGAGCTAAACAGTTGGTAGTGCAGCTGGCATTGGAAACAATGTCAATGTTCAAGTTATACTCATGCTCATTCACACCCATGATGAACATGGGGGCATCCTTGCCAAAATAATGACCTTCTTAGCACCACCCCATTCATATAAAAGTTTATATAATCAAATATCTAACCACGAAAAAGAAAACACAAATATATATATTTAAAAAAATGGCAAGCAAGGACATTGAATTGACATAAATTCCTAATTTATTCTCTTGTTCATCTAACAATATCAGCAACAAGTTCTGCGCTAATATCAATTGCAATAAACATTAAAAAACATAAATATTTTTAAAATGGCAAAGGAGATTAGATTGACATAAATTCCAGATTTTGTTCTGTTCTTCATCTCCGGTATCAGTAACAAGTGCTGAGCTCAAATTAATCATATACATCTTAGGATCCAACCAATTGTTTCTCCTTTTAATAAATATCTATTTGGGAGCAGCTTTCAAAGATTTTTCTTGTTAAATGTTTTGGTGACTGCCTGGTATCAACCCTCCGTTACCATGGCTTAGGACCTATGTGTTGATAGTAGGCGGACTTTTATCCTATAAAAAATCAGCAAGGTAAAAAAAAATTTTGATAAGAACCAATCAATCTAGTAAGTAAGATGTGCTCCTTTCAATAATTAACCGATGTTGAAGCTTTCAAAGAACAAACAGATCTAATCAAACAATCAATAATAATCATTAGCACTTGATAATCTCAACCACATAAAAATGGCTATAATCAAATAAGTCCTGATCCCTAAAAAGAAATTAACCAATATCAACAACAAATTCTACATGCTATACTTTTGCTGTATAAAGTTAGAATTTTGGATCAACAAGTATAGTCATATACAACAAATAAGGAATTAAAGAGATTATAGAAAACCTTGATATGGGCGGCAGCCTTGTCCTTGTTGGTGAACACACCAGTCGACTCCACAACATACTCAGCACCAGTCTCACCCCATGGGATCTCTTCAAGGTTCCTAAAGATTTCCATTACCACGAATTGGTAGTCCAAAAAGGCTTTTAGGAACTTTACATTACCGTGGGACACACAAGTGGGCCACAGTCAAATACTTAATTCTCGCTGTTGGTGAGCTTCTGACAAGTTCCTCTAAAGATAGATAAATGAGTTAAAATTCTCAATTAATATGGGCCACACAGCTGAAAATTTATCACAATTAATGTTTTGATATAGATATCATGACATTTCACAATTAATATGGGCCACAGGAGGGGGTGGCTAACACTGAATTGTGAACTGACAGTGGGTGTACTAACAAGCTAACCTAAAAATAAATAAATAAATAAATAATTTAAAAAAAAATATGGGCCACAGCTTAAAAATTTTCTTAACCATCAAAATTCTCTGGGTATCCAGATCACTGGATAACCATGGTAAAAATTCCTCAATTTGAATCAGAAGATAGAACCTTTGATTTTTAACCATATGGAGAGGTCAGATCTCCCACACATTCTCCATATCGTCACGTGTGCCTGCGTGTGGATGGGCAGGGCGAATTATCAAAATCCATTGCAAGTGAGAAAAACTTTGATACTCAGGCAGTGTGTGCTGGAAGATACACTAGCATTTAGAAATTACTTATAAACTGCAAAAGTGGAGTACCAGTAATTCAAATTAAAATTTCTAAATTATAGGGCCAATTAAGATGTATCGAAACCCAAAAATTACACGTATGTGATGATCTGACTATCGGATTAGTGGACATTTATTTGACGGTTGTAAATGAAAATATTCTCCACAAACAAGGGTCCACAAATCAGAGGTTAGTATTTGTTTATAAAATTTATGAATTTGGGACTATTACGTATCTACAGTGAGTTCCACATGTACAATATCTGATTGCCTGTGTATCAAGCATCATGTGCAGCTGGAGTATCAAAAGACTCCGTTCTATCCATAAATGAGAAACGATCCAATGGGCTAAGTGCATGGAAACCTTTCCATGCACCCACTTGATTTTGGTATTGTTACCACCCATATCATCAATCTGAACAGTCCGTTAGGTCCATTCTACTACTCTCCTACCATTAAAAAACCATAATGCTGACTATCCAAAATTTCTCTGGCCCCTAAGAAGTCTTTAACTTGTCACGGAGATTCTCGGAAGTCACTCAGAGGCCCAACAAATCAATGGTCTGGATTACCAAACCATGGCCCCAGCTGGAAGAACTGAAAACCCATGTATACTCAAATCGGATTGCCTACTCAAATCGGATTCCATACCATTCCAAAATTGATATCCAAAGCTCAAGTAAACCATGGGAATAACGATTTCAACTGTTGAAACCTCTCTAAAGCCTACAGTGATATTTATTTGTCATTCACCTTGAATCAGAACAAATAGTGTATAGGAGAACATCGTCTTTCAAATCCATATTGAAGATTGAGGGTGGAGCTATAGGAGTCCATGGCCTCAAAAATGACACGACACGATGAAAGAGAAGCTCACCTATTTGAAGATTGTGCTTCCATGGAGGATGGCGCTCGATGGAAGAGGGAAAGGAGGCAATGGCGCTCGACGGAAATGGCGCTCGAAATTGATTTTGGATGGAAGATGAAATGGCGCCGGCGCAAATCCTCTTTTGGATATGATAATGATTGAAATCCGAATTATGCGAGTTTTTCATTATTTATAACACAAGCTATATTAACTGTGGTTCATGCATGGGACCATTTTCTAGATGATTAAGATTATATTATTTAATAAAATATATAAATATTTATCATTTACAATTAGACCGATTATTTAGATGGTCTAGATAACTCTAAATCTTTGTTACTATTGTTACGAATGAGTCACCATTATTTTAAATTAAATACAAAACTCATATTCTTTCACTGAAAAGTTAAAAACCGTAACCTGAGCTTTGGATCTAGTATGGCTCCGTGGGTCCCAACATGATCGATTTGTTTCATCCATGCCGTCCATCCATTTTCTAAAATTATTTTATCATTGATCCCAAAAACTGAGGCTGAAATAAATCTTGGATGGACCACACAATGCGAAAAAAAAAAAATAGTGATTGGATGTCCACCGTTAAAAACGTGTCTTCGCTGACGGTTTATTTTATTTCAGCCAAATCCATAGCCTTATTCGACAGCTTAAATCCATCACAACATTAAATTTATGCTTTTAACATCTTTTTTCATCCAAGCTCTTGAATTCACGTTGCAACACAAACATGATTAAAATAGAACATTAAACATTATCGTGTTCATAAAACCAAGCAATAAACGAGGTCTAATATGCAATATTTGACCCTCAACACGATCCCCAACCAGCATTTTGCTAGTCTCGACTAAAGTATGCGAAAAATATTTCATGACACAGGATAATTTCTATAAACCCAAGTGATTTTTAAAAATAATCAAGATAATAGAATTCTTAAATACAACAATGTTGAGCATTTATTTTCTCCTAAACTCCAGCACTTAGTAATTTTCATAATCAAGTACAAGGTATTAATCCTCTAATTAGAGCAATTCTAAACATCGAGTTTCATAGGTGCATAGTGAAACTTAAAGTTATCACAATTAAAGGTTCGATTCTTTATTTTCATGATAACATTGATAATCAAAAGAGCATTTAGGATAACCAAAACTAGCCTTATAGTTCAGTTTTTTACTCTTCCAGCTTTTGATTTTTCCATCGATGGTTTTCACACTATGTTCAATCTTTTCAATGATTTTCAATAGGTAACCCTTTTCGACGACATCTATTTTTTAGCTGGGTATTCTTTTTCTCTTTTTTTTTTTTTTTTATTTGAATATGATGGACAAATTCTCCAAGTTAGTTCCTTCCGTGCTTAATAATCATTAAGTTATCAATTCAATATCAAACTAAAACCTTAATGTGTAAGCTAGATATAACATGTGAAATCATGACTCAATCAATGTTTAAAACTTCTAATCATGGATTAATAATTTAAACTTAACTGTGAAATCTAACAAGTAACTGAATCCACGAGTCATCAATCACCAACATTAAGTATCCTATACTTCTAAATCATGGATGAACTTCAAAATCACTCGAATTTACAAAATTTTCAGAAAAATTTTTACAATTTTTACTCAAAGACTAAGAAAACACTGATTAGCATGCTTAATCCACACCCCCAACTTAAAATCTATATTGTCCTCAATGCAAAAGATATGAGCATGCAATGCACATAAGACAATGAAAGTAAAGGAGAAGTTATGAAAAGATAGTACCTGAAGAATGAATTTTTTAAGTTTTTCCAATGATCTCAGAGTGAAGATGGGTTAACACAAAAGACTCAAACAGATAATGTAAGACTCATATCTTAGACCGTACCGTTCCATAGACTTTTGCAGTCTTCTCGGTCGAATTCCGACAATCTTCGACCCTTAACCGATATTTGCGCGCGACCCTGATTCGTATGCCGTCAACCCATATCGACTCAACCCAAGACCTCTACCATAGTGACCGCGCCGTCACTGCAGTTCCGATGCCGCGACTCGCGTGCCGAGGCGATACCGTGGTCAGGAGCTGTGGGCCCGCGTTCAGTTCGAGAAAAACGCCGCGCGTTGCGAAACCAAGGGAATCTCTACCCATTGTCCCATCCATCAATCCCATCACATTCGATCAATCAAAGTACACATCAACTCACACTCTTCCCCAAGCAACCCCAAAAGTCAACATTTTCTTACACCTAAGTACACATATCCATCACTCTCATCTCTCACCTAACCCTCTCTCTCTCTCTCTCTCTCTCTCATTTTCTCCCAAGCTCCATGGGAGCAACTCCCGTTCAAGCTCCATGGGAAAGTAGTGTGGCCCACCTCTACCACCCGATCCCACCATCTTAAGCCCATCTCGACCGTTGAATCGCACCCTTTGGAACTCTAGGTTGCGTTGATGGAAGAGGGAATCCAAGAAGATCAAAGGTGGGTGCTTCTCTCTCTCTTTCTTCATTGCTTTTCATATATTTTTGTGTGATGCTTTGGCCGTGTGGCCTACTTGGATGGAACCCGTCATGAAGTATTTTTACCCAAGCCGTCTATGAGTGGGATCCACCTTATGTGCGTTTCACCCATACCATTCATCTTGTGGTGGCCCACTTGAATATGGCTCATCTTCACTGTGAGGATCGTCCAGTGTCCAAGGACGTTGGACGTCTCTGTGAGAGCCTAGATGTCTGCTTGGTTACAAGCTTGTGGGGTGACCCACTCATACACACCCTACCTTGGAGTATGTGTTAAATCCACGCCGCCCATTTTACCCACCGACTCATTTTAGGCGTTGAGCCAGAAATGGGGTTGATCGGAGCATCTGATGGGCCATTCTACCAGTGAAGTGTGACCTGACGTGGGCTCAGCGCCACAGCTACGGTAGCAGACTGAGTGAAAGATACATTGTTTCAACGGTGGACCCACTCAGCTCCGCAGCTCAACTGCTAGACGGAGTGAGAGATGCCTCATATTAACACTGAGGTCTTGGCATCCATCCCTAGTGGGGGCGGCTATCATGGCCACTCAGCTCCTCAGCTAAACTGGTAGATGGAGTGAGAGATGCCTCATTTCAACACTGAGGTCTTGGCATCCATCCCTAGTGGGGGTGGCTATCATGGCCACTCAGCTCCGCAGCTCAACTGGTAGACCAAGTAAGAGATACCTCATTTCAACACTGAGGTCTTGGCATCCATCACTAGTGGGGCGGCTATCATGGCCACTCAGCTCCGCAGCTCAACTGGTAGACCGAGTGAGAGATGCCTCATTTCAACACTGAGGTCTTGGCATCCATCACTAGTGGGGTGGCTATCATGTCCACTCAGCTCCGCAGCTCAACTGGTAGGCGGAGTGAGAGATGCCTCATTTTAACACTGGTCTTGACATCCATCCCTAGTGGGGATGGCTATCATGGATACCCAGCTCTACAGCTCAACTGGTAGGTGGGGTGGAGATACCTCGCTGTAACACTTGAGGCCTTGGTTTCTATCCCTAACCAGGGTGCTATCGTACACCCAGACTCATTTCTTAACTAGTAAACTGAGTGAAAAGATACATTGTCTCAACTCTGGACAGACTCACCCAGATCCTTGGTTCTGGTAGTAGGCAGAGTGGATGATGTCATGTACCAACACTTGTAATCTTGATAACGTTCCCTGTGGTGGTGGTTAACCTGGAGTGTGTACGGACTTGAGTGAACTGACGTGGGTGTGGACTGACCATGGGGTCTATGAGACCCATTCGCTCCCTTTGTCCGTCCAGATGGCCCCCATCATAGCGCATGGGCCCTGTCCAAACCGTCCACTACCCCGGGACGGTGGGGCCACGTCCGTGCAGACCCTCCTTAATGTGTGTTTACACACAAATTCATAGCTCAACGGGTAGGCTGGGCGGAGTTTATCTCATTTCAACACTGGTCTTGGCATCCATTCCTGGTAGCAGTGGTAGCAGTAAAGTGTAATTGGCATGGAGACTATGGAACCCACCCTTGTCTTCCATCCACTTTGGGTAGTATTGTTGTATCTAGGCAAGTTTGATAGGTGCAGGGTTAGGAGGACAATGTCTGAGCAGTGCTAGTCCGCCTTGATGTCTCATGAGCCCCATGTATTTATAGTATATGAGGATTCATGTTATGGGTAAGCATGGTCTGACTAATGAGAAGAGGTCGGCTCGGATTAGCCCACCTGATGCTATTGCTAAGTCAGGTCGGCTCGGATCAGCCCACCCGATGTTGCTGTTCAGTCAGGTCGGCTCAGATCAACCCACCTGATGTTATTGGTAAGTCAGGTCGGCTCGGATCAGCCCACCTGATGTTATTGCTAAGTCAGGTCGGCTCGGATCAGCCCACCTGATGTTGCTATTCAATCAGGTCGACTCGGATCAATCCACCTGATGTTATTGCTAAGTCAGGTCGGCTCGGATCAGCCCACCCGATGTTATTACTGAGTCAGCTCGGCTCGACTCACCTGATGATGTTGTTCAGTTAGGTCGGCTCGGCTCGGCTCACCCCCCATTTGATGGTATTGTTAGACTAAGTAGTGTGGCTTATTTGATATGTATAAGGCCCATAGAGTGGACCCATTTGATGTGTTCCAAGGTCCATGGGATTGGACCCATTTGATGTATTTTAAAGCCCATGGGATTAGGCCTATTTGATATGTATAAGGTCCATGGGTCGAGAACCATTTGATGCAATCTAAGGCCTACGGGTTATGACCCATTGCAATGCACATAAGGCCCATTGGTAAGGCCCATTGATGTGGCCCATTTGATGAGTAAAAGGCCCATATGACATGGCCTATTTGATGTATTTAAGGCCCAATGGGGTGTACCTAAGGTCCATTGCAGTGTGTGATCCCAACCTAGTTTACGTAATGTTATTTACTACGGGCTACACCTTGGGAGCAATGTTGGTTTGACGTCCACATTGTGAGTATAATGTTGGTTAAATGTCCGCATTGCGACTCTCCTTGGGGCCTATTGGTAGGCTCGTACTTGTTGTATGCAAGCCGTCTAGGCCAGCTGTATTGTAAGGATAGGGCATTACTTTATAACATGCTTAGTATAACTCCATGACGCACAGTCCATTTGTATCGATCCATTTGATCGGCCTGCTCGTATCGGCCATTTGATTGATTTAGCCCATATGATTGATTAGGCCCATCTTGATATATTTGTGGCCTGTTGCTAAGGCCATATATGAGGCCCGTTGTTGAGGCCCACCTTGATGTGTATGAGGCCCGTTGTTGAGGCCCACCTTGATGTGTATGAGGCCCGTTGTTGAGGCTCACCTTGATGTGTATGAGGCCCGTTGTTGAGGCCCACCTTGATGTGTATGAGGCCCGTTGTTGAGGCTCACCTTGATGTGTATGAGGCCCGTTATTGAGGCCCACCTTAAATATATATGAGGCCCATGTTGCAAGGCCCATTGTGATGTATGCAAGGCCCATGGGTCATGGCCTATTGCAATGTATGTAAGGCCCAATTGGTGTGGCCTATTCGATATATTTATGGGGTCCATGTCATTAGGCCATCCTGTTGTATTGGTGACCCGTCCATTGAGGCTCACCCGTGGTATACATTTGAGGCCCATGTGTAGGCCCACCTATTGTGTATTTAAAGCCCATGGGTTGTGGCCATAGTGTTGGATATTAGGCCTATGTAATGTAGCCCATACTGATGTGTATTAGACCCAGGTATGTGACTCACCTGTGAAGTATATTTAAGGCCCATTGTGATATATCTGAGGCCCATGGGTGCGACCCATCCAGATGTATTTGAGGCCTATGGGAAAAACCCATTGTGATATGTGTTAGGCCCATGACCAGGGCCCACCTGCTTCGTATATTTGGCCCTTGTGTGAGGCCATGTGCCCATTATATATTTGATTCTATGTGGGCCATTCCTTGGGGACAATGTTGGTTAAAAGTCCACATTGTCGACGCCGGTTATTGATACCGTTTATGAGTATGTGACATCATAACATCATGATACATGCCCATTCGCATCATCTGCATGTTTGTTATGAGATGTGATTAACCATTGCATATGTCATTAGGCAAGATGATGTGAGACTCCCTGATAGGTGGAGATTATCTCACATGAGCGCATGACATGCGCAGGATTGATGCATGATTAGATTGTATGACGCAAGTGTTGTGATTACTGTACGTCCTAGTGATATCAGGGTCGTAGCCTCCATAGGTATATCGTGGATGGCCAGATGGGACACCGAAAATCTGTTCGAGCATCGGGCCGCCATAGATGGCCTTGGGTGAAAATCCCTAAACACCCTCTTGGTTCCAGAGGATACTCCAACGTCAAGACCGAGTGGGTAGATGAGCGTTGAGTGCCGATTACCAGATGGCTGCGCTCTCCACTGTGTCGTGGTCGGTTGGAAGGGGGTGCGGCCTTACCCGCCCGAGGGAGTAGGCATGGCTAGGCTGAGTTTGACCAGCTCGAGGAATGGGTCCGCTATCGGTGAGTCGATTAGGTATTGGCAGACTACTGACAGGCGGATAGTGAGGTCTTTTCCACTTACCCAGTTGTGCGCGTGATTGGAGCGGCAGGTGGTGTGAAGTGTAATAGACCCCGGTAATTTTTCCAGAGAGGAACCGTACTGATATAAGGACTGACACGATATTATGACACCCCGTCACTGTTGTGCATGTGGGCGGGCGCACGTGGACGGACGCTGATGTGGGCGGGTGTGATGTGGGCGGGGCTGAGGCCTGAGCGAGCTACCACACTGGGCGAGCTACCAGCGGTTGGCAGGCTACTGTGCTGAAAGACTACTGAGTAGGAGTTGCATACTCATTCATTCATCTATTCACTATCCACTCGGGCTGGTGGTGCGCAACTAATTATTGTGTATCTTCGTTATGACAAGGATTTTGGTTGGGCGCACAACTAACCTGAGATCAGGAGTTTACCACGTTGAGTCAGACTATCCAAATTTAGGTATGAGACTGGTTTGGATAGAGGTTCCTTGTGGTGGACCCCGTAGCCTGTGATACTATGTACTATCATCCTGACATCACACTCCAGCATGGTCATTCCATTAGCATCATATATTGTATATTCCATTACATTATTGGCGTGTGGCATTGGGGGTTGTTATGTTCCTGTATTATTGTGACTTAGATGAGAGTGATGATATTTGTTAGCTCTTTCGAATTGTGTATTACATTATATCCTTATCATTCGACATTTGATTATCTATGACTCATCATTTGCATAGTTGTCCTATATTGCGTATTCTGATATTGATTAACTTACAGACTTGTTCTTACTTCCGCTTATTCTGTTATCGCATGATTATAATCTTGTCAGTATTTCTGCTTACTCTGATAATTTCTGCTCTTGTCAGTGTTTCGGCTTATTCAGACATTGTATGGTTTATGGTTTTTAGTTTTCCGGTATTGTATGATTATGTTATTGTATTAAATCCTTGGCACTTACCATGGGCACACACTTACACTACCCTATAAGCTTTCTATGAGCTTATGCACGATAGATGCGTGCAGGTGATGTTAGGTTGCAGCAGCATTGAGCTTGGAGCGTGCAGCTATTTTCTGGAGCTTTGATTTTGACATATGTGTTTCCCTTTCAGCATTGTATTCAAATGATTATATTAGTGGATATATGATGATGATGTTGTCGTTTTGATTCGGGTAAACTTATGGTTATACTCATTACTAGTTAAACGTACAAAAAAAATCCTCCTTTTAGGATCCCGGGATCGGAATCTGACATGTGAATGTTAGGAGCCGAGAATGGGGTACTATGGAGGCTGTCGGCACCGGATTCGGCGATCGGGATTCCTATGAATCCGATTTCCAGGTTTGGGGCGTGACAGATAATAAGCAAACTATCTTAAAACAAACAGAAAACAACCTATCCTAAACAGCATAAAGCCGACTGTAACACCTGACCCAATATTAGAGCAGTGTCCTGAGGCTCTCCCAAGCGAACTGACACAAGGCCGTACATTTCGATCACACGTATGGGTTTATTACTCGTAAATTAATCATGATTAAGCCACTAATGCGATTAGGTCAAATTATGTTCGGGCTGGACATGGATCGTAGAGCCAGACGCTCGGTCTACACTTGACGACTGTCCGTACAAGTCGTGTACCGCCCGAGGAAGGACCAAAATTTTCAAAACTCTGGGAAGTTATATGCCTCACTGGGCTTGTTGTCCCTCGCGAAGTACGAACTCAAATGATGCACAGAGATGGATAAACCATGGTCGTCTAACCAACACTTGGAAATCACGAATCGCTAGGCCTAAAGAAGGAAAACATTAAAATTTAAACCAATTGGCCCTGTTTCTTGGATCAGATAATCCGGGCATTCCAATCGTCGGATCTCTTCTAAATTTACACTAATGGCTAGAAATATTTCACTGCCCTCACCCACAAATTCTGACCCTTGATCGAAGGCCGATAATCATTGATCGTAAATCGAACTGCTGCGGTATAACCCCGCATACGTTTGCCATCAAATTTTACCCGACCCTTTATTAAACTAGGAAACACCATATCCATGAATTGAATGGGCCAGGGGCCCATCAGGGTGCCCCAATAGCCAGAAAATGGGCCCATAGGGCCATTAGAGGGATTTCACCTAACTATAGAGTCAACTAAAATAAAAATCTGGATATAAATATTCAGCCCTCTCTCTCACTCCCATAAACTCCAACAAAGAGAGAGAGAGATAGAGAGAAGGGAAGAGAGAGCAAAGGTGATTTGGGGTGTGAATTTGGCTGTGGTGCTTGGAATTTGGTAATCCCCACACCTGCACCTACTAATCGCCGGAAAATGTCGACCCAAATGGTCTTTGGAGCGAAATTCCGCCCAATCTAAGGTAAGGTTGAGCTCCAAATCACTTCTCCCTAATCTCTAGATGCATTCATGTCACTAACCGCCACTCTATGGAATGCAGGGCCCCAACACGTCAAGTTTGCGGACCCGGCGACGCTATCACGATTTCAGCGGCTTCCGATCAACAAAAGGTGTGGACAATTACCTTTAAATGGCTGATTATCATGCCTAGCGTAGCTTTAGTAAATATGTGTGGTGCATTGCCATTGCATGTTGCTAAAATTTCTTGGATTGTATAAATGGGTTCACAGGCTAGGGATTTCCCAAATTTATGGGAAGGGGGTTTGAACCCCTAATACTCTCAATGTTTGAATTGTTGATTGCATGATTTTGTAGGATATAGACATGTAGTTTCCCCCCAAATATTGCTGACTTGGTTGAATCGTTGTTGCATGTAAAATATGCTAGGAGAGAAGCATGAATTGTTGTCTAATGACTAATTTGTTGAATTGCTTACATTGATTCCTTATATATGTAACTGGGATACGTGATTTATGTTGGCCAAGGATGATTGAATTGTTGTGTATTGATGCATGGTCGTCCTTATGATCATATATGTTAGAACATGTCGAACATGATCCGTATGGTTTAGGTGAATTTGATATGTTGTTGTCCATAGGTTTAAATTGTTGATTTGTGCTTGCCATGTGTGACTTATTCTTAAACATGATGCTACATGTTGTTTACTGATGCATAAGACCTTTTCGAATTGGCCAATTCACTGAATCACTTGGGTGACTTTCTGTTGGACCTGCCCACGAGTAATCTGGCCCGATCAGTTAAGCCGTGAATCGGCGACCATAGTTGGACTACACGAGACACCATTCTCAAGTCGTTCGGTTTATGGTGCAACTTATGGGGGCATATTGACTCACCATCGGCCATCCTTGTGTGTTAACTATGACTGCACGCCTTTATAGGATCCCGAGATACCTCAAGACCTTTGCGCTCACCATTAATTATAAGATTCGACCCGCAAGACTCATGAGCCAGGGATGGTGGTATGGGACACTATGCCCGATCTGTCAGCTTACGCTAGTGACAAACGTCCCCGTAGTGACCAATGAGCACCAAGACTCGTGTGTCGGGGACGGTGGTATGGGATACTATGCTCGTGCCGTCAGCCCATGCTGGGGTGGCGACTCCCCATAGTGACCGCGAGCTAGACTTGAAAGTCCTAATTGACTTCGTATGAGCTTAAGAGCTATGAGATTATCAAACCCAGGAGGGCTAAGGATCGCGAGAGCGAATTGGCCACGACCCTGAGCCGCGCGATCAAGTTAGGGCAACATTTATACTAAGGGTATTACGGTTTCCCCAACCTCCTGGATGAATGAACATAATTAATTAACTCGGATAACATGATTCATAATATTACATTGCTTACTTTGGCCATTAAGGAGTCAAGGTCGCATTAAGGAAGTGTTGGTCATTCGCAATTGTTAGATGTTGTCGCTCGAGGGAGTATTGGTGGAAAGAGGCATGCATCATATCATGAACCATACATTTCATTGACAAGAGTATTTAGGAATCTGTGATGTATGTTATTTGTTGTTTCCTAAATCTATTCTATGCATGATTATTTGTGCTATTTATTATTAATGGTACCACTGAGTTGATCACTCACTCCTACTCTGGGACGGTATTCTAAAACATCAACTAAACTCTAGCATAGATGCAGGAACCTTGGAGTGAGACGCATTGTACGATGTCAATGTGGACGGCGACGAGGAGTACTTAGCGTACTTCCAGACGTTTGGCGGACCTTACTAGCGCTATGAATGATCTCGGGCCTGAGCTAGGGCCCAACTTTCTTTAGGAGAGGTGAGAGGATGGGACTAGGTCCCTAATGAATATTTATTTCTTGGGATTATGAGATTTTATGCTGGTTCATAACTTTATTAGTAGCACTTGGATTGTGGATGATTTATATTTAAGTCTTTGATGATTAGTTGACTTCTTGATATCCATATTTACATGCATATGAGGCCCGTTAGGGTACATGTGGCACTTGGAAATCCGAGAGCCGAGTTCTTACTCGGCCCTTGAATTTTGGGGCGTTACACCGACTATCTTAGACATAACATGCAAGCAATAAACTAATCCTAAACTACGAAAGCAAGGGAAACACTACTCAGTTATGCCGCAAAGTTCCTCCTCCGGCCAATATCTTGATAAGTTTCTCAGTAGGTTTCTCAACAAGATCATCCAAAAGCCCTTTTGTAATAGGCTTGGATGCCTTGGAGCATGAATTTCCAGAGAAATTTATGGAACTCATCAAAAATTTATCGTTGAATCGCTTGAGGTATGCAAAGTATATATGATTCACTTGTGACAGAAAAAGTTTCAATGTTAGTACTCCATGGTAAATCAGATATTACAAGTAGATAAAATTCAGAAAATTTCTCAAAAAGTGATGTAGTTTCAACACATTCCAAAGTTTCAAACTCTGGTTCAATTTTCAACTCCTCCTTTAATGGTAAGCATTTAGGGTCTGGGGAAGGAGGGGCTTCAGAATAGGGGTTCTCTCGGTCCATGACAACCACCGAGGTATTATCTTACAAGGCATCTACTATTTCTTTTATCATAGGATCGTTTGAATATGCAAAGTGTGCAAACCAATCGTCCAAAGAGTTGGACATTCACCTGAGAGTGACTCATTTTCCACATTGAAGTTTGTGATGATCTGCCCATGGATTCCATCGTCTCTAAAAATGGCTGGACGCAAACTCTCTTGCTCCTGCCCTGCACAAACAAATTGAGGGTCAGTAGATGAAGTATTGATGTGAAGACTCTGCTCATTGATACTACTCAGAAGAGGCATTGAATCGTCAAAAATTGACAATTCACATATGGCGATCTCAACTAGGTGGCCTCAAATTCCGGAGTCCTATTGGGCAACTTATCCATCTCCCTAACCATCTTATAAGTTAAATCAGGGGAGTGGTCTAAACATATCTTACAAAAGTTGGAAGGGTTGGTTGAAAGTGGTTCATCCTCCACATTGAAATTAGTCATATCAGATGGGTGGAGTAGATCGCTATAATCGACAACTTCATGAACTTCTTGATCACTGACCTGGACCAAACTTGAGATTGCTTCCAGGAGAATTTGAGCTACACATTCATGATAATCATCCCAATAGTCATTATCTTCCAATTCAGTGCGGTACACACGTGGAATGAGATTGCTTTCCTCACATTCTATTCCTAGATTGAGTTGAGGTTTGAATAAACTAGCCTCTTCCTCCTCATTGAAATCAAGTGTGTCAATGTCATTATATTTGAAAGAGACCCACATCTCTTGATCATTCCTTTGAATCGTCATCGAGATCGACTCTTCAGGAAATTAAATCGTATGCTCATTAACGAAATTCAACTCCTCATTCCAAATTCCAGAGTTCTCTACAAACAAGTTAGGATCACTTTCCTTGTATTGTATTTCTGTATTGAGTTGTGGCTGGGACGAACGAGCCTCTATTATCTTATTGATGCGCAATGCAAGTGCTTCTATCATTTTTCTAATGCCAGCAAAATCGTACGTGTAATCTTGAAGTGACTCATCTTGAATATTTTCTGATTGGGTTTCAAAGGTAGAGGCCTCAAGAGAATTATCACTATGATGTATTGCTGGTTCATCTTCCCAATATTGATGTTTCCACTAGTTATAGTCATACGAATCATAGGTGGGAGAATCTAATGGTTGATAATAATTCTCACTCCCATAATTATGACAATCACAACATTCACATACTATTTTCTTAACCCGTGGACTGTAATTATTCTCCCACATATGATCATGTAAGGACTTCTTAACCGGTAGAGCATTATATTATGGTCAGTTCTCGATAATGGTTTAAGAAAAGTTTTGAGACATAGGTTGATTTCTATCATAATCATTATACATCCTCCTCAATATCTCTTATTCATCTCAGTATACTGACGTACCCACTCTTGCATAGTGAAACCCTAACTCTGAATCTAATCCTAAAAATAAAAAGAAAAATCCTACAGAAAAATGGAAAATAAGTAGAGATAAGAAGTTAGAAAGAAGTTACCGGATTGGAAAGTTCTATGTTAGGATCCTAAAAAATAGAAAAACAATGTTAGTTTCTAAAAGAAAATACAGAAAAAATCATAAAAACAAAATTCTAAAATTAGAAAGTTCTAAAAATAAAAATAGAAAGATGAGTTAGCTTCTAAAAATGAAAAAATAACCTAGTTTCTAAAAATGAAAAAGAAAAGTTTATAATCCTAGAAATAGAAAGCTAAGTTAGTTTCTAAAATAATTCAGAAAACCATAATCCTAAAAATAGAAATTAGAAAAACCCTAATCTTAAACTAATTCTAAAACTAATTAATCTCAGAAAAACACAACCATCAATCCCCTGCAACGATGCCAAAAACTTGTTCACAACCTCAAATGTAGGGTCACAATGTAGTAATAATCTTGGTGAGACCGAGGTTGAATCCACAAGGACTGAACTTGTGAGTCTTCTGAAAGTAACTAGAAGTAAAACTAGAAGAAGATGAAAACCTAAATCGAGAATATTTGAGAGAGTAATTGTGATTAAAGTAATTAAAACTAGTGAATTTAAAGGTAGGAACTAGGGTGCCAAGGATCCACTTGTAGCAATTGGAAAGCTACCTTGCATGATTCAAGGACACAACTGGAATCAGAGTCCTATCCTATCCAATTGATAAGAAGAGATTTGTCAGATATCTAAACTTCTCATGGATCTATTTATCAATGAATGAGAGTGGTGAAGATTTGGAAGTGATTCTGTCACCTAACCATGCCCAGGAGATAAGGAAAAATAATAACAATTTACCAAACCCACAACCAATCATAAGAGAATTGTGAAAGTTATGGAGGATTTCATCACCCTACCATTGCCATGGGACGATGGTGAACAACAGGACTTCCTAATTTCATAATCTCAAATCAGGAAAAGAAGATATCTCAACATATCACAGATTTATTATAATTTGGGTTACAATAAACCATTAAAAACTAAAAATATTCCTTCATAATCAAATTAGAATCCAAGAGAGTTCGGCAAAACATGAATCAAAACAAAGCAAACATCTCAATCACACTACAAGCTTCACCTCTTAGCCCTATCTAAGAGGTTTAACCAACCATAGACATGATTGAACTAAAGACTCTTAAACAAAACAAAAAGACCAACTAAAGAGGAAGAAGAAGAACTCCCGGACGACGACTCCACCCTTTTTCTCCACTCCTCAAACCCTAGAACATGCCTAGGGATGCCCGAGGGACCCATATTTATAGTTTTAGGCCTTAACCTTTCACACCGAGTGGAAATTTCTGGAAACCGTCTCAAATATACACATTCAGCGCTCGTGGGACGTCCTCGATCGGTCGAGGACCTCCTTTGACTGGTCGAGCAATACGAGTATTTAGAAAGTTTACACGCTGGAGTTCGAGTCGAGACACCTTCGATCAGTGGAGCCTCGACCAGTCAAGTAGAGCCTACGCAGGACTGGTCGAGCCGGAGCCAAGACTATTTGATGATGGCCGAATTTCACTTCAAAACTCCAATTTTCTTGGATCTTCAGTGTGTGCATTCTTTATTCTTGGTCTTGCTGATTCTTGAGCATTAAATTCCTGCTTTTAACATCTTTTTCAATCCAAGCTCTTGAATTCACCTTCCGACACAAACATGATTAAAATAGAACATTAAGCATTATCATGTTCATAAAATCAAGTAATAAATGAGGTCTAATATGTAATATTTGATCCTCAATAAAAGACTCACCAACCAAGAAGAAGCATTAAATTTTAATTTGTATATAATTAACCTCACTTTCTTTTCTTCCTGCACATCCATATAATCAAAATATCGCTCTACTTTGACCAACCAATCAAGGAAGTCTTCTATATACAATAAGCCATTAAAATTGGGAATTTTGGCCTTACCTAGATAGTCTCTTTCAGCATGACCTAGTCAATCGTCTCCATAGACTGGCCATTGATCAACAATGTCACTGACGTCCTTATCCGTAGTGGAGCTATACTCATCTGGGATAGCCCTGCAATTTGCCTCCTAAAGCGCTCTACAAAGAACGGGGTTGTTCCGTGCATCGATCGTGGGCGGCTAAACATCACCTTGGGCTTAGGGCGCAATACACGTATCTGCAATATGTTCGAGGGTTATTTGCAACCCTTGCATGGTCAACTGACTTTCCCGTTGAAAAGCTTTCATTCTTTCCGATAGATAATGAATCCTTTTATCATTATCCACAGGATTTTGGTCCATTTCGTCATTAGTTGTCATCGATCTAATAGATAATGAAACCACTCAACGTAGGGAGGGACATGATATGGTCGATCACCGTCTTCCTCAAAGGATAACTACTCCAAATCCACAGAACTTTCTAAACTCGTCATAGAGCTTCCTCAAATCCACGACGAATAAAAGTAAGAATAATTCCTAATAAATTCGAAATAATCTGATTGATGATTTAAAAAAAAAAAGAAAAGAAAAAGAAATTACACCTCTTTAAATAATTAACTCGAACTTGGGACGAAATTTTAGCCTTAGACCGTAACTTAAACACCCTAAGCCCAACTATGCTATTCTCCTAACTTTTCTAAGCCCTTTTCATGTTGGGCACGACTTCTACAACTCAAATGATCAAGAGTTATACTTGAACTAAAACTTACTATTTATAGTAAAAAATAAAATTAAACAGGACTTTTTACTATGGATTTGATGGACTCTCAGAAATTCGGTGTCTGCAACCCGGCATAATAGGGTTGGCTGGCTTAAGTAGATTTTCCTACCCAAAATTATATATGATAGGTCGAAAAACTCATCCCATTTTACAAGATACGACATATTTAAGGTTTCGATGGTTTGGATTATTTCCACCTCCAATCGAACCTTCTGTAATCCATCTTTGCCATGAAAGTGTCTTGTGACTCGCTCGACATCAGTGAGACTAGTCCTGAATTTGATGGACTACTTCCACTTTTGTTTGAGCTTCTTCTTGATCCATTCACGCAAAAACTGCACACGTGGCACTTCGTGCATCAAATCTCCAGCACCAAAAAATCACCTTAATACCACATTCAGCATGGCAGCTGAAAACTGCCATGAAATTATCATGCCAGTGCCATGCGGAGCTGCGGTTACGAAAGAGTCGAGGCGAGTGAGACCATTGCCTCATACTCATACAGTTGGAAAGCAGGTCCCTCTTCTTTTCTCTTTCAATTGAAAAGAGACGCCAGAACAACCATAGGAGATTCATACGACCCACACGCCCACGTGACCCAATACATCTGAGATCCGGACCATTCATCAGATGAGAAGAAACGTGAGTGTGCTATACAAAACATCTGGCTTGGCCACTTGTCACACATAACAAACGTGCACTCTAGCAAACACGCTGGCCTTTTTCTTCATCCTGTCCATTTCACACGTGTGGTTAACATATCAACGAATGAAAATGATTTTCGAGCCAAGGATATTCTCACGGTGCTCCCACTTGATAATTGACCCAGATTGCATACTTGTGCCGACTGACCCGCGCATAGAGTGCGAACGTTCTATTCAAGTCATTCTTCTGCTTATCGGCATGACTTAGAACATTTCTCTGCCACGCGGTCTCATGACTCTTGTCGTTAGCAGTAAGTTCTTTTGACTGAGGGAAGCGGATTGGCTACTCCCCTGCGACCAGCCAATGGCTGATGGTCGGTGCTCTGTGGGCCCTACCATGATGTATATGTTTCATCCATGCCGTCCATATATTTTTATAGATCATTTTACAGTATGAGACCAAAAAATAGGTATATATCAATCTCAAGTGGAACACATTACAGGAAACAGTATTGAATGAACGTTGATAATTAAAAAGATTTTGGGGGCCACAAAAGTTTTGGATCAAGTTGTTCTTTATTTTTTCCTTTCATATGGGTCTGTATGACCTAATCAACAGATTTGATGTCAAATAAACAGTACATAGGGCCTGAGGAGGATTTTAATGGTGGATATCCAATCACTATTGTTTTCCTGTGGTGTGGTCCACCTGAAAATTATATCCTTCTAATTTTTAGTTTCAACCCTAAAATAATCTTTAAAAATGGATGAACGGAATGGATGAAACACATACATTATGGTGGGTCCCACACAATACCGACCATCAGCCACCGGGCTGGTGGCAGGGGGAGTAGCCAATCCGATCCATGACTGAGTAGACGCGCGTGATACTCGGAATATTTTTTAAAGATTATTTTGGGTACGGCACCATCTTTCCGACATCAGCTCCATGAAAACGGCAGGGCCCACCACGAAGATCACCATTCTTCCGAGAGCTAAGTGTGCCACACGTATACGTTAAGTCAGACAAGCTGTTGTCCACTAATTACAACAATGGTGTAGCCAACCTGGTTCGAAGAAAGGTTTGATTTTTCTAAAGGGTTATTATTCATGGTTTGTTGGCCTTTTTTATGGTACGGATTACATACTTGTCCAGGAGATCATATTCACGGTAGGTTCATCCTTTTTATGGAAAAATTTTCAAGTAATTTCCAACTGGACGACCCATATATGGCCCATCAACCTTTTGAAGCCCACTTGCTTTTTACCTCCCAAAAATAAGCCCCAGCTGTACGGCTCCATTTATCAGGTCGAAAACGCCCCTGCTTTCTTTCCGGAGGCACATCGCCCGGTGCTCGAAGACGAGCGCTAACGCTCCTCGAACTCCGAGTTGTACGAACGGTTCAAAAGATATCAAAGTTACATGGGCCCACAGCTATGTATTTATTATATCCACAACGTTCATTCATATTTTGAGATCATTTCGGAGCATTATCAAAAAGAAAAAAATCATATCCAAAGATCAGCTGGACCACGCCACAAAGAGCAGCGGGAAAATTGATTTTCACAGTTAAAAATTTTGTGCGGCCCACCATAACATTTATTTTCCATCCAACCCATTCGTAAAATCACAAAGACCCGGATGAAGAGGGAAAAAAAATTCATAATGATCCAAAACTTCTTGACCCCTAAAAGGGTTTCAATGGTAGACGTCCAATCCTCCATTGCCTTTTACAGTGTGGTCCACTTGATAGCTAGATCTATCTTATTTTTTGTCCCAAGCATTAATATAAGTTTGCCAAATACATGAATGATTTGGATATAACACATACCTCATAATAGACCCACAAAAAGCAATAGGAAATACAACAGGAAAGAAAAAAAAAAACAAAGCCAGCGAGCTGGGTCGACTGGGTTTGGGCGAGTCGGCTGGATCAACTAGAATGAGTTACTTAACGTACCACATATGATTTTAGCATAGGAGAAGCTAATTTAGCCTACTAACCTAGTTATTTTCCAAGATTTCATCATCAAGTGAAGTGAAGTGAATTGAATGTGAAATGCATGGAAATGACCGTGAATCTAAGGGCCCGTTTGATTTTCTAATTACAGGGGTAATTCCATGTAAATGGGTAATAATTATTTACCTCTGCGTTTCCCGTTGAATTTACAAGGTGAGTTGACCGCCACCTTTCATTTATAGCACTCACGCGTCACCCGAGGAGAAAAGTTAAATGGTGGGGCCCACCTTGATGTTTGTGTATTATCCACACCGTCCATCCCTTTAGCCAACTCATTTTAGGGCATGGGCCAAAAAAAAGAGACAAATCGAAAGATCAAGTGGACCACACTACTGGAAACAATGGGAACCGAGTTCCTACCATTAAAAGCTTCTTGAAGACCCTAGAAGTTTTGGATCAAACTGATATTTTTTTTTCCACTTTATCCATGACAGTGTGACTTTATTAACGGGTTGGATGACAAATAAACATCATTGTGGGCCCTAGGAAGAAAACAACTTTCAACCATTGACGTTTTAATGATCCTTATTTCCTAAGGTGTGGTCCACTTGAGCTTTTGATTTTCCACATTTTTTGGCTCATGCCTTAAAATGTATTTTTTAAAAGGATGAATGGTGTGGATAACTCATATATATCATGGTGGGGCCCACATATTTAAATTAGTAATAAAAGGTTTTTATGGACCGATTTTCGAAACGTAATTCCAGGCGACTTCCAAACAGGTGTAGTAAGTAATAATTAGGTAAGTCCGTGTATTTACACGGGGAATTTAAAAATCAAACAGCCCCTAAATGGAATCACCAGAATTGACAGTGAAATGCATGAAAATGACCGCGAAGTGAAGCAAATTGACCGTGAAATGCGTGGAAATGATCGTGAAGTGAAGGGAATTGACTGTAAAGTGCATCAAAATGACCACGAATTTAAATGGAATAGTCGGAAATGACCGTGAAGTGAAGCGAAATGACCGTGAAGTGCATGAAAATGACCGTGAAGTGAAGGGAATTGACCATGAAGTGCATCGAAATGACCGTGAATCTAAATGGAATCGCCGGAATTGACCGTGAAATGCATAAAAATGACCGTGACGTGAAGTGAATTGAACAAGAAATGTGTGGAAATGACTGTGAAGTGAAGGGAATTGACTGTGAAGTGCATGAAAATGATCGTGAATCTAAACAGAATCGCCGAAATTGACCATGAAATGCATAAAAATGAACGTGAAGTGAAGCGAATTAAACACGAAATGCATGGAAATGACCGTGAAGTGAAGGGAATTGACCGTGAAGTGCATGGAAATGACCATGAATCTAAACGAAATCGCCGGAATTGACCGTGAAATGCATGGAAATGACTGTGAAGTTAAGCGAATTGACCGTGAAATGCATGGAAATGACCGTGAAGTGAAGGGAATTGATCGTGAAGTGCATGGAAATGACCATGAATATAAACGGAATCGCTGGAATTGACCGTGAAATGCATGGAAATTCTAGCAATTCTGTTTAAATTCATGAATTTCATGGTCAATTTCAGCAATTTCGTTTAGATTCACAGTCATTTCCATGAACTTCATGGTCAAATCCCTTCATTTCACGGTCATTTCCATGCATTTCACGGTCAATTCCGGCGATTTCGTTTAGATTCATGGTCATTTCGATGCACTTCACGGTCATTTCCATGCATTTCACAGTCAATTCACTTAACTTCACGGTCATTTTCATGCATTTCACGGACAATTCCGGTGATTCCGTTTAGATTCACGGTCATTTCCATGCACTTCACGATCAATTCCCTTCACTTCACAGTCATTTCCACGCATTTTACAGTTAATTCACTTCACTTCACGGTCATTTCCATGCATTTCACGATCATTTCCAGCGATTCCGTTTAGATTCATGGTCATTTCGATGCACTTCACTGTTAAATCCCTTCACTTCACGGTCATTTCCACACATTTCACGTTCAATTCGCTTCACTTCATGGTCATTTTCATGCATTCCACGGTCAATTCCGGCGATTCCGTTTAGATTCATGGTCATTTCCATGCACTTCATGGTCAATTCCCTTCACTTTACTGTCATTTCCATGTATTTTACTGTCATTTCCATGCATTTCACGGTCAATTTCGACAATTTCATTTAGATTCATGGTCATTTCGATGCACTTCACAGTCAATTCCTTTCACTTCACTGTCATTTCCTTGCATTTCACGGTCAATTCACTTAACTTCATGGTCATTTCCATACATTTCACGGTCAATTCCAGTGATTCCATTTAGATTCACGGTCATTTCCATGTGCTTCACGGTCATTTCCCTTCACATCACGGTCGTTTCCATGCATTTCGAGTTTAATTCGCTTTACTTCATGGCCATTTTCATGCATTTTACGGTCAATTCCAACGATTCTATTTAGATTCACGGTCATTTTCATGCACTTCATGATCAATTCCCTTCACTTCACGGTCATTTCCACAAATTTTGCGTTCAATTCGCTTCACTTCACAGTCATTTTCATGCATTTCATGGTCAATTCCAGCGATTTAGTTTAGATTCACAGTCATTTCCATGCACTTCATAGTCAATTCCCTTCACTTCACAGTCATTTCTATGCAATTCACGGTCAATTCGCTTCACTTCAGGGTCATTTTCATGCATTTCATGGTCAATTCTAACGATTCCGTTTAGATTCACGGTCATTTCCATGCACTTCACGATCAATTCCCTTCACTTCACGGCCATTTCCATGCATTTCACGGTCATTTTGCTTTACTTCACGGTCATTTCCATGCATTTCACGATCATTTCGCTTCACTACATGGTCATTTTCATGCATTTCACGGTCATTTCCAGCGATTCCGTTTTGATTCACGGTCATTTTGATGCACTTCACGGTCAAATCCCTTCACTTCATGGTCATTTCCATGCATTTCATGGTCAATTCACTTAACTTCACGATTATTTCCATGCACTTCATGGTCAATTCTCTGAAGAGAATTGACCATGAAGTGCATGGAAATGACCGTGAAGTGAAGGGAATTGACCGTGAAGTGCATTAAATTGATCATGAAGTAAAGCGAATTGACCGTGAAATGCATGGAATTGACCGTGAAGTGAAGGGAATTGACCGTGAAATGCATTAAATCGACCGTGAAGTAAAGGAAATTGTCTGTGAAATGCATGGAAGTGATAGTGAACTGATGCAAATTGACCGTGAAGTGAAGCGAATTGATTGTGAAATGCATGGAATTGACCATGAAGTGAAGCGAATTGACCGTGAAAGTGAAGGGAATATACCGTGAAATGCAAGGAATTGACCGTGAAATGAATTGATTGTAATTGACCGTGAAGTGAATGAAATGGATTTTCGACCAACGACATGATGGAATATTGGAAAATAAGTAGGTTGGTTAGCTAAAGTAGCGTCTCCTACCCTAAAATCCTATATGGTTCGTCAAGTAACTCATTCTAGTTTAAGAGATATGTTTATTAAATAAATAAAGAAATAAATGAATAAAAAGAGAGAAATTTTTTTTATATGCTTATATATACATATTTATATAAATATATATTAGAGAAAAATGTAAGAGAGAAAAAGTTCTCCTTGTAAAATAAAAAAAGGTGGGACAGCGAGTTATTGCTATGGTGATAGTTATAGTTATAATCCGTGAAAGTGCACCTACTATGTGCCCTGGTTTGTCAATTACGTTATAAGTTGAGTCAGTCGGACAACAACGCCTAACAGAAAGATCAAGTCAAAGCATCTGCCTCAATTGGATGTGTGGAAGCTCGCCATAGGTAAATCATAGCCTCACATCCCATGTCCCAAAACACCAGGTGATTAAAACCCTTAAAAAGAACTAAAATATCTTAGGATTTTTGTGTAAGAAAACTTTTTATCAAATATAAAAATCTTTAAGTTTTTCTTACACTGTCGATTATATCGATTTCCCTTTCGATATGATCGACCAGCTCTGTCGATGTCCTCGGCATCTCAAATCGATACAATCGAGTGAGGACAAAAAGCGTCCAGCAATCAAACAATCATCTGGACGATTTATCGATATATCGACTGGTGAGTCGATATCATCGATATTCGAATATCGATCCTATTGGAAGAGGATCGATAATATCGACAGACTATTTTCCAGCGCCCCTATTTTTCTAAAGAAAACTAACATAAGCTTCAATATATCGATGACTGGCCGATTCAATATGAACTCAAATATCGATCATATCGGTCAGTCAATCATATCGATTGTGGGATCTTGTTTTCTCCAGCATAAATTTCAGGTGGTTTTTAATGTTGATCAGGGTGTCAGTCGATAAATCGATATTCATATGTTGATCATATCGAGACCTTGACGATTAGATCGAAATCGGACAGAAACCGTCCAGTAAGCTTATAGGTAAATCTATACGATTTATCGATCCCATCGACACGGTCTCCGATATCATCGATATACAAATTCCGATGACATCGACTGTTCCCCGATCATATCTGTAGAACCTAAAATTCTTCAAGACTTCTCTCTTGTTTTCACCTGTCGATAGATCGATCTATATCTCGATAGGATCGGAGTTCGAAATCCGATAACATCGATGTGTGTATCGATCCCATAGACCAATTGGCGAAAGGTTTCCAAAAGTGAAATGACATTTGAGTTTGTATCATCGAGTGGTCTATCAATACAATCGAGAGTATACACTCAATCATATCGACGGTTGCTCGTTGATATCGAACTCTATCATAAATATGACCGTTTAAATCCGTTGGAACCTTTTGCCTATAAATAGAGAGATTAGTTGTTATTGATGTGAGAGAAAGTAGAGAGTGCTTTTGAGAGTTTTAACCTTCCTATCATTTACCTTAAGCCCTTTCTCTCAGGAAGTTCATCCTCCAATCCACCCTCATAATTGATATTTCATAAAGTGGATTGGGGAATAAACTTCCGCATTCAAGGATCCTCCAGCTACTATCTTAATGGTAAATCATTAAGCTGGGATGCCTTGAATGCATAGATGATTGGAACCACTCTATCTTCCTTAGAGGAAAATCTTTAGAGAGTGGTACTCCATCATAACCTTGGCCCAACCTAAACCTATCATAAGTACATCTTTGTGTTGCGGATCAAGGGAGCTGAAGACTCTTCATCAACAAGAAGGAGATCTTCATCACTGCGCAAAAAGAGACTCATCAACTTATCTGTAAGTACTAAGAGTCCAGAGGACATTTATGATCATTCCTTTTTAGGATTGGGTCGTATGTGTTGCTCACCATTTGAAGTCCTCGAAGGAGCCTCCGACGGGAGTGTACGTGCGGGGTGCGTTGTGTGGACCCTTGCTCTGTGGAGAGCATAAACATCTGGTTAGGAGTACGCCAGCAAAACTCTAGGGTTAGAGGTGAACCGAGTAGAAACCTCTGGGTGCGTTGTGTGGACCCTTACTTTGTGTGGGCATAAACATCTGGTTAGGAGTACGTCAACAAAACTCCAGGGTTTGAGGTGAACCGAGTAGAAACGTCTGTAAAGGTTGAAAGTGAACCTGATTTAAAACCTTAGGTTTAAAGTGAACCATGGAAAACCTCCTTAGTGAAATTCGGTCACTCAAGGGTTGAGTGTGGAAGCCAGTAGTGGAGTAGACAAGTAGTCGAACCACTATAAAATGACTGTGTTTGAGATTGATATTGTCTTTCATTTATGTGATTGCTCTACATGCCTTTATATATGATTATCTAAAATCACATCTTGTGCACACACAGTCATATCCATCACAATCTGATTCATAAAGTTGTTTATCTTACAAGAAGTTTGTGATTGGATCCTCTACCAGGCTTGGAAGCCAGTAGAGTTAATTTTTGAGTAATCCTAATATGTACTCTGTGATAGGATTAGTGTGATAGGATTGAAATATAACTTATAAATCTTTAAAAAGTCCTATTCACCCCCCTCTAGGACATATTGACATATTCTTACTTCAACTCAAGCGGTCTTCACTGCTATTTCAATTGGTATCAGAGCAGGTCTCTCTTTAAGGGCTTCACCGCCTAGAGAGTGATCTTGACTGAAGTTGGGAATATGGCCAAAGGAGAGGGCTCATCGGTCTCTAGACCTCCAGTATTTGATGGTTCAAATTATGCTTATTGAAAGTCTAGGATGCACTGTTTGGATCATGATGTTTGGACATAGTTGAAACTGGATATGTGTCACCGAGCAATGAAATTACTCTTGAAAATGGCACAACCATCTCCAAACCTAAGTCCAACGAAATGTGGACTACATTCGAGAAAGAAAAACAAATGTCTAAAGCAAAAGCAATGAATGTTATCTACTGTGCTGTGTCCCAAGAATCGGGTGACACATCTAAAGATGCATGGGATCTATTGGAAACAACCCATGAGGGAGCAAACACAGTAAAAAGGTCCTAGGTACAACTCTTAACATCTCAATTTGAACACATCGGAATGGAGGATGATGAGACCATGAAATTTTTTCTTTACAAAACTAAATATCATTTGTAATTCCATGGGTGGATTAGGAAAGAAAGTTCTGGTCTAAACATTTGTAGGAAAATACTAAGATCCCTACCAGAACGTTTCAACTCACAAGTTCAACCATTGAAAAGTGTAGGAATATGGATGAAGTGAAAATAGAAGAACTAGTAGGTTCCCTATAAACTTTTGAACTACACTTCAAATAAACTCCTAAATAATAAAAAAATACTGTCCTCAAAACTATAATGAACACAACAAATGAGGAAGTAGAAATAATGAGGATGAGGAAATGACTCTCTTGACTCAAAGGTTCAAAAGATTCTTCAACAAGAACCATGGCCGATCTTTCAGAGGCAATCAGATGGAAAGCAAGCACAATATAGGAAAATCTACTAAAAAGTCCAAAGAGCCTCAGTGCTAGAATTGCAGAAAATTTGGACATCTATCCACTAAATGCCCCAACAGGAAAACCAAAGGAAAAGCCATGGCAGCTACTTAGGATGACACTGAAGAATCAAACTCTGACTTCAGTGATTCAGAAAGTAAGGGAGATTGAAAATCATTGAAAATACTCATGGCCTCCTCATCCACAAACATCCCAGTATTAAATGAGAAAATTGATGAACTTTAAATCAAATAGTCATTTCCATCTAATAATGAGAAAGAATGAATCTATCCCTAAAATCTGAATTCTTGAAATTGATCAAATAGATTGAACTGCTGAAAGATGAAAACATATGGCTTAAGAACGAAAATCATACACTCAAAATTAATGCAGAACAATCTAGAAAAACTGTTGAGCTAAACTACAAATTTTCCCAGAGTAGTGACAAATTAGAAAGACTTTTAGGGATAGGAAGACCTAGTAAAGACAAGAGTGTGTTGGGCAAACCAAGCTCCAAAAATGCAGCACAAAGACTTGAGAAATCAGCTGCATCAGGAAGTAGAACTAGGGCCACTCTTGTTTGTCATTTATGTGGAGACTCAGGTCACTACAAATCTGAATGCTTTACAATTGGTTGGACTCAATTCTGCAATTCAAAATGTCAAGAGTCCACCAAGGTACATGGCAGGAGGTAAAAAACATCCATCTCCAGCAAGAATGACAAAGAAAATGGATGAGCTGTTGAATTAAGTGGCCCAACTGAATCAGAAAAATTTGATCAATCAAGAGAATGTAATTCAGTTATCAAATGTGCTCGAATAAACTCATAGTGAAGTAAAAGCAACACCTTCAAGAAAAACAGGTAATTGTGCTAAGGGGTTCCTAGATAGCGGTTGGTCAAGACATGTAACGGGTGACATATCCCTTCCTGCAAATTATTCAACTCTTGATGATGGGATGGTCACATTTGGAGATGGAAGCACCGCTAAGGTAATGGGGTATGGGACTATTATTCTTGGATTAGAAATGCTCAAAAATGAGAATGCTCTCTTGGTAGAAGGGTTGACACACAACCTTCTAAGCATTTCTTAAATATGTGGCAACAAGCATGAGGTTACATTCGACAAGCTATAGTGTAAGATCCTGGACTTATCAAGAAAACAAGTTATGAAGGGTCTTCGCACCAGCACTCACTGCTATGTCATAAAAAAAAAATGGTGATCCATATGCCCAGTAACAATTGAGAGTGGAAAACAAGTCGAGGTCATGGCTTCAAGATCCAGATGAATGTGAGAAATGATGCATTTTTGGCAATTATCATAAGATATCTGAGGTTTCTATGCCTTAAAAACTTTTTTTGGATAAACATTCTGATGTTTATAATCTTAGATGGTACAACTGTTCTTGTATACTGAAGCTGACATGAAAATATTTAAAGATATACATGTATGGAAGATTATCGAAGACTGGAGATAACTTGTCCCATCTTTCCTCTCGATAAATGAATCATTGGATCGAACGAATCATCTGCACAAAATCGATCCCATCAATGACCTTTCGAGAATCTGAAACGTCGGGTCGATTTGTTTTCCCTCAAACTCATCGTTGATAACATCAATTAAGGGTATATCGATAGAAGTTGGGCGAGCATAGCATTTCTTCTTCCAGAGCATTTTTCCTCTCTTGGTTAGCTATTTTTCCTTCAAAGTTTCAATGTCTAAAGACAAGTCTTGCTCTCATACAAAGTGCCTCAACTAGAAACAAGCAAGGTAAGAAAAATGTAACTGCCTCATATTCATTTCAAGATCTAGAAATCATGGCAAAACGAGTTGTTCATAGTAAATGTGTTGAACCCGTTGGGATCATCAATCTCTTGGAACTGATCGGATGGGGTATTATCGTGAATGTTGGAAGGGAATTTCAACATAATCTCTTGTACATCAATTTCTGAACTTAATGTACAATGTTGACAATAATCCTTCATTCATTTCAATTACTGTCAATAAATTGGATTAAGCACATCACTCCCAGACTGATAAGTCGTCTGGATGGTGTAGAAGTTACTAGGATACTCGTGTCGGAACGAAATATGAATAGTTTTGGTGTATGGGGAGAAGTTACTCAACGGAACTACGATCCCCAGAAATGCAGAGAATGTTCTTCATGTCAAATATTCAATCCTGCATACAAAATTCTTCACAGCATTTTCAATACAAATGTCTATCCCTGTGAAGTCTCTAGGAACATGTTGCCTCCATACATTCTAAATGTGTTGTATGATGCTCATCTTGGTATTTACGTCTGCCTACCCACTCTCATTCTTCAACAATTAATTCGGGTGTTTTCAAATGAATCCATCACTACACTTCCATTCATGTGTCTTGTGACCAAGCTATCACGTCAATTTAGGCTGCCTCCTACTAACGATCTCCCACACTCGCGTATTTGGTATAATCAAGAAGACATTTGCAATATCATTGCCAATGCGCCTTGTGGTGGAGTCAATTCAAGCTCAGATAAAGACTATTCTGTTCACAGCTCCGTCTCTAACAAAAATATTATGGCCGTCATCAATCAAAACACTATACACAATCTGCTGGGTAGACAATCCTACATGATGAAATGACTGGATAAGTGTGAAGTCCATCTACTGGAGATCAAAACCATGCTGGTCACTCTACAACATGATACATAGCAAATTCTGAACAGGATAATAGAGGTTGTTGATTGTCTAATAGAGTGTCCAATGCATCACAGACCTGAATTCTCACTGAAATGCTGAGGGCATCAATATCTGTTTGAATGCTCCTTGCTCATGCATAGGTATGGTGCATTACTAAAGCTCAATTATTTTTGGATTAAAAATCTCTGAGTAAAGAAGACTTAGTCTTTTGATGGTTTTCTGTTCTTCTACTGTTGTCTGGGGCAGTATGAGTGTTGAATATTTTGTTAAATATGGTTGAATGTAATTCTCACTGTTCCTGCCATACTATCATATGTGCTCTCCTGGTTTATCTCCTGTCTGATATAGAATGCATGTGTTTTTCATGATTACCTTATCTGGTCATATCAATGCTTTATTTATCATGCCTCTATATCTTCTGAAACTGATGTATGCTCTATACTAATTTTCTCTATATAAATCTATATCTGATGGTTCTCCCATATTCTTAAACTCTTCAGTCAATATCACTTGCTATATCTTTGTTAATGACTGACAAAAAGGGGGAGAAAAATTACAAACACCCCTGTGAAAAATTGGATATTTGTGCTCTATTTATTGCAGGTGTTAAGGGGAGCAGCCACAACAAGAAAGGGGGAGTTTTGAATTAAGGGGGAGAATTTATTGGGTGTGTACATGGGTGATTTGAATTTATAAAATTGTGTTAATACATGTACATACAATTTGGGATGTATCTGTCTAGATATGTTCCTAGGGTGTTTTGGGTATTTTGTCACGTAATTGACAAAGGGGGAGATTGAAAGTGTACCTACTATGTGCCCTGGTTTGTCAATTACGTTGTAAGTTGAGTCAGTCGGACAACAGCGTCTAACAGAAAAATCAGGTCAAAGCGTCTGCCTTAACTGGATGTGTGGAAGCTCGCCATAGGTAAATCATAGCCTCACATCCCATGTCCCAAAACACCAGGTGATTAAAACCATTAAAAAGAACTAGAACATCTTAGCTTTTTTGTAGAAATTTTTTTTTATCAAATAGAAAAATTCTTAAGTTTTTCTTACACTGTCGATTATATCGATTCCCCTTTCAATATGATCGACCAGCTCTATTGATGTCCTCGGCATCTCAAATCGATACAATCGAGTGAGGACAAAAAGCGTCCAGCAATCAAACAATCATCTAGACGATTTATCGATATATCGACTGGTGAGTCGATATCATCGATATTCGAATATCAATACTATCGGAAGAGGATCGATAATATCGACAGACTGTTTTTTGGTACCCCTGTTTTTCTAAAGAAAACCAACATAAGCTTCAATATATCGATGACTGGCCGATTCAATCTGAACTCAAATATCGATCATATCGGAAGTCAGTCGATCATATCGATTGTGGGCGCTTGTTTTCTTCAACATAAATTTTAGGTTGTTTTTAATGTTGATCGGGGTGTCAGTCGATAAATTGATATTCATATGTCGATCATATCGAGACCTTGACGATTGGATCGAAATCGGACAGAAACCGTCCAGCAAGCTTATAGTAAATCTATACGATTTATCGATCCCATCGACACGGTCTCCGATATCATCAATATACAAATTTCGATGACATCGACTGTTCCCCGATCATATCTGTAGAACTTGAAATTCTTCAAGACTTCTCTCTTGTTTTCACCCGTGGATAGATCGATCCATATCTCGATAGGATCGGAGTTCGAAATTCGATAACATTGATGTGTGTATCGATCCCATCGACCAGTTGGCGAAAGGTTTCCAAAAGTGAAATGACATTTGAGTTTGAATCATTGAGTGGTCTATCGATACAATCGAGTGTATACGCTTGATCATATCAACGGTTGCTCGATAATATCGAACTCTGTCATAAATATGACCGTTTATATCCGTTGAAACCTTTTCCCTATAAATAGAGAGATTAGTCTTTATTGCTGTGAGAGAAAGTAGAGAGTGCTTTTGAGAGTTTTAACCTTCCTATCATTTACCTTAAGCCCTTTCTCTCGGGAAGTTCATCCTCCAATCCTCCCTCATCATTGATATTTCATAGAGTGGATTGGGGAATGAACTTCCGCATTCAAGGATCCTCCAGCTACTATCTTAATGGCAAATCATTAAGCTGGGATGCCTTGAATGCATAGATGATTGGAATCACTCTATCTTCCTTAGAGGAAAATCTTTAGAGAGTGGTACTCCATCATAACCTTGGCCCAACCTAAACCTAGCGTAGGTACATCTTTCTGTTGGGGATCAAGGGAGCTGAAGACTCTTCATCAACAAGAAGGAGATCTTCATCACTACGCAAAAAGGGACTCATCAACTTATCTGTAAGTACTAAGAGTCCAGAGGACATTTATGATCATTCCTTTTTAGGATTGGGTCATAGGTGTTGCTCATCATTTGAAGTCCTCGAAGGAGGCCTCCGACGGGAGTGTACGTGCGGGGTGCGTTATGTGGACCCTTGCTCTATGGAGAGCATAAACATCTGGTTGGGAGTACGCCAGCAAAACTCCAGGGTTAGAGTTGAACCGAGTAGAAACCTCTGGGTGTGTTGTGTGGACCCTTGCTCTGTGTAGGCGTAAACATCTGGTTAGGAGTACGCCAGCAAAACTCCAGGATTTGAGGTGAACCGAGTAGAAACCTCTGTAAAGATTGAAAGTGAACCTGATTTAAAACCTTAGGTTTGAGGTAAACCATGGGAAACCTCCTTAGTGAAATTCGGTCACTCAAGGGTTGAGTGTGGAAGCCAGTAGTGGAGTAGACAAGTAGTCGAACCACTATAAAATGACTGTGTTTGAGATTGATATTGTCATTCATTTATGTGATTGCTCTACATGCCTTTATATATGATTATCTGAAATCACATCTTGTGCACACACAGTCATATCCATCACAATCTGATTCATAAAGTTGTTTATCTTATAAGAAGTTTGTGATTGGATCCTCTATCAGGCTTGGAAGCTAGTAGAGTTAATTTTTGAGTAATCCTAATCTGTACTCTTTGATAGGATTAGTGTGATAGGATTGAAATATAACTTGTAAATCTTTAAAAAGTCCCATTCACCCCCCTCTAGGATATATTGACATATTCCTACTTCAACTCAAGTGGTCTTCACCGCTATTTCAATCCATAGCTAAAGCGTGCACGAGCCAAAAAGCTGAAAAAGCAGGGGCATTTTTGACCTGAGAAATGGGGCCGTACATCTAGGGCTTATTCGTGGGAGCTCAAAATAAGTGGGCTTATTTTTGGGAATGGGCCATAAATGGGTCGTACAGTAGGAAATTTCTCAAAATTTCCTACACAAGTGCATTGTGGTAGGAAAGAAGGCATGGTATCACAAGTTGTGGTGGTCTACGAATGGTCGGTGTCACATTTCTTAGCCGAAACAACTTATCAGTGGGACTAGCGACCAAGACCAAATTAGTCATCTGGTGGACCAGAGCATGGAAATGGAAGGTGCATGGCCATTAAAACTAAGGCTGTCAATGAGCCACTGGTCAGTCGGCTCCCAAGCTTGATGCTAGACTTGGGTTTAAATACCTAGCCCTAGAGTTGGGCTGTGCCTAAAATCCCGAGGGCTGGACTTGGTGGGCCATACCATCTAAAATCATGTGAAGACATGCTTAAAACATATAAAAGCACTTGGTGGGGCCCACCTGAAATTTGGATGCATCTAAAACTTGTTCTGACCCGTCATCCAAGTGAGACACACACAATGGACGAGCTGGATTTATGAACCGCATCTGAGCAGGCCCAAAAAATGATTAAGAATGTTTTAATGGGAGGGTAACCTCTCTCAACTGTTGTATGTGGTGTGACCCGCCTAAGTCATGGATTGACTTGATTTTTAAGCATGTGGCCCACCGTGGTATCACAAGTTGTGGTGCTTTATGAATGGTCGGTCTCACATTTCTTAGTCAAAACAACTTGCCAATGGGACAAGTGACCAAAACCGGATCAGTCGTTTGGTGGACCATAGCATCGAAATGGAAGGGCATGGCCATTAAAATTAAGGTTATCAATGACCCGGTTGGTCAGTCGCAGTACCAAAAAACTGAGCAAAGGCTACGGATAAAAGTCGTAGCTAAATGCTTGTGGCTACGGATAAAAGCCATAGCTTTTGGCTACGGATAAAAGCCATAGAAACAATAGGTACGGATTAAATTCGTACCAATACATTCCGTAGCTTTAAAGTATATACAACTACGGATTATATTTGTGATAAAAGTAGAGCAAGAACAGTAGCAATAAGCTAAAATTAGCAATAGCTATGGTTTTGCGATAAAGGGCTACGGTTAATAACCGTAGCTAATACTATTTTTAAAAAAAAATAATTAAGAAAATATAATAATGGCATCTCTTACCATTGTAGTACATGCTCTGATAGATCAACTCATATAAGCTAATATAGATATATACTTCATAGTTAAATCATTCATTCATTCCATCAAACACAATCATTCATTCATTCAATCAAACACAATCATTCATTCATTCCATCAAATACAATCATTCATTTTAATCCATTCACAAAAGTACAATGCTAACATAATAGTTATATATCTATTTAAAGTTCTCATTGATAGTAAGATCCAATGCCTTCTTGCAGCCAAATAGCTTCTCAACAATCGCATGCGAGAACTCCACAGATGTGCCTCTACTAGTTACCAATTCGTCATCAACTAACACCCTATTCTCAGATTCGCTTTGATCCGAAAGCTTACTACACATGGCTGAAAATCAATTTTATCATACAAACAATGTAGTCATATGAAAAAGCTATGCCTCAAAACTGAAAAACTAAATTATAGAGAAAGACAACGACGAGATGACATAAAAAAGAAAGACAATACTTAGGATCATACACTGATCTTCTCATTTCTGAACAAGCAAAATCTGCAATAGCCAAAGACAAAATAAACATTAACTATTGAAAATACCAACTAATATAGGTATAGCAATACCAACCAAATTTGCAAAAGCAGAATAGATCAACCATTTCAGCTAAACTCAGCCAATGAATTGGGTAGAGTCATTCACATGGTCAAGGTGTCCATTAGTAAAAGTTAGGGCGCTTCAAAACTCCCACCTCTAGTGGGGAAAGTAATGCCTTCAACCAGGACACTACATATGTTAACCCAAACATTTTCCAATTATCAAACTTAAATGTTAAATCATGAAGTCAAGCTGAGCTTACAGGCTTTTGAATTATGGTTGACAGTAATGTAATTCCAATTCCAAACCCAACCCCTAATATTAATACTGAAGAAGGTAACCCCAATTTGATCATTTTCAGTTCAGACATTAATCACAATTCAATCAGATACAATAGAGAAATAAACCCTAATATTTAATGAATTTCAGTTAATTTTCTCCTTTCTTGTTCTCGTATTTAACAAATTTGGATTTATTTTTTGTCCTTCTAATGGTAGGAAAAGAAAATAAAGAAAGAATTATATATGGTTGTAGAATAGAAAATCACTAGAAAGATGAAAGGAAAAAAAAAATCACAATTGTCACATCGCATACCACATTGTACTTTCTGGATAGTGAATGTTTACATTCTCATATGTTTGAAGGTGATCTCCTGGTTTCATGTTTCCTGTATTTAATTGAAATGTACGCTAGTGGAAACAAAATTTGGTGAGTGGCAAAATAATTTTTAGTTATCAATAGAAAAGGAAAATCTTTCTATTGAGTTTTTATGTGACATATGAAGAGATTGTGTGTGCATGTGGGGTGTTTGATGAAATTCCTAAGAGGAATCTGGCACTGGCCCCACCTGTTCCCAGCTCCCTTGATCCTTGATGTGGTGGAGTTTGTTTGGACAGCTGCCCGCTATTGGAGATGAGCCTATGCAAAAGTATGTTTACAAGTAATTGATTGAGTAAATATTCAAACAAGCTCATATCTAACAACAGCCTGACAGTATCTAATCACCATCCAACAAATTGTGACAGAGTATCGTTGAGTTGGATGCAGATTGCATGGTGACTCCAACGCCACAACTAAAGTGGTGTTGGGGCATGGTAGCATGTGATTGGGCCAAGACTCCTCTCAAAGATGAGCCTGGTCAAGTACGTACTCAACCTAACAACTCAGAAACATGTTTGGTATGGGCTCCATTTCTGACCGCAGCTCATGGCCACCATTGAGCTATTTGGTGTTGGGTCACCATGCAATCTATGTCCAAGTTGAGTCAGAACTAAGCCTTGCTCAACAACAAATATCTATGGGATATGGCAGCCTCTGAGATGGGAGGTTGCACTTAGAATATAAACGAAAGACATCCATTCATTTCAAGGGGTACCATGCCATAGAAAACCATGGATAGAATGAATAAAACGGTTGGCCAATGGATTTAATCAAATGTAATGTGTAGCCGTCATGATGAAAGTATCCATTTTTTGCACTCGAGTTCTCAAGGTGGGACCTACATTTTAAACAGCTACAGCTTAGATGTTGTATACATGGGACACATTGGCTGTACCCGTTCAACGGACATTAAAAGTTAGTGTAAAACGCTCCTAAAAAAAGGAATTATAACATTCCATTGGGCTGCATCTCCATTAGGGTGATGCATCTTGGGTTTCATCAAAAACCACATTTGCAAATTGGATTTGTAGTTTAGGTTGAGTTAGGTGGTGTTATGCTTAGGCTTAAAGTCATCTTCAAGCAGCCCAAACCTAATAAACATGAGTCACTATGCCAAAACAGTGAAAAAAGGATGGTTGAAAACCGTCTCAAAAGGCCAAAAAGGACGGTCCTGGACCGTCGCAACGACCGTCAAATTTTGACGAGTCGTATTTTTTGAAGGACGGCCATAAACCGTCTCTAAAGAAGGACGGTCATGGACTGTCTCTAAGAAGGACGGTCATAGACCGTCTATAATGATACGTAATTAGTGGACTTATATGAAACTAAAAAGGACGATCTATGACCGTCTGTAAAAAGGACGGTCCTAGACCGTCCATAAGAAGGATGGCCCATGACCATCAATAAAAAGGACGGTTATAGACCATCTCGTATGACTTACAAAAAGACGGTCGTAGACCATCTCTTATGAACTAGAAAAGGACGGTCTATGATCGTGTCATGAACCGTCTCTTATGAGCCTGAAAAGGACGGTCATGGACCGTCTCTTATGAACCTGAAAGGATGGTCGTAAACCGTCTTTTAAAAGGACGGTCTTCAACCATCTCGTATTTCCATATACACCTGTTACAACATCGTATTCTTCCTGATATACAGCTGTTATATAATATATTTCATCATTCACATTCACATTCATTTAAACCCAAACATAAACTACATTCATCCAAACATAAACTACATCCATCCAAACACAAACAATCTTTTTCACATTACATTCATCCATGCATAAATACGCTCACACCAACCTTGCAAAACTCCAAATCATGAGCCAAAATACCAAACAGTTTCTCATCTAACAAAAACCAAAACTTAATCATAATATTCATACTCTATAGAGACTCCCAAGGTGAATAATTACCTATAAAATATGATGCGATGAGGCTTCTGTTCCGTTTCTTGCCAGAATGCAATCAGTTGTTCTCTGCCAAATACCATAGATATTCTTTAAACACTGAATTCGAACACTTTCACCAAAGATCATACAAAAACAGAGGAGAAAAAGACTTATCGGATCATCCCTTTGTTCATAGAACCTCTCTGAAGATCCTACACAACTTGAAAAAGATTTCTTATTAGCTCTTGCCGATGCGTTAAGGTTAAGGTTAAGGTTATAGGTTATAGTATATAGATTTAGGTTTAGGTTTAAGTTAAGGTTTAGGTTTAGGTTTAGGTTATAGGTTATAGTATATAGGTTATAGCTTCAGGGAATTGAGAATAGGTTAAGGTTTAGGTTTAGGAAATCGAGTTTGGGTTCGGGATGGGGTTTAGGTTTGGGTTTTCAAGTTTACGTTTACGTTAAGGATAGGGAATTGAGATTAGGATTAGGTGTAGGTATAGGTTTAAGGATTTGAGAATACATTTCGGTTTTAGGTTTAAGTTTAGGTTTTAGGCTTCGGTTTAGGTTATAGGTTTAGGTTATAAGTGCAGGTTATAGGTTTAGGTTTAGGTTAGGTTATAGGTTAAGGTTTAGGGAATTGAGAATAGGTTAAGGTTTAGGTTTAGGAAATCGGATTCGGGTTCGAGATCAGGTTTAGGTTTGGGTTTTCAAGATTAGGTTTAGGTTTAGGTTAGGGAGTTGAGATTAGGATTAGGTGTAGGTCTAGGTTTAGGGATTTGAGAATGCATTTAAGTTTTAGGTTTAGGAAATCGGGTTCGGGTTCGGGATCGGGTTTTAGGTTTGGGTTTTCAAGTTTAGGTTTAGGTTTAGGTTAGGGAGTTGAGATTAGGATTAGGTGTAGGTTTAGGTTTAGAGATTTGAGAATACATTTAGGTTTTAGGTCATAGGTTTTGGGTTAGGTTAAGGTTGTAGGTTTAGGTTAAGGTTATAAGCTATAGGTTTAGGGAATTAAGAATAGGTTAAGGTTTAGGTTTAGAAAATCGGGTTCAAGTTCGGGATCGGGTTTAGTTCTAGGTTTTCAAGTTTAGGTTTAGGTTTAGATTAGGGAGTTGAGATTAGGATTAGGTGTAGGTTTAGGTTTAAGGAGTTGAGAATACATTTAGATTTTAGGTTTACGTTTGGGTTTTAGGTTAAGGTTAAGGTTAGGTTATATGTTATAGGTTAAGGTTTTAGGTCATAGGTTTTGGTTTAGGTTAAGTTTATAGGTTTAGGTTTAGGTTTAGGTTAAGGTTTAGGTTTAAGTTATAAGATATTGGTTTAGGGAATTGAGAATAGGTTAAGGTTTAGGTTTAGGAAGTCGGGTTCGGGTTCGGGATCGGGTTTAGGTTTGGGTTTTCCAATTTAGGTTTAGGTTTAGGTTAGGGAGTTGAGATTAGGATCAGGTGTAGGTTTAGGTTTAGGGATTTTGAGAATACATTTAGGTTTTAGGTTTAGGTTTAGGTTATAGGTTAAGGTTTAGGTTTAGGTTTAGGTTTCAGTTATAAGCTATAGGTTAAGGGAATTGAGAATAGGTTAAGGTTTAGGTTTAGGAAATCGGGTTCGAGTTCAGGATCGGGTTTAGGTTTGGGTTTTCAAGTTTAGGTATAGGTTTAGGTTAGGGAGTTGAGATTAGGATTAGGTGTAGGTTTAGGTTTAGAGATTTGAGAATACATTTAGGTTTTAGGTCATAGGTTTAGGTTTTAGGCTTAGGTTTAGGTTATAGGTTTAGGTTTAGGTTATAAGTGTAGATTCTAGGTTTAGGTTTAGGTTAGGTTATAGGTTTATGTTTAGGGAGTTGAGAATACATTTAGGTTTTAGGTTTAGATTTAGGTTATAGGTTATAGGTTAAGGTTTAGGTTTTATGTTTAGGTTAAGGTTAGGTTATAGGTTATAGGTTAAGGTTTTAGGTCATAGGTTTTGGTTTAGGTTAAGTTTATAGGTTTAGGTTTAGGTTATAAGCTATAGGTTTAGGGAATTGAAAATAAGTTAAGGTTTAGGTTTAGAAAATTGGGTTCGGGTTTAAGATCGGGTTTAGGTTTGGGTTTTCAAGTTTAGGTTTAGGTTTAGGTTAGGGAGTTGAGATTAGGATTAGGTGTAGGTTTAGGTTTAGGGATTTGAGAATACATTTAGGTTTTAGGTCATAGGTTTAGGTTTTGGGCTTAGGTTTAGGTTATAGATTTAGGTTTAGGTTATAAGTGTAGGTTTTAGGTTTAGGTTTAGGTTAGGTTATAGGTTTATGTTTAGGGAGTTGAGAATATATTTAGGTTTTAGGTTTAGGTTAGGTGTAGATTTTAGGTTTTAGGTTAAGGTTTAGGTTTTATGTTTAGGTTAAGGTTAGGTTATAGGTTATAGATTGTAAGACCCGTATTTTAGTCCGTACCGTTTTATAGACTTCCGCAGTTTTACCGGTCGAATTCCGGCAACCTTCTACCCTTAATCGATATTTGCGCGTGACCCTGATTCATACGCCGTCAACCCGAGTCGACTCAACCCAAGACCACTACCATAGCGACCGCGCCATCGCTGCGGTTCTGATGCTGCGACTTGCGCGTCGAGGTGATACCCTGGTCAAGAGATGTGGGCCAACGTTCGGTGCGAGGAAAATGTCACACGTTGTGAAACTCAAGAGAATCTCTACGATGTGTCACATCAATCCCATCAATCCCATTAATCAATCAATCCATCACATGTCAAGTACATGTCAAGTACACATCACTTTCACCCTTTCCCAAGCAAGCCACAAAAGTCCTCCATGTCCATACTTTTCTTACACAAATGCCTCAAAAGTCAAGAAATGCTTACACAAGCTATGCCTTTCTTACATAAAAGGCCACAAAAGTCAAGGTTTTCTTACACACCCATCACTCACCACATCCATCCATCACCCATCTCTCTCTTCCTTTATAACTCTCTCTCTCTTTCTCATTTCAAACTCATTTCCAAGCAACCAAACCACCTCCATACGTTGGAGTTCTCCAAGCTGTCCAAAAACTCTAAGGTGGCCCACTTTCCTACCCCATCATCTCCCATCCTAGCCATCCAAACCTCATCTCATCCATTGAAATCAAGGCTAAGGAGCTAAGGAGCCCATAGGAGCAAGAAGATCGAACGGTAGGTGCCTTTATAGGGTAGTTTTTCTTATTTTTATGATGGGCCAAGTGAGGCCCACTGATCCATGGTGTGGATCTCACTTGGGACCCTAAGTTGTGGCCGATGGACCACTTTAATCATCATGATCATCCATGATGGGCCCATTCTCCATGGACCCCATCATGATGTTTATTTTATTGCATTAGGAAGGTCATCTAGACCGTCCATATTGGTGGGGAAAGGATCCCCACCGTTGATTTTTGATTTAGGTAGTCCCATGTGTAAAGGGACTCATTTGATTGTATGATTTCTTCAAGAGAGGGCTCATAGTGGCGGAGCCCTCCATCACAAAGCGTGTCCCACTTTATCTCTCTCTCTCCCTCTCTTTTCTTTTAATTATTTGTTTTGTGTGATGAAATGGCCTTATGGCCTACTTGGATGGACCCCACCATGGAGCATGTATTGGATCCAAACCATCTAAAGGAGGGGCCCACTTTACACATGTATTGTAACCTCACCACCTCACCATGGGGTGGCCCAAATGTATTTGATAAGGCCAAAAAAAAGAAAAAGGGGAAAAGAAAAACGTCCAAGGACGTCGTTGGACGTGGGTTGGGGAAAGCACAAATATAAGCTTGTTTCTAAGCATTTGGATGACCCACTCACCTAGGCCCCACCTTGATGTTTGTATCCAATCCATACTGTTCATCCTATTCCTTAGACCGTTTCAGGCGTTGAGCCAAGAGTTGGGGTTGATTGGAAGATCTGGTGGGCCATAGCGTTGGAGATTACATCACCACCATTCAAAAATCATTTTCCTATTTTATTTTATTTTCTAAACACAAAAAAAAAAATCCTATATTAGACTCATTGGGATGGTCTTGAGCCGAGGAAGCCAATGGACGGGGTGGATCCAGTTAATGTGGGCCTCAGATGTGAAAAACCCCAAAAAAATGGGTTTTCTATTTTGTTAAAAAAATGATGGCAGAGGCAGAGCCTCTGGCCTCTGATGCTGCGTGCAGCGCGTGGGCAGGCGGACGCCAGGGGCCACGGCCCCCATTTGGGCCCCACCATGATGTGTATTTTCCCATCCAATCCATTCACATGATGGGTCTCTTGCCGAAGGAGGCCCCCTTAAATTTTCAGCTGCATCCATACCTCAGGTGGCCCACATTGCAAGGAACAATGGGATTGAACCTCTACCTTTGGAACCTTTTTGTGCCACATAAGTTTTTGGATCGAGATGAAACTTGTGTTTTTCCCTTCACTAGGGTCCGTGTGATCTTGATCACAGGTTGGACAGTGAATAACATTCGGTGGAACTATGTGGGGCCATATTTGAAGTGTGCGCGGTCCAGGCCGTCCAGGGCCTGGACGATCTTGTAATATTTTTTATATATATTATATATACTATATTATATTATATTATATATGTTATATACATTGTACCATCGTCCAGGCCGTCCAGGGCGTGGACATGGTTATAGTATATTATTTTATATATAATATACATTATATTATACATATATATATATATATATATATATATTATTCATTATATAATATAGAATTCATGTGGGCCCCCACCTTTGATGCAGGTCTTGCATCCAATCTGTCCATCCATTCTAAAGCTCATTTATGAAATGAGTCAAAGAATGGGCCAGATCCATAGTCCGAGTGGACCCCACCTTAACATACTATAAGGCCTGTGAGATTGGACCCATTTGATGTATTCCAAGGACCATGGGATAAGGCCCATTTGATGTAATTTAAGGTCCAAGGGATTGGACCCAATTGATGTGTTATAAGGCCTATGGATTCAGGCCCATTCGATATATAAGGCCTATGGATTTAGGCCCATTTGATTTATATAAGGCCTATAGGATTAGGCCCATTTGTTATGTATAAGGTTCATGAGATTAAGCCCATTTGGTGTAATCTAATGCCCACGGGTTATGACCCATTGCAATGCACATAAGGCCCATTGGTGTGGTTCATTTATGTGGCTCATTTGATGAGTAAAAGGCCCATATGATATGGCCCATTTGATGTATTTAAGGCCCAATGGGATGTATCTAAGGTCCATTGCAATGTGTGAGCCCAACACAGATTAAGTAGCGATGTTTACAAAGATCGTGCCTTGGGAGCAATGTTAGTTTGATGTCCACATTGCGAGTGTAATGTTGGTTGGATGTCCACATTACGACTCTCCTTAGGGCCCATTGCTAGGCTCGTACTTATTGCGTATAGGTCGTCCAGGCCCAACTGCATTGTAAGGATAGTTCATCTCATTATAACGTGTTTAGTATAGTTCCATGACTCATGATCATACGCATCATATGTATGCTTGACATGAGAATTGACTGATCATAGCATATGCCTTCGGGCAGGTTGTTTATGGGCTCCCGGTTAGGCGGTGTTGCCCTACATGAGTGCACGATATGCGCAAGATTTGTTGCATGACTGAATAGCATGATTCATGTATTTCGCTTCTATGTGACATGGTTATTGTACGCCCTAACGACATCGGGGCCATAGCCTCCACAGGCGTATCGTGGTTGGCAAGAGTGGATACCGAAAATCTTGTTCTACATAGGGTGCTATAGATATCCCTGGGTGAAAGTTTCTAAACCCTTATGGTACCAAGAGGTTGTTCCAACGTCTAGACCGAGTGAGTAGATGAGCGTTGAGTGCCGATTACCAGATGGTTGCGCTCTCCACTGTGTTGTGGACAGTTGGAAGGGGGTGCGGCCTTACCCGCTAGAGAGTAGGGGGCAAAGCTAGGCTGAGTTTGACCAGCTCAAGGAATGGGTCCGCTATCGACGAGTCGGGTCCGATATTGGCAGACGGATAGTGAGGTCTCTTCCACTTACCCTATTGCGCGCGATGAGGCGGCAATCTGGTTTAGAGTGTACTAGACCCCGGTGATATCCCAGATTTGAGTTATATTGATAAGTGGACATAAATGAGGATTTGTATGCTTGAGTTGCATTTCACATAGCATGGCCTTGGTATGGCCGATATCATTCATGTCTTGCATCGCATAGCCTTGGTACAGCTCATAATATTATGGATCCATCTATATATTCCGTATTACTTTGATATTGCATGATCATATTACTACCTTGCGCACACACTTTCACCACCCTCTAAGCTTTCTATAAGCTTATGCACGACCGTTGCGTGCAGGTGACTTTGGGGCGCAGCAACGCTGAGGCAGGAGCACGTTGCAGATCATTTTTAATTTTTTGTTCTTTACCATTGTATTTCCCTTTATGCTCATTATACTTGTAAAGTTTTTTATCATAGTGGAAATGTAATGGAGTTCTTGGTTGTTGTTTGTGGGTTATGCCTTTGGTTATGCTTATTACGAATCAAACTGACATTGAAAATCCTCCTCGTAGTATCCCAGGATCGGAATCTGGTGAATGGGCGCTAGGAGCTGAGAATGGGGTTCTACGGAGGCTGTCTGCGCCGGATTCGGAGATCGAGAATTTTGTGAGCCCGATTTTTGAGTTTGGGGCATGACATATGTTAAGGATTTAGGTCATAAGTTTTGGTTTAGGTTAAGTTTATAGGTTTAGGTTTAGGTTAAGGTTTAGGTTTAGAGAATTGAAAATAGGTTAAGTTTTAGGTTTAGGAAATCAGGTTCGGGTTCGTGATTGGGTTTAGGTTTAGGTTTTCAAGTTTAGGTTTAGGTTTACGTTAGGGAGTTGAGATTAGGATTAGGTGTAGGTTTAAGTTTAGAGATTTGAGAATACATTTAGGTTTTAGGTCATAGGTTTTGGTTTAGGTTAAGTTTATAGGTTTAGGTTTAGGTTTAGGTTATAAGCTATAGGTTTAGGGAATTGAAAATAGGTTAAGGTTTAGGTTTAGAAAATCGGGTTCGGGTTTGGGATCGGGTTTAGGTTTGGGTTTTCAAGTTTAGGTTTAGGTTTAGGTTTAGGTTAGGGAGTTGAGATTAGGATTAGGTGTAGGTTTAGGTTTAGGGATTTGAGAATACATTTAGGTTTTAGGTCATAGGTTTAGGTTTTAGGCTTAGGTTTCGGTTATAGGTTTAGGTTTAGGTTATAAGTGTGGGTTATAGGTTTAGGTTTGGGTTTCCAAGTTTAGGTTTAGGTTTAGGTTAGGGAGTTGAGATTAGGATTAGGTTTAGGTTTAGGTTTAGGGATTTGAGAATACATTTAGGTTTTAGGTTTAGAAAATTGGCCTCGGGTTCGGGATCGGGTTTTAGGTTTGGGTTTTCAAGTTTAGGTTTAGGTTTAGGTTAGGGAGTTGAGATTAGGATTAGGTGTGGGTTTAGGTTTAGAGATTTGAGAATACATTTAAGTTTTAGGTCATAGGTTTTGGTTTAGGTTAAGGTTATAGGTTTAGGTTAAGGTTTAGGTTTAGGTTATAAGCTATAGGTTTAGGGAATTGAGAATAGGTTAAGGTTTAGGTTTAGAAAATCGGATTTGGGTTTGGGATCGGGTTTAGTTTTGGGTTTTCAAGTTTAGGTTTAGGTTTAAGTTAGGGAGTTGAGATTAGGATTAGGTGTAGGTTTAGGTTTAGGTTTAGGAGTTGAGAATACATTTAGGTTTTAGGTTTAGGTTTAGGTTTTAAGTAATAGGTTAAGGTTTAGGTTAAGGTTAGGTTATAGGTTATAGGTTAAGGTCTTAGGTCATAGGTTTTGGTTTAGGTTAAGTTTATAGGTTTAGGTTTAGGTTTAGGTTAAGGTTTAGGTTTAGGGATTTGAGAATACATTTAGGTTTTAGGTTTAGGTTTAGGTTTAGTTTTAGGTTTCGGTTATAAGCTATAGGTTTAGGGAATTGAGAATAGGTTAAGGTTTTGGTTTAGGAAATCGGGTTTAGTTTTGGGTTTTCAAGTTTAGGTTTAGGTTTATGTGAGGGAGTTGAGATTAGGATTAGGTGTAGGTCTAGGTTTAGGGATTTGAGAATACATTTAGGTTTTAGGTCATAGGTTTAGGTTTTAGGCTTAGGTTTAGGTTATAGGTTTAGGTTTAGGTTATAAGTGTAGGTTCTAGGTTTAGGTTTAGGTTATGTTATAGGTTAAGGTTTAGGAAATTGAGAATAGGTTAAGGATTAGGTTTAGGAAATCGAGTTTGGGTTCGGGATCGGGTTTAGGTTTGGGTTTTCAAGTTAGGTTTAGGTTGAGGTTAGGGAGTTGAGATTAGGATTAGGTGTAGGTTTAGGTTTAGGGATTTGAGAATACATTTAGGTTTTAGGTTTAGGAAATCAGGTTTGGGTTCGGGATCGAGATCGAGTTTTAGGTTTGGGTTTTCAAGTTTAGGTTTAGGTTTAGGTTAGGGGGTTGAGATTAGGATTAGGTGTAGGTTCAGGTTTAGAGATTTGAGAATACATTTAGATTTTAGGCCATAGATTTTGGTTTAGGTTAAGGTTATAGGTTTAGGCTAAGGTTTTGGTTAAGGTTTAGGTTTAGGTTTAGGTGATAAGCTATAGGTTTAGGGAATTGAGAATAGGTTAAGGTTTAGGTTTAGGAAATCGGGTTCGGGTTTGGTATCAGGTTTAGGTTTGGGTTTTCAAGTTTAAATTTAGGTTTAGGTTAGGGAGTTGAGATTAGGATTCGATGTAGGTTTAGGTTTAGGGATTTGAGAATACATTTAGGTTTTAGGTTTAGGAAATCGGGTACGGGTTCGGGATTCGATTTTAGGTTTAGGTTAGGGAGTTGAGATTAGGATTAGGTGTAGGTTTAGGTATAGAGATTTGGGAATACATTTAGGTTTTAGGTCATAGGTTTTGGTTTAGGTTAAGGTTATAGGTTTAGGTTAAGTTTAGGTTTAGGTTATAAGCTATAGGTTTAGGGAATTGAGAATAGATTAAGGTTTAGGGTTAGAAAATCGGGTTTGGGTTCAGGATTGGGTTTAGTTTTGGGTTTTCAAGTTTAGGTTTAGGTTTAGGTTAGGGAGTTGAGATTAGGATTAGGTGTAGGTTTAGGTTTAGGGAGTTGAGAATACATTTAGGTTTTAGGTTTAGGTTATAGGTTGAGGTTTAGGTTTTAGGTTTTGGTTAAGGTTAGGTTATACGTTATAGGTTAAGTTTTTAGGTCATAGGTTTTGGTTTAGGTTAAGTTTATAGGTTTAGGTTTAGGTTTAGGTTTAGGTTATAAGCTATAGGTTTAGGGAATTGAGAATAAGTTAAGGTTTACGTTTAAGAAATCGTTCGGGTTCGGCATCGAGTTTAGGTTTGGGTTTTCCAGTTTAGGTTTAGGTTTGAGTTAGGGAGTTGAGATAGGGATTAGGTGTAGGTTTAGGTTTAGGGATTTGAGAATACATTTAGGTTTTAGGTTTAGGTTTAGGTTTTAGGCTTAGGTTTAGGTTATAGGTTTAGGTTTAGATTATAAGTGTAGGTTCTAGGTTTAGGTTTAGGTTAGGTAATAGGTTAAGGTTTAGGGAATTGAGAATAGGTTAAGGATTAGGTTTAGTAAATTGGGTTCTGGTTTGGGATCAAGTTTAGGTTTGGGTTTTCAAGTTAGGTTTAGGTTTAGGTTAGGGAGTTGAGATTAGAATTAGGTGTAGGTTTAGGTTTAGGGATTTGAGAATAGGTTAAGGTTTCGGAAATAGAAATCGGGTTCGGGTTCAGGTTCGAGTTCGGGTTCGGGATCGGGTTTAGGTTTGGGTTTTTAAGTTTAGGTTTAGGTTTAGGTTGGGGAGTTGAGATTAGGATTAGGTGTAGGTTTAGGTTTAAGGATTTGAGAATACATTTAGGTTTTAGGTCATAGGTTTTGGTTTAGGCTAAGGTTTAGGTTTAGGTTAAGGTTTAGGTTTAGGTTTAGGTTATAAGCTATAGGTTTAGGGAATTGAGAATGGGTTAGGGATTTGAGAATACATTTAGGTTTTAGGTCATAGGTTTAGGTTTTAGGCTTAGGTTTAGGTTTTAAGCTATAGGTTTAGGTTATAAGTGTAGGTTATAGGTTTAGGTTAGGGATTTGAGAATACATTTAGGTTTTAGGTTAAGGTTATAGGTTTAGGTTTAGGTTTAGGTTAAGGTTTAGGATTAGGTTATAAGCTATAGATTTAGGGAATTGAGAATAGGTTAAGGTTTAGGTTTAGGAAATCGGGTTCGGGTTCGGGTTCGGGATCGGGTTTAGGTTTGGGTTTTCAAGTTTAGGTTTAGGTTTGGGTTTTCAAGTTTAGGTTTAGGTTTATGTTAGGGAGTTGAGATTAGGATTAGGTGTAGGTTTAGGTTTAGGGATTTGAGAATACATTTAAGTTTTAGGTAATAGGTTTAGGTTTTAGGCTTAGGTTTAGGTTATAGGTTTAGGTTTAGGTTATAAGTGTAGGTTCTAGGTTTAGGTTTAGGTTAGGTTATAGGTTAAGGTTTAGGGAATTGAGAATAGGTTAAGGATTAGGTTTAGGAAATCGGGTTCGGGTTCAGGATCGGGTTTAGGTTTGGGTTTTCAAGTTAGGTTTAGGTTTAGGTTAGGGAGTTGAGATTAGGATTAGGTGTAGGTTTAGGTTTAAGGATTTGAGAATACATTTTGATTTTAGGTCATAGGTTGTGGTTTAGGTTAAGGTTTAGGTTATAAGTTATAGGTTTTGGGAATTGAGAATAGGTTAGGGATTTGAGAATACATTTAGGTTTTAGGTCATAGGTTTAGGTTTTATGCTTAGGTTTAGGTTATAAGCTATAGGTTTAGGTTATAAGTGTAGGTTATAGGTTTAGGTTAGGGATTTGAGAATACATTTAGGTTTAGGTTAACGTTATAGGTTTAAGTTAAGGTTTAGGATTAGGTTATAAGCTATAGGTTTAGGGAATTGAGAATAGGTTAAGGTTTAGGTTTAGGAAATCGGGTTCGGGTTCAGGATCGGGTTTAAGTTTGAGTTTTCAAGTTTAGGTTTAGGTTAAGGGTGTGGTACCTACAAATACAGATATAAACACAGCCTGTCCAAATGGCCAGGCCCTTTCAATGTTGTCCATAGGAAATGGACAGCTTCAACATGGTCATAATAGCGGTTCCCACCTTCCAGGGACCCCGGCTCATCCAGATAGCTCCGACGCACATCCGGGTCTGCTCCATTAATTTTGAGCAAATACATAATGTAAGACCCGTATCTTAGCCCGCACCATTATATGTCTTCGCGGTCCTCCCGGTCGAATTTCGACGACCTGCGATCTGCTATCGACATTTGCACGCGATCCTGAGTCATATCTCGTATTTCAGAGTCAGCTCAACTCGAGACTTGTACCCTGACAACCACACTGTCGTCGCGGTTCCGATGCCGCATCTCACGCACCGAGGCGATACCCGGGCCAGGAGATGTGGGCCCGTGTTCAGTTTGAGAAAAATATCGCGTGTTGTAATCCCGAGAGAATCTCTACGACACATCACATCAATCAATCAAAGTACAACCCAGCACTCCATCCCATCCCCAAGTACAACTACCCTCCCCAAAATTCAACACTCTTCTTACACAAGTACACATCTATCACTCACCCATCACACCCATCTCTCTCTCTCTTACACCTCTCTCTCTCATCTCTCTTTCTCATTCTCCCAAGCAACCCATGAGAATCCTTCATCCAAGCTCTATGAGAGAAGCTTGGCATGGCCCACTCCCTACCACCTAATTCCACCCTCTAAAATTAATTTCGACCGTTGAATCGCACCCTTTGGAGCTCTAGGTTGCATTGATGGAAGAAGGATTCCAAGATGATCAAAGGTGGGTGCTTCTTTCTCCCTTTATCCCTCTCTCTTTCAATATTTTGGTGTGATGATATGCCATGTGACCCACCCAGATGTACCCTACCTCAATGTGTGTCTTATCCAACCGTTTAAGCCATGTGGGCCCCACCCTTGGTGATGGAAAACACAAACATCAGATTTATCTAAGTGGGCCACGTCCCTATGGGACCCACCTTAATTGTGTGAAAACCGACGCTGGACGTTTACAAATGAAGTGTGAACGGATAGTGCCGTGTACTCACAGCAAGGCAGTTTGTTTTATTTATTTATTTATTTATTTAAGACTTTTAGGTGGGCCACTCATACAGGCCCCTCCTTGATATTTATGTATGATCTAAGCCATTCATCCCAACCCTTGCATCATTTTAGGTGTTGAGCCAAAAAATGAGACCTATCCAATTATCTGGCCGGCCGTGGCATTAAGAATGCCAGTATTTTTCCGCTAAAACTTGGAAAAATGATTACTAGAGTTCACAAGAAGCTTGGACCCACCCGAAACTTATTTTGGACCCCTAATTTTGTGGGACACATGCAATGGACGGGATAAATCTGGTTAATGTGGGTCCCACCTAGGAAAATAAAAATAAAATATATACATTGCATGCATTTGTTGCCTTGATGTCTAGACTCCTCTGGACGTTCAACATAAAAAAAAAGGTGGGCCCCATTAGCTCCAGTTGTGAACCCTACCATGATGTATGTTCTACATCCATGCCGTTCATTTAATAAGTCTCGTTGAATGATGCGTTGGCTCCAAAAATCAGCCATAAAAAGTCCTCGAATGGCCCACACCATTACCATTCATGCGATGGTATGCCAAACCACATGAAATCAAATGTTGGGGTCCACATGCAGCTTAGACACACCTGAAACTCGGTTTGGACCATTAAATTGGTGAGACACACACAATGAATGGGTTGAATTTTCCTAAGGTGGACCGCACCTACCAAAAACTATAGGATTTCCCGCTTTCAAAAAAAAAAGAAAGAAAGAAAGTGCCGCTGCTGTCAGTGGGCGGACGGACGGACGTGCTGGCCCTCACGGCCCCATCTGTGGGTCCCACCATGATGCGTTTCGTACATCAACACCGTCCATTGTGGGGCCCCCCTTCTAAAAATATCTTGCCCTAAAAATCAGCCGTATACGGAACTCAAGTGGGCCATACCATCTAAAATCATGGGAATACACGCCTAAAACATATAAAATCACCTGGTGGGACCTACTTGAAATTTGGGTATGGTTGAAACTTGGTCTGAACCCTCAGCCAAGTGGGACACACATAATGGGTGGTCTGGATTTGTGGACCACATCACTGTGGGCCCCCTGACTGTGTGGCCTTATAAATAGGTTGGGTGGCAAATGAGCATTACAGAGGGCCCCATGGCCCTGTGACCCTATCAATGGGTTGTATGGAAAATAAGCATCACCGTGGGCCCCTGGCCCACGTAACCTTATGAACAGGTTATTTGGCAAATAAACATTACAGTGGGCCCCCTCCCTAGGCCCATGTGGCCCTATGAACAGTTTGGAGGGAAAATAAACATTTATGTGGGCCCAGGTGGGTGGAAAATAAATAGTACAGTGGGCCCGGGTTGGGTAAAAAATAAATATTACAGTGGGTCCTAGGTCCAGCGACCATATGAACAGGCTTGGATGGAAAATAAACTTTTTTTTTTTGTGGGCCCAAACCCATGAGACCTTATCAACTGGTTGGGTGGAAAATAAACCTTATGATAGGCCCCACATAGGACCCACTGATGTATGTATTGTAATCCATACCCTCCATTACTATGGGCCCCACTATAAGGTATGTTTTTCATCTATGTTGACCATCCTTTCCATCCCTATGGAACCCTCCATAATGCACGTGTTTCATCTAAACTGTACAACCATTTGGGGATTATTTTAAGGCCCACTTGGATGCATATGGGCTGATGTGTTTAGGCCCATCTTGATGTATTTTTAGGCCCATTATTGAGGCCCACTCTGATGTATATGGGCTCACGTATTTAGGCCCATCTTGGCATGTATATAGGCCTAATGTTGAGGCCCACTTTAGTATATATGGGCCCATGTATGTAGGCCATCTTGATGTGTTTATAGGCCCGCTGTTGGGGCCTACCTTGATATATATAGGCCCACGTTATAAGGCTCATTTGATGTATTTGTGGCCCATTGTTGAGGCCCACTTTGATATATATAAGGCCTATGTGATTAGGCCATTTGATACACATAAAGCTTATGTGATTGGGCTCATTTTAATGCATTCTAAGGCCCATGGATGATGGCCCATTGCAAAGTACCTAAGGCCCATTGGTGAGGCTCATTGAGGTGGCCCTCCTGAGGTGTATATAAGGCCCATTGATGTGGCCCACTTGTTGTATTTGAGGCCCACAGGTGGCAACCCATCATGATATACTGGGCCCATGGGTCGTGTCCCATTGAGATATATACTTGGCCCATACGTCGTGACCCATTGTGATGTATTTCTAACCCATTTAGTGAGGCCCATTGTGATATATGCCTGCTCATATGATGAGGCCTATTGAGATGTATTCCCTGCCCATATGATGCGGTCCCATAGCGATATGCATAGGCCCATGTGTAGAGCCCACCTGTTATGTATATTGGGCCCATGTGCAAGGCCCACCTGTTATGTATTTATGGCCCTTTTTGGCGTGGCCCATTGAGTTATATTCTAAGTCCATATGATGCAGCACACCTGATGTATTCAAGGCCTAGATGCATGGCCCATTTGATGCATAATAGACCCATATGTAGAGTCACATGTTATGTATTTGAGGCTCATGTGTAGGGCCCATCTGTGGTATATATGAGGACCATAAGTCAGGCCATTGTGATGTGTTCGAGGTCCATGTGGTGCAGCCCATTAGTGTGGCCCATTTGATGTATATTAGGCCCTTGTGCTAGGCCGTGGGGCCCACTATGTGTTTGGTTCTATGTGGGCTACTCCTTGGAAGCAATGATGGTTAAAATGACCACATTGATGTGCAATGTTGGTTGAATGTCCACATTGTGACCTTCCCTTAGGCCTTGATAGTCTCATTCTCATCATTCTCTTATGGGTTAACCCTAATCAGTGGGCCTCATTCACCATAGACGGATGGTTCCGTGCTATCAGATTTGATATGACCACGACCAAGGGCCGATCCTTATATTATGGTTGATCGGTTGTTCATCTATGGACCCCACCTTATTTATATGTCAATTATCGACTGATTTTGATTGTCGTGGCCGATTGCCGGTTAGCGATCGAGGCCGATTATCATGACTGATTGTCGATTTCTAATTGACGTGACTGATTGTCGATTTCGATGTCAATACCGATTGTCAATTCTGACTCCGATTGTCGAGGCAGATTTCGATTGTCAAGGCCGATTGTCGAGACCTATATGATGTACATGTGACTTGTAGTTAAGGCTCATTGTGACTCGTATTAGGCCCATGATGCATGGCCCATTTGATGTATTCAAGACCCATGTGTAGGGCCCACATGTCATGTATTCGGGGCCCATGGGTAGGCCCATTGTGATGTATTCATGGCCTATGGGCAAGGCCCATTGTGATTTATGTTCGACCCATGTGAAAGGCCTATCGTGATGTGTATTAAACCCTTGAGTAAGGCCCATCGTGTTGTATATTAGGCCTTTGTATGAGGCCATGGGCCCATTATATGGTTGGCTCTATGTGGCCATTCCTTAGGGGCAATGTTGGTTGAATGTCCACATTGTCGAGGCCGATTGTGATGCCGATTATTGATACTGAATATGAATATGTGATAGCATAACATCATAATGCATGCCCATATGCATCATCTGTATATTTGTTATGAGATATGATTGACCATTGCATATGCCATAGGGCAGGTTGTTCATGGGGCTCCCTGATAGGCGGAGTTGCCCCACATGAGAGCACGACATGCGCAGGATTGATGTATGATTGGACTTTGTGACTCATGCATCTCGCATTTGTGTGACATGACCACTATATGCCCTAGTGACATCAGGGTCGTAGCCTCCACAGGCATATCGTGGATGGTCAGATGAGACACCAAAAATCTATTCTAGCATCGGGCTATCATATATGGCCCTGGATGAAAATCCCTAAAACCCTCTTGGTACCAGAGGACACCCCAACGACGAGACCGAGTGAATATACATGAGCACTTGAGTGGATATACATGAGCGCCTGAGTGCCAAATACCAGGAGGCCGCCTCTCCCACTGTACTGTGGTCGGTTGGGAGGGGTGTGGCCTTATCCGCCCGAGTGTAGGGGGCATTTTTAGGCTGAGTCTGACTAGCTCGAGGAATGGGTCTGCTATCGACGTGTCGAATAGGCATTGACAGACTATTGGCCAGGCGGATAGTGAGGTTTCTTATGCTCACTTAGACTGTGCAGCTAGGAAGAGCGGCAGTGCCATTTGGAGTGTACTAAACCCCGATGATGATCCCAGAGAAGAACCGTACTGATATGTGGACTTATTAAGTAGGATTTGCATGCTCATTCATTCATTTATTCACTATCCACTCAGGCTGGTGGTGCGTAACTAATTGTTGTGTACCTTCGTTATGGCAAGGATTTCGGTTGGGCGCGCGACTAACCTGAGATCAGGAGTTTACCACGTTGAGTTTAACTATCCAAATTTAGGTATGGGACTGGTTTAGATAGAAGTCCCTTGTGATGGATCTCGTAGCCTGCGATAGTACGTACTATCATCCCGACTTCACACTCCAGCATGGTCATTCCATTCACACCGTATATTGCATTACATCTGCGGCATATGGCATTTTGGGTTACTGTGTTTCGACATTTGCATAGTCTAGATACGGCTGACTCTATTCTTGAACTCATTAGGAATTACATATTGTATCATATCCTCGGCATCTGATATTTGGCTCTTTATGACTCTTCATTTGCATAGTTATTTTATATTGCGCATTCTGATATTGATTCACTCATGAAATTATCTGTATTTTCGCTTACTCTAATAATTTATGATCTTGTCTGTATTTTTGCTTATTTCAATGTTGTACGATTTATTGATTACCAGCATTTCCAATATTGTATGATGACGGCATTGTATTAAATACTTGGCACTTACCTCGTACATACACTTACACCACCCTCTAAGCTTTCAATAATCTTATGCACGATAGATGCGTGTAGGTGATGTTAGGTTGCAGCGACGTTGAGCATGGAGCGTGCAGCTATCTTATGGAACTTTGATTTTATTTTGACATATGGATTTTCCCTTCGGCATTGTATTCAAAGTTTATATTAGTGGATATATGATGATGATGTTGCCTTGTGATTTGGGTATACTTGTGGTTATGCTTATTACGAGTTAAATGCAAAAAAAAAAAAAAAAAATCCTCCTTTTAGGATCCCAGGATCAGAATCTAGCATATGGACGCTAGGAGCTGAGAATGGGGTACTACGGAGGCTGTCGGCACCGGATTCGGTGATCGGGATTCGTGTGACTCCGATTTTTGGGTTTGGAGCGTGACACATAAACACGGCCTATCCAAATGGTCAGGCCCCTCCAATGTTGTTCATAGGAAATGGACAGCTTCATCATGGTCATAATAGCGGTTCCCACTTTCCAGGGACCCCCGCTCATCCGGATAGCTCCGACGCACATCTGGGTATGCTCCATCAGTTTCGAGCTAATACATTTAAAAACAACATAAATATATCTAAAAGCATCCGACAGATTACCCTTTCGATTTTATCCAGTACATGTTTGGTCCTGGATGTATATTTGGTACTTCTTACAAATTCCAAATCATAGCAATTAATTTTATATATATAACAATGTTTATTACCATAAGCCATTTAAAAATATAAGAAAGAATAATACAACAGGTTTAGGTTTTATGTTTAGGTTAAGGTTATAGGTTTAGGTTTAGGTTTAGGTTAGGTTATAGGTTAAGGTTTAGGGAATTGAGTTTAGGTTATAGGTTTAGGTTTGGTTTAGGTTAGAGGTTAAGGTTTAGGTTTGGTTTAGGTTAGAGGTTAAGGTTTAGGTTATAGGTTTTGGGATTTGAGAATAGGTTTAGGTTAAGGTTATAAGTTTAGGTTCAGGTTGTAAGTTTAGGTTAAGGTTTAGGGATTTGAGTTTAGGATTAAGCTATGGGTTTAGGTTTAGCTTTAGTTTTCATATTTAGGTTTAGGCTTAGGTTATAGGTTATATGTTTAAGTTAAGGTTTAGGAATTCAGGTTCAGGTTCGAGTTTGGATTCGGGTTTAGGTTATAGGTTTTGGGATTTGAGAATAATTTTAGGTTATAAGTATAGGTTTAGGTTAGGTTATAGGTTAAGGTTTAAGGATTTGAGAATAGTTTTAGGTTATAAGTAAAGTTTTAGGTTTAGGCATAGGCTTAAGTTATAGGTTATAGGTTATATGTTTAGGTTAAGGTTTAGGAATTCGGGTTCGGGTTTGGGTTTGGGTTTGTGTTTAGGTTATAGGTTTTGGTTTTAGTTTTGGCTATAGGTTTAGGTTTAGGGAATTGAGAATAGGTTAAGGTTTAGGTTTAGGAAATCGGATTCGGGTTCGGGTTTGTGTACGGATTTAGGTTTGGGTTTTCAAGTTTAGGTTTAGGTTAAGGAGTAGATTAGTATTAGGTGTAGGTTTAGGTTTAGTGATTCTCTAGTATTATCTACTATCGAACCTAGTATTATCTACTACATACTAGTAACATACAACCAATATTGGGGCACCATACCATAAGCTACAAGAATTTCATGTTCCCCTAAACAAGGTATCCTCCATTGATAACATATATATATATATATATATATATATATATATATATATATATATATATATATATATATATATATATATATATATATATTATAAGTTTTTTATTTTCATTTACATTCCTAAATACATTCATCATCCATCTAAGAAAATTGAAACAAGTACTGTCAATTTATGACTAACAGTTGAAAAGGAAAATCATGCATCTTATCTTACCAACCACCTTATGTTTCTTTTCACCTTTGTAACTCTCATATTTGTTACAGCTGCTAGTTCACCATCAGTAATTTTCCTAACCAAATCTTTGTGCAGTCCCTCCATTTGAAGCAGTGGTTGACGTTACAAGAAGTAGGACTAATTAGTCTTTCCATGTTTTGAAAAAAAATCAAATTCTTTATTTTTGGCTGCAAGTCTACTTATAATTATCATTGGCTCTTAATCTATTTATAATGAAAATCTTAAATATCACCTGATAGTGCTCCTTTGATAAATGTCCTGTTTGGAACAAATAATTTGTTTTATACATACATGTGTTTTATCATAAAACCATGCATGATGCATCCATACAAAAAAAAATCAAATGAAAATTTTTTTTATATAAACTGATTTTTTTAATATTAAAAAAAGACATTAAAAAATACAACAATTCTCGATCAACTAAATATGAAAGATTTTCAATGCATGGGCCATCTAAGGTGAGAACTCATCCTGTCAATTACACTTGTATGAACTGAAAACCCAAACTGTTGAATGGAGAACAAGAGTTGTAGTTTAGGAAAAAATAATGGTTAAGAAAAAAATACAGTAATGGTTCATATTCAACTGGAAAAAAAGGTCGAAAAACTTATTACTACGATTTTCCAATCTGACGAATTTTAATGCATCGACCATTCAGGGTACGGTTCATCATGTCTATGGTCTCAGTGGTTTGGGCTTCGGATCATTGAACCATGACCCCACTTGCACAAACTGTAATCCCAATTAGTTGAACCCTCCAACCATGCACTCAAAACATCGTGTGTATATAGTATCTCCAACCAAAAAGTAAAAAAGAAAAAAGAAACAGAGAAGAATAGAAGATGATGGCATTGAATTCATTATACAACAGCTTAAAGAAGAAAAGGAAGAAAATGCATACCGAATAGAAGATGATAGTCACTAGGGAAGATGCTTTTTATGACATCAAGTTGGTTATTTTCCAGATGCAAACTTTCTGCGACCCTCATGTGTAAGCCTCAAGGATTTACGGAACACAGCAGCAACCTGAATGACAAAATAAGCATTATAATAATTACTGATGTTGGAATATCAACAAGTAAAAACTAAAACAACATAGTTCGAATATGGGGAAGTATTCATCAAGACAGATTTGGCAGATAGATAATATATAGAAGCTTGCATGATAAAAAGGAATAATGTTTTGATGACATAGTCCAAACGGAAATCAATGGATAATAGGCAATATCAAAAGAATATAAGTTTCTAAATTAACCCCACTACATCTCTTGATATTAGCATGTGGAGAATAGGCAATGGTCATGCGTCGAAGGAAAAGATATTTCTGTGGGGAGTTTTGTCAAACACCTTGTGGGTGTGATGAATATGACCGAATTTACAATACATAGAAACTAGCTTTGAGATGAGGAAGTTGTTGGGGATGATGTCAATAACACATGTCATATGCAATACATATCATATGCTAAGAACCAATAAACCAAAAGGAGAAAACTGGGTTTTAGGAACAGAAGACGATAATTTATAAATGTATTTTCAAAATTCAAAGGGAAACTGTTAGAACTCAAAATTCTACTATTTGTTCTTTCAGCATTTGAAATTATGATGCTGTGAGAAATTAACATAAGCATTTGGGTAGACATCATGCAGTGGCCTTGCATCATCCAAAAACCCAAATTAAACTCTCCTACGCAATTCCATATGTGACATACAATAACTCAAAATAATCTGTCCAAATTGTTTAGACCAGTTGTGAATCATGAAACATGGTAATTTAATTTGCAGTTAATGTATGTCACATGTTTTATTCAAAATTGCCTACATATCAAGTGTCATCTGCAGCCAGAGTATCAGATTAGTTAAGGTGCTGTTTGAGTACTGACTGAATATGATTTCAAAACACCTTGACTCATAAAGTGAACTGCCTGTTCTCAGGTGTATGAATCTGCACTTGACATTGGACCAAACGGCATGCATAGATTTTATCAACAGTGGAGAGCTAAAATCCCCAAATCAGGCCAACGATTTTGATTCTCAAATTCCCAAATCTGTAAGCCCTAAAATCCCCAAAATCTGTAAGCCATAAAATCCCCAAATCTATAAGCCCTAAAATCCCCAAATCTGTAAGCCCTAAAATCCCTAAAATCTATAAGCCCTAAAATCCCCAAATTTGTAAGCCCTAAAATCCCCAAATCGAAAGGGGAAGTGAGATAGACAGAGATGAAGGAAGAGAGATTGAGAGAGAGTACCTTCAATTTGACGGTAGCTGTTGTTGATGGAGGTTGGGCGGCCATGCATTAGGACTTGATCCGCTGCTACCGCAGATGGGGAAGACTATGGACATTGTCAGTGGATGATGGGTTAGGGTTTGGAGTAGAAAGAGGAGGGTGAGAGAGAGAGGAGAGGGGGACGCGGATAAGCTACTGACAGGTTGAGAGAGAGAGGGAGGGAGGGAGGGAGGGAGAAGAGGAGGGCGAGAGAGAGAGGTGAGGGGGATGCGGATTAGCTACCGACGAGAGAGAGGAAGAGGGAGGGAGAGCGGATTGCAGAGAGAGAGAGAGGGAGAGAGAGGGAGAGAGATTTAGGGATTTGGGGTCGTGGGCGTACGTGGGACGTTTTTGGGGTGGAACGGATTGGCCACTCCCACTAAAACCAGCGTCGTAGCTGGTGTTCGGTGGTCTGTGCCCCACCATGATGTATGTGTTTCATCCAATCCGTTCATCCATTTTTAAATATCATTTTAGGCCTTCTTCTTAAAAATAAGAGGGATATAAATCTTAGGTGGACCACACCACAGGAAAACAATAGTGATTGGATATCCATCATTTAAATCCTCCTAAGGCCCACTATACTGTTTATCTGACATCCAATCTGTTGATTTGGTCATAAAGGCCCAAATGAAGGGAAAAAACAAAGATCAGCTTGATCCAATACTTTTATGGCTCCCAATGCAGACGGTCTTTGACCGTCTCAGATGAGGTACATAAGACGGTCAAAGACTGTCTTAAATTGTTTACGAATGCAGAACATTTAAAAATAATATTAGGGATGGTCAGGAGCCATCTCTAATTTTAGAGATGGTTTACGGTCGTCTCTAAAGCGTCTTTAAACCAAGCAATTTTAGAGACGGTCCAGAACCGTCTCTAAATCCTTCATTTTTTTCAATTTTTCACGTAGTGAGTTATCACTAACATATATGATATAAATGTAAATTTTCATCAAATCACCAAACAGTAGTATAGATCTCATCTGCATTGGACAAATTGAATTTCTTGATTTGATTGTTATCCAATTTGAGACTAGATTCTAATAACATGTATTGGTCATTTTTTCTTTCTCAGTTCCATTTTGGCTTGTTCATGACATGGATGTTCAAGACACCCTTTCAGATACAATGTATGTGCAGGGTCATAGATTTGACCAATCCCTTCAAACCATGGCTTTTGGATCATGGGATTGAGGGTTCTTAGTTCAAAAAGGAAAAAAGAAAAAAAGAAGAAAGAAACGATGTTGGGTTCACATTTTCCTTACTTGGATGTAGGTATTTTCTCATGACTGCATGTATGTAGGAAACTAGCTGGAACTTGCGTAGGCAACATCACTGTCATAGACTTTTGTACTATTTTTGCTACTTCTTAGAACCCAAAACTATAGCTAGAGGTGCAAATGGACTTGACTGGCTTGCGGCAATCTTGAGTCCACCCTAGCCAGGTTTGGGCTTAACCTAGAGGATTACAAGTCACATGTAAGCTGAGTTTTTAGTCCCACTTATGTAAATTGTATGTATGTGGATTGTAGATATACAATTATGGAACAACGATATCACTTCCATAGAACAAGAAGTTATCACAGCTTACTACTGATAATGCTAGTGGGAAGATCAACAACTTCGGAGACTTGGAACAGTTAGAGGGATAGAAGTGCAGACTAAATTCGATGATGAGGTTGAACACAAGGTTATACTTATTTATCAGGGTATGAGAAACTTTCTTGTAAATTTTATTTTTATTTTTCCAAATCATCACAATGTGTAATATTAATGTGAATTGGACTGAGGGTGAACTAGATTACACCAATCTTGTTGAAGGTTTTGAGCAAAACGATTTATCTTAGGTCTCATTCAACTAAAGTCTTAATGCTTTCATATTAATATGTAGATAATAATGCAACCAATTTGAATATGCAAAAATTGTAAATTATAAGTTTGATATATCATGCAATTTTGTGAATTTGACATATTTGGGTTTTTCTTCTTTTCATGGGCAAAATAATGGAATTACACATCAATGAGGACATGTAAAATAATAGACAATCATTGGAAAGATGAAAGAAGAACATCCAAAATCTCACCTTGCATGCCAGATTGGACCTTTTGAATCATCTTCAAATCTGCTCTTGCCTAATAGCACCAAATAGGTCCTCAAACGAACGTTTAGGAGCTTCGGTATGAGAAACTATCTCCACCACTTTGTAATGAGACTCTGGGTACAGCAATGCCTCAACAGCAACTTCTACAACCTGATCTCTGGATATAGAACCTTCATAAAGAGTATCCTGTGAAAGAAACCCCAAGAGATAGATCATAAATAGAACTGGCATGTTAGTCTATTTTACCAAAGAAATGATCTTAGCATATGTGTCCATATCAAACAGAAACAAGTAGGAGCGAATGAGTGTTCTTTACCTCTAACTCCATCACTATATTTCTACTAAGCGGGTCATTTTTTATGCCCCTGGGCCTAACAATTGTGTAGTTTATACCAGATCTCCTGATTGTTATCAATGTGAACCCGAACACATTTAGAATGATGTAAGCCGGATTAAGGATTTGGCCCATTGCAGCTCCATTCATAAGAATTGAACTGATAAGAATGAACCTATTCACCCTAAATTTTTGGCATGGATCCACAAGGTTCATTGTGCCAAAATTATCAACCTTAAAAAAATTCAATCTGTTAAATAGATAAACCAATAAATTATTTATGAGAGATCAAGTTACTATTCTGGGATATAGTTACAACAAAATTTCTGGTTATTGGGTTGTAACTATATCCCAGAATATGTAACTTGATCTCTCATAAATAATTTAGATAAAAACACCCTGAAAAATCGCGCAAAAAGAATACAAATTCCCTTAACCAAAACAACCCAAAATAAATATGTAAATGACAATTGTGCTGAGAGTAAACATATTAGTGTAATTAGGAATAACTGCCAAGAAGATAGAAATACAAAAAAGAAACACAATGATGACAGAGGACAATAGGTGATTGTTACCTGAATGAGAAGCTCAAAGTCCGATGGCTATTTAGCCATTGAGTAATATCCCTGTAATTGATTGACGCCCAATGCATATGAATAAGGAAGACCAATATTCAAAGTTCAAACATGTTAAATGTACTTCCTCGTTGTCATACCTTAGCTCAACCATCTTTCATTCCAAGCAACACTGCAATGAAATGCATGCAATCTGCTGCAATCGGCCTAGTTGAATATTCAACTATAGAAAATTACCTTCAGTGCCAAATTCGGGTTGAAGAAGAGCATCTGTAGCTAAAACCAATTGGAATACCATATGCACCTGACCTGACCCTTCAATCTTGCATGATGCACCTGACCTGCACCAACAAGGAGAAAAGATGTTAAACATTGTCAAGAAATAAGAGAAAATACAAGCATGAGTGTTGAAGGTAAGTGTATGTGGTTATGAAAGGTTTGGAGAGGTTCATTTTGTAGGTATGATGAGGAAGAATACAAAAAGAGATGTTAATAGGTACAAACCATTTTTTTCAAAGTTGAAAACCACATCATGGAGGTTGTCAGCAACAACAACCTTGACAGGGTCATTGTCAACTTCAAGAATAGGCTCAAATTTCACAAACATGTCTTTATGTTTCCATCCTACATTTTATTCAATCAAGTAAGAAAACACATGATCACTAACAGTGAATCTTAATCTGTGAATACTGCTACAGCTGTATGGAAAGGTTACATCTAAAATTTCTTATACATAGTAGAATAGGCATGCAAGAAATCTGAACTTCAACCATAAAAAGGGTCCATTTTGAACCTGCACCTTACCATATATATATATATATATATATATATATATATATATATATATATATATATATATATATATATATATATATATATATATATATATATATATATATATATCACCCATTCATGAATCTAATTCTAAACACATGCATCTATGATCTTGATTTGAAACCATCTAAAACACCAAAGAGTTTTGAAATCTTATCTCAAGAATGAGAAATCACAATGGTCTATATGGAGAGCCACCTAATTGATGGCTTAGATCTCGATTGGCATTTATAAATATATAAAGATATGATTTTTCCTTTTTCTTTTTTAATTGTATTCGTTAATGAAGGCTAATTCTAAAATCTGGTTATAAATCACATGTATTTAGTGCACTGTCTTCAATTTTTATTTGCTTGGATGTAGAGATTTAATTTTGTTATGATTAATATACCTAAGATTGATCAGGTGTGGGAATTTCCATCATTCTCCACCCTTGGTTAGCCAGTGATAGGATTCACACATAGCTAACTTGCAGTATGGATAATTGTATACTAGACCTATCCTCTTTACAAATTTACAACCCTTGTTTAAGAGAAGACTTTGATACTCTGAGTGTGATGGATGATACACAGGCACTTGGAAATTGCATGTGGAATACAAGTAATTCAAATAAAACACTCTCTAGCAAGTTTAAAATGTATTATGGGCCAAAAATAAGCTCAGTTCATCAACTAACTATTGGATTTGTGGATATTTATTGGATGGCTAAAAGTTGAAGATATCGAATGGTCGAATGCTATCATGTAGGTACTTGAGCAATAGCTGCTTCAGGCACTCGACCGGTGGATCGAATTGATGAACCTGCTGAACCAAACATGGGGGAGACGAGACCGGACCGTCTTGCATTCAATAAGACCCTCTTTCCAATATGTCATTTTTGATTGGCACCGTATTGATCGTTATTACATAAAAATTGCTTGCTGGCTGCTGAAAAGCCGTTGCGCGCTAGCACGCTCAGTAGTTTTGAAGCTGGGCTATTCCTTTGAGCTTTCTCCCCCTCAAAAAAGTTCGGAGGTCTCGGATCCCGGAGACCCATTTTGGATCTTGACATCGAACCACATTAGCTCACTCAACACAAGTGTCCATGAATGAGAGGTTAGAATTGTTAATTTGTAACATTGTGTTCTGCAAACTCCGTTTAATTGAGTTACTGTCCATGTACAATTTCTCAGTGGCCTTGGATGGTCCACCTTTAAGGACCCTTCTCCACTGAAGATAATAGAGGGGATCTAGTTATAGCTTGCTCGTTGGAATTGTCATTTTGCTCCTGATATCTTACCTCATCTTATTCTAGCATACCTCTTATTACATGTTGCTTAAGAATATGGGAACTTTTGGACTCAGTGTTATATGTGGTTGTTGTAGTAAAGAGGATGGTTGAATTTGATATGGACTCAGCAGGTTTGGATGCCCCACCTGCTATCGAAATGTGTTCTTCAACAATGAGTGCTTTTCAATGAGATTTAGATGGGGAGCTGTTGCCTAGTATTTTCGTTTCTTCCTATCTATTTCATGCATGGATGTATTTGAATTTTTGTTGTAGTATGGAAAGTATTTCGAAGAAAATGGGGAAGTGCATTGATGAAAATTTGAATTGGATAATAAATTGGCATTGATGGCTTAATGAAGGATATGTTACAAATGGAGCAGTCCATATAAACTGTCCAACCAATGATACTCATCGTAGATGGTTGAAAATCACAAACGAAAAATGCTATTCATCGGTTTTTACTGTCAAATGTTTCTGAGGATGTCCTAATCTAATTTTACACATGACTAAACATGAATGATTTACCATTCAAGGAATAATGTAGAAATCAACTGCGATGATCATGCTCTCGCCTTTTAGTTTTTGAATGTTTGTGAAAATGGAAATGATGAATAAGGATTTGAAACTACAACCAAGAAACTTCATAATGATGGTTCTAAATAAAGTTGTCGTTGAGATAATATATTTTTAGTTTAATGAAATGGCATTGGGTAAACCACATTACACTCATCATAATGTGGCACATCAGTCTCATGATCTGTCACCATGGTGGGTGGGCCATAGCTGGATGACTCTCTCATCATCTGATCATGGTTAGATGATGACATATAGAGAAAATGAATATCCGCAATGGTCCTTGTTCACCTAAAGAAGTTTAATAGCAATAGCCAAAAAACAGAGTAAAAATAACCCAAATACATAATATTTCTCCAGTAAATGTAGAAAATCAAACATTCTAGGTCCACCATTAGTTATGAGACACTAATAGCTCGGAGCAATGTCTTTAGAAGGTAACTAATATGTTTGATTGGTGGGACATGACCATTCAATAGCGATGATCCACTGATCAATGGTCCTAACTGGCATTGTTGCACAGAATAAGCCTGTCCATTGGATGCCTGACCATTTTTTGTTAATGAAATTTTTTGGACTGTGTTCCATCCATGAATTAAGCTCGTTAATTCATTAGACACCAAATTGCATGAGAAACCCCCAATCCAATTCCACAAAAAAAGAAAAGAAAAAAAGATAGAAATATGAATATTTAAAAGAGAAAAAAAATCGGTCTTGCATACCTAAAATGGACGCAGATTATGGCGTGAGAGAGGCAACTCTTCGTGAGATCGAGTGAGAGAGGATGGTTAGGGAGAGAATAGAGGTTTGTGAGAGGGGAGATCGAGAGAGATAAAAGGGGTAAGGGAGATTGAGATCAAGAGAGAGAGAGAGAGAGAGAGGGACGCAAAATGAAAAGTTTCGTGAGAGAGAATGGGGTTTTTTTTCCTAGTAGTGGAGGGAAATGAATAGTTTCGTGAGAGGGGGAAAGGAACAAGGGCAGCACGGTTTACACATTTTTACCTGCTACGATACTACTACGATTTTAAACAGTAGCTAAAACCCCATTGGACCGTAGCCGCTGTACCATCCTACACAGCCCCTCCGCATTCGCACAAGTTGATGAGTTCTGGACGGACGGTTCTGTCAGGAGCTTTGTGGGGTCCATCGTGATGCATTTGATAAATCCACTCCATCCATTAATTTTATAATTTTTTAAATAGGGAATGACCCCAACATCTGGGCAAATCGAAGGTTCAATTGAACCACACCACCGATTAATGGTAGGTATTAATCTCCACTGTTTCCTACCGTGTGGTCCACTTGCGTGTTCGATCTACTACCTTTTTTAGGCTCTTGCCCTAACATGCTTTTTCAAAACAGATAGATGTATTGGATGGAGCACACACATTTTAATGGACCTCGTAGAGTCCCTTATGGGGCTGTCCCAAGTTGTATGAAGGTTTGGAGGTGTTAGCTTTTAGCTACGATTTGAGCTTTTTTAGCTACGGTTTTAAGCTATAGTAATTTAGCTACGGTCTATATCCATAGCTAAAAACTTTCATAATCCGTAGCTTTTGATCATTTTTTTGGTAATGCTGGCTCCCAGGCTTGACGTTGGACTTGGGCTAGAATACCTATCCCTAGAGCTGGGTTGTGCCTAAAATCCCGAGGGCTAGAATTAGGCTGGATCATTTATAGTTTCCAATGTAAATTTTAAAGCTTTAAATTTTGTGGAAGGTATAGGAAAATTCAGTGCGGTAGCTTTTGTTGGTCCATGTCATCAACAATGATTCCAGCTAATAAGATTGGTTGGATTTCTCTCTTCCAAATAGGTTTTGTGCTACACAATGGGACTTTTAGCATGAGGAACTTTGGGCTTATAATGATTTATGATATAAATCCACAACATCAATTATTTTTTTTTAGATCATTTTAGAAGATGACCCAAAAAATGTGGCACATCCAAAGCTCAAGTGGACCACACCATGAAAAACAGTGAGGATTAAACAAGTATCATTGAAACCTTCCTTGGAGAGGCTTATTTGTCATCAAGGTCACAAAGACATGGATGAAAGGAAAATATAAATATCAACTTGATCAAAGCCTTTCGTAGCCATAAGAAGTTGTCCAATTGCTACCATTTTTGTATTGTGAAATCCACTTGCAATTCCAAGAGTTTCTCCATGAGTGTAGGAGAAAGTTTTTTTTAATTATTTAAAGACTCTCTCTCTCTCTCAATGCAGCTAAATCCCAGCTGCTCTCCTCATCTTACGGCTTACATGAAGGATCGCACATAAAATCTTTGCAGTATGGTTACCAAGAATAGCTTTCAAAAAAAAAAAAAAAAAAAAAAAAAAAAAACACGGGGGGGGGGGGGGGGGGCAGGGGGACCATTAATCTATACACACACACACACACCTGGCCTCACCCAAGTGCGGCCCTTGCCATGTTGCCTACCTTGATGTGTGATTTTCGTATCCATCTTGTCCCATCGTTTTTCCAATAATATTAGAGCATTGTACAATACACACACACCCACACACACACACACACACACACACACATTCAATTATTAGTTGGATCATACTGTAGGAAATTAAGAGAGGTGATTGACTATTATTGGCCACAAAAGTTTTAGATCAAGCTGATATTTTTATTTTTTTTCCCTTGATCAAGGCTTATGTAAACTTTTTTTTTTTTTAATGAACTTTTTTCCATTAAAACAGAGGGATGTACAAGCTTTCGAGAGGGTCCGAACAAAAAGCCCACGAACCAGTCCTATCGTATCAGACCTCTAAGCTCTACTTTTTACAAAATAACTCCATAAAGAACAAAGGAACAAGCGGGACAAGGAAGCTGCGAGAGAAGGCGAACTAGGAAAGGGAGCAAACCGCTCCTAGGCCCACCTTATCGAGAAAAATGAGACCCTTAACTTGCCTAGGGAGCGAAGTTAAGTGCTCATGCGTGGATGCTGACTGGGACTCACTCCCGATCCTTGTCAAGGCGTCTGCCGGGCCATTACCTTCCCGAAAAATATGCTTGAATCTAAAGTTTCCGGACCTTCTCAGCGTGTAGATTCTGTCAACCCAAGGTTTCCATTTTCAAGGACACCTTTTGTTACCCAGCATGATGTCGGTCACCAGTTTTGAATCTGATTCGACAATGGTCGGGGCCACTCCTTTTGCAAGGCATATCCTCATGCCATCATGGATAGCACGAAGTTCAGCGAGGTTGTTGGAGCCCACCCCGTAGCCGGCTGAGAACGCAAACAGAAAGGACCCATCCTCCTTTCTGCAAATTCCTCCACCACTTGATAGGCCAGGGTTACCCCTGGAAGACCCGTCTACATTGAGCTTGAACCATCCAGGGGAGGGATGCAACCATTTGATCAGTGAAGGCCCTGACCTAAGGATTGTGGGGGAAGGCTTGGGATGGGGAACCGTGTAACTGAGCGGGGGCTGAGAAGAGACCTGGAAATTGGGGATAGTTCGAGCTGCCCACCAAGCTATGCGACAAATGGACATTCTTGTATTCATGGCAACATCACTGAAAGTGGCTTCGCTTTTGGCCCTCCACAGCTCCCAAAGAATAAGGAGGGGGAGGGCCAATCTGACTTGACGCCTGACAGCACCTGGGGCCTCGGCGTTTCGTCACTGGAGGAGCTTACCAGTCATGGAGCCATGGGCGACAGGGGAGACTCCGCAAAGGCATTGGAAATGAGACCAAATCTGAAGAGCCTGCTGACCTGAGAAAAAAATGTGGGAGATCGTTTCCACCGATGGCAAGGCGATCCCATCCTGTTTACAGCAACAGCATTTTGCTAAAGAGACTCCCTTCTCCTACACTCTACTATTGACAGGGAGGGCATCATGGAGAAGCCTCCACGTAAATAGAGAGATTTTTGGGGGTAGATCTTTGCACCAGATCCATTCCCCCCAAGCGATGCTGATGGCGTCCCCCCTGAGAAGTTTCCACGCTGACCTGAGAGAGAATTCACCAGAAGGCGTGAAGGGCCACACGCATTCAGATGGTTCGTCGGTTATGGCGAAGCCCCTCGCAAATGTGTCATGTATAATATGCTGAGGGAGATACTCGAAGAAGCCGGAGGGAGGGAGCGGGCCATGACTTCCCAGGACGTCTTTCACCTTAAGCTTCCTAATTGTAGGGGGAATTTCTTTCTCTGCATGCTGCAGCAGGGAGCCGACACCACTCCAATTGGAAGTCCAGACGTTGCTCTCCCCATGACCCACCATCCATTGCACGTGCTGGAGAATAACTGGGAAGAAGGATCTGATTCTCTTCCAGATCCGGGAGCAACTGCGCTGAGGAGCCGTCGAAGGGACGTCCAAAAGGTCGTTACCGTGCTTCGCTGTCATCAGCCACACCCAGGGACTATGGTTCTGGCCATATTTAATAGCCCAAGAGAGTTTTAAGTGAAGAGCGTTAATGACTTCATTGAGATCTCTGATCCCCAGGCCTCCCTCTTCTCTGGGTCTGGTCACTTTTCTCCAAGCGATCCAATGGAATTTTTTCTTTCCTACCGACCAGCCCTAAAAGAAGTCTGTGAACTTCCTTTCCAGTTGATTGATCACCTGAGAAGGGACGCACATCGCTAACATGATGTGGATGGGAAGACTGCCTAAAACATGACGGATAAGAGTCGCTCTCCCAGCTTGCGTGATCTGCCTGGTTGCCCAGCCTGCGATCCTTTGACTAACTTTCTCTAAGAGCCGCTGGAAGTGCAACACCTTCAGTCTCCCCCTGACCAGCGGGGCCCCTAGATAGTGCATATCTTCCCTAGCTCTCCCGAAACCAACACCTCCTCCACACTGCTATATTTGGCTGCTGACCACCTCGATGGGCCCAAGAAACTACTTTTGTTGACATTGATTTTCTGACCAGCTGCGGCTTAGAAGATGCGCAAAAAATCCATCATGGCTCTGAGAGAAGGATGAGTAGCATTGAGGAAGATCAACATATCGTCGGCATACAATAGGTGAGTGCTAAGAGAGCTTCCTTGTAGAAATCTGAAGGGGAGGCAACGCCCTTCTTTGAACATCCTACAACAGTTGATAGAGAACGCTTCCATGGCAATTATGAAAAGCGCCAGGGAAAGAGGGTTTACCTGACGGAGGCCACGCGATGATTTAAAGAAACCGGAGGCTTCTCCATTGATGAGCATGAAAAACTAGCTATTGGCCCATCACGATTCAAGGAGATGCACGCTTTTTCCATTGAAGCCAAGCTTGAGCAGGGACTGTTTGAGAAACGACCAGTTTACCCTGTCATACGCCTTTTCCAGATCAATCTTTAGGATAAGATTACCTCCCCTGACTTTCCCGTTTAGATCTTTCATCGCTTCCTGGGCCAGGGCGATGTTTTCTGCAATGGATCTCCCTTGGGTGAAGGCTCCCTGTTCCTGCGAAATCAGCTTGGGCAAAAGAAGTGAAAGTCTGTTAGCTAGAACTTTGGCAAAAATTTTGTATATGACATTACAAAGACTGATAGGTCTAAAGTCAGCGAATTTGACAGCCGACGGGGTCTTCGGGATCAAGCAAATGAGCGTGGTGGTGAAGGCGCGCCGAAGAGGAGCCCCTGAAAACATGGCCACGGTGGCTTTGTGAAGATCTCCACCCACTATATGCCAACAATTAGAGAAAAAGGATGCTGAGAAACCATCCGGGCCCGCCGCGCCATCTAGAGGGATGGAGTTGAGGGCGGACCAAACTTCCTCCATGGAAGGAGTCTACAGAGCATCATTATCTGAATGATGGACGTGTTGAGGAACATGGCAGAGAAATTCATCCATGAAAGCAATGTCTTCCGTTTGGAAGATGTTTTGGGAATAGGATGCAGCAGCCGACTTTATACTTTCCTGATCGGAGAAGACTGACCCATCCTCAGAGGAAATGGAGAGGATAGCAGCCCATCTAATCCTCTCGTTAGCCGATAAGTGGAAAAAGGACGTGTTTCTGTCCCCTTCTTGAAGCCACGAATTCCTCGATTTTTGTTTCCAGTAAACTTCTTCTTGAAGCTCCAAATCGGCAAGCTTTTGTCGGATGAGACGGGCTTCTTGGAAGAGATCTTCAGAAGGATTCGTTTGCAATCTGTTATCAAGAATTTTCAGCTCCTCTGTAGTCTTTTGAATCTGCTGGAAAATATTCCCGAACTGCTCTTTGTTCCAAGCTTTGAGAATTTGTTTCACTTTCTTTAACTTTAGGAGGATATTGATCATGGGGTCAGCTGCACACTCCTTGCCCCAGGCCTTTTGAATTACCGAATGGAAGGACTCATGAAGAGTCCACATTCTCAGGAATCTGAAAGGCTTGGCCTTAGGCGGGGAAATGGCAGGGAAGGCCAGACGCAGAGGCGTATGATCTGAAGTAGAACGCTGGAGATGCTCCACCCAGAACTGGGGAAAACTGTTCACCCAATTTGTGTTCATGAGGACTCTATCCAGGCGAGCCCAGACCCTGGCGTTCCCCTCGCGATTGTTGCACCAGGTGAAACGCGTACCTGAGAATCCTGCATCATAGAGACCCGCAGAGTGAATAGCGTCAGCGAATTCCGTCATGCTCGCGCTGTTTGGGGGATGGATACCCCACTTCTCCTCCAGGGAGACCATCGCATTGAAGTCTCCTGCAATAGCCCAAGGCCCCTGGATGGAAGAGCTGAGTACTGCAAGATCGTTCCACAGCTCCCGGCGCTGTATCCTACAACAACGCCCATAGGCAATGGACAGGAAAATGGGGACAGAAGAAGGGATGATGCACGCCTTCAGGGTAATCATTTGGGCTGAGGTAGCCTCGACTGAAACATTTAACTGGTTTTCATGAAAAATCTAGATTTTACCACCCATTTCGTTGTTGGAAACCGAGGAATGGAAACCAATCTTTAGGCCTGTTGCCACTCTCTTCGCCTCCCTGACCAAAGGGTCGATGATTGCAACTACCCGCGGCTTGAACTTGCGGACCATCCTTTTGAGCGCACGAATCATATGAAAGCATTAAGTTGCGTCCTAAGAACCTTTTAATAGTAGGGTGTTCAATCACCATATTTCTTGAAGTATGGTCCACTTGATAATTGAATTATCTTAAATTTTGGTTTAAGGCTTATGTAAACTTATCAACACATTGACGGCAAATAAAATCTATGAAAGCATTAAGTTGCATCCTCAGAAGCTTTTAATAGTAGGGTGTTCAATCACCATATTTCTTGGAGTATGGTCCACTTGATAATTGAATCGTCTTAAATTTTGGTTTATGTTCTAAAATAATCTAAAAGAACAGATAAACAGAGTGGATACATAATACACACATGAAGGTGGGCCCCACCACATGCAATGACTTGGGTGGAGGCGGGGTCTCACCTAATTATCTCACCTTCACCACACAGCAAGTAAAGAATTTCTTGACATGTGAAATTTACGTGGTCTCATGATGATGTACATTTTAGATCCACACTGTCCATCCATTTTTTCAGATCATTCTATGATACAAGCCCAAAAATAATGCAAATCTAGAGCTAAACTAGGTCACAGCAATTAAACACTGTAGGAATTGATGCTACACTTGACAATTTCTAGGGATCACAGAAAGCTCTGATCAAGCTGATATTTGCAATTTAACCTTATAAACATGTCAATGGAAAATAAGCCTTGGGGTTGACCCTAGAAAGTTTCACCGTTGGTTTGTTCAATCCCCATTAGGGGTGTGAATGGCTTAGGATTGAGCTGAAAATTAAATTTTGAATTTTAAATAAGGCCTGGTGTAATAGCTCAAATTTTGGGCTAAGACCTATCCCAACCCAACCCATTGATAGCCCTATTCTCCATTGCTTTTTATGGTGTGGTCCACTTGAGCTTTGGATGTGCCTCATTCTCGAGCTTATTCTCTAGAATAATCAATAAAAGTTGTTGTCAGATGCCTTAAATCTGATTTATTTTTATTTATTTTTTAGGCCGCTCGACTAGTCGAGGCTTGCTTGATTCAAAGTCCAGCAAGCACATGTTTTGGGTGTCCGGGATACTCGACCAGTCAAGGGTATGGCTCGACCGGTCGAGGCCTCAGCTTGACTAGTCGAGGTTACGTAGATTCTTGCAGGATTTAGTGCGGACTACGTAAATTTGAGGCGGTTTCACAAGGGTGTGAAAGGAAAGTTTCCTAAACTATAAATAGGGGTCCCTAGGGCTATTCTAATAGATTCTAAGGCTTTCTAAAGGAGTTCCAAGGGTTTGTAAAAGAGTTTTAAGGTTTCTAAAAGGTGTGGCAAGGGTGAGATTCGAGGTTGTTCGAATCGGGTAAGTCCTCTCTCTTTGTAATTTATGCTTTCATAATGGAGATCTGTCGCTTTGTGCTGTGACTTTTTCCGCAAGGGTTTTCCACGTTAAATCTGTGTGTTCTCTTATATGTGCTTTGTGCCATTGAATTGTTATCTTAGATTTAGATCTGTGTGATTCTGCAGCCAAATCCCCAACAAAAGTTAATGGTAAGTATGAATTTGAAACATAAATCATTGTGAGGCTCTACATGTTAAAAGCCGTGTTGTGTAGCAAATAACCTATTAGCTAGAGAAATCTAGCTTATCTTATTAGCTTGAGTCATAAAAAATGAAGTAGACAAATAAGAATCAACAGCTTTAGAATTCGTTATGCCTTCAACACAAATTATCCACACGCTAACAATTAACATTCACCTAGATTAGACGGCGTGAGAAGTTCACACGGCTTGGTTGAAGGTGAACCTTCTACAAGTCTAGAAGATACGCCTCACCCTTTTCCAACAGGCCTTGACTATTGTGGTGATTAGGGGAAGCATATTTGAACCGGCATGACTCTTGACTATTTCCATTACCCTGTAAATCAATTGAAGTCTTTGGTTGGGGGCAATGAAACCCTGACCTGATGAACGGTCCAATCTCATGCATGTTTCCACGTTTGTCACATTCTCTTTCCGACACGGCTAGTGTATTCCTTACGTTAACCTTTGCTTAGATACTTGCTGCTACCTGAGCGCCATGTGGGTTAAATTTTCATGAGATTTACCTTATCCATTAGGTTCTCCATTTAATATCTACCTTGGAAAGAAAAAAAATATCAGGATGATTCAACAATCCAGTGGGCCAGACCATAGGAAATAGATGAAATAGAATGCCTATTATTAGTTTTTTGTAGGCTTATTGTGGTGTTTATAAGCCATCCAATACATTAATCTACCATCTCGCATCAGGATGATAAGATTACCCAAAATTCTAAGTATTCTAAAAACTTAGGTGGACCATACAATGTGAGTGTGGGGGGTTTTGCATCATTTTAAACTGAGTGAATGTTGAATCAGCTGATTTTTTGACATCTGGACCAAATTAGTGTCGGTAAATCTGATGGACGGCATGGATCCCATCTACCTTAAATAGTTTTTCTGATTTAGAGAAAGTTACACCAGGGTAAATGCCCGAACTACGCAAGCATCTTCCTTTCCAAACCAGCGTATTGAAAAAGCGCAAAGTTCATCGACGGAAGCGGGTTGCGTACTGAGCAACTCAGTACGGTGAGCATACTTACGAGACTCCGTGAGCCCCGGTGTCATTCATGCATTATATCCACTCCGTCCATCTCTTTTAACACATAATTTTAGAGCTTTATCCTGACAATGGAGTATATCCAAACCTCAAATGGACCACACCACCGGAAACAGTGTGAATTGAACATCTGCCGTTGAAATATTCTTGGGGATAACAGAAGTATTAGATCAAGCTGATATTTGTGTTTTCCCTTCATCGATGTCTTTCTTATATTATGAACAGGTTAGATGACAAATAAACATCACTGGGGGCCTTAGAAAGTTTTCAATGGTTGAAATCAATACTTCCACTTTTTAGAGTAGTATGGTCCACTTGTGGTTTGTATATGCATCAATTTTGATTTGAACCATAAAATGATCTGGAAAAACGAATGGACGGCGTGGATAAACCACATGCATTTGTGGTGTGCCCAACTGAGTTTACTCAGTAGGATAAGAGCCTACCGAGTAACTCAGTACACAATCCGGTTTCTTCATTGACAAACTAGTTTATGGAAAGAAGTGCACCAGCACGATTACTAGTAGTCAGGCAAGTGGGCCCCAACCAGCAAACGAGATACACCAAGTACATCAGGTGCATGACCCCGTGCTCACCCTCGAATCCTAAAATCAGACCCATCGAAAACTCATCCGGCCATTGTCTATGGACACGTCTTCCATAGACCCACATGGAAAATAAACATTATGGTGGGACTTTGGAAGTTTTTAATGGTGGGCATTTGATCATACTACTATTTCCTATGGTGTGGCCTACCTGAGATTTGGATCTGCTGCATTTTCAAGCCCATGCCCTCAAAAGAGCTAGCTTGGATATAGGGGGGGGAGGCAATGGAGAAGTCAATAAGTTGGCTTATCGAATGGACCAACTCTATTGAAATAGCTCAGGCCCATCGAGCAACGAGCCAAAGAGGCCTCTATGTCTAGCAAGCGTAACCTCCAAGAAGGTTAATGCAACTTTAAAGACACTCAAAGGGCCCACCGACGAGCCCTTCTAGTGGTCATATGTTACTGACCTAACCCATAGGTCGGTCATAAGTCGATTACGGATTGACCATAGCTCTGTCACAGAATGATTACAGGCTGGCCATCAGTTATAGATTGGTTATAGATCGACTATAGATCAGTTAGAGGACGATCACAGACTAGCCCTAGCCGAGCTGTATGATGATAATGAGAGCACTACCACTCAGGACATTGATATATACCAATGAAGACCGGGCATTCAAATCTTATCTATCGAGGACTCGCGACCTTGCCATCACCAACTAATGTTCCAAAGCTTGATTTAAAACCACTACTAAATGAGCTTAAGTATATATACTTAGGTGAAAATAAAACTTATCCTGTAGTGATCTCTTCATTTTTAGATAAAGATCAAAAGATTAAATTATTGAATGTGCAGGGACCACAAAAGAGCCTTGGGCCAAACCATTTTTGACATCAAGGGTATAAGCCCTTCCATATACACCCATCGGGTCAACCTCGATGAGGACGTCAAACCCAATTAGACAACCTCAAAGGCGTCTCAATCCAAACATGATGGAAGTTGTAAAAACTAAGGTGATCAAATTGTTGGATGTGAAAATCATTTACCCAATATCCAGTAGTGTTTAGGTGAGTCCATCTCAAGTAGCCCCAAAGAAATTCGAAATAACTATCGTAGAAAATTCTAATAATGAACTCATACCAACACATGTCACCACAGGTTGGCTTGTTTGCATTGAGTATAGAAAAGTGAACCAGGTTACAAAGAATGACTATTTCCCTCTACCATTCATTGATTAAGTTTTAGAGAAGGTAACAGGTCACTCCTATATTTTTCTTGATGGATATTATAGATATAACCAAATAGAGATAGCCCTAGAAGACCAAGAGAAAATCATGTTCACTTGTCCATTTGGCACGTTTGCTTTCAAACGGATGTTATTTAGATTATATAACATCCCAACAACTTTCCAACACTGTATGTTAAATATTTTTTCAAATATGGTTAGGAAGTTTCTTAAGGTTTTTATGGATGATTTCTCTATATTTGGGAGTAGTTTTGAGGAATGCCTCAACAATTTATCTTTTATCTTATCTACGTGTGAAGAGAAGCATCGTCTTAAATTGAGAGAAATGTCATTTCATAGTTCAAAAGAGAATTGTTTTGGGTCATGTTATCTCCAAAAATTGAATCGAGGTAGATCACTCAAAATTAGACATTATTGTTAATATACATATTCCCCGAATTGTTAAAGATATTAGATCACTTCTATGGCATGCCGGTTTCTATAGAAAATTCATCAAGGACTTTAGTGTTATTACTATACCCTTGACTAATCTTCTTCAAAATGATGTCCCATTTAAGTGAACAGATGAGTGTGTAAGTGTCTTTAATAAAATTAAATCATCTCTTACCACTGCACCTATTATGCGTCCATCAGATTGGACACTTCCTTTTAAACTAATGTGCGATGCAAGTGATTATGTCATAGGGGCTATATTGGGCCAATGGAAAGATAAACAGCCCTATGTTATTCATTATGCAAGTAGAACTCTAAACTCGACCCAAGTGAACTACTCAACAACCGAAAATGAGTTACTTGCAGTAGTTTTTGTTTTGGATAAGTTTAGATCACACTTACTGGGATTCAAAGTGGTCATTTTCATAAACCACTCAGCTTTAAAATATTTATTATCTAAGAAGGATGCAAAGCTGAAACTTTTGAGATAGATCCTCCTATTCCAAGAATTTGACTTAAAGATAAGAGATAAGAAATGAGTAGAAAATGTATTGGTCAATCACCTTTCCAGATTCGTGTTAGAAGATTCCACTGAGAAAATAAATATCCAGGAGACTTTCTCTGATGAACAATTATTTACGATCTGCAAATTGTCTTGGTATACGGATATAGTGAACTATCTTGTAATAGGAAAAATGTCATATCATTGAAAGTCACAAGATAGGAAGTGTTTTGAAACTGAAGTTAGGAACCTCTTCTGGGATGATCCGTATTTATATGAATATGGGACTGATCAGATTTTTAGACACTATGTCCCAGATGATGAAGTTTAGAGTGTTGTTTCCTTTTGCCACATGGAAGCATGTGGTGGCCATTTTTTTACTAAGAAAACCACTGCAAAAATCCTACAGTGTGGTTTTTACTGGCTTATCATGTTTAAAAACACCCATGCTTTCTGTGTTGCTTGTGATAAATGTCAAAGCTTATAAAGAGTGTCCCGACACAATATGATGCCTTAATCTTTAATTTTACCATTAAAGATTTTTTATTATTAGAGTATTGATTTTATGGGCACATTTTCCTCTTCTTTTGGATTTCTTTATATATTGGTTGGTGTGGACTATGTTTCAAAGTGGATTGAGACAGTTCCAAGTAGGACCAATGACAATAAAATGGGCATACGATTTTTCAAGGAAAATATTTTTTTCTAGATTTGGAACTCCAAAGGTTATCATTAATGATGATGGGTCTCACTTTTGTAATAGGACATTTGAGCCTTTGATGAAGAAATATGGCATCAAGCATAAAGTGAGCATCCCATACCACCCACAAGCGAGTAGGCAAGCTGAGATTTCTATTCAGAAAATTAAACATATTTTGGAGAAAACTATAAGGCAGGATAGGAAGGATTGGTCCCTCAGACTATCGAATACTTTATGGGCTTATAGGACTTCTTATAAGACCTCGATTGGAATGTCCTCATACAGATTGGTGTATGGAAAGGCTTGCCATTTGCCTGTAGAATTGGAACATAAAGCATACTGGTAATAAAGAAGTTAAACTTTGATATGGACCAAGCAAGTGGACAAAAAAAATTAGAGTTGAATGAATTAGAGAAGCTGAGGAGATACTCTTATGAAAATTCTAAAATCTACAAAGAGAGGACCAACGTTTTTCATGACAAAAACATCCTAAAGAAGAATTTTAAACCTCAGCAAAATGTTCTATTGTACAATTCTCATCTCAAGTTCTTTCCGAAAAATTTAAGATTGAGGTGGACAAGCCCCTTCATTGTGAAGAATGTTTATACTCATGAGGCTATTGAAATTGAGAATCCCCGTAATGACAATGTGTACAAGGTTAATGGTTAGAAATTGAAGTCTTATGTGAAAAACTTTCATTTAGGAGAGGAGTCTATCCCTCTTCATAAGCTAGAATATTCGGATTGATGCTCCTAGTCTAACAGAGTATTTGTATAGGATTTGTATAATATTCATTTTTTTATGACACTTAGTATGACGTTTCTTCATGGCAGGTACTATCCACCCCTTCTTTAATTTTTATTATTCTTTACTTTACAAGTATCATTACATTGGGGACAATATAGATTTTAGGTTGAGGGTGGGTTGAGGGTGTGGATAGTCATCCATGTGAGTTTTTTTTTTTTTTTTTTTAAGGTTTTGAATTTCTTTTTTAGATATGAAAATTTTATAAAAAAAAATTTAACATTTTCAAAATAAATTTTTTATCTACAAGAATGTGAACATGATATTATGCAAATTTCAAAGGCAAAGTTAATACTTATTCTAGGTTGATAGTAGTCAGAATTCTAATAATTAAAACATATAAACTTGAGTTCGATTATCTAATTACTATTTTAGAGCGAGTTGTAATTTGATGTACTGAATTCACAATATACCCTACCTAAGTAAGTGAGAAATATGATATATGAACTAGAATAATAAATTTTGCTTCAAATAAAGTTGATTGAACTAGTACCATTGATATATGCTTAAAAAAGAGAATAAGATGAGAAAAAAATTAATGACCATAACAATCATGTCAATAATCCGAAGTAAGGATACCTAAGTATCCATTACTGTTACCGTTACAATTACAATACCTTAAGTTATGAAGCAAACCCGGTGGGAATCTTCATCTAAGGGTGGTTTATAATAATGAGGATATGATGATAAAAGAAGACATGGCATGACGGAAATGAGATAACTAAAGATTTCATATTCTTGGGATGATTGAAAGGAGTTAGGATAGAAAACATGCATATTTTTCAAAGTTAGACTAGTGTCACTGAGCACCTAAGTATATTGGATTATAACTATTTTAAATTTTGATTAGGTCTTTGAACTCAATGATGTAATGGATTAAGAAATTAAGATTCTAACTAACTTCAAATTTAGAACAAGTATTGCTTTGTTTTGGAATTCATATTATGAATGGAGGCATAATTATATAAATTTTTGAGTTTTAAACTATTTTTCATGTTTTCAAGGTTTGTGGGTAATATTTCTGAAAACCCTCATGAGACTATAACTCGTCCACTAGGGGAAACCTAGTGGTTTAAAGGCTTATTACATATGCTAAATGTAATCAAGATTACCTGCGAAAGTGGTGTAGTTAGAATTTTTATTTTCGTTTTAATTTTTCTAGAATTAGTTTTTATTCTTATTTTTAGTTTTCTTCGCTTATTTTCCTCGATACTAACAAAATACTAGTTAGGGAGTACGTTATGTGGCAAATATTACATATTTTTCTCTATTTATATCTTAGTTTTATTAACATGATACTGCTTAATGGTATATTTTATACATGTTTGTGTTGCAAGGTGAGTTTTAGAACTTATATCGAAAAGAATGTTAAAAGCATAGATTTGATACTCAAGAATCACCAAGTAAAAGAATATACCATTTAGAGACCAAGATTGAAGATTTTAAGACCCGAAGAGTCAAGAAAACCAAGTGGAAAAGAAAGTATAGAAATTAGTGCAGAAATTCACAAGATCTAAACTTAGATGGCATCGAAGATGTCATCGAAGTCAGTCTTTAATGACATCAAAGGAGTTTAGATGACATCAAAGAATTACAGAAAAATTAAATTTGGTTACTGGACAAATTTGATATAGTCTTCGATGAAAATGTCATCGAAGCCAGTCTTTGATGACATCGAAGGTTGCTCAATGTCATCGAAAGTTTTTCGCGGAGCCTACGCAGAGTGTGAAATTTTGAGGCGATTTTCAAATTTTTCAAACTAGTTTAAAAGAGGGAGTTCCCCACTTATGAATATGGCTTCCCAGGGCATTCCTAAGCATCTTTCGGATCATTCAAGGGCTAGATCTAAGGTTTTTTCTAGGGTTTTTAGAGAGCTTTAAAGTTTCATAGTTCTTATTTTTCTTTACGAGTTTTTTATTTATTTTTCTTGTTTTCTTTTTTTTTTTCTTTTTTTTTTACAATTTAATTATGTTTTTTTAGTTCCCTTTAACCCAAGTTAGAAGGGAAGCACATTGGTTTATTGATTTTATAATTTATGATGATTGATTGTTTTTAATGATGAGATAAATGGTGTATGCATGTTATCAATTATCTAGGATTAGGTTTTTTATCCTCATGTGAGATCCCTATGTTTTCATCATATGAGATTCATATTGATGAATAGGCTTAACCTGGATTAGTTAGATTTTCTAGATGGGAGATGTTCTCAACCTGCTATAATTCTTTGATTCATTATCTCATGAATATTGAATGCTTAAAATCACTGGTGCTTGAGAATATATATCAATGATGCTAATCCATGATTCTCTAATCTTTTATATCATTTATTACAAATATTTAAACTATTTTATTTTTCGATTTGGCTAACCATAGTGCTCATATCCTAATTGTGTTATCAAAGTTACCATGACTTATAGAACATTAACCTATGTGTGGAACTTTGAAGCTTGGGTGTTATTTTCAAATTAATTGAATTTCATACATTCAAAACCTTCAAAATCAAATCATCCGTTTAGTTTCCATTACTTAGTTAGTCTTGCATTTGATTTTTTTATTCTCATAAATTATCTCCCTGTGGGATCGACCCTATATTCATAGGATATTACTTACGAACCTCTGCACTTGAAGGCAAGCAATCAACCACGCCACAAGAAATAATGGTGATTCAACTTCTACTGTTAAAAACATTTTGAGGACCACAAGTTTTGGATGAAATAAATATTTTTGTTTTCTCATCATCCAAGTTTGTGTGACCTAATGAATAGATTAGATGGCAAATAAACGCTATAGTGAAGCCTAAGAAGTTTTTAATGATGGGTGTTTAATTAGCATTGTTTTCCTGTGGTGTGGTCCATTTGAGATTTGGATCTACTCTCTTTTTTTTTTTTTTGCTAATGTTCTAAAATGATATGAAAAATTAGATGAACGGCATGGATAAAACACATACATCATGATCAGCCCACGAAGAACCGTCCAATAGCTACTTAATTACGTATAACATGCCATTCTTGTGAGCGGGAGGGAGTCTTGGCGTGAGTCATAATTTTTGAGATTCTTATTCTCAATGATGTTGATCCCAATCATGAGTGTAATCGTACAGTTCATATGAATTCTCTCATGAAAGCTCTGTGCGGCTTTGTGCGCAAGAGAATGGTGATATAATATATATATATATATATATATATATATATATATATATATATATATATATATATATATATATATCTCGGAACACTCACCTGCGAACCAGTTCGTACGTACTACGTACGAACTTTTTTGAGAACCCATCATAGGTGATGTGGATCCAAAATCTGAACCGTTCATGTGAAGCAGCACCTCGTGAAACCCCACAGGCCGAACTTTTACTTTGATCTAACACTTGATGAGCCATGAAAAATGAAAATAGTTTCCTCCCTTAATTTGCATTTCTCTTTGCTATGGCCCACCAGAATTTTAGATTGGAGTGAAAATTTGTCACATGAGGTTTCATGGGATTCCGCATCACATGAACCGTTCAGATTAAACATCTATGGCACGTGTGCAAAGGTGCGTAGGTGCATAGGGGAGCATGACTCTCTCTCTCTCTCTCTCTCTCTCTCTCTCTCTCTCTCTCTCTCTCTCTCTCTCTCTCTCTCTCTATATATATATATATATATATATATATATATATATATATATATATATATATATATATATATATTGGCTTTATCTATGTTGTCCATTCATAATGACACCCACTGTTAAATCCTTTATAAGGCCCACCATGATAATTATCTACCATCCAACTTGTTCATAAAGTCGCATAACAAATCACTGCAGGAGTAGTTTAGATAGTGACACTCATGGTTGAATCCTTCCTAAGGCGTATAGCGTGATATTTATTTGCCATTCAATCTGTTTATAAAGTCACCTAAATATGGACGAAGGGAAAACATAAAAAAATCAGCTTTGTCTAAAACTTCTATGGCCTACAATAAGTGTTCAACTGCAAGCATTCAATCCCCACTCTTTCCTTTGGCAAGGTCCACCTGAGCCTTGGATTTGCCTCGTTTTTTAGATGATCTCTTAAAATGAGATGTGAAAATGGACGAAACACATACATCATGGTGGTCCCACAATGCTTCAACTAGTAGGGTTGCGATGGATTTTTAGTTTGTAATCATGGGAATGTAACTTTCCAAGAACCTCACTACCTTTAGGGCTTGTTTGGGAGCATGGATTTGGAACCCCTTGGATTCCAAACCTTTTGGATTTGAAATCCTTTTATTGTGTTTTGCACCTTGCATTAAGAATCAACTGTAATCCAAAAGTATTCATGCATAGTATATTTATAGGTGTTTGAATTTAATTACTAAATCAACTTTAATATCTCTAATTAGTGAATGCATATAATGTTTGACACAATGGTTGTAATAAGCCCATTGAAATATATACTTTGCTCGAAAATGATAAAATTACAAGTATCGGATGGGCCACAAGCACAAGATTACATCCGAGTGACTAGCCAATGAGTTTTAACCATTGATTTACATAGACAATGTTTGGATGGTGCCAATCATCGTATTAAAGTAATTATAGTGGTGCAATTGATAATCTAATTATTTTGGGATATCATTAGTTGGCCATGTGTCCAATATATTAATAGTTTTGTGACACGCACGTTACGCATGCAACTCTTGGAAAGATTTTAGATTCACTCAAAGATTTTGACTTGGATTTGAAACCCCTATTTACTTTATGATGCCAAACAACGGGGGATTTCAAAACCCCTCAAATCCCCCCAAATCCATGGTGCCTAATGACCCCTTATGCAATGAGTGTATATAGTATGTGTCAAAGGTATGGGGTTTTCTGTAGGTTATATTATCTTTGGCACACATCATTGCTGATGACATAGCTCACAAAACATGCCCATTTTCTCTCTCCCTAATGGATTGCCCACCATACAACATAACTTTTAATGCGTGGAACTTCTTTGTTCCCACTATGATTTATGTGTTAGATCCGCACTGTCCATGAATTTTTACAGATCATTCTAGAGCATGATCCTTAAAAAAAAAATGATACACATCCAAAGCTCAAGTGGACCACACCATAAAAATCAGTGGAGATTGAATGAACTACTGTTGAAACCTTTCTAAGGCCAACCATGAGGTTTATTTGTCATTTACTTGTTCATAAGTTCACACAAACCTAACCTGGATGAAGGGAAAACATAAATATCAGCTTGGTTAGAGCCTCTCATGGTCCTATTTTTAACGGTGAGCATCAATTCCTAATGTTTTTCATAGTGTAGTTTAGTTGAGCTTTGAATACAACTTATTTTTGGACTCATATCCTAGAATGATGTAAGAAAATGGATGGACAAGTGGATCTAACAAATATATCATCCTGAGCCCACATAAATTTCAAATGTCCATAAACTTTGTTGTCAGTGCCAAACACTAGAGAGTGTTGACATTTCCAACTGCCATGGGCTCACCATGATGTATGTGTCAGATCTACCCATCCATATAATTTTTCATATCATTTTAGTTCACCGGCCAGAAAACAAGCAGATCCAAGGCTCTGACGGACCCCGCTACAGGAAGCATTGTGAATCGAATGCTTACCCCGTTGAAAACTTTTCGAGGGAACTCAAGGGTAGGATGAAGCTGATTTTATTTTTATTTTTTATTTTTAACCTTCACCTAAGTCGTTGTGACCTTATGAAGAGGTTAGATAGCAAATAAACCTCTTCCTAGACTATAAAGTTTACAATGGTAGTCATTCAATCCCCACTACTTTCTATGATGTGGTCAACTTTAGTTTGCATGTGCCTCATTTTTTGGCTCATGCTCTAGAATGATAGGAAAATTCGATGGATAGTATGGATCTAACACATATATCATGGTGGGGCGCAGCAAAGTTCCACTTATAAAAAGTTGTATGGTGTACTAGGCAATCTATTTGGAAGAGAAAACCAATGGGTTTTGTAAGCGGGTTTCATCCACAATTATATGGACCAATGAGAAGGGACGGCCCAAATTTTCCCATTGCCTTCAGTCATGAGGCGTGCTTACAACTACCAGAACATCACAATGAGAGTGTACATGATATTCATGCCATTCCATCAGGTGTGCTGCCTCATGTTCACCTGGGGAGACATGCTCATGTGAGTAGCAAGGTGGCTACTGGAAAGTGCCATGTAGGTTCCACCATGATATATGTGTCTTATCCAGGCGGTCTATCCATTTTAGATAATTATTTTAAGACAAAGCCTTAAAATGAGGCATATCCAAATTACAAGTGGACCACACCATAGGAAGACAGTGGTGATTGAACGTCCACCATTAAAATCTTCTAAGGTCCCCTGTAATGTTTATTTGTCATCCAACCTGTTGATTAGGTTAAATGGACCTGTACGAAGGGAAAACACAAATATCAGCTTCATTCAAAACATTTGTGGCTCTTAAGATATTTTTAATGGAGGGCGTTTAATCACCTCTGGTATGATCCACATGAGATATGGATCTGCCTTATTAATTTCTGGGCACTTGCCATAAAATGATCCGGAAAAATGGACCAAAGACGTGGAAAAAACACATCATGGTGGGACCCAAAGAGCACCATCCAGTGTCTACTCGCTGCTAGGCAGACGAGTTCCACAGCGGAGAGAGGAGAGATGTTTGGGAGGAGGAAGTTTCTGTCGCTACCGATGGTACTAGTAGCAGTTGTGATTGGAGTGGTTTCTGGCAAGGCGATATTCGGGGCTCCACTTGAGGAATACTGGACTAAAAAGCTTCATGGAGAGGCGGGAAAGGAGAAAGATGCAGGCTCGAGCTGAAAGCATTCGAAGAAGTTTTTCATTTTCGTTTACCAGAAAGGTATGGTCGAGATGGATTGAGATGGATTGCTAATTCATTGTTTTGGGGGTTAATATTCTGTCTTTAAGAGTCATAATATCATGTATTCTCCTCTGGCCTCATTTTCTAAAGAGTTCCTCTTGGTCCAAAAAAAAAAGACGAGTTCCACAGCGAAAAATCAACGCGGTAAGGAAGACTTGGGTCAGGATGGACGCCCAGTATGAGTATAAGAGGCCAACGTGGTTTATATATGGCATCCTCTCTCTCTCTCTCTCTCTCTCTCTCTGCAGAATGTATCTTCTTTCATCAAAAACCATCTATTTTTTCCTATACATATGCTTATTCATGCTCTTTCATAACCCCATTAGGGCACAAGTCCTGTACCAGCGCTGTCAGTCGTCTCAAGGCAATTACACCAACGGTAGCAGATACGAAACCAATCTCAACCTCCTCCTCCAATCTCTAAATAACGAAACTCCATCCAAAGGCTACTACAACACCTCCACTGGCATAGACCCCGATCAGGTCTATGGCCTCGCCCAATGCTGGCATGGTGTTTCATCTGATTCCTGCCGAAAATGCTTAAATATTTCAATGGTCGACATAATCCGAATCTGTCCCAACAACAAGGAAGCATTCATAAGAAACGATGAATGCCTTCTACGTTACTCTAACCAACGCTTCTTTTCCCAACCTGATCTTGTCCCTGGACCTCCCCAATATAATCCAAGTAGTTCAGAGAATCCAAATCTTTTCAATCAAAAGGTAGGAGAGTTGATGAACAATCTCTCCTCTAGAGATCTATCTCCATCCATGTATGCAACCAGCTCAGTCCGTTCTTATGACTTTCCAATCTATGGATCAGTTGAGTGTGTTTTAGATATATCAAGTAAGGATTGCCAATCATGCCTGAAATCGATGATCGACTTTATTCCGGATTGTTGTAGTGGAAAATTAGGAGCACGGATTATTTCACTGAGTTGTTCTATAAGATACGAGCTATATTCCTTTGGTGAAACCCCACCGCCTCCAGCGCCTGTTGCAGCTCCTCCTCCTCCAGTTGTTGCTCCACCACCACCTCCAGTTCTTGCTCCACCGCCGCTGCCGCCACCAGGTGAGTATTTGGATGCAACTAAAACTGTGGATAGGATTAGTTTCTTCTATTATTATTTTTCTTCCATTCCTTAATTTGCATTTCACACAGAAATTATATTGAAGAAAGAATGTTGGGACTTATTTGCAAGTTTATTTTAGTTGTTCATCTGTATTAGAAGAAGGAATTGAAGGGAAGGAGATTGCAAACAAGATACTATTTTCCTCATATGCACAGAAAATATGATTTGTTATATAAAACTGAGTTTTGCAGAATAGAACATTGGTAGGACTTTCAAAAGATTTAGAGAGAGCATTTGGAGGAAGAGAGAGATTTTGTAGAGTGAATTGAAGTGATTTTAGAATTGTTAGAGCATGTTAGGTAATCTTTTAAATTAGAATTTTATTTTATTTATTTTTACATACACCCCCTCACCCAACCATGCACTCACACCGTAGTCAGATTTCACCACCTATATATGGTCACTCAAACTCCAGACCTAAGGACTAAAGAAAATAAGGAAATTATATTATTTCCTTATTTGTTATACATTCTCTTCTTATTAATAAAATAAATAAGTTGCAATTTCCATCCTATAGTCTCTTATTGTTTAACATAGTATCAAACCAAAAAAAAAAAAAACCATAGTATCAAACCAGTAAATGCACCTTCGCCGACTCCTGCTCCGTAAAAGAGAGCTGCTTTCCGTTCTTTACCCCTTTTGACCATTTCCTTCTTTACCTCTTTTGACCCTTTCCTTCTTTCTCCGTTGACGCCGTTCGAGGGCGGCTCTCCGTTGCACGCTGCAACAGTGGCCGTCGTCGTTGATTAATGGTGGCTCTCCGAAGATCGCTGCTGCATATGATGTAACAGCACCCGTTTCCATCAGCCCCACTACAACACCCTCATCCTCATCGACGTCTTCTAACCAATCAGCAACCCAACCTCTGTCTCGTCGCCGTAGGAACCCTCGGCAAACTGCCGCCGCCATCTCTGTTGCACTCCGGCAACCGTACCGAATTGCCGCTGTTATGGACGGCCCCGATCTACTGCCCTGTTTCCAGATACAACATAACTGCTAGATAACGGCACCTTCTCTAATTCGTCTTTACCACCTGCAACTTCCGACAGCGACCTCCGTGTAGAATAGCCGTCGCCATCGCTGTCTTCTCCGCCATCGCCCACCCTCACCGCCGCTGCCGCAACATTATATACTCCACCGCTGCCACAACCATCATATCAATGTCTCCTTCCTTCGGCACCGCCTCTGTAAGCCCTCCGCCACCGCCACTGATCTGGCACATGTGTGCGCTTTGTGGGGAAAACCTATGTCGGAGGAGAAGGCACTCATACCCTTTAGTCTTTTCTAATGCTGCTGCTCCTTGTCCGAACCAAAGTCCGTACACCTTTTTATTTTGGTGCTCCGAAGGTGCGCGCAAGTACATGTAGCCTTTCAACATATCTTAACAAGGGCCGTACATCCACAACGAGAGGTGGGCTTCCGCTAACTCGACTCGTTCATGTCCAACTCGACTCGAATCAACTGGGTGAGTCAGTCCAAGCCGAGTAGGCTTCGCCCAATCCGAACTCAAACCAAGTCAAATTCGAGTTACCTAGTATCTCGACCTAACTCGAGTCGAAACTCGATCTGGTTAAACCTGACTTGATTTGAAACTCGATTCTCTAACCTTACCAGCCGCACCCTACCCTAACTGGATCCCAAAATCTCTCTCTCTCTCTCTCTCTCTCTCTCTCTCATCCTCCTCATCTTCCAAGCCCGACGTTTCTCTTTCCCTCCCTCATCTTCCAACCACCCACCACCATCACCCTCCTCTTCTTCCTCCTCTCTCTCCTCTCTACTCTTTCGGTCTCTCCCTCCCTCATCTCTCAATCCAACTCGTTACCAACTTGACCCGACTTAGTACTTCTGACTGGATCGAACTCGGTCTGGATCAGTCTAGGCCAGACCGGACTCAAATCGAGTTAGGCATGCTGGACTCACTATCGAGTCGGATTGAGTTCAGGTCAGGCCTCTTTCAAAACCGAATTGAGTCGAGTCAGCCCTAACTCGGTCCAACTCAACTCGAGGCGCGGCTCTATCCACAACCAGTTACCCTTCAATTCATTATGCGTGCATGTGCGTTGGATGATTTAACTATATTAGACCCTTCAAGAAGATTTCTCGTTTTTTATTTTTTATTTTTTGCCCAGTATTTTTTCTCCAAGATCATTTATAGCAGGTGTTTTGGGCCATACCTGTAATTGTACCAGCCACTTTGGAACCGAGTTGGTTTTTTTTTTTTTTTTTTTCAGTCAGTGCCATCAAATGTGTGATAGCTAAACTCTCAGCAACAGAAAGTTCCATTAGATCATCAGTCCGTCCATATGTGTCAATGATTCACATCTTAGTAGACATCAAAAGAGCATACTTACCTCATGTTATTCATGGTTTCATTGCCACATACTATTTGTTGTTTTCTTATTTTAATTTTGAATATATGTTTATTATATCATTCAAAATTCACATTATATTTTATATTGTACCTTGAGTTTGAGGAAAATGTTAAAATAAATTATGGTAATCTTATATATTGGGATATTTCGTATTTGTTAAAGTTCTGTATTTACTAAAATCTCTCCACTTCTCTACAAATTTTTCATATTTTTCATATTATTAATAAAATAATTTAATTTTAATTTTAATAATGTAGTCTTTTCTGGTTTAACAAGAATGACTCATTGTTGGGTTATATAGACTTTGATAATTTACATTAGTTATCTTGAATACGCCTATTTGTAACCCAAGATTTGATTTTTATTAGGTGGTTCATGTTGGTGGCCCGACGTGTAACCCTTAATAACCTAGGGATGGATTGTTATAAGTTTGTATAAGTGCATCCAAGTAGATTGCACCTTGGTGAATTAGACACGCTCATAAATCGGACTTGGACACACTTAAAAGAAATTAGATACGCTTTCATGCATTTTTTTATTATTATTATTATTTTTTAATGTTAAGCTTAACATGGAAGGTTGTGTATTGGATCCGACCTTTGTCACATATAATGATCTTCTTAACTATTTTTTAGTCAAATTGTGAGAGAATAAGTATCTCATGTAATGGTGTGTTTTGATTACCATGTGAATAGTCCTGGTGCAAGAAATGTAGCTTGTCTATGGAAAAGAATTATAGTAATTAGGGGCCGTAGACACCCCACTCTACCTGATAACAGTCCTGTAATGATTGTTTTTGGGTGATAAGGGTCCAACAACGATGGTCTCTAGGTGATACGATCCTACATGGTCTGTTTCTGGATGAACCGATCCTGCATGGTCCATTTCTTGTTGTGGCCCCCACCTTAAGTGAGATTAAATGCTACTTGTCAATTTTGATTGTGCACCAATTAACGCACACAGATCACTGGAACAAACTATTTACCTAAATTGTCTGGCCCTTTGTTATCGCTGATGCGTAGTTAATTGGTCTCATAAGTCATAATTCACAAATTGTGATTAATCAAGCATTTATTGCCTAGGTGATCATTATGTCGGATACATTGGATAAACCAATGATCCATTCTAATTGCTATATAAGCTTGGGGCCCATTTGGCCGGGTGGATTGGAAGGGATTGAATGGTATTAGGGTGGATGGCATGGATTTCAAGGTAATGATGGTGTTGTCAGTGGATTGTCTTAAGATATGTGGGATTGCTATATCCCGGGATTGTTACATGGAGTCTGTTTGGCACCCCTTCCAATCCTAGGATTAAACCTTCCCATCCCTTCCAATCTCTGGAACCAAACACATTCCAAGCATATTTGAACCGATTAGGATGGATTGGATGGGATTTAAAGGCAATGATGGTGTTGTCAGTGGATTGTCTTAAGATCAATGCTATTGTTATATCTGTTTGGTACATCCGGCCATTCCTGGGATTTAACTTCCAATCCCTTCCAACACCATCTAATCCCTTCCAATCCGCTTGGCCAGACGGGCCCTTACTTGATCTAACTGGGTGGAGAGTTGATCATGCCAGTCTATGTGAAATCTTATTCTATTCATCTCCTAAATTAGGATGAAGGTATATTTCATATGTACATGCATCCAATGTGCATTACTCATGTTGTGAGTACTTGCATAATGACTTATATTGTGCCAAAAATGTTGGTCATACCTCATCTGAAGACCAATCCAAATAGTTATGTGCATACATAATCATGAAACAATTATATCCATACGTATAGACACAGATATTATAAAATCTCAACATAATCCAATGGATATATAGATGTGCGCGCACGCGCAGGCATGGGGAAATGGTACTATGAGGTTGACCTCATGGGAGTTCCCATGAGGTTGAGCATAGTGGACCCCAAGAAGGTAACGGAGGGATTAGGTGGCACAGACTTCGACGAATGAAAAACACAAATATCAGCTTGATCCAAAACTTTTGTAGCCCCCAAGAAGTTTTTAACGGTGGGAATTCGATCACCATTGTCCTATGGTGGGGCCAACTAAGGATTAAAGTTTGGAGGGTGAGAGTTGAACTTTACACTCTTTCCAATCACGTGGTCCAATTGAATTATAGATGGGGCTGATTTTTAGGCTGTCGCGCACGTTGGGGTGACACACCCATTGGATGGGGCAGATTTCAGATAAAAAACATGTGGGGCATGCCTGAGCACCCGTTTTTCTCCCCTTTCTTTTCTCATTGATTAGGAGTAAATGAGATAACTAATCACCCCCTCCACCAAAGTATGTGTACACCCATGTCAGTTTTCGTTCCATGAGCCGCACAAAGCCTAATTCCCATGTTTGCACCATTTTGTAAATAAAAAAATAAACGCAGCCGTAACTATGTGCTTTGCATTGGAAATGATTAATGGTTTTCTTTTACAACAGGGAACAAATCAAGGGTTATAATCATCATCGTTGTAACTTCAGTTTTGGGACTGGCTCTCTCTAGTTCTTGCATTTGCTACTACTTATGGCGAAGAAAGAGACAACACAAAGGTAAAGAAACTAAATAAACTTATTAAGGAAAGAGACCATATAATTTATTTATTTTCTCAAGAAAATTGCCCTTGGGCTGGAATAGGGTTTAACATGTAGGCTAGTGGGCCAGGCTCACGTTCTATTTCTGGACCTAGAACATAAATAAAAAACACTCATATTTTAATTTAACAACATTCTCTAGTCAAAGCTAAGGCCAAGCATGAAGTTAGCTATGCCCATTTACATCTTCCTAGCCCAATATTGGGCTTATCTTCAACCTATATTAAACTTCAGGCCTGAAATTCAATGGGAAGGCCTTATGCTGTACTTTTGGCCCGACCCAAGCTTTGCCAGCTGAGTACCTTAGCCATACCATTTAGAATGCACGTGCTAAAGATGATATTTTGCCTTAATTGTGCTTGTCGTCCTTTCCATTTGGCCTATCCATGATGAGGCCCACCAAGCTGCAATATGGAAAACTGATACCATAAATGTGTTGAGCCCTTCCATTATAGCTAGGCCTGTTTGGAAACATAAATAGGATGATAAATCTTTAAAAATAATAATAATAATAATTTTTTTTAAAAAAAAATAAAAATTAAAAATTTATGATCTGTATTCCATTCCATGGGGCAAACTTTACATCGCAGGGGACATTCAGGCTCCCCAAGAGAAAAAGGACCTGGGCGAAGCCTATCTTAACAAAAGCAAGAAAAGAAAAGAAAAAGGAGGAAACATCAGCTGAGGATCCTAAGGATTTCCGGCCAGGCTCATTGATAGGTTTCGCAGGAAGCATGCCTGATGGCTCCCAGTCCCACTATTCAGGAATACGAGACCCCTCACGTAGGAGGGGAGCTTGATAAATCTAAGGAACTAGTTTCCTTCTGTAAATAGACCATTGATTGTCATCATGTTTTGAACGTCCAATTACTAAGCACCAATAACACTAGAGTCTTATAAATGGTCTAGATCATCAAAGAATTTAGCCATAGGCCCATTGATAGGGTAAGAAAGGGACCTCAATCAACATCTAGTGGACTCATCATCTTGTAAGGACTAACATCACAATTTCACATTTTTACATCAGAGAAAGGAGAACACCAAGCATTGGCACATTACTTGGGTACCCCGGATGGTTCAGCCATGGATGATGATCAAGTTTCAGAATTGCCAATCATTAACTTAGCTACAATACAAGCTGCTACAGATAACTTCTCTGATGAAAATAAGCTCGGAGAAGGTGGATTTGGACCTGTATATAAGGTAAATGCACTTCTCTTAAGGTGATTTTGAAGCACAATCAAACTCATTATGGATTATTACCTAAGAAAATAGAAATATGGCAAGTTTTAATTTCTTAAGCACTTGCAAGGCATATTTTCGAGATTTGTTTGGATAGTAAGTGAAAATCTTATTTTTATGAGGTAATACTCACCTCATATCTTTTATTGGGAAAATTCACTATGGAAAAGTGTACTGATTACTACTCGAATCCACTGTTATTTTTATTAATTAGCACAGTTAAACATCCTACAAATGAAGAAAGTGTTTACTTTTCCTTTCTTTTGTTTTCCACAATCCAAACAAGCTTCAATGTAATTGCAATAATTTAAGGGCTATTACCTTATTATGAATAGTAGAAAACCACATTAGTTATGTTATGCCATTTTAACTCAATTGAACATTTGCAGTTCAAGTTGCCTGGGCATCCAAATGCAAGATTACTTATGACTAGTTGAGAACTGCTTTAATAGAATAGGATACATAGATTCTTCTTATTAACCAACCATTGTATTGAAATGATTTTAGGGAAAGCTATCTGATGGGAAGGAAATAGCAGTTAAAAGGCTATCAAGAAGCTCAAGGCAAGGTCTGGAAGAATTCAAGAATGAAGTCACATTGATTGCCAAACTTCAACACAGGAACCTTGTGAGGCTCTTGTATTGCTGCATAGAGAGAGGAGAGAAATTGCTCATTTATGAATACATGCCAAATACCAGCCTTGATGTCTTCCTCTTTGGTTTGGACTCTTTCTCCCTTCTCCATTTTCTGAATTTCACCACAAACAACACATCCAAGTGAAATGGAGCCTAAAATATTCACAACATAGCTAGTGTTTAAAAAAAAACCACTTATTTGTTAATTTATTTATTATTTTATTTTATTTTTGGAGAAAGGTGGGAGCACACCAGCTGTAATTTTGTTAATTGAAAGGAAAAAAAAAAAAAAAAAATACCTCTACGAATCTTCAGGCCGGCGCCACAAAAAAAATGGGCCTCACTAATCATATAAAGCAGCCAAACCTCTTAATTACTTCCAATGGCCGTCCCGGCAAAAGAGTTGTGCCACACCTCATAACAGGGCTATACAAAACAAAACAGAAAAATAAAAATTAGACCAACAGCCAGGAGCCCCAATTATGAGTAGACGGGAGATACTCGAACAGGGCCTCAAATCACACTAGAAAAGCTAGCAACAACAGCTATTGCTGGGTTATTTAGAAATGATAGCAGAACTGGCAATGTTTTGCAGTAGTTGGGACAACATTTGAGAGCTAGAACACCACCTGTAGTATAATTACCAACGTAGAGTCTAATCATAATGACTTTCCTGATGCAGGATCTATTCTATGAAATTTCCCAAATTCAACAACACAACACCTGATTTTCACTAAAACTCTAGTTTGCTCAGATCATCTGAATTGTCGCATCTCTTGCAACTGTACCATTGTATTATGAATATATAGAACCAATCATCCGGAAGGACCCAGTGTATGCAACTAAATGTTGTACCAACTTAAGGATGATTAACCTATAAATTAATGAACTTTAGGCAATTTCCTTAGCCTCCATTTATGCACTAATGACTATACGATGCAATTTCTTTTTGCTGCTAATTGAGAGCTACCAAATGATTGGTTCTAATCACTCTATATGACCATTTGAAAGGTGGATATAGCAGCGGAATATACTGTCCAAAATCAACTGATACATGTGACTTCGGATTCTTTGAATAACGTAATGATTATCTGATCATAAAGTCATTGATTTTAATCAACCTATGTAATAGACTATATTACATAGCGCTCATGGGAGTATTGTGCTCTAATTGCCACTCCGAATCCCGGAGAAGGAGGGTTATTTCACGCCAAAAACTTTTGCTACAATTTATATCATTAATATAGAAATTTTGATTCAAAAATTAAGGGAGTACTTTGGATACAAGTGGAAATTCTACTTCTATTACACCACCCATCATGTTTATTTTGCCAAGGAATTGCCAATATAGATAACTCCAACTATTGTGTCATGAAATCCATGGGTTTCTGTCTATCCAAATAGCACAGATTCCACATATCTGAACATGCTCTTGATTCAATTTGCATTTCTAAGATACACGACTAAAATTATTTAATAACACTTGCATTTTAAGAAACACAACTTAAACATGATCTGACTTGTTTTGCATGCTGTTTTTAGATTCAATCAAGAGTGCTCAATTAGGTTGGGAAACTCGCCATAACATAGTAGGTGGAATTGCAAAGGGCATTGTTTATCTCCATGAAGACTCAAGACTCAGAATCATCCACAGGGATTTAAAAGCTAGCAATGTTTTGTTAGACCATGAGATGAACCCGAAGATTTCTGACTTTGGCATGGCTCGATTTTTGGGTGGGAATCAAAGTCAGGTCAATACCAATAGACCCGTCGGAACATAGTAAGTTCTCATGCAACTTTCTAGTTCCCACATACATTTAATGCCCCATGAGCTTTGCTAGCAAGACTCATTTCTCATCAGCTGATTGAACCTATGTGACTCAACATAAACGTGTAACATGCTAGTTGATTGTACCTGTCTGGTTTCCTAACCATGGTATTGAAATAGTGAGATTCAACTGATAAATGGGAAGACGCTTCTGCCATATTATCACATGTGAATGAATCTAAGGTCCATTTCCCCTTTGATAGCTATGATGCTTCTAATCCATGTTTGCATTTGCTCATTGCCAACAGTGGCTACATGGCACCAGAGTATGGAATGGGAGGGCTAGTCTCTGTGAAATCTGATGTCTACAGCTTTGGAGTTCTACTGTTGGAGATCATAAGCGGAAAAAGGAACAACAGTCACCATCTCCCCAATGGCGCTCAAAGCCTCCTAATTTGTGTAGGCTTTACTAAAAAAGAAATTAAATTTGCCTTTTTAATCTTATTTTCTCACATCAAGTTTGACATTGCAGGCATGGGGATTGTGGTGCGATGGACGAGCGATGGAATTGATTGATCCTTTGTTAGCAGAGTCATGTCCCACCAATGAGGCGTTCAGATGGATCCACATTGGGTTGTTATGTGTTCAACAAGATGCAGCAGATAGGCCCACCATGTCTTCCGTCGTTCTTATGCTCGGAAGTGAATCTATGAAACTTCCCCAACCTACACAGCCAGGATTTTTCTTTCCAAGGGCTGTTGTTGAATCAGATAAATCTTCTGCAAGTGCTAAAATCATTTCTAACAATGATGTAACTATCTCTACTCTCGAACCCAGGTGAGTGGGCTCAGCCCAAGGGTTAGCGTCATGTATTGATGGGTCAGATCCGAAGTACCATGGTTAATTATCCACAAGGATAACTTCTCCATATTTGTTTCCAATTTTTATTACATGTTTATGGGTTAGCTTGTTAGTACAAACCCATGTTAGTACACACTCCATGTTAGCCACCCCCACTAGGGATCGATACCATGACCTCAAGTGTTGAAACAAGGTATCTCCACTCAGTCTGCCAGTTGAGCTATGGATCTGGGTGTCAATTTTTATTACATGTTGCTTCTTCTAGACTTGAAACAGTTAAAGGTATGTTTCTTGAAGTTAGGTTTGCTAATGAGTGCTCAGATTTGCTACTAAGTTAATTGGCATAAAATAAATGAAACTTGATCCATTTTTGGACTTAAGGTTTTCGGTTGGGTTTGGATCTAATACTTGCAACATATTTAGAAATCAAGCAAGCTGGTTACTCGTGTAAGTAAACCTAGCTACTTAACATTTAATATGAATATTATGTACATAAATGTAAGATAATTGTAACGCCTTGAATTTCAGGGGCCGAGTAGGTACTCGGCTCCCGGATTCCCGAGTGTCACTTATGCTCTACTGGGTTTCAGAATTAGTATAGTTCATTCGTTTCATAATCAATGGGGAAGTGTAGTAGATCATGCAGCATAAACCAATGTGATGAGCTCATGTGCAGCTAATATAAAATCTGTATCCAGCCAAAACGATAATGTAAATAAACATAGGGGACCACGTCCTGCAAAATATATAATCCAAAGATGAATAGACCCCTGCCCTGAGTCCCCTGACTAATCATAAGGCAATCTACTGGGATCCGCCAAAGATCTGGAAATATGACAGCTCCTCCTCATCATCCACACTCGCTCTATCAAGCGCGTCGAGCTCTGTGATCCCTGTATCTAAGACAGGTTTTGATTGGTATTTTAAAACACCGTCACAAAGTGGGAGTGAATGATCAACTCAATGGATACCATTAACAATAAGTTACGCATATTATCAAATCCATAGACGAAGTTAGTGAAAAATAATCATTCACAAGGTCCTAATTACTTTTATTAATACACATGCATGGTTCCATGATATGATGCATGCCCTCACATCCAACACTCCCTCGAGCAACAATGTCTAATGATCACGATGTCCAACACTCCCTCAACGCGACCTCGACCACTTAGTCGCCAACCTAACTAATGCAATGTAATGGTGAGCACGTTAGCCATATTGATTAATTATGTTCATTCAATTAGCAGCTTGGGGAAACTGAAACACCCCAACAGATCAATGCCCTATCCCAATCACGCGGCCCTAGCGGTCGTGGCAAACTTGCTCTCACGATCCTTGGCCCGTTTGGGTTCGTCACTCCCAATAATAACAACATATAAGGGGCAATTGTAAGGAAGGGTTCTTGCTCACGGTCACTATGGAGAGGCTCGTCACCCCGGCGTAGGCTAACAGTTCAGGCATAGTGTATCATTCCACCATGTTTGGCTCCCAAGACTTGTGGGCCGCAACAAGTTGGTTACCAGTGAGTGCATGTGGACGTAGGGTGTCTCAGCTTCAAGCATGCATGTACATATATGGTTAACGGACATGGTCAACCAGCTTATGAGCCAATTTATCCCCTCTAGGCAAACTACAAGTCGTACGGCATTGGGAGCAACGTCCCACGCAGTCCACCTGCTAGCGACTATCAGTATTTCAACTAATTGGGTTAAATTAGCCCTTAGGTGGCCCTATCGAAGGGGCAGCCCATACGGGTTCTGAAATTGCTAGTCAATCCAGCAAATGGGGCAATTTATAAATGAATAATGTAAAAGTAGATGTCGATTTACTTTTAGTTGCAAAGGATTCAAGCATACATAACAGTAAATTGTAGCATTGTCATCATGACTCATTAAGTATTCCTAAATGCAGGAAAATTATAATTAAGCATGTAAACAAGTTCAATTTCAGAAAAATTAATCATGCATAGAATGAAATTGGTAATTAGTCATATATATAGGGAGCATACAACAGAATTTCCTATTTGTTTCAGAATTTGGGGGTGTCACATACTTTGATTTTCATATTAAATAGGAAATCAAGCAAAGCAAGGATTTGGGTGGTTGAGAGCCCAAGTTTCTCCCCTAATCGGGATTTATCTGAGGCAACACTCTAAGTCTAATATTACCATACATGCAACTAACATGCAAAGCAAATTCTACACCCACAATCGCTAAATTCGGCTTAGATTTGACAACGACCACCTATAGTTAATGGTCTGCACCTAGGGGTTGCCGAGGGCTCGCGAAGCGGCTCTTAAGGTGCCGAACTCGTGGATTGATGCTCACAACCCCAAGTGTAGGGTCGCAATGTAGTAATAATCTCAGTAAGATCGAGGTCGAATCCACAGGGACTGAACCTTGTACATATTTTTAAAGTAACCAGAACTAGAACTAGAAGAAGCTGCAACCTAAATTAGAAGAATATAAGAGAATAATGGTGAAATATTAAACTAAAGCTTGTAAAATTCAAAGGTGGCAAACTAGGGTTTCCGAGGATCCACTTGTAGAGATTAGGAAAATATATGCTTGATTCACGAACACAACTGGATTTAGAGTCCTATCTTCATCCAGTTAAAAGATATATCGTTAAAAACCAAATCTAAACTTCTTTTGATCCAGTTTTCAAGATATGAGAGGTATGAGAATTAGAATTGATTCCATTACAAAACCATGCCCATGAGACAAAGCAAACAACAGATTTTAACCAATCCACAACCAATCTAAAAGAGTTATGAACGTTATGAAGGATTCCATCATCCAATCATGTCCATGAGACGATGGTGAACAACAGGGCTTCCTAACTTCACAATCATAATAATGAAAAGAATATACTCAAAGCTATCGCAAATCCATTGTAATTTAAGTCACAATAAACTGTTAAAAATTATGAATATTCCTTATAATCAAACCAAAATCAAAGATAGTTCAACGTAACATGAATCAAAGCCATAAACAATGCCTCATCACGCTAAAAGCCTCGCCTCTTAGCCCTAGCTAAGAGGTTTAGCCAATCATAAACATGATTGACTAAAATCTCTTAAAAAAGAAAAACATGAAATCAATAGAAAATAAGAAAGAGGAAGCAAACTCTAAACAGCCACTCACGTTCTCACTCTCTCCCTTGCTCTTCACACATTCTCCTCACATCAGCTAATGATCTCTCCCTCTCTCTCTCCTTTCCTTTTATAACAGCAGCAGGAGGTCGGCAATGCGTGCTAAAGGCGATGATACAAGTTACGCAGCAACCTTTCGCAGTAGCATGCGTAACAGAAAACGCATATAACGTGTTGCATTTGGATGCAAGTTTTGGGATGACGAATCGTCCCAAAACCTGATTTTTTCCATGGCTGGGGTCGGACGAGCCTGTGCTCCATTTGGACGGTCCAGATCGTCGAAACGATCAAAGACGGCGGACCACAAAATCCCGGAATTTTCGGTTGTCACAAGCGTAGGCCATGCGCATGGGAGCTACGCTGAGATGCACGGTGGGCCCCACAGTGTTGTTTCCGGAGAAATCCACCCCATCCATTGGATTCCTGGCGCGATTTTAGTCGGAAAGTGGTAGTTTTTGTCGAGTTTGGTGCGGCCCAAAGGATCAAATCTTACCGCCATTCATCCTGCGTTTGACAGCGATCTGTGTGTACACGTGCATGGGACCAAAAGGTCTCCATGGCTAAGGTCATGGCCACCCCCTGGATCGAATGGACGGTCCCGATTAGTCATCTGAGTGACTGAGGTGGGCCACAACATGCCCAGCGGACGGACATCCGCTAGCTGTTTGCGTAAGGGAGATCGGTCGGGTCAACCCGACTTTGACCGATTTCCCTGGTCCGGTGCGCGGCTAGTGCGTGTGAGTTGTGCACACACACTTGTAAGTGGGGTCTATTGTGATGTTTTCTAGGTAATCTGCTCCATTCATCCATTTTTTCATCTAATTTAAGGGGTTGAACCAAATTTGAAGTAAATCCAAAGATCAGGTGGGCCCCAAATCGATGGCTTATGGCTGATATGTCCGTTAGGCCACTTCCACAAAGATCTGATGGCTGAAATTTTACGTGTACAGTTATTTTATGATCCTCGAGCCAAATATTAAGTTTCAAACCAAACGGATGGTGGGAACCCTGTGATCTTGCATTCATGACGATTTTCAGGCTTCTTTATCGTTAATCACTTGATTTTCTCGAATCTTTAGCGTATGAATTCTTCAATCTCGGTCTCATAAGATCTATCCCTTACCTTGGTGATTCTTGAACATCAAATCTAGGCTTTGAGCATTCTTTTCAGTCCAAAAACATGA